>CM060946.1:4757500-14757500 GCA_030765085.1 Allium cepa | reverse complement strand
TGTAGGTACCAAGAATGAAGACTATACAGTATAGAGATTCAAGATATCAAGATTGAAGACTCATGAGTATCAAGATTATCAAGAGTTCAAGTAATTTATTCTTTAATTAGAAAATTTTGTTAAAACTCCTAGAAAAGCATGGCATCTTAAAATCCAATTTATTCATGGAATGGAATCCACTTCGAGCCTGTTAGAGGGATGGAACCCTAAGTAGGATCGAACCAACGAAAAATCCAGTGAAACATTGTTTTTATATCCGCTAACCTTTTAATCGAAATGATTTTTTCAAAATTATATCTTGTTTTCAAAATGATTTCAAAACCTTCCTTTTAAAAGCATCAAAAACATCTATCTTGTTTTCAAATAATTTTAGCCTCAAAATAATCTTTAATTTACTCCTGATTTTAAATTACCTTTTAATATAATGTATTTAACTTTTAAAATATTTATACTTATATTTAAATATAAAATTATAGTTAAATTCTATATATATTATTCTCTATATTTACTTATGAATTTTAACTAAAGTCAAGTATATTTATAAAGTTTAAAATAGTTTTAAAATAAGATAAAGGTTATTTTCAAAGAAAATCAAATCATCAAAAAATGCTTTGGGATGTCGACATACTCATGGTGACCATGTCAACATGGTGTCAGTTGTGTTCAAAATTTTAATTTCAATAGAAGTGTCTGTTCACCATAACTCTTGACGAATGACATGACTGTTATTCTACTATAAATAGGGGTCAGTTTCAACGAATTTTACATCAGATTTTCTGATTTTTCACTCCTCTTCTTCTTCTTCTTCCACTTTTCTTAATAATTTTTTTTATCATTACTCTACCGAAATCTACATTGAATTGAACTCGATCATTCGTAGTTTGATTCTCTATCACTATCTCAACAAGATCCTCAGTGCTATTCGGAGTTATAGGCTTTTTGTAATCAACTTAGCAAGAAAAGGTGTGATTGTAGCCGTGAAAATCAATCAAGCGTGATAAGGTGTGATTGTAGCCTTGGGAAATCAATTGGGTGAACTTATTGCCCGTAAAATCAAGTGGGTGAACTAGTAGCCCGGAAAATCAAGTGTCTCTACCCAAAGGATTTGTAATTCTGGAGGGTGTACCTCGTAGCCTTGATATCGAGGGTGTAATTGTAAAGTTTGCTTTTGAAAGGAAATCGTACTTGTGTTGCGGGACTGGATGTAAGGTAACTCCGAACCAGTATAAAATCCGGTGTGTTCTTTCCTTTACTGCTTTTTATTTTATTTCTGCATCTTTGTTTGTTTCTATGATCATATCTGTGTCTGTACATTGCACACATCTGTGTTTAAATTTACATAAACTCAAAAAGATTTAGTAATTCTTTATAGACACTATTCACCCCCTCTAGTATTAATCCTAGCTTTAAGATCCGTAATTAGCATTTCTCACAGATTACTCTTTTATATCAGGGATTCAAATACACTGTTATTACATGAGGTGATATCTGGATTATTACAAGAGATCTAGACAAAGGTTTGGTGTGCAAACTACAAATCAATTGATTCTCTATTGCCAAAATAAACAAATGTTGTCTTATATACTGATATAAGAACATCCTTGAAGTAAAAAATGCAAAAGATTGTAATGCATTTGCGGTGCAGAGTTTAATGCACACTAAGACATATACACATGTGGATGTTGCATTTATTATTTAGTAGATATCTTACTGATATTGAAAGCAGATCAATGGTTTGTAACCAAATGTTCACGGGATATCTTTAAGGAAAGATAAGGATTATATGCTCATAAATAGAAGATCTGATTGATTGGAGATCGTAAAGCATTACAATTTGAATATTTTGGACGCAAGAGAATAAAAAACCCACTTCAGGTAATTATATTATTACATTTGGGTGGAGCAATATATTGAAGTTGCCATACAGACAGTTGTAGCCTCCTCTACTACGAAACTAACGTTTATTTTCTGTTATGAGGAATCCAAAATGGAAATAACTATAAAATTTTGTCACAAAGTTGTGGAATATTGAAAAATAAATCAAAATACCTTTGAAGAAATATCGTGGCAGTAGACAAAGTATTACTTTCTAGTAAAGGGAGAGTGTAAAATAGATTGAAATTCATAAAGCATATTATGACAAACTCTATTATGGAGGATCCCTTTACAAAAACATTATCACTCAGGGTCTTCCATGAGCATGTGGTTTAATTTGTGTAACTTTTATGTAAGGATATTTTGGTTAAGGGGAGTCTGTATTTGGCATAGTTATATGACACATTGCTTTATATTTCGATTACGGATATATTTTTTACTCCATTAAGTTCAAAAAATTATCTTTTTTCGATCTCACTAATGTAGGACAAATTGAAAATAGACATGTGTAAATTATATCTTATGCAATTTCTATGCTACGCATCCATAATTGATCTATATTGTTTGATTGTGTTGGCATATATTACCATTGATGGGTTTAGTCACACTAAATGTAACGAAAGCCACTTTGATCCTTTCTCAGGATAGTTGATGAACGAGATCATTTTGAAAATTTCTTATGGTAGAAATAGAAAATTTTGGAGCTCATAAAGTTAAACACAATCATAAGGTTATTAGGTATATGGCTTAGAGGGAGATTGTTGAAAAATGTTAACAAGAGGGCCACATATTTAAAATAAATGTGTTGTTCTATTTTGATGTAAAACCTAAGTGAAGTGATCAAATTTCGAATTAAAGCTAAAAGGCATAAGGATATAATTTTCGTGACACTAATGTTTAAATATTCGGAATATTCTAATTTGTTAAAGGCAAAATTATAAAATGTCAAACTTATAAATAAGGGGTTATGGTCTCCAAATTATACAATTTTTAATTATTCTTCTAATCTCTTCTATGGAAATAATTCAGATGTATGGTTTATGTCAATTTGGAAGATCAAACCAATTCCTTTTCTCTTTCAATCAACAATTATGGTTTAAGATACAACTTCCAGAAATTTGTTTACCTTCCGTTGATTTCTTTCCAACTTAATCAATATGGATAACATACTCAGGTCTAGAGTTTCCTGATTAATCAATCCGAAAGTATATCGAAATTGAAATCCTAATAAAGCATACACTGTATACTTAGAAGTCATGAAACACATGCATTATTTGAGGAAGTACTACTTTTCATTTTGATGCTTCCAACATTGTTCAGTACAAGTCACATGGATAATTGAATTAAAACTGTGATATGAAAATGGTGTATGTTTTAAATGTTTCAGACTCCAAAAGTGGGTGCTATCTTAACATTGTACCAATCACTGTTGGATAAGGCATTGCCTCTATTTTTCTTTGAAGCTCGTTTTAAAATGACAACGTGTTTTCAAAAGCGGCCTAAAAATCCAAATGAATCTTTCATAAAAATATTACAATATAAGCATTATTGCATATAATTAAGTTTGAACCAAAAACAAATTGGTTGGATTTTTATAGCAATTTTATCGCAAAATGTCACTAATTTCAAGTAAACTTGGCCTTTTTAAACACTCAAGAAAATCCAACATAATTTGTTGTCATTTCATGTTGTCGATGCTTCCATACAATATGTTTGTTATTGATTAAGGTTTTGAAATTGAAATGGTTGGTTTAGCATAACTGGGGGGTGTGTGTGTGTGTGTGTGTGTGTGTGTGTATATTTGAAAAAAGTTACTTTTTATATGAATATGAAAAACATATACTTTCATGATATGCCTCATTAAAGCATTGCAACCCCCCTAACCTATATGGGTACCTTGGAAGGAAAAAGATTACATATCACGTCCATATATTAACGTTACAACAACACATAGTCTGAACCAAGTTGTCAAATAGATAAAGGAGTAAATGAAAGGGAATACACTCGAAACCAACCATGCGAACAACTTGGGTCAGCAAACAAAACAAAAAAAACAATACAAAAAGGGACGCGTAGAATAAACCAAAAGAGGGAACTAAAACTCTCGAAGTCTCTGTAAAGCCACTTTCCAAAGATAGAAAATCAGCAACTTTCCCAAATTTATCTGAGATAAACGAATACGTAAAATGAATAAAATCTCGAAGAAAGCCAGCACCGATTAACTAAACGGCGCCAAATAGCGCTTAAGGAGGGTGATTGATGGCATTAGGATCGGTAGCATTGTCGAAGTCAGTCAAGATAAGTTTTAAATCGTTACTTATCTTCTTAGATTTCAATTGATGTTGGATTAAGGTTTTACAATCTTGAGCTAATAGGTTAAATCTCATTGTGTTGGGCAATTCTATACCCTTGAACAACCGATTGTTCCTTTCACACCATATGTTCCACAACAGAACAGTAAAAGTAATGTTAGAGATCCGATTCAGTAATGACTTACTTTTCGAGTTTTGACTCATGATTTCCACTTCATGAAATTATTCTAAGAATTGCCACTACTTGAAATTATTCTGAATTCAATTAATTCTTGCAATTAAAATGATTGCACACAATAAACTTTATGGGCAAGGAAAAACAAATGAATGTGTGTAACTCCATACATTCATTCTTACTCTATATTACATTTCTTCCTAATTAAAAGACAGTGCAATATGATCAAATATTGATTTTGGTAAATTTAGGAAAATATTATTTAAGAAGTCTGATTTCCAATTTTATTATATTTGAAATGAATGAATACTAGGGTTTTAGACCCAAATTACTTTTCAATCCTGGGTTTTGGGCCGGTCCAATAAATAAAGCCTTAAATAGAAGTTGCTCTTCTTTTTTAGAGAGAAGAAAATTTCTAGCTCTCAACTTTCAAATACAAGCTATCCTGGTGACAGATTTATCCAAATTTATTTAGCATGAATTTAAATATGTATGCTTTCCTTGTTTGACATACGAGACTCATATGACAACATGCAAAACATTTGTAATAAAAATGCGAAGTTCGAATTAGTGAATCTTTGCCTACATTAATTTTAAGAAACGTAAGCTAATTCATACCAGATTTTAATCATGCATACACATTCAATATACTAAACTTTAATCCTAATTTAGTATTGACTAGTTGATATTTATGTTGTTATTTGTTTATTTTTTTGACATAAGCACTTCATTTTATATTGATATTGTAACATTTTGCCCAAATAGATAAATAAATAAATAAATATTTTTGAAAAAATAATAAATAATGATAATGGTAACTAAAAATATGCTTAATATGAAACTAAACATCCTTATCCACTAATTTTGGTTCGAGTGGACTAAACTAGTATACATTTGGAAAAAAAGATAGTTAACCCAACTCAAATTTGCTTAATCACATCAACAGATTTCTGCACTAAAATTTCATACTAAAATCTGTAATCGTTAGGTCAAATTAACTGCAAAGTCAAGTTTATTATGAGAAGAATTCTCGAGATCAAAGTTTTGTTTTATCTTAACTAAAGGATGAATTTAAATACAAGTTTGAGTATGGAATTTTGACACTAAAATCATTTCACTTAATAAACGTAATAATCGGATAAGTTGTTTACGATGGAAGCTTTCATCAAGAAGCCTTCTCTATATGCTATCTTCTCCATGACTCCTTTAATTAAACCATCGTGGATGCTTTCTCAGATAATCTTCTGACTGTAACTTACTAACTACCTCAATCGTTTGTCACTTCATTTACAATTGTTGAGTTATAAGTTTTTTATCACGATAGATCATATATTATTTTACCTTTAGCAATCTCTGGCTGACTCTTGCAATGGTTTGCAAAACTGACACGTTTATGTTTTATTAATTAATTATCCAAGGTTGTTTAAACTGATAATTTAAAAGAATTTTTTAGAAGACTTATTTTTCTAGACATTTAGTGTTTCCATTATGTTCAAAGTCAAAAAATGATATTTTGTACATAATTTGTTAGGATTTTGATAGGTATTTTGGGATCTAGATTGCTTTACACTTGAAACCCAACTATTCGTTATAAATAAGAGTTTAACCTAACCCTCGCATCCACTGTACTAATTTACTGTTCTTATTCTCAAATCTCCACCATGATCAGCCTTTCATGATGGACAATCTTCTCTAATGACGAATCAGTCTAAAAATTTATAGTGCTAAAAACCATTAGATTATAAATCAAATTAGTTCATCTTAACAAGATGTAGAAATGAAAATATTTTATTTACTAATATGATGAACAGATTAAGGGGAATCGAAAGTCAAAGGCTTTGATGAAAAGACCCTAGGTTGGATTTGGGTATTCAATTGAGGAGTTGTTTGGTGAAAATGAATGTATGGTTTATGGATCTCATAGTATGGATTCGATTGGTTGCGACATTAATTTCAAACTCGGCCATGGTTAGGAAGAATTTAGTATGGATGGTTCCCCAAAGTTCGACGGTGATGGCAATTTGGAAGGGTCGAACTTTGGTGATTGAGTTGGCGGTGGGAAGAGGAGCGCAATGGTAGTGGTCACGTGGCGGATGGTGGCATTTAGCAGTGGAAACCGTGGTCAAGGATGTGGCAGGATAAAGATCGAAGTAAATGATTTAATGTAGCATGGGTAATTTTCGAGTTTAGCCCTTATATTTTTATAAATCACAATTTAAACCATAAATATTCTAATTGCTACTTTTACGCATGACCTCCGATTTACATGAAGTTAGTTGCATTGGATTTGTGGTGAGATGACACACATTTTGCACATGCTAATATACTTGGGCGCTTTTAAGATTCACTTTTCCACCTAAAATTACAACTTGAATATTCTTTGAATGATGTTCTTTAAAAGCGATAAGTATCCCCCTCTACTATACAATGGAGCTGCGAGAACTGCAGTTACATTAGTAGAAGCGATAAAATATACTATCCAAACACTTGTAGTGTATGTTTGTTGGTTTTTAGGGGTATCTATGAAAGTTCTTTAGTGGGATTAAAATTTATAAGTGTTTATATTTTAAATATTAAATTGATATTTATTGACATACGCACACTTGCACCTACTGAGATATGATTAGGCCCATTGTATTATTTTTAGATGTTGTGGCAATTTCATTATGATATACGTTAAGAATTGATCGTTTATCTATTTTACTGTTGCATTGTTGGACGATGAATAATTTATAATAATCCTTTTTAGTTTTGGATAAAGTAATAAGTAAATAAGAGTAAGTGTAAAAGTGTTATTTAAGATTGAATAAGTTTATATATAAATTTTTGAAAAATATCTATAAATAATCACACTTGATAATTTGTACTAAAATTATCGTGTAAATTTAGTAAAGTTATTATTCAACAATTTTTAGGAAAATTCATTAATAATAATTATGAATATTAATTGAACCTATTATTATTTATAAAGCGATGTGAAATTTAATAATTAATAATATGATTTTAGGTAAACAGTTATTATTTTTGAGATACATAGCAATAGGTTAATATAATAGAAATTAAGGGTAAATTAATACTGCTTGAGATAAATAAAATATTGAGCTTTTTGAAATTTTAATTAGAACAATTTTTATTTTTGGATAAATAATAGTATGATTTGTTTTATGAGACTTATTGAAAAATGATTTTGTTCTTTAATTAGAAATAAGGATAAATTTAGAATAATATTAATAATAAAGGTAAAATGGGCAACCAACAACTGAAAAAATATCAGGACAAATAATAATATAGTTTGAGTATTGTAAGAAGTGAAATATTATGTTTCTAAGATAGCCGATTTGGGTAACTATCATTATTTAAGGTATAAAAAGAATAACGTGATTGAAATGGAGTTTTATGGCAACTCTCTTATAAGGAAGATAATAAAGTTATGTTTTCAAGAGATTTAGGTAATAATTACTATTATTTTGATAAAAATAGTCATTAGATGTTTTAAGTTATTTAAAAAAAATTAATATCGGGATAAACAACCATAACATCGCTATCAGATATGTGAAGTACATAGTAGTTATTTCTAGAGTCAATAAATAATATACAAATTAATATTATCCAACGTAAATTGATAATGTTTAGAGAGAATAATAATAAGTTTTTTATTGCACTGGGAATGAGGTATTATCATCTATTATCGTTCGTTTGTAATGCTAGTTGGTGTTTGCCATTTGTAGACATACTATTTGGTTGAGTATTTACTATTTGCGGGGTGCTCCCTTTTTGTATTTACTATGTGAGGAGGTGGATACTATTTATAGTGGGTGATTGCTATTATCGGCATTTACCATATATTGGTATATGTAATTGTTATTATTTACCATTTGTTAGCATGTGTGAATACTGGTTTCCAATCAAAATTGTTATTGTTTTTTGATGTGTGGCTTGCTAGCATGATTTTTATTTGTGAATTGGTGCACTCATTTTTTTGCTGGGCATTAGTGTTTGTTCAACACTTTGGATTTGCTGGAAATAGGGATTTGAAGATTTTATTTGTATTTATGTGCTGAGACATTTTTCCCTATTTTGTAGATCATAATGTGCTTGATATGATAGACATATCTACATTGGTGTGTTAATGTGCTAATTATAAATGTTATTTTTACTAACATTTGTAACTATAAGAGACCAGCATGACTAGGTATAAAAATAGAAACATATGTGAGCTTGAACACTCTAAGGGGGTATCTAAGTAGTCCAACTCCCATTATATGTCTAGGTCCAAGCCTGGCTCGGACACATGGTAGGAAGGATATGGCCCTTCAATTGAACATCCTTTCCTCATTTTATTTTCCATTTGTACTATTATGTATCTATTTTGTATATAACAATATATATTTCTCAGGCTTATGGGAAAATTAAAAAGGGATGGAATAGGGTGAGTTCATAACTTATGCTTGTAGGTTGCACTTTTTTTGGAGTATTTGTTGTTTCTTTTCATATTCTAAAGAGTTCATGATCGTGACATTGATATAGGTGAATAGCACATGCTATACTTGTGACACTGACTTTGTATGAAACGTTGTGTATTTAAATGTTTATTTGGTATTATTCCACTTTGAGGTTTTTTAACATCCCCGACTGTGTGACCTAAAAATGAACGTCAATGATGTTGTAGTCAGCATTATAATTATTTTCAAACGATAAAAGTGAGTTCAACACACACAGACATGTGCGTGTGTGTTCATATGTGTGTGTATAATCTGAGTAAATAGAGTAGCTAAAATATTTATATTACTTACAAAATTTCCAAATATTTGTTACAAACATTTTTCCAAATTAACTCCAAAGTCATACACGCATAGGGTCCAAATTACAATAGAAAATTGTCACGACCCGGTTTTTCGACCTCCAAAAGTCGACATCAATACGTCCTCTGTATTACATGCCGAACAATCGAATGCGGGATATACCAGATCGTTAGGGTAAAGAAGAAAAGCGGTAGAAGATGAAAAAGGTAGAAGAAGAAATAGAAAACAACATCAGAATCTCACAATCGCAACAGAAAAATATATTACATCATCATCAGAGTACAACACAAATACTGTTTTATACATTACATCATCATCATAGTAGAAGATGAAAAAGGTAAAAGAACTATTACTGTTTTATACATTACATCATCAGAGTACAACACAAATCATTACCACAAAATTTGATAGTTATAATAACCTGTCCTCACAAAGCTGAATATAAAGCATACTATGTGCTTCAGAATATACACCAAGTACGTGTGATACGTTTCGCCATCCAGCTCGTCTCCTAAGCTCCACAGCGTCCTATCCTATATCTGTAATACTCTTTCTGACCCGAGCATTATAATAAAAAAACACCCGAGTCAGTCTAGAAAACCAACGTGAGAAAACACACTCGATTGAATTATTAAAGTTTTCAAAACCCTGTGAAATCAAAGGTATCTCGTAAGACCACGCCACAAATAAACATGTCGGATTTTTACCTTATGATAACCAAGACATTTCTTATCAAAATCCTCTTATATTATAATAGTGTCTAAGTACAAATACTTATTCAAATAGCCGAAATTGTTGCATTCATTAAATTCCAGCATACTAGGCTCCACAACCAAAACCGTAAAGGGCACGTAGGAAGAATGGATTTCCAACTAATGACTAGGCATTGAGGTACTACCAGTCACAGTATCTGGTCGAGATCAGCATACCAAGGACCAATTGCTATCCCCTACAGCACAAGACCGGCATACCCCTAACCTGGATAGACCAAAAAAGATCACCCCACGGTTGGAATCAGTAACCGCCACCAAGCCGGGATCAAGGGACTCTAGACAGGGAAGAACTTACCCTAAATGGTTGCTACCCACTTGGCCATGCCACATATCCCTTGATTTTCAGTCATTCCCGGTTAATGAGGCTCGAGGCAAAGCGTTATCTATTTTGAAATATTCACTTAGAATGCTCATTTCCCTCCAATGACAGTGTACTGATAGCATTCACCCATACAAGTCCACTCCAGGTCCGAATGGAACCGAATGCACTACTTCTACTACACCCAATTTGGAATCATCCTCAGGATTAGTAGCGATTAGCGCTTGCACTTCACTGCTCCATCTTCGACTCCATGCTCTTGTCTTCCTTATGAAACGTACTCGTTGGATTGAAAAGATTTTCGGATCACAAATACAATCCCGGTCTCATCGAAACAACGTTCGCTATTTCTCGGTAAACTCAACTCCGGTTCTTTAGGAAATACACAGACGAAAATAAAATCGTAGATCACCCCCTAATCGTTTCTTTAGACGAATTTCCTTATAAATGTCCTAGAAGAACGAACAAGTCTATACGCATAGTATAACACCTCAAACGGTAACGGTACCATATAATTCTCGTGCTTCTTCTAGATATTTTCAAAGTTATATTTGGGTCCAGATTTGATAGTCGGTTATTTAACTATCAAATAAACAATCGTTCAACCAAGTATTTTATTCCCACCGAAAAACATCATGTCTTATTCAATTTGGATTTTAAATAAATTAAATCACTTTATCCAAAAATTTACACTTAAAACATTTAAAATAAAGCTACTTAAAATTCTTTATTCAAAATAATAATTATCAAATTCTATAATAATTCTCCAAGTAAAACTTTAGCCAAAAACTACTTTTTAAAATAAAACTATTATATAAAGTATAAACATTTAATAATTACCTTTTAAATCATAATACTAATTTAACCTTTTAAAAAAAATTAACTACTATAACTAACGTAGTAAATATTTACTTTAACAATTCTAAAATAACTAAATAATAATTTTTTTCGAAAACATTCCTTTAAAACACTTTTAAAACTTCCAACTTATACTTAAAAATCTTTCTTTGAAAACATACTTAGCTTTTCAGGAGAGTACATTTCCCACTCCAATTAGCACGTTTAATCATTTATAAATCCTTCTCGATTTATCTCTAGTTTAATTTACATCCCAATCCCGTAAATTTTCTTTTCCACACTTTTTAAAAAAAAACCACTATTTGTTTTTTTTTTAAATTACCCTTTCATTATAAATTCCCATAGTGAATTTTATACTTTCAAGTAATCCGTTGATAAATATTTCGCTTTATTTTTAAAACCCGTTTATAAATTCCATAATCTTATTCTCTTTTGATCGCTGTCACAAAACACTTAACCGATTTTAAAATCGATTCTCTGAACTAAACTCCCTTTAAAATTTATTTCTTGATTTATCCAAATTTATTCCCAAAATCCATTAATTCCGTATTCACTTATTTATTTTGATTTAAAACCTTATTTAAATCTGAAATACCAATTCCCTACTCTATTTCAAAACTCTCCATTTATTTTTCCCAGCTAGTTTAAATCTTGAAAATAAAAGAAATCTTTTTATTCTTAAACAATATTACTTAAGCCCTTAAAACTCTTTTGTTCCCATTTGTTCAAAATCTCTATTTTTCCATACTCGAAATTTATTTAATAGGACTTAAAAATCAAACTTTTACCTTTTTTCCCAAATTCACCCTATTAATTTATCCAACTTCACCATAAATATTTTACTTAAAATTTTCTTTTTATTTTCCTTCAAAAATCAAATCGTTATATTTTTGATATCTTAAAATTCCAAATATATTCAACAAAACCATAGCATTCAATAACTTCAATTTCAAAGTAATCTATCATAAATTACCAACTAAACCATATCATAGAATATAAAATTAATTTCAATTTTTTTGAGGAATCTAGTTGGATCCCTCCAACCTGTTTCCCTCCATCCACAGATTTGAGCACAATATGAAAATACCAATCCCACTTCGAGGGAGATATCGCGGTATATAAGGTCATCCGTGATTATGCGGGGCGCATAGTTTCTCATCCGCTATATAATACGGGAATATCATCACTCCAATATATATACTTCTATATATATAATATCACATCCAGACTGATAGTAAATTATCAATTTAAGCAATCAACCAGTAATTTAAATTTTTACTATTTAAATTTACCAATAATCCAATTTTAGTGAGATTAACTCACATTTGATTTTATTTGCAACCCAATCCAAACCGGCTCGTCTCTCCATGATTTTAGACCTTGTATAAATATTATAAGGTTTATTAACATTTGAACTAATCGAAAAATCAACTTCCATTAAATAATTTAATTTAAGCCAATAATTTAACTTTGAAACTAATTTTCCTATAATAAAAAAAATTTAGTAACCAAAATAATTTAATAAGTTAATTGAACAAGTACTTCACCATAATGCATGATTTTAAAATAAACTTGTAAGTGAAAATATGTATGTATATTTTTATATAGGTATGTTTACATTTATATTTTCTTTTCCTTTGAAACCCATACACGTATAAAAATTAATTTATATAGATTCAAAGTTCTAATTTTATATAAACTCTTCAACATTTAAAATTCCTATATATTTTTTCCAGAATCTTTCTATATATAATTTTTCCTATTTACCTACAATTAAAATAGGCATGTGTTTATATATATTTATATTTACATTATACTTTTCTTACTGTATGCATACATACATACATATATATATATATATATATATATATGTATGTATGTATATATAATTCCCTAAATTGAAAAAAAAATTGTTTTGTATCTTACTGTAGATTTAAAATCTTATCTATCTATATTATTTTTTCATTTCCTGTAGTATGTGTATGTATATATATAATTTAATAAAATCAATTAAAAATACCTTACTGCTTCGAACACACCTCCCCACATCCTTCAACATCGAAGAACCCACCATCAACACGAGCACGCTCGCCTGCTCTACGCGACATTCCAGACCCCAAAACCCTAGCTCCTTTCGCCCAGCTCAATGCTTCCACCAGCGAACGCCCCACCACTCGTTGACTCGAGAATCCGCTCCAAGGCTCCCGGCATCATGCCTCCACGCGAGCGTGACCCCGATCGTTATTCGCCGTGATACCCATTTTCCCTCAGCGCTCGCGATTCCGTCACAATAATATAATCTGCCCTTTTTCTATATGTGAAAAGAATTCGATTTCGATTTCGAACTGGAGGATTTAAAGGAGGAGAGGATTACATTATGTATGTGTTTTGAACGAATGAATTTCGTTTCGTTATTTTTTTAAGTATCGGCCATGGCTTTAATTTCTTGGGAAGAAAAGAGGATGAGGAAGGTCGATCTCTTTTTCCTTGAAGGAATACATATATTATATATGTTTTTTTCTTTTTATTGATGCAGCCATTTGAAGTGAAGAGGAGATGAGACATAAAGGAGGGAACATGATTTTGAAAGGAAAGTTGCGTGCAAAAGGGAAGCTACGGTGATTTGACAAAGCAAACAACTGATGTGAATGGAATTTTGACCAGTCAACCTAAAATATATATATTTAAAATTTTAAACGTCTCGAAATCGCAACTTAAAATTTTGACTTCCTATCGAGGCATGCCGCTAGGTGTTTATAATGTTGTACCCCTATTCCGAACGCAGTAGAAAAGGTTTCGAGTCCTATCGTATGGAGAAGATAGCTTTTTGGACCCATATATTATATTTGAATTCGATATAAAATTTAGCATGTTTCTATATCGTACGACTACACAATAACTCCAAATGCTACGGAATTTAAAGTCCGATAATAATACACTATTACGGATCCAATGGAACTGGTTTCGTCGAATTCCAAGACTGTGTCCCAGAAGGCTATTTTTAGATGTTAATTTAAACGATATACTTTAAAACTGAACAAAACACTTTTAAATTCAATTTTATAACTTTAATTATCTTCAGTATTATCAATATAAATTTTACAAGCCTTTAAATTATTTTTAACAGGCTTAAAACCCAAGATTCACTATTTAAACAAAATTTCCATTTATTAAATTCAATAATTAAATTATCCAATAACTAGTTATATTTAAAATTCAAGTTAAAAATTATATTTTAAATATTTGAAATCAATTAAATATTCCAATTTCAAATATCCAAAATTCTGGGTCGTTACATTCCTCCCCCCTTATAAGAATTTCGTCCCCGAAATTGCTAGTTAAGAAGAACGGTCCCATACCCGTTTTGCATTTTCCCAAAATCAAACCTTTTTTAACAACTCCTCAAAACAATCTTTTTATTTAAGACACATTATCACTCTTACTAACTTTCCAAACTCATCCATAAATTCCAAACAATATTAACCCCTCAATATTTGAAAAATAGTTTAAACAAAATTTTAAACTATCAAAATTTCTAACTCTCTAAATTTTCGAAAAATTTCTCCTGCGTCTCTTTTGCACAGCTAGATCGGAACAACTACAAAATGCCTCTACGGGCTCCAAATTTTCAAAGAAAACACAAGCCAAGTGGATAGATTAGAAAATCATCAAATTTCATACGAAAATTTAAATACATACCTTTTGTCGGGCAATTCAAATTTTATTTCTGAAATCGAAGACACCAATATTCTTTTGCTTTTAAATACATGCACAACACTTAGCAATAATATCCAATCACTGAATTCAAAATCATTCTATTCACTTCCTTTTTAAAATTTTCAATATTTATTTCATTCAAACCCGTACGATGTACATATATCATCCGTATGCAATATCAAATCCAATTGCTAACTCGTTCACAAAACTTCACTTTCGAACTAGTATCATCCACCCGACTCTCTAGTGCGGACTCAGATCTGGTTTCTTGATCAGAAACCGTCATTCTCCTTGCATAGCCATATACTATGATATAGAATTTCAGAATCAATTAAAAATCCATATCCAGGGTTCGCCGTCGAAAATTGAGTGAAAAATTCCAACTCGGATCGATATAACTATCACGAAATTCTACGCTCGAATCTGGATCAAATCGTTATGCGAATACAATAATATACGTACATCCTACGCATTTATCTCAATTGATTATTAGCTATATCAATTCTCTTTTTATTCATATTTATTTTGATTTCCATACACCTATTCACAATTATCCCATTTCACAACTTTTCATTAAACCACCCTTAAAATATTAACTTAGTATATTTCTCAATTCCAAATTTACTTAAGAATCTCACCATCCATTTCTTAACTTCTATATAAATATGTTCTACAACTCCTTATATGTATTTCCGCCTCATCACTTAATTGTTCATCCATTTTTATTCAATTTAAATTTCAATTCTATTTGAACTCAACTTAACTTCCATTTACTAATTTATTTCCAATCAAATTTAGTTTCAAATCCGATTAACTTACTGATCCCATTAATCGGTTCATTCACTAATTTTTATTTCAAATCTCAGTAAATTTTAGTTCCCGGAACTTCAGTCTTTAAGTCCAACTCAAACCAAACTTTCAATTTCACCTTTTTTAAACATAACTCAAATTATATATCATCCAAATGTTCAGTTCCAATTCCATTTAGTTGCGCCTAAATTAATTTGTCCGTTCACAAATTTATTTCCAACTTACTTAAATTTCATTCACTAATCTCTTTTAAATTTCCTTCATTTAATTGGCTTACGTGCCACTTTGTTTCCATTTCACACTTACTTTAATTAACTCCTCTTAAGTTAAATTTTATTCTAACGAATTTCAAATTTTATAAGTTTCCACTTACTTATATTCCATAAACACTTTCAAATAAAATTCCAGAGATTAAACAAATTTGTTAAATATTTCAAAATCATTTTTGAAACCAACAATATCCAAAATCCCTTGGTATACCACATTATTCTTTAAATTTCAAAGTCAAACCTAGTTTCGCAAACATCTCCAATTTAAAACATTCAGGTAGTAATTCCTCGAAACACGAAAATGAATATCGATGATGCTGTAGTCATCACCGGAATTATTTTCCAACGACCGAAGTGATTTTAGTGCCTTTATTCTTTTAAAAACATTTCAAATATTTTTAAATTCCAAATCTCACCAGATTTCATATGAAATTCAAAAATATTTTTGAATAATATCACTATTATTCCTCCAAAGCCTTTGAAAATCATTTTCAAACTCAAAGGGGATTTAATTTTCCGAACTTTCGAATTTCAAATCCTTTCAAATCTGTATTTAAATATTCCTCCGGAATTTTATTCTATTTCAGATTATAAATCCCATTTATAGTTCACATTTACAAATTTCATTTGGTTATATAAATTTATTTCTTAACTTTTGGTTATAATTTTAATTCCTCATTCAATTTCCACAACAATAATGATAATAGTCTAATATTATCATTTCCTAAAATCCAAGCAACCATATATTCTTATAATTATTTCTAAAGAATTATTTCTTTCATATATAAAAAATAATTTGGGTAAAATTATTTCATTTACCTCATTCAAATAATACTGTCTCGGTTTGTCTAGTTTAAGAGGTTGGAAATCCCTATCGACATAGTTGAACAGACTATACCGACCTAAATTTATAAACACTCAACCGATGTGTCAACAAAATATAAAACAATTTATATTCACTAACAAATACGCGCTCATATCTATCAATACACTCAAACTTATTATACGGTACTACTGACCCTATCACTAATGAGTAATCCCCACCAGAGCCAAGGTTCTCGCTTAACTTTCAGCTCTGATACCACAATGTCACGACCCGGTTTTTCATCCTCCGAAAGTCGACATTAATACATCCTCTGTATTACATGCCGAACAATCGAATGTCGAAAATACCTGATCATTAGGGTAAAGTAGAAAAGAGGTAGAAGAAGAAATAGAAAACAACATCAGAATCTCACAAGCGCAGCGGAATAATATATGATAAACAATAACTGATCTTTATACAAAAAGACTATTACTGTTTTATATATTACATCATCAGAGTACAACACAAATCATTACGACAAAATTTGACAGTTATAATAACTTGTCCTCATAAAGCTGAATATATAACATACAATGTACAGTGGAATATACACCAAGTACGTGTGATACGTTTCGCCATCCAGGCCATCTCTTGAGCTCCACAGCATCCTACCCTGTATCTGCAATACTCGGTCTGACCCGAGCATTATAATAAAATAACATCTGAGTCAGTCTGGAAAACTAGCGTAAGAAAACACAATCAATTGAATTATTAAAGTTTTAAAAACCCTTTGAAATCAAAGGTATCTTGTAAGACCACGCCACAAATAAACATGTCTGGTTTTTACCTTACGATAACCAAAACATTTCTTATCCAAACCCTTTGATATTATAATAGTGTCTAAGTATAAATACTTATTCAAATAGCTGAAATTGTTACATTCATTAAATTCCAGCATACTTGGCTCTACAACCAAAACCGTAAATGGCACGTAAGGAGAATGGATTTCCAACTAATGATTAGGTACTTGGGTACCACCTGTCACGGTACCTGGTCTAGATCAACATACCGAGGACCACTCCTAATCCCCTGAAACACAAGACTGGCCTACCCCTAACCAGGATAGACCGAATAAAATCACCCTACGGTTGGGATCAGCAACCGCCACACAGCAGATCAAGGGACTCTAGACAGGGATGACCTTACACTAATTAGGATGCTACCCACTTAGCCTGCTACATATCCCCTAATTTTCAGTCATTTTCGGTTGATGAGGCTCGAGGCCAAGCGCTATCTTTTTAGAAATATTCACTTAGAATGCTCATTGTCCTCCAACGACAATGTACTGAAAATATTCATCCATACAAGCCCGTTCCTAGCCCGAACGGAACCGAAGGCACTACTCCTACTACAACCATTTTGGAATCATCCTCGGGATTAGTAGCGATTAGGCCTTGCACTTCACTGCTCCATCTTCGACTCCAAGCTCTTGTCTTTCTTATGAAACGTGTTCTTTGGATGGAAGTGGTTTTCGGATCACAAATTCGATCCCGGTCTCTTAGAAACAACGTTTACTATTTCCCAGTAAACTCAACTCCGGTTCTTTAGGAAATACACAGACGAAAATAAGATCGGAGATCACCTCCTAACCGTTTCTATGGACGGATTTCCTTATAAACATCCTAGAAGAACAAACGAGTTTATAAGCACAGTATATCACCTCGAACGGTAATGGTACCATATAATTCTCGTACTTCTTCTAAATATTTCCAAAGTTATATTTGGGTCCAGATTTGATACTCGGTTATTTAACTATCAAATAAACAATCATTAATCTAAATATTTTATTCCCACCGAAAATATCAAGTCTCATTTAATTTAGATTTTAAGTAAATTAAATCACTTTATCCAAAAATTTACACTTAAAACATTTAAAATAAAGCTACTTAAAATTCTATAATCAAAATAATACTTATGAAATTCTATAATAATTCCTAAGTAAAACTTTAGCCAAAAACTACATTTTAAAATAAAACTATTATACAAAGTATGCACACTTGATAATTACCTTTTAAATCATAATACTAATTTAACCATTTAAAAAAATAATTAACTACTATAACTAACTTAATAAATATGTACTTTAACAATTCTAAAACAACTAAATAATAGATTTTTTTTTCCAAAATATTCCTTTAAAGCACTTTTAAAACTTCTAATTTATACCTAAAAATCTTTCTTTGAAAACATACTTAGCTTTTCAGGAGAGTACACTTCCCATTCCAATCAGCACGTTTAATCATTTATAAATCCTTCTCAATTTATCTCCAGTTTAATTTACGTCCCAATCCCGAAAATTTTCTTTTCCACACTTTTAAAAACAAAACTACTATTTATTTTTAAAACAATTTACCCTTTCCTTATAAATTCCCACCATGAATTTTATACTTTCAAATTATCCACTGATAAATATTTCATTTTATTTATAAACCCCGTTTATAAATTCCATAATCTCATTCTCTTTTGATCACTATCGCAAAACATTTAACCGATTTTAAAGTCGATTCTCTGAATCAAATTCCCTTTAAAATTTATTTCTCAATTTATCCAAATTTATTCCCAAAGTCCATTAATTCCAGATTCACTCCTCTATTTTGATTTAACACCTTATTTAAATCTGAAATACCAATTCCCTACTCTATTTCAAAACTCCCCATTTATTTTTCCCAACTAGTTTAACTCTTGAAATTTAAAAAAAATCTTTTTATTTTTAAACAATATTGCTTAAGCCCTTAAAACTCTTTTATTTCCATTTGTTCAAAATCGTTATTTTTCCATACTCAGAATTTATTTAATAGGACTTAAAAATCAAACTTTTACCTTTTTTCCCAAATTCACCCTTTTAATTTATCCAACTTCACTATAAATATTTTACTTAAAATTTGCTTTTTATTTTCGTTCAAAAATCCAATCTTTAAATTTTTGATAACTTAAAATACCAAATATATTCAGCAAAACCAAAGCATTCAATAACTTCAATTTCAATATAATATATCACAGATTATCAAATAAACCATATCATAGAATATGAAATAAACTTCAATATTTTTGAGAAATCCAATTGTGTCCCTCCAACCAGTTTCCCTGCATCTACAGATGTTGGCACAATATGAAAATACCAATCCCACCTCGAGGGAGATATCGTGGTATATAGGGTTATCCACTATTATGCAGGGAGCATAGGGTCTCATCCACTATATAATGCGGGAATATCATCACTCCAATATATATACTACTATATATAATATCACTCCAGACTGATAATAAATTATCAATTTAAAAAATCGACTTGAGTGATATTAACTCACCTTTGATTTTATTTGCAACCCAATTCAAACTGGCTCGTCTCTCCATGATTTCAGACCTTGTATAAATATTATAAGGTTTATTAACATTTGAACTAATCGAAAAATCAATTTCCATTAAATAATTTAATTTAAACCAATAATTTAATTTTTAAACTAATTTTTCTATAATAAATAATTTTAGTAACCAAAATAATTTAATAAGTTAATTGAACAAATAAATCACCATAATCCATGATTTTAAAATTAACTTGTAAGTGAAAATATGTATGTATAATTTTATATAGATATGTTTGCATTTATATTTTTCTATTCCTTTGAAACCCATACACTTGCAAAAATTAATTTATATAGATTCAAAAATCTAATTTTATATAAACTCTTCAACATTTAAAATTCCTATATATTTTTTCCAAAATCTTTCTATATATAATTTTTCGTGTTTACCTACAATTAAAATAGGCATGTGTTTACATATATTTATATTTACATACATATATATATATATATATATATATATAATTCTTTAAATTGAAAAAAAGCGTTTTGTATCTTAATGTAGATTTAGAATCTTATCTATCTATACATTTTTTCGGTTTCCTGTAATATGTGTATATATATAATTTAATAAAATCAACTAAAAATACCTTAGTACTTCGAACATGTCTCCTCACCTCCTTCGACATCGAAGAACCCACCATCAACATCGAGCACGCTAGCCTGCTCTACGCGACATTCCTGACCCCAAAACCCTAGCTCGCTTCGCCCAGCTCAACACTTCCACCAGCGAACGCCCCGCCACTCCTTGACTCGAGAATCCCCTCCAAGGCTCTCGGCATCCTGCCTCCACATGAGCGCGAGCGTGACCCCGATTGTGATTCGCCGCGATGCCCATTTTCCCACAGCGCTCATGATTCCGTCGCGATAATATACTCTGCCATTTTTTCTATATGTGAAACGAATTCGATTTCGATTTCGAATTGAAAGATTTAAAGGAGGAGAGGATTACATTCTGTATGTGTTTTGAACGAACGAATTTCGTTTCGTTATACTTTTTTTAAGTATTGACCATCGCTTTAATTTCCTGGTAAGAAAAGAGGATGAGGAAGGCCGATCTCTTTTCCCTTGCAAGCATACATATATTATATATGTTTTTTCTTTTCATGGATGCAGCCATTTGAAGTGAAGAGGAGATGAGATATAAAGGAGGGAATGTAATTTTGAAAGGAAGGTTGCGTGCAAAAGGGAAGTTATAGTGATTTAAAAAAGCAAACAACTGATGTGAATGGAATTTTGACCAGTCAACCTAATATATATATATATATATATATATATATATATTTAAATTTTTCAACGTATCGAAATCGCAACTTAATATTTTGACCTCCTATCGAGGCGGTCGCTAGATGTTTACAATGTTATACCCCTATTCCAAATGCAGTGGAAAAGGTTTCGAGTCCTATTTCGATTGTATAGAGAAGAGAGTTTTTTGGACCCATTTATTATATTTGAATTCGATATAAATTTTAGCGCGTTACTATATCGTACGGCCACATGATAACTCCAAACGCTGTGAAATTTAAAATCCGATAACAATACACTATTACGGATCCAACGGAACTAGTTTCGTCGAATTCCGAGACTGTGCACCGGAAGGCTATTTTTAAATGTTAGTTTAAACGATATATTTTTAAAACTGAACGAAACACTTTTAAATTCAATTTTAAAACTTTTATTATTCTTAGTATTATCAATATAAATTTACAAGCCTTCAAATTATTTTTAACAGGCTTAAAACCCAAGATTCGCTATTTTAACCAATTTCCCATTTATTAAATTCAATGATTAAATTATCCAATAACTATTTATATTTGAAATTCAAGTTAAAAATTAACTTTTAAATATTTGAAATCAATTAAACATTCCAATTTCAAATATCCAAAATTCTAGGCCCTTGCAAAATAACATAGAATAGCATCAAGCAACATATGACGATGTAGTCTCGAACTCTTTAAACAGTAGAAATAAACATTCTTTATTGGCTTACAAAACCTCTTGGTTCATCTTTGTCTTTTGATCCAAAAATAACATGCCTATACCCGTAAACTTGACCTAATTAGATGAGTACTCATGAGTTAATGAGGAAAATAATAATAAAAAATGTGATTGACATATAACCTGGTGTGAATAATACCTTATCCAAATCAAGAAATATAGGAATACCAGTCTGCCATATATGGATTGAGACATCCCCTCGCTAGCATAAACATAAAATATAAATATGACATTTGCAATACATATGTAAAATTTATGCTATACTTGAAACCCCTATATGATTCTAGTCTCGTCCAATCCCTGATTGAACCCTTTTTTTAAAATTGCTCATGAAACCTATCTACGAAGGAATTTCCCCTACTAGTCCGATTGTCAAGCAAACCCAACATAAACCTTACATTCGAAGTGCGTAGTCCATCCTTGCATAGTTTGACATTCGAAACTCGTTATCCCAAAACGCACCCCTGGCGCAGTTTGTTTTCACCTTAGTATGAACTATAAAGTACAACCCGAAGTAGTTCGTATTTCTTCAATTTATCTGCGAAGAATCTTCAATTTATCTTGTGAAGAATCAACCATATGCAGTTTCCTACTTTTCTTTAGTTTTCCCCACAAAGCATCAATAGCATGTATTTCATCTATCTTTAGTTATTACTACAAAGAATTAATCACATGCAATTTTATATTCTTCTAGTTTTATACTACAAAGAATGAATCACATGCAGTCTCGTACATATTTTTTCCCCTTAGTTTGTACTAAAAAGAATCAGCCACATGCAGTTTTGAGAGTATACAACCTAACTGGATGTCCCACGTCCCTTCGAAAGTTGAATGTCTCTTCTCACCTTTCAAAGGTGTGCATTTGAGCAAGCATATTCACTAAGCACCAATAGCCCTTCCGAATGTGTGTTCTTGTGTAGGTCATTCTTTAAATTTGTCTCTTAAGTTCCTAAGCTTTAGATGATATTCTATATTAGTTGTAGTTTAGATTCATTTTGGAAAAGCACAGCCCTGCCCTCATTTATATTGTGGAGTGGTTTTTGTCTCACTTGTATTGCAATGCAATATAACCCACATTCTTTTAAACTTAGCTCGTTACATATAGCTATACTTTTAGCTCAAATGACTTAACGACTTTCGAGTAGTTCTTGTAACGACCTGCATTTTACATATCAAAGGATTATAAAATATTATAAATTTGTATTGGGTTGAATTTGGCTATAACTTGAGGTAAAATTGAGTACTGAAATTTTGACCCTTCATTTTATTAAGTAGTTTTGAACCTAAAAATTGTGATGTCTGTAACTTTTGATAGCAGCCGAATTAGAGTCTAAAACTACTTCTAAATGAAACATATTATGGTTTCTCTTTTAATGAAGTGGTCATAATAGTTTTTTGTACCTACCCTTAAAGAGATATGGTTATTTGAAGTTTCGACTGTTTTTGAATAACTTAGCGGGAAATTAGTGAAATTTGAATTAAGCCTAAAAGCCTATTTTGAGATTAGAGCCAATTGGGACTAATGGGACCTACCCCAAATCATTATTCCACTTCCCATAGACATTCTAAACTCCATCAATATCCTCTTTATCCTAAAAAAAGAAAATCATTTTTCCTTACTTTGTTTAGCCAAATCAAGTTATTAATGGGTAATGAGCAAAGGTAAGGAGTAGGATTTTAAGATTTGCTAATTCGAGGTGCATTGGGATCCGGGAAGTATTGTTTATCTCAAATTTTCTTAGGGATTCGTGTTATGGATGTAGATGAGGGATAGTTGTCCCTCATTATACTATAGATGTTAATATAGTATTAAATGATGTTTTAAAATGAATTTTAAAGTTAAAAACATGATTTTGGTCTAATTACAACATTCTTGTAGTTAGGTAAAAATTTGGTTCAATCCAATATGCTTCGATTAGAAAGTATCACTGATACTTGAGTAAGGTAGGTCACTTAGCCAAGCATGCTTGTGTTAAGTCCATATGAAGTCATTTGTGCAAATAGTGATTTGCTCAATTCCTTATTCAAAAAGTCACAATTTAAATTTCACCAAAAGGCCATTAAATTCCTAATCTTAAGCTTTCTTTGTAATGCACGAGATAAAATGAGAAATAAGAGAGAACTGCAATTCAGAATTTGCCCTTTTTTAGTAAGGTGTACATGCCTATTTATAGAGAAATTAAATCTATGAATTTTTGCCATGTGGCATTACATCTATGGTGATGGACGGTGGTGATTTAATGACATAGCATATGGCCAATTCTGAGAGGTGGCATAATTCTCTTTATAATTCCTTTTTCGATGATGTGGCATAATTAACCAGTCAAGGAGTGCCATGTGGATAAATAATGCATAATATTTAGCATGCGGTAACTACCTCCTTCTCAACATGTACATCTATTTCATTCTTAACATGCGGTAATAGCTACTTCATTTCAACATGTAACATCCTCAACATATAATCCTGGGACAGTTTTCATTTCGCGATAGTTTTATTTTATAAATATGCGATAGCCCTTAACTTACGATAGCTTCATATTATCAACTTACGATGATCTTTATAATATGATGCCTTCAACTTGCAATGGCTATACGCTATCAACATATGATAGCCCTACCTTCAACTTGCGATTACTTTATAATACCGACTTGTGATGCAAATTGTTGTATCCTTGATTATGCGATAGCTCTAAGTTATTATCATATGATAGCCTGGCTTTCCACTTGCGATAGTTATATAATACCAACTTATACTCTCAATTTGCAATAACATTCATTGTGTGATAGCTTTATGTTATTAATATATGATAGCCTCTTTTTTGCCTTAACATGCAATAATTTATCTATATTCGACCTATGATAGGTCCTTTCTACTTTTGTCCTCTAATGTTATTATATGAACTTTACCAACCTTTAGTGCCATTAAGAAAAAAATTAGGGTGTAACACTTGTCCCTCCCGATAAGAAATTTTCATATGGTTTAGCTTAAGTAAACATCTCTCCTTCCTTTGCTTCTTTTCTTCTCAAGTTGTCATTTCTTATTGTTATGCGCATTTCATTATTGATTGCTTGTGCACCTATATTTGCGATAACTATTGTTTTTAAAAATTTCAAGATGTAATATGACTTCCCTATAAATTGTTTTACCATAAATACTTTCCAAAACATAGGGTTTTTGAAATATTTTCTAAATTCACAATAATAATTTTTATTAAAGATGTTTTTTTGGTGAAAATTTTTCTATAGATTTATTTGAAGACATTTTTGTTGAAATATAAAAGATTCTTGTAACTTCATTTGAAAATCATCTATTACGAGGTCTGAATACATATCTATTAAAAAGTCATTTTCCAAAAATTGATTTTTGAATGTACGAAAATTATTTGTACGAAAGTGGGGCATAATACTCTTCGGATGAGTGAAGAGATTAAATGAAAAAATTAAATGAAAATGAGGCTAACCTAATGATCACACCAATAAAAGCATGTAGAAATAGAAAAGGACAATAAATTATAATGGTTCGGCGTTGTAGCCTACGTCCACTTTGAATGTTTTACACTCTAACACTCAAGTTACAATGGAGTTATGGCAGAGTAACGGCATAGCAGAGTCAAATGTCCTTTTTTTTATAGGCATAGGGGTGCTATTTATAGGTATAGGTCTGATATATCTACCCCTGAACTCGGATTACTTCTTCTCACACGTGGGTGGGCCTAATAGTTCGAACAGGGGTCATTTGGGATCGATTTGGATCGATCCCCATCATTGTCGTATCAATCGTGTTTAGCTCCATTTGAGCCGCGATCGATCAGGAACATTCTTGAGTGAATTGGAAAGCTTCTGTGAAAATTTGGACGCATTTGAACTTGTAGATTTTGAGTTATGATTGATATAAGATTGATTTTGTAGGTAGGATGTGTTGCATATCGATCGCTTCGTATTGATCGACCTTCTTATCGATGCTCCTCCGTATTGATTAGTTGTGCATCGATGACATGGAGCGAGAGTTCAAGGGAGATCCACATATCACGCTTGTAGACTACTTCCCTTGGTTGACTATGCCCTCTTCGTATCGATCTTGTATATTGCTCTTCGTATCGATGCTATATCTTTTCCTTCTTATCGATGCTCGACTGTAGGTTTCATATCGATGCTTGGTGATAGGCTTCGTATCGATGCTTGGCAGTAGGTTTCATATCAATGCTTGGTTGATCGATATGAAATGGGTAGAAATGGAACCGATATCAAATAGGTAGCTATTGATGGTTGTTAGGTATGAAGGGGATGGATGTGGAGTTGATGGATACGAAGTTGGATGGATATGAAGAGGGATGGACTCCGGCAGATACGAACTGACATCTTCTTTAATTGATCGATCCATAACTTGTGCATACGAACTCCGATCGACCATAAATTTGGAATATTGGCTTTCATCGCTTTGTTTTTCATACCATTTTCGCTGTAGCTCGATCTGGACTCAGACCAAATTTGCTGGTATCCATAGTGGACCTGTGCATAATCGATCTTCGGGATGGATTGCCTTCGGTTTCTAGTCAAGTACATGGTGTCATGGTCTTGCCAAAAGGTAGGATAGCATTTGTCCCCAAAAGTATGTACTATGGGAACATGACATGCTTTGAAAAGCAGCATTCTTTATTTCGGAAAAGTTCTATCCGATTCGTTGAATAGTTGTTGTCTTTTTGTCAAGAGATGCAACTTTGATTAATTTCCACTAATATAAATGTTGAATTGTAGACTGCCAATGATCATGTGATGTTTCGTTGTAACTGGAGGTCGAGTGCTAGCAATTTGTTGCTCACTGTTCTGATTGTCATCAGGTAAGCATTCAGTTCCAGTTAGTTTTGAAAATTGAATATTAGTTCGTCATACATGCACGTATTTAAACCTGACTCATGTTCGCATTTGCATGTTCACGGGTCGTTGCTAGGTTCTTTCGTTCTTGTTTGGATCGAGTTTCGTATCGATCTTCTCCGTGATCGATTTGAGATGTCTAGATGTGAATTTCGTATTGATGGCTACTGATAAGAAATAGATCAAGTACGGTATTCTGCATGTTGATCGATATAATAGGTGGGTTCTTAAATTGATGTATACGAAAATATTGTTTCGTATCGATGGAGTAGAGTGGTCGAAATATGATCTTGCTGAGACTTTCGTATCGATGGATACGCAATAAATGGCTGATCACTGATGGATACGAAATGCCAGTGGGTACATACCAATTGGATTGCCTTGTGTTGATGGATACGAAATCGCGTCTTTGTATCGATGGAAGTGATCGTTCCAGTTATGTTTGTTCAGCGTCTTTTGTATCGATCATACTTTGACCACTATTATCGATTTTGCCACTAGGATAAAAAATGCTTTTTTCTTGGTTACGAAGGCATATGAATACCTTTTGTACTTAGACAAAATTTTCCACTTGCCATTACTTTCACTTTCCGATTCTTATTGATTAGTCACATAAGAAAAAGAACTATCAAGCCGTTTGTCTTCAAAACAAACAATCCGTTAATCCTTCAAATCAACCCTTTAAACTAGGTAACTAATTAATTAACCCAATCCCAACATGGTAAGACTCAAGTCTCGATGCCACTTCATCCAAGGTCGTCATCGATTCTGGCGTCGTTGATGTCGGAAATAGAGTGGGGTCAGGTCAAAGATGTAGCAATGGAGCCTTGGAGGCTTGAGGAAGAAGAAGAGCGATTGATGGAGACGAGGAAGACATTGGAAGAATAATCTCTTTCTTTAAACTCATGTCGATACGAAATGGATGGAAGTTACTTCCTGTCGATCTTGAGTGGAAGGAGTTTGTATCGATTGTGGATGGAGGAAGATGCTTTGTATCGATCAGGTGAGTTCGTATTGATCTGGAGTGATCAATACGAAACTATGGTTGTGTGATCGGTACGAAGTCATGGCTGTGTGATCAATATGAAACCAGGCTTTTAGAAAGACGATCCAAGTTGAAACTTGATGGATACAAAACATAGCCTTTTGCATATTTGAACACTTGACTCCGACGAGTTTTAGCCTTGCATAACTGGACTTGACCATTAAAATGCATATTTGACTATCCTTCGAAGCTCGTCGATGAAACTATAATTTGAAAAACATAACAAACTTTAATATGGATCGTTATTTGAAGTCAAGATGGCACGGTTGAGACGGTCAGTGATGGTGGTCACTACGGACGAATCTCGAAGTCTTATCATTTTTCCATCATTCGAACTTGTAAAATTTAAAGTATTATGTAGCACTGCACTGCATAACACGATCACTCACTTTACACCGGGGTGGTACATGGGTTTCTTGCCATCCAACGATGGTTTTTACTAAGTTCAATAGCTATGGATCCTTCAAGCTTAGGGTAATAGGAAATTCTGAGTTCTCCACTTCCCATTATAGAAATACCATAAATTGCGGCTGATGTAGTAAGTCCTGCTCCGGACGAACTGCCGGGTGCAGTGTTAGTTTTGAATTCAGAGGACTTAGAACGTTCTAAAATCTTTGAATATATGCCACGCAGAATCTGCCTCATACATGGTCTATCTCTAGAAGATGTTTTGCAACTACGGCCGGAAGATAGAGCGCACAACAACTCCGGAAGGGTTTAATACTTGCAACATATTTATGTGCGCAGCCGGAACGTTTCCCCTATTCATCCAATTCATTCGGGAAGTGCTGTTCTTTTTTAGGACTGCGCCTTCTCAGTTACATCCGAACGGATATGCACTGCTCAACTTTTTGTAAATTATCTTCATGGAGCATCTTTATCGTCCCACCTTTTTAGAAGCAGTCAGAAACTGCCAAGTAGTGGCACAGGCTTGGAGCAAGTTACGCTATTTCAAGACCGAATGGTTCTTCGTTCGATGCCTACCGGGATTTGCTAGACAGTGGCTAGTTAGACGTAAGTGTTCCAACTTCTTCATTGATTAACTAGATGCTATAATTCGATGTTGAGTCTAACACAGTGTTTCTTTTACAGCTTCGATTCCTCGGGCCAAAGGAGTGCAATTCAAGAAGATAGTGAGAACTCTCCAATCCGTGCCTGCTGAACTTAGATAGATCGATAAAGTCCTTAGTGATGATAATTTGATCGTCGTGGGGCTCATAGAATGAGGCCAAAGCATTGGATTAGCAGGAGTTCCTAGGGTGGTCTCGGTGAGGCAAGGAGGTTGAAAAAATCTTGGAATCATAATCAATGGACAGTGCAATGACAAGAGTTTGCCAGCTAGGGATGAGCCCATAGTTGCGCCTTCGAAGAGTCGTTGATTATCAGAATCAAAAAGAAAAGGCAAGGCTATCGCCTAGAAATCCAAGAGGCACAAAACTGTTGTAGTAACGCTGCTTGCTAAGTTTGCTATAAATCCAGAGACTTCCTCTCCGCAAATGTGAAGTTCTTTGAGAGGACTATCTGATGTCCCTATTCCATATGACTTAGCTTCATTCCAAGATCTTAGATTAGAGGGACTCCCTTCCCCACCGTGAACTGGCGTCGGCTTAATTTCTTTAGACACAAGGGAGTCGACTCCTGTGAGCAAGGCTACCAAAATTGGTCGTTTGGGGGGTTTGCACATGCATACACACACTTCATGGTAACACATGACTTCTAATCATATGCTTCTTGTAACACCCCACATTTTTATACGGTTAATATTTAACGTATAACGATACATAATGAAAATGAATAATTTTGGAATTATCGGAATATGGCTCCGAAACTTGTACCATTGCGTCCGAGGAGATTTTCTAATCAGTTTCTATATATAACTTGTCAAAATTTAACCAATATGAAGAAGTTATGAACAAAAAAAACATGAGACAAAACGGAAAAAATGTACGTATGGGTCGACCATAGGTCAACCCAATTGGCACAGAGGTCGATTGGTGCTTAGAGGCGGTCGATAGCCTGGTCGACCCGCACGCGATCTAGATGAATTTTTCGTCCAAGTACATATGTGATGTGTTTTCTAATTTTTACACCATTCGAGCCATACGTTCTTCGATCCTATGGCTCCGAACAACCCTATGATGTGGTGACTTCAAGTTCAATCTAAGAATCTGACGATCTGTGATCACCAAGCTCCAATATAAATAGGACTCTAGGCCTAGCTACCTTCTCACAATTAGATTTTCTCCTATGGGTTCATTGCCTAAGGCTGAACCCTACAAAGAAAATAATTTCCATGGAGAAGATCTTTTAAATTAAATATTATACACCTTGGAAGAAGGGGATCCAAAAGGACCATGGAGCCAAGCAGAGCATAAGCGAAGCTAAGCACGACAGGCGAGTGGATTTATTTATATATCTTTTAAGTGTAAGATATATTATTGCTAGATTCTCGTCTGAAAAATTTTATTCGGTATTTAACCATATTAATTAAATTACGCTGAACTACAAGAAAACTTGCAGTTTATTGACAGTATCAGTATTTATATACCATTTTCTTTGCCTTATTTACATCTTTTTCTACATTTTGGAATTTGTGAAGCGTTAGTTTTCTACTACCCTCTCCTTTTTCTTCACCTATGAATTAGATAGATTAAACGCGAATATGGATTAAATAATTAAGAATACTAAAATGAAGATGCAAAATAATAAAATTTTGAGGAATAGAATTACTGTAACAAATTGCATTAAAATGGAAAAGGTTAATTTAGGAGTAATCATTGGATTAATTGGTCGGTTTAGAGAATATGATACATTTCCATAAGTTAACATCTAAAAGATAGCAACAAATATAACTGTAAGAATGAAAAAAAAAATAAGGTGAGCTAGTGTAAATTAGAGAAACCGTTGTATTTTATACTACTCCAGAATAATAAAAGAAATATCTTGCAGTTATGGATTATTATTTATATTATTATTCAATATTAAGATATGGAAATGGATTATATAGTTTTCGAAACCAACCAAATAAAATAGAATTATTTCCTAAATTAGAAGACAATAAAGTAAAGCACGAATTGAAACAAGACAATTATTATCAAGAATTTGAAGCTGTAAAAATTAATGAGCCTAAGTCTGCATTTACTATGCAGGATATTTAAATAGGCAATTATGGTGATAAGTGAGTTATGTAATATTAGAAAATTAAAGAAAATTCTATATCATAATAAAAGAAGGCAGATTAGAACAGACAAGAAACGCTTGTAATTACATAACGGACTATAAAAGAAGAAAAAGTAACAATTACAAGTAGAATAATAACATAGGTTATAATTATGAAATAAGAATGGAAAAGCTTATCGTGAGATTTATAATAAATTGGTAAGCAATGTAGTAGAGAATAATGGTAGAAGCTTATTTGAATAACTTATATTAAGTCAATAAGAAAATAAAATAGAAATGGTAAAAGAGGCTTATTTTATTGAACTTAAGGAATTATATATTAAGTCAAATAAGCAAGATAATGAATGTGGCTCATACTAACAGTATTCCCTATTAGATCTATGGTAATCTCATAATAATTAGAAGTGAGATGAGGGCAAGAATATGCTAATTAAGGTAAATAAGTAGCCAACAGAGTAAGAAAGCAACCTAAATGCAAATTAAAAGATTAGACTTAGGGTCTAATAAAAGAATCAAATTTCTTTTGGAGCAACCCAAAGGATGAAGCGCCTAACGAAGCAGTTCATCACGGATTCTAACAATGGAGAAGCACGTCCAACTTAGAATTTTTGGGCTAGAAAGAAGTACGAGACTTGAACAGGATGTGAGGATACTCTAGAATGGCCCTCTAGTATAGGCGCAATGATGCGGACCTCTAGAGGCAGGTCTATAGGTGTTCCATCAAAAGAGTATGCCTTGATTGTATTTTCATTGTAGGCCTAACGACGTAGACCATTTTAGGCAGTCAGAAGGGCTAGGTGTTCGGAGTAGGGTATTCGTATGTACCGTACTTGCAAGTAAGTTTAAGCATAGTCGCATGCGGATATCGGTCAACATCAAGACCAAGAGCGATTTAGGGAAGGACTGGAGTTAAACCATCAGGCCAATGATTGAGACATTGGATGAGGGGCACCGCCATTTGGATGTTAGATTGTTTGCAGTAGGCAAGACTACTTAACTCTTTAGAAGTATTTCAGTTAGTTGAGGGGTGGCTGCATGGGGCCAAAGCCACGATGAGAAAGGGACAAAGTAACTAGAATATTTGTATTGTAGGCCTAACGAAGCGGTCCTTTATAGATATAGAAAATCCCCGACTGAGTTCCGTACAAGGTAGATCTTGTTGGTGGGATTCAGATAGTAGACAGAACGATTACGTAGTACTCAGTGTACGCATAGGGTGGTACATGTGGATGTACGAGAACTGGTATAGACTAGTGCGGACGCGATTTATGTTTCCATGGTAAGTAGTGGAGCATCTGTATTGTAGGCCTTACAAAGCGGTCCTTTATAGATGTAGCTACAAAACACTCGCGGGGTAAGATGGTGGAGCATCTGTGTTGTAGGCCTTACGAAGCGGTCCTTTACGGATGTAGTTACAGAACGCTCTCAAAGCTAGACGATGGTGCTCATTTCGAGGAGGATACAGAAGGTACATGGGTGATATCTTGGACCAATACTGTCATTGGTCATATAGCTACATATATGTGTGTGTGTGTGTGTATATATATATTTGTTATTACGTTTTAATCTACTAGGGAGTAGATGGCACGGTTCATGAATAGGGGCAAGAGTATTGTAACCTAATGAACCTACTATAAGAGTAAATAGAAATAAAACGATATATGTAGAATTAAGCCTAGAAGTTTATAATTTATTCATTCACCAAAACTTTTGTTCTAACCCTCCCTCATAATATCCTACAGGTTAGGTATATGGCAGAGACTTCTTGGCTTTATGATACTTGCTTAGAAATTGTTACTATTTGGATGAGTATTTACTTACTATTATATTTTAGTCCATTACGCTGTGAGATAATTAACTGAGCTCTGATATATTTATGTTTTCCTATTCCCAGGATACCAAATACCCAACTCGGGCTTCAGTGGGCTTGGTTTTAAGCATTTTTGCGAAAAATCCAGACCACTAGAATTCAGGTTGTTACACTTCTCAATCTTTGGAGATGACTAATTATGCTTTTCTTTTCATTCTACAGACACGATGGTGAGGCAGGGCTCTACGCTCAGCAATCTTCGCTCCAACACCACTTTTCCAGCTCTTACTCTAAATCTCATAGGCGTGAAAGTGAAAGAAACTATGATTGCGGCCACCGCTCAAGCCAAGAGCGTGAGCGTTATGATAGGGAGAAGGAAAGGTTACATCAAAGTAGGCGCTGCTCCCGCTCGCAATCGCCACTACCCAAAGGTTCCTCAAAACCATCCGGCTATGGTAGGCAATTTTCTAAAACTGCATACCAAGTTGCACCTCATACTTCAAAATCCAGTGATCAATGCCATAGAACTGAAATGGAAACTCCCATCATTCCAGAGCAAGCTGCTATAGAGCCCATAGGGAAAGTAGCCTTCCGAATTGCTTAGTTAAAGAAAGTTTTTTCGACTATCTACTTTGATGGCTTCCACTTGCCTCCGAACTTGAAAAGAATTCCCAATGATGCATAAACTTTGGTACAGGACTATATGCATGACGTTTACAGCCAGCACCGGGAGTGGGTTAAAACTGCAGAAAAGGCTTCGGTCGTAGCTTTTGAGCAGGCCAACATAATTAAAAAATGGCGATCGATCTTGCTCAGAAAGATAGAATAATATGAGTGCTTAATAACGAAGTTGAATCTTCAAGGAAGCCAGAGATGGAAGCCGACCAGAGAGCCAAAGAGGCCAGGCAGTCCATGGAAAACATGGCAAAAACTCACATGGACCTGGTGCAGGAGACGGGCCACCATAACACTGTTATCACTCAGGAGAGGGATAAGGCGCGAAAAGAGGTCTAGGTGTTAAAGGTGAAGTTAGCCGCAGCCATCAAGAGAAAAGACAAGGCCAAAAAAGCTACCTAGGAGGCATGTGAACATGTGTTGGCACTTAAGGATGACAAGGATGTGGCGAATTTAAAGGCCCAGGAAGCCGATGCCGGGGTTGAGAGTGAAATCAAAGTAGTGGAGGTCAGGATGGAGAATGAATTTGAAGATCTCCTGGTCAAATACAATGCCAACGTCTTAAGAAACCGCAATTCAAACTGGCTCAACGAAGATTATCCTTTCCAACTGTACAAGGCCTGGAGCCACTTGGTGGAGAACGAGAAGGTGATCCACGATGCTAAGACTATCGATGAGTTCGAACTGGAAGCTTAAATACTTGTCGGAGATGAATCGAAAGTCCTTCACGACACTATCGTCGCCCTTGAAAAACAAAAGTTGGCTGCTAAATATCTGTACACTAGAGAAGGATCCGAAGTCGAGCATCATGAAGTATGTTTCGAAGTGCTCCCAATCTCTCAATCTGAGCCTACTTCTTTGATCGATCCTCCAGTTTTCTAGGGATGTGACCTTGATATGTTGCATCTTTCTCCAATATATGAACGCGGCTTTGAAGGCACATCAGTTCAACATGGGAATCAACCCGAGAAAGGTATTCTGGACACTTCTTCCATTCCTCAAAATGCGGGAGCACTATCAGATGATATTACCGATATATTCTCTTATCCTCCTGCAACTCAAGAAATGAATCACGAGCAGAAGGCAATAATGATGGGGGATACAAATACAATGGTCGCCTCATTGGTGGGGGAGATGCACGAAAGCAGTTATGTGATTGATGACTAATTAATGGAAGCACTCCTCAGCCACCAAAGTGATCCAAGTTTTGAAATGCCGCTCAATGTGGATAAAGATTTGGTCATTACTATCTCCTTGGGTCCGACCAACAGCATTCCAATGAGCATACGTGTAGACCGGGCAGAGCGTTTAATTGAGGAAATAAAGGCCAAAATCAGGCAAGATGAGCAGGCTCGTAGAACTGACGGGGGAATGGCAGGTCCCGGTCCGGTCTCGATACTTATCATTTCCCCAATTAGTACTATCATCGATACCAGCGTGTCTCCTTCTTCTAACATCGAGAGTGCAACCATTCCTCCAGTTTCGCACATAGGGGACATTCCAATCCCTGTGAGTTCTGAGGGGGAGACTACTATAATTCCCCTGGCTGGAGACAAGCCAACTAGTGCAAACTGGGGAGCGAAAGGGTCAAAGAGACATCCAAGCGGTAGCTTGAGCAGGACTACACCAAAGAAAAGCATGAATGATAAAAACTCAAAGGCATAGACCTGTATAAGTGTGGGTTTGGCCCTTGCATATAGGAATTCATCGAATAGATTTTTGTATATATCTTTTTCAAAGAATAGGGGAAATGAAACTTCTTTTCATTTTCAGCATAACTCTGTGTTCATTTGTTTAAGTATTTCAGCACTCGCATTTTCATTCAATGTACTTGTGAGGCTTTACAATCTGGGTCGAACTTCATTCTGGTTGCTAAGTCCTGAAGTCATGGCTCCGCATCATAATCAAACATCGAGTCGAATTCCAACATTGTGTTGTCTCGGTCAGCGACTGGTATTTGAGTTATGCCCCTAGTCCTAGGGAGAACTGAAGTAGTCAGTCGGTAGTCATCTTCCGCCTTTGCTAATTTTAATTTAACTAAGTCGGGACAAAGTTAAAGTGAAATGAGTTTGAGTCGGATCACACTCACTCATTTGATGGTATTTTCATCCGCACTCTGGGGATTGAACTTGCATGCCGACGATCGGTCACACCTTCATAATGCTTGGAATTATATCCGTACTCCAAAGAGATAAGTTAATTTACGGGCGGTTGGTTACACATATTCAATTGTTTGGAATCACATCCATGCTCCGGGGACATGAGCTAACCTACCGGCGGTCGTCACGCCCATCTAATGTTTATACTCTAGTCCATGCTCTAAGGGCCAGAGTTAGTTGATGGGTAGTCATCCACATCCATATAATGTTTAGGATTATATTCGCACTCCGGGGACATAAGTCATTTTATGAGTGGTCGGTCCACCCGTTTAAAGTTTATACTCCGGTATGCGCTCAAAGGACCAAAGTTAGTTGATGGGTGGTCAGTCACTCCCATTTGGTGTTTATACTCCAGTCTGCGGTCTCGAGACTAGAGTTAGTTGATGGGCGGTCAGATACACCCTTTTAATGTTTATACTAGAGTTCGCACTCCGGGAATCTGGAGTTGGTCGACAAATGGTCAGTCACATATGTTTAAGTATTAAAATCTCGTTTGCACTCTAGGAACAAGAAGTTGATCAAGGTTGTGGATGATCGGATCACATCCACCTTGATTCGGCAAGAGAAGTCATAGATGGATGGATCCATCCTCTTCAAACTTGGAAGAATGAAGGCGAGGTCGTGGATGGACGAATCCATCCTCCTCGATTCCGGATTTTGGAGTTTTGTACTTCAGCTCGCACTTCAGGAGCTAGAGTTCATTAGGGGATTGTCGTGTTTTAATCCTTCTTGGCTTTGTTATTGCTTGCCCCCGAGCTTGGGGTTTCACTTAGCGAGTGACTGGTCGGATCACGATCACTCTCTATGTGAATGAGTACCACCGTAGGATGGAACTCGGCCCTTCGCACGTCGTGGCGGTTGCACGGTGTATTTCAAGAATTGCCACTCCAGCTTGATGAGTCTGCATTTTATTGCTGAAATAAAAAAGTACGGTAAAGTCAATTGCCTTGTTACAAGTTCATATTCAAAAGATAAATAAACAAATTTTAAAGGAAAAGCAGACTAAAATGAATAAAAGCCAGTTATGTGTAATAGTGATGGAGAATCTCGATGTTCCATGCTCTTGGTAATGAGACCGTCAATAGTTGATAGTTTGAATGTGTCATCTCCAAGTCTATGTTCAATGACATATGGTCCTTCCCATGCCAGTTTCATGTGTGAAGGGACTGAATAAATTATCTTAAGTACGAGATTGGCAACTTCGAAGGTTCTGGGTCGGACCTTAGCATTGTATAATTAAGCAACTAGATTGCGGTGTGCGACTGCCATCAAATTGGCCTCTTTATGCTTCTCATCTAGTAAATCTAGATATTCTGCAAGTAGGATTGCGTTCGCCTTTGGATCATAGTGACTCACACGGTGAGAAGGTACTTCTAATTCAACAGGACTAACAGCCTTAGAGCCGTAGGAAAGTGCAAACGAAGTATGGCCAATCGCGGACTTGTGGGTAGTTCGTTGTGTCCGTTGGGCCATAAGAAACTCATTGACCCATTTACTTCTATCTTTATCTAGTCGTTTCTTTAGAATGGACTTGATAACTCTGTTAACATCTTTGACTTGCCCATTCGCATGAGGGTGAGCTAATGCTGAGAACTTCTTCCGGATACAGTAGCCTAGATAGAAATCATTAAACTCGACATTATCGAATTAGGTCCTGTTGTAAGTGATAATCGTTCGTAGGAGGCCAAAATGACAGATGATGTTGCGGACAACAAAGTTGATTACTTTCATTGATGTCATAGTAGCAAGGGGCTCGGCTTCCGCCCGTTTGGTAAAGTAGCCAACCGCAATGATGGCGTACTTCGCACCACTTTGGCCAGAGGTAAAGACCCTATTATATCAATGCCCCATGTGTCAAACGGCCATGGACTGGCCATCTGAGTGATTTTGGTAGGTGGGGCTCTTGGAATTCTAGCATGCTTCTGGCACCTATCACGTTTCTTGGCATAATTTGATGCATCTCGATTCATGGTTGGCCAGTAGTACACATATCTGAGTATCTTTTTTGCAAGTGCCTACCCCTCGACGTGGTTGCCACACTCCATCTCTTTCAAATCGTGTAACACTCATTTGATCTCATTGTGGGCAATACACCGGAGTAAAGGAATAGAATATCCTCCCCTATATAGGACTCCATTTTGGATAACAAATCACGAAGCTTTTCAAAGAACCTGTCTTTTCTCACTTCTGCATTCGAGCAATACTCCATGCTCAAGATAATTTATGAGTGGAGTCATCCAAGAGTCCTTCTTGGGCATCGCCTCACACACATCCGGTTTGTCTCTATTTGGTCGATACTTGGAGCGATAAGTGTCTCAATGGGGACGAGTCCCATTTGTTGTGCTTCGGTAGTGCTAGCCAGATTTTCCAAAGAATCGGCTTTCTGATTTTGCTCTCGGCATATGCAATGGATAGCATAATAATCGAACTGATTCAACATTTCCTGAACCCAAGTGAGGTATTTAGCCAGTCTCCAGTCTCTTGCTTGATACTCCCCCAAACCTGGCATACGACCAATTGCGAGTCACAATAAATCTCCACAGCGATAATGCCCAAGTCTCTGGCCAGCCTAAGCCAGCTGGCAAAGCTTCGTACTCGGCCTCGTTGTAAGTTACGCGGAAGTCAAACTTCAAGGCATAACATATGGATCGGCCTACTAGGGTTTCGAGTACCACTACAGTGCCTGAGCAATAGTCATTTGATGCACCATCGGTGCATAGCTTCTACACATGCTTAGAATATTCACTGACTTCAGGAAAGTCTTCTCGTATTGTGAATTCAGCTATGAAGTCCTCCAGTACTTGTCCTTAGATGGCTCGCCTCGGTGTATAAATGATATCAAATTGACTCAACTTGATGTTCCACTTGAGAAATCTACCAGACGTCTCAGGTTGTGTTGGGATTTGGCTAGTCGGTGTAGATTGTGATTGGGTGAGCCTGTAAATATAGATAGAGCTTTCTCGAAGCTATGACAAGACAATAATCCAACTTTTCTAATTTTAGATAATTTCTTTCTGCCCTTGTCAATCGCTTGCTGATATAATAGACCAGTCATTGGATCCAATCCTCTTCCCGAATTAGCGCTGCACTGATCATGTTTGTTGAAACTGCCAGATAGATGTATAATTTCTGATGATCAACCGGCTTCGAAGAAATGGGAGGTGTCGCTAGATGCTGAACAAGTGCTTGGAATGCACTTTCACACTCCTTTATTGATTCGAAATTCTGCTTTCCTTTTCTAATCAGATCAAAGAAAGGGATGCACTTGTCTGTAGGTCTGGAGATAAACCTGTTTAAGGTAGCCACCTTTCCGTTGAGGCTTTGCACTTGCTTTATGGTTCTGGGAGTTTCAAGATTCTGAATCGCCCAGATTTTCTCAAGATTGGCTTGATTTCCTTTGGCATTGATGATGATTCCAAGGAATTTTCCTGATGTAACTTTAAAATGATACTTTAACGGATTGAGCTTCACTCTGTACTGTCGGAGTATGTTAAACATTGTTTCCACACTCTAACATGGTTGATGGATAGTCGCGCCTTCACAAGCATGTCATCCACGTACACCTCCATGGTCTTTCCGATCTGGTTAGCGAACTGTCGGTTCACGATCCTATGATAAGTTGCCCCAGCGTTCTTAAGTCCGAATAGCATCATTTTGTAGTAATAGGGTCCTAGATCGGTGACGAAGCTAGTATGTTCTTGATCACACAGGTGCATCGGTATTTGATTGTAGCCGAAATACGCGTCCACGAAAGATAAGAGACTGTGTCCGGCTGTTAAATCCATTTGTTGATCAATGCTAGGAAGTGGAAACCAGTCTTTGGGGCAGGCCTTATTCAAATCTGAGTAGTCCAAACATGTTCACCATTTCCCATTTGACTTCCTAGCAAGCACTGCATTTAATACCCACTATGGTTATAGAACATCATAAATAAACCCATTCGACTTGAGTTTATTTACTTCTTCCTTCGAGGTGGAAGATCTTTCTGGATCCATACCGTGCCTTTTCTATTTGACTGGGATGTGCCGTGGGTCAATATATAATATATGGCTCGCGATGTCCGGCGAGATCCCACACATGTCTGAGTGAGTCCAAGCAAACATATCAAGGTTTGCCCCGAGAAAATCAACCAATTCATGTCTCATCTGGTGGCTAAGTAGAAATCTGACCTTTACCATTCTACAATCATTGTCATCGAAGATCCGGACATTGATCGTCAACTCTACCGGGAAAGCCTGGGAGCCTTTGACTTCCTCCTCATCATTATCACTGGGATCAAGATCTTTAAGGAACTGGTTGTGGTGACCAGCCCTAGGTCCAGGCGTTAGCTATCAATTATCTAAAAAACGAGCACTGAGAGATTCCTCTATGCCCTTTCCTTTCTCTTTACATTGTGCATCACACAGCTCAACAACATAACGAGTGCATCCAACCTCCTGTTCACCTTGTACCACTCCAACCCCCTTATCAGTAGAGAACTTCAAAGCTAAACACCATGGAGAAATCACTACCCTGAATTTCGCAAGGGCTGGTTAGCCCAAAAAACATTGTAGGGGGGATGGATGTCTAACACAACAAACTATAGTATCTGGACTCTCCGGTGATCTCCAATACCTAACTCAACTGGCAACTCCACCATTCTAGCTAGTATAGTTGCATTTCCATTAAAACTATGAATTTGTGACTGACACGGTTTTAGACCTTTTGCCTCCATTCCCATTTGGTCATACACGCGTTTGAAAAGTATATTGACAGAACTTCCGCCGTGGACTAAGATCCTTTTCATCCATGCAGGACCTACTTGAGCTGAAATACAAATGGATCAATAGTAGGGGCCTTGACACTATCAGAATCTCGGTTCCTGAAAACGATGTTGTCTGACATCGTCTTCTATTGTTTTGCCGAGGCCCCGTCATCAACATTATTACAGCATTCAAAGTCCACATGCCTAATCGAGCTAGCATATTACTTCATTTCCTTCCAGCTCCAATCAGTCGAATGATAACCATCACTAATAGTGTTTATTACCAACCTCTCGCCAATACGCACGGGTTCTTCAGGCCTATCTTGGCCTTGATCTGGATTAAATGGGCCCACACCTCCAACCTGCAGAGCCCAAAAAAACTGCTCTAACTTTGTTTCTCTAGTCAACTTCTCGATGATGTCTTCTAAATGAAGGCACTCATTAGTATTATGGCCATAACAATTGTGGAATCTATGGAATTTCCCGGTTTGAATTTGTTTCTCGGATAATGATTTCGGAACTTGCTTCTTATATTGTTCGGTATTAAAAGTCCGAAGGTAAACATTTTCCAACGATGTGTTTAGAGGAGTATATCGGTTGAACATGGGAGCTCTAGGTCTCGATCCACGATTTGGGTTTCTCTTCTTCCCCTGACCTCCATTACCCTTCTGTTGACTTTGCTTATTCTGAATGTTCAATCTCACTTTGCTGGAGTTCTCATCGGTTTACCTCACTACAACATCACTTTGAATGCCTTCATTACTGGGGCCTGCTACGTGCTGCTTCCTCGATCATCTAGCGTCTTCCCTCCTCAAGAACTGTGTTGCCTTAGCATATAAACGATCCAACGAAGTGGGGTTCCCGGTCAACCAATCACCAAATTCAAAATTGGGATCGATCCCTTTAGTCAATGCCATCAAAATAGAATTACCATTGTGGTTGCTAACCTCAGCATAAGTAGCATGGAACCTTTTCAGATAATGTCTAAGGGTCTTTCCTCGTGCTTGAGTAACACTAGATAAGATGTTGACATCCTGTGGCCTAGTAACATGCATATGGAACTGCTCAAAAAACTTAGTAGTCAATTGATCAAAACATGAGATGGATCTGGGTGGTAATCGAGTGAACCATATAGTTGCAATGCCTCCCAAAGAGAGAAAAATTTATACACTTAACCACATCATCAGCTTGAGCAACATTCATAAGCCATTCATACTTCAAGGTATGTTAGTTAGGGTTCGAATTTCCTTTGTACACCGACAAAGTTGGCATCCTGAATCAACGAGGTGGCTATGCATAAAGTGTGTCATCGGTGAATGGAGTATGACTTCTTGAGATTCCCCAATCATCGTTTGTAAGGCCCTGACTTTCTATGATCATCTGGCATATCATAGTCGGAATGTCAAGCAACTAGATGTTCATGACTAAACCAAGGTCGGGTTCCGTGTTGCGGGCACGGTCTGATCGCTGTCTATGGTCCATTCCTCGCCTCCTTGGCTCTCGATCTTCAAGGAGGTGAGGGTCTTGTGCATGAACATGTTGACGAAGGGTTGGATCTAGTTGGTTTTGGATCTTGGCTTCTAAATCTATAGAAGCAGCAGTAGCATGGTCGTAAGCGATGTGATAAGGAAGCGTCCCTCCTTGGGAGGAGGGTCCAGCTTGGTGCCTTTTACAACGATAGGTCCGAGCTTGTAAGAGATTAACAACACACTAATGCCTGGAGGCTTCCACATAGGTTCCATTCAACCGACGGTGTGCAAATCTATGATAGAAATCAGATGAAGCCAAGTTTTCAGTCATGGAATGAGAGTCATGATCCCTTCTAGATCTCCATTGTCTTTTCTCGTGCAAATGTTCTGCGAGCTCTGTGTTAGCATGGATCAATCAGGTTAGCTCCTAGCGACTCTAAGTAAGCTCTTGCATGAGGGTCTGGAACTCCACCCTAGTCATAGGGCCTTGCGGATATGGAGCTCTAGCTGATGTCTGGCCTGCTGTGGTCAGCTGTGTGGGATTTTGCCTATCCCTTTCCTTTGGATCTGTAGCATTTGAAGCAGTTCTGGTAGTATGCATCATGATGAATGTAGCTCTTTCCTAGATCGGAGTAATTAGAATAGAATGGAAGGAACTACTGGAAGATAGATCTGGATCTCCTTATTAGATTTTAGCATTCCAACAACGACAGCAGATCGAAAGAATCACTGAAAAACAGAGTTTTCTCAGTGAAAGCACCAAAGTGTTTGTACCAAATTTAGGCACAACACTCTTCGGATGTGATTGAAAAGATTAAAATGAAGAAATTAAATGGAAAAGGAGGCTTATCTAACAATTACACCAATAAAAACACGCAGAATTAGAAGAAGACAATAAATTATAGTGGTTCGGCATTGTAGCCTACGTCCACTTTGAATGTTTTGTTGTTTATTGATGATTAACAACTGATTACACTAGTACAATACTCTAACACCCAAGTTACAAAGGAGTTTTGGTAGAATAACGACGTAGCAAATTCAAAAGTCCTTTTTCTATAGGCATAGGGTTGCTATTTATAGGTGTAGGTCTGAGATATCTGCCCTAGAACTTGGAATACTCCTTCTCACACATGGGTGGGCCCACCAGATTGATCAGGGGTTATTTGCGATCGATTAGGATCGATTCCCACTAGCTTCGTATAGATGGAGTTTAGCTCCATTTAAGCTGCGATCAATCAGGAACATTCTCGAGTGAATAGGAAGCTTCTGTGAAAATTTGCAGGCATTTGGACTTGTAGATTTTGAGTTATGATCGATCTAAGACTAATTTGAAGGTAGGCTGATGGTTGTGTGTCGATTACTTTGTATCGATCGGCCTTTGTATCGATGGTCCTCTATATCGATCAGTTGTGTGTCGATGACGTGGAGCGAGAGTTCAGGAGAGATCCATATATCATGCTTGCAGACCGCTTCCCTTGGTTGACTATGCATTCTTTGTATCAATCCTGTGTATTGCTCTTTGTATCAATACTGTATTCTTGCCTTCATATCGATGTTCAGCTGCAGGTTTCGTATCGATGCTTGGTGATAGTCTTCATACCGATGCTTAGTGGTAGGTTTCATATCGATGCTTGGTAGATTGATATGAAATGGGAAGAAATGGAACCAATACGAAATGGGTAGTTGTTGATGGTTGACGGGTATAAGGGGATGGTTGTGTAGTTGATGGATACGAAGTTGGATGGATACGAAGAGAGATGAACTCTGATGGATACGTACCGACATGTTCTTCATGGATTTTGATCGATCCATAACTTGTGCATACGAACTCCAATTGACCCGAAACTTGGAATATTGGCTTTCTTAGCTCTGTTTGTCGTATAATGTTAACTGTAGCTCGATCCAGACACGGACCAAATTTTTTAGTATGCATAGTGGACCTGTGTATAACCGATCTTCGAGAAGAATTGTCTTTGGTTTCTAGTCAAGTCCTTTATGTCATGGCCATGCCAAAAGGTGGGATATAAGAAATCACTTTTGAAAATAGTTTTCAATGGAATTAGTTCATTTTATAGCAAGTTGGAGATTTCTTGTAGTCTTTTTGGAAAACTCTTTGCTCATTCTTATCCCCTAATTGATAGTTTTGGTCGGCTTTCTTATAGTTTTTTTATTATTCACCCTCTTTCTCTTGGATGATTGTATATTGGCTTATTTAGATAGATTTGGTATTAATTTATCTTTTTATCGAGTTAGGGTTTAGTTGATTATCCTTCCTTAGATGATTGCTTTTAAAGACCTTATTTAACCACTACAGGCTTTATTGACCGCCTTTCATAAATGGTGCTTCGTTTGGCCCAACAACATAATCAAAGGCTTAGTTGATTGTCACTCTTTAGATGGTTTATTTGGCTAGGCTCGACTATTGAACTGAAGGCTTTTTCACCATCTCATTTGGATTTGTGCTTTAATCAAGCCTATCGATAGGAACAAAGGCTTTATTGACCATCACTTTTGGAATGGTGGTTTGATCAGGCCGACGGTTGGATCAAAGGCTTTATTAACTATGACTCTTTGGAAGGGTGCTTCGGTTAGACTTGGAGGTGGGACTAAAGGCATTTTTACCTTCTTCTTTGGATGAATGCTTTGGCTGAGCCCGATGGTTGTACCAAATGCTTTTTTGACCATCACCATTTGATGGGTGTTTTGCCTAAGCCCGGCTGCAGGACCAAAGGCTTTATTGACCATCACTCTTTGGATGGATGCTTCGACCTGGCCCGACGGGTAGGCCAAAGGCTTTTGAACACTGCCTCCGATGAGTGCTTTGGATGGGTGCTTCGGTCAAGCCTAAGACAGGAACGAAGGCTATATCACCATTTACATTTGATGGCTACTTTAGTCATGCCCAGTGGCGGAACCAAAGACTTTTTGGCCATCTCCCGTTGATGCATGCTTTAACCAAGGCATTATGATAGGACCAAAGGCATTATTGATCATTACTCTTTGGATGAGTGCTTCGGTTGGGTCTAGTGGTAGGACCGAAGGCTTTTTGGCCATCATTCTCGTATAGGTGCTTTGGTTAGGCCCGACGGTAGGACCAAAGACTTTGTTGACCATCACTCTTTGGATGAGTGCTTCGGTTGGGTCCGATGACCGGACCAAATTCTTTTTTACCATCACCCTTGGATGGGTGCATTGGTGGGGCCTACTGATGGGATCAAAGGCTTTATTGACCATCACTCTTTGTATGGAAGCTTTGGTTGAGCTTGGTTGTTGAAACATAGGCCTTTTGATCACCTTCCATTGATGGGTGGTTTGGCCAGGCCTGACGGCAAGACCAAAGGATTTTGTCCTCTTTTGGATTTGAGGTGTGTTTCTTCTTAACAAATCTTGTAGACCACATTTGGTTAGGAGTTCCATTGAACATAACACATCCTATTCTAAGGGACATTATTTGGAAAAAATATTTTATCAAACCACATTACTCATCCATTGTTATGAAATATGGTTTCAAATATTTGGCATTCCATGTTCTTGCTATCACCTTCAATCTGGTCTACTTAATATGTAAGTTCCTAAAGGGTTTACCTCATAAAGGACTAATGGGTCCTCCTAGTTTGGTCCTAGTGGGCCGTCTGCAAAGTCCTTTGTGTTTTTCATTATGCTTCTTAGCACTATATCTCATTTTTTAGATTCCCTTCCCTTAAATTTTGAATTGTAATATTTAGAAATCCTTCATTAGTAATCAGCTCTTCGCAAGCCGACTTGGTCCCCTAGTTCATTAATTAAGGCGAGTGGCTCTTTCTTTATTTCTTGTTTTCGACTCATAGCTGTATGTAAACCTTTGGCATTAAGGGACTTTAGTTTCAACTAGTAGCATTGCTTCATATCCATACACTAAAGAATATAGTGTATGTCTAGCGGTTTTCCTCATGGAGGTTATATATGACCAAAAGACGAAGGAATGTTCCTCTACCAAGTTTCATTTACCTTGTGTGGTTATTTCTGTAATATGTTCTTATGATCTTACTTGCTGCTTCCATAGTTCCATTAGATATTGGTTGAGCTACCAACGAATTTTCTTTACTATAACCATCCTCTCACAACAGTGGGTGAGTTCTTCGCTCTCAAAATTGAGTTCCATTATAGGAAATGATCTTATTTAGGAGTTTGAACCAAATAACTATATTTTTTATGAAAAATTACAAGACTTTTCCAATAGTGATATTCAGTAATGATTCTACTTCTACCCACTTGGTACAGTAATAAGTTTGTACCGCGACAAAATGTGCCCCTCCCTTTGAGACTGGGAGAGGTCCTACAAAGTCGATTCTCCATACATCAAAAAGTCATGGACTTACAATGGAAGATAATTCATTCGGAGGTAAACCGTGGGATTCTAGTGAACTTTTGGCATTTATGATACCCTTTTACATAGGTTAATGCATCTTTAGTCATGCAAGTCGAATAATATCCTTTTCTCATTATCTTGCTTGCTAGTTTTACCCATTAGAGTGATTCTCATAGAATCCTTCATGGGCTTACTTTAGTAGCTTTGCTCTTATCTTCAGGATATTGCATTACAAATAAGGTTTGAATATCCTTTTCTATATAACATCTCGTCAACGATAGTAATGAAGGAGCTTGATATCTGAATTTTTCCTTTAGGAAGTATTACTTTCTCTAATTACTCAATTATGGGCAACGTCAAACTATTAGCATATTTATCCTTGTAAACATTCATTCTCATTCTTTGGAAGTTTCTTCATGACTTTTATTTTCTTGTAGATATTCCTTACCATACTGTGGTTGTTAGGCTTGTGAACAATTTTAAACCAAAGATTAACTATTTATTTTTTCTTTCTCAAATTCATATAGTGTATTGTAGGAACCCAACATGAACAATTCTAACCTTTGGCGATCCTAGAGAACTTGCTAAATTTGCCACGGAGTCTATTTGTGCATTCTTTTCCCTTGGTATTTGATGAATAGAGAAGTGTTCACACTAAATTATAATTTCATTGATCTTCTACACATATTAAGCTAATCGAGTATCTTTGGTTCGATGCACCTTTTTCGATCGATTTACAATTAATTGTGAATCACTAAATATCTCAATCCTTGTGATTTTTAGTTGTTGAGCCAAAGTCAATCCAGCTGTCATAGATTCATATTCAGCAATGTTATTTGTTGTAGAAATCCCAACTTCATTGCATAATGTTGAATATGATCATCAAATGTAATTATCGCATAACCAATCTCCCTATTCATTTGAAGCACCATCAATATATAATTGCCACCTCAATTCATGCTTCTTTTCTTTCTCCGATTTCTCTTTAATAAATCTTGTACATTCAGCTTCTAAATTGACTAAGGCTTAGCTTTTGATTTATACTCATGGTAAAGTGTCGTATTGGCTTAACTCCATTCCTTAATTTATAATTCTTTCAAATGTTTTAGGTTTGCTAAGGATTTGCATTAGCAGATATAAAACTACAATTGGATGCGCTTGGAAATAAGATCTTAAATTTCATGCGCTAAGTAGTGGGACAAGTTTTATATAACCAAATATCTTAATTTTGCATCTTCTAATCTTTTTCTTATATAATATATCGGGAATTGAACTCCATTTTCTTCTATTATTAAAACTGAACTAATCATCTGTTCCAATACTACCATATATAAGAATAAGTTTCTCCTTCTATGGGGTTAGAAAGTATTTATGGCTTTTCCAAATGATCCTTCATATCTTTAAAGGATTTCGGGCATTACTGTCCATTCAAATGTTTTTCGCTTCTTAATCGCATTAAAGAAAGGGGTACATTTATCGGTTGCCCTTGGTATGAATCGCTTGAGTGCAATAACTCTTCTATTTAGTCCCATTAGTTCTTTACTCATCTCTGGTTCTATAATATTCCTAATTTCTTTGATTTGATCAAGGATAGCCTTTATTCGTTGTGCACTAATAATGTATCGTAATAATTTTAGGGATTGAATCCCGAAGGAACACATTTGCAGATTCAACTTTGTTTCGTATTTCCTCAATACTTCAAATATTTCGTTCAAATCTATCAGTTATCGGTTAGGTTTTTGGAATTAACAACATATCATCCACGCATAATTTCATACTTTTCCTAAATTGGGTTTTGAATATTCAATTCCTTAATCGTTGATAAGTGGCTCCCGCCTTCTTTAATCCAAAAAACATTGCTTTATAATAATGCACCCCAATTGGTCACAAAACTTGTATATTCCTCATCAGGTTTGATCGTAGGAATTTGTTTATATCCTGAATATGCATCCATAAATAATAATAGCTTATGGCCGTGCAGTTAAAGCTCCGTTAAAGCTTTGCAAAATCACCACTATAGCACATAACACTCTTTGACCGCTACGCTACTTAACACTATTAAATAGTAGATGCACTTTAGGCCCCACTATTTTACGCTACGCCTACTAAATCAAGGCTTTTTAGCATCTGCATTAGCAACTTTAATATATAAAGGTTTATTGGACTAGTTCTCTTTTAACAAAGTTAGAGTAAAGACTTAATGTTAAGGGATAAGTGCTTAATATAAGTTTGAAATCTAATATAGTCACCAAATCTAGTCTGCATAAATCATGATATTCTTTATGTTATATAAGGTTAAATAATATTTATTTTTTCTACAAATGATGTGAGAATGAAGATAAATCAACTTTAAATATTTTGTTTTATACCTAATGAAGCTTTTTACACCCACATTATTTTCTGTTATATCCCCGCTATAACTTTTTGCACCTTACCACTATGAAACCACTAAGCGCTTTAAGTGCACATGCTTTTGGTCTCTTATAGCATCAACTAGTTGATCAATTATAGAGAGTGCATAGCAATATTTTGGACATTCTTTATTAAAATCGATACAATCAAGACACGTTCTCCTCTTCCCATCGGACTTTTTGACGAACAGTGGATTTGCCAACCATTTTGGATAGAGCACTTCTCTAATAAATCTGCCTTCCAATAGCCTTTTTACCTCTTCTTGCACTACCAAGGTAGTAATTAGCCAAATTTCCTTTTCTTTTTCCTTATGGAAGTAAACTTTGGGTCAATATTAAGTGCATGACACATTACTGCGGGACTAATCCCTCCCATGTCGGCCTGAGTCCAAGTAAAAACATTTTTACTTGGTTGTAGAAACGAAGCTTGTTTCTATTTTGTGCCTTTATCCAACATATTCCCCATCTTTATCTCCTTAGTAGAATCTTGAGGACCTAGGCTTAATTCTTCCAAATCTTCCATGGATTGCACGTTCCTCCGATTGTTTCCAGAATCCATATTTGATATTGTTTCCCTTAAAACTTCTTCAAGATCCCTATCTTGGTCAACTTGATTTATCTCTATATCTTTCTTTTTCGATCTGTGAATTTGCCTCTATAACTCGACATTTGATACCTTTTTTCCAAAAGATTATATATTTTCCTTAGATATCAGTTCTTGAGGACTGATTGGCAAGGGATTAAGATTTTTAGTTTCATTTAATTTACTCAATGCAGGTCTATAACAAGATTCAACTTCTTTATTATGTTGTTCAAAGGTAGCAAAGTACATTTCATGAGAAATAATATATTCCCCACTCATGTTCCCCATCCTTCCATAGAGAGGAATTTCACAAGAAAATGCTTTGGGGATACAAATGCATCAATCTCATCTAGAGTAGGTCGTCTAAATAATGTATTATGTTGGTTGATCCATCACCTCAAACAGATTTTCGAAACTCCTGGAATAAGGTAGGGTCCTAGTTTGAACATATAGCTTGATTGGTTCAATCGACGTAGAATCTATGTTATTGAATCCAAAGATAAGCTCCAAACATGATTCAAGCTTTCTTTCTGGAATGTGAATTTGATGAATGCACTTTTAAAATGACATTTTCTGCACTTCCAATAGCGACCAATATCTTGGGCACTAGTGAAAGTCCGATTTATGTAGTTATCATAAGTGGCCATTATGCATGTGTTTAATTCCCCTCGATTCCTTCAAAGTTATAATCATATTCGAAAGTGGAATAGAGTCTCGTGGAAGATCTTCAGTTATTGAGTAGAACCCTTCCTTTGCCTCTCATACTAATCAGTTTCTCTCAATCTTGCTCGTTTCTTTAATATGTAGTCCACCATGGATCATATTATTACATTTGATTGATTGTAGCAGACCTTACGGAAGTTTATTCTCTAAGATATTGGTATTATTAACGAAATTTTTTTCTCATTATGAGAGAATTTATGATCATTCTTGATAAATTCCTTAAGCCCTCCCTTTCTGATCATACCTAGTATGATTCTAGCCAGAACATGATGATTATCCATTTTATTCCTATCTACCTTATGAAAAGCACAGTAGTCTCCACTTTTATTTAGTTTGGGTTTGGATTTGACTTAAATGATTTGGGGTACATGATTTAATCTTTAGTCACAGCATAGATAGAAGAAATAGGATGGTTCAACTCAGATGAATTTTCCTTTGAAAATTCATCTCACTTCCCTTTTTTATTTGGAGCCATAAGACTTCCTATATCTCCATGCTTCCTTTTGTAGTGGAATATTTCATCCAATTGGATGAATTTGTTAACAAGGAAGGGGAAATCTTACAAATCCTTATAGCCATGAGCGTAAAGTTCCTGAAGGGGTATTTTCAGTTAACCTAGATTTTATGACTATTAGTTTCTCCACATTACTTACCCTTTCTACCTTGTTAGCTTCAATGTTTAATCTCCTCAAATAGTCTTCCAATAACATTCCTAGTCTTTTCTTTATGTTGGCTAACACACTTGCATAAATGGTTGGTTCTTTATAATTATAAAATTGTGATTAGAATTCATAAACAAACTATTCCTATGAGTAAATAGTCTATACCGTACTACTCCTATGGGATCATGCAAGTCAATTTAGCTTTCAAAAGTCATCAAGTGATCATTCGAGTCAGTTGTACCATCATATTTGACCGATGGAATGGGACCACCATAATTTCTTCGATGAATGAGCACTCGTAAAGCTATTATTTTCTTTAGGGTCTTCGTTTTCCTTTCAAGTATGTTGTATCCTTTAACATCTTGTTAACCAAATCTTTTAATTATGTTTCATCACCTTTATAGTCCCTTCGCTCTAGTTTACATTCTTTCTGAGAAAACAAACTAGCAGATTGCATGAGGGGAGATATTGACTCTTTGTTTTTCTTTTGGGTCAGGCAATTACCATTCCTTTTTTGTGGTCTAGGATGCTTCTCTCAGTGTTCTTACATTTCAAGTTCAAACCTTCATCGTTTCTTCAACGGGACTCGACTTCTTCCTTATCGTTCCCCTTTGTTGTTCGAAATGTTCTTGATAATTTTTGACAAATGAGCATTTCAAGTAGTTCATGCACAGTCTGTAGCTTTTTTTCATAGTTTTAAGATCCTTTTTTCTTTTGATCCCTATATTGGTGTTGATGCTTGCCCCATTTCGATAATTTCCATATTAAATTGAAGGGTTACATTTTCTTCAAGACTTGTGTGATGCATGGCTTCTGCTTATATTTAAACAATAATTCCTTGATTGGTCTTCCCATTTTGCAAAATTTTAACATTCAATAAGTGGTTGACAAATTGTATTTTCCGAGTTCAATTCTTAACGAAAGCACCAATAAATGTTAGGTCAAAATTCAGATCAATCCAATATACTTTGGTTACAAAGAAAAAATTATACTTGAGTAAGGTAGGTCACTTAGTCAAGCATACTTGTGTTGAGTCCATATAAAGTCAATTATGGAAAAAGGGATTTGTTTAAGTCCTTGTTCATAAAGTCATAATTTTAATTTGACCCAATGGCCGTTAAAGCTAATCTTAAGCTTTCGTTATTGTGCAAAAGATAAAATGAAAAATGAGAAAGAAGTACAATTTGGAATTTGCACCATTCTAGTAGAGGGTATATGCCTATTCATAAAGAAATTAAATCCCTGGATTTTTGACACAGGGCATCTATTGAAATGGATGGCTAGATTTACTGATGTAGCAAATGGCCAATTCTAACATATGGCACAATTCTCTTTGTCAGTCCTTTTACAATGACATGACATAAATAAACCGGTTAAGGAGTTCCATGTGGCTAAATAATGCATCATATTTAGCAGTTCTATTAACTTGCGACAACTATTTCTTATCAACATGCGATAGTAACTTCATAATCAACATACGGCAGTTACTTTATTCTCAACATGTAGCAGCTATTTTGTTCTCAACATAAGATGGCTATTTCATTTTCAACATGTGATGGCTACTTCATTTTAAATAGGCTATAGCTACTTCATTTTTAATGTGCAACATCCTCACCATTTCATCCTATGACAGTCTTCATTCTATGACAATTTTGTATTACTAATTTACGAAAGAGCCAACTTACGATAGCTTTATATTATCAACTTGCGACAGCCTTCATCATGCGAATTCTTCAATTTGCAATGGATTTACATTATTAACATATTGTAGCCTTTCTTTCAACTTGCATTTAATATATATAATCGACTTGCGATAGCTCTCATCTTGCGGTAACCTTCATTTTGGATAACTCTATGGTATTATCATTTGATAGTCTGGCTTTCAACTTTCAATAGCCCAAATGATACCTACTTACTATAACTCTCAACTACGATAACCTTCATTATGCAATAGCTTTATGTTATTAAAATACGATAGCCTCTTTTTTACCTCGACATCCAATACCTTTGCCTATATTGGACTTGCGATAGCTCCTTGCTACTATCGTCTTCTATTATTATCATCATCAACTTGTACCATCCCTTTTACCTTCAATAATAATTTTAGGGTGTAACGCCTATGTTTTTAAAAGGAATTAAATTTCTAAATTGATTTTTTTTAAAACCGGTTCATTAATATTCATATAAATACCCCATTTTTACATCTTGACTTGAGTTTACCTATATAGCGATTGTGTTGCATAAATGAGATTGTATGATGTTTGTATTGTGTATATAATGTTTTTTCACCAGGGCTATCATGTTTTTTTGTTTCTGGTAAAGCATGGAGTATTGATATGAACTTTAGAGACTCGTTGGATCTAGAGTATTTGGAGCTATATCGACACAATCGATTTGTATAGATGGTTAAACCATTTGGAGAAGAGGGGATAAATACCCAGAAAATGCCAAAGTGAAGTTAAGTTTTATGGATGATCGATAATCACCAATCCATCACTTTCGATTCATGATAACAATCAGTCCAGAAATGGTCCAAATGATGTACGAACGGTTATGGGCATTGAGGAAGGTATGAAGATGTTAAGGAATGGTTCGCATGTGGTTCGGAGTAAAGTTTTGAAGCAATGGCTCGAGGGGGGATTGATCGGCTATGGAGAAGTAGACATAATCCATCCATTAGTGACTTTGGGTATTTAGCAACAAAACTTGGATTTTGAGTAGGATAGCTTCGGATCAAAGTTGGAGAGGCATGACGCACATTGGGAGTAAATGATAGAGCCAAAATGACTAAGTCCTGGGTCGAAATGGTCAAGTTCTGATCCATTAAAAATTTGAAATTGTGTTGTGTGCCTTATTGTTTGAAGCACTAAAAGTAAGGGGGTGTACCTTAGGCCTTGGACAAGGCATATTTAGGACTGAAGGGTTTCGAATCCAAGATGGGTGATGGTATAGATTCATAAGCAATCCATAGTTGATGTGTACCAATTTTAGTATGATCGATCTAGCATGGTCTTAATGGCATAGTGAAGCCAAAGTATTGCTCGCTAGGTGATTAGCATGGATGATGTTGAGTTATGGCGTTTACAAGTTTGACGTGAAGGTGAAGTAAACTTCCTAAGGCTGCTTTGGGCTTGGTAAGTAATTGTAGCAACTTTGCTTTCTACGTTGTACAAATAATAAATTTAATTAAAATAAAATTATTTAAATTTTAATTTTGAAAATTAATATTTTGAAAATAAATTTTAGCCGATTCAATTCAATTTACAAAATATTTATTTTAAATAAATTAAATTAAACTAACAAATTCCTTTCGAATAACATATCGTAATTAAATAAAATTACTCAATTATCGAAATGTAATTTGTAGAATGAAATGTTAATCAAAATTATATTGGATGGAAATTTATTTATAAATAAATACAAGAATTATTTAAAATAACAAGAAAAGAAAATTAACAAAATTAATAAGGTCCAAACTAAAGCCCAATGCCCATTTAAATTTTACCACTTTCTCGCTTTTTCTGGAAACTTCACTCCCTTCATTCATAAGCTCGCATCTATGTGCCAATTGGAGCCCTAATTTACAAGATTAAAAACCACGAGTTCCTATTTCAAAAAAAGAATGAGCGACGGATCGTGACTTCGCTTTCAGCTGGGTGGAGCGTCGTCATAGAGGTGCACAGGCAACATCATGGGAAGCCGATTTGGTTCAAGCAACGTGATCTGATGTTGCAACTGAAAACAGCAACACGACTTGAGGTCGCGAGCAGGTTCTGGAGTAGGTGACTATTTTGGTGCGATGTAGGTGGAGCGGCCTCGACCGGGTGGTTGAAAGGGATGGTAATCAACAGTAATTGACGATGGATACTAGGTGCGTTTGCAAAGTGAAGTAACAATTTTTTTTGTGCATTTGAGAAGGCAAGAAAGGAGGCACATGTTGCTTCACAATGAGTTTGATTGTGCATGATGGTCATTAACGATCAGTGACCTTCAAGTGTCATTTCGATGAGTATTTCTTGCTCAAAACTATATTTAATTCCACTTGCATCTTACATATATATATTGTAATTTATGGAATTGCTTGGTTGAATTGATTTTTTGGAATTTGATTGATTATGAATATTGAATGGTTTGCTTAGATAAATAGTTTGATCGGGATATCTGATTGGCTTTTGTGATAGTAGATGATATTTTTTGTTTGATTATAGAGTTTTGTGTTTGTTGGATGTCCAAAATGAAAAGGAGAGGTTGTCCATTTGCGTTTCAATTTGTGTAATTTTATTTATATTGTCTATGTAGTGTGTCGATGGCCGACATTCGATGAAATTTGACTCGGCCATATGATAAAAATTTATATTGGTGAGTTGTTGATGATTTTGGAGAATTTTTGCTCCACAACTAATATTTTGAACATGCGATTGGTTTTCTACTTTTAAAATATTTTTTCAAACTTCGGTAAATTATGTTGGTATTTTATATTTATAAATAAATAAAAATGGTTGCAAAATAAAATGAGTTGTTGAAAATTGTTTTAGAAATAAAAATACTTTAGAAGTGGAAATAAAGAATTTCTAAAGTAATTAGGTGTACATAAATAATTTATTTTATGATCTGGTATAATCGAATGCTTCTAATAATATTTTGTGAAGGAATTTGTTTTGTAAAGAGTTTGTTTGATAAATAAGATTCAAGTGGTATTTTCAAAACGGATTTTTGAGTATATAAGCCTATTTGGAAGATAAATGAATTTTGAAATACTATTGAATGGTTTTCAGAGTATTATAATATAAATCCCTTTTCGTATATATATATTTTGGTGATTCGGAATTGATTTTTCGATATTATGAGACATTTTGTATGAAAATAAGGTTTTGAATTATAAATAATGGTTAGAAAGGGAAAAAAATTATTTTAGGGGTTTATAAACCTATTCTGAAATATTATTCAGTTATAGAAAATTTATAAAATAGAGTTTGTAAATATTTTAATTTGTAAAGTGATTTTGGAACATATGGAAAATGTGTACAAAAGGATTTGGAAATCAATTATCATATTTGAATCTTATGTTGAGATTAAATAAATAAAATGAATTTATTTTACAATGTATATTTTCGAATTGGATTAAATGAGCGACTCAATGTTTCTATTTTGATTAATTCGTGTTGATGCAATGTCATACAGTAATGACATCTTTCTATATGATTTTGTGATGATTTTCATTCAATATGACGAGAAATCTGAATAAATAAAGTTTGAGTAAATAAAGTTATAATACCGTTTGATATGAGAGTTTCAGTAATATTTCTCCAATTACTCTTTAGATTCGTTGCATAAAATACCGAAGTAGCAAGTGGGATGTGTGAGCATTGAATAAATTGACTAGCAACATGTGTTAGTATGAGACGCCATTATGTTATTTATTCTGTTAATTTGTTCTTATGGATAACACTCGTATGGGAATTTATTTTATATGATTAGGCTAGCTAAGGTATGTCTCATATTTAGTAGCGTGTCGGCATATATCGTATGATGTGTCAGCACAAGTTATAATATTACATATATTTAGTATTGGTCTATTTGCTCTCTAACTTTCTTTGTATTATGGAAGTTGAAATAGATTAGCTTGTATCCATTTGAACGGTCTAACCGCAGTGGTCGTTCCCTAGATTTATGACACCATAGCCATGTGTCGGCGATCTATATAGCTGTGTGTCGCAATGTATAGCCCTTACGGTCACCTAGGCCAGTAAAAGTTACCATTCGGGGCATGTGTAGGGTTGTGTCCAATACACAACATAATCGGGTAGCATGTTTATCACATGCGATGGATAAGAGTCATGATGTCTGTTAAGGTAACCAAGACTGTAGGAGTCATGTTGGGAGAATATGTGTGTCGTGTTCGTCAATCATGTTTGTAGTCTTCCGGAGTAGGTGCGTCCATCAGTCTTCCGTCTGATTCTGGTGTTTCTGATATAGACATATGTGTATTTGAGACAATGAGTTATGATTATACCTATGACAGTATCCAGAGTATAATCAATCATTGTATCCTTCTTTTTGGCGTGAGTCACCTATTATGCTTCTTAGGCGTGTATCGCCAAATACTGTTTATTCACATGTGTTACCAATTATTTCTTTTAGGCGTATGCCGCCGAATATCTTTTTCATTGGCGTGTATTTCCAAATACTTTTATTGATATGTATTGCATCTTTTATTTATCTTTTGTGTTGTCAATTTTTCTTTCTTAGGCGTGTGTCGCCAATTATTCTTTTTAGGCATGTAGAGCCAATTATATCCTTCATTGGCGTACGTCGCCATTTCTATAGTTTTTTTTGTGAATGATTATTCGTATTGATATGGAGGGTATTTTATTAATAGAGATTAAGTGATATATTTGGGCTAAGCTACGTGTAGCCTGATTATATATGGTGATATTTCTTTATCGATGATTTTTGGATTTAGATGATTATTTCTAGACATGGATGATTAACCCATTTGATGTTGTTTCTTAATTAATGGTTTAATGAATTTTATATAGTGTCGACATCTTTATACTAGGTTTTGTGGTGTTCTACATATATGATATTCGAAATAGTTTGAGATAATATTATTATATTATTACGTAGTATATAGAAGTTTAAATATGTTTATTGTAACAACCCGCACCTCAATGGGCCAGAATTTTCGCTAATTGAAAACCCAAGTCCGCTAAAGTACTGATGTTGGTTTGATATCTTGCAAATAAAGCAATGAAAGTATATCAGACACTAACGACATAAGTCACAGTGGTATAATTAGAAGATAATAATCATAACTATTGACCTATATATGACACTTACAAGGTCTATTGTCCTTGTTAACACCGAGTACAACTAGCACTACTACCTGTCTTCAAGGTATCCTATGGGTTGTAATAAGGAGGGGGTTCGAACAACATTCTGATGACTGGTAAATTATATAGTTTGTACATAATACTGTTTATGTCGATTGTTCTTTATCTCATGTTATGTCTATTTACATTTTAATTAGTCATCTCAACACACGTTCACGTACGATCCATTCACATCTACCATTTGTAGAATTAAAGCTAAACACATAGAAATATATGCACCACGTCCCTTCACGGGACCTAGATATTATCCCTACTAGTATCTCTCAATCAGCACCCCATCAAGATCCATCTCCCTCACCGTGTCATGATCTCATCGCCGTATAACTTAAGGGACTCCCATAGTGTCTGATGACATATTTTGAAAAATTTATGTCGTACTCTATCTTGCTTTAGGGATTTACCACTTTTTCTGCTTTCTATTTTGGAGTTGGTTCCATGAGCCACCCCAACCAATTTGAAAGAAATCTCTTTGGGTTAACTAGTCTTACTCTGATAAGTAAACTAACAAACAACTACAGTTGTGCATAACCCAACTATGTCTACCCTGGTAGGAGACAAAGTGTAACAACCCGATATTTTCAACCATTCGCACCCACACATATCGGACTTGAATTGCTCAAAATACAGCGTTGTAAATAAAATTTGGCAAATCTCAGAATATACAGTAAATACAAAATCACAGATCATAGACACAGAGTAAATAATAATGCAGCGGAATTAAAAAAGATAGTAGTTCATGAAGCTATTATATAAAAATAAGATACATCAGAGTTAAATAAGATAAAATAGAAGAGTAAAAAGATACATCAGGTACAAACCAGAATACATCACTGAAATCACTGGATACAGAAAGCAAAATAGATGGCTGGATCTTCAAGGAAAGCTCCAACCCCAAAGATGAATCTTGAATGCTAACTCACTCAATCTGACTCGAGCGTAAAGCAAAAAAAAAACACTCGAGTCAGGGCATAAATACTTATGAACTGTAAATCAACTCAAGTGAACAGTAACAAAATGCATCAGTAGCTTAAAGGATGCTTGGGATCACACATCCTTTAAGGATCCGTTAAACTATGTACTATGTAGTAATATTGCGCTATTATAATAATGTCTACAGCAAAATAAACATATTTTTAAATAGCGTTCCGGGCTACCCATATCACCCTTCACACACAATAGTCCCAGTAGTCCATCCAGTATCAGCATATCTCCAGATCGGGAGACTACCCTAAATACTCCACGGGCTACGGGAGAAAAACAAACTCGTAGTAAAGGCTCGGTATGGTAGGTGACACGGCACACAAGGCAATGCCAGGGTAGATATACCAATTACGCAGACTGGTTGGTGGTAACGCAGCAGCCACATACGCCCACCTCAGAACACACTCCCATATCAAAATCAAAGGATGGCCATCTAATCAATCACAAGTAAGAGTATAGTATCGAAGGAATGTGTCCGATCGGAGGAACGACCTCACTTGGCCCGAGATCGCTCCTGTTTTAGCCACCTTATGCCAATTCACGGGAGTTAGGTCCACGTAGTATACCTCAAGATCGTCGCCACCATCCTACTTTATTCTGGAATCTCCACCACTTACACGGTTGTTAAAGTTGTTTTCAGAGTTGGCAGAGAGTATGACAACTTTTGATCCCGGTCTCTTTAACAACCAAACGTTATTATAACGCTGTGGTCATTTCAAAATAGTTTATACTTCAAAAAAGATCAAATCATTTCATTTCAAACTATATTCCTTTCAAAATAGTTTACACTTCGAAACCATAACATTTCAAAACATATATTCATTTCAAAATCGTAATACTTTCAAAGTATAACTCTTTTGAAACCAAAAAGGCTTGAAACAATTACACTTTGAAAATCATAGCATTTCAAAATCATACATTTTAAATCATCCTTTAATTTTTTACACTTTACAAATTTATTCCATTAAACCAAAATTTCAAATTTCCAATTTAATTCAATTCAAACCATCAGTTTCAATTCAATTTAGTTTTCTAACAAAACATTTCAAATCTTATAAATTTCAAATATAGATTTGATCTACAACATAAAAAATCCAATTTTTATTATATTTCCAAACTTTAATGTCCCACTTTTAAAAACTAAACTATATAATTCCATATATTCATATCTCAAATCTAATTTCATTATTATTTAGTTTTGAAATATTCATTTCATAAATCCAACATTTTTTAAGTAAACTTAAATTACAATTAAACCAAATATCTTTTCATACAAATATAAACTTCAAATATTCCTTTATCAAATAAATCAAAATCAAGTATTATTCGACATTCATATTCTTTATTAAAATAAAGATCAAATCATTTCCAAACCATTCAAAGTCATTAAAATATCAGATCCTTTCAAAACCTCATTATTAGATCATTATTTGAATTCAAATTGAAATAATCAAATTTAAATATCATTTTTAAATCAAATAAGTCATTCATTTATTATTTCAAGTATCATTACAAATTAAATTAAAAATTCCATTCAAAATTCATTTATCTCATTACATTTCATTCCATTTAACACATAACCAAGTAAACCCTATTTAAATTCAAATTCAACTTTAAATTCCTTAAAAATTCAAATTTAAATATTAAAATATATTCAAAACTTCTTAAATTTCCCAATTAATAAATTTCCAAAAGTTAAATCATTTAACATTTTAAAATATAACTCAAACAGTGTTAAAATCTATAACATTTCAAACATTGTCAAATTATAGCAACGACAACATTATAAAGTGCTATCTTAGCTTATAGTTTCCAAAATGGTTTAGTTTAAGAATAACAGCATTTATAAAATGCCGTAATAGATATTTAGTTATTTCAAACCTTGTTAGATTCAAAACAACAGCATTTAAAAATGCTGTCAAAAGACTACAGCATTTTGAAAATGCTATAAAATTCCCGATTTCATTTTTAGCTTTTCAAAAATAATAATAAAACTCCAAATTTTTATTATTATAACTTGAAAATCATATTTCTAGACTTCAAAATTTCACATTTTAAATCATTTTAACATATGATTTAACACAATAAAAATTTAAGATCAAATATTCAATTTAAAAACTCCATTCATTTATTAAGTCAAAATTCACTGTTTATTAACTTATAAATTTAATAAAACTTAACATTTTACTTCAAATATCATTTCAAAACTTTAAATTTAATTTCCATTATTTATTTACATTTTAAAATAAAATTTAAAGTCAAAAATCACAATTTCAAGACTTAATATTTAATTTTCTTAAAACCATAACATATATATTTTTAAATCAAAATTTCATACTTTTAAAAAAAATACATATTTTAATAAAAATCATTTAAAAATATACCACGAGGTCTGTATATAATTTTCTAACCTAGGTCACGTGATACGGATATGTATCATTTCAATCCGCAATTTAAAAAGAAAACCGGGTTCTATCATTTCAAACCCGCATTCCCAAGTAAATAAAAATAAATAAAAATCGCTCATGCCTATCATTTCAGCCCATAATGATTTTTCCCTATTCTATAGTCCGTTCGGGTATGTATTATTTCAATCCATAGTGATTCTATTCTAACATGGAACTTGTGGTGTGAACATATGCATAAACAATATAAAAAATGTCAATGTCACAATACAATGTCATATATCAGATGTCAGGTGATAATTAACAGTTTTAACATGGTAATAACAAAACATAGAATATCAAATAATCATCATCAACTTGCATAGACATTTTTAATTACTAAACACTTGTTATCGCTTACCATTTCATAAGTAAATATGTCAGAGTGAGAAAGACTCACCTTTATCAAATCTAGAGACAAACAACACACACAAGAGCGATTCCAAAGGCACGACACGCACGATTTGATTTGAATGGATGGAGAGCCTTGATATTGATCTTGTATACAACAAATAAACAAGATAATATAAATATATATATATATATACAATAAAAATATGAATTGAAACGAAATGGAAATTTTGAATCAACAAAGAACATTACCCAGCTTTAACACAAATTGCTTGACGATGACAACATGGCTTGACAATTGATCAAATGGGCTTGATCACACCACACTAGGCTCAGCCTAGGTGTCAACATGGCTCAGCCATGACCATGTTATAGGCTCGGGTATGCATCATATGTGCACAACAACATGGAGATGATGATGGTAGGAGATACAACATGAAGCATACAAAGGGTCAAGTGCAAAAGTTGGAGTTTTTTTGGGCACAACAAGGCTCGGCCATGTCATAAATGGGTCAGGTCAGATCTGGAGCTGATGGTTATAGGTGGCCATAGGTGAAGTAGGAGCTGGTGGTGGTGTCTAAGGGGTGGCCAAAGTGAATAGGAAGGGAAATGGTGAAGTATGAAGCTTGGTTAGGCAATTTGGAAGGGTTTGGTGCCAAGTTTGCGATACTAACCTCCATGGATGGGAAGGCTTGGTTAAAGTCAGAGGAGGGGGAGGAGTAGCTACTGTAGATGGTGGAGGAGGTGGTTGGTGGAGATGAAGGTGGTAGATGCCAAGCAAAGCTAGAAGAGGAGTAAGGCAAAATACAATGAAAGAGAGGAGAAAAAGTGGAAAGAAACCATTGGAAAAACTTGAAAATAATTTCAGAAATGAACTTGGTCGTGAGTTGTGAGGAGGATGGAAAGTTTTCACGTGAATTATCAATAGGAAATGTACGGCTATGCTAGAAAATGAAAGGCCAAGGCAAGTGAAAAGACTAGGCAATGAAAAGTCACAAGATTTAAAGCTTAAGTCCTTTCAAATTTCCACTTTCTTTTAATTAAATAAAAAAGAAATAAAATTTCAGTAATTTGACTTTAAAAACCAAAACAAAGTATATGAAATAAAAATACATAATAAATTTTAAAGAAAATGGAAAAAGAATTAAAGAAATTGCTTAAAATTTCAAAACAGGGTTCAAAAATTACAATTAAATCATCATTGGCTTTGGAAAAATATTTAATTCACTTTAAAAATATTCTAAAGCAAAATTTTGAAATAAAACAATTTATTAAACATATTCAAAGTGAAATAAATAATTAAATTTAGAGAAAATAGAAAAATAATTAAAGAAATTGTTTAAAAATTGGAAACAGGACATGAAAATTACAAATAAAATACCATTTAGCCTTAGAGAATTTCTATTTCACTTTAAAACAAATAAAAGTCAAATAATTAAAATAAATGAGGAACAAAGTAAAGTGGAAATGAGAAAAAAATAAGATCTTAAGAAAATAGAAAACTAAATAAAGAATTTCTTTTTAAATTAATTGAAGCTGGAATTAGAAAGGTAAACAAAATACAACTGACACTGTAAAATGTCAATTACACTTTTAATTTTTTTTTTAAAACCAAAATATATACATAACATGTTATTTTACCTATATAAACATAAATTAGAACATTACTTGGCCAAATAAAATATTATTTGTATAATTTAAAATAAACAATTTTGTTAAATACAGCAAATTTCACACAATAGTTAAAAAGGCATAGATTCAAGATGAATACCAAAGATTTTCAAAGATTATGAGAGATTTCTAAATAGACTGATATAAGCAGTAGCTTCCCCATTCTGTAGCAAGATAAGGTAAATAAGGACAATCAGAAGATAGTTTGAAAAATAAAATAAGATCATAAGTTTGGAACCATGAAAATTTCAACTTAAATTGAAAATTAAATTTTTACATAAGTTAAATAAATCTTAACCATCTCTAATTTTATTATCTTATCATCAAATTATCTTAAATAAAGGATCTCTAAAATCATGGATTTGAAACATCATTTATATACTCATAATGTACTCAATAAAATAATTCTTATTTATTCTTAATTATAATTAAATTTATTCCTCTCAATATATTTATCACCTATGTTAAATATACTTACACTTATTATAACTGCTTTAATTTATTCTTAGTTCCTTTAACGTCATTTTATACTGTAAATTATTCCATTACCCTTTTTCTTTATTTACCACTGTTAATCTTTTTATAACTAAATTTAAGTGTATAACATGTATTATAACTACTCAAATTTTATTTATAAACTCTTTTTATATTGTATATTATCCAATTACATATTCAACTTCTAAAAATTTTGGTAAGTTATATTGGAATGAAATTGTGTATTATTAAAATAAAACTTTCCAATTCAATCATTTCAAATTTGAATATTTATCCAAATCTTGAAATTATACTTAAAGTTATCCTTCAAGATAAAATTTAGGAACTAAATTTCCAATAAATTCCAAACTATTTAGAGATACTAAATGCACATATACTATATATATAAATATCCATTCAAATTTAAATCATATATCAGCATATGTTATAAATCCAGTCTTATTTTAGAAATTCAAATCAATTAAATTCCCCAAAACAAAACTGTAGCAAGACTATAGAACGGTCTCTTCACTTCAAAACTCAAAAATGAATGTCGATGATGCTGCAATCATCATCGAAGTTATTTTCCAGCAACAAAGAGAAGAGCACTAATTTTAAACTTTAAAATTCTTTGGAAACAAATTTCTATTCAAAAATAAATTAAATAGTACATCCTTTAAAACTTTAAACACAAGGTTTGGAACCATTGGAAATTAAATACTCAAATTCTTGTTTTAAATTCATTTTAAATTTCCAAATAAATTTATAACCGTCTTTATAGTTCCATTATTTATATATGAAACAAGAGATAATGATATATATAAAATCAAATATTATTTCTTAAAAACCAATTCAATAAAATCCGAAAAATGATTTATAATATAGCTACAAAATTTATTTCACAAAATTTATTTCATTACTAAATTTGAAAACACATTGTGTCAGTTTGCTCTGTTCAAGTGTTTTGGAAATCGTATCGATAGCGTTGATCAGACGAATCGATCAGAAACCCAAATCAACGTCAACAACTCAAACAACACAATATATAAAACATTTTAAATATAAGTTTAAAATTACACTTCAAGAATGATTTGAAGATAAGTTGAAAACAAAGATGAGATGATTAAATAACAGAATAGAAAGATGGATAAGCTTATATAAATTGCGGGCAACCTTAGCCGGGTCAACCGTGACTTAAAGAATAAGATCGATGTGGATTTTCTGGGGTAAATCGACATTCGATCTCAAGTGATAGATTTTTAGGATAATAAGAGATACTAGCATCTAAACCGAAGATATAAAATCTTTGGTGAATCGATGTTGCTGCAAAGCAGTTTCCCCCTTTAAAAATAAATTTGAGATTGGCGAGACCGCCGACTCATTATAAAGATATTTTAAAGTGGAGTTATGGGATACTTCAGAATTAAAAGAAGATAAATAGTGAGGGACACGAATGGATTTTGGAACCGTAAGGAACGTTCCAAAATTCAAAGGAATCGAGTAAAAAAGGAAGAGATTTAAACTCGAATGAAAGTGATTCTGTAAATACATTTACCATATATACCGAGTTTTGCCTAGAGCTACCAAAGCTCTGATACCAACTGTAACAACATGATATTTTCAACCATTCGCATCCACACATATCGGACTTGAATTTCTCAAAATACCGCGTTGTAAATAAAATTTGGCAAATCTCAGAATATACAGTAAATACATAATCACATATCACAGAGTAAATAATAATGCAGTGGAATTAAAAGAGATAGTAGTTCATGAAGCTATTATATAAATATAAGATACATCAGAGTTAAATAAGATACAATAGAAGAGTAACAAGATACATCAGGTACAAACCAGAATACATCACTGAAATCACTGGATACAGAAAGCAAAATAGATGGCTGGTCTTCAAGGAAAGCTCCAACTCTAAAGATGAATCTTGAATGCTAACTCACTCAATCTGACTCGAGCATAAAGCAAAACACAAAACACTCGAGTCAGGACATAAGTACTTATGAACTGTAAATCAACTCAAGTGAACAATAACAAAATGCATCAGTAACTTAAAGGATGCTTGGGATCACACATCCTTTAAGGATCCGTTAAACTATTTACTATGTAGTAATATTGTGCTATTATAATAATGTCTACAGTAAAATAACCATACTTTTAAATAGCGTTTCGGGCTACCCATATCACCCTTCACACACAATAGTCCCAGTAATCCATCCGGTATCAGCATATCTCCAGATCGGGAGACTACCCTAAATACTCCACGGGCTACGGGAGAAAAACAAACTCGTAGTAAAGGCTCGGTATGGTAGGTGACACGGCACACAAGGCAATGCCAGGGTAGATATACCAATTACACACACGTGCTGGTGGTAACGCAGCAGCCACATACACCCACCTCGAAACACACTCCCATATCAAAATCGCAGGATAGCCATCTAATCAATCACAAGTAAGAGTATTGTATCGAAGGAATGTGTCCGATCGGAGGAATGACCTCACTTGGCCCAAGATCGCTCCTTTTTTAGCCACCTTATGCCAACTCATGGGAGTTGGGTCCATGTAATATACCTCAAGATTGTCGCCACCATCCTACTTCATTCTGGAATCTCCACCACTTACACGGTTGTTAAAGTGGTTTTCGAAGTTGGCAGAGAGTAGACAACTTTCGATCCCGGTCTCTTTAACAACCAAATGTTATTATAACGCCGTGGTCATTTCAAAATAGTATATACTTCAAAAAAGATCAAATCATTTCATTTCAAACTATATTCCTTTCAAAGTAGTTTATACTACGAAACCAAAACATTTCAAAACATATATTCATTTCAAAATCATAATACTTTCAAAGTATAACTCTTTTGAAACCAAAAATGCTTGAAACAATTACACTTTGAAAATCATAACATTTCAAAATCATGCATTTTAAATCATCCTTTAATTCTTTACACTTTACATATTTATTCCACTGAACCAAAATTTCAAATTTCCAATTTAATTCAATTCAAACCATCAGTTTCAATTCAATTTAGTTTTCTAACAAAACATTTCAAATCTTATAAATTTCATATATAGATTTGATCTACAACATAAACAATCCAATTTTTATTATATTTCCAAATTTTAATGTCCCACTTTTAAAAACTAAACAATATAATTCCATATATTCATATCTCAAATCTAATTTCATTATTAGTTAGTTTTGAAATATTCATTTCATAAATCCAATATTATTTAAGTAAACTTAAATTACAATTAAACCAAATAACTTTTAATACAAATATAAACTTCAAATATTCCTTTATCAAATAAATCAAAATCAAATATTATTCCACATTCATATTCTTTATTAAAATAAAGATCAAATCATTTCCAAACCATTCAAAGTCATTAAAATATCAGATCCTTTCAAAACCTCATTATTAGATCATTATTTGAATTCAAATTCAAATACTCAAATTTAAATATCATTTTTAAATCAAATAAGTCACTCATTTATTATTTCAAGTATCATTACAAATTACGTTAAAAATTCCATTCAAAAATTCATTTATCTCATTACATTTCATTCCATTTAACACATAACCAAGTAAACCCTATTTAAATTCAAATTCAACTTTAAATTCCTTAAAAATTCAAATTTAAATAATAAAATATATTCAAAACTTCTTAAATTTCACAATTAATAAATTTTCAAAAGTTAAGTCATTTAAAACTTTAAAATATAACTCGAACAGTGTTAAAATCTATAACATTTCAAACATAGTCAAATTATAGCAACGACAGCATTTATAAAGTGCTATCGTAGCTTATAATTTCCAAAATGGTTTAGTCCAAGAATAACAGTATTTATAAAATGCCGTAATAGATATTTAGTTATTTCAAACCTTGTTAGATTCAAAACAACAGCATTTAAAAATGCTGTCAAAAGACTACAGCATTTTGAAAATGCTATAAAATTCCCGATTTCATTTTTAGCTTTTCAAAAATAATACTAAAACTCCAAATTTTTATTATTATAACTTGAAAACCATATTTCTAGACTTCAAAATTTCACATTTTAAATCATTTTAACATATGATTTAACACAATAAAATTTTAAGATCAAATATTCAATTTAAAAACTCCATTCATTTATTAAGTCAAAATTCACTATTTGTTAACTTATAAATTTAATAAAACTTAAAATTTTGCTTCAAATATCATTTCAAAACTTTAAATTTAATTTCCATTATTTATTTACATTTTAAAATAAAATTTAAAGTCAAAAATCACAATTACTTCGAATTTACGTACTTAAATTCACAATTTCAAGACTTAATATTTAATTTTCTTAAAACCATAAAATATATATTTTTAAATCAAAATTTCGTACTTTTAAAAAAATACATATTTTAATAAAAATCATTTAAAAATATACAACGAGGTCTGTATATAATTTTCTAACCTAGGCCACGTGATACGGATATGTATCATTTCAATCCGCAATTTAAAAAGAAAATCGGGTTCTATCATTTCAAACCCGCATTCCCAAGTAAATAAAAATCGCTCATGACTATCATTTCAGCCTATAACGATTTTTCCCTATTCTAAAGTCTGTTCGGGTATGTATCATTTCAATCCATAGTGATTCCATTCTAACATGGAACTTGCGGTGTGAACATATGCGTAAACAATATAAAAAATGTCAATGTCACAATATAATGTTATATATCAGATGTCAGGTGATAATTAACAGTTTTAACATGGTAATAACAAAGCATAGCATATCATATAATCATCATCAACTTGCATTGTAACAACCCGCATATTTATCGGTTGTATGTTTAAATATTTTATTTAAATATGACGTCGTTTGTCGGATTATGGTCCGAAAAGTTACTTTCTGCAAACGGTCGAATTGGGACTCAAGACCAATTCCATTGTGTTCAAAATGTCGTTTGCGATCTTTTTGAGTATAATTTTTGATATGTTTGGAGTAAGTTGAATTTCGCTACTTTTCTATTGGGTTTAGGGTTTGGGTTCAGCCCACTAGCTTAACTAATACCCTAACTCAGCCCTCTCCATTCTCTCATTCCACTCTTCTAAACTCAAGCTCCAACTGAAATGGGGGAAAGGAAGTGGAAATAGAAATTAGCAAGCCCTAGTTTCTTCTTGTAAACTCGATTCTTGCTCCAAAATCAAAGAGAATCCATTGGTAAGTTCATCTCCATCTTCTCCATCTCTTCTCCTCTTCAATTTCAGTAATTTCCTAACCCTAACTTAGGAAATACTTGCTTTGATTCTCGATTGAAGCTTGTAGTGTTGAAGTGGCGTGTAGTTGGTTGATTCCTTGCATTTGTGCTTCTTCATCTTCTTTGTTTTGTGTAAAAAGGTGAGTTTTTGGAACTCACATCTAAGCTATTGCTTTTGTTGAGGTTAGGTATGAATTACTAACCTCTATTCATGTCTATTGCATTGGATTTGGATCGATTGGTTTCGATATATTTTGGCCACTTTGGCCTAGGCAAATTGTTGCCCAGACCAGGTGACCAGACGTCTGGAAACCAAGCTCAGACGTCTGGTTTGTACCTGGAGTGAAAAATATAAACATACGGCGGTTGGAAGAAAGTCAGAAACCACTCTCAGACGTCTGACCCTCAGTTTCAGACGTCTGAATGGTTTCAGACGTCTGGTTCGCAAAATCAGACGTCTGGTTTGTTTTATTGGGATTTTCTAGAGGACGAAACCAGACGTCTGAAGGCACCCTACAGACGTCTGGAATCCCCTTTTTTGCCTAATTTGCCTACTTTTGGCTAATTTTGAGTTAATTTCCAACTTTGATCGATTCGTGTTGATTCCAATTAGTTGTTATTGCATATTGACTTTGATGACTTGTTTTTGACTTCATTCACGGGTTTTATAAATAATCTCTCCAAATCGTATTAAAAGCTCCCTTTTCCAAATTATTAATTCTATTTAAAACACACACTTTCGCACTTCGAGCGAAGTGGAAGGATGGTTAAATGGTTGGGCAAAACACGGACCATGAATCTGTGCGTTTATCCTTCCGATTAATCCCCAACCTATTCAATTGATCGTTTTGACCTTCGGGTTTAGTTTACCGATGATATGAGGTAAATTTTGTACTGCTTTGAGTGTGAAAGTGACTGACGGATAGTAAACTGTTTAGTGCGAACGAGTGGTTATGGGACGCACGTTAACACTGTTCGGATTCCTTTTCGAGAGTTGTGACACATTCCGCCAGTTAGTGTGTCCAGTACTGGGTCTTTGACCTTCACCACTACGGCTTGTCGCCCTATAGTATCGCTCTGATGTTGGCCTTATGTGCCGCATGGGTGATATTGGGTTTGTGCCTTCGGGTTTGTCGCCCTATATAGTTTCGCTCTGATGTTGGCCTTATGTGCCGCATGGGTGATACATGGGTTTGGAGTCTTCGGGCTCATGTATCCTTGTTTGTACAGTACTGAGCTCGAGCAATTTTATGATGTTTCATTGATATGTATATTCCCTTGGTATCGCCCTTCGGTGTTGGTCTTTTTGAGCCGCATGGAGAATAGCGATTACCTTGTGGAACTTGTATACCTTATGGGTATTTGTTATTTGCCTTTTGGCTTGATTTGGGATATTTATGCCCTTTGTTTCTATATGTTGCCGATGATATGAGGCTTGTTATCATATGATTCATCTTTTGTTCGATGATTGTGTTATCTCATTTAGAGATATTTGTTATGCTTTGAAACCTTGCAGGTTTATTGTTGTTCAGTTTATCTAACTGATTTGTTTAGCTAGACTGACCCGGGTATTTTATACTCGGGTCAGACCGAGATGTTTCAGGTTAGGTGCTTTGGATTTAGCCTCTTTTGCTTCCGCATGGACTATTCCGCTGACTCCTTTTTGTCTTAGCTTTTTGTGTAGTCCTTTCTGTTATAACTATGATATGTATTCTATTGACTCGTCTGTATATCGTGGTTTGCTATACCACTTGACATGTATTATTTTGTATACTCTGCTTTGTATCAGTATATGTGTGTATATGATGGTTTACTGTTCTGTGATGCATATTGCATTTGAGTTGTTATATTCTGTTCTGATAGATCCTCTAGTCAACTATGGTTTTGTTTTAAGTATTCATTGGACATGTCGATCTGCTAGGTAAGGGCAATTGTCGATGTATTCAATAGATAGTTAAAGCAAGGCTATAGATGGTCGCTCCTATCCAGCCTTATTCTCTGTATTAGCAGACGGTATTATCTAATAATACTCTTTGCTAATGTGGGTATAGAGGTGGGGCGTTACAGCTTGGTATCAGAGCTGCGTTCAGAACAAAATATGATAAACATAGAATAGAGCACATATTACGATACATCAGAGTGTGATAAGTGATACAAATTTTTGAATCATCGTGTGTCTCTATTCCTTCTACCATCAAAGGTTAGATAGGATTTGAGAATATGCCTAGGAATGCATTTAAATTCTGTAGTATTCCATATTGAATTATCTACCTAGGGAATAATCTTTACCTTATCTTAACTTTCAGCTTATGGCTGGAAGAGACGGAGGACGACGCTCGGATGCCGGGCAATCCAGTGGCTCACATCCGGACGGCGTCTATATGTCTGCCGATCAGATTTTAGAGTGGCTTAGGAGCACGCAGCCTCCAGCTCCTACTCGAACATCTCCTCCATGCAAGTCCACCTTCGCACGTTTATGCAGTGATTTTTCTCATCTTGGAGGGAAACCATTTAAAGGCTCCGAGATTGTTCTTGAGGTCCAAGCTTGGGTTCGCATGTACGAGCATGTTCTCTCTCGCATGGATCTTTCTGACCATGATAGAGATCTTGTAACTTCTAGCTTATTGCAAAAGCGTGCCCTTGATTGGTACGAGCTTCTTTTAGCTGAATTTGATGAGTCTGCTCTTTCTTGGACTCAATTTCGGGTGCGATTCGAGCTCAAGTTCGTTCCTGAATCTGAGAAAGTTTTATTGACCCGTCGCTTCCTTGAGTTGAAGCAAGGGGAGTCTTCTGTTTCTGAATATGTTGCATCTTTCGAGGCCTTATCTAAGTATGGTCTTAAATTCATTAAAACATCCTATAGGAAGAATTTGAAGTTTGTTTCTGGTCTTAAGAAATATCTTAAGAAATCTTTGATGCTCCAGCTTAAACTTTCCTTTGAGGAGTTGGTTGATTCGGCACTTCATCTCAAAGCCTTCGACAAGGAGTGTGATTGTGGGAATGATGTTGAGGTTCGCAAGAACGCCAACAAGAGGCAGTTTCCATTCGATAAGCGGGAATTTTTCCCTTCCAAGAAGAAAAAGCCCGTTGAATCTGATCCTCAGTCTCAGTCTGTTGGAACACCTTCCACTCGGAAGTTTTTCAATTGTGGTTCTCCTGATCATATGATTCGAACTTGTCCTAAGCCTCTCTTCTGCCGTTATTGCAAGAAGGAAGGTCATCGTAGTTCCACTTGTCCTATTGCTCCGAATAATTCTCCATCTGGCAAGTTAAATGTAACAGATGCTTCTGGAGGTTCTTCTCAGGGATAAGGTATGTATCCATCTATTTTGGAAAGTCTCTATTTTTCTTTGTGATCTCGATTTCCAATTTGATGGCATCATTTTATTCTTTAAGCCCTCATGATGAGGAAAATGTTGTTCCTCTAATTCTTGTAGTTTGAGAATTTCCGGTATTTTTGGTCTTGTCTTAGGGTTATCACCTAAGCAATCTTTTAAGTAGTGTTAAGGTCTTTTTAGCTCGACCTTACCACCGGTTTTCATTTGGCTACGAGTTGCGGAAGTTAGCACTTCGCTTACCGCTCTCTGCACTCGTTGTAATTCTTATGAATGATTTGTTGTGTCATCCAGTTGTCTAGCCCATTTCATCCATTTTATGAATCGAGTATTCTGTGAATATCACGATGATTCCATTTTTAGTATTTATTGGTTTTGGATGAAATTAACAATTTAAAAATTTTGCAAAATCTTTTTCATAAGATTTATTTATAAGTATAAATGGGATTTTTGTTCTTAAAACGAACAAAGTGAATTTTTAAAAGTTTTTAGAAACATGTTTATCTTATAAAAGATGGTTTTGTGATTGTATTGCCCATTGAGTGCTTTAAGAATTCTGGTCGATGCGCTTGATCAACGTTATCGATAGGAATCTCCTAAACGCTTTGATGAGACTATCAGACACAATAAATTGATTTGAAATAGGTAAATTTTTCCAGAAAGATGATTTCGTGAAGGTAATTGCGATTCTAAAGTTTTAACTTTTAAGAAAGAAGATTATTTGAAAGAACTATTTTTGAATACTATTATTCTTGGGATTCCCGAAGGGAACCAAGACTTTATCTTTTGTACCAATACTAGTCGTGTTGGTTTGGATGCCGTTCTCTTGCAAAAGAAAATGTGCTATCATTTGTGCTTCTAAATCGTTAAAGCCGATAGAGACTAGGTATGCCACTCATGATCTAGTGCTCGCGGCTATTGTTTCCGCTTTTTGTTTTTGGGCATCAGTGTTTTTGGGATGAGAAATTCGTTCTCTACCCCGATCATAAATTCTTGAAATGCTTAATTTCTCATAAGGAACTTAGTGTTGGCTCGAGTTCCTCGCATCTTATGATCTTGATATTCCTTTTATTCCCGAGAAGGGGGATCGTGTTGCCAACGCATTTAGTTGTAAGCAACAAGTGATTGTTTCTTTGTTGATGTCCGAATGGAATGATCTTTTTACCAAGTTCATCGGACGTTTTGTTGCACTTCTTTTGTTGAGCTTTGGATCATTTGACGTATTGTTTGTACCACGTCAGTGTTCCGAATTATTTTGAGCTCAGGAATCCATAGAATTCTTAAGCAAGCAAGTTCAGGCTTATCTTTTCGTGCACTTTATGGTGAACTTCTTATTCTGTTATTCTTATGTGTTGATATATTTTGGTTGTTACTCTTTATTTTCTTCTTAAGAATTGCGAGGACGCAATTTCTTTAAGGAGGGGAGTCTGTAACAACCCGCATATTTATTGGTTGTACATTTAAATATTTTATTTAAATATGACGTCGTTTGTCGGATTATGGTCCGAAAAGTTACTTTCTGCAAACGGTCGAATTGGGACTCAAGACCAATTCCATTGTGTTCAAAATGTCGTTTGCGATCTTTTTGAGTATAATCTTTGATATGTTTGGAGTAAGTTGAATTTCACTACTTTTCTATTGGGTTTAGGGTTTGGGTTCAGCCCACTAGCTTAACTAATACCCTAACTCAGCCCTCTCCTCTCCATTCTCTCATTCCACTCTTCTAAACTCAAGCTCCAACTGAAATGGGGGAAAGGAAGTGGAAATAGAAATTAGCAAGCCCTAGTTTCTTCTTGTAAACTCGATTCTTGCTCCAAAATCAATGAGAATCCATTGGTAAGTTCATCTCCATCTTCTCCATGTCTTCTCCTCTTCAATTTCAGTAATTTCCTAACCCTAACTTAGGAAATACTTGCTTTGATTCTAGATTGAAGCTTGTAGTGTTGAAGTGGAGTGTAGTTGGTTGATTCCTTGCATTTGTGCTTCTTCATCTTCTTTGTTTTGTGTCAAAAGGTGAGTTTTTGGAACTCACATCTAAGCTATTGCTTTTGTTGAGGTTAGGTATGAATTACTAACCTCTATTCATGTCTATTGCATTGGATTTGGATCGATTGGTTTCGATATATTTTGGCCACTTTGGCCTAGGCAAATTGTTGCCCAGACCAGGTGACTAGACGTCTGGAAACCAAGCTCAGACGTCTGGTTTGTACCTGGAGTGAAAAATATAAACATACGGCAGTTGGAAGAAAGTCAGAAACCACTCTCAGACGTCTGACCCTCAGTTTCAGACGTCTGAATGGTTTCAGACGTCTGGTTCGCAAAATCAGACGTCTGGTCTGTTTTGCTGGGATTTTCCAGAGGACGAAACCAGACGTCTGAAGGCACCCTACAGACGTCTGGAATCCCCTTTTTTGCCTAATTTGCCTACTTTTGGCTAATTTTGAGTTAATTTCCAACTTTGATCGATTCGTGTTGATTCCAATTAGTTGTTATTGCATATTGACTTTGATGACTTGTTTTTGACTTCATTCACGGGTTTTATAAATAATCTCTCCAAATCGTATTAAAAGCTCCCTTTTCCAAATTATTAATTCTATTTAAAACACACACTTTCGCACTTCGAGTGAAGTGGAAGGATGATTAAATGGTTGGGAAAAACACGGACCATGAATCTGTGCGTTTATCCTTCCGATTAATCCCCAACCTATTCAATTGATCGTTTTGACCTTCGGGTTTAGTTTACCGATGATATGAGGTAAATTTTGTATTGCTTTGAGTGTGGAAGTGACTGACGGATAGTAAACCGTTTAGTGCGAACGAGTGGTTATGGGACGCACGTTAACACTGTTCGGATTCCTTTTCGAGAGTTGTGACACATTCCGCCAGTTAGTGGTGTCCAGTACTGGGTCTTTGACCTTCACCACTACGGCTTGTCGCCCTATAGTATCGCTCTGATGTTGGCCTTATGTGCCGCATGAGTGATATTGGGTTTGTGCCTCGGGTTTGTCGCCCTATATAGTTTCGCTCTGATGTTGGCCTTATGTGCCGCATGGGTGATACTTGGGTTTGGAGTCTTCGGGCTCATGGATCCTTGTTTGTACAGTACTGAGCTCGAGCAATTTTATGATGTTTCATTGATATGTATATTCCCTTGGTATCGCCCTTCGGTGTTGGTCTTTTTGAGCCGCATGGAGAATAGCGATTACCTTATGGAACTTGTATACCTTATTGGTATTTGTTATTTGCCTTTTGGCTTGATTTGGGATATTTGTGTCCTTTGTTTCTATATGTTGCCGATGATATGAGGCTTGTTATCATATGATTCATCTTTTGTTCGATGATTGTGTTATCTCCTTTAGAGATATTTGTTATGCTTTGAAACCTTGCAGGTTTATTGCTGTTCAGTTTATCTAACTGATTTGTTTAGCTAGACTGACCCGGGTATTTTATACTCGGGTCAGACCGAGATGTTTCAGGTTAGGTGCTTTGGATTTAGCCTCTTTTGCTTCCGCATGGACTATTCCGCCGACTCCTTTTTGTCTTAGCTTTTTGTGTAGTCCTTTCTGTTATAACTCTGATATGTATTCTATTGACTCGTCTGTATATCGTGGTTTGCTATACCACTTGACATGTATTATTTTGTATACTCTGCTTTGTATCAGTATATGTGTGTGTATGATGGTTTACTGTTCTGCGATGCATATTGCATTTGAGTTGTTATATTCTGTTTTGATAGATTCTCTAGTCAACTATGGTTTTGTTTTAAGTATTCATTGGACATGTCGATCTGCTAGGTAAGGGCAATTGTCGATGTATTCAATAGATAGTTAAAGCAAGGCTATAGATGGTCGCTCCTATCCAGCCTTATTCTCCGTATTAGCAGACGGTATTATCTAATAATACTCTTTGCTAATGTGGGTATAGAGGTGGGGCGTTTCATGCATAGAAATTTTTAATTACTAAACACTTGTTATCGCTTACCATTTCATAAGTAAATATGTCAGAGTGAGAAAGACTCACCTTTACCAAATCTAGAGACAAACAACGCACACAAGAGCGATTCCAAAGGCACGACACGCACGATTTGATTTGAATGGATGGAGAGCCTTGATATTGATCTTGTATACAACAAATAAACAAGATAATATAAATATATATATACAATAAAAATATGAATTGAAACGAAATGGAAATTTTGAATCAACAAAGAACATTACCTAGCTTTAACACAAATTGCTTGACGATGACAACATGGCTTGACACTTGATCAAATAGGCTTGATCACACCACACTAGGCTCAGCCTAGGTGTCAACATGGCTCAGCCTTGACCATGTTATAGGCTCGGGTATGCATCATATATGCACAACAACATGGAGATGATGATGGTAGGAGATACAACATGAAGCATACAAAGGGTCAAGTGCAAAAGTTGGAGTTTTTTGGGCACAACAAGGCTCGGCCATGTCATAAATGGGTCAGGTCAGATTTGGAGCTGATGGTTAGAGGTGGCCAGAGGCGAAGTAGCAGCTGGTGCTGGTGTCTAAGGGGTGGCCAAAGTGAATAGGAAGGAAAATGGTGAAGTATGAAGCTTGGTTAGGCAATTTGGAAGGGTTTGGTGCAAAGTTTGCGATGCTAACCTCCATGGATGGGCAAGGCTTGGTTAAAGTCAGAGGAGGGGAAGGAGTAGTTGTTGTAGATGGTGGAGGAGGTGGTTGGTGGAGATGAAGGTGGTAGATGCCAAGCAAAGCTAGAAGAGGAGGAAGGCAAAATACAATGAAAGCGAGGAGAAAAAGTGGAAAGAAGCCATTGGAAAAACTTGAAAATAATTTCAGAAATGAACTTGGCCGTGAGTTGTGAGAATGATGAGAAGTTTTCACGTGAATTATCAATAGGAAATGTACGGCTATGCTAGAAAATGGAAGGCCAAGGCAAGTGAAAAGACTAGGCAATGAAAAGTCACAAGATTTAAAGCTTAAGTCCTTCCAAATTTCCACTTTCTTTTAATTAAATAAAAACAAAATAAAATTTCAGTAGTTTGACTATAAAAACTGAAACAAAGTAATATAAAATAAAAATAAATAATAAATTTTAAAGAAAATGGAAAAAAATTAAAGAAATTGCTTAAAATTCCAAAATAAGGTTCAAAAATTACAATTAAATCATCATTGGCTTTGGAAAAATATTTAATTCATTTTAAAAATATTCTAAAGAAAAATTTTGAAATAAAATAATTTATTAAACATATTCAAAGTGAAACAAATAATTAAATTTAGAGAAAATAGAAAGATAATTAAAGAAATTGTTAAAAAATTGGAAACAGGACATGAAAATTACAAATAAAATACCATTTAGCCTCAGAGAATTTCTATTTCACTTTAAAACAAATAAAAGTAAAATAATTAAAATAAATGAGGAATAAAATAAAGTGGGAATGAGAAAAAATAAGATCTTAAGAAAATAGAAAAATAAATAAAGATTTTTTTCAAATTAATTGAATCTGGAATTAGAAATGGCAAATAAAATACAACTGACACTGTAAAATGTCAATTACACTTTTAAAAATGTTTTAAAACTAAAATATATACATAACATGTTATTTTACCCATATAAACATAAATTAGGACATTACTTGACCAAATAAAACATTATTTGTATAATTTAAAATAAATAATTTTGTTAAATACAACAAATTTCACACAATAGTTAAAAAGGCATAACTTTCACATTATAAATCAGATTTCAACGAAACGAAAAGCAGTGTTCCTAAAATTTAATTTATTTTCATAAAAAAAGATAAAATTAAAAAATTTCAAACTTTCAAATTTTTAATTTAAAAGTCAAAGTTTGACCATTTTGACCAAAATTCACTTTTTTGGAAAATATTTAATTTATACATGTTTGAAATTATAATTTACATTAAAATCTAAATTTATATTTAAATTAACAAAATTATTCATTTTAATAGATAAAAATAAAGTTTTTAAATTAAGAATTCAATTATAATAATTAAAATATACAATTAAAACAATCGGAAAATACAAGGTTGTTACACAAAGACAATTTAGGTGTTACCCTGTCTTTCCTATTGACCTCTGAGGATTGATGACGTATTGCCATATGCAGTCCTACCATTGACGGTTGTTCATAATATTATTCCATATTTGGTGATATCGTATACACCAACCATATTGTATAGTTCTTGATCTCACTCATCATCCCATTTAGATTGCCTAGTGCAATCAGGGCAATGTCCCCTTAAAACTATATTTGAAGTGGATTAATCGGTCATTTGGGGGTATTCCTTTATCTGTACGCAAACATATATACTCCATGAGTTCTGTGGTTGGATATGTCTCACTTCAGTATAATGTTTGACAACTGCCGGTAGTCCCCTACGGTAGGCAGAATTCTAATATGTAAGACTACTAACCTCGCATTCCAACCTACTCTAATACCTAAATGTCAAATCATTCATTTAACTATACTTTAACTATATTAGTTCACATCCATCATAAACGCATATCAGTGGCTATGTATATATATCTCATACACACACACACACATACATACATATACATAATCATTTACACTTATTTAATTTACCTGTAGTCTTCATTTCATTATGTGTTTATCCTTTTCCTTTACTTTAAATTCATTTACCGCTTTCCTTTTATCAAGTTCATTATATCATTTTTCCATTCTTTTTATCCGTTTTCCCATTTTCTATGTCTTTTCCCATTTTAACTTTTTATTTTTCTTGTCTATCCTTTGGATTTCCTTTTTGTTTACTTTCCATTTTTATTTATATTTCACATTTTATCCTTTTAGGATATTTTTATCGCGTCCATATTTTCCTATTTAACTCTTGGGGTTTACTACATTTTAATGCGTTGGAACTACAATTTTATCGTAAAATGTTAACACCATAAATTTCCATATGTTATTGTGACGACTCACATTTCGGAAGGTTTAAGTCGACAATAATACATACATGTCCGACTTAAACAATTCAGAACGTAGATAATCAACGGGGTTAAGTAAGAAAATAAGAAGAGAAGAAGAAAACAAAACACAAAATCTCAATGCGGAAACGATAAAATATAATAATCAAATAAACAATTCATGAATCTATTTACTATACGTTTGATTATAATATATACACATTTATCAGAGTCATATATTTACACACACACATATACATATACATATACATGTATATATACATATACACACACACACATATATATTACATATATACATATATATACACACACACACACATACACACACACACATATATATATATTTCAGCGATAAATAATCAATACAGCAGAATAGCATGATGCATGGGATAATAATAATAGTAATATACCAAAACTCCGTCTTTGTCCTCCAGAGAATAGTCTTCAATACGCTGGAAAAAAACTCAAGACTGACCCGGGCCTAATGAAAAGACAAAACACTCGAGTCTAGACTAAAATACTCTTATGTATGTCAAGTCAATACCACAAATATGAGTGCAATAATTAAGAGATGTTACGGGATTTTTCATCTTCTAAGGATCCGTTAAACTATTTATATGTAACTGTATATGCTATAATAGATAATGTCTATCAGTAAAATATATATCAAAATATCGTTAAGACTTTACATTGATCAACTTTAACACATTTTTTAGGTTCAAAGCCAAAGTTGTAATGGGATCATATACGGACAAATATGACAAGGCACGTAAGTCAATGCTCAAGGTAGGATTCTACCAGTTTACCCTATCTGGCTGGTCGTAACCCACCGTGGCCGACTGCGACAATCAATCCAAACGACAAAAAAGTGCACCCATCGAATACAAAATCATAATAGTAATATGAGGGATCAATGTTGCTAGAGGTAGCTAACCTCATTGGCCAAACATAGGCTCATGTTCTAGTCATTTTAATTATGACACGAGTGTCAAGGCTATTTATCATCGTTCTCTTACTTCATTCCAGTAAACGTCGCCAATTCAATCACTACATTGTGGATATCATCCACCGCGTACCCAGTTATCAAAGTGGTTCCAATATTGACAGAGAATATACCAATAAAAGGCCATGGTTTCTTTAACAATCAAACATCATTTTACGTACCGGTTGGTACTTCTAAAACAATTCGTGTTTGATATCAAAATAAAATATTCGCTTCAAAATCAAATCCATTTCGAATTATATTCGCTTCAAAAATCATATTTTACTTCGAAATGTCAATTTAATTCGATATATCGATTTCACTTCAAAATTTGATTCGAATTTCAATTTAGGTTATAACTTCACTTTAACCCGATTCGCATTCAAATCCAAAATTTAAATATAAACATTTCACCCTTTTGACCAGTTTGAATTATAAGAAAACAGTTTAAACAGTTTTAAAATAATTAAATAGTTAAAATAGTTCAGTAGAAAATAATTTGAGTATTAAAAATGGTTTGTATAGTGAAATAGCTTGGAGAATCAAAATAATTTGAATATTTAAAGAATATAGATTTTAAACCGTTTATACTAAAAATGTTCATTTAAAAATATTTTCAAAGTCAAAGTAGTTCGCTTTCTAAATTTTCCAATTCAAATTAGTTCCAATTTCCATTTCGATTTAATCGATTCAATTCCGATTTCAAGTCGAATTTTACTTCGATTCCAAATCAATTCCAATTCCGATTCCAAATTAATTTAAATTCCATTCTCAAAATATTACTAAATCCCAAGCTCAATTGCGAAATATCATATTATATCACATTTTACTTAGAAATATTCAAAGTTTGAATAAAAGTTCAATCTTTTAAAACAAGCTAATTTTATGAAATTCACAACATACTTCGATTAACTTAAGAATCTCAACTTCGATTATTTAAAGCGTTCCTATTTCAAATTAAATTTCAACATTCCGAGCTTCAATTCAAAAATTAATTCGATTTCCATAAATTCGTTTTTTCTTTAAATCAAATCGTTTAAATAATTCCAAATCAAAATTTTAAAATCATTTAATTTAATCAACTCGTTGTCCGTATATAGTTCTCTATCGTATGGCCAAGTGAATCAATTATTTTAATTGAATTCTAAGAATGGATATATATCATTTCAATCGAAAATAAATGTTATAAGTATATATCATTTCAATATATTTCTTAATTTATTCAAAATAATTCAATTTATAGTTTTATACACTGCAAACAATATACAGGGTGATAACATGATATATCAAAATAATTAAACATCCAATCATTCAAATTTCAACCAATTTTATCCATCATAATCAATCACCCAAACAATCCATAATCACAACAATCAACCAATTTATTGTTAATCAGGAATTTTACTAAGAGTTAAATTCTAATTCGATTTAACGATCAATTCACGTCCTATTAATTTAATTAATCCAGATGTCTATTAAATATAACCTAAATTTATCGAACAACCATTAATAAATTTAAATCACTACACGATAGAAATTTTACAACATAAAAATAAAATAGTCAAACGTGAGCATAAAATACACACCTTTTTATTTGAAATTGAAAATATTTCAGCTTCAAACAAAATCAAAATCTAACTCCAAGCTATAGATGATGTCAATACGGTCGTAACCCAATTTTTCTTGCCCGAATCGAACCTCGTATGCAAACAATTTGTTTTTTTAACGATATAATTTAAATTTAAATCTACGTAAAAAATTTAAAATAAAAACCAACAACTACCACTCTCTCGTTCAACCTTCGCATTCGTACCCAGAACCCACGTCCAAACTGTAGCTTCGCTTATCCAGTTGCCCAAGCTCTGTACATTTTTTCTATCGAACTTCCACAGCTCACTGCCGCCAGACCTCCTCTACTTCGCCACCGCAGCCTCCATCTCCGCTTCCTATCGCATACGAATACAAATCAAGCCCTAAACGACAGTGGACCTTGCCCAAATCATGACTCGCCAATGCTCCGCTTGAGTCGTGGCAATCTCTAACCGCATGTGACTCGATCGCGCCTTCCCTCTCCTTCCACGTCGATGCGTCGTCTCCCCTTTTTTTATTCGATTTGTTCTATTTTGTTTTAAAGAGCGATAGTTTTTTTTAAAAAAAATCGATCTATAGATATGAATAGGGAGAGAGGAGAGTGGGCGTATGAGTAGGCATAGGGGACGAGGTTGCTTTGAATGGGATGATGTAAGTTAGATTCTTTTTTTATTTATTTAAATAAGAAAATATCTCGCTTGAATGGCCCATGCACATCAAAACTCCAAACATAGTGTGCAGCCTAGCGTTTGTAATGTTTTACCCCCATTACGAACACAATAGAACTAGTCCCGAGGTCTAATTCGATCGTATGCGGAAGATAGCTTTTCGAATCGAATTATTTATTTGAATTATGAATTTAAATTCTACGCATTTCAAGCTCGCATGGCCAAACGATAAGTCCGATCGCTACGAAACTTGAAACCCTATAATAATTCACTATTATAGATTCGATGAAACTAGTTTCGTCAAAATCTGTGACAGTGGCAAAAATGGTTATATTAACTCGTTAAATAAAATATACAATTTTCAGTTTTTCATTTATCCACTTAAAGGTTCAATTTTTAAATGTTAACAGCCTTTATTCATACTTAAATAAAATTTAAATCAATTTCTAATACCAATTTCATTCACGTAAATTAAAGATTCAATTATTTAAATAATGCAAATATTAAATTTAAACAATTTAATTATCCAATAGATTACAATAATTAGTTATTAAATTTTTATTTCTACCCATATTTATCTAATAGTTATATCAGTTCCTATAATTTAAAAGAGTTAGAAATATGGATCGTTATATACTCCCCCACTCAAAACTTTTTATCCCCGAAAAGGCGTTAAGTAGATAATTTAACATTTCATATATTTTCTCAAAATAATTTACTTATAAAACATTACAATTTTATTTACAAAACCATTACTACTACGCCACTCCGTTATTGATTTTACGAAAAATATAACTTTTATATAAAACAAGCTATAAAAAAAATTAAACTTTAAAAATTTTCTAACTCCTGAATTCATGAAAAATTTCGGCAGAGTCTCCTTTGCGCGGCTCGATCAAAAAATTTATAATATCAATATAATCATATAATATACATCTCATCTCAATGATGAGGCATCCCAATCATGGGGAAAAAATATATAATATCAAAATACGGTATATAATCCGAGATATGTACATTTATTAGTGCTATAAGAAAGTTAGCTTATGTTTAAGCGAGCAAAAGCAATATACACGCAAGCGAGCTCCAAAAGCTAACATATGTCATCCATACCTACTAAACACTCCATAACTAAATGAGAACTTACATATAAAAAGTAAAATTGATATATAACATGGATTATGCAATAACGATAAATGAATATAACACAACCTTTTTAAGAACACAACATTCAAATTAAATTTTATAACCCGCTGTGTGAGATAGAATTAAAAATGTACACTTTAGTGCTACGTAAAAGGATGTCAAATAAGATAATAAATAATAAACCCATTTATTCGCTTTAGTGTATCAAATGATCTAGGCTTCATGTTACAATAATAAAGATTTGTATCCTCGTAGTTTTATTATGTGAAAGTTTGTGGCAATTGAAAAGCAGATATCTTTTTTATATAAGAATGACTTTAATTTCCATATAACTAATACCTTAACATGGATGAATTAAAAGGATCCAAAATACAAATGCTTACAAAATCATATTCTATTTTTAAGAACAAAACTAAAATGACAGCATATTGCATGCATCCTTCCTATAAGATGTGCACAAAGTAATTGTAAAAACCTATCTGTTTTGAGACATTAAGGTCTTATTTGTACAATGATCTATATCATGTTTACAAATTATTTTAGATGACTCAGTTTCAAGTTCAGTTGAGTTATTTTCTTCATAAAGAAGCAACAAAATGTATTTTTTTGAAGCTATCAAAATGTACTAAAGGTAGAAAACCGTTTCAATCGTATAATTATCAGTTTCATGGCATGGGTGGAAAAAAAAATAAAAAAAAAATCCTCGACATCATATACGTTCAAAATACATGTTCTCTTTTAACTAGCATAGCCTGGTTACATGCTCATATCGTTCACCACTGTGTCGAGATTTAATAATCACACAGTGCGTTAATGCTTAGCAATACATGTTGGTGTTAAATTTCTATCTTTGCTATCATCACACGAAATTTCAATTCAATAATGATCAAAAATTTGTCTTACGTATTATTTCTTACATATTAATTAAAACTAGCTTAAAAAAATCGAACGTAACATAATGTTTTAAAATTATCAAAATAATATCATGATTCATGTAAAATATTAAACATGTATTCTTTGAGAAAAATATAATGAACAATTAGGATGTATAAATAAAAAAATAATTAAAAAAATTCAAGTAAAATTACACAGAATGATTAAAAAAAATTCAAAACATATGTAGCATAATTAAGTACGTAAAACAACTTTAAATAACGCTCGTAAAAATGCGATTATTTAATCTTCAGGATTGTAAATGTTGCTTTGCTTCATATATGATTTAATAAATCAGCAGACAATATTATGTAAAACAAATTTCATATGCAATTAGCTAATATTTGATTTATTTAAAACTCATTCCATTTGTATTTAACTTATTTTCATCCAATTTTGAACTAAATTAAATTTTTCATATTTATTTTATTTACACGCATTTATTTTACTTAATTTCTTCCACGCTTTAAATTACATTTCAAGAAAAATTTCAAGTTCATATTCATTTTATAGTTTAAGTGTAATTAATTCACCATAATAATTTATCTAGTTTCATTCAAATCCAATTCAATTTATTTAATGTCAAATTAAACTTCATTTCATTTTAATCTATTTCTCATTTTATTTAATTTTATTCAAGTTCAATTTTCTTATCAATCACATTCAATAAATTTAAATTTATTTTTAGCTTAATAATTCTTAAAATTATAAATTATACAATTTTATTCATTTCAAGTACATTTCATATTTATTTAAGAGTTCATGTATTTGATTTACTTCATTTCACAAACTCAATTTTATTTAACGTTTCATAAGTTAATTATTGTATTTCATTTTTGAAATTCAAATTTCTTCTCTTTTGTTTGCTTAACCAAAATTTGACAATTTAAAATTTGGCTTTTAATTATTTTCCTATTCAAATTTATAATTTACAAACTTATTTCTCATTCATACTATTTTAAATTTATAAGTTTAAAACTATTTTCTTAAATTTATTAAATCATACTTGGAATATTTTTCACAAACAAAACTTGTTTTAATAGCAAATAATTTTTTTAACAATTCTTCCTTTGAAACTTTAAAATGAACACTAGCAATGTTGCACTCATCCACAGAATTATTTCCCAGCGACTAAGCGAGTTTAAGCTTTTATTTTCTTCAAAAATCTTTCCAAAATATTTTTCTAGCCAAAACTCTTTCAAATAATACTATTATTAATTTTTTAAGGCTTTGAAAAAACAAATTAGAAAACAAAAGAATTTTAAATTCTAAAATTCTCAATTCAATTTTTTTTTAAAATCATTTCTATGCATAAATTTATCATAAATATACTTATAATACTTTCCTTGAATTATTATCAAAATATTCCATTAATTTACAACTTAGTCATTTTAATAACTTCTTGTTGCAATTATATTTCAATTCAATTTAATTATCAAATACTTCAAAAAATAAAATTCATTAAATATTCGTTTTTTTCAATTCAACCAATAATCGATGATAATTAAATATTATCACCGCCTAAAAACAATTTCATTAATTATCACTTTATATATATAAAATATAGTTTAGGTAAAATTATTTCACTTACTCAATATTTTTTTTAAAATAATATTATGTCGACCTGCCTTGTTTTAGTGTTTAGAAACCCCTTTCGATAACACGGCGTCCCGCACATCGACCAAAATTCGTAAACAACTCAACGAATAAGTAACACAATATTAAACATTTTACAACACGAACAAGTACGCCCTCTCATATATATACATTCACACAGACTCATTCTAAGGTATTATTACCCTATCTCTAATGAGTCAAACCCTACAAAGCCAAGGTTATCGCTAAACATGGCTCTGATACCAACTGTGACAACCCTTATTTCGAAAGGTTTAAATCAACAATAATACACATATGTCTGACTTAAACAATCCAGAACGTAGATAATCAATGGGGTTAAGTAAGAAAATAAGAAGAGAAGAAGAAAACAAAACACAGAATCTCACAGCGGAAACGATAAAATATGATAATCAAATAAACAATTCATGAAGCTATTTACTATACATTTGATTATAATCTATACACATTTATCAGAGTCATATATATATATATATATATATATATCAGGGATAAATAATCAATATAGCAGAATAACATGATGTAGGGGATAATAATAGTAATATACCAAAACTCCATCTTCGTCCTCCAGGGAATAGTCTTAAATACGTTGGAAAAAAAATTCAGGACTGACCCGAACGTAATGAAAAGACAAAACACTCGAGTCAGGACTAAAATGCTCTTATGTATGTCAAATCAATATTATAGATATGAGTGCAATAACTTAAGAGATGTTATGGGATTTTCCATCTCCTAAGGATCCCTTAAACTATTTATATATAATAGTATACGCTATAGTAGATAGTGTCTATCAGTAAAATAAATATCAAACTAGCATTAAGGCTTTACATTGATCCACCCTAACACATTTTATAGGTTCAACACCAAAGTCGTAATGGGCTCGTATAAGGAAAAATATGACAAGGCATGTGAGTCGATGCCTAAGGTAGGATTTTACCAGTTTACCCTTTCTGGATGGTCGTAACCAACCATGGTCGACCGCGACAATCAATCCAAACAAAAAAAGCGCACCTATCGAATACGAAATCACAATAGTAATACGAGGGATCAACGTTGCTTGTGGTGGCTAACCTCATTAGCCAGACATAGACTCATGTTTTAGTCATTTTAATTATGACATGAGTGTCAAGGCTATCAATTTTTAGCTTCATTCCAGAAAATGGCGTCAATTCAATCACTACATTCTGGATATCATTCAATGCGTACACAGTTATCAAAGTGGTTCCAATATCAAAATAACATATTCGCTTCAAAATTAAATCCATTTCAAATAAATTCGCTTCAAAAATCATATTTTACTTTGAAATGTAAATTCAATTTGATATATCGATTTCACTTCAAAATTTGATTCGAATTTCAATTTAGGTTATAACTTCACTTTAACCCAATTTGCATTTAAATCCAAGATTTAAATATAAACATTTCACCATTTTGACCAATTTGAATTTTAAGAAAATAGTTTAAATAGTTTTAAAATAATTAAATAGTTAAAATAGTTTAATAGAAAATAATATGAGTATTAAAAATGGTTTGTATAGTAAAATAGTTTGGAGAATCAAAATAATTTGAATATTTAAAGAATATAGATTTTAAACCATTTATACTAAAAATATTCATTTAAAAATATTTTCAAAATCAAACTAGTTCACTTTTCAAATTTTCTAATTCAAATCAGTTCCAATTTCCATTTCGATGTAATCAATTCAATTTCGATTTCAGTTCGAATTTTACTTCAATTCCAAATCAATTCCAATTCCAAATTAATTTAAAAATTCCAATTCTGAATTAATTTAAATTCCGATCTCAAAATATAATTAAATTCCAAACTCAATTTTGAAATATCATATATATCATCTTTTACTTAGAAATATTCAAAGTTCGAATAAAAGTTTCATCTTCTAAAACAAATCAATTTTCTGAAATTCACAACATACTTCGATTATCTCAACCTCAATAATTTAAAGCATTCCACTTTCAAATTTAAATTTCAAAATTCTGAGTTCCAATTCAAAAATAAATTCAATTTCCATAAATTCATTTTTTCTTTAAATCAAATCATTTAAATAATTTCAAATCAAAATTTTAAAATCATTTAATTTAATCAACTCGGTGTCCGTATATAATTCTCTATCCTATGGCCAAGTGAATAAATTATTTTAATTTAATTCCAGGAATGGATATATATCATTTCTATCCAAAATAAATGTCATATGAGTATGTCATTCAACCTATTTCTCAATTTATTCGAAATAATTCAATTTGCAGTTTTATACACTACAAAAATATGCAGGGTGATAACACGATATGTCTAAATATTTAAACATCCAATCATTCAAATTTCAATCAATTTTATCCATCACAATCAATCACCCAAACAATCCATAATCACAACAATCAACCAATTTATTGTTAATCGAGAATTTTACTAACAGTTAAATTCTAATTCAATTTAACAATCAATTTACATCCTGTTAATTTAATTAATCCAGATGTCAATTAAATATCAACTAAATTTATCAAACAACCATTAATAAATTTAAATCACTACATGATAGAAATCGTACAACGTAAAAATATAATAGTCAAACGAGCGTAAAAATACTCGCCTTTTTATTTGAACTGAAAATATTTCAGCTTCAAACAAAATCACAATCTTACTCCAAGTTGTAGACAACGTCGATATGGTCACAACCCAATTTTTCTTGCCCGAATCGAAACTCGTATGCAAACAATTCGATTTTTTTAACCATATAATTTAAATTTAAATCTACGTAACAGATTTAAAATAAAAACAAACAACTGCATTTCTCTCGTTCAACCTTCACGTTCGTGACCAGAAACTACGACCAAACCCTAGCTTCTCTTATCCAATCTCCCATGCTCTGTACATTTTTTCGATCAAACTTCCACAGCTCACTGCCGCCAGACATCCTCTCCTTCGTCGTCGCAGCCTCTAGCTCCGCTTCCCATCGCACATGAATACAAATCGAGCCTTAAACGACAGTCGACCTCACCCAAATCATGACTCACCATGCTTCGCCTGAGTCCCGGCCATCTCTAACGCATGTGACTCGATCGCAACATTCCTCTATTTCCATGTCGATGCGTCGTCTCCTCCTTTTTTTTTATTCGATTTGTTCGTTTTTTAAGGAGCGGTAGGTTTTTCTAAAAAAAATCGATCTGTAGATATGAATAGGGAGAGAGAGGAGTGGGCGGACGAGTAAGCATAGAGGATGAGGTTGCTTTGAACGGGATGATATACGTTAGATTCTTTTTTTTACTATTTATTTAAATAAGAAAATATCTCGCCCGAATGGCCCGTGCACACCCAAACTCCAAACGTAGTGTGCAGTCTGGCGTTCGTAATGTTTTATCCCTATTCTGAACGTAATGGAACTAGTCCTGAGGTCTAATTCGATCGTATGCAGAAGATAGCTTTTCGAATCGAATTATTTATTTGAATTATGAATTTAATTCTATGTGTTTCAAGCTCGCATGGCCAAACGACAAGTCTGATCGCTACGAAACTTAAAACCCTATAATAATTCACAATTACAGATCCGATGAAACTACTTTCGTAGAAATCCGAGACAGTGGTAAAAATGGCTATATTAACTCATTAAATAAAATATACAATTTCCAGTTTTTCATTTATTGAGTTAAAAGTTCAATTTTTAAATATTAACAACCTTTATTCATACCTAAGTAAAATTTAAATCAATTTCTGATACCAATTTCATTCACATAAATTAAAGATTCAATTATTCAAATAATTCAAATATTAAATTTAAACAATTTAATTATCTGATAGATTACAATAATAAGTCATTAAATTTTTATTTCTACCAATATTTATCTAATAATCATATCAAATCCTGATCGTTACAGTTATCCAAAAAGAGAGATTTATGTGATGTTTGTAATTACGATGAACTATCATTTTGTTATTTGAAATAAACAGTACATAATACGGTGAATATGCTTATTTACATATCTCTTTCTTTTTATGTCTATTCCTTATCGTTTCGAACATTGCACTTTCATTTTTTTAAACTTGATAAGACATAAAATCTACTTGTAACATCCCAAATGCAAAAGTATTAAAGTATCACTTAAATCCCTAAAATCTTAATAGAATTCTTTTATTCTACATTTTTTTCCTTTGTTCAAATACCAATTTATTATTGTTGGCATCAAAACTGACTGCTAACAACCAGTTGTGTAAACACACCAATATCCAATAAAGTCACAAAAGTATGAAGTGAAATAAATGAAGAAGAAAAATTAAAACAATCAGAAAGAAAGTAAATAAAGACACTGATTTATAGCGGTTCGACTAACTCTGGCTTACTCCAAAGTTTTTCCTTTTGTTAGTTTATGCTGCTGATTGCAGTTACAAATCCATGAAATTCAAGAATAAAAATGGCAGAGTATATCCTAGGTAGTGTAGGATCGATTTCACCCTAGAGGGGGGGTGAATAGGGTGATAGTGTTAATTATAAAAATTAATCGCGGAAGCTTATAAAATATTCAATTCAGATCACAGAATAGCAGCACAGATATCGAGAATATAAATAACAGAAAAAACAGAACAACACAGAATTTACCCAGCTTTGGCAAAACCCTGCCTACGTGTTGCCCCCAAGGTTTCTACTAGAAATTAGATAGTCCCTCGCTTACACACGTAAACTCGCTATACCCGCTATTGACTAATCTAACTCTATGCTCAAAACCTTGCCACAACTCAACCACCAAGTTGCGAATTCTCAAGCTACGCCACGTAGCTTGTCCCCTAGTCACACGACTAGAAATTTAAAACGGTTTAAAAAGAAAATACAATTAAAAAACAATTTAAATAAAATAAAACCCTATTTATAAATTTAAAAGCCCTTAATAAAATGTCGGCCCCTTTTGTATTTTAGCCCGTCTCTTTTATTTTCTTCGTTCGTTTATTTAGAGATGGCGGCCGTTCCTCTTTGAAGCTAAATTAGGGCTTTTCCTCCTTTCAATTCAAACTAGGGTTCTCGCAAATTGAAGCGTCGACCTTTGATACCGTTCGACTTCGATGCTCTTTGATTTGCTCACCGCGGCTGCTTCGTTGATCGAATTCTGGTATGTAATTGTATCCTTTTTCTTTATTGATTTTGTGCTTTCTGGAACTCGATACTTTGCCGATGATGATCTTAGGGTTTATATAGGATTCAAAATCCTATTTTTACGTTCGTATAAAATTGTTTGAATTCATCTTCGGCCGTTTGATTTCACTTTGATGATTGAGATGTTTTCTGACTTGTTCGTAATCGAATATTCTTCGTTACTTGATGGTCACGGCTTTGATTTTGAAATTGCGATATATTTGGTCAAAAAGAAATTTTGATTTCTTTGTGATGACCACGGCTTTGACTTTATGTACGAACATGGTGTTGACTTGGTTTGTCTATCACAATTTTGAACACTTGATTAGCTTGCGATGTTGATTTTGTTTATGCTATAATCTTGTTCATCCCTCTTGTATACCTGGTGTATCACGGCCCACATGACACTGATCTCGATACTGTTGAACACAGCACTCCTCTGCTGTTGGCCACTGACCTCTGGTCAGTTTTTGTATTCGTCCCCGAGCATTTCTGATCTGTAGCTTTGTTCGATTTACGTATGTTCATACATTACTGTATGTAGCTCATTGTGTAGTGTGCTTCGAGTTGTGTACTCGAGTGTGATCTGTGCATTTCTTTTTCATGCTGTAGCTTGATTCATGTATACATTCATGAATTTTCTAGTTGACTTCCTGCAGTTGCATACACTTTGTCATTCTGGCCTTGAACCTGTACTTGTAGTTGTTCAACCTGGTTTTGATACTTGCAGTTGTATCACTTGATATTCATTCCTGTAGTTTGCATTCATGTACTTGCTGTCGTAGATGTTGCACTGCTTCACCACTGTTCTTTGCATTTGTACATATGAATGAGCTCACTGTTGTTTGTACTGCTTTACATCTTGTAGTTTGCTTTGGTCTTGAGCATTGCCGTGTCATTGAGCATTGTTGTGTCTATATTGTATTCAGTGTTTACTTTGAGCATGTTGCAGTGTGTTACCATATTGATGCCTCTGTTTGCTTTGACTTCACTTGTTTGAGTCTGATATCTTGATTGATGATGTACATATTGCTGTCATGCTGGTGACATTGGTGCATTCTCTTGTTACATGAAACTGTAAATATTCTGGTCTTGGGTTTGTGGTATTTGTATTTTGGATTTGTTGATCATGTTACTCCATTCACTTCATGTTGCCTTGACAATCTGTCATACCAACTTGTTGAGGTTACTCCTCTTTAGTTGAGTAATTTCACCACCTATGTGTACTTGTGTCGAGGCTACTGTTCTTGCCTTCATTGTGTATATCTCTCTGTTCATCCACTTGCACTTTGGTCTGCTGTCATGTTTGCTGTCCACTGCAGTTTGTTTTGGTGTATGTAGCTTGGGCCATGTGTTGCATTGCAGTTGATTCATTAGCATGCTACTGATTGGTCTGACTTGAACTTGGTTCACTTCATGTTGATTTTTGAAATTTCACTTGAGTTGAATCCAGTTTCAAAAACTCGGGTTTGACCATGTGCTTGAGTCGTGATTTTGAATATATTTCACGTGAGTTGAACCCGGCTTTTCATTTGGGTTTGACCTGTGCTCACCTGTCCCTGTAGCATTATCAAGTGTATATATCAGTGTGCACGACCTTGTGGCATATACAGTGATACACTGTGTATGTCACAAGTTGTTCGTGTATGATGAATTCAAATTTAAATGATGACGAACAACCCAAATAACTGAGGCAAATATTATTTTCAAAATTCATCTTTTATTTTATATTGCAAAAATATTTTATTTTCAATTTTACTACGTTAGTGAATATTTTTGCAGATTGCTCAGATGCTGGATTCAAACCGGAATGAAGTTAAAGATAAAAATACGAGTGTGAGTGATATGTAGTGAGGTTAAATGTAAAATAGTGATGCAATTGAATTTGTATGAAAGTTGTATAGTGAATAGTGAGAGCTTGAATTTGTACAATTCAAAATTGTAATAAATATTTGTTTGAATAAAATATTCATTTGAATGCAAAATCTGTGTTATTTATTTTATTCAGCAAATATTTATTTAATCTGTGAAAAATAAATTGTATATTAACAAATACATTTAACTGAATGTATATATGTTTATTATCATCAAACAAAAATCATATAAGCGCATATTCAACAATCTCCCCCTTTTGATGATAACAAACATATATTTAAGATTTTGAATATATTAAATGTATTTTATCATTGATATGCTCTAATTACTCCCCCTATTTAAATGCTTCCTCTCTACACAAAGCTCCCCCTACAAATATGCATACAATTAAATAATATGCAAATGAGCCTAGATGCAAATGGAAAATTAATTGACCTTTGCTTGATTTTATTTGACAAAATCTTAACTTTTCTCTCCCCCTTTTGTTATCAGCAAAAGAATAATAGTGTTAGAGAAAATAGAGATAAAATGATCGATATTAATTCAATATTAAAACTCAATTGAATATAAATGTTAAATTTCGATAAAAAATCAAACAAAAATCATAAATATTCTGTTAGGTGCATATTCCACTTTTAGAATGATGGGAATTATGTTATCATATAAGACCATACAGTTATGTCTATTTGTGGTATATTTATATCAGGAATTTGAATATCTACTAACCATGCATAACCGTTAGGACTTTTAAATGAGATTAGTAGTATTCCAATTTTATTTAAAAAAATGAATTCAAGTATCTTCTAACCACGCATAACCGTGAGGACTTTTAAATGGGATTAGAATCAACTTGTTTATTTTAAAAATCAACTTTTGATATGCGTTCCATACATGCATAACCGTGAGGACTTTTAAATGAGCATGGAAGCACATAACAAATTCCAAGTAATTCACCCATGCATAACCGTGAGGACATTTAAATGAGAGTGAATACTTTGGTATTTATTTATTATTATTATTATTATTTTTTAAAAAATGTGAAAATGAAAAAACGAACGATTCCTGTTTAAAGTACCACATATTGACAAACTATATAGAATTTTGATGAGTGATGGTCGTTAGAAATATGATAGATATAGAGATGGTCATGGAATTTTTACCAACAAAAAGTTTTATAACTCTTCTTTAAATCTCTAAAGAAATTTTCTAATTATACTTTCTCGAGTTATAATATATGATCAATATCAATACTCATCACTTTTTCAATCACTATTTTTCTTTTCGATAATCATTTGGGAGTCAGATTAGTCAATATAGTCATTTAAAATCAAATTCAAAAATAATTATGAAATCAGTTTTTCAAAAAAAAAAATGACTAATCTGAAAATATGGTCAAAAATGATTTTCTCTAGGGGGTTTTAAAAAAGAAAAGTTTTCTGCTGTTTGAAAATTATTTGAAATGAAAAATATGCAGATATTTTCTTTGAAAAACGATGCAGTTACTAAATGTCTCAACAAAAATCACGTTTCACTAGTAATTTTTTCTATCAACTAAATTACCAGTGTAATCTGCATCTGAATTTCTCTTTCACTCAAAACCATCATCAATTGAATTTGATTGACCAAACCATGAAGTGTGCACCAAAAATTTCAAATTCAATTTTAACAACAATTTAAATGATATTCTTTTGAAATTGAATTGAGGCCGTGTAAATAATCAGAAAACCGTGAATAAAGAGTCAGCCGTATTACAACCAATTGTATTATCCAACAAAACACTATTTTTAATCCAAACTGATATATATGAAGTAATTCAAAGAATCTAGATATTTTTATAGTGTTTTTGGCATAAGAATATAATTGGCCAACAATTTTGAATAAGTCAGAATCATCATCTTTTCATCATCTCAATATTGGCTGATTTTAATTCAGAATACGGTGCAGATTATCACATTTAATATATCGTTTAAAACATACCATTACCTTTTTTACCTTTACGATATTTTTCAATGTTGTCTATTGTGATTCTGTCACCTTTGGACTAGGCTAAGGAACTTTGCTTTGTCGCCCGTTGTGTTTCTGGAACAGCCAAAATCCAGATAACACCGTTGTTGTTCCTTAGCCTGCCACCACACCTACACAGGAAAATATTTATGTGACCTATTTGATTTTATAGGTCCATGGTTGTTGGTGGCAGAAAATTTTGAAAAACAATTTTGTGGAGACCCAAAACTATTTATAATTGTTCCCTTCGGCACCCAAATTTGTTTAACTTTGAGAGATTTTATATTTGTGCCTTTTGGAACCCAAATCGGTATAGTTTTCAAATGTTTGGGTCTATACCAACAATTATTGTGATTGTGTCCATATTTTCTACAAATTGTGCACATAGAATTAACTTGATTATTATTGCTTTCAACAATTTTCAATTTATTATATCCAAGTCCTTGTCTAACCGTATTAATAGTTTGCTTTCCTAGTAGCATATTCAACGATTTTTCACTTTTGGAAAATTTATCTAAAGTAGTAGACAGTTGTTGGACTTGTGATTTGAGAGATTCATTTTCGTTTAACAATTGTGTGCACTTTTTAATAGAATTCTCTCTCCTAGTATTTTGATTCTCTTTTAAAATCAGAATTTAATTTTCAAGTGATTTTATATTGATTTCCGATTTTTTAATTTCTTCTTCGAATGTTGGACACTTATCACACTTAGGGATCCTACGTTGATAGTTCTTAACTAATTGATCAAGTTGTTCATTGCATTCTATCAAAGTATCCTTTTGAGATTCAAGTTTAGCATATTTTTCCCTAAGTCGTTCATAACAGCCATTTATTTCATGAAAATATATAAGCAACTCAGAATGGGTAAGTTTTGATACCTCACTTGGCTCGTCATCGTCACTATCAGTTGTATCACCTCGAAGACACATTTCTGCCTTTTCGCTTTCACTGCCAGTGTTTTGATCATTCTCGTCTATTTCATCCCAAGTGGCTGCAAAACTTTTCTTTTTCTGTTTCTTTCCGTGGCTGAATTTAATTTGTGGACAATCGGTCTTGATATGGCCGGGTTTGTTGCAATTGTAACAAATATTCTTTTGTTCTTCTGAGTAGTCTAGTGCTTTGGCTATTCTGCTTTTTTCCTTTTGAATTCGAGCTGAATTTCCATGTTTATGATTCCATTTTTTGAATTTCCTTATTAACAGCTCTAGTTCTTCTGCACCATCATCATCGTCATTGTCATCACTTTTAGTTATTCCTTTGAGAGCTATCGATTTCTTCCGAGTATCTCCTCCTTCACGCTCTTCTTTGAATTTTATCTCTAGCTCATATGTGGTGAGATTTCCGATGGGTTCTTCAACTTTGAGTTGTTTTAAATCTTTCGATTCTTGTATGGCAGTTACTTTTGCTTCAAAGCTTCGTGGAAGGACTCTGAGGATTTTCCGGACTATTTCTAATTCGGTGTATGTTTTTCCGAGAGCTTTTGATTTGTATATGATATTGGAAAGTCGTCCGTACATCTCTTTGACATTTTCTTCCTTCGCCAATTTGAAGTTCTCGTATTCGCTGCTTAGCATTGCAAGGCGTGATTCTTTGACTTGAGATGTTCCTTCGTGAGTCACTTCGAGTGTGTGCCATATTTCCTGCACAGTTAGACAATGTGAGACACGATTAAATTCAAATTGATCCAATGAACAGATAATAGAATTCATAGCTTTAGCATTAGTATTTTGTAATTTATTTTCTAGTTCTGTACATTGTTCCTTTGGTTTCTCTATTTCCTGATTATCTACAGTTATAGTTGGTATTCTATAACCTGTCTCAACAATATTCCATGCGTCAATAGTTTTCAGAAAAATTTCCATCCTATTTTTCCAGTAAGCATATTCAGCATTGAACATTGGTGGTCTAACTATCGACTGACCCTCTGCAAAACCATTATTAAAAGAAGCCATTTTAAAAGCTCAAATTTTTAAAACAAAAACTGATTTTTTTCAAGAAAAAAAACGAATTTTTTAAAACAAATGTTGACTTCTATTCCTAGCTCTGATACCACTTGTAGGATCGATTTCACCCTAGAGGGGAGGTGAATAGGGTGATAGTGTTAATTATAAAAATTAATCACGGAAGCTTATAAAATATTCAATTCAGATCAATGAATAGCAACACAGATATCGCAGAATATAAATAACAGAAAAAAAAGAACAACACAGAATTTACCCAGCTTCGGCAAAACCCTGCCTACGTGCTGCCCCCAAGGTTTCTACTAGAAATTAGATAGTCCCTCGCTTACACACGTAAACTCGCTATACCCGCTATTGACTAATCTAACTCTACGCTTAAAACCTTGCCACAACTCAACCACCGAGTTGCGAATTCTCAAGCTACGTCACGTAGCTTGTCCCCTAGTCACACAACTAGAAATTTAAAACGGTTTAAAAAGAAAATACAATTAAAAAACAATTTAAATAAAATAAAACCCTATTTATAAATTTAAAAGCCCTTAATAAAATGCCGACCCCTTTTGTATTTTAGCCCGTCTCTTTTATTTTCTTCGTTCGTTTATTTGGAGATGGCGGCTGTTCCTCTTTGAAGCTAAATTAGGGCTTTTCCTCCTTTCGATTCAAACTAGGGTTCTTGCAAATTGAAGCGCCGACCTTTGATACTGTTCGACTTCGATGCTCTTTGATTTTCTCACCGCGGCTGCTTCGTTGATCGAATTCCGGTATGTAATTGTATCCTTTTGCTTTACTGATTTTGTGCTTTCTGGAATTCGATACTTTGCCGATGATGATCTTAGGGTTTAGATAGGATTTAAAATCCTATTTTTGCGTTCGTATAAAATTGTTTGAATTCGTCTTCGGCCGTTTGATTTCACTTTGATGATTGAGATGTTTTCTGACTTGTTCGTAATCGAATATTCTTCATTACTTGATGGTCACGACTTTGATTTTGAAATTGCGATATATTTGGTCAAAACTAAATTTTGATTTCTTTGTGATGACCACAGCTTTGACTTTATGTATGAACACGGTGTTGACTTGGTTTGTCTATCACGGTTTTGAACACTTGATTAGCTTGCGATGTTGATTTTGTTTATGCTATAATCTTGTTCATCCCTCTTGTATACCTGGTGTATCACGGCCCACATGACACTGATCTCGATACTGTTGAACACAGCACTCCTCTGCTGTTGGCCACTGACCTCTGGTCAATTTTTGTATTCGTCCCCGAGCATTTTTGATCTGCATCTTTGTTCGATTTACGTATGTTCATACATTACTGTATGTAGCTCATTGTGTAGTGTGCTTCGAGTTGTGTACTCGAGTGTGATCAGTGCATTTCTTTTTCATGCTGTAGCTTGATTCATGTATACATTCATGAATTCTCTAGTTGACTTACTTCAGTTGCATACACTTTGTCATTCTGGCCTTGAACCTGTACTTGTAGTTGTTCAACCTGGTTTTGATACTTGCAGTTGTATCACTTGATATTCATTCCTGTAGTTTGCATTCATGTACTTGTTGTCGTAGATGTTGCACTGCTTCACCACTGTTCTTTGCATTTGTACATATGAATGAGCTCACTGTTGTTTGTACTGCTTTACATCTTGTAGTTTGCTTTGGTCTTGAGCATTGCCGTGTCATTGAGCATTGTTGTGTCCATATTGTATTCAGTGTTTACTTTGAGCATGTTGCAGTGTGTTACCATATTGATGCCTCTGTTTGCTTTAACTTCACTTGTTTGAGTCTGATATCTTGATTGATGCTGTACATATTGCTGTCATGCTGGTGACATTGGTGCATTGTCTTGTTACATGAAACTGTAATTATTCTGGTCTTGGGTTTGTGGTATTTGTATTTTGGATCTGTTGATCATGTTACTCCATTCACTTCATGTTGCCTTGACAATCTGTCATACCAACTTGTTGAGGTTACTCCTCTTCAGTTGAGTAATTTCACCGCCTATGTGTACTTGTGTCGAGGCTACTGTTCTTGCCTTCATTGTTTATATCTCTCTGTTCATCCACTTGCACTTTGGTCTGCTGTCGTGTTTGCTGTCCACTGCTGTTTGTTTTGGTGCATGTAGCTTGGGTCATGTGTTGCATTGCAGTTGATTCATTAGCATGCTACTGATTGGTCTGACTTGAACTTGGTTCACTTCATGTTGATTTTTGAAATTTAACTTGAGTTGAATCCAGTTTCAAAAACTCGGGTTTGACCTTATGCTTGAGTCGTGATTTTGAATATATTGCACGTGAGTTGAACCCGGCTTTTCATTTGGGTTTGACCTGTGTCCTGTAGCATTATCAAGTGTATATATCGGTGTGCACGGCCTTGTGGCATATACAGTGATAGACTGTTTATGTCACAATTTGTTCGTGTATGATGAATCCAAATTTAAATGATGACGAACAACCCAAATAACTGAGGCAAATATTATTTTCAAAATTCATCTTTTATTTTATATTGCAAAAATATTTTATTTTCAATTTTACTGTGTTAGTGAATATTTTTGCAGATTGCTCAGATGCTGGATTCAAACCGGAATGAAGTTAAAGATAAAAATACGAGTGTGAGTGATATGTAGTGAGGTTAAATGTAAATGTAAAATAGTGATGTAATTGAATTTGTATCAAAGTTGTATAGTGAATAGTGAGAGCTTGAATTTGTACAATTCAAAATTGTAATAAATATTTGTTTGAATAAAATATTCGTTTGAATGCAAAATCTGTGTTATTTATTTTATTCAGCAAATATTTATTTAATCTGTGAAAAATAAATTGTATGTTAACAAATACATTTAACTGAATGTATATATGTTTATTATCATCAAAAAAAAATCATATAAGTGCATATTCAACAGGTAGAAGATGAAGAGGAGCAGAATGAAGATCCCCTTTTCTAAAGCCATGCCTGCTGTATTTATTAGAGAAAACGTGCACCAATCTCTTTGAAACATCGGCTACGGAACCTTCTTATCCATATGGGCCCACCATAGGGTCGCTAGGCCCAAATCCCAATGAAGATGGATCGGTACCAAACCATCCACTGGTCGATTCTGGAGCAGCGAACCTTATGTCGGCTTATTCCTGTTTAGACATGTTGGCACCTTAAATATCATGTTGATTGAGCAGGCACAACTCATGGTTTTGTTTAATCTTTGGTTCAGATCCACTTGGAGGCCTTTTCTACTGAACCATTCCAAATGGATCATGCTGATCTTTTCCCTTCTGCTTACGCCGATCCATGTGCATATTTGTACCCATCTCCCCAGTGCTTCAACTGTGTCGATCCATCATTCAAACATCTATGCCATGTCGATACATATACTTCCATCATGCCATATCGATCCATCACATGACAATCATGTTGTGCCGATCCATGTATTAATGCCTATGTCGAACCCTCAAAGTTCCCTTAGGTCATGCCAATCCCTCTAATTCCACTAAGCTAGGCTGATCCTTCTCTTCTACTCAAGCCGATCCCTCTATTACTTCACCCAACTGACTATGTCGATCCTTTATTTATAGAGTATGTTTATCCATCCTCTGTGAAGTAGGCCGATCCCTCCTGCTCCATAAAGGTACATCGATCCTTAGGGTTCCAAACAAACATCCATATTTCAAGCACTCTACATCGTTTATCTGCCGACTCTATCTAACTCTAGCTTCGTACAACCATCTGTACATTACTTTCGAGTCTTACAACCGCCGCTCTACACTCATTGGCCTTGATAATCATGAAGTCTGTTGGGTTAAATCCACATGTGTAATACCTTACTAAAAGGCGGGTTAACACTTTGCCCCCAAAGACATGCCTTGTGACAAGAAGGCGTGTTTTGAATTTCCGTAAATCCAAAGTCCATAATTCATTGATTGCCATATTATCTAATCTAGAATCTAATCCATTGCCAATCAAATTCCTTGATCTCTCCCAATCATTAGCAAAATCCAGGAGTATTCTTAGTTAATATCCAATTTTGAATCTATTCCAAATTCATTAACTGAATCCATGATCTCTCTGGATCGTTTTATCCAAATCCAGGACCGCTTTGAGTCCATGTTCAAATCCATAGACCTCTCTGGGTCGTTTTATCCAAATCTGGGACCGCTCCGAGTCCATATCCAAATCCATAGACCTCTCTGGGTCGTTTTATCCAAATCCGAGTCTATATCCAAATGCCTAGACCTCTCTGGGTAGTTTAACCAAATCCAGGACCGCTTCGAGTCCATGTCTAAATCCATGGACCTCTCCGGGTCGTTTTATCCAAATTTGGCACTGCTCCGGGTCCATAACGAAATCCACAGACCTCTCCGAGTCTTTATCCTAATCTAATTGCTTGATCTAATCGGATCCTTGCAGAGCACAATCCATACGTGGCGACTTGAGTCGACTGATCCAGTCGCTCTCCAATGAAGCGGCCTACCTATTGCCAGGTATAGTCCATACCCAATAACCTTGATTTCTCCGAATCCTTGCCAAGCACAATCCATACTTGACAACCTGATAGGTTTTATTCTCCGGCCTCGACATTCCAATTGAGCGCTTAACCCATGGGGTATCCCTCTCCGGCCTCGGTTCCTAATCAGGACTTAAATTTTGGGTATCCATCATGTCGCTCTCCAACGAAGGGATTCGTGACTCATAGTAATTGCTCCATCTCTCCAGTCGGGGCAATAACCACAAACTGTGTTATTTATTGCATTAATTCGGACTTAAGCAGGCTAAATCCATAAAATAAGAGTTCATACAACCAATAAACCAGAGTTTGAAGAAAATAAGAAGAAACAAAATGAATTTCACAAAGCCAAGCACACGATTTATTATCATCTCACAGCATGCCTAGGGACCGTCCTCGATCCCATACATGTGTATGTGACTTAGCTGTATTACTTATTCCATGCCATTTCAATAAATTGAAGACAAGTTGATGATGATTCCTTGATCCAGTGCCATTTTCGTTCGTGGCGGATGGTGGCTGCTTCTTTTCCACCACTGCAGCACGAGTCCTTATGTATTGTTGTAACTGACCATTCCTCATGTGCATCACAATGATATCCTTCAAATGCCTACAGTTATTTATATTATGGTCAGCCAGCTCATCGAATAGGCAATGCTTTCCTAATGCTCGCTCGTGTTTAGAGGGTTCCCTCCTTGCCGGCTTTCGATACTGAAGACGTGCTCGAGTATCCAAATAAATCCTTTCCAGAGGTTCAGCCAAATGTGTATAAGAAGAGAATTTTAGTTCTCTTCATTGTCTCTTCAACACATTAATGCCATCATTCATTTTCTGATTGCCTTTATTATCCATATTTACATCTCCTGATGATCCTCCACTTTGCATAGCATTAAACTCTGGTTTGTTTGCTCATGCGTATTCCTACCGCAGGAACCTTTCTGATTCATGATAAAACTCCCCGAGTTCCATAAGAGAATCCCGTGTCAGTAAGTCCTTGAACTCAGAGCCATCAGCAATTCAAGATACAGCTGCCATCAAAACAATGGATGGATCTGAATGATCAACCGATGTCGCTGTGGCATTAAACCATGTTAGGAAACTCCTTAGGGACTCTTCGGTCCTCTGTTTTAGTGTTTCCAAACTCATCACATTTTTGTGTCTCGAGATATGAACCCTAAACTACCTCATAAATCTTTCGATCAATTCTATCCATGAGCTAATAAAGCCGCTTTCCAACTATCTAAACCATAGTGCGGCTATATTTGTTAGGTACAAAGGGAAGCACTGCTCCATGACTTCCTATGATGTCCCCAATACTTCCATGTGTCTTATGTATCTCGTCAAATGAATAGCGGGATCCGTTTTTTCATCTTATGTCTCAAGCTTTGGGTGTTTGAACTCGGTGGAATCCTGACTTGCCTGATATTTGAAGCGAATGGACTTCTATTTACATCGTCCAAATCCCAACACACCAATCCTCCACGCATAGCTCGCCTTATCATCTCTACAGACCTGTCATTATCTTCCAATGGCAGTCTCTTATCACCATGTCCAAGATGCCCCCCGATTATAAGGGGGAATTCTTGATCGTATTCCTCCGGATGAGCACCTGATTCCGATTCGCACCAATCTCATGTGATCGATCGTAGATCCTCCAACAACTCAATCAACTACACCCGAGGGCATGCCTCCAGCCTTTGGGGATCGGTACCGATCCCTCTGGAGGGATCCGTGCCGATCCCTCTTAGATGGAAGGGGACTGCCCCTAGTTGATATGTTCCATTCCTTTGCCTATTGGCTCCATTTCCATGCTCCCGGTTATGATTTCCAGGATTCCTATTGCTTCAACTTCTTGATTTTGTGTTGCAGCTTATCCAATCTGTTGGAGCAAATTCCACGTCATCTCCTCCTACCTTTTCAGCATCCTCTCCTATATAGCACCCATTATTGTTTTCAAATCATCCCTAGTGATGTATGTAGATGCTTGATTAGCTCCAGCTCCCGAGAAAGCCTCCTGAATCCCTCCATGGTGGATCCTTTCTGGTAGTGCACTCCTTGTTGATTTCTTAGTCATTGCTTCCTATATCCAAGTATCCAAGCTTCAAAATCTAAGCTCCTAACTTCCAAATCCGCAGGTGCAAGTCCTTCTCGGTGAAAGCACCAAAATTTTAGCATCAAAATTGACCACCAACACCTAGATGTGTGAATGCACCAATATTCAATATAATCACAAAAGTATGAAGAGAAATAAATGAATAACAAAATTGAAACAATTAGAAAGAAAGTAAATAGAGACACAAATTTATAGTGATTCGGCTAACTCCATTCTATGTCCACTCCAAAGATTTTCCTTTTATTAGTTTATACTGCTGATTACAGTTGCAAATCCATGAAATTCAAGAATAAAAATGGTAGAGTATAGCCTAAGTAGAAGTTGAATAGAAGCATAATGAAGATCCCTTTTTCTAAATACATGCATGTTATATTTATTGGAGAAGACGTGCACCAATCTCCCTGAAACTTCGGCTACAGAACCTTCTTATCCATATGATCCCACCGTTTGGCTATTTGGAATAGTTTGGCAGAAAAAGCCTGATGGATCAGTACCAATCCATCAATTGGTCAATTCTGAAGCAGCGATCCTTATGGTTGCTTCTTCATGTTTAGACATGTTGGTACCATAAATATCATGCTGACTGAGCATGTAAAACTCATAATTTTGTTTAATCATTGATTCAGATCCACTTAGGGTCCTATTCTACCGAACCCTTCAAAATGGACCATGCCGATACATACCCTTTTGCTTACGCCAATCCATGTGCACTTGTTTGTGCTGATCTCTCCAGTGCTTCAACTGTGCCGATCCATCATACAAACGTCTATGCCATGTCGATCTATATACTTCCATCATGTCATGCCGATCCACCACATGACCAATCATGCCACGCCGATCCATGTATTAATGCCTATGCCAAACCCTCGAGTTCCATCATGTCATGCCAATCCCTCTGATTCCACTAAGCTATGTCGATCATTTTCGTATACTCAAGCCGATCCCTCTATTATTTCACCCACCAGACTATCCCTATCCTTCCTTTATGGAGTATGCCAGTCCATACTCCAAGAAGCAGGCCGATCCCTCCTATTCCTTGAAGCTATGTCGATCCCTTCTAGTGCATGAAGGTATACTGATCCCTCCTATGCTACAAAGCTATGCCGATCCCTCCTATTCTACGTCGATCTATTAGTTTCCAAGCTAAGATCCATATTTCAAGCACCCTGCATCGTTTATCTACCAACTTCTTCCAACTCTGTCTTCATATAACCATCTGTATTTTACCTTCAAGTCCTACAACCATCGCTTTATACTCATCGGCCTTGATAATCGTGAAGTCTGTTGGGCTAAATCTGCATGTGTACTGCCTTACCAAAAGGTAGGTTAACAATTATTAACAAGTTACTAATAACAAGTTACTAATACAAAATATGTAGGCAAGATTTCAGATTTCGTTAAGTCCATACCAGTAATTTCATTAGATCTATTCCATTATCATTATGCCTACACGATTCGTTATTCAGCTCGTTGTTTACACTAATGCATCACGCGGAAACAATAAATTATCCAAACTAAATTTTATATCTAATTATTATGCACTTATAATCAGATTTCCAAATTTATTATAATTAAGCAACAATGAATTAGATCACAAAGATATAAATCTATCATATTACAAAACATGTAAATTTTTCCCACTCGCATTGCTTTAGATTCCAATTCTCCAGATTTATATCCATTCCCTTTTTATTTGTCTCCCTCTTACTTCAAATCTAAAATATTAAAAGGGTATTTATTTATTATAATTACAAATGGGGAAAGGATTGAATTCACTTTAGATAAGAGTTTTATATTCATGTTTACCTTTTTAGTTGTCATTCTAAATTGCTTCTACTATTCTCTTTCCAGATGTTTGGCTTTTCTCTACTTATATACATATATATGTAATATAATATTTTACTTCTAGAAATCAAGAAATTGTAGAGAAAAGAGAATGGCAGACTCCACTCCAGATTATATGAGAAGAGAAGTAAAAAGTAGGATTATATTTATAGGAGTTTAGCGTTAACTTGGAGCGTTAGATTTCTCCAATGCAATCCTTATTTTTATCAGAGACATGTATTAATTACTTCGCATGAAAGAAATATAATTGGATAAACCAATGCCATTCAATCACATGCTCATTATACAAATATTTTACGACATGGGCCAATTGCTTCTTGTCCAGGGTCGACCACTACTAGTCGACCTAGGTGCTTTGCTGCTCAACCTATTGTGTGTTTTGTGCGTTAATTTATTACCATGTTTGATTTTTTTAATTTTATTCCTTCTTGAACTGATTGTTCTAATTTGTTTCCCACTCCTTTACCCCGAGATAATTTACTTGCACTATATACACATTTCGTGGGATTTAATTCCCATTAATGGTAGATAATTATTATTTGTTTCCTTAGTTACATATATAATTATTTCCAACTCTAAATTCACAAACATTAATAACTTTTTCATTTGAACTCCGGTAGAAAAAGTTTATATATGAATGTTGATCAGAAAATCACCTAAAATCCAATGACGTAAATTTCATAGCCAAATTATAACATTTATAAAAATTCTATTTTTTGACATTACTAATTATTAATTGATTCTTTTAAATCAATTATCATAAAATTATGGGGTGTTACACATAATGACCGTGGATTTAGACATAGTCTTACCCCGTTTATTATTTATATAATACAAGGGTCAGTTTGAAGCACTTCAAGTATGACTATGAGGCTAGCTTGTATTTTCTTGGCATAAAGGAGACTAGAAATTCAAGATTATAGATGATCATTCTATAATGTATAGTCTCTTGTAGGTATATCATTATGATGTGCATCTGACATACATTGTATCTTATGTATATATTATCGTTGCCTCTGATGTTTATTTTATGTTATGTATTGTTCTATCCAGAAGGCATACATATTTACTCTTTTGTGTTGATACTGTGTATGTTTGTTGGTGAGTTATATTCGATGTTTAAAAATATACTAATTTCAGTCTAAGGCATTATTCATGTGTGTACTGCATATTGCCTTATTCTCCATATTATTGGACAGTATCACTCTATAATACCTTTGAATTGTATATGTATAGAGGTAGGGTGTTTCATTCGGTATCAGAGCTGGTTATTGTTGGAAAGCATGTGTTGGCGGTTCTCGCCTTATGTCCAATAGCGACGCATTAACTCTTAACTTCACACATCCCATTTTACGAGTTGGTTATCGATGTGTCAGAAAGACAATCGAGAGGCTAGCTGTAAAACCAGTGTTTGAGGTACTGGCGGTGGCCGCAACGGAGCCCATACCCGAGAAAGACACCGTTGCCGTTGGTATCAAAGCAAGGTTTAGAACAAAATAGATTATAAGAGACACGAGTCTTTGTCGTAGATGGGACATAGATTTCTTATCCCCCTGGGTATGTCATAGATTATTGTTTATACTTAAGTGATAGTAGGAGTATACAACGATTGCTAGGGTAATCATTGAAGGAATATATATATGTGTGTGTGTGTGTGTGTGTGTGTGTGTTTATATATTCGATATCTCTACCTCTCCTATATGTATTTGTTTTCGCGTGAAGTAGATGTTGTTAAGGGAGGTAGTGATGCGAGTAGTTTGCCCACAAACAATGTGGGTATTGATGATGGTAAATAAACCTCTATGTTGCTTATATATGAAAGAAGTGATCCAGTAGTGATCAGAGTTGCATAGAGGAAATTAGTAGGTATTTTTCCGCTGAAGGAATTTGTTTGCTTGTCTAAAAATTTGTGTGTTGTTGAACTGATGCTTGTTGGTTTTATGATAATGCGTAAAAAATTTATCGTTGTTAATGATTAACAGATTATATATATATATATATCGATTTTGAGAGTAAATATTTTTATCCAAACAAGCAACATATTTGAGAAACTTAAAAAATTAAAAATTTATGTAACTGATTTTATAAGATGATCGGAAATATTTTGCTATTTAATTTTTGATGTTAATTTATCCATCAAGTGCTTTTAGAATTCTGGTCAATGTGCTTGTCCAACATTATTGATATGGATTCCTAAACACAAGGGTGAGGCATATGGACATAGAGTTTTGAAAAAGTTTTGTGAAGTTTCAAAATTTTGAATGTTCTATAAAGCTTTACAAGGAGATGAAATATTTTGAATCATGTTTGGAAAGGAATTTTTATAAAGCTCTACGTAGTGATATAAAATATTCTGATAGAGGAAATATTGTCTCGAAGTAGAGTTTTAATATAGTTTGTGATAAGAAGTTATCTTTGAAAATTTGAAGGTTTTAATATTGTGCTGATTTGAATAGATCATTTTAGGAAAATTTATTCTACGAATAACTAATATTTTGAGAAATGATTTCGAAAGGAAGAAGTGGGTTCAAAGGATAATATAAGGATTGCATACAACAGTATCATATTAAGCCTTTTCTAATCCTTTTAGTTTATTATTGAATATAATGGTTTGTGCTTACATAATGGATCCGAGCCGATTTTTATTCTTTGATTCACAAGCAAAGTTAGATTATTAGGAATTTGCAAGAACAATGACCGTGAAATCCTACCATATGGTTTTTCTTGTGGTCGTGAATTTTCTTGTAGAAACACAGTTGGTTATACGGACATCAGATAACCTTTTCACATTAAAATTTTTGTTTGAAATAAATAAACATTTTTCAAATAATTTAGCAACAATATCCAATATGTTTAAATACTCAAAACATATGTATATTGGAGAAGCAAATGGGTACATTTCTAAAAACTTGAGAACAATGTGTAAATGATATTAGAATTTAAACTACTTCATTGTATGTTACTTCAAGAATATGGAAAAAAAATCAATTAACATTGGATTCAAAATGTTATGGGCAATTTATAGAACTTTTCTAAGTGAAAACCCCACTCAAAACATTGGGCAGTACATTGTTGTTTTGGTCTTTTTTGTATGTTGTTGTGCGTATATATAAGATGTTCATATGTGTGCACTTCTATGTTGTATGTGTGCTGTATGTGTGTGCGCTTCCTTTTGAGCCTGAAGTTGAGTTTTGTGTTGCTGGGGCAAATATGTTTTGTATTTTTAAGTTTCAAGCCTTTGTATCTAATTCGTGTTCATTTGGCCATAACTTTCAAACAGTTTATTCAATATTGATGACTTTTTCCATTTTGGAAAGATAAGAGTGTAATATAACTTTTATTTGAAGCGTTTTGCAAAATTTTGAAGTTTTAATGGCAAAAAAGTGGTTTACAAAGGTGGGCCAGTGCGTAGTTTTACAAATCTACCTTAAATATCGATGGAAAATCTCCTATAAATTAAGTTTTAATCCACATTTTTGTAATACAAAAGATGTTGTGGAAAGCTAACACATTATATAACAATTTTCTTTTAGAAACTATAACTTGATTTAGCTTTTCTGCTATTTGAAAACTGGTTGGAACGTGATTAAACATGGAAACTGTGTTTCATTTACATTACATAACTGCATATTTACTATACTTCCTTATATGAAGCTAATATTTAAAGTTGAGTTGAGATAGTTAATGAAGATGCTTCTTTGGGTTGATAATGGGCGAAGTTGCTCACTTTGCTCCCATAAAAGCAAAATAGCTTGCTATAATGCTAAATAAAAGATATTTTTTTTCGGTATATCGATATATATCGAGATATTATCTTATTTCCTCATATTTTGAGATACCCCATATTAGGATGGATCTTTGGAGATGTATGTCATGGAATTATATTATTTTTTGATTTTTTGAAATGCTTCTATATAAAGGAGAATCTGCCGAAATATTCAAAAAATCAGCCACTTGAAATATTTTCATAAAATATATCGGATGTAAAAAATTTGAAAGTTGTTAATTGAACCTTTTAAATAGTATAATACGATAAGATGATTAGAATGTAAGAGCCACATAAAAGATTTAGTTAATTTGATAGAAGATTGTAGAATACGTGGAAAGCGAGGATATGAGTTATGTTTGATGTCTCCTTATTAGAAATTGTTAGGATGTAATTTTGTTAGGAGGGCTATATAACAACCTTGTTTTATACATCGTATAAATACTAAATTTAATTAAAATAAAATTGTTGGAATTTGATATTTGAAAATCAATATTTTGAAAATAAATTTTAGTTGATTAAATTATATTTAGTAAAAGATTTTTGTTTAAGTAAATTGGATTAAACTAATAAATTTCTTTTGAATAATATATTAAATATGAATAAAATTACCCGATTATCGAAATGTAATTTATAGAATGAAATGCCAGTCAAAATAATATTGGGTGGAAACTTATTCATAAATAAATACCAGAATTATTTGAAATAAAAAAAAACAAATTAAGTAAGTAAGTTAATAAGGCCCAAACTAAAGCCAAGCCCGTTTAAATTTTACCATTTTCTCGCTTTTTTGGAAAACCTAACTCCCTTCATTCATAAGCCCGCACCCCTATAGCCGATTGAAGCCCTAATTTACAAAATTAAAAATTATGACTTCCTTTTTTTAAATGAATGAGCGACGGCTCGGGACTTCGTTGTCACCTGGGTGGGGCGTCGCCATGGAGGAGCAAGTGCAACATCGTAGGAAGTCAATTTGGTTCAAGTGATGCAACCTGATATCGCAACTAAAAAAGGTAACACGACTTAAGGTCGTAAGCAGGCTCTAGAGCAGGGGACTGTTTTAGTGCGATGTGGGTAGAGTGACCACGACGTGGTGGCTGAAGAGGATGGTGATCGATAACAATTGACGGAGGGAGACCAGTGCATTGGCAAAGTAAAGCAACAGTTTTTGTTGTGCATTCGAGGAGGCGACAACAACGGAGGCACAAGTTGCTTAATGGCTGAGTTTGGCTATGCATGATGTTTATTATTGACTAGTGAACTACAAGCGTCCTTTCAGTGATTGAACTATATCTTATTTCACTCGCATTTTACACACACACAAACACACACACACACACATATATATATGAATATCCTGATTATTTATGGAATTGATTTGTTGAATTGGGTGTTCAGGATTTGATTGATTGTGCAAATTGAATGATTTTCTTAAATAAATTGTTTGATCCGGACAATCGATCGGTTGTTGTGATATTGGATGATATTTGGTGTTTGATAATAGAGTTTTGTGTTTGTTGGATGTGCGAATTGCAAAAGATATGAAGTCCATTTGCATTTCAATTTGTGTAATTTTATTTATATTATGTGTGCGGTGTATCGATGACTGACATTTGGTGGAATTCGACTCGGACACACGATAAAAAAATTATATTGATGAATTATTGATGATTTTAGAGAATTTTTGTTCCATAATTAATATTTTGAATGTTCGACTGATTTTATCGTTTATAAATAGTTTTGAAAGCTTCAATAAATTATTGATACTTTAAAATTAATTTGCATTATATTTATAAACAAATAAAAAATATGAAATAAAATGAATTGTTGGAAATTGTTTTAGCAGTACGGTTATTTTAAAAATGGAAATAGAGGAACTATACGGTACTTAAATATATGGAATTAGTTTATTGTGTGATCTGGTATAATTTAATGGTTTTAATAATATTTTGAAAAGGAACTTATCTGTAAAGTGTTTTTTTAATAAATAGAATTCAAGCGATATTTTCAAAAGGGATTTTTGAGTATCTAAGCCAATTTTGAAGATAAACCAATTTTGAAATATTATTGAATGGTTTTAAGAGCACTATAGTACAAATCCCTTTTCGTAAATACACTCTGGTGATTCGAAATTGATCTGTTGATATTATGAGAAATTTTGTATGATAAGAAGGTTTTGAATTATAAATTATGGTTAGAAATGAAAGAATTATTTTGGGGTTTTATAAAAAAAATTCTGAAGTATTTCAGTTCTAGAAAATTTATAGAATAGGTTCTATAATTATGTTTATTTTTTGAATTATCGTATTTTAATCTTATATTGAGATTAAATTAATAAAATTAATTTATTATTCAATATATATTTTGAATTGGATTATATGAGTGATTCACCGTATCTACTTTGATTAATTGAAGTTGATGTAATTCCGTACGGTGATGATATCTTTTTATATGATTTTGTGATGATTTCTATTTTATGCGGTGAGAGAATAAACGGAGTTACAATACCATCTAGTATGGTACCTTTAGTAATATTTTTTTGGTTATTCTTTGGACCCGTTATATAGAATATCAAAGGAGCTTGTTTGATATATGAGCTCTAAATAAATGGACTAGTAAAATGTGGTGGTATTGGATGTCGTAATGTTATTTACTTAGTTATTTTGTGCTTATGGATGACACTTGTTGTCCACGTAATTTTGATACTGAGATAATACTACGAATGGTGGCACCATGAAGGAATCGATGTCACAAGACTTTATGTCAAGGACATATAGTGTCATAAGGCACGATAGTGTTGCCACAATGTTGCTTCAACAAATAATGTCGATGAAGTGGTAATGAGCCAAAGGAAAAGGAATATAGATAGATTAATGTTGGTTCTCATTCACATCACCTTCCTCAACAACGTCTTTCTTTAAAAGAAGCAATGATGCCAAAGGCAATTAGCATCGTAAGCCATCAATGTAACATAGGCGTCACTCGTTTCGTGTTTCATTAATGCTAAACCCTATCAAAGTCATCGTCCGCTTATAAAATGGATATCGTTGATAGGCCTTGCCACAAGTCATTGGTTCCACTTCTTATTGATGTTGCCCCTTCAATGGTGTTGAATCTCAATGGAATAAGTTGTTACCAATACCCTTCCATGGGGAGTATCATCGCAGTCTATTTTCGTGAAATTAATGATTAACATCGTCGACGTCCATGAAGATAGGATGATAGTCAATGCCACTTCGACTCAATACAGCCACCAATCAATTAAGAGTGCCAATCATCACAATGAGGGTCATCAACACCTAGAGTCATCAACGTTGGCACTATATTGGATGAAGTCACTCTTCCACCATATGGCACTATATCGATGTCGCCTATTATTAATGCTTAGTGCCACCATCAACTTATGCTGCCAACAATCAATCAAGAGCATCTCAGTACGTAAGGATTTAGAAGATCCATTAAAGTCGATGTCTTAAAGAACGATATAACTTCATGATGATATCGCATCATAGCCAAGTCGCCCATTATTGTGTCGAATACCACTGAAGCGTCAACCATGCATGACAAAGCTAATGACAAACAACTTTTTTGACATACTAAAGTTAAGCTTGCAAAAGACATTGGAGGCAGGATTGGGCAGAATGCTGAGCCGCTCAACCCCTATAAATATGGATCTAGGGGTTTGCAAAAAGGGTCGTTGATTTCTTCTCTATTCTTAAAATCAAACTCTTATAACCCTAAATCGAGTTGGGGACAAAATCAGTTTGACTATAATCATGCACAATTTATATAAACAAGGACTTGGACATGCTTATTGTTTTGATTATGCCTTTTTTGAACATTATTGACATAGATGGGCATATATTTGAATCCTTTAAGTTTAAAACTTGACGTGATAATTTAAATGGAGTTTTATACTAAGACAATCATATACATGCATGTTAAATGGACATTGGACTCTGAATATTAGAATGAATTACGTAGCCAATTGACGAGCTTAATGGATTGTTGAACAAATTTATTACTTGTTTTCTTTACCTCATAAGAAGATATGACATGACATTGGCCCTTTTTGGAACATTTTTTCTTGAAAGCCCATATGGACTCTTGAATATGTTTACTCTCTGTCACCTCAAGAGAACTCAAGTACAATATTATATGAAAACGTATGGACCTTCGTATATTTCATCTTAATGTCCTATTAAAATCATAAATCCATCCTTTAATGATTCCATCTGGCATTAAATCTCAAGCATTAAATTGGCCCTTGATAACACTATTGAGTCAACATTGATTAAGCTATGTTTGATCAAATACAAATCAAGGATTAATTTATCACAATTGGCATCATGGTTGTTATACTAGATTTTGGTCTAACATTTTTAATGCTAGAAGGAGAGCTCAAATCTTCAACCCTATTTAATTCTTTCCTTAAGCTATTGAAGCAAGTTGTCTTTTTGGAAAAATGAGATCAAAACGACTTATTGCTCCAAATAAAGCGGCCATATAAACAACATTAGAAGAGAATGTAATTCTCAACTTCAGCTGGGAAAATACAAAGCCTGGGCAACCATTTGAAGTAGCATAACCTACCAACAGCGAAGCTAAGATTAAAAGCTTAGAGCAATATATGTTGATGACGAAGGAACTTTTGGAGGGAATACTTGCTCAAAAATCCTCCAAAACTACAACACCCATGGGGGGAGATGAAGCAAAATCTTGAAGGAGAGATTTAAATACCTCTTTGCTTAGAAACAAAAGCAAAGGAAAACTTATCCTAACTCTACAAAAGAGAAGAAGTGGACAGCAGGTTAAAGCAAACTATCATGGAAGGTTAGAAGAAAAGTCCTCGGAACAATTTGGAAGCTCAACCTCTACAAACCTGAAAGGAACAACACCATAGTAATGAAGCCTACATGAGAGACATGGCAGAAAAAATAGCCAATATACGCTTATTCTTAAGGGAAAGAGAATTCTAGATGATAGGGTTGATGATATTCATTATGAATCTCTCTTCACAGATAAAAACATGTCCATGAAAATTCCTTCCATATCAAGATTCCATCCACCATACATAATTGAACAACTGATCCAGAAGATCATTTATTGACTTCTAAAATTCAGAAGGACTTATACAATGCATCTAGAGCTATGTGCTGCAGGCTTTTCCCAACTACCTTTCAGGGAGTAGCAGCTAAATGGTGCCGACAGGCTAAATGGGACCGGTCGTACTGAGAGAGAACTATCTATTCCTGAAAAAAAATTCTCTTATGAATTCTTAGCATAATTCTATGTCTACAAAGATCCTACCATTGACTACACCATGGTAGCTAATATCAAACAGAGGCGGGGGAAGTTGGGCAATTATCTTAGGAGATTCAATATAAAGGCCCTAAAGGCGAAAAATATGACTGATAGGGATAAGCTAGTAGCAGTATATTCAGGGCTAATTGAACCAACCCATTTTGGTGAGAATTCTATATACATGGATGTAAGGATCTATGATATTATATTCAAGTTGATAAATTCATCCACACAGATGAGATGTATCAAGCCAGAATGAAGACCCAAGCCTAAGAGGGACTAAGGAAAAATAGCCACAATCACAACCATAAGAAGCCCAAAGGGCAAGAACACTCTCATATTAACCATCTTGCTTTAAATAAGCCAAAATCCTTTATTTATGCTACAATGAAGGAAGTAGTGACTTCCTAGTTTCTTACAAAGCTAAAGCTGTTCCTGAACAAAGGAAAGGGTAGATTACTACGCTTATTATAAATCGAGCGGGCATAAAATAGATGAATGTCGAGTACGGGCAAGCATAATACAATATATGATCCATTCTGGACGTCTTAAGGAATTTGTTAAGATTAATTAGAAAGCTGAAAATAGAAATCAAAGTCTACCAAACAACACTACAAATCTGGTGGAAAGTGATAGTTAGCCAGATTTCATTCCACCTCTCAACTGGAAATAGAAAAGGAGCTAGAAGTCGTTATGTTAAGGAAGCTAAAATTTTCTCTATTCAAGAGGAGCCACCGCTCAAGAATCCAAGATTTCAAATTAGAATGCATAATTTGACCATCATTTCACAAGTGCTAATAGGTGTTCGCCACCCACATAAAACCCACTTATGATTACTACGCAAATTGGACTTTCTGTGGTTACTAAAATTTTAGTGGATGTCAGAAGTGATGTCACCATAATTTTCAAACATGCATTTGACCAAATGGGAATTTCGAAAGAAAAGTTTGAGCCTAGTTATTACCTATTTTCGGGTTCAACAATAAGGGGTCAACTCTTATTGGGCAGATAAGACTTCTCATGCAAATGAGAGTCCCACCGCATTCTCGGACTATTGAGACTCTCTTTGTCATCATGGATCAACTTTCATCTTATAAAACCTTTTTCAGATAACCAGCTTTGGAAGAAGTTGATGGTTTTGTTTTGCCAAAGAGTCTAATGGTGAAGTTCCTGAACAAAACCAAGAAGGGGACCATGCAGATAGAACAATTTAGTGATCGTGAGGTGTACTTTGCCACTATCGACCAATACAAACAAGATTATTCATCCTGTTATGATCCGAAAGAAAATGAATTAATTAGAACTGATACTAAAAAGCCTTGGTTGATGATTCCTTAAACTCATCACCCAAAGCAGAAATAGGAAATTTATGTTCAAAAAATTTGACTTTTTCAAAAGAAAACCAATGGAGGAAAGTTGATAGAAGACGAAATAGAAAGTAAGGAAATTGTCACCGAACTAGACTATAGAAATCAATAAGATAGAATGAACCCCACGCAAGACCTTGAGGAAATATGCTTAGATTTAATCGATGCAACAATGACAATTAAAATTGGAAAAGCGCTAGATAGCAAATTCAAGGGAGAGCTGATCCAGTTACTCCAATCTAGCAAAGACGTATTTGCATGAACCCATTTAGATATGGTTGGAATAGATCCGACCGTCATGTACCATGCTTTGAATATTGACCCAAATTTCACACCTATCCAATAGAAGAAAAGATAGTTCGATAATGTTCGGTCCAATGCTTTAACAGAAGAAGTCAAAAGATTGTTCGAAAACTTACTTATCAGGGAGATGCTTTATCCAAAGTGGTTATCAAATCCAGTGCTTATTAAGAAATCCAATTGGAAGTGGAGAAATTGTCTCGATTACATTGACTTAAAAAAAGCATGCCTAAAAGACTGTTATCCTCTCCCATGGATAGATCAGTTAGTCGATGCAACGAGTGGACAACAACTCTTTTCTTTTATGGATGTGTATTCTAGTTACAATCAAATTCTAATGTTCAAACCAAATAAGGAAAACACCAATCTTATAACAGATTGTGGTGCATATTGCTACAAAGCAATTCCCTTTAGATTGGAAAATGCTATAGCAACATACCAAAGACTAGTAAATAGTATGTTCAGAGAGCAAATTGGCCGAAACATGGAAGTATGTGGATGATATGTTGGTCAAGTCCCAAGAGAGAGGTAGTCATCTAAAAGACCTAGAAGAAATGTTTGACGTATTACGAAGATATCGAGTGAAGCTTAACCTACAAAATGGTCTTTTGGAATTTAGTCCGACGGATATTTGGGATATATCGTCAGTGCTAGAGAAATCAATGCCAACCTTGACCAAATCCAAGCTATTAGAGATATGGTAGAACTTAAAACATGCAATGATGTAATGAGCCTAAATGGGAGACTGCCAGCATTAAACAAGTTCATTTCCAAGGATGCTGACAAGTGCATTCCATTCTTCAATGTAATTAAGAAGAAGAAAAATTTCGAATGGAACGAAGATTGTCGAAAAGCTTTCAAGGAGCTGAAAGAACATTTGGAAAAACCATTAATTCTACATAGCCATGTGAATGGGAAAAATCATTCTCACTGTATCATCATTTATGAACATGCAATTAGCTCAGTGCTAATATGATAAGAGCAGGGAATTCAACTTCCAGTATATTATAGTAGCAGAAGACTCAAAGGTACATAAATTAGATATTCGGTGATAGAGAACTTGGTGTACCGTTTGATGCTCACTGTACGAAAATTGAGAGGTTATTTTAAAGTACATCCAATCAAAGTCCTAACTGATTTCCCATTCAAGAAGGTTTTTAATAAGACGGAATCTTCAGGAAGATTAGTTAAATGGGGAATAAAGATCCAATAATGCATCGAATTCCTACCTCAGGTATTAACTAAAAGAAAGACTCTTGTCGATTTTGTCAACGAATGTACAAGATTCATTAAAGAGTAAATCAGAAAAGGTAAATGATCTAAAACCTAAATAGCAACTATTTTTGGATGAAGCCTCAAATGAACAAGGAAACGATGTCGGATATATGATAATAACCCCCTATGGACATCGTTTGCATTATGCCATGAAGTTAGGATTTCTAGCTGCCAATAATGTGGTAGAATATGAATCTATGATAGCAAGACTTACCCTAGCCCTCTAGTTGAAAATCCCTAAAATCGAGATTTTTAGTGATTCATAATTAATGGTAAAGTAGCTCAACCCGAAATATCAGATGAAGGACGCCAAACTAACCCTATATGTTAAAAAGACACCAAAAATGTTAACCCAGTTCAAAGATTTTTCAATACACCAAGTGCCAAGAGAAAAGAACTCCCAAGCTAATTCTTCAGCTAAGTTGGCCAGCTCACGAGGTTTATTAGAAGCCCGCGTCGTGCTAGTAGGTTACCAAGAGAATCCTAGTATAGAGGACAAAAGCTCCAATCCAAAAATGAATCCTTAGTGTTGACCAGATCTCAAGTCTTAACACACAAGGAGAAAGAGTACAAAACTAAGATTATTTATGTAAAACCTCTCATACGAAAGATAATAAGCAATATGAGAATAATTGGATAATGCCGATCATCGAATATACAACAAAAGAAAGACTACCAATAGATAAAAAGGAGATACGGAGAATAAAATATCAAGCTCCAACTTTTGTTATGACAAAAGTGATAATTTATAAAAAGGGATATTCGCTCCCTTACTTAAGATGATCCAGAAATAGAAGCAAGAATACTAAGGTATGCCCACGGTTGATTCTATGGAGACCATTCCAATGGTTTGACATAGCTAAAAAAGTTACAAGATAAGGCTTCTGTTGGCCTTAAATGACTAGTCAAGCCATTGATTATGTAAGAAGATATGAAAACTTCAAAACTTCTCTAAGATCCAATGTCGACCATCAAGCAAATTGATTTCTAACTCAACTCCATGGCCTTTCGATTTATAGGGAATTGACTTAGTTGGGCCACTGCCAATATCCAAAGGAGGAGTCAAATACGCAGTAGTAGCCATTGGTTACTTCATGAAGTAGATAGAAGCCGAGCCTCTTTTGAATTTCACATCGAGAAAAGTTCTCAAGTTCATGATTAAGAATATCATTACAATATTCACAATTCCATATAAGATAATATTCGACAGTGAAACTCAATTTAAAAGTGAAGAATTTATCCAATTTTGTAAAAAGAGTGGAATTATCAAAAGCTTTTCATCTGTAGCTCATCCCAAAGCTAATGGAACTGTTGAAGCAATTGGATAAAACGAAAGGAAATTGGGTATACGAACTACCTCTCATTCCATAAGCTATAGAACCTCTACTAAAACTACAACAGGATATACCCAATATTCTATAACATATGGATGTGAAGCAATATTCCTAATTGAGGTTTAAGTACTTTCTCATCGAAGGATTGCATATGATTTTAATCTAAATCAAGTGTTAAAGAAAGAGTCTCTAGATGTAATCAATGAATTAAGAGATTAAGCAACCAAACAAACGACTGAATATCAACAAAGAATATCCAAGTACTATAATTCTAAAGTAAGAGGAAGATCATTTCAAAATGTAGGTTTAGTATTTCGAAGAGTAATGGCGAATACTAAAAATCCAACAGATGGACTACTTGGGCCAAACTAGGAAGTGCCCTTAATCATACCCAAAGCATACCACCTGAGGATTATAAACTATTCCAACTTGATGGCAACGTAATAAAGAACATGGATTGTTGAACATGTGCGACCATATTTTCCAACAATTAATGAATAAAGAAGTCAAAGAAGAAGACTTTACTAGCTCATCCATAAGAAGGAGAGAGACTTTTCTAAGACAAAGAACCTGGCCCATGGCCATCAAAGGCCTTATAATAGAAAAGCCTTTAGTGTAGTCATCAAAGGCCTCACTAAAGCGCCTCCTAGAGAGAGGATGGGTAAGCATTTGGCCCGTCCAAAGTGTCAAACCAGCCTTCAGTGCCATCGTCAATGGCATCACTGAAGTGCCTTCTAGACGAAGGATATAATAAGCCTTTGGTGTCATCATCAAAAGCCTCACTAAAGCACCGAACCAACCTTCAATGTCGTCATTAAAGGCCCCACTAAAGTGCCTCCTAGAAGGAGAAAGGATAAGCCTTTGGCCTGCCCAAAGCGCCAAACTAGCCTTTAGTTCCTTCATCAAAGGCCTCACTGAAGCGCCTGCTAGAGGGAGTTTGGGTATGTCTTAGTTCTTCTCCAGGTGGCTAAAAAAATGCACCGAACATGAAACCTAAATCATCACCTAAGACGATGACAAAAGGTCTAATCCCAACAGAGATAATCACCTAAGATGGTGCCATTCAAATCTATCAAAAAAAATTAGAGTCAAGTAGCACACCAAATCAAAAAATATTCTAGAGGAAGATCTATTAAAAATCAGAGCCAGTTAGCGCTCCAAGTCAAACAATTTTCTAGAGGAAGATTCTCCGAATATGAGCCATTTATGCTTCTCAATAAACACAATCTTCAGTTGCCAAATAAGGATTTCTGGACTTCTATTCTTATAGCCAAATAAGGATTTTTGGTCTTATATTATTATTGCAAGATATGGATTTCTATTCTTTTATTATTACCAGATAAGAATTTTTGGTCTTCTTTTATTATTACCAGATATGAATTTCGGGCCTACTGTTATCTTTGCCAAATAAAGGTTTCTGGACTTCTTCTGTTATTACCAGATAAGAAATTCTGTTCTTCTATTATTGTTGTTAAATACGGACTTCTGATCTTCTTCTATTATTGCTAGATATGAATTTCCGGTCTTCCATTATTGCTAGATGTGGATTTCTGATCGTCTTTTATTATTGCCAGATAAGGATTTCAGGTCTTCTTTCTTATTGTCAGATATGGATTTTTGATCTTCTAATATTATTGTTAAATATGGACTTATGATATTCTTCTATTATTACCAAATATGGATTTTTGGTCTTTTATTATTGTCGAATAAGGATTTCTGGTTTTTTTATTATTGCCAGAGATGGGTTTCTGTTCTTCTATTTTTTGCGAAGTAAGGATTTCTGGTATTATTTTATTATTGCTAGATATGGATTTCTGGTCTTCTATTATCATTGCCAAATAAAGGTTTCTAGACTTCTTCTATTATTGTCAGATATGGATTTTTGGTCTTTTATTATTATTATTATTATTATTATTATTATTATTATTATTATTATTATTATTATTATTAAATATGGACTTTTTGTCTTCTTCTACTCTTGCCAGATATGGATTTCTGGTCTTCTTTTATTATTGTTAGATATGAATTTCTATTCTCCTATTAGTGACAAGAGAATTCCTAGTCTTTTAGTATTATCAAATGTCTTTTGGCTTTCTATTATAATTATCGGATGGACCAACTGATATACTATTAAGGATTTCTGGTCTTTCCTCTTATGATATTTCCACTTAGGAAATCATAATCCATAAATAATTATCTAGTTTTCAGTTCATGAAAATCTTAATTAGATAATTTTCTAAACTTAATAAACTTCAAAAGTAACGTTAGGTTACAAGAAAAATATCCTATATAATCTCCTAAAAGGTTCGCTAGATATCAAATCGAAAGATTAGTAATAAAATCATGACTTGTTTTACAGGAAAACAACACTAGAAAGGTGGTTTCAATAAAGATTGATAAATACAAAGTAATTCATTGTGTTATCCTAAATAGTAAAAAAGGAAACACTTATAATAGGATGGGGAAAATGTTATCCATATAATTTTGATACTGAGATAATGCTATGAATGATGGCACCGTGACGGAATCGATGCCACTAGACTTTATGTCAAGGACCAGTAACATCATAAGGCATGACAATGTAGCCACAATGTCGCTTCAACAAAAAATGTAAATGAAGTGGTGATGAGCCAAAGCCGAAGGAATAAAGAAAGATTGATGCCGCTTCTCATTCTTACCGCCTTCCTTCATGATGCCTTTCTTTCAAAGTAACGATGATGCCAAAGGAAATCAGTATCGTAAACTATCAATGTAACATCAATGTCTCATATGTCGCTTTTCATTGACGTGGAATCCCATAAAGGCCGTTGTCCACTTATAAAATAGATAGTGTTTATTGGCCTTGCAGAAAGTCATCAGTTCCACTTGTTATTGATGTTGCCTCTTCAATGATGTTGAATCTCATTAGAATAAGTTGTTATCAATACCCCGCTTTGGGGGTATCATCGTAGTATATCTTCACGACATCAATAATGAATATCAGCGACGTCCATGAAGAAAGGGTGATAGTCAATGCCACTTCGACTCGATACTTCCACCAACAAATGAAAAGCACCAATCATCACAATGCAGGCCATCAACATCGAAAGTCATCAACGTCGACACTATATTGGATGAAGTCATTCTTTTGCCATGCTGCCATGTATCGATGCCGACCCTCATCATTGCTCAGTGTTGCCTTCAACTAACGGCGCCAAAAATCAATCAAGAGCGTCTCAATACATAAGGATTCACAAGATCCATTAAAGCCAATGTCCTAAAGAACGATAGAACTTCATGATGATATCACAACACAGCCAAACTGCCTCTCATCAATGTCGAATACCAGTGAAGCAAACCCATGCACGATGAAGCTAATGACAGGCAATGTTTTTATGTATTTGTTGCTACCATAGTCAAGCTTACCGAAGACACAGGAGGCACGATGGGGTTGAATGTCGAGCCGCTTAATCTCTATAAATATGAATCTAGCGGTTTGCAAAAGAGGCAATGATTTCTTTTCCCCATTCCCAAAAACAAACTCTTGTAATCCAAAAACAAATTAAGGAAAAAATCAATTTTACTGCAATCATACTGTGATATCCCGGATTTATTTAAATTGATATTAAGTCTGATTTTAAATTGAATTTGAATTTAGATTTAAAATTCAATTTAAATGAATATGTATATATATGTATATATCTTAGAAACATTTTGATTTAAAAATATATGAATAAGTTATATATTTATATTTATAATGAATCAAATATATTATATATGATTTAATTTAAATTATAAATTGGTTTATATTCTATTTTTTCTTTAAAGCTTTTATTTATATATAATTTAGTTTCAAAACATATTCATTGGAATTTTTAATATAAGAGAATATATTTAATAAGGATTTAAATTGGTAAAACATATACATAGATATAAACTTAATATGATTTGACATAAAATTTTGTAAAAGACATTTTTATTATACAAAGTACAAATGTAAATAGATTAATAAACATAGTTTATAATTTAAATATAATACCCAAATCATTATAAAGCATAAGTAATATAATATAAGTAATAAAAAGGGTATACACATTTTAAAATAACAATTCTCATGCTAAAAACAAGTGTTAACACATAAAGTAACAAATGTAATTTATTTAACTTAAGGAATGAACAAGTGTTGATAATATTGACAAGTGGCATTATTAATTTCCTTTAATTTAAATAAATAAAAATAAGAAACAAAAGAAATTGAAAATCTAAACAAACAAAAGTTTCAGATCTAAAAATCAAAACCGATGAAAACACTGTAAACCATTTTTTTTAAAAAAAACACTGTTGAGCAAAGCCAGTAAGAAAACCAGAGAACAAATAAAAGGGGTATAAAGTTTTCAAACTACAATTATTATTATTTTACAATCTTCAACCTGAAGCTCGAAATCAACTCATCAACATTAGATCTTCTCAAACCAAAAGGGCAATTTCAGATTGGCACAGCAAATTAGAAACTATTCTCTGTTTCTTCAGAACAGAGGTGAGTAAAATTAACCTATTTAAAACTAAAATCTGTGGATATCTTGATGTTGTGAATATATCTGAAGTATAGTGTGATAAGTTCTTGCATGAAGGTAAATATCATTATATATTTATGTGTGTAAATAGGAATGCAAATCTGGGAACAGAGAAGTAATGCTCTGTTCAAAAGTTACAGGTTTAAAAAAAAAACTGATCAAAATCTAAAACATACCACCTAACAATTTAGAATTTGATTGCTGAAAAAAAAATTTGTAGGTGCATCACTTTTAAAAAAAGCATTGGATAAATATTTTTAAAGGATAAGTAAACTGCTTCTTTAAAGTTGATTGTGTTTTATGCTTTAATGAATGTGAGTAAAACTGTTCTTTAAATATTGCAAAACTCACCTGCATCTTGATTTGTATGAAGTGATTATCGAAGTTTGGATGGAAACTATGTTTGCATGATTGTTGAAAATGAAAGAATGTATATGTAAGTTAAAAATTGAGTGCATGATTGAACAAACAAGTTTCCAATCTGGCATTTCTTGCCAGATTTTCAAAATCTGACATTTTAGTATAAAAGAGATCTCTGCATCATAAAAAAAAAAGGGCGAGTAAATAAACTATAATTTGTTTTGAACTAGATGCTTGCAATGATCATTAATGGTATGATATGGATTATGCATGCTGTATATCTGTGTTCTTCTAATTTTAGTTTCTAGGCTCAGACTTTACTCAAAAATTTCATATCCACTTGAACTAATTGCTGTTAGAACTTAAGATTTAAACAAAATTTGTTTGTTTAATTATGAAGAGAGTTTTAAATTTTAATTTAGCTAAAGTAAATCTGGAATGGCTCTAGAACCAAATAGAACAAGTAAGAACTAGTTTGATTGAAATTTAAATTTTTGTAATTCATTGATCTAAGTTTATAAACCTATTATCTAATCAAAAACTTGATTTTTAAAGGAGAAATCAAAATTTATAGTTGGGTTTAGAATAGGCATTGCTGGAATGGGTAGAAATAGGGACTTTGGAGGTTACTGATCATCCAAGTGATCGAGAATGATGGGGTTTCCACTGAAGGTGGTGGAGTGATGTGTAAACTCGGCAAAATTATCAGAAAGGTGGGTTGACCGCTGTGGCGGCGACAGGAGATCGTTTTATTCTGTAGCCCTAGTTTTTGGGGTTGGTCTGAAAATGATCGTCCCATCGACTCTGGTGATCGAGTTCCACCAGATTTTGGGAATCGATAGCGTGAAGGTCGGTGATGTTGTGACAGGAGGCATAGGTGCTCCGATGATCGGCATTTGGGCTTCAAGGGAATTTCCAGTACCGAGTTTATTCGAGGTTAGTGCAGAGTGACTCGATCGTGATTTTGGGTTGTTATGTATGAACTGATGGTCGAGACAGAGTTTGGGGGTGATGGTCAATGTGAGGAAGTCGACGTGAATGATCGGAGGTGGCGACATCGTAGGTGCAGGTGCACGGTGATGAGGATGTGTAGGCAGATTTGGTTTGGTATCTGGAGTAGAGTAGTGATGCAAACTCGAAGGAGAGATCGTGCTTTGGGGTTTGTGGCTCGAGTATAAACTCGAGTGATTTAAGTGTAGACTGTGAGTTAGGAACCTTGAAGTAAATCCAAAGTTGTTGAAAATATGGGGAAGAACGAGGGGAAACCCGGGTATAGGTCCGAGTGGCCTTCGGGTAAAACCCGAAGCAACTATTTTTAAACAGTTTTAAATGATTTAAAATCCTATTGTTTTGAAAATTTAGATCAAACTTTTATATAACCTTACTTTATAAATATTAGTTATCTTTAAAACAATTGGTTATGAAATTTTAAGGGTTATTTAAATTAGAATGGAGATTGGGAAGTGAGCAGTTTTGACTCTGGGCTATTTTTTTAATATAAATTGTTTTTATATAAACCTATTTTTCCAAGCTATTTATTATATATACAACCTTTCTTTAAAAAGCCAAACTATCTTATACTTGTTTTACAATTATTTTTCGAACTGTTTAACAATTTTCTAACTGTTTATAAACTAATTACTATCCTACTATTTTGCAATTATCTAAAGTTTCTATAATTATTTTAACTATTTTCTAACTATTTTACACCTATTATACAAACTAATAATTATTTTCCAACTACTTATCTATTTGTAAATTTTTCAAGCTATTTTCTAAATAAACAGGTCGGAGTTCAAACTGTTATTGGTTAAATACCCAATCGAGATAAGAATAGAGGTGTTAATCCAAATGGATTGAAGCAATTGTGAGTAAGTGAATGAAAATCAAAGTAAAAGTGAATAGAAATGGAATTGATTTGGCTAATAACCAATAAAGAAAATACGTAGGGTGTACGTATGTTATTCTATTCGCATAGTGATTTGATACAGATTCGAGCACAGAATTTCGAGATAGTTATATCGATCCGAGTGGGATTTTTCACTCGATTTTCGACGGTGAACCTGGATATGGATTGTTGATTGGTTCTGGATATTCTCTATCATAGTTATGACTATGCAAGGAGAATGACGGTTTCTGATCAAGAAACCAGATCTGTGTCCGCACTAGGAAGTCGGGTGGACAATACTAGTTCGGAAGTGAAATTGTGTGATCGAGTGAGCGATCAGATTGGTATAGTGTACGGATGATATGTGTACATCGTATAGATTTGAATGAAATTGATATTGAAAGGAGTAATCAAATTTGAATATTTGATTTTGGATAAATAAAGTTATATATCTTGGTTATATAAGATAAAACTCCCCTTATTGAATCTTTTGTCGGAAGAAAATGGTTTTTGGAAAGTGTTTGAAGTATAAAAGGAGTTTTATACAAGTTTGAAATGATCCAAAGTTTTGAAAATTATATATATCTATATATATAAAGAAAGGATCTTACGAGAATTTTGGAAAAAGGTTTTGGGAACCTATGGATTTGGAAAGGCTTTTGATTTTTGGATAAAATCAATATGAGAATTTGCAAAGCCTAGTTTGAGAATTATCGATTTTGGAATAATCGATTTTGTGTAAAGGAGCTTTGTATGAGATCATACTAGGTGTATGATTTAAAAGATACTATATATATAGTATAAAATGTTTTGATGATGGCTCTGGGGAAAAAGGCGCTCCCTTGGAATGGACTTCTCAGGAGTACCACCGGGTGGTGCTGCCTTGAGCCCTAAGGGGGGTTCTAAAGTTGATCCTGTGAGGAGTCCGGACAATCTAGTTCCTGAGGATTATTGTGTAACATCCCGAAAATTTTGAATTAAAAGTTTAGTAATATATTTGAACTTTTTGAAATTTAAATTGAAAAGTTATAATGAAATGAAATATTGAAATAAAATTTCATAGTTATTTAATGCTAATAACTAAAACAACTTTTCCTTTTAATAAAGTAAAATAAGAAATTATGATAGATGAGCTTTTAATAGAAGAAAATTGTAAAGTAAGTTATGATGAAATTATAAAATTTAAATCACATGACTATAATCTAACATTTAAACAAATAAACTAAGATAACAAATTTTTATGAACAAATATAAAACTATAAAAGAAAACACTTTCAATTAGCTATGTAAACCAATAAGTAGACATGAGAAAAACAAAATTTTTAAACAAAACAACAAATACATATAAAAAGAAAACAAAACTCTTCCATTTAACAAAATAAAGAAGTACTTCCACAACTATAAAATAAGAAGGCTGTAACATGAAAAGGGGGCATGAACATTACACTACATGCTTCCAATAAATGCTTTCATTTAATGCCATTTACTCTAATAACCTCAAGCAAGATATCAACTGTAAATCAATTCTTCATTTAATGTTATTACTGCATAGAAGATCTAAAAGCATGGTTTAGTTTTTTTTTTATACTTCAACTTGTACTTGCTTTGGTAGACTCAGCCTATCCTTTCACCTGCACACCATCCTTCTTATATACATACACACATTCATATTTATTTTATCTCGTTCAAAACAAAGATAGTAAACAAAAGAAAACATCATATTTCATAAATTCAAAAGCATTCAAGTGAGCAAAAAAGAAAATAAAAAGAAGTTAAAAACCAAACCGGAGAGGAGATTCAAATCTGCAGTTCAAAGGAAACCCATATAGTCTCTGTTTCAACCATATAAAGGTGAGTAAACAACAACTTAGAAGCTTTAAGTTAACTGTAAAGATGATTCTTTGTTTCGTGGCATTGTATATGTTTATCTTTGAATATAGTTTGGTAAATATATATATAGATATACAGGTTACTCTGCATATAGTCCTTCTCTGTTATGGGTTACAGGGTAGATTTCCATTCAAACTCCAGTAGTTTTCATCTGAATCATAGTAAAGCTTCAGTTTTAAAATCAAACAAGATAATGGAACTCAAATATGGTTTATTAAAAGAAGATTTAAAACCCAAAGCTGTAAGATATCATCACTAAAGTTTGTCTACAGGAAATCAAAGGAAAATGCGATGAACCAAGTATTATGAAAAAGCTAATTCAAATTCATAGCCTATATTCTTACTGCAAATCATGATTTTTAAAAAAAAAGTGAAGAATTTTAGTTTAGTATTTAAAGGGAAATTTTCATTTGAATAAAAATTGATTTTTTACCAATTTCTTGTAAGTGAATCGATTTAAATTGCTGAAATTTGAGTTGAAGCAAGCCTAACCATTCATGATTTTGGGAAAAATACAAATTAATTTTTCTATTGCGTGAATTGGGAGTACGAGCTCGAATTAGGGTTTAGTTTTCGAAATTGATAGGGTTTGTAAACTTGATGCGTACGCCACCTTTGACGCATCGAGTTGAAGATTTTGTGGGTGATGATGGCTTGGGGTGATGACGTACTATGGACGAAGTTGCTTGGTTTCTGGTGGCGTCAGGCGTCGTGGCGAGGCGTTGACAGGGACGAGTGGTGTTTCCAATTTATGTTACAGGTTGCGTGCTCGAACTCAATTTCGAATTCGAGATGATAATGGAATTGAGTGATCGGGGATTGAACTAGGGAGGATTTTTTTGACTTACTCATCGATGCAGCGACGTCTGAAGATCATCAACGGCGTCGTGCACGTATACGTGCATGAATTGATGACCTGGGAAAATTTGATTACCTGAAGCATTTCAGGTTTGCACTCGTGTGGGTTGACTCGAAGTTTTGATCGGGGAAATAGGGCAGAAACTCGAAGGGGGAATCGAATGGCTTCAGGGTTGTATCGGGATGAAATTTGAACTTAAACAAATTTTGAAAAATTTTATTACACGGGTAGCATTGTGGTGGAACTCGAAGCAGGAAGCGTTCGAACTCGAGCGTGACTCGGGGGAGCCTCGGGTTGGCCACCTGAAACAGCATATTCAGTTTGAAGCTTGTCGAAAACTTAAGTTTAACCAATTTTTATAAGCATTGTTTATAAAATGATGATCGTTTGTAAATGGAATGTGAAGTTAATTAAATAATGATTAAATAATTTATGATTTATAATTACTTTGTAGTTAATAATAATAAATAAATAAAAGCAAATTAAAATTAAAATTGTAAATTAAGAATCGTTAATTTGATAATTTAAGTTGATTGATTCAAAATTGATAGTTACATTAAAATAATTCATTAAGGAATAATAAATTAATATGGTCAATTGAGATTTAATTAAATTGTAATTATAAATCATAAATCATCGTTTTAAAGTAATCAAGGAAAATAATAATATTTATATGGTTAATTTATTAAATCCCATTCACTTTGATTGGAAAACGATTAACTATCGCTGTGTACTATATTAATATTTTTGTTCTGATTGTGATGCTGTGTTATATAAATTGCCATGTACTGCATTGTGATTGTGATTCGTTCTGTATTGATGTAAAAACCCTATTGCCCGTAAAACGGCATTTAAACCTCGATGCGACAGGGAATCGGATTTCAGTTGGTTATCCGAAACCCACATCGAACCTGTGAATATTTGTGAATGACATCCACATGTTTTAAAATATGACACTCACTATTCGAATTAGCCGGGAAAGGACCTTTGTGTCATAAAACCCATTTCGAATATGTGATTCGACGTTATGGATAGCATTTGAAGACCGGTGTTGAAGACCGGGTATTTGCGAGAGCGATAGGATGACCTGTCGATTGACTCTGCACCGAGTTGCTCCGGTATAGAGTTCTCCATATGTGATGGGGAATCCGATCAGGATTGTGGATATCCGGATTGCAAAGACTTCTTTGGAAATGCCTTCGGTTCTGGTCGAGCCCGGAACAGACTTGTATGGATTGTATGTCTGACATTACAAATTGAGATATAAAGCCGATTTTTTTCAAATATATTTCTGTTGTTGGCGAAGAATTTATTCTCTTAGCTTAACACCCTTCTCTGAGACGTACGAGCTCAGAGGTTATATAGTTGAAGGTTATCAGCAATATATTCCCAATTTGGTAATGTGACATGTTGAGTGTTGCTGTGAAATGATCATTGTGTTGATCATTTGTGATAGGATCATTTGTTTGATCGTCTATCTTGGTGATCATTTCTATGATCATTTGTTGACCCAAAGCACAGCTTTTGTATAAAGCGTGGCTTTGTGGACGAGACTTCGTCGGACCTCACACCCCGAAATGGTCGAAACAAGAAAGATGCGGCAAGGTTATTGGGGGTAGCACCCCTTAGTGTATGTGCATTTCCTTCTGGATAGAAGTGGTATCATGGTATGGAGCCCAGATACTTAACTTATGTTGATATCGCAGATATATATATATATATATATATATATATATATATATATATATATGATTTTGTTATTTGTTGCTGGGGCCCCGGTTAAAGGTTGGTTACAACCGGGAGATGGCATACTCGTGTCTGTAGTTACCCAGTTAGGGGTAACCCGGCCTTGTGTTGGCAGAGATCCGGTTTGGTTCTCGGGGACGTCCTTCCAGAGGCGTTCTCATGTGGCAATGGGAAGTTCCTTGGCCTGACCATTTGTTGGAAATCTGATTCCCAATACGAAAACCTGTACGGTTTTAGTTGTAGAACCTGCCATTTACTTATGGTGGTCACCACTGTTTAGATAGTAGCTATAGTAGGCATAGTTCGAAATGTCTATGCTGGCTAAGATTAATATTCTAATTTCGAAATGATTTGCTTCACTATGCACTAGTATAATATCAAAGAATTCTTTTCTCGTACCAAGCATATTTAACTATCATAAGAAGAAATCTCCTCCAATTCTGCGTTTGCATTGTGTGTGTGGCGGGAGGTCTTATGGTAGTTCCATTTTTAAAAGCATTCCGAAAATTCTTTTATAAATCTTGTTTTTATTTAAATGCAACTGTTTTTGTTTACTCATACCAGTCCCATGACTGATCCGGAGTTTATTGTTTTCTTTCCTAAACTCTGGGTGCCCATTATTTCCACACGGGCAGCCTAGTAGCAGGTTTCTGTATTTTGGAGTAGCAGTATTTTGGAGCTCTTATCTGGGAGATATCTTAGGAGCTTTTGGAGATTTCAGGTGTTAGCTTTTGGGAGTTCGTTATCATCTCTCTCATTTGAGGACTTTTGGATTTATGATTACTGTTGTATTGTCATGATGTTGTATTTGGAGTTGTGGTATATGTATTATGTACTCTGTTGCAGTATGGATATTATGTTGATGTTGTAACTGTGATGATATTTATGACATTGATTCTGTTCCGCTGTTTTATATTCATCTAATTGTTGTTATAAGCTCCGGCGATGCGAATTTGATGTTGTTTATCGAACATCGAGTTTGGGTCGTCACAAGTGGTATCAGAGCTGTTGGTTGAGTAAGAATTTTAGCTATGGAGTATAACACATTAGATGGCTCATTAGAGATAGGGTGAAGTATACCCTAGAATGAGTATAACCAAGACTGAAACTTTAAAAATTTCTTAGTCTATTTCTTTTTACTGCTGATATTCCTTAAGATATTTCGTCTGTATATCTAAATGAATTTTCTTACTAATCTCAGATAGTGGAAATGAGTGGACGCAGAGGAAGAACTAGGGGTCAAGGCAATGCTGCAGCACCTAATCAAATTCCCCCAGCCGCAGAAGCAGTAATAGAAATTCAGCAGCAGCCGGACTTGGCTGATTTATATAAGAAGTTCGAAAAGCTTGGTGGCAAACCGTTCATTGGCAAAGAGTCAATTATTGACGCTCAAGCTTGGGTAAGATCGTGTGAAAAGATTTTTAAAGGGCTAAAACTCCAGGATGAGCAAAAAAGACTTATAGCTTCTTGGCAACTCCAAGGAGAAGCTTCAGCTTGGTGGGAAACCATCATTATAGATGAACCCGAGGAAGAATTTACTTGGGATCGTTTTAAGGAAATGTTTGAGAAACGTTACATGCCATCGGCGGGAGTTTCCAGAATGTATCAGGAATTTCTGGATTTGAAACAAGGAAGTTTGTCGTTTGAAGAATACTTGAATAAATTCAGCGAACTATCTCGGTTTGGCCCGGAATTGCTAAACACACCTCTTAAGAAAAACGAAAGGTTTATCCGGGGAATGAACTAGAAATATCATGGAAGAATGACGGGTCATGTTAAAGAATCTTTTTCAGATTTAGTAGATATGGGGTACAGGTACGCTACTCTTGATATGCAAGAAGCAACTGTGGAGAAAGGTAATTCAGGTAGTCCGAATTATAAAAAGCGAAAATTTGGAGGCAAGAAACCTTGGCAAGGCAATGAGAAGAAGAGGAGCATTCAAGGAAGCGCAACAGAAAATGTCACTTGTTACAACTGCAAAGAGAAGGGCCACTATTTAAATGACTGCCCAAAACCGAAGAAGCCAGCTAAAGAATGCTACAATTGTCATAAACCGGGACATTTAGTTAAAGATTGCCCAGTGATGAAGCCAGCGCAGGTGGCAAAAGTCTATGCAATTAAGAAGGACCCCTCATCTTCAAAAGCTGATAAAGGGAAAAGTGTTTTGGAAGGTAATCTTACTATTAATAATAGAACTGTTAGAGTTTTATTTGATACAGGAGCTTCACATAGCTTTATCTCCCAACAAACCGTAAATGAATTGGGACTTGAAACTAAATTTGCTAACGATCTTATTTGCGTGAAAAATCCGGTTGGAGGTCCCGCAGATCTTTGTTCATATTGTAAGAGAGTTCCTATTTCATATGCTAGCTATAAATTTCCTATCAACCTTTATGTCCTTGAATTTGACGAATTTGAAATCTTACTCGGTATGAACTGGTTATCGAGATACGAAGCTATATTGGAGTGTAGTAATCGGACAGTTTTAATCAAAACGAGGTTTGGAAATTTTATTGAAATCTCTTGTGAGAATCCAAGTCCAAGGAGTGACAGATTGATGTATACTTTGGGAAATCTTGAACCCACTTTGCAGTCTATACCTGTTGTTCGGGATTTTTCCGACGTATTTGAAGAAGTGAAATCTTTACCTCCTCATCGAGAAATAGAATTCCGAATCGATCTTGTACCTAATACTCGTCCTGTTGTTCACGCAAGTCGCAGGATGGCACCCAGGAAAAGATTGAATTGGTTCATCAAACTGATGAGCTACGAGCAAAAGGATTAATTCGACCCAGTGTTTCTGAATGGGGCTCAGCCGTCGTATTTGTTGTTAAATCAGACGGATCTTTGAGATTGTGTGTAGATTACCGCGATCTAAATAAACAAACTCTCAAGAATAAATTTCCACTGCCCAGGATTGATGATCTATTCGACCAACTTCATGGCGCTCGTTTCTTTTCAAAAATGGATCTAGCCCAAGGATTCCATCAACTACGAATCGCCGAAGATTGTGTCCATTTGACTGCTTTCAGAGGTCCTAATATGTTCTATGAATGGTTAGTTATGCCTTTCGGGCTAACCAATGCTCCAGCATACTTCGTAGATCTTATGACTCGTGTGTTTCGGGAAGTTCTGAATAAATTTGTGCTCGTATTCATTGATGATATTTTGATCTATTCTAAGACTAAAGAAGAGCATACCGAACATCTTAAAATCGTATTGGAAATATTGAGGAGAAATGTTCTATATGCAAAATTTTCCAAATGCCACTTCTGGGTCAATGAAGTCAAATTCCTTGGCCATATAGTTAATGAAGAAGGAATTTCAGTAGATCCTAGCAAAATTTCCGCTTTTCTTGATTGGAAACAACCCACTACTCCAAGAGAAGTTCGAAGCTTTTTGGGTTTAGCAGGCTATTACCGGAAATTTGTTCAAGATTTTTCTAAGTTGGCTAGTCCGCTGACTAAGTTAACAATGAAAAATGCAAAGTTCATTTGGACTTCAGAATGTGAAGAAGTTTTTCAAGAGTTGAAAAAGAGATTGACCACTGCTCCTGTTCTCACTATTGTTAACGGGAACCGAGGCCTATCTGTCTATACTGATGGATGTGGTGAAGGGGTAGGTGCAGTATTAATGCAAAATGGAAAGGTGGTTGCCTACGCGAGTAGACAATTACGTCCGCATGAGAAGAACTACCCGACGCACGATTTGGAACTTTTGGCTGTTGTTTTCGCTTTGAAAATATGGCGACACTATCTTCTGGGTAAGAATCTTTTCAGATTTCTTAACAATTTATGAAACTAACTTAACTAAAGAAATATACTTAATAAACTCGTTTTGTTTTAGGTGAAAAATTCGAATTATTCACCGACCATAAATCCTTGAAATATCTTTTCAACCAGAAGGATCTGAATCTGCGACAACAACGTTGGTTGGAATTTCTGGCATCTTATGACATAGATATTTTATATACGTCGGGGAAAGCCAATGTGGTTGCTGATGCTTTAAGCAGAAGTTATGATGTTCTTGCTTATCTTGTTATCACTCCTACTCTTCTCAAAAGGATTGCAAGACGGCAGAAAGAAGATGAGTTTCTTCGAGGAATCCATAAAAGAATATGCCAGGGTGAAGACACTAGTTTTGAAATAGATAATAGAGAAGTTATAAGGATGAAGGGCAGAATTTGTGTCCCTGACATTCCAGAATTGAAACGTGAAGTATTGGACGAATGCCACAAGTCAAAATTCAACATCCATCCAGGAGTCAACAAAATGTATCGAGATGTTAAAAGGACATTCTGGTGGAAAACGATGAGGAGAGACATATCTATTTATGTGAGTCGCTGTGCTACTTGTCAGCAGATCAAGAGTGACCAAAAGAAAGTGGCCGGTTTACTTCAACCTTTGGAAGTACCGAAATGGAAGTGGGATCAGGTATCGATGGATTTCATTGACGGATTGCCACGAACCAAGAGAGGTAATGAAGTGATTTGGGTTATTGTGGACCGTCTAACCAAAAATGCTCATTTCATTCCAGTTAAATCAACTCGGACCGCGGCAAGCTTGGCAGGTATATATATAAAGGAAATTGTTCGCCTCCATGGTATTCCCAGTAGTATAGTGAGTGATCGTGATCCGATCTTCACTAGTAGATTTTGGGAAGCATTTCAGGACGCGTTGGGAACGAAATTAAATTTCAGCACTGCTTATCACCCACAATCTGATGGGCAGACTGAAAGGGTCAATCGAATTTTAGAAGACCTACTGCGTGCTTGTGTTCATGATTTTGGTGGTTCTTGGGAGGACCATTTGCATCTGGTTGAATTCTCTTATAACAACAGTTATCAGGCCAGTATAAAAATGGCTCCTTTCGAAGCTTTATATGGTCGTCCGTGTCGATCACCTACATGCTAGATCAAATCAGGTGATAGACTTATTCTTGAACCAGATATGATAAAAGAAGCCACTGAGAAGGTAGACTTTATTCGAAAGAAGTTATTAACTGCCCAAAGCCGTTAGAAGAGCTATTATGACCGTCGAAGGAGAAATTTGGAATTTCAAGTTGGAGATTCTGTATTTCTGAAAGTATCTCCGATGCGGGGTGTATTGAGATTCGGGAAAACTGGAAAGTTGGCACCGCGTTATATTGGTCCTTTTCCTATTCTGGAAAGGATTGATTCTCTAGCATATAGAGTGCAGTTACCCAGCTGGTTGTCTGGCGTACATGATGTGTTCCATATTTCTAACCTTCGGAAATATGTGCACGATCCAGATGATATTATTGAAGAAGCTGCTCAGCAGGATCTAGAAATCACTCCTAACTTGGCAGTTAGAAGGGAACCGATAAAAATTGTTGATCGTGATGAGAAGCGATTAAGAAACAAGATTGTGAAATTGGTCAAAGTTAAATGGAGTGGCGATCCAAAGGACTATACTTGGGAGACCGAAGATAATATGAAGAAATCGTATCCCAATTGCAGAATTGACATCTCGACTTAAAACTGTAAGTCATATCCTTGTTTCTAAATTCGTATATTATTTGTTTACGTTTCTCTCTCTTTCAATTTCGAGGACAAAATTTTCTTAAGGAGGGGATATTGTAACATCCCGAAAATTTTGAATTAAAAATTTAGTAATATATTTGAACTTTTTGAAATTTAAATTGAAAAGTTATAAAGAAATAAAATATTGAAATAAAATTTCATAGTTATTTAATGTTAATAACTGAAACAACTTTTCCTTTTAATAAAGTAAAATAAGAAATTGTGATAGATGAGCTTTTAATAGAAGAAAATTGTAAAGTAAGTTATGATGAAATTATAAAATTTAAATCACATAATTATAATCTAACATTTAAACAAATAAACTAAGATAACAAATTTTTATGAAGAAATATAAAACTGTAAAAGAAAACACTTTCAATTAGCTATGTAAACCAATAAGTAGACATGAGAAAAACAAAAATTTTAAACAAAACAACACATACATGTAAAAAGAAAACAAAACTCTTCCATTTAACAAAATAAAGAAGTACTTCCACAACTATAAAATAAGAAGGCTGTAACATGAAAAGGGGGCATGAACATTACACTACATGCTTCCAATAAATGCTTTCATTTAATGCCCTTTACTCTAGTAACCTCAAGCAAGATATCAACTGTAAATCAATGCTTCATTTAATGTTATTACTGCATAGCAGATCTAAAAGCATGGTTTAGTATTTTTTTATACTTCAACTTGTACTTGCTTTGGTAGACTCAGCCTATCCTTTCACCTGCACACCATCCTTCTTATATACATACACACATTCATATTTATTTCATCTCGTTCAAAACAAAGATAGTAAACAAAAGAAAACATCATATTTCATAAATTCAAAAGCATTCAAGTGAGCAAAAAAGAAAATAAAAAGAAGTTAAAAACCAAACCAGAGAGGAGATTCAAATCTGCAGTTCAAAGGAAACCCATATAGTCTCTGTTTCAACCATATAAAGGTGAGTAAACAACAACTTAAAAGCTTTAAGTGAACTGTAAAGATGATCCCTTGTTTCATGGCATTGTATATGTTTATCTTTGAATATAATTTGGTAAATATATATATAGATATACAGGTTACTCTGCATATAGTCCTTCTCTGTTATAGGTTACAGGGTAGATTTCCATTCAAACTCCAGTAGTTTTCATCTGAATCATAGTAAAGCTTCAGTTTTAAAATCAAACAAGATAATGGAACTCAAATATGGTTTATTAAAAGCATATTAAAAACCCAAAGCTGTAAGATATCATCACTAAAGTTTGTCTACAGGAAATCAAAGGAAAATGTGATGAACCCAAGTATTATGAAAAAGCTAATTCAAATTCATAGCCTATATTCTTACTGCAAATCATGATTTTTAAAACAAAAGTGAAGAATTTTAGTTTAGTATTTAAAGGGAAATTTGCATTTGAATAAAAATTGAATTTTTACCAATTTCTTGTAAGTGAATCGATTTAAATTGCTGAAATTTGAGTTGAAGCAAGCCTAACCATTCATGATGTTGGGAAAAATACAAATTAATTTTTCTATTGCGTGAATTGGGAGTACGAGCTCGAATTTGGGTTTAGTTTTCGAAATTGATAGGGCCTGTAAACTTGATGCGTATGCCACCTTTGACGCATCGAGTTCGAAGATTTTGTGGGTGATGATGGCTTGGGGTGATGACGCACTATGGACGAAGTTGCTTGGTTTCTGGCGGCGTCAGGCGTCGTGGCGAGGCATTGACAGGGACGAGTGGTGTTTCCAATTTATGTTACAGGTTGCGTGCTCGAACTCAATTTCGAATTCGAGATGATAATGGAATTGAGTGATCGGGGATTGAACTAGGGAGGATTTTTTGACTTACTCATCGATGCAGCGACGCCTGAAGATCATCAACGGCGTCGTGCACGTATACGTGCACGAATTGATAACCTGGGAAAATTTGATTACCTGAAGCATTTCAGATTTGCACTCGTGTGGGTTGACTCGAAGTTTTGATCGGGGAAATAGGGCAGAAACTCGAAGGGGGAATCGAGTGGCTTCAGGGTTGTATCGGGATGAAATTTGAACTTAAACAAATTTTGAAAAATTTTATTACACGGGTAGCTTTGGGGTGGAACTCGAAGCAGGAAGCGTTCGAACTCGAGCGTGACTCGGGGGAGCCTCGGGTTGGCCACCTGAAACAGCATATTCAGTTTGAAGCTTGTCGAAAACTTAAGTTTAAACAATTTTTATAAGCATTGTTTATAAAATGATGATCGTTTGTAAATGGAATGTGAAGTTAATTAAATAATGATTAAATAATTTATGATTTATAATTACTTTGTAGTTAATAATAATAAATAAATAAAAGCAAATTAAAATTAAAATTGTAAATTAAGAATCGTTAATTTGATAATTTAAGTTGATTGATTCAAAATTGATAGTTACATTAAAATAATTTATTAAGGAATAATAAATTAATATGGTCAATTGAGATTTAATTAAATTGTAATTATAAATCATAAATCATCGTTTTAAAGTAATCAAGGAAAATAATAATATTTATATGGTTAATTTATTAAATCCCATTCACTTTGATTGGAAAACGATTAACTATCGCTGTGTACTATATTAATATTTCTGTTCTGATTGTGATGCTGTGTTATATAAATTGCCATGTACTGCATTATGATTGTGATTCGTTCTGTATTGATGTGAAAACCCTGTTGCTCGTAAAACGGCATTTAAACCTCGATGCGACAGGGAATCGGATTTCAGTTGGTTATCCGAAACCCACGTCGAACCTGTGAATATTTGTGAATGACATCCACATGTTTTAAAATATGACACTCACTATTCGAATTAGCCGGGAAAGGACCTTTGTGTCATAAAACCCATTTCGAATATGTGATTCGACGTTATGGATAGCATTTGAAGACCGGTGTTGAAGACCGGGTATTTGCGAGAGCGATAGGATGACCTGTCGATTGACTCTGCACCGAGTTGCTCCGGTATAGAGTTCTCCATATGTGATGGGGAATCCGATCAGGATTGTGGATATCCGGATTGCAAGGACTTCTTTGGAAGTGCCTTCGGTTCTGTTCAAGCCCGGAACAGACTTGTATGGATTGTATGTCTAACATTACAAATTGAGATATAAAGCCGATTTTTTTCAAATATATTTCTGTTGGTGGCGGAGAATTTATTCTCTTAGCTTAACACCCTTCTCTGAGACGTACGAGCTCAGAGGTTATATAGTTGAAGGTTATCAGCAATATATTCCCGATTTGGTAACGTGACATGCTGAGTGTTGCTGTGAAATGATCATTGTGTTGATCATTTGTGATAGGATCATTTGTTTGATCGTCTATCTTGGTGATCATTTCTATGATCATTTGTTGACCCAAAGCGCAACTTTTGTATAAAGAGTGGCTTTGTGGACGAGACTTCGTCGGACCTCACACCCCGAAATGGTCGAAATAGGAAAGATGCGGCAAGGTTATTGGGGGTAGCACCCCTTAGGGTATGTGCATTTCCTTCTGGATAGAAGTGGTATCATGGTATGGAGCCCGGATACTTAACTTATGTTGATATCGCAGATATATATATATATATATGATTTTGTGATTTGTTGCTGGGGCCCCGGTTAAAGGTTGGTTACAACCGGGAGATGGCATACTCCTGTCAGTAGTTACCCAGTTAGGGGTAACCCGGCCTTGTGTTGGCAGAGATCCGGTTTGGTTCTCGGGGACGTCCTTCCAGAGGCGTTCTCATGTGGCAATGGGAAGTTCCTTGGCCTGACCATTTGTTGGAAATCCAATTCCCAATACGAAAACCTGTACGGTTTTAGTTGTAGAACCTGCCATTTACTTATGGTGGTCACCACTGTTTAGATGGTAGCTATAGTAGGCACAGTTCGAAATGTCTATGCTGGCTAAGATTAATATTCTATTTTCGAAATGATTTCCTTCACTATGCACTAGTATAATATCAAAGAATTCTTTTCTCGTACCAAGCATATTTAACTATCATAAGAAGAAATCTCCTCCAATTCTGCGTTTGCATTGTGTGTGTGGCGGGAGGTCTTATGGTAGTTCCATTTTTAAAAGCATTCCGAAAATTCTTTTATAAATCTTGTTTTTATTTAAATGCAACTGTTTTTGTTTACTCATACCAGTCCCATGACTGATCCGGAGTTTATTGTTTTCTTTCCTAAACTCTGAGTACCCATTATTTCCACACGGGCAGCCTAGTAGCAGGTTTCTGTATTTTGGAGCCCTTATCCGGGAGATATCTTAGGAGCTTTTGGAGATTTCAGGTGTTAGCTTTTGGGAGTTCGTTATCATCTCACTCATTTGAGGACTTTTGGATTTATGATTACTGTTGTATTGTCATGATGTTGTATTTGGAGTTGTGGTATATGTATTATGTACTCTGTTGCCGTATGGATATTATGTTGATGTTGTAACTGTGATGATATTTATGGTATTGATTCTGTTCCGCTGTTTTATATTCATCTAATTGTTGTTATAAGCTCTGGCGATGCGAATTTGATGTTGTTTATCGAACATCGTTTGGGTCGTCACAATTGGGTAGCGAAAGTCAAGGGCGCTGATGCCTACAGGGGCATTTGGATTATGCTGTGACGAAAGTGTAACTTGATGTCACTGCGATCTACTGTTGGGACCATAGCGAAAATCGTGTGGAGGATAAGTGCCAATGGTCCACACTTGATTTCGCCGGGAAGGCAACGCAACATCGGTAGACTGCGATCTATGGTCAGGTGGAGTGGTGAAGTTTCATTCTTTTGGCAGTGGAATTCGAGGGCGCTGATGCCTACAGTTATATGGGTTTTTGTTGTGATAGCTACGTAACCCCAGTTGTAGCTGCGATCTGTAGCGGGTTCCATGGTGTAATCGAGGGGCGCGGAGGCCTACAGTTAATCTATGGATTTTGTCGGGACAGCAACGTAACCATCGGGTTAACTGCGATCATGGATGGGGGTGATGATTTCCAAAGCATTCTCACCAAAGATATATCCTCTATTTTCAAAAAACTGTTTTATATATTTTCAATAAAATTATTTTCTAAAGTATTTTCACTGGATGTTGAAAACGGGTCTGTTAAGTACTTATAGATTTTCAGTCCTACGCCCGATCAACGCATGACCGAATTTCTGTGAGAACGAAGATGGACTTGTTGAAACATCGAGTTATAGAATGATATTTTTATAAAACTATTTTGATAATACTATATAGATTTTAAAAAGTGTTTTAAAAATGATCAAGGAAAATTTATCGAAATTTAAGCATTTTAATAATTCTGCCTTCGTCTCTTTTCGAGGACGAAAAGATTTAAAGGGGGGAGAGATATGATATCCCGGATTTATTTAAATTGATATTAAGTCTGATTTTAAATTGAATTTGAATTTAGATTTAAAATTCAGTTTAAATGAATATGTATATATATGTATATATCTTAGAAACATTTTGATTTAAAAATATATGAATAAGTTATATATTTATATTTATAATGAATCAAATATATTATATATGATTTAATTTAAATTATAAATTGGTTTATATTCTATTTTTTCTTTAAAGCTTTTATTTATATATAATTTAGTTTCAAAACATATTCATTGGAATTTTTAATATAAGAGAATATATTTAATAAGGATTTAAATTGGTAAAACATATACATAGATATAAACTTAATATGATTTGACATAAAATTTTGTAAAAGACATTTTTATTATACAAAGTACAAATGTAAATAGATTAATAAACATAGTTTATAATTTAAATATAATACCCAAATCATTATAAAGCATAAGTAATATAATATAAGTAATAAAAAGGGTATACACATTTTAAAATAACAATTCTCATGCTAAAAACAAGTGTTAACACATAAAGTAACAAATGTAATTTATTTAACTTAAGGAATGAACAAGTGTTGATAATATTGACAAGTGGCATTATTAATTTCCTTTAATTTAAATAAATAAAAATAAGAAACAAAAGAAATTGAAAATCTAAACAAACAAAAGTTTCAGATCTAAAAATCAAAACTGATGAAAACACTGTAAACCGTTTTTAAAAAAAAACACTATTGAGCAAAGCCAGTAAGAAAACCAGAGAACAAATAAAAGGGGAATAAAGTTTTCAAACTACAATTATTATTATTTTACAATCTTCAACCTGAGCTCGAAATCAACTCATCAACATCAGATCTTCTCAAACCAAAAGGGCAATTTCAGATTGGCACAGCAAATTAAAAACTATTCTCTGTTTCTTCATAACAGAGGTGAGTAAAATTAACCTATTTAAAACTAAAATCTATGGATATCTTGATGTTGTGAATATATCTGAAGTATAGTGTGATAAGTTCTTTCATGAAGGTAAATATCATTGTATATTTATGTGTGTAAATAGGAATGCAAATCTGGGAACAGAGAAGTAATGCTCTGTTCAAAAGTTACAGGTTTAAAAAAAAAACTGATCAAAATCTAAAACATACCACCTAAAAATTTAGAATTTGATTGCTGAAAAAAAATTTTGTAGGTGTATCACTTTAAAAAAAAGCATTGGATAAATATTTTTAAAGGATAAGTAAACTACTTCTTTAAAGTTGATTGTGTTTTATGCTTTAATGAATATGAGTAAAACTGTTCTTTAAATATTGCAAAACCCACCTGCATCTTGATTTGTATGAAGTGATTATCGAAGTTTGGATGGAAACTATGTTTGCATGATTGTTGAAAATGAAAGAATGTATATGTAAGTTAAAAATTGAGTGCATGATTGAACAAACAAGTTTCCAATCTGGCATTTCTTGCCAGATTTTCAAAATCTGACATTTTAGTATAAAAGAGATCTCTGCATCATAAAAAAAAGGGCGAGTAAATAAACTATAATTTGTTTTGAACTAGATGCTTGCAATGATCATTAATGGTATGATATGGATTATGCATGCTGTATATCTGTGTTCTTCTAATTTTAGTTTCTAGGCTCAGACTTTACTCAAAAATTTCATATCCACTTGAACTAATTGCTGTTAGAACTTAAGATTTAAACAAAATTTGTTTGTTTAATTATGAAGAGAGTTTTAAATTTTAATTTAGCTAAAGTAAATCTGGAATGGCTCTAGAACCAAATAGAACAGGCAAGAACTAGTTTGATTGAAATTTAAATTTTTGTAATTCATTGATCTAAGTTTATAAACCTATTATCTAATCAAAACTTGATTTTTAAAGGAGAAATCAAAATTTTTAGTTGGGTTTAGAATAGGCATTGCTGGAATGGGTAGAAATGGGGACTTTGGAGGTTACTGATCATCCAAGTGATCGAGAATGATGGGGTTTCCACTGAAGGTGGTGGAGTGATGTGTGAACTCGGCAAAATTGTCAGAAAGGTGGGTTGACCGCTGTGGCGGCGACAGGAGATCGTTTTATTCTGTAGCCCTAGTTTTTGGGGTTGGTCTGAAAATGATCGTCCCATCGACTCTGTTGGATCGAGTTCCACCAGATTTTGGGAATCGATAGCGTGAAGGTCGGTGATGTTGTGACAGGAGGCATAGGTGCTCCGATGATCGGCATTTGGGATTCAAGGGAATTTCCAGTACCGAGTTTATTCGAGGTTAGTGCAGAGTGACTCGATCGCGATTTTGGGTTGTTATGTATGAACTGATGGTCGAGACAGAGTTTGGGGGTGATGGTCGATGTGAGGAAGTCGACGTGAATGATCGGAGGTGGCGACATCGTAGGTGCAGGTGCACGGTGATGAGGATGTGTAGGCAGATTTGGTTTGGTATCTGGAGTGGAGTAGTGACGCGAACTCGAATGAGAGATCGTGCTTTGGGGTTTGTGGCTCGAGTATAAACTCGAGTGATTTGAGTGTAAACTGTGAGTTAGGAACCTTGAAGTGAATCCAAAGTTGTTGAAAATATGGGGAAGAACGAGGGGAAACCCGGGTATAGGTCCGAGTGGCCTTCGGGTAAAACCCGAAGCAACTATTTTTAAACAGTTTTAAATGATTTAAAATCCTATTGTTTTGAAAATTTAGATCAAACTTTTATATAACCTTACTTTATAAATATTAGTTATCTCTTAAAACAATTGGTTATGAAATTTTAAGGGTTGTTTAAATTAAATTCTTTTAAACGAAGTTTTATAGTAATTTAAACATTAATTTAAATGTAAATTTAATATATTATAAAAGTAAGTTTTAAAAATACAAATTGAAATTAGTTTAACTTCTACTTGTTAAAAATTTAAGTCAGTTAAGGAAGTTAATGATTTGTTAACTTTAAAGTTTACAAGTTAAATGGTTGTTTTATTTCAAATCTTATTTAAGGGATTTAATTAAGTTTAGTTAATTATAATGCTAAAATGTGTTAAAATGTAAATGGTAATTAAGGACTTTATAAGAGAATGATTTATCTTAAAGATGATATAAGAGATAATGGCATGAGATTAATTAGTTTTAATAAAGGAAATTAAGTATAATTAATTAATTTGGATTAACTTAAGTGATAAATTAAGAATAATTAATTGGTTCAATTAATCAATAATTGGGGTTTAAAATTAATTAATTAATTCAAGGTTAATTAATTGTAATTAAAGAACTATTAATTAATGATTGTTAATTAATAATCGGAGATTAAGAAATTGAGTAATAAAAAAAAAAAATTAATCAAGTAAATAAGATTGATTAATTTGGTAATTAGAGTGTTGTTAATTAAGTAATTAGAGGCTACTTAATTAATAATTTAGAAGTAATTTAATTTATAATTAAATTTATTAATTAATAATTAAGTTTTTATTTATTTAATAATTAAGAGATCATTGATTTGTTAATTAATGATTTATTAGTTAGTAATAAGAATAATTATGGATTAATTAATTTGTATTAAGAGGTATTGATTAATAATTAAGGTTATTAATCAATAGTTGATGATTAATTAATCAGTGAATTAGAGGTTGATTAATTGATTATAAAGTAATTAAGGATTGATTACCTTGTATTAAGGTGATTAATTAATAATTGAGATTTATTAATTGATAATTAAAGGATAATTAATTTATGATTAGAGATTAATTGATTGATTGATAAGGTAATCAAGGAGTGTTGAATTAATTAAATGTTTGTAATTAATTAATGGTTTAGGTAGGACTAGATGATTAATTATGACATGAATTGATAAAGCTTGCTTATGGATGATTGTTTGTTGAATGTCTGAATTGAATAATATCTATTGGATGACATGCTGTGACATTCTAGTGATATGATATAGGTTATATCAATGATAAATGGGTGATGTTTATCTGTGTTATTGCTGTGTAAAAGTGACATTCAGTGTTTGAATTAAATCACTTAAATAACTTGGTTTAAGACGACATTGGATTCGAAGAGACCGGATTCGGGTATTAGTAAATACTCGAAACCCCTTCGATTCTCTGTAATTTGATATAAGAAACTAATAGGTTGAAGTGGAATGACTTAAGTGAATTGGATCTTTTAATCTATGTCTTGGCACTTAGAAATTGATTAGTGGAATAATTGATGTCTATAACAACTTGTGAAGTTGTAAATTGATATAAGTTACCCCGGGTTTATATAAGTTGAATTCTTTTGTATTCCATGTTAGATGGGTTTAATCACGCTGGTTTCCAGCCTGACCCGGGTGTTACTTTGATGTAATGCTCGGGTCAGACCGAGTATTACAGATTTTCAGGTAAGGACATTCTGGAGCTCCGGAGGCGAGCTGGATGGCAAGGACGTACGGAGAGTTTCCACTATGATATTATATATCTGAGATATGTTAAATTGTATCTGTCCAATATTGAGTAAATTGTTGTAACTCTGATATATCGATGAAAATTGATAGATACAGTTTCTCTTTGTATGACTGTTATTATTATGTGATATTATATTTTGATCCGCTGCGAATGTGAGGTTTCTGTGTCTTTTTCTTGTTTCTTCTTCTTTCTAACTATCTGGAATTTTCGAGATTGGAAATTTTGGGTCGTTACATTTGGTATCAGAGCTGAAGGTTAAGCGAGAACCTTGGCTCTGTTGGGATTACTCATTAAGGATAGGGTAAGTGGTACCTAGAATGAGTTGAGTGTGTATATATATATGAGAGAGCGTACTTGGTATTTTCTTATATAAAGGTTTTTAAATGATTTTAAAAGTAAATGAATCTTATATAAGAAATAGATTATCTATTATATTAAGGAAATTGGTTGTAGTATTAGTTAAATTAAAAGTAATAGTAAGAATTAATGGTAATAGAATTACAACCAAATTGAAATTAAAGACAAGTTTGAAATGGATTCAAACTAAAATTTAAATCTTGAATTGAAGAAGTATTTCAAATTTATATTATTTAAACTATTTTGAATATGATCTTATAAGAAATGGTTGAAAATTTTAAAAGAAATTTGTTTTGAATTGAAAACCAAAGGTGGTTTAAAATTTTAAAGTATAACTTGGTATGTAAAAGAAATTAATATGTATATATGTGGATATACATAATATCAAAGTTGGTTTGAAATAAACTCTAAATATTATGTTTTGAATTTGGAATAAGATGTGATACCCATGGTGATAAGTTTTTGAACTTAATAAGTAGGAAGATTATTTATGAAAAGTTCAAAATTTGAAATGAAGTTCAAACTAGGTAAGGTTGATTGGATTAAGTGAATTGAGTTTAACTTGGGAAAAAGTTAAATAAGTTGGAATGATCAACCGGATTTGGAAATTTCAAGATGAAATTAAGATTTAACTTGAAAAGTTAAATGGTTGATTTGAATTAAGAAGTTTGAGTGATCTCAAAATGGGTTTGAAATCCGAAATTGGAAATGGATGGATGTTTTTAAAAATAAAGGCTAATTTGATTTGTGGTATAATATGTTAGGTCTGAACTGTGAATTGAATTGTTTAATATATGTTAGGTCTTGAGAGAGCGTATTTGTAATTTTTAATATATATATATATATATATATATATTTCTACCTATCTGTTGGATTACCTGTTCAGGTTTTCCAATATAACTTCTAAAGGTAGATGGGGTAGTGGTGTGTGTAACACGACCACCATTGGTTGGTGTTTGAATGTTTGAGGTTGGAAGTGTATTTGTCGAGACTGTAGACCTAATACTGTCTCGAGTGAGTTCTGTAGTGACGAAGAACTTCATTGATCTCTGAAGGAAACCTGTTAAGGTTCGGAGTCTATTTCTGAAGTTGGATGAGTAGAGTTTGGATCTGTCGGCCGGGCAGAAGTGAGTAATGGTATCTTGGTACCTCAGGAAGTAGTAGCTGCGTGATGAGATGCAGTGACTATGGATGTTCCTAAAGATGTTTCTTTGGAACAAATTTAAGGAGGTGAGTCTGCTTCAGTGTTGTGGTTGTGTTCAGCCGGTGTTTCTGTTGCTTTGAAGTCCGAGTTTCTCGAAGAGCTTGTTTTGGAATTCTTTGGCATCTGTGGCAGCAGTGCAGCTCGGAGCGTTCTGTGTGTTGGCAGGAAATCTTCTGGTTTAGCAGTTTTCTGAAGTAGAGTTCAGAAGCAGTCAAGTGTAAGCTGTTCTATTTGGTTAGCGTAAGGTAAAAACTTTTCCATGTTTATGTGTGAGAAGTCTTACGTGATACCTTTCTTTTCAAAAGGTTTTTAAAAGTTAAGAAACTTTAACTTGTTACTCACACCAGACCCATGTCTGACCCGGAGTTTATCTTTTGTTTTTTTTTCATAAACTCTTGGGTACTTAAATTTTTACGAGTAGCCAAGGGATTCAGGTTAGGATTCAGGTTAGCTTTGACGAATTATGAAGGAGCAATGGAGCAGGAGGCTTCTGCGTGTATATATATAGTTTTCCGCTGTGTAGTTTTCTCTGAGTTGTTTCTTGTACGGATTTGAGTTGTATAACTAGACAGGTGTTTATAACTGTCTAGTATGTGATGTATATCTGTGTAACTCTGATAATGATTATAAACTATGTAATATTTATGTTATTAATATAGTTTATTCGTTCCGCTGTTAGATTCCGATGTTGTTTCTTTCTTCTCTTCTTTCTTTTCTCTTTTCTATCCCTTTATTTCTTATAAATGATGCGATTTTCTGTGGTAAGAAAGTCGGGTCGTCTCATATAACATGTCCATTCTTTAATGATTCTATCCCACATTAAATCTCATGTGATAAATTCGCCCTTGGTAACACTACTGAGTCAACATTAATCCAGAAATGCATAATCAACTATAAACCAAGGATTAATTTATCACAAAATGCATTATGGTTGTTATACCAATTTTTGTTTTAATTATACTCGTACAAGGATTTATTTTATATGATTGGGCTCGTTGAGGTGAGTCTCATATTTAGCCGTGTGCCAGCATATATTGTGCCATAGTCGGCATGAGTTATTATATTATATATATTTAGTATCATCTACTCACTGTCTAACTTTTTGTATATTATGTAAGTTAAACCAGATTGGCTAGTATCCATCCTAGTTGCCTAGTCGCGGTGGTCACGCCCTGGACCTGTGACACCATAGCCATGTGCTGGCTATCTACATAGCCATGTGCCGATGATGAATAGCCCCTACATGTCATCTTGGTCAGTAGTCTGTTACCACTTGGGGGCATGTGTAGGGTCATGTCCAATGTATAGCATAGTCGTGCAATGTGTATAATAGTCATGATGTTCATTGAGGTAACCAAGACTATAAGAGCTGTGTTGGTGGGATACGTGTGTCGCGTTCGCAAATCACATGTGTAGTCCCTTGGAAAAGGTGTGCCCGTCGGTCTCCCTCTAATTCTTGTGTGTTTGACATAGACATACACTTATATATATTAGAGATGATGAGTCATGATTATACCTGTGATGGTATCCAGAGTATGATCAATCCCTGTATTCTTCTTTTGGGCATGTATCGCCTATTATCCTTCTTCGGTGTGTATCGCAAAATACTATTTATTCACATGTGTTATAAATTATTTCATTTAGGTGTGCATTATTAAATATTTTTTCATTGGCATGCAGCGCCAACTACTATGTATTAATATGGGTTGTATAATTATTGTTATCCAGGATTCTAGCCCGGCTATATTGAATTGATTGCATGAGTTAGATTTGACGACCGTTAAGGCCGATGATTCTAGATTGATGATTGTAGGTCCTAGAAGTTAGTTATGGATGGTAATATAAAGTCGGGATTGAATGGAATTGATAAATGCGCAGAGTAGAATGTTCAAAGTATGTGATATGGTTTAATACATAGTAGGGATCGATATAATTTAGCTCCAACAGGTGGGATCGACATACATCAAAGTACAATAGCATTCTTATAGAAAAAATCGATATCTCGAGGTCTATAAGTAAAAATCATATGAAATTTGAGAAGCAAGATGAACCCTAGGGAACCTACCTTAGAGATCGCACATCAGAAGGACAAAATTGGAGGGATCGGTATGCATCCCTTCGAAGGGATCGCCAAAAGGCAGCATTCAAGTCATGTTGAATCAAAGATCAAGCAACAACTTGTGTTCCAATGATCAAAATGACATGAGAATTAGAGGCTAAGCATGTTTTTGCTTAAGGAAGCCATCATAGGGATCACTTCCCAAAATTCGACAAAAAAGGGATCAGTATGATCCCTTCTTTTGGGAGTTGTGCCAAGCGATCCCTCTAGTGGTCCTATATAGTTTAAAAGGTTCTTCAGCCGAGATTTCAAAGAGATACTTGGTAGTCTTCATTGTAAATACTGGCCTGAGAAGTCATTCTATGGATCTTTTTGCTCCTTGTTACTTTAGAGTCCCTTGCAATCAAGTACTTGCTATTTTCAACTATTATAATCAAATTTATAAGTGATTAATGAAGGATAATCTTCAATGTAGATGTAGGCATACAATGCCGAACCGCTATAAATTTCTATGATCTGATTATAGCTTATTCTCTATTGCTTACTAATTCATTTCTAAGTTTAATTTTTGGTTTACTTCACTTACTTCTCTACAAAAACTATTCTTGGGTGTTTGTGACCAATTTAGTTGCAAACATTTTGTGCTTTCATTGAGAACCTTGATTCTCAGTTTATTAAGATCCCTTTGTAGATATTGGATTGGATAAATCCCCCAAAGGATATCTGCAGTTATCTTCAAGAAGTTTCTCATACTACTACGATTTGTAGAAACCTAAGCAAAGCTATTGATAATGGTGAGAAATGCTAGATCTACTTCTCAGAACGTGGAGGGAAATGAGAATACTAACATCAAGTAAGGAGACCCAAAAAATCAACCAATTGATGTGAATACTGAACCGGTTGAAGTTTAGAATCCCACTGAATCTATTACAAGAGCTAAAATCATAATTTAATGAGAGAGCTGATGTAGAGCCATCAACAATTAAAACACCAAATTCAGACCAATATCAACTTGATGAACTAACTCAATCAGCAGCAGCGGGGGAAAGCTAGAAGAGAAACCACTCCTTACTCGGCGTCAGAGAGTTCTAGCTAATTAGATGACTGTCACAGGCATAGGCATCGCAGAATAAATGAATATCACATAGAAAATTCAGGACGTCAATCAATAGACCGTCACAGTCTGCCAAGATCGATCGGTGCCAATCCCTCCATATGGATCGGAACTGATCCCTCCAGTAGAAGGTGGAATCCACCCATGCCTAATGGAAATCAAGTTGGAGCTGCTTTAGTTGGTTTGGATGATGGAGTTCAACTAAATGCTGACTAAACCACTACAACAAAAAGTGTCTTATATAGCGGAATATAGCCGCTATTAATCACAACCATAGCGGTTTGATAAGCGATGTATATCGACATGTTATAAAAAACTGTTGAATATTTATAACACAAAATATGCCGCTATGGTTGAGCTTAGTTTTATAATGCGAATTTGCCGCTATGGTACGTTAATTCAATAGCTCATTATAGCCGCTATAATACAGCTAAATCTCAACGGAATTGGAAATCTTTATAACACCATTTTTCCATTATAAAATATTTATTCAATAGCGGTAATTTCACGCTATTAAATCAACATGTTATAGTATTGATAAATTCTTTTACTGCTCATATATGCCGCTATAAAAACCGTAGATACACTTTTCAAGAGCTATGCCTATATATTACATTTAAATAATAGCAATCAAACTAAATCTTCATAAACGAATAAAGATTATGATCAACAAATATAACGCAAGAGCATGCTCAGAAAGAAATGTGATATATTTTTCATTACAGTGTACAAACATTAAAGCAAGTGCATAACCATTGAATAAAACATAAGCCTGCAGCCAAGTTAACACATAGAAACAGAAAACAATGTCAATTTAATAAGTGTACAAACATTACAGAGTACAAACATTAAAGCAATCCTTAACTTCAATGTATGCTTATCCTTAACTTCCGATAAAGCTGCTCTACTAAGACTCATTCCTCTTCCCATCGCTCTAAGTCGACCCGGTCTTTCTTGCCCTAGCACTTGTGCAAGTGCATCTGCTCTATAATTAATTGGCGAGCTCGATTGTGAAACACTTTCAATTTGCTTAATATTTTCCTACAAAACATGATTAATTTCATATTATTGCAGTTTAAATTAAAATGTAGTATTTAAATTAAAATAAGAAACGCACTAAGAAGCTTGCAAATTTATTTTAGCTTGAATTAAATTTGGTGATTGATTTATTTTTTGGGTTGGATGCAGAATGTTCTAGCAGATGCATAATTTTACACTTGATTTGGCAACATGCCAAAACCAACAGAAATATATGAGATGCAACATGCCAAAACCAACAGAAATATATGAGATGCATCATGTAATCTCTTAATGGTCATCCAATCAATTCTACCTTATAATCTCTTAACATAGCACGTACACTACAAATGCATCATTAAATTGATAACACACATATGCAAACATGGTAACTAATTAAAATTTAATGAAAAGGAAATATAGGAAACAAAAAATACCATAAACCGTTGAGGATCTGGCCATGCCGGTCTACTTGATCTCTTAACTGTGATCCTCCTTTGTGCATCAAGCTTCCCTTTATAAACAATGTTAGGATTAGGAGCTTTCTCACCATGCTTTGAAACTATATTCTCTACAGCAAAACTCGAAGTCGCAAGCCTTAGTCTTAACAAACTATAATCTGCTCAGATATCGCGGTCGACCAAATCCTATAGTTACAACAGCAAAATAAAATAACTGTATAATGGAAACGACAACCTTACTCCTAGATGCTAGCAAAGTGGAGAGTCCCATGCACATGATTCACCATTTTTGGTAAAAAAAATATATAATATTTGTTGAGGAATGCAAGCTTGTACTCTTCTACGGCGATGTGAGATAATACTTTCATCTTGATTGGTGGAGAGTGATCTTTTTAATAAATGCATGCATTAGTGGATCCCAATACCTCCACCAATCAAGAGGAGTGTCTCCACACAAATGAAGTGTACAATCTCAATCTCCTTCAAAATGTTTGATTTTAATAACTACAATAGAAAACATGGTAACTTAAAATAGATCGAAGACAATCATATAAACCATACCACGCTCAGAAGAACTTCTATGGCATACAAGAAATTTGAGCCTGGATTTATGTCATGCTGCACAGTTAAAAAATGCGTCTGTTAGAAAAATGCATATGTATATTATGAGTTAGATTTAAAACTAACTCAGAAATTACCGTCACCTTAGTGACTTTAGAAAAGAACTTAATGATCCTTGCAGGAGTTAAAGGCCTACCTTTTGTGTACATCTGTAATTTCTCCACATCTATCACAAGTGCTCTCCCAACAACAAAAGAAAAAATGTGTACTCCTACTAATCTTTTTTTCCAACCAGTAATTAGTAAAACTCGTATATGAGCATGAAATGTTGTTTTGTAAGCGAAGAAAAGGCGAAAGGAGGTCTTACGTATTAACTAACCGTGCAACATTAGAATGTTGCTTCGTTAATTTACAGAAAGCATCTACTGCCATTATTAAGGATGTTTCTTTCTCCTGCAGGTGACACAGATAGAAATAACCATACATTAAGAGTACTAATCAGCCAGTGAAGTAATGTAAACTGATTCAATTACTATCTCATAGTCCAGTAACACATAGAGTATGTACTATGTTGATAAGTGTACAAGAATTGTAATGACCTGTTCAGAGCTGGACGAGCGGAACTCTTTCAGAACTTCTTAAATTCCCATTCCAGTTCATGCTTTCCTCTGCAATAATTAGAAAAACAATACAGGATACAGCAGTTATATTTAGAATCAACGACGAAAAGCAATCAAATTGAAGGATCTAAATATATTCAAAATAAAAAACTATGTTTGTTACTTACAATAGTGAAAGTAAAGATAACCATACGTACATATGAAGTCATGTGGGCACATAATGTTTTCCAAATGGGAAAAAGAAAAAGGTTTGTTATAAGAGTGCATATTAAGTCATAATTATATGATAGAGGAGAAGATCAAGTAAATAAATTGGCAAGTCTTTTCTCATAGTTATTTTTGCAGCCGTAAAATTTTGTTTTATGTGCAAGTGATCCCATTAAAGCAATCACAGAAATTTGTAATTAGAAACAGAAGAGAAAAAAAATTATTTTCTGTTAGAAATTGGGGATAGAGATTATGTAAATGGAAACTATGATAACTGCACAAAAAACTAAACCGTTTGTATTAATTTTTTTGGGAAACGTAACATGCAGGAAAAATCATTAACTACTTGGTAGGGGAATCTCACTTTAATAGCCTTCTCATTATTCGAACTTAACATCTAAAAGACTATACAACATTCTAAGTCACACAACAGTCCCAAACTATTTAAGAAAATACTTTTTGTTCTCCTCTCTCTGAAGAGCTTTGGTACTCAAATCGGACAAATACAACTGAAGGAGATCGTGCTGAATTCTAAAGTTTTATACCTCTTAAAGATTGAATCTATGTAGTACGTACCATTCACAGAATGAAGTTCAGCACTGGACTTCAGTTGCTTGGTTCAGCTAAATACAAGTTAAAGTCTAAATCCAATGCTGAGTTGACATGCAAATTAATTGGAAGTAATTCAAGAATTCATTATTTAATACAGCAGCCAGTTTATTCACTTCATTCTCTCTACTTTATTTTCTCATCCTTCACTTTACTATTTTCTTTTCTTCAAATCCAAACCCCTCTGATCTTATTTTACAATTTTTTGTTTAATCAAAATTGTTTTGAGAATGAACATTGAAATGTATTAATCATTATATTGTTAACATAATTTGAATAATTGTTCCCATATTTACTTTGAATGTAGATTCACTACAATGGAAAACAGAACTGATGATTGTATGTTTGTTATGAAAACATATTTTGTAGAAAACTATGATTTTGTTTCAGAGACATAATTTCATGGAGTCTTTGCAAACCTATTGAACAGAAAAGAGGATTGATATGTAATAAATGAATCAAAGAGGGGACAATGAGGTTTGTTCTGATATAGCGCCAATGACTTAAAGAGTCAACAAGAGGTTTGCTATGATGCAGAGAAAAGGCAAGTGCTCCTTTGATTCTTGGAAAAATAAAGGAAATTGCGGTCTAAAGAGGAACCCCCATACCATAAGAGTGATTGACAAATTATGTGTTCAATTGTGGTTTGCATGAACAAAAAAACAATGCAAATCGTCGCTTTTATAGGCGCAAGTGGTATCATCAGTATTATAAAATAGATCCTAAAATGCTGCAACATGTAATTATTCTGAATGGATGGATCTTCCAATGTGCCGTAGAAGAGTCACACATGCTATGAGAATGAAAAAGGAAGTGAAGGAGTTGAAAAGTACATTCGAAAGGTAGATAATGAGGTTTTTGATTTTACAGTTGCTTCGGTGATATTCCAGTTGTGTGTTACCATGCAGTCATACTTGTCATTATTTGTTTAGGGGATGAGATTTATCAGCCACTGACCTGTCATTTGAAGTTTAAGACGAACACACTAAATCAAAGTGTCAAAGCAATCATGGTCGTTATTCTTGTAAAGAATAGACCATTTAGGCCATGGCCATAAACGAATAACCCTAAGGTCCTTACCTATGCACAGAGTAAGAAGGTCCTTACCTATGCACAATGAACAGAGGAAGAAGGCACGAAAAGTGAAGAAGGAAACTAGTAAACTCAAATCTTTCACAAAAAATGAGGAAGGTCCTCGCCTATGCACGGAGGAAGAAGGCAAGGTGAATCGCATGCCTACTATGGGAAAGTAATTTCAAATCTTTCACAAAGTTCACTTCTTTAGGCAATTCAAGTGGAATTGGTGTAAAAAAATTACAGAATTTTCGAATTTTTTTGATGAAAATTAAACGAAAAAGAAGAGTGAAGAAAATTGTAAACAAATATAAGTCTAGGAGTAAGGTTGTTGTCTAAATCATAAACTTCTTCCTCGATATCGTTTATCTTTTAAAATTGTTTGTGCTATATCTAAACCATGCCTGTTGGCTCCACTTAAAATTATCACTTAGCAGAACCTCCTAAATAGAAGGGCATTCAACCAACTGCATTAACCAGGTACAGAAAAAGGTAATGCAGGGTAAAATAACAGTCCTTGAGACAAAGTTAACACTCAGACTTAATCTCATGTGAAATGACAGTGGTACTCTGGTATTGAAAAATGTTAACAGGATACTTGGTTTAAGCCAAATCTTTAAGAGAAAATTATAACTTACAAGTTGATGCATTGTCCATTTTGATACAAAGAGGAAGCTTTCAAAACCACAAAAAAGTTGCAATCGTGTTAATTGAGAATCATTGGCACTTCCTGGTGCACCTATAAATGTTAATAAACATAACAGAACTTCAGGTGATTGATAGAGATGAAACTTCATCGATGATAGCTAATGCAAATAAATTTGATCCAAGTTCAAAAAAGCACCTAATAAACTTGTTTAGCAAAGATGTTTGTTACTACTCTACATCGATTAGATTTTAGAGTAAATCTCAACAATAAGTATCAAATCTATGCAAATGACGCATTTCAAACACCAAAATCAAAATAATTTAACTATTTTATTCAAGTTTTATCAACAAAAACAAATTCAATTCAAGTAGAAATAGGTTTAATAAAAATGTTGATCAATTGCCCAGCAATTTGAATCAAACCTAACAGAGTCAATGTAGAATTAAATTTCAAGCAATAAAAGCAACCATCTTCCATAAAATTGAGATCTTCTACTAAAAAATGAAACATATGTGTGTGTGTGTGTGTGTATTGGATGGAAGTTTGACGCTACAGATCATAAATTATAGATCAAAAGCATGCAATACAATTCAAGTTCGAAAGAAAAAGAGGAGAGAGAAGTACCTTCATAAACAACAAGAGAGAAACGAATGCTGAATTGGATATAGATATTGAAGTTGAAGATAAATCAACTAAAGTCGAATGTCGGGCCTAAGAAAATGAATCGCTTATAAATTTTGGGTGAGATTGATGAAGAGCGTAATTGTTTATAAATTATCATGTTTGATAATACACCTTCGAATATACATTCCTCTATTTCGAATCTGGAACATATTAATGAAGAGTGAAATCAAAGATTGGAGATTAGGGTTCTAGGCATCGTCAACTTTACAGCTACTAAGAGCGAAGTGTTGAAGATCGAAGATGGAGTAGAACGGCTGAACTTCGTTAATTAGAGATGGAGTAGAACGTCGATTAGGGTTATTTCATTTTCAGAGGGAGATGAAAATTGTTAAGTGTTATTTGGGACGGCGACGAATCTGGTTAAGTGTTTTTGGGAGGGAAACGAAAATTTTAGGCCAAAACGTTACCTGTGAACAGTACAAAACAGATAAAAAACAAATAATTTAAGGCAAATAATAACGCTTTAGAATAATGCGTTACTAAATGGCGTTATTAATAATATATTTTCTTCACTCTGCATCCAATCCAAACATCACTGATGCAACATATAAATAGCAAGTACAATTTTTTTTAAAGATAATGTACCTGAAGCTCATGAGCAATAAGTTTCTGTTTAGCAGCCTCTTGTTCAACGGGTACACGAGCATCTTAAGTCAGCTTTTATTCTTGTTCCAACATCATCAAAACCTACAAGAGAAAAATATGTATTCATCACATTATCAAGATGTAATAGGAAAAATTCAACAACAAAAAAACCTTAATCATGGCATGCTCTTGTTCTTGTTTGTCTCTGAGAGTCTGCTGCAACTCTGGTGCCATCTGCTCCAATTCTTCAACTTGTACACAATTATATTGAGGATTAATAATTGTTACTATAGATGTCCCTAAAACAATTAAGTCAATATGCATTAAGTTAGGAAAGGAAACCCTTTAAATCATTTTGATTTCACTTATTATAATATATACATGTGGGATAGCAATATAAATGGCATTTTCTAATTCAATTTTCTAACATTATATGAAGCGGAATTTAAGAAAAGCATTCCAATGCTATAAACTCGTTAAAGTGTGCATAAACTTTTACATCTCATTATATGATACGATGAAGTTCCAAATTGGCATAATTAATTCAATACCCAGTCATTTTCAATGAAAATCGGTCTTTATTCAATACCCAGTCAACCCCAAGGAAAACCATAAACATTTTCTTGATGATGGGAAATAATTTGCCTTTTGTATAAGTGATTTGAGATCATCGATGTTCCGTAGTAAATTTTAAAAATCGGAGGCATTTTAGCAATGCTGAAAATAAGCTTATGTGATAGCTAAGTAACAAGTAAGGTCATTGACAATAGCAATCCAATATGATTTCTAGAGATTATGACATAATTTTGCAATAGCTGTTTATCGATTTGACTTTGTCTAGGAGTGACTCCGCAGAGACATGAGCTTTATTTATAAACACAGGAGACTCAGTGGTACCATTACGCTTAGAAACAAGACAATTGTATTTAAATATTTATACCATTTAAAAATGAATATCTTTGGCTTATTTACTGACATTATATTAATGGTTTGACTAGAGATCTCCAGGAAAATTTTGTTCATCCTCAGATATTTGACGGGTAACAAAAAATTGAGCTGGAAAGTTAAATATGAATATTTAGGTAGGTGCGACAGACAATCATGAAACAGTTTAGAAAAATCTTATAACATCTTTATTAATACTTAGAATATATACACAGTTTTTGGTCCGACTGTGAACTTTCTACACACATATGTATTCGTAATTGGAATAGAAGCACAGTCTTTTGGTCCAATCGTAAAGTTTTAAAAATACCCATATATGCAAATAAGATGTCAGGAGTTCGAATTTCGCAAAGAACAAAAACTAACATCTATTCTCAAATTGAAATTTTTGAAGATAAATAAGACTAGAACTTCGAAATCCTATTTCGACAAAAAAATTACAATTTTTAAAAAAAAAAATCAATTTGTTTTTATCAAAATTACATAGAAATTTTAAATTTAATAATTTTGTAAGAAAGTTTTATATGGAGGTACCATAAAATCTCATGTGTGTGTAAGCTTGCGAGTTCAAATCAAAGTGACAATAAAAATTAGTCTTTATTTTTATTTGGAAAGATCAGAATATTTTAAGGTCATGTGTTAGAATCTTGGCAATGACAATGTTTGACCTTTTTTTCCCTTGTTGTTTTTCATTCTCAGTACCAAATATCACCAATAATCATTACCATTCTATATTGATTTTAAATTTATGTAGAAGTCATATTTTATCATGATCCTTTTATAGTTTTAGCTAATTTTGTGGCCAAAAAAACCTATTTAATATATGTGAAAATAAATGATAATTTCATGTAGCCATAAAATCATTTTTTTTCTAAACATTTTGTATGACAACCAAATTATTTTCTTATACTTAAAGGATATTTGAGAAAATATTACAACTGAAAATCAAGTTTATAACTATGTGTCGTTTTATATATTATTATTTTCAAATCTAGAATACAATATTTTTAAATCATCGCTAATTATATAACTATTATCAAATTGGAAATAACCAATGCATCATGTAAGGTTTGATTATTTCAATTATATACGTATTTTGTTCAAAATAGTATTTAGTCCAACTAACGCATCCACAACCCAACAGAAAAAATTAAAATGAGTTTCAACTTCATTCATAAAAATTTCCAATTAAATTAGTTTTTTTACTTTAAATACTTTGAAACTATGTCTTAAATTATGCCAAAACTTTGTTAATTTCTTTACCATAATTACATAAATTATGAAGCTAAGATACGAACAACCAAAATTTACTATAGAGGATGAGCGGTCAATTTTTTTTATTAAATTCCTCATTAATTATTAGATTTGAGTTAACGAATTATCCAGGATCATTCACTATTTGATTAGCATTAAAGCTTTGTGAAGTATATATTAAACTTCATTTAAGTAACATTTATTAACATAGTTTAATAAATATTGAAGGCAACACACTTATTGTTAACTGAAGAATTAAAAAGCATTACTACTTTGAGTATAGTGTCTTCTACTGTTACAAGAATGACTTTGTTGTGCCATATCCTACTCATGAAAAACAGTTAATAAACCTATGAAATAAAACAAACGAATTGTTTTCTAGTAAAACATAACCTAGAAATGGTAAATAAAATAGTTAATAAACATAACCAAATGATAAAATCATAACCTAACGATAAAAAAATTTTGAAATCATAACCAAACAATAAAATCAAAATAAAAAAATTAATAAACATAACCTATAAATTTCTAACCTAGAAATCTGAGCAGATGATTTAGGGTTCTGGACGTGTCGACTTCGAAACTGCTGAAGAGTGATGAGCAAAGATCAGAGATGGCGGGCTAAATCAGAGATCGGAAATGGCAAGCAATGAGCGAATAGGAGGGAAATGTAATTAGAACTCTAAGCAGATGATTTAGGGTAGGACGCATATACTTCAGAACGGCCAAAGCGCAGTAAGCGAAGCAAGCTGGATCAGAGATCGAAGAACGGAGAAGGCAAAGGATGAGAGATTAAGAGGGAGATGAATTGAATAAGTGTAATTTTGGTTTTGGAAGGAAGATGAACTAATAATTATTTTGAGAGGGAGATGAAAATTTTAGGAGGGATGATTTTCATTTTGGGCCAAAGCGTTACGAGGTAAGAGTGTACACAAGAGAACAAATAAATAAATAAAGTAACTAGCTACACTAAACAATAACGCTTTACAATAATGCGTTATCGAATGGCGTTGTTAATGACATATGTTCTTGTAGTGAACCTTTCCTCGGAATGACGATGAAGTTAATTTACAAGGTACATATCGGGTATAACGACCCTGCCTCGACCTTCAAAAATCGATATCTATACTGCACTCGTATTCAAATGTCGCAGATTTAAACGTCGAATCTGGTTCACCGAAGCTTATAACACATTAAGTACAACAACACAGCGGAAGAAAATGAATATATCATTGATGTACAATAGTTGATTACAACAATGATAAAATGAATATCACCTAATCAGAGATACACAACAGCAGAAAGATTTACACCAACAACAAAGGCTTTAAAGAAAACCAATGTCCATATTGCAACTCCATCTCTAATGCTCCAAAACCAAATAGATTAACTCAAATTGCTTCGAAGATTCCGATCCAATAAGCTCGAACCACCATCAAACTGAACTAATCAAACTCGATTCCCAACGCGATTGCCAAAATCCAAAGACTTTAAGGTATCAAAACAGAAAGCTGAAGGAAACCGTATATATATCTACTATCTGAAAATCTAACTCTAGACTGCTCGTGTGGAAAATTGTGGACAACCAGAGTTTAGAAAGGGAATAATAAATTCCAAGTCAGTCATGGGACCGGTGTGAGCAAAAAAAACTAGTTTTCTTTAAACAAAACAAACAAAAAGAATTTAAAAATAAATCCGCAATGCTTTTTGGAAAATGAAACTACCATAAGGCCTCTCCGCACACACACAATGCAAGAACATAGTTAGAGGAGATTTCTCCTTATGATAGTCAAACATGCTTGATACGCGAAAATCTTTTTGATATTATTATTAGTGCATAGTGGAAAACATTAGCAGGTATAATATTAATCTTAGCCAGCATACGTACCATTATAATATGCCTACTATAGCTACCATATTAGATGGCGGATTCTACATACAAGGCGCGTATTGATGATTGGATTTCCAACAAATGGTCAGGCTAAGGAGCTTCCTGGGCCACATTGGTATGCCTCTAGAGGGACGCCCGAGAATTTAACCAACTCTCTGCCAACACAAGGTCGGGTTACTTCTGTAACTAGGTAACTACTACACGAGTATCCATCCCCAGGTCGTAACCAACTTTTATCCTAGGGCCTTCAACCACAAAGCAACCACCATAAAGTGATAAATTTACATCATCCACATAGGTTAAATATCTAGGCTCCATGCCATGATACCACCTCTATCCAGAAGGAAATGTACATACCCTCAAGGGGCGCTACCCTCAAATAACCTTGCTGCATTCTTCCTGTTTCGACCATTCCTGTGAGGTCCGACGAGGTCACGTCCACTTAGCTACGCTTTACACAAAGCCATGTTTTGATCAATAAATGATCAACAACACACAGCTGCACTCAGCATGCCATACTACCGAATTGGAGTATATCACTGATAACTATCAACTACATAACCGCTGAGCTCGTACGTCTCAGAGAAGGGTGTTAAGCTAAGAGAATAAATACTCCACCACCAAAGAGAAATGTATTAGATAGAGATCAGCTTTATATCTCAAAGTGTAATGTCAGACATCCAACCATACAAGTATGTTCCGGGTTCGAACAGAATCGAAGGCACTTCCAGAGAAGCCATTGCAATCTGGGTATTCACAATCCCGATCAGACTTCCCATCACATATGGAGATCTCTATACCGGCGTGACTCAGTGTAGAGACATTCGACGGGTAACCCTTTTGTTCTCGAAAATACCCGGCCTTTACCACCGGTCTTCAAATGCTATCCATTACGTCGTATCATTATTCGGAATGGGTTGTATGACATAAAGTCCTCTCCCGGCTAAACCAAATAATGAGCGCAATAGTAAAACATATGGATATTGGGATCTCAGTTAAGTCACAATTTATTACCCAAAACCTTTCTTTAAATGGTCTAAACAAATCACCATTTCCTAATCTTTAAACAAGAAGATTCACTTCACAAAATTCACCAATCTTTCACAAAGATTAATTCATAACTTTCAAAACAATTCCATTTCAAATCTTTTATATAAAAGATACACCTTTCAGATCCTTTTACTTTGAAAACAAAGTTCGTCAATCTTTAGCAAAGATTCATTAATAGCATTCAAAACAATTCCATTTCAAACTTGAAATCATTTCAACACAAACTGGAAGTTCTTTCATTATATTTGAGATCCATTATCATTTGAAAACAAAGGATTTTTGTTTTGGAAAAATCCGATTACATTTGCACAAGTTAAACCCCTTCGAGTATAAAACTTGAGTTAAATTCAAATTCCCAAAACAGTACTTTAAAAATGGTTTAAAACCCATATTATATAACTTGTATAAACTTTTTTAATTTCCAAACATATATTCATAGAACTTAATTTCAAATCATAAATTCCAATTCAAATCAAACCATTTAAATTTCAAAACTTTATTAAGTTATTCAAAATAACTTTTATCTTTTAAAAATTCTTTTAAAACTTCTTTTAAAAAGCTTTTCGTATTCAACCCAATTCTTTTTCAAAAATCATTTAGATTCAAACTTAAACTTTTAAACAAAATAATATTTAGATTTCAAAATATCTTTGACTTAACCGATTTCCTCGTGAAATCCATATTTATGTGTGCATGGTGTAGTCCAGGGGTTTTACACAATAGTGCAACATCACCAATCATCACAGTTTCAATCATATCAATATCGATAAGCGGTAAATCTATAACGCATATCTTCCATTCAAACATTCGCAGATAAATAATATAGATTCATTACAGATAAAATAAATTACATTCATTACAGCTCGAATCAAAATAATTCATGTCACAAAGCATCACACAATAGGGGTATCAAACAATTCAAAGCATTTCATACAATTCAAACATCCACAAGTAAGATTAATTACCTATCTGATTAATTTAAATCAGATTAATCACTTATGAATAAATTACTAATCCAGGTTAATTAATAATAATTAGTTACAAACCATCTTAATTAATTAACCTTTAATCATTTATTAATTAACCTTTAATAATAAATTAATCAACGTTTAATTATTAATTTATCAACCTTAATTAATAATTAAATCAAACTTTAATCATTAAATAATTAATCTTTAATTATTTAATTATTCTTTAATTAATTACCCATAATTAATTACAATAACTAATTGCCCCTCAATTAATTACCATTAAATTAATTACCCTTAATTAATTACAATACGTGATTTTCCCTAATCGCTTTCATTAGTTAATTTACCTTTAATTAATTAATCATTCCTTAAATTAATTACTTTAATTAGATTAACCTTCAAGTTGATTACATAATTAATTGTCTCTTAATTACATTAAGTAATTACAAATTAATTAACTTTTAAATCATCAATTAATCAACCTTTAAATTATTAAGTAATCAACCTTTAATCACTTAATAAATCTTTAAATTACAAATTTATTAACCAACCCTTAATTAATTTCATTAATAAATTACCACTTTGATTACTTATGTTAAGTAATCATGCTTTAATAAATCTCATTAATTAATCATTCTTTAAGTAATAATCTTTCAATTACTTTTATTAATAATTAATCATTAATTACTTAAGATCTTGATTATTTAAAAGATAAAAACATTTCATCGTAATTAATTACTTCACCTTGTTTAATAATCTTATTATTAATTTTTATTAACCACCTTAACTTAAACCTTTATGTTAAATTAAAGATTCAAAACGCTCCATTCTTTAGTCATTTACTTAATAATAAAATTAAGTTTATTTAACAGAAAATAAACTTTTCAAAAACAAAGGTTATATATTAAAAACATTTTAAACTCAAAAAACCTTTAATAAGTTCCATCTTAATTTAAACATTATTTATTTTAAAAGAAACGGTTAATAAATTATTTAACCTTGATTAAATTTAAAAAATTTAAACTTGTTACAAAATATCGAGAAACTCGGGACAAACACTTAAATACTCCAGCCCAACTTTGAGTTATCTTCCCACTTTCCTTTTTCCGAGTCACCCTCCACATTTCTTCGAGACGAACTCGAGTGTTCCTCGTCTTCCTAACCCACATCATTTCCAGATGCACGAATCTTCGCGCGTGCACGTGCACATGTGATCAGAGCCGCTCTGATCACCGCTGCTACTATGAGAACATTGACTACGACCACTACGATCAATTCGAACGCCTAGATTGACAAAATGATGTCGAAATTGAATTTGAGCAAGTCGACATTTTTCTGTAACCAGACTCGATCGAAAACAACCGCCTCGACGACGACGATCAAACCACCTGAAGCACTGCCACTCTGACCAAAGCAACGTCCTACTCTCCCCTTCCCATTCCCCTGGGTGCGATTAACCCAAACACCTTGACGAAGTCGCAATCTCCCCTAGAACTTCATCAGCCAAAAGTGATTATCGTACCCTAGATCGACGTGGTGTCACTGCCACGACAATATAAAAATTCATCTAGCATTTTTCCCAGCCTTACCAGCTCTCCACTATCTTCAGCATCAATCTCAACCCATGCATCAACGTCGATCATCGAAATTTGACGAAAAACATGCAATCCGTTTAACCTAAAATTTCTAAATCAATTAATCACTAAAAATTCTGATTTTTCTTTTAAAAATCATACTTTTCGAAAACTTGATGGTTGGAATAGATAGATCAAGGAAATTTAGCATTCGACTTTGACCGATTTTAGCATTTTTTGTATATTTTAAATTTTCAGATAAATTCAAATAAATTCTTCTCAAAAACACATTTTTTTAGTCTTAGATCTCGATTATGCAAACAAGTTTTGTTTAGATTTTAAAGCCTAATATAGATTAAACATGAAGATTTTTGATTTTCAAACAGGTTTTAAAATGTGGAACTAAAACAGAAGTAAATATATCTGTTTCCAAACATGTACATAGAATATCCATACATGCAGGCATATTTCATCCATAAACACATATTCCACACATATATTCAATATTGATCACATGCAAACCGAAGTAAATATATGGGTTTAAGGTTTTTGCTCACCTGACTTTAAACAAAGCAACATTATGTTTTTTTCTCTTATTTGTTTGTTTGATCTGGAACTCTGAGATCTGCTACCTGCATTGGTTGTTGAATTGAATCTTTGATCTTTGCCTGATCTGCTTTAGATTTTTGAATTTGCTTAAGTTGTATTTAAATATGCTCTTGAGTTGTTGCTTCCAGGTTGAAGTTTGTTTGTTTGAGTTTATTACCATGTTTTAGATGTTTCGGACTTTGACTTCCAGGGTGTGGTTTCATTTTGATGTTGAGATGATTTTGGTTTTTTAATTCTCAGTTTGAAAATGAAAGAGAAATTAGAGAGGAGAATGAATTGGATTAGCCTGGTTATACTCTCATCATTTTATTTTCTTTACATAAATTTAAATGCCACTTGTTCATTTAACTTAACACTTGTTATCCTATTTATCTCCTTATTTTACAAATGTCATTTTGTGATTAAACTGTGTTTAAACCCTTTCATTTAATTTATTTATAATTTGTGTTTAAATCCTTGCCTTACTTTTATATTTAATATTTATGTTAAACCCTGGTTTTTAATTTATTTATCAATTATGGTTTATATTTTCAAAAGATATATGTATCAAAGCTCAACATTTATTTACCAACTATATTTATCTTCAAATATATAAAAGAAAAGGAATTTAAATTGTCATGCAAATCTTGTTCAATCTCAAAAGATCTGTATATTAAAACCTTCATCCATTCTTGTTTTAAAATATATATATACAATATACATACATTTTCAATTATTTTTACTTACATAACTTTTTAAAGGAAAATTGATTTTAAATCAAATTATCCATTATTAATAAATAATCAAAAATATATTTTTCTTAAAACATAGAATTTTAAATCCAATTTTATTATTATTATTTTTCTTACATTTCCAATCCAAATTTACTTTAAATTTATTTATTTTTGAATTTCAAACCAAATTCTGTTTTACAATATTTTATTTTAGAATTCCCAAATTAAAAATTCTTTTTACAAATTTTATTTTTATTCTCAATTTTTCAAATTAATTCACAATTAATTCATAAATTTTATTCTGAAAATTAAATTAATCACTTTATTATATTTGGCTAAAATATGAAAATGTTACAGAAAATCAGTTCTTCTCAAAACACATTTTTATTAGTCTTAGATCTCGATTATGCAATCAAGTTTTGTTTAGATTTCGAAGCCTAATATAGATCAGAGATGAATATTTTTGATTTTTTAACGATTTTTAAAACTTGGAACTAAAACTGAAGTAAATGTATCTGTTTCCAGACATGTACATAGAATATCCATACATGTAGGCATATTTCATCCATACAAACATATTCCACAACATATGTTCAATGTTGATCACATGCAAACCGGAGTAAATATATGGGTTTAAGGTTTTTGCTCACCTGATTTTGAACACGGTAATATTTTTTTTCTTATTTGTTTTTTTGATCTGGAACTCTGAGATCTGCTACATGCATTGGTTGTTGAATTGGATCTTTGATCTTTGCCTGATCCGCTTCAGATTTTTGAATTTGCTTAAGTTGTATTTAATTCTGCTCTTGAGTTGTTGCTTCCAGGTTGAAGTTTGTTTATTTGAGTTTATTACCATGTTTAAGATGTTTCGAACTTTGATTTCCAGGATGTAGTTCCATTTTGATGTTGAGATGATTCTTGTTTTTTAATTCTCAGTTTGAAAATGAAAGAGAAATTGGAGAGGAGAATGAATTGGATTAGCCTGGTTATACTCTCGTCACTTTATTTTCTTTACATATAAATTAAATATAAAAGAAATTTAAATGCCACTTGTTCATTTAACTCAACACTTTTTATCCTATTTATCTCCTTATTTTACAAATGTCATTTTGTGATTAAACTGTTTTAAAACCCTTTCATTTAATTTATTTATAATTTGTGTTTAAATCCTTTCCTTACTTTTATATTTAATATTTGTATTAAACCCTTGTTTCTAATTTATATATAAACTATAGTTTATATTTTCAAAAGATATATTTATCAAAGCTCAACATTTATTTACCAACTATATTTATCTTCAAATAATAAAAGAAAAGTAATTTAAATACATGCAAATCTTGTTTAATCCCAAAAGATTTGTTTATTAAAACTTTTAACCATTCTTGTTTTAAAATATATATACATTATACATACATTTTCAAATATTTTTACTCACATAACTTTTTAAAGGAAAATTGATTTGAAATCAAATTATCCATTATTAATAAATAATTATACATATATTTTTTCTTAAAACATAGAATTTTAAATCCATTTTTTTTTTTACATTTCCAATCCAAATTTACTTTCAATATATTTATTTTTGAATTTCAAACCAAATTCTGTTTTACAATATATTTTATTTTAGAATTCCCAAATTAAAAATTCTTTTTACAAATTTTAATTTTATTCTCATATTTTCAAATTAATTCATAAATTTTATTGCAAAAATTAAATTAATCATTATTATATTTGGCTAAAATCCGAAAATCTTATAGAAAATCAATTCTTCTCAAAAACACATTTTTTGTTAGTCTTAGATCTCGATTATGCAAACAAGTTTTGCTTAGATATCAAAGCCTAATATAGATTAGAGATGAAGATTTTGATTTTCAAACAGGTTTTAAAACCTGGAACTAAAACAGAAGTAAATGTATATGTTTCCAGACATGTACACAGAATATCCATACATGCAGGCATATTTCATCCATACAAACATATTCCACAACATATATTCAATATTGATCACATGAAAACTGAAGTAAATATACGGGTTTAAGGTTTTTGCTCACCTGACTTTGAACAGAGTAGTATTATATATTTTTTCTCTTATTTGTTTGTTTGATCAGGAACTCTGAGATCTGCTACCTGCATTGGTTGTTGAATTGAATCTTTTATCTTTGCCTGATCTGCTTCAGATTTTTGAATTTGCTTAAGTTGTATTTCAATCTGCTCTTGAGTTGTTGCTTCCAGGTTGAAGTTTGTTTGTTTGAGTTTATTACTAGGTTTGAGATGTTTCAGACTTTGATTTCCAGGCTGTGGTTTTATTTTGATTTTGAGATGATTTTGGTTTTTTAATTCTCGGTTTGAAAATGAAAGAGAAATTGGAGAGGAGAATGAATTGGATTAGCCTCGTTATACTCTCATCATTTTTTCTTTACATATAAATTAAATCTAAAATAAATTTAAATGCCACTTGTTCATCTAACTCAACACTTGTTATCCCATTTATCTCCTTATTTTACAAATGTCATTGTGCGATTAAATTGTGTTTAAATCCTTTAATTTAATTTATTTATAATTTTTGTTTAAATCCTTGCCTTACTTTTATATTTAATATTTATGTTAAACCCTTGTTTCCAATTTATTTATAAATTATGATTTATATTTTCAAAATATATATTTATCAAAGCTCAACATTTATTTACCAACTATATTTATCTTCAAATATATAAAAGAAAAGGAAATTAAATTGCCATGCAAATCTTGTTCAATCTCATAAGATCTGTATATTAAAACCTTTAACCATTCTTGTTTTAAAATATATATATACATTGTACATACATTTTCAAATATTTTTACTTACATAACTTTTTGAAGGAAAATTGACTTGAAATCAAATTATCCGTTATTAATAAATAATCAATCATATATATATTTTTCTCAAAAATAGGATTTTAAATCCAATTTTATTATTGTTTTTTCTTGCATTTCCAATTCAAATTTACTTTCAATATATTTATTTTTGAATTTCAAACCAAATTCTATTTTACAATATATTTTATTTTTGAATTCCCAAATTAAAAATTCTTTTTACAAATTTTATTTATATCCTTAAATTTTCAAATTAATTCACAATTAATTTATAAATTTTAGTCCAAATATTAAATTAATCACTTGATTATATTTGGCTAAAATCCAAAAATGTTACAGGAAATCAATTCTTCTCAAAAACACATTTTTTTTGGTCTTAGATCTCGATTATGCAAACAAGTTTTGTTTAGATTTCAAAGCCTAATACAGATTAGAGATGAAGATTTTTGATTTTCAAGCAGGTTTTAAAACCTAGAACTTAGAAGTAAATGTATCTCTTTCCAGACATGTACACAGAATATCCATACATGTAGGCATATTTCATCCATACAAACATATTCCACAACATATATTCAATATTGATCACATGCAAACCAGAGTAAATATATGGGTTTAAGATTTTTGCTCACCTGACTTTGAATAGAGCAGTGTTATATTTTTTCTCCTATTTGTTTGTTTGATCTGGAACTCTGAGATCTGCTACTTGCATTGGTTGTTGAATTGAATCTTTGATCTTTGCCTGATCTGCTTCTGATTTTTGAATTTGCTTAAGTTGTATATAAATCTGCTCTTGAGTTGTTGATTCCAGGTTGAAGTTTGTTTGTTTCGGTTTATTACTAGGTTTGAGATTTTTCATACTTTGATTTCCAGGCCGTGGTTTCATTTTGATGTTGAGATGATTCTAGTTTTCTAATTCTTAGTTTGAAAATGAAAGAGAAATTGAAGAGGAGAATGAATTGGATTAGCCTGGTTATACTCTCATCATTTTTCTTATTTACATATAAATCAAATCTAAAAGAAATTTAAATGCCACTTGTTCATTTAACTCAACACTTGTTATCCTACTTATCTCCTTATTTTACAAATGTGATTTTGTGATTAAATTGTGTTTAAACCCTTTCATTTAATTTGTTTATAATTTGTGTTTAAATCCTTGCCTTACTTTTATATTTAATATTTATGTTAAGCCCTTGTTTCTAATTTATTTATAAATTATGGTATATATTTTCAAAAGATATATTTATCAAAGCTCAACATTTATTTACCAACTATATTTATCTTCAAATATATTAAAGAAAAGTAATTTAAATCGTCATGCAAATCTTGTTTAATCTCAAAAGATTTGTATATTAAAACCTTTAGCCGTTCTTGTTTTAAAATATATATACATTATACATACAATTTCGATTATTTTTACTTGCATAACTTTCTAAAGGAAAATTGATTTGAAATCAAATTATCCATTATTAATAAATAATCATATATATATTTTTCTTAAAACGTTGAATTTTAAATCCAATTTTATTATTATTATTTTCTTACATTTCCAATCCAAATTTACTTTTAATATATTTATTTTTGAATTTCAAACCAAATTCTGTTTTACAATATATTTTATTTTAGAATTCCCAAATTAAAAATTCTTTGTACAAATTTTAATTTTATTCTCAAATTTTCAAATTAATTCACAATTAATTCATAATTTTTTTCCAAAAATTAAATTAATCACTTTATTAAATTTTGCTAAAATCCGGAAATGTTACATCAGGAAGATGGTGGACTCCAAGAAGATATGAAAAGGCCCACGGATATCGACCGGACCATTCATGCAAAGTGGAATTCAACCACCGCTTTGCACCAACCATTCTAACACTAGACTGATCGGCAATGGTTATACGGTTAGTAAGAGAGAGCCAAGGATTGACTAACGATGACTGGAGAATCTCGAGAATCCATACCACATTCATTGACAATGTTCTACATGTGGAGTATCCTAGGAGGTACAACATGCCATCAATGCCCGCCAATGAGGGAAAAACTAACCTCGGGTAGCATAACATGAGATACGTGTGGCTGATGGATTCTGTGCGAGGGGATGATGCAAACAAGTGTAGATGCTTACACATAACATTCTCTAGAACAACAATGATGTGGTTCACAAGATTACCCCAACGATCAATTTCTAGGTTCAAGGATTTGACAACAAAGTTTATGGAGCGGTTCCCGATGCATGCAACTTATCCTAAGGATGTGATGTCCCTATTTAATGTGATTCAGGCGCCAGGAGAATGTTGAAAGATTATTTGGAGAGATTTCATACATCTGTTATAGAAATCAGTAATCTGAATGACCATGCAATATTGATGGGCATGACAAGAGGGATAGATCCAGAATCTGATTTCGATGATTAGTTAGTTGATAAGCCTCATGCAACGTTGGAGACTTTTAGACAAAGGCAGCTCAGTATTTGATAAAGGAGGAAGCTAGGCCCTCCATGAAAAAGAATATTGGGAAGCAAGCAGAGAGGGAGTAAAAGTAACATCGTAGTAAAGCAGTCTGATGACAGGTTGGGAAAAGTTCAAGTAAATGTCCAAAACAAGCTAAATTAGAAAAAGAAAGGCAGAGATAGGGACCAAGAACGAAAGAGAGATTCTGGAAGAAGGGAGCCCAGGATCCGATGTTCGATACTTACACACCGTTGAATACATCCTTGGAGAATATCTATTTGTCTACTTGCAATACCATGCAATACAGGAAGCCGCCTCCAAAAGAATCAACTGAGAAGCAGTAACAAACCAAAAAATATTTTCGGTTCCACGAATGCTATGGATATGGCATGAATGACTGCGGGCATCTCCAGGACATTATCGAAAAGTGAATCGAGAAAGGAAGTTGCAGCAATTTGTAAAAACCCTGCAGGATGGTGGACATAGGGCATCCGACCACAACCAAGGACAAGTATCATGCATGGATGAGGGGCATGCGTGAACGGAGGAAAGATTGGTGATAAATATGATAGTCGGAGGACCGTACCCAGAAAATAAAAGTTGGCCAAAGATGGAGTGCTACGCTAGTGCGATTAGGCATGTGGATTTTGAATATTTTTTTAGTACAGAAGACAGAGCTCTGGAAAAACAACAACGTACAACCACATATTACATCTTGTTTAGAAATAGAATTTCGGACAAGGTAAAAGCTCCAACAATCGACCCAATGGTGATTTCGGCCATGATCGGTCCCACCGTGATGAGAAGGTATTGATTGATTATGGAAGTTCAGTAAATATAATTTTCAAAAAAGCTTCTGCTTACACGAAAATGGAAGCTAAGTACTTAAAGCCATCTAAAGCCTGCATACATGGTTTTAATGGTGTTGCAACTGAGGCTATTGGTTATGTTGAATTACCTATAGAGTTGGGAGAAGGTGACCGTAGAAGAGTGCGAATCTTGCCTTTTTTGTTTTGGATGTCGACACTCCTTACAATGTTTTTCTAGGACAACCTCCCCTTGCTGAATTCCGAGCAGCCTTTTCTCCATAGTATTTGACTTTGATGTTTCCAAAAGATAATGGTGTCAGAGTTATTCACAGTGATCAGGCGTGCCTGTTATGTAGTTAGGTTGAGGGATGCTCAGCGCAAATAGAAAAGTAAGGGCGTGGACATAACTGTCTGCATCCAAGCTATTAAAGATTAACAGCTAACACCTGAGCCTTGGCTTAGGTACCATAGTCGGTTCTTTAGAGATAATATCTGAGAGATGATGAGGAGGAGTCCAAAGAAAATAAGGCTGCATCGGCTGAGTTGATGATTGAGATCACAGTCAACCATGATGACCCATCACAGGTCCAAAAGATCGGATCGTAGCGCAGCCCCCCGATGATGGAAGAACTTGTTGGATTTCTCCAAGTGAATCTAGACTGGTTCGGTTGGACTCACTCTAATATGTGTGGAATCTTTCTTGCAATTACAAGCCATGTATTGCTTCTCGACCCGTGGCATGTCGGGATGAAGCAAAAAAGACGCAACACGGATCCGAAGAGATCTGTCGCTTTCATAGAGGAAGTGGATAAACTCAAAGAAAATGGGTTTATCCATGACGCTCTCTACCCTAAGTGGGTATTTAACCCTGTACTTGTGGAAAAGGTGAATTGGAAATAGAGAATGTGCGTTGATTACTCAGAATTGAATAAGGCATGTCCTAAAGGTAGTTTCCCCCTTTCGAGATCGATCAGCTGGTGCATTCAACCGTAGGACATGAATCACTATCTTTCGTGGATGCGTACTCGGGATATAAACAAATCCCAACGCATATTCCCAATCAAGAACGCAATAGTTTCATCACCAATGTTGGATTATATTGCTATGGGGTGATGTCATTTGGACTAAAGAATGCAGGAGCTACTTACCAATGCTTAGTCAATAGGTTGTTTAAAGATTGGATTTGAAATATAATGGAAGTATATGTGGATGATATGCTTGTGAAGTCACGACGATCGAGCGACCACATTAAAGACTTAGCAGAAATGTTTGGCATCCTACCACATTACAAGTTTAAAATTAATCCTTTGAAGTGTTATTTTGGTGTAGCATTAGGGGAATTCTTGGTTTTTCTTGTTAACACCCATGGAAACAAAGATAATTTCGATAAGATTCAGCTATCCACGATATTAAAGCACCAAAGACTATCAAACAAGTACAGAGTCCAAATGGGAAAGTTGCTTCCTTAAGTCGATTTATTTCCGAACCTACCGATAAATGCATTCCTTTCTTTGACTTAAATAGGAAAAGGAAAATAAAATTTGAATGGACACAGGATTGTAAAGGCGCACTTCAAGCTTCGTTGAATCATTTAATAGACCCCTCGTCCTGTCAAAGCCGGTGGATCATGAAGATATATACATCTGTTAGGCCGTGTGGGTGCAAGTTATAAGTGCTGCATTACTTCGTGAGGAGAATCGAATTCAAAAACTGGTTTACTAAGTTAGCAAGCGATTGACGAGAGCTGAAAGGAACTATCCAAAAATAGATAAACTGGCACATTGCTTGTTAATTGCATCATGAAAACTCTGCCTATACTTCCAGGCTCACCTGAGCAATATTTACACCGGCCAGCATTACGAGAGGTCCTGCAACGACCTAAGACGTCTGGAAGATTACTTAAGCTGAAAATCAAGCTTAGTCAATTCGACATCACTTATCTACCTCGGAGGACTATCTAGGGTCAGGCACTAGAAGATTTTATAGTAGAATTCTCTACATTATGATTCCCTAGATAGTAGTGAAATCCTTACCATATAGTGGATGTATATTAATGAAGCATCCACTGATCATTGTTCTAGAGCTAGAATTGTGCTTGTAACTCCCGAAGATCGGTCAATCCGCTATGCTTTAAAGCTTGATTTCCCAGTAACAATCAAAGAAGCTGAGTTTGAAGTTGATTGCTGGACTAAAACTCGTTAGAGAAGTGGGAATAAAGTCCGTAAGTAAAACAACTGTGAGAGAACTTGGAATAAACTCGTTAGAGAATTGTGAAATAGGTGAAGTGGTTCTGGATATTGCTGATATCCAGTCCGGGTCTTTCCGAATCAAATGTCATCCTTTAAGCCAAGTTGTTTAAGTAAAACAACAATTTAATTTAATTTCAAAATATCATTTTCACACAGCAATTCATCTCAGATAACTATTCAAATAAATGATTCACACTTATCAACAGTTCAATCCAAGCATTTTATATCACAGATCATCATAAATTAATAGACAAGAGATATTAATGAAATCAAACATTCAATTGACATGAAGAATTTTGTTGATATGTTGTCCTAAGATTGCACCAACTGCAAAGTTAGAAGCGTCATGCATTATTTCAAAAGGAAGATTCCAATTGGGTGAGAAAATGATGGGAGTGAAAATGAGTGTATTTTTGAGACGTTTGAATGTAGAAACACAATCAGAATTAAAGACAAATGAAACGCCTTTTCCAAGAAGAGTCGTCAGAGGTCAAGCAATTTTACTTGATTCCTTCACAAAGCGTTGATAAAAACCAGTGTGCCCAAGGAATGAACGAATGTTTTTGATAGATTTGGGAATTGGTAGATTCGCAATTATATCAACTTTAGCTTTATCTACCTTAATGCCCTTGTTTGAAATGACATGCCCAAGGACAATGCCATGTTTGACCATGAAAAGACATTTTTCCTTTGTCCATGCATCGATTCAAAACCAACTCGAGGTGGTGTCATTCAAAAAAAGAGTTTTCAAAGATGGAAAAATCGTCCTTAAACACTTCAAGAAAGCATTCGATCATGTCGAAAATGATGCTGACCATGCATCTTTGGAAAGAACAAGAGCATTGCAAAGACTAAATGGCATACGTCGATATGTAAAGGTACCAAAGGGACACGTGAAAATCATTTTCTCTTGATCTTCGGGAGAGATTGGAATTTGGTTATAACCGGAATAACCATCAAGAATGCAATAGAATTCATGGAAGGCTAATTGTTCAAGCATTTGGTTGATGAAAGGAAAAGGAAAGTGACCGTTACGTGTTGCAGCATTTAATTTTCAATAATCAATGCAAATACGCCAACCCGTTTGAGTATGAGCTGGAACGAGTTCATAAGAGTTGTTCTTGATAACAGTAAGTCTAGATATTTTAGGCACAACATGAATTGGGCTAAACCATGAACTATCAAAAATGGGTTATATGATTCCGTTATTGAGGAATTTAAGAATTTCGTCATGAACCGCATCCTTCATATTTAGGTTAAGCCTTCATTTCATGTCACGAACATGTTTGGCATCGTCAACTAAATGGACACGATGTTGAACAAGAGCGGGGCTAATTCTCTTTATATCGGTGATCGACCATCCAGTTGCTTCTTTTTTTCGATAGATTTGAAATAAGGAATGCTTCTTGATCAAGAGAGAGATTTGAAGAAATTATGGCAGGAAATGTTTTATTGTCACCTAATATGCGTACTTAAGGTGATCAGGAAGAGGTTTGAGTTCCAACCTAGGAGGTTGCTGGATCAAAGAATTTCGTTAAAGTTTTGACTCAACGGTGAAGGGTTCAAATGGAAGTGCATTTTGAATCTCATCAGGCTCGTCTTAAAACAATTATTTGTACTCAGTCTTGCATTCATGGTTTAGGCCAACTGTTTCATTGTCAAAATTTTCTTGAATGGAGTTGACTTCCAACATTTGGCCAAATGATTCATTCAATTGATTTTCAAGATTGAAAATGTTAAGATCCAAAGTCATGTTTCCAAAATAAATTTTCATCGAACTGTTTCGACACCTAATTAGAAAATTAGAAGTAGCTAAGAAATTTCGCTTAAAATCAATGGAATTTGACTCATCGTATTGTTCGCGAGTTATATCTCTAAAACGATGAATCGATAGGGAATATAAATTGACTAATTTAGATGAGTACGTCCTTGCTTTCTCCCATGGGTTTCTTTATCAAACGATCGGTAAACCGAAGAGCTACTTTTGTCAGTTTTAGTTGACCTAAGCCAAGTTGCTGGTAAACTGAATAGGGAATCAAATTGACATTCGCACCCAAGTCTAGTAAGCACTTATTAATCATCTTGTCTTCTATCATGCACAAGATCGTCAGATATCCATGATTTTTGTATTTGATGGAAATTGATTGGGACAAAACTTTGCTAAGTCGATAGCTAAGAAAACTTTATTGGGTACATGAGTGTGTCATTTTTGAGCACACAAGTCCTTTATAAACTTAGCATAAGTTGGGACTTATTGAACAAATCAAGAAGAGAAATGTTTAATTTTACTTGTTTGAAAATTTTCACAATCTTTTCCATTTGATCGGAATGTTTCTTGGGTCGAAGGCGATGTGGAAATGAAACATGATACTTAGTAGGTCAGTTTACTTGAGTAGAAGAAGAATTTGGAATGGAATTTGATTCGATGTTTGGCTTGATATTTTGTTCTGAATCACTTGTCATTGTAGAAGAGTCAAGAGGAACTTTCGGTAAATCGTTTTTAAAAATTGGTTATCGATCTGTTTACCGAAGCGCAAAAGTTGTGATAGCACTCATTTGGTTTATGTTGCTATCTCGAACAACATGGGCTTGATTCGAATTCATGTATTGATTTCTGGGATTCGAAACTGGCTAATTTGGGAATGTGCCTCATTTGCATTTCAAATTTAGCAATAGATTGACTCGTATTCAGCATGTGCGAGATTTTTTTTTTTTTCAAATTTCTATTTGATTGGAGGCTTTGAGTGGTTACTTTAGCAAAAGTTTCAAAACTTTTCTCAAGTAAAGTCAATTGTTTATCTTCTGGGGAGCAAAAGATTGTTGCGGTTGATTTTGAGATGGGCCCGTAGAATATTGTTGAAAGTGGTTGGGTTGAAAGGAAGGAGTCGAAGCATTATTCAAAAATGTTTGAAAATTGGGGCGAACCAAATTTTTGTTAGAATTATTTTGGTTCCATGCAAAGTTAGGATGAGTTCTCCAACCAGGATTGCACGTTGGAGAAAATGGGTCATTCTTAACCTTATTGAAAGCATTGAGTTATTCTATCGAATTAGGACACTGATTGGCGATGTGATTCAGATTATTGCATTTGTAATAGATTTTTGGGAAGCTTGATTCATTTGGTTGGATGAGAGAACGTTGTCGAATTTATTGATCACCACATCTATTTTAGCTTCCAAAGCCAAAGATGACCTTATCGAGTGTGTGCTCGATCGTAAATAAATGGATTTTTCTTTAGAATGTTCCTATAGGGATAACTTTTCGGCCATGTTTTCAAGGAATTGCCAAGCATCATCATGATGTTGAGCGAAAAAAAATGGCTTGGTACATTGATTTAGCATGGTTCGTGAACTATTCTCAAGTCCATCGTATATGATTTGGCAAAGAGTCCATTTCTCGAAATTATGGTGTGGACTTTTTATCAAAAGCTCTTTAAATGTTTCAAAATATTTTTCTAAATATTCACCCCTAAATTGATGAAAATTTACAATTTAATTTCGGATTTTAGTTGTTCTTTCCAAGGGGTCGAACTTTTTTTATGAAAACTTAATATTCTTCCCAAGTTTTAATTGAGTTTGAAGTAAACTATACAACCATTTTTTAGCGTAATCAATAAGGGAAAATATAATTAACCAAAGTTTAGTTCCATCATCACATAATTGTTAGAGTTTAATGGTTGCACATACTTGTTCGAATTTCGTTAAGAAGATGTATAGGTCGTCACGTTCAAAATTTCCATATTTATGGAGTATGGCAATCTGATTGGAAAGAATTCTGAAATGATTACCCATTGGGGCGGGTAACGTGATACAACAAGTTATAGAAACTCTATCGGGAAATATTCTATCCATGAGAGTTCAAGGGGAATTTTCATTTGCTATTGTTTGAGGATTGTTTGTTTGGGTTAAACGATCCGTTGTTGTGTCACGAGTCCAACTATTCATGCACAAGTGAAAAGGTCAAGGAGATAAAGGAGTGAGAATCAAGTGTAAGAGAATGAAACACGGTTTAGAAGATGAAATTAAGTGAAAAATTGTCATATATATATATATATATATATCAAAGGAAAAATATTTACCAAAAGGAATTTATTTTTCGGAAGGGGGATATGATTATTGGTTTGTTTTTTGGATTTTGGATTTTCAAATTTTTTCTTTTTTTAAAGGTTTTTGCTTAATTTTTAGTTTTATTTTTGTTTTTCCTAAAAAAACTTAAGAAAAATGCTTGTTTTTGGATTTCTGATTCTGTTTAATTTTTTTCAAAGGAAAAGATTTGAAAAGAGTTATTTTTGGATTTTTTTTTAAAAATTAAGTTAAGTAAGACGTAATTTTTTTATTTTTTGGATTTTTTTAGTTTTTTAATATATGCATAAACGAATGCAATTAAATGAATGCAAGGACTTAGTTATAAATTTTCTATCCTTAGTAGCTCCTAACTTAAAATTATATAATCACACTTTGTCTAAATCCAACAAAATAGTTCTTAGCCAGATAAAGGACAGAAGTTATCGGTGCACCACGAATCACCGTATCAATTCAGCGGAAGGTTTAAGTACCTACAGAGAAATAATCACTGTAATATTTACAAATCATCGTAGTATTTATATATGATTATTGATCTACCATAGCCTAGACACCAAGAAATTAGATTGTCGAACGAAGACAACATGTCAAGGTACAATTAAGCCCTACATGAGCTTGCGACATCTTTAAGTCCAATGCCAAACTGTTATTATTAGTCAAATTTTATGATGAAATGCAATTTGTAGGTGAAGGAAGAGGTGATGAAACCCCCTACCTTATGTGGATTTTGATGGCGCCCTTAGAAAAGATAATAAGGTGAAATGAATACAAAACTGAAAATAATCGTGAATTAACGATGCAACTACAAATGAAATTTGATTTTTTTTTTTTGAAATTTTATTTAAAATGTAAGCAAACAACAATGAAAAGAAAATAAAAACAAGTGGTAAGAGCACGATACCAAAGCGTGCATAATTATTAGCAATTTTTTTAAGCGACAACTTTTTTCGCAAGCAAGCAATATTCTAGCTGGCAAGCACTTCTTTTCTATGTAATTTGCTGAAAGTTGAAGTACTGCTCTGTGTAGTTGATGGAGAAAGTTGAAGGACTACTCTGTGTAGTAGATGGAGAAAGTTGAAGTACTGCTCTGTGTAGTTGATGTAATGATCGGGTGGAACTAGAGTTTTGCTGGAAGTTTGTTGATGCCAGTGGAGATTTGGTGACCAGTCAGTGTAAAGGGGTAGGATTTGCTGGTTGTGGATGTTATGATTGCTGTGAGGGCAGAAGTTGTTAATTGATGTAGTTATGGTGTAACAACCGGGAAATTTTAATGATTTTAAGTACATAATTAACCAAAAATTTTTATGAAAGTAAACAGTAAAATTTTGCAATGAAAAATTGATATTTGAAATACGTCTATTTAAACGTAGCAAATGTCAGATTTTCATCAGAAAATGGGTAAGTTTGTTTGGTTGTGAAATTTTCGATTTCAAATTTAAAATCAGTTAATTTAAAGGTAATAAAATATTTTTGAAATCAGAATATTTTTATATTAAAAACGCTTACCATTTTCTGAGTAAGGTGTCATATTTCGTTTTGCCAAATTTGGACTGTTATAACCCTGTTTATTTTATTTCGACGGTTTAGCAGCATTTTTGACAGCGAATATTGAGTTTTGATAGGATGGTCATATCTCTAATATTTATGTACCATTCTGTTCATCTCGTCGTGCTGATCTCCGTAGTATATTCATTTTTGTATTTTAGCGTTCGGTACTCGGCGAAATCTGAGAAACGGTTAGCCGTATCTGTGATAACCTAGGTTTTGGACATCGGATAAACGGATGATTAACTGTTTTAATCAATTGAACGGATAAAACTTTGATAATAAAGATATTTGGATATGTAAATAAATTTGAAAATATAATAAAGGAAATCTGTAGTATTCCACAAATTCCAAGCAAATTCAAATGTGATTTTTTTTAGAAGATAAATATAAATAGATTTTTAAAATAGAATTATTTATTACAAATTTAATTTTTGTTGCTTAATACATATATATTTGAGTTGATTTTAAAATTGGATTTTAAAGTGAAAATGAATTTGAATTTGGATTTAAATTTAAATCTAAAAGAAAATTAATTTAAATATTTTGGGTTTAAAAATATATGAATAAGATTTGTTTTATGTTATTTTCCTTGAAGAAATTTGTTTATATAAATTAAGAAGTATTTATTAAATAGGAAAATAAAATTTAAAGCTTTATAAAAGCATTTAAAAGTAAATTAAAAATGCATAATTACAAATGTTAATAGATTAAATCATATTGTAACATGTGTAATATTCTAAAATTTTGTAATTGACAAATGTTAAAGTAATTTAACAAGTGTCAACCATTTAGTTTATTTTCTTTTGTATTTTTAATAAATCTTAATTTAGTCTATATTTATGTATTTTTCCCTTTTTCTTCAAATCTTTTCCTATTCTTCATTTAAAAACAAAAGAAACTCAGATCTGTTAAGAATTTCTCAACTAAATCAAAACAAACCATAATCACTAAAATCAGTAAACAAATCAAAGGAAGAAAACATCTGTCAATCATCTTTACGGTTTTAAATCTGTAGCTAAGCTAATTCAACCCAAGATTCTACAACATCAGGTTCAAGTTCAGATGGAAATCAAGTGGCTAGATCAAAATCATTTCCAGATTTTTAAATAAAATTCAAGCCTGCTTCTCTGTTGCATGTGCAGGTGAGTAAACAAATTTTGATTTTTAAAAGCTTTAAATTGGTTTAAACCCTGATTCATGCAATAATCTTGAGTTTGATTTGGAGATATTGGGTTGCATGTTGATGTCCTGATTATATGAATATGTGTATGAGAATGTATCTTTGTGCATGTAAATATTATGTTCTGTTCTTAGTTTACAGACAAAATTAAATCAAAAACATCAATAACTTCTTGTGTAAATACTTTTGTGTTAGGATCTTTGAAAGAGGAAGGTTTGTAATTTTTAGATTCGATTTTTAAAAATAGTTTCAAGCATATCCATAAAGCAATGATGACAAAAATTGGAATTTACAGTGTTAAGTCAATTTAATTCGAAATTTAAAGTTGTTTCATCTCAAGTTTTGTTTATATGATCTGATTCAATATTGGGAAAAATGATTTTTAAAGGAAAAATCAGAATTTTTTAAGCTTGAATTGAAAGGAATTTAGGGGTTGATCAAAATTTGGAAAACTGTCAATTTCCAATGACCGCGATAACAGATCGCCTCGGGGTCGCGGCTGAAGTAAGTCGGGGGTTCGTCGAGGTCGGCAAAAATGACGACTGGTCCTATCAATCACCGAGGAGGCAAGAATTTGGCGAACTAGGGCATAATATGGGTTTTAATCATGTTTGATTTCAGGATCACTGCGACGTTGACAGGACTTCGGCCTTGATCGCAGGTAGGGAATGGGTTTGTGGGCCTATGATGAAGTATTGATCGGAGTGATAATGTTTTTGGTGGCCGGAGTTGGTAGTTTGGGAAGCTTTTGGGTGATGGTTCATTTTGGTTTAGGTGCGCACTGACTCGATCTTACTTTCGAGTTCGAACTAAAGCAATTATGGTCGGAATCTGGTAGTGAGGCTTGGGATGACTTGCGGCGATGATGTGGATGATCGGAGCGACGGTTGGCGACGTGTACACATACACGATGGATCAGCAGTGTCAGTTGGGTTCTGGTTTGTAACATACGCGATTTTTCGTTGCCAAAAACCGAATAGTTAGGGTTTTAAGAAAAAGAAAAAGGTAGAAGAAGAGGGAGAAAGACAGAAAATAGAGAGAAAAGAAAATAGAACGAACAGAAAACAGCAGAACAACATCAGAATCTCACAATCGCAGCGGAACAACATATAATAAATAAATGAATAATCTTTAAACAAAGAACTATATCAGTTATTACATTACATCACATTACATTTCATTACATCAGAGTGTACAACAACAACAAGCAGCGGAAAAAGAAATACTATATACTAGTAATACGCCATGCCATCCAGCTTGCCTCCAGCAACTCCAGAAATATCCTGATAAACCTAACTCTTGACTGCCCGTGTGGAAATTGGTGGGCACCCAGAGTTTAGGAAGGAAAACAATAAACTCTGAGTCAGTCATGTGACTGGTATGAGAACTCAAAACAGTTTATTTATCTTTAAAATCAAAATAGAGGAATATTTTTAAAGTCAATTCGCAATGCTTTTAAAAATGAGACTACCATAAGGCCTCCCGCACACACACACACACAATGCAAACGCAGAATCGGAGGAGATTTCTCTTTATGATAGTCAAAGATGCTTGATACGCATTAAAAAGAACATTTGATATTATTAATAGTGCATAGTGTAGGGAAAAATTCATTCCGAAAATAAAGATATAAATCTTAGCCAGCATAGACATTTCGAACTATGCCTACTATAGCTACCATCTAAACAGTGGTGACCACCATAAGTAAATGGCAGGTTCTACAACTAAAACCGTACAGGGTTTCGTATTGGGAATTGGATTTCCAACGAATGGTCAGGCCAAGGAACTTCCTATTGCCACATGAGAACGCCTCTGGAAGGACGTCCCCGAGAACCAAACCGGATCTCTGCCAACACAAGGCCGGGTTACCCCTAACTGGGTAACTACTGACACGAGTATGCCATCCTCCGGTCCTTTGGGACCTTTAACCGAGCGCTCGTCACCATCATCACACAATCATAAATAAAGTGTTTCAACATGAGTAAGTATCTGGGCTCCATACCATGATACCACCCTTTTCCAGAAGGAAATGCACATACCCTAAAGGGAGCTACCCCTCATAACCTTGCCGCATCTTTCCTGTTTTGACCATTCCGGGGTGTGAGGCTCGACGAAGTCTCGTCCACAAAGTCACACTTTATACAAAAGCCGTGCTTTGGGTCAACAAATGATCATAGAAATGATCACAAAGATAAACAATCAAACAAATGATCCTATCACAAATGATCAACACAATGATCATTTCACAGCAACACTCAGCATGTCACATTACCAAATTGGGAATATATCACTGATAACCTTCAACTACATAACCTCTGAGCTCGTACGTCTCAGAGAAGGGTGTTAAGCTAAGAGAATAAATTCTCTGCCACCAACAGGAATATATTTGAAAGAAATCAGCTTTATATCTCAATTTGTAATGTCAGACATACAATCCATACAAATCTGTTCCGGGCTCGAACAGAACCGAAGGCACTTACAAAGAAGTCCTTGCAATCCGGATATCCACAATCCTGATCGGATTTCCCATAACATATGGAGAACTCTATACCGGAGCAACTCGATGCAGAGTCAATCGACAGGTCATCCTATCGCTCTCGCAAATACCCGGTCTTCAACACCGGTCATCAATGCTATCCATTACGTCGTATCACTATTCGGAATGGGTAATCCGAATAACGAGCGCAATAATTTAAAAATAAGTGTAGCATTCAAATTCAAGCAAATCACAACAAATACCTTTCAAAGGTAAATATTGATAGTCGGTTATTGAACTATCAATGTATATGCACAACATCACCAGATTCCAAATAATTTTCCAAATTATTTATTTTTCCAAAATATCTTTACAAGATATATGTTTTCAATACTTCAAAAACAAATCAGTATTTATTTTTAAACGAATTCCACTTTCTTTTGTAAATTCCATAGTAAATTTATATTCCAAAATATCTATGAATATACGATTTCAATTATTCATTTTCAATTTATCTTCAAAAAGATAAATTCTCAAAATATTCACTTTATATTGCAAAAACATTTCCATACTTATTTATTAATAAGTAATTCACAAATCTATTTATTTTCAACCCTTGAAAAATATTCAATATACTTGAATTGAAATTAAGTATGTATTTCATTCTTTAAGGAAATCATTCTCTTAAACATAATTATTTGGGCCAAAACGAATGTTGCGTAAAACATCGTTACGACAACCCAAAATCACTAGTATAGGGATTCAAAATTAAAATAGATATATAAATCCCAATACTATACAAAACATTTCCTTTCGGAAATCATTTACTATAACAACAGTGTTATAGTCCACCATTTCCTTCTATTTCTCGAAACATCTATTTCAACAATGAATGTTGAAATCTATGGTTTCGAATCTCAATACATTTAAAAACATCGTTTGGTCGTTTTAATTCTATTTAAAACATCATATCCAAAACATTTTCTTTAACATATTATTCACTATTCAAAAACGTGAATATACTTCGTTAACAAATTTCATCATTTCTATTCATTTTATTTTAAAGGATTACTCACCGTCTAAAACGTGAATATAACTCCATAAATAAGTTATAACAATTTACTTATCAAAATAAGTCGTTTGCGAATTTATAAAACAATGTTTATAAATTCCTTTATTACCCTATATTCGATTTATAACTCAATTATATACCAAAGGTTCATATTATAAGTTAAATACTCATAATTTATTTGTTTGCAAAATCGTTCCTTTGAACTTCATAATTATAAATCTTATAACTTATAAGATTCAATTATTTATCCAAAAATATTCTTTTAATAACTTTGCAAATTTTATAAACCTACTGCTTATAAAATTCCATTTATAACTTCACCGTTTATAATTCTATAAATTTCATTCATTTATGAAATTCATTCACAATTCATTCTAACACTTATAAAAACTCGTTTTATAATTCCAACGTTTTAATTTATAAATATCAATTTATAAATCTCTTATATAAATCAATTTATACCATTATTTTAAAACATCTTTAAAGTCCTTTATAATTTCATCATTTGGATTTATAAAATAATTAAATTTTATAAATCCTATGTTTTCATATAATAAATTCAAAAATCCCGATTAAACTATTTTATAAAATCATTAGCCCCATATTTTCAAAAATCAACTTTTAACTATATTTCTCAAAAATCATAATTTTATAACATTAAAATTTATACGTTTATTTATTTATAATGGATCAATTCTAAAAATATTTTATAAACGTATACCTTCAAAAATCACTTTGAAAATCACTTTAAAATTCCAAAATTTGGTCCAATGATGCTATACACCAAATAGTCAATCACGACAACAACGACATCATATATCGATATGATAATCCATCAAATATCAAAATATCTGAATCAAATAAATATTGTTGAGGAATCTAGTTGGATCCCTCCAACATGTTTTCCTGCATCCAAAGATGTTAGCACAATACCAATTTCGTTCCAGTACGAAATTATCGCGGTATATGGGATTTAAAATATTATCCGCTTAATAGACAGCGCAATAGGGTCTCATCCGCTATACAATGCGGGAAATCAATAACTGCAAGATATACATATGCCAATATATATATATATATATTGCTATTATATATAATACCAATTTCACTGTTTATGAAATATTCGCGGTATATGTTTTTAATAAATAACATCCGCTTACTAACGGCGCATAATGTCTATTTTAACAATCAATAGATATCAATCATCATTCAAACATGCATTTCAAAAAATTTAAATCTAACTATTTAAAATTAAAATCGAAACTGATTCGATTGAGTGAGAAGTTTTCACCTTGATTTCAATTTCGTTTTAGCGATTTATTTCGAATAAAATTAAACGGACGTTTAATTTTACTCGAAATTCTCACTAACTCCAAACGACTCCAATCCAATTTCATAGCATAGTGCTCGTCCATACGATTCCAACGCTTCCTGTTTCACACGTTTTCGACCTCGTATGAAAAAGATACGATTTTTACAAATTTCACGAATTTTATATAATAATTTACAACATTTATTTTTATATTTTTAACCTACAACAATTACTGGCCGCAAGATCCATCTCCCCTTCAATCTGGGCCGTCCCATATTTCTTCCACGCACGCGATTCTTGCTCCAGGAAGCAAAAACGCACGCAACCCATTTTGCACGAAACTAGGGTTAAATTTCTCGACCTCCACGCTTGATGATAATTCGATCAGGGACTTCCATCTCGAAGAGCATCACACGAGCAAACTTCAGCCCAAACCCTATGCAACTCCGCTGCCCCATCCTCCTTGAAAGTCGTGCGCAACTACAGGACTTCTAGCTCGATTTGCCGCCAATCCGAAGCACTAGAAACGATCTTAGCCATTGGATGTCTAGCTCTTGACGAGCTCTACGAGTTCCATGTTGAAAGTTTGTTGTAATTCTTCACGGATTTGAAAAGATTTGAGGAAGAAGGTGAAAAAATTTCGGCCATTGGTATAAGCTACTGGCAGCTAGGTATTAGGTTTAGGGTTTGAGATATTTTAGAAAAAAAGAACATAATAAGGTGCTATTTATAGAAGTTTGAACGACACTATTCATTCCGGAATTTCCAAACTCCGATTTACGTGCGGTGACCAGCGTTTCTAGGGTTTATCCCGCGTTCCGGACACAATGGAATAGGTTTCGGAAGCTAATTCGGTCATCTGTGCGAGTTATGGCAATAAGCGTTCAATTTAAATTAAACCGATTTAAACGATTTTCTAGGCGTTTTAGCTTGCACCGGACAAACGGTAAATCCGATTGACACGAAATTTGAAACCATAAAATAATATCACATTACAGATCCGATGAAACTGGTTTCATCGAAATCCGAGACTTTTTGAAAAATGGCTATTTTAACTCGCCAAATTAATATTAAAACAATTTCGATGCGTTTCGAGTCGCCGCGGTCAAACGATAACTCCGATTGCTACGAAAATTGAAATTAGATAATAACAAAATATTACGGATCCAATGGAACTAGTTTCGTCCAATTCTGAGACTGTTCAAAAATTGGCTAATTTCACTAGTCGATTTAAATATTAAAATATTCAATTTTCACAAATAAACTTCTAATTTGATTTTAAAAGTTCTATAACATCATTCTAACTCCAATATGATATAATAAAATTTTACAAATCATTTTCAATCATATTTAACTCGATTTTCAATTATTTCCATAATTTAACATATTAAATTATCGATTTAATTATTCAATTAAATCCAATTATTCGAAATAAAATGTATTCGACTTATAAATTTCACTAATTAATATTTAAAATTAATTACATATTCAAATTTTAATTAATAAAAATTCTGGGTCGTTACATACTTCCCCCCTTAAAAGAATTTCGTCCTCGAAATTAACAAGTAAGAAAAGTTACAGAATCTATTAATTTTTCCCAAAATCCATTATTAAACTTCTTACAATACTTTACTAAGTTTTCAAATCATACTTAGTTATCTTTTCAAACCAATCTACTATTGTTTAACTTTCAATTCCAAATCAAAGTTAAAGTTTTCACAAATTTCCCAAATTTTCTCAAAAATTTTCTAATGCCTTAAATTTCCGAAAAAATTCGCCATAGTCTTCTTTGCGCGGCTCGATCCGAAAAAAAATGACAGTATATATATCACAAATATACATCTCATCAAGTAATGAGGCATCCCGCAGGGAAAAAAGTGTAAAAGTACGATATTTAATCCGAGATATGTACCTTATATTTTATTAGCAAGCATATACGGCTAATATAGCGCGAAAGCGAGCTCCAAATGCAAAGCAAACGCGATCCGCACCTACTAAACACTCAACAAACAACATGAGAACATGTATGTAGACAATAGTATCGATATACAACATATAGCAACATAATAACTATATATGCCAACATAGCAAATGCAGTAAAAACAATATATTCAACCATCAACCAACTAATATCCAACTAACATTCATAACCAATAAATATTCATTCATATTCTCATTAATATTCAATGAAATGGTTTTCAATTTAATCACATTTGATTCATTAACAGTGAATTTTTTTACTAGCATTCATTTTCAATTAGTTTATATTCACTAATTCATATTCAAGTTGGTTCACTTCCAATCAAATTCAATTCTATTTAAGATTCATTTAACTTCCAATTGAATTTCCAATTACTTTAGCTTCCAATTTTCATTAATACTTAATGAATTATATACAATCAACTAAAAACCATATAACAACCAATGTATATTAATTACAACCAAATTCCTTTACTTTCAATTGGTTTAATTAAATTGATTTTCATTCAATTATTCAACTTCCAATAATATTAGATTTTAATGAATTAACACTTATATTCATTATTTCATATCAACTTAATTTACATTCAATTGATTCACATTCAATTAATTAACATTCCATCCATTCATTCAATTCAGTTACAAAAGTTGAATTTCATTTACATAACTTAAGTTCACATTTATCACTTCACTTTATTGTTTTACTTTGATACCAATATCAACTTCATTCTACATCACTTAAGTTATACTTCATTTTACAAACATCACTTGTTTTTACTTAACTAAAATTCCCACTTATAAATCAATTCAGATTCCAATTCTAAGTAAATTTCCATTTAACTTTAAATTCATTTTTTATTTACAACTCATATTCACAAATATATTCATATCGTTTCACTTCTTATATATATAAGTTTATTTCACAATTGCAAATCACTTTAATTATAATTCCATTCTTATAATTCTTTTGTTTATACAATTATTCTTTTATTTAGATTATTCAAACAACTAAACAATCAACTTATATATACTTTAATAATTCTGAAAAATTATTTCTTTATATATATAATATACTCAAGGTAAAATTATTTCATTTACCCAATTTAAAACAATATTGTGTCGAATTGTTCTGTACAAGTGTTTAGAGATCCCTATCAACAATGTTAATTACTCGTATTAACCAGAATCTATATACCACTCAACAAACCAATCATCACAATATAAAACAATTTTTATATTCACTAACAAATACGCTCTCATAGCTATTATTACACTCAAACTCATTCTAGAGTACTACTGACTCTATCTCTAATGAGTTATACCCAACAGAACCATGGTTGTCGCTTAACCATATGCTCTGATACCAAATGTAACATACGCGATTTTTCGTTGCCGAAAAACCGAATAGTTAGGGTTTTAAGAAAAAGAAAAAGGTAGAAGAAGAGGGAGAAAGACAGAAAATAGAGAGAAAAGAAAATAGAACGAATAGAAAACAGCAGAACAACATCAGAATCTCACAATCGCAGCGGAACAACATATAATAAATAAATGAATAATCTTTAAACAAAGAACTATATCAGTTATTACATTACATCACATTACATTTTATTACATCAGAGTGTACAACAACAACAAACAGTGGAAAAAGAAATACTATATACTAGTAATACGCCATGCCATCCAGCTTGCCTCCAGCAACTCCAGAAATATCCTGATAAACCTAACTCTTGACTGCCCGTGTGGAAATTGGTGGGCACCCAGAGTTTAGGAAGGAAAACAATAAACTCCGAGTCAGTCATGTGACTGGTATGAGAACTCAAAACAGTTTATTTATCTTTAAAATCAAAATAGAGGAATATTTTTAAAGTCAATTCGCAATGCTTTTAAAAATGAGACTACCATAAGGCCTCCCGCACACACACACAATGCAAACGCAGAATCAAAGGAGATTTCTCCTTATGATAGTCAAAGATGCTTGATACGCATTAAAAAGAACATTTGATATTATTACTAGTGCATAGTGTAAGGAAAAATTCATTCCGAAAATAAAGATATAAATCTTAGCCAGCATAGACATTTCGAACTATGCCTACTATAGCTACCATCTAAACAGTGGTGACCACCATAAGTAAATGGTAGGTTCTACAACTAAAACCGTACAGGGTTTCGTATTGGGAATTGTATTTCCAACGAATGGTCAGGCCAAGAAACTTCCCATTGCCACATGAGAACGCCTCTGGAAGGACGTCCCCGAGAACCAAACCGGATCTCTGCCAACACAAGGCCGGGTTACCCCTAACTGGGTAACTACTGACACGAGTATGCCATCCCCCGATCCTTTGGGACCTTTAACCGAGCGCTCGTCACCATCATCACACAATCATAAATAAAGTGTTTCAACATGAGTAAGTATCTGGGCTCCATACCATGATACCACCCTTTTCCAGAAGGAAATGCACATACCCTAAAGGGAGCTACCCCTCATAACCTTACCGCATCTTTCCTGTTTTGACCATTCCGGGGTGTGAGGCTCGACGAAGTCTCGTCCACAAAGTCACACTTTAGTCGTGCTTTGGGTCAACAAATCATCATAGAAATGATCACAAAGATAAACGATCAAACAAATGATCCTATCACAAATGATCAACACAATGATCATTTCACAGCAACACTCAGCATGTCACATTACCAAATTGGGAATATATCGCTGATAACCTTCAACTACATAACCTCTGAGCTCGTACGTCTCAGAGAAGGGTGTTAAGCTAAGAGAATAAATTCTCCGCCACCAATAGGAATATATTTGAAAGAAATCAGCTTTATATCTCAATTTGTAATGTCAGACATACGATCCATACAAGTCTGTTCCGGGCTCGAACAGAACCGAAGGCACTTACAATGAAGTCCTTGCAATCCGGATATCCACAATCCTGATCGGATTTCCCATCACATAGGAGAACTCTATACCGGAGCAACTCGGTGCAGAGTCAATCGACAGGTCATCCTATCGCTCTCGCAAATACCCGGTCTTCAACACCGGTCATCAATGCTATCCATTACGTCGTATCACTATTCGGAATGGGTAATCTGAATAACGGGCGCAATAATTTAAAAATAAGTGTAGCATTCAAATTCCAGCAAATCACAACAAATACCTTTCAAAGGTAAATATTGATAGTCGGTTATTGAACTATCAATGGATATGCACAACATCACCAGATTCCAAATAATTTTCCAAATTATTTATTTTTCCAAAATATCTTTATAAGATATATGTTTTCAACACTTCAAAAATAAATCAATATTTATTTTTAAACGAATTCCACTTTCTTTTGTAAATTCCATAGTGAATTTATATTCCAAAATATCTATGAATATACGATTTCAATTATTCATTTTCAATTTATCTTCAAAAAGATTAATTCTCAAAATATTCACTTTATATTGGAAAACATTTCCATACTTATTTATTAATAAGTAATTCACAAATCTATTTATTTTCAACCCTTGGAAAATATTCAATATACTTGAATTGAAATTAAGTATGTATTTCATTCTTTAAGGAAATCATTCTCTTAAACATAATTATTTGGGCCAAAACGAATGTTGCGTAAAACATCGTTACGACAACCCAAAATCACTAGTATAGGGATTCAAAATTAAAATAGATATATAAATCCCAATACTATACAAAACATTTCCTTTCGGAAATCATTTACTATAACAACAGTGTTATAGTCCACCATTTCCTTTTATTTCTCGAAAACGTCTATTTCAACAATCAATGTTGAAATCTATGGTTTCGAATCTTAACATATTTTTAAAACATCGTTAGATCGTTTTAATTCTATTTAAAACATCAAATCCAAAACATTTTCTTTAACATATTATTCACTATACAAAAACGTGAATATACTTCGTTAACCAATTTCATCCTTTCTATTTATTTTATTTTAAAGGATTATTCACTGTCTAAAATGTGAATATAACTCCATTAATAAGTTACAACAATTTACTTATCAAAATAAGTCATTGCGAATTTATAAAACAACGTTTATAAATTCCTTTATTAACCTATCCGATTTATAACTCAATTATATATCGAAAGTCCATATTATAAGTTAAATGCTTATAATTTATTTGTTTGCAAAATCGTTCCTTTGAACTTCATAGTTATAAATCTTATAACTTATAGGATTCAATTATTTATCCAAAAATATTCCTTCAATTACTTTACAAATTTTATAAACCTACTACATATAAAATTCCATTTATACTTCACCGTTTATAATTCTATAAATTCATTCAATTTATGAAATTCCTTCACAATTCATTCTAACACTTATAAAAACTAGTTTTATAATTCAAATATTTTAATTTATAAATTATTAATTTATAAATCCCTTATATAAATCAATTTATATTATTAATTCAAAACGTTTTTAAAGTCCTTTATAATTTCATCATTTTGATTTATAAAATAATTAAATTTTATAAATCCTATATTTTACTTGTCACAATAAATTCAAAAATCCCAATTTAACTATTTTATAAAATCATTAGCCTCCTATTTTCAAAAATCAATTTTTAACTATAATTCTCAAAAACCATAATTTTTATAACATTAAAATTATATCGTTTATTTATTTAAAATGAATCAATTCCAAAAATATAGTATATTTTCAAAAATCACTTTAAAAATCATTTTAAAATTCCAAAATTGGTCCAATGATGCTACATACCAAATAGTCAATCACGACAACAACGATATCATATATCGATATGATAATCAACGAAAATCAAAATATCCATAATCAAATAAATATTGTTGGGGAATCCAGTTGGATCCCTCCAACCTGTTTACCTGCGTCCACAAACATTAGCACAATACCAATTCCGCTCCAGTACGGAATTATCGCTGTATATGGGATTTAAAATATTATCCGCTTAATAGACGGCGCAATAGGGTCTCATCCGCTAAACAATGCGGGAAATCAACAACTGCAATATATACATATGCCAATATATATATATATATATTGCTATTATATATAATACCAATTTCACTGTTTATGAAATATTCGCGGTATATGTTTTTAATAAATAACCTCCGCTTACTAACGGAGCATAATGTCTATTTTAACAATCAATAGATAACAATCATCATTCAAACATACATTCAAGAATTTTAAATCTAACTATTTAAAATTAAAATCGAAACCGATTCGATTGAGTGAGAAGTTCTCACCTTGATTTCAATTTCGTTTTAGCGATTTATTTCAAATAAAATTAAACGCGCGTTTAATTTTACCCAAAATTCTCACTAACTCCAAACGACTCCAATCCAATTCCATAGCGTAGTGCTCGTCCATACGATTCCAACGCTTCATGTTTCGCGCGTTTTCCACCTCGTATGAAAAAGATATGATTTTTACAAGTTTCACGAATTTTATATAATAATTTACAACATTTATTTTTATATTTTTAACCTACAACAATTACTGGCCACAAGATCCATCTCCCCTTCAATCTGGGCCGTCTCCATATTTCTTCCACGCACGCGATTCTTGCTCCAGGAAACAAAAACGCATGCAACCCATTTTGCACGAAACTAGGGTTAAATTTCTCAACCTCCACGCTTGATGATAATTCGATCAGGGACTTCCATCTCGAAGAGCATCACACGAGCAAACTTCGGCCCAAACCCTATGCAACTCGGCTGCCCCATCCTCCTTGAAAGTCGTGCGCAACTACACGACTTCTAGCTCGATTTGCCGCCAATCCGAAGCACTAGAAACGATCTTAGCCGTTGGATGTCTAGCTCTTGACGAGCTCTACGAGTTCCATGTTGAAAGTTTGTTGTAATTCTTCACGGATTTGAAAAGATTTGAGGAAGAAGGTGAAAAAATTTCGGCCATTGGTATAAGCTACTGGCGGCTAGGTATTAGGTTTAGGGTTTGAGATATTTTAGAAAAAAATAATAATAATAAGGTGCTATTTATAGAAGTTTGAACGACACTATTCATTCCGGAATTTCCAAACTCCGATTTACGCGCGATGACCAGCGTTTCTAGGGTTTACCCCGCATTCCGGACACAATGGAACAGGTTTCGAAAGCTAATTCGGTCATCTGTGCGAGTTATGGCAATAAACGTTCAATTTAAATTAAACCGATTTAAACGATTTTCTAGGCGTTTGAGCTTGCACCGGACAAACGGTAAATCCAATTGACACTAAATTTGAAACCATATAATAATATCACATTACGGATCCAATGAAACTGGTTTCGTCGAAATCCGAGACTGTTTGTAAAATGACTATTTTAACTCGCCAAATTAATATTAAAACAATTTCGATGCGTTTCGAGCTGCCACGATCAAACGATAACTCCGATTGCTACGAAAATTGAAATTCGATAATAACAAACTATTGCGGATCCAATGGAACTAGTTTCGTTCAATTCTGAGACTGTTCAAAAATTGGCTAATTTCACTAGTCGATTAAATATTAAAATATTCAATTATCACAATTTAACTCTTAATTCGATTTTAAAAGTTCTATAACATCATTCTAACTTCAATATGATACAATAAAATTTTACAAATCATTTTCAATCATATTTAACCCAATTTTCAATTATTTATGTATTTCCAACTATTAAATTATCGATTTAATTATTCAATTAAATCCAATTATTCGAAATAAAATTTATTCGACTTATAAATTTCACTAATTAATATTTAAAGTTAATTAAATATTCAAATTTTAATTAATAAAAATTCTGGGTCGTTACATACTTCAAATGTAACGACGCAGATTTTTCCCGCTCGAAAATCGACATCCATACTTTACATCGTACTCGAATGCCGTAGATTCGACCGTTCAAATCCGATTCGCCGGAGCTTATAACAACATTAAGTAAACAACACAGCGGAATAAAAGAATAATACATTGATATACAGCTTAGACACAATATCTGATACAACAGATGATCCAATAGATATCAATATACATCAGGGATATGATACAATAAATAGCAGCGGAAAAGAAAATAGATGACATCTAGCAGCGGAACAATATAACTCTAAGATAGTCTTCAAAAGAGAACTCCGAGAACTGCAACTCCATCTCCAAGAACCAATCTAGCAATAGCCCGAACTCCCAACAACAATGCACCAAGCTAAGCAAGACTGGTGTGAACCAAAGACTGAACTAACTCCAGATAACCTACTAATCTGACTATCTGAAAACCCAACTCTAGACTGCTCGTGTAGAAAATAATGAGCACCCAGAGTTTAGGAAAGAAACAATAAACTCTGGATCAGTCGTGAGACTGGTATGAGCAACAAAAACAGTTTATCTTTAAAAACAAACAACGAAATATTTAAATATCAATTCGCAATGCTTTTTAGAAATGAGACTACCATAAGGCCTCCCGCACACACACACAATGCAAACGCAGAATCGGAGGAGATTTCTCCTTATGATAGTCAAAGATGCTTGATACGTATTTAAAAAGAACATTTAATATTATTACTAGTGCATAGTGTAGGAAAAATTTATTTCGAAAATAAAGATATAAATCTTAGCCAGCATAGACATTTCAAACTATGCCTACTATAGCTACCATCTAAACCGTGGTGACCACCATAAGTAAATGGCAGGTCCTACAACTAAAACCGTACAGGGTTTCGTATTGGGAATTGGATTTCCAACGAATGGTCAGGCCAAGGAACTTTCCATTGCCACATGAGAACGCCTCTGGAAGGACGTCCCCGAGAACCAAACCGGATCTCTGCCAACAAAGGCTGGGTTACCCCTAACTGGGTAACTACTGACACGAGTATGCCATCCCCCGGTCCTTTGGAACCTTTAACCGAGCGCTCGTCACCATCATCATACAATCATAAATAAAGTGTTTCAACATGAGTAAGTATCTGGGCTCCATACCATTATACCACCCTTTTCCAGAAGGAAATGCACATACCCTAAAGGGAGCTACCCCTCATAACCTTGCCGCATCTTTCCTGTTTTGACCATTCCGGGGTGTGAGGTTCGACGAAGTTTCGTCCACAAAGTCACGCTTTATACAAAAGTTATGCTTTGGGTCAACAAATGATCATAGAAATGATCACAAAGATAAACGATCAAACAAATGATCCTATCACAAATGATCAACACAATGATCATTTCACAGCAACACTCAGCATGTCACATTACCAAATTGGGAATATATCGCTGATAACCTTCAACTACATAACCTCTGAGCTCGTATGTCTCAGAGAAGGGTGTTAAGCTAAGAGAATAAATTCTCCGCCACCAACAGAAATGTATTTGAAAGAAATCTGCTTTATATCTCAAAATGTAATGTCAGACACACAATCCATTCATGTCTGTTCTGGGTTCGAACAGAACCGAAGGCACTTCCAAAGAAGTCCTTGCAATCCGGATAATCCCTAATCACGTCCGGATTTCCCATCACATATGGAGATCTCTATACCGGGGATCAGCCAGTGCAGAGACAATCGACAAGAAACCCTTTCGTGTTCGAAAATATCCGGTCTTCACCACCGGTCCTCAAATGCAATCCATACGTCGTATCACATATTCGGAATGGGTTATACGACACAAAGGTCCTTTCTCGGCTAAACCGAAAAGTGAGCACAGTATTTTAAAAACATATGGATATTGGGATTTCAATTAAGTCACAACTTAAAACCCAAAAAACTTTCCTTTTCAAACGGTTTAAACCAATTACCATTTCAAATCTTTATATTACAAAAAGATTTATTTCACAAAGATCAATTCATAGACTTTAAAACAATTTCCATTCCAATTGGATTAACTCGTTAAATCTTTAAATCAAAGATTTAACTTATAGCTTTCAAAACGTTTCTATAACTTGGAAATTATTTTCATTTTAAACTAGAAATCTTTTTAACACAAATTGGATGTTCATTTCTTATATGAAAGCTTTAATTATTTGAGAACAAATAGTTTTCGTTTCAGAAAAATCCAATTATATTTGCACAAGTTAAAGCCCTTGAATTTAAATTCAAATTCCCGAATCAATACATTTAAAGTAGTTTAGCCCATACATAACTGGTATAACATTTTTAATCCCTAGTTTCAAATCCTAGAATTCAATTTCAAATCTTGTATTTAAGTTTAAATCAAATTATTTAAATTTCAAACTTTATCAAGTTATTCAAAATAAATTTCATCTTTGAAATTCCGTTTCTAAAGCTTTTCACTTTAAACACAATCCATTTCAAACCATTTGAATTTAAAAATTCAAATTCAAGCTATTTTCAAAAATCTGTGACTTAATCGATTTCCTCGTGAAATCCATATTTGTGTGTGTATGGTGTAGTCCAGGGGTTTAACACAATAGTGCAACATCATTCAATCATCATAGATCAAAACACAGAATATAGTTGATAAGCGATATTAACCATCACGCTTATCGTTCATTCACAGATCACAAATATATATCACAGATAAGTAAATTACAGATCACAACATATATCAGGATGTATCACAAAGCATCATATATCAGGGATATCAAACAATCAAATCATCCAATAGAATCCAAATATTCATAAGTAAGATAAATTAATATCTGATTATAATTAATTTACACCAGGTTAATTACTTATGAATAAACTACAAATCTTAGTTAATTAATAATAAATTAATTGTAAACCACTTTAATTAATTATCTTTTAATAAATAATTAATTATTCCTAATTAATTATGTTAATTAATTAACCCTTAATTAATAAATCATCCCTTAATAACTTTCATTAATTAATTAACCTTTAATTAATTAATTATCCTCAAATTAATTACCTTAATTAATTTATCAATACATTAATTTTTCTTTTAATTAATTATTCTTTAATCATTTGATTTATCAATCTTTAATCATTAATAAATTATCCTTAATTAATTTAAGATAAACCATAATTTTCAACATATGAATTTTAAGTTTAAATAAACTTAAAAATTATCTTTTTATCACTTTTTATTAATTAATTGCTTCTTAATTAATTATCTTAATTAATTAATTAACTAGCCTTTTATTTATAATTAATTAACACTTATTAATCCAATTTTAAGCCAAAACAATTATCCTAAAACATGGGTTAAAAATATTTAAATGTATTGATTCGGGAATTTGAATTTAAATTCAAGGGCTTTAACTTGTGCAAATATAATTGGATTTTTCTGAAACGAAAACTATTTGTTCTCAAATAATTAAAGCTTTCATATAAGAAATGAACATCCAATTTGTGTTAAAAAGATCTCTACTTTAAATGTATTGATTCGGGAATTTGAATTTAAATTCAAGGGCTTTAACTTGTGCAAATATAATTGGATTTTTCTGAAACGAAAACTATTTATTCTCAAATAATTAAAGCTTTCATATAAGAAATGAACATCCAATTTGTGTTAAAAAGATTTCTAGTTTAAAATGAAACTAAAGAGGGAGAAAGACAGAAAATAGAGAGAAAAGAAAATAGAACGAACAGAAAACAGCAGAACAACATCAGAATCTCACAATCGCAGCGGAACAACATATAATAAATAAATAAATAATCTTTAAACAAAGAACTATATCAGTTATTACATTACATCACATTACATTTCATTACATCAGAGTGTACAACAACAACAAACAGCGGAAAAAGAAAGGTTGGAGGGATCCAACTGGATTCCTCAACAGTATTTATTTGATTTAGATATTTTGATATTTGATGGATTATCATATCGATATATGATGTCGTTGTTGTCGTGATTGACTATTTGGTGTGTAGCATCATTGGACCAAATTTTGGAATTTTAAAGTGATTTTTGAAGGTATACGTTTATAAAATATTTTTAGAATTGATCCATTATAAATAAATAAACGTATAAATTTTAATGTTATAAAATTATGATTTTTGAGAAATATAGTTAAAAGTTGATTTTTGAAAATATGGGGCTAATGATTTTATAAAATAGTTTAATCGAGATTTTTGAATTTATTATAAAAAGTCGAAAACATAGGATTTATAAAATTTAATTATTTTATAAATCCAAATGATGAAATTATAAAGGACTTTAAAGATGTTTTAAAATAATGGTATAAATTGATTTATATAAGAGATTTATAAATTGATATTTATAAATTAAAATGTTGGAATTATAAAGCGAGTTTTTATAAGTGTTAGAATGAATTGTGAATGAATTTCATAAATGAATGAAATTTATAGAATTATAAACGGTGAAGTTATAAATGGAATTTTATAAGCAGTAGGTTTATAAAATTTGCAAAGTTATTAAAAGAATATTTTTGGATAAATAATTGAATCTTATAAGTTATAAGATTTATAATTATAAAGTTCAAAGAGATTCGCCTAGGTTATAAAATAATAAAAATAAAATGTGAATTTTTTTTTATATAAATTCGTATAACTTTGTAACGCTATATCTCGGTCATACGAGGTCGAAATTCGACGAAAAAGAAAGCGTTGGAATCGTATGGACGGGCACTACGCGATGCAATTGGATTGGAGTCGTTTAGAGTTAGTGAAAATTTCGGGTAAAATTAAACGCACGTTTAATTTTATTCGAAATAAAAGCTGATAACGGAATTGAAATCAAGGTGAGAACTTCTCACTCAATCGAATCGGTTTCGATTTTATTTTAAATAGTTATATTTAAAATATTTGAATGCATGTTTGAATGATGATTGATATCTATTGATTGTTAAAATAGACATTATGCGCCGTTAGTAAGCGGAGGTTATTTATTAAAAACATATACCGCGAATATTTCATAAACAGTGAAATTGGTATTATATATAATAGCAATATATATATATTGGCATATGTATATATCGCAGTTGTTGATTTCCCGCATTTTATAGCGGATGAGACCCTATTGCACCGTCTATTAAGCGGATAATATTTTATAAATCCCATATACCGCGATAATTCCGTACTGGAACGGAATTGGTATTGTGCTAACATCTTTGGATGCAGAAAACAGGTTGGAGGGATCCAACTGGATTCCTCAACAGTATTGATTTATTTACAGATATTTTGATATTTGTTGATTATCATATCGATATATGATATTTGGATGTCGTGATTGATTATTTGGTGCTGTTGCATCATCGGATCCATTTTTGAAGTTTTAAAATAATGATTTTTTGGTTTTTAAAGGAATTTTTAAAGTGATTTTTGAAAGTATACGTTTTATTAAAATTTTGAATTGATTTATTTTAAATAAATTAACGTTATAAGTTTAATGTTATAAAAGTTATAATTTTTTGTAAAATATAACCAAATTAAGATTTTTGAAATAAATAGTGATTAATTTATAAAATGGTTTAATTGGGAATTTTGAATTATTATAAACGGTTTATATAAAAGATTTATAAAATTGATATTTCTAAATTAAAGATACTGGAATTATAAAACGAGTTTTTATAAGTAATAAGTGAAATAAAAATGGATTTCATAAGTAAATTGAGATTTATAAATTTATGAAATATGAATATATAAAATGAATAGATTTTGTAAAATATAAGATTTATGAGTAATCAACTTATAAATCGGATTTTGGCATTTAAATGAGATATAAATGGAATTTGTTAATAATGAGATTTATAAATCGAAGCTTATAAATAGAAATGGAATTTATAAACATTGTTTATAAATTCGAAATCAATTGAATTTGATAAATTGAACATTTAAGTTTATTAAAGGGAATATATTCACGATTTTGGACAGTGAATACATTTTTGAATAAAATGGTCATGTTTGGCAAAAGGAATATTATAGAATGAAGTTAATTATTTTAAAGATGTTTTAAAATGTATTATGAATCGAAACCATAGATTTCAACATTTATTGTTGAAATAGACGTTTTCGAGAAAGAAGGAAATGGTGGACTATAACACTGTTGTTATAGTAAATGATTTTCGAAAGGAAATGTTTTATATAGTATTGGGTTTATATATCTGTCTAAATTTCGAATCCCTATACTAGTGATTTTTGGTCGTAGTAACGATGTTTTACGCAACATTCGTTTTAGCCCAAATAAATGTGTTAAGTGAATGACTTCCTTAAGGAATGAAATATATACTAAATTTTGATTTAAGTATATCGAATATTGTCAGGACACGATTTTTCGTCTTCCGAAAATTCAACATCGACACTCACTTTATCGACTGCCGAGGAATCGAACGACGGGAAACCGAACACTGAGGGTTTTAAGAAAAAGAATTTAGGAAAAGAGAAGAGAAAAATAGAAAATTTAGATAGGGAAAAGAAGATAGAATATTTTTAAAATAGAAGAAAAAGAAAAATAGAGAGAATTTTGAAAACATAGAAAGAAAAGAGAATAGAGGAAAAAGAAAAAAAACAGAAGAAAATAGGACGGAACAGAAAACAACAGAAAAATAACAGAATCTCACAATTCGCAGCGGAACAACATATAATAATAAATGAATAATCTTTAAACAAAGAACTATATCAGTCATTACATTTTATACATTACATTACATCATCTCATCATATCATCAGAGTGTACAACAACATACAACAAATAGTGCAACGGAAAAAGAAATACTATATAGTAGTAATACGCCATGCCATCCAGCTTGCCTCCAGCAACTGTAGAATATCCAGAATATCCTGATAAACCTTACTCTTGACTGCCCGTGTTGAAATTGGTGGGCACCCAGAGTTTAGGAAGGAAAACAATAAACTCCAAGTCAATCATGTGACTGGTGTGAGAACTCAAAATAGTTTATTTATCTTTAAAATCAAAAATAGAGGAATATTTTTATTTCAATTCGCAATGCTTTTAAAAATGAGACTACCATAAGGCCTCCCGCACACACACACACACATGCAAACGCAGAATCGGAGGAGATTTCTCCTTATGATAGTCAAAGATGCTTGATACGCATTTAAAATAACATTTGATATTATTACTAGTGCATAGTGTAGAAGAAATTCATTTCAAAAGTAGAATATAAATCTTAGCCAACATACGACCATTATCGTATGCCTACTATAGCTACCATCCAAACAGTGTTGCGACACCATAAGTGAATGATAGGTTCTACAACTAAAACCGTACAAGTTTCGTATTGTTTCTTTGGATTTCCAACAAATGGTCAGGCCAAGGAACTTCCCATTGCCACATGAGAATGCCTCTGGAAAGACATCCCCGAGAACCAAACCGGAACTCTGCCAACACAAGGCCGGGTTACCCCTAACTGGGTAACTACTGACACGAGCACGCCATTCCCCGATCGTAAACGACCTTTCTCACGGATCCCGAAAACCAACAACCACAAAGTAATAAATTCGTAGTAACCACATAGGTTAAATATCTGCGCTCCATACCATGATACAACCTCTATCCAGAAGGAAATGTACATACCCTAAAGGGTGCTACCCCTCATAACCTTGCCGCATCTTTCCTGTTTTGACCATTTCCGGGGTGTGAGGTTCGACGAAGTCACGTCCACAAAAACATACTTTATACAAAAGCCATGCTTTGGGTCAACAAATGATCAACACAATGATCACTAAGATAGACGATCAAATAAACGATCCTATCACAATAATCAACACAATGATCATTTCAGCATCACTCAGCATATCACATTACCAAATTGGGAATATATCGCTGATAACTTCAACTATATAACCTCTGAGTTCGTACGTCTCAGAGAAGGGTGTTAAGCTAAAAGAATAAATTCTCCGCCACCAACAGAAATATATTTGAATGAAATCGGCTTTATATCTCAACTTGTAATGTCAGACACACAATCCATACAAGTCTGTTCCGGGCTCGAACAAAACCGAAGGCACTTCTTACGAAGCCCTTGCAATCCGGATATTCACAATCCTGATCGGATTCACCATCACATATGGAGAACTCTATACCGGAGCAACTCGGTGCAGAGTAAATCGATAGGTCATCCTATCGCTCTCGCAAATACCGGGTCTTCAACACCGATCTTCAATGCAATTCACAACGACGTATCACATATTCGGAATGGGTTATACGACCCCATGGTCCTTTCCCGGTTAACCCGGATAGTGAGCGCTTATTCAAAAATAAGTGTAGCATTCACATTCAAACAAATCACATCAATTACCCATTCAAAGGGAAATATTGATAGTCGGTTATTGAACTATCACTGGACATGCACACATCACCAGTTTCCAAATAATTTTCCAAATTATTTATTTTCCAAAATATCTTCACTAGATATATAATTGCAATACTTCAAAAATAAATCAATATTTATTTTTAAACCAATTCCACTTTCTTTATAAATTCCTTAGTGAATTTATAATCCAAAATATCCATGGATATTCGATTTCAATTATTCATTTCAATTTATCTTCAAAAAGATAAATTCTCAAAATATTCATTTCACATTGGAAAACAATTCCATACTTATTTAATAAGTAATTCACAAATTTTATTTATTTTCAACACTTAGAAAATATTCAATATACCTAAATCGAAATTTAGTATATATTTCATTCTTTAAGGAAATCATTCTCTTCAACATATTTATTTGGGCCAAAACGAATGTTGCGTAGAACATCGTTACGACAACCCAAAATCACTAGTATAGGGATTCGAAATTAAAATAGATATATAAATCCCAATACTATACAAAACATTTCCTTTCGGAAATCATTTACTATAACAACAGTGTTATAGTCCATCATCTCCTTCTATTTCTCGAAAACGTCTATTTCAACAATAAATGTTGAAATCTATGATTTCGAATCTCAATACCTTTTAAAAACATCGTTAGATAGTTTTAATTCTATTTAAAACATCATATCTAAAACAATTTCTTTAACATATTATTCACTATTCAAAAATGTGAATAAACTTCGTTAACAATTTCATCACTTCTATTCAATTTATTTTAAAGGATTATTCACTATTCAAAAATGTGAATATAACTCCTTTAATAGGTTTCAACAATTTTCTTATTAAAATAAGTCATTTGCGAATTTATAAAACAACGTTTATAAATTCCATTTCTATTTATTTATAAAAACTTCCTTTTTATAAATCTCTTTATTAACTTATTCGATTTATAATTTTAATTATAAACCAAAAGTCCAAATTATAAGTCAAACACTTATAATTTATTTATTTGCAAAAATCGTTCCTTTGAACTTTACAAATTTTATAAACCTACTGTTTATAAAATTTCGATTTATAACTTCACCGTTATATAATTCTATAAATTTCATTCATTAATGAATTTCATTTTCACTTCATTCAAACACTTATAAAAACTCGTTTTATAATGTCCATATTTCAATTTATAAATATCCATTTATAAATCTCTTAATATAATTCAATTTATATTATTCTTTTAAACCGTCTTTAAATTCCTTTAAAAACTTCATCATTCTCTTGATTTATAAAATAATTAAATTTTATAAATCCTATATTTAAACTCTTTAAAATAAATTCAAAAATCCAATTTAAACTATTTTATAAAATCATTAGCATCATATTCTCAAAAATCAGTTTTTTACTATATTTCTCAAAAATCATAATTTTTTATAACATTAAAAATTATATCGTTTATTTATTTATAATGGATCAATTCCAAAAATATAGTATATTTCAAAAATCACTTTGAAAATCATTTTAAAATCCCAAAATTTGGGTCCAATGATGCTACACACCAAATAGCCAATCACGACTACAACGATATCATATATCAATATGAAAATCCATCAAATATCAAAATATCTGAAATCAAATAAAAACTGTTGAGGAATCCAGTTGGATCCCTCCAACCTGTTTTCCTGCATCCAAAAACATTAGCACAATACCAATTTCGCTCCAGTACGAAATTATCGCGGTATATGTTCTTATTAAATATTATCCGCTTAATAACGGCGTAATAGGGTCTCATCCGCTAAACAAATAAATGCGGGAAATCAATAACTCCAATATATACATATGCCAATATATATATATATATATATATATATATATATATATATATATATATATATTGATATTATATATAATACCAATTTCACTGTTTATGAAATATTCGCGGTATATGTTTTTAATAAATAACATCTGCTTACTAACGGCGTATAATGTCTATTTTAACAATCAATAGATATCAATCAACATTCAAATATGCATTCAAATATTTTAAATCTAACTATTTAAAATAAAATCGAAACTGATTCGATTGAGTGAGAAGTTCTCACCTTGGTTTTAATTTCGTTTTAGCGATTTATTTTGAATAAAATTAAACGGACGTTTAATTTTACCCAAAATTCTCACTAACTCCAAATGACTCCAAACCAACTCCATCGCGTAGTGCTCGTCCATACGATTCCAACGCAACTGGTTTCGCGCGTTTTCGACCTCGTATGAAAAAGTTATGAATTATTGAAGTTTGTACACGATTTTAACTATAATTTACAACATAATCTATAATTTTTATAACCTACTCAACTATAGCCGTTAGATCCCACTCCATGAAATCCTGGCCGTGCATATGCTTCTCCCCCCTCTCCCATTTGCACGCAACTTCTACAGGCTATCAACGTGAGCAAAGAACCCATGAACTCAAACTAGGTTTTGAATTTACAACCTCCATGCTTGATTAAAACATGATCAGAGACTTGCATTTTGAAGCTCTCCACCATAGCCATGCTCGGCCTCAATCCCCCTAAGCTCGGCCTCATGATAAGCCTCGAATTTCGTGTGCAGGCCTGAAGAGAATGGCCCCCTTTTCTCCTCCATCGTCGCTCCAAATTCGATCATAACCGTTGGATCTCTAGTTCGTGTTGTGCTCTACCACTTTGTAGTTGAACATTCTTGCTAATTGTCGACGGATTTGGAGATTTGGAGGGAAGAAGTTTGGCAAATTCTGGCCGTTCAGGGGGGGGGGTGGCGGCTGCAGTTTTGCTAGGGTTTTTATTATTTTTTTTTTTAATGAAGAGAGAGGGGTGTTGGCCTATTTATAAAGAAAATCGAAACACGATTCATCCCGGAAATTCCGAACTCCGATTTACGCGCCGTAACCAGCGTTTCTAGGGTTTACCCCGCGTTCCGGACACAATGGAACAGGTTTCGAAAGCTAATTCGGAAGTATGTGCGAGTTATGGCTATAAACGCTCAATTTGAATTAAACCGATTTAACTCGATTTCTAGGCGTTTTAATTTGTACCGGACAAACGGTAAATCCAATTGACTTGAAATTTGAAACCTTACAATAATATCACATTACGGATCCGATGAAACTGGTTTCGTCGAAATCCGAGACTTTTTGAAAAATGGCTATTTTAGCTCGTCAAATTTAAATTAAAAATAAATCGATGCGTTTCGAGCTGCCACGATCAAACGATAATTCCGATTGACACGAAATTTGAAATCCGGTAATAACTAACTATTACGGATCCAATGGAACTAGTTTCGTTCAATTCTGAGACTGTTCAAAAATTGACTATTTTCACTAGTCGATTTAAATATTAAAATATTCAATTTTCACAAATTAACTTTTAATTCGATTTTAAAAGTTCTAAAATATCATTCTAACTTCCATATGATAAAATAAAATTTTACAAATCATTTACAATCATATTTAACCCAATTTTCAATTATTTCCATAATTTAACATATTAAATTATCGATTTAATTATCCAATTAAATCCAATAATTCAAATAAAAATTTATTTGACTTATAAATTCACTTATTAATATTTAAAATTAATTAAATATTCATATTTTAATTTCTAAAAATTCTGGGTCGGTACAATCTTCCCCACTTAAAAGAATTTCGTCCTCGAAATTATTAAGTAAGAAAGGTTATAGAATCTATTAATTTTCCAAAAATTCATAGTTAAACTTCTCACCATACTTTACTAAGTTTTCAAATCATACTTAGTTATCTTTTCAAAAACAACTACTATTGTTTAACTTTCAATTCCAAAATCAAAGTTTAAGTTTTCAAAAATTTTCCAATTTTCTCTAATTTTTTCTAACGCCTTAAATTTTCGGAAAAATTCACCATAGTCTCCTTTGCGCGGCTCGATCCGAAAAAAAAATGACAGTATATATATCACAAATATACATCTCATCAAGTAATGAGGCATCCCGCAGGGAAAAAAGTGTAAAAGTACTGTATTTAATCCGAGATATGTACCTTATATTTTATTAGCAAGCATATACGGCTAATATAGCGCAAAAGCGAGCTCCAAATGCGAAGCAAACGCGATCCGCACCTACTAATCACTCAACAAACAACATGAGAATCATGCATATAGACAATAGTATCGATATACAACATATAGTAACATAATAACTATATATGTCAACATAGCAAATGCAACTAAAGCAACAAATGCAAACATCAACCAACTATCATTCAACTAACATCCATAACCAATATATATTCATTCATATTCTCATTAATATTCAATGAATTGGTTTTCAATTTAAATCACATTTGATTCATATACAGTGGATGTTTTTACTAACATTCATTTTAAATTAGTTTATATTCACTAATTCATATTCAAGTTGGTTCACTTCTAAATTAAATTCAATTCTATTTAAGTTTCACTTAACTTCCAATTGAATTCCAATTATTTTAGCTTTCAATTTCATTAATTCAATTTCATTAATACTTAATGAATTATATACAATCAACTAACAACCATATAACAATCAATGTTTATTAATTACAACCAAATTCTTTTGCTTTCAATTGGTTTAATCAAATTGATTTTCATTCAATTATTCAACTTCCAATAACATTAGATTTTAATGAATTAATACTTATATTCATTATTTCATATCAATTTATTCACATTTAATTGATTAACATTCAATTCAATTATAAAAGTTGAATTTCATTTACATATATAACTCAAGTTTATATCTATTTAACTTTATTTATTTTACTTTGATATCAATATCAACTTCATTCAACATCTCTTAAGTTATATTCCATTTAACTTTAAATTCACTTTTATTCATAACTCATATTCATAAATATATTCATATAGTTTCACTTCTTATATATATAAGTTTATTTCACAATTGTAAATCACTTTAATTATAATTCAATTCTTTATAATTCATTACTTATACAATTATTCTTTTATTTAGATTATTCAAACAACTAAACAATCAACTTATATACACTTTAATAATTTCGAAAAATTATTCCTTCATATATAAAATATATTCAAGGCAAAATTATTTCATTTCCCCAATTTTAAAACAATACTGTGCCGAATTGTTCTATTCAAGTGTTTAGAAACCCCTTCGGCATAGTCTTGCGGACCACGCTGACGAAAGTTCATATGCCACTCAATAAACCAATCATCACAATATAAAACAATTTTTATATTCACTAACAAATACGCTCTCATAGCTATTATTACACTCAAACTCATTCTAGAGTACTGCTGACTCTATCTCTAATGAATTATACCCAACAGAACCATGGTTGTCGCTTAACCATAAGCTCTGATACCACATTGTCAGGACACGATTTTTCGTCTTCCGAAAATTCAACATCGACACTCACTTTATCGACTGCCGAGGAATCGAACGACGGGAAACCGAACACTGAGGGTTTTAAGAAAAAGAATTTAGGAAAAGAGAAGAGAAAAATAGAAAATTTAGATAGGGAAAAGAAGATAGAATATTTTTAAAATAGAAGAAAAAGAAAAATAGAGAGAATTTTGAAAACATAGAAAGAAAAGAGAATAGAGGAAAAAGAAAAAAAACAGAAGAAAATAGGACGGAACAGAAAACAACAGAACAATAACAGAATCTCACAATTCGCAGCGGAACAACATATAATAATAAATGAATAATCTTTAAACAAAGAACTATATCAGTTATTACATTTTATACATTACATTACATCATCTCATCATATCATCAGAGTGTACAACAACATACAACAAATAGTGCAGCGGAAAAAGAAATACTATATAGTAGTAATACGCCATGCCATCCAGCTTGCCTCCAGCAACTGCAGAATATCCAGAATATCCTGATAAACCTTACTCTTGACTGCCCGTGTTGAAATTGGTGGGCACCCAGAGTTTAGGAAGGAAAACAATAAACTCCAAGTCAGTCATGTGACTGGTGTGAGAACTCAAAATAGTTTATTTATCTTTAAAATCAAAAATAGAGGAATATTTTTATTTCAATTCGCAATGCTTTTAAAAATGAGACTACCATAAAGCCTCCCGCACACACACACATGCAAACGCAGAATCGGAGGAGATTTCTCCTTATGATAGTCAAAGATGCTTGATACGCATTTAAAATAACATTTGATATTATTACTAGTGCATAGTGTAGAAGAAATTCATTTCAAAAGTAGAATATAAATCTTAGCCAACATACGACCATTATCGTATGCCTACTATAGCTACCATCCAAACAGTGTTGCGACACCATAAGTGAATGATAGGTTCTACAACTAAAACCGTACAAGTTTCGTATTGTTTCTTTGGATTTCCAACAAATGGTCAGGCCAAGGAACTTCCCATTGCCACATGAGAATGCCTCTGGAAAGACATCCCCGAGAACCAAACCGGAACTCTGCCAACACAAGGCCGGGTTACCCCTAACTGGGTAACTACTGACACGAGCACGCCATTCCCCGATCGTAAACGACCTTTCTCACGGATCCCGAAAACCAACAACCACAAAGTAATAAATTCGTAGTAACCACATAGGTTAAATATCTGGGCTCCATACCATGATACAACCTCTATCCAGAAGGAAATGTACATACCCTACAGGGTGCTACCCCTCATAACCTTGCCGCATCTTTCCTGTTTTGACCATTTCCGGGGTGTGAGGTTCGACGAAGTCACGTCCACAAAAACATACTTTATACAAAAGCCATGCTTTGGGTCAACAAATGATCAACACAATGATCACTAAGATAGACGATCAAATAAACGATCCTATCACAATAATCAACACAATGATCATTTCAGCATCACTCAGCATATCACATTACCAAATTGGGAATATATCGCTGATAACTTCAACTATATAACCTCTGAGCTCGTACGTCTCAGAGAAGGGTGTTAAGCTAAAACAATAAATTCTCCGCCACCAACAGAAATATATTTGAATGAAATCGGCTTTATATCTCAACTTGTAATGTCAGACACACAATCCATACAAGTCTGTTCCGGGCTCGAACAAAACCGAAGGCATTTCTTACGAAGCCCTTGCAATCCGGATATTCACAATCCTGATCGGATTCACCATCACATATGGAGAACTCTATACCGGAGCAACTCGGTGCAGAGTAAATCGACAGGTCATCCTATCGCTCTCGCAAATACCGGGTCTTCAACACCGATCTTCAATGCAATTCACAACGACGTATCACATATTCGGAATGGGTTATACGACCCCATGGTCCTTTCCCGGTTAACCCGAATAGTGAGCGCTTATTCAAAAATAAGTGTAGCATTCACATTCAAACAAATCACATCAATTACCCATTCAAAGGGAAATATTGATAGTCGGTTATTGAACTATCACTGGACATGCACACATCACCAGTTTCCAAATAATTTTCCAAATTATTTATTTTCTAAAATATCTTCACTAGATATATAATTGCAATACTTCAAAAATAAATCAATATTTATTTTTAAACCAATTCCACTTTCTTTATAAATTCCTTAGTGAATTTATAATCCAAAATATCCATGGATATTCGATTTCAATTATTCATTTCAATTTATCTTCAAAAAGATAAATTCTCAAAATATTCATTTCACATTGGAAAACAATTCCATACTTATTTAATAAGTAATTCACAAATTTTATTTATTTTCAACACTTAGAAAATATTCAATATACCTAAATCGAAATTTAGTATATATTTCATTCTTTAAGGAAATCATTCTCTTCAACATATTTATTTGGGCCAAAACGAATGTTGCGTAGAACATCGTTACGACAACCCAAAATCACTAGTATAGGGATTCGAAATTAAAATAGATATATAAATCCCAATACTATACAAAACATTTCCTTTCGGAAATCATTTACTATAACAACAGTGTTATAGTCCATCATCTCCTTCTATTTCTCGAAAACGTCTATTTCAACAATAAATGTTGAAATCTATGATTTCGAATCTCAATACCTTTTAAAAACATCGTTAGATAGTTTTAATTCTATTTAAAACATCATATCTAAAACAATTTCTTTAACATATTATTCACTATTCAAAAATGTGAATAAACTTCGTTAACAATTTCATCACTTCTATTCAATTTAATTTAAAGGATTATTCACTATTCAAAAATGTGAATATAACTCCTTTAATAGGTTTCAACAATTTTCTTATTAAAATAAGTCATTTGCGAATTTATAAAACAACGTTTATAAATTCCATTTCTATTTATTTATAAAAACTTCCTTTTTATAAATCTCTTTATTAACTTATTCGATTTATAATTTTAATTATAAACCAAAAGTCCAAATTATAAGTCAAACACTTATAATTTATTTATTTGCAAAAATCGTTCCTTTGAACTTTACAAATTTTATAAACCTACTGTTTATAAAATTTCGATTTATAACTTCACCGTTATATAATTCTATAAATTTCATTCATTAATGAATTTCATTTTCACTTCATTCAAACACTTATAAAAACTCGTTTTATAATGTCCATATTTCAATTTATAAATATCCATTTATAAATCTCTTAATATAATTCAATTTATATTATTCTTTTAAAACGTCTTTAAATTCCTTTAAAAACTTCATCATTCTCTTGATTTATAAAATAATTAAATTTTATAAATCCTATATTTAAACTCTTTAAAATAAATTCAAAAATCCAATTTAAACTATTTTATAAAATCATTAGCATCATATTCTCAAAAATCAGTTTTTTACTATATTTCTCAAAAATCATAATTTTTTATAACATTAAAAATTATATCGTTTATTTATTTATAATGGATCAATTCCAAAAATATAGTATATTTCAAAAATCACTTTGAAAATCATTTTAAAATCCCAAAATTTGGGTCCAATGATGCTACACACCAAATAGCCAATCACGACTACAACGATATCATATATCAATATGAAAATCCATCAAATATCAAAATATCTGAAATCAAATAAAAACTGTTGAGGAATCCAGTTGGATCCCTCCAACCTGTTTTCCTGCATCCAAAAACATTAGCACAATACCAATTTCGCTCCAGTACGAAATTATCGCGGTATATGTTCTTATTAAATATTATCCGCTTAATAACGGCGTAATAGGGTCTCATCCGCTAAACAAATAAATGCGGGAAATCAATAACTCCAATATATACATATGCCAATATATATATATATTGATATTATATATAATACCAATTTCACTGTTTATGAAATATTCGCGGTATATGTTTTTAATAAATAACATCTGCTTACTAACGGCGTATAATGTCTATTTTAACAATCAATAGATATCAATCAACATTCAAATATGCATTCAAATATTTTAAATCTAACTATTTAAAATAAAATCGAAACTGATTCGATTGAGTGAGAAGTTCTCACCTTGGTTTTAATTTCGTTTTAGCGATTTATTTTGAATAAAATTAAACGGACGTTTAATTTTACCCAAAATTCTCACTAACTCCAAATGACTCCAAACAAACTCCATCGCGTAGTGCTCGTCCATACGATTCCAACGCAACTGGTTTCGCGCGTTTTCGACCTCGTATGAAAAAGTTATGAATTATTGAAGTTTGTACACGATTTTAACTATAATTTACAACATAATCTATAATTTTTATAACCTACTCAACTATAGCCGTTAGATCCCACTCCATGAAATCCTGGCCGTGCATATGCTTCTCCCCCCTCTCCCATTTGCACGCAACTTCTACAGGCTATCAACGTGAGCAAAGAACCCATGAACTCAAACTAGGTTTTGAATTTACAACCTCCATGCTTGATTAAAACATGATCAGAGACTTGCATTTTGAAGCTCTCCACCATAGCCATGCTCGGCCTCAATCCCCCTAAGCTCGGCCTCATGATAAGCCTCGAATTTCGTGTGCAGGCCTGAAGAGAACGGCCCCCTTTTCTCCTCCATCGTCGCTCCAAATTCGATCATAACCGTTGGATCTCTAGTTCGTGTTGTGCTCTACCACTTTGTAGTTGAACATTCTTGCTAATTGTCGACGGATTTGGAGATTTGGAGGGAAGAAGTTTGGCAAATTCTGGCCGTTCAGGGGGGGGGGGTGGCGGCTGCAGTTTTGCTAGGGTTTTTATTATTTTTTTTTTTAATGAAGAGAGAGGGGTGTTGGCCTATTTATAAAGAAAATCGAAACACGATTCATCCCGGAAATTCCGAACTCCGATTTACGCGCCGTAACCAGCGTTTCTAGGGTTTACCCCGCGTTCCGGACACAATGGAACAGGTTTCGAAAGCTAATTCGGAAGTATGTGCGAGTTATGGCTATAAACGCTCAATTTGAATTAAACCGATTTAACTCGATTTCTAGGCGTTTTAATTTGTACCGGACAAACGGTAAATCCAATTGACTTGAAATTTGAAACCTTACAATAATATCACATTACGGATCCGATGAAACTGGTTTCGTCGAAATCCGAGACTTTTTGAAAAATGGCTATTTTAGCTCGTCAAATTTAAATTAAAAATAAATCGATGCGTTTCGAGCTGCCACGATCAAACGATAATTCCGATTGACACGAAATTTGAAATCCGGTAATAACTAACTATTACGGATCCAATGGAACTAGTTTCGTTCAATTCTGAGACTGTTCAAAAATTGACTATTTTCACTAGTCGATTTAAATATTAAAATATTCAATTTTCACAAATTAACTTTTAATTCGATTTTAAAAGTTCTAAAATATCATTCTAACTTCCATATGATAAAATAAAATTTTACAAATCATTTACAATCATATTTAACCCAATTTTCAATTATTTCCATAATTTAACATATTAAATTATCGATTTAATTATCCAATTAAATCCAATAATTCAAATAAAAATTTATTTGACTTATAAATTCACTTATTAATATTTAAAATTAATTAAATATTCATATTTTAATTTCTAAAAATTCTGGGTCGTTACAATCTTCCCCACTTAAAAGAATTTCGTCCTCGAAATTATTAAGTAAGAAAGGTTATAGAATCTATTAATTTTCCAAAAATTCATAGTTAAACTTCTCACCATACTTTACTAAGTTTTCAAATCATACTTAGTTATCTTTTCAAAAACAACTACTATTGTTTAACTTTCAATTCCAAAATCAAAGTTTAAGTTTTCAAAAAATTTCCAATTTTCTCTAATTTTTTCTAACGCCTTAAATTTTCGGAAAAATTCACCATAGTCTCCTTTGCGCGGCTCGATCCGAAAAAAAAATGACAGTATATATATCACAAATATACATCTCATCAAGTAATGAGGCATCCCGCAGGGAAAAAAGTGTAAAAGTACTGTATTTAATCCGAGATATGTACCTTATATTTTATTAGCAAGCATATACGGCTAATATAGCGCAAAAGCGAGCTCCAAATGCGAAGCAAACGCGATCCGCACCTACTAATCACTCAACAAACAACATGAGAATCATGCATATAGACAATAGTATCGATATACAACATATAGTAACATAATAACTATATATGTCAACATAGCAAATGCAACTAAAGCAACAAATGCAAACATCAACCAACTATCATTCAACTAACATCCATAACCAATATATATTCATTCATATTCTCATTAATATTCAATGAATTGGTTTTCAATTTAAATCACATTTGATTCATATACAGTGGATGTTTTTACTAACATTCATTTTAAATTAGTTTATATTCACTAATTCATATTCAAGTTGGTTCACTTCCAAATTAAATTCAATTCTATTTAAGTTTCACTTAACTTCCAATTGAATTCCAATTATTTTAGCTTTCAATTTCATTAATTCAATTTCATTAATACTTAATGAATTATATACAATCAACTAACAACCATATAACAATCAATGTTTATTAATTACAACCAAATTCTTTTGCTTTCAATTGGTTTAATCAAATTGATTTTCATTTAATTATTCAACTTCCAATAACATTAGATTTTAATGAATTAATACTTATATTCATTATTTCATATCAATTTATTCACATTTAATTGATTAACATTCAATTCAATTATAAAAGTTGAATTTCATTTACATATATAACTCAAGTTTATATCTATTTAACTTTATTTATTTTACTTTGATATCAATATCAACTTCATTCAACATCTCTTAAGTTATATTCCATTTAACTTTAAATTCACTTTTATTCACAACTCATATTCATAAATATATTCATATAGTTTCACTTCTTATATATATAAGTTTATTTCACAATTGTAAATCACTTTAATTATAATTCAATTCTTTATAATTCATTACTTATACAATTATTCTTTTATTTAGATTATTCAAACAACTAAACAATCAACTTATATACACTTTAATAATTTCGAAAAATTATTCCTTCATATATAAAATATATTCAAGGCAAAATTATTTCATTTCCCCAATTTTAAAACAATACTGTGCCGAATTGTTCTATTCAAGTGTTTAGAAACCCCTTCGGCATAGTCTTGCGGACCACGCTGACGAAAGTTCATATGCCACTCAATAAACCAATCATCACAATATAAAACAATTTTTATATTCACTAACAAATACGCTCTCATAGCTATTATTACACTCAAACTCATTCTAGAGTACTGCTGACTCTATCTCTAATGAATTATACCCAACAGAACCATGGTTGTCGCTTAACCATAAGCTCTGATACCACATTGTCAGGACACGATTTTTCGTCTTCCGAAAATTCAACATCGACACTCACTTTATCGACTGCCGAGGAATCGAACGACGGGAAACCGAACACTGAGGGTTTTAAGAAAAAGAATTTAGGAAAAGAGAAGAGAAAAATAGAAAATTTAGATAGGGAAAAGAAGATAGAATATTTTTAAAATAGAAGAAAAAGAAAAATAGAGAGAATTTTGAAAACATAGAAAGAAAAGAGAATAGAGGAAAAAGAAAAAAAACAGAAGAAAATAGGACGGAACAGAAAACAACAGAACAATAACAGAATCTCACAATTCGCAGCGGAACAACATATAATAATAAATGAATAATCTTTAAACAAAGAACTATATCAGTTATTACATTTTATACATTACATTACATCATCTCATCATATCATCGGAGTGTACAACAACATACAACAAATAGTGCAGCGGAAAAAGAAATACTATATAGTAGTAATACGCCATGCCATCCAGCTTGCCTCCAGCAACTGCAGAATATCCAGAATATCCTGATAAACCTTACTCTTGACTGCCCGTGTTGAAATTGGTGGGCACCCAGAGTTTAGGAAGGAAAACAATAAACTCCAAGTCAGTCATGTGACTGGTGTGAGAACTCAAAATAGTTTATTTATCTTTAAAATCAAAAATAGAGGAATATTTTTATTTCAATTCGCAATGCTTTTAAAAATGAGACTACCATAAGGCCTCCCGCACACACACACATGCAAACGCAGAATCGGAGGAGATTTCTCCTTATGATAGTCAAAGATGCTTGATACGCATTTAAAATAACATTTGATATTATTACTAGTGCATAGTGTAGAAGAAATTCATTTCAAAAGTAGAATATAAATCTTAGCCAACATACGACCATTATCGTATGCCTACTATAGCTACCATCCAAACAGTGTTGCGACACCATAAGTGAATGATAGGTTCTACAACTAAAACCGTACAAGTTTCGTATTGTTTCTTTGGATTTCCAACAAATGGTCAGGCCAAGGAACTTCCCATTGCCACATGAGAATGCCTCTGGAAAGACATCCCCGAGAACCAAACCGGAACTCTGCCAACACAAGGCCGGGTTACCCCTAACTGGGTAACTACTGACACGAGCACGCCATTCCCCGATCGTAAACGACCTTTCTCACGGGATCCCGAAAACCAACAACCACAAAGTAATAAATTCGTAGTAACCACATAGGTTAAATATCTGGGCTCCATACCATGATACAACCTCTATCCAGAAGGAAATGTACATACCCTAAAGGGTGCTACCCCTCATAACCTTGCCGCATCTTTCCTGTTTTGACCATTTCCGAGGTGTGAGGTTCGACGAAGTCACGTCCACAAAAACATACTTTATACAAAAGCCATGCTTTGGGTCAACAAATGATCAACACAATGATCACTAAGATAGACGATCAAATAAACGATCCTATCACAATAATCAACACAATGATCATTTCAGCATCACTCAGCATATCACATTACCAAATTGGGAATATATCGCTGATAACTTCAACTATATAACCTCTGAGCTCGTACGTCTCAGAGAAGGGTGTTAAGCTAAAAGAATAAATTCTCCGCCACCAACAGAAATATATTTGAATGAAATCGGCTTTATATCTCAACTTGTAATGTCAGACACACAATCCATACAAGTCTGTTTCGGGCTCGAACAAAACCGAAGGCACTTCTTACGAAGCCCTTGCAATCCGGATATTCACAATCCTGATCGGATTCACCATCACATATGGAGAACTCTATACCGGAGCAACTCGGTGCAGAGTAAATCGACAGGTCATCCTATCGCTCTCGCAAATACCGGGTCTTCAACACCGATCTTCAATGCAATTCACAACGACGTACCACATATTCGGAATGGGTTATACGACCCCATGGTCCTTTCCCGGTTAACCCGAATAGTGAGCGCTTATTCAAAAATAAGTGTAGCATTCACATTCAAACAAATCACATCAATTACCCATTCAAAGGGAAATATTGATAGTCGGTTATTGAACTATCACTGGACATGCACACATCACCAGTTTCCAAATAATTTTCCAAATTATTTATTTTCCAAAATATCTTCACTAGATATATAATTGCAATACTTCAAAAATAAATCAATATTTATTTTTAAACCAATTCCACTTTCTTTATAAATTCCTTAGTGAATTTATAATCCAAAATATCCATGGATATTCGATTTCAATTATTCATTTCAATTTATCTTCAAAAGGATAAATTCTCAAAATATTCATTTCACATTGGAAAACAATTCCATACTTATTTAGTAAGTAATTCACAAATTTTATTTATTTTCAACACTTAGAAAATATTCAATATACCTAAATCGAAATTTAGTATATATTTCATTCTTTAAGGAAATCATTCTCTTCAACATATTTATTTGGGCCAAAACAAATGTTGCGTAGAACATCGTTACGACAACCCAAAATCACTAGTATAGGGATTCGAAATTAAAATAGATATATAAATCCCAATACTATACAAAACATTTCCTTTCGGAAATCATTTACTATAACAACGGTGTTATAGTCCATCATCTCCTTCTATTTCTCGAAAACGTCTATTTCAACAATAAATGTTGAAATCTATGATTTCGAATCTCAATACCTTTTAAAAACATCGTTAGATAGTTTTAATTCTATTTAAAACATCATATCTAAAACAATTTCTTTAACATATTATTCACTATTCAAAAATGTGAATAAACTTCGTTAACAATTTCATCACTTCTATTCAATTTATTTTAAAGGATTATTCACTATTCAAAAATGTGAATATAACTCCTTTAATAGGTTTCAACAATTTTCTTATTAAAATAAGTCATTTGCGAATTTATAAAACAACGTTTATAAATTCCATTTCTATTTATTTATAAAAACTTCCTTTTTATAAATCTCTTTATTAACTTATTCGATTTATAATTTTAATTATAAACCAAAAGTCCAAATTATAAGTCAAACACTTATAATTTATTTATTTGCAAAAATCGTTCCTTTGAACTTTACAAATTTTATAAACCTACTGTTTATAAAATTTTGATTTATAACTTCACCGTTATATAATTCTATAAATTTCATTCATTAATGAATTTCATTTTCACTTCATTCAAACACTTATAAAAACTCGTTTTATAATGTCCATATTTCAATTTATAAATATCCATTTATAAATCTCTTAATATAATTCAATTTATATTATTCTTTTAAAACGTCTTTAAATTCCTTTAAAAACTTCATCATTCTCTTGATTTATAAAATAATTAAATTTTATAAATCCTATATTTAAACTCTTTAAAATAAATTCAAAAATCCAATTTGAACTATTTTATAAAATCATTAGCATCATATTCTCAAAAATCAGTTTTTTACTATATTTCTCAAAAATCATAATATTTTATAACATTAAAAATTATATCGTTTATTTATTTATAATGGATCAATTCCAAAAATATAGTATATTTCAAAAATCACTTTGAAAATCATTTTAAAATCCCAAAATTTGGGTCCAATGATGCTACACACCAAATAGCCAATCACGACTACAACGATATCATATATCAATATGAAAATCCATCAAATATCAAAATATCTGAAATCAAATAAAAACTGTTGAGGAATCCAGTTGGATCCCTCCAACCTATTTTCCTGCATCCAAAAACATTAGCACAATACCAATTTCGCTCCAGTACGAAATTATCGCGGTGTATGTTCTTATTAAATATTATCCGCTTAATAACGGCGTAATAGGGTCTCATCCGCTAAACAAATAAATGCGGGAAATCAATAACTCCAATATATACATATGCCAATATATATATATATTGATATTATATATAATACCAATTTCACTGTTTATGAAATATTCGCGGTATATGTTTTTAATAAATAACATCCGCTTACTAACGGTGTATAATGTCTATTTTAAAAATCAATAGATATAAATCAACATTCAAATATGCATTCAAATATTTTAAATCTAACTATTTAAAATAAAATCGAAACTGATTCGATTGAGTGAGAAGTTCTCACCTTGGTTTTAATTTCGTTTTAGCGATTTATTTTGAATAAAATTAAACGGACGTTTAATTTTACCCAAAATTCTCACTAACTCCAAACGACTCCAAACCAACTCCATCGCGTAGTGCTCGTCCATACGATTCCAACGCAACTGGTTTCGCGCGTTTTCGACCTCGTATGAAAAAGTTATGAATTATTGAAGTTTGTACACGATTTTAACTATAATTTACAACATAATCTATAATTTTTATAACCTACTCAACTATAGCCGTTAGATCCCACTCCATGAAATCCTGGCCGTGCATATGCTTCTCCCCCCTCTCCCATTTGCACGCAACTTCTACAGGTTATCAACGTGAGCAAAGAACCCATGAACTCAAACTAGGTTTTGAATTTACAACCTCCATGCTTGATTAAAACATGATCAGAGACTTGCATTTTGAAGCTCTCCACCATAGCCATGCTCGGCCTCAATCCCCCTAAGCTCGGCCTCATGATGAGCCTCGAATTTCGTGCGCAGGCCTGAAGAGAACGGCCCCCTTTTCTCCTCCATCGTCGCTCCAAATTCGATCATAACCGTTGGATCTCTAGTTCGTGTTGTGCTCTACCACTTTGTAGTTGAACATTCTTGCTAATTGTCGACGGATTTGGAGATTTGGAGGGAAGAAGTTTGGTAAATTCTGGCCGTTCAGGGGGGGTGGCGGCTGCAGTTTTGCTAGGGTTTTTATTATTTTTTTTTTAATGAAGAGAGAGGGGTGTTGGCCTATTTATAAAGAAAATCGAAACACTATTCATCCCGGAAATTCCGAACTCCGATTTACGCGCCGTAACCAGCGTTTCTAGGGTTTACCCCGCGTTCCGGACACAATGGAATAGGTTTCGAAAGCTAATTCGGAAGTATGTGCGAGTTATGGCTATAAACGCTCAATTTGAATTAAACCGATTTAACTCGATTTCTAGGCGTTTTAATTTGTACCGGACAAACGGTAAATCCAATTGACTTGAAATTTGAAACCTTACAATAATATCACATTACGGATCCAATGAAACTGGTTTCGTCGAAATCCGAGACTTTTTGAAAAATGGCTATTTTAGCTCGTCAAATTTAAATTAAAAATAAATCGATGCGTTTCGAGCTGCCACGATCAAACGATAACTCCGATTGACACAAAATTTGAAATCTGGTAATAACTAACTATCACGGATCCAATGGAACTAGTTTCGTTCAATTCTGAGACTGTTCAAAAATTGACTATTTTCACTAGTCGATTTAAATATTAAAATATTCAATTTTCACAAATTAACTTTTAATTCGATTTTAAAAGTTCTAAAATATCATTCTAACTTCCATATGATAAAATAAAATTTTACAAATCATTTACAATCATATTTAACCCAATTTTCAATTATTTCCATAATTTAACATATTAAATTATCGATTTAATTATCCAATTAAATCCAATAATTCAAATAAAAATTTATTTGACTTATAAATTCACTTATTAATATTTAAAATTAATTAAATATTCATATTTTAATTTCTAAAAATTCTGGGTCGTTACAAATATTTTCAAATATTGAAAATAAATAGATTTGTGATATACTTATTATTAAATAAGTATGGAAATATTTTTCCAAAGTGAAATGAACATTTTAGAATTTATCCTTGTAAGATAAATTGAAAATGAATAATAGAAATCGATGGTTTCGAGTTTTGAAGGGTGGAACTCGAGTTCATACTCGTGTGTTTTGTTGGGAATAAGTCAGAAGTTTTTTTAAAATAAAATTTAAAGTTTTTGGAAATAAGGGGGAAAAGAATAGAAAATCCGGGGTGGGCCGAGTGACCTTCGGGTAAAATCCGAAACAACAGTTTTGAACAGTTTAAAAATGTTTTATAATCAAATTGTTTTTTTTTTGAAATTAAAATTAAAATCTAGTTTAAAAACTGTCTTATTTAAACTTAATCTTATTATAATTATTTCTTTAAAAATTGATTAAGAGGTTTTGAAAATTGGTTTAATTAAGAGTGATTTTAAAATTTAGTTTAAATAAGATTTTATAAAGCAAGTTTTAAAATACAAATTGAAATTAGTGTTTTTTTTAAAACTTCTACTTGATAATGTTTTAAGTTTTTTAAGGAAGTTAAGTTTTCTTAACTTTAAAATTTTCAGGTTAAATGATCATTTTGGATTTGGATTTGATAAAGCAAGTTATGTTAAAGTGACATCCTATATTTGGATTTGAATTTTATTCACTTGAATAACTTGGGTTAAGATGATATTTTATTCGAAGAGACCGGGGTCGGGTATCAGTAATACCCGAAAACCACTTCGAATTGTAATATTCATGATTCTATATGGATTTGATATGTGAGATAAATAGACTGAAATGGAATAATATGGGCCTTCGAACTAAGTAAAAATACTTAGAATTTAATTTGAGAAATATGGATTAAGCATAACAAGTAATGAACTCGTAGTAAAGTACGAGTTACCCGGGTTTTCCTTAAATTTGAGTTTAGTATTTCAAATTATATGGGTTTACTCACGCTGGTTTCCAGCCTGACCCGGGTGTTACTGTGATGTAATGCTCGGGTCAGACCGAGTATTACAGATTTTCACGTAAGGACGTTCTGGAGCTCAGGAGGCGAGCTGGAGGGCAAGAACGTATGAGTGTTTTCCGCTGTGATATATTATTGTGTAACTAGGACATGTTATTTTAAACAGTCCAGTGATTGGAATTGGTTGTACTCTGATGTATAAAAATATAAATGTATTGATACAATTATTCTTTGTAAAACTGTTATTTATGTGATATTATATTTTGATCCGATGCGAATGTGAGGTTTCTGTGACTTGTTACTGTTTCTTCTTCTTTCTCTTTTCTTCTTTCTCAAACTATCTGGAATTTTTGGATCGAAAATTCCGGGTCGTTACAGTATCAGTACCCGTATTGAGCCTTTTTGGACTCCATGTAGCCATTCATTTATTTACCGGTTGAAAAACAAACAGCCACTCACCTTTAATGTTCCCAGAATTAAATTCCTAACTTTTCCATTCCACTATTTTAATATTATATTTGTTGTTTCGTTTTCATTTTTGCTATTTCATTCATTTTCCTTCAGTCTCATCCCTTTCTCTTCTCTGTTTTGCCATCCTCTAAAAAAAGCTTTAATATATTGGTTCTTGTTCCAACATCCTCCTTCATTCTCAAGCAACAGTTCATTCCTATCCTTGCTCGCTCGTCCTCGCTTTCATCCCACATCCATTTCCTCGCCTTCTCTCCTCCACAACCCAAATACCATCTCTACCATGATAACCATAGCTCGCAACCATTACCCACAATGTCACTACCTTCCTTTATTTTTCCATCGACCATCTCCCACCATTATTCGCCTTTCTCCCTCCACCATTGATAGCCACTGCCACCCGAGATCCTCCAGCCATCCACCCATTCTCCTCGCAACAACAGCACTCGCACCATCCTGCCAAACCCGAACCCAAGCTCCTTTCTTCCTCTAACCCCTTTTCCCTGCGACCACCCACATCCATAGTCGTAGCAGCACCCATTACCAAGCAGCCACCTTACAACCCATCTTCCTCCGGCCTTAACCCATCCATCACCTGCCAAAAAGCCTCACCAGAACCATAGCCCATCACCAAACGGCCGAACACATCCGCTTCAACAACACCCTCCAGATCTCCTCTGAACCAATCACCATGCCGCTCCAAACTACACACCAGAAACCTATAGCCATGCCCAAACAGCAGCTTATAGCCGTCCTTCCAGTCGCTTCCATCCCTTAGCCAAGCAGCCTTCTCCTGTATATATAAAGAATTTTAAAAGATTTTATTTTAATATGTGTTTTAAATTAAATATTGATTTTAAAATATAATATATAAAGATTTAATTTTGATACGTGTTTTAAATTGAATATTGATTTTTCAAAATATAATATAAAGATTTTATTTTGAATATATGAGTAAATTTTAGATTTTTAAAATTTATATATTTTGTTTTCATCGATTCAAGTCCATCGTGCTTTGCTTTGGAATTTGTGCATATATTCGTAGCTCATTTCATTGTCAAATTTCTCTAGCCTCGAAATGTGAGCGATCACTTACGAATAGCATTCTTGTATTTAGTAAATATAATTCACATAAAATGACGATTGAAATATGTTGTTAAATTTTAATTGGCTAGAAATTCAATTGTTAAGTTTGTTATCTTATTATCTGCACTTTTTAACCTACACGAATTAACATAAGACACCATAACCATGTTGTAGACATATATATTATATATAAATTGTTAATTATGACCATGCTGTAATCAATATATTATGCTATATTATATTATTATTCTATTATTCTTACTCTGCAAGTTCCTGTTAGTTTAGAAATTCTCAATGGATTGAAATGATACATACCTAAACGATATTATAGATTGGAGAAAAATCGTTATGCGTTGAAATGATAAACCCAAGCGATTTTATTGATTTTGAAATTTTGGGATTGCGGTTTAAACGATATATACCCGTAAAATTTAAATTATTATGGATTGAAATGATGAATATCTATATCACTTGGCCATATGATAGATAATTATATACGGACATCGTTGATCTATTTTTAAATGATTTCAAAAATTTTGAGAAGACATAAATATATGTGTTTGGATTTTAAAATATAATATAAAGGTTTTATTTTAAATTATAATATGTGTAAATTTAGTTTTTTAAATTATATGTTTTGGAAATTTTAAAAATATAAGTTAGAGTATTGAAATGTAAATTATAAAATTTTACTTATAACTTTATTATTTTTAAATTATTTAGAACATGATTTTAAATGGATTTAATAATAAGATTTAATTTAACTTAATTTAATAAAAATTTAATTTAATTAATATATATTTATATATAATATGTAACAGCCTAAAATTTAAGGAGGAATTAATTAATAAATGTAAGTGAAAAGAAATAGTGTTTATAATTAGAATTCTTTTGAAATTAGTATTGTAATTAATTGGCAGTAGATTTATTGAAATGTTTCAATTAGAAAAGAAAAAAGAATTAAATTATAATGATTAAGTTCAATATAGGAACTTGCATTTATGTCAAAATGGAACAAACATTTTAAATAAGAATAAATGCATGTTTTGAGATAAATAAAATAAACTTCTCATTTTTGAATATATGTATGATTTTATAAACACGGAGTTTGCTTTGTTACAGAAGAAAAAAAGGTATAATGGTGTTTCTAAAAAGAAGGCATCCACTTTTATAAATTTAGATGACGATGCTCAAATGAGATGGGTTATTGTAAATGAGGGAAAATGTAACAATATATTTATAAAAAGAAGGCATTTCATTAAATAAACGTTATATTTTGAAAAGAAATGGCAAGAGTGTATTATGGAAGGATTACATTTCTTGCAGAAAATATAAGGTATGTTATTTCTTTGTTAGTAAGGAATAAGGGTCATTTTGATTTTTAAACATAAAAATATTAATACCAATCAATTAATGTAATTGATTGCTCAATTTAAAGGTAAAGAAATAGGTTACTAATTAAGACACAATATATATACACGTTTGTGGACATATGTGATTTATCTAATTACAACAGATGTGAATATGGAAAAAATATAGATGTAACAATATGTTATTTAATGAATTCAGATTTGAATATATAGAACATTGACATAACAATTCACATGTTATTCATCCAATTAATTCAAACGTGAATATGTACAATAGTGGCATAAGAATTTCTAGTTATCTATTAATTTATTTTTGACATCAACATGGAGAAATATTGACTTGTTAATTTAATTATTTCAGAAGTAAATGTGGAAAGATAATGATATGTTATTTATTTATTTATTTATTTTGGATGTAAATATGTAAATTAAATGGGATGTTGAAAACTGAAATGAAACACGCGAATAAAGAGAGACGCATGAAAATTTAATATGAAATAAAGTGTCACAAATTAGAACTAATTGAGGAGAAGAAAACATTATTTACATTTTGTGTATTATTGTGGGTGTAATTAATTAAATTAAATATAAGATAAGGCGCTGAGAAGGCGCATTGTAAGATTTGACACAACAATAAGTCAGCAGAAGTTTTCGAAGATTCTAATCTACGGTTGAAAGCACACCTAAAACACTATAAATAGGACCTAAACTAACCTAGATTTTCACTCTAAAATCAAAACGTAGCCTCCATTTCTCTCTCTCAAATATTTACCTACATTCCTTATTTACAAAATAAAATTATATTATATATATACATTCAAATAAAAGATGGAGATTGTATAAATTAGAGGAGATTTCTAGAGAATTTTGGTTGCTATAAAAAATGTGGATTCTAGCTTTTGTCTCAGGTGAGTGATTGTAATTATTTTAGATTTCTTTAAGTAATTTAAAATAATAGGGTTTACAATAGTTGTAGTTTTACTATGATTTTTGGAATAACCTTTTTAGTAGTTTATTCATAGTTTTTAGAATTATTTTCAATCTATTTCTTTTAGCTATTCTTTTTAGTTAGTTTTACTTTATTTATGTTAATTATAGATTTTCCATTTATTTACAGTTTATTTATAGTATTTTAATTTATTTACTGTTATTTATGCGTTATTTGCATCTTTTTGCTATGCTTAATTTGGATTTTCTTCTATTTTCAGTTTTCTTTTACTTCTCTTTCTTCTTCGCGTATGGATTAGAATAGGTTAAACGCGAATATGAATTAAAATTATAAGAATATTGAAATAGCAGATGATAAGATGTAAATTGTAAAGAATATAATAAAAATGGAACTAAGACTGAGATTGAGCCTAATTATGATATTAATGTTAGAATTCGACTAATTAAAGATAAATGGCCTAGTTATAATTTAGAATTATAACTAAAACAGGTATAAGATGAAAGAGGCTTATTTTTACACTTAGACCTCGGGTTAAGTAATAAGCATGATTATAACATAGGTTAAAATAAGAAATAAAACAGAGCGAGGCTTATTTTAAGACTTAGGACAAATTAATAAGCACAGGTGGTAAGAACAAAAGTAAAGGCTTGTTTAAATAATTTATCTAAGTTAATAAGCAAAGAATTAAAGTAGAACCTGTATCAAATAACATTCTCTTATTTCTATGGACATAGTGTTTCACATAACCCTGAAGTGAAATGAGATGTCTCACATAACCCTGAAGTGAGACGATGTGTCTCACATAATCCTAATTAGACCAGGGGCATGATTATGTTAATAACAGTAGTAAACAGTCAATAAATAGAAGTCCAAATCATGGGGATTTGGATAAGAGGCGCAATTAGATATTGTTTGGATGACGGGCCAGTACCAACAGTATTTCCTCTATTATTTCTATGAACATGGTGTTTCATATTATCCAAAAGTGAAACGATGTGTCTCACATAACCTTGAAGAGTGTCTCACATAACCCTGAAGTGAGATGAGGTGTCTCTCATAATCCTGAATTGAGATAAGGAGAGCGCTTATGCTAGAGTTTGAGGTAATAAGAAGACCCAGCAGGTGGAACAACAAGTAACATGAGCATGGTGGCGTTTATGCGTGCGACTTCCATTCGGGTGCTTATTAATCGTTATGAGTTTCAAGCGCTTAGTGTGTGCCTTTCGTATGCATCAATGTCTACTACGTAGGGAGCTTTAGCGTCAACTCCACAGTAAATTCTATGGATTAACAGGCCGATCAATGGGTGGTATTAGGAATTTAGCCAAATCTAAGCAACTATCAAAAACAAGTGTAAACAATCAACATTAATCAATTATGTTGATCTAGTTAATTCGTATTTATTTCCTGCTTATTCCTTCTCTATATTTCCTTTATTTCCTTTTATATACTAGAAATGTTGAAAAATTTATTACTTTTACTTTGCTTAAAGACTCTTGTAATTACTATCATTCACCAGACTTTTAGTTTGACCTACTCCTCTATTTTCCCCTTTTCCCCCCATAGGCAATCAAGGGCAAGGAAGTAGACCGTGACACTTGGAGATTTCAGTGCGGAGATTCTTTTATGTATTTCTCTTCTTTATTTTCATCCTTATTTTGTTATACTGGCACTATTTGAAGGATGGTCTGATTTTATTGAGACCGAGGTTTTTGAAGATATATATGGATATTTTTGAGACATATGATGTATTTGGTTTTATAATTCCATATTATGAAGTTTGACTTTTAGCAAATTATTGTTTTAATTGTTTCCGCTACTTTTATCTTGTGAATTTTAGTTTCTACTGGTTTTAGCTATACTATAACGCAACACATCTTTTAGTATGTCCTTTTGGGTGTACTAAGGGGTGTGAGGTGTTAAATTTGGTATCAGAGCCTAGGTTATAGGATTCCCAAATTTTGTTTTAAAAATAAAGTATTTTTCTAAAAGTAGCTTATTTTAAAAATTGCAGATCTTCAAATTAGAAGTATTTTTCAGGAAGAAACTATTATTGTAGAAATAGTTTTCAAATATGAAAGAGAGTTTTTCGTAAAAATCCCCTCAATGTCCAGTTCAACATTCTTTCGATTGTTTCGAGCCTAAATTTTCTTTTATTTGCATAATATGGCTGACTTGTTCTGTGGAGCTACGGTACCAGAGGTGCATGGGCAAGCGCCTAGTACAACACCGGTAGATGGAAATCTCTTTAATCCACCTACACCAGCCGATTTTTCTAAGCTATGCAAGGACTTTGCTAGTACAGGAGGCAGAAAATTTTCTGGCACAGAGGAAAGGATGAGGAACTCAGAAGCGGATCAAGAAAAGCAGGAAATGTCATAGTTGAGGATTGATTGGGCATTTCACAAAGGACTTTAAGAATAGAATGATGAAGCGGGGGTTTTCAACTATGGGTAGCCTGACCATCTTAGTAGAGCCTGTATTTAGAGGACGAGGCTAAGAGCAGCCGCATCTACAGCGAAAGTACATGCTTAGGATGCAACACCTTATAGTAGTGAACCGGATCAAGGTAGGGAAGTCACTTTAGAAGGTTTTGATCTCTATTTAGGTTTTTCCCATTCGAACTCTTTTCGATTCAAGCGCGTCACACTCTTTCATCTCTAGTTCTTTAGAAGATTGTTTGTACGTAGACATCTCTTTAGTAGTAGACCCCATTGTTGTTTCAAACCCATAGGAGGATCAGCACACTTGCCTATGATTTATAAGGGTTTCAAAAAATTTATAGTAGGCACAGAGTTTGATTGTGACGCCTATGTACTGGGATTTTCGAGGCATGGGATGGTTTTGCGAATGGATTGGTTATCCACTTTAATGCGATATTAGACTGCAAGAAGGGAGTCGTTAGATTAGGGACATGTAGCGTATGAACTCTAGAAGTTTTCTTGCGACCCACAGTGGCCATTCATGTTGAGCTTCCTTTCTTCCTTTGATTCATCACTATGAAAGCTAGATTTTGTTCCAGCCGTTAAGAATTCCCAGACATTTTGGTGAGGTTCTTTGTACACTTCGCATTTAAAGGTTGAAGGAAAAATTCTTCAAATGTCACTTTTGGAGTTAGGAAGTGCCTTTTTTGGGGTCATAGAGAAGGTCAACTAATGGAAAGAGTTTGAGAAATGGTTTTGTACATTTAGGTTCAGATAAATGGATTTAACGGTAGTGCGTTGGAATAAATATAAGCGTAAAAGAGGAATAGGAGTAAAATACTTTAGTAAGGAAATGAGATTTCCAAGATTTAGGAAGGGTACTCTTAGGGTAGTAAGAAGAAAATCCACTTTATGCCTAGTCCAATAAAATGAAATAGTTAGAATTGAAAATTTGAAAAATACTATTATCAATATTTTTGAAGAATCAAATATTGGGTTTATAAAAAAAAGTGGTATGAAATTTAAACCGGTTTTTATGTGATGTAAATTTTATTAAAAGTAAAATTCTATTAGAAGAATTATAGAGCATATATAGCTCGTTGGTTTCATTAAAGGTAAACAAAGATTTCAAATATAAAAGCCTAGAGTGTATTAAGTATCGAAAGCATAGGTTGCAACATTTATTGTTGTAATAGATGCTTTCGTGGAAAATAAAGGAAGCATAAGCTATAACACTTTGTTATAGCAGGCGACTCTGAAAGGAAATGTTTTTACATAGTATATGAGGTTTATTAGTATTTATTTTTAATTAAATACATATACTAGCATTTTTGGGTTGTATAAATGGTGTTTTACGCAACAATCGTTTTAAACCCAATAAAAATGAATTTAAAAGATAATTTCTAAGAGTAGAAATGAAAGTGATTTGTAAAACACACTTATTATTTAAATAATATAATAAAATGTATTCTGCCTATGGATATATTTAAAATTCTTTACAAATGAGTTTTTTCGAAAATAAAAGAGTAAGTTAGATATTAGAAGATGTCTATCATTAGAGAATATTAATTAAACATACTTTATTCTATTGGAATGAAAAGAGTAACGCTATAATTTTCTATGAAACCAATAAAAATGTTTTGTGCAAGTTACTAAGAATACATGAAAGAGATGTACAAGTTATGAGAAGTAACATATTTTGTATAGCCTATTTCAAAAAGCATACAATAAGTTCCTTGTAGTTTCACCTAAACATGAAGTCCTCTTTTAAAAAGGTCATAGAAGATTTTAGCGTTGATAATTTCTCATAGGAGAAAGTAGTTCCAATACATTAAGGTATGAGACTGTTAGGTATAATGAGAAGATGTTTTTAAAACAGATAAGGATATTTTGAAGATATTTAAAAAGAAAATAGTTTGGTGAAAAAGTAAATAAGTGTTTGGAAAACTTACTAAAAATAAAATTTGAAAATTCAAATTTTTATAGAAAACTAAAAATGTCTTTAAAAGAAAACGAGGAATAAGTTTTGGACATAAAAATTTTCCCCTTTAGGTTTGGGAAATAATGTAAATTCAAAAGGCTGTGAAGATACAAGTGTAGAAAGATAAGATTTTAAGTAACTTAGTATTTTTGAATTTAATAGAAACTTAAAGATAACACTTCTAAAGACAAAGATTTTGGGATTTGATGTTTTAAAAATTTAAAAACCATAATTTTTAAAATGGAACTATAAACACCGAACCAAACTCCTAAATGTGAAGTAGATAGGAATCATTTCCTAGGCGTAACAAAAATGGTGTAAGCCTACAAAGGAGACAACAGCAATTACTTTTGGAAGTAATAACAGAGTTTCCGTAGAGTGTATAGGACCATAATGAGAAATTAGGAATGTTGATTCATGTGACCGGATTAAAGAAGAACAAGAAAATGGAGTTAGTAAAATTGTAAGACAGGCATGGTTGGGAATGGGTATTCCTGATTTTGGAAGAACTGGGAAAAAGTACCTTTCTTTAGTGGAATTCCTATATGATAGTAGTTTTCAAGCTAGCATTGGAATGGCACCTTTCGAAGCTCTTTATGAAAGAGCGTGCAAGTCGCCTTTATGTTGTTAAGAGTCTATGAAGAGATTGCTACTTGGCTCCGACATGGTTAAAAAAGACTTCGAAGAAGATTAAATTGATTAGGATAAAATGCGTACTTCTTATCCACAACTCTCTTTGATAGTAAATTTTGAATTTCCTATTTCCATCTTTAGTTTTGAATAGGATCTTTCCTTTATCATCCCTTGGGAGGGTAGAACTTAGGATTTAACATATGGATGATAACATTTGATGTAAACATGTAATAGAACATGTTATGTATGATGGATGCTAGTGGTTTCAAGTGTTTGCTAGTGGATGCTAATGGATGCATATACTTACACTGGGCATTATATCTTTTAGGGATCGGCCTAACTAGGACACTAGAGCATATGCATATGGATGTGTGCACATTTGCACTTTATTTTATTCCATGGTTACAATAGATGGATGATTATCATATGATTGTTGAATTTGGATGATGATTGTAGCATGCGTATATAACTATCAGTTATCATTTGGAAATTTTTGCATTCATTTGGATACATGGCACGGACATGATTGCATAAAAGGGAGGTCAACTGAAATAGTGGACCGCCTAATCTTTTGCATTAGTTTGGGACATGTGCAATATACTAATTGCATAAGTATCATAAATCGCACTAGATAAAATTAAGGACAATGGATGTAATGGGTGATGGTCGAGTAGTTGGTTGTAGAACTTGGATGAAAACTTTTATTTTATTCTTCTAACCTTAGAGATTTCGGGGACGAAATCCCTTAAGGAAGGGAGAATGTAACAGCCAAAAATTTAAGGAGGAATTAATAAATAATTATAAGTCAAAAGAAATAGTGTTTATAATTAGAATTCGTTTGAAATTAGTATAGAAATTAATTGGCAGTAGATTTATTGAAATGTTTCAATTAGAAAGGCAAAAAGGAATTAAATTGTAATGATTGAGTTTAATATAAGAACTTGCATTTGTGTCAAAATGGAATGAACGGTTTAAATAAATATGAATGCATGTTTTGAGATAAATAAAACAAACTTCTCATTTTTGAATATATGTATCATTTTATAAATAGGGAGTTTGTTTTGTTACAAAGGAGGAAAAAAAAAGTTATAACTGTGTATTTAAAAAGAAGGCATCAACTTTTATAAATTTAGATGAATGAGATGAGTTATTGTAAATGAGAAAAAATGTAACCATATTTTTATAAAAAATAGGCATTTAACAAAATATATGTTATATTTTGAAAAGAAAAGGCAAGTGTGTATTATGGAAGGATTACATTTCTTATAGAAAGCATAAGGTATGTTATTTCTTTATTAGTAAAGAATAAGGGATAGTTTGATTTTTAAAAATAAAAATATTAATACCAATCAATTAATGTGATTGATTGCCCAATTTAAAGGTAGATAATTAGGTTACAAATTAATATACAACATATATACATGTTTATGGACATATGTTATTTATCTAATTACGAAATATGTGAATATGGAAAAAAAATGTAGACATAACAATTCACATGTTATTTAATGAATTTAGATTTGAATATATAGAAAATTGACGTAACAATTCACATGTTTTTCACCCAATTAATTCAAATGTGAATATGTACAATACTGGCATAAGAATTTATAGTTATTTGTTAATTTATTTTAGACATAAACATAGAGAAATATTAACATGTTAATTTACTTATTTTAGATGTAAACATGGAAAGAAATTGGTATGTTTTTTATTTATTTATTTCAGACGTAAACATGTAAATTAAACGGGATGTTAAAAACTGAAATGAAACATGCGAATAAAGAGAGACGCATGGAAATTTAATATGAAATCAAATGTCACAAATTAGAAATTAATTGAGGAGAAGAAAACATTATTTATAGATTGTGCATTATTGAGGGTGTAGTTAATTAAACTAAATATGCAACGACCCGCCTTTCTCTCCACAGAAAGATGCATCATCTTTAAGAAAAAAAGAGGTAGAAAATAGAATAGATTGAAGAAAAGAACTTAACAATATCAGAATCTCACAACGGAATGGAACAAAATATAATATACAACATAGATATTACATAGTCTATTACATATCAGAGTTACACAGATACATCAACACAAGATAGACAGTTATAAAAGTCTGTCTATTCTACAACTCAAATACAACACATACGTCACAGCGGAAACACAATATAACTACAAACGCTGAAGCCACCTGCTCCATATCTCCTCCAGTATTCGACAAAGCAGACCTGAATCCCTTGGCTACTCGTAAAAATTTGAGTACCCAAGAGTTTAAGTAAAACATAATAAACTCCGGGTCAGATATGGGTCTGGTGTGAGTAAACGGGTTAAAGTTGCTTAACTTTTAAAAAAACCTTTGAAAACAAAAGGTATCACGTAAGACTCCCCACACATAAACATGGGTAAGTTTTTACCTTACGCTAACCAAAACATTTGATAGGAAATCTAATGATATTATAATAGTGTCTAGTGTTTTCAAGTAAATAGAAAATAGCCGAAATTGTTAAATCTATTAAATTCCAGCTACTAGCCACAAAAGTGGGTAATACAATCAAAACCGTAAGGGCACGTAGGAAGAATGGGTTTCCATCAATGGCAGGGCTACTGGGGTACCGTCAGTCACAGTACGTGGCCTAGATCACCATACCGAGGATCACTCCCGACCCCCTGCAACACAAAGCCGGAACTATTCCTTACTGAACAGTTCCGAACAAGATAACCCCGGCGATTCTAGCTAGCAATCGCCCACACAATCGAATAAAAAGGGACATCTAGATAGGGGAAAATCTTGTCCTACTTGGGCATGACCCACTTAGCCTTGCTGCACCTCCCCTGTTTTAACTATTCACAGTTGATGAGGCTTGAGGCTACGATTACCATTATAGAACACATCTATCTTAGAATGCTCATCGTCCACCTGAAGATGTTCTGAAAGCATTCAATCCGTACAAGTTAGTTCCAGGTTCGAACGAAACCGAAGGCATTATTTCGTTACACTAATTTTGGAATCACCCTTAGAGTTAACGACAGTAACCCTTGCACTCTGAAAACTTCATCTCGAACCTGAAAGCACTATCTATGTTATACTTGTATTGGAATTACCCTCAGAGTTTTTTTAACGACGGATAGTTCTTACACTTCGAGTCTTCAACTCGATCTTCACTTGAATTCATGACCTAACGTTTAACTTGGATCGATGTGGTTTTCGGATAATCAAATTTGATACCCGATCCCAGTCTCATCGAACCAAACGTGTCTTAAAGGCCAAGTTGTTTAAAGGTTTAAACAATTCAATTCAATTCAATGCTTTGAATTCACACAACATTAACACAGATAAATATCACACATTTATCATTAATATAACCAATATCATATCACAGAATGTCACAGCATATCATTCAATAGATATCATCCAATAGATATCATCCAATTCAGACATTCAACAAACAATCATCTATAAGTAAGCACTATATATTCATATCATAATTGATTTAATTACTTAAATTAAATTAATCCCTTAAGAATTAATCACTTAATCCTGCTCATACAATCATTAATTAATTACTAACCTTAATTAATTAATCACTCCTTGATTAACTAATTAATCAATTAATCAATCCCTAATCCAGATTAATTATCCTTAAATTATCAATTGATAAACCTCTAATATTAATTAATCTCCTTTTATACAAAGTAATTAATCCTTAATTACTTTCATAATCAATTAATTAACCTTTAATTAACTGATTAATTATCCATCAACTATCGATTAATAACCTTAATTATTAATCAATATTTCTTAATACAAATTAATTAATCCATAATAACTTTTATAATTAATTAATTAACCATTAATTAACTAATTAATTATCTCTTAGTTACTAATTAATAAACCTAATTATTAATTATTAATTGACAACTTAATTACAGATTAATTACCCCTTAATTACCAGTTGATTAACCATTTGATTAATCCTTAATTAACTATTAACCCATCTTTAATTAGTAGTTAATCAATCCTTATACCATTTGATTAATCCTTAATCTCCATTGATTAATCAATTAATTACCATTTAATAACTTCTTAATTAATGCTTAATCACAGATTAATTATTCTTTAATTATTAATTAATAAAACCTTAATTATTAATTAATAAAATTATTTACAAATTAATCATTTGTTAATTACAAATTAAGTAACCTTTAATTACTTAATTAATTATTCATTAATCACTTGATTTATCAATCTTAATTACTTAATTAATTAAGTTTTATTTTACTTAATTACTTAATTAATTAATCATTAATTATTAATTATTAATTCTAATTAATGATCTTCAATTACGAATTAATTAATCTTTAAATTAATTAACTTTTAATCCTTAATCATTTATTAATCAAGTAAATTATTTTCCTTAATTAATTCCTTAATCAATCCTTTATACTTAAACTAATTAATTATACTTAATTTCTTTAATTAACTTAATCAAAATTAAGATATTAGAACCCTAATTAAGATAAAACATTATCTTGTTAAAATCCTTATTACCATTAACATAATTACCCATTTATCTTTAAAATTATCTTAATTAAATCATTAATTAAGCTTAATATAAATAATCATTTATCTTTAAAATTTAAAGTTATCAAAACATAATTTTAAATAGCTTAAACATTTATCAATTAATAGTTTTAAAAACTATTTTCAACTTTGAATTTAAAAACTTGTCTATTATATAAACTTTTAAAATTACTTTCAAGACTCGATTTTAAAATCACTTTAAAATTTCTTAACAAAGTTTAAATTTATCAAACTTCAAATTTTTTTAAAAAAAAATGTTTAAGAAAACATTTAAAACATCAAGTAACTTATATAAGAGTTTTAAACCAATTTAAAAAATTTAAATTTCAAAATCCCAAGTTTTAAAACTTTTAAAACTTCTTAAATTTGTTTTACATTTGCTGCTTCGGGTCGACCCGTAGCTTACTCGTGTCAAACCCGAGTTTCTCTTTTTTTTTTTAAACTTTGATTAAATTTAAGTTTCAAAATCTGCAGGCTAACCATTCCAATATACTCGAGAGCGAACTCGAGCTTCCCACCCCAATACTCGAACTCGACTTCGAGACATTCACAACCCAGATCCCTCTGACACACACCACCAATACGTGCACATGCACACCGCCATAGGTTGTCTCCGACCATCGTCACATCCTTCGGCACGTCACTCAACATCACAGCATTACAACCCAACCACAAAACCACTCAAACGAGACTTCGACCAAAATTTGATTACCCAGTTCGCCTGAAACCAAAACAGCCTCCCATAAACACCCTTCGACCACCAAGCTCTGGCCACCAGAGGTCGAGCGGTGTTGACCAACTTTGGCCAAGAAGATACGCTATTATCTCCCAGAATTACACAGCACTCTATCAAACAGAGCCCACGTAGTAACCGAAAACCCAAACTATCCAAAAACTAGGGTTGTAAACAAATTCCGATCATCACCAACGCCACAGTCCCCTATAGCCTCAACTACCATTTTTGCCTGAACCCCCATTACCTCTTCCATCTCCAGTAGCAATCCCGCCTTCCCCAAATGCTCCAGCCTCCAGAAATCACCCAAAACCCTTTTTCCCAAAAAACCCAAAATTTACATTCAATTCAACATTATAAATTTGGATTTTTGTTTTAAAAATCATAATCTTCAATGATGATTTGATATATATACATGAATCAATATAACACAATATTTGATTTATTACATTGTTCAAGTTACCACTGCATTATTCTTGTTTACAGAAAATTTCTAAACTTAAATTACTTAACTTGTTTTCATAATCAAGATGGGGTTTAAACTCAACTAATTTGTTTTAAACCTAAATCTGCAAAGTGTGTATATGGAAAGTTTTTGAATTTAGGTTATTTTTAAACCTCTGTAATCAGATATGAACAGAGAAGCACACATTCAGGCATGCAGATTCAAATGCATCCATATCTACAGATTTATATACAACTATCTACACATGCAGGAATCATTATCAATTCTTGCTTTTCATATTTTTTATACAATTTAAATCCTGTTGTTTTAAACAATTTTTTTAAATATCTCAACATAAAACCAACCAGAGAAGTAACTAACTGATTTCGAATTTATTTCACACCCTGAAGTTCAAAAACAGAAAGAAACTGACATGCACACACATTAACACATTCATATATGTATATGCAGTAATACCACAAACGATCATCATTATCACAGCAATTACTTAAGCAACAATATTAACCTACTTAAGATTTAAATTTAGATGTTTACTCACCTTTTGAATTTGCAAAGAGTTTTAGAAACTGGATTGAACTGAAGCCCTTTTTTGAAAGTTTGAATACTATATTCTGATATTGCTTAATTCCTGAAAGCTTTGAATATTACTAATGTTGTTGACTTCTGAACTTGGTATTGCTTAAACTTAAGAACTGAAATGCTTGGTACTGGATTTCTTTAAGACTGGAACAAAGTGATTCAACTACATTCTAGGTTTGCAGTAGTGAAAAAAACAACAGGCTTTTGATTAATGCTTGATAAAAGAGGTTACTGGGATCAAAATCTGATGTTTTATTTTTCTTTGAAAAAAAATGATTTTTGTTGAGGATGAACTTCAGGTTGAAGATGAACATTTCAGGTTTTGAAATTGTTTTGATAAAAATGGTTACAGGTTTTGGAAATGCTTGCAGTTGGAGAGAATACTACAGGTTTTGATTTTTAAGAAAGTGATTTCAGGTTTGAGAAGAAATTGCAGGGTTTTTGAAAATAATTCTGGTTTGAACAAGTTTGTTTTGAGGAAGGTTTATAGGATTGTGAAGAAATGATTTTCAGATTATGGCCATGGATTTCTTGCTTGGTTTTCAGTTTGAATTTTTGTAAAAATGTTTTCAGTTTTGATTTGAGAAATTGAATACAAGAGTGGCCATTAATTTCTGAATTGAAAGAAAAAGAGTGAAGAAGGAATGGAAGTTTATATAATAAAATTTATGGTTTAATAAAATTAAAGAAAAAGAAAAACAAATAAGGACACTTGTTAAATCTTCTTACATTTGTCAAAAACCATTGTTTAACTCATAACACATGTATTCAATGAGGTTTAGAAATTAACACATGTCATTCCTTATTTTTAAATTATTTTTAAATGATTTTAAAAGCCTTTATTATTAAATTTCCTAATATGTACATGCTTTTATAAACACTTTATCTTATCTTATAAAAATAAAACTTTTAAAAGAAAATCAAATAAAAAATGAATTATATTCTTAATAAAATCATATAAAATTATTTGATCCATTTCAAATGCTAATTTAAATGCTTTTGCATTTATTTACTATTAAATAAATATTTTCCAAATTTATATAAATAAAATTCTTTTGTTTTAAATTAATATAAAACAAATTTTATTTTTAAAATAAAAACTTTATTTATAAATACTTTTATATCCAAAATAATTTTCAAGAGATATATTCTTTTTTAAATTTCAAATTTTAAATCCAAATTCAATTTAAACTTCAATTTAAAATCAAATCAAATATATTCATATTAAATTAAACAAACACACTATTAAATTTAGAAATATTCATTCTAATTTTAAAGTTAACTTTTAAATAAATATATATTTAAACAACACTTAATAAATTGAAATGTTAAGCCTATAAAAAATCAAATTTATAAAATAACACGAATTAAATAATTATCTTATTAAAATCAGTTTATGTCTAAATTTAAAAACATCGCATAAATTATTTTGGTTATTTATATTTGAAGATAATAATTTTATCAAATTTTAAATGATTTAATTAAGAGATTATCACATTTTAAATTCCTCGAAATTCTGGGATATTACATTCCTCCCCCTTAAAAGAATTTCGTCCTCGAAATTTAAAATAAAGACAATCCAAAATCTGTTATTTTATTCTAACTATTCAAGCATACCTACCAGCCAAACATTATCAACCAACAACAATCCATCCAAACAAACAGTTTATTTAAACAAATAATTCATTCAATCAAACAATCCTAGCTATCCGGACATAGATCCAGATAAGTCTTTCTAAAACTATTCAAGGTTTCCCAAGACAAACTCTGAAATCCTATCTCCTTAACAAAAGATAGATCATTCATGTATTTCCTCAAATGAGATACGTGAAAAACAATGTGAATTTCAGCCATCCAAACTGGCAATTCAATCCTGAAGACTACAACACTAATCTTCTCCTGATAAGCTCCGCCATCACAGATACCTTACAGACCAAAACTGGACCAAGAACCAGACGATTTCCCGACTCTACTCCACAGAATGGAAATATAAAAGGTCAAAGCTTCACAGGATGCCATCCAGATAGTCGCCTGATAACTATATAAGAATTCCAATAAATGCAGATGATCCTCCTAACATCCACAAAAATCCAAAACACAAGCTCTCTCAAATCCCCAGAATTTGGTTCAGCCTTTCCGTTGGTCTGGAATTGATAGGCTGTGTCCAAATTCAATCTCGAACCCCAAACTGAATTTCGAATCCACGGCTAATCACAAAGCCTCCTAAACTAGTTGGAGAAGATAAGATCACTATTGCTAACAGTGCTGACTGGAATACCAAGCAGTCAGACAAACTCTCAAGAAAACTCAGCCAAAGATGCTACATAACAGATTGCCTTAACCAGAATAAGAGGGTTGTTCTTGGTCAATCTGTGTACAATCACCTATATTCCTTTAATTCCCTCTTTGGTCCTTGGCAAACCATCGAAGAAATCCAAAGAAAACACTTCCCACTGGAACTTCCAAAAGTTGCAACAAACCGGCGGTGTTCTGCTGATCACCAACACCTGCTGACAGATCGTACATCCAAAGATGAAAGCAGCTACATTCTACTTCATGCTTGGCCACTAGAAGACTCTCTTCACATTCATATATCTCTGAACACCCTGGGTTGGACACAACCTGGAGCGATCATTCCTTGCCAAAACTTCTTGCTTCAAAATCCAAGAATTCGAAACACAAACCCTTTTCGATGATCCTAAATGCTCCTTGGACGTCCATCTCCAGACTGGAACACTGACCATCATTGACTCACTTCATCCATCTCAGACACACACAAATGTCCGAGCAGATCTCAAACTTATTCTTGCCATTCAGAAATAGCCAGAACAGGCACACTAGTTAGCCTTGCCTTCAAATCCAAGAAAACCTCTTCACACTCGGGTCCACTTAAGCTTCTTGAAGAACTCTACCACCAGAAAACTTTGGTTGCTTCTACTCCTGAATAGTAGCTATCCAGGCTGGATCTACAGAAATACCATCACCAAAACAAAATGCTTCATCAAAACCTCTAACACTAACTCCAAATGCAACTTGCGCTCCTCTTCGGACTTGGAGTAGACAAGAAAAACATTGATGAACACAAGAACAACTTATACCATACATCCCAAAAACTCGATTCATCAAATCCACACAGAATCTCAAAAGACTTATCAGTCTAGGCCACAAAGACAACAGCTGAACTCCAACAGGGAAAAACTAGGCTGAACAACAGGCACTACTTCCGAAACTAAGACGATCTAAATTTCTATTTCCAGATGAAGACAAACCTTCACTTCCTAGAAAATATCCGAAAAAATCTGACCCTTCAATGGACTCTACTCCTTCTGGGGATGTCTCAACTCCATGCAGAAGATGCTCAAAAGAACCCCAGCATCATCGCAAGTCACTTTTGCGATCCTTCCCAACTTAGTCTCCCGAAGATACAATCCTCACTTCACACATCAATAGCCTAATACCATCCAACCAATCCAAATCCCAAACAAGATCAAAACCCTTTAGATCAAATAAAAGGTCTCTAGAAAAACTATGGGGGAGATAAGAAAATCTTAAGCCTCTATAGATCTGATCTATCTTGGTTATCCGCCAATAGGGTTAGATACAAAGATTGGACGGCTAAGCAAACAAAGAGAGAGATGAGACTCCTTTAGAACACATGTTGGAAATCTGAACAGATACCCAACAAATTTATATAAGTATATAAGTATATAATTATATAAAAATTACAAATGCACGCTCTCAAGATAGACACCACTCCAGAGCCTAGGTATTATCTCAACCTATGTTTTAATACCAAATGTGACGACCCGCCTTTCCCTCCACAGAAAGACGCATCATCTTTAAGAAAAAAAGAGGTAGAAAATAGAATAGATCGAAGAAAAGAACTTAACAATATCAGAATCTCACAGCGGAATGGAACAAAATATAATATATAACATAGATATTACATAGTCTATTACATATCAGAGTTTCACAGATACATCAACACAAGATAGACAGTTATAAAAGTCTGTCTATTCTACAACTCAAATACAACACATACAACACAGAGATACATCACAGCGGAAACACAATATAACTACAAACGCTAAAGCCACCTGCACCATATCTCCTCCAGTATTCGCCAAAGCAGACTTGAATCCCTTGTCTACTCGTAAAAATTTGAGTACCCAAGAGTTTAAGAAAAACAAAATAAACTCCGGATCAGGCATGGGTCTGGTGTGAGTAAACGGGTTAAAGTTGCTTAAATTTTAAAAAAAATCTTTGAAAACAAAAGGTATCACGTAAGACTCCCCACACATAAACATGGGTAAGTTTCTACCTTACACTAACCAAAACATTTGATAGGAAATTCAGTGATATTATAAAAGTGTCTAGGGTTTTCAGGTAAATATAAAATAGCCGAAATTGTTACATCTATTAAATCCAGCTACCAGCCACAAAAGTGGGTAATACAATCAAAACCGTAAGGGCATGTAGGAAGAATGGGTTTCCATCAATGGCAGGGCTACTAGGTTACCGCCCGTCACAGTATGTGGCCTAGATCACCGTACCGAGGATTACTCCAGACCCCCTGCAACACAAAGCCGGAACCATTCCTTACTGAACAGTTCCGAACAAGACAACCTCAACGATTCTAGCTAGCAATCGCCCACACAGCCGAATAAAAAGGGACATCTAGACAGGGGAAAATCTCGTCCTACTTGAGCATGACCCACTTAGCCTTGCTGCACCTCCCCTGATTTAGCCATTCCCGGTTGATGAGGCTTGAGGCTATGATTACCTTTATAGAACACATCTATCTTAGAATGCTCATCGTCCACCTGACGATGTTCTGAAAGCATTCAATCCATATAAGTTCGTTCCAGGTTCGAACGAAACCGAAGGCATTATTTCATTACACTCATTTTGGAATCACCCTCAGAGTTAACGACAATAACCCTTGCACTCTGAAAACTTCATCTCGAACCGGAAAGCACTATCTACGTTATACTCGTATTGGAATCACCCTCAGAGTTTTTTGAAAGACAGATAGTTCTTACACTTCGAGTCTTCAACTCGATCTTCACTTGAATTCACGACCTAACGTTTAGCTTGGATCGATGTGGTTTTCGGATAATCAAATTTGATACCCGATCCCGGTCTCATCGAACCAAACGTTTCTTAAAGGTCAAGTTATTTTAAGGTTTAAACAATTCAATTCAATTCAGTTCAATTCAATGCTTTGAATTCACACAGTATTAACACAGATAAATATCGCACATTTATCATTAATATAACCAATATCATATCACAGAATGTCACAGCATATCATCCAATAGATATCATTCAGTTCAGATATTCAACAAACAATCATCCATAAGTAAGCACTATCAATTCATATCATAATTGATTTAATTACTTAAATTAAATTAATCCCTTGAGAATTAATCACTTAATCCTGCTCATACAATAATTAATTAATTACTAACCTTAATTAATTAATAACACCTTGATCATCTAATTAATCAATTAATCAATCCCTAATCTAGATTAATTATCCTTAAATTATCTATTGATAAACCTCAATTATTAATTAATCTCCTTTAATACAAAGTAATTAATCCTTAATTACTTTCATAATCAATTAATTAACCTTTAATTAACTGATTAATTATCCATCAACTATCGATTAATAACCTTAATTATTAATCAATATTTCTTAATACAAATTAATTAATCCATAATTACTTTTATAATTAATTAATTAACCATTAACTAACTAATTAATTATCTCTTAATTATTAATTAATAAACCTAATTATTAATTATTAATTAACAACTTAATTACAGATTAATTACCCCCTTAATTACCAGTTGATTAACCATTTGATTAATCCTTAATTAACTGTTAACCCATCCTTAATTAGTAGTTAATCAATCCTTAATTACCATTTGATTAATCCTTAATCGCCATTGATTAATCAATTAATTACCATTTAATAACTTCTTAATTAATCCTTAATCACAGATTATTTATTCTTTAATTATTAATTAATAAAACCTTAGTTATTAATTAATAAAATTTAATTACAAATTAAGCATTTCTTAATTACAAATTAAGTAACCTTTAATACTTAATTAATCACTCATTAATCACTTGATTTATCAATCTTAATTACTTAATTAATTAAGTCTTAATTTTACTTAATTAATTAATCTTTAATTATTAATTAATAATTATATTTAATGATCTTCAATTACGAATTAATTAACCTTTAAATTAATTAACTTTTAATCCTTAATCATTTATTAATCAAGTAAATTATTTTCCTTAATTAATTCCTTAATCAATCCTTTATACTTAAACTAACTAATTAAACTTAATTTCTTTAATTAACTTAATCAAAATTAAGATATTAAAACCTTAATTAAGATAAAACATTATCTTGTTAATATCCTTATTACCATTAACATAATTACCCACTTATCTTTAAAATTATCTTAATTAAATCATTAATTAAGCTTTAATATAAATAATCGTTTATCTTTAAAATTTAAAGTTGTCAAAACATAATTTTAAATAGCTTAAACATTTATCAATTAATAGTTTTAAAAACTATTTTCAACTTTGAATTTAAAAACTTGTCTTTTACATAAACTTTTAAAATTACTTTCAAACCTCGATTTTAAAATCACTCTAAAATTTCTTAACAAAGTTTAAATTTATCAAACTTCAAAAAAAAATGTTTAAGAAAGCATTTAAAACATCAAGTAACTTATATAAGAGTTTTAAACCAATTTCAAATTTTTAAATTTCAAAAACCCAAGTTTTAAAACTATTTTACATTTGCTGCTTCGGGTCGAACACGTTGCTAACTTGGGTCAAACTCGAGTTTCTCTTCCTCTTTTTTTTTAAAAAAACTTTGATTAAATTTAAGTTTCAAAATCTACAAGCTAACCATTCCAATATACTCGAGAACGAACATGAGCTTCCCACCCCAATACTCGAACTCGACTTCGAGACATTCACAGCCTAAATCCCTCTGACACACACCACCAATACGTGCACTTGCACACCGCCGTAGGTTGTCTCCGACCATCGTCACATCCTTCGGCACGTCACTCATAATCATAGCATTACAACTCGACCACAAAACCACTCAAACGAGACTTCGATCAAAATTTTATTACCCAGTTCGCTTGAAACCAAAACAGCCTCCCATAAACTCCCTTCGACCACCAAGCTCCGGCCACCAGAGGTCGAGCAGTGTTGACCAACTTTTGCCAAGCCGATACGCTATTATCTCCCAGAATTACACAGCACTCGATCAAACAGAGCCCACGTAGTAACCGAAAACCCAAACTATCCAAAAACTAGGGTTGTAAACAAATTCCGATCATCGCCGATGCCACAGTCCCCTATAGCCTCAACCACCATTTTTGCCTGAACCCCCATTACCTCTTCCACCTCCAGTAGCAATCCCGACCACCCCAAATGCTTCAGCCTCCAGAAATCACCCAAAACCCATTTTCAAGAAAAACCCAAAATTTATATTCAATTCAACATTATAAATTCGGATTTTTGTTTAAAAATATTAATCTTCAATGATGATTCGATATATATACATGAATCAATATAACACAATATTCGATTTATTACATTGTTGAAGTTACCACTGCATTATTCTTGTTTTTAGGAAATTTCTAAACTTAAATCACTTAACTGGTTTACGTAATCAAGATGGGGTTTAAACTCAACTAATTTGTTTTAAACCTAAATCTGCAAAGTGTTTATATGGAAAGTTTTTGAATTTTGGTTATTTTTAAACCTCTGTAATTAGATATGAACAGAGAAGCACACATTCAGGCATGCAGATTCAAATGCATCCATATCTACAGATTTATATACAACTATCTACACATGCAGGAATCATTATCAATTCTTGCTTTTCATATTTTTTTATACAATTTAAATCCTGTTGTTTTAAACAATTTTTTTTAAATATCTCAACATAAAACCAACCAGAGAAGTAACTAACTGATTTGGAATTTATTTTACACCCTGAAGTTCAAAAATAGAAAGAAACTGACATGCACACACATTAACACATTCATATATGTATATGCAGTAATACCACAAACAATCATCATTATCACGACAATTACTTAAGCAACAATAATAACCTACTTAAGATTTAAATTTAGATGTTTAGTCGCCTTTTGAATTTGCAAAGAGTTTAAGAGACTGGATTGAACTGAAGCCCCTTTTCGAAAGTTTGAATACTGTATTTTGATATTGCTTAGTTCCTGAAAGCTTTGAATATTACTGATGTTGTTGACTTCAGAACTTGGTATTGCTCAAACTTAAGAACTGAAATGCTTGGTACTGGATTTCTTTAAGACTGGAACAAAGTGATTGAACTACATTCCAGGTTTGCAATTTTGAGAAAAAACTACAGGATTTTCATTAATGCTTGATAAAAGAGGTTACTGGGTTCAAAATCTGATGTTTTATTTTTCTTTGAAAAAAAATGATTTTTGTTGAGGATGAACTTCAGGTTGAAGATGAACATTTTAGGTTTTGAAATTGTTTTGATAAAAATGGTTACAGGTTCTGGAAATGCTTGCAGTTGGAAGGAATACTACAGGTTTTGATTTTTGAGAAAGTGATTTCAGGTTTGAGAAGAAACTGCAGGGTTTTTGAAAATAATTCTGGTTTAAACAAGTTTGTTTTGAGGAAGGTTTACAGGATTGTGAAGAAATGATTTTCAGGTTATGGCCGTCGATTTCTTGCTTGGTTTTCAGTTTGAATTTTTGTAAAAATGTTTTCAGTTTTGATTTTGAGAAATTGAATACAAGAGTGGCCAAATTGAAAGAAAACGAATGAAGAAGGAATGGAAGTTTATATAAAAAAAATTATGGTTTAATAAAATTAAAGAAAAATAAAAACAAATAAGGACACTTGTTAAATCTTCTTACATTTGTCAAAAACCATTGTTTAACTCATAACACATGTATTCAATGAGGTTTAGAAATTAACACATATCATTCCTTATTTTTAAATTATTTTTAAATGATTTTAAAAGCCTTTATTATTAAATTTCCTAATATGTACATGCTTTTATAAATGCTTTATCTTATCTTATAAAAATAAAACTTTTAAAAGAAAATCAAATAAAAACCAATTATATTCTTAAAAAAATCATATAAAATTATTTGATCCATTTTAAATGCTAATTCAAATGCTTTTGCATTTATTTACTATTAAATAAATATTTTCCAAATTTATATAAATAAAATTCTTCTGATTTAAATTAATATAAAAAAAATTTTATTTTTAAAATAAAATCTTTATTTATAGTTCCTTTTATATCCAAAATAATTTTCTAGAGATATATTATTTTTTAAATTTCAAATTTTAAATCCAAATTCAATTTAAACTGCAATTTAAAATCAAATAAAATATATTTATATTAAATTAAACAGACACACTATTAAATTTAGAAATATTAAATTCTAATTTTAAAGTTAACTTTTAAATAAATATATATTTAAACAACACTTATTAAATTGAAATGTTAAGCCTATAAAAAATCAAATTTATAAAATAACACAAATTAAATAATTATTTTATTCAAATCAATTTATCTCTAAATTTAAAAACAACACATAAATTATTTTGGTTTTTTATATTTGGAGATAACAATTTTATCAAATTTTAAATGATTTAATTAAGAGATTATCACATTTTAAATTCCTCGAAATTCCGGGATATCACGAAATATAAGATAAGGCATTGAGAAGGCGTACTGTAAGATTTAACACAACAATGAGTCAACAGAAGTTTCTAGAGATTCTAATCAACAATTGAAAGAATACCTAAAACATTATAAATGGGACCTAACTAACCTAGGGTTTCACTCTATAACGAAAACCTAGCCTTCATTTCTCTCTCTCAAATATTTATCTACATTCTTCATTTATAAAATAAAATTATATTATATATATACATTCAAATAAAAGAGGGAGATTGTACAAATTAGAGGAGATTTCTAGAGAATTTTGGTTGCTGTAAAAAAGGGATACTAGCTTTTGTCTTAGTTGAATGATTGTAATTATTTTAGATTTCTTTAAGTAATTTAAAATAATAGGGTTTTAAATAGTTGTAGTTTTAGTACAATTTTTGCAATAACTTATTTAGTAGTTTATTTACAGTTTTTTAGAATTATTTTCATTCTATTTCTTTTAGCTATTCTTTTCAATAAATTTTAGTTTGTTAGTTATAGCTATTCCATTTTTTATAGTTTATTTATATTATTTTAATTTATTTACTATTATTTATGCGTTATTTACATCCTTTTCCTACGCTTTGGATTTTCTTCTATTTTCAGCTTTCTTTTACTTCTCCTTCTTCTTAGCATATGGATTAGAACAGATTAAATATTGCAAATATGGATTAAAATTATAAGAATACTGAAATAATGAAAGATAAGATGTAAATTGTAAAGACTACAATAAAAATGAAATTAAGACTGAAATTGAGCCTAATTAGGTATTAATGTTAGAATTTGACTAATTAAAGATAATTGCCTAGTTATAACTTAGAATTATAACTATAAAGAGTATAAGATGAAAGAAAGCTTATTTTTACACTAAGACCTCGGGTTATGTAATAAATGTGATTATAACGTAGGTTATAATAAGAAATAGAATATAGTGAGGGTTATTTTAAGACTTAGGATAAATGAATAAGCAGAGATAGTAAGAACAAAAGTAAAGGCTTATTTGAATAATTTATCTAAGTTAATAAGCATAGAATTAAAGTAGGACCTGCATCAAATAACATTCCCCTGATTTTATGGACAGGGTGTTTCACATAACCCTGAAGTAAAACGAGGTGTCGCACATAACCTTGAAGTGAGACGAGGTGTCTCACATAATCTTGAAGTGAGACGAGGGGCACGCTTATGTTAATAACGGTAGTAAACGATCAATAAGTAGAAGTAGAGATCATGGGGAATGGCCAAGAGGCGCAACTAGATATTATTTGGATTACAGGCCGGTACAAACAATATTTCCCCTATTATTTCTATAGACACGGTGTTTCACATAACCTTGAAGTGAAATGAGGTATCTCACATAACCTTGAAGTAAGACGAGGCATCTCACATAACCCTAAAGTGAGATGAGGTGCACGCTTATGCTGGAGCTTGAGGTAATAAGAAGACCCAATAGGTGGAACAACAGGTGACATGAGCATGGTGGTGGTTACACGTGCGACTTCCATTCAGGTGTTCAGTAATTATTATGAGTTCGAAGCACTTAGTGTGTGCCTTTCGTAGGCACCAAGTCTACTGCGTAAGGAGTTTTAACGTCCGGTCGATAATAGATTCTATAGAGTAGTAGGCCGATTGAAGGATGGTATTAGAAATTCAGCCTAATCTAAGTAGCTATCAAAAACAAGTGCAAACAATCAAAGTTAATCAATTAAGTTGATCTAGTTAATTCATATGTATTTCCAGCTTATTCCTTCTCTCTATTTTCTTTGTTTCCTTTTGTTTACTAGAACTGTTGTAAACTTTATTACTTTTACTTAGCTTAAAGACTCTAGTAATTGCTATTATTCACCAGAATTCTAGTCCGATCCACTCCTCTATTTTCTCATTTTCACCCTATAGGAAATCATAGGTAAGGAAGGTAGACTGTAGATGCTTGGAGATTTCAGTGCGGAGATTCTCTTATGTATTTCTCTTCTTTTTTTAGCTTTCGGTTCTTTTGTTGTAATGGCACTATTTGAGGGATGGTTTGATTCTACTGAGACTGAGGTTTTTGAAGACATATATGGATATTTTTGAGAAATATGATGTATTTGGTTTTATAATTCCATATTATGAAGTTTGACTTTTAGCAAATTATTATTTTTAATTGTTTTTGCTGTTTTTATTTATTTTTGCCTTGTGAATCTTAGTCTCTACTAGTTTTAGTTATACCTACAATGCACCACATCTTTTAGTGTGGTCTTTTGGGTGTATTAAGTGGTGTGGGGTGTTACATAATATGTTTAAATATTTACTTAAAATTTATATTAATATTTTAAAAATAGATTTTGTAATAACTTTGATAAATTAAGGTTGGAATGATGAATTGAAATTAATTTGTAATTGAATTTGTTAAGAATTGATTTGGATTTATTGATTTTAAGATTTTTAAGGATATTTTTTTTTATAACTTGATAACTGGGGTTTTGACTAAAGGTGATTAAAATGAATATTTTAAAATTTAAATAAAATTAAAGTTGAATTTTGAAATGTAAATGAAATTTATCGAATTGAGTTAAACTTTGAAAACTATTGAATTCGAAGTGGTTTAAATTTGTATTTCAGACCTGGGTTTTAAATCGATATAGATTAAAAATGGTTTTAATGAGAATTTGAATTGAACCTTTAACCTTTTAAATTGAAATTGTTGAATGGAGATTGATTTAAATTGAATTAGGGAACTAATGATGATATGAACTGATTTGTGAAATTGGAAGCAACAATTTTAATTTGAAACTATTTTTGATATAAACACTTTTAAATCTATAAACTATTTTTAATATATATAAACTACTTTTAATATATCAAGTATTTTAATATATAAACTATTTTTTAAATATAAACTATTTTTAAATATGAACTATTTTTAATGTATAATTAATCCAATATATAAACTACTTTCAATATTCAAACTGTTTAAGTTGGAACTGTTATGATTTAGACTTAACGAATTTAAATGCGAATACCTTGATATCATTGTTTAACCTATTTTGTGGTTATGATTTGGAGGTTATTTTGATTTAGAAAGTTATATGAGTTTAAAATGAATATGATATTTTGATATGAGATATGAACTATTTTAAATGAAAAATGACCACGGTTTGAAATAAGCATTTGGTTCTTAAAGAGACCGGGATCGGATATTGTCACATTCGCTGCCAATACGGAAAACCATTTTAACAATTACGTGGTGGGTAATCCAGAACGAAGTAGGATGGTTTGGTGACATCGATACAGGTATGAACATAGCCCTGACTCACTCAAATCAGCTTGATGTGACCTAGACAGGATTCACGACTGGCCAAGTGAGGTCGCACTTCTGGTCGAGCATGCTTCTGCGATACCATTCAATTACTTTGTGATTTGATTGGGTGCACCTTTAATTACAGGAGTGTGTCTCGAGATGGGCGGTAGTAGCTGATATGTGTTTCCACTAGTCCGGATCCACAAAACGGTAGTATCCTACCCTAGGCATTGCCTCGCGTGCCTTGCAACACACCTTATCATGCCCTCTATGAGTTCGGTTTGTGTCATAGACTATAGAGTGCCCTCAGATAGCCCTCCAATTTACGGAGGAAGTACGGCACTATATAGACTACACGTTTATATAAAATGTGTTAAAGGGGATATGTTACGCCTTAATGCTATTTTAATATTTTACTTTACTATAGACAATATCTATGTAGCGTATTGTATTATGTATGTAGATGGTTCCACGGATCCTTAAGGGATGGAATCCCAACATCCTTTAAGTTATATTGCATTTCACTTTGACATTTCACTTGAGTTGATTTACTTGCATAAGAATGTTGATCCTGACTCGAGTGTTTTGTGTTTTGCTTTATGCTCAGGTCAGACTGAGTGTTACAGCGTTTGAGACTTACCATTGGAGCTTAGAGTTTTTCTTGAAGATCTGTCTTATATCTATTCAGCTTTCAGTTATTTTCGTTATTTCTAGTTGTTTATGTTTAGATTTGTCAGTTGCTTTTGCATTAGTGACTTCTATGTACTTGGAATTTTATGTTGTGTTTACTTCATACTTTGATGTTTTGTGGTAGCTTCATGAACTACTATTTATCAATTCTATTGTTTATTGCAAATGTAATTTTTGTATATGAATATGCAATGGAAATGGTCAAAGTGAATATTGAAATGAAATCACTAGTATGCAATGTAGAAAATATTGAAATTTTAATATGCAAATGCAATGAAAATCAACAATGAAGTCTGAAAGCAAAAAAATGAAAAGTAGCGGAGCTTGTCTTTTTTTTGTATTTTCTTACAGTTAAAGATAAGAGCAAATAAAAGAATATTAATTCGAAGAATAAAATTAAAACCAATTTACGATTCCTAAACAGCGACACCAAAAACATTTTGAAACGACGGAAATTTCTATCGATTAGGAAACCATCGTTAAAATATAATCGTTATAAAACCGCCAGCACACGACCTACAATTGTAATACATATGCAAGTATGGGTCAATCCGTAGGGAATGAATTAAATTTCAATATTACTCAATCAAATTAGCCCAAATTTTGATGTAGTTTTAAACTAAGAAAAATTGCACAAAATAAACTAAAGCAAAAGTGAATAAAACTATGTGATTAATGAACAATTTAGAGGCAAATCCACTTCCAATCATTCATATAAATCAAACAAAAAATTTATTTATAACCTCTCATTGAAATATTAAGTAGAAATGATTGATGTGTTTATTATAAGTATGATTTATTTATGTTATTAATTAGTACAACTTAAACCTTCACACTCTAACACACCATTCAAACCCATTTATCAACATTCATGAAAATGACATGAAATTAAAAATAAAATCTATTTGAGTATGATCTATTTACGATGAATTAGTAATATAGACCATCAAATTTTGATCCTAGCTTAACTTTAATCATCACCACTTAGGCAAATGATCAAATGGTTTATGTTCACAATGGAATAAGCATAGCCAATTTGAGATGTCAACATAGATTATCAAAATTCACCAAAAAGAAACATAAACCACCATCATTAAAAGTTTCCATTGAGCACAAAAGAGAGATCACAAATGAAATAATTATGTTAATTTAATATGTTTTATGAGAGCTTCATTACCCTTAAATTTAAGGGATTTAGCTACTCATATTTTAATACATCTTAACATAAAATTATTTCAACTTAAAAACAAGAAAAATGAGAGTTAATTAAAAGAAAAGAGAGCTAGCTACTTGCATGAAATAAAACCAAACAAATTGGAAAAATAAAATCTATGCTATTAACATTAAACAGGAGAAACATAAATTAAGTAGGAGAGAATGAACTGAAAATAGCATGAAAAGAAAACATGAAATAAAAATTGCATGAAAGTAAAAAACAAAGCTAAGAAGCCTTTAAAGAAATTTTTATTTAACTTGATTTGTGGCAACAATATTGAATAAAAAGAAGAAGATCATTACATGAAACATAAGGGGTATTTATACAAACTTAAAGCCCTAATTCATATTTTAGGGACTACCTAAAATTCTCATAAGAAAGTGTAACCTCAAAGCAATCATTAGGGAATTAATTTATCCCCACTAACGTGTCTTTAAGCCTCCATTAACATATGCATGTTTTTTAATTATGGACCATATGTTAGTGGGTATGTGGACTCCTCCATATTGCATGAATTCTTTTTTTCCATTCTTCATTTGCCTTCAATATATGTATATGCATATATCCATGAAACCTCTTCATATTTGCACTTCATTTCCTGCACATAAAAATAAAATGTGCAGATAAATTTTCTCAAAATTAAATCATACACAAAATTACCATTTAACCCCAAATAAAGTGATTGAATGACAATTTGAAAACAATTTAAATTTTGATTTAAGCATGTAAAATACCCTAATATGCTCATTTATTAATTAAAATAAGATTAAATATGGAGGTAAAAATATACACTTTTACGTGCACATCATTTGACCATCCAATGTCTAACCCCGCTAACCTAAGACCGAGAGATGGAGTATGATTACTTAAACCACTGAATTCGACGGCATTACACTAGGGGTCGAGCCGTATGTTTGATGCGACTCAAGGCCACGACCACATGGAGGCCTTGGGATAGGCTAGTGGATTATTATTAGAATTAATGAACAACGAATTACAAGTGCATTGAATGGAAAGTAATAGTTCAACTACTCAAATAACAGTTCACACGAAAGCTTAATAGAAAACAAAAACTTTTATTCACACGATAAGTTCCAAAATTATGGTATAAGTTATTTCAAAAAACCAGGGGTCGTACCCATACAACCACGAGTAATAAAAGAAAATGACGAACAAACAACTATGCAAACTATACATATGGAGCCAAAATGACGGCTATTTCTTCGATCTTCTCTCCTTTTTGAATTCTTCGGGAGTGGCGCTGTTTGAATTTCCGCTTATTTTTTTCCTGGATCCCTTACCACCTTTGGCGGAGAGAATTCGAAGCTTGGAGGAAGTTCTCTAGGAATCGACCCATCGGGCGGTATGACTTGTAGGTGGATAAGGTATGGGACATCAATGTCCAATTTGGTGGGCTCAACTTCGGCATTTTTCTTCGGCAACGCCTCTTTCTCAATACGCTCCTTCAGGCTGATCTCATCTGTGTGTTCCATGGTGCCAATAATCACATCATTAGATTCATCCACTACCAGTGGATCTTCAGCCTTATCATCCTCGAGTGCTCCGATGACTTGAGCATCGGCCCTAGTACATCGGTGGTCGTTGGAATCTCTGTTAATTTCTATTGTTACTCCATGGTAGCGTCACTTTTAAGAGTTTGGCCCGGACCCGAAAGACTTGTAGATTTGTCAAAACAATGAGATAATCCTAAAACCATCAGGCATGAAGAACAAAACCAATCATAGAGTAGAGAGCAAAGTAAAATACCAACATCTGGTTGGCTCTCGGTTGTCGCTGGAGTGCTCCCTTTCAAAATAGGGTTTAGCACTTTGGATTGATAACTGGGTTTATCTGGATCGTAGCTAAAGTCTTACCCCTGGCCAAAAGAAACCAATGCTCCAACCGCTTGGAAAGAAGGAGGCCCTTAGGATCGGCTTTTGAGGATTCAGCAATAGTTTTCCCTTTAATGAAATGAGCTAAAATATTGAAACATCGGAGTCTCGCAGCTGTAAGATCTAGGGATTCATTTCCATGGTGAATCTCCCACACCAAGTTCTCTTCATCTAACTCAGCTTCGCCTAGCTCCCTCTTCTTCATCTCAACGATGTACTCCCAGGATTTAGCATGTGACTCAAGGTAACATTCGACAAACAAAATCAAGTCGTGGTGGATGAGAACTTAAGCGTTGTATTCGATGATCGGTGGACCAAACATTTTCTTAATCTCATTCCAATCAGACTCTTTAGCATCTTCTACTCGGGTTTCAATTTGTTCCATCATTCTCTTGAGGCCTTCCTCTTCTGCCTTTGCTTTAAGGGGTTCTATTTTGTCAAATTGCTCGTCAAGTTTGATTTTCGGGCTTCTAGCTTCAACAGCCTCTTCGTAGTACCTTATGGTTAATTCCTAAGCCTCAATCTTCTCTTGCCTTTCTTTCTTGAGAAGCTCTTCAAGCTCCTCGATGCGGGGACCAAAATATCTTTCTCCTTTTGTAAGGAATACTTTTCCAAAGCAAGTGCGTCGCTGCTATTAAGGGCAACATCGAGTTCTTTCTTATAGGAAGCTTCCAAACGACTCACTGCCTTTTGTGTTTCCTTGGCACACTTTTCTGCCTCAGCAAGTTTTGTTGTCAACATTGATAGATTATTATCTTGGTGCTTGATTATGTCTTTATCGTGGATTGCCTCGATCTTGAAAGGATCCATTTCATATTGTTGCTCGATGGACACTTCAGAGGTTATTTCCGCAAAGTGCTGGAACGACTCATGCTGTAAAAAAAATATTTTTAACACATGCAAGAGACCTTGCTTTGGCATGCTTTGGGATCATATGAATTGCGGGAAGGAGTTTAAGACCATCGAAGTAGATTTTCAGTAAAGTAGCCTTGAGTTTGGCCAATTTCCCTATTGTAGAAGTGTCAGAAGCAGTGGTCGGCAAGGATGGATTGGAAGTGGAAATTGGATGCTTTCTCGATCTACGATCGCAAGATTGCCTAGAGCTAGAAGAATCAGAGTGTCGCTCGTATGATATGGCAGTTTAAGGGCCGTAGAAGGAAGAATGGGTTGGCCCTCCGGTGAGATGACCGAGACTGTGACTTACGCTAGGAAAGGGAAGATTCCCTTGAACGATAGCTCTTTTTCCGTCTGTCGTCTTTTTCCCTACGCTTGTAGATTTTGAACCGCGGCTAGATCTATAATGCGTAAAAAAGCCCCTTAGGCAATCAAAAGCTCGAGACTAAGTCATTGCACCTGCAAAAACCAAATGAGAACATGTAATTAACCATTACATAAAGGATTGATGATGAATGTGTAGTGAAGTCCATGTGATTGTGAGTATCCTAGTGTCCCCGCCCAATAGACCAGTAGTTGTAGCCATGCTTATAGGTGTTTTCTCTCCTATGTCAGTAGGAAGAATGCCTTCACCACTCCTAGTAGGTGAATTGAGCCCCTCGATATTGATGTTTGAGAAGTTATACTTCATAATGTCATCGAGAATCTGGAGGTTCGAAAATTCTTTCAGTGAACTTTCTAAGTGTTGGGAAGATAATTCTTCGTCAATAGAAGTGATGGCAAATTCTTGATCTGTAGTAATTTTTCTTCTACGAAGTATATATGCTTGCTTCTTCATTCTTTTGGTTGGCATTTGGGATTGCACGCCTTATGACGGTTCGACCAAATGCACCTTGCCTGAATCTGCATTAGTGTTGCCAGGCACATTCATTTGGGCATCCCTGATTTCACCTTCTTCAACATCATCCTGAATCTCCATGTTTGGGGGCATGACAAGATTGTTGATATCCCTTTCTTGCAATACAACATTTCTTGGTAATGTTGCATTTTCGAGGAGTCCAATGCTATGACTCTCTTCCATCGGCACAAATAGAGAATAACTCATCAATTGTGAGAAGTTTATTGTCCATGTCTTGGACATAGGTAGCGCAATATAAGAGATCGCTCTTGAAAAATTAATGCCTTCGGGACGTGGGCGAAAACCTATAGCAATTCAAGGTGTTAGTGGATTCAAAAATATGACTTGGATTAATGGACTTAAGAATGAAGTGAAGACAACACTTATGTCATTTCAACCTTCGCCTTACGAAGCTCGACGCACACCGAACATTGAACCACTCGTGTTTAAAAAGTGAAAGTTTATTCCAAGAATTCGTTAAGACTTGGCAGTTAAGTGAAGGCTCTAGGAAGACATAGGAAGGACTTCCTGATCGTCGTTTAAAGTTATAAATGAACCTTATTTCCTTGGTAGTTGGTGGGAGAAACAAAATGCTCATGAATAATAGAAAAGATCCCTGGAGAAAGGCATAGCTGTTCGGATGAAGTTGAGTGGGTGCTATTCCATGATATTCTAACATTTCTCGAATAAAAGAATTGAAGGGGCATGCATTCGGCCCAATATACGAATTTTTTGCATGCTGTGTATCCCTTTAGAGGCAAGTGAGGCTTATCATTTATCGAAGGAATTAGGGCATCTACAAGCAGAATTCCATGTATGAAACACATCCTACGAAGGGAAGCCTCACTAATCCGGGTGGCTTGAGAATCTATCGAGTTGTCTAAGAGAATGGCGCCTTCTACTGCGTCGAGAGAGGGACTTACATACTCAAACTGGAGGACCCGAATGTATAAAAAAGGTTGATGACTAGGAGAAAGCTTGCCAAATATAGTCGCGGAGCTCGATTTTGCTTCAGCATCGCTATGCTACCGGGCCGGTTCAAAAGGCATTGCAGATAAATGTTCTAAGCATTTGAACTCTATATTAACTATACTTAGGAGACAATAAAGATTAGAAAAAAATGCTTGTTCCCTCCGTGCTAAGTGTGAACTAGTGTGGTGTTGTGTGGTGTATAATAGAGATAAATAACTTCAAATAATAAAATGAAGTTAATGGTGAGACTTTAACCAGGGTGATCGTCATTGCAGACCGCCTAAACTAGCAAGGAGATTGATCGGTTGTGAATATTTTGGAATCAACTATCGGCATATCAAAGTGCAAAATCTATCATTCAATTCCATATGCTATGTTTAAGTTCATGTTGGAAGCTCCAAAGATTTGATTGTTCGAATCTCAAGTTCGATAATGAATATGCAAATTCTATTATTTGTTGTCATCATATATTTATGTTCATTGAGGTGAATTAGAAGTAATTATTCAAACAAGTATGTCTAGATTAAGTTTCAAATTCAGAGAGAGTGTGTGTCTATCCCTATCTGTCGAATCCTTTGCACCGATCCCTATACCAAAGTGTTTCAATAGATCCCTCTCCATAATCTAATGGTACCGATCGCTTCTTCTCTACAAATCCTATCGATCCCTTTCTCATAGCAAATACTACCAGTCCCTTTACTTTAGCGAAGCTTGCCGAATTCTGATCCTATCAATCCCTTTACTACTACACCTTCCACTGAATCTCCAACCTTAGTCCTCCAATGTGAATTTACTTCACCAATCCCTCCAGCCTCACTGTTTAATTCATCCTCCTAGGAAGCTTCCTTGCCGACCCCTTTCACACATCATTAAACATGGGATCTGCATATTCCTTCTTCTTCCATACTTATCCTACCAAAATCTTTCACATCCTACGAATCACATCCTCCAAGCTACTACAACAATCATGGCATCAAGTACCATTAAAGTCATCAATGGTATGAATCCTTTATTATACCATGAAATCGGGGAGTATAATTAAAAAGCTTGCCTATATGGGTATTTGAGTTAGAGTGTGGGTGAGTGTATAGAGATTATGAATTGAAAGGGGAGAAAAAATAAGTTTGTGGGATAGGATAGATTGCAGGTGGATTTTGAGCTGAGGGTTAGAAGGTTCGATTTTGTGAATAAAAGGAAGGGTTCGGTGCAAAGTTAGAAATTAGGAAAGTTAGATTAGTGAAGTAAGAAAGGTAGAGCGGTGGATTATATAAAGAATGAAGGGGTCGACATGGGTGAAGAAAGAAGAGTTCATCCGACAGTTGTAAGCAAGAAAAAGGGACCGGCTATCAATATACCATCCCTGTAAAAATAAGGCATTAAGAGGAGGTGTCGGCACACATATGTCGATCCCCATGAGCAGATGCATTATTATATGAAGAAAGAGAGAGGGATCGGCTAAAGGTATGTTGATCCCTATAGATAGAAAAATAGAAAGTAGGATCGACTCAACATATGTCGATACCTACACCCATTGTTTAAAAAAAGGAGGAATGAATGAGAGGGATCGACAGTAAATATGTACGCAAATAAATATAGGCATAGAAATTATTGAAAGCCTGTACGAAAAAATTGCCATGAAAATTGGCGAGGACCTATGAGTGTACGAACACGTCCGAGAGCCAGCAACAAAAACATATACATAGGCATACATGTATACGACCTAAAAGTTCGATTATTAAAATCGACAGAAAAAACCTCCAAGTTCAAGGCTGGACCAAATAGAAAAGGCTTAATTCTCACGGAACCGAATTTATACTAAGGAAATTGACCAAGCGTCGTGACGATCAATGAGAAATTCAGCATCTTGAAAAACAATCTAATAAGGGAATGGAAACCATCCAGGAAGCCAAATGGATCTCTTCTCGACGATTCAAAGTACGTCACGCTCATTACAAGATGTACTTTGGAGGGAAAGTGTTATCCGGCATTCTATCCTGGCTATATTGAATTGACTGCACGAGTTTGATTCGATGGTCGTTAAGGTCGATTATTCCAATGTGATGATTGTGGGACCCAGAAGTTAGGTGCAGATGGTAATATGATGTCAAGATTGAATGGAATTGATAGATGCGCAATGTAGAATGTTCAAAGTATGGGATATAGTTCAGTGCATAACAGGGATCTGCATATTTCGCTCCAATAAGAGGGATCGATATACGTCAAAGTACAATAGCATTCTTGTAGAAAATAATCAATATCTCTAGGTCTACAAGTCTAAAGCATATGAAATTTGAGTAGCAAGATATAAGGACCCTATGTACCTACCTTAGGGATCGCACATCAAATAGATGAAATTGGAGGGATCAGTACACATCCCTTGGAAGGGATCGGTAGAAGGCAGCATTCAAGTCATGTTGAATCAAAGATCAAGCAATAACTTGAATATTAATGATTAAAATGACGTGAAAATTGGAGGCTAAGAATGTTTTTGCATAAGGAAGCCACCATAGGGATTGCTTCCCAAAATTCGACTAAAGAAGGGATCAGTACTGATCCCTCCTCTTTGGGAATTGGGCCCAACAATCCCTCTAGTGGGCCCATATGATTTAGAAGATCCTTGGTCGAAATTTTAGAGAGATACTAGGTCGTCTTCATCTATAAATACTAGCCTGATGGGTCATTTTGGGGATCTTTATGCTACTTGTTACTCTAGACTTCATTGTAATCAAGTACTTGCTATTTTCAACTGTTGTAATCTGATTTATAAGTGGTTAACAAAGGATAATCTTCAAAGTGGATGTAGGCATACAACGCCGAACTAGTATAAATTTCTATATATCTGATTATAGCTTATTCTCTATTATTTACTAATTCATTTACTTGGTTTAATTTTTTTTTTCTTCACCTAATTTTCTACAAAAACTATACTTGGCTGTTTGTGATCAATTTTGTTGCAAACAATTATCTTTTTTGCTTCTTAATTTCATTCTTAGGCGTATGCTGCTAATTGTTCTTTATAGGCATGTATCACTTATTACATCCTTCACTGGCATGTGCCACCTTTTCTATGGTTTTGTTTATAAATGATTATTTGTATTGACGTGAAAGATATTTTATTTATAAAGATTAAGTGATATATTTAGGCTAAGCTACGTATAGCCTGTTATACATAGTGATATCTCTATATCGTTGATTTTTGGATTTTGGATGATGATTTTGATGTTGTTTCCTACTTTCCAATTTGATAAATTTTTATAGGTGAGGATATCTTTATACTGGGTTTTATGGTGTTTTACATATATGATATTTAGGATAATATCATTATATTCATACCTAGTATATATAGAGTTTCGTATGTTTATTGACCTTGTATTTAGATATAGTCTGACTAGTCATAGTTTATATAATATTCGAGTCAGTTCGAGTCATTTTAAGTTCAGGGATGATAAGATCAGCTTGTATTTTCAGGGCATGGAGAAAAGCCGATAATCGTTATTATAGATAATCATTCTGTATTGTGTATATCATTATGATGTGTATATGACATATACTGTATATTGTATACTATACATATCATCGTTGCAATTAAGTTTATGATCATTGATGTTTATTTTATATTGTGTATCGTTCTATCCTAGAGGCACACGTGTTTACTGTATTGTGTTAATACTATGTACGTTTGTTGGTGAGTTATATTTGATCTTTAAAAACGTACATGTGTTAGCCTAAGGGAATTCACATGTGTGCCCCATATAGCCTCATTCTCTGTATTATTCATCAGCATTGCTATGTAATACTCTTTAATTGTATAGGTATATATGTGGGGTTGCATATAGGCTTGGTAATGGTCTGGATGGGGTACGCTCGACTATATAAAGTAATGGAGTAGCGTGTATTCTACTATCGAGTCATGTGCTGAAGAAATCACCGATAATTTTGGATCAAATGTGTGTTTTGTGGGAAAAGGGTATGCGAGGATGCTCACCTATGTACCATGGACCCTATGTTATAAAAAGAATGTTTAACCATCACTTAAGCATCACATAAGCAGTAAATACATATACAAAGCCTAATTTTTGAAAAAGGCAATAAAATTAAGGGATGAGCGCTTAAGGATGCTTAATGGGCACTTCTTTGTGCTTTGCTTAAATTTAAGCCATGATTAAGTGCTACAAAGTAAAAAATATATTAGTAATAAAATAAGAAGAAATGATGTTATAGCATAAAAGTGGCAGTCCCAAACAAAATTTCCTCATTTTTTATCATAAGGACTGATGGGTGGTGTGTAGTTTTTTACATTAAAATATGACTATTTATTAGACAAATATGCATGGTTTGTTCTCAATTCGAGTGTGCTTACTTTTAATGGATAACAAAAGTCTAATTTAACTTTTACAGCTTATGAATTTATAAGTTAACAATAAAGTAAAACTTTACTCTTTGTGATTGAGTCATGCATACATGGAAAATGATGCAATCAATATAATCTCTTTGCATAAATTTATATTGATGCGAATAATGTATGCTCGAAAATTAAGTAGTGCTTAGGCGATGCTTAAGCGTCGCTTATGTGACATTAAGCAAAGTGAAACTTCTCTCACATCGCCTCTCCTAGTGTTTAATATAACATGGCCTATACCTTAGTGTTAGTCTTGCCTGCTTTAGTGTGGGCAGCACCTTAGTGATGGTATGTGATTAAGCATAGAATCTGATAGTGACGTAGTTTGTTTCTGACCTTAAGGATGGTATTTTGACTTATCCTATGTCAGTACGAATCTTAATGGTGATGGGATACCTTAATGACAATTTCCATGTTGTATGATTGTTATGTGTTCTATGATTTCCATGCTTGCTTCGATTGATGTGCGATTGAGATGAATGTCTTGTGATGTAGGTATTATTGTATAGATACCCAATCACCTATATTGTACTTACTGATGTACACCTATATGATGACAATATAGCATGTATCATCTTACATGCTAAATTATTGGATGTAGGGATAGGTCAGGTATGACTCCTCCTACCAAATGTTTCATATACAATCTCGGCTTTTATTATATTATTATGAGGGAAAATATTCGAAATTTTATGTGTGGTCTTCATCACTCCATTAAAGAAATTAATTTCAATTTAAATATCGATGGCAAAAAAAATAATGTACTAAAAGCGATGAAGGCTATCGAGATTTTTGGTGCTTTGGATGATAATCAATCCTATGTCTATGAGAAAAATGTCTTTATCTTCTTATTTGATTCTTAGTATAAAAAATGGTATTGAATACAATCTTTGAATTCGGTATCCAAAAAAAGTATTAAAAATCCCATCATTTTATACTACGGCGCCATATTCATTTATAGTACATAAAGATTCACTTGGATTGCCAACGTCGTCCTTCCACTCTTTGGATTCCTGTCTTTCGATAATGTCCTGCAGTGCTCATGCATTTTTCTTATTTAATGTAAATGGATTGCTAACATGGCCTTTGGTGGAAGTTTTAACTTGGGTTGATGAATTTTGAATTCAGGCGGGAAGCTTGAAATTGAAGCAGGAAAACCCAATTTAAAGGGACTATGACCTGATTATCCAACAAAGCAATAAGCCAATGAACTACATATATGTGTATGTGCAACCGAAATGAGAAACTGCCTTAGGAAATTTTCATAAATGTAAGCACTCCAGAATTTTGCTATTGTGAATGGGCCATTGAGAATTGCGCCTCTATTATTGCATAGGGTGACAATATAGCACAACATCCAAACTACGTCAGTACACTTAAAGCCATACTGCACTGTTCTATCAAAATAATACCGAATCTTAATGTTAGGAGTAATCAAGGCTAAGTCGTAAGGCTCAGTAAATAAGACCGTGCCACCATTCTGATGGATGGTCAAATCGCCTAAACCTATTTTAAACTATTCTCATCAGTAAAGGACTGCACCACCGCCTTTGTATTTAAGTTGTTTCCAAGAACTTTGAGAGTGCAGCCATATCTTCTTGGCTTGACTTTAAGGCATGTAACTTAGCTGTGGTTGAGGAACAATTTTTCTCTATTGCCTTGTTCTTTGAGTCCTTGTATTTGTTTACAATATCCGTTAGAATTACAGTGTTTTCCTATCTTCTCAACGTCAAATTAGTATGGTGGCACATCCTTATTGCTTCAGTGTTAATATGGAATTGCGGTTCAGTCCTTTCACCAATGCATTAGTTTAAAATTGCGGCGCACCCGTGTTACAAATAATTGCTTTAAGGATAGTGTCACGGTTCTTGTTAAAACCCGCATCCTGTAGGCCCGAATTTTCGCTAAATCGAAAATCCAAGTCCACCAAAGTACCAATCGTTGGTTTTTGGTATCCTACAAAAAATGCATGTTTATGCACTATCGATATAAAATCACAACGGAATAGGTAAGTATAATAAAACATATAGTTACTGGCCAAGGTTGAAACTTCTAAGCAACCTGTTCCTCCAAAGCTATCTGTGGATCGTAATGAGAAGGGGGTTAGAATAATGTTCCGGTGACTGGTAAATTATGCTCTTTATACATATCAATAGTTTATGTCAGTTGTCTTCCATTACATGTTATGTCTTTTATTTTACTTAGTCGTCTTGACTCCACGTGTGCATATGATAATCCTCATCTATCCTTGGTAGACAATAACCAAATACGTGTGTGTGTGTACATATATATATAATTACCATAGTCCCCGTTCAAACAAATAAACTTTTACCATTAGTATTCGTGAACTAGCACCTCATTAGGATACATCATCTACGTAGACACACGTGCTCGTCGTTGTACATAGCAAGGAACTCCCGTAGTGCCTAATACTGGCATCACAATAGTTTTGACATATTCTCTTCCATGGGATTTACATAAATGCTTCATACTATGGACTCAGCTCAACGTACTATTTAGGACTCAACTCTTAAATTATTGAGGACTCATTTCCTTAAACTATTAAGGAGTGAGCTCGTTGTACTTCCCCAATCATTTGAACGACCTCTCTTCAAGGTTATTATTAACCCAAAAGATAACTTAACACCATGGATTGTGTGTGAAACCACCAACCCTGTTCTTACAGAGCAAGAATATAGAAAATAAATATAAAAACGCAAAAATAGCAATAGGAAGATTTTTATGGTGGTTCAGCTGTTAATGAAGTCTACGTCCATTATATAACTTTCTATTAACTGACTGTTGTTACAGGTTGAATTGGATTACAGTATGATTGAATCTTCTAAGTTAGATCAAGTCACAAGTACAAGAGTTCACTGGAATCATGGTGAACCCCTAGATGACTATTATGTGGGAGGTGAAGAGTGAAGAATAATTTTTGTAGCATTCCAGCAGCCAATCTCCCGTATCCTCTTTATGTTACAGATAGATGAGTATTTATAGGGGAATTCAGTGAGTATTAGGCCAGAAGTCAAGGTGCAGAAGAGTCCAATGGTTATGCCAAGTCATCACTGAAATTCTCAAATCAATCTGAGTCATTCCTACAGATTGCTATCTACCCATAAGGGATGGATCACTAGCTATCCACCAACTTGTCATATTTTCCTACAAAAAGCCTTTACTTAGTGCTATGAAGAAGCATAGAAAGTTTGAGGGCGATCCGACCAATCTTGTTGCTAGCTATCCATGCGGGATATACCACTAGATATCCTTCCACTTAGCATATTTTTGAGTGATTTTAGTTTGTTTGTCTTCTATCTTCTATTTAAGTGCCTTGTCCAAATATCAAGTTATTTGGAGTTCGTTTGATCATCCGTCTTCATAGGTCATCTGGTCCAGAAGAATCATCCATAACTCACTCAATTCTTAACCAAATCATACGAAACTTCAAACATGCAATGTAGATGACTAGGTAGCCTCCTATGTGGATCATAGGTCATGGGGCCTACTCCTCCTGGGTTGAATCTGATGGATAGAACTAGCCCGATTCGAAGAAGAATCATCAATAACTTGCTCAAAACTCAATGAAACCAGATGAAATTTTGCATGTACTCTCTCTAGGATGTGTGGGACCTACCCTATAAATTTTAGGTTGTGGGGCCCACTCTACATTGATTGTTAGCGATTCATCTAGTTAGGTTACTAGCGATCCTTCAATTAACATCAAAATGATCCCATTTTTTATGAGCCTTCTTTCTTGTCCTATAAGTGTTCTCCCGAAATTTAAAGTCAATTCAACTCGGTATAGTTCTCTAGATCCATTTTAAGTTAGCGCCTTTTGGTCAAACAGCTTAAATCAGATGAGTCTTTACTTCTCGAGCTAGACTATCTAGCATGCTATGAAACATGGCATGTACTCTTAGAAGAGGCAATAGAACATGATGCAAGAGGCTTTGACAACTCATGATGCTTCCTTTTGGATCGCTAGCGATCCTTCTACTTAGTGGATTTTTGGCTTGTTTCTCTTAAGTTCTATTAGCTTGTCCTTTTAGATGCCTTGTTCAAGTTTCAAGTCATTCTGGCTTAATCTAGATGTTCTAACCTTTGTTGAATTCTCCTGGGTTTAAAACCCAGCTAACATTTGCCTCCCAAAGTATGCTTTCAATGGAAACAAAGTGTGTATTGGAATAAGATTTATTTCAGATTACTATTTTATGGATTTCAGGAATCATCGAAGTCCATCTTGAAATGTTGTTTACAACTGGCCGACTTCTGATAGCCGCTGGTTTTTCAATTTCGATCGGAATTTCAATTTCTGGTATTGAGAATGCAATCTTTGCTATGTATTTTACACAAGGGTTTAGGTCAATAAGCGGGTGGATGACATAGGTTTGGAGTCGACCTATAGTTTTAACCAAGTCGGCAGTGAAGCTAAATTTTGTCTCAAATGATTGTACGCCATTCTGGAGCGAAGTCTTTCTCCATGTATTTAATTGTTTCTTTCTGAGGACATGGTTAAGTTTCTGTCACCGTTTTGAATTCTAATGCAACGATTTATTCAAAATTAAAATATAGTCGATGACTCAGTCGTATCACTCTTCCCATTTCTATACTCCAATGATCCTGCAAAGAAATGCTTCCCGCGTCACTTCGGACAATGGCTATGTTATCGAGCATTGATCGATAATGGGTAAGTGTGAAAAAGATAATTTCAAAGGTTGATGTGAATTGTTTTTCAAATGTAAGCAATTTATCTACACTAAATTGTTCGTTTGTAATATTTGGGATGCTTGACTCTTCTCATGTGATAACTCACTACATCTGCCTCGATCAACACTTAGAACCCAATTGGTCAACATGAACCATCTGTTGGATTCAGGCATTGGTTAGTCGAGGATATTATTTATAGTAGAATATACTCGACAGGGTTGAATGCTAAGTTTTATTGTTGAAAATGACTTTCTGAACACCTAATCTTTAGTCTAGCGGAGGAACTTCCACTCGTCCAGAAGCTAGGTTCTTCGCAACTTAAACTTTGCTTATTATTCCTATCACATTTGGATGGTTGATCATAGTTAAATGACAAGGAACGGCTGCTCATATAAGGTTGTAGTTGAAGATTGATCAGGCAAAATTTCGGTCTTCGGAAACTAGCGCATGATTTGTTCGATTGCGATATCCTCCTTTGCGTTTTTCAAAATTCAACCTGCATATTAGCCTCTATCTTCGAGGACTATTGGGTTAATTTCTTGATTCCAAGCATTATTTATTCTCGCTGTTGTACCTCTTTTGTTCATGTGCATCATACTCGTTTACTATAATTCCATACATGTAAGTAATACTTCTACGATCATTTTAACATATTCTATTTGATAGCTTTGTTCAGAACTATGAAGTACCTTGGTCTAGCCAGTTTTTTGGTTGATCCAGTTTATGCTCTATTAAGTTCATTCGACAAAGTGTTCGTATATATGCCCCAGTCCATAAGGCTGATTACTCTAAGTGCTATGTCTATATGTTTATGGGAGACTAGATCTTTTGGGCCATATGTTTGATTGCCCCAGTTTGATTGACACGATAGCTTCTATCTTCAGAAACTAAGAACCTTACTGCTTGATTCCAAGCTCTGATTTTTGCAATGATGTTTATTTCCTAACTACAATTGGATTCCTCCAAGTTGACATCGTCATTTAACGTTACTCTTGTTACATGTATTGGAATGACATGTCATCGTCATCTTTTTCTAGAGTGAATTCTTCTGAGTCCAGTGTTGAGATCCTAATCATGTATTAGTTTCTACCTTAGGAAACTCATGTGTAGATTACTCAACTCTGTGGACTTTTTCTTGAAGTTGTGAATCTTCAAATAGCATGAGATGCTAGAAGGTAAGGCAGAAGGTTTAATAAAGCTCTTGCTTTAGTTTTCGAAAACTGTGCACCGATAGTTTCATTCTGGAGGTTTTTTCTGAGCATCACCAAAGTTCGGTGATGATATATTCCTGCCAGTTAGGACTAAATGATCTAGTCAGACCATAAATAGGTTATCATCCTTCTCATCATCGCCATATTTTGAGCGATGATAAATTTCTTGTGGTTGTTCGTGTCAAGACTTGGCGGCGTTTCTTTTAACCAAGTATTTGTGCGTCTATCCCAGTTCGAGGGGCTAGCTATTTCGAACGCCGGTATTTGCAAGAGACGAAAAGGTGTGGGATAAACGATTCAATTGCCCTCGGCCTGGATCTTAATCCCATTTTGGGATTGAGGAAGTTCGGTGATTTTAGTTTCGACCTTCCATGATTGTTCCTACATGTCCTTATTTGTGCATGTTTTGCTTGATTGCTGTTGTTACGGAAGTTCTATTCACATGCCAATCCCTGTATTTGGGAATTGATAACCTAGCAGCTTGGTTCCAAGCAATATTTTTCGACGCTAACTATCTTTTGGCTGTTTTTAAATTGTTTCTAAGTTGAATTCAGGAAATTCAATTGTGCACTAGCTTTCATCCTTAGTATTTAGCGCATGAGAAATTCAATCCTGGGATTTCCTTTCGACACTACTTTATTTCTATGTAGTGGTTGATTCCTGTGATGAAATGTCGAACCATCCGACTAACCTATGAAAGGTTATGTCTTCCAGTTTTTGTCCATTTCGAGCAACGGTAGTTTTCTATAGACAAGGGTAAAATCAGCTGAGGACCAACTTTCTATCTCCAAAAGCTAGTGCATTAATGGTTTACTATGATGAGTGTCTCTCATTGAACTTGTAGATTAAAATTTTCCTAGTGTTGCCAAGGAAACATGGTACATGGTGAATAGCAAATTTCTCGGGATTGCCGGGGACATGTCGGTACTTAAGAAATAGTGGGTTTGTCGGCGTTATCGGCAGACACTGATACTTATGAAATAGAAAGTTTCTATTGGCAACACCGGTACTAGGAATTAAGAAAGGCCTTAGCATTGCCGGGGCAACACAGACACTCAAGAGGTTGGGATTGATTTTCCCCACCGATCCGGCAATGCTTTTAATCCAAATGGGTACTAGTTTCAGTCTTCAAAAAATTGCACTTCGATAATTGGACTATAGAAGTCTTTTCTTAGTGTTGCCTATCTTCAGATAATATTCAACTCATTTTGATTAGAATTGAATCATTCATCTGATACCATATAGTTGAGTAGATCCCTTTCAACCTAATATGTTTGTTTTTCTCAATGTCGCTTAACTTCGGTATACGCCATATGTTGGAAGGAAGGGAATCCTAGGCATTTTCGTTGCCTAGCCTTGTTTATCACCATCAAGTGTTACCTTTGGAAATGCAGGTTGTTGCTTAACCAATTCTATGGTTTTTCTTATACATGAAAAATTGGAGTTCGTCCAATCGGTTATTGTTATGATCTGACTTCTATCTCCGGAACCCTTTATTTCCTGGCGTCAATTTTTGGGTTCTTATAGAAAATTTGAAATTGCAGAGCGAGTCATCACATACCCCCTGGTATGACCACACTCATTCTTATCCTGATCACGAACCGGTAGAGTTTAGTAGTGTTTGTCTTGAATCTACGACACTTAACCTTGCTTGTTTTAGACTATATGCGTTATGCTGGGCTGATCGCATTGTTGCGAATATCAACCTTATTCGTTGGTTCCAATCTTCGAGAATCTATGGTTTAGCTGCTTGATTTCGAGCACTCTCTCCTTACCATTGTTTGTCTTCGGATAATAGCTGGTTTTCTGCAATTTGGGGTTTGAGACCTCAATCGAGCACTTGCTTCTGTATTTGGAAACTACTGCATTGATGATTTAATTTTGGAAATGCCTTCCACTATCGTCTATCTCTAGATGACGGTAAGTTCCTCCTTTTATTGCAAATTAGAGCGATTTTTTATCCTGACCAAGTGTTAATGTATTATGTGCCTCTCAGTCCACAGGGCCGCTTATTCTGAACAATTTTTGTAAGACTTGATCTTCAGGATGGCTCCCTAGATGTCCATGGCCAAATGTGTGTCGCAGCTTTTATCTTTGGGAACTCTTGAATTGGATGTCTTGAATTTAGACATTTTTGTATATTAACTTTGTTTAAAGATTGGAATTCTTTGCCGACTTCTTGGTTTGTGAACTTTGTGGCACTATCACGGCACTTTCGGTTCTTTCGAGTAGCAGAAGTTGATCCATGTTAATCCTACAGTAGACAAGTTTCCCTATGTTGTCAGGAAAACACCAGTATTCGGTAAATTTTAACGGTCCGTTGATGGTGCCGGAGAACCATCAAGCAGTGCTTGCATGGATTACTAAATGCGCAGCTTTTAAAAGTGTACGGCTTAAGAAATGCATGGTTTTTGAAAGTGTGTGGCTAATTAAAGAGTGTAGGGCTTATGAAATGCGCGGCTTTTGGGAGTGTGCGGCTTATAAAATGCACGGCTTTTGAGAGTGTGCGGCTTACGAAATGCGCAGCTTTTGAGAGTGAGTGGCTTATAAAATGTGAGGCTTATGGGATCAATATGACCCGTCAATCTAAATTGGTTTGGAACCACTTAATGTTGCCAATCTTCTATTAATGTAAGGATTTCATGCTTTGAGAGCGTGGTTCCATGGCTCAAGAAGTGATGCACAACTTATGAAAGTGCACTACTTATAGGACAGATACGACCCGTTGATCTGAAACTATTTTGAACTTCTTAACATTTCCAATCTTTGGGTAATATGAGGAGTTCGTGCTTTGAGAGCATGGTTCCATGATTCAAGAAGTGATGCATGGATTATGGGAGTGCGCAACTCATGGGATCGATGTGACTCGTCGATTCAAAACTATTTAGAACTTCTCGACGTTGCCAATCTTCAGGTAACATAAGGAGTTCTTGCTTCGAGAGTATGGTTCCACGGCTTATAGGAGTGGGTGGTTATGAGTTCGATATGGCCCGTCGATTGGTTTGGAATTTCTCGATGTTGTTAATCTTTGGGTAACATGAGGAGTTCGTGCTACAAGGGCATGGTTCCACAATTCAAGTAGTGATGCGTGACTAATGAGAGTGTGTAGCTTATAAGATCGGTACGACCCACCCATCCGAAATGGTTTGGAACTTGTTGATGTTGCCAGTCTTTGGGTAACATGAGGGGTTCGTGCTTCAAGACCATGGTTCCATAGCTCAAGAAATGATGCATGGCTTATAGGAGTGGGCAGTTATGAGATCGATACGACCCATCAATCCAGAATAGTTTGGAACTTCTCGATGTTGTTAATCTTCGAGTAACATGAGGAGTTCATGCTACAAGAGCATGGTTCCATAACTCAACAAGTGATGCGCGGCTTATGGGAGTGCGCAACTTACAAGATCGGTATGACCTGTCGATCCAAAATGGTTTGGAACTTCTCGACGTTGCCAATCTTTGGGTAACGTAAGGAGTTCGTGCTTCAGGTCCATGTTTCCATGGCTCGAGAAGTGATGCATAGCTTATAGCAGTGCACACAATGGGTTGGGCCTTCCCGATGTCGGAGGAGTGATACCAGTTATAAGAAGGTAAGGATCGAGTTTTCTCATCAATCCAGCAATTTGGCTTCGTTGGAACATGATTTTATTAATTTGAAGAGATAAGTGTTTTTTAGAACGGGTAACCATGGCCTAGATGGTCCTCTCATATTTCGAGAAGATGTGCATGGCCAAATAGATAAGATTGCCATAATGGAGAGATCTACAACTAACACTATGGAGATGGTTATAAAGAAAGAGTTGTGGGAGTTCAGGGCAAGACTCTTTGTTTTTTGTCCAAACTGCCTTTAGAGAATTAGTCTTCAACTGGCATATAATCAAATAGGAAAAGGAATATGCCACCAAGGGTGGTAAAGGAGGAGTTAGGAAGAAGTAACCAAGTATTATGCTTCCATCTCGTTTTTTGTGCTAGCTAGGTCGTTAAGTCCGTAGTTGTCAGAAATATAAGAATTTGGATCAGGCGTAATAGAACCATGGTGTGATTAGTCATGGCTTTCCTTGTAATCATTCAAGTATATGTAGTGCCCCTATACCACAGGGTTGTTCCTGCACTTGAATTTTATCCTGGGTTTCTCCACAACCAGTTTGGTTGAACGCAGTCTAGTAGATGCAACTATGTCTTAGATGATTAAAACATGAGAAATCCTTTATTTTTAAAGACTTATATACTAGGAATTTGAGATACTTGGTTCTCCCAAGTGTCAATTCTTTGCTTGATTCAAGCCGGCCTCTGATAGATCACAAGGTTAGTTAAGTTTTGGCTTAGTTTCTTTAAGAGGGTTTGAAGCTCTGGAATTCAGCACTGTTTGTCTCATTAGTCATTGGAATTGATTGTGTTACATTTGCAGAGTGAGTGAAATGATTATCGATTCGTGGCCTCGGAGCATGACTTCACTTACTTCGGATAGTTCTGGATGAGATGACCATGGATCTTCGAATTGGCCTTTGCGACACTTTAGCTCATGAAGAATTTTTGGATTAGATGACTATTGATCTACCGGTTCGCCTTCACGACACTTCAATTGGTGGAGGACCTTCACAACGCTTTAGTTCGAGAAGGAGTTTTTATGGACGAATGTCCAACAACCAGACAGCCTTGGAATTATAAGTTATCATTTTCGAGAGGAATTTCGATCGGATGTCCAGCAACACGACGGCCCTATAACGATAATTCATCGACTCCAAAATGGGTTTTGGGTTGTGTATTTGATGACTCGGTGGTCTTAAAGCGATGATTCGTCGACTTTAAGAGGAATTTTGGTCGAATGTCCGACGACCAGATGGACTTGGAGCGATAATTCATCAACTCTAAGAAGAGTTTCGGGTCATGCTTCCGACGATCAGGCGGTCTTAAAGCGATGATTCATCGACTTCAAGAGATATTTTTTGGGATTTGACTCGTAGAAAAATAGTTTATCGGTTCCTGAAGACTAGGGGTTGGATCTGTTTGTTCGATGATCCTTTGGACAAGCCTTCTCGACGCTATCAGAGATACGTCTGTTCTCATAAGGGCGGTCAACATAACTCGTCGAGGGAATAGAAGCATTTCTTTTGTCGTACTGTCTGCAATGCCCCTAGTGTCTCGATATGGCTCATTTGGAAAATGAAAGTATATAAGGATAGATGAGAAGGCATCGCTTTAGCTTGCTGCTCCATTCCTTGGTAGCTTGCTAGGTAGAGTGTTATATGACAATCATCTTTTCCTCTGATTTCGTCAGTTAGCTGGGGCACTTTTCTGCTAGGTCTTAGTGGCCTTGCTAGAACAAAAGGTCCCTGAGTCTTGTAGCTCCTTCGTTGTTTGATATGTTCTTTGGCAAATTGCTGGGTTAACCTTCTATTAATTGCACTGCCTCTAGTCTCTTAGAATTGCTTTGCCTTCCTATAGAGTTCTTCCACGGTGATAGGTTGTTTTATCCTTCAATGATTTCTAAGAACCTTGCAGTAGACTGCATTTATCACCCTCGCTTCGTCCTTATGCTAGTCATACCTGTAGAAAAGCATGTTCGAAACAGTTGTACAATTTTAATAAGGTATAGTGGTACGATGATCTTCTTTGGATATTCTCCATGTTGAACGGCTTCAGTGAATGATTTTAGTTGGGGAAATGCTCTAATCGTTGTCTGTCTGGTCCGTTTTCAAGTTGTGGTTGTTTAGAATGCTTGAGAATGATATATGCATGATTATCTTATGCTTGAATGTCTAGAAATGCCGATTGAAAGGCAAATTAATTAGGATGAGGTCATGGATCAATGAGGATCCCCAAAATATTTCAAACTAGGTGAGATTAGTCTGAGGCAACAAAGAGGCGCCATAAAGTTGCATTTCAAATTTCAGGGCATTTGGAGTTCATATATTCGAGATGTGGGAAAAACAAGAAGGATAGTGATTGATGGATTGTTGGTATTTTACTTGGAGTCTGACTTGATAAAATTTTCCATTTGTTTGGAGTCAGCACATGGTTCGCTTGGAGTCACAGAATTTGAAGTAATGGGTTGGTAATGAAAAGTTCTTGGAGTCATTTGCTGTGATGGCCCGCAAATCCGTACCCCTTTTGAGCTGGAAAAATCCCACAACAATTCAGCCCAAAGAGGAACAAACTTACGAGTTTTTAGGGTTAAAGAATAAAGAGGTAGAAGAAGAAGATAGAAGAAGAAAATAGAACAATAACAGAATCACACATATCGTGGCGGAACAAATATAATAGATAAATGAATATCTTTAAAATAAAGAACTATATCAGTTGTTACATTACATCACATCACATTACATTATCAGAGTGTTACAACAACAAACAGCGGAAAAGAATATAACATATACTAGTGATACGCTTCGCAATCCAGCTTGCTCCTGATCTCCACAGCATCTCTTTTTCGACTTCGCTCCCGAATAATTGACAACCTGACTATAGGCTACCCGTGTGGAAAATTATGGTCACCCAGAGTTTGGAAAGGGAACAATAAACTCCAGGTCAGTCATGGGACTAGTGTGAGATCTTAAAAATAGTTATTCTTTTACAAAAGAAATTAAAAGAAATCCGCAATGCTTTTTAGAAAATGAAACTACCATAAGGCCTCCCGATACACACACAATGCAATTGCACACTTGGGGGAGATTTCTCCTTATGATAGTCAAACATGCTTAATACGCAATTTTTTTTAATATTATTATTAGTGCATAGTGCATAAAACATTTCGAAAGTATAATATTAATCTTAGCCAGCATAGGTACCATTATACTATGCCTACTATAGCTGCCATGTTAAATGGCAGGTTCTACAACTAAAACCGTACTGGGTTCGTATTGGGAATTGGATGTCCAACAAATGGTTAGGCTAAGGAACTTCCTATGCCACATGGGTACGCCTCTGGAGGGATGCCCCGAGAACCTAACCGGATCTCTGCCAACATAAGGCCGGGTTACCTCTGTAACTTAGTAACTAATACACGAGTATGCCATTCCCCGGTCGTTTGCGACCTTTATCCGAGTATCCTCAACCACAAAGAAACAACCACAAAGTATAATAAATTTGCAGCATTAACATAGGTAAAATATATGGGATCCATACCATGATAGTATCCTTTTTCAGAAGGAAATGACATACCCTCAGGGGAAGCTACCCCCAAATAACCTTGCCGCATATTTCCTGTTTTGACCATTTCCGGGATGTGAGGTCCGACGAAGTCTCGTCCATAAAGCTACACTTTTCACAAACTCATGCTTTGATCAACAAATGATCAGCAGCACTTCGTATGCCACATTACCAGTTTGGGAATATATCACTAGTAACCATCAACTACGTAACCTCTGAGCTCGTACGTCTCAGAGAAGGGTGTTAAGCTAAGAGAATAAATTCTCCGCCACCAATAGAAAAGTATTTGATAGAAACTAGCTTTACATCTCAAAGTGTAACGTCAGACACATATCCATACAAGTCCGTTCCAGGATCGAACGGAACCGAAGGCACTTCAAAGAAGCCCTTGCAAATCCGGATATTCACAAATCGCGTCTGGAATCCCCATCACAAAGGGTTATAAAAACTCTATACCAAAGCAACTCGGTGCAGAGACATTCGACAGGTAATCCTTTCACTTTCGAAAATACTCGGTCTTCAACGCCATCTTCGAATGTATCCTATTTCGTCGTATCATTATTCGGAATGGGTTTTATGACATAAGGTCCTCTCTTGGCTAATCCGAATAACGAGCGCTTATTTATAAAAATAAGTGTTCATTCAGATTTCAATAAATCACAACAAACTTTCCACTTTGATCTTTTAAATAAAAGATCCATCACAATCACAAAATTTCGATGTAGTTTTTGGATATCCACTTGGAATCCGACCCCCGGTCGCATCGAAATTCAAATGTCGTTTTAAAGGCAAATATTGATAGTCGGTTATTTAACTATCAATCAACATTCACAAAAATTACCAGATTTAAATAATTTTTCCCAATTATTTATTTCAAAATATCTTCGCAAGATATATTTCATACTTCAACCATTTGAAAACAAATTTCAAATTACTTTTCCTTACGCGGAATACACTTCCAAATATTTATTTATTTCCACTGAAAATCTGCCGAGTTCAAATGCTTTAAAATAATTTAAATTACTTATCCAAACTTATATACTTAGAATATTCAGAATAAAAACTATTTTAAAACACTTTATTTAAAAAACATTAGTTATGAAGATATTATATTTAAATCTCATACAAAAAATCCAGTCCAAACTAATTTTAAAATAAAATTAGCAGATAGGATATAATTATTTAAATACCCATTTCCTAAAACAAATATCAATTAAAACTTTAAATAATCACTTCAATAATAAATTAAAATATATCTTTACTTTAAAGATTTTCAAAATAACCCAGGTAAATAATTTCTCCAAAATAATCTTTTCTTAGAACCATCTTCACAACTTAAATTTCATATTTATAGACTATATTGACAATGTACTCGGCTTTCCAGGGAAAGTACACCTTCCATTCTAAAATGGTTCATTCAAATCAATTTATAAATTCTTCTGGATTTACTTTAAATTTATGTTCTGAATCCGTAAATTCCTTTCCACGCTTCTAAAAATAAAACAATATTTATTTTTAAAACAAATCTCTCTTTCTAAATAAAATTCCCATTTGTGGATTCAAATTCCCAAATATTCACTGATATATGATTTTTAAATCGATTTTAAAAATCATTTACAAACACCAAATCAATTTCCAAACTGATTTCTAAATTTATTTCAGCACCAATCGATTTTCATTCAAACGCCAAATCATTTATCGAATTTATTTATTTTTAAATAAATTCCTTTATCCTTTCCAAATTATTTAAAAAACATATTTTTAAAATAAATTCTTCCCAGTTGAATATTATTACTTGAAATCCATTTATCAAACTTTTCCCCATATTTTGGAATTTTATTCAATAGGATTTCACTATAGATTTTCTACTTAAATTTAAAAAAATCCAATTTTATTTATTTATGGTATCTTGCGATACCAAAAATATATTTGGCTAAATTATAGACTTCAACAGTTTCAATCACAAATAGTCACACACAGATTATAAATGATCCACACACAATATTGAAATAAATTCAATTATTTGAGGAATCCAGTTGGATCCCTCTAACCTGTTTCCCTGCATCCACAGATGTTAGCACAACAATTAAATACCAATTCCACTTCGAGGTGAAATATCGCGGTATATGGGATTTATAAAATATCTTCCGCTATTATGCGGCGCATATGGTTTCATTCGCTATATAATGTGGGAAATCAATCACCCAATATATACTATATACTACTATATATATAATATCATCCGGTGAATAATTATTATAAGTCAATCATCCAATCACACAGTCAATCAATTTTAAATCTAACTATTCAAAATTTAAATCAGAACAATATTGATTGAGTGAGAAGATCTCACCTTTTGCCTATGCATGCCATACGTTTTCCATTCCAGTTCGTTTTTCACGATCTTTTGACCTTGTATAAATAATTTTATATAGTTGATTAATATTCAAAATAAATCGAAGAATAAATTTCCATTTAATAGATTTATTTAATTTAAACTAATAACTAAATGTCTTAAATCAATTTCCCTTTAATAAATTAAATTGAAGTTTCCACTATCGTTAAAAAATTAAATCGAAACTTGTAAATCCCTATATTTTTCTCAGTGGATGACAATAATAAAATTTACTCTGCTGTAAATGATCTTTTTTCCATTCCTAAAACCTTATATATATTTTAATAATTTTTCTTCTAACTTAGATTTTAAACAAACAGACACAAAAAAAACACATACCAACTGTCTTCCTCGATCCGACCTTCGCCCTCCAAAGCTCGAGCTGCCTTCGAGATGATCGACGCTACTTACAGATCGAACGAGCACGAACCCTAGCATCCGCTTCCCATAATCGCGACCGAACCTTGACTCAATCGCGATAGACGCGAGCTCGCCGTCGCGATGTCCAATCGCTGCCACGAGCTTGCGACGCTCGATGCCTCGAATCCCCTTGTTGGCAGTTTGATCAAAAACCTCAAAGCAAACAACATCGGCCCCCACCACCTCGTGTCCTCGCATGAAATTTCCCCCATCGCTATCCAACAAAATCGAGCTCGACCTCGTTTCAAACTCACTCTACTGGGATTTGGCCATTTTTTTTACTTTGAAAACATTTAGAAATCGGGAATGAGGGAAAGGGGAAAAGAAGTAGCGACTTAGAGATTTGAGGGCGAGATTTGGGTTTAGTTCGAACGAAATCGTATTCGAATTTTCATTCGGCCATTTGATTTTATTTTGATTTTGCCTTAACGAAGTGATTTTTTCTCTTTTGATTTCAAATGCTCGGCTATGAATATAAAAGAAGAAGGAGACACGATGATGTTGGCGTGTAGAGGAAGCTAGGGTTTGATTTTCTAATTGATTTTTTTTTATAATCTTATATTCAAAATATCTCATATAACCTAACTCGAAATCCCAAACTTCTATCGAGGCGTGCCGCCTAGCGTTTCTAATGTTATAACCCTATTCCGAACCCAATGGAGCAAATCTTAGGCTCCAATTTGATCGTATGAAGAAGATAGCTTTTTTTTGAACCCAACTATTAAATTAAATTTCGATTTGATTTCAGCGCGTTTACAAATTGTACAATCACATGACAACTCCAAGCATTACGAAAATTGAAATCCGACAATAATACACTATTACGGATCCAACTGAACTAGTTTCGTTGAAATCCGAGACTGTGCCTCAGAAGGCTATTTTTAAATATCGATTTAAACAGTAAAATTTCAAAACTGAACAAAACATTTCCAAATTCAATTCTGATGCTTCTATTATCTTCAGCATTATCTATATAAATTTTGTAAGCCATCAAATTATTTTTAATCAGCTTACAACTGCAGATTCAAATTTTTATCCAACTTTAATAAATTAAATTCAAAAATTAAATTGCCAAATCCATAGTTATATTTGAAATTCAAGTCAAAATAACTTTCAAATATTAAAAATCGATTAAATATTTCATATTCAAATGTTAAAAAATTTCGGGTCGTCACATCCTTCCCCCCTTAAAAGAATTTCGTCCCGAAATTACTAGTTAAGAAGAATGATCCTCAACCCGTTTAATATTTTCCGAACCAAACAGTTTTATCAACTTTCCAAAACTAATCTTTTTATTAGAGACCCATTATCATTTCAACTAACTTTCCAAAATCAACCATAAGTTTCAAACTGCATTGTTTTCTCAATAATTCAAGTTTAAATTTTAAATTCAAATTTTAAATTGTCCAAAGTTTCTTAAAAATTTCTAACACCCTAAATTTTTGAAAAATTTCGCTAGCATCTCCTTTGCATGGCTAGCTCGGTACGACTATAAAATGGCACCACAGGCCCCCTGATTCCAAAAGAAAACAAAATGTCAAGCGACTAGACAAGAAAATCACCAAATTTCATATAGAAATTTAAATACATACCTTTTTGTCGAACAATTCAATTTTTATCTTCGAATTCAAAATCGCAATTCCATTTCCTTTAGCACACCTGTATATCCTGCTAGCCATAATATCCAATTACGACATTCAAAATTATTTTGCACAATCCTTTACAAAAATTTCAATATATAGTTCTTATACCATTTTTATTTTACTATTGAAGTTATATGTCCATTTTCATTCAACATTACATTTTTGATTTAATTTGAATTCGATTTACACTTTCAATTCTATTTGGATTCAATTTATCTTCCGAATATTGAATTTTATCAACTATCTTTTATTCACAACTGATTCATATCATTATTTTAAATTAGTTTTATTTACTAATTCATTACAAATTCCAATTCATTTTATCTCAAACCAAAGTTGTTTTTCTCCTTTTATTTCTTCCACTTTTATTATCTTTAGTTCGCTTCAAACTAATTTTACGGCTTCATTTTATTTCACACAATTCAAATTGGTTTTCGTTATTCAGTTTTCAATTCCAGTTTTATTCTTTTGTTCAACCCCAAACACAATTCAATTTCAATTCACCATTTGGTTTACAACCACTTGTATTTATACTGGATTTCAAATTCCATACAAATTAAATTTATCTTTCCTTTATAAATATTGAATTCAATTCATTTCAAACCATATTAATTCGTCATTTCTTCAATTGATTTCACTTACTAATTTCATTTCAATACTTCGCTTTGTTTATCACAAATCAAATTCAATTCCTATTCCAGTTCCATTTGCTTACAAATTCGAAATGAATTTCAACATTCAATTTCACTTTCATTCACTTGCAATTGCAAATTTATTCATTCATTCACAATTTATTTTCCATCTTAATAATTTTATTCCAATCATTTTAGTCTATTAGACTAATTTACCTTTATTCAAATTAACTCAAGTAAATTTCAGTTTAAATCTTAATTTCTTAAGTTTTCAAACTTGTTATTCCATAACTATTTTTAATAAAATTCCAGAGTCTTTCCACCTTTTCCAAAACCATTATTGAAAACAATTCCAATTATCCTTTGAATTTCAAACCAAACCCAAATTTTCCAAACAACTTCCATATAAAACAATTTGGCAGCAATTCCTCTTTTGTAAACCCGAAAATGAATACCGATGATGTCGCGATCATCATCGAAATTATTTTCCAGCGATCGAAAAGAGTTTAGAGCATTTATCCCTCCAAAAACATTTTTCCAAACCCTTGAAAACTATTTGCAATCCCAAAAGGAATTTAATTTCCAAACTTCCCGCATTTCAAATATTTTCAAGAACGTTTCCAAATATTTCTCTAGAATTATATTTCAAATTGTAAATCTCATTTTCAATTTACATTTACAAATCCCATTTGGATTTTTATTTTCTTAGCTTTTGGTTTTGATTTCAATTCCTCATATAACGATGATAATAATTTAATATTATCGCTTCCGAGCAACCAAGCAACCATATACTATATAATTTACAAAGATTATTTCCTTTATCTACGAAAATAGTTTTTGGTAAAATTATTTCATTCGCCCTAATTTTAAACCAATATCGTGCCGATTTATCTTGTTTAAGAGTTCAGAAACCCCTATCGATATAGTTAGCTAGACTGCACCGACCAGAATCTATAAACAATCAACCGATAAGTGAACACAATATAAATAAATTTTTTATATTCATTAACAAATAAGCGCTCTTATCTATTATTACACTCACACTCATTCTAGAGTACTGCTGACTCTATCTCTAATGAGTAACACCCAACAGAGCCAAGGTTATCGCTTAACCAAATGCTCTGATACCACTATGATGGCCTGCAAATCCGTACCCCTTTTGAGCTGGCAAAATCCCACAATAATTCATCCCAAAGAGGAACAAACTTACGAGCCTTTAGAGTTAAAGAATAAAAAGGTAGAAGAAGAAGATAGAAGAAGAAAATAGAAAAATAACAGAATCTCACATATCGCGGCGAAACAAATATAATAGATAAATGAATATCTTTAAAATAAAGAACTATATCAGTTGTTACATTACATCACATTACATTATCAGAGTGTTACAACAAAAAACAGCGAAAAAGAATATAACATATACTAATGATACGCTTCGCCATCCATCTTGCTCCTGATCTCCACAGCATCTCTTTTTCGACTTTGCTCCTGAATAATTGACAACCTGACTCTAGGCTGCCCGTGTGGAAAATTATGGGCACCCAGAGTTTAGAAAGGGAACAATAAACTCCAGGTCAGTCGTGGGACTGGTGTGAGATTTTAAAAACAGTTATTCTTTTACAAAAGAAAACAAAGGAATTTAAAAGAAATCCGCAACGCTTTTTGGAAAATGAAACTACCATAAGGCCTACCGACATACACACAATGCAATCACACACTTGGAGGAGATTTCCCCTTATGATAGTCAAACATGCTTAATACGCAAAATATTTTTGATATTATTATTAGTGCATAGTGTAGAAAACATTTAGAAAGTATAATATTAATCTTAGCTAGCATAGGTACCATTATACTATGCGTACTATAGCTGCCATACTAAATGGCAGGTTCTACAACTAAAACCGTACTGGGTTCGTATTGGGAATTGGATTTCCAACAAATGGTCAGGCTAAGGAACTTCCTATTCCACATGGATACGCCTCTGGAGGGACGCCCAAAAACCTAACCGGATCTCTGCCAACACAAGATCGAGTTACCTCTGTAACTAGGTAACTACTACACGAGTATGCCATCCCCCGGTCGTTTGCGACCTTTATCCGAGGATCCTCAACCACAAAGCAACAACCATAAAGTATAATAAATTTGCAGCATCAACATAGGTAAATACATGAGCTCCATACCATGATACTACCCTTTTCCAGAAGGAAATGACATACCCTCAGGGGGAGCTACCCCTAAATAACCTTGCAACATCTTTCCTATTTTGACCATTTCCGGGGTGTGAGGTCCGATGAAGTCTCATCCACAAAGCTACACTTTTCAAAAAGTCATGCTTTGATCAACAAATGATCAGCAGCACTTCTTATGCCACATTACCAGTTTGGGAATATATCACTAGTAACCATCAACTACATAATCTCTGACCTCGTACGTCTCAGAGAAGGGTGTTAAGCTAATAGAATAAATTCTCCGCCACCAACAGAAATGTATTTGATAGAAACCAGCTTTACATCTCAAAGTGTAATGGCAGACACACATCCATTCAAATCCATTCCGGGATCGAACGGAACCGAAGGCACGTCAAAGAAGCCCTTGCAAATCCGGATATTCACAAATCACGTCCGGGATCCCCATCACAAAGGGTGATAAAATCTCTATACCGAAGCAACTCGGTGCAGAGACATTCGATAAGTAATCCTTTCGCTTTCGAAAATACCCGGTCTTCAACACCATCTTCAAATGCATCCCATTTCGTCGTATCATTATTCGGAATGGGTTTTATGAAACAAGGTCCTCTCCCGGCTAATCCGATAACGAGCGCTTATTTTTAAAAATAAGTGTTCATTCATATTTCAATAAATCACAACAAATTTTCCACTTTGATCTTTTAAATAAAAGATCCATCACAATCACAAAGGTTCGATGTGGTTTTCGGATATCCACTTGGAATCCAACCCCCAGTCGCATCGAAATTCAAATGTCGGTTTAAAGGCAAATATTGATAGTCGGTTATTTAACTATCAATCAACATTCACAATTATTACCAGATTTAAATAATTTTCCCCAATTATTTATTTCAAAATATATTCGCATGATATATTTGACACTTCAACCATTTGAAAACAAATTTCAAATTACTTTTCCTTACGCGGAATACATTTTCAAATATTTATTTGTTTGCACTGAAAATCTACCGAGTTCAAATGCTTTAAAATAATTTAAATTACTTATCCAAACTTATATACTTGGAACATTCAGAATAAAAACTATTTTAAAACACTTTATTTAAAAAACAATAGTTATGAAGATATTATAATAAAATCTCATACAAAAATTCCAGTCCAAACTAATTTTAAAATAAAATTAGCAGATAGGATATAACTATTTAAATACCCATTTGCTAAAACTAATACCAATTAAAATTTTAAATAATCACTTCTATAATAAATTAAAATAAATATTTACTTTAAAGATTTTCAAAATAACCCAAGTAAATAATTTCTCCAAAATAATCTTTCCTTAGAACCATCTTCACAACTTAAATTTCATATTTATAGACTATATTGAAAACATACTCGGCTTTCCAGGGAAAGTGCACCTTCCATTCTAAAATGGTTCATTCAAATCAATTTATAAATTCTTCTGGATTTACTTTAAATTTACGTTCCAAATCCGTAAATTCCTTTCCACACTTTTAAAAATAAAACAATATTTATTTTTAAAACAAATCTGTCTTTCTGAATAAAATTCCCATCATTTACAAACACTAAATCAATTTCCAAATTGATTTCTAAATTTATTTCAACACCAAATCGATTTTCATTCAAACACCAAATCAATTTTCGAATTTTTTTTAAAATAAATTCCTTTATCCTTTCCAAATTATTTAAAAATCATATTTTAAAATAAATTCTTCCCTGTTGAATATTATTACTTGAAATCCATTTATTTAACTTTTTCCCATATTTTGGAATTTTATTCAATAAGATTTCACTATAGTTTTTCTACTTAAATTTAAAAAAATCTAATTTTATTTATTTCTGGTATCTCACGATACCAAAAATATATTTGATTAAATTATAGCCTTCAACAGTTTCAATCACAAACAGTCACACACAGATTATAAATGATCAACACACAATATTGAAATAAATTCAATTATTTGAGGAATCCAGTTGAATCCCTCCAACCTGTTTCCCTACATCCACAGATGTTAGCAAAACAATTAAATACCAATTCCATTTCGAGGTGGAATATCGTGGTAAATGAGATTTATAAAATATCATCCGCTATTATGCGCCGCATAGGGTCTCATCCGCTATATAATGCGAGAAATCAATCACCCAATATATACTATATACTACTATATATATATAATATCATCCAGTGAATAATTATTATAAATCAATCATCCAAGCACACAGTCAATCAGTTTTATATCTAACTATTCAAAATTTAAATCAGAACAATATTGATTGAGTGAGAAGATCTCACCTTTTGCCTATGCATGCAATACTTTTTCCATTCCAGTTCGTTTTTCACGATATTTTGACCTTGTATAAATAATTTTATATAGTTGATTAATATTCGAAATAAATCGAAGAATAAATTTCCATTTAATAGATTTATTTAATTTAAACTAATAATTAAATGTCTTAAATCCATTTCCCTTTAATAAATTAAATTAAAGTTTCCATTATCATTAAAAAATTAAATCGGAACTTGTAAATCCCTATATTTTTCTCAGCAGATGACAATAATAAAATTTACTTTGCTGTAAATGATCTTTTTTTCTATTCCTAAAACCTTATATATATTTTTATAATTTTTCTTCTAACTTAGATTTTAGACATACAGAGACAAAAAAAAACTCATACCAACTGTCTTCCTCGATCTGACCTTTGCCCTTCAAAGCTCGAGCCGCCTTCGAGATGATTGACACTGCTTGCCGATTGAACGAGCACGAACCCTATCGTCCACTTCCCATAATCGCGGCCGAACCTGACTCAATCGCGACAGACGCGAGCTCGCCGTCGCGATGTCCAGTCACTACCACGAGCTTGCGACGCTCGATGCCTCGAATCCCCTTGTTGGCGATTTGATCAAAAACCTTAAAGCAAATGACATCGGCCCCAACCACCTCGCGTGCTCGCACCAAAATTTCCCCCATCGCTATCCAACAAAATCGAGTTCGACCTCGTTTCAAACTCACTCTACTGGGCGTCGGCCATTTTTTTTATTTTGAAAACAATTAGAAATCGGGAATGAGGGAAAGGGGAAAAGAAGTAGCAATTTAGAGATTTGAGGGCGAGATTTGGGTTTAGCTCGAACGAAATCGTGTCCAAATTTTTATTCGGCCGTTTGATTTTATTTTGAATTTGCCTAAACGAAGTGATTTTTTCTCTTTTGATTTCAAATGCTCGGCTATGAATATAAAAGAAGAAGGAGATACGATGATGTAGGCGTGTAGAGGAAGGTAGGGTTTGATTTTCTAATTGATTTTTTTTATAATTTTATATTCAAATATCTCGTATAACCTAAATCGAAATCCTGAACTCTTATTGAGGCATGCTGCCTACCGTTTCTAATGTTATAACCCTATTCTGAAACCAATGGAACAAATCTCGGGCTCCAATTTGATCGTATGAAGAAGATACTTTTTTTTGAACCCGGCTATTAAATTAAATTTCGATTTGTTTTCAGCGCGTTTACTTATCGTACGATCACACGACAACTCCAAGCATTACGAAAATTGAAATCCGGTAATAATACAATATTACGAATCCAACGGAACTGGTTTCGTTGAAATCCGAGACTGTGTCTCGGAAGGCTATTTTTAAATATCGATTTAAACAGTAAAATTTCAAAACTGAACAAAACGTTTCCAAATTCAATTCTGAAGCATCTATTATCTTCAGTATTATCTATATAAATTTTCTAAGCCATCAAATTATTTTTAATCAGCTTAAAACTGCAGATTTAAATTTTATCCAACTTCAATAATTAAATTCAAAAATTAAATTGCCAAATCCATAGTTATATTTGAAATTCAAGTCAAAATAACTTCCAAATATTTAAAATCGATTAAATATTTCATTTTCAAATGTTAAAAATTTCCCAGTTGTCACATCCGCATGTTTGCTTGGAGAAAATCATGGTTTTACCCGAGTTTGATTTCAGGCCTGAATTTCTTACGTCTGCTTCGAGTCAAATGGGTGATTACCTGAGTTTGACTTCAAGTTAGGACTTCTAGAAACTACTTCGAGTCAAATAGGAGACTACCTAAGTTCGATGAGTCAACCCTGAAGTGAGTTTTTGAGGACCACTTTGACGATTTCTGCTGATTTTAGATGATGGCCATTCATGACTCGACGATGGGTTTCCATGATGGGATTGGAAGCTAGTCAGTTGGGAGTGGTCATGATATACCAAAAGAGCTTGGCCTTGTAATCGATCCCAGTTTGTCTCATTTCTTCTTGGTTCTCCTGCCTTTGGGAGAACCGTTTGAGTAGTAGTTCCTTATAAATTGCTTGGCACTGTGCTACAACAGGGTTTTAGAGTTTCTTTTAATGTTTTTCATGTTAGCATTTTCATCCAATTTGTCTTCCTCAAATTGTTTATCATCTTCAGAGCCAGAGAGAGCCATTTTTATATCTCCCCATGGGGTTTTCCAACCAAAGTTTAGGTTTGTTAAAGGTGTTTTTGCAATGGGTGGAGTGTTAACGTTTTCTTCCATCATGATTATTGAAGCTCTGCCCACTACTTCCTTTTGCTTTTGCCTTCTATTTCTTACGTTCAAGCCAGAAACAGAAGAATTCTCTTGCTCCATAGTAGCTACGGCTTCAGGCACCATTCCAGGAGTAGTTAGTGATTGGGGCGCTAAGAGAGCATCTATCTTCTTCATAAAAGCTTTCTGACTGCTTGCAACATTCTGGTTAATTTCATCAACCATCTTGTTCAACTCTCCTTTAGTCACTGTAATAACCCGGATTTCTAGGCATTGTAATTAATAATATAATTGGGTTAATTAATAGAAATACTAAATTTATAGATTGAACAAATGAATCTGATCAAATAAATATTTATATTTGTAATTGCGTTGCATATATATACATAGATTTTAAATAGAATTATTATATACAAGTTGGATTTGTATTTGTTTAAAAATATGTATATGTAAAATTGATTTGAAATTCAATTTGAATTTGGGTATTTAAATTGAAATTCAAAAGATATATATATATATATCTCTTAAATTATACTTTGGTTTTAAAAAAAAATTATTTTTATTTGATTTTATTAAGGACATAAATTGTTTGTATTATTTTCTTTTTATTCTTAAAAAGGGAGGTTATTTATATAAATTAGAATATGTGTTTATAAATTAGAAAATTTAATATAAAGGTATTTATTAACAAAGAAATATATTAACTAATTTGGTTATTTATAAAAAAAAGTTTTTTTTAAATCAATTTAAAAATAAATGAAAATACATAAATACATGGTTAACATATAAATTGGTAAAACATATACATATATATAAACTAAATATAATTTATCATAAAAATTACAAACGTAAGTGTTTAAATCATGGGAAATAACAAGTGTAACAAATCTAGCATAAATTTTAACAAGTGTCATTTTTTGAGAAATTAATAAGAATAAAATTCAAAACTATATGATACTACATCTTCTCCTCTTCACATTTTTTTTGTTTCTTTTATTCAAAAACCTATATCAGCAAGTTAAAGTCAAAGATCAGGAAAAATATAAACCAGAATTCATCTGAAACTTGAAAAACCATTTCAAAATCAAAGCAATGAAGCAAAACTGTCTCAAGATATCAAACCAGAAAGAAATCTGCTTCAAAATCAAAGAAACTCAACTAAAATCAAGTTCAGAGCAAAACAGGAAGATTTAAGATCTATGCAACCCAAAGTAAATCAAGTTTTTGTTCTAGATTCAAAGAAAAGATTTCAAATTTTTCGGGAGGGGGGGCTGACCTCTGTTATTCTACAGGTGAGTAAACATCACCTTCTACCCAACTTATCTCTGTTTTATCTTGATTCTTGTGATAAGGTTTTTAGGTAATGTTGTAGGTATGATATTATGGATAGATTTAAACTCTTTCATGTGTATATATAGTTAAGTCTTGTCTGGTTTAAATGTTGTAATACTGTGTACATACCTGGAAAAAGTGATACGTCTCTGTTTCAAATTCAAATGGGTTAAACAAGTTCTATTGTTCATTCCAGTTTCAAAAATATAAATCTCTTAATCTAGTTCATGGTTGATGATGATATTAACTAGGAAATTGTTAAATTTTCTGTAGAGTTTAAGTTAAAAATAGTTTGATAATGAATATTGTCATATAGTTAATGAATGTTAGACTTTACAGTGAATAACAGGGTTTTTGTGGAAAATCAAAATAATGGAATCAAAGATTCATGCATGCAAGTTGAATTACTTTGTGAAATTGGGATTTTTAGGGGGTAAATCATGATTTTTAACCACCTAGATTATAAGAGATTTAGGGATAAACAACTTCCATTCGAAAAATTATTTCTCGCAATCTAACTATCATGAGGTGGTGCAGCTGGGTTTGGAAGGACCTGGTGGATGTAGCGGAGGTCCTAACCGTGGCGAAATTTTCGTTTAAATCTTGATTGAGAGAGTGGTTGTTTTTAGGGTTTAGCGTGTGTCGACTATGGGTGAAGTTCGCGATGTTGCTGTGGAACGAGGAGACGACCTGAAGTCAAGGGGGTTTGGCACGGTAATAGCTGCGTGTATGGCCTTTCGTTGGAGGCCGGTGGTGTGTGTAGTAAGGGCCGGCTGTCGATAGGATTGGTCGATTTGTGGAGATGGCATGGCTTCGTGTTCTGGATTTTGAGTGCCTGATGATCTGTTTTTGATCGAAGGCGTAGTTTGGGTCGGTGACGCGGCGGAATTGAGGTTGGGGACGAGTGTGACTTGTGGATGTTGTCGCGGCGGAGAGATGGTCTAAGATGGGGTTGTGCGCGTGCACTTGTGTCGCCGTGCATGAGAACTTTCTGGCTGATTGTTCCAATGTCGATTGTTGCGTGTGTTTGTCTGATGGTCTCGAGTTTGACTAAATAGTTTTCGAATTCGAGTCGAAGCTGGTTGGTTTTCTCTTCTTTCCTGGTATCGATAGAGGCGATCGAGATGCTGATGTTGAATCAGGATTTGGTAAGGAAGGAAGTTTTGGGTGGAGAAGAAGGATGTTGGGATGTTGGGCTTTGGCCCAATTAAATTAATTATCGTATGTTTATTTTGTTTTATCGGGCTTGAGTTTAACTTAAGCTTTTTTTTTTACTTCGGTGTCTTTAAATTTTGGAGCTTCATAACATGGACTTGCTTGTTAAAGTAAATTGTCGAAGGAACTTGACATAAATTAAATGTTTATATACGTTTATACAAATTAATCAATGAGAAAGTGTAGTGCATTTATTTATTTTAAGTTAATTAATTAGAAATTAATTAATTCATAATTAAGGACAAATTCATTAAGTGGTTAGAGATTAATTAACTAAATAATAATTACTTAGTGTAAGTAATTAAAAAATTTATTTGTCAAGGATTAATTACTTAGTGTATTCAATTAAAAGATTGATTTGTTTAGGGAATTTGTTAAGGGTTAGTTAGTTCATTAATTAAAGGTTAATTAAATCAATGTAAGTGATTATAGAATAATTAATTTGAGTAATTAATTATGGATAAATGTGTTCGATGTGAATTAATTTGGGTCATTAATTAAGAGGCTAATTGCGTAATGTAATTAAAAAGGGTAATTAATTGAGGTGATTAATTAAGACGAATAATTAAAGGATCATTAATTAATTGATTTGTAATTAATTAATGTGGAGTAAAGGTAATCTAAGTGATTAAACATTTGTAATTAATTTGGTTAGAGATAAATTAAATTAATTTTGGAAATGATCAGTCTTGCTTATGAATGATTGGATGATGTTAAATGCCTTGATATCCCTGATATAAAAAGTTTTTTGATATGATTTTTGGTTGGACAGTGATAATATGGATCATCTATTGATTATGATTGATATGTGAAAGTGATATCCTGTATTTAAAGTTTGAATTGTATTTCAATTGAGAAGTTGGGTTAGGATGACATGGGACTCGAGGAAACCGGAATCGGGTATCATTAAATATCCGAAACCACCTCTTTATAAAATTGATATGTGAAATCAATTGGCTGGAATGGAATGATTTAAGTGAATCGGGCCAATTAATCTAAGTTTTTGATACTTAGAAATTGATGTAGGATGTAAGTGATATCAATAACGACTTGTGAAGATGTAATTTGATACAAGTTACCTGGGTTTATATAAGTTGTATGTTTTTGTGTTACTTGTTAGATGGGTTTACTCACGCTGGTTTCCAGCCTGACCCGGGTGCTACTTTGATGTAATGCTTGGGTCAGACCGAGTATTACAGGTTTTCAGGTAAGGACGTTCTGGAGCTCAGGAGGCGAGAGGAACGTATGGAGTGTTTCCGCTATGTTATATAGTTGTATATATAGGACATGTTGTTTTCAAACTGTCCAATGTTGTGTAAATGTTGTAACTCTGATGTATAAAAATGTAAATGTACTGACACAGTCCTTCTTTGTAAAACTGTTATATTTGTTATTATATTTTATCCGCCGCGAATGTGAGATGATGGTGTTTTCTTGTCTTTTTTTCTTCTTTTTCCTTCTTCTTTCCCCTAACTATCTAGAATTTTCGGGATCGAAAATTTTGGGTCGTTACATTTAGTATCAGAGCCGAAGGTTAAGCGAGAACCTTGGCTCTAGTAGATTACTCATTGAGGATAAGGTCAATGGTATCCTAGAATAAGTTGAGTATATATATATATATGAGAGCGTATTTGTTATTTTCTTACATAAAGATTTTAAGTAATTTTATATAAAAATATATTTTGATATATATAAAGAAATATTTCTTTCTAATAAATATTAAGGGAATTAGTTGTTAAATTATTGGAATTAAATTAAGAAGTAATAGAAATACAACCAAACTGAAATTGAAATTGAATAAAGATAAGTTTGAAATGAATTCAAACTGAAATTAAAATCTTGAATTTGGGGAAGATTTTCAGAATAAGGTAATAATAAATTGGTTTTCGGATATGATAATCTGGGTATTATCATAAATAATTGTTGTGTTTAATAATAAAATGTGTATTAATGAGTAAGCAAAAATGAAATGTTTTAAGGGGTAACCTTTAAATAAGTATGACATGTAAATTCAAGTGGGTTTCAAACTGTGAAGTTCTGAATTCTAAATTTAAACATTTGAAAATTATTTTCAAAATGTTAAAGGAAATAATATTATTCAAAATATTTTGAATGTAATCCTATTTTAGAATAAGAAGTTGTTTGTAAACTTTAAAAGAATTTGTTTTGAATTAAAACCAAAGGAAGTTTAAATTTTAAAATTTGGCTTGGTGGGCCAAGAAGTAAATATGTATATATGTGTGGATATACATAATATCAAAGATGGATTGAAATAAACTCTAAATATTGAGGTTTAAATCTGGAATGAGATATGATACCCAAAGTGATAAGTTTTTGAATTTAATAAGTGGGAAGATTATTTATGAGAAGTTTAAAATTTGAAATGGAAGTTCAAATTGGGTAAGGTTGACTGGATTAAGTGAATTAAGTTTAACTTGGGAAAAAGTTAAATAAGTTGGAATGATCGACCTGATTTGGAAATTTGAAGATGAAATTAAGATTTAACTTGGGAAGTTGAATGGTTAATTTGAATTGAGAGTTTGAGTGATCTCAAATTGGGTTTGAGATCCGAAAATTTGAAATGGATGGATGTTTTAAAATAATTGGATGATATTACCCTATTGTTATTAATAATATTTAAACTATAAATTGGATTTGTTTAAAGAAATGGGGTGTGGTAATATATCCATTATTAAGGTAAAATGGAATCATTTTGGACTTAAGATTTGAAAGTTTAAGATAAAACTTCAAAGGCTTGGTTTCAAAATTGAAATTTGATGATAAATCGAATTTCAAAGATTTAGTTGTTAAAAAAAGATTTGAATTATTATTTGAACTTTGAAATAAGTTTGAAATGAAATTTGGATTCAGAATTAAATGGTTTAAAGTTATAAGTTGATTTGATTTAAAGTATTAAATCAATATTTGAAAATTTAACTCGAATTTATATAATTCGGGATGGTTTAAATTTGAAATTTGAATTAAATTAGTTCAAATTAAATTAAATTTTAATTAATTAGAATTGTGATTGAAGATGGATAAGTTTAAAAATTCAAATGGAAAATTTGAATTGGATTGATTTGAAATGAAATTGAAAGTTGAATAAGTTCAAATTCAAATGGGAATTGGGATTTATTCAAACAGGAATTGAGATGATTTGAAATTGAAGTGGGTTCAATTTGAAGTTAGTCCAAATTGATTTGAATAATTTGGAATTGTAATTAAATTTCAATAGGTTTAAAATCAAATGGAATTTGATTTGAATTTGGAAAGAAACTGAGATTAATTCAACTTGAATTTGGGATAAATCAAATTCAAGGGAAATTGAAGTTACTCAAATTGGAATTGATTCAATTTAAATGAATGTGGAAATTTAAATTCAATTGATGGGGATGGAGATTGGAAATTAAACAGTTTGGCTCTGGTCTATTTTCAAATAAATTATTTTAATATAAACTGCTTAAATCTATTATCCTAACTATTTACTATACAACTTTTCTTTTTAAAACCCAAGACTATTTTATACTTATTTTACAATAATTTTTGAAACTATTTAACTATTTTACAGCTGTTTTATAAACTAATTACTATTTCTCAACTACTTTATAACTGATTACTATTTTACAACTATTTTGCAATTATTTAAAGTTCATATAACTATTTGACTATTTTTCTACTATTTTACAATTACTTAACTACTTTACAGCTATTTTACAAACTAATAATTATTTTTCTACTATTTATCTATTTTAAACTTTCAAGATATTTTCTAAATTTAAGTTGGACAGAGTTCAAATTGTTTATGGTATGTTATCACTTGAGATAAGAATTGAAGTGATAATGAAAATGGGATTGAAGTAATTATGAATAAGTGAATGAAATTAAAATGAATGTGAATAGAAAGGGAACTCATTTGATTAATAAATCAATAAAGATAAATACGTAGGATGTACTTATATTATTCTATTCGTATAGTGATTTGATCCAGATTCGAACACAGAATTTTGAGATAATTATATCGATCCAAGTTGGGATTTTTCACTCAATTTTCAGCGGCGAACCTGGATATGGATTGTTGATTGGTTCTGGATATTCACTATCATAGTTATGGCTATGCAAGGAGAATGACGGTTTCTGATCAAGAAACCAGATCTGAGTCCGCATAAGGAAGTCAGGTGGATGATACTAGTTTGGAAGTGAAATTGTGTGATCGAGTGAGCGATCAAATTGATATAGCGTACGAATGATATGTGTACATCGTACGGGTTTGAATTAAATTGTCACTGGGAATTTGTGGATAATAATTGTGAAATGGTTTTTGAAATGAAAGGTATATTTTATAAAATATATTATGAAGTAAAATGGAAATTTGATATTTCTATAGTAGAAATTTACTTTATGGAAGTAAGTAAAATGGTTAATGACTTTATAGAGTAATCAAATTTGAATATTTGATTTGAAGTAAATAAATTTATATATATTTGTTATATAAGATAAATCTTCCCTTGTTGAATCTATAGCCATAAGAAAATGGTTTTTGAAAGTATTTAATGTATAAAAAGGGGTTTTATACAATTTTGAAATGATCCAAATATTTTTCAAGGTTATATATACCTATATATATATATATATATATATATATAAAGGATCATATGAGGATTTTGGGCAAAGGTTTTTGGAATCTTTGGATTTGGAAAGGCTTTTTGATTTTTGGAGAAAAATCTATTTTGGAATTTGGAAAGCCTTATTGAGAATTATCGATTTTGGGATAATCGATTTTGAGAAAAGAGATTTATATGGATTCATACTAGGTGTATGATTTGGAAGATACTATATGTGTATAGTATAAAGTGTTTTAAAAATGGCTCTGGAGGGAAAGGCGCTCCCTTAGGATGAACTTCTCAGTAGTACCATAGGTTGGTACTGCCTTGAGCCTCTAAGGGGGAGGTTCTAAAGTTGATCCTGTGAGGAGTCCGGACAAACTAGTTTCTGAGGATCATTGGGTAGCGAAAGTCGAGGGCGCTGATGCCTACAGAGGAATTTGGGTTATGCTGTAACGATAGTGTAACTCGATGTCACTGCGATCTACTATGTGGACCATAGCGGAAATCGTGTGGAGGTGAGTGTCAACGGTCTACGCTTGATTTTGCCGGGAAGGCAACGTAACATCGGTAGATTGCGATCTATGGTCAAGTGGAGTGGAGAAGTTTCATTCTTTTGGCAGCGAAATTCGAGGGCGCTGATGCCTACAGTTATATGGGTTTTTGCTGTGATAGCAACGTAACCCTAGTTGTAGCTGCGATCTGTAGCAGGTTCCATAGTGTAATCGAGGGGCGCGGAGGCCTACAGTTATCTATGGATTTTGTCGGGATTGCAATGTAACCATTGGGTTAACTGCGACCATGGATGGGGGTGATGATTTCTAAAGTATTCTCACCAAGAATATTTCCTCTATTTTCAAAAGTATTTTCTATATTTTCAATAAAATTATTTTTCAAAGTATTTTCACTGGATGTTGAAAACGGGTCTGCTAAGTACTTATAATTTTTCAGTCGTACGCCTGATCAACGTATGACCGAGTATCTATAAGAACAAGGATGGACTGGTTAAAACTTCGAGTTATAAAAAGTATTTTTATAAAGCTATTTTGATAATATTACATTAATTTTAAAGTATTTTTAAGTTTTGAATAAAAAGGAGTTTATAGTTAAAAATGTTTTACGGGATAATTTTAATAAATTATGGCTTCGTTCCTTTTCGGGGACGAAAAGATTCAAAGGGGGGAGGAATGTAAAAATCCGGATTTCTGGGCATTGTAATTAATAATATAGTTGGGTTAATTAATAGAAATACTAAATTTATAGATTGAACAAATGAATCTGATCAAATAAATATTTATATTTGTAATTGTGTTGTATATATATACATAGATTTTAAACAGAATTATTATATACAAGTTGGATTTGTATTTGTTTAAAAATATGTATATGTAAAATTGATTTGAAATTTAATTTTAATTTGGGTATTTAAATTGAAATTCAAAAGATATATATATATATATATATATATATATATATATATATCTTAAATTATACTTTGGTTTTAAAAACAAAATGTATTTTTAATTGATTTTACTGAGGACATAAATTGTTTGTATTATTTTCTTTTTTAAAAAAAAGGGAGGTTATTTATATAAATTAGAATATGTATTTATAAATTAGAAAATTTATTATAAAGGTATTTATTAACAAAGAAATATATTAACTAATTTGGATATTTATATAAAAGTTTTTTTAAATCAATTTAAAAATAAATGAAAATACATAAATACATGTGTTAGCATATAAATTGGTAAAACATATACATATATATAAACTAAATATAATTTATCATAAAAATTGCAAATGTAAGTGTCTAAATCATGGGAAATAACAAGTGTAACAAATCTAGCATAAATTTTAACATGTGACATTTTTTGAGAAATTAATAAGAATAAAATTCAACACTATATGATACTACATATTCTCCTCTTCACATTTTTTTTGTTTCTTTTATTCAAAAACCTATATCAGCAAGTTAAAGTTAAAGATCGGGAAAAATATAAACCAGAATTCATCTGAAACTTGAAAAACCACTTCAATATCAAAGCAATGAAGCAAAACTGTCTCAAGATATCAAACCAGAAAGAAATCTGGTCCAAAATCAAAGAAACTCAACTAAAATCAAGTTCAGAACAAAACAGGAAGATTTAAGATCTATGCAACCCAAAGTAAATAAAGTTCAGTTCTAGATTAAAAGAATAGATTTCAAATTTTTCAGGGGGGGCTGACCTCTACTATTCTACAGGTGAGTAAACATCACCTTCTACCCAACTTATCTCTGTTTTATCTTGATTCTTGTGATAAGGTTTTTGAGTAACATTGTAGGTATGATACTACGGATAGATTTAAACTCTTGCATGTGTATATATAGTTAAGTCTTGTCTGGTTTAAATGTTGTAATACTATGTACATACCTGGATAAAGTGATCTGTCTCTGTTTCAAATTCAAATGGGTTAAACAAGTTTTATTATTCATTCCAGTTTCAAAAATATAAATCTCTTAATCTAGTTCATGGTTGATGATGATATTAACTAGGAAATTGTTAAATTTTCTGTAGAGTTTAAGTTAAAAATAGTTTTATAATGAATATTGTTATATAGTTAATGAATGTTAGACTTTACAGTGGATAACTGGGTTTTTGTGGAAAATCAAAATAATGGAACCAAAGATTCATGCATGCAAGTTGAATTACTTTGCGAAATTGGGATTTTTAGAGGGTAAATCATCATTTTTAACCACCTAGATTGTAAGAGATTTGGGGATAAATGATTTCCATTCGAAAATTTATTTCTGGCGATCTTACTATCGTAAGGTGGTGCAGCTGGGTTTGGAAGGACCTGGTGGTGTAGCGGAGGTCCTAACCGTGGAGAAATTTTCGTTTAAGTCTTTGATTGAGAGAGAGGTTGTTTTTAGGGTTTAGCGCGTGTCGACTATGGGTGAAGTTCGCGGTGTTGCTGTGGAATGAGGAGACGACCGGAAGTCAAGGGGGCATGGCATGGTGATAGTTGCATGTGTGGGCTTTCGTTGGAGGCCAGTGGTGTGTGCAGTAAGGGCCGGCTGGAGATGGGATTGGTCGATTTGTGGGGGTGGCATGGCTTCGTGTTCTGGAATTTGAATGCCTGATGATCTGTTTTTGATCGAAGGCGTAGTTTGGGTCGGTGACGCGGCGGAATTGAGGCTGGGGACGAGTGTGACTTGTGGATGTTGTCGCGGTGGAGAGATGGTCTGAGATGGGGTTGTGCACGTGCACTTGTGTCGCCGTGCACGAGAACTTTCTGGCCGATTGTTCCAATGTCGATTGTTGCATGCGTTTGTCTGATGGTCTTGAGTTTGACTAAATAGTTTTCGAATTCGAGTCAAAGCTGGTTGGTTTTCTCTTCTTTCCTGGTATCGATAAAGGCGATCGAGATGCTGATGTTGAATCAGGATTTGGTAAGGAAGGAAGTTTTGGGTGGAGAAGAGGGATGTTGGGATGTTGGGCTTCGGCCCAATTAAATTAATTATCGTCAGTTTATTTTGTTTAATCGGGCTTGAGTTTAGCTTAAGCTTTGTTTACTTCGGTGTCTTTAAATTTTGGAGCTTCAAAACATGGATTTTCTTGTTAAAGTACATTGTACAAGGAACTCGATATAAATTAAATGTTTATGTAAGTTTATACAAATTAATTAATGAGAAAGGGTAGTGCATTTATTTATTTTGAGGTAATTAATTAGAAATTAATTAATTCGTAATTATGGACAAATTAATTAAGTGGTTAGAGATTAATTAACTAAATAATAATTACTTAGTGTAAGTAATTAAAAAAATTATTTGTCAAGGATTAATTACTTAGTGTAATCAATTAAAAGATTGATTAATTTAGGGAATTTGTTAAGGGTTAGTTAATTCATTAATTAAAGGTTAATTAAATCAATGTAAGTGATTACAGAATAATTAATTTGAGTAATTAATTATGGATAAATGTGTTTGATGTGAATTAATTTGGGTCATTAATTAAGAGGCTAATTGCGTAATGTAATTAAAAAGGTAATTAATCGAGGTGATTAATTTAGATGAATAATTAAAGGATCATTAATTAATTGATTTGTAATTAATTAATGTGGAGTAAAGGAAATCTAAGTGATTAAAAATTTATAATTAATTCGGTTAGAGATAAATTAAATTAATTTTGGAAATGATCAGTCTTGCTTATGAATGATTGGATGATGTTAAATGCCTTGATATCCCTGATATGAAAAGTTTTGTGATATGATTTTTGGTTGCACAGTGATAATATGGATCATCTATTGATTATGATTGATATGTGAAAGTGATATCCTGTATTTAAAGTTTGAATTATATTTCAATTGAAAAGTTGGGTTAGGATGACATGGGACTTGAGGAGACCGGAATCGGGTATCAGCAAAATATCCGAAACCACTTCGATTCCTTATAAAATTGATATGTGAAATCAATTGGCTGGAATGGAATGATTTAAGTGAATCGGGCCAATTAGTCTAAGTTTTTGATACTTAGAAATTGATGTAGGATGTAAGTGATATCAATAATGACTTGTGAAGATGTAATTTGATACAAGTTACCCGAGTTTATATAAGTTGTATGTTTTTGTGTTCCTTGTTAGATGGGTTTACTCACATTGGTATCCAGCCTTACCCGGGTGTTACTTTGATGTAATGCTCGGGTCAGACCGAGTATTACAGGTTTTCAGGTAAGGATGTTCTGGAACTCAGGAGGCGAGCTGGATGGCAGGAACGTATGGAGTGTTTCCGCTATGTTATATAGTTGTATATATAGGACATGTTGTTTTTAAACTGTCCAATGTTGTGTAAATGTTGTAACTCTGATGTATAAAAATGTAAATGTATTGACACAGTTCTTCTTTGTAAAACTGTTATATTTGTTATTATATTTTATCCGCTGCGAATGTGAGATGATGGTGTTTTCTTATCTTCTTTTCTTCCGTTTCTTTCTTCTTTCCCCTAACTATCCGGAATTTTCGAGATCGAAAATTTCGGGTCGTTATAGTCACAACTTCATGCTGTATGGAGGATCCTTGAACCTGATCTCTAAAGTTAGTCCTAATAGCATGTTGTTGGGGTTGTTGACTTCATTTTGCTTAGGTTTTGTTTCTTCTCCAGCAATGGTAGCTCATATGGATCTTCCGGTGGTAGTTCTCTTTCTTCATTGTGCTATTAATTTTCAACAAAAAAATCTTCTAAGCAAAGATTGAGAATCTAAATTTTGAACCTATCTGATCCAAAGTAGATAGCTAGATATAAGCTTGAGTTGGGTTCTCAATGAAAGCATCAAAATGTTAAACCAAATATGGATCAACACCATGGATTGAGTGTGAAAACACCAGCCCTGCTTATAAAGAGCAAGAATAGAGAAAAATGTAAAAAGCGCATAAGTAGTAAAAAGACTAGAAGATTTTTATAGTGGTTCGGCTTTTAATGAAGCCTATGTCCACTTTATACTTTCTATTAACTGATTGTTGTAAAAAATTGAATAGGATGACTATATGACTGAATCTTTTAAGTTAGATCAAGTCACAAGTGCAAGATTTCATTGGAGAATCACAGCGAACCTCGGATGACTATTTTATGAGAGGAGAAGAGTGAAGAATAATCTTTGTAGAGTTTTAGTAGCCAGTCCCTCAGATCCTCTTTATATTTGTAGATAGATGAGTACTTATAGGGGAATTCAATGAGTATTAGGCCAGTATTCCAAGTGCAGAAGAGTCCAGTTTTATGCCAAGTCATCACCAAAAATCTCAAATCAATCTAAATCATTTCTATGGATCGCTAGCTACCCATAAGGGATGGATCGGTAGCTATCTATAGGGATTGGATCATTAGCTATCCATCAACTTAGCATATTTTCTACCAAAACCCTTTACTTAGTGCTACAAAGGAGCTTGGAAAGTTTAAAGGTGATATGACCTATCTTGATTGATCACTAGTTATCCATAGAGGATGGATCACTAGCTATCCATCCACTTGGCATATTTTTGAGTGATCTTTGTTTGGTTGTTTTCTATCTTCTATTTAAGTGCCTTGACCAAATATTAAGTTATTCGTAGTTTGTTTGATCATCAGTTTTCATAGGTCATCTGGTCCAGAGAAATTGTCCATAAGTCACTCAAAATTTATCCAAATCACATGAAACTTCACACATGCAATGTAGATGAGTATGAGAGACTCCCCTACGGATCATAGGTCATGGGGCCCATTCCTTATAGTTCGGACCTGTTGGATCAAACTGGCCCAATTCGGAGAAGAATCATCCATAACTTGCTCAAGACTTAACAAAACCAAACGAAACTTTGCAAGTACTCTCTCTAGGATGTGTGGACCTACCCTATAAAATTTAGGTGATGGGGCCTGTCCTAAATGGATCATTAGCGATCCATCTATTTAGGTTGCTAGCGATGCATCAAACCACCTGTAACGACCCAACTTCCAAACTCCAGGAAGTCGCATCGCTAAGAAGAAAGAAAGAGATAGAAAAGAGAAAAGAAAGGAAAGAAAGAACAGACAACATCAGAATCTCACAGCGGAATCGAATAAATTATAATATATCACATAATACTTTAAATAGTATCATATACATCAAAGTAATACAGCTAATACAACACATACCAAATAGTTATAAACATCTGTCTAGCAATTACAATCCAAGTACATCAGAGAAAACCAATACAACTCAAACACAGCGGAACCACTACATATATCTACACGCTGAAGCCTCCTGCTCCATTATCTCCTCCAGAACTCGTCAAAGCAATCCTGAAAACACTTGACTACTTATATGTAATATGAGTACCCAAGAGTTTAATAAAACAGAAAATAAACACTCAGGTCAGACAGGGGTCTGGTGTGAGTAAATGGGGTTAACAGTTGCTTAAATTTAGAAAATCCTTTGAAAACAAAGGTATCACGTAAGACTTCCCACACATAAACATGGAAAAGTTTTTACCTTACGCTAACCAAAACATTTGATAGGAAATCCAGTGATATTATAATAGTGTCTAGGGTTTTCAAGTAAATAAGAAATAGCCGAAATTGTTACATCTATTAAATTCCAGCTACTAGCCACAAAAGTGGGTAATACAAACAAAACCGTAGGGTCTCGTAGGAAAAATGGGTTTCCATCAATGGCAGGGCTACTGGGGTACCGCCCGTCACAGTACGTGGCCTAGATCACCGTACCGAGGAGTACTCCCACTCCCCTGCAACACAAAGCCGGAACCATTCCTTACTTAACAGTTCCGAACAAGACCACCCCGCAGATTGGTCGTCATCAACTGCCACACAGCCGAATATAAAGGGACCTCTAGACAGGGATAAATCTTGCTCTCCAGTGGGGGCTACCTACGAAGCTTTGTTGCACCTCCCCTGTTTTAGCCATTCCCGGTTGATGAGGCTTGAGGCTACGATTACCTTTATAGGACATATCAATCTTAGAATGCTCATCGTCCACTTGACGATGTTCTGAAAGCATTCAATCCATACAAGTTCGTTCCGGGTTCGAACGAAACCGAAGGCATTATTTTGTTACACTCATTTTGGAATCACCCTCAGAGTTAACGACGATAACCCTTGCACTCTAAATCACCATCTCGAATCTATAAGTACTATTCCGTCAAACTCATTACGGAATCACCCACAGAGTTATACTGACGTATAGCCCTTGCACCTCGAGTCTTCACTTGCTCCACTTGGATTAACGACCTAACGTTTAGTTGGAATCGATGTGGTTTTCGGATATCCAAATATGGAAACCCGATCCCGGTCTCATCGAAACCAAACGCCATCTTAATGTCCAAGTTATACTTAAGGGTTTAAACAATTAACTTATTTCATAGTTATCTAATTCACACAGATAGATAAACTACATCTCACAATAGATAATCACATTCATATCAAAAACAGATAATCTATATCATCAACAACAGATAATCATCTCAACTAAATAATCCATCACAAACCATCATACTTAAACCAAACATCCATATCATGCAGATACAACTAATCTCATTACTGAGATCACAACCATTCAATCAATAACATCCATAAGCAATGATTTATTAACCATCAATTATAATTAATTTAAAATAAATTAAATTAATTACAACCATCTCTAATTAATTTAAATTAATTAACACTTCTATAAATCCTGCTTAATATCCATAAATTAATTAACCCAGTTAATTAATTAATCCTAAGTATTCAACTTGATTAAATATCTTTGATTAATCATTCACCAATTACAATAAGTAATTAGTCATCAATTAATTTCCACAAATTAATTAACCTTATTTATAAGTAATTAACATTTAATTACTTCATTTATTAATTAATTATATTTATCCCAAATTAATTACAATTAATTAATCTCTTAATTAATTATTTAATTATTACTTAATCAAACAATCCTTAATTGCATCATTAATTATTAAAATTAATGATCTCTAATATTTAAATAAATTATTTAATTAAAATTAGTTACATTTAGAAATTAATCTAATTATTAATCACCTTGATTAATATTAAATTTAGTAATTAACTATCTTTAATTACTTATTTATAAATTAATTAACAAATCATTAATTAATTCCTTAATTAATTACAAAAGTAATTATCCAAATTATTAATTCCATTCTAGTAATTATCAATATTACTTCTCTAAGTAATCCTGCTCCATTAATTACATTTAGTAATTACACTCTCAAAATCATCAAATGATTTATTAAAATTAATTAAACTAAATTAATTAACTTAAATAAATCACATATCAAAATTAATCATAATAAGTAATTAATTCCTTAATTACTTTAACAATTAATAATACTTAACAAATTACAATTAATTAGATTCTATTAATCAATCTAGTTAATTATCAAAATTAATTATATTAATTGATTACTAAATTATCCTTAGATAATTATCACCAATTATTAATTAACAACATTTCAACAATTACATATTTAAGGAAATTTGGATTAGATTAATTATTAATGAATCATTTCTAATTAAAAATTAATCTAAACCATTATTTAAAAATCAAATAATTAAGTAAATCCTTAATTATCTTAAATATTTTTCAAAATAATTCAATTATTTATCAAATGACTCATTTACATTCAAAATAAATTAAAACAATATATTTCTAAATTAAAATTCAAATTCCATTTGAAAATTTAATATTTAAATGTTTAACTATTTAAACATTAATCTAAATTTAAAATAATTACAAACATTAAAATAAAAAGAATGTTTAAGAACATTACTTAGATATAAAAGAGAAGTTTAGAACAAAATTACTTGATTAAAATAAATCAAGCTTGAGAATAGATTGATTACTTAACTTCAATTTTAAATTAACACTTCATATTTCAAATATTAAAAGAAATAATTTTTCTAAGTTTAAACCTTATTTGAAATCAAATTTCATTTCCAGATTCACCTTTAAAAACATTTGAATATGTTCATCACCTTTTTTTTATATTTACAAACTGTTTGAAATCAACTGGTTTTCAAAGTAATCTTGAAAACAGTTTTTAATCTGAATTCAAAATCAAATTTAAGTTTTGCTTCAACATTTAAATCTGTTCATACTTTTAAAAACTTACAAAAACTATTTAAATCTAATTCTGGTTTTAAAGGGCAAACCTGAAACTGTTTTAAACTTGACTTCAAAACTGAATTTAAAACTTGTTTAAATTTAAGATTTTCATTTTTAAAAAACTTTGAATTTCAGAATTTATTTGAATTTAGATTCAACTTCCATTTGAGTAAGATTCTAAAAAAATATGAATTCATTTAAATTAAAAACTGCAAAATTCTCTGGTTTAAAACCTGCAACTGTTTTAATTTTGATTTAAAACTGAATTTAAATTTAAGATTTCATTTTTAAAAACTTTGAATTTCAAACTACACTTAAATTCAAATTCAAGTTACACTTGAATCTAGTTTCCAACTTAAAAATATGAATTTTATTCAAATAAATTTAAAAACTGCAAAATCTCAGGTTTTTAACCCTAAAATCAAACTAACCCGAGAAAACCATAATTTACTTCGAGTTCTAAAGCTACCTGCTCCAAGTCCAAATCAAAAACACCCGAGTTTACTTCGAGTCAAAAAAAACCCTGCATCTCAGAAGTTCAACAGAACTTCAACCTGAATGGTGCACATGCACTGTCACCTTGGCCAACTCCAGCCATGCTAACCCATTCCTACAAGTCACTTACCATCCCCTAACAGAGATACAATCCCCTAATCTCCCCTACAACTCACATTTTTAAAATTTCAGGTTGATCAAACAACCTGAAACACAACCACAAACTCTATCAACCTGGAAAACCCAATATCATCTCCTCCCCTTCTGATCATCTATCACCAGTTTCCCCCCCCCCCATTCTTACATCCATACTCCACTAACATGAAGCATCATATCACCCTAAATCCACTAGCTTTACAGTCAACTTCTAAACTCCTATTTTCTGTTCAAAACAGAATGTTAATACTACAGTTCATTTAAAAAGGTGGAGTTTGTTTTAAAATTTCAGATTTCTAACATATATTCATGTTATCATATTGTTTTAAATAGTTAATGATGTTAATATTTTTGTTCTATTGAAATGCTTATGGCTGTATTGCTTCAGAAGTAACAGATTTTTCAAAACAACAAAATTATGATTTAAGAACATAATTTATTATTAAACAAAATCACTTGTTTGCTCATATTAATTCCTAACAGAAGTTAAACAAGTAAATAAAGTTTTCTATTAAACTTAGTTTAAAACAGAAAACTGTTGATCAAGATTACTGTAATTCCATATATATATCTATGTATATTCACACATCATATTGATCACAAATAAAATCATACAATGTATACACAATCTTTCATATTCACATGCAACAGATAGATTCAATTTCTTGCACTAAGGTTCTCACAGAAAATAAATAGATAAATAACATGGCAGTTTCAATCACCCAGATTTTTAATTTAGGTGAACTAATGCTTTCATTCAGGAGATTTATAAAATTCTGATTTAAAAGAAACTGTTTTAAAAACAAGAAGTTTACACACTTGATTTAAGAAGATGCAGAGCACAGATTAGATGCAGATTCCATTTTCCAGAGATGCAAATCTGAAGTTGAAGTTGCTTGTTGATGATGGTGTAAACTGTTTTTGAACTGTATGTTGATCCTGGCTTGCATTTGATTACAGAAATTACTTTTCTGGTTGATGAAGATTGCTTTTCTCTTGTTAATGAATGCGTGCAGACCCAATTTCAATTGCACAAATTTTATATTGCAGTTGAGCTTCAGTTTTGAAGTTGAAAAATGGCATGCAGATTTGAGAATTTGATTGAAGATTGGTTTGTATTTGGTTTGCTGGATTTTAACATGCATTTGTTTTGAGTTTTGATTTTGCTCAAATCTGATTTCATGTTTCATTTGAGAAAAAGGTTTGAGCAAAGAAAAACATTTGTTTATTTAAAAGAATGAAATCCAAGAATAAATTAGTTTGCCACTTGTTATCTTTAGGTGTAGATAAATTTACAAGTGTTCACTTAATGTTTTAAAAAGCTAACACATATGCAATTCAATTATTAAAAGAGAATTCTAATATTTGTAAAGGTATTTGAATTTATCTTAACCATTACTAATTTATTTTTAAAATTTTTCTAAATGATTTATTAACATTAGCCTCTAAATAAATACATATACACTTTTTTATAAAACTATGCATTTACATTTTAATGTTTGCTTAATTATTTTTAAAATAATATTCTTTAAATTTCAAAAGAAATGATTTTTAAAAGAAGAAAGATGTTGAGTTTATCTTATTTAAGAGTTTTAAATCAAATGTTATACTTAAACAAGAATGAATTAAATCTTATTTCAAAGAGAAAAACAATTTTAAAATAAAACAAAACAAATTTTTATTATAAAACAAAATTTAAACTATATTTATTTTTATAAACAAAATAAATACTTACTTACTTTTCTATAAAGATATAAGAAAGATTTTTAAAACAAACTTTTGAAAAGTTTACAATACTAATTCAAATTAATTTAATCAATTTACAATTTATACATTTACATATAATAATTAGAAAATATCCTTTATTAAATTTAAATTTTGAATTAAAATCAAATCCCCTATTTACAATGTATACACATATATATATTATAAATAAATATCTTTAAATCAGTTTAGAAAGATAAATTTATTACTTAAATATTTTTAACATTGAAAAGAATATCATTTAACAAACTAAATAATTATAATTTTCAAAAGAAAATTCCTGTTTGAATCAATTTATTAAATCAATATTTCACATTTTAAAATAATTATCAAAGAAATTATTAAATAATTATTGCCTAAATTTTCGGGACATCACATTCCTCCCCCCTTAAAAGAATTTCGTCCCCGAAATTTAAAAGCAAAGGTAATTTAATAATCTATACAGATTTTAAATTTTAAAAAGAGCAAACATATGTTATCAACCAAATACTAGCAATCATAGCAACCAATTCAAACAAACAATTCTAATTATCCAGACAAAATTCTGGATAAGATTCCCTAGAGTTTCCCAGGTACAAACACAGGGACACTCGCTCTACAGAATCTAAACTAGCTACACCACTCAGATTTAGAGCTCCTATATATCTAGATCTACAAATCTAAACAGAATACAGGACTACAGACAAGTCATGATCAACTCCCAAATCTCACAGAACTACTGATTCTAAAAGCAGAGATAATCCATACACGTACTCCCTCAGAGATACGTGAAAAACATAACAAATTCCAGCCATCCGAACTGGAAATTCAATCCCATAGACCAACACTTCACTCTCAAGAGAAACAGAAAGATCCAATACTCATATCCACAAATCTCTCATATCGATCCTGGGCCGCCCTCAACTTCTAGATCAAACAGATCCACCACACAAACTCTATTACACAAATATCAGAAGTCTTCAGACAAATTACTCTATCTGGAAACAAACAGATACAAAACAATCAAGTCTCCAGATCCAAAATGAATTTCCTGTAGAAATCCTCTGATCCAAGACAAAACTCAAATTCCCAATGAATCGGTGTTGCTTCAATTCTGGAATAGCTGCCACCATGCTTCCACTGCGCAACTCTGATTCGAGAATGTTGTTGATGAACACAAGTATAAACTTGATCAACTTATCGCGGAATATTGTTCATCAAATTCCATAAATCTCAGTGACCTATCTGATTCAGTCACAAACATCACAGCAAAAATTCAACCCGAAACTAGATCCGATCAACCCTGCCAACATAAATAGATCTCATTCTCAAAAACCCTCCTACTATGCTGAACCACGGGCAAAGCTCCAAGAGCCCAGTCGAAACAGAACTCAATATCTTGATGGATGCAAATCTTAATTCCCTCGAAGATATCCAGAAAGTACCACTTCGATAACTCAAACATCCTCTAAAGATGTTTCAATCCAAACAAAGATCACTCAGAGAACTTCCGAACCATCGCAAGTCACTTTTGCGATCCCACTCAGTTCAGATCCCAAGAAATCGTTCTCACTTCAACAAACAGAACAGCTAAAACCTTCTACCCAAAATAAGAACTAGTGGTCTACCTTCAACCACAAACATCACACCCAACTGAGCTTCTAGAAGAAATGGACAAGCTTCACCATCTGCCTGGACTTCTGACAGAAGAATCACAGAGATTTCTGAACCATCGAAGAACAGGCCACTCACTGCTGCTACTACTGCCAAAAACTTCCTTAACCAAAAGCTGATCGAACCTCAAAGCTACACCTGCCTCTTCACAATAGAGCCTTCCAAATAGACAGATATATCTCAAGAAACTCGCTCCTAAACGAAGCTCAAATATAGACAGAACTCCTTCCTAAGGTTACCAAAATACCATTGCTGGCTTCAGAACTTCCAACTGATCCAAACTCGAGAAAATCCACTCATACGAGTGTAACCAAGCTTACAATCCAAAGATATACTTCGAATCTTAAAAAGATTTCATTCAGAGATCGGTACAATCCCTAGCACCAAACTGCCAAACTACTCAAGATACCCAATACTGCCCTAGCAGATCACTTCCAACTTCAAACACTCGAACTCTAACCATTGGTAGTTGTGTTACACACACCACTACCCTATCTACCTTTATTACTTATTGGAAAACCTGAACAGGTAACCCAACAAATAGGCAGAAATATATATATATATATATACATATATATATATATATATATATATATTCAAAATTACAAATACGCTCTCTTAATATAGACATCACTACAGAGTATAGGTATTCGCTCAACCTAGAGCTGTGATACCACAACGTAACGAACCAACTTCCAAACTCCAGGAAGTCGCATCGCTAAGAAGAAAGAAAGAGACGGAAAAGAGAAAAGAAAGGAAAGAAAGAACAGACAACATCAGAATCTCACAGCGGAATCGAATAAATTATAATATATCACATAATACTTTAAATAGTATCATATACATCAAAGTAATACAACTAATACAACACATACTAGACAGTTATAAACATCTATCTAGCAATTACAATCCAAGTACATCAGAGAGAACCAATACAACTCAAACACAACGGAACCACTACATATATCTACACGCTGAAGCCTCCTGCTCCATTATCTCCTCCAGAACTCGTCAAAGCAATCCTGAAAACACTTGACAACTCATACGTAATATGAGTACCTAAGAGTTTAATAAAACAGAAAATAAACACTCAGGTCAGACAGGGGTCTGGTGTGAGTAAACGGGGTTAACAGTTGCTTAACTTTAGAAAATCCTTTGAAAACAGAGGTATCACGTAAGACTTCCCACACATAAACATGAAAAAGTTTTTACCTTACGCTAACCAAAACATTTGATAGGAAATCCAGTGATATTATAATAGTGTCTAGGGTTTTCAAGTAAATAAGAAATAGCCGAAATTGTTACATCTATTAAATTCCAGCTACTAGCCACAAAAGTGGGTAATACAAACAAAACCGTAGGGTCTCGTAGAAAAAATGGGTTTCCATCAATGGCAGGGCTACTGGGGTACCGCCCGTCACAGTACGTGGCCTAGATCATCGTACCGAGGAGTACTCCCACTCCCTTGCAACACAAAGCCGGAACCATTCCTTACTTAACAGTTCCGAACAAGACCACCCCACAGATTGGTCGTCACCAACTGCCATACAGCCGAATAGAAAGGGACCTCTAGACAGGGATAAATCTTTCTCTCCAGTGGGGGCTACCCACGAAGCTTTGCTGCACCTCCCCAGTTTTAGCCATTCCCGGTTGATGAGGCTTGAGGCTACGATTACCTTTATAGGACATATCAATCTTAGAATGCTCATCATCCACTTGACGATGTTCTGAAAGCATTCAATCCATACAAGTTCGTTCCGGGTTCGAACGAAACCGAAGGCATTATTTTGTTACACTCATTTTGGGATCACCCTCAGAATTAACGACGATAACCCTTGCACTCTAAATCACCGTCTCGAATCTATAAGTACTATTCCGTCTAACTCATTACGGAATCACCCACAGAGTTATACTGACGTATAGCCCTTACACCTCGAGTCTTCACTTGCTCCACTTGGATTAACGACCTAACGTTTAATTGGAATCGATGTGGTTTGAGGATATCTAAATATGGAAACCCGATCCCGGTCTAATCGAAACCAAATGCCATCTTAATGTCCAAGTTATACTTAAGGGTTTAAACAATTAACTTATTCCATAGTTATCTAATTCACACAGATAGATAAACTACATCTCACAATAGATAATCACATTCATATCATAAACAGATAATCTATATCATCAACAACAGATAATCATCTCAACTAAATAATCCATCACAAACCATCATACTAAAACCAAACATCCATATCATACAGATACAACTAATCTCATTACTGAGATCACAACCATTCAATCAATAACATCCATAAGCAATGATTTATTAGCCATCAATTATAATTAATTTAAAATAAATTAAATTAATTACAACCATCTCTAATTAATTTAAATTAATTAACACTTCTATAAATCCTGCTTAATATCCATAAATTAATTAACCCAGTTAATTAATTAATCCTAAGTATTCAACTTGATTAAATATCTTTGATTAATCATTCACCAATTACAATAAGTAATTAGTCATCAATTAATTTCCACAAATTAATTAACCTTATTTATAAGTAATTAACATTTAATTACTTCATTTATCAATTAATTATATTTATCCCAAATTAATTACAATTAATTAATCTCTTAATTAATTATTTAATTATTACTTAATCAAACAATCCTTAATTACACCATTAATTATTATAATTAATGATCTCTAATACTTAAATAAATTATTTAATTAAAATTAATTACATTTAGAAATTAATCTAATTATTAATCACCTTGATTAATATTAAATTTAGTAATTAATTATCTCTAATTACTTATTTATAAATTAATTAACAAATCATTAATTAATTCCTTAATTAGTTACAAAAGTAATTATCCAAATTACTAATTGCATTCTAGTAATTATCAATATTACTTCTCTAAGTAATCCTGCTCCATTAATTACATTTAGTAATTACACTCTTAAAATCATCAAATGAATTATTAAAATTAATTAAACTAAATTAATTAACTTAAATAAATCACATATCAAAATTAATTATAATAAGTAATTAATTCCTTAATTACTTTAACAATTAATAATACTTAACAAATTACAATTAATTAGATTCAATTAATCAATCTAGTTAATTATCAAAATTAATTATATTAATTGATTACTAAATTATCCTTAGATAATTATTACCAATTATTAATTAACAACATTTCAACAATTACATACTTAAGGAAATTTGAATTAGATTAATTATTAATGAATCATTTCTAATTAAAAATTAATCTAAACCATTATTTAAAAATCAAATAATTAAGTAAATCCTTAATTATCTTAAATATTTTTCAAAATAATTCAATTATTTATCAAATGACTCATTTACATTCAAAATAAATTAAAAGAATATATTTCTAAATTTGAATTCAAATTCCATTTAAAAATTTAATATTTAAATGTTTAACTATTTAAACATTAATCTAAATTTAAAATAATTACAAGCCTTAAAATAAAAAGAATGTTTAAGAACATTACTTAGATATAAAAGAGAAGTTTAGAACAAAATTACTTGATTAAAATAAATCAAGCTTGAGAATAGATTGATTACTTAACTTCAATTTTAAATTAACATTTCATATTTCAAATATTAAAAGAAATAATTTTTCTAAGTTTAAACTTTATTTGAAATCAAATTTCATTTCCAGATTCACTTTTAAAAACATTTGAATATGTTTATCACCTTTTTTTATATTTACAAACTGTTTGAAATCAACTGGTTTTCAAAGTAAACTTGAAAACAGGTTTTAATCTGAATTCAAAAACAAATTTAAGTTTTGCTTCAACATTTAAATCTGTTCATACTTTTAAAAACATACAAAAACTATTTAAATCTAATTCTGGTTTTAAAAAGGCAAACCTGAAACTGTTTCAAACTTGGCTTCAAAACTGAATTTAAAACTTGTTTAAATTTAAGATTTTCATTTTTTAAAAATTTTGAATTTCAGAATTCATTTGAATTTAGATTCAACTTCCATTTGAATCAGATTCTAAAAAAATATGAATTCATTTAAATTAAAAACTGCAAAATTCTCTAGTTTAAAACCTGCAACTGTTTTAATTTTGATTTAAAACTGAATTTAAATTTAAGATTTCATTTTTGAAAACTTTGAATTTCAAACTACACATAAATTCAAATTCAAGTTACACTTGAATCTAGTTTCCAACTTAAAAATATGAATTTTATTCAAATAAATTTAAAAACTGCAAAATCTCAGGTTTTTAACCCTGAAATCAAACTAACCCGAGAAAACCATAATTTACTTCGAGTTCTAAAGCTACCTGCTCCAAGTCCAAATCAAAAACACCCGAGTTTACTTCGAGTTAAAAAAAACCCTGCATCTCAGAAGTTCAACAGAACTTCAACCTGAATGGTGCACATGCACTGTCACCTTGGCCAACTCCAGCCATGCTAACCCATTCCTACAAGTCACTTACCATCCCCTAACAGAGATACAATCCCCTAATCTCCCCTGCAACTCACATTTTTAAAATTTCAGGTTGATCAAACAACCTGAAACACAACCACAAACTCTATCAACCTGGAAAACCCAATATCATCTCCTCCCCTTCTGATCATCTATCACCAGTTCCCCCCCCCCCCCCCCATTCTTACATCCATACTCCACTAACATGAAGCATCATATCACCCTAAATCCACTAGCTTTACAGTCAACTTCTATACTCCTATTTTCTGTTCAAAACAGAATGTTAATACTACAGTTCATTTAAAAAGGTGGAGTTTGTTTTAAAATTTCAGATTTCTAACATATATTCATGTTATCATATTGTTTTAAATAGTTAATGATGTTAATAGTTTTGTTCTATTGAAATGCTTACTGCTGTATTGCTTCAGAAGTAACAGATTTTTCAAAACAACAAAATTATGATTTAAGAACATAATTTATTATTAAACAAAATCACTTGTTTGCTCATATTAATTCCTAACAGAAGTTAAACAAGTAAATAAAGTTTTCTATTAAACTTAGTTTAAAACAGAAAACTGTTGATCAAGATTACTGTAATTCCATATATTTATCTATGTATATTCACACATCATATTGATCACAAATAAAATCATACAATGTATACACAATCTTTCATATTCACATGCAACAGATAGATTCAATTTCTTAGACTAAGGTTCTCACAGAAAATAAATAGATAAATAACAGGGCAGTTTCAATCACCCAGATTTTTAATTATGGTGAACTAATGCTTTCATTTAGGAGATTTGTAAAATTCTGATTTAAAAGAAACTGTTTTTAAAACAAGAAGTTTGCTCACTTGATTTAAGAAGATGCAGAGCACAGATTAGATGCAGATTCCATTTTCCAGAGATGCAAATCCGAAGTTGAAGTTGCTTGTTGATGATGGTGTAAACTGTTTTTGAACTGTATGTTGATCCTGGCTTGCATTTGATTACAGAAATTACTTTTCTGGTTGATGAAGATTGCTTTTATCTTGTTAATGAATGCATGCAGACCCATTTCAATTGCACAGATTTTATATTGCAGTTAAGCTTCAGTTTTGAAGTTGAAAAATGGCATGCAGATTTGAGAATTTGATTGAAGATTGGTTTGTATTTGGTTTGCTGGATTTTAACATGCATTTGGGTTGAGTTTTGATTTTGCTCAAATCTGATTTCAGGTTTCATTTGAGAAAAAGATTTGAGAAAAGAAAAACATTTGTTTATTTAAAAGAATGAAATCCAAGAATAAATTAGTTTGCCACTTGTTATCTTTAGGTGTAGTTAAATTTACAAGTGTTCACTTAATGTTTTAAAAAGCTAACACATATGCAATTCAATTATTAAAAGAGAATTCTAAATTTGTAAAGGTATTTGAATTTATCTTAACCATTACTAATTTATTTTTAAAATGTTTCTAAATGGTTTATTAACATTAGACTCTAAATAAATACATATACACTTTTTTATAAAACTATACATTTACATTTTAATGTTTGCTTAATTATTTTTAAAATAATATTCTTTAAATTTCAAAAGAAAAGATTTTTAAAAGAAGAAAGATGTTGAGTTTATCTTATTCAAGAGTTTTAAATCAAATGTTATACTTAAACAAGAATGAATTAAATCTTATTTCAAAGAGAAAAATAATTTTAAAATAAAATAAAACAAAACAAATTTTTATTATAAAACAAAATTTAAACCATATTTATTTTTATAAACAAAATAAATACTTACTTACTTTTCTATAAAGATATAAGAAAGATTTTTAAAACAAACTTTTGAAAAGTTTACAATACTAATTCAAATTAATTTAATCAATTTACAATTTATACATTTACATATAATAATTAGAAAATATCCTTTATTAAATTTAAATTTTGAATTAAAATCAAATCCCCTATTTACAATGTATACACATATATACATTATAAATAAATATATTTAAATCGGTTTAGAAAGATAAATTTATTACTTAAATATTTTTAACATTGAAAAGAATATCATTTAACAAACTAAATAATTATAATTTTCAAAAGAAAATTCCTGTTCGAATCAATTTATTAAATCAATATTTCACATTTTAAAATAATTATCAAAGAAATTATTAAATAATTATTGCCTAAATTTCCAGGACATCACACCACCTCCAAATGAGACCATTTTTTTATGAGCCTTCTTTTATGTCTTATAATTGATTTCCCAAAATTTCAAGTCAATCCAACTCCGTATGAGTTCTTTATATCCATTTTAAGTTAGTGCCTTTTGATCAAATAGCTTGAATCAGATGAGTCTTCACTTCACGAGCTAGATTATTTTGCATGCTATGAAACTTAGCAAGTATTCTGAGAAAATGTATTAGATCATATCGCATGAGGCTTTGACAACTCATAATGCTTTCTTTTGGATCGCTAGTGTTCCATGGATGATGGATCACCAGCAATCCATCTACTTAGTTGATTTTTGGCTTGTTACTCTTGAGTTCCATTGGCTTGTTCTTTTAGATGCCTTGTTCTTGTTTCAAGTCATTTTGGCATAATATGGATGTTCAAACTTCATGTTGAGTTCTGCTAGGTTAAAAACCCAGTTAACATTTAAAAGACCCTAATTGTATGAAAGCCCTCTCTTTAGGGTATCTAGCTTTGCCTCTACAAAAACAAACTAGCAAATAACTATAGTTGCGCAGGGCGTAAAGATGATCTACTCTAGAAGGAGGCATAGCCTGTTAGGTGTAACCCTTGTATTTCCACTGACCACGTAGGAATGATGAAGTTTTCGACATATATGCAGCTTTTATCCCCAAATATAGTATGAACACACTGACATAGCAACGAACCTTGCTCACCATCCCATTTAGTTTGCCTAATGCAATCAAGGAAATGCCCCTTAAAAGATGGAAGCGGTCTCTACTTGGGTATTCCTTCACCTCTATGCAAATGTATAATTTCACGGGTCCAATATTTGGTTATGTCTTACATCATTATAATGTATATACAATTGCTGGTAACCCCTTATGGTAGGGAGGTTTTTGTTGTGTAACACTACTGAGCTCATATTCCAACCTATTTTAATGACTATGTGATTCTTATTTGAGTTAAGCTTTAGCTAACTTTAATAATTTACACCCTTCATAAATGTATACTTGAGGCTATGTATATATATGTATGTATATATTCATTCTTATTTCTTTATTGTGCCTTCAATTTTCAACTACTCACATTTAGTTATTTTCATTTAACTGATTCCTTGCTTCATAAATCTTGGTTTAGTACCATTTACAGCTTCCCTTGAACATAAAAGATTTAAGTATCTTTTACTATTCAATTTCTTCTCTCATTATTAAATATTTATTTCTATCCTTTATAACCCTTATCATCCTTCCTTGTTTAGTGGACTCCCCATATCCGTATATTATATGTACTTCTTGCCTTTGTTCATTTAGTACTTGCCTAATGTTTTTTCGTTTGCTATCTAATTTCTATCTTATCCTCATTGCGTGTGTGTGGTGTATGTTAATTTTTACAATTTAATCATTATTTTTATCACAACTGTAATTCTTAATTCATACTTATGGATTTCTGCATTTTAATGTATTTGAATTACATCCCCCTCCAAAGGAAAGCTAAAATTTTGTCACATTTGGAATTATAAGGAATGATATTTTTGTAGTTATTGAATTATATAGTACAAAATAAAACAAATATCCTCAATTTATACTCTTTCTCTTAGGCACATTCCTTGTTATTCTTAATATGTAATCCAGCCTTGCGACAAAAGCCTAATTCGACAAATCAGATCGGTCAAAAAGGAAATTTATCAAGCAGAAACCAGGAGTGATAATTGCTAAACTTGGATATCAAACAAAATCAAGAGATGAAGCTATCAATATGACAAAGAACCCCAGAATAGCCAACATGCCAAGAAAATCCAAGTACAAGATCCAAACCACTAAAATCTAGTGAAGTAATGGATTAATACCGATCCATGACATGGATCGGTACTGATCCCTAACTTTTATCCACTTCCACCCAAACTCCATGTTATAGAAGGCCTTAGTGTTTATTAGCCGGTGTGCACCCAAAAAAATGGTTAGTATGTTATTCCTAACCAAATCGATCGATGGATAAAGCAAGTCTTGACCCAACTACTGAACCAAGGAATTCACTCAGGTTCATCCCCATATCGATGCAATCAAATGCCGGAGTTAAGAGTTCAATTCAACCGAGCAATTTTCAAGGATCAAAGAAGGTCTTACGGCCTATTTTATGGATCAGTACCGATCCCTGAACATTGCTTAATTTCCATGATCATTTCAGCTCGACTTCTTCAGGATGTAGAGAATGTGGGCATGAATGTAGAGGAGAGAATCCCGCCAACCTACAGCTACAAATAGAGGAGTAGAGGCGTTGTTTAAAGGACTTTTCGCTCACTTAACAAATTTTTATACTTTTCCTATAATCTCACGGATCATCACCGATCCATAAAAATAGCCTAGTAAAACTTAGCAGAAACTTCAATAAATTCAAGTGGACATAAGCCTCTGGTTAGCCGAACCACTATAATTGATATGTATTCTTATTTTCCTCATTATCAATTTATTGTCTTCTTTTTATTCTTTACTATCAATCTTTGGGTGTTTTTTTTAGCTTTTGGCGTGAATAAACTGTATATTTTTATTTTTGAATGCGAACTTAAAAATCTATGGATATTCACATTGCAACATCAAACGTTCCAATGAATTCAAATACTACTTAAATTTAAATAATTTATTGTGATAACTTCTAATTGACATTTATTTGCATAAACCATTTAACCGACAAATCTGGAACTGCTACATAATTTATCAAATTCACCTATTACTACTATCAAATAATTTCCAGATTCAAGTACATATAATATTAAATCTACGTTATCAGTCACATAATATGTAGGTAGGATTTATAAATTCACTATACGTATATAATTAGGTCTACAGTTCGAGCATTACATTTATACGTATAGGAATAGATTTACAATGATAAAAATCAAATATTATATAGAAATATATAGTTTCTCACTCACCTTTTTAGCTTTTTAAATATCCAAACTTAATCTGTGTTATTCCAGTTTGACTTTCCTTATTCTCCATATTTGAATACATATACCGCAAGCATACGTATATCTATCAGAAATCTAGATCTGAGAAGAGATTTGGATTTAATTTAAATTCAGATCTGGATTTATAACTTACCCTAGTTTTGATGATTTGATTCAATCCTATTCCTCTTTCCAATTATCCTTTGCTAGTCTCCACTTGTATTATAAACTATAATTTATTTAGAATTTAGAATTTGCGGAGAAGAGAAAATGGAAGAGCTTCGTCGTCGCTTTATAAAATATGAGAAGAAAAGTGAAGGTTAGACTGATATTTGTAGGTGATTGAATCAATGTTAGCTGTTAGATTAAATTATTTTAAATCTAGGTTTTTAGATCACACCCGAATTCACAACTGACACATATCACTGGTCAACTGCCGTTTCCGTACCAGTCGACCACTAGCAGTCGCTGGCCTAAGTTATGGGCCGATCGGTCAACTTTAATTAGATTAATTAACATTGTAGTTAACACTTGTTAATTTCATTCCTTATATGTTTGTTTGAGAAATTTATTTTTGTTTTACATTAATGTTAACTTACTTAAACGCCAAGTAACTATTAACGTTAATTTATTTTGTCAATTACATTTTATTTCCTAAATTACATATATAATTATTTCTGATTCAAAAACTTCAAGCGTCTATAACTTTTCCATTTGAACTCCGATAGGAAAATTTTATATATGAAAATTGATCAAAAATTCATCATGAACCCAATGGTGCAAGTTTCATAGACAAAATCTGACGCTTACAAAAATTCTATTTTCACCCTTACTAATTGTTAATTAGTTTCTTACTAATTAATTATCATTAAAATTACGGAATGTTACATTCTCCCCTCCTAAAATAATTTCATCCCCGAAATTGCTTAAGGAAAAAATCCTGTAGCATAATGCATAATCATTCTAAGCTAACCAATCAATTCATGTGCAACCAATTTTGGAACCAATGGTGTACAAGTGCACGATGTATTACAACATATATGGCATGTATGAAAAATAATTCTAATATGACGTCTCCTATGTGAATGCATGTATTAGAAAAAAAGTTTAAAATATAGTGCAAACAATCAATATATACCGACAGTTGTATATGTATGCAAATTTTAAAAATCAAAATCTTTGTTTTTGCATCCAAAATTTTCCACAATTCTATGAATAGAAGTATAGTTCAGCCAATTTTTATATCTAATCCCTAACAACCAAAATCCTAACATACCATTGCTAGCATCCAAATTTCAAAAAATTCGATTTTCTAAACCTATATTCTTTATGCTGGAAAAGGGTTTAGATGGAGAATTTCATATTTACATCATTCTCTTGTGTACTATTTTTCCCGGTATATTGAAATCTTCTCTTTTGCCCCCATAATCTGTTCCAACGTTTCAAAAACAATCCATATAACAGAGTTTACTTTTAAATTTTAAATAGAGTTATTTTAAAACTAACTTTATTTACCTACTGACAAGATATGGAAAAGGAGATTCCGTAGCTAAAACATCCTTTTTCTCTGTCACTAATTATATTTTATTTTACGGTCATTTCTACTATACGATAAATTCCTACTTGCCAATTTGTTGAATTTTCCCTATGCTAAGCAAGTGGCATTACAAAATCCAAAATCTTCCTCTTTCTCCTTTTAAGATTTTTTTAAATTAAATTTTGAAATATATGGAAAAAAAATTAAAGCTTATTTTTTTCATAACCTTTAATAAAAGTACTTTAAATTTTGAAAATCATAGAATTTTGAAACAAAATTTTCAAAGTATATTTTTTACAAAATTACCACATCTTAAGCAGTCAGATTTAGTAAATAGTTTAACGTCCATAATAGTCTCCGTCTTATCACATGCTAAATTTTCATAAAATTTTTCTTTTATTTTACAATAACAATTAGGATGCAAGTTCATTTATAAATATTAGCTTTTAAGGCATTGGCATAGTGACCCGTGGTTTCGCAATAGTCTTTCCCTGTCCTTCGCTTGCCAAAATTTAACACTTTTTGGGACTTCACATTATTTTATTTCTAGTAGCTAATAAATTTCTTAATTCATTTTATAAACTTCCAGTCTTATTTTGCATTAGTTAAGTGTCCATATGAGATTTCCTTACTTACACATTTTTCCAATATATATAGCATTCAATCTAGAAAACCAATTTAAAAGGAGCTTTTCTCATAATATCTTATGCATTTTATACAATGGAAACAACTAATGCTACAACTCAACCATCTTAAAAGAAATAATTGATATGAGCAACATTTCAACATTAATTGACATTAATGTTGTATTGGCCCTATCATCTTACCTAAGTTTAATGATTCTTTCTAACATGTCATTGTACCATAATCGACATACCTTAACTTTTCTTTATGGCTTTGATAAATAAGGTCTATCCATTATGTCAATTATCACACCTAATTATGGGATAAACTGCGCATCCCCACACGGTAATGGGTAAGATATATACATTATGCATCTTTAGAATAACTCAATGGTAATTTGTCTTGGTTGAATAACATTTTGACCATCTATCTTCCCTTTCTTATCCTTGAGTCCACCTACATCCTATATGCGTGTTTTCCATCTCATCACCCGATGTTACCCTCTTACTTTAATCCAAATCTTTTGACAATATTCTGAAATTTTGATATTTACATTCTTTATCCTTGATCTTTTATGCGAGCATACTTTAGAACTTGTAGAAGTGTACTTTCATACAATTCATCATTTTGTTATGGGTTCTTCTTATAGCTTGCACACATGTCTAAAAAAACATTCCCAGGCTTATGCCAATATTCCTTACATCCAATGGAGACTCATTATTGTTATTCTATGAGCAGTCATCGCTATTTTCTTCATAGCCTTTTCTTTTACCCTATCGTACACATCAAATCATCCCTATCCACTCCATTCTAAAAAAAATGTTTGGTTTTTGCCACGTTTTCTTTTAAAAATTAAAACATCGTAGTTATGAAGTATTTAATCCCAAAACTTTTATGTTTAAACATATAAACTTTAAATCTTTTTTTATTAAATCCTTCAGCAGCTTGGTTTCAAAAGGAGCCATGAAAATCTCCTTATTTTAACCGACCTTATCTTTTAAAACTATAATTTAGGATTTATGAATTAAGTATATTTATTAAGTCTAAAATAAAATGTTAGCAATTTAACTTCCTAAAAGATTGTTTCCTTTAAAAACTTTGCACAACAAAGATTTTTCTTCTTAAAAAAGGGGATCTTTAGCTCAAACCATTTATTAATTTTTGCCTCTTGAAAACTCAATTATTATATCAAACTGTTTATTTCCAAAAATGCACTTTACAATGTTTTCATAACAACTTTTAAAACTTTTTCTAAAAACTAGAGTATATGTTAACAACAGAATTGGTCACTAACACCCTTAAGAGAGATTGTGTAGAGAGATTAATGAAGAGAGTAAAGTTAAACAAAGAACAATACATAAGTTTTAATGCAGAAAATATGAACACCAGATTTATAGTGGTTCGGCGTAATTGCCTACGTCCACTTTGAGGTTAATCTTTATTGCTTTTCTCAATAATCGATTTCAGATACAATCAGTATACCAATTACTTGAATACAGTTTCTAAGAAAAAAAGATAAGTCTTGATTGAGACTTGAATGCGGCAAAGTCTTCCCGGTATTCTCGAAAAAAGGTCCTTTTCACTATGTCACTGCCTCTCTATTTATAGATGAAGATGGGTTGGACTTCCCTGGTGGACCTGGTAGCTAAATACCTCAGCTCAAAAAGAGTGAGCTCTGTGTGCCGAACCATAGATGCCGAACGGAAAAATGCCGAATGATATTTTCATGCCGAATGAAGTGATGTGCTGAGTGAAGAGTGCAGGCCGATCGATAACCGAAACCGGTTGAGATTGGATGAATGCCGAACACCTCTGGATACCGAACGACCTCGAATGCCAAACGAGGCATGAATGCCGAACACCTCTGGATGCCGAACGATCTTGAATGTCGAACGAGGCATGAATGCCTAACACCTCTGGATGCCAAACGATCTCGAATGCTGATCGAGATTGGATGAATACTGAACATCTCTGGATGCCGAACGATCTCGAATGCCGATCGAGGCATGAATGACGAACACCTCTGGATGCCGAACGATCTCGAATGTTGATCGAGGCATGCATGCCGAACGATCTTGTATGCCGATCGAACCAGTTGTGCCGAACGTCCCTGGAAGCCAACCAAGCATGTTGTGCCGAACGCTCGGGATGCCGATCGGTATGCAAATGTCGAGCGCCTAGTTGCCTAGTCAAATCTCCAGGTAACACTTGCCCCCCAAAGTGCATCACGTGATCGAACGTGATGCGCTTTGAATCGTGAGTCCTCCGTGCTTCGCTTCGAGCCTTGGCTTATTCTTTTCGATGGTGTTTTCTTATGAATAGCGGATGAGGCAATGCATGCCGCATGACATACAAATGACGATCAGCATAGCCGAAGCCGAGCGCTCTGGATGCCGAACGACATAGCCAATGCCGAACGAATGATGCGTTCTGATCGGTTCTACCGGTCAATGTCCCCTTGTCTTCCTATCTTCCCCTACAAAGCCCGGCATGCCACTTCTTCTTCTCTTTTCACCTTCTACCTATGTTATTTTTCAAGAACACGTAACTTACCTCCCTTAAATTCTGTTTACCTCGTCGATCTTCCCTTCCTACCTTGAATCCGTCAAGCCCGTCCTACAGCTTCTTCCCAAATTAAGTTCGAACCACTTTCAATCTCAGGCTCACAGACCCCCAAGCTCCCACCGTTCTCTTCGGTAAGAACCTTTCGAACATTTTCTCAAATTAGGAAGTATAACACAAAGCTCGAACTCGTGGATCCTCCACAGATTATAGAAAGAAGGAGGCGTGTGGATGAGGGAGACGAATTGAGGTTCAGACGCATCTTAGGGCTGGAACTTAGTATGATTTTAGGCGATTTCAAGGTGGGTGGAATGGAGAGGAGAAAAGTGGATGGCAGAGGTGCTCGAAGGTGGGAATTAGTGGAAGATGAATTGTTGTGGCTCGGCATGATCTTTCAATGCCGAGTGATTATGAAGGTGCATGGGAATGGAATTGGTGATAAGGCCTAGTGGTGTGGAACGGCATAGCCATGGTTCGGCAAGACTTGCCGAAGGACTCGGCCATGCCAGACGGGAGAGATGGTGTAAAAGGAGAGAAGTGATGTTAAGGGCAGAATGCCGAGCGAAGCGGCTCGGCACAAGCACGGTTCGGCATGATTTTCCATGTGCCGAATAGCAAATAGGAAGGGTTGGAAGAGTGACACTTATGCTGAACGGCACTTACATTTAGGCCGAATAGAATGAAGGACGAACAGAACTAAGGCCGAATAGAATGAAGGCCGAATAGAATAAAGGCCGAACAAAATAAAGGTCGATCGGTATTTAGGCCGAACGGTATTTAGGCTGAATGGCATTTAAGCCGAACATCATTTAGGCTGTGTGTTTCAAGTGTCGCTCGGCCTTGACCCTTGATGAATTGATAACAACAGTCGAAATCATTCCAACTTAAACATATCCCTGTCGAATTCACTTATTCGTCTTGCCTAATCATATGAAAAAAATGAGGACAAAGACTTAAGCAAACCATCATATCGAACTAACCTGGACTGATAACTCCCTAGTTTCAATAATCACAAGCCTGAACTTAAATCGATAAAAACAGATAAAAGCCTTGAACATACAATGCCAATGTCCAAGTCCAAAATTGAAAACATTGCAAGGCAGGCTTTCAGAGACGGTCAGCGATGACGGTCTTCGAAGACGACAATTCAAAGCTCGACTTTATACCATCAACTCTGTGACTTTCAATTTCTCAGCGCTTTTATTTGAATTATCGCACTAGTTCACATACTGCGCGGGGGGAATATTTATGTTGCTAAGTCTAACGTCGATTATTTTTCAAGTATAGTTCAAACAGGTGCTCTGCTAGATTCAATCTTTGTTAGAGATGTCTAGGAAATCTAGTTCTGCTACGATCTTAGACAGATCTGGGCCATCCTCTAGATAACAAGTCGTAGATACTTCAAACCCGTCAACTTCCCCTGCTCATAACTTAGCTCTCGATGCTTTGAAGGTAGTAATTCTCTTGGACAACTCAATCGATTCACAAGCTTCGAAGATTAATGAAAGACACTCCGTCGAATATGCTCTGTCCACGGAATCCCCTTCGACGACGTGCTAGTTCCATCGGGGGGCGATCGTCCGCACTTGCCTCCAGTCGGATACACAGCTTGTAGTAAATTCATGTGCTAGGATGGTAGCGTGCCACCTTTTAACTCACTTCTTCGAGATGTGCTGTAGTATATTGACATTGCCCCGTCGCAACTACACCCGAACAACCACGCATTCATCTACGGCACATGTATCCTCTTTATGAGTGTCCTTTCCAGGGTTCCAACCCCAGACGATATCAGGTATATATATTGCATCAAGAAGCAGAGGGATAGCCCCTCTTTCATGTTTTTCGAGACGCACAACAAATGTCAGATCTTAATTGGGGCATGGAGCAAGTTTGCCCTGTATAAACAAGAATGGTTTTATGTGCGTTCCCCCTTGGTTTCGCGAGGAGATAGGTGGAAGGAAGTAAGTTTTCTCTCTAGACCGATACTTATGCTTGGTCGAAGTTGTACCTTTTCTAACTCTTTTCTACCTTTTCAGGCATTAAACCACTTCCTGAGGGATCTGGATACTCTGAAGCCGCCGAGGCTATTCGAGCTATTCCCGCCGAAGAACGGGACATCAGAACTCTCATTACAAATGAGTCGCTTACAGGGTTCGGGCTGTTGGCGGTAGGTTGCCAGATAAGCTTCCCTCAGGGCGTTACGATACCCAGGCCTACCGCTGCAAAGGGAAAAAGCAGGCCGAGTCTTCGACTCATAGCACCCTCGACACACTAGAAGAGGGGGAGATTAAGGAAACCGAAACGCCCGAAGTACAAGGCAAAACTGTTAGTCCACCTCGGGATCCAATAGTTGAAGTCTACGACATTGAAACATCGTCTTCCCCTTCGAAGAGGAAGAAGAAACTAACGTATAAGCTGAGGAAGGAGAAAGTGGGCGGAACTTCTAAAGTTACCCTTATTCCGACGGAGAAAGAAGCTTCCCTGCAACACTTGGAAAGTTCTCTACAAGGTATGTCGAACCTTACGATACCTGACGATCTTCTCAACTATGGTTATGATGATCCCGAGGCCCTTAAGCTCCCCTCGCCCGCGAGAGGCGATTCCAATGCTCAAGCCCAAAGCGAGGGAGAACAGACTCCTATTTGTAAAGAAACTGGTCTGTTGGGGGGAAACACTAGGACACAAACAAAACACACGGACTTCACTTTGCACTTGAACTTTCCCTCATTACCTTACTTTTTACTAACTCGTCGTTACTTAAACTATACGCAGGTGACATGGGATGCACACATGGACTTGACCGCCTTTAAGGTTCATCGATTTTCCATTAATCAGGACGGGACTTAAGTTCCGGAAGACATCGAGATAGGGATGACGACGGCGATAGGGATTATCATTCTCGAGATTCATCATTTTGGAAGAAATCATATTATCAGCCCAAATACCATCATAATCCCCCTTCTCACTCGGGGAAAAGCAAAGATAAGCAAGGCATAAGGGGTTGCAATCAGATGTCCCTCGTGATCAACACTCTGATTCTTCCACCACACGACAGTCCCGGGATTGTCACAAGAGAACTGAACTTTCAAAGCCAACTCCTCCTATTCCCGCAACAGATCCAACAATACCGGAGAGACTGAACGAGCTCAAGGCTAAATTCCCTAAATTCTGCTTTGATGGCCTAAAATTTCTCCGATGATTCATCCTATTCCGAGACATATCAAGCAAAGCGCTATCGCCTGCACCAACGATGTATATGTTCAACATGACGCATTCGTTCATCTTGCTGAGAAAGTGTCAGAAGTCTCCGTAGAGCACTAGCATGAGATTGATCGCCTGAAGCTTGAGGCTATCGATGACAAAGACATTATCAAAGCTCAGGATGAAGAGCATGCGTCCTACAAATCTCAGCTTTAGGCCGCCCAGCAGAGCGCCAAAGATACTACAGAAGCCGTAACTCGTTTGGAATCAACCCACAAAAAAGAAATCGACGAGGCGGTCCAACGCTGTGGGGCCTTAGATTTGGAGAAAGACTCGGTGCAAAAGGAGAGGGATGCATTCAGCCTCCGAGTTAAAGAACTTGAGGAGCGACTCCGCAAAGAGCAAGAAGAGAAGACGGCCGCCCAAGAAGAGTCACAACGGTATTGCGACGAGATCGTTGCTACGCGACTCCCAAAGGAGAAACTTGAGGATGAGCTTTCTAAAGTTGAGGCGCTAAAGAATGAAGCCCATGAAAAGGGCAAAAAGATAGCATCTGGGGAGATCGACTCCCGTCTTGAGGTGGCTAAGGAAGAAGGTAAGGAAGAGGTCAAAAGCATGTTTGACCCTCTTATAGCAGAATTCAATGCTCGCGTTCTCATGCATCGGGATTTAACATTTCTGGGCGAGGGCTATCTCGAATCTTTAGCCGAGGTGTGGGAGACTTTAATAGAAATCAGGAAGGCCAAACATGGTACCGAGGAGGTCGATGAAGGAGCTTTGATAAAAATAATTTCTTAAGGCAAAGGCTCCCCCTCAACGAAGGGGAAAGAGGTTATTGCTGGTCCATCCGGGATCGAGTCTCCAGCTCGTGTGCCTACTCAGCCGGCCGGTCGGCCGATACTCGATCCCTTTGAGCAGCACATCGGCTATGACCCGGAGGACCCCGTCCTTGGCGTTCACATTTTGTCTCCTATTCCAAAGGGTGAGCCCCCTGACGGCTGAAAGCCAGACGGAACCTGGTAGGTAACTCTTTCACTTTAACATTCCAAGAGTCGTTGTTTTTCACCAGAAGCTATCGTATTCTGGTGCTTGTTTTTCGTGATTTTGTGCAGGCCGTTCTGATCCTAAACCTACTCTGAGGAGCGATGTCGCCAAGAAGGTGAAGGAAAAGACAAATGAGGCCACTCACGTACCGGTCCAGATGCTTAGGTGATCGGAGCGCTCGATGAGGATAAATCCGAGAGTTCGTCTCCCATCGATGGGAGTTATGAAATTGAAATTACGGGAGCCTCCGAACATACATCTAAACTGAGCATGAAGGAGCAGCTTGAAAAGAAGAAGAAAGAGTCGGTAGAGATCAAAGTTGAGCCTCAAGCTATGGACCTGGACGATCCTGTAAATAAGCCGTTAAAGGTCATCCTCCCAGGCGGGTCCAAGCCCATGGAAGTTCCCCGTACTTCTTCAGCTGTCACTTCCCTGTCAAAGAAAGTTATCAAAGGCAAGCGCTTGGGAGAGGAGTCGTTTGGAAAAAGGTCGAAGAAGTTGAAGAAGTAGTCGTTTCTCTCGTTCGACGAGAGCTAGTTTAGATTATGTAATTATTTTTTAGTTACCTTCGTAGTTCATGTAAATAAACTTTTGACTCCTTATTTTGGAGGAGTTGTAGTAGGAACTTATTTCTGATGAATAAAATTTAGTTCTTTTGTCTTTCAAAAGACTCTTATCGTTCAGTCTTCTGCGTGATTGTGATTGAAATCCAAGCTGTTGTAAATAAAATAAACTTCCCGATTTGTCTTCATATAAGCTGACAACTTTGTGGCATTGCACATTCTTTTATTCCATGATCTGGAGATTTAGAGTATTCTAATCCGCACTCTGGGACCTAGAGATTTTGAGTCATTTATACTCTGGTCCGCACTCCGGGGAGTCAGGGTACTCTAGTCCGCACTCCGGGGACTTGGAGATTTTGAATCGTTTATACTTTGGTCCGCACTCCAGGGACTCAGAGTACTCCAGTCCGCACTCTGGGGACTTGGAGATTTTGAGTTGTTTATACTCTGGTCCGCACTCAGGGGACTCAGAGTACTCCAATCCGCACTCTGGGGACTTGGAGATTTTGAGTCGTTTATACTCTGGTCCGCACTCCTTGGACTCAGAGTACTCCAGTCCGCACTCCGGAGACTCACTAAGAGTACTCCAGTCCGCACTCCGGGGACTTGAAGATTTTGACTCGTTTATACTCTGATCCGCACTCCGGGGACTCAGAGTACTCCAGTCCGCACTCCGGGGACTTGGAGATTTTGAGTAGTTTATACTCTGGTTCGCACTCCAGGGACTCAGAGTACTCTAGTCCGCACTCCGGGGACTTAGAGATTTTGAATCGTTTATACTCTGGTCCACACTCCGGGGACTCAGAGTACTCCAGTCTGCACTCCGGGTTCTTGGAGATTTTGAGTTGTTTATACTCTGGTCCGCATTCCGAGGACTCAGAGTACTCCAGTCCACACTCTGGGGACTTGGAGATTTTGAATCGTTTATTCTCTGGTCCGCACTCCGAGGACTCAGAGTACTCCAGTCTGCACTCCAAGGACTTGGAGATTTTGAGTCGTTTATACTCTGGTCCGCACTTCGGGGACTCAGAGTACTCCTGTCCGCACTCCAGGGACTTGGAGATTTTGAGTCGTTTATACTCTGGTCTGCACTTTGGGGACTCGGAGTACTCCAGTCCGCACTCCGAGGACTTGGAGATCTTGAGTATTTTATACACTGGTCCGCACTCCGGGGACTCAGAGTACTCCAGTCCGCACTCCGAGGACTTGGAGATTTTGAGTCGTTTATACTCTGGTCTGCACTCCGGGGACTCAAAGTACTCCAGTCCGCACTCCGGGGACTCGGAGATTTTGAGTCGTTTATACTCTGGTCCGCACTCCGAAGACTCAGAGTACTCCAGTCCGCACTCCGGCGACTTGGAGATTTTGAGTCGTTTATACTCTGGTCCGTACTCCGGGGACTCAGAGTACTCCAGTCCGCACTCCGGGGACTTGGAGATTTTGATTTGTTTATACTCTGGTCCGCACTACGGGGACTCAGAGTACTCCAGTCCGCACTCTGGGGACTTGGAGCTTTTGAGTGCTCGAGCGCATTCGTACGTCAAGCAGAATAATGTATTCTTTAGTTATTTGTCACAGCGTTATCATACACAAAAACATCGACAATTCATAGAGAAAATGGCTTCAAGCCTTTGTTAATGAAAACAAGCTAAATTGTCTTATTACATGCCATAAACTAGGAATAAAAAACTTGCAGGGAATAAATGTAACTAAAGTATGAAAGAAACGAACTAAGTGTAATAATGCAGCAAATGCTCGCTATTCCATGCTTGAGGGAGTGTCGCACCATCAACGGTCGCTAGCTTGAAAGTTCCTTCTCCAAGCTTTCGTTCAATGACGTATGGACCTTCCCATGTGGGGCTTATATGTGATGGAACTGGGAAAACTCGTTTCAAAACGAGATCACCCACACCAAAGATTCTCAGTCGGGCTTTTTCATTATAATATCGAGCGACTCGGTGTCTATATGCGGCCGCTCTTAAATTAGCTTCTTCACGCTTTTCATCAATGAAGTCCAATGATTCTAGTAAAAGATCTTGATTCGACTAAGAGTCATAATAAGTTACCTGATGCGATGGAACTTCAAGTTCCACGGGTATGACAGCTTCCATGCCATATGCCAATGCGAATGGAGTGTGGCCAGTCGCGGACTTATGAGTGGTTCTGTAAGCCCAAAGCGCTGTTGGAAGCTCATCCACCCACTTGCCTCTAGCTTTTTCCAAATGCTTTTTCAATATGGATTTGATTATTTTGTCTGCGGCTTTCACTTGTCCATTGGCTTTCGGGTGAGCAACGGCTGCAAACTTTTTCTCAATACCATATTTTTGGCAAAATTCCTTGAACTCTTTGCTTTCAAACTGAGTTCCATTGTTTGTAATGGTGGTTCATGGCAGGCAAAACGGTATATAATATTTCGTACAACGAAATTGATGACCTTTTTGGTGGTGATAGTGGAGAAAGGAAGGGGAGGAAATCAGAGCTCTTAATTATTTTGGTGGTTTTTCCGGAGACTCCAAAACGACAAGGGTTGTGTTAATAAAGCTTTTGAACAGATGAGGGAGACTGCTATAACTAAGATTTATGAACTTAAAGATCAATTGCAAGAATCTTAGGCTTCCTCCAGTATCGCAGCGGCTTAACGTGCCCAGGCGGGGTCGAATTGCTGATCTTGAAGAGAATCTTAGGAGGGAGAATGTCATTTGTAAGATAGGGTAGATTTCTTTGCATAGAGCTATAGATGTTTTTAATTAATTTTACCCTACGCTTGATCTGAGCTCTCTCTACAATAAAGAAGGCTTTGTGTTGACTGTTAAAGATCTGATGGACCCATGGATAGGTACCAACTATGACCTTAGGAAGACTTTTGGTATCAAAAGGGACTAATTTTGGATTGCACCACTTGGACTAGATATTTCATAATTGTGGTAGCACTTTAGGATCTTACAATTTTGAATGTTTCTGTAAAATTTTGTTGTAGAAAATATTCTGTTTGGTTGTGCAAATCTTTGTAAGGATTCTACAAAATTCGATTTCCTTGCAAACGAGTACGGCTATCTTGTGAGATTTAGTTTATTTGCACTTTCTTTTAATTTTCTTCATCTGGATCTGCCTGATTTCGAACTTCGCATCACAAGCAATGTTTGGAGATAGCTAACTTGAAAGAAAAACATAGATCTTCTCTAGTTTGAATTGCTAAACTTTAGGGATTGTCGAAAGATGTCGACGGTGTATATAGGGTTTATATAAGGATACGATGAAGGTACTAAATGGCAAAGTTGAAGAGTTGCCTTTACAGGTTGATAAGCAAATTAGTGCAGAAGATGATCCTACTGCATCTTTGGTCCTTAATGTAATATCAAAGCCTGGTGCTACTCCTATACCACCATCGGGGGTAGATCCAGACATTGTTTTCTAGTGGAAAAGGATTAAAAGAACTATTAGGAGGCCAAATTTCATGAGTTGAACAATTAGTACGGAAAGGAATCATGGATCCTTAAGGGTAGTAGTTCGAATGTGATATCTATTGCACAGGAGCTTTTTGGCTCCTATTCTACAGCAACTATGAGGAGTAAAGATTAGCTTTCGGACGAGATTGAATGGGTTATGAAGGTAGCTATCGAGCATGTGGATGCCCTTGAATTACAATATCTACTTTATAGTCTCAATCCAATTCGCAGACCCGTTGACAAGTTCCCACTACTACATCATCTAGGATTTCCTCTGCTACTTTAGAAAGTTTGAAGAGGGCTTCCTTAATGGAGCAACTTCGTAAAGAGAGGTTAAAAAGTATTATGGAATATATTATTATGAAGCATGCAATCGGTGTTTTTATTCACTTTTGAATTGAACTCGACATAGCCTTTTTATATAATCATGAGAATTTTATTTCTAGTCCAGAGGACCTTGGTAATGCTTGGGCTAGTGCAAACTATTGTCCTAGAGTCGCTTTTGGCGGTGCCACCCCTCATCACTCTTCAGTTGCTATTACTAAATAAAATGACCTATCCCTGGCTTCTTAGGCAAAGGGTCATTCTATTCAACGTCCGGCATTGGGTGATCGTAGATCTTATCGTTGTGAAAGAATCATAACCAATAATTCTTCTAAGAGTGAGTCAGAATTGTGACATAGATTTTTTTTACTATGAGCTATAGTATTGAGCTTTATTATTGTGGTAATTTTGCATGGTGATTATTTTATTTTTCACTTGTGATGTATATACAAATGTGGGAATATGCAAATATGAGTAGATTTTAGAAAATATCAGTAGATTTTAGTTTTTGATATTTATCTCGCAAGCTTTACGTAGTTTCTTAATTGCACCTGATTTGAGACTGTACCATATTCCATGAAGTTCATACTTCCTAAACTAGTTCTTTGGCATTCATGCCTTGTCATGTGCTTGGTATGGTCTGCCCCGCTATTTGGGGACAGACTGTTTTTTACTATGAAGTCAAAATGTGTATTTATAACTTTTTTAATTCATGCGCACGGTTTTTTATGCTGGTTCAGGCCATCCAATATCCTTATCTCTAGTGTAATTTTTGGCTGAAAGGCCGAATGTATAAATTACAACTCAATGTTATTGGCTATATTCGTAAAATTAATACAGAAAGATTTTTATACACGTTCAGGCCACCTAATATTCCTTCATCCAGTCCGTTGTATTATTACTTTTCATAATAATTACAATGCTTATTATTTTGGTATACAAATAAACTACTTATACAAAGTAGGGCTCGAGATGCTTGGAATTCTAAGTTCTTGAAATCATATTTCCATCAGGTCTTGAGAGTCGGTTTGTCCTATTAGCTAAGAATTCTACTACAACCAGAGGACATTCCCAACCCTAGCCTAGAGCTTCGTCTGATTGGTCCTTGGTGTAAGCCACCACTCTTTGCAATACTAGATCTCCATTGTAAAGGTTTCTTTACTTGAGCCTAACATTGTAATTTTTACCATCCTTTGTGGGTATGCAGCGGATCAGAATACTAACTCGTCTCTTCTCCTTTGAATTGGATCGAGGGCAACCTCTTGTAACTCCTTGATCTGTTCTGCCACATATGATATTCTTTTGTGCGATAGAACCTTAGTTTTAACTAGGAGCATCGCTTCATGGGTATAAGTTAAGGAGAAGGGTATGTGGCCAATTGGATATCTCACTGAGGTTCTATAAACCCATGGTACTAAAGATAACTCCTCCGACCATTTTCCTTTAGCCTTTTATAGTCTTTTCTTGAGCAGCTTCTTGATAATTTTGTTTACTGCTTTGACTTTTCCATTTTCCTATGGATTTTTGATAGAGGAGAAATTTTTTATCTTTCTATTCCTTTCACCAAGCTCTGTGAATTCCTTACTTCCAAATTGGTTTCCATTAACATAAAGTATTTTATCGAGGATCCAAACCTTGTAATTATGTTCCTCACAACAAAAATGACTATCTTCATTTTAGTGATTATAGCTAGAGGTTCTACTTCTACCCACTTGGTAAAGTAGTCTATTGCCACCATGGCATACTTTTTACTTCCTTTGATATGGAAAATGTTCCTATCAAATCTATACCCCATATGTCGAACGACCATGGGCTGGCTAATGGAATGAGCTCGTAAGAAGCTTGTTTTGGGATGTTGGCTAATCTTTGACATCTATACATTTTCTCACATGCTCCTGCACATCCTGAAGTGCAGTGGGCCAGTAGTAACCAAGTCTTATCACCTTCTTTGATAACTTGGATCCTCCAAAGTGATCTCCACACTTCCCTTTATGTACTTCACCCAAAACTTGATTCATTCTTCTTTGGAAACACATCTATGGTAAGCAGTAGAATATCCTCTCTTGTAGAAATACCATCAAAGAAGGAAAAATATGGAGCCTGGTATCTTATTTGACGAGCGTCATTCTTGTATAAAGATATGACTTTGTTTATCAAGAATTATTTGGTTGGGGTCACCCATGAGTCTTCCACTAACTGTTGAGGGATAGGCGCGGTTAGCGACTGCTCTTAATTTTCAGCTATTTCTTGAGTCTAGGCATCACTGGTCATCGCTCGCAGTAATCTATTCAGAAACATTACTTGGTTGGCCTCGGTAATACTTGGTTCAACTTGACGCCTTATTGGGACAACATTCATTTTCGACGCAACTTTAGTACTGACAAGTTTAGCCAACGAGTCCGCATTAGAATTTTTCTCACATAGGATGTTCTCTATATCAAATTTATCAAACTTCTCTAGCAACCTTTTGGTCAGTTCTACTTATTTAGGTAAAGTTGACTCTTTTTCTTGGTAATTCCCCTGCATTTGACTTACAACTAATTGGAAATCACTATGAATTTTAATATAGGTTACTTTCTTTGCCGGAACCATCCAAAAACCTATGAGGAGAGCCTCGTATTTTTTTCACATTATTTGTAGCTTTGAATCTAGGTTATACTGCCATATATAGTTTTTTCTCATTTGGAGTACTTAGTACATATACGATCCTTGGCCCTTACTCGTTTGCTGCTTCATCCACAATAATTTCCAAAATTAATGAGTGGTCATTTCTTCCTTAAATTGTGGCTATATAGGTAGCGTGCATTCCATGATGAAATCTACTAGTGCTTGCACTTTATTGCTTTTCTTGGAAAGTAGGAGATATCATATTGACTGAGCTCCATTGCTGATTTTAGCAATTGGCACAATGTCTTAGAATTTTGCAGTATTTACTTTAGTGGTTTATCTATGGGGACTTTGAATGGATGCGCTTGAAAGTATGGCTGCAATTTTCTTGCTGTAAGGAGCATGTTGTAGGTTAACTATTCAATGACTGGTTATTTGAGCTCTGCCTAAATAATTTCTTGCTTGTGAAGTGTATAGGCCTTTGAGTTCCTTCATCTTCTCAAACCACTACAACGCTAGCAACTTTATTAGTTACAGCTAAATATACATATAACTCCTCACTTGTTACTGCTTTTGAAAGCATAAGAGTACTAATTAGATGATCCTTCAGATTTTGGAATGTGATTTTGCATTTTTCGGTCCATTTGAAATTCCATCCCTTTTTTGCTTCATCGAAGAATGGTATACATTTGTCGATGGCCTTGGAAATGAATATGATTAGAGCGACTACACTATCATTTAGGCTCATGATGTCTTTCGACTTTCCTATGACTCCCATATTCTTTATGGCATTCATCTGCTCAAGGTTTACTTTCATGCCATGGGCGCTTACTTTGTACCCTAGAAACTTGCCAGACTGAATGGAAAATTTATACTTCAAGGGATTCAATTTCATGTTATATTGTCTTATGATTGCAAAGATTTCTTCCAAGTCATGCACATGGCTCGGTGCTACTTTCGACTTAACGAGCATGTCATCCACATGCACCTCTACATTTTTCCCAATTTGATATGAAAACATCATACAAACTAGCCTTGGTCAGTTGCTCCAACTTATTTATGTCTTCGTCCATCACAAAACTGACATGCTTTTGATCTGGCTCAAACATATCTATCTGGTTGTAACCTGAGTATGTGTCCAAAGACATGAGCAGCTCAAGACCACCTGTTGCATCCACTAATTGATCAATCCTATGTAGAGGAGAGCTACAATTTAAGCAAGCCTTGTTGAAGTTGGTGTAATATATGCAAGTTCTCCATTTCCTGTTAGACTTCTTTACAAGAATGCGGTTGGAAACCCACTTTGGGTATTATACTTCCCTGATGAACCCATTTGCCTTCAACTTCGTAACTTCTTCATGCAGAGCATTATATATTTCCTAATCTTAGGTTCTGCAATTCTGCCTGACTGGATAGCTTTGAGATCAATGTCGAGGGCATGACAGATGATAGTTGGGTCTATTGCTACCATATCTTAGCGCGTCTAAGCAAAAACATCTATGATCTTTTGAGGAAATTTATTAATCCTACTCTGATTTCTATGTTGAGATTTTTTATATTGAGAATCTTTGAAGCATCCTCTGGGTCTATTTATACAACCTTGAGATCATTTGATAGCTCTGATTCTCTCCTTATCTCCCCTAATCTCGAAACATTTTCACTTTCTTCTTTCTTAGGTGGGATACAGTGGAGAAAAACCTTTTCTAAGATTCCTTAAAAAAAATGCAGGTAAATGGAATTATACTCATCAATGCTAATCATGTGCATATACTATCTCTTTTTCCTTCTTACTGATGTTGTGGTCGTAGGATAACCTGTTTTAGCATCATCCTTGGCACTTAATACCGATGCAATTCTTAGAACTTGCTTTCCTATTCATCATCCTTTTCATAATAATTAGAGGGGATAATGAAATAATTTTAAAAAAATTTACTTCTTGAACTGATGTTTACATTGTACAACTCTCTAGCCAATATTGTTCCCCTTTAATTGATCCTACTCCAGAGAGTACAAAACTTTATAGGAAAATCCTTTTAAGAAATTACACCTCCCAAGTTAAGTATTGTAGGCCTTCCTAAAAAAGAATTGAACGGAGATGGCTGATTAATGATCATGAAGCTTGCATAGAATTTTTTGTGTAGGGGAGTAATCCCAGCGATGACAAGAAGATGTGTTGATCCAATATGGACAATCATAGTATTATTGAAGATGTAAATTGGTTTGGGGCTTGGCTTCAGTATTCTACTGGAAGCTTCATCTTGTCAAATGAAAATTTAAAGATGACGTTAACAGAGCACCCAGAATCCATAAAGATTTTCTCCATGGTACAATTTGAGATTTGTACCATAACTACTAGTAGATATGGGTGAGGAAAAACCACCCCAATGGCGTTTGTAGTAGTGAAGACTATGTCCTAAGCAGGCTTCTGCTTTACATGGATTATGATTCTTTGCTTTACCTTAGCCTCTTTTACATACTTCCCTCCCATGTTTTTTCTTTTCCTAAAGAAGTTTATCCTCCGTGGATGAAGGGGTTTCCTGTTAGGCCTTCGTTGGGATCTAGAGAGAGATTTTCGATCCTCTCCATATTGTATTCCTTTTGATAGCTGCCTAAGTATTCCTTATAAAGTAATCTCTCTATTTGTTCTTCAAGTGTTGTCGTTTATCAGTATGGTGGTCGTTGGCCCTATGAAAGCGATAATATGCTCCCCCGCTTTCTGTTTTGGAATCTTTCCTTTATTCGGGATATTGTAGGACAGTTCAATCCCAGTCATCTCATATATCTGACCAGTTATGTTGGTGAGGGTAGTCTTTACTGTGAAGTTATACTCTCTCTATTGCTTTGCAGATGGATGGTATTCTTCTACCCTCTCCTTTTTCCATTGTGGGGAGAAGAAGCTCTTTCAGATGGAGGTAAGCGGCCCCGGCTTCTTCCATCCAAACATAGCCACTGGCTCTTCCATAGAAAGTCTTTATACTATGGCACAACTTCTTATCCTACATAGTTGTGCTACTTCTAATCCCTGCATACGCCTCCATCAGCGGTGCTCCCTCACGAGTCACTCCAATCCAAAGGGCCTCGGATTTAAAGCATTTTATAAAGCTGCATAAGCTTTCATTTTCACGTTGCTTTATGCAGGACATGGTATTCACATCTGGGGAAGCCTCTCTTCTAGAGTTGAACTGCCTTAAGAAATCTATAGTTAATTAGGAACATGAACGAACCTACCCTAATCCATATCTCCGGAACTGTTTGGAGGTTTCCCCAGGCAGATATAATGGGAGGATCTTGCATCTGGCCATCTATCCCGCCTGTAGAATGTCCATGTAGTACTCAATGGTGAAAGTATGGTCATATGGGTCAGTATTCCCATTGAATTTATCGATTAATAGAGCTTTGAAGTTATCAAGGAAGTATGACTCTATAATAGTCTCAATAAATAGGGAAGACCCTCTTTCCTTACTTCCACTCGGTTGTTTTGTTAGCAAAGCCTTGCCAGCTGCTCTACACAAGCCTTCGGTTGATGGATCTCATCCACCTTGGGATCCATTTGGAATGAACCGTCTTTATAGAGTGAAGTAATATCATCCTCATTGGGTACAGTTTGTGCTTTCTTTTCCAGCAATAATAGGTTGATGTTCGCAAGCTTGGATATGATTTAGGGATTGATTTGAATTTTTCCTTTGAGTCTAGCATCTGTTTTTAGACCAGCATCACCATTCTCATTTATGATATTAACGTTGTTAGACACGTTGCATAGTCATTGAGTCGGTGAATGATGGGGGTGAGTTGCGAAGGCTGAGTGAGATCGGTCTAAGGCCAAGATATTGGGCCATGGATCTCTCTAGTCCATCCATGCATCGGTTTAGTTGGTCTGTGAAGGCTTGAAGAGAAGGTAGGACAAGATTTAAGGGTCGCTCCATTGAGGCCCCTGCCTCGATCTAGGTCATAGAGGTAAGGAGTTTTTTTTTTTGGCATTTTTAAGGTTAGATGAAGTTGTTCTTGGTTAAGTGTTGGAATTGGTGGGAATTATGGTATTTGTAGTATTAACTAAAGTAAGTGTGACTAAACTTTGCTAGAGAGGAAAATCTGCCCTCCTTCTAGTGCCTAAATGTTGATGAGATTTTACATCTTAGAAACACGCAAATACCTTTTAAAGTAATTATGACGTTGAACGCTTTCATGATTATGAATCAGAAATTTTAAGTCATATTAAAATTTCCTTTGGAAGAGGTAGTTATGCCGCATTAATGCTTACATAGTTATGATGGAAAATATTCGAAATTCTAAGTATGGTCTCCCTCAATTAGTCAAAGCAACATTTCAATTCAAGTAAAGAAAACAAAAAATAGTAAATTAAAGATCATGTCACACTACAACCTTTATATCCGGTGCTTGGAGGCTGTGCCATAGTTCTGCCCAATGATGTAAGTGTTAGGATCATAGATTAGTTCTATGTTTTGTGGCTATTTCAGTTTACTAGCATAGTGTTAAGTGTCAAAGTAATGCACAACATAAAGGCGCGGACCTTTTGTTTGGCCATTGTTTTAAGATTTTGGTGCATCACTATCTGAACTTGCCTCTTGCTTTCTTTTCATAGTTCAACTTCTATTATGGGAACGGTTCTTTTCCATGGGGCTTGCATTTATTTTCTCTTAAAAACATTCGGAAAATATATATGTAACAAGTATCTTGAGATTATTCATCGCTTACATCAGTCAGTTGTCTGACTCGAAGTTTTATGCTTTGCTTCTTATTATCTCGGCTACTATTAAATCAACAAACTGGATAATGGGCAGGTATTAGCATATGTGGTTGTTTGTAGGACGAGTAGGAGGCTGGTACTATTGTGTGTTCAATTTTTTGAGTCTATTCGCCTATTCCACTATGCAACACTGTGGAGCTATGTCGATGCCAAATTTTATTATTAAGACAATTATTGAGTTTATTTATCAGCTATATAAACTGTATTGCTACTTTCTATAACTATGTAGAACTTGTGATCTGATCTGTGATGGTTCATATAGTTATATTTTTGTCTCGACTTTTTATATCTTTTTCGTTATTATTTTTATTTGACCCATTGTGAGGTAAACAGCTGGTTAACCATTGGAATTTGATTACCTTACCACTTGATTATCGCTCTAAATTAGTCGAATACCACTATAACGCACTATATAGGTATATCGGATACCGAGGTTGCATGATGGTCGTCACAGTTGGCATCAGAGCTTATGCTGCATAGTTGTCCTAAGTTGATACGAGATCCACTAGAGATAGATTAAGAGGATATTCTATGATGGGTCAAGCGAGCTACGAGAGAGCATATTTGTTATGTACTTTGGTTTTCAGAGCTACATATTAGTAAAATATAGTATATGTCGCATTACACATACGAGTACCATTAGAGCATTTTTATTTATGAGAGACTAGTAATTCTTATTATAGATTTTAAGAATGAGCTGACATACGAGGAACACTACTAGAAAATCCATTTCTGGAGTAGAAGAGAAAGGAGCTGGATTGGGGAGGCTAACCCTTATATGTAGGGTATGCTTACTAAGATGATGAGGAATGTATAGTTAAATGCCCAAGATTTTGATCCTTTTGTTACTACTGATGGTAATGCTACGGTGAAAATTCCCAGAGTCGGCTTTACTAAGCTAAAAATGGACTATTCTTACCTTGGAGGTAAATCGTCCATTAAAACGTAATCGGTTGTAGAAGTCCAATATTGGATTAATAATTGGGATCTTTGATGAATTAGAATTAGATAATGCAGTAAAGGAGGTGTTGGCCTTTGGATAGCTTCAAGGATGAGCATGGGCTAGTGGAACGCGCGATGACCATCCTATACCTTTGATAACCAATAAAATAGTATAGTGCGCTGCTACGGTGCCAAGCTGATGTAGGATGGTTACCAAGGTTGTAAAGTGAAGAAAATAATCATAGAATTTGTCGTATGTCTCATAATGTATCGTATAAATTATAATAATAATCATCACAGATAAAAAACATGTATGACAGTAATAACTAAATAAACCACAAATATCAGAGTGCATATGTTCACAAAATTATACATAAGAGAGATATAATATGTACAAATAAAAAATACGGTCTCTAATAAAATAGCTAACACTATCTAGGCACCACGTTGTTGCATAATTGAATAAGCAATAGTAAACTTAAATTTAATACAAGAAAGCGTCATTGCTTGCTCACACTTTGCAACCATTGCATATCATTCAAATCTGCTATCTAGTATGCTCATTAAAGAGTACCGAGATAATAAGAAGCAAATCATAAAACCTCAAGTCAGACAACAGTTGGGTGTGAGTGACAAGCAAATCTTAAAATACTATACAAGTCGATATAGTAAAGACAAAGGTATAAGAATCATACCTGGCATGTTTCTGCATCCAAAGAGTTAGCACATAACAACGACAATATGCAACTCTACTATCATCATAAAGTATACAAACATGGTGGTATACTATCGGGAGTCCAGATATCGATCTCCTGGATACTTACATCATGGGACATACCTATAGTGACATTCAACAGCTATAGCAATAATGGAAAATAAAGCATCCATCAAATAATCTTCACTTCCACTCAATGTGCCCTAGATATATGATAACCATATGAATATTTCTCTACCAGGGATTAATGGAAAAATCCCGGTTTTCTATGTACTCAAACACTAGCTCATAGCTAACACTAGATCCCTTACGAATCCAAATCCAGCGTAGTCGTTTTAAGTACCAATTAAGCGTCCATATAATACCCACACATATGAGTACATTAGAAAACACTTTGAGTATTAACGACCCTTAGCATGTGTATGCAAGCCCTTCCTCCCTCCATATAGTTTTCATTATTATCATGAACCCCTTCAACGTTCCTTTCTCTCCATGATAGATTCGTTCAACGATCTATCCACGAGTTCCCATCCTCGAACCTACCTTAGTAGATAATTATCATCATGACTCCATCGACCGAATCATCCCCTTCGAAATGCTTCTAGACATCCACATCAGTCATAGAATCAACACCTCTAAGTCTTGAATCCATCACATCAAAGCCTCCTAACATTGCTTCTTCCACCAATCATCGTCCTTCATGATGCTCTCACGTCGCAACTGAATGTCAAACAAATGAACGAACACCTCCAGCATGACCTATAAAACCTTCACAATACACCCTAGGAGTTTAGCCAAATTGGTAAACTTGCATTCATGTCGATACCGACATGAATTGCTCATGTCCTGATATGAATTACTCAGTCCCGACATGAATTACATACCAAATTGGCTAAGTATTCCTACCTCGAGAACTTTCCTTCTTTGATTGCTTGTGGTTCTCCCTTCCATACCCGAAGTCCTTCTTTTTCCCCCATAAATCCTTGCTCCATTTCTTTCCCAGGCTAAATGATGTCGGTACCGAGATGAAGGACTTGGTGTCGAGTAGATTTTCCACCTCAAAATCTAGCTAAATCCCTAGTTTCCACTTCTAACCTTAACACATGCCCTCCTAAAAGTACTCTGGTCTATGTCCTAAAGTAGCTAGCGAAGGAACTCCAATTCACTCATCACCAACCTCTTTTGAGCTGCCACCAACAAAATTTCCAGACTTCCATCGACATGAATTTAACAACCCAAACCACCTCCAACCATCTGGTGACCTATTTTATATGCTTCTCTCCTCCTTAAGAACCATATCTCCAAATTGCATCGTGTTTTGAGAATTTTTGAAACCGTTTTGCACAAATTGACAATCACATTCCTACTACACTTAACTCACTAAAAAACATATAAAACAACTCACACAAGAACAAATATCATTCATTAAGATCCAAGCAATCTATTCAATTCATCTAAACAAGACTAACATATACGATTTTATCTAGATCTAGTTTCATGCTAAAATGACAACATGATTCTTAAAAGGGTGCAAACCATTTAAAATCCTTTTTTATCTTATTAAATTCGGCCATAAACATGTCTTTAAGGTAACATTAAAGTTTTAAAACATTTTAACATCAAAATCATCTTAAAGATGCCATTTTTAACTATATAAACTTGCATAAAATAGAGAAATATGTCTAATCACTCAAAAATAAAATTTACCAACTCTATACCCAATTTGAAATAGATATCAAGAATTTGATTCCCATGGCAGCCAAAAGATGAATCTAAGATCTTTCCCTTGCTAGTTACCTTTAATTATGATTTGAGGGTAAATTTAGTATGAAAAAGAGGAACTGTTTGTTGATAATTAAGTTAATGGAGGTTTAGGCTTTCTTTGGGAAGTGGGAAATGATTTAGATCTTTCCCCTAAGTCTCAGTTAGGCACAAATCCTTAAATGTATTAGTGGACATAAGTATGGGCTTAACTAATTACCTACTAATCTTACTAGTAGCAGTCCAAACTTTAAACGGCTATGTCTCCTAAATGGTAAATCTGTTTTTCTAGAACGATGAGAAACCATCATCTCAATCTAACGAAAGTGATTTCAAACCTCAATTCAGCCCTATCAAAAGGTATAATTTTACAAGATTTTTTGGATCAAAGCCGTCCGATAAATATTCTGAAGATGGAAAATGTCGCTGCTAGTCATTTCCCAAATTATAGAGTTATATGACCTTAAATAAATTAATTAATAATTACGATCCTTCAATATGTAAAATACGGGATATTACACTCACCCCCCATTAGGAATTTCACCATCGAAATTCCCAAATAAAATAAAGAATAGTCAACCATAGTTACCTTGCATACCTAACAATCATAAGCAATCATCAAAAATCTTAAAAAGGTAGTCATGCAATCAATAATATAAGTGAACCTATCCAAGTATGCGATATAATAAACTATCCTATATAATATCAAAAGTGATAGCTCGATGAGTAGTAGGCCTTACCATGCAATGAGCTCTGGATATATAGTCCTCATGGTCTCCTCGGTTTTCTACATGCAATCGCCTTCCTTTCCACCCCGCTAAACCATCACTAACTTCACCGTCTTCCTCCTAAGTTGTTTTGTATGATGTCTAGCATACGAATCAACCTACGAGGTCTCGAAGATTCTTGTTCAATCTTGATACCATTAGTTGATCTGATGTAATCGTCACGTTTGGGTCGTGCACGAACTTCCGTAAGTGAGAGACGTGGAGTACGTAAACTTATAAGAGATCCTCTAATATATGATTCACCCTCTTGGTTTGTCCCTCGATTTGCAGATGATAAGATGTATTGATATGCATATCCATCCTCATTGCCTCTTGTAAGCTCTTTCAAAACCCACTAGTGAATAAAGGGGCACGGTAACTAACAATGCCCTTCAGCACATCATAAGATTACACCACCCATTTCATATACAACTCAACCAATTTGCAAGTCGTTTTACTGTATTTAACGGGTATGAATTGATCATTCTTTGTCAATCTATCAACTATAACCCAAATACTATTGTACCCTCCTCTGGTCCTCGGTAATCCATCAATACTTGCTCCTAGTTCCACTGGGAACTTGCAATGGTCCCAAACCCACTCGGCTTTTGCCGCTCTGCCTTCATTAACCGATAGTTTATACGCTTTGAGATGAATGTTCTGACATCCATCTTTATCCCCTCCCAATAATGCATCTTCTTCATATCACAGTGCACCTTATAACCACCAGAATTTATAGTTAATCTAGAATGATGGCACTCTTTTAGTACCTCATCTCATAATCCATCAATATCGAGAGCAAACAATTTCTTATCCTTATAGATCCAACCATTTTGGTAAAGTCTGTACCATTTCATCTCATCGGAATCTACTGCTCTTTCTATCTTTGCTATGATCTCTGGTAGTCTAGCGCCCAGCTTCTGCCTATTACCAATCCTCTCGATCAAAGTCGGTCTAGTGGTCTAACTCGCCAACATTTCTAGCTCTAACTTACAATAAGATCTGAAGTCATAGCCAGCAATATACTTTAACTACTTCCACTCTAGGAATATCGCTCTCAAACTAGCATGTCATCTGCTCAATGCATCGACGACTGCATTTCCTTAGCAAGCATATAAGAAATGATAATGTCGTAAGAATGTAAGAACTCTAACCATTGCTGCAAGTTGATGTCCTTATGGGAGAAAAGGTATTTCAGAGATTTATGGTCCGTGAATAACTTGAACATTCCTCCATGTAGATATTGTCTCCATATCTTCAAAGAAAAAACTATAGCACCGGCCTCTAAATCGTGGATAAGATACTTCCACTCAATCTTACCTCCTTGCATCAGTACCGCACCTAATCTTATACCATAAGCATTGGTGTATACTATCAACTCCTCATTCCCACTCAGAATGATCAACACTGGTTCACTCGTCAACCTTTCCTTCAGCCTTATGAATGCATGCTCACACTTTATGTCCCATACAAAGTTTGATTTTTCTTCATCAAATTGGTCGGCGTTACGTCTATAATATCCCACCAGTCCAAGGAAACTCCTCATGTCAGTAGCGTTCTTGAGTTGGTTCCAATCTTGAATCGCTAACACCTTGGCGGGATTTACTGCGATGTCTTACTCAGGGATGACATCACCCAAGAATCCCACTTTCCACCACTAAAAGTGACACTTTGAATAATTAAATTTCAATCCGTGATTCCTCAACATTTCAAGCATAATCCTCAAGTATGTTCTGTATTCCTCCTTTGTCTTAGAACAGACAAAAATATCATCCACAAAGACAAGCACAAACTTATACAGCTGATCCTCGAAAACACGGTTCATGAGATCAACAGAGTGTGCCAGAGCGTTGGGTAGATCAAACAGAATAACCAACCACTCATAGAAACCAAAGAAAAACACAATGACCGACATACTCTCCTTTGTTATTGTTAACCCGCCTTTTGGTAAGGCCGTAAACATGCGAATTTAACTAAATCGACTACTCTTTTGTCGAGACTGTAATACGATGGGTTTGAGCCAGTTGGATGGATAGACGATCGGTCATAGATGGTTCGGTATAGGTCGCTCGATCAAGGTGACTCGGTCGTACATGGCTCGGTCAAGGAGAGGAGATCATGCATGGTTCGGTCTAGTTGGAGTGGATCGGTAGAAGGTGGGCCGGCTTCAAGGAGTGCTTCTGGTCGACGCATTCATAGCTCTAGGTCAGCACTCCATCTAACTCTAGTTGGAGTTTGGAAATTGGATCGTCATTCTAGGGGATTGGCGTCCTTGGTTTAGTCCGGGTCTGTGAGTCTTGTACTCGGGTTGGTAGCTCGGTTTTGGGGATCGGTGAGATTGGATCGAAATTTAAATGGCTCGAAAGGATGGTGTGGATCAGTAGGATAGTGTGGATCGGCATGTTGAAGTGGCTCGGCATGATAGTGCGGATCGGCAAGGTGGTGTGGTCGGTAGGATGGAGTGGATCGGCATGTTGGAGTGGCTCAGGGTCGGCATAGGATTATACAGGGTCGGCTGCTTCGGATCATTGAGCTTTCAATTCCAGGTCGACAGAGTACAAATTTAGGATCGGTGTTTAAAGGCAAGGGATCGGTACAATGTTACTTTGAGTCTTAGCGTGAGTTACTTCGAGTCCTACGTATGTTCGCTTCGAGTCACTCCCGGGACAATGTTGGTTGGCATGCTCGGAACTTGGGGTCGGTCGTAATGATGAAGTCGGGTTCGGCTATGGCCTTGATGGGGCCGGACTATTCAGGAAGCCCAGTAACTCGAGTTTCGCCTATAAATATAATTCTAAAAAGGGATCTTCATTATGTTTTCCTTTGTCTTCTATACTAAGGCCGCTCTGTCATTGTTGTTCTAAAAACTCTGAATTGTAACTGTAATTGATTCTAACATCAATAAAAAGAAAATTTTGAAAGTGGACGTAGGCCGGAGTCAGCCGAACCACTATAAATCATCTGTTCTTACTGTTTTATTTTTAATTTTTGTCGTTCTTCATATTTTTACACTCTACATACATTATATCTGTTATATGTGACTATTGGTTGGTGCTTTCAACGGCGCTTGGATGTTAGTGATCAATTTTGACGCTAACAGCGGCTCTTCGTTGCTCTTTTTTACCGGTATGGAGTGGACTTGCTCAAAAATTTGTTGGTATTGAATGCTGGGTGTTATTCGTTCTATCTCAACTACGCGTATTTTGGTCCACAATAGTGATAAACTACTAGTCTGGTCAAGTACGGATGCAAGTATCAGGACCTCCAGTATCGGGAAAAGTCAAAAAATGATGGTCAAGATAATGTCATTGCACATGGTATTCCTGGATAAGCACGTATACCGGTTTAAAGTTACTCAAAATCTAGTCGTTATCATATCATTATAAACAGATGGAGGATTTACCTGAACGGTTATATTTGCCACAAGATTTTTCCAGAAAAGATGTGATGCATACACAAGACCTCATTGACATAGAGATTTCGACCACAAAGAAAAAGAATATTTATTTAATAAAACCTTCTGCTACTAGTACACTCTTATTACATTCAGAAGTTGATAAAAATATAAATATGTATGTCAAATTTGATGAAGGTATCAGAAATACATATAGCTTACATGTAAATGTTCAGATGGCACGCTGTGTAGCATAGGCTGATGATAACAAAATGATCTAAAATTAATTCTCTAAATATGTGCAGGTAGTTCTGCACATATCAATCAGTTTTTTGAAAGAATTATTGACTACTAGCTGAATATTAATGATTTTAATCCGACATGATGTTGTGGTAACGGGTATAACATAATCAGAGTTGTTATATTTTCCATTCAGAACATAATAACTAGTATCAAGTATTATAAAAAAAAATTAAAATTACGTTTTGTACTACGTAGTTGGGCATTTATATAAAGTTTTATATAAATGAGGCAACAAATGCTAATTGTTAAATCAGTCCTAGAATTTGCAGAGTTTAAGAAACCACTAAGGTACTAGAATAAATTCAGCACACAGACAATTCAGGCCATCTTTACTAGTTTTTAACATATTATCGTAAAAAGACGAAGGGCGTACAACCATATCAAATTTAAGAGGGGACCTAAATCTGTTTTAGTGTAAAACACCGAGTTTTATTTATGTACCAAAGTTATGTTCTTGACAGTGATACTGTTTATGGCATCATATCCAAAATAAAGTTGGGAAAGATTATTCTGCAAAGGCCGTAAAGTATGAAAATAATGTCAGATAGGAATTACATTATTGGTTGGGAAAAAGTGTGCTAACAAAAGTTCAGTTAAGAAATTGATTAGCCAGGATCAGAACAGATGATACAAAAAGGCTGCAGGTAAACATAGAACAAGAAAGAGTTGAGCGGCAAGTATTAGAATTAAAAAGTGAAGAAAAATCGAACATTATAAAAATCCATTTGGTGTGTGGTGGTAGAAGGAAACCAAACAGTTGTAAGTGATTATGATGTTTTTAAAGCTAAAGAAAAATACAAAGTGTACAGTTAAACATGTTCAGGTATATTCATGTATCCATTCTCTCAGTTCGAGTATTTAAAGTTCTTTAAGAATATCCATATGCAAGGTCGACATACTCAAAAGACTGCCTGGCTCAATACCAATCATACCTTTAAACTGATAAGAATATGCATATGTGATGCTTTTGAAATGTATCCGTAAGTTTGAGTGATTATTAATGACATAGGACAACTGTTCCAAAACTATCAAGTGGTCGACTGAATGTTCACTGAATAAGATAAAATAAGCTGGCTCATTTTGTAATTTCAATAAGCTGTATAGGTACAGCCAGAATGTTTTGGATCGGATTCAGAAATTAGAAACCAATTAATTTTCTGCAGCACTTATGATTTTATAGCTAACATTAGAAAATTTGAACTTCAACTGACTTTACTACCGTTATACTTCACATGATAAGATATAAGCATGCAGTGTATACTCAGAAGTCATAACGCACATGCATTGTTTGAGCAAGTACTACTGTACGTTTTGATGCTTTCTAACCTTTGTTTAGTACAAGTTACATGGATAATTGAATTCAAGATGCGGTCTGAAAACGGTGTACGTTTTTAATGTTTCGGACTCTAAATGTGCAGCTATCATAGCTGTACCGGTCACTGTTGGACAAGGCGTTACCTCTGTTTTGATTTGAACCTAGTTTTACGAATGACAACGTGTTTCCAAAAATGGCCTAAAAATCCACAGGAATCCTTTACAAAAATATAACGATATAAGCATTAGTGCATACGATTAAGTTTGAACCAAATACAAATTAGTTGGTGTTTCTATAGCAATTTTATGTCACTAATTTTAAGTTGACTTCGGCATTTTACAATACTCAAGAAAACCCAACATAATTTTTGTTATTTCATGTCATTGTCTTTTACCATCTTTAAGGTTTTGAGATTGAAATGGTTGGTATTAATAAAATCAATGAATTGACACTTACTAGAATTATTCCAAATATAAATATTTTCTGCAACTGCAATAAATGCATACGATAAATGTATGGACAAGGAAGAGGAGAAAAACTGAATGTATATAACTTCATACATGCATTCTTCCTCTGTGTCACATTTCTTCCCATCTCCATTAAAATAAAGTGCACTGTTCAATCATATATCAAATTAGGTAATTTTGGAAAAATATCCGTAAAGAAGTCCAATATATTATTTTATTACATTTGAAATGAATGAATGTTAGGTAAGCTCTAATTAATCCTTAAATTACGTGTGGTATATGGTTTTGGGTCGGTCCAAGGGTCTGAGACTTTAATAGAAGTTGCTCTTCTTTTTTGGAAAAAGATATATTACACCTACCAACTTCCAAATACACGCCATCTTGATGACAACTTTACCAAAAAATTATTTGGCATGGATTTAAATCAGAGTGCTTTCCTCGTTTGACATAAGAGACCCTCTAATACAACATGCACCGCATATGTAACAGAAAGGCAAGGTTCGAACATGTGATTCTTTACCTGCTTCAGTTTTAAGAATCATAAGCTAATTCATACAGGATTTTAATCATGTATACACATTATAATCCTAATTTTGATATTGTCGTAGTTGATATTTTGTTTGTTATTTAATTAGTTCTTTGATATAAACACCTCATGTTATATTGATATTGTAATGTTCTTACCAAATACATAAATAAATAAATAAACATTTTCTTGTAAAATAAATAAATAATAATTATGGTAAATAACTAAAAATAAGCTCAATGTGAAACTAGACCTATCAAAATATGACCCAACCCATTTACCCTACCTTTAGATAGGTTAGATCAAACCATTTATGAATTTTATTAAATGAGTTATGTGTTGGCTTCATTTTTAAAAAGGTTATAAATGAGTAACTCATTTATCCATTTATTAAAAAATTATATTTTAATATAAATTTGAAAAATAAGAATTTTGAACATACAATATAGTTTTCATGAAGACTGGCAATTGTACTTAGAAAATAACAGGCCGCTGCATCCTCATATTTGAACTTCACCTAATGCGGAAGCCGCTACTTTTTTTGTTCAGACTATAATAACTTCTTCGTACTGACTCGGAATCAGACGAGACTTCGGCCGATTAACTTCAACATAAATTACGGACAGTATAAAACAATTGGATACTTGATCTTATTAACGCATACTGTAGCTCTCTAAGGAAACTAACACTTGTATATAGAAAATAGAACGCTATCACATCCCAATATTTGAACTCCATCTAGTGCAGAAGCAGCTATTTTTTTGGTTCAGACTGCAATAACTTCTTCATTTTAACTCGGAATCAGGTGAGAATTCGACCGATTAAATTCAACCTAAATTATGGACAGTATGTAACACTTGGATACTTGATCTTATGAACGTACACTGCAGTTCTCAAAGGGGACCGACAATTTGTAACAACCCCAGATTTTTTTTGAATATAATTTAAATTTGACTTTATTTTGTTTGAAATTATTTTAAATTTGTTTTATATGTGAGATTTCATTTCTAAATATTTTTAAAGTGATAATAGAATTCTTTTCAAAATTTATTGTATTTATTTCCTATTTTTAAAGGCTAGTTTCAATTTTTCTGCTATTTTCTTCATTTAAATTATATTTAATTAAAATTTATTTATTTATTTTTTTGAATGCATTTTTATTTTATGTTCTTATCTTTATTTATAAATATTTTCCATGTACATATAAATTTTTCAAAGTTCATTGCATTTATTTTCAAATTTTCTAGCCTAGTTGGCAATTTTTGCTATTTTTCTTGATTTAATTATATATAACTAATATTTATTTATTTATATTTTGTTTATTTGTTATATTTTTGTATTTTAACTGAATTTATTTATATATATATATATATATTTCAGTTATTTAAAATTATAAAAAGAAATTGGAGGAATTTGAAAGGTTTTGTGACTTTTTATTTCTTAAGGCTTTTTGTATTCACATCTATTCACTTTCAAACAACACCTATTCATTTTTTGTTGACATATCACTCCCTCTTCAGCCGACCACTATCTCATTTCATTTTTTACGTGAATGCTCACCTTCAACCTGAGAAAAAATTTCGGCCTCTCCTTGTTCAAAAACTTTGGTAAATCTTCTTTTTCTATTTCACCTTTTCATTGTTTTATATTGATTTGCACTTGTTTCTTCCTCTTCTAGGTTCGGCCCTGCCTCCTCCTTCAGCCTTACCGCCTCCACCACCACTGGAATCCATCACCACCACCTCCTCTATGACCCCTAGTCTGGTCATGCACCATTCATGTGAAGATCCACCTTAAAAATACACAAAACTCACCTATATAGCATAGCCGAGCACATCTATGCATCCACCACCTTCAACACCCCCATAGCCGCCACCTACACCACCACCACCTCTAACCTGACCTCACCCCTCTGCCATGTCAACCCCTTGACCCCACCAGAGATGGTCGTGCCTATATGGCCTTGGTCGTGGCCTTGATTTGCTTGAAACCTTGTAGTGTTGCTTGTTTGTGTTGTTTCACATCACCATACTTTTGCACCATTTTTCCCATGTAGGACAGTCCCTTATGAACCCAAAACCAGATCGAAAACCATGCTTTAGCCATGTAGTCTAACATATGGCCGAACCTAAGGAAGGTTGAAAGCAAGTGCAAACATTTTGGCTTTGTTTTACGCAGTTAATTCTAACATTGTTTAATCGTAATTTGAGTTGAAAGCTTATGTTTGTTATATTTTTTTGTTTAAATTGTATTCAAGGAAATTAATCTCTGGCTCTCCCACTCAAATCTTTGTCGTGCTTTCGTGCCTTGAAGATCGTTGTTATTGTGTTTTAGTTGTCATCTTCAGCCTATACCAGTGAGTTATTCTCACCAGACAAAATTTATACTTATATAACTTGTAAACTGATTTCATTTGAATCCGTAAAATGCATCACCATATTATATCTGCTATATTATGACCATATGATGTTCACCCATGCTTAAACACCTATTATATCATATGTTACTGTTATATTATGCTGTTCTGTTATTTATATCAGTTTATCACTGCAAGTTCCTTTTATATTAGAATCACTATGGGTTGAAATGATACATACCTGAATGGACTTTAGAATAGGGAAAAATCATTATGGGCTGAAATGATAGACCTGAGCGATTTTCAAATTATTTCACTTACTTGGGACTGCAGATTTGAAATGATAAAACCCGGGTTTTCTTTGTAAATTACGGGTTGAAATAATATATTACCCGTATCACTTTACCTAACGTAGAAAATTATATACAGACCCGTAGTTAAAATATGTTTTTCTAAAAATTTTAAAATATTTTAGAAATGTAAATATTATAATATTTTGATTTAAACTTAAATAAAAATGTTGTAAAGTATTATTGATTTTCTGAAAATTTATAAGTGAAATAAGTTATGGAAAAGTTAGAAATTTGAAATGTAAGTTATTTTGGAAATTTTAATTTGGTGATAATTGAAATTTAAATTAAATATGAAAATATTATAAATTTATGATAATTTGGATTAAAATGAATTTAAAATGATTTTATAAAATATTAATGATTTTTGAATAAAATTAAAATGGTAACTGAATGAATATTTAAGTTGAACTTTGAAATATAGCTTAAATTGGAATTTGTGAATTTGGTTTAAAGTGAATTTAAATTAAGTAAATAAAATGAAATTAAGTTATATTTGAAAATTTAAGCTTAAGTGTTAAGTCAAAATTTAATTTAATGAATTTAAAATTGAATGTTGGAATTTAATAAGTGAATAATTATTAAATATTGATTTTTGAATTGAAATTTAACTTTATAAAATCATGAATTTAAGGAAAATTAAATGATGGTTATAAAAGTGAAAAATATATGATTTTATAAGTTGAAATGATTTAAATAAAAATATAATTGTTTGTGAAATTATATTGAATATTTGAAGTTAATTAACTGCATTTTTGAAATGCTATTATTTCTTATGTAAAGGATATTACAGCATTTGTAATGCTGTAGTTGATATAAATGAACCAAATGGCTAAATTTGAATTAAAGGCTATTATAGCAGTTTGGTAAGTGCTATAATTGTTGAATTTAACTAAGTTTTCTCTGAAACTAATGTAACCCTATTACAGCATTTTAAATGCTGTCTTTTATTAAATTGAATTGTTTTGAATGTGACTTTTCCATAGCATTTTCTAAATGCTGCGAAAGGTGAATTTTCACTGTTTTGATAAATTTAAGTGAATAAATGAACTTTAAAGTCTAAAATTTTGAAAATTTAATAATTTAATTATTAAATGTGATAACTTCATTTTTAATGATTTAAATGAAGTAATTCGATTTGAAATATAAACTATTTTCAAATGTGAATTGAAATGGTATTTTAAATTGAATAAAATGAATGTAGTTTTGAAATGATATGATAAGTTGGATATTTTGAAATTGATTTGAAATGATATTGAATTGTTAAATGATATTTTATTTTGAAATAATAAATACCATTTTTAAAATTATAACTACGGGTTATAATAACGATTGGTTGTTAAAGAGACCAGGATCGGATATGGACATACTCTCTGTCGATACCGAAAACTACTTTAACAACTGTGTACGCGGTGGAGATTCTAGAATGAAGTAGGATGGTGGCGACGTTCCTAAGGTACATTACGTGGACCCAATTCCCGTGAGTTGGCTTAAGGTGGCTAAAACAGGAGCGATCTCGGGCCAAAGGAGGTAGCACCTTTGGCTGGACACACTTCTTCGATACCATTCTATAACTGTTGTGATCGATTGGGTGCCTCCATTGATTTGGAGTGTTGTTCAGGGTGGGTGTATGTGGCTGGTGTATTACCACCAGCCCGTGTGCGTAATTGGTATATCTACCCTGGTATTGCCGTGTGTGCCGTGTCACCTACCATACTGAACCTTTACTACGAGTTTGTTTTCTCCCGTAGCCCGTGTTGTATCCTTTGATAGTTTCCCGATCACGAGATATCATGATATTGGATGGACTACTGGGACTATTATGTGTGAAGGGTGATCTGGGTAGCCCGGAACGCTATTTAAAAGTATGTTTATTTTACTGTTGACATTATTATAATAGCGCAATATTACTATATAGTAAATAGTTTGACGGATCCTTAGAGGATGGGTAGTCTCAGGCATCCTTTAAGTTACTTGTTCATTATTGCAGTTCACTTGAGTTGGTTTACATTATATAAGTATATATTGTCCTGACTCGAGTGTTTTGTGTTTTGCTTTACGCTCGGGTCAGCCTAAGCATTCACAGCTTTGGATTCTCTTTCTGGAGCTGGTCTTTGCTGGATTTTATACTTATCTACATTTATTTTTATTTCCGTTTCAGTTGTTCTAGTTTATCTCATGTATTAGTGAACTTCTATGTATTTGGAATTTCTATTATGTTGTTTTAAGACTGTATTATGTATTTGGTTTGAGACTCTGTTATAGTAGCTTCATGAACTACTATGTTATTTTTATATTCGCTATGAGTTATTCTGATTGTTCTGTGTCTATGATTTTATGTATTTGATTTCATTTGCTCCAAGTTTATTTACAGTCTGTTATTTCACATCATTCAAGTCTGACTTGTGTGGATTATTATCGATTTGAATGGTACGAAATGGCGGGTCATGAAAGTTGGTATCAGAGCTTAGGTTTTTTGGCAAACCATTGCCTCTGAGGAGCAAAAACTCATTAGAGATAGGGTATTTCTACCCTAGAATGAGTGAAATCAATCTCAGAATTATATCTTTATGAGAGACGTATTTTCGAAGTATAAAATGATTTTTCAAAATGTTTTCAAAAGATTTTCAAAGATTATTTTGATATAAAATATTTTCTTGTTTCAAAGGATCTTCAAATGTTTTCTAACTTCCTTTCTTTCGTATCTACCTTGTTAGATCTTTCTTTATTTAGGATATTCATCCAAGTGTATTCTCTTGTCTTGTCTTAATTTATCTTTGGCTTGTCTTTATCTTGTCCTAAATTCATTCTTGATATTTCAGGATAAATCGAGGAAATGCCAGAGGTATGGTCGTGGTATTGCCCCAGCTCCTCAACCTGTTGCTCCTGTTCGATTCACTGTTCTTTGTAAGGAATTCTCTCAACTTGGTGGAACCCCATTTACCGGTTCAGAGAGCGTCATTGAGGCTCAACGGTGGTTGCAGAGTCTTGAGAGGATATTTACTGGTCTTGATATTAGTGATGCCCAGAAGCGTCAGTTAGCAACTTGGTAGTTGCGTGATTCTGCTTTAGATTGGTGGGAGTCCGTTACGGCTAACACCGTCGAGGCTGATATTACTTGGGAGCAGGTTAGGTATCCTTTGTGTTATCTTGAATTTTGTTCCTATTTTCCTTTCCTTTTGAATCTATCTTAAGCTTGTTTTCTATATCTCTTTCCAGGGAGGCTTTTGTGGCAAAATGGATGCCAGAAGCCAGGAAATCTCAGCTTTATCGTGAGTTTATGGATCTTAAGCAGGGTAGCATGTTTTTTGTTGAGTATGAGAGGAAGTTCAATGAACTTTCCAAGTTCGGTCCTAGCCTGATTGATACACCTCTCAAGAAGAATGAGAAATTCATTGCTGGTGCTCGTCCAGAGTATTATAGTCGCCTCATTTCTCATGTTCATGTCTCTTTCACCCAGCTTATGGATATGGCTATTCGCTATGAGAATCCCACATCTAAAGGTCCAGTTGTTTCTGGTGCTCAGTCTTCCTTTGCTAATTCCAAGAAGCGTAAGCCTAATTTCTAGCAGCAGAAGAAGAATTGGCAGAAGCGTTCTTGGTTTGGGATCTTCATCATCTGCTCATGCTCAGAGGCAACCAGTTGATCTCTCCTCCATCACTTGCTTTAGGTGTGATCAGAAGGGGCACTACACGAATAGCTTTCCTACTTTATCTGGTGCTGCTATTCCTCCACCTGCTCAGTTGGCTAGGCATGATCTTTGCCATATCTGTCTCCAGCCTGGTCATTTTAAGAAGGACTGCCCTACCATGCAGAAGGGTACGCCTTCTGGTATATTTGTTGTCACTTTTGCCTCATCTCCAGTTCCTCCACCTGCTCTTGCTCCTAGTGATGACCAAGGTACTCTCCAGGGTTCATTTACTTTATTCCATCATCTTGTTCGTGTGTTGTTTGATACTGGAGCTTCACACAGTTTTATTTTTGTTGATCTGTGTGATAAGTTTGAGCATCTCCTATCTCCTGAGTATGCTTCTGTTCCATTATTTGTTTCAAATCCTACTGGGGGTCCTGCTAACCTTAATCGAATTTGTAAGCAAGTGAAACTTCTCCATTCTGATCATCGCTTTTGTGGTGATTTTTATGCTTTAGGCATCGATGCTTTTGGTTTATTGCTTGGTCAGGATTGGTTAGTGAATCATGATGCTCACATCTCTTGTAAAGCCTGGACTGTTCGTCTTGTTGATGATCAAGGGAATTCCTTGATTATTCAGTGCCGCTTGCCTTAGGATTTTGCTGGCAACTTTATTTATTCTCTAGATTCTTCTCCTAGTAATCTTGATTCGACTCCTGTGGTTAGATTATATCCCAATGTATTTAGTGAAGTCACTTCTTTGCCTCCAAAGAGAAAATTGATTTTCGGATTGATCTTATTCCTGGTGCTCGACCTGTTGTTCTTCCTCCTAGAAGAATGGCACCCTGCGAGAAGGTTGAGTTGGGAAAGCAAATTGAGGACTTGTCTTCCAAAGGTCTGATTAGACCTAGTTTTTATGAATAGGGAGTCGTAGTGGTTTTTTCCACCAAGTCTGATGGTTCTCTTCGGATGTGTGTTGATTCTAGAGAGATGAACAAGCTCGCTATGAAAAACAGATATCCAATGCCTCATATCAATGACATGTTTGATCAGCTTTATGGTGCCACAGTTTTCTCTCAGCTTGATCTTGCCATTGGTTTTCATCAGCTCAGGGTTACCGAGGACAGCATTCCCAAGACTGTTTTACACACTGAGAATGGGTTCTATGAATGGTTAGTCATGCCTTTTGGTTTGACCAATGCTCCTGCTTTCTTTGTTGATTTTATGAATCGTGTTTTTCGTGCTGTGCTTAATAAGTTTGTGCTAGTCTTTGTTGATGATATCCTTGTCTTCTCTAAGACTAAGGATGAGCATAAGTCGCATTTGAAATATGTTCTAGAGACTCTCAGAAATCACCAGTTGAAGGCTAAATTTTTTAAATGCCATTTCTGGAAGGATGAAGCCTGATATCTTGGGCATATTGTTCCTAGTAATGGAGTTTCTGTTGATCCAGTCAAGGTCGCTGCGATCAATGTAAGTCTTTCTTTCTTCTCTTTTCTTTATCATTTTAATAATTCTATCTTTCATGTTGTCCTTATGTTCTTCTACTCTATTTCAGGATTACTCCATCTGATATTCGTAGTTTTCTGGGCCTTGTCGGTTACTACCGGAGATTCATTGAGAATTTTGCTCGGATTGTTGCACCTCACACAGCTTTGACTTGTAAGAATGCTAAGTTTATCTGGAGTGATCAGTGTAAGGCTGCATTCAATGAGTTGAAGAGCAAGCTAACTTTTGCACCAGTTCTTACTCTTTCGAACGGAAGTGAGGGATTTACAGTATACACTGATGCTAGTAGTGAGGGTTTGGGTGCCGTTCTCATGCAGGATGGTAGGGTCATTGCCTATGCCAGCCGTCAGTTAAAACCCATGAGGCAAATTATGCTGCTCATGATTTAGAGTTGCTTGCCGTTGTCTTTGATTTGAAACTTTGGAGGCATCATCTTCTTGGAACCAAGTTTGAGCTTTTCACCGATCATCGGTCTCTGAGATATCTTCTCCCAGAAGGATTTGAATCAGAGGAAAGTTCATTGGCTTGAGTTTCTGGCTTCTTGTGACCTCTATATTAGCTATACTTCCGGAAAAGCTAATGTTGTGGCTGATACTTTGAGTCGGAAGAAGGCTTCGTTGTGTCGGCTTATTGTTTATTCTTCTCCTCTTCTGGATCGTATTATGGCTAAGCAGGATGAGGATGAGATGCTTAGATTGATGAAGGAGACTGTTTTTAGCAGGGTTAGTAGTAGTAGTGGTAGTTGTAGTGGAGCTCAGATTGATGATAGAGGCATTTTGAGGATTAATGGCAGGATTTATGTCCCGAATGTTGTTGGTTTGAGGCAGGAGTTGCTTCAGGAGAATCACCGATCTAGGCTTTCTATTCATCCTGGTGTGTCGAAGATGTATCAGGATATGAAGAAGCTTTATTGGTGGAAGGGGATGAAGTGGGATATTTCTATCTTTGTTAGTCGGTGTGCAACTTGTCAGCAAGTCAAACCCGATCACCAGAAGAACCCTGGTTTGTTGCAGCCCCTTGAGATTCCCATTTGGAAGTGGGAACAGGTTTCCATGGATTTCATCGATGGTATACTGAGGACTCGGAGGGGTAATGAGAGTATCTGGGTTATTGATGATAGGCTGACCAAGTCCGCTCATTTTATTCCGGTCAAGTCTTCTCGTTCTGCTTTTAGCTTATCTGAGATCTACATGAGAGAGAATGTTCATCTCCATGGTGTTCCTCTCAGTATTGTTTGTGATCGTGACCCTACCTTCACCAGTCAGTTTTGGAAAGCTTTTCAGGAATCTCTGGTTACTAGTTTGAATCTGAGCACTGCTTACCATCCACAGACCTACGGTCAAACAGAAAGAGTGAATCAGATGCTCGAGGATCTTCTTCGTGCTTGTATGCTTGATTATGGAGGATCTTGGGAAAATTATCTCCATCTTGCCGAATTTACCTACAATAATAGCTATCAGGTATAATCTTATCTTATGTTTTTCAGTCTATTCTTAATCTTTTTATCTATCTCATTCTATATTTGCATTCAGACCAGTCTCAAAATGTCTCTATTTGCTGCTTGATATGGAAGACCTTGTACATCCCCATCTTGCTGGGTTGAATCCGGTAATCGTTTGGTTCTTGGTCCCGATGTGATTATGGAAGCTTCTGAGAGAGTTGAAGAGATTAAGAAGTGGTTGAGAGCCGCTCAGGATAGGCGGAAGAAGTATGCTGATAGACGTAGGCGGAATTTGGAATTTGCTGTTGTTGATCAGGTGTTCCTTAAGGTTTCTCCCTTGAGGAATGTCATTCGCTTTGGTCGTAAAGGGAATCTATCTCCTAGGTTCATTGGTCCTTTCTGCATTGTGGAAAGAGTTGGTTCTTTGGCTTATCGTCTGGATTTGCCCGAGAAGCTTTCTGGAGTGCATGATATATTCCATGTCTCCCATCTTCGCCGACATCTTCATGATCCATCTCTTATTGTCCAGCCTTCTGTTCTTGATAGTTTGGATATTAAGCCTAATCTGACTGTTGAGAGGAAGCCACTTCGTATTTTCGACAGAGGTACGAAGCAGCTCAGAAGGAAATCTGTTAATCTGGTCAAAGTACAGTGGAGTACTGACGATCGAGATTGTACCTGGGAAACGGAGGAGAGAATTCGTGCTTCGAATCCTGAATTGTTTGTTTCAGGTATTATTTTGATTTTCTATCTTACTTCTCTTTATTTTCCTTGTCCGTTCTTTTCGAGGACGAAAAGATTTGAGTGGGGGAGAGTGTAACAAACCTAGATTTTTTTTTTTGAATATAATTTAAATTTGACTTTATTTTGTTTGAAATTATTTTAAATTTTTTTTTATTTGTGAGAATTCATTTCTAAATATTTTTACAGTGATAATAGAATTTTTCCAAAATTTATTGAATTTATTTCCTATTTTTAAAGGCTAGTTTCTATTTTTCTGCTATTTTCTTCATTTAAATTATATTTAATTAAAATTTATTTATTTTTGTGAATGCATTTTTATTTTATGTTCTTATCTTTATTTATAAATATTTTTCATGTACATATAAATTTTCCAAAGTTCATTGCATTTATTTTCAAATTTTCTAGCCTGGTTGGCAATTTTTGCTATTTTTCTTAATTTAATTATATATAATTACTATTTACTTATTTATATTTTATTTATTTGTTATATTTTTGTATTTTAACTGAATTTATATATATATATATATATATATATATATTTCAGTTATTTAAAATTATAAAAAGAAATTGGAGAAATTTGAAAGGTTTTTGACTTTTTATTTCTTAAGGCCTTTTGTGTTCACATCTATTCACTTTCAAACAACACCTATTCAATTTGTGTTGCCATATCACTCTTTATCCGACCACTATCTCATTTCATTTTTCACGTGAATTCTCACCTCTAACCTAAGAAAAAAATTCGGCCTCTCCTTGTTCAAAAACTTTGGTAAATCTTCTTTTTCTATTTTACTTTTTCCTTGTTTTATATTGATTTGCATTTATTCCTTCCTCTTATAGGTTCGGCCCTGCCTCCTCCTTTAGCCATGCCGCCACCACCACCACTGGAATCCATCACCACTACCTCCTCTATAACCCCTAGCCTCGTCATGCACCATTCATGTGATGATCCACCTTAGAAATACACAAAACTCCAACTATATAGCATAGCCGAGCACATCTATGCATCCACTACCTTCAACACCCCCTTAGCCGCCACCTACACCACTACCACCACTTCCAATCTGATCTGACCCCTCCGCCATGTCAACCCCTTGACCCCATCAGAGAAGGTCGTGTCCATATGGCCTTGGCCGTGGCCTTGATTTGCTTGAAACCTTGTAGTGTTGCTTGCTTGTGTTGTTTCACATCACCATACTTTTGCACCATTTTTCCCATGTAGGACGACCCCTTATGAACCCAAAACCAGATCAAAAACCATGCTTTAGCCATGTAGTCTAACATATGGCCGAGCCTAAGGATGGTTGAAAGCAAGTGCAAACATTTTGGCTTTGTTTTACGCAGTTAATTCTAACATTGTTTAATCGTAATTTGAGTTGAAAGCTTATATTTGTTATATTTTTTTGTTTGAATTGTATTCAAGGAAATTAATCTTTGGCTCTCCCACTCAAATCTTTGTCGTGCTTTCGTGCCTCTGAAGATCATTGTTTGTGTGTTTCGGTTGTCATCTTCAACCTATACCAGTGAGTTATTCTCACCAGACAAGATTTATACTTATATAACTTGTAAACTGATTTCATTTGAATCTGTAAAATGCATCACCATATTATATCTGCTATATTATGACCATATGATGTTCACCCATGATTAAACACCTATTATATCATATGTTACTGTTATATTATGTTGTTCAGTTATTTATATAAGTTTATCACTGCAAGTTCCTTTTAGATTAGAATCACTATGGGTTGAAATGATACATACCTGAACGGACTTTAGAGTAGGGGAAAATCGTTATGGGCTGAAATGATAGGCCTGAGCGATTTTCAAATTATTTCATTTACTTGGTACTGCGGGTTTGAAATGATAAAACCCTGATTTTCTTTATAAATTACGGGTTGAAATGATACATTACCCGTATCACTTTACCTAGCGTTGAAAATTATATACGGACCCGTAGTTAAAATATGTATTTCTAAAAATTTTACAATACTTTAGAAATGTAAATATTACAATATTTTGATTTAAACATAAATAAAAATGATTTTTGTAAAGTATTATTGATTTTCTGAAAATTTATAAGTGAAATAAATTATGGAAATGTTAGAAATTTGAAATGTAAGTTATTTTGGAAATTTTAATTTGGTGACAATTGGAACTTAAATTAAATATGAAAATATGATAAATTTATGATAATTTGGATTAAAATGAATTTAACATGATTATATAAAATATTAATGATTTTTGAATAAAGTTAAAATGGTAACTAAATGAATGTTTAAGTTGAACTTTGAAATCTAACTTAAATTGGAATTTGTTAATTTGGTTTAAAGTGAATTTTAAGTTAAGTAAATAAAATGAAATTAAGTTATACTTGAAAATTTAAAATTAAGTGTTAAGTCGAAATTTAATTTAATGAATTTAAAATTGAATATTGGAATTTAATAAGTGAATAATTATTAAATATTGATTTTTGAATTGAAATTTAACTTTATAAAATCATGATTTAAGGAAAATTAAATGATGGTTATAAAAGTGAAAAACATATGATTTTATAAGTTGAAATGATTCAAATAAAAATATAATTGTTTGTGAAATTATATTGAATATTTGAAGTTAATTAACTGCATTTTTGAAATGCTATTATTTCTAATGTAAAGGATATTACAGTGTTTGTAATGTTGTAGTTGTTATAAATGAACCAAATGGCTAAATTTGAATCAAAGGCTATTATAGCATTTTGGTAAGTGCTATAATTGTTGAATTTAATGAAGTTTTCTTTGAAACTAATGTAACCCTATTACAGCATTTTAAGTGCTGTCTTTTATTAAATTGAACTGTTTTGAATGTGACTTTTACTTAGCATTTTCTAAATGCTGCGAAAGATGAATTTTCGCTGTTTTGAAAAATTTATGTGAATAAATGAACTTTTAAAGTTTAAAATTTTGGAAATTTAATAATTTAATTAATTAATGTAATAACTTCATTTTTAATGATTTAAATGAAGTAATTCGATTTGAAATGTAAACTATTTTCAAATGTGAATTGAAATGGTATTTTAAATTAAATAAAGTGAATGTGGTTTTGAAATGACATGATAAGTTGGATATTTTGAAATTGATTTGAAATTATATTGAATTGTTAAATGATATTTGATTTTGAAATAATAAATACCATTTTCAAAATTATAACTACAGTTTATAATAACGATTGGTTGTTAAAGAGACCGGGATCGGACATGGACATACTCTCCGTCGATACCGAAAACCACTTTAACAATTGTGTACGCGGTGGAGATTCCAGAATGAAGTAGGATGGTAGCGACATTCCGAAGGTACATTACGTGGACCCGACTCTCGTGAGTTGGCTTAAGGTGGCTAAAAAAGGAGCGATCTCGGGCCAAAGGAGGTAGCACCTCTGGCTGGACACACTTCTTCGATACCATTCTATTACTGTTGTGATCGATTGGGTGCACCCATTGATTTGGAGTGTTGTTCAGGGTGGGCGTATGTGGCTGCTGCGTCACCACCAGCCCGTGTGCGTAATTGTTATATCTACCCTGGCATTGCCTTGTGTGCTATGTCACCTACCATACCGAGCCTTTACTACGAGTTTGTTTTTCTCCCGTAGCCCGTATGGTATCCTCTGATAGTTTCCCGATCTGGAGATATCATGATATTGGATGGACTACTGGGACTATTATGTGTGAAAGGTGATATGGGTAGCCCGGAATGCTATTTAAAATTATGTTTATTTTACTGTAGACATTATTAGAATAGCACAATATTACTATATAGTAAATAGTTTGACGGATCCTTAGAGGATGGCCGGTCCCAGGCATCCTTTAAGTTACTTGATCTTCATTATAGTTCACTTGAGTTGGTTTACATTATATAAGTATATATTATCCTGACTCAAGTGTTTTGTGTTTTGCTTTACGCTCGGGTCAGCCTGAGTATTCACAGCTTTGAATTCTCTTTCTGGAGCTGGTCTTTACTGGAGTTTCTGCTTATCTACATTTATATCTATTCCTGTTTCAGCTGTTCAAGCTTATCTCATGTATTAGTGAACTTCTATGTATTTGGAATTTCTATTATGTTGTTTCCAGACTGTATTATGTATTTGGTTTGAGACTCTGTTATAGTAGCTTCATGAACTACTATGTTATTTTTATATTCCGCTGCGAGTTATTCTGATTGTTCTATGTGTGTGATTCTGTGTATTTGATTTCATTTTCTCAAGTCTATTTACAATCTGTTATTTCGCATCATTCAAGTCCGACATGTGTGGATTATTATCGATTTGAATGGTACGAAATGGCGGGTCGTGATACAGTTGTATGTAGAAAATAACAGGCTACTACATCTCCATATATGAACTCAGTGCAGAAGCCGCTATTTTTTTTTGTTCAAACTGCAATAACTTCTTCATACTGACTCGGAGTCAGACGAGACTTCGACCGATTAACTTCTACATAAAGTACGGGCAGTATGTAAGACTAGGATACTTCATCGTAAGAATGCACACTATAATTCTCCAAAGGGACTGACAATTGTACTTCGTAAATAATAGGCTAGTACATATCTATATATGAACTCCGCATAGTGTAAAAGCCACTATTTTTTGTTCAGACTATTTAACTCCCACCTAAATTACGGATAGTATGTAACACTCGGATATTTTATCTTCTGAACGCACATTGTAGTTCTCCAAGATGACTGACAGTTGTACTTAGAAAATAACAGGCTACCACAACACCATATTTGAATTTTGATAAAAATTAAAATTTTAAATTTTTATCGAAATTCAAAATGTAAAAAGTAGAATGAGAATTATTTTATATTTATTTTTTTTTTATTAGTCAATTCGAATTTAAATCTTTAAATGAGTTAAATGGGTAACCCACTTATTAAACGGGTTGGGTCATAAATGGATGGAGTTATAAGTGGGAAAAAAGAATGGGTTAAAAATGGGTTGAGTCAAACTCGAGCCAACCTATTTTGATCCATCCCAGCCCGTTTGACAGGCCTATGTGAAACTAAACTGCCTTCTCTATTAATTTTAGTTACGGTTTACCGAACTATTATACATTTAAAAAAAACACAACTAACCCAGTTTAAATTTACTCAATCAAAGTAAGAGATTTGTGCACTCAAATTTCGTACTAAAACTAGTAACCGTTACACAGAAGTAAATGTATAGTCAAGTTTTTACATTAAGAGAAATATGAGAAAAATTCTTGGGGTTAAAGTTTTTATTTGATCTTTACTTTAAGATTAAATTAAGTATGAGTTTAAGTATGGAATTTGCATATATAATTCATTTCCCTTAATTGAAGTAATAGTTAGATAAGTTGTCTAAAAAAGAAGCTTTTCTTCGGAAGGCTTCTCTACATGCTCCCCTCTCCATGAATCCTACAGTTAAGCACCTTGGACATTTTCTCACATAATCTTCTGGTTGTAAGGTTACTAACTAGCTTTATCGCTTATTTGTTTATATTTATAGTTTCTGACTTATAAGTATTTCTTATCACGTTAAATCATATGTTTTTTAACGTCTAGCGACCTCTGGCAGATGCCTTCAACGGCTAACGAAAATTGACACATTTATTTTATATTAATTAATTATTAAGGTTGTTTAAACTGATAACTAAAATGAAATTTTTACGCAGAGTTAACATTTTGGACATTTTGGTATTTCCACTACATCCAAAGTACTCGAGAAACGAATTTTAGTATGTGAAAAATAGACGCAGGGACAAACTTTGAAAAAAAATTAAGTTAAAAGATAAAAAGATTCATTTTTGAACTGAAGAACAAACTTTGAAAAAAAATTAGGCTAAAAGACAATGTTAATTATAGTTAGCATTTTGTACAGTGTAAAACTAAATATAATGCTAGTTATAACTAGCATTTTGTGCAGTGTAAAAATCGAATATAATACTTATTATAATTAGCTTGTTCTTCAGTCTAATTGTTTTCAAAATTTGTTCCTCGGCCCAAAAATGAAACTTGTCGTCTTTCAAGCTAATTTTTTTTTCAAAGTTTATTTTTTTCCCTAATTCCTTATATACTATGTTGGGTTTTTTTATAAGTTTCCCAGATTGGGTATTTTAGGATCCAAAACAACTTTACACCTGAAAAACCAACTATTCACTATAATTATGTGCTTAGCCTAACCCTCGCATCCACTATACTCTTTTACTTTTTTTTATTCTCAAATCTCTTCCATAATCAGTCTCTAATGGTAGAAATTCTTCTCCACTTTTGAATTAGTCCAAAAATTTACAATGCTAAAACACATTCGATTATAAATAAATTTGTTTACCTCGATGAGAAGTGGAGAAGGCAATAAATCATTTTCTAATACGATGCATGGACTAATCAGAATTCAAAGTCAAAGGCGCATTGGTAGAACCCTTGGTTGGATTTGGGCTTTTCGATCGGGCGTCAATTAGTGAAATTTAAGATATGATTTGTTGATCTCTTTACGTGGACTTGATTGGTAATGAGCAGACATTTAGAGTATAATATTAATAACAAAAGTGAGACAGTGAACTACTACTATTATTAAGAAGAATAATAAAGTCAAATTTTAGAAATATCGAGATAAATATATAACAATACAGCTTGAGTATTGTAAAAGGTGAAATAATATATTTCTAAAATAGTCAATTTAGGTTATTGTTATTACTACAGGTTTAAAAAGAGTAAAGTACTTTAAAAGGAGTTTTATGAAAAATTACTATTATAAGGAAGATAATAGCATTGTGCTTTTAAGAGAATTAATTAATTAATACTTTTCTTTTGATAAAATAGTAACGAGACGTTTTAAGTTGTTAATAGTAAATTGATATTATTGCTTGGGATAAATAGCAATGACAAGACCTCTGATATGTGAATTAAATAATTTTTATTTTTAAAATAAGTAAATAATATAATAATTAATATTATCTAAAGAAAATTGATGATGTTTCGAGAGATAACAATAATATGATTTTTACTACATTAGGAATGAGGTATTATCATCTATTATTGTTCATTTATTGTATGATTTACTATTTACCGTGTGTTGACATGCTATTTGGATGGGTATTTACTATTTTTAGGGTATTCCCTTTTGCATTTACTATGTAATGAGGTGATTACTAGTTGTGGTGGGTGACTTTATTATTGGTATTTGCTCAATGTTGGTGTATGTAATTGTTGTTGTTTACCATCTGTTTGTAGGATCGATTTCACCCTAGAGGGGGGGTGAATAGGGTGATGTTATTAATTATAAAAATTAATTGTGGAAGCTTATAAAATTATTTCAACACAGATCACAGAATAATAGCAGCACAGAAAAAAATAGCAGAATAATAAAATGCAGAAATAGAACGACACTGAATTTACCCAGCTTCGACAAAACCCTGCCTACGTGCTGCCCCAAAGGTTTCTACTAGAAATTAGATAGTCAGACGCTTACACACGTAAACCCGCGACACCCGTTATCGACTAAACCTAACTCTACGCTCAAAACCCTGCCACAACTCAGCCACTGAGTCGCGAATTCTTAAACTACGCCACGTAATTTGTCCCCTAGTCACACGACTAGAAATTTAAACGGTTTAAAAAGAAATTACAAACTAAAAACAATTTAAAATAAAATAACCCTATTTAAAAAATTAAAAACCCTTATATAATAAAAGAGAAAGCTCTTTAAAAACCAGCCGGCCCCTTTTATAATTTAACCCGATCCTTTTTTTTATTTGCTCCATTCCTTTTGAGATAATGGCGGCTTCTTTGTTCGATCACAACTAGGGCTTTCGTCCTTCGATCCAAATTAGGGCTTTTGTCCTTCGATCCAAATTAGGGCTTTGATCGCATGGATAATTCGCGAGTAGCTTTGATCGATCTTTTCCTTGTTGCTCACTTTGGCTGCTTCTGTTTGATGGAGTTCGACTTCGATTTGGTATGTGATTTTCGTTTATGCTATTCTGTTATGCTTGATTGAACTCCATAATTTTCCGTTGCCGATGATGAATTGGTTTATATAGGAGTTCAATCTCCTTGAATTACGTTCGTCTGATTTGTTCAATATTATGCTTTCGGCCATTCGATTTTTGTTGAACGTGATGATTTATTTCTGACTTTTTCAGTTTACTTGGATAACACGGTTTAGAACTCTGACTTTGTCATAATCGTATAATTCCTGTGTTACTTGGTTCGCACGGCTTTGAATTGCTATCATGGTCATCACGGTATTGATTTGTGCTTTGACTTCGCCCATTTAAACTTGATTATGTTATACTTTGTTATACTTGTACGCCTAATCACTGTTCATCATAGTGGCTTTGTTGTATCATCATATATGTATATTCTAGCTGTTCATTGGTCTGGTATGTAGCTCTGTTCATCACAACTTGGCTTTGCGGTCTTGACTTTAGATTTCACGTGCTTGGTTTGGTGAATTCACTTGATATTATTTATGATTGTTTCCACTTTCACTGGCCAGTTTGAGTACTTCATACTTGGTTGTACTGATCATTCATGTATATGTCTGGTGTATGTGCATTTGTGGCTTCAGTCTTGAACACTGCATAGATGTACTTCACTATCACTTTCTCTTTGCTTGAAGTTGCATCTCTGGTCAAGCTTTGTACTGGTGCACTTGATTTGAATTCATTTCTTGTTAATGTTTCAAGTTGCCACCTCTAATCTTGTTGGCACTGCTTATACTAGTTGTAATTGATTTGCACTGCACTATTCTCTGTAGCATATCTGGATGTCTTCATTTAGCCTTCTTGTGATGTTGCTCTACTTTGTGTTAGCATTGCTTTGTCTTGACTTCATGGGTGTCACTGGTGTACTTGAGCCAGTGGTTTGCTTCATTATGGCCTCACTTGAAATTGCTCCGTGCTTTAGTTATATTGACTAGTCGACACTGTGCATGTTTGTTTGTATATTGAATTGAAACTACTTTGCATATTTTAGTCAATGAGTAATCTGGTCGAGGCTGCTATATGAATTATGTTTCCTGTCATCATGTAGTTGCATTGTGTTGGTTTCAATTTTAGTTGCAGGCTTGTGTCACTTGTGTACACTGTGTCATTTATGTTGGTTTGATTTCGGCATTGATTATGTGCACCCTTGTCTTTGAGTATTACTGAGTTATCACTTGCTGTTGCATGGTGATCTTGAATTATTCCTCTTTGTCTTTGCTTATGCTATTTGAAACATGTTTGAACTGACTGTGTCTTGTGCTTAGTGCATTAGTTTGTACTGTGCGTTGGTTTGGACTTGCAGTTTGAGTTGTAGACTTCATGTTGCCTTGACTTTGGTTGTTGCATTGAGTTAGTCATGATAGTAGTGACTTAACCTTTGCATTTTGTTTACTTATTCAAAATTTCACCTGATTTGAATCCAGCTTGTAGCTCGGATTTGACCTTGTGCTGAAAATTGTGACATTGTTTTATTGCACTTGAGTTGAATCCGATAATTTAGGTATGACCTATGCTCACCTGTCCCTGTAAATTTATCAAGTGTATATATCGGTGTGCACGGTCTTGTGGCATATACAGTGATACACTATGTATGTGACAAGCTGTTCGTGTATGATGAATTCAAAGTTAAATGATGACGAACAACCCAAATAACTGAGGCAAATATTATTTTCAAAATTCACATTTTATTTTATACTGCAAAAATATTTCCTTTTCAATTTTACTACGTCAATATTTATATTTGCAGATTGCTCAGATGCTGGATTCAATCTGGAATGAAGTTGAAGATAAATACGAGTGTGAGTGATATGTAGTGAGGTCAACTGTAAATGTAAGTTTGTGATGTAATCGAATATGTATCAAAGTTGTATAGTGTATAGTGAGAGCTTGAATTTGTACTGTTCAAAATTGTAATAAATATTTGTTTGAATAAAATTTCTGTTTGAATTCAAATTCTGTGTTATTTATTTTTATTCAGCAAATATTTATTTAATCTATGAAAAATAAAATAGTACATTACCAAATACATTTACACATGTGTGTGTGTATATATATATATATGTTTATTATCATAAAAAAAATCATATAATCGCATATCCGTATATTCAACACTGTTAACATATGTGATTGCTGGTTTCAATGAAAATTGTTATTGTTGTTTGATGTATGGCTACGTGGTATGATTATTATTAATGAATTGGCGCATTCATTTTTTCGTTGAGCATTATTGTTCGTTCAATACTTTGGATTAGTTGTAACTAGGTATTGGATGATTTTTGTTTGTGTTTATGTATTGAAACATTATCCCTATTTTTGTAGATCATATTGTGGTTGATATAACCGAATTGTCTATATTATTGTATATATGATAACTATAAATGTTATGTTGTTTTAATAGTTTTAACTGCTGGAGATGAGTAGGAGTATGCATAAAAGTAGAAATACGTAAGGGCTTGATCATGCTCAGGGGGTATCTAAGCAATCCAACTCCTATTATATGTACAGTTCACGGCCTAACTTAGATGCATGGTAAGAAGGGTACAACACTTCGGTTGGAACCCCTTTCCCTTTTTCTTCCATGTGCACTATTATATATATACATGTCTGTGTACGCTGCATATACTATATGCCAGTTATTTCAGGCATGCAAGCAAATGCAAAAAAGGTTCGAATGGAGTAAGTTTATAGCTTATGCTTGTTGGTTGCACATTTTTGTATAATTTTTTTTAAGTATATGTTGTGTTATGTTGAATTTTGAGATCCGTCCGCACATCCCTCCGTTGGAACAACATAGAGTTTGGTCAGCACCTTTTAACAAAAGGATTCTCTTATTATTATATGCGACTAGACTCGTATATATACCACTCCACTTCTATTATTTTCTAAGATGTGGAACTATTTTTCTTTCCAATATGCGTCCATTGCCCACATACAATGTGAGTCTTCTCAACAAATGTCTACCTTGCTTCACACTCATGCATGCTTCTTCTGCTATGCCAATACGATGCCTGCACCATATCGAGACTTTGTTCATATGCCATTTACCAAACCCTACATACCATGGTCTAGCTCACCTTAAGTCTAACTACCTAAACCTATACTGCTAACTATCATGATTTACAGATCCCTTGCGCATTGTCCATTGTCTCAGGTGTTTCCATCGGCTCTTATGCCATGCTGAAATCTGAGATCCATCCGCACATTCATCCATAAGGAAAACATACAGTTTGATCAACACCTTTTAATAGAAGAAATCACTTGTTGTTACATGCAATCAAACTCATATATATACCACACCACTTCCCTTATTTTTCATGATATAGGACTATTCCTCGGTCTAATATGCGCATATTACTCATACACAATGCGAGATCTCCACCTTGGCTTTATATGCGTCTTTTGCTACACCAACATGATGCCTGCACCATATCGAAACTTTGTTCACTTGTCATTCTTTCAGACCCTACCATGGTCAGTCTACACCTTATGTTTAACTACTTAAGCATGTACTGCTAACCACCATGATTTACATATCTCCTGCACATTGCTCATTGTCCTAGGTGTAACCATCAACTCTGATACCATGTTGAAATCCATCCGCACATCCCTTTGTAGGGGCAATATAGACTATTATCAGCATCTTTTTAAAAAAAATTCTTTGTTGTTACTTACGACCAAACTCGTATATATATCACTCCACTTCTATTGTTTTTCTAGATATAGGACTATTCGCCTTTTCAATATGCGGGCTTACCCACATACAATGCGTGACAACCTAACATTTTATTTCATATATTAAAGAACTCATAAGTGTAATATTGATATAGAAAATAGTACATGTGATATTTGTAGCATTGGCCATGTATCAAACATTATTTATTTAAATTTTTATTTGATGTTATTTTACTTTAAGGTTTTCCTATATGTTTATATATTTAGTTTTTAAATTATACACCTAATGAACTAATGTTTTTAAAATCTAAGATGAGTGAACAAATGTTTATCAATGGTTTTTGACTTTAATTTTAGGTGTTACGAATAGTAGGGCATCATATTTGTTATTAGAGTCTAGATTTAGCGATTACCTAAGTCTTGGGTAAGTTTGACACATTTAGGATTGACTAATTCACACCATAGGTTGGGCTAAAGCTAGTATAAGAGAGCATATTTGTTTATTGTTGTATTCTTATTGTGTATTTACATTGGATAGGTGTATAACCATCATTACCCTAACCTAAGATAATTTTTGCTAATTATTTATGATGGCTTACATGTCGAAATAGATGTAGCGAAGTTGGGGCAAGATGTGCAATAATATAAGAGATCGAGTGCTAGTTGTTATTTGGGTAATACACATTAATTGGTTACTTTGTTAAGAGGTATCTACCATCCCTTGTGACGATGCAAGCATAATATTGAATTTCGCAATTATAAATTAAGCCCAATAAACAAAATAAGTATTTAATTCTGTATCGTGTTTAATGTAAAGTATTTCGTTGGAAATCTATATAAAATAAACGTATATACCTGGTTGATTTTGAAGATATTACTATAAGGAAAATGTGTATAATTGAATTGAAAAGGAAGTATACATACAATTTTTATTTAAAGCAATTTACTGAAAATTGTACATGAGGTAGAATTAAAAAATTTAGCTTAAGGAATAAGATATTCCAAATGTTCATATCTTTTGTGAGAAAGAGATATTATTTTTATGAAATATCTTACTAAAAGCATATTATAAAAGTATAATTAGTTTAAAATATTTTGAAATATTTTGGTGAAGGATATTTTAGCCGAAATTATATTTGGTTTGAAAACATTTTGTGAAAAGTATTTGGTTAAAGGTATTCTTATTTGAAAATATTTGTTAAAATTGTTTTTGGTGAGAAATATTTTAATGGGAATTGTATTGGAAGATAAAGAGAGAAGTACTTTCATTTAAAATATTTTGGAATACATGTTATCATTTTATATTGATGTTGGAGTTAATATTGGATCCTTTTGATTTGATGTTGGCTTGGCATGGATTTGCCCTTTTAGATTTGCTCTTACGCGCTTCCTTTCTGCTATGTAATTTTCAGTACTAAGATTTATGAGAACATTATGATTTGATAGTGATAAAGGAATATATTTCAAAATATATACAAGAATATAAGAAGCACTTGGGACAAAAATTTATAAACGAAGAGCAAACAAAATTTCTTGGGGATAACTAGAGGAATCACTCGAAGGTGAACACATGAGCACAAAAGAAGTATTTTTCAAACTGGGTCATTTTTGAGTCAAAGTAGTTTATATTTTTGTTAATACCTAGGTATGATCTCCAAACATGTTCAAAAATTTCCACACTACTTAAAATACTCTCTAGTATTTTTAGGAATTTTCTTAATTTTTCTAGAAATATCTCGACAAGTTTTCATATACAAAAGAAAACAAGAGCGCACAAACAAGTTTTAATATTAAAGGATAATTGGTTGGTCGATTATCGAATAATTGGTCTATCAATTATAGGAATTTATGAGCTTCTTGTTCTCTAATCAAAGCATATTTTCATCCTATCTCTACATCTTTCCTAATATTATTTGACGATCGATCATTTTCTTAACAGTTGTATCCCCTAATCATTTTGAAACTTTGCATCTCCTCGCTACATCCCTTTTATTCTGTAATAACCATGACTTTAGAGAAGAAATCTAACCTTTTGATTTCCTATACTCTCATATCAAAAACTCTATTTTTACCTCTACTTTCTAAAATTATCAATGTGCTTTCAATCCTAATGACTTATTGATGTGATTATTATGCCCCTTTTACTTTCAACCCAAGATCATTCAGTGAGCTGTAAGAAAACTATACAACATCGAAGATAATCTGTATGTCTGAGATACACATTAACCTACAACTATACTTGATATTTGAAGTTAAAGTCTTGTTTGGGTACTTAAGTTGTCGTTGTAGAAATGTATTCCTTAGAATAAAGTGAGGGAAGTTAGCAAAAATCTAGAATGAGTGGGACTAAATATAGGATGGAAGTCCGGACCAGTATAACAATTTTAGTTTGATTTATTTTAATTACTTTATTTATTTGCATTATTTACTTGCTTATATTATTACTATTTGGCTTAATAATCACATATTTTCGTAAGTAATATAATATATTACATCTATACCATACTACCCGATCCACCTAGACTTTCATTTGATAACAATGTATCAAATTGATATGTTCAGATCTTTACGTTCTGAAACTATCACTTTGGAATTTGTAAATATCGAAAACAAATTGATGATATAATTACAAAACCCCTATGTGCAATTTTTAGAATTAAAAAGAGAACCAGGTGTCTGCTCATTAAATATAATAAATTAGTTACAAAATTTTGTCATATATGTCGTTTGGTATATGAATCATGCGACATTTTAATGGAATTTGAGTAAAAACAAAGAAGAAATTGATCAAGAAGCTTGGAATGGCAAAAATGGAGTACCAAAGGAAGAAACCAATTTTGGAACAAACTTGATGAATCGGTATTAATCGGTCCATGGATCGGTATCGATCCATAAAAAATGGATTTTGACTTTTTTTGCTTCTATTATGGTTCTACATGTTATTTTAAGGGAAAAAAACAAGTTTTGAAGATGGAGTATAGTTCAGTACTGATCTACAAAAATTATAATTTATCCTCTGAAGATCCAAAGCTTGAAGATTTAAAAAAATTTGAAGAAAAGAATAAAGATTTGGTCAAAGTTATCGATCGGCACAATCCATGGTTGGGTCGATACCGATTAATCAAGTGTTGATTTTTGAGTAGTTTTGACTAGTTCTTCCCCCTTACTTCCCGCAGTGATTGTTTAAGAGATTGAAAATGAGATCTGGTGATTTTGATGCATTGATTTGATATAAATGGCAAACATCAATATGTATTAAGGATTTCTATCGGATTTTTACATGAAGACTTTGTTGAATTCAAAATCAAGCAATCTTATTGGCGAAACTGACTTGTGATTCAGTTATATGAAATATCAAAATCTGTTAATAAAAGGATATAAAGTGGGCATAGGAAATTGAATTTGCCCAACCACTATAAAATATAGTGCATTCTTACTCTTTTTTTTCATTTGACATGTTAGATCCATTTTTTCAAGCCTGCCGCGAAATCCCAGGGCTCAACCCTGGGCAGACGGTGGAAACTACCAAGCTGGAGTACGGTAGGGGCAGTCCAATTGATATACTAGAGTGGAGTGGTGAAATGCGCAGAGATCGGGAAGAACACCGACGGTGAAAGCACTCTGCTGGGCCGACACTGACACTGACAGACGAAAGCTTTGTCTACCACATTTTGGTTTTTTTACGAAGAACGAAGATTAGGAATAGATCTATGATTGCTATTAGGATTTGAGTAATATTTTCAACCGGATCCAAAAGATATAGCTACGAGAAAGGCTATATGTAAGTAAACTCCGCTGGTATAAGAACCAGAGAATTCATAATATGGAGTTAATGAAGAGAACCAAAAAGGAACTTTAACTCAATCGAAGGTTGTGATGAAGCAAGAGCTAGATAAGATGAAAGCCGACATGGATCAAAAAATGAAAATATCGTAACTTTCCATTATGAAAGAGATGAAGAAATAATTCACATCAATAATGTAACAGCCTCTTTACGGAGGAGGATCTTGCATACATCGTAATGTTAGGAGGAATTCGTCGCCTGCGTCAAATGAAGCTAGTTCAGGAAATCGACATAGAGATGGAAGGCAGAAAGCATGAGAAGGGAGTGCTGGAACATAGAGAAGTAAAAGGAGATGAATGAGAGTCGGAGCTCTAGCTCAAGGACCTATAACAGGTTATCATTGATCCTTCGAGTGCCTTATGGATCATAGTAAAAGTTCTGATGGTGATGTTAATGATGAAGGACATGATGGTGGTCCTCAAGATAGTGCTGCTCGAGGAAATGCTGCTAGGATTGCTCAAAGAGGACACAGTCCACACCAAACTCAATTGAAGAATTGATCGAACGGATTCCCTATAGATAGGGGGATTGAAGTATCGTCATCCAATCCATAACCATTCATTAAGTCAAACACATGGTGACATACGCAATGGACACTGTTCGAGAAAAAATGACAGTAATGATGAAATGGTAATTGAAATATCCCGAGGTTGCTTCGGTAGAATAAGTAGAAATAAGTAGTTGGGAAACCACCGCAAGTTGAAATCCATTTATTGAGAAGATTAGGGCATCTTGATTCCCTAAGAAATTTTTCGAGTCGATGATGCTGAGCGATAATGGATTGATTGTACCAATGCAACATCTGATGAAATAGGACTAGCATATGGATGATGCTAGCACAAATGATGATGTAGTATAGATGTTTTCCATACTTTCTTAGGGATTTGGCTATATGTGGTATTGCAAGCTGGAACCTGAATCTAGTCATCTTATAAGGAGCTAGAAAACAAGTTGCTAGACCAATTCTGAGTTCACTCAATATATCCTAAGGATGTAATGTCCTTAGATAATATGCTTGCCTTAAAAAACTTTTTTAAGAGGTTCAATGTCGTTGTGATAGAGGTGAAGAACCTCACATGATAATTTTGTTTGATGGCACGTATAACAACAGTGAACAAAGGAATGAATTTTGCTAGGTGGCTGAAGATGAAGAAACTAGCTACATTAAAGGATTTTTATAGAAAAACAAACTAGTTTGTATTCCTAGAAGTGGTAGATCTGGAGGAAGATGAAGGCGCAAGTGGTTAGACTGGACTGAGCAACATCATGAAAAGAAATGTGGCAGTCAAGTAAGATTTTGATAGTAATAATGGAGATACTGGAAATAGAAACAACAAGTGGAAGTTGGTGGAAATAATTAGACTAAAGAAAGTGGTTTGGGTTCTACCGCGGTGGAAAGTATACATTGTTGATGGACTCCATTGAGAATACCTACCTTGCAATGAAAGGTACGATGAATTAGAAAAATCTTTCCTCGAAGAAGGCTACTAAAAAGGAAAAGCACTTGGGAAAGTATTATTGGTTCCTTGTGACTCGTGGGTACAATGCAAATGAGTGTCATCACCCGAGACATGATAGAGGAGCTAATACAAAAGAAGCATCTCTAGCAATAGGTTAGAAACTTATATGATGGCGGTCAATGAAGTATTTAAACCCCAAGGCAACCACTTTAGGATAATGGAGAAGGAAGCAATGGAGAGGGTTCAAGGCTACAAAGCCAGAGCTTGGTAGGAAATACAATTTTGGAGGTTCGCATGCATCTCACAAAGAAAAGTTAGAATGAGATGGAGAGGTATGGGAGTTTGCTAAAGCATTCACCTCATGAGATGTGTTATGTGATTGATGAAGGGGAACTTGCCAAATGGAAATAAAGGATTGATAAAGACATTGTCTTCTAAAACAAGGATGCAATGGGGTTGAAGCAACAACATTTAACTCGATGGTGATATTGACTTTGATTTGTTCAGCTATTTTTCATCGAGTGCTCGTAGATAGCCAAAGTTCTGTGAATATTCCCTTTAAATGGACATTCAATGAGATATTGCTCAATGACAAAGGCTTTCTGCCTTGTAATTCCCACTTTCAGGGATTTAGCAAAGCGGCAACACCTCTGATTAGGTGCATCAAATTGTCGGTGCAGATCAAAGATGAAAACTGCAAGGCAATATGGGTTTGTAACCTTATTATAGTGGATGGGTTCTCCGCCTACAATTCATTTTTACGTAGGCTCACCCTACTTGACATTAGAATTGCGCTCATGCAGTGTGGTTTGATGGTGAAATTTTCCATGGATAATGGAGTCGGGGTAATTTGGAAAGACCGAAGTATTGGTCAATTGTGTTATATCGTAATTCTTCCAGATACACAATGCAAGGAGAAATGTAAGAATGTAGAGATTGCTCTCTACATCAAAACATTAGTTGCATAGCAATTACAGTCCGAGCCTCAGCTTGGGTCTGCTAGCGATCTCTATAAAGTTATGGACCGATGAAAATATTCAGATGAAGCAAAGGAGATACTGGTGGAGCTAAGGGACGAGATTTGAGTGGATGAGGATGATCTGATAAAGATTATCAAAATAGGATCTCAATCCAGCATGAGGATAAAGAAGGAATTAGCTCGGTTACCCTGGAAGAACAAGGGCACGTTCTCTTAGACACGTTCTGTTATGTGTGGGATTTTTCTTGAAGTCACGGATCACACACTGAATATGAATCTAGTCTTGTGACGACCGCCCAAGACTCCTGCACTTAAACAAGGAAATAGTGCGCTGAAAAGTGTGCCAGGCCGCCATGGACGATCATCAAGGTAGGGTAAACACAAAGGTCTATCGTATTACTCACAGCGCAGGGATAAAATACAATAGAAAAGTATACATAGTGAAGCTCATTGAACAGAATCTTATCATATAAACTCATAGTAGTTTATTACAAACATTTGAATAGTCAATACATCAAGCCTCACTACATAACACTCAGAGTATCAAACAAACAGCGGAACATCCATTACATATAGTAAGAGAACAATATGCAAAAGCCTCCAGCTCGTCTTCGTCATCAACAGCGTTGGTTACTGAGAACAGCACCTGTCACCTGTTACCTAGTCTGCCCATCACAACGCGGATGAACAGCCCAAGGTAATAAGAGTTAAACATAAAACCTTGAGTCAGACAAAAGTCCTAGTGAGCAGTAAATCAACTATCAAACATACCAAAAGAGCATAAAGGGTAAAAAGGAATAGGAATCCAACCACCCTACTCCACCTCTTTCTTCAGTGATAGCCCCCAGACACACTAAGCAGAAACAAGCATAGAAAAGCAGACAATTAAAGCAATTATCACTCGGGTCGAGGTCGATGTTTTCCAAGTACAAACCCCCAAGGCCTAAACCAAGATCAGATAAATACCCTGAAAACATCGCTCTTGGCCCAAATGACGATACAACCAAAACATCCAAACATTCATGACTCCGGCTATCACTGTTATCATTGCCTCGATTTCACCGTTAATTGAATGACCGGCTCATTCTTTCATCCGTCCGTCAAGGGCTAATGGTAACCCTGGTTCTAGACATAACTCCGCACGTCAACGTGACCCGTGCCTAGGACTATCGAATCTGCCCAGAGTACTCGACCACCTACCTGTAGTCTTTTGGGTGTCCCGACCACCTACCTGTAGTCGTTTGGGCGCCCCATGTACTCTTGCTTTGAGTTTGCTAGAACCTTCAATAACGATGAAATCCAAGCCCTCTAGTCATCCTCCTCGACGACTATTCTCAAACTTGCCCAAGCTACTTCTTGAGCCCACCATTATCCACAAACTTGAACCATATCACCGAGTTATCAACATGCTTGGGATGATCCCATCTGGATTAAACCAAGGCTTTCTCATATCATACTTTGCTTCATCGCATCATGGCAAAGTCCCATCTCAACATCATGACAAATCTATCCATGTGAGCTTTATCATCCGCTTCATGTGCCACGGACAGCTTTCCTTATTCAAGAGCCTTTCCACTTAGCTTTTGAATCATCTTCGACCAACTTGTCCAAATCAAGTCATCAATCAACTAACTTCTAACAATCAATCAAGTCAATCGTTAATCCAAGTAATCAATCATTCAAACAAGATCTAAATAAACAGTTATAACAATAATGGCAATTTAGTAAATAAAGAGTCCAATCTAACAAACATGAATTCTAAGTAATATCTTGTTGAATGAACTAGCATAGGTTAACATATAATAAAATGGATATCAAAACTTTATTAACGATAGATCTACATGCAGACTTAAGGAAAATGCATGAAATTACTATCTTTAACACGCAAACAAGCCACCGATCCAATATACTCCTTTGGGTCCGTGTGAGAGATAACTACCACTCACCAAATCACCTAAACACCACAAAAGCAACTAACTTCAGATCTGGACAGCAAAGGATCTAGCTTGATCCGACAAGATTCTGCTTCAAACGATGAAATCTCTCTTCGTTGGATGAAGATCTTCAACTTTAGCTCTTGAATCTTCGATTTGATCTTCAATTAGGATGAAGGGAATCACTAGATTAGAGTGGAGAAAAGATGTGAAGAAGTGTTGTAGTCGAGTTCTCAAAATGGCAGCACTTCGTTGCTTCAAAATCCCGTGCCAAAAAGTGAGCCAAACCCTTCTATTTATAGGCAGATCCATGAGTCGTCTGCCCCCATAAGTCGTCGCCGACCTAACGACTTACGTCCTAACACTCAGGCCTCCTTAAGTCGCATACTCAATATTAGGTCGCTTACGACCTATAACATTGCCGACCTACGACCTAAAGCACTGCCGACCTAATAAATATCACAGTGCAACCAAGCGACTTAACAAACGCGGCCGACCTAACGACCCAACACCTTATGCGGCTTAGCGACTTAATGACTTACGACTCAGCCTTCACGCGACTTAACTAAACACAGAAAGTCTTACGACCTAAGCCTCCCCACGGCTTACGACCTAACTGAGATGCCGACCTAACCACACAAGGCAAACCACCATAGGTCGCATACGACCCAACGACTTACGACCTAACCCTAAGTCGCTTGCAACCTTAGGTCGTCTTACGACCTAACTATAACCCGACAATAACCACTAGGTCGCTAAATTCGCTTCAACCGACCTATCCCTAAGCCGCTAGCCACAAACCCGCTACTGCCTTAAGTCGGTCACTCTATAGGTCGGTTCAATCCTTAAGCCGTGAACCTCTAACTCGTTCACTTTCCTTAAGTCGCCTACTATCCTTAAGTCGTTCCACCGACCTAACTTACACACGAGCTAACTCTGGATGGCTCATTCCTATAGGTCGGTCAATAACTTAAGTCGCTCCATTCCACTAAGTCGCTCACACGAGCTAACTTCCACACGACTTAAGCTCCTGGACAAGGTGAGCTCTGGTTGACTCAAACAATGCAAACGACCTAAAGACAATAATTTTACGATTTATCGACACGTAAAATACGGGTCGTTACAAGTCTTTCCCTTTGTGAAGCAGAATTGGAAAAGTTTGGAACCGATAGATCCATTACAATGAAGGAAAATGTGGATAAGTTAAAGGCAAACAACTTTTATAGTGATGCACTTTACCCGGTATGGGTACCGATCTAGCGATGGTAAAGAAGGATAATGGGAATTGGCGGACATGTATTGATAATTTTGACTTTTGTAAACCATGCCTAAAGGACGTCATTATGCTACCACGAATCGACCTTAGTGGATGGAGAAATGAACATGGGATTCTATTAATTACGAATGCTTACTTTAGCTACAATCAGATTGCAATGTATCTCCCTAATCAAGAGCATACAAGTTTTATCATAAGCTTGGAACTCGACATTACAACTAGTGTCATTTGGTTTTAAGAACACTAAAGATAATTAGCAATTTTTGGTCAACAAGATGTTTGCAAAATAGGTCGGATGAACGATGGAAGTTTATTTGGATGCTAAGCTGGTAGAGTCACGAAAATCTACATACCATATAGAAACTGTTTTAAAAATATTTGATGTACTTTGAAAGTATGGAATGAAGCTGAATCCACTAAACTTTTCTTTTGGAGTTGTGTTAAACAAGTTTTTAGGGTTATTGTGAGCTCTAGAAGCATCGAATCAAATTCAGGTCAGATCGAAGCTTGAAAGAAAGTTACATACTAGCGGGCAAGGATGAATATGCAGAGCTTAAATGATAAAGTCATTACTCTGAGTTGGTTCATCTCAAAGGTGATTGACAAGTGCATACCATTTTTCATGCTCTCAAGAAGGAAAATGGAAAGTTCCAATGGATAAAAGTTGCATTTCAGATTCTGTTGGAACATATCCAAAAACCACTAATCCTTTTGAAGACTATAGAAGGAGAAGCTATGTACATCTATTTGTTAGTATCAACTCGCATATCAGGTGCAACCTTGGTGCATGGGAAATATAAAATCCAAAGAGTGGTGTACTAATCAATAAGCATTTCACTAGGGGAAAAGAGATATTCTAAACTGGAGAAGTTGGCATATTTCTTGTTGATTGCATCAAGAAAGATGAGACCCTATTTCAAGCTCATCTGATAAGAGTGTTGCGGACTGACCTCTTAGACAATTATTGTGTCTCCCAAAATATCGGGACGATTATTGAAATACAATATCGATATAAGTTAATATGAAATCACTTATCATCCTTGGAAGGTGATCTAAGGAAAAAATTAGCAGATTTCTTTGCCTAGTTCACCATCTAGGATGATAAAATGAAAGAGTGGTTGATTGAACTTTCTCAATGGAAATTATACATAAACAGAGCATCCAATGACCATGATTTCAAAGTCGGAGTGGATATTGTAACCCCAAAAGGTCAAAGTTTCTACAACGCAATAAAATTTGAGTTCTCTGCTGAAAGTTAAGGGGGTATTCCATTAGGGAAATGATGTAATTTGTCATATAAACTAACTTTGAAATCAATCCCCTTTGAAATAAAGTTTATTTTTGGTATTTATTTTATATTATATATAATGTTATATGGTGATATAAACAAAATGTTTAGATAGTCAATAATATATATAAATAAAAAATTCTTAAATAAATTTGTATACGGTTTTAGTTTCAAATACCGAAACCATGAGTATTGAAGTATAAGTCAAAAATAATTTTTTAAAATATTCCTAGTCAAGATATTTCAAGAAATAGATATTGATACATTTGTTAAGGCTATATATGTGACGGGGTCCAAATGTTGGGTAAATATTACTATGGCTGTTGAGGGCATCAAGGGGTTACGTACATGTCATTATTGGATGACTATTGAATGACTCCACTGAGAGTTTCCTATTGGTTGATAAGAACAAGTAACCTAGAAAATGGATCAATACCAAGAAATCAAATGAAAGCACCAATTCTATTAAAAAGAAAGGAACAAGCAAAAAAGGTAAATGGAGACACGAGATTTTTTATAGTGATTTGGTGTAATCTTTAGCTTACGTCCACTTCAATCCTTTGTTGTTAGTTGTTCTCTCTATGGATTACAACTATTTATATAAGATATGAACACAATCTACTGGATCTTAGATTTACAATGATGTTTCAAGAGAGTTTGAGAGTCACTAATACTAGAGATTTGCTGATCTTTTTTTTTTTAGGGGATCGACATATCCAATAGATACTTAATACAAAACTATAATGGCTAGAAGATCTAACAGAACAAAATATAACAACTCAAATGTAAAACACATCACAGAACAGTAGATCATCACATACATATACAGATACACCATAAAGTATACAAAATGATACATGTCAAGTGGCGTAGCAACCACAATATACAGATGAGTCGAAAGAATATACATATCAGAGTTACAACCAAAAAGGACTACACAAAAAGCTATAACAAAAGTAGCTAGCAGAATAGTCCATGCGGAAGCAGAATAGGCTAAGTCCAAATGTACCTAACCTGAAACACCTCGGTCTGACCCGAGTATAAAATACACGGGTCAGTCTAGCTAAACAAATCAGTTAGAAAAGCTAAATGATAATGAACATGCAAGGTCATAAAGTACCATAATAATCTCTAAAGGAAATAACATGATCATCTAATAAAAGATGAATAATAACAAGCCTCATATCATCGGCAACTTAATAAACAAAGGATATGAATATCCCAAATCAAGCCAAAAGACAAATAACAAATACCAATGAAGGTAACACAAGTTTCCACAAGGTAATCGCTATGTATCGAGTGGTTCAAAAGACCTACTCCGAAAGGCGATACTCTAGGGAAATATAAATATCAATAAAACAAAAGATGCACGTGCTCAGTACTGTATAAACAAGGATCCACAAGCCCGAAGGCGACAAACCCAAGTATCTCTCGAGCGGTGACGAAGGACCAACTCCAAAAGCGATACTATAGGGCAACAAACCCGAAGGCAACAAACCCGAAGGCACAAGCCCGAAGGCACAAACCCGAAGGCACAAGCCCGAAGGCAACAAACCGTAGTGGCGAAGGTCCGGAGGCCCAGTACTGGACACCACTAACTGGCAATATGTGTCACAAACTCTCGGAAAGGAACTCGAAAAGTGTTAACGTGTGTCCCATACCACACGTTCGCACTAAACGGTTTACTAACCGTTAGTCAATTCCACACTTAAAGCAGTACAAAGTTTACCTCATCTCATCGGTAAACCAGACCCGAAGGTCAAAACGATCAAACGAATAGATTAGGAATTAATTGGAAAGGTAAACACACGTATTCCATAGTACGTGTTTTACCCAACCATTTAATTACCTTCCCACTTCGTTCGAAGTGCAAAAGAGTGTAATTTTACTCAGAAAATAATCTGGACAAGTTTAGAAATCGTTTGAAAACACTTTGGAAATTGCCTTTGAAATTCTCCTATTATGGAGTAAATAATTTAATACTTAAAATAATACTAAATAATAATTTAATAAGCCAATTTGTTTGGAAAACACTTTAAAATGCTTTATAAAACCCGTGTACGAAATCTAAAGAAAAATCTCAAAGAAATCGGAAAATATCAGAAAAAGCCGGAAATTATTCTAAGTATAAAAACCGGTGAAAACACGCTGTGAATCCAAGTTCGACAGCAGGTTCGGACCTGCAAACAGAGTCCAAATGACATGGAATTTGGTAGGAATGTAGTTCAACATTCCTACTTCAATCTGCAAAAAGAATCATTCAAATCCGATTTGAAACGAAGAATCTGCGTCGTTTCAAAGTCGGATCAAAGCAAGGTTTAAGACACTGAATTAGCAAGCTACAGGTACAAGTTCGACAGTAGTTTAGAAATAGCAAACCAACCCAGATTTTCATGAAATTTTACAGGAATGTAAATCAACACTCCTATTTCAATCTGCAAAAAGAATCACACAAATCCGATTTGAAACGAATGAGTTATGCTGCCTCAAACATGGACTCAGACCATGTTTGCGACAGTTCAAAACCAAATAAATGTGCAGGCCTAAAACCCCACTGGACTCAACTTTCAGGCATAAAACAGAGAAGCAAATTACATCATTTTGAGCTAAAAATTAGTACACATATAGTAGAAAATGTCAGCTCCCAAACAAAAAAAGAATGATGCAATTTGGATAAAATATGAGAAAGATATGATCTCTCAAAGTTGAACCCAGACAGTGTTTCACTGTTGAATTCTGGGCAAAAACATGATTCGGGTCCAAGTTTGACTGAAGATTTATACATGCTATCTATGTCAAAATGACCTGAAATTTAGTAAGCATAAATTAGAGAACTTTATCTTTCAAACAAAAAAAGAGTTGTGCAATTTGATAAAGAAACGAAAGAGATATGATGTCTCAAACATGGACTCAGGCCATGTTTGCAACAACTCAGAACAACTACAGGCAAAAATCTGTGCTTGAGTTGATTTTGTAGCAATGGTTTGAACACACAAATGACAACATTCTTCGACCAAAATTTGCAGAAACACAGTTCAACATGTAAGCTACCAAATGCAAGAAATCCGGCAGCATTTCATTGCCGGAATCAAAAGATATTAGAATGCAAAGTATCAACCAGAGAAGGTTTTGACACAAGAACAAAATTGTAAGAAAAAAAACAACTATTAAGCAAATTTCATCGATTTTGAGCTTGGCTCAGCTAGTTTTTGTGAGTATTACAACTCACCTTGCTGATATTGAAGTTTAAACTTGGATTTGCAGCTGAAAGATGAGAGCTTGGAGGTAGAATTTGCTTCAATTACCTGAAAAACTCAAAATAGAAACATGCAAGCCAAAAAAAAAAAAGATTACTAACAAACCCTATATCACAAAATAGATTTTGATGAAATATTTCAGTTTTAGAGTAGATTACCTGTAGAATATGTTTTATATTATTAAATTCCTTTATTTAACAAAAATGCACTATTTACTTAAATAAATGAACAAAACCTTGTTTTTAGCTCCTAAAATTACACAAAATTTATTTTATCACTTAGAAAAATATTTCAAACCATTTCAAAACATTATTTAGAGCCAAAACTTATTTTTAACCCAATTTCCACCTTTTATTTAAATAAACACTTACTAGAAGAGCTTACTTCTTTTTAAAAAAAATTATTAAAAGAAGCCACAACGCAATAATTAACAAATTTATTGCATTTTTACTCAAATAAAATTATTCCCACATTTATTATCACCCAAACCATATTTATAAAGAAACAGCGATATGGAGTCAAAAGTCACATGAGAGGTCGCAATGTCCCCATGTAATTAAAATAACTCAGTACTGAGTTATTTAACCCACAACCGAGTTATTTAACTAGGTATCGAGTTATTTCCTTAGTTGGAAATAACTCTAACTCCCTTCAATCATCTTTTTAACTTCATATTGATTTGTCTCATGTTTTTTCATTGATTGTTGGTTGATTCTAGTGATCGTTCCTTCATCACTTATGTTATCCTAACGTTTTAACTGTCATCTCTTCAAATATTAGAATTTCTCATCAAAATCATTGGAAAATCACTTGACCGTGAGTTATTAGAGTTGCATAAGAGGCATACGGTGTTCAGGAGGTAAAAACAAGGGGGAATAGGTCGAGGCCAACCTGTTTAACTCGGGGCCGACCTATTTTATCTTGGGCCGGACTATTCAATTAGATAAACTTCCGTCCAAACTTCCGACGTTCCATTTTCTAGTCCTTTTGAGTGTGCTTCCAAGTTCATAAATCGTTTCATCCTTGCATTGATCTTCTAAGTCCAGTTAAAGCTACTAGGCTGAAAAGCAAGTTAACACTTGCCTCCTAAAGTGCGCCTTTCAAATGTAAGGTGTACTTTGCTCATGAACAAGTTCCATCAGCAATCATTGGTAGTTGAGCTCTTCGGCCTTCCGTCGATCTCGATCTTGGTGTATCGTCTGGTTCCTTTAGATTCTCTTATAAACCAAAGGTCACTCCAGACCCGCTATAGTTAAGGACTCTAGCCATTGCTTAAGTATTGTTCTACATCATAATCATTCTGATTTCATTCGATGTTATTACATAACATATCAAAATTGTATAGTGTTCATCCGAGATTTATCTATTTTACTCTAAATATTGGGCGTTCAAATCAATTTATCAATCTGTGTCCATTCTAAGTTCGATCCTCTGGACCATTTTATATTCAATGTAAAGTGCGCTCTCTCTGAATCGTTCATGATCCAATCTAGGATTCGATCTCTTTGGACCATTTAACTTCCAATCTAGAGTTTGATCTCTCCGGATCATTCATCGCCCTATATACGATTTTACCCTCTTCGGATTCTTGCTGAATCCACACTCTCTCCGATAAAAGAACTCAATGACCAAGCAAGCCCATCCCTCCACTCTCTAGTGAGGCAGCTTACTTTTCATACAAGCCCAACCACTAGCTTTTTCACAAGGGAGCTTGCACCCTGCACTCCGGTATCATCTCTCTGGATGGGACTTAAAGCGATCAATATCATACAAGTCCATTCGCTTACCCTCCGACGAGGGGATTTGTAACCTTGCACTGTGCTCCCATCTCTTCGAATGAGACTTAAAGAAATCAATATCAGTCATCACTTTAATGTAGATTTTTCAAAAGCTAAATATTCAAATCAAAGAAAACATGCAGAAATCCTAATTATCTATCCCAGTCATTCGACTCAGAGCGTGCTTAAGGGCCAATCTAAGTCCCGTACACATGTAAGCGATCGGAGATTATTATTATCCTAAATACTTATCCAAGACATTCAACTAAGAGCGTGCATAGGACCGATCTAGGCCTCATATATGTGCAAACGGTCTGAAGTTATCATTATCCTAACTATTTAAAGAAAGAAATAGCAAAGCGAGAGAGTTAAACCTGACTCGCAACCATCCCGATCATTGAGTTTCGAGTCTCAAACTAGATCCCTTGTTTGTTCCGTGATGTATTTGTTGTAGATGGTGGTTGCGCTGGCTGCACCATTGTAGTTTGTTGCCTCACATATTGTTGCAGCAAGTGTCTCACAACAAGTTCTTCTATTAGATCATGAAGGTATTGACACTCGTTCGTTTCATGTTCGTCCAGCTCATAAAAGATGTAGAATTTTTCAGTTCTTTTTTATTGATCATTTGGCTTCTGATAAGGGATCTGCTCCATGTGTCTAGATATAGCCTCTTGGGTGTCCCTGTTAGCTTAATATTAGAAGATAACTTTGGTTCCCTCCTCTGTCTTTTCGGTTCTCCGAAACCATCATCAGCTTTTCTCTTTCCTTTGTCCTTTCCATTTTCTGGTCCGAACTGTCCTTTGTCATTCATAGCATTGATTTCAGCATCCTCAAGCTTCGACATGTTCTTGATACAAATATCTCAATATAAATCTAAAATTCTGCAAAATCCATTGGTGGATCCCTTTCTAGTGCAACTTTCAAGTTGATCTTGCTCACGACTCCAAACACTATCGCAACTAAGATTATAGATAGATCCAGTTTATTGACGGCCGCAGCTACCATATTAAACCTTGTCAAATAGCTTCTTGGACCTCTCCGGCCTTTATTTCATGGTTGATAGCGTCATCACATTGTTCAATCTTGAGACATGCACTTTGAACTGTCTTAAAAACTTACTCACCAAATTGTTCCACGTGCTTATGGACCCATTCTCCTACCGAACCACATTGCCGATAAGTCCATTAGGTATAATGAGAAGCACCGCCTCAGTACCTACTAATAGAATCCAACATCTCCACATGTTGGATGTATCCCACCAGATGAATTGTCGAATCCGACTTTCCGTTCTACATTTCAAGCGTCATAAGCTTGAAATCAAGAGGATTCCAGACATTCCAGATATTAGAAGTGAATGGATTCATGTTTATGTCCTCTAAAATCTAGTGTAAGGGCCTACCTCTAACTATTCTCCTTATCCATTCAACATTTCGGTTTTCACCATCCAATGAAGGTCTACAACCAAAAGTGATGTTCTACATCCTGTTCCTGTGGGGGAACTCCGGTGCATGCTTTGGCACATACTCCTCTGGCCACACATTAACGTTCTAACGTATTTCTTTGGTTTTATTCTATCCTCCATTCCTATGGGGAGATTTCGACGCATACTCTTTCAATCGTTGCTCATTTACATTTTGATTTGCATTTCTAGCACCATCATTGTTTTCTCTTGGCATTCCAGCATGTTCTAAGTTCACACCAGCATCGTCCTGTATAATTCTCTTGGTACCGAGTTGATTTGGGTCGGTACCACGTTGTTCTGCTTGTTGGGGGCATCATTCCAGTTTACTCCACTCTAACTTCAGTTGTTCCTACATTAGCTCCCAACACTTCGGTTTTGAATTCCTGTGGCTTTGGCTATTCCTTATTGTCCCATTCTTTGAAAAAATACTTCAAGCATTTCCTATTGTTGAGTCATTAATTCATTCTACATCTCCTTTATCATTTTCTCCATCTATTTTCTGATCATATAAACGGATTGATGAGAATTTGAGGACATCTTATGGCTGCCCTATGCTTTGGTTGGCTTGCTATAGCCTTAGCTCTAGTGCTTGATCACATCTTCTTCTCCAAATCTCATATACAAGCTTTAGGTTGTGCAATCTAGCTATGTTTTCGGTGAAAGCACCAAAATGTTGACCCAAAAAATGGATCAATGCCTAAAAATCAAATTAAAGGACCGGTTCTATTGGAAGTAAAGGAAAAAGTAAAAAAAGTAAATGGAGACACAAGAGGTTTTATAGTGGTTCTGTGTACTTTCTGGCCTACCTCTACTTTAATCCTTTGTTATTAGTTGTTCTCTTTCTTGATTACAACTAGGTATATCAGAGCTGAAAACAATGTAGTGAATCTCAGATTTACAATGATGTTTCTAGAGAGTTCGAGGGTCACTACTACTAGAGCTTTGTTGATCTAAGTCCTAGAGCAGCAAACAGTGGCTTCCTAGATTAATTTAATGGAGGAGTGGTAAGATGTGTAGAAGGAGAAGTCTCCAATGGTAGAGAGATCAGATCCCATTTTAGTTGTAGCTAGGCTCTTATTTATACAGAAATAGCAGTATGGAGTCAGAAGCCTGCTTGCAATAGAGTCCATACATCAGCCCAAAGTCGCATGAGAAGTTGCAACGTTCTTCGAGTTATCAAAATAACTCAATACTATGTTATTTAACTTGGTACCGAGTTTTTTTTCCTTAGTTGGAAATAACTTCATCTCTCTTTCATTGTCTTTCTGACTTCATGTTGACTTGTCCTATGTTGTTTTCATCGATTTTTGGGGATTCTGGTGATCGTTCCTTCATTGCTTAAATTATCCTGCCATTTTAACCATTATCTCTTCAACTTTTTGGAATTGCTTATCGAAATCATCAGGAAATCACTTGACCATGAGTTATTGGAGTTGCACAGGTGGCATATGATGTTCAGGAGGTAGAAATAATGGGGAAATAGGTCGGGCCGATCTAATTAACTCGAGGCCGACTTACTTTAGCTCGAGGCTGAGATATTTACTTAGCCAAATTCTTGTCCAAACTTCCAAAGCTTCATTTTCTAGTCCTTTTGAATGTGCTTCCAAGTTTGTGAATTGTTTCATCCTTCCTTTGACCTTCTATGTCTAACTAAAGCTACTTTGCTAAAAAGCGAGTTAACAAAAACTATGGTAAACAAAAAATCTCAGTTCGACGATGTTACATTATTCTTTCGATTTAAGAATACTATGGAAGTTCGACGTGAACACTCCACTTTGACATTACGTGATTGTGTCGATTATAGTCAGATCGTGACATGGCAACCATTGAGCGACTATAGCTGGATTTGAGTTGAAGCGTAGCAAGAAACACTATACAAAAGAGAATTTGTTCCTCTTCTATGAGAAGTTATTATCACGATCAATTATCATCGACTATCAAAAGTATTAGTTAGGATATACTGGTTAAAAATAAATGTAATTATTAAACCAAAGACTTTGGAGATGGAATAAATAGTTGTATACGGATATTGTTGGAGTTTTGATTATGACAAACTCCAAATATCAAAAGTGATATAATGGTGATGAAGAGAATGATCTTTAATATATCATTGCTAAATGGTGGTTCTTAAATAGAACTAAAATATGATTTTGCCAAAAAGATTTGTAAGAGATGATTTTAGCCAATCTTTCGCAGCATTAGCTAAGATAATGTACTGACATTGATATTTCAATCGTTCAACATTAATCGCTGATTGAATTCAAACTTAGGAGCCGCACAACAAAATCTATACAGTCTCCAAAATATCACCTGAATTAATTAAATTATAATGTGCTATAAATTAATTAATATAGAAGATACATCAATTATGAGTACTTCTAATATTTTTGGGTGCCATTGGTAATTTTGGTTGCTCTTGGGAATTTTTTCGGATGCCTTTAGTAATTACTTAGGTGCATATATAAGTGTTATATATATATATACGTTGTAATACATGATACCGGTATATATTTGAATGATCTAAAAAGGAAAACATACATAAATAAGAAACCAAAATAAGGGGTTTAAGGGCATCCACGTATTAGGAAGGTGGGAGAGCTTTAATTTGGCTTTAAAGAGCAATTACTAAGAGTTATCACCCTATTAATGACTCTTGTATAAAACCGTCCGAAACTCCTTCATAAGTGCTTAATGACATAAAATGAAAATGGTTTTTCTTCTCCTCAAAAATTTCCACCTCCTTCTTTCCTCAATTCTAGAAAACTAAAAGCATCTTCTCCTTAACAACGGTGATAGTTGTTCATTCCTTGTAAGATCAAGTTGGCTGATTTAGAATCCCAAGTGACAAGCATAGATCGATATGTAATGAGCAACAAGATCATTACAAGTAATCTTATATTTTTTATAGTACCATATATAGTATGCCATGACCATTATATATGATGTGTTACCACATATACGATTTAATTGATAATTGTAGAATTGTTAAATAATAGATACAAATTGCATAAACAAATTAACTAGTTTAAAATAAAGTTATTTTCGCTGATGATAAATTAAAACTACGTAAACTATTCATAAATTACTTAGAAAGGATTAAGTCACTATGTTTTGTATACTTTTTTCATTTAATTTAGTCAAAACATTAGATATTTATATTTAAGGTTTTGAATTTTGAATTTAGATAGCACTTTGAAATTGACAAATTGGTTTGTAAATATAAAATATTTCCTTGCTTAGTCAAGCTAATTAGATTTTTACAACAAATTCGAATTTAAGTATATACATACAATATATATTTAAAGTTAAACAATACATATGTGTGTGTGTGTGCATAGGTGTATAATATCAAAAATTATTTATTCGTAGCAGTACATATTATATATATACACAACATATATAAATCCATATATATATCTCTCTCTGTGTGTGTGTGTGTGTATGTTTGTGTAATACACACATGTTATATTAGTTTTATGTTACATTATCATATTGTATGCATGTCTTCTTTTGCAATATATACCATATATGCCATTATGACTCTTTACTTAATTAATATTATTAAACATGATACTCTTAATTAATTACTCATACCCTTGTTAATTTATACACCACAAATTCAGTGTGACCTTTAACATACCTAAATAACAGCACACAAAACATCTACCTAAATTATACACACATACAGACATCACAGCATACATTATAATATACACCATATATACATATAACATAAACGCATTTAAATTGAAATAAAACACAAAGTACCTGATTACTATGAGCACAATAAAATAAAAACAAAACACCTAATAATAAACACAATAAATGCTGTTGTAACTCCTCGCATACCTAATATCACAAAACATAAAAAAAAACCTAAACTAAAAAAATATAAACTATATAAAGTTAAAACAAAATATTAATCTAAAAGTCGACTAGATCTAGATGTAACCAGTTCTTCATATAGCCTTCCATGAAGATTCACACATGGATTTTTTTTGAAATTCATCCTATTTCATCAATTTCCAATTAAACCTAAACTAACATGTGCCACATATAGTGAAGCTAAGCATGAGGCATTGATAGCAAAATCTAAGATAACGAAGGAGTTGGGAGAAAGGACAATGCGTATCTATAGTGACTCCCAACTGGTGGATTTAGAAGTAAAGAAGGAATTTCAAGCAAAGGATCTATGGCTTGCCCCTTACGTGTCAAAATTGTTGGATCTACCATATAAAATTGAGTACTACACGATAACGTATATTCCTAGAGAGGAAAATGCAAAAGCTGATTCATTATCCAAATTGGCTCTGGTGATGCACAACTATTGGAAATCATGCCAGTAGAACTATTAATCTCTAAGTCCATACGGGATAGATATTGACTCAATCATAGACAATGAGGAGAGCGTGTCATGGATGACTCATCATGGAGAATAAGAATGTGTCATGGATGCCTTCATTTAATGAATATTTGCAAATGGGAACTCTTTTGAAGAACCATGACGAAAAAAAAGAAACTCTTGTGTAAGGGACCATGCTTCATTATGGAAGACAAGGTCTTATTTCAGAAAAGATTCTCTACCCCCGTTATGGCGTGTTGATAAGGATGAAGCTAAGAAGGTCCTGGTGAATGTTCATAAAGGAATTTATGGCGATCACATCGGATGCCAAAACTAAGCGAAAAAGGTTCTTTGTAGATATTACCGGTTAACAGTCAATCGAAATGCAGGGGAATATACAAAGAAAATGTGACAAGTGTGAGAGATTTTCAAAGATTTCAAGAGCTCCATACTAGGCTAATGTAGATGGTTAGCCTATGGCTATTTATAATTTAGAGAATTGATATTATTGGAGTGCTACCAATGTATTATGGAGGAGCGAGATATATGATTGTAATGGGGGACGACTTCAAAAAATGGGTCGACATGGATCCCATTACCACCATCATTTCAATGAAAAAGTTCAATTTCATAGCGAAGAACATTTTATGCAAGTTTGGAGGTCATTAAAATCGTTATAGAAAATGGAACTGAATTTTAAAGGGCGAAATTATGCGATTTTATGCTCGATATCTAATTAAGAAGAACTTTTCGACAATAGAACATCTACATTTGAGTGGATAAGTGGAGGTGGTGAATAAAATCATCAAATGTATTATAAAGAAGCGATTGAATAAGCTAAAGGCCACTAAATGGATGAATTAGCATTGGTGTTATAGGCTTATCGGACAACCCAGAAGTCCACAACTAGACATACTTCATTCGCATTGACCCTGGAACTAAGCATAGGATATTAATTAAAGCAAAACTTCCTTCCCATAGACGGATGCATTTTAACCTAAAGTGAATGAGGTGCAATTTGTAGCCCTCCTTGACTTAGTGGCGGAAAAATGAGAAGAGGAAACGTTTGAGGATAGCTACTCACTAGTAAATAGTAGCATGGCAGTTCAATACCAAGGTCTAAAACCTTATTTTCAAGATAAGCGACCTCATTTCGAAATGATTCTTTCTGGGTATGAGGGCACTTGGTCCGAATTTGAAAGAACCCTGTGTAACATAATAGTAGTTTGAAGATGGAACTTTTATGCTGTCAATAGTTTATGGGGACCAAACTCCGTGATGTGGAATAGTGAGCATTTGTGTCATTATTTCACTTCATTTCTTACCATTTTAGGATTTGTTTTAATTCGGACTAGATGTAATAAAGGGGATCTTGCTATTGGATTTATTGGAATAAAGTTAGCTTTTTGAATTAATGGAATCATATTTATTAGGTCTAACTTTATGTTACCGGATTTGTAGCATAAACAGACAATTTATGTTTTTGAAACCGTCAAGGTACCCTTCGGTAGGTGTTGATGGACCCCTCTAAATCATGATCAACTCTTTGAAGTACAAATGGATTAAAGGCAGTTTCGATAATTTTCCCTTACATATTTAATCTTTGACTAACACATAGAGATAAGAAAATTCAAAGATAAATGCCCGAAGATAAGCATCATAGACATCGATACTCAGAGATAGGCATCATTGTATAATTGATTTCTCATAAGTAAGAATATTAGGTTATATTGATGCTCATGCAAATACGAGGGAAAATCCATACACACACACACACACACACACACACATATATATATATATATATACATATCTAGTCGGAATATTGTAAAATAGTTTTATTTATAGTTAAACATGATATGTTTGAATGATAACAATTAAAACTAAGGAAACACATCGTGTTATCGTGGAAGTTTATTTTTATACATAGAGTTACAATAAATAATTGCATTACATAGATCACAAACACATGCAAGTATGATATTTAAGTAATTCATTACATGTAGTTATATGTTATTGTACGTAGGAATAGTTTATATCTATAGAATATAAATAATGAAATAAAAGTGAAGGGTACAAGATTTAAAAAAAAATACTTCTTCTTTCATATACAGCTTGTGGGGGTCTGGCCCTCACAACCATTGCCTATGTACATCCCAAGAAACAAATGGACAAAGACTAGGTCCAAACTCTGCAAAGGATGTAGGAATAACGAAGGACAATGAGGTAACCATTGAAGTCGTGGTAGCGGCATTAGGGCCTAGAGCCATAATTATAGTGGGGAAAGGCACCAATAGAGGCTGACCTATAATGGGGAAAAAATAGCGAAATAACTTTGAACGACTTCTTAGGAAATCCAAAGTTAATGTCTTTCGAATACTAATTATTTCAAGGATAGAGGTGAGCTCGAAAAAAACGACCACAATCTACCTCTCTTCCTCAGATAGAGGTGTCGCAAGAGCAATAGGGGTAGATGTTAGGATCTAGGGAAAGTCGAAATCACGGCATTTTATAACTACGATAGCGGAAGAAGAAGGTTGCATTGATGTAGGAATCATGATGGCCTTAGAGCTAGTCGTCACAAGTGTAGGAATCTCCAACCGAGGCTCCATAATAGTAAAGACAGAAGAGCTTTCAGTTGTCCCTTCCAAGTGGGATCCAATAGAATCCTCAGTGGGCATTTTCATAGCAGTGATTTCAACTTTCCAATGTGCTTTACCCTTCTCAAGGATCTTCAAATAATCTTCCACAAAGAGTGCTTCCTTAAGCTCTTCTTTATTAAATTCATCCCCAGCATTCTCCTTTTCCTGTCTGAAGGGTTTATTATAAACTTCAGTGAAGACTTGAGGGTAGGTGTCTCCAAGCCATCAAAAACTCCTGGTTTTGACAACAATAATGTAGAAGTTGAAATTTGTGTTTTCTATCTACTCCTCATAATCCTTACATTTCTCATCTACTTGAATGAGGCAAGCTTCAAACTCGGTGACTCTATCCTTAAGGGCTCGATTCCGCTCCTTCAAATCAGAAACTTCCTTGGCCTGTAGCTCAACGATTTGCTTGTCATCATTCTCTTGCCTCTGGATTATGAGATCAAGCTTGACAATCCCTTCATTGGTAGTGTTAAGTTGCAAGGGGATGCATCAATTTTGGTCGAAAGTGCCTCTTTCTCTTTCGCCAACTCACCATTTCAGACATGAGATGCCACTACCTGCCGATCAAACACAGAAATGTTATTCTATAAAGTTTAGATCTCAGCTTGATGCTTTGCTCACTTCCTCAAAAGCCTTCTCTTTTAGCTCCATGTCCTTCCCGTCTTTCTTGAGCTGGCTGGACATCTTATTTTTGATTGGTGTTCGTCCTTAGATATTTTCTCTAGCATCTCAAGATTGATGCGATTCTTTTGGTTGACATCGGCCAGACTTTTGGCGAGCTTTCTCTAGGTCTTATACTATTACACTACATTTTTATAAAATTCCTGACCCATTACCATCTTTTGGTTTGGGATATTTATAAGCTTGTAGTTAAAGTGGATCCAAGTCAGATCCATGCTGGGATTGTGGAACATCATCTCTGATAAAGTGGTAAGCATGGGACATCGGAGTAGTAGTTGTGTAAGTAGAAGTTATCTCATTCCCAAGTCTTTGAGAGTAGTAGGAGATGTATTAAGAATAGAGTGTGAACTCCTTAGCCTATTAGGCATAGGGTCAGGAGGAGGCGCGGAAGAATTCCTGCTTTGAGAAGCAGGAGCAAAGGAATGAGAAGTGCGAATGGAGCTAGTATCAGGAACTCAAGAGTTTGAGGTGGTGATCGACTTTATCTTGCCAGGGAACGACCCCTGTCAAAGTAAGGGTCTTAAGAGCGATTGAGCGGAGATCACTTCTTGGGGTGTTGAGAGTCCAAGATCTCAATGAGGCACTCTCTGTGGTGTTTGTTGTGATCTCAGTGCTCTCTTTGGTATTCCTCCTCCTCTCTCATCTCCCTTTATCTTCCATCTTCCCTCTGTATTTGAGATTCGTAGAGTGGGAACTAGGGAGGTGCACTGGAATGTTCCTACTAGTCTTCGTACCAAGATCCATGAAGAAATTCTTTGACCTGTGCATGGTATCTGAAAGAAGAAAAGAATAGGATTACTGCTTGGAAATTTGAAAGAAGAAGTATGGAATGTGCGTGTTTGTGATCTTATGTGTAGTGCTGGTGCATCTTATTAATTCTACATACCGGGCTTGGTTGATAATGCCATGGAGACAGTTTTGTCTTCCATAGGAAGGAAGGATACACTAGCCCAAACCCTCAATAGTTGCATAAGCTTGGGAGAGCTGAAAGCATATCCTTAAAAATTAATGGTCCCTATTTTAGAAAACTAGCTATAGATATCATCGGTTGTAGGGAATGGGGACGACTCTCTGACTTGGCATGGCTGGGCTTAAGTGCTTATTCATGGTCCACTGACTTAAATGTTTCAGCTGAGGAAAAATGTTAACATCTCTCCCTTATCGACGTTCTCCATAGTTGATTCATTTCCTTATTGTCTTTCTTCTCCTTATTTCTCTTCATCTTCATGCTCATCTTGTTCTCTTATCTAGTTATCCTTATCTTTATCTTATAACCAGTTCCTCCACTTCATCAATGACTCCATGGTGGGTCAGAGTCGAAGGAGCTATGGTCTAAGGAGGACTGGACCAATGTTGGGAGGATGCAACGCAAAGTGGACTCTTTAACTATTATATAGGAGATAGTGTTGGCGAAGGCAGAGGCAGATGAGTAGAGGAGTCGATCTTCTTTCATCCGCTAGGATAATCATGAGTTTGTAGGCTATATGGATTATGCTGTTATTCTCAATTCCCTATGGGATAACCGTAAAGTAAATAGAGAAGGATTAACGACTTGAATGAAGTAAATTAAGGTAAGGCAATGTGCGCAATGTAGAACTTACATCTAGAAAGCCACTTTTGTCAATATTTGGTTGGGTATCAAATGAAGTAGTACTAGTCCTTAGAGTAGCTCCTTACTATACATGCTAACTACCATCATCCAATCTTGGAAGGCACTAAGGAAGGTCAAGGAAGGAGTGTCTAAGTTGTGATCAAAGTTGTATAGATATCAGATTTCAATGAAGGAGGGATCCCTGTCCAAATGCCTTGTGAAGATAATGTAAAGGCATCGTAGTATACGCAGGCGTTTGGATGTAGCTAGAAGGGAATGATCCTCATACATTGAAGGAAGTGTCAGATGAAGGGATTGACTCACGTACGTACATATACATATACATACATACATATACATACATATACACATACATATATATATATATAGTGTGTGTGTTTCATGATGTGATGCCATCTAGGGGTTTGTGAGTATAGAGTTGTGGTTGTGGAAGTTTCACTTCATCCAGTGATATGTCTTGCTTGGTGCATATTCACCGAAGATCGAATAGGTCAATCTAGAAGCTAAGGAATCTAGTGGATTGTCTAGGACCATGATCCTAGTATGGTTAGCATTCAACATTACTTAATTGAGTGGATTCTTGATTATCATTGGCACAAACACTTTAGGATTAAATATTTAATGATGTCGGAGTCAATGAGTTCTAAAAAGAGGCCAAAATAGAAAGTGGGGTGGAGGTGGAAGCTGTTGTTAGAGGCATCAAGGAAGAAGTGGTTGTTGTAGTAGCAATGACGCATATGAGCTTCAAAGAGGCTCTTTGGATACTGAAAGCTTAGAGACAAGCTTGGCCAGGTAATTTTAAGTACTTTTTTCTACTTGAAAGAACATACCCCACGTGTGACTGATGTATAACATCTAATGGATGTCGCATGTGTTGACTAATCATATTCTATACAATGAGTGGAGGCCTTTGGTACTATAAAATGTGTGTCATACGTTCCTAGCACGGTTTACAAAAGCACTCTGTGTAGAAAACCTACTCATGCTGGCAAAAATATCTAGCATGTGATGGAACTGTGTGCGGATAATTAGCCATTAACGTAGAATTCATGTTAATGGAACCAAACGAAATCCAATACGATAGGGAGCTCTACCACTCGATTAGGAAGTACCAAAGATATTAGTTATATCTTTCTAGGACACATGATCTTTTAAAAAAAATATCGGTTCGATGGGATTCACATGGCATGATATGTCGATGCTCGACTTTGTCAAAGACAGATATGCAATTTTAGAGCATCTCAAAAGAGCGATTAGAGCCGATCCATAAGTGCCATTGCCAACGAATTATATTCTTCCACTAAAAGTCCTTAGCAAAACAAAATTATTTTTTTCCTCCCTATCATTACCTCATCTCTAAGCCAAATAGCACTAGTAAGTAAAGAGAAAAGAGGTGGCTCGGGGATGAGCTATAGTAGCAATGGAAGAAGAGTGATGACATCATGAGGACGGTGGCATCATGGATTGAAGTGGTATAACCCCTACCTAAGTCTGACTGAAGAATGTTAGCGGTTGAGAAGTTGGAAATGGTTGCATCCTTAATTCTGGATCGATCGACTATAAAGATTTGGTGGAATTTGAAGGCATAGGCAGGCTTTTGGGTTTCAATCCATTGAAGAAGGTGGTGGAATGGCATTTTGCTTGAAAACGGCGGGAAGGAAGATAGATGTTGGAATACGAGAAAGTGGATATTTTTTGTGAATTATTAGCATTTGTACTTTTTAGGATAAAAGGATTGGTATTGAACCATCTAAATTAAAAAAAAAAGGAAAAGGGAAGGTAACCTGAATGGCTGAAACCACTCTCATAATTCCCAATAATGATTGAAGACTTCAAAAGAATTCTTCAACATTTATATCTACCAAAAAGATGTAGCTCGATTGCTATTTGGAACGAATTGTCAATAGTCTTAGTTAAAATGCATCATTCTACAGAAATGATTCGAGTAATGTAAGCATTTGTGTAGGTTTGGATCTGTTACTTGTCTCAGCTCAAAGCATGCTTTATTTTCATAGAAGCATACTTTAGGTGACAATTTTTATCAAACATTTGAATCAAGCAATATTTCAATGGAATTGACTATGAAATGATTAAAGAATGAACCAAGAAGCATAAAAAGCATTAATGATGGAGTGCTAAAGGAAGAAATAGTCTTTAGAACAAACTTGACATACTTGTATCGATCCATCCATGGATCGGTAGTGATCCATCAAAAGATGAACTTTGACTTCTATTTTCTTCTATTATAGTTCTATATTCTATGTTAAGGAAAAATCAAATTTAAAGATAGGGTATGGATTGGTACTAATCCATCAAAATTAAAAAAAATTCCCTTGAAGTCCTAAACTTGAAGAGTTAAGAAAATTTGAAGAAAAGAATAAAGAATCGATCAAAGCTATCGATGGGTACTATTCCATGGTCAGGTCGGTAATGATCAATCAAGTCCTAGTTTTTGACCAGTTTGACTAGCGATTATAATTGTTTGGTAGCAATTTCAACCCAAAACATCTCGGATCTAATTGTTTGAGTGATTTACAACGAGATCTATCAATTCCGGTGCATGGATTTATCTATAAATAATAAACATCAACATTTGTAAAGGGTCTTCTAACTTATTTTTCTATGAAGACTCTGTTGAATTCAAAATCAAGCAATCATTTTCACTAAATTGACTTTCAATTTGATTGTAAAAAAAATATGAGGGTAAAAGGATATAATTTAGACATAGGCTACCGAATTTTCTGAACCACTCTAAAAATCTTCTGGGTTCTTACTCTTTTAATTTCATTTTTGGTGTTGGACCAATTTTTTAGCTCACAATATATAAATATTCTATTATAATGAAAATATTCATAACTATAAAAGTAAAAAATATTTCTTAAAAAATTTACTTTGTCTTTGAAAAACGCCTTGTTTTTACATTAATAGATATAAAAATAAAGTAAGGCGTTTTGGCTTTGTCGACGGATCGTAAAATCGATAAGTTGATATAACGTGACAAAAAATTTCCTTTGTATAAAATCATATATTTATTACTTAAATTAAATAAGTATACGATAATTGTTCAAAAATAAAGCAAAATGAAAATTCATTATAGACGCAATAATTAAAAAAAGCCAACATCTCTAAATAATTCATCAACGAATTAACTCATTAACCGGTGCATTGATTATACCATAGTCGATCAACCGGTTAATGATTAATTAGTGTACCAATTATTGAACCTAGATTATATACTAATCAGCCATTATTTCGTTGTGTTTCCTCCCTTTTTAGGTGAAAAACCAATACCCATTCTTCTCCCAACTAAAACGTACGACCACCATTGTCAATCCTACTTTTCTCGAAAATTGATTTCAATGGCTCCAAATAAAATGACAAATAAAGAGTCATCTCAAAGCCTACTAGTTCCTCCATAATATAAGGCATGGCTCAATAATGATTTTAAATTTATTAATGATTTCAAAATATTTATGAATTTCACATTATTGGCTCCAAGGTCGGTGAAATTTCACAACTTCAAAACATACGATATGGAAAACCTATTAAGAGATGTAGAAATTGCCAACATCATTCAGCATGAAAAATTGAGAATTTTATTTACCCATGTTATTTAGCTTTATATCATGATGATTTCTAGGAAGACACGAGTTAATAGTATTTGAAGTAAAAGGTGTATAAATTTGTTTAATATTTTGGGTGAATAATTTCTACTAGAGCAAGCAAATGCAATTTAGATGACTTATTATATTTTATATGATATATCTCACCAAACAATGGTATTTAGGCTTTATTGAACGTAAGAGAATGGCTTAATTAACAGCGAGATTGTCAAATAGAATATTATTCCTAAAACCAGAAGCTTTAATCAAATTTACACTGTAATTAGAACCACGGCCTGTGTAATCATTGGTAAAATAGCAGTGAACTAGTCTAGTTTTCTCTTAGATAATATATTGGACAAATGACAATGACGAGGAAAAGTAAGGGTTCATTATCCATATTGTAAGATTCTTACACTATTTCAGCATTTTCAAATTAAGTTAATTGATGAGCATGTGATTGAATAATCATACAGACTGCATATTGATAAGGTAATATGCAGGAAAATGAATATACACAAGACCTTTGTGCCCTACCCTACTTGTATTTAAGAGGAAGCTGACTTTATTTGTAATATCCCACCACTATACCCATACTATCAAAGAGTATTATTGAGTAGTACTGCTGGATAATATGAAGAATGAGGCTATCCAAGGTGCATACGTGAATATTCTCTTGTACTTACGTTGATATTTTTTTAAAACATCAAATAAATAACCCATTTATATGTACATAGCAATGAACACGTGGCCTCCAAAACAAAACAATACATAATATACAGTAAATAACAATATATAGTAATTAATAGAGAATATAGAGTCAATAATAGCGATAATAAATAATATAAACATATAGTTCTTTATAAATACAAAACATCTCAATATATATGATGAACAATACATATACATCTCAACATCACATATAAAATGGGTCAATGTCATAAAATATCGTATCACGCTCCTAACATGTGTCTCCTCTAAGCCCACTAAAACAAAAGCTGGTAATGTCATCCCTATACTTAAAATGTCTCGGACTGATCTGAGCATTATAAAATAACACACAGGTTAGAATATATCTTATCAAGAATTATAATTAAGGTGACACAGTATAAACAAGAAAGAATAATATGGTATCACCACCAAAATACTCAAAATCTCAAAAGTCATGTCAAAGTGTGTGTGTGTGTGTGTGTGTGTGTGTATAAACAATCCTCAAGGCCTAATATTACTTAAATATCTCAAATCCATATAAAACAACAAGAACTGATATCAAAACATGTTATCACCCATATAAAACAAATCAATAGGAATCAAGAAGACCATCTCCATTGGGTGAATCATACATATAATACAACATTAACATATCACATGAAATCATCTAGTGAAAAGGGATAACACATTTCAGTGCCCTAATCTAAAATCATAGATCAATTTATAATGTGAGCTAGCCCATCAAATCATCCAAATGAGATCCAATACTATACAAACCACAAAGATAATCCAACATAATCCAAATCACAATCAATACTAAAGGCTATCTCAAACTATCAAATCATCAAATTGTGTGGATATAATTGGGACTGACTATACTTCAGACTCAGCCTGTCTTTAGTCCAGTCAAATCATTATAGGAATAAAACATATACGCCAATCCACTACTCACATAAACCCTGAACCAGATGAGAGACTGATGGTTGCCTACCACAACCATACTTCGGGAACCCAGGTCTACTCACCTACCATAAAGTAAACGTCTACTCCTATAGTCTTCAGTTACCTTGATGGACATTGTGACACCATCACCTATGACTCATCAATGTGTAGCCTCGGTTAAGACCTTGCTCCGCCCCTAATGGTAAAAGACTGCTGCCTATGAGACACAAGAGGCTGTAGGGCACCTACCCCACCAACTATCGATCATGTGATGCGCATTGAATATAATAACGAACAACAGTGTCATATATCTGGGATGCGACTCCATGATCAGGCCGCCAGGGTGGATATTGGCCAATCTGTTCACTCCCCAAGCATAAAGGAAGTTGGACACAATGTGGATGGTCATATAGTACTCATACCCTACAGCTACGCATATCTATAAAGTAGGCTGATACATGACTCTCATAAGTCACCACCTGACTATACGATACTCCTCATCGAGTATCGCATATACACATTCATGAACCTTGACTATATGATACTTCTCACTGATTATTATAAACATTTATGTCTATGATCCACGTTTGAGTAGCATTTACTTATAATGAATAATAATAAAAAATTCAACTATGTCACATACCACCGCATGTTATTTGAATAATTATTCAATGCTCATAAACTACACTCAAACCACAGTAGATATCTCTATACGACAAGTCCAAATGAATAATTGAAAAAGTGTTGCTGAACGTCTTATACCAGATAGATCACTAAACCGTTTATTCAAATTTCTCATCACACAGAAATGAAATCACATAAACCAAAGAGAAGAACGTCATCACCGTATGCTAAAATCTTAGTCAAAATCATGTCAATGGTGAATCAATCGTATGACCCATTTTAATATACAAGAAAGAATAATTAGAAAACTGATAAAAAATAGATTATTCCAATAAATATAAAATATAAAAATCAATATTTAATGATAAATCAATTGCAACATATAATTTTTATATAACAAAATTAAAATTGGATAAGAAATAATAAATACATATTCTAGAATTAATTAAATTATTAACTAGTCTCAAAATATATTATATATATAAGTAATTTCAAATTTCTTAATCTTTTATAAAATTAGACAATCATTTAATATTCATTAATAGTATTTAAAACTCATTTAAATTATTATTATTTATTTAAGTAGCTTATACATTGGTACTAGTGTGCACATGTGCTTCGCACACGGGTGTGGCAAAATGATATAGTTTCATAGATATTTAGATTTACAATTATCATTTGTTCTATTGTAATATTTTTATTATAATAATTATTTAGGTTAGTTACATTCAATTCATTTTATGGAAAACCATTTTAAAATTTTAATTATTTTAAGATGTTTACATTTGTATTGATAGAGAATAAAAATTCGTTTTAAGTCCAAATATGTTACACAATTTAAGCTTAAAATATTTGTTTTAAGATTAACTGTTCTAACTTTAACAATACCCATGGTTACACCTGAAGAAAAAACTACCTAAGCATTGGAAACAAACTACTCAAAAATGGAATGATTTCACCTGCTCAAACAACTCTGTTATATATATGATCAATTGCCTTTTCCAACCTCAAGGCCAAAAAAAATTCTAGGAGTTTATTTTTTGATTTCCATCATACTTTCTTCTCATAAAAATGGTAAAAAGCAGGCAAACACCTGAGCATCAGAATGCAACCATTACAAAAAAAAAAACTCATCTTCGTGTACTCTATCTAGTGCGTTATAAAGATAATGGCATGTCTAATTATATTATAAATTCAGTAAAAGTTAGAGAAATGAATATGCATCATTAACTTTTTTCAATATTTACATTTCTCTCTCTATATGCACACTTAAAACTCGACCCCATAAACTCTATACGTAATACCTATTTGCATGATTCCCTCATCCTTGCTGCATGAATGATGCCAATCTCTACGGCTTCCTATAAAATTACAAAAATAAATACAACATGTTAAACAGTAAAAAGATAGAGAGGGGAACATAAAAAGAAACATGAAACTATTATAGTTATAACATGATTATGTCCTCTATGGACTGAAGAGATAAAATAAGACTCAAAATAATACATGTTCATTCACTAATTGGGATGATTAATGGAAAAAAGGATCAAATTAAAAGGATTGGAATAAACCATAGCAAGCAACTCATTTGCAGCTGTTATTAGGTTTAAAACAAATGTATACCACTCTGTTAGGCACATAGTTAACATGACGAACAATATATTTCATTTAAGGGAAGACGCGGAAAAATATTGCTTTGTCAATAAACCATATTTAAGTCAAGGGATCAAAAAATTACACATTCATTACCACTGTAGTTATAACTCTGAATCTAGTCTCCAATTCAAAAAATTCACATACAGTAATCTTCAATCTTAGAAAAACACTTCTTCAAGTAGAGTGATGAGCGAATCACATGGCCTATTTTGAGAGTATGAGTAAAATAATAAAGGCTTCATTAAGAGTCAATGAAAATATAAAATTACAAACAATATATTATAATTATAGAATGTAATCTTTAAAGCAAAAAAATAAAATATTCTAACCATTACAAAAAACGACTTAAATATCAAGGCTTACTCTATAAGTTTATGACTTTTTTAAAACTCAAAATCTGCATAAAAGTAACCAACAAAGCCTAAATTTAAAATTCTACTTCTACAACCATCATGTTGGACCAAAATGTCAACAGGCAACTCTTATTCAAACCAAAACATCTTTTAAATCAGACATAAATGAAAAGGTTTCATTTAGTAGATGAATGAGAAGGTTTCAATTTTGACATTGAATAAGTAATAAAATTGATTATATATAGATAATTCAAATGTGTTCAAACAACAATTGTTTTTAAGGAAACATATAATTATCATAGCTTAAGAAAACAAATTGTACGTGGTATAGGTTCATGCAAGATAAATTTCATTTGAATACCTTGAGAAAAATTATGTTGGATTAATCAAACTTAAAAATTCAAATAATTCACTTCAACGTTAATAACATTGTCAAAGCATTCATTTTTTATATTTGTGGATTTCAAATAGTAAAAGCATGTAAGTTCATAATATCTTATGTCACTTGTTAAGCTGTCAATAAATAGTAAAAACAGAAGAGAATATATTTAAAGCAAATTGAAGAATAAAGAAACACACAATGTAGACCCTTAATTGAATAATTGAATTATGCATTAACACAAATTTATTTTTCGAATATCCTCTAGACACTTTGGGTAACCTTTTAAATAACTGAATGATAAAGAAAACTTTAAATTGAAAGCGTATGTATGGAAAAAAGTGTTAGTGCTGGAAAAGGAGTTATATTTGATGATTTTAGTGATTGAGAATAAGTACATATTTTTGAAATTGGATGTTATATAATGGTACGGTGAAACTGATTGGATAAGTTCAGCATACCGGTACATCAAAAAACATATTGTATTTGTACCATTGTTTAAAAACAGAGATGACATGACATATTAGAACAATATAACATTTCTGTTACTTGCATATGTTGCTACCAATTGCCTTTTGTGAACCTGCAATAAACGGTCATATAAAATGATAATCATGAATAAATTAATGTTATACCAAAAATATGACTGTAATAAAAAATATGAAAAAAAGTTAGCTCGTTTGAGTTACCAGCCATAAATAATTCCATCTTGTCTTTGGAAAAAAAATCATGTACATTATGTTAATAGTACTTAAATTTCAGAACTTCAATTTGATAATTAAATTTACCAATAATTTAAGGCAGTCTTATAATCTAATTCGAGCTTCAACGATTTAAACCATTTAAAAATATTTTTAAGGTTGTATAAGGGATGTCATAACCGACAATGCTTTTGAGTTTGTAACCAAGTAAGTAATTCATTAATTTTCTGTTTCATGAATTAGAAAAAGGTAGGTAAAAAAATTGCCGGTAATGCAGAAATAAAAAAACTCGCAGTAGATAAAAAATGCATTGAATTTTCAATTTTGTTTCAAAGGATATATTTCAATATATGAATATGTCCAAATAATAATATTGACACAGTCGAACAGTGTTGTATAGCATACAGGAAAAATAGAATGGAACTAATTTAATGGTTCATATCTTTATTTTTAACATGTATAGAAATAAATAATTGTTATCTAAGTAACCAGAGGTTCAACTAAATAATTGCTATGTCATCAATACTTTCAACCTGTTTCTTCAGTTATAATTACTACAAAGATATAAGAATACTAAACTCTTTAATTGTAACTCTAAAATTTTGATGTTTATAAGAATAATTGACAATGCAAAAAAAAAAAAAAAAAACAAAAAAAAAAATTAAGCTAATGGGCAGTTATGTTTTATGTGATACTTCAGTAAGATTACATAAAGCGACAATTGTATCTGAACCGTCAATTCAGGTGTTATACACATCGTCATGTTCATGTAACTTAAAAGTATAAGGAGAAATTAGTTTCATAAATCAGGTGGCATGCCACAAATACGTAAACATTATGCATAAGGAAAAAGGTAATACTTCTCAAATAATTATATTCAATAGTATCAAAGTACATGTAAATAATGTTGTGTATAACTTTTGTTGGAAAACATGAGCATTTTGCAAAAAAAAAATCTGAATGACTGGAAATTCGTTGCGCTTTCCTTACACTGCACCTTCATGTGAACATCTTTCAGTTTCATATAGAAAACATTATCTGTGACCATGCAAAATTTAAGAAAATTAAATATAATATCAAAGTTCAAGAATCAAGGAGTGAAAAAATGAAGAAAAACTAAAATTTGATAGAAAAAGAAGACTAAATAGCCCATAAAAAATAATTTCAGATGACTTTTTCGTTGAAGCATATATAGTAGGTTGGTTCGATAAGTAACTAAATTTCAACAAAAAAGAGAGCTAAGATTAATATATATTTGGGATACTTGCTTAAATTATGGTACATGCTAATTCAATATACCGATCAATAGTTAAATCAAGTAGCACAAAACAAATAACATCAACACAACATTTTATGCTACCAAAATCATAACTTCCAAATGTTAATACTATCTGTGGTAGTTATTTGTAAAGAGGAACATCTCGGTAAATCAATTTATCACAGCACAAATGGAAACCTATTGAAAGTCTCATTTCAAATATATAACTAAAAAATACAATAAACTTATTTAATCAATAGTAAAGAAGAATTAATGCATCAAGTATGAAAAGTGTACAAAAAGGTAGAAGTTGGTTTTTTTTACCTGAATAGAAACGAATTAGACTGACTACGAGAGCCTATTTTTCATTAATTTCGCTGAAAAAGGAAAAATGAACAACATCATACTGTGTGTTTTTCAAGGTTAATCGGAAGGCTGAAATGAAATAGACGAACCATTTACAGCGAGCTTTTACCAATGACTACGGAGGACATCAGATCCAAGAATAATGACCAAAAACTATATATTTTCAAAATTGATAGGGTAAATCTATTTCTTCACTGTAATCACACCACAAGAAATCGGCCAAGCCCTTGAGAGAGTAAGGGATGAGGTGGAGAGTGGATGCTGACGTGGGGAGAAAGGTGGGGATAGGAAACCAAGGATGTTGGTTGAGGTTAAGGGAAATGGCGATACAGTTGCGCTAACTCAATTTTGTTTAACGCTCTGCAAATTATAGGCGATTTTTAGGTAAAAGGAGTGGTGCTGATAGGGTAACGGAGGGGATAGACACTACCAACTTTGAGGGAATTAGGGGCACAAAACTAGAGGCTTAAAAAATGTTTAGCCTCTAATGATACCATTTTAGAGGCAAAATTGATATTAGCCGGTAGTGATAACTATTGAGGCAATTAGAAACGCACCTGTAAATAACTAACGACATAATTAAATTTTGCCCTTAATGGTACCTATCAGGGCAAAAATCAACGCCCATATTGTTCATCAATTTTTTCACACCTGGCGGTAAAATTTTAGATGCCCGCTAAACTCCACCTTGTTATATCATTTTTCCTCAATTCTATGTTCTGAAAAATCAATTCATTGTTTTAAACAAAATCACAAATTCCTCCTACTTGATCAAAACTTTTGCTGGGATTCAATCAATAACTCTCCAATTTAATCAGACACCAATGGTAAATATTTATACGAAATCATCATTTAAATACCAACTAAATCCTAATCGAATGTTATTTTCTATGAAAAATTTGCAGTCCAATTAGATTAGATGCAAACCTTCATTTTTAACTAACCTTTTCTACTTGGTTCATTATTTATGTTGTTTTCTTTCATATTCTTTTAATTCTACTGCCTTGCTGAATATGAAAATGAAAACATTTTGGGTTAAACAATTATGGTCCAGTTTCCTACAATTTAATATATATATATATATATATATATATATATATTTGTATTTTACTTTATTGTTAACTCAATGTTTCAGCTGTTAGTCTTTAGTATCCTACCTTTTTCAATTTTTACAGAAGAATTTTAGTCCAAAACTAGTTGCACATAAGTAGTTTGTTTATATGTTCGATCAAGTGCATAACTGTTTTCAGTTCAGTAAATTTATTTTCAGCTTTATAAGCATTAAAAAAAATCTGTTGATGAAATTTATTGTGTGATTGTTGATTAGCATGTTGAATGACTTATTTGTTTAAACTTGCAACGTAGTAGATGTATGTCGATACAATAATGTATTTCTTTAGATACTATTATTGACTATATTTTGGTTTTGAATGATGCATTAATGTGGAAAATATTTAATGCCAATAATACCTTATACTTTGATTCAATTAGCTTATTTTATGTAAATGAGTGAGAGTAGCATAAATAATTGAAATACACATTTAAGTAATGTTCATTGACAATATCATGTCGCAATGGCACTATTCATACCTAGCTTAAATTCTAGGTTTACATATAGGTCTCTTGTATAGTAGTGATATATGTATGCTCCTCTACATGTACAGTTGAATGTTTTAACTGGTCATGTCTTGGTAATATTGCAAAAATACATGGTATTTCGACCATTTATTTATACTAGACGGTCCTTTATATAATGGTTTAGACAAATTAACGAAATTTGTCAGTTCTGTAGCCATAATTTCACTACCAAAAAAAAGATTATTAGAGACATATACAAATGCCACTATTGTTAACAATAAATGCTAATAATTAAATAAAACTGCCCCTAGAATAATGAGAGGCAAAAGAAAAAATGGCTTTAAAAATCAAGCCCCTAATAATATATAGGGGCATATTTGTTAGTAAAACTGTCCCTAATAATGCATATGCCACATAAGATTCTTGAATTCAAACTTAAGAAATAAAGGCACAACTATGTGCCTCTAATTAATTTAATTTAACTGAAAAAACAGAAACCGCACATTATAATATGCTAATGTGTAAAACACTGAATCAAATTTCAAAATACATTAACTAAATAAATAAGAATATACAGTCAAAATACCCAGATGAAATATTCTATAATTAGTACAAAAACAAAACTTTCTACCTACGTATAACATTTTATTGAGAATCCACAAATAGAAACATAATTGGTAACAATGATGTATATTTCCTATTAATTATTGCAGTTACACATAACATCCACATATGGGAACAACTGAGCTCGCATTGACATATATTATGTTAATATGCAGATGAATTAACCATGTTTTGCATTAGTACGTGGAAAATTTCCCGATGCATTGGCTGTTTGCGGCCGAACCATCAGATTTTGTGGTTTTATGCTCCAGCTTTTCCCTGCTTGCTACAACAGTGTAACTAGTAGCCTGTTGCGTATAAGCACCTGTAGATACAACATGCACATCGCCTTCCTTTCCAGCATTACCTGATTTCTAGAAGGGCGGAGCTAAAATTTCAGCCTTTCTTTTAAGCAAGGGAATTTCTTCTGATGACTCAACTATCTTGACATTATTTGCAGAAGTAGCCTTATCAGCATCATCATAGCTTTCATATTTCTGCTTCCTTGTTGCCAGCAAAGGTATAATCTAAGTCCCTTCTTTTACCTTGTCTTCTGCAACTAGTACTAATGGTGGTTGTGAGTAGTTCAAAGCATTATACATAAAAATTAATGCTTATAAATTTCGAACGGGAGAAAATATATGTCATGAGATATCCTTGATAAAAGCGTGTAATGTAAGTCTGACATTTGAGTAAATAACTTGAATCGTATAAAGTAGAAACCAACACTTAAGGATATTCTTCTCCTAAATACTCATATAAAATAACACTCGAGTGACAAATGAGCTACTCTTCTTCGCATTGCTGGATCATGGCTACAGTTCGAGAGATAAGATCAGTAGCTTGCAGCCTTACTTTTGTGCTTTTATCAATTAGCCGTCATTTGATTGTATAATAAATCTGAGTAAGATAAGCCATCACTCTTTGGCCAAGAGACTTCACCACACCATAATCATTTAAAATTTCTATTTTCCTAAATGGGTAAAAAAATTAGCTTTATTTAAAACACTGGCTTAACTTTCTTTATATTATATTTGCATTAATTATATAATGTTTATATAACAACTTAATTCACTCAATATTCCATTTGTACTCAAAAATGTCCAGAAATTGACTTGTTTAGGCCAAAACCATCTAATAAATTTTGTTTGACTTTTATTTCATGCTTTTGGTTCTCAAGGATTAATTTATTTTTTACTTCCGTGGTTGCTCAAAGTAGAAATTGATATTCTTTACTCATAGATTGGAAGTGTACAGACTGTAGGAAATATGTATGTTTATACCAAAATATATCATAAATATGATTCATTTGAAAGGGAAAACATTGTACTTAAAACCAAGGACAGCACCAAAGCACTTTTAAAGAATATCAATTAGCCGAAACCAATGTAAACTTAGTTAATTTTCATGAAACCTAGTTAGCATAGTATTTTTTATAAAATTCGGTTAACTTTATATACTCGGTTAAATTTCCATAGAACTTAGTTCATTTCCAAAAAAAAATTAGTTTATTTTATAAATTTAGTTAATTTTTTTAACAACAAGGATTAGTTAAATTTTTACAAATTTAGTTAGTTAGTAAACTTTGTATCTAATTTAGTAGACTTAGTTGAATTTTTATGAAATTTAGTTGACTTGTATACAATTTACTTAACTTTTACAAAAATAACTTGATTACAAAACATAAATTCCTTAAGCTCAGGTAATTTTTATAAAACTTTGTTAATTTGGTTAACTTTTATAAAAATTAGTTTCATAAGCTTGGCTAATTTGATAAAACTTAACTTAGTTGATTTTTATAAACAAGGCTAATTTTAATATAACATAATTCACTTAGTTAAAAATTTATAACGTTTGGTTTATTTTTATAAAACTTGGTTAATTTATACTTATTTAGTCTTTATAAAACTTAGCCAACTTAAAGTCAAATTATTATAGAACTTAGTTCATTATTTAGAACTTAGTTAATTCATATAATACGAGACACCGCTGAGACGTTGTTGAGCGCTGATTAGATGCAACTTTGCAATTTTAATATCCTGCCTTTTAATTACAATGCTTTGTTAAACACTTTGTCTGAGACGTCGTCTAAGCATTGAGCTTTTCATGGAGTGCCACAAAATATGCGTTTTGTTATAACTTTATTATTTTTTACTTGACTAAATTAGATACATTTATAATAAAATTATATGATTACTTCATTTATTTATTGTATATCTTTTTATTTCAAGAATTTCAATGCTTGAATCATTTTTCTATATCTTTTTTTCAAATGTATAAATAATAAATTAATAAATAATAACAATTCTTTATTATCTTTGAAATCGAAAGTTACTCTTTAATTTCTCAATCCTTTAAAATTTGACTACTAATTTCTTAATTTATAATCTTAAGTGTGTTAGCCTTTTAAAAGTTATTTCAAAATAATTTCCTAATCAAACACAAAATAACTAACTATATATTGAAATATATAATTTTTAATGTAAATCATTCATGTATTACTTGCATTATACTATGCTTGCAGAACTTATGCATTTGCCAACCTTGATACAAGGGTAAAACTATCATTTTACAATTTTTTACTTTATCATGCTTAAGTATTGTTAGTTCTAGGTTGTTATGGTATTGGTAACCATTATCGATACGAGAAAATTATTGCCGCAATGATACCATAGTATGCCAAAAATGACCACCGATACTTTACCCTACCATTGTTGATAAAATGATTATTGGTGAACCAATAAACTGGAATATGATTTTACGTAAGTAGTTGATATCATAAAAAGTGGAAATGCATAAAGAGATAAATTGATAACTATATATACTTCTGTACCTTGACACAAGGAAGAATGTGTTGTATTGCAAGCTATGGGTTCAAAATACAATAGAATTTTGTCACTTTTCCAGCAAGCTATGGGTTCAAAATATAATAGAAATTAGCCGCTTTTCCAATAGTAGCTATACGTACTTTAGCCTCATTGTCCCAAAAAAAAGACAAACACAAGCAGGCACCAAATTAGATCTACACTACTAAACATTAAATCTATATGTGGTCATCAAACAATATAAATTTGGAAGCTTCATATTTGGCTTATTAACATAAAATTACCTGGTAGGTTCAGGGCCAACAACTTCACATAATTCATATAGTTTGTTTGCAACCGTATACCTTCATGATTCATCCTAAATAGAGAAATAGACATGCATTAATTTATATAAAGAACTACAATATAAGAAAACATAGTCAAATTTCTTAGATTCATGTGAACAACCAAAACATAAAATTAAGAAAAAGACACGAACAATGTATATAAATTATTACCACTAGTCTATTCAAGTATAAAGCCAACTGCAATACATATTCAAGTGTACTCTTGTGGTTCCAAAAAAATTTCAAGTTCAGCACAACCCTCAACAAGCAACAGGTGTTAAGAATCTTGATCTTAATTGAAGTGATAATAGTGTTACGATAAAGAAAGTGTTGAAATCATGAAATGCAATTACTCAATTATCTACGATGTTCTTTTTAGATGATTGTTGACAGATCAGGGATGCTAGTGTGTGTTTTTTTGGGGTGTCACTGCTAGTCCTAAGGACTAAGAAAGGGAATCCATTTGTTCCATATCTACTTGATTTGGTAATCAAAAGTTTGGATGCTGTAGAATGCTCCAAGCCTCAACATAGGCAATTATGACATTAAAATGACTATTTTGATTATTAGTAGATTCAGTCCACTAAACATATGTCATACTAACTCTCTTTACTTAACTCTGGCATGTGCATGAATGCGTGTTCAGCTTGAACGACAATAAAACTACTTACCTTGCCAATTAAACAGAATTTATTTTAACAAACTATGATTTTAAAATCACTCAATCGAGATGGAAAAAAATATAAATGTATAGATGAATAGGAAGCATACCATTGTTTGTCAAACCATCAAATATTGACATAATCTCTGTTTTCAAATGGTTTGGCTCAAATGTAGCAGCAAATTTCCGTAGGTTGGATGTAGTAGATCTTCTCACCACTGGCATGCCGTCTTGACACAAATAATTGAATATAGAACTTAGCCCAGTATTTAAAGACTCTGTTGCACTTGTGTAAGCAATGTGGAAAGGTCAACATGATGAAACTCTAGCAGTAAACCATTCACCAGCAGCTAACCTCTGAAAGCATAAGATGGTAATAAAATAATAAGTACGTTGGTTAAATTCTAGTATAAAATATCCTAGTAAGATACAAACAAGAATGCAAGCTATCGAGGAAGCTTTATATACTGATAAATAAATTTACAAAGACAAAAAATTCGATTTTTCTGAAGTGCATGGTAGAAATTCTGATGTAACTTCTGCTATTGCAAGATTGCTCTTTAGATTTTTTTCAGATCCACTTTATTTCGCTAGGAGCGATGGCAAAGTAATTATTAAACTTAAGGACTTGGGAGCTTTGCTCCCAAGCTGACTTTAACCAATATGAGTAAGTTCCCAACTGGTAGAACTTTGGTTAACAACCAAAACAAGTTCCCTTTGTGCATCTTATGACCTAGGAAAAACATTTTCAACCATTTGAATTTGTTTTGTGTCATGTTTTTTTTTCATTAGGAAATTCGAAACAAAGGCTGCTAGATTTTCAAGTAGCTTTTTTGGAAATAATAAACCTGAATGTGTTTTTATTACAACAAATTTGGTGAAAATAAAAGTTTAATTTGATGATGCATAATCATACTACCAAATATATGTTACCACTTTAACTCGAGTGGGATTTCAATGTGCAACAAATTTAGAGTGAATAAAATATTGTTTGATGATTACAGTTGAACTAGCAAACATAAGGAGTTATATTTCATGCAGCTAATTACATTTCAATCTTTAAATCAACTACAATTAAACAGCATATTAAACTTGAGAAGATGATGAGTTTTAATTAAGAAAATCTTCATAGTACAATGTACTGTACTCTAATGTCTTAACAGTTAACAAAATCCCAAATCTAAATGTTATTCTCATCTTAAAAATTCATAGAACTTATAAAATCTACATGGTCAAGGGGATAGAAGATAAGGTAGAATTTTTATTTTACCAGGAGGCCTAATTTTCCTTTACCATCAGTAGACCACATCATGAATGCCAACTTTTCCTTTCTTGCTAGTATAACCACCTCCAGCACTACTTCCTCTCTTATTCTTCCATTTCACAGGCCAGATATGTGGTTTCTTATCTGCATACCAAGACAAATTAGCTGCTCAATAGCTTGCATAAAGCATGTTCTTAAATAATAAACCTAAAAATTATTCACATTTATTATGTGATGATATGCTAAAATGCCCTGTTAAAATTTCAGTAAAAATGAAAAGATGGAAAAGTAATAAGACAAGTGTTACGTTTAATGATGTGTAAAATAAATTAGCTTAGCTATTGCAGCAAATATTACAATAGAACTAGATATATCATCTTCTAAAAGACGTGTATAGTTGCAAATTTTAAACAAAAATTCAAAAGCATGGTAGACCCTAGTAATGTCAATACCTTAACTAACAAAAGATGTATACCTTAAGTTCAATTGTAAACACTATATTATATCGAATCTATACTATATTTCACATTGTAACTAATGTCATATAACATATAATTCCAAACTTGTTATTTCATGTCTTCAATAGGAGTCTCTTAGTAGACATGTTAATGCCCTGATAATAAAAAATTATTCTCAAAAATACAAAAAATGTATCGTTTCTCTTTAAAATTATAAATGGATCAAAAGATACTTCGTAATGATCAACATCATATAGTCTTTTACTTAAACTAGTGTTTATAGGTTGAACCATCCAACAAATTCTACTCAAAAGCATAGTATAGAGCTCCATTGAAAAAACTCCCTCTTCATTAAATTTGATACATGAGTTGGGTTGGTGAACACTATTGTAACATAGGTTACAAATTTAAAAGTGAATGAAAAATGTCATCCTTTGGTGGGTACAGTTTGAAGAACATACACAAAGCAAAATGTAAACATGCAGTTTTTGACTTTACAGACCTTGGAGATAGAAAATTACTTGTTATTTTCTTCAAAAGAATCATGTTTGATAAATAAAAAAAATTAGTATCTACATTAAAATGAATATGTAAGAAGATATGTGGACATAAATAAACATCATAATTCAAGATATTAACCAACTTTGAAAGCATAAATAAACAACCATAAGTGAACACATAGTGATGTAGTGCTTAATATACACATAAGCTTAAAACAAATGGACATATGGTTAAAGTTCAAATAGAGAACATGTAGGCTTAAAAGAACAGAGTTGCTGGCAATAAATGTGTGGATTCTAGGTGATCATTGTGTTTTGAGATGTTCAACCTTCTTTCTTGCATCACTTTTCGGTTCTTAGCGATGTTGGAGTTAGAGTTGTTTGGTACATCTTCAATACCTAGGTACTTGCACAATTGAAATGTCAGTTGGCATATAAAATGTTTTAACTGTTAGGCGACACACAATTGAATAAATCGATTGTGTAGTACATATTAATTTGTATTGTATGTTCATAAAAACAATAGGATAATTCAGTTGGATATTAGCCATTTTGGAGCATAAAATGAAACATCATCAACGACTTGAACATTGCTGCCTGATTACTTAAAAACCTACCAGAATATTAGTTCCCAAAAACATCAATACCTCGCACATACTAATTTACAGCTACAGTTAGGTTAATTAATTTATAACGGGCAGATGCTAATTTATATTTGTACATATAAATAGGCATGTAAATATACATATATAGGTTGACTAATTTATAACAAACAAATATAACTTGGCAATACTCCCACATTATAAGTAGTCTGAATGATCATAGCATTATAAATGTTTGTTATAATGTGGGAGTATTGCCAAGTTATATTTGTTTGTTATAAATTAGTCAACCTATATATGTATATTTACATGCCTATTTATATGTACAAATATAAATTAGCATCTGCCCGTTATAAATTAATTAACCTAACTGTAGCTGTAAATTAGTATGTGCGAGGTATTGATGTTTTTGGGAACTAATATTCTGGTAGGTTTTTAAGTAATCAGGCAGCAATGTTCAAGTCGTTGATGATGTTTCATTTTATGCTCCAAAATGGCTAATATCCAACTGAATTATCCTATTGTTTTTATGAACATACAATACAAATTAATATGTACTACACAATCGATTTATTCAATTGTGTGTCGCCTAACAGTTAAAACATTTTATATGCCAACTGACATTTCAATTGTGCAAGTACCTAGGTATTGAAGATGTACCAAACAACTCTAACTCCAACATCGCTAAGAACCGAAAAGTGATGCAAGAAAGAAGGTTGAACATCTCAAAACACAATGATCACCTAGAATCCACACATTTATTGCCAGCAACTCTATTCTTTTAAGCCTACTTGTTCTCTATTTGAACTTTAACCATATGTCCATTTGTTTTAAGCTTATGTGTATATTAAGCGCTACATCACTATGTGTTCACTTATGGTTGTTTATTTATGCTTTCAAAGTTGGTTCATATCTTGAATTATGATGTTTATTTATGTCCACATATCTTCTTACATATTCATTTTAATGTAGATACTAAATTTTTTTTATTTATCAAACATGATTCTTTTGAATAAAATAACAAGTAATTTTCTATCTCCAAGGTCTGTAAAGTCAAAAACTGCATGTTTACATTTTGCTTTGTGTATGTTCTTCAAACTGTACCCACCAAAGGATGACATTTTTCATTCACTTTTAAATTTGTAACCTATGTTACAATAGTGTTCACCAACCCAACTCATGTATCAAATTTAATGAAGAGGGAGTTTTTTCAATGGAGCTCTATACTATGCTTTTAAGTAGAATTTGTTGGATGGTTCAACCTATAAATACTAGTTTAAGTAAAAGCCTATATGATGTTGATCATTACGAAGTATCTTTTGATCCATTTACAATTTTAAAAGAGAAACGATACATTTTTTGTATTTTTGAGGATAATTTTTTATTATCAAGGCATTAACATGTCTACTAAGAGACTCCCATTGAAGACATGAAATAACAAGTTTGGAATTTTATGTTATATGACATTAGTCACAATGTGAAATATAGTATAGATTCGATACAATATAGTGTTTACAATTGAACTTAAGGTATACATCTTTTGTTAGTTAAGGTATTGACATTACTAGGGTCTACCATGCTTTTGAAATTTTGTTAAAAATTTGCAATTATACACGTCTTTTAGAAGATGATATATCTAGTTCTATTGTAATATTTGCTGCAATAGCTAAGCTAATTTATTTTACACATCATTAAACGTAACACTTGTCTTATTACTTTTCCATCTTTTCATTGTTACTGAAATTTTAACAGTGCATTTTAGCATATCATCACACAATAAATGTGAATAATTTTTAGGTTTATTATTTAAGAACATGCTTTATGCAAGCTATCGAGCAGCTAATTTGTCTTGGTATGCAGATAAGAAACCACATATCTGGCCTGTGAAATGGAAGAATAAGAGAGGAAGTAGTACTGGAGGTGGTTATACTAGCAAGAAATGAAAAGTTGGCATTCATGATGTGGTCTACTGATGGTAAAGGAAAATTAGGCCTCCTGGTAAAATAAAAATTCTACCTTATCTTCTATCCCCTTGACCATGTAGATTTTATAAGTTCTATGAATTTTTAAGATGAGAATAACATTTAGATTTGGGATTTTGTTAACTGTTAAGACATTAGAGTACAGTACATTGTACTATGAAGATTTTCTTAATTAAAACTCATCATCTTCTCAAGTTTAATATGTTGTTTAATTGTAGTTGATTTAAAGATTGAAATGTAATTAGCTGCATGAAATATAACTCCTTATGTTTGCTAGTTCAACTGTAATCATCAAACAATATTTTATTCACTCTAAATTTGTTGCACATTGAAATCCCACTCGAGTTAAAGTGGTAACATATATTTGGTAGTAGGATTATGCATCATCAAATTAAACTTTTATTTTCACCAAATTTGTTGTAATAAAAACACATTCAGGTTTATTATTTCCAAAAAAGCTACTTGAAAATCTAGCAGCCTTTGTTTGGAATTTCCTAATGAAAAAAAAACATGACACAAAACAAATTCAAATGGTTGAAAATGTTTTTCCTAGGTCATAAGATGCACAAAGGGAACTTGTTTTGGTTGTTCACCAAAGTTCTACCAGTTGGGAACTTACTCATATTGGTTAAAGTCAGCTTGGAAGCAAAGTTCCCAAGTCCTTAAGTTTAATAATTACTTTGCCATCGCTCCTAGCGAAATAAAGTGGATCTGAAAAAAAATATCTAAAGAGCAATCTTGCAATAGCAGAAGTTACATCAGAATTTCTACCATGCACTTCAGAAAAATCGTATTTTTTGTCTTTATAAATTTATTTATCAGTATATAAAGCTTCCTCGATAGCTTGCATTCTTGTTTGTATCTTACTAGGATATTTTATACTAGAATTTAACCAACGTACTTATTATTTTATTACCATCCTATGCTTTCAGAGGTTAGCTGCTGGTGAATGGTTTACTGCTAGAGTTTCATCATGTTGACCTTTCCACATTGCTTACACAAGTGCAACAGAGTCTTTAAATACTGGGCTAAGTTCTATATACAATTATTTGTGTCAAGACGGCATGCCAGTGGTGAGAAGATCTACTACATCCAACCTACGGAAATTTGCTGCTACATTTGAGCCAAACCATTTGAAAACAGAGATTATGTCAATATTTGATGGTTTGACAAACAATGGTATGCTTCCTATTCATCTATACATTTATATTTTTTTCCATCTCGATTGAGTGATTTTAAAATCATAGTTTGTTAAAATAAATTCTGTTTAATTGGCAAGGTAAGTAGTTTTATTGTCGTTCAAGATGAACACGCATTCATGCACATGCCAGAGTTAAGTAAAGAGAGTTAGTATGACATATGTTTAGTGGACTGAATCTACTAATAATCAAAATAGTCATTTTAATGTCATAATTGCCTATGTTGAGGCTTGGAGCATTCTACAGCATCCAAACTTTTGATTACCAAATCAAGTAGATATGGAACAAATGGATTCCCTTTCTTAGTCCTTAGGACTAGCAGTGACACCCCAAAAAAACACACACTAGCATCCCTGATCTGTCAACAATCATCTAAAAAGAACATCGTAGATAATTGAGTAATTGCATTTCATGATTTCAACACTTTCTTTATCGTAACACTATTATCACTTCAATTAAGATCAAGATTCTTAACACCTGTTGCTTGTTGAGGGTTGTGCTGAACTTGAAATTTTTTTGGAACCACAAGAGTACACTTGAATATGTATTGCAGTTGGCTTTATACTTGAATAGACTAGTGGTAATAATTTATATACGTTATTCGTGCCTTTTTCTTAATTTTATGTTTTGGTTGTTCACATGAATCTAAGAAATTTGACTATGTTTTCTTATATTGTAGTTCTTTATATAAATTAATGCATGTCTATTTCTCTATTTAGGATGAATCATGAAGGTATACGGTTGCAAACAAACTATATGAACTATGTGAAGTTGTTGGCCCTGAACCTACCAGGTAAATGTTAATAAGCCAAATATGAAGCTTCCAAATTTATATTGTTTAATGACCTCATATAGATTTAATGTTTAGTAGTGTAGATCTAATTTGGTGCCTGCTTGTGTTTGTCTTTTTTATGGGACAATGAAGCTAAATTACGTATCGCTACTATTGGAAAAGCGGCTAATTTCTATTGTATTTGAACTCATAGCTTGCTGGAAAAGTGACAAAATTCTATTGTATTTTGAACCCATAGCTTGCAATACAACACATTCTTCCTTGTGTCAAGGTACAGAAGTATATATAGTTATCAATTTATCTCTTTATGCATTTCCACTTTTTACGATATCAACTACTTACGTAAAATCATATTCCAGTTTATTGGTTCACCAATAATCATTTTATCAACAATGGTAGGGTAAAGTATCGGTGGTCATTTTTGGCATACTATGGTATCATTGCGGCAATAATTTTCTCGTATCGATAATGGTTACCAATACCATAACAACCTAGAACTAACAATACTTAAGCATGATAAAGTAAAAAATTGTAAAATGATAGTTTTACCCTTGTATCAAGGTTGGCAAATGCATAAGTTCTGCAAGCATAGTATAATGCAAGTAATACATGATTGATTTACATTAAAAATTACATATTTCAATATATAGTTAGTTATTTTGTGTTTGATTAGGAAAATATTTTGAAATAACTTTTAAAAGGCTAACACACTTAAGATTATAAATTAAGAAATTAGTAGTCAAATTTCAAAGGATTGAGAAATTAAAGAGTAACTTTCGATTCAAAGATAACAAAGAATTGTTATTATTTATTAATTTATTATTTATATATTTGAAAAAAAGATATAGAAAAATGATTCAAGCATTGAAATTCTTGAAATAAAAAGATATACAATAAATAAATGAAGTAATCATACAATTTTATTATAAATGTATCTAATTTAGTCAAGTAAAAAACAATAAAGTTATAACAAAACGCATATTTTGTGGCACTCCATGAAAAGCTCAATGCTTAGACGATGTCTCAGACAAAGTGTTTAACAAAGCATTGTAATTAAAAGGCAGGATATTAAAATTGCAAAGTTGCGTCTAATCAGCGCTCAACAACGTCTCGGCAGTGTCTCGTATTATATGAATTAACTAAGTTCTAAATAATGAACTAAGTTCTATAATAATTTGACTTTAAGTTGGCTAAGTTTTATAAAGACTAAATAAGTATAAATTAACCAAGTTTTATAAAAATAAACCAAACGTTATAAATTTTTAACTAAGTGAATTATGTTATATTAAAATTAGCCTTGTTTATAAAAATCAACTAAGTTAAGTTTTATCAAATTAGCCAAGCTTATGAAACTAATTTTTATAAAAGTTAACCAAATTAACCAAGTTTTATAAAAATTACCTAAGCTTAAGGAATTTATGTTTTGTAATCAAGTTATTTTTGTAAAAGTTAAGTAAATTGTATACAAGTCCCTAAATTTCATAAAAATTCAACTAAGTCTACTAAATTAGATAAAAAGTTCACTAACTAACTAAATTTGTAAAAATTTAACTAATCCTTGTTGTTAAAAAAATTAACTAAATTTATAAAATAAATAATTTTTTTTTTGGAAATGAACTAAGTTCTATGGAAATTTAACCGAGTATATAAAGTTAACCGAATTTTATAAAAATTACTATGCTAACTTGGTTTCATGAAAATTAACTAAGTTTACATTGGTTTCGGCTAATTGATATTCTTTAAAAGTGCTTTGGTGCTGTCCTTGGTTTTAAGTACAATGTTTTCCCTTTCAAATGAATCATATTTATGATATATTTTGGTATAAACATACATATTTCCTACAGTCTGTACACTTCCAATCTATGAGTAAAGAATATCAATTTCTACTTTGAGCAACCACGGTAGTAAAAAACAAATTAATCCTTGAGAACCAAAAGCATGAAATAAAAGTCAAACAAAATTTATTAGATGGTTTTGGCCTAAACAAGTCAATTTATGGACATTTTTGAGTACAAATGGAATATGGAGTGAATTAAGTTGTTATATAAACATTATATAATTAATGCAAATGTAATATAAAGAAAGTTAAGCCAGTGTTTTAAATAAAGCTAAATTTTTTACCCATTTAGGAAAATAGAAATTTTAAATGATTATGGTGTGGTGAATTCTCTTGGCCAAAGAGTGATGGCTTATCTTACTCAGATTTATTATACAATCAAATGACGGCTAATTGATAAAAGCACAAAAGTAAGGCTGCAAGCTATTGATCTTATCTCTCGAACTGTAGCCATGATCAAGCAATCGAAGAAGAGTAGCTCATTTGTCACTCGAGTGTTATTTTATATGAGTATTTAGGAGAAGAATATCCTTAAGTGTTGGTTTCTACTTTATACGATTCAAGTTATTTACTCAAATGTCAGACTTACATTACACGCTTTTATCAAGGATATCTCATGACATATATTTTCTCCCTTTCGAAATTTATAAGCATTAATTTTTATGTATAATGCTTTGAACTACTCACAACCACCATTAGTACTAGTTGCAGAAGACAAGGTAAAAGAAGGGATTTAGATTATACCTTTGCTGGCAACAAGGAAGCAGAAATATGAAAGCTATGATGATGCTGATAAGGCTACTTCTGCAAATAATGTCAAGATAGTTGAGTCATCAGAAGAAATTCCCTTGCCTAAAAGAAAGGCTGAAATTTTAGCTCCGCCCTTCTAGAAATCAGGTAATGCTGGAAAGGAAGGCGATGTGCATGTTGTATCTACAGGTGCTTATACGCAACAGGCTACTAGTTACACTGTTGTAGCAAGCAGGGAAAAGCTGGAGCATAAAACCACAAAATCTGATGGTTCGGCCGCAAACAGCCAATGCATCGGGAAATTTTCCACGTACTAATGCAAAACATGGTTAATTCATCTGCATATTAACATAATATATGTCAATGCGAGCTCAGTTGTTCCCATATGTGGATGTTATGTGTAACTGCAATAATTAATAGGAAATATACATCATTGTTACCAATTATGTTTCTATTTGTGGATTCTCAATAAAATGTTATACGTAGGTAGAAAGTTTTGTTTTTGTACTAATTATAGAATATTTTATCTGGGTATTTTGACTGTATATTCTTATTTATTTAGTTAATGTATTTTGATATTTGATTCAGTGTTTTACACATTAGCATATTATAATGTGCGGTTTCTGTTTTTTCAGTTAAATTAAATTAATTAGAGGCACATAGTTGTGCCTTTATTTCTTAAGTTTGAATTCAAGAATCTTATGTGGCATATGCATTATTAGGGGCAGTTTTACTAACAAATATGCCCCTATATATTATTAGGGCTTGATTTTTAAAGGCATTTTTTCTTTTGCCTCTCATTATTCTAGGAGCAGTTTTATTTAATTATTAGCATTTATTGTTAACAATAGTGGCATTTGTATATGTCACTAATAATCTTTTTTTTGGTAGTGAGATATTCGGCGAGCTACGTTGAAACATAAGAGTACACACGGATGTGAGGAGAAATAAAATACTAATCAAGGGTCAGGTTTAAGGGAAGAGTAGAGAAGAAGATGCGTGGAGATGGGAAATGTACGGAAATAAAAAAATAAAAAAATGACGGTGCATTTCATAAAATAATGAGGAGGCTTGTACATCTTTGAAATGCAACTCAGTAATAATATAATAGTATAGATGTCATTAAACATAAGGTAGCAACACAAATATATTGATCTAGGTTAGAGCACTAGTGAAGCAAAATAGAAAGTTGGGTATACAACTGGAAAATAAAGCTAATGATAACAAGTGAAGCAACTAACTAGTAAACAACAGAGTACAAACCCAAGTAGATAGTAAAAAAGAACAAAACAAATCATAACAGCAAATATATATTTAACTATAAAATTAATATTATTTATAAGTATACAGACTATACTTACGTTTATAAAAAACATCAAATATTACATCAAATGAAACTTAAAAAAAATCACATGAAGACCTGACAATAGAAGCATACATTATACATATAAAACGTCAGCACTCAATACATAAAGGAAAAGCTCACTCTTGTTGTACATATGTTACTATCTGGGGTCACAAAATCATCTAGTTGTAAAAGCAAAGCATGCACATTTATATATATAATATATAAAATAATAGCCTAAACTTGCATTGTAGATAGCTCCAGCTTTTCATTAATTAAGTAGATTTATAACTTGTTTATGAAGACTTGGAAACATGGGATGTAATATTTACAAAATGCCAGAAGTCTGCATAATAGAATAGCACATGCATACAAGTTATACACACAGCTACACCTGAACATACACACGCGACACATATAGATCCACACCCACATATACTCACAACTCAACTACAAAAGAACAAGGCATAAAAAAAGTACTAACTTTACACGGAACATCATAGAATTAAGAAGCTGTACAACTAGATAGTAATGCCTACACAATCACACACATATATATACATAAATGAAGCAGTTCGCAATGGCATGAATATGACAACATGTGAAAGTGAGACACAACATGCTATGTGAGTTTATAAATGAAGTATATATTTCTGAGATGTGAATTAAAACAATTGCCTACACAAGGATGGTATACGAAAGCAAGGCTATATACGTAGTTTCATGCAATCACGTAGCATTCAAATAAATGTAAATTTGAGAAAAATCCAACTGATAGATAATTTTGTGTTTATATTTATCGAACTGAACTGATACATTTACATTGGTTTACAATGTATTTATAGGGGTATATTTGTATATTGGCCTAGAAGGGTGATGCGGTCCATTAACATTTTTTTTTTAACAGAAATACATCTTTTCATATATAAACTCAACCAAAAGCTGTCAACAAGTCTGACAGGTAACCGAGAAAAAGGAAAGGAATACAAAACCGAGAAACCACATCAGAAGAACATCGAAACAACCAGCAAGGGAAACCAGTAGACACAAGCGAGAAGCAAAGGCAAAGGACCTTTGGCACCAGGCACACAGCACACCCGATGAGCTCGTGGAAACCCTCCGCCCATCCAACATCGTAATCGAGCTCCGACAAGGCCACTGCCCGATGACGATGTTGAGTGACCACCGTGTAAAGAAACAGAAATCCCAACAGGCGACCCTCCAAAACAGAAGAAAGAAACGGCCAACACCCCAACAACTGTAATACCGACAGCTGGAAAAGAGTAGCGGCATTCCTTTAAGCAAGCCCCAATCAGAAGAAGTACTGAGAAACAAAAACCACCCCAGAAAAGCCAGAGCCTAAAAGCAATAGCCACACAGTAAGAAAACAAAACGGGGGGGGAGACGGTTAGGGAGGAGACTAGTAAGCCAGATCCACCAGTCTCCGGATCGGCAATCATCCAATTCCCGCTCTATAAGAAGTCTGAGAACAGGAGATAGATAAAAGGTTCACTAAGCGACCAAAACGAGTATTGACCGAACCTCTGAAAGGTCGGCCACGAAACGCCAAGTAAACATCATCTCTAACCCGCCGAATAACGGAGAGGGGATCCATAGGAATCTCGTCAAAAATTGCCTTATTCTGCGCACACCAGATGTGCCAGCAAATCAGACAGGGAATCAAGCGAAAGATGATAGAGCGAAGAGATCTACCAGAACTATCAAACCACCAAGAGGACAGAAAATCATACGACGAGGAGATGGAACCACGGACACCCAATAAATTACCGAAATAATTCCAGCAGGATCTGGCGCACCAGCCAACGAAAAGCAAATGATCCACCGATTCTGTTTCCCCGTTGCCGCAGCATCTACAACGGGAAACAAATGGAATGCCAAGCTGCTGAAGGTTCTCATCAACGGGTAACCAATAATGGAAGGTTCGCCACATGAGGAGAGAGACTTTTGGTGGGATTCGAACGTCCCAAATGTATGAAAAAATATGAAGGACTGGAGAGGGGTTTCTAGATGAGCTCCAGGCCTTAAGAATAGAGAACGGGCCGGCATCCCAACCGGAGTGGCCATTATGAGAATCAACGAGTAATTTGACCGATTGCATATGCTTCCAAGTCTCACTGGCGTAAGATGGAGAACCGGCATAGCCAGAAGACGCCAGTCTCCGGTACTTAGCATGAAGGAACTTCGCCCATAAGGAGTCGTTAGTCCCAAACCTGTACCACAACTTGCAAGCGAAAGCCGAACAGATGTCCTTCGGATTACGCAATCCTAACCCACCCTCACTCTTAGGCCGGCAGATAACATCCCAAGACACCCAGTGATGTCGGCGATTGTCACCCTTCGATCCCCAAAAGAAAGAGGATGCCAAAGATTGGAACGATCGAAAAAAGGAGGAAGTTGGGGTCATAGCGGCGAAAATATGAGTACCCATAGAGCTCAAAACTGATTGGATGAGCACTAATCTTCCTGCTTGAGACAGAAGAGACGCATTCCAACGGATAATCTTTCCCCTTACTTTTTCCGTAAGAGGATCGAAAAGGGCGTTAAGTTTCCTTCCTCTGTAGAGAACTATTCCCAAATAAGGAAGGGGAAGGGAAGCTGCCCTGAACCTGGTAAAAGATTCGACCCAAGACACTCTCAAAAGGTCTATGTCCTTCGCGTGGACGAAGCAACTCTTCGCAGAGTTGACCAATTGGCCCGAACACCTCTCGTACAGATGAATGAATCGAATAAGGCGGCGAACAGAGGACCGATTTCCGTTGGAGAAAATGACAATGTCATCCGCGAATGACAGAGTGGAGACGAGCGGACACCCACTCGGAAGTCCAAAACGCTGAATTTGACCAAAAATCGTTAATGTGTGGATGCCACGAATGAAAGCCTCGGCCGCAATAACGAAAAGAGAAGGGGATAGAGGATCGCCTTGACGGATACCTCTACCAGCTTTGAAAAAACCATTGGCCGATCCTTTAATGAGAACAGAATACCAACAGTTGGAAATGAGCCTCCACACCAAATCGATAAGGGTTTCAGGAAAATCGAAGGCACGAAGAACCTTGATGATGAAAAACCAGGACATACAATTGTAGGCCTTTTCCATATCCAGTTTGAAAATAATGTTAGAACCCCTGACCTTACGGTCAATCTGAGAAACAAGTTCTTAGGCTAAAAGGATGTTATCAGTTATCAAACGACCTTTTACAAAACCCGCCTGAGAGGAAGAGATAATGCGAGCAAGGTACGGAGCCAAACGAGTGGCCAGGACCTTAGAAATCACTTTGTTGGCGAAATTACACAGTTTGATTGGACGGAACTCCGAGCACGCCCGAGGATTATCACACTTTGGAATAAGGACCAAATTAGTGGATGTCCAACTAATGGGAAGAGCACCTCCGCAAAAGAAATGCTGAATAGCCAGACATAAATCAGATTGGATGATATGCCAGGTACTACGAAAGAAGGACCCATTAAAACCATCCGGCCCACAGGCACTATCCTTGCTAAGAGCAAAGACACAGGCACGAATCTCATCAGACGAAGGCGGGGAAGCTAAACCTTCACTTCCCACAGAAGGAACAAGCCGAGGAATGAAAGACAGGATGTCCGAAACCGGATCAGACACAGAAGGAGAACCCAGGTAAGATTGAAAATGAGAAACTAAAACCTCTATGACTTCAGACGGAGTCGAAGCCACAGATTGGTCCATCCTCAAAATCTCACGAATAGAAAGCAAATTATCTTTCTTACGAATAGAAGAATTAAAGAATTTGGAATTCGTATCACCTTCGACTACCCACTTGATCCTCGCCTTTTGACGGAGGTATGAGTTTTCAATACGAAGTTTCGAAGAGAAAGCCAATTGAGCGCAAGCCCAATTCTCCTTGTTTTCGGCTGAGGGACTCTCGTCGAAAAAAGATTCGGCAAGAATCAGGGACTCTTCAGCCGCTCGCACACGATCGAAAATATTCTGGAAAACAAGGGAATTCCACGTCTTTAGGCAAACCTTAAGACGCTTCAGTTTCCGAGAGAATGCCCCCATGGGAGCAGCCACTAGGGGAGTGGACCACGATTCCTCAACCACCTGTAAAAAACTATGGTGGGAACTCCACATACTAAGGTAGCGGAAAGAAGAAGGTCCCGACAAAGACCGCGAAGCGCACCGTAATACTAGAGGCGCATGATCAGAACAAGAGCGATGAAGATGAGAGATAGAAAAAGTAAAAGGGAGGTAAAACCAATCAGCAGACCCAAATATCCTATCCAACCTGGAGAGGATCCGATTCGGACCTTCCTGATTGTTAGACCAAGTAAAAGCAGAGCCAACGAAAGGAATTTCAGATAACCCGGATCTCACAATGAAAGAATTGAAATCAGAAACCGATTGCCGATTGACGGCCACCCCTCCTAATTTTTCAGCCTGACTAGCGACAACATTGAAATCACCACCCACCACTGAAATCGAGCAACCAAAGTCAGCAAGTGACATAATGTCATCCCAGAGAGATAATCTATCTATCCGTTCACACTTGGCGTACACCGCCGAAAGAAGGAACGGTTGCGGGAAAAAGGAAAAGGAGCACAAGACAGATAAAAATTGAGACGAGTCAAAAACAGGGCTAACAACGCATTCTTTGGACCAAAGAATCCAGATCTTACCCGAAACATTCGATATAGCACCTCCAAAACCAAGCGACAGAACCGCCTTGGTAATCTCACCAGGACCCACAAAAGGTTCTAAAATAGCCACCAAGCCAATGGAATGCTTACGGACCATCCGCTTAAGCCTAGTAGAAGATGCTTCATTGCCAATACCACGAATATTCCAGAAGAGAAAGTTCGTCATGAAGACAATACCTACCAGAGAGAAAGACACAAGCCTAGAGAGACAACACAGACGCAAATCAGATACCAGAGTGAAATACGTATGCAGTTAATTAATATGTTAATGGACCGATAGATGCGGTCCACTAACATATTAATTAACTGCATACATATTTCACTTGGCATACGTAATATTCACTTGTTATCTGATATTCACTTATTATCTCTAATACCTCCTCAAACCTGACCAGGGTTAGGGTTTGTGATAATTTTCCCAATTATGCTGCCGATGTTTCAATCCTTCAAATTTCCACTTTAGTCTGCAAAATCCTGCTCCAAGCATGGTTTTGTTAATGATCTCGAGCATTGATTGAGTGATTCGACTTGTTCATGATGATGATAGCATCGACTATGTTCAGTTTGAGCTTCAACACTGCAGAATCTGGTTTTAATCTGGTTTTGTAGTTGTGACAGCTCTCTGATGAAGATCTGAAGGTTGGATATGAGACTCTGGCTAACAGGTAAATTGCTACTTCAACTTTCAGATCTTACTTTAATCAAAGAAAATTCTTCTTTGATAGGGGCTTTGTGAGTATGTTAGCCTTTTGGTGAGTTGTTGGTATCTGATTTACACTAAGATTTCCTTCTATGATTTGCTCACTAACAAAGTACAAGTCCAACTCCATATGTTTTATTCTTGAGTGTAAAACTGGGTTGGCCGTCAGTACACTCATGTTATCACACCAAATTGTAGATTTGTTATGCGTTTTGATTTTTAGCTCACTTAACAATGATATAATCCACAAAATTTCTGCAGTAGCACTAGCAACATTTCTAAATTCTGCTTGGGTACTAGATCAAGAAATTGTTACTTGTTTCTTCGAACACCACAAAACTGGATTTTTGCCTAAAAATTAAAATAATCTATTGTATACCTTCTATCATCCATGTCTGTTTCCCAGTCTGCATCAGCATATGTTGTGATGTTGATTAATTTGCTTGATTGTAGAGTTCAACCATGATTCAATGTTCCATTTAGATATCTCAAAATTCTATTAACAGTTTTCCAATGTTCATCTAATAGATTTTGCATGAATTGACTTGCCTTATTTACACTGAATGAAATCTCTGGTCAAGTGATGGTTGCATATTGTAGAGCTCCCATTATGCTCATATATTGCATGACACTTGAGATTGTCTCCCCTTTATTTTTGGATAAGTGTAGATTACTTATCATAGGAGTAGGTAGTGCATTTGTATTCCCCATTTTGGCCTTCATGAGGATTATACTTCTTTTGACTTATTTGAATTTTCGTGGTTGAAACTTTGCTTTGCTTCAATCTCCAGAAAGTAATCCAGATTGCCAAGATCTTTAATAGAGAATTATTTATTCAATTGCTTTGTGATGGTGCTAATTTCTAATTCACTGCTTCTTATAGTTAGAAAAATATTAACATATAATAGCATATACGTAACCTCGTTATTAGTAAATTTAGTAATAGAGAATTGTCTAATTTGGTTGAAATGTGGCTCATTTTGACCAAAGTTGATTTTAGCTTGTCAAATCAAACCCATGGAGCTTGCTTTAGCCCATAAATTGCTTTATTTAGCTTGCACACAAGTACACTGTTGTTTATTCTAAACCCAATTGGCTGCTCTATATATACCTCGTCCTGCAATTCAATATTCAAAAATGCATTATTTACATCAGGTTGTCCTATGATCCAATTTCTATGCAAGGAAATTGTAAGAATTATTCTAATTGATGTTGGTTTCACAACAGGTAAGAATGTTTCATTGAAATCAAACCTATTCTGTTGTGAATGCCCTTTTGCCACCGATCTTGCATTGTACTTAGAAAGTTGAACCATAAGCATTTCTTTTTAACCAATAAGGGCACTTGCATCCTATAATATCTTTATCTTTTGGTAAAGAAACAAGATTCCAGTTTTTTTCTTAACAATGTCTCATATTCTTCATTCATGGCAGCTTTCCACTTTTCATTTTGAATTGCTTCATAGTAAGTGCTTGGTTCTTCATTTTCAACAGTTGTGTCATATATTTTTGGCTTGAATATGTAACGACCCAGAATTTCTGTCAATTAAAATTCGTATATTTAATTTATTTTAAATATTAATAAGTGAAATTTATAAGTCGAATAAATTTTATTTCGAATAATTAGATTTAGTTGGATAATTAAATCGATAATTTAATATGTGAAAATACAGAAATAATTAAAAATTGGGTTAAATATGATTGAAAATGATTTGTAAAATTTTATTTAATCATGTTGAAGTTAGAACGATATTTTAGAACTTTCAAAATTAAATTTAGAGTTAATTTGTGAAAATTGAATATTTTAATATTTAAATCGACTGGTGAAAATAGCCATTTTTCAAACAGTCTCGGATTTCGACAAAACCAGTTTCATCGGATCCGTAATGTGATATTATTGTATGGTTTCAAATTTCATGTCAATCGGATTTACCGTTTGTCCGGGGCAAGCTAAAACGCCTAGAAAATAGTTTAAATCGGTTTAATTTAAATCAAACGTTTATTGCCATAACTCGCACAGATGATCGAATTAGCTCCCGAAACATGTTCCATTGTGTTCGGAACGCGGGGTAAACCTTAGAAACGCCAACCGGCACGCTTCGTTTGGAGTTCGAAAAATTTGAGATGAATAGTGTTCGTTGGATTTTCTATAAAGGGACTGACTTCCTTATTCATTTTTGCAAACAAAGAAAAACCAAACCCTAGTTTTTGCTTCAGCCGCCATTTCTATTATCTATGGCCGAAATTCTCTTTTGTTCTTCCCTCGATTACTTCAAATCCACAAACAATTTCAAGAAACTTTCAATACGAAAGATGGAGAGCTTCACGAGTACTACAAATCCATACGGTTATGATGGGGTATAACGTAGCGAATCAACGACAAATTGGCTAAGAGGGGCCGCCGTTCGTGCACAGTTTTCGACATCTATAGGGGGCCGAGCTTCGTACTATCGCGGCCGTGAGCAATGGCAAGGATGGTCGTTGGTTTGGCGTTGCTTGATCGGGGTACAACTTGAAGGAGGAGGTGCGGCTAGCTAGGGTTTGGAGGCGGCATGAGTTACGTTCACGCGTGAAAGACCTGGACATGAAGATGGAGAAGAGATAGTGGACGGCCTGGATTTGGGTTGTAGGAAGGCACGGCTGAGATTCATTAGGTTAAAATATTAAAAAAAAGTTGTAAATTTATATTTATAATTTGTGTAATGTTTAAAAATTCATATCTTTTTCATAGGTCGAAAACACACGAAATAAGTTGCGTTGGAACCGTATTGACGAATACTACGCTATGGAATTGGATTGGAGTGTTTGGAGCTAGCGAAAATTTCGGGTAAAATTAAACGCGCGTTTAATTTTATTCGAAATAAAAGCTGAAAACGAAATTGAAATCAAGGTGAGAACTTCTCACTCAATCGAATCGGTTTCGATTTTAATTTTAAATAGTTTGATTTAAAATTCTTGAATGTATGTTTGAATGATGATTGTTATCTATTGATAGTTAAAATAGACATTATACGCCGTTAGTAAGCGGAGGTTATTTATTAAAAACATATACCACGAATATTTCACAGTACAGTGAAATTGGTATTATTTATGTACTTGGAGTTGATTTCCCGCATTATATAGCGGATGAGACCCTATTGCGCCGCCTATTAAGCGGATAATATTTTAAATCCTATATACCGCGATAATTCCGTACTGGAACGGAATTGGTATTGTGCTAACATTTTTGGATGCAGGGAGACAGGTTGGAGGGATCCAACTGGATTCCTCAACAATATTTATTTGATTATGGATATTTTGATATTCGTTGATTATCATATACAGATATATGATGTCGTTGTTGTCGTGATTGACTATTTGGTGTGTAGCATCATTGGGCCAATCTTGGAATTTTAAAAGGATTTTTAAAGTGATTTTTGAAAGTATACGTTTTATAAAATATTTTTGGAATTGATTCATTTTAAATAAATAAATGTTATAATTTTAATGTTATAAAATTTATGATTTTTGAGAAAGATAGTTAAAAGTTGATTTTTGAAAATATGGGGTTAATGATTTTATAAAATAGTTTCAATTGGGATTTTTGAATTTATTGTAAAAAGTTTAAAATATAGGATTTATGAAATTTGATTATTTTATAAATCAAATAAAATGATGAAATTATAAAGGAGTTTAAATACGTTTTAAAATAATAATATAAATTGATTTATATAAAAGATTCATAAATTGATATTTATAAATTAAAAATATTTGAATTATAAAACGAGTTTTTATAAGTGTTAGAATGAATTGTAAATGAATTTCATAAATGAATGAAATTTATAGAATTATAAACGGTGAAGTTATAAATGGAATTTTATAAGCAGTAGGTTTATAAATTTTGTAAAGTTATTAAAAGAATAGATTTGGGTAAATAAATGAATCTTATAAGTTATAAGATTTATAATTTGGGAAGTTTAAAAGAACGATTTTGTAAACAAATAAATTATAAGCATTTAACTTATAATATGAACTTTTGGTATATAATTGAGTTATAAATTGAAATAGCTTAATAAAGGAGATTTATAAAAGGAAGTTGTTATAAAATAAATAGAAATGGAAATTATAAACATTGTTTTATAAATCCGCAAAACGATTTATTTTGATAAGTAAATTGTTATAGCTTATTAATGGAGTTATATTCACGTTTTAGACAGTGAATAATCCTTTAAAATAAAATGTATAGAAATGATGAAATTGGTTAACGAAGTATATTCACGTTTTTGGATAGTGAATATTATGTTAAAGAAATGTTTTGGATGAGATGTTTTAAATAGAATTAAAACGATCTAACGATGTTTTTTAAAATGTGTTAAGATTCGAAACCATAGATTTCAACATTCATTGTTGAAATAGACGTTTTCGAGAAATAGAAGGAGATGGTGGACTATAACACTGTTGTTATAGTGAATGATTTCCGAAAGGAAATGTTTTGTGTAGTATTGGGATTTATATATCTATTTTAATTTCGAATCCCTATACTAGTGATTTTGGGTTGTCGTAAGTATGTTTTACGTAACATTCGTTTTGGCCCAAATAAATGTGTTTTAAGAGAATGTTTTCCTTAAAAATGAAATATATACTTAATTTCGATTTAAGTATATTGAATATTTTCCAAGTGTAGAAAATAAAAAAAAAGATTTGGGAATTACTTATTATTAAGTAAGTATGGAAATGTTTTTCCAATGTGAAATGAAACGTTTTTGACAATTTATCTTTTTGAAGATAAATTGAAAAATGAATAATTGAAATCGTGTATTCATAAATATTTTGGAATGTAAATTCACTATGGAATTTATAAATGAAAAGGGGAATTTGTTTAAAAATAAACGTTGATTTATTTTTGAAGTGTGGGAATAAATTTACGGATATGGAGCGTAAATATAAAGTAAATCGTTAAGGATTTATTTAATGGGTTTAAATGAACCATGTTGAAATGAAAGTATTTCCGCGTAAGGAAAATGATTGAAATTTGTTTTCAAAAGTGGTAAATGTGAAAAGTGATTTGAAAATTGTTTTCAAATGGTTGAAGTGTGAAAATTATATATCTTGTAAAGATATTTTTGGAATATAGATAATTTGAAAAATTATTTGGAATATGGTGATGTTGTGCATATCCATTGATAGTTCAATAACCGACTATCAATATTTACCTTTGAATGGGTATTTGTTGTAATTTGCTTGAATTTGAATGCCACGCTTATTTTTAAATAAGCGCTCACTATTCGGGTTAGCCGGGAAAGGACCTTGGGGTCGTATAACCCATTCTGAATATGTGATACGTCGTTATGAATTGCATTTGAAGACCGGTGTTGAAGACCGGATATTTTCAAAAGCGAAAGGACAACTCGTCGAATGTCTTTGCATCGACTGGTCCCCGGTATAGAGACTCCATATGTGATGAGAAGTCCGGATGTGATTAGTGAATATCCGGATTGCAAGGACTTCTTTGTAAGTGCCTTCGGTTCTGTTCGATCCCGGAACAGACTTGTATGGATAGTATGTCTAACATTACAAATTGAGATATAAAGCTGATTTCTTTCAAATATATTTCTGTTAGTGGCGGAGAATTTATTCTCTTAGCTTAACACCCTTCTCTGAGACATACGAGCTCAGAGGTTATGTAGTTGATGGTTATCAGCGATATATTCCCAATTTGGTAATGTGACATGCCGAGTGCTGCTGTAAAATGATCATTGTTTGATCATTTGTGATATGATCATTTGTTTGATCATTTATCTTTGTGATCATTACTTTGATCATTTGTTGACCCAAAGCATGGCTTTGTACCAAAGCGTGGCTTTGTGGACGAGACTTCGTCGGACCTAACATCCGAGAAATGGTCAAAACGGGAAGGATGCGGCAAGGTTATTAGGGGGTAGCGTCCCTTTAGTGTATGTAATTCCTTCTGGATAGAGGTGGTATCATGGTATGGAGCCCAGATACTTAACCTATGTTGTGCTACAAACTTATTACTTTGTGGTTGTTGGAAATCGAGGATCCTTGGATGTAGATCGGTTACGATCGAGGGATGGCATATTCGTGTCAGTAGTTACCCAGTTAGGGGTAACCCGGCCTTGTGTGGCAGAGATCCGGTTTGGTTCTCGGGACGTCATTCCAGAGGCGTTTCCATGTGGCAATGGGAAGTTCATTGGCCTGACCATTTGTTGGAAATCCAAAGAAACAATACGAACCCTGTACGGTTTTAGTTGTATAACCTGCTATTGAACATGGTAGCTATAGTAGGCATAAGTGCGGAATGCCTATATTGGCTAAGATTTATATCTTTACTTTCGAAATGATTTTTTCTACACTATGCACTAGTAATAATATCAAATGTTTCTTTTTAATGCGTATCAAGCATCTTTGACTATCATAAGGAGAAATCTCCTCCGATTCTGCGTTTGCATTGTGTGTGTGTGCGTGAGGCTTTATGGTAGTCTCATTTTTTTTTTTAAAAAGCATTGTGAATCTATTTTAAAATTATCCTATTCTTTGTTTTAAAGATAAACTGTTTTGAGTTCTCACACCATTCACATGACTGACTCGGAGTTTATTGTTTTCCTTCCTAAACTCTGGGTGCCCACCAATTTCCACACGGGCAGTCAAGAGTTAAGGTTTATCAGGATAATCTGGAATTCAGGAGTTGCTGGAGGCAAGCTGGATGGCATGGCGTATTACTAGTATATAGTATTTTTTTCCCGCTGTTTGTTGTTGTTTGTTGTTGTACACTCTGATTATGTAATTTAATGTAATGTAATAACTGATATAGTTCTTTGTTTAAAGATTATTCATTTATCTATTATATGTTGTTCCGCTGCGATTGTGAGATTCTGATATTGTTCTGTTCTGTTCTATCTTTTCCCTCTTCTTCTATCTCTTTCTTTTTCTTAAAACCCTAAGTGTTCGGTTTTCCAGCATTCGAGTGCTCGGCAGTTGATACAGTGAACGTATTGATGTCGGTTTTCGGAAGTCGAAGAATCGGGTCCTTACAGAATATTCTCCTTTTCCTCTTGTAATCAATTGTTGATCAATATTTGCAGAATGATTTGTTGAGCAGTGTTGCTAGTTGAGGTTTCTAGTTGATAAATTGGTGATTCTGAATCATCTATTGGTTGACTGGATTCAGATTGGCTGCCGCTATGTTGTATGGTTTGATATGGACTTTCAGAATTGTCGCTTTGATCATCACCATCTATTGAACTGGATATGACTTGTTCTTGGTATGATATTCTCGATTAGTTTCAGTAGCTGCTTGCTCCATCGAGTCAGGAATGGTGGTATAAAAAATTTTGCATTGTACATTTTTTGTGAAGTTTTTATATCAGTTTTACTGAATATAAAAATATTTTCTCATTAAATACCACATGCTTTGACACAGTTTTTCCCCTTACTATCTATGCATTTGTAGCCCTTCTTATTTGCTGCATATCCTAAGAAAGTGCATGGCGATGATCTAAAATTCAATTGTGAGCATTGTATGACTATAAGAAAGGAAAACATAGACACCTAGAAACTTTTAAGTCATGATAATCTAGTTTGACACCAATTAGAACTTCTATATGACTTCTAAATCTCAAAAATTTGTTGGCAATTTGTTTATTAAGTACACAATAGTCGCAAATGCATTAAGCCAAAAAATTTGTGGTAAAGAGGCCTAAGCAAGTAGTGTTAAACCAGTTTCAACAACGTGTCTATGCTTTCTTTCTATCAATCCATTTTATTCAGAGGTATAATGACAAGTTGTTCTATGAATAATTTCTTTCTTTTGGTGGAAAAAATTCAGTTCCACCATCAGTTTGCAAATTTTTTACATGGTAGTCAGTTTGTTATTCAGCTAAAATGATAAACTGATCACTGCATTATAAGTTTCAGATTTTGATTTCAAAAAATGAATCCAGACATGTCTAGAGAAAGCACCTATGAATGAAATGTAATATTTAACCCATAGTCAGTGTTAATTGGTACAGGACCCTATAAATCAGTGGCAACTAACCCTAGTGGTTTGGTGTAGATAGTTGTAAAGTCTAAAAAAGCAAGTTTGTGACTCTTGTCTATTTGTCAGTATGTGCACACATATGGCATAGAAGCATTTTTAAAGGAAATACTATTAATATTCAACACTTGTTTTACAATATTTGCATTAGCATGTCCTAATCTGCAATGCCACGTATCAAAAGTCTTACAGATATTTTCTTGAGTTATTTCAGAATTGTTACACCATTTACCTCTACACTCTTGATTTCTTGCATTGTCAACATTAAATTTGTAAAGGCCTCGACACTCTTTACTCTGCAAAAAAACTTCATTAGTCAGAATATCTTTGACTAAGTGTGATTAGGGTAAAATTCAAAATACACATGATTGTCCTTGGCAAATTACGAGACAAAGTTTTTTCTAATTAATGGTACTCTCAAAAGATTATTGAGATAAAGTTTTCTTGCATCTTTAAATATAAGCACTACTAGTATGTGTAATTTTAACGGCCTTGCCATTTCCCATGTAAATACATTGCTTACCTTTGTACTCTTGACTGCCAAGATTCGGATTTCCAAGATTGTTGGTTACATGATCGGTTGCCTCTGAGTCTGGAAACCAACTTTCATATTCAATATCCTCAATATTGGTAGTGTTTTCTTTTTGACTTTTTGCATCATGCTAAATGTTAACCATATTTGCACTTTGATAGTTTTTAAGATTGTTGTTTCCTTACTGGGCTAGAGTGTAGTTAGCATCAAATCTAAAATAACATATTTTTGCACTGTGACCATACTTTTCACAAATTTGACATTTCAACCTATTGTTGTTATTGTTATACCATCTACCACCTCTGCCTCTTGCTCTGTTTGATGGTCCACCCCTCTGTTTTTATTTGTATCATTTTTCTTGATTCTTTGATGCACAGTTCGCTGAAAATTCTTGAATGGTTGGTTTGCACTCTATTCTTCCTTCATCAGAAAGAAGAATAGAGTGAACATACTCAATAGATGGTGTTCTCTTTCGACGATATTACTACCACAACCGCTTCGTATTTATTTCATCTAAAAAACTTAAGATTGACAATACTTGCTATGAGTCAAATTCGTTGTAGCCAGTTGTAGTTAGTTGATCACATAGTGTCTTGATCTTGGTTAGATATTCTCTCATATTCATGTCATCTTTCCTTAGGTTTTGCAATTGTCTTTTGTATTGCAAGACCCTTACAGTAGATTGAGTGTTGAATGCTTGCTCTATTGAGTGTCAAATTTCATGAGATGACTTAACCCTATAAGTTGTGGTGGGACACTGGCACTAATGGATGATAACGGCCAAGAATTGTTAACCATAAAATCTACTTAAGAACAAAGGTATGAAAGAAGGCTAATAAATGTGCTAGGTTCTACTAAAATTGAAGACATATGTTTCATCAAAGTTCAAGAAAGGGTGTTTCGAAGGTATTAAGATGGCTTTTGAAGGAGTCGTAAGCACCAGGTCTCATCACAAATGGTAAATAATATAAAAGCTTTCGAGAGGATAGAAAAAGAAAGCAAGCTACTCTTCCACCTCATTGAAAACTTTCGATGGAGTTGAATTCACATATATAAGAGAAGTAGGAATGAATTCAGAACCCCTTTCATAGGTGTTGGACGAAAGGCTTGCGCAATGAACCAATACCTTCAAAATAGAAGGTTTCGTCACTGTCAATTTACCAATTAAAGAATTGATTCCAACACACCTTTCGAAACCAAGGGTAAGCTTTTCGAAATGATTGAACCTTTCGAAAGCATGGTGAAAATCCTACATGAAGGCTAAAGTACAGCAACTCAAAGAAAAAAGCGCATCTACCACCTTTTTGACGGCATGGAAAGCAAACACGCCAAAAATTAAAAGAGGACCTTTCGACTATGTCGAAAGGATACGCATGCAAGATGAAGGAAGGCCTTTCGACTTGGTCGAAAGGATACAAACGTAAGATTGAAAAAAGACCTTTCGACCTCTTCGAAGGTATGAGCATAGAAGGCCAGATAAAGAACTTTCGACCTCGTCAAAAGGATGGAGGCGGAACGGCACTGATTTGCATCTATAAATACAACCCTAGGGGTCCGATTTTGGGGACCGGATTTTAGAATCTAAAACTCATTCTTACATTTTTTTAGCCAAATCAAATCTTTGCAACCCTAAAGTGATTTGAAAAAAAACTCTATTACTTGTAACTTAATTTGGTTTAATGTCAAAAGAGGAATCGCATGGATTCTATAAAGATTTTGATTATGAGGGAGAACGTTTCGATCATTAGCTTGTCTAATGATCAATGCACATGATGCTAGCTTATCTTCTTAATTCAATTTTGTTTATGCAATGCCATGGGATCAAATTAGATAATACCATTCGAATCACATTATCATCATGTTTAATGATGTATAATGAAAAATAAAGATGACGATAATGTTTTGATCTTAATAAGTTCACGGAACTTATGTTGTCCAAGATGGCTCACATTGCATATATTAAGACTTTACATATTATACATCAGATCCACTTCAAAAGAGCCAGATCCCCTTGGACCTAATGTAGATCTAAAGTATCATGGAACTACAGATCCAGATGACCACTTGATGGTTTTCGATGGCCAATTGGATATGTATAATGCATCTGAAGCCGTTTGATACAGATTGTTTCCAGTGACTCTCCAAGGAGCCACAACTAAATAATATCGACAATACCATGACTATCAACTCATAGAAGGAATTTTCTTATGTGTTCTCTGCTCAATTTTGTATATGCAAGGACCCAACCATCGATTATACAATTCTGGGTAACATTAAATAGAGACAGCAAGAGTCTTCGGGAGATTACCTCAAAAGGTTCAACGCGGAAGCATTAAAGTCTAAAGACTTAATGACAGTGATAAGCTCATTACGGTGCATTTTGGATTAATAGAGAATACGCCGTTCTAGAATAACTCTTTATTAATGGGTGCAAAGATCTGTAGGACTTTCATTTCAGGCTGACAAATTCATTCGCATGGATGAGTTATATCACGCTAAAAACAAAGCAATTCCTAAAAATGAAAGTGGAAGGTTTGGATTGGATCGAGGACATAAGAAAACACAATGAGAAGAGCCAAATGCTAATGCAATCACTTTAAATAGGCCATTGCCTTACATCTATGTTGTCACAAAGGGGAACGCCAATTTCTCAGATTCCTTTAAGGCCAAGAATTACCCAGAACAAAGGAAAGGGGATGACTATTGTGTTTACCACAAAGAAACGGACCACAAGACTAATGAATGCAGAGTCTTGGCAGGAATCATTCAGAAGTTAATTCGTGAGGGTCATTTGAAAGAGTTTATCCATGACAAACCGAAGGTTCCACGAACTAGGGACGGTCCGCAAAAGCTTCCTGGTAATGCTATTAATATCCTAGAGGAAGAAGATCCTTTGAGCTTGAGTCCGTCGCTAAATAGGATCGATGTAATTCATGGAGGGCAACATCCAACGGGGACTAGCAAAGGGGCAAGGAACAGGTACATCAAGGAGGCTGGAGAAGGTGTGTACTCCATCCAAGAAGAAACCCTGCGAAAAATCCATGACTCAACATCCTGATGCCAAATCTCGTCATTTCTCCTCAAGAGCTAAAGAAGGGAGTCCATCGATTGTAGAATACAATCGCCTATGTTTTTTGTTTGATGATAATAAACATATAAATTCGTTTAAATGTATTTGTTATCGTACTATTTTATTTTTCCACATAATTAATAAATATTTTATGAATAAAACAAATAACACAGAATTCATGTTCGAACAAATATTTTATTCAAACAAATATTTTATTACAAATTCAAATAGTACAAATTTGAGCTCTCTCTACATTTATGCATTTCCAATATCAATATAATTTTATATTACAATACGATTTCACTATACAATTTTTACATACGTATTACACCTCACTACATAATTTACTCAACACTCATATTTGATCTTAAACTCTACTTCAGTTTGTATCCAACATCTAAATTATTTGCAAAATAAACATTAACACGGTAAAATTGAAAAAGAAATATTTTTCAGTTCAGAATGAAGTGTGTGTCTTGAAAATATAATTTTCCTCGGTTATTTAGGTTGTTCATCATCATTTTTCTTTTGAATTCATTTTACACGAACAACTTGTGACATACACAATGTATCATTGTACATGCCACAAGGCCATGCACACCGACATACACTTGCATGTTAAAACTACAGGAACATGAGAGCACAAGGTCAAACCTGAGCCATAAGCTAGATTCAACACAGGTGTAAATCTAAAATACAAAACAAAACCAAGCTCTCAACAACAAAAATCACACACAAGTGGTCATGGCAACACATATGACTCCAAATGAACTTAATAAGCTAGTGGAACCAAAATACATAGTGCACCAGACAAGTCCCATAAGGAACCAGATCATTTCAAATGGCACAAGCAGTTGTAAACAAGTAATCAAGTGACTATATGTTCACAAAGAGATGCAATCAAGTCAACCACACATATATACATATGTAAATGGATGTATATCCAAATGGAGATGACCAACATTCAAAGCATGCAAAAGACTACAAATGTACAGGAATGCAAGTCCAAAAACAACAAAAAGACTACAACTCAAAAGTAGACAGCAAGTATGCAAAGCTTCAGACCATACTCCAAGAATCAATGCAACAAGACTTCATTCAAAAACAAATCAAAACAACATCATCATCAATGAACTAGAGGAAACAACAAATCCAGACTACAAATGTATAAAGAACAATTAGCATTAAACAAAGACTTCAAATCATGCATAGGAGACTCAAAAAAAAATTCAAGACTACAGTGTAATCAAATGACACAAAGAAGCTGCGGTCATGATCAAGTGTAGATACACGCTGAATGAAGTAACACAACATACATATATACATGCATGTTCACACATATATACATGTGCATATATATAGTGGTAAAACAGTCAACAGCAAGACTTCAAGTATAAGAAAAATGCAAGACTACACACTGATCAGGCAACCAAAGATTAATGTGCATATAAAGATGCAATACAACACAAAAGCACATACATACATGAAGATATCAAGACCTGTCTGCATGGACACAATAGTGAAAACTTCAAGTGAAATAGAACCAGATTTCAAAAGTGCAAACTCAACCAAAATAGTGACAGTGATCAAGTGCAGGCATGAACTCGATGAATCGGTGGAACAAAACCAGATCGAGCTAGCAGTTCAACATAGTCAAGAAGAACCACACCAGTTCTACTAGACTCCAAAAATACTACACCAGGCCATCACATGAAAACCACAAGATAGTAGCTCAATTGTACAAACAAGACCGAAATATAATATATAGAATAGAGCTTCAAACATGCTCATGTGTACAGTGGATTAGAAAGTCAACATGAAGTGAACAAGTGAAAACTTCAAATTCATATTTTCAGAGTTCGAAATTAATGTGATCAATCAAGTGCAAAAATTGTTTAAGCATCAACATAGAAAGATTGGACAAAATTCAAAATATGCAGCAGTATTTGAACATGTCGACCAGGGAAATATATTTGAAATATATATGCAGAAATTCGAATATATGAATACATCATAAGAATCATATGTATCAAAATAGAATAGGTCAAGATGGTGAAGAACGGAGCAGATTCAAAAGCATCAGAAAAATATGGGGTAACTCTATATATGAAGAACAAGTCAGAGTTATCACGAGCATTGAATCAATTATCTAACGGTGAAGTAAAAACCATGAAGAATTCAAACAAAACAAATACGAATGAAAATATAAGGCTTTAATCCCTATAAAGCCCAATTTACATCATTGGAAAAAGATCAAGATTCGAGTTCAAGCAAATACCAGAGCAAGCAATTCATAATCACAAATCAATTTATAACTCAAATCGAAGTCAAGCTTAATCAAAATTGAAAAAGGAAATCACATACCAATTTTCGTACAGTTGAGCTAGAGATAATCAAAGCTGCCGTAAAGCTATCAAAACAAGGAATCAACCGCAAAGCAATTTGAAGAACACAGATTGAAGCAGAAACCTAAAGCATCAATTAGAACGAATAATTCAAGTGGCGACTTTAATTCTCAAAACCTTAAAATTGTGAAGAGGAACAAAAAAGAAAGGCGGCCATGAAAATAATAAAAGGAAGACGTCATTGTTTTCTTGCGTTATAAATTAAAGCTGGTCGGCTTCACTTAATAGGTGGGCTTAAATTAAAATTAGGGTTTTGTATTTTTATTTTTTTTATTTTTTAATTTCTCTTTTAACTTGTGTAATTGTCTAGTCGTGTGACTAGGTTGCGAACTACGGTGGTGTAGTTCGAGAATTCGCAATTCAGTGGCTAAGTTATGGCAGGTTTTGAGCATAGAGTTAGGTTTGTCATTAGCAGGTGTTGCAAGTTTAAGTGTGTAAGCGTATGACTACTTAATTTCTAGTAGAAACCTTAGGGGCAGCATGTTGGCAGGGTTTTGCCGAAGCTGAATAAATTTTTGTGTGATCTCTTCTGCTTTACTTTCTGTTATTATTTTTATTTCCTCATTAATTTTTATTATTATTAGTATCACCCTATATACCCCTCTCTAGGGTGAAAATGATCCTACAAGTGGTATCAGAGCTAGGAACAAAAACCATTTTTTATTAAAAATTTGATTTTTTTCTTTCAGTTAAAAATTTGATTTTTTTTAAATGGTGTCTTTTAATAGTGCTTTTGCCGAGGGTTGGTCCATAGTTAGATCATCCATGTTCAATGGTGAATATGCTTATTTGAAAAATAGAATGAAAATTTTTCTTAAAAACCATAGATGCATGGAATATTGTTGAGACGGGATATAGGACGCCAACTTTAGTGGCAGATAATCAAGAAGTTAAAAAATCGATGGATCAATGGACGTATCTTGAAAATAAACTGCAATTTGCAAACGCTAAGGCTATGAATTTTTTTATCTGCTCATTAGATCAAATTGAATTTAATCGTGTCTCACATTGTCTAACAGCACAGGAAATTTGGCACAAGCGTGATGTGATTCATGAAGGAACTTCCCAGGTTAAAGAATTACGTCTTGCTATGTTTAGTAGTGAGTACGAGAACTTCACAATGGCAAGGGATGAAAGTGTCAAAGAGATGTATGAACGACTTTCTAATCTAGTATACAAATCAAAATCCCTTAGAAAGCGATACACAGAGCTGGAAATAGTTCGAAAAATCCTCAGAATTCTTCCACGAAATTTTGAAGCAAAAGTGACTGCTATTCAAGAATCAAAAGATCTGAAACAAATTAAAGTTTAAGAACTCATCGGAAATATCACCACTTATGAGCTAGAAATAAAATTCAAGGAAGAACGAGAAGGAGGTGATACGCGAAAGAAATCAACAGCTCTTAAAGGAACAACGGGAAGTGAGATGATGTTGATGAGGATGGAGCGGCTGAACTGGCACTGTTAATAAACAAATTCAACAGGTGGAACCACAAATATGGAAAACAGCTCTAAATCAACAATTAAAAAGCAGAATAGTCAAAGTTCTAGACGACTCAAAAGAGCAGGAGATCATTTGTCACAACTGCAATAAACCCAGTCATATCAAGCCAAATTGTCCTTGGAATCAACTTAGCCAAGGAAAGAAACCGAAAAGGAGAAGTTTTGCAGCTACGTAGGATGAAAGTGATGAAAATGGTAAATGCACTGGGAGTGAGAATGAAAAAACAAACCTTTGCTTTTCAGGTGAAACAACTGACATCGATGATGACGATCCAAGTGAGGTATCAAAACTTACTCACTCAGAATTACGTATATATTATCACAAAGTAAATGGTTGTTATGAATGACTAAGGAAGAAGTATGCTAAAATTGAATCACAAAGAGATAGTTTGATAGAACTAAATAAACCGCTTTATCGATTAATTAAAAACTATCGAAATAAGGGCCCTAAGTTTGATAACTGTCCATCATTTGAAGAGGAAATGAAAACTCAGAAACTAGAATTAAATCGCTTGAAAATAAAATTCTGATTTTGAAAGAAAGTGAAAACACTAGGAGTGAAAATTCTATTAAAAAGTGCACCTTGTTATTGAATGAAAATGAATCACTCAAAACACAAGTCCAATAATTGTCTACAACTTTAGAAAAATTCTTCAAAGGAGAAAAATCACTAAATATGTTGTTATGGAAACAAACTATTAATACTGTTAGAGGAGGACTTGGGTATATTCAATTTGAAAGAGCTAAAAGTGAAACTAATCATGTTATCTCCAAGTGCATGATTTATAGAAAAATTGGACACAATCAAAACAATTACTGGTTTAGACCCAAACACACAAAAACCATACCAATTTGGGTTCTAAAAGGCACGATGTAAAATCCCTTAGAACTAAACAAATCTAGGTGCCATAGTGAACTAACATAGATTATCTTGGGTCAACACAAACTTATTTTTCAAAAACATTTGTCATCAACAATCATGGACCTATAAAAACAAATAGGTCACAAAAATATTTTCTCATGTAGATATGGTGGTAGGCTAAGGAACAACAAGAGTGGTACCTGGATTCTGGCTGCTCCAGGCACAGGACGGGCAACGAATCAAAGTTTCTTGGCCTAGAGTAGTATAATGGTGGCAGAAGCACAATGGGAAACAACGATAAATGAAATATTATCGGGAAAGGTAAAATAGGTAATGGTACATCTATCGTGAACGATATATTATATGTTAAAAATCTGCACCATAATCTAATTTAAATCATCCAGTTATGTGATAAGGAAATGAATATTGATTTTGATTTCGATTTATGCAAAAATGTTGACCAATCATCTTTTCATCCTTGAACTAGTTCATATAGAGTTGTTTAGACTAACGATAGTGCAAGTTTAGGACGTAAGAGATGTTGTTTTGTATTGGTTGATGATTACTCTGGATACACATTGATATATTTGTTTATCTTAGTACTTCTAGATCTGACACTATGTTCAATAGTTGTTTATGTGCACATTTTCGGTCAAATCCTTAAGGAATCACATTTTAAAAGCTGTAAAAGGATTAGAAGGTATTTGTTGCACACATCATGGTTTGGTCTATGGTATCCTTCTTATAAATTTGACTTAAAGGGGTATTCATATGTAGATTATGCTAGTAGTTTAGTTGATAGAAAAATTACTAGTGGAATGTTTTTTATATAAGAACATTCACTAGTTGCATCACATTTTTAAAGAAAATATCTGCGTAATTTTCATGTCAACTGATTTTCAACTGGTAGACATTTCTTTTGAACACCCCTTCCAGAAAATAGTGTTTATTGACTTCATTTCAGATTAGGCATTTTAGAAATTTGATTTTATATCTATTTTTGGATTTGATCTAAAATGAATACGTTAACTAATCTGACTCACTACTGATTATCAGAAAGATAAAATAGTGACTAAAAGGTGATGAGTGTTGATATCAATCATATACTATGACTTGAGACGGTATATTTAATAAATTTCTTAAAAAATTTAAACAAATTAACTTTGATTGGTAAAAATTCCGTGACCATCTCTATTTCTATCATATTTCTAACGACCATCACTCATCAAAATCCAATATAGCATATTCAAAATGTGGTATTTAAAATTGGAAAATTTTCATTTTTATAAATTAATTTGCAATAAAATTGTCCAAAAGTATTCACTCTTATTTAAAAGTCCCCACGGTTATGCATGAGTAAACTACTTAGAAACTTTGATTATGTGCTTTCATGCTCATTTAAAAGTCCTCACGGTTATGCATATATGGAACACATATCAAAATTGATCACTAAATTGATTATTAAATAGATGAGTTGATTCTAATCCCATATAAAATTCCTCAGGTTATGCGTAGTTAGAAGATACTTGAAATTCATTTTTTTTAAATTAGGAATACTACTAATCTCATTTAAAAGTCCCAGTGGTTATACATGGTTAGTAAGTATTCAAATTACTGTTATAAATATACCACAAATGGACAAGACTATATGGTTTTCTATACCGACATCACCCCTATCACTCTAAAGTGGGATATGCGCCTAACAGAGTAATTATGATTTTTGTTTGGTTTTTATTGAAATTTAATATTTATACTCGATTAAGTATTAATGTTGTTTTAACGTCTATCACTTTGTCTCTATTTTTCTAATACTATTACTCTTTTGCTGATAACAAAAGAAGGAGAGGAAGTTAAGATTTTGGCAAATAAAGTCAAGTCTTATTTTTTGTTTGCATATAACAATCTAGGTTCATTTGCATATTTTTATTTATTTTCATGCATATGTGAAGGGGGGGCTTGGTTTTAAAGGAAGCATTCAAATAGGGGAAGGATTCATCAAAATCAAATACATTTAATAGAATCAAAACCTTAATATATATTTGTTATCATCAAAAAAGGGGAGATTGTAGAATACAATAGCCTATGATTTTTGTTTGATGATAATAAACACATATATTCGTTTAAATGTATTTGTTATTGTACAATTTTATTTTTCCACATAACTAATAAATATTTGTTGGATAAAATATATAACATAGAATTCATATTCGAAAAAATATTTTATTCAAACAAATATTTTATTACAAATTCAAATAGTACAAATTTGAGCTCTTCTTACATTTATACATTTTCAGTTTCAATACAATTTCATATTACAACACAATTTTCAATATACAGTTTTTACATACATTTTACACCTCACTACATAATTCACTCAGCACTCATATTTGATCTTCAACTCTTTTCATGTTTGTATCCAACATCTGAATTATCTGCAAAATAAACATTAACGCAGTAAAATTGGAGAAGAAATATTTTGTAGTTCAAAATGAAGTGTGTGTTTTGAAAATATAATTTGCCTCGGTTATTTGGGTTGTTCATCATCATTTTTTTTTTGAATTCATTTTACACGAATTGTGGAACCAAACTACAAAGTGCATCAGACCAGACCTATAAGGGCCTAGATCATTTCAAATGGCACAAGAAGTTGTGAGCAAGTAATCAAGTGACTGTATTTTTACAAAGAGATGCAATCAAGTCAACCACACATATATACATAAATAAATGGATGCATGTACCCAAATGGAGATGACCATCATTCAAAGCATGCAAAAGACTCCAAATGTACAAGAATGCAAGTCCAAAAACAACAACAAGACTGCAACTCAAAAGGAGACAACAAGTTTGAAAAGCTTCAGACCATACTCAAAGAATCAATGCAACAAGACTTCATTCAAAACCAAATCCAGACTACATCATCATCAATGAACCAAAGGAAACAACAAATCTAGACTGCGAATGTATGAAGAGTAACAAGCATGAAACAAAGATTTCAAATCATGCACAGGAGACTTAAAGAAATGCAAGACTACAGTGTGATCAAATGACATAAAGAAGTTGTGGTCTTGATCAAGTGCAGATGCATGCTGAATGAGGTGACACGGCATACATACATACATACATACATACATACATATATATATGTGTGTGTGTGTGTGTGTGTGTGCGCATGTTCACACATATATACATGTATATATATAGTGGTAAAACACTCAACAATAAGACTTCAAGTACAAGACAAATGCAAGACTACACATTGATCAGGCAACCAAACAATGATGTGAACATAAAGACGCAATACAACACAAAGGCACATACATACATGAAGATGTCAAGACCTGGTTGCATGGACACAGCAGTGAAAACTTTAAGTGAAATAGAACCAAACTTCAAAAGTGCAATCTCAACCAAAACAGTGACAGTAATCAAGTGCAGGCATGAACTCAATGGCTCAGCGGAACAAAAGAAGATCAGGCCAGTAGTTCAACATACTCAAGAAGAACCACACTAGTTCAACTAGACTCCAAAAATACTACACCAGCCCATTACATGAAAACCACAAGACAACAGCTCAAATGTGCAAACAAGACCGAAAATATAATATATAGAACAGAGCTTCAAACATGCTCATGCGCATAGTGGATTAGCAAGTCAACATGAAGTGCACAAGTGAAAAATCCGAATTCATATTTTTAGAGTTCGAAATTAAAGTGATCAGTCAAGTGCAAAAATTATTCAAGCATCAACATAGATGGATTAGACAAAATTCGAAATATGCAGCAGTGTTTGAACATGTCATCTAGGGAAATATATTTGAAAAACATATATGCAGATATTCGAATATATGAATAAATTAGAAGAATCATATGCATCAAAATAGAACAGGTCAAGGCGGTGAAGAATGGAGAAGATTCAAATGCATCTAAAAAAGGGTAACTCACATATGAAGAACAAGTCAGAATTATCACGAGCATTGAATCAATTACCTAATGGTCAAGCAAAAACCATGAAGAATTCAAACAAAACAAATATGAACGAAAATATAGGGCTTTAATGCATATAAAACCTAATTTACATCATTGGAAAAATGACCAAAGATTCGAGTTTAAGCAAATACTAGAGTAAGCAAGTCATAATTAAAATCAATTTATAACTCGAATCGAAGTCGAGCTTAGTCGAAATTGAAAATGGAAATCACATACCAATTTTCATACAAGTCGTGCTCAAGACAATTAAAGCTACCATAAAGCTATCAAAGCAAGGAATCAACCAAAAAACAATTTGAAGAACACAAATTGAAGCGAAAAGCTAAAGCATCAATTCGAACGTATAATTCAAGCGGCAATTTCAATTCTTAAAACCCTAAAATTGTGAAGAGGAATGAAAAAGAAAGGCGGCCACGAAAATAATAAAAGGAAGACATCATTATTTTCTTTTGTTATAAATTAAAGTGGGCCAACTTCACTTAATAGTTGGGCTTAAATTGGAATTAGTGTTTTGTATTTTTATTTTGTTTTTATTTTGTAATTTCTTTTTTAACTTGTGTAATTGTCTAGTCGTGTGACTAGGTTAGGAATTACGGTGGTGTAGTTCACGAATTCATAACTCGGTGGCTAAGTTGTTGCTTGGTTTGAGCATAGAGTTAGGTTAGTCATTAACAGGTGTCACAAGTTTACATGTGTAAGCGTCTGACTACTTAATTTCTAACAGAAACCTTAGGGGCAGCATGTAGGCAGGGTTTTGACGAAGCTGAGTAAAATTTTTTGTGATCTCTTTTGCTTTACTCTTGTTATTATTTTTATTTCTGCATTTATTTTTATTATTATTATTATTAGTATCACCCTATTCAACCCCCCCCCCCCTCTAGAGTGAAAACGATCCTAAATCCATCACCCACGCAATGATCCCCTGATGATCGTAGCTCGGATTAGACTGTCTATGGTATCCAAATTTCTTGTGGGTAATGGTAGCGCAGTCAATGTCATTTTTAAGCATGCCTTTGATCAGATGGGCATCCCTGAAGATAAACTAGAGCCCAGTACTGAACCAATCTTTGGGTTCAAAAAAAAGGATCGACCCTAGTAGGACAAGTAAGATTGCTAGTACGGATGGGGTACCACCATGTTGTTGAACTTTTGAAACTCTCTTCGTGATCATTAACTAGCCACCATATTACAACACTTTCTTCGGCAGACCAACTCTTGATGAGATAGATGTTTTTGTCTTGCCGAAATATCCGATGGTGAAATTCTAAACCAAGAGAGGCTCGGGAATTGTCCGTGGAGAGCAGTTCAGCTCCCTCAAAATGTATTTTGCTATAATTGATCAATACAAAAGGGAGTCTTCTGCTTACTTTGATTCTTCTACAGTTTTTCAACCTTCGGATGATGGATTTTTACATCCAACATTAGAAGCATAGATTAAATCTAATAAAACTAACAAATGTATATATGAAAGGTACATTTCTCCTAGAAGCAAGAGGAAGAGGGTCAACGCTAATTCTATAGAAGAAGACCAAATCATCATAGAATTTAATTGCTGTGAGGAAGCAGAAAGAACAAAACCCATAGAAGACCTTAAGGAGGCATGTATAGACCCAGATAATGCCACTAAAGTAGTCAAAGTGGGAAAGGAATTGGATAGATACTTGAAGAAGGATTTGATTCGGTTTCTTAAAACCAATATAGACATATTTGCTTGGTCTCATTTAGATATGGTGGGGATTGATCCATCAGTTATGTACCATGCGTTAAACATCAATCCAGAAGAAACCCCCATTAGACAGAAAAAGAGACAACTCATGCGTTAAAAGAGGAAGTTAATAGGCTCCCTAAATATAGTCGGGAAATCTACTGCCCAAAATGGCTAATAAACCCTGTATTAGTAAAAGAAGTCATGTTAAGTGGAGGACTTGTGTCGATTATACTGACTTGAACAAGGCCTGTCCCAGAGACTGTTTTCCATTGCCACAGATCGATTCACTGGTTGATGCAACTAGTGGGCACAGATTGTCGTCCCTCATGGATACATACTCAGGATACAATCAGATACCCATGTTCAACCAAGATGAGGAACATACGAGTTTCATTACTGATTGGGAAATCTACTACTACAAAGCGATGGCTTTTGTATTAAAGAATTCAAGGGCTACATATCAAAGGTTAGTCAACAGGATGTTTAAAGAAGAGATTGGATGAAATATGGAAGTTTATGTTGACGACATGCTAGTGAAGTCTTGTGAGGCTAAAAGTCACCTTAAAAATCAAGGAAATGTTCAAAATATTGCAGAAATATCAGATGAAATTAAATCCCTAGAAATGCTCTTTTGAAGTTCATTCAGGGAAGTATTTAGGCTATCTTCTGAGTGCTCAAGGGATTGAAGCTAGCCCAGACCAGATTCAAGCTATCAAGGAAATGGTTGAGCCTAAAACTAGCAATGAGGTAATTAGTTTAAATGGAATGATAACCGCTCTAAGTAGATTCATTTCCAAGGAGACTGATAAATGTGTCTTCCTTTTCGATGTAATCAACAAGAAGAAAAACTTTGAATGGGTAGAAGATTGTAGGAAAGCTTTTCAAGATTTAAAAAATCATTTGGAAAAACTGCCAATACTATATAGTCCCAAGAGTTATGAAATCTTGTACCTATACATTGCAGCCTCAGAACATGTGGTGAGTTCAGTCTTGATTATTGAAGGAAGTGGAACTCAACTTTCTATTTATTACGTAAGCAGACGACTAAAGGGTGCATAGGTTTGGTACCTAGAAAAACTAGCTTATTGTTTGATAGTCACGGCGTGGAAACTTAGAGCATACTTTCAAGCATATTAAATCGAGGTATTGACCAATTTTCCCCTCAAATAGGTTTTCAGTAAACCGAAAACCCAGGGTAGGCTGGTAAAATGGGGCATTGAGCTTAGTCAGTATGATATTAAGTTTTATCCAGGAGCAGGTATCAAAAGGAAAGGATTGGCAGATGTTATTAATGAGTGTACCAACTTCATTAAGGATCAATTAGAAAAGGTGAAGAATAAAAAACCTATGTGGCAGTTATTTTTCGATGGTGCATCGAATGAATAAGGAGTTGGTGTGGTATATGTCATAATTACCCCAGACGGTTGCCACCTACATTATACAATGAAGTTGGGGTTTCCTACAAGGAATAATGAAGTAGAATACGAATCCATGGCGGCAGGATTGACTCTAGCTTTAGAACTCAAAATCCCACATATTTAAATCATTAGTGATTCGTAACTAATGGTAAATCAAGTGAAGCAACTATATAAGAATAAAGAGGCCAAGTTATCACTGTATGTAAAGAAGATATTGAAGATGGTCGCTTTATTTGAAGATTTTCTATACATCAAGTTCCACGAGGAGAAAACTCACATGCATATTCATTAGCAAAATTGGCTAGTTTAAAGGGGGCCTTAAAATCTCGGATTGTGCCAGTAAGATATCAAGAAAATCCAAGTATCAAAGAGGGGACACCCGACCAAGGAAAGGAACTATTAGTCCTAATAAGATCCCAAACTGCATTACAAGAGAAAGAAAGAAGGGAAGTTAGTAGAGAAATCTCATATGAGAGAGTCAATTAGCCAAGTATAGATGACTGATATAATAACTCCTGGATGTCACCTATTGTTGAATATCTTTCTGGACATTGCCATCTGACAAGGGTGAGGCTAAAAAAATCAAGCGATAAGCTCCAACCTTTACAACAGTGGATAGAATACTTTACAAGAAAGGATATGCACTACCTTACTTAAGATGTGTAAGCCTGGAAGATGAGATGAAATTGTTGGTGGAAGCGCACGAAGGATTCTATGGAGATCAGTCTAACGGGACAAAGTTGGCAAAAAAGATAATGAGACAGAGTTTTTATTGGCCTCGCATGGTAATTCAAGCCATCGAGTATGTAAGGAGATGCAAGAAATGCCAGAAATACTCGAAGATTCCTTGGTTGCCACCAAGCTAGTTTACCCCCAATTTCAAGTCCACGGCTCTTTGATATATGAGGAATTGACCTAATCGGCCCAATACCAATTTCTAAAGCAGGAGCAAAATACACTGTAGTCGCCAGAGACTACTTTACTAAGTGGGTCAAAGCAGAACCCCTCTCCAAGATCACTTCTGGGAAAGTGCTCAGATTTTTCATTAAAAACATTATAACTAGATTTAGAATTCCCCATTAGATTATCATAGACAACGGAACACGGTTTGAAAGTGAAGAATTCTCTCAGCTTCATCATAAGAATGAGATTATTAATAGCTTTTCCTCCGTGGCACATTCGAAGGAAAATGGGGCATTGAACCTGATAAGACTATAAAGACTATTTTGAAAAAGCGACTGAACAAAGCCAAAGGAAATTGGGTAGAAGAGTTGCCATTTGTACTATGGGCCTATCGAACATCAAAGAACAATGACGATACATACTCTCTATTCATTAACATATGGGTGTGAGGAAATGTTACCAATTGAAATTGAAATACCCTCATATCGAAAGATCACATATGCATTCGATTTAAACCAAGAATTAAAGAGAGAATCGTTAGATTTAATACATGAGTTGAGAGATGAAGCGGCAATTCGAAAAGCAGAATATCAGAGAAGAATTTCAAAATATTACAACTCAAAAGTGAAAACAAGATCATTTCAAAAAGGAGACCAAGCACTCCAAAGAGTAATTGCAAACACGAAAAATCCCACGGATGGACTACTAGGACCAAGTTGGAACGGTCCCTAAATCATATACAAAGTAATTCCCCCAGGAGCTTACAAATTATGTCAACCAGACGACAATATGGTTCCTAGAACATAGAATACAGAACATTTAAGACCATATTATCCTAGAATAAATGAATAAAGCATCTCTTTCTTCAAAAGAAAAGCCTACATGATTAGGAGTAGAATTCTCATTGCATTTGAACACTACCTTTAACAGTGAAAGCCTTTGTCCGCACGGAGATGGGCACGCACAGCACCTCCTAGAGGGAGGAGTGTAAACATTTATCCACACCACGCTATGGTCAGGATAAAGCATCGACAAGCCCTTGGCCGCGCCATACTATGGACAGGTCAAGGCGCCTCCTGGAGAGAGGTTAGAGTTAGCCTTTATCCATGCCATGCCATGGCCAGATTAAAGCAATGACAAGCCCTTGGCCGTGCCACGCTTTGGCCAAGTCAAGGCACCGAGGTAAGAGTAAAACCTTTATCCACGCCCTACCATGGCTAGGTTAAAGCATCGAAAAGCCCTTGGCCACGCCATGCTATAGCTAGGTCAAGGCACCACCTAGAGGGAGGTTGGGCAAGTCCTTGGTTCCAGCTTGAGAATATGATAACCAAGCGCTCCAAACAACAATGGACTAAGACGTCTAGGCCTAGGAAGTGGCATATCAAACAACGGACTAAGACATCCAGGCCTAAGAAGTAGCATATCAAACAGTATAATAAGACATCCAAGCCCAAGAAGTGGCATGTCAACTAACGGACTAAGACGTCCAGGCCTCAGAATTGGCATATCAAACAACGGACTAAGACATCTGAGCCCGAGAAGCGGCACATCAAATGATGGACTAAGACGTCCAAGTTCAAGAAGTTGCCAATCAAACCGCAACTACATTCAAGGCCTAAAGGGTTTACATATGTCAAAGAAGACAAAATCCAAAGAGCGGAACAGAACTTCGCTTATTAATTCCAAAATCTGGGTTTTGAGACTATTATTAATGAACGGACTTCACTTATCAATGCCTTAATCTGGGCTTGAGATTTCTATTATGAATATAGTTATAATGGATTTCTGATTATCCACCACTACTACCCGAATCTGGATTTGAGAGTTCTATTATGAAGACCATTCCTAATTATCACTTATTAAAATCCGAATCTGTATTTCAGACATCTTACTATTAACTTCTAAACTTCACTTATTAATACTCGAATCTGGGACTAGGACATCTTACTATTAACTTCTGAACTTCACTCATTGATGTGACGACCCGACTTTCAACGGTCAGAAAGTCGTATCATCTTTAAGAAAGAACGGGATAGAAAAGAGAAAAGAAAGAAGAGAAAGAAGAAACAACAACAGAATTTCAACAGCGGAACGAATAAATTATATTAATAACATAAATATTACATAGTATACAACAACTATCAGAGTTACACAGACAATACATCACATACTAGATAGTTATAAACATCTGTCTAGTTATTACAACTCAAATACAACACAAAGAAACAACTCAGAGATACCAACACAGCGGAACACTATATATCTACAAGCAGAAGCCTACTGCTCCATTGCTCCTCCATAATTCGTCAAAGCTAACCTGAATCCCTTGGCTACTGGTAAAAATTTGAGTACCCAAGAGTTTAAGAAAAACAAAAATAAACTCCGGGTCAGACATGGGTCTGGTGTGAGTAACAGGTTAAAGTTGTTTAATTTTGAAAAAACTTTTGAAAGAAAGGTATCACGTAAGACTTCCCACACATAAACATGGAAAAAAAATTACCTTACGCTAACCAAAACATTTGATAGGAAATCCGATGATATTATAATAGGTCTACGGTTTTCAAGTAAATAAGAAATAGCCGAAATTGTTACATGATTAAATTCCAGCTACTAGCCACAAAAGTGGGTAATACAATCAAAACCGAGGGCACTTATTGGATTTTGGATTCCATACAATGGCAGGGCTACCGGGTTACTACCCGTCACAGTATGTGGCCTAGATCAACGTACCAAGGATCACTCCCAATCCCCTGCAACACAAAGCCGAAACCATTCCTTACTGAACAGTCCCGAACAAGACCATCCCGCAGTTATGATCAGCAACCGCACCACACAGCCGAAATAAAAGGGACATCTAGACAGGGGTAAATCTCGTCCTACTTGGGCATGACCCACTTAGCCTTGCTGCACCTTCCCTGTTTTAGCCATTCCCGGTTGATTAGGCTTGAGGCTACGATTACCTTTATAGAACACATCACTTAGAATGCTCATCGTCCACCTGACGATGTTCTAAAAGCATTCGATCCATACAAGTTCGTTTCGGGTTCGAACGAAACCGAAGGCATTATCTCGTTACACTCGTTTTGGAATCACCCTCGGAGTTAACAACGATAACCATTGCACTCTGAATCTTCATCTTCACTTCAGATTCACGACCTGTCGTTAATTTGGATCGATGTGGTTTTCGGATATCCAAATATGGAAACCCGATCCCTGTCTCACCGAATCCAAAACGTATCTTTTTAAGGCCAAGTTGTTTTAAAGTTTAAAATAATTTCAGTTCATTATCTATATACACACAGATTGATAATTCACAGCATCACAATAGATAATCAACATTATCATCACCAACAGATAATTCATATCTTCAATATAACAGATAATCCATATTATCATCTCAATGCAACCAAAGCATCCATATCACACAGCATTACTCATCTCATAGCTGAGATTACAAACCATTCAAGGCAACCAATATCAACTATTCATACATAAGCAATGATTTAATGATCATCATCTATAATTAATTTAAAATGAATTAAATTAATTACTTCATCTCTAATTAATTTAAAATAAATTAAATTAATTACTTCATCATTATAAACCTGCTTAACTTAACCATTAATTAATTACAAATCAATTAATTAATCACGCTCTCGTTATTCATTTCAATTAATCATTCCTGATTAACAATTTTCTAATTACAATAAGTAATTAGCCTTTAAATTAATTACACAAGTTAATCATACTTAACCCTTTACAATAATTAACTTTTAATTACTTAATCAATTAATTATCTAAATTAATTACATTAATTCTTTATTAATTAATTACTTCATTTATTAATTATTCCTTAATTAATCAATTCTAAATTTACATCATTAATTTATTAATTAATGATTTCTAAATTACATTTTTAATTAATCTCTCTATTTAAAATAATTACATTAAGTAATTAATCTTCAATTAAACCACATATATTAATCACCCTTGATTAATAACATCCAGTAATTAACTACCCTTAATTACTTCATCAATAAATTACTTCTTAATTTATTTTCTAATTAATCCCTTGATAAATTACAAAGTAATTTAATCCAAATTACTTCCATTATTAAACATCTTTAATTACATTCAGTAATTATCAGTTAATTACTTCCCTAAGTAATTATAATTCCATTTATTACATTAAGTAAATATTTATCAAATCATCAAGTGTTTAAATTAATTAAACTTAATTAATCTACATTAAACTTAATTAATTCATTAATTACTTCTATTAAGTAATTAAACTTAAACAATATCAAAAAAATGATTATTATTAATTAATTAATATAATTAATTATTAAATTTAATCACATAAATTAATTGTTAAATAATCTTAGTTAATGACCTTCATTAACTATTCTTAATTACTTTATTAAGAAATTAACTTAGATTAATCATCATTAATTACAAAATAATTAATATTTAATTGCCAATTAATTAATCTCAATTATTTAAATTAATTAAGTGTTAACTGTAACTTAATTAATCCTTAATTACTTGATTACTTAATCTTTAATCATTAGTTAAAATTTAATTGATAATCCTTAATTACAACTTAATTAACCTTAATTAATTAATCTTAAGTCTTAATTAATTAATTTAAAAACTCTTAATTACTTAATTAATCATCCATATCATTAATTAATTAAATAATTAATTATCCATTTTAATTAACTAAATAATTTAATGAATCCAAATCATTAAAATTCTATTTATCTTTAGGATAAACATTACTTACTTAATCAAAGTATTAAAAATAATTTGTTTTCAAATTTACTTTAAATTCTATTTTAAATTTCATTTTAAATTTTAGATTTTGAAATGAATACAAATTTATCTAAACAAGGTTTAAAAACAATTCAAAACCTTTTTATCTCATATGTTAAAGAAACATCCATTTTATAAAATAAGTTTAAAAGAATTTAAACCAAATTCATCTTTAAATTCAAATTAGTTCAAAATACACTTTAAACATTCCAATTCAAAAACAAATTCAATTTAAAATTTTCCTTTAATTTCAAAACTGAAATACATATTTAATCTTTATTCCAGATTTAACTTAAATCTTTAAAAGCTTTACTTACATTTTACATCTTCATTTTAAAATTCAAATCATTTAACCATTTCTAAAATAGTTAAAACAAATTAAATTTAAAAATTTATTTTATTTTAAAAACTGAAATTCAAACCAAATTCCAGATTTTAAAACTAGATTTAAACTTATTTCAAATCTTATATTTCACAATTTAAACTTTCAGTTTAAATTCAAAACCAAAATACCTTTACACTTAAAAGTTGTTTAAAACCAAATTTAAATTTTAAAATTTAAATTATTTCAAAATAGAATTCAAACTATTTGGATTCATATTCAAACTTAGGTTTTAAACTTAGTTTAAATTTTTGTTTACATTTTATACTTTACATTAAAATATAAAAACAGAATAGGTTTTCTGTTTTTGTTTTAAAACCTGAAACAATGTTTCCCGAGCAATCTTTACTTTTACTTCGAGTTAAATCCTAACCTGCTTCGAGCTACACCTTCAACTAACTCGAGACAAACCCGAGTAAACAAAAATCCCACAAACCAAAACATCACCAGAACTCAAAACATACACCATGCACATGCACCCACGACGCCGCCTTCTCCGATCAATTCCGATGATCTCTACGAGTCGCCGATCAACCACGCACCCGATCACGATCATCGCATCGCCACCAAAAACTCAAATTCGAAATCGAGTTCCAGAACCAAACCTGGAACAGAAACAGTAACCACAACATCCCAACCTGTCAACGCCTCACCCAAACACCTCCGACCACGTTGCCCCTGAAACTCCGGCGAAGACCTCGTCAACCCACCAACTTCCAGTACCCAAGACATTGTTGAACTCGATCAGCTATAATTGCTGAGACGATCAACTTTATCTAACCCAGTAAAACTAGGGTTCTAAACTTCAATTCACAACCATCATCTCCAAAATGAAATGCACCCCAATCTGATAATTTTCTTGGCCTCTCCGATCACTCATCTACCTCCAGAAGAAAATCCAACCTTCCAGAATCCAGAGATCAAAAGATTTTCTCAAATTAACCCAAACAATGAAATTCAAAACTGCACCTTCAATTCCCTTTTAAAAATGATGATTTTGATCTTAAAAATCATGATTTGGTATAGGGTTTTAATTTACATTACTGATTTGTTAAATTTACATAATTGAATTTTTCATAAATTCAAACTATCCTGTTCTTTTTTTTCTTTTCTGTTTTCCAGAGAATTGCTGCTAAATTTTTAACTTAAATAAAATTTTAAATCTTAATCTTTAAAGTCAACACACATGTCTTGTTTAAATCCTACATTCTAACAGCAACCAGATCAAAAGATATTGGATTTTTTGTTTAGAATCTGAATTTAAACTAAGAATAAGCAAGGCATTTTCAACAGCAAAATCACCTATTCATTCATATATACACAGGCATTTTCCAAAGATATATACACAATTTAAACTTCATCTCAGATAAACTAGCATGCAACTCAAACTTTTACCTACTTAAATTTAAAAAAAAAATGGAGTTACTCACTTATTTTAAAAATGCAGAGCAGAGCTTCAGATTTGAAAAGCTTTTGCTCCCTGATTTCCAATCTACATGCATGCTTGATCTTTGAAACTTGAGTTGCTGATGATTTCAACTTGCATGCAGTAACCATTCCAGATTGCAGAAAACAAAATGCAGACTTGCATGTTTTGAAGATGGTTATGGGTAAGTGGTTTACAGAGAATGATTTTGAAGAGTGATTACAGGAGTTTGATTTACAGGGTATTTATTTGCATGAGGATGATTACAGGTTGATGAGAAAACAGTTTTTTAGAGGAAATGAAAATTGCATTTTGATATGAGGAGTTTGTTTAAAAGTAGAATGTTTTTCAGCTGAAAGATTTCTTTGTTTTAGAATTGAAAATGAGAAAAAGAAAGGAATGGGAGAAAGCAAGTTTATATAACTAAATTTATGATATATTAAAAATCAAAGAAAAATAAAAATAATATTTGACACTTGTCTTAAATTACTAACACTTGTTAATTCCCTTGCTTATTCATTTAACACATGTTATATTAGGTTCTAAGAAAGTAACACATGTCGTTTAAGTAATTTGTATTTGTAATTAAGTGTTAATGAAAGCTTTTAACTAAATTAATTAGTTTTTAGTACTTAGTTATATAGATAAATAATTTTAAAGAATAAAACCAAGTATAATTATAAATAAAAACAATACATATATTTATTATTTGAAAATAACATTTTTGATTATTTTAAATAAATTTATAAAAGAGGTTGTAAATTACTTATTATTTATATGAATAAATGTTTCATACTTTAATTGTATTTTAAACTTCATATCTAATTCACAAATCACATTTATTAAATAATATTTTAAAAAGGAAATAAAACAAACATTTTTATAACTTTATTTTAATCTAAATTAATATTCAAACTTAAGTTAAAATATATTTTTAAAAAATAAAACATTTATCTTATGTATTTAAAATCATATAGTTATTTTATTAAATAGCTTTGAAAAGCTTAACATTAAATAAATCATAATTTCCCAATTACCAAATATTGGAATTAGAAAATATGTTATATAAATTAAATTTAAAACCAAACTCATCCATTTAAAATATATAAAAATATATATATACATTATAAATAGAAAACAATTTATTAGCTTATTAAAAGATAAATTCACTAATTAAATATTTAATAAAAGAAGATTATTAAATCAATTCAAATTTTATTTACAAAAATTATCAAATCAAATTAATTTTAAATACAGATTATTAAATTGATGTTGTCAAAAACTCGGGGATATCACAATTAATATCTGAATCTGGGTTTTAGATTTCTGAACTTTCTAACACCGGAACTTGAGTTTTAGTTCTCTTACCATCAATTTTGGATTTCATATACCAATCCTCGAATCTGGGTTTAAAGCAGTGGTATTGAAATTGTTATGGACGCCTATGTCCTTAACCAAAAACTTTGAGTTTATCCTATTAATACCCAAATCAGGGTTATTAGTTTTCGACTCTAAGTGAACATTCACCAACATCTGAATTTAGGTCCCTGGATCATTCTTATCTCCAAGAGGGGTTTCTAAATACATATTCCTTATTCCCCAAATAGATATTTATGATCACAAAAATTTATTTCCAGATGGTAGCTCATGACCTCCTATTTCCAAAAATTTGTTGTCTCCAACAGAAAGTTCTTCGACTTCAATTATTATATGCTTGGATTACTATTGATCATGTGGGAATTCAGCTATGAATTTCATTTTTAACTATAAAAGTTGAATCGAGGGACTTATAATATTACTGGACAAAAGTCCTTAGTTTTCAATCGTTTAGAATTGAGGATTTCATATCCTTTATTTACTCCAGATTATAACCAGCTAACCATTTGGGTTTAGAAGCACTACTATATTGACTTTATTTTCAAATCACGAAGCATATATTTAGATAAGTAATGTGCTAATGATAAAATATGTTACTTTCTTTGAATTTTGTAGGAAAATAAGGTTGTTAAGAACAAAGTGGTGGTGAAAATTTTGTCATAAAGAACAAAAGCTTCTTTCATACCAGGGGGAGGCAAAATGTTAATAATAAAATCCACTTAAGAACAGAGGTATGAAAGAAAGCTTAAAAGTGCTAGGCTCTACTAAAATTGAAGACATAGGTTTCATCAAAGTTTAACGAAGGGTGTTTCGAATGCATTGAGATGACTTTCGAAGGAGTCGCAAGCACTAGGTGTTGTCACAAATGATAAACAGTACAAAAGCTTTCGAGAGGATAGAAAAATAAAGCATGGCTACTCTTCCATCTCATTGAAACCTTTTGATGGAGATGAATTCGCATATATTAAAGCAGGAATGAATTTTGAACTCCTTTCGAAGATGTTGACCGAAAGATTTGCGCAATGAACCAATGCCTTCAAAATAGAAGGTTTCGTTGTTGTCGGTTTACCACTTAAAGAATTGTTTCTGACACGCCTTTTGAAACCAAGGGCAAGCCTTCCGAAACGATTGGAACCTTTTGAAAGCATGGTGAAATTCCTACATGAAGGCTAAAGTACAGCAGCTCAATGCGAAAAGCGCATCTACCACCCTTTCGACGGCATCGAAAGCAAACGCGTCGAAAACTAAAAAAAGACCTTTCGACTATGTTGAAAGGACACACGCGCAAGATGAAGGACGACCTTTTGACTTGGTCGAAAGGGTACAGATGTAAGATTAAAGAAAGACATTTCAACCTCTTCGAAGGGATGAGTGTGGAAGGCTGGATAAAGAGCTTTTGACCTCATCAAAAGGATGGAGGCGAAAGAGGGCCAATCTACATCTATAAATACAACCCTAGGTGTTTGATTTTGGTGGGAATCCAAAACTCATTCTTACGTTTCTTAGCTAAATCAAGTTTTTGTAACCCTAAATTGATTTGGGAAAAAAGTTTTATTACTTGTAGCTCAATTTGGTTTAATGTTAAAAGAGAAAGCATATAGATTCAATAAAGATTTTGATCATGAGGGAGACCATTTCGATCATTAGCTAGTCTAATGATAAATTGCACATGATGCTAGCTTATCTTCTTAATTCAATTTTGTCTGTGCAATGCCATGGGATCAACTTAGATAATACACTTTCAAATCACATTATCATCATGTTTAATGATGTATAATGAGAAATAAAGATGATGATGATGTTTCGATCTTAATAGGTTCATGGAACTTATGTTATCGGAGATGGCTCCTATTGCTTATATTAAGTACGCTTTTACATATTATACCTCAGCTCCACCTCGAAGGGGCCAGATTCCTTTGGACCTGATCGAAAGGGAGTTTCGAGGAAGATCAGATGTGTAAATGAAAAGAAATGCAATATGGAATGAATTCCTTCGAAAAGTATACACACCCTACAATACCTATAACCTTTTCAAAGGAGGTCCTCCTAAAGGAGCGAAACCAATGGCGTCGAAAGCAAATCGTTCTCTTCAAAGGCAGATTGGACATTTCGATATGGTCGAAAGAGGATGAATTCCATATTTACATAACCACTTTCTACCCATTCGAAATAGAGGTTTCAAATGAGATTCTTTCTCCTTAATCTTAACCTTGAGGGGGTCGATTAGATCAATTAACCACTATTAATACTTTCATAAATCATCCTCCAAAAGCAATTTGTTCAGGTCAACCCAATCGAAAGAGGGGTTCCGAAAGGAGCAATCTCTTTTAATAATCTTTTTTTGTACCCTAAATAATTTTACTTGCTAATCACATAGCTTTAGGGATGTTGACAAGTTTTCTTGTTAACAAAACCGATGAGGCTGTCTATTTTTGGTGATTTTTATAATCTTTATTTATTACTAGTTTCCCTTCACTGTCAGTGATATATCTTGGTGGTATAGTTAGTGTTCCAAGAACATACTCTTCAATGTCATATGCTCCAATGGTCGTTTCTATTTGAAATTTCCATATTATATAATTTGATTCATCTAGCTTAATTGTAACTAACCGACTTTGTGGTTTGATTATTGCTTTCAACAGATCTTGAGTGGGGGTTGTTGAGAAGTCAGTTCTTGAATTATCGAGAGAACATGGTGCATCATTATCATTGTTTCCAGCCATGTCGATGCTAGTTGATGAGGGAAAAATGGGTTAGTGATCAGATGAAGAACTTGATGTTCTGAGATCAAAATAAAATGGTGCAGCCAGTCTTGTTTTTCATGATTTGTATAATCTTTATTGATTACTAGTTTCCCTTCACTGTCGGTGATATATCTTGGTGGTGTAGTTAGTGTTCCAAGAACATACTCTTCAATATCGTATCCTCCAATGGTGGTTTCTATTTGAGATTTCTAGAGTAGATAATTTGATTTATCTAGCTTAATAGTAACTAACTAACTTTGTGGTTTGATTATTGCTTTCAAAAGATGTTGAGTGGTAGATTGTTGAGAAGTGGCAATTCTTGAATTATTAGGAGAATTTGGTGCATCATTATCGTTGTTTCCAAACATGCCGATGTTAGTTAATGAGGGAAAAATGGGTTAGTGATCAGGCGAAGAACTTGATGTTCTGAAATCAGAAAAGAATTGTGCAGCCCGAGGGATCTGATGATGAATTTTTTCTGATGGTGATCTTTAGGCAAGGTACAATGATGAAAAACATGATGGATGTAAGAAAAACAAGAATGTTTGCAATTTTTTGTCAAGAACTAAAAATTCGGAGATTAATAAATGGAAAATGGTTTGAGGGAAAGAAATGCATCTTCAATGATGATGACACTCTAAGAAGAGCAACTGTGCAGCCAGCTTCAGATAGTGACTGATCTCTCCGATGAAGCTCTAGTGCGACACACTTTTGATGATAGCCGTTAGGTTGAAAGTGGCTAAGATATCATGTGAACAAAACAGATTGAAAGATGATTTTGTGTTTATATTTATCATACTAAACTGTTACATTTATGTTGATTTACAACTTATTTATAGGGGTATATTTGTATATGGGCCAAATGTGTAATGCGCTCCGTTAACATATTGCATGACCACATATGTAATTCACTTGGCATACAAAATATTCACTTGTTATCTCTAATATAAATGATTACATGCTAGCATATAAGATATGAAAGAACATATGCAAATAAGGTTCAAGGAAAAACAAGTTCAATTCCTCCGTTAAATGACCAAAGGAAAAAAAACACTCAAAATCACTTTTTATCAATTTATGTTATGCTTTATATAAATTTATGAATATACATACTTATATTATCCAATAGTGAAAATAAATACTGAGTATAGATTTAGTGTAGCTTAGAAATACAATTATATTTTTAATTATAATTTACTAAAACTTGTGAATGCATTAGAATACGCACACCCACAAAATTAAAAAAAATCCATCTCGATCTAACTTAAACATATATATGTACTTCTTTTCTAACATAACAAGGTTAGATAAACTATAAAATAATTGCAGTTCCATACAGAAAAAATAATCAAATTAATAAGGTCAAAATATGGAATCCATTAACTATGCAAAATTAAACACAAGATATAAGAATACATCAAAGCAAGATATAAGGAATTGAAAACACACTTTCATGCAGATATATGAACACACAGCTCACATATATATACTGAAGCATACACACACCCTCACTTATACTCAGGTAGCACATGTACCTACTTATATATATTAACACACCCATGCACAAGATTCACATACACACTCACCCACACAAAACACACCCATTCACCCATAAACACAAACAAAAGAAGGAGTATACATGCTCGCCGATGCACCAAAACAAACTCAAACAAAAAAAAATCACTTCACATTGTTGGTAATGTGCAAAGCGGAACTGACATAGATTTTTTTGAGTGAAGAGGCTATACTGAAAATGCCGATGTTGTTTCCCTCTTCCACTCTTTATCCATACGCATGCATATGCTAACCTCAAAGCCGCAACCACTAAAACTCGAAATAGAGACGCCAAAAGGTGCATGGATCCTCATATTTAAATTTCGTAGTTTATTTTTATTTATATGATTTATGATTTATTTTAGAAATGAAGATGGTTGGGTTTTGATGGCTTCCAAAAGAAGATGATAGGGAGTGAAGAGGCACGAAATATAAATCCGACAAAGAAAGAAACATCTAAAGAGAGAGAATTCTAAAGAATTAGTTTGGATTAAAACTTGGGCTTAGGCCTAGAAATTTGAGAAGTTAATATATATATATATATATTCCCTTTTATTAACAAAAGTAGATTCTAATTGATTTAACCAAATACAAATTCCATTTTAATTAATTAAATTTCTATTATTAACTTAAATTAATTATTACTTAAAAATCGGTTGTTACAGGCTTCCCTTCTTAAAAAAATTGCATCCTTGCAATTTCCCATAAGGAAGAAATCTATAAAAAATTAATTATCAACTCAAATATTTTTCTTTAAACATTATTTTAAATACCAAAATATTTATTCAACGAAAAACTGCTTTATAAAATCTCAAAATCTTTCATTTAAATAAATACCTTTAAATTATTTTAACAATATTCTAAAATTTTATGACTAAAATTTCCAATAAAACTCATTTTCTATCTAAAAATATGTTTCCCAATATATTATTTAACTTTAAAACATTTTATTACCGCCAAAGGTTAATTTTAAATATTCTTTTTAAAACACTTTTTCATAAATTTATACAAACATATCAACTGTCTTTAACAAATATAAATTTCAAATGCCACTTTTATCAAAATAACTAACTCTTGCCAAAATATTTTGATTTTCTCAAAATACTTACATTTATTTAAAATTCTATATTTAAATATATCATTTAAGTGTTTAAGAATCTCTATCGAATATGTATGCACCCGCATCGACCAAAATACTTAACACACTCAACAAACAAGTTAATACAATTTTCATTTCTCAAAATATCTATAATTATTACTTTCACAAATTATCAATTATATTAGTTTCAATAAAACAATTTTCAAATCTCCATATATACTTTACTTTAGTGTGTATATATACTTTTCAAATAATTCCTAATTAAAACATTCACTTTACTACTAAATCATTTGATAATTATAATAACAAATACTTATATACGATGCACCTTTACTTTCACCCGAACACTTATTAATTTTTAAACATTTTGAATAGTCTTTAGGACACATATATCTATATGTATATTGCTCAATAAACCATTTCAAAATGCAACTCATAATAATAATCAAACATTACTTATATTCATTTACAATATGCATACACCAAATAATTAAGTTTACTTCATAGCTTTGCTAATTATACTCAAATCCTGAAATAAAATTCAATTCTCGCAACTTCAAATTATTAGTTAAACATAGAGGGCTAAATAAAAGCACTCGGCTGAAAATAATACCTCCACTGCACACTCTGATAAAATTCAAAGCAAAACTTAGGAAATCAAAATTTAATCACCCAAAATCAGGCCCTTTACATTTATATTTATACTCAAAATATCAAAATCCAAATATCTTATGCATATAGAAAATATTAAATATGTCCTTAGATGATTACCCTAGTAATCACCATATATCAAATAATATTTATACTCCTATTATATCACACTATAAAATGAATTCCCAATACACCCGAGGGGACAGTGACTCTAGGTCTCTTTTAAGGTCTCGATTAATGTCTCTGATATACGATGTATTGTTCTAAACCTCGCTCTAATATCATTTTGTAACACCCCATCTCTATACCCATACTACCCAAGAGTATTAATGAGTAATACTGTCAGATAATACAAAGAATGAAGCTATATGAGGTATATACATGAATATTCCCTTGGACTAACACTAATATGTATTAAAACATCAAATAACTAACTCACCGATACGTACTTAGCAATTAACACGTGTGCCTCTAGGACATAACAATACACAATATATAGTAAATAATAAGACATAATATATAATAAATAACAAAGAATACAAAGACAATCATAGCGATAACAAATAATATATAACATAGAGGTCTATATAAATACAAAACATCTCAATATATATAATGAACAATAAATAAACTTCTCAACATTATATATAAAATGGGTCAATATCATAAAATATTATATCACAATCCTAACATATGTCTCCACTAAGCCCACTAAAAAAAGCTGGTAATGTCATCCCTGTACCTGAAATGTGTCGGATGAGCATTATAAAATAACACATGAGTCGGCCTATATCTAATCAAGAAATATAATTAAGGTGTCACATTATAAACAAGGAAGAATAATATGGTATCACCAAAATACTTAGAACCTCAAAAATTATGTCAAAGTATATGTACAAATATATAAACAATCCTCAAGGCCTAACATTACTTAAATATCTCAAATCTATATAAAAAAAACTAGAAATGATATCAAAAATGTCATCACCCACATAAAACAAATCAATAGGAATCAAGAAGACCGTCTCCAATGGGTGAATCATCCATCAATACAACCTTATAATATAAAATGAAATCATCAAGTGGAAAGGGATGACACATATCAATGCCCTAATTTAAAATGATAGATCAATTGATAATGCGAGATAGCCCAACAAATCATCCATCCAATACTACACAGACCATAAAGATAATCCAACACAATCCAAATCACAATCAATAAAAAAGGGTATCTCAAAATATCAAATCATCAAACAATGTGGATTTAATGGGGACTGACTACACTTTAGACTCAACCAGTCTCTAGTCTAGTCATCTCATTATAGGAATGAGACATATATGCCATTCCACTACTCACATAAACTCTGAACTAGATGGGAAACTGATTGCTGCCTACCGTAAGCCTGCTTCAGGAACCTAGGTCTATTCGCCTAACGTAGAGTGACCATCTATTCTTACAGTCTTCAGTTACCTCGACGGACATCATGACCATGATTTGCCCCTAACAGTAACAGATTGCTGGCCTATGCAACACAAGGGGGTGTAGGGCAACTACCTTACCAACTATCGATCTTGTGATGCACATCGAATATAATAACCATCAACGGTGTCACAGATCTGTGGCACGACCCCACGATCAGGCCGCTAGGGTGGATACTGGCCAATCTGGTTCACTCCAGAAGCACAAAGGAATTTGGACACAATATCGATGGTCATATAGTACTCATACCCTATAGCTACGCATCTCTCTAAAGTAGGCTGATACGGCTATCATAAGTCACTACCTGACTATATGATAATCCTCATCGAGTGTCACATATATACATCCGTGAACACCTGAATATATAATACTCCTCACCGAGTATTATATACATTTATGAGTGTGATCCCTACTTGAGTTAAAATTACTTACAATGAATAATCAAACAAAAAACATAATAATGTCCCATGCCACCGCATGTTATTCGAATAATTATTCAATGCTCATAAACAACAGTTAACCCACACTAGATATCTTTAGAAGTGTTACCGATAGTCCCATGCAGGATGGTATCACTAAACCATTTATTCAAATTTCTCGTTACATAGAAATGAAATCACACAAATCAAATAGAAGAATGTCATAATCATATATAAAAATCTCACTCAAAATCATGTCAACAGGGAATCAATCATATAATCCATTTCAATATACAAGAAAGAATAACTGAAAAAAATAGATTATTCCAATAAATATAAAATATAAAACCAATATTTAATGATAAATAAATTGCAACATATAATTTTTATATAAAAAATTAATATTTAGAGTTGGATAATAAATAATAAATACATATTCTAGAATTAATTAAATAATTAACTATTCTCAAAATATATTCTATAATATAGGTAATTTTAAATTTCATGATCTTTTATATAATTAGACAATCACTTAATAATCATTTAGTATTTAAAGCTCATTTAAATTATTATTATTTATTTAAATAGCTTATACATGATGTATCATTAAACAGAACATATTAACACAAAATATATAGATTTAAGGTAAGAGCACCAGTGAAGCAAAATAGAAAGTTGGGTATACAACTGGTAAACAAAGCTAAAGATAATAAGTGAAGCAACCAACTAGTACACAACAAAGTACAAACCTAAGTCAGATAGTAAAAAAGCACAAAACAAACAATAACAACAAATATATATTTAATTATAAAATTAGTATTGTGACGAACCAGATTTTTGGAGCTCAAAAATCGACATTAATACATCCTCAGTATTCATGTGCCATAAATTCAAGTGTTGGAAAACCCAACCATTAAAAATAGAAAGAAAATAAAGACAAAACGTAATCTTACATGAATGGAGTAACATATATTATTTCAACATATAATCTTTACAGCTTGAAAATTTTAAATACATTTATCAGAGTTTAACTTAACATTAACATGGACAGTTATAAATATTTGTCCTTATAAATGCGGAATAAAATAGCACATGAGTGTGGTGGAAATGGATAACAGTCTTCACAAGAATCTTCTAACTCCTTGCTCCAAGCTCTTACAAAATTCTCTAAACAAAACCTGACTACTAGACTGCCCAGGAAAATAGGGCACCTAGAGTTTAAAGAAAAGAAAATGAACTCTGGGTTAGTCATGGGTCTGGTGTGAGAAACTCAAAATACAAGTATTTGGAAAACAAAGGGCATCTCATAAGACAACCCGCACATAAACACGAAATGATTTTTTACCTTATGATAACCAAATCATTTGCTACTCAAAATCTAGTAATATTATTTTTAATGGCATTCTTTTGAAAACACTTTTCAAATAAATATACATAATCTTAGCCGAAATTGTTGCCTTATTAAATTCCAGCATATTAGACTCTACAATCAAGTCTGAAAGCACTTATTGGAGAATTGGATTTCCACTGAATAGCGTGGTAAGGAACTATCTCCCTTACATTACATCCCTAGAGGAATGCACCGAGGATTGAAATCTTTGAAACTACTGCGAATTAAGACCGGCCTACCTACATACCCGTCTGGTAGCATATAGCAACGATGCGATATCACCCCGATAGTTCCTGACTTATCCATGGGCTCTCATACCATCCACCACATATATTTTTACCTAACGTCATAACGGGCATAAAATGAATCTAGAAAGGTGATATCATACCCTAATGGTAGCGAACCACTTAGCCCTAATGCAATCTTTATTTCATAATTTCCACGGTGTGAGGCTCAAGGTAACATTTACCTTTCTTATAACATTTTCACTTAAAATGCCACATTTCCATTTCTAACAACACACTATTGATTTCTACAAAAGTACAACCTCTAAGCTCCTACGTCTCAGAGAAAGCTGTTAAGTATAAGAGGGGTTACGTCCTACACCACCAAATAGATGTACATTTGTAGAGATCAATGCACTGTGATCTTTGCAATGCAATGTCAAACATTCATCCACACAAGCTTTCTAAGAATAGGACAAAGCGAAGAGACTCTCCTACAACATCTTAGGGAATTACTCCTAGGATTAGTAGCAAGTAGTCCTTGCATACAAAGATCCCGGAATGAAGGGACCATTGCTATATATTTATCTCGGGAGCTACTTTGAAATTATCAACAAGCAAATCTTCCGTTATAAAGATCCCAGCCTTCAACTTCGTTGTCTTTAACATATCTTCACTTTCGAACTCGTAAATTGGTTCGAAGTGGATTTTCTACAAGAATCACTCAAATCCGACGTTGTTTCCTTCGAACCAATCATCGATAAAAAGATATTAAGCAAAACAATTGTTTTAATTTGATTGATTACTTTCCTCTTTATAAAACATATCTTCTAGAGCTCTATATCTTTAAAACAATTCTGTTAAGTATATATGGAATCATTACCTCTCTTTTCAAATCCTTTGATTACTTAAAAAATTTGTAAATCTTGGAATAATTCCAAATCATTTTATTCTTTAGTTTGAAAAATATTTCAAATCATTTATTTAAATTTTAACAAAGATTTCCAAATCATAACTTTGTAAATCGGGTCAAAAACAATGTTATTTAAGACATCGTTTACTGTAAACCCAAAAAAATTAATTTTAATTAAATGGATCCATAGGAATTAAAATAATTCCAAATCATTTTCGTAATTAATATTTGGAAACATTAGTTCAAAAGAGTCGACCTAATTCTACTCAACATCAATTTCTGTATTCAACCTTTGCTATCCGTCGAATGGTAGTGCAATCACCTTTGAAATTCACACGGATAGTATAGGTTCCCTCCTTGTAATTTGATGCCAAGTATAAGAAATACGATCCAAGTTGTATTAAATTTGGAAAAATAAATTCTTTTATATTTGCCTTGTTTTCGACATTTCGATCTTATTTATTCCCCGCCGAGGAAAAGTGCCAGGTGAGCCAGGGCATTGATTGCTCCTGAACATCTCCTTAGTTAAAGCACATCTCATCCCAATCTCATGAATGGAAAAATCCACGCTACTCTTCGGCTTTTAGAGCCAATCCTAAATCACTTAATTTTAACAGCTTTTTTTAAATCATTTATTAAAAAAAAATTAAAATAAATTATAAAACCTATAAATCATCTTTAAAATAATTAATTTATTTAAAATCATTTATAAAAGATTTTGGAAAGAATACTTAAGTTTAAAGCCACATTTTAAAAGTTATTAAAAATGCTACAAAAAGTGCTGTGAATAGTGCTGCAGATAGTGCTTTTAAGCTTATTTGATCAAAACAACAGCTTTATCATTTTGAAATCGATTTTTATAATCAAATATCTTTTAAAACATTTTAAAATACTTATAGAATTTATTCCATATTTTTGAAGAATTAAAAATATCCATTTTAAAGAATTTACCGCTTTGGTTTCCAAACTTTCGAAGCCTAATTATTTTGAAAACTGTTTTGCTCTTATTTTAAAATTTACTCAATGAAATCTTGATTGTTTTATTTTGTTTGAAAACTATGATTATAAGAGTTCATAGAATTCTTCTTACAAAGAATTCTGACTCCGAATCCAACGTATAAGTGGATTTAACTTCCTACGGCACGAAATCGCGAATTGCCATTATGCAGCGCGGCTATTTTTGACTCAATTTTCATAAATTGTCAAAACTTAAGTACACTAGATTTTAGTGTTTATAAAATATTTATAAACCATTTTAAAGATTTTTAATAATCTTATATACACCATTTCATATATTAAAGGAAAGTGATTTCCTTTGTGATATTCGACGTGAATTTAACGTGAATCATTTCAACATCAAAATAAACATATAGTCAACATCGAAACTTAATGATCAAAGCATAGTAAACTTCCATAGCAATCACATCACATCATCATATTTATAAATATATAAGTATAGAGTTTCTCACCTTCATTGGTTTCTAACTTCTTGAAAATTCATTATTGCTTCACTATGATTAAATCATAGCCTACAAATCGAGCCTTGGACCTTAGGAATGGCACGACCTATGCTTGAAAGAAGGTGGGGTGCTCGACCTTGGTTGTAGGAGGTGGTGGCCGTGGATTATGAGGGAGGAAAGGAGGTGATTTCCCTTGGTTTTGAAGTGGATTACTTATGTACATATAGTTATATAAATTTAATTTCTTTTCGCAATATTTTTCTTCATTATTTCCTTAAGGAAGGAAGATAGGGAAAAGCTTATGAATGATGGAAAAGATGAAGTAGAATAGTGTCTAAAATTATGAAGATAATGGTGGGTATTTATAGGAAAAACTTGGAATTAAATATCTAAAAGCATAAGGACTTTTTTCCCCTAGTCCACACCCCCTCCATCCCTCCAAATGCACAACAAGGCCACAATCCTTTTGCTTCCTGTGTGTTATCATGATGGTGCATAAGTGGGTTGATGTTTGCTTTTTAGGATATAAAATATATCAGATATATAAACTTTTTTACAATATGTAAATTTCAATATAAATGGTAAGTGTATTTGTATGTATATATGTGTTCATGTATATGTTAGAGTGTGAATGTGTATGTTAGATATGTACAAAAGTGATATGAACAAGGTTGCAACAATTTTGAACAACTTCCGTTCATTAAACCGTCGAAAATGAGATGCTGATTCCCGATCACATTTTCACTTATTAACTAATTTACATATGAATATAAACACAATTTGAAAACTTATTTCTTTTCATTTTTAACTAATTAAAATGATCTCTTTTAAATTTTAAAACCATGTAAATTAATACTAAATAATAGTTTTCAAAAAGTGCTTTTACATCGATAAAATGATACAAATTTTCTTACATTTTCAAATCAAGTATATATCTTTATAAAACTATTGTAAATGATTTATTATCACTTCATAAGAAATTAAAGTGAATTATCATCATTTTAAAATAATTTTTTGAATATTTATACTAATTATTAAATCATTAAATCTCAACTTAAATTCATAAATCAAATATTAAATAAGATGCTATTATTGATGATGTTATAAATAAATTTTATTTCCAAATATAAAATAAATGATTATATTCCATATTTCTTGTTTAAATGGATAAATAAGTCTAGATATCCAGCACCGTGTGTGGCTTTCGATAATTATAGAGTTGTTATCGCTAAAACGGTGTCGACCATTTTATCGATATTTTTCCAAAGTTTATATTTTTGTAAATAGTTATTCAAAATAAAATTACCTTCATTGTTTATTATTCAAGACAACATAATTTATGCTAAAAAGATTATATTTGAATATTTTAAAAATAAATAAAATTTATCAAAGTAATAAATTTGTGAGTGTTACAGACTCCTTTCCTTAAAAGAATTTCGTCCACGAAATTACATCGCAAAACCCAAAGATATTTGCCCAAACTATTTATTTTTAAACTTACTCCCATACGATGGATGTAGATTATCCGTACGAAATTTTTGGTCCAATCTTACTATTTGAATCCATAACATTACTTCCAAACTAGTATTGATCCTTCGATTCTCTAGTGCGGATATTGATCAGGCTAAAAAACTTCTTCTTTTCTTGCACAGCTCTCATATAGATAGAAAATGTTAGGATCCGACTACAAATCCTTATCAATGTTTGCCCTAAAGCATCGAATGATAAATCCTTTCTGGATATCAAAATCTATAATCAAATCTTTAGGTCAAATTTGTGTTACGAAATAATTCGTATAAAATGCATATACTTTTATCTTTTCCAAAATATTTAAAAAGTTTTGGTTTAAGTTTTTATATATTTCATGAAGATATTATTTTATTCTTACGAAATTTTTCTCAACTAGTTTGTGTATTCACAATTGAACAATGTCATATACAAAGGACATAATTATACTATAAATTCTTAATAATTTACATCCATAGATCATTTCTCCTCACATATTTAAACCATTATTAAGTCCTTTTTCTTAGGTTTTCAAAATACTGATACAAACAAAACTACCTTACAAGCCAAACATATATATGCTACTTCATAACATTGATACTAGATAGGTGTTTCTAAGTCTTCCAATATCATAATCACTCCTCTGAGTCCGATGCTGACAGTACACTTCCATATCGAAAACCAAACAAAACTTCTCTATAGTAATCACTATCAACTTGTTCGTTATTGGCTTCATTTCCGTCTTCAATCTGTAGTATCACATCTACTTCGTATGGCAATCAAGGCTGGGTCAATGGCACATGCCCTAGTCTGGTTGGCATTTGTTTCATAATTTCTCTTTCTTCTAGTTCTTCTAAACCTTGCACTTCTTCCTCCTCAGGATCTACAAATTCTTCCTCTTCATCCTCCATATTGTTCCAATAAATGGGGAAATCTGACAATGCCTCGCGCCAAATAATATGGTGGTCGTCCATCTCCAATATGACGTTACTGTCTTTACTACTGTTGTTTGACTCATGTGAGATCATAGCATTCGGGTCTTCTTCAGGTTCAGATTCTTCTTATATCAGCTCCTCCTTAGAAATTTCTTCTTTCGATTCAAGTTCTGAACTTACTGGGTTAGTGATCCACATTCTTTCTGAAGCCTGAGGGGTCTCTTCATCACAAGACACTGTAATGAGTTTTGGAGTCGAGGAAGATATAGGTATTTCGACCATAAGGTAACCGTCTTTATCTAAGTGGGTGTATGGGTCCAATGCTCCTATAATAATGGGCTTAATATTGCTAAGATGCCATTTCTTGGGTTCGTCCATCAGTCGAAAGAATGATTAGATCATTCTCATCCTAATTCGTTTTTGAGGCCTTCCCTTTCGAATACATTCTCCCGTAGCTTGAGGGTTTCTACAATTATCAACAACAAACACTTAAATACTAAGAATTTTAATTGTCTTAACTAAATATAATATTAGGTTATAAGTCTAGTTTTATCCCAGCATATATCAGTTTTAACTATACAATTTTACGGGTGATAGTTTGCTAAGCACATGATATTATATCTCCAAACCAATACATAGAATATTTCAAATATAATCCTTTGAAAATTCTCTTCCCGAAAACCCTTTTTAGATAAAAGTTGTCATTATCTAAATCTTTTTTCAAGTATTACTCTTAATCTTCTTAGTGTTGTTATTAAACATCTTATAGTCAAACTCTAATCACAAGATGTTTTATACATAGAATCTACAAATATTTGATTCGAAACTATCATTCAAGTTATAATATCTAACTATATATATTTTCATAATAAATTCTTTATATTCAAATAATAATCCTATGTAAATAAAATTTCATTTACCATATTTTTATAAAACAAATAGTTTTTATATATCGTTAACAAATATGCACTCTTTTATAATATACTCTCAACTCATTCTAGGGTGTTACTAACCATATCTCTAATGAGTACTCATCCTAAGGTGTTCGCTCAACCTAAGCTCTAATACCAAATTGTTACGAACCAGATTTTCAGCCCTAAAAAATTAACACTAATACATCATCGGTATTCACGTGCCACAAATTCAAGTGTCGGAAAAACCTACCATTAAGGGTAGAAAGAAAATAAAGTTAGAACAAATCTTACACGAATGGAATGACATATATTATTTCAACATATAATCTTTACAAAGGAAAATTTTAAATACATTTCTTAGAATTTAACTTAACATTAACATGGATAGTTATAAATATTTGTCCTTACAAATGCTGAATACAATAATACATGAGTGTGATGGAAATGGACAACAATCTTCAAAAGAGTCTTCTAGCTCCATGCTCCGAGCTCTTTCAAAATGCTCTAAACAAAACCTGACTTAGCTGCCCAGAAAAATAGGGCACCTAGAGTTTAAGGGAAATAAAATAAACTTTGGGACAGTCACGAGACTGTTGTGAGAAACTCAAAATATGAATATTTGGAAAACAATGAGTATCTCATAAGACCACACACACATAAACACAGAACTGATTTTTACCTTATGATAACAAAATCTTTTGCTACGCAAAATCTGGTAATATTATTTTTAATGACATTCTTTTGAAAACACTTTTTAAGTAAATATACATAACCTTAGCGGAACTTGTTAGATTATTATATTCTAACGTACTAGGCTCTATAATAAGGTCTGAAGGCACTTATTTGACAATTGGATTTCCAGTGCATAGTGAGGTAGGGGACTATCTCCAGTGCAGTACATCTCTAGAGGGATGCACCGAGGATTAACATCTTTGGAACCTCTGCGACTTAAGACCGACCTACCCGTAGACCCATTTAGTGACGGATAGCACCGAGTACGATATCACCTCTACCGTTCCTCACTTATCTGAGAGCTCTCATACCATAGACCAAATATATTTTTACTCGATGTCATAGCGAGCGCACAATAAATCTAAAAAGATGATATCATACCCTAATTGTAGCGAAACACTTAGCCTTAAAGCAGCCCCTGCTTCACAATTCCCTGGGTGTGAGGCTCGAGGTAACGTTTAGCTTTCTTAGAACATTTTCACTTATAATGCTTTATTTCCATTTCTAACAAAACACTATTGATTTCTACAAAAGCACAACCTCTGAGCTCATACGTCTCAAAGAAGGATGTTAAGTATAAGAGGGGTTACCTTCTACACCACCAAACAGATGTACTTTTGTAGAGATCAATGCATTATGATCTTAGAAATGCAATGTCATACATTCATCCATACAAGTTTTCCAGGAATAAGACAAACTGAAGGCACTCTCATGCCATATCCTGCCGAAATTACTCCTAGGATTAGTAGCGAGTAGTATTTGCATACAAAGATCCCAAAACGAAGAGACCACTATTATTTATATCTTGAGAGCTGCTTCAAAATTATCAATTCCATTATGAAGATCCCCACCTTCAACTTCATCGTCTTTAACATGTCTTCACTTTCAAAATCGTTAATTGGTTCGAAATGGTTTATGGATAAGAATAACTCAAATCCAACCCTAGTTCCTTCGAACCAATCATCAATAAAAATATGTTAAGTAAATAGGTGCTTATTATTTGATTGATTACTTTTCTATTTATCAAAAATAACTTCTAGAGAAATATAACTTTGAAATATTTCTTTTCAGTATATATGTAATCATTCAACCTCTTTTATCATCCTTTCATTGCTTAAAACCTTTTTAAATCTTGGAATAATTCCAAATCATTTCATTCTTTGCTTAGGAAAATCTTTTCGAATCATTTATTTAAATCTTAACAAAGATTTCCAAATCATAACTTTTAAAACGGGTCAAAAAATGTTATTTAAGGCATCGTTTATTGTAAGCCCAAAACAATTAATTTTAAGTAAAAGTAAATATAGGAACTAAAATAATTCCAAATCATTTTCATAATTCATATTTGAAAACATTACAGAGTTAAAAAGGTTCGATAGGAATTATACTAATTCTACTCAACAACAACTTCTGTATTCAATCTGTATTATCCAACGGACAACGATGAAATCACCTTTTAAATTGGCATGGATAGTATGGATTACCTCCAAGTAAAAGAAGATTATTTATATACAATCTAAGTTGTGTTAAATTTGGAAAAATTAAATTTTTTATACTTGCCTCGTTTCCGACATTTCGACTTTATCTATTCTCGCCCAGGAAAAAGGCCAAGTGTGCCAGGGCACTAGATTCTCTGGAACATCTCCTTAGTTTAAGCACCTTACATTTGGATCTCACAAATAGAAAAATCCATTCACTCGTCGGCTTTTAAAGAATTTGTCGCTTTGCTTTTTGAACTTCCAAAGCGCAACTATTTTGAAAACTTGTTTTGCTTATGTTTTAAAATTTACTAAGTATTCTAAAAATAAATAACATTTATCAAAGTGATAAATTTGCAAGTCATTACAAAAATTATTTATAATTCTACAACTATACTTACATTTATAAAAAATGAAATATTTCATTAAATGAAACTAAAAAAATCACATGATGCCTGCCAATCGAAGCATACATTGTACATAAAAAAAGTCAGCACTCAATATATAAAGGAAAAGCTAACTCTTGTTGTACATGTATTACTATCCGGGCTCGCAAAATCATGTAGTTGTAGAAGCGAAGTATGCACAGCTTTATATATAATATAATATATAAAAATAGCCTAGACTTGCATTGTAGATAGCTCTAGCTTTTCATTAATTAAGTAGATTTATCACATGATCATGAAGAGTTGGAAACATGGAATGTAATATTTACAAAATTTCAGCAGTCTACATAATAGCACATGCATACATATTTATACATACATGCTACACCTGAACATACACACACTACACACAAAGATCCACACCCACATATTTTCTTAGCTCAACTATAAAAGAACAAAGCAAAAAAATACTGATATTATAGGGAACATCATATAAGATGTACAATTGAATAGTAATGCCTACACAATCACACACATATATAAAAGAAGCAGTACGCAATGGCATGAATTTGACAATATGTGAAAGTGAGACACAACACATGCTACATGAGTTTATATATGAAGTATATATTTGTGAGATGTGAATTAAACTAATTTCTTGAATGAGGATGGTATACGGAAGCAAGGCTATATAAAAAATAAGGTTTCATGCAATTAAGTAGCATTTAAATAAATGCAAATAATTACATGCTAGCAGATGAGATATGAAAGAATGCATGCAAATAAGGTTTAAGGAAAAACAAGTTCAATTCCTCTGTTAAATGAGCAAAAAGAAAAAAGACTACACTACACCAAAACAATAATTTCAGTAACACTTATATGTGTCGTTATAGGGCTGTGGGCATTTATTTGCAATGCTTATAAACGTTGGAAGATTTTTTTCACCAACACTTATAAGCGTTGGGAAATAATATCTTCCAATTCTTACAAGCATTGGGAAAAAAGATCTTCCAACGCTTATAAGCGTTGGAGAAAAATATCTTCCAACCTTATAACTGTTATAAATAAATACAAACAAATAAACATTTATCAGCAATATGGATGTTGAATGATATAATGGTTTGAATGTTAAAAGATATAATGTAGACAATATTTAATATGAAATATTTTCTTGATTCAGCAAATTATAACCCAATCAATGTCAATAAACAATATTCATAATCAGTAATAAAGCAGAGTATCGATTAACAAAAGAGAAATTCAATACATAATTAAGTTATCAATACATAGTTTACCAATTTTATACTAATACCAATTGCAATAACAAAAAATTTATTCGAAGTGCAAGCACTTTTTAAGGTTAACATAACCATTCTAAATGATCCACTTCAAACTTCAATGGTTTTGCACATTCTTCAACGTCCAATATGACCATCAAAACACGCTTCTCTATAAGTTCATGCATTTAATATAAACACTCAATTATAAATTCTACCTTCAAAATCAAAAGGTTGAAAACTGAGTAACAACTCAAGTCCTAGTGCTTTTTTTGTATTCATAAATTCACAAATTAATTTTGCAAAATAAATGTAAACTGGGTTTGCAAACTCAGTTAACATTTGCAAATTGAGTTTGCAAATATAGTTTGCATCAGGTTTGCAACTCTGCCAAACTAAGTTAGCAAACTCTGTTTGCAAAGCTGATTCATGCAGGCTCAGTTTGCGAAACTGAGTAATGTGGGCTCAGTTTTGCGAAACTAAGCATGCACGCTCAGTTTTCAAACAGAGCGTGCATAACTGAGTTTAAACTCATGCAGGCTAAGTTTTGCAAACTTAGACTGCTAACTTAGTTCTAACCTAGGTTTGAACTCGGTTTGTATTTGCAATTGAGCGTGCAAACTCAATTTTCATAGTTTGATATCATATTGTGCTTAAACTTTTACATCTCTAGCTCAGTTTCGTATGCAATAAATATTGCTTATGCATATAAAACAACATGATAATCATATTCATGTTAAACATAAAGAAGCCAAATAATATGTATGGCTTGCATTTAAGGTTCAGGCTAGTTCAAGATAGCTAAACACTAGTATGCACCATCTCTATGCCATTAAAATATATAAATTACTAAAATAAATAATTGTAATTTAAATTTTATTTGAAGTTTAGTTAATGTTAATTTGATTGTATTCAATATAGTATGGGAAAAACTTCAAGGTAGCAATCGAACAAAGTTTAGTTAATTTTAATATGAAGATAACTTCAAGATAACAAGCAGAGAAAGTTACATTTAAGAGAAGTAAAATTTTAACTTTGAATTAAGTTAAATTTATCTTGATGATTAAATTAACTAGCTATTTTAACTTTACTTTTAAATTCAGTTAAAATTTAGTTGATTTATTTAACTTTAATTTAAAGTTAACTAACGTTAAATTAATTTTGATTTTATTTTAGTTAATTTTAGTCTGAATTTAAAGTTCAGTTAGTTTTAGTTTTAGTTTAAAGTTTAGTCGATAGTACTATAATTGTACTAAATTTAATATGGAAAAAATTTCAAGAAAACAGGTCGAAGTTTAGTTAATGTTAAAGCAAGAAAAACTTTAAGATAGTAAGTGGAGAAAGTTAAATTTAAGTTAAGTAAAATTTAAAATTTCATCTTTAAGTTAAATTTAAGATAATGATTAAAATTAACCAGTTTAATTTGACCATTGTTTTAAGTTTAGTTTAAAGTTTAGTAAATTTAATTAATCTTAATTTATAGTTAATTAATGTTAAATTAATTTTTATTTTAATTGAAGCTAATTTTATTTTGAATTAAAGGTTTAGTTAATTAATTTTAATTATATTCAACTTAATATGGAAAAAACATCAAGATAGCAAGTAGATAAAGTTTAGTTAATGTTAATATGGTAAAAGATTCAAGATAGCAGCTAGAGAAATTTAAAGCAAGAAAAATTAAACATTGAAATTAAGTTAGTAACTAAATTTATGTTTATTTAATTTTAATTTAAAGTTAATTACTGTTAATTTAATTTTTATTTTGATTTTAGTAAACTTTAGTTTGAATTTATAGTTTAGTTAATCTTAAATTCTAATTTAAAGTTTAATCAATGTTGCAGTTTCACTTTTCAACGAAGAAAACAAATCCAAGATATCAATATTTATGTATATTATTTTATGCATATTATTTTAGTTTATCATTTAACAAAAATACTTTCATTTTGTTTAAAAGAAGCCTGGTTATCAAATACATATGCAAAGGCGCACACAGAAACAAGCGAAAATGAGTTAAGAAAAATCAATGATGGATATTATTTGGGTTGACCAAAAGAGCTAAACAAATAAACTGATATGTATGTTTATATGTATATTATATATGTATATATTAAATGTGAAAAAACTTGAACTGAACCTAACTTCATACTATATAGACAACTTGATAATTCAAAGCACTGAACATAATAGGAAGTATGCAGTTCTAAATGAAAATTAGTAAATGATCAACAGACATAACACACTCAGGCATATACTAAATATAAATTACTGGAGCTTGTCCATGCATGCATTCACCCATAGAACGGAACCAATACATGTTCTGTCGTTTAGCTTATGAGCATATAATTTACAAGTAACAAAATAAATATTGTATAAAAGCTGGACTGTAATGAAGCATGGAAGCACATAAGCTACAAAAAGAAGTAAAATAGCACATGGCGTCATATAGAGTTTAAAAGCAATTCTTGTTAGTGAAGGCTCATGCTATAAACAAGGCATAATTATATAAAAACTGATATTGTGTAGCACCCCCTATCATAATTGACATTATTCAGAAGATTTAATTAGAATAAATTAAATAGAATAATGTAGATAAGAAGATTGAGGTTGATTAATAAATTATATGTCTATGCTTATTAAAATTAATGAACTTGTATAAATGGTTACCAAATTAAACTTAAGGGAATTAGGGTAATAGCCATGCACCCCACCCTTATACCATTCCCATTAAGTTTTGCATGTTCATTATTATTCTCAAATAAAAACAATAAACATAAGAAGCTATAAGGTCGGCCATATGAAGATAAAAGAGAAGAAGAAAATCTAAAATTAGCTTAGGATTCAAGCTAGAGGAAAATAAGTCTCAAACAATCTCCAATCTCTTTATCTCAAGAAAAGTGAATAATAGTTTCTACATTTTAATTTTGATTTTTACATCATATGGTTTCGGATTTAATGATAAATCTGGTTTTATGATATGTAGAAAGATGATATGCTTGGATATATATGGTTTTAGGGTAAAACCAAGAGGAAATGATTTATAAATGCCATGGGAGAATTATATGTTGTAGAAAACATGATTTTGGAGTTAGGTTTTAATTTTTATAATTTTCCAAGCCGTGGAGAATTTGTTATGAATTTTCAAAAGAAAATAAGGATATTTGGGTTTATAAATCATTTTAGGAAAATATATTAAGAATTTGATCAAAATTTTTATTATGTTTGATAACATGATTAAAGCGAATTTTTAGGGATTTTGACTAAGTGATTTAGTATGGAAATTAAATTATTTTGAAAGGAGGTTCTAAATGATTTAATTGTTTTATAAGAGGAATGGCTTATTTGTTAAACGATTACTTGGTTTAGATCTAAGAAAAACTGTGGCAAATACTATCCAAAATATTTAAAAAATTATGAAAGCCAATCAAACGTTTAAAAGTAGGCAAGTTAGTTTCAAAAAGTTCACTTATTTTGGAAAAATCAGCTTTTACCCAAAAAAAGTTGGTTCCGCCTTCTTTGGCAAACCTTTCGCCTAAGACCTCTCGAACAAAACCTTTCTACTTCAATGACCACTAAGATGAAAGCAATGCACATGATATCACTCAAGACTCAGGTGGTATGTAGTGAATTGATCTAAGTCAGAAGGTATGGTGTCAAAGGGTTGCATTCGAAGAGTTGCTTCCAAAGGAGATGGATCCTTAGTTTATTTTTATTTGAAAAGGGAAATCATTTGCCTGTTTTCTAGACCTTTCGACACAGTCAAAGCGTTTGGTTTCCAAAAGGATGTTTTAAAAGACCTTTCGGAAATGTCGAAAGGTATGGTTTCTATAAGTTATTTTATAAGACCTTTTGACATAATCGAAAGGTTAGGTTTTGAAAGGATTTAAGATACCTTTCGACAAGGTCAAAAGGTTTGGTTTGGAAAGGTTGTTTCAAAGAGGTTTTGAAAGAAGTTTCCGCCTTTATTTTATTCAAACCAATCGAAGGGGTCGAAGGCAGGAGCTTTCGACTTAGTGGAAAGGATCTACTGGTTGTATAAATGCAAGCCACTTCCCAACCTTCCAAATGGATCGAAAGCAGGGGCTTTCAGCACAATCGAAAGGTTTAAATGTTTTTCCCAATGTTTTATAAAGTAGAGGGTGGTTTCGTAAACTTTCACTTATGACCCAAAGTAATATCTTTAAGTTTAAACCCATTGCTTTCGAAAGGATGAACTTTCACTGGTTTCGAAGGAAGGCCTTCATCGGTTTCGAAAGGTTTCAAGAGAAGTGTTTTAAAGGATTAAAAAGGCTGGTGCCTGTTGTTTTTAAATAAGTTTTGCACTTTCGAAGGGGATCGAAAGCAAAGTTTTCGAAGGGGTCAAAAGCAAAGGTTTTGACATTTTCAAAAGGTTTTAAAACCCAAACTCAAATTTTTGAAGGAAAAACCTACAGCTCCAATAAAGGAATTTTGTAAGGACTATAAGTATGTAATTTTGAAGAAGTATTTCCTTGATAAAATATAAGTTAAATGAGTTAACTATGTTTTATACGCACTGTATTTCAAGGACCTTAAACCCATTAGAGTGGTATTGTTAATTGTTATGTTGCTTCTTCAAATATGAATATATTCACTATATAATGGACCCATAATTATACTTTAGGGATAAAGGGTAGAAGAACCAGCTAGGTTAACCCAGTAGTGAATGTAAATTGATTAAACTCCTGAAACGAGTAGGTTATTAGTAGACCTGGACAGGGAGTCCATAAATATTAAATAGGTTATTAGTAAACTGGACAAGGAGTCCATAAATATTAAATCGGTTATTAGTAAATTGGACAGGGAGTCCATAAATATTAAATAGGTTATTAGTAAACTGGACAGGGAGTCTATAAATATTAAATAGGTTATTAATAAATATTAAATAGGTTATTGAAACTGGACAATGAGTCCATAAATATTAAATAGGTTATTAGTAAACCCAAGAAAACTAATAGGTTGATAGTAATCCTAAAACTATGATTACGACGGGGTGTCAAATAAAACTGGGGATAGGTAATCCTAAAACCAATGTGGATGCAGGAGAACAGTATATGGTTTTGAAAAGGTTTAGGATACTTGTGAGGGGAAAACCCGTTCCGCTAAGTGGCGTGGTCTCACTAGGTACCTGAAAAGGATTGAGATGCTAGATTATTATTCATACCAGGCTTTATGTCTGACTCGAAGTTTTTGTTTTCCCCTTAAACTCTCGGGTACTCAATTAATCTTGAGTAGTTTGAGATTTTAGGTTTCCAGGTTCTCTTCTTAGACAAATAAAGCTTCCGGAGGCGTGCAGGAAGCAGGCAGATATGTAGTGTTATCTTTTTTCGCAATGTATTTCGATGTAAAGGCAGATTTATTAGCCTTATTATATACTCTGATCAACTAAGGGAGAATCTTCATATGTCGCTCTTGGCCTATGTGTAATAATTATATTTTGCTAAATGTGGGTAACATTTTTGGGATTATGTATTGAACATGAAATGTTTTGAATGGAATGTGGAGATATGTTTTTGAATTGTGAATTTTTCATGACTATGGATGACTGCAGCATCCGTATTAGTTAGATTTGGGCCTCCACATAGGGGGATGTTACAAGTTGGTATCAAAGCATAGGCTTATGAAAATTTAAAAGAAAAGATAAACCTAAAAGCTTTTTCAAACATAATCCAATGAATTTGAAAATATGATTGGGGTTTTGGGTTAACGCTATAGCTATGCAGTTTAAGTGCTCGGTAGATTCAATGCAACAGAGGTGCAAAAAGTCATAGCGGGGATACAACAAGGATATAGCGGGATGTAGAGGATGACTCTAAAATAGCATATAAAACTCGTACTTAATGTTTTTACAAATATTTGAATGGTAATTAAATGAAAATTTAACATTCAATTGAATTATAATTAATACATAAATAATTCTAAATAAAAACATGTGCAAATATACTGTAAATAAAAATAAAACCGTTATATAACATAATCGAATTTAGTAGAATATTAGAGTATTTCATTTCTGAAAATATATTAAAAATTCAATTAGATAAATTTAGTTCATACTTTTTATAATGTATAAATGTTATTTCAATTCATTTCTTTTAAAGAAGATACAGCGGAAATAGCAGAATATAGCGGGAATAACGGGATATTGCGAAAATAGTATGGCTTAAAGCCGAAAGGCAATATTGGGGCTATATGAAAAAATCGTAGCGGCAAAAAGTCGCTATGAGATATAGCAGGGTTATAGCGGGGTAATAGTGGGGCATTAACTACACAGCGCTATAGTAATGTACTTGTATTTGATATATATGTATATATCTAAGTACGCATTCTGTAACAACCCGCATATTTGTCGATTTTTATATTTAAATATTTTATTTAAATGTTTTATCGATACTCGGAATTTAGTCCGAAAAGCTACTTTTTGCATACGGTCGAATTAGGACTCGGGACCACTCCCATTGAGTTTAAAATGTCGTTTGCGACCTTTTTGAGTATAAGCTTCGATATGTTTGGAGAAAGTTGATTTTTGCTACTTTTTCACTTTGGGCTTAGGTTTGGGCTCAGCCCTATGTTTAACTTATACTCAAATCTGAGCCACTCCTCCCCATTCACCCTCACTTTCTCCTCTCTTCAGTTTTAAAAAATCAATGGTGGGAGAGATGGGAAATTAAAACTCCAAAACCCTAGTTTCCTTTTGCAAATCAAGCTCTAACTCCAAACTAATAGAAGAACCCATTGGTAAGCTTCTCTTCTTCTTCTCCAACTCATTCTCTTATCAATTTCAGAAATTCCTAAACCTAATTTAGGAAATGTTTCTCTTGCTAGCTTAGAATCAAGCTTCTTGAGTTGGATTTGAAGAGTGGTTGATTCTCTTTTGCTTTCAAGCTTCTTTTTCAATTGCTTGGGTTCAAAGGTGAGATTTTTATCTCACATCTATGCTTATATTTATCTTCGATTGTTAGGTATGAATTCCTAACACTTATTCATGTGCATTTGATTTTGATTTGGATTTCTTTTGTGAATATTCCAATTTTTGGTGTTTTGGGTTCAATTCTTTAAAAATCATAGCTTTGATGTTTGAATGTGTTTTTGATTGTGCATCGAAGAGCTTATAGGGCCGGGTAGTCGATTGGCATAAACCCTTAGCGCCGTTGCTCCAGCGAATGCAATTTGATCGAGATTTGCACCTCATCCAAAATAGGGCAGGGGAGTGCTTGCAACAGGTTCGGCCGACCGAGCTCAGGGTCCGGTCGACCGACCTGCTACCCGGGCACTTCCTGCCTCTGTTTGGAAGTGCCGGTTACAGGCTTCGGCCGACCGAGCTCAGGGTCCGGTCGACCGACCTGGTGCCCCGTGCACTTCCAACCCCTGGTTCGGTCGACCGAGCTCTGTAGCCGGCCGACCGACCTGGTGCATTTTTGCCTATTTCGCCTAGTTGTTTGAATTTCCAACTTTAATCGATTCGTGTTGTTTCCTATGTGTTGTTATCATTTGTTATGACTTTGATGACTCTTTTTTAGGGATTTTTGGATATCCATTTTGATGGATTCTTTATCGGTTTCGTTGGATTTTTATTCACATCTTCGTATGTGAATTTTAGTGATTGATTGTTCCTACAATCTTCTTTGTGATTTGTCACTTTAAAAGTATAAAGGTTTCTATACTGGTAGTAAATATCAAAACTCTTTCTTCAAATGATTTCAACTCTATTTTAGTACAAAGCTCGTTTCTTGAACCGTTTTCCAATCTATTAGTATATACAAACCTTTACCTCATTCGCACGAGAAATCTAATTAAACGACTTAGTAAAACGAGTGGTATGAAACGCTTGCGTTTACTTCGTTGGTTAATTTTTGGACTTGTTCGATTGAATCTCTTGTGACAATTTTATAGTGGAGATCTACAGTTTGTTCGTAAATATTTGAGTTAAGCAAGTGGTTATGGGACATGAAGCTAAACTCATATATTTACTATCTTAGTGTAATTGACACTTCTCGTTGATCATGACGATCATCTTTGTGATTTAGACTAGCAATGAGCGATGTCTCTTTGTCTGCGAGGGAGACTAAACCCCGTTTTGTGGAGTTTCGACTCAAATTGGTGGGGTAGCAACCCATGGTCTTCGGGCCGTTTGTGGAGGTTCGGCTCAATTTGTGATGGTTAGCAACCATGGAATTAGCATTCCGTTTGTGATACACGTGTTGGTGAGCTTTATCCTCTCGTTTGTGATAGGCCTTCCCCCTTTTTGTGATTTCTGGATTTCTTGAGATGATTTCTAGAATTTGTGTTTCACCAAAATTGACTTTTGTGATTGACATTGATACAATTGTCAATATTTGTGGTTTGATGAACGAAATAAGGAGTATGACGCTTCTTTGATTCTTGTGTAGAATTTGTGATATTGATTAATCTCTTGCTGATTTTCAATTATATATATATATATATATATATATATATATATATATATCACAGCTTGGCATTGTGATTATTATTTGTTTTGTCATATCTCTTACTCTATATCGTTTCACCTGATATTTATAGTTAGACTGATCCGTTTATTATTTTCTTATTAAATAATACTCGGGTCAGACCGAGATGTTACAGGTGCTTCTGCTTGACTTCTCATCCAGGATCATTACTCTGACTTTTGGCAAACTACTTAAATTAGTAGTTTATTTTGTTGTATACACTTGAGATATAGACTCATAGTTGTATTCTTTTGTGTAGCACGTGTGCTATTCTTTTGTATTATTGTGGATCTTTTTGACCACTACTCTGATATACACTTTCATGTGTTAGTTATTGTTATCCCTCTTTTTGGCAAAGCCGCGATACCAAAAGAGCGATTGAAAAGGAAGGACCGTTCGCCTCAGAGGTTGATCGTATTTCCTTTCGCCATGGATATCACTGAATTTTATCCGAGTCCAGAATGAGCTACAATTGATGGGACACTGCAAGAAAGGCCACAGGAGTCAGCATTTCAAATTTCAAGTCAATCCGAGTTCGTATGCTCAAGTTATGATCGGTTCAACTTGGAAGGAACACACTGGTTTCGAACCCACCATAATGGGTGTCTTCGAACCCATCACCATTCGCCATTCGAAACCATCACTTCGAACCCATCAAGTTCGAAACCATCACCTTCGAAACCCTCGGGATGCCTCGACCTCGAACCCATCAGAGAGTAGCTGGTTCGAACCCGTACTCGGCTGCCTCAGTTCGAAACCATCGGACATGCATGCTTCGAACCAATACATAAGCTTCGTTCGAACCCATCCCTGAAGTCGTGTTCGAACCCATCATAGAGCCATGCTTCGAACCCATCACAAAGGCCTTCTTCGAACCCATCCTGTGTTGCCTTGTTCGAACCCACTGGGTCAACCCACGTGTCTTCCATCGGTTCGAAATCACCGAGATACACGGAGTCGAAGCGGTCAACACGGAGCGAAGTCCGGATCGATTCGAAACTTGCGCTCCACGTCACCACGAAGTCGCGTGCCATGATGGATTCGAAACCATCGTTTCGAATGCAGGGGTTCGAACCAGACAGCCGTGCCGTGAACCCTATTTCGAACCCATCATATCTCCTAATCTACTGATCCAAATGTCATGAAATTTTCAGAGATGTTTGCATACATGTTGAAGAATGTCCACGCCAAATTTCACCTCGATTGGATGAATTCTTGATTGGTTCGAATGGAGTTCGAACCGATGCCAAAGTGGGCCCAAACTTCCCGAGACCGTACGCGTGGGCCCCCTCACGTGCCAGAAGTGGTCTCCCGAGTTTTCAGCGAAATATCAGCAGCCTACGCCTATAAATAGAGCCCCAGGGCCAACAGAAAATGGATCTTCTAACTCTGGGACGCCGAGACTCTGCCGGATCAAGATCTCCATCATCCTACATCATAATTCTATTGTTGATTTCGAATTTCCAGTTGTAACTTGCTGTGGATCGCTGTAACAACTTGTAATCATTGAAAGAGAATCAATAAAACATCAAAAAACTTCACAGTGGATGTAGGCAACACGCCGAACCACTATAAATCGCTTGTCTACGCATTTACTTTACTGTTGATTGGAGTTTTTGTTAGATAATATCTGTTCTGAACTCGCATTCTTGACTATTATCTCTTCAACGACTCCCGAAGAGTGTTGTGCCCAATTTTGACACAAACACTTTGGTGCTTTCACTGAGAAAACCCAGCTTTTCTCCTGCTCGTTGGATCTGTCATCGATACCGGATTGAATAAATCTAAGAGAGAGATCCAGATCTTTGAATTCAGATTCCTTCCATTCTATTCGGATTTGCAAAAGTCTAGGAAAGGAACTCAACTGTAAAAATGGTTAGCACAAGGACCACCTCGAACGCCGTCAATCAAGAAGGACAGGACAGACAGAATCCTGCCCCTCTGCCTCCACCTAATCAAGATGCCGCTGGGCACTCAGAACCGTCGGGTCCGGTTACCCGACAAGAATTGCAGCTGTTACTTCAAGAGCTGACAAAGAGTCGGCACCAACTAGAAGAACAGCTACGCGCTAACGCTGAGCTAATCAACCAGCTGGATCGCCAGAAACGAAAACGATCCACGAGAGATCGTGCTTATCGCTCTTCTAGCGAAAGTTCTTCATCTTCTGATTATCATAACCGACCTCCACGACCCCGGTTAGATGAGGGTCGTATGCCATCCGTTGGAAACCAACCGATATTGACCGTTGGACAAATAAGAGTTGGTCCGTCAGCCAGTTTTCGAACCGGACCCTCCTCCCGAGGGGGTGCCATTCCTCACCACGCCGCTGAATACCGCACCGCTAGCGTTGCAGCTGAACCAAGGGTCGACGCTCGAGATCAGTCGGATCCGGACCGTCGTCAAAGCGGTCATACTCCTGAACCGTACGTCCCAGAGGACTATGAGCCGAGAAGGCAAGATTTGAACCATCAACGATATCCGGTTCAAACCCAAAGTATGAAACGTGACCATACTCCGGCGCAAATGCCGGATCTATCAACTATGATACGACAGATGATTCGTGAGAGTCAGGGATTCACAAACGACGATTGGGGAGTTTCTCGAAGTCACACTCCCTTTACGGACGACATTCTTAATGCTGAACCCCCATGGCGATTCCGGATGCCAACTTTACCCATGTACGAACGAAACTCCAACCCCAACCAACATATCCTAAAATATGAATGGTCGATGACTGCAGCCCGTGCCGACGATGCAGTAAAGTGTCGAAGTTTCCCCATATCCTTGGGAGGCATCGCTACCATGTGGTTCACTCGATTGCCACCTCGATCCATCTCATCATTCGACCAGTTAGCCACAAAATTCGCTGAGCAATTCCGCATGCATGTCGCAAGATCCAAAGATGTTAACACTCTGTCTAGCGTCACTCAGGCTCCCGGAGAGACACTCAGACACTACTTAGAGAGATTCCATACTGCATGCGCGGAGATCAGCAATCCGAACGACAATTCCATCCTTATGGCGCTGACTAAGGGGATCGACCCCGATTCTGAGTTCGGCAATTGGTTAGCCGGAAAACCACCTGCATCGTTGGACCGTTTCCACGCCAAAACGGCTCAGTTCCTGAGACGAGAAGACGCGAAACAGTCTAGGAAGCAAACCGATGCAAAACCAAGTACGGAAGGGATCCAAAGCAACGTTGCAATCAAACAATCCGGTGAGAGCTCCGGAAAAGTTCAGTTGAACATTAAAAGTAAACAAGCTCGGCGAAGAGAGAGCGTGAATCTACTTAAAAAACAAGATCAAGATCGCGGTCCGCAACGCAAAAATCCGAAGTTCGACAGTTATACTCCTTTGAATACTTCATTGGAGGACTTGTATTTACAAACCCTTAGTACAATTCAATATGAAAAACCTGCTCCGAGACCGTCGTCAGAGAGACAAATCCAAACAGGAAAGTTTTGCAGGTTCCATGAAAGCTACGGGCACGATACGAACGAGTGTCGTCACTTACAGGATCTCGTTGAAAAACTGATCAGGGAAAGGAGACTTGATCGATTTGTGCGGACATCGCAACCCAGGGAAGCAGGTCCATCAAATCAAAACAATGAACCCGATCAACCGAGGCATGAGGACTCCAATGGTCCTCGCGGGAGATTGGTGATAAACGCCATCAGTGGCGGACCGACTTTCTCATGAGCCTTGAACGACGAGGATCTTCGTCACTGTCACACATGACAGGCTCATTCAATCTATGAATATTTTGCGATTTCATTTACATTCTGAAATTTGATTTCGTAATAAGGCACTGACTTTGCCATATTTTCTTATTTCAGCAATAAAACATTATCTCTTCAAGCTAAAGCTGTGATCCATCGAATACAACATTCAAACAATCACGACACACGAAGAGCTAAGTTCCATCGAACAATGGAATTTATTCAAATAGCGAGTGACTGCGTTACAACCGGCCACTCACTAAGTGAAACCCCAGCTCGGGGGCAAGCCAACACATCGAAGGCTGAACTGGACCAACACACGACAGTCCATTCAATAATTCGTTCCCGGAGTGCGAACGGACTCCAACTTCCCACAGCGCGAATTGGAGTATAAACATTCAACAACTCGTTCCCGGAGTGCGAACGGACTCCAACTTCCCACAGCGCGAATTGGAGTATAAACATTCAACAACTCGTTCCCGGAGTGCGAACGGACTCCAACTTCCCACAGCGTGAATTGGAGTATAAACATTCAACAATTCGTTCCCGGAGTGCGAACGGACTCCAACTTCCCACAGCGCGAATTGGAGTATAAACATTCAACAACTCGTTCCCGGAGTGCGAACGGACTCCAACTTCCCACAGCGCGAATTGGAGTATAAACATTCAACAACTCGTTCCCGGAGTGCGAACGGACTCCAACTTCCCACAGCGTGAATTGGAGTATAAACATTCAACAATTCGTTCCCGGAGTGCGAACGGACTCCAACTTCCCACAGCGCGAATTGGAGTATAAACATTCAACAACTCGTTCCCGGAGTGCGAACGGACTCCAACTTCCCACAGCGTGAATTGGAGTATAAACATTCAACAATTCGTTCCCGGAGTGCGAACGGACTCCAACTTCCCGCAGCGTGAATTGGAGTATAAACATTTAACAACTCGTTCCCGGAGTGCGAACGGACTCCAACTTCCCGCAGCGTGAATTGGAGTATAAACATTTAACAATTCGTTCCCGGAGTGCGAACGGACTCCAACTTCCTACAGCGTGAGTTGGAGTATAAATACTTAACAACTCGTTCCCGGAATGTGAACGGACTCCAACTTCCCGCAGCGTGAATTGGAGTATAAACATTTAACAATTCGTTCCCAGAGCGTGAACGGGCTCCAAATTCCCGCAGCGCGAATTGGAGTGTAAACATTTAATAATTCGTTCCCACTGCGCGAACCAACCCATCAATGCGGACTCCAAATCCCCAAAACATGAATTGGGGTATGAACATAAGTTACGGGTTCCCGGAGCGCGAACCGAAGCATCCGTGCAAACTCCATATTCCCGAAGTGCGAGTTGGAGTATAAATGTCAATTCCGGGTTCCTGAAGTACGAACCCAAACATACATGTTTTATCCAGGCTCCCGGCGTGTGAATTGGAGCACCAACACCAAGTCAAAGTTCCCGTAGTGCGAACTAAAGCGTTAATACTAACTCCGAGTTAGTAGAGTGCAAGTTGGAATGTGAACACCATTCCCAAGTTCCCGGAGCGCGAACCATGTTACAAGCATCAATAACACTTGAACTCCTGGAATGCAAACCAGGTTATCGATCTCAAATTACTCTAAGTCCCCGGAAGGCGGACGTGTACTTAAGATTTGCAACAAGTGCAATCGACTGCCAAAAATATAAGTGTTGTTCCCCAAGACTGGGGAGCACGAAAACTAAGTGTCGATCACTCACCGAAGTGATACAACGTCCGAAGTTCAACTCATTCATCAATCACAACTTGTGACCAAGGTTCTCAGGTGTGGCAAATGAAACGAGCTCTACTTAAACGGTAAAAACACCACAAGAACTCCGGACCGAGAGCAAGACACTGCAAATACTTAAGCACAAATAGAACAAGAGTTGAAACAAAGAAACTAAAGTTTATTTCAACTAGCTAAAAATGAGGGCTTACATATGAAAAAGTTTTCCCAAAAACAATCCCTGCTAGCAGGGGCCGAACCTGCATCTATACATGGCTTACTAACAAAAAACAAGAAACAAGTACCTATCTACCAAAACATCTACTTGTAAAGCCAGTCTATTTCTTCTTCCTTTTCGTCTTCCTTATTAGTGGTTCATCATTATCAGAATCACTAGCGACAGAAATTCTTTTTGAGTGCCTCCTCTTCGGCGGTGACTCTTCGGCTGGGGGCATGATATCGATGTCCTCCTCAGAGCCCGAATCAGCGGGGAGGCTTCCCGCCGGAGGAGTAGGGGGGACTGGGTCTATGACGGAAGATGGGATAGTGCCACCCGACGACACTACCCTAGCAGATGCTGGACTATGCGCCGTCGTGATGCCACCGGCGCTACCACTGTGCCCCGCAGCTTCTATTTCAGCGCTGATTTCAGCCAAAATTTCCTCTTCTCGAGTCGCTTGGGCTTGGCTGGGGGCATCCGCAGCTTGCATTGAAGAACTTGAGGTCGGCAGGGGATCACTAACGATGATAAAGTGTAAGTCCGTAGAGAAACCGCCCTGCTCACCGAGCAGCTCGCTCACCATCTGTTCCTCGAGAGATAAACCACTCCCCTGTGCCGCCTCGATCGATGCCGCAGTTACAGCAATAGCCTCGGTAGCGATGGCCTTATCCCTTTAGCTTGATTCTTGAGCCGCGACTGTCTGCACAACCTCCGTCACTAAGCAAAAAACAATAAGTTATTAGTAACTTCTTCAAAACAAACTCTTTATTTAGAAAACACTTGAGATAATTTCGAAATACCTTCCCCAGTTTGACTCGCAGACGGCTGAACGACCTCGGAAGTGTGCTCATGGATAGGAGATAAGTGCGGCCGCTCCGGGTCGTAAGCAGGAACAGGTGGCAAGCTGACCGCAGACACAGGCACTGACAAAGGCGATGTGGTGACTTCAGTGACATCCGCATGGTGTTCAACACCCGATCCCTCTCCAACTTCCAGGGAACGACCACCCACCATCTCCTTCTCATGAGCAATGATAGCATCGTGAAGGACCTTCTTTTCATCCTCAGTTAATAGCCGGTTCTCAAGCTCGAATCGGTCAACCGATTCGCCCGGGTGCGCTTCCCCCTCTTCCTCGACCAATCGTTCCCAAGCGCTGCGAAGGTGAACGGGATAATCTTGAAGCCAGGCTAAATTTCGGTGTTTCAACACGTTGGCGTTATAAGTTATAAGCAGATCTTCGATATCGGCCTCTAGCCTGGCCTCTGCTCGTTGAACTTTCTCCTCCACCTCTGTCTCGACCGCTTGAACTTTCGCCACCGCAGCATCCCGTTCAGTGCGAAGAATCACAGCTTGTTCACACGCCTCCTGAGCTGCGCTATTCGCATCATCCCTTTCCTTGGCGATTTCAGCAAATTTTGACTTAAGCTCGTTCAACTCCTTCAGGGTTGTGTCCCTCTCTGCAGTAACCAATGTGTTTCGATGACCCATGTCCTCAACCGTGGCGTAGTGTTCGCGTTTCATCCTATCCATGATTGCCTGGGCTTCATCGGCTTTTTTAGTGGCCTCTATTTCGGACTTACGGGATGATTCAGCCTCAGTATTCAGCACTCGAATGATGCGATCTCTTTGTGCTAACTCGGCTTGCAATTTTTCAATGGTGGCCGCTCGTTCGAAAGCCAAGGCCGATGCTTTTTCGGCCGCCTTGTACCACACCTTGTATTGTGCGTAGAAATCGTGCACGTAATCAAGCGCCCACCGCTCGGCCTCCGGTGGGATTCTTTTCAAGTTCGGGGGAAAGACGTAATTGTCGAAGCAGATATTCGGGAATTCTCTCTTCAGCTGCGCAAGCCTAATCGCTCCTTCTCCCGTAATTTCAATAGGAGGTTCCTCCGCAACTGTCGGCGCCGACACCTCAGATCTAGAAGCTTGAGAAACCGACACATGTCGAGAAGAATCACGAGGGACGCGAACGGGAGGTTGTACGGGATCTCTGGAAGGACGAGGGGTGCGCGATCGCGATCGACGCCTATGGCCCTTGTCCGAATCGTATCTCTCATGACTAGAATATCCGGAACGCCCCTGGTCATAATACCCGGAGCGTCCTTGGTCATAGTCTCTATCCCCCTCTCGCCTGCGCGAATCATAATAAGAAGACTTGCGGGCATGTCGAAGACTCCCTAGCATTGAACCTCGTTTAGACATAGTATCTGCAAAGCAAAGTAAAATCGAATTAGTCACTCTTCGAATCAGGTAGTTTACAATCAAAGGTTATGCAGTGTCGTGAAGTGTGTGTGAATATGCATCCCCCCCGACCAACCAGAAATGTCGACCTCGCTAGTAATAAGAGGCTCGCTCAATTCTAGATTACGATGGAACTCCTCCTGTAGGATCGATTTCACCCTAGAGGGGGGTGAATAGGGTGATAGTGTAAATTATAAAAATTAATCGCGGAAGCTTATCAATTAAATTCAATTCAGATCACAGAATAGCACAGATATTGCAGAATATAAATAACAGAACAACACAGAATTTACCCAGCTTCGGCAAAACCCTGCCTACGTGCTGCCCCCAAGGTTTCTACTAGAAATTAGATAGTCCCTCGCTTACACACGTAAACTCGCTATACCCGCTATTGACTAATCTAACTCTACGCTCAAAACCCTGCCACAACTCAACCACCGAGTTGCAAATTCCCAAGCTACGCCACGTAGCTTGTCCCCTAGTCACACGACTAGAAAAAATAAAACGGTTTAAAAAGAAAAAAGGAAAATACAATTAAAAACAATTTAAAATAAAATAGCCCTAATTTTAAAACCTATAACCCTTTAAACATAAAATAAAAAAACTTTTTATCAAAGCCGTCCCTTTTCTTTGTTTTCCTTAGCCCGGTCCTTTTTTTATTCTTCACTCTGAATATCTTGAGAAAAATGGCGGCTTCGATCTTCGTTCGTCTCTAAAATTAGGGCTTGGAAAAATTGAAGTTGCCGACTTAATTTGGCACAATCGAATGATGATTTCGTTCTTGCTTGGTCGATCGATGCTCTCTTCTCTTTGCTTCACGGCTACCTCAATTTGGTCGAGTTAATTGTCAAAAATGGTATGCGATTTTTCCTTTTTCGATGTTGATTTTTGCTCGACCTTTGATTCGAGTTATTGATATTGTTCTCTGTTGCTTGAGCTCGAATCCCTATGTGATTGCCGATGATGATTAGGGTTATATATAGGTTTCGAAATCCTATTTTTGCGTTCGTTCGGATATATTTGAATTTGTCAAATTATTTGCTCTGGCCGCTTGATGATGCTTGAACGATTGATGATTGAACTGACTTTGTCAAATTCGTATCTTTCACGTTTCTTGGTTGACACGGTTTTGAATTAATTTTTTTGTGATGACCACGGCTTGAATCTGACTTTAATTTGTGACTTTGAACTGGTCGTTGATCATCTTGACTTGGCTTGACACCTTGATTACCACTTGATGTTGAACTCGGTCTTTACTGATCATGTTTACTCCAGCCATTTGATTTGAACTTGTAAATTTTGACTTTGTTTTAAAAAATTGTTACATGACTTCGCTGTGTAGTCTGCACATATTGATTCCATTCATGTTGCTGGACTGGACATTACTGGTTGTTTTGGGATTTAACTTGAGCTTTGTACATCCACTCTTGATACTGCACTGTTCATTGTTGCACTCGATCATATTGACTTCAGTTATATTTTGGTGAAGTGATTTTTGCCTCTGTACAATTGTTGCTTCCCTGACCTGTTGTAGTTGTTCATATGTCGGTTAGCTTGCATCTGCTTGCTGTTGCTTTGTACTTCCCTGTGCTGTTGACTTTGGTCTGCATGCACTTGTACATGCTTTACTTGGTCCTTGATGTTGTACACTGTCATGTACCCTTGTGTTCATGCTTGTGACATTGGTGCATTGTCGTGAGTAGTTTGTAGTTGCTTCACTGGTGGCCTATGTACATGCTTCACTGCATCTTGTCTTGTAATACTTGTGTCACCATACCTGTTGTACATGCAGCTGAATCATGCCTGAAGTCGTTGCCTGGTTTCACTGTCCACCTGTATCTTGGCTTTGCTTGCATTGACATGTTATGGCCTGTACTTGTATGCTTCATATATGTGGGTGTTTGAAAGTTGCTACTGACTTGATTCACTTCATGTTTGTTGCCAGTTTACCTTGATTCTGCATCACTTGTAGCTTGCTACTGTGTTATATGCACCCATTATGTTTGATCTGCTGATGTTTGTTGCAGTCCTTGTTTTTTGTCTTCATTCTGGTTGTCACTTGAAATTGTTGAGTTGTTGCACACTTGTGATCTTTAGTTTGTACTTCTGGTCTACTTTGTCTACATGTATTTCATGTTGATTTTTGAATTTTTACTTGCGTTGAATCCAGTTTCAAAAACTCGGGTTTGACCTTGTGCTCGTGTCGTGATTGCACGTGAGTTGAACCCAGCTTTTCATTTGGGTTTGACCTGTGCTTACCTGTTCCTGTAAATCGATCAAGTGTATATCGATGTGCACGGCCTTGTGGCATGTACAGTGATACACTGTGCATGTCACATTGTTCGTGTGTGATGAATTCAAATTTAAATTATGACGAACAACCCAAATAACTGAGGCAAATCATATTTTCAAAAATCATATTTTATTTCATATTGCAAAAATATTTCTTTTTCAATTTTACTGTGTTAGTGAATATTTTTGCAGATTGCTCAGATGCTGGATTCAAAAACTGGATTTGAAGTTGAAGACAAAATATGAGTGTGAGTGATATGTAGTGAGGAAATTTGTAACTAAAAGATTGTGATGTATTGTAATCAAAGTTGTATAGCTATAGTGAGAGATTGAAATTGTACTATCAAAGTTGTAATAAATATTTATTTGAATAAAATATTCATTTGAATTCAAATTCTGTGTTATTTATTTTATTCAGCAAATATTTATTTAATCTGTGAAAAATAAAATAGTATATTATCAAATACATTTAAATGAATGAATATATGTTTATTATCATCAAACAAAAATCATATAAGCGCATATTCAACAATCTCCCCCTTTTGATGATAACAAACATATATTTAAGATTTTGAATATGTTAAATGTATTTGATCATTGATATATCCTAATTGCTCCCCCTATTTAAATGCTTCCTCTCTACACAAAGCTCCCCCTACATATATGCATACAAATAGAAATATATAAATGAGCCTATATGCAAATGGAAAATTATTTGACCTTTGCTTGATTCTATTTGACAAAATCTTAACTTTTCTCTCCCCCTTTTGTTATCAGCAAAAGAATAATAGTGTTAGAGAAAATAGAGATAAAGTAATCGATATCAATCCAACATTAAAACTCAATTGAATATAAATATCAAATTTCAATAAAAAATCAAACAAAAATCATAAAATTTTTGTTAGGCGCATATTCCACTTTTAGAATGATGGAGATGATGTCATCATATAAAACCATACAATTGTGTCTGTTTGTGGTATTTTTATATCAGGAATTTGAATATCTACTAATCATGCATAACCGTTAGGACTTTTAAATGAGATTAGTAGTATTCCAAATTTATTTTAGAAAAATGAATTCAAGTATCTTCTAACCACGCATAACCGTGAGGACTTTTAAATGGGATTAGAATCAACTTGTTTATTTTTTAAAAAATCAACTTTTGATATGTGTTCCATACATGCATAACCGTGAGGACTTTTAAATGAGCATGGAAGCACATAACAAATTCCAAGTAATTCACCCATGCATAACCGTGAGGACTTTTAAATGAGAGTGAATACTTTGGTATTTATTTATTTTTATTAATTTTTTTTTTTATTTTTTTTTATTTTTTTTTTATTTTTTTTATTATTTAAAAAAAATGAAAAAGCGAACGATTCCTGTTTAAAGTACCACATATCGACAAACTATGTAGAATTTTGATGAGTGATGGTTGATAGAAATATGATAGGTATAGAGATGGTCATGGAATTTTTACCAACAAAAAGTTTTATAACTCTTGTTTACATTTCTAAAGAAATTTTCTAATTATACTTTCTCGAGTTATAATATATAATCAATATCAACACTCATCACTTTTTCAATCACTATTGATCTTTTCGATAATCATTAGGGAGTTAGATTAGTCAAAATAGTCATTTAAAATCAAATCCAAAAATTATAAAATTAATTTTTCAAAAATGACTAATCTGTAAATATGGTCAAACATGATTTTCTCGAGGGGGTTTTATAAGAAAATTTTCTGCTATTTGAAAATTATTTCAGGTGAAAAATATGCAGATATTTTCTTTGAAAAACGATGCAGCAAATGAATGTTTCAAAAATTAATCACGTTACACTAATAATTTTTCTATCAACTATATTACCAGTGTAATCTGCATCTGAATTTAAATTTCACTCAATATTCACTCGTTGAATGTCAAAGACCAGATTGTGAAATTTCAACAAATTATCTCATAATTGTTTTCAACAATTTTTAAATGAAATTTGAAATGAAGCCATGTTATCACTCAAACAAATATCATAGTGTTAATTTCAGAAACCTTAGGATAAACAGTTATATTCATGAGTAATCAACAGTCAATCAACATCATTATTCTTTAAACAAATTCTTGAAGTTTCAACAATTTCTCAAAAAAAACTTTTTAACATCTTTCACATGAAATTTGAAATCGTGCAAATTTATAAGCAGTGACAAAAATGTCAAAACCAATATATCTACGTGTAGCATGAGTAATCAAATACCATCATTTGACCGAACAAATTTATATGGATTAGTTCAATGTTGAAAATCTGATTGGTCATCATTTAAGCACAAATCAATGTCATAAATAAAAACAAGTCAAAAATTTCTTAAAATCCTTTTTACAATTTTTTAAATAGAATTCATTAGGATTTTAAGTTAAAGCCATGTAAATAGAAGAAACCGTGAATATAGATTTAGCCAAAAATATTATCGTCAATCAATAAAAGCACCATCAGCAATCCAAATTAATCGATATAAAGTATTTCAAGGATTGTAGTGTTTTTGGCATAAGAATATAATTGGCCAACTATGTTGAATAAGTCAGAATCAAAATCATCATCTTTTCATCAATCTCAATATTGGCTGATTTAATTCAAAATACGGTGCAGATTATCACATTTAATATATCGTTTAAAACATACCATACCTGTTTTACCTTTACGATATTTTTCGTTGTTGTCCGTTGTGATTCTGTCACCTTTATACTAGGCTAAGGAACTTAGCTTTGTCGCCTGTTGTGTTTCTGGAACAGCCAAAATCCAGAGAACACTATTGTTGTTCCTTAGACTGCCACCACACCTACACGGAAAAAGATTTATGTGACCTATTTGTTTTTATAGGTCTATGGTTGTTGGTGGCAGAAAATTTTTTTGAAAAATAATTTTGTGTAGACCCAAAACTATTTATAATTGTTCCCTTTGGCACCCAAATTTGTTTAACTTTGAGAGATTTTATATTTGTGCCTTTTGGAACCCAAATCGGTATAGTTTTCACATGTTTGGGTCTATACCAACAATTATTGTTACCGTGTCCAAATTTTTTACAAATTGTGCACATAGAATTAACTTGATTAATCTTGTTTTCAACAATTTTCGAATTATTATATCCAAGTCCTTGTCTAACCGTATTAACAGTTTGCTTTCCTAATAGCATATTCAATGATTTTTCACTTTTTGAAAATTTATCTAAAGTCGTTGACAATTGTTGGACTTGTGATTTGAGAGATTCATTTTCGTTTAACAACTGTGTGCACTTTTTAATAGAATTCTCTCTCCTAGTATTTTCATTCTCCTTTAAAATCAGAATTTCATTTTCAAGCGATTTTATTTTAATTTCTGATTTTTTAATTCCTTCATCAAATGTTGGACACTTATCACACTTAGGGATCCTACTTTGATAGGTTTTAACTAATTGATCAAGTTGTTTATTACATTCTATCAAAGTATCTTTTTGAGATTCAAGTTTGGCGTATTTTTCCCTAAGTCGTTCAAAACAACCGTTTACTTCATGAAAATATATAAACAACTCAGAATGGGTAAGTTTTGATACCTCACTTGGCTCGTCATCGTCACTGTCAGTTGTATCACCTCGAAGACACAATTCTGCCTTTTCGCTTTCACTGCCAGTGCTTTGATCATTCTCGTCTATTTCATCCCAAGTGGCTGCAAAACTTTTCTTTTTCTGTTTCTTTCCGTGGCTGGATTTAATTTGTGGACAATTGGGCTTGATATGGCCGGGTTTGTTGCAATTATAACAAATAAACTTTTGTTCTTCTGAGTAGTCTAGTGCTTTGGCTATTCTGCTTTTTGCCTTTTGATTTCGAGCTGAATTTCCATGTTTTTGATTCCATTTTTTGAATTTCCTTATTAACAGCTCCAATTCTGCTGCTCCATCATCTTCATCGTTATCATCATCACTTTCGGTTGTTCCTTTGAGAGCTATTGATTTCTTTTGAGTGTCACCTCCTTCACGCTCTTCTTTGAATTTCATTTCAAGCTCATAAGTGGTGAGATTTCCGATGAGTTCCTCAACTTTAAGTTGTTTTAAATCTTTCGATTCTTGTATGGCAGTTACTTTTGCTTCAAAGCTTCGTGGAAGGACTCTGAGGATTTTCCGGACTATTTCTAATTCGGTGTATGTTTTTCCGAGAGCTTTTGATTTGTATACGATATTGGAGAGTCGTCCGTACATCTCTTTAACATTTTCTTCCTTCGCCATTTTGAAGTTCTCGTATTCGCTGCTTAGCATTGCAAGGCGAGATTCTTTGACTTGAGATGTTCCTTCGTGAGTCACTTCTAGTATGTGCCATATTTCCTGCGCAGTTAGACAATGGGAGACACGATTAAATTCAAATTGATCCAATGAACAGATAATAGAATTCATAGCTTTGGCATTAGTGTTCTGTAATTTATTTTCTAGTTCTGTCCATTGTTCCTTGGGTTTCTCTATTTCCTGATTATCTACAGTTATAGTTGGTATACTATAACCTGTCTCAACAATATTCCAAGCGTCAATGGTTTTCAGAAAAATTTGCATTCTATTTTTCCAGTAAGCATATTCACCATTGAACATTGGTGGTCTAACTATGGATTGCCCTTCTGCAAAAGCATTATTAAAAGAAGCCATTTTAAAAATTCAAATTTTTAAAACAAAAACCGATTTTTGAAACACGAATTTTTAAAACAAAAATTGATTTTTGAAACACGAATTTTTAAAACAAAAATTGATTTTTGAAACACGAATTTTTAAATTAAAAATTGGTTTTTGTAAAATCAAAATTTTAAAACAAAAATGGCTTTTGTTCCTAGCTCTGATACCACTTGTAGGATCGATTTCACCCTAGAGGGGGGGTGAATAGGGTGATAGTGTAAATTATAAAAATTAATCGCGGAAGCTTATCAATTAAATTCAATTCAGATCACAAAATAGCAGCACAGATATTGCAGAATATAAATAACAGAACAACACAGAATTTACCCAGCTTCGGCAAAACCCTGCCTACGTGCTGCCCCCAAGGTTTCTACTAGAAATTAGATAGTCCCTCGCTTACACACGTAAACTCGCTATACCCGCTATTGACTAATCTAACTCTACGCTCAAAACCCTGCCACAACTCAACCACCGAGTTGCAAATTCCCAAGCTACGCCACGTAGCTTGTCCCCTAGTCACACGACTAGAAAAAATAAAACGGTTTAAAAAGAAAAAAGGAAAATACAATTAAAAACAATTTAAAATAAAATAGCCCTAATTTTAAAACCTATAACCCTTTAAACATAAAATAAAAAAAAAATTTATCAAAGCCGTCCCTTTTCTTTGTTTTCCTTAGCCCGGTCCTTTTTTTATTCTTCACTCTGAATATCTTGAGAAAAATGGCGGCTTCGATCTTCGTTCGTCTCTAAAATTAGGGCTTGGAAAAATTGAAGTTGCCGACTTAATTTGGCACAATCGAATGATGATTTCGTTCTTGCTTGGTCGATCGATGCTCTCTTCTCTTTGCTTCACGGCTACCTCAATTTGGTCGAGTTAATTGTCAAAAATGGTATGCGATTTTTCCTTTTTCGATGTTGATTTTTACTCGACCTTTGATTCGAGTTATTGATATTGTTCTCTGTTGCTTGAGCTCGAATCCCTATGTGATTGCCGATGATGATTAGGGTTATATATAGGTTTCGAAATCCTATTTTTGCGTTCGTTCAGATATATTTGAATTTGTCAAATTATTTGCTCTGGCCGCTTGATGATGCTTGAACGATTGATGATTGAACTGACTTTGTCAAATTCGTATCTTTCACGTTTCTTGGTTGACACGGTTTTGAATTAATTTTTTTGTGATGACCACGGCTTGAATCTGACTTTAATTTGTGACTTTGAACTGGTCATTGATCATCTTGACTTGGCTTGACACCTTGATTACCACTTGATGTTGAACTCGGTCTTTACTGATCATGTTTACTCCAGCCATTTGATTTGAACTTGTAAATTTTGACTTTGTTTTAAAAAATTGTTACATGACTTCGCTGTGTAGTCTGCACATATTGATTCCATTCATGTTGCTGGACTGGACATTACTGGTTGTTTTGGGATTTAACTTGAGCTTTGTACATCCACTCTTGATACTGCACTGTTCACTGTTGCACTCGATCATATTGACTTCAGTTATATTTTGGTGAAGTGATTTTTGCCTCTGTACAATTGTTGCTTCCCTGACCTGTTGTAGTTGTTCATATGTCGGTTAGCTTGCATCTGCTTGCTGTTGCTTTGTACTTCCCTGTGCTGTTGACTTTGGTCTGCATGCATTTGTACATGCTTTACTTGGTCCTTGATGTTGTACACTGTCATGTACCCTTGTGTTCATGCTTGTGACATTGGTGCATTGTCGTGAGTAGTTTGTAGTTGCTTCACTGGTGGCCTATGTACATGCTTCACTGCATCTTGTCTTGTATTACTTGTGTCACCATACCTGTTGTACATGCAGCTGAATCATGCCTGAAGTCGTTGCCTGGTTTCACTGTCCACCTGTATCTTGGCTTTGCTTGCATTGACATGTTATGGCCTGTACTTGTATGCTTCATATATGTGGGTGTTTGAAAGTTGCTACTGACTTGATTCACTTCATGTTTGTTGCTAGTTTACCTTGATTCTGCATCACTTGTAGCTTGCTACTGTGTTATATGCACCCATTATGTTTGATCTGCTGATGTTTGTTGCAGTCCTTGTTTTTGGTCTTCATTCTGGTTGTCACTTGAAATTGTTGAGTTGTTGCACACTTGTGATCTTTAGTTTGTACTTCTGGTCTACTTTGTCTACATGTATTTCATGTTGATTACTTGCGTTGAATCCAGTTTCAAAAACTCGGGTTTGACCTTGTGCTCGTGTCGTGATTGCACGTGAGTTGAACCCAGCTTTTCATTTGGGTTTGACCTGTGCTTACCTGTTCCTGTAAATCGATCAAGTGTATATCGATGTGCACGGCCTTGTGGCATGTACAGTGATACACTGTGCATGTCACATTGTTCGTGTGTGATGAATTCAAATTTAAATTATGACGAACAACCCAAATAACTGAGGCAAATCATATTTTCAAAAATCATATTTTATTTCATATTGCAAAAATATTTCTTTTTCAATTTTACTGTGTTAGTGAATATTTTTGCAGATTGCTCAGATGCTGGATTCAAAAACTGGATTTGAAGTTGAAGACAAAATATGAGTGTGAGTGATATGTAGTGAGGAAATTTGTAACTAAAAGATTGTGATGTATTGTAATCAAAGTTGTATAGCTATAGTGAGAGATTGAAATTGTACTATCAAAGTTGTAATAAATATTTGTTTGAATAAAATATTCATTTGAATTCAAATTCTGTGTTATTTATTTTATTCAGCAAATATTTATTTAATCTGTGAAAAATAAAATAGTATATTATCAAATACATTTAAATGAATGAATATATGTTTATTATCATCAAACAAAAATCATATAAGCGCATATTCAACACCTCCAACCCGGCATCATGTTGAAAAGACACATCTTCCGGGATTGGAAGGTCGGCAAGCCCTTCGTAGAGACTTTCAGTACGCGGAGGAGACATCTCAGAGATTCTAACTCCGGAAGAGGACCGGGCAGTGACAACCGATTTCCGTCTCCCCCACTTAGTTGACTTAACCATGGCGGCCTTGCCTTTTCTCTGCTCCGCGACATCCGAAGCTACGTCCGTAGGCTCGATCAGCGGCTCATCGTCAGTATGAGTTCTTTCAGAGTCAGCCTCCTCGGCTATGACAGCTTCGGGCTTCTTATGTTTGGCTCGTTTCTTAGGAACGATCCTTTGTGCCACCTCAAACCTTATACTCTGTCCTCGTTCAATCAGCCCAAAGGTCCGGAGATTCCTATCGGTCAAAAGCAACTCGATGTCCCTATCTTCGCTCGGGACTTCTCGAAGTACTCGCACCATCTCCTTAAACTCTTCACCTTCGGGTCGCGGGATCGTTGCTGTAAAAAGAAAAAATTAATATAAGTTCCACTTCGGCAGCAATTGTCGTAGTAACTATTTAAGAACTCGGTTATACTCACGTCTGAATAACCATCGTCGGGCAAATCCTGGAGGACATCTGACATAAAACCATTCTGTCCTATAGTAACTCAGCCTTGTCCAGGATCCGGTGACCACTTGACAATTTCTCACCACCTCCAGAAATGTGAAAGAAGGATAATCACCATGAGTTTTGAAGTTGAACAAGTATCTAATTTCGATTGGAAGCGGCGGTCGATGGAGACATTCCATAAATGCAATGAACAAGCTATTGATCGACGCATATCCGTTCGGATGCAGCTGAGATGGGGCGATCCTCAAAAACGACAATACTTCTCTTATATACTCGTTGAACGGGGGAAGTGTCCCGGCCGCACACGCGTGGCGATTAAATGCTGTATACCCTTCTGGCGGATTATGTGGTCTATCATTCGGCCCCGGCAGTAACACATCGTCCAGTGACAAGCCGTGCCTCAAACAAATTCTTCCCAACATGTCTTCAGAGATATTCGATGGAACGGAATCTGATGGATTGGCAATGAACGACGCATCAAGAAGTTCGTCCGGAGCCGGACCGATGATCTCAGGATCTATATCCGGAACTTCTAGCCTCGGAGGAGCTGTACCTTGAATCTCCTGCTGCTGTGAACTTGAAGGTTCCATAACTAGCTAACTCAGGAGAAACCATCGTTAGACGACAAAGAACCCGTGTGTTCCCCAGTGTAAAGTGTATGAATGTGTGTGGTACCGTGCCATGCATTACTTGAACAAATGTTGCAGAGTTAAAGTGAACATTCAAACGACAAAGCTACGAAGTTCAGCAATAATGACCGTCATCGCTGACCGTCATCACTAAATCGTTTATATGATGGAAGTCAGTTCGAATATAAGTTGTTATAGTTCCATCGACGAGCTTCAAAAGGCAATCAAATATGCAGTTCAATATCCAAGTCCAAATATGCAGGAATGAAGCTCGTCGGAGTTGTGCTTGAAAATTTTCAAATTTTGGAATCCATCATATAGGGTTCGAAATCATCACAGAGGCTTCGTTCGAACCCAACCGAACACCTCTTCCTTCGAACCCATCCAAACTTCGTTCGAACCCATGCGTTCGAAACCATCATGACAGTGCTTCGAACCCATGCGTTCGAACCCATCCTGACATCGTTTCGAAACCATGCATTCAGGCGCGCTTCGAAACGATGGCCAAATGACAAATTCGAACCGATACAGAAACCCTTAACTTGACATCGGTCGCGTTCGAAATGATCCACTTCGAATCGATGCGAGGTTGTAGACTTCGAAGCGATAGCCTATGGGTTCGAATCCATCGATTCGAAAGGATCCCTCGAATCCCCCAATCGGTGCGAGCTACGCATCCCAACAAGGACATTCCGAGGATCGATTCAAAATCCAATGGAAACACACCACCGTCATCACTTCGAACTCGAGCCCACACATCGATTCGAATCCCTCCCAAACCAGATCTGGTTTTGCCAATCTCGAAGCTATGCAATCGATGAAGAGAAATGGGTTCAAAATAACTTCGTCGCTTGAATCCGAAGCTAATTACCTAGTTTAAGCAATGGATTCGAGAGATTTAAGTCTTAAATCTTGATGGATTCGAAAACGCGACGCAGTGTTTTCTCCTTAGAAGCTTCGAAGCGATGAAGAGCGCAGTGAAAAAGTAAAAAGTGAAAAAGTTGCAGGTCCACTGCTATTTATATGGAGGGTTGATGATGACCGGGACGATTCGAGTTCCGGTGAAGTTGACCGATTGCAACAGGTCAGAATGCAGAGTCGTTTCGAAACCAATCTTCGAACCCATACGCTTGAGGCTCCATCGTGTGAAGCACACGGACCACTACCGTGAACAATGGTTTCGTACCCATCCAAATCATCGATTCGAAGATCATTTTCGAAACCACAGAAACGAACTACTAATTCGAAACCATCCTTTCACATCGGTTCGAATGACAATTTCGAACCCATCACCACACCAGTATACTCCATACTTTCAGACCGTTTCGAATGTCACTTTCGAATCCATCAATGCTCCAATGCATCGATTCGAAATCTCATATTCACACAACCCATCATTGCACGGGCATACCGCGTCCATACAAACATGAATTTCGAACCCATCAACGCTCAAGTGCATCGGTTCGAAACATTACACTTGCGCAATACAAATTCTATTTCTTCAACCTTCAATATCGGTTCAGGAGAGGATCGATACGGAGGAAATTTCCACAACAACCGCCAAGCGTTGTCTCAATTCAAATTTCAAAATCGGTTCAGGAGAGAATCGATACGAAATTCTGCAGCAAACCAAACTGACAACGACTCGTGGACGCACGACGTTAACAAGGTCCAAATTAACATATGTGCATACATGTCGGACTAACATTCGATTTTGAATATTCACAGGGATCAAACACTATTCCCGTTACAAATGCGACAGCCAACGGCTAAGCACTATTATACAGCAGTCAATCATATCAACGCAAGGTTACGGCAATACAGCATACGAGTTTCAACAAAAAAGAGAGCAATGATTGTTCAGATAGAAATGGCAGCTATTCAAAGCACGTCATGTTCCCACAAGACGTACTTTGGGGGGCAAAATGTTATCCCGCTTTTTGGCAAAGCCGCGATACCAAAAGAGCGATTGAAAAGGAAGGACCGTTCGCCTCAGAGGTTGATCGTATTTCCTTTCGCCATGGATATCACTGAATTTTATCCGAGTCCAGAATGAGCTACAATTGATGGAACACTGCAAGAAAGGCCACAGGAGTCAGCATTTCAAATTTCAAGTCAATCCGAGTTCGTATGCTCAAGTTATGATCGGTTCAGCTTGGAAGGAACACACTGGTTTCGAACCCACCATAATGGGTGTCTTCGAACCCATCACCATTCGCCATTCGAAACCATCACTTCGAACCCATCAAGTTCGAAACCATCACCTTCGAAACCCTCGGGATGCCTCGACCTCGAACCCATCAGAGAGTAGCTGGTTCGAACCCATACTCGGCTGCCTCAGTTCGAAACCATCGGACATGCATGCTTCGAACCAATACATAAGCTTCGTTCGAACCCATCCCTGAAGTCGTGTTCGAACCCATCATAGAGCCATGCTTCGAACCCATCACAAAGGCCTTCTTCGAACCCATCCTGTGTTGCCTTGTTCGAACCCACTGGGTCAACCCACGTGTCTTCCATCGGTTCGAAATCACCGAGATACACGGAGTCGAAGCGGTCAACACGAAGCGAAGTCCGGATCGATTCGAAACTTGCGCTCCACGTCACCACGAAGTCGCGTGCCATGATGGATTCGAAACCATCGCTTCGAATGCAGGGGTTCGAACCAGACAGCCGTGCCGTGAACCCTATTTCGAACCCATCATATCTCCTAATCTACTGATCCAAATGTCATGAAATTTTCAGAGATGTTTGCATACATGTTGAAGAATGTCCACGCCGAATTTCACCTCGATTGGATGAATTCTTGATCGGTTCGAATGGAGTTCGAACCGATGCCAAAGTGGGCCCAAACTTCCCGAGACCGTACGCGTGGGCCCCCTCACGTGCCAGAAGTGGTCTCCCGAGTTTTTAGCGAAATATCAGCAGCCTACGCCTATAAATAGAGCCCCAGGGCCAACAGAAAATGGATCTTCTGACTCTGGGACGCCGAGACTCTGCCGGATCAAGATCTCCATCATCCTACATCATAATTCTATTGTTGATTTCGAATTTCCAGTTGTAACTTGCTGTGGATCGCTGTAACAACTTGTAATCATTGAAAGAGAATCAATAAAACATCAAAAAACTTCACAGTGGACGTAGGCAACACGCCGAACCACTATAAATCGCTTGTCTACGCATTTACTTTACTGTTGATTGGAGTTTTTGTTAGATAATATCTGTTCTGAACTCGCATTCTTGACTATTATCTCTTCAACGACTCCCGAAGAGTGTTGTGCCCAATTTTGACACAAACAGTTATATGTTCATATCTTCTTCCGCCTTTGTGATATGAATTATCTGTGATTGATTTGTGTTATGCTTATTCTATATTTGTTTCCGAAGATTATTATAGCCACTGTGTAGTAGTTTTGTGTTTGTATCGGTATGTCGGATTTTCCTCTTGAAATAAAAGGCATGTTATACTATCTGACATATCGGTGCTCGCACAAAGCAATTACACGGATGGTCGCTCCTCAACAGCCTTATTCTCCGTGCTAGTTGACAGCATTACACCGTAGTGTTCTTGGCTAGCGTGGGTATAGAGGTGGGGCGTCACAGCTTGGTATCAGAGCCAAACTTCGGAACAATATGGAATAATATAACAAGGATCATCGTCCTAAGTCCATCTTAGGAGTCGTGCTTTAGGATTTAATTCGAGTCTTCGTACCGATTCATCCTATTTTCCTTATGATTCCTTGTTTATCTATCAAGATTGCTTGATATTCAATTTGGTGAATAACCTTTTTCTTCTTCTTCTTTCTTTCTAAAGGGAGAGAAATGTCTAGACCAGGCCGCCCCAGAGCCGTACCTTCTAGCACTCCACCCCAAGATGGAGTTTTTATGACTGCTCAACAGCTTCTTGATTTAGTGACAAATGCTCAAGCAGCTGGAGCTAACCCGGAACCTACTCACCCACAGTCGGGATTTGCATGCTTGTGCAGCGATTAAACTAATTTGGGTGGGGATCCATTCAAAGGTTCCGAAACTATTATTGAAGTACAGGCTTGGCTAAGGTCATGCGATCGAATCTTTTCTCGCATGAATCTTATTGACCTTCACCGAGTTCAGGTGGCCTCTAGTATGCTCCGAGAAAGAGCATTGGACTGGTACGAGCTTCTTATTTTTGAGATTAATGAAGCGGATCTCACCTGGGAGCAATTCCGGGAATGCTTCGAGTTGAAATTCGTACTAGAAGCTGAGAAGGTGACTTTGGCTCGCCGTTTTATAGACCTTGTTCAAGGTGAATCTTCCGTGGCAGATTATGTCGCGTCTTTTGAACCTCTCTCCAAATATGGGGTTGAATACATCAACACCCCATTGAAGAAAAATCAGAGGTTCGTCTATGGCTTAAACAAAAATCTCAAGAAGCCATTACTTCTAAAATTAGAAGTTTCTTTCGACCAACTCATTGATATCGCTCTTCGTCTTGAAGAGGCGGATAGGGAGAATGATGTTGAAGTGGTGGGTTCCAAACCAAACTTCAACAACAACAAGAAAAGGCCCAGTAAATTCAAAGGCCCTTATCCCAATAAGAAAGGGAAGTAAGCGACCTCCGTGGCAAAGACTTCTTCCTTTGGTCGTGGGGAGTGCTATAATTGTGGTTCGAAGGACCATTATGCGAACAAGTGTCCCAAGTCTATCTCTTGTCGCTACTGCAAAGGTCCCGGTCATGTTATATCTTCATGCCCCAAGCTTCAGGGCAAGAAGGAGGGAAAGCTTAATGTTGCTCAATCCCCTGGCAACACATCTCGTGGCCAAGGCATTTCTCATTCTATTCTGGATGGACTTATTTTATTTCGTGATCATCCTATTCGAGTTCTTTTTGATCCGGTTGCGTCCCATTCTTTTATATCAAAAGAACTTGTTGATACTTTTTCTTTGGATGTTTTGTGTTTAATGACTTCTTTGAGAATTGCGAATCCGGTTGGTGGATCCGCAACAATCAGTTTATTGTGTAAAGATGTCGAGATTATTTTGTGTGATTTTTCTTTCCTAGCCGATTTGCATGTCATGCGTTATTTAGGCTTTGGAATGATTTTGGGAATCGATTGGCTTAACCGTTATGAAGCTCATATCCTATGTCCTGAGCGGACTACTCATCTTCGACATCCTCAATCTGTTAATCAGGTTTCTGTTATTCTTAAAGATTCGGATTCTGCTTTGGTTGCATCTTTATATTCTTTAAACCCTCGTGATGACGATGATGATGATGAGGGTGATATTATTTCTCTTATTCACGTCGTTCGTGAATTTTCCGACATATTCGAGCCCGTTTTAGGATTACCACCTAAGCGAGCAATTGAGTTCAGAATTAATCTCATTCCTGGAGCTCAACCTATCACTCGCCCTCCTTATCGTATGTCCAATAAAGAAAACGAGGAGATGCGTAAACAATTATCCGAATTGGAGATGAAGCAATTTATTCGCTCTAGTTCCTCGCCTTGGGGAGCTTCGGCTATTTTTGTGAAGGAATCTGATGGTACACTTAGGCTTTGCATTGACTACCGTAAGATTAATGATCTTACTATCAAAAATAAATATCATTTACCTCGGATTGATGATCTATTCGATCAACTTAGTGGTGCTATAGTCTTTTCGCAATTAGACTTAGCTACTGGATTTCATCAGCTTCGTATTGCAGAGGATAGCATTCCTTTGACATCGTTCCGTACTTGTTATGGATCTTATGAATGGCTTGTTATGCCATTTGGTCTAACGAATGCTCCGTCTTATTTCGTTGACCTTATGAATCGAGTTTTCAAAGATTTTCTCGATCGATTTGTTCTCATTTTTATTGATGATATTCTTGTGTATTCAAAAACCGAGGAGGAGCATGAAAAACATCTTCGGATTGTGTTGGAAACTCTTAGGAGTAATCAATTAAAAGCAAAATATTCTAAATGCCATTTTTGGCAATCTCGTGTGAAGTTTCTCGGTCATATTATTTCCGAATCCGGAATTTCCGTGGATCCTTCAAAGATTGAAGTGATTCAAGATTGGAAGAGACCGGAGAGTGTGACAGAGATTCGTAGTTTCCTTGGATTGGAAGGTTATTATCGCCGTTTTATTAAAGACTTTTCTAAGTTTGTTGTGCCTCTCACTAGCTTAACGAAGAAAGGTGTTAAATACATTTGGTCGGACAAATGTGAAACTTCTTTTCAGAAATTAAAAGAACTCCTTTCTGATGCTCCTATTCTTGTTATTCCCGAGGGGAATCAGGATTTCGTTGTTTATACCGATGCTATCGCGTTGGTTTGGGTGTCGTTCTTATGCAAAGAGAACGTGTTATTGCTTATGCTTCTAGGCAACTGAAGCCTACTGAGACTAGATATTCCACTCATGATTTAGAGCTCGCGGCTATTGTTTTTGCTCTTCGGATTTGGCGTCATTATCTTTTAGGAGAGAAATTTGTTCTTTATACCGATCATAAATCCTTGAAGTATTTATTCTCTCAAAAGGAACTTAATTTGCGTCAACAGCATTGGCTCGAATTTCTTGCACCATATGATATTGATATTCTTTACACTCCCGGTAAGGGTAATCGTGTCGCCGATGCTCTTAGCCGAAAACAACAAGCTGTTGTTTCTATGATGATATCCGAATGGAACGATCTCGAGATCTTATCCACTTGTGAGATTCGAGAGCGCGTATCCGATTTATGCTCATTATTTGTTTTATGTAACCTTGAGGCTCATCCTTCTCTTTTAGACCGCATTCTTGAAGCTCAAAGGCTAGATCCTGAATTGGCTCTTCTTGGCCAAAATATTAAGGATAAAATTGATATTGAAGGTTTGAAAGACTTTGATATCGATTCTCGTGGCGGCATTCGGAAATTTGGTAGACTTGTCGTGCCAAATATTGGTGATCTTCGTAAAGATATTTTAGAAGATTCTCATCACTCTAAATTTACCATTCATCCCGGTAGTAGTAAAATATACGCGGATATGATGCGACTTTATTATTGGGAGGGAATGAAACTTGACATCGCTAACTTCGTTAAGCGTTGCATGACTTGCCAACTCGTTAAGGCCGAGCATCAAAGGCCCGGTGGGTTATTGCGACCTTTAGAAATTCCAATTTGGAAGTGGGACCAGATTTCCATGGATTTTATAGATGGCCTTCCCCGTTCTCGTTCGGCTCATGATAGCTTATGGGTGATTGTTGATAGACTTACTAAATCTGCCCATTTTATTCCCGTTCGGTCTAACCGAACCGTACCTCTTTTGGCCAAACTTTTTATTAAAGAGATTGTTAAATTGCATGGAGTCCCTACTTCTATAGTTAGTGATCGTGATCCATTGTTTACTAGTGGATTTTGGAAGAGTCTTCAAAAAGCTTTGGGAACGAAGCTTAATTTTAGCACCGCTTATCACCCTCAGTCTGATGGACAAACCGAGCGTGTGAATCAAACTCTTGAAGATCTTCTTCGTGCATGTGTTCTTGATTTTGGTGGAAGTTGGGAAGATCATATTTCACTTGTTGAATTTTCCTATAATAATAGCTTCCAATCTAGTATTGATATGGCACCTTTCGAGGCACTTTATGGAAGGCCATGCCGATCTCCTTCTTGTTGGCTTGAGGCCGGTGAGAAGCTGGTTTTAGGTCCAGATTTTATTCGTGATACCACAGAAAAGATTGATTTTATTCGTCATAGGATGAAAGAAGCCCAGAGTAGACAAAAATCCTATGCCGATAACCGAAGAAGGAGGTTAGAATTTTCTGTGGGAGATCTTGTGTTCATTCGTGTGTCACCTATGAAAGGTGTTGTACGTTTCAGTCGATCGGGAAAATTAGCGCCTCGATATATTGGGCCATTTCCTATCACTGAACGTATTGGTTCCATGGCTTATCGCCTTTTACTACCGGTTCAATTTTCTGCTATCCATGACGTGTTTCACGTTTCTCAACTTCGGAAGTGTCTTCGAGATTCCGATTCTATTCTTGAGCCCGGTGTTGTGGAAGAGATTGAAGTTTCACCGAATTTAACTTATGAGCAGCATCCTGTTCGTATTATTGCTTCGGAAGTCAAACGTCTTCGAAATAAAGATGTTCCGCTTGTTAAAGTCCAATGGTCTTCAAATCCTAAGGATTGTTCTTGGGAGTCTAGAGAGTTCATCGAGCGATCACATTCGGACTTACTTCCCCGTGCTCTTTGAGGTGAACTTCTTATTTCAAACTACTTTTGTGTTGAATATGCTTTTATGGTTGTTACTATATATCTTCTTCTTAAATATTGCGAGGACGCAATTTCTTTAAGGAGGGGAGTCTGTAACAACCCGCATATTTGTCGATTTTTATATTTAAATATTTTATTTAAATGTTTTATCGATACTCGGAATTTAGTCCGAAAAGCTACTTTTTGCATACGGTCGAATTAGGACTCGGGGCCACTCCCATTGAGTTTAAAATGCCGTTTGCGACCTTTTTTAGTATAAGCTTCGATATGTTTGGAGAAATTTGATTTTTGCTATTTTTTCACTTTGGATTTGGGTTTGGGCTCAGCCCTGTGTTTAACTTATACTCAAATCTGAGCCACTCCTCCCCATTCACCCTCACTTTCTCCTCTCTTCAGTTTTAAAACATCAATGGTGGGAGAGATGGGAAATTAAAACTCCAAACCCCTAGTTTCCTTTTGCAAATCAAGCTCTAACTCCAAACCAATAGAAGAACCCATTGGTAAGCTTCTCTTCTTCTTCTCCAACTCATTCTCTTATCAATTTCAGAAATTCCTAAACCTAATTTAGGAAATGTTTCTCTTGCTAGCTTAGAATCAAGCTTCTTGAGTTGGATTTGAAGAGTGGTTGATTCTCTTTTGCTTTCAAGCTTCTTTTTCAATTGCTTGGGTTCAAAGATGAGATTTTTATCTCACATCTATGCTTACATTTATCTTCGATTGTTAGGTATGAATTCCTAACACTTATTCATGTGCATTTGATTTTGATTTGGGTTGCTTTTGTGAATATTCCAATTTTTGTTTTTTGGGTTCAATTCTTTAAAAATCATAGCTTTGATGTTTGAATGTCTTTTTGATTGTGCATCGAAGAGCTTATAGGGCCGGGTAGTCGATTGGCATAAACCCTTAGCGCCGTTGCTCGAGCGAATGCAATTTGATCGAGATTTGCACCTCATCCAAAATAGGGCAGGGGAGTGCTTGCAACAGGTTCGGCCGACCGAGCTCAGGGTCCGGTCGACCGACCTGCTACCCAGGCACTTCCTGCCTATGTTTGGAAGTGCCGGTTACAGGCTTTGGCCGACTGAGCCCCTGGGCCGGTCGACCGACCTGGTTCCCCGTGCACTTCCAACCCCTGGTTCGGTCGACCGAGCTCTGTAGCCGGCCGACCGACCTGGTGCATTTTTGCCTATTTCGCCTAATTGTTTGAATTTCCAACTTTAATCGATTCGTGTTGTTTCCTATGTGTTGTTATCATTTGTTATGACTTTGATGACTCTTTTTTAGGGATTTTTGAATATCCATTTTGATTGATTCTTTATCGGTTTCGTTGGATTTTTATTCACATCTTCGTATGTGAATTTTAGTGATTGATTGTTCCTACAATCTTCTTTGTGATTTGTCACTTTAAAAATATGAAGGTTTCTATACTAGTAGTAAATATCAAAACTCTTTCTTCAAATGATTTCAACTCTATTTTAGTACAAAGCTCGTTTCTTGAACCGTTTTCCAATCTATTAGTATATACAAACCTTTACCTCATTCACACGAGAAATCTAATTAAACGACTTAGTAAAACGAGTGGTATGAAACGCTTGCGTTTACTTCGTTGGTTAATTCTTGGACTTGTTCGATTGAATCTCTTGTGACAATTTTATAGTGGAGATCTACAGTTTGTTCGTAAATATTTGAGTTAAGCAAGTGGTTATGGGACATGAAGCTAAACTCATATATTTACTAGCTTAGTGTAATTGACACTTCTCGTTGATCATGACAATCATCTTTGTGATTTAGACTAGCAATGAGCGATGTCTCTTTGTCTGCGAGGGAGACTAAACGTCGTTTTGTGGAGTTTCGACTCAAATTGGTGGGGTAGCAACCCATGGTCTTCGGGCCGTTTGTGGAGCTTCAGCTCAATTTGTGATGGTTAGCAACCATGGAATTAGCGTTTCGTTTGTGATACACGTGTTGGTGAGCTTTATGCTCCCGTTTGTGATAGGTCTTCCCCCTTTTTGTGATTTCTGGATTTCTTGAGATGATTTCTAGAATTTGTGTTTCACCAATTTTCGTGATTTCTATTGATAAGTTTTATCAATATTTGTGCATTGGTGAATTTGTGTGTCATTGACTTTTGTGATTGACATTGATACAATTGTCAATATTTGTGGTTTGATGAACGAAATAAGGAGTATGACGCTTCTTTGATTCTTGTGTAGAATTTGTGATATTGATTAATCTCTTGTTGATTTTCAATTATATATATATATATATATATATATATATATATATATATCACAGCTTGTGTTAGGTGTGTTTTCACCCATATGTTTCCACCCTCACCAAACCAAATCCATCGAGTAAACCAACCTACTATAGAACCAAACACCACCTTCCCTACCGCCGAACCACATCCTGGACCGGCACCACCACTTCCCACCGAACCAAGCTTCGGCCGAACCATCCCCCTCTATACAATACCAACCATCCTCCTCTATACAATACCGAACCGACCATCACCGGTCCAAACCCCACCTAACAATTACCGAACCAACACCTGTCGAACGAACCAAGACCGAACCAACCTTCCCTCTAGCCACTGCCGAACCAACCCCTGCCGAACCAACCTTCTCCAAGCACGACCGAACCAAGGCATGCCGGACCGGATGTGCCAGACCAGATTGCTTCAATCTAGGACCACCAACAGCTATATACATCCAAGACCCCTGCCCCTAACCTGACTCTATAAATAGAGGGGCAGGGGTACAACAATGGCAGACAAGTTTGAGAGCTCAAGTACGGAAGGAACTGTCAAACAACTTTCATATACTTGTATACAAAGCTTTGTACTTGTAAAACTGAAAGAAAAAGGAGAATAACATATAAAGTGGACTTAGGCACGTTCTGGCCGAACCACTATAAATCTGTGTGTCATTTACAGTTTAGTCCTTGTTTTTCATATATTTGCGCAAATCACCCAGATCACTAAGAAAAACATAAAACCGACTAATTCATACGACTTGGAGGTGTTTGCCCATTTTTTGTGCAAACATTTTTGGTGCTTTCACTGAGAGCTGAGCTAGAAGCTACAGCTTCTCCTACTCAACCTTCTTCCTCACAGCATCATTCCTTGCTCCGACAACATGACCTCCAGGTAGAGGAGAGATGTTAACAAAGGAAAGAACGTCGCAACTAGCAGTATCCCAGATCCAGTGGCCCCAAATCAAGAGAATCATCCCGTTTTAACAGCAATACCAGATGAAAATCAGGCAAATCCAACAGCCCCCGCCACGGAACAACCAATTACTAGGGCAGATCTAAACAGGGTTGTGGCTGAAGTGACTAACCGCTTCGCATCTCAACAAGAAGCCTTGGTGGACCAACTCATGTCACGCCTAAGGGATGCTGAAGAATCCAACCGCAACACCGAATCATGGGGCGAGTCCCAATCTGAAGGATCTGGAAGGCGACAAAGTCCTTTCTTCTTCGAAGAGGTTAACAACAGAAACAGCCATGGTAGGAGCCGAGCCCAGTCTCAGCCCGAAGTCCGACCCGAGGAAACACTTGGAACCGAACCCAACGGGGGAGGTGCCAGGCAAGGGTTGGATGTAGCTGAGCCTGTCATGCTACCTAACCATGAAAACACCAGTAGACGGGGCCGAGCTGGAGTCCAGCCCGAAGTTGGACCCGAGGAAGCGCTGAGAACAAAACCCGGCAGGGGAAGATCAAGGCAAGGGCCAACTATGGCTGACCCCAGCATGCCCCCAGAAGAGCAGAGGCGGCCTTTGGAGAATGTTAGGAGTGACAGACGATACGATCCCTACAAGTCATCTGGACGGAATCAATCCCGCAGGGAAGAACCAAGCTCATTTTTGTCCGCTCCAAGTTCTGATGAAAGGATGGCGCGATTGTTCAGAGAGTGCGTCCAACGGAAGCAAAGGGATCGGGGGATAGGTGCTAGGGTAACCAGCCCCTTCACCCGCAATATTGAAACTGCCATCACCCCCCGAGAATGGAAAATGCCAACGATGGAACCTTACAAGGGAACCTCTGACCCCATCGTACACTTACAGAGGTACACCCAGCATATGCTCATGAGCGGAGCTATAGAGGGAGTGTTGTGTAAATGCTTCCCACTATTCTTGGCAGATCTAGCTACCTCCTGGTTCTGCCACCTAACCCAAGGGTCCGTCAGCTCATGGGAAATGTTGAAAGAAAAGTTCATCAGTCAGTTCCGCATTCATATGGAGCAACCCAAGGACGGTTATTCCTTATCTAATATCAAACAGAAACCCGGAGAGACATTGCAACAATATCTAACCTGATTCAACGCCGCGGCAACCGCAGTCCAAGATGCCGACGAGAAACTTATCCTAATGGCCCTTTGCAGTGGTGTACATCCAGATACTAAATTTGCTAGAAGACTAACCAAGGAAAAACCAGCTACTTTACCAGATTTCTTCCATGAAGCTGGAAAGTATATGAGACTTGAGGATGCTGCCACTGAGAGGCAATCAGGGCAACAGGCTAAGACAGCTACAGACAGGGTCCCCGCTGCGGCAAAGGATGTTCGAAGAAATGATTCTAGAGACAATGCTGGGGGCAAAAAGGGAGAAAAGCGCTTATATCGACCAGGACCAAGATTTGACTCTTACACTCCTTTGAATGAAACGATCGAAAACATCTTCCTAGCCACTCAAGACGAAGTTAGATACAAGCGCCCTCCGCACAAGAAGGAGTCGAATAACGCACTTAAATCAGGAAAGTTCTGCCATTTCCACGAATCCCACGGATATGACACCAATGAATGCCACCATCTCCGGGACTTGATTGAAGAACACATCAGAAGGAGGAGACTGGAGCGCTATGTAAAAGGCCAGAACAGGACTTCAACTCCTGCCAATGAGAATCCTGGACTACCCCCCCCCTCCAGAAACAGGCGGGGGAAATCGCAACACCAGCGGCTCTAGTCAAGAGAAGATAGTGGTCCACACCATATCAGGAGGACCGCACGTCGCCGACAGAAGCTAGGCGGAGATGGAAAGATACGGTAAGTCACTGAGGAACGCTGAAGGCTGCGTTAATTCTGTTATGGAAGAACGTCACCCGAAACGGAAGGAGAATGACGACATCACATTCAGTAGGCGTGATCTAGAGGGAAGACAGTACCCACACATGGATCCTATGGTCATCTCTGCCTGGTTCGGACCAGCCAAAGTTTTCCGAATTTTAATAGACACTGGAAGCTCGGTGAATATCCTATTCAAGCATGCTTTCGACAAAATGAAGCTATCAATGAAGGATGTGTCTCCCTGCAACAAACCACTACATGGTTTCACTGGAGATGCGAAGATGCCCCTCGGGCAACTGGACCTTTTTGTTGAAATAGGAAGTCATCCCCGCTCCGCGGTGCGGTAACAAACATTTATACTAATAGAGAACCACTCGGCCTACAACGCCTTATTGGGAAGACCAGCCTTGTCTGACTTCCAAATTCTCCTAGCCCCGTGGTGCCTGAAGATGAAATTTCCAACCGATAACGGAATAGGAGAAATAGAGGGAGATCAAGACGCTGCTCGAGACTGCTATGTAACTGAACTTCGCAATAACCGCAGAAAAGATAAAGGGTAAAATGCGGAGACTACTCTCCGCCTGAAAAGCTTGGAAGCATAGCAACTAAAGAAAGCCCCTCCTCTTCGATATACCAGTGATCCTTTCAACGAATTAGACCCCAGGGACAAGGAGGAGGAGGCCACCGCCGAGCCTACAGAAGCTATGGAATTCGTATCTGTAGACAAACACGACCCAAGTAGACTGCTGAGAATCGGTCACAGTTAAAAAGAGAATTAAAGAATCAACTCATTGATTTTTTTCGCCACAACATGGATGTATTTGCATGGACGCACGCTGACATGACGGGAATCTCCCCAGACGTAGCATGCCACATGCTGAACATAGATCCCACCAAGGTGCCAGTAAAGCAGAAAAAGAGGAGCATGGGGGCAGAACGATCAGCAGCCCTCGAGGAAGAAGTAAAGAACTTACTTGCCAATGACTTCATACGTGAAGCCATCTACCAGGAATGGATCACCAACCCGGTACTGGTAAAGAAGGCTAATGGGAAGTGGCGAACATGCATCGATTTCTCCAACTTAAATGACGCTTGCCCGAAAGACTACTTCCCGCTCCCCCGAATCGACCAACTCGTGGACAGCACTGCCGGGCACGAACTCTTATCCCTTATGGACGCATACTCGGGATATAACCAGATCCTTATGCATGCCCCCGATCAAGACCACACTAGTTTCATCACTGACCGGAGATTATACTGCTACAAAGTAATGCCTTTTGGACTTAAAAACGCCGGAGCTACTTATCAGCGCCTTGTCAACAAAATGTTTGCGGAACTAATAGGACAAACTTTGAAAGTTTATGTGGATGACATGCTGGTAAAATCGAGGAAAGCCAACGATCATATAAACCACTTGGACGAGATGTTTCAAGTACTTCGCCAATATGGAATGAAATTGAACCCTCTAAAGTGCTCCTTCGGAGTATCATCGGGAAAGTTCTTGGGATTCATCGTTCATGCCAGGGGGATTGAAGCAAACCCCGAACAAGTTCGAGCTTTGCAAGATATCAAGATACCATCCACTCGAAGAGAGATGCAAAGCCTAAACGGGAAAGTGGCCGCCCTAAGTAGGTTCATCTCTAAAGCAACCGACAAATGCATCCCATTCTTCGAAGCTCTAAAGAAAGACAAAGGAAAGTTCGAATGGATTGACGAATGCTCGACAGCCTTCCTTAACTTAATCGGACACCTCCAGAGACCACCAGTACTCTCAACTCCAAATGAAGGCGAGGAACTATACCTATACCTTGCTGTATCGTCCCACGCCTTGAGCGCTGCTTTGGTGACAGAAGACAACCGCGCGCAGTGACCCGTATACTTTGTAAGCAAGAGATTCACAGGGGCAGAAGCCAGATACCCTAAACTTGAAAAGCTAGCATACTGTTTGCTTATCACGTCACGGAAACTGCGACACTATTTCCAGTCTCATTCCATCAGAGTTTTAACCGATCAACCGCTAAGGCAAGTGCTCCATCGCCCCGACACTTCTGGGCGATTACTTAAGTGGTGCATCGAACTAAGTCAATATGATATCACTTACCATCCTCGCACCGCTATCAAGGGGCAAGCCATAGCTGATTTCATTGCCGAATTCACACTAACGAAGGTAAGGACCAATCTGAAGTAGCAGAAGATATCTAATGGAATCTCTTCGTAGATGGAGCGTCAAACGAACAAGGCTCGGGGGCAGGTGTTGTGATAATCACCCCCAGGGGAAGGAAGCTGCACTACGCCCTAAGGTTGGAATTCGCTGCCACCAACAATGACGCAGAATACGAAGCAGTGATAGCTGGATTAGAACTGGCCTTGGAGATTGGAGTCGGCTCTTTATGTCTCCATAGTGATTCTCAACTCATTGTAAATCAAATACTTAGAGACTTCCAGACTCGAGGAGAACGACTTACAGCATATCTGAAAAAGGCCAAGCTGGTGCTCAATCAATTGAATCACTATCTAATCAAACACATTCCTCGAGAAGAGAACCAAGAGGCCGACGAACTAGCAAAGCAAGCTAGTATGAAGAACATCGCTATTTTAGGAGCATTAACCATCTCAAAACAGCTGGCACCAAGTTTCGAGCAAGTGAATCTGATAGCTGCGATCGACGAAGAAACTTGGATGACTCCTATCCGGAAATATTTACAAGATGGCACACTGCCCGACAGGCGTAACGAAATCAAGACAATCTTAAGGAAAGCTTCCCGCTATACATTACAAGAAGGCATCCGCTATCGGCGCGGCTTCTCAAATCCCTTATTAAGGTGTATCGCTGGAAGGGAAGCCAGGGAAGTCTTATCCAACATCCATCAAGGAAGTTGCGGAGATCACACTGGAGGGCAGACTCTGGCAAAGAAGATACTCCGATATGGATATTACTGGCCCACTTTAAACAAAGATGCCTTGGACTTCGTCAAGAGATGCGACAGATGTCAGAAATTTGCCAAGATTCCTCGACTACCCACAAATGAGATTACTCAAATGACCAGCCCTTGGCCCTTTGCAGTATGGGGAATTGACTTAATTGGCGAACTGCCAACGGGCCGAGGCGGAGCCAAATATGCTATAGTGGCAGTTGACTATTTCACCAAATGGGTGGAGGCGTAACCTCTAAATAAAATATCCTCAGCAAAAGTTATCAACTTCTTGATCAAAAATATTCTGTGCAGGTACGGAGTCCCACTCAAGATCATATCAGACAACGGACTCCAATTTGACAGCAAAGAATTCACCGATTGGTGCCAAGAGCACGGAATTCACAAAAGCTTCTCATCTGTAGCTTATCCTCAAGCAAACGGACAAGTCAAAGCTGTCAACAAGATTCTCAAAACCTTAATCAAGAAGAAACTTGAAAAGTCGAAAGGCGCTTGGGTGGACGAACTTCCTACGGCACTTTGGGCCTATCGCACATCTTACAGAACTTCAACAGGGCATACTCCTTTCTCTTTGGCATACGGATCGGAGGCCATGCTCCCAGTTGAAACTATAGTGCCCTCTCACCGTAGGATCTACTATAACCCGGAAGAGAACGAAGAACTCCTCCTCATGTCTTTGGATCTAATTGAGGAGAGAAGAAACGATGCAACACTCAAAGCAGCGGCTCATAAGCAAAAAGTTGCAGCACAATACAACTCCAAAGTCAAGCAACGCAGCTTACAAGAAGGAAATCTTGTCCTCAAGCGGATTTTCCCGCGCCCCAGAGCACTAGACCCAATCTAGGACGGACCCTACGTAATTCATAAAGATCTCCGCAACGGAGCCTATATTTTGTCAACAGTGGACGGAGAGGTGTTCCAGAGGGCATGGAACATCCAACACCTCCGTCGATACTTTTCTTAACTTGTACTACCCATATGAGGTGAATTAACAAAGAGGATCAGTGGACGTAGGTATTTTCGTGCCGAACCACTTTAAAAATCTTGTCTCTTTTTAGCTTGTTCCTTTATATCTTGGCTACTTGTTAACTGTATCCTTTTCTGTTGAATAAAATTCTGTGTAATGGCACCTCTATCCAAGCCACATCAGGGCACGGCCTCATCTGGACAAGGCCTAATAGGTACTATGCGATTCTATGCACTCGCCAATGAGACACTTTTGCTCCAGTATCCCTCTGCTGCGGGTTAACTCATTGCTCGCGACTGCCCTTAAAGCCAACTGTAACGAGCCGATTATAAGCCATCACGAAGGCCGACTATAGCCGATGGCATCTCATTACGGCGTTCGGCTCGCCGGCAACTGTGAACCTACTTTAAGCCCCAACATAAGGTGTGGCCAGCCAGGGGTAGTTCATGGTTGACGGCACCCACGCTAGCCGGCCACAGTAAATCGAATAATACCCACGATTACGGGCCATAATGGCCCGGGTAGTTACTGTGCGCGATCTCGGCTCCGATGTGTCTTAAGTGCGGCTGTGGTAAAAAAGAAAACTCCCCGCGGAGGCGTAAGATGGGTGACAAATGTCTCCAAGACCCACAGCTAGGGAAAGTGACTACAAAACCCGTTTGCCACGAACTTAAGCACATCGACGGCCTTCCGTGATTGGAAGTTTTACTTTTCCCAAACTTCCATTCCATTTAAATACTTTTCTCCAATCCTGTGTAACGGTTCCTAAAGTACAGGACACCGACTAGGAGACATTCGTTCATAAGGATCGGAGCCCGCAAACTGGATAACGAGGCACTCAGCTGTATCCATGACCAGATACACAAAACGCTCAAAGCTACCCCCTGCAACTAAAACATGAAGGGCGGTACTCTCTTCTCTTGTACATAAACATGTAACTATAACTTATTCATACAACACACTAACATTGCAAAACATGAATTTATATTTCAAGCAAGAGCTTAGCATCAAACACAGCTAAATCACAGGCATGTGCATAGTTATACTTCTTATGCAGCACATCAAAATAATAACAGCATTCAAAATATAACAGAATCAGCTTGTGTTATAAACTTACATAAAGTCGTTCAATGACATAATTACAGCTTGAAAGTACATTAATGTTCTGAACTAGCATATACAGGAATGTCAAGCAGACCAAAAACATAACTAGCTGCATTAGTGCTAACCACTACACCTCAGAATCATCTCTCCGAATCTACTTGGTTGCTGGATCGGAACTCCCAGCATGTTGACCAGAGGTCCCACCTGTCCATTTCAGGAGAAGAATCCATCAGATAAACAGCGAACGATCAAGTTATGAAAAGCTAAAAAGGGAAAACTCACCAACACCTACTTCTTGGTCCTCATCCCCCAACTGCACACCGGCTTCCTCCGCAGCGAGTAGCCGCATCCCCTCCTTCACCGCTACCTTCTCCTCCTTTGAGAACTGGGCGGTAACCATATCCATCCTGAATGCCGCTCACCTTCCTTATCCGCATCGGTCTTGGCCTCCTCCAAAGCCCGGAGATATATCCTAGCCATGATCCGGGGATAGTCATCCATCCAGGATAGATTACCCTGCTTTCAGGTACGGAAGTACATGTCCTGCAGCATCTCATCCATCATCCCCTCATTCTCCTCAAACTCCCTCACCCGGGCCTCGGAGGACAGCAACTTAGCGATAGCAACATCCCTCTCCGATCGATATCTCAAGCGGTCAGCCTGGAGAGACCTCCTCATTTCTTCCATCTCTTCCTTTAGCCTGGCCTGAACAAGCTCTGCAGCCTCAAGCCTCCCAGATAACTCCTCTACCTGCTCGAGATCCGCCCTCCGGACCTCATCCACCGTAGCAATGGCTATGTCAATCCGCTCCTTGCAGGCGGCCTCCATCTTTCGTAGTTCTGCCCTACTAGCCTCTTCCATAGTCTCCTTCAGCCGCCTGGAGGCTTCCTCGTGCTGAGAAATCTGAATGGCTTGATCGGCAAGCTGTTTGGCCTGATCAGCCACCTTTAGGCGCAACCGAATATTAGCACTCCCAATCTCCTCTCCAGCCTTGACCAGACGGACATGATGCCCCATCAACTTCCTGGTCTCCTCCGCAACCCGGTCAATGTTAGCCTTGGCTTCGTCCCCCATGGTAACTACCCGAGTAGTAAGCAAATCAAGGTCTAGGGACTTGGCCTCATCAAGCACTCGTACCATGGGGTTGCGGGGAAGAAGGTGCTCACCCGTGGCCTCATCAAATGAAATATCCTGGAAACTCGGATCAAGATCAGGGTGACCGGCAAATGGGTTGCGATCCAAACCAGGACGGTCTATCGGAGCGACGGTTGGATTTTCGGACGGATGGGGAGAAGGTATAAACTCAGTGTCCTCCTCAGTAATATCATGGATGGGATGGACTGGAGGCTGAGGGCCAGGTGAAGGTTCAAACGAAGATCGTCCCCTTTTCCTCTTTTGCATATCTTCCTCAATAACTCCAAGAAGGGGGCGATATCTAACTACATCCCCAGGACGGCCAGTTGGAGGCTTTGGTTTGGCAGAAGCTTTGAGTAGCTTATACTGTTCAAGGCGGTGCCGGATATCTGATGACTTGGACGCCTTACCTGCTCCTGGAATAAAAACTAAGTGTTACGAACATACAATAATCCACAATTCAAGAAATATGTTAAGATAAAAAGAGTGAGAATGCACATCTATTATACAAACCCTGCGGAGGAGTAGGATACTGCAATAAGTCCTGAATCTCATTCCAGGACGGAAGCGAACCATAAAATATTCCTAAGTCCTTATCATAAATGGAATCTGCAGAAGTCAAAAGATCACCTTGAATCGCTGGAATCGCCCTAGCTGAAGAACTCTTAGAAAATGGATCAGCGCCAGCCCCAGCCTTGCCAACCTCCTTTGCCTTCTCAACCAAAACCGATCCTTCCTCCGACTCCCCAAAAGCTTGACGGAAAGCATCGTCCGTCCACTCATGAATCTCTCCCGCTTGCCCGGAGGTTAAGGCACCAATGCCACTACCGCTCTGTCCATCTCCTCCTTCACCCTCACCTCTATCTACCTCCACATCTTCCTCTCCCAGAGCAATTGGGCAAGTGCTAGGAGAGGGACCATCAGACTTCTTAAGTTTCTTACCTCCAACAACGGGAGGCTTTGTAAAAGGTTCCCTCTTGCCACTCTTCACCGTGGCCCCTTCCTTGGCTTTGGCAGCCTTCTCCTCAGCCGTGTCTCTCTGCTTAACCATGGACTGGTGTGGCAGGATCAAGTTGTGCTCCAGGAGAGTAGCATTCCTGATCAGGAAAGAAGCCGACTTGTCCCGTCCCGAAATGGCCTTTATTTCCACAGCCATCTGGACCAGGGAATCGCTCTCTACGACTGCAAAGCCACCTGTCGCTAGCAAGAAATAAAAGCATATCAGAAGAAGCACTACAGTCGGAACAAGGAAATTGTAAATAAAGTTCAACTTATAGCCAAAAGTGAAGAGGCGGAAGGAGACAGAATCGTCCTTGATAAAAAACCATTTATTTTTAAACATGGTGAACTTTGAGTATAAGTCCAAGACCGGTTTGAAGGGCAAGGCCGCTTCTAAACTAACATACGGAGACCCCTTCTTGTAGCCTCTCAGATTATACAAGTATCGGATTTCCCGGTTAGAAGGGGGCGCCCATACCTCCTCTAGAAGATAACAAATAAGCACACCAGGATAGCATAGGAATTGGGCTGGAGCTGGAGAGGGGCCACCTTCAGATAGGTAATGAAGCTGACTATCCATGCATTGATCGGAGGAATGGCCCCACACATACAGTGGTATCTGCTGTAAGCGAAATATCCTTCAGCAGGGTCATATGGCATAACTCCATCTCCCGGCAACAGCATGCGAGCCCTGTCAATCCCGAAGGAACGAGAGATGACATCAAGCTGCTCCTCCCTGAGGGAGCTAGGAAAGCAGTCGGGCGGAGAATTCAAGAGCTCCTGGGGGCCATACCCGTCTACTAGCGATCTCGGGGCAGGCCCAGGACGTTCAGCCCGAACTGGGGGCACTGTGGAGGACTCTTCTCTGTCCTTGGACTTCCTTTTATCTGATCGAGTTTCCACTCATTGAGACATTTATCTGCATACGCAAAGGCGAGAGAAATAGTGTTAGAACAAGAAGTATGGAAATATAAGCAAGCAAGTGTACAAAACGAGCCAGCATATATAAGTCTAGGATTTCACTCAAGGTTCAAATATAAAAGTTCATTCGGTGAAACAACGCGAGAGTCCATTCGGCACTCCAATACTCAAGCCCATTCGGCAGTATGAAACGAGATCTCATTCGGCATTCGAAATACCATGGCTCATCCGGCATTCCCAATGCCGAGATTCATCCGGCATTCCCAATGCCGAAGTTCATTCGGCATTCCCCATACCGAACATTCGGCAGTTACCTGATCCGACAGTCAAGATTGGTCCGGTACAATAGCTAATTCGGCAACCCACTTAGAATCTGATTCGGCTGCTTCGTCCGGTGAGAAATCACAAAGGACTGGGGCTCCTACTTATAGGGGAGAGTCGGACGGCCGAACCAACCGGTTCGGTTCCCGGGCCAGATGAGAATTGTCCAAGTAAACAAAGCACGGCATATACGAGTATATGCCCCCACTTTGGGGGGCAAGTGTTAGGTGTGTTTTCACCCATATGTTTCCACCCTTAACCAAACCAAACCCATCGAGTAAACCAACCTACTATAGAACCAAACACCACCTTCCCTACCACCGAACCACATCCTGGACCGGCACCACCACTTCCCATCGAACCAAGCTTCGGCCGAACCATCCCCCTCTATACAATACCGAACCATCCTCCTCTATACAATACCGAACCGACCATCACCGGTCCAAACCCCACCTAACAATTACCGAACCAACTCCTGCCGAACGAACCAAGACCGAACCAACCTTCCCTCTAGCCACTGCCGAACCAACCTTCTCCAAGCACGGCCGAACCAAGGCATGCCGGACCGGATGTGCCAGACCAGATTGCTTCAGTCCAGGACCACCAACAACTATATACATCCAAGACCCCTGCCCCTAACCTAACTCTATAAATAGAGGGGCAGGGGTACAACAATGGCAGACAAGTTTGAGAGCTCAAGTACGGAAGGAACTTTCAAACAACTTTCATATACTTGTATACAAAGCTTTGTACTTGTAAAACTGAAAGAAAAAGGAGAATAACATATAAAGTGGACGTAGGCACGTTCTGGCCGAACCACTATAAATCTGTGTGTCATTTACAGTTTAGTCCTTGTTTTTCATATATTTGCGCAAATCACCCAGATCACTAAGAACAACATAAAACCGACTAATTCATACGACTTGGAGGTGTTTGCCCATTTTTTGTGGAAACAGCTTGGCATTGTGATTATTATGTGTTTTGTCATATCTCTTACTCTATATCGTTTCACCTGATATTTATAGTTAGACTGATCCGTTTATTATTTTTCTTATTAAATAATACTCAGGTCAGACCGAGATGTTACAGGTGCTTCTGCTTGACTTCTCATCCAGGATCATTACTCTGACTTTTGGCAAACTACTTAGATTAGTAGTTTATTTTGTTGTATACACTTGAGATATAGACTCATAGTTGTATTCTTTTGTATAGCACGTGTTGCTATTCTTTTGTATTATTGTGGATCTTTTTGACCACTACTCTGATATACACTTTCATGTGTTAGTTATATATTCATATCTTCTTCCGCCTTTGTGATATGAATTATCTGTGACTGATTTGTGTTATGCTTATTCTATATTTGTTTTCGAAGATTATTATAGCCACTGTGTAGTAGTTTTGTGTTTGTATCGGTATGTCGAATTTTCCTCTTGAAATAAAAGGCATGTTATACTATCTGACATATCGGTGCTCGCGCAAAGCAATTACACGGATGGTTGCTCCTCAACAGCCTTATTCTCCGTGCTAGTTGACAGCATTACACCGTAGTGTTCTTGGCTAGCGTGGGTATAGAGGTGGGGCGTCACACATTCTCCTCTCTCTTAGACCATTCTTCTATATCTTACTAAGAATCGTACGCAGATATACGAGAAGAAAGATATGGAGGAAAAAACCGAAGATGAAATCTGGGTGGAGGAAGTACCTGTACCAATGGTAATGCTCGACCTAATACTTGAAGGAACCAATGCCGACAGGCTAATGCTAACCAAAATGCTGAGGCCAACGTAGGTGCTAGAAATCTGCCAATAGATGCGGAGATGGTGTATCGGTTATTGACCAATATTTTGCAAGCAGGAGCTGCTGGGAAGGTTGATGGTGCTAATTCTGTAGTTCCAGTTAGTTATAACTACACTAAGCTAAGTAGAGACTTTGTCGATCTAGGAGAAAAGCCGTTTGTTGGAATGGAAGACGATGTGGAAGTTGAAAAATGGTTGTTGAACTGCGAAAGGATCTTTGCAGATTTAGGCTTGAATGATGGAGAGAAGAGAAGGCTAGCCTCTAGATAGTTGCAAGGATTAGCGCTGCATTGGTGGAACATTGTGGTGGATGGAGTGCTGGAGGAAGAGTTGACATGGGCTGATTTTAAAAGGAGATTTGAGCAGAGGTTCTTGTCTGAGGTTGCCAAGTCAGCGTTGATGAGGAAGTTTGTGGATATTGTCCAAGGAAAGATTTCTGTGATTGAATATGCTGCTAAGTTTGATGAGATACCTCGGTATGGATATGCTTTAGTTGTTAGTTGACACAGATGTCAGGAGGAATGAGAGATTCATTAGGGGTTTGAGGCCAAAGCTAGGAAGGATGGTTGTGACTCATATTAGATGTGATGGTGGAGATGACTGTTCGACCTGAGGAGTTGCTTGCTTTTTCAGCTAGAGAAAAGCCCGCTGAGTACCAGGGTTCTCAAGGACGGAAAAGGAAGTTCTTTAAGAAGAAGGGAGCTCAGAAAGGGGACGCCACTAAGAAGGCAAATGCTGAGTTGGTGTGTTACAAGTGAGATAAGATAGACCATTATGCGAACGAGTGTAGAATTGGTAAAGGAAAGAAGCATATGGAGAAGAAGAATGTGATGCTTCAGTTATGACCAGGTTTGGCATTATAAGAACCAATGTCCAGAGCCAGTCAGGGCGGATAGAGGGAAGGTGTAACACCCCATATATTTTATAACTTTATTTAAGACATTTAATTAGTTAAATTAAATTAAATGATGTAAAAAGTAATAGATGGAGATTTAGTTAGTTAGAGGTTAGCCATGCCATAATGAAGGGCTAACTAACATGAAATAACACTAGTAATATGTTAGGAAATAAGAAGGGTATTTTGTGAAATGGCAACACCTTATACCCTAAACCCTTGTGAGATTCACGTTCACTATTCTCATTTCATAAAACAAAAACTTGCTATGGCCGGCCGCCATTTCCAATCTCAAGAAGAAGAAAGCTAAGATTCAAAAGGAATGAAGAAATCAACTAATTCAACGTCTAAAATCTCATCTATAATCTCTAAAAGACAAGGTGAATAATTACTACATCCTAATATTTCTAGTTTTTGTTTAGATCCAAAATGATTTTGCTGTAATATTGCCAAGATTGTTGTTTTAAGATATATATATATATATATATATATATATATATATTTGTGTGTGTGTGTGTTTGTTGTTGATGGAATTATAAATGTTTATTCATGTTTTATGATAATGTTTAACATGAAAACCTAATTTATTGACATCCGAATAATTTGAAAATTTAAACATAGGTCGGGAATAATATTTAAGAGATGGGTTTTGATTTTAATAATTTTCTGATTTAAAATGGATTTCAAATTTTTGAATGAAGGAAACTTTTATTGGGTTTTAAATTATTTTTGGCTGAAATAATTATTTTTTGGGTTTGAGATTTTAATATGTTAGGCAATATATTAAAATATATTTTCTGTAATTTTCCTAAGTCATTTTAGGGATATATAAAATTATTTAAGGTATGAGACTTAAATGTTTTATATATTTATAAAGGGGAAGGGGAATTTTGCAAAATAAATTATTTTATAAATCCTGGTAATTGCGGCAGCAAAATTCTGAAAAGTATTTTATTGACTAATGAGAATGTGACAAAAAAAGATAGGTTAGTTGAAAAGTTTCCTTTTTAAGTTTAATGACAAAATTCACGCTTTTTTCATGTTTCAATCCATATGGCTAAACACCTTCCGCCCCTGACCTTTCGTCCCAATCGAAGGGTTAGCTTTCAATAAAGTCAAAGTTCAATGCATAATGTATCAAGAAATTGGTACATAATGAAATGAATATAAACTGAAAGGCTTAAGCAGAAAAGTTGATGGCCGAATGGGTTGGAATATAATTATATTATAAGTCAAAAGCTTTCACCTGCTTTGCTTTCGAACTTGAGCTTTTGGCTTAGTCACTTCCGACTAGGGCAAATTATTTAAAGAAAGACTTTAAAACGTTCTGATGTGTCGAAAGGTTGTAGTTGCTATCGCCACTACTTTGTTTAGAAACCTTTCGGCGTCGCCGAAGAGTTACCACTATTTTATAAAGGTTTTACTTAAAACCTTCTGACCCAGTTAAAAGGTTCGCCTATTTTTTAAGTTAACCGTTTCTCCAAGGCTTTCAGAGGGAAGCTTTCAACTTAGGTAGTTACCCTGGTTTTGTGAAATATAACCAAAGGCTTCCGAAAGGGTTTTTGGATATCCTCGAAGGGTTATATGAATATTTTTGAAAGGTTGCTTCAATAAAGATGAAAGGTTTTAAAAGATAAGTTTCCAAATTGTTTAAAAATTAAACCCAATCTACCTATGAAAGGTTATGTTTTAAAGAGTTTAAGCATTCGAAAGGATTATTCCTGGATCTGTTTCGTAAGGTTTGTTAATGGTTTTCGAAAGGTTTTAAAGGAAAGGTTTTCCAAAGGTTTTTCTAAGGAAATGACTTAAAGTTATTTTAAAGGAGGATGTCTAAAGCTTATAACTCCCAAAAGGTCTATTTTGAATGAATTCGAAAGGTTAGAGAGATGATTTTCGAAAAGTTTAAACATTGAAATGAATGAGATAATTTCAAAGTATGGAAAGCGGTTCTTTCAAATGGTAAAGTGTTTTCATCAACACTTTAAATAAAGAATATATATCTAACATGGTAATATGTTTTGAGTAAAGTATAAAGACTTGTTTCTTTTCCTTATTCAAAGTTTGATTTAAAGGTTTAAATCATTTTGAAATTGTTTCAAGGAAAATTATGAAAGGGGATCCTTAAGCATGAATGACTCAGATATTAGAAAACCAGATGGCACTAGTATGTGGTCGCGCCTTGTACATTAGCTTGTTGTCCCAGCTAATTGATGTCCAAAATTCCAGTGTGCAGGGCTTGGTGATAGGTAGACTCAAATTATAATTACACATCGAAAGGAATGTATGTTGTATACAGTTATGTTATTGGTAAGCTCGAAAAACACTAGGCTCGGGAGAACCTAGGAGATGATTAAGTTAGGGATAAACCGTCCAGAAGGAAGAGATTTTATGGATAGTTTAGGATAGACCGTCCTGATGGGAGATGTTGAATAGATAAATAAGGATAGAAATCCTAAATATAAAAATCTAACAGATGTTAGGTAAATTATGATTATGATTGTGATTATGTTATTTGGTACTCCCGAGTCAGCCAAAAGTTAAACGTTATTTGTGTCTGTACATAACATTCACTATGACCTAATATTTATGTTTGTTTACATAATGTGTGTTTTGTGAGATTAACCATTGTGAAAGCAGGTGCATAGTATATGGTTATATGAAAATATTTGCAAAGATATATTTTAAAAGATGTTAGTGAGGGGAAACCCGTTCCACTATGAGCCATGGTCTCACTTAACATAATTAAATCGGGATGTGTAGTATTATTCATATCAGGCTTTATGTCTGACTTGAAGTTTATGCATTCCCCTTAAACTCTCAGGTACTCAAAACTAATTTGAGTAGACTGAGAGTTAAGGATCATTTCAGGTTTCTAGGTTGTTTGGCGAATAAGCTAATGGAGGATGCAGGAGGAAACGGAAAGCTTTTTAGGAATTCCTTCTTTTTACTTTTGTTTGATGAATTTCCACAGTGTTATGTTGTATTAGGTCTTATATGACCATTTGACTCTGGTCAATCAAGGGGATATCTTCATATACCGCTCTCGACGTAATTTGTAATAACTATATTTATTCAGTGCCTGGGAAAATGTTTGGGTTATGTGAAGAGAATATGGAACAAGTTTTATATAGAAATGTAAGAAAGAATTTTGTGTTTTTGAAATTTGTGTTTTCTTTCATATTTAAGTGCTTCAGATATTATTGATACCATTAACATAGCGTATTTAGTAGCCGGAAGCTAATACTATAGATGACTGCAGCATCTGTAGCACTTTGTTTTGGGCCTCTTGATAGGAGATGTTACCGCTTGGTATTAGAGCATGGTTTATGAAATATTTTAACTAAAAATTGTTTTTGGAAACATAATCCATTGGAATTAGAGTTAAGATCGAGGTATGGGATAACGTTATAATAATGTATTTGTATGAGTGTGTGTGTGTGTGTGTATAAGTATATGCTCTACCTTTAGACTCCTATCTTAGTTAGGTTATTTATCTGTATCTCACAAGGTTTGAATACAGATATGGAAGGAAGGAGAAGCTAAGTGAATGTTGGAGGAGACAGCACCACTACCAACGAAAACGCCCAACCAAATGCAAGGAGAGGTCATGGTCAGGCACAAGAGGGGAATGTTGGTGCGGGAGTTCATCAAGTGAATATGGGGGCAATGTATTAGTTCATTGAGAATATGGTGCAAGCTGGAGTGGCAACAGGTGTAGTTGGAGGAAAGGCCATGGGAGAAGGAGCTCAAGAGGTTCTTGCGGTTAACCGGTATGCCAATCTGAGTAGAGATTACACTAGGCTCGGAGGAAAGCCGTTCATCGGTACCGAGGATGTGATCGAAGTGGAGAACTGGCTGTTGCACCGTGAAAGGATTTTCATTGATTTAGGGCTGAATGATGCGCAGAAAAGGAGGTTTGCCTCAAAACAATTGCAGGGAGCTACGTTATTTTGGTGGAACACCATCACTGTCGGTGTGGATGAAGACTATTACTTAGGAGGAGTTTAGATGAAGGTTTTCGAAGAGGTTTATGTTCATTATGGCACAGGCTGCGTTGGTAAGGTGGTTTGTAGAATTGGAGCGTGGAGATGTGAGTGTGTTGGAGTATACCAAGAAGTTCGACGAGCTAGCCTGATACGGGTATGCATTGGTTGATATTGTTATCAGTAGAAATGAGAAGTGCATCAGTGGGTTAAGGCCAGAACTGGTAAGTGCAAATTTGCCACACTTAAGGGACCCTAGCGTTGTTTTTGTTTAGATGGCATGGAGGCAAGAAGAAGCATTGGCTTGCCTAAGAAAGAAAGAGAAAGAAGATCATGCTGGACAGGCTCAAAAAAGAAAAAATTTCCAAAAAAAGATTGTTCATAAAGAAGGAGCGCAGAAGAAGAGTAAATCTGATGTGGTTTGTTACAACCGCAATAAGAAAGGACACTATGCCAACGAGCGTCGATCAAGCAAAGGGAAAGGAAAAGGAGCTGGTAAGAAGAAGAATGTCAGATGCTTTAATTTCAATTAAGTGGATCACTTCAAGAACAAGTGCCCAGAGCCACCAAAGGAAGGGAAAGGGCAAGTTGATGCTTTGAAGCCTACAACCACAAAATCAGTTGCCCAAGATAAGGGAAAAGCTGTTTTAGGAGGCTCACTGCAGACCCACGGTATGTCTGTTAGCGTATTATTTGATACTGGGGCATCCCATTTTTTTATTTCTAGATGTCTGGTAGATATTCTTAACGTAGAACACTCTTACTTAATTACTTCCTTAAGGGTTGCTAATCCAATAGAAGGTTATGCAACACTTAGGATGAGGTGTGGCCATCTTTAATTTGATTTGCTAGACTATGCCTCCGATTGTTGTTTGCATGTATTTGATTTTGTGGGATTTGGTTTTGTGGGATTTGGGATTATCTTAGGGATGGATTGGTTAAGTAGGTATGATGCTAGGATATTTTGCCAAGATAGGAAAATATCACTTAGTCATCTAGAGTATAGTGATTGGACAATTTATGCCGTAGAGAACCCTAGTTGTGAGGCGAATGCTTTACTGGGTGTTATGGAGTTGGAAGGTGAGTTGCATTGGTTTTTTATAGTTAGAGAATTTGCCGATGTGTTTGAACCAGTCCACCGAAACGAGCTATTGAGTTGCGGATTGATTTAATGCCTGGAGCTAAACCGGTGAGTAGACCGCCCAATAAGACGACACCTATAGAGATGAAAGAGTTGAAGGTGCAATTAGTAGATTTGGAAGGCAAAAGTTTTATTAGGCTGCGTAGTTCGCCATGGGGAGCCGTTGTTGTGTTTGCTAAGAAGCTGGGTGGATCGTAAAGGCTATGTATCGATTATCGTAAGTTGAATAAGAGGACGATAAAAACAGATATCCATTGCCGAGAATTGACGATTTGTTCGATCAGTTGAGTAGAGCAAAGGTATTCTCTCAGTTAGATTTGGAAATGGGATTTCATCAGCTTAGAGTAGCAGAGGATATCATTCCTTTGACGACGTTTAGAATGAGATATGGATCATACGAATGGTTAGTTATGCCGTTCGGACTGACTAATGCGTCGGCTTTCTTTGTAGATCTGATGAATAGAATTTTTTGAGAGCATTTGGATAGGTTTGTGTTGGTTTTCATTGATGACATTTTGGTATACTCTAAGGATTAGAAGGGATATAAAGTTCATCGCAAAGTCATGCTTGAGACGTCGAGGAAGCATCAGTTGAAGGCTATGTTTACAAATTGTCGTTTTTGGAAGAAGGAAGTGAAGTTCCTTGGTCATGTCGTCTCCGAGAAAGGGTTGTCTATAGACCCGACTAAGATTGAAGCAGTGAGTAATTGGAGAAAGAGTTTTCTTGGATTGGAGGGGTATTATCGGAGGTTTGTAAAAGATTTTTCGCAAATAGCTGCACCGATGACTAGGCTTACGTGAAAGGATGTGAAGTTCGCGTGGACCGATAAGTTAAAGAAGCATTCCAGAGCTTGAAACGCTTATTGACCCATGCATCGGTCTTAGTGCTTTCGGAGGGGAATCAAGAATTAATTGTTTATACAAATGCATGTGGAACTGGATTAGGAGATGTGTTGATGCAAATGAGAAATGTAAATACTTATGCTTCTAGACAACTCCGATTACATGAGGTTGGGTATCCAACGCATGACTTGGAGTTAGTTGTTGTTATATTTGAAGGTGTGGAGGCAATATCTTTTAGGAGAACGATTTAAGCTATATACTGATCATAATTCGTTGAAGTATTTGTTCTCTCAAAAGGAGCTTAACATGAGACAACAAATATGGTTGGAGTTTATTGCCGCCTATGATTTTGGATTTGAGTACACAGTCGGAAAAGGAAACATCGTAGCGGATGCGCTCAGTCGGAAACATCAGAATGCGGTATTGGCTATGATTACTGAGTGGATAGATTTGGAGGTATTATCGAATTGTAGTGTGCAGTTTAGGTACGAGGTAGGATCGAGTGCAGGAAATACTGTATTGTCTTGTTTAGAAATCCGACGGTAATGATTGAGAAGATAGCTTCTAAGCAAGAAGAGGATCCAGTATTGGCTGAAAGGATCAAAAGGTTGAAGGAAGGAATGGAGTGCAATGACCTAAAAGATTTCAATCTTGTCCAAAACGGGTGGCTGAGAAAGAATGGAAAATTTTGTATTTCGAATGTAGAAAACATGAGGCAAGAGTTTTTGGCTGAGTATCATCGTTCGAAGTTCACTATCCACCTAGGAGGAACGAAAATGTATCAGGACATAAAGAGAAATTTCTTCTGGGAAGGTATGAAGTGGGATATAGGATTGTGTGTTAAGCAGTGCTTGAATAGCCAACAGGAAAAGGCTGAACACTAGAAGCCAAGTGGATTGCTTCAACCATTAGAGATTCCGCTATTGAAGTAGGATTCAATCTCCATGGATTTTATTGATGGGTTGCTGACATATAAAAGAGGAAATGAAAGTGTATGGGTTATAGTGGATAGATTGACTAAGAGTGCCCATTTTATTCCGGTAAAGTCAACTAGAATGGCATCTGAGTTGGCGAAGTTATTCATGAAGAATGTAGTTAGACTGCACAGGATTCCTAGTAGTATTGTCAGTGGTAGAGATTCTTTATTTACCAGTGAGTTCTGGAAAAGTCTACAGGAAGCATTAGGAACCAAGCTCAACATGATTACCGCTTACCATCCACAGACCGATGGGCAAACTGAAAGGGTTAACAAAATCTTAGACGATTTGTTAAGAGCTTGTATATTAGATTTTATGGGATCATGGGAGGACCATCTTCGTCTAGTCAAGTTCTTGTATAACAATAGTTATCAAGCTAGTATTGGGATGGCACCGTTTGAAGCATTGTATGGTAGACCTTGCAAATCTCTCATATGTTGGTTGGAGACCAGAGATAGATTAGTCTTGGTCTGGATTTAGTGAAGGAAGCTGCGGAGAAGATTGAGTTAATTCGAGCTAGGGCGAAGGAATCTCAATCTAGGAAAAAAAGTTATGCAAATAAAAGAAGGAAGGATTTGGAATTTTCCTTTGGGGATTATGTGTTTGTTAAGGTTTCACCGATGAAAGGTGTAATCAGATTTGGAAAGTCAGGAAAGTTAGCACCTAGGTTCATTGGCCCGTTTTGTATTATTGAGAGGATCGGGAAACTCGCTTATAAAATAGAGTTACCGAGAAGTTTAACAGGATTCCAGAATGTTTTTCATATTTCTCATCTTAGAAAATGTGTTGGAGATTTGAAGACTACTATAGCACCTACAGTATTTAGAGGATTTAGTAGTAGAACCGGATTGGACTATAGTAGGAAGTCGATTCAGATTGTGGCCAGAGATGAGAAGAAATTGAGGAATAAGATAGTCAAATTAGTAAAGATTCAGTGGAGCAATGATATTATAGGCTGTACTTAGGAAGTGGAGAGTAGGATTAGAGACTCTTACCCATATTTGTTTGATGGTATGTTTTACCTTTGATCGTTTGGTTGTGTACCTTATCGTAATTTCGAGACGAAATTATGTAAGGTAGGGAGTCTGTAACACTCCATATATTTTATAACCTTATTTAAGACATTTAATTAGTTAAATTAAATTAAATGATGTAAAGAGTAATAGATGGAGATTTCATTAGTTAGATGTAGCTGTGCCATAATGAAGGGGTAAGTAAAATGAAATAACACTAGGTAATGTGTTAGGAAATGAGAAGGGCATCTTTGAAAATGGAAATACCTTATACCCTAAACCCTTGTGAGATTCACTCTCACTGTTCTCATTTCATAGAAACGAAAACTTGCTAAAGTCGGCCACCATTTCCAATATCAAGAAGAAGACAGTTATGATTCAAGAGGAAAGAAGAAATCAACTAATTCAACACTCTAAAATCCCATCTATAATCTCTAAAGGCCAAGGAGAATAATTACTGCATCCTTAATATTTCTAGTTTTTGTTTAGATCCAAAATGATTTTGCTATAATATTGCCATGTTTGATGTTTTAAGATATATATGTTTGTTGTTGATGGAATTATAAATGTTTATTCGTGTTTTATGATAATATTTAGCACGAAAATCCTATTTAATGACATCCGAATACTTTGAAAATCTTAAATATAGGTCGCGAATAATATTCTAAAGATGGGTTTTGATTTTAATAATTTTCCAATTTAATAATGATTTTATATGAATTTTTGAATGAAGGAAATTGTTTATTGGGTTTTAAATTATTTTCGCCTAAAATAATTATTATTTAGGTTTGAGAATTTAATATGTTAGGCAATATATTAAATTATCCTTGTAGAATTTTTACCAAATTTTCGTAAGTAATTTGAGGGATATATAAAATTATTTAAGGTATGTGACTTAAATGTTTTATATATTTGTAGAGAAGGGGAATTTTGCAAAATAAATTGTTTTATAAATCTTGGTAATTGCGGCAGCTGTTACCCGGCTGCTTTGCCCGCCTACAAGGCGATGGCTGCCAGGGACATGGTTGGACCTAGACGGGACTCAAGCCAAGAGAGGACTGAAAGATAAGAGATCAGGTTAACTAATTTGGATTGGTCAAGGCAGTTGAGTTAAAGTGGCTCGATCAAGGTAGAATATTAGTTGGGGAATAACTGTGTTGGTTCGACATGTAGTGGTTCGGCCTAAGTGGCCTGTTGTAGATGTGGATCGGCATACATGTACGGCTCGACCTTAGTTCGGCAATTGTCATTCGGCTTCAGTGGGTCGGCATTTCTCGAGTCGACATGGCTGGCTCGGCATATACCGCTTGGCACATATGGGTTGGTCAGGTATGGATCAGCCTTATAACAACATAGGTGGGCCGATTAGCTGGGCTCGGTCATAATAGTTTAGCATACCTAGTTCGATGCATACTAGGGGTGTTAGCAGGTTATCAGGTCTATAACAGAGTGAGGCGATCGACATGTCTTCGCTTCAGGTCACACCACTATTTGCTTCGAGATGTTTGAGAAGTTGCTTCGATTCATTAACGAGGAAACCCCGGTTCGACATTTGTGGTTTGGCCAAAGTGGTTCGGCATACCTGGGTCGGCTAACTCAAATTATCACTTATGGGCCAAGCTATCTTAGTCTATAAATAGAGGGGTAGGGGTCCAGTTTAAAGGACCTTTTCTCGGGAACTCTAGAGATACTCTACCATTTTTTGTACTCACTTCTTTTCTGTTCAAACTTTCATGCAAGTTGTTTGTTAACGGATTGTATATGTACTCAAGTAATTGGAAAAGTAATGAAGATCATATTCAAACTAGACGTAGGCAATTAAGCCAAACCACTAAAAATCTGGTGTTTCCTTTTCCGTTGTTCCTTTTTCACTCAATTGTGTTGTTCCTATGTTTTAAATTACTTTCTTCATTAATCTCTCTACACCACTCTATTTAAGGGTATCATTGATTAATTTCAGTGCTAACATTTTGGTGCTTTCACTGAGAACGTCCATTCTCAGGCTGTTAGGATCTACTTTGTCGCTACTGGATTGAAGATATCCCCCAAAGGAGATCCAAGTTCATTCTCAAGAGTTCATAGTTTCTATTCAGAGTTCCGATGGATAACTCTAAGATAGAAGACCATGTACCAGATCAGCCTCGCACAATGCGGATGCTAATGAGACCTTCAGTTTCCAGCAAGTGGGACTCAGCAATCAACAAGCTAATCTAGGTGTAGGGACCTCCATCGTCCTAAAACAATCAGAAGTTGTTACCAGAGCAGAGTTCAATGAGCTGATGAGAAAGCTCATGGAAAGTAAGAGACATCTTAACGAGTATATTCAAGCAAACACCAACCTCATGACCCAGATCGCTCAGCAGCACCATTAGAACATTGGTGGAAGCCCCACTTCCAACTCATCATCCAACAGCTTCGCTTCATCAGATGAGCATCAAAGGCGTATACACCGTAGGATCTAAACAACACAAATAGGTGCAGTAGAGCAATCCAATAGAAATGGTCCAGGTCCCTACCTGGAACCGTGGACCCACTCCCGCATTTGGGAAATCGTACCCAAACTGGAGCGAAAAACTTAGGATCTAGAGAACAAGTGGAAGCTGGTCCACCACCTCGCCAGGGTCGTAGCAAAGCGGGTCCCCAGGACGTCGCATGGGAGATCGCCTACCAAGGAGGCACCAACCGAAACGATCATACAAGATGGATTCGGCTTTCCACCTCCTATCCAGACTCCGAATTTATCAACTATGGTCAGACAACTAATGAGGGAGAATCAGGGCTTATCCAATGATGATTGGTGTGTATCTAGGAGCCATACTCCGTTCACAAATGCTATCCTACAGGCTGAGTACCCTCGGAGGTTCAGTATTTCTACTATTCCAGCTTATGAAAAGAAGACTGATCCCCAACGGCATATAATGAGATACGAGTGGATGATGGACTCGACACTGGCAAATGATGCAACCAAATGCATATGCTTCCCAATAAACTTGTCTGGGATCGCTACCATATGGTTCACCAGACTTCCCAAGCGATCGATCTCAAGGTTTGATGAGTTAGCGGTGAAATTTGTGGAGCAGTTTAGGATACATGTCACTCGTCCAAAGGACGTGATGTCTCTATCCAGTGTGGTCTTGGCTCCGAGGGAGTCGTTAAAGGATTATTTGCAAATATTTCTCGTTGCTACTACTGAAGTTAGCAACCCCAATAACTATGCTATTCTTATGGCCATGATACGAGGAGTAGATTTGGACTTAGAGTTTGGTGATTGGCTGGCAGGAAAACCACTGACAACCCTGGAATGCTTTTATTCAAGGGCGAACTAATTCATGAGAAAGGAAGAGGCCAGGTGATCAAGAAGAAGCAGTATGCCAGGGCCTAGCAAGGAAGTGGTGCAAAGCAACATTGCGGTAAAGCAATCTGGCGAAAACTCTGGCAAGGTCTAAGTCAATGTTCAAAATAAGCCGGAGCAGTCTAAAGGATCCGGAGGAGGAAATTCCGGAAGAAAGACGGAAGAAGGAAAGTGGAAACCAAGAGTCCCAGCCTATGGTGAACACACTCCTTTGAACACATCTCCAGAGAATATTTATTTATCAACTTGTAATACATTCCAATACCGAAAACAGCGCCCAGAGGAATCAACTAAGGAAAAAAATAAACTGGGAAGTAATGTCGGTTTCACGAGACCTACGGGCACAATACTGAGGAGTGTAGGCACCTCCATGATGCTATAGAAAAACTGATTCGACAGAAGAAGTTATAGCAGTTTGTTAAGAATCCGTAGGAAGGTGGACATAGGACACCCGACCACAATCGCGGGCGGGCTTTACTTCAACCTGAGGAACCCGCTCAGACTGGAGGAAGGCTGGTCATAAACACAATAATCTGTGGATCTCATCCAGCAGATAAGAGTTGGCAAGAAATGGAATGTTATGACGGTTCCCTAAAGCATGCGGATTTTGAGTGCTGCTCGAACACAAAAGACGGGACTCCAGCGAAACAGTAGCGAATGATGATGATGATATAGTATTCAGGAGAAGAGATGTCAATCAGGTGGAGGCAGCTACCATTGACCCGATGGTCATCTCAGCCACGATTGGGCCAGCGCTTGTGAGAAGGATACTGGTTGATCGTGGAAGTTCTGTTAATATTATATTTAAAAAGACATATGACCAGATAAAGATGAAGACGAAGGATCTAAAACGATCTAAAGCGTGCATTCATGGCTTAGATGGTGCGGCTACTGATGTAGTAGGTTTTGTTGAATTTCCAGTTGAACTAGGGGAAGGTGAACGCAGGAGGGTGTGGATCCTACCATTCATTTTTTTGTATGTTGATTATCCGTATAATGTTTTCTAGGTCGACCGGCCCTAGTGGAATTTAGGGCTGCTTTGGCCCTGTGGTGTTTGACCCTAAAATTTCCAACGGACAGAGGAGTTGGTGTAGTGCATGGCGATTAAGCAACTGGCCGTGCATGTTATGTGGCTGAGCTGAGAGAGGCCTAGCGAAGAGAGAAAGGCAAGGGTGCGGAAAACTCTTTCTGGATCTACAGACAACTCTGTTGGCATCTGTGTTGCAGAAATTAACAAGTAATGCCTGAGCCTTGGCTTCGACAACAAGGTCGGATCTATAGGGACATAGATCCAATAGATGACGATAAAGAACCCAAGCAGGCTAAGGCAGCACCGGTCGAACTGACGATTGACATTCCAGTCGGCTATGATGACCCGTCGCGGGTGCTTAAGTTTGGATCATAGCTCAACCCCTCAATGATAGAGGATCTTACTAATTTCCTCCAAGCAAATCTAGATGTTTTTACCTGGACATATTCCGATATGTGTGGGATTTCTGCTGCCATCGCAAGTTATATGTTAAACATTGACCCGAAGTATGTGCCAGTGAAGCAAAAAAGGAGAGGCATGGACCCGAAGAGGTCCACTGCTCTCATAGAGGAGGTGGATAAACTCAAGGCCAATGGGTTAGTCCGCGATGCCCTCTATCTTGAATGGGTATTTATTCCCGTACTGGTGAGGAAGGCGAACGGGAAGGGGAGGACCTATGTTGATTACTCAGAACTGAACAAGGAATGCCTTAAGGATAGTTTTCCCTTGCCCGAAATTATCAGCTGGTCGACTCAACGATAGGACACTTACTATTGTCATTTATGGATGCGTATTCAGGATAAAATCAGAACCCGATGCACATTTCAGATCAGAAGCACACCATTTTTGTCATAGACGTTGGATATTACTGTTATGTAGTGATGCCTTTCAGATTGAAGAACACAGGGGCAACTTATCGGCGTTTGGTGAATCAGATGTTTAAAGACCAGATTGGTAAAACGATGGAAGTCTATGTAGATGACATGCTTGTGAAGTCACGACAGGCAAACGACCACATATGAGACTTGGCGGAGATGTTTAATGTACTCAGGTATTACGGAATGAAAATCAATCCATTGAAATGTTCCTTTACTGTTGCATCGGGGAAGTTTTTAGGTTTCTTTGTCAATGCATGGGGAATCGAAGCCAACCTAGAAAAGATTCAGGAGATTCGAGGCATACAAGCACCCAGAACTATAAAGCAAGTACAAAGCCTGAATGGAAAAGTCGCCACGTTGAATCGATTCATATCCAGAGCGACCAACAAGTGCATTCCTTTCTTCGATGTGATAAGGAAAGGGAAGAGAAATTTTGAATGGATGTCGAACTGTGAGGATACATTCCAAGCTCTGGTGAGACACTTGGAGAGGCCCACAGTTCTGTCAAAGCCTGTAGACCATGAAGAGTTTTATGTTTACTTGGCTGTATCTCAACACGCCATCATTGTAGCTTTGATTCGTGAAAAGGACTGAATCCAAAAGCCAGTATACTATGTTAGTAAGCGTTTAACAGGGGCAAAATGAAATTATCCTAAGATTGAGAAGCTAGCCTATTGCCTAGTGATCGCATCATGCAAGCTCCGTCCGTATTTTCAGGCACACCCGGTCAGTCTACAATAGGGTTCGCAATCCTTAGCAAAGTGACTAAGGACACAACATCCATAGATAAGGTATCAATGAGCTCTTTCGATATAAATGAGTGAGAAGCACCCGTATAATAAAGGATTCGAATAGGAAGATTCTGTAATAAAATAGGAGTCTCTAAGACAGAATGAAATATACCTCTACGCAGACTAGAACCACCAAAAGATCCCCATGCACTCAACTTGCCTTCTTTATTCCGATAAGTTGTTGTAGGACAAGAGGCAATGTTATGACCCTTTTGCCTATAATAATGGCACATAATGGTTTCGGATATGCTTTAGCAAAATGCTCCTTAGATCCACAATTGAAACATTCCTTACGAACGAATGGAGTACTCTTGAACTCTGAACCTTGCTTCTTAGCCTTTTTTTTTAGATTAAAGGATTTAGACTTGTTGAAATGATGCTTCCTCTTCTGACTAAAGTTCTTCTTCTCACCTCCAGCCTCATCACTGCTATCTCTCTCCGCTTCTTAAAATCTGAGTGGGGTATCGACTAACTTCTCAAAAGATACCTCTAGCTTTAACTATAAAGCCTTCTTGAGACTCTTCTTCAATCCATAAATAAATTTCTAATTTTTCTTTACCAGGCTATTAACACGCTCAACCTCATAATTAAACAAGGCCTCAAAAGTTACCACATACTTCATTATTGAAGATTTCTCTTATTTGAGATCTATAAACCATCGAGCCAACATTGCCTTCTTAGCCTTTGGCACAAACTTCATCTCAAACCTCTCGTTGAACTGTTCCCAAGTAAGCTCCGCTTCCACCACCTTGGCTATCAACAACTCATGCCAATCCAATGCTCGCTCCTAGAGAAGACTCAAATCCACTTCAACTAGAGGCCCATGCGAGAAAAATGTGCTCACATGTTCTAACCCATGCCTGAAAATCCACAACCCCTTTTGTGCCTTTAAATGGCTTCCCTCCTAAATGAGTAAAATCACTACACATACGTGTGAAACTCGACCTACAGGGATAAGAATCAGAAGCGAGACTAGAAGATTGGGCATTCTTTACAGTTACTGCTAGAAAACATAAACACTCCATCTGGCTGGGACCAGTAGATTGTCTAGCTTTGGAACGTGTAGCTCTACCGTCGGCCAACACACTTCTGCTGAAGTTAGGATTAAAAAAAGATTATTCCAAAGTTATTATTCAAAGACAGAATCATAAACGTTTGATTCCAAGATATTTTTTAATCCTAATAAGAAGGAATCCTAGTATCCTAATCAAAATCCTAAAGGATGGCCTCTAAGACATATCTAGGATAAGATTTTCATGTTTAATATTGTATATTGTTCCAAATTCGGCTCTTATACCAAGTTGTAATTCCCCACCTTTAGACCCTCATTAACAAAGGATATTACTATGCAATATCGTCTGTTAATCCAGAGAACAAGGTTGGTTAGGTGTGACCATCCGTAGTATTGCTTTGGGTGAGTATCGATAAGTCGAATGGGGTGAATATATTTATTTTCTTTCCTTACATGACGAGATTTGATGTATCCGATCTAGGTGCAAAACAATAATACAATGGCTTAAAATAATCCAGAATAATATAAAATATTACAGGTCACATAACTACAGAATACAACAGAGAAATATACATATCCCATAAAGCTGAAAGAAATATGTATACAATACATGGAGTATACAACATTGTTGGTCATAAGTGATCCACATAATACATACGATGTATATAAGATAACCCAAAATAATATACAACAAAATGAGTTTCTATCTCAACATACATAATAGACTACATACACCACTGGACTACTAGTCTACTGAAGCACAAATAACTAGCACCAAGCTTATCCAACTCTAAAGTCATCATGTTGTAGTACTAAAACTCCTCAGTCTGACCCGGGTATTATAAAATAATAAATGGGTCATTCTAGTTTTAATTCAATTCAATGCGAGATAGTAATGATAATGGTATAATAAATCTCAATATGAATACATATACCCATATAATGTTAAATCCTAAAAGAACATTATCATTCTTAAATTTCATTCACCAAAACCCAAATCAAGTTTTATCCCATAAAAAGAAAATTCCAAGAAATATTTGGTGAAAAACTCAAATCTCATAGTATCCAAAAATCGATAGTAGAAATCCAGAAAACAAAAGGAAGGCATCTAAAATTACCCTAGATTGGTAAGCCTGAAAACTCGCTGAACATGCATGTTATCCCACAATGGGTCGGTAGACCCATAATCCCACGATGGGCATAAAAACCCATGATTGGCATGAAATCCATAATCCCATAATGGGCATAAAACCCATAATCTTATGATGGGCATAAAAACCCATAAGACCCGCCAGTAAATGGATAAACACATAAGACAAGCCTGTAAACTCGTCAAAGTAAATGTTATATACTTTCAGATAGTAACTATCCGAGTAAGGACCGTACGTTCCATACATACGTCCCATACCGCATGGGTTTACTTGAATATTACTATAAGTTAGTAAACTCCACTCGTGAGTAAATAGGGGTTCAACCGAACAAGTTCGAGAATTAACTGATGAAGTAAATGCAAGCGTTCCATGCCACTTTTTTTACTAAATAATTTAATTAAACTCCTCATCTTAATGAAATAATAGTTTATACATTAAAAACCGATTTTGGAAATCCTTTTCAAAGTATTTGTTTAGAAAGTGAGTTAATCATCTTTGAAGAATTATATATAATAAATAGTATTAAAATATTTTATTTGAAAATTGGATATTGAAATTGAATTGGTTTGTAAATAAATTTTGCTAAAATTTTTTTTGGAAACTTCATGAAATCTATATATGTTTATATATAAAATAGACATTAATTAAAATAGGAAATGTAACAAAATCAAATCATCACAGATAAAAATTCAAGTACTAAAAAATGAGAAGCATTTGAAAGCTTCAGTATGATCAAAACAAGACGACAAGCAAAGCAACAAGAGGGAAAATAGGACAAGATCTTGATCAAAAAGAGAAGCAGCAACGTGGAGCACACGTTGCTCTAGGTGCTTGATCGATCGATCGTATATGATCGGTCGACCTATGGTGAGACTAGGAGCATGTGTGCTCCAGATTTTGGCTCCCCACCGATAACCGTTTGCTCCGACATATTTTCCTTGATTTCCAACAAAAAAGTTGATTGTTAATGCATAAATACTCGCAAGCACATAATCAACAACTGATATCGCAACTAGATAAGATAAATATAGTTGATTTCAATATATAGGAGTGAGTTACCAACAGAGAACGGGTAAAACATAAAATTAAGATCAAATCCAAACATTTTCTCAACCATTCAGGCAAATATTCACATGCATATGAATTAGAACTAGATTATTGAGATTACTCATCTTATTACTCTAGAATTGGATGTCTATAACCTGAAACCCAGTATTTCTTCTTAACAGGAACTCCTATAATTTATCTTAGAAGAAAACAAGAAACCCTATTTTAAACCACGGAAAAACTGAACTAAATCTCCTACAAGTTGTATACAAGATCAAAGATGATTACCTGAAATTCTCTAGCTTCAAAAGCAATTACTTTAACTTAGAATTGGATTGATTTAGGAAGCATTTATCTTAGGGTTTGAGAAAGCCGAAGAACACTAGTTTACTGTAAATTCTATTTACTGGAATTGGGAAGTGAGAAATGAGAAGGAAAAAAATAAACGTACAGGTTTCTATTCTCACCATTGTCTTATTTTCCAACTCTAATTAGGACAAGGCTTTTATTTGCTTAACAAAAGAAATAAGTAAATTCTTTCATTTTTCCAATTACAAAAGAAAACGCTTCATATAGACATTTTTTAAAAATGTGAATTGGTTTTGCAAATTAACTTCATTTTTATAAAAGCAACACTAGTCATTTATTACATTTTATTTGCAACAAATGAAATACATTCGCATTTTAACTTTTTAACAATGAAAGTTATTCTTTTTGGTTCTTAATTAATTTTAAAACAAATAGCCTATCAAGCTATAAAACTTCGTTTTGAAAAGAACAATTTCCTTTTTAAAATTAAATATGTTTTTTCTAAATTCATTACCACGTTTTTAATAGTGATAAAATAAGTTATGTAACTTCAGTTGTAATTAAAATGGTTTCAAACCTCATCATTTCATTGTTTTAGTTTTTCCCATTTTCTTTTATTATAAAATAAAAGAATTAAACCACATCAAAATATTATTACACTTATATATTACCAAATAATTATTCCCACTTGTAAAATCATTTTAATCCAAATTCCACTTTAATTTGCAAATAAAAACCCCCAAACTTCCTAATTATTTAATTATTACCATTTTAATTTTATTTTAATTTTATTTTAGGTAATCTAAACTAGGGTTGTTATGAGAAATAACCTTCCAGAGTGGATGAAGAAAAAGATATGCTACCTATTACTAGCTCGAACCTCCCAAGGACTCAACTACATTAAGCGTTCCTCCTCCCGATTTCTGAGCTAGTATAGGACAAGAGGAAATAAGATAGCACTCCTTCTTGTAAAATTTGAAAATCTTGGCCCTTGGGAAATCTTTGACAAAATGATCTTTCTTACTATAGTTGAAGTATTCACCTGACACACGCCTTTGATTACTGGAATCGGAACCCTGCTTATTCGCCTCCTTACATGAAAATTGGGGTTTAAATCTGTCGAATGGTTCATTACTCTTCTGATTAAACTCCTTCTTTAGCTAAGACCCTCATCACTACCATCCTTCTACCTCCTCTAGTCTGAGCGATGTATCCACTAACTTCTCGAATGTGACTTTGAGTTAAGCAAGAGCGCTTTCCTTAAAATCTTCTTTAATCCATAAACAAATTTATGATTCTTTTTCAGAAGCATACTAATAACCTCCTCTCCATACTTGGACAACATCTCAAAGGTCGCTACGTGCTTTGAAACTAAGGAACCTCCATGTTTATGGTCTAGAAATCTTCGAGCTAAAGTTTCTTTTTTTGCCTCGGGCATGAACTTCAACTCAAAGCGGGATCTAAATTACTCCCAAGATAAATCGGCCACATTAACCTCTACAATAAGTAAATCATACCAATCTAAGTCCCTCCCTTGCAGTTGACTCAATACCACATGAACTCTATAAGCACCAGATAATTCCATGCAAGTAAAAATTCGCTCGCACATCTTCAACCAAGCTTGAACTTCTATAAATCCTTCTGTACTCTTAAACTACTTCCCTTCCAAAAGGACACAATCACTGCATATGCGGGCAAAACTTTATCGATGGATGGGAGGATAGTAAGCGGTTGCACTAGAGGACTGAACATTTCGAAGTAACTCCAAAACCTGGTAGGTAGTCATGAATACTTTCTCATGTCCGGGATTATAGGACAGCCATCACTTAGAATGGGTATTCCTACCACCAGTCGTATCTCACTCCTACCACATGTGAGATAAATCTTCAAAAAATTCACCCACAATAATAATCATATTATGAGAAGAAACCATACAAGTATGTTCCTATGATTTCCCTCAAGTAGTTATATATAATAATAGGAAAGGGAAAAAATCTACCCTGCACAACCAAGGGACGGGACCCTAAGTTTGTCTAGGCCAAGATTCGTATCTCTTACATTCTATATTGTTCTGAACCATGCTCTGATACCAAGCTGTAATTCCCAACCTTTATACCTATATTACCCAAGAATATTACAAGTAATATTCTTGAGTGATATGGAGAATAAGGCTGGATAAGAGCGACCATTTATTTTTATTCTCTTGGGCTAACACTATCACCTTACCTTACCTCATAAGACAATATAAAGATGTGAATAGTTTTGGCACAAAGCAATAAACACATTTTTGTTAATATATAAAAAAAAATATAACATAATATACGACATAGAATCACGGATCACAACGAAAAACGTAATGCATATCATATTATATAACATAAAGTGAGTTAACAAGAAGTGTACTAGACTTACATAAATATACACATAAAGACTTTGATAGATCTCGAAAATATACCTAACAAAATGAGTCTGCATCTCATACAAAATACAATATTATACACATAAGATTAGCATCCTAAAAAGAAACATATCACATAGATAGCATGGTATATATCTACTCAAGCTAGCGCATGTCCACAGTCACTGAGCATTAGTACCTGTTAAGTCTTGATTTAACCCGGGTATTATAAAACAATAAACTGGTTAGATTATCTCTAAATATCATAAAAGGTGAGATTACATAATGAGCATACATAAACATCAAAGATATAGAAATATCCACGTTGTGTGCTACACTGCACATAATAAGGCATTATTATAAGGTCATCCTGTCATAAAGTTAACCTATGCCCATCATCCGCAATCATCGAAAATATAATAACAACCACATAAAGATCATATCAATTAACTAGCATAAAAGCAAGTTATAGACGAGCACACTGCAAGTCAATAGCTAAAGGTGAGCACATCGTAAGTCAACATAATGGGCATGCAGATTGCAAGCCTGTATAATAGATGAGCACATGGTAGGTTAACAACTAAAGACGAGCACCTCTCAAGTCAACACAATAGACGAGGACATCGTAAGTCAGCACAATAGATGAGTGCATCGCAATCGATATGATGGACATGCACATCGCAAGTTGCTACTAAAGAAGATCCTGCAAGCACGTCAAAGTGATCATTTTCGATCGAAGTGTTAAATACTTTCAATTAGTAATCAAAAGAGTATCACCCTAATGTCCCATAACAACTCGGTGATACTTGAATATTTACAAAAGGATCGTAGATTCCACTCAAGTAAAATATTCTGCCAAACAAGTCAAAGAACTAAGCGATAAAGTGATATAAGTGTTCCATACCACTTATACTACTAAACCGTTTAATTAGAGTCCTCTTCTAATAGAATTAATATTTTTATATACGTAAGTTACTTCTTCAAAATCATTTAAATATTAGTCGGACAACCGTAAACTTGCTATATTATAATATAAGCTACTATATACATATAGAAATCTAATATATATATATATATATATAATATTGAAAATGGTTTATAAAGAATAAATCTTCGTAATGTTAGATATATAAATAATTTGCAATATATATATATATATATATATATAATTTTAAGTAACTAAAATATTGAAATTTCCAAAATATGAGACAAGTTCAAAACCTTGTAATTTTATAGGAGTAAATGAAGTGGAAGAAAGTAAGAAGTAGTAACTAGCAAGAAAAATATAAATACAATTAAACTAGAGTTTGTACACTCCAGGATGCTCCACGGTCGACCATGGCTTCCCAACGGTCGACCGCTACTGGTCAACCATTCGTGTAAGTCGATTGACCGTAAAGGTGGCCTAGAGCGTATAAATCCAAACAACAATTCGCAACAATTATGATAATCAACTATCAAATTTCTAGCAATCAAAACAACCAATACAGACTGAAATCTAGTGGTACAAACATATGCATTTTCATTAAATCATCATATTGCAACATACATTCAATTAGCAAAGCAGGTAGCAACTTACAATAAACTAATTGACAGGGATCGGGATATTTATTTTGTAAATACAGAAACACAAATCAAAATTCCAATTTTTCAAACATCAGGCATAGATACGACCATGCACATGTATATACCAATTTAGAGATAGAAGTTTGTGTGAATTAACTCATTTTATTCTTCCAATTAAACAGCAAAATCAAATACTGTTGCTAAATTCTTCAACTAGCAAGCACTCAAACCATACTCAACCAAATAGCAAAAAGAAACCCCAAATCAACATACTATAAACTGAAATATAGAGCCTTGATAAGATGTATACAAGTTTGGGATTATTACCTAAAATTATTAGCTTCCAAAGATAATCAATTTAACTTAAAATTATGAATTTTGGGAGCTTTGATTTAGGCTTCAAAAGAGGATAGAAGAGTTCTGTCTATTTTCATTTTGTAGTTATTAGATAATTGAACATACAGACTTAATCTTTGTTAATAACTTCCTTTGGTTATGGTCTTGTGGGCTTTGGGTGTTTACTAACCCATAATCAAATGAAAAGTATTTCATTCTTTTGCTTTATAATTTTTTTTCTATTCCTTCACAAATCCATGCATGGTGAAATAAATTTTCTAAGTAATAGCACTATAGAATTTCCCAATTCATCCATTTTTATTTTTCTTAATACAAGGTAATCAAAATTCCTAATATATCAAAAATGCTCATTTATAAAATACACTTCTTGTACCGCTTTATAATAATTAAAAGTTTTGACTAAATAAAATCTCTACTTTTCATAAAAATATATTTATATGAAAATTTCTTAGATATTAATTTCGTGTCTTAAACTCCCAATATTATTTAATTACAATACCATTCTTTAGTGAATTTAAACTGTTACCCCACTTTTTGGTCAAAACTGGAATATCAACAAATAGGTATGGAATGATGGATATCAGGATTGGAGATCGATTGGAAACAAGACTACAATCGATAACGTCAAAATTTGGTTGAGCTATGATCGGGACGAAATTGGTTGGAGATGATGATAAGGACTAGGAAAGGCTATGTTTCAAATTTTAGGTTAATCGAAGTTCGTATGAAGGAGATATGATCGATTCAAGGTAGGAAGGGCATGTTGTTCGTATCCATCGGCATGAAAGGATGTTTTGAATCGATACACTTCGTATCGACCAGGACGCAAGGACTTCGAATCGATACACTTCGTATCGATCAGGACGCGAGGACTTCGAATCGATACACTTTGTATCGATTGGCATGGACGAGACTCGGTTGCTTCGTATCGATCCGGCATAGATACGAACATGTTATTCGTATCGATCAATATGGATATGAACTGTGCGTTCATATCGATCAGGTGGGAAAGGTCGATGGATCTTGGCTCGATGGCTGGATTTGGATTAAATAGGAAGGCGCATGGAATTTACTTCGAATCGATGTACTTCGCCTCGATGTAATATGATGGAATGGATGCGCGGACGTTCTTCGTATCGATCAGTATTGGATCGATACGAAAGGGAAGTATTTGGATTCTAGCTAAGTAGTTCGTACCAATCGTTTGTGAGTCGATGCGAAGGAAGCGTTCAGGAAGGATACAATGGGAGTTGGCTTTGTGGGTACGAAGTAATGGATACGAAGTTGTAGATACGAAGGATTCAGGAGAAACCTTCGTATCGATCGTACCAATAGATACGAAGGGAGCAGTCAAAACGAGCACGAATCAGTGGATGCGAATACAACAATGCCAGGTGGAAATGAATATGTCAACACGGAAAAATCTCCAGAGTGACTCTATCAACTCGGCAAAAAATGTGGATCGATGCAAAGGATGTGCGCCACGTCAACCAGCTAGCGCGTGCTTGGATCGGTTCGAAGCAATGGATTCGAATCCATCGATTCGAACAGAGCATTGCTACCAGAACCTTAATCTCGTATCGATCATATCTCCCAAACCATTGATCCAAATGCTATGAAATTTTTACAGGTGCTTACGTGCATATTGAAGAGTGTTCTCACCAAATTTCAGCTCAATTGGATGATTTCTTGATCGATTCGAATGAAGTTCGAATCGATCCCAAAGTGGGCCCAATTTCTTGAGGCCGGGCGCGTGGGCCCCCCCTCACGTGCCAGAAGTGGTCTCCCTGATTTTAGGCGAAATATCAGCCTCCTACACCTATAAATGGAGCCCCAGGTCATTCATAAAAGGGGATGGGAATTCAAAAGCGCCAAGACTCTGCCGGATTCATTTCTACATTTCGATATTGCTATTGTACTGGAAATTCTTCACATTTACTGCAGTAATCATCTGTAATCATCAAGGATAATCAATAAAAGGATAAAAACTTTGGAGTGGACATAGGTCGGAGATAGCCGAACCACTATAAAACTTGTGTCTCTGTTCGTTATTTTTGAATTGCTGTTTGATATTTACTGAGATTTGATATTTGTGCTTGAATATCATTGGTTTGTGTTCATACACTGGTGCTTTCACGGTATTTGGGGTTTGTGACCAATTTTGGCGCAAACACTTTGGTTCTTTCACTGAGAGGGACTAGCACCCGCTACATCGGATTTGAAGTTTGGATTTGAAGATTTTAAGGAGTTCGGATTTGAGGACGATGACTAGGCAAAATTGTAGAAGGCAAAGGGCTGAGAGAAGCCAACAGGAAGGAAGTCAACAAGCATCCTCCGGAGCTGGGGAAGGACAGGCTTCAATCTACATAACCCGGGATGAAATGGAGGCTATGGAAAATTCTTTGCAAGAGAGATTGTTGAAGAACCAACAGGAAATGATGCAGACTTTCTTTGAGCAAATGAGAGCTGGGGGGATGCAAAACTTAGGAACAGCTACGACGGCCGTGGATGCAGGACAAGGGACTAGGGTTGTGGAACCCAATGGAGGACAGGATGCAGAGCCGGAAGGCAATCAACAAGGGCTTGGGGGCAGGCCCACAGGATCCAACACGGGAGGACCTTTGGAAGGTGTTCAACGGGCTAGAGCTAGCGTTGCTGCTAGCGAGCCACATGAGGAATATGTGTCGGAGTTCCCTAGGGGGCACGGGGGGCAACCCCTGACAGACAATACTGGATTAGTGGAGATTATCAGGAGAACAATGCGTGGAGGTTTGACCAACAGGGATTTGGAAGGAGTAAACAAGAGTCCGTTTACTCAGGAAATCAGGACAGCTCAGAATCCACCCAAATTCAAACTACCTAGCGTAGAGGTATACGATGGCAAGGCAGACGCAACTGATCATTTGATGAGGTATACTAGGCATATGGAGGTGTTGGGGGCATCGGAGGAGGTGATAGCCCGATGCTTCCCTTTGTACTTGACGGACTTAGCTGCAATGTGGTTTAGGCAGCTGGGAGAAGGATCTATTAGGACTTGGAGGGAATTGGTGGATAGGTTTTTAGGACAGTTTCGGGTTCATATAAAGAGGCCGAAGAGCGTAATGACACTGACATCGGTAAAACAAAGGACGGATGAATCGCTTAGAGGTTTTCTAACTCGATTCAATGCGGCAATTGCTTCGGTGGATCGGCCGGATCCATCGATGGTTTTGATGGCAGCAGTATCAGGAGTCAGAGAGGATTCAGACTTCAAAGTGTCCTTGATACGAGATCCTTCACAGGATCTCGAGGAATTCTCTCACGAAGCTGAAAGGTTCCTTCAACAAGAGGATGCGAGTATGGATTTAAAGCTGAAAGAGGTGAATGCAGCTGGGGGTGGAGGACCATCCAACGGAGGCTCAGATAAGGATAAAGGAAAGAGGAAGCTGGATGATGATTCAGGAAAGGCCAGAAAACGATGGAAGGATCCAAAGTTTTCAACATACACAGGATTGAACGAGACGTTGGAGCGGATATACCTGGATGCTCGGAATCGCCTTCCCTACCGAAGGCCAGTTAGGAGAGAGCCTTCTGAACGAGAGAGGGCATCAAGGAGGCATTGTCTTTTCCACGACTTAGACGGACATGACACCAACAGCTGCAGGCATTTAAAGGATATAATTGAGGAGCATGTGAGGAATGGGCAGCTGAGGCAATATGTTGGAACACGGAATGCAACGGTAGAGCAGGAGCAACCACCAACTACCTCACACCGTGATGATGTGAGGCCCAGGGATGACGGTCGATTGATTATACATTGACTTGGATATTATGAAATAAGTAACAAACCATTGGCGAGCAACCAAATCATTTACACATGTACGGGGACGGAGATAGCCCCTGGGCATGCTCTGAATGATGATAAATCGCGAAGCTATGGTTTGTGAAATCTGTTTTTTATTCTGGATTGGACACTTAATTTTCTGGTTTTGGAGTTTGGATTGAACTCCTGGTTTTGTTTGCCTTTTGATTTCGGTTTTACTTTGGATGGTTGTTTTTGATTTTGGATGCTGCTTACGATTTCTGGTTTTCTGGTTTTGATTTGGATTTTGGATTGGATTTTGATTGGATTTTTATCTGGCTTTTGATAAATGGTCGTCAGGTATGGATTATGCCTGGCAAGGGGTAAGTCACTTTGCCCGAACGTGGTAAATTGACTCATTCAGGTCGTTGAGTATGAACTATGCTCAACAAGGGTCCGGAGAGACCAGGATTCGGCCTAGGACTTAGGCTCTGCATTATCAATTGTTATCTTCAGGTCGTTGAGTATGAACTATGCTCAACAAGGGTCCGGAGAGACCAGGATTCGGCTTAGGACTTAAGCCATGGCTTTGCACAATGTCCAGGGACACTGGACCACGGTTGTCAGGTGTGCATTGCGCTTGGCAAGAACCCGGAGAGGTTAGCTTAACGTCCAGGGACACTGGACCAAGGTCATCGAGTATGGATTACGCTCGGCAAGAGCCCAGAGAGGTTATGGATTTGGATTTGGATATCAACCCGGAGAGGTCCTGGATTCGGTTATTGGCTATTGGATAAGGATGGATTAGGACTCGGTTGCCGAGTTCCAACGGAATTGGAATTGTCTACGGACTTTGGACATCGAAATCGGAACTATTCAAAACATACCTTCTTACAACAAGGCATGTTTTGGGGGGCAAAGTGTTATCCCACTTTTTGGTCAAAACTAGAATATCAACAAATAGGTATGGAATGATGGATATCAGGATTGGAGATCGATTGGAAACAAGACTACAATCGATAACGTCAAAATTTGGTTGAGCTCCAATCGGGACGAAATTGGTTGGAGATAATGATAAGGACTAGGAAAGGCTATGTTTCAAATTTTAGGTTAATCGGAGTTCGTATGAAGGAGATATGATCGATTCAAGGTAGGAAGGGCATGTTGTTCGTATCCATCGGCATGAAAGGATGTTTCGAATCGATACACTTCGTATCGACCAGGACGCAAGGACTTCGAATCGATACACTTCGTATCGATCAGGACGCGAGGACTTCGAATCGATACACTTCGTATCGATTGGCATGGACGAGACTCGGTTGCTTCGTATCGATCCGGCATAGATACGAACATGTTATTCGTATCGATCAATATGGATATGAACTGTGCGTTCTTATCGATCAGGTGGGAAAGGTCGATGGATCTTGGCTCGATGGCTGGATTTGGATTAAATAGGAAGGCGCATGGAGTTTACTTCGAATCGATGTACTTCGCCTCGATGTAATATGATGGAATGGATGCACGGACGTTCTTCATATCGATCAGTATTGGATCGATACGAAAGGGAAGTGTTTGGATTCTAGCTGAGTAGTTCGTACTAATCGTTTGTGAATCGATGCGAGGGAAGCGTTCAGGAAGGATACATTGGGAGTTGGCTTTGTGGGTACGAAGTAATGGATACGAAGTTGTAGATACGAAGGATTCAAGAGAAACCTTCGTATCGATCGTACCAATAGATACGAAGGGAGCATTCAAAACGAGCACGAATCAATGGATGCGAATACAACAATGCCAGGTGGAAACGAATATGTCAACACGGTGAAATCTCCAGAGTGACTCTATCAACTCGGCGAAATATGTGGATCGATGCAAAGGATGTGCGCCACGTCAACCAGCTAGCGCGTGCTTGGATCGGTTCGAAGCAATGGATTCGAATCCATCGACTCGAACAGAGCATTGCTACCAGAACCTTAATCTCTTATCGATCATATCTCCCAAACCGTTGATCCAAATGCTATGAAATTTTTACAAGTGCTTACGTGCATATTGAAGAGTGTTCTCACCAAATTTCAGCTCAATTGGATGATTTCTTGATCGATTCGAATGAAGTTCGAATCGATCCCAAAGTGGGCCCAATTTCTTGAGGCCGGGCGCGTGGGCCCCCCCTCACGTGCCAGAAGTGGTCTCCCTGATTTTAGGCGAAATATCAGCCTCCTACACCTATAAATGGAGCCCTAGGTCATTCAGAAAAGGGGATGGGAATTCAAAAGCGCCAAGACTCTGCCGGATTCATTTCTACATTTCGATACTGCTATTGTACTGGAAATTCTTCACATTTACTGCGGTAATCATCTGTAATCATCAAAGATAATCAATAAAAGGATAAAAACTTTGGAGTGTACGTAGGCCGGAGATAGCCGAACCACTATAAAACTTGTGTCTCTGATCGTTATTTTTGAATTGCTGTTTGATATTTACTGAGATCTGATATTTGTGCTTGAATATCATTGGTTTGTGTTCATACACTGGTGCTTTCACGGTATTTGGGGTTTGTGACCAATTTTGGCGCAAACATAAACCATTCTATTCAACTTTAAAATTCCAACGTCTAAATTTTCAGTTAGTATATAATTGTTTTGATAAAAAGAATATATATATTTCTCTCATTAAATTTTCTTATTAATTCTTTTATCTTCGAAAAATCTCCATTATCTAATTTATTCCAAAAATCCAATACTTGGAAAGATACCAAACTTATTCAAAAAATTTCTTTTAACTATTTTAAAATTTTTATTTCAGGTAGCTCTCAAACCAAGGTTTTTACATGAAGCATCTCTTTTCCTAGAAGAATCTTAACTGTCAACAATGATGATTAAAGTTCCCAACCTCTTATGACTTTGGCATTTCCTTTATGTCCGGTAAGGGAAATGTAGTCGTTGATGCTTTGAGTAGAAAGCATGCCAGCTTGGGAGCAATGTTCCAAGAATAGAAGCAGTTAGAGTTTATCAGTGGCTATAATTTTAGACCTTGATGTGAGCTAGAGTCGGATGTGTTGACCAACTTGACGATTAGACCTACCTTGATTGAGTAAATCGCTACTAGGAAGATGTTAGGCAGTAGTCTAGTGGAGATCATAGTGAAAATGAAGGAAGGAGTAGAGTCTGAGGAGATGAAGTAGTATGGGCACGACCATGATAGTCGGCTCTGGAAGGACAGAAGATTGTTTGTCCAAATGTCGATGGGTTAAGGGATGAAGTGCTATGAGAATGCCATCATTCAAGATTGATAATATATCTCGATGGCTATAAGGTATACAGTGATATGAGGCAGACATTTTATTGGGAAGGGATGAAGAAGGATGTTGGAGCATTCACCTCGAAGTGCATGAATTGTCAGTTGGTAATGGCAGGGCAGAAGTGGTCGAGTGGTTCGCTGCAACCACTTGAAATTCGAAAGTGGAAATAGGAACAAGTTTTGATGGACTTCATCGATGGGTTACCCAGGACAAAAGGAAGGTATGACAACATTTGGGTCATAGTCAATAAATTCACGAAGAGTGCCTGATTCATACCTTTTAAATCTAGTAGAACGGCATTTAAATTGGTCGAGTTATATGTGAAGTGATTTGTGCAATTCCATGGTGTGCGGAAGAGCATTATGAGCGACCGAGACCCTTGGTTCACTCACGGGTTTTGGAAGAGCTTGCAAGAGGCATTAGGGAAAGGGTTATATCTTAGTACATCTTATCTCCTATAAACTGATGGACAAACCGAGAGGATGAATCATATTCTGGAGGATCTCTTGAGAGCCGAGATTCTCAATTTCGATAGCTCGTGGGATGATCATTTAGACTTAGTAGAGTTTGCATACAACAACCATCATCCTAGCATCGTTATGGCACCATATGAGGCATTACATGGCTGGCCTTCCAACGCACCTTCATGTTAGTGGAAAGTGGGAAAGAAACTAATACTTGTGCCAGATATGATTAGAGAAACTTTGGAGAATATTGAGACCATTCGACAACAAATGGAAGCTGCTCAAGATAGACAGAAGAGCTACGTTGATAATAGAGGATGTGACTTAGAGTTGTCTGTTACCAATATGGTGTTTGTCAACATCTCTCCATTGAAGAACATTGTTCATTTTGGTATGAAAGGGAAGTTTGCACTGAGATTCATTAGTCCTTTTCTGATACTTGAGAGGATTAGGAACCTGGCCTATAGAGTCGATTTGCCTCAAAAGATGAAAGCATGCACAACATGTTCCATGTCTCTCACTTGCGGAAGTTTGTGTACGGCTTAGGAGTGATAGTTGAACCAAATCATCTTAATGGTATCAAGATTGAGCCAGAAGGATCGAGACCTCTTAAGCATATTCGTATCATCGGATGTGATACAACTAGCTTAGGAGAAAGAAGGTACAGCTGGTAAAGTTCTTTGAAATAAGGAGAAAGGCAATTGTACTTGGGAGACTGAGGAAAGCATGAGGACCGACTAATCGGAGCTCTTTGGTTGGTGAGACTTTCTGTTTATCGTATTTACTTTCACTTTCGATATCATGTAGGGTAGTTTAGTATTCTGCATGCTAGGATAAGCATAGATATCATTTCCTATTTCTATGTGCATGTTCGATTATTTGATATGTTTGCTTATGGATGTTAGGCATGCAGGTAGCTATGCATGATTTTACCCTGTTTGTATTTAGGTTTTTTGGAACAAAATTCCTAATAGGAGAGAGTGTAACGACCCATATTTTACGTATCGGAGGATTGTAAAATATTATTTTTAAATTCATATGTGGTCGTATTACTCTATAACTTTGGAAATTCCTATTAGTTACATTTTCTATCTTTAAAACCTTTCCAGATGATTTTATCCCTAAAATTGTAACGGATGTAACTTTTGATAGATGACGAATTAGCATTCAAGACCACTTCCATTAGAAAGATACGATGGTTTATCTTTCCGTAGAGTGGTTATAATAGCAATTTGATCTTTCTAGCTAGGAGATGTAGCTGTTTGAAGAACGAAATTTTTTGAAGCAGCTTAGCGGGTAACTACTAAGTTTGAGGATATGCCCATTAACCCAGTCCGGATTTTACACCTATATTATTTGAAATAAATATCCCAAAAACATTTCTACCATCTCCAAATATATCTACACCCAAAACCTTTTTCTTTTCTCCTCCAAATCAAGTCTAAATCATAGGTTAAGGGTCAATAGTAAGGGGATTCATTAGAGATCTTTAAATCTACATTTTTGAGGAAGATAAATCACATCTTGGCTGTTCATTCGTGGATTTACCTTGTTTGCATGCAAAAATTGAATTTTGAAAGGTTTTGTGAGTAATTTATCAACTCTCGCCTTATTATATATATGTGCATATAGATTTAACATGTTTTAGATCCATTTTGAAGTCAAAATGGATGTTTTGTTGTTGTTTTAAAACCTTACCTATAGTAAAAATGTGTATAATAGGTTTTTGTTGTCCTGCACATGCTATTTGGATATGTGTTTGCCTTGATATATGTTAGGCTATGTTGTAGACACCTTGTATGATAATTGCTATAATAGATGGTGTGATTTGCATGTTTGAATGTTGTTTGATGCATGTATGATGCTTTTTGTATGCTTGTATGGTCGAAAACACTCATTGGAGTGAGCTAGAGCTATGAAACATGAAGCCGGACTTCGACGGATATGCTCGAGGAAGTTAGGAGTTGTATCGATGCTTATAGAAAGTACACGAATTGAGGAACGAATCATAGTGATGAGATAGACATGAAATTAGAGTTTTGAGAAACTACAACATTTATATTTGGTAGCATTTTTTCGGTGGAGGGTGCTTGGAGTCGTGCTTGGGTCCGGTGTGAGGGTGACTTGGATTGTGCTTGGGGTTAGGCCCAAGCAAGTTTTTCTGTCTGGTGCTTAGGAACGTGCTTGGCGTTTCTAATGGGATGCCTCAGGTCGGGCTCGAGCAAGGTTTTCTATACGATGCTTGGAGGTGTGCTTGGGGTTTTTGGTAGGATGACTTGGATCGGGCCCAAGCAAGATTTTCTATCCAATGCTTGTAGGCATGCTAGGTGTTTTTATGGAGAAAATCGGTTTGGCACCCAGGAAAGTTATGATGTCCGGCGTTCGGGTGTTGCTTGGAGTTAGAGGAGGGCTGCTTTGAGTTTTTTAGTGAATGCTTCAAGTCCGACCAAAGGTATACCCGGACCGAAACTTTAAATTTGAGAATTCTGATCGTGGTGTGGTAGAACTTTCAGATTTCTTCATAACTTGTTCTGGGGATCTAGTGGGTGACATAGAGTGAAGTAGACAAGTCCAAACGACTCCAAATGACCTTGGATTTCATGTGGCGGCTAGTGCAACGATGGCGTAGTGCTTCAACGTGACAACACCGATGACGATGATGATTACAATGACTTTGGAACTTTGGTATTATGAATCTATGACTTACAATGGGTGTCTAGGTTGTTCCAAAGATGCCGACATAATGATGGGAGCCGTGACGATTATCCACAAGGAAAGTTCAACGATGAGGGATTATAAGTAGAATATGTGGTTGTGTTCTGCTATGGAGATAGCTAGGATGGAATAAAGATTGAGTCCTATCATGGAGGCACGTGCAAAGGGATTGTTGATAACTCGTACGTTTCTTGTGTGCTTATAAAGAAAGGGTATGTGGGTATCTCCTATCTGGATTTGCTATCATGGCTGGATTTTACAATAGTAGATTACCTTGTGCTTTGCAATTGTGAGCCTGGTTCCTAGTCTTTTGTAGTGGCATGGATTCGAGCACTAATAAAGCCGAGGTTTCATTTGAGTCTATGGTTTTTTATTGTGCCATACAAGTTATTATATATCCAATGCACACGAGTGATAGTGAGGATTGCCATAGTTGTTTATTACTCTAGAGTGTCACACGATGTAGATATTTTAAACCGTATACCAAGACATTGGACATTATACTTTGATTGTAGTACACTTATGTGCTATGATAGAAGATTAGCATATATCGACTGTTATATGCTAACTCTTTGGTAGGGACATGTCAGGTATGGTTCTTCATACCTTATTCCCCTATCTATTATATATGATTTTTATTGTATTATTGAGATGATGTATCGCTCACACCAGGTTGTTGCCTGACGCAAGATTTTATGCTTTGCTTCTTATCATCTCGGGTACTCTTAAATGAGTAGATTAATGATAATAGGTCTACATAGCGCATGGAGCTGTACAGAGTACAAGCAGAAGGCTACGCATTCATATATTTATATTTGGAGCTTACTATCGCTTATATTCCCTGTATAGTACTGTGGGGCTACAGAAGTGCTTGTGTTACTTTAGAGGCAGTCCGATGTTCATTTTGGAAATTTAGGATGTATAAACTCTATTATTTCAGCCTTTGTATAATCTGTGAAGTGTTACACTTTGTGGTTCTTATTTGTGGTTCATTTGATTATATTATTGTCTCGCATATTTTACATCTATGTTATTATACTATATGTTGGTTGTGTGCTATGAGATGTTCAACAGGTTCTGTGTTTAGATTTTCTTTACTTTTCACCTTTGGCTACCATCCTACATTGCCTGGGTACCTCCACAGTGCATTATACAAGTATATTATATACCAGTGTTGTAGGGTGGTCATCACAACAACACACGATTTTGGCTGGTATAGGCTTTGATACTAAGTGTAACGACCGTGGGTTTCAAACCCCTACCATCTCGAAAAGTAACACCATACACTGAACATTATACTAAAAGATCTTTGTGTTAATTTTCCAAAATGGACGCTACAGTTCGTCCTTGATTAGTAAACACGATGCGAGCTTGTATTGTTTATCCCTTAAATAGTAGGCCCATTGTCTTTTATGAGAAATCTAAGTAAAAAATTTCCCCAAAGTATGCATCAACAGTCAAAGGCGGACTTGTCTTTATGTGTAATTAACGCGAATGACACATGTCGTATGCTTATTGGTTGCGACGCTTTACAATTTTCCAGACGATTTCAAAGATGTGGCGTTTGATGTAATGATGCACTCAGTTAAACTGTGACTACCGAGATTATTTACCACCTATTTCATTCTACAGCTTAGATTTAAGACCCAAATTTATTAAAAGGGGCACATCTTCTTCTCTGTATTGAATCTTTATGAACTCACCATTAGAGATTAACTCAAGCTTTCTGCCTTCTAGTCCCCAACAGCTTTCTACAAACTTCTTGAGCAAACACCGTTAGTGAGCATTTCTTCTATTATGTTTACTCTTCATTTTATTAGTCCAATTTCTTATTTGCTATTTGAAAATTTTGAAAGTTCCTTTTGTGTTTTTTGTTTTGACTTTGCATTTATTAACCTTTAGATTCATATTCAACCCTGATTGGGACGTCGGTTAGTCGATGTTGATCGACTGATGTAGAATATTTTGAATATTTCCTAAAAGAAAAACCTAAAAAATGTCAAAGTACTAAATTTGCTTCAGCCTTATAAGAGACACTTGTAACATGGCTAAAGTTAAACCGAAAATTTAGTAAAGGCATTTTTTTTGAGGAAAATGAGTGATCCTCTATAAAGAGGATAGCACTCGTGTAATTTTATTCTACACTTAAAAATGAAGTTGTCAACATGTCTGGCAGGTAGCGATCCCCCCACCCCTTACAATATGAAAAAAATAAAAAAAATAAAAAAGAACAACCAAAGTAAGAGAACTAAAGTGAAAAATAAAAATATTACAATAAAAACCATAAAATGAGGAAAATGCCCAAATCCACGAAATCAGAAGAATCCATCCAAACCAGTAGGCATTCCTAGATATGTTAAGAAACTATATAAAAAAGAGTAAGCACAATACATATATATGTGTGAGTGTGTTATAGATACATACATATATATATATATATATATACATATATGTATGTATGTATGTATGTATGTATATGTATATGTATATGTATATGTATATGTATATGTATATGTATATGTATGTATATATGTATGTATGTATGTGTGTTTGTATGTATATGCTAAATAAAAATATACTAACCTAAAAATAAAAGACATAGGACAAGCAACAATTATAATTAACACTATGCGAAGAACAATAAAGAGTATAAATCGAACATATTACATAATAACCTAGTAAACACTAATAACCAAATAAAGAGTATAAATCAAACATAGAACAAGCAAATGAACGAAAAATTAATTTGAAGACTAATATCCTAATGAAGACGAAGATGTTACCGTATAAAAATTATCCAAGAAAGCTAAATTTAGTTTTATACTCTTCTTTATTTTATTTGAAATGTTTTTGTTCTTTAAAAACTCAATATGAGATTTTATTTTTTTAAGGAACTCTTTAAATTTTAAATTTTTATTTAATTTATAACTAGGTTTGAAATCCAATTAAAACTAAATAGAGAAATTGCATACATTAAATTATCCAAACCAATATTTATACTATTAAACACTCATTGGTTCCTTTCAAACAAAATGTTCCAATATGTGATTATGTAAATAATGTCAAGTAAAACCCTATTGTGATCCTTATAATAAAATCAAATATTGTTCCAATATAACTCACAATTAATATGTCTAAAATTTATTAAAATTAAATAAATTGAGAATTTTTACAAGAACAAATCTACTTATGTTACATTAAAAATATAAGTGCACGATATTTTCCATTTTATTATTACAAAAATAATATTTTTTATCGTTAAATATGTTTTTCTTATTTGAAAGTTCTATGGTGTTCAGCTTCCCGTGTAAAATTAACCACATGTGTACTTTAGCTTTAGGTGGAATACTAACTTTTCAAATGTATTTAAATATTTTCAATTTAATTCCTGAAATATTTATGTATATTTCTTACAAATATCCCAACACCATATTTTAATGTCCTTTTCATTATCAATAGTGTATAATTCTAATTTAGCATACAATAAAGCAAACTGTGCTAAAGTATTTCCCATTAACGAACGGTTAAAACCAGAAATTAGTACATTTATAAAATTGCATATTTCGTATAACTCTCTAAGTTCCACTTTAAGTGGAATAACTTATATAATGCCAAAAGGAAATGTTATCACTAGAATGTACAACATTATTAATTCATGAATTATAAATATCAAAATTTAATATTATCGATTTTCGAAGTAAGATATATTATTTATATTATTCGAAAAAGTGCGGTATAAATTAAAAGTACCTCCATATCATTGGTTCGATATTAGTTCTTTCCATAATAAATTTTCATTATTAAGAATAAATTTCCATAACTATTTTTAATAAGGATATATTTAAGTTATGCAAATTTATAGTTCCTAAACCCCCTTCCTCATTTTTGGACTTACGGATCATTTTCCAATTAAAAAGACACTTAGAGCTACTATTTGGATTGTCTCAACTCTATACAAAGTCTCTCCTAACTTTATCAATTTTATCAATTACTCATTTAGGCAAAAGATAAAATGACATCCAATAAATGGGTAATGCAGATAACACTTAGTTAATGAGAACAATCCCAACTGCTCTTGATAAGTATTTACCATTCCAACCTTTTATTCATTTTATCTATAATGGTTATCTAATCATCATGTTTAAGTTTTTGTGGTCTAATTAAAAAACCTAAATATTTTATAGGAAATTTTATCGTTTTACAATTCAATGTGCATGCAATTTGTTTTCTTATATTATCTATGTTATTTAAAACTAACACTGAGCCATTATCAAAATTAATCTTTAAACTAGATAAAAGTTTCTAACTACATAGAATAAATTTAAGTGTAATAACATACTTAGGCAAATAAGATGTAAAAATCATAGTATCATCTGTAAATTGGAGAATGGAAAGACCGTTACTTGTGATCTCATTACCTATAATATCCAGTATCCTATTACTAGTAGCCAATTTGATAATTCTAGAAAAACCATCAGTAGTTAAGTTAAAAGATAAAGGTGACAACGGATCACCAAGTCTACGTCCACGTTTTGATTGAATTTTATTTCATGGTATACCATTAACAAAAATACTGTAATTACTAATTCTAAGCAATGACATAACTCATCCTACCCGTCTAGCACTAAAATCCCTAACCATTAATAAATCTTTGAGAAAAACCCAATCAATTGAATCAAAATCTTTAGCAAAATCAAGTTTTAAAAATGCACCAGTGATATTGTTTCTATAACAATAATTAATATATTCTTGAACTATTGCTACCCCATCCATGATATTCCTACCCTTATTAAAAGTTGTTTGGGTATTATCTATTAATGCATTCATTTTATTATTAATCTATTAGCTAAAACCTTAGAAACGATTTTAAAAGAACAATTTAGTAATGAAATAGGTCTAAAATCTTTTAATTGGTTAGCACCTAATTTCTTATGTAATAAGATTGCATTTGCAAAATTAAATCTACCTATCTGTAACGAACCATCATAAAGTTCATTGAGCGTTTTTAATATATCATCTTTTAACACTTTTCAAAAAGTTTCATAAAATAAAATAGGAAATCCTTTCAGACCCGGAGCTTTATCATTAGGAATATCCTTTATAGCCTTCCAAATTTCCTCTTCCGTGAATGGATCATCTAACCCTACTAAATCAATCCTAGTATCTTCAGTGTAAAACGTATCCCATTTAGCTTTAATTCTGTATCTATTTATAATTTGAATAATATCTCTATAATAACTAGTAAACTTATTGTTAAGTTTACTTAGGTCAAAAATCTCAATATCATTAATTAATATGGAATTGATGGTGTTGCTACATTGTCTACCATTAGCTACTTTAGGAAAAAATTAGTATTCGTATCGCCCTCATCCATCCATTGAACTCCAGATCTTTGTTTTCAGATCACTTCTTCATGCACAATAATTTTATTTATTTCTTTTAAATTTGAAAGCATTTGATTCTGGGATATTCAAATTTCTTAATTCTTTAATTTTATTTAAATTTAAGATTTCATTCATTAGCCTTTTCAATTCTAATATTACTAAAAATATCTATATTCCATTTCTTAGGAAGTAACCTAAGATCTCTAAATTTACTAACCAATACTTTGGCTATGTTTCTCGGAAATCTATAGTAATTATTCATAGAAAGCCATTTTTCATTATTTTCTAACAACCATATCTTTTCAAATCTAAAAATTCTATTCGCAATATTTAGATTAGTACAAGATAGTATAATTGGGCAATGATCCGAAGAGATATTCGGAAGCCCTACAATTTTACAGGTAGGATATTTGTCTTCTGTTTCATCACTTATAAACTGTCTACTATTCAATTTTTCTCAATTAAGTTACAGTAAACAATAAACTGGTCAAACTCTTCTATAGCAACAAAATTCCCTTCTTTAGGGAATCCCTCACCCAAAAATCTAGAAACATTAAAATCACTCCCATAATCCATAGTCCTAGAGCGAATGATCTAGATTCTAAACACTCATTCCATGAAACCCTACGATCTATCTTTGAGTTTGGCCCATAAGCATTTGCAATATTTAGAATAGAATCATCACTAATGCCAGAAAATATCAAATGCATCGAATGGTCTTTAATAATGGATTGTAAAAGTCTAACATAATAATCTTTCCAACCTAACATTAGTCCTCCTGCACAACCCCTAGCTGGAAATAGGACCAATGATTAATATAAAGAATACTATATCAATATTATTATCCTTGAAAAAATATATAATTTTACTATACTTACCTAATTTATGTAAACCTCTTACATTTCAACTATAAATCTCATAATCCAAGCGTTCTAACCCGTTGTAATTCTTTACTCTTAAAATAATCAGAGTCTAACTGAATATCATCAAAAATAAATCCTGAACTTCCAAGAAACTGCATATCACTAGTGGATAAATTATTCAAAGCACATGAACTATATGTATTGCGCAAAAGAAAAACCCATACCCGAGCTAGAGCTATCGGAAGCTCTAATATCAACTCTACGAAGACGATCACTCCTCACCGACCTATGCTCAATCGAACTAGAACTAGCCTCGCTATGCTTTATTAAATCAACTGCACTACATCCAGAACTAGTTATTTTAGACTTTTTCTTCCTCTTCACAATACTGCCAAAATTGACACTGTGATTTGCCTGCCTAGAATTACTGCACATATCCGTATCTTCCACTCTACTATCTAACTTCATCCTAATTTCATAGCCATTATTATTCAAATTAGCAAAATCACATTCCCTTGCACAGTGGAAAATATGCTCTATCCAATCCTTAATGCCCGTGTAAACAATAATTTTTTATTATTTAAGAAATCATTTTGTGTCGTCCTATCTACAACATCCATATTAGCAGTACCCTGAAAACGCAATTGCCTCTGAACCTATTTAATAAACCTTCCCTCCATTGAACAATTTTTGTTCACCAACATATCTAAACCTGGTGTAACCAAAAATTCATAATCGTTCATGAATCTTTGTATTATATCTGCACTGATATTAGCGGAATCTCTATGCACAACTGAAGCAATAGGATATACACTGGCTTGAAACAGTTTGCACGCATTAGCAGAAATATAAAGCGATTCACCATCTACTCCATCATAGAAAACAACAATCCTACTATTACCTTCACCTACCTTTTCCTTATCCAAGCAACTAGCCATGACAACACTATCAACCATAACTTCCTTTGTGGTATCACTATGCATGTTTGAATCAACAATAGAGGATAAATTATTATGATTATCCTTGTGCATGTTAACAGTATCACAAAGCAAAACTCCAATATCCTCATCGGTATAACAACATTCCTGCATCCATTCTCAACCACCACACTATCATTCAAACAACTGTCCATAGCATCACAATCAACTACAACTTCTTGAAACAAATCGAAATCCATACCTATATCATCCAAGACCCTTAAACCATCAAAACAATTTGAAGCAACAATCTTAAAATTTATCACTTTGCGAGATCTTGCTTTTTATTTTCTGTTTTTTATGTGATCAAAATCTTGATCAATCTCTGGCAAATGATTTACACAGCCTACATCTAACTCCTTAAAAATTTCCTAGGAATGGGAGCTCAATCCATATTTCATAATCTCTGGATCCAATGATAATGGGTCAAAATATAGAAAATCAAAAGAATTCTCCCTGAACACCTCAATATTGGCATTAACAAGGTCAACCTTAACATTTTTTTTCATTTGTAATACACGTGAAAAAACACCATTCAAATCAGAGTTTGGAAGACTTTCATCAGCAAAACCATTACCGTTTGAAAACTAGTTAGGATCATCGAATTTTTCTTTAAAATTTCGACCATGTTCACAGCATTAATCACATCGAAATCTTTGAACATATCCTCCTAGAGTTCAATGCCTTCGTTCCTTTGCAGCCATAGATGATCGAGCAAGATTCTCTTCAATTTCATACATTTTAACACAAAGAAAAAAATCACGATCAGTAATCAATAAAATCTTCTTTGAGCCTAAAATTGAAATGTATTTCCTCAAACATTCGTCTTTTTTATGACCGAATAATCCACAACTGAAAAAATGAATTAGATCCCGACAATCTTTAGCAAAATGAGAGTTACCCCCACATCGAAACAAGTATGCTTTTCATTTCTGGTATCGATCCATTTATTGAAAGCAGTTTTGCGGTTGGAGATCTGAGAAGATGAACCCTTTGAATCTTTTACTATTTGAGCATATTAACGATAATGGGTTCTATAAGAATATGGATCGGAAGGTCTTGAAGAAGATTCGAAAGCGAATTGAGGAATGGGATTGGAATAATTTTTGAAAGAAGAAGAAAATAAGAGAACGAAGCTGTCGCTATTTTTTTGGATCTCGAACAGCCTTATTTATGAAAATTAATTAAAGGAAATTAACTATCATAGGATAAAATTGTAATCTGCACAAATGTTAGAATTTTTCTACGAAGCTTGCACTATTGCATTCGTGTCGCAATTTGTCAGAATTATTATTTTCTTGATAAGTTTCATATATAAAGTTTGGTAAATGGAGTTAGAATGAAAAATCTATTAAAAGTTTACATATTCGAAATTAAAAATAATTAAACAAATAGATATATGGAAATGAATTTTAAATTAGGTAACACTCAACGAACGACAGCCTTAGTACGACCGGTCGAACCCTAGCGGTCGACTGTCCATGATAGACCGATCGAGCAATTTCATCTAATGTTAGCCTAGATCGAATGGCTTAGATTTAATATGTTAAATCTAATAGTTGGCATTGATTTTAGCATTGATAAATAGGATTTTAACCCTAATAAAATCCTAATTTATTCAATATGCTCTATTTCGTTAAATTTTTGAAACAAAAATTCAAAAGATAAATCAACAGTGAGGACGAAGAGGCGATAAAACTAAGAGGGATCAACAAATCATGGGGGGACGATTTAAGTTAAGATTAAAAAAATTAAAAGCTTTTAAGAGGTGAGTGGTTTGTTATTAAATATGACGATTGCAAGCAATTGGGTTCATATATCTATTTGATCTAACAATTAAATGATTTAAATTGAGAGGAAAGTTTAATTTTTATTGGAAGATATTGAAAGTATAGGTTATATGAATATAACTTCCATTTGATTTAATTTTGATTAAACGAAGTCGATTTGAATATGAAGTAAATTTTGAAATACGATTGGAATTGATTCAATTTGATTTAATATGAGTGACCCCTTTTAATCTTGAATTGAATATAAAATGTAATATGTATATACCCTGTTGATTTCACCCTAATTGGATTTTGAGATGTAAATTTACATATGTTTATGAAATTGATAATTGAAATCAGGTAAACAAAATAGGGTTCACTGTTAAAAATATAATGTTAAAATTATGATTAACCTTAAAAGAACGAAAAGAAAAAAATAACGATCAAACCCCGACTAGTCGACAGGCTTACTATAGCTGGTCAATAGCAAGCAGTCAAGTAATACGGTATCTAACGGTCGACTAGTCAATGTAATTTGGGATCAACTTGAACCACGACCTATGGCCTAGGACTAGAATATAGATTACTATATATATAATATAAATAAGGGAAGATAGCTTCCTAATTCCTGACTTTTGGATACTATGGGACTAGGTAGGTGTGTATGCGGGCAATTAGGCTGGTCACTATTTATTTTGCGAATTTGATATTTGATATAAGGCATTTGGATCATAAGGACGTGCTAAGCACATGGCACTAACAGAAGGTTCCTTGGTGTACGTAAAACACTATTGGTGGACATCTGGTGTAGTGCATGGTCCAACACTAACAAGAGGTTCCTCAATGCATAAAGCAATTAGCAATGCAATAAGTGGCATTACCATTGTGTTTTGTACATGGATGCTTTAGTAGACCCTAAGCCGTCTTTAACACGAGTCGACATTGTGGATCCTCTCAACGTGTAATTATGGTACATTGTAGTCGTATAATGGGTAATGCAGTCTCAAGGATGATATTCTATGCGATCTTATGTTAGGAGCAGGCCCAGAGATTATTTATTTAATCCGTTGTTGATCAATTATCTGACCAGTTAATGATTGATGGTTCGATTAATTGTTCGAGCCCTAAGTATAAATCTCTACAAGATGTTTGGGTGTAGGTTTATTTGGAACTATATTCCTTATGTTAATGCGACCAACCTTAGTAAGTAATTCACAAACATAAGTAGGACACTCTAGGTCAAATAGATTATAAATGAAGTCAATTCCATGCGATCACCATATATTAGTAACAATTCATTCATTAGAATTTTGTCAGACCCACTCATTTCCTTTTTTCCTGCCATAAGAGGACAGGGTAGTAGGTTATTGGCCTAGATCTAGTATGTGGAGAAGTAGCTTAGCATTGTCATTGCATATTATTCTTCATTATTCTCCATGTAACTATATATTGTATTTAGTACTTATCAGACTTTATGCTATTATTTTGGAAACTCTGGATTTTTGACTATGTATATTTGGAGACTGTGTTTTGAGATATTTTCTAAGATTATTATTTTCTGTATTTATATTTTATTTCCTTCCACTATGAGATCTAAAAGTATAGAATGTCTTAGATTTTATCTTTATAATCATGTTCCGTAATGTTTCGAAAAACGACGGCTCATATTTCTTGGCATGACGCGAGTCTGAAAGTCACCCTAAACTTTTGATCGGGTATTTCCAAAGGTGCAGGTTATTTCATTTGGTATCAAAGGCTAGGTTTAATATTCCTTTGGGCACGTATTGAGAGAACATATTTAAATATTTTGAAAACATTTTTCAAAGGGTTTTCAATATATATATATATATATATATATATATCAAAGATTTAACATGAAAAAATGCAATCACTTATTTATGTTAATACTATATGTAGGAAAGTTGTTAATAATTCCTAATCCCAGAAAGAGAGAATCAGCAATCATGCCAGTTGCAGATTAGGAGAAGCCGTTGAGATTTCTGGCATGAACATCCAGATATGGTTCCACCAGTATCTACAGGCGGGAGGACATGCCGAGTTTAACTCAAATAGGGTACCACAGAACAGGCATTAGGTGCAGTTCCTGCCAATCCACCTTTCACTGATTTGGACCAAGCCATATAAGGAATTTGCAAGTCCAGGAGGGAACCATATGTGGGGACTAAATCTTTTATGAACTTCAAGGCATGGATTCATACTCGTAAGAGGATTTTCGGATAGATGGGCCTTAAAGATGCCATTAGGAGATAGCTTGCTGCTTGGCATTTATAAGGAGAGGCTCTAAATTTGTGGAACATGGTAGTGGTAGAAACCAATGAGGAAGAGATAATTGGGAAAATTTCTAAGGCAATTTGAGATGAGATTTCTTTTCGTAGCAGAGCAGGGAATACAGTTGGAGAAGTTCATAAATTTGCAACAAGGAGAGATGTTGGTGAGAGAATATGTAAATCAGTTCAATGAGTTGGCTAGGTTTGGACTAGATTTGATAAATACCCCTCATAAGAACGCTTCGAAATTTGCAAATGGGTTGAATTTACCTCTTCAAGATTTGGCCCCTAGTCACATTCTCCTGAAGGTGACTTACGAGAATTTGGTGCGAATGGCTTTGTTAGATACTGCTTCTGAAGAAGGATGAGGAGTGAGCCCAAGAAGTCGGGAGGAAAGATACCCTAGAAAAATCAATGCAAAGGCAGAGTGGGGACCCGAGGGAAGATTAAGAAGCAGGAAATCAAGTGTATAAGATGCAATAGGAAGGGGCATGTCGTGAAGGATTGCAAGATGGGCATCTCAAAGATCAAATGATATAACTACGATCAACTTGGGAACATTAGGAGAGAGTGCTTGACGGCATCGAAGACCTCTACCCAAGTGGTTTCAACTTACATGTTGGATGCAATTCCCAAATCAAGCACACCTCCAGTAGTGGACCGAGGGAAGAAGGTCAATATTGAAGGTGTGTTAACTTTAACTAATATATCTATTCGTACCTTATTTGACGTTGGGGCATCATAGTCTTTTATTTTGAGTAGACTTATAAATGAGTTGCACTTAGATATTAGCATAGTTACCAACCCACCGGTTGCATCAAACCCTATTAGAGGTTCGGCTCATTTATCTATGATTTGTAAGGGTTTGAAATTGTTTATTTTGAGGGTTGCGTTTGATTACAATGCTTTTGTTTAGGGATTTTCAAGGTTTGATTTGATTTTGGGTATGGATTGGACGACCGTGTATGGGGTAGTCTTAGACTGTGATAGGAAGGTCGTTTGTTTGGGTACTTGTAGTGGACGTAGTCTTGAGATTTATTGTGACGCCAGGACTATAGTAATGTTGAGTTAACCATATACATTAGTCCTATCATACGACGAGTTAGCTTCAGTGCCTGCAGTTCGAGACTACCCAGATGCATTTTCCAAAGTTATCAGTATTCCATCCCAAAGGGAGATCAAATTTTGAATTTGCTTGAAGGAGAACACCAGACCCATTGCCTTACCTTTGAGGCATATGGCTCCTAAAGGAAGACACAAGCTGAATGCGCAAGTGAATGAGTTGTTGGAGGCGGTCTTCATTAAAAGGAGTATTTTGGAGTGGGAAGCACCGGTTATCTTTTCTACTAAGGCACATGGTTCTCTAAGGCTTTCGTCAATTATCATAACCAAAATAAGCTGATAAAGAAGAATCGTTACCCATTACCCTACATAGACGTTCTCTTTGATCAGTTAGTTGGAGCAAAGGTGTTCTCTTAGCTTGACTTGGATATCGGGTTCCATCAGTCGCGAGTAGCTAAAGATAGTATTTTGAAAATTGCATTCCCACCCAAGACTTTATGAGTGGTTAGTTATGCCCTTTGGGGTTGTAACAACTCGAATTCCAATGGTCTAGATTTTTTGCAAAAATGCTAAAAAAACCAATGCCGCTGAAGCCGAGTTGGGTATCTGGTATCCTGCAAATAGATAAAGATAAATATATCAGAGCTCAATTAATTATCTCACTACGGAATTGACTAAATTATAATAGTAAGCAAATACTCACCCAAATAATAACACTTTCTAAGCAAGTGTCGTAAAGTTGAGAAGTCTCTGCCATCTACCTAACTTGTAGGATGTTATAAGGAGGGGGTCAGAACAAAAGTTCTATTGAATGAATAAATTATATACTTCTAAGCTTAATTCTACATATATCATTTTATTTCCATTTACTCTTATATTAGATTCATTCAATTACAATATTCTTGCCCATGTTCGTGAAACTTGCCCGTCTACTCCACAGTAGATTAAAACCTAATAACTAATATACACACACACACACATATATATATGTAGTTATATTCCCAATAACCGTATTGGCTCTAGGTACTATCCATGGTACCTCCTATATCCTCCTCACGAAGGACTCCAACATCTTGCTCCAAACAGCTAAGGCGCTCCTCCTGCCGCCTGGTGCTCGCCCCAACCTCACGTTGAGACCTAGCTAACTCATCATGTCTCCTAATCACCTCCTGTTATCCCTAAAGAATCTATGTGTGCTCCCTAGCGATCCACTCTTGCCTCTCGGCAAGGGTCCTAAATTGATCCTCGTGGCTCATCGGTGGAGGGGGCTGAGAGGGTCCTGCTCTCTCTCCCCATTATCCATATCCATGTCCATATCCCCACGTACTCTACATCGTGGGCTTGGATGGCCAAGTGGGCTATGGTGACTCGGTATGTCCTACACCACCTCCAAATGGTGGCGAGGGAAAGTGCGGATGCTCATGACAGTACTGGGGTGCCTTCCAATGTGGTGAGGGTTGTGGTGATGGCTGCTGCTCGTGCTCCTGCTTCTCCTGTGAAACCTGAATCTGGGCCAAACCTGTATGCATCCTCCTCAGAGTGGATGAATCTATCATGGGGTGGGCCTACTCATTGTAAAACTCTCTCTCCATCTTAACCTTGGCCCACCTGAAGACTCGTGTCCAAAGGTGACAGTAAATCATAGTAGACCTATGAAGTTCGGTCGCTGTCATAAACTGAGCCATAATCGTCCTAGCCCAGTTCATTTGCAATCCTACGAATATGGCGTAGGTGGCCCGCCTCACAAATAGAGTATATCTAATCAAAACTCTCCATCTTGGGGAAAAGGTTATGCTATAGAATGCGGATAACTAACCTAGCTAATGGAGTCAACTGCCCAGCGCTCCATTCGAGGTGTTGGGGGTCTAAAAGAATCTGCTACGAAACGGCTATGTCTGTCATCTCAATCTGCCCTACCACTAAGCCATGCGCTCTGATATCTAAAATACTGGCCAACTGAGACTCGGTGAAGACTATCCTAACTCCTTTGACCTCCGACTGGAAGGCCGACTCTTCATCCTCATCGCTAGTATGTAAGCTAGCATTAAAAGGATGTACTAACCTGGGATACGCTCGTTGCTCGTACGTCTCATGGCTAAGTATCTATCGCAGCCCTATGTCCAAGAAGAGCTGCTTTAAATGTGTGCCCGAAAAATCAGCAAACTTCACCGCCCTTCTTTGCAAAAACTGGTACACGGCTATGTTGGAGTAAGACTGCACTATCCGCCTAAACACCAAGCTTTCTCCTGTGGTGTGAGGCGGGGAAAAAGGTGAATTAGAGAGGGTCTTGGAGGCATGGTGAAAAACTCTTAGATTTGTGAAAAGGAAGTATGGATACAAGTAGATCTCATGACATGCTTCAATTTGGCACTAACTGTGAGAGAAATGGTGGAGTTTTTGAGGTGTTTGAGTGGTTGGAAGTGGTGGTTTTTGGGTGCAGATGTTGTCTTCAGGAGGAGGAAATAAGTATGAGGAAGAAGAGAAGGGGACACGCATTTATACGTGTTCGAATGAACTATGGCGATCGACCCGCCTTAGTAATAGGTCGACTGCACGGTCGACCGGGTCGGCCTGTTTTCCTTTTTTGTGCTATCGCATCGCGTTCCTCCCCATTGACTAACCAAAGCCTAACCTATCCGCTTCCAGGTTGTTTGAGTCGCGGTTACGACTTAGGCTAAATTTCCTTGTCTATTCTCCACCCTCCAAGTTGAGTCTTAACGTGTTCCATCCTTCAACTGAACCTATATTAATATCCATAAGCTTGCTCCGACCACTTAAATCGTCTAACCCATAAAAATTCTTTTTTTTCAAAATAGCATTAATTTCTTTACGGCCATAAATATATTTTTACGTACTTATTATAAGGATTTCAAATACGTTTATACTTGGCTAAGACAGATGTCACATAAAACATCGTCACTACAGCCCAAAATACTATCTTTTAATTAAAGTCTATATTTTTCTAAATTATATATTTCTCTACCTTCAAATTCCAAAATGCTTTAAAGTTGTTTCTTTCCAACTTCATATATTTATATGGTTGTAAACTTCTAAAGTTAAAGCTTGAAAATCTTCCAAAAATTTATATTCAAATTCTTAAGACTTTAATTGTTGGGCTAGACTACAAAGTGGCTTTTTAGTTTACTTTCACCATTCTAAATGTCCCTTGCTGAATCCAAGACTTCGCCATATGAGGTCTTTTAGCTTTTGGAATTTCCTCCTTTAAGTTTGGATATATAGAGTTATTTTCCAAATTTTCTCCAACTATTGGTTTACTCGAAGGGATGGACTCTCTTTGGGGTTTTAAGAGTATACATATATTTATATATAAATAAATAAAAATACGTTTACTCACTATCTACTACGAATTTAAACCAAGGCTTTGGTACCAAATGTAACAACCCAAATTCAAGTAGTTCGGATTTTTCACAAAAATACCAAAAAACCAAGCCCATTGAAGCTCGAGTTAGGTATCTGGTATCCTGCAAATAGGCAAAGATAAATACATCATAGTTCAATTAATTATTTCACAGTGGAATTAACTAAAATATAATAGTAAATAAATACTCACCCAAATAATAACACTTTCTAAGTGAGTGTCGTAAAGCTGAGAAGTCTCTGCCGTCTACCTAACCTGTAGGATGTTATGAGGAGGGAGTCAGAACAAAAGTTTTGGTGAATGAATAAATTATATACTTCTTGGCTTAATTCTACATATATCATTTTATTTCCATTTACTCTTATATTAGGTTCATTCGGTTACAGTATTCTCACCCCTGTTCGTGAACAGTGCCCATCTACTCCATGGTAGATTAAAACCTAATAATAAATATATATGTGTGTGTGTGTGTGTGTGTGTGTGTGTGTGTGTGTGTGTGTGTGTGCCCAATGGCCGTATTGGCCTTAGGTACTATCCATAGTCTCTCCTGTATCCTCCTCGCAAAGGACTCCATCGTCTTGCTCCTATAGCGTTCTGTGACTACATCCATGAAGGATAGCTTAGTGAGGCCTACAATACAGATGCTTCATCGTCTACTATGAAAACGTAAAATTGCGTCCGCATTAGTCTATACTAATGCTCAGACATCTGCAACGCACCACCCAGTGCATACATTGAGGACTATACGTAATCGTTCTGTCTACTCTTTGAATCCCGCCAACACGGTCTGCCTTGTACAAAACTCAATCGGGAATTTTCTATATCTGTAAAGGACAACTTCGTTAGGCATACAATACAGATATTCTAGTTGGTCTGTCTCTTTTTCTCATCGTGGCTATAGCCCCACGCAGCCACCCCTCAACTAATCGAAAGACTTCTAAAGAGTTAAATGGTCGTGCCCTACTGCAAACTATCTAACATCCAATTGGCGGTGCCCCTCCATCCAATTTCTTGATAGTGAAAGAATCATTGGCATGTAGGTTTAACTCTACTCTTTCTTGAAATCGCTCTTAGTCTTGATGTTGGCAAATATCCGCATTCGACTATCCTTCACCTTACGTGCAAATACTGGACATACGAATACATTACTCTGAACAATAAGCCCTTCTGACTGCCTATAAATGTTTGCTTCCTTAAGCCTACAATGTAAATGTAGTCAAGACATACCCTCTTGACGGAACACCTACAGACCTGCCTCCAGAGATGCAGCTTCGTTAGGCCTACCCAGAGGGCCATCCTAGAGCATCCTCACGTCACGTTGAAGTCTCATACTTCCTTCTAGCCCAAAATTCTAAGTTGGGCATGCTTCTCCATTGCTCGAAATCGTGATGAACTACTTTTGTAGGCGCTTCATCCTTTTGGCTGCTCCAAACGCAATTTGATTCTTTTATTAGACCCTAAGTCTAATCTTTTAATTTACGTTTAGGTTGCTTTCTTACTCTGTTGGCTACTTATTTAACTTAATTAGCATATTCTTACCTTCGTCTCACTTTTAATTATTTTAAGATTACCATAGATCTAATAGGGAATACTGTTAGTATGAGCCACATTCATTATCTTGCTTATTTGACTTATTATATAAATCCTTAAGTTCAAAGAAATAATCCTCTTTTACCATTTCTGTTCATTTGTTTATTTACTTAATATAAATTGTTTAAATAAGCTTCTGTCATTATTCTCTACTACCATTGCTTACCAATCTATTATAAGTCTCACGATAAGCTTTTCCGTTCTTATTTCATAATTATAACCAATGTTATAATTCTACTTGTAATTGTTACTTTTTCTTCTTTTATATTCCATTATAAAATTACAGGCGTATCTTGTCTGTTCTAGTCTACCTTCTTTTATTATGATATAGAATTTTCTTTAATTCTCTAATATTACGTAATTCAATTGTCATAATAGTTGCTTATTTAAATGGCCTGCGTAGTAAATACAGACTTAGGGTCATTAATTTTTTTCAGCTTTAAATTCTTGACTAATAATTTTCTTTTTACAATTTATATTTTACTTTATTGTCTTCTATTTTATGAAGTAATTCTATTTTATTTTGATGGTTGTGAAAACTATATAATCCATTTCCATATCTTAATATTGGATAATACTATAAACAATAATCCATAACTATAAGATATTTCTTTTAATATTTTGAAGTAGTGTAAAATACAGCGGTTTCTCTATTTTACATTAGCTCCCTTTTTATTTCCTTTATTCTTACAGTTACATTTATTGCTATTTTTTATGTTAAGTTATGGAAATTTATCCTATTATCTAAACCGACCAATTAATCTAATAATTACTCTCAAATTAACTTTTCTCTTTTTAATGCAATTTATTACAGTAATTCTATAATAATTACTCCCAATTTAACTTTTTTCGTTCTAATGCAATTCATTACAGTAATTCTATAATAATTAACTTTTCCCATTTTAATGCAATTTCTAGCAGTAATTCTACTCCTCAAACTTTTACATTTTCATTTCAGAATTTTTAATCCATATTTGCATTTAAGCTATTCTAATCCATACATGAAGAAAAAGGAGAGGATATAAAAAAACTGACTCTTGCATAAAATCCAAAACGTAGAAAAAAGATGTAAATAAGGCATAGAAAACAGTATGTAAATACTAATATTGTAAATAAATTGCTAGTTTTCTTATAGTTCAACATAATTTGATTAATATGGTTAATTACTGAATAAAATTTTATAAATGGAAATCTAACCATAATAAATCTTAAACTTAAAAGGTATATTAAAAAATCCACTCACCTTTCGTCCTTAGCTTCGCTTATGCTCCGCTTGGCTCCACTGTCCTTCTGGATCCCCTTCTTTCAAGGTGTATAAAATTTTAATTTAAAAGATCTTCTCCCTAAAAATTATTTTCCTTTTAGGGTTCAGCCTTAGGTAATGAACTATGGGAGGAAATCTAATTGTGGGAAGATAGCTAGGTCTAGGGTCCTATTTATATTGGAGCTTGGGATCTTCAGATCGTTGGATTCTTGGATTGAACCTAGAGCCACCATGTCATGGGGTAATTTGGAGCCATCAGATCGAAAAACGTATAGCTCGGATCGCGCAAAAACAAAGAAACACGTCACTGCACATACTTGGATGAATTTTCATCCAGGCCGTACGCAGGTCGACCGGGCGGTCGACGCCCCTAGCAAGCGGTCGACTGGGCGATCAACTACTGATCAACACATATCTGCATTATACTATGTATATACTTTTTTTCGTCCGGTTACCTATTATGTTTCATTCCTAACTTCTTCATATTGGTTTGGATTTTAACGAGTTATAAATGGAAACTATTTAGAAAATTGCCATGGACGGAATGGTACAAGTTTCGGAGCCATATTCCAATAATTCCAAAATTATTTATTTTCATTACTTATTATTATACATTAAATTTTAACTGTACAAAAATGCGAGGTGTTACAAAGCTGGCCAATGCACCTGCCTATTTTGTTGATCTGATAAGTCGATTTTTTAAAGGGTTTAGTTTATTTGTAAGCGAGGAGGAGCACACATTGCATCTAGAAGAAGTGCTTAATACTCTTCGTAGGCGTAATTTAAAGGCGAAGTTTTTCAAGTGTCACTTCTGGTGTAAGAAGGTTCGCTTTTTAGGACACATTGTCTTTGAGCATGGACTAGGGTCGATCTTAGTAAAGTTGTTACAGTACAGGATTGACATATACCATAGAATTCCATGAGGTAAGTAGTTTCCTTGGTTTGGCGGGCTATTATAGGAAGTTCATTATGGACTTTGTAAAATTTCTGCCCCTCTGACTCGCCTTACTAAGAAGAATTTGGTTTTCTCATAGAACTCAAAGTGTGAGAACATTTCTATTAAGCTAAAGGAGTCATTGACTAGTGCGCCTATTTTGGCACCGCTCAATGGTTCAAAGGCATTCACAGTATATACTGATGCTTGTAGTACAAGACTGGGCATGATCTTGATGTAGGAACGGAGAGTGATGAGCTATGCCAATCGATAATAGAAAACTCATCATAGAAACTATCTTACCCATGATCTAGAATTGTCAGCCATTGTTTAGAACTTAATTCATAGAGACATTATTTATTAGGAGAGTGGTTTAAGTTGTTCACAGATCTTAAGTCTCTGAAGTATACCAAAAGGAGTTGAATTTAAGGCAGTAGATATGGAAGGAGTTCTTAGCATAATATGATTATGATATCTCCTATACTTCGGGCAAGGGTGATGTTGTAACTGATGCCTTGAGCAGGAAGCATGCAGTGTTAAGTCCTATGTTCCTAGAGTGAAAGCACTTGGAGTTTATTTCTATGTTTGATTTTCGACCTTCATCGAACATCACTCCAGAATTGTTAGCAGCTTTGGGTATGTAGCCTACACTTATGGACCGCATTGGGTCAAGTCTGAAGTAAGAATCGAAGTTGTTGGATATTTTCGAGAAGCTTGGTAAATGAAAGCAGTTGAGTCATTTAAGGCGCTATACCATTGACTTGAAAGGGTGGTTATAAACAGATGGTAGAATATGTATTATTCTCATTATGTATTTGATTGACATGGTACTAGCTGAGTCTCATTGTTCTCGGATGACCATCCATGCCGCTGCAAACAAAATGTATAGCGATATGAAGAGGATCTTCTATTGGCTTGGTATGAAGAAGCTGTGGCGGAGTATGTGTCCAAGTGTATAACTTGCCAAAGTGTAAAGATAGAGCAAAAGAAGCCTATTAGATTATTGCAACTATTAGATATTCCACAATGGAAGTGGGAGGGTGTTTATGTAGATTTGATTAATAGATTACCTAGGAGTAGGATAGGGAATGAGAATATTTTGGTCTTAGTCGACCGATTGACCAAATGTGTTCACTTTATTTCGGTTAGGAGTACGAGGGCTGTTACATTGTTGGAGAATCTTTATGTGAGGGAGATAGTTCGATTACATGAATTTCCTTATAGTATTGTTAGTGACTAACACCCGCTTTTTGCTAGCGAGTTTTGAAAGAGTCTTCAGGAGGTTTTAGGCACCGAGTTAAGTTTGAGTATCGCTTATCGCCCATAGATGGATGGATAGATGGAGAGGGTGAATTGGGTATTTCAATTTTTACTTTGAATGTGTGTCTTGGATTTTGGATGCTCTGGGAGGGTCCCTTGCCGCTATTTGAGTTTGCTTATAATAACAGCAATTAGATAAGTGTTGGAATGGTATAGTTTGAGGTGTTATATGGGAGACCTTATAGATCACTGACTTGTTGGTGGGACATTATAGACAGGATCATTCTTGGACTGGATATGGTAAGGGAGACTTCAAAGAAGATAGACTTGATCCATAAAAGAATGAAAACCATGCAAAATAGGCAAAAGCCTTTCATTGATGGGAGACGCATAGAGTTAGATTTCACAGTGGGCGACATGGTTTTTGTAAAGGTCTTGCCACTTAGACATGTCATGAGGTTTAGTAATTCGGGAAAGCTAGCACCAAGGTTTATGGGGCTGTTCTAGTCATGGGTGGAGTAGGGAAGTTAGCTTATAGGGTGAAGCTACTTGAAAAATTAGCGGGAGTGCATGATCTTTTCCATGTGTCAAACTTATGAGACATCTACACAATACAGTAGTTATGGTCGAGCCGAGTCAACTAGAGAAGGTAGTAGCAGAAAGGGAGTCACTTGTTCACTGTGCACTTACCCACATCCTTGACCATGGTACCAAGAGACACCAAAATAAAGCTATTAAGCTAGTTAAATTTCAATGGGAAGACGACCCAATGGAGAGTACATGGGAGCCTGAGAAGAAGATCCGAGCTACCCATCCAGAAATCTTTTCTGATACATTTTCAATTTAGTTAATATGTATATAACTGCTTATGCACTTAAGCTTTAGCTTAGTGTACCCCATAGGTAGGGATGTTTGGATGCTAGGATTGGTTGGGAATATGTTGTTTGTACATGTTTTGGATGAGGGTTGCTAACGGATGTATTTATTAGATTAAACTTTGCACACATAGGCAAATATATTCAATTTAGCATGCACTTACACCATTGCTTGTTTTAATCGAGATGTATGTGTATGGTTGTTGCATATGGTATTAATGGTTAGGCAAACATATATAATTGCCCTATATTTACATATGATGTTGCATGCATTTGGATACAGGGTATAAGCAGTTGCATTACAGATAGCCGAATAGTTCATGAGGCTGCCTAATTTTACATTAGCTATAGGTTCACAAGCATTCCATACCTACATGTACATATTGCATTAGAAATTAAAAATAAGGATAGTGGCTGTTAGTGGTGGTGGTTGAGTAGATGGTTGTGGATATTGATTTTTGCGTATACGAGTTGTATTTTTTCCATCCTTGGAGATTTCGAAGATGAAATCTTTTTGGGAAAGAATGTAACACCTTGAAAAAGTAACCAAATATTTACTAAAGGAAATTAATTAATTAATAATAAGAATGAAAGTGTAATTTAAACAAATGTTAAAAAATTTCTACAAAGCTTGCAGAGTTGCGTTCATGGCAATTTTCTGGAAAATTTTCATATATAAAGTTTGCAATCGGAGCTCATATAAAAAAGTTGTTAAAGTTTAAAATTTTGAAATCGAATTATTAAAAATATATAAAAATGAAGGAATTTTAAATTAGATAACTTCAACTGATTAACAGAATTATTGGGACCGGTTGACCCCTAGCAGTTGACTGCCCCTAATAGACTAGTCTACTGGTCAAGAATTTTGACTAGAACGAGCCTAGGAAGAACAATGTGGATTTTATATTATCAAATCTAATAGTTGGCATTGATTTCAGCATGTATAAGTATGATGTTAACACTCATAATAATCGTTCAAAAGACCCTAATTATTCATTATGCTTTAAACTCTCATTTTCCTCAAAAATTTCTAAATAAAAAATTCAAGAGATAAATCAAACACTAAGGAGGAAGAGACGATAATCAAACTAAAAGGGATCAACAAATCGTAGAAGGGACAATTCAAGTCAAGTTAAAAATGGAAAAGCTCTTAAGAGATGGGTGGGTTTAATAATAAACATGGTGATTTACAAGTAAGTGGGTTTATTCATATATCTATTCGATATAGCAATTGAATGACTTAAATCTAAGATGAATGTTTAATTTGTAAATTATTTAATGATATTGAAATTCTAAATCATATGAGTTTAACCTCCATTTGATTTAATTTTTATTAAAAAAGGTTGATTTGGATATGAGGTAAATTTTGAAATATGATTGGAATTGATTTGGTTTGATTTTAATATAAGTACATCCTTTTATTCATCTTGAGTGGAATATGAAATTTAATATGTATATGTCCTGTTGATTTCATCCTAAACCGATTTTGAGATGTAAATGTACATATGATTATGAAATCGATAATTGAAATCGTGTAAATGAAATTATAAGTTATACATGAATGTTATTGGAATTATATGCAGAATTGTAGGTTTAAAAAGATAGGTGAAATTTGGTCAGAATTTGGGAGGTAACCGCTATTAAACAAAATTGGGTTCACTATTAAAAATATATTGCTGAAACTATGATTAACCTTGAAAAAATGAAAGAAAATATATAATAATAATCAAGACCCGACTGGTCGATAACAAGCGATCGAGCACTACAATAGCCAACGATCATCCGGTCAACGTATTTTAGATGCAAGTTGAACCTCGGCCTATGGCACAGGTTTAGAATATATATTACTCTATATATTTATTATAATATAACTAATGTAAGTTAGTTCCCTAATTCTTGACTTTTGGATACTACTAGAGTAGGTGTGTATGTAGGCAATTAGGCATATACACCATTTATTATGCGAATTTGATGTTTGATATAAAGTGGTTCGATCACGAGGGTGTGCTAAGCACATGACACTTTTAGGAGATTTCTCGATGTACGCATGACACTGTTGGTGGATGCTTGGTGCGGTGCACGGTCTGACACTAACGGGAGGTTCCTCGATGCATACAGCAATTAGGATGTGACATTGTTGGTGGATGCCTGACGTGGATGCAATAAATGGAGTTACCTTTGAGTTTTGGACACGGGTGATCAGTAAACCCTAAGTCGTCTTTGACGTGAGTCGGCATTGCGAAATCCTCTCAATGTGTAAGTATAATGCATTATAGTCCTAATTTGAGTAATGTAGTCCCATAGGTGATACTTTCTGCGATCTTATGTTAAGAGCAGTCCCAGAAACTATTAGTTTGATCCATTGTTGATTAGTTGCCTGATCCATTGTTGATTAGTGGTTTGATTAGTTATTCGACCCCTATAAACTTCCATAAAATGTTTAGGTATAGGTCTATTTGGAGCAATATTCCTTAGGTTAATGTGACCAACCCTATAAGTAATTCACAAACACAAGTAGGACATCCTATGTCACGTAGATTATAAGCGAAACCAATTGCATGTGATCACTATATATTAGTAATACAACTCATTCACCAGACTTTTGTCTGACCCACTCCTTTCCTTTTCCCCCACCACAGGAGGACAGGGCAGCAGGTGATTGGCCCAGATCTAATACATGGAGAAGCAAGCATGGAGTTGTCATTGCATATTATTCTTTTTTATTCTACATGTAACTATCTATTATATTAGTACTTATCAACTTTATGTTGTTATTATGTAAACTCTAGATTTTTGACTACTTATGTTTAAAGACTATGTTTTTCTAGGATATTTTATAAGATCATTATTTTCTACATTTATAATTTATTTTCTTCCATTGTGAGATCTGAAAGTATAGAATGTCTTAGATTTTATCCCTAAAACCATGTTCTGCATTGTTTCAAAATCTTTCAAAAACCAACATCATACTTCTTTGCATGATGTGAGTCCGAAAGTCACCCTAGGCTTTGGATTGATGTGTCCGGAGGTGCGATTGTTACAACACTTAGACAAGGCTTTATGTTGTGACATGTTAAATTATAAAAGAAAATGCATATTTTAAGCAAGTGGACCATTTTGCCCAACCAGGTAATAGGTTACAAAAAAAAAAACTAAGTGCACTGTTTGATCCTTTGCTTACGGGGTGCCTCTTTGGGGCATCTCGAAGTTTAGGTCTTCCATTTTTCCAAAGGGAGTGTGTTTATGAAACACATGCAATTTTAATGACTAAATACTCAAATTATTAATTTAAGTTTCTGTTCGTTAACTAATGGAACGTCCCTTGTATTCGACTTTTATAGACGGAAGAATTGGGCCTTTAGACACTCATATAGTTAAGACCACTTTTCCAATGTAAGCAAAATTAGTATAAACTTGGCTATGTTTAGAGTCGTTGAATTTTTGGAGTGGATAGAGTTTTAGTGAATGAAATGGATTTTGGGCTAAAGCCTACTACCTTGCCCCAAAGTTAGCTTATATGTAGCTAACTCTTTCTATCTTCATTTTCATTTTTCATTCAACGTTACACTCTTCTCCAACCCCCTAATCACTTCCTAATCTATCCTTAATCCCTATCCCTAAACCACTCAAGTAAAATTCCTAAATTCAAATAAAAATCACTATAATTTCTTCCTTCTCGTTCGCTATAAAAACCTATCAAGGAATTAGAGCTTTTATATTTGGAGCGAGATCTCAACTTAAATAGAGCTTAGAATGGATTTTGGTGTTAGAGCTTTGTTTGGGGAGAAGCAAGGTGAGTGGGATGATTCTTCATACATATTTACTTGTTAACCTTCTTTATTTCATTTATTCATGATTATGTGATTATATAAAGGAATTTGGAGATTGTTTGGGTTGAATTAGGCTTGTATTCATGTTATGAACATGATTATATCATCTTTTTGTTTGTTTAAGACCTTTATTATTATTTTTGGAATAGCCAGTAAGCTTAGAATTGGTTTTTGGGATAGTTGAGTGATTATAAGTGATGGCTAATAGATTAAAGACTAATTAGATGACATAGTTAAGTGTATGTCATTTGTTAGTAATAATAAAACTAATTTAAATTATTTTAGAAAAATTAGTAAAGTAATTAAGTGATTAATGAAGCTTAATTAGCACTTATAAATATTATGTAAGGAAAGAATTGATTTTTATAAGTGAGTGATTTATTTATAAATATAATTTGTGTAAAGAAATAATTTTATAAAGGTGATATTTTATAAGATAGTATAAAAGTGATATTTTCTAAATAAATGGTTTTATAAAATAATAAGAAGTGATATTTTATAAAATGGTGATTTTATAAAATAATATGAAAGATATATTTTTTAAAGAGTATAAAATTTCATAAAATAATATGAAGAAGATAAGATGGTTATAAGATTTTATAAAATATTTAGAAAAGGAGTACTTAATTATAAATGAAAAGATTTAGTATTTCAAAGAATTAAATGGATTTATAAGCTAATATTGTATTTTATAAAATGATATGAGATTTTTATAAAATAATATAAAAAATGTTTTACTTTTATTGGAAAGATTTAGTAAATAAAAGTAAGTTTTGATTTAAGCAATAATTAAATTACTTACTCAAATATATGTGTATGTATATGTGCACGAGCGGGTATACATATACGTACATTTGAAGTAGTATAATAATCAAGATAATTCGTGTATTATGACTAGAATCATTGAATGTAGTTGTGTGTATATTCTTATATGTGTGTGTGTGTGTTGTGTGTGCGAATACACATATTTGTATATAAACATGTGGCGAGCATCTCATGTAACCACAGTGACTATCATGTATGCCAAGTTGCATGTGAAGATACCAGGCTGAGTAATCACTCAGATGAAGTCCGAAACATGTTTTATATAATTGAAATTGTGGTTGTGTGTTCGTGTGTGTGTGTGTATAAACATACACAAATGGGTACTAGAGGAGGTCTGGTTTTTAGCTTCACCTATTTATATACACGTGCAAAGAGTGGATTTCATGTTGAAATTGGTTTCTGAACACATAAGGAACCGCTTCCAAAAAATCAACCAATGAACTCCAATGGAGGTCCGATGGAACGGAGGTAGGCCTCGGAAACTAGGAAGCTCATCGGACGAAGCAACAAGAAGATGGATTTCGGATTCGGTGGTCGGTGCGGCTCAAAGGCAACCTTCCTGAGCTTTACTACCCATGGTAGGCTACCATTGGTCGACCGATGGTAAACCACTATTGGACTGATGGTGCACTTGACCTGGGCGGTAAAGCACATGTCAGGTGCATTTAAGTGGGGGTTCTTCTTTAGTTTCGGGTGTAGATCGACATGACGCTTTGGCTTGACTTTGGGGAGGCTTTGGGCTACTTGGGGAAGTTGAAGCCACAGCAAAGCTCTAGATCCGGACATTATTGCAATATGATTCATATGTGATTAATAATGATCAATAACAATTGAGCATGAGATCAATACAGTGATCGATCATACGATCATATCCGACGAGCATATACGATCAAGTGGAGTGACCCATCATATATATTTTTATAAATTGTATCAGTATTATGACTGTGACTATACACCATATTAGCCTCATATCAATGGTCCACACATCGTTGGTCCTTCAACGGTGACTATACGCGATGTTATATTTGATGCGTGCATATGTTTATATGACATCGGTGTTCCTTTATGGTCTCGATAGCATATTATATGAGACCCGACTGTTATTCCTTTATGGTCTCGATAGAGGTGTATGCAAGTTATTTGAGAAATCCTTGATGTCCTAGAGGGGGGTGATGATAATCATCTACTACAGGGTCATAGAACACCAAAGCTTGTTTCAGAGAGTACAGTGTAATCCACAAAGATATTAGGTAATTAGAGTAGATCATATATCACCAAAGCTTATTTAAGGAGGCATAGTGAGATATACACGAATCCCATCTTTTAGGATGTAGCTCGGCGTCTAAGGTATTATCAGGTACCAACTCTATTTTTGATTGGTACCAGGTTTAAAGTATATAGAGTAGGTCATATATCACCTAAGCTCTTTTGAGGAGGGAACAATGAGATCTACATGAGACCCATATTTCAGGATGTTGCTCGAGTCTATGGTATAATTCGGTACCGACTCTATATATCTTAAACCTCCAAAGCGAATCATTCGATCATGATAGACGCATGTCATAGACTTTACGCATTAGAAATTTTAGGTGTCGGTTTGTATTCTTTGGATGTCTTTCATTGCCATATTATGTGTGTTATTAGTTGGTTGATGTTATTGATGTTACATTTCTTATTATTGTGTACTTCATGATAGACTTATATTATGGTTACCCTACTTGTGGATGTTGGGTTACCTTTATCATAGTTTATTATTACATTTCAGTCACATTGTACTAGTTATGTCGACTAGTTGATTACATAAGAAGAGCGCGTTACAATATGATTTCCTATCTTTAGGATATGTTTACTTTACTTGTTTATGGACAGTCCTGATTACCTCTGAGACACGACTATGGAGAGGATCGACTATGCCTTAGTAGTTCCTATTTATTTTATATAGCTTTAATATATAGTATTTTGAGAGATTTCACCTCGCAACAGGCTTTATGTCCGACCCGTGTTTTTTATTTGTTTGTTTATGTCATGACAACTCTCGGGTACTCGATTGATTAGTTTGGAAGTCAAGTGCTTTTAGGGATAAGCTTTAAGGATAGTTAGAGCATTTTATGGAGGCGGTGTCAATACTTCATATATATACTTGATATTATAGTAGTACATGACATATATGTATTTATATATGAGACTTGATGTATCAGATATTATTCAAGACTCTGTCTGTATGGAGTTTGTTGTATTCTTACTTTCTGTATCGATACTAATTTAGGAGTTCTTTCCGCTAGTGCGGTCTCATATATATATATTGTTATCTTGTTCGGTTCATGTACATTCAGTGTATTGTATATTGTCATTCCGCTGTGAGATTCGGTCGATATGCCTTAGTATAATGTCTGTTTCAAAAAAAAATCCTAACGATCTGTCTTTTATGGTATTCGAAAGTTGGATTTGTCATTCAGTGCTGATTTTAGGGTATTACGAAGGGCGGATTATTATAGTCTAGCCCCAAGTCTAGCATACCCACAGCTCTTGCCGAGATGACTAAATAACTATATCGTATGTATATTGTGTCTTGCAAATAACCAAGGGAAATAAAGTCGCAGCTGAAGGTACTTTCTAAAAGAGCTGACCCTATTTGGGTGTTGGGTCCATGGGGCGGGAGGATCGAGATAGGTTGGTCGAGGAATTTGCCAAGAACAATGACATTGTGAGGTGTTATCCACATATTTTTTTTAACTGCTATGTTAGAAGAATAATCAAGAGAAAACGAAGCAATTAGGCCAACAAGAGGATACAGAACAATGAAAGATAGTGTTTCTACAAATATATATATCGAACATCTAAAGAAAGTATACCCTGTAAATGCAAGGCGAGTCAATAGTTATATATTAAGCCTCCCATTCAATAATGTAGTAAGCATCTAACATAAAAGTAGTTGTCAAGCTCTTACTTGGGGTATCAAGCCACAAAGGATGTCGAATTTAAAGGTAGGAAGGATGTCGAGACTTTGTAACCATGAGAAATGGTATCGAACCTATAAACATAGAAGTAGTTTTGAAGTCATGCAGTGGTGATATCGAGCTGTAAAATGATGAAGTTGCCGAACTTGTAAATATAAAACATATCAAGCTTATAAAGAAATAAGAGTAACGAGTTTCTACAATGGCATAAGAGATGTCGAGTCACAAGGTTCTAAAGATGCCAAGTTATAAGGTTCTAGAGATGTTGAGCCTTTGTAAAATATGTAGCAAAAGGAAGATGCCACACTACTATAAGATGATGAACCTCTAACTGCAAATAGAGGATATCAAGTGTAACGCCCTTAATTTTGATAACATCATTCAGGAGATTTAATTACATAAATTAAATAAAATAATGTAACAATTAGAATGGTAAAGGGATTGGGATATGAAAATAAAATTAAGGTCATGCTCAATTAATTAATTGAATGGGCTTAAGAATGGTCTTTAAGTTAAGTAATTTACTTAAGGGAATAATGGGAATTAACCACATATAATCCTTACCCTTGTATATATTCACGTTCCATTCATTTTCTCATTTATGTAATTTTGAAAATAAAACACAAATGTAAAGAGGAGCCGGCCATTGCTAGGAAGAAAAGAGAAAAGAAATCAAAGTAAAGCTAAGGATTAAAGCTAGGGGAATAAATCTCAATCTTATTCCAATCTCTTTACCATAATCAAGGTGAATAACAACTTATACCACCTTTATTCTTTTTATGATCATATGTTTTCAGATTTAAGATTAAATTTGTTTTTATAATGATATGCTTGAATTATAAATTGTTTAATATAAACAAGATTGTTTAAATGAGGATTTACGCAGTTTTAGATAAAACCCGATTGTAAATGATCTTTGAATGTCATAGAAATTTTTTACGTTAAGTAAAACATGATTTTGGAGTTGGATTTCATTTTTGATAATATTCCAACCTATGGAAGAATTATTATGAATTTTCAAAAGAAAATATGGTTAATTGGGCTTAGAAATTCATTTCATAAATTATATTGAGAATTTGGGTCTAAAATTTTGATATGTTGGATAACATGATTAAAGTGAATTTCTGTAATTTTTAGGGATTTTCTTAAGTGATTTGTTATGGAAATTAAATTATTTTAGAAGAATGACTTATTTGCAATATTGGTTTTACTTAATGGAAGGGCTTATTTGCTAAATTAACCTTGGTTTGGATCTAAAATTAAGCGGCGGCTATTTTGGTAAAGAATTTGAAAAATTAAGGCAACCAATCATATGTTTACACGTTGCAGGTTAGTTAGAAAGTATTTTCTTTAATTGACATTAATCAGTTTTCATTCAGAAAAGTTGGTTCCGCCGCCTTTAGAAGTGCCTTTCGACTCCAATGGCTCCGCTTCATCTCAGTCGACACCAAATTAGTTGAAATCAATAACATGGTATCAATGAGATTGGCATGAAGTGGATTGGTGTAGTGCGGAAGGCAGGGTGTCGAAAGCAATGCTTTCGATAGAGACGAAACCATTATTTACTTTTAAAAGATATACGTCTGCCTTATTTTTGAAGGGTGTTCCGACCAAGTTGATACCCAGTTGTTTTCGAACTTTTTGCCACCTTTCTTTGTTTAGAAGTAGAGCTTTCGGCTAAGACCCCTGGTTATAAAAGAATGCTTTCAAAAAGGATAGCTTCGACCTAGTCGAAACTTTGTTGTTGTTTTTATACCTTTCGGGTCTGTTAAAGTCATCAATGCATTCAAAGGGTTGTTTTTGTTTTAGACATATACTAAGCCACTTCCTAAATGCTTTCGAAAGGGTTCAAGGGTTTTGAAGGCAATGCCTTCGAAAGGGGGTTTCGATGCTATCCTTTAGTGTTTTAAGTTAAATGTTTTAAAGCTTTCAAAATGGATGGTGCCGACGCCATCATGTTATCCTCAATACTTTTATACGATAAAGAATTGATGTACACGTAAATGCGCATATTTTTACTTCCATATTTTATCGAATTTAATTAGATGAATGATCATATTGGGTATTTTAACATGTTTAAGCCAACATTCAAATTATTTTTAAATCCTCATATATTCATCTTCATATAGGGAAAATGGTCATTTTTGTGCATAAATTAATTTGAGAAAATTTACTTGGAAATTTCTATATTGTTTTGTAGGAATTTGGCTTCAAATAAAAGTGGTTTCATGAAAAAATATGCATGCACAAGAGTTAGAGAACAAATGAAGATGGAAATAATTCATTTCACGACAACATGGAGGACTTCACCTGCCCACCTACCTTAATCTACAAATTAGAAGCTAATGCATATGCTAATGGCCATTAGAGCTTCATGCACACTTAATGGAGGATTATCTCATGCTAAGGATAACTTGGTGGCCACACTTCCTAAGGAGTCGTTTGGGCAGTTTTCAAAAAATGGATTAGGGTTTTAAAACATGTATAAGTACTTCATATGTTCATGTAACCTCTCTCTTCCTCTTAGCCACTTAGTCTCTTTAGTTTAGTTTAGGATCAAAAATAAAAATAAGGCTTTCTTTTCTTTCTTTTCATGGCTACATAGCCATTTCTTTTCATGCAACTTTCCTTTTCATGTAATGTTAATTAATGTTCTTTTTCTATTTACATGCTTATTTCCTTTCATGTTAGTAGTGTAGATCTTTTTATCTTATGCAAGTAGCTTAACTTTTTATTTCATTTAGCTCTCTTTTTCTTCTTATTTTTGTTATATGTTGCAATCTACATTTGTTGATATGACAACAAATATGATAGGCTAAAACCCTTCAATTTATGGGTAATGAAGCTATCTAATTATGTAGATTCAACATAATTTGATAATTAATGATCTCTTTATGTGCTTAATGAAAAAATGGATGTTTAAGTAATTTAATGTTTCATGTTGAATTTGATAGTCTACATTGTTCATAACAAATAGGCTATGCTTAAACGTATTATTCACAAATTGCCTCTTTATCTAAATATGATTATGGCAATGAAGTGATTTAAAATTAAAATTTTATGGTCTATATTTCTAGTCAATAGTTAATAAGTCAAACTTAAATAGATTTTATTTTCAGCTTTATTGTCAATTTTAATAAGAGTTGGCAAGTGGTTTGAGAGATGTGTTATAGTTTGATGGTTTATATTGGGCTAACTAACAGCACAAATATTCCATACTTATGATAAACACATCAATTAAATTCACGAATGACAAAAAAAAAGATCATAATTTCATGTTGTGTTGATTTATGTGATCTAGAGAGTGGATTTATCTCTAAATTGCTTTCTACTATCACATTTTTATCCATTCTAGTTTTTTTAGTTTTTACAATTTTTTTAGCTTTTACAATTTTTTTAGCTTAACACTCTCAAATCTTTTGATTGAATATAAATTTTAAAATCTAAACAATTCCCTTCGGATGGACCCTTACTCGCCACGTACTAAAATTATACGTCTTGCGCTTGTGGTTAAATTTTAATTTAAATTGATCAGCTATTTTCTAATCCGATAGAGATTTAGCCGACATGAGAAAAAATTTGGCACCGTTGTCAGGGAATTGCTTTGAATTTATTTATATTCTTCAAATTATTTTTGTTTGATTTTATTGTGTGTTTGTTTTGTGTGTTGAGTTGTATTTAAAAAAAAATGATGTGTTGTGTGTTTGTGATTTGATTATTGCTTGCATTGTGTTTATGTGCTTGTTTTTCTTGTTTGTTTTGCATTTACATTTCTATCTGGAAAAAAAAAAAACACAACTCCATTTTCAGAAGAAAAAAATAGAAAAGAAAAAAAAAAATCTATTTCATTTCTCTTGTTTTTTATGCATTTTACATTACATACTTTACAATTTTCTTTTATATTATTCCCAATCTCTTTGCCTCTCTTTCTCTCTGCCTCTCCTTATCCCTCTCTTTCAATTTACAGTTTACATTTCTGCCAGAGAAAACCACTTTTGAACTGCACATCCAACTCCACCTCCTACACCTGACTGCACTTCACTCCCCACCTCACAACATTTATGTTATCATCTCTAAAAACCATTACCCCCACTGCCACTTTTATTCTCTTCGTCTTCATCTCTGAAAACCCTCTACTGCAATCAAACATCATCACTCCATACAATTCACCAATTCATATTGCTGCCTGTGCATATCCACAATGAAACCCAAACTTTACCACAATTCAGTGCACCAACCATTGCAGTGCACACCAAACAAGCAACAACTTCTCCACAACACTCTAAACCACTTCATCATTCAACCACGTCCTCTTTTCCTCTCACAGTTCATAACTACATCACAAACTCCTCATTACCTTACATGCTTATTCACTGCCTTTAAAGCACTGTGCCTTCATACAGCAATAAACATCCATTCCCTTTCCTCTGCCATACCATATATACATCCCCCTCATTCGACTACATCATATCATTCAACAACTTCAACCCACACTTAATTCATACTTTTGCATACCACTGTCTTGCCAACAACTTTCAACTGCCATCAAACAAATACATCCCCTTGACCACATCACTTCACCATCCATCAAGCAATCGCTGACCATCAAAATTTCCTACCTGTTGCCATAATCAAACTCCTCTGACATACACATATACATCAACATCCCCAATAACACCACTCCAGTAACACACATTTGCACTGTGCACGCTATTGCATTGTGCACTGCCTTGCTCATATACCCACTTCATCAAATACAATATCAACCAGAATCACAACTTTCTTTATTGACAGCAAACCATCCTTGATCACCATATTCAAACTGTTGTGCACGTACAACCCATCCATCAGCCTGCAGCATCACCTGTCATTGCATCCTCATCACACATCAGCAATAAACTTCCACTGCATTACCAGTTCCAGTGCTCCAACTTCTACAAACCATTTCAATCAACTTCGACCAAACCACCCTGTTCACTGGCCATTACCCAGACCAACCCCTTGTACTGCCTCACTGCTGAACAACAACTGTTCCTTACTTCTCCCTATCTACAATCATCACTCCACCGGTCCATTTGAAAAAAAGAGAAAAAAAAAACCCAAACTAACCACCTACTCGAACCAAACTGCTCACCAGTAAGCAACTTGCATAATACTATCAGACTTCCCCTTACAGCCACTTGAAAACAACTGTCTACTCCAGACATCGCAACCCGAAATCGCATTCCCATATCGCAACCACTACCCACGTGACCAACTTCTGCAACTTCTCCAAACCACAACTTCAAATCTCCTCAACCCCCTCGCCAATTCCCAAATCGACAACCCCCAGCAAACGAATTGCCTTCAACCAGAAAACCCGCGACCTTCAAACTAATCATACTGTGAACTCGAACAAGAATTGGGACGAGAGGAGAATTTTGTTTTGAATTGGAGATTTCAATTTAGAAATTTGCTGTGAAACTTGTGTTCGAGAATTTGGGAGTTTGTTTGTTTTATTTGATTTTGATTTGGGAGTGTGTGAAAGTTGTGTTCGAAATTTTGATTTTGATTTTTTCGGCTCATTTAAGTTTTGTTCGTTTTATTTGATTAAATTGGGAGTGTGTTTTGATAACTTGAGTTTGGGCCGGGCCCTAAATTTCAACAAAAAACAAAACAAAACAAACAAAAAAAGTAAAAAGTAAAAAAAAAAAACAAGTTTCAATTGTCTTCATTTGTTGTGTTTTGTTTTGACTTGTTTCAATTCCCTTGATCAAGAAAAAAAACAAGTTTGAATTTATTTTCATTTGTTTTGTTTCCACTTGTTTGTTTATATGTGTGTGTGTGTAAAATTGTATATATCTTGTTTTCAATTTTCAGGTTGTAGGAAATAAAAGGAAGAACCGCTTGTCAAAAAAATAGCTTGCTTGCTTGCTTAAAAAGTATCACTTTAAAATAATTTGCTAATAATTCTACATGCTTTCATCTCTACTTTTATTTTAATTGCATTGTGGTTGCTTGCAAAACAAAAAAAAACAAAAACTAATTTCATTCATAGTTACATTGTTATACACGTTTAATTCAGTATTGCATTTCGTCTTAGAATTTGCTAATAATAACGGTTAAAAAACGATAACGCTTAATTATATATTGACAAGTTGTTCATTTTTGACAATTAAAATTCTTGGTGTCTGGGCTACGGCAGAGCAATAATCATTTATAAATATTATGGTGATTCGTAAATATTATAGTGGTCGTTTCTCCGAAGGTACTTAAACCTTCACCTGTATTGCTATGTGATTCGTGGTGCATTGCTAAATCTTGTCCATTACGCGGCTGAGAATAATCTTGTTGGACTAAGACAAAGTGTGATTATACAATTTTGGGTTAGGAGCTACTTAGGATAGAATTTTTTTAATTAAGTCTTATATTCATTTAGTTGCACTAGTTCATGCATATTTAAAAAAAAGAAAAAAAAAATTCAAAATGCAAAACTAAACAAAATTGTAAATATTTCTTAACTTTGTTTTAAATCCTTTTCATTTGAAACTTTTAATCAAAAATTTAAAAATCCAAAAAAATATTTTAAGTTAGTTTTTTTTAGAAAAACAAAAGTCCAAAAAAAAATATAAAACCTTTTCAAAAAGAAAAAAAAGCATTCTTGAAAATGCCCCAATTTCCCTATTACATGAATTTTACAATAGTTATGAAAATCAGTATAATCCATATAATTTCACTCTAAATTTTATGGATTTTAATGACAACTATTGTACAAACAATTTGAATTTTGAACCACAAAATTTTCAAAATAATGACCATCCCTCAACTCTTGAAAATGCATCGAAACGATTTCGTCGTTACTTGAACTCAATAAACAAAATGATTAAAGGATAAATGATTTGTGTAATTCATATTTGTGCAATAACTCGAGTCAAATTTTCAAAATAATCAAGATTTTAATTTACTTCAGAATTCAAATGATTTCAATTATAATCCATGCTAATTCAATTTCGAGCTCTAAAATGAATTTCAAAATCAAAACGAAAATGTGAACCACTTTTCAAATAATTTTGGCAATGAGAATAATCTCGATTATGGTGCAATGGAAAAAAATTGTTCTAAACAGGTTCCAAATGAAAATTTTCAAAGTAATAATTACAAATTTGATTTTGTTGAGCAAATGGACAAAATTTACAATGATTACATGGATTTGTTGTTCGAAACATATATGAAACAACGTGAGAAACAAAACCAAATCCCAACGTACAATGAGTCAAATAATAATCCACCTTTTACCCAATTTGACGATTTTCAAATAACAACTTTTGAAATGGAAAATGACAATCTTAATGAAGTTGTTGAAAATACGGTAATTGAGTTGGAATTCAATTGTTTTGAGAGTGAGAAACTCGATTTGAAATTCGATCTTTCTTTCTTCGATTTTGAAAATCTGAATACAACAACTTTGGATTTTGACTTTTCGATGACGAGTTGCTGAATTCCGAAGGGGAAATTTTAAATCACTGTCTTGATTTTGAAATCAATAATTTTGAAGAATTTGTCAATGATGAGCTTAAATTTCAATTTGATGAAAATAAACTTGAATTTTAATCAATTGTTTTATCAACCCCGAAAATCATCAAAAATAAAACAACTCATATGGTTTTTAATAAAATGACATTCGTTTTTTCAAGTCAACTTTCAACTCTGAAATCTTTTATGATTTGGTTTCCTGCGCTTAATCTGTGTCTCATATACTTGACCAGGCATATGAATCGATCTTTGAAAGACCGTCTCGTTTACTTTTTAACGATATACTTTTTGATCTCGTGTAAATAAAACTCATTTTCATGTAAATATACGTCATCATTTTATTTTTGTTTTATTTTTCTCATTTCACTTAGGTTGACTGTGGAAACACGATCAAAATAAAGTGTTGGGGGAGCCTTGTCTTCTTTTTATTTTATTTTTCATGGTTATTTTATCATTTTCTTTCCAAAAAAACAAAAACAAAATCCCAAAAACAAATTTTCTTTCTAATTACTTTTGAAGAAATGCTATAGGTTAAATATATGGTTTTGGTTAATTAAATTGAAATTTTCGAAAATGTATTTCTCAAAAAAAATAAAAATAAAGTTTGATTACAAGTAACAATGGCTTAACTAGTATATAGGAAGACTCATGCGTGTTAATTATGAAGTATATCCTAATTGAAAATCTTCGTTTAAAAAAGTGGTGGATTTAAAGTAAAGGATATAACATTTTTTACCTTCTAAGTTAAATGATGCTAAGATGATTTTGCAAAACTCACTCTCCAAAAAAATAATATATATATATATATATAAACAAAAATATATTTGTATATATGTATATATTTTTTATTAACACCTAGAGTCGTGTGTTCACTCGCCATACTTTGTACCCTTCTCACGTAAGCTCGAAAGGTGGTCACGATCGGTATATCTGGCCTCGGTTTATCTGAGTTAGGTGTATGTATATAAAAATTCTTTTATTAATAATGCATATAGTCGATAGATGTTCACACTCATGTGTTCACTCGCCACGCTCTGTATTCCCCTCACATAAGTCTGAAAGGCAGTGCATGGATAATATATCTGGCCTCAGTTTTCTGAGTTAGGCATATGTAAATATTATTAGTATCAATAAAAAATTCCAAATAAGAGAGAGTAAGCAATTGAAATCCAAGCATTATTTTGACTTGTTTGATTTGACTTGTCATTAAAAAGAAATGAAAGCACCACTTTGAAAAACTTCGATAAACAACTAAGGATCCATTTCATAGTTATATTGTGTTATCAACCGAAATAATGAGTTAAACTATAGTCTATTTGTTATGATACTTCGATTTTTTTTGTAAATTTTGACAAGTAAAAGGACCTAAATTTCTTGTTAATAACCAAAATTTATATTTGACTTATTTGTGTCAATTTAAAAGTAAATTCTTCATTTGTAAATATTTTTGCATTCATATCTTTGTAAATAAATCTTGCAATTTGTAAATATTTTCATGTTGCACTTGGATTTTGTGGGTAGTATCCGTTGAAAACCCTCACGAGACAACACTTATCCTGCTAGGGACACCTAGAGATCTAACGGCTTGTTGCATACCCTCAATGCAATTATGCTCCCAACGAAAACGGATTTATCTTAGTTTCAGTTTATTTGAGGACGAATAAAAAGATAAGGTGGGGGTATTTGTTGTGCACGTAAATGTGCATATTTTTATTTCCATATTTTATCGAATTTAATTAAATAAATGATCATATTGGGTATTTTAACATGCTTAAATCATAATTCAAATTATTTTCAAATCCTCGTATATTCATCTTCATGTAGGGGCAAAATGAACATTTTTGCATATATTAATATGAGAAAATTTACTTGGAAATTTCTATATTATTTTTAGGAATTTGGCTTCAAATATGGTTTCATGTAGAAATATGCATGCACAAGAGTTAGAGAACAAATGAAGATGGAAATAATTCATTTCATGACAACATGGAGGACCCCACCTACCTTAATGTACAAATTAGAAGCTAATGCACATGCGAATGGCCATTAAAGTTTCATGCGTACTTAATGGAGGATATCTCATGCTAATGATAACTTGGTGGTCACACTTCTTAAGGGGTAGTTTGGGTAGTTCCCAAAAAATGAATTAGGGTTTTAAAACATATATATATACCTCATATGTTCATGTAACCTCTCTCTTCCTCTTAGTCTCTTAGCTTCTTTAGTTTGGTTTAGGATCAAAAATAAAAACAGGCTTTCTTTTCTTTCTTTGCATGGCTACTTAGCTATTACTTTTCATGTATCTTTCCTTTTTATGCAATGTTAATTAACGTTCTTTTTATCTATTCTAGCTTTTGTTAGTTTTTACAATTTTTTTAACTTAACACTCTCAAATTTGGTTTAATTTGATTGAATAGAAATTTTAAAATCTAAACAATTCCATGTGGATCGACCCGTACTCGTCATGTACTAAAATTGTATGTTGTGCGCTTCCGGTTAAATTTTAGTTTAATTTGATCGGCTATTTTCTAATCCGATAGAGATTTAGCCGTTCAAACAAGAATGGTTTCGGAAGAGATACTTTTGTTTAGATTCACTTTGATCCAAATGATATTTTTAAATATAAACCCAATCTTTTCGAAAGAGGAACTTTCAATGGTTTCGAAAAGGATACTTCCAAAGTTTTCGAAAGGCACGGGCCTAATATTTTGAAAAGAGATTTATACGCTTTCAAAGGAGGTTATCCAGTGAGGCCGAAAGTAATGTTTTAAAGGTTTCAAAAGCCTTAATTAGTTTTTCAAAACAAATAACCCAATCTCCTTTTAAAAAAGAAAACCATGGCATAAATAAATAAAGTGCCTTGAAAAGGAGTTTTTGAAGAAGTTTTCTTTGATTAAAATGTTAAAGAGATTAACCAAGTTATTGTGTTTGCTTCTTTATATATGTATATATTCACGTTGTGATGGACCCATAACTGTAATTTGGGGAAAGGCAGAATAACCAGCTAGGTTGACCCAACAGTGAATATAAGTTAACTCTTGAATGAGTAGAATTACATCTAGAAGGTCAGAAAGACTAGAATATAGGATGCTAAAATATTAAAGAAAAATGTTGGTAGGGGCCAATAGGTTCACAATAAGCCCATAAAAACTGTGTATTGGAGAAGATATTGATAGGGGCCAATAGATTCATTGTAGGCCGATGAAAACTATGTATAAATGAAGATTTCCACAGTTAGCCCATGAAAACTATGGTTTGATATTAGCAAGTGCCAATAGGTTTGTAGATAGCCTATAAAAAGTATATCCAGATTAAGATATTGACAGATGCCAATGGGTTCCTCGCCAGACCATGAAAACTAGGATAACGGTAAGGATATTGGAGTTACCAATAGGTTCCGAGTCAGCCCATGAAAACTAGGATAAGTGTAATGATATTGGAGTTGCTAATAGGTTCCTCGTCTGCCCTTGAAAACTATGATAAGTGTAAAGATATTGGAGTTACCAATAGATTCTTAGTGATCCCTTGAAAAGTATGTAATTGGACAAAGTGACCATAATCATTTTATCGATTATTAGTTAGCCCATAAAAACTAGTAGGTTAATAGTAATCCTAGAAACTATAAATATGACAGCTAGGCAAAAATGAATAGGGATGGGTAATCCAAAATTGATTCACTTGTTTTGCATATATTCATATCATAGTATATGGTTTTGTAAATGTTTTAAGATACTAATGAGGGGAAAATCCATTTCGCTAAGCGGCGTGGTCTCGCTAAATATCTAAATGTTTTGAGATGGTAGATTATTATTCATACCAAGATTTATGTCTAACTCGAAGTTTATTTTTTCCCTTTAAACTCTTGGGTACTCAATAGATTTTGAGTAGTTTGAGAGTTGAAGTTTTAGGTACCTCTTTAAACGAATAAAAGCTTTCGGAGACGTGCGGAAGGTATGATAACTATTTAGAGTTTTCTTTTATTTTGATTCCACTATGTTGTTATTATAATGGCAAAGTTGTTAAATTGCTTACATATACTCTGATCATCCAAGGAGGCATCTTCATATGTCTCTCTTAGTGTATGTTATAATAAAATATATTTTCTCGGAACGTAATTAATGATTGTGGGATTATGAAATAAATTTGAAATGTTTTGAAATGGAATGTGGATCTTGTTTGATTTTTTATTTTTTTTCCATATTCATGTGTTTCTATGTATAAATGTATCTAACATTGTCGTATTTGGTCGCCGAGGATTAATAACTATGAATGGCTGCAGCATCCGTAGCCATTAGTTTTGCGTCTCTAAGTAAGGTGATGTTACAAGTTGGTATCAGAGCATAGGTTTATGAAACTTAAAGGAATGTTAAACCTAAAAGATTTTCAAAACATAATCCAATGAATTTAAATAAATGATCGGGGTTTGGGTTAACGTTGTAGTAACGTACTTGTATTTGATATATATATATATAAGAGAGGGGAATACGTACATATATATATATATATATATATGTACGTATTCCCCTCTCTCTTAAACCGTTCTTCTGTGTCTTACTAAGGATCGTATGCAGATTTACGAGAAAGAAGGTATGGAAGTAGGAATGGAAGAGGAAATCTCGGTAGAAGAAGCACTACAACCAAAGAAAATGCTCGACCTAATACTAGGAAGAACCAAGGTCGACGGGCTAATGCTAACCAAAATGCCTATGCCAGTATGGGTGCTGGAAATCCACCAGTAGATATGGAGGCGATGTATTAGTTCTTTATCAATGTGATGCAAGCAGGAGTTGCTTGAAATATCGAAGGTGCTAATCTTGTGGCTCTGGTTGGGAATAATTATGCTAAGTTGAGAAGATACTACACTAGTCTGGGTGGGAAACCGTTTATGGGAACAGAGGATGCCATAAAGGTAGAGAATTGGTTGTTGCATTGTGAGTGTATCTTCGCTGATTTGGGTTTGGATGATGAGCAAAAGAGAAGGTTGGCCTTTAGGCAGTTGCAAGGGTCAACACTTCATTGGTGGAACAGTGTTACTGTCGGAGTTTCAAAGGAAGAGTTGACATGGGCTAAATTCAGAAGAAGATTTGAACCGAGGTTTAGGGAGAGATGTCGGTTATCGAGTATACCACTAGGTTTGATGAGCTGTCTCAACATGGGTATGCTACTATAAACATTGACATCAGGAGAAATGAGAGTGTCATTCGAGGACTGAGGCTTGAGCTTGCTATGGCGATCCTAACACATATCTATGATCCTTGTAATGCGGTTGTGGAGATGGAAATTTGCCATGAGGAGATGCTTGTTGTTTGTGCTAGAGAGAAACCAGTTGAAACCCAGGGTTCTTAGGAAAAGAAGATGAAGTTCTTGAAGAAGAAGGGAGCCTAGAAGGGAGATGCTTCCAAGAAGACAAAGGATGATTTAGTTTGATACAAGTGTGACAAGAAGGGTCATTATGCAGATGAGTGTCGATCAGGCAAGGGAAAGAAGGCTGCAGATAAGAAGAATGTGAAGTGCTATAAGTGTGACCAAATTGAGCATTATAAGAATCAGTGTCCAAAACCGGTTAGGGTGAACAAGGGAAAAGTTTTTGTTGTTGGACCATCATCTGCTAAGCCAACTGCGGCTCATAAAGGAAAGACTGTGATGGAAGGTACGCTTTCGATTTAGAGTATACCAATTAGGATACTATTTAATACTGGTGCATCACATTCATTTATATCCCAGTGTTTGGTTGATAGTTTTGCTTAAAACCAACATACATTGTTACTTCCTTAAGGATTGCAAATCCAATACGAGGGTATGCAACTCTAAGGATGAGATGTGACCAGTTAGAACTTGATTTGTTAGGTCATAAGTCTTCATGCAGTCTGCATGTTTTCGATTTTGTAGATTTTGGTATCATTTTTGGGTATGAATTCGTTGAGAAGGTATGAGGCTAGGATATTTTGCTAGGATAGGGAGATATCACTAAGACACCCTGATAGTCATAACCGAATTATATTCTCGGTGGAGAATTATCGGAGTAGTTATGCTTTGTTAAGAGAAGTGGAAGTAGGAGAAGAGCTAAGTCAGGTTCGAGTGGCAAGAGATTTTGCAGATGTCTTTGAGTCGATCACAGGACTACCACCAAAACGGGCTATTGAATTTCAGATATATCTTATCCCAAGAGCTGAACCTGTGAGTAGGCCATCTAGTAGGATGACACCTACCGCGATGAATAAATTGAAGGTGCGGCTAGTGGGTATTAGAGGAAGGAATTTCATTAGACCAAGCAGTTCGCCTTAGGCAGCAGCCGCAGTGTTCGTAAAGAAACCAAATGGGTCGTTGAGGATATGTATCGACAATCGTAAGTTGAGTGAAAGGACGATAAAGAATAAGTATCCTTTGTCAAGGGTTGATGATCTATTTGATCAGTTGTGTGGAGCCAGAGTATTTTTTCAGTTGAATTTTGTGATAGGTTTCCATTAGTTAAGAGTGATAGAGAGCAGTATTCCTTTGACGGCATTTCGAACTAGGTATGGTTAATATGAGCGGTTAGTAATGCCATTCGGGTTAATGAATTCACCTATTTTCATCGTGGATTTGATGAACCGAGTCTTCGAGAGTATTTAGATAGATTTGTGTTGTTGTTTATAGATGACATTTTGGTGTACTCTAAAAATGAAAGAGAGCATGAATGTCATCTTAGAGTTGGGCTGGAGATGCTGAGGTAACATCAACTAAAGGCAAATTTTTCCAAGTGTCATTTTTAAAAGAAAGAGGTTAAGTTTCTTGGTCATGTGGTTTCAAAGAAGGGGTTGTCAATCGATCCATATAAGATCGAAGTTGTTAATAATTAGAAGAGGCCAAAGAAGATGGCTGAGATTAGAAGTTTTCTTAGACTTGTTAGCTATTACATAAGATTTATTAAAGATTTCTCATGGGTAGCAACGCCTTTAACTAAGCTAACCAAGAAGAAGGTGAAGTTTGTTTGGTCCGAAAAATGTGAGGAAGCATTCCTTAAATTAAAACATTTGTTGACCAATGCACCAATGTTAGTAGTTCCAAACGGAAACCAATGGTTGGTGGTGTATATTGATGCATGCGGAATAGGATTGGAAGCCGTGTTGATGCAGAAGCGTAAAGTGATTGCCTATGCTTCATGATAGCTTAGACTACATGAAGTGAGATATCATACTCATGATTTAGAGTTGGCAGCAGTGATCTTCGCATTGAAGATTTGTAGACATTATCTCTTAAAGGGGAGATTTGAGTTATACACAAATTATAAGTCTTTAAGATATTTATTCTTTCAAAAGGAGTTGAATATGAGATAGAAGAAGTGGCTGGAGTTTTTATCTACTTAAGATTTTGGTATAGAGTATACTCCTAGGAAAGAAAATAAGGTAGCCGAAGCTCTTAGCAGAAGACATCAGAATGTGGTGTTGGTTATGTTGGTAGAGTGGAAGGATTTAGAAGCTTTGACTACCTGTAGTGTGTAGTTAAGATTGGCTGCTAGTTCCAGTCAGAGTACTTCCATGGTGTCCTGTTTGGAAGTTCGACCAATGTTGATCGAGGGAATAACCTCTAAGCAGAAGGCTGATCCAGTATTAGCCAAGAAGATTAGAAGGCTTGAGGTTGGAGCTATGATCGATGATTTGGAAGACTTTAGTCTTGACCAGAGAGAATGGTTAAGAAAGAATGGGCGATTGTGTGTTTCAAAAGTTGAGAACTTAAGGAAAGAAGTTCTTGGTGAACGTCATCGATCTAAGTTTATGATTCATCCTGGAGGGATCAAGATGTATCAAGATATGAAGAGGAACTTCTATTGGGAAGGCATGGAGAGGGATGTTGGCTTGTGGGTTAGGCGGTATGCAAACTGTCAACAAGTGAAAGCCAAACATCAGAAGCCGAGTGGGTTGCTTGAGCCTTTAGAGATTCCGTTTGGAAATGGGATTTGATATCCATGGATTTTATAAACAGGTTGCCGAGATCAAATAGAGGAAATGAAAGCATATGAGTTGCAGTGGACAGGTTGACCAAAAGTGCCCATTTCATTCCAGTTAAGTCAAACAGGATGACATCTGTTTTAGCTAAGTTGTTCATGAAGTACATAGTTAGACTACATGGAGTTCCTAGTAGCATAGTCAGTGACAGAGATGCTTTATTCACTAGTGAATTCTGGAAGAGTCTACGGGGTGTATTAGGCACTAAGCTCAAGATGAGTACTGCATATCACCCTCGGACGGATGAACATATATAGAGAGTCAATAAGGTACCCAAGGATTTGTTGAGAGCTTATGTATTGGACTTTAATGGATCTTGGGAAGATCACCTACATTTGTTTGAGTTTTCATTATCAGACTAGTATAGGAATGGCGCCTTTTGAAGCTTTGCATGGAAGGCCATGTAAAGCACTAGTATGTTGGTTGGAGACTGGAGACAGATTGGTCTTAGGTCCAGATTTGGTTAGGGAGGTGTCAGAGAAGACTGAGTTGATCCAAGAAAGAACGATGGACAGTCCAGACTACAAAGTTACGCAAATAAGAGGCGTAAAGACCTAGAGTTTCTCAATTAGAGAAGGTTTTCATTATGGTATCACTGATGAAGGGTGTGGTACGATTCAGAAAGTCAGAGAAATTGGCACCGAGATATGTTGGTCCATTCTAAATCATACAGAGGATTGAAAAACTCGCATATAGAGTAGAGTTGCCGAGCAGTATGGCAGGTGTCCATAATGTATTTCATGTGTCTCATCTTTGCAAGTATGTGCATGATCTAGAGACTACAGGATTGGAAGATTTAGTAGTAGAGCCTAATTTGACTTTTGTTAGACAACCAGTTCGGGTTGTAGCGAGAGATGAGAAAAGATTGAGAAACAAGACAGTCAAATTAGAGAAGGGCTGTACTTGGGAGACAAAGGACAGAATTCAAGATACTTATCCTGATCAGCTTTAAGGGCATGTCTATATTAGATTTATATAGATAATTGCTAGTCAGGTGGACTAGTATGGTTGTTAGGAGTCGTTAAGGATGATTGCTATATTTAGTATTTAGTCTTTACTGGATTTTGAGGACGAAATTCTTTAAGAAAGGGAGATTGTAATGCCCCTAATTTTGATATTATTATTTAGGAGATTTAATTAGATAAATTAAATAGAATAATGTAATGATTAGAATGATAAGGGGATTGGGATATGAAAATAAAGTCAAGATTGTCCTCAACTAATTAATTAAATGGGCTTAAGAATGGTTTTTTAAGTTTAGCAATTTACATAAGGGCATAATGGAAATTAGCTACATATAACCTTTACCCTTATATATATTCTCGTTCCATTCATTTTCCCATTCACGTCATTTTGAAAACAAAACACAAACGTAAAGAGGAGCCAACCATTGCTATGAAGAAAAGAGAAAAGAAATCAAAGTAAAGCTAAGGATTAAAGCTAGGGGAATAAATCTCAATCTCAATCTCAATCCAATCTCATTATCATAATCAAGATGAATAATAATTTATACCATCTCTATTTGTTTTATGATCATATGTTTTCGGATTTAAGATTAAATTCGTTTTTATGATGATTTGGATGATGATATGCTTGAATTACAAATTGTTTAATTTAAACAAGATTGTTTAAATGAGGATTTATGCGGTTTTAGGGCAAAATCGATTGTAAATGATCTTTGAATGCCGTGGAAATTTTTTTTGGAGTTGGGTTTCAATTTTGATAATTTTCCAAGCTTTGGAAGAATTATTATAAATTTTCAAAGGAATATATGGTTAATTGAGTTTAGAAATTTATTTCAGAGATTATATTGAGAATTTGGATCTAAAATTTTGATATGTTAGATAAAATGATTAAAGTGAATTTCTACTATTTTTGGGGTTATTTCCTAAGTGATTTGTTATGGAAATTAATTTATTTTAGAAGAAGCACTTAATTTCAATATTGGTTTTACTTAATGGAAGGGCTTATTTGCTAAACTAACCTTAGTTTACATCTGAAATTAAGCGGCAACTATTTTGGTAAATATTTGGAAAAGTTAGGGCAACCAATCATATGTTTACACGTTGCAGGTTAGTTAGAAAGTATTTGCTTTAATTGATATTAATCAGTTCTCATTCAGAAAAGTTGGTTCTGCCTCCTTTAGAAGTGCCTTTCGACTCCAATGCCACCACTTCATCCCACTTGAGACCAACCTAGCTGAAAACAATACACATGATATCAATGAGATTGGTATGAAGTGGATTGGTGTAGTTCGGAAGGCAGGGTGTTAAAAGCAATGCTTTCGATAGAGAGGAAATCATCATTTACTTTTAAAAGTTACGCGTCTGCTATATTTTTGAAGGGTGCTTTCGACCAAGTCGATACCCAGTAACTTTCGAACTTGTTGCCGTCTTTTTTTGTTTAAAAGTAGAGCTTTTGGCTAAGATCCTTATTTATAAAAGAATGCTTTTGAAAAGGGTTTAAGGCTTTCAAAGGCAACGGCTTTGAAAGGGGGTTTCGATGCTATCATTTAGTGTTTTAACTTAAATGGTTTGAAGCTTTCGAAAGGGATGGTGCCGACGCCATCATGTTATCCCTAATACTTTTATATGATAAAGAATGGTTTCGAAAGAGATATTTCCATTTAGATTCACTTTGACTCAATTGATATTTTTAAATATAGGCCCAATGGTTTTGAAAGAGGGACTTTCAATGGTTTCGGAAGGGATACTTCCAAAGGTTTCGAAAGGCAAGGGCCTGATGTTTTGAAAAGAGATTTACATGCTTTCGAAAGAGGATATCCAGTGAGGTCGAAAGTAATGTTTTGAAGGTTTCGAAAATCTTAGTTTTTCAAAACAAATAACCCAATCTCATTAAAAGAAAACCATGACATAAATAAATGAAGTGTTTTGAATAGGAGTTTTTGAAGAAGTTTTCTTTGATTAAAAGGTTAAAGAGATTAACCAAGTTATTGTGTTTGCTTCTTTATGTATGTATATATTCATATTGTAATGGACCTATAACTGTATTTTGGAGAAGGGCGGAATAACTAACTGGGTTGACATAATAATGAATATAAATTAAGTCAACTCTTAAATGAGTAGAATTGCAATTAGGAGGTTAGGAACACCATAATATAGGATGCTAAAATATTAAAGAAAGATATTAGCAAGGGCCAATAGGTTCACAATATGCCCATGAAAACTGTGTATTGGAAAAGTTGTCGGTAGGGGCCAATAAGTTCATAGTAAGTCCATGAAAATAATGTATAAATGAAGATGTCTTAAAGACGGGATCATAGTTAATTTATGAAAACTATGATTCGATATTGGCAGAGGCCAATAGATTTGTAGTTAGCCCATGAAAACTATATCCAGATTAAGATATTGATAGATATCAATAGGTTCCTAGTCAGCCCATGAAAACTATGATAAGTGTAAATATATTAGAGTTAACAATAGGTTCCTAGTCAGTCCATGAAAACTAGGATAATTGTAAAGATATTGGAGTTACTGATAGGTTCTTAGTGATGACATGAAAACTATGTAACTAGACAGGGAGATCGTAATCATTTTACGGCTATTAGACAGCCCATGAAAACTATTGGGTTAATAGTAATCCTAGAAACTATAACTGTGATAGATAGTAAAAAAATGGGGATGGGTAATCCAGAATTGATTCGCTTGTTTTACATATCTTCATATCATATTATTTTGAATCTTTTTAACCATTGTGGATGAAGAGCACGATATATGGTTTTATAAAGGTTTTAAGATTGTAGTGAGGGGAAACCCATTCCGTTACGCGGCGTGGTCTCACTAGATATCTAATGGTTTGAGATGGTAGATTATTAGTCATACCAGGCTTTATTTCTGACTCGAAGTTTATATTTTTCCCTTAAACTCTCGGGTACTCAATTGATTTTGAGTAGTTTGAGAGTTGATGTTTTCAAGTACCTCTTTCGATGAATAAAAGCTTCCGGAGACGTGCAGGAGGCATGATAACTATCTAGAATTCTCTTTTATTTTGATTCAGCTGTGTTGCTATTGTAATGGAAAAGTTGTTAAATTTCCTATATATACTTTGATCATCCAGGGGGCATCTTCATATGTCGCTCTTGGCGTATGTTGTAATAAATATATTTTCTTCGAATGTGGTTAATGATTGTGGGATTATGAAATGAATTTGAAATATTTTGAAATGGAATATGGATCTTATTTGATGTTTTTTTTTTCATATTCATGTGTTTCTGTGAATCAATGTATCTAACATTGCCATATTTGGTCGTTGAGAGTTAATAACTATGAATGACTACAGCATCCATAGCCATTAGTTTTGGGCCTCCAAGTAGGTGGATGTTACATTGAGTCCCTATGAACAACAAGCCTATGATGTATCAACTATTATCGAGCCTTTACAACACTAGTTATTGTAAAGCAATAAAAGATACCAAGCTTCAACAAGAATGATGGGACTCAGCATTAGCAAAGAATATCGAGCATCTACGATAATATAGATTGTCATACATCTACCATTATGAAGGTGATCTAGTACATACCTTGGTATGGGATGTCGAGAATTAACAATGCAAAGAGGATAACAAGCATCCAGCTGGGTGGACACGTGGCAGCCATCCCACCTGCCACCACCTCTATAAATAGACCTCCTTCGCCACTTGGAAGGGACCAATTTTTTCTTTCTCTAATTCTCAGATTATAAGTCGTAAACCCTAAATTGAGTTGGGGATTTCTTGATACAATTGTAACTTTTTGCCTATAAGGACTTGGATAATAAACTTTGCATGATATAATGCCTTATATATGTATCTTTGACTATTATTAAAAGAATAGGCGTGTGTATAACTTATTTTTGGATTCGAACTTGAATTTGGACTTGCGTATTTACAATTTGAACAAGACTACTTAAGCACTTATCTGAATTAAAGTTTACTTTGCATAAAAACTATTATACCCATTAACATATGGACACTGGATCGTAATATATGTGAATTCCCAATTTTGACCATTAATGAATAAGTAATGAACTATTGCACATTTATGAAACTTGCCCATTTTAGCCTTGGACATATGACATGGATTTCCAGATAATTTCATTGCTATATTAAAGCTCATGAGTATCATCGTGTCCTTTTCAAATAATACTGTCTTATACAGCATCTCCAGTGTTGAGCTATTTTTTGGTTTAACATTTTGGTGCTATGAGGGCTTGAACCTCCTATTCGTTATTTCTTTACCTTACTTTAAGTTAAACTTTGTTTTAGGACAATGGTGAAGGCCAAGAAGGTTAATGTTCTAAATGAAGAACTTATACAAACAACGACCTTGGAGTAAAATATCACTCTGAATTTTAATTTGGAGAACGCTAGTGATTGGATAACCCTCAGCACCAGCAAAGCCAACAAGTAGCAAAGCCAAAATTCAAAATTAAACAAAACAACTCATAGCGATGCAAGAGCTTTTCAAAAAAGTTCTTTCTCGGAAGTCTTCCATTACAACAAAGCTTACCGACGAATGAGAAGAAGTCGAATCTCCAAGGAAAAATTTAGGCACCTCAATAATCAAAAACAATTATAAGGGAAAAAGCACCATGGGCCCAAAAAGAAAGCAAGGAACCTAAATGAAGGACCAGTCATATATTCTCCAACATTAGAAGAGAAAGAAGATAATAAAGCAAAGATGAATCGTCGGAAGGAAAACCAAGAAAAGCTGGCAAAAAGGTCTACCAAACAATCTAGTAGTTCAATCTCATGCAAAGAATACAAACCCTATAGAGGGGACTGTCGTGATGATGAAACCTGCTTAAGAGATGTGGCTAAGAAAATGGTGAAGGCCATGCTTATCTTAAAGGGAAGATAACACTTGATCTGAGGGTTAGTAATAACTTTTGTGAAGCTCCATTCATGGAGAAGACAATGTCCGTTAGAATTCCGTCGTATATTAAAATCCCTTCACTGAAGTATAACGAAACCACTGATCTCGATGATCATCTTTTGGCTTTTGAGAGCCAAATGGATTTGCATAACGCTTCTGGAGCAGTACATTACATGCGTCAATGGTGCAAGCACTACAGAGAGAAGGCTATTCTCTTGGGAACAATTCTCTTATGAATTTTTAGCATAGTTTTGCATATGCAAAGATCCTACCGTAGATTCTAGCGTGTTGGCCAATGTCAAATGAAGACCATGAGAGTTTCTTAGCGAATATATGAGGAGGTTCAACACAAAGCCCTTAAAGGTGAAAAACATGACCGATAAGGGAAACCTTATGGCAGTACTATTAGAGTTAATTGAACAAACTCCTTTTTGGAAGGAACTCTACGTCCATGGATGAAGGGATCTGTAAGATTTCCATTTTCAGACTAAAAATTTCATCCGCATGGATGAAATATATCATGCTAAGTTGAAGTCTCAACCAAAGAAAAAAGGATGGAAATTTGATTTTGATCACCCCAACAAAAAGCTAAGATGGGATGAAAATAGAAGAGGAAGATGAGAGAAAATTCCTAAAACTAATTACGTAGAATTAAACATGCCCATCTCCTATATTTTTGCTATGGCCAAAGATAGAGAAAATTTTCCTACTTACTTCAAGGCAAGGAGCAATCCCAAACCAAAAAGAGGAGAAGATTATTGCGCCTACCATAAAGCAAATTAGCACAAAACTAATAAATGTCATGTCTTAGCAAGGATAATCCAAAACATGGTCAGATCAGAATCTCTAAAGGAGTTTGTCAAGGAAACGTAAAAGTATCCACATCCCAATAGGAATAATGCGAGGCCTTCAAAAAATATTGTGAATTTTATAAATAATGATTCTTAATAGGACTTTATTCCTCAAACTAACTACATAGATGTCATTTACGGAGGTCCCTATCTCGTTGGAAGTAGTAAAGGGGGCCAAGAGCAGATATATAAAACAAGGGATAGAATCTTCTCCATTCAGGAGGAGCCACCTTTCAAGAGTCGTAAATTTCAACTCAAAATGCCCAACTTAACAATAACTCCATAAGAGCTATGGGGAATCTGTCACTCGCATATTGATCCGTTGATGATAACTTCACAAATTGGGCTCTCTGTGGTAACAAATATCTTATTTGACACCAGAAGTGCAGTGAACATCATTTTTAAACACATTTTTAATCAAATGAATATTCCAAAGGAGAAATTGGAACTAAGCTTCAAATGTATCTTTGGGTTCAATAATAAAGGGTCTATCCAATAGGGTAGATAAAGCTTTTGGTGCAAATGGGAGTTCCACCAAACTTCGAAAACTTTTGAAATTCTATTCATAATAATGACCAACCCTCCTATTATAATGCTTTATTTAGAAGGTTGGCTCTAGATGAATTAGATGCATTTGTCTCGCCAAAATATCAAATTGTGAAATTCTTGACTAATAATGGTTGGGGAACCATAAGTGGTGAACATCTTCATTTTTTTACTTTAACAAAACTAGAAAGGAAAAAGAAAAAATATCTGCTTAGGAATTATGAAATTGCGTAAATGAATTTTCTAATGTGTCATGGAAACACTACACCAAAACAGGCAAATCCTAACATTTATAAGTGTTACAAATAATTTCAGTAACACATTTTAAGTGTTACTAATGGACTGTGAGGAATGAAGCGACCAAATTTGTAACACTTATAAGTGTTACAACATACGTATTACTAACACTTATAAGTGTTGGTACCTAAATATACGGTAAGACTTATAAGTGTTGGTACAGAAATATACGGTAACGCTTATAAGTGTTGGTACAGAAATATACAGTAACGCTTTTAAGTGTTGGTATAGAAATATGCGGTAACGCTTATAAGTGTTGGTACAGAAATATACGGTAACGCTTATAAGTGTTGGAAAATGATTATTTAGTAACACATATATGTGTTGTTACACATAAAATACTTTTGCAAATACTGACAACATTTATAAGTGTTGCAAATATAAACTTATGATTTTACATAATTTCTTGCAATACTAATATTAAAATATTTAAAGCAAATGGAGTATAAGATATCATAAACAGTGGTCCCCATATCAGACAATTCATCATACAGATTGCAAAATTTAAAATGCTCTACAGATGGAGTAAATATGTCATAAAAAATTATTAAAGATATCTTAATATTACAATGCCATGTATTCTGATATTACAACAACATAAGCTACGAAAATTTTAATTTCAAAATACACTTAAAATTTAACTTAAGATTAACGTAACCATTCTGGATCACCCACTCCAAAGTATGATGGTTTGCACATTCTTCAACGTCCATGCGACAATCCAAACCTTTACACGTGCCTGCATTTAATATAAACACTCAATAAAAACTTACAACTTCAAAATCAATTACATTAATAAGTTGCAACTCAGTTTTCAATTTTAATTCGAAAAGCATTCAGTTTCATAATAACTTGACATGCAATCCAGTTTTAAAACTGTGTTGCTGCAACTCAGTTTTAACACTGAGTTGCTGCCACCCAGTTTAATAGTGTTAAAACTGGGTTGCACAACTCAGTTTTAACACCGAGTTGCTGCAACCCAGTTTAACACTTTTAAAACTGGGTTGTGCAACTTAGTTTAACACTAAGGGAACCGACTACATAGCCATACATGCACTCAGGTTGTGCACTTAGAAACCCAAGATATGTACATGCACTCAGCCTTTTATGTACCAAGATAATAATACTATAGTTGAGTAGCATATTGTGCAACTCTGATTATTGGAAGATAAATAGTATTTGAAACCACATATGATTTCGAGTAGCATGTATAGAGTTCAAACTATTTATCTTACAAAATGTCTATAACATAACTGGGAATAGTAGAAAGAATATAAAAGGAAGCTAATGCATCAAATGAGGATGATGCTTTAACTAGCTTAAATCTAGACAACGAACAAAATGCGAAAACCTTTATGAATATACATTTTCCAAAAATTAGTAAACACGTTTGTCTATGTTCTGATTGAGCTTGATATTATCTTATCACATAGGTTTCTGATAAAAGTAAAAAACTCACTTCTAACAAAAGATTTTCTCGTCTTCTACTGTAATTTACAAATTTACAGACACTGTAAATGGTGAAGAAATTGTTCCATTGGATAACAAAAACAGCGTGGATGGATGGCACATTATTCAATTTGCTGGAGGAAAAAAATCTCCTACAAAATTTCATTTGATACTTGTTTGGCTTATCTGGGGTTAGAAGGTATAAGGGTTAAATCTAATAGCAAGTTATTCGTTTTTGAATTTGAACGTGTTGAGAGAAGAAATAAGGTGCTTGGAGATGACCATATTATTATATAAGACGTAAAGTTTTTATCATCTCAATAGACCCCTTATATAGATTGTGTTCACGAGAGCATTAAATATTTACCGGTTTGGGTCTATCTAATAAAAATACTCTCAATTCATTGGACTCTAATTAGTATTGATTGGATTGCTAGCTATTTGGTGAAAGTTATTTGTTTTGATGAATCAACGGAAAGAATGGAACGATTTGAATTTGCTGACGTTTTAATTAAAGTAAAACCAGCTAACCTTTTGCCAACTCAAATCCCAGTCCAATTTGATAAAGATAAAATTGTTTGGGTTCAAGTTGAGTATATGTGGAAGCTGAACATATGTGATTTATGAAAAATCTTTGGGCACACTAGCAATTATTGTGAAAAGAATAATGATAGCGTGAAGAAATAGGAAAATAACTAGGTGTATAAAGAGGTACAACATCAAAATTAAGGTAAACAAGTAGGGAATGTTGTGAAAGAAAATCATGGCAGTTATACAACGAACCAGAATGAATGGATAAGGCCAAACAATAGGAAATTAAGGCAGATATATGGGAAGATAAGAAAAATTTATAGGAAAAAACAATAGTAAAACAGTCCAACAGTGAAATAAACAATGAAACTCCAGACACATTGAAATCAAAGCAGACAGTAACTCCTCTAAGGCTGCAACACCTGTCTGCCCTATTATATTTGTTCCCACTGCATTAATGTATTAATTACGTATTAATGTATATGCATATAAACTGAGAGATAACAGGTTCCAAATGTCATTGTTCTTACCTTATTCCCAACATTCATGGTAGAAATCCCTCTTTCCTTCAAAATAACTCTTAGGGATATTTCAAGATTTGAAATTGGTCACTTCAATAGCTTGCAGGTTTTCTACTAAATTTCTAATACAGATATCTAATATTCAATTCAATATTGCTTTTCAGTTTGTGTAAATGAATGCATTATATCCTCCTATGCATCTTTTATTCAATATTGCTTCTCATAGCAGTACTTAACTTCTTGATTTTCTTTCTGTTTGTTTTATTGTCCTGATAGTGTAAAATATTTTAATTTACTGCATTTATTACAGTTATTTCTTTTATTCCAGCAGATACTTCACACAAAAATGAAATAATCACAAGAAATATGTTTGCTCATTCATCCTTTCAGCTATCATGTCAAAGAAGTTCTTGATCTATTTAAATATGGTTACGTATAAAGAAATGTATTGTGTATGAAATTATATTATCCGGATTATACGTCTGACCGGAATTTAATTCATGAAATATCTACAGATATTGGATACAGTAACAGAACTATGCAGCTTAAGTTTATAACTATAATCAACAACTGAAGATAGGAACTGTTAGCGCCAAAATTGGTCACTAACACCCTTAGAGAGTTTGTGTAGAGAGATTAATGAAGAAGATAAATTAAAATAGAGAAGATAATATAAATTAAAATGCGGGAGACGAGAACACAGAATTTATAGTGGTTCGGCGTTGTAGCCTACGTCCACTTTGAAGTTGATCCTTTATTTCTTCACTTTAAACTTGATTACAGATACAATCCGCTTTTAAGTATTCGAATACAATTGTGAAATAAAAGTAGAAGTCTTGGATGAGGTTTTGATGAGGCAGAATCTCCCCTGTGTTCTCTGAAATCCGATGCCTTTCTCTGTGCCCCTGCCTCCCTATTTATAGATGACAGTGGGTTGGACTTCCCTAGTGGGCCTGGTAGTCGAATAACTCGGTCCAAAGAGTGTAGGCACGGCGCGCCGACCAGGGAGGCCGAACGATGGAATGCCGAACAGAAACCTTCGTGCCGAACGAGTAGGCCGAGCAACAGTTGGAACAGTTGTGTTGAGGAGGATGCTGAAACATCTTGCTGGCCGAACGCTTGGGGATGCCGAGCGTTCTTACGCCGAACGTTCGTAAAAAGCCGAACAAACTTTGGTGGCCGAACGATATTATTTGGCCGAGCGGCATTCAATGCCTAACTATCTCTCGATGCCAGACGACCTCTAGATGCCGAACGATATCCTTATGCTGAACTGTCTTATGCTGAATGTTTACTTCGGCCGAACGCTCCTTTGGCCGAACATGCTCTGGATGCCGAGTGTCCTTTGACTGCTAAACACACTTTACACCGAGTACACCTTGGAGGCCGAACGTTAGTCTTGGCCGAACGGCATTCAATGCCGAACGTTCTTCTGATGCCGAGCGATACTTGATGCCGAGCACTCCTCTCTGACCGAGCGTACTCGTATGCCGAACGAGGCAACTATGCCGAACGTACTCGTATGCCGAACGAAGTACTTGTGCCATGTATCCCCTTCATTTCTTGACCAAATGACATATCCAAGTAAACTTCATCCTTCGAAACCAAATCCATCATACTCCAAACTCGATAGTCGTCCAGTTAGTTAGGTTGAATCCGCTTACTTATGGCTTTGACAAAAGGCGGATCAACACAAACCAAATTTGTATATTATAATTTCTACTAGACGTTTGAACACACATGATCACATTTATGATTGATGTATATTTTTATTGTATTTTCAACTACGCACCAAACCTTATTTCTGTTTCATTATATATATTATATCATGAGTCAAAGTATATATACCAAACGTAATACGTTTTACAAGGTGCGAAATGAAATAAATTTCAAAATGTTTGAGTGAATGATAGCAAGCTATCATATAATCCACTCCAAAATGACATACTAAATATACAAGTAAGTAGAAATCAAAATCGCAATGAAAAGAAAGCAGTGTCTAGCGTAAAGTGAAAACAACATTTTCCAAACTATTTGCAGGTGATACCATCAATTGTTGCATCTACCGAAATGTGTCGCTTTTGCGAACCTGGATTCGTATTGATTATAATGTCCAACCACATATTATCCCATGTTTTTTGTCCACTATTTATAATATCCTCGCTATAAGATTTTTTTTATTTAACACTGAATTGACATGTATCCCTTTTTCGTTATGAAAATAAAATAAAATAGATGGTAGGACTGGTCGGTCACTACCGTACAAGAATTTGAAGATACGGCAGAAAAAAGCATCCTATATTGATTGCCCTCCATACACACACGCGTTTCATTAACAATCATTGAAAATTAACACTCGATCAAAATAAACATGCAACATGGAACCACAATTCCATTTAATGGAAAACTATTGCTAGCTTCTTTTTTTATATCACATTCGTTAATGGAAAACTGTTGCATTCACATTTGTTAAACTAAGCAAACAACATCGCATCTTTAATTTGCAATTTTCTATCAAATTTTCAATTGTCGATATCACAAAATTATTCATGTTTATCTTCAAGTTTAAAACACTTCAAGTTTTTCTTTGTGGGAACAACTTAATATAATAATAATAAAAATTTGATCGGTTGAACAATGCATTCATATCTGTGAATAAATCAAGTTGATTAGGCAAGGCATCCAAAGTATAAAAGACCACTAGCTGTCAAAATAAGTAGAAGCAACAAAAGTAAGGATATATTCAAGCTAGTCAACATATTGCTCATACCTGGATTAATATAGGAACCTAAAAGTATTGTTTGGCGATAATAGCGGGCTTTATGATCAAGATACCTAGCATGATTGAAAAGAAAGAAAAATACCTATTACACAACTGATTTAAATAGTATCCTGGTATTATAGAATAATGTGCTAGTGCAATGAACGAATGCAACAATTATTTGCTAGTACTATATAATAATGAGTGCAACATATTTACACAACAAATTTACTGCTTTGGAAAAACTTATAGTGATCTGAGCAAGTGGAGATGCGACGATGATATCAGAAGTGTAAAAATCATTGTACAATTTAATGCTCCTCCTAGAAAAAGAAAACCAATATTTGTCGCTTATACGCAAGTAAAAGAGAACTAAAATTTAAGAAGCTAAGCATGTGAAGTTACAGTGCTTTAATGGACCATATATATCTAGCTAGTTTATTTAATTTTGGGTCAGCTTTTACTGGAACTGAAGTAATGTGCGACGAAATACGAATTGCATCGGATCATGATTGTTACTTGCAATGCAGAAGTGGGGAAAAACCAAATATTGATGCACAGTAATGCTAAAAATGATCACTAAAATAAAGATTGGTCAAGATCATAAAAGAATAACATAGCAAAACATTAGCTAAACAAACTTTTAAGATTAAATTCATTGTTTCCCATCATTACTACCATATTTGGAAGACGAAAATAAATCTTATCATTCTCTTGCGCCTCTAAATATGTCAACTATGTGCTTTAGCATATTAAGTTATTAATCAACACCAAGGTAAGGAGATCAAGTTTAAAAACTAGTTAGTACATCCTCAGGGAACAAGAATAGAAAAAAAAAAAGATTATTGAGAATTCAGACGGTATTAAAGAGAAACTAATCAGAAACATTTATTTAACCAATCTAGAAATCATAACTCAACTGTCAGTCTCAAACATAGTAAAAAGCATAGACATCAATGCAGAAATTTGAAACTACGATACCAATGTCAATCTCGGTTGCAAATAGCAAATATTTTAAATTACCCAAGGTGAATTTATTGCCCCAAATAGACCAATAATACTTACTTGGTCAGCTTTATACCAACCATAAAATGGTCACTGTTATTTCCTCCAAATAGGAAGTCGAAGTCCTTTGGTTTTGGGTTTTTTTAGCTTTAAAATCCTCATCTTGCTCGTCAACACCTTCTCCATACTCAGCGAAAAATTGATCCATGTGCTTCAACAAGAGACTGAAAAATATCAAGAAAGTTTACAAAAAAATGTTTTGAACTAAGGTACATATAATGTATTCAACACATGAGATTTTGATAGTTTATATATGTACTTTTACAATATAAAAATAACTTACCAGTGGAAGATTTCATAGTTCTTCCAAGTGCATGGTAATTAGATTTGATTGAATAACAATATGCTTTTGTATACAAACATTAAAATAAGAACATTGTTCTTATAAAAAGATTGAGTATGTAAATTTCGTTCCTCTAGTAAAGAAGACAGAAGCATTATCTTACAGGATCATTAAGTTCTTCTTCAGAAGAGCACAAACCCATGCTTCTTTCCCTAGCAGCATTATTTGCATCACGAATCTTGTGCAGATCTTCTCTAAGAGGTTTTATTTCTTTTATTTTCTCATTCATTGCTTCATTGTATTTCTTCCTCTCCACAATAAAAGGTTGTAATTGTAATTTATGATTTGATTTCTATGCCTGCATAAAGAAATCATAAAACACAAACAAATAAATAACGATAACGTTAGATATATAAAACACGACTTGCATAATAGACATGTCTGAATATTCACAAAACCACAATAACCTTGTGAAACTTTTGTTGTACTAATAGAAGTTGGATTTCAAAATAAATGTCCACAAATATATTACAGAAATTCAATTTCCATATCGAACGGAATGTTAAATACTGCATAAGAGATCGAAATTTCCTAATTTTTAGTAATGTCAAACACTTCTAAAAATAAGAAAATACCTTATACTTCACAAATAATTAACAAGGGCAAACTTAAAGAGTTAAAATAAAATTTATCACAAAAATCACCAATTATTATTGCTGTATCTAAACTATTAAATAATTTAGTTTATAAAAAAACTATTATGATTAGCTACATCCAATAGATAGTTACAGTCTTACATTTCTTATTGTAAAGTTAACCTTATAGGCCGACGCTCGTTATTAACACAAATGCTAAGATTGGCCTCGCAATAGGATGTGTTAAGGTTGGTTATCATAAACATTGGGTCTAAACTTTAAAAATATTAGTTAATTTGTTCAGAATACATCCATAACCATTTCAATCTTGCCTTTTCTATTGTAAAGTAAGGCCAACCCTCCTAATAACAGAGACATACAAAATGAACAAATGTAGATTAAAACAGCCTTAACAACGTGCATTTTTCTTGTTAATTCTTATGCAATGAAGTATTAGTATTAGAGGAGAAACAATCAACCATGTCAACTGATGCATGCAACAAAATATACCAACACTACAAGAAAATGCAGAATAAATGGCACACCCTTTTGGCCTTCATCAAATCCAAAATCTGGGTTCAGTCTGGAGATGAGTGGCTGTTTAGAGAAGAGACTGATGTTGGAGAAGATTGCCATGATTATCGCCTGGAGATGCGAATTGCCGCAATGACGAATGATTTAGTGTAGCCATAGAATCTTAAAGTGATGCCACCACTTGGAGATGCAAGTTACCGCAGCGATGTGAGTGGTTGCCTCCGAGATGAACGATTTGTTGCCGCCCCTGCTATAAACAGTCTGTTGTCGTTATAAGAGATTTTGCGAAACCCTAGTTATGAGATTTTATGGAATTAAATTTAATGCGGCCAAGAGAAGCGATGGAAAACGGACAGTGTTACAAATGAATGAATGGTTTTAAATTACAATCTAGTCCATGGATATTGATTTATCTACATACTTACCGAGTATTGTAACACTTTTTTATGTTGCAAAGTTTATACAGAAAATTATTTATTTTTACTAACACTTTTTGATGTATCCTAACACTTTTTAGATGTTGGTAGTTTGTAACATTTATAAATGTTAGAAATTGAGAAATATAAAATGTTACAAAATCACTGATTTGGTGTTGTGAAATGGGCTACAAGAACAAAAAAATTCTCGATGGTGTAACAAAACGTCTCTCATTTCCAATTTCCCCTAAAAAAAGAATTTACTGAACTTATTTAATTAACCTCTCATTGATGTATTGTTTCGTCGAGATTTAAACCACGATGTCATTTTCTTGTTCCTGAATGGGCCCTTTGAATTCTTTTAGGTTCATGTTCTACTCCGGGGAAAGATCTATCCGAATTCTAGCTGTACATATAGGACAAATGATCTCAGCACCGCTTCTTTTTGCTGTGAGTTTTTTTTCAATTCGTTTCATGTCTCCAAAAAACTATTCAATGAATTTATTATAATGGTTGACATGGCAGTTTAAGAGTGCTTCTCTAATTAAATAAATAAAATAGAAGAACCTTCTATACATAGCTACAAGCGGTAGTTCCCGAGAACCATACTTCGCTACACTTGAGAAATTTAAAATAGATGGTATTTCTTCTTATAACTTGGAGAAGGTAAATTAAATAGAACTAAAATTGAGAAGCCCTTGGATAATAGTCTTTCGGGCTTACTTTCTAAGGCAAACAAAGAGACAAGAGCAGTTGAAAAGCCCAATAATGAGTTGAAAAGAATCAAATTCTCTGAGAGAAAAGAAAACAAATAGAAGCAAACTAGATAACCAGTGAAATGGAGGAGGAAGAAATCATTACCAAATTAGATTGTAGAGAAGAGCAAGAAACAATAAAATATGCCGAAGATCTAAAAGAAGTAAGCTTAGATTCACCAAACACAACAAAATGGTAAAGATTGGAAAAGAAGTAGGCGACAAACTCAAAGGAGAACCTATCTGATTTGTCTAATCTAGCAAGAATGTGTTTACCTGAACCCACTTGGACATAATTGGATAGATCCAATAGTTATGAGTCATGCTAAATATAGATCCAAATAATGACCCCGTTGGACAAAAAAAAGGAAGTTCAATAAAATTTGCGCTAATGTATTAAAGGAAGAAATCAAAAATTACTTGGGAATGGATTTATTAGGGAAGTGTTTTACCCCAAATAGCTAGCCAATCCCGTGATAGTTAAGAAGTCAAATGGAAAATTGACAATGTGTGTCGATTACGCTGATCTAAATAAGCATGCCCAAAATTAGAGGGAACATGGAGGTGTGCATGGACGATATGTTGGTCAAGTCTCGAAAGGAAATTAATCATCTAAAAGACCTTGAGGAGATTCTTAGAGTACTAAGAAAGTATCGAATGAAGCTCAATCCATAAAAATGTTTTTTTAGAATACAATTTGGGAAGTTTCTATGATATATTGTTAGTGCTCGAGGAATTGAGGCCAATCCTGACCAAATCAAACAATTGAGGATACGGTAGAGCCAGAGCCAAAAATAAGTAAATATGTGATGAACTTAAATAGTAGGGTGATAGCTCTAAACAAATTTATCTCCAAGGCACTCATAAGTGCATTTCTTTCTTTGACATGATTGAGAAAAGAAGAACTTTGAGTTTGGAGAAGATTGCAAAAAAGCCTTCAAAGATTTAAAGGACCATCTTGAGAAACCTTCGATATTAGCTAGTCCCATAGAAGGAGAAAATTTATACTTTTACATGGTAGTCTTCGAACATGCGGTAAGTTTGGTTCTAGTAAAAGAAGAAAATAAAACCCAACTTTTGATATGGTATACTAGTTTAAGGCTTAAAGAGGCAGAATCTAAATATCTAGTTATAGAGAAGTTGGCATACCATCTATATCTCATCGCTCGAAAGTAGACAGCCTATTTTCAAGCACACCCAATCAAGGTCTTAACTAATTTTCCACTTGAGCAAGTTTTCAGTAAGCCCGAAGCATTGGGAAGGTTAATAAGATAAGGAATAGAGCTGAGCCAATATGAGATTGAATTCAAACCCCGAGTGGCAATCAAGGGGCAGTCTTTAGTTGATTTTGTTAATGAATGCACATGATTTATTAAAGAACAACTAGAAAGGGAGAAGGATTTGAAGCCTAAATGGCAATTGTTTGTTGATGGAGCCTCAAATGAGCAAGGTGCTGGTGCAGGATACGCAATCATTACTCCTGATAGACATTGATTACACTATGCAATGAAGCTAGGCTTTCTCGCTACCAATAATGTGGCTGAGTATGAATCAATGATAGCAGGACTTACCTTAGCCCTTCAGTTGAAGATCCGAAGAATAGAAATTTTCAACAATTCTCAATTAATGGTCAACCAGCTGAATCAAACATATCAAATAAAAGATGCGAAATTGATCCTTTATGTCAAAAAGGTGTTGAAAATGTTGACCTAGTTTAAAGATATTTTGATACACCGAGTACATAGAGAAAAAAAATTCAACCCGATTCTTTGGCCAAATTGACAAGCTTACGAGAAGCACTGAGAACTAACATTTTTCCAGTAGGCTTCTAACAGAATACCAACATTAAGGAAAAGCACCCGAACCGAAAATTAAGGTTATGGTGTTAACTAGATCCCAAGCTCTTACATACATGAAAGAAAAGGAGCTGGGAAGTGGAAATGATGGAATCCAAGAAGGAACTGTCCATTTGGAAATTAATAGTCAGTATAAGAATAATTAGATGACGCCCATTATTAAATACTTGGTAGAAGGGAAACTACCAAAAGATAAAAAGGAAGCTAGAAGGATAAGACACAAAGCTCCAAGTTTTATTATGATGGATGGAACACTTTATAAAAAAGGATATTCACTCCCTTACTTAAGATGCGTTAGTCCGGAAAGTGGTAAAAAATTATTGAGAGAAGCTCATGATGGGTTCTATAGAAATCATTCTAATGGCATAAAATTGGCCAAAAAGGTCATGAGGCAAGGTTTCTATTGACCCCAAAAAATAACGATGCAGTGAATTACGTAAAAAGATGTGAGAAATGTTAGAGATTTTCAACAATTCCACATATGTCCCTAAGTGAGTTAACCCTAATCTCAAGTCCATAACCTTTGATGTGTGGAGAATATACTTAATTGGACCGTTGCCTATATCCAAGGGTATATCAAAGTTTGCAGTCATAGCCTTCGTCTACTTTACCAAATAGGTAAAGGCAGAACCATTACCAAATATTAAATTAGGAAAAGTACTAAAGTTTGCGATTAAGAATATAATCACCTGGTTTGGAATACATCATAAAATCATATCCGATAATGGAACTCAATTTGAAAGTGAGGAATTCACTAGATTTTAGAACAAGAATGGAATAATCAAAAGTTTTTCATCCGTAGCTCATCCCAAGGATAATGGAGCCATTGAAGTTGATAACAAAACCATTAAGACTATCCTCGAGAAACAAATGGATAAAGCAAAGGGGCATTTTACTATAAGGACAAATTTTACGGTCCAATTAGTTTCTAGGACATACATCCGCAGAAATTAATTTCAAGGCCAAAATCGAAAGAACAATTAACTTTAAGGGCAAAGTCAGCTGTCCATACTTTCAAGGACATAATTTCAAAGTTTTTTTGACCTTAGAAACTAATTATTTTGCATTTTGTCCTTAAAAATAATTATTTCAGTTGTGTGTCTTGGAAACTAATTTCACTTGCTAAAGAGGCCCTTGTGGCTAATTTCCACTAAAGCAAAAGGAAATTGGGTAGAAGAACTACCACTCGTGCTTTGGACAGATTGAACTTCTACTAAGATTGCAAGAGGGCATATTCCATTTTCTTTGATATATGGATGCAAAAAAATGCTACCAATCGAAGTTGAAATATCATCCCATTGGGGGATTGCATATGCTTTCAATCCCAATCAAGAGCTGAAAAAAGAATCCTTAGATTTGATCAATGAGTTAAGGGATGAAGAGCTCATACGGACGACCGAATATCAACGAAGGATATCACAATACTGTAACTCCAAAATTAAAGAAAGATCATTCCAAAAAGGAGACTTGATGCTACGGAAGGTCATGGAAAATACTAAGAACCTGACAGATGGACTGCTCATACCAAATTGGGAAGGACCCCTTGTTATCAACAAAGTAAACCCATCAGGGATTTATCGACTGTGCTGACCTAATGACAATGTAATAGCAAGAACATGGAATTCTGAACATTTGAGACCATATTTTCCTATAATGAATGAATAAAGAAATTAAGGCAAGTATATCTACGGATTAGGTAATTAAAAGAAAGAAAGGAACTTATAAAGGAAAAGCCTTTGATCCCACCATAAGGCCTGATCAAATCACCTTCTAGAGGGAGGTCGGAGCAAGTCTCTGGTCCCACCCATAAGGCTTGGCCAAAGCATTATAAGCCTTTGGTCCTGCCTACCTGGCTTGGCCGGAGCACTTACTAGAGGGAGTTTAGAGTAAGCCTCCGGTCCCGCCAATAAGGCCTGGCCAGAGCATTATAAGCCTTTGGTCCCGCCTATGTAGCATGGCCGGTGCGCCTTTTAGAGGGAGGATGGAGCAAGCATTTGGTCTCACTTAAGATGGCATTGCTAAAGCACTGACTTGCCGTCGATTTCACTTATAAGGCCTAAACAGGGCACCTTCTAGAGGTAGGATGGGTAAGACTTTGGTTCTGCTAAAGATGGCTAATCAAACACACCGACCAACCTAAATCACTACCTAAAAGGTAGTATGGGGCTAAATCAAAGCCTAAATCATTGACTATAAAGTAATATGGGTATCAAAGTCTAAATCGTTACTTATAAGGTAATAAGGAGTGAAAGGGATCAAAGCCTAAATTATTACCTAAAAGGTAATAAAGGGCAAGAGAGATCAAATAGGCATTTGTAACATCATCTTGAGAATGGATCAAAGCAATTTTCTAAGAGGAAGTGATTAAACACGACTAATCTGGCTTTAATTAAAATTAAAATAGCCCTTGAAGGAAAGGACAAGAACTATCTATTACCCAAAACCAAAGGTCTCAGCATCAAATATGGATATCTAAGAAATTATAAGCCTCCTTGTCAGAAATATTCTATCAAATAGTGGGAATCGCCAATATTGATCGAATTTATGGTCTCCTATTATTGAAATGGTCTTCTTACCAGAAGGATTTCTGGTTTTCTTATCAAATGAATTAACAGTCTTCTTATCAGATGGAATTTTGGTCTTCTTATCGAATGAATTAATAGTTTTCTTATTAGATGAATTTTTGGTCTTCTTATCGAATGAATTTGTGGTCTTTTTACCAGATGAATTTTTGGTCTTCTTATCAAATGAAAATATGGTCTTATTACCAGAAGAATATTTGATCCTCTTATCAAATGAATTTATGGTCTTATTACTAGATGGACTTTAGATCTTCTTATGAAATGAATTTATGATCTCCTTGTCAGATGGATTTTTAGCCTTCTTATCAATTGAATTTAGGGTTTTTGGTCATCTTTCAAGTGGATTTATGGTCTTCTTAATTAATCTCTTTTACATTGGAGTACAAAAAATTCCCTTATACGAGGAAGAAGGCAAATTGATCCATGTCTTTACCAAATCCGAAAGAATTCATCTAAAATCCTACTAGTTCAATAATTATTACAAAAAAAATTCATAGAAAACATTTTCACAAGTTTACAAAGCAAATTAGTCAATTAGGAAAAGAAATAATTCCTTGAAGTAATGAAAGTAATCATCATTTACTTTTTGTTTTTCAGGGGAACATGATTCAAAGGGAAAATTTCATAGAAAGAGAGTGAGAAAAATGAGAAGATACTTGGATTTTGTGAGGACCCGCAAATCCGTACTCCTTGAATATACACTAATCTCCATTGATTAACTCAAGATGAACGGAAATATGAATTCTTACGTTTTATAAAAAAAAAAAAAGATAGAAGAAGAGAGAAAAGATAGAACAGAACAGAAAGAAAACAACAGAACAACATCAAAATCTCACAATCGCAGCGGAACAACATATAATAGATAAATGAATAATCTTTAAACAAAAAAACTATATCAGTTATTACATTACAACACATTACATTACATCATCATCAGAGTATCCAACAACAAACAGCGGAAAAGAAATACTATATACTAAATGATACGCCATTGCCATCCAGCTTGCCTCCCACAATTCCTGAATTCCAGAATATCCTGATAAACCTGACTCTTGACTGCCCGTGTGGAAATTGGTGGGCGCCCAGAGTTTAGGAAGGAAAACAATAAACTCTGAGTCAGTCATGTGACAGGTGTGAGAACTAAAACAGTTTTTTTTAACAAAGAATAGGATAATTTTAAAATAGATTCGCGGTGCTTTTAAAAATGAGACTACCATAAGGCCTCCCGCACACACAATGCAAACGCAGAATCGGAGGAGATTTCTCCTTATGATAGTCAAAGATGCTTGATACGCATTAAAAAGAAACATTTGATATTGTTACTAGTGCATAGTGTAGGAAAAATAATTTCGAAAATAAAGATATAAATCTTAGCCAGCATAGGCATTACGCACTTATGCCTACTATAGCTACCATGTTCAATAGCAGGTTACCGCCACATTACATGCCAGATTATACAACTAAAACCGTACAAGATCGTATTGTTTCTTTGGATTTCCAACAAATGGTCAGGCCAAGGAACTTCCCATTGCCACATGGGTACGCCTCTGGAAAGACGACCCGAGAACCAAACCGGATCTCTGCCAACAAGGCCGGGTTAACCCTAACTGGGTAACTACTGACACGAATATGTCACCCCCCGATCGTAACCGATCTATCCGAGGATCCTCGATTTCCAACAACCACAAAGTAATAAGTTTGCAGTAACAACATAGGTTAAGTATCTAGGCTCCATACCATGACACCACCTCTATCCAGAAGTAATGACATACACTAAAGGGGCGCTACCCCTTAATAACCTTGTCGCATCCTTCCTGTTTTGACCATTTCCGGGGTGTGAGGTCCGACGAAGTCTCGTCCACAAAGCCATGCTTTGGGTCAACAAATGATCAAAGTAATGATCACAAAGATAAACGATCAAACAAATGATCATATCACAAATGATCAAACAATGATCATTTCACAGCATCACTCAGCATGTCACATTACCAAATTGGGAATATATATCTGATAACCATCAACTACATAACCTCTGAGCTCGTACGTCTCAGAGAAGGGTGTTAAGCTAAGAAAATAAATTCTCCGCCACCAACAGAAATATATTTGAAAGAAATCAGCTTTATATCTCAATTTGTAATGTCAGACATACTATCCATACAAGCCTGCTCCGGGATCGAACAGAACTGAAGGCACTTACAAAGAAGTCCTTACAATCCGGATATTCACTAATCACGACCGGACTTCCCATCACATATGGAGTCTCTATACCGGGGACCAGTCGATGCGAAGACATTCGACGAGCTATCCTTTCGCTTTTGAAAATATCCGGTCTTCAACACCGGTCTTCAAATGCAATTCATAACGACGTATCACATATTCGGAATGGGTTATACGACCCCAAGGTCCTTTCCCGGCTAACCCGAATAGTGAGCGCTTATTTAAAAATAAGTGTGACATTCAAATTCAAGCAAATCACAACAAATACCCATTCAAAGGTAAATATTGATAGTCGGTTATTGAACTATCAATGGATATGCACAACATCATCAGATTCCAAATAATTTTTCAAATTATTCATTTTCCAAAAATATCTTTACAAGATATATAATTTTCACACTTCAACCATTTGAAAACAATTTTCAAATCACTATTCACCTTTACCACTCTTGAAAACAAATTTCAATGATTTTCCTTACGCGGAAATACTTTCATTTCAACATGGTTCATTTAAACCCATTAAATAAATCATTAACGATTTACTTTATATTTACGTTCCAAATCCGTAAATTAATTCTCACACTTCAAAAATAAATCAACGTTTATTTTTAAACAAATTCCCTTTCTTTTATAAATTCCATAGTGAATTTACATTCCAAAATATTTATGAATACCCGATATCAATTATTCATTTTCAATTTATCTTCAAAAAAGGTAAATTCTCAAAACGTTTCATTTCACATTGGAAAAACATTTCCATACTTATTTAATAAGTAATTCACAAATCTTTTTATTTTCAACATTTGGAAAATATTCAACATACTTAAATCGAAATTAAGTATATATTTCATTCTTTATAGAAATCATTCTCCTAAACATATTTATTTGGGCCAAAACGAATGTTGCGTAAAACATCGTTACGACAACCCAAAATCACTAGTATAGGGATTTGAAATTAAAATAGATATATAAATCCCAATACTATACAAAACATTTCCTTTCGGAAATCATTTACTATAACAACAGTGTTATAGTCCACCATTTTCTTCTATTTCTCGAAAATGTCTATTTCAACAATGAATGTTGAAATCTATGGTTTCGAATCTTAACACATTTTTAAAAACATCGTTAGATCATTTTAATTATATTTAAAACATCACATCCAAAACATTTTCTTTAACATATTATTCACTATTCAAAAACGTGAAAATACTTCGTTAACCAATTTCATAATTTCTATACATTTTATTTTAAAGTATTATTCACTGTCTAAAACGTGAATATAACTCCATTAATAAGTTAAAACAATTCACTTATCAAAATATGCCGTTTTCGGATTTATAAAACAACGTTTTATAAATTCCATTTCTATTTATTTTATAACAACTTCCTTTTATAAATCTCCTTTATTAACCTATTTCAATTTATAACTCAATTATATACCAAAAGTCCATATTATAAGTTAAATGCTTATAATCCATTTATTTACAAAATCATTCTTTTAAAACTTCACAAATTATAAATCTTATTACTTAAAAGATTTCATTTATAACCATATTTTCAACATTAATAGAACTCCTTTTAAAATTCTATTATTTTGATTTATAAAATATATATTTTATAAATCTCATCGACAAACCATTTATCTTTTTTTCAAAAATATCAATTAAAATGTCAAATCCGATTTATAAGTTAATTACTCATAAATCTTTTATTTTACAACAATCTATTCATTTTATAACTTCCCAATTTATAAATCTATAAATTTTATTCACTTGTGAAATCCATTTATACTTCATTTTAACATTTAATAAAACTCATTTCACAATTCCTATATTTTTAATTTATAAATATTTATCTTAGAAATCTTTTATATAAACCATTTATAATAATTCAAAAATCTCAATTTAAATGGACCAATCTTTTTAATAATTTACAAAATGTTATTTAAAACTTATATAACTTCAAAATTATACTTAAATACTATTTTCCAAAAATATAACTTCTATAACAATAAAATTATAATGTTTATTTATTTTAACAATTCAAAATTTAATAAAACGTATACTTTCAAAAATTGCTTTAAAAATCCTTTTAAAATCAAAATCATTATTTTAAAACTTCAAAAATGGATCCGATGATGCAGCAGCACCAAATAGTCAATCACGACATCCAAATATCATATATCGATATGATAATCAACAAATATCACAATATCTGTAAATAAATCAATATAGTTGAGGAATCCAGTTGGATCCCTCCAACCTGTTTCCCCGCATCCAAAGATGTTAGCACAATACCAATTCCGTTCCAGTATGGAATTATCGTTGTATATGAGATTTATAAAAATATTATCCGCTTAACAGGCGGCGCAATAGGGTCTTATCCGCTATATACTGCGGGAAATCAACTCCAAGTACATAAATAATACCAATTTCACTTTTCAGTGAAATTATCGCGGTATATGTTTTTAATAAATAACATCCGCTTATTAACGGCGCATAATGTCTATTTCAACAATCAATAGATAATAATTATCATCCAGGCATACAATCAACAATTTTAAATCTAACTATTTAAAATTTAAATCGAAACCGATTCGATTGAGTGAGAAGTTCTCACCTTGATTTCAATTTCATTTTCAGCTTTTATTTCAAATAAAATTAAACGCGCGTTTAATTTTACCCTAAATTCTCGCTAGCTCCAAACGACTCCAATCTAATTCCATAGCGTAGTGCTCGTTCATACGAACCCAACGCAACTGGTTTCGTGCGTTTTCGACCTCGTATGAAAAAGATATACATTTTTTAAGTTACACGAATTTATAATTATAATTTACAACATTTTCTTTTATAATTTATACCAAAATCTAATCCAAGCCGTGCATCCTTCAACCTGCAGATCACCACCATTCCTTGCTTCATCTCCCCCAACAGATAAAAACACGCACCATAGAACCCAACGCACGCCCCCTAGGGCTCGATGCCGCGACCACCACGCCCATCGACTCATCGATCAACCACCGCCAAACGAAAGCCCTTGCTTCACTCCACCTTCACCATCAATAGCCTGAAGCTCGGCCACCTCCTCTACCCTAAAAACGCGTGCGAACGCGACGGCTTTGAGCTCAATTTTCCGTTGATCCCTTGACCCAATCACGATCATAGCCGTTCAGATTAAAGATCTCACTTAGCTCTACGTTTTTGTAGTTGGAAGTTTTCGACAATTGTTGGTGGATTGGGAGATAATAGAGGGAAAAGAATGGAAGTTTTTGGCCATAGGTTAATATGAACGGCGGCTCTGAAGAATAAAACCCTAGCCTTTTTTTGTTTTGCAATTGTGAATATTTGAGGGCTTTTATAGAAAAATACGCGACACTATTCATCCCGGATTTTCCGAACTCCAAACGAAGCGTGCCGGTTGACGTTCCTAAGGTTTACACCACATTTCGAACACAATGGAATGTGTTTCGGGAGCTAATTCGATCATCTGTGCGAGTTATGGCAATAAACGTTCGATTTTAAATTAAATCGGTAATCAAATTTCTAGGCGTTTTGACTTGCACGGGACAAACAGTAAATCCGATTGACACGAAATTTGAAACCATACAATAATATCACATTACGGATCCGATGAAACTGGTTTCGTCGAAATCCGAGACTGTTTGAAAAATGGCTATTTTAACTCGCCAAATTAATATTAAAACAATTTCGATGCGTTTCGAGCTGCCAGGGTCAAACGAAAACTCCGATTGCTACGAAAATTGAAATCCGATAATAACAAACTATTATGGATCCAATGGAACTAGTTTCGTCCAATTCTGAGACTGTTCGAAAAATGGCTAATTTCACTAGTCGATTTAAATATTAAAATATTCAATTTTCACAAATTAACTTTTAATTCAATTTTAAAAGTTCTAAAATATCGTTCTAACTTCAATATGATAAAATAAAATTTTACAAATCATTTTCAATCATATTTAACCCAAATTTCAATTATTTCTGAAATTTCAACTATTAAATTATCGATTTAATTATCCAATTAAATCCGATTATTCGAAATAAAATTTATTCGACTTATAAATTTCACTTATTAATATTTAAAATTAATTAAATATAAAAATTTTAATTGACAGAAATTCTGGGTCGTTACATACTTCCCCCCTTAGAAGAATTTCGTCCTCGAAATTAACAAGTAAGAAAAGTTACAGAATTTATTAACTTTCCATAAATCCATAGTTAAACTTCTTACAAAATCTTTACTAAGTTTTCAAATCATACTTAGTTATTTTTTCATAAACAACTATTATCGTTTAACTTTCAATTCCAAATCAAATTTATAGTTTTCAAAATTTTTCAATTTTTTTCTCAAAAATATTCTAACGCCTTAAATTTTCGAAAAAATTCGACATAGTCTCCTTTGCGCGGCTCGATCCGAAAAAAAAAGGACAGTATATATATCATAAATATACATCTCATCAAGTGATGAGGCATCTCGCAGGGAAAAAAGTGTAAAAGTACGATATTTAATCCGAGATATGTACCTTATTTATTATTAGCGAGCATATACGGCTAATATAGCACGAAAGCGAGCTCCAAATGCGAAGCAAACGCAATCCGCACCTACTAAACACTCAACAAACAGATGAGAAACATGTATATAGACAATAGTATCGATATACAACATATAGCAACATAATAGCTATATATGCCAATATAGCAAATGCAGTAAAAGCAATATATTCAACCATCAACCAACTATCATCCAACTAACATCCATAACCAATGAATATTCATCCATATTCTCATTAATATCCAATGAAATATGTTTTCAATTTAATCACATTTGATTCATTAACAGTGGATGTTTTCACTAACATTCATTTTTAATTAGTTTATATTCACTAATTCATATTCAAGTTGGTTCACTTCCAAATCAAATTCAATTCTGTGTAAGATTTACTTAATTTCCAATTGGATTTCAATTACTTTAACTTTCAATTCCATTAACTCAATTGCATACGGGTTTTTATACAATCAACTAATTATCATATAACAACCAGTGTATATTAATTACAACCAAATTCCTTTGCTTATATTCATTCAATTTGGTTTAACACCTTTACTTTCAATTGGTTTAATTAAATTGATTTTCATTCGATTATTCAACTTCCAATAACATTAGATTTTAATGAATTAACACTTACATTCATTATTTCATATCAATTATTTACATTAAATTGATTAACATTCAATCCATTCATTCAATTCAATTGATAAAGTTGAATTTCATTTATATAACTCAAGTTCACATTTATCACTTAACTTTATTATTTTTCTTTGATACCAAAATCAACTTCATTCAACATCTCTTAAGTTATATTCCATTTAAACATTATTTGGTTTTACTTAACTTAAATTCCCACTTATAAATCAATTCAGATTCCCATTCTAAATAAATTTTATTTAACTTTCAAATTTTTTTTTATCTATAACTCATATTCATAAATATATTCATATAGTTTCACTTCTTATATATACAAGTTTATTTCACAATTGTAAATCACATTAATTATAATTCAATTCTTATAATTCTTTTTACTTATACAATAATTCCTTAATTTAGATTATTCAAACAACTTTTAATTAACTCATATATATATATATATATATATATATATATATATATATATATATATTCTTACATTTTCAATCAACCAAACAATCAACTTATATACACTTTAATAATTCTGAAAAATTATTCCTTTATATATAAAATATAATCAAGGTAAAATTATTTCATTTACCCAATTTAAAACAATATCGTGTCGAATTGTTCTGTACAAGTGTTTAGAGATCCCTATCAACAACGTTAATTACTCGTATTAACCAGAATCTGTATACCACTCAACAAACCAATCATCACAATATAAAACAATTTGATATTCACTAACAAATACGCTCTCATAGCTATTATTACACTCAAACTCATTCTAGAGTACTACTGACTCTATCTCTAATGAGTAATACCCAACAGAGCCATGGTTGTCGCTTAACCATATGCTCTGATATCAGATGTGAGGACCCGCAAATCCGTACTCCTTGAATATACACTAATCTCCATTGATTAGCTCAAGATGAACGGAAATATGAATTCTTATGTTTTAAAAAAAAAGAAAAAGAAAAAGATAGAAGAAGAGAGAAAAGATAGAACAGAACAGAAAGAAAACAACAGAACAACATCAGAATCTCACAATTGCAGCGGAACAACATATAATAGTTAAATGAATAATCTTTAAACAAAGAACTATATCAGTTATTACATTACAACACATTACATTACATCATCATTAGAGTATACAACAACAAACAGCGGAAAAGAAATACTATATACTAAATGATACACCATTGCCATCCAGCTTGCCTCCCACAATTCCTGAATTCCAGAATATCCTGATAAACCTGACTCTTGACTGCCCATGTGGAAATTGGTGGGCATCCAGAGTTTAGGAAGAAAAACAATAAACTCCGAGTCAGTCATGTGACAGGTGTGAGAACTAAAACAGATTTTTTTTAACAAAGAATAGGATAATTTTAAAATAGATTCGCAATGCTTTTAAAAATGAGACTACCATAAGACCTCCCGCACACACACAATGCAAACGCAGAATCGGAGGAGATTTCTCCTTATGATAGTCAAAGATGCTTGATACGCATTAAAAAGAAACATTTGATATTATTACTAGAGCATAGTGTTGGAAAAATAATTTCGAAAATAAAGATATAAATCTTAGCCAGCATAGGCATTCCGCACTTATGCCTACTATAGCTACCATGTTCAATAGCAGGTTACCGCCACATTCCATGGCAGGTTATACAACTAAAACCGTACAAGATCGTATTGTTTCTTTGGATTTCCAACAAATGGCCAGGCCAAGGAACTTCCCATTGCCACATGGGTACGCCTCTGGAAAGACGACCCGAGAACCAAACCGGATCTTTGCCAACACAAGGCCGGGTTACCCCTAACTGGGTAACTACTGACACGAATATGTCATCCCCCGATCGTAACCGATCTATCCGAGGATCCTCGATTTCCAACAACCACAAAGTAATAAGTTTGCAGCAACAACATAGGTTAAGTATCTGGGCTCCATACCATGATACCACCTCTATCCAGAAGGAATGACATACACTAAAGGGGCGCTACCCCCTAATAACCTTGCCGCATTCTTCCTGTTTTGACCATTTCCGGGGTGTGAGGTCCGACGAAGTCTCGTCCACAAAGCCACGCTTTGGTACAAAGCCATGCTTTGGGTCAACAAATGATCAAAGTAATGATCACAAAGATAAATGATCAAACAAATGATCATATCACAAATGATCAAACAATGATCATTTCACAGCATCACTCAGCATGTCACATTACCAAATTAGGAATATATCGCTGATAACCATCAACTACATAACCTCTGAGCTCGTACGTCTCAGAGAAGGGTGTTAAGCTAAGAAAATAAATTCTCCGACACCAACAGAAATATATTTGAAAGAAATCAGCTTTATATCTCAATTTGTAATGTCAGACATACTATCCATACAGGTCTGCTCCGGGATCGAACAGAACCGAAGGCACTTACAAATAAGTCCTTGCAATCCGGATACTCACTAATCACGACCGGACTTCCCATCACATATGGAGTCTCTATACCGGGGACCAGTCGATGCAAAGACATTCGACGAGTTGTCCTTTCGCTTTTGAAAATATCCGGTCTTCAACACCGGCCTTCAAATGCAATTCATAACGACGTATCACATATTCGGAATGGGTTATACGACCCCAAGGTCCTTTCCCGGCTAACTCGAATAGTGAGCGCTTGTTTAAAAATAAGTGTGGCATTCAAATTCAAGCAAATCACAACAAATACCCATTCAAAGGTAAATATTGATAGTCGGTTATTGAACTATCAATGGATATGCACAACATCACCAGATTTCAAATAATTTTTCAAATTATTTATTTTCCAAAAATATCTTTACAAGATATATAATTTTCACACTTCAACCATTTGAAAACAATTTTCAAATCACTTTTCACCTTTACCACGCTTGAAAACAAATTTCAATGATTTTCCTTACGCGGAAATACTTTCATTTCAACATGGTTCATTTAAACCCATTAAATAAATCCTTAACGATTTACTTTATATTTACGTTCCAAATCCGTAAATTAATTCCCACACTTCAAAAATAAATCAACGTTCATTTTTAAACAAATTCCCTTTCTTTTATAAATTCCATAGTGAATTTACATTCCAAAATACTTATGAATACCCGATTTCAATTATTCATTTTCAATTTATCTTCAAAAAAGATAAATTCTCAAAACGCTTCATTTCACATTGGAAAAACATTTCCATACTTATTTAGTAAGTAATTCACAAATCTTTATATTTTCAATATTTGGAAAATATTCAATATACTTAGATCGAAATTAAGTATATATTTCATTCTTTAAGGAAATCATTCTCTTAAACATATTTATTTAGGCCAAAACGAATGTTGCGTAAAACATCGTTACGACAACCCAAAATCACTAGTATAGGGATTTGAAATTAAAATAGATATATAAATCCCAATACTATACAAAACATTTCCTTTCGGAAATCATTTACTATAACAACAGTGTTATAGTCCACCATTTCCTTCTATTTCTCGAAAACGTCTATTTCAACAATGAATGAATCTATGGTTTCGAATCTTAACACATTTTTTAAAACATCGTTAGATCGTTTTAATTATATTTAAAACATCACATCCAAAACATTTTCTTTAACATATTATTCACTATTCAAAAACGTGAATATACTCCGTTAACCAATTTCATCATTTCTATACATTTTACTTTAAAGTATTATTCAATGTCTAAAACGTGAATATAACTCCATTAATAAGTTATAACAATTCACTTATCAAAATAGGCCGTTTTCGGATTTATAAAACAACGTTTTATAAATTCCATTTCTATTTATTTTATAACAACTTCCTTTTATAAATCTCCTTTATTAACCTATTTCAATTTACAACTCAATTATATACCAAAAGTCCATATTATAAGTTAAATGCTTATAATCCATTTATTTACAAAATCGTTCTTTTAAAACTTCACAAATTATAAATCTTATTACTTATAAGATTTCATTTATAACCCTATTTTCAACATTAATAGAACTCCTTTTAAAATTCTATTATTTCGATTTATAAAATATATATTTTATAAATCTCATCGATAAACCATTTATCTTTTTTTCAAAAATATCAATTAAAATGTCAAATCCAATTTATAAGTTAATTACTCATAAATCTTTTATTTTACAACAATCTATTCATTTTATAACTTCCCAATTTATAAATCTATAATTTTATTCACTTGTGAAATCCATTTATACTTCATTTTAACATTTAATAAAACTCGTTTCACAATTCCTATATTTTTAATTTATAAATATTTATCTTAGAAATCTTTTATATAAACCGTTTATAATAATTCAAAAATCTCAATTTAAATGAACCAATCTTTTTAATAATTTACAAAACGTTATTTAAAACTTATATAATTTCAAAATTATACTTAAATACTATTTTCCAAAAATATAACTTCTATAACAATAAAATTATAATGTTTATTTATTTTAGCAATTCAAAATTTAATAAAACGTATACTTTCAAAAATTGCTTTAAAAATCCTTTTAAAATCAAAATCATTATTTTAAAACTTCAAAAATGGATCAGATGATGCAACGCACCAAATAGTCAATCACGACATCCAAATATCATATATCGATATGATAAATATCTGTAAATAAATCAATATAGTTGAGGAATCCAGTTGGATCCCTCCAACCTGTTTCCCTGCATCCAAAGATGTTAGCACAATACCAATTCCGTTCCAGTACGGAATTATCGCGGCATATGGGATTTATAAAAATATTATCCGCTTAATAAGCGGCGCAATAGGGTCTCATCCGCTATATACTGCGGGAAATCAACTCCAAGTACATAAATAATACCAATTTCACTTTTCAGTGAAATTATCGCGGTATATGTTTTTAATAAATAACATCCGCTTACTAACGACGCATAATATCTATTTCAACAATCAATAGATAATAATTATCATCCAGGCATACAATCAACAATTTTAAATCTAACTATTTAAAATTTAAATCGAAACCGATTCGATTGAGTGAGAAGTTCTCACCTTGATTTCAATTTCGTTTTCAGCTTTTATTTCGAATAAAATTAAACGCGTGTTTAATTTCACCCGAAATTCTCGCTAGCTCCAAACGACTCCAATCCAATTCCATAGCGTAATGCTCGTTCATACGAACCCAACGCAACTGGTTTCGTGCGTTTTCGACCTCGTATGAAAAAGATATACATTTTTAAAGTTACACGAATTTATAATTATAATTTACAACATTTTCTTTTATAATTTATACCAAAATCTAATCCAAGCCGTGCATCCTTCAACCTGCAGACCACCACCGTTCCTTGCTTCATATCCCCCAACAGATAAAAACACGCACCATAGAACCCAACGCACGCCCCCTAGGGCTCGATGCCGCGACCACCACGCCCATCCACTCATCGATCAACTACCGCCAAACGAAAGCCCTTGCTTCACTCCACCTTCACCATCAATAGCCTGAAGCTCGGCCACCTCCTCTACCCTAAAAATGCGTGCGAACGCGACGGCTTTGAGCTCAATTTCCCGTTGATCCCTTGACCCAATCACGATCATAGCCGTTCAGATTAAAGATCTCACTTAGCTCTACGTTTTTGTAGTTGGAAGTTTTCGACAATTGTTGGTGGATTGGGAGATAATAGAGGGAAAAGAATGAAAGTTTTCGGCCATAGGTTAATATGAACGGCGGCTCTGAAGAATAAAACCCTAGCCTTTTTTTCTTTTGCAATTGTGAATATTTGAGGGCTTTTATAGAAAAATACGCGACACTATTCATCCCGGATTTTTCGAACTCCAAACGAAGCGTGCCGGTTGACGTTCCTAAGGTTTACCCCGCATTCCGAACACAATGGAACGTGTTTCGGGAGCTAATTCGATCATCTGCGTGAGTTATGGCAATAAACGTTCGATTTTAAATTAAATCGGTAAATCAAATTTCTAGGCGTTTTGGCTTGCACCGGACAAACAGTAAATCCGATTGACACGAAATTTGAAACCATACAATAATATCACATTATGGATCCGATAAAACTAGTTTCGTCGAAATCCGAGACTGTTTGAAAAATGGCTATTTTAACTCGCCAAATTAATATTAAAACAATTTCGATGCTTTTCGAGCTGCCACGGTCAAACGAAAACCCCGATTGCTACGAAAATTAAAATCCAATAATAACAAACTATTATGGATCCAATGGAACTAGGTTCGTCCAATTCTGAGACTGTTCGAAAAATGGCTAATTTCACTAGTCTATTTAAATATTAAAATATTCAATTTTCATAAATTAACTTTTAATTCAATTTTAAAAGTTCTAAAATATCGTTCTAACTCCAATATGATAAAATAAAATTTTACAAATCATTTTCAATCATATTTAACCCAAATTTCAATTATTTCTGAAATTTCAACTATTAAATTATCGATTTAATTATCCAATTAATTCCAATTATTCGAAATAAAATTTATTCGACTTATAGATTTCACTTATTAATATTTAAAATTAATTAAATATGCAAATTTTAATTGACAGAAATTCTGGGTCGTTACAGATTTGCACTAAAGTATAGATAGCTTGTTTTATACGATGAGGGAGACAAATGTTATTCACATATTTTCTGACTACTATGTTAGAAGAATAATCAAGAGAAAAGGAAGCAATTAGACCAACAAGAGGATATAGAAGTAATGAAAGATAGTGTTACCACAAATATGTAAATCAAATGTCTAAACAATGCATATCGAACCTACAAATGCATGGTGAGTTAATGATTATATATTGAGCATCCAAGTCAATAATGTAGCAATCATCTAACATAAAGGTAGTTCTCAAACTCTTACTTGAGGATATCAAGTCATAAAGAATGTCAAATTTAAAAACGGGAATGATGTCGAGACTTATAGCCATGAGAAATGGTATTAAACCTATAAACGTAGAAGTAGTTTCGAAGTTCTGCAGTGGCGATGTTGAGTCTATAAAATGATGAAGTTGCTGAACTTGTAAATATAAAACATCTCAAGCTTATAATGAAATAAGAGTAGCGAGCTTCTACAATGATAGAAAGATGTTGAGTCACAAGGTTCTAAAGATGTCATGCCACAAGGTTCTAGATATGTCAAGCCTTTGTAGATTATGTAGCAAATGAAAGATGTCGCACTACTAAAGGACGACGAACATCTAACCGCAAATAGAGGATTTCGAGTCCCTATGAACAACAAGCCAATGATGTATCAACTGTTATCGAGCCTTTACAACAATAGTTGTTGTAAAGCAACAAAAGATATCGAGCTTCAATAAAAACGATGAGACTCGGCATTAGAAAAGAATATCGAGCATCTACAATCATACAGATTATCGAGCATCTACGATTATGAAGGTTATTGAGTAAATACCTTGTACAGGATGTTGAGAATTAATAATTTAAAGAGGATAACCAACATCTAGCTAGGTGGATACATGACAGCTATCCTACCTGCCACTACCTGTATAAATATACCTCCTCCGCCCCTTGAAAGGGGTGAATTTTTTTCTTTCTCTAATTCTCAAATTATAAATTGTAAATCCTAAATGGATTTGGGGATTTCTTGATACAATCTCAATCTTTTGCATATAAGGACTTGAATTATAAACTTTGCATAACATAATGCCTTCAATATATGTGTCTTCGATTATTATTGAAAGAATATGCATGCATATAACTTATATTTGGACTTAAACTTGAATTTGGAATTGCATATTGACAATTTGGACAAGACCACTTAAGTTTTTGCCTAAATTAAAGTTTACTTTGCATAAAGACTATTATGCCCATTAACATATGAACAATGGATCGTGATATACGTGAATTGCCAACCATTAACAAGTAAGTAATGGACTTCTACAAATTTATGCAACCTGCCTATTTTACCCTTGGACATATGACTTGAGTTTCTGGATAATTTCATGACCATATTAAAGCTCATGAGTATTATCAGGTCATTCTCAAATAATACCGTCTTCTACAACATCTCAGGTGTTGAGCCAGGTTTAACATGAGGATAAACCAGCTATGCCCCTTCCTAGATGATATGGTGAACATGCCCCTACATGGATACTTCACCATAAACATGCCTTACATGAGGCATGGGTCGACTCTCCCCCTTCATGATCACTTTGTTCGATTTCTCAATAAGCACCAGATGACATTTGCCCAGCTTGCCCCAACCGCCGTAGTCTACACGTGACCCTCTACATTGTTTACCATGACCTAAGCCACTCAAAGACTTCATCGATCTTCATCTGATCCATATTCAAGCCTTCCTATCATGCCAGCTCTCCGAAGAGCTGGTACTACTACCTTCAAAGCTGAGTTAATCCTGCGTTGTTCTTCGTCTCTCGAATTTTTTTTCTTATTTTTATAATACTTGTTTATTCCTTTTTGATCAAACAATAACAAATGTTCAATAACCACTATAAAATTTTCAACCATATATGCGTAAATCTCATTTTCCAAGTAATTCTAAAAAACCATAAAGGGATAACACTTAAAAAAAAGATGGATTTTTGCTTGACCTGTGATTTTTTTTTGGATTTTTTGTTAAACGGAGAAAAGTTCCATTATTCGTAGAATTGAAACAAGACTGAGAATTTATAAGTGAAAATTTGAGAATGTAATGGAATGAGGGTATACACCGAATATAGCTTATGGTGCGCTTTTTATAAATCGGAGTGCACGAGGATTTTGTTTTAGGAAACTCTTGTAAAACACACTTTTTAAGTTTCAAAATACACAGCTGCCGCTTCTTAAAATAATTTAATAGAAAAAAAAAATCAGATTTCTAAGGTTTTAGCACAAATATTTGAAGTTATGTACTATAATTTATAAAGAAATATACAAATATTTGCATTTTTTTTTAAAAAAATTGAGTATAGAAAAATACGACTAAAATTCATATTAATTTTCGAAAAGAAACGAATATTTTTGTCGAAATAAAAAAAATTTAATTTAAAATATGTTTTTAAAAATGTTATTTCACATGCGAAAATAAAATAAAATTTAATTTCCACTCTATTTTAATTCCTTTTGTCTCATCTTTTCTTTAATAATGGTTGTGATACCTTTGGTGTCACACTTTTGGTATCAACATGAATTGTCAAAAATACCCCTCTACAAATATTGTTGTTAAATATTAATACCGTTTAAAAATAAGATCTAACAGATAAGTTTCCTTTACTAATTCAAAAGGTCCATCATAGTTATTATCGAAATCTTAACATCACTTAAAAATAGAATCAAATAAATTATTATTTTTTAAAATCGATTTATTAATTAATAATAGAAATAAAAATTCAAACTAATAAAAAATTAAATCAATTCTTTGTTGATTAATAATAGAATAAAAGTTCAAACTAACAAAAAATTAGGTGCTATAATTTAGAAAGTAAAATTAAAACTGTAAAAATATGATTGAATATTTATGCAAATCATATTTTGTCACACGAGTTTCACATGTAAAATTTGTAAAAAAATAATTCACACACAGTGCGTGCTACCGTCAAACTTGAAATGCTTGTGCTGTAACACTCTTAAAGAAAAATGAACCTAAAATTTTTCATTTATGCATCATCCACGTTTCGATCAAAGGTTAAAACCGTCAAACTATTGAAATCAGCGGTATAAATTTACCTCAAACCCTAATTTTGGATCAGTCCTCAAACTTAACCTCAATATACAAGATCTGCATAGCCGCCACTAAAGTTTCACCTTCTTACACATAATGGTAAGCCTCTATATATGCATTTTTCAATATTTTGATACAATTTATGCTAATCGCTGCGATTCCGATTTCAGACATTTAAGCGGAGAAACGGTGGTCGCAACAAACATGGTCGAGGCCATGTCAATTTTATTCGCTGCTCCAACTGTGGAAAGTGCTGCCCTAAGGTCAATCACTATTTTATTTTTTCAATTTCCCGAAAGTTGTGCTATATCGTAAAACTTCGTAGTTTAATATATTGTTTTAGGTATCGATATCTCAGTTGTATTATAAGAAAATCCATGCCTGGCCGAAGAATATTTTGTTTTATTAGCAGATCATTCGGTCTGAAATGACTTACCATGCAGTATTTATACGATTTTAGTCTAATATGAGTTATCGATTATTGCCATTATTCTTAAGAACCTATCTGTATTTAGTTTATTATAATTCAGATAGCACAGTAGAAGTGAAATTGGTAATCAAAATAATTTTGATACATATGTATTATTCGAAATAATCTTGCCACTTTTGATATTTTGGCTTACTTAGTACTTCTGAACTTCATTTTTGACATTGTAATTCATACATAAATCTCCTATATTCTCTACATGTATTCTTGCAAGCTAATACAGCTTTTTATTTGGTTCAATAAACTAAAATAAATTATTTCTTGGGAAATTTTCATTTGAATGTGGTTAACTGGATATACTTTACATTACAGGACAAGGCTATCAAGAGATTTCTTGTGAGGAACATCGTTGAGCAAGCTGCTGTGAGAGACATTCAAGAAGCTTGTGTCTATGATGGTTGGTTTTTTTGACAAATATATCATTATAATTTTCCTGCTGGGTTTTCCTCTTTATATATTAGGTTAATTTTTTTTGTTCATACAGAATATACCCTTCCCAAGCTATATGCTAAGGTGCAGCACTGTGTTTCCTGTGCTATCCACTCTCATGTTGTCAGGGTGCGATCCCGTACAGACAGAAGAAACCGTGCACCTCCTCAGCGTTTCAGACGCCGGGTATGCTATTTAGTTTATTGTTTTCAGTTTTGGCATGAATATTTCATATTCTTGATGGTTGTTTGCATGTCTTGTATCATGTTATTATTTCTCTTGCTTTAATAACCTATGGTTTATCTTTGGTCTTGAGCAAGACATTAAATCAAATTTGCATTAATTAGTCATTGTCAAGCATATTACCTTCTACAATTGTTGATTTTGATATGCTTTACATTCATTGGTGTAAACTAATGCTAATGCTTTACATTCATTGGTTTAAACTAATGCCAATGCTTTCCATTCATTGGTATAATCTAATGCCATGGATGTGTGAACGAAAGCGTAAAATAATACAAACTTCAACGCAGTTGATTTTTGAATACCTACTATTGTTTTAAGTGGTTTGCATACTGCTGCTTGCTTTCAGTCATTTAGTGCATTTAAGGATTCAAATTAATTGTTTGTCAGATTGTATTGGATGCATTGTTTGACGAATGACATTATTTACGTTAATTGTTTAGATATACTAGTACAACCACACAACTGTGGTGGGGAAACTGGCCATTCTGTTGCATAATCTCGAAAACAAAAATTATTTTTTGAAATTTTTTGTTACTTCAATGTAAACAACGATAATGTGTTGAAGTTTTCTCTTGAGAATTTTGGATTTGAATCTGAAAACAAATAAAATTGAAACTATGAATTTCAAATCTGAGTGTTGTAATTCAAATTTAAATTAGAATTTCAAAATTGAATTTTTGAACTTGAAATTTTTAATATCAAATTTCAAAATTGCAACTTGAATTAAGTAAATAACATTGGCGAGAGTTAAGAAGAAATGTTAAAGGCGTTATCTTATTTTTTTTTTGTTTCACACTATTTGATTTTGCAAGCCGTAGACAAAACCTTTATAATTGTCGGTTGACTCGGTTTGATTAATAAAATGTTACATGTATGCTTTGATTACCTATGGTATATCTTTGGTCCTGAGCAGAATGTTAAATCAAATTTGCGTTAATTAGCCGTAGCCAAGCATGTTACCTTCTATAATCATTGCTTTTGATAGGCGTTACATTCATTTTGGTGTAAAATAATGCCATGGATGTGTCAACGAAAGCATAAAACAATACAAGCTTAATGCAGTTGGTTTTTGAATGCCAATTATTTTTTTAATTGGTTTGCATACTTCTGCTTGCTTACAGTCATTTAATGCATTTGAGGATTCAAATCAATTGTTTGTCCGATTGTATTGGATGCATTTTTTGACATGGCTTATGTTAATTGTTTCAATATGTTAATAAAATGTTACATGTATGCTTTGAAGACACATGTTTTGATCGGTTATTGTTTTGTATATTCATAAAATACCAACTATTGTTTTAATTGGTTTCCATACTGATGCTTGCCTTGAAAACAAGTGTTTTAATTGGTCATTGTTTTGTATATTAAATAATAAATGCATTTGATAGGCGTTACATTCATTGGTGTAAACTAATGGCCATGGATGTGTCAACGAAAGCGTAGATTAATGGTAAACTTCAAGGCGGATGATCTTTAAATGTCAACTATCATTCTAATTAGTTTGCATACTTCTGCTTGCTTATAATCGTTTAGTGCTTTTGAAGATTCAAATTAATTGTATCAAATGCATTTGTGATTAAAGTTAGGCAAGGTTTATGTTAATTATTTCAATACGTATGTATGTATGTGTATATGTATTACATACACACTATTGTACATTTATTTATACAGAAGAAGTGTTTTAATTTGTTGTGTATTAAACAGTAGTCACATTGAACAGGCATGGCATTATTGGAGTAAAATATTGGCCATGGATGTCTCCACAAAAGCGTAAATTAATATATGTTTCGAAGTAGTTCTTTAAAGGTTGACAACCGTTGTGTTAACTGGTTTCCACACCTTTTGCTTACAGTCATATATATAACATTTGAAGATTCAAATCAAAGAAGTGCCTATTAGTTAATGCATTGTTTGGCATAGGACATGGTCTAGATCAATTATTTTACTAATAAATGTGCAAACCATATTTTTAAGGCTGTCAATGGATGCTTGAGAAATCCGAGACCTATTCACATCCGTATTCGAAATCGGATAAATATCCGTTATCTGGAAAAAACGGATACAAAAGTGGATATGAAGATATCTGCATTCGAAAATTATCCATCCGATTTTTGTCATAATTATAATTTATTTTATGTGTATTTTAGTACAATGAAAGATATGTAATTTTTATTTGTAAATTAATAGGTTATGTATGTAATCTTTATTTGTAAATTAATAGGTTATGTTATATGCATTTAATGCATATTAACCGCTCAAAACTATTTATTATCATTATATTTGTTGATTTCGCATAATTTTATATTCATAGGGGTTGAAATTTTTTTATGTTGAACCAATTTTTTATTATTTATGTTTCTTGATTTGCCGATCGTTAGCGGATAAGATAATTATCCTATGTCCGATCGTATATGCGGATGCATATATTCGAAAATAAATTCAGCGGATGCGGATATGACACTATCCGCATCCGAAAGTATTCGTTGATAGATCTAATTTTGTCATCCTTGGCAATTCATATTACATTTATCATTTGCTTTTGAAAGGCGTTACATTCGGTGGAATAAATTAGTAGCCATGGATGTGTCAACAAAAGCATAAATCAACATATGTTGCAATGCAGACTATTCTTGAAGTTGATGACTAGTGCTTTTGTCATTTTGACACTTCTGCTTGCATACAAATCTAATTCATTATTGTTAGATAGATTAGCAAATAATTTATTTCAGTATAATATACAATATAAATTTGTAAAGATTCCTGATGTTATGCTACAAATTTTTATATTATATATTTAAAAAAAATGCAAATATGCTTCTTAATGGTGATACGTTTGTTGCAGTACATGTACCGGCTGTGACGAGGTAATAACAATATTATAACCATGTCGTGTACTTTACTTTGCCCATTATGGATAATTGCTCAAATATTTTGCTTTCCCAAATATGTAACTATTTGGATTTATTTTTAGTGCGCTGCTAAGGGCACCACACTTTGTGCTGCGGGCTACTAAGGTTGGCCGGTAACCGCCTACCGCAGTGTAATTTAAAAAAAAACGGTCGGTGGTAGCCCCTAGCCCAAAGTGCGGTGGCCTTAGCACTGTGCTATTTTTAACCTCTCTGTCCATCCTTAAGGAATACAGGTTTTTGATAATGTATATTCTTTTCAGGTTAGTTCTGTTAGAAATTCTGAAACTACTGATAACCATATGGCTGTTATTACTAGGTTAGGCGGTTTATATATATGGTAAAGTTGCATGTTCAAATTAATTAGTTTGTGGTGATGTGTGCGCCTTGATTAGTCTACAATATTATTTATCAAAAAGTTTTCATGTTCAAATTAATTAACCTATCAAAAAAAAAATGCTTCTCCATAAGGTATAGGCGAAAACGATGGTCGAAGTGCCAGTCGCTGCATTTTTTCCTTGGTTTGTCTTGCTATGATCTGCTTAACTTTCAATGTTTCGTATGTTGGATGTTCATATTCTTGTTTCATGTAATCATATATGATTAGTATACGAAGCGTTAATATTGGGACTAGATGTCTGTCCCTATGGCTGTTTTTGTGCCTGTGGGATGATCTGTTCCCAAGAGTAATACCACCAGCTTCTTCACTTTGCCAGTTGACCAAGTTTTCTGTCAGCTAGCCATTGTAGCTGGGACATGATCATCGTTTTCCTTTTCTTATTCCACTTATAATCAATCATTGTAAAATTGTACATTCGTATAATATTTGTAATTTTGGTGATGCAGGATGATGCAGCCCCAAGGCCAAACCAAGCCCCTCGTCCAGCTGGACCACCTGGCGCTGCTGCAGCACCACTGGCTGCTCCAGCTGTTGCTGCTCGTGTTTGATTTCACTTCCCTTCTATCTTTTTTGCGCTCGTGTTATTTTCTTTTTCAATACTAAGAGCAACCTATGTTTATTTGATTGTATGGTCTTATAGAATGTCATGGAATATCCTTTTCGTTGGGACTATTGTGTACCTTTTTTCTGTTGTGGAATTTCTGATTGATATTTTGCTGTTGGGCCTTGTTAGATTTTTTATCTAAACTTATGAAAATTGATGTTAAAGTGCATGTGAAAATTTTATGATAAATAAAGATAATAATATAATTGTATCAATTCAACAATTTGAATTAACGGTAAAATAATGTATATAAATTTAATAATTCTTATGCAACATATAAATTATGTGGGCGAATATTTCATTTTACCTTACGATTATAAATAATGCTTCTGTGTGCTGTGCTAGTATGATTAAATAGTGAGTAAAAGCTCTTTCCTCTCCCAGATCTTTTTCATCTTATGTTCAACTAATCATCTGCAACTAATTTCTCATTTTATACATCCAGGCATGAATTAATTTATGTATAAATTTTATAACTAATTTCTAATTTTTTTAACAAAATTTCTAATTTTTTATAGGGTGAGTTAGGCTCGCATCCCTAATAAGTTTCAAAATAGAGAAAATATCCTTCACAACCAACACTTACGTTTCCACTTTCTATTTTCAAATTCACGCACGCACCCAAATACCTTTTATGTTCTTCAAACGCTTATAACTTTATGTACAAAATCTGGATCAACATACCGTTTTCACCAAAAAATCATCAATTTTATGACCTTTAAAATGAGATCCATTGTTGATACCAAAAATTCATATTTGCAGTAAAGATGCAATTATTTCAAACATTTGTATACAATTTTGCAATTTTTAAACAATTTCAATTTTTTTTCAAATGTACAAAAGTTTCAAATAATTGCAGACATTTCTGCAACTATATGGTACAGTTGCAGAAAAGTCTGTAACTATTCCATATAGTTGCATAAATTTCTGCAACTATATGGTATAGTTGCAGAAATGTCTGCAACTATTGTATATAGTTGCGGACATTTCTGCAACTATTGCATATTTGCAGAAATGCAACTATTGCAAATAATAAACCGAAAATATGATTTATATGATTTCAGAAAGTGGATCGATAAATGAAAACGAAGATTTCAAAAGCGTGATGAATAAACGAGGGTATTTATGGGAAAGAATTAAGATGATGTAAAAATAGGGTCCGGATTTATAAAGTTTTAATCGGAAGGAGTTTTTGTGTGTTACGTTTGGTTTTAGGGATGTGATCCCAATTATCACTTTTTTATACCAGGCATGAATTAATTTAAACATAAATTTATTTTAATTTAGACATAGATGCGAGGTCACATTTCTTCATCTATTTTCCAACTTTTTCCAGATTTGGATCTAAGTTTTTATAGTTCTACTTCTTTGGATTTATCTTTCAATCTTTTTTAGATCAACCCCCATATTTGTTTCGATATATTTTTATTTTATTTTAAATGTAATTTTCAAACTTTCTCAAATCGGGTTTAATCTTATGAAATTTGGATTTAAAAACACACATTATTATTTTTATTGGGATCTAAACATGGATCTAAATTTGTTTGTTTTCTTTTTTGCTTCCTTTTTATATAAATATATGTAATGTTCCTGGAAGGATTATATGTGCTATCCCACGAAGAGAAATTAATATCATCAAAAGTAGATTAATCTCCGAAAGAGATTAAAATGAAAAGCTATTCATAATGGATTAACTTAACTTCTATGAAAAGCTATTCATAATGGATTAACTTAACCTCTATCAATAGTGTAAGGTCGCTAACTATGCTTTAGCCATCAGCTCCTGGTTGGTAGAGGTCCAAGATTCCAGTGCGCAGGATTTGTCAGTAGCGAGACGAAAGGATGTTTACGCATAGAAAGAAACTTGTAGCTCTATTTGCTCACCAGATTATTTAAGTTGTTTTACACCTAATCGTATTTGGAGGCTCCTAACTGCATCTGGAGATTTTGAAATATCTGTTAATGTTTTGGCTAGATCAGCACAATAGGTTATTGGTTGGCCTGCAAAGCCATTATGTTCATAGTGATCCTAGGAAAACTATGATTAAATTTCGCTTGGGTAAACCTTGGGTATGCATATCCCTAGGATGACAGACTAGTCAGACTTATCCACGTTGCATGCATGCATATGATCATATCAAGTTTTGTTTTAACCATTGTGGTTGCTGGTGCATGATTTATGTATAGATTAACATAGTTTGATAAGATACCGGTGAGGGGAAAATCTGTTCCGCTCAACAGCATGGTCACACAAAATTTCTATTTTGGTTCGAGATGGTATATTATTATTCACACCAAACTATTTGTCTGATCCAAAATTTTTGTTTTCCTCTCAAGTGCTCATTTGAGTAGGTTGGGAGTAGGGATTTTCAGGTTAGACGAATAAGCTTCTGGAGACTTGTAGGAGGCAAGCTAGTTAACATTAGGAGTTTATTTCTGCTGTGTTGTTTAAAGCTTATGTTTTGTTTGAATGGATGAAATGACATGACCTATAACTATAAAGTAGTTAGACTCTGATCATCTAGGGGCGTCTTCATATGTGGCTCCTGGAATATATTTGTAATTAATATATTTTTTCTGAAAGAGGAATCGATGAGATTATGTATTGGGATTATGTAATGAATATAAAAGTTTATTAACGAAACGCATTTTGAAAATTTTTGTATTCATGTGCTCTTAATGTTATAGATACAATAACCATCTCATTCTGTTACAAAAAAATAATACCGTTGATGAGTGCAGCCTATGCAGCGCTCATTTTCGAGCCTCAAAATAGAAGATGTTACAAAAGGGTCTGCTTTGATATAAATTATAAATTGACCGAAGAGATTCCATGCAATGTCAGTTAGATAAGTACCAGTGAGGAATCCGCGTTGGGATAAGTATTAAATGACGGAAAACCTATCTTAAATAAGGTATTTAATCGTCAGAGTCTTCCTAATTCCCATGAAAAATATATTAAGTGGCTTGGATAATATCTCTTATATTGATCGGAAAATACCAATGATAGATATGAGTTATTGGATTGTAAGAGTAACAGTTATGAAACTGGATTCAGGAAAGCCTTATAGCTTAGAGTTGAAAAGATCAAAGCTAATATACGAAAGACATATTCCTATTTAAATTATACTGCCCAAGTACCATTATAGTAAAGCTCGGAATTTCTATTCACCAGACATATGTTGTTCTGACTCCCTCCTCATTACAACACACATTAGGAAAGACGATGTCAAAGGCGAAGGCAAGGAGGAAACTTATGGTAGTTTATCTATTTATCCACTCATGTTATTTTCTGATGTACCCATTGAAAAATAATGTTGCATTTTGAAAATGCTATACTAAAAATATGTGACGTTGTTATTGTATGTTATGGATTTTATAACATTTGGATGTTAAATGAAATGGGCATTGTTTCTATTATTATATTTTATCCTTCCGTTATGAGTTCTGAATGTGAAGATAAATACCTCTATATTGTTCTTTATACCAACCAACATCCAGCTTTAGAATATGTCTAAGTTTCGATGGACCTTTTCTAGATCGGAATTTAGGTCCGTTTTAGTTCAATAGATAATTTATATTGATATAGTGCTACAGATATGGCTGTAAACTTATACACACACATACATACAAAATAGAAAAGTAAAGATTTTAGTTATTAAATTTATATTGTAATCTAAAATAGAAAAGTGTCTTGATGCTACACTTTATTTCTCGATAAAAAGTATTTAATGAAAGAAGGTATTGTTTATCGAATTTTTTTTTACAAATTAATTTAGAATTGTTTCTTCCTTTAAAGAGTATTTAATTTTTATTCTTGGGTAACATAACAACTCTTTTTCATTAAACAAAAAAATTAAAGTTTTTAACCATTACATATTACAATGATCTTATTTTTAATAAGATTTAATTCCAAAAAAATATATTTTTAATGAGCAATATTTCTCAAAAGTTATATTATTATGAGCATTTAACTTTCTAAAGGTTTCTTTTAATGTGACAACCGCCCAATACATCCGGTACCTACTATACATGTATTGCGCTAAAGAGGTACCCGATCAATGTAAGACGGTTGTCAAGTGGTAAAGTATCATAAATAATTATAGAATCTTCCGTATATCTCACAACGCAATGATAAATTACAATATCGATCACAAATATAAATTAGCAGCCAGTTAACAAAAATATAACAAAATGAACCATCATATATGAGATCATAGGTTCAATAATGTTATACAAAGTAGTAGTATAATTCATACAACCAGTATACAAACTCTAAATATCCGCCTCTAAATAAAAGCCAAACACTGTCAAAGCTTCACGGTATCGGATAATAGAAATAGTAAATGCTCCAAAAATATATTATACATGAGTGCCTAGCCTCCTGCTAGTCCACCTGTACAACGCCGCATGCTATTCCATACTTGCTATCTAGTATACTCATTTAAGAGTACTCGATATAATAAAAAGTAAAAAATAATTCCTCGAGTCAGACAATAGTACGTCGTAAGCAATAAGAAATCTCAAAATACTATGAATGTTAATATAACACAGGACAAGATATGTAGAATTATAACCTGTCCGTGTATCCAAAGAGCTAGCATATAACAATCTGTATATGCTAATCTACTACTATCATTATTATATGGGTGTACTACTATTTAAGTATAATGTCCGCTATCTAGAACCCTAGTCATAATATCTACCTTATGCGATAGCCCTACGATGGTAAAACAAACATGACAAACATAACAAACAAGATATTCATCAAATAATCCTCATATCACTCACGTGCGTTGGATATAAGATAACTCGCATTACACCATCATAAACCAAAGACTCAATCAAATCTTAATTTCATGGTGCTCGATCCATGACACTTCATAATGCTAGGAAATAAACCCATAATCATAAGGTCCTACGTAATCCATAGTCAAAAGGTCAGGACATAATCATAATCCATATGGGCGTCCCCACATACTCCCTCTAAGTGAGCACATAAGAAACCTTCGGGTATCTACGATCCCTTTGCACATGTCATCGTAATAGAACAGAGTCAGCATTCCATTCCATCCATATCCATAGTGGAACACAATTATAATCCCACTCACAAGCCCCCGTCATTGAACTCGCCCTCTAGGTCATCATCTCATCTCCCATCATTGAGTCACCATCAGTAGAACAACTCCAGAGAGTCCTCATAAGTCATAAAGCCATCATATCAAGATTTTGAAGTTGTCACATCGAAGCGCCCTGTCATTACTTTGCCGTCAACCATCATTCTTCTTCATCGTACCTTAATGTCGCAATCAAACGAACGATCAGCAACCTACGACATGCTCCCTAAGGAATCCTCTTTTCCTTTATGAAGTTTGGCCAAGACTGGCCAAACCTAATCATGTCAGTGACTACATGATTAATCATGTCGGTGCTGATATGTTCTATTTAGCCCAAAATGTCCAAGTCCATTCAAACTCAAAGCTTGAAGCCTCCTTTTCATCTTCCCAAAGCTGTGCCTCCCATTCCTTGAAGTAGACATCTCGGTACCATAAGAAACAACTTAACACTATGTGTTTTACTTAGAAAAATATTCACATCTAAAACCTCTTGGCAAAAATCATATTTGCCTAAATTTTTTCCCACCAAAAGCCCAAAGTGCTTAACCCTATCGCCCTAAGCTTTTCTCTATAGTCCACGAAGTCTTTAACCGCCGAGTTGTTCACCACCTATTTGATTTGACACAAGTGCCGACATAAATTTTTCTTGGCTCAAAACAACTCCAAACCTCATGCGAATTATTTAGGGGTATCCCTAGAGTTCAAATAACAACAAATTACGATCAGATCGCATTTTGAACATTTTTTCCATCAATTTGCTAGAAGTGAAGACTTGATTCTAGTTACACTAAAAAAACTTAAAGACACATCAAACAACCACGTGCAAATAACATACATCATCTAAGCATGACATACATGCAATCCAAGCATGATTCAATCGCATACATTGTCCTAAATCTAACTATGCATAAAATGAGGAGCTGATTTATATATGTTGGAAAACAAATCAAAATGCATCATTTTTTTAAAACTCGGTTTAAAGGTATTATTAGAGTTAAATCAAGATTTAAATGTGTTAACATCGAAAATCATCATATAAACCAACGTTTTACTATATCAAAATGCATATAATAGTGAGAAATGCAAAATCCCTCATCTAGTACCAAAATACCGAATTCCAAAGCAAATCAGTGGTAGGACAGCAAGCTTCATGAATCCTAAGGCATCAAAATAGTAAATATTTAATCCCTTGCTAATTATTGTTTAATGATGTGTTTAAGCTAATTAAAACAAGGAAAAGTGGTGTTTTTTGGCTAAAAAGGGGTTAACGCAGGTTTGAATAAGTTTTGGGAAGTGGGAAAAGTAATTAGGAACCTATTCATCTCCCACTTAAGTAAAAATCCCTAAATGAGTTAATGGGCCAAATCTGGACCTAATTAATCATCCATTAATTTGGCTAGAAACAATCCAAACTTCAAACAGTCATATCTTCTACACAACAAATCCTAGAAGCTATAATGAGTACTTTACAAAAAGAAAAAGTATCATATCTTTTCAATGAAAGTAGTCTCAACTTCTAATTCGAGTCTTTTCAAAAGTTATAGGCTGTACAAGTTTTCAGGGTCAAAATTGTCTAATAAAATTTCTATAGTTTAGAAATGTCACTACTTAACATTCCTAATGATTTTTTTTAAAATATTTTAGAATCTTCTAATAGGTAAAAATGCATGTCATTACAGTCACCCCTTTTTAGAATTTCGCCCTGGAAATTCCCAAACCATAAAGTCAAGGCAAACAATAGTTATTCCACGTGGCTAACATCCACAAGAAATCATCTCAAACATCAAATAGGTAACCATACAATTACAAGCAACAAAGTAATATCTATGCCTATCCTAGCATGTATAGTGCTAAACTAATAAAGCTTTCATTGCGCTAGCGTCCCAATTGAACATCCCTTCCACCGTCTTCGAAAATGGGCACATATATGGTTTTGACAACACTTGCTTGTAACAAAAGGAATTCTTAATGTTACGTGCCACCAATCCCACATATATACCATGTTATGCGTCATATTTCTTGCGATATGACACTTATTATTCAACCCATGCACTCTCAAATGCGAGCCATACCTAACAATTCTCCACCTTGGCGAGCATTTCCTCTAACCTTCATTTGGAGCATACCAAAGAAGTTTTGCAATGAGATTGGTATGCTTTTTTCTCATTTCTTACGCAGTTGGCAAGGCTACGTTACCAAATCTCCACATTAAGGTGAGTACTTTCCACTCAAGCTATCGACTAATGGTCAACTTCTGTAACAAAGTTTCTCTCCTTATAAGAAAAAATTGTTTTTGCCTTCTCTAACCTCTTATCTATCTTATTCTAAAATCAATTCTATTTATTATTGAAGAAAACTTCCAACAAAGTGGTATTGGAGCTTAAAGATCCTCCTAAAAAGATAGCAAATAACAACGTTCCCTTACAAGTCCCAGTGTTCACTAAGATCAATTATGATAATTGGAGTTTAAGGATGATGACCCTCCTTGGAGAACGTGACGTATGCGAGATAGTCGATAAAGGCTACACCAAACAAGTGAATGAAGACAGTCTATCTCAAACTCAAAGGTTGAGAGACTCAAGGATGAGAGACAAGAAGGCTCTCTATTAATCTATCAAGCATTGGATGATGATATCTTTGAGAAGGTTTTGGGATCAATGTCTACCAAAGAAAAATTGGAGAAGCTTCGAACATCTTACAAAGGATCCAATCAAGTCAAAAATGTACGTCTTCAAACTTTAAGAAGAGAGTTTGAAACTTTGCATATAAAAGAAGGAGAACTTGTCTCCTATTACTTCTCAAGAGTTTTATTAATAACCTAAAAAGAAACTGTGAGAAGTTAAATGATGTAAGAATTATGGAGAAGATTCTTAGATTATTAGATTCGAAGTTCGATAATATTATCTCCATCATCGAACATACAAAAAGCTCAGAGACCATGGCAATAGAGGAACTTCTCGTTTCGTTGCAAGCTTATGAAGAAAAGAAAATAAAGAAGAAAGAGATTGTGGAGCAAGTACTCAAAATACGAATTGACTCAAAAAGGGGAAGAAAATAATCGAAGCCAATAAAGACGAGGTTTTGGTCAACAATGAGGAAGAGGTTGTGGATATGGACATGGACGAGGTTGCAAACTCGATCATGGGATAGGAAATTCAAAGTTAAGGCATGAAAATTTATGCGTTAAGTAATACAATTGTGAAAATTTTAGACATTATGCATCTAAATGTAGAGCTCCTAGCAAGAATAAAGTTGAAAAGAAGGCCAATTACGTTGAAGAAAGAAGTCAAGAAGATGGTAACTTACTGCTGGCTTATAAGGAAAATGAAAGAGGTTAGGATAATCAATGGAACCTATATAGCGATGCAAGAAACCATATGCACGGAAGAAGAAGCATGTTCGTAGAGCTTGATGAATCGATGAAGGGAAACGTGGAATTTGGAGATGAATCTAAAATAGAGATGAAAGGTAAAGGAAACATTCTCATTCAATTAAAGATTGGTGAGCACCAATTCATTTTCAATGTTTACTACGCGTCAAACATGAAGAGCAACTCTTAAGCCTAGGACAACTCTTAGACAAAGGTTATGATATTCAATTAAAAGGTAAAACCTTTCTATAAGAGACAGTGCAAGTAACTTCATTGTTGAGGTGCTGATAACAAAAAATAGAATGTTTGTTCTCAACATTCAAAATGATGTCGCATAATTTCTTAAGACATGCTACAAAGATACTTCTTAGCATTGACATCTTCGGTTGGGCATCCCAATTTCATAGGATTACAGTTAATCTCCAAGGAGGAAGTGGTAAGAGGATTACCTTGCATCAGCCATCCCGATCAAGTGTGTGAAGGATGTCTACTTAGAAATCGATTCAAAATGAGCATTTCGAAGGAGTCATACTCAAGAGCTAAAAAACAATGGAACTCATACATAAAGATGTGTGTGGTCCGATCAAGCCAAGTTCACTTGGTAAGACTAACCATTTCCTTCTTTTCATCGATGATTTTTCAAGAAAAATATGGATGTATTTTCTGAAGGAGAAATCAAAGGTGTTTGAGAACTTAAAAAATTTCAAGGCTCGTGTTGATTATAATTAAAGCTATGAGATCTGACCGTGGAGAAGAGTTCACATCAAAAGAATTCCAGAAGTATTGTGAAGATAACGAAATTTGATGACAACTGACGGTGCCTAGATCCCTTCAATAAAATGGAGTAGCAGAAAGGAAGGATAGGATAATCCTTGAGATGATAAGGAGCTACTCAGAAGTAAGAGGATGCCAAAGGAGTTTTGGGCGGAAAATGTTGCATACTCGGTTCATCTATCAAACCGATATCCAACAAGAAATGTGCAGGGAAAAACACCACAAGAAGCATGGAGTGGAAGGAAGTTCGACATTTCCCATCTAAGGTGTTTGGAAGCATAGCTCACGTACATGTACTGGACGAGAAGCGAAGAAAGTTAGATGACAAAAGTGAGAAGTACATCTTTATTGGCTACGACACCAACAACAAACGCTATAAGCTCTATAATCCTAATAAGGGGAAGATAATCATTAATCGAGTTGTTGTGTTAGATGAAGAAGGAAAATGGGATTGAAGTTTACATAACAAAGACTATAACTTCTTTCCATATTTTGAAGAAGATGACATGCAATAACCAATGATGGAATATCAAGAGAGGAGCCTACTTTTCCACTAGCTTAACCAGCCATGAGTTTTCAAGAAGATGAAATCTCAAGTGAAAGGGCTTCTTGCATTAAAATCCTGCAAGAAATATATGAGGTAAGTGAAAACCAAGAAAATATTACTCTTTTTTGTCTACTTGTGGATTGTGAGCTTATGAACTTCCAAGAAGCTTGGCAAAGAAGAGTTGCAGAAATGCAATGGATGAAGGATAAAGGCTATCAAGAAGAATGACACATGGAAGTAGATTTCACTTCCACAAGGGCATAAGACAATCGATATGATGTGGGTATACAAAGTAAAGAAGAACTCCAAAGGAGAAGTTGAAAGACACAAGGTAAGATTAGTGGCAAAAGGCCATAATCAAAGAGCCAGCATTGACTGTGATGTTAACCCAAAAAATGGATCAATATCCTGGATTGAGTGTGAAAGCACCAACCCTGCTTATCAAGGAAAATAAAATATAAACAACAATAATATCTTTCCAATAAAGTAAAAAGACAAGGGATTTTTATAGTGGTTCGGCAGTTAATTAAGCCTATTTCCACTTTATAACTTTTGTTATTGACTGACTGCAATTACAAGTTGAATCTCATTACAATTTGATTGGATCTTGTGAGTTAGATCAAGTCATCAGTGTTAGAGTTCACTAGAGAATCACATTGAACCCTTTAGATGACTGTGGTATGGGAGGAGAAGAACGAAGAATCATTTCTGGATAGTTTCAACAGCCAGTCCAGAAGATCCTTTTAATGGTGAAGGTAGGATTGTATTTATAAGGAATGACAAGCTATTGGGCTAGGCCACTCTGCCAGAAGTTAGCATTTGAAGGCATGAAGATACTCCAGAAGTTTCAAAGTGAGCTAACTCGATCTAATGGATCGCTAGTGATCCGTAAGGCATGGATTGCCAGCGATCCATATAGTTGAACTACTTTTGGCTCATTTCGCTTGTGTCATGTTCCTTGCCTTATGTAGGTGCTTTCCATGTAATTTCATGACTAGATGCCTTGTTTTGATGGTGTCTCGTGTGCAAGTTGGATTGAACAATGTATGGATCACTTCTCGAACTAGTTTGCCTGGAATATCATGAAACTTGGTAGACATACCTAGGAAAGATGTTAGATCATGTTGCTATAAGGTTGGAGTATCCATAAGCAATACTTATGGATCACTAATGATCCATGGCTGATGGATCGCTAGCGATCCTTCCCTTTAGGTTATTTTTTGCTTTTTTCTCTTTTGTCTTCCTTAGTTCCCTCTTCTGATCCTTCTGGTTAATTCTTGAATTGTTTTGACTTGTTGTAGATTGTTATAGTTCCCTTTGAGTTCTATGGGTTAAAAACAAGTTAACATTTACCCTCCAGAGTATGCCTCTATTAGAAACAAGGCATGCTCTGGAAGTAACAGCTTTTGAGTTCCCCCTAAGTGAGGTTCAATTGATTATGTTGAGGCCATCATGTGAATTTGGCTTTGGCTGTCCAGCCGCTTGTTGAGTTTTGTGGTGAACCGTTGTTGGTTATTATAACAAATCAATTTCGATCCAATAAATTTCAAGATACTTGTAAATAACATGTGGATCGTGCTTGGTGAGTTTGGAAAATTATGGTGCAATTCTATGGATCGCTCGCGATCTATAGTCCATGGATCGCTAGCGATCCAAGGAATTAACGTATTTTTTATGTGCAACCTACTATTTAGTTCAGTCGAATCGACTTATCTTTTATTCTACATTTTCACTTGCCACTCGTGGTACTATTTCTATGACCAGATCTAAATTCAAGCAAACCCTAAATCCATTCGCATCATCACCGTTGCTGGCCATTTGTCGCCGAAGCCTCCTGCCGTCGACCTTTCCTAGCCTCGTCGCCATCTTGGACCAGCCTTTAGCATCCAAAACTTCGTCACTTTAGATCGCCATCGACCTACCCACCTTGGATCGCTCCCGACTTAAAGTTCAACCGTTCTCGCCCTTTGATTTTTGACTTGAGATGGGTAGTGTAGAATTTGGCATTTGTTTAGAAATTTAATGATGAGGTTGGATTGGTAATGAACGCAATGGAGAATTCGAGTTGATTGCGATTTTGTGAAAGAAGATAGCAAATCGAGTCTTGAGTTCTTCAAGGAATGAATTTCGGGCTTTGCCCAGGTGCTTGACATGTTTTTCTATCTTCATCCATAGATTTAGAATTAACTTGCATCGAGTTACATTATTAATCCGACACGACATCTTGCGGATTGGTTTTGGCTTTTCTAGGGGTTATAATAGCTTAGGGTAGCATCTTGTGTACAGCTTATGTTGTCATCACCTTCTAGGGAGCTAAAACCGACTTATGCTAAGAGTACTCTACTTGATTCGGACCCATCAATATATAATTGCTCACTTCGGTTTTGTTCCATTATTGAACCCTTGGTGTACCTGCAATGGAAAAAGTTTCCCGCGTCACTTCGGATAGAGGATCCGTTATCGATCGTCGATCGATAACGGGTAAGTGTAGTAGAAATAACTTTAATAAATGATATGTGAAGCTCTTTTCTTTCTTCACTTCAAATGAACTATCTACATAGGATAGAGCATTTGTAGTGTTCTGGACACTGTGTCCATCACACATAGATAACACACTGCACTTGCCCCAGTCGACATTGGAACCCGATGTGCCGGCCAAGAGTTCAAGTGTCATCAGCGGACTTTTAGTTAAGGGTAGTATTACTTGACCACATTAGATACAAGTTCTATTGTATTGAATGAAGCATTCATCATCTCACCGTAAGTCCAGTGCTTTCAGAAGCTGAATCGTCATTTGTTGTGCCTTTGCAAACAGTTTCCATACCGCCTACTTCTTTAGTATCATGAGCTGAATACGGTCAACTGGTTTCAGTTGGTATGGTTGTAGACCCAACTCCTCCAAATTTCAGATTTCTATACAATCCTCTAGAGAGAGCTTCCTCTGTGATCTCCGCTAAAGTTCTATATAATATTTGCTTGCAATACGACATTTCGGACGATGATGTGCGTCTTCTATCGAAGAATGAGTTTGCACATATGCCACCTTTAAAATACACCGCTTGCCATCAGTATATATTCTTAAATGGAGCAGTGCCTCCCTTTAATCACTTCTTGAAAGAAACTTTTTTGAACTTGGGGATTGCTCCATTTCAGATTCATCTAATAGGTACGCGATCTCGGCTTGCCTTCACGTCTTGTTTATGTGGACATTTAATCGTGTCGAGTTTCTATGAGTTAAGATATTTTATTTCATTCAAGAAGAGAGATGAATGTCCATCCCTTGTCGTCATCGAGGCTTAAAGAAACCGCAAGATCATGTTGCAGCTTCAAAGCAAAATGTCTAATTCAAGACCCAGTATTTTGTTGTTAGGTATCCTGAGGTATTTAATCACTTTCGGACGATTGGGGTAACTTCTCTCCTTTACTTATTGAGACTTAATACGTCGCTATGGGAATTTGATAGATTGAATACTTCTTGCAGTTATTCCAAGGCCGAATAAAGATCCATCCCACTATCCGATTTTCCATACCCTAAAGGCGGTAGATGCCAAGGAGAGATCGGTCAAGTTTTTGCTAACGGACGAGAATTTGCTTCGGTATGGGCTGTTGCATCTCGGAGGTCCGATGTGGCCATCAAAGTTCCATCTTCATCCCATTCCAGAAATCGAACACATTCCACTTCTTCATCGCATGGCTCCAAAGAGGGTGATCTCCCAGAAGGAGAAGGCTCATCTGATGAGTCAATCGAAGAAATTCATGAAGAAAGAGGTGTTACGACTGAAACCAGCTGCCCGACCAGAATGCCCCCAATTTCGGAGTGAGAGGAAGAAGAATTCAAGTAGCATGAGGGCAAGGTTGCAGTGACAATAGAAAAGGGGGAGAGTGAAGTTGAAGGCAGCAGCAGTTATGATTCCACCTCTAGTGATGATGAATTCGATACATGTTCCAGTAATGGAAACTTTGAGTCGTGTGATGAATCTTCGGGAATGAGTTATGTTCTCCTGGATTTGCCTCCCCAAGAGATTCGTAATAAAAATGCTCCCCCAACAGCTGAGTGACTTCAGGATTCCCTGCTTAAGGAAACCAGTTTTGACTTTGGGGATTTGCAATGTTTACGTAGATATCGATGAACTCATAGAGAGGATTTCGAGTTCGAGTGATCGTCTCGTTGTCCTAGTCAATCCGTGTTTAGAGTCAGCCCAATTTCTTCCACGGTGGCTTCCCGATCCGGTTTGCAACATCCTTTTAGACCACCTATGACACGTTACACATTTCACTAGGGTCACATACACTTACACATGCATTATTTAGGTCCATTTTTGTCGCTAAAGCTCTTTAGTTATTCTTTATATCAGGTACTACGAGAAGCATGGACTTTACGAGGATCTTGAACATTTCACTGATTCACAACATTGGTTAAGATGGTCTTCAAGCCTCCACTAGCCCCATGAAACCGAGGAAGAGTGGAGAAGCGGGAAAGACTTAGAAGCCGAGGCACGTTGTCGGGATGATAGAGAATGGGACAGGGTTTCCAAGAGTGGTTAGGAGAAGTGAAAAACTCCCGACGACCGAGAAGAGAATCCCAAAAAGCCGAAGGTAGATCGTGGTTCTCATCCCTCTAAGCATCATGCTTCTAGCCCGACCCCAATCTCTGTCCGACTTGAAGTTCTGGCTTCTACTGTTTAAGTTTCATCCTCATCCCAAGCTCCATTGACTCACATAGTGCCCGCTTTTGGTCCTTCATATCCTCATAGGAGGTTGGATTATATTCTTCCGTCCAATCCCCTTAGACTCGAAGCTGCGCTCCTCGGATGGTTTCTAAAGGGAGTTAAATTTGTCCACGACTTGCACCCAATCCGTAAAGATTCCTACATGCACCATCTCCAGGTGATTCAAAGTGATTTGTATTGAGTCGAGGGATAAGAAAATCTATGCATGCAGCTGGTAGGCACGAATCGCAAAAATTACGAAGTGATCCTTTCCTTTGAATTAGAAAAGGACAATTATGAGAGGATGTTAGAGAAACGTGATGCTAGAATCGAGTGATTAACATAAGAGAAGGGCGCTGTACTTCGAGAGGGTGAGAACAACGCTAGCTTGCTGAAGGAACTAAAAGTGGCAAATGCAAAAATAGAGATCGTATTCCGAGATGAAATCAAGAAGGCCCATGCAGACGAAGTTAAGCTAAAAGAGGAGCTTGAAGCCCGTGACGTGATCATTGAAGCTCAGAAGAAAACTATTGCTTATCATAACAAAGTTGTTGAATCCTACAAAAAGATAACTTTTGATTACGTGGGAATTATGGAATCCCATGATAAGACTGTTTATGATCAAGGTCAAATGATTGCTTTGCTCCACAAAAGAGTCATGCTGCTTTGCGTCATAAAGACCCGAGTTGAAGTTGAGAAGGCCTCCATAATAGCAGATTACTTAGATTTGCATGATACTTTTTTGAAAATAAGACAGAGAAGATGTATGATACCATCTTAAATTTTTATGTTAATTCCTTACTGCATCAAGAGAGCCTTAACTATCTGGGCCCCAAATTCCTACGTACTCTTGCCGTGGTTTAGGAAGAAGTTTTGGCCCGCTTCCGAGAGAATGGTGATGTATACACCGAGTATGAATTTGAATATACCTATCTCAATGAAGAATCGAAGAAACCTCTAATAGAGGGTCAAGAAATCATTAGAATTGAGAAGGAATAGGAGGCTTCTGTTGTTGCTATGACTGCAACTGCCAAAACATTGCCAGAGCCTTTCATTTTTGGGCCTAGCAAATCGTTAAAACAACCTCATGATCTGTTTGCAAGTTTGGCCAGTGCTGCCTTGTAGTCTGCCCCTGCGATAGTGGTCTCGGAAGCCTTGGGTGGTCTTGAAACTTCTCCAAAGATCGTGCAGCCATCTAAAGAAAAAGAAAGTAGGGAGTATGAAGTTGAAATTCTCGGCCATTCTTCTAATGCAAGCAGCCTTCTTATTTCCCCCGAGTTTGAGAATTTTTAGCTCACGCCTAATGTAACGACCCGTAAATTTTAATGGATTTATTAATTTAATAATTGAATTTTTGTGAAATTTTAAATGATAGAATTTTGAAATAAAAATTTAATAATTGAAATATGTCTACTTTAACATAGTAAATGGTAAATTTTCATCAGATAATATGGAAGTTTATTTTCTGGTGTAAATTCTATTTCAATTCAAATCAGTTAAAAATCGATGATAATAAAATGTTTTCCAAACCTAAATGTTTTTATACAATAAATTTATAAATCATCTTCTGAGTGTGACGTCATATTTTGTTTCTCTAATTTGGACCGCTGTTGCTCTATTTATCTTATTTTTGACAGATTTGCAGCATTTTGGGTACCGATATCTACTTTTAAACGGATAATCGTATAGCTGATATCTGTATACCGTTTTGATCTTCTCGTCGTGCCGATCTCTATAGTATATTCATATCTGTGTTTTGGTGTCCGATACGTGTCGAAAAAATCGAAAAAACAATTCCTTACCGGTACCCAATTTCAATCTTTTGGACTCCTTGTCTTTTCATCTATCTAACTGTTGAAATCAAACAGGATTTTATTATGTTCTAGAAATTCAAATGGTGACTATTACTATTCCCATTGTTCACTTTATAAAATTTGCTGGTTCGCCTCTCTACTTTCTAATGATGCTTATTTTCATTCGAGTATAATATTATATTGTATATTTCACGTATATCATTTAGTGTAATTGGTGCCTGCTCGTTCATATTTCAAACCAGCCGTTCTCCTCCCAACTCTTCTTCCCTTCTCCATGCTGCTCTTTCTCAAGCTTAAAAAAATTAAATATATACGTTTTTATATAATACGTTTTGCTTACAAATCTGTGACCTATTCGTCTCCTACCGAAATTGTTGACTTTTCGATAATCTATAAAAAAATTAATATGTATATATAGCATGCACTGTTCATATTCCCTTTGCTTGAGAAGTGAGAACTGCTAGTACTCTTCATTGCCGAAACTTCTTCTCCTTTGCTCCAACCATCGCCACCTATTCTCTCTCTTCTCCTCAACTGACAGCGTTCCCCTCCATGCTTCACCCCTCAACCTGCGACAACAGCTCAGACTGCCGCACGAAGCTTCCACTCAAGCAACCCTGTAGCATGCGGCAGCCTCACCATCCCCTCCTCCATTGCTTCAACCCACCATGTCAGCATCTCTACCATTTCTAGCCACTGACGCGAACCACACCCCGCCCTGAGCGTAGCTACCTTCCTCCCCTTTAGCCTTTCATTTTCGATCGACCAGCCTCTTTCATTCCGTGTGTACAGGTATATATATTAAAGGGTATTATACATATATATTAAAAAGTTTTGATCTGTTGATCTATTCAATAAGAAAAGTATTATACATATTATACTATTTAGTTACCGATCAGTTTGTTAAAGTATATATTGTTTAAAAAATACAGCTTGTAAGGAAGTTTATATATAACCTGTTAGCTATATATATGTTATATATAGGTTTGTTCGTTTATGTGAAGTATATATATAGCAAGTTTTGTTAATATTTTAATTTTATATATAGATAACAGTTTTTTCATATTTTTAGTATATATATATATAACAATGTAGAGGTATTATATTTATGTGATAACCCGGAATTTCAAAATATCTGTAATTGATAAAGTAACCGAATTTAATTATTGAAAATACTGATTTAAATCGAACAAATAAAATATATGGAAATGATATATCTTATAGTAAATTTAGGTATAAATAATAATATGCAAATATAATAATGTCAAATTTTTTAAGTGTGTTCATATACAAGTATAAAATATATATATATATATATATATATATATATATATATATATATATATATATATATATATATATATATGTATGTGTTTTTTTTTGTGAATTGAGAACATTAATTTGAATTCAATACAATAAAGTTTAAAGGAGATTTAAAGATAGAATTCTATGTTTCTAAACATTAGAGATAAATACTTATTAGATTTGAATATAGTGGCTCAAGTTTAAAATAGGATTAATAAAGGATCATTCTTTCTTTAAATATATGTATGTTGTATATATGTAAGGGCATTAAATATAAGAGATAGATTAATTTTCAAATTATAAAATGACAAGATTTAAGACATAATTTATAAATAAATTAAAAAAAGGGGGAGGGGGGTTAGACATTAAAAAATACATATGGGTAACAAGTGTTTAATAGGCGGAATAGGTAAAACCAAGTGTAAACAAAATTTACAAGTGTCACTTCTTTTGATTTTTAATTTTTAAGAAAATTTATAAAATAAATTTAAGTTATATAATATTATGACTCTCATTCCTCTCATTCTTTTGACCACGTTCTCAAAAACTTGGAACTAAAAGAAGAAAAATAAAACCGAGAAGCATTGAATTCTCAGGATAAATTTAAAAAAAAGGCTTCAATCTTTGAATCAGCAATTCAAGATCAAAAGCAAATTCAGGAATCAAACCGTAAGACAAAATTCATCTCAGCAAAGCACCATTCAACAGTCAGTTCACAGTGTCAAAGCCTAAATCTTCTCAATTAAGGGCTGTTTCAAATCAAAAGCTTTGTTTCCAATTTAACAGGTGAGTAAATTCTTTATATATCCTGGATTTTTATTAGATGATTTTTGAAGTATGATATGTGAGTAAACACTTAACTAAGTTTCTTAGGATAATAAATGTTGATTCATGTGAAATTCTTGATGATGATGGTGTTGCATGTTTATGTATTTAGGCAACTCTGTATATAAATGTATGATTTTACTGTGTATTTAAAATATTCCTGTTTCTTCTCTCTGTTCTGCAACAGAATTGGGAATTTAACAAAAAAATTCAATATATCTTCATTAAGGCACTGATAAGTTTAGAATCTAAAACAAACAAGTGAGTTTAAAGATAAATCAAGACTTAAAAATTTGTTTATGCTGGGTAGTGATGAGTTGCCTCTGAAATTTAGTTTTACAGGATTTTTTTTTACATATGTTAAATTCGAATGACAGAAATTGTTAATTCAATTGTATAACTTGAATCATCATTTGAAAATAGGATTTTAAGATGAAATTGGTGATTTTTAGTTCTGTATGTAAAGAGAAGTATACAGTTGAACAGAAAGTGTGTTTTAACCAAATTCTGGCGACGGGAGTTATACCAGGTGCTGAGACTTGGCACGAAGCTAGCATGGCAGAAGGCGAAGTCAGGAAAAATGTGTCAGGTGTTCCAGATCGTCACAGCATCGGAAATAAGCAAATTAAGTTTTAAACCCAAGTTTTAATTAGCTTTGCGAATTTCGGCGTCGCGTGTTCCTCGTTGTATCGGGTTCGACCGGATTTGAAGGGGACATGGCTGAGATGTGGAGGCAGGCATAGGTGAAGGCATGGCGACTCTGGTGGTCGGGATGGCCATGTCGAAGTGGATTTTGGTGAGGACGAGCGTTCCAGTTTTGACTGGAAGCTTCAATTTTCCTGTATGCTTCGTGACGTTGATTCGAAGGTTGGGTTTGAACTTTTGGACGAACACCGATGTGTGGAGCGAGTGACCGGAAGTGGCGACGCCGTTGTTGCCGTGTGCACGTGCACGGCGGTGGGAAGTATCAGTGACTTCGTGGTTGGTTCGACTCGAGTGATACTCGAGTATGATGGAGGATTTCTTCAGGTTCCTGGTGCGTGAGTGGGTTTTTGTACTGCTGTTATAATTAAACTTAACTACATAAGAAAAAGAGAAAAAAAGAAAAAGGGAAAGAGTGGAAGAAGTATACGAGTAGAAGAGAGAAGTGACGCAGGAAAGTTCAGTGGAAACCCGAGTTTTGCTCGAGCTAGCACAGTGATTTCTTCGGGTTCTTTTTTTTAAGGGTTAGCTTAATTAAATCTTAATTCAAATGTTGAACTAAGTTCAGTGTAAATTTAGTTATAAAGTTGGCAAGGTTGAAGCTAAGACTTGATTAATTTTATCAAGAAAAGTTTACAAAGCAAGATGATAAGTAATTTAATGTGCAAGTAAATTAAAAGGGAAATTAATTTATACTTGTAATTAAATAAGTAATTTAAGATTTAATAAATGTGTAATTAAAGATTTATAATTATAATCTTGTGTTTAAATCAATTTGAACATAAGGATTTAATTAACTACTTAAAGTCAATTAACTAATAATAGTAATTAACTAATTAAGTAAGGATTAATGATTAATTAAATTGGTAATTAATGGTTAATTAAACCATTAGTGATAATTAAATGAGTAATTAAGTTTTATGAATCAACAATTAAGGTTATTAATAATTGAGAATTAATTAAGTGGATAATTAAGAGATAATTCATAATTGCAGGATGTAATAAAAGGAATTACTTAATGGAAAGTAATAAAAGGGTAATTACTTAGTAGAAGTAATTAAGGACGAATTACTTGGCGTAATTAATCAAAAGGGGTTAATAATTAAGTAAGGGGCTAGTTATTCAAGTAAGTAATTACAGAGGGGTAACTACTGTTTATGAGTAATAGGGGTTGATTAATGAATGCAATTAATTACGTTTAATTGATTAATTAAGGATAAACGTTCTTGGAGTTTGGCTGAGTATAATTACTTAATGAAAGTAATTAGACAAGGATGATAATTTTGATATAATTAAAGAATAATTAATCAGGAAGGATTAAATAAGATGAATGATTGTGGGATGGAATATCAATTAGGTTGTGCTTATTAATAAGCAGGACTTAAAGGTAATTGATTCGAGATGGTGTGATTGACTTATCTTGCTTATGTATGACTAAATGATGATTAAATGCCCTGAATTCATTGATACCCCTGATATGGAATGGTTCGTGATATGATGTGTTTTGGGTGGACAATGATAATGTGGTTATTTATCAATGAGGAATTGCTAATTAAAGGGTGACACCTTTAATTTAAAGTTGAATTGTATTTCACGTGAATGACATATGTTGAGAAGAACTGAATTCGAAGAGACCGGAGTCTGATATAGTAAATACCCGAAACCACTTCGATTCTATATAGATTTGATATGTGAAATCAATAGGGTGTAATGGAATGATTTAAGTGAATTAGACCATATAATCTAACTTCAGATACTTAGAAATTGCTTTGTGAAATAGGTGATGTCTATAGTAATTTGTGAAGTTGTAAATTGATATAAGTTACCTTAGGTTTTATATAAGTTGTATGCTTTTGTATTCCATGTTAGATGGGTTTACTCACGCTGGTTTCCAGCCTGACCCGGGTGTTACTTTGATGTAATGCTCGGGTCAGACCGAGTATTACAGATTTTCAGGTAAGGACGTTCTGGAGCTCAGGAGGTGAGTTGGAAAGCAGGAACGTATGGAGAGTTTCCCGCTGTGATATTATCTGAAACAGATTGATTTCTCTATCCTGTGTTTGTAAATATGTTGTAACTCTGATATGTATTAAAGTGTAATTTGACAAGTACAGTATTTCTTTGTATAACTACTATTTATGTGATATTATATTTTGATCCGCTGCGAATGTGAGGTTTCTTGACTTGTTTCTGTTTCTTCTTCTTCTTCTTTTCTTCTTTTCTTCTTTTCTTAACTATCTGGAGTTTTTTGGGTCGAAAATTCCGGTTCGTGACAATTTATATACTGAGTTATGCAGAAATTCTTTACAGTATATAATAAGTCATATATATATATATTACAGTAACTTATATGAAAAAATTTATAAACTGCAAAATTGTTACATTGTAAAGTACGTGGTACTGTTATATGTTTAAAGTATATATGCTAGTTTGATAAAGTGATGTTAGTAATCATATATATTTTTATTTAAATTTATGTTTTCTGTATATATACATATACATATACATATACATATACATATACATATACATATACATATATATACAAAGTTCTAATGTTTACCAAATAGTGTGTTCAATTTTATATAAATATTGCTTTACAGATACTGTTAAGTATTGTTTGAAAATATAAAATATATTTACTTTTAAATATATGTGTTTAAGAATAATGATTTTTAATTATATATATATATTTTTTATTTTAAATATAGATTCAACAAAATAATAATAATAATATATTTTTTGTACATATATTTAGCTGATTCTGATTCATTGCATCAATGCCTTATTATCAGCTTTGTCCTTCTAATTCATGCTAATCTTGCTTTGATTTGGGATTCGTGGTTGGATTCGTAGCTCATTTCATTATCTAGCTTCTCTAGCCTCAAAAGGTGAGCAATCACTCACGATTAACGTTCTTATATTTATTAAATTTGATTTCAATTAAAACGACAATTGAAATATGCCACTGATAGTTATTTACATTGCTATATATATGCTATTATCTATACCTGTTCATCTGTGACATCTGATACCATTATCTGTTATTTTTATTGATGACGTATGCCTCTTATTATTATCATCACTCTTCTCACTCTGCAAGTTTCCTGTTAGTATAGAATTCCCTATGGGTTGAAATGCTACATACCCGAACGATCTGTAGAATATAAGAAAATCATTATGGGTTGAAATGATAAACCCAAGTGATTTTCATTGAATTGAATTTGGGATTGCGGGTTGAAATGACATATACTCGTATATATTTAAATTGCGGATTGAAATGATAAATATCCGTATCAATTGGCCATAGGATAGAAAATTATATACAGACACCGTTGGTCAATATATATATATATATATATATATATATATATATATATATTGAAATGATTTCCACGGTTTTGAAATGAATAGTTTGGTTTTAATAAATATTGATTTCAAGATATATATAAATATTATTTTATAAAGGTTTTAAATTTTGATTTTTAAAATTATATGTTTTGAAAATTTTAAAATTACAAGTTAGTTTTGGAATTATAAATTTAAAGATTTTACATACAGTTTTACTAATTTAAAATATATATAAAATAAGTTTAACAATAAGATTTGACTTAATAAAGTTGATTTAATTAATAGATAATATGTTTAAGTATTTATTTAAAATTTATATTTTCAAATATAGAGTTTATAATGATTTTTAAAAAATTCAGGTTGGAAAGGGAAATGGAAATTGGTTTGAAATTGAACTTATTTAAGAATTATACTCAAATAAGTTTGATTTGAAATTTATTACATTTGGGATTTTATAGATATTATTTTATAACTTGATTTTGATTAAAAGCGATTTAAATGAATATTTCAAATTTACATAAATTGAAATGGTATATTTAGTTTTGTTTAAATTTGAAATTTGAAGTTTTATTTAAACATTATTTGAATGATTAAGTAAATAGTTCAAAATAAATAATAGTAAAGTGAATCAGATTTATATATGAAATTATCAAATCTAGTTTTGAAATGTTTGAATATTTAAAGCTTTGAAATATATTGAAATTGAAATGGTTTATTTTGTGGTTCAAATCTGTTTTTTTTGAAATCGATATAATTTGAAATGGTTTATTGAGAAACTAAAATAAATTGAAGTTGATGATTTGAGATTGGACTAAATTTGAATTTTGGAATTCGAGTTGATATGGAATCGATTTGTGAAATTTGAGGAAGCTATTTTATTATATAAAATATTTGAAAATTATATTTAAAACTATTTATATATTTTACTTTATAAATTATTTTCATATAAACTATTTTTAATATAAATCATTTTAATATAAACCATTTTTAATATAAACTATTTTAATATATTAACTATTTTTTTATAAACTTTTTAACCTACAACTACTTTATATAAATTATTTATTTTATAAACTATTTTATTTTATACACTATTTTAATATCTAAACCAGTTAAGTGGAAAGTGTTTTGATTTCCAAAGTATTATGATTTTTAAGTTTTGATTTCTAAAGTGTTATGGTTTTAGAAGCTTTATAATTTAGAAAGCGTTGTAACTTTGAAGTGCTATGATTTTCGAAAATGGATATATTTGAAATGGAAATGATTTCGTATTTGGCTTTGAAATGGAAATGATATCATATTGATATGGTTTTGAAATGGCAATGATATTTTGGTTTTGAAGTATAAACTATTTTGAGATGACCGCGTTGTTATAATAACGTTTGGTTGTTAAAGAGACCGAGATCATATATTGTCATACTGTCTGCCTATACCGAAAACCACTTTAACAACCGTGTACGCGGTGGAGATTCCAAAATGAAGTAGGATGGTGGCGACGATCCTAATGAGGTATATACGTGGACCCAACTCCCGTGAGTTAGCATAAGGTGGCTAAAACAAGAGCAATTGATGGGCCAAGTGAGGTAGCTCCTTCGATCGGACACACTCCATCGTGTGCCATTCTATGACTTTGTGATTGATTTGATGCGCATCTTTGATTCAGGAGTGCGGCTCGAGGTGGGCGATTGCTGCGGATCTGCGTTACCACCAGCCCGGAAGTGTAATTGGTATATTTACCCCGACATTGTCTAATTGTGCCGTGTCACCTACCCTATCGAGACCACTACGAGTTTGTTTTGTGTCATACCTATGGAGTATCATCTGGTAGCCTCCCGATCAGGACGTATTACGGCACTGTATAGACTATTGACACTGTAAAATGTGTTAAGGGGGAAATGGGTAATGCCTTAACACTATTTCAATAGTTTACTTTACTTTAGACATTATTATAATAACGTATATTACTACATAGTAGATAGTTTAACGGATCCTTAGAGGATTGTTATTCCAAACATCCTTTACGTTACTTGTATTTCAATTGTTATTTCACTTGAGTTGGATTTATTGATATAAGAATGTTAATCCTGACTCGAGTGTTTTGTGTTTTGCTTTATGCTTAGGTCAGACCGAGTGTCACAGCCTTCGAGACCCACCTTTGGAATTGGAGCTTCACTTAGAGATCCATCTCTCTATTCAGCTTACAGTTATTCAGTTGACTCCCATGATACATTCTGATCTTGTATTTGACTATTGTATGGAGACTTCTATGTATATTAGACTTCTGTTGTACCTTGTTTAACTCTGTTATGTATATAGTAGCTTCATGAACAACTATTTTTCTATTTCCTCTGCTTATTGTTATATTACTATGTGTCTGTGATTCTGTGATTATTTTATTTACTGTATAAGATGAGTTTTTCCAAATATAAATTAATAATCTGATATTTTGAGCAATTCAAATCCGACATGTGTGGATGCAAATGGTTGAAAATACCAGGATGTTACATGTGGTAGTAAAGCTCTGATTTTAGGCAAAACTTAGCATATAGTGTAAATTCAATTACATAATTGCTTTCGTTCGTGCTCGAATCTCTTCCTCTTTGACTTGAATTTTCTTTGAATTTTTGAACTCTCCCATTCGTTCTTAAATCTATTCTTGCCTCTTCCTATTCGTATTTTCTTTATTCTGGAGCATCCCATAGCTCCACTGTATGATTTGTAAAGGGGTGGAACTCCTTTACAATTGGCATTGATTCACCGAAGATTTCTGTATCCTCGGTTTAGATGCTGTTATCTCTTGCTATTTTCGAATTATATATTTTGGGATCGAATGTTGATTTGTTTCAGAATTCTGCATTGATCTTATCCTTAAAGTCACGGTTGACCTGGTTAAGGTCGCCCGCGATTAATATTAGTATATTCATCTTCCTATTTTGTTATTTAACCATGTTATCTTTGTTTCGAACCTATCTTCTAGTTAGAATTCTTCTTGATTAGGGTCCCCTTGAACTAGGACCTTTATCTTTGTTTTGAAATCCATTCTTGAATCATCGAGTGAGGGAGTGTATTTGTAATTAATATAAAAATGTTTTATATATTGTGTTATTTGAGTTGTTAATGTCGATTTGGGTTTTCGATCGAATCGTCTGATCAATGCTATCGATAGAAATTCCAAAACACTTAAATAGAGCAAACTGACACAATATTATTTTTAAAATTTGGTAAATGAAACAAATATTGTATGATTATATTATATATAAGTAATTTTTTTTTGAAATTAAATGGTTAAATGAATTGGTTGTTTGAAATGATAATATTTGATTTTCATTATTGATTTGTAAATCATTGACTATTGTCACATGATGTAAATAAATAGAATTATAAAAACATGTTTTAGAAATTGTTTTGGAAATGTAATTGAATTTAAAATTTAGATTTTGAGAATTTAATTTCCGGTAACTCCAAACTTTGGTTTTAATTTTTTTAAAATATATATTATTGAAAGTATTTTCAAATAGAAATCATTTCCAAAGAAATTAAAAATGTTTAAATCAGTGCTCTCCTCTTTTATCGCTGGAAAATAATTTTGGTGTTGGCGGCCGCCACATCGACATTCATTTTTGAGTTTCAGAGTGGAGAGACCATTTTGTAGCTTTGCTACACCTTTGTTTTGGAAAATAAATTTTATTTGAATTTCTTAAATATGACTTGATTTATAATATATATAAGTACATATTTATAAATTTGATTCGATATATATAGTATATATATTTATCTCTAAATGGTTTGAAGTGAATAGGAAATTTAATTCTTAAATTTTATGTTAAAGGTGATTTCAATTATAAAATGAAGCCAAAATTTTTGAATAAATATTTAAGCTTGAAATAATTGAATTGGGAAAATTTTACTTGTATAATACTCAATTGCATTCCAGCATAACTTGCCTTAACCATCTAGAAGTTGAATATGTAACTGAATAATTTATAATGTAAAATAATGTTAAAAGAATTTATAAATTGAATTAAATCCACTTAATGAAATACCTTGAATTTAAAATCAATTGTTGAATATGAATTTAATTTAAATTTAAATTTATATGATTTTATATTAATTATTTTATCTTGTCCTTCAATCTATTTTCTTTCTGGTTGTTTCTATTCTCCTACATTGTTCCTTTTCGGGGGCGTAAAGTTTTGAGTGGGGGAGAGTGCGATGACCTGTAGATTTTAGTGGTTTTATTAATTTAGTAATTGAATTTTTGTGAAATTTTAAGTGATAAAATTTTGAAATAAAAATTTAATAATTGAAATATGTTTACTTTACCATAGCAAATGGTAAATTTTTATCAGATAATATGAAAGTTTATTTTCTTGTGTAAATTCTATTTCAATTCAAATCAGTTAAAAGTTGACGATAATAAAATATTTTCCAAACCTGAATATTTTTATAGAATAAATTTGTAAATCATCTTCCGAGTGTGACGTCGTATTTCGTTTCTTCAAATTTGGACTGCTGTTGCTCCGTTTATTTTATTTTTGACAGATTTGTAGCATTTTCGGTACCGTTATCAACTTTCGAACGGATAATCGTGCAGCTGATACCTGTATACTGTTTTAATCTTCTCATCATGCTGATTTTCATAGTATATTCATATCTGTGTTTCGGTGTCCGATACGTGTTGGAAAAATCGGAAAAACGATTCCTTACCAGTACCCAATTTCAACCTTTTGGACTCCTTGTCTTTCATTTATTCAACTGTTGAAATCAAACAGGCTTTTATTATTTCCCAAAATTCAAACGTTAACTATTACTATTCCCACTGTTTTATTTATTGGTTCGCCCCTCTACTTTCTAATGATGCTTATTTTCATTAGAGTATAATATTATATTATATATTTCACGTATATCATTTAGTGTAACTGGTGCCTGCTCGTTCATATTTCAAACCAGCCGTTCTCCTCTCAACTCTTCTTCCCTTCTTTATACTGCTTGTTCTCAAGCTTTAATTTTTTTTTAAATATATACGCTTTTATATAATACATTTTGCTTACACTTCTGTGAACTGTTCTTCTCCTACCCGAACTGTTCACTTTTTGATATCTATAAAAATAATAATTTAATATGTATATATAGCATGCACTGTTCATATTCCCTTTGCTTTAAGAATGAGAACAGCTAATACTCTTCAATGCCGAAACTTCTTCCCATTTGCTTCGCCACTTTTCTTTGCCACCCATTCTCTCTCTTCTCCTCAACTGACAGCGTTCCCCTCTGTGCTTCACCCCTCCGCCTGTGACAACAGCTCAAACCGCCACACGAAGCTTCCACTCGAGCAACCTTGTAGCATGCGGCAACCTCACCATCCCCTCCTCCATTGCTTCAACCCACCATGTCAGCACCTCTACCATTTCTAGCCTCTGACACGAACCACACCTTGCCCTGAGCGCATCTACCTTCCTCCCCTTTAGCCTTTCATTTTCGATCGACCAGCCGCTTTCATTCCGTGTGTACAGGTATACATATTAAAGGGTATTATACATATATATTATAAAGTTTTGATACGTTGATCTGTTCTATAAAAAAAAGTATTTTACATATTATACTATTTAGTTATTGACCAGTTTGTTAAAGTATATATTGTTTAAAAAAATATAGCTCGTAAGTAAGTTTATATATAACCTGTTAGCTATATATATATATATGTATGTTATATATAGATTTGTTAGTTTATGTGAAGTACACATATAGCAAGTTTTGTTAATATTTTAATTTTATATATAGATAACAGTTTGTTCATATTTTAAGTATATATATAACAACGTAGAGGTATTATATTTATTTTTATTTTCTGTATATATACATATATATATAAAGTTAGTTTATATATATTATAAGGTTCTAATGTTTACAAAATCGTGTGTTCAATTTTATATAAATATTGCTTTACAAATATTGTTAAGTATTGTTTGAAAATATAAAATATACTTACTTTTAAATATATGTGTTTAAGAATAATGATTTTTAATTATATATATATTTATTATTTGTATTAAATATTGATTCAATAAAATAATAATAATAATATATTTTCTGTGCATATATCTAGCTGATTACGATTCATTTCATCAATGCCTTATTATCATCTTTGTCCATCTAATTCGTGCCAATCTTGCTTTGATTTGGGATTCGTGCTTGGATTCGTAGCTCATTTCATTACCTATCTGCTCTAGACTAGAAAGGTGAGAAATCATTCACGATTAACGTTCTAGTACTTATTAAATTTGTTTTCAATTGAAACGACATATGAAATATGATGCTGTTAGTTATTTACATTGCTATATATATGATATTATCTGTATCTGTTCACCTATGGCATCTGACACCATTATCTGTTATTTATATTGATGATATATGCCTGTTTATTATTATCAACACTGTTCTCACTCTGCAAGTTTCCTGTTAGTATAAAATTCCTATGGGTTGAAATGATACATACCCGAACAATCTGTAGAATAGGAGAAAATCGTTATGGATTGAAATGATAAATCCAAGTGATTTTCATTGAATTGAATTTGGGATTGCAGGTTGAAATGATATATACCCGTATATATTTAAATTGCGGATTGAAATGATAAATATCTGTATCACTCGACCATAGGATAGAAAATTATATACATACACCGTTGGTCAATATATATATATATATTTAAATGATTTCCAAGGTTTTTAAATGAATATTTTGGTTTTAATAAATATTGATTTTAAGATATATATATAAATGTTATTTTATAAAGGTTTTAAATTTTGATTTTTAAAATTATACGTTTTGAAAATTTTAAAATTATAAGTTAGTTTTGGAATTATAAATTTTAAGATTTTACATACAATTTTACTAATCTAAAATATATATATAATAAGTTTAATAATAAGATTTAATTTATTAAAGTTGATTTAATAAAGTTGTTTTAATTAAGTATTTATTTAAAATTTATATTTTCAAATATAGAGTTTGTAATGATTTTAATAAAATTTAGGTTGGAAAGAAAATTAGAAACAGATTTGAAATTGAATTTATTTAAGAATTATACTCAAATAAGTTTGATTTGAAATTTATTAGATTTGGGATTTTAAAGATATGATTTGATAACTTGATTTTGATTGAAGGTGATTTAAATGAATATTTCAAATTTATATAAATCGAAATGGTATATTTAGTTTTATTTAAGTTTGAAGTTTTATTTAAATGTTATTTGAATGATTAAGTAAATATTTCAACATAAATAATAGTAAAGTGAATTTGATTTGTATATGAAATTATCAAATCTAGTCTTGAAATGTTTGAATATTTAAAGCTTTGAAATATATTGAAATTGAAGTGGTTTATTTTGTGGTTCAAATCTATTTTTTTGAAATCGATATAATTTGAAATGGTTTATTGAGAAGCTGAAATAAATTGAAGTTGATGATTTGAGATTGGATTAAATTTGAATTTTTGAATTCGAGTTGATTTGGAATCGATTTGTGAAATTTGAGGAAGCTATTTTATTATATAAAATATTTTAAATTATAGTTAAAACTATTTATATATTTTAGTTTATAAATTATTTTCATATAAACTATTTTTAATATAAATCATTTTAATATAAACTATTTTTAATACGAACTATTTTAATATGTTAACTATTTTATTATAAACTATTTTAACCTATAACTACTTTATATAAACTATTTTATTTTGTAAACTATTTTATTTTATACGCTATTTTAATATCTAAACAGGTTAAGTTGAAAGTGTTATGATTTCCGAAGTATTATAATTTCTAAGTTATGATTTCTAAAGTGTTATGGTTTTAGAAGCTTTATAATTTCAAAAATGTTGTAACTTTAAAGTGCTTTGATTTTTGAAAATGGATATATTTGAAATGGAAATGATTTTGTATTTGGTTTTGAAATGGAAATGATATCATATTGATATGGTTTTGAAATGGCAATGATATTTTGGTTTTGAAGTATAAACTATTTTGAAATGACCGCGATGTTATAATAACGTTTGGTTGTTAAAGAGACCGGGATCAGATATTGTCATACTCTCTGCCATTACCGAAAACCACTTTAAAAACCGTGTGCGCGGTGGAGATTCCAGAATGAAGTAGGATGGTGGCGACGATCCTATATGAGGTATATACATGGACATAACTCCCGTGAGTTAGCATAAGGTGGCTAAAACATGTGCAATTGATGGGCTAAGTGAGGTAGCTCATCGGATCGGACACACTCCATCGTATGCCATTCTATTACTTTGTGATTGATTTGGTGCGCACCATTGATTTGGGAGTGTGGCTCGAGGTGGGCGATTGCTGCCTCTCTGCGTTACCACCAGCCCGGAAGTGTAATTGGTATATCTACTCTGGAATTACCTTATTGTGCCGTGTCACCTACCCTATCGGGACTACTACGAGTTTGTTTTGTGTCGTACCTATAGACCATCCTCTGGTTGCCTCCTGATCAGGAGGTATTACAGTACTTTATAGACTAGTGGCACTATAAAACGTGTTAAGGGGAAAATGGGTAATGCCTTAATGCTATTTTAATAGTTTACTTTACTTTAGACATTATTATAATAGCGTATATTACTACATAGTAGATAGTTTAACGGATCCTTAGAGGATGGTTATCCCAAATATCCTTTGAGTTACTTGTATTTCAATTGTTATTTCACTTGAGCTGGATTTATTGATATAAGAATGTTAATCTTGACTCGAGTGTTTTGTGTTTTGCTTCACACTCGGGTCAGACTAAGTGTCACAACCTTCGAGACTCACCATTGGAGTTGGAGCTTCGCTTGGAGATCCATCTCTCTATTCAGCTTGCAGTTATTCAGTTGACTCATGTGATATATTCCGATCTTGTATTTGACTATTGTATGGAGACTTCTATGTATATTAGACTTCTGTTGTATCTTGTTTAACTCTGTCATATATATATATATATATATATATATATATATATATATAGTAGCTTCATGAACTACTATTCTTCTGTTTCCGCTGCTTATTGTTATATTACTCTGTGTCTGTGATTATTTTGTTTACTGTATATGATGAGTTTTTCCAAATATAAATTAACAATATGATATTTTAAGAAATTCAAATTCGACATGCATGGATACGAATGGTTGAAAATATCAGGATGTGACACCTAAAAACATGATGAACTGAATGCTTTCATTTTTGATCTTATTGGTCTGTCTTCTTAACCTACCGATCTGACGATTTCTTCGATCCCTGGGCTTGCTACTTACTTTAATGCTTGTTTTTATAGCCGCTTCAATTGTTGCACTATATCTGGCTTACAACCAGTGCTCAAGAAGATTGCTGCATTACATGGTCCAGATGATCCTCCCATATTTTTGGAGGGCGATTTCATGGTACCTGTACGAGAGCAGGAAGACCAAACGGGCTAGTTAAATAAATCTGAGCAGCAGATGGTGGCCATTAAGAAGGAAAATGTCGAAGAGCGAAAATCTTCAAGGAGCACCTGCAAGTTCTGTAAGCGCAGGACCAAGGGAAAGTCTTCCGAGAAGGTTGAGGAACAGTGAGGAGATGCTAGCATGGCAGAGATAGTTGATATTTCAGGCAGCAACACTACTCCTGGTCGGGATTCTAAGAGGATGAAGAAACTTCAAACTAAGGTAGGAAGAGGAGTGGTGGAAAGAAACATTGACATGCTAGGGTAACAGTGGTGCTAGATTTTGGGACATTCTATTTTGTTTGATACATGATTTAATCACGGGCTGACTAATAACTAATTAAACATTTATGGACTCCCTATCCAATTACACAGTTTTCATGGGATTACTATGAACCTATCTATTTGACATCTTCATTTACACACAGTTTTCATGGGCTAACTTTGAACCTGACTATCTAACATCTTAATTTACACATAGTTTTCAGGGGCTAACTATGAATCTGTCTATCTGACATCCTCTTTTATACATAGTTTTCATGGGCTAATTATAAACCTATTAGCCTCTGCCAACATCATACAGTTTTCATGGGCTTACCGTAAACCTATTGGTCCCTGCCAATATCTTTCCTTTATATTTTTAGCATCCTATATTCTAGTCTTCCTAACCTCCTAGATGCAATTCTACTCATTCAGCAGTTTTTTTAATTTATATTCACTACTAGGTTAACCTAACTGGTTCTCCTACCATTTTCCCCCAAAATGAAGTTATGAGTCAATTATAAAGTGAATATATTCATATTAGAGGAAGCAATATTAAAACGTAACAATACCACTCCTGTGGGTTTAATTTATCAAAGGTAGATTCTTCTTAAACCATTATAAAATCTTCTTTGATACAGCCATGGGTTTTTTCCTTTAAAAATAGAGTTTAGGTCATAAAACCTTTTGATACCTTCGAAATCCAGCTTTCGACTTCATAGGATAACCTATTTCGAAAGCTCTTGCCTTATAATACTTTAAATTATACCTTTCGAAAACTTTCGAATGCATTAAAGTATTAGCATTTAACTTTAGAAGCTTAGCTTCGAAACCAGTTGAGAGTACCCCTTTCGAAAGTAAAACTTAGCTAAAAGAATTTTTTTCTCAACCCCTTAGAAAGTATCCCCTTCGATGGCAAAGAAAACAAAGCAAACGTATTATAAAGCAAAGAAATCAACTCCTTCGAAAATTTAAAACTTTGTTTTAGCTATAACTTTTTATAGGTGTAGAATTAAGGTCTCTAACCTATTTGTGTTTGAATGATGGTTTCCCTTTCCGCAGAGTGGTCACAGTAGAAAAACGGGTTTACGGTTAGAAAGTTATGCCTATTTGAAGTTTTGTAAACAAAGCTGGTGAAACCTGCTATAAAAGGACTTCCGCGAATCCGCTGTATTCACAACCGCTGTCGAATGTGAGCTTTTGATTGAGTCGAAAAGTGCTTTCGAAATGCAATAGAAAGGTACAGAAATGTTGGAAAAGTATGTTTTTGAACGTTGCTCTCGACTAAGTCGAAAGGTGCTTTCGACAAGGTCAAATGACAGAGTCGTAAATAACTTGAAAACTGTTCTTTTGCTAATTAAAGTATATTCTTTTCACCAACTCCTATTCTTTGTCAAATTTCTATTGGTTAATGACATACTTTGATACTTTCTTTGCAAAAAACCTGTTATAGGTCAGATTTTATTATTTCCAAAATTATTAATTATATTAATATTTTAATATAATTATTAAGCCTTTTTAGCTTAGAAAATTCATAATAAATCGAAATCACTTGGGAAAAATCCCAAAAATTCACTAAAATTATGAATAACATTTTCTACATTATATAAATTTTTTAGGACAAATTCATTATCTTATTATTTTAATAATTAAAACCCGAAATAAATGCCTTTTTCACTTTAGGAAATTCATAAAATATTCCTATTAATTCCGAAAATTATGAATTAAAAAATCATCTTCAAAATTATGTTTCACACAACATATCCAAAAATAAAGTCATTTGGAGGCCATTTACTAAGGTTTTTACCGTAAAACCCATCATTTTAATTCCACAAAATTCCAATAAATCACCATAAATCATTATTCTATCCAAATAATGATTATTAGATCCAAACATGATAAACTCAGCAAAATACATTCGGTTACTAGCCATAACCGAACCAAAACAAGAAAAATAAGATGATTTATAGTATTATTCACCTTGATTAAATTGTTGGAGTTTGAGATTTGCCTTAGCTTTAACTTTCTAGCTTTCTCTTTTGGATCTTCCAAGTTTGCTGATCTCCTAAGGTGTTTTAATGATTGGCTGTAACTTCTCTTTTATGTGTATTTTTGATTTATGAAATGAGAGATGAGAATAAGTAAGGGTTTGAGGGTATATGGGTGTGGCTATTCCCATATTGTCCTCCTATTATTTACCTAACTTATAAACTATAAACCATACTTATACATTCATTAGTTTAGCCGTGGCCAATTTAATTGACAACTAAATCTCAACTCCTCAATCAATCACATTATTCTATTTAGTTTATCCAATTAAATGTCTTGAATAATGGTAAACAAAAATTAAGAGGGTTACAATAACTGCCGCTTAAATTCAGATCTAAACCAAGGTTAATTTAGCAAATAAGCCCTTCCATTAGTAAAACAATTAAATCATTTAGGTCCTCCTTTCAAAATAATTTAATTCTTATAGCAATTCACTTAGGAAAAATCGCCAAAAATCACAAAAATTCAATTTTAATATGTTATCTAACGTATATAAATTTTAGTTCCAAATTTTTAATAAGATTTCTGAAATATATTTCAAATCCCAATTAACCATATTTTCCTTTGAAAATTTGTAATAATCTTTCCATAGCTTGGAAAATTATCAAAATTAAAATCCAACTCCAAAATCATGTTTTACATAACATAAAATTTTTCGGTGGCATTCAAAGATCATTTACAATTGGTTTTGCTCTTAAACCGTATAAATCCTATAAATCCCCATCTAAACAATCTTGTCTATATCAAACAAATTATAATTCAAGCACATTATCATCCAAATCATCATAAAAACGAATTTAGTCTTAAATTAGAAAACATATGATCATAAAATAAAATAGAGATGGTGTGAATTATTATTCACCTTGATTAAGATAAGGAGATTGGATATAGATTAAGATTTATTCCCCTTGCTTTAATTCTTTAGCTTGATTTGAATTTCTCTTCTTTTCTTCCTTAACAATGGCTGGCTCTTCTTTTATGTTTGCATTTTACGTTTTTGTACAAAATGAGAAATAACGTAAATGGATGACAAGCCGTGGGGGTTATGGAATTAAGGTGCAGCTAATACCTAGTATACCCTTGTGTAAACTAATTAGCCTATAAGCCATCCTTAAGCCCATTTAATTAATTAATCAAGCACGACCACTTAGTATTTATTCAAATCTCAATCACCTTATCCCTTAACATTTACATTATTCTTTTTAATTTATCTAATAAAATCTCTTGAATAATGTTATTAAAAAATTAGGGATGTTATAGGCTCCTCTCCTTAAAGAATTTCGTCCTCGAAATTCAGTAAGGACTAAATACTAAACATAGCAATCATCCGTAATGAATCATAACAACCATACTAGTCTGACCGACTAGCAATTATCTATATAAATCTAATATAGACGTACCCTCAAAGAAGATTAGGATAAGTATCTCGAATCCTGTCTTTTGTCTCCCAAGTACACTCCTTCTCGTTGTCGCTCCACTGAACTTTAACAAACTTGACCCTCTTGTTCCTCAATCTTTTCTCATCCCTTGCTACAACCTGAACTAGTTGTCTAACAAAGTCAAATTAGGCTCTACTATTAAATCTTCCAACCTTGTCGGAGGAATAGTATTCTCTGGATCATGCACATACTTGCGAGGATAAGACACATGAAATAAATTATGAACTCCTGCCATACTGCTCGGCCACTCTACTCTGTATGCGAACTTTCCAATCCTGACTATAATCTGGAATGGACCAACATATCTCCATGCCAGTTTCCCTGACTTCCCGAACCATACCACACCCTTCATCGATGATATCTTAATGAAAACCTTATCTCCAACCGAGAACTCAAGGTATATACTCCTATTATCTACGTAACTCTTCTGTCTTGAATGAGCTTCTTTCACCCTCTCTCGGATCAACTCAATCTTCTCTTACACCTACCTAACCAAATCCGGACATAAGACTAATCTATCTTCCATCTCCAACCAACATGATGGTGATTTGCATGACCTTCCATACAATGCTTCAAAAGACACCATTCATATACTAGTCTGATAACTATTATTATAGGAAAGTTCAACCGAATGTAGGTGAGCTTCCTAAGATCCACCAAAGTCCTATACACAAGCTCTCAACAAATCGTCAAATATCTTGTTGACTCTCTCTATCTTCCTATTGGTCTAAAGGTGATATGCAGTACTCATCTTGAGCTTAGTGTCTAACATATCCTGTAGACTCTTCTAGAATTCACTAGCGAACAAAACATCTCTGTCACTGACTATTCTACTAGGTATCTCATGTAGTATAACTATATTTTTCATGAACAACTTAGCTAAAACAAGTGCCTTCCTGGTTGACTTTACTGGAATAAATGGGCACTCTTGGTCAACCTGTCTACTAATACTTTCATTTTCTCCATTTGAACTTGGCAACCCGTCTATAAATCCATTGATATCGAATCCCATTTCCAAACTGGAATCTCTAGAGGTTAAAGAAATCCACTTGGCTTCTGATGTTCGGCTTTCACTTGTTGACAGCTTGCACACTGCTTAACCCACAAGCCAACATCCCTCCTCATACCTTCCCAATAGAAGATCCTCTTCATAACATGATACATCTTGGTCCCTTCAGGACGTGTCGTAAACTTGGATCGATGATATTCTCCAAGAACTTTCCTCAAGTCAACAACATTTAGAACACATAATCGTCCCTTCTTTCTCAACCTTCATCTCTAGTCAAAACCAAAATCCTTCAGATCATTGATCTTGGTTCCAACCTCAAGCCTTCTAATCCTCTCGGCTAATAATGAATCCTCTTTCTTCTTAGAAGCAATACTTTCGATCAACATTGGTCGAATTTCAAAAGAGGACAACAAGGTAGTATTTGGACTAGAACTAGAATTCGTCCTTAATTGCACACTATAAGTAGTCAAAGCTTCCAAATCCTTCCATTCATCCAACATAGCTAACATCACATTTTGATGTCTTCTGCTAAGAGCATCCGCTACCTTATTTCCTTTCTTAGGAATATACTCTATACAATCATAAGCATCCAAAAACTCCAGCCACATCTGCTGTCTCATATTCAACTACTTCTAAGAGAATAAGTACCTTAAAGACTTATGATCTGTATATAGCTCAATTCACTCCCCTAAGAGATAATGTCTCCAAATCTTCAATGTGAAGATCACCGCTGCCAACTCCAAATCACCTCCTTCCTGGTTTGCTTAGTCAAAGGCGTCGCTATCTGCGAGAAATCTTTAGTGAATCTCCGTTAATAGCCAGCATATCCAATAAAAATTCTAACCTCAGTCACCGTCTCTGGTCTCTTCCAATTATTAACAGCTTCGATCTTATCTGGATCGAATGACAACCCTTTCTCTAAAACCACGTGACCAAGAAACTTAACCTCTTTTTTCCAAAAATGACACTTGAAAAATTTCGCTTTTAGCTGATGCTGCCTCAGCGTCTCAAGCACACCTCTAAGATGATCTTCATGCTCTCTTTCATACTTAGAGTATACCAAAATGTCATTAATAAACACCAGCACAAACCCATCCAAGTATTGTCGAAAAACTCGGTTCATCAAATCTAGCATTTGTTAACCCGATTGGAATTACTAACCACTTGTACGAACCATACCTAGTTCGAAATGCTGTCAAAGGAATACTATCCTTCGCCACTCTTAACTGATGGAACGCTGTAGCCAAATATAACTGGAAAAACACTCTAGCTCTACATAACAGATCAAATAGATCATCAATTCTCGGCAAACGATACTTATTCTTGATCGTCCTCTCGTTCAACTTACGTTATTCAATACACATCCTCAACGACCCATCTGGTTTCTTCACGAACATCGAGGACACCCTCCAAGGTAAACTGCTTGGTCTAATAAAATTCCTTCCTTCTAGATCCACTAGCTTCACCTTCAATTTCCTCATCTCAATTGGTGTCATCTTGCTAGGTGGTCTGCTAGAGGCTTAGCTCCTGGCACAAGATCTGTTTGAAACTCAACAACTCGTTTTGGTGGTAGTCCTTTGACTGGCTCAAAGACATCTGCAAAATCTCTTGCTACTCGAACCTGTCTTAAATCTTCTCCCACTTCCATAGCACTTAACAAAGCACAACTACTACGGTCAGAATTATCTACCAAGAATATGATTCAATTATGACTATCAAGGTGTCTTAGTGATATCTCCCCATCCTGGCAAAATATCCCAGCCTCATACCTTCTCAACTAATCCATACCCAAAATGATTCCAAAGTCTACGAAATCGAAAACATATAGACTGCACGCAAACTTATAACCTAACAAAGCAAGTTCTAATTGGTCACATCTCATCCCCAGAGTTGCATACCCTTTTATTGGATTTGCAACCCTTAAGGAAGTAACAAGGTGTGTGGGTTCTAAGTATAACCTATCGACCAAACACCGTGATATAAATGAATGTGATGCATCGGTGTCAAATAGTATCCTAACTGGTATACTCTGAATAAAAAACGTACCTTCCATCACAATCTTTCCTTTATCATTTACAGTTGGCTTAGCAGATGATCCAATAGCAAAATGCTTTCCCTTATCCGCCCTAATTGGTTCTGGATACTTGTTCTTATAATGCCCAACCTGGTCACAGTTGAAGCACTTCACATTCTTCTTATCTACAGCCTTCTTCCCCTTGCCTGAGTGGAAGTCATTAGCATAATGGCCCTTTTTGTCACACTTGTAGCAAACTAAATCAGTTTTCTTCTTCTTGGCAGCATCTCCCTTTTAGGCTCCGTTCTTCTTAAAGAACTTTCTTTTCTTTTAGGCTCCCTTCTTCTTAAAGAACTTTCTTTTCTTTCCCTGAGAACCTTGGGTTTAAACTGGTTTCTCTCTAGCACAAACAACAAGCATCTCTTCATCGCGAATTTCCATTTCCACCACTACATTACAAGGATCATGGATATGTGTTAGCGTCCCCCTAGCAAGCTCAGGTCTCAATTCTCGAATGAACCTCTCATTTCTCCTGATGTCAGTGTCTATAGTAGCATGTCCATATTGGGATAAGTCATCAAACTTAGTATCATACTCAATTACCGACATCTCTCCCTGCACCAAATCCATAAAATTTCTCAACAATGCAGACTTAGCAACTTCAAATAAAAACCTCTGTTTAAATTTTAGGATCTGAGATGTTGGTTTTGATGACAATAACCTTTTTAACTTATCTTATTATGAAATATATACTAACACTGTTGTTTAGATAGATATGTATATGCAGGATATATCGATATGTATATGCAGGTATTGATTACTGAAGACTGGTCAGTAAAAAGATTCAAGACTCAAGATCGAAGATTATAGAGTATCAAGATCAAGATTTCAGGATATGTGTTTAGTTTTTGTTAAAACTTCATAATAGCATGGAAATATTCATTCCGAATTTCATTTGGGACGGAACCCATTTCTAACTTCTTAGTGGCTTACAAACCCACGACAAGTAGCTTACAAACCTACGACAAGTGGCTTACAAACCCATGAACATCCTAGTTTTGTACAAGTTCTCGAGTCCTGATGTGATGAGATATTCTGCAGGAAGAAGCTTGCAAAACTACTTCAAAATGGTTTTTCAAAATTGCTTTTCAAAATATTTTAGCCTTAAAATTATCGTTTCAAATGATTTTCAAAAAGATGTTTTAGCCTTAAAATCTTATGTGTTTTTGTTTTAAAATAAACTCTTGTTTTAAACTTCATTTTCAAAAACAAATTTTACATTGTTTTTAACATAGGAATGTCGACATCATGGGATACCACATGTCGACATGGTGGCCATTGAATTCAAAAGTTTTAATTTTCAAAAGAAGTGTCTATTCATTTAAATCTCTTCACGAATGATTATGACCGTTGGTGCTTTATAAATAGCCTTCACAAATGAATTCTTTAACTAACTAATTTCTTATTTTCTTCGCTTCTTCTTCTCCACAAATCCATATTCTATAATTTTCATATTTCTAAGATCGTGCCAAAATTCTGCCGAATTCTTAAGTGAATCAAATTAGAATCGCATTCTTGTTTGATTCTCCGCCCTCTTTCAAAGATGAAAGTGCTATTCAGAATTATAGGATCAATTTGTAATCAAAAGTTTGTTAAGTCTCTCTATAAGGTGTGGTTATGCCTGGAAATCAATTGGGTAATCTTGTGGCCCATAAATCAAGAGAGTTTGCCCTGGACTCATGAGACATGAGGGTACCTTAAGGCCTTTAGAAATTAAGGAATGTAATCTCGACATTGGTATAATAAAAATCTGTATGAGGTGATTTGCCTTGGTACAAGACTGGATGTAGAGTAACTCCGAACCAGTATACAATCCGGTGTGTTCTTTCCTTTTACTTCTTTTTATTTACTTTCTGCATCTGTGTTTGATTCTGTAATTTTTCTGTGATTATGTTTTGCATTTGTTTGTGTTATAATTGTTAAGTTAGCTCATATAAGTCTTAGTATCCATTAAACACTATTCACCCCCCTCTAGTGTTAAATTAGCCTTAAGATCCTTAATCCGCTGTCCCTTTCAATTGGTATCGGAGCACTGATTTTCATAGTTTTCGAACCTTGAAAATTGTTTTAATGGCTACCAACACTGGTAATGTCAACTCTTGCACTAGTTCTGTTATCACTAACACTAGTTCATTTGTAGAAGGTCAGTCTACTGTCAGACCACCATTTTTCAGTGGCAGTAATTATGCATATTGTGCTTGTAGAATGAAAATTTATTTACAATCGGTAGGATTAGACACTTGGAATATTATACAAACTGAGTACATTGAACCAACTACCAATTTTGCCTAGTGGACTGCTGAGCAAAAGGGTGTGGCACAAAATAACTCAAAGGCCATGAATATGTTATTTTGTTCACTAGATAGGAGTGAGTTTAATAGAGGGTCTGTTTGTAAGTCTGCATTTGAAATCTGGAAAACTTTGCAAGTTACTCATGAAGGAACAAGCAAAGTTAAACAGACTAAAATTTCCATATTAACTAATCAGTTTCAATTGTTTAAAATGCATGCAAATGATTCCATTTTCAACATGTAGTGTCAATTTCAAGATATTGTTCATTCATTAATTGCACTGGGAAAAAGCTTTTCGGAGGAAGACCAAGTTAGAAAAATTCTAAATTCGCTCACTCCAGAATGGGATCAAAAAACACTTGCAAGTGAAGAAGCAAATGATATCAGTCTCATGAAAATAGAAGAATTAATTGGGAATATGATGTCTTATGAGTTTCAACTTCAAGGAAGAAGAGAAAACAAGGCTATAGAAAAGAAATTATTAGCATCCAATGCAACAATTGAAGATTCGAAACCAAATAGTGATGTAGATATTGCCTTCATGACAAGATACTTCCGGAAATTTCTAAAATATAGAAAAATGAATAATTACAAAAGAAACGATCAAAGGAATTCCATAAATAATATGGAGAACGCCAACAATGATAGATGCTGCAATTGCAATAAGGTCGGGCATTATAGAAAAGATTGTCCGTATCCAGATAAACGGTTGCTCCCTCCAAACAATGACTCATTAAGGACAAGAAAGAAAGCATTCACAATAACTCTTGATGACTCAGACTTATATCTAGTGATGATGAAAATAAGACGAATAATTCAAATCTGTGTTTCACTGCTATTCATGAATCAGATGATGATGGGAGTATGGATTTAAAAATAGGTACGCATTTACATTATTTTGATTTTTCTTGTTGGAATGGATGCTCCTTTGTTTGCTTGATTGTTTTAAAATTCCTTGAATTTTTTAATTCAAATTTATCCTTTGAAATTTGAATTTTAAATTCAAAAATAAAATTATTTTAATAATATTTTAAATATTAAATTATTAATATTTAAGTATTGTTATATTTAATGTTATTGTAACGACTCAGAATGTTGGGTCGCCAAATTTAAACATTTAATTCATTTTAAATGTCGAATATGGATTATAATTTGATTTTGAAATAAAAAGATTTTGGTTAAGTTAATAGAATCTGTTAAATTTCAAATACGGGAATTTAATTGAAATTTGAATAATAATAGCTTAATATCAGATCGGGATAATTGATGAATCTGAGTGTAAATAAATATAAAAATGGTTTCTAAAAATTTATTTAAGTTTATTTTAATTTAAATACTAATATTGGACCATTGGATGGAATAATAGTCGATAGATTGAATTTGGAATTTTACATTAATCGATTTAATTTAAAACTGATCATTTATTTCCGTAACTCGCGTATATGATCGAATTAGCTTCCGAAACACGTTCCATTGTGTTCGAAACATGGGTAAAATCTTAGAAACGTCTGTCGGCACGCGTTGTTTGGAGTTCGTTTGTAAAAGCTTGTTAAATTTGGTGTTAATATTAAAATAATATCAATAAACATTTATATATACACGTTTTAACAAAACCCTAGCTTATTTTGGTCCGGCCGCCACTTCCTAAACTTCAATGGCCAAAATCATCCCATCCTATTGCTCATTTTTCTCTAAATCCACTCAATAATTTCAAATACCTTCAACTACAAAGATCGAGAGCTCATTGAACTCTACGTTACGAGCGGTGGAGATGGGTTTTCGTCGACCAAAGGAGGAGGATTCCGGCTGCGTTCGCATGTAGTTTGTGCTCGATTTTAGGGTGCTTGGGGCGACCGAGTTCGAAGTGGCTTGGGCCGAAGATGGAGCTTGCAATGCTCTTCAGCATGGTAGCCTCTGATCGATCTATCCGCGAGCGATGTGGGAGAAGCAATTAGGGTTTAGAGGCGTTGATGGGTTCGGCCGTGACAGGATATTCCCGTGCGTGAAATTGATGAGGGGAAGAAGAAGCTTGTCGGGTCGTGTTTGTTTTGGTAAATAATAAAAAAAAAATGAAATTGTTTAAATTTGAAATTGAAATTTATAAAATTCATATCTATTACATACGTTGTCAGATTTCGATGAAACTGACGATGCCGAAATCGCAGAGACACGTACTACACAGTGGAGCTGTTCTGGAATTGTTTCGAGCAAGTAAAAATTTAGGTTAAATCAAACGCCATTCGATTTAATTTAAATTTGAACGCTCGCCGAAAACCCAAGGTGAGTTTAACTCACTCACATTTGGAATATTAGTTAAATTAAATAGTCAATAATTGAATGATTGCTTGATTGGTTGAATATGATAATTATTATCAAGTTGAATCGATATATTGTTGTGCTAATATCTGTGGATGCAGGGAAAAACAGGTTGGAGAGATCCAACTGGATCCCTCACAAATAGAAATTTAGATTTAGATTCTGTGATATATCCTATTTATTATTCTGTGATAAATTGTTTAGATCTTGTTATGCCGTGTTTTACTTATATGCTGTGATGAATTAAATTGAAGTTTTAAATTGTGTTGGGCTGTGATTGGGTGAATACAACCTGAAATTTTAAATATAATTAGATGAATTCAGTTTAAAGGATATAAAAGAAATTCCTAAGTAAAGAATTTTAAAGGAATCAAATTCAAGAAGATTGGTTGATAATTTGAAATGTTTGGAAATGTGATCTATAAAGGAAATGTGAATTGTTTAAAGAATAGCGAGATTTATTTTTAAAAATGAGAAGTGTGCTTTCTCATGGAAATTTAATTTTGTTTTTAAGAAAGCTTTCTGATTTGCAGTTTAAATATGTTTAGAATATTTTTAGAAAGAAATATTATTTTAAATTTGTTTTAAGTGAAAGCAAATATTGGATTAAGTATTTATGGTATTTAATAATTTTTTGAAGGGGTAAAGTAGTATTAAGTTTTCAAAATTTTTTTAATATGAATATTTGATTTAATAACCTTATTTTAAAAGTTAAATCTTATTTAAAATACTTAGGAAACCCTGTATATTTCCTGAAGTATTATTTTCAATTAAATAATTTCTAGAGCTTATTTTAAATATTTAAACGTTTGTTTGAAAGTGATTTCCAGGAAATAGCAATGCTTTTAAAAATAAAGGAGCTATTTTTAAAGCATGGAAAGGATTTTACGGGATGAACATAAAATTGAATTGGGATTGAACGTGTTGAATTGATAAGAAGAATTCTTTGGTTATTTTAAAGGTGGATGTGTATTTCCCTGAAAGCCAAGTACGTTTTTAAAAATAGATTTTTGAAACGTTAGAGTTTGAAGTTATATTAAAGAATGTTTTCAAGAAAATTATTTATGTTGTAAGAATTTTAAAAAGTAAATATATATCAAAGTAGTTATAGAAATAATTATTTTTAAAGAATAATTAGAATTATGTTTTAAAGAATATTATTATTATTTATACTTTATAAATAGTTCTATTTTAAAGATAACTAATCAAAGTATTATTTAGAAATTGTATAGAGTTTCATAACTTTATTTTAAAATTTAGTATGACTTAACTTTATTTTAAAGACAACAGTTTATATCTTATTAAGCAGTTTTATTTGAGATATTTTTAAAGGTATATATATATTTTAAATTAAGTATATAAGTAGAGTTAATATAAATGTTTTAATATATTTTCGAAAATAAAGTATTTAAAACCTTAAATATTGGTACTTGGAAGTTTTCAGAGGAAGTAAAGATCGGAGAATCTACTCCATGAGAAAAATTGGATTTGAAAAGTGTTTCAAAGGGATTTGGAAAAGGAATTTTATCCTGTAAAGATATTTTGAGGAAATAGATAATGTGGGGATTATTTATTGTGTGATGTGTGCTTATGGATGTTAATTGATAGTTAAATCACCGACTATCGATATTGGACAAATGCGTTGATCGTTTCGAAGAGTCCGGGATCGAGATTTATTTCTCGAAAACCACTTAGATATAGTTTGTACGTTTCGTGGGAAAACGTGTTTGGAGTCGAAGATGGAGCAGTGAAGTGCAAGGGCTAGTCGCTACTAATCCTGAGGATATTTCCAAAATGGATGTAGTAGGAGTAGTGCCTTCGGTTCCGTTCGAACCCGGGGCGGACTTGTATGGATGAATGCTTTTGGAACATCGTCTGGTGGTCGATAGGCATTCTAAGTGAAACGTTCTAAAAGGTAATGCTTAGCCTCAAGCCTCATCAATCGGGAATGAATGAAAATCAGGGGATATGCAGCAAGGCTTGGTGGGCAGCACCCATTTCCGGGTAAGGTCATTCCTGTCTAGATGTCCCTTTTATTTCGGCTTAGTGGTGCGGTTGCTGATCCCAGCCGCGGGGTGATCTTACTCGGGACTATCCAGTAAGGGGCAGTCCGGGCCTTGTGTTGCAGCGGATTGGGTGTGGTCCTCGGTACGCTGATCTAGACAAGGTACTGTGACGGGTGGTACCCCAGTGCCTAGTCATTGTTGGAAATCCATTCTCCCTATGCGCCTTTTAAGAGTTTTGTTTGTATTACCCAATCTGTGGCTAGTAGCTGGAATTTATTGAATGTAACAATTTCGGCTATTTTATAAGTATTTGTATATAGACCCTATTATAATATCAGAGGATTTCTATAAAAAGTGTTTTAGCTATCGTAAGGTAAAAACCCGACATGTTTATTTGTGGCATGGTCTTATGAGATGCTTTTGTTTCCAAAGGATTTTTGAAACTTTAAAAATAAATTTGGGTGCATTATTATCAGCTGGTATTCCAGACTGAATCGGGTGTTATTTCATTATAATGCTCGGGTCATACCGAGTATTATATGTTCAGGACATGATGCTTTGGAGCAGGAGAGGAGCTGGAGTCCGAGACGTATTATCCGTATTGGTATATTTATCCGCTGCTATGATTTTATGATTGTCTGACTGGTAAATATTGTTTGTATGAGATACTCTGATGATATGATGTATAAAACAGATATAGTGTCATTTTGTGTAAAGATCTATTATTTACTACTATATTTTATTCCGCTGCGATTGTGAGATTCTGATATTGTTTAGTTTCTTCTTCTTCTATCTCTTCTTCTTTAACCCTAGTCGTTCGTATTTCTGCTCCACTTGAGTAAATTGATGAAAAATAGTGTTGACTCAAGGGGTACGGATTTGCGGGTTGTTACACTTGGTACAGAGCTTAGGTTGGCGACAACCTAGGCTTTGGTGGGGAAATTACTCATTAGACAGAGTCAATAATACTCTGTAATGAGTTGAGTGTAGTAAAAGATATTAGAGCGTACTTGTTAGTGAATGTAAAATTGTTTTTATACTGTGTTGACTTATCGGTTGAGTGTTTATGAATTCTGGTCGGTAGGGAAGTACAACCGTATCGATAGGGGTTTCTAAACTCTTAAACAAGATAAACCGACATAGTATTGTTTTTAAAAAAGGGGTAAATGCAATAATTTTACCCAAAATTATATTTTGATATAAAAGGAATAATGTTTTGAAATTATTATTGTATATATTTGGTTGATTGGTTGTTAATACTATAATTAAATAAGAATCTAAAATTTAATCTAAAATTTGAAATGGTCATAACCAAATAAATTCCATGAGTATAAATTATACAAAAGAGAATAACTAAATTTTAACTAAAGCAGAATTTAAATCCCAGAAGTTTTGGAAAGGATTTTAAACGTAATGAAAATAAAAGTTTGGAAATTTAAAATCCTGGGAAAGTTTGAAAAGTTTGCTAAGGTGTTTGAAGGCAATAATGGAATATTGTTTTGGGAAGTATTTTTGAATGGAAACTGTTTTGAAATGAATGTGGGAAAGTAAGGAAGCACTAAACTCACTTCAGTCGCTGGAAAATAATCCTGATGATGCTGGCCACATCATTAGAATTCATTTTCAAGTTTCTAAAGTGATGGATTGCTACCAAAGTGGTTGGTTATGATATTGTTTGGACTTGTGGGGTATACCAGTTGTTTTGGAAATTTAAAAAGGAGGGAATTTGTTTTGATATAAACAAAATTATTTGGAATCGGGAGATTTGATTTAATATACCAAGTAGGTATGAGTTATTTATTATTTCAAAAGGGTTTTGAAATAAAACCGGGCGATTGAATTATGGAAAATTCTATTTAAATGATGTATAAAGTTAAAAAGCATCAACTAATGAACTTATTTGGTGAAGTTAATGCTAATAAGAAGGAAATGAAGATTTTAATCCTGAAATTGAAAATTTAACTTGTGTAAATGGAAGTGAATGAAATATATTGAAGTGAATAGAAAACTTGAATTTAACTTGGGATAAGTTAAATAAATTGGACTTGGAATTAAACTGATTTAGGTTAAATTGGATAGTAAAATTGACTTTGTAATTGTGGGTCATTGTGTATTGAATTTTGCCCATAAGCTATTAAGTGTTATACTTATAATCTGAAATTGTGGATTTAAAATTTGCAAAGGATTAAATTGAAGAAATTTGTATCCTTAAGAATTCAGAGATACATATATATAAAATTTGGTTATAAAATGTAAATGGATTAAAATGGGCAATATAAGCTTTCAAGTGAATAAGTTGGTGAACTTATAAATAGAAATGGAATTATAATCACAAATGGGAAATAGCTGAGTGGTATGGTGAATTCAAACCTAATCTAAAATGAAATGTAAATTGAAGTAAGGTGATAAAAATATTAAATATGCAAGGGTGAATGAACTTAAGTCAGTAAATAGATTTTGAACTTGTATATGGAGGATTAAAATTGGATTGAATTGGATTTAACTTCGATTAAATAGAATTGAGTTGAATTTATAATGAATTAAAGCCAAAATTCAGTTATGTCACAAATAATTTTGAATAGAACTAAATTCTTATTTAAGATAGTAAAAGAAATGGTATGAGCTCAAGTTGGCTAAATAGAATTTAATTGAACTTGAATTAAATTTGGCAAAGAATTAAATTGAAGGGAAATTTAATTTAGATTAAGTAAGAATGATATCGTATGAATAAATTTTTAACTCAACTAAATTCAAAGAAATTGTTTGAGAATGAATTTAGTGTAAGATAAATTAAATAAAAAGAAGTTGGAAAATGAATTTAGCGTAAACTAAATTAAATGGAATTTGTATTGGAATGGATGAAATTTTGGTTGTTTGTTAAGAAAAATTAAAAGCCCCGTTCTAGTATGGGATTTAATTTTGGCAATAGAAGCTGAGAGTGTGAATTAATAATGTAATTAGATTATAATAGTGATAGGTTGATTAAAAAAAATTCCAAATGAGTGGAATAATTTAAAAGTGGTCATGTTATCAACAAAATTCAGAATGAATCGAGGAGATGAATTAAAATTCCAAATGGATAGAACAAATAAACAAGTTGAATTAAAATTTGTAAATGAATTGGAATTTGGTTGAATGAGAATCAAATGAAAATAAAAATAAAATTGATATAAGAAGAAATGGAAATATTGTGAAATTGAAAGAACTTAAGCAATTAGAAAATAGTTGTGGTCGAGCTTATAAGTGATCTTGAATGAAATTTGTTTAGGTAATAAACATTGATAGACAAGTGAAATGGTTTTAATTAATTTTATTGTGATAAAATAAAGGTGTATGAGTTGTAAATATTAAAGAATGAGATGATATTAATATAAACTTTAGTTGGATGATGAACTTGAAGTGAGAATAAGAAATTGAATTAAAAATTGCAAGGAAATAATAATATTTGGGTTGTGAATATTTCCGAATGGAATAAATTAATATGAATTTGAACTGGAATTAATTTTAATGGTTATAAGCCTAGGTGATGGTCATTTGCTTGGATAACCTTAAATTTGCATAGAGATTGGTCGTTTTGTTGTAAACAAAAATTTAATTGGCTTAAAGAAACAAATTGAAATGGGTTATTGAATCAATTGGGATGAATTGAAATTTTATTAAATGGTTTTGCATATGAATGGAAATGGAGCATAAAAGAAATGTAAATACTTCAAATTGAAGGTAAAATTTGGTTGTGAATCAATTTGGAATTGAATTGGAGTAAAGAGATGTAACTAAGGCATATGTTAATCATGTTGAAGTGGAAATAGATTGGTTGTAATAAATATGAATGGTATATAGTGAACTTGAATATAAAGTGTTCGAGTGAGATAAAATGAAGTTTGGGTTTGTAAAGAGGATTTAAAATGATGTTGAAACTGTGAAATTTCTTATAAAGGAAGTTAACATGCATAATTATGAAGTTTGATTGTTTAAAATTTGTAACTGATGTGTTTGGGCTAGTTTAATGAAAAGAATGTTGATAAATGCTCATATTATTGGAAACTAATGTGTTTGTTTAAGTAAGTACAGGTATGGGAGGCAATGGATAGAGTTGGAGTGCGTATATGCAATACTATTTAGCTGTTTGCTTTAAAAATGCTAATAAAGGTACGCCTATGCAATAAAAATAGGAAATATGAACTGTTTTTGGTTTTTTCCGACCGTGTAGGTCGATGTATATATATTTATATCTATTGTGAAATTGCAAAAGCTCCTCCGTACAGAGGAGACTATGCCAAAATTTTTTGGAAATTTTGGGAGTTAGAAAATTTTTTTGAACTTTTTTTTAAAAATGTTGTGTTAACGACAAAGTGATTTCAAATAACAATTAAAGTAAAAAGCGATTTTTGGAATAGGAATCGAAACTAGCAGTTTCGATTTGTAATTAAAGAATTTGAGCAAAGTGAATTTGAGATTTCACTAAGTAAGTTTTGCTATTGAATTGGGAACATTCTTTCTACCTTAGCAAATTTCGGGGACGAAATTTTTATAAGGGGGAGGAATGTAACGACCCAGAATTTTGGGTCGCCAGATTTGAACATTTAATTCATTTTAAATGTCGAATATGGATTATAATTTGATTTTTAAATAAAAAGATTTTGGTTAAGTTAATAGAATCAGTTAAATTTCAAATACGGGAATTTAATTGAATTTTGAATAATAAAAGCTTAATATTAGATCGGGATAATTGGTGAATCTGAGTGTAAATAAATATAAAAATGGTTTCTAAAGATTTATTTAAGTTTATTTTAATTTAAATACTAATATTGGACCATTGGATGGAATTAATAGTCGATAGATTGAATTTGGAATTTTATATTAATTTAATAATGGAATTTATTAATATAATAATGCAAGTAATCAAATTTTGATTTAAAATGAACCAGAATGATTTCTAATGTGAATATAAATTTTATACAAGTCATAATAGAGTTAGTAAAATTTGAAAAGTGAAATTTTAGATGATTTCAACGATTTTGAAAATCGCTCGAATTAATCGACGAGTTAAAATAGCCTTCCGGGGCACAGTCTTGGAATTCGACGAAACTAGTTCCATTGGATCCGTAATAGTTAGTTTTTTTCGGATTTCAATTTTCGTAGCAATCGGAGTTGTCGTTTGACCCCGGCAGCTTAAAACGCATAGAAAATACTTTAATCGATTTAATTTAAAACTGATCATTTATTTCCGTAACTCGCGTATATGATCGAATTAGCTTCCGAAACACGTTCCATTGTGTTCGAAACATGGGGAAAATCTTAGAAACGTCTGTCGGCACGCGTTGTTTGGAGTTCGTTTGTAAAAGCTTGTTAAATTTGGTGTTAATATTAAAATAATATCAATAAACATTTATATATACACGTTTTAACAAAACCCTAGCTTATTTTGGTCCGACCGCCACTTCCTTAACTTCAATGGCCGAAATCATCCCATCCTATTGCTCGTTTTTCTCTAAATCCACTCAATAATTTCAAAAACCTTCAACTACAAAGATCGAGAGCTCGTTGAACTCTACGTTACGAGCGGTGGAGATGGGTTTTCGTCGACCAAAGGAGGAGGATTTCGGCTGCGTTTGCATGTAGTTTGTGCTCGATTTTAGGGTGCTTGGGGCGACCGAGTTCGAAGTGGCTTGGGTCGAAGATGGAGCTCGCAATGCTCTTCAGCGTGGTAGCCTCTGATCGATCTACCGGCGAGCGATGTGGGAGAAGCAATTAGGGTTTAGAGGTGTTGATGGGTTCGGCCGTGACCGGGTATTCGTGTGCGTGAAATTGGTGAGGGGAAGAAGAAGCTTGTCGGGTCGTGTTTGTTTTGGTAAATAATTAAAAAAAAAAGAAATTGTTTAAATTTGAAATTGAAATTTATAAAATTCATATCTATTACATACGTTGTCAGATTTCGATGAAACTGACGCCGCCGAAATTGTATAGACGCGTACTACGCAGTGGAGCAATTCTGGAATTGTTTCGAGCAAGTAAAAATTTAGGTTAAATCAAACGCCGTTCGATTTAATTTAAATTTGAACGCTCACCGAAAACCCATGGTGAGTTTAACTCACTCACATCTGGAATATTAGTTAAATTAAATAGTCAATAATTGAATGATTGCTTGATTGGTTGAATATGATAATTATTATCAAGTTGAATCGATATATTGTTGTGCTAATATCTGTGGATGCAGGGAAAAACAGGTTGGAGAGATCCAACTGGATCCCTCACAAATAGAAATTTAGAATTAGATTCTGTGATATATCATATTTATTATTCTGTGATAAATTGTTTAGATCTTGTTATGCCGTGTTTTACTTATATGCTGTGATGAATTAAATTGAAGTTTTAAATTGTGTTGTGCGGTGATTGGTGAATACAACCTGAAATTTTAAATATAAATAGATGAATTGGGTTTAAAGGATATAAAAGAAATTCCTAAGTAAATAATTTTAAAGGAATCAAATTCAAGAAGATTGGTTGATAATTTGAAATGTTTGGAAATGTGATCTATAAAGGAAATGTGAATTGTTTAAAGAATAGCGAGATTTATTTTTAAAAATTGGAAGTGTGCTTTCTCCTGGAAATTTTATTTTGTTTTTAAGAAAGCTATCTAATTATAAGATTTGCAGTTGAAATATGTTTTAGAATATTTTTAGAAAGAAATATTATTTTATATTTGTTTTAAGTGAAAGCAAATATTGGATTAAATATTTATGGTATTTAATAATTTTTTTAAGGGGTAAAGTAGTATTAAGTTTTCAATTTTTTTTTAATATGAATATTTGATTTAATAACCTTATTTTAAAAGTTTAATCTTATTTAAAATACTTAGGAAACCCTGTATATTTCCTTAAGTATTATTTTCAATAAATAATTTCTAGAGCTTATTTTAAATATTTAAACGTATGTTTGAAAGTGATTTCCAGGAAATAGCAATGCTTTTAAAAATAAAGGAGCTATTTTTAAAGTATGGAAAAGATTTTACGGGATGAACGTAAAATTGAATTGGGATTGAACGTGTTGAATTGATAAGAAGAATTCTTTGGTTATTCTAAAGGTGGATGTGTATTTCCCTGAAAGCCAAGTACGTTTTTAAAAATAGATTTTTGAAACGTTAGAGTTTGAAGTTATATTAAAGAATGTTTTCAAGAAAATTATTTATGTTGTAAGAATTTTAAAAAGTAAATTTATATCAAAGTAGTTATAGAAATAATTATTTTTAAAGAATAATTAGAATTATGTTTTAAAGAATATTATTATTATTTATACTTTATAAAATAGTTCTATTTTAAAGATAACCAATCAAAGTATTATTTAGAAATTGTATAGAGTTTCATAACTTTATTTTAAAATTTAGTATGAATTAACTTTATTTTAAAGATAACAGTTTATATTTTATTAAGCAGTTTTATTTGAGATATTTTTAAAGGTATATATATATAGATTTTAAATTAAGTATATAGGTAGTGTTAATATAAATGTTTTAATATATTTTCAAAAATAAAGTATTTAAATTATTTTAAACCTTAAATATTGGTACTTGGAAGTTTTCAGAGGAAGTAAAGATTGGAGAATCTATTCCATGAGAAGAATTGGATTTGAAAAGTGTTTCAAAGGGATTCTGAAAAGGCATTTTATCCTGTAAAGATATTTTGAGGAAATAAATAATGTGGGGATTATTTATTGTGTGATGGATGCTTATGGATGTTAATTGATAGTTAAATCACCGACTATCAATATTGGACAAATGCGTTGATCGTTTCGAAGAGACCGGGATCGAGATTTATTTCTCGAAAACCACTTCGATCCGGTTTGTACGTTTAGTGGGAAAACGTGTTTAGAGTCGAAGATGGAGCAGTGAAGTGCAAGGGCTAGTCGCTACTAATCGTAAGGATATTTCCAAAATGGATGTAGTAGGAGTAGTGCCTTCGGTTCCGTTCGAACCCGGGACGGACTTGTATGGATGAATGCTTTCGAAACATCGTCAGGTGGGCGATGGGCATTCTAAGTGAAACGTTCTAAAAGGTAACGCTTAGCCTCAAGCCTCATCAACCAGGAATGACTGAAAATCTGGGGATATGCAGCAAGGCTTGCTGGGCAGCACCCATTTTCGGCTAAGGTCATTCCTGTCTAGATGTCCCTTTTATTTCGGCTTAGTGGTGCGGTTGCTGATCCCAACCGCAGGGCGATCTTACTCGGGACTATCCAGTAAGGGGTAGTCCGGGCCTTGTGTTGCAGGGGATCGGGCGTGGTCCTCGGTACGCTGATCTAGACCAGGTACCGTGACAGGTGGTACCCCAGTGCCTAGTCATTGTTGGAAATACGTTCTCCCTACGCGCCTTTAAGAGTTTTGTTTGTATTACCCACTCTGTGGCTAGTAGCTGGAATTTAATGAATGTAACAATTTCGGCTATTTTATAAGTATTTGTATATAGACCCTATTATAATATCAGAGGATTTCTATAAAAAGTGTTTTAGCTATCTTAAGGTAAAAACCCGACATGTTTATTTGTGGCGTAGTCTTACGAGATGCTTTTGTTTTCAAAGGATTTTTGAAACTTTAAAAATTAATTTGGATGCATTATTATCAGTTGGTATTCCAGACTGACTCGGGTGTTATTTCATTATAATGCTCGGGTCAGACCGAGTATTATATGTTCAGGACAGGATGCTTTGGAGCAGGAGAGGAGCTGGAGTCCGAGACGTATTATCCGTATTTGTATATTTATCCGCTGCTATGATTGTATGATTGTCTGACTGGTAAATATTGTTTGTATGAGATACTCTAATGATATGATGTATAAAACAGATATAGTTTCATTTTGTGTAAAGATCTATTATTTACTATTATATTTTTTTTCGCTGCGATTGTGAGATTCTGATATTGTTTAGTTTCTTCTTCTTCTATCTCTTCTTCTTTAACCCTAGTGGTTCGTATTTCTGCTCCATTCGAGTAAATTGATGAAAAATAGTGTTGACTCAAGGGGTACGGATTTGCGGGCTGTTACAGTTATCATGTGAATTATATAATTAGAATATAGGATATAATATATATATTTATTAGGCAGGAAAATAGACATAGGGAAGAAGTTGCAAAAAAATTTACTCTCATGGACAACAATTTTGTTTTTTAGTCTGAAGGACACTTTTTAGTACAAACAGAAATGATAGTTACAACTATCATTCTGTGATTTACACTTAAATGCGTCCTTCAGCCTAAAAAAACAAACTTGTTGTCCCTGAGACTAAATTTTTTTGCAACTCTTCCTTGAGCCTAAAAACCCCTTTATTAGGAATTAGGAATAGAAACTTGTCCTTTGATTCAATAAGCACATGTCGACATACCAGAATACCCCATGTCGACATGCTCCTCAGAATTCGATTTCAAAATTTGAATTCAAACTTTTGAATTTCCCTCCACCTTTTCACTAACTTCAATGCTCTAGAAAGATGCCTCCTGACCGGAGAACATATCAATGGAATCTCTATTTATCTCACTCTCTTTATCATCATTTTTCACTTTATTTCAAATTTCAAACTTATCTTCGTTATCTTCAACCCCTCTCAAACTTCTTCAATGGCCTCTTCAAGCACTCCTAACACCATTAGGCTTCCAAAATATGTCAAAAACTTTCTTTTTAATAACCTGGAAGCTATCAAATCTTACATCAACTATGTAAACTTTGGTAAAATTCATATGGGAAAATTTGCTATTTTCGAAGATTTTCCTTCTTTTGAAATTGAAAATCATTTTCAACAATGTTCTATTCTTTTTTTAGTAGATAACAAACAAAATGATTTTGTATCTTATCCAAATCTTGTTAAGATGTTTTATGCGAATTTGAATCGTGGTTTTTATATGGGGAAGAAGGACAAATTTGGAGTAGTGTTAAAGGAACACAAATTATTTTGGATTGTGAAATTTTGGAAAATATTTTGGAACGTAAGTACACCGGAATGAATCTCTTGGAATTTCAAATCAATGAAAATGATGGAGAGATATTTCATCACATCTTTGAAGGGGATGACAATTTTGAATTCAAAAATCGTTATTTTCATCCAAAAGCAAGAATTGTTAATCTTCTTATCCAACACACTCTTAAACCAAGATCGGGAAACAACAACAACCCGACTTTGAAAGTTTGCAAAGCACTTTTTGCAATTTTTGGAGATTTTGATATTAATTGGGATCAAGTTATTTTGGGTGAGCCAAGGCCCAAGAATTTTACTATGGGTGAAAACACATTATATCATGGAATTTATCTCACCCGGATTTTTAATTACTTTGGAGTTGATTTGAAAAGGGAAGAATTTAAAACTAAAAAAGTGTTCAACCATGGAAACATTTTCCTTATGCAAATCCCATTAGTTTTCAACCATATGAAATGCTTACGGAAAAGGAAGAGAGACTTGCTCATGAAAAGATGGTAGAAATGGAAGAAGAAGAAGAAGAAGAGGAAGAAGAAGGAAAGGAAATTGGAGAGGAGGAAGATTAGAAACCTCCTTAGGAAGTATTGAATATCCTACTAATCCCGCTAATCCATCCAATAAGACCATTCTCAATAATCAAAGAATTTTAGTGGAAAATCAAAAGGCACTTAAAAGATCAATGAGCAAGAAAATGGATAAGATTTCCACTAAAATCGACAAGTTCTTTGGGAAAATTAGTACAAAGCTTGGACTATCATCTTCTTCGTCTTCATCTAACTAGTTTTAGTTCATGTTATCTTAAGTTCTATTTTTGTATTTTCTTTATTTTAGTTAATATTATATTATCTTATGTAATGTTGACTAGAATTATTAATGAAATCTTTCATTTCCTGTTATTCAAATTCACTTGTCTCTGTAATTGCTTGTTTTTATATTACAAATTTTTTAGTTTAATAGATTTGTTCATAATATTCAAAACAAAGCAAAATGTCACTTTAGGCCGAGGCATGTCGACATACACCATCCCCCAATATCAACATTCAACGGGCAAAAAGTAGTTACACTTTCAAATTTTATTTTCATGTAACTAACTTGTGTTTATTCATTTCAAATGACTTTCCACCCCTATTTTTATCTGTTTCTTCAAGAATAAATTGTCAAATTTCATCTCTAATCACTCTCTTTCATAATTCTTCCTATTTCTTGAATTATGGCTTCTCCGATTAAGGATCTATGTGAAAATCGTAAAGAAAATCTCACTTCCTTTAAGAATATTCTTACATTCGTACTTCGTAATCAACATCACTTAGAATTGAGTCAAATACAGATGATCAAGGAGTAAGAGAGACATTTCGACGCTCTTCGTTGGATGATCTCAGCCCTTAACATGGACGATCTCGAAGGAAATCCACCAGTCACTCTCGACAAAGACAAAGAAGAATGGGATGCCATCAAAGCAGACCCTATCTTTGGAGAAGATGGATGGGTGGAAGTACCAATGAATGTCTAGTCACTCTATACGTTATTTGGTTGATTTGATTGGTGTTCTAAACTTGATTGACTTAATTTATGATTTGTATAAATCTTTGGATTGAATAATTACTGTACATATGATTGACTGATGATTGATTTACTTTTTAGATTACACTTATGATCACACTTAGCACTTATTACACTTATATATGGATTACTTTATTTTATTACGGTTGATTATCTTGTATCAACTTCAGGGAATTTATTAATTAGAAGTTTATTGTTGATGACAAAGGGGGAGAAGTTATAAAATAATAGTTGGCTTGGAGTAAAGGGGAGTTATGGAGTAAAGGGGAGTTATGATAGGAGTTATGGTATGATAAATATATTTTATAAATACAGGCTATCATCATCAAAAAGGGGGAGATTGTTAGGAACTGAGATGTTGGTTTTGATGACAATAACCTTTTTAACTTATCTTATTATAAAATATATACTAAAACTGTTGTCTAGATAGATATGTATATGCAGGATATATAGATATGTATATGTAGGTATTGATTACTGATCTTCAGTATAAAGTCTCAGGACTCAAGATTGAAGACTCTAGAATATCAAGATCAAGATTAAAGACTCTAGAGTATCAATATCAAGAATTCAAGATATATGTCTAGCTTTTGTTAAAACTTCATAATAGCATGAAAATCTTCATTCCAAATTTCATTTGGGATGGAACCCATTTCTACCTTCTTAGTGGCTTACAAACCCATGACAAGTAGCTTACAAACCTACGATAAGTGGCTTACAAACCCACGAACATCCTAGTTTTGTAAAGTTCTCGAGTCCTGATGTGATGAGATATTCTACAGCAAGAAGCTTGCAAAATTACTTCAAAATGGTTTTTCAAAATGATTTTCAAAAAGATGTTTTAGCCTTAAAATCTTATGTGTTTTTATTTTAAAATAAACACTTGTTTTAAACTTCATTTTCAAAAACAAATTTTACATTGTTTTTAACATAGGGATGTCGACATCGTGGGATACCCCATGTCGACATGGTGGCCGTTGAATTCAAAAGTTTCAATTTTCAAAAGAAGTGTCTATTCGTTTAAATCTCTTCAAGAATAGTTATGATCATTGCGGCTTTGTAAATAGCCTTCACAAATGAATTTTTTAACTAACTAATTTCTTATTTTATTCACTTATTCTTCTCCACAAATCCATATTTTATAATTTTCGTATTTCTAAGATCGTGCCGAAATTCTGCCGAATTCTTAAGTGAATCAAATTAGAATCTCATTCTCGTTTGATTCTCTGCCCTCTCTCGAAGATGAACGTGCTATTCAAAGTTATATGATCAATTTGTAATCAAAAGTTTATCGAGTCTCTCTATAAGGTGTGGTTGTGCCTGGAAATCAATTGGGTAATCTTGTGGCCCGTAAATCAAGAGAGTTTACCCCGGACTCGTGAGATAGGAAGGTACCTCAAGGCCTTTAGAAATTGAGGAATGTAATCTTGACATTGGTATAATAAAAATCTGTATGAGGTGGTTTGCCTTGGTACAGGGATGGATGTAGGGTAACTCCGAACCAGTATAAAATCCGGTGTGTTCTTTCCTTTTACTGCTTTTTATTTACTTTCTACATCTATGTTTGATTTTGTAATTGTTCGGTGATTAAGTTTTGCATTTGTTCGTGTCATAATTGTTAAATCAGTTCATATAAGTCTTAAAATCCATTAAACACTATTCACCTCCCCACCAGTTTTAAATTAGCCTTAAGATCCTTAATCCATTGTCCCTTTCACAAATTCCCTCTAAAATCTTCCCAAGTCAACTCCTCCTCTGGAATCCGGCAGTAACATTATTCCACCAATGAAGTGCTACTCCTTGCAACTACCTAGAGGCCAACCTCCTCTTCTGCACCTCTTCCAAACCCAAATCAACAAAGATTCTCTCGTAATGTAACAACCAATCCTCAACTTCTATAGCATCCCCCGTTCCCATTAATGGCTTCCCACCAAGACTGGTGTAATCTCTGCTCAGCTTAGCATAATCATTCCTAACTAAAGCCACTAGATCACTTCCTCCAACATTTCCAGCAACTCCAGCAGTAGCTCCTACTTGCATCATATTGACGATGAAATGATACACCACCCCCATATCTACTGGTGGATTTCCAGCACCCACATTGGCATCAACATTTTTGTTAGCATTAGTTCGTCGACCTTGGTTCCTCTTGGTATTAGGTCAAGCATTTCCATTAGCTGTGGTGCTTCCTTCATCGAGATTTCCTCTTCCATTTCCTGCTTCCATATCTTCTTTCTCGTAAACTTGCATACGAGTTTTAGTAAGATACAAAAGAATGGTCTAAGAGAGAGGGCAATATGTACTTATATATATACACCTATGTATCAAATACAAGTATGTTACTATAGCGTTATACCAAACCCCAATCATATTTCTAATTCATTAGATTATGTTTCAAAAAGCTTTTAGGTTTAACTTTTTTTAAAGTTTTCATAAACCTATGCTCTAATACCAACTTGTGACATCACCTACTTGGAGGATCAAAACTAACGGCTACAGATGATGTAGTCATCCATAGTTATTAATCCTCGGCGACCAAATACGGTAAAGTTAGATACATTGATAAACAAAAACACATGAAAATGGAAGATTTTTAAAACATCAAACAAGTTTCACATTCCATTTCAAAACATTTCAAATTCATTTTTATAATCCTACAATCATTAACCACGTTCATAGAAATATATTTATTACAACATACGCTAAGAGCGACATATCAAGATGCCCCCTTGGATGACAGAGTATATATAGGAAATTTAACAACTTTGCATTTACAACAAAAACACACCAAAATAAAAATAAAAGAGAACTCTAAGTAGCTATCATGCCTCCTGCACATCTCTAGAAGCTTATTCGTCTAAAAAGGTACCTGAAAATCTCAACTCTCAAACTACTCAAAATAAATTGAGTATCTGAGATTTTAAAGGGAAAACATAAACTTCGAGTCAGACATAAAGCTTGGTATGAATAAGAATCTACCATCTCAAGCCATTTAGATATTTAGTGAGACCATGCCACTTAGCAGAACGGGTTTCCCCTCACCAGTATCCTAGAGCCTTTAAAAAACCATATATTGTGCTCCTGCATCCACAATGATTAAAACATCTCCAAATAATATAATGATATGCATAATAAGTAAATCAATTCTGGATTACCTATCCCATTCGTTTTGACTATCTGTCTCAGTTATAGTTTCTAGGTTTACTGTTAACCTATTAGTTTTCATGGGCTGACTAATAACTGGCAAAATGTTTAAGTACTTCATGTTCAATTATATAGTTTTCATGGGATCACTATGAACCTATTGGTGACTCCAATATCTTCACACTTATCCTAGTTTTCATGGGTTGATTAGGAACCTATTGGTAACCCCAATATCTTTTTTTTATCCTAGTTTTCATGGGTTGACTAGGAACCTATTAACATCAGTCAATATCTAAATCCGGATATAGTTTTCATGGGATAACTACAAACCTATTGGCCCCTGCCAATATCAAATCATAGTTTTCATGGATTAACTATGAACTTGTTCTTTCTGACAGCTTCATTTAAACATAGTTTTCATGGGCTTACTATGAACCTATTGGCCCCTGCTAATATCTTTTCCTATACACAGTTTTCATGGGCTTACTATGAACCTATTGGCCCCTGCCAATATCTTTAATTAATTTAATTTATATTCACTACTGGGTCAACCTAGCTGGTTACTCTACCGTTCCTCAAATTACCATTATGGGTTAATTACAATGTGAATATATATAGATATTTGAAGAAGCAAACGTAATAACATAACAATACCACTCATGTGGGTTTAATGTCCTTTGAAATTATTTTCATATGAAACATGGTTAATCCCTTTAACCTAATATTTTAACGAGGAAAGCTCCTTTTGAAAACCATTTCAAAACTACTTTACTTAGCCATGGGTTTTTCCTTTAAAATGAGATTAGATTATTTTTTTCGGAAAACTTCGAAACCTTCAAAACTTTGCTTTCGACCTCACTGGATAACCTCATTCGAAAGTATATAAATCTATTTTCAAAACATTAGGCCTATGCCTTTTGAAATACTTTTAAACCTCTCTTTCAAAACCTTTCAAATGCAATAAAGTATTATTTATTAACTCTTAGAAGCATAGCTTCGAAACCATTGAAAGTACCGTTTTCGAAACCTTTGAAAGTACCCCTTTCTAAACCTTTAGAAGTATCCCTTCCGAAACTATTGAAAGTCCCCCTTTCGAAACAATTGAGTTTATATTTAAAAATATCATTTGGTCAAAGTGAATATAAATGAAAGTATCTCTTTCAAAACCATTCTTTATTATCTAAAAGTATTGAGGAAAACTTGATAGCGTTGGCTGCATACCTTTCGAAAGCTTCAAATCATTTAAGCTAAACACTGAAGGATAGCATCGAAACTCCCTTTCGAAGCCATTGCCTTCAAAACCCTTGGACCCTTTTGAAAGCATTTAGGAAGTGGCTTAGAACATCTTTAAAACAAAAACTAACCTTTGAAAGCATTGATGACTTCAATATACTTGAAAGGCAAAAGAAGGACACCAGGGCTTCACCTAGGTCGGGACCCCTACTTTCGAAAGCATTATTTTACAAATATAGGAACTCATTTGAAAGATCTTACTTTTAAAACATAAATTGGCAACCCCTTCGAAATCTATTAGAAAACCCCTTTTTGAAAGCATATGTTTTGAATCCTTCGAAAGCTTTAATAAAACAAAGGCAGACACTTAACTTTTTAAAATAAACAAAGGTATCGACCCCATCGGAAGTAATACTTTCGACACCATGCCTTCCGCTTTCTCCAATCCACTTCGTACCAATATCATTGATACCATGTGTATTAGTTTCTGCCTAGAATGGTTATGACTGAGTTGAAGCAGAAGCATTAGAGTCGAAATGTACTTCTAATAGAGGCGAAACCCACTTTTCTGGATAAACTTGATTTAATACCAATTAAAGCAAACACTTTCTAACTAACTTGCTTACGTGTAAGCATGTGATTGGGTACCTCAAATTTTCAAATTCTTCACCAAAATAACCACCGCTTAATTTCAGATCTAAACCAAGGTTAATTTAGCAAATAAGCCCTCCCATTAGTAAAATGATTAAATCATTTAGGTCCTCCTTTCAAAATAATTTAACTCTTATAGTAATTCACTTAGGAAAAATCCCAGAAAATCACAGAAATTCACTTTTAGTATGTTATCTAACATATATAAATTTTACACCTCTTAAATAAATTTCTAAACCCATTTAACAATATTTTCCTTTGAAAATTTATAATAATATTTACATAGCTTGGGAAATTATCAAAATTAAAACCCAACTCCAAAATCCTGTTTTACATAACACAAAATTTTACCATGGCATTCAAAGATCATTTATAATCGGTTTTGCCCTAAAACTATATAAATCCCTATTTAAACAATCTTGCTTAGATCAAACAAATTATAATTCAAGCATATCATCATCCAAGTCATCATAAAAACGAATTTAATCTAAATCCAAAAACATATATCATAAAACAAAATAGAGATGGTATGAATTATTATTCACCTTGATAAAGATGAGGAGATTAGATTGAGATTGAAATTTATTCCCCTTGCTTTAATTCCTTGGCTTTATTTGAATTTCTCTTCTCTTCTTCCTTAACAGTGGCCGGCTCCTCTTTTCTGTTTGCATTTTATGTTTTTGTGAAAATGAGAAATAACATGAATAGATGGCAAGCCATGGATATATATAGGTTATGTAATTAAGGTGCTGCTAATACCCAATATATCCTTGTTTGAACTAATTAGCCTATAAGCCATCATCAAGCCCATTTAATTAGTTAATTAAGCACGACCACTTAGTATTTATTCAAATCTCAATCCCCTTATCCCTTAACATTTACATTATTCTATTTAATTTATCTAATTAAATCTCCTGAATAATGTTATTAAAAATTAGGGGTGTTACATACAGCCCCAACATTTTGACTTTGTATAGAAAATGCTATAAGTAATACAATGTTGACATTTTGATTGTAACTTTATATGTCTACTTATCTACGTTCCACGCACTTATGCCAATTTTATTTACTGCTATTTTATTTTATCTAGTCCTTTAACTACCGCCAAAATTATTTGCTTAGAGTAATAGAACTATGAAATACTTGGTTTTTTGTTTTTGAGTATCGATGTGTGCGCCCTACAGTTCACAGGGCTGTTTACTTCAAGTACTCGAAAAATGACCGATAGATCTAAGTGATTTATTAGATGTCTGAAACCAGACCTGTTTTGCAGTTCCTATCTTCAGGAACATGTGATTTGAATGCCTCGATTCTAGAGACATTGTCGGTCAACAATTGCAATTTTCTGCCGATTCGTAGTCAATTGACATTGTTGGATTCATACACATCTCCCGATAGTCAGAATGGATTGATTCTTGTTAATCCTATAATAGACAAGTTTCTCGACAATACTGGTACTTACGAGTGTGCGCGGCTTATGAAATGGTGGCCTTTGGGATCGATATGACCCATCGATCTGGAATGGTTTGGAATTTCTCGACGGTACCAAACTTCAAGCAACATGAGGAGTTCATATTTTGAGAGCGTGATTCCATAGCTCAAAAAGTAATGTGCGGCTTATATGGATGTATGGCTTTTAAGGTTGTGCTTGCTTGGATGTAATTCCACAATCCAAGACGTGATGCGCAGCTAATGAAATGCACGACTTTTATTTGGGCCTTCCTGGGGTTACTGGAGTAACACCAGTTCTTAGAAGGTGGGGACCAGGTTCTGCCGATCCAATGGTTTGAGTCGATTTTCTTCCACTAACCCGACAGGTATGTGGGGCATACATGAGCATGGTTCCACTATCTCAAGCACCGATCGGATGATTTGGAGTTGATTTAACCCCGTTGACTTGGCATGTTACTTTTATGAACAAAGTTTTATTGGTTCAAAAAGCAAAGCAATTTTATTAATGAAAGTTGGGCAAGTTCTGCCTATTTACAATGCCTCCGGTATTCCAAAATGGCTTATTTGCTAGAACTAGGAAATATATAAGGTAATCTTAGGAAAAGTAATGATGCAGCGATTTGCTGTTCCATGCTCGGAATTTGGATTCAAGTCAATAGTTATTAGCTTGAATATGCCATCCCTTAGCTTCTGACCGATACATAGGGTCCTTCCCAGTTTGGTCGGAGTGCACCTGTTATAGGGTAGGCCCTCTTAAGGACAAGGTCTCCTACTTCGAAGGTGCGATTATGAACTTTGGAGTTGAGTTATCGTGCGACCCTTTTTTGGTGAGTGGTTGTGCTTAATTTGGCTTCCTCCCTCTTCTCATCGACCATATCAAGTGACTCGAGTAGGAGTTGTTCGTTCTGCCTTTGATCAAAGTTTTGCCTCTGATGAGAAGGGACTACTAGCTCAACCGGGATCATTGCTTCTGAACCATATGTTAGAGCGAAGGGAGAGTGCATGGTTGCAGATTTGTGTGTTGTCTTGTAGACCCATAGTGCGAGTGAAAGTTCATCAACCCAATTTCCTTTTGCTTTAGTTAGCCATTTTTTGATGATGGACTTGATGATCTTATTTACTGCTTCCACTTGCCCGTTTTCCTGCAGATGTGCGACAACTGAAAAGCTTTTGTTGATTCGAAAGCATTTGCAAAAGTTTTTGAACTCAGCTTATTTGAGTTGAGTCCCGTTATCCATAATGATTTTCTATGGCACCCTAAACCTATAAGTAATATTTTAGTAATAAAATTAATGACTTTCTTTGTGGCAATAGTGGCCAGCAGTTTCGCTTTGGCCTATTGGTGAAATAGTCAACAACAACGATAGAATATTTGGCTCCACTTTTAGCCGTTGGTAATGCGCCAATCAAACAGATTCCCTAAATTGCGAACGGCCTGGGATGACCATCTGTGTTAGCTCCGTCGAGGATTTCTTTTAATCATGCTGAGTCTTTGGCGTTGATCGCACTGTCTGGCGTAATCTGCTACATCGCGGTTCATTGTTGGCCAAAAGTACCCATATCGGAGAACTTTCTTTGCAAAGGTTTGTCCCCCGGTTTGATCTCCGTAGTCGCCTTCATGAACTTTTTTAAGGATCCTTCAAGCTTCATCGTTGGTCACACATCTGAGTAAGGGGGTAGAGAATCCCCTTCGGTAGAGTAATCCATCCTACATTACAAATCACGGTGCCTTTCGAAGAAGCTTCTTTTGCTGGTTCTTATCTATGGGGAGAGATCCTATGATCAGGTAGTCTATAATTGGCAACATCCATGTCTTTGGTTCCTTCGTTGTCTCAAAAATCCAGTCGATATCCATTTTGCTTATGCTCAGAGTGGTCAATGTTTCAATTGGGACTAGCCCTAATGACCGAGCTTCTCCAAATCTGGCTAGTTTGGCCAGATAATCCGCCTTCATGTTCTATTCCCTTGAGATATGAGTTATGTTGTAATGCTCGATGTCCTTTAGTAGTTCCTGTACTTTAGATAGATATGGGGCAAGGTACTCCCCTAGCCTGGTATTCGCCTTTCATCTGACAGACGACTAGTTGAGAGTTGCTATAGATGTGTATGGATTTTATATTAAGTTCCCTAACAATCTTTAGACCAGCTATCAATGCTTCGTAATCTGCATCACTATTTGTTGCAGGGAATTCCAAGCGTAAGGCATAACAAACAGATTGTCCTTGGGGGTCTCAAATAGATCATCCTTTGGGGGCCTCGTGAACCACCTCTGCTCCCGAGCAGAAGTTGTAAGATACACCATCGATGAACAGCTTCCAATGTGTTTCCACTTTTGGAGTCATTCCTTCCTCATTATCTCATATAGTAGATTCGGCAATGAAATCCACCAGCGCCTGCCCGTTAATCGCCTTTTGAGGATGGTATGCAATTTCATACTAACTTAGTTCGATGTTCCATTTGATAAGCCATCCAGAGGTCTCAGGACAGTATAACACTTAATTCAAGGGTTGACCTATTAGCACTCTGATAGGGTGTTCCTGGAAGTACGGTCATAAATTTTTGGATGCGATCAAGAGGTAATATGTCAGTTTTTCCAATTTTGGATAGTTCTTTTCTGCTTTAGCGAACCATTTACTAATGTAATATATAGGTCGCTGGACTTTAGCTTCTTCTTGTATGAGCGTGACAGTCGTTGCATGTAGCGAGACCGCTAAGTAGATGTACAGATATTTTCCATCTACCGGCTTGGACATGATTGGTGGAGTTTCCATATGTTGTAGCAGCTCCTCGAACATAGATTGACAAGCTCGATTCCATTTGAAGTTTTTATCCCCTTCTTTAGTGCGTCAAAGAACGGTATACATTTGTTGGTTGTTTTTGAGATAAACCAGCTCAGTGCTGCAACCTTTCCATTCAGGCTTTGTAACTCTTTCCTATTCCTTAGAGCCTCGACATCCCGTAAGGCGGTTATTTTCTCGGGATTTGCTTCAATGCCTCTAGCGCTTATGATAAATCCCAAGAACTTTCCCGAGGCTACTCCGAAATGACACTTAAGTGGATTGAGCTTCATTCCATTTTTGCGGAATATTTCGAACATTTCATTGAGGTTGTCCAAGTGATTTGCAGCTATGCGTGATTTAACCAACATATCGTCTAAATACACTTCCATTGTCTTCCAAATCTGACGTTTAAACATGGCGTTCACTAGTCGCTGGTAAGTTGCCCCAGCATATTTTAAACCAAATGGCATTACTTTGTAGCAATGTAGTCTCAGATAGGTAATAAAACTAGTATTTTCTTGATTCTATTAGTGCATCATGATCTGGTTGTGCCCCGAGTATGCATCCATAAATGATAGCAGTTCATGTCCAGCCATCCCATCTATAAGCTGATCAATTCTAGGTAGAGGAAAGCTGTCTTTCGGGCAAGCTTTATTTAGATTCAAGTAGTTAATATAGGTTTTCTATTTCCCATTAGCTTGTCCACTTCTTCTCTTAGCGCTTTGGACCGCTCGGGCCCTAGGCTGCGCCTTTTCTACTTCATGGGCGTATACTTTGGATGAATGTTAAGTGCATTGTAGGCTATCTCTGGTGACACCCTGCACATATCGGAATGCGTCCAAGCGAATACATCCAGATTGGCGCAAAGAAATTTGATGAGTTCCAGCCGCATCCCATGATGCAGTTCAATTTTAAGGACCCGTGTTGGGTCATCCATGCCGATTGGGCAGACACTGTCAATTCTGCCGATGCTGCCCGTTCCTTCCCTGGGCTCTTCTTCCTAGGGTCCAAACCTTTATAGAATCGGCTATGGTCCCCAAGGAAGGGGCGGCTCTGTAGTTGCTATTCGGTAGGTTCAACGTGGAGAGTTCTCCCCACATTCTTCCCCTTTTCTTTTCTTTTAGACTCGTGTAATTCTACGATATAACATTTCCTAGCGGCACTTTGGTCTCCCCTTGATCATCCCGACTCCATTTTCCATTGGAAATTTCATAGCTAGATACCATTGAGCTAAAGAAATCCTAAAATATGCCAAGGCGGGTCGCCACAGGAAAGCATTGTAGGCAGAAATTTCATACGATCACAAAGGTTTATATGAGGGTGACTCTTCGGTCGCATTCTCCGAGTTCTATGGCTAAGTCAATTGTTCCTACAGGTTGTTTGGGTTCACCGGTGAATCCCTAAATCTTTGTTTGGTAGGCGAATACATCTTTCATACCGGTCTTCAACTAATCGAAGGTGTATTTAAAAAGGATATTCATAGAACTATTTCTATCTATCAATACTCATCGAACCATGGCGGGTCCGATTTCTACTGTCATAACCATGGGGTCGAGAGTTGGAGCTTCTATTCCTTTAGTGTCTCAGTTTTGGAATACTATGTTGTTCAAGGTTCTCTGCTTCTTAGCAGGGTTCCATCTTTGATTGCAAAGCACACATCTTCGGAGCGTGCTTTAATGAGGTCGTGTAGTGCTCCATTTCTCCCCGACTCTTCTACGATGAATGGGGCCCTCCAGATATCGTTCCAACGACGAGTCTCTGGTCAGTCCGTCTGGGTCTCTCTTTGCTGGTTCCAACTTAGTTCCCTTGGTCTTTAGGTGCTTAGGGCACTACGGGTTGGTCAGGATTTGGTGGTTTCCTCACTTACTATTGAAACTTGTTTTCTTGAATCAACTCCTCAATCAAGTTCTTTAGGTGGTGATACCTATTCATGTTCTGGCCATGTGTCTCATGGAAGTGGCAGTATTTTTCGAAATGCTTTTTCTGTTCATTTTCTTCCTTTCTAGGCGGCTTCTTGTACTTTTCCATCCCCTGGTTGTGAGATAGATGTTTTCTGGAGTATCATTGAGCGAAGTGTATTCTTTGGGTTGCAAACCTTTGATTCGTTTGCTACTTCTATTTTGCTTGTTAGAATTCTAGTTCTTCCTTTTCTGATTCCATTCTCACCTGCGTTCCCTTCAGTAGTCCTAAGGATGTTTATATCTTGGTTCGTAGCCATACCATTCTACCCAATGTAGCAGATTTCCTTTCTAATTCCTGTTCCTCTTCTAATCTCAAGTACTGGCTCGCCTTTCAGTTGAAGTCTTTTTCCTAGTGGTGGGTTGTTTCATTTTGATCCATTTCTCGAATTCAGTCTTAGGGTGAATTTTCCAGACTAAGGCCATAAAAAACATATCCTCGTTCGGGGTACTTACTTCAGTTACCGCAGTGTTGAACCGATTCATGAAAGACTTCAGAGATTCATTCCATCCCTAGAATGGGCCGAACAAGGACATCACATCTTTTGGGTATGCCATGTGAAATTTAAATTGATTAAGGAATCTTGTTGCTTGTTGATTGAACGTGGAGATGGATCTCGGGGAAAACCTAGTGAATCACATGTAAGCAATTCCCTTCAGAAAAATCGAAAAACATCCACATCAAACGACATCCGAAGCATTTGCTCTGTCCATGTAGCAAATGTAATTATATAAGTGGGGTTTTGGGTCTCTCGTTTCATTATAAGATGGAATAGTTGGTATAGTGAACTATTCGCGGTACCGCTCATTCAAAATATCATCAGTAAAAGGAGTCCGACTTGGAGCAGATCCCTATTCATTATCCCTTCTATCCTTACTTTCATCCATTAGTCTGTTGACCATGTCCACGATATATGCCTCAGATGTCGGGTAATCCAAGGGTCGACCGTCAGTAGTTACACCAAGTGTTTGGTTCTACAATGATCTTGGTGAGTGGGCTGAAGCCTAGGCTCTCCTATCTCTAGGAGAGCCACTCCCTCAGGGTTCTGCTGGCTTGTGGTTGGTCTCATGGGGGCAGTTTGGATCTCCCTGGTGTCATTGAATGCATTGGTATTTCCTTCCAACTTAGCGTAGTCAATTCACTCACCATTTTCTGAGTCGGAGAAATCCATGACTATATCCTCCCATGGGGTTTTCGCTCCTAGATTTAAGTTTGTAGCTGGTTACCTTACAGTTGGTGGAGTGTTTGCGCTTCCTTCCATATTGATTCCTACATTTCCACATATCACTCCTTTCTACGGCTGCTTCCCGTTCCTCCTGTTTAGGCCAAAAACGAAAGAATTTTCTTGTTCCACGGCAACCGTGGGCCCTGCCATGGTTCTTGGAGCAGCATGCGACTGCAAGGTCAATAGGGCATTCAATTTGTCCATGAGAGCCCTTTGGTTATTTACTATCTTCTGATTAATTTAGTCAACCATTTTACTTAAGTGAATATTAGGCACATATCACTAAAAGAAACTTAATTCACCAAAACTCCTCCTTTAAAAACAAATTTTGTAGGTCACTGTTTTTCATTTTAGCTATTTTTTCCCTAAAATACCCCTCCGCTTCTTAAAAGATTGATTTTAACAACGAGCTCATCTTTTTTGATTTCATCTTCTTCTTTATTGGCGAGCTCATCTTTCTTGATTTCATCTTCTTCTTTAATGGCGAGCTCATCTTTGACGATTTCAATGAAAAACTACAGCTATTTAAAAACGAATCAATCTTTTTTACAAAATATGAATTGCTGTTGATTTTTTAGGGATTGTTAGTGTTGTATTGATGTTTGAATTCATAATAATAAATAAAATGATTGTAGTTTATTGTTTGAAATTTTTATGCAACTATTCATACTATGTACATAAATAACGCAAATATTACAATATTTGCAGTTTTTTTACAATTATTCTCAATATTTGCAGAAAAATCTGCAGATATTGCGAATACTTGCATAAAATACAATAAATATCGTCAATATTTGCAATAAAACATCTAATTGTACAAATGAAAATGTAAGAACTTTTTCAGCAAATATTTACTCAGTTTCATGCAAAGATTCTGAATACTTGCAGTTATTGCTGCAATTATTCTTAATTGTTGAAGAAAGCTCTACAAATATTGAGAATTTTTTCTTAAAATAATGCAAATATGATCAATTTTTGTAGTAAAAAAATATAATAATATATGTTGGAGCTGCAAGAGTTTTTTGAATTGAAATAATTGCAGACATACATTGAAGAATATAAATGATCTTAAGTGAATAATTGCTAATAAGTGAGTATTTATTTAGCACAATTGCAAACATACATGCAATTATTCAGAATAGTTGCATACATCTCTGCAATTATTTTGAATAACCGCAGAGAAAGATATATATAATATTCTTTATTAATATAAAATGATTTTTATATTATTTACAGTTATAGATGTCTTTTTCTGAATTTAAATGATTTTACTTGGATTATTGCTGATAGGTAAGGATTCATTCAAAATAATTGTAGATATACATGCCATTATTCATAATTGTTGCATACATCTATGCAATTATTATCAATAATTGCAAAGAAAGATGAATATAAATGATTTTAAGTAAACAACTGCTAATAATTAAGCAATTATTCTGAATAATTGCTGACATACGTTGAAATGAATTTATTTGGATAATTGCTGACAAGCAAGCAATTATTCAACATAATGCTTTATTTTGTTATTTACAGTTATAACTTCTTTTTTTGGATTGAAATGATTTTATATGAATAATTGTTGATAAAAATGCAATCATTCGGAATAATTACAGAAATACACGTAATAAATCATAACAATTGCATACACCTTTGCAATTATTCCGAATTATTGAAGAGAAAAATGAATTTAATCCTCATTAGTTCTAAAAAAAATCTTGCAATGTTTATTTTGGTTTATCATATTTTCTACTGTATACATAAACAACATTTGCATTATTTTAAGTAATTATTCACAATAATTGCAGCAAAATCTGCAAGTATTGTGAATAATTGCAGATTTTTCATCTGATATCAATAGAAAATTAGAAAAACAATAATTATTTGCTGAAAAACTCTTACATAACATTTCTCATTATCATTGAAAATTAAAAATTCAATACAACAACAAAATTGAAGAATACTATGCAATAATTGAAGAAATATGAAGATTTGCAATTTTAGTTTGATTTTGATGTTCGATTTCGAAATCCAAATGTTGAAATGAATTTGATGATGCTTCTGTGAATCAATTTGTTAATACTGAAATTGTCGATTTGTTGGCAATAAAATTGTTGACGACTTACTATTAAATTGATGAAGATTGGAAAGAAAATACGTACGTGAATTTGTTTGATGATGCTGGGGGTAATTTGGGAGGTAAAATAGGGAAATTGGAAAGCAGGGATGTAATATATAAGTTATTTTTGGGGAGGATGTTTGTTTATTTTGAAACATATTAGAGACGTGAGCCAAACACAACCTTTATTTAATTCTTCTATAGTGACAACTTCACGCTGGATAGAGGATCTTGTAACTGATCTTTGGCATTAGTTCCTAACTGTAGATTGTTGGGATTATTGACTTCAATTTGTTGAGGGTTTGTTTCTTCTCCAACAACGGTAGCTCCTATGGATTTTCCAAAAGTTGTTCTCATTCTTCCCCGTGCCATTGATTTTCTACAACAAATCATCTAAGTAGAGATTGTGGATCTAATTTCTGAACCTACCTGATCCAAAGTAGACAGCTGGATCAAGCCTCGAGTCAATTTCTTAGTGAAAGTACCAAAATGTTAACCCAAAAAATGTATCGGCACCTTAGATTGAGTGTGAAAGCATCAGTCCTATTTACCAAGGCAAATAAATAGAAACATGGAATAATAACTTGCCGATAAAGTAAAAAGACAAAAGATTTTTATAGTGGTTCAGCTGTAAACGAAGCCTACGTCTACATTGTAAATATTTTTATTGATTGACCGCAATTATAAGTTGAATCTCATTACAATTTGATTGGATCTTGTAAGTTAGATCAAGTCATCAGCGTTAGAGTTCACTGAAGAATCACAGTGAACCCTTTAGATGACTGTTGTATGGGAGGAGAAGAGCGAAGAATCGTTTCTGCAGTGTTTCAACAACCATTCTAAAAGATCATATTTATGGTGAAGGTAGGATTGTATTTATAGGGGCTGACACGCTATTGGGCTAGGCCGCTATGCCAAAAGTTAGCATTTGAAGGTACGAAGATACTTCAGAAGTTTCGGAGCGAGCCAACATGATCTGATGGATCGCTAGCGATCCATAAGGCATGGATCGCTAACGATCCATGTAGTTCAACTATTTTTGGCTCGTTTTACTTGTGTCATGTTACTTGCCTTATGTAGATGCTTTTCATGTAATTTAATGACTAGATGCCTTATTTCGATAGTGTCTTGTATGCAAGTTGGATTGAACAATGCATGGAATCACTTACTGAACTAGTTTGCTTAGAACACCATAAAACTTGGTACACATACCTAGGAAAGATGTTGGATAATGATGTCAGAAGATTGGAGGACCCATAAACAATACTTATGGATCGCTAGCGATCCATCCCCTTAGGTTATTTTCTACCTTTTTCTCTTTTGTCTTCCTTGGTTCCCTCTTCTTATCCTACTGCTTGATTCTTGAGTCGTTTTGACTTATTGTAGATGTTCTGGTTTCCTTTGAGTTCTATGGGGTTAAAAACCCGGTTAACACATGATGAGATATTCGCTCCAGTCGCTTGACTAGAAACTGCTAGACTAATAATTTCCTTAGCGACTCAAAAAAATTAGAAGATACATTAAATGGATGTGAAATTGTCCTTCCTAAATGGAGTTCTTAAAGAAGAAGTTTACATCAAGCAGCCACAAGGCTACGAAATCAAAAAAGAAAAAGACAAGGTCTTGAAGCTAAAAAATGCACTTTAAGGGTTGAAACATTCCCCAAGAGCTTGGAATGCTTGCATTGATAAGTACTTCTAAGAGAAAAACTTTATCAAGTGTCCGTATGAGCATGCACTCTATATCAAAATCCAAAATGGTGATATATTGACTGTATGCTCATGTATTGATGACTTTATCTCCACCAGTAGCAATCCAAGTATGTTTAATAGGTTTAAGAAAGTGATGACGAAGGAGTTAGAGGTGACTGGTATTGGGCTTATGTCTTACTAACTTGGCATTGAAGTAAAACAAGAAGACAAAGACATCCTAATCACTCAAGAAGGCTATGCTAAGAAAACATCGAAGAAGTTCAAGATGAATGACTCTTACCCGTCTACATGTCAATGGAATATGGAATCAAGTTGTCAAGGCACGAGGAAGGAGAAAAAGTGGAGCCAACACACTTGAAGAGCTTGGTTGGAAGCTTACGATACTTAACGTGCACAAAACCCGACATCCTATATGCGGTAGGAGTTGTTAGTCAATACATGGAGAACGCAACAACAACTCATTTGAAAGAAGCAAAAATGATTTTTCATTATGTCAAAGGAACAACCAAATTTGGCTTGTACTACTCTATTTCTGATCATCACAAGCTTGTTGGATATAACGATAGCGATTGAAGTGGAGATATGGATGACTAAAAAAGCACAAGCAATTTCGTGTTCTTCATGGGAGACATGACCTTCACATGGATGTTGAAAAAGTAGCCGATTATCACTCTTTCCACATGCGAAACAGAGTGTATGACTGCTACTTCATGTGTTTGGCATGCAATTTGGTTACAAAACTTATTAAAGGAGTTGAATTTGCCTAAAGAGGAGCCGACCAAGATTTTCATGGATAACAAGCCAGCAATTGCTTTGGCCAAGAACACAGTCTTCCATGATTGAAGAAATCACATTGATACATGCAACCACTACATTAAAGAGCGTGTCATCAAAATGGATGTACAACTAGAGTACGTGAGGCACATGATCAAGTAACTGATATCTTTACCAAGCCTCTCAAGCACGATGATTTTGTCAAGATGAAGAGTCCTCTTGAAGTAGCAAAATCAAGTTTAATGGGGTGTTGGAAATAAACTTAATTTTGCAATTTAAATTTCTCATATAAGAAATATCTAGAATCTAGAATATATGGAATAATATATTTAAAATTGTATGAGTGAATATTTAGCAGATATTTATGAAATAATATATTTGAAATTGTTTAGAGAATATTTAAGAGATATTTATGGAGAATCATTAGATTAAATGAAACTCCACTGTTTATTTGACATGTGAACTCTTATTAATAGAGGTGAATTCACTCATTTTGAATATAAGTAAGAAAAATATGAACTTTTGTAATAAAATTTAGAAACAAAAGCTTTTGTCCTTAAAAGAAAAAAAAAAAAAATCATATTTTTATTCTCCAACCATCTGTTTATCTTCTTCTAAAATCTGTTCTATTTGCCATTGAAGAAAGCTTCCAACACCTCGGACAACAAACTTGCAAAATTATCGTCTTTGTTGAGCTTATAAAAGAGTGCATATTACAGTATATCATTTTTTCCACCTTGATTTTACAAAACCAACAAAGTGTAGTAGATGTGCGCCATATAGATGCAGTGTTATTGATCAAAAATGTTTTAGGTTTGGTCATTCATGTGTGATGCGATATTGGTGTTGCTATAGGACAAGCAACAAGTTGTTTCTCCAAGTTGAGTTCCTGTTGTATTATAACACAAAAAGGAGAGTTAAGTGATATAATCTTATCAAATGTGAATTGTTTAGTGTTCCTCCTGATATGATGTAAGGTGATCAACGAAAAAAAAATCAGTGTTTATAAAGTAAAGCATATGCTTCAGTTTATTATAAATAGCGAGAGAAGTATCCCCAGTAACCTAAAAGAATCCACTTGTTTAACATAATATTTTTCTATATATTAATTAATAATTTATGTCACTGCATTCTAGAATAGAGCAATTAATACTAAACTTACTTGTATTTTTTGTATTTCAACAGTTGCAAAGTAAGACAATATAATTTTAAGTGTTGATTTAATCTATAATAATGTAAAGAATATTGTCAGGAGTTTGTTGAGGCAATGGACATTGATATTTTTCTATTTTCAGTTAACCAAAAATTAATTATTATTGGTGCTGTTAATAGTATTTGCATGGGAGATAGAGCTTGTTGTTTCTTCCTTTTTTTCTTTTCAGTCTTGTTAGCATAATTCCAGTCTTAAGATTTAATATGTTTTTCTTATTCGTTCCGTGTTGAGTCAAGAATAATCTTACGTTTAATAGGTCAAAATCCTTGTTAATCTAAGTTTATTTGTAAACTAACGTTGTTGCTTGGGCATGAATTATACGCTCTTTCACTTTCCTACAGCAAACCAAATAGTTGGAAAATAGATTAATAATTTTTTATTGGTCCGTTGTGCTAAATCACTTAAATGAAAATGAAATTATAAAATGTTCTCATTGATGAACGACCGTTTAACGACATTCTCAGCTTTTATCGTCGTCGTCCTCGTCGTCATCATCATTATCATCATCATTATTATTTTAGCATAGCATTACAGACATACTAAAAAGTAATGAGTGCAGTATAATTGGATTCTTCTTGATTTCAAGGCAAAAATAAGATAGCCAAGCCAGTAAAATGTTTAAATGATTTATTTAAGCACTAGTGAAATGGATTGAAGTTGTAGAAATTTAGGCAAAAGTATACAAAATTCTCATCAGGTAACATTAAACATAGCTTATCATTATTCCTACATATATAAAAGAAGAAGTGATAAAAATACCATATACATAGCATGTATCATGGAAATAATGAGGACATGCAAATTATCTCGTGTACATTTTTTCTAACTGAATGAAATGGTTGGCTAACAATAAGACCATTATTTAATGGGAATGAGATTAGAAAGAAAAAAACAGTCTCACTTATGAACAACCTACAAGCCTGTTATGATTTGAAATAAAAATCACTTGATTTTAGAATACTAAAAGTACTAGAGATGGCTGTAATTAGTACACCAAATCAGCCATTTCCCAGTGCTTATTTATTTGCAATTCGTAACGATTTAAACCGTTATTTATTACTAACAATTTTTCCCACTTTCAACAAATATAATTGTGAGCATTATTGATGTTGTGTAAATAAAACAAAGTAAAGAGAGTAGATTTGCAAATTTATTTGTTTTTCTTTACTTGATTTGTCTGAATATCATATATGTGACTGAGTCACATTTGTGGTCTGTGAGCTGAATAAGACATTCAATACTTTTTTCTATGCATATTATGAGCCAAACATCATATATATGGTTGAATCATATATATTGATGTAATCGGTTTAAGCAAGCAAGAATGATATTGGTCTGTGTCTAATTGCCACTAACCTTGGTGGATGCTTTTGTGGGATAACTAATTTGCTCATGTAAAAAAAATCATTTGCTTTTGTGGGACAATTAATTTGCTAATGTTTATTTTTCTTATGGATTAAAATTTGACTCGTTATAATTTTTTTTGTACGTATAGAAAAAGAATTCGCTTTTGAAGAGAGGTGGTCGGGTTATATACTCAAGATCTTTGGATATGCTCTCACATAATATAATATAACATTATATATTAAGGCACGCTCTTTCAGAGTATTTTTTTTTTCTTTTTTTTTTCCTTTCTTTTTCTTAGTTTCCGCAACTGCGTTAACAAAATATAGATTTTATAGTGGTTTGACAAATCTATGACATTACGTCCACTATATTGTTATTGGTTGCAGATTTTTAATCACCAGTACAAGGGTTTGGAAGACCTAACTGCCTAAACAACCAAGAGTAGCTTTTTTAGTGACTATGGTTGAGGGGAGATAGAAGATGAAGAAAAAAAAGTGCAAAAAGTCCTTTCCCAATGTCATAGGCTCTATATTTATAGTGAAACCATCCAGTAAAATCATCATATCTTAATATATCCAGTCTAACTTTAGATTTGAATATGTAGGAGAGGAAGATGGAGTACCTGTATCAATAAATTTATCTTGGTACCGACCACTTCTGGTTAGTACCGACCTATATTATTGATGGTGAGTTATCCCATCTTCTTTCCTTCTATCTTCTATTTTCTATCTTCGATCCAATATGCTTTGGGTCATTTTCCTTATAAATCATGTTATTTTTGAAAGGTTATGATATCACTTGCACTTGTCTGCTTTCCTTTGGAACTTCCTTGGAATTATTTTTCTATTCCTTAAGAAATGCACCTAGACACGATCACACACACAAACTGTGCCACGGCTCTATGCCCTCAGGGGAAGCATAAAAGGTGGTTGATATTGACCAAAAAGCGGTCGGTACCGAGCATTCTACTTAGATCAATCCTTACTCCATCTTTTTTAGTCCAGTCCTACCATTCTTCCAAGGATGTTACCAAGTCCGTGAATTATTTCATCTTCATCCTAACATCCATATTCATTTTAAGGCTGCTTGGTTAAAAAGTTGAATAACACTTGCCCCTCCAAAGTATGCTTCTGTTGAAAACAAAGCGTGCTCTGGAACAAATAAAGCATATGCCATTATCCTTATATTTTGACTAGTTATTCAAGAGTTGCCTTAAAGCGTTGTCTCAATTGCATGGATATCCATTCAACATCTTTATATAGTAGGAATTCCAATCTCCATGCTAAGAATAAGATCTACACTCCGAAGATCATTCCAAGCCTTAGCTAGGTCTGTACTACTTTGCTCTAGTACCTTTTCCATCTTCTGGCAAAAAATTCGTTTCGGTACCGAGCTATAGTGCTTGGTACTGAGTTCTTGTGCTCAGTTACTGAATAGTTTTAAATACTCAGCACTTAGAATTTTTCCTTACTTTTTCACTCTCTATTGTTTTCATGCCCAAGTCCCCTTTCCTTCCTTCCTATACCGAGCATTCATGACCACATTTCATGATCACAAATCAATCGCGACCCCTTGCTTTAGACCGTCGCCACTTGCTTAAGTCATCTCATGCCATCAATTTCCCATTCTATTTGCCATCAAATTATCAAATCATGACCCCAATCTCAGAACATCTCCATATCTGAGTTCGTAATTCAAAGGCGGGTCATCAACATTCCATGGTTGTAGAGCTTGTCGTTGGTGATGGAGTAGGGTCATCGGTCATGTCCTAAGATTGCCTTCGGCCAATGGGTGACCAAAGCTTTAGTTTGTGATTGATAGTCCTTTGAGTTGACAGCTTTGCCAAATCAATGTCTTTCCAAACGTTGCCTCGAGTTGAATTCAAGCAAACATGAGCATGCCCTAACTTTGAGATTTTAATTTCAACCCTAAGCTAAAGTCATGTTCTTTCCTATCTTGCTTCGGGTCAATTTGTGTTGTCCATGATTTTGCAAAGCCTTCATGTTCCTATCCGTTCAAAATGCATAAACTCACTTCTACCAATAAGAAATCAATCACAAACTATCATTTACAAATTCCAACATTCAAATGATCTCCTTGCATAGCCTTTCAAATCACTGTACTTCCTATTCTCTTACAAAAGAAAGACTTCTGCATTGCTCCGAATAATGATTCCATTGTCGATTATCCGACAATAACGGATAAGATCATATGCATAATTCTATCATGACTCATTTTTCTAGCATGAGCGAGCTGTTTACACAGGATGGTCCGTTTATTGTGTGTAGGACACATGACACACACTGCATAGACTAACACTATCACTTGCCCTGGTCCACGTTCAGAATCTTATTGGTCAACACATGTCGACGTTTGTTGGATTTTGGGCACCGGTCACATGGGTTTGAATTCAAAATAGAATTTTAAAATAAACACAATTGACCACGTTGAATACCAAGTTTTCATATTCAGGATGACTCGCTGTTCTCCCAACTCTCATATTGGCACTAGGTCATCAACTCCTCCTAAAGCTGGGTTTACCAATGCTCAAGCTTCAACCTCTACACCTTTTGGACCTAGGCGTTCAATGTCTGCCGAACTTTAGAGAATGATAATGCAAGTAGAACCGATGCAAGATCCAACTTCTCTCATCAATGTCCATGTGGGCTTAAGAGTATTGGATGATCCTCCATAGCAACTACCTACAATTCTAACTGCTAAGATGCTTAGAAGTATATGTCGAGAGCATGGGATTTCCAAGGACGGTGTCCTGCTCCCAATGCAAATTCAATGGGCGAATAATCCTCAAATGAGTTATATGGTATGCAATAGATATATGTTTCTAGGTGGCACCATATCACCTTTCAATTCATTCCTATGCATATTCCTTTAAGAGCTCGGGCTAGCTCTGTCCCAAGTCCATCCCAATGGATACACGCTACTAAGCTCTTTATATGTACTATTCATGAACCAATTCCACGACCTCCAAACTTCAAAGACTTAATTCACATCTCGAGCTTCAAATAACGGTGCTATTCCACATCTTATATAATCATCGAGGCCTAATGTCGATGCAAGTTCATTGTAAAGATCCATAACAAACATTCATATTTTAAGAATGAGTACTTCTTTGTTCGGTGATCGTACAACTTTAAAAATCCTTGGCTTTCCAGGAGTAAGCCTCTTTCCTCTTCATTCTTCCTGCACTTGGATTGCTGCCATCCAAGCGTTTAACTTTTTGTCCAATTCCTTTGCAGATATTCCTGCTCGAGATACAAGTGAAAAGCATGCTAAAACTCGAAAACTCTCAAGAGAGTTAGATTGCTACATTGCTCCACCAATTACCTTCCAATGAATGAGAATCTTTGTTGGTGCAACCTATTACATCTGAATGCTTCACTATTCTTGCAGCTACTCCTCCAAGCAGTTACATAATGCCTATTCAATCTTCGACCCCCACTCGCAGCTCTGGTGAAAATCACCACGGGAAAGTTGAAGGTCCATGTTGTATGATAAACGTTGTGAGCCGACTGTTAGAGTAACAGGAGAGCATGTTGTTGATGAAGTTCTAAGAGAGGGAGATGAGGGAGTGGAAATGCAAATAATTCAAGAAGAAAATGATAGGGAAAGAAGAAGAGAGGGAAAAGAGGAGGAGGAATAAGAAGAAAGCAATGATGAAGGCGATGCTGACTATGACATCAGTCAAGAGGGAGATGAATCATACAGAGAGACGTTTCTCGATAGCACCGAACTTCCTGCCTTTCCACATTCGAAGCGCATTATTATTAAGACTCCAAAGAAAGTCATAGAACTAACCATGGTGCCAACGACCGAGGTGATTCCTCCATATGATTCCTCTGATGACATTTTTGGCTCGTTAGGTGATTTCGATATCCCAACTGCCAATCTTCTTAAGGAGGGCTCTCTGGGCTTCAGCTTCCTATTTGGGGATATCCTAACGAAGGAGGTGAGATCCCATCTTCATTTCCTTCTGAACATGGTCTAGTCCGTACAGTACTTGGGAAGGGGGGAGAGGGGACGTTGCCACTCCACACACTTCTAGAATCACAAACACTCATTCCTTACATTCATTTACTTTCCAATATTTTGAAATTGACACACTCCTTTCTTTTATTTAAGGTACCATGAATAGGGACAAATTCGATAAGATTAAGTATGGTATCTACAAAGAGAGGAAGCACACTCGATCCCTACTCTCCCTAACCCACTTATCATAATGAGAGGGAATTAGAAGAAGAAAGGTTTTGAAGAAAAAAATGAGAGGAGGAAGAAGATCACTAGGTAGAGAGAGAATGAAAGAAGAGGCAGGCCGACGAGAGGAAGCCTTATGGACATGGAAAAAGTCATAAGGACTCACATGGTCATCGTTATTCCTTATTTGACATTCCTCTACCTCAATCTCACCCTTGATTTCCTATACACCGACAAATTCTGACATCTCATTCCTTTACTACTTCCTTTCCTTCTCATTCCAAAGGAATCATTGCTCCTACAACTCCTATTCCAATTGGCATGCATGCCAATCTTTCCCGACCTCTGCTTAATAGGTGTCATGTTTGATCGTGACCTCAAGAACATTCCTAAGGAGTGCTAGTCCTTGAGATGATGGTTTTGATGACAACAGCCTTAGAATAGGATTATAAAATATAAATACTAACATTATAGTTTAGATATATATGTATATACAGGATTTAACCATGCAGGTACCAAGGATGAAGACTGTACAGTATAGAGATTCAATATATCAAGATTGAAGACTCATGAGTATCAAGAATATCAAGATTATCAAGAATTCAAGATTTCAAGAATAAGTAATTTAATTAGGAATTCTGTTAAAACTCCTAGAAAAGCACTGGCATCTTAAAATCCAATTTATTCGTGGAATGAAATCCACTTCGAGCCTATTAAAGGGATGGAACCCTAAGTAGGATGGAACCTACGAAAAATCCAGTGGAACATTGTTTTGTATCCGCTAACTTTTATTCAAAATGATTTTACAAAATTATATCTTGTTTTCAAAATGTTTTCAAAACCTTCCTTTTAAAAGAATCAAAAACATCTGTCCTGATTTTAAAATATTTTTAGCCTCAAAATAATCTTTAATTTCAAAATCAAATTAACCAATTGTTTTAAATCATCTTTAATAATATATTTGACTTTTGGTATTTATACTTAGATTTAAATATAAAATTATAGTAAAATTTTATATATACCAAAATATTATTATCTATACTTACTTATGTATTTTAACTATAGTTAAGTATATTTATAAAGTTTAAAATAGTTTTAATGTAAGATAAAAGTTATTTTCAAAGAAAAACAAAACACCAAAATTTCCTTTAGGATGTCGACACACCCAAGTTATCCATGTCAACATAGTGTCAGTCGATTTCAAAAATTTGAATTTCAAAAGAAGTGTCCATTCATCACATCCCTTCACGAATGGACATGACTGTTGTTCTTCTATAAATAGGGGATGTTTTCAACGAATTTGTAATCATATATTTCTGATTTTCACTCCTCTTCTTCTTCCACATTTTTTATACATATTCTTACCATTACTCTACCGAAATCAACATTGAATCTAACTAGATCATTTATGGTTTGATTCTCTATCACTATCTCAACAAGATCCTTAGTGCTATTCAGAGTTATAGACTTCTTTGTAATAAATTTAGTGAGAAAAGGTGTGATTGTAGCCTTGGAAATCAATCAAGTATAAAAGGTGTGATTATAGCCTAGGAAATCAATTGGGTGAACTTGTTGCCCGTGAAATCAAGTATCTCTATCCAGAGGATTGCGAATCTAGAGGGTGTACCTCATAGCCTTGATATCGAGGGTGTAATTGTAAAGATTGCTTTTGAAAGGAAATCCGTACTTGTGTGTGGGATTGGATGTAGGGTAACTCCGAACCTATATAAAATCCGGTGTGTTCTTTCCTTTACTGCTTTTATTTTATTTCTGCATCAGTGTTTATTTCTGTGATCATATCTGTGTCTGAATATTTCATACATTTGTGTTCAAATTAACATAAACTCAAAAAGATTTAGTAATTTCTTTAAACACTATTCACCCTTCTAGTGTTTATCCTATCCTGAAGATCAGTAATTCGCATTTCTAATATTGGTATCAGAGCAAGGTTTTCAAAGTTTTCATAATCTGAATTTTGAAAAATTTTCGAAAATGGCTACCAACACTAGTACTGGTAACACTACCAACACTAGTTCTATCATCCCTGTCACTAGTTCATTTGTAGAAGGTCAGTCTACGGTTAGACCACCACTTTTTAATGGCAGTAATTATGCGTATTGGGCATGTAGGATGAAAATATATTTACAATCTATAGGATTAGACACTTGTAATATCACACAGACTGAATATTCAGAACCCACAACTGATTTTTCACAGTGGATCGCTGAGCAAAAGACTATTGCACAAAATAATTCTAAAACAATGAATATTCTGTTTTTTTCACTTGATAGGAATGAATTTAATAGAGTGTCATTTTGTAAGTCTGCATATGAAATCTGAAAAACTTTGCAAGTTACTCACGAAGGAACAAGAAAAGTTAAACAGACCAAAATTTCCATGCTCCCAAATCAGTTTCAATTATTTAAAATGAATTTTAATGAGCCTATTTTAGATATGTATATTAGATTTCAGGATATTGTGCATTCTCTAATATCTCTTGGGAAAGGAATTTTCGAAAGAAGATCAAGCAGAAAAATCTTAAATTCGCTTACTCCAAAATCGGATCAAAAGACATCTGCGACCGAAGAGGCAAATGACATCAGTACCTTTAACTGGAAATTTAATGTCGTTTGAAGTTCAAATGATTAGAAGAAGTGAAAGCAAAGCATCTGAAAAGAAATCAATGGCATTCATGCACTGACCGATGGATCAGACTCAAACAACGATAATGATCAAGAGATAGCCTTTATGACCAAGAATTTTCGAAAATTCCTAAGATACAGAAAGATGAACAATCTCAAGAGAAACAACTATAAGAACTCTGAAAATCAGAATGTAGTGCAAAACAATATCAAATGTTTCAACTGTGACGAAACATGCCATATCAAAAGAGACTGTTCGTATCCAGATAGGAAAAATCTTCCTATAAACAATGAATCCGTAAAGAAACGAAAACGTGTATTTACTGCTACTCTAGACGACTCAGACTCGTCCTCAAGCGATGATGATCAGAAGACAGATAATTCAAATATGTGTTTCACAGCAGTTCACGACTTTGACAAATTCAGAGAAACAGACTCAGAAAAAGGTACACATTTACAATAGAATTGGTTGAAATTGCATGCTTAGAATTGGTTGCTTGATTGATTGATTTTGAATTGGTGTGTTGTTTGAATTTTAAATTTTAAAATTTTTACTATTATTTTATCATCATCATCATCATCATTATTATTTTTTATTTTAATAGTATTATAATATTTTATAGAATATACTATAATTTCAAAATTATTCCAGATATATATACATTAAAAATAATAAGTGTATATATATATATATATATATATATATATATATATATATTAGAATACATAGGAAAAATAAATCATAGAAATTCAAAGACACAAGTCGACATGGTCCCCATCATGATGTTGACAGGGGTATAGAATTTGAAATTCAAAATTTGAATTCAAATGGTTGAATTTCCCTCCATCTTTTCACTTCATTCAATTATCTTAAAAGGAATCTTTTGACTAGAGAACATGTCCTTTGAGAATCTATTTATTCACTATCTTTTATCACATCTTTTCACTCTCATTTTCAAATTCAAACTCTCTCTTAAAAACTTAAAGCTCTCTATTCTCTACTCTAATGGCTTCTTCAAGCAACCCCTCCACCATGAGAATTTCCAGAAAGATAAAAGAGCAACTCTTCAATGATCCGGAGGCTACAAAAACATACATCAATTATGCTAACTATGCAAAAGTCCATCCTGGAAAGTTTGCTATATTTCAAGATTTCTCTTCTTATGAAATTGATTCTCTTTTTGCAAACAATCAAATTCTTAGTCTTGTTGATGCTTCTCAAAATAATTTTGTTTGTTATCCAAATCTTGTTAAGATTTTCTATGCAAATTTAAACCGTGAATTTCAAATTGGAAATGATGATGAAATTTGGAGTAGTGTCAAAGGCACTAGAATTGTTTTGAATTGTGATCTTTTTGGTACCATTCTCAATTGCAAGAGTACAAGAATGGATCTTTCCAGTTTTAAAATCAATGAAAATGATCGTGAGACATTTCATCACATTTTTGAAGGAAATGATAATTTTGAATTCAAATATCGAACTTTCGACCAAAAGCTAGAATTGTTAATCTTCTTTGACAGCATACTTTGACCCAAGATCGAGAAAATTTAACAATCCTACTTCAAAAGTTTGCAAAGCTCTTTTGCTATATTTGGAAATTATGATATTAATTGGGAGCAAGTTATTTTGGACGAACTTCATCCCAAAAATCTTGAAATGGGTGAGAATACTTTGTATCATGGAATCTATCTCACTCGAATTTTTAACTATTTTGGAGTGGATTTCAAAGGAGAAGAATTTGTTTCAAGAAAGGTTTTTAATCACTCAGACATTTCTCTTATGAAAATTCAATTTGTTTTCCAACCTTAAGAGACGCTTGCCCAAAAAGAAGAGCGTTTGGCTCATGAGGAGATGGAAGAGGAGGAAGAGGAAGAAGAAGAAGGGGATGAAATGGAAATTTAAGAAGAAGAAGAAGGTGAAACATCTTTGGAAAGCATTGATTATCCTCCCAATCCAACCAACAAAACCCTTCTCAAAACCAAAAGACCATTGTTGAGAATCAATGGATTCTTAAACGATCGGTTAGTAAGAAGTTGGACAAAATTTCATCAAAGATGAACAAGTTTATTTTCAAAGTCAGCAAGAAGCTTGGATTATCTTCATCTTCTTCATCCTCTAGCTAGTTCTACCTTTTCGTATCTCGTTGTATTTGTTTTAGTTTATTTTGATATGAATGTTCGTATAGTTTTAATGTTAAATCATTGTATTGATCTATTATGCAATGAAATTGAATTTCCTTTCTGTTATCTAGCTTATCTTATCTCCAGAATAAATGTTAGTATATTATATAAATATATATACACATAATTATTCACAAAATCAAAATAAGCCATCAAAATTCACTACACCATGTCGACATCCCCCATATGGCAATGTCGACATGTACTGGTCAGAAATGACACTTTATTTTGAATTTAAAATTTGAATAACTACCTTATGTCTATTCATTTCAAACAAATTTCTACACCTATAAATACTCATTTCTTCCAGAATTCATCACTCAATATTATTTCTTATCTACTTTGTCTCTCATTCTTCTCACAAACTCGAATATGGCTAATCCAATTCATAATTTATCCGAGAATCTTAAAGAAACTCTTAATTCTTTTAAGAATATTCTTTTGTTCATTCTTCAAAACCGGCGACACTTAGAGTTGAGTCAAATGCAGATGATCAAGGAGCAAGAAAGGCATTTCGATGCAATACGATGGATGATTTCCTTCCTGCACAAGGATGATAACGAAGCACATCCTTCAGTCTCTCTCGCTAATGATAATGAAAATTGGGATGCCATTAATGTAGATCCTATATTTGGAGAAGAAGGATGGGTGGAAGTTCCCCATAATGTTTGACTTGATTGGTTTGTTTGATCTGAATTGATCGCTTTGATCTAATTTGATTTGATTGATTTGATTTGATTTGGATTGATATTTGGTGCGAAAAACATGTATAAATATGCATTGATATTTATATGATCTTTAATTAAATATCATGTCTATCAGTATAGTTATCTCTTAATTTGTCTATTATATACTCCATTGTATAGTTTATTAATGCAGGTACTTTAGTCCAAGAATGATGGGGAGTTATATAGTTTGGAGATTATATAGTTTGGAGTTAGTTTTTGTTGATGACAAAGGGGGAGAAATATAAAATATGATAAATAGGCATAGATTATGGGGAGTTATTAGTTTTAGGGGGAGTTATTAGGATAGAAGTAATATTTTATAAACAAAGGTTGCCATCATCAAAAAGGGGGAGATTAATAGTCCTTGAGATGATGGTTTCGATGGCAACAACCTTAGAATAGGATTATAAAATATAAACACTAACATTGTAGTTTATATATATATATATATATATATATGCAGGATTAAACCATGTAGGTACCAAGAATGAAGACTGTACAATATAGAGATTCAAGACACCAAGATTGAAGACTCATGAGTATCAAGAATATCAAGATTATCAAGAGTTCAAGATTTCAAGAATAGGTAATTTAATTAGGAATTTTGTTAAAACTCCTAGAAAAGCACTGACATCTTAAAATCCAATTTATTCGTGGAATGGAATCCACTTCGAGCCCGTTAAAGTGATGGAACCCTAAGTAGGATGGAATCTACGAAAAATCTAGTGGAACATTGTTTTGTATCTGTTAACTTTTATTCAAAATAATTTTACAAAATTATATCTTGTTTTCAAAATGTTTTCAAAACCATCCTTTTAAAAGAATCAAAAACATTTATCCCGATTTTAAAATATTTTTAGCCTCAAAATAATCTTTAATTTCAAAATCAAATTATCCTTGGTTTTAAATTATCTTTAATAATACATTTAACTTTTAATATTTATACTTAGATTTTAATATAAAATTATAGTAAAATTTTATACATACCAAAATATTATTATCTATACTTACTTATGTATTTTAACTATAGTTAAGTATATTTATAAAGTTCAAAATAGTTTTAATATAAGATAAAAGTTATTTTCAAAGAAAAACAAAACATTAAAATTTTCTTTGGGATGTCGACATACCGAAGTTACCCATGTCGACATAGTGTCAGTTGATTTCTAAAATTTGAATTTCAAAAGAAGTGTCTATTCGTCATATCCCTTCACGAATGGACATGACTGTTGTTCTTCTATAAATAGAGGCTGTTTTCAACGAATTTCTAATCATATATTTCTGGTTTTCACTCCTCTTCTTCTTCCACATTTCTTTATCCATATTGTTACCATTACTCTGTCGAAGTCAACATTAAATCTAACTAGATCATTTCTGGTTTGATTCTCTATCACTATCTCAACAAGATCCTCAGTGCTATTCAGAGTTATAGACTTTTTTGTAATAAATTTAGTGAGAAAAAGTGTGATTGCAGCCTTGCAAATCAATCAAGTGTAAAAGGTGTGATTGTAGCCTTGAAAATCAATCAAGTGTAAGAGGTGTGATTGTAGCCTACGAAATCAATTGGGTGAACTTGTTGCCCGTGAAATCAAGTGTCTCTACCCAGAGGATTGTGAATCTAGAGGGTGTACCTCGTAGCCTTGAAATCGAGGGTGTAATTGTAAAGATTTCTTTTGAAAGGAAATCCGTACTTGTGTGCAGGACTGGATGTTGGGTAACTCTGAACCAGTATAAAATCTGGTGTGTTCTTTCCTTTACTGCTTTTATTTTATTTCTGCATCTGTGTTTGTTTCTGTGATCATATCTGTGTCTGAATATTTCATACATTTGTGCTCAAATTAACATAAACTCAAAAAGATTTAGTAATTTCTTTAAACTTTATTTACCCCCTCTAGTGTTTATCCTAGCCTTAAGATCCGTAATCCGCATTGCTAACAAGGGAGAGGCAGACTGCTAGGTTGGATGGGTCCATGAGCTTGTAGACTAGGGATAACATTAGAAGAAGCTTTATTTTGCTATCTTCAATGTCAGTCGAATCAACAAAATGAACATCCAGTCAATTGATTCTGAGAATTTTTTTTATAACAACCTTATAGAGGGTTACAAGAAAGACTTAGGAAAGATGGCAAAAGAGAGAGACGTGGCTCTAGTGTTCGAGAATAGGGCCCAAGAGCTTATGATAGAAATGTGAAATACTCAAACCCATACCGAAATCGTAACGAAGAATATCATCAAGATGGCTCATGAAAAAATGCTACTTTCAAAACACAACTAACATCCAAAGATCTGGCCATCCTTGAGAAAGACAAGGTCATTAAGGACCAAGCAGCCTAAAACTAAGAGCTTCGTACTGAAATTCGGAGGCCCCATGTAGAATATGAAAAGCTTGACGTCACCTTACTCCTATTGAAAGTCAAGAAGTTGGAGGCTCATGTCGATAACACCGCAACCATGCATGGTCTTAATTAGTTGAAAACATAGAGAGTCAAGGAGAGAGAAGAACTCAACACCACTCTCCAGCGATTCTTTACCAATGTAATATAATATAAGAATCTAAAATGGTTGGAAAACACTTATGTCGTTACCATCACCGATGTCTGGGAAGAATTATTGCACCATGAAAAGGCGACCGGTGAATGTCTCATCGAAGATGAGTTGAAAGCCAAGTACCTCATTGCTGAAAACATCCTAATAGTTGAGGAGGGAAAGGCTATCCTAGTCGTGGAAGACGCTGCTGCTAAAGCTATGGCTATAGCTCCTGTCATCCTATGTGCATCAGGTCAGACATAACCATCAACTTCCAAATCTGACGGGTTTATAATGGAAATTCCTATGATAGAGGGGATTAGCTCTGAGGCCACCCAAGCCATCCCATTTTTTGCAACAATCATAATCGTTGAACCTTATATTTCCTCATTCATTCTACCAATTCATCACTTACTGGAATGGGGGAAATCTCTAAATCTCTAGTTCCGCAGCCGAGTCCATGCAGAGGATACCGCTTGTTTCCCCATTATTTGAAGTCCTTCAATTCTCGCTTAAGGCCGTAACTAACCTATAATTCTCCATTTGTGAAGTTACAGGTCATCCTTCTCTCCTATCTTCTCAACCGTCGATTACTCAAAGCTTGAGCCCAACCGCAATCACTATAGAGTCGACCTCTATGACCGCAGGACCATTTTGGTCCGAGCCTCCCCTCCAACTCTATACCTTGAATTGATTTAAAAAATATCATTGCTTTGGAGGGATTCGATGGTACTTCCCAATCCCCAGGGGAAGACGTCACTATAAGTAGCGCCTTGGGTCCCACTAAATCCATTTCCATTGCGAAGAAGTGGAAGATCGATATGTCTAAAATTAAGATCAAGTCTAATTATGGTCTTGATAAGCCTATAAGAGCCAAATAGCTAAAATCTTGCTTTTGTAGCCCTCCTATCACTATCCGTCCTTCGAAGAGCTACAACGTCACTGCTACTACGGAGACCTCCAAGCTCCCTACCCGCCATCCTGGAGATCCTGTTGAAAGAACCATATATATGGTGTTTTGGTGATAATAACCATACAACAATGGTACTAATATGTTTATTAAGTTATTTCAGGTCAAAATGATGATGGAAAAGATGAAAATATATTGGCTAAAATTATACGAAGCTGGGATTCTATCTCGGATGGGCCGAGAGACGAGTACATGATTTTACCATTGAACTAAGAAAGCTTTTGGAAATTATGCTTATTCAGTTGACTGAAACCCTTGCTCAGTCGACTGAACTAGCCTAAGTTGACCAACTTATCAAAATAGCCTATTGAATCAAGCTCGAAGTCTAGAACCAAAATTGGCCACTTTTAGCCGACTAAATACCTTTTCCACTCGATTGAAATGCACAATTTCCTAAAGTGGTGTCTTCGCATCTGTTCTCCACAGTTGTATCACTTTGCTCCTGCAGTTGCTTCTCTTCATCAATGGTGAATCTGGAAGGTCACACCCTTACATTGGCATACCTAGGACAACTATATAATCCCTTAACTACTTCTAATATACATTTGAAATACAACTTTATGCTTTGATTTCCACTCCTAAACTCTCAACTCCTAAGCAATACTCTGAATTTCAAGAAATTCATGCGATTAAGAGATTTCGACTAGTGTGCTTCATCTCTACATCCTATATTCTAGTCAAATAAACTCCTTATCCTCTACATCTCCACTCAATATCATTTGGCTTGGATATATGAGTCATTGTACACAAAGGTGACATTCTGTATGTCAAGATACGTTGTGTCAAAAAGTAACATTTGTTACACTACTTGTAATTTTTGTTGAAGTCATGTTCGGTTGTACAACGGAGTTTGTAAACCTGTTCTTCTAGGTAAAGTGAGTGTAATTAGTTAGAGAAAATTCCAAAGAGAAGCTTCGAGATTGGACGTAGGACAGGAGGTCTGAACCAGTATAAAATCGACTGTGTGATCTACTTTACTATTTTCACTGCATTTACATTGTTTATCACTATTGGTTATCTTTAATCTTGTGCATAGCGACTAACATCCACCATCATTATTTTCAAAGGCGACACCACTCCTTCTTGAGGCAGCACACTAAAGGATGATATGGGCCAGAAAAGGGCTCATGATGTCTCTGGCATCAAGGTTGGGAAGAAAAAGAAGAAGAGCCATAAGAAATAAACTTCCCAGCTATTTTATGGTGAAGGTAAGACAATTTATGCTTGTTCTTTTGGGACATCTCATTTTGTTTTTCCTTTTGTTGTATATAAGCCGCCTTTATATGGAAGCGGCCCCCGTAGTCTCCATGTATTAAAATTGAAGTAAAGAAAGCCTACTCTTCTTTTGTAATCTCCGTTCCATTTGCATTTCAGCACTTTTATATTCTGTACTTGTCTACATACAACTGCGTACATATATAATATAATCACATGTGCTCCAATTTATCGATATTATATATGTTTGTCTCTGTGTAATGCTTTTATTTACTTTAAATCTGTGCATATAAATAAATTTCCTACAATTACTTTAGTTATTCTATTTTTGGGTGCTGTTTATAACTGCTAAAGTGTTCCTTTTGGCTAAACAAAACTGTAATTTTACCAATCCTCAATTATTCCTGTTTATTTTAGATTGAGTTTCCTTTGACCTTTAATGAATTATAAGTATTTTAAGTTTTGTGCGATTCCCTAACTTTGGGGAACAATGACTTGAATGTCTCTCTCCCAAGTCCCCAATCTTACTGATAAGCGGACATTATTGGTGTTATCCTTTAGTTTACACAGTGAAATCTCAACAAAGCATATCCTGCTAAGCCGTGAGTAAAACCATAACCTTTATGCAGTTCCCTCACATGGAATTTCCTATCTCTAGGACTCATAGTTACAAATGAAACAATCGGGCAACGATCTCTGACCTTTCCAATATCTGGGCATTAGTTGGATATTAACCATGTAAGGGCAAATCATTTCATTGCCCCTAGTCCGATTGACTCTCCCGGTCTAGATCGTGGACTAGGGAGTCTGGGTGTTCATAATTTCATTTTTCAATGACCAGACTCTATTATCCTTGATTGAGTGTATCCCACTAGACCATAAGCGCAGTTGTGAATATCCCAACCGTTGATGCCAAAAGTGCCACAACACCCAAAAACTAATAGAATAATAGAGATCTAGCAAAAACTATAAGAAAAGTAAAGTGAACACCAGAATTTTATAGTGGTTTAGCAATCTCAAGCCCACTCCACTGTAATTTATTAATTATTTGATTGAGAGTCAGTAGTTCAGGGGATTGACAAATTCTTATATACTAGAATAACCAACAGTATTTGCCTTAGTGACTCTGGAGAGGAGATATAGGAGATGAAGAAAACAAAAGAGCCAAAAGCCCTTTCTAGTAGCCGTATGGTCTGTATTTATACGAAAACTGTCTAGTAGAACCAAGCACCCATGAAGCATTATATCCAAATCCAAATCCACACATGTAGAAGGTTGAAACAGAGCCCAATACCGACTAGTTTTTGTAGGGGAAATCTCCCCTTCTTCTTCCTTTTAGTCTTCCATCTTCAACCCTTTGTATTCCGAGCACTTTAACCACGAGGTTGATAATTTTTGACAGTTCCTGATATTGCTTATTCATTTATACTTTCTTTCCTTTTTTCAAGAAAATTCTTAGGGTCATTCTTCTATTCCTTGAGAAAAGCACTCCATGATGATCACTTGAGTTCGAGCTTCATGTAGTTTAACATTATTTAGAAAATTTAATTGGATAGATTAAATAAAATAATATAGTGGGACATGGAGATGAGCTTTGAAAATTTATAAGATCAAGCCATCAGTAATCAATTAAGAAAAATGTTTAAACTTAATTTAAGGAGGAATTAATGAGAAGGGTATACTAGGAATAGATCTACCTGTTATCTCTAAAACCTTCACCCTCTAATTCTTTCACATTTTACAACATCAAAACAATGTTTTTCATTTCATAATTTTCCAAATTAAAATAATTATTTTATGAATTTCCTAAGGTGGAAATTGTGTTTATTTCGGGTTTAATTATTAAAAATAATTAAATAATGTTTTTGGCTTTGAAATTTTTATACGTAAATAATACGACGATTCTGATTTTTGTTTGTTTTTGGAGACTTTTCCCAAGTGTTTATGAATTACTATGAATTTATTGTTATAGAAAGGCATTTTTAAATTATTTTAAGGAAATTAATTAAGTTGATGAATGTTTTGGAAAAGTAATTTCTTTTAGAAAATCCAAATGGAAAATGTAAAGTATTGCTGTAGACTAATTATATTTTGACAAGAATTAGGAGTGGTTAAAAAGAATTTACTTTAAATGGGAAGAAAATAGTTTTTATGATAACTACAACTATGCTACTGACATGTGACATTCCCATGTTGTTCGACGTCAACAATGAAATGTGGCATCGATATGGAGTAACGCATGGGATACTTATTTCATAAGTATGGGAGTGTTGAGCCATGCGCGCGGCATCACGTTATGGGAATATCGCATCTCTGGGTTGTGGGAATCATTAATGGTGTAAGTCATCAATGTCGACATTATATGTTTTACGGAATAATAACCGAAGTACCATTTATTTGCTATTACTTTAACAATGTCGTAAGTAACCGCTTTGACTTAAGTAATAACTCCTTCATTCATCAGCGTCGACATCTTATAATCCTTTACTTTCGATGACCTTGCTAGGCGGTATTGGTGTTATGTTGCCATTAAGGCTTTATAGGATATATTGCCTTGTTTTTATGTTAACAAAAATTTGGTTTTAAAAGGTGGATAGCCTATACCATATGTATGTCGATAACCTCATTTTCGACATAAAGTTTTAAACTTAATTTTTTTAGTTTTTGTTCCTAATCATAGATAGAGGTTAGGTGTTGTATAGTGCGACATGAATGCTATATATCTTCTATATTATCACCAGGGATCCATAATGTTTTCTTTTGCAATTCATTGGGAATACCAATGTAGATTAACTTTGACATGTTGTATACTTTAGAAATTCAATTTTGACCGTTGGGGATACAAGTGTATATCGTATAGACTTCATTGTTTTAGAATGTGACATTAATCATCGGGGATACCAATATTTTCTACTTTATGAATTTCGACACTAACCATTAGTGATACCACTGTATTTCATTCTATAACTTCGACATAGATCATTAGGGAAACCAATATGCATCATATTGAGATGTTATGAGTTAAGGGGCACCCAACCTAATTGGGATACCAACAGACATAGATTGAACATTTGGGTTAAATATGAATTAAATTGACAAGTGATGGGTGCATAATTATCCTAGGGAAACTACGGAATGTGTGATGAATAGTCCATATCATTCCGAAGATGGACAGTCTTCATATAGTTATTGAAGGGTTTATAGTCATCCTTGGAGAACTATGAGATGTGTGATGGATAGTCCACATCATTTTAAATAAATGAAATCATATGTCATGCGTAGTCCATATATGAGCAATATATAATCCATAAAAATGTTTACATGTGAGATGGGCAGTCCACATAAATATATGATGGATAATCAATTGTAATTAGGACAGATAGTCAAATAAGAATTAAGGCGGACAATCTAGTAAATTAGAATGGGTAGTCCAATATATGTTGAATGATTGCAAAAACTTATTTTCTATGTTCTAACCATTGTGGATGCAAGTTCATAATATATCATTATTTGATTAAGATACTAGTGAGGGCAAAATCTGTTCCGTTTAGTGGCTGGTCATATTAGATATCTATTTTTTGTTCGAGATGGTAGGTTATTATTCACAACATACTGTTTGTTTGATCCAAAGTTTTTATTTTTCCTTAAACTCTCGGATACTAATTTGAGTAGGTTAGGAGTAAGGGATTTCAGGTTTCCAGTAAGACGAATAAGCTTCCAGAGATGTCAAGAGACAATCTAGCTATTTGGAAGCTCTTATCTAATCCATTGTATTTAATGATTTTGTTTGTATGGATGTAATGGCAAAGTTGTATAATCGCTAAGTATTAAACAATGATTAACTGAGAGGGCATCTTCATATGCCGCTGTTGGAGTATTTTGTAATAATTATATTTTCTTTGAATGTGGAATTGCGAATGAGATTATGTAATGAACATGAAATATTATTAGTGTAATGTAATGTGAAAGTTTTCCATTAATTTATGTCTAAAAATTTTCATATTCTTTTGCTTCTGATTAATAATATGTATAGCCCCATTTTATCATCGAAAATGAATACTATAGATAACTGTAGCACATGTAACACTTAGTTTAGGACCATAATAGGGGATTCTGCAATTTGGTATTAGAGCATATGTTTATGTAAAACTTAAAAGATTGAAATATTTTTGAAAACATGATCTTAATGAATCATAGAATAAGACCGGGGTATGGGATAACATTGTAGCAACGTACTTGTATTAGCTTTATATATGTATGTATTCTCCCCTCTCTCTTAGACCATTCGTCTATATCTTATTAAGGCTCGTATGCATATTATTAAGAAAGTAATATACGGAAAGCAGTAAACAGAAGAGTGAATCTTGGTACAGGAAGCACTACAACCAATGGAAATGTTCGACCCAATACCAAAAGGAACCAAGGTTGACAGGCAAATGCTAATCAAATTGCAAATACTAATGTAGGTACTGGAACCCTACCATTAGATATAGGGACTATGTACCAGTACTTTGTTAACATGATTCAAGCCAGAGCTGCTGCTGGTTTAGCTAGAGGAAATGCCGCTATTGTAGAAGGAGTTAATCCTATGACACCATGGGAAACCTTTTCTCGAAAATGAAGATGCTATTGAAGTGGAGAACAGGTTGTTGCATTATGAAAGAATTTTGCTGAATTTGGTCTAAATTCAAGTAGAAAAGGAGGCCGGCTTCGAGACAGTCGCAAAAAGCTACTTTATTCTAGTGGAACAAGGTGACCATATTGTACCAGAAGAGGAATTAACTTGGGATGAATTCCAAAGGATATTCAAGGAAAGATTTTTATCCGAGGTAGCAAACTCTACCTTACTTAGGAAGTTCATGGAATTGGAGCTAGGGGAAATGCCAGTGTTGGAATTCTCTGTTAAGTTTGATGAGCTATCTAGGTATGGATATCCTACCATCGACAACGTGATCAAGAGGAATGAGAAGTTCATATGGTGGTTGAGGTCGTAGATTGCTAGGGCAATTATGCTATATCTCAGGAATCCGTCGAATGTAGTGGTGGAAATGGCTATCAAGATTGAGTAAATGCTTTCGACCTTTGGAAAGGAGAAGCCAATGGAGACTCAAGGTTCCCAAAGTAAGAAGAGGAAATTCTTTAATAAGAAGGGAGCTTAGGAGGTGGAGCTGCCAAAATGGGGAAAACAAATATCGTTAGTTATAAGAGTGACAAGAAGGGGCACTATGCTAATGAGTGTCGATCTGGTGATGACGAGATGGTTGAGGGAAGGTCGAATGTGAAGTGCATTAACTGCGACCAAGTGGGGCATTACAAGAACAAATGTCCAAAAGAGGCCAAGGTATGAAAGGGAAAGGTGTTTATTTTGGAGCCATCTGCATTGGGACCGACTACTGTTGAGAAAAGAAAGTCTATGATAGAAGGTGAACTTTTGATTCATAGCATACCAGTTAGAATATTGTTTGATACTAGAGCATTGCATTAATTTATCTTGTCGTGTTCAGTAGATAAGTTAAATTTAGAATCATCATACCTTGTCACTTCCTTAAGGGTAACTAATCCAATATGAGGTTATACAACTCTTGGGATGAGACGTGACTATCTAGAGCTTGAGTTGCTAGGCTATACTTTTACCTATAGTTTGTTTATGCTTGATTTTATCGGTTTTGGGTTTTTTCGGGTATGGTTTGGTTGACCAAATATGATACTAGTATTTTTGCGAAGATAGGATAATATCATTGATACACCCTGGTAGCAGTGATCGAATCATATACTTAATTAAGAATTCGAGCTTAGAAGTTTGGGATTTATTGGGTACCATAGAAGTGGAAGATGAGTTAAATGGTTTTAAATTGTAAAAGAATTTATAGATGTTTTTGAGCCTGTTATAGGACTACCATCAAAATGAGCTATTGAATTACGAATAGATCTTGTGCCTAGACTAGAACCCGTAAGTAGACTTCCTAGCCAGATGTCTCTTACTGCAATGAAAGTGATAAAGGTGTAACTAGTGGATTTAGAAGGAAAAAGTTTTATTAGACCAAGTAGTTCGCCTTGGGGAGCAGGTGCGGTGTTCGTGAAGAAACCAGATGGGTTGTTGAGATTATGTAGTGATTATTGTAAGCTGAATAACAAGATAATAAAGAATAGATATCCTATGTTGAGAATCGATGATTTGTTCGATAAGTTGAGTGGGGTATTTTCTCAGTTGGATTTAGCGACAGGGTTCCATCAATTAAGGGTTGCCGAGGACAGTATTCCTTTAACATTATTATGAATGAGGTATGGTTCGTACGAATGGTTAGTAATGCCATTCGGATTGGCTAATGCACCTTCTTTTTTTATGGACTCGATGAACCTAATATTCCTAAAGCACTTGGATAGGTCCATATTGGTGTCATTGATGACATTTTGATATATTTTAAGCATGAAAAACATCATGAAATTCATCTTAGAATAATACTTGATACATAGAGGCAACACCAACTAAAAGCAAAGTTTTCATAGTGTCATTTTTGGAAGAAAACATCGGAATGTGTTATTATCTATGTTGGCAAAATGGAAAGATTTAGAGGCGTTGACTACCTATAGTGTGCAGTTAAGATCGATTGCTAGTTCTGTACTACCATTTTGTCTTACTTGGAAGTTCGACTGGTATTGATCGAGGGGATTGCTTCTAAGTAGAGAGATTATTCATTACTAGCTGAAAAGGTTAGAAGATTGGAAAATTGAACTAAGATTAATGATTTCAAAGATTTTAGTCTTGACCAGAGAGGATGGTTAAGAAAGAAGGTATGGTTGTGTGTTCCAAATGTTGGAGACCTAAGGAGGGAAGTTCTTAAGGAGCATCCTCGATCAACGTTTACTATACATCCCGGAGGAACTAAGATGTCTCAGGATATGAAAAGAAGTTTCTTATAGGAAGGTATGAAAATGGATGTAGGCTTATGGGTAAGGCAATGTTTGAGTGGCCAACAAATGGAAGTCGAACATCAAAATTCGAGTGGGTTGCTTCCATCCTTAGATATACCAGTTTGAAAATAGGATTCTATATCCATGGATTTTATTAATGGCTTGCTAAGGTTGAATATGAAAAATGAAAGTATTTTGTTTATAGTGGATAGATTGACCAAGAGTGCACATTTCCTTCCCTTTAAGTCAACCGATATGGCACCTGTATTGGCTAAGGAATTTATAAAGAATATTATGAGACTGCAAAAGATTCCTAGTAGTATAGTCAATGATAGAGATGCTTTGTTCACTAGTGAATTTTGGAAGATTTTATAAGAAATGTTAGTTACCAAACTTAAGATGAGTAACGTTTATCACCACAGATGGATAGGCAGACGAAGAGAGCCAACAAGGTACTTGAAGATTTTTTTAGAGCTTGTGTAGTAAATTTTGGTGGGTCATGGGAAGACCCTTTGCACTTAGTTGAGTTTTCCTAAAATAATAGTTATCAGACTAGTATAGGAATGGAAACTTTTAAAGCTTTGTATAAAAATCCATGCAAATCACCAGCATGTTTGTTAGAGGCTGAAGACAGATTGGTCCTTGGTCCAAATATGATTAGAGAAGCCACATAAAAGATTGAGTTAATCCGAGCTAGGATGAAAGAAGCTCAGTCTAGGCAGAAAAGTTACGTAGATAAAAGACATAAAAATTTAGAGTTCTCAGTTGGAGATCACATTTTCATTAAAGTATCACCGATGAAGGGTGTAGTACAATTTGGAAAGTCCAGGAAACTAGAACTAAGATATGTTGAACCATTCCATATTATAAAGTGGATCACAAAACTCGCATACCAATTGGAATAACCGAGTAATTTGGAAGGAATCCATAATGTTGTTCATGTTTCTCATCTTAGGAAGTAAGTGCAAGATCTAGAGATTACTATTGATCCGACTGCGTTGGAAGGTTTGGTAGTGGAACCAGATTTGAATTTTATAAGACAATTAATTCATATTGTGGCCAGAGATGAGAAGAGGTTAAGGAAAAAGACAGTGAAACTAGTGAAACTCCAGTGCAGTGACAACGAAACGACTGTACTTGGGAGATAGAGGATAGGACTAGGGATACTTGTCCTGAGATATTATGATTGTACGTTCTATATTTACGGTATATAGTCTTATTAGTTGGTAGGATATACTAGCATTGTTTGCATGTTTTATATACTTGTTATGTAGTCTTTACTGAATTTCTAGGATGAAATTCTTTAAGGAAGAGAGCCTATAGCACCCCTAATTTTAGTTTAACATTATTCAGAAAATTTAATTGCATAGATGAAATAGAATAATCTGGTGGGACATGGAGATGAGGTCTGAAAATTTATAAAATCGAGCCTTAATCAATTAAGCAGGATTGTTAAAACTTAATCTAAGGAGGAATCAATATGTAACGATTCATATTTTTGACCATCGAATATCGACACTAATACATCCATGGCATTCATGTGCCGAGCACCTAAGTTCCAGAAAGGAAAAAGTTAGGGTAAGAAAAGAAAAAGAACAAGGAAGAAGGAACACAATATCAGAATCTCACAGCGGAATTGTAACACCCCACATTTTTAGTAACATTATTTAGGATATTTGATTAGTTAATAAAATAAAATAATGTAAGATGATTTATGGATTGAGATTGGTGATTAAGGGGTAGTTGTACCATGTAAACAATGAACTAAAGAATAAAAATGAAATAGATAAGAGACAAAATAGGAACAAACACATCCCCATACCCTAAACCCCTTTAGAATTCATTCTACATGTTCATTCTATTTTCACAAGAAAATACAGCTAAGGACGGCCACCATCAGGAAGAGAAAAAAATAAGAATTCAAGAGGGAGAATCAAATAACTTAATCTTGAACAAATCTCACATCTTTAATCACAAAGCTAAGGTGAATAATGACTACATCTCAAAATTTCTAATTATTTTCAGTTTTAACGAAAATTCGAATTTGATTTGCAATGTTATGCCATGATTTTGTAGGATAAAATGATTATATATGCTTGTTGATGATTTATGCTTATTCATATAGGTATGATGTGTTTTAACGCAACCCTATTCAATGACATCCAAATGCCTTGAGATTATAGGTATAGATCAAAAATTATATTTTAGAGATGGGTTTCAATTTTTATAATTTTCTAAATTAATGTGGATTTTATATGAATTTTCTAGTAAAAAAAATGCTATTTTGGTTTAAAAATTAATTACGGTCAAATATGTTGGCTTAGGGTCTAAAATTTATATATGTTTGAAAACATATTAAAAATGATTTTCTATAGTTTTTATAGAATTTTTATAAGTGTTTTAATGGATATATAAAATTATTTAAGGTATGAGACTTAAATGTTTTATATATATTTATAAAAAGGAGAAGGGGTATTTTGTAAATAATTCAAACTGTTATCTCTAAAAATTGGTAGTACTTTTCGAAAAGAAAAACTTTCAACTAATGATTATTTGACCAACAAGGCGGTTACGTGCAAAGAAATAGTTTAAAAAGTCAAATCAACATGCTTTTTCCTATTTCAATGCTTTTAGCACCAGGCTTCTCCTTACCTCTGCCTCTGACTCCATTGAAACTAATGCACACGGTACCAGATACTTGGTGGTAGTGAATTTGATATAGGCGGAAGGTACAGGGTCGAAACCAAAGGTTTCGAGGGGATCAAAGGATGTTTTTTTTAAATTGAAAATGCGCCTGCTTTTTATTTCGAAGAAAGTGCTTTCAACTTGGTTGGCTTTCGGCTGAGACAAATGTTTAAACGGAAAAGTTTCGAATGGGTTGCGCCTTTTGTTTTAAGTAAATGCTTTTGAGTGGGGCTGAAACCCGTAACTGTTGCCGTTTTACCTTTCGATCCATATTGGTTCCGAAGGGTTAATTTCTTTTTAAAACTTAGCCACTTCTCCAATGCTTTCGAAAGGTTGGTTTCGACACCAATACTTCTCTACTTAGGGATGCTTTCGAAAGGGATGCTTTCGACTTAAATGTTTTGATGATACTTTTGCTCTGTTGAAGGTAGAACCCAAAGGCTTCGAAGGAGTTAGTTTTAAATGGTTTCGAAAGGTGTTTCCACATGTTTTAAATTGAACCCAAATGCTTTCGAAAGGTTTGTTGTTTACGAAGGTTTTGATGCTTTCGAAAAGTTTGAAGAAGGGTTTCTATGGGGTGATTCCCCAATGGTTTCAAAAGGTCTAAAAGGAAAAGTTTTCAAACTGCTTCGAAAGGTCTAAAAGGAAAGGCTTTTTAAAGGTTTCAAAGGAAAGTTTAAAGGTTTTAAAGAAGGATATCTAAGGTTTTATAGCTTTCCATGGAAAGGTTTTTCAATGGTTTCAAATTTTTTAAGAGAATGGTTCGGAAGGAGTGTTTTGGCCTTTCGGCTTAAGTGAAAGAATGGAATTTTACTTTGTTTCGAAATGGGTACTTTTGATGGATTCGAAAGGTGTACTTTCAAAGGTTTAAATGTTTTCATCAACTAAGATTTGAATAAAGTATATATATAACCTGGCATTGTGATTTTGAGTAAAGCATAGTGTGTGTGTGTATATATATATGTATATATATATATATATTCCTTGTTTAAGTTTTATTTGAAGGTTTTAAGTCAATTTGTGAAGAAAAAGGATATGATTGGGGTAAGGTATAACATTATAGTAACGTAGTTGTATTTGCTATGTATAAGTATTCGCTTTATCTCTAGTCTCTTGTCTATATTAGGTTATCTTTCTATATCTCATGAAGATTCGAATATAGATATGGATTCTCGAAGAAATAACGTTAGAGGAGGAAGCACCACTATAGGTGGAAATGCTAGACCTAATACAAGGAGAAAGCCAGGTCAGGCACAAATGGAGAATGTGGGTGCTCGAGTCCCATAAATGGCTATAGGAGCCATGTATCAGTTTTTCGTGAATATGATGCAAGCGGGGGTTACTGCTGTAGTAGTTGGAGGAGGAGCCCAGGAAGCTCCAATAGTCAACAATTATGCTGCTTTGAGTAGGGACTATGCTAGGTTGGGAGGAAAACCATTCATTGGAACTGAAGGCGCAATAAAAGTGGAGAACTGGTTACCACATCGTGAGAGAATTTTTGTGGATTTAGGGCTCGGTGATGAGAAAAAATGAAGGCTCGCTTCGAGACAACTTCAAGGAGCAGCTTTATATTAGTGGGATAGTGTGACGGTTGGAGTGAATGAAGGAACGATGACATGGGGCGAGGTTAAGAGGAGGTTCAATGAGAGATTCATGTTTGTGATGGCGATATCTATATTGCTCAGAAAGATTACTAAGTGGGAGTAGGGAGGGGTGACTGTGTTAGAGTATGCTACAAGGTTTGAGTGTTGTCAAGGTTTGATTATGGTACTGTGGATACCGTGAATAAGAGAAATGAAAAGTTCATTATAGGTTTGAAACCTGAATTGGTCAGGGCTACGTTACCTCATATAAGGGATCATTGTGATTTTATAGTAGAGATGGCTCTAAGACACGAGGGAATGAATGCTTCTGTGGAGAAGAATAAGGCGAAGGAGGTCCAGGTGGGGCAGAATCAGAAAAGGAAGTTCTTTCCTAAGAAGGGAGCTTAGAAGGGTGGAGTTGTGAAGAAGGAAAGTCAAAAATTTTCTATTTTAAGCGCGACAAGAAAGGCATTTGCGGATAAATGTCATTTTGGCGAGGTAAAGAAGGTGACTGGGAAGAAGAACATCAAGTACTTCAATTGCGATCAGATTGGTCACTATAAGAAATAGTGTAATGAGCCTACTAAGGAAGGGAGAGGAAAGGAATTTGAATTGGAACCAACTACCTCGGGGCCAACGGCAGGGGAAAAAGGGAAAGCAGTGTTGGGAGGTATACTTATGATTCTTGGTATGGTAGTTAGTGTTTTACTTGATATTGGTGCAACGCATTCTTTTATCTCTCGATGTTCAGTAGATAAACTTAACCTAGAACTCGCATACGTAGTTACTTCTTTAAGGGTTGCAAATCCTATAGGAGGGCATGCAACACTTAGGATGAGATGTGTCCACCTAACGTTTGTCTTGTTACGTAACACTTTTGTTTGCAGTTTGCACGTGTTTGATTTCGTAGGGTTCAGAATTATTTTGGGTATAGATTGGTTAAGTAAATACAATGCTAGGGTATTTTTCCATGATAGGAAAATATCACTTAGGCACCCAGGATGTAGGGAGCGGCTTGTATATATCGTAATTTGATTTGCAATGTTACGCCGTTATTTTGAAGGATAAAATGATTATATATGCTTGTTGATGATTTAAGCTTATTCATATAGGTTATGATATGTTTTAATGTGAAAACCCTATTTAATGAAATCCAAATGCCTTGCGATTTTAGATATAGACCAGAAATGATATTTTAGAGACGAGTTTCAATTTTCTTAATTTTCCAAATTATTATAGATTTTATATGAATTTTCTCGAGAAGAAAATGCTATTTTGGGGTAAAAATTAATTACAACAAAATTATATTTGCTTAGGGCTGAAATTTATATATGTTTGAAAATATATTAAAAATGATTTTTTGGAATTTTTGTAGAATTTTACTAAGTGTTTTAATGGATATATAAAATTATTTAAGATATGGGACTTAAATGTTTTATATATTTATAAAAAGAAGATGGGTTGTATTATAAATAATTAAAATTGTTATTTCTGAAAATTGGCAGTACTTTTAGAAAAGAAAATTTTGCAACCAATCATAATTTGACAAATAAGGCAGGTCAGTGCAAAGAAATAGTTTAATAAGTCAAATCAACATGCTTTTTCTTGTTTCAACGCTTTCGGCACTAGGCTTCCAGGTCCTTACCTCCTCCTCCGACTCCATCAAAACAAATGCACATGGTATCGGATACTTGGTACGTAGTGAATTGGATATAGGCGGAATGTACTGGGTCATAACCAAAGGTTTCGAGGTGATCGAAGCATGCTTTGTTTTAAATTGAAAATGCGTCTGCTTTTGCTTTCGACTTGGTTGGCTTTTAACTGAGTCAAATGTTTAAAAGGAAAGGTTACGAATGATTTGCGCCTTTTGTTTTAAGTAAATGCTTTCGAATGGGACCGAAACCCCTACTTCCGCCTTTTTACCTTTTGACCCACATTGGTTTCAAAAGGGTTATTTTGTTTTAAAACTTAGCCGCTTTTCCAATGCTTTCAGAAGGTTGGTTTCGACAACAATACTTCTTCACTTAGGGATGATTTTGAATGGGATGCTTCCGACCTAAATGTTTTAATGACCCTTTTTATCTGTTGAAGGTAGAACCCAAAGGTTTTGAAGGAATTAGTTTTAAATGGTTTCGAAAGGTGTTTCCACATGTTTTAAATTGAACGCAAACGCTTTCGAAAGGTTTGTTGTTTACAAAGGTTTTGATGCTTTCGAAAGGTTTTAAGAAAGGTTTCTGAATGGTGGTTCCCATTGGTTTTGAATGGTCTAAAAGGAAAAGTTTTCCAACTTCTTCGAAAGGTCATAAAGGAAAGGTTTTTCAATAGTTTCGAAAAGCAATGTTTAAATGTTTTAAAGAAGGATGTCCAAGGTTTTATAGCTTTCGAAGGATAGGTTTTTCAATGGTTTTGAAAGGTTTAAATGAATGGTTTTGGAAGGAGTGTTTTGGCCTTTCGGCCTAGGTGAAAGAAAGGGATTTTACTTGGTTTCTAAAGGGGTACTTTCGATAGATTCGAATGGGGTACTTTAAAAGGTTTAAATGTTTTCATCAACAAAGATTTGAGTAAAGTATATGTATAACATGGCAATGTGATTTTGAGTAAAGCATAGAGTTTATATATTTTCCTTGTTTAAGTTTGATTTAAAGGTTTTAAATAAATTTGAGAAGAAAAAATCTTCAAGGAAAATTTAAGTAAAATGACTTGGATATTAAAATACCAGATGGGACTGGTATATGGTCCCGTCTTTGACCTAAGCTATTAGCCCCTAACTAATTTAGTCCAAAATTCCAGTATGTAGGGATTTGTCATAGGTAAGACAAAAATTATAGAACACACAGAAAGGAATATATTTGCACAGTGTAGGTTATTGGTGAGTCCAGAAAACCATCAGGATCAGTGGACCCTGAAAGGAGAAAGTTAGGGACAAACCATCCAGAAGACTTGTCTAATAGATGTTAGGTCATTTTTATGTTTTTCTTATAGGCCTGAGTCAGTCAAAGGTTAGTAGTTAGCCAAACAAAAATATAGTGATCGAACAGATAGTCCTTTTTTACCTGATATTTATGTCTACATAAAATGCTTTACAATTTTAACCTGTTTTGGTTGCAGATTAAGATTTGCAAAAGATACGTTTTAAAAGAATATTAGTAAGTAGAAACCCGTTCCGCTAAGTGATGTGGTCTCACTTAATATCAGATAACCGAGATGTATAGTATTATCCACACTAGGCTTTATGTCTGACTCGAAGTTTATGTTTTCCCCTTAAACTCTCGGGTGCTCAAAATTGATTTGAGTAGGCTGAGGGTTGAGATTTACATGTTATTAGTAGGTTGATGAATAAAGCTTCTGTAGACGAGCAGATGGCTAACGAATAGCTATGTAGGAGTTGTGTTATATTTTGATATATTTCCGCTGTGTTTATATTAAGTCAATTAAGACCATAAAATCCTCTGCTCAACCAAGGCGGCATCATCATATATCACTCTTAGCATATTTAGGTAATAATTATATTCTGTCTGAACCTGGGAAAGCGATGGGATTATGTAAATTTGAATATGGGACATGTTTTGGAAATATAATCAAAAATTTTGTTTTTTTAAATCTGTGAATTTGTTTCATATTCATATGCTTCTGATATTATGGATACTATTAACATTACCAGTCACCTGAAGTTAATACTATGGACGACTACAACATCTGTAGTGCTTAGCTTCGGGCCTCCAGATAAGGAATGTTGCAAGTTGGTATCGAGCATAGTTTTATGAAAAAGTTTAACCAAAAATGTAGTTTTTGAAAATATAATCCTAAGGAATTAGCGATAAGATTGGAGTAAGGGATAAGATTATAGTATCGTATTTGTATTTTCTATATATATGTATGCACTTTATCTCTAGTCTCCTGTCTATACTAGGTTCTTTCTGTATCTCGTGAAGATTCGAATGTAGATATGTATTCTCGAAGAGATAATGTTAAAGGAGGAAGCACCACTACAGGTGGAAATGCCAGACCTAATACTAGGCGAAACCCTGGTCAGGAAAAATTAGAGAATGTAGGCGCTGGAGTTCCGCAAATGGATATAGGAGCCATGTATCAGCTTTTCATGAATATGATGCAAGCAGGGTTGCTGCTGGAGTAGCTGGAGGAGGAGCCCAAGATGCTCCAATAGTCAACAATTATGCTGCTTTGAGTAGGGACTATGTTAGGTTGGGAGGAAAATCATTTATTGGGACTGAAGATGCCATAGAAGTGGAGAACTGGTTACCACATTGTGAGAGAATTTTTGTAGATTTAGGGCTCAATGATGAGCAGAAAAGAAGGCTCTCTTCGAGACAGCTTCAAGGAGAAGCTTTATATTGGTGGAATAGTGTGACAGTTGGAGTGAATGGAGGAACGATGACATGGGCTGAGTTTAAGAGGAGGTTTGAGGAGAGATTCAGGTTTGTGATGGCGAGATTTACCTTGCTCAGAAAGTTTGTTGAGTTGGAGCGGGGAGGGATGACTGTGTTAGAATACGGTACAAGGTTTGAGGAGTTGGCAAGATATGGTTATGCCACTGTGGATACTGAAAGTCTACGGGGTGGATCGTGTAGTATATATGCAAGTATATGTGACAAAATATATGATGCAACTAAAATAATATTAATCTAAGTAAATATGGAATAAGCACACAGGAATTTTTTACTGGTTCGGACCACCCGTCCTACGTCTAGTCCCAAAGCTTCCTTTTGTAATTCGACTACTAAAAACCCTCGCTTTGCCCGGAGGAATAGGCTTAGTTATAATGAGTTGTTCTTGTCAAATGCGTGTTCTAATATAACACGGATGTTGACTAATTAGTACAATTGCTTTCATTATATTTCTAAGGAATATTGTCTATGAAGAACTGAGTATATGGAAGAGTGCATACAAGTAAAGATTGCTAGAGTGCAGAGATCAAGAATATAAGATAGAGTATAGAATTAGAAAGCGTAAGTAAGTGAAGTAAGTTTTTATCTATTGATTCTTGATGCTATATATAATTTAGATATGTATATTGAGTAGTTACATCCATTAATGAATCCTCTAAGGTTGCTTTTATTGATGGTGAAGAGTTTTGAAGAGAAGCGGAGACGTCCATTCATATGTGGCAGTTCATTTGTGAAGTTCGAGTTTGATCCCAGACGTCTGGTATTTGTTTCAGATGTCTGATACTATACCTTTTTTTAATATAGTAGAGGATCAGACATCTGAATGCTTTTACCAGACGTCCGCTTTAGCCTGTTTGTTGTTCCAGAGAACTATTTTAGACGTTTGGCTTGTGTACCCAGACATCTGATATGGTGCATGCCAGTTTTTATGCATCCTTTCTTTTACTTCCTTATACCTATCGACTTGAAGTCTCTTGTAGTGTCCTTTGAGCCTCGTTCTTGTCTTTCTAGTGATGTTGTTCTAGCAAGTACCTATATATATGTATATTCGATTTCCATTGTATAGTTGTTGTCATCGAAATGTAGATTAGATTTCCTAACATTCTCCCTCTTTTTTTTATTATGACAACTATACAGTGTACTTAGATATAATTTTATAAATCTTTCACTGAATATGTGCTTACCATTATTTCCCCCCCTTTGGAATTATCAAAAAGCATTAATGCAAGAATATGTATGATATAATCAATAATCATGAATAGACGAAAGGTAACTAATTACGCATAAGTAACAAGCCAAAAAGCATTTTTATAACCATTAAACATAGTGATTACATGCATAGATTTTTTATTCCATTACAATACAGAAGATGAAACCTATAAAAATATCTAAGGATTTTTGGAGGAAGCTTTGGTTTGATCATCTCCTTCATCTTTATTCTTAGAAGAACTAACTTGTATTCTAGGTGATTTTGGAGTATGTTCTAGAGGTTCTTTTTCCTCGTCAAAAAGTTTATAATGTTTTGAAGGAGGAGGAGAAGGCATTGGAGTTGGCCAATCTTCCAAAGGTGGTGTAGGGCTACGGACTCGTTGGAGAACCTCTTTTAGAACAGATAGTGTTGTTGAAAGCGATGTTTCAACTATGGCTAGGCGAGAAGCAAATGTTGTTTCGAAGCTATCGATACGCTTAGCCAATAATTTTTGATTTCTTGATAAGGTAAGTTGATTTTGGAGAGTTGAATCTCGAATGCTTTCATTTGGATTAGTTTCAATGCGAGTCTCCAAAATGTCATCTTGGATTGCATAGTCAAAAGGTGCAGGAGGAGGAGGAGGAGTGTGTTCGTGATGTTGTTCTTCTTCTTGTGATGGTTGTTGCTGGGGTTGAGGCTAAGCTTGTCCAGCTTGTTGACGACGTTGCGTCCATTCTTCAAATGAAATAAAATCCGGGGGATTTTCTGGTAAGTGCATAGGAGAGAAGAATTTTGTGGAGGCGTACTTGGGGGCAATCTCCTTAAAAGTTGATAAATATGATGGAATGTTGTGGGCTTGCAGAAGACGCATGATGTAGGTAGAGTAAATGATTGATGGACGTGATCGAGTCCAATATTGTTTAAGCTCGTCAAATTTAAATTTTTCCCAATTTACCCTCATACCACTAAAGGTAGCATATAGAGCTTTGTGCTCCAATTCTATTATTTTCTCATGGCTACCATGTCGAGGAATGATTGTGTTGATAATCATCCTAGTGAGTAGTCTTTCCTTAGGTAGTAAGTATTTTGAAGCAAATCGTGGCATTTAATCTTCCCAAATTTGATGGGTAATATTATTTCTTGGTTTGAGACGCATATCTGGGATGTCATTCAAATCTTCTCCGGAGTCGGAACAACCTAGAGTACGGTCTATAATTACCGATGTAAGTCAAATAGTGTTGCCATAAACACTCGACCAAAGTCAATTATCATCATTATCGGTATTCCATACGACAGTGCTATCTAGATTAGAGTAGAAAAGTAATATTGCAATCTGATCGATTTGGACATTATTCGAATTGAAGGAAATCAACTTTTGTAACCTAGCATTTTCACACATCTCATCCAAATCATACATAGGGAATTTAACGAAATTATAGAAGGAACCTATGTGTAGCTTTTTCTTCTGGATATCTTCATAGCTTTTGATAGAATGAGGTACTCTATTCATCCACTTCCCAATCTGATCATCGGAGCATACTAGTGGGCTGGAGGATGTTGCTTGTTCTTGCTTTCTCTTAGAAACTCTAGGGTTTTTAGTTTTGGGCGCCATGAAATTGAGCAAAATAAAGGAAAGACTGATTTGGAGAATTAGGGTTTCGGATTTGAAAGAGGAAACAAAATGAAATGTGAATTGAAATTTGGGAAAAATAGTCGTTTTAAGGTCACTTATAGGTGTCGATTAAATTTCAGACGTCTGGGAAGTGAATCAGACGTTTGATTTAACCCCAGTTTGAAGATAATAAAAATTTTCAGACGTCTAGGTCTTATTGGAAGACGTCTGGAATAGGCAGAATTGTAAATTTTGAAGACAGAGAGTTTTGTCAGACGTCTGGATATAATATCAGATGTCTGAAATTGGCCTAATTTTTATGTTAAGAAGGCAAAGACAATTTTCATACGTTTGGTTGTTTATATCAGACGTCTGATATATGCATAGGATTAAAAAATGGTGTGATACAAGGGTGTCAGACGTCTGGTGATATTGATCAGAAGTCTGAAATCTCCAATATGTCTAAAAATAGTCTTATTTTGGAAGGATTTGCTTGATTTTCGAGGGATCGATTTTATTGAAACATAATATTATTATTTTTGAAAACAGATACAAATATAATTAGATGAAAATACAATGAAAATAAAAAAATTATTTAGATGAAGATGGAGCATTGCAATCTTCGGATTTGCTATCCTTCCATGGCTTGAGTGGACCAAATATTTTCATGTTCGTTGGTTCTTGGAGAACCAGAGAATTCCCTAGGTGGAGGATCCCAAGTTATATGATAAGAGGCAGAAGGATCCAGAGGATTGCAAGGAATCGAAAGTGGTTCATGTACTCGTGAATTGCAAAATTTGATCGCTACTTGCTCTAGAAAACTCAGTCGTCTTGCTTGGACTTTTTATTCGAAGTTTAATTCTCGTTGTAAATCCACTTGTTGCTTTTGATGATGATGTACATCATTGATTTTCTCCTTGGTGTTAGGAGAGACAAATAGAGATCGTTTGGACCATTTTTTTGGGGAGTGTCCCGTGTGGTAGGAGGACCACTTATAGGCCGGCTCTTGGCCTGGTGTAGGAGTAGGAAGTCGATGAGAGGTATCCGTCGAACTATCCGAGGTTGGTGTTGAAAAAGAGAGGTGAGAGTTGTTGGAAGACACGTTTTTGTTTTTATTTTGTTTGTTTTAAAAGGAACCAATATAAAATCTGTATTTTATTCGTAAAAGGAGGAGCTATTTATTTATGTTTTAAAAGGTTATAGATAGTTATTTTCAGAAAACAAACATTCTAAAGAAATTGTTGGTCAGTGTTAAAAGATTTTGTTTGCGGACTAAAAATTTTTAACCAAAAATTAGAATGAATGAAATTTAGAATTAGCTGATAAGATCATTAAGAGAACATATTCCTAAATCATGTTGTAGTTCAATAAACATTTGTTCATTTAGTGGTCTTGTGAAAATATCTGCTATTTGATTCTCAGTATTTACGTATTCTAATGTAATAATTCCTTTTTCTAAATTGTCGCGTAAAAAGTGATGTCATATATCTATATGTTTAGAGCGTGAGTGATTTACAGGGTTTTTCGATAAATTTATTGCACTTGTATTATCGTAATATATTGGTGATTTATCAATAAATTTTCTGAAATCCTTAAGCGTTTGTTGCATGTATATCACTTGTGCATATGCTAAGGCCGTTGAAATATATTCGTCTACGCAAGTGGATACAGAGACACAGTTTTGCTTTTTGCTAAACCGAAACCAACGATTGCCCGATAAAATGACACGCTCTGCTAGTACTCTTACTAACTATTTTACATCCACTGAAATCTGCGTCGCTATATGAAACAAGTTCAAACGATGATCCCTTAAGATAAAAAATATCGTAATCTCTAGTACTAAATAAATATCATAAGATACATTTAACAGCTCTTTGGTGAGACTGGTTTTGCCTGAAATCGGGCATAAAGACATACGCTCATCATAATGTCAGGTCGACTAGCCGTCAAATATAGTAAGGAGCCAATCATACTACGATATAATTTTTCATCAAAATCTTTTCCATTATTATCCTTTTCTTAGTGAACACCAGTACTCATTGGTGTTCGTTTGCTTGAAGTTTTATCCATTCCAAAACGTCGTAATAAATCGTTACAATATTTTTCTTAATGAATAAAAATACCATTTTCAAGTTGTTTTATTTATAAACCTAGAAAGAAATTTAATTCCACCATGTGAGACATTTCAAATTCACTTTTCATAATATTTGAAAGTTGAATACAAAGATTTTCTTTAGTAGAACCAAAAATAATATCGTCTACGTAAATTTGTACAACTAAGATGTCATTATTTTCTCATTTAATAAATAAAGTCGTATCTATTTTACCTACTTGAAAACCAGATGCAATTAAATGATTCTTAAGACGTTCGTACCAAGCACGGGGGACTTGCTTTAAACTATGTAGGACTTTGTGCAATTTAAAAGCATGATCGAGATATTTTTCGCGAACAAATAATGGAGGTTGTTCAACATATATGTTTTCTTTAACAAAACCATTTAAAAAAGCACTTTCGACGTCCATTTGGAATAATTTAAAATTGTGTGATTTGCAAAAGCAAGTAATGTAGGTATGGCTTCGAGTCTTACTACTGGAGCAAAAGTTTCGTCATAGTCGATACCTTCTTCTTGATTATAACCCTGAGCGACTAAACGTGCTTTATTCCTAACTATATTTCTGTTTTCATCTGCTTTGTTTCTAAATACCCATTTTGTTCTAATAACTGATTCATTTTTTGGTCTTGGTACTAATTCCCAAACATTAGTATGTTCAAATTGATTTAATTCTTCTTGCATGGCTATTATCCAAAAATCATCGTTCGAAGCTTCTTTATAATTTTTTGGTTCAAAATTTGACACAAACGCAATATGACTTATTTGGTTAAGTTGATTTCTAGTTACTTTGGAATTAAGATCCCCAATAATATTATCTTTTGGATGATCTTTTAGAATTCCAAGGGGTGACACTAGAGTATTATTATTTTGTGCATTTGTCTCATTATTAGATGAGTTTGTTGTAATTGTTATAGGAATAATTTCTTCATCGTCATTAGTATGACTATTAAGGAAATTTTCATCAAATGAAACATGTAAACTTTCTTCAATTGCGTTAGTACGTTTATTAAAAATTCTATATGCCTCGCTATGATCTGAATATCTAACAAAGATTCTTTCATCAATTTCCGGGTCAAATTTTCCTACGTTATCTTTTGTATTTAATGTAAAACATTTTGATCCGAAAGTTTTAAAGTATGTTACTTTAGGTTTTCTTCCAAAAAACATTTCGAAGCAAGTATGTTTAGTCATAGGTCGTAGGATTACTCGATTCAAAATATAATAAGCCGTAGCAATAGCTTCAGCCCAAAAATGTTTTGGTAAATCACTACTATTTAATAGTGTTCATGCACATTCTTGTAACGTATGATTTGTGGGGAAAAGAGAAATTATGACTTACGCCCTTTCTATTACAAAAATTAGTAAAAAGATCATTTTCGAATTCTCCACCATGATCACTTCGAATATTCTTAATTTTCAAATCCATCTGAGTTTTAATTCTTTTAGCAAAAATTTTAAACATACCAAAAGTGTCACTTTTATGTTTATAAAATAAGATCCACATATATCTTGAAAAGTCATCAACTATTATGAAAACATATTTGTTGTGATTTATAGATCGTATTTGAGTTGGACGAAATAAATCTAAATGTAATAATTCTAATGGTTGTTTTGTAGAAATATTATTTTTAGCTTTAAAAGAGCTTTTCTTTAGTTTACCGATTTGATAGGCGTCACTTAACTTTTATACTTTATAACTTATTTTAGGTAAACCTCTAACTAGCTCATATTTTGCTAATTTACTAATATATTTAAAATTAACATGACGGAATCGTTTATGCCACAACCATAGATCATCATGTTTGGCGGTTAAGCATAAGTTTGAACTTCGATTTATATTTATATTTAAGATATAAATATTTTTGTTTCTAAAGCCCTCAAAGATAAGTTATTTATTATTGTCGAAAATATTACATCTATCTTTTTCGAAATTAATTCGAAAACCTTTATCGCATAATTGACTAATGCTAAGTAGGTTGTGTTTTAAATTCTCCACAAACAAAACATTTGTAATAATAGAAGAGTTAGAAACACCAGAGTTGATGACTTCTCCAATGCCAACGACGTATCCTTTTGAGTTATCTCCAAAAGTTACCGTTCCACCATCGATGTATGTTATATTTGATAGCATTTTTGCATTTCCGATCATATGCTTGGAGCAGCCACTATCAAGTACCCATTTCCCTTATTTTTTAGTTTGGATACATGCAAGATAAAGATGATTTAATTGGTACTCATATACTTTATTAGGGTCCTAGATGTTAGGAGGAACTTGTAGCCACACCAAGAAGGTTTGGCACCTTTATGAACATAATTTTTATCATAGACTACATTATCTAGAAAATTACTTGTATGTATTTGCCTAATCAAATTATTATTTGTCTTAGGAATCCAAATTTTTATGTTTTTGGTATTCGTATTAGACTTAGGTGATCTTTTAGTCTTTTGATAAATAAAAGTACATTTCTTAATATTATTCCCTTTTTGTTTAGGAATATTTCTAAATCCTATTCCATTTCTATTACCTGAAGGTTTTGAAGTTTTGATAAGATTTTCCAAATCTTGTTTTCCTTTATTAAATTTTGAAACATTATTTGTAATTTAATCTAATTTTTCTTTTAATTCAAAATTTTCAATTTTCAATGTTTCTATATTACTTTTCAAGTTGATATTTTCTTGTAACAAGTTATCCTTTTCTAGTTTAACTTTTCCAAAATCAATAGATATAGTCTCATATTCAACTAAACTACTTTTATTTTTTCTTGAGATAATTCTAGTTCCTTCTCTAAAATAATTTTTTCATTTTTTAACATTCCTATTTCAAGTTCTAAACGATTTATTTTGGCTATGTATTCTTTGTTCAATTTTTTAATTTGTCTAAATTTATCATCTAATTTCATGCTAAGCTCTAATAATTCACATAGCTAAGTTCGGGACATACCTCATCAGTTTGTGCCATAAAACATACATTAGCTTGTTCTCCATCACTATTGCTGTCCCTATCTGATGATGACGAAGAATCCGAGTCATCCCATGTTACTTTGAAAGCTTTCTTCTTTTTGAATTTTTCAAATTTGTCCTTCTTTTTATCATTGTTGAGCTTGGGATAATCTTTCTTCATATGTCCAAATTGATCACATTCATAGCATTTGATTTGTTGAGCTTGATTTTTCTCCTTTCTGAAATCTGGTCGTTTTCCTAAACTTCTTGAATTTGTTGTAATTTTTGGCAATAAATATGATTTCTTCTTCGTCTAAGTCGGAGTCTTCATTTGTTGCTGGAAATGATTTGCTTTTCTTCTCCGAATTTTGTTCTTTTCTTGCCAGAAGATTATCTTCATAGGACATTAAATTTCCTATCAATTCTTCAACTAAGAATGTTGGGAGGTCATTAGCTTCTTCGATTTCTAATACTTTTCTTTCCCACTCTGGAGTTAAAGAATTGAGTATTTTATATACTAATGAAAATTTGTGAATTTAACTCCAAGTGCCATTAAACCTTGTTGAATAGTTTTGAATCTAGAGTACATGTCCACTATAGATTCATTTGTTTCATTTTAAATGATGAAAATTGATTTTGTAAAATTGAAATTTTAGTTTGCTTAACTTTGTTCGTGCCTTCGTGTGTAATTTTTAAGGTACATCAAATATCATATGCAATGTTACATAACATGACACGTGAAAATTCATTCTTATCTAATACACTAAGTAAAACATTCATAGATTTGGCATTATTATAAGCTGCGGTTTTTTATGCATCATTCCATGTGTTCATAGCAATGTCAGGTGCTTCATATTTATTTTGAGTGGATGACCAAATTTCTAATCCATCAGCTTCCATAAAAATTCTCATACGTGTTGACCAATATGCATAATTAGAACCATTAAAAAGCAGGGGACATGCTGTGGATTGGCCTTCTTGAAAAATACTTGCCATATTAAAGTGATTCAAATGCGTGTTACTGTACTTTGATCAAACCTGCTCTGATACCAATTGAAATTCTATGGGGTGGATCGTATAGTGTACATGCAAGTATATGAGACAAAATATATGATGGAACTAAAATAATATTAGTCTCAGTAAATATAGAATAAGCACACTAGAATATTATACTGGTTTAGACCTCCCGCCCTACATCCAGTCCCGAAGCTCCCCTTCGGAATTCGACTATCAAAAACCCTCGCTTCGCCTGAAGGAATAGGTTGGTTACAATGACTTGTTCTCGTCAAATGTGTGTTCTAGTATAACACAGATGTTGACTAATTAGTACAATTGCTTTCAATATATTTCTAAGGAATATTGTCTACGAAGAACTGAGTACATGGAAGAGTGAATACAAGTAAAGATTGCTAGAGTGCAGAGATCAAGAATATATGATAGAGTATAGAATTAGAAAGCGTAAGTAAGTGAAGTAATTTTTCTCTCTTGATTTATGATGCTATATATAGTTGTAGATAGGTATCTTGAGTAGTTACATCCATTAGTGAATCCTCTAAGGTTGCTTCTATTGATGGTGAAGAGTTGTGGCGAAGAGAAGCGGAGATGTCCATTCACATGTGGCAGTTGTAGTTCATTTCTGAAGTTCGAGTTTGAATTCAGACGTCTGGTATTTGTTTCAGACGTCTGATACTGTATTTTTTTTGAATATAGTATAGGATAAGACGTCTGAGTTCTATTGCCAAACATCTGTTTTAGCCTGTTTGTTGTTCCAGAGAACTATTTCAGACGTCAGGCTTATGCACCCAGACGTCTGGTATGGTGCATGTCAGATTTTATGCATCCTTTCTTTTACTTCCTTATACCTATCGACTTGTAGTCTCTTGTAGTGTCCTTTGAGCCTCATTCTTGTATTTCTAGTGATGTTGTTCAAGCAAGTATATGTGTGTGTATATATATATCTGTAAATATGTATATTCAATTTCCATTGTATAGTTGTTGTCATCGAAATCGTAGATTGGATTTCCTAAAAGGTACCATGATTAAGAGAAACGAGAAGTTCATTATGGGGTTGAAACATGAATTGGCCATGGCTACATTACCTCATATCAGAGATCCTTGTGATGTTGTAGTAGAGATGGCACTAAGACATGAGGAAATGATTGCTGCTATGGAGAAGAATAAGGCGTAGGAGGTTTAGATGTGGCAGAGTTAGAAAAGGAAGTTCTTTCCTAGGAAGGGAAAGTTAGAAGTTGTTTGTTTTAAGTATGACAAGAAAGGGCATCATGTGAATGAATGTCGTTTTGGTGAGGCAAAGAATGTGATCGGGAAGAAGAGCATCAGTTGCTTGAATTGCATTCTGATTGGTCACTATAAGAACTAGTGCAAAGAGCCTGCTAAGAAAGGGAGAGGAAAAGTATTTGCATTGGAACTAGCTACCTTGAGGCCAACGGCAGGGGAAAAAGGGAAAGCATTATTGGGAGGTACGCTTATGATTCTTGGTATGGCAGTTAATGTTTTATTTGATACTAGTGCATCGCATTCTTTTATCTCTCGCTGTTTGGTAGATAAGCTTGACCTAGAACCCACATAATTAGCTACTTCCTTAAGGGTTGCAAATCTAATAGGAGGGTATGCAACAATTGGGATGAGATGTGACCACTAAAGTTTGACTTGTTAGATCATTCTTTTGTTTGCAGTTTGCACGTGTTTGATTTCGTATGGTTCAGAATTATTTTAGGTATGGATTGGTTAAGTAAATACGATGCTAGGATATTTTGCCATGATTAGAAAATATCGCTTTGACACCTAAACTATAGGGAGTGGATTGTATATACCATAGAAAACCCAAAGTTGCGAGGTAAATGCTTTGTTGGGTGTTGTGGAGGTAGAAGATGAGTTGAATTGAGTTTTTTTTTGTTAGGGAATTCACATATATTTTTGAACCTGTAGTAGAATTTCCACCAAAACGGACCATTGAGTTTCAGATAGATTTGCTGCTTGGAGGAGAACCAGTGAATAGGCCGCCAAGTAGGATGACACCTACAGAATTGAGAGAGCTGAATATGTAGTTGGTGGATTTGAAAGGCAATAGTCTTATTAGACCTAGTAGTTCACCTTGGGGAGCAGCCACAATGTTTGCTAAGAAGCCGGGCGGATCGTTAAGGTTATGTATCGAGTATCGTAAGTTGAATGAGAAAACGATAACGAATCAATATCATTTGCCTAGGATTGATAATTTGTTCGATCAGTTGAGTGGAGCCAAAATATTTTAAAAGTTGGATTTAGAAATAGGTTTCCATCAGCTTAGAGTGGTAGAGGATAGTATTCCTTTGATGGCGTTTAGGACCAGATATATATCATATGAATAGTTAGTGATGTCGTTCAGACTAACTAATGCACCAGCTTTCTTTGTAGATTTCATGACCCGGATTTTCAAAGAGCACCTGGATAGATTTGCATTGGTTTTCATAGATGATATTTTGGTGTACTCTAAGGATGAAAGAGAGCATGAGGTTCATCTTAGAGTGGTGCTTGAACGTTGAAGCAGCATTAGCTGACGGCGAAGTTCTCGAAGTGTCATTTTTAGAAGAAGGAAGTGAAGTTTCTTGGCCATGTAGTTTTTGAGAAAGGCATTATCAGGGTTGGGAAGACAGGGAAGTTAGCATCGAGATTCGTTAGACCATTTCCTATTATTGAGAGGATTGGAAAACTCGCATATAGTGTAGAGTTACTAAATAGTTTGGTAGGAATCCATGACGTTTTTCATGTATCTCATCTTAGAAAGTGTGTAAGAGATCCAGACACTACTATAGCACCGACTGTGTTAGTGGTTTTAGTAGTGGAATCAGACTTGATTATAATTAGGAAGCCTATCCGTATAGTCACGAGAGATGAGAAGAAGTTGAGGAACAAGATAGTTAGATTAGTTAAAATCCAATGGAGTGAGAACAAGAGAGACTGTACTTTGGAGACCGAGAACATGATGAGAGATGCTTATCCTGATTTGTTTGATGGTATGTTTTACCTTTAATTTGTTTTGATGTGTATCTTATCATAATTTCGAGGGAAATTCTTTAAGGAGGGGAGTTTGTAACACCCCATATTTTGAGTAATATTAATTAGGATATTTAATTAGTTAAATAAAATAAAATATTGTAAGATGATACATGGATTGAGATTTATGATTAAATAAGGGGTAGCCATGCCATGTAAACAATGAACTAAAGAATAAAAATGAGATAGATAAGGGGCAAAATAGGAATAAACACATCCTTATACCCTAAACCCCTTAGGAATTCATTCTACATGTTCATTGTAGTTTCACAAGAAAATAGAGCTAAGGCGGGCCACCATTAGGAAGAGCAAAGAAGAAGAATTCAAGAGGTAGAATCAATTCACTTAATCAAGAAAAAATCTCACATCTTCAATCACAAAGCTAAGGTGAATAATGACTACATTTCAAAATTTCTAATTGTTTTTGGTTTTAAGGAAAATCCGAATTTGATTTGCAATGTTATGCCATGATTTTGAAGGATAAAATGATTATATATGCTTGTTGATGATTTATGCTTATTCATATAAGTTGTGATATGTTTTAATGCGAAAACCCTATTTAATGACTTCCAAATGCCTTGCAATTTTAGATATAGATTAGAAATAATATTTTAGAGATGGGTCTCAATTTTCATAATTTGCGAAACTAATGTGGATTTTACATGAATTTTCTAGTGAAGAAAATGCTATTTGGGTTAAAAATTAATTACGGCCAAATTATATTGGCTTAGGGTCTGAAATTTATGTATGTTGGAAAACATATTAAATGGATTTTTTTCTAGAATTTTCCTAAGTGTTTTAACAGATATATAAAATCATTTGACATATGAGACTTAAATATTTTATATATTTATAGAAAGGAGAAGGGATATTTTGTAAATAATTCAAATTGTTATTTCTGAAAATTTACAGTACTTTTAGAAAAGAAAATTTTGCAACCAGTCATAATTTGACAAACAAGGTAGGTTAGGTACAAAGAAATAGTATAAAAAGTCAAATCAACATGCTTTTTTCTATTTCAATGCTTTTAGTACCAGCTTCCGACTCCTTACCTTCTCCTCCGACTCCATCGAAACCAATGCACATGGTATCAGATACCTGGTACGTGGCGAATTGGATATATGCGGAAGGTACTGGGTCAAAACTAAAGGTTCCGAGGGGATCGAAGCATGCTTTGTTTTACATTGAAAATGCGCCTGCTTTTGCTTTCGAAGGAAGTGCTATCGACTTTGTTGGTTTTTAGCTGAGCCAAATGTTTAAAAGGAAAGGTGTCAAATGGGTTGTGCCTTTTATTTAAGTAAATGCTTCGAATGGGACCGAAACCCGTAATTGCCGCCTTTTATCTTTTGACCCAGATTGGTTTCGAAAGGGTTATTTTGTTTTTAAAACATAGCCACTTCTCCAATGCTTTCGGAAGGTTGGTTTTAACTCCAATACTTCTTTACTTAGGGATGCTTTCAAAAAGGATGCTTTTGACTTAAATGTTTTAATGACCCTTTTGCCTTGTTGAAGGTAGAACCCAAAGGTTTCGAAGGAGTTAGTTTTAAATGGTTCCAAAAGGTGTTTCCACATGTTTTAAATTGAACCCAAATGCTTTCGAAAGGTTTGTTGTTTAAAAAGGTTTTGATGCTTTCGAAAGGTTTAAAGAAAGATTTCTAAGAGGTGGTTCCCTAATGGATTCGAAAGGTTTAAAAGGAAAGGTTTTCCAACTACTTCGAAAGGTCTAAAAGGAAAGGTTTTCCAATGGTTTCGAAAGGCAATTTTTAAAGGTTTTAAAGAAGGATGTCAAAGGTTTCATAGCTTTTGAAGGAATGGTTTTTCAATGGTTTTGAAAGGTTTAAATGAATGGTTTTAGAAGGAGTGTTCTGATCTTTCGGCCTAGGTGAAAGAAAGGCTTTTACTTGGTTTTGAAAGGGGTACTTTTGATGGATTCGAAAGGAGCACTTTCAAAGATTTAAATGTTTTCATGAACAAAGATTTGAGTAAAGTATATATAACATATCAAGGTGATTTTGAGTAAAGCATAAAGTATATATATATTTTCCTTGTTTGAGAAGTAAAAGTTTTCAAGGAGAATTTAAGCAAAATGACTAAGATATTAAAACACTAGATGTGACTGGTATAAGGTCGCACCCTATACATTACCTATTAGCACCTAGCCAAATTAGTCCACATTCTAGTGTGTAGGATTTTGTCATAGGTAAGACTAAAATTATGGTACACACATATTGGAATATATTTGTACAGTGTAGGTTATTGGTGAGTCCATAAAACCATTAGGATTAGTGGACCCTGGGAGGAGAAAGTTAGGGACATACCGTCTAGATACTTGTCTAACTGATGTTAGATCATTTTTATGTTCTTCTGGTAGGCCGACGTCAGTTAAAGGTTAGTAGTTAGCAAACAAAATTATTGTGAGTGGACATATAGTCCGTTTGTTACCTAATATGTATGTTTTCATAAAATGCTTTACAGTCTTAACCAGTTTTGGTTGCAGGATTAAGATTTGAAAAAGATATATTTTAAAAGAATATTAGTGAGGGAATTCCTTTTCCACTAAGCGGTGTGGTCTCACTAAATATTAGATAACTGAGATGTATAGTATTATTCACACCAGGCTTTATGTCTGACTCGAAGTTTATGTTTTCCCCTTAAAATCTCGGGTGCTCAAAATTGATTTGAGTAGGCCAAGGGTTGATGTTTATGGGTTATTAGTAGGTTGACGAATAAAGCTTCCCAAGATGAGCAAATAGCTGACGGATAGCTATTTAGGAGTTGCTGTTTTATTTTGATGTATTTCCACCATGTTTGTATTAAGTCAGTTATGACTATATAATACTTTGGTCAACTAAGGGGGCATCATCATATGTCGCTCTTGGCATATTTATGTAATAATTATATTCTATCTGAACCCGGGAAAATGAAGGGATTATGTAAATTGGAAAATGGGGAATGTTTTGGAAATGTAATCAAAAAATTATTACTTTCAAATCTATAATTTTGTTTCATATTCATGTGCTTCCGATATTATGGATACCATTAACGTTACCGTGTTTGGTCACTGGAAATTAATACTACGGATGACTGCAGCATTTGTAGCGCTTAGCTTTGGGCCTCCAGATAGGGGATGTTGCAGGAATGGTAATATATAATATCAAAGGAATAGTTCAAAGGGTTACTCCGATACATGAATTTCAGAGTTACAAAACCTAAATATCATCATCAGCCAGGATTGTTATTACAATCTGTCCTCATAAATGTTGATATGTACAATATAGTTATGCAGCGGAAATAGGAATACTAAAGTAGGTGAAACATCCATCTCGTCTTCTCGAGCTCCAAAGAACATTAATGAAGACCTGCCTTTCTCAGATTACTTGGATGAGCACATGAGGAATTCAGGGAAAACAAAAACCAAGCATTCGACATAAATCTGGTATGAGAAAGTCAAGAAATATGCGATCAATATATGACAGTACTTTTGGGACTGCATGGAATTTCGTAACGATTACCCCTCAAAAGAACCGCCATCTAATAGGTACATAAGTTGATATAATAGATAATATCTCGGGTGTAGAGTATAAATATTATAACAAAGCTGGAATGTTTAGATTCAACGACATATTAGGAGAGTAATCAAAACCCAATAAGGAATGTTTGCATATTGGATTTTTCGTAGAGAACTCTTTGAAGAAGCTGAATCCGAACTATATGCAAAAGGATCAGAAGTTACCTTCTAAGCCTTCTACATCTCTAAATAAAATATACCATAAGGAAAACGCAAAGGCCCACGCCCGAACATAAACATGAAAAATGTGAACCAAATACTATCAACTCCCACACACGGCATCGATAAGCATACTCGAGATTTGGAGTTGACAATATTCTATCGTGGGTTAGCTAAACACTTATATCTTTTGAAATAATAATATATACATGTATCTTTTGTATAAAAAATCAAAATTTTGAAATTTAATCGAAATATGTTTGCTAAAAACAACCCTATAGAATCCCTCATAGAAACCCGAAAATGAACACCGATGTGTTGAAGTTATCATCAGAAATATTTTCAAGCCATAGGAGTGAGTTCAGTACATCCAATTCATGCCTTTCAGACTTAACCAAAATCATTTCAAAATGGTCTCAAACACTTAGAAAATGTTACTATGTAACATGATCTTAATTTCATAAACCAATTTCCCAAATACTTACTTTCAAATTATACTACTATTATTTTCTCTAAACTGTTGAATTGTTTAGTTTAATCTATTTCTCAATTTAATTTAATTTTCTTCATTTACTTCTCTACATAAACCTGTTCTTGGGTGTTTGTGACCATTTTAGTTGCAAACATTTTGGTGCTTTTACCGAGAATCTAATTCTCAATCTATTATGATCCCCTTTGTTGCTATTGGATTGGGAAAATCATCCAAAGGAGATCCCTGGCTATCTTCAAAAAACTTGCTTACACTACATAGATTTGCAAAAATCTAAACAAGTAGATTAACAATGGTGAGACATACCAGATCCACTTCTCAGAATATTAATGGGAATGAGAGTGCTAGTATTCAATAAGGAGGCCCAAGCGACCAGCCAGAAAATTTGAATGCTGATCCGCTTAAAGATCAGAACCCTACAGATTTTATAACCTGAGCTGAATTTCATAAGATGATGAGAGATTTGATGGAAAACCATTGACAACTAAATGAGCAGATTCAACTAATCTTAACCTGATGAATCAGATTACCCATGAACAGCGTGGGAAGGCAAGGAGGGATCATATTCCCTACTTGGCATCGGAAAGTTCAAGCTCATCGGATGAATACTAGAGGCTTAGGCATTATAGGCTCGAAGGAGATCACATAGAAACATCGAAGTTCCACTTTTCAGACCAACATGGTCTGCTAAGACTGATCGGTGTCGATCCTTCCCTAGGAATCGGTAACGATTCCTCCTCCAGATGAGGGATTCCCCCGCTACACTAAGGGAATCGAGCAGGAGCCAATCCAAGAAGCTTGGATGTTTGAGTTTGATTAAGTCTTACCAGGTACCCCGCTGGAATGACGACTAAATGAATGTCTAAGGTGCACATCAAGAGGTTGGTGGACTAAGAAGGCATGAAATGGCCCATAGACATCGATCAGACCATTCAAGGCTTGACCAATGTCAACTGTATGACACTGGAAGTTGGTGAGAGAGAATCAAGGCTTGACTAATGCCAACTAGGGAATCTCGAGAAGCCATACACCGTTTACTGACAACATTCTGCATGCGGAATACCCGAGAAGGTTCAACGGGCCATCAATGCCAGCTTAAGAGGGAAAAACCGACCCTTGGAAGCATATTATGAGATACAAATGGTTGATGGATTCTACAAGAGATAACGACACAATCAAGTGCAGATGCTTTCCCATAACCCTTTTTGGGGTAGCAACGAATTGGTTCATGAGACTACCTCCGCTATCAATTTTGAGATTCGATGAGCTGGCAATCAAGTTTGTGGAACAATTCTGAATACACATTGTTCATCCTAAAGACGTCATGTCCCTTTTTAGTATGATCCAGTCCCTAGGGGAATCATTGAAAGATTACTTGGAGAGATTTCAGACTACCTCCACAGAGATGAGTAACCAAATGGTATCGATATACTCATGGCTGTGCGAGTGGGATTTACCCGGAATTGGAGTTTGGTAACTGGCTGGCCGTAAAACTACCTGCCATGTTGTAGCGTTTCTATGTAAAGGCGGCTCGGTTTTTGAGAAAGGAGAAGGCCAAGTCCTCCAGGAAAAAGAACATTGCGAGACAGAGTGGAGAAACAGTACAGAGTAATATTGCAATAAAGCAGTCTGATGATAGTTCTAGGAAAGTTCAGGTGAATGTGTAGAATAAGCCGAACCAACAAAAGCAAGATGGAGACAAGAATCGAGAGAAGAAGAGGGACTTTGGAAGACTAAAGCGTAGGATTCCAATGTATGAAAATTACATGCTGCTAAACACGACCTTAGAGAACGTTTATCTATCCACTTGAAGTACTATGTACACAAGAAGCCACGACCAAAAGAGTCATCGGAGACATAAAAGCAGTCTAGAAAGTGTTGTCAGATTAACGAATGATATGGGAACAATATAAATGAATGTCGACACCTCTAAGATGTTATAGAAAAATTGATCGGGAAAAGAAGTTGCAATAGTTTGTGAAAACTCCACAGGATGACAGATAGGCATGGCAGACAGGGGACACTAGACCGTAATTGAGGACAAGCTCCGCGTAGGGCTGAGGATCTTCATGAACCGGTGGAAGACTGGCGATTAATACGATATTTAGGGGACCGCACCCTACGGATAGGAGTTGGAAAGAAATGGAGCATTATGCTATCACGATAAGGATCGTAGATTTTGAATGCTATTCAAATACGAAAAATGGAACGTTGGAAAAATAGCAACGTACCATGGCAGATGAATTGTGTTTAGAAGCAGGGATGTAGACAAAGTAAAGGCTCCAAAAATTGATGCGATGATCATTTTAGCTATGATTATCCCTGCGTTGGTAAGAAGGATTTTGATTGATTGTGGGAGTTCAGTGCATATAATTTTCTAAAAGGCATATGATCAAATGAGAATGGAGGCTAAAAATTTAAAACCATCTAAAGCGCACATACATGGTTTTAATGGCGTTGCGACTGAAGCTATTGGGTAGGTGGAGTTGCCCCTTAAATTTTAAGAAGGTGAAAGTAGGAGATTGCGGATCCCACCGTTTATTGTTTTGGATGTTGACTCGCCATATAATGTTTTTCTTGGCCGACCGGCCCTGGCTGAATTTCGAGCAGCCCTTGTCTCATGGTGTTTAACTTTAAAATTTCTGACAAACAATGGTGTAGGGGTAGTTCATGGTGATCAGGCAATTTGACATGCCTATTATGTAGATGAGTTGAGGGAAGCTCAACGCAAGGGAAAAGGAAAGGGTGTGGACAAGACCGTCCACATCCAAACTGCCAAAGATTAACAATTGGCGCCTGAGCGTTGGCTTGAGGGCCACAGTCAGTTCTATAGAGATATATATCTGAGAGATGATGAAGAGGAGCCTAAAGAGACCAAGGCTGTACCGGCTGAGTTGACGAACGATATCATAGTCATGACCCATCACGAGTCTTGAAGATTTGGTCATGCCTCAGCCCCTCGATAATGAAAGAAATTGTTGGGTTTCTCTGAGGGAATCTAGATGTGTTCGCTTAGACTCTCTCTAGCATGTGTGGAATCTCGCCTTCCATTGCGAGCCATGCATTAAATATTGATCCAAAGTATGTTCCAGTGAAGTAAAAAAGACGAGGCATGGATCCGAAGAGATCTGGCGCTGTTAGAGAAGAGGTGGATAAACTAAAAGTTAACGGGTTTATCCACGACGCCCTCTACCCCAAATGGGTATCAAATCCAGTCCCGTGCTTGTGAGGAAGGCGAATGGGAAATGGAGAATGTGCATTGATTATTTAGACTTGAATAAAGTGCATTCAAAAGATAGTTTTCCCCTTCCAAGAATTAACCAGTTAGTTGATTCAACCACCGGACATGAATTGTTATCTTTTATTGATGCGTACTCGAAATATAACCAAATCCTGATACACATCCCCGATCCGGAGCATGCTGGTTTTATTATGGATGTTGGATTGTACTATTATGTGGTAATGCCATTTAGATTGAAGAATCCTGTAGCGACTTATCACCGTTTAGTTAACATGATGTTTAAAGATCAGATAGGAAAAACAATGGAAGTGTATGTGGATGATATGCTCGTAAAGTCACAGCGATCAACCGACCACATCGGGGACTTGGCTAAAATGTTTGACATCCTCTGATACTACAAGATGAAAATCAATCCTTTGAACTGTTCGTTTGGTGTTGGGTTAGGAAAATTCTTTGGCTTTATTGTTAATGCTCGTGAAATAAAAGCTAACCCCAGAAGATCCAGGCTATTCGATATATCCAAGCACCTAGAACTATAAAACAAGTGAAGAGTCTGCATGGAAAGGTTGCTGCTTTGAGTCGTTTTTATCTTTAGAGCTACCGATAAGTGTATTCCTTTATTTGATTTAATTTGGAAAGGAAAGAGAAACTTTGAATGGATGCAAGACTGTAGAGATGTGTTTCGAGCTTTAGTAGATCATTTGGAGAGACCTCTGTCTTATCAAAGCTGGTAGATCATAAGGAGTTGTAAATCTATTTGGCTATATCGACGCATGCGATGAGTTCCGCCTTGATTTGTGAGGAGAATTGGATCCAAAGACCGGTATATTATGTCAATAAGTGACTAAATGGAGCAGAGAGGAACTATCAAAAATTGAGAAATTGGCGTATTGTTTGCTAATTGCATCACAGATGCTTCGTCTATACTTTCAGGCGCATCCAATCAATGTTTATATCGACTTGCCGTTATGACAAGTCCTACAGCGACCTGAGACGTCCGGAAGGTTACCCAAATGGAACCTTGATCTTAGCCAATTCGATATCACTTATCTCTCCCAAAGAGCTATCCTAGGTCGGGCATTGATGGACTTTATATCACAATTCACCGTGAAAGATGATCTTCTAGGAGGGAGTGAAATACCCACTATCCGAAGGAAATTATATACCGATAGAGCATCAAATGATCACTGTTATGGAGTTGGGAATGTGCTTGCAACTCCTGAAAACTGGTTAATTTGTTGTGCTTTGAAGCTTGATTTCCTGGTGATGAATAACGAGGCCGAGTATGAAGCATTGATTGCTGGACTTAAACTTGCTATAGAACTTGGAGTTAAGTCTCTTGAAATCTTATGCGACTCGTATTTGGTGGTGTATTAAGTTTAGGGAGACTATCTGGCTAAGGGACAACGAATCACCTCATACCTTGCTGGAGTTTAGGAATTGTTTCTAGAATTTGAACACTATGACATTTCACATATTCCACATGCTTAAAACAGAGGGGATGATTCCTTAACAAAATTACCTAGTATAGACGATGCACAGCGCATGGGTCTAGTTTCGGTCAAAGTACTAGATGCCTTGAGTATAAATGTGATGGGGTTCAATCAAATACTGGAGGTAAAATCCAAGAGAGAATCGTGGATGACTCTAATCGAAGACTATTTGTTGCACGGAGTCTTGCCTGAAAAAAGAAATGAAAAGCAACAAGTCGTTTGCAAAGCTTCACGGTCTATTATGCAAGAAGGGGTTATATACAGGAAAGGTTTTTCAGTCACCGTACTCCGATGTATTTCTCATGATGAAATAAAGCACGTTTTAAAAGAAGTTCATGAAGGAGAATGCTACGACCATACCGGGGGCAAACTCTGGCGAAGAAAATACTCCGTTATGGATATTACTAGCCAACCATAAATCGGGATGCTACCAATTATGTAAGACGATGCGATAAATGCCAAAAAGTGGAAAATTTTCTAGAGCTCCGCCAACAAAAATCGTGCAAATGGTCAACCCATCGTCATTCGCCATGTGGGGTATAGATATCATCCATTAAATACCAATCTCCAAAGGTGGTGCAAAGTACGCTATTGTGGCAGTTGATTACATTACCAAAAGGCCAAGGTGGAACCTTTAGCTACAATCACGACCAGAAAAGTAATCAACTTTGTCATCTGAAATATCATATGTCGCTTTAGTCTCCTACGGACCATTGTAATAGACAACGAACTCAATTTGATAGTGCTGAATTCAAAGACTTTTGTCAAAGGTATCGTATTGAAAAAAGGTTTGCAGCGGTCGCTCACTCTTTGGCAAATGGATAGGTTGAAGCCATAAATAAAATAATAAAGTCAATTCTAAAGAAGCGTTTGGAGAAGGCTCGAGGAAAGTGGGTGGATAACTCCCTACAGCACTTTGGTCTTACAGGACCACTCATAAGTCTGCGACTAGGCATACTCCATTCGCCTTTGCTTGCAGTTCAGAAGCCGTTATTCATGTCAAGCTCAAAGTTCCTTTACATCGATTGACTTACTACGATCCTAAAACAAATAAAGATATTCTCTTGGAATCTTTGGACTTTATGGATGAAGCGCAAAGATGATTTGAGAGCAACTGCACAGCGACATCGAGTTGCCCGATATTACAACAGTAAAGTGCGATTAAGAACCTTCAAAATTGGTGATCTCATCCTGAAACGGGTTTTTCTACCCCATCACACATGAATCTGATTTGTGAAGGACCATATGTCATTGAACAAAGGATTGGAGAAGGAACTTTCAAGCTAGTGAATGTCGATGGCATTACACTTCCGAGAGCGTGGAATAGCAAGTATTTACGACACTATTTCACTTAGATTATTTCCTTTACATTTCAGTTCTATTTACTTTCAGGATTTTTCTTTAGCATTTGATTCTCCAAATATGTAATAAGAAAGATTATTTTGTTCCTTTCCATTTAATGAATAAAGTTTCAAGCTTCCTTTGTAGTTATGATTGCTATTGCATTATATGTTATGTACATAATGAAACTGATTGATATCGATATGTGTGAACAGGTTCCCAGAGTTTGAAATCGATCAATCGTGCTAAAACCTGATGGGATCAAACAAGACAAGCTCAAATTTTTTTCTCATTTAACAATTCCTATAAATCATCCAAAGAATGGAACGCACAATAAGGAACGAATATGGTCGACAATCTGGAGATTAAAAAATTCCTGCCTAGACTATAGGACTGAAATAAAACCAATCAACCGAATGGAGTACAACCTAATTGCTCCCAAAACAACTCTAAGTCCCTAGAGCATGGACTGGAGTATAAACATTAACCGACCGGATACCGACTACCACAAAATAACTCCAAATCACCAAAGAGTGGACTAGAGTGTAACAATGAATAGATGAGTGGATTTCGACCATTCTCCATTCCACAAACTCCATGAATAAATAAGTGAATCTCGACCGTTCTCTATTCCATAAATTCCATGAATAGATGAGTGGATTTCGACCGTTCTCTATTCTACAAACTCCATGAATATATGAGTGGATTTCGACCATTTTCTATTCCACAAACTCCATGAATAGATGAGTGGATTTTGACTACTCTCTATTCCATAAACTCTGGCCTGAAATCGATGGGAGGAGTATAAACTTGCTAAGGATAGAATTCGACCATCCGAATTACTGCCTCGCTAAATCGATTCTGAGGGTGAAAGCATGGTTATTAAAAAAATCATTGAACCCGACAGCGTAACACTAAGGCTAGAACCTAGTGTTTGATATGACTTGAGGCCATGACAACATAGAGGCCTTGAGATGGAGATGGTGCAGAATTTATAAGCAATGAATTACAAGTACATTGAATGGAAAGTAATTATTCATTTACTTGAAAGTACATTGAATGGAAAGTAATTGTTCTTTTACTTGAATAACAATTCAAACAAAGCATAGCCGAAAACAAATACTTCTATTTACAAATGAAAAAATATGGTATAGGTTATGTCATAAGATCGAGATTCGTACCTATAGAAATACAACTGGTGAAAGAAATAATTATGAAAACTATATACAATGACATGAAGTAACAACTAATTCTTCGATTTTCTTTCCCTTTTTGATTTTTTAGGAGTGGAGCCACTCGTACCTCTCTTTTGAGACCCTTTACAACCTTTGGCCGGAGAACTTGTAGAAGTAGGAGGGGTTTAACGAGGAATTGACCCGCCTAGTGGAATAACTTACAATGGTATAAGATGAGGATCATCAATTTCCTTCTCAAACCTCTCCCTAACGCTAGTCTTATTGGTATGTTCTAAGGCTCCAAAAATTATCATGTCATCAGATTCATTGGCCGAGAGTCGAACCTCGGTCTTATGTTCATCTAGCGCACCAATGACTTGAGCATCGGGTCCTAGAACTATTGACCCAAAAAATAGACCAACACCCTGTTTTAGGCTTGAAAACAGCGGTTTTTTCTTCACAGAGCAATATAAAAATCAAGAAAATAGAGAAGAAGCAATGAAGGAAAATAGACAGAAGATTTTTATAGTGGTTCGGCTGTTAATGAAGCCTACGTCCACTTTATTTTTTATTAAGTTGGCTGCTATTACAGAAGTTGTTTGATTACAAAGCTTTCGCTAATTCCAAACTAGATCGGATCTCTAGAGTTAGAATCCACTGGAGAATCATGGTGTATTCCTTATGAGATTATTGTGAGGGAGGTTATAAGTGATGAAGAGTCCCAGCAAAGTTTCAGCAGTAAGTTTCCAAAACCCCTTTTATGTTGCAGGAGGCATGCCATTTATAAAGGTTGAAGGGCTTTTAGGCCAGGCCCTTCATTTTCAAGTCTCAGGTATGGTACAGGGGGGATTCAATCATCGAAATTTGCTGAACTCCATAGGTGCCAGCGAAACATGGGCAATGGGTTCGCACGCAACCCATGAGCCATGGGTCGTTGGCGACCGATGGGCTATGGGTCGCTAGCGACCTGTAGTCTATGGTTCGCTAGTGACCCATAGACATAGTCTATTTTTGCCTGCTGAATTCCTCCTCCTTTGATCATATTTCATAGTTTGTTTGCTTATGGTTTGTGGAAGTGCATGGGGTGTTGTCCTTCTGGCCCTAGAGGTCTATCCTGGATTTCGATACTGGAGATGTCTTCTCCAAAATTTATCGTTGTAGTCACATGCTGATGGCAAGTCGCCGGCTGCTTACACTTAAACCCATGGTGATCCGCAAGTAAGCTTATTTCTTGGCTTCGTTGACTCCCGTTGTCATCATAACCGTGTAGCTTTGTCCTTGTTGAACTCTAGTCGCAATATCTCTAATTAGTTCCCATCTTACTGTCGGTATCTGCTCGATTAAAAACCAGGATAACATTTGCCACCCCAGAGTATGTCTTTGTCGTAAACAATGCATTCTTTGGAAGTTATCATTTTTCATATCCTTTTGTTAACTTTCAAGTGGTTTCATTGGAGCTCTATGCGTAGAATAGCCCAACATCATCGGTGATTTTCCTTTGGCTCTAGCTATTGTTGCTTGCCTTAGCCTGTCATGTTTTGGAGTGACAAGCAGTCACGATTGACCAATTCTGCAGTGGCTAAACAAAGCTTCCTTTTTCGAGCACACAAATATAGAAGGTATGCAAATTTCTACATATGTGTATACAATATTATTTTTTCTCTCTCTTTTTTTACATGATGGCTTGCCAACGACCTAAGGTGACAAGTCGCTGGCGACCTAATTCGGTAGGGCTTTAGGTCGGGTCGCACGCGACCCATGGAAGGTCACATCGCTAGTGACTCGAACACTTAGTAAAAAATGTCGCAGATGCTGCCTACTTATACCCAAACCTATCTCTATTTCCTCATTTGACCCGATCTTTTGCAATCTCTCCGAGCAATCCATTTCTTCTAGCAATTCTCCTTGGATGAGCTCTCGTTGATTTGATATGCCACCTTGATCTTCTTGCCTTCATCTTACCTAAGCGCCATCTCGTGTTGTAGCCGACCCATCGCTTTGTTGTACGCAAGCTAATCCTCTACTAGCTCGCTCATGACCTAGTTGTAGCTTGTCAATTTCAATTTGTAACTCCTCTTGTTCCATTTGGTTGACTTTAGGTAGGTTTGTTTGGTTGAGTTGATTTCAATGTTGGTATGACGGCTTCACGCCCAGCTTTAACTTGTGATATTGTTTGCAAAAATTTAGTTATGCTTGTGGTTCTTTGGAGAAAGATAGAAAATCAAGTCTTGAGTCATCTTTCGAAATGATATTCAGGTTTTGGCCTAGGACTCGACGTGTTTTGCTATCTTTTACCATCGAACAAGAATTGTCTTGCCACTAGTTTGCGAACATCACTTGCATAACTCTTCATCAGTTGACCTTGACTCTTCTGAGAATTTGGGCTTAACTCATTTTACCTATTTCATGCTTAGTGTCCTTGCAATGAGAAGAGTTTTCTGTGCCGCTTTGGACAACGGATCCATTATCGATCATCGATAGATAATGGGTAAGCATGCAAGCAGTATAACCAATAGTCAGAAGCGAGGTTTTACGGAAAGTTTTCTCTCTCCCTTCATTGCAAATGAACTATCTATACAGGACAAGCCATTTGCGGCACTTTTGTACACCGAGTTCATCCTGCATATATAGCACATTGCAGTTGCCTAGTTCCTACTTGAAATTTGGTGTGCTAATCCAAAGTCAATGTTGCGTCGGAGTTCAAGTGTGATAGGGGAAATTCGTAAGAGTAGAATAGATTTGCCAATAAAATTACCTGACCTTTTATGGACGTGAATTTTGCCATATAGAATGAAATAAACATCTACACGTCGCAAGCCGAGTGGACGAAGTCCGACGCTTTCTGAAACTGAATCGTCATATACTTCATAGGTGGAGTTCAGTCAACTAGTTTCGGTTGGGCCAATCGTGGATTTCACACCACTCAACGTTTGAGTTTTACTTAATCCGCTTGAAAAATCCCCATCGGTGATCTCCGCCAAGGTTCTTCATAACATCTGTTTATAGCATGAGATCCACGAAGAGGATATGTGCCTTTCGGTGAAGGATGAGTTCGCTCACATGCCTCCCCTTGGGTTTATAGCTTGCCATCGGTTGATGTGTTTGAATGGAGCTGTGCCCTCCTTTAATGACTTTCTTCGTGTAACTCTATCGAACTTGCGAATCGCTCCATTTCAACTTCACCCGAACGGTTACGCCATCCTCACTTTCTTGCATATCCTTATCGTGCGAACTATTCATCGTGCTTCGAGATTTGACGAGTTGTGATACTTCTTAGCATTCAAGAGGAGAGATGATTGTCCCTCCTTGATTATAATTGAGGCCCAATGGAATCGGAAGATCATTCTGCATTTGCAAAGCAACTTATCTCAATTCAAGATGCAGTACTTCATCGTAAGATGTCCCAAGGGATTTAATCGTCAATAGGCGACTGAGGGTAAGTTTCCTTATTCTCTATTTTTCAAGCTTTGAAGCAATGTGCTAGAGTTTTTAATTGATCACTCTTTTTACAGTTATTCCAAGGCCAAACGGATACGATTCTTAGGGAAGTTTGCCAAACTTTAAAAGAAATTGATGCCAAGGAACGGAACGCCAGATTCTTCCTTACTAACGAGAACTTGTGCCATTTCAGGTTGTTAGCTCCAGGGAAATCAGTTGCTCAGACTGAAGCTACTTCCCTCGGTCAAGCCAAGTTTCATGCAAGGCCTTCTTCTTCTTTCCAGGAGTCTGAGGAGGGCCGTGAAATAGGAGGCCCCTTTGAAAGTTCGATCGGCAAGACTCATAGAAGGCATCATAGCTAGTTTAAGCAGTTCTACTAGAATGTCCTCGATCCAAGAGGAATCGAAGATTGTGCCCGCATAGAGAGAGGGAAAATCCATGATAGATTTGGAGAAGGAGGAGGGAGAATTTGAAAGTAGTAGTGATGAATCCATACCCAATAACTATTATTTGTTAAAGTCTATAGGGGAAGACTCGAATCGTGTGATGATACATCGAGCAAGAGCCTCGTCCTTCCGGATTCACCCCCTTTTGATGCCGAAGATAAAGATAAGGCCCCGAAGGCCAACAAGTGTCAAGATTCCTCCGGTAAGGCTTTCAGGGTAGATTTTGGAGACATTGGTGATGTGTTTGTTGATTTTGATGCCCTCATGAAAGATGACATCAACTTTGATGTGACACCATCCTTTTCTGGAGGTATTGCACCATCCATCAGTCCGACTTTGCTTGTGACAACTGAAGTCGGACCTATTCCCTCACCTACAATCGTTCGCTCTGGTTTACCACGACATCTTAGGCTTATTTTAGGAATACATGACATGACACATTAGGATCGCACTTATATTTATTTTCCATTACTCACATACTTGCTTTAAGTGTTTCTCAAGTTTCTTCTGTATGCTTTATTTCAGGTATGACGAGAAGGCGTGGGCTTTACGACGACTTTAAGGATTACACTGATTCGTAATGGTACTCCAAGCATTCTTATAGTTTCCATTCAAGTCCAAGAGTCGGAGGAAGAATATAGGCGGAGGAAAAAACTCGAGGCAGAGACCCGCCGTCAGGAGGAAAATTGATAAGTGTCGCCCACATAGAGGCGGTTACGAGAGAAAATGGTCTCACGATGACGGGAAAGAGCCCTTAAAGAAGTCTAAGCTCGATCATCTCTCCCATTCTTTAAAACTTGTTTTGAAACATACTTCGACGGGACAAGAGATTGCCACTTCTTCTGCCCCTCATTCCGCCCTTAACGCATGCTTCATCTTCTTCTGTTGTTGCTACTACCCATGTCCCTTCTCATCCCCACTAGAGTCTGACCTACACTCTTCCTACAGGCCCACCTAAGATGGAGGCGGCCCTTCCAAGTTGGTTTCTAAAGGGCGTTAAATTCCATATGGATATTCACTCTATTCGGAGGGACGCTTATATTCCACGTCTTCAAAGGCATTCAAGCTAATTTAGAGCAAGGCGAGAGGTGAGATAGGCTCTGTTAACAACTAGCTGATATCAACAGGAACAACTATCAAAGAGATCCTCTCCTTCGAAGCTAAAAACGATGATTTTGAAAAAGCACTAATCGAGCGGGATGCTAAAATTAAACAACTTGAGGAGGAAAAAGAGGCAGCGCTTGGGATAGCAAGAGGACTGTCGGCTTAATGCAGGAGATGAAATTTGCATATGAAAGAGCCAAAATCATCTAGAGAGATGAAATTAAGAAGACTCATGCGGAAGAAGCCAAGATGAAAGAAGATGTAGTTTCCCATGACACTATTATCGAAGCCCAGAAGAAGGCAATTTCCGACCACAATCTGGTTGTAGAGGAGCCTATTAAAACAATCTTCGATCAGGCTAAGACAATTGAGGAGTTGCAAGGGACGGTTGCAGGACTACAATCTCAGGTCATACAACTTAATTCCAAAAAAACTACAATTGAGATAGAAAGTTGCGATGATGGCAAATTATCTAGAATTCTAGCATACTTTTGATTGGAAGATGGAGAAACTAGACTTGACGATCCTGAATTTCTATGGCAATTCTATATCGCATCAGGGGATTCTTTCCTATCTTGGCACGATGTTCCCATGCATTCTTGCCCTTGTTTGGGAGGAAATCCCTTTTTATTTTGCCAAGAAAGGCGATGTATATATAGATCAGGAGTTGCGGGATGCCTACCTTAACAAGAAATCCAAGTAGGCATTGCTCGAAGGCCACGAAATCCTCCAAGCTAAACGGGAGATGGGAACTGCCAAAGTGGCTCTGATGGTTTCCACATACGCACCCGGAAAATCACTAATCTCATATGTGGGTGAACCATCGAGGTAGCTTCATAATCAGCCGACAAGTTCGGAGCTCGATGTCGCTCCTCATGTGGCGAAAATTTCCAAAGACGATGAAGGAAATGAGTTTGAAGTTGTCATTTGCGACCCTACTTTCGGTGCTAGTAATGATCACCCCTCCCTCAAACTCAAGGGACTTCATCTTATGCCACAGGAGAAAGAAAGTGTTTAATGCTTTTCTTTTTGATCTTATAGGTCCCTCTACTCTTCCCGTTGACACAGCGGTTACCTCGGCCCTTGTGCACACCGCTATCTTTGCATCTTCTGAAATTATGTATGTTCCTGTTCCTGCCCCTACATCAACACATGGCTCTCAACCGAGACTGGAGGCTGAAAAGATCGAGGTGTTTCATGGCCCAGATGATCCCTTGACGTCCCATGAAGGTGATACGACTGCCGTTGAAACCAAAGAGCAGGAGACACCGACAGAGCAGCCATCAAAGACTTCACATGACTTGGTTGCCGACAAGAAAGAGAAAGTGGAGGCAGTCAAGGCCTCTAAGAGTTCTCGAAAGAGGAGAAAGTGCAAGGATCCGGGAAGCTCTACTGGAAAGCTTTTGGAGGAGGAGATTGTTGAAGAAATCCAAGTTGACATTATTGGCAGTGATACTTCTCCCGAGAAGAAGCAGAAGTTGCCCACTAGATGCGGGAAACGAAGCAATCGCAAAAAGCGCTAATTGGCCCATTCGGGGAGGGACTGTGTTTTGTTGTATAGCCCGTAGGCAACTTGACTTGTTGTGTACCTTTTTGAGTCCTTATTCCCAATTGTTTGTACTTTGGGTTTTTCTCGTGGAGTCTATAATTTTTCTTTATTGGCCGCTATTTTGTGGGTATGGCCCCCACATTTTGATTATGTGTTCATAAAATTACAAACAATGCAATGGTATATTGACTTGTATTTTTGTCTATCTTTTCATACATACTCTATGTGCATGCGTATGTTTCATTTCATACTTTTGCTGACATCACTTAGAGGATTTTTTGTTCAGAAGTCCATAAAATTTCCAAAGAGTTTCAAAATTGCTTAATCCTATTTAGAAGTCTATATAGCTTGCGTGATAGGATTCTTGTTAACTTTTACAATAAAACTTGTGAGTTTATTGTTGTTTGAAGTGACGGGACTTATGGACTCTTTGCATTCAGGTGATTTTATCTTTATGCAGGTATGTGCCCTACAGTTCACAGGTTGTTCACTCCAAACAAACTCCAAGTATCTGAAGTCTTCAAGCAACGCAAGAAGGTGTAAATTTGGTGTTCCTCGTCACTGCCCATCTCTGGGCGATGTGAAAAGCTTAGAATCTGAAGTTGCTCGTCGTTTCCTATCGCTAAGCAGTGTGAAAAACTTGCACCTTGAATCCCTCGGTGTCGCCTATCTCTGGATGACACAAGAAACTTGAATATAGGACTTCTCGGTGTTGCGTGTCTCCGGGTAATGCGAGAAGCGTGTGTCGAGAATTCCTCAGTGTCGCCTATCTCCAGGCGATGCGAGAATCTTAAATCTAGGGATCCTCGGCGTTGCTTGTCTTTGGGTAATGTGAGAAGCTTGCGTCATACGTTCTTCGTCATCTCTTAGCTCCAGGCGAAGCAAGAAACTTGAATCCGGAGCTCCTCGGCGTTGCCTATCTCTGGGCAACACAAGAAGCTTGCTTCAAGAGTTCCTCGACGTTGCCTATCTCCGGGCGATGCGAGAAACTAGAATCTAGGGCTCCTTGGTGTTGGCTATCTCCAAAAAATGTGAGAAACTTGCGTGGAGAACTCCTCGACGTCGCCTATCTCCGGGCGATGCGAGAATCTTGAATTGGGGCTCCTCCACATTTCCTGTCTCTTGGCAATGCAAGAAGCTTGCATCGTGACTTCTTCATCATTGCCTATCTTTGGGCGAAGCGAGAAACTTGAATCTGGGGCTCCTCGGTTGTGCCTATCTCTGGGCAACGTGAGAAGTTTGCGTTGAGAGTTCCTCGACTTCGCTTATCTCTAGACGATGCAAGAAACTTGAATCTGGGGCTCCTAGGTGTTGCCTATCTCCGGGCAATGCGAGAAGCTTTCGTCGTGAGTTCTTCGTCATCGCCTATCTCCAACCGAACCAAAAACTTGAATATGGGGCTTCTCAGCGTTGCCTATCTTCGGGCAACGCGAGAAGCTTGCATCGAGAGTTCCTCGACGTCGCCTACCTCTGGGTGATGCAAGAAACTTAAATCTGGGGCTTTTGATGTTGCCTATCTTCGGGCAATGTGAGAAGCTTGCGTCGTCAGTTCCTCGATGTCGCCTATCTCCGGGCTTTGGAGTTGAAGTATCGGGCGTGCCTTTTCTGGTGGGCGACGATTCTTAATTCTACTTCCTATTCCTTTTCCTCGACCTTGTCAAGTGATGCGAGTAGGAGTTGTTCTTTATTTTGGTTGAAATTCAGCCGTAGGTAAGTGGGGATTTTTAGTTTGACAAGAATCATCGCCGCTGAACCATAAGCTAATGCGAAAGGAGTGTGGCCGGTAGCAGCTTTGTGTATTGTTCTATAAGCCCATAGTGCGAATGAAAGCTCATCAACCCAATTCTCCTTTGTCAATCGCTTTTTGATGGTAGACTTAATGATCTTTTTTATTGCCTCCACTTGCCCGTTTTCCTAAGGGTGGGCCACTATGGAAAAGCTTTTCTCAATCCGGAAGCGCTTGTAGAAGTCTTTGAACTCAGCGCTTTCGAACTGCGTTCCATTGTCAGTGACGACTTTCTGTGGCACGCCAAACCTACAAATGATATTTTTAGTAACGAAGTTAATAACTTTCTTTGTGGTTATGGTGGCCAACGGTTCCTTTTCTGCCCATATTATGAAATAATCTTCGGCCACTATTGCATATTTGGCCTGTACTTTCGCCATCGGAAGGACGCCAATCAAATCGATCCCCTATATCACAAATGGCCATGGGCTGACCAATTGTGGTAGCTCTGTTGATGGGGTTCTCTTAACCTTGCTGAATATCTAACAGCAATAACATCTTCTGGCATGATCTGCAGCATCGTGGTTTATTGTTGCTACAAATACCCGTACTGAATAACCTTCTTTGCTAGCGTCTGCCCCCGGCGTGGTCTCCGCACTCGCCTTCGTGCGCTTCTTCCAGGATTCAATGCACGTCATCTTTGGTTACACACCTGAGAAGAGGGGTCGAGAATCCCCTTTGATGGTGTTTCCATCCTGTATCATGAACCGCGGTGCCTTCCCGAGTAATTTCTTGCACTGGTTTTGGTCTACCGGAAGAGTTCCTGCCAGAAGATTATCTTTTATTTGTGTCATCCACATGGCCGGTTCCGCAGTGGTCTCGGGAATCCATTCTACATCCATTTCGTTAATGCTTGGATTGGTTAGGGTTTCGACTGGGACAACTCCCAGGGAATGTGCTTCTGCAGTGCTTTCTAACTTGGCCGAAAACCTGCCTTGGTATTTTTCTCCCGTGGTATGTGGGTTATGGTGTAGTGTTCGATGTTGCTCAATAGCTCTTGTACTTTAGAAAGATATGGAGCCAGATTCTCATCGCGTGCCAGATACTCTCCTTTCACTTAACAAGCAACTAGCTGAGAGTCACTATATATATGAACGGACTTTATTTTGAGTTCCTTCACAACTTTCAGCCCTACAATCAGTGCTTCATACTCCGCCTCATTATTCATAGCTGGGAATTCCAAACGTAAAGAATAGCTTATGGCTCGCCCTCCGGGAGTCTCATGCACTACCCCTACACCCGAACAAGAGTTGTTTGATGCTCCATCGACAAAAAGCTTCCATTATGTGTCTACTAGCAACTTAACGTGATCTTCATCATCCCTTGTTGTGAACTCAGCAATGAAATTGGCTATTGCTTTCCCATTATTTCCTTTCTCGGATGGTAAGTGATATCATATTGACTCAATTCTATGTTCCACTTAAGTAATCGCACGAATGTCTTTGGCCGGTATAAAACTCGTTTCAATGGCTGGTCGGTTAGTAATTTAATTAGATGAGCCTGGAAATATGGTCGTAATTTTTCGGATGCGATCAAAAGGAAATATGCCAGGTTTTCTAATTTTGGGTAATTCTTTTCGGCTCTAGTGAATCACTTCCAAATATAGTACACATGTCATTGGATCCTTGCTTCTTCCCGTACGAGAGCTACACTCAATGCGTGTGGGGAAATTGCTAAGTAAATTAATAAGTCTTCTTCATCGACTAGTTTTGTTAAGACCGAAGGAGTTTCCATGTGTCGTAGTAGCTCCTCGAAGACTGTTTGACAAACTTCACTCTATTCAAAGTTTTTCCCTTCTTCAATGCATCAAAGAATGGTATGCACATGTCCATAGCTTTTGAAATAAAATGGCTTAATGTTGCGAATTTTCCATTCAAATTTTGAAGTTCCCTCTTATTCTTAGGGGTTTGAACTTCTCGTAATGCTGTTATTTATTCCGGATGTTCTTCGATGCCTCGGGCACTCACTATGAATCCCAAGAATTTCCCGTAAGCCACCCCGAAATGACATTTAAGTGGGTTAAGCTTCACTTCGTACCTACGGAGTATCTCGAACATCTCAGCAAGATTATCTAGGTGGTTAGAGGCTACTTGGGATTTGACTAACATGTTGTCCACATAAACCTCCATATTTTTCCCGATCTAGCGCTTGAACATTGTATTCACTAGTCTTTGATACGTGGTTCCTGCATTTTTCAGACCAAACGGCATTACTCTATAGCAGTGTAATCCTAGGTCGGTGATGAAGCTGGTATTTTCTTGATCTGATTCGTGCATTGGGATCTGGTTATAGTCTGAATTTGCATCCATAAATGACTACAATTCGCGTCCCATTGTACCATCCACCAGTTGACTAATTCTAGGGAGTGAAAAGCTATCCTTTGGACATGCTTTGTTGAGTTTTGAAAAGCCAATACAATTACGCCATTTTTTCGTTAGACTTCTTGACCAGTACCGGATTCGATACCTATTCAAGGTAGGTTGCATTTCGGATGAAACCATTAGCCATTAGCTTATCCACCTCTTCTCTCAATGCCTTGGACCGTTCAAGGCCCAAGCAACGCCTCTTTTGCTTTACTGGAGTGAATTGAGGATCAATGTTAAGGGCATGACAAGCAATTTTGGGTGATACTCCACACATATCGGCATGCGTCCAAGCTAATACATCTAAGTTGGCGCGAAGGAATTTGGTTAATTCCGACCGCATCTTGTTTCCAAGGTGCGATCCAATTTTCAAGACCCGCATGGGGTCATCCATACCTACTGGAACAAACACCGTTAGTTCAGCTGGTGCCACCCTATACTCCCCTGAGCTCTTCTTTCTATAGTCTAAAGCCTCATGGAATTGGCTTTGGTCCCTAAGTCAAGGGAGGTTCTGTAATTTCTATACAGAGGGTTTGTAACAGCCCGCAAATCCGTACCCCTTGAGTCAGCACTATTCTACCTAAATCAACTCAAGTTGTACAGAAATACGAACCATTTGGGTTAAAGAAGAAGAGATAGAAGCAGAAAATAGAAATCAACATCAGAATCTAACCATCGCAGCGGAATAAAATATAATAGATAATAAATGGTCTTTACTCAAAATCAAATATATCTGTTTATATATACTACATCATTAGAGTACAACAATCAAAGCTCAATATCAATAACATACAACTGGATACACAATTACTCTATACAGCGGAATATATATAAGACAAGTACGGAAGTACGTATCGTCATCCAGCTCGTCTCCTGAGCTCCACAGCATCATATCGTGTATTCTATAATACTCGGTCTGACCTGAGCATTATAGTTAAATAACACCCGAGTCGGCCTGGAATACCAGCGTGAGAAAATCACACTCAATTGATTATTAAAGTTTCAAAAATCCATTGAAAACAAAAGCATCTCGTAAGACCACATCACAAATAAACATGTCGGGTTTTTACCTTACGATAACTAAAACAATTTTTATAGAAATCCTCTGATATTATAATAGGGTCTATATACAAATACTTATAAAATAGCCAAAATTGTTACATTCATTAAATTCTAGCTACTAGCCACAGAGTGGGTAATACAAACAAAACTCGTACATGGCTCGTAGGGAGAATGGATTTCCAACTAATGACTAGGCACTGTGGGGTACCACCTGTCACAGTACGTGGCCTAGATCACAGTACCGAGGAGTACGCCCGCTCCCCTGCAACATAAGACCGGGACTATCCCTTACTGGATAATCCCGAATGAGATCACCCCGCGGTTGGGATCAACAACCGCTCACTAAGCCGAAATAAAAAGGGACATCTAGGCAGGGATGACCTCACCCTGCTTGGGTGCTACCCACCTAGCCTTGCTACATAACTCCTGATTTTTAGTCATTCCCATTTGTTGAGGCTTGAGGCTAAGCGCTACCTTTTTAGAATATATCCCTTAGAATACCCATCGTCCACCTAACGATGTTTCGCAAGCATTCATCCATACAAGTTCATCCCGGGTTCGAACGGAACCGAAGGCACTATTCCTACTACATCCATTTCGGAAATATCCTCAGGATTAGTAGCGCCTAGCCCTTGCACTTCACTTCTCATCTTCGAATCCAAACTCGTTTCCCACAAAAACGTACAAACCGGATCGAAGTGGTTTTCGAGAAATAAATCTCGATCCCGGTCTCTTCGAAACGATCAACGCATTTGTCCAATATTGATAGTCGATTATTTAACTATCAATTAACATTCACAAACAACCATCCAACAATAAATAATTTTCCAAATTATTTATTAACCTTAAAAATATCTTCACAAGATATAATTTTACTTTTCAAACCCATTTGAAAAACAGTTTTCAAAACTATCTTCCTTTCTCAGAATAAATTCCAAGTATTTCTATTTCCACTGGAATCACCAAGCACAAAACATTAGATTTTAAAAATAATTTAAAAACTCTTTATTATAAAATATGCTTTAAAACATTTAAATTAAAAATTACTTTAATATTTTATTAAAAATGTATATACTTTAAAAATAATTAAAATAAAGTTACTTTATAGAATATGGAACTAAATTTCTCTTTTTTTAAAAAAAAACCAAGTTACCTTAAATAATTACTACGATAATAGATTTTAAAAATATTTACCTTAGAATTTACACATTTAGAAATAATAAATTTCCTAAACATGCTTTTTTTTAAACAACATTAAACTTTTATCTTATATTTAAAAATCTACTTAAAACGTACTTGGCTATCCAGAGAAATATACTTCTCTTCACATTCTTCTTTAAATCCCCAATTCAAACACTTGAATCAATTTCCAATTTGATTTCCAATTTACTCCCTTTTATTCCAAAACCCATTAATTTCAGATTTAAATCCTTAATTGTGATTTAAAATACTTTTAATTGTAATACCAATTTAGATTTCTCAATTTACTTCTTTATCCCTTTAAATAAATTTAAACTTTAAATTTAATTCTTTTATTCCATTAAAATAATATCACTTAATTTCACAATTCATTAATTACTGTTTATTCAAATCCTTTTTTTTCATACTCGAAGTTTTTTATTAATATTTAACATCACTTCCATTCCTTTTCCAATTCATTCTTAATTTATTAAATTTTCTAAGATTATTTCCTTTACAAATTTACTTCCTTTATTTTCTTTCCAAAATCCAATTTATATATTTTTGGTAATTCATTATACTTAAATATATCCAATCAAATCGTAACATTCAATGTTCCAATATATTCATCATAGAATATCAAGTAATCACAACAGAGAATATTAAATAATAAATGTTGAGGGGTCTAGTTGGATCCCTCCAACCTGTTTTCCCTGCATCCACAGACGTTAGCACAACATAAAATACCAATTCCACAATATACCATACTATAGCACATCAATCAATTTAACCATTCAAACAATTATTTAAATTTAATAATTTAAATTTAAATTTAAATTAACAGAGTGAGATTAACTCACCTTTCCCTTTAAATTTGCAATCCACTTCAGTCTTGATTTGATTCCACGATTTCAGACCTTGTAAAAACATTAGATGTTTTATTAATATTCGAGTCAATTGAGCGATTTAAATTTCCATTTGATAATTAAATTAACCATCAATTTCATTTTAAACAATTAAATTTAAATTTAACTAATTCCCCTTTTAACAGATTATTTTAGCAACCAATTAATTTAATAAGTTAATTAAATAAATTACTTTCCAAAAATACACTATTTAAAAATAACCTAGTACATTATAAACGTGTACAAGTAAATTCATTTCCTTTTGAACTACATAATACCAAAGATCCACAGAGATTTCGAAACCAAATTTTTATATAAATATATTATTTTATTTCCTATTTCGAAATTCCTTATACCAAATGACCTACAACCTTATATATATATATATATATATATATATATATAATATACCTTACTGTAATTATATAAATTTTCTAGAATGCAAATTATAATAGGTAAACAGATAAACTACCTTACTGATTCAGACCCAAGCACACCCACCCTGCAACTTGACTTCGATCACATCGAGTAGCCACCGCAAGCCCCTTCCCACCATCGCTGACGAACTACTCCACCGTAAGCCCAAAATATCACGTGCCCTTGCTCCATCACTGCCCTCGCATACGAGCCCTCCACAACAACGACGACCAGCACCACTAAGTCTCAACTTAGCTAATCAAACGCCCAGGCCCGGATCGAGGTCGCGATTTAAAGTCGCGTGAAGATGTCGATTTGACTCTGTGTGTCTAGGCTTCGGCCACATTTTTTTTAGAAATCGGTGATTTGAATTGAATTAGGGAAACGAAGGCAGCCATTAAGGGTTTTTGATTTCTTCGAATTCGATTAGAAGAAGATGGCTTCGGCAATTGAAATTTAAAAAAAATTCAATTTTGAAAAACTGAAAGGGGCATCGGCCACCATTTTTTTTCTTTTCTTTTTTTCTCGTTTGAATTCAATGAAGTTGTCTGAAAAAGAAGAAAACAGGGTGACGATTTAAACGAAGGTAAAGGAAAATGTCGGACTGAAGGAAAAGAAAGGGGACAAGCGTCTCAAACATGCTTCCTATGTCGGCTGATAGAGAAAGAAAGTAGGCTGATGGGAAAATGGAAAAACAGCTGATGGTGATTGGTATATATATATTATTCAAAGTTTAAATTTAATTTGTTACGAAATCGAAGCTCAAAATTTCGACCTCCTATCGAGGCGTGCCGCTAGGCGATTATAATATTAAACCCCTATTACGAACGTAATGGAAAAGGTTCCGAATCCTGATTCGATCGTATGGAGAAGATAGCCCTTTTGGATTCAGTTATTAAATTGAATTTCGATATAAAATTCAGCGCGTTTATATATCGTACGCTCACACAACAACTCCAATCACTTTGAAAATTGAAATCCGATAATAATACAATATTACGGATCCAATGAAACTGGTTTCGTCAAATTCCGAGACTGCGCCTCGGAAGGCTATTTTAAAATTCAATTTAAACGATATATTATTAAAACCGAACGAATCACCTCAAATTTCAATTTAAAAGCTTTTATTTTCTTCAAAACTATCAATATAAATTTTACAAGCCTTCAAATTATTTTTATCCGGCTTAAAACTCTAGATTCAACATTTTATCCAACTTTAAATAAATTTGATTTAATAATTTATTTACCAAATAAATAGTGTTATTTGAATTCAAGTTAAATAATTAACTTTTTAAATATTTAAAATCAATTAAATATGCAAATTTCAAATGCTCAAAAATTCCGGGTCGTCACATTCCTCCCCCCTTAAAAGAATTTCGTCCCCGAAATTACTAGTTAAGAGGAATGGTCCAATACCCTTTTACTTTTTCCAAAACCAAACAATTCAACATCCTACCAACTATCTTTTATAAAGACCCATTACCATTCTAACTAACTTCCCCAACTTTCCCATAGTTTCAAACAATATTACTTACTCAATCATTCAAATTTCAATTTTAAATCAAATTTAAAATTATCAAAATTTTCTCAAAAATTTTCTAACTCTCTAAATTTTCAAAAAATTTCGCCAGCGTCTCCTTTGCGCGGCTAGCTCGGTACAACTACAAAAGGCCTCTACGGGCTCCTAAATTCCAAAAGAAAACAAAATGCCAAGTGGCTAGATCCAAAAACCCAATCAAATTTCATAGTAATTTAAACACATACCTTTTTGGTCGGGAAATTCTAATTTATTATCTGAAATCAAAACCAATTTTCCTTTCCCTTTTTCATACCTGCATATCCTGTTTAGCAATAATATCCAATCACAACATTCAAAAACCTTTATTTGACTTCTTTTACACATTTCCAATATTTTTTTTACTTAAGCCCGTACGTTGCACATATATCATCTGTACGTAATACCAAATCCGATCGCCCACTCGATCACACAATTTCACTTCCGAACTAGTATCGTCCACCCAACTTCCTAGTGCGGACTCAGATCTGGTTTCCTGATTAGAAACCGTCATTCTCCTTGCATAGCTGTAAACTATGACAGAGAATTTCCAGAACCAATCAACAATCCATATCCAGGTTCGCCGTTGAAAATCGAGTGAAAAATCCTAACTCGGATCGACATAACTATCTCGAAATTCTGTGCCTGAATCTGGATCAAATAGCTATGCGAATAAAATAATATACGTACATCCTACGTATTTGCTCCAATTGATTATCAACTACATCAATTTCCTTTTATTCCCATTTATTTTGATTGTTATTCACTTATCCACACTTTCCCTTGCCACAACTTCCAGTTTTAATCTTTTTGTATTCCAATTCCAAATAAATTCAATTTGCTTCAATTTGCGAATTAATTTCAAACCTCAGTACTTTTATCCAAATTTCATTTTCAATTTTACTTGAGTTTAGTCCACCTTCCAATTCAAAATATTGAGTTCAATTCATCTCATTTCAAACAATATTCGATTAATCATTCCTTAAATTAATTTCACTTACTAATTTGTTTTCATATCTCAATTAAAAGTTGTTTGTAAACTTTTTCTATCTGCAATTTCTTTGAACAATATCTTCAGTTCATCTTACTTTACTTATACAATTTAAATTAGATTTCAACATTCAGTTATAATTCTATTTGCTTAAAAAATTTAAATTATTTGTCGTTGGTGAAAATTTTCAAAAGATTTAAAAAAATTCTAACTCCCAGAATTTTCGAAATTTTTTGACACAGTCTCCTTTGTACGGAGGAGCTTTTGCAATTTGACAAGAGATATAAATATATATACACTGACCCACACGGTTGGAAAATAGAAAAACAGTTCATATTTCCTATTTGTATTGCATAGGCGTACCTTATTTCACATTTTAAGCAAACGGCTTATTTATTTTAGCTGTTAGCGCGGGCAAAACCAGTCAACGGCTTCCAAAAACCCGTACTTACTCAATTTAAACATGTAAGTGACAAATATACAAAGCTTATTAACATTCCACTAAATTTCAATAGCTAAACACATACGTACATAAGCAATATCCACTAAACACTTACCATAAGCAAATTTATTAGGCTCCATACAATTTAAATGCTTTCAATCCATATTCAAACCATCCTATTCAATTCAAATAATTACACCACTCCCTACTTAACTCAATTTCATTCTTAGTCCAAACAAACTCATTTAAAATGAATTAATCCTAAAAGCAATCCAACTCCCATTTTCCCGAAGTCAAATCCTCATTAATATAACTTACGTTAATTAACTCAATTACTAATTTCATTTCATTTACCAAACAAGTTTTATTTAAAATCATTTCATAAAACTCGACACAACCATTTCACAATTTTACTTAAATCAAGCTTTTATTCAAATATTACTTAAGTTATTTTATTTTTCGTCTAGTTATTTCAACTTTAAAACTCAAGTTATATATATATATATATATATATTTTATAAGCACTTTCCAATTTAAATCCTTAATTTGATTTCAATTACCAACCAATTTCATCTACTAACTAATTTAAATTAGTTTATTCAGTTAACCATTTTGAATTTCATACTTCCAATTATATTCAATTCACCGACAATCCAAGCTGAATTCATTTACACTTCATTGTTTACATTCAATTTATTTTTTTATGCAAATTCAGTGATATTTACTTAAAAGAAAATCTATTCCTGTTTATATCTATTTTAAATTAATACCAATTCAATCTATACTTAATTTGATTTCATTTTAATAGATTCCGTTCAATTTATTTCGCATTCCATATCCATATTCAATTTATTTAAATACATTTATTAATCTTGGACCATTTCATATTGGTTATATCAAATACTCATTTCATAATTTATTTGCAAACTAAACATTTGCCACATTAAATTGGTATTCGACTTTCATTTAACCAATTCAAGATCCATCTCCATATTTCATTACCAATTAATTACTAGTTTGTTTATTCAAGGTTTATTCCCAATATTTGATTTTTATCTCAAACCACTTTAACTATTTTACTGGAGGTCAATTTATTTTATAATTTTAGTTTTGAATTTTTCATTCACTTCCCAAAATTCAAATCAATTTTATATTGGCTTATTTATTTCACTTCTAAATTTTATAAGTCACAAACTTATTTATTTTCATACTTTCATCAATGGACAACCAATCCCATTCACGTTTTACTTTTTAACTCGGAATTATACATTTTATTTAGCCAATATATTTTTATTATTTCACAAACATTTTTAAATAAGATTCCAGAGTTTAAAAATTTCCAATATTTCAAGATCACCTTTGAAATCAACTACATCTCAAAATACTTTGCATTTCTAAAATCAACCCCAGCTTTTTCAAACAAACACCGACCCAAAACATCCAGGTAGCAAGCCCTCTCTTAGAAACTCGAAAATGAACATCGATGATGCTGCAGTCATTACCGAAGTTATTTCTAGCGACCGAGAAGAGTTTAGTGCTTTTATCTCTTTGAAAACATTTCCAAATATTTTTAATTTCAAATCTCCCAGATTTCAAATTCAACACAAGTTTTTTTTTGAAATAATACTATTATTTCTCCAAAACCTTTGAAAACCACTTTCAAATCCAAAGGAATTTAAATTTTCCTAAAAATTCCAAATTGCAATCCCTTTAAATCTATGTTCAAACATTCTCTGGAATTTTATCTCATTTCAATTTTCAAATGTTTCTCTGGAATTCTATTCCAAAATTATAATCACCTTTACAGTTTACATTAACAAATCTCATTTGTATATGAAGTTTATTTCAATTTATAAATTACATTTGTAATCTATATTTCAAATTCCATTTTGTTATATAAATTTATTCTTCAACTTTGGTTATAAGTTTTCCATTTCTTATTCAATTTCTACATAATAGTGTTAATAATTTAATATTATCATTCCTTAACAAATCAAGCATCCAAATACTATAATACTTTACAAAAATTTATATCTTTTATGTACAAAAATAATTTGGGTAAAATTATTTCATTTACCCCACTTTAAAACAATACTGTGTCGAATTGTTCTATTCAAGTGTTTAGAGATCCCTATCAATAACGTTAATCACTCGTATTGACTAGAATCCATAAACTACTCAATAAACCAATCAACACAATATAAAATCATTTTATATTCACTAACAAATACGCGCTCATATCTATTAATACGCTCAAACTCAGTCAGGAGTACTATTGACTCTATTTCAATGAGTAATTCCCACTAGAGCCAAGATTATCACCAACCTAAGCTCTGATACCAACTGTAACAGCCCGCAAATCCGTACCCCTTGAGTCAGCACTATTCTACCTAAATCAACTCAAGTGGTACAGAAATACGAACCATTTGGGTTAAAGAAGAAGAGATAGAAGAAGAAAATAGAAATCAACATCAGAATCTAACCATCGCAGCGAAATAAAATATAATAATAATAAATGGTCTTTACTCAAAATCAAATATATCTATTTATATATATTACATCATCAGAGTACATCAATCAAAGCTCAACATCAATAACATACAACTGGATACACAGTTACTCTATACAGCGGAATATATATAAGACAAGTACGGAAGTACATATCGTCATCCAGCTTGTCTCCTGAGCTCCACAACATTATATCCTGTATTCTATAATACTCGGTCTGACCCGAGCATTATTGTTAAATAACACCCGAATCTGTCTGGAATACCAGCGTGAGAAAATCACACTCAATTGATTATTAAAGTTTCAAAAATCCTTTGAAAACAAAAGCATCTCGTAAGACCACGCCACAAATAAACATGTCGGGTTTTTACCTTACGATAACTAAAACAATTTTTATAGGAATCCTCTGATATTATAATAGGGTCTATATACAAATACTTATAAAATAGCCGAAATTGTTACATTCATTAAATTCCAGCTACTAGCCACAGAGTGGGTAATACAAACAAAACTCGTACAAGGCTCGTAGGGAGAATGGATTTCCAACTAATGACTAGGCACTGGGGTACCACCTGTCAGAGTACGTGGCCTAGATCACAGTACCGAGGAGTATGCCCGCTCCCTTGCAACACAAGACTGGGACTATCCCTTATTGGATAATCCCGAATGAGATCACCCCGCGGTTGGGATCAGCAACCGCCCACTAAGCCGAAATAAAAAGGGACATCTAGGCAGGGATGACCTCACCCTGCTTGGGTGCTACCCACCTAGCCTTGCCGCATGATCCTTGATTTTCAGTCATTCCCATTTGTTGAGGCTTGAGGCTAAGCGTTACCTTTTTAGAACATATCCCTTAGAATGCCCATCGTCCACCTGACGATGTTTCGCAAGCATTCATCCATACAAGTCCGTCCCGGGTTCGAACGGAACCGAAGACACTATTCTTACTACATCCATTTCAGAAATATCCTCAAGATTAGTAGCGACTAGCCCTTGCACTTGACTGCTCATCTTCGAATCCAAACTCGTTTCCCACGAAAACGTACAAACCGGATCGAAGTGGTTTTCGAGAAATAAATCTCGATCCCGGTCTCTTCGAAACGATCAACGCATTTGTCCAATATTGATAATCGATTATTTAACTATCAATTAACATTCACAAACAACCATCCAACAATAAATAATTTTCCAAGTTATGTATTAACCTTAAAAATATCTTCACAAGATATATTTTTACTTTTCAAACCCCTTTGAAAAACAGTTTTCAAAACTATCTTCCTTTCTCAGAATAAATTCCACGTATTTCTATTTCCACTGGAATCACCAAGCACAAAACTTTAGATTTTTAAAAATAATTTAAAAACTCTTTATTATAAAATATACTTTAAAACATTTAAATTAAAAACTACTTTAATATTTTATTAAAAATGTATATACATTAAAAATAATTAAAATAAAGTTACTTTATAGAATATGGAACTAAATTTCTCTTTTTAAACAAAGTACCAAGTTACCTTAAATAATTACTACGATAATAGATTTGAAAAATATTTGCCTTAGAATTTACACATTTAGAAATAATAAATTTCCTAAACATGCTTTTTTTTAAAAATAACATTAAACTTTTATCTTATATTTAAAAATCTACTTAAAACGTACTTGGCTATCCAGAGAAATATACTTCTCTTCACATTCTTCTTTAAATCCCCAATTCAAACACTTGAATCAATTTCCAAATTGATTTCCAATTTACTCCCTTTTATTCCAAAACCCATTAATTTCAGATTTAAATCCTTAATTATGATTTAAAATACTTTTACTTGTAATACCAATTTAGATGTCTCAATTTACTTCTTTATCCCTTTAAATAAATTTAAACTTTAAATTTTAAATAATTCTTTTATTCTATTAAAATAATATCACTTAATTTCACAATTCATTAATTACTGTTTATTCAAATCCTTTTTTTTCCGTACTCGAAGTTATTTATTAATATTTAACATCACTTCCATTCCTTTTTCAATTCATTCTTAATTTATTAAATTTTCTAAGATTATTTCGCTTACAAATTTACTTCCTTTATTTTCTTTCCAAAATCTTATTTATATATTTTTGGTAATTCATTATACTCAAATATATCCAATCAAATCATAACATTCAATATTCCAATATATTCATCATAGAATATCAAGTAATCACAACAGAGAATATTAAATAATAAATGTTGAGGGGTCTAGTTGGATCCCTCCAACCTATTTTCCCTGCATCCACAGACGTTAGCACAACATAAAATACCAATTCCACAATCCAAGTTGAGACCCCTTCCCACCATCGCTAACGAACTACTTGCCAAAATCTCACGCGCCCTTGCTCCATCACCGCCCTCGCGTACGAGCCCTCCACGACAGCGACGACCAGCACCACTAAGTCGCAACTTAGCTAATCAAACGCCCAGGCCCAGATCGAGGTCGCGATGTGAAGTCGCGTGAAGATGCCGATTTGACTCCGTGCGTCCAGGCTTCGGCCACATTTTATTTTAAAAATCGGTGATTTGAATTGAAATAGAGAAACGAAGGCAGCCATTAAGGGTTTTTGATTTCTTCGAATTCGATTAGAAGAAGATGGCTTCGGCAATTCAAATTAAAAGTTTTTTTTTAGATTTTGAAAAACTGAAGGGGGCATCGGCCGCCATTTTTTTTCTTTTTTTTTTTCTCGTTTGAATTCAATGAAGTTGTCTGAAAAAGAAGAAAACAGGGTGATGATTTAAACGAAGGTAAAGGAAAATGTTGGACTGAAGGAAAAGAAAGGGGACAAGCGTCTCAAGCACGCTTCCTATGTTGGCTGATGGAGAAAGAAAGTAGGCTGATGGGAAAATGGAAAAACAGCTGATGGTGATTGGTGTGTGTGTGTGTATATATATATATATTATTCAAAGTTTAAATTTAAATTGTCACGAAATCGAAGCTTAAAATCTCGACCTCCTATCGAGGCGTGCCGCTAGGCGTTTATAATATTAAACCCCTATTACGAACGTAATAGAAAAGGTTCCGAGTCCTGATTCAATCGTATGGAGAAGATAGCCCTTTTGGATTCAGTTATTAAATTGAATTTCGATATAAAATTCAGCGCGTTTATATATCGTACGCTCACATAACAACTCCAATCACTACGAAAATTGAAATCCGATAATAATACAATATTACGGATCCAACGAAACTAGTTTCGTCAAATTCCGAGACTGCGCCTCAGAAGGCTATTTTAAAATTCAATTTAAACGATATATTATTAAAACCGAACGAATCACTTCAAATTTCAATTTAAAAGCTTTTATTATCTTCAGAACTATCAATATAAATTTTACAAGTCTTCAAATTATTTTTATCCGGCTTAAAACTCCAGATTCAACATTTTATCCAACTTTAAATAAATTTGATTTAATAATTTATTTACCAAATAAATAGTGTTATTTGAATTAAAGTTAAATAATTAACTTTTTAAATATTTAAAATCAATTAAATATGCAAATTTCAAATGCTCAAAAATTCCGGGTCGTCACAGGGTTCTCGAATGTGCAGAGCTTTTCCCGCATCCTTTCTCCTTTCTTCTAGATTCACTCAATTCTGCAATGTAACATTCATGAGCAACGCTTTGGTCTCCTCTCATCCTGACTCCGTGCTCGATCAGGAACTTCATTGTGAGGCACCATTGAGCCAGTGCTATCTTAAAGTCGGCTAACGTAGGCCTTTCTAGAAATGCATTATATGTTGACATCTCATCTACAATCACAAAAGTCTAAATAAGGATGACTTGTCGTTCTCCCTCTCCGATTTCCATAGGAAGGTCAATGGTCCCCACTGGCTTCTTAGGTTCTCTGGTAAATCCCTGGATCTTCATTTGGCATGTAGGTACACTTTTCATACCTATCTTCAACTGATAGAAGATGTGCTTGAAAAGTATATTAACCGAGCTTCCACCGTTAACCAATATTGGGTGGACAACTGTGGGTTTGATTCCCACTGTTATCACTATTGGATCAAGAGTTGGCTCCCTAATTCCTTCGGTACCACGGTCGTAAAATATTATATATTGCTCATCACTTTCTGCGACTTGGTCGGAGTTTCACCAACTATCGACAAACATGGCCTTTTTGGGACACGCTTTAGTGAGCTTGCTTATCTCTCCATTTCCCCCAGCTTCTTTGTGCAGGATGTGGTCCATCTGATATAGTTCCAATAATGAAGCTTTGGCCAGTTTATTTCGACCCTTGGTCACTAGTTCTAGCCTGATTTTCTTACTCCCTAGGTGGTTGAGGGACTATAGCATGGCTGGATTTTCGCGGCCCTTTTCCATATTGCTGAAGCTAGTTATCGCGGATCAATCCTTCAATGAGGTCATTGAGGTGGCGGCATTCATTTGTGTTGTGCCTTTGTGTCTCATAGAAGCGGTAGAATTTCCCTGAGCACTTCTTCTGTTCTGTTGCCTACTTCCTAAGGGGTTTCCTATACTGCTTAGTTTCTTGCATTACGAGATAGATATTCCCTGGGGTGTCATTCAGAGGGTATAATCTCCTAGTCCAAACTCTCTAAACCTTTTGTTACGACCACCACCATTTTTCTTGTTAGAGTTCTGATTTCCTCTCTTCTGGTTTCCATTCTTCCCCGGGGCCCCTTGATTATTCCCTGGATTGCGTGAATTCTTATTAGAAGTCATGCCATTCTGCTCGGTGCTCGTTTGTTGTGTTCCAGCCGCCTTTCTTTCCAGCTCCTACGCCTCTTTCAAACTAAAGTATTGTGTTGCTTTGCGGTTGAAACCTTTCATGTTAATAGGCTGCTTCATCTTGTTCCATTTTTCGAACTTTGTCATCGGGTGAATAGCGTGGACTAGGGACATAAAAACCATGTCTTTCATTCGGATTACTCACATCTTTCACTACCGTGTTGAATCTATTCATAAATGATCTCAATGACTCATTGCGCACTAGAACCAGTCCTGATAGGGACATGACGTCCTTTGGTTTGGCAGTATGAAGTCTGAACTATTCAAGAAACTTTTTTGCAAGTTGATCGAAAGTAGCCATAGATCTTGGGGGAAGTCTGGTGAACCACATGGATGCAACGCCTTCTAGGAAGATGGGTGAACATCGACAACGTATGGCTTTCGGAGTGTTGGCTCCGTCCATATACCAACTATATTTGTACAAATGGGGTTTCAGATCCTTAGTATCGTCATAGGAGAGGATGGTTGGCATGGTAAACTTGTCTAGGTACCTTTCATTCGGGATCTCGTTGGTAAACGGGGTCCGACTTGGGGCAGATCCCCATTCATCATCTTTCTGACCCTTACTCTCGTCCATCAGCCACCTAACCATGTCTAATATGTATGCCTCAGATGTCTGGCGGTCCTGAGGGCGGAAATTAGTCACTATGCCAAGTGTTTGGTTCAGCAAATGATCTTGGCGCATGGGTTGATGTCTAGGTTCTCGTGTCCTCGGGAGAGCCATTCCTATGGGACCCCGTTGGCTTGCGTTTGGCCTAACTGGGGCAGTCTGGACGTTTCTAATGTTATCACATGCATTGGCACCTTCCTCTACCTGATCACCATGCTCTTTTCCCTCTTAATAAGGGAAATTCATAGCCACATCCTCTAGTGGGGTTTTAGCCCCTTGATTCAAATTCAGATTTGGTTGTCTTGGGTCAAGTGGGGTGTTCTCATTCTTTTCCAAGTTATATCCTATTTTCACCCTTTTCAATAGATGTTTTCCATTTCCTCTGTGTAAGCCAAAAACAGAGGAGTTTTCTTGTTCCATGGCAATAGCTGGTTCAAGGACGGTTCTCTGAACGGGATTTGACTGAAGAGTTATCAAGGAATTGAGCTTCTCCATTAGAGCCTTTTGACTCTCTTTCATTCTTTGGTTGATTTCTTCAGCCATCTTATTAAACTCATCTCTGGTAACAACCTCATGCTGACTAAAGGACCCTGATGCTTGATTCCCTAAACCAACAGCATTTACTTCAGTCTATTGGATACTAAACCATTCTGTGGCTATTGTTGCCCCTATGGATCATCCTAAGGCAGTCCATTTCCTTTCAGGAGCCATTTGACTTTGTAAGACAACTGGATTTCCAAGTAGAGATTGGAGACCTAAATTTTGGATCTATGCAATCCAAAGTAAACAGCGAGATCAGGATTCTAAATTGAAAGCGGGGATCTAACTTCCGGAACTATATAATCCAAAGTAAATAGCCAGATCTGATCCTAGGTTGTAGGTTCTCAATGAAAGCACCAAAATGTTGACCCAAAAATTGGTCCAACACCCTGGTTTAGACTTGAAAGCACCAGCCTTGCCTTTACAGAGCAATATAACAGATCACAGAAATAGAAAAAAGGCAATAAAGGAAAATAAACAGAAATTTATTTTAGTGGTTCAGCTGTTAACGAAGCCTACATCCACTTTATAGTTTTAATACAAGTTGAATGCTATTACAGAAGTTGTTTGATTACAAGACTTTAGCCAATTCTGAACTAAACTGGATCTCTACAGTTAGAATCCTCCGGAGAATGGTGTATTCCTTCTGAGATCATTGTGAGGGAGGTTATAGGTGAAGAAGAGTCCTAGCAGAGCTCTAGCAGTCAGTTTCATAAACCCCTTTTATGTTGCAGAAGGCATGCTATTTATAGAGGTTGGAGGGCTTCTAGGCCAAGCCCGTCATTTTCAGGTCTCGGGTATGGTACAGGCGACCCAGGGGGATTTAGCGGTCGAAAGTTGCTAAACTCCATGGGTCACTGAATTCCTCCTCCTTTGATCGTATTTCATAATTTGTCTATTCGTGGTTTGTGGGAGTACATGGTCTGTTGTCGTTTCGGCCTCGGAGGTCTGTCCTGGAATCCGATATTGGAAATGTCTTCTTCGGCATTCATCGTTGTAGTCATATGCTGATGACAAGTCGATGGCCGCTTATACTTAAACCATTGTTGATTCGCAAGGAAGTTGGTTTCTTGGCTTCATTGACTCCCGTTGTCATCTTAACCATGCAGCTTGGTCCTTGTCGAACTCTAGTCGTAACATCTCCGGTTAGTTCTTGAATTATTCTACCACTTAAGGCTGCCCCGCTTACTGTCGGTATCTACTGGGTTAAAAACCCGGATAACAAGAACATTAGCGGCAGCCGGGTCTTCAACCGTTTCCTCGTGTTGTTCTGGAACAGTGCCACTCATGGGAGTTTGACTGGAACCTGGAAGACTTACAAAATTTGCTAAAACAAGGAGATTAGCTCAAAGCCATTGCGTATGAAGGATAAAAACATTTTATATATGGAGGAGTATAGTATGATACCAGCATCCAGTTGACTTTTGTAGTCGCCGAGGTGCCTCCTTCAAGGAAAGGAGATATCAATTTTGACTCAAAGCTAGGCTTGTCCGGATCGTAGCCGAGATTCTACCCCATGTCAAGAGAATTTGATGGTCCAGCTACTTGGGTTAGAGAGGAACCTTTACGATCAGTTCCTGAAGACCCGACAATATCCTCTCCTCCTTCAGTAGGTGCAAAAGCCTTGAAAATTTGAAGTTTTTTGACGGCCAGATCTGAAGGCTCATTTCCACAAAGAACCTCCCTCATTAATTCTTCCTCATTAAATTCATCTTCAATCAGCTATTCCTTCTTCATCTTAACAATATGCTCCCATGCTTCAGCAAGCTATTCAAGGTAGCCTTTGCCAAGAAAACTTAAGTCATTATAGGACAAGACTTTAGCATTGTATTCTATGATCAGTGAATCGAACAAGTCCTTGATCTCATTTCTACCAGACTCCATGGAGGCTTCCACTTGGGGGTCGACAGGTTCGATCATTTCTTTCCGGCCTTCTTCTCGAGCCTCATCTTTGAGAGCTTCAATTTTAGAAAATTGCTCATCAAATTTTACCTTTAAGCTCATAACCTCAATGACTTCTTCGTAATAATCTATGATTCCTCCTGGGCTTCAATTTTTTCCTCCCTTTCCTTCTTTAACAATTCTTCAAGCTCCTCAACGCAGCAAGCTAAAGCATCTTTCTCCTTATGCAAAGAGTCTTTTTCTAAGATGAGTGCCAATTGAGATGAAGTACCGCGTCGAGTTCTTTTATGAAAAGTTTCTATATGGCTTACCGCCTCTGCCATTTTCTTGGCATTCTTTTCTGCTTCAGCAAGTAGGTTTTTAAATTCTAGCAACTCAACATCCTTGTGCTTGATTATATCCTTGTCGTGTGTTGCTTCCAACTTAAGACGGTCTACTTCGTGTTATCGCTTGATAGGAACTTTAGAAATTTTTTCTACCAAGTGTATAAATGATTCATGTTGTACAAATACGTCGTTCATACATGTTAGGGAGCTTTTCTTAAGCTCGGGCAACTTCTCTATGGTGGAAGTGTAGGGAGCAGTATCCGACAGGGGTGGATCAGAAGTAGCGAGTGGGTGTTTCCCTGATCGGTGCTAATGAGAATATCTTGAGCTTGAAGAGCCGGAGTGTTGTTCATGAGATGTAACGACGTGTGGGCCATGATAAGAAGGTTGTTCTCCACTCAGAATCGAAAAATGAGATTGTTCGCCTTAACAAGATGTATGAGATTGATATTTTTGTTTAGAAGAGAAATAAGACTCCCTCGAGTGGCAATTGCTATCCCGTCCCTCATCCTTTTCTCTGTGTTAGGTAGACTCGGAATCTGGCTTGGACGATGGTATGCTAAGGAGCATCGAAGATGATCGAAGGCTCTCGATTGAGAAATTACACCTAAAAAGACCATATAAGAGTGTATTAGAAATTTTCGTATGAGAGATCAATAACAAGGGTATAGTAGAGTGCTGGTGATTGTGAGTCTCCTAGTGTTCACCTCAATAGACTGATGATGGTAGCTTTGCTCATCTGTGTGTTCTCCCCTTTATTAGAAGATTGGATGTCTTCGCATCTTCTTGTGGGAGATTTAAGTTCTTTGATGTTAATGTTTGGAAATTCGTAAGACATGATGTCATCCAGAATTTGAAGATTAGAGAATCACTTTAATGAACTTTTCAAATGTTGAGATGATGATTCCTCTTCAAGAGGAGTAATAACAAATTCTGGGTCTGATGTGGCTTTTCTTCTACGTAGCCTGTACGACAACCTCTTTTGTGATGCCCCACCCCGAGACCTACATTAAGAAAGAGAATTACAAGGTAATTCTACCTGTTAATGCAGAGAATAGGGAAGGTTAAGGACGACCATCATAGTCATGCATTAGACAAGAGCTAAGTACGTCGATTTGGTATTCATTTTTTCATTTTATCTCAAGAGTTCAACATACTTAATTCTACCTAATACACTATTATGGTGGCTAGAGGATCAAAAAAAATTATAATCCAAATAAAAAATTTAAAATTTCCAATTATATTTTAATTTACTATGCTAAATTATAACTTTTGTTATTATTTAATATATACAGGTAATCTCCAAACTAGGGTTGTCATAGACTCACCCCTAACAAAATTGCGTCCTCGCAACTTCTAGAGAAGAGTTTGTATTTAACATACTAATTTCATCAATCAAAGGAAGGATAGACAAGCACGAGATCAAAATTCCTCACTCTCTACTCAAGACGAAAGAAGACCAAGATAAAATTGCTCGGTAAATTCAATGATTTTCCTAAGTATAAATACTAGGATTTGTGAACCATTGAATTTCTTGAGCAATACATCGTGATTTCGAAGGTATCTCACTTTTGAAACAAAAACACAACGATGTGCTACTCAAAAATCTATCGAAGGAGATTGATTTCAAATAAGTTTTTCAAAATAAAATGGAATTTTAGTATCGCTTTATCCAAACTCTAACAACAAGCTGACGACTTTTCGTATGTCACTGCGGAAGGAGCCATACTAATACTAAGATAACAACCATTGAGGTAAGAAAATTCGATGAGAGATGGTTACTTCACAGATCACCCTACTCAAACGACCGTAAAATGCTAGTCGTTAGACTATTGCACTAAGGCAAGACAATAACGAGGAACACAATAGATATAAATTTTATTTTACAATCAAATTTTATTAGAGTTCGAAATTCATTATCTTCAAAACCATAATCTAAATTTTGTTTACAATTAAACTTCTTATAGTTCTAAAATTTATTGCCTCTAAATTCTAAATCTCAATTTTCATCACTTGGAAATTTTCCAAACTCCTTCCTATAGTTCTTATAGAATGACAAATAATTTCAAAATCATATTCCTCTTTTATTACAAAATTAAATTTTCGAAAGAATTTTCATAATTTCATCGCAACAATTCTTAAGATAAAATTTTAAATTTTACTACTCTTTATTTGTAAATACCCAAATTCTTATAACAAAGTCCATCTTTAACATGTATAATTTATTTTAAAATATTCAATAAACTTTTTAAACAAAGAATTATCTCATCATTTCAAAAATAAAACATAACTTTATTCAAACTCGTACATTTCAATTATCGTAATGGCATTGCCTCGCCATTGATTTATAATAAATAACAATATCTATTGGCTGTAGCTTTGCCCAAATGATCAAAACTACCTCGCCACTCATCCAATCCCACTATGGTTCATTGACTGCATATGTCATACAAAATAAAATTTAATTCACAAACCTTTTTAATTTATTTCCAAATTTAGTCTCGTTAAAACTCAATTTATCGTGTTTAATAGTCTCATCATAACATTTAAAAAAGTTCTATTGATAACGTTGATCAGGCGTATCGACTAGAATTTTTAAAGCACTTGATGGATAACCCAACGAAAAACTCATCTTCTGTAAAAGAAGTATCTCATATTTAGTTCTCAAAATTTTCTTTATTTGTCCCAAAAACCAAATCCAATTCCTCTTAGAAATATATCTTCAATTTTTGAAAAAATTAAAAACCCAATACATTACATTTTCCCAAAATCAAAAACACAAAAAGAGACTCATTGAGATGTTCCTTGAATATACTCGAATCACAAGATTGAGGGAATAGATTGGAGTGTTCGTCATTCCTAATGGTATAACGAACTACTCAAAAACCCATAACAAGTGCAGAATTGGTAAAAGAACACTATCCTTGGCAACTCGTAGCTAATGAGAATCGGTTTAGGGTCAAGCTGAAGAAAGATCCTAGCACCACCAATAGATCGAATAAGAATTCAGTGAGATATTAGGGTAAGGGTAAAATATATTCTTGAATGAAAAAAGGAACACAAACGGCAACATTACTTTGGGTAAAGTAATATTACTAAGCCTATAAATGAGTACCCAAAAAGGTTATCTCAAAAGAGATAAAAATGACAATATCAATCAAATTCCAAGGATCACCTCATTTCCTTAGTGGTCATCCTCATGAAAGGATGACCAAAAGGCTAAGAACCGAGAATGAGATCAATACAATATTTGATTATCCAATTGGGTGTCATACTCGAACGGACTTATAGAAATCAACAGAGTCACAATGATGGGAATGCGAGATATATCATCAACATCTCGATACTCAAGAGTGAATATAGAGACTTCGGAATCATAATCAATATTCTGAAGACAAGAATTAACCAACCAACTGAATTTGGATACTTAAATATAGGACCCTTAAAATTATAGAATGTTGCTTGATAAAATGCAAGGCACTCACTCTCAATTTACTCCAAACTCAATATAGAAAATAGTGTGCTAATACGCACACAAAGATAAGCTACAAGGAACAAATCCTAAAATTATCACGTCAAGTGTTGCAGATCCCCTCAAAATGATTCACAACCCTCAAGTAAGCAACAAGACCAAAACATCTAATAGCGTTAACAAATTTCTCTGGTATGGATAAATGCCAAGCACCCATATTGAAGAGGATTAGACTTGTACGGTTATGAAAAATAATATAACCTTCTAAAATGGTAGGAGATATACCTCGAGACTAAGATGCACTACCAGAGGCCTGAGCCACATTCAAATTCCCCGAACCTGAACTCTTACCCATCTTAGGACATGCCGAAACCATATGTCCTTCTTGAAATATTGGCACTTAGGGGTTTGAGGACATTCTCTAGCTAGATGGTCACTAGAACCATAATTGAAGCAAGCCAACACTCTAGCTGAAGGAGGCGTTGCACCGGAATGAGAACCAAAATTGCCTCGCTTCTTCTTCTTCTTAGGAGGAAATGATTGGGATCTATGAAAGGGAAATTTCTTCTTATTTGGGTTCTTTCGAGCCTCGGCCTCATCACTACCATCTCATTCTTTTTCGACGACTTCAAGGTGAAGCACCGAATCCACAAGCTCCTCGAAAGAGAGATTAAGCGGAAGAATGAGCGACTTCTTCAAATATTTCTTCTTATATTTAGTACTAATGAACTCGAGCCTATAATTGGATAGAGACTCGAAGGAAGATACATAATCTGACATAGAGGAACTTCCCTACTTCAACTCAACGAAGCGATGGGCAAGGATAGCCTTCTCAAATTCTGGCACAAACTTCAGCTCAAAACGATTTCGGAAATGTTGCCATGTAAGAGTATACTCATCTATCTCAACTATAAGGAGCTCATACCAATCTAGTGCTCGTTCTTGCAGCATACTCGATGCCACAAGAACAAGGTGTTGATCAGAGATCTCCATGCGAGTGAAGATGCGCTCGCATGTTCGGAGCCAAACATGAACCTCTAAAATTGTCTAGGAGCCTTTGAATGGCTTGCCTCTGAGATGGGTGAAGTCGCTACACATACGCACAAATGCGGTTTAGTGCGGAGGAGAGGAATGAGTAGGCGTGGGAGGTTGAGTGCTTCTAAGAAGCTCAATATTCTGATTGGTCGACATATAGACTCCTTCGAGACAAGGACCACTGGACGGTCCCGCCTTCGAAGTGCATCCTCTTCTTCTTCCAGACATGAGATGAAAGTTAAGATAAGATAGTATTACTCACAGAGGTAGATATTTGCAATTCAAATTCGTTAAATAGAAATACTGTGAAATTTAAAATTAACATTGCTAACATATTCCTTTCTATCTACTCCTAAAAAAACTCAAAAGGTTAAGGACAAGGCTGGGTTCAACTGCGATTTAAGGATGATGTTTACACTTGTATTATACTTGATGTATGGTAATCGTGTATATTGTTCTACGTTTAATACATTTTGTTCTGAATCTAGCTCTAATACCAAGCTGTGACGCCCTATGTCGAGACCCACATTAACAAAGAGAATTACTAAGTAGTTCTGTCTCCTAATGCAGAGAATAAGGCTGGTTAAGGGTGGCCATCATAGTTTTGCATTAGATAAGAGCTAAATATGTCGATTTGGTATTCTTTTTTTTCATTTCGTCTCAAGAGTTCGACATACTAATTCCTATCTAATACACTACTATGGTGGCTATAGGATCAATTCAGAAACAAAATATAATAAAAATAACGATCTCGAGTCACGGAACAACAACATAGATGATATACACACACACACACACGCATACATCAAATGTAATACAACATGCCACAAGTAGTATTCAACCACAATATATACATACATCCCCACAAAAGAGTAGATACAACACAAAGTTCCCAAAAAATGACTACTACACAAAAACTATGCCATCTATCCAAAGTTAAAGGAGAAGTCCAAAAGATATTGCTGGCAAAGGTCCAAAAGGTCAACCTGCAACTAAGTTTGACCTGAGTAATAAATACATGGGTCAGGCTAACTAGAACTTGATATTAGCAAGAGATAAATGGATATACATGCATAAGGAAAACATTCCACTAAATAGAAAGGAATGATAAAAATGAAGTCCTATTCATAATTCCAAGGGTGGCAATGGTATAATGGATCAATAATAGCTCATGAATAGGTTTAACATACCATTAATTCCTACTCAAGTTTATTCAACATAAATGTAAATAAGAAAAATGATAGCCATAAGAGGAAACATCAAAATCTCCAACTCAATTATGCCTCATTTCATCGGTATATAAATATATAACTCAGAATCAAGGAATCATGCAAACTCTTAACTCAAGGAACTCAATAAGAGTTCAAAACCTCATAAAAATGAAATCATCATATATGTATAACATGTCATATAGCTCTAGGCTATCGATGTACTAAAGACATCTCAAATGGTGAAATCATAATAAAACTCAGAAAACTCAGAAAACCTGGATTGGCGAGATCCCCAATTGCATGCCAAAGCAATACTACACGTGCCAAACTCAGACCAGTACTATATATATAATTTTGGTACCTATCCCAGATGACCGAAATCGTATATCCCAGACGATTGAAGTCGTAAAACTCAGACGATCGAAGTCGTAAACCCAAGACAACCGAAGTTGTAAACTCAGATGACCAGAAGGTCTATAGTACCATAACCTAGAATGTGTTAGAAACTCCTAGATAGGAATCCGAAAAGCGTTAACGTGCATCCAATACCACACATTCGCACATAACGGTTTACTAACCTCTAGTCAATGCCACATTAGAAAATAGAAATCGTCATAAAATCTCAAAACTTGGAAAACTCAGACTTGCCTCATCTCTTCGGCAAGTAAAATAATATATCGGGTTCTCATACATTATAACCCCAAAAGTACGAGATCTCGAACCACAAATCTCGCCAAATATTGGCCATCTCAGATAATTCCCAAAAACAGGAGTTATAAATCTTAAAACACGCCATAAAATAGAAAATCTCAGAAATCATCTCAAATATATATCCCAGAATTCATTCGATTGTAAAAGTCCGGAATTAACCGAAAAAATAAGCGCACATGTCCCATACCACATGTTTTACCAAATCGTTTAATTCTCTTCCTCATAGTTAGAAAAGTGTAACAAAAATATATATTATTTATAAAATAATTTTCTAGAGAAAATGGAATTTTAGAACAATTTTTCGAAATCATTTTGAAAGAACTTTATTGAAATTTCTCCTTATTATAGGAAACAATGCTTGAAATCAAAGAAAAACATCGAAATTACTCCAAAACGATATTCAAATTTAAATCAAATTTAAATTTCAAATTCCAACGAATCTTAGCTTGTACATTGGTGGACGTCATATCTCTCAAAAACATTCAAAAACATCACAAGATTGCGAAAGAAATGGTGTCAAAACAAAGCATAAGAAGGCCAAACGCTGCGAAAAACAAGGAAAAGAAGGCCCAGAACATCAGTTCACAAGTCGACAGGGGGGTCGACACCCTTGTTTTGGCCTTTGACCTCCAAGTCGACATGGAGAGAAGCTCAGTCGTTAGGCCTGTCGACCAGGTAGGTAGCTTGGTCGACAGTGAGGTCGACCTAGGCTCCGTGAAATATTTTCTGTTGCAAGCCTTGTTCGTATTGATTTTCTAGGAGCAGTTTGACATATCAAACTGACATATTTTTCAATGAAAATTAACATGCAGCAAGATCAACAACAAAACTACAATTTGAAAAGTACCTAGAAGAAATTTGAGATAAAATCAAGAAGGTATGGGTGCTCAAAGTAGCAACTAGAAATGAGAAAACAAAGAAACAAGGAACAGAGAATAGAACGTGTACAGAAAGTTTTCTGAGCCAAATTTCTTTACAGAAACACTAGTTTTAGTTATCAATTATGAGTGTTGTACTCACCTTTCCTATTTAGCAAATTTTTGTATGCAAGCAATGATCTTTGGTGGAGGTAAGGAGCTCTAAGGACCTGTATAAGATAAAAATGGAACATGCACAGCAAAAGAAAATTGTTACAAACAGTTATATCTCGATTCAAAGATTTTGATGAAATCGTTTTGGTATTAGATGGAGATTACCTTTTTCTATTCTATTTTATTGTGTTTATTCTTTAGTTAGCAGCAAGATAGAGTGGGAATTTGATTTAGTTAAGAGAGGCAATGAATTTGCTCTTGTTTTCTTTACTGTAAGTTTTAGTTTGAGAAAGAAGAAGATGAAAACTAATGTACAGCTCTTTCTCAAAACCTAGAAGCCTCTAGATAATAGGCTAATGGATCCAAATCCTACCCAAATAAGCCCAAGAGCAAAATACTTAGTGAAATAATGAAGCTATGTGCATATTTACTCTAATTTAACATTATATACACATATTTCATCATTTAGATGCGCAATAAAATGTATACATCCAATTGTATTAAAATAAAATTATTATTATAAAAAAATAAAATTTAATTTAACAATAAAAAGATATTTTTACAAATAAAACCTTATTTTTAAAAATATTTTGCAGTTTGCACTATTTTATTACAAAACACTATTTTTCATTCAACAATTTGTACAAAAATTGATATCTTGTCAAATAGATTACAATAAATCATTTTAACTCTTTTTAATCATCAAAATATTATTTTTAAACCATATTCCATCTTTTATTTTAATAAAATACATAATATACTAATATTTCCCATTTTAAATTCAATAAAAGATTAATATTGACAATGTTTTCGAATATTGTTGTATTTACCCAAATAAAATTGCAATTTGATTATTTTCTACTCAAATTATCAAAATAAAGTTTTTAAAACTTTATTTTAATTAATTTAGATTTATTTCAAAATTTTAACATTGAAATACATCAACTATTTAATTTATTAGCTCCAAACTAATAAATACCCAATATTTCAATTTAATTAAGCCAGATATTATCCAATCAATATTAATCCCATATTTATACCCAAATAAACAAAATAAAGTTCCAAACTTTATTTTTCTCATTTTATTTACAAAATTCATTTTATTATTCCAAATAAATAATTTAAAATTTCCAATTATATTTTAATTTAAAATATTAAATTATAACTTTCGTCATAATTTAGTATATACAGGTAATCTCCAAACAGGGTTGTCACATCTTTTTCTCCAAACAGGATTGTCGGACTTACAATGGTTCAACCATTGGCACTTTTTCGAGGCTTGCATCGACATCTCTCTGTAACGACCCGTAAATTTCGACAATATAATTTGTTTATTTAATAGGATTTTTGTAATTTATTTTAGTAGACACAATAAAGGGGATAAATAAATGTTAAAATGAAGGCTAAAATAAATTATGTAAATGGTGACTTAAAACCTATTTATAGAAATTTGAATAAAATCCAAATTGAATTAAGTAGAAAAAGGATTCTTACCTGGATATAAAATTTAATATGAGAAATTAATGAGAATATTAAATTGATTTAATGCTATAAAAGGGTGTAAACGGTAGTTGGAATAAATTAAGGAATCATGTTATTGCAAGTTAATAATTTACGACTTGAATGAAATTCCAATTCATTAAAATCATTTAAATGTTATGATTTGATTTTAAATGGAATATGAGAAAAACAAATGTAAGGATTTGATTAATATATATATGTTATTTATTCAGGGCATTGAATAAAATTGGGAATCCAATTGTAATCAATGGTAATAATGTTGGTATTAGATAATAAATTAAATTTCAATGCAATACCCATAAATGAATGGAATGAAATGAATGTATGTAAATGTATACTAGGTTATTTATCAAATAGAAGGAAAGAAAAGTACATATCGAATTGATTGATGAATAAAAATGCATTGAATAATAATTGAATGTAAAGTTAATGGTAATTGTATAAAATCAATATAAGATAATGAATTGCAATAATTGTGGGTTGATAATAAGGTGTGAATGGGAAAGTGATTGTATGGTAAATGAATGGAATTCAAATTTATTAAAAAAAAGTAAATGGGTACTTAGTAATAGATTTAAACGGACTTAAAAATGGAATTTATTTAATTAATAGATGTAATGAATAAGGATATATTTATAAATGTGGGATGGAGAGTTTTACCATAACTATTATGAGTTATATACTTAGTTCGTTCAATTAAATCAAAAACCATTGCAATAAATATAAATTTAATGTTATGCAAATGAGATAAACAATTAGAAATGTTAAAGTATTTGGATATATATATATATATATATATATATATATATATATATATATATATATTAAGATAGATGGTACCCAGGATGGTAATATGATAAATATATAATTTAAGAATGAGAATCAGGATTTATTTATATGGAAACTTAAAGTCTAATAATTGGATTTAATTTCAATTAAATGAGAGTGAATATAGTTAAATAATTCGTTATTCGAAATAAAGATAATGTGAGAAATTTGTGTGATAAATTTGGAATCCAATATTTAATTCATCTGTTTGACAGTAATGATTGGAATACTAATTAATTTATTTAACTAAACGAAATTTTTGGATATTATTCATAATTTGGGAATTTAATGAAATTAAGGATTTATATTGAAACTTATAGATTTACCTTCTTTAAATTGACATCTAAACTTGTTGAAATTTTGCAAATGATTGAGAATTTTTTTTAGTGATTAAATGGGTCAATTTTAGAATCTAAATATAAAATTTGATTTTATTTATTTATTTCAAATTTATTTAATTAATATAAAAATAGCCGTTTTGGGCACGGACTCGGATTTCGACGAAACCAGTTTCATCGGATCTGTATCAGTGAATTGTTGTAGGGTTCCAAGTTTCGGAGCGATCGGACTTGTCGTTTGATCGTACGAACGCGAAACGCCTTGAAATCGATTTAATTAAAATCAATTTGAAATCAATTTGAAAATATTGTTTTCAGCATAACTTCTTCATACGATGGAATTTGGACGTGAAACTTTTTCCATCGCGTTCAGAATATTTTAAAACACCTATTTGGATACATGGGTTTACCCAATTTCGTTCCGGGGTCAGAACGGGCTTTTTGGGCCAATTATCGTTCAGCACGTTTGTTTATCGGATCCATCTATTCGAATTTCTAACCTATCTATATAAACCCAGTTATAAACCCTAGCCCCATCTATTCTCATTTGTTTGTGCATTCATTCATCAGTTCCTTCTCTTCTTCGAATGGCTACAAACTCTAGATCCATGTTCAATTTCAAAAATCAAATCCAAAGTCAAAAATTAAACTTCTCAGAAAAATCCCAAAAAAATATATGTTGAAGCTCTTGATGTACGCGTCACAGATCAGTGGTTCGTTTTTTTGTTCGTATCTCCGTTTGTTCAGAAATTAATCGTTCATTGTCGGCCTTCCATCGCGACGAAATCAAGTACGTCCGATCGTGGAATCAGGGTTACCGTTGGGTAGAGGGTAACCAGTGGTGGCCATCGGTGGGTTTGGTTCGCGAGTTCAACGGTTATATCCTGCTCCATAATTCGATTAGGGTTTCTTTAAGGGGCGGAGGCTGCAAATATTTTTGGGTCATGGCCGATCGCCTACGGCGTGAGGCATGGAGGGAGGGACCGGAGACAGGGCGTGAGCTTCTGGGGGGGGGGGGGGGGGGGGGCGCGGCCTCGGCGGTGGATGGTCAACGACAAAGAAGACGGCTGCTAGGGTTGCGTTTCTTCGTGTACTGGGGGGCAAGCTGGAACGCGTGAGGGAGAGAGAGGAAGAACGCGCATGATGACGTGGTGAAATTAACGTGAGTTGTTTCTTTTCTTTTTTGTTTTGTTTTCTGTTTTAAATAAAAATAAATTTTCAACACGTTCTAATTATCATAACTCTCACCTACGTGATCCGATTTACATGAGATTTTTTTTGTTAGGATCGTAAATAAATTTCGGACTTGATGACACTGGATTGAACAAATTCTGAGATGGTCAAAATTTTGGGTTTAAATCGGATTTAAATTCGATTTAAATTCAAAAGGTGAGTGTTTTAACCCACTCACAACTTCTAAAATTTCTAATGTTTGTTAAATTGATTTAGGATAAGAGTAGAAAGTTATTTATGACTGTTTGGCGTGTTTTATTCATCATCTCAGTTAAATCGCATTTATTTAGTTTAACTGTTAATTAATTTTATTTTGCATATAAATTGACAGTTATAATTTATTTATTTACATATAAACTGCTAGTTAAATAGTTATTAAATTTATTATTGAATATAAACTGTTGGTTAATACCTTTATTTATTACCTGTTATATTTTATATGCTCTATTGATGTTTGTTTAAATTGATGATGATTGCAATAAATTGGTTGATGATTGATATTGGGTGAATGGATGATGTGTTCTATATAAACTGCAAGTTATTATGTTTTTTTCATTTCATTCGGGATTGCGGTTTGAAATGATATATAACTGTAATTTTTATTTTTAAATTGCGGATTGAAATGATAAATATCCGTATCACTTGACTATAGGATAGAAAATTATATACAGGCACCGCGGTATATATATATATATATATATAATTATTTTGAAATAATTTTTCTATGGTTTGGATAGGATACGGTTTAATAAATATTAATTTTTGACCTTATATAAAATCTTATTTTATGTACATATATAGTTAAATTATTGAATTTAAGGTATGTATAAATTTATTAAATAAACTAAATAAGTTGAATAATGGAGTTCTAATGATTTAAATCAATCTAGATTGGAAGGTAAATTAAAATTTAATGAACTAGGCGTATTTAAGAATTAAACTCTATAAGTGATGTAACTTATTTAAACTTGGAAATTTTAAAGGTATGATATTTATAACTGGATTTTATTCAAGATAAATTAAATGAATATTTCTAGTATAAATAAATTGAAGGAAATATTTAATTGTTAGAAATTTTGAGTTTTATTTTATGGATTTAGTTTATGAATATTTCAAAACTAAATAATAGGACAATAAATTGTTGAACAGAATTTCCAACCTTAAGTTTTGAAATTGTTAAATACTCAAAGTTAGGAATATATTGAAATTGAAGTGGTTTATTTAACTGGAAGTGAATTTAAAATTTATGGATTTAGACGAAATTTTAAATGAATAAATTTGTAAAGCCGTGAAGATTATTTACATTATAAAGTAATTTTAAACTCAACTATTTTATTTTATATACCGTTTCAATATCCAAACCATTCAAATTTTAGAAGTTATGGTTTTAAAGCTATGAATTTTGAAGTATTATGTTTTGAAAGTTATAATTCAAATGTCCAGTTTCCAGATATTAAATTTTTTAAAGTAGTATGATTTTGGAAAAGAAACTAATACTGAAATAAAATGATATTATTGATTTGGGTTTTATAAAAATAATATCAAAATGAATTGTTTGAAAATGGAAATGATATCGTATTTATATGGGTTTTAAATGGATATTTTATTCTGGTTTTAAAGTATAAATTATTTTAAATGACCGCGGTGATATAATGACGTTTAGTTGTTAAAGAGACCGGGATCGGAAGTTAGCATACTCTCTGTCAACTCCGAAAACCATTTTAACAACCGTGTACGTGGTGGAGATTCTAGAATGAAGTAGGTTGGTGGCGGCGTTTCCTGTAAGGTAAATACGTGGACCCAACTCCCGTGAGTTGGCATAAGGTGGCTAAAACAGGAGCGATTGACGGGTTAATGAGGTAGCACCTCTGATCGGACACTTCCCTTCGATACTATACTCCGACTTTGGATTGATTTGGTGGCCACCTTCGTTTTTGGTTTCTTTGATGTGGGAAGTTTGTTCGAGGTGGGCGGCAGCTGCGCGCTGCGCGTTTCCATCGGCCCGGAAGCGTAATTGGTATATCTACCCTGGCATTGCCTAGTTGTGCCGTGTCTCCTACCATACCGAGCCTTGTACGAGTTTGGATTTCTCCCGTAGCCCGTGTGGTATGCTCTGGTGGCTTCCCGATCAGGAGGGACTATGATATTGGATGGACTACTGGGACTATTATGTGTTAAAGTGGAAAATGTAAAGCCTTAATGTTATTTAAAAGTATGTTTACTTTACTATAGACACTATTATAATAGCGAAATATACTACATAGTAAATAGTTTAACGGATCCTTAAGAGATGTAAATCCCGAGCATCTCTTGAGTTACTGCACTCATATTAATTTATGTTAATTTAACTTACATAAGTTCTTTTAGTTCTGACTCGAGTGTTTTGTCTTTTCAATTCGCTCGGGTCAGTCTGAGCGTTTTAGGATTTGAAGTTTTAGCTCAGGAGGGCGAGGGCGAAGACGAAGATTTGTATTACTATTATCTACTATTATTCCACTACACCATTTAATTCCGCTGCATTGATATTTATTGGTATGAGAACTCTGATATCTATTGTATAAAGTAGAAGCAAATGTTTGTAAACAGTTTTATGAACTATATATTGATTATTATATTTTATCCTTCCGCTGTGAGATTCTGTTTTATTTTATTTCTTCTCTGTTTTTCTTATTTACCCCATAACAATCCGCCCTTCCGTATGGTTTGGATTGGCACGTGTGTCGATTTGAAGCGTGCGAAAGGCGGGACGTTACAGTTGGTATCAGAGCTTTGGTTTAGCGATAAACCTTAGCTTTGTGGGGTTTGACTCTTTACTAATAGGGTAGTAATACCCTATGGGAGTCGCTGAGTGTATATATATGAGAGAGCGTATTTGTTAGTGTTATAAAAAGTTTTTAATATTGTGTTAATCTGTTTCATTTTGTATTTATAAATTCTGGTTGATGCATGAGACGATGTGACATCAATAGGGATTTCTAAACACTTAATAGGACAGACCGACGTAATATTGTTTTTATATAGGTGAATGAAATAATTTTGCCTATTATATTTTCTATATATAAAATAAAAAATTTCAAATGATATCTATATTTAGCTGCAATAGATTGGTTGTTAGGTAATAAAGTGTATAAATAATAATAGAAATTAGATTGAAAAATAAAATAAATGAAATTTGGAAATTTTGAACTTAAGTTCTGGGGTTTTGAAAATTTCTTTCGAATAAATTTTGGAATATAATAATATTTTTTTTAGTATTTTCTGATGTAAATATTTCAATATAATTTGGAAGAATTGTTTAAAGAAGATTTTGGAGAAAATAAGTTTTGTACTTTCCTCTCTGTCACTGGAAAATAATTTCGGTGATGGCGGCCGCATCATCGACTTTCATTTTCGAGTTTCGAAGGGAGAAGGCCACTGTAGTAGTTCTACTGCAGATTCATTTTGAAAAATATATAAATTTTAAATTGTTTTAAATATAATTAGAGATATATAAGTTGTAAGAATATATTTATCTATTATTTTAAAATAATTTGAAATTTAACCCGGTATTAAATTCTTAAATTTCCATGAGTTAATTGTTTCAATTATTGTAGTGAAATAGAATTTAACCAATAATTGAAACCCCAAATAAAATAAGAGATTTAAATGCTAAGTTATAAATGGAAATTAAAGGAAATTTGAAATTTATGACATATGAAACCAAGAGTAATATTGTTGAACATTAAATTTAATTAAAGGATGAGTTAAAACTTGTATAAATTCATTTTCATTTTCTTTGACATATATAACTTACCAAATATAAAAAGTTGAAATGTTTAATAAGAAATGTAATGGAAATTGTACAAGTAAAAGTAGGTAATGAAGTATCAAATGAAATTGCTGTTAAATGAGAACTTAATGTCATAAACTTAAAGTTATAATTGAAATTTTACCAAGTAAATATAATTAAAGGTAACTAAATTTGAATAGATGATTATCAACTTAAGTAAATCAAATGGAAATGCTAAGAAATTAAATGGGACATGAATATTATTGATAAACAAATGTAAATAAATAAGGGCATGCAATAAATGAATGAATAATTATAATGAAATAAAAAGGACTGGCATGACCTGGGTTAATGGAAATGAATAATAGTAGGTAGTAAGTGAAAATAAATGGATGTAATATAAATAAAGAGAAATTGTAAACTTAAGAAAAGGATTGAAGTTATTTCTAAATAAAATTTAAAGAAATAAATGAAAATAAAAAGATAAACTGTTATATAAATGAAAAGAATCACTGAATGAATGAAAGAAAGGAAATTAAACAATTAATATATGAAATAAAATTTATAATAAGTAAATTTGAATTGTATTGTTTGGTTTGTGGTTGTTGGGTAAGGAAACTTTGACTTTGTTGCGATGAATGAATAATCCATTGTGTTTAATCTAAGACTGTTGAGTGAATGATGCACTTGATGGTTTATTCTTCATTCCGTACAATTTAAAAGTTGTGAACCCGAACAACTATTTGTTTGTTTGATTTTATGGTTGTTTTGTATTTGTTTTGTATGTTGTTTGTTGAAAATGTTGGTTGTTGTATTCATTTGTTGTTAGCAATTGAACCACTTAATTATTTCACTTTATATAAATTGTTAACCCTTTAGATTTTATAAGTGAAATGCAGGTTATGGAAGCAATTGCTACTGCTTTTGGTTCCATAAATTAAGCGTAAATTGCCAACAGATAGGTATGTTTCGGATTACGGTTTATAGCGCTATTTTATATATTTTTCCCGTGTAGGGATATATATTATTTTGGAAAATATTTGTATATATTGTTATATTTATATTATATTTTCTTTCGAGCCTCTCCGTGCAAAGGAGACTCTGCCAAAAAATTTCCGTAAATTTTGGACTTAGAAAAATTTGAAAATGTTTACAAACTTTAACAATTTATGTATAAAGGATTTAAATAGGTATAAATTGGTGTATTTTATGTTAAATTATTTTATTTTGTAAACTTATTTGTTTATAAAATTTAATTAAGAAAGATATATTGTTTTCTTATTTCTTCTTTTCCCTTCTTTTCCTTTTAGGGGACGAAAAGTTTTGAGTGGGGGAGAGTGTAACAACCCGTAAATTTCGATAATGTAATTTGTTTATTTAATAGGATTTTTGTAATTTATTTTAGTAGACACAATAAAGGGGATAAATAAATGTTAAAATGAAGGCTAAAATAAATTATGTAAATGGTGACTTAAAACCTATTTATAGAAATTTGAATAAAATCCAAATTGAATTAAGTAGAAAAAGGATTCTTACCTGGATATAAAATTTAATATGAGAAATTAATGAGAATATTAAATTGATTTAATGCTATAAAAGGGTGTAAACGGTAGTTGGAATAAATTAAGGAATCATGTTATTGCAAGTTAATAATTTACGACTTGAATGAAATTCCAATTCATTAAAATCATTTAAATGTTATGATTTGATTTTAAATGGAATATGAGAAAAAAATATAAGGATTTGATTAATATATATGTTATTTATTCAGGGTATTGAATAAAATTGGGAATCCAATTGTAAATAATGGTAATAATGTTGGTATTAGATAATAAATTAAATTTCAATGCAATACCCATAAATGAATGGAATGAAATGAATGTATGTAAATGTATACTAGGTTATTTATCAAATAGAAGGAAAGAAAAGTACATATCGAATTGATTGATGAATAAAAATGCATTGAATAGTAATTGAATGTAAAGTTAATGGTAATTGTATAAAATCAATATAAGATAATGAATTGCAATAATTGTGGGTTGATAATAAGGTGTGAATGGGAAAGTGATTGTATGGTAAATGAATGGAATTCAAATTAATTGAAAAAAAAGTAAATGGGTACTCAGTGATAGATTTAAACGGACTTAAAAATGGAATTTATTTAATTAATAGATATAATGGATAAGGATATAATTATAAATGTGGGATGGAGAGTTTTACCACAACTATTATGAGTTATATACTTAGTTCGTTCAATTAAATCAGAAACCATTGCAATAAATATAAATTTAATGTTATGCAATTGAGATAAACAATTGGAAAATGTTAAAGTATTTGGATATATATATATATTAAGATAGATTGTACCCAGGATGGTAATATGTTAAATAGTGAATTTAAGAATGAGAATCAGGATTTATTTATATGGAAACTTAAAGTCTAATAATTGGATTTAATTTCAATTAAATGAGAGTGAATATAGTTAAATAATTCGTTATTCGAAATAAAGATAATGTGAGAAATTTGTGTGATAAATTTGGAATCCAATATTTAATCCATCTGTTTGACAGGAATGAATGGAATACTAATTAATTTATTTAACTAAACGAAATTTTTGGATATTATTCATAATTTGTGAATTTAATGAAATTAAGGTTTTATATTGAAACTATAAATTTACCTTCTTTAAATTGACATCTAAACTTGTTGAAATTTTGTAATGATTGAGAATTTTTTTTTTAGTGATTAAATGGGTCAATTTTAGAATCTAAATATAAAATTTGATTTTATTTATTTATTTCAAATTTATTTAATTAATATAAAAATAGCCGTTTTGGGCACGGACTCGGATTTCGACGAAACCAGTTTCGTCGGATCCGTATTAGTGAATTATTGTATGGTTTCAAGTTTCGGAGCGATCAGACTTGTCGTTTGATCGTACGAACGCGAAACGCCTTGAAATCGATTTAATTAAAATCAATTTGAAATCAATTTGAAAATATTGTTTTCAGCATAACTTCTTCATACGATGGAATTTGGACGTGAAACTTTTTCCATCGTGTTCAGAATATTTTAAAACACCTATTTGGATATATGGGTTAACCCAATTTCGTTCCGGGGTCAGAACGGGCTTTTTGGGCCAATTATCGTTCAGCACGTTTGTTTATCGGATCCATCTATTCGAATTTCTAACCTATCTATATAAACCCAGTTATAAACCCTAGCCCCATCTATTCTCATTTGTTTGTGTGTTCATTCATCGGTTCCTTCTCTTCTTCCAATGGCTAGAAACTCTAGATCCATGTTCAATTTCAAAAATCAAATCCAAAGTCAAAAATTAAACTTCTCAGAAAAATCCCAAAAAAATATATATTGAAGCTCTTGATGTACGCGTCACAGATCAGTGGTTCGTTTTTCTGTTCGTATCTCCATTTGTTCAGAAATTAATCGTTCATTCTCGGCCTTCCATCTCGACGAAATCAAGTACGTCCGATCGTGGAATCAGGATTACCGTTGGGTAGAGGATAACCAGTGGAGGCCATCAGTGGGTTTGGTTCGCGAGTTCAACGGTTATATCGTGCTCCATAATCCGATTAAGGTTTCTTTAAGGGGCGGCGGCTACAAATATTTTTGGGTCATGGCCGATCGCCTACGGCGTGAGGCATGGGGGGAGGGATCGGAGACAGGGCGCGAGCTTCTGAGGGGGCGCGGCCTCGGTGGTGGATGGTCAACGACAAATAAGACGGCTGCTAGGGTTGCGTTTCTTCGTGTACTGGGGGCAAGATGGAACGCGTGAGGGAGAGAGAGGAAGAACGCGCATGATGACGTGGTGAAATTAACATGAGTTGGTTCTTTTCTTTTTTGCTTTGTTTTCTGTTTTAAATAAAAATAAATTTTCAACACGTTCTAATTATCATAACTCTCACCTACGTGATCCGGTTTACATGAGATTTTTTTTGTTAGGATCGTAAATAAATTTCGGACTTGATGACGCTGGTTTGGACGAATTCTGAGATGGTCAAAATTTTGGTTTTAAATCGGATTTAAATTCGATTTAAATTCAAAAGGTGAGTGTTTTAACCCACTCACAACTTCTAAAATTTTTTATGTTTGTTAAATTGATTTAGGATATGAGTAGAAAGTTATTTATGACTATTTGGCATGTTTTATTCATCATCTCAGTTAAATCGCATTTATTTAGTTTAACTGTTAATTAATTTTATTTTTGCATATAAATTGACAGTTATAATTTATTTATTTACATATAAACTACTAGTTAAACAGTTATTAAATTTATTATTGAATATAAACTGTTGGTTAATACCTTTTATTTATTACCTGTTATATTTTATATGCTCTATTGATGTTTGTTTAAATTGATGATGATTGCAATAAATTGGTTGATGATTGATATTGGGTGAATGGATGATGTATTCTATATAAACTACAAGTTATTATGTTTTTTTTCATTTCATTCGGAATTGCGGTTTGAAATGATATATAACCGTAATTTTTATTTTTAAATTGCGGATTGAAATGACAAATATCTGTATCACTTGACCATAGGATAGAAAATTATATACAGGCACCGCAGTATATATATATGTAAAATAATTTTTGAAATAATTTTTCTATGGTTTGGATAGGATACGGTTTAATAAATATTTATTTTTGACCTTATATAAAATCTTATTTTATGTACATATATAGTTAAATTATTGAATTTAAGCTATGTATAAATTTGTTAAATAAACTAAATAAGTTGAATAATGGAGTTCTAATGATTTAAATCAATTTAGATTGGAAGGTATATTAAAATTTAATTGGAATTGAGCGTATTTAAGAATTAAACTCTATAAGTGATGTAACTTATTTAAACTTGGAAATTTTAAAGGTTTGATATTTATAACTGGATTTTATTCAAGATAAATTAAATGAATATTTCTAGTATAAATAAATTGAAGGAAATATTTAATTGTTAGAAATATTGAGTTTTATTTTATGGATTTATTTTATGAATATTTCAAAACTAAATAATAGGACAATAAATTGTTGAATAGAATTTCCAACCTTAAGTTTTGAAATTGTTAAATACTCAAAGTTAGGAATATATTGAAATTGAAGTGGTTTATTTAACTGGAAGTGAATTTAAAATTTATGGATTTAGACTAAATTTTAAATGAATAAATTTGTAAAGCTGTGAAGATTATTTACTTTATAAAGTAATTTTAAACTCAACTATTTTATTTTATATACCGTTTCAATATCCAAACCATTCAAATTTTAGAAGTTATGGTTTTAAAGCTATGAATTTTGAAGTATTATGTTTTGAAAGTTATAATTCAAATGTTCAGTTTTCAGATATTAAATTTTTTAAAGCAGTATGATTTTGGAAAAGAAACTAATATTGAAATAAAATGATATTATTGATATGGGTTTTATAAAAATAATATCAAAATGAATTGTTTGGAAATGGAAATGATATCGTATTTATATGGGTTTTAAATGGATATTTTATTCTGGTTTTAAAGTATAAATTATTTTAAATGACCGCGGTGATATAATAACGTTTGGTTGTTAAAGAGACCGGGATCGGAAGTTGTCATACTCTCTGCCAACTCCGAAAACCACTTTAACAACCGTGTACGCGGTGGAGATTCCAGAATGAAGTAGGTTGGTGGCAGCGTTTCCTGTAAGGTAAATACGTGGACCCAACTCCCGTGAGTTGGCATAAGGTGGCTAAAACAGGAGCGATTGACGGGTTAATGAGGTAGCACCTCTGATCGGACACTTCCCTTCGATACTATACTCCGACTTTGGATTGATTCGGTGGCCACCTTCATTTTTGATTTCTTTGATGTGGGAAGTTTGTTCGAGGTGGGCGGCAGCTGCGCGCTGCGCGTTTCCATCGACCCGGAAGCGTAATTGGTATATCTACCCTGGCATTGCCTAGTTGTGCCGTGTCACCTACCATACCGAGCCTTGTACGAGTTTGGATTTCTCCCGTAGCCCGTGTGGTATCCTCTGGTGGCTTCCAGATCAGGAGGGACTATGATATTGGATGGACTACTGGGACTATTACGTGTTAAGGTGGAAAATGTAAAGCCTTAATGCTATTTAAATGTATGTTTATTTTACTATAGACACTATTATAATAGCGAAATATACTACACAGTAAATAGTTTAACGGATCCTTAAGAGATGTAAATCCCGAGCATCTTTTGAGTTATTGCACTCATATTAATTTCTTTTAATTTAACTTACATAAGTTCTTTTAGTTCTGACTCGAGTGTTTTGTCTTTTCAATTCGCTCGGGTCAGTCCGAGCGTTTCAGGATTGGAAGTTTTAGCTCTGGAGGACGAAAACGAAGATTTGTATTACTATTATCTACTATTATTCCACTACACCATTTAATTCCGCTGCATTGATATTTATTGGTATGTGAACTCTGATATTTATTGTATAAAGTAGAAGCAAATGTTTGTAAACAGTTTTATGAACTATATATTGATTATTATATTTTATCCTTCCGCTGTGAGATTCTGTTTTATTTTATTTCTTCTCTGTTTTTCTTATTTACCCCATAACAATCCGCCCTTCCGTATGGTTTGAATTGGCACGTGTGTCGATTTGAAGCATGCAAAAGGCGGGACGTTACACTCTCAGTTTTTCAACTTGAGAATCTTTAATCTTTCCCTCCTCGATATCTTCCCGAGTCCCCTTAGCAGGGGCACGAAGGTGTTAACTGTGTCCTCTCTTCATTCGGTAATATTCTTTGCCATGCTTCCAAGAAATCTGATCCTGCGATCATCCTCCAACAACCCGAACAATGATAGCTATTCATCGGCTAGCAAGAGTTTAATGTCCTGATCCTCAATGGGATAGCACAAATGGCAGCGAAGACCCTAGAAAATTTATCGCCTTTAGGGTGTTGGCGAACACATGAAAGAACTTCGGATGATGGTGGATTCGAAGGAAAAGTTATGACTTGGATCAGTGAACTTGAGAGAAAAGTGAAAGAAGTACTTACGTCCTTCTAGCCATCGTCTTACGTACCCAAGAGGGTAACGCACATAGAACCATTTATGTTTAAACAGTGAAAGTTTATTCCAAGCACCCGTCAAGACTTGGAAATTTGGTGAAGGTTTGAGGAAAACTTAAGAGGGGCTTCTTGATCGTCTTTTGAAATTATAAATGTATCTGATGTCCTCAGGAGTATTTGGATGAAATAGAACATCCATGAACAACAAGAAAGTCTTGTGAATAAAAGCATAATTGTTGGGATGCAGTTGTGTAGGGGCGATCTCGAGATATCTCAACATCTTCTGGCCAAAGGAATTTAAAGGCACAATGCATCCAACCCAGCATATAAACTTGTCACATGCTGTAGACCTTGCTAGGGGCAAGTGACGTCAATCTTGTCTTGTCGGAACCAAGACATCCTCAAATGAAATTCCTGGATTGAGCACAAACGACGAAGAGCGGTTTCGCCAATTCAACAAGCATGTGAATCCACTGGATTATCAAGGAGAATGGCGCCCTTAACGGCATTAGGAGTGGGGCAAATAATTTTCGTCGGAAGAGCTGGAATGTCAGGAAAAGTTCGGTTTGTTGGTTAGTAGTTTCTATTCGTTCTACATGATGGCTTGGAGAAGGCCTTCTTGATAAAATTGCAAAACTTGACTTCACTTTAGAACCAATATGTCACGGCACCGAATCGAAAGACATGTCAATTGAATGCTTCCAATGTCTAGAATCTACAACAGCTATACTCGGTAAATAATCGAGATTAGAAATAATAACCTAACCCACCCCCTATGTTAAGTGTGAAATATTGCAGTGCAGTGCAATGTGTAATAAGAATAAATAGTTTGAAATCAGAAAGGAAAAATAAAATAACAAGACTTGGAGTTTTGTTTAGAGAGACCATCATCGTTGACCATCTTAATTGGCAAGAAAATTGATCGACAACGAAAGTTTTGGGATCAACTATCAACATATTGAGTTATGAAGTCTGTTACTTAAGCTCATTAGCAAGGTTGTTGCTTAGTCCATATTTAAAATTTTGAAAGTTTGGTTGATCAATTTCAAGTTCAGTAGCTCAAATATGCATATTATATCATTCATTGTCATCTTGTGTTCGAGTTCAACAAGGCAAACTAGCGTTGAGTGTTCGAATGAGTTAGATTGGATTAGTCTATAATGTAAATGTCAAACCCTTGACTTTATTGCCAATCCCTTCCCCGACACCTTCCTACCGAACCCTCTTTTGGACCACTTCTTACTGATTCCTAAATCAAAGGCCTCTATACCAAACCGTATGCCAAAGTAGTAAATACCAATCCCTACATCACTACCTAATACTGATCCCTTTCTAAAAAAATCTCCTCGTTGACCCCTATCCACAACTAAAGCGATTGGTCCGTATCATTTCCTTGTCAAAATACATCGATCCCTATCCTATACTAACCCCTCTTAGAACTTTTCCTTTCCGACCCCAAACCTCGACCATCCTTCATCCCATCATCTACGTAACACAAAATCAGCTAAAAAACCAAACCTTCGTTTGCCGATCCCTGCCATTGCTATTTCACCATAGACTCAACCCTACCATTCTCCATTCCTAACTCCTTCTCCTCCAAAAGCCTTCACCGAACACTTATCTCTCCTCTTCTTTTGAGATTTCTGCACCCAATTCGACCCACCAAACATTTGCTTCAGTAAACATTGGCCTCGCCAAAATCATTCGTTATCACTACATCAAATACTCGCTAACAGTTCAAGGTTAATAATCATATCACATGATTGCAGAATAATGTCACCCAACCTTACCTATGAAAGGATATAAATTCTTGGGTTAGAATGGAGGCGAGTGTATATTTGTATGTGACATTGAAAGGCGAGGCAAAATCAGTTGATGGGGAGATCGGGAAAGAGGATGGATTTATAAAGGGTTAAAGGTTCGAGCATTAGTGGAGGGCCTGGTTTGGAAGAGAATCTTGTTGCAAAGACAATTCGAATGAGAAAGTAAGGAAAGAAAGAAAGTGTGTCTATATATATATATATATATGAAGACATGGGAGAGGAATCAGTCACAGGAGAATGTTGAACAAGTCAAAGGTGTGGAGGGATCGGCATTGGAATCTGGCGATCCCTATTTGCGTAGCCTTAACAATGGATCGACATGTCAAATGTCGATCCTTACGTATTTAAAAAAATAAAGAAATGAAAAAGAATAAATGATAAATGAGTGAAAAGTTAATGATGATAGTGCTCATGAAGGTTTGATTGTAAATGCGAACGTACAAAACACTATAAAAATTGGCAATGACCAGTGAACCTTTGAACAACGTTAGGGAGCCGACGACAGAACGTGTCTATGAATATACGCAAGATTTGTTTAAAAATTCAATCTTTTTGAAATCAATAGGAATTGCTATCAAACTAAAAACTTTCAAGTTCGAGGCAGGATCAAATAATAAAAGGCTCACAAGTCCCGCATGACTAGATTTGTATATGCTGACGGAATACGACAACGGACTTATATAATTGAAAGTCGACCAAGCACCTTAGTGATTAATGGAGAATTAAATGTCTTGGAAAATGATTCGATAAAGGAATAGCAGTCAGTCAGAAAGCCAGATGGACTTCTTTCCGAAAATTCAGACTTGTTTCGATTCAAAGCACGTCATGTTACTCATAAAACGTACTTTGGGAGGCAAGTGTTATCTGATATCTTGACCCGACTATACTGGACCGATTGCGCAAGACGGATGGACTGTTATCAAGAAGGATGACTATGGAACAATGGCTGTAGAACCTGGAAGCAGAACTCAAATGGTTATATGAAGCCAGGATTGAACGAAATTGGTAGATAGACGATACAGGATTCTAGAAATATAGAAGTTAGGTGGGAACTCAAGTGATCGACATAGCCTTGTGAAATAGAAGGGTTCGGCATAGCATTATGGAATAAGGGGATCGACATTATATAATATAGTTCAAGGGATAAGCATGAATAAGTATGCATGATCAACATAATTGGATACGCACGGGATTAACATGGTCAAGGCAAGATGGTTCGGCATAGCATATAAGAGTGATCGGCAAAGCTAGGTAGCACCCTAGGAATCAACATAGTCAAGTGGGTGAAACAATAGAGGGATCGGCCTGAGTAGAGGATAAGGATTGGCATAGCTTAGTGGAATCAGAGAGATTGGCGTGACATGATGGAAATCGAGGGTTCGGCATAACGTTAATACATGGATCAGCATGGTAAGTTTTCAGATGGATAGGCATACTTGGATTAATCATGAAGGGATCGATATGCTCCTGGATCCAAGTACACATCTTCCCTCAACAATTAATATTTTAGGATCTAAAGGTCCAAAGTAGGAGAAAATTGGAGAACAAGGTGTATGGACCCTAGGGAACCCACCCTAAGGATCGCATGTCAAATAACTAAGAGATAAGGGATCGACATTATCCATTTGGGGGGTTCGACAGAAGGTAGTTTGCAAGTGGGTTTGAATAAATGATCAATCAAAAGTACGAGCTTCACTAGTCTAGTAAGTACGATATTTGGAGAGCCATCAGATCTAAGAATGAAGAAGCCATCATAAGGATCGTTGCCCCAGAATCAACCAATGAAGGGATCCGTACCGATCCCTATTCATTGGGATTTGGGCCTAGCGACCCCTCTTTTGGGCCCATATAGATAAGGAGGTCCTGTAGCCGAGATTGGTGGTCATCTTTGCCTATAAATACAGGTCTAGGGGTCATTCTGAGGATCTTTACACTGCTCGTTATGCTAGTCTTTATTGTAACCAACTTTTTCCTTTATTTCTTGTTGTTTGCTGCTCTAATTAAATTGATTGTGAATCATTAAAGAGAATATTCAAAGTAGACATAGGCATACGATGCCGAACCACTATAAATCCTCATGTTCTTGATTATTATTTTGATTTGCTTATTAGTTTACTCTATTCCTCTATTTCAATTTAATATTCTTCATTTACTTCTCTACATAAACATGTTCTTGGGTGTTTGTGACTAATTTGATTGCAAATAGGTTCCATTACCAAAAATGATTATTTATGGAATTCCAAATCGATAGATAATGTCTTGGACTATGAAATTGATCACCTTTTTGTGGTTATTATGGAAAGAGGTCCCACTTCGGTCCATTTTATGAAATAGTCAACTACAACAGTGACGTACTTTGCTTTGCCTTTCGAAATTCAGAGCGTACCAATAATGTCAATTCCTTATACCGTAGATGGTCATGGACTTACCATTTGTGTACTTTTTATTGGTAGGGCTTTAGGAATCTTCGCAAATATTTGGCATCTATCACACATCCTAGTGTAATCAGCCGCATCTCGATTGATGGTTGACTAAATATATCTATAGTGAAGAATTTTCTTGCCAATGTCTACCCCCCTTTATGATCGCCACAGATTCCTTTATGTGCATTTACAACAATCCTTGTAGCTTCTTCATTGGCATCACACCATAACTGGGGAGCTGAGTACCCTCCCCTATAAAGCACTCCTTCCTAAATAATAAATGATGGTGCTTTACAAGGAGATGTCTCTACTCGTTTCTTCTATCCAGAAGACTTATTTTCAGCAAGTACTCCTTGATCGGAGTCATCCATTACTCCTTTTCAGCTTCAACTTCCAAGATCTAATCGATGTCCACTCGATCGATGCTTGGAGCTGACAATACCTCTACTAGAACTAAACCCATGAGCTATGCATCCCTAGAGCTAGCTAGCTTAGTTAGCGAATCGGCCTTTATGTTTTCATCCCAAGGATATGTGTCATCATGTAATATTTAATATTTACCGATTAGTTCCATAACCTTCATCAAATAACAGGATAAAATCGCTTCATTAGCCTAAAATTATTTCTTTATCTAGTAGACCGCCAATTGAGTGTCACAATATATATGTAATGTTTTAACTCCCAACTCCTTTACTATCTTGAGTCAAATGATTAGCACCTTACATTCTACTTCATTGACTGTTGTGGGAACCCAAGTTTCTAGGCATAATAGCTTGATTGTTCTAAGGGGGTTAACAAAACCATTCCTTCCCTCGAGCAACGTTGTATGCTCTATTCGTGTATAGCTTCTATTGAGCATTTTGCTTCGTGCTCTCTTCTCTTTCCTCATCTCGAGGGTAAATTTTGCAATGAAATCAACCAATGCTTGTTCGCATATCGCTCTCCTATGATGACATGATACATCGTACCGATTTAATTCGATGTTCCACTTCTACAACCTTGCTAAAGTCTCGGGCTGCTGTAGTATTTGCCTTAGAGGTTTATCCATTCTTTGATTAGATGAGCCGAAAAGTAGGGACAGAGTCTTCTAGATGCAATTAGCAAACAATATGCAAGTTTTTCCAACTTCAGATAGTTCCTTTCTGCTCTCGTTAACCGCTTGCTGATGTAATACACTAGCCTTTGGATATTGGCTTCATAACATATTAGGACAACACTTAAACCATGAATGATACTACCAAATTAAAAAGTAGATCCTCTCCTTGAAAAGGCTTTGATATTGTGGGTGGTCTTTTCAGATCGGATGATCTACCAGGGTTCGAAAAGCATCCTTACACTCTTGCATCCAAAAAAAATTCGGTTTCCCTTTTTGAGGGTGTATACACTTGTCTGTGGCCTTGAAATAAATCGATTCAGCATGGCTACTTTATCGTTTAGGCTCTACACCTCATTTTCCATCTTCAAGACTTCAACAATCCTTAGGGCCTTAGTCTGCTCTGGATTGGCTTCTAAGCTCCTTGAGTTTACTATGAAACCTAAGTACTTTCCTAACATAACTTTAAACAAGCATTTCAGTGGGTCAACTTCATCCCATACCTGTAAGCTCGCCAAACATCATTGATAGGTCTTCTAAGTGGTTCACTAATTGTGTGACTTCACTAACATATCGTCTACATAGACCCATTGTATATCTGATCTGATTCTTGAACATCGAATTTATATGTTTTTTGGTAGCGTCTCTTGCATTCTTCAGACCGAATGATGTAATAAGGTAATAATACAATCCTAGGTCAGTTATGAAGCTGGTGAGTTCCTGATTTGGGATGTGCGTTGGGATTTGATTACAGCCGGAATAAGCATCCATGAACGATAGTAGTTCGTGGCTGGTTGTGGAATCCATTAGCTAGTCGAACTTCGGCAGTGGGAATCTGTCTTTTGGGCGTGCCTTATGTTACACCCGTATTTCTTGAACCCCGCTGAAGGCAAAATGATATAAACATCAAGATCGGAATGGGATGCGCTCACAATAAAAGTAGGACTACAAAGGGGAAAATAAAAGAGTAAAGCAAATTAAAGAGCATAATGCACTTAAAAATTACAAGACAACGACAAAGATACAAACTGCGCTGACCCTCTAATTTCACTATTACATGATGATACTAAGCCCAAAGCCTGACATGGTCATAGGGTGAAGAAGACAATCTACAAATATAATACATGGAGGTGCAGTAACACCAAGATATGACAACAAGGGGGAGATGTTGCACTACTATACCAAAAGTTGTATGCGAATGGGGATGCGCCGCACTCTTAAACCAATGCACAAAAATAATAGGCACGCGCTAATAATCTTACATTTGCAGGCCAATGAAGAAGAGTGCCACCATTAAGACGTCATAAGCACAGGAGCACGAAGAAAGAGACAAAAGAAGGAAACTGCGCTATAACCAGAGGAGCAATGCTCAAAGTTAGTAAATTGCATCAAGCATACCACATCCTTTCGACAACCCCGGACCCAAATGAGACAGGTTGCGAAGAATATTTACCAATGCATAGCCAAGATCGGATCACACCAAACTACGCTCGGTCTGCATGGTTGGCCACGAGCCACAAACCAACTATTACTCCTAAAAGCTAATGCACCGCCAACGGTTTCAAGTTCAGGTCTATAATACTATGGAATCTTCAACCAATACTACAAGGAATCAAAAGCATTCCAACGGTTTCACATGGGGTTGCCTAAACAGTGCACTATCCCATCTCTTAATTAGCTAGAAAAGAGCAAAGCCGCAAGAAGCCCTTATCCAGCAATACACGCATAACAACATCAGAGGGCAGCTTGGGCTAAATTCATACATGCATTAAGCTAAACCATATGCATCCTTTGAAGGCAACTTGCACAACCCAATGCTGAAGGTAGCTCGAGACAAATTCAACTAAATATTAAGAAAGCATCGTAGTACCATGTAGATATTGTACTTCCCCCAAAACAAGAGAGTAACTCCCAACATCCTCCTAGGACAGTACACAAGCCCTTCACCCTTTCAGAACAGAAGTGCACAACCCATTTCAATTCAAGTTTTTCGCTTCAATTCTAGATGTTCCTGCCTCAATTTCAAATGTTCCTACCTCAATTTCAAACTTGTTGCCAATGCCCAAAACTTAACCGTTCAAATTATGGTTTCCTACCAAAGACACATTACAGATCCATGCACATAAAACAAATTGTGCAGATGGATGACACAGTGTAGGATCCAAAGCTGGCAATTAAAACTACAAAAGAAGAATGATTTCGAAAATCCGCAGACATCTTCTACACTATGAATAAGAGAGACACCGAAATGTGAAAAGGGATCCTTTTTTGGAATGAATTTTTTTTATCTTTGTATTTCCTCCATTTGAAACTTGTATTGAGAAAACATATGTAAAATTGATTTGAACCATGGATGTAGGATTTGAAGGACTCTGAACCACGTAAAATTCCTATATCTTTTATTTTCATGCATCGTTACTTACATTCTTTACGTCTGATTTTTCTATTTCATTCGTCAATCAAATACAAGTTGGTTGATTCAAATTTGTTAATCAAATACAAGTTTTTTGATTTGATAGTTCATCAAACTTGTCTTCTCTCCTAAATGGCCTCTTGCATCTGAGCTGCACATTGTCTTACTGATCACTTGGACCACCGATTCCTTTTGCTATAGATTGGTGCTCGGGCTTTGGACCACTAATGGGTTACTCCCTTCGGCCTGTGGTATTATTCTTTGGAGATGGGTTAAACTCGTTCATTCTTTAAATACCTGAGCATCATAACCCTTGCAATACATATAGATATAGAACATTGGATATTCCTTAGGAAGATAATCATTGTTTTTTCTATTGAGAATTTTTGGTATAACACATGCCCCCTCAATGTTTACTCCATATGTGAAATACGGAGGGAACATTGAAGTGTGTAGGTTTGGTTTATTTTTCTTTATTTTCTTCTAAGATCAATCTACACTATGACTGAGAGGTCAATTTTTTTTAAAACCATATTGATTATGTGTAGCCATCTAGGCTAGATAATGAGTGAAAAATGCTTGAACGTCGAAAAGTGAAATCTAAATTTGGACCGCAAGATAAAAACTTTTGAAAATCATGCCATCCACTTGAAGTCACCTAAACTAAGGGGTAAGCAAAACCGTTTTGCCGTAGATAGGCAAAATCTAACTTAAGGCCATAAAGTCTAAAAATTTGAAAATCATCTTGGACACTTAATGTCAACTACACTAAGTGACAGGCGAAACTATTCTGGTGTCGAAAGGCAAAATCTAATTTGAGATCATAAGGTCTAAACTTTTGAAAATCATGCTTGACACTTGAAGCAATCTAGACTAAGTGTCAAGCAAAACTTTTTAGGTGTCGAAAGGCAAAGTCTAACTTGAGACCGTAAGGCCTAAACTTTTGAAAATCTTGCTTGACAGTTGAAGCCACATAGACTAAGTGACAAGCAAAACTGTTTGGCGTCGAAAGGAAAAATCTAACTTGTGACCTTTGAAAATCAAGTTAGACATTTAAAGCCATCTAGACTAAGTGACAAGCGAAACTGTTTTGGTGCCAAAAAGAAAAATCTTACTTTAGACCATGAGGTTTAAACTTTTGAAAATCATGCTTGACACTTGAAGCCATCGAGACTAAGTTATAAGCAAAACCGATTCGATGTCAAGAGCTAAAATATAACTTGGGACTATGAGGAGATACTAGTCTTATGAGACCTACGAGAAGAGGAAAGTCAAGATTTGATCTTGAAGGAACGGGTCCCATACTCGCATTATATGCCTTTGCCAACTATCACAATTTCATTGGTCTCTTAGAATGTGTGTTCTATTTCTCTGTCCTAGGACAGTTTTCCATTTGATTTTACCACATGCAATCTATGGTTAAGGTTTATTTGGCTACTGTTAATTCCAAGTTTTTGATAAACCCTTTCTTTCTTCTTAGTCTTTACTTGCATCTCTAATAGCTACATCTGTCACTGACGCTTGGAGTCTTTCTCGGATCATTGCAAATCCTTAATTGAAATATAAATTTTTTAAATTTTCTCTATTCTTTATCAGTTTTTATTACCTCTATTAATATCTGCATTCATTCATTTTTTCAAATTTATGAAAAATTCATTTCTGATTTCCACTAACATATTAGTGATTGATTTGAAATGGGGTATTATTGACTGTTAGTCCATGATGCCTATTACCTCGTAGATACGGGTTTTTTCCTTAGATTGGGTTTTTCATTGTTCTAGGTTGATAACTATTTTGGGGTTTTTTCTTTTTTTGTGAATCTTGAATCTTCGAGTCTGGGCTGTAAAATCCAATTTTAGATCCAATCCCTTTTTAAACCATAAGACAATAAGCCTTCCCAATAGGAGTTCATGGGGTTCTTGTTGAGTTGCTAGCCTAACACTGGTTCCTTTTAACCTTGCAATTAATAAACCAATAACTGAATAGGGTGTGACGACCTACCATTCATCTCCACAGAATGACGCATCATCTTGAAGAAAGAAAGGGATAGAAAAGAGAAAAGAAAGAAGAGAAAGAAGAAACAACATCAGAATCTCAACAGCGGAACGAATAAATTATATTAATAACATAAGTATTACATAGTATACAACAATTATCAGAGTTACACTGAAAATACATCACATACTAGACAGTTATAAACACCTGCCTAATTATTATAACTCAATATAATATAAAGAAACCACTCAGAGATACCAACACAACGGAAAACTATATATCTATACGCGGAAGCCTCCTGCTCCATTGCTCCTCCATAATTCATCTAAGCTAACCTGAATCCCTTGGCTACTCGTAAAAATTTGAGTACCCAAGAGTTTAAGAAAAACAGAAATAAACTCCGGGTCAGACATGGGTCTGGTGTGAGTAACAGGTTAAAGTTGCTTAACTTTTGAAAAACCTTTGAAAAGAAAAGGTATCACGTAAGACTTCCCACACATAAACATGGAAAAGTTTTTACCTTACGCTAACCAAAACATTTGATAGAAAATCCGATGATATTATAATAGGTCTAGGGTTTTCAAGTAAATAAGAAATAGTCGAAATTGTTACATTCATCAAATTCTAGCTACTAGCCACAAAAGTGGGTAATACAATCAAAACCGAGGGCACTTATTGGATTTTGGATTCCATACAATGGCAGGGCTACCGGGGTACCGTCCGTCACAGTACGTGGCCTAGATCACCGTACCGAGGATCACTCCCAATCCCCTGCAACACAAAGCCGAAACCATTCCTTACTGAACAGTCCCAAACAAGACCACCCCGCAGTTGTGATCAGCAACCGCACCATATAGCCGAAATAAAGGGACATCTAGACAGGGGTAAATATCGTCCTACTTGGGCATGACCCACTTAGCCTTGCTGCACCTCCCCTGTTTTAGCCATTCCCGGTTGATGAGGCTTGAGGCTACGATTACCTTTCTAGGACACATCACTTAGAATGCTCATCGTCCATCTGGCGATGTTCTGAAAGCATTCAATCCATAAAAGTTCGTTCCGGGTTCGAACGAAACCGAAGGCATTATATCGTTACACACATTCTGGAATCACCCTCAGAGTTAACGACGATAACCCTTGCACTTTGAATCTTCTGTTATCCCACCTTTTGGTCAAGGCTGGAATATCAACAAAATGACAAGGAATGATGGATACCAGGACTAGAGATCGATTGGAATCAAGGCTGCAATCGATGACGTCAAAATTTGGTTGAGCTCCGATCGGGACGAAATTGATTGGAGACGATGATAAGGACTAGGAGAGGCTATGTTTCAAATTTCAGGTTAATTGGAGTTCGTATGAACGAGATACGATCGATACAAGGTAGGAAGAACATGCTGTTTTTATCCATCGGTGTGCAGGATTGGTTCGTATCGATGTGTTTCGCATCGATCAGGAGGATAATGTTTCGAATCGATACATTTCGCAACGATCAGAAAGTAAGGACTTCGAATCGATACCGTTCGTATCGATCGGCACAGGTTCGACCCAATGACTTCGTATCGATCAGACGGGAAGGGTAGAAGGATTTTGACTCAATGGCCACGCACCCAGATTGGTAGGAAAGCATGCGGAGGCTTGTTCGAATCGATACATTTCGTGTCGATCAGGATGGGAAGAGGTGGTATGTTTCGAATCGATACTCTCGTATCGATAGCAAATGGACTTTGGCACTTTCGTATCCATCAGGCAAGGTCTCGTTCGTATCCATCATAAGGGTAAGCTTCGTATCCATTTCATCGCAACCACTTCGTATCGATAACCCCCATGGTCGTTTCGTATCGATCGATTCGTGAATGATCGATGCGAAGTGTACTCCTGGAATCGATGCGAAGAGAAGCGTGAATCGATGGGTACGAGCATGCCGTTGCGAAGTTATGGATATGGACGAAGCATAAAACAAGGATGCAAGTCCACGTCTCCAGGAAAGAAGCGTTCAACATGGCGAGGAAGGTGGATCAACCCAGGAATTTCGCGACACGTCATCACGCGCGCACGGGCCTCCATCGATTCGAAAGTGATGGATTCGAGCAGATGGATTCGAAAGCGACAGCAGACGGAAAACCCAAGCTTGAATCGATCATAACTCAAGATCCATTTGTCCAAATGCAACGAAATTTTCACAGCAGCTTGCATACAAGGTAAGGAATGTTCCTACCAAGTTTCAGCTGGATTGGATCATTTTTTGATGGATATGAAATCACTTCGTATCGATCACAGATCGAGTCAAAACTTGGTGGGGTAGGGTCGGTCGTGTGGGCCCACTCACATGCCAGAAAAAGTCTTCCGAAGTTTGAGCAAGATCTGAGCCTCCAACGCCTATAAATAGCACCCTGAAGCCTACAGAAATGGGATCTTTGGTCTGCTGAACGTCCAGACTCTGCCGGATTCATTTCTACACTTCAACACAACTGTTGTACTCAAAATTCTTCATTACTACTGCTGCAATCATCTGTAACCAGCAAGGATAATCAATAAAAGGATAAAACTTTGAAGTGGACGTAGGCCGGAGATAGCCGAACCACTATAAATCTTGTGTCTCTATTCATTATTTTTGGATTGTTGCTTGTAATTTGCTGTGATCTGTGATTTGTGTTTGGGATATTGCCGATTTATATTCATACTTTGGTGCTTTCACGATACTTGGGGTTTGTGACCATTTTTGGCGCAAACATCTTCATCTTCACTTCAGATTCACGACCTATCATTAATTTGGATCGATGTGGTTTTTGGATATCGAAATATGGAAACCCGATCCCGGTCTCACCGAAATCCAAAACGTATCTTTTAAGGCCAAGTTGTTTTAGAGTTTAAAACAATTCAATTCATTATCTATATACACACATATAGATAATTCACATCATAATAGATAATCAACATTATCATCAGCAACAGATAATCCATATCATCATTATAACAGATAATCCATGTCATCATCACAATGCAACCAATGCATCCATATCATATAACATTACTCATCTCATAGCTGAGATTACAAACCATTTAAGGCAACCAATATCATCCATTCATACATAAGCAATGATTTAATGATCGCACCATCTATAATTAATTTAAAATGAATTAAATTAATTACTTTATTTCTAATTAATTTAAAATGAATTAAATTAATTACTTCATCATTATAATCCTGCTTACTTAACCATTAATTGATTACAAATCAATTAATTAATCACCATCTCATTATTCATTTCAATTAATCATTTCTGATTAACAATTCCCTAATTACAATAAGTAATTAGCTTTTAAATTAATTACACAATTTAATTATACTTAACACTTACAATAATTAACTTTTAATGACTTAATCGATTAATTAACTAAAATTAATTACATTAATCCTTTATTAATTAATTACTTCATTTATTAATTATTCCTTAATTAATCCATTCTAAAATTTACATCATTAATTTTTAATTAATGATTTCTAGTTACCTTTTTAATTAATCTCTCAATTTAAATTAATTACATTAAGTAATTAATCTTCAATTAAACCACATATATATTAATCACCCTTGATTAATAACATCCAGTAATTAATTTCCCTTAATTACTTCATCAATAAATTACTCCTTAATTTATTCTTTAATTAATCCCTTGATTAATTACACAGTAATTTAATCTAAATTACTTCCATCATCAAACATCTTTAATTACATCCAGTAATTATCAATTAATTACTTCCCTAAGTAATTACAATCTCATTAATTACAAAAAGTAATTATTCATCAAATCATCAAGTGTTTAAATTAATTAAACTTAATTAATTAATCTAAAATAATCACATTAACACAATTAATTACATTAGGTAATTAATTCATTAATTACTTCTATTAAGTAGTTAAACTTAAACAATTTCAAAAATGATTATTGATAATTAATTAATCTAATTAATTATTAAAAAAAATTAATCACATTAATTAATTGTTAAATAATCTTAGTTAATGACCTTCATTAACTATTCTTTAATTACTTCTCTTAAGTAATTAACTCAGATTAACCATTATTAATTACAAATTAATTAATATTCAATTACCAATTAATTAATCTCTAATTATTTAATTAATCAAGTGTTAACTGCAACTTAATTAATCCTTAATTACTTGATTAATTAATCTTAATCATTAACTAAAATCTAATTAATAATCCTTAATTACATATTAATTAATCTTAATTAATTAATCTCAAATCTTAATTAATTTAAAATCTCTTAATTACTTAATTAATCATCCATATTATTAATTAATTAAATAATTAATTATTCATCTTAATTATCTTAATAATTTAATGAATCTGAATCATTAAATTTTATTTATCTTTAAGGTAAACATTTCTTACTTAATCAAAGTATTAAAACAATTTTTTTTAAATTTACTTTAAATTCCATTTAAACTTCATTTTAAACTTAAGATACAAATTTAACTTAAACATGGTTTTAAATCAATTCAAAACCTTTTTATCTCATATGTTAAAAGAATAACCATTTTATAAAATAAGTTTAAAAGAATATAAAGTTCAAATCAATTTAAACATACACTTTAAACATTCCAAGTTATTTAAAAACAAATTCAATTTAAAATTTTCTTTTAATTTCAAATCTGAAATACAGCTTGAATCTTTTATTCCAGATTTAAACTTAAATCTTTAAAAGCTTTACTTACATTTTACATCTTCATTTTAAAATTAAAATTATTTAACCATATTTTTAAAGCAATTAAACAATTTAAATTTAAAACTTATTTTAGTTTAAAAAATAAATTCAAATTCAAATTCCAGATTTTTAAATATCAGATTTAAACAGATTAATTTTTCAATTTAATCTTCCAGTTTAAATTCAAAACCAATATTCTTTTATACCTTAAAAATTGTTAAATCCAAATTTAAATTTCAAAATTTAAATTATTTCAAACTCAGATTCAAACATCATGAATTCAGATTCAAATTCAGGTTTAAACTTTAAAATTTCAATTTACATTTAAACTTTATTTTTAAACATTAAAACAGAATAGGTTTCTGTTTGGTTTTAAAAACCTGATACAACATTAACTCGAGTCTCCCCTAAATTAACTCCGAGTCAAAACCATTACTGCTTCGAGCTAAAACTCAATTTCCCCGAGACCAACGCGAGGCCATCAAAAACTATAACCCCTCAACATTCACCAGCCACATCACCTTGCTCTGTGCACATGTATAGTGCCTCCGGCCACCGCTGACCAACTACGCGACCACTCCACAGTCGACAATCATCACTTCAGACCATACAAGCAACAACCCGATCAACACTTGCACGAATTCAAAATCGCGACCACATTCCCAAACCTGGAACAGAAACAAACTCCACACCCAAACCTGTCAGCGCCTCCCATTTGAAACTCCGACCACCATTGCCACAGGAACTCAGGCGAAGTCTTCAACAACCCATCATCCTCCAGTACCCAAGATATTATTGAACTCGAACAACTATACTTGCCGAAATGATCAATTTTTCTAGCCACAGTGAAACTAGGGTTCAAATCTTCAAATCAAAATCACAAACTCCAAAATGAAATGCAACCCAATCTAATAATTTTCTCAACACCCCTGATAACTCCATCACCCCCAGGTGCAATCACGACACCTCCAGACAAATGTTGCAGCAGAAATGCTTCAAAATACAAAATACAAAATGCAGAAAATAGGGAACTGCACTATGTATATAGCATTAAAAATTGAAATTTTGTTTTTAAAAAATCATAATCTTGTATGATGTTTCAGATTATAACCCTGAAACTTCAAATCATTGCACTTGGAATTTCACTAATTAATGTTGTTCATCTGTCCAGAGATGATATAGAGTTGTTTAATCTTAAGTAAAAAATTTAAACTATAGTTTGTGATGAAATAAACCTATCTTGTTTAACCCTTAAATATAAACCAAGATTTTAATCAAGAGATAATGGATTTAAAATCAAACAGAAGTTTGAAATCGAGGAACAGAAATGTAACAGATTACAACATGCACACATAAATATATTCACACACACACACACACACACACAGATATATATATATATATATATTCACAGCAAATTCACATTATATATTCATTTCTAATTTAAAAGTATGAAAACAACTTTTACCTACTTAAATTTTTTTAAAAGTTGAGTTACTCGCCTGATTTAAAAATGCAGAGCAGAGCACAAATTTGAAATCCCTTGTGAATCCTTTGAAACTTTAAAACTGGATTTGTTTGCCTTTAAAAACTTTAGTGTTTTGAATCCTTTAATCTTGTTTGAATGCTTTTAAGACTTGAGTTGTTTGATGTTCTTAACATGCATGCAGAGGCCACTCCAGATGTTGGAAGAAATGCAGGTTGAAGAGAAATGATGAATGTAGTTTGCTCGCTTTATTCCCAGATTTTTGAAAAATGAATGCATGCTGGAAAATGTTACAGATTTGAGGAATGCAGTTTGAATTGATGAATAGGGAATAATTTTGCAGGTTTGAGGATGAAGAGTTTGATTTAAATCTGAAATGCTTGAAAATGCTACAGATTTTTGAAGGAGGATAAGGTTTTTTTGCAATTTTCAAATTTGGTTTTGAAGAGATGAAGTTTGCTATGCATTTTTAAGGAATTTATTTCACTGATTGATGAAAAAGGCTTTTAAAATGGAAAGATTGTATGAGGATGATTACAGGGATTGATTTTTCAGATTTGTGATTTTTCAGATAAATTCAGATTTGCGTGATGAAAATGTTTTGCAGATTTTTTTTAAAGTAAAATGTTTCAGCTGAAAAAAAATTGTAAGTTTTAGAATGAAGATGAGAAAAAGGAAAGGAAAGAAAGAATGCATGCTTATATAGCTTATTTATGATTTAATTAAAATCAAAGAGAAAAATAAAATATAAATTTGACACTTGTATAAAATATGAACACTTGTTAATTTCTTTTTTAAACATCTAACACATGTTATATTATGTTCTAAGATGTTTACACATGTCCTTTTGATTAATTAGTATTTTTAATTAAAGTGTTAATATAACATTATGCTTAATTAATTAGTTAACAAATACTTAGTTATATATAGATAATAATTAAAGAATAAACCAAGTATAATTATAAATAAAAACAATACATACTTTCTTATTTATATGAATAAATGTTTCATATTTTAATTTGTATTTTAAACTTCATATTTAATTTACAAATCACATTTATTAATCAGTATTTCAAAAAGAAATAAAACAAACATTTTTATAACTTTATTTTAATCTAAATTAATATTCAAACTTAAGTCAAAATATATTTTAAACAAATAAAACATTTATCTTATGTGTTTAAAATCATATAGTTATTTATAAAATAGTTTTTGAAAAGCTTAATCATTAAATAAAATCATAATTTCCCAATTACCAAAATATTACAATTAAAAAAATATGCTTTATCAATTAAATTTAAAACCAAACTCATTTATTTAAAATATATATAAATATATATACATATTATAAATAGAAAACAATTTATTAGCTTATAAAAGATAAATTCACTAATTAATTATTTAATAAAAGGAGATTACTAATCAATTTAAATTTATTTACAAAAATTATAAAATTAATTTAATTTTAAACATAGATTATTAAATTTATATTGCCATAAATTCCGGGATATCACAATCCTCCCCGCTTAAAAAAATTTCGTCCCCGAAATTTAAAACAAAGGTAATTTAATAATCTCATTAAAGATTTAATTTTAAAACACAGCATACATTAATTATATGCTAACAACCAAAGAAATCAATTCATACAATCAGAACAAATCTAACTATCCAGAAAAAATTCTGAATAGAACTTCCACGAGTTTCCCCGGTATAAATATCGGGATACTCGCTCTATAGAATCCAAACAATCAATATTACTAAGCTACAGAGCTCTTATTCATCTATATCTACAACTCTAAAGAAGATATTAGACTATAGACGAGTCTGACTCAACAACCAAATCCTCCTGAACTGCTGGTTCCAAAACTAGAGATAGATCATACGCGTACTCCCTCAGAGATACGTGAAACACACTGAATCCCAGTTATCCAAACTGGCAATTCAACTCTTGAAAACCAAACACTTATCTTACCAAAACACAGAACAAGCCCAAAACACCTCAGAGCTAGCTCCCCTGATTTACCAAAACTTATAGCTCCTTGGATCGGAGAAAAACTTAACCAAAACTCAATCTCCGACTCCAGAATCCAAATTCCTCCGCTTCTTATCCATAAAAACTCTTCGGACGATCCTGGGCTACCAACATCCTTCCTGATCAGCTCAACCCTTGTTGATGACATTAGAAACAGACTGGACCAAAACAACCCATCACAATGACCTCCTCAAGATCAATCCAAAACCAAGAACAAACTCTACTCCTCAACAAAAGAAGACAGAACAAAGTTCCCCTTATCTGGAAAAGACAAAATGGATGCATTCCCAAACTGCTTCCGCTGCACAACTCTGATCCGAAGTAGAAGAAAATGCTGATGAAGAGCACGAGCACAGACTGGACAACCCAGCACAGAAATATGGTTCCACATATCCATAAAAGAAAACTCAGAAATTCCTCCAAAACCTAAGCTGCTTCACCAACTTCTATCTCAAGGAACCATCCTTCCATTAAACTGAACCACCAGAAATCCTGGAATCCTAGCCGATAAGAAAACTCGATCTCCAGATGCGGACAAACCTCTGTCTTCCCTGAAGACATCCGGAAAAAGTACAATAACTCAAGAGAACACTCAACTATCGCAAGTCACTTTTGCGAGTAACCCAGCCTAATCCAAAGAAACTGCTCTCTCTTTACCAATCAGAACAGCTTATGCTGGCCTAGCCAATTCACCGAAGAAAAGGATTCACACTGCTGCTTCTGAACCCCACTTCAGAAAAACTACCCAGTCAGAAAACTTCCTGCCAACACAGGACACTCCGAGCTGCACTGCTAACACCAATGCCAAAGAATTCCCAATCCAAAGCTCTTCGAGAAACTCGGACCTCAAAGCAAACAGAAACACCCTGTTGAGCTCAGCCACATCACCGAAACAGACGCACTTCCTTAAACTTGTTCCAAAGAAACATCTTCGGAAACATCCATAGTCACTGCATGTCATCACGCAGCTACTACTTCCTGAGGTATCAAGATACCATCACTCACTTGCTTCTGCCCAACCGACAGATCCAAACTCAACTCACCTAACTCTGCACCTCAAAGATGAACTCCGAACCTTTAGATTGCACAGGTTAAGAAGGAGAACTTGGATCGTACAACTAAGAGGAGGCTAAGAAGGCGGATGCTGTCGAAGCCTTCAAGATTCTCTATAGTGCTTATGAACACAACCAGGACGGAGGCCTGAGTATGTCCATAGGCTTCAATCCTAATAATGATAGGATCGAGGAGAGTTTCTCCCTGAAGTATGAGAAAGCTCGGGCCTCGGTGAGTGTTGAACAATCAGTCCCAGTTGAGAAAGGTGACAAAAGAGAGAGGTAAGTCCTGGTTCTAGACTCCAAATAACTCCTACTCATGATACTTGAACTCTAGTTTACAACAATTTTGATATAATTTCCTTTTATTGTTGTTAATGGTTGTTATGGACCTCGGTCATATTTTTATTTGGGTTTTTGTTGAATTTCTTTATTATTATCTCCATTATGTCTACTTTGAAATAATTTTTTCCTTTACCAAGTTTAAAAAAAACCAATGTCACTTTTCATTAGGAAGTATTATAGAAGAGGCGTCGAACTAGAATTTTGAAACTATTAGCAACCAAAGGCACCCTTTAAACCAAGCTAAAATCCAGTAGATTAAAGAATGTCGAGCTGTCTAATAAGATTGAAGAGCTACAAGAAACTCATAACAAAACCCATACAAAATCCATTATGTCACTTAGGCTTAGGGGTACAGGCTAACTAATCAGATCTTAGATCTTAAGGGTCAATTAAAACATGCTTAGGAGACAGAGACGAAGTCTTTCAAAAATTTACTCGGCTTTCTTTACTGCGCCCATGGGATCCATAGTTGACAAACCAAAGATTATTCTTCCTTCGAAGATTCTATGATCCACGTTTGACTATAACTCTAGAGTCTCTTCCAGACTTAATGTGCACGTAAATGTGCATATATTTACATTCATATTTTATCTTTTTTTATTTAAATAAACATCATATTTGGGCATTTTAACATGTGTAAAACCAAAATTCAATTATTTTCAAACCATTATATATTTATCTTCATTCAAGGGAAAAATAGTTATTTGTGTGCATGCGTCAATTTAAGAATGGTCATTCTAGCAGTTAGTGTTCTTTTTCTTTGTTTATTCTCTACTTTCTTTCATTTTCAATGTTGAAACTTAAATGTGTTGATTTGATAATACAAATGTGTAGCTAAACTCCTTCAATTTAAGGGTAATGAAGCTCTCAAGTATTATGTAATTTCTACATTTTTATGATTTATGATCTCTTTAGCTTGTGCTTCATGAAAGTGAATTCTGATGTAGGTTTGCACAAGTGGGTTTTACAGCTTATATTGTTTATGCAAATGAGCTATTCTTATTCAACATAAACATAATTTACATCATCTTTTTCTAATTAATTTATGATTTTGAAATGAAATTAAAAATAAAATTTGATGATCTATATTACTCTTACAATAGTAAATAGATCATACTTAAAATAGTTTTTGCTTTTGCTTCGTTTTCATGAGAATTATAAGTGGTATAATTGTTGTATTATAGTTTGATGGTTTGAGTTATGTGAATTAATAACATAAACAAACCATACTTATGATAAATACAACAATATTTTACTTAATATCAAAGCTAGAGATTACAAATTATTTGTTTGTTGATTTACAAAAATATGAGGAGTTGATTTGCCTCTAAATTATTCTTTAGTCTAATAGTTTTTAAATTATATTTTAATTCTAGCTTAGATTCTTTTTGTAGTTAACAATTTTCATCTCACTTTGGTCTAATTTGATTGAATTGAAAATTTTAAAATCTTAAAAATTCTCTGCGGATTGACTCGTATTTGCCACGTACTAACATTTGTACACCGTGTGCTTGCGGTAAATTTATTTCAACATTTTTCGACTATGTTCTAAACCGATAGAAAATTAGCCGATTAACAAGTTTTTGGCGCCGTTGCCAGGGAATTTTCTTTGATTTTATTTTTTTATTCTACGCATCAGTGTTGTTTGATTTTATTGTGTGTGTATTTGGTGTGTTTTTTTGCATATTTTTTTTTTAAAAAATTTGTTTGCAATTTTGTGTTGTTGGTCTCTAGTGTTTTGTTTACAATTTGCATTTCATATTTTAAAAAAAATATACACAATTTCAATTGAAAAGAAATTTTTTATTATTTACATTTCAATTTTCATTATAATTTATAATTCAATTTACAACTCAATTTCTTTTACAAACTTGATTGCCTAAAAACCGTTCTGTGCATTTCTTCCCCCTCTGTTACTGTTACTGCACAATCTTCTCCCTATGATCATCACTACAATTCAGCTTCACCTTTATACTTCCTCTGCCCATCAGTGCACATCTGTGTAAACATATCCAGTGCACATCACTTCAACATCTCTAGACCACCTCATTTCTGCTGTCCAATCATCCTCTGATATCAGAGCAACCTCCTCTGTCGAACAGGCAACAATTCCACTGTCTCTGATTACAACAACATACTCCATTCTACCACATCCAATTGCTTGTCCACTGCCTATAGCCTCTGTGCTATTATTGCCATTGTGCCACTTGCCTTTTATAACCACTACCCTTTGTTAACACACTACTCCACCTCAACCATCTCACTGCAGATTTACAAACATCATCACAGCATATCTCTCATAACCACTGTCCTCCACCACAAACAGCCAATCAACTGTCAATATCCTTCACCGGCAACAGACCATCAACTTCACTTCACCAAATGTACTTCATAAACTCTAAGCATCACATTCACTATAGGAATTTACATACACACTTGTAATTCACCACACTTCCATCATCATTCATCTCAAACTTCACTTCAACACAACATCAATTTCCCGTACTACAAATGTTGCACACTCGCGACCCAAACAGCAATTCAGCGACATCCCAAATTTCACGCTTAATTTTTGTTTTGCATTCATCTCATCTTGTTTTATTTTCTAAGGGCAATACCCCATTTCACATAAGGTGAAGGATTTTATCACCCTTTCCTTAGCCCACAAATGCAATTCATCGCAGAATTTGACTAATAATAAAGGTTAGACATTCGACTTAAGGGTGTCATGAGCTCACTTAGGGCTTAATTGTATCTTTACAATTGTTTTCATTGAACAATTTTATTTCTTGGTGTCTAGGCTACGACAGAGTAATAACCATTAATAAAAATTATGGTGATTCGTAAATATTATACTGGTTGTTCCTATGAAGGTACTTAAACCTTCGGCTGCATTGCTACGGTGATTCGTGGTGCACCGATAACCCATGCCCGTTACCTGGCTGAGAAATATTTTTGTTGATTTAATACAAAGTGTGATTATACAATTTTGGGTTAGGAGCTACTAAGGATAGAAAACTGTAATTAAGTCATTTGCATTCATTTAGTTGCAATAGTTCATGATATAAAAATTAAAAAAAATCAAAAATCCAAATTCCCAAAAAAAATTGTAAATTGTACTTATCTTAGTTTTTAATTCAAAAAAATCCTTCTTTCGTTTCCTTTGAAAATTTTCAATCAAAAAAAAAAATCCAAAAAAATATAAAATCTTTTCAAAAAAAACGAAAAAATTTATTTGAAAATTCAAAAACAAAAACAAAAAAAATTTCCATTTTCTAAAAAAATCCTTTTGGTAAATATTTGAAAATTCAAAAACAAAAAAAAACAAAAAAAAATAAAAACATATAAAAAAATTTGAAAAACCAAAAAAAATAAAAATCAAACTTCTCTTTTGAAAATAAATTTCATTTGGTAAATAATTTCATTCTTTAAAAAAAATAAAAAACAAAAACAAAAACAATATTTCACTTCGTTTTTTAAATTTTCTTTCATTCTCTAAACTCGACTCTAACTTCTTTATCCTCTCGACTTTCACTTGTGCATGAGTACTTGGACTCGTGACACAACAACCAATCGTTGGACTCATGACTCAACCATTAATCATTTAATTCGAATAGACGATCCTCTTGAAATGGCGAACGAGAACGCCCCTAGCACTCTTATGGATAGAATCTTTCCCGATAGAGTTTCTATTCCATCTTGCATCACGTTACCCTCCCCTACTGGTAACCATTTCGAAATCCACTCGAATCATATTGTCACGCTTCCAAAATTTGGTAATTTCGAGCACGATGACCCCTAAATCTTTTTTACTAAATTCGAACAAGTTTGTATAACCATTAAACTCCAACAACTTTTCGATGACGGAATCAAACTTCGATTAATCCCATTCACTCTTACGTATCAGGCTGAAAAATGGTTGTACAGCTTACCATCAAACTCAATTGAAACATTGGGAGAATTCGTAAAAGCTTTCTTGAAAAAAATTCTATCCCTTGGAAAAAATTAGTGAAATCCGAAACGAAATTGTAAATTTTCACCAATTCAAGGGAGAATCATTTGGAAAATATTTTGAAAGATTCAAAGAGCTTTTGATAAAATGTCCACACCATAACTTTGAAAAATGGACGATTTGTCAAATCTTATACGATGGACTCGAAAATAGCTCACGAACCATGCTGAATCAGTGTGCCAAGGCAACTTTCTTACCCAACATCACGACGATGCTTGGCAATTTCTTGAAAACCTAGCTAAAAGGTCATCCTAATGGGAACTTCGAATGAAAAATCAATTTACTCACAATCGAGTACAAACTCGATAGGATCTTCTTTTGCTTTGGAAGCTAAGATCAATGGAATGATTAAAATTTTTGATAACATTTTCTCATCGAATCAAATGAACCAGTCTTCCCAACCGATGTGTTATAAATGCAACAATTCTAATCATATAGCCGATCAGTGTCCCAATTCTGTCGAACAAATCAATGCTTTCAATAAAGCTAAAAACAGCATGTTTTCTCCAACGTACAACCCTGGTTGGAGAAATCATCCGAATTTTGCATGGAGCCAAAATAATCCCAACACAAATACGATTCTTCCCAATTTTCAAGCATTCCCGAATAATGCTTTGAATCCTCCCTTTCTCCCAACAATTTTCAACCAAACTTTGTGGGTCCGTCACATAATTAATCGCAACAATCAAATTTTCAACCAAATTCTACTCATCCTCCCCAAGACAATAAACATTTAACTTCGCTTGAGAAAAATCTTGAAACATTGGTTAAAGCAACCACTCGAAGTCTTCAATCAAACAGCAATTTGCAAAATTTATTGACCTCATATATGCAAAGCACAAACCAATCAATTGCAAAACTCGAAATGCAAATAAGTCAATTAGCCACGTATGTAAGTGAACGTGAACGAGGAACATTCCTAAGCCAGCCCCTTTCAAATCTTAGAAGTCAAAATGCAAATTCAAATCAAGCCCATGTTGTTCAAGATAGCAATGTCACCCAATTGAATGCTATCACAACTTTACGTTCCGGTAAACAAATCGATAATCAAGTTGTTAACCCAAATGATTTTCCGAAAACCTCTCTCGACACTTCTAAAACAACGAATGAATCTAAATAGAACGTAGAGCCAAATGTTGAATCGAATGCCAATCAAAACTCTTATTCTTCTACTCGAGTAGACCCGCCTACCGAGTATCGTGTTACATTTCCACATCATCTCCGACCCAAGAAATACTCGGACCAAATGGAAAAGATGCTGGAAATTTTTAAAAAAGTGAAATTGAACATCCCTCTTCTTCGCATTGTTCAACAAATCCTTACTTACGCAAAATTTCTTAAGGACTTGTGTACCCAAAAGTGACACACTCAAGTGCCCAAAAATGTCTTCTTAACCGCCAGTTTGAGTGAAGTCTTGTCCCAATCCATGTCCTTTAAATACAAGGTTCCTGGCTGCCCTACAATTTCATGTACAATTGAAGACAAGACGATTAACAAATGTTTGATTGACTTATGCGCGAGTGTCAATTTGATTCCATACTCCATGTATGAACAATTAGGCTTAGGTGAGCTCAAACCAACAAAAGTTATGCTTCAGTTCGCCGATCATTCCATTAAGAAGCCCGTGGGAGAAATCGAGGACGTGCTCATTCGATAGGGCAATTCATATTCCCCGTTGATTTTATCATTCTCGAAACACAACCCATGACAAATCTCATGAGTCAAATTCGATTGATTTTATGCCGACCATTCTTAGCCACTTCAAATGCCTTAATCAATTGTCGTAACGGTTCGATGAAAATCTCTTTTGGAAACATGACTTTGGATCTTAATATTTTCAATATTGAAAGCCAATCGAACGAACGTCGTGACCAAATGTTGGAGGTTAGTGCCATTATGAAAACTTTGAAAATGAAACATTTGATCTTAATGATGAACATGAGGCCAAGTACGAATAATTGTTTCACGAAATTCCAACGAGATTGAATACATCCTTCCCTTTGAATCGCTTCCACTTGAGTCCGAATCACAACCCAACTCTTTGATCAAAAAACTCCATAAGTTGGACCTTAAACCACTTCCCGATACCTTAAGTATACATACTTAGGTAAAGACGAAACGTTGCTCGTCATAATTTCTGCAACTTTCTCTCTCTCTCTCTCTCTCTCTTCATAAAGAAACCTCGTTACTCTCTATTCTTTCAAAAAATAGAGAAGCAATTGGATGGTCGATTAGCGATATTAAGGGAATTAGTCTCGCTATTGTTCAACATCACATCCATTTAATCGACGATGCCAAGCCTGTTCGTGACATGCAATGTAGGCTTAATCCAAAAATGAAAAATGTGGTGTGTGATGAAATTCTTAAACTTATCGACAATGGAATCATTTACCCAATCTCTGATAGTTCATGGATTAGCCCAACTCACATTGTACCAAAAAAGTCTAGGCTAACCGTTGTCAAAAACGATTCAAAGGAATTTAATCCAACTCGTACTTAAATGGGTTGGCGTGTTTGTATTGACTATTGAAAACTAATTGCCGCAACACATAAAGATCACTTCCCTCTTCCTTTCATTGACCAAATGCTCGAACGTTTAGCCGGCCATGAATTCTACTGCTTCTTTGATGGTTATTCCGGCTATAACCAAATTCCAATCTCTTCCAAAGATCAAGAGAAAACGACTTTTACGTGTCCATTCGGTACCTTTGCTTATCGACGTATGCCATTCGACTTTGTATCGCTCTTACGACTTTCCAACGATGCATGGTTGGAATCTTTTCTGACTTAATTGAACGCTTTCTGGATTTTTTTATGGACGATTTCTCTATCTTTGGTGACTCTTTTTCCTTACGTTTACATCATCTCGAGTTGGTTCTAAATCGATGTAAAGAAAAACATTTGACTTTGAATTAGGAAAAATGGCACTTTTTGGTCAAACAAGGCATAGTCCTTGGACGTATCATCTCAAATAAAGGCATTGTGGTAGATAAAGCGAAAATCGATGTGATTGCAAACCTACACATTCCCAAATCTATTAAGGACATTCGATCATTTCTAGGACACGTTGGCTTTTACCGACGCTTTGTGAAAGACTTTAGCAAAATCGCTCGTCCTTTGACGACTCTTCTTGGAAAAGACATTCCATTCGATTTCAACTCTGAGTGTATCTCCTCTTTCGAACATCTCAAAAAAGAACTCATTTCTGCTCCAATCATTTGCGCACCCAACTGGGATCTTCGTTTCGAAATAATGTGTGACGCGTCTAACTTTGCGGTTGGTGTTGTCTTAGGACAACGCATCAACAAAATCCTTCATGTTATTTACCACGCGAGTATGACTTTGAATGATGCTTAATTCAACTACACAACAACCGAAAAGAGCATCTAGCTGTTGTTTTTGCGCTCGAAAATTTTCAACCTTACTTGACAGATTCCGCATTATTATGTACACGGACCACTCCGCACTTCGATATCTCTTCGCTAAAAGGGATGCTAAATCCCGTTTGATTCGTTGGATCCTTTTAGTTCAAGAATTTGACCTTACAATCAAAGATAAAAAAGGATCTGATAGCATCATATCCGATCACTTGTCTCGTCTTTCGAATGCACCATCTTCTTTTCCAATCAATGAAAATTTCCCCGATGAACAACTTCTTTCAATTTCCATCGATCCATGGTATGCGGATATAGTAAACTACTTAGTCACTAAAGAAACTCCCACATCTTGGTCCAAATAGGACAAATACAAATTCATGTCCCAAGTGAAATATTTCTATTGGGACGATCCATACTTGTCCAAATATTATCTCGACCAAATCATCCGACGTTGCATTTCGGTTAATAAGATTGGGAGTGTTCTTTCGTATTGCCACGATCAAGCGTGCGATGGACATTTCGGTCCTCGTAAAACTGCGAAAAAGGTACTTCGGTGTGGTTTCTATTAGCCTTCTCTTTTCAAAAACTCGTTTGAATTCTATAGAATTTTCGATCGACGTCAAATGCTTGGACGAATTTCTCGACGAGATATGATGCCCCTAAACCCCATTCTTACGATCAAAATCTTTGATGTTTGGGGCATCTACTTTATGGGACTTTTTCCCAATTCTTTTGGAAACTTGTATATCCTTCTCGCTGTCGATTACATCTCAAAATGGGTTAAATCTATTCCATGCAAAACCAATGACCATAGAATTGTTATGAAATTTCTCAAAGAAAACATATTTTTTAGGTTCGGTATACCTCGCACAATAATCAGTGATAACGGAACCCATTTTTGTAACTGTTCTTTTGAAACCTTAATAAAAAATACTCGATAACCTACAAGTTATCCACTCTGTATCATCCTCAGACTTATGGCCAAGTTGAAGTTTCAAATCGATAAATAAAACAAATCTTGGAGAAAAATGTCAATAAAAATCGAAAAGATTGGTCTCAGAAATTGACCTATGCGCTTTGGGCTTACCGTATTGCTTTTAAAACTAACCTTGGGATGTCCCCAGTTTGTTTAGTTTACGGTAAAGCTTGCCATTTACCAGTTGAAGTTGAACACAAAGCGTTGTGGGCAATAAAGAAGTTAAACTTTGACCTTGAAAAAGCGGGCGAAAACCGAAAACTACAACTCAATGTACTAGAAGAACTTATGAACGATGCGCACGAAAATGAGAAAATTTACAAGGAAAGAACCAAAGATTTTCATGAAAATTCAATCCTAAGGAAAACGTTTCCGCCTAACCAAAAAGTTCTTCTGTATGACTTAAGACTTCATTTATTCCCTGAGAAACTTAAATCAAGATGGACCGTTGCATTTGTGGTACGAACTGTTTTTCCACATGTTGCCGTAGAAATAGAAAACACAAGGGATGAATCAATTTTCAAAGTCAACGGTCATCGTTTAAAACCTTTCTTGGAATTGCCCAGTAACTAAGAGGAGGAGCTCATGATTCTTCAAGATTCAAGCTATGTCTAGTAAGAATGTTAACCCTCTTTTGTAAATATGTACAAACTTTTCCTCGTTACACTTATTATATCATGCATTGACTGTGGGGATACAATTAAAATTAAGTGTGGGGGGGAGTCACATTTTCATATTCATTTTTTTTATTTTTCATGACATTTTTGAATTTTCATTTAACTTAAAAACAATTATCAAAATTTATAAATCTCAAAAACATTTTCTTTTTCTAGCATTTTAATTTATTTTTGAAGAAACGCTATGGGATAAGTATAAGTTTTGGTTAATAAATTACAATTTTTGAAAATTTATTTGTCTTAGCAAAAATAAAATTGGTTTAACTAGTGGTTCATATGTGTTAATTATGAAATATATCTTAATTGAAAATCTTTGTTTTAAAAAGTGGTTGATTTAAGGTAAAGGATATAACATCTTTTTTGTCTTCTAAGTTAAGTGGTGCTAAGATGATTTTGCAAAACTCTCCCTTTCCACACAAAAATTTGTATATATGTAAAAGTTTTCTATTAACACCTATGGTCGACAGGTGTACACACTAGTGTGTACACTCGCCATGCTCTGAACCTTTCTCACGTAAGCTTGAAAGACATTGCATGATCGGTATATCTGGCCTCAGTTTATCTGAGCTAGGTGTATGTATATATAAATTCTTTTATTAATAATGCCTATAGTCGATAGGTGTTCACACTCGTGTGTTCACTCGCCACGCTCTGTATTCCTCTCACATAAGCCCAAAAGGCAGTGCATGGGTAATATATCTAGCCTCAGTTTACCTGAGCTATCCATATGTAAATATAGTTAATATCAATAAAATTTTCAAATAAGAGAGAGTAAGCAATTGAAATCTAAGCACCATTTGAATTTGTTTGATTTAACTTGTTATTAAAAAGAAACGAAAATACCACTTTAATAAACTTTGATAATCAACTAAGGATTCATTTCATAATCACATTGTGTTATCAACCAAAACAACTAGCTAAACTATGGTCTATCTGTTATGATAACTTGATTTTTGTTGGAAATTTTGACGAGTAAATAACTTAAATTTTCAAGATTATGATCAAAACCTATATTTAACTTATGAGTGCCGATTTGAAAGTGAACCCTTCATTTGTAAATATATACAAAAACTTGCATTCATCCCATCGTAAATAAATCTTACACTTTGTAAATATTTCATCCTGAAGTTGGATTTTGTGGGTAGCGTCCGCTGAAAACCCTCACGAGACAACACTCATCCTACTGGGGACACTCAGAGGTTTAACGGCTTGTTGCATATGCTCAATGCAATCGTGCTCCCTACAAAAATGGATTTATCTTAGTTTTACTTTATTCGAGGACGAATATAACAATAAGTGTGGAGGTATTTGATGTGCACGTAAATATGCATATATTTACATCCATATTTTATCTTTTTTTATTTAAATAAACATCAGATTTGGGTATTTTAACATGTGTAAAACAAAAATTCAATTATTTTCAAAGCATCATATTTTCATCTTCATTCTAGAGTAAAATGGTCATTTTTGTGCATGTGTCAATTTAAGAATTTTTACTTGGACAATTTTTATGTTTTTATAGGATATTTTGAGGCGTATGGAAGTGGGATTCATGGTGATATATGCATGCAAAAGGAAATACAAAGGAATGAAGAGGAAATAATTCAAGTTCAAGATTATGGAGGACCCCACACACTTACCTAAATTACAATTAGGAGTTAATGGACAACTCAGTGGAGGTTAAAGCTTCATGCACATCAAATGATGGATTAATTAAGTGGCTAATGTTACTTGGTGGCCACATTTCCTAAGGGGTATATTGGGAAGCTCCCTAAAAATGGAACTAAAGTTTTATGCATGTATAAATAACCCTCTTATGTACATGATCATATCTTCTGCTCTCTTAGATATACTTTCTTAGCAAACTAACAAGTTGTAAACACAAATCAAAGTGAAATAAAAATGGCTTCCAAGCCTCTTTCTCCTTTATTTTCTATATGATTTTCTTTGCTTCTTTGTTAACGTTTATTTCTATGCTCTCTTTCTTTTAATGTTCGTAGCTTAGATTTACATTTATGCACTAGTCTACTTAATTTTCTTCTAGTCGTTAATCTTTTTTTTCTTTGTTTATTCTCTACTTTCTTTCATTTTCAATATTGAAACTTACATGTGTTGATTTGATAACACAAATGAGTAGCTAAACCCTTCAATTTAGGGGTAATGAAGCTCTTAAATATTATGTAATTTTAACATTTTTGTGATTTATGATCTCTTTAGCTTGTGCTTTATGAAAGTGAATTTCGATGTAAGTTTGTACAAGTGGGTTTGATAGCTCATATTGTTTATGCAAATGAGCTATTCTTATTCAACATAAACACAATTTACATCATCTTTTGCTAATTAATTTTTGATTTTGAAATGAAAGTAAAAATGAAATTTGATGATCTATATTACTAGTTACAATAGTAAATAGATCATACTTAAAATTTCTTTTGCTTTTGCTTCAATTAATGAGAATTATAAGTGGTATAATTATTGTATTATAGTTTGATGGTTTGAGTTATGTTAATTAATAACATAAATAAACCATGCTTATGATAAATACAACAATATTTCACTTAACATCAAAGTTAGAGATCACAAATTATTTGTTTGTTGATTTACAAAAATATGAAAAGTGGATTTGCCTCTAAATTGTTCTCTAGTCTAATAGTTTTTAAATCATATTTTAATTCTAGCTTAGCTTCTTTTTGTAGTTAACAATTTAATCTCACTTTGGTCTAATTTGATTGAATTGAAAATTTCAAAATCTTAAAAATTTCCTGCAGATCGAACCGTACTTGACACATACTAACATTTGCATGCCATGCGCTTGCGGTAAATTTATTTCAAAAAATTTCGACCATTTTCTAAACCGATAGAAAATTAGCCGATTAACAAGACTACCGAAGTGTAACTCCATGTCCTCTTGCCATTTCCGAAGGGAGGACTCCTGAGAGTGAACATGTTTCATAATATGTTTCCCAATATGTTTCGAAAGCTAACTTAGGCTACCCCTAGTAGATTCTTCTGCCTCGAAACTTTCTATACCAAAAGGTGGCTTAGGGAAAGACATCACCTTTTCCAATACGGCAATCTCCTTGGGGTCCTTAGTTGATACAAGAAGTAGAGGTCTTCATATTATTTTAGCTACTAAGGAGAAGTTTCCATATCTTCGAAGACCATGAATTTTGTACCTCTTTCCCTTTTTTCTCCTTTTTTTAATATTATATGTACAAATATTTCATGGAATGTAGTAGAATTACCTTTATGACGATCTATCTTTTCTGGTCTTAAATTGAATCTCTTTTAGGGGCAAGCATGTTCCAACTGCATAAAACTATAGAGGGATTGCGCCTCCTTGCAATAAAGTCTTGATGATAAAATAGCTGAATTAACAAAATATAACCCTGATCTCGGTACCACATTCATGCTATCGTGAAAGACAATGAATCTTTAACGCGGACTCTCATGTTTCCAAGAAGATGTATGTTATCACTAAGGTTGTGCCATCAGGCCTCGAAATCTATCGTTTCTAGCCTTTGGAAATCTACTCTAGCCCTTAGACAACAGCCAGGACAAAGCCCATTGAGAGCTTTCGGTAATCAAACTTCGAGAGCTTGAAACTGAAAACATGCATACTAATGAAGTTACAATTGCTTCTCTTTGGAAGGTGTAAAGGTAGATGTCGTGCTATTTTGGGACTTCCTTCTTTTTATAGAACTACCATTGTCCTTTTTGAACCTTGTCCTCAATCCGAGAAGAGTTCTCCCTCAGTTCTAGTAGCCACTGCATTAAATGTTCTTATTTTCACTTGAGATGGTTGAACGATTTCACTCAAAGGATATAGAAAAGAATGGGTATCGAGGACATATGATAAGATAGATACACTTCGAACCTCATAAGGAGGAGGCTGTGAAGGAGGCCGAAACAAGGATAAGAAAATTATATGAAGGCTTATGAAATTTTTTCTCTTTCTTTTATACATACTACATTTTGAATATCTTGATAATTATTTAGATAATCTTTCTATAACTTTGTGATCCTTTTATCCTTTCGATTGACCTATTCTCTTGATTCAGACTATCTTGCTTGTTCTTTTAATTCTGCCTTGGGATTCTTTTGCATCCTTGATGCCTTTTTGTATCGATATCTCTGATATTCTTATTCACTAATCTTAATGCCATCCTTTCGGCCTTGATTAGGATTCTTACCTAATGCTCATTCTAGATTAGAAACTTTCCTCCTTAGATTTCGATATTATTATGAATCTACTCGTTACTCTTCTACCACTCTAAGCTAGTTTGGGAATCTACCCAATATTCTAATCTAGTTAGGGATCTATCCAACGATCTAATTTAGTAGGGAATCTACTCTGTACTCTAATCTAGTTGGGAATCTACCCAACAATTAAATATAGTTGGGAATATACCCAATGCATGGTACTACTTAACCATGGCTTACTATTATTGGGAATCAAGCCGATATTCTAATCAAATTGGTAATCTACCCAACAATTTAATCTAATTGGAAATATACCTAATGCATGATACTACTTGACCATGGCTCACTATTATTAGAAATCTACCAATATTCTAATCTAACTGGGGATCATCCCAATGCATGATTCCATTGACCATGACTCACTATTAGCATGCATTCTACTTTTCGACGTCTTATAAAACTAAAGTGATATTGTTCTTACACTTTGTTGTGCATTATTATAAGGATGGTCTTATGGCGAGGTCAACCAAATTTATCATTGGGTCCTAATCTACAACCACTTTTGGCTAGCATCGGCCATCTATAACCACTTTTGGCTGGAGTCAGCTATCTAAATCTATTTTAAGTTACTTGTTGTGTGGAAAGCTAATTGTAACTCGGTAAAAGAAAAGTAGCAGTGCTTTTGGGTTACATTGTAAAAGTATTTTGAAATTGAATAGCTAGTAGGTTTTGTTGTTAGGTAAAAAAAACATATTTAATTTGAGTTTGAGAAAGAGAATTATTAAAGAAATTAATATTTTATGAAAAAAGTGAAACTCTTTATTGATCTCGTCAGATCAATAAAGGAGTTTCGGCCCTTGGACTTTAAATATAGACACAATAATTGAAAATAACTAAAAAAAGGGAGGATTTACTAGGTTAAATTCTATGGGTACCTGGACTAGCTTATACTTACCGAAAGAAGAAAGAGCTAAACCCAAAAGGAGAGTCTATAGTAAGATAAGAGGTTTCTTTAAATATAAAGATCCATATAGGATTCTTTGTCTTTATAAGGAGACATACACATATTCGTTTGAATGAGACCGTATCAATTTCCTTAAAACATAGAAACAGAGTTAGACATTTATAAAGATGAGATATTTAAGTAAATATTTAATAAATTCAGTCAATCTCCCTTTTTATATGAAGTTTTCTATGACTTGAGAAAGTCTTCGACACTCATCAGTTTCATGTCCATTTGCTTGATGGTAAGCACAGTAATTCTTTCCTTTTAGATCTACTTTGATAGATGGGAGATAGTTTGGATAATGTATTTCTCCACATGTTTTTAGAAAGATCCGAGACAGGCTCTAATTGAGAGGAGTGAAGACCTAGTCTCATTGGGCCTTCTTCCTTGGTTGAAGATAGAAATGGCCTGGAGGGCTCTTTTAGCAAGGAGAGAGGAATCTTTATTCTTCATTATCATAATACTCAGATCCTTAAATTTTTTGACCATAGCTTTGACCTTCCCATGATGTTGAGAAGATTCTTGGAGAGACTCCTGAAGATACTTCGAAAGTTGTGTGATATGGAGACTTGAAGTTCATAAATAGGATCATATTCTTCACCATTCTCTTCCTCCGAGATAAGGGTAATCAATCTCTCATTGTTGTCCTCTTCAATAAGCCGAATGCAAAGGTCGAGCTGTGACTCCGAGATTAATTTCTCAAAATTAGTCATGGTTGGAGGGATGATGTTACTGGATTTTCCAAGGGGAACAAATAAAAGAGATTCAGGCCCTCATTCTGGCATCAAAATTGTTATTGTAGAATTTTATCTACACCAACACCTCGAGGTTTAAAGATATAACTCCTAAAGTTAGTTGAGCTATGGGTCCTGGGTATAAGGTTGTCTACACATGAAGTAAATTGGTTGGAGTTAGAGAGGGTTGAGCTATAAAGACGTGATGGTAAACAAGAAGAAGATAAAATGCAGAAAGTAAATAACATCGAGACCTTTTATATGCGATTCAGACCGAAAGTCCATACATCCACTATCCTTTCCTTATTTATTTACTCTTGTTTAGCCGAGAAGCATGTTACATTGAATCTATACGTTTTTGCCATTAATGAGTTTTGAATAGAGTTCTAATATAGGAAAGCGCTATATGAATATATAGGTCCTTTATGTTCCAAAAAGATCCTTTATGCCTTGTGATTGTCGCTTATTTATAGCCAGGATGTTGTAGTGCCATTAAAGGAGAGTCTTCTCCACTGACTGTTGAGGTTAATTGTTGTGTGATTACGTTTGGAGCTCATTCTGGACATCTACCGTTATTGCTTAAGGAGTGTGGATTAGTGAATTGTCTTCTCACCTAAATGGCATCTTGCATATGAGCCGCATATTATCTTATTGGTTGCTTCGACCACTTATTCCTTTTGCTATAGGTTGGTGCTTCGGGATTTGGATCTGCTAATGGGCTATTCCCTTCGGCCTATGGTATTATTCTTTCGAGATGAGCTAGTCCAGTTTGTTCTTTAATACTTAACCATCATAACTCTTGCAATACATATGGATATGGAGCATTGGACTTTCCTTAGGAAGGTAATCATTGTTTTTGCTGTTAAGAATTTTTGGTATAATACCATGCAACATTTTAAGCAAAGCATTTCACAAATATTTTTCAAATATATTTTCATCTTCGTTAAAACACAGAATCACTTTATTATTAGAGATAAACTCCTTTTCTTTATAATAAACATTATGTTAACTTTTCTGTAATATAAATACTTCCTAAAAATACTTTTAAAACATTTCCATACATGTTCAAAAAGATTAAGAAAACAAGGTTGAAGTAAAAAAATATAGATATTCAAAAACTATTTCTAAATAAAAAGTCAACGAAAATTCCAAAGTTGCTTTTAAAATCATCTTTCAAATCAAAACCATTTTTAAATCAAAAATAGAAAATAATAGTATTTCATAATGCTATAACGAGACCCAGGGCAATTATACACTTAACAATGTTATCACTATTTTGATTCTAAAAGGAATTCAATGTTACAACATATCAAAATCACGCCCAATATGGCCAGGCTACTAAGCTTCTAGCACTTGATAATTCGTACAACAAGTATATAAATAAAATTAAAATCAATAGTGACAAGGAATCTCATGGATCCCTATACAAAACATTCCTGTAAATCATTTTATATGACAATCGCTTTCTATAGCGTGAATTTAACCAAACCGAACAACCAAACAACTAATAATAATAAACTCATTATTTATCCAATATTAACTAGTCCATTAATTAATTAACTTCAAAAATCATCTTTTACTTTGCAAGTCTAGAAAGAGGATTCATACCGCTTGATAGATGTCATAGTCAATTCAATTTAATTATAGCAGAACGATGTTTATTCTATCAAATAGATGTCCAAAATAATACATCCAATTTAAGTATAGCACAACGGGATTTTATTCTGCTAAATACATATCACGAATGAAGTATAATTAACTTAATTACGTTATTATGTAAATCAACATAACTATATTACCACTATTAATTTGTTATAAATTTGTACTTCACTAGAACTATCAACTATTTATATTAAAATGTTGTACTCGTCAATACGAGTCAAAAAATCTATGGGTTAAACGGATTCAAAATTTTTTGAACAAGATATGGTATTTGAAATTTAACATACTTAACTTATATAAATTAAAGCAAAAAAATTAATTTGTTTCTCATCCAACATCAAATAGCCTAACCTGATAACATGTCAAACCCACAACCGCTTCCTATAATTCCTTCCCTCCTCAATTTCAAATTCACACGCAGTACCCACTCGAGCACGTCGTGGTCAATTGTCCATCATCGTCACTTCAATCGCCTATTATTGCTGCCACCCAAGCCACCCAAACCATGACCCTACGCTCTCGAGCCCATCCTTGACCAGCATGATGCCTCTAACCATCATCACCATCCTTAAAGTCAATCCCAAAAATATATATGGTCAATGCCCTAAAACGAGCCCATTTGAACTTCTCTAATCAACGAAGGACCTAGAGGCACCGCCAATAGCCCGGCCTCATATACAAACTAGTCGTTCCTCCACTAGCTTCCTACACCATCGACAATTTCAAAGTGAACGAAAAGTGTTCATCTCACCACCACAACCAACTCTGGTAACCCTAGACCCTGCGAACACTACTAAAAATTATGACTCAAACGGTACGAACCGTGCCATACTCTTCGATCTCCATCCCCTGATCGTCGAAATTCCATTATCATTTAACAACCACTGTTTTCGAACGATTCCTGCTGCCACAATCGATGAACTGATAAGTGACTCTTTTTAGAAAATAATAAGGATCATAACAAACAACTTCGCAACTGGAAGATTTGGATAATTTTGATCGGTTTGAGAGATATTGAATTTTGAAGTTTGAAAATGGAGAAGGTTTTAATTATATTAAATAGAAAAAGAGAAGGAGGGGAGAATGAGAGTTGCAGAAGTGAAATGAAGTGAAATATTGAGTTGATAGGCACACTTATAACAAAACCTTCTACATTACTTCAAAATTAAGCAAAGTCCAAAATTATAGACTCTTATCACATCAAAGGCAAATCAAAATTTATGGCTTGATGCAAAAGCGTGTTTGGGATTTGATTTGAAAAAGTTTCGTAAAGAAAGTTGTTATGACAATTACTGATCATAAAGATGGGCGATGTGCAACATGACTAAAGAGCTAAGGATATCTTTCAATATCGATACTACATGTGACCATGCCGCACATTCTCGGTATCACCCTTATTCAAGGTTGCTACTTTTCGATGTCGCCACTCAAGAGAACTACATATCAATAAGGAAAAGATTGATAACACACTTAATCAATGTTACCTCTAATCAGTGTCGCTTTTTATTAATTCCACTATCTCATGACACCTGATAATGCAATTCATCAATTATTGAATGTTTCCACGTGATAATGCCAAGAGTCATAGTATCCTAAGCTATACTGGATGAAGCCGCCTCCTGTAACGACCCGTAAATTTTAGTGGTTTTATTTATTTAATTAATTGAATTATTTGAAATTTTAAATAATAAAATTTTGAAACATAAACTTGATATTTGGATTACGTCTAATTAAACATAGAAAATGGTAAATTTTCATAAGATAATGCGAAAGTTTATTTTCTTGTGTAATTTTATTTCAATTTAAATCAGTTAAATTTAATGATAATAAAACGTTTTCCAAACCTGAATATTCTTATATAGAAAATTTTTAAATCATCTTCTGAGTGAGACGTCATATTTCATTTCTTCGAATTTGAATTGCTATTGCTTCGTTTATTTTATTTTTCGACAGATTAGCAGCATTTTTGGTACCGATTATCGACTTTCGATAGGATGATCATATCACTAATATTTGTATACCATTTTGATTGTCTTGTCGTGCTGATCTCTATAGTATATTCATTTGTGTGCATTAGGATTTGGTACGCAGTGGAAACCATGAATTGGTTAGCTGTTTCTGTATCCGTTTGGAGCCTTCGGCTTCCTCTGTCCATTCGAATTTCCCAACGGTTGAATTTCAAGTTGTCGTTGCTTTTATTATTCCCCCAATTTTCGTGTGTGACTTTACCATACCCACTACTTCATATTTATTTCTATACGTTCCATTTATTATCCCTGCGTCCTTTCATTTTAACATATACGTTTACATATAAGTTTATATAATTTTGATAAGTTGCACTGTTCATTCTCTCCCCTCTTTGTTTTCTTTTGTTTTGTTTATAGAAGAAACATTTTAGTCCTCCCCCTCTACTCTTCCAATACCAATTCTCGCCCTCCCCCTTTATCTCCGCCGCACCAGCGTTCAAGATCGACCACCATGAAGCCGAAGTCTCTCTCCTCCACCCCACTCTCTCTCTCCACCGCCCCGCTCTCTCTCCCTCCAACCATTCCCTTCGCCAGTGAATCCAACGCACACCCTCGTGCTCACCCAGGCTCGTGCAGCCTTGTTTCCACCAAACACTCAACCTCCTCCTTCACGCAGCCAAAATCTTCCCTAGCCATCAAACCCACCAACTCCCGAAAACCTTCGGCCTCTCGTCTCCACCTTCCCCTCGGCCTTTGCCACAACCCCTAGTGCAGACAGAACCTAAACCCGACTTCCTCCTCTGCCTTTAGACTGAACCTAAACCTGACTTCCTCCTTTGTCTACTAGACGAGCTCCATCTTCTTTCTTCTTACAGGTGTTATATATGTATATGTGTGTGTGCGTATTGTATATTATATTAGACTGTGTATATCTTTGTGCTTTTAGTATTGTCAGAGGGTACATTTATGTATAATACCATGAGTTTTGTATGTGTATAAGGTTATGTATATATATTGGTTATATATTTTACAGTTTTGTAGTTTATAGTTTTAATCTTACAAAGTTGTTTATAGAAATATATATGTTTGTTATTAAGCATTGATATGAAGTGTGTGTGTGTGTGTATTATTTTATACTAAACTGTTTTAGATAATGTTATATATATATTACATATATATAGATATTTTATATAATTTTACAAATCTTTGTTTTATATTATGTTTTATATGTATGAATGATTATGCGATGGTTTATAAATATGTTTGATTTGAAGTGTATATATTCATATAGTCGATTAAGTATGGTTAACATTTACTTTCCTGTTATATATTATTTTTTAAAATATATATATATATGTTTGTTTTAAAAGAAATTTTCGCACTTATATATATTGGAAGCAGTCGAGCCTTTTGCAGTATTCTCTTCACCCTTCTATGCTCAGGAACCTCCTTGAAATCAAAGATCTCTTCAACATTAGACAACCAATCAAGAAATTGTTCTGCTACCATTGCACCCTTGAATTATGGAATGTCCATCTTCATACCCGATTCCCATCGACGATCATCATCTACATCTCGATATGAATTTCGAATTTGGTCTCGATCTCGATAATGAATGCTAGCTCTGTCACCCTCTTCATTAAAATCAAATGTATGTCTATATCGATCTCGACCATCAACATCCCTTCGATCTCGCATGTCTCTTCTACTATGTCTCTCTTCATCTCTATATGGCTCATTTTCAAACTCTCATGGAGTTCTCCTCTCTTCATGTCCATAGTCATGGTGATCTCTCCTTGATGAAATTGATGTTTCTCTTCTTTCTCTAAAAGATTGCGGTGATACCCTCCTCGCTTCCGTAACCGATGGCGAAACTCTGTTTCCTCCATGGTTCGAGATTGGTGATCTCCTCCTTTGATTTTGATTCAAATCATTCATCAACTTCTCTAACTTTCCAATACCTTCATCAAATTTCTCATTAATGCGTTGTTCCATTTGCTCGGCTTCTTCTCTTCGATACAACGCTTCAACATTTTGATGATGATTAGCTCTCCTCGGCGGCATGATTGATTCAACACAATCTTCAAAACTTCAACTCTAACTTGTACAACAAGTCACGGCGTAAACACTTAACTCGACAATAGCAACGACCTAAGGTTAGGTCGGCTTGGCTTCTAACAAAGCTCGGCTCAACTCAAGCACTTCAAACTCTTCAAACTTTGGCGCGCAAAAATCCCACGGCCAAATTCAAACAACTTCCACACTTTGATCCAAAAGAATATGGATCGAAAACTTCTAACTTGTTGCAACTTCAAGATGAACACGATGAACACCAAACTTCAAACTCCTTGGCTCCAAGACTCGTCTTAGCTATGATTGGCTAAGTCAAGCTCTGATACCAAAACTGACGCAGCGGATATTACGAAACAAATGAAATCGATGAAATGTAGCAATTGGTGGATTGATGAATACCAAAATGCCCAAATTCGTTGATCCGAAGATACCGAATTCTAACTATCCTCGTCACGTTGATCGCGCACGATACCGTGAAAGAAGATCTTCAATTCTTCAAGCGTTGATCAAGCGCACTTGATTCCGCGAATCGGCTTCAACAATCGTTGAATCGAGCGCACTCGATTAACCGAAAGTGGAGATAGGAGATTACACTCAACTACCAATTTAGGATGAAAGCCCACATCAATCAAACATGAATTTTATTCAAAAATCAACCACCTTAAATGTACAACACACTCCCTATTTATAGTGTTTCGCACCCTGACCCTTAAGTCGTTGCCGACCCAGTACCCCACGACTCACGACTCAAGCATTCACCGACTCAACACTTGAACGACTTAAGGAAACACACAAGTATACAACACTTAGGTCGTATACGACCTTACTACTCACGTGATTTAAGACGCAAACGACATACGACTTAAATCATACAACGACTTACTCACATATATACAATACAGTGACTCAACTTAGGTCGTGAACGACTCATCACTTACAGACCATATGACTCACGACTTAAATTCAACACAACACATAACGACTTACGACATAACATTCAAACGACTCAAGCTCCATGCGGCATCCCTTTCTTGTGTCCAGTTAAGTCGTGACTGACTTAGCGCCTCTTCCTTAGGTCGTGATCTGTTAGAGTTAGGTCGTTAACTCGGCACAACTTCCCCTCTGGTCTCCAGTTAGGTCGTGGACGACCTATAGTTTGAACCTTAAGTCGTGGACGACTTAACTCCATGCCGTTAGCTCGTATTGCTTCTCCCTTAGCTCCTATTGCTATAGGTCGTAACTCCTTCCCATGTGCCCTGTTAGGTCGTGGCCGACCTTGTTTAACCCGTGAACGACCTAAGCCTCCCTCCTTAAGTCGTGTACGACTTATCCCCTGAGCTGCATCAGTTTATATACAAGTTATATGAATTATCTCATCTGTTGTGAGACTATATATGTTAGTAAATATATCGGCCACATGATATATATATGGGTTTTGTTAGTTGTTCTCATGAAAAGTTATGTATCTAAGTTAATAATGATTATAATATAACTATGTTACTAGGTAGGCTCAGATATTGATATATTTGTGTATGTAAAGCTGTTCTTAAACATACATGTTATATTAGTTATATGTATGGTTCTGTTTGTTAGGAATATAAAAGTTTATGTTGATTTTAAATATAATCAGTATGCGAGTTTATATATATGTTTGGATTCAAGTATATATGAGTTTGATTTAAGTATGTATATATGTGGGAATTTTATTGGATTTGTATATATATAAACATGCATATTATTTACAGTATATATATTACAGTGTATATAAGTTATATTTATGATAATATTAATATTTTGGGAAATATATAGATGTATATGTGGTTACTTACGTCAGTAATAACATTTAAAATGTATTTAAGGAAATTTTGAAAGAAATGTAAAAATCTTATAAACACTGATTTTTGAATTTTAAATATATAGATTTTCATGTGGATATTGGTTTTTTAAGATATATGTATATATGCATAGATTTTATTTCGATAGGTGTTTTAAGTTGAGTATTGATTTTAAGAAAGTTTATAATATCTATTTGTTTTAGTTTATCAAGCTAATTTGATTCATTCTCATCGATTTCCGATTTATCATCTTGTTCGTCGAACTCTTGTCCATCGTGCTTTACTTTGGAATTTGTGCTTGGATTTGTAACTCATCTCATTCTCGTTTGTCTCTAACCTCGGAAGGTGAGCAATCACTCACGATTAACGTTCTTATATTTGTTTAATTTGATTTCAATTGAAACGACAATCGAAATGGGTTGCTAACTTGAACTGTTAATTATTTAAATTGTTATACACAGGATGCTATTACCTGTAATTGTTCACCTATGGGATATGACACCAAATCCTGTTGTTTATATTATATTTTATTATTACAAATGTTATAAGCCTATTGTTGATATATTAAACTTTTATCATATCTGTTCTCACTCTGCAAGTTCCCTGTAGTTTAGAATTCCCTATGGATTGAAATGATACATACCTAAACAATATTGTAGAATAGGAGAAAATTGTTATGGCTTGAAATGATAAACCCAAGCGATTTTCATTGAATTGAATTTGGGACTACGGGTTGAAAGGATATATACTCGTAGATATTTAAATTGCAGATTGAAATGTTAAATATCCGTATCACTTGACCATAGGATAGAAAATTTTATACAGGCACCGTTGTTCTATATATATATTTTGAAATGATTTCCAAGGTTTTGAAAAGAAATATATTTGGTTTTAATAAATACCGATTTTAAGATTTTATAATAATTTTAATAAATAGAAATAAAATTGAAATCTATTTGAATTTTACTTAAATAAATACGATTTGAAACTTATTAAATTCGAGATTTTAAAGATATGATTTATAACTTGATTTTTGATTTAAAGTGATTAAATGAATACTTTAAGTTAATAAGTTGAAGGGAATATTTAGTTTATATAAAGGCAATTTTAAAGCTTTATTTAATTGATGTTGGATTGGCTAAGTGAATTTTTCAATATTAAATAATGGTAAAGTTGAATTTGAAAAACAAATGAATTTAAACTTTGAAATACATTGAAATTGAAATGGTTTAAATTGTAGTTTTTATATATATATATATATATATATATATATATGTATTTGAAATCGATATAAATTCAAATGGTTTTGAACTGAATTGAAATTGGTGAACTGAGATTAAATTAAATTGAATTTTGGAATTCGAGTTGATCTGAATCGATTTGTGAATTTAAGGAAACTATTTATATTTTATATTAAGTATTTTAATATATAAAAATATTTCACTTTATGAATTATTTTTAATATAAAATAATTGTAATATAAAACTATTTCATTATGCAACTATTTTATTTTATAAACTATTTATTACATAAACAATTTTTATATTTTTATAATCTATTTTATTACATATATTATCTTCTATATCTAAACTGTTTGAGCGTAAAGTGTAAATCTTTGGAAAGTGTATGATTTTGAAAATGAATATTATTTTAAGTAAATAATGATATCATATTGATATGGTTTTGAAATGGCAATGAAATTTTGGTTTGAAGTATAAACTATTTTGAAATGACCACGGTGTTAATAATAACGATTGGTAATTAAAGAGACCGGGATTGGATATATTCATACTATCTGCCAATACTGAAAACCACTTTAACAACTATGTACGTGGTGGAGATTCCAGAATAAATTAGGATGGTTTGGTAGCAGTTCTCTATGGTGTTCACGTACCCCTGACTCCCGTGAGTATGCTTGATGCGGCTAAAAAAGGAGCCATGCCGGGCCAAGTGAGGTCATTCCTCCAATCAGGCACATTTTTCGATACCATTCTATTGCTTTTGTGATTTGATTGGGTGCACCCTTTGATTTGGGAGTGTGTCATGAGGTGGGCGGTAGTGGTTACTATGCGTTCCCACCAGTCTGGATCCGCAAACGATATATCTACCATGGCATTGTCGCGAGTGCCTTGTCGCATGTCCTATCGTGCCTTCTACGAGTTTGTTTTATACCATACCTATGGAGTGCCCTCGGATAGCCCTCCGGTTTACGGAGGGAGTTACGATACTGTATAGACTATGAGAATATATAAAATGTGTTAAGGGGGATAAGGGTAACGCCTTAATGCTATTTTAATATTTTTACTTTACTATAGACATATTATAATAACGTATATTACTACATAATAGATAGTTTCACGGATCCTTAGAGGATGGTTATCCCAAACATCCTTTGGGTTACATGTATTTTAGTTGATATTTCACTTGAGTTAGATTTTTTGATATGAAAATGTTAATCCTACCTCGAGTGTTTTGTGTTTTGCTTTATACTCGGGTCAGACTGAGTGCCACAGCATTTAAGACTCACCTTTGGAGTTGGAGCTTCACTTGGAGATCCATCTATATCTATTCAGCTGTTAGCTACCCTGTGTTTTATTCGGACTTGTCATCTGCTTGCATTCAAGACTATATTGTATTTGAGATATTTTGTTGTATTTTATTTCATACTTTGTTGTTTTATAGTAGCTCTAGAAACTACTATTTATCTATTCCGCTTCTTATTGTATATTACTCTGTGTCTGTGATTCTGTGATTGATTTATTTACTGTATATGCTGAGTTTTTCCAAATATAAATTAACAATATGATATTTTGAGCAATTCAAGTCCGATATGTGCGGATGCGAATGGTTGAAAATAAGAGGTCGTTACAGTTGGTCTCAGAGCCAGGTTTTAGGCAAAACTTAGCATATGTAATAAATTTAATTACGGAATCACCTTCGTTCGAGCTTGAATTTCTCCCTCTTTGATTTGGATTTTTTTCAAACTTTGGAACACCTTTGTTCTGAAATCCATTCTAGTCTCCCCCTGTTCATATTCTTCTTGATTCTGGAGTATCCCATGACTCCACATCGGTAGATATCTATAATGTATTGGTGGTTCCGCAAATCTTAGAATGATTTGTAAAGAGGTGAAATATCTTTAAAACAGGCATCGATTCACTGAAGATTTCTGTATCAACGGTTTAGATGGTGCCATCTCTTACTATGCCTGAATTCTATCTCCTATGATCAGATGTCGATTGCCTTAGAATTCTGCATCGATCTTATTTTTGAAGTCACGATTGACCCGGTTAAGATCGCTCGCGATTTATATAAGCCTATCTATTCTTTTCTCTCTTTATAATCATCTCATCTTCGTTTCGAGCTTATCTTCTGGTTAGAATTCTCTTTGATTATGCTACCTCTAAATTTGAATTCATATCCTTGTTCTAAAATCTATTCTTGTATTATCGAGTGAGGGAGTGTATTTGTAATTTATATAAAGATGTTTTATATTGTGTTGTTTGAGTTGTTAAGTTTGAATTTTGGGTTTCGATCGATTTGTCTGGTCAACGTTGTCGATAGGAATTCCAAAACACTTGAAGGGAACAAACTGACACAATATTAATATCAAATTGGTAAATGAAATAAATTTTGTATGATTATATATAAGTATAAATTTTTCTGAAAGATAATTGTTAAATAAATTAGTTGTTAAAGATGATAATACTAGATTTTCATTTAGTGTTTTATTGAACATTCCTTAAGCTATTAACTCTTGTTATAAATTATAAGGAAATGAAAATTTTATAATTATAGTTTATAAGTCTGGTTTGTAAATGAAATGAATTTGAATTAAGAATTTGAGAAATAAATTTCCGGTGCTTTTCAAATTTCATTTTCAAAGTTTGGAAAAATATATCATTTGACAGTATTTCGAATGGAAATTGGTTTTAAAGAATTTTAAATGAAGTAAATCAATACTTTCCTCTTTTGTCGCTGGAAAATAATTTCGGTGATGATTACAGCATCATCGACATTCATTTTCAAGTCTCGAAGTAGAGAGGCCCCTAGTAGCTTTGCTACGCTTTTGTTTAGGTAAAAATTGGATTTTATTTAAATTTTTGTGTATAATTTGGTTTATAAAATATATATGTATATAATTATTTCAAAGTAGTTTGAAGAGAAACCGAAAAATTTCAATCTTAAGTTTTATGTTAAGAAATGGGTTCAATTATTGAAATAAAGTGAAATTTTGAATAATTGGAATATATAAAATGATAAATGAAATTTTACCAACTTGAAATAGTTGAATTTGAATAAAAATTATTTGTATAATACTAAATTGCATTCTAATATATATAACTTGCCTAAATTATTCAAAAATTTAAAATATTAGGATATAATAGGGTTGTACAAGAAGAAAACGTAAGTAATAAATTGTTCAAACAAAAATCTGGCTTAATATAGATGTTGTAGATAGAAGAGAAATTGTATAATGTTTAATTACACTCTGACACATTAATATAACTTACCTAGAAAAGTTAAACGTAATTGGATAGTGTTATACCGCCTTGTAGCATGGCCATGATACCAAAAGATTAACTAGAAACCAAAGACAGTTCTCCTCGATTGCCAGTTATGTACAGATCAGCTATGGATTTCGGTAAATTTTTTCTAAGTTAGGATCAAGCTACATTTGACAAGACACGACAAGCAAAGCTATAAAAACCTATGTTCGAAATTTCAAGTCAATCCGAGGTCATATGCTCAAGATATGATCGATGCAAGCCAAGGGAATCAATTCGTTCACCTCCAACCGTTCGCTTCCATCAAGCTCCATCTGTTCGCATCCATCAAGCTTCAACTGTTAGTATCCATTAGGCCTCAACTGTTCATATCCGTCAATCCTCTACTGTTCGTATCCTTCAATCCTCTATTGTTTGTATCCATCAATCCTCTACTGTTCATATCCATTAGCTATATTGGTTCATATCCATCAAGTGGTTGTCATTTTGTATCCATCACGAATGATACGAACAGTGCAATGGTGATCGATACGAACAGTGCAATGGCGATCGATACGAATAGTGCAATGATGATCGATACGAATAGTGCAATGGTGATCGATGCGAACAAGGTAAAGGCGATCGATACGAACAAGGCAGAGGTGATCGATGCTCTACTGTTCTTATCCATCCGCTATATTGGTACATATCCATCAAGTGGTCGTCATTTCGTATCCATCACAATCGATATGAATAGTGCAATGGTGATCGATACGAACAATGTAATGGCGATTGATATGAACAGTGCAATGGCGATCGATACGAACAGTGAGACAAGGCAAAGGTGAGCGATGCGAAGGAGACAGCCTTTGAAAAACACAAACTTGCATCGATCATATCTCACAATCTACAAGTCCACATGCCATCAAATTTTCATATGAGCTTGCGTACGACCTAAAGAATGTTCATGATCGATCTCGACTCGATCGGGCAAGATCTTGATTGATACGAAATTCATTCGTATCGATCATGGATCGAGTCAAAATCGCATTGGCTCGATCGCTTGGGCCCGTGCACGTACTAGAAGAGGTCTCGCGAGATCTGAGTGAGATATTTGCAGCCTACGTCTATAAATAGCATCACCGAGCCTATAGAAAAAGGACTTTTGGTTCTTCTACGTCCAGACTCCACCAGATTCGTCATTGTACTCGAATTTTGCTATTGTAATCAGTTGCAACTCGTTGTAACCAACAAGGATACATCAATAAAATCATCAAATTCAAAGTGGACGTAGGCCGAATTGCCGAACCACTATGAACTCTGTGTTCTTTACTGCTTTCTTCTTAATTTTCTGAGTATTCTTCGTTGTTAATTCTCTACATACTTATTATCCATGATCTGTGATTGTAAACGGATGCTTTCATCAACAATTGGGTGTTTGTGACCAATTTTGGCGCAAACATTTAGGTGCCTTCACCGAGAACGCTAGCATTCAGGGATTCTACGGCTTGTACCTTGGATTTGACGACTTAAAGACTTGGATCTGGAAATTCATGGTTAGGAAATCATCTAGAAGACAAAGTACTGAAAGAAGCGAGCATAAAGGAAGTCAGGAGGCTTCCTCAGGAGCATATTAAGCCTCAGTCTTCATCACCCGAGACGAGATGGAGATGATGATGGAAACTAGGCAAGAGGGAATGCTAAAAAGACAAGAAGAAATGATGCAGAACCTACTCCAACAAGCTGGACAAGCTGGAAGGCAGAATTAAGGAAACACTACGACAAAAAATGCTGGAGATAGAAATCAGGAGCATGAAGTAATCAGAACCCAGAACAGAGCGGGACCAACAGGAGCGGCCCAAGAGCGAGGGGGCACTCCCCAGGAGCATGTTGATCCAACCTCAGGTAGGATACTAGGTTGAGCTGTTCAACATGGCATTAATAGAGGAATGGACGCCTATCCAAAAGAGCAGATTCTAGGATTCCCTCACGCACTCGGGGGGCATATCGGAGACAATGGAAAAGGACTATAGCTTGGCGATGGTGACAGATTGGCGAAGATGGTCAGACGAGCCATGAGAGTTGGACAGTTGAATAGAGATTTGGAAGATGTTAATAGGAGCCCCTTCGCTCCCGCAATTAGGCAGGCTAGGAAACCACCTGAATTCAAGCTACCGACATTGGAGACATATGATGGAAGGACAGATCCAGCTATTCATTTGACAAGATGTATGAGACATATGGAACTGTTGGGGGCATCAGAGGAAGTAATGGCCCGATGTTTCCCATTATATCTGACAAACATATCAGCATTATGGTTCAGGCAATTGGAAAACGGCTCCGTTGGAACATGGATCGAGTTGACTGAGAAGTTCATGAAGCAATTCAAAGTTCATATCTCGAGGCCCAAGAATGTGATGATCTAGCGCACTGAAGCAGAAGACCGAAGAATCTTTGAAGAACTTCTTAACACGATTTAATGCAGCAGCAGCATCGGTGGATCATCCAGATCCATCCATGGTTTTAATGGCAGCTGTATTTGCCATAGCCGAAGGAACAAAGTTCAAAAATTCACTAACAAGGGATCCACCTATGGATCTAGGGGAATTTTATCATGAGGCCGAAGGATTTCTACGATTAGAGGATGCAAATGCTGAGAGAGAAGAAGGGGAGAGAGAGAGAGAGTTGATGTTTATGCAGTCAAAAGTATAGATCCGCTAGGAAAAGATTCAGGCAGGGATAATGGAAAATGAAAAGCCGAGGATGCCGGCGATGGATCAAAACGACCGCGAAAGGAATCGAGATTCGCCTCTTATACGGAGCTGAAAGAGACTTTGGAACGGATCTACCAGGACACCAGGAGGCAGGTTCCTTATAGAAAGCCAATGAGGAAGGATCCTACCAATAGTGAGAGGAAATCAGACAAGTACTGCTTATTCCATAAGTTAAGCGGCCATAATACAAATGATTGTAGGAACTTAAGGGATGAGATAGAAGGGCATATTCGGAATGGCATACTATTATAGTATGTGAGGAGGCGAACCGTGACTGTGGAGCAAGAACGACCACCACCTGCATCAACTGGGAATGGCTCAGGATCGAGGCATCAGCTTTTCATCAACTGATTTAAATAATGACGAATAAGTGGCAAACTCCATACCAATGCGATTAAGTCATTTACATATGTATAGGACCAGGAATGATCCTCAAGCATGCTCTGATACGACTACTAATCGCATCGGTGTAGGTGCTTTCACTTTGACGTCTCTGTGTCGTTATTGTTTTCTATTTCTCATGTTTGGATTTGGTTTTGTTGGACATTTTTGTTGAAAGACTCATTTTGAATGTAAATCTGCTATTTGTGATTCCATAACGGCTAAGCCGCTTACACATGCACGGGGTCGCGAACAGTCCTCTGGCATGCTCTAAGATGGCAATAACCCGCCATAACAAACAAGTCAGAAATTCACTTGAACGTGAAATCTGACAATAATGCTACTAAGTGGCCCCCGGGCACACACAACTTGCCTCGAATGGCACCCAACCACGAATGGTCACAACCCGCCTCGAACGACACCCGACCGCCAATGGTCATAACTTGCCTCGAACGGCACCCGACCGCGAATGGTCACAACTCGCCTCGAATGGCACCCGACCGCGAACGATTACAATTCGCCGCAAACGGCACCCGATTGCGAACGTCCAAAACTTGCCTCAAACGGCACCCTATCGAAAATGGTCACAATTCGCCTCGAACGGCACCCGACCGCAAACGGTCACTATTCGTATGAATGGCACCTGACCTTGAATGGTCATAACTCGCCTTGAACGACACCCGAACGCGAACGGTCACAACTCGCCTCGAATGGCACCCGAACACAAACAGACAAAATTCGTCGTGAACGGCACCCGATCACGAACGTTCACAACTCGCCTCGAACGGCACCCAACCGCGAATGGTCGCAATTCGCCTCGAACGGCACTCGACCGTAAATGGTCACAATTCCCCACGAACGGCACCCGATCGCGAGCGATCACAATTCGCCTCGAACGGTAACCTACCACGAACAGTCACCATCCATTGCGAACGACAGCTGACCTCAAACAGTCACATACTACCTCGAATGACATACGATCTCGAACAATCGTCGTTCGTGGTCAGGTAAGACTATCAATTTCTTTGCAGGTCATTAATAGGATACGAACATCCAGCTTATGGCACTATAAAACAGAGCTTCCTATCGCAAGGCATGTTTAGGGGGGCAAGTGTTATCCCGCCTTTTAGTAAGGCCATGATACCAAAAGATTAATTGGAAACCAAAGACAGTTCTCCTCGATTGCCAATGACGTACAGATTGGCTATGGATGTCGGTAAATTTTTTCCAAGTCCGGATCAAGCTACAATTGACATGACATGACAAGCAAAGCTATGGAAACCTGCATTCCAAATTTCAAGTCAATCTGAGGTCATATGATCAAGATATGATCGATGCAAGCCAAGGGAATCAATTCGTTCGCCTCCATCTGTTCGCATCCATCAAGCTCCATCTGTTTGCATCCATCAAGCTTCAACTTTTTGTATCCATCAGGCCTCAACTGTTCGTATCCGTCAATCCCCTACTGTTCGTATCCATCAATCCTCTACTGGTATCCATCAGGCCTCAACTGTTTGTATCCATTAATCCTCCACTGTCCGTATCCATCGGCTATATTTGTTCATATCCGTCAAGTGGTCATCGTTTCGTATCCATCACGATCGATATGAAAAGTGCAATGATGATCGATCCGAACAGTGCAATGACGATCGATACGAACAGTGCAATGGTGATCGATACGAAAAGTGCAATAGTGATCGATACGAACAAGGCAGACGTTATCGATACGAACAAGGCAGAGGTGATCGATACGAAGGAGATAGCTTTTGAAAAACATGAACTTGCATCAATCATATCTCACAATCTACAAGTCCAAATGCCACTAAATTTTCATAGGAGCTAATGTACGACCTAAAGAATTTTCATGATCGATCTCGACTCGATCGGGCAAGATCTTGATCGATACGAAATTCATTCGTATCGATCGCGGATCGAGTCAAAATCACATGGGATCGAACGCGTAGGCACGTGCACGTGCAAGAAGAGGTCTTCCGAGATCTAAGCGAGATATTTGCAGCCTACGCCTATAAATAGCATCCCCGAGCCTATAGAAAAAGGACTTTTGGGTCTTATACGTCTAGACTCCGCCGGATTCATCATTTTACTCGAATTTTGCTATTGTAATCAGTTGTAACTCGTTGTAATCAGCAAGGATACATAAATAAAATCATCAAATTCAAAGTGGACGTAGACCAGATTGCCGAACCACGATAAACTATGTGTTCTTTACTGCTTTCTTCTTAATTTTCTGAGTGTTATTCATTTTTTTATTCTCTACATACTTATTATCTGTGATTGTAAACAGGTGCTTTCATCGAAAATTAGGTGTTGGTGACCAATTTTGGCACAAATAGATAGCATACACTATGATAGGTAATAGGATATCAAGATGACATTTTGTTAGGGGAATTCACTGATAATAAATCAGACAATAAAAAGGAAATTTTATTTGTTGAATAATATATGGTTATCCAATGTATACACCTAATATATGTTGCAAAATATGTTAAGTGGAATAAATTAAACAAATAAAAGAAGACTATGAACTTAAGAATAGTGAACTTGAATTTTTTTTTGAATCAACTTTGCTGAAGATAAATGGATAAAATAAATGAGTTAATTTGAAAATAAAATTGTTTGAAAGGAATGTGATAAAATGGAAGAAAGACAATTTTAAATTGAATAACTATTTATTAGTTGCATAAAATGGATTAAACCAATTTGTTGAATATTAATTTATTAAATTGAAATCTATATTGTTTTGAATAGGTGGAATAAACTGTTAAGGTGGAATTAACTTTGGTTGATCAATAGATTTAATAGATGAGTAAAATAAAACAAATTTCGTTGTGAAAGTTTTTGCAATAAAGGTTAATAAATTTGAAACCAATCAATTGAATAAAAATATATGGAAATGAAACCAATAAAAATGTGAACACAATACAATTGATTGATTAAATAAAATAAATTGGAATCAACTAATTGAACATAAACCAATTTTAAAATAAATGTAGTTTATATGGTTTTAAATTGATTGTTTTATTTTATATTTCAAATCTTTTTTCTTTCTGGTTGTTTCTATTCTCTTACCTCCTTCCTTTTTGTGGACGAAAAGTTTTGCGTGGGGGAGAGTGTAACGATCCGTAAATTTTAGCGGTTTTATTTAATTAATTGAATTTTTTGAAATTGTAAATAACAAAATTTTGAAATATAAAATTGATATTTGGATTACATTTAATTAAACATAGCAAATGGTAAATTTTCATTAGATAATGTGAAAGTTTATTTTCTTGTGTAATTTTATTTTAATTCAAATTTGTTAAATTTGATGATTATATAAAGTTTTCCAAACCTGAATATTCTTATATAGAAAATTTGTAAACCATCTTCAAAGTGAGATGTCATATTTCATTTCTTCGAATTTGAATTGCTATTGCTTCGTTTATCTTATTTTTCGACAGATTAGCAGCATTTTCGGTACTGATTATCGACTTTTGATAGGATGATCGTATCATTAATATCTGTATACTGTTTTGTTTGTCTCGTGGTGCTGATCTGCGTAGTATATTCATCTGTGTGCTTCAGGTTCGGTACACGGTGGAGACCGTGAAACGGTTAGCCGTTTCGGTATCTATTTGGAGCCTTCGGCTTCCTCTGTCCATTTGAATTGCCCAACGGTCGAAATTCAAGCTGTCATTTCTTTTATTATTCCCCAAATTTTCGTGCGTTACTTTACCATACCCACTACTTCATATTTATTTCTGTACGTTTCATTTATTATCTCCGTGTCCTTTCATTTTAACATGTACGTTTACATACAAGCTTATATAATCTTGATAAGCTGCACTGTTCATTCTCTCCCCTCGTATTGTTTTTCTTTTGTTTTGTTTACAAAAGAAATATTTTAGTCCTCCCCCTCTGCTCTTCCGTTCCCAATGCTCCGCCTCCCTCTTTATCTCTGCCACGCCAGTGCCCATGACTGACCACCTTGAAGCCGAATTCTCTCTCCTTCGCCGCGTTCTCTCTCTCCTCCTCCCCGCTCTCTCTCTCCAGCTGTTCCCTTCGCTAGTGAATCCAACGCACACCCTCGTGCTCACTCAGGCTCGCGCAGCCTTGCCTCTACCAAACACTCAACCTCCTCCTTCACGCAGCCAATATCTTCCTGAGCCATCAAACCCACCAACTCCCGAAAACCTTCGGCATCTCGTCTCTACCTTCCTCTCGGCCTATCCAAAACCCCTAGTGCAGACCGAACCTAAACCCGACTTCCTCCTCTGTCTTTTAGCCATGCTCCATCTTCTTTCTTCTTACAGGTGTTATATATGTGCGTGTATATATATTGTATATTATATTAGATTGTGTATATCTTTGTGTTGTTAGTATTGTCAGGTGGTATATTTATATATAATACCGTGAGTTTTGTATGTGTATAAAGTTATATATATTGGTTATATATATTTTACAGGTTTATAGTTTAATCTTACAAAGTTGTTTATAGCAATATATATGTTTGTTATTAAGCATTGGTATGAAGTGTGTATATATATATACATATATATTGTTTTATACTCAACTGTTTAGATACTATAATATATATATGTATATGTATATGTATTACATATACATATAGATATTTTATATATTTTTACAAATTTTTGTTTATATTGTGTTACACATGTATCAATGATTCACTAGTTTATAAATATGTTTGATTTGAAGTGTATATATACATATAGTCGATTAAGTATGGTTAACATTAACTTTTCTGTTATATATTGTATTTTTTAATATATGTGTGTGTGTGTGTGTTTATTTTAAAGAAATTTTCGCACTTATATATTTTGGATGCAGCTGAGCCTTTTATAGTATTATAAGCACTATATTATATTATATTACATTTTACTGTACTATATTATATTAGATTTTATTATATTACATTTTATTGTATTATATATATTTCGAATGTTGTTTTATAAGTGCTGAGTTTATATTCAAGTTATATGAATTATCTCATCTGTTATGAGACAATATATGTTTATAAATGTATCAGCCACATGATATATATATATATATATATATGGAATTTGTTTGTTATTCTCGTGAAAAGTTATGTATCTAAGTTAATAATGATTATTATATAAATATGTTACTATGTAGGCTCAGATATTGATATATTTGTATATGTAAAGCTGTTCCTAAACATACATGTTATATTAGTTATATGTATGGTTTTGTTTGTTAAGAATATAAAAGTTTATGTTGATTTTAAATATAATCAATATGCGAGTTTATATATATGTTTGGATTCAAGTATATATGAGTTTGATTTAAGTATGTATACATGTGGGAATTTGATTGGGTTTGTATATATATAAAGTTATAAATTAGTTATGGTATATATGTTACAGTGTATATAAGTTATGTTTACGTTAATATTAATATTTTAGGAAATATATAGATGCATATGTGGTTACTTACATTAGCGATAACGTTTAAAATGTATTTAAGGAAATTTTGAAAGAAATGTATAAATCGTATAAATGTTGATTTTTGAATTTTAAATATATAGATTTTCGTGTAGATATTGGGTTTTTAAGATATATGTATATATGTATAGATTTTATTTTGATAGGAGTTTTAAGTTGAGTTGATTTTAAGAAAGTTTATAATATTTATTTGTTTTAGTTTATCAAGATAATTTGATTCATTCTCATCGATTTTCGATTTATCAGCTTGTCCATCGAACTCTTGTTCATCGTGCTTTACTTTGTAATTAGTGCTTGGATTTGTAACTCATTTCATTCTCGTTCGTCTCTAACCTCAAAAGGTGAGCAATCAATCATGATTAACATTCTTATATTTATTAAATTTGATTTCAATTGAAACGACAATTGAAATATGTTGCTAACTTAAACTGTTAATTATTTAAATTCTTAAATATGGGTTGCTATTATCTGTAATTGTTCACCTGTGGGTTATGACACCATATCCTATTGTTTATATTATATTTTATTATTATAAATGTTATATGCATGATGTTGATATATTAAATTTTCTAAATCTGTTCTCACTCTGCAAGTTCCCTATAGTTTAGAATTCCCTGTGTGTTGAAATGATACATACCCAAACGATATTGTAGAATAAGAGAAAATCTTTATGGGTTGAAGTGATAAACACAAGCGATTTTCATTGAATTTAATTTAGGATTGTGGGTTGAAAGGATATATACCTATAGATATTTAAATTGCGGATTAAAATGATAAATATCTGTATCACTTGACCATAGGATAGACAATTGTAAACAGGCACCGTTGGTCTATATTTATATTTTCTGATATGATTTCCAAGGTTTTGAAAAGAAATATATGTGGTTTTAATAAATATTATGTAACGTCCCGAAAATTTTCGACTTTTGAAAATTCAACATCGATACTCACTTTATCGACTGCCGAGGAATCGAAGGCCGGAAACCCGAAATGTTATGGTTTAAGAAAAAGAAAGAGTAGAAGAAGATAGAAAAAGATAGAACAGAACAGAAAAAAATAACAGAACAACATCAGAATCTCACAATTCGCAGCGGAACAATATATAATAATAAATGAATAATCTTTAAACAAAGAACTATATCAGTTATTACATTTTATACATTACATTACATCATATCATCAGAGTGTACAACAACATACAACAACAAACAATGCAACGGAAAAAGAAATACTATATAAATTAGTAATCCGCCATGCCATCCAGCTTGCCTCCAGCAACTCCTGAATATCCTGAATAAACCTTAACTCTTGACTGCCCGTATGGAAATTGGTGGGCACCCAGAGTTTAGGAAGGAAAACAATAAACTCCAAGTCAGTCATGTGACTGGTGTGAGAACTCAAAACAATTTATTTACTTTAAAATCAAAATAGAGGGATATTTTTAATTCAATTCGCAATGCTTTTAAAAATGAGACTACCATAAGGCCTCCCGCACACACACATGCAAACGCAGAATCGGAGGAGATTTCTCCTTATGATAGTCAAAGATGCTTGATACATATTAAAAAGAACATTTGATATTATTACTAGTGCATAGTGTAGAAAATTATTTCAAAAATAAAGATATAAATCTTAGCCAACATACGACCATTATCGTATGCCTACTATAGCTAACCATGTTCAATAGCAGGTTACCGCCACATTCCATGGCAGGTTCTACAACTAAAACCGTACAAGTCTCGTATTGTTTCTTTGGATTTCCAACAAATGGTCAGGCCAAGGAACTTCCCATTGCCACATGAGAATGTCTCTGGAAGGACATCCCCAAGAACCAAACCGGATCTCTGCCAACACAAGGCCGGGTTACCCCTAACTGGGTAACTACTGACACGAATATGTCATCCCCCTATCGTAACCGATCTATCCGAGGATCCTCGATTTCCAACAACCACAAAATATGCAGTAACAACATAGGTGAACTATCTGGGCTCCATACCATGATACCACCTCTATCCAGAAGGAATGACATACACTAAAGGGCGCTACCCCTAATAACCTTGCCGCATCCTTCCTGTTTTGACCATTTTCGGGGTGTGAGGTCCGACGAAGTCTCGTCCACAAAAACATACTTTATACAAAAGCCATGCTTTGGGTCCACAAATGATCATAGAAATGATCACAAAGATAAACGATCAAATAAATGATCCTATCACAAATGAACAACACAATGATCATTTCACAGCAACACTCTACATGCCACACTACCAAATTGGGAGTATATCACTAATAACCTTCAACTATATAACCTCTGAGCTCGTACGTCTCAGAGAAGGGTGTTAAGCTAAGAGAATAAATTCTTCGCCACCAACAGAAATATATTTGAAAGAAATCGGCTTTATATCTCAACTTTTAATGTCAGACATACAATCCATACAAGTCTGTTCGGGGATCGAACAGAACCGAAGGCACTTACAAAGAAGTCATTACAATCCGGATATTCACTAATCACGACCGGACCTCCCGTCACTAAGGGTGATAAAACCTCTATATCGGAGATCAGCCGATGTAGAGTAACTCGACGGTAATCCTTCCGTTTTCACAAATACCCGGTCTTCAACACCGGTCATCAAATGCAATCCATAACGACGTATCACATATTCGGAATGGGTTATACGACCCCATGGTCCTTTGCCGGTTAACCCGAATAGTGAGCGCTTATTCAAAAATAAGTGTGGCATTCAAATTCAAGCAAATTCACAACAAAAACCTATTTAAAGGTAAATATTGATAGTCGGATTATTTAACTATCAATAGGCATTCTCAACATCACCAAATCCAAATAATTTCCCAAATTATTTACTTTCCAAAATATCTTTACTAGATATATAATTTCCACACTTCAACCATTTGAAAACAATTCTTCAAATCACTTTTCCTTACTCGGAAATTTCTTTCATTTCAACATGGTTCATTTAAACCAATTAAATAAATCCTTACCGATTTACTTTATATTTACGTTCCAAATTCGTAAATTTATTCCCACACTTTAAAAATAAATCAATGTTTATTTTTAAACAATTTCCCTTTTCTTTTATAAATTCCTTAGTGAATTTATAATCCAAAATATCTATGAATATACGATTTCAAGTATTCATTTTCAGTTTATCTTACAAGGATAAATTCTCAAAACATTTCATTTCACATTGGAAAAATATTTCCATACTTATTTAATAATAAGTACATCACAAATCTATTTATTTACAACATTTGAAAATATTCGATATACTTAAATCAAGATTTAGTATGTATTTCATTCCTTAAGGAAATCATTTTCTTAACTCATTTATTTGGGTCCAAATCATTCCTTAAGGAAATCATTCCTTAAGATTTGGTTATATTTTACAAAAATCATAACTTTTATAACATTAAACTTATAACGTTAATTTATTTAAAATAAATCAATTCAAAATTTTAATAAAACATATACTTTCAAAATCTCTTTAAAAACCCTTTTAAAATTCAAAAACCATTATTTTTAAACTTTAAAATGGATCCGATGATGTAACATCACCAAACAGTCAATCACGACATCCAAATATCATATATCGATATGATAATCAACAAATATCAAAATATCTGTAAATAAATCAATGCAGTTGAGGAATCCAGTTGGATCCCTCCAACCTGTTTCCTACATCCACAAACATTAGCACAATACCAATTTTGCTCCAGTACGAAATTATCGCGGTATATAGGATTTAAAATATTATCCGCTTAATAACGGCGCAATAGGGTCTCATCCGCTATACAAATGCGGGAAATCAACAACTGCAATATATACATATGCCAATATATATATATATATTGATATTATATATAATACCAATTTCACTGTTTATGAAATATTCGCAGTATATGTTTTTAATAAATAACATCCGCTTACTAACGGCGCATAATGTCTATTTTAACAATCAATAGATATCAATCATCATTCAAACATGCATTCAAATATTTTAAATCTAACTATTTAAAATAAAATCGAAACTGATTCGATTGAGTGAGAAGTTCTCACCTTGATTTCAATTTCGTTTTAGCGATTTATTTCGAATAAAATTAAACGGACGTTTAATTTTACACGAAATTTCCACTAACTCCAAACGACTCCAATCCAATTTCATCGCATAGTGCTCGTCCATACGATTCCAACGCAACTGGTTTCGTGTGTTTTCGACCTCGTATGAAAAAGTTATGCATTTATGAAGTTTATACGATTTTTATATAAATAATTTACAACAAACTTTAATTTTCAGACCCAATCATCTAGCCGTCCATTTTCAAGCAACAGATTAGGCCGTCCCCTGCTTCTTCTCCCTCTCACGTTCTTTTCCAGTTTATACGAACCCAAAGCTCATGACAAAACATTGATGGCCGCACCTCCTTCTTTAGCTACGGCGACGATCAGAACCCTTCGTTTCGAAGGCCATAGTGGCGCACCCCCACGGCCAGAACCGCCTCCATCTCGGCACCCCCGAGTGCCCAAAAATCGAGCACGAACGAAATCCATGTCGGCCCAAATACTGGCCATTTCGTCATTTCAACCACAATCTCAACCGTATGAAATCGAAGATCTCGGAACGCTTAACGTTTTTGTAGTTGAATGTTTTTCACGAAAGTTGATAGATTGGAAGAAAAGGAGGGAAGAAGGTTGAACGTTTTCAGCCATTGAAGCTTGAACTGGCGGCTAGGTTAAGCTTAGGGTTTAAATTTTTTTTATTTTTATTTTTAGACTTATGGGGGTATTTATAGGAAATTATTGAATCACTATTCATCCCGGTTTTCTAAACTCCAATTTACGTGCCGAAACTGACGTTCCTACGGTTTATCCCGCGTTCCGGACACAATGGAATAGGTTTCGGAAGCTAATTCGGTCATCTGTACGAGATATGGCAACAAACGATCAATTTAAATTAAACCGATTTAAACCGATTTCGATGCGTTTTAATTCGTACCGGACAAACGGTAAATCCAATTGACATGAAATTTGAAACCTTACAATAATATCACATTACGGATCCGATGAAACTGGTTTCGTCGAAATCCGAGACAGTTTGAAAAATGGCTATTTTAACTCACCAAATTAATATTAAAAACAATTCGATGCGTTTCGAGCTGCCACGATCAAACGACAACTCCGATTGCTACGAAAATTGAAATCCGATAATAACTAACTATTACGGATCCAATGGAACTGGTTTCTTCCAATTCTGAGACTGTTCAAAAATTGGCTATTTTACAGTCGATAATCAAATATTAAAATATTCAATTTTCACAAATTAACTTTTAATTCGATTTTAAAAGTTCTAAAATATCATTCTAACTCCAACATGATTAAATAAAATTTTACAAATCATTTACAATCATATTTAACCCAAATTTTCAATTATTTCCATAATTTCACATATTAATTATTGATTTAATTATTCACTTTAAATCCAATTATTCAAAATAAAATTTATTCGACTTATAAATTTCACTTATTAATATTTAAAATTAATTAAATATTCAAATTTAAATTAATAGAAATTCTGGGTCGTTACAATCTTCCCCCCCTTAAAAGAATTTCGTCCTCGAAATTATCTATTAAGAAAAGTTACAGAATCTATTAATTTTCCCAAAATTCATAGTTAACTTTTTACAATACTTTACTAAGTTTTCAAATCATACTTAGTTATCCTTTTCAAAAACAATTACATTGTTTAACTTTCAATTCCAAAATCAAAGTTATAGTTTTTTACAAAATTTCCCAAAATTTCTCAAAATTTTTCTAACACCTTAAATTTTCGAAAAATTCGCCATAGTCTCCTTTGCGCGGCTCGATCCGAAAAAAAATGACAGTATATATATCACAAATATACATCTCATCAAGTGATGAGGCATCCCGAAGGGAAAAAAGTGTAAAAGTACGATATATAATCCGAGATATGTACCTTATATATTATTAGCGAGCATATACGGCTAATATAGCGCGAAAGCGAGCTCCAAATGCGAAGCAAACGCGATCCGCACCTACTAAACACTCAACAAACAACATGAGAACATGCATATATGAAAATAGTATCAATATACAACATATAGCAACATAATAACTATATATGCCAATATAGCAAACGCAACTAAAGCAACAAATGCAACCATCAACCAACTAAATATTCATAACCAAATCGATATTCATTTATATTCTCATTAATATTCAATGAATTGGTTTTCAAATTTAAATCACATTTGATTCATTTACATTGGATTTTATCAACTTTCATTCATATTCAATTTTAATTAGTTTGCATTCACTAATTAAATCCAATTCACTTTCAATTTTATTCAAACTTATTTACTTTCAATTTGAATTCAATTACATAGCTTCCAATTTCGCTAATTCACTTTCATTAACACTTAATGAACTTATATACAATCAATCAAAAATCAAATAACAAATAATGTTTATTCAACATAACCAAATTATTTCACTTTACATTCATTTTGGTTCAATATTAAATTGACTTCCATTCAATTTATTCAACTTCCAATTTATTCAATTTTTTTTTTTACATTTAATCGATTTACATTCAATTTCTCTTATCAATTCAATTGTTAATTCATTTAACATTTCAAGTTGAATTTATATAACTCAAGTTCACATTATTTAATTCACTCGATTATTTTACTTCGATACCAAAATCAATTTCATTCAACTTCACTTAAGTTATATTCTCTTTCAAATATCATTTGTTTAACTTAACTTAAGTTTCCACTTAGAAATCCAATTCTATTTATTTAACTTTCTACCGTTAAATTTTATTGTGCTTATTCACATTTGTTTCAACTTTTCCAAAGTTAAAATCTTTCTTTTTTATTTATAAATCACCTTCATAAATCTTTTCATTTAGTTTCACTTCCATATACAAGATTATTTCACAATTGTGAACCATTTTTTTATTATAATTTCATACTTATAATTCATTTGTTTATACAATTCATTTCCTTTACCATTGTTGTTTTGATTTAATTTATGCAAACAACCTAACAATCAATTTATATATATTTTACTAATTTCTGAAAAATTATTCTTTTATATATAAAATATAGTCAAGGTAAAATTATTTCATTTACCCAATTTCAAAACTATATTGTGTCGAATTGTTCTATTCAAGTGTTTAGAAACCCCTTCGGCATAGTTTTGCAGACCACGCTGACGAAGGTTCATACGCCACTCAATAAACCAATCATCACAATATAAAACAATTTTATATTCACTAACAAATACGCACTCATATCTATTATTACACTCACACTCATTCTAGAGTACTGCTGACTCTATCTCTAATGAGTAATACCCAACAGAGCCATGGTTGTCGCTTAACCATACGCTCTGATACCAAATGTAACGTCCCGAAAATTTTCGACTTTCGAAAATTCAACATCGACTGCCGAGGAATCGAAGGCCGGAAACCCGAAATGTAATGGTTTAAGAAAAAGAAAGAGTAGAAGAAGATAGAAAAAGATAGAACAGAACAGAAAAAAATAACAGAACAACATCAGAATCTCACAATTCGCAGCGGAACAATATATAATAATAAATGAATAATCTTTAAACAAAGAACTATATCAGTTATTACATTTTATACATTACATTACATCATATCATCAGAGTGTACAACAACATACAACAACAAACAATGCAGCGGAAAAAGAAATACTATATAAATTAGTAATCCGCCATGCCATCCAGCTTGCCTCCAGCAACTCCTGAATATCCTGAATAAACCTTAACTCTTGACTGCCCGTGTGGAAATTGGTGGGCACCCAGAGTTTAGGAAGGAAAACAATAAACTCCAAGTCAGTCATGTGACTTGTGTGAGAACTCAAAACAGTTTATTTACTTTAAAATCAAAATAGAGGGATATTTTTAATTCAATTCGCAATGCTTTTAAAAATGAGACTACCATAAGGCCTCCCGCACACACACACATGCAAACGCAGAATCGGAGGAGATTTCTCCTTATGATAGTCAAAGATGCTTGATACATATTAAAAAGAACATTTGATATTATTACTAGTGCATAGTGTAGAAAATTATTTCAAAAATAAAGATATAAATCTTAGCCAACGTACGACCATTATCGAATGCCTACTATAGCTAACCATGTTCAATAGCAGGTTACCGCCACATTCCATGGCAGGTTCTACAACTAAAATCGTACAAGTCTCGTATTGTTTCTTTGGATTTCCAACAAATGGTCAGGCCAAGGAACTTCCCATTGCCACATGAGAATGTCTCTGGAAGGACATCCCCGAGAACCAAACCGGATCTCTGCCAACACAAGGCCGGGTTACCCCTAACTGGGTAACTACTGACACGAATATGTCATCCCCTGATCGTAACCGATCTATCCGAGGATGCTCGATTTCCAACAACCACAAAATATGCAGTAACAACATAGGTTAAATATCTGGGCTCCATACCATGATACCACCTCTATCCAGAAGGAATGACATACACTAAAGGGCGCTACCCCTAATAACCTTGCCGCATCCTTCCTGTTTTGACCATTTCCGGGGTGTGAGGTCCGACGAAGTCTCGTCCACAAAAACATACTTTATACAAAAGCCATGCTTTGGGTCCACAAATGATCATAGAAATGATCACAAAGATAAACGATCAAATAAATGATCCTATCACAAATGATCAACACAATGATCATTTCACAGCAACACTCTGCATGCCACACTACCAAATTGGGAGTATATCACTAATAACCTTCAACTATATAACCTCTGAGCTCGTACGTCTCAGAGAAGGGTGTTAAGCTAAGAGAATAAATTCTCCGCCACCAACAGAAATATATTTGAAAGAAATCGGCTTTATATCTCAACTTGTAATGTCAGACATACAATCCATACAAGTCTGTTCCGGGATCGAACAGAACCGAAGGCACTTACAAAGAAGTCCTTGCAATCCGGATATTCACTAATCACGACCGGACCTCCCGTCACTAAGGGTGATAAAACCTCTATATCGGAGATCGGCCGATGTAGAGTAACTCGACGGTAATCCTTCCGTTTTCACAAATACCCGGTCTTCAACACCGGTCATCAAATGCAATCCATAACGACGTATCACATATTCGGAATGGGTTATACGACCCCATGGTCCTTTCCCGGTTAACCCGAATAGTGAGCGCTTATTCAAAAATAAGTGTGGCATTCAAATTCAAGCAAATTCACAACAAATACCTATTTAAAGGTAAATATTGATAGTCGGATTATTTAACTATCAATAGGCATGCTCAACATCACCAAATCCAAATAATTTCCCAAATTATTTACTTTCCAAAATATCTTTACTAGATATATAATTTCCACACTTCAACCATTTGAAAACAATTCTTCAAATCACTTTTCCTTACTCGGAAATTTCTTTCATTTCAACATGGTTCATTTAAACCAATTAAATAAATCCTTACCGATTTACTTTATATTTACGTTCCAAATTCGTAAATTTATTCCCACACTTTAAAAATAAATCAATGTATTTTTAAACAATTTCCCTTTTCTTTTATAAATTCCTTAGTGAATTTATAATCCAAAATATCTATGAATATACGATTTCAAGTATTCATTTTCAATTTATCTTACAAGGATAAATTCTCAAAATATTTCATTTCACATTGGAAAAATATTTCCATACTTATTTAATAATAAGTACATCACAAATCTATTTATTTTCAACATTTGAAAATATTCGATATACTTAAATCAAGATTTAGTATATATTTCATTCCTTAAGGAAATCATTTTCTTAACTCATTTATGTGGGTCCAAAAACGAATGTTGTGTAAAACATCGTTACGACGACCCAAAAATCACTAGTATAGGGATTCGAAGTTTAAATAGATATATAAATCCCAACACTATACAAAACATTTCCTTTCGGAAACCATTTACTATAACAACAGTGTTATAGTCCATCATTTCCTTCTTTCTCGAAAACGTCTATTTCAACAATGAATGTTGAAATCTATGTATTCGATACTTAATGCATTTTAAAACGTCTTTAAAATCATTAACTTCCTTTCATAATGTTCCTTCCCCAAAAACATATCCATTTCATTTAATTATATATTCACAGTCCAAAATCGTGAATCTAATCCCTTTCATACATTCCTATATCCAACTTATCAAATTCAATTGATTTCGGATTTATAAACAACGTTTATAAACTCCATTTATATTTTTATAAACTTCTATTTATAAAAAAAACCCTTTTTATCTTATTTTAAATGCCAAAATCCGATTTATAAGCTAATCTCTTATAAATCTTTTATTTTACAAAATCTATCCATTTTATAACTTCATATTTCATAAGTTTATAAGTCTCAATTCACATATGAAATCCATTTTTATTTCACTTTATTACTCATAAAGACTCGTTTTATAATTCCAGTATTTTTAATTTATAAATATCAATTTTATAAATCTTTTATATAAACCATTTATAATAATTCAAAATTCCCAGTTAAACCATTTTATAAATAAATCACTATTTATTTCAAACATTTGGTTATATTTTACAAAAATCATAACTTTTATAACATTAAACTTATAACGTTAATTTATTTAAAATAAATCAATTCAAAATTTTAATAAAACATATACTTTCAAAATCTCTTTAAAAACCCTTTTAAAAATCAAAAACCATTATTTTTAAACTTTAAAATGGATCTGATGATGTAACATCACCAAATAGTCAATCACGACATCCAAATATCATATATCGATATGATAATCAACAAATATCAAAATATCTGTAAATAAATCAATACAGTTGAGGAATCCAGTTGGATCCCTCCAACCTGTTTCCTGCATCCACAAACATTAGCACAATACCAATTTCGCTCCAGTACGAAATTATCGCGGTATATAGGATTTAAAATATTATCCGCTTAATAACGGCGCAATAGGGTCTCATCCGCTATACAAATGCGGGAAATCAACAACTGCAATATATACATATGCCAATATATATATATATATATTGATATTATATATAATACCAATTTCACTGTTTATGAAATATTCGCGGTATATGTTTTTAATAAATAACATCCGCTTACTAACGGCGCATAATGTCTATTTTAACAATCAATAGATATCAATCATCATTCAAACATGCATTCAAATATTTTAAATCTAACTATTTAAAATAAAATCGAAACTGATTCGATTGAGTGAGAAGTTCTCACCTTGATTTCAATTTCGTTTTAGCGATTTATTTCGAATAAAATTAAACGGACGTTTAATTTTACATGAAATTTCCACTAACTCCAAACCACTCTAATCCAATTTCATCGCGTAGTGCTCGTCCATACGATTCCAACGCAACTGGTTTCGCGCGTTTTCGACCTTGTATGAAAAAGTTACGCATTTATGAAGTTTATACGATTTTTATATAAATAATTTACAACAAACTTTAATTTTCAGACCCAATCATCTAGCCGTCCATTTTCAAGCAACAGATCAGGCCGTCCCCTGCTTCTTCTCCCTCTCACGTTCTTTTCCAGTTTATACGAACCCAAAGCTCATGACAAAACATTGATGGCCGCACCTCCTTCTTTAGCTACGGCGACGATCAGAACCCTTCGTTTCGAAGGCCATAGTGGCGCACCCCCACGGCCAGAACCGCCTCCAGCTCGGCACCCCCGAGTGCCCAAAAATCGAGCACGAACGAAATCCATGTCGGCCTAAATACTGGCCATTTCGTCATTTCAACCACGATCTCAACCGTATGAAATCGAAGATCTCGGAACGCTTAACGTTTTTGTAGTTGAATGTTTTTCACGAAAGTTGATAGATTGGAAGAAAAGAAGGGAAGAAGGTTGAACGTTTTCAGCCATTGAAGCTTGAACTGGCGGCTAGGTTAAGCTTAGGGTTTAAAATTTTTTTATTTTTATTTTTAGACTTATGGGGGTATTTATAGGAAATTATTGAATCACTATTCATCCCGGTTTTCTAAACTCCAATTTACGCGCCGAAACTGACGTTCCTAGGGTTTATCCCGCATTCCGGACACAATGGAACAGGTTTCGGAAGCTAATTCGGTCATCTGTGCATGATATGGCAACAAACGATCAATTTAAATTAAACCGATTTAAACCGATTTCGATGCGTTTTAATTCGTATCGGACAAACGGTAAATCCAATTGACATGAAATTTGAAACCTTACAATAATATCACATTACGGATCCGATGAAACTAGTTTCGTCGAAATCCGAGACAGTTTGAAAAATGGCTATTTTAACTCGCCAAATTAATATTAAAAACAATTCGATGCGTTTCGAGCTGCCACGATCAAACGACAACTCCGATTGCTACGAAAATTGAAATCCAATAATAACTAACTATTACGGATCCAATGGAACTAGTTTCGTCCAATTCTGAGACTGTTCAAAAATTGGCTATTTTACAGTCGATAATCAAATATTAAAATATTCAATTTTCACAAATTAACTTTTAATTCGATTTTAAAAGTTCTAAAATATCATTCTAACTCCAACATGATTAAATAAAATTTTACAAATCATTTACAATCATATTTAACCCAAATTTTCAATTATTTCCATAATTTCACATATTAATTATTGATTTAATTATTCACTTTAAATCCAATTATTCGAAATAAAATTTATTCGACTTATAAATTTCACTTATTAATATTTAAAATTAATTAAATATTCAAATTTAAATTAATAGAAATTCTGGGTCGTTACATATTATTTTAAGATTTTATAATAATTTTAATAAACATAAATAAAATTGAAATCTAATTGAATTTTACTTAAATAAAACCGATTTGAAACTTATTAAATTGGAGATTTTAAAGGTATGATTTATAACTTGATTTTTGATTTAAAGTGATTAAATGAATACTTCAAGTCAATAAATTGAAGGGAATATTTAGTTTATATATAGGGAAATTTAAGGCTTTATTTAATTGATATTGGATTGACTAAGTGAATTTTCAATATTAAATAATGGTAAAGTTGAGTTTGAAATATAAATGAATTTAAACTTTGAAATCCATTGAAATTGAAATGGTTTAAATTGTAGTTTACATATATGTATTTGAAATCGATATAAATTCAAATGGTTTTGAACTGAATTGAAATTGATGAACTGAGATTAAATTAAATTGAATTTTGAAATTCGAGCTGATTTGAACCGATTTGTGAATTTAAGGAAACTATTTTTTCATTTTATATAAAGTATTTTAGTATATAAAAATATTTTACTTTATGAATTATTTTTAATATAAACTAATTTTAATATAAAAATATTTCAATATACAACTATTTTATTTTATAAACTATTTATTACATAAATGATTTTTATATTTTTATAATCTATTTTATTACATATATTATCTTCTATATCTAAATAGTTTGAGTGGAAAGTGTAAATCTTTGGAAAGTGTATGATTTTGGAAATGAATATTATTTTAAGTGAATAATGATATCGTATTGATATGGTTTTGAAATGGCAATGATATTTCGGTTTGATGTATAAACTATTTTGAAATGATTGCGGTGTTATAATAACAATTGGCTGTTAAAGAGACCGGGATCAGATATTTTCATACTCTCCATCAATACCAAAAACCACTTTAACAACTGTGTACATGGTGGAGATTCCAAAATGAAGTGCGATGGTTTGGTTATGGTTCTCTACGGTATTTACGTAGCCCTGACTCCCGTGAGTCAGCTTGATGAAGCTAAAACAGTAGCTATGCCGGGCCAAGTGAGGTCATTCCTCCGATCAGGCACATTTCTTCGATACCATTCTATTGCTTTTTTGATTTGATTGGGTCCACCCTTTTATTTGGGAGTGTTTCATGAGGTGGGCGGTAGTAGCTACTATGCGTTACCACCTGTCTGGATCCGCAAACAGTATATCTACCTTGGCATTGCCTCGATTACCTTTTCGCATGCCATATCACGCCTTCTACGAGTTTGTTTTGTACCATACCTATGGGGTGCCATCTGATAGCCCTCCAGTTTACAGGGGAGTTACGGTACTGTATAGATTATGGGAATATATAAAATGTGTTAAGGGGGATATGGGAATGCCTTAACGCTATTTTAATATTTTTACTTTACTATAGACATATTGTAATAGCGTATATTACTACATAGTTGATAGTTTCATGATCCTTAGAGAATGGTTATCCCAAACATCCTTTGAGTTACTTGTATTTCAGTTGATTTTCACTTAAGTTGGATTTATTGATATAAAAATGTTAATCTGGCTCGAGTGTTTTGTGTTTTGCTTTACGCTGGGGTCAGACTGAGTGTCACAGCATTTGAGACTCACCTTTGGATTTGGAGCTTCACTTGGAGATCCATCTGTATCTATTCAGCTATCAGCTACCCAGTGTTTTGTTCGGACTTGTCATCTGCTTGCATTCGAGAATATATTGTATTTGAGATATTCTGTTTTATTCTATTTCAAACTTTGTTGTTTTATAGTAGCTTCATGAACTACTATTTATCTATTCCGCTGCTTATTGTACATTACTATGTGTCTGTGATTCCATGATTGATTTAATCATTGTATATGTTGAGTTGTGCCAAATGTAAATTAACAATCTGATATTTTGAGCAATTCAAGACCGACATGTGCAGATGCGAATGGTTGAAATTAACGGGTCGTTACACCTCCTATCAATATTGCTCATCGTTGATGCCGCTTGTAATCAATATCGTTAAGTGATGATGTCACATCCCTATTGATGATTTTTCCATTTTAATGTCGTTGCTTTTAAAATCTCCCTTTAAATAGTGCCACCTGTAATTAATGCCGCCAACAACCAATGCCGCCACTCTACAATGGCAACTTTCATATGGAACATTTCATTAACGTTTGGAGGACACCACATTTCATATAAGCGATGTTGATGGTGAACACCGTCAATGTCCATAGAATCCATCAATGCCGTAAATCATTGATGTCGTGTGAATCTACCAATAGAACAAAGATGAAGCTACCCTTGCACTTATGGATGTCAAAAGTCATTGTGTAGCATTGGCAATGTCAAAGCCCAGGAATGCCGACACTAAGCTGCTATGCCGCTCATTTACCCCTATAAATACTACCCTAGAGAGTTGAAGGGGGGCAAATCAACCTTGCCTCACTTCTTACATTTTAAACTTTGTAAATCCTAAATTAATTTGGGGATTTTTATTGATTATAACACTCAAACTTTTTACGTATAAGGGATTTAATATTAAACAATAGCTTAGCATATTTGATATAATTTATGATTTCCATATTGACGTAGGTGACTTGTGACTTGCATATCGAGTTGGATCCTATATGACATTCAAACATGACTTCAGTTGCTATACAGAGAATTGTTGTGGACTTTACGTCAAGCATACCTCATCCTAATGACCTAGCTTAGGACTGACTCGGCTATTTCTTAACCGAGGGCGCTTTTCCTATACTTTTGGGGGTCAAGGTAGAAGTTCTTTAACAGCTTGGTGCTAGAAGGACTGCTTGAACCTCCAACTTCATTAAAACCCTAAGTGGAACTACCCTAGTTTGCATATATAGCGCTTAAAGGATTTGCCCCTACCAATCTTATCCCTTTACAATCTAACTTATCTTTAGCCTTCAACACCAAATAATTGCATCAACTAAGTTTTGCTTAGTCATGCCAATTAATCATGTTAAAATCTCCGAACAAGGATCCTCCGAGCCTAAAACTACCGGGCCAACTTACCAAATCACTAATGATCTAGGGCTTCATAAGAACAAGTACTGAGAATCAAGGCACTAGAAATCATGGAAAATAAGAGAAGATAAGTAGCATATTACAACCCCGGTAGATGGAGTTTGAATCCATTTCACATTGGGACAACATCGATCTTCACCCTGGAAAACAGTATAAAAAGGATAGCATCTTCTTGAAAATAAGGAAGGAAATTCAACGCAAAGCAAAGGGGATCATTTTCGAAAGAGAAATAATGAAAAAATTTGATTGATTAACTAGAAGGTGGGAAACTATCCATAACCACTCTCAAGAACTAAGTGAAGCTCAAGATTCTTTACGGAAGCTAGTACAAACATGTTGAATAAGCCACCAATAAAATACGATCTTATTAATGAAATAAGTGTATCTACATGATTAAGGGGTAAAACTCTCCTAAAATTAATGGAAAGCCTAAACCACTACTTAAAATGGTAATAAGTGCTATCCCGCGTTTTGACAAGGCCGTGATACCAAAAGATTAAACAAAAAACCAAAGACAGTTCATCCCGAAGATTGGTTATACACTGCTTCGCTATGGAGATCGATGAATTTTGTCCGAGTCCGGATCAAGCTACAATCGACAAGACACGACAAGCAAAGCTAATCAAGCCAACGTTCTAAGTTTCAGGTCAATCCGAGTTCGTATGCAAAAGTTATGATCGATGCAACTTGGGGGGAATGACCTTAGTTTCGTATCCATCAATAAGCTCTGATTTCGTATCCATATGGTTTGTATCCATCATCACACCTCAATTCGAATCCATCAACTTTGCATCGATCAGAACGGCCACATCTTCATATCCGTGAACTTCGCATCGAGCAACCTCGTATCCATCAGACGACCTCACTTCGTGTCGATCGCCCATCATCTATTTCGTATCCATTGGCTGGAAAAGTCATAATCGAATCCATCGGTTATCTCTAATTCATATCCATCAAGTGGCCATACTTCGTATCCATTGAGCAATCGTTATTCGTTACCATCGAGCCAAGCAGCATTGCCACCAATTCGAATCCATCATAATACTGCTAGTTCATATCCATCAAGTTGTAGTAATTTTGATCGATAAGAACAAGAGCTGGCTCGATGGATGCGAACAAGGCTGCCTTTATCGATACGAAGTAGGGTATTCCCATCGATTCGATATGCGCAACAGTCATCGATACAAATGAGGCGAAGTTCATGGAAATGATTCAGTCAACTTGGAGCAAAAGGTGGATCGATGCGAGGAGAGCGTGCTACATCGCCGTGTTGTCACGTGCTCCATCGATTCGAAGAGCACCGATTCGAAACCATGGATTCGAATAGGACAGCATTCCGAAGATCATCAACTCGTATCGATCATAACTCGAGATCCACAAGTCTGAATGCTATGAAATTTTCATAGGAGCTTACGTACAAGCTAAAAAACTTTCCTGCCAAGTTTCAGCTCGATTGGACCATTTCTTGATCGATACGAAATTGGTTCGTATCGATCACGGATCGAGTCGAAACTTGCTACGATCGATCACGTGGGCCCACTCACGTGCCAGGAGAAGTCTCTCGAAGTTTAAGCACGATATCGGCCTTCTAAGCCTATAAATAGCACCCCAGGGTCAACAGAAAAGGGATCTTTCGACTTTGGAACGTCCAGATTCCGCCGGATTCAATTGTGCACTTCACCACCATTGTTGTATTCGAATTTCAGACCTGTAACCTACTGTAACCTGCTGTAATTGATTGAAGTCATCAAGTGAATCAATAAAGTCATAAACTTCATAGTGGACGTAGGCTAGATCGCCGAACCACTATAATTCTGTGTTGTTTAATGCTTTCCTTTGAATTTTCTGAGTGATCTTCATACTTATTATTCATCGGTGATCTGTGATTGTGAATTATCGACTATCGGGCGTTTGTGACCAATTTGGTGCAAACATTTTGGTACTTTCACTAAGAAGGCTAACTCAGGGATTCTATCATTTGGAAGTTAAATTTGAAGGCTTAGAGATTCAAATATGAAGAGATATGACAAGGCAAACAAGTAGAAGACCAAGGGCAGAAAGAAGCCAGCGTGAAGGGAGTCAAGAGGCTTCTTCAGGTGAAAATCAGACATCGATCTTCATCACCAGGGATGAGATGGAGACGATGATGAGAAGACAAGAGGAAATGATCCAGAATTTGTTTCGACAGATTGGGGAACTTGGAGCGCAAAATCAAGGAACGACCAAAGTTCAGAATGGAGCAGGACCATCTGGCATAGCACCAGAGCTAGGGGGCACACACCTAGAGCATGTTGATCCAATTCCGGGGAGAGAGTCAGGGGCATCCGAGCAATTTGGTGGCAATAGAGGGATGAACGCTCAGCCAGGGGGCAGACTCCAGAAAGCTCTCACAGACACGGGGCACAGAATGGGGGCAATACTCAGGGATTTCATCTTGCGGACAATGATAGATTTGCAGTAATGGTCAGACGAGCCATGAGAGGCGGGTTAGTAAACAGAGATCTAGAAGATGTAAACATGAGTGCTTTTTCTCCTGAGATTAGGATGGCTAGGAACCCACCGGAATTCAAATTACCATCGGTGGAAATGTATGATGGGAGGACAGATCCTGCGTTCCATCTGATAAGGTATATGAGGCACATGGAAGTGCTGGGGGCATCACAGGAGGTCTTGGCGTGGTGCTTTCCATTGTATCTGACGGACATCGCAGCATTATGGTTTAGACAGCTGGAGAGCGGCTCCATAGGAACATGGGCTGAATTAACTGAGAAATTCATGAGGCAATTCAGGGTTCATATTTCGAGACCCAAGAATGTGATGAGTTTGGAAAATCTAAAGCAAAAAGCCGGGGAATATTTGAGGAGTTTTCTGACGCGATTTAATGCGGCAGCAGCATCAGTGGATCGACCAAATCCATCTATGGTTATGATGGCAGCCGTGTCCGGAATAGCTGATGCCACAGAGTTCAAGAACTCGTTAACTAAAGATCCACCTATGGATATGGGAGAATTCTATCATGAAGCCAAAAAGTTTTTGCGACTGGAGGATGCTAGTATGGAAAGACAAGAAGGAATTGATGTTTACGCAGTCAAGGGCGGAAATCCACCTGGAAAAGGTGCAGAGACTGATAAAGGGAAACGAAAAGCTGAGGATAATGATGACAGGCCGAAGCGATCACGGAGGGAGCCACGATTCACCACTTATTGAGAGCTGAATGAGAGTTTGGAGCGAATCTACCAAGACACCAGAGAGCAACTTCCTTATCGTAGACCAATGCAATGGGATCCGACTGTTAACGAGAGAAAATCAAACAAATATTGCTTGTTCCATAAGCTGAACGGTCATAAAACAAAAACTGCAGACATCTGAAGGATGAGGTGGAAGGGCATATCAGGAACGGTAGGCTACTTCAGTATGTGAGGAGGCAAGCTCCAGCGGTGGAGCCAGAGTGACCACCGTCTACATCAAATAGGGTGAACCTGAACCGGAACACCGAATGGTTATTAATTGATTTGAATAACGATGACCAAGTCATAAACTTCTCACTAACACGGTTAAATCATTTACACATGTATGAGATCGCGAACGATCCATAGGCATGCTTAGAATGACTATTGACCGTATCATAGTAAGAGTTTACACTTTGACTGGTTTTTGTTTTGATTTGAACATTTGGATTCAGTTTATTTAAACATTTCTGTTTTGGAATTCATATGAATATTACTTTGATATTTGCAATTCTGTGAAAGAAGTTACTTGTATATGCATGGGATCGCGAACGGTCCACAAGCGTGTCTTGTATGGTGGAAAATTGCCAAAGTCATTGGTTCACAAATTCACCCGAACGTGATATCTGACTCTAGTAATGCCAATTCCCCCTCAATATCCGATCGCGAACGATCACATTCTGCCACGTGCGGTATCCGATCGCGAACGATCACATTCTACCTCGCGCGGCATCCGATCGCGAACGTTCACATACTGCCTCGTGCGGCATCCGATCACGAACGATCACATTCCGCCTCGTGCGGCATCCGATCGCGAACGATCACATTCCGCCTCATGCGCCATCCGACCGCGAACGGTCACAATTCGTCCGAAATGACACCCGATCGTTAACGATCGCAAATCGTCTAGAATGATGTCTAACCTCGAACAGCCGCCCTTCGTTTGAAGTGGTATCCCGACCGCGAATGGTCACCATTTGCCGCGAACGGCATACGACCACGAACGGTCCCATTTCACCTCAATTGACAGTTCATCCCAAAGACAGTTCATCCCGAAGATTGGTTATACACTGCTTCACTATGGATATCAATGAATTTTGTCCAAGTCCGGATCAAGCTACAATCAACAAGACACGACAAGCAAAGCTAATCAAGCAAACGTTCTAAGCTTCAGGTCAATCCGAGTTCGTATGCTCAAGTTATGATCGATGCAACTTGGAGGAAACGACCTTGGTTTCGTATCCATCAATAAGCTTTGATTTTGTACCCATATGGTTCGTATCCATCATCACACCTCAATTCGAATCCATCAACTTCGCATCGATCAGAACGGCCACATCTTCATATCCATGAACTTCGCATCGAGCATCCTTGTATCCATCAGACGACCTCACTTCGTGTCGATCGTCCATCATCTACTTCGTATCCATCGGCTGGAAAAGTCCTAATCGAATCCATCGGTTATCTCTCATTCGTATCCTTCAAGTGGCCATACTTCGTATCCATTGAGCAATCATTATTCGTGACCATCGAGCCAAGCAGCATTGCCACCAACTCGAATCCATCATAATACTACTAGTTCGTATCCATCAAGTTGTAGTAATTTTGATCGATACTAACAAGGGCTGGCTCGATGGATGCGAACAAGGCTGTCTCTACCGATACGAAGTAGGGTATTACCATCGATTCGATATGCGCAACAGTCCCTGATACAAACGAGGTGAAGTTCATGGAAATGACTCAGTCAACTCGGAGCAAAAGGTGGATCGATGCGAGGAGTGCGTGCCACGTCACCGTGTTGTCACTTGCTCCATCGATTCGAAGAGCATCAATTCGAAACCATGGATTCGAACCGGACAGCATTCCGAAGATCATCAACTCTTATCGATCATAAATCGAGATGCACAAGTCCAAATGCTATGAAATTTTCACAGGAGCTTACGTACAAGCTAAAGAACGTTCCTGCTAAGTTTCAGCTCGATTGGACCATTTCTTGATTGATATGAAATTGGTTCGCATCGATCACGGATCGAGTCGAAACTTGCTGGGATTGGTCGCGTGGGCCCACTCATGTGCCTGGAGAAGTCTCTTGAAGTTTGAGTGCGATATCGGCCTCCTACGCCTATAAATAGCACCCTAGGGTCAATAGAAAAGCGATCTTTCAACTTTGGAACATTCAGATTCTGCCGGATTCAATTATGCACTTCACCACCATTGTTGTATTCGAATTTCAAAGCTATAACCTACTGTAACCTGTTGTAATTGATTAAAATCATCAAGTGAATCAATAAAGTCATAAACTTCAAAGTGGACGTAGGCTAGGTCGCCGAACCACTATAAATTCTGTGTTGTTTACTTCTTTCCTTTGAATTTTCCGAGTGATCTACGTACTTATAATTCATCGGTGATCTATGATTGTGAATTATCGACTATCGGGTGTTTGTGACCAATTTTAGCGCAAACAGTAAGGGGCTAAGCCTTCGTCCCTGCCAAGATGGCATGGCCAAAGCACCTCCTAGAAGAAGGCCAGGGTGAGCCTTTGATCCCATCTGAAAAGGCCTGACCAAATCATGTGAAGCCCTATGCGGCCTAGTTGTGGTGCATCCTAGAGGGAGGATGAGTAAGCCATTGGCCTATCCATAGTACCAAATCATCCTTTAGCGTCATTATCAAAGGCCTTACTGAAACGCCTCCGAAAGGAAGGTTCGGTAAGTCTTTGGTTCAACTTAAAGATAGCTAGCCAAATACAACGGACAAGTCTTTAGTATCGTCTCCATGACTTTACTAAAATGCCTCCTAGAGGGAAACCAGTAAATCTATGGTTTAGCTAAAGGAAAACTAGCCAAACGCATCGGATAGCAAACCTAAATCATAATATAAACGATGATAAGGGGTTCGATCCAAGTTAAGATCCTCACCTAGGGCGGTGGCAAAAAGCAATCAAGTTAATCGCACTCCATCCAAAAGAGCGGATCAGAAACAATCTTTTAGAGGAAGATCAATCAAATTTAGTTCAGTCTAAATGAAGGATTAAGGATATCATCTAGAGGAAGATCTACCAAAGTATGAGCTATTAAAAGTTAGTTAGCCCAAAAGAAGGAACTATCGCTAGATAGGTGTTTCAGTCTTCTATTACTATTGTTAGAGAAGTATTCTGGTCTTCTATTATAATTGCCAGGCAGGTGTTCTGGTCTTCTATTACATTGCTAGTCAGATGTTATGGTTTTCCATTACTGTTGCCAGATGGGTTTTATGTTCTTCTAATACTAAATAACCAAACAGGCTTTCTAGTCTTCTATTCACATAACTATAATGGCTCTTTGGACTTCTACTCAAATTGTTATAAGAAGGATTTTCTGATGGTAGAGCATCGCTAAAGCAGCTCTCAATCAAGATAGGAATTCATTTAACGGGAATCTTCATTACTAAGCAAGCTACTGGATATTTATTAATGGAAAGGCAAATTTTTTATCAAATTCTAAAAAGCTCAATCAACAAGGTACTTAGTTCTTTTAACAAGCAGAATATTAATTTATAAATCAAATGCTCAAAATATAGGAAAGCAAGATATTGATCGAATAGCAGTTTCAAGTGGGAATGAGTATCCGATTCAAAGCTACATCCGGAGTAACATTCGTTCAATCTCAATGTTTTTTACATTCTAATACATTATGCACAAAGATGTAGTTATAGGAATCGGAAAAAATGAAGAATCTATTTAAAGAAAATCTTTGCAAAAGATCAATGCTCTGTGCTTGCTTGCCTGAATCTTTGGCCATTGAAGGGTCAGTAATGTGGTAAAGGGCTGCATCCTAAAGCTCTTTGAATTTATTTTCCTTCTTTCGAATGGTATCCATGTCATCAACTGAATCAATTTAAGTTTTCAAAGCATTTTGGATTGGCTTTTTAGCTCCTCTCAAAGTTCTAATCATGCTCTCTAGCTCTTTAATTTCCTGTTTAAGAATATAATTCTTGCGTTCAAGCTTTTCGACTTTTCTTCATATTCATTAAGACACTGAGATACTTTTTCGTTCCACTTATTATTGAACTGTTGCATGCACTCAAATTTAACTTATTTGCTCCACTTGGAAATTACTTCATTACTTAGGCCAGGAGATGGGCTTGTCAGAGTAGGAAATTCTTGACTAGCTAAAGACTAAGATCTAGTCGCTCTTTTGGAAGTAAGGTTAGGAAGGCTAGATTCGCCTCCATTTGCGATAAGTTCTAGAGATTGACAAGATACTTGACTCATCATTAGCTCCACTTCAAGATCATTTATTCGTTGGTGTAATTTCACCATCTGGGCATTAATCTCAATTGAAGGTTTAGAAATTAAAACCGTGTCTATCTTTTCTATTAATGCTTGAGATTCTTTTACCTACTCATCAATTTAATCCTCTAAGCTCAAGGTTACTTCTTTATGCTTTCTAAATGTCAACCATAGTTGATAGTATTTCTTTTGCCACTCTTATGCATCTGGCTTGTTCGAAAATCGTAAAGTCAAGGCATTTTGGGAAGATCGCCTCTTTCCAATATCAACTAGTAATCTATCCTTAATATCGATCATCCGTATGAAGACATTCAAAGGATTAAATGCATGCACTAATTAGGTTGCCTATTTAAATAAATAAAAGGAAGATTAATACATTGAAAACAATCTCTTCCATTAATAATGGAAAACTTTACAAACAAAAAAGAAAATCAAGTTACATCATAATTCTACTTGTAAACATTTATCTAACCCTTAATGTTTTGATACTATGACTTTGACCCTTTGAAATGATCTAGCAAATAGGGTAAGAGTGGAATCGAAAGAAGATTGAATCCTTGTCGGGGTGTTAATCGGAAGGACTCGATGATAATCCCATTCCCCAAACAAAGGACTAGTATGACCACACATCAATTTCGCGTGATATGGTCAAATTTCACTAAGAAACTTATCCATTTCATCGCCCAAGAAGACAAAATGGAAAAGGGGAAAACGCATGTAAACTTCTTGTAGATCTTTGAGAAAGCAATGTCTCTCTAACTATAGTGCCTTGAGAATTAAGATCTTTCTTTAAAATCTTTCTTTAACTTGACAAATTTACTTAAGAGTTCCATTGGAACTGGACTGCTTGAGGTGTCTTTAGTTTGTACAGTACGATAAAATTAGACTAACAAAAGAAGAACAAAAAACAATAAAGTTAATAAGCTACTAAAATATAATTATACAATCACTTGGGTTTATATGAAATTGATTTCTTATATAATTTGGAAATAAATATTTTCTTATTGTATTTGATTTTTTAGAAGGAGGAGAACGAGAAGAAAGAGGAATAGAGGCAACTCTTAGGAGATTCCAACACACCCCGAGGTGAGGATCAGACCCATGCTCGTCCAACTATCTGTGATGAAAGTTCTTGAGCAAACCCCGCAGTTGTCGTCATATAAGAGAAGTCAACATGCTCAACCCTAGAGTAAGCTCTATATAGAAACTCTTCCAAGGTGTTTCTATCATTGATCAACATCCAAAAAAGGTCATTAGCTCTACGTTCTCTGTTAAGAGTTTATCCCGATAGAAGCTTGCTCTCTTTATTCATGGAGCAACCTCCATTTCTTTGTAAAATCTTAGTTTTGACACACTTGCAACAAGGTTCTTATGTCTCTCGAACAACTCATTACAGTCTTTCTGTTGTTTTTTAGCTGTCTATTTAATTGGTTTATCTCCATTTGCTTCTTGTCAAGCATAACTTCATAATTGTATTTCAATTTTCTCCTTGACTAAAATAATTAATGAATTACCCAGGAATTGCTAGGTAGTTCGAAACATTTAAATAGAGAAAACCATACTTGAGAGGGTAGGGTTAGGGACGAAGAAATTTTCTCCTTCCCTTTAGACTTGTGGCTTTGTGAAGCACCATCTTTCCGAGAAGACTCTCTAGTAAAGGGATCAGGAAATTCATCAGCTTTAGTACCTTAGGCTGTCAAGTCTGTGTTAACATCGCCCGATCTATCATTATAATATGGTGGTTCAAATAGACCCTTTCTGTTGCCTCTGCCATTGCCATCATTATTATCATTATTATCATCATCGTCATCACCATGGCCCTTATTGCCTTTGCTTTCATCATTATTCTTCTCTTCCTCATCTGACTCTGTCTCCTTATTAGTTGGAATGTCATCAAAAGTCAATAGCTTCTTAGCATCAATCACTTCCTCTTCCTTGGATGGTTCCACTCTAGGTACCAGAATTTTAATTAGCATTGCTTCGAATTTCTTCATAAACTTCTTATTCCAAACCGAAGAAAGAGTTGGAAAGTCAAAATTGGACTTTTATGAGCATTGTCAACATGCGTTATAAAAAGAGCCATTTCATAAGATCTATTAACAATGGTATTGAGAGCCAAATCAAGGAATGAGATGCCTTTTGCTTTGCGTCTATAACAACGCCGATTGACTTGTTAAAGAGGATTCTTTTCTTTTGTAACTTTTTCTTGAGAGATGCATTCTCCTCCACAAGCTTAGCCTCCCTTATGTCGGCTTCCTCAAGTGTTATTTCCAAAGCTTTTGCCTTATCATCTAAAATCTTTTGGCATTTCTTTCTTTATGAAGAAAAGACTTTATTTCCATAAGTGAAGTTGCGAGCATTTCTTTTTCTTTTATAGCTTCATCCCTCGTCATTGAGATGTTAATTATGTGATCGTTAAGCGAAGAAACCTACTCTTTAAGCATGGAAAAATCATTAGAATATCCCAAAGCATCCTCCCAAAGCATAAAAATATGTATAGCAGCCTAGAAAACATGATTGAGGATGTTATACATGAAAGATTAAGTAACCTGAAATGGTTAAGCAGGAAAAGTACGTACCAACAGAAATTATTTAAGAATAGAAAATCAATGATCTTGAGTATAAGAGGAAGGCTGTGGTGGCTAAGGGCAGTGAAAGATGGGGATTGAATGATCAATTGGAGAAGGTCATCAGATTTATTAATAGGAGTTGGGGATTGAGATTTGGAAGGAAGCGGGTCCTCCGAAATGAGACATAATCAAGATCTTCCCATAAATGATTCAAAGCTCCAGGAGAACCTGGAAAAGTAACGTGAGGAAGAGGGTCCTGAGACTGCTCCAATTTAGTCAAATGTTGGGCTTTTACCCTAGAAATGTTAAGGTTTGAAGCTGCAGGGCTCGGGTGAATGGAACTTCCTTTACCGTAACGGGAGTGTGCATGCACCCAACTTTAGGTTTCTTTCTTGGGATTATGACAATAGAGGAACCATCGCTAAGTTTCCTTTTGATGATATAAATGAGCCGGCGATGGCATCCCTAAGAGATTGAGTTCCAGGGGCCTAAGCCAAGGCAGAAGTGCCATCTTTACTTTCCTTTTCTTTAGGAGCGTCACTTGTGACCTCCATCTTTATAGAAACAGCCACGAAGGCGGACGGGTCTGAATCAGGAAAATAAACTTATAGGATAATGTTATAAGAGATTTCATATAAAAGGCAATGATATCTTACCAATCGTCTCAGGCTGAACTGGTGAATTAGAAGTAAAGGAATTTGAATTGCACATTACTAATGAGCATTTTCCTCCAGCATTGTGCTTGACCATTGGAGGATCCACCAAGACATTGTGGCGATCCAAAATAATAGGGTACTGAATAAGTTCAGCTGGAGTTGGTAGTTTGAGCATATTCCCCATTTTCTCTACCACTTGAGTAAGGGACAACACTATTTTTTTATCTTTAAGGTTTAGCTTCCTGGGGCCGATTGTTACATTAAAACTTTGTACACATAAAGGATTGAATATTAAACTATGGCATAACATATTTGAAGTAATTTGTGACTTGCATATCGACTTGGCTTTGACTTGTGACTTGCATATCAACTTGGAACCTCTATGACATTCGAACATGACTTTATTTGTTACACATAGAATTGTTATGGACTTGACGTCAAGCATACCTCATCCTAGCGACCTAGCCTAGGATTGGCTCAACCATTTCTTAACCAAGTCCAATTATCCTACACTTTTGGTGGTTAATGAAGAAACTCGTTAGCAAAAGTCGTATGGTACTCCATTACACAATGTCACGTTCGCGTACGAATCACGAACAATAGAAAAAAAATACTATCACGTACAACAATGAGACATGATCATAAAACGACAATAAAATACACTAGTTATCTTATTCTATGAAATTTTAAAAATAGACATATTTTTCGAAAATTACATCAAATGAAATTTAATATTTTCCAATTTAAAAATTATGAAAAAATCCTATAAATTCAATTAAAAAATGTGTCATTAAAATCAAGTTGTTTTATCAAAATTTAGTTTTCTTGTTATTATTATATTCGAATCAAACTTGAATATTTAAATAAACTAAATACTCCTATTTGAAACTTTAGAAATTCTGGGCCATTTCATTAAAAGAAATGGTAACTCAAGATACTACTCTTAGGTTGACTTATCCTCAACCATTCATGGCTCACCACCATCATTCACTAGTTGCGCTGACCACACATGGTGTAAGTGATAACGCATTCTTAGAATTGATAACGGTGAAGTTGGCCCACAAATCTAATCTAATCTATTTAACATTAACCCACTACTGGAAAAATGAGCTCAATCTTCTTTCAATAATGACCATGCTACCTCATTTTACAAGGATAACTCATCACAAATATTTTCGAAATGGAAGAAAATAAGTCAGGTCTCGAGGGTAAATCCTCATTGTCGCCAAGCAAACAAGTAGCAAAGACTTGGAATCCTATATGATCCTATAGGTCCTCAGTGATGGTATTGCAATGGAGAAGGAAGGGAAAAATACATGGAGCTTATTTTACTACAGATGATTTATTGATCTAGTTCTTACTGCTCCATCGCTTCAGCAAAGTTTCACTGATTCAAATGAACTGATTGCCCCATAAAAAAAATTGTTTGATAACAGTGTTGCATGCATTGAAGTTAAAGCGCTATAACTATTTGATTATTATCTCCTTTATCAACCAATGATCATAAGATGAATGAAAAATACATAGGTATTTGTTGATTTGGATAGTGATTCTAATTTTGGGAAGAAACCAAGCCTAGATTTGGAATCCGCGAACCCCTATTATTATGCTAAACGGATTTTACTATGATCATGTTGTTAAGATCATTTGTACATTCTGCTCGAAAAATCAAGAAATCCAATTGTTGTGATTTTAATGCTAACCATTGTCCTGGTTAAGGCAATGAGCTGAGGTAATTGAGATGCAAACCGATTTGAAAGATTTTTTACTATCCTTGGTTGGAATTAAATCCTACAGATCGCGCTGGGATTTTTTATGCTTCTCTGGGAAATACAAAGAGCTCTACCAAAAGAAACACCTATATCAGAAAGATATCCGAGATCGAAAGTTTTATGCAATCAAAATCTGATGGAGGAATTAAAGTTGAAGCATCTACTACAACTACAAAAAACAAATGTTCAATACTGATCTCATGCCTCATTCTAAACAATCTATTTGCTCATTTCATAAACATTGCAATTATTATGAAAAATGGCAATACAATTAATTGGACGTAGAGGCATTGGATGGCCCGAACCTGTATAAAAATATCTCTATTTTAATTCTTCTGACATAGCTAAATAATCATGCTAGACGTGAAGATATTAGATGGCCCGAACCAGCTATCAAAACTACATATGACGCCGATCGGCATTTTTAACCAATTAACCGAACGTAGGAATATTAGACGGCTCGAACCAATACAAAAACACTATGCTAATTATGTTAACATAGCCACGTTGGACGTAGGGATATTAGGCGGCCCGAATGAGCTATCAAAACAAAATTTGCAATAGCAACTTGGCTTTTCAACCAAACTATTAAACTGGTGCAAGGATATCGGACAGCCCGAATTAGTATAAAACCTCTCTATGCTAATACTGTTAACATAACCACACTAGATGTAAGAATACTAGACAGCCTGAACTAGTATGAAAAACCATGCGCATTAATTAGAAAGGTTGTAAATACGCGACCTGACTTCACATTCAAACATCAGTCCGCCCCTAAACAACAAAGCAGATTGTGCTATAGATTAAGTTCAAAATCCGTAGAACTACATAAGAAGTTAACTCAGGAAATAGCAAGGAAAAGAAGCACATGAAATTCATTTTAACCAACAGATCAGGTACAATTCTAGAAGCTACTTAAAGCTTGCCAGATAAACATCAAAAACATGGATTTTCTTTTATTTATTTAAGTACACTAAATACTGCACTCATATGTGCATGACCCATAATTGTACAAACATTTTAAAAAGAAAAGTGCTAAAACAAAATATGGTCTAACACCCAGATGTTATTTGTGATAAGACAACCCTTAATTGATTTGACATGTATGAAGGGCCAATTTGTCATTTGCGATCCAATGTGTGACTAAATTGTTAAAGAGTGGATTCATGGCACCATAGATTCCTTTATGGGTCGGTCTTCTTAAATTCATAGGACTTAAGGGCATTTTGTCCCTATAACCACATGAGATGAAGGTCAAAGGGTGTTCATGTGGGTATGGATCACCTTGAGGCCTCAACATCCAAATGGATTCTATGATACAATATATGTTCATAGAGAGTAAGGAGATAAGCATAAGTCTTGTGCGACGGTCATTGCATGCTGTTGGTTGTATAGATCATTCCTGTGCTTAAAATCAATATTCACATATACACACACACAGACATACACACACACACACACACACACACATATATATACACAAAGACACACACCCACACACATTTGTTCATCCATTCCCACAACATTCAAAGAAGCATAAGTGAGGAGAACATAAATGATCAAGCTCATATCCTGATTTTATTGTGCAAAATGGTTATAAATTGGTAAGATTTGTCCCCAAATCGATTTAGGGTTACAAGAGTATGAGATTAGGAAAGAAGAATGGAATGGAAAAAACCTCCTTAAATGTGACCCTTAGCATCCTATTTATAGATTCATATCTACGTCTTTCCGCCTCCATCCTTTTGTCATTATTCCATCCTTTTGTCATTGTTGGAGGGAATGCCTTCATTGCCCTTTTCATTCTTCTAGCTCCGCCTCCATCACTGTCAGTGGCAATCCTTTCATTCCGTTGATGTTAGTGTTGGAGCATCTTTATTCTTCTTGTACAATGCTTTCGCCACACTTAAATGGATGCTTTTTTCACTATCGAAAGCAACATCTTTAAAGATATTGGCTAAGCATTCCTTCAATGCCACTTTATATGTGAACTAGGCACTTTCAACACCATTGGAAGGAATTCTTTGAGAAGTAGAGGGTAACTGATGTAGCACTATACTCTTGAAGGCAAATTGAATCCCTTCATTGTTGTTGAGCCATGTTGGAGCCATAATAGAGTATTCTTTGAAGAATTGTGGAGGGCTTGTAAGGAGTGTTACGAAAGGACCCCTTTTGAAGGACTTTCTGGCAAAAGGAGTTATGCTGTCGACATAAACTATGCTGGTAAAGGGTGGTCTTTTCGAGTAAACAACTCTTGTAGAGGGTGGCAACCTGCTGCCTATGGAAGGACGATGCTTGCTTGTGGAAGGATGACACGTTTTGAAGGTTTAATGATTGCGGCAGGGAAGACTTTGGCAACACTCGCGGAAGTGAATCTTTCAACGATTGCGGAAAGGTTGGCTTCGGTAGAAGACTCGACTCTTATGGAATCATCACCTTTGATGCTTTATGGAAGCTTCTCCTTTGATTCTTGCGGAGGCATCTCTCTCTTCAACCTTGATGGAAGCATTTCCTTTGATGCTTTACAGAAGCTTTTCCTTTGATTCTTGTGGAAGCATCTCTTCAAACTTGACGAAAGCATTTCCTTTGATGCTTTACGAAAGCATCTTCTTTGATGCTTGCGGAAGGAACCAGCTCTTGTATTATAGCTTATTCTTTTATACTTTTACTCTTAAGACGATTTTGTGAAGAACATTTAGCCCCCTTGTATGAAAGAAACTTTTGTTCTTTAGGACAAAAATCCAACAATTTCTTTGTATTTTCTTGCAAAACATAATATGAATAATATTTCTTGTTATTAGTTTTCGAATCTATATAAAAGTATGTTTAGAAATATCATTAGAAGTTCGTAATAATAGAAGTCCAAGAACCGTAAACTAAAAATAATATATGTCTAGAAATTCAAATCTGAGAATAGTAGAAGTTTAGAGATCATAATCCTAAAATAATATTAGATAACCAGTAATTTGCAATTGGAAGTATTAAATGAAGACTGGAAATCCATATATAATGATGGAAGCTTATAAATCATTATCTGAATATGATAGAAGAAAACCATAGATTTGGATCAAGAGATAATAATAGAAGCCTAGAAACTCCTTTCCATAGGTAATAATAGAAGACCAGAAATCCCAAATAATAGAACACCAAAAATCCACATCTGGTAATAATAAAAAAACGAAAATTCATATCTAAAAATAATAAAAACCATATCTGAATATTAAAAGACCATAAATCCATATCTGACAGTACTCGAAGAAGTCCAGAAAAGCATATCTGAATAATATAAGACCAGAAATTCATAATTCGCAATAGTGAAAGAATCTAAATAACCATACCTATATAATAGAAGAGCAGAAGTCCATATTTGGCAATAATAGAAGAGGTTCGGGAATCAGAATTATTAGAGGAAGACCGAAAATCCTTATCTCGTAATAATAGAAGTCCATAAATCCTTTATTTTGATATAATAATAGAAGACTAGAAATTCCCCTCTGGCAATAATAAGAGAAGTCCAGAAATCATCATTAGGAAATAATAAGAGAAGTCTAGGAATCGTTATTTGGAAATAATAAAAGATTTTTTATCTTATGCCACCCTTCCAGGCTTTGAGTGTTTGAACTCTTGATTTTGTGCCATTCTTTAAGCTTTGAATGTCGATGTCTTCATTTTTCTGATTTGTGCCACCCTCCGGGCTTTGGATGTCTTAATCCTTTGTTTTCTGCCACTCTTTGGGTTTTAAATTTCTTAATCCTTTGATTTTTTCCACACTTTAGGCTTTCGATGTCTTAATCCTTTGATTTGACTCTTACGACCATCTGAGGTGATGCATCGGGTCGTCCAGTGTGTTTGATTAGCTTTCATCAAGAAAGACTAAAAGCTTATGTGTCCTCTCTCTAGAAGGCACTTCAAATTGGCCTTGTAGGTGGGAATGAAAGCTGGTTCAATGCTTTGACCCGGCCGTTTTAGGCGGGGAACAAAGGCTTGTTCCATCCTCCCTCTAAGAGGTGCTTTAGATGGGCCTTATAGATGGGAATGAAGGCTGGTCAGTGATTTGACCCGGCCGTCTTAGGAAGGGACCAAAGGCTTACTCCTTTATACCTCTAGGAGGTGCCTTGACATAGCCACGTGATCACGATCAAGGTCTTGCAGATGCTTTAGCCTACCCATTTCTGGTGCGACAAAAAGCTTACTCAACATCCCTCTACGAGGCATTTTAACCTAGCTATCTTGGCATGGACAAAGGCTTTCTACCATCTTAGGTAGTTTCCAAATTTGAGGAGAATCTTACTCTTGACCATGTACATACAGTTAAAGATTTTCCCTTTGTTCATCCACTGTTGGAAAGTACGGTCGCAAATGCTCTACATTCCATGTTCTACGGGCCATGTTGCTATCAGGTTGGCATAGACAATAAGCTCCTGAAAGAATCAGTTTTTGTATAATTAGGGACCTTCCCAATTTGGTCTACTTTTTACTCTAGAATTGTGCTCCATTTCGGATATGATTTTATATAGAATTCCAAATCATGTGGCAGTATTCTTGATCATAAATTTATGTACCTTCCCAGAAGTGATATTTTAAAGTGGCTTGCTTCCACTCGCTTAGTAAAGTAGTCAATGGCAACCACTGCATATTTGGCCCGTCCTTTGGATACCGGCAAAGGTCCTATCAGATCAGTTCCCTATACATCAAAGGGCCATAGTCTTGAAATTGTAGTTAATTGGCTTGAAGTTAAACGAGGAATTTTGGTATACTTTTGGCATCTTCCACATCTCTTTACATAATCCGTAGCTTGAATGGTCATTTAGGGCCAATAGAAACCTTGTCTCATGACCTTCTTAGCTAATTTTATACCATTGGAGTGGACTCTACACAAACCTCATGTGTTTCCTTTAATAATATCAATCCGCTTTCTAGATTCACACATCTTAAGTGAGGAAAGGCATTTCCTTTCTCATAAAGTATTTCATCCATTATAGTGAAGATTGGGGCTTGATGTTTGATTTCTCTAGCCTCTGTCCTATTAGTTCATACTTTTCCATTAATAAGATATTCCATTATTGATGTCATCCAATTATTTTTGTAGCGGTCATTTACTTCTAAATCGATGAGTTCTTCCTAAAGATTTGCATTCTCGGTTTTCTTTCTCTTCTCCTCCATGCATTAGAGATTGAGATTTAGTTAACACTAGTAACTCTCTTCCTGGCTCAAGTACCTTATCTTTAGTACTGGGGTTCGTTTGATAATCCAATAGTACAATCTGGGTTTTCAGTGCTCCTCTTAAACTGGCTAGTTTTACCAATGAATCTGCTTATGAATTATTTCCTCTTAGGACTTGATGTATTGAGAAATCTTCAAATTGAGTCAACATTTTTTGTACCTTCTTCACATACTGAACTAATTTGGCATCTTTATTCTGATATGTCTGCTTTAGTTGGTTTAATGTCAACTGAGAGTCGTTGAAGATTTCAATCCTTAGAATTTTAAGCTGCAAAGCCAAAGTGAGTCCTATTATCATTTATTCATATTCTGCCATATTATTTGTAGTCAAAAAACCTAGTTTCGTGGCATAATGTAAGCGGTGTCTGTTTGGTGTGATTATAACATACCTTGCTCCAACACCTTGTTCATTTAACGTCCCATCCATGAGTAATTGCCATTTGGGCTTTTGATCCTTTTCTTTCTTCAACTATTTTTTGACAAAGCTTGTGCATTCACTAACGAAATTGGCTAAAGCTTGTCCTTTAATTACCACCTGTAGTAATAATTCAATGTCTTATTGGTTGGGTTCTAATCCCCATTTCACTAACCTTCCTGAAGTTTTTGGTTTACTAAAGACTTGGTTAATACCTTAAACGTATGTGCCTGAAAGTAGGCTCTTGGTTTTTGTGCTATGAGTATCAAGCAATAAGCCAACTTTTCTATAACTGGATATCTAACTTCAGCATCCTTCATTTTTCTGGTTATGTAATAAGTAGTAAGTTGAATTCCATTTTTCTCTCGGATTAGTACTGAGCTCACTACAAGCTCGAAAACTATCATATTAAGGTACAAGCTTTCCCCTCATATACGATTGCATAATATCGCTGACTTTTCGAGATGGTCTTTCAGTTCTTTGAAGGATTTTTAACAATCTTCTCCCCATTCAAAATTCTTTTTCTTCTTGGTTACATCAAAGAATGGAATGCACTTATCAATAGCTTTGGAGATAAACCTACTCAATGTTGCTACCCTTCCATTTAAACTCATTATGTCTTTGCTAGTTTCAGGCTCGGCCATGTCCTTTATAGCTTGAATTTGGTTGGGGTTGGCTTCAATTCCTTGAGCTCCAATAGTATATCCTAAAAACTTCCTAGACTGAACTCCGAAAGAGCATTTATGCGGATTAAGTTTCATCTTATGTCTCTATAGCACTTTAAACATTTCTTCAAGATCCTTTCAATGATTCCTTTTCTCTTGATACTTTACTAACATGTTATCCACATAACTTTCCTATTCTGTCTAATCTACTATTTAAACATTCTATTCACTAATCTTTGATAAGTGGCACCCGCCTTCACCAACTTAAAGGGCATTACTTTGTAGTAATAGGTTCCCGATCTGTGATAAAGCTTGTATTCTCTTTATTTGATTTGAACATGGGAATTTGATTATATCCTGAATAAGCATCCATGAAAGACATATGCTTGTGTTTTTCGATTGCATCAACTAACTAATCTATTAGGGGAATGGGTAACAATCTTTTAGATATGCTTTGTCTAGGTCGATGTAGTCGACACAAGTCCTCCATTTACCATTTGACTTCTTTACCAGTACTGAGTAGCTAGCTATCATGGATATAATACTTCTTTTAATGAATCCACTATCAAGAAACTTCTTAACCTCTTCTTTTAAGGCACCAGATCGAATTTTGTCACACGGTCTTTTCTTTTATCGGACAGGAGTTATACTTGGCTTAATGTTTAAAGCGTGGCACATAAATGCTGGGTTAATTCCAATCATGTTTGAATGAGTCGATGCAAATACATCCTTGCTGGCTTATAGGAATTGAATTAAGTCCACTTTAAGGTTGCCTTCTAATTCATTCCCAATTTTGACCTTCTTTGTCGAATCAACTAGATCCCCACATATTTCCTCAAGATCTTTAATGGGCTTTATTCTCTCCATTTCTCCATGGCAATCTAAATCAATGACAATTTCTTCAGTATCTACTTCCTCCTCTACCGAATTAGTATCTCTTCTCTTCCTTCTCCATTTAGATGAATTTTACTTCTTAAGCTTATGTTTAGTCATATTACTGGGTCTTGGTATTATTGGGTCTTTCTTTTGCTTTGGATAGTAGATGTAAAAATCCATATCCAAAGGATGAAAAATAGTAGATGAATCATAATTAGAAGCTTATTCCCGTTTTGAATTGTTCCAAGGTAAGAAAGTACTTTCACAAGAGCTGAATTGCTCTCCCTTAATAGTTCCCCAACTCCTTTTAGTCAAGAATTATGCCATTAAGTATTTGGGTGAGACAATAGCATCTACCTCATCCAGAGCAGTACGATCAAAAAAGCATTGTAATATGAAGGACGAATGATGACCATGAATAGTGTCTTGGAAGTACTAGAGCATGGTGGCAAGCCCATCTGTGCTAGTAACTTTAATTACTCCAAAGTACCATAGTAGGGTGGCAAGCCCATCTATACTAATAACTTTAATTGTCCCACTAGAGTTGACCCTTTATTGTTGAACCCAAAGATAGGTGTGACGACCAAGGTTTTCGAACTAGTCAAAATCGTCGAATAACCAATCCGTCTAAAACTACGAATGAAAACTACCAACTTAATACACCATATTTGATAAATATTCAAAATTACTAAATGTATAGGATACAATTTCAATTATACAACTTATCAAAGTAATTAATTTATTTATTAATCCTACAAAGTGTGCTCTAATACATACCAAATACAATGACTATAAATCTACCATTGCACAACTCTGATGAGAGAAACAACACTATCCTTACCCGTGAACTTAATAAACAATGTAAATGTGGAATAAAATAGTAAGCAGGAAAGATACAATAACACAAGATAAACAACAACCAATAACCGATAAACGTGAAAGGGTTATATTATTTTATGGGCTGCATCACTACCATTTATGACTGCCTACGTACCCCTATCTAATTGGGTACACAATTAGATATAGGATCAAGCCAACGTAGTTCTCCTACCGTAAATAGGACTCATGGAGCCTATGATGCAACAAACAATATGCAATTTCCAAAACTACTCACATAGGTTTAATCTTCAATTTTAGATTTTCAAGTCTAATTACCTTTACGAAAATTATCTCTTTGGACTTTATTCTCAAATTCTTATCTCAAACATTTTGAAATATATATATATATATATATATATATATATATTATATTCAAATTATACTTTACTTTAGGATCTTAAATCAAATCACTTTTGAATTGTTTATTTAAAAATCCCAAATACTGTAATAAAATTCATCAAATCATATGCAACCAAATCATGAGGTTTCTCCCAATAACAAGGCAACTAGGTCCTAGCCTTTATACAATAAATAAATAAGTACATCCCTCTATTCCAAGAGCGGACTATACCAGAAGCATGTGCCCACTTTTTAGTTACGGGTTATCAGAATCATTGGTAACATAACAAATCATCTTTTATCCCGAATAGATAAATCATTTCACACTAATATTCACAAGTACTTTCGAATCTATAATAATTTTCATTTCCCAAATCTGTTAAAAATCTTCTTAAAACCATAGGGTTTTGTCCTCGAAATTCTTTCCGTTTAATAAAACATTTTTATAAAACCATTCTTATACAAATCACTTTTATATAATATAATATTAAAATATTCATTACCAAACATTTTTATTTCTTCTAAAGGGAAAACATTTCATAACATTTTCATTTGAAACCAATTTTCAAAATAATTCATCAAATTGAAGTGAACCAAATATTACCGCTAAACACCTTATAGTCAAATCATGAAATAAATCACAAGGTGTTATCCTACAATTATTTTCTACCCTGCCTATGCATATGGATAGTTAATTGTTCATAAACTGGTTGAGCAAGGTCAACAATCAATAAATAATAATCAGTGCTCATAACTGGTCGAGCGCAATCTAAACAAACAAACAATCAATTAACAAAATAAACACAACAATAAATGATAAATCAACGCTTCATTCTATCAAATATTATAATATGTTTTATTTCATCTTGAGTGAAAACGATTTGATATTATTTTGGAGCATCCAGGCTTTCCCTCCGTCCCTCGTCCAAGTCTCCTTGGATCTTACAGACGAAACATGTGTACTAGTCATTTCCGCATAACCCATTAAGTATTTAACTTTTAAATTTGAAAATAATCAATTAACCATCCAAATAGTCAAACAAGGAAACAAAACCATTTTTTAGCAAACAAAGTAAACAAGCATTTAATAAGGGTTTTCAAACAACACTTACCACTTATAGATCCTTCAACTTAAGAATGATTTTAACGAACTTAAAGGATTAAATAACTCACTTTGGATTCCACTTCATCAAACTTTAAGGTAAGGAAATAAATATCTAACCCATACTTCCTACCATGCTTGGAAACCAAATCAAAATGGAGGCCAATTTTCTCCTTCCTATGCTTGGCCAAGGCTTGAGATGGAGGTTGGCCGAAAGTATAGAGAAGAAGTGCTGGAGCTTTGACCTTGAATTCTCAAAATTAGACCCGGAAAAGGACATTTTTTTCTCCAGTTTTCTACCTCTTACTCACAAAATTAGAAAAAGTGGATTATTATAAAGTCATTTCAATTTATTTTATCTTGAATTTGAAAAAATGAAACACTAGATTTCGACTAGATATGAGTGAGTTATGATCGAAAGAAAAGAGGATATTCTCGGATTGACAAAAAATGAAGCCCAAAAATGCACTGCAAAGAATTGAAATTTTGACATAGCTAAATTCAAAGCTGGAAGATTTACTCAACATAAAGGTTGTAGCCACTTGGATTTCATGTGATCTGAAAAAAAGATTTTGATTACTTAGATAATTTTTTGTAAGTTATGATAATAAGAAACAGAGGTATTTTCGGCCATAAAATCTGGACCAAAAATGACTTTGAAAGAATTGAAATTTTGCTATAATAACTCTTAGATTTTGAAGAAAAGTGTAAACGATAATTGTAGCCAACTTAATTCTCTTGAGTTTAAATAAAATAATTTTTCAATTTGGATTAGTTCTGATAAAGTTATGGCCATAAGAAGAAGAAGTAAAATATGAAAAGAAAATTGAAGAGTTTGATTTTGAAGAGAATGAATATTGATTTTATTTGAATATTTTGTAAATATTTTGCCATTATTTCTTTATAATTTTTTATATTACATGGAAGCCATTAAAAAGGAGAGGAAGAAGGTGAATAAGCTTGAGAAAAGAAGAAGAAGAAGTGTGAATGAAATGAGAGAAGGAGGTGGGCATTTATAGAAAAAATTAGGAATGGAATTTTACAAATTTAACCTCTTGCCAAATTACCAAACTAACTTTACTTCAAACTAAAGTAAGCTATATTTTCTCAATCCTTAACATCATCCTTTCGTTTCATACTTTATGTCTAAGTAACTTAATGATTAAGTAAAGAAAAGTAATTATTTTGTTGGATTTTGATATGATTTGGAATTGATGTTTACTTTTGACTTTTCTCAAACTTACTTACTTTTATTAATGATATTCTTGAAGTTTCCTAATCATAATTAGTAAAAGTAAATAGTTTAGTTATTAAAATGTGTAATATATATGTTAAAACATTTTAACAAAGGTGCAACAACATTGCGACAACTTATTTTGAACAAAACGTTGAATTTCGACAAAACGTTTTAAGGTTACATTTTGATATTTTAGTTAAAGTACTTATTTATGTAAACCAAATTTTAAAAAAAAATTTATAATGTTATTTAAAATATAAACACTCATAAATCAATTAAAATAATTTATTTAACCACTGAAACTTACTGTTCTGAAATTAGCATTTTGTCACTTTGCCGATATAAGAAAATGTTACTATTTTTATGTACATTTCTATTTCCAAATCCCATCTAATATTATTTAAATCATAAAACCTTTTATATTTTATATTTAAACTCACTCTAAATAGTATATTTTAAAGCGGTCGAATTCTGGATCATTACATTCTTCCATACTTAAAAGAATTTCGTCCTCGAAATTAAAAGGACGAAAAAAATATAACGAAAAAACAACAATTAACGAAAGTTAACACACCAAAAATAGTAATATCACCCATAACCCCGATCGGAGATACGATGCCTTATCCTATCCATTTCATTTATCAAATTAAGGTAGTTTCATTTATAAAATCCCTAGGTTGATTTACTAACCTTGACAAATTTTACTTAAGGACCTAACCTAAGCTCTGATACCACGTGTGACGGCCCAGGTTTTCAGACCAGTCAAAATCGTCGAAAAACCAGTCCATCTAAAACTATGAACGAAAAATACTAACTTAATACACCATATTTGATAAATATTCAACATTACTAAACGTATAGGATACAATTTCAATTATACAACTTATCAGAGTAATTAATTTATCTATTAATCCTACAAAGTGTGCTTTAATACATACCAAATACAATGACCATAAATCTACCACTGCACAACTCTAATGAGAGAGACAACACTATCCTTACCTGCGAACTCAATAAAAAATGTAAATGTGGAATAAAATATTAAGCAGGAAAAATACAATAACATAAGATAAACAACCAATAACAGATAAACATGAAAGGGTTATATTATTTTAGGGGCTGCATCACTACCACTTGTGACTGCCGACGTATCCCTATCTATTTGGGTACCCAATTAGATGTAGGATCAAGTCAACGTAGTTCTCCTACCGCAAATAGGACTCATGGAGCCTACGATGCAACAAACAATATGAAATTCTCAAAACTACCCAATTAGGCTTAATCTTCAATTTTAGATTTTCAAATCTAACTACCTTTACGGAAATTTTCCCTTTGGGCTTTATTCTTGAATTCTTATTTCAAAACTTTTGAAATATATATATATATATATATATATATCATTTATATTCAAATTGTACTTTACTTTGGGATCTTAAATCAAATCACTTTTGAAAAGTTTATTTGGAAATCCCAAATACTGTAATAAAAGCATATCAAACCATATGCAACCAGATGGGGAGGTTTCTACCAATAACAAGGCAACTAGGTCCCAGCCTTTATACAATCGATAAATAAGTACATCCCCCTATTCCAAGAGCAGACTATACCAAAAACGTATACCTACTTTTTAGTTACAGGTTACCCGAATCATCGGTAATGTAAAAAATCATTTCGTGTCCCGAAGATATAAATCATTTCACACTAATATTCACAAGTACTTTCAAATCTATAATAATTTTTATTTTTCATATCTGTTCAAAGTCATCTTAAAACCATCGAGTTTAGTCCTCGATTTCTTTCCATTTTATAAAACATTTTTATAAAACCATTCTTATATAAATCACTTTTATATAATATAACTTTAAAATATTCATTACCAAACATTTCTATTTCTTTTAAAGGGAAAACATTTCATAACATTTCCATTTGAAAACCAATTCTCAAAACAATTCATTAAATTAAAGTGAACCAAATATTACTGCTAAACACCTTATAGTCAAATCGTGAAATAAATCACAAGGTGTTATCCTACAATTATTTTCAACCCACCTTATGCATACGGATAATTAATTGCTCATAAAATGGTTGAGAAAAGTCCACAATCAATAAGTAATAATCAGTGCTTATAAATTGGTCGAGCGCAATCCAAACAACCAAACAATCAATCCACAAAATAAATACAACAATAAATGATAAATCAATGCTTCATTCTATCAAATATTTATAACACGTTTTATTTTATCTTGAGTTAAAATGATTTGATATTTATTTTGGAGCATCCCGGCTTTCCTTCGACATGTTCTGTCCCTCGTCCATGTCTCCTTGGATCTTATATACAAAACACGTGTACTAGTCATTTTCGCATACCCCATTAAGTATTTAACTTTTAAATTTTAAAATAATTAATTAACCATCCAAATTGTCAAACAAGGAAATAAAACCATTTTTTAACAAACAAAGTAAACAAGCATTCAACAATGGTTTTCAAACAACAGTTACCAATTATAAATCCTTCAACTTAAGAATGATTTTAACGAACTTAAAGGAAGAAATAACTCACTTTGGATTCCACTCCATCAAACTTTGAGGCAAGGAAATAAAGATCTAGCCCATACTTCTTACCATGCTTGGAAACCAAATCAAAATAAGCCCATTTTTCTCCTTCCTTGTGCTTGGCCAAGGCTTGAGATGGAGGGGGCCAAAAGTATAGAGAAGAAGTGCTGGAGCTTTGACCTTGAATTCTCAAAATTAGACCCCAAAAATAGGTCATTTTTTCTCTAGTTTTTTGCCCTCTTACTCACAAAATTTGAAAAAGTGATTTACTATAAAGTCTTTGCAATTTCTTTTCTCTTGAATTTAGTAAAAAGAAACACTAGATTTTGACTTGTTATGAGGAATTATGATCAAAAGAAAAGAGGATATTCTCGGATTGACAAAAAATGAAGCCCAAAAATGCACTACAAAAAATTGAAATTTTGACATAGCTAAGTTCAAAACTGGAAGAAGTGCTCTGCATAAAGGTTGTAGCCACTGGAATTTATATGATCTGAAAAAAGAATTTCTTTATTTGGATCATTTTTGCAGAAGTTATGATAATAAGTAACAGAAGTATTTTCGGCCAAAAAATCTGATCCGAAAATGGCTTTGGAAGAATTGAAATTTTGCTATAGTAACTCTTAGATTTTAAAGAAATGACGTAAATGATAATTGTAGCCAACTTAATTCTCTTGAGTTTGAATAAAAGAATTTTTCGATTTGGTCTATTTTTGAGAAAGTTACGACCGTGAGAAGAAGAGATAAAATATGAAGAAGAAAAAGAGTTTGATTTTGAAGAGAAAGGATATCGATTTTATTTTAATGTTTTGTGAATATTTTGACATTATTTCTTTATACTTTTTTATATGCATAGAATCCGTTAAAGAGGAGAGGAAGAAGGTGAAGAAGCTTGAGAAAAAAAGAAGAATATGAAGAAGAAGTGTGAATGAAATGAGAGAAGGAGGTTGGTATTTATAGAAAAAGTAAGGAATGAAATTTTACAAATTTAACCTCTTGCCAAATTACCAAACTAACCTTACTTCGAACTAAAGTAAGCTATTTTTTTTCCACCCTTAACATCATCCTTTCACTTCTTACTTTATGTCTTAGTCACTTAATGATTAAGCAAAAAAATGTAATTATTTTGTTGGATTTTGATGTGATTTAGAATTGATGTTTAGTTTTGACTTTTCTTAAACTTACTTACTTTTCTTAATGATGTACTAGAAGTTTCCTAATCATAATTTGTAAAAGTATACATGTTTAGTTATTAATATGTGTAATATATATGTTAAAACATGTTAAAAAAGGTGCGACAACATTGCGACAACTTATTTTGAACAAAACGTTGAATTTCGACAAAACGTTTTATGGTCACATTTTGATGTTTTAGTTAAACTATTTATTTACGTAAACCAAATTTAAAAATAAATTTGTATAATATTATTTAAAAACATAAACACTCGTAAATCAATTAAAATAATGTATTTAACCATTGAAACTTACTTTTCTGAAATTTGCATTTTGTCACTTTTGTCAATATAAGCAATGTTATTATTTTTATGTACATTTCTATTTCCAGATCCTATATAATATTATTTAAATCATAAAACCTTTTATATTTTATATTTAAAATCACTCCAAATTGTATATTTTAAAGCAGTCGAATTTTGGGTCGTTACATTAGGCTCAAGACTTGGCTCAAGCTTTTTACTTCGGATCCCCATTTGATCAAAAGCATGTTTGAAGATGATGTTGACAGCACTTCTAGCCTCCATAAGGATCTTGGTAATTTTTAAAAGTTTGATTTAAGAGGTGATCATAAATGGTTTATTATGAGGGTGTCTGATTCCCTTCAGCTCTTGTGAGGTAATGGTGAGATTAAGCATTTGAATGTTATATCAAAGGTTTTTGAGTAGGGCTCCTCTTAAATAGAAAACACTCCTTTAGCTTCTCTGATATGCCTATTTCTAGCTTCTTTACTGCTTTTGGACAAATGCGGTCCTCCATGTATCACATCAATTCTATTAAGAGGCATGCTTAGATTTAGCTTATCTTCATCTTCTAGGATGACCATAGTGTTGTTAGAAATTTTTTGTGGCCCATTGTCAATTCTTGAAACCTTTTTGTCTGGCCTTGATGAATTCTTTCAAATGTCCTTTATGAATGAACTTCCGAATTAAACCAGCAAACCCATGGCACTCGTCCATCTTGTGGCCATTCGCCATGTGATAGGCATAATAGTCACCACCTTTCTTCTGCTCGGGAAAAGTCTTGGTTTGAATGAGGATAGGAAACTAACCTTCTCCTTATTCATAGCATAGACGTAGGATAAAGGCTTATTCGGGGTAATAGAGTTGGTATTTCAATTATCTTCACACCTTGACATCTTATGACCGCAATCGAAGCTTGCTCTCCCTACCTTTCTCTTAGGCTATGACTTTCTCCTAGCGTGGTACACTTCATCCATTCGAATGAAATCGTCGACTTGAAAGTGAAAGTATTGAAGATCCTTACATCACAAAGCTCTTTCCAGAACGCTATGAGCTCTATCAATCCAGAATGCACTGTAATTAGGTTATCCAATTCATTCATGTCCTTTCTTGGCCTTTAATGCTTCCATATTTAATATTTTGAGGTAGTCTCCTAGTAGCTTCCCTAGTCTTTGTCTTATGGTTGTTTGTGCAGTATAGTCGATGGTCAGATCCTTAAAGATATAGAATCGGATAGACTATTCATAAGAGAACCGCTTCCAAGAGTTTATAGTTTTCTCACGGTACTGGCGAAACCATTTGGCAGGTGCTTCTTGGAGCATCATAGGAAATTCTGCATCAAACCACAATGGATGCATTATACTGGTCCATCTGGCTCCCAAATGCCATTAGGTGATCATTTGGGTACATTGCTTCATTATATCTCAAAGATGGAATTTTGACATGCGATGGGATTCTTGTGGCATAATCTTATCGGTGAATGGAGCTTCTCGATGATTATCCTTAGCTCTCTCATCCATGGTTCTCTTTCCCTTTATTAAACATATCTTTGCTTATTTTCTCTACCATGTCATTTAAGTAAGATTCTTTATTATGATGATTGTGTCAAGCGAGTTGGTACTCTTTAGAGGTTGACCTCTAGATTGTTCCTTAGACTTTTCATTAGCTCGCCCTTGGTAATTCAACTTAGAAGGTTTATCTTTCTTCTTCTATGGGGTGAGTTGAGCTTGCTTATGCATTTGAGTAGAGAGATGTTTAAGTTTCTTCTAGGTAAGTTCACTTTTTCTCCTACAGTTGGTCTGGCAGTTTTGGATGGCTTTTGAGTGAGCACCACTTCCAATAGCCCTTTTACTTCCATTAACTATTTTTCTAAGTTCTTTATTTTAGCTTCATTGCCAATGAGTTATGCCTGCTGCGATAGTTAGTTGGGCTTCAAGCTTGTAATGGTTAAATTAGGAGTTACATTTTCCAAAGATTTGTTGTCTACATGATTAGTTCTTTTTTTAGAGCACTGACTTTCTTAGTCTCACTATTTTCCTACAACAAAAATTTACATAATTAGTTTCTAGATAAGAAAATGATGAGTCGGAGGTTCCGACCCTCCTTCTAACCCCAAAAATGTTAAACCAAAATATGATCTTATACCCTAGATAATATTTGTGATAAGTTAACCCTTAATTGATTTGATCATGTATGAAGAGCTAATTTATCATTTGGGATCCAATGTTTGATTGAAGCATTAAAGAGTGGATTCCTGGCGTCATAGATTCCTTTATGTAGGTATAGATCACCTATTAAGGCTCCAACATCCAAATGGATTCTATGACGTAATATATATTCATAGAGAGTAAAGGAAATAAGCATAAGTCTTATGCAATGGTCATTAGGCATGCTAATGGCCGTGTAGATCATTCTTATGCTTGAAGTCAACATTCATGTATATATTTATGTATGTGTGTGTTCATCCATTCCTACAACATTCAACGGAGCATAAGTGATGAGATCATAAATAATCAAACTCATATCCTTAATTTGCTAAGTGAAAAATGTTACAAATTGTAAGATTTGTCCTTAAATCAATTTAGGGTTACAAGAGTATGAGATTAGGAAAGAAGAGTGTAAAGGAAAAAACTTCCTTAAAGCGTGACCCCTAGGATCCTATTTATATATGTGGGTCTAGGTCCTTCCACCTCCATCCTTCCATTATCGTTGGAGGGATTGCCTTTCGCCATTCTTCTAGCTCCGCCTCCGTCATTGTCGGCGGCAATCCTTTCATTTCGTTGATGTTGGTGCTGAAGCATCATTATATTTCTTGTATAATGCTTCTGTCACACTTAAATGGATGCTTTCATCACTATCAGAAGCAACGTCTTTAAGGATATTGGCTGAGCATTCCTTCAGTGCTGCTTTATATGTGAATTGGGTGCTTTTGATTCCACTGGAAGGAATTCTTTTAAGAAGCGAAGGGGAACTATTGTAGAACTACGATGTTGAAGGCATACTGAATCCCTTTGTTGTTGTTGAGCCATGACGATGCCATAGGTAGAGTATTCTTTAAAGAATTGCAGAGGGCTTGTAAGCAGTGTGACAGAAGGACCCCTTTCGAAGGGCTTTTTGGTGAAAGGAGTCATGCCATCGACATAAACTATGTTGGTGGAAGGGCCGTCTTTTCAAGATAACAACTCTTGCAAAGGGTGGCAACCTGGTGCACGTGGAAGGATGATACTTGCTTGTGGAAGGATGACAGTTTCGAATGTTTAATGATAGCGGCAAGGAAGTCTTTAGCAACACTCGCAGAAGGGAATCTTTCAACACTTGCGAAAGGGATGGCTTCGGTAGAAGAATCGACCCTTGCGGAATCATCTCCTTTGATACTTCATGGAAGCACGTCCTTTGATTTTTTATGGAAGCATCTCCTTTGATGCTTGGCGAAGCATCTCTTCAACCTTTATGGAAGCATCTCCTTTGATGCTTGCAGAAGCATCTTTTTTACCTTGTCAGAAACATTTCCTTTGATGCTTTATGGAAGCATCTCATTTAATACTTGCGAAAGCATCTCTTCAGCCTTAACAGAAGCATCTCCTTTAATTCTTTATGGAAGCATCTCCTTTGATGCTTGTGGAAGGAACCAACTCTCTTATCATAGCTTCTTCTTTCATGCTTTCACTCTTAAGAGGATTTTGTGGATAACAAAATGTACAAAAGAAAAACAACACACTGCAATAAAGTGGAATTGCATTACAAATCTAACTCAAACTCAAAGGAAGAGCTAGTTATAACCTTACTTCGATGATATAACTTGCTTGAATGTGTTTTTAAAAGTCAAAGAGAACTACCCTCAAGTTGAAGTGTAGAGGTTAAGTAATTCAATTCGGTAACAACAACTGATGAAAGACCGGGGCAGTGTGGCCATAAGCAGCATAAGGATCATAATTGGCACCGGCCCAAATGTTACCATAGTCCTGCGGATTGAACTTAATCCGCATGATTATATAGAAAGTTTAGATCATGCCCTGACCCAAAGTGCATGAAAAATTCAATTGCGCACTTCGCACCAATCTCTACCGCGACCTTCCCTACATTTATATCATGAAGTTTCTCCAATAAAGGAGCCTTATTCATCCCATCTCGAGCAATGGATTCATAGATCAAGCACTACATGCTCTAGGGTGAATATTTTACTCTCAAGGGCACTCACACGCTCCATAGCCACCCTCCTAGTTCGTTCAACCTCACCCAAAAGTTGATCCCTAGTTTTTCTTAGTACTTCTAGAAAAGAGAACTCTTGTGCCATAAAAACTCAAGGTGAAGTGTGATCTTCAAAAATTCCCGATCACTTCCTATAATGATCCTCTAACTCGGTAAACTTGGATTAATAATAGATTTTCAAATCATTCTTCCATTTAAGAACATCGTCCGGATCAGCCCTAGGAGGAGGCATGGCGTAACACACCAAAATTTTAGTAACATTATTTAGGATATTTAATTAATAAATTAAATAAAATAATATAAGATGACTAATAGATTGATATTTGAATATAATTAAGGGTAGGTGAGCCTTGTTAGTATGTAAATCAAAATGAGATAGCGTGAATAAATCATGTTAGGAAATAAGTAAGGAGTAAAATAGGAAGAAGGGCTCTCTAATACCCTAAACCCTTAGCCGTGAGTTCTCACTTACATTCATTTACAAAATTTAGTAGTAAGGAGAGGCCGACCACCATTTTGGAGAGTAAGGAGAAGAAAGTAAAAGAGAAAGCTTAATCAACATCAAGTTAATTCAAATCTCACATCTTAATCTCAAAGTTAAGGTGAATAATTACCACCTCTCATTTTTCTTATTTTTTTGGTCATAAGGATATTTCAAAATGTTTTTTCATAATAGTTCCATGTTTTAAATGATTAGAAGTTTATATATGCTTGTTGATGATTTATGCATATTTATGTTGGTTTCTATGATATGATTGATATGAAAACCCTACTAAATGACATCCAAATGCCTTGCGAATTTAAATGTAGATTAGAAATGATATTTTAGAGATGCATTTAAATTTTCACAATTTTTTGAATTAATGTGGATTTTTATTAATTTTTAAGTGAAGAAAATGATTTAATGGTTTATAAATTATTTACGACAAAATAAATGATTATTCGAGTTTGAAATTTATATATGTTAAAAAGCATACTAAAAGGGATTTTTTGGAATTTTTATAGAATTTTCTTAATTGTTTTGATGAATATATAAAGTTAATTAAGGTATGGGACTTAAATGTTTTATATATTTAATTAAAGAGAAGGGGTATTTTACAAAATAAATTTATAGGTTATTCCTGAAAATAGTGGCAGCGCTTTTGAAAAGAAGGTATTTAGCAACCAATGGAAATTTGTCAAATAATAGAAGGTTAGTGAAAAAGTGTTTCTCTTTTAAGTTAAAAACAAAAATAATATGTTTTAACCATGTTCCTCCACTTTCGGCACAAGGGTTCTGACCCGATCTTTCGCCACCAATGCGTTCGAAACCAATGCGCATGGTATCAAGCTACTTGGTACGTAGCGCATTGGATAAAGGCGAAGGGTACTTAGTCGAAACATTAGGTTCCGAAGGGGTTGGAGCACGCCTTGTTTTAGAATAAAAGGTAGCGCCTTTTTTCTTTCGAAAGGTTAGGTTTCGACTCAGTTGACTTTTGACTGGGTCAAATATTTTAAATGGGTTGCACTCTTTTATTTTAAGTAATGCTTTCGTCGGGGTCGAAAACCCTAGCTGCCGCCTTTTTACTTTCCGAAGTCAATGTTTTCAAAAGGTATGCTTTGCTTTAAAAAATTAACCATTTATCCAATGCTTTCGGAGGGATGATTTCGACACCATCACTTCTTAACATAGCAATAGCTTTCGAAAGGTTGGCTTTCGACCTAAATGATTTTATAGACCCTTTTGTTCTGTTGAAGTATAACCCAAAGGTTTCGAAAGCTGTTTTTCTACATGTTTTAAATTGAATCCAAGTGATTTCGAAAGGTTTGATTTTCTAAAGGTTTGATGCTTTTGAAAGGTACTTAAAATGGTTTCGAAGGGGTGGTTCCCCAAAGGGTTTTGAAGGATTCGAAAGGCAGTGTTTCTGATGGTTTCGAAAGAATTGATATAGAATGTTTTTCCAAGGTTTTTAAAGGCAATATTTTGAAGTATTTTAAGATATGATGTCTAAGGTTTTAATTCTTTCGAAAGGAATGTTTCAAAGGTTTTGAATGGGTTTTAAAAATGGTTTCGAATGGAAGGTTTTGGCCTTTCGACCTAGATAATTAAAGGGTTTAACTTTGTTTTGAAAGGGGGACTTTCAATAGAATCGAAAGGGGTACTTTCAAGTGTTTGTCTTCATCAACTAAGGTTTGAGTAAAGTATATATATAACATGGCAAGGTTATTTTGTGTAAAGCATAGAGTATAATTTTTTTCCTTGCTTAAGTTTGGTTTAAAAGGGGTTTAAATCAATTTTAGATGAAAAAGGTTTTCAAGGAAAATTATGGGAAGGTATCCCTAAGTAAAATGATTCAAATATTAGAATACCAGATGGGACTGGTATAGGGTCGCACCCTATACGTTATCTTTTGGTTGGAGGAAAAGATTTGCAAAAGATATGTTTTATAAGAATGTTAGTGAGAGAAAACCCGTTCCGCTAAGCGGCATGGTCTCACATAACATTAATAACCGGGACGCATAGTATTATTCACCAGGCTTTATGTCTGACTTGGAGTTTATATTTTCCCCTTAAACTCACAGGTTCTCAAAATTGATTTGAGTAGGCTGAGGGTTGAGGTTCTTTTAAGTTTTAGTAGGATGACGAATAAGGCTACAGAGATGAGCAGAAGGCTAACAAATAGCTATTGGAGCAGCAGTTCTTTGTTTTGTTATTTATTTCCGATGTGTATGTATTAAGTCAATTATGACTATATGACTTTGTTCATCCAAGGGGGCATCTTCATATGTCGCTCTTGGCGTATTTTATAATAAGTATATTTTATCATTATCCGAGAAACATTTTGGGATTTTGTAATATGAATATGAAACATGTTTTTGAAAAGTAATGGAAAATTCTGTTTTGAAATCTATGATTTGTTTCATATTCAAGTGCTTATGATATTATAGATAACATTAACATAGTCGTATTTAGTCGTTGGAAGTTAATACTACAAATGACTACAGCATCTGTAGTGTTTAGCTTTAGGCCTCTATATAGGGGATTTACACATAGGGGCGGCACCTGGTCTAGAAATATCACCTTAGGTCAAGGATGTAGAGGGTACATCTTCGGCACTAATCCACTTTGTAATTCGCTCATCTAATTCTTCAACTTTATGTTCCAAAGCTTTAATTTCATCCTTGTATATGACCTCATATTCGCTCTTTGCTTCTTTCGATAAGCCTTCCAATCCTGCGACTCCGGCCAAAGTAGAATTAAGTTTCTTTTTAAAAAAATGGCTACCTCCAATTCTTGATTAAAATAGGCTGGTAAAAGTCAAATAAGGCCATACAAAGCAAAACTAAAGAGAAGTATTTTAAGTGAAGTAAGTATAAGAAATTCACAAACTTTGCAAAGAAATACTAATTCACATAACATACATACAAACCAAAAGACATTCTTCACAATATAAATGTCACGGCCCGTTTTTTCATACCCTTTGATTTGACAATAAACCACACATGTCCAAATCAAATTGCATGAAAAAACGGAACATGAGAGTAATAAAAAAATAGACAGAACAGAATCTCGCATGAATGGAATAATATATAATATTGAACGAATATCTTTACATCGGAAAAAATTTAAATACATATATCAGAGTCTAACCTAAATTTAGCTTGGATAATTATAAACATCTGCCCTTACAATGGCTGACAAACATCAAATTATAACAAACTAAGTACAACGAATAAGAGAATATGTCCATACGTAGATGAATATCTCCAGCTCTCCTCTGGAAACTCCAACCTTCTTCAGCTAATCCTAAAACAACTTGGATCTGACCCGAGTATTGAAAATACCCGGATCAAGCTTGATAAATCAGCGTGAGAAACTCAAATATAAAAGATAGTGTCATATATCAGCCTTTGAATAAAATCCATTGAAAATAAAGAGTATCTCATAAAACCGCGCCCACACATAAACATGGACGGGTTTTTACCTTATGATAACTAAAACACTTTTATATATCAAAATATTTGATATTATTTTTAATGACGTCTCTTTGAAAACATTTGCAAATAAAGTTATTAATCTTAAGTGAAATTATCATTATTAAATTCTAGCATACTAGGCTATACAAACAAAACTGTAGGTTCTTATTGGAGGATGGATTTCCATACAAATGACCAGGTGAAAGGACTACCTTCCGATGGGTACACCTTTAGATGGATGCCTCGAGGAACCGTCGCAAAGCTCCTCTACCAACACAAGACCGGCCTATCTCTATAACAAGAGAGTACCGAATATGTCATCCCCCGGTCGTTACCGACCTTTAAACCGGGCGCTTGAGCATACAAACCACATTAATTTACATCTCAAATGTCATAGCGGGAAGATATATATCTAGAAGGGGATGATCATACCCTAATTAGGAATGACCCACTTAGCCTTGCCGCATCTAGCCCGGTTTTGGTCAATTCCAGTTGATGAGGCTCGAGGCAACGATTACCTTTTCACATAGCACATCTTCTTTCACTTTGAATGCCACATTGTCATTCCACATTCACACAACTGATTTCTATAAGCGTGTAACTTCCTAAGCTAGTATGTCTCGGGAAAGAGTGTTAAGCTAAGAGAAGGTGTCTTCTCCGCCACCGACTGATATACATCTATAGAGACCACTCATTGTGATTTAGAATGCAAGGTCAGACACTCATCCATACAAGTTCATTCTAGGACTGAATGAAACCGAAGGTACTTTCTTTGGACATTACTATGCGAGAAGTCCTTGTGGTTTTAAGATTTTTCATAACAAAGAGACCACTGCTACAATATAGGGAATCGGGAGTTTATCTCCAATTAATCAAGAAGTAGTCCCTTATTATTATTATTCATCTCAATATCTCCGTCATCAAACATCTTCAATCTTCGAACATGTAAATTGGTTCGAAGTGGTTTTCAGATAGGAATCACCCAAGTCTGACCCCGGTTCCTTCGAAGCCAATTATCGATTTAAAAGATGTTAAGTTCATATGTGGATATCAATCATTAGTCAGTTACTTCATCTTTTATAAATATCTTTCTTAGATATATTCTCTTCAATTTATTCCATTTTCTTTTCAAGAGTATATGGAATCATTAAGCGTTATTTATGAAATCGTTTGGTTTATTCAAACCTTTCTTAAATCCCAAAATAATTTCAAAAAATTTTCTCTTTTACTTAGGAAAACCTTTCCAAATCATTCATTAAATCATAATCAAACATTTCTTATATTCAAGTTATAACTTTTAACTTAGGGTAAATATTCTCAAATCATTTATTAAATCTTAATAAAATATTTCTTTCTTAACTTCAAATCATATTCTTGCAAATCGAAAATTTTCATAATAGAGTACTATTGCCACTTTAAATATGGTAAATTTCACCTCCAGGGACTAATGGCAAGTAATCCTACATCATGGATATCTTTGCCTTCAACGTGTTTTATTTCAAAAATAAGTTTGAAGGGGTTTTCATATGATTTCGAAATCTCTTTATTTCTTCTTAGAGTAATTCTAAAAATTCATTCTTTTGCTTTGCAAAATATCTAAAATTTCCTCACTTAACTATCGATCCAAATTCCTTAAATTTTAAAAGGGTCAAAAATAATGTTATTTAAGACATCGTTTACGATAAGCCGTAAAATTAATCTTAGCAAAACATTTTTGAGTAAACATGATTATAGAAATCATTTTAATTTTACTCAGCATCAATTCTGTATTCAACAAGTGCTAAGGGTGGAATAATGGTAAAATCACCTTTTAAATTCCACAAATAGGACGAGTTCCCTCTTCGGATTTTAATACCAAGTATAAGAAGATTATCTCTATGCAATCCAAGTCGTAATTTATTTATGTTGGAGATTGCTTAAATTTTGGATAATACTAATCTTCTTCTATTTCGAAAACTTAATACAATCTTTTTATTTTAGAGCATCCAGACTTTCCTTTCAATCTGTTCCACCCTTCGCTTAAGAAAAGAAAACATAGGCCAAGTAAGTTCAGGGCATTGGTTTCCCCATCCCTAACCTTAGTTAAACACCTTGTTTTATCTTCCCAGATCTCATAAGCGGGACATATGTACTAGTTGTTTCCGCATACTCAGCTATCAACTTTATTTTGGAATTATTACAAAGATTCCAAATTATCTGTCAAACGCTTAATTTTCCTTTTAAAAACAATCACAATTGATTCTAGAAAATATTATTACGTTTAAACTCATATTCAAAAGGTTATAGAATTCGCAGCATAAAAGTGCTAGGAAAGTGCTATACAAGCTTATTTGATTTAATCCACTTTTTAATATTTGAAAATTCATATTTTCCAATTCAACCTCTTATAAACTATTTAAATTGATTTATCAAATTTATTCCATATTTTTTCATAATTAAAAACGTTCATTTAAAAGGATTTTCCGTTATGGTCACTTAACTGCACTAGCGCTATTTTTCTTGGAAATTGATTTGGACATATTTTAAAATATACAAGATGAAATCTTGATTTTCTTTCTTTATTCCTTTAAACATTAAATGTTTATAAAAAATTTCTAACTCAATTTTAAAACTATTTCCAAAAGGTTTAAGCATTCCATATACGCCATTTCATTTTCAAAAGGAAAGTGATTTCCTTTGTGCTTATCGCCATGTATTAACGTAACTTGGTAAAAAAAAATTAACAATCATGTCAAATAATCAATACTTGATGATCAAAGCATATATAAGCATCCATAGCAATCATAACACATCATGAAACAAGTATATATGTAAGTAGAGATGTTAAATAGAGTTTCTCACCATAAACCAAAGCGAATAACTTCCTACCAACATTCAAACTAATCCACGCTTCACTTACTACTTCCCATTACAATTAAACATTAGTAAACAACTTTTCATTCCTTTGAAGTGCTTGGCCAAGGCTTGAGATTCAGGTGGGCTGAAAGTATAGAGAAGAAGTGGTAGAGCTTTGACCTTGAATTCTCAAATTTAGACCCAAAAAATAGGTCATCTTCTCTCTTGTTTTTGACTCTCTTATGCTCAAAATTTGAAAAACTTGTTGTAACGACCCGTAAATTTTAATGGTTTCACCAAGTATTTAACTGACATTTTGTGAAATTTTAAATGTTTGAATTCGGAAATAAAAATTTGATATTTGGAATACGTCTACTTTAACATAGCAAATGGTAAATTTTCATTTGATAATATGCAAGTTTATTTTCTTGTGTAGCTTTATTTAAATTCAAATAAGTTAAAATTTGATGATAATAAAATATTTTCCAAACCTAAATATTTTTTATATTATAAATGTAAATCATTTTTTGAGTGAGACGTCATATTTCATTTCGTAAAATTTGGATTTCTCTATCTTCATTTATCCAATTCCAGCGAATTTGCAGCAGTTTGACACTAGATGTCGACTTTAGATACGATGACCATATCACTGATATCTGGGTACCGTTTTGATCGTCTCATCATGCTGATCTCTATGGTATATTCAATTCTGTGTTTTAAAGTCCGGTTCGCAGCGGAATCCACAAAAAATGTAACCGTATCGGTACCGGTTTTTGTGACTTTTGGTTCTTGTGACCTTCTGAGTTCCTAGTCAATTCAACTTTCCATCGTATAACTCAGCAGCCATATGATTTATTATTCACTGAGTTTTACATACTTTGGGGCTCAAAATATTTTTGTTTCAAATTTTTTTTTTCAATTCGTATGTCATTATTTTGTTTAGAAGAATATAAAGAAGATGAAACATTTTCAAAGCGTTTCGCAATCTCCTCTTCATCTCGAACATTACGCGACTCCCCAAGATCAACCACCAACCTCGGTCAGCTAGCCCGAGCCCTCTTTTACCTCCTCCACCATCGACTCGCCCTTCCATCTTCCACATATCCACACTCCTCCACCTGCCGCATGCAACCTCTCTTTGCCCACCCAACAAACCACATGACAACCCATCACTCGAAGCCTTCCGGCTTCCCAAACGAGCATAGCAAGCAACCAATGGCTACACCCCTCCCTCTCGCATAGCCACTCCTCCACCAACGCAAGCCTGGCTCGGCCTCACGCCCATCGTCCATCAGTCTTCCTCTCGGATCCACCATCATTTCGGCCTCCTCCTTGGTTGTACGTGTATATTTGTATGTGGGTTAGTTTATATTATATATAGACTAGCAATTCTTTTGCTGTATGTTATATTGTATATGATGTTTGGATTTTCGAATTGATATACATATATATTATATGTTTAATTATACTTATATCATTTTTTTGTTCAATCAGTTTGAACTTTTTGCTGCATGTTCATAAATATAATATGTCTAGTAATATATATATATATATAAGATAATAATATTTCAATCTTATTTTTATGGGGGTATGCTGCATTTATTTTATATGTTAGTTTTAAACTTATATATATATATATATTAGTATGTATATTCTATAGCTTTTATATACATATATGTATAGTTATATCTAGGTATATATGTATGTTATATGTACTGTTTTATAAATATTGTGTAGTATGGGTTTTAAAATGCAAGTGTATATATTATAACTTGCACTTATTTTTTTTTGTTTCTATATTAGTTATATATATTTAAATCTGTTGTATATCTATTATGGCAGCCAAGGTAAATATTGCTAGTTTATATATGTTGTATATATTATGTTAGTATAGTTTTATGCTGATATATGTTTGCATTGTGAAAGTAACTGTGTATATAAGTTTTGTTTATATATATAAAAAGTTTGTATAGGTTGGTTTATTTTGTGCTGTGTATATATATTGATTTATAGAAATATGAAATGTATATAGGTTACAGTGTATATATAAGTGACAATGTATATGCTATTGTATATTTCATATAATAAATTTGTATATCAAGTATATATCTTTTATGGAATATGTTATATATATGTTATAGTATGAAAATTTATATTAGTATATATATAGATAGCTTGGAAAATGTATGCATTTACAAAATATAAGTCTCGATATAGAATTTTGAAAGAACAAAATATATACTATATTAAGAAATTGCTGTTACTTTATACCTGTCTGTGTAAATATTGATTTGGTAAAGTATGGGTATATATATTGTTATAAAGTATGTATATAGTGTCAGCAAGTACACTTTGGTTTTCTATTGTGCAATATATCAAAAACTTGTAGTTTCTTTTATTTTTCATTGACTACCTATTTGCTATATATAAATTATATAAGTTATATTATCTGTATGTTGGATATATATATCTTTGAGCATATGTCAACACACACACACACACACACACACACACACACACACACACACACATATATATATATATATTTGTATAGCTACATTATGGGTTTTGTTTCAAAAATTCTAATATGAGTTAGTTTTGTATATTTTTAAAGGGGTATTTTATAGGTGCTTAAATATATAAATATTGATTTTTAATAAAATAATATATATTATCTGTTTTTATCAAACTGATTGATTTTTCTCATCGATTCTTATCTATCGGCTTTTTCATCAAATTCAAGCAAGTTTAGCTTTGCTTTGGAATTCGTGTTTGGATTCGTAACTTATCTCATTCCCGTTCATCTCTAGTCTCGAAAGGTGAACAATCACTCACGATTAACGTTCTTATATTTATTAAATTTGATTTCAATTGAAACAACTATTGAAATATGCTACTGCTAGTTATTTACAATGTTATATATATGTTATTGTTTGTGTCTGTTCACCAGTGACATTTGACACCATTATCTTTAATTTATACTGATGATATGTGTCTGTTGTATTATTATCATGTTTGTTATCACTGTGCAAGTTCCCAGTTAGTATAGAATTCACTATGGGTTGAAATGATGCATACCCGAACGATCTGTAGAATAAGAGAAAATCGTTATGGGTTGAAATAATAAACCCAAGCGATTTTCATTGAATTGAATTTGGGATTGCGGGTTGAAATGACATATACCCGTATATATATATACATATACTTATATATATATATATATATTTAAATTACGGATTGAAATGATAAATATCCGTAACATTTGACCATAGGATAGAAAATTATATACAAACACCGTTGGTCTATATATACATTTTTGAGAATGATTTCCAAAGGTTTCAAAAGGAAAGATATATGGTTTTGTATAAATAATTATTTTAAGATATTATATATATATATATATGTTATTTTTATATATGTTTAAATAATTGATTTTTGAAATTATATGTTTTGAAAATTTTAAAATTATAAGTTAATTTTGGAATTTTAAATTTTAAGAATTTAATTATAATGTTCCTATTTTAAAAAAGGTATAAATTAGTTTTATTTTAAACAAGTTTAATAATAAGTTTGATTTAATTAATAATATGTTTAAGTATTTATTTAAAATTATGTTTTAAAAATAGATTTCATAATGATTTTATAAGTTAAGGTTGGGAAGATAAATTTGAACTTATTTGAAATTGTATTTAATTAAGAATTTTATTTAATTAAATCGATTTGGAACTTAATGTGTAACAACCCAGTATTTTCAGCCATTCGCATCTACACATGTCGGACTTGAATTGCTCAAAATACTGCATTGTAAATAAATTTGGAGCAAATGAAAAAAAATCACAGAATCACAAACACAGATATATCAGAATAACTCGCAGCGGAAATTAAAATACCATAGTAGTTCATGAAGCTACTATAACAAAATCTCAAAACAAATACATAATATCAGTCTGAAAAACATATACAATAGAAATCTCAAATACATAGAAGTTTATAAATACCAGAGCTGAAATAGAACAACTGAAACTAAAAGGGAATAGATAACTAGACAAGCAAAATCTACAGCGTTTCCTAGCTCCAGAAAAGAAATCCAAAGCTAAGTTGTAAATACTCAGGCTAACCCGAGCGTAAAGTAAAACACAAAACACTCGAGTCAGGACATACATACTTATACGATGTAAACCAACTCAAGTGAACTGTAGTGGTAATGCAAAATAACTTAAAGGATGCTTGGGATCGCCCATCCTTTAAGGATCAGTTTAACCATAAATTAAATACATCCCGTGGTTGAAATTCCAAAATGGTATTTTATACTTCTAAATAAAATATCATTTCAAAATTCAATATCATTTCAAATCCATTTCAAAATATCACAATATCCTTTCATTCTAAACCTCATTCATTTTTATTTAAATTTAATTACCATTTCAAATCACATTTCAAATGGTTTTATTTTTCAAATCAAAATACTCCATTTAAACCGTTTAAAATGAAGTTATTCTATTAAATAATCAAATATTTAATTCCTAAATTTTAGTCTTTTAAGAATTCATTTATTCACTTAAATTTATTCAAACAGTGAAATTTCAACTTTCATAGCACTTAGAAAATGCTACGGAAAGTTATATTTGAAAACAATTCAATTGACAAAGATAACATTTAAAACTAGCATTTAAAATTGATGTAATAGGTTTTAGTTTCAAGTTTAAGTTTCTACAACTACAGCACTTACAAAGTGTTGTAACAACCTTTAGTTCATTTTTAGTTATAGTTCATTTGTATCAACTACAACATTTACAAAATGTTGTAATATCCTTTACTTTAGAAATGATAACATTTCAGAAATGCTGTTAAATAAATTCCAAAATTTCAATACAATTTCATTAACAATTTAAATTTAATTTGAACCATTTTTTACTTATAAAATCATATTTCTCACTTTAAAATCCATCATTTAAATACCCATTAATTTATGATTATATAAAGTGAGATTTTCATAAAAAAATTAAAATTTAATAATTTAGTTATTAAATTAATGTACGATTTTATAACATTTCATTTAATTTACATTTTAATTAAATTTACCATTTCAAAAATTAAATTCTATTTTATTTCCTTAACTTAAATTTTATTTTTAAAACCCATTTCACATTTTCCAAGTTAAGTTATATTTCAAATTTCAATTATAAACATTTATTTATTCAACTTTACAGAAAAATCAATAACACTTTATAAAAATCATTTTAAATTCAAATTAAAATCAAATTATCATATTTTCTTACTTAATTTAAACTTATTTATGAACAAAATCATAAATTCCAAAGTTAACTTATATTTCAAATTCTACTCTACCATTTAATTATTTCACTTATTTAACTTGTAGAAAATCACTAATATTTTTTATCATTTTTAATTAAATTTAAATCAAAATATCATAATATTTATATTTTTAAAATATTTTAGAAATTTTAGAAAAATATATATTAACCACGAGTCTGTATATAAAATTTTCCAACATAAGTCAAATTATATGGATAATATATCATTTCAATCCATAATTTACAAAGGAAAAATCCGGGTTCTATTATTTCAAACCCGTAATCCCAAGTAAATAAAAATAAATAAAAATCGTTCAGGCCTATCATTTCAGCCCATAACGATTTTTCCCTATTCTAATGTCCGTTCGGGTATATATCATTTTAACCCATAGTGATTCTAATCTACAATGAACTTGCAGTGTGATAAACTGATATAAATAAGCAGTATAGCATTATATAACCGTAACAGATGATATGACAAGTGGATAAACAGCGTGAACATTATATGATCATAGCATAGGCAGGTATAACATGATAATATAGTTCTACAGATTCACAGGGTGTCAATTTACTACTTATATAAGTACAGAATGCCTTATGAGAAATACTCACCTCTACAAGCTGGAGATAACAGATTCAGACACGACCCAAAAAGCATGAAGACACGACTACGGATTCAAGTTAGGGGAGAGCCAAAGTGGTTATCTTGTATGTATCAAACAAAACAATATATTTCACATAAATATACAACACAAATATTATCATTAAACAAGTCATGAAATAATGCACAACAAAGAACCAAACCACTTGCACTTGCTTTCACCCATCCTATGCTCGGCCATATGGTTATAATGCTCGGCCTAGGCTATGAATTTGGGTCAGGTATGGTTCATAGGGTCGGCCTAGCATGGATATGAAGAAGTGAATGTTGTCGATGGCATGAAACAAAATTCAAGGCAACAAAAGGCAATTTTGGTGAAAACATAAGTCACGGCCATGGCTTCAAGTGGCACGGCCGGGCCTGGTGGAGGTCAGGGGATGGTGCAGCAGTGGCTTAGTGTCAGGTAGAGGCTTGTGGTGGTGATGCAAGTTGTGACCGAGAGGGGTGTATGGGGGTGGTGAAGCATATTGAGTTCGGCTATGAAGTTTTCAAGGGGATGATGCAATATTTTGTGGAGTTTTCAACCTAGGGGGTACACGGCCATGACTGGTCAGTGGGGTAGGTGATGGTTGCAGCCAAACAAGGTGGTGGTGAAGGTGGGGGTGAAGGAGGAGAAAGTGGCCGAACATTGAAGGAGAAAGCATGACATGGAAAATAATAAAACAAAGAAGAAAATGAGTAAAAAGATGAAAAAAGCATTACCAAACTTTTGTTCAGAGATGAGGGACGAACCTTAGAGATGAGAAACTTTTATTGCATGATAAAAATGAAAAGAAGACACGACTGAAGAAAGGAAGTAGTCAGCCAAATTGAATGCAAGTGTTGTTTGAAATGAAAAGGTAAAGAATATGAAAAGGTTAGGGTAAATGAAAGGTTATAAAACTCTTAGTATTTCTTATTTTCTTTTATTCATTTTGAACACATGCAAAATGTAAATAAATAGAATAAAAACAAAAAAATAAAGTATGAAAAGAAATGAATAAATAAATTTTGGAAAAATATAAATTAATTAAGAAAATAGCTTAAAATAGAAACTAGGTTTTAAAAAATTGTAAGTAAATACAATAAGCTTTGGAAAAATTTTAACATCACTTTAAAAATATTTTAAAAATAAAATATATTCCTAACATGTCATATAACACATATATATACAAATTAAAACCAGATTTGAAAAATAAAAATATTATTTATATAAATTAAAATAGACAATTTTATTAAATAAATCAATTTACATACAATATTGTAAAAAGCATAACTTTCACAATATAAATCAGATCTCAACGAAATGAAAAGCAGTATTCTTGAAATTTAATTTATTTTCATAATGAAAGATAAATTCAAGAATTCAAATATTTAAATTTTAAATGTAAAAGTCAAAGTTTGACCAAATTGACCAAAATCTACATTTTCTGGAATTATTCTATTTATTCGGGTTTGGAATTATAATTCACATAAAATAAAAATTTATATTTTAAATTTATCCATTTTAATAAATATAATAAAGTTTTTAAATCAGACATTTCAATTAAAATAATTAAAATATACAATTAAAATAAATCACAAAATTCAGGGTTGTTACACTCTACCCCACTCAAATATTTTCGTCCTCGAAAAGAATGAACAAGGAAAATAAGAAAAAGAAAAATAGAAAAAACAAATAGTACCTGGAAAAACAAATTCCAAATTCGAAGCACAAATGCTCTCCTCCATCTCCTAGGTACAATCCCGATCATCAGTACTCCATCGTACTTTGATCAGACTAACGGGTTTTCTTCTTAGCTGCTTCGTACCTTTGCTGACAATATGAAGTGGCTTACTCTCGACAGCCAGATTAAGCTCAATATCCAAACTATCAAGTGCAGAAGGCTGAACAATAATAGATGGATCATGAAGATACTGGTGAAGATGAGAGACATGAAATACATTATGCACTCCAGAAAGCTTCCTGGGAAAATCTAAATGATAAGCCAAAGCACCAACTCTTTCCACAATGCAGAAAGAACCCTCAAAGAGGACGAAGGTAGAAATAGTTAGAAGGGAAAGTAGGTTGAAAGACAAGGATGAACCATTATTTTATAACCATATAAATTTCAATTTAAAATTTTATATTTAACATTTTAGACATTTTATAATATGATGAATAGTCATTTGATTCAAATCCGATAGTTCGAAGTAAACAATGTTTAAAACAATTTTAAATCATTTAGAAAAGTAAAATAAATGATCAAAATATCCTTTATATAATACTTTATCAAAATACTTTTATAACTCGATGTCTTAACAAGTTTACTTTCATTCCTACAGACTTTGGCCATGCGTTGATCAGGCGCAAAGCTAGAATTCTCCAGGTACTTAGTAGACTTGTTTCAACACCCAGTGAAAATACTGGAAAACCTTTTAAAAACAGATATGGAAAGTACAATCCAAACAAAACAACCAAACCAAAATATTTGTCCAACCATGCATCGCAGATACACAATGGTTACGCCTGGATCCCCCAGGAAACATTTGTACCTGCAAGCTATATCAGCCTGCGAATTACGCCATGATGACTAGTAGACCGCAGATACACAATGGTTACGCCTGGATCCCCCAAGAAACATCCACGCCCTTAAGCTATCTCAGCCAGCGGATTTCTCTACTAATACGACCTACATAGATCGCAGGATATACAATGGTTACACTTGGATCCCCCAGGAAACATCCGTACCCCTAGGCCATCTGAGCCAGGCGAATTACGTTATGCAGTCGTGCTCATAAGACCATGGAGATCTCCATCGAATTCGATGGACACTCGAGTATCATATCCGGAAAACCCAAATCAGAGAGAATAATATCGATAGAATGAATCCGCAATGTGGCCACAAAGCGGATATCAAGCAGAAGGCACTTTCCATATCTTTACTTCGAAAATATGTATCATATAGTACCTTTTCAAATCACTTTCAAATATCATACTTATATAAAGTCCATCATATATAAAATTCCATTTTCAAATCATATACTTTCTAAATCAACAGTATATCAAATCATACATATATAGACTCCGATTACATAAGATTTCACTTTACAAATTGAGTACCCTTTCCAAATCAATTTCATACGTATACAAATCAATTATATATAAGTTCGGTAACTCCCAAATCAAAGTATTTAATAAAATAAGGTTCTCGATTTCAATTTCTCTCCAATAACGTTTTAGTTTGAAAATCATATATGATTTCGCCAAATCATTTCTTCCAAATTACATATATTCAATCTCAAAGTTTCCAAAAACAATAGATTTAGGAAATAATCCAAATTTCCAAATCAACAAAATTTAGGTCAAACAAAATCATGTCGAAAACCATCATATACATAATGGTTTTACTATCCAATCTATTTTCAAAACCAAATATTTTTCTCAAAATCAATTATACCCAAAATGATCTCCAACTTTAATCCCTTTAAAACCTTTAAACTATTTATTTCCATATATGGAAGATCCAGTTTACCTTTTGAAAATTTCTTAGCTTTAAAATTTTAAACCTTGATTTGGAAGTGCTCGAACTTTAAAATATGGTCGAAGAAATCATATTAAAAATCCAAAAGTTAGAAATCACCAACTAATCAGTAAATCAATTCCAATAGATAAGGTTATACCAAAACAATCTGAAACTCGAGGACTGAACATCGGCTTAACTTAAATCATTTCAAATACACACACACACACACACACAAATATATATACATATATCTTTCGAATATCAAACCATACATCGAACTCTGAAATCAAAATTGGTTTCACAAAATCACTCACATAGCAAAGCTACTAGAGTGGCCACTACCCCACTCAGAAACTCAAAAATCAATGTCGATGATGCATGCATTCATCACTAAAATTATTTTCCAGCGACATAAGTGGGTTCTGGACTTTTATTTTCTTGAAACTTCTTTGAAATCTCTTCAAAATCATTGGAATTCATTCGAATACATTTGAAACGTTTCTTATTCGGAAAATATCTTAAAATCATATTATTATTATATATTTCCCATAATCTTAAAACCATATTCAAAAAACCGGAGTTCGATTCCTCGAAATTCAAATTCAAAACCCTTCAATTATAAATCATTTTTATTTAAATCAAATTTCTTATAAATTATCAAAATTTCAAATCCTTTCGAAACTTTGAATTCTCATTTTAAAAAGTATATAATTCTTATCGAAAACATTTCGCTTTTATATGTAAAATGTGGTCACTCTTATCAAAATAATAATTTAGATGAATGCATAAATTCAAAATACAATCAAACACAAATTTCCAAGGGATTTTTTTCAAGGATGGATTTCAAAACAAATAGAGATTCAAATTTCATATCATACTAAAACAGGAACATAAATACCTTTAATTTGACAACTTCAGTTAAGCAAAAGATACAATAGAGTTCATCGAATGTAACCTAACAACTGATAACAAACAGATCCACAAAATACCACCCTATGTAAATAAAGAATTGGTATTAATTCTACCGGGTGGTACTTCAACGGGTCCAGAACACTCCCCCTCAATATGCCCCCAACTTCTACATTTCTGGCATAAATGCACCATACTCCCATCTTCCTTCTAGAACCGTGGATACACGGCTTTCCTTCCATGCTGTCTCTCAGGACAATCTCTGGTTATACGCCCAAACTTCCTACAATGGTAGCAAATGGTTGATTGGCCAAGTGATGTTGGAAGTGTAGGTTTCACTTTCACTTTCTTCACCATCTGGCAGGAATTTGGAAAGTGACCCCTTTTTCGGCATTTAAAACAGAAAATCTCGGATCGAAAGCGCTTTCCTTCACTCTTCTTACCTTTATCTCTCTTCCCACACATGGCTGCATAGTGTCCCTTCTTCTGACACCGATAACAAATGACATGGTCATAAGGACCAGGTCTTGCCCTTTCCCACTTCTTGATTGCTTCCTCCTATTCCTTAGGGCTAGTGCTCATCGTGCCCGACGAGCTGCTTTTTGCTCTTTCGATCTTGCCATAACAACAACAACTTCCTATCAAGAAAAGAGTTTGGATCAACAAGATAGAATTTCCAAATCCTAGTGAATCCTAACTAAAGAAATTACTAACAAGGTGGATACCGAAGGAATGAAGTTTAGAAGATCTTGATTTCAAAATAAGAAGATTTTTATACCAATATAATCTTTGAAAATCCTTTAAAAATTATTTGGAAATCATTTTACACTTCGAAAGTACGTTCTCTCATAAGGATATGATTCTGAGATTGATTTCACTCATTCTAGGGTATTTCTACCCTATCTCTAATGAGTTTTTGGTCCGCAAGCTAAGGTTTGCCTACAACCAAAGCTGTGATGCCAAATGTAACGAGCCGCGCCAGTGGGGTAACGCCCACCGTAGCATACATTGGTACTTGTATTCTTCCTTTACGGCCAGCCTCGTGACTGCACGACCAACCCCCGCGGGGACATGTAGGAGTAAGAGTCAACCGTTCACTACCAAACAAGAAAGCGAGAACCCCCTATCATGCTGCACCACCCAAGTGCAATGGCAGACACACATGTCAGACTTGAATTGCTCAAAACACCGCATTGCAAATAAATTTGAAGCAAATGAAAAACAATCACAGAATCACAGACACAGTATATCAGAATAACTCGCAGCGGAAATTAAAATACCAAAGTAGTTCATGAAGCTACTATAACAAAATTTCAAAACAAATACACAATATCAGTCTGAAAAACATATAAATAGAAATCCCAAATACATAGAAGTTTATAAATACCAGAGCTGAAATAGAAAAATTAAAACTGAAAGGGAACAGATAACTAGACAAGCAGAATCTCCAGCGATTCCTAGCTCCAGAAAAGAAATCCAAAGCAAAGCTGTAAATACTCAGGCTGACCCAAGCGTAAAGTAAAACACAAAACACTCGAGTCAGGACATACAGACTTATATCATGTGAACCAACTTAAGTGAACTGTAGTAGTAATGCGCAATAACTTAAAGAATGCTTGGGATCGCCCATCCTCTAAGGATCAGTTAAACCATAAATTAAATACATCCCGTGGTTGAAATTCCAAAATGATATTTTATACTTCTAAATCAAATATCATTTCAAAATTCAATATCATTTCAAATCCATTTAAAAATATCACAATATCCTTTCATTCTAAACCTCATTCATTTTTATTTAAATTTAAATTCCATTTCAAATCACATTTCAAATGGTTTTATATTTCAAATCAAAATACTCCATTTAAACCATTTAAAAATGAAGTTATTCTATTAAATAATCAAATATTTAATTCCCAAATTTTATTCTTTTCAGAATTCATTTATTCACTTAAATTTATCCAGACAGTGAAATTTCAACTTTCGTAGCACTCAGAAAATGCTATGGAAAGTTATATTTGAAAAAAATTCAATTGACAAAGATAGCATTTAAAACTAGCATTTAAAACTTTTGTAATAGGTTTTAGTTTCAAGTTTAAGTTTCTACAATTACAACACTTACAAAGTGCTGTAACAGCCTTTAGTTCATTTTTAGTTATAGTTCATTTGTATCAACTACAGCATTTACAAAATGCTGTAATATCCTTTACTTTAGAAATGATAGCATTTCAGAAATGCTGTTAAATAAATTCCAAAATTTCAACACAATTTCATTAACAATTTAAATTTAATTTAAACCATTTTTAACTTATAAAATCATATTTCTCACATTAGAATCAATCATTTAAATACCCATTAATTTATGATTATATATAGTGAGATTTTCATAAAAAAATTAAAATTTAATAATTTAGTTATTAAATTAATGTACAATTTTATAACATTTCATTTACTTTACATTTTAATTAAATTTACCATTTCATAAATTAAATTTAAATTCTATTCTATTTTATTTCCTTAACTTAACTTTTATTTTTAAAACTCATTTCACACTTTCCAAGTCAAGTTATATTTCAAATTTCAATTATAAACATTTATTTATTCAACTATTTTTAGTTTATAGAAAAATCAATAACACTTTATAAAAATCATTTTAAATTCAAATTAAAATCAAATTATCATATTTTCCTACTTAATTTAAACTACATTTATAAACAAAATCATAAATTCCAAAATTAACTTATATTTCAAATTCTACTCTACCATTTAATTATCTCACTTATTTAACTTGTCGAAAATCATTAATATTTTTTATCATTTTTAATTAAATTTAAATCAAAATATTTATATATTTAAAATATTTTTAAAATTTTAGAAAAATATATTTTAACCACGTGTCTGTATATAAAATTTTCCGACATAAGTCAAATTATACGGATAATATACATTTTAGTCCGTAATTGACAAAGGAAAAATCCCGTTCTATTATTTCAAACCCGTAATCCTAAGTAAATAAAAATAAATAAAAATCGTTCAGGCTTATCATTTCAGCCCATAACGATTTTTCCCTATTCTAAAGTGCGTTCGGGTATATATCATTTCAACCCATAGTGATTCTAATCTACAGGGAACTTGTAGTGTGATAAACTGATATAAATAAGCAGTATAGCATTATATAACCTTAACAGATGATATGACAAGTGTATAAACAGTGTGAACATCATATGATCATAGCATAGGCAGGTATAACATGATAATATAGTTCTACAGATTCACAGGGCGTCAATGTACTACTTATATAAGTACAGAATGCCTTGTAAGAAATACTCACCTCTACAAGCTGGAGATAACAGATTCAGACACACAAACAAAGACCCGAAAAGCACGAAGGCACGATTACGGATTCATGTGAGGGGAGAGCCAAAGTGGTTATCTTATACATATCAAACAAAATTACATATTTCACATAAATATACAACACAAATATTATCATTAAACAAGTCTAGAGATAATACACAGCAAAGAACCAAACCACTTGCACTTGCTTTCACCCATCCTATACTCGGCCATATGGTTATAATTCTCGGCTAAGGTATGAATTTGGGTTAGGTATGGTTCATAGGGTCGGCCTAGCGTGGATATGAAGAAGTGAAAGTTGTCTATGGCATGAAACAAAATTCAAGGCAACAAAAGGCAATTTTGGTGCAAAAATAAGTTACGGCCATGGCTCCAAGTGGCACGGCCGGGCCTGGTGGAGGTCAGGGGATGGTGCAGCAGTGGCTTATGGTCAGGTAGAGGCTAGTGGTGGTGATGCAAGTGGTAGCGGAGAGGGGTGTATGGGGTGGTGAAGCATATTGAGTTCGGCTATGAAGTTTTCAAGGGGATGATGCAATATTTTATGGAGTTTTCAACCTAGGGGGTGCACCGCCATGACTGGTCAGTGGGGTAGATGATGGTTGTAGCCGAACAAGATGGTGGTGAAGGTGGTGGTGAAGGAGGAGCAAGTGGCCGAACATAGAAGGAGAAAGCATGACATGGAAAATAATTAAACAAAGAAGAAAATTAGTAAAAAAAGCCATTACCAAACTTTTGTTCGGAAATGAAGGCCAAACTTTAGAGATGAGAAACTTTTCTTGTGCATGAAAAATGACAAGAAGACATGACTGAAGAAAGGAAGTAGGCAGCCAAATTGAATGCAAGTGTTGTTTGAAATGAAAAGGTAAAGAATATGATAAGGTTAGGGTAAATGAAAGGTTATAAAATTCTTAGTATTTCTTATTTTCTTTTATTCATTTTGAATACATGAAAAAGTAAATAAATAGAATAAAAACAAAAAAAATAAAGTATGAAAAGAAATGAATAAATAAATTTTGGAAAAATATAAATTAATTAAGAAAATAGCTTAAAATAGAAAGTAGGTTTTAAAAAATTGTAAGTAAATACACTAAGCTTTGAAAAATTTTTAACATCACTTTAAAAATATTTTAAAAATCATATATATACCAAACATGTCATATAACACATATATATATATATACAAATTAAAACAAGGTTTGACAAATAAAAATATTATTTATATAAATTAAAATAGACAATTTTATTAAATAAATCAATTTACATACAATATTGTAAAAGGCATAACATTCGCAATATAAATCAGATTTCAACGAAACGAAAAGCAGTATTCTTGAAATTTAATTTATTTTCATAATTAAAGATAAACTTCAAGAATTCAAATATTTAAATTTTAAATTTAAAAGTCAAAATTTGACCAAATTGACCAAAATCTACATTTTCTGGAATTATTCTATTTATTCAGGTTAGGAATTATAATTCACATAAAATCAAAATTTATATTTAAAATTTATCCATTTTAATAAATATAAAGAATTTTATAAATCAAACATTTTAATTAAAATATTCAATTAAAATAAATCATAAAATTCAGGGTTGTTACATAATGAATTTGAGATTTTTAAGATATGATTTTACAACTTAATTTTGGTTTTAGGTGATTAAATGAATATTTCAAGTTTAAATCAATTGAAGGAAATATTCAGTTATTTGAAATTCGAGGTTTTATTTAAATGATATTGGATTTATTAATTAAATATTTCAAAACTAAATAATAGTAAAGTGGATTAAGATATATATGAAATTGTCAAATTTAGTTTTGAAAATGTGGAATATTTAAAGCTTTAAAATATATTGAAATTGGAATGGTTTATTTATGGTTCAAATCTTTATTTGAAATCAATATAATTTGAAATTGTTTATGTAGAAACTGAAATAAATTGAAATTGATGAATTAAGATCGAATTAAATTGAATTTTGGAATTCGGGTTTATTTGAATCGATTGTGAAATTTAAGGAAGCTATTTTACTATGTAAAGTATTTTTAAATTAAATATAAAACTATTTATATATTTTACTTCATAAATTATTTTAATATAAACTATTTTACTCTCTATATATTTAATATATAAACAATTTTATTTTATAAACTATTTTATTATATATTATTATTAATATCTAAACTGTTTAGGTGGTGGAAGTTATGTTTTCAAACTTATGAATTTCAAAGCATTATGTTTTGAAAGTGCTATAATTTCAAGAGTTTTGGTTTCTAAAGTGTTAAAACTTTGAAAGTGCTATGATTTTGGATATGGATATATTTGAAATGGAAATTATATCGTATAGATATGGTTTTGAAATGGAAATGATATTTTGGTTTTGAAGTATAAACTATTTTGAAATGACCGCGGTGTAATAATAACGGTTGGTTGTTAAAGAGACCGGGATCGGATATTGTCATACTCTCTACCAATACCGAAAACCATTTAACAACTGTGTACGCGGTGGAGAATCTAGAATGAAGTAAGATGGTGGCGACGATCCTGTATAAGATATATACGCGGACCCGACTCCCGTGAGTTGGCTTAAGGTGGCTAAAACAGGAGCAGTTAACAGGCCAAGTGAGGTAGCTCGTCCGATCGGACACATTCCTTCGATACTATATTCTGACTTTGTGATTGATTTGGTGGCCACACTTGATTTTTTTGATTTGGGAATGTGTTTCAAGGTGGACGGTAGTGGCTGCTATGCGTTACCACCAGCCTGGAAGCTTAATTGGTATATCTACCCTGGCATTACCTAATTGTGTCATGTCACCTACCCTAGCGAGACCACTATGAGTTTTTTTTGTACCGTACCTATGGAGTATCCTCTGGTAGCCTCCCGATCTACAGGTATTATGGTACTATATAGACTCTTGGCACTATAAAATATGTTAAGGGGGATATGGGTAACGCCTTAATGCTATTTTAATAGTTTACTTTACTATAGACATTATTATAATAGCGTATATTACTACATAGTAGATAGTTTAACGGATCCTTAGAGGATGGTTATCTCAAACATAGTTTGAGTTACTTGTATTTCAGTTATTATTTCACTTGAGTTGGATTTAATAATATAAGAATGTTAATCCTGACTCGAGCGTTTTGTATTTTGCTTTACGCTCAGGTCAGACTGAGTGATACAGCTTTTGAGACTCACCTTTGGAGTTGGAGCTTCATTTGGAGATCCATCTACATCTTTTCAGCTTGCAGTTATTCAATTGATTCCAATGATGTATTTTGATCTTGTATTTGACTATTGTATTTGAGACTTCTGTTGTATCTTATTTAACTCTGTTACATATGTAGTAGCTTCATGAACTACTATTCTTTTGTTTCCGCTGTTCATTGTTATATTACTATGTGTCTGTGATTCTGTGATTTATTTATTTACTGTATATGCTGAGTTTTTCCAAATATAAATTAACAGTCTGATATTTTGAGCAATTCAAGTCCGACATGTGTGTCTGCCTATGCACTTGGAGGGTGGAGCATAATAGGGGGTTCTCGAATTTGGTTTGTAGCGAACGGATGACTCTTACTCCTACATGTCCCTACGAGGGTTGGTGCAGTCGAGAGGCTGGTCGTAAAGGAAGAACACATGTATCAATGTATGCCGCGGTGGGCGTTAACCCACTGACCGGTGGTCTATTACATGTGGTATCAAAGCTTTGGTTTTGGGCAAAACTTGGCATATAGAGTAGGTTTAATTACAGGATCGCTTTCTTTCCAGCTTGTATTCCTTCCTCTTTGATTCGGGTTTCCTATGAATTTTGGAACTCACCCATTCGTTCTGAAATCCATCCTCGTCCTCCTCTATTTGAGTTTCTTTGATTTTGGAGCATCCCATAGCTCCACTGTATGATTTGTAAAGGGGTGAAACTCCTTTACAATAGCATCGATTCGTCGGAGATTTCAGCATCCTCAGTTTACGATGCTACTATCTCTTGCGATGCTCTAATTCTATCTCTTGAGATCGAATGTCGATTTACCTCTGGATTCTTCATCGATCTTATTCTTGAATTCACGGTTGACCCGGTTAAGGTTGCCTGCGATTAATATCAGTATATCCATCTTCCTTTTCTGAAATTTAATTAGTTTATCTCCCGCTCAAGCCTATCTTCTTAGCTAGAACTTACTTTGATTAGGGTCCTCTTGAATTTGAATCCCTGTCCTCGCTTTGAAATTCATTTTGTATTATCGAGTGAGGGAGTATATTTGTAATTAATATTAAATGTTTTATAATGTGTTGTTTGAGTTTTTGATGTTGATTTGGGTTTTCGATCGATTCGTCTGATCAACGCTATCAATAGGAATTCCAAAACACTTGAATAGAACAAACTGACACAATATTATTTTCAAATTTAGTAAATGAAATAAATTTTGTTTGATTATATTATATTTGTATATATAAGTAAAATCTTTTGGAATTTAAAGTTAAATTAATTGGTTGTTAAAAATGACAATATTTGATTTTCATTTATTGTTTTGTAAACCATTGACTATTGCATAATATAAATAAATGAATTTATAAAACTTGGTTATAACTTGATTTGAGATTTAAATGAATTTAAATCCGAAATTTAAGAATTTAATTTCCAGTAATTTCAAACTTTGGTTTTAAAGTTTTTAATGTATAGTATTTAAAGTATTTTCAAATAGAAATCATTTCAAAGAATTTTAAATGTTTAAATCAATGTCCTCCTCTTTTGTCGCCCTTTTTTGTCGCCGGAAAATAACTTCGGTGATGACTGCAGCATTATCGACATTCATTTTCGAGTTTCGAAGTAGGGACACCAATTGGTAGCTTTGCTATAATTCTTGTTGTGGAAAAATGAATTTGATTGGAATTTCTTTAGTATGATTTGATTTATAATATATATAGGTATATGATTTTAAATTTAATTTGATATATATATATGTGTGTATATATATATATATATCTAAATGGTTTGAAGTGAATCGGAAATTTAGTTCTTAAAATTATGTCAAAGGATGATTTTAATTTAAATAAATCCAATAATTTTGAATAAATATTCAAAACTTGAAATAATTGAATTAGAAAAAAAATTACTTGTATAATACTCAATTGCATTCCAATATAACTTACCTTAATCATCCAGAAGTTGAATACGTAATTGAATAATTTACAATGTAAAATGATATTAAAAGAATTTATAAACAAATTTGAGTGGCTATAATAAATGTTTGAACACTTAATTTATGATTTATAGAAATGTTAATTAAGATAAATTGAATAATGGAATAATGAATACATGAGATGAATAAAATAAATTCTGTTTTCAAGGAATCAACAAACTGAAATTAAATCAACTTAATGAAATACCTTGAATTTAAAAATAAAGTGTTGAATATAAATTAATTTAAAATTGAAATTTGTATGGTTTTAATTGAATTGTCTTATTTGTATTTCAATTTATTTTCATTCTGGTTGTTTTATTCTCTTACCCCCTTCCTTTTCGAGGACTAAAAGTTTTGAGTGGGGAAGAGTGTAACGACCCGTAAATTTTAATGGTTTTATTAATGTATTTAATTGAATTTTTGTGAAATTTTAAACATTTGAATTTGGAAATAAAAATTTGACATTTGGAATACGTCTACTTTAACATAGCAAATAGTAAATTTTCATCTAATAATATACAAGTTTATTTTCTTGTGTAGTTTTATTTAATTTCAAATCAGTTAAAATTTGATGATAATAAAATATTTTCCAAGCCTGAATATTTTTATATGATAAATTTGTAAATCATTTTCTGAGTGAGACTCATTTCGTTTCGTAAAATTTGGATTTCTCTATCTTCGTTTATCCTATTTCCAGCGAATTTGCAGCAGTTTGACACGGGATATCGACTTTTGATACGATGATCATATCACTAATATCTGGGTACCATTTTGATCATCTCATTATGTTGATCTCTGTGGTATATTCCATTCTGTGTTTTGAAGTCCGGTTTACTGCGGAATCCACGAAAACGATAACCGTATCGGTACTGGTTTTTGTGACTTTTGGTTCTTGTGACCTTTTGAGTTCCTAGTCCATTCAACTTTCCATCGTATAACTCAACAGCCATAAGATTTATCATTCACTGAATTTTACATACTTTGGGGTTCAAAATTTTGTTGTTTCAAATTTTTTTCAATTCGTGTGTCATTATTTTGTTTAGAAAAATATTAAGCAGATGAAACATTTTCAAAGCTTTTCACAGTCTCCTCTTCTTCTCGAACATTACGCAACTCCCCGAGATCAACCACCAACCTCGGCCAGCTAGCCCGAGCCCGCCTTTACCTCCACTACCATCGGCTCACCCTTCCATCTTCCATATATCCACATTCCTCCACCTGCCGCATGCAACCTCTCTTTGCTCAACCAACAAACCACGTGACAGGCCATCATTCGAAGCCTTCCAGCTTCCCAAACGAGCACAGCAAGCAACCAATGGCTGCACCCCTCCCTCTCGCATAGCCACACCTCCACCTATGCAAGCCTGGCTCAGCCTCATGCCCATCGTCCATCAGTCTTCCACTCGAATCCGCCATCATTTTGGCCTCCTCCTTGGCGGTATGTGTATATTTGTATATGGGTTAGTTTATATTATATATATACTAGCAGTTCTTTTGTTGTATGTTATATTGTATATGTTGTTTGGATTTTCGAATATATATATATATATATATATATATATATATATATATATTATATGTTTAATTATACTTATATCATTGTTTTGTTCAATCAGTTTGAGCTTTTTATTGCATGTTCATAAATATAATATGTCTAATATTATATATATATATAGGATAATAATATTTCAATCTTATTTGTACAAGGGTCTGCTGCATTTTATTTTATATGTTAGTTTTAAACTTATATATATTATTATGTATATTCTATAGCTTATGTATATGTATAGTTATATCTAGGTATATATGTATGTTATAGGTAATGTTTCATAAATATTGTGTAGTATGGGTTTTAAAATGTAATTGTATATATTATAACTTGTACTTATTTTTTTTGTTTCTATATTAGTTACATATATTTAAATCTGTTGTATATCTATTATGGCAGCTGAGGTAAATATTTCTAGTCTATATATGTTGTATATATTCTGATGGTATAGTTTTATATTAATATATGTTTGCATTGTGAAAGTAATTGTGTTTATAAGTTTTGTTTATATATATAAAAAGTTTGTACAGGTTGTTTATTTTGTGCTATGTACATATATTGATTTATAGAAATATGAAATGTATATAGGTTATAGTGTATATATTGGTGACAGTGTATATGCTGTTGTATATTTTATATTATAAATTTGTATATGAAGTATATATCTGTTATGGAATATATTATATATATGTTATAGTATGAAAACTTATATTAATATATATATATATATATATATATATAGCTTGGAAAATGTATGCGTTTACAAAATATAAGCCTCGATATAAAATTTTGAAAGAGCAGTATACATACTATATTAAGAACTGCTATTACTTTATACTTGGCTGTGTAAATATTGGTTTGGTAAAGTATGGGTATATATATTGTTATAAAGTATGTATATAATGTCAGCAAGTACGTTTTGGTTTTCTATTATGCAATATTTTAAAAAACTTACAGTTTCTTTTATATTTCATTGACTACCTATTTGCTATATATGAATTACATAAGTTATATTATCTGTATGTTGGATATATATATATATATATATATATATATATATATATATCTTCGAGCATATGTTAGTGTACACACACACACACACACACACACATATATATATATGTTTGTTTGTTTGTATAGCTGCATTGTGAATTTTGTTTTAAAAATTCTAATATGGGTTAGTTTTGTATATTTCTAAAGGGGTGTTTCATAGGTGCTTAAATATATTAATATTCATTTTTAATAAAATAATATATATTTTATGTTTTTGTCAAACTGATTGATTTTTTTCTCATCGATTCTTATCTATCATCTTTATCGTTAAATTCGTGTCAGTTTAGCTTTGCTTTGGAACCAGTGCTTAGATTCGTAACTCATCTCCTTCTCGTTCATCTCTAGTCTTGAAAGGTGAGCAATCACTCACAATTAACGTTCTTATATTTATTAAATTTGATTTCAATTGAAAGACTATTGAAATATGCTGCTGCTAGTTATTTACATTGCTATATATATGTTATTATCTGTTTTGTTCACCAGTGACATCTTGCACCATTATTTGTTATTTATATTGATGATATATTCCTGTTGTATTATTATCATAGCTGTTATCACTCTGCAAGTTCCTTGTTAGTATAGAAGTCGCTATATGTTGAAATGATACATACTCGAACGATATGTAGAATAGGAGTTAATCGTTATGGGTTGAAATGATAAACCCAAGCGATTTTCATTAAATTGAATTTGGGATTGTGGGTTGAAATGATATATACCTGTATATATATATATTTAAATTGCGGATTGAAATGATAAATATCCGTAACACTTGACCATAGGATAGAAAATTATATACAGACATCGTTGGTCTATATATATATATATATATATTTGAAAATGATTTCCAAAGGTTTCAAAAGGAAATATATACGGTTTTATACAAATATTGATTTTAAGATATTATATATATATGTGTGTGTGTGTGTGTGTGTGTGTGTGTTATTTTTACATATGTTTAAATTCTTTATTTTTAAAATCATATGTTTTGAAAATTTTAAAATTATAAGTTAATTTTGGAATTTTAAATTTTGAGAATTTGCTTATAATTTTACTACTTTAAAATAGGTATAAATTAGTTTTATTATAAATAAGTTTAATAATAAATTTGATTTAATTAATAATATGTTTAAGTATTTATTTATTATGTTTTAAAGATAGATTTCATAATGATTTTATAAGTTAAGGTTAGGAAGATAAATTTGAATTTATTTGAAATTTTATTTAAAAAATTAGTTAATTAAATCGATTTAGAATTTAAATTTGAGATTTTTAAGATATGATTTTATAACTTAATTTTGGTTTGAGGTAATTAAATGAATATTTCAAGTTTAAATAAATTAAAGGAAATATTCAATTATTTGAAATTGGAGGTTTTATTTATATGATATTGGATTTACTAAGTAAATATTTCAAAACTAAATAATAGTAAAGTGGATTAAGATATATATGAAATTATCAAATTTAGTTTTGAAAATGTGGAATATTTAAAGCTTTGAAATATATTGAAATTGGAATGGTTTATTTGCGGTTCAAATCTGTATTTGAAATCGATATAATTTGAAATGGTTTATTTAGAAACTAAAATAAATTGAAATTGATGAATTGAGATCGAATTAAATTGAATTTTGGAATTCGAGTTGATTTGCATCGATAGTGAAATTTGAGGAAACTATTTTACTATATAAAGTACTTTTAAATTATATATAAAACTATTTATATATTTTACTTCATAAATTATTTTAATATAAACTATTTTAATATACTAATCATTTTAATATAAACTATTTTACTCTATATTTATTTTATATATAAACAATTTTATTTTATAAACTATTTTATTATATATTATTATTAATATCTAAACTGTTTAGGTGGTGGGAGTTATGTTTTCAAATTTCAAAGTATTATGTTTTGAAAGTGTTATAATTTCAAGAGTTTTGGTTTCGAAAGTGTTATAACATTGAAAGTGCTACGATTTTGGATATGGATATATTTGAAATGGAAATGATATCGTATTGATATGGTTTTGAAATGGAAATAATATTTTGGTTTTGAAGTATAAACTATTTTGAAATGACCGCAGTGTTATAATAACGGTTGGTTGTTAAAGAGACCGTGATCGGATATCGTCACTCTCCGCCAATACCGAAAACCACTTTAACAACTGTGTAAGCGGTGGTGATTCTATAATGATGTAGGATGGTGGCGACGATCCTATATGAGGTATATACGTGGACCCGACTCCCATGAGTTGGCTTAAGGTGGCTAAAACAGGAGCAATTGATGGGCCAAGTTAGGTAGCTCCTTCAATCGGACGCATTCCTTCGATACTATATTCTGACTTTGTGATTGGTGATCACACTTGATTTTTGATTTGGGAGTGTGTTCCGAGGTGGGCGGTAGTGGATGCTATGTGTTACCACCAGTCCAGAAGTGTAATTGGTATATCTACCCTGACATTGCCTAGTTGTGCCGTGTCACCTACCCTAGCAAGACCACTACGAGATTGTTTTGTGTCATACCTATGGAGTATCCTCTGATAGCCTCCCGATTTGGAGGTATTACGTACTGTATAGACTATTGGCACTATAAAATGTGTTAAGGGGGATTTGGGTAATGCCTTAACGCTATTTTAATAGTTTACTTTATTATAGACATTATTATAATAGCGTATGTTACTACATAGTAGATAGTTTAACGGATCCTTAGAGGATGGTTATCCCAAACATCCTTTGAGTTATTTGTATTTCAGTTGTTATTTCACTTAAGTTGGATTTATTGATATAAGAATGTTAATCCTGACTAGAGTGTTTTGTGTTTTGCTTTATGCTCGGGCCAGACTGAGTGATTTAGCTTTTGAGACTCACCTTTGGAGTTGGAGCTTCGTTCAGAGATCCATCTACATCTTTTCAGCTTGTAGTTATTCAATTGATTCCAGTGATGTATTCTGATCTTGTATTTGACTATTGTATTTGAAACTTCTGTTGTATCTTATTTAACTCTTTTATATATAAAGTAGCTTCATGAATTACTATTCTTATGTTTTCGTTGCTTACTGTTATACTACTCTGTGTTTGTGATTCTGTGATTTATTTATTTAATGTATATGCTGAGTTTTGCCAAATATAAATTAACAATCTGATATTTTGAGCAATTCAAGTCCGACATGTGTGGATGCGAATGGTTGAAAATATCAGGATGTTACACTTGTTAACTGAAAAGTTGTTGCAAATTATTTTCTCTTTAATTTAAAAAACAAACACTTGATTTTGATTAGTTATGTGGAAGATATGATAGAATGAAGAAGTGGTATTGTCGGATTGACAAAAATGAAGCCCGAAAATGCACTTCAAAGAATTGAGTTTCAGGTATAACAAACCTCAAAACTGGAAAAATGATCAACATAAAGTTGTAGCCAATGGAATTTCATATAGTAAGAATTTCTTAATTTGGATCTTTTATGATCAAGTTATGATTAAAACAAAATTGCCTATTCTCTAGCTTAAAAACTGGGCCAGAAGATGCACTGGAAAAAAGTAGATTTTTGACATGGTTAATTTTAGAATGAGATAGGGTGGTCAACATGAAAGTTGTAGCCACTAGAAAAATACATGATTTTAAAAAAATTGTATTTTGGTTCTGGTATGGAGAAGTTATGGCCAAGAGAAGAAGCGGTAAAATATTAAGAAAAGAAGAGTTTTATTTGAAGAAGATGAACATTGATTTCTTTTGAATATTTTTGTAAATATTTTGAGATTATTTATTTCTAATTTTTTTCTATGGCTAGGAAGCCATTAAAGAGGAGAGGAAGAAGATGAAAAAGCTTGAGAAAAGAAGAAGAAAAAATGTGTATGAAAGTGAGAAGGAGGTGGCTATTTATAGAAAAAGAAAGAAGTGGTAAATTTACCAAAATAACCTCTTACCAAATAACTAAACTAACCTTACTTCAACCTAAAGAAATCTCCACTTTTTCAATACTTTACATCATATTTCACATCCTTACTTTATATCTTAGTCACTTAAAGATTAAGCAAATAATATCATAATTATGTTGGCTTTGATTTGATGTAATTTGATGTTTACTTTTTCTTACTTTTGTTAATTCTCACTCACTTTTGCTAATGACTTCTAGAAGTTTTCTAATCATATTTAGTAAAACTAAACTTGTTTATTTATTAAAATCTGTAATATATATGTTAAACTTGTTAACAAAGGTGCGAATACGTTGCGGTAACTTATTTTCAACAAAACGTTGATTTTCGTCAAACGTTTTGCGGTCATATTTTGACGTTTTTGTTAAACTATTTATCTATGTAAACCAAACTTCAAAATTGATTTGTTATTATATTTAAATAATTGAAACAAGCATATTTAACTTAAAAAATAATATAAAACAAAATTCAAATCTTCTTATAAAAATATGACATCGATTTATCGATATGCGACGAAATTTGTCAATTTTATAAAATAAGTTTTATATATTTATCGAACCATTATAAATTAAATTACTATTATTATTAAATGATTCTGATATCGATTATACATATATTTAAAAGGAATTATTTATCTTTTAAACAAATTTCATGAATATTTATCTTCTTTATTGGAATCCGACTTTTGTCAATTTTACAATGGAAATCGAAAATCTTTATTCAATATCGAAAATAAGTTTACCGTTTCTATTTATCATATAAACCTTGATTGTTTAAGTTTGAAAATTATACATTTTAATATTTAAATAAATTAAATATTCCATTTTCAAAGTGGTAAAATTACGGCTCATTACATTCTTCGCTACTTAAAAGAATTTCGTCCCCGAAATTACCCTGGACCTAACCCAAAATATTTTACCTAAATCATTATTTCACAAACTTAAACCCATAAGAAGTACCCGAATCATCTGTTTATAATATCTTCTTTGATCTTCTTTTCGTATCCACAACTTTATTTTCGAACTATTATCAATCTTCCAATCCTCTAATGCGGACTCCGATCAAGCTTCTAGATCAGATACACTTGCTTTCCTTGCATAGCTCTCAACTATGGTAGAAAACTCGAGTAACTAACCACAAAACATCATCAATGCTCACAGTCAAGAAATCGAGTGATAAATTCTTTTCCAGATCAGTGTAAGCAACTCAAAGTTCCGTACTTGGATATAAGATCAAAATTGTGTGACTGTCATGACCCGAATTTTAGCGTTCGAAAATCAACACCCGTACTTCACTTGTGCTCGAATGCCGCAGATTCAACCGTTGAAATCCGATTCGCGCCGGAGCTTATAACACATTAAGTACAACAACATAGCAGAAGAAAATAATATATCACTGATATACAACAGTTGATACAATATGATTACAACAATAACAAAGATAATATATAATAGCGGATAGAGACAACTTCAAAAGAGGAACACCAAATATGCCTTCAAAAGAAAGAGAGAGACAGCTTGAAAATCCAAACTGCAAATCCATCTCCAATGCTCCAAAGCTCTAAATCGAAAGCGAGAACCGCTGTCAAGTTGGACTTAAGCAAGGTCAATCCCGAATGCGATCGCCAAGATCCAAAGACTGGATGCTATTGAATCTACACCTACTATCGGACTATCTAAAAATCTAACTCTAGACTGCCCGTGTGGAAAATTGCAGGCACCCAGAGTTTAGATAGGGAACAATAAACTCCAGGTCAGTCATGGGATTGGTGTGAGCAAATGAAAATAGTTTATCTTTTAAATAACAAACAAAAAGAATTTAACAGAAATCCGCAATGCTTTTTGGAAAATGAAACTACCATAAGGCCTCCCTCCACACACACAACGCAAGCGCACAATTGAAGGAGATTTCTACTTATGATGGTCAAACAAGCTTGATACGTAAAATCCTTTTGATATTATTATTAGTGCATAGTGCAGAAAACCTTTCGAAAGTATAATATTAATCTTAGCCAGCATAGACATTTCGAACCGTGCCTACTATGGCTACTATCTAAACAGTGGGGCGCCACCATAAGTAGATGTCAGGTTATACAACTAAAACCATACAAGGCGCGTATTGGAGATTGGATTTCCAACAATGGTCAGGCTAAGGAACTTCCTTACCGAATGGAACGCCTCTGGAGGGATGCCTCCAAGAACCAAAATGGTTCCCTACCAACATAAGGCCGGGTTACCCCTGCCCGGAAGTAACACCTACAAGTAAGCCATCCCCCGTCGTTAACGACCTTTATCCCGGGATTCACAAACAAATAGCAACAACCATACAGTTAAATATCTGGGCTCCACACTATTATACCACTTTTTATCCACAAGGAAATGGAAATACCCTAGGGGCGCGACCCCTAAAACCTTGCCGCAACATTCCTGTTTCGACCAGTTCCGGGTTATGAGGCTCGATGAAGTCTTGTCCACAAAGCTACGCTTTTCACAAACGCCATGCTTCGATCAACAAATGATCAGCAACACTTTGTATGCCACATTACCACATTGGGAATGTATCACTGATAACCATCAACTACATAACCTCTGAGCTCGTACGTCTCAAAGAAGGGTGTTAAGCTAAGAGATAAATTCTTCGCCACCAAACAGAAATGTATTTAATAGAAACCAACTTTACATCTCAAAGTGTAATGTCAGACACACATCCATACAAGTCTGTTCCGAGTTCGAACAGAACCGAAGGCACTTCCAAAGAAGCCCTTGCAATCCAGGTATTCACAATCCCGATCACACTCCCCATCACATATGGATATCTCTATACCGGCGCGACTCAATGCGGAGACATTCGACGGGTAATCCTTTCGGTTTTGAAAATACCCGGTCTTCACCATCGGTCTTCAAATGCAATCCATTACGTCGTATCATTATTCAGAATGGTTTATATGGCATAAAGTCCTCTCCCGGCTAAACCGAATAATGAGCGCAACATTTAAAAACCATATGGATAATGGGATCTTAGCTAAGTCACACTTAAAGCCCAAAACTTTTCTTCAAATGGTTTAAACAAATTACCATTTTCAAATCTTTAAACTAAAAGATTTACTTCATAAAGTTCACCAATCTTTTACAAAGATTCATTCACAATATTTAACAAAAGATCTATCGTTGAGATCCTCTTTTGTTTAAAAACAAAGTTCGCCAAATATTTCACAAAGATTCCTTCATAGTTTCGAAACAATTCCATTTCAAATCTTCTATACAAAAGATATACCTTTTAGATTCTCTTCAATTTCAAAACAAGGTTCAACCATCTTTCCTAAAGATTCATTCATAGCTTTCAAAATTATTTCAATTCCATTTCAAACTTAAAATCTTTCAATACAAATTGGAAATCTTTTCTTTATATGAAAGCTATTATTATTTGAAAACAACTAGTTTTCGTTTCGGAAAATCCAATTACATTTGCACAAGTTAAAGCCCTTCAAGTATAAAACTTGGGTTAAATTCAAACTCCCGAAATAATACTTTTAAAATGGTTTAAAACCTATATAAACACATTTATAAATTTTATAACCTTTTTAAACCATAATTTCCAAACGTAGAATTCAATTTCAAACTTGAATTCAAATTCAAATCAAATTATTTAAATTTCAAAATTTTATCAAGTTATTCAAAATAAATTTTATTTTTAAAACTCCTTTTCAAAAGCTTTTCATATTTAACCCAATTCCATTTCCAAAACCATTTGAATTCAAAATTCATCTTTAAAACCATTTCATTATTTTGGATAAAATAATATTAAATCCGAATATCAATGACTTAACCGAATCCTCGTGAAATCCATATTTATGTGTGTATGGTGTAGTCCCGGGGTTTTACACAATAGTGCGACAACATCAATTATCATAATCCAAATACAGCAATTATAGATAAGCGGTATAAACCTATAACGCTTATCTTCATTCACAGATTCACAGATAAATAAATTTATCAGAGATAAATAAATTACATTCATCGTAGATAAATAAATTATATTCATCACAGCTCAAATAAAAATAATTCATATCACGTAGCGTCACACATCAGGGATATCAAACAATTCAGCATTCAATAGAATCCAAACATCCATAAGTAAGATAAATTAATTATCTGATTAATTTAAATCAGATTAATTACTTATAAATAAATCACTAATCCTGGTTAATTAATATTAATTAATTACAAATCCTTTTAATTAATTACCCTTTAATAATAAATTAATTAACCTTAAATTATTAATTAATTATCTTTAATTAATAATTAAATCAATCTTTAATTAATAATTAAATCAATCTTTAATCATTAAATAATTTACCTTTAATTATTCTTTAATTAATTAATTACATTAATTAATTAACCCTTAATTAATTACCATTTAATTAATTATCCTTAATTAATTACAATAAGTGATTATCCCTAATCTATTCCATTAATTCATTAACCTTTAATTAACTATCCTCTAATTAATTCCCTTAATTAATTATCTTATAATTAATTATCCTTTAATTAATTATTCTTTAATTACTTGAATGATCAAACATTAATTAATTAACCTTAATTACTTTCATTTAGTGATTATCTTTAAGTAATTAATTACCTTTAAGTACTTATCATAAATTAATCAACCCTAAATAAATTAGTAACTTTAACAAATTAACCTAAAATTATATTAATTAAATAATCACAATGATTAATTATTCTTAAAAGTAATTACACAAAGTATTAACTTTACTTTAATTACACAAAGTAATTATCCTTACTTTATTACTTAATTACATCCTTTAAACCTTACTAAATTAAGGTGAATACTTGAAATTATTATTATGCAATATCATTTGAGATCTTCTTAATAAATTAAGGTTCACAACATTATATATTTTTTAAATACTTGTTAATTAGATATAAAATTATTAATTACCAAGACAATTTTGAAAACATTTTGCCTTTCAAATCTCTGAAACTTGTTTTTAAAACTCATACATAATTTTAATTTGAAAACTCATTCCATAAATATATTTTTAGAAATTTGTTATTAACAAATGTTTAAAAATATTTTACCATCATCTAAATTTGGCTTTTCAAATAAACTTGAAAATCTACTTGATAAATTGAAGTGAAACAACATTTATTATATAGAGAAAACTGTTTAAAACTTAAAAGGAAAAATTGTTTTATATTTTCAAAACTAAGAGAATAGGTATAGGAGAAAACTCGAGTGAACTCGAGCTAGATCTAGAAATTATTGAGTAAAGCCCTGAGTCATCTTTCCCCCTTTTTTTCCTTTTTACTTTGTTAAATTTACAAACAGTTGAACCCCTACAAACGCTCTGGAACAATACTCGAGCCAAAATCGATTCTGCTCGATACCATTCCCGAGTGCCTTCTTCTTCTTCCCACTCAAATTTATGATACACAGACGCACGCGTATACGTGCACCACCGATCGCCGCCCTTCTGATCATCGACGAGATCATCCGCAAATCATCATTGATCGTCTAATCCCAATCAACCACCCAGAAACTCAAAAATCCGATCACTTCGGAATCGAGCTAGCATCACCAACCTGGAATAAAACTAGTCAACAGAACCCTCCCCTCGCTGACAAATCTTGGCCATCATCTACCACGCCGACCATGCCACAGCCGCATCTCGACCTCCAGTTTCGATTCCATCTGGTCCGGCTTCGACCGATCCACCCACGACGATATAGCCATCCTTTTTCCGACGTTAACAAAAACTAGGCTTAAACCCTACAACCCCTTCGATCGACTTCCACAATTATTAAAAAAATTAGAAAACATTTTTCCTATAAACTTCATCACTTAAGCCTCCTATGATATCAAGCCCAAGGCTCGATTGCTCGTTGGTTGCCGAAAATTGACAATTTTTACAATTCCATTCATCTCGGAAATTCATAACATATACCAAACTAAAAATCATGATTTTATTTTAAAATTCATGGTTTTTTAATATGAATATGATCCTATGATCTAAACTAAAAATCCCATCATTCAATTTTTTTGACATTGTATTGATCTTCACTAGCATTCTATAGTCCAGGAATTCGACCAGTTAACATTATTTAAAAATTATTTTAAAACTTGAATCTGACTATTTCTAACAATTTTTCTTTAAAGGTTATAACTTAAAACTGCTTACAAATTAAAATATGAATTTTTCATAGGAAATTATGGTGTAGATCAGGTAACAGAGATATGTGTATACGAATATATAGACATGCATTAATTATTTCATACAACACATATCAGCAGATTTCTCATCAGAATTCAAGGCTACTCACAAGCATCAGAATATTAAAACATGTTAAAGGTTTAAAAGAAAAAGTTTTCTCACCTGGTTTGAAGCAGAGAACAGAGAATACAAGCTTTTTGAAAACTGAAAAAAAAATCTAAAGCTTGAGCTTTGATCTGGATTTATTTTTGATGATCTGCTCTTGTTTGAAATTTGATGTTGATTCTATTTGTTTGAATTGCTTTGCTGTTTGATTTCGAGGTTTGTTTCAAAAGCTTCCAGGTTTTAACTTGCTTGCTTAAATCTTTTTCCAGGTTGAAGACTTTGAATACTTGAAGCTGTTTGAACTTTACTTTTGTTTTGATTTCTTGTTTGATTTTTTTATGATACAAGCTTACAGGTTTTGCAAACAGAAGTTGTTTGCTTTGAAATGCTTTGAATGATTAGATTTATGATTGTTGTTTCTTTTAAAAAAAAGTTTAAACTTTGAAATCAAGTGAGAAGCCTGGTTTTTATTTTGTTTTGTAAAACATATTATATATATTTTTTAAGAGAAAATAAATTTGCCACTTGTAATTGTTGAATTAACACTTGTTAATTATCTATTTTCTTTAGCCTGGACATGTTAAATCTTAAGTTACGTGTTTTACAAATGTTGAATGAAGTAAATTTGTGTTAAAATCGTTGCTTTATTTTAATTTACAAATCATGTTTTTAAAACCCATATGCTATTATAACTTATGAAATAAAATTATATATGTATTATATATATATATATATATATACATATCTTTTATTCATATTTTTAAATGTTTTTAAACCCTTGTTTGAATTAAGTACTTTTGCTTATATTTTAACAACTTCAAATAATATTTTTAGATATAACTTTATATTTTTATATTTCCTATTTAAATAAATACATTTTCTTTATCAATCATTTATATAATCTTTTTAAAGGAAAATGGTTTAAAAATTTATTTATACATGAATAAATATATTAGAATTTAATTCTTAATTAGCCTTTGAAAAATTTATTACATTAAATTCAAAATATCATTTTCAAACCAAAATGCATATTTAATATAAATAGAAAAAAATTCTTATTAATCTTTAAAATACAATTTTAAATCAATTTCATTTTCAATACATTTTGAACTTCCAAATCAAAATTTTATTTATATTCCAATTCTATTTAAAATATTTATTTTGAGTTTCAAATTCAAATTTTAAAACAAATAAGTATATGTCTTATTAAATTTGAAAAATTCAAATTAATCCACAATTTAATCCAAAAATTTATATAAATTATCAATTTAAATTTTGACTCAAAAATAGAGATCGTTATAGATTCCCCCTCTTAAGAAAATTTCATCCCCGAAATTTTCTAGATAGGGAGACAACAAAGAACGGATGAATACACAGAGAAATTGTTCACCAGATTAAACTGAACATTTATTCTATATTTGGCTTACCAAACCAGAATATCATTATACATATGAGAATGAACTCATTCGATATTTCATGAAGTACACGGGTCATCCAGTCTACGAAATATATAGGGGTATTGGTTAGTCCGAAGGGATAACTAACCGTTCATAGAATATATCTGGACCCCAAAAGAATAGACAAATGGATTCAATTTTCCGCAATTCTCAAACACTAAGTATGGATTCCAAACTCAGGTCGGAATACCCCAAAGTTTACACCGGCTTGTCCCTCTTTGGACTTTGATCAACAAAATTTTATTAAATTTGGTTTAAATCGAAATCGTTTTATCGATACAAATTTTCATATTTTATTCATCAATTTATTTCAATTAAAATTTCAAATTCATTAGAGTTAAAACGAAAAGATGATAAGAAATCGATGAAGAGAATATGAAATAGAAATGATTCGCAGGGCCATCACCACACCGAAGCTTCTCACTCGAGCTTCCAGGAGACCATCAAAGAAATTGAAATCGGATCAAAGGAGGTTGAGAAGAGTTGTTTCCTTGTTGTTGCGGGGCATTGACCATTTGTAGCGGTACTTCCCTGTCCCATATCTCGTCCTCTTCTTGCACTCGTACTCACTATCAGTGGATAGTAAGAGAATTTACTGAGACACAAGAACGGATATCTTAGGGATATACTCATTCTAGGGCATACTTCACCCTATCTCTAATGAGTTACCTAATGTGTTATACTCCTGAGAAAAAGTTTCAACCTTCAGCTCTGATACCAAAATGTCACGACCCAAATTTCAACGTTCGAAAATCGACACCCGTACTTCACTTGTACTTGAATGCCGTAGATTCAACCGTTGAAATCCGATTCGCGCCAGAGCTTATAACACATTAAGTACAACAACACAGTGGAAGAAAATAATATATCATTGATATACAACAGTTGATACAATATGATTACAACAATATTAGAGATAATATATAACAGTGGAAAGAGACAACTTCAAAAGAGGAACACCAACATATGCCTTCAAAAGAAAGAGAGAGAGACAGCTTGAAAATTCAAACTGCAACTCCATCTCCAATGCTCCAAAGCTCCAAATCGAAAGCGAGAACCACCATCAAGTTGGACTAAAGCAAGGTCAGTCTCGAATGCGATCGCCAAGATTCAAAGACCGGATGCTATTGAATCTACACATACTATCGGAATATCTGAAAATCTAACTCTAGACTGCCCGTGTGGAAAATTATGGGCACCTAGAGTTTAGATAGGGAACAACAAACTCCGGGTCAGTCATGGGACTGGTGGGAGCAAACGAAAACAATTTTATCTTTTAAATAATAAACAAAAAGAATTTAAAAGAAATCCGCAATGCTTTTTGGAAAATGAAACTACCATAAGGCCTCCCGCCACACACACAATGCAAGCGCACAATTCAAGGAGATTTCTCCTTATGATTGTCAAACATGGTTGATATGTAAAATTCTTTTGATATTATTATTAGTGCATAGTGCAGAAAACCTTTCGAAAGTATAATATTAATCTTGGCCAGCATACACATTTCGAACTATGCCTACTATAGGTACTATCTAAACAGTTGGACGACAGCACAAGTAGATGGCAAGTTATACAACTAAAACCGTACAAGGTGCGTATTGGAGATTGGATTTCCAACAATGGAAAATGTAACGACCCGATATTTTCAACCATTCGCATCCGCAGATGTCAGACTTGAATTGCTCAAAATACCGAATTGTAAAATAAATTTGGCAAAACACAGCATAAACAGTAAACAAATAAATCACAGATCACAGACACAGAGTAATAAATGCAGCGGCAGTAAAGAAATAGTAGTTCATGAAGCTACTATATAAATACATCAGAGTCAAACAAGATACAACAGAGATAACAAGATACAACGGAGGTCTCAACATGATAACCAGGTATGAATCATAATACATCACTGGAACCAACCGGATAACTGGAATCAACTGGATAACCGAAAGTGAAATAGATAGCTGGATCTTCAGGCAAAGCTTCCGACTTCGAAGGTGAGTCTCAAATGTTGTATCACACAGTCTGACCCGAGCGTAAAGAAAACACAAAACGCTCGAGTCAGGACATACATACTTATACAATGTAAACCAACTTAAGTGAATTGCAATATAAGGTACAAGTAACTTAAAGGATGCTTGGGACCGCCCATCCTCTAAGGATCCGTTAAACTATTTACTATGTAGTAATATTTCGCTATTATAATAATGTCTATAGTAAAATAAACATACTTTTAAATAGAATTAAGGCTTTACATTTTCCACCTTAACACGTAATAGTCCCAGTAGTCCATCCAATATCATAGTCCCTCCTGATCGGGAAGCCACCAGAGGATATCACACGGGCTACGGGAGAAATCTAAACTCGTACAAGACGCGAAAGGGTAGGTGACACGGCACAACTAGGCAATGCCAGGGTAGATATACCAATTACGCTTCCGGGTCGGTGGTAACGCGTAGCACGTAGCTACCGCCCACCTCGAGCCATGCCCCTAAATAAAAATCAAAAGTGGCCACCGAATCAATCCAAAAGTCAAAGTATAATATCGAAGGGATGTGTCCGATCAAAGGTGCTACCTTATTAACCCGTCGATCGCTCCTGTTTCAGCCACCTTATGCCAACTCACGGGAGTCGGGTCCACGTATTTACCTTAAAGGAAACGCCACCACCATCCTACTTCATTCTGGAATCTCCACCATGTACACGGTTGTTAAAGTCGTTTTCGAAGTTGGCAGAGAGTATGAAAACTTCTAATCCCGGTCTCTTTAACAACCAAACATTATTATAACCCATGGATATCTATTTCAAAATCATTTATACTTTCAAAACCAAACTAGCATATCCATTTCAAAATCATATAATTTCTTTCAAAATAGTATATACTTTCAAAACCAAAATATCATACACATTTCGAAACCATATCACAATGGTATTATTTCCATTTCAAAAATAATTCAATAATATATCATTTAAATAGAACCCAAATTTCCAAATCATTGAATATTTCTTTCAATTTATTAAATTTGAAATATTCCTTTAAATTATCATAGCATTTTGGAAATGTTACCTTAAGGAATCATAGCATTTTTGGAATGTAATACTTTCCACATTAACATTTTATATAATCAAAGTATTTATATGCTTACAAATTTAACATGGTCAATTCATCATAGCCTTATAGTTCAATAAACTTTGTTACCGTAATATCTAATTTAAAGCTGAAATTCTTATGTTAAGTTAAAAGTACCTTATTAACTTACATTATTATTATAATAAAGAAACTTTATTGTTTTAATCATTTAAAGTATGCCATTTACATAAATTAAAACATGCATATCAAGTGTACATTATCAACTTACATTTTATTATTACAGTAAGTAACATTTATCATTTTAATCAATTTAAAATACACCATTACATTGATTAAAACTTACATGTCAAATGTATGTTTTAACTTATATTTATTATAATAAAGAGCATTTATCATTTTTTAGTATTACACTAATTAAAACTTACATTATCAAATGTACATTTTAAATTTACATTCCTATTACAGTAAAGAGCATTTATAAATTTAATTAATACCACACTAATTAAAATTTTACATGTTTCTTTCATTAATTAAAACTTTACATGTTCTCTCATTAATTAGGACTTTACACGTTTCTTTCATTAATTAAAAACTTACACGTTTCTTTCATTAATTAAAACTTACACGTTTCTTTCATTAATTAAAAACTTGCACGTTTCTTTCATTAATTAAAACTTACACGTTTCTTTCATTAATCAAAACTTACACTTTTCTTTCATTAATTAAAACTTACACTTTTCTTTCATCAATTGAAACTTACATGTTTCTTGCATTAATTAAAAGCTAACATGTTTCTTTCATTAATTTAAACTTACAATTTTCTTTCATTAATTAAAACTTACATGTTTCTTGCATTAATTAAAACTTTACATGTTTCTTGCATTAATTAAAAACTTTATATGTTCTCTTATTAATTAGGACTTTACACGTTTCTTTCATTAATTAAAAACTTTACACTTTTCTTTCAGTAATTAAACTTTACATGTTTCTTCAATTTAAAATACCTTATTTTCTTAACTTAAAATCTCCATTTGGAAACCAATTTCCAATCATCAAGTTAAGTCATATATATAAATTACATTTTATACATTACCTTATACAACTTAACTTAGAAAATCACTGTAAACCTATTTATACAAACATATCTGCTTCATGGAATAAAATTCATTCCAACTACTAGGCTAGATTTAGAATTCCACATTAAATCAAATTTCATTATTAAGTTGTTTATTATATTCCAAATTTTTAAATTAAAGATTTAAAACCAAATAAAGATTTTTTTTCATTACAATTAAAACCAAAATCAACTTATAAAATCTTAACTTATAGGAAACCAATATCTCTTTATATTCCAAATCTTTAAATCAATTTTTTTTTTAAATTTCCATATATTTATAAATTCAAAATACTTAATAATTTTAGGAAACTATTATAAATTTTATCCATGGGCCTGTATAAAATTTTCTAACCTAGGTCAAGTGATACAGATATGTATCATTTCAATCCGTAATTTAAAAAGAAAAATCCGGGTTCTATCATTTCAAACCCGCAATCTCAAGTAAAATAAATGCAATAAAAATCATTTGAGCCTATCATTTCAGCCCATAGTGATAGGGAACTTGCAATGTGAGATACTGTATATAAAATGAATAGTATAACATATAAATACATATTAGATGATGCAACAAATATATAAACAACATTTAACCTCATATAACATATCATAGGCATGTATGAATGACATATCAATTTATACAGATCCACTTGTCATTATTCCACAATAATATAAGTACATATGTCTAGAGTGATAAAAACTCACCTTTTAAAAGCTAGAATCAGATTCACAATACACGATTGAAACTCCGCAAAGCACGACAAGGCACGACCAAACTTTTGAGTAAATGGAGGGTCAAGATCCATATCTTGTATATAACAAATACACAAATCATAAGAATAAGATTCAACACAACAAAAGATGGATTAAACTGCAATTACGAATCGAAGAACATAACCTTGCTTTCAACCACCAAGTGGGCTTGGCCATGGTCTAATAGTGAGGAGGAGATGATGTTATGGTGGTAGAGGCCGAGCTATGCAAGGAGAAAACAAAAGGCAAAAGAGAAGAAAAAAAAGAAAGTGGAAAAAGAAGAGAGAAGGAAGCCATGGATCTAGACTTTTTCCTTCCTCACTCAAATGATACAATGAGAAACCTTTTTTTATTTCACGTGAATGATAAGAGGCGGCTAGGTTTAAAAAGATTTGAATGGCTAAAGATTAGGAATAGTTAGAAAATAAAAAGGCAAGGAAATTTAAAAAAGCACAATTTAAGTAGGGAAAAGGTCTTGTATATATTTATCTTAAACAAATGAAAAGAGGAGTTTGATAACTTTGTACGTGATTGAAAAGGAGAAAATCACATCTATGCATTTATGAATAGATATGGTAGAAGATTAAAAGGTGGGAAATATATAAAGGCAATAAATAAATTAAGAAACATATGTCTATATTTAAAACCTATCTTAATTGATTTGTTACTTATCCAATAAATATAGATGTATATACACAAAAGAAACCTTCACTAAACAAATAAAGTTTATACATACCATACAAGTAAATAAGAAGATAGAAATAGAAATATATAAAAAAATGAAACGCATAAATTAATTATAAATTTAAAAAGGCACAATTTAAGTAGGAAAAAATCTTGTATATATTTTTCTTAAACAAATGAAAAGAGGAGTTTGATAACTTTGTACGTGATTGGAAAGGAGAAAATCACATCTATGCATTTATGAATAGATATGGTAGAAGATTAAAAGGTGGGAAATATATAAAGGCAATAAATAAATTAAAAAACGTAAGCCTATATTTAAAACGTAGCTTAATTGATCTGTTACTTATCCAATAAATGTAGATGTATATACACAAAAGAAACCTTCACTAAATAAATAAAGTTTATATACACCATAGAAGTAAATAAGAAGATGGAGGCTGAGCCTAGTTTGAAGGAAGACAAAGAAAATAAAAAAAATAGAAGGGAAAAAAATAGAAAAACAAAAGAAAAGGAAGCCATTACTTACAAGAAAATTTCTCACGTGAAGATGCAAATGAAAATGAGATGTGATAAAGAGTTTTTGTACGTGAATTAAAATTTTCTACGGAAGTTATTCACGCCAAATCAAGTGCAACGAATTGACAAGTAATTAAGTGCTTAAATGGCTAGAGATTTGAAGGGATTTATTTCCTATTAAATAAAAAGAAACAATGGAACAAAATGGGGTAAGTTACTTGCTTTTTCATGTGAATTGATAGGGTATGAATGGCTAAAGTTTTAAGTAGGCACGGCTAGAAATTAATTAAGGAGGTCGGAAATAAAAGATAGGCAAATAAAGAGGCAGGAAATGAAACAAATGTAACGTGTGTCAATTAAAATAGATAAATCAAATAAATATAATCTAAGTTTATACAATTAAAATAAAAATAAAATAAAAATAAAATAAAAATTAAAGAAACAAACATAGGGAAATAAAATATGAAATATAGTAATATATAAATATATATAAAATGAAAACACATAAATTTATTGCGCGTAAAATGCTGTAATTTATCCAAATCTAAAAGTATAAGTCGGAATTTCATGAAACGAAAAGCAAGAAAAATATTAAAATAAAATACATTTACAAAGAAAAAGATTAAAATTTAAAAATTAATTTTTTTTATTTAAACTGAAAATTCAAATTTTGACCAAAATAAAAAATTGTTTATTTATTGCATTTGAAAAATAAATTACAAACAAATTCCAAACCTACATTGGAAAAATTCTAAAATTCACTTTTATTAAGTCCATTACTACTCTACGAACCTAATTAACCATTCATTCCTTAATATACTCCAATTTAACAACTTTTAAACATTGTATTACATTCCACACAAATGTAACTTTTGTTTATATTTATTAAAAATTGACTTCTCATTTCAATTTAATAGAATAAATAAACATGTGACACATAATAATTGTCACTGTTTACTTTTAACTACATTTATAAGTTTATTGCCTACAGACCAAAATTACAATTACTTACAGGACCATGGTCTTACTCAATTTCCATTCATTATATTGTACCACATTCTTAAATCTCCTTCAATCTATCAAAAATTTAGCTTTAATTACTTTTTTTTACCATTCAAATTAGTTATTACATCCACATTAAATAACCAATTTCTATTTCTTTTAATATTTTAATCACATAATCTTATTAAGTCAACTATTTTTAATTTCCCAAAATTTACGGATTGTTACACTCTCCCCCACTCAAAACTTTTCGTCCCCGAAAAGGAAAAAGAAGGGCAAAGAAGGAATTAAGTAAACAATACATCTTATTCAAAAACACTAACTTTATAAACAAATAAATTTACAAAATTAGTTAATTTAAATAAAATATACCAATTTATTTAAAAATTCTTTTAACACCATTTATACTGTATATTATTCAATTAACCCTTCATTCTATTTACCTCTATTAATCTTTTTATAACTAAAATTTAAGTGTATAATGTTTATTATGACCACTCAAATTTTTATTTACAAAAATCCTTTTTATATTATATATTATCCAATTACATAGTTAACTTCTGAATGATTTAGGTAAGTTATATTGGAATGCAATTGAGTAATATACAAATAAAATTTTCTAATTCAATTATTTCAACTTAAATAATTATTCAAAAATTTTGGTTCATTTTTATAATTGAAAACATTCTTTAAGGTAAATTTAAGAATTACATTTCCGATAACTTCAAACCATTTAGAGGTAAATAAATATATATACAATATATAATAAATCAAATTTAAATCATATATCCATATATATATATATATATATATTATAAATCAAGTTATATTTTTGAAATTCAAATCAATTAAATTTTCAAAGAAAAACAGTAGCAAAGCTATAGAATGGTCTCTTCACTTCGAAACTCGAAAATGAATGTCGATGATGCTGCAGTCATCACCGAAATTATTTTCCAGCGACAAGAGAAGAGCACCGTTTTAAACATTAAAAATTCTTTAAAAACAATCTCTATTTGGAAAACACTTTAAATGACATATCTTTTAAAACATTAAAACCCAAGTTTGAAACCATCGGAAATTAAATTCTCAAGTTCTTGATTTAGATTCATTTTAATTTCCAAATTAATTTATAGCCATGTTTTATAGTTCGGTTATTTATATAGGAGACAAAAGCCAATGGTTACAAGATATATATTAAGTCAAATATTATTTCTCAACAACCAATCAAATTAATTATCAAATTTTAGAAAGTTATACACATATATAATATAATTATGCAAAAATTTATTTCATTTACTAATTTTGAAAATAATATTGTGTCAATTTGTTCCCTTCAAGTGTTTTGGAGATCCTATCGATAGTGTTGATCAGACGAATCAATCGGAAACCCAAATCAACATCAACAACTCAAACAACACAATATCTAAAACATTTTAAACATAGATTTACAAATACACCATGCAGGAATAGATTTTCAAAGAAAGGATAGTTATTCAAATTGGATTGACTCAAGTTAAAGGAAATTTTGATTTGAGTGTAAGTTAGAACAAAAGATAAGATGATTAACTAAACGAATAAGAAAATGGATAAGCTTATATAAGTCGCAGGCAAGCTTAACCGGGTCAACCGTGACTCAAGAATAAGATCGATGTAGAGTTATGGGGCAAATCTACATCCGATCTCAAGAGATAGAATTCGGAATAACAAGATGTACTAGCATCTAAAACGAGGATATATATAAATCTTTGGTGAATCAATGCTAATTGCAAAGGAGTTTCACCCCTTTACAAGTCATCTGAATGTTGACGAGACCGCCAATTCATTATAAAGATCATTCGAAGTGGAGTTATAAGATACTCTAGAATCAAAAGAAGAAGAATAGTGAGGGACAAGAATGAATTTTGAAACCGAAGGGAACGTTCCAAAACACAAAAGAAACCCAAGTCAAAAAGGAAGAAATTCAACTCAAATGAAAGTGATTCTGTAAATAAATTTACCATATATGCTAAGTTTGCCTAGAGCCAAAGCTCTGATACCAAATGTAACGACCCGATATTTTCAACCATTCGCATCCGCACATGTCGGACTTGAATTGCTCAAGATACCGAATTGTAACATAAATTTGGCAAAACACAGCATAAACAGTAAACAAATAAATCACAGATCACAGACATAGAGTAATAAATGCAGCGAAAGTAAAGAAATAGTAGTTCATGAAGCTATTATATACATGCATCATAGTCAAACAAAATACAACAGAGATAACAAGATACAACGGAGGTCTCAACATGATAACTAGGTATGAATCATAATACATCACTGGAACCAACCGGATAATTGGAATCAACTGGATAAGCGAAAGTGAAATAGATAGCTGGATCTTCAAGCAAAGCTTCCAACTTCGAAGGTGAGTCTCAAATGTTGTATCACTCAGTCTGACCCGAGCATAAAGAAAACACAAAACACTCGAGTCAGGATATACATACTTATACAATGTAAACCAACTCAAGTGAACTGTAATATAAGGTACAAGTAACTTAAAGGATGCTTGGGACCGTCCATCCTCTAAGGATCCGTTAAACTATTTACTATGTAGTAACATTTCGCTATTATAATAATGTCTATAGTAAAATAAACATACTTTTAAATAGCATTAAGGCTTTACATTTTCCACCTTAACACGTAATTGTCCCAGTAGTCCATCCAATATCATAGTCCCTCCTGATCGGGAAGCCACCAGAGGATACCACACGGGCTACGGGAGAAATCTAAACTCGTACAAGGCGCGATAGGGTAGGTGACACGGCACAACTAGGCAATGGCAGGGTAGATATACCAATTACGCTTCCGGGTCGGCGGTAACGCGTAGCGCGCAACTACCGCCCATGTAACAACCCGTAGATTTGAGCGGTTTTAATAACGTTACTAATTGAAATTTTATGGAATTTTAAACGATAAAATTTTGAAATATAAATTTTATATTTGGAATGCGTCTAGTTAAACATAGCAACTGGTTAATTTTCATCCAAAATATGAAAGTTTATTTCGTGCGTAAATTTACTTCAACTTAATCATTTAAAAAGCGATGAAAATAAAACGTTTTCAAAACCAAAATATTTTTACATAGAAAAATTCTAAATCATCTTCTGAACAAGATGTCAATTTGTTGTTTTTCCAAATTCGGACTTTTTTAGCTCCGTCGATCTTATTTTTTCCGCGTTTTTGTTTCATTTTCCGCTAGTAGAAAATTTGATTTTTTTATATAATTTGATCGTACCACTGATATCTATATACTATTTTGATCGTCACGTCGTACTGATCCCCACGGTATATTCAAATTCTGTGTTTTGAAGTCCGGTGCGCCGTGGAAACCACGAGTACCAGTTTTGTGTCCGTTGGTTTTTGTGACTCTTCATTTTTCACTGTACAATACAAACAGCTATCAACGGCTGGGAATTTATCATTTCTTAAATTTACGAGACGTGACATTTGTTTTTCTACCGGTCCCAACATTTCTTTATTGCTTTGGTTCTTTTCATTTACTGTTATGTGACTGGAGCAAAATATATTGGCTTTTGTGTGACAGTGACGTGCGCTTCCTTTTATCAGATCCACTCAAGCCTATTAATCCTTTCTTCATTTCTCTCTTTACCTTCATTTGCTCTCCCCTTCCCTCTAATGTCCATTCTTCCATTCAACAGAGGAAAGTTTATATATATATATATATATATATATATATATATATATATATATATATAAAGCAAAGTTTGCATTTTTCCTGTATCTTCCTTTTCATTCGCCAGCTGATCATCTTCCTTCTCTTTCCATGCCTTGGTGCGCAACCCAATACCCGACAATTTCATAGCCGAGACCCCACCAGTGCTCATAGCCGATCGTCATTTCGGCCACCACCGTACACAGCCACCATACGACCCGCCTTCCACCTCTTACAACCATCACATGTTGCTTACCTCCACCGCCGAACCCGAGCTCCACTTGCTGCCTCATTCTTCCTTCCGCATCGCAGCTCCCACCGTGGCCGAAGAGCCGCGGCCTCCACTCACTGACCCTTCGTCGGCCTTTCTCCTCCCATCGCATCATGTGCCGCGCCGACCAAGGCTGCACCGCCTCCACCAAACGCCGACCCCACACGCATGCGACCCCATTGAACCCACGACAGCCTTCATTTTTGCACCATCCATTTCCTCCTAAAGCAGTCACCTGGTGGCCGAGCTTTCATCTTGGGGCCGAGCATGATTGCAGGTCATCCAATCATGATTGCATGTCATCTTGGGGCCGAGCATGAGCATGATCCCAGAGCCATTCACATATTCTAACGTAAGTTGTATATATATATTTTGATTTATAAATATATGTGGTTCATTCGTACATATAGATAATAGCGGTAGTATATTGCAAAGTTATGCAGTTTAAAGTATATAACATATTATATACTGTTGTCATTTTATACATATGATTTCAAGATACTAGTTTATAATAGTTACAGCTTTACATACATTTTGATTTTAAAATGGGTATGAGTTTTAAGTTATAATATATATGTTCCAAAGCAGTAAACATGTGTCAGTTTTTTTTCAAGAGCAAAAAGTGACAGGCTTCATATAAAATTTCACAAGATATTAAATACTACCTATATCCAGCTAGGCTATTATTTTCAAAAGCAATATGTGTATGTCTATATCGGGATGTAAATAAATTCGTTTACTAATATATGAAGCTATAAACTATTTTTTTTTCTGGGTTATAACTACGTAAGCTATTGTATATGAGTATATACTATAAATGTTTGAAAGCTATTTAACCTGTTGATGTACATGAGTTTAGTGATCTATATATATATATATATATATATATATATATATATTGGGTACATAGTCAGTTGTCTGTAAATGTATAGTGAAGAGTTATATTGTATATGCATTTTTATGCTGTCCTATGTTTTATATAATAATTGTATATAATCTATTTATATTATATGAGTACTGTATATATATAAGGGTACTGTTTATATTGGTACAATGTTTTAAAAAAAAGAAAGGGGGTTGTAACTTGTCACCGGCTATGTTGTTATATGTATCTAATTTATTTTATGTTCAAAGAGTTCAAATCCTAAATGTTGCAGTAGGAGTATGGTTCACATTTACTTTCCTATTATATATTGTTTTAAATTATATATAGATATATATGTTATTTTATATGTAATTTAGCATATGATTAAATTTATAAAACGATTTTTTTTGATATAATTATATATATAGTTATATATATATATATGTTCGCTTATATCAATTTTCTTCATCGATCCAATTCTTATTTGAATTCGTCTATCCCTATTATCAGCTTTGATTGTCAAATCGTGTCCATTTAGCTTGCCTTGGAATTCATGCTTGGATTCATAGCTCATTCCATTTGTCAAATCTCTCTAGCCTCGAAAGGTGAGTAATCACTCACGATTAATGTTCTTTTATTTATTAAATTTGATTTCAATTGAAATGACAATTGAAATATGCTACTGTTGTTATTTACACTGTTATATATGCTTTACCTGTATCTGTTAATTATTATTATCTGTTAATTATTATGTGATGTTAATACGGTTTGGTTGATAATTGACTGATTGATTGTTGTTTATATCGGATGTTAAATAGTAATGTATAAAGTGATAAATATTATGCAATTCAATTTGACGTAGGATAGTTAAAATTTTGAATCGACATATGTTTTGAATTTGATTAGTTAAATTTGTATAATATGACCCTTTAAATGTTAAATTAATTGACACGTAGGATTTTATTAATTACACCTTGAACTATTGAATGTATGTTGTTTAAATTGAACGACAAGTGAAAAACTGTAATGTAATAATCTTTAATCTACATGAAATGATAGTGTAGATTCTAGGAATAATTATCTTAATTTGCATAAATAACAAATGTAAATTAATACGATTATTTCGGGATTAATTGAATTGATTATTTGATTTGTTATTGTTTGTTGTTATTGCTTGTTTTATTTAATTTGACACCATCCCAGTTATCACACTGCAAGTTCCCTTTATTATGCTTGATCTTGAATTGAAATTGGAATCGGGTTGAAATGATATATACCCAAATGAATTTGACATAGGATAGAGAATTAAATAAAATCCGATTAGTCAATAATTTGATTTAATAATAAAATAATGATTTTATTCGAACAAAGAATAAGTTTTGAAATGAAGATGGAATTTCAATTTTTGAAAGGAAAATGCAAAGATTGAAATCTGAAACAAATATTAACGTAGTAATTGATGAAAGAAAGTTGTTTTAAAATAAATTATTTGACAATAAAATTTGGAATTATCCATTGAATTAGGTTTGAAATGATTTAATAATTAAGTTGAATTTATAATTAAGTTTGAAATTATTAAGTTTTGAAATTATGAATAATTGAATAAGATTGAATTATTTAATAATTGAATAAGTTTGAATTATTTGATAATTAAATAAAAATTGAATTCTTTGATAAGAGAAATTGAACTTTTGAATAAGTGAGTTTGAACTACATTAATAAATGAAATTGGGTTTCTTTATTTATTAAGTTTTGGAAAATTATTTAAGTAAGTTAATAAGTGAAATTGAACTTCTCGAATATGCGAAATTTAGTTTCTTTATTAATCGAGTTTTGAAATTGTAACTAATTTAATGAATAAGTAAAATCGAATTTCTTTAACAATAAATAAAATGTGATTTATTGAAATTAACGTAAGACTTGTAATTTTAGAGAATTTGATTTACCGAATTTAATTTAATTCAATTTGTAGGTTTTGAGATAATGGAATTGAATTTAAGTAATTGATTTAATGAACTGGAATTCAAATAGAAATTGTTTGAATGAAAAATTTACTTAATGAATATTGAATGAAGTCGATAAATAAGTTTAAATTGATTTGAACATTAAAGTAAATTTTATTTCGGAATGGAACTTATATTCAAACTTGAATCAATATTTGAATTGTTTTAAATAAAAATTTGAAATTGAATTATAAGACTTTGAAATGGTTATTTGGAAGATGAAACGTATATTATGGAAATTGATATAGAAAGACAAATGAAATGTTGATTTATAAATTCGAATTGAAATTGAAATTGATTTGGTTTTAAAATATATGAACGACCAATCGGTGTAATAAATATGGAAGTTATTAAAGAGACCGGAATCGATTATGGATATACTCTCTATCTAAACCGAAAACCACTTTAATAACTATACGCAGAGTGTGATCCAGAATGAAGTGGTTGGAATGATGAACGCGATGACTGAAGAAAGAGAACGATAATGGATAGCCTTGACACTTGTGTCAAATTGGAAATGACTAAAACAGGAGCCGTGCCGGGCCAAATGGGGTTAGCCACCTCTAGAAAACACACTTCTTTGTAAACTACTCATTACTTGTTATTGATTGGTGCACCCTTGGAATTTCAAGAGTGTTGTTTCGCGGTGTTGCGATCATTGCGGCGATGCGTTCTCACCAGTCCGGATCAGGCAAATGGTAGTTTCACTACCTTGGGTATTGCCTCATGTGCCTTGTCATACTTGTATTCCTATCTACGCGACCCCTACGAATTTGTTTTGTGTTATACCTATGGAGTACTCCCTGATATCCCACTAGTTTACGGTGGAGTTTACAGTGCTGTATAGACTATAACGCTTATATAAAATTTGTTAAGGGGGATAATGGTAACGCCTTAACACTATTTTGATATATTATATTACTGATAGGCATTATCTATTTAGCGTACACTACTACATAGTAGATAGTTTAACGGATCCTTAGAGGATGGTGATTCCAACATCCTTTGAGTTACTTGTATTTCGATTGCTATTTTACTTGAGTTAGATTTATTGATATGAGAATATTAATCCTGACTCGAGTGTTTTGTGTTTTGCTTTACGCTCGGATCAGACTGAGTGGTTCAGCTTTTGAGACTCACCTTTGGAGTTGGAGCTTCGCCTGGAGATCCAGCTACCTATCCAGCTTTCAGAGATTCAGTTGATTCCAGTGATGTATTTGATTCTTGTATTCGCTTATTGTATTCGAGACTTCTGTTGTAACCTATTTAACTCTATTATATATTTAGTAGCTTTATGAACTACTATCTTTTGCTTCCGCTGCATATTATTACTCTGTGTCTGTGATTCTGTGATTATTTATTTACTGTATATCTGATTTTCGCCAAATTTAAATTAACAATTCGGTATTTTGAATTATTCAAGTCCGACATGTGCGGATGCGAATAGTCCAAAATAGCGGGACGTTACAGCCCACCTCGAGTCATACCCCCAAATAAAAATCAAAAGTGGCCAACGAATCAATCCAAAAGTCAAAGTATAATATCGAAGGGATGTGTCCGATCAAAGGTGCTACCTTATTAACCAGTCGATCGCTCCTGTTTTAGCCACCTTATGCCAACTCACGGGAGTCGGGTCCACGTATTTACCTTAAAGGAAACGCCACCACCATCCTACTTCATTCTGCATTCTCCACCGCGTACACGGTTGTTAAAGTGGTTTTCGAAGTTGGCAGAGAGTATGACAACTTCCGATCCCGATCTCTTTAACAACCAAACGTTATTATAACCCATGGATATTTATTTCAAAATCATTTATACTTTCAAAACCAAACTAGCATGTCCATTTCAAAATCATATAATTTCTTTCAAAATAGTATATACTTTCAGAACCAAAATATCATACTCATTTCAAAACCATATCACAATGGTATCATTTCCATTTCAAAACTAATTCAATAATATATCATTTAAATAGAACCCAAATTTCCAAATCATTGATTATTTCTTTCAATTTATTAAATTTGAAATATTCCTTTAAATTATCATAGCATTTTGGAAATGTTACCTTAAGGAATCATAGCATTTTTGGAATGTAATACTTTCCACTTTAACATTTTATATAATTAAAGTATTTATATGCTTGCAAATTTAACATGGTCAATTCATCATCGCCTTATAGTTAAATAAACTTTGTTACCGTAATATCTAATTTAAAGATGAAATTCTTATGTTAAGTTAAAAGTACCTTATTAACTTACATTATTATTACAATAAAGAAACTTTATTGTTTTACTCATTTAAAGTATGCCATTTACATAAATTAAAACTTGCATATCAAATTTACATTATCAACTTACATTTTATTATTACAATAAGTAACATTTATCATTTTAATCAATTTAAAATACACCATTACATTGATTAAAACTTACATGTCAAATGTACGTTTTAACTTACATTTATTATAATAAAGAGAATTTATCATTTTTCAATATTACACTAATTAAAACTTACATTATCAAATGTACGTTTTAAATTTACATTCCTACTACAGTAAAGAGCATTTATAAATTTAATTAATACCACACTAATTAAAACTTTACATGTTTCTTTCATTACTTAAAACTTTACATGTTCTCTCATTAATTAGGACTTTACACGTTTCTTTCATTAATTAAAAACTTACACGTTTCTTTCATTAATTAAAACTTACACGTTTCTTTCATTAATTAAAAACTTGCACGTTTGTTTCATTAATTAAAACATACACGTTTCTTTCATTAATTAAAACTTACACTTTTTTTTCATTAATTGAAACTTACATGTTTCTTGCATTAATTAAAAGCTTACACGTTTCTTTCATTAATTAAAACTTACACTTTTCTTTCATTAATTAAAACTTACATGTTTCTTGCATTAATTAAAACTTTACATGTTTCTTGCATTAATTAAAAACTTTATATGTTCTCTAATTAATTAGGACTTTACACGTTTCTTTCATTAATTAAAAACTTTACACTTTTCTTTCAGTAATTAAACTTTACATGTTTCTTCAATTTAAAATACCTTATTTTCTTAACTTAAAATCTCCATTTGGAAACCAATTTCCAATCATCAAGTTAAGTCATATATATAAATTACATTTTATACATTAACTTATACAACTTAACTTAGAAAATCACTGTAAACCTATTTATACAAACTTATCCGCTTCATGGAATTAAATTCATTCTAACTACTAGGCTAGATTTAGAATTCCACATTAACTCAAATTTCATTATTAAGTTGTTTATTATATTCCAAATTTTTAAATTACAGATTTAAACCAAATAAAGATTTTTTTTCATTACAATTAAAACTAAAATCAACTTATAAAATCTTAACTTATAGGAAACCAATATCTCTTTATATTCTAAATCTTCAAATCAATTTTTTTTAAATTTCCATATATTTATAAATTCAAAATACTAAATAATTTTAGGAAACTATTATAAATTTTATCCATGGTCCTGTATAAAATTTTCTAACCCAGGTCAAGTGATACAGAAACGTATCATTTCAATCCGTGATTTAAAAAGAAAAATTCGGGTTCTATCATTTCAAACCTGCAATCCCAAGTAAAATAAACGCAATAAAGATCATTTGAGCCTATCATTTCAGCCCATAGTGATAGGGAACTTGCAGTGTGAGATACTATTTATAAAATGAATAGTATAACATATAAATACATATTAGATGATGCAACAAATATATAAACAACATTTAACCTCATATAACATATCACAGGCATGTATGAATGACATATCAATTTACACAGATCCACTTGTCATTATTCCACAATAATATAAGTACATATGTCTAGAGTGATAAAAACTCACCTTTTCAAAGCTAGAATCAGATTCACAATACACGATTGAAACTCCGCAAAGCACGACAAGGCATGACCAAAATTTTAAGTAGATGGAGGGTCAAGATCCATATCTTGTATATAACAAATACACAAATCATAAGAATAAGATTCAACACAACAAAAGATGGATTAAACTATGAAATTACGAATCGTAGAAAATAACCTTGCTTTCAACCACTAAGTGGGCTTGGCCATGATCTAATAGTGAGGAGGAGGTGATGTTGTGGTGGTGGAGGCCGAGCTATGCAAGGAGAAAACAAAACGCAAAAGAGAAGAAAAAAAGAAAGTGGAAAAAGAAGAGAGAAGGAAGCCATGGATCTAGGCTTTTTCCTTCCTCACTTAAATGATACAATGAGAAACCTTTTTTTATTTCACGTGAATGATAAGAGGCAGCTAGGTTTAAAAAGATTTGAGGGCTAAAGATTAGGAATAGTTAGAAAATAAAAAGGCAAGGAAATTTAAAAAGGCACAATTTAAGTAAGGAAAAGACCTTGTATATATTTATCTTAAATAAATGAAAAGAGGAGTTTGATAACTTTGTACATGATTTAAAAGAAGAAAATCACATCTATGCATTTATGAATAGATATAGTAGAAGATTAAAAGGTGGGAAATATATGAAGGCAATAAATAAATTAAGAAACGTATGCCTATATTTAAAATGTATCTTAATTGATTTGTTACTTATCCAATAAATATAGATGTATATACACCAAGAAACCTTCACTAAATAAATAAAGTTTATACACACTATACAAGTAAATAAGAAGACAGAAATAGAAATATATAAAAACTGAAACGCATAAATTAATTATAAATTTAAAAAGGCACAATTTAAGTTGGAAAAAATCTTGTATATATTTTTCTTAAACAAATGAAAAGAGGAGTTTGATAACTTTGTACGTGATTGGAAAGGAGAAAATTACATCTATGCATTTATGAATAGATATGGTGGAAGATTAAAAGGTGGGAAATATATAAAGACAATAAATAAATTAAGAAACGTATGCCTATATTTAAAACGTATCTTAATTGATCTGTTACTTATCCAATAAATATAGATGTATATACACAAAAGAAACCTTCACTAAATAAATAAAGTTTATATACACCATAGAAGTAAATAAGAAGATGGAGGCTGAGCCTATTTTGAAGGAAGACAAAGAAAATAAAAAAAAATAGAAGGGAAAAAATAGAAAAACAAAAGAAAAGGAAGCCATTACTTACAAGAAAATTTCTCACGTGAAGATGCAAATGAAAATGAGATGTGGTAAAGAGTTTTTGTACGTGAATTAAAATTTTCTACGGGAGTTATTTACGCCAAATCAAGTGCAACGAATTGGCAAGTAATTAAGTGCTTAAATGGCTAGAGATTTGAAGGGATTTATTTCCTATTAAATAAAAAGAAACAATGGAATAAAATGGGGTAAGTTACTTGCTTTTTCATGTGAAGTGATAGGGTATGAATCGTTAAAGTTTTAGGTAGGCACGGCTAGAAATTAATTAAGGAGGTAGGAAATAAAAGATAGGCAAATAAAGAGGCAGGAAATTAAACAAATGTAACGTATGCCAATTAAAATAGATAAATCAAATAAATATAATCTAAGTTTATACAATTAAAATAAAAATAAAAAAAAATTAAGAAACAAACATAGGGAAATAAAATATGAAATATAGTAATATATATATATATATATATATATATATATATTTTGAAAACACATAAATTTATTGCGCGTAAAATGCTGTAATTTATCCAAATCTAAAAGTATAAGTCGGAATTTCATGAAACGAAAAGCAAGATAAATATTAAAATAAAATACATTTACAAAGAAAAAGATTAAATTTAAAAATTCAAATTTTTTTATTTAAACTGAAAATTCAAATTTTGACCAAAATACAAAATTTTCAATTTTTTTTATTTATTGCATTTGAAAAATAAATTACAAACAAATTCCAAACCTACATTGGAAAATTTCTAAAATTCACTTTTATTAAGTCCATTACTACTCCACGAACCTAATTAACCATTCATTCCTTAATATACTCCAATTTAACAACTTTAAACATTGTATTACATTTCACACAAATGTAACTTTTGTTTATATTTATTAAAAATTGGCTTCTCATTTCAATTTAATAGAATAAATAAACATGTAACACATAATAATTGTCACTGTTAACTTTTAACTACATTTATAAGTTTATTGCCCACAGACCAAAATTACAATTACTTACAGGACCACGGTCTTACTCAATTTCCATTCATTATATTATACCACATTCTTAAATCTCCTTCAATCTATCAAAAATGTAGCTTTAATTACTTTTTTTACCATTCAAGTTAGTTATTACATCCACATTAAATAACCAATTCTATTTCTTTTAATATTTTAATTACATAATCTTATTAAGTCAACTATTTTTAATTACCTAAAATTTACGGATTGTTACAGCCAGGCTAAGGAACTTCCTTATCAAATGGAACGCCTCTGGAGGGACTCCCCCAAGAACCAAAACGGTTCCCTACCAACACAAGGCCGGGTTACCCCTGCTCGGAAGTAACACCTACAAGTAAGCCATCCCCGGTCGTTACCGACCTTTATCTCAGGATTCACCAATAAATAAAACAACCACACAGTTAAATATCTGGGCTCCATACCATGATACCACTTTTTATCCCGAAGGAAATGGACATACCCTAGGGGCATGACCCCTAAAACCTTGCCGCAACGTTCCCGTTTCGACCATTTCCGGGTTGTGAGGCTTGACGAAGTCTCGTCCACAAAGCAATGCTTTTCACAAAAGCCATGCTTCGATCAACAAATGATAAGCAGCACTTCGTATGCCACGTTACCAAATTGGGAATGTATCACTGGTAACCATTATCTACATAACATCTGAGCTCGTACATCTCAGAGAAGGGTGTTAAGCTAAGAGAATAATTTCTCTGCCACAAAACAGAAATGTATCTGATAGAAACCATCTTTACATCTCAAAGTGTAATGTCAGACACAAATCCATACAAGTCTGTTCCAGGTTCGAACAGAACCGATGGCACTTCCAAAGAAGCCCTTGCAATCCGGGCATTCACAATCCCGATCAGACTCCCAATCACATATGGATATCTTTATACCGGCGCGACTCAGTGCAAAGACATTCGACGGGTAATCCTTTCGTTTTCGAAAATACACAGTCTTCACCACCAGTCTTCAAATGCAATCCATAACGTCGTATCATTATTCAAAATGGGTTATATGACATAAAGTCCTCTCCCGGCTAAATCGAATAATGAGTGCAATATTTAAAAACCATATGGATAATGGGATCTTAGTTAAGTCAAACTTAAATCCCAAAACTTTTCTTCAAATGGTTTAAACAAATTACCATTTTCAAATCTTTAAACAAAATGATTTACTTCACAAAGTTCACCAATCTTTCATAAAGATTCATTCACAATATTTAAACAAAAGGTCTATCTTTGAGATCCTCTTTTGTTTGAAAATAAAGTTCACCAAATATTTCACAAAGATTCCTTCATAGTTTTCGAAGCAATTCCATTTCAAATCTTTTATACAGAAGATACACCTTTAAGATTCTCTTCAATTTCAAAACAAGGTTCAACCATCTTTCCTAAAGATTCATTCATAGTTTTCAAATTATTTCAATTCCATTTCAAACTTGAAATCTTTCAATACAAATTGGAAATCTTTTCTTTATATGAAAGTTATTATTATTTGAAAACAATTAATTTTCATTTCGGAAAATCCGATTACATTTGCACGAGTTAAAGCCCTTCAAGTATAAAACTTGGGTTAAATTCAAATTCCCAAAACAATACTTTTAAAATGGTTTAAAACCCATATAAACACATTTATAACTTGTATAACCTTTTTAAACCATAATTTCTAAACATAGAATTCAATTTCAAATCTTTAATTCGAATTCAAATCAAATTATTTAAATTTCAGAACTTTATCAAGTTATTCAAAATAACTTTTATCTTTAAAACTTCTTTTCAAAAATTTTCATATTTAACCCAATTCCATTTCCAAAACCATTTGAATTCAAAATTCATCTTTAAAACCATTTTATTATTTTGGTTAAAATAATATTAAATCCAAATATCTGTGACTTAACCGAATCCTCATGAAATCCATATTTGTGTATGTATGGTGTAGTCCCGGGGTTTTACAAAATAGTGCAACAACATCAATCATCACAATCCAAATACAGCAATTATAGATAAGCGGTGTAAACCTATAACGCTTATCTTCGTTCACAAATTCACAAATAAATAAATTTATCATGGATAAATATATTACATTCATCGTGGATAAATAAATTACATTCATCACAGCTCAAATCAAAATAATTCATATCACATAGAATCACACATCAGGGATATCAAACAATTCAGCATTCAATAGAATCCAAACATCCATAAGTAAGATCAATTAATTATCTGATTAATTTAAATCAGATAAATTACTTATGAATAAATCACTAATCCTGGTTAATTAATATTAATTAATTACAAATCATTTTAATTAATTTTCCTTTAATAATAAATTAATTAACCTTAAATTATTAATTAATTGTCCTTAATTAATAATTAAATCAATCTTTAATCATTAAATAATTAACCTTTAATTATTCTTTAATTAATTACATTAATTAATTAGCCCTTAATTAATCATCCTTAATTAATTATAATAAGTGATTATCCTTAATCGAGTCCATTAATTAATTAACCTTTAATTAATTATCCTCAAATTAATTACCTTAATTAATTATCATATAATTAATTATCCTTTAATTAATTATTATTTAATTACTTGATTAATCAAACATTAATTAATTAACCTTAATTACTTTCATTTAGTGATTATCTTTAAGTAATTAATTACCTTTAATTACTTATCATAAATTAATCAACCCTAAATAAATCAATAACTTTAACAAATTAACCTCAAATTATATTAATTAATTAATCACATTAACTAATTATTCTTAAAAGTAATTACACAAAGTATTAACTTTACTTTTATTACCCAAAATAATTATCCTTACTTAATTACTTAATTGCATCCTTTAAACCTTATTAAATTAAGATGAATACTTGAAATTATTATTATGCAAAATCATTTGGGATCTTCTTAATAAATTAGGGTTCACAACATTATATTTTTGAAAAAACTTGTTAATTAGACATAAAATTATTAATTACCAAAACAATTTAGAAAAAATTTCAACTTTCAAATCTCTGAAACTTGTTTTTAAAACTCATACATAATTTTAATTTGAAAACTCGTTACATACATATATTTTTTAGAAACTTGTTATTAATAAATGTTATAAAATATTTTATCATCATCTAAATTTGGCTTTTTAAATAAACTTGAAATTGATAAATTGAAGTTAAGTAACATTTATTATATAGAGAAAATAGTTTAAAACTTAAAGGAAAACTTGTTTTATATTTTCAAAACTGAGAAAATAGGCACACGAGAAAACTCGAGTGAAACCCGAGCTAGATCTGGAAATTCTTGAGTAAAGCCTCGAGTCATCTTTCCCTTTTTTTTCCTTTTTACTTTATTAAATTTAAAAACAGTTTAACCCCACAAACGCTCTGGAACAATACTCAAGCCAAAATCGATTCTGCTTGATACCATTCCCGAGTCGCCTTCTTCTTCTTCCCTCTCAAATTTCTGATACACAGACGCAAACATATATGTGCACCACTGATCGTCGCCCTTCTGATCATCGACGAGATCATCCGCAAATCATCATTGATCACCTCATCCCAATCAACCACTCAGAAACTCAAAAATCCGATCACATCGGAATCGAGCTACCATCACCAATCTGGAATCAAACTAGTCAGCAGAACCCTCCCCTCATCGATGAATCTCAGCCATCATCTACTACGTGGACCATAAACAGCCACTTCTCGACCTCCAGTTTCTATTCCACTGGTCCGGCTTCGACCGATCCACCCACGGTGATGCAGCCATCTTTTTTCCGACGTTAACAAAAACTAGGCTTAAACCCTACAACCCCTTTGATCGACTTCCACGATTATTAAAAAAATTAGCAAACATTTTTCCTATAAACTTCATCACTTAAGCCTCCTTCGATATCAAGCCCAAGGCTGGATTGATCGTTGATTGCCGAAAATTGACAATTTTTACAATTCCGTTCGCAAATTCATAAAAGATACCAAACTAAGAATCATGATTTTATTTTTAAAATCGTGGTTTTGTAATACAAATATGAGCCTATGATCTAAACTTAAAATCCCATCATTCGATTTTTTTGACATTATATTGATCATCATTGACATTCTATAGTCCTGGAATTCGACCAGTTAACATTACTTAAAAATTATTTTAAAACTTGAATTCGACTATTTCTAACAATTTTTCTTTAAAGATTATAACTTAAAACTGCTTACAAATTAAAATATGAATTTTTCATAAGAAATTCTAGTGTTGATCAGGCAATAGAGATGTGTGTATACGAATATATAGACATGCATCAATTATTTCATACAACACATATCAGCAGATTTCACATCAGATTTCAAGGCTGATCACAAGCATCGGAATATTAAAAAATATTAAAGGTTTAAAAGAAATAGTTTGCTCACCTGGTTTGAAGCAGAGAACAGAGAATACAAGCTTTATGAAAACTGGAAGAAAATATGAAGCTTGATGCTTTGATCTGGATTTGTTTTTGATGATCTGATCTTGTTTGAAACTTGATGTTGATTCTATTTGTTTGAATTGCTTTGCTGTTTGATTTCCAGGTTTGTTTCTGTTTCCTGGAGATTTGACCAGGAAACTACGTACTCGGCATTAGCACACTGTTCGGCTATTTATGGATCGTTCGGCATCTACATACCGTTCGGCATTTGGGAGCGCTCGGCATCCAGGAGCGCTCGGCAATCCAGGAATGTTCGGCAATCCAGGGACGTTCGGCAATCCAGGGACGTTCGGCATAAAGAGACGTTCGACATGGCAGAACCGTCCGGCATCCCATATGGCTCAGCGTCCAGACCTCGTTCGGCGCATCCATCTCGTTCGGCATTCGCCTACCGTTCGACATCCAGTATCGTTCGGCTCAAGTCTTGTTTGGCATCTCGAGGTCATTCGGCACCTCACTTCGTTCGGCATGAAGGTGGTGGTTCGGCATTTGGCCATTCGGCATGTTCGGTTCGGCACGCAAAACTTACTCTATTTGGGCCGAGGTATTTAGCTACCAGGCCCACCAGGAAGTCCAACCCACCTTCGTCTATAAATAGAGAGGCAGGGGCACAGTGAAAGGGATTGGTTATTTCGAGAACACTGAGGAAACTCTGCCGCATTCAACACTCATTCATGACATAATCTTTTACTTTGCAATTATATTCAAGTAATTGGAAACGGATTGTATCTGTAATCAACTATCAAGGAAAGCAATAGAAATCAACTTCAAAATGGACGTAGGCAGTTACGCCGAACCACTATAAATTTGGTGTTCTTGTTCTCTGCATTTAAATTTACATACCGTCTTCTGTTTTAATTTACTCTCTTCATTAATCTCTCTACATAACTCTACTCAAGGGTGTTAGTGACCAATTTTGTTGCTAACATTTTGGTGCTTTCACTGAGAATCGAATTCTCGGGCTGTTAGGATCTGCTTTGTAGCTACTGGATTGCATAAATCCCCCAGAGGAGATCCAAGATCATTCACATAGCATCTATTGATTCTATTCAGAGTTACAAACAACAACTCTACCATGGGGAGACCACGAACTAGATCGGCCTCTCACAACGCAGGTGTCCACGAGACTGCTAGTGTGCAATAAGTTGTACCTAAAAATCAGCAAGCAACTCGAGGTGCAGGGCCCTCCACCCAAAACCAAGCAGAAGTTGTTTCCCGGAAAGAGTTCAATGACTTGATAAGAGAACTCAAGGAAAGTAGAAGGCAACTTGCTGACCAGATTCAAGCCAACACTAACCTCATGACGCAGCTCACTCAGCAGCAGCGTCGGAATGCTGGAGGTAACCCTACCCCTTATTCTGAATCTGATAGTTCAACCTCAGCTGATGAGCCTCTTAGGCATAGGCGCCGTAAGGGTGAAGGTGCACAGGCAAGTGTCACAGATCGATCGACAAGGGATCAAGCCCGTGAGGAGACCGGACGCCCGAATCTCCAAGACCCAAATCAGGCAGGACATCAACCCGCACGGTCCCGTGGAACAGAACCCAACCTTCCATCCTCCATACAAACTCCGGACTTAACAGCTATGGTCAGGCAGTTGATGAGAGAGAACCAAGGCTTGACTAATGAAGATTAGGGAGTGTCTAGAAGTCATACTCCCTTCACAGATGATATCCTATAGGCTGAGTATCCCAAGAAGTTCAATATGCCGACTATCCTAGCCTACGAAGGGAAGACTGATCCCAGGCAACATGTGATGAGGTACGGATGGATGATGGATTCCGTAAGAGCCAATGATGCGACCAAGCGCAGGTGCTTCCCAATCACTCTGTCCGAAATTGCCACTATGTGGTTTACTCGACTTCCCTCACAATCTATATCCAACTTCGACGAATTAGCAATGAAATTCATTGAACAATTCAGGATACACACCACTCGCCCAAAGGATGTGATGTCCTTGTAGAGCGTAATCCAGGCTCCGGGAGAGTCACTGAAAGCATACTTGCAAAGATTTCATGTTTCTGCTACAGAAGTGAGTAATCCTAACGACCACGCAATTCTGATGGCGGTAACGCGTGGAGTTGATCCAGATTCTGAATTTGGAGATTGGTTGGCGGGAAAGCCCCCAGCCACGCTGGAGCGTTTTTATTCGAAAGCTCATCAGTTCATAAGAAGGGAAGAAACCCGAAGGAAAAGATGAGACAAGGCACCAGGGCCTTCTCAGGATACTGTGAAAAGTACCGTCGCCGTGAAGCAAACCGACGATAATTCGGGAAAAGCTCAAGTCAACATCCAAAACAAGCCTGGGCAATCTAAAGGATCCGGAGGTGCAAATCCCGGAAAGAAGAGAGAGACGGGGAAATGGAAGTCAAGGATCCCGACCTACAATGAATACACCCCGCTGAGCGCATCCCTTGAGAACATCTATTTGTCAACGTGCAACACTTTTCAATATAGAAAACCACGCCCAAAGGAATCAACAGAGGAACAGAAGCGGACTGGAAAGTATTGCCACTTTCACGAGTCTTATAGGCACAACACAGAGGAGTGCAGACACCTCCATGACGCTATAGAAAAGTTGATTAAACAGAAGAAATTGTAGGAATTTGTCAAATACCCATAAGATGGAAGACAAGAGACATCGGACCCTGGACGCGGGCCAGCTCCACACCAACCAGAACAACCTGCTCGAACTGTGGGTAGATTGGTTATCAACACGATTGCTGGCGGACCTCATCCTACGGATAAGAATTGGCAGGAGATGGAGCGATATGCTAACTCTTTAAGACATGAGGAGTATGAGTGTTGTTCGAATGTGGAGGATGGGACTCCTGCAAAGCAGCAACGCACGATGGATGATGATATTGTATTCAATAGCAGAGATGCGGATAAGGTGGAGGCTTCTACCATCGACCCGATGGTCATATCTGCGACAATCGGGCTGGCGTTTGTGAAGAGAATTCTAATTGATTGCAGAAGTTCCGTTAACATCATCCTCAAGAAAGCATACGACCAAATGAAGCTGGAGACCAAGGATTTGAAACCGTCTAAAGCCAGAATCCATGGCTTTAATGGCGCAGCAACGGATGTAGTGGGATATATGGAGTTGCCAGTTGAACTGGGGCAAGGCGAGCGTAGGAGGGTGCGAATCCTACAATTCATAGTGTTGGATGTTGACTCTCCATATAACGTATTTCTAGGACGTCCAGCCCTGGTAGAATTTAGGGCAGCGTTGGCCCCTTGGTGTCTGACGTTAAAATTTCCGACAAACAGAGGTGTTGTAGTGGTACACGGCGATCAGATGACCGAACGTGCATGCTATGTGGCTGAGCTGAGAGAGGCTCGGCGTAGAGAGAAAGGAAAGGTTGCGGACAGCTCCGTCCGCATCCAAAATTCTGATGATTGACAAGTAGCGCCCGAGCCCTGGCTTGGGCAACATTCTTGGATCTATAGAGACATAGATCCGAGAGATGATGATGGGGGACCCAGGGAAAAAAATGTAGCACCGGCTGAACTAAAAATTGACATCCCAGTCAACCGGGATGACCCGTCACAAATTCTTAAAATTGGATCACAACTCGACCCCGTTGTGGCCGTGAACCTCACTAACTTCCTTCGAGCGAATCTTGATGTTTTCGCTTGGACACACTCTGATATGTGCGGGATTTCTCCAACAATTGCGAGTCATATGTTGAACATAGACCCAAAGTACGTTCCCGTAAAACAGAAATGGAGAGGTATGGACCCGGAGAGGTCTGCGGCTCTCAAAGAGGAGGTGGACAAACTCAAAGCCAATGGGTTCGTCCGCGACGCCCTCTATCCTGAATGGGTATATAACCCAGTGCTAGTGAAGAAAGCAAATGGAAAGTGGAGAACTTATGTTGATTACTCCGATCTGAATAAAGCATGCTCGAAGGATAGTTTCCCTTTGCCTAGAATCGACCAGCTCGTCGACTCTACCGCTGGACACGAATTATTGTCATTTATGGATGCGTATTCAGGATACAATCAGATCCTGATGCATATTCCAGACCAAGAGCACACCAGTTTTGTCACGAATATGGGGCTATATTTCTATGTAGTAATGCCCTTTGGATTGAAAAACGCGGGAGCAACTAATCAACGTCTGGTGAATCGAATGTTTAAAGACCAGATCAGTAAGACGATGGAAGTCTATGTGGATGACATGCTCATGAAGTCACGGCAGTCAAACGACCACATTCGAGACTTAGCAGAAATGTTTGATATACTCAGACATTATGGTATGAAGATCAACCCCTTAAAGTGCTCTTTTGGTGTGGTGTCGGGAAAGTTCTTGGGTTTTATTGTGAATGCACATGGAATTGAAGCTAACCCGGAAATGATTCAAGCTATTCGAGACATACAAGTGCCTAGAACTATAAAGCAAGTACAAAGCTTAAACAGAAAGGTAGCAGCGCTGAGCCGATTCATATCCAGAGCCACAGATAAATGCATTCCCTTCTTTGACGTGATGAAGAAGAGAAAAAGGAATTTCGAGTGGACATTCGACTATGAGGGAACATTTCGACCTCTGGTAAAGCATTTGGAGAGCCCCCGGTGCTATCGAAACCAATCGACCATGAAACGCTGTACGTATACTTGGCAGTATCCCAGCATGCTATCAGTACAGCTCTGGTTCGTGAGGAGGACCGAGTTCAAAAGCCAGTATATTATGTCAGTAAACGCTTGACGGGGGCAGAAAGAAATTATCCGAAGATTGAAAAACTAGCCTGTTGCTTGGTGATTGCATCACGCAAGCTTCGTCCGTATTTTTAGGCACACTCAATCAGTGTTTATACTGATCAACCTTTGGGGCAGGTACTCCAACGACCGGAAACTTCCGGAAGTATGTTAAAATGGAACATTGAGTTAAGTCAGTTCGATATTACCTACCTGCCGCGAAGGGCCATACAAGGACAAGCACTAGCTGACTTCATTGCTGAATTTACTATGTCAGACGAATCAAACAACTACAATGCCATACCTCCCGTTCGATGGAAGATGTACACTGATGGAGCGTCTAACGACCGTTGTTCGAGGGTTGGCATAGTTCTTGTAACTCTTGAGAACCGATCAGTTTACTACGCTTTGAAGCTCGAATTCACAACAACGAATAACGAAGCCGAATATGAAGCGTTGATTGCCGGCTTAAGACTTATCAAAGAACTGGGAATAAAATCGGTTGAAATCTTTAGCGAATCGCAGCTGGTGTTGTACCAAGTGCGTGGAGACTACCAAGCAAGGGGGCAGAGACTTGCCCCATATTTGGTCCGAGTTCAGGAGCTGCTAGCGAATCTCGAATATTATGATATTTCACATGTCCCGCGTAAGCAAAACAGAGCAGCTGATTCATTGGAAAAAATTCGCAAGCACTGGCGATGCACAACAAATGGGATTATTTCCTTTTGAGACCCTCCATGCTCCGAGTATAGATATGATGGAGATAGATCTCGCCTTCGAAACCGAAATCGAGAAGGAATCGTGGATGACCCCAATCAGGCAGTACTTGCTATTCGAGATCTTACCCGGAAAAAGTAGCGAAAGACGACAAGTACTTCGTAAGGCTCACGATATATAATGCAAGATGGGGTAATGTATCAGAGGGGATTCTCGACGCCCTTACTCCGGTGCGTGGCCCACGATGAGATAAAACGAATATTAAAGGAAGTATATGAGGGAGAGTGCGGTGACCATACTGGGAGGCAGACATTAGCAAAGAAAGTCCTCCGTTATGGATGCTACTGGCCAACTGTGAATCGGGATGCTACAGACTATGTGGGAAGATGTGACAAATGCCAGATATATGCAAAAATCCCGAGAGCTTCGCCGACGGAACTCACGCAAATGGTTAGTCCTTGGCCATTCGCAATGTGGGGGATCGACCTAGTTGGTTCTTTACCCATAGCCAAAGGGGGAGCAAAATATGCAATAGTTGCGGTCGACTACTTTACCAAATGGGCAGAAGCAGAGCCTCTGGCCACAATAACCACCAAGAAGGTTATTAATTTCGTCGTACGAAATATCATATGTCGTTTTGGCCTTCCACGGACCATCATTACAGACAATGGGACTCAATTCGAAAGCAAGGATTCAAAGAATTTTGTCACAAATATGGCATTGAGAAGTAGTTTGCAGCGGTTGCTCACCCGAAAGCCAACGGACAAGTGAAAGCCATAAACAAGATAATTAAGTCCATATTGAAAAAGCGTCTGGAAAAGGCTAGAGGCAAGTGGGTGGATGAACTTCCAATGACACTTTGGGCCTATAGGACCACCCACAAGACCGCAACTGGCCACACTCCATTCGCATTGGCATATGGCACGGAAGCTGTCATACCCGTGGAACTTGAAGTTCCATCACATTGACTAACTTATTACAACCCCGCGTCGAACCAGAACCTTTTATTGGAATCGTTGGACTTCATTGACGAAAAACATGAAGAAGCCAATTTGAGAGCGGCTGCATGCAGACATAGAGTCGCTAAATATTATAACAAAAAGGTCCGACCGAGAATTTTTGATGTGGGAGACCTCATTTTGAAACGAGTTTTTCCGGTCCCGTCTCATATGAATCCCGCATGGGAAGGTCCATACGTCATCAAAAGGAAGCTTGGAGAAGGAACTTTCAAGCTAGCGACCGATGATGGCGCGACACTCCCCCGAGCATGGAACAGCGAGCACTTGCGGCATTATTATACTTAGTCTATTTCTTTCATGTATTAGTTGCATTTATTTCCAGTACGCTTTTATTTCTAGTTCTTGGCATGTAGTAAGACAATGTAGCTTGCTTTCGTTAATAAAGGCTTGAAGCCATCTTTTCCATGAATTACTAATGTTTCTGCGTATGATGATCCTGTGACAGGCAAATGAAATTATATTATTCTAGCTGACGTACGAACACATGCAGAGATTTAAAACTCTAGATCCTCAGAGTGCGGACTGGAGTACTCTAAGTCCCCAGAGTGTGGACTCGAGTATAAACGACTCAAATCTCCAAGTCCCCAGAGTGCGGACTGGAGTACTCTAAGTCCCCAGAGCATGGATTTGAATATAAACAATTTAAAACTCCAGATCCCCAGAGTGTGGACTGGAGTACTCTAAGTCCCCGGAGCGCGAACTCGAGTATAAACGAATCAAATCTCCAAGTCCCCAGAGTACAGACTGGAGTACTCTAAGTCCCCAGAGTGCGGACTCGAGTATAAACGATTCATAATCTCCAACTCCCCAGAGAGCGGACTAGAGTACTCTAAATCCCCGGAGCATGGATTTAAGTATAAACGATTTAAAACTCCAGATCCCCAGAGTGCGGACTGGAGTACTCTAAGTCCCCAGAGTGCGGACTCGAGTATAAACGATTTAAACTCCAGATCCCCAGAGTGCGGACTGGAGTACTCTAAGTCCCTAGAGTGCGGACTCGAGTATAAACGATTCAAAATCTCCAAGTCCCCAGAGTGCGGACAGGAGTACTCTAAGTCCCCAGAGCGCGGACTCGAGTATAAATGACTCAAATCTCCAAGTCCCCAGAGTGCGGACTGGAGTACTCTAAGTCCCCGTTGCACGGATTTGAGTATAAATGATTTAAAACTCCAGATCCCAGAGTGCGGACTGGAGTACTTTAAGTCCCTGGGGCGCGGACTCAAGTGTAAACGACTCAAATCTCCAAGTCCTTAGAGTGCGGACTGGAGTACTCTAAGTCCTCGAAGTGCGGACTCGAGTATAAACGACTCCAAATCTCCAAGTCCCCAGAGTGCGGACTGGAGTACTCTAAGTCCCCGACGTGCGGACTAAAAAATATTCTAAGTGCTTGAAGCGCGGAAGGAAAAATGAACAACTCTCAAAGAATCTCCGAGCTATGCGAAGGTGAACCGAGAAGTCCATGTTATTCACAACAGCTTGGACTTAAATCAAAATCATACGAAAATTGAACGACAAGAGCCTTTTGAAAGACAGAAAAAGGAACCAAGCTTTATTCAGAAAAAGTTTCCACTACAAGCCTTCCAAAGTTCGGAGTCGACAATCTATTTACAAAGACTACGGAAGTAGATGAAAATAATTGCATAACTTAAACTAACTCCCGTTGAACGAGAGTAATGATCACTTCTTGTGCTTCTTTGAATTCTTCACCTCCGTTGTCTTCTCAGACGGCTCCTCTCCTGCACGTTTACCCTTGGTACTCTTCTTTGATGGAGTGGTTGCAACTGAAGACGTATGGGGAACATCCATGGGCTTGGACCCGCCAGGAAGGATGACCTTCAACGGCTTATTCAAAGGGTCGTCCAGGTCCACAACTCGAGGCTCGACCTTGATCTTGGCTGTCTCTCTCTCTTCTCTTCCTCAAGCCGCTCCTTCATACTCAGCTCAGATGTGTGTTCGAAGGCGTCTGTAATTTCTACTTCATAACTCCCATCGATGGGAGAAGAAGTCTCAGATTTTTCCTCATCCAGCGCCCCAATCACCTGAGCATATGGCCCAGGAGCCTCTCCTACATGAGTGGCCTCACTTATCTTTCCCTCCACCTCCTTGGCGACATTGCTCCTAGGAGTGGGCCCGGGATCAGAACAGCCTGCGCAAAACCATGAAAAACAAGCGTTAGAATACAATAGTCCTTCATAAAGAACGACGAATTTTGAAATCTTAAAGTGAAGGGTTATCTACCAGGCTCCGGCAGGCTCTCAGCCGTCAAGGGAGTTTCACCCTCCGGAATGGGAGATAGAATGTGGACGCCAACACCGAGGTCCACCGGATTATAACCGATATGCTGCTCAAATGGATCGAGTATCGGCCGATCGGCCGATTGAGTAGGCACATGAGCTGGAGGCACGACCCCGGATGTACCGGTAATAACTTCTTTCCTTTTCTTCGAGGGTAGCTTTAGCTGCTGACAAGTCCGAAGGCTCATTTCCCTTGAGGAATTCTTTTATCAAGGCCCCTTCATCAATCTCTTCGGTACCATGCTCGGCCTTCCTGATTTCTATCAAGGCCTTCCATGCCTCGGCTAAAGATTCAAAATAGCCCTCGTCCAAAAAAGTCAGTCTCGGTGCATGAGAACGCGGGTATTGAATTCAGCGATTAGCGGGTCGACATGCTTTTGACCTCTTCCCTACCTTCTTCTCTAGCTGCCTCAAGACGGGAGTCGATGTCTGCAGACGCTATCTTCTTGCCCTCTTCACGGGCTTCACTCTTTATCGCCTCAACTTTGGAAAGCTCGTCCTCAAGTTTTTCTTTTAAGAGTCGAGTAGCAACGATCTCGTCACAGTATCGTTGTGATTCTTCCTGGGCATCCGTTTTCTCTTCCTTCTCTCTGCGGAGCTGCTCCTCAAGTTCCTTAACTCGGAGGCTGAATGCGTCCCTCTCTTTTTGGACTGAGTCCTTCTCTAGTGCTAGGCCCCAGCAGCGTTGTACTGCCTCGTCGACCTCTTTCTTATGTGTCGATTCCAGACGAGTCACGGCTTCGGCATTGTCTCGAGCGCTCTACCGGACGGCCTCAAGCTGAGATCTATAAGTCGTAATCTCTTCGTCCTGAGCTTTAAGGATATCTTTGTCGTGGATAGCTCAAGATTCAGGCGGTCGATCTCGTGTTGGCGCTCCATGGAGACTTTAGAAAGTTTTTCAGCCAAATGAACAAATGCGTCATGTTGAACATAGACGTCGTTGGTACAGGCGATGGCGCTCTACTTGACATGTCCGGGAATAGGATGAATCGTCGGGAGGAATTTTAGGCCATCAAAACATATTTTTGGAAAATTATCTTTAAGCTCGGCCAGCCTCTCCGATACGTTTGGATCTGTTGCAGGAGCAGGAGGAGATGGCTTTGAAAAATCGGCTCTCCTGTGAGGATCTCGAGACTGTCGAGTGGAAGAGGAATCAGAGTGTTGGTCCCGAGGGACATCAGATTGCGACCCCTTATGGCCGTGCTTATCTTTGATTTGCTCTGGGTGGGAAGAGGTATCCTGGTGGTATTTTGGCTGATAGTAAGTCTTCTTCCGAGATGACGATCCTCGAAAATGATAATCTCTATCGCCGTCATCATCTCTGTCCCGGCGTCTTCCGGAACCTGAGTCCCGTACATGTTGATAAAAGATAGACGAACCACGAAGGCGATCGAATCTGTGTGAGCGCCCCATGTCACCTGCACAGAATTTAAATAACAACTAATTAGCAAAGAGTAGCATGACGACGGAAATCTAAGTGCAAATTAAAGTGCAAGTGTTTGAGCGTGTCCTAGTGTTTCCCCCCGACGGACCAGTTGCTTTACTAATGGGAGTTTTTTCCCCTGACTTTGGGCTAGAGCGCCCGCATCGCCTCTGATGGGCGAGTGAAGTTTAAATGCTTTTGGGTCGTCGAAGTCATAATTGAGCAGGTCGTCGGAAATGGAGAGGTTCGATAGGCCCTTTAAAAAACTTTCTACATGATGTGAAGAAGCCACCTTCTCTGTTGGAATAAGCGTAACTTTTGAAGTTCCGCCAACCTTCTCCCTCCTAATCTTGTACGTCAATCCTTTTTTCCTCTTCGATGGGAAAGATGATGTTTCAATGTAGTGCACTTCGACCATCGGATCCTGAGTGGGACCCAAGTTCTCACCTTGTGCCTCGGGTGTTTCATTCCCTTTAATTTCCCCCTCTTCTGGTGCGTCAGGAGTATGACGTGCTGATGACTCAACTAATCTCTTCCCTTTCCCAAAGGTGGGCCTGGGTACGGTGTCACCTTGAGGAAGGCTTATCTGACGACCTTCTGCCAACAGCCCAAACCTTGAAAGTGTCTCATTCGAAATGAGAGCTCGGATGTCTCTTTCCTTGGCAGGAAGGGCTCGAATAGCCTCGATGGCCTCAGAGTATCAGCGACCATCAGGACGTGGGTTGATACCTGAAAAGATGAAACAAGAGTTAGAAAAGGGATAGCCCCAACCAAGCACAAACATCGATCCAGAGAGAAGACTTACTTCCTTCAACCCATCTCCTCGTGAAACCAGAAGGGCAATGCATATAGAACCATTCCTGTTTGTACAGGGCAAATTTGCTCCACGCCCCGGTTAAAATTTGGCATTTGTGGTGCGGCTTGAGGAACACAAAAGATGGGCTATCTCTCCGCTTCTTGATCATATATATATCTGATGTCGCCCGGAATTGGGGGCCTAGAGAGAACGGTCATGAAGAGGATGTAGGTACCGTAGATAAATGCATGGCCGTTTGGATGCAGTTGCGACTGGGCAACGTCAATGTATTGCAGCACATCCCGAAGAAATAAATTGAACAGTGGCACGCTGCCAACCCAGCACATAAATCTATTACACGCTGTGTATCGAACTGGGGGCAAGTGTGGACGATCGTGCCCCGATGGAACCAGCACGTCGTCGAAAGGGATTCCACGGATATAGCATATTCACCGAAGCGCAACTTCATTGACCTTCGAAGCCTGTGAATCAGCAGGGTTATCCAAGAGAACTGCTGCCTCCAGAGCGTCGGGAGCCAAGTTATGGGCAGGGGAGGTTGATGAATTTGAAATATCTACGACTTCTTGTCGGGAGGACGATCCCGGTCTATCTGAAATCGTGGCGGAGCTAGGCCTCTTAGACATTTCCAATAAATATTGAGTTTGGCAGAGCACTTGTTTGAAATATACTCGAAAAATAATCGGTGTTAGACATAACAACATAAATTTTTCCCTCCGTACGGTGTGTGATCTAGTGCAATCATTTAAATATAAATGCTGAGAAATCATAGGTCACATAGTTGATGGTGTAAAGTTGAACTTTGAACTGTCATTCTCGAAGACTGTCATCGCTGACCGTCTCCGAAAGCCAACCTAGAAGTGTTTTCAACTTTAAACTCGGACATTGATATTATATGCCAAAAGCTTTTGTCTGTTTTTATCGACTTCAGTTCAGGCTTATGACAATTGGAACTAGGAAGTTATCAGTCCAGATTAGTTTGATATGCCAGTTTGATAGTTATCAATCCAGGTTAGTTTGATATGCCAGTTTGATTAGGTCCAGGTCTTTGTTTTTGTCTTATGCTCAGGCAAAGTTAGAATGTTGTTCGGCCTAAGTATCGACCGGTGAAACTGCCGTTCGGCCTGACTATTGTTCGTCCTAAATTTTGATCGGCCAAACTATCGTTCGGCCTAACTATTGTTCGGCCAAAGTACCGTCCGGCCTAAGTTCTGTTCGGCCGAAGTAACGCCCGGCACTCCGTCCTTAACAAAGGCGTCATTTTCTCTTTTCTTCCTCCATCCATACCGAACAACGAGGCCAAATCGTTCGGCGAGTCATGCCAAACCATACTGTTTGGCATTATAGCCAATTCCTACTCCCATTCTATTTTTTCCCTCCAAACTCATTCGACACAAGAGAACCATGCCGAACCACAATACATATCCCATCAACTTCCTCGCGTGCTCATCTCTGGCTACTTCTCCTTTCCACCACATCATCTAGCCCTACAAAACATCCTAATCACAGTTCAATCCTTTCATCCACGAAATACCCATTGGTCACGGACCTAAGTTATGAGTTTAAGCCTCGTATCAAAACTTTTAATCAGGGAAAACAGTTAAACAGAAGGGATCGATACCTAGCAAGTAGATTGAAGGACGGGATAATTATGGAATTAAAGGCACGGCGTTGATTAGTTCCGAGTGATTTGGGAAAAGGGTGATGCAGGGTATGAAGTTCGAGGAAAGAAGGGTAGCAAGATTCTTGGGGTTTGACGAGATTCGCGAATACAGGACAGCGGAGGTAAAAAGTGAAAAGAGAAGAAGGAGGAAGATTTTGACTTTTATAGGAGACGAAGGGAAGTCGAAGAGGCTATAACTGGTGGAACCGATCAAAGCATCATCTTTCGGCTTCGGCATTCAGAGCCGTTCGGCATACATGGAGCGTTCGGCTTCAGCTGTTCTGTTCGGTACTCACATACCATATGGCACACACCATCACACCTGCGAGAGAAATGGGCCAAGGTTCAAAGCGAAGCACAGAGGACACATAATTCAAAGCGCATCACGTTCGGTCACGTGATACACTTTGGGGGGCAAGTGTTTCCTGGAGATTTGACCAGGCAACTAGGTACTCGGCATTAGCACACTGTTCGGCTATTTATGGATCGTTCGGCATCTACATACTGTTCGGCATTTGGGAGCGCTCGGCATCCAGGAACGCTCGGCAATCCAGGGACGTTCGGCAATCCAAGGACGTTCGGCATAAAGAGACGTTCGACATGGCAGAACCGTCCGGCATCCCATATGGCTCAGCGTCCAGACCTCGTTCGGCGCATCCATCTCATTCGGCATTCGCCTACCGTTCAGCATCCAGTATCGTTCGGCTCAAGTCTTGTTCGGCATCTCGAGGTCATTCGGCACCTCACTTTGTTCAGCATGAAGGTGGTGGTTTGGCATTTAGTCGTTCGGCATGTTCGGTTCGGTACACAAAGCTTACTCCATTTGGGCCGAGATATTCAGCTACCAGGCCCACTAGGAAAGTCCAACCCACCTTCGTCTATAAATAGAGAGGCAGGGGCACAGTGAAAGGGATCGGTTTTTTCGAGAACACTGAGGAAACTCTGCCGCATTCAACACTCATTCAAGACTTAATCTTTTACTTTGCAATTGTATTCAAGTAATTGGAAATGGATTGTATCTGTAATCAACTATCAAGGAAAGCAATAGAAATCAACTTCAAAGTGGACGTAGGCAGTTACGCCGAACTACTATAAATTTGGTGTTCTTGTTCTCTGCATTTAAATTTACATACCGTCTTCTGTTTTAATTTACTCTCTTCATTAATCTCTCTACATAACTCTACTCAAGGGTGTTAGTGACCAATTTTGGTGCTAACAGTTTCAAAAGCTTCTAGGTTTTAACTTGCTTGCTTAAATCTTTTTCCAGGTTAAAGACTTTGAATACTTGAAGTTGTTTGAACTTTACTTTTGTTTTGATTTCTTGTTTGATTTTTTTTCTGATACAAGCTTACAGGTTTTGCAAACAGAAGTTGTTTGCTTTGAAATGCTTTGAATGATCAGGTTTTTGATTGTTGTTTCTTTTAAAAAAAATTAAAACTTTGAAATCAAGTGGGCAGCCTGGTAATTCTTTTGTTTTGTAAAACATGTTGTATATATTTTTTTATTTTTAAGAGAAAATAAATTTTCCACTTGTAATTGTTGAATTAACACTTGTTAATTATCTATTTTCTTTAGCCTACACTTGCTAAATCTTAAGTTACATGTTTTACAAATGTTAAACGATGTAAATTTGTGTTTAAATCCTTGCTTTATTTTAATCTACAAATTATGTTTTTAAACCCCTTATGCAATTATAACTTATGAAATAAAATTACATATGTATTATATATGTATTTATATCTTTTATTTATATTTTTATATGTTTTTAAACCCTTGTTTGAATTAAGTACTTATGCTTATATTTTAAACACTTCAAATAATATTTTTAAATATAATTTTATATTATATTTCCTATTTAAATAAATACATTTTCTTTATCAATCATTTATATAGTCTTTTTAATGGAAAATGGTTTTGAAATTTATTTATACATGAATAAGTATATCAGAACTTAATTCTTAATTAGCCTTTGAAAATTTTGTTATATTGAATTCAAAATATCATTTTCAAATCAAAATGCATATTTAATATAATTAGAAAACAAATTATTATTAATCTTTAAAATACAATTTTAAATCCAATTCATTTTCCATACATTTTGAATTTCCAAATCAAATTTTATTTATAATCCAATTCTATTTAAAATATTTATTTTGAGTTTCAAATTCAAATTTTAAATTAAGTATATATCTTATTAAATTTGAAAAATTCAAATGAAACCACAATTTAATCCAAAAATTTATACAAATAATCAATTTAAATTTTGGCTCAAAAATCGAGATCGTTATAGTGATGAAATGATTTACGTATAAATTACATATTTATTCGGATTGGTTTTTTCTCAGTTATAGCAAATTCACTTTATTCGCATTTTTTTCACATTCTTTTTATTTTTAGCATATTTTATCTAATACTAATATTGTTTATGAATCGTTTCGTTAAATTATCGCTTAAGTTTATTATGTCTTATGAACACAACTATATAAATCCATCACTTTTAAAAACTTAAGTCCAAATCCTTAATTAATGGTAGAATTCACTAATAAAACTTTTTCCAGGTTATAATTACATTTTAAAAAGTCATGATTTTACTTAACAGTATAAATAGTTCATGACTTAAATCTGTTTTTGTATAATATCTTATTACATCCTAATAGCATGCATGTGTATGCATATATATGTGTGTGTATATATATATATATCCCAAATTCCTGACCGGTTTTATATTCGGATGAATGACAGTTTATGGTAGGTTGCTATCATTTCAAATTCATAATTATAAAATTTATTTCCAATTTAATGCTACTAAAAATTTCTCCACTTTTAAACATTTTTATTTATAATCACATTTATAAATTATACTTATCCAATTCATTTACTTAAAACATTTCATAATGGTTTATCTTTTACCAAAAGTTTTCATAAATTCCTTGGATCTGACTTGGGTGTGATTCAAAAAAAAGTGATTGTCCAAATTCGTCAAGAATCCCACTTTATCTTATCAATTAGTGATTCCAAATTTATCTTTGGTTTGAACACTTTTATAAATATTACTAATCAATTTATCCATTAATGATTCGCATTATCTCTTTAACTTAAGAAAATTATATAGATCAAGTAACTCCTAGATAATACAAGGAACTGGGTACTACCAATAGTATTATATATCCTCTTAACAAGAAGAGTAATACTCAAGAGAAGTGTTTACCATTCGAGCACATCTCCTGCCCATTTTTAATTTATTTTCGAGCCATTCGAACTAGTTATTATAAAATATCTCTTTTTATTTGAAATAACACCCTTTTCAAAATTCTTTAGAGATTGCTTTTGTCTATAAAACCTATTTTATAAATTCTTTTTGTAAATTCATTTTATATTAATTAACTTTATTTAAATTACCACAATTCTTTTAAATTACTTTAATTTAAACTTTCGTTCCTTTTATATTTTCCTCTTACATAATCATTTTATATTATATCATTTTTATCTTATATGTCCATTCCTTAAACCAATCTTATAATCAAACACCTTATAGTCAAATCGTGAAACTTAATTCACAAGATATTTGCACTTAACTTTTAAATAAAACAAATCATCAATTTATGATAACAACTTAACATTATCATTTCTTAATTTATTATTTTGGAATAAGTCTTAAGGATCTTAATTAGCTTACCAGATTTCTTACTTACCGATTATCTTTATGAAACATCTTATAGTCAAACTATGAGATTCTAATCACAAGATATTCATATTTAAATTTCACTAATCTTGATTTCTAACTATATAAATTTTCAAAATATATTCTTTGTAATCAAAATATAATCCTAGGTAAGATTATTTCATTTACCGGTTTTCCAAAAATAAACCTTTATATATAACATTTTCAAATACGTGCTCATATATAATACTCTTAACTCATTCTAGGGTGTTACTAACCCTGTCTATAATGAGTTACTCATCCTATGGTATTACTAACCCTATCTCTGATAAGTCTTTACCCCACCAAAGCCAAGATTCTCACTTAACCTTCAGCTCTGATACCAAATGTCACGACCTATTTTTCTGTACCCTTTGAATCGACAATAAACCACACATGTCCAACTCAAATGGCACGAAAAGATGGAACATGAAGGGAAATAAAGAAAAATAGACAGAACAGGATCTCACACGAATGAAATAATATATAACATTGAACAAATATCTTTACAGGGGAAAACTTTTAAATACATATATCAGAGTCTAACCAAAATTCAGCTTGGACGGTTATAAACATCTGCCCTAACAATTGCTGACAAATATCAAACTAAAACAAACTAAGTACAGCGGACAATAGAATATGTCCATACATAGATGAATATCTCCAACTGTCCTCTGGAAACTCCAACCTTCTTCAACTAAACCTGAAACCACTCAGATCTGACCCGAGTATTGAAAATACCCGCATCAGGCTTGATAAACCAGCGTGAGAAACTAAAATATAAATGATAGTGTCATATATCAGCCATTGAATAAAATCCTTTGAAAATAAAGAGTATCTCATAAGACCATGCCCACACTGAAACATGGATGGATTTTTACCTTATGGTAACTAAAAACTTTTATATATCAAAACATTTGATATTATTTTCATTGCAATCACTTTGAAAAAAGTTTGCAATAAACTTATTAATCTTAACCGAAATTGTTACCATTATTAAATTTCAGCAAACGAGGCTCTACAAACAAAATCGAAGGTTCTTATTGGAGGACGTATTTCTATACAAATGACCAGGCGAACGGACTACCTTCCGATGGGTACACCTCTAGATGGATGTCCTGAGGAACCATCACAAAGCTCCTCTACCAACACAAGACCGGCCTATCTCTATAACTAGATAGTACCTAATATGTCATCCCCCGATCGTTATCGACCTTTAAACTGAGCACCTGAGCATACAAACCACATTAATTTACATCTCGAACATCATAGTGAGAAGAAATATATCTAGAAGAGGATGATCATACCCTAACTGGGAATGACCCAATTAGCCATGCCACATCTAACTCTATTTCGGTCATTTCTAGTTGATGAGGCTCCGGGCAACGATTACCTTTTCACATAGCACGTCTTCTTTCACTTTGAATGCCATATTGCCATTCCACATTCACACAAATCATTTCTATAAACGTTTAACTTCCTGAGCTCGTATGTCTCGGGGAAGGGTGTTAAGCTAAGAGAAGGTGTCTTCTCCGCCACCGACTGATATACATCTATAAAGACCACTCATTTTGATTTAGAATGCAAGGGCAGACACTCATCCATACAAGTTCGTTCTAGAACTGAATGAAACCGAAGGCACTTTCCTCGACCATTACTAGGCGAGAAGTACTTGTGGTTTTGAGATTTTTCATAACAAAGAGACCACTGCTATAGTATAGTGAATCAGGAGTTTATCCCTAATTAATCAACAAGTAGTCCCTCGTTATTATTCGTCTCAATATCACCGTCTTTAAACATCTTCAGTCTTCGAACACGTAAATTGGCTTGAAGTGGTTTTCGGATAGGAATCACCCAAATCCGACCCTGGTTCCTTCGAAGCCAATTATCGTTTAAAAGATGTTAAGTTCATATATGGATATCAATCATCAGTCAGTTACTTCATCTTTTGTAAAATATCTTTCTTAGATATATTCTCTTCAATTTAATCCATTTTTTTAAGAGTATATGGAATCACTAAGCTTTATTTATCAAATCATTTGGTTTATTAAACATTTCTTAAATCCTGGAATAATTCCAAATCATTTTCTCTTTTACTTAGGAAAATCTTTCCAAATCATTCATTAAATCTTAATCTAAGATTTCTTATATTCAAGTTATAACTTTTAACTTAGCGAAAATATTCCCAAATCATTTGTTAAATATTAATAAAAGATTTCTTTCTTAACTTCAAATCATATTCTTGCAAATCGAAAATTTTCGTAACAGAGTACTACTGCCACTTTAAATATGGTAAATTTAACCTCCAGGGACTAATGGCAAGTAATCCTGCGTCATGGATATCTTTGTCTTAACATGTTTTATTTCGAAAATTAGTTTGAAGGGGTTTTCGGATGATTTCGAAATCACTTTATTTTGTCTTAGAGTAATTTTAAGCAATTCATTCTTTTGCTTTGGAAAATATCTCAAATTTCCTCACTTAACTCTCGATCCGAATTCCTTAACTTTTGGGTAGGTCAAAAACAATGTTATTTAAGACATTGTTTACGATAAACCTTAAAATTAATCTTTGCAAAACATTTTTGAGTAAATAGGATCATAGAAATCATTCTAATTTTATCAACATCAATTTCTGTATTCAATAAGTGCTCTGGGCGGAATAACGGTGAAATCACCTTTTAAATTCCACGAATAGGACGAGTTCCTTCTTCATATTTTAATGCCAAGTATAAGAAGATTTTATTTATGAAATCCAAGTCGTAATTTATTTGTTTTGGAGATTGCTTAAATTTTGGATAATAGTAATCTTCTTCTATTTCAGAAACTTAATACAATCATTTTATTTTAGAGCATCCAGGCTTTCCTTTTGATCTGTTCCACCCCTCGCCTAAGAAAAGAAAACATAGGCTAGGTAAGTTCAGTGCACTGGTTTCTCCATCCCTAACCTTAGTTAGACACCTTGTTTTATCTTCCCAGATCTCACAAGCGGGACAAATATACTAGTCGTTTCGGCATACTCAGTTATCAACTTTATTTTTGAATTGATTATAAAGATTCCAAATTGTCTTTCAAACACTTAATTTTTCTTTTAAAAACATTTATAAATGATTCTAGGAAATATCACTACGTTTAAACTCATATTCAAAAGGTTAAAGAATTCGCAGCATAAAAGTGCTGCGGAAAGTGCTATATAAGATTATTTGATTTAATCTTTTTAATATTTGAAAATTCATATTTTCCAATTCAGATCTCTTCTAAATTATTTAAATTGATCTATCAAATTTATTTCATATTTTTCCGTAATTAAAAACATTCATTTAAAAGGATTTCCCGTTATGATCACTTAACTGCACTAGCGCAATTTTTCTTGGAAATTGATTTGGACATATTTTAAAATATACAAAATAAAATCTTGATTTTCATTCTTTGTTCCTTTAAACATATTAAATGTTTATAAAACATTTCTAACTCATTTTTAAAACTATTTCCAAAAGGTTTAAGCATTCCATATACGCCATTTCATTTTTAAAAAGAAAGTGATTTTCTTTGTGCTTATCGGCATGTATTAACGTGACGTGGTAAATCAATTTAACAATCATATCAAACAATAAATACTTGATTATCAAAGCATATATAAGCACCCATAGCAATCATAACTCATCATCAAACATGTATATATGTAAATAGAGATGTTAAATGGAGTTTCTCACCATAAACCAAAGCGATTAACTTCCTACCAACATTCAAACTAATCCACGCTTCACTAACTACTTCCTATTCCAATTAAACATTATTAAACAACTTTTCCTTCCTTTGAAGTGCTTGGCTAAGGCTTGAGATGGAGGTGGGTCGAAAGTATAGAGAAGAAGTGGTAGAGCTTTGACCTTGAATTCTCAAATTTAGACCCAAAAAATAGTTCATCTTCTCTCTTATTTGACTCTCTTACTCTCAAAATTTGAAAAACTTATTAACTGAAAAGTTGTTGAAAATTATTTTCTCTTTAATCTAAAAAAATAATCACTTGATTTTTATTAGTTTGGAGGAATATATGATAGAATGAAGAAGAGGTATTGTCGGATTGACAAAAATGAAGCCCAAAAATGCGCTTCAAAGAATGGAGTTTTGGGTATAGAAAACCTCAAAACTAGATAAGTGATCAAATAAAAGTTGTATCCAATGGAATTTTATATATTTTTAGAAAAAAGAATTTCTTAATTTGGATATGTTATGATCAACTTATGATAAAAAAAATTGCCTATTCTCTGGCTTAGAAACTGGGCCAGAGAATGTACTGTAAAAAAGTAGATTTTTGACATGGTTAGTTTTAGAATGAGACAAGGTGGTCAACATGAAAGTTGTAGCCACTGGAAAAATACATGATTTAAAAAAATTGTATTTTGGTTCTGGTACGGAGAAGTTATAGCCGAGAGAAGAAGAGGTAAAATATTGAGAAAAGTGGGGTTTGATTTGAAAAGGATGAACATTGATTTCTTTTGAATATATGTAAATATTTTGATATTATTTCTTTCTAATTTTTTTCCATGGCTTGGAAGCCATTAAAGAGGAGAGGAAGAAGATGAAGAAGCTTGAGAAAAGAAGAAGAAGAAATGTGTATGAAAGTGAGAAGGAGGTGGGTATTTATCACTACAACAAAATTCATTTTTGATGGCAAAGAGGGATGACATGTTGATGCTGGTTGCTGTAGTTGATTATTACTATTAAAAGTATGAAAAGTGAAAGATGTTATTCCCTTCTTTTCCAACCTAAGCGGTGAAAATTTCATGTTTTCTCCAACATCAACCCTAAAATTTTATATTACCGCGAGTTAAAATTTTCTTCAAAAGAACCCAAATTTGATTTTAAATCCCACCCAGTGTTCATCAAATATATTCCTTGCCATTTTCCCTTGTCTGTATTGCATAACCCCATACCCTCGTCTGTTTCTGGTTGAAAAGCTCTTATCGTCAAGAACTTCGATGACGGTACTTGCGCTCGTGCCTACAATTGCCGCCTTATCACCGGAATTCTAAATTGCCCGAAGTAGTAATAATAGATCCTTACTAGCTGAATTCGAAGATTTTGATGAAGTTGAGATTGAAAAAATATTCAAAGAGGCAGTGGCGACATCGATGATTCCAATAGTAGTGGCTATGCTAGTGAAAAAGGTAGCAGTGGTGGTCTAGCATTATTGAAGAGCTTGATAGTGATCGTGATTTTTCTAATTTCATCGATGGTTGGAGTCGACCTAGTAATTATAATACTGGCCTTAATGAGGTGTCTAATTTTTGCTGTTTATTTTTTTCCAAACAAAACATTATAGTTGTGCATTATTGCACATTGCTATCGAAAATAAGTTAATTATACACATAGTATAAAATTTAGGATGGGTTTATTGGTGTTAAAATTGTTGTGATTCAAGTTGAAACTTCACTAAACGATCATTTACCATTAGCTAGTGCAGTGTAAAGTGGTGTTGGTTTCTTGAATAATGTTTTTTGTACCTTTATTGTGATACATAGTGTTGCTCTAAAGGCTGAATTAATGAATTGAATTACACTTTCGAATTATATTCTTGCAAATTAATTTTATTACTAGGTCAACTAATAGGAGCTGAAGCAAGGTATCTATAGTAGTTTTCCATTTTGTTTGATAAAGTTTCCAAGTGCGAGTGTATGCACACATGTGTGTGTAATAGTTATGATTTAGGAGAGGAGAGTTTTACACTGTAAAACTTTCGGCAACAGTGAATAAATAGGGATTGCTCTTGTTGAGAGCAATGAGAAAAATGAACTATAGCGAGCACACTATAAATGCAGCAGCTAGTGCAGTCATTTCAGTTGGGAGTCATGTTCAACAAGTTATATGGAGGAACTATCTTATATGTTAGTTATATGAGGTCATTTCAATTGAGAGGCAACCTATTTTCCTATGAAGGAATTATTTTATAATCTAACTACATTATATATAACACTATATGACAACAAAGATCCTAATATAGATAAGATAGCTAGGATAACTAGGAGTATAAAAAGCATCATTCCATGATGATTGACTATTGGCATTGGACTGAAGGCTCAAAAGGTTATTTGTTCGAATCTGTTTGGAAAGACCAAAAATCTGAAAATCCTACAACGTAGTGGTGCAAACTCATATGTGTTTGTATAAACCATCTCATTATGTCATTATCATATTATGCTTATGGAGCCATATTAAATAGGCTTAATAGAAAGATTAGACTTATTATTTAGGGAAATGATGTTGACACCAAATATATATGTGCTATGTTTAACTTAAATTCATAGCATAAACCATTTATTTGTTGGGCGTAGTTATAGCTTATGTAACGACCCGCCATTTGGACGGTTTAAATAGACGATCAAATACACATATCGATTCCAAACCATTCAAAAGGGCAGATAGTTATTGGGATAAATAAGAAAAGCAAAGAAAGAGAAATAAAGGAAATGAAACAACACAGAATCTCGCAGCGGAACGATAAAATATAATAGTCAAATAAACAGTTCATGAAGCTGTTTACTATACTTTGACAATTATTTATACAACATTTATCAGAGTTATACATATACAACAAAACAATTTAAATAATGCAGCAGACAGCATGATGCACAGATAATAATAGTAATAGTGTACCAAATCTTCGTCTTCGTCCTCCAGAATAGATCTTCAAAAATCTGAAAACTCAGGACTGACCCGAGCGTAATGAAAAGACAAAACACTCGAGTCAGGACTAAAATATCCTTATGAAAGTAAAATCAATCGTAAATTAATATGAGTGTAACGGCGTCAGAGATGTTTACGGGGTTTGACATCTCATATCCAGTGTCAACGTGTGTGCAATAACTTAAGAGATGTTACGGGATTTTCCATCTCTCAAGGATCCGTTAAACTATCTACTATGTAGTAATGTACGCTAAGTAGATAATGCCTATCAGTAATATAAAGTATCAAAATAGCGTTAAGGCGTTATTATAATCCCCCTTAACACATTTTTATAATGCCATAGTCTATACAGCACCGTAAGCCCCACCGTAAACTGGTGGTTATCAGAGGGTACCCCATAGGTATAATACAAAACATAACGTAGTGGTCGCGAATAGGATAATCAGTATGACAAGGTACATGAGGCGATACCAACTAGGATACTAGTAGTTGCGTGATCCGGACTGATGTTGAGCATAGCCAGCAGCTACCCCAACACCGCGAAACACCACTCCCAAATCAAGGGGTGCACCCAAATCGAATCACAAATGTAATAGATATGGTATCGAAGAAGTGTGTCCGCTAGAGGTGGCGAACCTCAATGGCCCGGCGCGGCTCCTGTTTTAGTCATGTTAGGGGTCATCCAATATCGTTCTCTTTCTTCAATCAACACGTTCACCAAACCATCCACTTCATTCTGGATCAACACACCGCGTATAATAGTTATTGAAGTGGTTTTCTGTATCGACAAAGAGTATGTCCATATCCGATCCCGGTCTCTTTAATAACTACGTATTATTACACCGTTGGCTCTTTTACATTTCAAATCGATTCATAATTGATATCAAAATATCATATTCGTTTCAAAAATCAAATCCATTTCAAAGATCATCGTATCTATTCAAATGTAAGATTTCGTTTCAAAAATCAATTTTCGCATCAATATCTCATTTCGATTTCAAAATCACTTCGAATTTCAATTTAGGTTGCAACTTCATTTAATCCAATTCGTATTCAAATTCAAGATTTAAACATAAACATTTCACCTTATTAACCAGTTTGAAACTTTTAGAAAATAGTTTAAATAGTTTAAAAGTAGTTTTAAATAATTAGAATAGTAAAAGATACTTAAAATCTAAAATGGATTTAAAATAGATAAATTAGTTTAAAATAATTTAAATTGGGTTAAGTAGATTAAAAATAGATTAAAATAGTTTAAGTATTCAAAATGGTTTATATAACTGAGTAATTTGGAAAACAAATAAAACAGTTTCAAAACCAACCATTTCAATTATAACTTCCCAATTCAAATCAATTTCAATTTTCATTCTACCGATTCAATTTCGATTTCAATTCAAAACAACGTCAACTTTAACTTCAAATCAATTCAATTCTACATTCACCTTCAATTAATTCAATTTCAATTTATATCGATTCGAAGCTTGATTTTCCAAAATATCAATTTATAACACTTAACAAAATTATCTTTCAATATTCAAATTTAAAACCCAATTACAAATATGATTCAATTTCAAGTTGACGTTCAAAATATCTTTTTATATCGCTTTTACTAAGTAATACTCAAAGCTCGAAATAATGTTCAATCTTTAAAACAAATAAATTTCCGAAATGCAATCATATCCAAAAAAATTAAATTTCAAAGTCTCAACTTAAATTATTTAACAATTTCTTTTAACCACAATTGATTTCAACATTCCAAACTCAATTTTTCGATAAATTCGATTTCTATAAATTGATTTCTATTTATAACTTTTAAATCAAAACATTTAAATAAATTTCAAATCGACGATTTTAAAAATTATTAATTTAGCCAATTCGGTGTCCGTATATAATTTTCTATCGTATGGCCAAGTAATTATTTATTTCAATTAATGTCAGGGATGAATATATATCACTTAAATCAATCATAGTGTCATATGTATGCATAACAGGTTATATATAAGCAAATAAACATCCAAACATTTAAATATCAACCAATAGCATCCATTGAAATAAAACACCACTCCCAAATCAAGGGGTGCACCCAAATCGAATCACAAATGTAATAAATATGGTATCGAAGAAGTGTGTCCGTTAGAGGTGGCGAACCTCAATGGCCCGGCGCGGCTCCTGTTTTAGTCATGTCAGGGGTCATCCAATATCGTTCTCTTTCTTCAATCAATACATTCACCAAACCATCCACTTCATTCTGGATCAACACTCCGTGTATAATAGTTATTAAAGTGGTTTTCGGTATCGACAGAGAGTTTGTCCATATCCGATCCCGGTCTCTCTTTGAACACTACGTATTATTACACTGTTGGCTCTTTTACATTTCAAATCGATTCATAATTGATATCAAAATATCATATTCGTTTCAAAAATCAAATCCATTTCAAATATCATCGTATCTATTCAAATGTAAAATTTCGTTTCAAAAATCAATTTTTGCATCAATATCTCATTTCGATTTCAAAACCATTTCGAATTTCAATTTAGGTTGCAACTTCATTTAATCCAATTCGTATTCAAATTCAAGATTTAAACATAAACATTTCACCTTATTAACCAGTTTGAAACTTTTAGAAAATAGTTTAAGTAGTTTAAAAGTAGTTTTAAATAATTAGAATAGTAAAAGATACTTAAAATCTAAAATGGATTTAAAATAGATAAATTAGTTTAAAATAATTTAAATTGGGTTAAGTAGATTAAAAATAGATTAAAATAGTTTAAGTATTCAAAATGGTTTATATAACTGAGTAATTTGGAAAACAAATAAAACAGCTTCAAAACCAACCATTTCAATTATAACTTCCCAATTGAAAGCAATTTCAATTTTCATTCTACCGATTCAATTTTGATTTCAATTCAAAACAACGTCAACTTTAACTTCAAATCAATTCAATTCTACATTCACCTTCAATTAATTCAATTTCAATTTATATCGATTCGAAGCTTGATTTTCCAAAATATCAATTTATAACACTTAACAAAATTATCTTTCAATATCCAAATTTAAAACCCAATTACAAATATGATTCAATTTCAAGTTCAAGTTCAAAATATCTTTTTATATCGCTTTTAATAAGTAATACTCAAAGCTCGAAATAATGTTCAATCTTTAAAACAAATAAATTTCCGAAATGCAATCATATCCAAAAAATTTAAATTTCAAAGTCTCAACTTAAATTATTTAACAATTTCTTTTAACCAAAATTTATTTCAACATTCCAAACTCAATTTTTCGATAAATTCGATTTCTATAAATTGATTTCTATTTATAACTTTTAAATCAAAATATTTAAATAAATTTCAAATCGACGATTTTAAAAATTATTAATTTAGCCAATTCGGTGTCCGTATATAATTTTCTATCCTATAACCAAGTAATTATTTATTTCAATTAATGTCAGGGATGAATATATATTACTTAAATCAATCATAGTGTCATATGTATGCATAACAGGTTATATATAAGCAAATAAACATCAAAATATTCAAATATCAACCAATAGCATTCATCGAAATAAATCATCCAATAGACAATACAATTCATGGCAATTTCATAGTTATCAATGTCAGGTAATTTAATCGCAATTCAATTTAAATTTCAATTTAACTATCAATTTAATTTTCAACGGTTAATTCAAATGACAATCTATATGACAATTAAATTCTATCAAACAACGACTAATAAAATTCATATCACTTCATAATATCAAATTTAACTAGCATAAAGATATTTAGTATGTTGTGAGCGTTATAAACACTCACCTTGATTTTTACGTTTTAAATCAAATCGAACGACGTTCGATTTGACCCAAATTTTCTCTAGCTCCAAATGACTCCAATCCAATTCCATAGCGTGGTGCTCGTCCATACGATTCCATCGCAACTGGTTTCGTGCGTTTTCAACCTCGTATGAAAAGGATATGAATTTTAGAAGTTACATGAATTTTTATTCATAAATTTTACAACATAAATTTCTATTTTTAACCTAAATCTAAATCATCACCGTCCATTCCTTAGCAAAGAAATCCAGGCTGTGGGCATCATCTTCTTCTCCAGGCCATAAGAACGCACGCATATACCCATAGCCGCCCCTATGCCCTAATACACGCAACTAATACAAGCACCTTCACATCGATCAGAGACCGGCGTTAGAATGCTCGACGTCAACTCCATCACCGGCCAGAGTGCGGCCCAGCTCGGTGGTCCCCAACCCTCGATGACGTGTGCAAAACGGTGGAGAACGCGGCCATCTCGTGCCTTCAAATGATGACAATAACCCATCATCGCTGCATGAAATCGAAGATCTCTCAATGCTCTACGTTTTTCGTTTAGAAAGTTTCTCGAATCGATGCTTGGATATGAAGAGATTAAGGGAAGAAGATGGGTGCTTTCTGGCCATTGATGTTTAATGGAGGCGGCCTGTAGCTAATTGAAACCCTAGTTTATAATTTTTTTTCAAATTTATGAAGACAAGGGGCTATTTATAGGAAACGGCGAACTCTATTCATTCCGGATTTTCGAACTCCAATTTACGCACGGTGACCGGCGTTTCTAGGGTTCATCCCGCGTTCCGAACGCAATGGAACAGGTTTCGAAAGCTAATTCGATCGTCTGTGCGAGTTACATGAATAAACGATCAATTTTAAATTAAACCGATTAAACGATTTTCTAGGCGTTTTGGCTTGCCCCGGACAAACGATAAATCCAATTGACACAAAATTTGAAATCTTACAATAATATCACATTACGGATCCGATGAAACTGGTTTCGTCGAAATCCGAGACCTTTTGAAAAATGACTATTTTAACTCGCCAAATTAATATTAAAACAATTTCAACGCGTTTCGAGCTGCCACGGTCAAATGACAACTCCGATTGCTACGAAAATTGAAATCCAATAATAACTAACTATTACGGATCCAATGGAACTAGTTTCGTCCAATTCTGAGACTGTTCAAAATTTGGCTATTTTCCAGTCGATAATTATATATTAAAATATTCAATTTTCATAGATTTACTTTTAATTCGATTTTAAAAGTTCTACAACATCATTCTAACTTTAATATGATAAAATAAAATTTTACAAATCATTTTTAATCGTATTAAACTCGTTATTCAATTATCCAATAAATTCCAATTTTAAAATCTTATTAACTCTATTATAATCCCAATATAACTTACATTCTCTTTGGAAACCAATTTGAATCATATTAAATCAAATTTCAATTATTCACTCTATTTTCACATATTAAATTTCAATATCAAATTAATCATATCAAATTCAGAATTTAATTATTCAAACATTTGTAATATTAAATTTAAACGATTTGATTATTCTTAAATCACTATCTTTTGAAATATTCAAAACGAACTTAAAATTTAACTTTTGAAACGAATTAATATTATAGAACAACCATTTCCATTATACGGTTATTCAATTCCCATTATTAAATTATTCAACAAATTCCAAATATTTAATTTAAACAATTTCGATTATCCAATTATTCATTATCTTTTGAAATAATGAAATTGAACTTATAAGAATCAACTTTTAAAACCAATTCACAATTTAGAACACTATTTTCATTTTACAGTTATTCAATTATTCAATAAGTTTTAAATATTTAATTTAAACCATTTACCTGTTCAATATTCAATATTTGATTTTAAATAGATTTTACTTATCAATCAATTACTCTATTATACCCAATGAATTCAACATTTATTATCCTATTCAACTTTTGATTGCAAAGGCATTCACTAAGTAGCTTTTATTTTCATTACTTGGATAATTATTGTCGCAATTCATTCCAGTTATTATTATTCCAAACGAATTACAAACTTTTTTTTCTAACATTAAATCACGAAATCTTATTAAATTAACTATTTTAATTATCGAAAATTTACGGGTCGTTACACTCTCCCCCACTCAAAAGTTTTCGTCCCCGAAAAGGAAAAGAAGGGAAAATGAACTAAGTATAGAATTCAACATTAGATATATTTTATTCAAAGTTACCAACTTATAAACAATGAAATTCCATTTATAAAGTCATAACTACGCTTCCACTAAGTTACTCCGAACGGCTTTCCAACTTTAAAAGTTAGTTATCAAAACAAGTTATAAAAAAAATCTAAAACTTGAAAAATTTTCTAACATCCGGATTTTACGGAAAATTTCGGCAAAGTCTCCTTTGCACGGCTCGATCGGTACAACTACAAAACGCCTCTACGGGCCCCAAACCAACAAAAGAAAAACAAAAGCCAAGTGGCTCATCAAAAATCACCAAATCCAATGACAAAATAAACATGTATCTTATATTTTATTAGCGAGCATATACGACTAATATAGCGTGAAAGCGAGCTCCAAATGCGAAGCAAGCGCAATCCACACCTACTAAACCCTCAACAAACAATGAGAATCAGGCATATATGAAAATAGTGTCAATATACATCATATAGCAACATAACAACTACATGTGCCAACATAGCAAATGCAACAAACAACAAATGCAACCATCAATCAACTATCATCCAACAAATCCATAACCAATCAATATAAATTTACATCTCATTAATATTTATCGACTTGGGTTTCCATTTTAATCACAGTTGATTCATTAACGTTGGATTTTACTAACATTCATTCTCAATTCAATTAGTTAACATTCACTAATTTATATTTACATTAGTTCACCTCCAATTTTAATCAAATTAAATTCTATTTAAATCATTTAACTTCCAATTTGATTTCATTGATTTATTGCTTTCAATTTCATTAACACTTAATGAATTATATACAATCAACTAACAATCATATAACAACCAAATCATACCCAACATAACCAAATTATTAATTTCACCTTCAATTTGGTTTATCCTTTTCAATTCCAATTGATTCTTAGCCACACCAAATTCTTTTTTTACATTTACTTCATATTCAGTTTCAGTTAATAACCAGTTTATTTGCGGAACATTTTATTAACCATCACTTTAATTTATAGTCATTCCATAAAAGTCTAACTTCTTATATATGGCTTTCTTAGTTTATAGTTATCTCAAAAGTTACAAATTTATCTTCACATATTTGGCATCTTAAATTTCCAATATTAACTTTAATTAAGTCTGTAAGCCGTACATATATCATCCGTGAGCAATATCAATCTAATCGCTTATTCGATCACTCAATTTCACTTCCAAACTAGTATCGTTCACACGACTCTCTAGTGCGGACTCAGATTTGGTTCCTTGATTGGAAACTGTTAATCTCCTTGCATAGCCGTATACTATGATTGAGAATTCCAGAATCAAACCAAAATCCATATCCAGGGTTCGCCGTCGAAAATCGAGTGAAAAATTCTAACTTGGATCGATACAAATCATCTCGAAATTTTGTGCTCGAATTTGGATCAAATCGTTATGCAAATAAAATAATATACGTACAATCTCACGTATTACCTTCCAATGGATTTCTATCCAATTTATCTATACTAAATTATTTTACTGACTTTTATTTTTTTCACTTAATTACTCACAATCCATTATTCAGTTAGTATATTCATTTCTTTACATAGCATATTCTTTAACATTATCTTTTCTTAAACATCATATCATAGAATTTGCTTACTCAAGTTCATTTTAAACATTCTATATAAGTTAATTAAATTCAATTTTATTTTCCAATTGATTCTTACCTATACCAAATTCTTTAGTTTTCATTTACTTCAATTTCATAATTTTAGTTAATAAAAAATTTATTTATGGAACATTTTATTAACCAGCACTTTAGTTTATTAATCATCCTATAAAAGTCTAACTTCTCATATATGACTTTTCTTATTTTACGGTTATCTCAAAGTTACAACTTCAAAATTTTTCTATATGCAATTTAAATTTATTTTCTATAACCAATTTACAAAAGATATTATACAATTCATTTGTCTTCTTTCTTAAGTTCACTTACTTGTTCCATTTATCCATTCATCATTTCAGGTTATATTTAAGTTTATAACATTTTTATCACAACCAAATTTGCCTTGTTATATGTTATCAGAATGAAATTTTGGTATTATACAAATTTATAGAATTTCATTTTAACTAATTTAGAATGTTCACAATTTAATTTGTTTAAATCCTCTTTACCTTTCAACTTTAAAGTTTTCCCACACAATAAGCTTAGATATCTTAATCCTCTTATTTTATAAATTCTAATTATTCACATTTCATTCAAATAATTTGAAAATTATTAATTAACATAACTTAGAATTTTAAATGCCCGGTTCTTTTCAAATCATTTGAAATAAATATATACACTTATCTTTAATATATCAAATCATACCTTTGGAGTTTAAACCAAAACCCATTTACCCAAAATAATTTCGAAGAAAAGCAAAGCTTCTTAGAAGTCTCCCCCACTTTGAGACTCGAAAATGAATGTCGATGATGCTGCGCAGTCATCACCAAAATTATTTTCCAGCGACATAAGAGAGGAGTACTGAATTCATTCTTTCCTTTAAAATCCTTTCAAAATATTTCTGTAAACAATTTCCAACTAATATTACTATATATTTCTTCAAAACTTTTGAAAACCATTGTCAAAACCTCCGGGTCTTAAATTCAATATTTTTTTTCCCATTTAAATCTATTTTAATTTATAAGTCACCTTTATAAATATTCTTATAGGATTTTCTTCTTAAAACATTCCACAAGTTGTTTTATTATTGTTTACTTTTCAATAAGCCTTATTTACTAAAACACAATATCCAATTAATGATACAATCAATATTATCGTTTCCAACAACCAAATAGGCTAGATAGATCACAATATATTTTGAAAATAAATTCTTTATATACAAAATATAATTAGGGAAAAATTATTTCATTTACCCAATTTCAAAACAATACTATGTCGAATTGTTCTGTTCGAGTGTTTAGAGATCCCTATCAATGACGTTAATTACTCGTATTGACCAGAATCCATAAGCCACTCAACAAATCAACCGACACAATATAAAACATTTTATATCACTAACAAATATGCTTTCTCATATATATACACTCAGCGACTCATCATAGGGTATTACTACCCTATTTATAAAGGGTCAGACCCCACAAAGCTAAGGTTATCGCTAAACCCAAGCTCTGATACCAACTGTAACGACCCGCCATTTGGACGGTTTAAATCGACGATCAAATACACATGTCGATTCCAAACCATTCAAAAGGGCAGATAGTTATTGGGGTAAATAAGAAAAGAAAAGAAAGGGAAATAAAGGAAATGAAACAACACAGAATCTCGCAGCGGAACGATAAAATATAATAGTCAAATAAACAGTTCATGAAGCTGTTTACTATACTTTGACAATTATTTATACAACATTTATCAGAGTTATACATATACAACAGAACAATTTAAATAATGCAGCTGACAGCATGATGCATAGATAATAATAGTAATAGTGTACCAAATCTTCGTCTTCGTCCTCCAGAATAGATCTTAAAAAATCTGAAAACTCAGGACTGAACCCGAGCGTAATGAAAAGACAAAACACTCGAGTCAGGACTAAAATATCCTCATGAAAGTTAAATCAATCGTAAATAAAATATGAGTATAATGGCGTCAGAGATGTTTACGGGATTTGACATCTCATATCCAGTGTCAACGTGTGTGCAATAACTTAAGAGATGTTACGGGATTTTCCATCTCTCAAGGATCCGTTAAACTATCTACTATGTAGTAATGTACGCTAAGTAGATAATGCCTATCAGTAATATAAAGTATCAAAATAGCATTAAGGCGTTACCATAATCCCCCTTAACACATTTTTATAATGCCATAGTCTATACAGCACCGTAAGCCCCACCGTAAACTGGTGGTTATCAAAGGGTACCCCATAGGTATAACACAAAACATAACGTAGTGGTCGCGAATAGGATAATCAGTATGACAAGGTATATGAGGCGATACCAACTAGGATACTAGTAGTTGCGTGATCCGGACTGATGTTGAGCATAGCCAGCAGCTACCCCAACACCGCGAAACACCACTCCCAAATCAAGGGGTGCACCCAAATCGAATCACAAATGTAATAAATATGGTATCGAAGAAGTGTGTCCGTTAGAGGTGGCGAACCTCAATGGCCCGGCGCGGCTCCTGTTTTAGTCATGTCAGGGGTCATCCAATATCGTTCTCTTTCTTCAATCAATACATTCACCAAACCATCCACTTCATTCTGGATCAACACTCCGTGTATAATAGTTATTAAAGTGGTTTTCGGTATCGACAGAGAGTTTGTCCATATCCGATCCCGGTCTCTCTTTGAACACTACGTATTATTACACTGTTGGCTCTTTTACATTTCAAATCGATTCATAATTGATATCAAAATATCATATTCGTTTCAAAAATCAAATCCATTTCAAATATCATCGTATCTATTCAAATGTAAAATTTCGTTTCAAAAATCAATTTTTGCATCAATATCTCATTTCGATTTCAAAACCATTTCGAATTTCAATTTAGGTTGCAACTTCATTTAATCCAATTCGTATTCAAATTCAAGATTTAAACATAAACATTTCACCTTATTAACCAGTTTGAAACTTTTAGAAAATAGTTTAAGTAGTTTAAAAGTAGTTTTAAATAATTAGAATAGTAAAAGATACTTAAAATCTAAAATGGATTTAAAATAGATAAATTAGTTTAAAATAATTTAAATTGGGTTAAGTAGATTAAAAATAGATTAAAATAGTTTAAGTATTCAAAATGGTTTATATAACTGAGTAATTTGGAAAACAAATAAAACAGCTTCAAAACCAACCATTTCAATTATAACTTCCCAATTGAAAGCAATTTCAATTTTCATTCTACCGATTCAATTTTGATTTCAATTCAAAACAACGTCAACTTTAACTTCAAATCAATTCAATTCTACATTCACCTTCAATTAATTCAATTTCAATTTATATCGATTCGAAGCTTGATTTTCCAAAATATCAATTTATAACACTTAACAAAATTATCTTTCAATATTCAAATTTAAAACCCAATTACAAATATGATTCAATTTCAAGTTGACGTTCAAAATATCTTTTTATATCGCTTTTACTAAGTAATACTCAAAGCTCGAAATAATGTTCAATCTTTAAAACAAATAAATTTCCGAAATGCAATCATATCCAAAAAAATTAAATTTCAAAGTCTCAACTTAAATTATTTAACAATTTCTTTTAACCACAATTGATTTCAACATTCCAAACTCAATTTTTCGATAAATTCGATTTCTATAAATTGATTTCTATTTATAACTTTTAAATCAAAACATTTAAATAAATTTCAAATCGACGATTTTAAAAATTATTAATTTAGCCAATTCGGTGTCCGTATATAATTTTCTATCGTATGGCCAAGTAATTATTTATTTCAATTAATGTCAGGGATGAATATATATCACTTAAATCAATCATAGTGTCATATGTATGCATAACAGGTTATATATAAGCAAATAAACATCCAAACATTTAAATATCAACCAATAGCATCCATTGAAATAAATCATCCAATAGGCAATACAATTCGTGGCAATTTCATAGTTATCAATGTTAGGTAATTTAATCGCAATTCAATTTCAATTTCAATTTAACTGTCAATTTAATTTTCAACGGTTAATTCAAATGACAATCTATATGACAATTAAATTCTATCAAACAACGACTAATAAAATTCATATCACTTCATAATATCAAATTTAACTAGCATAATGATATTTAGTACGTTGTGAGCGTTATAAACACTCACCTTGATTTTTACGATTTTAAATCAAATCGAACGATGTTCGATTTAACCCAAAATTTTCTCTAGCTCGAAACGACTCCAATCCAATTCCATAGTGTAGTGCTCGTCCATACGATTCCATCGCAACTGGTTTCGTGCGTTTTCGACCTCGTATGAAAAGGATATGAATTTTAGAAGTTACACGAATTTTTATTCATAAATTTTACAACATAAATTTCTATTTTTAACCTAAATCTAAATCATCACCGTCCATTCCTTAGCAAAGAACTCCAGGCCGTGGGCATCATCTTCTTCTCCTAGGCCATAAGAACGCAGGCATATACCCATAGCTGCCCCTATGCCCTAATACACGCAACTAATACAAGCATCTTCACATCGATCAGAGACCGGCGTTAGAATGCTCGACGTCAACTCCATCACCGGCCAGAGTGCGGCCCAGCTCGATGGTCCCCAACCCTCGAACGACGTGCGCAAAACGGTGGAGAACGCGGCCATCTCGTGCCTCCAAATGATGACGATAACCCATCATCGCCGTATGAAATCGAAGATCTCTCAATGCTCTGCGTTTTTCGTTTAGAAAGTTTCTCGAACCGATGCTTGGATATAAAGAGATTAAGGGAAGAAGATGGGTGCTTTCTGGCCATTGATGTTTAATGGAGGCGGCCTGTAGCTAATTGAAACCCTAGTTTATAATTTTTTTCAAATTTATGAAGACAAGGGGCTATTTATAGGAAACGGCGAACTCTATTCATTCCGGATTTTCGAACTCCGATTTACGCACGGTGACCGACGTTTCTAGGGTTTATCCCGCTTTCCGAACGCAATGGAACAGGTTTCGGAAGCTAATTCGATCGTCTGTGCGAGTTACAGCAATAAACGATCAATTTTAAATTAAACCGATCAAACGATTTTCTAGGCGTTTTGGCTTGCCCCGGACAAACGATAAATCCAATTGACACAAAATTTGAAATCTTACAATAATATCACATTATGGATCCGATGAAACTGGTTTCGTCGAAATCCGAGACCGTTTGAAAAATGACTATTTTAACTCGCCAAATTAATATTAAAACAATTTCAACGCGTTTCGAGCTGCCACGGTCAAATGACAACTCTGATTGCTAGGAAAATAGAAATCCGATAATAACTAACTATTACGGATCCAATGGAACTAGTTTCGTCCAATTCTGAGACTGTTCAAAATTTGGCTATTTTCCAGTCGATAATTAAATATTAAATATTCAATTTTCACAGATTTACTTTTAATTCGATTTTAAAAGTTCTACAACATCATTCTAACTTTAATATGATAAAATAAAATTTTAAAAATCATTTTTAATCATATTAATCCATTATTCAATTATCCAATAAATTCCAATTTTAAAATCTTATTAACTCTATTATAATCCCAATATAACTTACATTCTCTTTGGAAACCAATTTGAATCATATTAAATCAAATTTCAATTATTCACTCTATTTTTACATATTAAATTTCAATATCAAATTAATCATATCAAATTCGTAATTTAATTATTCAAACATTTGTAATATTAAATTTAAACGATTTGATTATTCTTAAATCACTATCTTTTGAAATATTCAAAACGAACTTAAAATTTAACTTTTGAAACGAATTAAGATTATAGAACAACCATTTCCATTATACGGTTATTCAATTCCCATTATTAAATTATTCAATAAATTCCAAATATTTAATTTAAACAGTTTCGATTATCCAATTATTCATTATCTTTTGAAATATTGAAATTGAACTTATAAGAATCAACTTTTAAAACCAATTCACAATTTAGAACACTATTTTCATTTTACAGTTATTCAATTATTCAATAAATTTTAAATATTTAATTTAAACCATTTACCTGTTCAATATTCAATATTGATTTTAAATAGATTTTACTTATCAATCAATTACTCTATTACACCCAATGAATTCAACATTTATTATCCTATTCAACTTTTGATTGCAAAGGCATTCACTAAGTAGCTTTTATTCTCAGTACTTGGATAATTATTGTCGCAATTCATTCCAGTTATTATTATTCCAAACGAATTACAAAAAAAAATTTCTAACATTAAATCACGAAATCTTATTAAATTAACTATTTTAATTATCGAAAATTTACGGGTCGTTACAGCTTATTTATTTGGACTCTGTTTTGATCGTAACTTTAAACAGGGCATAACATTACCTTTGACTTACATAAGTACACTGAACAACAAGCACTCCATAGTGAAGAAATAAAGAAGAGATCTTGCATTAACGAGTGCTTATTGTTGAATCAAAGTATATCATTTTTTGCAAAAGCTGGCTTGGATGAAGTCAAAACTAACAATGATCGTTTTTCCAAATAGCTGTAGCATTAATTATATATATCATAACTTATAAATAACAAAATGATTATTGGTTGACGGGTAGGGTCAGGTTGTGCTACGATGGTTGTTGTGTTGTGTAGAGGTTCGGGTAGTGGATGTGGGTTTGTGAGTTTGTGGTTGCATGTGATTGGAGGGATAGTTTAGAGCAAGATTTCGGGTCTGGTGTTATGGAGTGGGTTAGAGGAGTTTGGGTGTTGTGGTGGTCATGGGTTTGATTATGAAAGGTATTGGGTTATCAGATTTATGGCTGCGAATAACATTACAATCACAAGGAGAATTTCTACTGCTTTGATTGCAAACTGCATTATGTTATCTGTGCACTTTCCATGAGCCTACTCGTAAGATGTCTCATAATCATATCCAAATTCGGTGTTATTGTCCCTAAAACTCCCAGCGCACTGTTGAAATTCAATGTTTGAATTTGACTAATATCGACAATACTAAGGTGTTTATTACTTAACTCCCTACTTTATAAGTTTTGTTAAATTTTGGTGCGATAATGTTTGAATTCTTTACAATGTCCGTCTCTTTAAGATTTATTAACATAATTCAGAAACATAGTTATGATCTTGATTTCTTTTTGTTTGGTTATATTGATCTCTAATGATATGTTAATTCTTTTTGACAATGCAAAAGATGCTTTCTTAGTTGGTTTAATCATGTTAAGATTTGTATCAAACTTGTAGATGGTCAGTTATTTGACTTTCTAAATGTATTTTATTTTGGAAAAATGTTATAAATCAAGTAGTCATCATGGATATCACATACTTCTTGTCTTTTTGATTATATTTTTTGTCTTTTTGATAATAATTCTTTTTTTCCTTTTCCAACTGAGCTAGTCATCATGGATATCACATTATTTGGCAGAGAAGTTTGAGGTATATCCACAACTGCAAAGCTTTTATATATAAGACATCGCTAGTTATGAATGTTCTGTTAATGCGGAAGAATTGTTATTCTATGTTACCACTGAAATAAGAATCAAAATGGTCAACAACATGGCTTGCGATCACAATTTCACTGAAGATGATGACACCAACCTAAATGCAATGTTCAAGAAAAAATGCAGTGGAGGTTTACTGCTAGGTATGTTGAATTGAGTACATGAATTTTACATAAACCTTGATTCAGAATTGTCATTTTTTTCATGAAAGTCACCCATAGCATCAAATGAAGGGGAAGTAACACTGAAAGAGTATTATTCAGGTGTACTTTATTTTTTTCTAAATTTATGCTCTGTCTATTATCAAATTTATTTGCAGCTTTGCTCCCATTATTAGAATTGCGAGATCCAGTAGCAATGAAAAACTATGGACTGGACAGTAATGTCGTTGTTCTTGATCTGCTTGATACTGCTTCAAGGTAGAAAAATTAAATTATAATAATCTTTCTTTACATACATACATATCTATATATACATACATATCTATATATACATACATACATACATATCTATATATACATACATACATACATACATATCTATATATACATACATATATATATAGTTTTCACTTGATGTTGGAAATAAATTTTATTACTGAATTAACCAGGTTATGAGTGTGGAAAAGCTTTAAAGGTATGCTTGTGCACTATTTGATAATAAGTGTCGTATTAAGTGATTAGGTGTGTGTATAAACATGTTTTTGCTTCATCTATCAGTGACTCTATTTAGATAAAGTATGAACACCATGATTATTACAAGGAAATCAACTCTAATATATTAGGAATTCATATGTGTCAAATTGTTTAGCATTACATATATTCAACATTAACCAAATTAAGCTAAGAATCTATGAACTTCTTGTTGTCTAGTTCATAAATCTAATGAGGCACAAGTTAGGCAATGCTAAGAAGATAGCGCATTTGTGACGTTTTATTTTTGGTTTTGCAAACATAATATATCCACACACATATTGTAAATGGTAATAGTATCTTGATAAACATAACCAAAGCTTGAAAACGTATTATATAATTATACATATGAATTAACACATAACAAATAACATAATAAATGTATATAATAAGTATACGAACTAATACAAATTATATATATAATAAACGTTATATAAAGATATATATACTATATCATATATCTGTACATATACATGAAAATCATATAAATTTAATATGTAAATTGCACGCACACACATATTAAATAAGTATATGAAAAATAATTAAGTTTATGTGTGAAAATATGTACTATTATAAATTATATTACATATATTATATCTTTATAAATTATACAGGTATATATTATATAACTTATTATTTGAATAAATATAAATTACATATTTATATGTAAATCATATAAATTATACATTTAAATCTCACACACATATATTGCAAATAGCGTTGGTGCATGTGTGTATTGTAAATAGTAATACTAGTAGGAAGAGTAATAATAATATTTTGCTGAACTGAATCAAAGCTTGAAAATGTATTATAGAATTGTGTGTTAATTAATATAAGTTACATATGAATTAATATATAACCAATAACATAATAAATGTATATAATAGGTACATGAATTAATACAAATTATATATATATAATAAATAAATATTATATAAACGATACACTTCATATCATATATCTCTACATGTAAATGCATGTATATCATATCATATATCTCTACATATACATTCAAATCATATAGATCATAGATGTTAATTACATACACATACATGTTGTTACTACTATCATTTCATGTTCCAGACCACATTTCATGTTGTTACTGCTTGCATCGACTATGTTCAAAATTATATTTTATTGTATTTTCGATTTATTTTGCTAATTTATGAACTTTTACTTTACAGGTGGATAGGTAAAGCGCAGCAATTAGTTATGGGTTTGAAGTTATTTTTGATGCAAGAACTACATTTTTGCTTTATATGTCTCACTACTTTTGTTTACTAGTTGCCACTTTTTCTACATTGTTTATGAAATATTATGTACGTATTATATATGTTTTGATGTAAGAATATTGCATATTTTGATTATGTAATATTACATGTTGATTATGAGATGTGCAATAAATATAATATGTTGATTATGAAATGTGCGTGTTGATTTAGCCGTGTTGGTATATAAATTGTGACCGATGTATAAAGAAAAGTAACAAATAAAGGGGGAAATGCAAAAATAGTAAATGATAGCATTTGTAAAACGCTGTTAAAACATTCCACAGCGTTTTCAAAACGCTGTTGAAAGTTTTAACAATGTTTTAAAAATGTCGTTAAATTGTATCTAAAAACATAAAGCACGATCTATAGCAACAATGAAACGCTATAAATAAATATCACAGCATTGAAAAACGCTATAAAATCTTATCTTAACACGAAACAAACGGTATGAAAGGTCTATAACTGCACCCAACCTAACGCTGTTAAAAGATTTCATGACACCAGGGAAACGCTGTTAAAAAGGACATTTAACACTGTTTATTTCTTATCATTGTATATCCCAGACATATAACCGCATGTCGATATACAACATACACAAAAACGTTGCTAGAAGCTTTTATAGCATTTTTAAAACGTTGTTAAAAGTCCTGTTTGTTGTAGTGTATAGAAAAAGAAAGAAGTGGTAAATTTACCAAAATAATCTCTTACCAAATTACCAAACTAACCTTACTTTAACCTAAAGCAATCTCCATTTTTCAATACTTAACATCATCTTTCACATCCTTACTTTATGTCTTAGTCGCTTAAAGATTAAGTAAAGAATATCATAATTATGTTGGCTTTGATTTGATGTGATTTGATGTTTACTTTTTCTTACTTTTGTTAATTCTCACATACTTTTGCTAATGACTTCTAGAAGTTTTCTAATATTATTTAGTAAAAGTAAACTTATTTAGTTATTAAAATGTGTAATATATGTTAAACTTGTTAACAAAGGTGTGATAACGTTGTGGTAACTTATTTTAACAAAACGTTGATTTTCGACAAAATGTTTTGCGGTCACATTTTGACGTTTTTGCTAAACTATTTATCTATGTAAACCAAACTTCAAAATTGTGGCAGTACTGATAAAGAGTGGCATAGCAATTTCCATGGATATTGATGACTCCTGGCATCAATACCGCGCTTATAGATGTGCGGCATCCCTAAAAGAACGATGAAATGCATTGTCATCAAGATGCAGCACTTGTTTAGAGTGCCATTGTCTTATGGAAGTATCATTGGGGTGGTGTCATCCATCAAATAGCTTTGGTAATAATATCATATGACATCAGTGTTAGCGTCGTAATATGCCATGTCATTTGACCAGCAATGTTGGCAATGAGGAAAGACGGTGTAGGTGAGAAGCGGCATTATCTTATGATATTAGAGATCTGGCACCATTTCCTCTATTCTATATGCGATATGTGGTACTGATGTCATCTGATGTCCTTGGCTTTACTGACTATGTGTGATTCTAATGTTGATGAGGGACGGCATCATTGGTATTGGCACTGACCTATTATCATTCTTTCGTCATTGTTCATTGATGCGGTGTCCCACCTATATTGCACTCTGCATTCCTTCGAGGATAATAAGTGTACTAACATCCATATTGACATGTCTCAATCCATCAATATAGGTTTTAACACCTACAACATTATTACTTCATCTCCATTGTTATAGCACCAATATCTATGTCATTATTTATCCTCATGACGTTGCTAACCTTCGACATAGAGCCTAGCGGCATTGATTCCTTTGTGATACGACCACTTATATCATTACTTATGGCGTTGAAATTATATGGATAACATTTTCCCCTCCTTGTATAAAACAATTTTTACACTTCAGTGTTGACGCAGCGGATTAACAGAAAATCGATATAACGATGAAAGTAGCAATCGGTGGATTGATGAATACCAAAATGCCCAAATTCGTTGATCCAAAGATACCGAATTCTAGCTATCTCTAACACGTTGATCGCGCGCGATACCGTGAAAGAAGATCTTTAATTCTTCAAGCGTTGATCAAGCGCACTTGATTCCGCGAATCGGCTTCAACAATCGTTGATTCGAGCGCACTCGAATAACCGAAAGTGGAGATAGGAGATTACACTCAACTAACAATTTTAGAAGAAAGCACACAGCAATCAAAAAGAAATTTTATTCCAAAATCAACTTCCAAAAAGTTACAACTCACTCCCTATTTATAGAAGTTTACAACACAGCCCCTAAGTCGCACACGACTTACGACTTAACTAAGTCGGCACCGACTTATCACAATAGCATATATATAACGACTCATAGTAACTACATCACAACATACTCACCAGACCGACTTACGACTCATCTAGATCGTTGCCGACCTAACAGGTACTACACTACTCTATTACAACACACGCATATGTGCACGACTCAACTCATTATATCACAACAGCCTTCGGTCAACCCAACGTCATACCAACTTAACAATCACGGCTCAAGACTTAAACAGATAACGACTCACGACTTATATTACAACACAACACAACGACTCAAGACTCACGACTTAGCATGACCTGGCTTACGACCTAAGACTCATACGACTCAAACAACATGAGCTTCTTGCGGCATATCTCCTCAACGACTTAACTAGGTCGTGCCCTTCCTCCGACTCAAAGCCCTTAATAGCTGGACTTTCCCCTGCTTCAAGATAAGTCGTGGATGACTTATAGATGAGTCGTTGAGTCGTGTACGACTCATCAAACTCGAACGACTTAAACCCTTAAGTCGTAACTCCTTTTCATTTTCTTGGTTAGGTCGTAGCTCTTTCCCATGTGACTCCTTAGGCTGACTCATGCACGACTTACGAGTTAAAACCGAAACTTCTTTAGATTGACTCATGCACGACTTAAGACCTAAAACTGAAGCTTCCTCCATTCGACTTAAAGCTTTGTTAACTCGTAGTTCCTTATCTCGTGACAACTTAGGTCGTGACCATCTTCTGTTAAGTCGGAAACGACTTAAAATTCCTGAATGACTTAAGATTGTGGCCTTCTCCAAACGACCTAAAGACTTTGAACACTTCAACCTTACTAATTTCATAGATCGTTCTGCATCATCCTCCCCCGGTTGACAGGAATTCGTCCTCGAATTTTCACTTTCTCTTTCCACAATAAATTCATTTCCATGATATGGAATTAAATGTTTAACGTTGAACACGTCAGACGTATACACATCCTCCGGCAGCTTCAACTTGTAAGCATTTTCATTGATCCGTTTCACAACTTCTATAGGGCCAATTTTCCTGGCTTTCAGCTTGTTATAAGCGCCTACCGAAAATCGATCTTTCGTTAACACAGCATACACCAAATCACCTTCGTTAAATTCAACATTTCGTCGCTTCAAATTTGCAGTTCGCTTATACTTCTCATTTGACTTCTCCAATCGTTCTTGAACGATCTTATGACATTTCGTCAATCCTTCAACAAAATCAGCAGCTCGTTTAACCGTCTCCTTCGGTTGTGGTAATACTGTCAAATCCAATGGTCCCCTTGGCAAACTGGAATATACGATCTGAAATGGACTGAATCCCGTACTACGATTCACTGCATGATTATGAGCAAACTCTGCCTGGCATAACTTCATATCCCAACTTTTCAGATTGTCTTTCATAAGACACCGCAACAAATTTCCTAACGATCTGTTAACAACTTCGGTCTGTCCATCTGTTTGCGGATGATAAGCGCTGCTAAAGTTCAACTTCGTTCCCACCATCTTCCACAAACTTAACCAAAAATGGCTTAAAAATCTAGTATCCCGATCAGAAACAATAGACTCCGGCAACCCACGTAAACGATAGATTTCTTTAAAGAATAACTGAGCAACACGAACAGCATCTGCCGTCTTCTTACAAGCAATAAAATGTGCCATTTTCGAAAATCTGTCCACCACAACAAATATAGAATCATTTCCCCTTTGAGTTCTAGGAAAACCCAAAACGAAATCCATGCTGATATCAACCCACGGTTTATATGGTACAGGTAACGGCATATACAATCCTGCATTTGTCGCTGTTCCTTTCGAAACCTGACATATATGACATCTCTTCACAAACTTTTCAACCTCTTTCCTCATTGATGGCCAAAAATAAGATTGAGAAATTAACTGCAAAGTATGATCTCTACCCACATGGCCTTCTTCGTGCAATTCTTTGATAATCTTCAATCTCAAACTGCTCTCTGGGATACATAATCGATTTCCTTTAAACAAGAATCCATCAACCATCATAAATTCATCAGTACTCCCATCCTTAACTTTCTCAACAAACTTTGCAAAGTAAGGATCCTCCTCAAACAATTCTGGCAACAATTCAAACCCGAACACCTCAACTTTCATTATTGTTAATAAATGACTCCTCCTACTCAATGCATCAGCCACACGATTCGTTACCCCAGATTTGTGCTTCACAACGAATGTAAACTGTTGCAAATAAGCAATCCACGATGCATGTCTCGCTGAAATCTTATCCTATCCTTGCAAATGCTTCAACGCCTCATGATCAGTGTAAAGAACAAACTCTTTCTGAAATAGATAATGCCTCCAATGTTTAACAGCTTGCACAATGGCATAAAACTCAACATCGTACGTACTATATCTCATCTTTGCTCCTGATAATTTCTCACTGAAATAAGCAACTGGCCTCCCACTCTGACTCAACACTCCTCCAATCCCAACCTTTGATGCATCAGTGTGTAGCTCAAACAACAACTGAAAATCTGGTAATACAAGAATTGGTGCTGTCGTCAAAAGTTCTTTGATTCGTTCAAAAGCAACTCCTGCTTCCTCCGACCAAGAAAACTGTTTCCCTTTCATACAATCAGTAACTGGTGCCATCACGCTACTGAAGTGTGGAATAAATCTTCGGTAGAATGATGCCAATCCATGAAAACTTCTAACTTCAGTGATCGTTCTTGGCTGTGGCCAATTTCTAATAGCTTCAACTTTACTCTGGTCCACCTGGATTCCCATCTCAGATACAACATATCCCAAAAATAATACACTTCGAGTCATGAACACACATTTCTTCGTAGCTGCATAAAATTGTTCCTCACGAAGAATAATTAACACCTTTCTCACATGCTCTACATGCTCCTCTGTGCTCGCACTATAAATCAGAATATCATCAAAGTAAACTACAACAAACTTCCCAATGTATGGTCTGAAAATTTGATTCATCACCCTCATAAATGTACTCGGTGCATTCGATAGACCAAACGGCATAACCAGCCATTCATATAAACCTTCCCTTGTCTTGAATGCGGTCTTCCATTCGTCTCCCGGTCTAATTCGAATCTGATGATAACCACTCTTCAAATCAATCTTCGAAAAGATAGTAGCCCCACTCAACTGATCTAGCAAGTCATCCAACATCGGCATAGGAAATCTGTAGCGAACAGTAATCTTGTTCAAAGCTCTACTATCGGTACACATTCTCCATGTTCCATCCTTCTTCGGCACCAACAATGCTGGTACTGCACAAGGACTCAAGCTTTCCTGAACACGTCCCTGTTCTAACAACTCTTCCACTTGCCTTCATAACTCCTCATGTTCCTTCGGACTCATTCGGTAATGTGGTCGATGTGGTAAAACTACTCCCGAAACAAGATCAATTTGATGTTGAATGTCCCTCAGTGGCGGTAATTCCTTTGGCAACTCTTCTGGAAATACATCTTCAAATTCTTTCAAAACTGGCTTTGCTTCTTCTGGAATTTCAACCTCTTCACTACACTCTCGCCCAATCAACAAAAAGACTTCAGGCTCCTCTTCAACTTCTTTAACAAACTCCTTCAAAGATAGCAAAGTTTTCAGCTCTTCAATTTCCTCTAGCTTGCTTTCCTTCTGTTGTTGCTTCTTGGGAACTAAAGTGATTTTAGTACCTTCGAACATGAAACTATAGCTATTAGCACGACCATCATGTTGTACTGCTCTATCAAACTGCCATGGTCTGCCCAACAACAGATGACACACATCCATGTCTACAATGTCACACCAAATTTCATCTTTGTACTTCTTTCCAATAGAAAAATTCACACAAGCTCTTCGACACACCTTCACTTCACCACCCTTCCTTAACCATGCTAGCTTATACAGTTTAGGATGCTTCTCAGTTTTCAAGTTCAACTTCCTTACTGCTTCTATAGAGATAATATTATCACAGCTTCCAGCATCAATAACGAACTTGCAAACTTTCCCTAGAATAGTGCATGTCGACTGAAAAATATTGCTTCTCAACCAACTAGAATCCTCTTCTTGCTTTGGTGTAAGACATGACCTCCTCGTCATAAGATTACAACCTTCATCTCCAGACAATTCTTCTTCCTCCTCGACATAAGGTGTATTTGAACATTCTGCCTCCTCACCATCATCCTCCTCAACCTCTGCAACCATGGTTCTCTTCTTTGGCTTCAGACATTCATTGCTTTTATGACCCAACTCCTGGCAATTGTAACATTTGAAACCACTGCTAACCTTCGCCTTCTCAGCCTCCTTCACCACTGGTTTTGTAACAGGTTTAGAGACATTAGAACTTCCACTAACACCCTTCGCTTGATTATTGGAATTAGTCAACACACCACATCCACGCCTTCCTTGCTTCTCCCAAGCCAACGCTTTCTGATGTGCCTCTGCCACTGACCTAGGATCAAACATATTAACCATATCCTGGATCTGCATTCTTAACCCTCCAACAAATCTGGTAGTCAGCTGTTCTTCTGTCTCCATGATATCATTTCTGGCAATGAGTTGGTAAAATTCATCTGCATAATCATTAACTGACTTCGTCCCTTGCCTCAGATTCTGCAACCTCTAGTACATGAGTGATTAATAGTTGTAAGGTAAAAATGTGGCTCTCATCAACTTCTTCATCTTCTCCCATGATTCAATCTTTGACTTTCCCATTCTCTCCCTTGTAAATTTAGTTTGCTGCCACCACGCCAAAGCTCTCCCCCTCAACATAGTAGCAACCAACTTCACTCGACGATTTTCCGAAACTTCCTTGAAATCAAAGATCTCTTCAACATTAGACAACCAATCAAGAAATTCTTCTGCTACCATTCCACCTTTAAATTCAGGAATTTCCATCTTCATACCCGATTCCCATCGACGATCATCTTCAACATTTGATAAGAATTTCGAACTTGGTCTTGATCTCGATAATGAATGCTAGCTCTATCACCCTCTTCATCAAAATCAAAAGTACGCCTACATCGATCTCGACCATTATCATCCCTTCGTTCATGCATGCTTCTTCGACTATGTCTCTCTTCATCTCTGTACGCCTCATTGTCAAATTCACGTTGACTTCTTCTCTCTTCATGTCCATAGTCATGATGATCTCTCCGTGATGAAATTGATGTTTCTCTTCTATCTCTAAAAGAATGCGGTGATACCCTCCTCGCTTCCGTAACCGATGGCGAAACTCGGTTTCCTCCATGGTTCGAGTTTGGTGATCTCCTCCTTTGAGTTTGATTCAAATCATTCATCAACTTCTCTAACTTTCCAATGCCTTCATCAAATTTCTCATTAATACATTGTTCCATGAGCTCGGCTTCTTCTCTTCTATACAACGCTTCAACATTTTGATGACGATTAGCTCTCCTTGGTGGCATGATTAAATTTCACAAAACTTCAACAAGTACTTCAAGACTTTCAACACAAGTCAAACAAATCTCGGCTCAATTCAACTTGGCTCGGCTTAACACTTCAAAAATTGGCTCCAAGTTAACACGATGTTATGCTCGGCCTATACTTCAACAAAAATGTACTTCAACACATCTATGCTCGGCCTTCAAACACTTCACGGCTTAACTTGGCTCGGCTTAAGGTTTCCAAGCAACTTCAAATTCAAACACTTCTGCAACTCTAGATCCAAAATGGAATGGATCGAAAGTCTCCCTCTTGTTGCAACTTCAAGATGAACACGATGAACAACTTCAAACTTCAAATACTTGGCTCGAAGAATCAACTTAGCTATGATTGGCTAAGTATGGCTCCGATACCAAACTGACGCAGCGGATTAACAGAAAATCGATATAATGATGAAAGTAGCAATCGGTGGATTGATGAGTACCAAAATGCCCAAATTCGTTGATCCGAAGATACCGAATTCTAACTATCTCTAACACGTTGATCGCGCACGATACCGTGAAAGAAGATCTTCAATTATTCAAGCGTTGATCAAGCGCACTTGATTCCGCGAATCGGCTTCAACAATCGTTGATTCGAGCGCACTCGAATAACCGAAAGTGGAGATAGGAGATTACACTCAACTACCAATTTTAGAAGAAAGCACACAGCAATCAACAAGAAATTTTATTCCAAAATCAACTTCCAAAAAGTTACAACTCACTCCCTATTTATAGAAGTTTACAACACAGCCCCTAAGTCGCACACGACTTACGACTTAACTAATTCGGCACCGACTTATCACAATAGCATATATATAACGACTCATAGTAACTACATCACAACATACTCACCAGACCGACTTACGACTCATCTAGATCGTTGCCGACCTAACAGGTACTACACTACTCTATTACAACACTCGCATACGTACACGACTCAACTCATTATATCACAATAGCCTTCGGTCGACCCAACGTCGTACCGACTTAACAATCACGGCTCAAGACTTAAACAGATAACGACTCACGACTTATATTACAACACAACACAACGACTCAAGACTCACGACTTAGCATGACCTGGCTTACGACCTAAGACTCATACGACTCAAACAACATGAGCTTCTTGCGGCATATCTCCTCAACGACTTAACTAGGTCATGCCCTTCCTCCGACTCAAAGCCCTTAATAGCTGGACTTTCCCCTGCTTCAAGATAAGTCATGGACGACTTATAGATGAGTCGTTGAGTCGTGTACGACTCATCAAACTCGAATGACTTAAACCCTTAAGTCGTAACTCCTTTTCATTTTCTTGGTTAGGTCGTAGCTCTTTCCCATGTGACTCCTTAGGCTGACTCGTGCACGACTTACGAGTTAAAACCGAAACTTCTTTAGATTGACTGATGCACGATTTAAGACCTAAAACTGAAGCTTCCTCCATTCGACTTAAAGCTTTGTTAACTCGTAGTTCCTTTTCTCGTGACAACTTAGGTCGTGACCATCTTCTGTTAAGTCGGAAACGACTTAAAATTCCTAAATGACTTAAGATTGTGGCCTTCTCCAAACGACCTAAAGACTTTGAACACTTCAACCTTACTAATTTCGTAGATCGTTCTGCATCAAGTGTAAACCAAGAATTTCTTCGCTTTCTCGACTCTTTGTGGGATTTTCTTTCTAATCCTGTTTTCATGTAAAACACAAATTGAGTGACAATTTTCATTATTAATTGTAAACTCAATTTCAATTTCAAGCTATCCCTTTCTGAATTTTAAGGGACAGTAAATAACGCTAATCTTTCAAATGGAAGCCCAGAAGATTATCTGGTGGTATCGTAGGAGGGAACATCGGAAATTTTCTCTAGCAAGAAAGACCAAGAAATCCATCAGGCAGCAATAATAGAAGTCCAGAAATCCAAAAGACAAGAAATTCATATGATAATAATAGAATGTCAGAAACTTCATCTGAAAGTAATGATAGAAAACTAGAAATCCTTATCCAGCAATAATAATAGAAGACCATAAATCCTTGTTCGGCAATAATAATAGAAGACCAGAAATCATTATCTAACAATAACGCTTTCATTTGTAGAGAAATCCTGCTTTCTTTATTTTAAAGCACATTAGATTATAATTTATAGATCTTCCTTTAGATCATTGCTTGAGTTTTGTTTTAGAGCTTAAATGGATCATTTTTTAATAGAGTTCTTTTTTCCTCTCTTCAGGCTTTGGTCACCTTAGTCCTTTTCTTTGCGCGTCTCCTTCAGCATTGAACATCTTATCCATTTCTTTGTGCCGCTCTTTGGGCTTTGAATGTTATAGTCCTTTTCTTTGTGCCTCTTCTTAGGCATTGAATGTCTTAGTCCTTTTCTTTGTGCTCTCCTTGGGCATTGACATTTTAGTCCTTTTCCTTATGCCTCTTTTTAGGCTTGAGATGTCTTTGTTTTTTTTCTTTGGCACCATCTTAGGTGATGATCTCAACATGGATCGTACCCCTTATCACTGTCTTAAGTAATGATTTAGGTTTGTCATCTGGCATGTTTAGTTAGCTATCTTAAGCAGAAATAACGACTTTGCCGACCACCCTCTAGGAAGTGCTTTAGTGAGGCCCTTGATGATAGTATTAAAGGCTGGTTTGGTGCTTTGATCAGGCCATCTTAGGCTAGACCAAAGGCTTACTTCATCCTCCCTCTAAGAGGCGCATCGGCCAGGCCACATAAGCGGGAGCAAAAGGCTTGCTAATTTTTTGGTTAGACCTTTTTAGACGGGACCAAAGGCTTACTCTAACCTCCTTCTAAGAGGTGCTTTGTCCAACCTATCTTGGCATGGGACAAAGGCTGGTGTCCCTTACTACCATCTTACGTACTATTTTAGGCGTTCTCTTCAATTTTAGGAGAGTCTTACTCCTCAACCATGTAGATATACTTATTTCAACTTCTTTATTCGTCCATTGTTGGGAAATATGGTCACAAAATGTTTAGCATTCCATGTTCTTGCCATTACATTTCTGTCAGTTCGGCATAGTCTGTAGGCCTATGGTTGGATCACTTTGTATACGATTAGGGGTCCTTCCCAATTTGGATTGAGCGATCCATTTGTCGAATTTTTAGTATTTCCCATAACCCTTTAGAGCACTAAATCTAGTTCTTGAAATGATCTTTCTCTTACTTTGAAATTTTAGTACTTGGATATTCTTCATTGTTATTCAACCATCCATATAAATGCTTCATCTCTTAATTCATTGATTAAGTCTAAGGATTCTTTCTTTAATTCTTGATTCGGATTAAACACATGTGCAATTTTTCGATAAAAAGGTACTTCGACTTCAATAAGGAGCATAGCTTCGCATCCTTATGTTAGGGAATAAGGAGTATGCCTTGCTGCAGTTTTTGTAGAGGTTCTATATGCCTATAATATAAGAGGTGGTTCTTCTACCCAATTTCCTTTAGCCTTGCCAATCGTTTTTTGAGAATGGTCTTAATAGTTTTGTTTGCAGCTTCCATGGCTCCACTAGCCTTAGGGTAAGAAACAGATAAAAAGCTCTTAATTATTCCATTTCTATTGAAGAACCGAGTAAATTTTTTGTTCTTAAATTGGGTTCCACCATCGAATATTATTTTGTATGGGAGCCCAAATCTGGTCATGATATACTTGATCACCAACTTGAGAACTTTTCCCGATGTGATATTTGGAAGTGGCTCTATTTTTACCTATTTTTTGAAATAATCAATAGCTACTACCGCATATTTGGCTTCTCCTTTGGAAGGTAGAGATTCGATAAGGTCAATTCCCCATACATCTAAAAATCATGGTCTCGAGATTGAGGTTGACACATTTGATGAAAAATGTGGGATCTTAGAGAACTTCTGGCATTTTTTACATCTTTACACATAATCGATGGCATGGTTAGTCATTTGAGGCCAACAAAAGCATTTCCTTATATTTTTTTTAGCTAACTTCGTACGATTAGAATAGTCTCTACAGAACCCTTCGTAGGCTTCCCTTAGCAATTTTTCTCCTATTTTCGGATCAATACACCTTAAGTAATGGAATGAATATCCCTTCTTATAGAGTATTCCATTTCCCATAATGAAGGTTAGGGCTTGATGTTTTGTTCTTCTTGCTCCTTTTTATCTGTTAGTAACTTCTCTTTTGTTATATAATCGGTAATGAGTGTTATCCAACTATTCTCATATTGATCATCAATTTCTGTATGAGAATATTTTTCTAAAGAATTTCAATTTCATCTTCCATCTCTTTGTGTGTTAAGGGTTGAGACTTAGTCAAAACTACAGACTCCCCTTATGGATTGGGGCTTTTCACCTTTATACTAAGATTTTATTGGTAGTCTACTAGTATAATTCGGGGATTTGGTGCTTCTCGTTAGTTGGCTAACTTAACCAAAGATTCGACTTGGCAATCCTTTCCTCTCGGCACTTGGTGTATTGAAAAATCTTCCAATTGGGTGGATATTTTTAATACCTTCTTGATGTATAAGATCAGCTTGGTATCATTTGTTTGATATTTTTGTTCTAGTTGATTTACATTAATTGCGAATCACTAAAGATCTCAACTCTAGGAATCTTCAACTGAAGGGCTAAGGTAAGTCCTGCTACCGTTAACTCGTATTTTGCAACTTTATTAGTAGTTGGGATTCCCAATTTCATTGTATAATGTAAATGGTGCCTATCAGGGGTAATAAACACATATCCAGCTCTAGCTCCTTGCTCATTTGAGGCTCCATTTGCAAATAATTACCACTTAGGCTTTAGATCCTTTTAGTTTTATGATTGCTCTTTAATAAATCATGTACATTCATTGATAAAATCGGCTAAAGCTTCTCCTTTAATTGCTACTTGAGGTAAAAATTCAATATCATTTTGGCTGAGCTCTATCCTCTATTTTACTAACATTCCTAAAGCTTCGGCTCACTAAAGACTTATTTAAGCAGAAATTTGTTTAAGGCCTTGATTGGATGTGCCTGAAAATTGGCTATTAACTTTAATGATGTGATCTTTAGGCAGTACGCTAGTTTTTCAATAATTGGATATCTGGTCTTTGCATATTTTAGCTTTATACTAAAGCTGAGTTCATTTCTCTTCTCTGATTCGGACTAAACTAGTTGCGTGCTCAAAGACTTCCATATAGAGGTAAAGGCTTTCCACCTCCATAGGGCTAGATAAAATGGGTGGTTTCTCCAAATGATTTTTCAGCTCCTCAAAAGCTTTTCGACAATCCTCATTCCACTCGAAGTTTTTCTTCTTTTTACTTACATCGAAGAATGGAATGCATTTGTCGGTGGCGTTGAAAATAAATATATTTAATGTTGCTACTCTTCCATTTGGACTCATTATATCTTTACTTATCTTAGGTTTAGCCATATCTTTAATAGCTTGAATTTGGTCAAGGTTGGCTTTGGTTCCCCTAGCACTGACAATATATCTCAAGAATTTGTTGGACTGAATCCCAAGAGAACATTTCTGTGGGTTAAGCTTCATCTAATATCTTTGTAGTACATCAAACGTTTCTTTAAGATCTTTTAGATGATTACCTTCCTCTTGAGATTTAACTAGCATATCAGCCACATATACTTACATGTTTCGGCCAATTTGTTCTTTGAATATTCTATTCACTACTCTCTGGTATGTTGCTCCAGCATTTTTTAATCCGAAAGGCATTACTTTATAGCAAATACATTCCCCAATCTATTATGAAACTGGTGTTTTTCCTCATCTGGTTTAAACATTAGAATTTGATTATGTCCAAAATAAACGTCCATGAAAGATAAAAGTTTGTGTCAACTTATTGCATTGATTAATTAGTCTATCCTCGAGAGGGGATAGTAGTCTTTAGGCATGCTTTGTTCAAATCAATGTAGTCAACACACGTCCTCCATTTCCGATTAGATTTCTTGAGTAGTACTGGATTGGCTAACCCTTTAGGTAAATCACTTCTTTGATAAATCCATTCTCAAGCAATCTTTTGACTTCTTCCTTCAAAATATTAGATCAGACCTTATCAAACTATCTTTTCTTCTACCGAGTCGGTGTGGTATTTGAGTCTATATTCAAAGCATGACACATGATGGTCGGATCTATTCCAACCACATTTGAATAGGTCTAAGAAAATACATCTTTCCTGGATTAAAGGAACTGAATTAACTCTCCTTTTAGTTTTTATCTAGCTCTTTTCCAATTTTAATTATCTTTGTTGCATCGGCCGGATCCAAGCATATTTCTTAAGGTCTTCTGTGGGATTCATCCCCCCTTGTTCACTTCGATAGTCTAGTTCAATGATAATCCCCTTATCTACTATCTCATCTTCCATTGAATTTACTTCCTTCTTTTTTTTTCTTTTTAGAGAAATTAATTTTTCTCAATACATGCTTCGTTTTCTCAATGGGCTTTGTTATTTCTTTGAATGATGAGTTTGGAAATCGTCATCCAAAGTTTTTTAACATTAATTCTGATTAATTCACTTTCCCCTTAATCATAAAAAGAAGTATAATCTAGTTTGTATTAATCAACAATGGCAAAGTACATTTCTCGAGAGCTTAATTGCTCTCCTCTTATGATCTCCCACACGTTCTTGGTCAGAAACTACCTCATCAAGTATTTTGGTGAGATAAAAGCATCTACCTTGTCCAAAACTGGCCTCTTGAAGAAAGCATTATAATAAGAAGGTTAATTCTCATAATGACGAAGAGAATCCCAAGGTCATGGAATACGGTGGAACTCCCATCAGTACCAGAGGTCTTATCTGCCCAATTGCCGTGTTATTAGACCCAAAAATGGGCTCAAACTTGGTTAAGCTTCTTCTTCGGTGTTTCTATTTGGTCAAATGAATGTTTAAAGATCATGTTGACAGCACTTCAAGTATCCACCAGAATTTTAGTAACCACAGAGAGTCCAATTTGCGTAGTGATCATAAGTAGATCATTATGTGGATGACGAATCCCTCCTAGCTTCCGCGGTGTAATGGTCAAGTTATGCATCTGGATTTGGAATCTAGGATTTTGAGTGGTGGTTCCTCCTGAAGAGAGAAAATCCCATCTTTCACTTCTCTAATCTAGAGATTTTAGCTCTTTGCTACTTCCAACTAGATGTGGGCCTCCATGGATCCACATTAATTCTGTTAAGGGATGGAACGAAGTCTAGTTGGACATCACCTTCTACTAAGTTTGTAGCATTGTTTGGTTGTCTTTGGTTACCATTTTTAGAATGAACAACTTTCTAATTATCCTTCATAAACTCCTTCAAGTGTCCAGATCGAATCATACATTGAATTATGCCAACTAGTAATCGACATTCATCTGTTTTATGTCTGTTTGCGTTATATAATAAACACAGTAATCTTCCCTTCTTCTTGGTTCAGGGTTGGTTTTAGCCTCATAGGAATTTGGAATATTGCCACTTTCTTTCATTGCAATGAATATGTAAGATATTGCCTTGTTCAAAGCAACATGATTAGTACTAATGGTCTCCTCCCATTTACACTTCCTATTTCTGTGGTCATATCTAGTTTTTCCTGCTTCCATTTTTGTTTGAGCTTTCTTCTCAGTGTGATACATTTTCATCCGTATGGATGAATGTTTCAGCTTGAAAGTGGAAATCCTACAAGTCCTTACATTTGTGTATATGGAGTTCTCATCGGAATGGGGCTGCTCGATCAGCCTTGAATGTAATGCCACTAACTTGTCCCTATCTATCATATATTTTGCCTTTAGTGCCTTTACATTAACCCTCTTAAGATAATTGCCCAATAACTCCCTAGGTATTCGTTTGATATTAGCCAGCACAGTGTAGTTAATAATTGGATCTTTATAGATACAGAACTATGTCAAGAATTCATAAGAAAATTGTTTTCAGTAATAGAAAGCCCTCTCTCGGTACTGCCCGTACCACTTAGCAGTATTCTATAAGTCCATCTGACTTTCAAAGGCTAATAAGTTATCATCCGGATAAGTCGCTTCGTTATACTTGATAGATGGAATCTTGATATGAGAAGTAATTTTTATGGACATGATTTCATCTATGAATGGAGCTTCTCGACGATTATCATTGACTTTGTCATCAAGAGTTCTCTTCCGTTAAGATTAAATGTATGTTTTTCCATATTTTCCACCCTGTCACTTAAGTAGGCTTCATCACTGTGGTAGTTGCTTCTATCTGGTTTATATTCCTTGGAGGTTGAACTTCCAGATTGTTCCACGGAACTCTCTATCACCCTTTCTTAGTGAATTGATTTAGCCTGTTGGTCACCCTTTCTCTTTTGTGGAGTTATGATAAGTTTGCCTTTACTTTTGTTTTTAAGCAAAGAAGCATCCAAGCCCTTCTTGGAGACTCTACCTCATCTCCCTCCGTGAGCTTGGAGGATTTTGAGCAAGGATTCCTTACAAAAGTTCTTTCATCATTCACATCTTTTATTCTAGGTTTTTAATCTTAGCTTCGCTATTGGTTCGTTGTGTCGGCTCTGCTGGTTGTCTGACTTTTGCATTATCCATGTTGAAATTAGGAATAATATTATCTTCCAATATTGCTTGTAGTGCAACTTCTTCATTTTGAACATTGGTTCACCTTGATTTCACCATTTCTTGAGATAAAAATTCATCAAATTAGTTTGAGGGTAGAGTTAAATAAGTTCGGATGTTTAGGCCTCCTTTTAGCGCCAAAATTTTAAATATAAAATTAGTATGACACCATGATGTCATGAATGATAAATGAATCATTGATTCGAGTATATTTGATAATATAACTAAGGATAGCTTAGTCAGTATTGATTGAATCAAGAACAAATCTAACACTCAGGCCAAGTACAAGATGATATCATTAGGAGATGAGCTATAATACCCATGGGTTTTAAACGTTACACATTCGATGGCTCATGTGTCATCTTGGAATATGATATTCAAGATTTCTTAATGTCATTTGGAAAAAATGTTCGAGTGTGCTTAAGATCACTTGGAATAAAATATTCGAGAATCCATATGGTCCTTAAGAATAAGACACTCCAAATCTCATGTCATATATCTAAAGGAGAAAAAAGATATGTGGTAATTATGTAAAATAGCCCATAATTAAATAGCACTTATGTTCATAGTCTAATGTCCATACGTAATATTCAAGATAGGAGACATGCATATAAACATTAGTTTTGACCGAAGCTCATGTGAATCCATGTAAAATAGAATCACAATTGTTTTAGGTCTGAAAAGCTTTATTATATGCATATTCATGTCCAATAATGTTCAAAGTGCATAATCAAGGTAATATGCATGTACAAGTTCTTATGCATATAAATCAACCATGATTACAATTAGATTAGAATTGTCCCCAATTCGATTTAGGGTTACAAAAGTTTAATTTTGAGAGTTGAGAAAAGAAAATCCATGAGCCATCTCCATGACCCCTACGTCCGTATTTATATAGGTGGGCGCATGGCAAGATGCAAGGCTTCAACATACTTGGTTTTGGCAACATCAATGTTGCATGGCCATGGGCTTTGTTTAATGATGGAATTCAACATCCCTTGGTAAATAGCATAACTTTGGCACCATCTTAGCAGTGATAGCCTTCGGCATCGATAATCTTATGCATTGAAATGCTCTCAATTAGTCATTAACGGCATCGGTCGGAAGCAACATTAAGCATTAGTGAAGAGCAGGGTTGATAAAAGCAGTTTTGATAAAGAGCGGCATATTAATTTCCTTGGATATTGATGACTTCCAACATCAATATCGCACTTATAGATGTGCAGCATTGCCTAAAGATTGATGAAACACATTGTCATCAAGATGCGGCACTGGTTATGAGTGGCGTTGTCTTATGGAAGTATCATTTAAGTGGCATTGTCCATCAAATAGCTATGGTAATAATATTTTATGACATTAGTGTATAGCGGTCTTGGTAAAATGCAGCATCGTTTGACAGTCGGTGTTGGCATTGAGGAAACACGATGTGGGTGCAAAGCTGCATTGTCTTGTGATATTGGAGATCTGTCATCACTCGCTTTTTCCGTATGCGATATGAGGTATTGCTGCCATCTAGTGTCCTTAGCTTTATTAACAACGTGTGATTCCAACATTGTTGAGGGACAACATCATTGGTTTCGACAATAACCCATCATCATTCTTTGACCATTGTTCATTAATACGATGTTCTTAGCTATATCACACACAACATTCCTTCGTGGATACTAAATGTACTAACATCCAAATTGACATGCCACATTCCATCGATATAGGTTGTAACACCTACAACATTGTTACTTCAGCTCCATTACTATAGCACCATTTATGTGTCATTACTTATCTCTATGGCATTACTAGCCTTCGACGTAGAACTTAGCGGCATCAATTCCTTTATGACACCACTACTTATATCATTACTTACGACATTGAATATATATGGATAACAGTAACAATTCGAAGTGTTCCCACGGAATGGGTGCATCGCCCTTTATTGTTTGAGATATAATTCACCAGTACCATATGATTCATAATCATATAATTAAAAAATTATATATTCAAACTTTGGCTTAGTCCATAATTCCAAAATAATTGCAATAAATTTAGATACTTCTATATTTTCCAATGCATAAAAAATACCACTATTATAGTTTTATTTTATAACGAATATTAATAATATTAATATTGAAATAGAGCTATGTCTATTTTTCAGTCAATACTGATAAATAGTTGTCATTTCATAAATAATGTTTGGTACATTTCATAAAAACGATTTTCATAACTTGATGTTACCAATAAGTGTTATATATGGCATGCTCCCACCATTTCTTCAATTACAATAATAGCGTATAAAATATAAAGCTTCATTCAATTACTTTATCTATTGTATTTATTTCATTTACTGTAACTGATTTACAATCGAGAATTTCCATATCAAATATCTTAAACTCGAGGAATAAATTTCATGGTAAGCAATTTTCTATATAAATACATTTTGGAATAAAAATCGTATTTCTCATTCCAATTTTAAATATCAATTATTATATTTCAATTCTTATTTCCAATGTTTCTTTATGAAGTAAAGTAACCATTTACTCACTTCATCCCAACCATGCCTTAAGTTACATGCACTCTTATATGTTCATTTTCCTGTAACGTCCCGCTTTTTCGCACATTTTAAATCGACACACGTGCCAATTCAAACCATACGGAAGGGCGGATTGTTATGGGGTAAATAAGAAAAAACAGAGAAGAAAAAAAACTAAACAGAATCTCACAGCGGAAGGATAAAATATAATAATCAAATATACAGTTTATAAATCTGTTTACAAAACCATTTATATAATACATATCAGAGTTACACATACCAATAACAATGCAGCGGAACAGTGTGTAGTGCACTAGTATAAATAATAATAATATAAATCTTTGTCTTCGTCCTCCAGAGCTAAATCTTGCAATCCTGAAACGCTCGGACTGACCCGAGCGAATTTGAAAAGACAAAAACACTCGAGTTAGAACTAAAAGATCTTATGTGAGTTAAATTAACAGAAATAAATATGAGTGCAGTAACTCAGGAGATGCTCGGGATTTACATCTCCTAAGGATCCGTTAAACTATTTACTATATAGTATATTGCGCTATTATAATAGTGTCTATTTGTAAAATAAACTTACTTTTAAATAGCGTTAAGGCTTTACATTTTCCACCTTAACACGTAATAGTCCCAGTAGTCCATCCAATATCATGGTCCCCCCTGATCGGGAAGCCACCAGAGGATACCACACGGGCTACGGGAGAAATTCAAACTTGTACAAGGCGCGATAGGGTAGGTGACACGGCACAACTAGGCAATGCCAGGGTAGATATACCAATTGCTATCCGGGCTGGTGGAAATGCGCAGCGCGACGCTACCGCCCACCTCGAACAAACTCCCCCAAAACAAAAATAAAAGTGGCCACTGAATCAATCCAAGGTCAAAGTATAATATCGAAGAGGAGTGTCCGATCAGAGGAATGACCTCATTGGCCCGAGAATCGCTCCTGTTTTAGCCACCTTATGCCAACTCACGGGAGTCGGGTCCACGTATTTACCTCACAGGAAACACCGCCACCAACCTACATCATTCTGGAATCTCCACCGCGTACACGATTAGTCAAAGTGGTTTTCGGTATCGACAGAGAGTATGTCCATATCCGATCCCGGTCTCTTTGCCAACCAATCATTATTATAACACCGCGGTCATTTAAAAATAATTATTCTTTTAAAACCAAAATAAAATATCCATTTCAAAACCATATAATATGATATCATTTCCTTTTAAAACCCAAAACAATATGATATCATCTTTATTTTCCAATATATTCTTTTCCAAAATCATAGGATTTTCAAGTAAAATATTTAGAAATCAAAACTCTTGAATATAATATTTTCAAATTATACTATCTTGAAAATCTTAACTTTGAAACAAGTTCCATTTCTCAAATGGTTAAATATTAAATTTCCTTTATAAACCAAAATAGCTTCTTTAGATTTCACAAATCAATTTCAAATATTGATTTAAACTACCAAATACCATTTCAATTCTTATGTTTCAAAGCTTTAAATATTTCACCATTTCAAAAACAAACTCATTTGACAAACCCATATATATCAAATTCAATTACTTATTATTCAGACTTGAAATGTTTACTTAATGAATTCAATATAATTTAAGTAAAACCTTTAACTTCACATAATTGGAAAATCTTTCAATTTATTAAACTTGATATATTCAATTAAATCAACCTGTATTCATTTAAATCACTTTACACAAAAATCAAGTTATAAAAATCATATCCTTTAAAAAAATTAATTTTTATTAAATTTCAATTTAACTTAATATTCATCTTCCAAATCTTATTCTCATTTAAGTCATAAAAACTCCAGAAATTAGATTTTAAATAAATGCTTAATCGTATTTGATATTAAAAATCAAACTTTATTTTATACTTCAAATCTATACAAAGCTTAAACCCAAAAATTACTAAATATATATAAATAACTAATTCAATATCCCATAAACCATATATATATAGCTTTACAAAACCATAAAAACATTCCAAAATATATTTTATATATATACCACGGTGCCTGTATAAAATTTTCTACCCTATGGTCAAGTGATACGGATGTTTATCATTTCAATCCGCAATTTAAAATAAAATGCGGTTGTATATCATTTCGAACCGCAATCCCGAATGAATGAAATGCATAGCAACTTGCAATTAATAAAATAAATCATCCATTCATCCATCAAATCATACATCCATTTATAACAGTCATCATCCAATTTCAAACAATCATCAATATATAACAGGTGATAAATAATGGTATCAATTATCAGTTTATACTCAAAATAAATTTAATAACTGTTAATTGGCAGTTTATATGCAAAAATAAACGTAAACTTAACTGGCAGTTAATATGAAATAAAATTTAACATAACTATGCCTGGCAGTTAATATGAAATAAATAAATTCTAACTGTCAAATTTATATGCAATAAATAAATAAATTCACAGTTATATTAAATAAATGCGTTTAAACAGAAATAGTGAATAAAACATGCCAAACGGTCATAAAAAATTTCTACCCATATCTAAAATTAATTTAACAAACACAAGAAATTTTAGAAATTGTGAGTGGGTTAAAACACTCACCTTTTGAATTTAAATCGAATTTAAATCCGATTTAAACCCAAAAATTCGACGGTCTCCAAATCTATCCAAACCAGTGTCAAAAAATCTGGAATTTTATTACGATCCTAACAAAAAAAATCTCGTGTGAAACGGAGTTCGTAGGAGAAAGCTATACGCATTAATGGTGATTGAAATTTCAAAAAAAAAAGAAAAAAGAGTAGAAATAAAAGAACACCTTCAAGCACCACGTCATCCCCCTTTCTTTCCCTCTCTCCCTCATGCGTTTTGCTTCCAGATTTTTCTGAGAAGTTTGAATTTTAGCTTTTGATTTGGTTTGGAATTTTTATTTGGATATAGGATTTGTTTGTCTGCCATTGAGGAGGAGAAGGAGCTGATGAAATTTTACGCGCAGACAAATGAGAATAGGCGGAGGCTAGCGTTTAGCGGGGTATTTATAGATGAAGTTGGAATAGACAGATGGATCCGATTTTAAATGAATTCACAATTTGTCAAATTTAAATTCCAATAATCCATTTATTTGATTTTTAGATCTTATTATGAATAAATGGTCAACTTACCATTCCTATCATTTCTGATTGCAATTAGCTTCAAATTTATTAACCAAACCTCCATATCAAATAAAGATTTATTGCAAAAAATTTAGTGTTTACCTTTAATTAAAGTAAATTCAATAAATTATAAAATCTTATTTCAAATGAAATTTTATACCATTCGTATTCAATTCTCTTTATTAAATCAATCATCATCTTATGTATATATTTAACATTAGTATATATCAATTTACCCCAATTAAATAAAATTTTATTCCCAAATTGATTTACAGCCTAATATAACATTTGAATTTTATTCCCAATTCATAAATTACTACCTTAACTAAATTTTACGTTTCCCTTTTAATTTACATTTTCACCTTACGTTACTACACTAATTATCCTTAAAGTAACGTCTATTATTAATAACAATATTATAATTACTTACCGTTTTATTTCATAAATTAATCCATTTACAAATATATGCACATCTACAAATTAAGATTCTAAATCCAATTTCTTATTCCATCTAGGTTCCATTTCTTCACTTTATGAATAACTAGCATTTCCTATTCATTTATTACATCTACTTATATTCACTTTATGAATAGTTTGATATTCCATTTATTACCAACTTTAATTATTGCAATTTATTATCTACATAAAATTTGAATCTATTCATTTAATATAACAAATCAAATTTCCATTCACACCTTATTATCAACCCATAATTTATTGCAATTCATTATCTTAGATAGATTTTATACAATTAATATCAACTTTACATTAAATTTCTATCCGATGAATACTTATTCATCAATCAATTCAATATTTACTTTTCTTTTCCTCTATTTGATACTTAACCGAGTATACATTTAATGGGTAAACATAACATTGAATTATAATGCATTTCTCATGCATGCTTCATTTCATATAAATTCCTCTTTATTAACTAAGTCACATTAACAAAACAAAATATTTTTTTTTATTTCAATCAATTACCAGTCTAGACTTAATATATTAAATAAACGGTTAACCTAAAACGATTGCTACCCCTTTAGCATTCAAATTCACTTACGACTATTATTAACACAATGTTGCCATTTGATTTATATATATATTTAAATAAATTATATGAATGGGTAAAACTTTAAAAATTATCTTACCTGCAAATTTACTCACAAACATCCTAAATTACCAACTTGCAATTTATTTTTAATTACTAAATTTGCATTGATTATATCAAGTTGAGATTTAATATGTATTATTTCCTCAAATAAATAAATCTTTGGATTTAAATTCCCAAAACCATAAATTATGTCCTACCATAAATCTATGCTTTTATTATTTTACGTTCACACTCCCGTTACTCTATAATAAATCACCAAGTAACGATATCCTAAACTAACATTAATTTATATATCAATCCTTATAACTCAATAAATTTGTCAAATATGAATAGCCTTAACAATACTTACACATATTATCTTACTTGCAATAATGTAATATTAAACGTTGAATTTCATTTATTTTGCAATACTTCAATTCAATTAATAAATACTGCTCCTATACTTAAATCTATATTAACAAATCGTTAGATTTGGATCGATAGAAATCAGTTTACCAAAGCTTACGTACACATTACGTAAATAAACAACTATATAAATTTGCCACCTATTAGCTCTAAATTTTATTCTTAAGTTTGTTACCTATCAATTTAGATTATACTTCCATCTATAATGCAAATCTAAATCTCCTCTAACTGCATAAATTAGGGCAATTTATTGCAATTGATTTCCCATTAAACTTCATAAATTAACAAATTGAAACCTAAATAAAAACGTTTATTTATTTAAAAATCTTGTTGTTTAATTGAATTGACCATTCACGGATATAATTTACATTGTTCTCCAATTATTACTTAAATACATCACACAACGTTAAATCTATATTCAATACAATTTGTTACCAAAATTAATTTAACGAAAACAGTTACGCCCTTAAAATTTCTCTTCATTCATTAATTGCTAATTGTTATTCAATTAAACCCATTCATTTGATTACCCTATTATGCATCAATTATAAACCCATCATTTTAAAGGTGATGTCTACATTTTATACTATAAATTTACCCCTTTATATTCCAATATCAATGAATGCTCACATACAAATTTTGATCTTAACTCCAATTAATTATTCCATTTAATCCATTAATTACTAACTTTAATTATTGAAATTTGATTGTCTAACATACAATTTGAACCTATTTCCAAATTTTCATAATTAATTAACCCTTACAATAGTTTACAAATAAAAGGGATTGTATTAAATAAATAAATTATTGTCCTGCATTTCTTTATTTCACCCATCTACATTCAATACCCATAATCAATATTTTATTTCATTGTTAAATCCAATACTTGCATTACTTTACTTATTCTAACTTATATCCAATGCAACAATTTCCACTATTTCTATTAATTACAATATATAGTTAAATTTGTAAATTCTAATTTCCCTTGGTACATCAAATTTCACATACTCTTTCATATAAATAACTAAGATTTTTATTCCTTTCTAAATTTAAATTAAAATCCCTATTAATTATATTCATTTTAAACATCGAATTTACATGGGTCGTTACAATCTCCGCCACTCAAAACATTTCGTCCCCAAAAAGGAAAAGAAGGAAAAGAAGAATTAAATACAATACATCTTATTCAAAATATTTAACTTATAAACAATTAAATTTACAAAATTAATTACTTTAAATAAGACATCCTAATTTATAACTATTTAATCCTTTATATTTAGATTATTAAAGTTTGGAAAAACATTTTCAAAATATTTCTAAGATACTGCAATTTCTTATATAATCCAAAGGGTTACAATTTATATAAAGTGAAATATTTAAGTGGTTTCAATCCTAACAACAAATCAATACAACAACCATCAGTTCAACAAACAGCATACACACACATACAAAACAACCATTAAATCAAACAAACAAATAGTTGTTCGGGTTCAAAACTTTTAAATTGTTCGGAATGAAGAATAACTACTAGCGCATCATTTACTCAACAGTTTTAGATAAAACCAAATAGATTATTCATTCACCCCAAATCAAACTTTAAAGTACCCTTGCCCAAACAACCATCAACAACAAATTCAAACAACAATCAACTTAACTTATTAATAATTTCATCTCATACCTTTGTTATTTGATTTTCTCTTTTTATTTAAACCACATAAATTTTCCTTTTATAATTTATATTTATTTCTAACAAACTTTAAATTTTATTTTCTCATTCAGTGGTTGTTTCCTTTATTTCTACTTATTACTTACAATTATTCATTTTCATTTATTCGGGTCATGTAAGTTTCTTTTATTTGTATTATATTTAATGCACTTCTCAATTTCAATCATTTATTTAATGCTTACATTTCTATTATAATTAATTATAATAACCCTTTTTTAATTACACTTAAATTCTTAACCTTATAATATCCATTCTCATAAGTAAAGGATTTTATTAATTCATTCACTAACGTTTTGCAGTCATTTATTTTTCTTTTTACTTAAAATTTCTCAATTCCATTAAATAAGGTCATGCCAGTTTCCCCCCTTTTCACTATCATTATTCATTTATTTATTATCGCATGATCTCATTTAGTTACCCTTTAATTACTTAAGTTTAAATCATCTATTTGTCATACTTACCTTTAATTATATTTACTTGGTAAAATTTCAATTAATACTTAAGTTTAAACATTAAATTCTCATTTATAATAGCAAATTCATTGAATACTTCATTCCCTACTTTTACTGGTACAATTTCATTACATTCCCTATTAAACATTTCAACTTTTAATATTTGGTAAGTTATATATGTTTTTAAAGAATATACTTGAAAGTTATACAAGTTTCTCATTTCCTATGGTAAATTTAACATTTAATAATAATATTCTTTATTTCATAAGTTATAATTTCGATTTCATTTAAGACCATTTTTAACCTATCATTAAATCTCTTATTTCCTTTAGAGGTTTTAATTTATTAATTACCTATGTTTCGATTTACTACAATAATTGAAACAATTAATTAATGGAAATTTAAGAATTTAATACCGGGTTAAATTTTCACTTTATTTTAAAATAATAGATAAATATATTCTTACAACTTATATATCTCTAATTATTTTAAAACAATTTAAAATTTAGATATTTTAGAAATGAATATGTAGTAGAATTTACTACAGTGGTCTTTCCCCTTCGAAACTCGAAAATGAAAGTCGATGATGCGGCCGCCATCACCGAAATTATTTTCCAACGACAAAGAGGAAAGTACAAAACTTTTTCTTCAAAATCTTCTTTAAAACAGTTCTTCCGAATTATATTGAAATATTTATATCAGAAAATACTTATAACAATATTATTATATTCCAAATCATTTGAAAGAAGTTTTCAAAAACCCCGGAACTTAAGTTCTAAATTCCCAAATTACATTTATTTATTTTTAATCTTATTTACCTATTATTTATAAATTTTATTCCTAACAACCAATTTATTGCAACCAAATATAGATATCATTTGAAAATTTTATTTTATATATAGAAAATATAATAGGCAAAATTATTTCATTCACCTATATTAAAAACAAGTATTATGTCGGTCTGTCCTATTAAGTGTTTAGAAATTCCTATTGATGTCACAGCGTCCCATGCACCAACCAGAATTTATAAATACCAAACGGAACAAATTAACACAATATTAAACCTTTTATAACACTAACAAATACGCTCTCTCATATATATACACTCAGCGACTCCCATAGGGTATTACTACCCTATTAGTAAAGAGTCAAACCCCACAAAGCTAAGGTTTATCGCTAAACCAAAGCTCTGATACCAACTGTAATGTCCCGCTTTTTCGCACACTTTAAATCGAGACACGTGCTAATTCAAACCATACGGAAGGGCGGATTGTTATGGGGTAAATAAGAAAAAACAGAGAAAAAAAACTAAACAGAATCTCACAGCGGAAGGATAAAATATAATAATCAAATATACAGTTTATAAATCTGTTTACAAAACCATTTATATAATACATATCAGAGTTACACATACCAATAACAATGCAGCGGAACAGTGTGTAGTGCACTAGTATAAATAATAATAAGATAAATATTTGTCTTCATCCTCCAGAGCTAAATCTTGCAATCCTGAAACGCTCGGACTGACCCGAGCAAATTTGAAAAGACAAAAACACTCGAGTCAGAACTAAAAGATCTTATGTGAGTTAAATTAACAGAAATAAATATGAGTGCAGTAACTCAGGAGATGCTCGGGATTTACATCTCCTAAGGATCCGTTAAACTATTTACTATGTAGTATATTGCGCTATTATAATAGTGTCTATTTGTAAAATAAACTTACTTTTAAATAGCGTAAAGGCTTTACATTTTCCACCTTAACACGTAATAGTCCCAGTAGTCCATCCAATATCATGGTCCCTCCTGATCGGGAAGCCACCAGAGAATACCACACGGGCTACGGGAGAAATCCAAACTCGTACAAGGCGCGATAGGGTAGGTGACACGGCACAACTAGGCAATGCCAGGGTAGATATACCAATTGCTATCCGGGCTGGTGGAAACGCGCAGCGCGCAGCTACCGCCCACCTCGAACAAACTCCCCCAAAACAAAAATAAAAGTGGCCTCTGAATCAATCCAAAGTCAAAGTATAATATCGAAGAGGAGTGTCCGATCAAAGGAATGACCTCATTGGCCCGAGAATCGCTCCTGTTTTAGCCACCTTATGCCAACTCACGGGAGTCGGGTCCACGTATTTACCTTACAGGAAACGCCGCCACCAACCTACTTCATTCTGGAATCTCCACCGCGTACACGGTTAGTCAAAGTGGTTTTCGGTATCGACAGAGAGTATGTCCATATCCGATCCCGGTCTCTTTGCCAACCAATCGTTATTATAACACCGCGGTCAGTTAAAAATAATTATTCTTTTAAAACCAAAATAAAATATCCATTTCAAAACCATATAATATGATATCATTTCCTTTTAAAACCCAAAACAATATGATATCATCTTTATTTTCCAATATATTCTTTTCCAAAATCATAGGATTTTCAAGTAAAATATTTAGAAATCAAAACTCTTGAATATAATATTTTCAAATTATACTATCTTGAAAATCATAACTCTGAAACAAGTTCCATTTCTCAAATGGTTAAATATTAAATTTCCTTTATAAACCAAAATAGCTTCTTTAGATTTCACAAATCAATTTCAAATATCGATTTAAACTACCAACTACCATTTCAATTCTTATGTTTCAAAGCTTTAAATATTTCACTATTTGAAAAACAAACTCATTTGACAAACCCATATATATCAAATTCAATTACTTATTATTCAGACTTGAAATGTTTACTAATGAATTCAATATAATTTAAGTAAAACCTTTAACTTCACATAATTGGAAAATCTTTCAATTTATTAAACTTGATATATTCATTTAAATCAACCTGATATTCATTTAAATCACTTTACACAAAAATCAAGTTATAAAAATCATATCCTTTAAAAAATTTAATTTTTATTAAATTTCAATTTAACTTAATATTCATCTTCCAAATCTTATTCTCATTTAAGTCATAAAAACTCCAGAAATTAGATTTTAAATAAATGCTTAATCGTATTTGATCTTAAAAATCAAACTTTATTTTATACTTCAAATCAAATTTATACAAAGCTTAAACCCGAAAATTATATATATATATAAATAACTAATTCAATATCCCATAACCCATATATATATATAGCTTTACAAAACCATAAAAACATTCCAAAATATATTTTATATATATACCGCGGTGCCTTTATAAAATTTTCTACCCTATGGTCAAGTGATACGGATGTTTATCATTACAATCCGCAATTTAAAATAAAATGCGGTTGTATATCATTTCGAACCGCAATCCTGAATGAATGAAATGCATAGTAACTTGCAATTAATAAAATAAATCATCCATTCATCCATCAAATCATACATCCATTTATATCAGTCATCATCCAATTTCAAACAATCATCAATATATAACAGGTGATAAATAATGGTATCAATTATCAGTTTATACTCAAAATAAATTTAATAACTGTTAATTGGCAGTTTATATGCAAAAATAAACGTAAACTTAACTGGCAGTTAATATGAAATAAAATTTAACATAACTATGCCTGGCAGTTAATATGAAATAAATAAGTTCTAACTGTCAAATTTATATGCAATAAATAAATAAATTCACAGTTATATTAAATAAATGCGTTTAAACAGAAATAGTGAATAAAACATGCCAAACAGTCATAAAAAATTTCTACCCATATCTAAAATTAATTTAACAAACACAAGAAATTTTAGAAATTGTGAGTGGGTTAAAACACTCACCTTTTGAATTTAAATCGAATTTAAATCCGATTTAAACCCAAAAATTCAACGGTCTCCAAATCTGTCTAAACCAGTGTCAAAAGATCTGGAATTTTATTACGATCCTAACAAAAAAAATCTCGTGTGAAACGGAGTTCGTAGGGGAAAGTTATACGCATTAATGGTGATTGAAATTTCAAAAAAAAAAGAAAAAAGAATAGAAATAAAAGAACACCTTCAAGCGCCACGTCATCCCCCTTTCTTTCCCTCTCTCCCTCATGCGTTTTGCTTCCAGATTTTTTTGAGAAGTTTGAATTTTAGCTTTTGATTTGGTTTGGAATTTTTATTTGGATCTAGGATTTGTTTGTCTGCCATTGAGGAGGAGAAGGAGCTGATGAAATTTTACGCGCACACAAATGAGAATAGGCGGAGGCTAGGGTTTAGCGGGGTATTTATAGATGAAGTTGGAATAGACAGATGGATCCGATTTTAAATGAATTCACAATTTGTCAAATTTAAATTCCAATAATCCATTTATTTGATTTTTAGATCTTATTATGAATAAATGGTCAACTTACAATTCCTATCATTTCTGATTGCAATTAGCTTCAAATTTATTAACCAAACCTCCATATCAAATAAAGATTTATTGCAAAAATTTTAGTGTTTACCTTTAGTTAAAGTAAATTCAATAAATTATAAAATCTTATTTCAAATGAAATTTTATACCATTCGTATTCAATTCTCTTTATTAATCAATCATCATCTTATGTATATATTTAACATTAGTATATATCAATTTACCCCAATTAAATAAAATTTTATTCCCAAATTGATTTACAGCCTAATATAACATTTGAATTTTATTCCCAATTCATAAATTACTACCTTAACTAAATTTTACGTTTCCCTTTTAATTTACATTTTCACCTTACGTTACTACATTAATTATCCTTAAATCAACGTCTATTATTAATAACAATATTATAATTACTTACCATTTTATTTCATAAATTAATCCATTTATAAATATATGCACATCTACAAATTAAGATTCTAAATCCAATTTCTTATTCCATCTAGGTTCCATTTCTTCACTTTATGAATAACTAGCATTTCCTATTCGTTTGTTACATCTACTTATATTCACTTTATGAATAGTTTGATATTCCATTTATTACCAACTTTAATTATTGCAATTTATTATCTACATTCAATTTGAATCCATTCATTTAATATAACAAATCAAATTTCCATTCACACCTTATTATCAACCAACAATTTATTGCAATTCATTATCTTAGATAGATTTTATACAGTTAATATCAACTTTACATTAAATTTCTATCCAATGAATACTTATTCATCAATCAATTCAATATTTACTTTTCTTTTCCTCTATTTGATACTTAACCTAGTATACATTTAATGGGTAAACATAACATTGAATTATAATGCATTTCTCATGCATGCTTCATTTCATATAAATTCCTCTTTATTAACTAAGTCACATTAACAAAACAAAATAATTTTTTTATTTCAATCGATTACCAGTCTAGACTTAATATATTAAATAAACGGTTAACCTAAAATGATTGTTACCCCTTTAGCATTCAAATTCACTTACGAATATTATTAACACAATGTTGCCATTTGATTTATATATATTTAAATAAATTATATGAATGGGTAAAACTTTAAAAATTATCTTACCTGCAAATTTACTCACAAACATCCTAAATTACCAACTTGCAATTTATTTTTAATTACTAAATTTGCATTGATTATATCAAGTTGAGATTTAATACGTATTATTTCCTCAAATAAATAAATCTTTGGATTTAAATTCCCAAAACCATAAATTATGTCCTACCATAAATCTATGCTTTTATTATTTTACGTTCACACTCCCGTTACTCTATAATAAATCACCAAGTAACGATATCCTAAACTAACATTAATTTATATATCAATCCTTATAACTCAATAAATTTGTCAAATATGAATAACCTTAACAATACTTACACATATTATCTTACTTACAATAATGTAATATTAAACGTTGAATTTCATTTATTTTGCAATACTTCAATTCAATTAATAAATACTGCTCCTATACTTAAATCTATATTAACAAATCGTTAGATTTGGATCGATAGAAATCAGTTTACCAAAGCTTACGTACACATTACGTAAATAAACAACTATATAAATTTGCCACCTATTAGCTCTAAATTTTATTCTTTAAGTTTGTTACCTCTCAATTTAGATTATACTTCCATCTATAATGCAAATCTAAATCTCCACTAACTGCATAAATTAGGGCAATTTATTGCAATTGATTTCCCATTAAACTTCATAAATTAACAAATTGAAACCTAAATAAAAACGTTTATTTATTTAAAAATCTTGTTGTTTAATTGAACTGACCATTCACGGATATAATTTACATTGTTCTCCAATTATTACTTAAATACATCACACAACGTTAAATCTATATTCAATACAATTTGTTACCAAAATTAATTTAACGAAAACAGTTACGCCCTTAAAATTTCTCTTCATTCATTAATTGCTAATTGTTATTCAATTAAACCCATTCATTTGATTTCCCTATTCTGCATCAATTATAAACCCATCATTTTAAAGGTGATGTCTACATTTTATACTATAAATTTACCCCTTTATATTCCAATATCAATGAATGCTCACATACAACTTTAGATCTTAACTCCAATTAATTATTCCATTTAATCCATTAATTACTAACTTTAATTATTGAAATTTGATTGTCTAACATACAATTTGAACCTATTTCCAAATTTTCATAATTAATTAACCCTTACAATAGTTTACAAATAAAAGGGATTGTATTAAATAAATTATTTATTGTCCTGCATTTCTTTATTTCACCCATCTACATTCAATACCCATAATCAGTATTTTATTTCATTGTTAAATCCAATACTTGCATTACTTTACTTATTCTAGCTTATATCCAATGCAACAATTTCCATTATTTCTATTAATTACAATATATAGTTAAATTTGTAAATTCTAATTTCCCTTGGTACATCAAATTTCACATAATCTTTCATATAAATAATTAAGATTTTTATTCCTTTCTAAATTTAAATTAAATCCCTATTAATTATATTCATTTTAAACATCGAATTTACATGGGTCGTTACATTTCCTTTCTAAATGGTTGAACCAATTAAAAGAAAACCCTTACAATAATATCATAACGAAATCTTCACAAAAGTACATTTGGTCATCCTTAACTTTAAGGATATCAAATAAATTGCACTTTACGTGAACTGATCGGACTGTTATTTTAGAGATCGAATTCTTAGATTCATTTCGTAGATTTTGATATAGAGTTACATTTAACACAGTAAGGTCATGATTGTGCTAAGTCATATGAATAAATAATCTCACATTATGGTTTATTTTCTTATTTTGATGAACTAAATTCATCAAGGTTTTGTACATTACGAACTAATACCATTCAGCATATATATGTGATCCTGTATGGATCAAATATCTATATGCTTGTATTTCTTTTGAAGTTTGAAACTCATTGAAGATGGTACACATTCTTAGGCAAGTAAACTTGTAAGTGACCAAGTTACGAACATACTCGGTGGTTGTATAATTAGGCACTTGCATGGGTCAACATGAGTTTATTGATAAATATATTTTATATTTCTATTAGTCAATATTTATTCATTTCATTTGTATATTTTAATTGATAAACATTTTACCCACTCTAATAATTGCACAAGTTTATCAATGTAGATTATAATAACTTTATATAGAAAATATTCTTATAAAATTAGAAACGTTAAATATTACCATTTCATTTTTCTATTAAGGCTTTCACTAGTCTTTTATGTTCCACCAACCCTAAGTCAGAATATACGGAAGGCGGATTGTTATGGGGTAAATAAGAAAAACAGAGAAGAAATAAACAAAATAGAATCTCACAGCGGAAGGATAAAATATAATAATAAAATATACAGTTTATAAAACTGTTTACAAACATTTATATAATACATATCAGAGTTACACATACCAATAACAATGCAGCGGAAAAATATGAGTGTAGTGGAATAATAGTGTATAATAGTAATACAAATCTTCGTCTTCGTCCTCCAGAGCTAAAACTTCAAATCCTGAAACGCTCGGACTGACCCGAGCGAATTGAAAAAGACAAAACACTCGAGCCAGAATTAAAAGATCTTATGTGAGTTAAATTAACAGAAATAAATATGAGTGCGGTAACTCAAGAGATGCTCGGGATTTACATCTCCTAAGGATCCGTTAAACTATTTACTATGTAGTATATTGCGCTATTATAATAGTGTTTAATTGTAAAATAATCTTACTTTTTAATAGCGTTAAGGGGTTACCCATATAGCCCTTAACACAGAATATATTTCCATAATCTATACAGTACCGTAATCTCCCCCGTACTGGGCGTCGTCAGAGGGCACTCCATAGGTATGGTATAAAACAAAACTCGTAGTAAATGCTCGGTATGGTAGATGACACGGCACAACTAGGCAATGCCAGGGTAGATATACCAATTGCTATCCGGGCTGGTGGAAACGCGTAGCCGCAGTTACCGCCCACCTCGAACAAACTCCCCCAAAATCAAAAATAGAAGTGGCCACTGAATCAATCCAAAGTCAAAGTATAATATCGAAGAGGAGCGTCCGATCAGAGGTATGACCTCATTGGCCCGAGAATCACTCCTGTTTTAGCCACCTTATGCCAACTCACGGGAGTCGGGTCCACGTATTTACCTTACAGGAAACGTCGCCACCACCTACTTCATTCTGGAATCTCCACCGCGTACACGGTTAGTCAAAGTGGTTTTCGGTATCGACAGAGAGTATGTCCATATCCGATCCCGGTCTCTTTGCCAACCCATCGTTATTATAACACCGCGGTCATTTTAAAAATAGTTTATACCTTAAAACCAGAATAAAAATTTCTATTTCAAAACTATAAATACGATATCATTTTAAAAACCCAAACAATATGGTATCACTTTATCTAAAATATAATCCTTTTCCAAAATCATACCGCTTTAAAATTTATAATATCTGGAAACCAAACATTTGAATTATACTTTCAAACATAATATTTCTGAATTCATACTTTTTAAAAACCATAACCTCTAAAACATGAATGGTTTGGATATTCAACGGTACATAAAATAAATGGTTTAACTTTAAGGTTACTTTGTAAAGAAAATAATTTCCATAGTTTTACAAATATGTTTCTTTATTTAAAGTCTGAACCAAAATTTAAATATCACTTTCAAGTTCCAAACCACTTCAATTTCTATATATATATATCCATTTGGAGTAATAATATTTCAAACTAAAGTTGGAATTTATTCTTTCAACAAATTAAATGCTCTATTATTTAGTCTTGAATATTCACATAAATCCATAAATAAAACTCCAATTTTTTTTAGCAATTAAATATTTTCTTAAATTTAATTATACTAGAATATTCATTTTAAATTTCTCTTGGAAAAATCTAGTTATAAATATCATATCTTAAAATTTCCAACTTAAACATTTAACATATAATATAAATCATCAAACTCCATTTCCTCAATTTTTCCATTTTATTTAAGAGATTTATACACAGCTTAAATTCAAAATTTCTAACTTCATATGTATATATATATAGAAGAAAATATCAAAATTAACTTATTATAAACCGTATCATCCAAACCATAGAAATCATTTTAAAATATTTTATATATAGACCACGGTGCCTGTATAAAATTTTCTATCCTATGGTCAAGTGATACAGATATTTATCATTTCAATCCGCAATTTAAAAGATATAAAATTTTGCGGTTGTATATCATTTCAAACCACCATCCCGAATGAAATGAAAATACATGATAACTTGCAGTTTAATGATATGAAACAAAACATCCATTCATCCATCATCAATCATCAACCAAATTATCTCAAACATCATCAGTTTAAACAACATCAATATATGGCATATACAATATAACAGGAAATAATTGGCAGTTATTAATTAACATTTCATATTCAATTAAATTTGTAACTGTTTAACTAGCATTTTATATGCACATAAATAAATTCTAACTGCCAATTTATATGCAATACATAAAAGAAATTAACAGTTAATTTAATAAATGCGATTTAACAGATATGCTGAATAAAACATGCCAACAGTCATAAATAAATTTCTACTCATATCTAAAATAAATTTAACAACATAAAAACTTTTAGAAGTTGTGAGTGGGTTAAAACACTCACCTTTTGAATTTAAATCGAATCTAAATTCGATTTAAACCCAAAATTTCACAGTCTCCAAATCTGTCCGAACCTGTGCCAACAGATCCTGAATTTAATTTCGATCCTAATAAAAAAAATCTCGCGTGAATACGAGGTCGTATGAGAAAGTTATTCAATTTTAACGAGTTGAAACAAAAATTAAATAAAACAAAATTAAACAACAACCTAATTAAAGCTTGCCACGTCATAAAGCTTCTTCTCAACTCACGTATGCTCATCCAGGGAATGAACCCATTTCAACGCACGCCCTCCTCATCTTTGACCGTGCCTTTAGACCGCCCCAGTCCACCAGATGGTGACACGCCTCCACCATTACGACTTCCCTAGCCGAGCTCTCCAATACCCAGAAATAAATTTGCAAATAGTCGCTCCAAATCAAAACGCCCAAATTGACTTAGGTTTCGAAAACAGAGACTGCGCGTAGATTCGTATGGATGAAATCTACAACATATATATGTTGTTTTTTTTTGGAATTTTTCTGAGATGTTTGAATTTTCATTTGAAATTTGAATAGAAATAGATCTAGGTTTTGCAAGCATTAAGGAAGAGAAAGAGATGAAGAAAAGAACGTATAGACAAATGATAGAAAATGGAGGCTAGGGTTTATGATCGTCTATTTATAGATAGATCGCAAAAGAATAGGTGTGCACGAATTTTAACGTGCAAACGGAAGTGGTCCCAAAAGATAAATAATATTAATTACACACGTTACGGATTTAGGAAATAAATAAATTCCTTATCATTTACATTTTATTTTAAACGTATTTACAAATGTAAATCTAGATGTTTCGTTTACGTTTCAAAATATATCCACAATTTATTAATTTCCAAATTGATCTAAACAAATTTAGATGTAAATTAAAAGCTGATAAGTCTACCCATTGCAGTGTTAATTTCTCCACTTGAAATTATAAATTAAGTTTTCGAAAATCTATTTTTGATTTTCAAACATTTATATACTCATCTTTTACCAGTAATAAGGATGCATTAACATTTGTTCATGGTTTCACCTTATTATCCTCAAATTCCATTTTAATTTTCAATAATTACAATTGTTGAATGTTGATACTTTAATTAAATTTATACATCTTGCTTCCTATAACCTATATCAACAAATGGTCCAATTATAAATAGAATTAGCATTAACTTCATCTTATAGGATTAACTACTCCAATTACAAATCTATGCTAACTGCCCGATTTAAGTCAATTAATTGTAATTGAGTCTACATTAAATGTTATAAATTATAAATTGGAACCTCAATAAATTCGCTTATTGATTTAAAATCTTTCTATTCGGTAAATAGACATTTTATGGGTATAAATAACATTTGAATTATAACACATGTCATTAGTGCATGCTTCATTTCTTATAACTCCCCTTTATTAACTAGAACACATTAACCAAAACAAAATAATTAATTTAGATTTATTTCAATCGATTGCCATTCTTAACTTAACATACTCAAAATGGTTAACCTAAATAATTGTTACCCTTTTACATTCAAATTCACTTACAACCATCATTACAATAATGTTGCCATAGATTTAGATTTAATTAAATAAATTAGATAAATGGGTAAAGTTTTGTAATTATCACTAATGCCAAATATATATGCATTAATTACTACTTATTATTATGAATTCATTTATTAATTTACTAGTTGCCTTGTCTTCTTATATCCTATTTACTACCAAACTTTCTATTCTTAAATCTATACTCCCATTGATTTATTAAATTTCCACTTATTATGCATACTTTTAGCAACTCATATATACTTTGCATCTATTCCCCAAATTTCACATTCTATTGTTACATAAATTTGCATTGATTACTATTTATTATTACTTTACTGATAAATTAGATATTTGCATTGGTTTTGCTTATGCTAAATTAATTTCCCATAATAAATAAAGTTTCAAAACAATCAATAACATTTCCTTAGCCCAAACCCCGTTTACCAATTATTTTCCTTCAATAATTCATGTTGCTATAAATACGTACATTTACACTTTATAGTTATTCTAGTATACCTATTCCAACACTCTTAACCCTTATCTTTACGTTCACCCACTTGTAATATTAATTATATTTATTACAATTCAATGTTGGCATTTATTACTATTAATTTATACAATGTTTATTGCCCTTATTTCAATTTCTTCCTTTTCAGTTGCTACTCTACTATTCACATTTTCTTTTGTATACTCCTTTCCTATATAATCCAACATACACAAATTCCAATTAAATCCAATTATTACCTTTAAATAAAACATAACATTTGAATACCTCTTATTAATTTGGAATGTTTCATTTAAGTTTATAATTGATCCACTTGTATTAACATAAATTTTATTTTCAAATTTATTCCCATTTACGGTTAATCAATGTTATTTTACATTAACCAATTTTAATATTCACCTTTAATTTCACATCTTCAAAGTATATCTAGGAAAAATCTTTCCACCACTTAATTTACTGAATCTTATGCAGTCTTACTATAAATAAGTTTTAAATTACCATTACAGTATATTCAATTACTATCCAAAGTATTTATTCATAAATCAATTCGATATATACGTTTATGTCCTTCTATTTGATTTATACCTAGTATACATTTTCCTAAATCCTGTTTCATTACCTTCATTAAATGGTTATCGCATTGAGATCAAATTATTAGCTTATATCGCATTATTACCATTAATTAAAATTGACTTACAAATTTTTTTTTCAATACTCTAAATAAATAACATATTATTCCATAATTACTCTTCTTTTCACATATTCCATTCAAAAATTAAACCACAATATTTACATTATTTTATTGAATTGGAAATCTCATTTTAAATTGTTAACTTTTAATAAGAACAAATGGCAACACCAAATTCCTAACATTCATTTTATTAAAAATTATGGAAAATATGACAAATTTAGTTAACGAAATTTTCGGGTCGTTACACTCTCCCCCATTCAAAACTTTTCGTCCCCGAAAAGGAAAAGAAGGGATAAGAAAGAATTAAATAACAATACATCCTATTCAAAATATTTAACTTATAAACAGTAATTTACTAAATTTATTACCGTAAATAAAATATACCAGTTTTATAATCATTATATCCTTTTATACTTAAATAATTAAAGTTTGAAAAACATTTTCAACATAGTTCTAAGTCCAAAATTTACGGGAAATTTTGGCAGAGTCTCCTTGGTACGGAGAGGCTCGGAAAAAATATAATACCAAAATATAACAAGGTATCATATAGAATATTCAAAACAGTATATCCCAACACGGGAAAATATATAAAAATAGCGCTACAAAACGTAAACCGGGAACGTACCTATTTGTTGGGCAAATTACGCTTAATTTATGGAAACAAAAGCAGTAACAATTGCTTCCATACCTGCATTTCACTTATATAATCTAAAAAGGTTAACTATTTATATAAAGTGAAATATTTTCATGGTTTCAACTACTAACAACAATAAATACACAATCATCAATTTCGACAAACAGTATACACAACAAAACAAAACAACCATTCAATCAAACAAGCAAATAGTTGTTCGGGTTCAAAACATGAAATGGTACGGAATGAAAAATAACTATCCAGTGCATCAATTACTCAACAGTCTTAGATGGGACAAAAATAGATTATTTATTCATCCAACAACTTCAAATTTCCTTACCCAGCCAACTATAAAGTAAACAATATCGATTTAAACCAACAAATCAATTCAACTTATATAAATTCATTACATACTTTAATTGTTTGATTTCTTTTCTTTTATTCAACCCACATAAATTTTCCTTTTTATAATTTACATTTATTTCTAACAAACTTCAAATTTTATTTCTCATTCAATGGTTGTTTCCTTATTTCTACTTATTACTCACCATTATTCATTTTTATTTTATTTAGGTTATGTAAGTCTCTTTTATTTGTATTACATTTAATGCACTTCTCAAATTCAATCATTTATTAAATGCTTACATGCTATTATATTAAATTACAGTAACCCTTTTTTTATTACACTTAAATTCTTAACCTTATAACCTCCATTCTTATAAATAAAGGATTTTATTAATTTATTACCTAAGGTTTACAGTCATTTATTTATATTACCTACTTTTATTATATTAAACTAGTAGCATTTAAATCATACTAAATTTTATAACCATACACATCAATCCTTATTTATTAAAGAGTTTCGTTTTATTTACTTAAGTTTAAAATCACCTATTTATAATACTTACCTTTAATTATGGTAAAATTTCAATTATAACTTAAGTTTATGCCATTAAATTCTCATTTATAATAGCAATTCATTGAATACTTCATTATTTCCAAAATTTCTACTTGTATAATATTCTATTCCAATCTCTTATTTAACATTTCAACTTTTCATATTTGGTAAGTTATATATGTTAAAGAAAATGCAAAAGAACTTATACAAGTTTTATCTCATCTTTTAATTAAATTAATGTTCGACAATATTACTCTTCGTTTCATATGTTACATATTTCAAATTTCCTTTAATTCCCATTTATAACTTTGCATTAAATTTCTTGCCTAAATTAGAGATTTCAATTCATTATACTTACCTTTTATTCCACTAAAATAATTTAAACAATTAATTAATGGAAATTTAAGAATTAAATACCGGGTCAAATTTCAAATTATTTTAAAAATAATAGATAGATATATTCTTATAACTTATATACCTCTAATTATACTTAAAACAATTAAAATTTATATATTTTCAAAATAAATCTGCAGTAGAATTTACTATAGTGGCCTTTCCCTTCGAAACTCGAAAATGAAAGTCGATGATGCGGCCGCCATCACCGAAATTATTTTCCAGCGACAGAGAGGAAAGTACAAAATTTATTTCTCCAAAATCTTCTTTAAAACAATTCTTCCGAATTATACTAAATATTTATATAAGAAAACACTAATAAACCAAATCATTATATTTCATAAATCCTTTGAAAGCAGATTTTCAAAATCACGGACTTAAGTTCTAAAATTTCCAAATTTCATTGATTTTAATTTCAATCTGATTTTACCTATTATTTAAAATTTTATTCCTAACAACCGATCTATTGCAACCAACAATATATATATATAATACCTTAATAAAATATTTTATATATAGAAAATATAATAGGCGAAGTTATTTCATTCACCTATATTAAAAACAAATATTATGTCGGTCTGTCTTATTAAGTGTTTAGAAATCCCTATTGATGTCACAGCGTCCCATGCACCAACCAGAATTTATAAATACGAAACGGAACAAATTAACACAATAATAAAACCTTTTTATAACACTAACAAATACGTTCTCTCGCATATACACTCAGTGACTCCCAAAGGGTATTACTACCCTATTAATAAAGAGTCAAACCCCACAAAGCCAAGGTTTATCGCTAAACCAAAGCTCTGATACCAACTGTAACGTCCCGCCTTTTCGCACGCTTCAAATCGACACACATGCCGATTCAAACCATACGGAAGGCGGATTGTTATGGGGTAAATAAGAAAAACAGAGAAGAAATAAACAAAATAGAATCTCACAGCGGAAGGATAAAATATAATAATAAAATATACAGTTTATAAAACTGTTTACAAACATTTATATAATACATATCAGAGTTACACATACCAATAACAATGCAGCGGAAAAATATGAGTGTAGTGGAATAATAGTAGATAATAGTAATACAAATCTTCGTCTTCGTCCTCCAGAGCTAAAACTTCAAATCCTGAAACGCTCGGACTGACCCGAGCGAATTGAAAACGACAAAACACTCGAATCAGAACTAAAAGATCTTATGTGAGTTAAATTAACAGAAATAAATATGAGTGCGGTAACTCAAGAGATGCTCGGGATTTACATCTCCTAAGGATCCGTTAAACTATTTACTATGTAGTATATTGCGCTATTATAATAGTGTTTAATTGTAAAATAAACTTACTTTTTAATAGCGTTAAGGGGTTACCCATATAGCCCTTAACACAGAATATATTTCCATAGTCTATACAGTACTGTAATCTCCCCCGTACTGGGCGTCGTCAGAGGGCACTCCATAGGTATGGTACAAAACAAAACTCGTAGTAAAGGCTCGGTATGGTAGGTGACACGGCACAACTAGGCAATGCCAGGGTAGATATACCAATTGCTATCCGGGCTGGTGGAAATGCGTAGCCGCAGTTACCGCCCACTCGAACAAACTCCCCCAAAATCAAAAATAGAAGTGGCCACTGAATCAATCCAAAGTCAAAGTATAATATCGAAGAGGAGCGTCCGATCAGAGGTATGACCTCATTGGCCCGAGAATCACTCCTGTTTTAGCCACCTTATGCCAACTCACGGGAGTCGGGTCCACGTATTTACCTTACAGGAAACGTCACCACCACCTACTTCATTCTGGAATCTCCACCGCGTACACGGTTAGTCAAAGTGGTTTTCGGTATCGACAGAGAGTATGTCCATATCCGATCCCGGTCTCTTTGCCAACCCATCGTTATTATAACACCACGGTCATTTTAAAAATAGTTTATACCTTAAAACCAGAATAAAAATTTCTATTTCAAAACTATAAATACGATATCATTTTAAAAACCCAAACAATATGATATCACTTTATCTCAAATATAATCCTTTTCCAAAATCATACCGCTTTAAAATTTATAATATCTGGAAACCAAACATTTGAATTATACTTTCAAACATAATATTTCTGAATTCATACTTTTTAAAAACCATAACCTCTAAAACTTGAATGGTTTGGATATTCAACGGTATATAAAATAAATGGTTCAACTTAAGGTTACTTTGTAAAGAAAATAATTTCCATAGTTTTACAAATATGTTTCTTTATTTAAAGTCTGAACCAAAATTTAAATATCACTTTCAAGTTCCAAACCATTTCAATTTATATATATATATATATATATATATATATATATATCCATTTGGAGTAATAATATTTCAAACTAAAGTTGGAATTTATTCTTTCAACAAATTAAATGCTCTATTATTTAGGCTTGAATATTCACATAAATCCATAAATAAAACTCCAATTTTTTTTTAGCAATTAAATATTTTCTTAAATTTAATTATACTAGAATATTCATTTTAAATTTCTCTTGGAAAAATCTAGTTATAAATATCATATCTTAAAATTTCCAACTTAAACATTTAACATATAATATAAATCATCAAACTCCATTTCCTCAATTTTTCCATTTTATTTAAGATATTTATACACAGCTTAAATTCAAAATTTCTAACTTCATATGTATATATATATATAGAAGAAAATATCAAAATTAACTTATTATAAACCGTATCATCCAAACCATAGAAATCATTTTAAAATATTTTATATATAGACCACGGTGCCTGTATAAAATTTTCTATCCTATGGTCAAGTGATACGGATATTTATCATTTCAATCCACAATTTAAAAGATATAAAATTTTGCGGTTGTATATCATTTCAAACCACCATCCCTAATGAAATGAAAATACATGATAACTTGCAGTTTAATGATATGAAACAAAACATCCATTCATCCATCATCAATCATCAACCGAATTATCTCAAACATCATCAGTTTAAACAACATCAATATATGGCATATACAATATAACAGGAAATAATTGGCAGTTATTAATTAACATTTCATATTCAGTTAAATTTATAACTGTTTAACTAGCATTTTATATGCACATAAATAAATTCTAACTGCCAATTTATATGCAATACATAAAAGAAATTAACAGTTAATTTAATAAATGCGATTTAACAGATATGCTGAATAAAACATGCCAACAGTCATAAATAAATTTCTACTCATATCTAAAATAAATTTAACAACATAAAAACTTTTAGAAGTTGTGAGTGGGTTAAAACACTCATCTTTTGAATTTAAATCGAATCTAAATTCGATTTAAACCCAAAATTTCACAGTCTCCAAATCTGTCCAAACCAGCTCCAACGGATCCGGAATTTAATTTCGATCCTAATAAAAAAAATCTCGCGTGAATACGAGGTCGTATGAGAAAGTTATTCAATTTTAATGAGTTGAAACAAAAATTAAATAAAACAAAATTAAACAACAACCTAATTAAAGCTTGCCACGTCATAAAGCTTCTTCTCAACTCACGTATGCTCATCCAGGAAATGAACCCATTTCAACGCACGCCCTCCCCATCTTTGACCGTGCCTTTAGACCGCCCCAGTCCACCAGATGGTGACACGCCTCCACCATTACGACTTCCCTAGCCGAGCTCTCCAATACCCAGAAATAAATTTGCAAATAGTCGCTCCAAATCAAAACGCCCAAATTGACTTAGGTTTCGAAAACAGAGACTGCGCGTAGATTCGTATGGATGAAATCTACAACATATATATGTTGTTTTTTTTTGGAATTTTTCTGAGATGTTTGAATTTTCATTTGAAATTTGAATAGAAATAGATCTAGGTTTTGCAAGCATTAAGGAAGAGAAAGAGATGAAGAAAAGAACGTATAGACAAATGATAGAAAATGGAGGCTAGGGTTTATGATCGTCTATTTATAGATAGATCGCAAAAGAATAGGTGTGCACGAATTTTAACGTGCAAACGGAAGTGGTCCCAAAAGATAAATAATATTAATTACACACGTTACGGATTTAGGAAATAAATAAATTCCTTATCATTTACATTTTATTTTAAACGTATTTACAAATGTAAATCTAGATGTTTCGTTTACGTTTCAAAATATATCCACAATTTTATTAATTTCCAAATTGATCTAAACAAATTTAGAAGTAAATTAAAAGCTGATAAGTCTACCCATTGCAGTGTTAATTTCTCCACTTTCTTATATTTAGAAATTATAAATTAAGTTTTCAAAAACCTATTTTTGATTTTCAAACTTTTATATACTCATCTTTTACCAGTAATAAGGATGCATTAACATTTGTTCATGGTTTCACCTTATATCCTCAAATTCCATTTTAATTTTCAATAATTACAATTGTTGAATGTTGATACTTTAATTAAATTTATACATCTTGCTTCCTATAACCTATATCAACAAATGGTCCAATTATAAATGGAATTAGCATTAACTTCATCTTATAGGATTAACTACTCCAATTACAAATCTATGCTAACTGCCCGATTTAAGTCAATTAATTGTAATTGAGTCTACATTAAATGTTATAAATTATAAATTGGAACCTCAATAAATTCTCTTATTGATTTAAAATCTTTCTATTCAGTAAATAGACATTTTATGGGTATAAATAACAATTGAATTATAACACATGTCATTAGTGCATGCTTCATTTCTTATAACTCCCCTTTATTAACTAGAACACATTAACCAAAACAAAATAATTAATTAGATTTATTTCAATCGATTGCCATTCTTAACTTAACATACTCAAAATGGTTAACCTAAATAATTGTTACCCTTTTACATTCAAATTCACTTACAACCATCATTACAACAATGTTGCCATAGATTTAGATTTAATTAAATAAATTAGATAAATGGGTAAAGTTTTGTAATTATCACTAATGCCAAATATATATGCATTAATTACTACTTATTATTATGAATTCATTTATTAATTTACTAGTTGCCTTGTCTTCTTATATCCTATTTACTACCAAACTTTCTATTCTTAAATCTATACTCCCATTGATTTATTAAATTTGCACTTATTATGCATACTTTTAGCAACTCATATATACTTTGCATCTATTCCCCAAATTTCACATTCTATTGTTACATAAATTTGCATTGATTACTATTTATTATTACTTTACTGATAAATTAGATATTTGCATTGGTTTTATGCTAAATTAATTTCCCATAATAAATAAGGTTTCAAAACAATCAATAACATTTCCTTATCCCAAACCCCGTTTACCAATTATTTTCCTTCAATAATTCATGTTGCTATAAATACGTACATTTACACTTTATAGTTATTCTAGTATACCTATTCCAACACTCTTAACCCTTATCTTTACGTTCACCCACTTGTAATATTAATTATATTTATTACAATTCAATGTTGGCATTTATTACTATTAATTTATACAATGTTTATTGCCCTTATTTCAATTTCTTCCTTTTCAGTTGCTACTCTACTATTCACATTTTCTTTTGTATACTCCTTTCCTATATAATCCAACATACACAAATTCCAATTAAATCCAATTATTACCTTTAAATAAAACATAGCATTTGAATACCTCTTATTAATTTGGAATGTTTCATTTAAGTTTATAATTGATCCACTTGTATTAACATAAATTTTATTTTCAAATTTATTCCCATTTACGGTTAATCAATGTTATTTTACATTAACCAATTTTAATATTCACCTTTAATTTCACATCTTCAAAGTATATCTAGGAAAAATCTTTCCACCACTTAATTTACTGAATCTTATGCAGTCTTACTATAAATAAGTTTTAAATTACCATTACAGTATATTCAATTACTATCCAAAGTATTTATTCATAAATCAATTCGATATATACGTTTATGTCCTTCTATTTGATTTATACCTAGTATACATTTTCCTAAATCCTGTTTCATTACCTTCATTAAATGGTTATCGCATTGAGATCAAATTATTAGCTTATATCGCATTATTACCATTAATTAAAATTGACTTACAAATTTTTTTTTCAATACTCTAAATAAATAACATATTATTCCATAATTACTCTTCTTTTCACATATTCCATTCAAAAATTAAACCACAATATTTACATTATTTTATTGAATTGGAAATCTCATTTTAAATTGTTAACTTTTAATAAGAACAAATGGCAACACCAAATTCCTAACATTCATTTTATTAAAAATTATGGAAAATATGACAAATTTAGTTAACGAAATTTTCGGGTCGTTACACTTTCGATTTCACTAGTAGACAATAGGACTCATGTATTTGGGATTCTAACATTAAGAAAAGCTCAAAAAATCAAACTCTATATATGATGGATAATTCCTTAACGATTGTATCATATATAACTCCTAATCCATGTTTCCTTTTCCTAATCTCATTTTTATCTTAAGAAAAGCTCAATAAGTAAAAGAGATTATTCACTCGTGCCTACCATTTCACGATGGCCTAGCTATACTTTACATACCATGAGAAAAGCTCAAAAAATATGTATAAGTACCTTACCTCGTCTGGTGTGCACATTAGTGACACTACACATAACATCTCTAGCTTGGGGATTGCTTAACAACTAGAGAGTATGCAAGTAAATTATTAATATATAAATGGTAGAGGAGAGCTTTATATTAAAGATTCAAATTTCTAATATATTTTTATCAACTTATGAAATAATGTATTTCTAATGAAATACCCTCGTGATTCAAGTGTTAGACACATCGGGAATAAAAGTATACATACATTTATGTATGTACTTATTCCTTAATTCTTTTATGGGTTTCTACAATGCTCCACCTTTATTTCATACATTCATATTATATAAGTTTCATTATCATAAAAAAATTATATTTTAATTAGCTTATTTAATAATCTTACGTATAAAATTATATTAATTGAATCATATTTAAATATTTTTAATTAATCAACTCTTTGATTAATTCGTTATTATTCAATTTTAACATATTATGTTGAATGTTTGTATATTTATATGTTATAACTTTTATAGTAATACACATATATCATATGTATATGTATGTGTGTTTGTGTGCATGTATGTATGTATGTATTTTAGTTTATTAATTAAGTTTTGATTATTTTAATTTATTAATTAAGTCCAATTAAATTTTATTAATTTTAAAAAATTATTCTACATACATACATGTATACTTATATAGTCTTAAACGATTCAAGACAGCATAATATATATCACTATATATTATACATGCATATGTGTATATTACTTAATTAACTCATTTATATAATTTAATTATTTTATTAATCTTATTAATAAAATTTAATTTCAAAATTAACTTACATTTATTTTCAAATATTGTGAAAATTTTCATTATATTATTACTTTTATAACACACATACACACACACGCAAACACATACACATACACATAGATATATATCTTATTTTAAATTTAACTTTTAAATTTAAAATCTACATTTTTAATTTTCAATCAATTTTGAATATTTTCCCAAGGCTCAATTCAAATTGGATATTCTCTATTAGGTTCAACCTTTTGGTTCACTTCACTTTTCAGGCCAAGCCGATGGCTAGGGATGGCAGGGTACTTGATTATCCAAACTCAAGCCTAGACATTACCTTTCTAGACACCTTATTAAATTGGTAGGCTTAATTGGTTAGCCCAAACTTGACTAATTTAGACAGCATAGATTATTGGACTCTGATACCATTGTTAGAATTGGGCCGATCGAAAGCGGGGTAATTGGGTAAATTTCAAAATAATCCTTTTGGATCATTATTGGGCCTATGTAGTCTAAATTCATTTAGGACTTTTTTAAATTTTCTTTTCAATAAAAAGTTCATCTTATTATAATTATTTAAAATTAGTTTTCTTTAATTTTAAATTGTTTATGTCATTATTTTTATTTATTTGAAGAGAGCATCAAATGCTCTCATATGTGACTATTACATATAAAATGTGTGCATAACAAATGTATATATTTTAGGTGTTGATATATACACCACAACGACATATATCCCCTCCATATTTTCCTTTGTCGTCCAAAGAAAAAAATTTCTATTTTTTTGCATATGTGTAATAACCCTGTTTTCAAAACCATAATATTAGGCAAATTTAATTATAATAAAAGTATTCGAATTAGATTTAATAATTTTTATTCTTAAAAGAAATTTTATTTTATATTCTCAATAAAGTGAGGAAGATGAATAAATTCAAAAAAAAATTCAATACAAGCAGTGATTAAATAAAAATAAACAAACATTTGAGTTCAATTTTTGATAATTATTAATCGAAATATATTTTTAATTAATCAACGGAATGAAGTGTAGATCGATTTAAGCTAGACTTAATTATATTTGTAAATAGATATATGATAAAGATTAATATTTAAATATAAAAGAAAATTTAGTAAGAATTTATCTTGAATTGGAATTAAACTTAAAAAAGGTTCAATAGCAACCCAAGTCCACAAACATCTTACCCTTACTTCTCATTATCAAATTAAGTTTCATTATATTCTTGTTCAAAAGCCTAAACCTGCATCCTGACCTCCTCTCCCAAATCGTAAATCCTCAATAACCAGTAAAATATGAATAAAGAAATCACATAAGGAAGAGGTCATAGTGTTTGGCTATCGCTGGCCAAGGGAGAGGTGGCACGCACGGCGATGGCATCAAGGCAAGGGTCGTAATGACCACTGAAACTGGAGGTATGCACGCGATTCAAGGCTGGCATCTTAAATGAGGTCAAATTTCATGCATCCATGGTTGACTTTCACCCGATCTTTGTTGGAGCTGGACAGAATGATGGTGGCACGGTTGCTATTACCATGATGATGTAGGCGATTAGGTACATTTAGGGTTGATTGATCATGGCAAGGGGACAATGATGTAATTGGAGCACTGCGAATAGTTGTAGCAGGGAGGACATTTGTTATTGCGTTGTGCACCTCTATCCTTCAAATTGTTGACTTATTGTTTTAACTTACACTACTATATCTAAATAAGAATATTTCTCTTTGCATGCTTTACTTAGCTTAGAAATCGCTTATGAATTGCATAAAATTAAGTAGCGATTGGATGAAATTACCAAAATAAATTGCATGATATAGGTTCGATTTGGTCGATGAATAAACTGGTTGAATTGTGTATCTTAGTATTGATTCAATTGCATTATCGATTATGAAATTGAATGATTTTGAAAACTATGGAAATATGTTTGATCAGTTGTCACTAAATTATATGGTTATTGTGCATTGTTTATATGACCAAAGTTGTCGGAAAGCAACTCGGGTCACTAATTAATTCCATTTTATGAAATTATATTTTATAGAGCGATGTTAGATCTAGATGTTGAATTTTGGATGGATTTATTATTTGAAGTGTTTGAGTATTTTTAAAATATTTTCAAAATGAGATTTTTCTATTTGATACTTACTTGAAATTAAATTTATAGAATATAGTTAAATTATATTATCTTCTTAACTTATTACTTATTTCAAAATTTTGTATTCAAAGCTTTTAAAATGGGTAATATTTAATTGTAAAACCTTTTTAAATTTACTATTTTAAGTATATGATTTTGGAAATGTTTTAGATAAAAAGGATAAAATATGGTATTATTTTATAAAAGTGATTTTGAAAGTAATAATTTTAATTTCAAGTGATTTTGTTATAAAAGAGATTTAAATGATTTGAAAGAGTTAAAAAGCTTTTGTAAATAAGCTCTTGTTTAAAGTGAGTTTATGGATTTAAAAGTGATTATGGAAAAATTATATATATATATATATATATATATATGTATATGTATATGTATATATAAAATTTAAAACTCTTTTATTTTATTTATTATGGATTTGAGATTTTAATGAGATTTCATGCATTTCTATGAGACACGAAATTTTAATATACGATTGAATTGTTGGATTGGAATGGGATATTTCATATTATTATTTCACTTATTATATAATTTGTTAAATAGAGTTTGAGTGGAATTTACTAGATTTTAATTAATACCTGAATTTACTATCTAGTATGGGAAGTTAGTTAAATTCTTATGATTACTTGAGTGACAGTAATTAACTCTTTAAAGTTTTGTTATCTCAGAGTGTTCGAATTTCAGGCCGATAGATCCCTATGAGACGATAACTCATTTTCATCGACCTGAGAGTCGATAAATTCTTAGATTTTGGTAAGCAGACCAAGTTTTCCCGGGTCAGGCCGAGACTCCATAGGTACCAGGACTCGTTGACCTTTGGATTTTGTGCTAGCATTGAAGTATACTATTTTGACCTTTTTAGTTTACTTCATACTTGTATATATTGACATTTAGGAGTTTATGTCACATATATTATCTAGTAGTCGTTGTGTACCTGATACGGTATTTTGGATGTAATGTATATATTATGTCGGTCTAGTGTTGATATTTTGTAGACTCGCATCTTATTCTATATATGATGTATATTATTCTGCTATGATCTGTGACTCTGATCTTGATTTATCTATAATATATATTATTTTGAATATTTTTAATCGATGTGTTTATTACGTTGTATTAATATCGTACACGTTGAAATTTTCAGTTCAGATCCTTAGAATGTAATAAAGGCATATTAGTGTTAATATAAAGATATATTCACATTGACCTTAACCAGCTGTATTCTCCATGTTATTAGACGAAATTACTTATAATGTTCTTTCATAATATGGTAAAGCAGTGGGGTCGTTACAATGAGCAATGTATATAGCTTTAAATATATGTATGTAAGATATACAAGGCAATCTAAAATTGGCTTTGATGAAAAAAAGGTAGCTCACACGTCATTACATTACTTTTGAAGCTAACTTTGCAAACTTTAAAATTTATGTGCACATGCACACATATTCACATACATACATGCATGTATACAAATTAAATTAATATTTTAAAACAAAACAACTTAAAATTATACTTAACTAATGTGCACTTCAAAACCATATTTCCAAAAAAAATAACTTACTATAACTCCAAACATTAAATTAAGAAACAAACCAAGGGAAATATAAAGGTTTACTTTTTCTCCTTTTTAATGTGGAAACAACATATGAAAATTAAATTCAATTAATTTACATGTAAATGATACTTAAAATATTTCTAAATATTTCTAAAACATCTTTTAATCCATAACTTCATAATATGTAGTATGCTCCATTAATATAATGATTCCAAAATTTTATTCAAACAATATTTTCTGAATTAAAAGGATTAGATAAACCAGGCATATATGAATTCATGGCATTTGTATCTAGATCTGAATTATATATATACATGATGATAAAACAAAAGAGAACAGAAGAGAATCTATTATTGGTATTATCAATATCACATGGGTAATAGATAAAAGGGAAACCAAATTCAACATTATGATAAATTTAATGATTCAAAAGTAGAACTTTGATAATCATACATAACCCAAAAACATACTAGGAGAAGAAATTGAAGATGTGGAGAATTACAGGCATATGAACATGATAAATTACATATATATAAATAAAACACTATCACCTTTTAGATGAAGTCTGGCGAATACACCTTGAATGAAGAAGAATTCCTAGATTCTACAAATCAATATCCTGATCTGTAATTATGTTGAGACAACCACCTTTCTTCTCTTCTGTTTTTTTTCAAATTTGGTTTTGAAAATTTTAGATCCTCATTCTCATAGAAATTTTAGCCTTGAGAATATAAGAATGAGAGAGGCAAATGACAGAGATAAATTTTAATCAAGAACGAAATAAATGTGGCATTCAATATATGATGATTCCTCTCCTTTTAATAAGACTTCATTTTCATTTCAAAACAAAAGACCTCACTTATTCCTTAAAGTAAAGCCAGCTATTACATGGGATATTTGGACTCTAAACATTTCAAAGACCAATTAGTCTTATTCCCATTTAAATCCAATTTAAATTTTCTATCGATATCGTATACCGATATGCACGTTTATAACTGTTATATATGCACTTTATTAAATACTAATGGAAATCAAACAAATCAAATAAGAAATTTTTAACGGTTAATACTTGATAAAAATTAATTAATTTAATTTATTTAAATCTCTTTTTAGTATTTATTATTCTTAAATCAAATTTAAACATTCTACGATATCATGTATCGATATGCGTGTTTATAACTTTTTAATATGCACTTTACTAAATACCAATGGCATTCAAATAAATTAAATAAAATTTATTAATTAATATTTTATAAATAGTAACTAATTTTAAACTATTAAAAAACAATTAAATCATATGGTCATTCAGAATCTTCATCATTTCGGTTGTGTGACTCAAAGGTGTAAATTAGTGAGTGATTAATATTCAACAATTCAAATATTGACATTCACACATCACCTTAGCTACTGGTGTGACATTTAGGCTAAATTTACCACTTAAACAACTTTTGGTAAAATCCAATTTTACTTATTATAAGTGTTACCCAATAGTGACAATTATTTACACCAATTTTCTTTGTTAAAACTATGTCTCTTTAGACATATGGAATTTGGTAATAAAATAATTCCATTGTCATCTATATTCAACACTATAGTCTAAATACAAAGTCCTTGGTCCAATAATAACAATTATTATTAAATGTACTACTCTGACCAAAGATTTTGGCTTTGAGTCGACCTTAGTTGACTATGATACTAACCTCATATAACCAAGGAGATGAATCCTATTTTGAATAGTGTTTCACTTCCAATACTTCCTATCGACCCAACTATAGTAATTAAATGGACACCGTGCCATAATTTGACTATGATCAATGCAAAGCTTCCATATTGAAGATCAAAAGTATTCTCCAGTCAAGAGAACAATGTAATTTTGTCGCATCGATATTTTCCGTTTAACCTTATTTATATTAACAAACAGAAAAATATCGAGTGAATTATTCCATATTTATCCAATAACTATCAGTATGCAACTCTTGGTGCCTCCAGTAGTCATGAGTAATACACTGCTAATTGGAGAGCTTTCATAATCTAATCTTAATAGATGTATCGATAGTCTCAATACATATTGACTAAGAATATTTAAAATGGTATATTAATTTTATAATGATAAATCATTTATGGTTACAACGCTTGGAACTACTATCATAAAACTTACCATTTATGGATTTTCTATTAATTAATTAATAGATATTACATTATATCTAGTATACAATAGAAAGAAAACACCTTTTATTTCGAACAAGATTGGTTATCAAGTTAGATGTATGTAATAATTATATAATTGCCCCTAGGACATGCCCTTAGCTCTATCAAGTTAAACTATCGATACCAAACATTTTGTGAATATTGTTAAGCCATCGTGTACTTGTTATTTTACAGTAATATATCTACATGGCCAAAGTGATAAAACAGAAATTTAAATTAACAACAACGACTGTAGAATACAATAGCCTATGATTTTGTTTGATGATAATAAACATATATATATATATATATATATTCGTTTAAATGTATTTTTAATTTTGTTATTCCACGTAATTAAATAAATATCTGTTGAATAAAATAAATAACTCAGAATTCATATTTAAACAAATATTTTATTACAAATTCAAATAGTACAAAATTAAGCTCCCACTACATTTACACACTTTCAATTACAATACAATTTCAATTACAACACAATTTTCAATTTACATATTACACCTCACTACATATTCACTCAACACTCGTATTTGATCTTTAAATTTGTTCCAGCCTGTGTCCGTCATCTAAACTATCTGATAATAAAAACTGATGCGGTAAAATTAAAAAAGAAAATATTTTACAGTGCACACTAAAGTATGTGTTTTGTAATTATAACTTGCCTCAGTTGTTTCTATTGTTCATCATCATTTGTTTTATAATTCATCTTACACGAACAACCTGTGACATGCACAGTGTATCACTGTAAATGCCACAAGGTTATGCACACCGATATACACTTGCTTGTTAAAACTACAGGGACAGGTGAGCACAAGGTCAAACCCAAGCAAATGCTGGATTCAACTCAAGTGCAATACAAAACATCACAAAATGTTCAAGTACAAGTTATCATGCAACAAGACTTCAAAAAGAACCACACCAGACATGTAACAAGACCAAGAAACAACATGACAACAGTCTTCAATGGAACCAGACTGTACAAGCTTCAAACATGCTCAAGACCACAACAACAAAAAGCTAGACACCAAATGAACTCAACAAGCCAGTGAAACCAATCTACAAAGTGCACCAGAACCAGTAATGTAACCAGACAAGACAGTGATATGTCTGCAACAGAGGACATGACAACTAGAACAAAATTTATAGCAAGAAAATCAAAGTGCAGACTACAGTTACAAAGGCACAAACCAAAGGTTCAGACCAGCATGGATGTAGTAAAAGGATCTGACACAAATGAACATACGTGAGGACTTCGAATGAAACCAAAAAAGCAATGTTCAGTTTCAACATCAACAACACAACATGCATACAACATACAGACTCTAAATGTACATGACCACCAAAGAAGAATACTTTGATCAAACATCATGCGGAACATGATTTCAAGTAAAACAAGACTGCAAAGTGATCATGGCAACTCATAATGGTATTGCATATATGTTTATAAGGTATAGTTGAATATGGAAATGCATATCAATAAAAACAAGACCAATGTGTACAACACAGAACAGTAACTCAACATTCAGGCAGTTTTTTAACCAAGTGCAACATGAACTCCATAACACAAAACCATAGCAGACTTCAAAATGCAAAAGACATGCAGTGTGAACACAAAGTGAACGCAGACCAAAATCACTTCAAGAAAAACAACACTGCAATAAGATTCGACCAACATTTAACATGATTCAGACATGAACATAAGGGACACACCAGACAAATAAGTGAAACAAGAATGGGGCTAGTGCATAAGCAAACATGAAAACTAGGCAACCAAATTCGAAAATGGGCTCATATATACATGTATACACATATGTAGTCTCAAATCAAATGTACAAGTGCGAAGAAAAATTGAACCACATATGTATGAATATATGCAAAAATATACATACACATGTATCAGTTCAGAGATATGAACATGATAAACAAGTCAACACACTCGGGTGGACAAGTTTTATGCAACAACAATGAGCACAGTGGAGATAACGGTTTAAATGTTTCGAAAATCAATGAGGCGGTACGAACAGTCAAGGAGTAGAAAAATTGCAGTTAAGTCAATTAGAGGAAACATGATGAACAAGTCAAAATATTATCACAAATTCAAAATGCCAAAGTCAAAGAAGCACGGAACAAAATCGACTAAATCAAAATTCAACCATGATAAGATGAACAAGTCAATAATCATACTTATCGCACGATCAAAAATCGTATGGCCAAGCAGAACATAATGAAAAATTCAAATAAATTATAGGAACGAGATTATAGGGTTTTCATCCCTATAAATAAACCCATATCATCATCGGCAATAAGCATTGAGTTCAAGTTCAAACAAATCAACAGAGCAATCAAGTTGAACATAAGTAAAATCGAAAAGGGGCAAACCAATTTCTATTCCATTCGAACTCGATCGTGAAGCAGGTGCAAAGCAAATCAAAGAACGCTGATAAAAGAAGCAATGAAGCAGAAAGAAAGCATCAACGAATTAGAGCTTTTAATTTCCAAGCGACACTTCAAATAAAACCCTAATTTTTTAGAGAGCAAATAAAAGAATCGGTCGAAGCCATTTCACTGAGAAAAAGAAAAGGGGAAAGAAAGCTTTATTTTTTTGGTAGCCGGTCTTTATTTTATAGGCTTTAGATAAAAATAATAATAGGGTTTTGTTTTTTAATCTGATTTGTAATTTCATTTTAAATTTTGGTGAATTCTAGCTGTGTAACTAGGTACGAACTACGGTTTTGTAGTTCGAAAATTCGCAACTTGGTGGCTGAGTTGTGGCAGGGTTTTGAGCTTAGATTTAAGTTAGTCAAATTAACGGGCGTCGCAAGTTTACATGTGTTTGTAAGCATCTGACTACTTAATTTCTAGTAGAAACCTTAGCGTGTAGCACGTAGGCAGGTTTTTTCCGAGGCTGGATAAATCTGTGTGTGATTTTTACTACACTACTTTCTATTATTTATTTTATTTCCGCCTTAATTTTTATTATTATTAGTATCACCCTATTCACCCCCCCCCCCTATACGGTGAAAACGATCCTATAAGTGGTATTAGAGCTAGGAACAAAACCCTTTTTTCTATTAAAAAATTTGATTTTTTCAATGGTTTCTTTTAATAATGCTTTTGCTGAAGGTCGGTCCATAGTTAAACCACCCATGTTTAATTGTGAATATGCTTATTGGAAAAATAAAATGAAATTTTTTCTGAAAACCATAGATGCATGGAATATTGTTGAAACAAGATATAGGACACCAACAATAATGGTAGATAATCAAGAAGTTGAAAAACCAACAGATTAACGGACAGATCTTGAAAATAAATTGTGAAATGCTAATATTAAAGCTATGAATTCTACTATTTCTTCATTAAGTCAAATTGAATTTAATCGTGTCTCACATTATCTAACTGTGAAGGAAATTTGGCACATGCTTGAAGTGACTCATGAAGGAACCTTCCAGGTTAAAGAATCACGCCTTGCCATGCTTAGTAGCGAGTATTAGAACTTCACAATGGCCAAGGATGAAAGTGTCAAAGAAATGTATGGACGTCTTTCTAATCTTGTACACAAATCAAAATCTCTAGGAAGACCATACACAGAACTGGAAATAATCCAAAAAATCCTCAGAATTCTTCCATCAAATTTTGAAGCAAAAGTGATTGGCATTGAAGAACCAGAGGATTTGAAACAAGTTAAAGTTGAAGAACTCATTGGAAACCTTAACACTTATGAAATAGGAATCAAACTCAAGGAAGAACGTAAAGGATGAACGTAAAGGAGGTGATACGTGAAAGAAATCAATATCCATCAAAGGAACAATTGAAAGTGAAGATGATGATGATGATGATGATGATGATGATGGTGATGATGATGAAGTAGCAAATGAACTGGCATTTATAATAAAGAGATTCAAAAGGTGGAATCATAAATATGGAAATCCTGCCCTAAATCAACAACTGAAAATTAGAATCGTCAAAGTTCTAGACAACTCAGAAGAGCAGGAGATCATTTGTCACAAGTGCAATAAACCTGATCATATCAAGCCCAATTGTCCTCAAAATCAACTTAGAAAAGGAAAAAACCGAAAAGGAGAAGTTTTGCAGCAACTTTTAGTAAAAGTGATGAAAGTGATAAAAACACTGGCAATGAGAGTTAAAAAGAAAATTTGTGTCTTCGAGGGGAAACAAGTGACAGCGATGATGACGAGCCAAGCGAGGTATCGAAACTTACTCACTCGCAATTACTTATATGTTTTCATGAAGTAAATGGCTGTTTTGAATGACTTAGGGAGAAGTATGCTAAAATTGAATCACAAAGAGATAGTTTGATAGAACTAAAAAAACAACTTGATTAATTTGTTCGAAACTATGGAAATAAGAGCCATAAGTGTGATAAGTGACCATCATTTGAAGAGGAAATAAAAAATAAATCGCTTGAAAATGAACTCTAATTTTGAAAGAAAGTGAAAACACTAAGAGGGAAAATTCTATTAAAAAGTGCACATTGTTATTGAATTAAAATGAATCTCTCAAGTCACAAGTCCATCAATTGTCTACAACTTTAAGAAAATTCTCCAAAGGAGAAAGATCACTAATTTATTAGGGAAACAAAATGTTAATACTATTAGACAAGGACTTCGATATACTCAATCTGAAAGAGTTAGAAGTGAAACTAATCATGTCAACTCCAAGTGCATGATTTGTAGAAAATTTGGACACAATCAAAACAATTGCTGGTATGGACCCAAACACACGAAAACCATAACAGTTTGGTTCCTAAAGGCATGAATGAAAAATCCCTTAAAATCAAACAAATTTGGATGCCAAAAGGAACAAAAATAGACTGTTTTGGTTCTATAAGAACTTATTTTTCAAAATTATTTGTCACTAACAATCATGGACCTATAAAAAAATAGGTCACAAAACTCTTTTCTCGTATAGGTGTGTTAGCAGGCTAAGGAATAGCAAGAGTGGTACCGGGATTATAGATGTTCCAAGCATATGATGGGGCAACAAATCAAAGTTTCTTAGCCTAGTACAAAGGTGGAAGAGTTACAATGGATAACAACGATGAATGAAAAGTTATTGGTAACGGTACATTTGTCTTGAATGATATGTTATATGTTGAAAATATGCACCATAATCTGATTTCGATCAGCCAGCTATATATAAGGGAATGAATGTTGTTTTTTATTCTGATTTATGCAAAGTTGTTGACCAATCATCTTTTCATGCCAAGAACACTGTAAGTACCTCTAGAGTCCTTGAACAAGTTCATATGAATTTGTTTGGACTAACGATATTGCAAGTTTAGGTGGTAAGAGATATTGTTCTATATTGGTTGATGATTACTCTAGATACATGTGAATATATTTCTTTATCTTACTGCTTCTAGACATTATGTTCTCTGTTTGTTTGTGTGCACGGTTTCAATCAAATCCAAAAAAAATCTCATTTAAAAGATGTAAAAAGGATTATAAGGTATCTCACGGCTTGGTCTATGGTATCCAACTTATAATAACTTTGATTTAAAGGGGTATTCAGATGCAGATTATGCTGGTAGTCTAGTTGATAGAAAAATTACTAGTGGAATGTGTTTTATGTAGGGACATTCATTAGTTACATCACATTCACAAAGAAAATATTTGTATAAATTTCATTTCAACTGATTTTGAATTGGCAGACATTTTTACAAAACCCCTTTCAGAAAATAGGTTTTTTTTACTGCATCTCAGTTTAGACATTTTAGAAATTTGATTATATATTTTTGGATTTGATCTTAAATGACTATGTTAACTAATCTGATTCCCTACAGGTTATCGAAAAGGAAATAGTGACTGAAAAAATGTGTTGAGTTTTGATATTAATCATACATTATGACTTGAGACGGTATATTTAGTAAATTTCTTTAAAAATTTAAACAAAATATGTAATAACTTTGGTTGGGAAAAATTCCATGACCATCTCTACTTCTATCACATTTCTAACGACCATCACTCATCAAAATCCACTATAGTATGTCAAAATGTGGTATTTAAACAGGAAATTATTCATTTCTTTAATTAGCAATTTAACCATCCAAAAGTATTCACTCGCATTTGAAAGTCCTCACGGTTATGCATGGGTGACCTACTTGAAATCTTTGATTATGTGCTTTCATGCTCATTTAAAAGTACTCACGGTTATGCATGCATGGAAAACATATCAAAATTGATTATTAAATAGGTGAGTTGATTCTAACCCCATTAAAAAGTCCTCACGGTTATGCATGGTTAGAAGATGCTTGAAATTCATTTTTTAATAAAAATTGGGAATACTACCAATCTCATTTAAAAGTCCTAACCATTATGCATGGTTAGTAAGTATTCAAATTCCTGTCATAAATTTACCACAAATAGACATGACCATACGGATTTCTATACCAACATCACCCCTATCACTCTAAAATGGAATATGCGCCTAACAGAGTATTTTTTTTGATTTTTTATTAAAATTTAATATTTATACTCGATTGGGTATGAATGTTGAATTAATGTCTGTCACTTTATCTCTATTTTCTCACACTAGTAACTTTTTGCAGATAACAAAAGGGGGAGAGAAAAGTTAAGATTTTGGTTGCAAACAAGTCGTATTTTTTATTCTCATTCAGGCTTAGTGCATTTGTTTTTTATTTGCATAATTTTTTATTTATTTTCATGCATTTGTGAAGGGGGAGCTTTGTTGTAGGGGGAGCATTCAAATAGGGAGAGTTGATAGAATTCATCAAAACCAAATACATTTAATAAAGTTAAAATCTTAATATATGTTTGTTATCATCAAAAGGGGGAGATTATAGAATACAATAGCCAATGATTTTTGTTTGATGATAATAAACATATACATATATATATGTATATATATATATATATATATTCGTTTAAATGTATTTTTTATTGTACTATTTTATTTTTCCACATAATTAAATAAATATTTGTTGAATAAAATAAATAACTCAGAATTCATATTCAAACAAATATTTTATTACAAATTCAAATAGTACAAAATTGAGCTCTCGCTACACTTACACATTTTCAATTACAATACAATTTCAATTACAACATAATTTTCAATTTACATATTACACCTTACTACATATTCACTCAACACTCGTATTTGATCTTCAACTTTGTTCCAGCCTATATCCGGCATCTGAACTATTTACAAAATAAACACCGACGCAGTAAAATTGAAAAAGAAAATATGTTGCAATGCACAATAAAGTGTGTGTTTTGTAATTATTATTTGCATTAATTATTTGTATTGTTCATTGAGTCATTTATCTTTTAATTCATCTCGCACGAACAACTTGTGACATGCACAGTGTATGATTGTACATGCTAGAAGGTTATGCACACCGATATACACTTGCTTGTTAAAACTGTAGGGACAGGTGAGCACAAGGTCGAATCCAAACAAATGTTGGATTCAACTCGGGTGCAATACAAAAACATCACAAAATGGTTAAGTACAAGCTCTCATGCAACAAGACTTCAAAAAGAACCACAATAGACATGTAAACAGACCAGGAACCAACATGACAACAGTCCCCAATGGAATCAGACTGTACATGCTTCAAACATGCTCAAGACCACAAACTGCAAAAAGCTTCGGACACCAAATGAACTCAACAAGCCAGTGAAAACCAAACTACAAAGTGCACCAGAACCAGTAATGTAACCAAACCAGACAGTGATATGTATGCAACAGAGGACACAACAACTAGCATAAAATTTATAGCAAGAAAATCAAAGTGCAGACTACAGTTACAAAGGCACAAAGCAATGCTTCAGATCAGCATGGATGTAGTAAAAGGTTCAGACACAAATAAACATACAACAGGACTTCGAATGAAACCAGAAAAGGAATGTTCAGTTTCAACATCAACAACACAGCATGCATATAACATATAGACTCAACACAGAAATGGTCAAACTCTAAATGTACAGGACTACCGAACATGAAGACTCAGATCAAACATCATGTGGAACATGATTTCAAGTGAAACAAGACTATAAAGTGATTATGGCAACTCATAACGGTATTGCACATATGCTTATATGGTCTAGTTGAATAAGGCAATGCATATCAATAAAACAAGACTAGTGTGTACAATACAGATCAGTAACTCAACATTCAGGCAGTTTTCTAACCAAGTGGAACATGAACTCCATAACACAAAACCAGAGCAGACTCCAAAATGCAAAAGACAAGCAGTGTGAACAAAAAGTGAACCTAGACCAGAATCACTTCAACCAAAACAACACTGCAACCAGACTCGACCAACATTCAACATGATTCAGACATGAACATAAGGAATGCACCAGACAGATAAGTGAAACAAGAATGGGCCAGTGCATAAGCAAACATGAAAACAAGGCAACCAAATCAGGAAATGTGCTCATATATACATGTATATACATACGCAGTATCAAATCAAAACATGTACAAGTGCGAAGCAAAATTGAACCACACGTGTATGCATATATGCAAATATATACACACACACATGTATTAGTTCAGAGATATGAACATGATAAACAAGTCAACACACTCGGGTGGATAAGTTTTATGCAATGAGCACAGTGGAGAAAACGGTTTAAATGTTTCAAAAATCAATGAGGCGGTTCAAACAGTCAAGGATTAGAAAAATTGCAGTGAAGTCAATCAGAGGAAACATGATGAACAAGTCAAAATATTATCACAAATTCAAAATGCCGAAGTTATAGGAGCATAGAATGAAATCGACTAAAACAAAATTCAAACCATGATAAGATGAACAAGTCAGGAATTTACTTATCGCACGATCAAAAATTGAATGGCCAAGCAAAACATCATGAAAAATTCAAACAAATTATTCAACTGAGATTATAGGGTTTTCATCCCTATATATAAACCCATATCATCATCGTAAACAAGCATCGAGTTCAAGTTCAAACAAATCAACGGAGCAATCAAGTCGAACAAAAGTAAAATCGAAAAGGGGCATACCAATTTCTATTCCATTCGAACTCGATCATGAAGCGGCTGCAAAGAAAATCAAAGAATGCTGATAGAAGAAGCGGCGAAGCTAGAATGAAAGCATCAAAGAATTCGAGCCTCTAATTTCCAAGAGGCACTTCAAATAAAACCCTAATTTTTTTGAGAGAAAATAAATAAATCGACCAAAGCCATTTCACATAAGAAAAGGGGGAAGGTATCTTTATTTTTTTAGTTGGTCGGTCTTTATTTTTTAGGCTTTAGCTAAAAAATAATGATAGAGTTTTGTTGTTTAATTTTATTTGTAATTTTCTTCTTTAATTTTGGTGAATTTCTAGTTGTGTAACTTGGTACGAACTACGGTTTTGTAGTTCGAGGATTTGTAACTCAGTGGCTGAGTTGTGGCGGGGTTTTTAGCTTAGAGTTAGGTTATTTAAGTTAGTGGGTGTCGTAAGTTTATGTGTGTTTGTAAGCATCTGACTACTTAATTTCTAGTAGAAACCTTGGGGGCAGCACGTAGGCAGGTTTTTACCAAAGCTGGGTAAATCTGTGTATGATTTTTACTGCATTACTTTGTGTTATTATTTTTATTTCCACATTAATTTTTATTATTATTAGTATCACCCTATTCACCTTCCCTCTAGGGTGAAAATGATCTTACAACGAAAATTATACTTAGCATAAGACTAAGCAGAATAACCACCAAAAGCCCATAGTCTTTATGATCATTACAACGTTTCTAAGCAAATTTATTTTTCATAAACCAGGGGGGAGGTTATATCATCATTAATTACACTCATTACGTATTCTTTCATCCGTGTATCAAAGATTCATTGAAACTGGACTTTGTTGCTTTGATTCGCACCATGCCCATTATGCATACACACACTTTTCTGATTTTGGCCACCATTGGCTGTATACTCTACTATTTTGTTCTTCCAAATTGACTACACATACAACGAGAATACTATTCTGGATATGTCTATGCATTTAATTTAATGCGTCATGATGTTGATTTTCTCCAAGTTGATTGTTATAATGTATGTATGTCATGCTAGTTATAGAAGTGAAATTCCGCACCATTTCTAAATGGGAGCACTACATTTGCATTTGAAAGAAAGACGATTTTCATTTTTCACATGATTATGGTATAGTACACACATCGGATCCACTGTGATGCACTTCTGAATTAATCTCTCCTTGCTATGAAGCAAGTTAGGGATTGCGTTCTATACACACATCGCCATTTTGGGACAGGCTACTCTATCCCAAATTCATTCATACCATGTGACGCCATCAAATTTCCTTCTCACCTAATTCCATACTTACTTGAAAATATAACTTCCTTTTCTTCAGATCCTTCATATCTAGTAATAGTATGTTCTATCCTCAACCACTTGTATTACCTCAATTTCATTCTTTATGTCACCCAAGAAGCTGCAACTATCAACTCTTTACTATCCATTGCTTAATATATCCTCAACCGTCATTTTTTCCCTCTCACTCAATAATTTATCCGCATCTAGCCTGTCAATCAATTTGCCCCATTGGATTCATGAGTCAAATCATAAAGAAGTGCTCTTCCCATCCACTATCTTCCTACCTACGAATTCAATAGCTCTTTCATTAATACTCAATAGAATTTTCCATATCTCAAAGTCATCATTATGGCTTCTCGTTTCCCTTATAGATTTTTCTTTCATGTATTTCTTATCTATCAGCTCAACCCAAATCCTTCTCTATTTGGTACTTTCCATGTTAATTTAATTCCCAAGGTTTTCTGAACCTCTTCAGGCAATCTTCAGGCCGAGCCTCCTTCCTCTTTTGTTATGCGTAGTGAATTCTTCATCCTAGTGGATCTTGGTGGATCCACCCCCCCCCCCCCCCAAAAGAAAGTTAGAGCATAAGTGTGTGGATTTTCTCAAAGTAGCCTTAGGAAGTTGAAGCACATGATCATAGGATAAACTGTGGAACGTAAAACTCTAACCGGCATGCAATACTTTTCATCTCACACTCCCAACCCACCATTTTATTCTTGATTCTTTCTACAAAATTCCCAAAAACCTTATTTCTCAAGTTAACGTTGATAACAGAACACCTAAATATCTTATTGGGAGGTCGCTCACTAATGCTTAGTGTCTCGCAAATCTTCTCTTTGTTTGTGCAACCACCACCAAAAAATACATTTGATTTAGTTGCATTGAGTTTCAACCCGGTCACTTTATAAACCTCACATAGGACTTCTTTTAGTGCATGTGCTCCTTCAAAACTAGCCTTAAAGAAAACAAAGATTTCATTTACATACATAAGATGCATAATCATTAAGTTATCTTTCATAACCGGTTTGATTCTACCTTCCTTTAATTTATTCTTTATTTTGGGTGTGGAAAATTACACAACTAGTGCAACCAAGATCGACGATAACAGATCACCTTATCGAAGACCTCTACGGCTACCAAAGAAGCCGTGGGTGTAACGACCCGTAATTTCGCTAAATTTAAAACAAATGAAATATCTCATTTTCGAAGTAGAGAAATTACGGGTCGTTGAAGTGGGCCACCCATTGGCATACCATCGAGAAATTTGGAGAAGAAATTGTTTCTTGAATTAATATAATCTACCTTTAATGAAATTCATAGCTCTTAGCATATGCATTACAAATTCCCCTTTAACTATGTCATACGCCTTTCTAAAATATATCTTGATACATATGTTCATGTTGCTACTTCTGCCATTTCCTCCAACAATCTCATGTGCCATTAAAGTGCTATCACCAATACACCTATTTTGTATGGATTCACATTGATTCTTTGACACCACTGGTCCATGAAGAAGATAAGCCTATTACTCAGAATTTTAGCCACTACTTTGTACAAGAAGTTACAATACGATATAGGTCTGAAGTCTTTAATGTCTTTGGGGATATTTTTCATAATTAGATTTATAAGTATATGATTTCTTTCTTGACTAATCACCCCTTCGGAAATATAACTACCACTATGTCCCTAATCTCACCTTTTATTATTTCTAATGTATTTTATAAAACTTCACATTACAACCATCCGAACCTGAGGCTTTCGTATCTTTGACATGGAAGACAGCTTCCTTTTCCTCTTCTAGATCAATTGTACCATTCAAGCAATTTTGACCATACTCTGATTCTATCTTCATACAATGTATAACTAAATCGTATGACTGTTGATACTTAGATTATATATTTCCTTAAAGTAATCTTCTGTCTTTGTCCCAAATTATGTGTTATCACAACATTCATCCCTATCCACCATTATGCCATATCCCAAATTGTTTATGCGTTTATTGTTAGCCATCTTATCATAAAAGTAAGCGGATGCCTCATCACCAAGGTTAAGCAAGTTAGACTTAGCCTTTCGCCTAGTCTCAGCAAACTCTTGTTGAAGAGCCACTTCTAACTTCTTTTTAAGTAACGCCAGTTCTTTTGCTTTCATTAAGTTTTGTTCCTTTTCGAGAAACTTTTGAACTCCTCTGCATTTCTTTCTAAGTTCTTCAACCTTTTTTATGCAACGTGTCTTTATTACTACTCCATTCCTTCAAGGCTATCTTAAACCATTTCTACTTCTTTAAAATACAAACACGTGGATGTCCAGTCATAATAACATTCTAGCTTCTCTCAAAAATTCCATTATAGTCTCTAAACATATGTCACTGGTTCATATGTCTAAATGACCATAGGGAATTTAGCTCATGCTGCTTTAACACCACTTGGATCGGATCATGGCCGTTGCTACTCGAAGGGAGATATGTCACTATGGAAGATAGAAACGTTTGAACGTACCTTAAGGCCCTGTCAGTCCTCATTAATATATTTTACAATGGCCATGACTACCATGAAAAACTATGACCCATAATATCCAGCTAAGCCCAATTCTGTTCATGCACTCATCTATCTCCAACATTTTGCTACCGGGAACCGTGTTTCGCCCTATTTTCTCACCAGTCTACATTTATGCAGTTGAAGTCACCTAAGAGTAGCCGAAAGTCGGTAATATTAAATGCATTTCTTTTCAAGTTAAACCAAAGACTTTTACGCAAGTAATCAAAGTTGTGACCATATATGAACGTATATATTAAAATCATGCCATCAAAACTTCTTGGATGAATCGAGATATGTTGGTCACTCATACCCGACATCGAATAATCCTAAATGTCATTGTTGATTATTACAGGTATTTTACACTTGTAGTAACAATCCACGTTGTTTTTGGACATCCAATTTGGATTTAAAAACTGAGCTCCGCTTCCCCAATCTCTTTTTTTCTCAACTTATTCTCTAACAACCATACACAACTAGTTCTAAATTTGTACACATAATCTTCAACATCTAATCTCCTAAAAGGCTTATGTAAGCTTCTTGCATTCAAACCTAAGATACTCTTTTGCTCAAATTGTTTTTGGTTTAACTTCTCAACTCTCTCCCTGTGTGTTTTTGTTATACGTCTAGTATACCAAAACAGAGAATAATCAAATATAAACTCGTCGCACAAGTTTATAACTTAGATTTCCACTACACTGGAATTCTGTAGTAAATATTATAACAATATGAACGTTGTAAATGAATTACAACAACAGCGTTATACTATTCTGAATAAACAGTATAACAAAATAGAAGAAAGAATTGAGAATTCTAACCGGATAATGTCTGAGGCTCGTCGTAACGATTTCCTTAAGAATTTTATTTCAAAATTCTCCCAAGATACAACAGACGAATTCCGCTCGAAACTGTAAGGAGTATATCACTCTGTGATTTGAATATAAGAACAGTAGTTAACAGAAGAGAAGAGATTAGAAAATTCAGTGAGGAAAATTCAGTGAGGAAAGTGATCAGTTTTCCTACTTATTTATAGTTGTTCCGCATCCCTTCGAACGGTCGCGTCTGTAACCGTTCGTCCAAACGGTCGCGCCCGTTTCCGTTCGTCCAAACGGTCGCGCCCGTTTCCCATGATCTCCCTCCTCACAACGAAGCATACATTTGGGAGCCCCAGGCCCCCAACCTCCTCATTGCAAAGCCATATATATATTGAAATGGTTTTGAAATTTTGGCGATGTGGGACTTTATTGTATGTTTCATTCATCCTTTGGAATTCCAACAGTTTTAACTTCTCCCCTTTTACTCTTTTCATTAACAACCCATTCCGGGTTACTTTTCATAAGTAGATTTAATTTCAGTGGTTTAACATCTTTTAGCTTCTTGGTGGGGATCTTAGATAGGGAACCATTGTCACCTAACTCATTTCTTGGATTTTCATTAGATTCATTCGCTTAGTTTTGACCATATATACTCATTAGACTACTCAGTAGGTTCGCTGCTATATGTTTTGGAACTAGTTCACTTGGGACCTACATGAATTTAAAAGTTTTTAAACCATAACTAGTCTCAGTATTTTCATGACAAGTAACAAAAGAATCAACAAGGGATTGAGTTTATGATTCTCTTTTGGAAATGTTGATGATGATATGTTAGGAACTTTTGGAACAATATATGAGGTACAACATCTTTAGATGCATCTATGGTTCCTCAACTTTTATCAAATGTGGTAGCAGTGTAATGTTCATCTAAGGCTTCGACATATCTGCCACTCTTCTTCCACATCCTTAACAACTATTAAAGGTCTATCTTTATTCTCAATCCCCTTGATTGGTTCACCATCGTTTAGTTATCTAATCTCTTATGTAATTATTCTTCATGTGTAACACATGAAATACTAATAGATTCTATCCCATTCTTCTTTGTCTGAAAATCAATGTTGTTTAATTTAATCTGCATTATCTCCTTACCCTTGTCCCTTATCTTCTCCGTATTTTTACCTTTTACCTTCTCTACCCATTCGTTGTATAAACCTTTTCTAGCATATTTGGATTGACTGATTGCTTCATCTCACTCATCCATAGTTTTAGAGGGTTCTCTACCTCTTCCTCTTCTCTCTGCTACACTAATTCCTCTTCATTCGCTTAACTTCTATATTGTCCTCCTTCTTTTTACCATCTACATCCCCTAATTCATTCGCCATATCACTGATCTTCACTTCTTCATCATTTTCACTACGTTTTGGCCTCCATGTCTTAGTCATCGGACATTCCTTGATGTGCCTAATGCAAACACAATTTTCACAACAAGGAGAAGGATTTCACACCCCACCACATGCTTATACACTTCTCCATCTTCAAATTCAGCTTCAATAATGTTTGAAAAAACAATCTCTGCGCACATATCAAATAGCATCATAGCGAACAAAATTCTGCTATGACTTTTTATAACACCATCCATCTTTATCGGATTACTAGTCGTGCTTATCAAAGCACTAATAGCCTCCAAACCTCTTAAGCTGAAAACTGAACCCGAAGCATAGATAACAACTAGTCCTTATCGGTTCTCATACTTTGATTGAAATGTTTCATGAAAGTGAGATTCTTATCAAGAAAACAAGGACCCCCTCCATGATTTTAATGTAAGCATTCACGTTCGAGAGTCGCACTATAATGAATTTATTTGCACCAAAAATGGCACAAACACCCAAATATCGAATGAAAGCACTAGTTCTAGTAAAATAAAAAAAAACATAAAAGTAAAGGGAGACACAAGAACTTTTATAATTATTTGGCGTAATCTCTGGCTTACGTCCATTTAAATTTTTTTATAAGGTGTTCTCTCTCTAGATTACAGCTTGTTCTATCAGATCTAACCACAAGCTAGTGGATCTCAGGTTTATAGTGGAGTTTTAGAATGTTTTATGAAGAGAGTAGAAGTGAAGAATATGGTAGTTCCTAGGATATAGAGTCTGTGAAGTAGATCTAGAATGAAGAGCCAAAAAATCGGGCGAATGAAGATCCCTCTTTGGTTGAAAGTAGGTTGATTTTTATAGGAAAAATAGGTATGGAGTCAGAAAAGTTTAGAAGGCGGCCCGAAGTTGCACAAGTGAAATAGAAGACCCACAAGTCAATGGAATAACCCGGGTACCAAGTCAAACTACTTAGTGTCGAGTTATTTTATTCTTCCAAGTTGAACTTCATCCATTCGTTAGCTTTTCTATCTCCTTCATAAGCCATTCTAAGCTCTTTTTCTCTGAATTTGAGTTGATTCTAACAATATTTTCTGTTAGCTGCTTTCTTTGTTTTATTCTCATTAATCCTTGGGATTGCTCATCCAAATCATTGGAAAATCACTTGACCATGAGTTATTGAAGTAGCACAAGAGATGTATGGTTTTCGAGAAGCAAAAAGAAGGGGAAGGATAGGTCGACGCCGACCTAAACAACTTGGGGTCAAGTTATTCGCTTAGCCAATTTTCCACTTAAACTTTTGGAGTTCAATTCTCTAGTCCTTTCGATCGTGTTTCCAAGTTCGTGAATCGTTCTGTCCTTGTTTTGATCTTCTAAGTCCGGTTGAAATCTTCTTTGGCTCAAAAGCGAGTTAACACTTGCCCCCCCCCCCAAAGTACGCCTTCCAGATGTAAGGCGTGCTTTGCTCAAGAATAAGTTCCAGTAATCCTCTAGTTTCTTCGAATTCCACTACAAATTAAGGGTCTCTTTGAGCAGGTTATGGCTAAAGAATCTAGTCCTTACTTAAGTGTTATTTGCACATTAAATCTATTTGATTTCATTTGGATTTATTACATCGCAAATCAAAATCGTCTAGTGTTCTTTCAAGATTTATATGTTTTAGTCTAACTACAAGGTGTTCAAAGCCTTTCAACAAATTTGTATCCGCTCCAGGACTCGGTCTCATTAGATCTTTCACCTTCAAATCTAGGATTTAATCTCTTCGGATCGTTTTTCTCCTACTCTAGGGTTTCGATCTCTCTAGATCCTTATTGAGCCCGGTTTGCTCGCTCTCCGATGAGGGGACCCAATGATCAATCAAGCTCATCCACTCACTGTCTGGTGATGGGGCATACTTTTTGTACAAGTCCATCCACTTACTCTCTAGTAAGGGAACTTGCATCTTACACTCTGGTCCCGACTCTTCAGCCGAGACTTAACACGGTCGATATTGTATAAGTCCGTCCACTTGCTTTCCAGCAAGAGGAACCGCACCCTACACTCCGGTCCCATCTCTTCGAACGGCACTTTAAGCGATCAATATTGTACAAGCCCATCCACTTGCACTCCGGTAAGGAGATTTGCACCCTACACTTCGGACGGGACTTAAAGCGATCAATATCAATTATCACATTCAATATGGATTTTTCAAAATTCAAATGTTCAAATCAACACAAACAAGCAAAAATCCTAATTATCCATCCCTGATATCCGACTCAAAGCATGTCTAGAGACCAATCTAGGACTCGTACACATGTAAGTGGTCTGAGGTTATTATGGTCCTAAATAATCATCCTAGACATCTAACTTAGAGCATGCCTAGAAATCAATCTAGGCCTCATATACATGTATACGGTCTGAGGTCATTTTTATCCTAATTATTCAAAGTAAGAAAAAGTAAAGCAAGAGAGTCAAACTTGACTCCCGACCATTCTGATCATGGGATTTCGAGTTACGGACTAGATTTCTGATTGTTCCTTGATCCATTCACTGCAGATGGTGGTTGCTCCAGACCCACCATCGCATTTTGGTTCTTGTGTACTATTGCAATTGGTTAATCCAAACCATTTCCTCCATATGATCACAAAGGTACTAGAACTTGTTTTTTTCATGTCCTTAGCTCATGGAAGATGTAAAACTTTCTAGACCTTCTCTCTCGATCAATGGTTTCCTTCCAGTTGGCTTATGGTAGGGGATCTGCCCTCTAGTGTCCAGATATATCCTCTTCAGGGTCTCTTTTAAATCAGCATAGGAGGAGAATTTCGGCTCCTTCCTTTGTCGTTTTAATTCCCCAAAGTCATCATCACTTCTTCTTTTCCCTTTGTCTCTTCCATTCCCTGATCTAAACAGTCCTCTATTATCCACAACATTAATTTCAGCATTCTCAGCTTTAAAGTCTTCCCGATGGAAATATCTCTCAGCTTCATGATAGAGTTCCATGAGATCCATTAGTGGATCCCCTTCCAAAGCAATCTTGAAGTTGATTTTGGTCGTGACTCTAGGTATTGTCACCATTAAGATTGTATATGGATCCAGCTTGTTGACTGCTGCAGCTGCTACATTGAACCTTATTGAATAGCTTCTTAAGGTCTCTCGGGCCTTTGTTTCATTCTTGATAGTGTCATCGCATTTTTTGGTCGCGAGACATGAATTCTAAACTGTCTCAAGAACTTATTCACCAAGTTGGTCCATATGCTAATGGAACCATTTTCTAGCAGTCCATCACCGCTATTAGATATAACGGGAAGCACTGTCCCATCATCTCCTTTGAATCACCCAACAATTTCATATATCGAATATTTCTCATCATATGGGTCGTTGGATTCGTCTTTCCATCATACATTTCTAAGGTCGAAAGCTTAAAATCAGGAGGATTCCTCACATTTCAGATATTTAAAGCAAATGGATTCATGTTTACATCATCCAAAATCTTGTTTGTGGGTCCATCTCAAACTATTCTTCTAATCATCTAAGTTATTCTGTTGTTGTCATGCAATGAAAACCTTAGACCACTAACTCCATTATGCCCTTGCTTCTACGAGGGAATCCTACTACATACTCCTCTAGCTGCACATTAGCGTTCTAACCTGTTCCTCCGGTTTCATCCTATCGTTAATTCATATGGAGAAGTTTTGGTACATACTCCATCGATAGCTGATCATTCGCATCCCGATTCACATTTCTAACTCCACTATTATACATTCCCAGCAGTCACACCAACATTGACCCTAGTATGGTTCTCTTAGTACCGAATAAATTTGGGGCGGTACGGAGCAATTCTATTTGTGGAGACATCGCTCTAGTTTGCTCCGCTTCACTTGCAGATGCTCCAGCATTAACTCTTGGTCCTTGGTTCTAAATTCCCGCAGCTCCAGCTATTCCATGTTGTCTTATTCTTTAAAGGAATCCTTCCAGCATTTCCTATTGCCTCGTTGTCATTCCATCCTGCATCTCCTTCATCATTCTTTCCATCTCTTCTCTGGTCACATAGATGGATTGATGAGAATTTGAGGACACCTCCCGGTTGCCCCTATGCTCTGGTTAGCTTCCCTATACTTTAGATATGGTGTTAGATCTCTTCATCTTCTCCAAATATTAGATTCAAGCTTCAAGCCTTTAGATCTAGTTCTCTCTCAGTGAAAGCACCAAATGTTTGCACCAAAAATGAACAAACACCCAAATATCGAATGAAAGTATCAGTTCTAGTAAAATAAAGGAAAACGTAGAAAAGTAAAGGGAGACAAGAATTTTTATAGTAGTTCGGCATAATCATTGGCCTACATCCACTTTAATCCTTGTTAATAGTGGTTCTCTCTCTGGATTACAACTAGTTTTATCGAATTTGACCACAGGCTAGTGGATCTTAGATTTACAATGGAGTTCTAGAATGTTTTATAAAGAGAGTAGAAGTGAAGAAGATGACAGCTCCTAGGTTCTAGAGTTTGTGAAATAGATCCAGAGTAAAGAGTCAAAAGATCAAGCAGAAGAAGATCCTTTTTTGGTTGCAGGTAGGCTGGTATTTATAAGAAAACAAAGGTATGGAGTCAGAAGTCCACTTGTTGAAGACCAGAAGGCGGCCTGAAGTTGCACAAGTGAAATAAATGACCCACGAGTCAATGAAATAACTCGGTATTGATTCAAATAACTCGGTGCCGAGTTATTTTTACTCATCTAAATTGAACTTCATCCACTCGCTAGGTTCATATCCCTTTGTTGGGTCGTCCCAAGATCTTTTCCTTCAACTTTGAGTTAATTTTAATGATCTTTCTATGAGCTACTTTCTTTGCTTTCTTCTCGTTAATCCTTAAGATTTCCCATCAAAATCGTTGGAAATTCACTTAACCACGATTTATTAGAGTAGCACAAGGGTGAATGGTATTTTAGAAGCAAAACAATAGGGAGTAATAGGTCAGTGCCGACTTAAACAACTCGGGGACGAGTTGTTCCCTTAGCCAATTTTCCACTCAAACTTCTGGAGTTCAATTCTCTTGTCCTTTATGAAAGTCGCTATGGATCGAGTAATACGAAATATTCTACAAAACTGAGACTAGTATACCAATAGTGTAAATAAAGTCTATATATCTAATTATTGGTAGCTAAGCAGCGGAGTAAAGTAAAGAAAGTGAAAATAATCACACCAGAGATATTTATAGCGGTTCGAACTTTCAATTCTACTTCCAATCTCAGACTCCTGGATTTAAACAACGCCTTCACTTAACCTCAAGGAATAGGTATATTACAAACCGCCCAAGCTGTCGAACAGGACTTCAAATACAAAAGGTAGTAAAGTATTTGACTTTTGTATTCTTGAATAACATGAATGAGTAAATAAAATACACCCTTCCTATAATTTCGTTGAAGTGATGACTTGAATGTGCTAGTTTAGGAAGTTGAAAGTTGAATGCTTTGTAACTCACATGAATATTGAAAGTAGAAAAGCAAGTTAGAATTGGTAGTTTAAAAGGATATTTTTCAACTTTATTTTGCATTTGTGAAGAGTTCTAGTCGAAGGGTTACATCCATTAGAAAGATTTCAAGCTTTGGAAAAGAAGGCAACTCTCTAGAATTTTAATTTCTGTAACAAGACACATCTTCTCATACAGGTTAGCTAGCTGAATTTGAAAATCAAATGGTTGAAATTGTATTGGAAAAGACCAAAAAAAACCGGTTCAAAAAATAGTTATTTCAAACAGATGAAATTAAATTTCAACATTTGAAGTTTGTTCCAAACGTTTGATGTTATATTTCAACCGTTTGAAATACCATTTTGTAGTGTATGTATGTTTTATATCATTTAATTTTCAAATTGCTTTTGAAAATATTAATTTTTTGTTTATGGAAAATTTTAAAAATAATCTTTCTGAAAAGAAATTTTCAAAGCATATTTATTTATGCGTTTGAAATCATCATATAGAGGATTGTACATTATAATTAAATCAACTATATCATACGGAAAACTATACTTTTGTCTCTAATATTTGAGCTCGATTTCAATGTTGATCGTCATTTTCAATACTCATGTACTTGTAAGTTAGCTTAGAGGTTCTTTTTATAATTGTTTAGTTTTTATCATTAAAATTAAACATGAGAGGTTCTAACATCCTCCCCCTTTTGATGTTGACAACTATAAAATTTCTGAAAATATTTATTCTAATGATATTTGTAACAACTCGATATTTTCAGCCATTCGCATCCACATATGTCCGACTTGAATTGCTTAAAATACCACATTGTAAATAAAATTTGGAGCAAATAAAATACAATCACGGAATCATAGACACAGAAATATCAGAATAACTCGCAGCGGAAATTAAAATACCATAGTAGTTCATGAAGCTACTGTAACAAAATCTCAAAACATATTACATAATATCAGTCTGAAAACATACACAATAGAAATCTCAAATACATAGAAGATCACTAATACAAGAGCTGAAATAGACAACTGAAACTGAAATGGACAGATAACTAGATAAGCAAAATCTCCAGCGATTCCTAGCTCTAGAAAAAGAAATCCAAAGCTAAGCTGTAAATACTCAGGCTGACCCGAGCATAAAGTAAAACACAAAACACTCGAGTCAGGACATACATACTTATATAATGTAAACCAACTCAAGTGAACTGTAGCAGTAATGCACAATAACTTAAAGGATGCTTGGGATCGCTCATCCTCTAAGGATCAGTTAAACCACAAATTAAATACATCCCATGGTTAAAATTCCAAAATGTTATTTTATACTTCTAAATCAAATATCAATTCGAAATTCAATGTCATTTCAAATTCATTTAAAATATTAAAATATCATATCCTTCCAAAACCTTATTCATTTTATTTAATTTAAATACCATTCCAAATCACATTTCAAAATGGTTTATATTTCAAATCAAATATTCCATTTAAAACCAATTAAAATGAAGTTATAATATTTAAAATCAAAAATTCAAATTCCAAAAATTAGTATTTTCACAATTCATTTATTCACTTAAATTGATTAAAACGGTGAAATTTCAACTTTCGCGGCATTTAAAAATTGCTACGGTAAGTTACATTTGAAAACAATTCAATTTAACAAAGATAGCATTTAAAACTGCTGTAGTAGATTTTAGTTTAATTTCTGCGATTACAGCACTTACAAAGTGCTGTAATAGCCCTTAGTTCATTTTAGCCTTATAGTTCATTTGTATCAACTACAGCACTTAGAAATGGTGTAATATCCTTTCCTTTAGAAATGACAGCATTTTTGAAATACTGTTAATTAAATTTCAAATTTTCAATACAATTTCATTAACAATTAAACTTTAATTTAAACCATTTTTAACTTATAAAAATTATATTTTCTCACTTTAAAAACAATCATTTAAATACCCATTAATTTATGGCTTTAATAAAGTGAGATTTTCATAAAAAATCAAATTTTAAAAATTTTCATATTAAATTAATGTACAATTTTATAACATTTAATTTACTTTATATTTTAATTAAATTTACCATTTCATAAATTAAATTTAAATTCCATTTTATTTCCTTAACTTAACTTTTATTTTTAAAACACATTTCACATTTTCCAAGTTAAGTTATATTTCAAATTTCAATTTTAAACATTTATTTAGCTATTTTTAATTTATAGAAAAAAATCAATAACACTATATAAAATTATTTTTTTAAATTTAAATTTAAATCAAATTATCGTATTTCTCACTTAACTTAAACTTCATTTATAAACAAAATCATAAATTCCAAAATTAACTTATATTTCAAATTCTACTTTACCATTTATTTATTTCACTTATTTAACTTATAGAAAATCATTTTTAAATTAAATTTAAATCAAAATATCATAATATTTACATTTTTATAATATTTTATAAATTCAAGAAAATATATATTAACCACGGGTCTGTATATAATTTCTAACCTAAGTCAAATGATACGGATAATATATCATTTCAATCCGTAATTTACAAAGAAAAAATCCGGGTTCTATTATTTCAAACCCGCAATCCCAAGTAAAATAAAATAAATAAAAATCGCTCAGGCCTATCATTCAGCCCATAACGATTTTTCCCTATTCTAAAGTCTATTCGGGTATATATCATTTTAACCCATAGTGATTCTATTCTATAGAGAACTTGTAGTGTGATAAACTGATATAAATAAACAGTATAGCATTATATAACAGTAGCAGATGATATGACAGGTGTATAAACAGGGGTGAACATCATATGATCATATCACTGGCAGATATAACATGATAATATAATCTATAGATTCAAATGGTGTTAATTTACTAATTATATAAGTACAGAATGTCTTGTGAGAAATACTCACTTGTACAAGCTGGAGATAGCAGATTCAGACACACAGACAAAGACCCAGAAAGCCAAAGTGATTATCTTGTATATATCAAACAAAACAAGATATTGCACATGAATTTCAACACAAAATATTATAAAACAAATCTAGAAATAATGCACAACAAAGAACCAAACAACTTGCCCATGCTTCCACCCATCATATGCTCGGCCATATGGTTGAAATGCACGGCCATGGTTGTATATTTGGGTCAAGTATGGGTCCATAGGGCCGGCCTAGCAAGGAATGAAGGAGTGGAAGTTGTTTATGGCATGAAACAAAGGTCAAGTCAAAAGTGATTTTTGTGTGCAATCACAAGCTCGGCCATGGCCATGGATGGCTCGGCCACGCTTGGTGGAGGTCAAGTGATGGTGCAGCAGTGGTCTAAGGTCAGGTAGAGGCTAGAGTAGGTGGTGCTAGTGGTGGCCGAGAGGGGGTGTGAAGTGGTGAAGGCATGTAGGTGATCGGCTATGCTTGTATAAGGGGTGTTTGTTATTTTTTGGTGGAGCATGCATCAAGGGGGTGCACGGCCTGACATGGACAAGGAGCTAGAGGAGGTGGCAGCTGATCAAGGTGGTGGTGGAGGAGCTATGGTGATGGAGGAGCTTGAGGCTGAGCATCATAGGCGAAAGCATGACATGAAAAATAAATAAACAAGAAGAAAAAGGTAAGAAAAGAGAAAGAAACCATTACCAGATAATTTTCAGAAATTGATGGCCGAACTTGATATGAAGGGAAGTTTTCTTTTACGTGAAAGAAAATGAAAATGTTCAGCTGAAGGAAGAAAATAGGGTCGGCTAAAATCAATGCAAGTGGCAATTGAAATGAAAAGGTAAAAGAATATGAAAAGGTTAGGGTAAATGAAAGATTATAAACACTTCATATTTCTCATTTTCTTTTTGCATTTCAAAATCAATGAAAATGTTTGTAAATACAATAGAAAAACCAAAAAAAAAATAAAGTGAAAATGAAATAAATAAATAAATTTTATAAAAATATAAGAAAATAGTTATTTATATGAAAACTAATATTAAAATTGAAAACAAAATATAACTAGTTTTGGAAAAATAACAACTACACCTTAAAAATGTTTTAAAAATAAAATATAAATAAAATGACATATTACACATATATATACAAACTAGAACAAGATATGACAACTAAAAATATTATTTATATAAATTCAAAACAACAATTTTATTAAATAAATCAATTTACAAACAACATTGTAAAAAGCATAACTTTCACAATATTAATCAGATTTCAACGAAACGAAAAGCAGTATACTTAAAATTTAATATATTTTCATAATAAAATATAAAATTCAAAAATTTAAATTTTAAATTTAAAAGTCAAAGTTTGATCAAATCGACCAAAATCCACACTTTTTGGAAAATATTCCATTTATTCAGGTTTGGAGTTATAATTCACATAAAATCAAAATTTATAATTAAAATAACAAAATTTATCCATTTTAATAATATTATAAAGTTTTTAAATCATAAATTCAAATAAAATAATCAAAATAAACAATTAAAATAAATCACAAAATACAGGGTTGTTACACTCTCCCCCACTCAAATCTTTTCGTCCCCGAAAAGGAATGAGCAAGGAAAATAAGGAAAAGCAAGATAGAAAAAGCAAATAGTACCTAAAAACAATTTCGGATTCGAATAACGAATGCTCTCCTTCGTCTTCATGGTACATTCTTGATCATCAGTACTCCATTGTACTTTGATCAGACTAAAAGATTTCCTTCTTAGTTGCTTCGTACCTCTGCTGACAATAAGAAGTGGCTTACACTCGATAGTCAGATTAAGCTCAATATCTAACTATCAAAAGCAGTAGGCTGAATAAGATGGATCGTGAAGATACCAGAGAAGATGTGAGACGTGGAATACATCATGCACTCCAGAAAGCTTCTTGGGCAAATCCAAGCGATAAGCAAAAGAACCAACTCTTTCCACAATGCAAAAAAGACCCTCGAAGAGGAAGAATGTAGAAATAGCTAGAAGGGAAAGTAGGTTGAAAGACAAGGAAGGACCATTATTTTATAACCATATAAATTTCAATTTAAAATTTTATATTTATAACATTTTAAACATTTTATAATATGTTGAATAGTCATTTGATTCAAATTTGATAGTTCGAAGTAAACAATATTTAAAACATTTTTAAATTATTTAGACAAGTAAAATAAATGATCAAAATATCCTTTATATAATACTTTATCAAAATACTTTTATAACTTGATGTCTTAACAATTTTACTTTCGTTCCTGCAGACTCTGGCTATGCGTTGATCATGCATAAAGCTAGAATTCTCCAGGTACTTAGTAGACTTGTTTCAACACCCAGTGAAAATACTGGAAAACTTTTAAAAAATGGATATGGAAAGTACAATCCAAACAAATCAATCAAACCAAACATTTGTCTAACCATGGATCGCTGATACACAATGGTTACGCCTGGATCCCCTAGAAAACATATGTACCTGTAAGCTATCTCAGCCTGCGAATTACGCCAAGATGATTAGTAGACCACAGATACACAATGGTTATGCCTGGATTCTCCAGGAAACATCCGTATCCTTAAGCTATCTCAGCCAGCGGATTTCGCTACTAATACGACCTACATAAATCGCAGGATACACAATGGTTACGCCTGGATCCCCCAGAAAACATCCGTACCCCTAGGCCATCTCAGCCAGGCAAATTACGCTATGCAGTCGTGCTCATATGACCATGGAGATCTCCATGTAATTCGACGGACACTCGGGTATCATATCCGAAAAACCCAAATCAGAGAGAATAATATCGATAGAATGAATCCACAATGTGGCCACATAGCGGATATCAAGAAGAAGGTACATTTCATATCTTTACTTCGAAAATATGTATCATATAGTACCTTTTCAAATCACTTTCAAATATCATACTTATATAAAGCCCTTTTATATAAGATTTTATTTTCAAATCGAATACTTTCCAAAATCAATATCACACTTATATAGACTTCGATTATATAAGATTTCTCTTTCCAAATTGAGTACCTTTTTCAAATCAACTTCATACTTATACAAATCAATTTTATATAAGTTCGATAACCCCCAAATCAAGTATTTAATAAAACAAGGTTCTCAATTTCAATTCCTTTCAATAACATTTCAGTTTCAAAATCATATATGATTTCGCCAAATCATTTCTTCCAAAGTATACATATGTAGTTTGAAAGTTTCACAAAACAATAAGTTTAGAAAATAATCCTGGTTTCTAAATCAACAAAATTTATGTCAAACAAATTCATTTCCAAAACCATCATTTATATACTAGATTTTACTATCCACTTTATTTTCAAAACCAAATATTTTTCACAAAATCAATTATACCCAAAATGATTTCCAAGTTTAATCCCTTTAAAACCTTTTAAACTATTTATTATTATATATGGAAGACCAATTTACCCTTTGAAAATTACTTAGCTCTAAAAAAATTAAACCTTGATTTAGAAGTGCTCGAACTTTAAAAACAGTCGAAGAAATCATATTTAAAATCCAAAAGTTTGAAATCACCAACAAATCAGTAAATCAATTCCAATAGATAAGGTCATGCCAAAACAATCTGAGACTCGAGGACGAACACCGGCTTACTTTAAATCATTTGAAATATATATATATATATATACACACACGCACACACACACATATATCTTTCAAATATCAAATCATACTTCGAGATCTGAAATAAAAATGGTTTCACAAAATCACACACATAGCAAAGCTACTAGAGTGGCCTCTCCTCCACTCAGAAACTCGAAAATCAACGTTGATGATGCATGCATTCATCACCGAAATTATTTTCCAACGACATAGTGGGTTCTAGACTTTTATTTTCTTGAAACTTCTTTGAAATCTCTTTGAAATCATTGGAATTCATTCGAATACATTTGAAACATTTCTTATTCGGAAAAATATCTTTAAATCATATTATTATATATATTTTCCAAAATCTAAAACCCTACATTATAAGTCATTTTTATATAAATCAAATTTCTTATAATTTTCAAATTTTCAAATCCTTTCAAAGGTTCAAATTTTCATTTTTAAAAGATACAGAATCCTTATCGAAAACATTTTACTTTTATAAATTGTGATCATCCTTATCAAAATAATAATTTCGATGTATGCACAATTTCGACATGCAACCAAACACAAATTTCCAAAGAATGACTCAAGATTAGATTTCAAACAAATAGAGATTCAAATTCAGAGGAACGCTAATCAAATATTATGGTTCGAAGATAAGCTCGAACGAAGATGAGATAATTAATTATCCAATAGAAGATGGATACGTCTATATAAATCGCGGGCGACCTTAATCGGTCAACTGTGACCTCAGGAATATAATAAATGTGAAAATCTAAGGCAAATTGACATTCGATCGCCAGAGATAGAATCCAGATATAGCAGAAGATAGATAGCATCGAAATCCGAGGATACAGAAATCTCCAATGAATCGATGTCAATTGTAAAGGAGTTTTACCCCTTTACAAATCATTCATAGATTTTGCGGAATCACCGATCTTTATAGAGGTCATTTAAAGTGGGCTATTGTAGCGATCCTGACTCGGCCTTCGAAAATTAGCACCGAATACGACACTCATATTCAAATGTCGTGGATCCAAACGCCGAATCTGGTTCGTCGAAGCTTATAACACATCAAGTACAACACAGCGGAAGAAAATGAATAATATCAAATACAACATCTGATACAATGATGATACAATAGAATGATACAACTGAATATCAACACTATCAGAGATACAAGAAATAGCAGCGGAAAGATAATGATAACACCAGAAGTAGAACAAAATCTCCAAAATAGTCTTCAAGAGAGAAAAAAGAATAGAATCGGGAACTGTAACTCCATCTCCAAACCAGAACTAGCTCGAACAACCATCAAGTTGCACCACGATATGCAAGGTCGGCCACAAAAGCTGAAGTGTAGAAAATGCGATCCAAAAATCCAAAAGCTATCGAATATACACCTATTATGGGATTATCTGAAACAAACCCAACTCTAGACTGTCCGTGTGGAAAATAGTGGGCACCCAGAGTTTAGGAAAGGAACGATAAACTCCGGGTCAGTCATGGGACTGGTATGAGTAAACAAAACAGTTTTGTCTTTAAAACAACAACAAAGGACTTTAAAATTTAAATCCGTAATGCTTTTTGAAAAATGAAACTACCATAAGACCTCCCACCACACACACAATGCAAAAACAGACTTGGAGGAGATTTCTTCTTATGATAGTCAAATATGCTTAATACGAGAAAACACTTTTAGATATTACTGTTTGCACAAAAAAGGGAAAACACCTCCAAGTCGTGTAATTTAGTCGATTTTATGTTGTTCTTAGCGATTTGGGTGGTTTATGCAAATATGCAAAAAGCAAGGACTAAACTGTAAAAGACACACGAATTTATAGTGGTTCGGCCAGAATGTGCCTACGTCCACTTTATATGTTATTCTCCTTTTCTGTTCAGATTACAAGTACAAAGCTTTGATTACAAGTATATGAAATTTGTTTGAAAGTTCTATCTGTGCTTTAACTCTCAAACTTGTCCTCTTCTGTTGTACCCATACCCCTCTATTTATAGAGTGAGGCTGGGGGTAGGGGTCTTGGATGTATATAGTTGCCGGTGGGCCTGGGCTAATGTAATCTGGCCTGGCACTGTTGGTTCGGTGATGCCTTGGTCCGGGGAAGGTTGGAGTGGCCTTCGGTCCGGTAGTGGTTGGAGTGGCTTTGGTTCAGCAGTGCTTGGTCCGACGATGGGTTGGAGTGGCCTTCGGTCCGGTAGTGGTTGGAGCGTTGTTTGGACCGGTAGTAGGTGGAGAGTGAGTAGGTTCGGTTAGGCATTGGGAGGAGATGGGTCGGTAGGGACTTGGAGAGTGAGATGGTTCGGTAGGGACTTGGAGAGTGAGTTGGTTCGTCTATGCATTGGAGGTAGGCTGGTTCGGCAGGGTATTGTAGGTAGGTTGGTTCGGCAGGGCTTTGGAGGAGGGTTGGTTCGGCAGGGCCTTGGAGAGTGAGATGGTTCGGCAGGGACTTGGAGAGTGAGTTGGAATACACCCAACATTTTCCCCCCAAAGTGGGGCATATGCCTGCATGTGTCGCGCTTTGTTTTCTTCAGCTTGGATAGTCTCATTCGGTCCTAAGCGCCGAATCATTTGGTCCGGTCATCCCGCGCTCGCCTATAAGTAGGGGCTTCATGCCTCTGTTACCCTTTACCGTTTAAAATAGCCGAATCAATCAAGTACCGAACCAAATTTGAGTACCGAACCAGGTGAGGCTTTCTCCTACCGAATAAACTTTATGTTGGAACTACCGAATGAGGTCGGGGGACATGAGTGCCGAATGGACCTTATATTGGAAATACCGAATGAGATCGAGGAGTTTGAATGCCGAATGAACTTTATGTTGGAGAAACCGAATGAGATCGGAGAGTTTGAATACCGAACGAACTTTGAGCCTTTTATGTTTTGAATTGCAAATGAAATTCCAGACTGTACGCACTTGCTTGTTTATATCCCTACTTTCCTTGTTCTAATAATATGTTTTCTCGTGCTGCAGATAATGTCTCGCAAAGTAGAAACTCGTTCTGATAAGAAGAAATCCAAAGACATAGGGGAGTCCTCCATAGTGCCCCCAGTTCGGGCAGAACGTCATGGACCAACCCCGAGATCGTTAGTAGACGGGTACGGTCCCCAAGAGCTCTTGAATTCACCGCCCGACTGCTTTCCCAGCTCCCTCAAGGATGAGCAGCTTGATGTTATATCTCGCTCTTTCGGGATCGACAGAGCGCATATGTTGTTGCCGAGGGAAGGAGTGATGCCGTATAATCCCCCTGAAGGATATTTCGCTTATAGTAGGTACCATTGCATGTGTGGGGCCATTCCTCCGATCAATGCCTGGATAGTCAGTTTCATCACCTAATTGAAGGTGGCCCCTTTCCAGCTTTAGCCCAACTCTTATGCCATCTTGGTGAGTTTATTTATTATCTTCCATAGAAAGTACGGGCGTCCCCCTTCCAACCGGGAGATTCGGTACCTATACAACTTGAGAGGTTACAAGAAGGGGTCTCCATACATCAGCTTGGAGTCGGTCGTGTCTTTCAAGCCGGTCCTGGATTTATATTCAAAGTTCAGCATGTTCAAGAAGGAGTGGTTTTTTGTCAAGGACGACTCTGTTTCTTTCCACCGCTTCACCTCTGGCTTTAAGTTGAATCTTATTTATGATTTCTGTTCTAACTAAAATGCTCCTCCTTATGTGCTTTATTTCTTGCTAGCGACAGGTGGTTTTGCGGTCGTAGGGAGCGATCGCCTGGTTCAGATGGCTGCGGAGATAGAAGCCATTCCGAAAAGGGAGAGGGCGGCCTCTTATCTGATCAGAAATGCTACCCTTCTAGAGTTCAACTTGATTCTGCCCCGCCAGTCTGTGGTCAAGCAAAGAGACACAGCTGAGGAGAGGGCTGCCAAAGCTAAAGGAGGGGCAACGGCGAAGAGCAGTAAAAGGAAACCCTTCTCGAAACATCCAGTCGCCGGGGGGAAGAAACTTAAGAAGTCTGATGGACCCTCCCCCAGCACATGTCTAGATGTTCCGGAGGAGGAAGATGTGGAGGAGGAAAGAGGCGAGGATGAAGGAGGTGAGGCGGAGAGTGGAAGTGATGGGGAAGGTGATGGTGATGGCCATGGTGATGATGGACAAAGTGGTAGTGGCGTGGGGCTCTGTCTTCTAAGTAGGAAGGCGAGATCCAGGAGTGGACAGATGATGCTTTCCGCCTAGCTTTTGAGGGGTTGGAGGAAGTATCGGCCTTGGTAGAGAAGCCAAAGAAAGTTGACAAGGCCGGGACTGGTGCCGATTCATCTTCTAAGAGCATTTCAGCTAAGGCAACTCCTGCGATTCAAGGTGAATTTTTGACTCCTGACGACTCCATTTATGATAAGGATTTAGGAATATTTTATGGCCAGCTTCCATCCTGGAATGAGATCCAGGACTTATTGCAGTATCCTACTCCTCCCCAGGGTTTGTATAACAAAAGTGTCTTTTTACTCTTCTCAACTTTATTCGTTTCTTGAATTATGGCTCAATGTATGCTTGTAACACTTGGTTTTTATTCCAGGAGTGGGCGAAGCGGTCAAGACATCAGATGTTCGGCACCGTCTTGAACAATACAAACTCCTCAAAGCTTCTACTAAGCCGAAGCCTCCGACTAACAGCCCCGGAGACGTAGTCGGCTACCGTCCTCTTCTTGGGGTCATCGAAGAGGATATCTGAAAGAAGAAGAGGAGTCGTTCCTTGTTCGAATCCTCACCTGGTCCTCAGCCCCCAACTCAACCTTTTTAGGATACCACGGAGGAGAATATTGAGTTTATACCTTCCCCGCACCCGTCTGAAAACCCTACCGTTACCCCAACAGATCATCCCGGCTTGGCTCGTAATCCGTTTGCGGGTCATCCGGATCTGGATCCAGGTTCTCATGATATTTCCTTCGACGAGGCTACTGGTGAGAACCTTCTCCCTCGTAATCCTATGGTAAGGGTGCTTGATGAGGCTAAGTCCCTGGACTTTGATTTGCTTACCACCCGGGTTGTAACTTTGGGGGACGAAGCTAAGGCAACATCGACCGGGTTGCTGAGGAGACCAGGAAGCTGATGGGGCATCATGCCCGACTGGTCAAGGCTGGGGAAGAAATCGGGAGTGCCAACATTCGATTGCGGTTAATGGTTTCCGACCAGGCCAAACAACTCACTGATCACGCCATCCAGATCTCTCAACATGAGGCCGCCTCTAGGCAATTAAAGAGAACCATGGAAGAGGCCAGCAGGGCAGAGTTGCGGAAAATGGAGGGCGCATGTAAGGAACGGATTGATATGGCCATTGAAACTGTGGATGAGGTTTGGAAAGCGGATCTCGAGCAGGTAGAGGAGTTATCCGGGAAGCTTGAAGCCGCAGAGCTTGCTCAAACCAAGCTGAAGGAGGAGATGGAGGCGATGAGGAAATCCTTTCAGGCTGACTGCTCGCGATACCGATCGGAGAGGGATGCTGCCGTTGCAAAGCTGTTGGCTTCTGAGGTCCGAATAGGGGAGTTCGAGGAGAACGAGGGGATAATGGATGAGATGCTTCAGGATATGTACTTTCGCACTTGGAAACAGGGCAACTTATCCTAGATGGATGATTATCCCCGAGTCATGGCCAGGATTTATCTCAGGGCCCTGGAGGAGGCTAAGGCCGAAGCAGATAAGGAGGGTGGCGTGGCCTTTAGGATGGATGTGGTCACGGCTCAATTCACCAAGGAGGAGAAAGTGGCGGTAAAGGAAGGTATGCGACTGTTTACTGCTGAGGAGGTAGGTGTGCAGTTGGAGGATGATGATCAAGGAGCAGATGCTGGTAAGTCTTCCCTTTTAGTCTTTTTATAACTTGATTGCCTACTGCTCATGACTATTAATGGTTCTTTCCTGAATTGGACAGGCGGGACCTCTGAAGCACCAACTACCTCTGGTCAACACGTTGAAAGCTCCAATCCGGCAGTTAAGTAGATCTCGGAGGGCCAGTAGAACAGAGGTGAAGCTCTGATGCGGCCGACTCCTTGACTTGACCGGGACATCTTTTGGGTTTACTTGACATTGCTGTCTATGTTAGTACCAAAACATTTAATGTAACTGTAATTATATTATTCGTAATGAACGACTTTATTCTTGGCATGTAATTTTTAACTTAAGCTGATTCTGTTATATTTAAATGCTTTCGTTATTTTGGTGTGTTGCATAAGAAATGCAGCTATGCATATGCCTGTGATTCAATTGTGTTTGATGTCAAGTTCTTGCTTAAAATATAATTTCACATCTTGCAATGTTATTGTGATGTGTGAATAAATTATAGCTACGCATTCATGGACAAAGGAAGAGAGTACCGCCCTTCGTGTTTTAGCTGTAATGGTAGCTTTGAACGTCTTGCGTGATTGAGTATGGAATGCAGCTGAGTGTCTTGTCATCCAGTTGTGAGTTTCTATCCCCATTTGCGGGTGTCTCCTATTTTGTGCCCTGTACTTTAGGGATCGTTATATAGGATAGGAGGAAAGTTTTTAAATAAAATAGGAATATAAGAAATAGTAAAACTTCCAATCACGGAAGGCCTTCGATGCGCTTAAGTTCGTGGCAAACGGGTTTTGTAGTCACTTTCCCTAGCTGTGGGTCTTGGAGACATTTGTCACCCATCTTACGCCTCCGCGGGGAGTTTTCTTTTTTACCACAGCCGTACTTAAGACACATCGGAGCCGAGATCGCGCACAGTAACTACCCGGGCCATTATGGCCCATAATCGTGGGTATTATTCGATTTACCGTGGTCAGCTAGCATGGGTGTCGATCGTCAACCGTGAACTACCCCTAGCTGGCCGCACCTTATGTTGGGGCTTAAAGTAGGTTCACAGTTGTCGACGAGCCGAACGCCGTAATGAGCTGCCTCGGCTATAGTCGGCCTTCTCGGTGGCTTATAATCGGCTCATTACAGTTGGCTTTAAGGGCCGATCATGAGCAATGAGTTGACCCGCAGCAGAGGGATGTTGGAGCAAAAGTGTCTCATTGGCGAGGGCATAGATTCGTATAGTACCTGTTAGGTCTTGTCCAGGGGAGGTCGCGCCGTGATGTGTCTTAAATGGAAATGCCATTACACAGGATTTTGTTCAACAGAAAAGGATAAAGTTAACAAGCAGCCAAGATATAAAGGAACAGGTTAAAAAAGAGACAAGTTTTTAAAGTGGTTCGGCATGAAAATGCCTACGTCCACTGATTCTCTTTGTTAATTCACTTCATATGGGCAGTACAAGTTAAGAAAAGTATCGACGAAGGTGTTGGATGTTCCATGCCCTCTGGAACACCTCTCCGTCCACTGTTGACAAAATATAAGCTCCATTGTGTAGATCTTTATGAATTACATATGGTCCGTCCCAGATTGGATCCAGTGCACTGGGGCGCGGGAAGATTCGTTTGAGGACAAGGTCTCCTTCTTGTAAGTTACGATGCTTGACTTTAGAGTTGTATTGCGCCGCCACTTTTTGCATGTGAGATGCTGCTTTGAGCGCTGCATCGTTTCTCCTCTCTTCAATTAGATCCAAAGACATGTGAAGGAGTTCTTCGTTCTCTTCTGGGTTATAGTGGATCCTGCGGTGGGAAGGTACTACAGTTTCGACTGGGAGCATGGCCTCGGATCCGTATGCCAAAGAGAAAGGGGTATGCCCTGTTGATGTTCTGAATGATGTGCGGTAGGCCCAAAGTGCCGTAGGAAGTTCATCCACCCAAGCGCCTTTCGATTTTTCAAGCTTCTTTTTTATTAGAGTTTTGAGAATTTTGTTGACAGCTTTGACTTGTCCGTTTGCCTGGGGGTAAGCCACAGATGAGAAGCTTTTGCGAATTCCGTTCCTTTGCGCTAGTCGGCAAACTCTTCGCTGTCAAACTGAAGTCCATTGTCTGATATGATTTTGAGTGGAACCCCGTACCTGCATAGGACATTTTTGATCAAGAAGTTAATAACTTTTGCCGAAGATATTTTATTTAGAGGTTCTGCTTCCACCCATTTGGTGAAATAGTCAACTGCCATTATAGCATATTTGGCTCCGCCTCGACCCACTGGCAATTCGCCAATCAAGTCAATTCCCCATACTGCAAAGGGCCAAGGGCTGGTCATTTGAGTAATCTCATTTGTTGGTAGACGAGGAATCTTGGCAAATTTCTGACATCTGTCACATTTTTTAACAAAGTCTAAAGCGTTTTTGTTTAAGGTGGGCCAGAAATATCCATATCGGAGTATTTTCTTTGCCAGAGTCTGCCCTCCAGTGTGATCCCCGCAGCTTCCTTGGTGGATGTTGGATAAGATTTTCTTAGCTTCCCTTCCAGCGACACATCTTAATAAGGGGTTAGAGAAGCCGCGCCGATAGAGGATGCCTTCTTGTATTGTGTAGTGAGAAGCTTTCCTCAAGATTTTCCTGACTTCGTTACGCTCGTTGGGAAGTGTGCCATCTTGTAAAAAATTTCGGATGGGAGTCATCCAAGTTTCTTCTTCAATTGCAGCTACCAGATTCACTTGCTCGAAACTCGGGGTTAGTTGCTTTGAGATGGCTACTGTTCCGGAAATGGTACCGTCCTTCATGCTAGCTTGCTTTGCCAGCTCGTCGGCCTCTTGGTTCTCTTCTCGAGGGACGTGTTTGATTAAATAATGATCCAATTGATCGAGTAGCAACTTGGTCTTCTTTAGATATGCTGTGAGTCGTTCTCCTCGAGTCTGAAATTCTCCTAGTATTTGGTTTACAATAAGTTGGGAATCACTATGAAGATATAAAGAACTAACTCCAATCTCTAGGGCAAGTTCTAATCCAGCTATTACTGCTTCGTATTCTGCATCGTTGTTGGTGGCAGCGAATTCCAGCCTTAGAGCATAGTGTAGCTTCCTTACCCTAGGAGTGATTATTACAACACCTGCCCCCGAGCCTTGTTCGTTTGAAGCTCCATCCACAAAGAGATTCCACTTAATGTCTTTTGCTATTTCAGATTGCTCCTTACCTTCGTTGGTAGTGAATTCGGCAATGAAATCGGCCATGGCTTGTCTCTTGATGGCGGTGCGAGGATGGTAGGTGATATCATATTGACTCAGTTCAATGCACCATTTAAGTAGTCGTCCAAAAGTGTCGGGACGATGGAGTACCTGCCTTAACGGTTGATCGGTTAGAACTCTGATGGAGTGAGATTGGAAATAGTGTCGTAGTTTCCGTGATGCGATTAGTAAACAGTACGCTAGCTTCTCAAGTTTAGGATATCTGGCTTCTGCTCCTGTTAACCTCTTGCTTACAAAGTATACTGGTCGTTGCGCGCGGCCATCTTCTCTTACCAAAGCGGCGCTTAGAGCATGAGATGACACAGCAAGGTATAGGTATAGCTCTTCGCCTTAGTTTGGAGTTGAGAGTACTGGTGGTCTCTGGAGGTGTTCGATTAGGTTAAGAAAGGCTGTTAAGCATTCGTCGGTCCACTCGAACTTTCCTCTGTCTTTCTTTAGAGCCTCGAAGAAGGGGACGCACTTGTCAGTCGCTTTAGAGATGAATCTGCTCAGGGCGGCCACCTTCCCATTTAGGCTTTGCATTTCTCTTCGAGTGGAAGGTATCCTGATATCCTTCAGAGCTCGGAATTGTTCGGGGCTTGCTTTAATCCCCCTGGCGTGGACGATGAATCCCAAGAACTTTCCTGATGACACTCCGAACGAGCACTTTAAAGGATTCAGCTTCATTCCGTATTGGCAAGTACGCGAAACATCTCGCTCAGGTGGCTTACGTGATCGTTGGCTTTTCTCGATTTTACTAGCATGTCATCCACATAAACCTCCATAGTTAGTCCTATTAGCTCCGCAAACATCTTGTTGACGAGGCGCTGATAGGTAGCTCCGGCGTTTTTACGTCCGAAAGGCATTACTCTATGGCAGTACAATCCCCAGTTAGTGATGAAACTAGTGTGGTCTTGATCGGGGGCGTGCATAGGAATTTGGTTATATCCTGAGTATGCGTCCATAAAAGATAAGAGTTTATGCCCGGCTGTGCTGTCCACAAGCTGAACGATTCGGGGGATTGGGAAGCAATCCTCCGTGCAAGCGTCATTTAAGTTGGAGAAGTCAATGCATGTTCACCACTTCCCATTAGCCTTCTTTACTAGTACCGGGTTAGCAATCCACTCTAGGTAGATGGCTTCTCGTATGAAGTTGTTGGCAAGTAGGTTCTTTACTTCTTCATCAAGGGCCGCTGATCGCTCTGCCCCCATACTTCTCTTTTTCTGCTTTACTGGCGCCTTGGTAGGATCGATGTTTAGTATGTGGCATGCCACGTCTGGGGGGATTCCAGTCATGTCAGCGTGCGTCCATGCAAATACATCCAGGTTGTGGCGGAGAAAATCAATGAGTTGATCCCTCAATTCTGCTCTTAGTTGAGATCTGATTTTCAACAATCTACTTGAGTCGTGTTTGTCTACAGATACAAACTCCATAGCCTCTGCGGGCTCGGTGGCGGCCTCCTCCTCTTTGTCCCTGGGGTCTAATTCATTGAAAGGATCACTGGTATATCGAAGAGGAGGGGCTTTCTTTAGTTGCTATGCTTCCAAGTTTTTCATGCAGAGAGGAGTCTCTGCATTCTTCCCTCTATCCTTCCTGCGATTATTGCGAAGTTCAGTTACATAGCAATCTCGAGCGGCGTCTTGATCTCCCCCTACTTCCCCTATTCCATTGTCTGTTGGAAATTTCATCTTCAGGCACCATGGGGCCAAGACAATTTGGAAGTCAGACAAGGCTGGTCTTCCTAAAAAGGCGTTGTAGGCTGAGTGGTTATCTATCAGCACAAATGTTTGTTTCCGCACAACGAAGCGAGGGTGGCTTCCTATTTCAACAAAAAGGTCCAATTGCCCGAGGGGCATCTTCGCATCTCCAGTGAAACCGTGTAGCGGTTTGTTGCAGGGCGACACATCCTTCATTGACAGCTTCATTATGTCGAAAGCATGCTTGAATAGGATATTTACTGAGCTTCCAGTGTCTACCAGAATTCAGAAAACTTCGGCTGGGCCGAACCGGACAGAGATGACCATAGGATCCATGTGAGGGTACAGCCTTCCTTCCAGGTTGTTATCCCACCTTTTGTAGCAAGGCCGTGATATTAAAAGATCGACCGAGAAAAGCAAGATAGCTCGTCTCAAAGATTGGTCAACTCAGCATCTCAACAAAGCAAGTTCTATTGAATGATTCACCATCTAAGATCCCCTACGGAGGAGGGTTCTAGGGGGGTGGCAACCCCCCAAGGTGGGGGTACGGGGGCAACGCCACCGCTACGGGGTTCGACCTGTCCGGTTAGGTCGCAGGGGTCCAGGGGGGTGGCAACCCCCCAAGGTGGGGGTGCGGGGGCAACGCCACCGCTACGGGGTTCGACCTGCCCAGTCAAGTCGCAGGGGTCCGGGGGCAGCGCCCCGTCCAAAACGGTATGCGACCTAGGGCATGGAGTACCCAACGAGATAAAGCAACTCAGCGAGTTAAGAGCAACGGTCTAAAGGCAGCGACCTAGGATGGTACACAACCTAGCGACCTAACTTCTCAAGTATGCAACGATCTATAGCATCCAACGACTTAAGTACTTAGTGAGATAACAAAGCCGAAGACCTTAGGCAACCTAACGAGTTAAGGTTTCCAGCGACCTAACTACTTGAAGACTCGAGCGACCTAACCCAAGCGACCTAGCTGTCAAAAGCCTCCAGCGAGTTAACAAGTTAAAGCTTCCAGTGACCTAGCGAGCTAGAGAATTCCATGCGACCTAACGACCTATCTCCCTCCATGTTAATTCGCTCGCAACCTAACTCCTATCCTTAACCCGTAGGTCGCTCGCGACCTATCCACCCTCTTCAAAGATGGGTTGTTCGCGACCTATGCACCTCAAAGTTAGGTCTCTCACGACCTAAAGCGGACCCTGCCTTGTTCCCTTAGGTCGCTCCATGACATAACTCCTAATGTCGTCATCCCTTAGGTCGCTCCATGCCATAACTCCTAATGTCGTTATCCCTTAGGTCGTACTCCTTCTTCGGCCACACCATAAGTCACCCACGACCTATAGTCAATCCCTTAGGTCGTCCATGACCTAACGACCTACCTTAGGTCGCTCCGGCCGACCTAACCCAGAAATCACCTATAAATACTCCACCAACTCCACATTCAGAGGGGACTTTCTGGATTCAAAAGGGCCGAGACTCTGCCACTTTATGGACTCTTCCAACACTTCAACCATCGAAGAATCTTCATCAAGAGATCTACTTCATTCAACATGAATCCAAGAAGCCACTGATCATCAAAGTTCTAAGTCCTTTCTTTGATCGTGTTGTAATTGTGAAGTTGAATTGTAAAGGTGTTGTAATCAAGAAATCGTGTTGTAAAAGCATTGTAACCTTGTAAAAGCGTGCTCAAAGAACATAATGGAGGATGTAAAGTGGATGTTGGCTTGTTAGAAGCCGAACCACTATAAAAGTCTTTGTCTCTTTTACTTTTCTGCTATTTTTTGTTTACTTTGATTCCCGTACAAACGGGTGGTGCTTTCACTTCATCACGACATACGCCGGGTGTTAGCGTTAAAGCTATTTTTATCGTTAACACAGGTCACGCCTATTGAATGTAATGTCATCATTCTCTTTTCGCTTCGGGTGGCGTTCTTCCATAACAGAATTAACGTAGCCTTCATTGTTTCTAAGTGACTTTCCGTATCTTTCCATCTCTGTCCAGCTTCTGTCGGCGATGTGTGGTCCTCCCGATACGGTATGGACCACTATCTTCTCATGATGGGGCCGCTGGTGTTGCGATTTCCCCCTCCTATTTCTGGGAGAGGTAGCCTTGGGTTCTCTTGGGCAGGAGTTGGGGTCATGTTCTGACCTTTTACATAGCGTTCTAGTCTCTTCCTTCTGATGTGTTCTTCAATTAAGTCCCGGAGATGATGGCATTCATTGGTATCATGCCCATGAGATTCGTGGAAGCGGCAGAACTTTCCAGACTTCATTGCATTATCTGATTCCTTCTTGTATGGAGGGCGTCTGTATTAAACTTCATTTTGGGTGGCCAGGAAGATGTTTTCGATTGTCTCATTCAAAGAAGTGTAAGTGTCAAACCTCGGTCCTGGCCGATATAGACGTTTTTCTCCCTTCTTGCCCCCAGCATTGTCTCTAGGGTCATTTCTTCAAACGTCCTTAGCTACAGCGGATGTGTCGCCATGAGCTGCCTTGGTTTGTTGTCCTGTCTGTCTTTCAGTGGTAGCGTCTTCAAGTCTCATATATCTTCCGGCTTCATGGAAGAAATCGAGTAAGGTAGCTGGTTTTTCCTTCGTTAATCTTCTAGCAAACTTAGTATCCGGATGCACGCCACTACAGAGGGCCAGATAAGTTTCTCATCGGCATCTTGGACTGTGGCCGCTGCAGCATTGAATCGGGTTAGATATTGCTGCACTGTCTCTCCAGGCTTCTGTTTGATATTTGATAGGGAATAAGCGTCTTTGGGTTGTTCCACATGAATGCGGAACTGGCTAATGAACTTTTCTTTCAACATTTCACATGAGCTGATGGATCCTTGGGGTAGGTGGAAGAACCAGGAGGTAGCTAGATCTGCCAAGAATAGTGGAAAGCATTTGCACAATACTCCTTCTGCAGCTCCACTCATGAGCATATGCTGTGTGTATCTCTACAAGTGTACAACGGGGTCGGAGATTCCCTTGTAAGGTTCCATTGTTGGCATTTTCCACTCTCAGGGGTGATGGCAATTTCAATATTGCGGGTGAAAGGGCTGGTTACCCTAGCGCCTATCCCTCGATCTCTTTGATCCCGTTGGACGCATTCTCTGAATAATCGTGCCATCCTTTCATCATAATTTGGAGCAGATAGAAATGAGTTTGGTTCTTCTCTACGGGATTGATTCCGTCCAGATGATCTGTAGGGGTGGTATCGTCTATCACTCCTAATATTTTCCAGTGGCTGCCTCTGGTCTTCTGGGAGCATGCTAGGGTCAGCTACAGTTGGCCCTTGCCTTGATCTTCCCCTGCTAGGTTCTGTCCTGAGCACTTCATTGGGTCCAACTTCGGGCTGGACTCTAGCTCGGCCCCATTCATTGGTGTTTCCATGGCTAGGTAGCATGACCGGCTCTGCCCCCGTCGACCCTCGCCCGGTACCTCCCCCGTTGGATTTGGTTCCAAGTGTTTCCTCGGGTCGGAGTTCGCGCTGAGTTCGGGCTCGGCTCCTATCATTGTTGTTTCTGTTGTTAGCTTCTTCGAAGAAGAAAGATCTTTGTCGCCTCCCAGATCCTCCAGACTGGGACTCATCCCATGATTCAGTGTTGTGGTTGGATTCTTCAGCATCCCTTAAGCGTGACATGAGTCGGTCTACCAAGGCTTCTTGTTGGGATGTGAAGCGGTTAGTCACTTCAGCCATGACCCTGTCTAGGTCTGCCCTAGTAATTGCTGTTGGTTGTTCCGTGGCAGGGGCTGTCGGATTTGCCTGATTTCCATTTTGTACTGCTGTTGAAACGGGACGGTTCTCTTGATCTGTGATCGCTGGATCTGGAATGCTCCTAGTTGCGATGTTCTTTCCTTTGCTAACATCTTTCTTCTGCCTGGGAGGCATGTCTTCCAAGCAATGAGCGATGCTATTGGGAAGAAGGTTAAGTGGGAGAAGCTGAAGCTTCTAGCTCGAGCTCTCAATGAAAGCACCAAAAATGTTTGCACAAAAAATGGGCAAACGCCTCCAAGTCGTGTAATTTAGTCGATTTTATGTTGTTCTTAGCGATTTGAGTGGTTTATGCAAATATGCAAAAAGCAGAGACTAAATTGTAAAAGACACACGGATTTATAGTGGTTCGGCTAGAATGTGCCTACATCCACTTTATATGTTATTCTTATTTTCTGTTCAGATTACAAGTACAAAGCTTTGATTACAAGTATATGAAAGTTGTTTGAAAGTTCTATCCGTGCTTTAACTCTCAAACTTGTCCTCTTCTGTTGTACCCCTACCCCTCTATTTATAGAGTGAGGCTGGGGGTAGGGGTCTTGGATGTATATAGTTGCTGGTGGGTTTGGGCTGATGTAATCTGGCCTGGCAGTGTTGGTTCGGCGATGCCTTGGTCCGGGGAAGGTTGGAATGGCCTTCGGTCTGGTAGTGGTTGGAGCGTTGTTTGGACCGGTAGTAGGTGGAGAGTGAGTAGGTTCGGTTAGGCATAGGGGAGGAGATGGTTCGGTAGGGACTTGGAGAGTGAGATGGTTCGGTAGGGACTTGGAGAGTGAGTTGGTTCGGCTATGCATTGGAGGTAAGTTGGTTCGGCAGGGTATTGTAGGTAGGTTGGTTCGGAAGTGCTTTGGAGGACGGTTGGTTCGGCATGGCCTTGGAGAGTGAGATGGTTCGGCAGGGACTTGGAGAGTGAGTTGGAATACACCAAACAATTATTATTAGTGCATAGTGCAGAAAGCATTTCGAAAGTATAATATTAATCTTAGCCAGCATACCACATTTCGTCGTATGCCTACTATAGCTACCATGTTCAATAGCAGGTTACTGCCACATTCCATGGCAGATTATACAACTAAAACCGTACATGGCTCATATTGTTTTGTTTGGATTTCCAACAAATAGTCAAGCAAAGGAACTTCCCAAATAAAATGTAACACCTCTGGAGGGACGCCTCCAAGAACTTAACCAGCTCTCTGCTACACAAGGTCGGGTTACCTCTGTAACTAGGTAACAACTGACACGAGCATGCCATCCCCCGGTCGTTACCAACCTTTATCCGAGGGCCCTCAATCCAACAACCACATAGTAAAGTATCTAGGCTCCATACCATGATACCAACTTTCAAAAATCAACATAAGTAAATATCTGGGCCCCATACCATGATTATCCAGAAGGAAATGGTCATACCCTCAGGAGGAGCTACCCCTAAATAACCTTGTTGCCACGATTCCTGTTTCGACCATTACCGGGTTGTGAAGCTCGACGATGTCTCGTCCACAAAGCTACACTTTTTCACAAAGCCACGCTTAGATCACAAATGATCAACAAATGATCATCAACACATAGCAGCACTTAGTATGCCACATTACCAAATTGGGTATGTATCACTACTAACCATCAATAACATAACCTCTGAGCTCGTACATCTCAGAGAAGGGTGTTAAGCTAAGAGAATAAATCTTCGCCACCAACAGATATGTATTTGAAAGAAACCAGCTTTACATCTCAAAGTGTAATGTCAGACACACATCCGTACAAGTCTGTTCCGGGTTCGAACAGAACCGAAGGCACTTCTGAAGAAGCCCTTCCAAATCCGGGTATTCACAATCCCGATCGGACTTCCCATCACTTAAGGAATCTCTATACCGGCGCGACTCGGTGCAGAGACAATCGACAGGTTATCCTTTCGTTTTCGAAAATACCCGGTCTTCACCACCGGTCTTCAAATGCTATCCACAACGACGTATCACTATTCGGAATGGGTTATATGACACAAAGGTCCTCTTCCGGCTAAACTGAATAATGAGCGTAATATTTAAAACATATAGATATGGGATTTCAGTTAAGTCACAACTTAATATCCAAACTTTTCTCTCAAATGGTTTAAACAAATTACCATTTCAAATCTTTTTAAATAAAAGATTTATTTCACAAAGTTCACCCAGTTTCACAAAGATTTACGGCTTTTCAAAACAATTCCACTTCAAATTGGATTAACTCATCTAATATTTCAGTAAAATGTTTAATTCATAATCCCAATTCAAATCTTGTATATGGAAGATATACCGCTTAAAATCCTCTTTAATTTCAAAACAAGATTTAATCGTCTTCACAAAGGTTAATTCATAGTTTCACCCAAACCATTTACAATTTCATTTCAAACTTGAAATCTTTCAATACACATTGGAAATTCTTTCTTTTTATGAAAGTTATTATTATTTGAAACAAATAGTTTTCGCTTTGGGAAAAACTGACTACAATTATAAGTTAAAGCCATTTAAATATAAAACTTGGATTTAAATTTAAATTTCCAAAACCATACTTTTTAAATGGTTAAAACCACCTTTATCAATTGTATAATCTTTTCAGGCCATAATTTCCAAATCATTGAATTCAACTTCAAATATTGAATTCAAATCTAAATCAAATTATTTATTTTTCAAGTTTTATTAAGTTATTTAAAATAACTTTTATTTTTGAAACTCATTTTCAAAAGCTTCCAACTCCAATTCCAAAACTATTTTGTATTCAAGAATTTCAAATTTTAAAATTGTTAAAAATCTATGACTTAGCCGATTCCCTCATGCAATTCATATTTGTGTGTGTATGGTGTAGTCCAAGGGTTTTACACAATAGTGCAACATCATAAATCTTCACATCACATATTTAAATGCATCGAAATTTGATAAGCGGTATAATTTATAACGCTTATCGTTCATTCACAGATTCACAGATAAATAATATAAATTTATCACAGATAAATAGATTACATTGATCACAGATCACACCAAAACAATTCATAGCACAAAGCACAACATATCAGAAATATTAGACAGTTCAACAATCAATAGGATTCAAAACATCCATAAGTAAATTCAATTAATTATCTGATTAATTTAAATCAGATGGGTCATCAATCATGGTTAATTAACTTTAATTAATTTCAAATCATTTGATTAATTGTCCTTTAATCATTTATTAATTAAATTAATCAACCTTAAATTATTAAAATTAACCTTAAATTATTTAATTAACCTTTAATTATTTCACTTAACTTATTAAACATCTTTAATTTTTATTATGATTAATTCAATTTAAATCAATTATTTGAGAATTAATTAATTACTTAATTAATTAATTATTTTATTTCACACAATTTAATTAATTGCTTCTTAATCAATTTATTTAACCTTAATTACTTAATTAATTACCCTTAATCATTAATAAATAACCTTATTACTAATTAAAAAAACTTAATTATCCATTTATTAACCACTAATGACTTGATTAATCAATTATTAATTCGTAATTAAATTACTTTATTAGTTAACTACTAATCATACATTAATTAACTTTAAGTAGTTAATTACAATTTATTAATCACATAATTCATTAATTAGTCAATCTCTAATTACAATTATAAAGTAACCATTCTTAATTTCTTTCCAAAATAATTAATTAATATTAATTATTTATCTTAATTAACATTTAAAAGAAATCTTTTCTTTAAACTTTGAAAATCAATTATTACCAACTACAAACTTTAAATGTTAATTAAATTTATACTTGACTTAAACTAATTTCTTAATTAAAATAATAATTAAGAGTTTAAACATTGTTAAGCATTAACTAAAATAATTAAACTGGTATTAAAGGTTAACTTAAATTGTTAAAAACTTATTTAAATCTACAATGCTTAAACTTGTAGAAAACAAGTTACTTAACTTATTTTATATAACATTGCAGTTTAAAAGAAAACAACCCGAAACTTCCCATGCTTAACTCGAGTTACTCTTCGAGTTACTCATTGTTCACCCAAGTCACCTCTCGTACGCATCTTCTTCTTCTTTCTTTTTTATTTTCTACTTCCAGTAAGTTTAAATCTAAAACTTAAGTATAAATTAAAGCATTAGGAGACTCACTCTCGCGCTCAAACACTAACCCGAAGCAACCACTTAGATAACTCGAGCAACGACTCGAGACACACATCCATCACGATGCTGACACCATCCTCTCGCCATACACATGCACGGCGACGTGGCTCAACTCCAGCGAACACCAACATCATCGGCAAGTCACGAATCTCACGAATACTCGAAAACCAAACTCGAATCGCTTTCAAAAATTTGAAATCGAATTTTTGCATACTGCTCGAAAAACTGCAAACACAACCACTAACTAAAACGCCTAGCCACCGCTGCTCAAGCCACCTGAGATGCCCAAACTTCACCCACACGACGACGACATGTTAAGCTACCATCCTCCAGAATTACGTGCAACTCGATCGCGCATAGAGGACGAACACACCACGTTACAGACAAGTGCAAAAGCTCGAACAAAAACCCTAATTCGGCCTTGTTTCTTAAATTCACGCAACAGAAAAATTATTCCACATTTTTCTCGAGATCACAGATGTTCATACTATCTTCATACCAAATTTCAACTTTTAGATTCGATTGTTTGAAAATGGGAAAAATGCAAATTTGGTTCACATACAAACTGCTCTTAGAATACCAAACTAAACAACTTCGTTTTTGTTTTAAAAATCATAAATTGAAGTCATAATTCAAGTTATGAACATGAATTAACTTTTTACATCAATTGAATTTGTCAAATTTTTATTTGATTTCCTGTAAACAAGATTACGGAAGTATATTCCTCTAACCATTTTTAAAACAGCATTTAAAAACTCCTGATTGAAGTTTAAGCATTTTGTTTTGTTGAAAAATTAAAACTTTACCAGGATCAAAAGAATGTGAGTCTATATGAGTGGATCGTGTGATATATATGTGCAAGTATAAGTAATCTACAGTAAAACAAGATAGATAAAAGTAGTAAAGTAAATTAAACTAATCACACCAGGATTTTATACTGGTTCGGACCTCCCGTCCTACGTCCAGTCCCGAAGCTCCTCTTCGGAATTTCCTTTCACTAACTAACCCTCACTTGACCCGGAGGAACAGGTTTACAATAGCAGAATTTCTTTGTCAAAGATGTGTTCTTATAACACTGATGTTGACTGTTGAATACAAGTGCTTCCAATATATTTATCTAGAAAGTGTTGAATGCGTAATCTAGAATATATGAAAGTGTAAGTAGTTAATTGCTTTGAGAACAGATGTAAGTTAGAGTATAGAAAATAATAGCATAGGAAAAGTGTCTATTTCTTTGTATTGCTGATGCTATTTATACTGATGAAGGGTTATCTTGTATAGTTGTATCCGTTGTAATCTCCTAAAAGTCGCTTTTGATGATGATGAAGAGTTGCGATAAGAAGAAGCAGACGTGTCCCTTCGAGTGTGGCAGTTGGAGTTTGAAAATGCTCTGTCGAATTCAAAATCAGACGTCTGAGAGCATGTGTCAGACGTCTGCCCTTCATATATATTTTTGTGTATGGTTGTCTTTCAGACGTCTGAGTTTAATACCAGACGTCTAATTCCTTCTGAAATATAGAACCAGAGAATATCATCAGACGTCCGGTATTTTTATCAGACGTCTGTTTTGTACTGATTGGCAATACAGAGGAATAATCCAGACATCTGATAAGTGCACTCAGACATCTGAAAGTGTATATTTTGCTTTCTTTGTGTCTTGTGCATTTCCATTTCAACTTCCATTGATTTATTTGCCTTTTGATTCTTGTTTCTATCTCTTTAGTCATCAACTACCTGTAAATATAGATATATACATACATACGATTTCCATTGTATAGTTGTTATCATCGAAACCGTAGAATAGAATTCCTAACAATCTCCCCCTTTTTGATGATGACAACCTACTCAATGTACTTATATATAGATTTGAAATCTTCCCCTGAATATATGCTTATATTATGTTATGAGAATATTAATATTTCTCCCCCTTTGACATTATCAAAAAGAATAAATAAGCCAATATGTCAAAAAAATATTCATTTATAAGAAAAGGATTACATGCATTGTTATATTACAAAAGTACACAAAAGCTACAAAAGTAAACTTAAATTTATTTCGGAGAGGATTGATTTTGGTCATCTTGTTTTGGTGAAGATAGTTTTGGATCGCCTTCCTTTGGCGAAGCTTGATTTGTGTCATCCTTGTTTTGATCGTCTTTTGTAGAAGTACTAGTTTTTGAAGGAGATATCATAGCTTCCTTTGGAGGATCATCGTCAAATAATTTAGAGTGCTTTGTAGGAGGGGAAGGAACGGGAGTTGGCCAATCCTCAGAGGGTGGAGTTGGACCATGGACCCGTTGTAATACCTCTTTCAGCACTGTCAAAGCAGTTGAAAGGGAATCTTCAACTGTGGCTAGGCGAGTAGCAAATGATACTTCAAGGTTGTCAATTCGCTTAGCCAAGTGTTTTTGATTTTGGGACAGTATGTGTTGATTTCGAAGAGTGAGATCTCGAATACTTTCATTTGGTTCTGTTTCTAGTCGAGTCTCCATAATATCTTCTTGTCCCGGGTAATTAAAAGGTTGAGGAGGAGGAGGAGTTGCTTCTTTTTGTTATTCTCTTTGAGAAGGTATCATGGGTGGTGGGGGAGGAGGCTCAATATGACGAGATTGTCGATTGCGCGTCCAATCCTCAAATGTCATGAATTCCGGGGGAATTTCGGGCAAGTGCATCAAGGAGAAGAATTTTGTTGAAGCATATTTGGGTGAAATTTCTTCGAATGTTGATAAATATGATTGAATGTTATTAGCCCGAAAAGTCGCATAATATAAGTCGGGTAAATAATGGAAGGTCGAGAGCAATTCCAAAATTATTTAAGCTCATCGAAAATAAATTTTGCCCAATTCACTCTTGTCCGACTAAATATAGCATACAATGCTTTATGCTCCATTTCTGTGATTTGCTCGTGACTACCTAATCGTGGAATAATGGTGTTTATTATCATCCTTGTAAGTAGTCGTGCTTTCGGGCGTAAATACTTGGAAGCAAATTTCGGCATATTATCTTCCCAAATTTGATGTGTAACACTATTCCTAGGCTTAAATCTCATATCGGGAATGTTATACAGGTCTTCCCCGGTGTCAGAGCAACCAAGTGTTCGACCTATTAAGCCAGGGGTTAATCTAATTGTGTTTCCATATACACTGGACCAAATCCAATTTTCTTCATTCTCAGTATTCCAAACTGCGGTGCTATCTAAATTTGAGTAGAATAAGAAGATGGCTAATTGGTCAATTTGAATATCGTTTGTTTGAAAAGAAATCAGGGTATCTAAACCGGCTGTTTCACACAATTCATCTAGGTCATACATAGGAAATTTTAGTAAATTGTAGAAGGGACCTGTGTGAAGTTTCTTCTTTTGAATCTCTTCGTACCTTTTTAGAGAATGAGGAGCTCTATTCATCCAACGTTCGATTTGATCATCCGAACAAACTTGGGGATGTGAAGATGTTGTTGGTTGATCTTGCTTTCTCTTTTTAGTAGGATTTTTAGTATGAGGCGGCATTGTTGTTTTTTTTAAAAAAATGCTGTATGATTTTGGAGGAAAGAAGTGTATTTGAGAAGATCGTGGAAAAAAACGGTTTTGGGGTAAAAAAAATGACGTTAACGTGATCGATTTTATAGGGTCGATTAGGAACCAGACGTCTGAATAAGTAATAAGACGTCTGGTTTGCCCTAATTTTTATCCAGTAGATAAAAACAGACGTATGAGATCTTTAGTAAGACGTCTGGTTGTTAGTTTGCGTATAATATTATGAAGCAGAGAACAATTACAGACGTCTGAAGTTTAAAGCAGACGTCTGTTTTGGTTTGAGATTGAAACAGAGGACTTGTACAGACGTCTGGTTATCTTTCCAGACGTCTGAAATGGCTATAATTTTATTTTAGAGTGGGCAGAGGCATATTTCAGACGTCTGGCGTTATTTCAGACGTCTGATATATGCACATATCAATAGTTTTAGTATAGTGTCAGACGTCTAGTAGCTGTTGGCAGACGTCTGAATTTTGTAAATTGACAAAGAATGATAGAAATTTTATTTGAACGTAAATAATAAATTTCTTCATTGTTATAAAACATGTATACTTATAGATACATACATCAATGAGAATAAATAATTTATTTAGATGGAGACGAAGTTTTAGGATTTCTTGATTCATCATCATTTCATGGTTGAATTGGAGACCATATATTTCCACGTTCATGTGTTCGTGGAGAGCCAGAATATCGTGTAGGTGAAGGGTCTGAAGGAGTACGATACGAAGAAGGTGGATCCAATAAACTACAAGGTTTTGGAAGTGGTCCATGAACATCTTTCTTGCGTGATGAACAAAACTTCATTGCAACTTGCTTGAGAAAGTTTAACCTCCGTGCCGTAACTTTTTGTTCGAAATAAAGTTCCCGTTGGAGATCCATCTGTTGTTTTTGGTAATGATGGATTTCATTGATTTTCTCCTTTGTGTTAGGAGACGTAAACAAAGATTTTTTAGCTTTCTTATTATCTGGTGTAAAACCTGTGCGATACGAAGACCACCTATGAGTTGATTCTTGCTTTGGGGTAGGCGTTGGGAGTTGTTGTGGTGTGTCAACCGCGCTATCCGTCGAGGGTTTTGATACGGAGATGGATATATAGGAATCTGGAGAAGACATTTTTATATATATATAAGAAATAATTGGTTGAATAAAGTTGTTCTATTTGGCTATATTTACAATTTGGAAAGTATGTAAATATAAATAAATTAAAGAATTTTAAAGGTGCAGAAATAAATATCCTAACTTGTGGTTATTATTTTTCTGAACACCTTAGAAGTGCAGAATCAATAATATATCTTGTGGTCAATATTTTGGTAGCTAAATGTAGCTTTAAAATTTTTTGTAGGTAATGTATTAAGAAAAAAGATCATTCAGTGAACAAATTCCTAAACTTCGTCGAAGCTTAGAAAAAGTTTGTTCATTTAATGGTTTAGTAAAAATGTCGGCCACTTGATTTTCGGTACTAACGTATTCCAATGAAATGGTTCCTTTTTCAACATTGTCTCTTAGAAAATGATGTCGTATATCTATATGTTTGGTTCTCGAGTGATTAATTGGGTTTTTGGACAGATTAATTGCACTTGTGTTATCACAATAAATTGGAGACTTAATGATAGGTTTACCGATATCTGATAGTGTTTGTTGCATGTATATTACTTGAGCACATGCTAGTGCTGCGGAGATGTATTCGGCTTCGCAAGTTGATAAGGAAACGCAATTTTGTTTTTTGCTAAACCAAGAAACTAATGATTGTCCGATAAAATGACAAGTTCCACTAGTACTTTTACGATCTGTTTTACATCCTCCGAAATCCGCATCACTATATGAGATAAGTTCAAATGAGGATCCTTTAGGGTAGAACAACCCATAATCTTTAGTACTAGAAAGATAACGTAAAATTCGCTTAACTGCTCTTAGATGTGACTTTTTTGGTTTGGCTTGAAATCAAGCACAAAGACATACACTCATCATAATATCAGGTCGACTAGCCGTTAAATAGAGAAGAGAACCAATCATGTTGTGATATTTCTTTTCATCAAAATCTTTTCCGTTTTCATCTTTTTCTAAGTTAGCAGTGGTACTCATTGGAGTTGGTTTACTTAAGGTTTTATTCATTTCAAAACGATTTAATAAATTATTACAATATTTTTCTTGATGAATAAAAATTCCATTATCAAGTTGTTTTATTTGTAAACCTAAGAAAAAATTTAATTCTCCCATGTGGGACATTTCAAATTCACTTTTCATAATAGTTGAAAATTGGTGGCATAAATTTTCATTAGTTGAGCCAAAAATGATGTCATCGACATAGATTTGCACTACTAAAATATCATTATTTTCTCTTTTAATAAACAAAGTTGTATCAATTTTGCCTATTTGAAAACCTGATGTAATTAGATGATCTTTAAGACGTTCATACCAAGCTCATGGGGCTTGTTTTAATCCATATAAAGCTTTGTGTAATTTATATACGTGATCGGGATATTTTTCATGAACAAATAGTGGTGGTTGTTCTACATATACATTTTCTTTGATAAATCCATTTAAAAAAGCACTTTTGACATCCATTTGAAATAGTTTAAAATTATTATATGTTGAAAAAGCGAGTAATGTACGAATGGCCTCCAATCTTGCTACTGGAGCAAAGGTTTCATCGTAATCTATTCCTTCTTCTTGATTGTAGCCTTGAGCAACTAATCGTGCTTTATTTCTAATAATATCTCCGTTTTCATCGGTTTTGTTCTTAAATATCCATTTTGTTCCTATTACCGATTGATCTTTAGGTCGTGGTACTAATTCCCATACGTTATTACGTTCGAATTGATTTAATTCTTCTTGCATAGCTATTATACAAAAATTATCATTTGATGCTTCTTTATAATTTTTTGGTTCAAAGTTTGACACAAATGCTATATGGCTTATATGATTGAGATGATTTCTAGTCACTCTTGTATTAAGGTCTCCAATAATATTATCTATTGGATGATTTTTAAGAATTCTAGGAGGTGATACCTGTAACGACCCAGTATTTTCAACCCTTCGCATCCGCACATGTCGGACTTGAATTGTTCAAAATACTGCGTTGTAAAATAAATTTGGCAAAACTCAGAATATACAGTAAATAAATCACAGAATCACATACACAGATATCAGAATCTCGCAGCGGAAATTAAAATTTAGTGGTTCATGAAGCCACTGATACATCTTTAACAAAACAGGAATTACATTGTTTATAATCCTCAATACAATTTTAAAACATAAATAGAGATAGAGTCTTCAAAGTCTGGGATTCCAGAAAAGATAAAGACTGAAACAAACTTCCAGCAGCACGAATGGTCTACGGAATGTCCTAGCTCCGAAGAGGAAACTGAAGCTGCAACTCAGGCTGACCCGAGCGTAAAAATAAAACATAACACTCGAGTCAGGACATACATACTTATATAATGTAAGCTAATTCAAGTGTACTGTAATATATAACAAGTAACTTAAAGGATGCTTGGGACCGCCCATCCTCTAAGGATCCGTTAAACTATTTACTATGTAGTATATTGCGTTATTACAATAGTGTCTATTTATAAAATAAACATACTTATTTCTTAGCATTAAGGGGTTACCCATATAGCCCTTAACACGTAATAGTCCCAGTAGTCCATCCAATATCATAGCTCCTCCTGATCGGGAAGCAACTAGAGGATACCACACGGGCTACGGGAGAAAACCAAACTCGTACAAGGCTCGATATGGTAGGTGACACGGCACAACTAGGCAATGCCAGGGTAGATATACCAATTGCTATCCAGGCTGATGGTAACGCGCAGCGCGCAGCTGCCGCCCACCTCGAACTAACTCCCCCAAAATCAAAATATAGAAGTGGCCACTGAATCAATCCAAGATCATAGTATAATATCGAAGAGGAGCGTCCGATCAGAGGAATGACCTCATTGGCCTGGAATTGCTCCTGTTTTAGCCACCTTATGCCAACTCACGGGAGTCGGGTCCACGTATTTACCTTACAGGAAACGCCACCACCGACCTACTTCATTCTGGAATCTCCACCGCGTACACGGTTGGTCAAAGTGGTTTTCGGTATCGACAGAGAGTATGTCCATATCCGATCCCGGTCTCTTTGCCAACCCATCGTTATTATAACCCGTGGTCATTTAAAAACAATTTATACTTTAAAACCAGTATAAACATTTCCATTTCAAAACTATAAATACGATATCATTTAAAACCCAAAACAACATGATATCGTTATATTCAAATATAATTCTTTTCCAAAACCATACTGCTTAAAATTTATAATATCTGGAAACCAAATATTTGAATTATACCTTTAAACCATAATATATTGGAAAATTACTTTAAAACCATAACTCCCAAACACAATGGTTTGGATATTCAACGGTATATATAATAAATGGGTTAACTTTATGGTTACTTTGTAAAGAAGAGAATTTACATAGCTTTGCAAATAAATTTCTCTATTTAAAATTTTAAACCATAAATTAAATACCATTTTATGTTCCCAAAACATTACAATTCCCATATATATATTAAATTGGAGTATTTACTATTCAAAACTAAGTTTGGGTTTTATTCTTTCACAAATCAATGTTTTATTATTTAGTCTTGAATATTCCCATAATTTCCATAAATAAAACTCCCAAAATTTTAGCCATTAAATTTTTCCAAAATTTACTTAATACCAGAATATTCATCTTTAATTTATTAAGAAAAATTCAGTTATAAATATTATGTCTTAAGCTTTTCCAAAACTTAAGATAAAATAAAATTTATCAAATTCCATAAATTTTAAAGCAATCAAATTCTAGATTCTGTAGCACTTAGGAAATGCTACCTAAAGTTATGGGTAAAACTAGTCCAATTTCAAAAGACAGCATTTAAATGCTGTAGTAGATTGTTTAACTTAATAAATATTTCCAAATATAACTCATTTATTTATATATTTTTCTTAACTGAAATCTTATTCTTTCAAAAATCCTGAATTACCGAATAAGTTATATTCCAAATTTCATTCAAATATTTATTTATTTATATTTAACTTATTCAAAAATCAATATAAAATCCTTTAAAGATATTAAATCAAATATTTATCTCCCAGAATAATTTTTAAATATTTCAGAAAATATTATAAGGACCACGGGCCTGTATATAGTTTTCTAGCCTAGGTCAAGTGATACGGATGTATATCATTTCAACCCGTAATTTACAAAACCCCGGGTTCTATCATTTCAAACCCGCAATCCCAAGTTATCAGTTAAGCAGTTAACAGAATAGTTTAACAATAATCATCATTTAGGCCTATCATTTCAGCCCATAACAATCTACATATAATAAGGAACTTGCAGTGTGATTTAAGCAGTAAATAAACAATAACATAATATAACTGCAGATATAATACAACAGATGAATACTGATGAGGTGTCAATGGGGTTCATCATTCTATTACACTACAGACAGATAATAGTGAAATACAATTTTACACATACACTTGTAATAATTTACTAAAAATATAAATACGTATGTCTGATGAGAAATACGCACCTGAGAATTGCAGAAAATTTGAATTTCAAAAATGACGATTCTCCGGTAGAGACCGACAGAGGGTAACGATAAAATTTCTCGGATGTCGCCTAGATTCAAATCTAAAACAAAAATAAAATATAGGATACGCGACTTTAGAAATTACGGTCAAAGGAAAGATAAAATAGAACGAGAATCAGTTTGGCTTGCTCGACCACTCCACCGTGTAATATGACCAAAGTGTACCCAAAATGTGAACCGGGCTAACTCTAAAATTTACGACCAAATTTCCTAGAGGTCGACTAAACAATACGGTGAAGCTTTTTCTACTACGTGCCGTGATACACATGTACACGTGCACATTCCTATTATACTTACTTACGCATATGCATTCACACCAACACATGAGACACCACATCCTAACAATCCAACAGACTCATCCTTCCCCCAAAAAAATGTACAGATACATGTCAACAAGCCTCCTGCCTACTCTACTCCAAAATCTTTCAGACTTGATCAATGCAATATGCAGTCTCTTGTATACTAAACCTTCCTTTAGATCCACACCCTTGCATACAGTTTCATCTTAAGTTTAACTAAGTTTTAATCATTACTTTTCAGTTTAATTATTCATTAAATTATAAACTTCCCAGGCTACACTGTACATGCAGACCCAACAACTACTAACCCGAGGTCCTATCATCCTTGCTTCGAGTCAGAACCGGTCTAGCTTCGAGTCAGAGCTGATCCCGCTTCGAGTCAATCCGGACTTGCTTTGAGTCAAACTGGAAATGGTTGAACTATCTCAAATTACAGGAACTCTGTCCCCTCACTGCTCCTACCACTGACCTTCATCAGCCTCCACTACCTACCTACCATGGTCAGGTGTCAGTCCCCCATCAACCCTGGATTTTAGTGTGCTTCTGATGTGTGCAGACCTTGTGCACGTGCACACCTTCTCCTGTTACAAATGTTCAACCCTGAACATTATACACCCCAGTTTTGGCCATCTCCTCTTCTTAACCTTTGGCACATATGCAAACTTAATCTGAAACTCACCCCAAAGTATTTGTACCTACCCACCATTTGTATTTACTTTCTACTGCAATCTCTATTCAGTCTACCAATCTGTTTTACTGCAAACTGGAAGACCCCTAACCTAAGTTAAATCAGTATAATAGTATGCAGACTTACTCAACATACATGCAAGCTAAATTCCCTAACTCCTGTTCTACCAATTTCCATTTCAGATCTACCTAGGTTATACCATAGCCTTAAAATAAACTAAAATTTAACATAATCCAGGCTTTGAACTAAACAGCTACCTACCTCTCTTCCCATCATTCCAGTCCTAGGTACATATGTGGACTGCTAAAAAGACTTCCTCTTAGGCCTGAATGAAATCTAAAGCTCATACCTTAGTCCCAATCTGCTCTGTAAATGGATACATCATCTACTGTCACTTACTTCATCTCCTATACAAACTTATCTTTTGAAGCCAACTTCTTCTCAATAAATCAGGTCAGAGAAAAATGCACATAGTGATACAAATGAACATATGTACTTGTGATACCAACATGGGTAGCCTACTGCTAAGGTTTCAAACATGCAGATTAAACTGAACTCACACCCAAGTATTAACACCCACCTAACATTTTTAACTTAGTTTTCACTTGTATTCAGTTAAATCTTAAGTTTAAGCTTAGTTTTGAAACATTTTACAGTTTATTTTTCTCAGATTTAAAACTTCCCAGTTCTAACTGCAACAGGCAAAGAAAACCCAACTACCCGAGAAGTTTATGCAAGATCTTCGGGAAACTATGCAATATCTTCGAGTCCATTAGTCCCTTACTTCAAGTTACCCATGTAACCCTCCATGCACTCACCTATTGCTCTCTGTTCATATGATTCTGAAACAACCCACCCAACTTCACTGATACCTTAACCATCAACCACTTCTCTTCTTTAGCATCACCCCCCCAGTCATCTCAACTACCAGTCCAGTCATCATCCAAGGTTGATATGCACTGATGTACATGTGCACAGTTGCACCTGCACACTGGACTATGAACAAGATACTGCTACCCACTCCTCTTATTCCAATTCTGGCATCTACTACCCAAATCTTCTATTCATCATCAACCACTTCATCCAGCCAAGTCAATCTCATCTTCAAATCAGATGCACTTACACCAGTCTTGGTTGAACAAAATCAAGTTTTAGTGATGATATGGTCTTGATATCATAAGAGTGGAAACTTATACTCAGATTGCATTTCCTATTCCTCCTATGAACTCACATCTTCCCTAGCCTAAATACTTAAGGCAATTACAATCCTATCCCCCTTTAGATGCTGCAACCTATAACTCAGATTTTTGGAAAAATATGAAGATAAGTTTATGACATATGTCCCAGTATATATATACATATGCCAACTATGTTTATGCCACAAATGCAACTGAAAACTCACATCCTATTCCCATATTTTCCGACTTAGTTCATGCAACTCAAACCCAGATCTTTGCTAAAATATGTAGACAAGTGATGTGTCATGGCCTAAGCAACACTGGGTGGCCGAGCAAGGCAGATGGGAAAAAGAAATTAAAGAAGAACAGATAATATACCTGATGGATAGAGAGGAAGCAAGGCAGAATACAAGAGATGCAGAGCAAAAATGATGTACAGGAGCAAAGATTTATAGGCATAGTTTCGAATATAACTGCTGTCGAAATCAAGGGGAGGTAAATATGCAGTTACTTCTCAATTAACTTGCGTGATTTAAGGTTGATGACTGATGAAGCAAAAGTGAAAACAAAGTTTATACACACGTTACTTCTGATTTAAAAGCTTGCGAGGTTTCAGTACTTGATTCAAGTATTAAATCTTGTGTATAACTGATGGGAACGGGGCAGAGGAAATGGTTGATATGCACACTAGAGTGAATGCTTCAGTTTCACATGTCAATATGTACGTTACTACCTAAAACTAAAGCTTGCGTGATTCAAGTCTAGATTACCAATTTGTACGTTACTTATGCATGCAAAAATATTCCCAGATTTTCTTGATAGCTTGCGTGATTATGGTGTTGTATTCCTATTTGAATTCGTAACTGATGAGGACAAGGCAGGGAAGAAATGGATGTGTACGCGAGAATGCGAAGGGGAAAAATATATCAGTTATTTTTATAAACATGTAAATAGGTACACGTGGTTTGGGCATGTTTCCTTATGTTTGAACGTGAAATAAGCCTGTATATAAAATGTTTGAGCTAACTTCATTTCATTTTACCTTTTGATTTCTGGTTTGAAAACAACAAATGCAAATGGTAAATATTTGTGCAAAGTTTAAGAAAAACGTATACAAATTTATAAAAATCAAACTGTCAGTAAAACAACGTAACGTTGGGTAGAAATTTACTGACTGATATTTTTCTTCAAAATAATTCGAAAACTTGATTTTCACACTACGTTAAACAGACGCAGTTTAAAACACCAAAAATTTTCATAAAAATGACATTTTCAAAACACACGTTTTATTACGTTGTTTAAACCCTATAATTAACGCGTCTTTTAAACGCGAAATCTACCAGTTCAAACATAGCTTAAATTTCCACAGTTATTATTAAATTTTATTGACACAACCAATTTTATAAAAAAAAATATCTCCAAATAAAATATTTAAATTTTATTGTTAAACACAATTTATATAAGATGTATTTCAAAATTAAATAATTAAATAAAATAAATAGCTAAAATTTAGGGCTGTTACACTCTCCCCCACTTAAGAACTTTTCGTCCTCGAAAAGGAACGGAAGAAGAGAAACAAAGGAAGATAAGCTAGATGCACACGAACTTTAACGAATAGTTCCGAATTTGAAGCACGAAGTAGATCTTCTAGAATCGGTTTACCCCTTTTAGTTTGACCGTCAGCCTCGGGTGATAAACGGTGCTCAGGTCCCGATGAGTAACAAAGATTTTCAAAGATCATCGAAAGATTTCTAAATAGACCGGTATAAGCAATAGCCTCTCAATCCGTAGCAGATAAGGGAAATCAAGGACATTCAAAGATAGTTTGAAAATAAGATAATAAATTTGAAATCATAATGCCTTTGAAATCATAATACTTTGAAAGTCATTAAAATTTATAGGTTATTATTTGGAAATCATATTACTAAAATCATATTACTTTCAAAATAATCCTCATTTATATCTTTTAGTTTCAATGCCAAATAATATTCATATCAAAGTTGAAATATTCCTGAGTTCATTTATCCAATTATCTCCGGTTGGAAATTCTTATTCAAAATTTTATTTATTTTTCCTTTTTATTTTATTGAAATTTTTCCTTAAGATAAATTTTAAGAATTGAATTCCTGATTCCCTTCAAACCATTTAGAGATAAATAAATATATATACATAATATGTGAAATCAAATCTATATATATATTAAGTCATACTTTAGAAATTCAAATCAATTAAAATCTCAAGGAAACACTGTAGCCAGACTACAGGATGGTCTTTTCACTTCGAAACTCGAAAATGAAGGTCGATGATGCTGCAGTCATCACCGAAATTATTTTCCAGCGACAAAGAGAAAAGCACTAATTTTAAAATTTCTTTGGAACAAATTTCTATACAAAAATTCTTATTACTTCCTTTTAAAATTTTAACACAAGGTTTGAAATCATCAGAAATTTAATTCTCATGTTCTAGTCTTAAATTCATTTCTGTTTCTAAATTAATTTATAACCATTGTTTATATTCAATTATTTATATTAGACAAAACACCTGGCTTACCAAATCATAAAAAAAACAAAACTATTATTTCTTGACAACTTATAAAATTCTGAAAATTATACTTATATATAATATTAGATTTTATTTGCAAATATAGAAAAAAATTTCCAAACAAAGATAAAGATTCAAATTTTGATGAACTCGAATCAAATTAAATTCAAGATAAGTGGAAATCAGAAGATCTGATGGCTAAATAACGCAATAAGGAAACTGGGTAAGTCTATATAAATCGCGGACAACCTTGATCTGGTCATCCGTGACTTTAAAGAGTCAGATCGGTGTGGTTGAGTAAATCTACACTTGATCCGAAGAGATAGAGTTCGGAATAACTAAAGATACTAGTATATAAACCGAGGATAAATATAAACCTCTGGTGAATCAATGCTATTGGTAAAGGAGTTTCACCCCTTTATTAGAATAATGGCGGGACCGCCAATTCACTATAAAGATCCTCCGAAGTAGAGTTATGGGATACTCCAGAATCTAAAGAAGACGAAAAGTGAGGGACACGAATGAACTTTGGAACCATAGGGAATGTTCCAAAATTCGAAGAGAAAGAGATTCAAACTCGGATGAATGTGATTCTATAATCAAATTTACTTTACATTCTAAGTTTTGCCTAGAGCCAAAGCTCTGATACCAAATGTAACGACCCAGTATTTTCAACCCTTCGCATCCGCACATGTCGGACTTGAATTGTTCAAAATACTGCGTTGTAAAATAAATTTGGCAAAACTCAGAATATACAGTAAATAAATCACAGAATCACATACACAGATATCAGAATCTCGCAGCGGAAATTAAAATTTAGTGGTTCATGAAGCCACTGATACATCTTTAACAAAACAGGAATTACATTGTTTATAATCCTCAATACAATTTTAAAACATAAATAGAGATAGAGTCTTCAAAGTCTGGGATTCCAGAAAAGATAAAGACTGAAACAAACTTCCAGCAGCACGAATGGTCTACGGAATGTCCTAGCTCCGAAGAGGAAACTGAAGCTGCAACTCAGGCTGACCCGAGCGTAAAAATAAAACATAACACTCGAGTCAGGACATACATACTTATATAATGTAAGCTAATTCAAGTGTACTGTAATATATAACAAGTAACTTAAAGGATGCTTGGGACCGCCCATCCTCTAAGGATCCGTTAAACTATTTACTATGTAGTATATTGCGTTATTACAATAGTGTCTATTTATAAAATAAACATACTTATTTCTTAGCATTAAGGGGTTACCCATATAGCCCTTAACACGTAATAGTCCCAGTAGTCCATCCAATATCATAGCTCCTCCTGATCGGGAAGCAACTAGAGGATACCACACGGGCTACGGGAGAAAACCAAACTCGTACAAGGCTCGATATGGTAGGTGACACGGCACAACTAGGCAATGCCAGGGTAGATATACCAATTGCTATCCAGGCTGATGGTAACGCGCAGCGCGCAGCTGCCGCCCACCTCGAACTAACTCCCCCAAAATCAAAATATAGAAGTGGCCACTGAATCAATCCAAGATCATAGTATAATATCGAAGAGGAGCGTCCGATCAGAGGAATGACCTCATTGGCCTGGAATTGCTCCTGTTTTAGCCACCTTATGCCAACTCACGGGAGTCGGGTCCACGTATTTACCTTACAGGAAACGCCACCACCGACCTACTTCATTCTGGAATCTCCACCGCGTACACGGTTGGTCAAAGTGGTTTTCGGTATCGACAGAGAGTATGTCCATATCCGATCCCGGTCTCTTTGCCAACCCATCGTTATTATAACCCGTGGTCATTTAAAAACAATTTATACTTTAAAACCAGTATAAACATTTCCATTTCAAAACTATAAATACGATATCATTTAAAACCCAAAACAACATGATATCGTTATATTCAAATATAATTCTTTTCCAAAACCATACTGCTTAAAATTTATAATATCTGGAAACCAAATATTTGAATTATACCTTTAAACCATAATATATTGGAAATTTACTTTAAAACCATAACTCCCAAACACAATGGTTTGGATATTCAACGGTATATATAATAAATGGGTTAACTTTATGGTTACTTTGTAAAGAAGAGAATTTACATAGCTTTGCAAATAAATTTCTCTATTTAAAATTTTAAACCATAAATTAAATACCATTTTATGTTCCCAAAACATTACAATTCCCATATATATATTAAATTGGAGTATTTACTATTCAAAACTAAGTTTGGGTTTTATTCTTTCACAAATCAATGTTTTATTATTTAGTCTTGAATATTCCCATAATTTCCATAAATAAAACTCCCAAAATTTTAGCCATTAAATTTTTCCAAAATTTACTTAATACCAGAATATTCATCTTTAATTTATTAAGAAAAATTCAGTTATAAATATTATGTCTTAAGCTTTTCCAAAACTTAAGATAAAATAAAATTTATCAAATTCCATAAATTTTAAAGCAATCAAATTCTAGATTCTGTAGCACTTAGGAAATGCTACCTAAAGTTATGGGTAAAACTAGTCCAATTTCAAAAGACAGCATTTAAATGCTGTAGTAGATTGTTTAACTTAATAAATATTTCCAAATATAACTCATTTATTTATATATTTTTCTTAACTGAAATCTTATTCTTTCAAAAATCCTGAATTACCGAATAAGTTATATTCCAAATTTCATTCAAATATTTATTTATTTATATTTAACTTATTCAAAAATCAATATAAAATCCTTTAAAGATATTAAATCAAATATTTATCTCCCAGAATAATTTTTAAATATTTCAGAAAATATTATAAGGACCACGGGCCTGTATATAGTTTTCTAGCCTAGGTCAAGTGATACGGATGTATATCATTTCAACCCGTAATTTACAAAACCCCGGGTTCTATCATTTCAAACCCGCAATCCCAAGTTATCAGTTAAGCAGTTAACAGAATAGTTTAACAATAATCATCATTTAGGCCTATCATTTCAGCCCATAACAATCTACATATAATAAGGAACTTGCAGTGTGATTTAAGCAGTAAATAAACAATAACATAATATAACTGCAGATATAATACAACAGATGAATACTGATGAGGTGTCAATGGGGTTCATCATTCTATTACACTACAGACAGATAATAGTGAAATACAATTTTACACATACACTTGTAATAATTTACTAAAAATATAAATACGTATGTCTGGTGAGAAATACGCACCTGAGAATTGCAGAAAATTTGAATTTCAAAAATGACGATTCTCCGGTAGAGACCGACAGAGGGTAACGATAAAATTTCTCGGATGTCGCCTAGATTCAAATCTAAAACAAAAATAAAATATAGGATACGCGACTTTAGAAATTACGGTCAAAGGAAAGATAAAATAGAACGAGAATCAGTTTGGCTTGCTCGACCACTCCACCGTGTAATATGACCAAAGTGTACCCAAAATGTGAACCGGGCTAACTCTAAAATTTACGACCAAATTTCCTAGAGGTCGACTAAACAATACGGTGAAGCTTTTTCTACTACGTGCCGTGATACACATGTACACGTGCACATTCCTATTATACTTACTTACGCATATGCATTCACACCAACACATGAGACACCACATCCTAACAATCCAACAGACTCATCCTTCCCCCAAAAAAATGTACAGATACATGTCAACAAGCCTCCTGCCTACTCTACTCCAAAATCTTTCAGACTTGATCAATGCAATATGCAGTCTCTTGTATACTAAACCTTCCTTTAGATCCACACCCTTGCATACAGTTTCATCTTAAGTTTAACTAAGTTTTAATCATTACTTTTCAGTTTAATTATTCATTAAATTATAAACTTCCCAGGCTACACTGTACATGCAGACCCAACAACTACTAACCCGAGGTCCTATCATCCTTGCTTCGAGTCAGAACCGGTCTAGCTTCGAGTCAGAGCTGATCCCGCTTCGAGTCAATCCGGACTTGCTTTGAGTCAAACTGGAAATGGTTGAACTATCTCAAATTACAGGAACTCTGTCCCCTCACTGCTCCTACCACTGACCTTCATCAGCCTCCACTACCTACCTACCATGGTCAGGTGTCAGTCCCCCATCAACCCTGGATTTTAGTGTGCTTCTGATGTGTGCAGACCTTGTGCACGTGCACACCTTCTCCTGTTACAAATGTTCAACCCTGAACATTATACACCCCAGTTTTGGCCATCTCCTCTTCTTAACCTTTGGCACATATGCAAACTTAATCTGAAACTCACCCCAAAGTATTTGTACCTACCCACCATTTGTATTTACTTTCTACTGCAATCTCTATTCAGTCTACCAATCTGTTTTACTGCAAACTGGAAGACCCCTAACCTAAGTTAAATCAGTATAATAGTATGCAGACTTACTCAACATACATGCAAGCTAAATTCCCTAACTCCTGTTCTACCAATTTCCATTTCAGATCTACCCAGGTTATACCATAGCCTTAAAATAAACTAAAATTTAACATAATCCAGGCTTTGAACTAAACAGCTACCTACCTCTCTTCCCATCATTCCAGTCCTAGGTACATATGTGGACTGCTAAAAAGACTTCCTCTTAGGCCTGAATGAAATCTAAAGCTCATACCTTAGTCCCAATCTGCTCTGTAAATGGATACATCATCTACTGTCACTTACTTCATCTCCTATACAAACTTATCTTTTGAAGCCAACTTCTTCTCAATAAATCAGGTCAGAGAAAAATGCACATAGTGATACAAATGAACATATGTACTTGTGATACCAACATGGGTAGCCTACTGCTAAGGTTTCAAACATGCAGATTAAACTGAACTCACACCCAAGTATTAACACCCACCTAACATTTTTAACTTAGTTTTCACTTGTATTCAGTTAAATCTTAAGTTTAAGCTTAGTTTTGAAACATTTTACAGTTTATTTTTCTCAGATTTAAAACTTCCCAGTTCTAACTGCAACAGGCAAAGAAAACCCAACTACCCGAGAAGTTTATGCAAGATCTTCGGGAAACTATGCAATATCTTCGAGTCCATTAGTCCCTTACTTCAAGTTACCCATGTAACCCTCCATGCACTCACCTATTGCTCTCTGTTCATATGATTCTGAAACAACCCACCCAACTTCACTGATACCTTAACCATCAACCACTTCTCTTCTTTAGCATCACCCCCCCCAGTCATCTCAACTACCAGTCCAGTCATCATCCAAGGTTGATATGCACTGATGTACATGTGCACAGTTGCACCTGCACACTGGACTATGAACAAGATACTGCTACCCACTCCTCTTATTCCAATTCTGGCATCTACTACCCAAATCTTCTATTCATCATCAACCACTTCATCCAGCCAAGTCAATCTCATCTTCAAATCAGATGCACTTACACCAGTCTTGGTTGAACAAAATCAAGTTTTAGTGATGATATGGTCTTGATATCATAAGAGTGGAAACTTATACTCAGATTGCATTTCCTATTCCTCCTATGAACTCACATCTTCCCTAGCCTAAATACTTAAGGCAATTACAATCCTATCCCCCTTTAGATGCTGCAACCTATAACTCAGATTTTTGGAAAAATATGAAGATAAGTTTATGACATATGTCCCAGTATATATATACATATGCCAACTATGTTTATGCCACAAATGCAACTGAAAACTCACATCCTATTCCCATATTTTCCGACTTAGTTCATGCAACTCAAACCCAGATCTTTGCTAAAATATGTAGACAAGTGATGTGTCATGGCCTAAGCAACACTGGGTGGCCGAGCAAGGCAGATGGGAAAAAGAAATTAAAGAAGAACAAATAATATACCTGATGGATAGAGAGGAAGCAAGGCAGAATACAAGAGATGCAGAGCAAAAATGATGTACAGGAGCAAAGATTTATAGGCATAGTTTCGAATATAACTGCTGTCGAAATCAAGGGGAGGTAAATATGCAGTTACTTCTCAATTAACTTGCGTGATTTAAGGTTGATGACTGATGAAGCAAAAGTGAAAACAAAGTTTATACACACGTTACTTCTGATTTAAAAGCTTGCGAGGTTTCAGTACTTGATTCAAGTATTAAATCTTGTGTATAACTGATGGGAACGGGGCAGAGGAAATGGTTGATATGCACACTGGAGTGAATGCTTCAGTTTCACATGTCAATATGTACGTTACTACCTAAAACTAAAGCTTGCGTGATTCAAGTCTAGATTACCAATTTGTACGTTACTTATGCATGCAAAAATATTCCCAGATTTTCTTGATAGCTTGCGTGATTATGGTGTTGTATTCCTATTTGAATTCGTAACTGATGAGGACAAGGCAGGGAAGAAATGGATGTGTACGCGAGAATGCGAAGGGGAAAAATATATCAGTTATTTTTATAAACATGTAAATAGGTACACGTGGTTTGGGCATGTTTCCTTATGTTTGAACGTGAAATAAGCCTGTATATAAAATGTTTGAGCTAACTTCATTTCATTTTACCTTTTGATTTCTGGTTTGAAAACAACAAATGCAAATGGTAAATATTTGTGCAAAGTTTAAGAAAAACGTATACAAATTTATAAAAATCAAACTGTCAGTAAAACAACGTAACGTTGGGTAGAAATTTACTGACTGATATTTTTCTTCAAAATAATTCGAAAACTTGATTTTCACACTACGTTAAACAGACGCAGTTTAAAACACCAAAAATTTTCATAAAAATGACATTTTCAAAACACACGTTTTATTACGTTGTTTAAACCCTATAATTAACGCGTCTTTTAAACGCGAAATCTACCAGTTCAAACATAGCTTAAATTTCCACAGTTATTATTAAATTTTATTGACACAACCAATTTTATAAAAAAATATATCTCCAAATAAAATATTTAAATTTTATTGTTAAACACAATTTATATAAGATGTATTTCAAAATTAAATAATTAAATAAAATAAATAGCTAAAATTTAGGGCTGTTACAATACCAGAGTGTTATTTTCAATATTTATGTCACTATTAACGGTATTTGTTGGATTTATTAGTGGAATATTTTCTTCTTCGTCGTTAGTTTTAAGATTACAAAGATTTTCATCGAACGAAACGTGTAAACTTTCTTCAATGGTATAAGTTCTTTTATTAAAGATTCTATAGGCTTTACTCCGATCCGAATATCCACTAAAGATACCTTCATCAGCTTTTGGATCAAATTTACCTAAGTTATCTTTTGTATGTAAAATAAAACATTTGGACCCGAAAGTTTTAAAGTATGATACCTTAGGTTTTTTACCAAAAAATATTTCAAAACACGTTTGTTTAGTCATAGGACGTATTGTCACACGATTTAATACATAACAAGATGTCGCAATAGCTCCAGCCCAAAAGTGTTTTGGTAAACCACTACTATTTAGTAATGTTCGTGCGCATTCTTGTAATGTGCGATTTTTTCTTTCTACGACACCATTTTGTTGCGGTGTGCGAGGAAAAGAAAAATTGTGAGTTATTCCTTTTTTATTACAAAAATTTGTAAAAAGATCATTTTCGAATTCTCCTCCATGATCACTTCGGATATTTTTAATTTTTAAGTTCATTTGTGTTTTAATTCTTTTAGCAAAAATTTTAAACATTCCAAAAGTATCACTTTTATGTTCTAAAAACAAAGTCCATGTATATCTTGAAAAATCATCAACTATTACAAAAACATATTTGTTGTGATTTATAGACCGAATTTGTGTAGGGCCAAATAAATCTAAGCGTAACAGTTCTAATGGTTGTTTTGTAGAAATATTATTTTTAGATTTAAACAAGCTTTTCTTTAGTTTTCCAATTTGACAATCATCACATAAATTTTCTACTTTGAAATTTATTCTAGGTAATCCCCTTACTAGTTCATATTTTGCTAACTTATTAATATTTTTAAAGTTGATATGACAGAATCGTTTATGCCATAGCCATGGATCATCATGTTTGGCGGTTAAGCATAAGTTTGAATTTCTATTTATATTCATGTTTAATACATAAATATTTTTGTTTCTGAATCCTTCAAAAATGAGTTGTTTGTTATTATCTAAAATATTACATTTATCTTTTTCAAAATTTATTTGAAAACCTTTATCGCATAATTGACTAATGCTTAGTAAGTTGTGTTTTAGATTTTTTACTAATAAAACATTTGTAATAATAGGAGAATTTGATATACCAGAGTTGTTGACTTCTCCCATGCCCACGACGTATCCTTTTGAATTGTCTCCAAATGTTACCGTTCCATCATCAATGTATGATATATTTGATAACATCTTTGAATTTCCGATCATATGTTTAGAGCAGCCACTATCTAGTATCCATTTCTCTTTATTTTTTATTTTGGGTACCTGCAAAATAAAAGATGTTTCAATTGGTACCCATATATTATTAGGGTCCTATTTGTTAGAAGAAGGTAGTCATACCCAAGATGGTTTGGTACCTTTATAAATATAATTTTTATTATAGACCACATTCTCCATATAATTATTGATATACTTTTGTCTAATTAAATGATTATTTGTTTTAGGAATCCAAATTTTTATAATTTTGGTATTAAATGTAGACTTAGGTAAACTTTTAGTTGTTTTATAACTAAGATTTTTTGTAACTTTTTCTTTTTGTTTAGAGAAATTTTTAAAACCTATTCCATTTTTGTTGCTTAATGGTTTTGATATTTTTATAAGGTTTTCCAAATCTTGTTTTCCTTTATTAAATTTTGACACATTATTTGTAATCTTATCTAGCTTTTCTTTTAGTTCTACATTTTTAATTTTAAACAATTCAATATTATTTTTAAGGTCGGTATTTTCTTTCAAAAAATTGTCGTTTGCCTTTTTAGTGTTTTCAAGTTCTATAGTGGTAGCCTCATTCATTATCAAATTACTTTTGAATTTTTCTTGAGATAATTCAAGTTCTTCTTCTAGAATGATTTTTTCATCTTTTAACATACCTACTTCAATTTCTAATCTATTTATTTTAGCTATATATTCTTTATTCAATTTTTTAACCTGTCTAAATTTATCATCCAATTCCATGCTTAGTTCAAATAGTTCGTCATAGCTAAGTTCCGGACATACCTCATCATTTTGTGCCATAAACACACATTTGCTTGTTCTTCGTCACTATCGCTACCACTTTCTGATGATGAAGAATCTGAATCATCCCATGTTACTTTGAAAGCTTTCTTCTTCTTGAATTTTTCAAATTTATTCTTCTTTTTATCATTGTTGAGTTTTGGGCATTCTTTCTTCATGTGTCTGTATTGATCACATTCATAGCATTTGATTTGAGATTGATTTGTCGAGTTGGACTTTCTTTCTTTTTGAAATTTTGTCATCTTTCTAAACTTCTTGAATCTATTATAGTTTTTGGCAATGAATACTATCTCATCTTCATCTAAATCCGAGTCATCATTCTTTGTTGCCTGAAATGCTATGTTCTTCTTTTTCGAATTTAGTTCTTTTCGTGCCTGCAAATTTGCTTCATAGGACATCAAATTTCCTATCAACTCTTCAACTTTGAGGGTAGAAAGATCATTAGCCTCTTCTATAGCCAATACCTTTCTTTCCCAGTCAGGTGTTAAAGAGTTGAGTATTCGAGAAACTAAATCAAAATCAGTAAACTTAACTCCTAATGCCATAAGATCATGTTGAATACTTTGAAATCTAGAATACATGTCTACTATAGTTTCATTTTGTTTCATTTTGAAAGATGAGAATTGGTTTTGCAAAATTGAAATTTTAGTTTGTTTGACCTTTGTTGTACCTTCATGTGTAATTTGTAAGGTGCGCCAAATATCAAATGCAGTGGTGCATAGCATTACATGTGAAAATTCATTTTTGTCTAAAGAACAAAATAAAACATTCATAGCTTTAGCATTGTTTGATGCTAAGGTTTTTTGTGCATCGGTCCAAGTGTTCATAGCAGTAGTGGGTGCTTCATATTTATCTTGAGTGGCTGACCAAATTTCTAGACCGTTAGCTTCCATAAAAATTCTCATACGTGTTGACCAATATGCATAGTTAGAGCCATTAAAAAGTGGGGGTCGTGCTGTGGATTGTCCTTCTTGAAAAATACTTGCCATATTTAAAAAGATTCAAAAACGTGTTACTGTTCTTTGATCAAACCTTGCTCTGATACCAATTGTGAGTCTATATGAGTGGATCGTGTGATATATATGTGCAAGTATAAGTAATCTACAGTAAAACAAGATAGATAAAAGTAGTAAAGTAAATTAAACTAATCACACCAGTATTTTATACTGGTTCGGACCTCCCGTCCTACGTCTAGTCCCGAAGCTCCTCTTCGGAATTTCCTTTCACTAACTAACCCTCACTTGACCCGGAGGAACAGGTTTACAATAGCAGAATTTCTTTGTCAAAGATGTGTTCTTATAACACTGATGTTGACTGTTGAATACAAGTATTTCCAATATATTTATCTAGAAAGTGTTGAATGCATAATCTAGAATATATGAAAGTGTAAGTAGTTAATTGCTTTGAGAATAGATGTAAGTTAGAGTATAGAAAATAATAGCATAGGAAAAGTGTGTATTTCTTTGTATTGCTGATGCTATTTATACTGATGAAGGGTTATCTTGTATAGTTGTATCCGTTGTAATCTCCTAAAAGTCGCTTCTGATGATGATGAAGAGTTGCGATAAGAAGAAGCAGACGTGTCCCTTCGAGTGTGGCAGTTAGAGTTTGAAAATGCTCTGTCAAATTCAAAATCAGACGTCTGCCCTTCATGTATATTTTTGTGTATGGTTGTCTTTCAGACGTCTGAGTTTAATACCAGACGTCTGATTCCTTCTGAAATATAGAACCAGAGAATATCATCAGACGTCTGGTATTTTTATCAGACGTCTGTTTTGTATTGATTGGCAATACAGAGGAATAATCCAGACGTCTGATAAGTGCACTCAGACGTCTGAAAGTGTATATTTTGCTTTCTTTGTGTCTTGTGCATTTCCATTTCAACTTCCATTGATTTGTTTGCCTTTTGATTCTTGTTTCTATCTCTTTGGTCATCAACTACCTGTAAATATAGATATATACATACATACGATTTCCATTGTATAGTTGTTATCATCGAAACCGTAGAATAGAATTCCTAACAAAACAATTCGAGATTAAATAGTTTTCAACCCTGTAATCCATAACAGAGAAGAACAACATACAGAATAACCTATAAATATACACAGAATTATATTCAAACTGAAACATATAAAAACTATATTATTAATGAATCATGAACTGCTTTTAATTAACTAAAACTTTAAAAATTATGTTTACTCACCTGAAATGTTTGTGAACAGAGAGTTGCTTTGTTGTTAAATTGAATGATGAGGCTGTTGTTTTTCTTTTCTTCCTGGCTTTGTTTAAGTTTTTCTGGAATGATAAATTTTTGATGAACGAACAAGGATAAAGAGTAGATGTATATACGAAGAGAAGGTAGTGTTTACAGAAGGGAGGTACTTACTGGGTTAGCTTGTTTCTTTTTTTTATTATTTGATTTGATCAAAGATTTTTTCTTTGGAGGCTGATAATGTTGTTATTTTGGCTGAAAAGATATTAGTAAGTACATATGTTTACTTCTTTGTTTACATGAATTATCTCTTTTGATGTTTTGTTCATGTAGATATTTTTGTTTGTGTGAAGATATTTCTTCTTTTTACTTGCACATACAAATGTTTTACTGTCTTCTTTAGCAAGACATTCATATATAATTTTTTTTCATACTTATCTATATACTTTTGTTGTCTTGAATATATATAATATTGTCTTCTTGTTTTGCACAGTAAACATACTTGCTATTAATATGTTTTTATTTTTATTTTGTATGTACATAGACTTGTTTACTTTGTTTTATTGTATTCTTGCGTACACTTGTTTCTATTTCTATTTCTAGTATAAATACTTACTTTTATTTCTTTGTTTTAAGGTTTAACTATTCATATTAACATATTTTTCAATTATATTTTATACTTGTATTTGTATTGATAAAATTTATTCCATTATAAATACTTCTTCTTACCCAGTATCATATACACATTATTTAAAAGACAATGTTATTTAAACTAATTATTAATTAATTTACATAAATAATATTTTCAAACCCAAATTGTTGTTCTAAGTCATTTATTTAAATTCTAAATTCAAATACAAATTCAATCTTCAAATTCAAATTCTCAAGTCAAATTCAAATTTACTTATATATACATATATATCTCAAATTCAAATTAATTCCAAAATTTATTCAAAATTTACATTAACTATCAATTTAAATTTAATTCGAAATTAGGATCGTTACAGATTTCCCCTTAAAAAAATTTGTCCTCGAAATTTGCCAGGGAGACACAAGATAAATGAAAGATAGAGAAATATCTTTTCAGATCAACTGGATATTTATTCTGCATTTGGCTTTCCAAATCATAATATCGAAGATATGAGAACAAACTCATACAATTTTTCCACAAGATACTCGGGTCATCAGATCTACGAATATGCAGGGGCACTGGTTAGTTCGAAGGGATAACTAACCGTTCGTAAAATATATCGAGAACCAAACAATAGATAAATGGATTTAATTTTTCCATAACTCCCAAACACTAGATATGGATTCCAAACTCAACTCGGAATACCCCAAAGTATATATAATTTGTCCCTCTTTGGACTTTGATATTCACAAGAAATTACAATGGAATTTCAAATTTGGTTTTAATCAAATTTGTTTTATCGATATAATTCTTCATATTCAATTTTATATTTAATTTGCCCATTTATTTAAAATAGAATTTCAAATTCACTGAAGTTAAAAACGAAAAGCTGATAGAAATTTAACAAAGAGAATACGAGATAGAAACTTATCTACACGATTCGTAAGGGCCCCCATCACACCAAAGCTTCTCCCTCGAGCTGCCACAAAGACAATCAAAGAATTTGGAATTGGAATCGAATCAAAGGAGATTGATAGAAAAAGATTGTTTCCATTGTTGCAGGGTATTGACCATTCGCAGTGGTACTCCCTTGTCCCCTATCTCGTCTTCTTCTTACACTCATACTCACTATCAGTGGACAGTAAGAGAATTTATTGAGGCATTCGAATGGATATCTTAGGGATATACTCATCCTAGGGTATATTTCACCCTATCTCTAATGAGTTACCTAATGTGTTATACTCTTGAGATAAAGTTTCAACCTTCAGCTCTGATACCAAATGGAGCAATCCTGACTCGGCCTTCAAAAATCGGCACCGAATACGACACTCATATTCAAATGCCGCAGATCTAAACGTCGAATCTGGTTCGTCGGAGCTTATAACACATCAAGTACAACACAGCGGAAGAAAATGAATAATATCAAATACAACATATGATACAATGATGATACAATAGAATGGTACAACTGAATATCAACACTATCAGAGATGCAAGAAATAGCAGCGGAAAGATAATGATAACACCAGCAGCGGAACAAAATCTCCAAAATAGTCTTCAAGAGAGAAAAAGGAATAGAATCCAGAACTGTAACTCCATCTCCAATCCAGAATTAGCTCGAACAACCATCAAGTTGCACCACGATAAGCAAGGTCGGCCATGAAAGCTGAAGTGTAGAAAATGCGATCCACAAATCCAAAATCTATCGAATCTACACCTATTATGGGATTATCTGAAACAAACCAAACTCTAGACTGCCCGTGTGGAAAATAGTGGGCACCCAGAGTTTAGGAAAGGAACAATAACTCCAGGTCAATCATGCGACTAGTATGAGTAAACAAAATAGTTTTGTCTTTAAAACAACAACAAAGGACTTTAAAACATAAATCCGCAATGCTTTTGAAAAATGAAACTACCATAAGACCTCCCACCACACACACAATGCAAATGCAGACTTGGAGGATATTTCTTCTTATGATAGTCAAATATGCTTAATAGGAGAAAACACTTTTAGATATTATTATTAGTGCAGGGTGCAGAAAGCATTTCGAAAGTATAATATTAATCTTAGCCAGCATACCACATTTCGTCGTATGCCTACTATAGCTACCATGTTCAATAGCAGGTTACTGCCACATTCCATGGCAGGTTATACAACTAAAACCGTACAGGGCTCGTATTGTTTTGTTTGGATTTCCAACAAATGGTCAGGCAAAAGAACATCCCAAATAAAATGGAACGCCTCTAGAGGGACGCCCCCGAGAACTTAACCGGCTCGCTGCTACACAAGGTCGGGTTACCTCTGTAACTAGGTAAAACCTGACACGAGCATGCCATCCCCCAGTCGTTACCGACCTTTATCTGAGGGCCGTCAATCCAACAACCACACAGTAAAGTACCTGGGCTCTATACCATGATACCAACTTTCAAAAATCAACATAAGTAAATATCTGGGCTCCATACCATGATATCACTTTTTATCCAGAAGGAAATGGTCATATCCTCAAGAGGAGCTACCCCCAAATAACCTTGCTGCCACGATTCCTGTTTCGACCACACCGGGTTGTGAGGCTCGACGAAGTCTCGTCCACAAAGCCATGCTTCGATCACAAATGATCAACAAATGATCATCAACACACACCAGCACTTAGTATGCCACATTACCAAATTGGGAATGTATCACTAGTAACCTTCAATTACATAACCTCTAAGCTCGTACGTCTCAGAGAAGGGTGTTAAGCTAAGAGAATAAATCTCCGCCACCAACAGATATGTATTTGAAAGAAACCAGCTTTACATCTCAAAGTGTAATGTCAGACACACATCCATGCAAGTCTGTTCCATGTTCGAACAGAACCGAAGGCACTTTCGAAGAAGCCCTTGCAAATCCGGGTACTCACAATCCTGATCGGACTTCCCATCACTTAGGGAATCTCTATACCGGCGCGACTCAGTGCAGAGATAATCGACGGGTTATCCTTTCATTTTCGAAAATACCCGATCTTCACCACCGGTCTTCAAATGTTATCCATAACGACGTATCATTATTCGGAATGGGTTATATGACACAAAGGTCCTCTCCCGGCTAAACCGAACAATGAGCGTAATATTTAAAACATATGAATATGGGATTTCAGTTAAGTCACAACTTAATATCCAAACTTTTCTCTCAAATGGTTTAAACAAATTACCATTTCAAATCTTTTTAAATAAAAGATTTATTTCACAAAGTTCACCCAGTTTCACAAAGATTTACGGCTTTTCAAAATAATTCCACTTCAAATTGGATTAACTCATCCAATATTTCAATTAAAGATTTAATTCATAATCCCAATTCAAATCTTGTATATGGAAGATATACCGCTTAAAATCCTCTTTAATTTCAAAACAAGATTTAATCGTCTTCACAAAGGTTAATTCATAGTTTCACCCAAACTATCTACAATTTCATTTCAAAATTGAAATCTTTCGATACACATTGGAAATTCTTTCTTTTTATGAAAGTTATTATTATTTGAAACAAATAGTTTTCGTTTTGGGGAAAAATGACTACAATTACAAGTTAAAGACATTTAAGTATAAAACTTGAATTTAAATTTAAATTTCCAAAACCATACTTTTTAAATGGTTAAAACCCATATAAACACCTTTATCACTTGTATAATCTTTTTAGGCCATAATTTCCAAATCATTGAATTCAACTTCAAATATTGAATTCAAATTTAAATAAAATTATTTAAATTTCAAGTTTTATTAAGTTATTTAAAATAACTTTTATTTTTGAAACTCATTTTGAAAAGCTTCCAACTCCAATTCCAAAACTATTTTGGATTCAAGAATTTCAATTTTTAAAATTGTTAAAAATCCGTGACTTAGCCGATTCCCTCGTGAAATCCATATTTGTGTGTGTATGGTGTAGTCCAAGGGTTTTACACAATAGTGCAATATCATAAATCATCAAATCACATATTTAAACGCATCGATATTTGATAAGCGGTATAATCTATAACGCTTATCGTTCATTCACAGATTCACAGATAAATAATATAAATTTATCACAGATAAATAGATTACATTGATCACAGATCACACCAAAACAATTCATAGCACAAAGCGCAACATATCAGAAATATTAGACAGTTCAACAAACAATAGGATTCAAAACATCCATAAGTAAACTCAATTAATTATCTGATTAATTTAAATCAGATGTGTCATCAATCATGGTTAATTAACTTTAATTAATTTCAAATCATTTGATTAATTGTCCTTTAATCATTTATTAATTAAATTAATCAACCTTAAATTATTAAATAATTAACCTTAAATTATTAATTAACCTTTAATTATTTCACTTAACTTATTAAACCTCTTTAATTTTTATTATGATTAATTCAATTTAAATCAATTATTTGAGAATTAATTACTTAATTAATTAATTTATTTATTTCACACAATTTAATTAATTACTTCTTAATCAATTTATTTAACCTTAATTACTTAATTAATTACCCTTAATCATTAATTAATAACCTTAATTATTAATTAAAAAACTTAATTATCCATTTATTAACCACTAATTACTTAATTAATCAATTATTAATTCGTAATTAAATTACTTAATTAGTTAACTACTAATCATACATTAATTAACTTTTAGTAGTTAATTACAATTTATTAATCACATAATTCATTAATTAATCAATCCCTAATTACAATTATAAAGTAACCATTCTTAATTGCTTTCCAAAATAATTAATTAATATTAATTATTTATCTTAATTAACATTTGAAAGAAATCTTTTCTTTAAACTTTGAAAATCAATTTATTACCAACTACAAACTTTAAATGTTAATTAAATTTATACTTGACTTAAACTAATTTCTTAATTAAAATAATAATTAAGAGTTTATACATTGTTAATCATTAACTAAAATAATTAAACTGGTATTAAAGTTTAACTTAAATTGTTAAACACTTATTTAAATCTACAATGCTTAAACTTGTAGAAAACAAGTTACTTAACTTATTTTATATAACATTGCAGTTTGAAAGAAAACAACCCGAAACTTCCCATGCTTAACTCAAGTTACTCATCGAGTTACTCACTGTTCACCCAAGTCACCTCTCGTACGCATCTTCTTCTTCTTTCTTTTTTATTTTCTACTTCCAGTAAGTTTAAATCTAAAACTTAAGTATAAATTAAATCATTAGGAGACTCACTCTCGCGCTCAAACACTAACCCGAAGCAACCACTTAGATAACTCGAGCAACGACTCGAGACGCACATCCATCACGACGCTGACACCATCCTCTCGCCGTACACATGCACGGCGACGCGGCTCAACTCTGGCGAACACCAACATCATCGGCAAGTCACGAATCTCACGAATACTCGAAAAACAAACTCGAATCGCTTTCAAAAATTCGAAATCGAATTTTTGCATACTGCTCGAAAAACTGCAAACACAACCACTAACTCGAATCACTTTGTTGTTAAATTGAATGATGAGGCTGTTGTTTTTCTTTTCTTCCTGGCTTTGTTTAAGTGTTGAATAAATTGTTTAAGCTTGTAGATATAGTGATGATTATTTCCTGGAATGATAAATTTTTGATGAACGAATAAGGATAAAGAGTAGATGTATATATGAAGAGAAGGCAATGTTTACAGAGGGGAGGTACTTACTGGGTTAGCTTGTTTCTTTTTTTTTGATTTGGTCAAAGAATTTTTCTTTGGAGGCTGATAATGTTATTATTTCGTCTGAAAAGATATTAATAAGTACATATGTTTACTTCTTTGTTTACATGAATTACCTCTTTTGATGTTTTGTTCATGTAGATATTTTGTTTGTGTGAAGATATTTATTCCTTTTACTTGTACATACAAATGTTTTACTGTCTTCTTTAGCAAGACATTCTTTTTTTTTCTTTTCATACTTATCTATATACTTTTTGTTGTCTTGAATATATATAATATTATCTTCTTGTTTTGCATAGCAAACATACTTGCTATTAATATGTTTTTGTTTTTATTTTGTATGTACATAAATTTGTTTACTTTGTTTTATTATCTTCTTGCATACACTTGTTTTATTTCTATTTCTAGTATAAATACTTACTTTTATTTCTTTGTTTTAAAGTTTAACTATTCATATTAACATATTTTTCACTTATATTTTATACTTGTATTTTGTATTGACAAAATTTATTCCATTATAAATACATCTTCTTACTCAGTATCATATACACATTATTTAAAATAAAATGTTATTTAAACTAATTACCATTAATTAATTTACATAAATAATATTTTCACACACAAATTGTTGTTCTAAGTCATTTATTTAAATTCTAAATTCAAATACAAATTCAATCTTCAAATTCAAATTCTCAAGTCAAATTCAAATTTACTCATATATACATATATATATCTCAAATTCAAATTAATTCCAAAATTTATTCAAAATTTACATTAACTATCAATTTAAATTTAATTCCAAATTGGGATCGTTACAGTTATGGAATGCTCCTAAATCAAAGGAATACAAATAAGGGAGACTGGAATGGATTACAGAACAAGTGGGAGCATTCCAAAGTTCAAGGAATCCTAATCGATAAGAATCCTTACCATAAGATTACTAACAAGGTGGATACAAAAGGGATGAAGTTTAGAAAATCTTGATTTCAAAAAAAGAAAATTTATACCAATATAATCTTTGAAAATCCTTTAAAATCATTTGGAAATCATTTTATACTTCGAAAATGCGTTCTCTCATAAAGAAATGATTCTGAGATTGATTTTACTCATTCTAGGGTATTTCTACCATATCTCTAATGAGTTTTTGCTCCGTAGGCTATGGTTTGGCTAAAACCAAAGCTCTGATACCTGTAACAACCCGATATTTCAACCATTCGCGTCCACTCATGTCGGACTTGAATTGCTCAAAATACTTCATTGTAAATAAAATTTGGAGCAAATAAAATATAATCACAGACACAGAAATATCAGAATAACTCACAGCGGAAATTAAAATGCCATAGTAGTTCATGAAGCTACTGTAAAAAAATCTCAAAACATATTACATAATATCAGTCTGAAAACATATACAATAGAAATCTCAAAAACATAGAAGATCACTAATACAAGAGCTGAAATAGGCAACTGAAACTGAAATGGATAGATAACTAGATAAGTAAAATCTCCAGCAATTCCTAGCTCCAGAAAAAGAAATCCAAAGCTAAGCTGTAAATACTTAGGCTCACTCGAGCGTAAAGTAAAACATAAAACACTCGAGTCAGGACATACATACTTATATAATGTAAAAATACTCAAGTGAACTGTAGTAGTAATGCACAATAACTTAAAGGATGCTTGGGATCGCCCATCCTCTAAGGATCAATTAAACCATAAACTAAATACATCCCGTGGTTAAAATTCCAGAATGTTATTTTATACTTCTAAATCAAATATCATTTCAAAATTCAATATCAGTTCAAATTCATTTACAATATTAAAATATCATATCCTTCCAAAACCTCATTCATTTTTTAGTTTAAATACCATTCCAAATCACATTTAAAAATAGTTTATATTTCAAATCAAATATTCCATTTAAAACCAATTAAAATGAAGTTATAATATTTAAAATCAAATATTCAAATTCCAAAAAAAATTAGTCTTTTCACAATTCATTTTTTCACTTAAATTGATTAAAGTAGTGAAATTTCAACTTTCGCAGCATTTAGAAAATGCTATGCGAAGTTACATTTGAAAACAATTCAACTTAACAAAGATAGCATTTAAAACTGCTGCAATAGGTTTTAGTTTAATTTCTGCGACTACGGCACTTACAAAGTGCAGTAATAGCCCTTAGTTCATTTTAGCCTTATAGTTCATATGTATCAACTACAGCACTTAGAAATGCTGTAATATCCTTTACTTCAAAAATGACAGCATTTCTGAAATACTGTTAATTAAATTCCAAATTTTCAATACAATTTCACTAACAATTCAACTTAAATTTAAACCATTTTTAACTTATAAAAATTATATTTTCTCACTTTAAAAACAATCATTTAAATACCCATTAATTTATGACTTTTATAAAGTGAGATTTTCATAAAAAAATCAAATTTTAAAAAATTTCTTATTAAATTAATGTACAATTTTATAACATTTCATTTACTTTACATTTTAACTATATTTACCATTTCATAAATTAAATTTAAATTCCATTTTATTTTCTTAACTTAACTTTTATTTTTAAAACACATTTCACATTTTCCAAGTTAAGTTATATTTCAAATTTCAATTTTAAACATTTATTTATTTAAATTTATAGAAAAAATCAATAACACTTTACAAAATCATTTTTTTAAATTTAAATTTAAATCAAATTATTGTATTTTCTTACTTAACTTAAGCTTCATTTATAAACAAAATCATAAATTCCAAAATTAACTTATATTTCAAATTCTACTTTACCATTTATTTATTTCACTTATTTAACTTATAGAAAATCACTAATATTTTATAAAAATCATTTTAAATTAAATTTAAATCAAAATATCATAATATTAAAAAATTTATAATATTTTATAAATTCAAGAAAATATATATTAACCACGGGTCTGTATATAATTTCTAACCATAGTCAAATGATACGGATAATATATCATTTCAATCCGTAATTTACAAAGAAAAAATCCGGGTTCTATTATTTCAAACCCATAATCCCAAGTAAAATAAAATAAATAAAAATCACTCAGGTCTATCATTCATCCCATAATGATTTTTGCCTATTCTAAAGACTTTCGGGTATGTATCATTTCAACCCATAGTGATTCTATTCTGCATGGAACTTGCAATGTGATAAACTGATATAAATAAACAGTGTAGCATTATATAACAGTAACAAATGATATGACAGGTGTATAAATAGGGGTGAACATCATATGATCATATCACAGGCAGTTATAGCATGATAATATAATCAACAGATTCAAATGGTGTCAATTTACTAATTATATAAGTACAGAATGTCTTGTGAGAACTACTTTGTACAAGCTAGAGATAACAGATTCAGATACACAAACAAAGACCTGAAAAGCACGACTATGGATTCAAGTAAGGGGAGAGCCAAAATGATTATCTTGTACATATCAAACAAAATAAGATATTGCACATGAATTTCAACGCAAAATATTATAAAACAAATCTAGAAATAATGCACAACAAAGAACCAAACAACTTGCCCATGCTTCCACCCATCATATGCTCGGCCATATGGTTAAAATGCACGGCCATGGTTGTATATTTGGGTCAAGTATGGGTCCATAGGGTCGGCCTAGCAAGGAATGAAGGAGTGGAAGTTGTTTATGGCATGAAACAAAGGTCAAGGCAAAAGTGATTTTTGTGTGCAATCACAAGCTCAGCCATGGCCATGGATGGCTCGATCATGCTTGGTGGAGGTCAAGTGATGGTGCAGCAGTGGTCTAGGGTCAGCAAGAGGCTGGAGTAGGTGGTGCTAGTGGTGTCCGAGAGGGGGTGTGAAGTGGTGAAGGCATGTAGGTGATCGGCTATGCTTGTATAAGGGGTGTTTGTTATTTTTTTGGTGGTGCATGCATCAAGGGGTTGCACAGCCTGACATGGACAAGGAACCGGAGGAGGTGGTAGCCGATCAAGGTGGTGGTGGAGGAGCTATGGTGATGGAGGAGCTTGAGGCCGAGCATCATAGGTGAAAGCATGACATGAAAAATAAATAAACAAGAAGAAAAAAGTAAGAAAAGAGAAAGAAACCATTACCAAATAATTTTCAGAAATTGATGGCCGAACTTGAGATGAAGGGAAGTTTTCTTTTACGTGAAAGAAAATGAAAATTTTCAGCTGAAGGAAGAAAATAGGGTCGGCTAAAATCAATGCAAGTGGCAATTGAAATGAAAAGGTAAAAGAATATGAAAAGGTTAGGGTAAATGAAAGGTTATAAACTCTTCATATTTCTCATTTTCTTTTTGCATTTCTTAACCAATGAAAATGTGTGTAAATAAAATAGAAAAACAAAACAAAATAAAGTGAAAATGAAATAAATAAATAAATTTTAGAAAATATAGAAAAATATAAGAAAATAGTTATTTATATGAAAACTAATATTAAAATTGAAAACAAAATATAACTAGTTTTGGAAAAATAACGGCTACACTTTAAAAAATGCTTTAAAAATAAAATATATATAACTTGACATATTACACATATATATACAAATTAGAACAAGATATGACAATTAAAAATATTATTTATATAAACTAAAACAACAATTTTATTAAATAAATCAATTTACACACAATATTGTAAAAAGCATAACTTTCACAATATTAATCAGATTTCAACGAAACAAAAAGCAGTATACTTAAAATTTAATCTATTTTAATAATATAATATAAAATTCAAAAATTCAAATATTTAAATTTTAAATTTAAAAGTCAAAGTTTGATCAAATTGACCAAAATCCACATTTTCTGGAAAATATTCCATTTATTCGGGTTTGGAATTATAATTCACATAAAATCAAAATTTATAATTAAAATAACAAAATTTGACCATTTTAATAAATATAATAAAGTTTTTAAATCATAAATTAAAATAAAATAATTAAAATAAACAATTAAAATAAATCATAAAATACAGGGTTTTTACAATATTGTAATATAATTAAAGCTCTCCCTAAGTGTAATATCTTCCCCTATCAATATGCATGTGTATTTCTCCTCCTTTTTCATTATAAAAAAGAATATGGGAATATAAAAATATTGCCTTTAAGTTAATAATAAGTCCAAAATATGAGTATTCTTTTTTTTCAAAAATAGCTTAGTATTCCTCAAAAATAAAAGATTAACCCAATATTAATTATGGAGAAAATAAGTTAGATTTTACCAAATTTGCTGAAGTCCTTATTTGATTATAAGCACATAATTCCATCAAATGTATGGAGCGTCTTTAAAATTAAAAACCTACCATTTTCCTTTCGTTTCTTCAAGTGCCTATGATAAATAAGAATTGTTTTTGGTATCCACTTACTATGTTATGGTTCAAGGGTTAATCATAGGGTAAACATCTTACTAAATAGATCTGAGTGTACCCTAAAGAAATGAAACAATTTTACCAAATAGTAATTAATTTACAGTAATTTTGATAGCATCACAAACAGTATTATAAAAAGTACTATAGAGGTTCCTACCTTTTATAACATTTCATAGTAAACTACTATATTTTAGTGCTATAAGTAAGACTGCCTATCATTAGTAAATAACTACTACTTATAAATTAAGGTATAAGTAAAAATTAACATTTAAAGCATGCGATACCTAAGGTTCTTATATTTTCCTAAGCTTTAGGAAACCATACCCATTTGGCTACAGTTGAGCCTTTATAAATATTGTTATCATTATAAATAACATTCTTATAATAATTGCTAATATAAAGTCGTTTATCATGATTAATCGTATTAGTAGGAATCTATATTTTAGTACCATTAGTCATTAGCTTAGTACTTGAAAATATTTTCTATCATTTCAGAACAAAGTACTATTGTGATTTCAAGTAGTTTTAGGACTATCTTGGTTACTAGTACTAGCATTAAAATTAGTATACATGAATACATATCTAGTACTATTTTTACTTTTAGCTTGTTTATAGCGAAAACTGCTTTTTATCATTTTGAGCTTTTGAATTTGTAACTATGGAAGATAAGATATCTTTACCTTTAAATTTATGATTTATTATGTAATTTTTCAAAATTTGCTTTAAAATTACAAACTTCTTTTTGAAAAATATTATCTTTTAAAATCTCACCTTCTTTAGATAATTCGAAATTCTTTTTAATTAAGGCTTCATTCTTTTATTTAAGAGACAAAATTAAAGAGCTAGAATTATTTAAAGAAATTTTCAAAAATATATTTTTATTTTTCAAAACATCAATTTCCTTCAAAAGATCATTATTTTTAAATTCTAGTTTCTCATTTTCTATTTGTAGGAATCTTTTTGTAAAACAACATCTTCTACCGTATTTTCAAAAAAATCAGTTTGTTACATTAGAAAATTATTTTTCTTCTTGTAATGTGCAAATTTCTTTCTTACGATCTTTTAACTTAATTAATGCAATTCTATTAACTTTATTCAAAGTTTTACAATCTTTTAATAACTTATCATGTGTTAACAAAAGATCTTTATATGAAGAATCTAAGCATATCGATTGTGATTTGAGTTTAGCCATGAAGCATTTGTTTGTTTGCTTTCTCTTTCTACTACCGTGATTAGATCTCTTTATGTCCATTTATGTTAGTTTGTGGAAGTAAGGATTTTAAGGCAAATTTAATACTAAATGGGAGGGTGAATAGTGTTTACTAACTTTTATGAATCTTTTTGAATTCTTTTAAAATTATAGTTTAAACAATGTCGACTGACAATCATAGATCTAAACACAGATAGATATAAATACAATAAAAGTAAAAAGTAAAGAGTTAGAGAGATCATAGCAGGATTTTTATACTGGTTTGGACTTACCCTACATCCAATCTCGTAAAATTTCTTATACAGATTTCTTTTCAAATATCAAAGTTTATACAATCTCGATTTCAGGGTATCATATTTTTCGAGCTCTAGGTACACACACATCGGACTTGGATGGGACACCAGCTAACCCACTTGGATTCAAATAGCACACCAAGCACACCCACTTGATTCAAAAGGGACACAAGCACACCCACTTGGATTTAGGGACACCAAGCACACCTAAGAGTGTTTGAGTATGATTTGATAGAGTTTACAAAATCAATTTCTTGATCTTGAATACAAGTAATCCCATAGCCACTTGGATAGCACTTTGATCGTGATTTAAGCGAGAGAGATGAGAGAAATCAAAGAGTATTCAATAGAGAATCAAATCAATTGAGTTTGAATTTGATTCTGATTGAATTTGAGATATCCTGAGCAGAATTTCTTTTGGAGATCAAGAGAGCGAAAGAGGAGAGAAAATATTAGAAAGTGGTTTTATAAAATTCATTGAAAGAACCCTTATTTATAGAGAAACAACAGTGATGTCCATTCGCGAAGAGATACGATGAAAGACACTTTCATTCAAAATTTGAATTTTCAAAATATCGAACTATATGTCGACGTATAGCTTCTTTGTGTGTCGACATATCCTTTGTTAATATGAGTAAACATATAACAAAAGTTGTTTTATAAATACTAGTTTTTGCAAAATATTTTAATACTTTGTAAAATCATTTAAGCATATTTTATACACATTTTAATCACAATAAAACTTAAGAAAACTTTATTAAAATATTTTGAAATATTTTAATATATAGAAGATTTAAATATGATTTGAAATAATAATAAAAATAATACATAAAGTATAAATGAAATCAAAGTATTAATGAATGTCAAAATATACTTTTGAATACCATAAACATTTAGAAAACATAAAACCAAAAGCTATATCTAAACAAATTGAAGATATATATTAAAACATAAAATACTTAAAAACTCTATATAATAATCTTTTAATTAAATAATTAGAAAGTTAGGAATCATTTGAAAGCTATTTTGAAAAGATGTTTGAAATATCATTTAGAAAACTAGGATATTTCAAAATCATTAAAATCAAAGAATATATTTTTTCCAAAACCACTTTGAAGAAATGAAGAGAGATCAAAGAAGTGCTATCAGGGCTTTAACAAAATAATATGTGACTCTATAACTTATCTTGATATCTTGAATCTTCAACTCATAAGTCTTTAATCCATAACTCTTGAATCTTTATATCAGTATCTTTATTAATCACTTGACTCTACTCTTCATACTATACAGTCTTCTTAGTCAACATATGTCTAATTTCCTACATTACATACTATATACAATTTGATAAAACATTAGTATTTATATTTCATATGATCTCATATGGTTGTTGTCATCAAAACCAATACCTAAGGTACTAACAATCTCCCCCTTCTTAATGATGACAACCGTGTATATAAAATATGATATAACTCCCCTTGAGTTACAAAACTCCCCCTTAATCTATGCTTGGACATTTTATATATTTCTCCATCTTTGTCATCAGCAAAAATTTAACCAGAACTCCCTCTATCTAGAGTACTGTATGACATATTGTGATATATATATATATATATAGTAATAGGTGATAATACAAGCAAGTTTCATTAATCAATCCAATCTAATATACAGTCAAACTAATCCGAAGTCGATATAATTCAGTTTAATCATAAGTCATACAAATCAATCCAAACCAATTCTAATCCTAAATAAGTTCATATAAACCAATCCATACTTCTTATTCTAGTATAACCTTTAGATATACAAATTTAAATCAAATATTATATATATATATTTATATATATATATATATATATATATTAACCAGTCAACTTAAACTTGCCTAGGAACTTCTACCCAACCATTGGAATCGAAAATGGGATCTGCTTTGATGGCTTCCCAATCTTCATTGTCTTTGTTAATGGCACTATCCAGATTGTTGGTTGATTCATCTTTGATAAGGGAAGAAATCATCCATTGAACGGTATCAAAATGCTTTTCTTGTTCTTTTATCATCTGCAATTGACTCAATTCTTAACATCTTTGATTTCTAAGGATAAAAGTAAGGATATTCTTGAACGATTGAAGAGTTTGTTCAAGATTCTCACACAATTTTTGGAGTGGAGAAGTCATTTTTGAGATGTGAAGTTTATTAGTGAAAAGGAAGAAGAATGAGAGTAGAAATGGTGTTTTTCTATAGTGAATATGTTTATATATGAGTGAAAAATCGTTTAAAAAAGTTGAATAGATGGTAGTTACTTTATTTTGAATTTTTTTGCAAATTGTCCATTATATGTCGACATATAAGGTGCACATACGTCGACATATGTATCCTATTTTGCAATACTTATTTGCTATATTTTTGTTATTAGCCTAAAACATTGAACCTTTTATGACTCTCCGGACACTAATAATAGCATATAGCAATAAGGAACATGATTTCATTGATAACTGATGATGAATACATGAAATTTAAGGATAAACATAAAAATAACACATGGATTAAAATTAGAAAAATCCAATCTAAAAGCTAGAAAATCATAGGAATTACAACTAGGAAGAAGTAGATGAAGATGAGAAGTTTCCACTAATCTTGTAAATAATCTTTCCAAAGTACTTGTCTACTTTGTTGGAAAGAGAAGTGAATGATTTCTTCAGCTCTTTTTGGTTATCAAGAAGCTTCTCTTGATTCTTGAGAATTTCTATGGTGGATGGATGAGTTGGCTTTCGGAAACTCTCTAAAGAGGTGTCTTCCTCCTCTTCATGTTCTTCCTCCTCCACTTCCATTTCTCGTCCTTCCTCGTCCTCTTCTTCCCTAATTTAAGCTCCTTCTTCCAAGTCAATCTTGTCTCCTTCTCCATTAGAGTTTTATTAGGCTTAAAGATGGGTGAAATGTGCATGGGAGAGATGTTGGCCTTGTCAAAGATTTTTCGAATAATGGTTTCCTCTCCTCTTAGGTCAACACCAAAATATGTGAATACTCTAATGAGATACACGCACCATGAAAGTGTGCGTTCTCATGCCTATAGATATTCTTAGGAAAGAATTCATCTAAATTGACGTGTGCCCAATTTATGTTGCAATGACCATAAATCGCAGAAAGTGCTTTGAAAACCTTTTGAGTTGGGTTATTATAATTTCCCATCATCGGAGATATGCTTTGTTGCAAAATAAGACTCATAAATCTTGTTTTAGGATATTCTTATTTTTAAACTCAAAATCATCATCCCTATCAAAATATGATGAATAACTTCATGATTTTCTTTTTCAATTCTAAAAAACGAAAGGTTCATTCCACTAGATTTGCACCGAGAATGTGACCTGAATGTTCACAATTCAAAACAATTTGAGTGCCTTTGATACTACTCCATACTTCATTTCCTTATTGAAACTTTCCTTTCAAATTAGCATCAAACATTTTCACTAAGATTGGAAAACATACAAAATCATTTGAGAAGCATCAACTAAACCAAGAATTCCATTTTTGATCACAAAGATATAAGAAGGAAAATCATCGAATTTGGAAAATCTTTCGGGAGAGACTTTTCCCAAATATTCCATGTAGGCTCCAATGGCCTCTTTTTCATGGAAAAGATAGCAATTGGTTTTCTTAAAAAGCCTTATGGTTTTTGGAGTGTTGCTTGAGGAAGCTATTGATGAATTGTTTGAAGAAAAGAGGGAGAATGGATTTTTGAGTTCTAAAAATAAGAGTAAAATGAACGGATCGAGATAGAGTAATTAAATAGAAAGTAAATGGACATGTTCTCTGTTCAATAGATAGCTTTTCAGTACATAGAGGTTGGTGAAAAGGTGGAGGGAAATTCAAAATTTGAATGTGAAATGAAAATTCGAATTTCTAAATTCATGTGCATATGTCGACATATGGTAAAGGGTATGTCGACATATAGCCCGTGAATTTCAAAAAGTAGGTTTGAATAAATTATTCCTATTTGCTTATATATATGTCTAATTATCCTATAATTATTACCAATCTATATACTTAGCAAATAATTTAAAATTAATTTAAAAATATACATATATTTTATATTATTTTTATTCAATATTATATTTTTATTAAAATAATTTTATAAAATTTTCTTTTTATCTATACTATTATATTATTAGTCAGTTGGATTTCAAGAGCACACAAGGCTCCTTAAAATTTGGCAACTGAACAGTCTCTACATCAATATCAAGCTCTCCACTTATTCGTTTAAGATAATTCTTTCTTTCTACTTTCTACCGTTTCCTCTAATCAAAACCAAAATATTCATTTCCCTTAATTTTAAGTCTAAAAAATCAACTTTCTCCCTTTTAATGTTCCCTCTAGATGCAAGGTGGAGGAGTGGATCGGAAGACAACCTCCAGACGCAAGATGGAGGAGTGGATCCGTAGATAGGATTATTGTTTTTCTTTTCGTCCATTTATTTTCCTTTCCTCCTTTATCGTCCAACCCTAAATAATCTTCTGCTCCTAAATTTTGCCTTTGACCATGGATTGACATCCACCTCTCTTCTGATACCGATCGCATGCCTTTACATCTCCGGATCCTTGCATCCTCCTCGCGTTGCTGTTTCGATTACCATCCAATAATCCCCTCACCGCTTCCATCTTCCTCCGTTTCTTCTCTCCCGTTCTTGATTTTCATTATCAATTACTTGCGTCGATCACAGAATCAATCCATTTGCTCAGTCAAGGACTCCTTATTTTTGCAGACATGCTATATTTTCAAAGCTCTGGTTTTGGATCTATCATCTTGGGTTGTAGTTTCAGTCTGCGCTCTTTTAATGTTTGAAGATTTGATTCTTAATCGTATTGCAACCAGTTTATTTTGAATTTTTACGGTACCTTCGATAATTGATATTAAGCCAGCTGCTTTTAGTAAAAACTACTATTTTGTACATTATTATGCTACAAAGTTTAGTTCATCATCTTTACGAGATGGATTATAGCCTAAGGCTCTAAGATACAAAAACAAGAATAATATTTACCGTTAATATTCACTGAATTGAGATAGTCCTTAACAAATCATGAATTATTTTTGTGTTAATACATTCCTTTTTTTTCATGAACCATTGAATACCATCTTTTTTTATCACCAATGAACAAAATGTTACTGAAAATGGATTGCATGTAAGGTGAATCTTTTGCATTAGATGTCCAAATCTTTTCTATTAGTAATTTCCTTTAATGTGCACATGCTGTCAAGTTCCAAGTTGTGGGTGCTAGATAAATCTTAAAATCTAAGTGGTGGGGAAAGGTATAGATAAATGGTAAAAACCGACGATAATATTCTACAATTCTTTGGTTTATTCTTATAATTTAGAAAATTACATTATGATTTTTTTTAAGCTATATACAGATGTATTCCAAGCGAACTTAGGATGGAGGAATATTATTGATTTGAAAATTATAACTTGAACTCAATGTTTCCAAAACGAGATTTAAATCATAGATCATAAAGTTTAAATTTAAATCGAAACAAGATTCAAATAGTAAATCGTATATTCAAAATGTTCGTATTTTAAGGTTTGCATACAATTGAAATTGATTTTGATGTTTGAACTTTCACAATGAACCGTAAAACTCATTTTTTTAATCTTTTATTCCAATTTTATTTTATTTTAAAACATTATAATTAGAATTATGAATTTAAATAACAATGCTAAATATGTTAGGATGAATTGAATATTTCTTTATTTATGGTTTCGACTAAGTTTGAATCAGAATATAACTCAAATCGCTAAAGGAGAGATTGGATTTGAATCGGGATTTAAATCGTGAGGTTTTAAGATTTTTGACAACAATGGTTTAACCTTGAACAAGCAGCGTATCATCTGAATTTTCTTGCAATAATGGATATTTCGTATACATGATTATGCAACGATCGTAACTTGCTAATTTTTAAGCTTTGTTTTACGCTTACAAACAAATTTTTGGTCGACTAATGGTGCCTTTTTGGCAAATGTAGTTTATGATTCAAAATAATCCCTTTTTTATATCACTTCATGTAATAGACTAAAATTTGTTTTGTTCTTCTAATATTTCAAGAGGTTGACACTAATGGAAGCTCAATCTTTAGCAGCTTTGGACATACCATATCAATTTTGTTGGATGGTGCACCGATGGATTGAAAATGAGCTGTTATATATTCAGATGGATTGAAAATGAGAAGTTTTAAATTCAGATGGATGTTTATCACCGCAATCTCCCCTGCTATTTCAGAAACTCACCGACGCCCAAATGTCGACGAAATATGGAACAGGCAGGAGGATCTACCTTCCCACTGCGGCTGATGACAAATAAACGGCCTATCGACATCGGGTATCATGAGTGCTGTAGGTATCAGGTACACTCTGGATCTCACTTCGGATTACCTTTGACATTAATTTTGGTTTTTTTTTTGGTTTGTTTGTTTAGTTTCAGTTTAGGTTGATATTAACTAGGTTGAAGAATTGGATTTTAGTTCCAGTTTAAATTCATATTAACTAGGTTGAAGAATTGGATTTTAAACATCCTGCTTATACTTATTTTGTTGTTCATACACCCACACCTTATGAATGCTAAAAGATATGACCTGTACCTATAGTGCCTCACTCAAACTATACCAGTGTTGTTTTGGCATATAACAATAATTTTAAACTTTCCTCATACACAAGTGAGGACTTCAGCTCATTACCTGTCACATATACTATAATATATTTTTATGCATATATACATGCCACTTTTCCTTAACTTAATTATATATTACTTTGCAGATGTATAATGCAATCAATTTTATGCGCCAAAATAGGTAGAAGTTGAATGACTGATAGAAAAGTGAGCACTGCAATGACCAGCAAGATAGGTAATAAATTATATGCAGTTAATTTTTTACTACAGCGGTAAAGAATAATGTAAACTAGATGGTCGCACATTATAATTGAAATTAGCACTTTTACTTGGTATGTCGATAATTCATTTATTAAGTCATTATACATTTGTATTATAGTAATGCGGTATATCTTTGCATATGAGGCTATTCTATCTTCTGCCAATGGGATTTTAATAATGCTCTTTCTAATATATGTCAAGTTCTTTCCATGCATATAGGTCATGGACAGTGAGAGATTCAGCAACACGGCCACTGATTTCGCCATCCATCACGCAAAAATAAAGCACATTTGAGCATCCTATGTGCATACAGAAATCATTGGAAAACGGCCCAAAAAGGTTAATTCATTGCAATTTTCATATTAAACAAAAGTATATAATAATATTTTGAGCATACAATCATGTGATTCACTTATATATTTATATAATAAAATTTCTCAAATCAGTAACGGAGGGGACTATCTCTGTACATCCACAAAATAAAATATTCACAATATGAAGGTTGAAATGTAAAAGATCACTAAAAATTCTACAATATACAAATATAATTTCCGATTTAACTTAAAATTCTTTATAGTTTTACCATAATCATATAGATATTTTCATGAGTACTAATTACATGTGTGTATGTATGTATATACATATATAAATACACATACATGCACATGCGCATGCACGCACACACACACACACATATATGTATGAATGTGTATATACGCACACCTGCATAATGTATTGTATATTAACCACTTTTTAATTAGCACCCATTACATTAATTTCATTAGATTTTTGATTGTTTGTTGCATTTGATCTGCCATAGTATGGAAAAAACAACTATTCATGCATGAGTGCTCACACGTAGTTTTGACCTGAGCATTGTTTATATAATTTCTATCATAATCTAAAATTCTTTACCGCTATACTGTATACATATGCAATTTTTTATAATAGTAATCGGCCAGTTGGAACCTATAACCTTTTATATTGATTTAACATTGTTCTACACTTAAGAAATTTCATTTTCAATCTTTATATTTTTTGGTATAACTATCTTAAATATGGTCATCGATATTATCAAATTATTTACGTATCTAAATCCATGATCCTTTATTTATATTTGATTCTGAATATTGGTTGTTCATATTAATTGACACTAAGGCTTTTGCGTTAATTTGAATAAATAATACACCGCTAGATCATAAGTGGTTGAACCAAGGATATATATTGTGTCATGTTTTTTTGGCAGAATAGTAGCTACGTCATTATTTGTTACTAAATCATGTACTGATCTTTGTACAATAATGCATAAATAACAAAATCAATTGTGAATAATTTATGATCCAATAAAATAAGCAATGTTTTAAAAATGGAGGAGGACTAAATGTTTAATTTAAGGAGCAATATCAAAAAAGCCAAACCTCAACAATTGTTGAAAGGAACGTTTTTATGACACAAAGCTGAAACTAAAGCATCACCTATTTGATTTACCTTTAAGTTGTATATGAGTAAATTATAAAACTTATATCATGCTCAACTAAATCCAACCTTCCACTGATTTTTTTATATTCCTTTTATGTTGGAAGAGTTGATTATGTTGCATTCATTAAATTGGTTTTGCTATGTTTGTACAATGGCTAGATTGTTGGAGGACAATGACAGCCAATAAATGAATATATGCAATATTTTGTCATTGATGAATAATTTTGTTTATTTTTCCTAACGTTTCTTAGTACCTACATAATTTTGTCATTGATAAATTTATATTTATGCTGCATTTTTTTTTAAAGTTTGTATCTTATAGTAATGAACCTTGAAAAAAATGATTAGGTTAAATACGTAAAATATTGAATTTATATAGTCAAAGTAATAAATATTTCCACCTTAATTTTTTTCCTTAGTTTCCATTATATTTTCTGTTCATTTGCTACACATTTCACTACTGATTTTGTAAATCAATTAGGTAGCAGGTTTTAAAATTTTAAATTTAGTATTGTTCTTTGCAATCTGTGTATCATTTAGTAGTAAGTTTAATAATTTAATGTTTGCATTGTTCTTTGCAAACACTAATTTTTAAATCATAGTCTTCAGAACCATTTATATTTGAACTGATACTTTTTCCTTCCAATTATTACTAAACAGAGACCAATATTAAAAACAGACAGTAACCATCAATTTTAAAATAGAACAGATTTATAATGTGATGGTAATAAATGGTACTTTTAATGTGCATCATGGTGCATAGATGCTCATTATTTACGTGTTTAGTCCAATACATGCATATGAACCATTGATTGTTAGAAATCCTTTCCTACAGGAACCTTTCATTTATACAGAAGTATGTTTTATGTTAAACCGTGATATATGCAAGCAATTTCAGAAATAATGATTAAATGCAAACTCAAAAATGAAATTGAAGGTTATTTGGATTTAGATGCAGTGTTGAGGAAGTCGCGGTTGGTTTGATTAGTTCGATTTACAGGCGATTGAGGCGCGTATTGGCGATTTGGCAGAGGTGGAAGGCAGGCGCCAATTTTTTTCTTTTGATTTCGAGCAGGAAAATGGTATAGTTACTGGTTTGGTTAGTTGGAGGTATGTCGATTGGAAGAGTAGTGGCAGGGTATGTGATGGCAACACTGTATGTATGCAAGTGTGCAAGTATAGTGAAGTTTGAGGAATGTGACTGGGCGATTGCAGGCAGTTTGTACAGGGGCAGCTTGATGGAGAATGTGTGAAGTAGGGTTGGATGAGGTAATGTTGCAAGGCAGTATGAAGGAAGTTTTAGTATGACTGGGATGGTGATAGTGTGGTTAGGTAGGAGGCAGTTCAGTGGGTGATTATTGTGCAGTCTGATAGTTAGAAGTCTGGAGTGAATGGTTGGTGGAAGTAGCAATGTAGATAGTTGCAATATTGCAGTAGAGTATTGGTTGAATGAAATATTCAAGGTAGAGAAAATATGAAGTGCGGTAAGATATGGGTTGTGTGTAGCAGAAGTGATGAGGCAGTGTGAACTATTGTATGCTTAGCAGTGGTGGATGTGAGGCAGTTTGAATGTGCCAGGGAAAATGGGGTGGTAGCATTTGTGTAGCGGTGGAGATATGGGCTGTCTTTACGTCCATTGTTTTATACGGGAAGAGTTGATTATGTTGCATTCGTTAAAGTGGTTTTGCTATGTTTGACAATGGCTACATTGTTGGAGGACAATGACAGCCAATAAATGAATATATGCAATATTTTGTCATTGTTGAATAATTTTGTTTATTTTTTCTAACGTTTCTTAGTACCTACAAGATGCTATACTAAAACTCTTAAAATAGTGATTTATTTGTCTTTTTTTGCCTTATGAAATCATGCCTCATCCATTCCACTCATTCCTTCACCTTTGCTCTTTTACTTTGATAAATTTATATTTATGCTGCATTTTTTTAAAGTTTGTATCTTATAGTAATGAACCTTGAAAAAAATCATTACGTTAAATAGGTAAAATATTTAATTTATATAGTCAAAGTAATAAATATTTCCACCTTAATTTTTTTTCCTTAGTCTCCATTATATTTTCTGTTCATTCGGTACACATTGCACTCCTGATTTTGTAAATCAATTAGGTAGCAGGTTTGAAAATTTTAAATGTAGTATTGTTCTTTGCAATCTGTATATCATTTATTAGTAAGTTTAATAATTTAATTTTCGCATTGTTCTTTGCAGACATTAATTTTTAAATCATAGTCTTCAGAACCATTTATATTTGAACTGATACTTTTTCCTTTCAATTATTAGTAAACAGAGACCAACATTAAAAATAGACAACAACCAGTTCTTTGTGATAGTTAGTATCAAAAGACTATTACCATCTTAGGTTTATATATTTCAAAATTAAAGGTGGTTGAGCAATCACTATTGTGTAATTAATTAATCTAGGGATGTCTAGAGTGTTAAAACTGTTATTAACATATATGTACAAAAGGATAGCATTGATATTAGCTCAGAGATTTCTCTAAGCTTTAATGTCGAAAGCTCGATCAAATCGACTGCTGTGGTTAATTTTTTTGTTACATTTTCCGATACGATATAAAAATGAAATTTTTTAGGGCTTAACCTTTTCTTCACTGCCCGCGCACATTTTCCGCTGATGTTAATTTCAGATTTTACTAATCTGCTTTTGTTAATCTGCTTTCCGCTGTTCTTTCAACATGCTAGCATCTATGCGTTGGTTTGCTTTTTTTTTTTGCTACTATTTTGGTTCTTTTATGTGTACGGTGGAAAATGCATTTTTATAACAATTTAAGCTGTTCAATCCATCGTCCCCTATTGTGTACGACAACTGCTAATTTATTGCTTCATTTTAAGTGCTCATAATACTTTTGGCCAAGGATGTAAATTGATTCTGAATTTTTAAATATGAATCATGTTTTTTTTGCAGAATAGTAGCTACATCATTATATGTTAGTAAATCATGTATTAATCTTTCTACAATAATGCATAAATAACAAAATCAATTGTGAATAATTTACGATCCAATAAAATAAGCAATATTTTAAAAATGGAGGAAGACTAAATGTTCAATTTAAGGAGGAATGTCAAAAAAGCCAAACCTCAACAACTGTCGAAAGAAACGTTTTTATGACACAAAGCTGAAACTAAACCATCAACTATTTGATTTACCTTTAAGGTGTATATGAGTAAATTATAAAACTTATATCATGCTCAACTAAATCCAACCTTCCACTGTTTTTTTATTCCTTTTATGTTGGAAGAGTTGATTATGTTGCATTCATTAAATTGGTTTTCCTATGTTTGTACAATGGCTAGATTGTTGGAGGACAATGACAGCCAATAAATGAATATATGTAATATTTTGTCATTGATGAATAATTTTGTTTATTTTTCCTAACGTTTCTTAGTACCTACATAATTTTGTCATTGATAAATTTATATTTATGCTGCATTTTTTTTAAAGTTTGTATCTTATAGTAATGAACCTTGAAAAAATTGATTAGGTTAAATAGGTAAAATATTGAACTTATATAGTCAAAGTAATAAATATTTCCACCTTAATTTTTTTCCTTAATTTCCATTATATTTTCTATTCATTTGCTACACATTGCACTATTGATTTTGTAAATCAATTAGGTAGCAGGTTTCAAAATTTTAAATTTAGTATTGTTCTTTGCAATCTGTATATCATTTAGTAGTAAGTTTAATAATTTAATTTTCGCATTATTCTTTACAAACACTAATTTTTAAATCATAGTCTTCAGAACCATTTATATTTGAACTGATACTTTTTCATTTCAATTATTAGTAAACAGAGACCAATATTAAAAACAGACAGTAACCAGTTATTTGTGATAGTTAGTATCAAAAGCCTATTACCATCTTAGGTTTATATATTTCAAAGTTAAAGGTGGTTGAGCAATCACTATTGTGTAATTAATTAATCTAGGGATGTCTAGAGTGTTAGAACTGTTATTAACATATACGTACAAAAGGATAGCACTGCTACTAGCTCAGAAATTTCTCTAAGCTTTAATGTTGAAAGCTCGATCAAATCGATTACAAATGTAGATGCATGAAAACAAGAAAATCGAACATTCAATGCTCCTAACAACAAAGATAAACCCAAGGAAAATATGAAGTAACCGAGGCTCAAGCTGGCTTGAGTAGCTTCCTGGAAAGCATAGACAGTTTCTTTGTGCCACCTGCAAGACGATATGCTCATGCTAGAATTTAAAATCAACGAATTGTTGTTTGATTAAAATTCCCACTTGCATAAATTACTTTCATTCTTCTAGATTTTCTTCGTCTAAAATTTTCATCACAAATTTCTTTCCTACTAATTGTGCCTTTAAAATATCCGTTTGCATCTAATAAATCTATGACATATCTAACCTATTGCGAAGTAGGTGTTATAATAATATATCAAAGTTGCATATTTACTGCGTGAAAGGATTATAATACAACACTTAAACCTACCATCCGAAAAAAGCAATAATACATAGAGCACTTATACTCATTCTGTCTTTGTTTAGACAGCTTCTGCTTTTGCTACTCTGCTTTTACTAACCTGCTTTCCAGTGTTATTTGAACATACTAGCATCTATGCTTTGTTTTTTTTTTTTTGATAATGTTTTGGTTCTTTTGCGTGTACAGTGAAAAATGCATTTCTATATGATTTTAGCGGTTTAATCCATCGTCACTTATTGTGTACGACAACTGATGTGCAGTATAGTTAGATAGTATAAAAATTCAATTTTGATTAGATTGTTATGTATCTATACCATATATATCATTTATAATCTGTACTCTTTATGATTAATTTAGAAACATTTTAATCTTCAAAGAGTCGTAGGTAATAATAATTTTTGTATATGTAGTTTGTCTTAAAATAAGATGCTCTGCCTGCTGCCTGCTGCCTTATTTTCCATGCCGGTTCGTTAATTTACTGTTGTATGACATGGTATGCTTCTTGCGCAGCGGATCTTACACACGCTTCGTTCAACACAATTTACAACTGTAGTGCAGCTGTCCTTTTTGTTGGCCTTCGTCTTCGCCTAACTGTAGGTAATTTTTAGTGCCTTTATTTTCCTTCTAACTGCAAATAGGGTATTGCTGTCTGCTGCTTTAAATAAACATTAAGTTTTGTTATCCTGGTTTTTTTGCCTACGACATGGAACCGAAAGCTTTATCCTTCATTGTTCTCTCATTAGTTTTGTTTTCAGTTCCTTCATTCTCCTTTTCGCGGTTCATATGTTATGTACTGTTTGTTTAAGCCAATTGTAATAGGTCATTTTCCTTAAATTTTGATAGTGTTCGTGCCTTTGGACTGTATTTTCATCAATTCCGTATCTTTAGACCTAATTGCATCCATCACTTTATTATGTATATAGATAAAATGTTAACATAATAGGTTACAGTATTACTTCTAAAACATAATAGATAGGTGTCCATACGAAGAAATTATTATTCGAATGGTCTACTGTGGTATGGGACAAGAGTTGCGCACCAAAAATGTCTACATGTGCAATGTTGGCCATTAGAGACAAGTTGCAGACAAAGTACAAAATCAGTAAGTGGCTACCCAACATAGATAAAAAATGTGTGCTTTGTTCTAATCAAATGGAAGATATAAATCACTTGTTTTTTCAATGCTCCTACTCGCGGCAAGTATTGGATGCTCTTCTGCCTAAACTTAACATACAGCTAAATACGAACTACGACATCAACAGTCTACTGAACTCGATTCTTCAAGCTCAGAATAAAATGAAATCACCGATAAAGAGCATTTTTAATATTTTCTTTACTACTATCATTTGGAACATTTGGGGAGAACGCAACAACCGTGTTTTTAAGGGTCTTGAACAACCCTTCCAATTAAGAATCAACCAAATTATTCTCGAAAGCAAGCAACTTTTACAAGTGAAATTTCAAGAGCATTCAGTAAACGAAGAAGAGAAACTTATCATTTCGAAATTAGATCCAGGACTTAAACTCCAAGATTGTTTTCGTCCCCCCTGATTCCGACAGTCAGCTGGATTCCACCAGCATCTAGCTGCGGTATTTGTTTTAGATCTGTTCAATGAAGGCAGTTGACTTTTTCACTTCCTTCGTCTTGAATGAGAGAGGATGCTAATCGGCATTGTACCCCCTTTCTTTTTATTTTGCTTTTTGGTTCTCGGTTGTATTTGGTAGGGCCTTTGGATTGTGGTTTTTTTATTTGTGCAAGCTCTTCGTACGGATGATTTTGAGTACCTTTTATCTCGATTCTACTCCTCCATCTGTTTGATAGCTTGACACAGATTTGCTTGTTGTACTGTTAATATACGAAAGTGATATGTACTCTTTTTCCTTCCTTAACGCACCCATTTAGGTTAGGGGGGTTGGAAGGTTTTAACGAGGCATATCATGAACGTATATGCTTCTTTGTTAATAAAGTACCTTTTTCCAAAAAAAAAAAAAAAAATTATTAACGACCTTAGGGGATTCAAGTTTTGTTAGCAAGTTTGTTATAACTTCTAATTTTCTTGATGACTAAAATGGTTTTCAGCTAAAAAGTCCAATTTTTGTTTATAGTTTGTTCTCCCCACATATATTGTTTACAGTAACACAGAAAACATTTCAACAACTTCATTGCTCCACTAACTAATAATACATTAGGTATACAAAAACATACTTTGGTTACCAACTTATTCCCACCCAGTTGGATTTCAGCTAGAATATGGTTTCATTTTAAGGCATTCCCATTTAGCATAACCACTATTAATTTTTCAGTTACAGCCAACAGGATTTCGACTGACATATGGTTTCAAATTAAGGTGTCAGCCATTTCAACGTAACCATTAATTTTCTTCAAACCGACTACTCACCATTGCTAGCTTTAGCTAGGAAAAATTTAACAAAACCAAATTGCCATGTTCGCTATTAACACTACTACACTGCATTAACCAGCTATTGCTTATACACAGTAATGCTAACGCAACATGATCCCACTTTGTGTTTAGGTGCTGTTGAATAATGTCCAGATCCATTCCTCCAAGTGGGCTGCCACTTTAGCAAGAAAACTGGACATATTTGCTTGCTTACAAAGTCTTTTCCTGCACCAGAAATTTATCCATGTCCATGTCTTGAATACTATTCCAGCATGTTGGATCATTTCTGCCTATCAATTTTCAGTTTCCTATATAATGTATAAACTTCATTGTGCTACTTAACTCTTTTATTTGTTGTTGTTCAATTGGACTATGATGTATCATGCTGGTATTGAAAAATAATTATGCTACACGCTCAAATTTTTGCATTTGTAGATGAATATATTTTCTCACTGCTTCCTACCAACTGTCAAACATATTTACAGCAAAAGCAACAATTGTACCATTTAATTGATAGTTATACAAAGCATGAGCAGGTCACGTTTTACAATAGGATAGCAAACCATTTACATTTAAACAAAGCATGAGTAAGTTTCTTTTGTCCAAAGTTTTCACACCTGTCACAGTAATATATTTGCAAACGTTTAGATATGATATATGTCTTCTATCATGGCCAATATTTGCCTTTTGTTTCTCATCCAATTATTATGATAAAATCATGTTCTTAAACTCCATATTTATTGAAAATATTATAAGCATGGAAATGAAATTACTCACTCTATACGTGGATTGTTTTCTTATGTGCAGATGCAGATTTTTTTTCAATTTAATGGGAACATTTTACATGCTACAACAGACGCTTGGGTTTTACTCCATTTCATAAGGATGCGTTAGAATTTTAATTACCTTTTGATTAATTTTGATGTTTTGTCTGTACAAATTATATGGAAAATTTTTATTGGACAAATACTATTACTGTTACTTAAAGATTTTTTTTTCGGTTCCATTTTTTTAAATACCTTTTATGTATTACAATTTCTAATGTTGATACATCCAGTTTCTTCCTTCCCGTGTTCCTTCCTGCTCGATAGTTGGTCTTGCAAGTGATTCCTATCAACGTGTTCATTTTTAGGATCACCATTCACTTAAATCACAAGAAATATGATGTCAACAAATAAACATTTTCCATTAATGTTCGACAACTAAACTAATCAAAATAAATTCAATCTACAAATATGCAGTTTTATCTTCATATGACTAAACAAAATTTCAGTGAAGCCCGTGTGCGTAGCACGGGTTCACACTAGTGTGTGTGTATATATATATATAGTCATCCAACATTGTTATTAATCTTATCCTATAAAAAGCAACCAAAAATCTAATCAAAAAAAATTTAAATTTTAAACGCGTACCTATTTTTGCTCAATTTCTTTGAAATTTTATGAATTTAATTGATTATTGTTGTGAAGCACATATTGTAATCTTCCATATCTAGTTCATTATCACTTGAGGAAGTTTCTAAATCATCAAATGTTGTCGTATAAGCTCTTATCCATTTTATGGATGAATCAGTTTTTGGTGAGATTTTTGGTTTCATCGATTGCGAACAATCTCTTTGCATATGGCCAAATCCATTGCAGTTAAAACATCTAATAGCATTTCCACTTTTTGAATTTTTTTATCATTTCTCTTGAGATTACTCATTTTCTATATTTTAGAAATTTTCTTAAATTTCTAGTCCTAAAAGCAATTTCCTCAACATCGTCGTTGTCTAAATCCAAATCATCTTTTGTTGCATTGAAAGCGATGAATTTCTTTTCTATTGCCTTGATTTCTCTCCTGCCCTACATTTGTGCTTCATATGACATTAAATTGCCAACTAACTCTTTAATTTCTAGAGCGCAAATGTTATTAGCCTCTTTAATTGCAGGAGTCTTTTGGTCCTATTTAGGAGTAAGTGAATTGAGGATTTTCCTAACTTGATCCTCTTAAGAAAAACTTTTACCCAATGCAATTAATGAATGTATTATATCTTAAAATCTACTGTACATTTCACAAATGGAATCATTTAGTCTCATTTTAAATAATTGAAACTGATTGGTTAACAAATAAATTTTGGTCTGTTTGACTTTACTAGTGCCCTCATGTGTAACTTGCAATATTCATTTGCAGACTTATAAATAGACACTCTATTGGATTCATTCTTATCTAATAAACAAAATAAAATATAAATGGCTTTAGAGTTACTTTGTGCAAGTGCCTTTTGGTCTTCCACTGTGAAAAGTTAGTTTGGGGCTCAATGTACTCATTCTACGTGACATTCCAAATATCTAGACCATTTGACTGTAAATAAGGTTTCATTCTACACGACCAGTTTATTAATTACTGTTATTTAAATGTGGGGGTCTAGTAGTAGATTGTCCTTCGACAAAGGTTTTACTAACAAGTGAACTAACGGTGTTACTAATAGTGTTGTTAGACATTTAAACTTTTCAACAATCAATATTATGAATACTTTGAAAACTAATGCTCTGATATCAAATGTTATTTTGCGGAGTAAGAATCTTAAGGCTAATTTAACACTAGAAGTGGGGTGAACATTGTTTACTAACTTTTATGAATCCTTTTGAATTCTTTTATAATTTAAACAATGCAATCTGACAATCACAAATGCAAATATTGATAGATATAAATGCAGTAAAAGTGAGAAGTAAAGAGTTCGGGAGATTACACTATGATTTTTATACTGGTTCGAACCCTACATCCAGTCCTATACAATTTCTTGCATATATTTCTTTTCAAATATCAAAGTTTATACAATCTCGATTTCAAGGCTATTAGACACACCCTCTAGATTTTTCAAGCTTTGGTCACACTCATTGGATTCGGACGGGACACCAGCACAACCACTTGGATTCATATGGGACACTAAGAAAACTCACTTGATTCAAACAGGACACAAGCACGCCCACTTAAATTTCAAGGACACCAATCACATCTAAGAGTATTAGAGTATATTTGATAGAGTTTTACAAAATCAGTTACTTGATCTTTAATACAAATAATCCTATAACCGCTTGAATAACACTTTGGTCATGATTTGCGTGAGAGAGATGAGAAAGATCACAGAGTATTCAATAGAGAATCAAATCAATAGAATTTTAATTTTCTTCTAATTGGTTTTGAGAAGATCTTAAGTAGAATATCTTTTAGAAATCAAGAGAGTGAAAGAGGAGAGAAAGTATAAGAAAGTAATTACATAAAATTCATTGAGAGAACCCTTATTTATAGAGAAATGGCAGTCATGTTCATTTGTGAAGTGATATGATAAAAAGACACTTCCATTCAAAATTTGAATTTTGAAAATCTTGGAGTATATGTTGACATATGACTTCTATATATGTCGACATATCCTTTAGTAATTTGAAAAAACACTTAAAAAATATTATTTTGTAAATATTAAGTTTTGCAAAATATTTTGATAGTTTATAAAATCATTTAAGCATAATTTATACATATTTTAATCATAATAAAATTTAAGATAACTTTATTAAATTATTTTTAAATATTTTAATATATAAAGGATTTAAATATGAATTTCTTTATAAAAAAATAATATATAAAGTATAAGTGAATATATGTTTAAAATCAAAGTATTAATGAATGTCAAAATATACTTTTGAATACCATAAACAAATAGAAAACATAAAACCAAAAGCTATATCTAAATAAATTAAGGGTATATATATTAAACATAAAATACTTAAAAACTTAATATAACAATTTTGTAAATAAAGGTTTAAAACGTCAGGAATCATTTGAAAGATATTTTAAAAGATGTTTAAAAAACATTTTTGGAAATGAGGATATTTAAAATCAGAGAATAGATTTTTTTTTAAAATCCTTTTGAAAAAAATGAAGAGAGATCAAAGAAGTGATACCAGAGCTTTAACAAAATAGTCTATGACTCTATAACTTATTTTGGTATCTTGAATCTTCAAACTCGTAAGTCTTCAGTCTCTAACTCATATATCTCTATATCAGCCTCTTTATCAATTCTTGAGTCTGCTCTTGATACTATACAGTCTTCATAATCAACACATGTCTAATATCATGCATTATATATTATATACTATATATAACTTGATTAAAAGTTGACATCTATATTTTATACGATCTCGTATAATTGTTGTCATCAAACCAATACCCAAGGCACTAACAATTTATTCTAGAATGTTGTTACAATCTCTAAAATCCCTTACTTCGATACCAAATGAAAGTCGCTATGGACCGAGTAATATAACACATTCTACTAAACTGAGGCTTGTATACCAATAGCCCAAATAAAATTTATATATCTAATTACCAGTAGATAAGTAGCCGAATAAAGTAAAGAAAAGAAAGTAAAAACGATCACACTAGAGACTTTTATACTAGTTCGAATTTCTCATTCTACATACAGTCCCAAAGTCCTTCTGGATTTAATCAACACCTTCTTTTAACCCATAGGAATGGGAATAATACAAACCACTTGAGCTACCGAACAGGACTTCGTGCTTGAAGATCTCCAGTAAAACTTCGACTATAAAAAGTTGTAAAGTATTTGACTTTATGTGTTCTTGAATAACACGAACGAGTCAATAAAGTACTCCATTCCTGTAATCTCTTTGAGATGATGATTTGAATGTGCTAATTTAGAAAGTTGAAAGTTGAATGCTTTCTAATTCACATGAATATTGAAAATAGAAAAGCAAGTTAGAATTGGTAGTTTAAAAGGATAGATTTCAACTCTATTTTAAATGAGTTCTAATTGAAAGGTTACAACAATTAGAAAGATTGTAACCTTTGGGGAAGAAGACAACTCGCCACAACTTGAATTTCTGTGAAGAGACACATCTTTTCGTATAGGTCAGCTGGTAAAATTTAAAAATCAGATGGCTAAAATTATACAGGAAAAGACAAAAACAAACTAGTTTAAAAACAATTATTTCAAACGACTGAATTGAATTTCAGATGTTTGAAATTTGTTCTAGACATCTAAAATTATATTTCAGCCGTCTGAAATACCCTTTTGCAGTGAATGTTTGTTTTCTATCTTTTTAGTTTTCAAATTTCTTTTGAAAATCTTAATTTTTTGTTTGTGGAAAAATTTAAAATATAATTTTTCAGAAAATAAATTTTCAAAGCAATATTTATGTGTGCATGTAAATCATCATACATGAGATTATACATTATAAATAAATTAACTATAACATATGACAAGCTATATTTTTGTCTTCAATGTTTTAGCCCAATTTCAATGTTAATCATCATTTTTAATACTCATGTACCTGTTAGTTAGCCTAGAGGTTCTTTTGCAATTGTTATCATTAAAATTCAATAAAAGAGGTTCTGACACATTCGATCGTGTTTCTAAGTTCATGAATCGTTTCGTCCTGCTTTTGATCTTCTAAGTTCCGTTGAAATCTATTTTGGCTCAAAAGCGAGTTAACAAAATCCATTCTTCCTTAATTGAAGTGTGAAGCCTCCTTCCATCTTCCATACTTTTTTCATGTAAGTTTCCAAGTTTTTGCAATATGGTCTAGGCCGAACAATATAGAGTAACACATAATGTTTCCCTCCTAGCACCCTTTTTTTTCACTACCATCTTTAAGAGATATCCACTCCTTCTCCCATTCTCAGTTCTCTGCTAGACAAAAATCAGCCTTAGTTTGCCCGAGCAATTTCTTCCTTCTTTTCGGGCTTCGCCATAAGGCATCTTTTTTGCATCAAGTTAGATTCAAATTTTCTATTGTGTCTTACCTTGAGGTCTCGCCTTTCTCTTATTAGGTTTCCTTGAAATACTCGCATATGATTGTTGTAGCCTTTCTCCGATTTTGCACCACCTTCCATCCTTCTGCATCGGGTCCTTTATCCTCCTATCTTACTCCATCGGTTGTACCGCCCATCCTAACACTAGTACCTCCTTCTCATGCCTTTTTCGTCTCAAATGCTGTAGGGTGATTTATGAGATTTATAATAGAACAACACTATTGTAATAAAGATTTTTCTTACATAATATCATACCAAGGAATTTTTTATTACCGTTATTCTGAAATTATTTGTTTTTATGAGCAATCCTAACACAAATCATGGACTCCTAGTATCTTGTTACAACATTTTACAAAAATACACACTCTACAACAAACGATGATAACAAAAAAGCTTCATAATTACCCTATTTTCTTAAACTAGTTATCTTTTGAATATAAAATGTTAGATTAAAACATATATTTGTTTTTAAAACGTTGATATTTATGTGGCTTTTAGTAACCTAAATAAACATTAAAAAAATATTGGTCGGATTCTCAAAAGTCGGAAGAGACTTTAATTGTCTCATTTGATAATGCATTGTCTCAAATATTTAAATTTGAAGACTAAAAAAGCTTTTGTCGAGGTTCAACACCTCTTGGAGAGGAAGTGAACTAAAAAAAATACATTTAGTCCGGTTGTTTTCACAAAATATGGATATGCATCAAAACAATTTTAACATTATTCATGGACCTAAAGAAATCATCTCATTTACTGAGGATCTTTTAGTTTATCAAAATATATAGTAATTTAATTGTTATCCTATCCAAAACTTTTATAGAAATTAATATTTTAAAATTATCTACTATGATATTATTCTATATTTTAGTAAAAAGTGTTACCATTATTGCTCGGTATTATTATTTTTCCAAAAAGATAAATAAGTAAAAGACATGATGTTATCATTATTGCTTGATATTAATATTTTTGCAAAAAATAATTAAGTAAAAGATATATGGCACGTTCATCATGTGTTCAAGAATCTGTATTATAGAATGACATACAGCTTTGTTCACACTTTTGTTTTTGTGTGATAGATCTCAAATATATTAGCGGGTAACATATAATTTATGATTATGGTATTTATTGAATCAAGTTATTCATGAAAAATAAATAAAATTTTGCTTACATTTGCAAAAATATAATGGAATAGAATATAAAGCCCCTCTGTCTTCTTCGAAATTAATAATGTTGGCATCAAGCGGTTGGTCGAAAAAGCGGTGTATGCATCAAATTCTTTAACTAGTGTATTGTGTTTTCCAATTTGGCAACTAACGTATGATTTTTGATTGAGTATTTCCCCTATAAATAGGAATCTCCAGTCAATGCACAGTTACCTGAATTTTGTCGTATCCAACGGTTCGACTAACTTTTATTAACTTAAATACTTGATTTTAGTACATTCTTTACTTCTGTATAATTTTTAGTATAATACGCAAAAACAAAATCGAATATTCAAAAAATTTATATGACGAATCAATAAATTTTAAGAAAATTTACTTCTATGATTTTACGAACAAGAATATTTAACGAATTTTTTTACTACGAATATGAAATGTTAATAATCAATAAATCTGATTTTTTTTAAGCTGACATTATCTGTGTAACTTTGATTATGAACTGTTAATCGTAAAGAAATTCTAATTTATTTCGAGCCTGTGTTTTTGGTATAATTTCATATGTGATAGATTAATATTGGAATGTTTTAACTTATATTGGAGGTTGACGTTATTGGTGTAACTTTGAACATGAAATGCTAATCATTAAAAAATTCTAATTTATTTCGAGCTGACGTCACTGGTGTAATTTTTGCTAATCAACATTATATTATATAGCCTTTTATCCAACTAATCATTTGCCAAACAACCATTAATAAATACATATCCATATAGATCCTTTTTTTGGTTTATTTTAAAGATTTTTTTCTCTCAAACCGTATATTCTTTTGATCAAATGTTTGAATATATACATATATATACAACTCAAACGGAATCAAATTAATGCTCTTTTTAACCGTCATGCATTGGTAAATGCAAAACTTCCGAGAAAATCCCCCCACCCCCACACACACATACATACAAACATATATATATATATATATATATATATATATATATATATATATATATATATATATATATATATATATATATTGAGTCCCATATGCATTTGTTGCAACATTAGTATTTACTTCAGAGTTACTGATTCATACGCCCTTCTCCTTTCTCTTCTCTGTCTCTCTTACTAGCCTCCTTTTTTCCTGTATAATCTCGGAAAAAAGATTAAACAAACAAACAAATGAAATCCACTAAACCCTTCGATCAAAGACAAACCCTTCGAAAACTCATTTTATAGTTGTAATTCCAGCAAAAGAACTTTAATTTCTTCCCAATTTTCTTTTATAGTAAATTTAAAAACATGTCTTAGATCAACCAAGACGAATTTTTGGCCTAAAACCCAAAATTTCTTGTTGGCCACTGTTGAAGTCTTCTTTTGTTTCTTGTGTTTGTGTCGAATTTCAGTTTTTATAATGGGGCAATTTGAGACTTCGTTGGAAAAGAATGGTCTTATCGCTAATCGTCCAATTTCTTCAATGCGTCCTACTCCGAATCCAGCTTTTGATGAAACTGAAGAAGAAAACAGGGCGCTTTTGGAAAAAGCCACTGAAAGAGTGATTAAAAGCATACAACCGACCTCTGTCTCAGAGAAGAGGAGACAAGAAGTAATTGAGTATATGCAAAATCTGATCAGAAGATATGTTAGCTGCGAGGTATTATCATTTTCTTTTTTATCATTGTTTGCATTTACAGTTTTGATGTTTAGATGAATGTGATGCACAATTTTTTAGTAATAGAAGTGTAATGTAGGTAATAATATTGCATGCACATCTTAGAGTATTAGTTGTAGATAAACGCTTGAATGTTGTAATTTGTTGATTGATTGATTGAATTGTTGTATGCAAACATTCATTGAATTGTAAATGCCAGAAAAGTTGAATTATCTTTGATGTGCACTTTAGCTAGTGTTTGGATGTTAATTTTGTTATTTGTCTAGCAGATGTAACTTTGCATGTAGTTTCTTTGGAAGATTAACATATCATTTTGATTGTTGCATCTATAAATTGTTTGAAAACACATATAATAAATCATTTGAGAGAGTCTGTCATATTATTTTATGAAGACATACATGAAGTACAATTGTTTAAAGAATATATCTATAATTTTGAGAATTATATGAAACGCTCTTAAAGTTTTAGAAGCAGTATATAGTATGGTTTCCCCGATTTGAGGTCATTAGGTATGTAACTGTGAACAGGATTTCAGTAGTTACCATACAGTCATTTGAAGTCTTTTCGTGCATCAAAGCATGGTTTTCAAAATGGGATGCAAATCGTAGATCCTAAAGTCCAAACTTCAAATCAAAATTGGGTTTAATAGGTAACCATAGATTCAAATTGATCAGTATATATGTTTATATGGTAAAATTTTTGCTAGGTTATTAAATGACATTTAAGTATGTAAAAACATGGTTCGTCTTTCATAGTAATGATTTATATATCTGAAATTGATTTCGATGTTTGAGCTTTAACATCTAAAGATTCTAAATCTAAACCCTTATTTTCTCTTTTGTCCCATCTTCTTCATGTTTGGAAAACAATAAAAAAACTGAATTGTAAATTCAAGCAAGTATTCCAAATGGGTTGATTTGTTTTCCTTTTCTTAATTGTGGTTTTTGTTGAGTTCTGAATTGTTCTTTGAGAATCAAATTGTAATTGGAGATATTCAAATTCATACGAGATTCAAATCATAAGATTTTAGATAGCGTATTAAAGAGTGAAAATTTGCAATCAAAACTTGTCAGTATGTTCGCATAGCTTTTTATTTTATTTTCAATGACAAATGATGTAAATGCGATCATTTGTGGCTACAAATTAGGACGAAATATAAGCTTGCCTTTTTAATGAAATGCTTTCTTTAGGATGGTAGTTCATAAATTTGAACTGATATTTTGTTCCCACGTGTGCGATGCTAATTCCTCAATTGTGACTGCTAAAGTTTCATAATGTAGGTTTTGTAAAACCAATATAATTGGTTTTGAGAGAGTTGGTTAGTGCATTTTCAACTAAGTTATCATGTTTCTATTTTTGGTGATGAAAGGTGAAGATTTTCTATCAAATGAATGTGTGTGCGCGCGCGCCGTGTGTGGGTGCGCGCGCACGTGCGTGTGTGATGCTATCTGACATAAACTCCATATTGGTGAACAATACTTGAATTTTGGTTTGTATATTGAATCTTATAACAATGAACTGGAGCCGCAATTCCTATTAATGTCATTTTAAATGGATAAATAAAGAAATTCATAATATTTAGTTACACGTAGCAGTCATATCGCTAAATGTCAAAGTCTTCAGAAAATATGCAACTCCTATGTTCAAGGTTGCAAACAAATAAGTTAAATGAGATTGAAATTTTTTGCTTGCTTTTTTGTTGTTGAAAGAAATATGTTACTATTTTATTCTGCCAAGTGTAATTGTCCGTCCTTCAATTTACTAATATTCGATTCCTTGTTTTATATATTACTTTAATTAAAATAAGATATTTTGCTCCTAATTTTTCGTAATGGTAAAATACTGTTCTTCCGGTTTTAAGTTTCTTTTCCTCCTGATTTACCAAGTATTATTTTTATTTCCAGGTTTAAGTTTCTATACATTATTTTATTGCTAATCTTCCGCTGATTCATTTTACTCCGTTTACTCCACTTGCCATATAAGTGACACAATATATATTTTAAATTTTAGGACTGCATACTATCTTCAACTTGTCAGATTTTATAGGCACAAATCTACAAAATGTTACTGATTTGGAGGAAGAGTGAAATATAACTGATGTACAAGGAGAAGTAGATAGTGAGAATTTATTTTTATTTAGGTACTGTTGTGCGGAAATTCAATTGATTCGCACAAACTTCAAAAACGCAGCGGAATGCTAATGCGCGGAAACAATAAAAAGAAGGATCTAGCTTGTCGATTAATTACCAACCACAAATTCAATGAAAAATAATCACCAAACAAAAAATACAGAAGAAAGGAGAACACAGAGATTTAACGTGGTTCGGCTAGATTGCCTACGTCCACGGACCCAACAACTATTCTTTATTTCACTGAAGAAAGATAGTACAAAAAAAGAGAGATTACAAAATTATAGGTAGCAGAATGGAGAGACTAACCTATAATTACAAATTGAATAATCAATTTATCCAAAGACTTACTTACGCTCAAAACCCCTAATTGATTGACTGCAGAAATTAGGGTTTACTGAAGAAGAGGATAATGGTGGATGCTCTCTCACACACTCACACACATATGAAGATGAACTTCCTTCATTTAAATAGGCATGAAAATGAAGGATACTTGGAGATGAAGATAATCAACTTCCAGATTATGTGACAACATTTCCAAGTTACTTGATTTGATTCCAATGCACATAAATGACAAAAAAAATCTATGTTTCCATAAATTTCTATTGCTTAAATTAATCTCCATGTATGAACTTCTCTAGCTTCATATAATAAATATGACTAATTGATTGATTAGTAATTAATTAGTTTCCATTCTTTAAAAGATACCACACATATCTTTCCTCTTTATCATTCCATATACAGCCTAATTGATTGACTGAATCAATTAATTATTTTCTTATCTTCTTTGGAAATATTTGAATCACATAAATTCAACACTCCACCTTGATTCAAATATAACTATCTCTCTGCATCATCACATCTCGACAAATTGTTGGGTCTACGTCAACAAGTTCAATGTGAACTAGTATGGGCAATATTGCCCAAACAGAACTTCCAAATCTTTCCCAAGCACAAGAAAGATAGTATGCACATAATCAAACATAATGCATACGAGAAAGTACCAAAATTCTTCAAAAAATCCGATGTTGGAGATGAACATGTAGATACTAATCTTCGAGAGACCAATGGAGATTTAACAGCGCGCTTCACCTTCTCCATTCCAAATTGAGTGAGGACATACTCAATATTATCTACTCCAATCTCCTCCACAAGAATTTTGCTAGACTTTCCTAAGTCAACATCAACAGACTCACCAACAAGCTCCACAATATTCAAAGTATAAGATGAAGAATCATCGCTACAAATATGCTTACAAATAGGGCCAACTGAACCAAAGGGCCTTTCCACCAAGTGAGCTCCACCTAGAGTCTGAACCTCTGTAATCTTCTCATCAACCATGGTATCATCGGAAATACCAACATCTTTTCGAATATGGAAACAATCTGATGACTCCAAATGTGTTTGGCAATTTTCTGTCCTCCCAATGTCATCACTTGATAGAGGCTCATCCTTCAACAAAGACCTCTCATCAAATATCGCATGCCTGCTAGTCACAATTCTCTTAGTTGTTTTACACCACAACCTATACCTCTTCACTCCTTCTCTATAGCCTAACAAAATGTGCTTGCTTTCTCTAGGCTTCAACTTATTATGTCTCTCATCTTCTAAATAAGCTGAACAACCAAACACTTTAAGGAATGAATAATCAACAGGCTCTCTTTTCCATATCTCTTCTGAGATCTTCATATCTATGGAAATAGAAGGTGTGCGGTTGATGAGAAATACTGCCATAGATATCGCTTCTGTCCAAAATCCCACTTCTAGACCAGCAGTCGTTCTCAAGATCGTAGCTCTCTCCCACAATATCGGACACATGCTCTCCGCCACTCCGTAACAATGTGACTCAACAGAAATAGAAAAATCTCTAGTTACATGCTCGGACTCACAATAGTTAGTGAATTCTTGTGACATAAATTCACTACTATTTTCAACTTTGAGAACCTTCAAACGCTTCCTCGACTGCTTCTCTACCAAGGTCTTCCATTTATAAAATTGGGCAAATATTTCATGTTTGGCCTTTAAGAAATAGACGCAAACCTTACGTGAGAAATCATCCATAAATAAGACGAAGTAACTGGCTCCACCAAAAGATGCAACTGGGGTGGGTCCCCACACATAAGAATAAACATACTCTAGAAACTCTGTAGCTCTAGGTCTTCCAACATCAAATGTGACATGCTTCTTCTTTCCAAAAGAACAATCTCCACAAGAGCTAGACTTTGACTGACAAACACCATCAATCAACCCGCGCTTCTTCAATACTTCAAGACTCTCTTCATCAACATGACCTAAACGAAGATGCCATAACTGAGTAGAATCTGAAATACTAGAATCAGTAGAAACTACCGACTCTTCTAAGACCGTCTCTCCATGAAGCACATAAATATCATTAACTCGCACCCCTTTCATCACTACCAAGGAACCCTTCGCCACTCTCAAATTCTCTCCATCTATTATTATCCTCATACCAAGTCTACTCAAAGCTCCAACTGATAACAAACTTCTACGCAGCATCGGAACATGTCTAACATCCGTGATAGTCCTAACAACACCATCATGCATCATAAACCTCACACTTCCAACGCCCACAACATGACAAGATGTGTCATTCCCCATATGAACTGTTCCGCCGTCAATCTTCTTGTAACTGATAAAACAACTCCTATCTGGCGTCATATGACAAGAGGCTTCAGAATCAATCACCCAACTTGTATGTCTAAAGGTGAAATACTGGCTGAAAGTAATGATGTATTACTATCATTTCTATTCGCATCTGATCTAACTGCTGGCAAAATTGAAGCTTTCTCCTTCTTCTCTCTCTTCTTTCTAAGAGCTGGACAATCCCGTATGAAATGTCCATTCTTCTTACAATAATAGCAAGCATCCCTTCTAGGACCCATGAAATGAGACCTACGCATATCTCTACCTCCAAGGTGCTTTTGGCTTTTATCTCTTCTTTTAGATGAACGAAGTTGTTGCTGAAGAACACCGTCATTAATCTTCACCTTCCATGTCACCTTCCATGTCCCAAAAACTCCTTTTCTAACAAATTTGGTGATGCCATAATTTTCCATACCACTACTGAAAGAATTTGCCATTGATAACTAATCTAGAACAAAACAGCTAGCTCTGATACCAAACTGTTGTGCGGAAATTCAGTTGATTCGCACAAACTTCAAAAACGCAGCGGAATGCTAATGCGCGAAAACAATCAAAAGAAGGATCTAGCTTGTCGATTAATTACCAACCACAAATTCAATGAAAAATAATCACCAAACAAAAAATACAGAAGAAAGGAGAACACAGAGATTTAACGTGGTTCGGCTAGATTGCCTACGTCCACGGACCCAACAACTATTTTTTATTTCACTGAAGAAAGAGAGTACAAAAAAAGAGAGATTACAAAATTATAGGTAGCAGAATGGAGAGACTAACCTATAATTACAAATTGAATAATCAATTTATCCAAAGACTTACTTACGCTCAAAACCCCTAATTGATTGACTGCAGAAATTAGGGTTTACTGAAGAAGAGGATAATGGTGGATGCTCTCTCACACACTCACACACATATGAAGATGAACTTCCTTCATTTAAATAGGCATGAAAATGAAGGATACTTGGAGATGAAGATAATCAACTTCCAGATTATGTGACAACCTTTCCAAGTTACTTGATTTGATTCCAATGCACATAAATGACAAAAAAAATCTATGTTTCCATAAATTTCTATTGCTTAAATTAATCTCCATGTATGAACTTCTCTATCTTCATATAATAAATTTGACTAATTGATTGATTAGCAATTAATTAGTTTCCATTCTTTAAAAGATACCACACATATCTTTCCTTTTTTTCATTCCATATACAGCCTAATTAATTGATTGACTGAATCAATTAATTATTTTCTTATCTTCTTTGGAAATATTTGAATCACATAAATTCAACAGGTACTTAGTTTTAGAAATTGTAACGTGAGGTGAGCTTTATGATCCAGTCGATTGGATTTGTAAACTATTTACTACCATGCATTTGTAATGTCGTATTAATTATATGACATTTATTTCATTTTAAGCAGTTACGTATATGTAAAACTTTCTTGTGACTGGCAAAAAATAAATATAATAATATTTGACAATCAATCGCATGTATGAACGAATATTTGTAAAATATAAATGTTAACATAAAGTCGGAAAAATTAGATTTGAAGATGATGTATAATAGATGTGCATCTCCGCACATGCTATATACATTATTCGGTAAAAAAATATATCTTAATTATCATTTTTTTAATATATGGATAGATAAGACGTTATAAATTTTTGAAGTAAATGAACAATAACTAAATATTGATCCATGTGTATTGATAAATGAAATACTCTATACAAGTTATACACAGCACATTTTAGTATATAAAACTTGTCGACAAGAAAAAAAATCATATATGAGGAATAAAAAACAAGGTAATATTAATTTTTTTGTTGATGTTAAGAATATATACAACTTGCTAAACGTAAACTGAAATTATACCTACATCATCTGATGTAATTTGGATATTGTCCTATATTATCATGATATCAAGATTAACTAGATAGAGTTGTGCAATAAATGCATGAATATGTTTGAATCAACAACTCAAAAGGCAAATTATATTTACTCATTTGTGCTCTTATTTAACTTGCTTCCACAGTTCCACACTGTATATTATTTCAAGTTGAATTTCTTTTATAAACCTTATGTATTAATAATGATTATATATAACAAGATGTTCATATATAACAGGTATTCCCATTTGGTTCTGTGCCATTAAAAACCTATCTTCCAGATGGAGATATTGATCTCACAGCTATTGGCTCGTCAAATTCTGATGAAGTATTGGCTAACACTGTTCGACAAGTTCTATTAAATGAAGAGAAAAACAATGATGCTGAATTTGAAGTGAGGGATATTCTGTATATTAGTGCCGAGGTTATTACTTGTTAAATAATATCTCCGTAGTGCAGCAATTATTTTAGTGCATTTTTCCAATATCACCTGTACATTCACACACACACACATGTGTGTGTGTGTGCACATATAAGGGATCAGATACGCCTCCTTATGCTACACCGTCTGCGCTATACCTTGATGTTTTTTAGGTTTATGTAATTTGAAATGAATCCCAATTTCGTAAATATGCTTTTATATCTTTCAAGATCATGTTCACAAAAAGTTGGTTTGTATTGTTAATCCAACATTTTAAAGTAATATGCTTCGAATCAATGTTTAAATTCAATGGTTGATATTAATTAAAATTTAAAAAAATCCTAGAAATTTTGAAATAACCTAAACTTTGTGAAGATGATCTTTATTGGTATACGAATATTTCTATAATAGTTGATCTCATTTTGAGAGGTATAACTCTAAAAAGTATTGGTGTGTTGTGTATTGCAGCTCCCTTCCCATATATATGATTCATGTTTAGTCTTATTCATTTTTGCTTAACTGATTCTGTATTTCCAACTCAGGCTTAGTTTAAGAACATACAATGCACATTCAAATAATCTTCTAACATTGGTTCTCCTTTGTTTTTTTCTTCTTCAACTTTTTGGTGAATTATACGACCCACAAGTGCTATAGGAACTGATTGCTATTTCCATTCTTTTTTTTTTCTTAATGCATGCACATGTCATTGTCTTAATGTCTCCTATTACGGCGTATAGCTTCTTGTTATGAAAAATGCTACTCTTGCTTGCAAAATTGTTCAAAAGAAGAATGGACATATGTAACACATGGTTGATCCACCTGACCATTTCTCTCTTGTAAGAAATTTTTTACTTACTAATTGCAGGTAAGAGTGACTTTGCTTTGTGCTATACTCAGAAATTTTGACAAGCATTATGTTTTTCAGGTTAAACTTGTCAGATGTATTGTTCAGAACATTGTAGTAGACATCTCATTCAATCAGTCTGGTGGTCTCTCTACGTTGTGTTTTCTTGAACATGTAACTTAACTTGCTCATATTTCCCCACTCCTTAATTTTTGTTTAATAAATTACTTCATCAGTAAAGATCTTTTTCTTTCTAGGTTGACCGACAGATTGGAAAAAATCATCTATTAAAGAGAAGTATTTTATTGATCAAATGTTGGTGCTATTATGAAAGTCGAATTCTTGGTTCTCATCATGGTTTAATTTCTACCTATGCTTTGGAAACGTTGGTCTTGTATATCTTTCATATGTTCCATTCATCTTTGAATGGCCCTTTAGCGGTGAGTATAATAAATAATACGGTATTTATCATCATAATCAACAGCCTTAAATCACTTGTTCATTTTATAATTTTTCCCAATATATAGGTTTTATACAAGTTCTTAGATTACTATGGTAAATTTGATTGGGACAAGTACTGTGTTAGCCTATATGGACCAATCTTACTATCATCTTTGCCTGAACTTGTGGGTAAGTTATCATGGTAAAGTCTCAAGTTTTGATTTGCTTTTTAATATGCCATAACAAAGTTTGATTAACATTTTCTTTGTCAGGTGATGATTCAGAAAACAGTGGAGGTGATAAGTTGTTCACTGAAGGATTCCTAAAGAATTGTGTAGAGAAATTCTCGGTTACTCCTGTGGTCTCGGACATCCCTACTAGATCTTTTGTTAGAAAGCATTTAAATATAGTTGATCCTTTGAAGGATAATAATAACTTGGGACGTAGTGTTGGCAAAGGTTAGTTCTAATTTCCTTTTGGGTTGTAACCAAAAAGTCTTTACTCAATACCTTTTTTGGGCATTTCAGCCTTTGTATGTTTTTTGGTTCAAAAAATGATTAATGCCATTAAGATAATGTTTGGTGACAACTTGTAAGTATTCAAACCTATTTACAACCAACTTGTTTGAATTATAGTGTTTGAGAATTCCTTATAAGGAGCTTGTATAAGAAACAATTTTGACTAAGAAAATGACTAAAATAGGTTAATAATTTCATAACAAATGCATGTTTCATGTACATATCCAATTATGCACTTTAAATTTATTAGTAATAAGTCATATTAACTAAACATCAAAGTTGTCATATTCTAACTTAAAAGTTGATGTATATCCAAATATTTTTATTTAGAAGTTATTGCTCAAGATTACCTAGAAGATACCATTGAAGAACCTTTTTAAGGAGATTCAAATAATTTGTCAAACGGGCTCTAAGCACTTATTACAGTAAGTGTTTTATGGTTTATTTATATTTAATACGTATCAAACACTTTAGTTATGCTTGTTGAAGTTATTAATGCCTATTACATTATTAAGACATTTATAAGCATATAATTTTAGTGGTAAACAAATATATATAAAACAAATCAGCATTCAACATTCAGACTTCTTATTTAAAACTAAGGCAACGTAATTTGCAGGCAATTTCTATCGTATAAGAAGCGCCTTTGCGTACGGTGCTAGAAAGCTTGCACGCCTTCTTCATTTGCCTACTGAACAAATCGAAGCTGAAGTCCATGCATATTTCAAAAGTACATTGGAAAGACATGGCAGTGGGGAAAGGCCCGACACCCGTGACATGACTAAAGTAGCTGGTAAAAATTCTCAAATAACCACACCTTCTGAAGAACTTTGTGCAGATTTCACTTCCATTACGGTTTCTAACCGAGCTAAAGAAAGTGGATGGTTAAAGAAGAAAACCGAATCTTCATCAAGCAGCGACGCTGCATCTTCGAGGTTGGCAGATCTGAGCGGTGAATTTGACTTGCATATGAATAACTTGATGCGTGTTCAGTATAATCAAGACTATGCTATGAGTAGCTTCTACCCCCTTAGCCCTCAGGCACGTGCTTATCAATATCAGAATAGCAATGGTTGGGATCGTGGGTGGCATGGTGTGTACCCTCATATGAGCAGTAATGGAATGGCACCTCCTTTTCCTCCATCTGGAGGTTATCCAGTAAGCCCCACTCCATTTATTCACAGTGCCTATGGAAGGGAAGATTATCTGAAGTCAAGGGGAACGGGCACTTATTTTCCTGTTACGGTAACTTTTTTAAGTATCTTGTGCAATTCAATGGTGCTATTTTGAATTTCACGTCTCCAACTTCAAAACTGCTCAATTGTTAACAGCATTGGTTTGGCAAAGGGGGCAGTGGTGTTATTTTTTCCTTGCATCTGCTAGAGGCACATTCTATTTCTTAAAAACATTTAGTAGTAGTTTTGGTGGAATAAACCAAAAATAAAGAAAAATGAGTAAATATTGTTGAATTGAATGTTTAGTTTTGCTCATAACCTGTTCTGCTTCTTAGCCAGAGTAACACTACGAAGTTAGGAATTAGGTCAAACCCAATGCCGGGGACCTTGCTACATAACATATATACAAAAATTCACTTTTGATCTGGTAATATTCTGAACAGAAAAAAATGGAGGAGGGATTGGAGGGGATTTATAAAAAAGGGAGGGGATTTATAAAAAAGGGGAAGAGGGGCGGGGGGGGGGGGGGGGGGGGGGTGGTCTAGATCCCTCTCCAGTACTCAAATAGCTTTGATTGTTGCTTTTAAGTTGAACTGGTGCATTTCGGTAGATTTAAATTTGCTTTAATGCAGTAGATTTTGTTAAAGTCATTGGATTCATAGTCTAATGGCTCCAAAGCTACAAGAGTAACCCTGCTTTAGTTGTGAACCACAGTTGGTGATCTAATTACCGTTACCTACTGCTTGATTAAACTCAACTGACCTATCAAAATCTATTCCAAAATCAATTCATATGCATGTTGTCGTTGTTTGCCAAAAAATGAAAAATAAAATAAAAATGCAGAATTACGATGCATATAGAGAGCGAAATCAACATAGGAAGGGAAAGAACATATCGAATTTCAACAGTTCCCCTCGAACCCGCAACAATTATCAACTAGTATCAGTTGCTCGTCGAGAAGAAAAAAGAGTGGAAGAACCCACTACTCCTCCTCCACAGTTGCAGCTTCCTGTAATTGCTAAAAGTGTCCAACAAACTGCAACAAGCTCTCCTCCTCCATTAATCAAGGAGCAACAACCAATATGCAATGCTAATGTTACTCAGGGAGTTGAAGGTGAACTCAAATTTGGCACCCTGAGTCCGGTTCCTGTAGTTGCTCCTCCAACAATTCAGAGAGGACGAAGCTTTGATTCTGTTAATCCTAGAAATAATGGTAATGCTCGTGTTCCTGCTCCTGCTGCTCCTGCTCCTCGTAAATTACTAAAATCAAATTCAAATCTTGAAAGGTATAATTCCATGCATATGGCTTTGTTAGATAGTTTATTTGTTTACTTCATAGGTGAATATCAGTTAACTTAGGTATTTTTCCATAACGTTGCGAAATGATACTTTATGTTATATAGTATATATGACATGTTCTCCTTGCAATAATTTTATTAATCACAGATTTTACCTTTTGAAGTATATCATAGAGATATATTTATTTTGTAGCAGTCCATGTTACTTCCACATTACAGCTTATCATAAACTTACGTCACTTGTGCATTTTTGGTTTAGGTCGACTCAAATCTTTAGGTTGAAAGATGAAGGCGACTTCCCCCCTCTAAGTGGTTGAGGGAGACTTTGAGTTCATAGAAATGGAAGCAGAAAAGAAAATTGCAGTTGCTGATATTGAGTAGTATACAGTGTCACTAAAAATGGCTTCCGATGCAGTGGAAAATATTGCCTTCGCTCTTTTGATGCATTGCTGTTTTATTCAATTTCGACTGCCCCTTTGCCCCCTATAAAAACATGAACAAAAACCCAAAAAAAAAAAAAAGGATAAAAAATGGCCCTTGTTGGGCTTATACCATTTCAAATTAGACCTTTTAGTCCATAGAACTGAACATTTATCTTTCAGTGGTGGTTGGTAGAACTTTTGTCTTTTGTTGTATAACATCCTGTATTTTCTAATGCTCCATTTTGGGTTTTATGTGTTGTTTATACAGGTATTATAGAACTTGAACAATGTAGTCAATTATGTAAAAAAATTTCTTCTTCTTCTGTAATTTGGTTGTATGTCTTCAGATGTTTTCAATATTTAATTTACTTGCGTTCAACGTTTGGTCAATTTTTGTACCCAACATTGAACTGGCTTTAGCTGATTTGTCAACTGAACGACCAATTTTCAAAGTGTAATGTTAGATGTTCTGTATCATGTTTACAAACTGTAACCGTCACTAGTGATGACATTTTTTCTTCTTCCCCTCTTTACATTAAACAAGTAATAAAAGAATATTATCTAAAAATTTGAAAAATATGAGAATATTTTCCCCCTTCCTTTTGAAACCTTCAGTAAATTTTGATATGGATTGACTTTATTTTTAAACTTGCCTTTCGAATTCTGATGAATCATTCCTTTCTTTCATGAATTTTTTTTCCTAGCATAAGTTGCAGGTTTGTTGGAAAAAATTGTATCTGCTAACAAGTCAATTTTTTTCTTCTTCTTCTGAAGTTTGGCAAAATTTGAACTTTTTTTAAAATAAATAAACTTGGTTGTGGATGCTTAATCTTTTATTTAAAAAAACATGCTTTTTGAGGAAAAAAAACTTCATCTTTTTAAAATTATTTCGATATTTTCAGATAAAATGAAAAGGATTCAAACTATAAATATTTGGATAACTACGGAAATAAGTGATTCGAGGAAAAATTCATAAAGATATGTTTGGTTCAAAATATGGCCTAATAGCTCGAATATCGATATTCAAAAGATTCCAAGTCACCGGATCTTATTCTAGATTTCTTGTTTTAATGGATCTTCCAAGCGTTCTTATGGATCCTACTTTTTTCAAAGGACCCGATCGGTGATGATCTGATGATGTGTTACTCGTAAAGAACAGTGGACAAACACTTGAAAATAATATTTATCGATCTCACAACAAATTATGCAGGGAAAAATACAAGAGGAGAAAAATGGAAGAAACAACATAATTTTTATAGTAATTCAGTAAATATCTAACCTACGTCTACTTTTATCTTATATAAGTGAGACTATATTATAATAGTGGGATACAATGATTTTCATATCTGATCTGTTTGGTAGAATTTGGTGAAAGAAAGAGTTTTGGCAGAGTTCTAGCATAGAAGAATCAATCCCCTTTTTGGTGATGTATTTATAGGCATAAGAGCACTTTTGGGCTTTGATCTGCTCTAAATATCCCCAAAAATTCATTCAAGAAATGCCCATTTAAGATGCACAAAAATGGGCAGAAGAACATGTGAAATGTTGACTCAACCCATATGGATCGGTGATGATCCATCCCTATGGATCGATGGTGATCCATTCCTATGGATCGGTAAGATGAATAGGGGTTGATCCATCCCTATGGATCGACGGAGATCCGTTCCTATGGATCGGTAAGATGGATCGGGTTGATATATTCCTATGGTTGGGCAATGATCCATGAGAACTAACTAGGGTGAAAAAAGATTATTGATCCATATCTCCTTGTTTTATGTTAGATCTTCCAAAATTTGAACCATTAATCTTGTATCGTCGTATAGTATACTGCAATACTCTCCCTTACTTCATTCAATGATCATCTAAGATACTTGTCCATGGTGGTATACTTATCGATTGAGGTTAATCGATAAGAACAGACTAGGGATGGAAAGGGCGATCCATCCATAGCTTCTTATCATTTTGTCTCCTTCTATATGGTTGGAAAACAGTATTTGGAGAGATACTTATTCAAACACATTCTACCGATCATGGTGGAGGAGGATGTCAGTAAATATAAGACATTAGACAACTAAAATGGGACTTTCAGAATCTATTTGGACCTTTGCACCGGATTGCTGCCATTTTTTGAAATTAAATTCATTTTTGGATTAAACTCATTTGAAAAGTGGTTATAATTGCAAGGAAAACTAAAATAATATTGATAGTGGACAAAGACTTAAAATTCTAGCTGAACTACTTTAAAAATCTTGTATTGTCCTCGTTTTAATTTTATTTCAATTTGATTTAATCTCGTTTTTTGTTTGATTGGGGTGTTTGCTCGTTTATCATGCAAACATATATTTTATTTGGAAAAGAGTAATTTGGTTGAACAATATATAGTTGGAAAAATAAAATGTTTGGTTTAGGAAAGTAAACGTTGAAAATAGCAATATTTGATTTTGAAATATTTCATTGAAATTACTTTATGAAAAGATATTTTATTTGAGAAACATGGTAGAGAGAACTATTTTGATAGAAAAATATATTTATTTTGGAGATATTTCAGCGAAAATTAATTTTGTTGATAATGCAATTCTTATAGAGACCATATAAGGTAAATAATGATATTTTACTCGAAAATGAATTTAAAGTGAATTAATATTAACTTTGAGATTAAAATACTATTAAGAGTATCTTTTTAATGAATTTGAGTATGATTATGGTTATTTACGAGATTCAATGGGCAATTGTTAATTATTATTTATGAATTGGAGAGGAATTTAATATAATAGTAATGGATTTTTGAGATATTTAAAGAAAACAATTGTCGTTTTGAGATAAAATAATCAAGGCGTTTGAGGTAAATTATTATTACTTTGAACGAGTAGTAATAATATAATTTGAAATAGATTGTTTTCCTTAACTAAATAGTAGAATTGACATAGAAACTTTTTATGTTAAATACGATAAAGAGGTTTTTATAGTACTAAATTTATGTCAATAATTATTGAAATTTATCATTTGAGTTATGTATATGATTGTTAGATATGTGCTAGGTGTCATAACAGTTCAAAAAAGTGGATGATATGAGTTTTGGGTTCGCCCAACAGCCATTATGATGAGATAGCCTTTATGTCTAATGCATGCGAATTTCCCTAGAGAGTTATCGGGGCATCCATTGTATTCACTTCGAGCGGAGGTAGGTCTTGATGTTGTGATTATTTTAGAGTTCTATTGGACTATTGTCATTTACTTGATTTGTTTGGATTGTTTGCTTTGTTTGTGTTGTTTTTATTGTTCTTATAATTGTTGAGTGCTTATTTCATCTATTTTAGCTGGTTGTCTACCCGTGTTTTAGTTTGCATTAATATGATGATCGTTTAGTTGATTGTACTACTTCCTTGATGTTCGCTTGTTTGGTTGTGTTATATGTGTATTGACTTAGTTGTGTGGTTTATCTTATTTGTTTGCTCACGTTGTTGCTTAAAATATATTGTACTTGAAAAAGGAGAAAATAAGTTAAAATGGGAATATAGAAACTGACGTGAGATAGTAGAAGTTAAAGGTCGACTAAAAATGAGTTCATGGATTCAAGGAAAGTAGAAGGGCGACATGAGAAACTAGGATGTAGAACAGGAAGGTTTTGCCACGAGGAGATATGTGTTGGGGAGCTTTGGTAACTTAGTCCATGGGTGTTAGGAATGCGGATTACGGATTTTAAGGCTAGAATAACACTAGAGGGGGGATAGTGTTTTGTGGATTTAATAAATCTTTTCAAACTTATGTAATTTAATGACCAACAAATGCAATATACAGACACAGATATAATCACAGAATCAGATACACAGATGCAAATAATAAATAAAAGCAGTAAAGGAAAGAACACACCAGGATTTTATACTGGTTCGGAGTTACCCTACATCCAGTCCCGCACAATTGTACGGATTTTTTTTCAAAATAATCTCTCAAATTACACCCTCGATTTCAAGGTCACGAGGTACACCCTTCTGTATTCGAGTCCGGGGCAAACTCTCTTGATTTACTAGGCCACAAGATCACCTAATTGATTTCCGGGGCAACAATCACACCCAATTGATTTCAAGGCTCAACCGCATCTTTTACTCAATAGTTTAATTTATAAATAATCCTATAACTATGAATAACACTGAGATCTTATGGAGAGAGTGACAGAGAATCAAACAAGAGATAATCAAGTTCGATTCACTTGATATTTCGGTAGAGTATAGTTTGGGATTCTTTAGAATAAATATGGAAGATGAAGAGGAGAGAAAGTGAATGAAAATCTGGTAAAAATTCATTTAGAACTTACTGGTATTTATAGAGATCAATAGTCATATCTATTCGTGAAAGGATACGACGAATAGACACTTCTTTTGAAAATTTAAAATTTAAAAATTAACGGGCACAATGTCAACTTGGGGGGGGGGGGTAGGAGTATGTCGATATGCTTTAGGCAAAAATGATGATTTTGATTTTCTTATTAAAATTGGTTTCTATAATTTTTCAAAACAATTTCTAAACTTTTTATAAATATACTTGAATATAGTTTAACCATAAAAAAGAGTTTAGAAAGTAATGTTTAATATATAATCTTAATTTATAAAGTGATTTAAAATCTGAGTATATAAATATTTAAAAGTTAAATATTAAAACAGAGATAGTTTAAAATCAAGGACAATTTCGAAATAAAATATTAAAAATGATAAAGATAATTTTGAGGCTAAAGTATTTCAAAAAGGACATGTGTCTTTTTGAAAAGAAGGTTTTGAAATTTTTAAAAAATAAGAGATATATTTTTGAAAAGCATTTTCGTAAAATTGGTGGATATCAAAATAGGATCACTATATGTTCCACTAGATATTGTCGTGGGTTCCATCCCATTAGGGTTCCATCCCTTTAACAGACTCGAAATGGATTCCATTCCACGAATAGAATTCAAATAAAAATTTAAGTGCTTTCAAGAAGTTTTATCATAATTCTAGACTCAATACTTATCTTGTACTTTGAAATTTTAAACTCTTGATATCTTGATACTCATGAGTCTTCAATCTTGATATCTATATTGTACGGTCTTCATTCTTGGTACCTGCATGTTTATATCCTGCATATACATATATATCTAAACTATAATGTTAGTATTTATATTTTATAATAAGTCCTAAGGTTGTTGTCATCAAAATCATCCTTCTCAAGGACTAACAATCTCCCCCTTTTTGATGATGACAACCTATGCTTATAAAATATACTTTACCTTTACTATAACTCTCCCTAAAACTAATCCTTAAAACTAATAACTCCCCCTTAATCTAAACCTAACTACTCTAACTACTCTATTTTATAATTCTCCCCCTTTGTCATCAACAAAAACTAATCCTATACTAATATATATAACTCCCCCTTAATCTAATACTGGAGTACCTGTGACAAATTAAGATGGAATATATATATATATATATATATATATATATATATATATATTAACATGAGTTACTTAATGAAAACATAACAAATACGATAGTTTAAATCCAATAACCATATATTATGTTTCATATAATTTTATACATTCCATTCAAACCAAATTAATTCTAATCAAAGCAAACCAAATCAGACAATTCAGATCAAATCAAACAATTCAAATCAAATCAAACAATTCAAAAAAAAGCAATTCAAACCATAAGATCAAATAACTTTAGGAACTTCAACCCATCCTTCTTCTCCAAAAATATAATCCTTTTTAATATCTTTCCAATTTTCATTATCTTGAATCAAAGTTCCTTCAGGATTTGCATTGAAATCATCCTTGTTTAGGGTAGAAATCATCCAGCGGAGGACATATGTAACGACCCGTAAATTTTAGCCGTTATTAATTGAAATTCTATGAAATTTTAAACGATAAAATTTTAAAATATAAATTTGATATTTAGAATGCGTCTAGTTAAACATAGCAACTGGTAAATTTTTGTCCGAAAATATGAAAGTTTATTTCGCACGTAAATTTACTTCAATTTAATCAATTAAAAAGCGATGAAAATAAACGTTTTTGAAACCCAAATATTTTTACATAGAAAAATTCTAAATCGTCTTCTGACCAAGATGCCATTTTTCGTTTTTCCAAATTCGGACTTCTTTAGCTCCGTCGATTTGTCAAATAAAATATATTAAGTAGAATAAATCTAATAATAATTTGGAATAAAGAAGAATTAAATTTGTCAAATAAAATATGATTATAATAATGGACTATTCAAAATTTTGATTGTTAATTTAAGACAACTGGATAATATACAATATAAAATGTCTTTATAAATAAAATTAGAGTGTTTATAATAAATGTATACACTTAAAAATTAATTATAAAATGATTAATAGAGATAAAAAGAATACTAGGTTAATTGAATAATAAATAGATTAATAAAATAAGTTGTTGTTTGAAATAAATTTTGAAATAAACAATGATAAATTGAAAATAAACAATTTAATGAAATTCCTTAAGTTTAAAAAAAGTCAATTGTTGAATATAAATTAATTTAAATTGAAATTTATATGGTTTAAATTAATTGTTTTATTTTGGAATTCAAATCTATTTTCTTCTAGTTGTTTCTATTCTTCTACCTCTTTCCTTTTCGGGGACGAAAAGTTTTGAGCGGGGGAGAGTGTAACGACCCGTAAATTTTAGCCGTTATTGATTGAAATTCTGTGAAATTTTAAACGATAAAATTTTGAAATATAAATTTAATATTTAGAATGCGTCTAGTTCAACATAGCAACTGGTAAATTTTCGTCCGAAAATATGAAAGTTTATTTCGCGCGTAAATTTACTTCAATTTAATCAGTTAAAAAACGATGAAAATAAAACCTTTTTGAAACCCACATATTTTTACATAGAAAAATTCTAAACCGTCTTCTGAGCAAGGCGCCATTTTTCGTTTTTTTAAATTCGGACTTCTTTAGCTCCGTCGATCTTACTTTTCAGCTTTTTTCTTGCATTTTCCGTTATTAGAAAATTCGAATTTTTAAAATTCAATCGTACCACTGATATATGTATACCGTTTTGATCGTATCGTCGTGGTGATCTCTGTGGTATATTCAATTTTGTGTTTTAGAGTCTGGGAAGAACAGCAAAATTTATGGAACGATTTCCATATCGGTTCCGCAAATTTGGGTTTTGGTATTTCAGTGACCATTCATTTTTCACCGAAAATCCAACGGCCATCCAACATTTATTAATTTAGCTATTGGCTTTTAGTCTCCCACCATTCAATCTAAATACTTTGACATTCCAATTTCTTCAGAGTACATGCTTTTGGGAAGTATTATATTTTAAAGTATATTTCTCGGGAGACTGCATACCTTCTGCTAGAACCACTTACTCATATTTTCACATTCTTCTTTCCATTGTGCATTCCTTCATCTCTCTCTCCCGTCTACCACTCGCTCGTTCACGTTAGCACCTCCTTCATCTTCCTCCAACAGACGCAAGCACCAACGCCCACTGCCCTCCCTTCCTCATGTCGCATGTGCAACCTACGCCCATGCAAGCACCCTCTAACGCAACAGCCTCCACTTCACCGATCGACCTCAACGCAACAGTCACTACGCTTCCTCTTTTCCCTCTGCTTTAGCCAACCTCGGCTGCAATAGACAGCTCCGAGCCTAGCAATCTCTGTCCCGCGTCACATCTTGCCTACCACTGTTACATAAAGTAAAAGAACAAAAGGTATACGTTAATTTTATATTTTACTATATGTATATATGTTTTGGTTATATAAAAGAGGGGTCTGTATAGGTTTATAAGTTATTTGTTTGAGTTGTAATGTATCACACAGTATATTTTTTTTATTCATGAAGCATAGATTTCAATATGGTACATATATAGGTTTGAGTTTGAATATATATCTATTTGTATAAGTTACATGCCAGGTTATAAAGTTTATAAAGCTATATGCTTATTTAACTGATAATTTGTAGGGTATATAAAGTAGATAAGTTTATATAATTATATGAAAGCTTTGTGCAAGTAATATACAACTTTTCCTTTGGTTTATACAGTTTATAAAGTTAGGTAGTTGTCTGCATATGCATATAATTGAAGAACTAGCATATATTGGCCGCATATATATTGGATGCATGTATATCTATTTGAAACTTCCATATATGTTTAAAATTATACATAAATTTATATGTATTACATAAATCTGCGTGTTGCATGTGGGTTATATATGTTAAATTATATATATGATTGGTCGGTTCATATTTCGGTTGTATATATTAGTTTATGTACAAGTAACGGTTACACATAAAGTTAAATTTTTTAAAGATAAAGCTGGTTTTGATGTTGCAGTTATAACTCTGAGGGTACGCGATATTATAAAGGAAGTGTATATGGGGGATATATATATATATATATATATATATATATATATATTTGTTGTATATTAGAACGTGTCTGCGTATTTTCGTTTTGTTTTTTTAGTTGTTTACTCAATACTGTATATATGAGAAACTATAAAAGTATATATGTATATATATTTTCAAAGTTTTGCATATCTGTTATGGGATCTAGTATAATAAATGGAATATGTTGCTTATATATGTTATAAGTTGTAGGTGATATAATAGGTATAAGTGTTTAAGAATTGGTTTGCTAATGGTTTTAAGTAACGGTATGTAATATAGACACGTATATTCTAAAGGTATATACAATATAAGGTTGAGCTATTTTATACTGTAACATATATGCATTATAGAGTAAAAGTAAAAAAAAATAAAAAATAAAAACAAAAACAAAAGGCTTATAATATATAAGTGATGCTAATATTTATTGTTGTATTTTTGGTAAGTTATAGTAAATATAAGTGATCCTATGTTGAAAAGCCTTATGTGTTTTGTTATGGGTCATTTAAGTGTTATTTATAACAAGTATTAATTTTAAGCTTAGTGTTTTAAAATATTTTGTTGGTTGTTGTGAAAGTATATTAACCCGGTGAACCTATATTGCTGATTAAATTGGCATGTGTTTGAGTTTAAACAATGATTTTAATAATAATATATATAGCTTATGTAGGAATTCTGGGTTTATTTTGATTAAAGTTAAGCTATCGAAGAAATATATATATATACACACATATTATTTTAAATATATGTTTATTTTAAAAATAAAATTTCTACCTCTGTCAAACTGATTCAAATCGTTCGTCAATTCCTTATTTATCAACGATGGTTCGTCGTGCCTGCTTTCTCCACCGAATTCGTTCTATCTCATTTTGCTTTGGAATTCATAGCTTGCTCGGTTGTCAAACTCCCTAGCCTCGAAAGGTGAGCAATCACTCACGATTAACGTTCTTTTATTTATTAAATTTGATTTCAAATTGAAACGACAATTGAAATATGCTGCTGTTAGTTATTTACCCTGTTATATGTGTTATTACCTGTATCAGTTCACCTGTGACATCTGGCACCATTATCCGTTAATTATATGATGATAATCCCGTTTGGTTGATAATTGATTGATTGTTGGTTGTTTATATTGGATGTAAATTGTGATGTATAAAGTGATAAATATTATGCAATTGAATTTGACGTAGGATAGTAAAAATTTTGAATCGTCGTATGTGTTGAATTTGATTAGTTAAATTTGTATAATACGACCCCTTAAATGTTAATTATTTGACACGTAGAAATGGTTAATTACCATTGAACCATCTAAATGTATGTTTTTTAGATTGAGATAGTATAAAATTGAATAATAAATATCAAGTGAAAACCATATAAATATTAGTGAAATAATCTTTAATCTACATGAAATGATAGTGTAGATTCTAGAAATAATTATATTAATTTGCACAAACAACAATGTGAATTAATACGATTATTTCGGGATTATTTGAATTGATTATTGGATTGTTATTGATTGTTGTTATTGCTTGTTCATTTACTTCGACACCATCCCAGTTATCACACTGCAAGTTTCCTTTGTTATGCTTTGATTTTTGAATTGAATTGGGTTGAAATGATAAATACCCAAATTGAATTTGACCTAGGATAGAGAATCAAATAAAACCCGATTGGTCAATAATTTGATTTAAAAATAAAATGAATATTTTTTTGAATAAATAATAAGTTTTGAAATGAAGTTGGAATTTGAATTTAATGAAAGGAAAATGTTAATATTTAAAATCTAAAACAAAATATTAACATGGTAGTTGTTGAAAGAACGCTGTTTTAAAATAAATTATTTGACAAATAAATTTAGAATTATTCATAGAATTAAGTTTGAAATTATGTAATAAATAAGTATGAAATTATTGAAATTGTTAAGTTTGAAATTATTGAATAATTAAGTTTTGAAATTATTTAATAATTAAATAAAGATTGAATTATTTGATAATCAAATAAAGTTGAATTCTTTGATAAGAAAAATTGAACTTTTGAATAAGTGAATTTGAACTTCGTTGATGAATGAAATTGGGTTTCCTTTATTAATTAAGCTTTGGAAAAATTTAAGTAAGTGAAATTGAACTTCTTGAATATGTGAAATTTAGTTTCTTTATTAATTGTTTGAAATTTGTAACTAAGTAACTTAATAAGTGAAATCGAATTCCTTTAACAAGAAATAAAAATGTGATTTATTGGAATTAATGTAAGACTTGTAATTTAGAGAATTTGATTTGACGAATTTACTTAATTCAATTTGAAATTTTGATAAAATGAAGTTGAACGTAAGTAATTGATTTAATAAACTGTAAATTAAATGGAAATTGGTTTGAATGATAAATTAACTTAATGAATATTGAATGAAATCGATAAATGAGTTTAAATTGGTTTGAATGTTAAATTAAATTAATTTAAATGATTTTGGAATGAAATTTATATACGAGCTTGAATCAATATTTGAATTGTTTAAATAAAAGTTGAAATCGAATTATAAGATTTTGAAACGTAAATTTTGGAAATTGATTTAGAAAGACAAATGAAATGTTGGTTTACCGATTGAAATTGAAATTGAATTTGATTTGGTTTGATAAATATGTTAAACGACCAATCGGTGTAATAATTATGAGAGTTATTAAAGAGACCGGAATCGGTTATGGACATACTCTCTGTCTAAACCGAAAACCACTTTAATAACTATACGCGGAGTGTGATCCAGAATGAAGTGGTTGGAATGATGTACGTGATGACTGAAGAAAGAGAACGATAATGGATAGCCTTAACACTTGTGTCAAATTGGAAATGACTAAAACAGAAGCCTTGCCGGGCCAAATGGGGTTAGCCACCTTGAGCGAACACACTTCTTCGAATACTACTCATTACTTGTTATTGATTGGTGCCCCTCGTACTTTTGGAAGTGTTGTTTCGCGGTGTTGCGATCGTTGCGGCGATGCGTTCTCACCAGTCCGGATCAGGCAAACGGTAGTTTCACTACCTTGGGTATAGCCTCATGTGCCTTGTCATACTTGTATCCCTATATACGCGACCACTACGAATTTGTTTTGTGTTATGCCTATGGAATACTCCCTGATATCCCACTAGTTTACGGTGGAGTTTACTGTGCTATATAGACTATAACGCTTATATAAAATGTGTTAAGAGGGATAATGGTAACGCCTTAACACTATTTTGATATTTATATTACTGATAGACATTATCTATTTAGCGTATATTACTACATGGTAGATAGTTTAACGGATCCTTAGAGGATGGTTATTCCAGCGTCCTTTGAGTTACTTGTATTCCAGTTGTTATTTCACTTGAGTTGGATTTATTGATATAAGAATGTTAATCCTAGACTCGAGTGTTTTGTATTTTCTTTACGCTCGGGTCAGACTGAGTGGATCAGCTTTTAAGACTCACCTTTGGAGTTGGAGCTTCGCCTGGAGATCCAGCTATCTATCCAGCTTTCAGATATTCGGTTGATTCCAATGATGTATTCTGATATTGTATTCGACTATTGTATTCGAGACTTCTGTTGTAACTTATTTAACTCTGTTATTTATATATAGTAGCTTCATGAACTACTATCTTTTGCTTCCGCTGCATATTATTACTCTGTGTCTGTGATTCCGTGATTATTTATTTACTGTATATGTTCAGTTTTGCCAAATTTAAAATTAACTATTCAGTATTTTGAATTATTCAAGTCCGACATGTGCGGATGCGAATAGTCCAAAATAGCGGGTCGTTACAGTTAGTATCAGAGCTTTGGTAGCTCTAGGCAAAACATAGCATATAGGGTAAATGTATTTACAGAATCACTCTCATTCGAGTTTCAATCTCTTTCTTTTGGCTCAATTCTTTTGAATTTTGGAACATTCCCTGCGGTTTCAAAATTCATTCGTGTCCCTCACTATTCGTCTTCTTTCAACGCTGGAGCATCCCATAACTCCACTTCGAATGATATTTATAATAAATCGGCGGTGTCGCCAAACTTCGAATGATTTGTAAAAGGGTGAAACTCCTTTACAATAGACATCGATTTACTGGAGATTTATGTATCCTCGGTTTACAATGCTATCTATTTCCTGCTATGTTTGAATTCTAATTCTCGATATCGAATGTTGTTTTACCTCGGAATTCAGCATCGATCTTATTCTTGAAGTTACGGTCAACCCGGTTAAGGTTGCCCGTGAATTAAATAAGCTCATCCACCTCCCGATTTTGTAAATTGAATTATCTTATCTTCTGTTTCGAACTTATTATCGAATCAATATTTTCTTTGATTTGATTTTCATCAAATTTAAATCTCTATACCTATTTTGAAATCCATCCTTGAATCATCGAGCGAGGAAGTGGATTTGTAAATTAACATTTAAAACGTTTAATATATCTATATATTGTGTTGTATGAGTTGTTGATGTTGATTTGGATTTTCGATTGATTCGTCTGATCAACGCTATCGATAGAATTTCTAAAACACTTGAGCAGAGCAAACTGACACAATATTGTTTTCAAATTAGGTAAACAAAATAGTTTTGTATGATTTATTACATATAAATATAAGTTTTCTGAAATTAAACTGTTAATGAATTATTGTTGAAATAATAATTTTTTATTTTCATTTATTGTTGTAAACCATTGACTATTGAGTAATATAAATAAACGAATTTATGAACTGGGTTAAAATTGATTTGAAATTTAAATGGGTTTAAACTAAAATTTGAGAATTTAACATCCGGTGATTTCAAACTTTGACTTGAAAGATTTAAAGTGTATAGTATTTTAAATATTTTCAAATAGAAATCATTTCAAGGAATTTTTGAATGTTTAAATAAGGGCTCTCCTATTTTGTCGCTAGAAAATAATTTCGGTGATGGCAGCCGCATCATCGACGTTCATTTTCGAGTTTTGAAGTAGAGAGACTATTCTGTAGCTTTACTACGGTTTGTTTTGGAAATAAATTGATTTGAAATTCTTAAAATATGATTTGATTTGTAATATATGTATATTGATATATGATTTAAATCTGGTTCGATACATTATATATATATATATATATATGTGTGTGTGTCTAAATAAATTTGATGTTACTCGGAAATTTAATTCTTAAATGTATGATAAAGGATAATCTCAAATATAAAATGAACCAAAATTATGAATAAATATGTAAGCTTGAAATAATTGAATAAATTATTTTTACTTGGATAATATACAATTGCATTATATATAACTGACCTAAATTTCAAAGTTAATTATGTAATTGAATATTATACAATATAAAATGATACCAAAAGAATTTTTAAATAAATTTGAGTAGTTATAATAAGTCTAAATATACTTAATATATATGTGATGGGATATATTAAGTAGAATAAATCTAATAATAATTTGGAATAAAGAAGAATTAAATTTGTCAAATAAAATATGATTATAATAATGGACTATTCAAAATTTTGATTGTTAATTTAAGACAACTGGATAATATACAATATAAAATGTCTTTATAAATAAAATTAGAGTGTTTATAATAAATGTATACACTTAAAAATTAATTATAAAATGATTAATAGAGATAAAAAGAATACTAGGTTAATTGAATAATAAATAGATTAATAAAATAAGTTGTTGTTTGAAATAAATTTTGAAATAAACAATGATAAATTGAAAATAAACAATTTAATGAAATTCCTTAAGTTTAAAAAAAGTCAATTGTTGAATATAAATTAATTTAAATTGAAATTTATATGGTTTAAATTAATTGTTTTATTTTGGAATTCAAATCTATTTTCTTCTAGTTGTTTCTATTCTTCTACCTCTTTCCTTTTCGGGGACGAAAAGTTTTGAGCGGGGGAGAGTGTAACGACCAGTAAATTTTAGCCGTTATTGATTGAAATTCTGTGAAATTTTAAACGATAAAATTTTGAAATATAAATTTAATATTTAGAATGCGTCTAGTTCAACATAGCAACTGGTAAATTTTCGTCCGAAAATATGAAAGTTTATTTCGCGCGTAAATTTACTTCAATTTAATCAGTTAAAAAACGATGAAAATAAAACCTTTTTGAAACCCACATATTTTTACATAGAAAAATTCTAAACCGTCTTCTGAGCAAGGCGCCATTTTTCGTTTTTTTAAATTCGGACTTCTTTAGCTCCGTCGATCTTACTTTTCAGCTTTTTTCTTGCATTTTCCGTTATTAGAAAATTCGAATTTTTAAAATTCAATCGTACCACTGATATATGTATACCGTTTTGATCGTATCGTCGTGGTGATCTCTGTGGTATATTCAATTTTGTGTTTTAGAGTCTGGGAAGAACAGCAAAATTTATGGAACGATTTCCATATCGGTTCCGCAAATTTGGGTTTTGGTATTTCAGTGACCATTCATTTTTCACCGAAAATCCAACGGCCATCCAACATTTATTAATTTAGCTATTGGCTTTTAGTCTCCCACCATTCAATCTAAATACTTTGACATTCCAATTTCTTCAGAGTACATGCTTTTGGGAAGTATTATATTTTAAAGTATATTTCTCGGGAGACTGCATACCTTCTGCTAGAACCACTTACTCATATTTTCACATTCTTCTTTCCATTGTGCATTCCTTCATCTCTCTCTCCCGTCTACCACTCGCTCGTTCACGTTAGCACCTCCTTCATCTTCCTCCAACAGACGCAAGCACCAACGCCCACTGCCCTCCCTTCCTCATGTCGCATGTGCAACCTACGCCCATGCAAGCACCCTCTAACGCAACAGCCTCCACTTCACCGATCGACCTCAACGCAACAGTCACTACGCTTCCTCTTTTCCCTCTGCTTTAGCCAACCTCGGCTGCAATAGACAGCTCCGAGCCTAGCAATCTCTGTCCCGCGTCACATCTTGCCTACCACTGTTACATAAAGTAAAAGAACAAAAGGTATACGTTAATTTTATATTTTACTATATGTATATATGTTTTGGTTATATAAAAAGAGGGGTCTGTATAGGTTTATAAGTTATTTGTTTGAGTTGTAATGTATCACACAGTATATTTTTTTTATTCATGAAGCATAGATTTCAATATGGTACATATATAGGTTTGAGTTTGAATATATATCTATTTGTATAAGTTACATGCCAGGTTATAAAGTTTATAAAGCTATATGCTTATTTAACTGATAATTTGTAGGGTATATAAAGTAGATAAGTTTATATAATTATATGAAAGCTTTGTGCAAGTAATATACAACTTTTCCTTTGGTTTATACAGTTTATAAAGTTAGGTAGTTGTCTGCATATGCATATAATTGAAGAACTAGCATATATTGGCCGCATATATATTGGATGCATGTATATCTATTTGAAACTTCCATATATGTTTAAAATTATACATAAATTTATATGTATTACATAAATCTGCGTGTTGCATGTGGGTTATATATGTTAAATTATATATATGATTGGTCGGTTCATATTTCGGTTGTATATATTAGTTTATGTATAAGTAACGGTTACACATAAAGTTAAATTTTTTAAAGATAAAGCTGGTTTTGATGTTGCAGTTATAACTCTGAGGGTACGCGATATTATAAAGGAAGTGTATATGGGGGATATATATATATATATATATATATATATATATATATATATATATATATATATATATATATATATTTGTTGTATATTAGAACGTGTCTGCGTATTTTCGTTTTGTTTTTTTAGTTGTTTACTCAATACTGTATATATGAGAAACTATAAAAGTATATATGTATATATATTTTCAAAGTTTTGCATATCTGTTATGGGATCTAGTATAATAAATGGAATATGTTGCTTATATATGTTATAAGTTGTAGGTGATATAATAGGTATAAGTGTTTAAGAATTGGTTTGCTAATGGTTTTAAGTAACGGTATGTAATATAGACACGTATATTCTAAAGGTATATACAATATAAGGTTGAGCTATTTTATACTGTAACATATATGCATTATAGAGTAAAAGTAAAAAAAAATAAAAAATAAAAATAAAAACAAAAGGCTTATAATATATAAGTGATGCTAATATTTATTGTTGTATTTTTGGTAAGTTATAGTAAATATAAGTGATCCTATGTTGAAAAGCCTTATGTGTTTTGTTATGGGTCATTTAAGTGTTATTTATAACAAGTATTAATTTTAAGCTTAGTGTTTTAAAATATTTTGTTGGTTGTTGTGAAAGTATATTAACCCGGTGAACCTATATTGCTGATTAAATTGGCATGTGTTTGAGTTTAAACAATGATTTTAATAATAATATATATAGCTTATGTAGGAATTCTGGGTTTATTTTGATTAAAGTTAAGCTATCGAAGAAATATATATATATACACACATATTATTTTAAATATATGTTTATTTTAAAAATAAAATTTCTACCTCTGTCAAACTGATTCAAATCGTTCGTCAATTCCTTATTTATCAATGATGGTTCGTCGTGCCTGCTTTCTCCACCGAATTCGTTCTATCTCATTTTGCTTTGGAATTCATAGCTTGCTCGGTTGTCAAACTCCCTAGCCTCGAAAGGTGAGCAATCACTCACGATTAACGTTCTTTTATTTATTAAATTTGATTTCAAATTGAAACGACAATTGAAATATGCTGCTGTTAGTTATTTACCCTGTTATATGTGTTATTACCTGTATCAGTTCACCTGTGACATCTGGCACCATTATCCGTTAATTATATGATGATAATCCCGTTTGGTTGATAATTGATTGATTGTATCAGTTCACCTGTGACATCTCGTTCACGTTAGCACCTCCTTCATCTTCCTCCAACAGACGCAAGCACCAATGCCTACTGCCCTCCCTTCCTCATGTCGCACGTGCAGCCTACGCCCATGCAAGCACCCTTTAACGCAAAGCCTCCACTTCACCGACCGACCTCAACGCAACAGTCACTACGCTTCCTCTTTTCCCTCTGCTTTAGCCAACCTCGGCTGCAATAGACAGCTCCGAGCCTAGCAATCTCTGTCCCGCGTCACATCTTGCCTACCACTGTTACATAAAGTAAAAAAAAAGGTATACGTTAATTTTATATTTTACTATATGTATATATGTTTTGGTTATATAAAAAGAGGGGTCTGTGTAGGTTTATAAGTTATTTGTTTGAGTTGTAATGTATCACACAGTATATTTTTTTATTCATGAAGCATAGATTTCAATATGGTACGTATATAGGTTTGAGTTTGAATATATATCTATTTGTATAAGTTACATGCCAGGTTATAAAGTTTATAAAGCTATATGCTTATGCAGCTGATAATTTGTAGGGTATATAAAGTAGATAAGTTTATATAATTATATAAAAGCTTTGTGCAAGTAATATACAAATTTTCCTTTGGTTTATACAGTTTATAAAGTTAGGTAGTTGTCTGCATATGCATATAATTGAAGAACTAGCATATATTGGCCGCATATATATTGGATGCATGTATATCTATTTGAAACTTCTATATATGTTTAAAATTATACATAAATTTATATGTATTACATAAATCTGCGTGTTGCATGTGGGTTATATATGTTAAATTATATATATGATTGGTCGGTTCATATTTCGGTTGTATATATTAGTTTATGTACAAGTAACGGTTACACATAAAGTTAAAATTTTTAAAGATAAAGCTGGGTTTTGATGTTGTAGTTATAACTCTGAGGGTACGCGATATTATAAAGGAAGTATATATGGGTTTATATATATGTTGTATATTAGAACGTGTCTGCGTATTTTCGTTTTGGTTTTTTTTTGTTGTTTACTCAATACTGTATATATGAGAAACTATAGAAGTATATATGTATATATATTTTCAAAGTTTTGCATATCTGTTATGGGATCTAGTATAATAAATGGAATATGTTGCTTATATATTTTATTAGTTGTAGGTGATATAATAGGTATAAGCGTTTAAGAATTGGTTTGCTAAAGGTTTTAAGTAACGGTATGTAATATAGACACGTATATTTTAAAGGTATATACAATATATGGTTGAGCTATTTTATACTGTAACATATATGTATTATAGAGTAAAAGTAAAAAAAAGGCTTATAATATATAAGTGATGCTAATATTTATTGTTGTATTTTTGGTAAGTTATAGTAAATTTAAATGTTGTGCACTTTGTAAACTATGTCTGCATATATTTTATTTTGATGAAGTACTTCCTATGTTGAAAAGCCTTACGTGTTTTGTTATGGGTCATTTAAGTGTTATTTATAACAAGTATTAAGTTTAAGCTTAGTGTTTTAAAATATTTTGTTGGTTGTTGTGAAAGTATATTAACCCGGTAAACCTATATTGCTGATTAAATTGGCATGTGTTTGAGTTTAAACAATGATTTTAATAATAATATATATAGCTTATGTAGGAATTCTGGGTTTATTTTGATTAAAGTTGAGCTATTGAAGAAATGTGTGTGTATATATATATATATATATACACATATTATTTTAAATATATGTTTATTTTAAAAATAAATTTTTTACCTCTGTCAAACTGATTCAAATCGTTCGTCAATTCCTTATTTATCAACGATGGTTCGTCGTGCCTGCTTTCTCCACCGAATTCGTTCTATCTCATTTTGCTTTGGAATTCATAGCTTGCTCGGTTGTCAAACTCCCTAGCCTCGAAAGGTGAGTAATCACTCACGATTAACGTTCTTTTATTTATTAAATTTGATTTCAAATTGAAACGACAATTGAAATATACTGCTGTTAGTTATTTACCCTGTTATATGTGTTATTACCTATATCAGTTCACCTGTGACATCTGGCACCATTATCCGTTAATTATATGATGATAATCCCGTTTGGTTGATAATTGATTGATTGTTGGTTGTTTATATTGGATGTAAATTGTGATGTATAAAGTGATAAATATTATGCAATTGAATTTGACGTAGGATAGTAAAAATTTTGAATCGTCGTATGTGTTGAATTTGATTAGTTAAATTTGTATAATACGACCCCTTAAATGTTAATTATTTGACACGTAAAAATGGTTAATTACCCTTGAACCATCTAAATGTATGTTTTTAGATTGAGATAGTATAAAATTGAATAATAAATATCAAGTGAAAACCGTATAAATATTAGTGAAATAATCTTTAATCTACATGAAATGATAGTGTAGATTCTAGAAATAATTATATTAATTTGCACAAACAACAATGTGAATTAATACGATTATTTCGGGATTATTTGAATTGATTATTGTATTGTTATTAATTGTTGTTATTGCTTGTTCATTTACTTCGACACCATCCCAGTTATCACACTGCAAGTTTCCTTTGTTATGCTTTGATTTTTGAATTGAATTGGGTTGAAATGATAAATATCCAAATTGAATTTGACCTAGGATAGAGAATTAAATAAAACCCGATTGGTCGATAATTTGATTTAAAAATAAAATGAATATTTTTTTGAATAAATAATAAGTTCTGAAATGAAGTTGGAATTTGAATTTAATGAAAGAAAAATGTTAATATTTAAAATCTGAAACAAAATATTAACATGGTAGTTGTTGAAAGAACGCTGTTTTGAAATAAATTATTTGACAAATAAATTTAGAATTATTCATAGAATTAAGTTTGAAATTATTTAATAATTAAGTTTGAAATTATTGAAATTATTAAGTTTGAAATTATTGAAAAATTAAGTTTTGAAATTATTTAATAGTTAAATAATAATTGAATTATTTGATAATCAAATAAAATTGAATTCTTTGATAAGAAACATTGAACTTTTGAATAAGTGTATTTGAACTTCGTTGATGAATGAAATTGGGTTTCCTTTATTAATTAAGCTTTGGAAAAATTTAAGTAACAGAAATTGAACTTCTTGAATATGTGAAATTCAGTTTCTTTATTAACTATTTGAAATTTGAAACTAAGTAACTAAATAAGTGAAATCGAATTCCTTTAACAAGAAATAAAAATGTGATTTATTGGAATTAATGTAAGACTTGTAATTTAGAGAATTTGATTTGACGAATTTAATTTATTCAATTTGAAATTTTGATATAATGAAGTTGAACATAAGTAATTGATTTAATAAATTGGAAATTAAATGGAAATTGATTTGAATGATAAATTAACTTAATGAATATTGAATGAAATCGATAAATGAGTGTTAAATTGGTTTGAATGTTAAATTAAATTAATTTAAATGATTTTGGAATGAAATTTATGTACAAGCTTGAATCAATATTTGAATTGTTTAAATAAAAGTTGAAATCAAATTATAAGATTTTGAAATGGTAATTTGGAAGTTTTGAAACGTAAATTTTGGAAATTGATTTAGAAAGACAAATGAAATGTTGGTTTACAAATTGAGATTGAAATTGAAATTGATTTGGTTTGATGAACATATTAAACGACCAATCGGTGTAATAATTACGAGAGTTATTAAAGAGACCGGAATCGGTTATGGGCATACTCTTTGTCTAAACCGAAAACCACTTTAATAACTATACGCGGAGTGCGATCCAGAATGAAGTGGTTGGAATGATGTACGTGATGACTGAAGAAAGAGAATGATAATGGATAGCCTTGACACTTGTGTCAAATTGGAAATGACTAAAACAGGAGCCGTGCCGGGCCAAATGTGGTTAGCCACCTCGAGCGAACACACTTCTTCGAATACTACTCATTACTTGTTATTGATTGGTGCACCCTCGTACTTTTGGGAGTGTTGTTTCGCGGTGTTGCGATCGTTGCGGCGATGCGTTCTCACCAGTCCGGATCAGGCAAACGGTAGTTTCACTACCTTGGGTATAGCCTCATGTGCCTTGTCATACTTGTATCCCTATATACGCGACCACTACGAATTTGTTTTGTGTTATACCTATGGAGTACTCCCCGATATCCCACTAGTTTACGGTGGAGTTTACTGTGCTATATAGACTATAACGCTTATATAAAATGTGTTAAGGGGGATAATGGTAACGCCTTAACACTATTTTGATATTTATATTACTGATAGAAATTATCTACTTAGCGTATATTACTACATAATAGATAGTTTAACGGATCCTTAGAGGATGGTTATTCCAACGTCCTTTGAGTTACTTGTATTCCAGTTGTTATTTCACTTGAGTTGGATTTATTGATATAATAATGTTAATCCTGACTCGAGTGTTTTGTATTTTCTTTACGCTCGGGTCAGACTGAGAGTTCAGCTTTTGAGACTCACCTTTGGAATTGGAGCTTCGTCTGGAGATCCAGCTATCTATCCAGCTTTCAGATATTCGGTTGATTCCAGTGATGTATTCTGATATTGTATTTGACTATTGTATTCGAGACTTCTGTTGTAACTTATTTAACTCTGTTATTTATATATAGTAGCTTCATGAACTACTATCTTTTGCTTCCGCTGCATATTATTACTCTGTGTCTGTGATTCTGTGATTATTTATTTACTGTATATGTTCAGTTTTGCCAAATTTAAAATTAAATATTCGGTATTTTGAATTATTCAAGTCCGGCATGTGTGGATGCGAATAGTCCAAAATAGCGGGTCGTTACAACATCGAAATGCTTCTCTTATTCTTTTATCATCTGCATTTGACTTAGTTCTAAGTGCCTTTTATTGCGGAGAATAAAAGTAAGTATATTATTGAATGACTTGAGAGTTTCTTCAAGATTTTCTCTTTGAGTTTGAGAAGAGGATGTCATTATTGATAAATAGTAAAAATATGCAAATAGAGATGAGTAGAAACAAAGAGTTTACAAATTTCTGGAAGAAACAGGTGTTTAAATAGGTAGAAATTCGTTTAAAATGAATAGACACAAGTTAGTTATTTTAAATTCAAAATTTAAAAAATAACAAAATCAGACAGTTATATGTCGACATAGGGTGTTGGGGTATGTCGGCATGGGTGTGTTGATTTATGTGTCTTCTTTGTTTTATGCATAAGTATGTATATATATAAACTTATATACTATACTATCATTTATTCCAAAGGCACGATAACGTAGAAAAACATAAGACAGATAAATTTATAGATAGATGAGCAAACAGCAGAGATACTTCACAACAAGATAAAAGAGCAATATAAGTTCATACAAAATAAACTAATACATCACATCCTAGTTTTTAGAATGTGCTAGAGGATGAGGAGGATGATGATAGGCCAAGTTTCCGACGAACTTTAGCAAAGAACTTGTTCATATTGGTGGTCTTTTTATCCAATTTCATACTAACAGATCTTTTGAGAATCCACTGATTTTCCACTATGATCTTTTGATTTTTGAGGAGAGTTTTGTTGGATGGATTGTTAATATTGATAGGATATTCAATACTTTCCAAGGAGGTGTCTTCATTCTCTTCTTTAACTTCCATTTCCTCCCCTTCTTGTTCTTCTTCCTCATTTTCTTATTCCATCTCTTCATGTGCCAACCTTTTATCCTTTTCGGCAAGAGATTCATATTGTTGAAATATGAAAGGAAATTTCATAAGAGAAATATTGGCATGATTAAACACTTTTCTTGAAACAAATTCTTCCCTTTTATAATCAACACCAAAATAATTAAAAATCCGAGTGAGTTAGATTCCATGATATAAAGTATTCTCACCCATTTCCAAATTCTTAGGACGAAGTTCATCCAAAATCACTTGCGCCCAATTAATGTCATAATGATCAAAAATAGCAAAAAGAGCTTTACAAACTTTCAAAGTAGGGTTATTGCAATTTCCTGATGTAGAAGTGATAGTATGTTGCAAAAGATGATTAACAATACGTGCTTTCGGATGAAAGTTACGATTTTTAAATTCAAAGTTTTCATCTCCTTCGAAAATGTGATGAAATGTCTCACGATCATGTTCATCAATATTAAAAGTAGAAAGATCCATTCCCGAATTCTTGCAATTGAGAATGTTGCCCAAAGTTTCACAATTTAAAATAATTTTAGTGCCTTTAACACTACTCCAAATTTCATTTTCATTTCCTTCATGAAAACCGCGATTCAAATTCGCATAAAACATTTTAACAAGATTTGGATAGCAAATAAAATCATTTTCAGAATTGTCAAAAGGACTAAGAATATGGTTATCTTCAAGAAGAGTATTGATTTCATATATGGAGAAATCGCTAAGGATTACAAACTTTCCTGCATGAACTTTTCCGTAATTAGCATAGCTTATATAAGCCTTGATTGCTTCCGGATCATTATAGAGATACACTTTAATGTTTTTTGACAGCCTCATTGTGGATGGAGTGTTTGAAGAAGCCATTTTTGAAGGGAGTGGAGAGTTTGAAAGAGTAAAAGAGAGTTTGATTTTTGAAATGAAAGTGAAAAGATACGATAGGATAAAGAAAATAAATAGATATTCAATAGTCAGGTTCTCTGGTCAAGAGTACCTTTCTAGAACATTGGAGTTGGTAAAAAAAGATTTGAATTAAAATTTGAAATTCAACTTTCTGATAGGCATGTCGACATCATGGGTAGGGCCATGTCGACATGGGTCAGAGAATTCATGTGACCTATCTATTCTTAAATACTTTAATATATATATATATTATTTTTAATATCTATATATTTTTTGAAGTGGCTATTAAATATAATAATACTCCTTTTTTTTAAATAAAATAAAAATATTATAATTTTTTAAAAATAATGATTAAAAAAATTAAAAAATTCAAACAACACATAATTTTAAGAGCAATCAAACAATCAATAAATTTTAAGCAAACAATTTCAACCAAAATATTGTAAACGTGTACCTTTTTCTAGATTTGTATCTCTGAGATCATCAGAATCATGAACAGTTGAAAAACACATATTTGAATTTTCTTTCTTCTGATCATCATCGCTTGAGGATGAATCTGAGTCTGGATCGTCTAGAGTAGCGGTATATGCTCTTTGCCTTCTCTTTGTATAATCATTTCTTATAGGAAAATGTTGCTTATCAGGATGCGGACAGTCTCTTCTGAGATGACCTAGTTCGTCACAGTTGAAACATTTGACGTGATTTGGTACTACATTATGATTTCCAGAATTCCTATGATCATTCTTTTTAAGGTTGTTCATCTTTCTGTATTTTAGAAACTTCCTGAAATTCCTTGTCACTAAGGCTATTTCTTCGTCACCATCACTACCCACTTCTGAATCATCTGTTAATGCATTGAACGCAATTGACTTCTTTTCGAATGCCTTGCTTTCTCTTCTCCCTTGCATTTGAACTTCGATTGACATTAGATTTCCAATCAATTCTTCAATCTTTAAAGTACTGATATCATTTGCTTCTTCGATTGCAAGAGTTTTTTGATCCCATTCCAGAGTAAGATAATTTAGAATTTTTCTGACTTGATCTTCTTCGGAGAAACTTTTTCCAAGTGATATTAGCGAATGCACAATATCCTGAAATCTGTTGTACATATCTGAGATGGACTCATTTAAATTCATTTTGAATAATTGAAACTGATTCGTGAGTATGGATATTTTGGTCAGTTTGACTTTGCTTGTTCCTTCATGAGTAACTTGCAAAGTTTTCCATATATCATATGCAGACTTACAAATAGATACTCTATTGAATTCATTCCTATCAAGTGAACAAAATAAAATATTCATGGCTTTGGAATTATTTTGTGCAATAGTCTTTTGCTCAACAGTCCATTGTGCAAATTTAGTTGTGGGCTCGGAATATTCAGTTTGTGTGATATTCCAAGTGTCTAATCCTATTGACTGTAAATATTTTTCATTCTACATGCCCAATATGTATAGTTACTGCCATTAAAAAATGGTGGTCTGGCAGTAGACTGACCCTCTACAAATGAACTAGTGATAGTGTTAACAGAACCAGTGTTGGTAGCCATTTTAAAAACTTTTCAAACTTCGCATTATGAAAATTTTGAAAACCAAGCTCTGATACCAAATGTCAGGAATGTGGATTATGGATCTTAAGGCTAGAATAACACTAAAGGGGGCATGAATAGTGTTTTGTGGATTTAATAAATCTTTTTCAAACTTATGTAATTTAATCACCAACAAATGCAATATACAGACAGAGATATAATCACAGAATTAGACACAGATGCAAATAATGAATAAAAGCAGTAAAGGAAAGAACACGCCAGGATTTTATACTGGTTCGGAGTTACCCTACATCCAGTCCCGCACAATTGTATGGATTTCTTTTCAAAATAATCTCCTAGATTACACCCTCGATTTCAAGGCCACGAGGTACACCTTCCTGTATTCGAGTCTGGGGCAAGGTCTCTTGATTTACCAGGCTATAAGATCACCTAATCGATTTCCGAGGCAACAATCACACCCAATTGATTTCAAGGCTCAACCGCACCTTTTACTCAACAGTTTAATTTACAAATAAATCTATAACTCTGAGTAGCATTGAGATCTTATGGAGAGAGTGGAAGAGAATCAAACAAGAGATAAACAAGTTTGATTCACTTGGTATTTTGGTAGAGTATAGTTTGGATTCTTTAGAATAAATATGGAAGATGAAGAGGAGAGAAAGTGAATGAAAATCTGGTGAAAATTCGTTTAGAACTTACTGGTATTTATAGAGATCAACAGCCATATCTATTCGTGAAAGGGTACGACGAATAGATACTTCTTTTGAAAATTTGAAAATTGAAAATTAACGGGCACCATGTCAACATGAGGGGTAGGAGTATGTCGACATGCTCTAAGCAAAAATGATGACTTTTATTTTCTTAAAATTGGTTTCTATAATTTTTCAAAACAATTTCTAAACTTTTATAAATATACTTGAATATAGTTTAACCATATAAAAGAGTTTAGAAAGTAGTTTTTAATATATAATCTTAATCTATAAAGTGATGTAAAATTTGAGTATATAAATATTTGAAAACTAAACATTAAAACAAGAGATAGTTTAAATCAAGGGCAATTTTGAAATCAAAATATTAAAAATGATAAAGATAATTTTGAGGCTAAACTATTTCAAACAGGACAGGTGACTTTTTGAAAAGAAGGTTTTGAAAACTTTTTAAAATAAGAGATATATTTTTGAAAGGATTTTTTATAAAATTAGTGGATTTAAAATAGGACCATTATATGTTCCACTAGATATTGTCGTAGGTTCCATCCCACTAGGGTTCCATCCCTTTAACAGGCTCGATGTGGATTCCATTCCATGAATAAATTTTGAATAAAGATGTAAGTGCTTTCAAGAAGTTTTAACATAATTCTAGACTCAATACTTATCTTATGCTTTGAAACCTTGAACTCTTGATATCTTGATACTTATGAGTCTTCAATCTTGATATCTATACTATATAGTCTTCATTCTTGGTACCGCATGTTTATATCCTGCATATACATATATATCTAAATTATAATGTTAGTATTTATATTTTATAATAAGTCATAAGGTTGTTGTCATCAAAACCATCCTTTTCAAGGACTAACAACGGGGAGCGTACAACAAGAACATTACCAGAGGTGGGGATTCGCTCCATGTGAGCGTCAATGATGAAAGTGAGTGGAAGGGTCTTCCTTTGTACATGAATTGACGATAATGCGATGTTAGAAATAATGTGTAGATGTCTTCTTCTAATGGAGTCACAGGCGGAGGTCACCATATAACCATGAGCCATGGCCCAATCATGCTCGAGAAGCAAGAGTCGAGGAATCTATTATTGGTTATTATCCAAATATGTTCAAGGAGCAAGAGTCGAGGATTCTGCATTGGTTATTATCTAAGTATGCCGAGGAGCAAGAGTCGAGGACTCTATAGTTATCTATTTTTTGAGTATACTATAGGAGCAAAAGTTGGGAACTTTATGATTGTTTGTTATTGTTGGAAACTAAAGTCGTGTGCGTGATTGGGTAAGTTAGTTTACTTTTGTGATGCTATCAGGATAGGGTCTACCTAAAGGGACAAGATTCAATGACAATGAGATTTTGGAAATGGGTATGATGGTAATTGTTACTCTATTTTTTCATAAGGATATAGCGATTAAGGCTCCTAAGCCAGGCCTGACCTGGTCCAGTCCAACTAAGCTCGGGTCTAGGCTAGTCTCCCTAAAGCTAGCCAAAGGTTGAGGGTGGACCAGCAAGGCTCCCTCCGTTACCATTTCAGGTCCAAGCTAGGCCCATATCATCCCATTTACTCATGCCGATCAAGCAAGGCGTGAGGACCAATACAACTTAGCAAAGTTTAAGAACGACTCATGACCATGCATATGATCGGTCCTCTCACGCTGGTCTGCTTTCAACATGGCACCAAGTATGACCACCCGCTTGAGCATCTCTCCCAGCTCCTTGCTGGCCGGCATAACTCAAAGTCGTCTTTAACATAGTCCATCATTTTATCAATTTTTAGTGCAACCACCTATGGATTGTAGGTCATTTCATCACCCCTCGCCTTGCTTGGCATGTCCTCCATTCTCAGCACTTCCCTTCCTCTTCATGGTCCTAATGGCAAGCGAACTAACTCGGTATGTCTTGCCACTTAGGCATATGGGAGTAAAGTGACAAGAGGTACAGCCAAGTGTACCAAGTGTACCTACTCCTGACAAGAAGCATGGTCCATTTCTCTAGCATGCTGCCATAGTATTAGTGCATTGAATGAAAAGTAATGCAGGGCATGCATATGATATAGTTCTCCTGTTGGTCTTCATCTTAGCCACACATTCCTTTCATTTAGCTAGTTTTCTCCTATCAAGTCTGTTCGGCTAGATTAGTGGTCAAGCACACTTCCTACCCGTTTTACTGCACAATCTCAACCGTCTAAGCATTAGCTCAACTACTATAAGAACCCATGCATTACAACATCAAAGGGGAGTTACTGGGGTTTCGGCCTCAGCCCCCAGCATCGGGCTGGCAGGTTGATCTGTGAGTCGATCAACTATGTCATGCATTACCACCTCAAAAGGATTGGTCAAAGAACGCATGGCCATGTCACCAACAAAACAACACCAAAGAGCCTATTACTCGGCAAAACCTTGGAATTTACTTCTTCATTAATCTTAAGTGCCTCGTCTTTTCTTATATTCTCTCGTAGTTCCTTGTAATTGTAAGAGAGCCATAAAGTAAGAAAGCTTCACAGTGAACATAGACAGCTTTTCCAAACCACTTTACATCTTATTCCATTTATCTTTAAATGCTTTCTTTCCCATATTTTTTGATCTTAAGCCTAGTGATTAGCAGGTGAATTTTGCTCTTTATGACACATCATCATAATCCCAAGGTTAGTGAAGAATATATTCAATTTTTTAGCACTAGAAGAAGGGCCCGAACCTTCGATCTTGTGGTTAACAACCACATGTTCTAACCCATGTTGGGCGTCAACATCTTGATGCTATAACCAGTAACTAATCCAAATCCCCTTGAGAAGTTGGGCCATGATCTTGGTTCAGCTTCATTTCATGTGTTGCCACGATGCATGCCTACTCCCTCACATTACTGCAGCTGTCAACAAAGTTGTAGAAGTTGCGGTATGTTTCGCATAAGGATCAGGTCAACCATGAAAGGCAGCGTTCCTTCACCCTCCATCACTTTAGGTCCAAGAATTCTCCCTCCCATAGGAATGCCCGAGCTGGTCCATGCTCGAGGCTAATCCTAGGGGTAAGACAGGAAAGACAGCAAGCCTAGCATTGTTATCCACCTACCGTGTATCCCCCTTTTCGAAGGATACTTGAGCCGCTTAGCGCTCCAGGTTGTGTCTAGATCAGCCCTCTCTCGGGCCGTCAAGCAGCCCCTCGTCCATCTTCATCCTCAACCATATCCAAATGTGGTCGGGTGCCTACCGACATGTCTTAAGATGTCTGGATGTAATAGCCAGTGTCCTCAAGCATATTTGCAACCTCATCCTTGCATCATAGATAAATTTTAATCATGATAATAAGTTTAACTATTTGCTAAGTTATTGTGAATAACGGCACTAGTTTTCCATCTCACCATTTAACATAACACTTATACCAAGTGCTAAATCTAGCTTTGCTCTTTGGTTCGAGCCAGGACCAGCATTCATCTTACGAATGGTGACATGTCACCTAGGAGAAACCTCGAGCCCTCATGGCTTCGGTTCGAGCCGGGGTGGTCTACCACTCTGCACGTGAATGCTTGTCACCCGGGAGAATCTAGCGGTAAACATGCACTCTCACTTAATGCCAGTGTGTCCTTTCACTCAACACATGGCAATACTTGGGTTCGTATATCCGCCATGACTCAACCCATCATGCAACCACACTACTATTAACATATCCTAAATAAACAAACATTTTTTTGCAAATAATGCAGGAACTCCTCCCAATGTGTTACACAGAAGAACCTCTAGCTATTCAGTGTCGAGGTTTATGTTGGGACCGCCCAACAACAAAGCAGCATAGTCAGGCTAAGCTGTCATATGCCGGCTTCGGCACACAACAACAACCGAGTTTCTTGGTTAACACTCACTTCTAAGTCCACTGGTCAGCCCGACCTGTCAACTAAATAGATTGACCAATCTAGTGTAAGGTACCATACTAGCAATATGAGATATGCTACTCTACAATCCAAAGCAACAACTTCAAATGATAATTTGCAATAAAGAATCTATTTTAAGTTCAGAAGAGTGTAGGGGCACAATGCCCGCCGCATCGACTCGCAATGATATTCTTATCGCTAACTAATTATAAAGATGAAAATGAGAGAGAGAAGGAGAACCATGCCAACAACGCCCTTCACAAGTTCTAGCTTCAAGTGTGTTGATGAGCACCTCATGCACTTCAATCGATCTAAGGCAGTGCCACCCACCTTTGAAGCATTCCATATCAAATCTCATAAGAGATCTAAAAAATTTTCTACACAAAATCACCAAGGAGCTGATCAAGACGTCGGTTGTGACATCGAAGGAAGAGGCGGCAACAACTACTCTGTCTAGCAGAGCAATTGGGCTCCTAAGCAAACCTTGGTTTGGGAATGTCCAAAGAAGATAACGGGAAGCATACATGCACCGGCTGGGCCATCAAATGGATTTTTAGATCGAGATCAACAAACAGTCACTATCGAAAAGATTGCTAAAAAGTGCATGCCCAGGTTAAGCAGCAAAGCAAGATCCATGAAAAGAAGCAGAAATCAAAATAGCGGTCCGAGGTACAATAAAATAATAGTTCGGCACCCAAGAAAGTTTCCTTCTTTCTGTAACAACCCGAAATTTATCCCTTAATAATTGATTCGTTAATTAATTAAATACTAAAATAAATTTGTCAAATTATCAAAATTGAGCCATGGGAGTTGCACCATTATGTCCGTGGTAATTTTTTTCTCAATTTCCATATATAGAACGTCAGAATCCAAGTTGACATGAGCAAGGAACAAAATGGTCAATATATATACAGGCCAGGTCGACCGACCGACTTGGGCACAAGTGCGATTGACGGCCTGGTTGACTCGCCTGCCTATTTAGGCGAACGAAAGAACGTTTTTTTGAAAGTGAACACGTAATTTGCATTGTTTAAACTGATTTGGTCCTTCTATTCTTGCATCCGATGGCTCCTATTCAACCTATGATATGGTTGCATCCTATTCAATCCCCGAATCCAACGGTCCGAGATCCACTTCTACACCTATAAATAGAACCCTATACGTAACACTTTTTCTCATTCTAGATTTTCTCTGCTTGGGTCCACCTTTACAAGAAGGACCCTAAAAGGAATAATTTTTCAAGGAGAGAATCTTTTAATAAAAATATTTTAATACCTTCAAGTGAATCTGTGAAGGCCTAAAGGGAAGAGCTAAGGACTATAGGTGAGTGATTGTAATTTTTAAATTTCTTTAAGTAATTTAATAATAGGGTTTCCAATAGTTGTAGTTTAACTACGATTTTTTGAGTAATCTTTTTAGTAATTTATTTACAGTTTTTAGAACTATTTTCAGTCTATTCCTTCTAGCTATTCTTTTCAGTTAATTTTAGTTTATTTCTGTTAATTATAGTTTTTTCCATTTAATTATAGCTTATTTACATTATTTTAATTTATTTACTATTATTTATGTGTTATTTACACCTTCTTCCTATGCCTTGGATTTCCTTCTATTTTCAATTTTCTTTTATTTCTCCTTCTTCTTCTTCGCATATGGATTAGAATAGAATTAACGCGAAATTGGATTAAATAATAAGAAATCTAAAATAATGGAATATGAGATGTAAATCACAAGATTGTAATATAATTGGAATATGACCGAAATTATGCCTGACTATGATATCAATTGACTAAATTAAGAAGGTTAGTCTAGTTATAACTTAGAATTATAACCAAAAAAGAATAAAAGAAGAAAGAAGCTTATTTTCACACTCAGACCTTGGGTGAAGTAATAAGCATGATTATAACGTAAGTTATAAATTGATAAGCTATGGAAACTATGGTAAACTATAGAAACTATGGTGCTTATTTTAAGACTTAGGATAAATTAATAAGCAATAATAGTAATTGATAAAAACAAAGGCTTATTTAAATAATTTATCTAAGTTAATAAGAAAAGATAAGAGCAGGACCTGTACCAAATAGCATTCCCCTAATATTTCTATGGTTATGGTGTTTCACATAACTCTAAAGTGAGATGAGGTGCTTTATATAATCCAGAAGTGAGGCGATGGGCACACTTATGATTATAATGGTAGTAAACGGTCAATCTATGGTAGTTCAAATCAAGGGGATTTGAACAAGGGGCGCAACTAGATTTTTGTTTGATATGGACCAGTACCTGCGACATTTCCCCTATTTTTTTATGGGCATGGTGTTTCACAAAACCCTGAAGTGAGGCGAAGTGCTTCACATAATTCTGAAGTGAGGTGAGCGGCATGATTATGCTGACTAGTGTAAATAAAAGGTCAAAGTTAGGAGCAACAGGTCGCATGGGTATGGCGGTAGTTATGCGTGCGACTTCCATTTCTGTGTTCAGTAATCGCTATGAGTTCCAAGCGCTTAGTAAGTGTGTCTTTCGTAGACACTAGTGTAGGGAAACGTCCAGTCCACAGTAGATTCTATGGAGTAGCAGGCCAATCAAAGGGAATAGTTAGGAATTCAGCCTAATCAAAGCAGCTATCAAGGATAAGTGCAAACAGTCAAAGTTGACCTATCTTATTAATTAAGTACAAGCTAATTCATATTTATTTCCAGTTTCTCTCTTTCCTATTTCCTTTGTTTCCTTATATATACTAGAACTGTTGTAAAGTCTATTACTTCTACTTTGCTTAAAGATTCTAGTAGTTACTATCGTTCACTAGACTTTTGTCTGACCCACTTCTCTATTTTCCCCCTTTTCCCCTATAGAAAATCAAGGGAGAGGGCAGTAGATTGCAGTTGCTCGAAGTTTTCTTGGAGAAGATTTTGCTATGTATTTCCCTACTTTTATTTCCGTTTTCTTTCTTTGTACTAGCACTTGAGAGGAATATTTATACTTTGTTTTTTGTTTAGACTACCAGTTTTTATTTCATGAGACATATTGGGTTTTGAGACATGTATGCTATATTTGTTATTTGACTTATTTGGTTAATGAAGCATTATGAAGATTCTGTTTCGAATAAGTTATTATTTTAGTTTCTGCTATTTTTACCTTTTTTCTTGTGAATCTTAGTCTTTGTTAGTTTCAGTTATACCTACAATGCACCACACCTTTTAAGGTGTCCTTTTGGATATATTAAGGTGTATGGGGGTGTTTCACTCGGTATTGGAGCCTAAGGTTGCAGGATCCCTAACAAATTATTTTTAAAGTAAAGTATTTTCCAAAATAACTTGTTTTAAAAAGTATTTTTCAGAAAAGAACTCTTAGGAATGTTTTTGAGTATAAAAGAGTCTTTATAAAAATCTCCTCATAAGTCCAGTTCAATCTCCCTTTGACTCTTTCCTAAACTATCTTTTTCTTTTCGTAGAATGGTTGATGCCCCGAACCTATCCAAGGGCAGTCTAGTCCTAGCCCGGTTTTGTAGTTACTTATAAGCCATGACTCCAGAGGTGCACTGGCCAACGCCCAATCCTGCACCAGCAGATGGGAACCCCATCAACCCATATGCCACCATCAATTTCTCTAAGCTTTGTAAGGAATTTGCGAGTTTGGACGGAAAGACTTTTTCTGCCAAGGAGACTTTTGTGGAGGCAAGAGGTTGGCTTAGGGACATCGAGAGGATATTTGGCTTATTAGGCTTTGAGGACCAGCAGTAGGTACAACTAGCCTCTTGGCAGTTGAAAGAAGAGGCTTCTTACTGGTGGGAGGTTGTTGAGTTGGAAGGAAGAGAAGTCTATTGGAATGGGTTTAGGTAGATGTTTGAGAGGAAGTTTCTGTCTCAAGCGGAAGAAAGTGTTCAGCTGGAGAGGTTTATCAATTTGAAGTAAGGTATTTCGTATTTTAAGGGATACATCAATCAGTTCAATGAATTTTCGTGAGTTGGTATGAAGTTGGTGAATACGCCGCATGAGAAAGCTATGAAGTTTGCAAAGGGATTGAATCAACCCCTTCAGGGATTATTATTGACTCACGTACCGATGGGAGCTACTTATAAGTCTTTGATTGAGATTGAACTTATGTTAGATGCAGTCAAGGAAGGAGAGAAGGGTTATGTCATAAGGTTCAAAGAAGAAGTGGTGGAAAAACAATAAGGAGAAGAAGAAAGGTGATGGCCCTTAGAAGTATATTAAGAAAGGTTTGAAGTGCAACTATGGGATTGTTGGACATGTCGCTAAGGATTTTAGAAGGGATAAGATGAAGGGAAAGTGCTTAAATTGCGGACAGCCTAGTCACTTGAGTAGGAATTATCCCCAAAGAGCAGGGCAGGGGACTAGTGTACCAGTCGGGCAGATCCAAGCATTAGACGCAGCACCTTCGGACAACATTCCGGATAGAGGTAGGAAAGTCACAGTTGAAGGTTTGATTTCTATATCATATTTTCCCATTCAGACTTTATTCGATTCTAGAGCATCACACTTTTTTATCTCTAGTTCTCTTGTGGATTGTTTGCACTTAGACATTTCTTTATTGGTAGACCCCCATTGTTGTTTCAAACCCCATAAGTGGATCGACACACTTGTCTATGGTTTGTAGGGGTTTGAAAATTTGTATCCTAGGCATAGAATTTGACTGCGACGCCTTTGTTTTGGGATTCTCGGAGTATGGGATGATCTTGGATATGGATTGGCTATCCACATATGGAGTTATTTTAGTCTGTGAGAGGAGAGTCGTTAGATTATAGATTTTCGGTGGTAGGACTCTCGAGATATCTTACGACCCGAAAGGGTCAATCATGTTGATCTTTCTCTATTCCCTCGATTCATTTTCAGCAGAGTTTTATTCGGTTCCTGTCGTTAGAGATTTTCCCGACGTCTTTGGGGAAGTTAGGGGACTGCAACCTAAGAGATAAATTGACTTAAGAATTTATTTGACAGAGAATGCTAAGCCAGTAGCATTACCTGTGAGGCACATGGCATCTAGGGAGAGGAAAGAGTTGAGCAAACAAGTCAATGAGCTTTTGGAGAAAGGTTTTATAAGAAGGAGCATATCAGAGTGGGGAGCGCAAGTCGTCTTCGCTACTAAGGTGGATGGTTCTCTTCGACTTTGAAGTGATCATAGAGAATTAAATAACCTCACCAAGAAGAACCGATGTCCGCTCCCTATAATTGATAAACTTTTCTGACCGGTTAGTTAGATCTTCGGTTTTTTCTCAGCTTGATTCAGCCGTGGGATTCCATCAGCTTAGAGTTGCTGATGACAACATATATAAGACTGCGTTTAGGACTCCATACGGATTTTATGAGTGGTTGTTTATGCCTTTTGGGCTAACCAATGCCCTAGCCTACTTTGTTGATTTTATGAGCCGTGTCTTTAGAGAAGTCCTAAATAAATTCGTAGTGGTATTCATGGATGACATCCTGGTATTTTCCAAGAATATGGAGAAGCATGTTGTTCATTTAAAGGAAGTCCTTCGCATATTTCGTAGTCACCATTTGAGAACTAAGTTTTCGAAGTGTCATTTTTGGAGAGAGGAGGTACGTTTCCTGATGCACGTGGTATCGAAGGAAGGTTTGGCTGTTGACCCTGCCAAGGTTATTGCAGTACAAGATTGGAAGGTTCCCAAGAACGTCATCGAGGTTATGAGCTTCCTGGGATTGGCTAGCTGTTATAGGAAGTTCATTAGAGACTTTGCCAAGATTTTGGTACCACTCACGCGCCTTACTAAGAAGAATAAAGCTTTCATGTGGGACATGGATTGTGAGGATTTATTAAAAAGCTTAAGAGATCCCTTACTAGTGCACTAGCGTTAGTACTACCCGATGGAACTAAGTCTTTTACTGTATACACCGATGCATGTGGGACGGGCCTAGGAGCGTTGTTGATGCAAGAACGGTGGGTGGTATGTTATGGTAGTAGGCAGTTGAGGACGCATGAGAAGAACTACCTTACCCACAATTTGGAGTTGACTGCCATAGTTTTTGCACTCAATTCTTGGAGGCACTATTTTCTTGGAGAGAGGTTCGAGCTTTTCACCGACCACAAGTCACTGAAATACCTATTCTTGTAGAAGGACTTGAACTTGAGGCAACAGAGGTGGATGGAGTTTTTAGCCTCGTATGATTTTGAGATAAATTATACCCCTGGCAAAGGTAATGGTGTTGCAGATGCATTGAGTAGAAAGAAAGCAACCCTTAATCCTTTGTTCGTAGAGTGGAGGAGTTAGGAGTTCATTTCTACTTTTGATTTAAAACCCTCTACGGACATTACTCCCAGATTGTTAGCGACATTAGAGGTGAGGTCTACCCTTATGTATCAGATTGGCTTAAGGTAACGAGAGGATTCGAAGCTTATGGATGTGATGGATAGGATTAGCAGAGGAGGGGTCTCTAGACATCTCCAACGTTATTCCATTGATAGCAAAGGGTGGCTTAGGAGAGATGGGAGGCTTTGTGTTCCCTACACCAGTGATTTGTTGAGAGCGATATTGGAGGAGGGACACCATTCCCGTATGACTATTCATCCGGGTGGTGATAAATTGTATCGGAATATGAAGAGAATGTTCTATTGGAATGGAATGAAGAAGGACGTGGCGGAGTTCGTGGCTAAATGCCTCATTTTCCAAAGGGTAAAAGCAGAGCAGCAGAAGCCCGGTGGATTACTTCAGCCCGTAGATGTGCCAGAATAGAAGTGGGATAGTATTTCTATGGATTTTATAAATGGTTTACCCCGTTCTAGGAAGGGGAATACTAACATTTGGGTGATTGTTGATCGGTTGACTAAGAGTGTCCACTTCTTTCCAGTTAAGAGTAAGCGCACAACATCATATTTGGCATCCATTTATATTCGAGAGATAGTCCTACTTCACGGAGTCCCTTCTAGCAGGGTGAGTGATAGAGATCCTATTTTCACTAGTAAGTTTTGGAGAAGCTTACAGGAGGCGTTAGGGATGCAACTTAGATTGAGTATGGCCTATCACCCATAGACGGATGGTCAAACGGAGAGAGTGAGTAGAGTGCTTTAGGATTTGCTACGTATGTGCATTTTGGACTTTGGAGGAACTTGGTGTTGAATCATAAGTTTTGATTCATGACAAAGAGCTTAAACAAATTAGTGATGAGACTATATGATCAAGTGACAAAAAGAGAAAGAGATATACTATAAAACTACAAAGGAGACAAGACTTCAAAACGGAGTGTAGTATGTTTATTTGTTGAATTTTTTAGTCTTAGAATTGTTAAAATTTATCCTTAAGTAGCCCACACAAAATCAGAGTTGTTTTAAAATTCAATTTCTTTAAAAAATGTGTTAAATGTGCACTGACAACTAGATCAGTCGACTGACCAAATATGATCAGTCGACTGACCTGCTTAATTGCACAGATACACTATGTTTTACACCAACTTTGAATATTCAGTTGACTGGTCATTTTGGGTCAGTCGAGTGAACGTTTCTAACAGCTATTTTCCTGAAGAGACGCTTCCATTTGCGAAGAGTTACGATCAAATATGAAGGGTTATGGCTGCATCTTTTGATCAAAAATCTTTATGAATAGTTGTAGCTGTTTATCTACTATATAAATACTTGAGATTCACTTCTCAAATCATAGAATTTTATTTTGTTTTCTGATCACTCTCCACTATCTATCTCTGCATTCTACAAGCAATCAAATTTATATATTGCATGAATCTCTGAATTAATTAATTTATTCTTCGATTCAAAGCAATGTTTTCCTTTCTAATTTTTATACACACAATATATACTTGAGGAAAAGATTATAGGAAGGTTGTAGTATCAAAGAAAAATCAGTGTTATCAAGAACACAAGTGTCAAAACAATTTTACTGATGTTGTTGAAGTCCTATTCGGTTGTTCAGGCTGTAAATGTCCTCTTTCGGTTGTTAGAGGTAGAAAAATCCTGATCGGTTACTCTGGTGTTGTATACCTATTCCTTCGGGTTAAGTGAGGGGTTATTGTGAGAAATTCCAGAGGGAAGTCTGGTACTGGACGTAGAACGGGAAGTTCGAACATGTATAAAAACTCCTGGTGTGCTTATTCTTATTTAATTTACTATTATTATCTGTTTTCGCATTTAGATTATAATACATTCCATATTACACGATCCTAAGTGATAACTAGCCACACAGTAGTCACTTTCATTTGGTATCAGAGCTAGACATCCTATAACCGTAACACAGTTATTTGATAATTTTTTTTAATACGGAAAACAACACCAGCACAAGCACTGTCATTAACACTTGTTTTATTGAAGGTCAATCTGCTGCACGACCTCCACTATTCAATGGCATGAATTATAATTACTGGTTAACTAGAATGAGAATATATATGCAAGCTAAGGGTTTTGAAACTTGAAACATTACCCAAAATGAATATACCATTCCAACGGAAGATTTTTCAACTTGGACTACTGCACAGAAAACCGATGCTACTTCAAATGCTAAAGCAATGAACATGTTATTTTATGCATTAGATAAAAATGAGTTTTGTAACAACCCTGGTTGGAGAGTACCGTAAATATTAAATTATAATGAAGATTATAATTTAATAATGGAATTAATTGAATTTATTGGAAGAAAATGATGAATTATATTGTTTATTTGGAATAAACAATATAATATGAATAAATTTTGGGAGAACAATATAAAATAAGGTTTATTTCAAAGTAAATGATTGAAGCAAATTTAAGATGAAGGAAAGATGAAGTAAACAACTTAATTGTGATCTTTGAGTTGGAAATTATCATTGATGGAATTTAGTAGGAGCATTAAAGGAATATTGGCAATTTATTCCAATATTCTCCTTTTATTGTAAAATAAAAGGGAAAATAAAATTAGAAAGATTTTATTGTATTAATAGTAATAAACATATGTGTGAGATAAACTTGTTCCTTTATTTCATGAATTTTGAATATAGAGATGCAACTATATTCAATTAACATGTACGATTTGGCGATAATGTAATTTATTGTCAAATTGCATCTTTTCTTTGTTAAATACAAAGAAAATTGTTAAATAATTGTTTAATCATCATATGCATAATGAATTTGAATTTTTGGGCTAATGAATTGTAACAAAATAAATTAATCACTCCATTTCGATGGTTGGAGTGGTTTGGAATAATTAATGGAATTTGGTTTGGGTTGGGGAAATCATATTGGTAATTTTAAAACCAATAATACATTTTATTGTAAAATAAAATGTGGGGAATAAAAAAAAAAAAAAATCTTCTTTGAGTATATAAAAAAAAAATGATGGACATGAGTAAAATAAAGTTTCTACTTTATTTCATGAATTTGAATGTAGTTAATTGACTACATTTGATTAAATTGATAATTTGTACAATATTGTGCTTGTTTGCCAATATTGTCATTTTATTAATTAAATATAAATATAAGAATGAGTTAATAAAATAATTAATCATGATAACTATGATTAAAAATGTGAGAAATAATTTAATAATGTCTAAACCTGTATTTGTTTTGTTTTGGGTACATAATATCTTTTTATTTAACCAATTGCATTAAATTTGCAATTTATTTTGCAATTATGGGAAAATTGGATAAATTGAGTAATAAATGGAAATTTAAGAACAAATTTGTTAAAACTTATGTTTTGATAATTTTATTAAAAACTAGATGACATAACGAATCCAACGCATCCAAAATCATTAAAAACGGATTAAAAATGTAGAAGTTATGAAGATTTAAGCATTGTATAAGTGTAAATAAACTTAAACAAATTTTTGCCTAAGTAAATATGGGTAATTGGGTTAAGCCCAAACCCAATATCCACTAGAGAAACTTCTAGAGCCAGGAAAGAAGTACATACACTTCTTCCTCCTTCAGCTCATTTGAGAAAAGAAACCCTAGAAGCTCAAAAATTAGAAACAATGGCCGCCATCTCAAACCCTAGCCATAATTAATAAAATTCTTTGCTAAATCAATAGAAATTTGGATCCAATTCAACAAGAAGGTAATCTCCATCCTTCTCTATCTTGAATTTGAGGAGAAATCCATATTTGTTTATTGTAATTCTTGTTTTGTAATTTATCTTCTCTTGCATGCCTATTTTCAACAATCATAGGTCCGGCAAAGGCAAATTCGAGTTGAAAGCTTCCATCTTCAAGCCTAAATCATCATCTTTTTACTGCTAATAGGTAAGCTAAGGCTTATAGCAACTGTAAACGAATAAATTTCAGCAGCAAATAATCTTTTGCTTGAAATATTTGGTTAAATATGTTGAATTTTACCTCCGTTCTATATTGATTGGTGCTGAAAATGCCCTGTCTTGTTTTACTCATATCTGGCTCGTCCGGTATCGGATTGACGCCAATCTTTTTTCAGATTGTAGAGGACTGATTAGGGTTTGTTTATTTTAAATTTCATTGGGTTCTGAGTCCGTTTGGACCTTCTTAGTTGCTGTCAAAAATGAAAATCCGAGAGGGACTAAGCCCAGAATATTCTAGTGGCTGGTTAGTGTTTTCACCGTAACTTTTGTGTTTCTTATCGGAATTTTGATTTCTTGGATGTTCTGAAATCCTTGTGAAATATCCCACAACTTTCATGTTTTCGGTTTTGACTGATTTTGAAGTCTACATAGTGGAAAATTGGCATTTTCATCGCTGGCCTGTGTTGACAGGCAGCGCAAATAATTTCTTTCTTAGTAGTATTTTGATCATAACTTCTTCGTTACTCATCGGAATATCAAAATTTATGAAGTTTTGGAAACCTGAGGCTGTTGGCTACAATTTTTGTATTTTTTATTTTGTAGAATTTCAAAGTTTGCATGGTGGAAAATTGATGTTTTCAATGTTGGCCTGTTATGAACTGCCCCAACATTGATGTACTTGTTCGACTTTGATGATTTCATTTGCATGCTTTTGCAAGAATTTTACTACGAAATTTGATGCTAACATTTGATTCTTTTTTCCAGCAATGGACTAGTAAATTTAGAATGTGACTTGAATTCAAATTGGTTTTAAATACGATTTAAATTTTGAATATCGGTTTTTACCGATTAAATTGCAAATTGATGTTTTTCTGAGTTTTAAAAATCCGAATAAATTGCATAAAATCTTCTAAAATCATGGGTTGAGCAATAAATGTTTTTATACATTTTTAAAGGTTTTTAAACAATTATTCTTTATTTTCTAGGCTTTCAAAAATCATTAAAATTCTTTAAATGATGGGTTTTCACTCATAATCCTTTAGATAAATTTCTATAAATTGGTTTAAAATCCCGTTTTCTCTAGTAAAATATATTATAATTAATTTTATTTACTTTAATTACTTTTATGCTTTTTCGGACATATAAGGAAACAAATTAAAAGATTTAGTAAATCCGTGAGGTATGGGACTTGAGTATTTACTTTTTCGGTTAAATTCGGACTTGTACTATCGAAACGACATTGAGAAATCTTTTTGATTTACTCCTTGGGATTTACCACTTTGTGGTCTGGGATAGAGTGTTATATTAGTCTTTTAGACTAATAACTTTAGTCTAATATTTCGTATTCGGAAGCATATACGACATGAGACTATCTTGGGAAAAACACTATTGCCGATGATATGAGGCAATTGTTTTATATGAGATTTTCTGAGATTTATAATTTTATGGAATTTTCCACTTGTCAATGAGATAAGACAGGTTAGATATTATATGCCTTACGCCAATGACATGAGGCAATTCTTTGAGATTTTGATGCATTTGTTAGTGTGGCATCGACTAGCGGCTAGAAAACCGCTGAGTGAGGACGTACGGTATGGGACGTACGTAACCACTTTTCGGGTTACTATCCGAGAGTTTCTGACACATTCTGGGAATTACTAGTGCTATGACCTTTGGGTCATCTGAGAATCTGGGAATCTGAGAATCTGGGAAATTAAGAATCTGGGAAAGTGTGACTTCGGTCGCCTTAGAGATTCATGTGGGTACCTAACTATATTACTAGCACTAGTCTGAGAACTTTAGCACGTGCAACATGCTTTAGCATGTAATTATTGGCCAATCTGAGATTTATTTTATGAGTTAAGAAAATTTTGATTTCACCATATTTTGATGTGTTTACTTAGCCTTATAGAGATGAATAAGGCGAAATATGAGTTTTTGAGGATTTTGGTGATTTCAATTTTATGGTTTTATACTTGGGTTTCATTTACTACTTTGAGAAGTTTATTTATTCATGTATCATATTTGGATGTTTTCTTTATATGCATGAATCCACTAGTATTAACCCAAGTAAGTGTAGAATTATACCATCTTAGAGATAGACAGTTCTTGATATCAACCTTAGTCATTCTTATCAATTATTGGTCCCTTGATGTATGTTTCCCCTTATACCTTATCGTATTTCCTCTCTAACGATAAGATTCAGTTGCCTGACCCGTGTGTTTTCACTCGGGTCAGACCGAGTTGTTTCAGGTATAATCTATTGGGCTTAGCTTGAAGTTGATGTTGGATATCAGCTCTTCTTTCTCTTGAGTAGTTTATTTCTTCTGCATACTCTGATGTTTTTACATTTGATTCGATGTATACGGTGTGGTCGTATACCACCTTTATTGTATTCATATTGTATTGTACTGAACGTGTATCAGTGTATATGTATATATATATATATGATGTTGGTTACTGTTCTGTGATGTGATTTACATTCAGTTATTGTATTTTGTTCTGATAGATCCGTTTGCCACCTATAGTTTTGGATTAAGCATTTACTGGGTATGTCGATCCACTTGAGTTGAAAAATTATAATGCATTTATCGACGTATTCAATGGATGTTTAAGACAAAATTATAGATGGTCGCCCTTAACCAGCCCTATTCTCCGCTTTAGTAGACAGAATTACTCATTAATTCTCTTTACTAAGGTGGGTCTCGGGGTGGGGCGTTACAGCTTGGTATCAGAGCTAGGTTCAGAACAAAGTAGAATAAACACATAACAGTACGTATATCACAATACGTCAAAGTACAATACGAGTGAATCATTGTCCTTCATTTGAGCTTGTTTTCGAATAGTGCTTTGATTCTTTTTCGAGTTTTGGGATATGTTGAGATGGAATATGTCTAGGAATATAAATTGTATTCCGTAGTATTTCATAACTGAGTTTGATGTTATCTTATCTTATGAATAATCTTATTTGGGATTATTCTATTCTTTTCTTTTTTTTGTCGATACGAGTGAGTTCGTATCGATGGAGTTGATCGATTTCTTTGAGCATTCTTGTTGCATTCATTTGTGAGTTGTGAATCCTATTGAAGGGATCCACAATGATTGGCTCATTGTGGGCATTCTGAGATTTTTATTTGATGTTGCTTTTGCGAGTATTTGTTTGTTACTCACAATCTTGAGATGTATCTGATTTGAGATGGACTAACCAATTTGATGTTAAGCTCAATCCTTTTGTTGTTATAGGATCCTGTATTTATTTAGGCATCCTAATTTTATTGGGTTATTATTTCTATCACTTTGAAATGTTAATGATGATTTCGAAGTTTCTGTATTCGCTCTTGAATATCGAGATGTTGATGATATATCTCGAATTCCAATCAAGGTGACTTTGTTGAGTTTTGTAAGTCAATTTGGATTTGACATCCAATCGAAAAATCGAGTGTTGAGGTAACCTTATTCCTAGCTCTTAGCTCTTCGGTTATCCTTCCACGGGGATATCCACTAAGGAATGAGGAGAGTTTCTAGATATTCGAGTTAGATTGAGTTTATCATTCTACTTTGTTTGAGTGTTCTTTTCAGACAGTCAATCATTGTTATCCTTTAGCATTACTCCGTTTGAAGTAGCGATTCGTGGATTGTGTGTTTCTTCTCCTTCGAGAAGAATATCTTGCTTATCTTATATCTTGCTGTTTTTTTTCTCTTGGAGCGGCTTGTGATATTGTAAGATTGACAAACACTCTGTCTCCTTTTGATGATTTTGAGAATCAAGTATTCTGGGAAAATCTCGATGCATTCTCTTAATGTTCTTTGGTTTGATTTTTTTTTAAAGCTATATATATATGAGTTTTAAAAAGAGAAATTGGAGTTTTGAGATATTTTAAAAATCAAAGAATGTTTTGAGAATATATTTATATGAGTAGTATTCTTTCATAGAAATGATTTTAGAGTGTTGGGTTATCCATCGAGTAGTTAAGAGTTCTGGTCGATACGCTTGATCAACGTTATCGATAGGAATCTCCTAAATGCTATGATGAGGCAATCAGACACAATGGTTTGTGTTTTAAAAATTGAGATTTTGAAATTAATATTTTGAGATTATATATTAAATTTATTAGAGATTCAATGGAGAGGCAATGCCATTTATTTATTTATTTATATATTTATTTTGAAATTATAAAGATGAGAATATATGAGAATATTCTTAAGTTATACTTTATTGGAAGTATATTTTGAGATTTTTAAATCTATATTAGATACATTGGATATTTTAAGAGAAGAGTTACAAGAATATTTGAAGATTGTTTTTAAAATATTTAAGTGTTTTAATAAAAAGAGTAAAGAGAATTTAAACCCTTAATTTATTTTGAGGGATATTATTATGGGTTTACAAATCTCTTTGGAAATTAATTTTGAAGTAAGAGAAGAAATTTAGACTTTTAATTTGAGTTTAAATTACTTACAAAGTAGTATAGTAAAGAGTTTGAAAATTTTCAAATGTTAAAAATCTAGATTTAAAATTTAAAAGATGTTGGGATTTAAAAATTCTAAATATCTTGGATTGAAAAGTAATTGGAGCTTATATCCTTATTTCTTGAGTATATTCTATCCTTGAGTTAATATCAACGACATGCCTTATCGCGGTCGTTCGACTTTGGTGGCCTTGCAAGAAGTCATTCCATGATTTATTCATCTTGTCTATCGTGTTTATCTTGTTGTGAGGATGTTCTTTCCGCATTATTATGCAGAAAATCTTATTGATGATATTCTTTATTGCTTAGAGTTTGGGTTTAAGTGAGTTTGGTCCCGACTCTATTCGTAGAGTTTTGTGAAATCAATCAATTTCGATTGATTAATTGTTGAACATCTTATTGATTTTTTTCCGAAGATGGGATATCTTCGAAATTCTTTCAAGTTACTTGGAAAATTCGATGGTTTGCTAATCGCTATATAAGCATTTGATGGGCCATTGGATTAACCAAGGAAGTTTTTCCTTATTTCTCTCTACCACTCTATGTTGAGAATATGAATAGTTTGAGTTTCGAGCTTCTCTTTTATCCTTTGTCGATTGAATAAATTGTGTTGAATACAGATTTCCTCTATGAATTGCGAGGACGCAATTTTTATAAGAGGGGGAGTCTGTAACAACCCTGGTTGGAGAGTACCGTAAATATTAAATTATAATGAAGATTATAATTTAATAATGGAATTAATTGAATTTATTGGAAGAAAATGATGAATTATATTGTTTATTTGGAATAAACAATATAATATGAATAAATTTTGGGAGAACAATATAAAATAAGGTTTATTTCAAAGTAAATGATTGAAGCAAATTTAAGATGAAGGAAAGATGAAGTAAACAACTTAATTGTGATCTTTGAGTTGGAAATTATCATTGATGGAATTTAGTAGGAGCATTAAAGGAATATTGGCAATTTATTCCAATATTCTCCTTTTATTGTAAAATAAAAGGGAAAATAAAATTAGAAAGATTTTATTGTATTAATAGTAATAAACATATGTGTGAGATAAACTTGTTCCTTTATTTCATGAATTTTGAATATAGAGATGCAACTATATTCAATTAACATGTACGATTTGGCGATAATGTAATTTATTGTCAAATTGCATCTTTTCTTTGTTAAATACAAAGAAAATTGTTAAATAATTGTTTAATCATCATATGCATAATGAATTTGAATTTTTGGGCTAATGAATTGTAACAAAATAAATTAATCACTCCATTTCGATGGTTGGAGTGGTTTGGAATAATTAATGGAATTTGGTTTGGGTTGGGGAAATCATATTGGTAATTTTAAAACCAATAATACATTTTATTGTAAAATAAAATGTGGGGAATAAAAAAAAAAAAAAATCTTCTTTGAGTATATAAAAAAAAAATGATGGACATGAGTAAAATAAAGTTTCTACTTTATTTCATGAATTTGAATGTAGTTAATTGACTACATTTGATTAAATTGATAATTTGTACAATATTGTGCTTGTTTGCCAATATTGTCATTTTATTAATTAAATATAAATATAAGAATGAGTTAATAAAATAATTAATCATGATAACTATGATTAAAAATGTGAGAAATAATTTAATAATGTCTAAACCTGTATTTGTTTTGTTTTGGGTACATAATATCTTTTTATTTAACCAATTGCATTAAATTTGCAATTTATTTTGCAATTATGGGAAAATTGGATAAATTGAGTAATAAATGGAAATTTAAGAACAAATTTGTTAAAACTTATGTTTTGATAATTTTATTAAAAACTAGATGACATAACGAATCCAACGCATCCAAAATCATTAAAAACGGATTAAAAATGTAGAAGTTATGAAGATTTAAGCATTGTATAAGTGTAAATAAACTTAAACAAATTTTTGCCTAAGTAAATATGGGTAATTGGGTTAAGCCCAAACCCAATATCCACTAGAGAAACTTCTAGAGCCAGGAAAGAAGTACATACACTTCTTCCTCCTTCAGCTCATTTGAGAAAAGAAACCCTAGAAGCTCAAAAATTAGAAACAATGGCCGCCATCTCAAACCCTAGCCATAATTAATAAAATTCTTTGCTAAATCAATAGAAATTTGGATCCAATTCAACAAGAAGGTAATCTCCATCCTTCTCTATCTTGAATTTGAGGAGAAATCCATATTTGTTTATTGTAATTCTTGTTTTGTAATTTATCTTCTCTTGCATGCCTATTTTCAACAATCATAGGTCCGGCAAAGGCAAATTCGAGTTGAAAGCTTCCATCTTCAAGCCTAAATCATCATCTTTTTACTGCTAATAGGTAAGCTAAGGCTTATAGCAACTGTAAACGAATAAATTTCAGCAGCAAATAATCTTTTGCTTGAAATATTTGGTTAAATATGTTGAATTTTACCTCCGTTCTATATTGATTGGTGCTGAAAATGCCCTGTCTTGTTTTACTCATATCTGGCTCGTCCAGTATCGGATTGACGCCAAACTTTTTTCAGATTGTAGAGGACTGATTAGGGTTTGTTTATTTTAAATTTCATTGGGTTCTGAGTCCGTTTGGACCTTCTTAGTTGCTGTCAAAAATGAAAATCCGAGAGGGACTAAGCCCAGAATATTCTAGTGGCTGGTTAGTGTTTTCACCGTAACTTTTGTGTTTCTTATCGGAATTTTGATTTCTTGGATGTTCTGAAATCCTTGTGAAATATCCCACAACTTTCATGTTTTCGGTTTTGACTGATTTTGAAGTCTACATAGTGGAAAATTGGCATTTTCATCGCTGGCCTGTGTTGACAGGCAGCGCAAATAATTTCTTTCTTAGTAGTATTTTGATCATAACTTCTTCGTTACTCATCGGAATATCAAAATTTATGAAGTTTTGGAAACCTGAGGCTGTTGGCTACAATTTTTGTATTTTTTATTTTGTAGAATTTCAAAGTTTGCATGGTGGAAAATTGATGTTTTCAATGTTGGCCTGTTATGAACTGCCCCAACATTGATGTACTTGTTCGACTTTGATGATTTCATTTGCATGCTTTTGCAAGAATTTTACTACGAAATTTGATGCTAACATTTGATTCTTTTTTCCAGCAATGGACTAGTAAATTTAGAATGTGACTTGAATTCAAATTGGTTTTAAATACGATTTAAATTTTGAATATCGGTTTTTACCGATTAAATTGCAAATTGATGTTTTTCTGAGTTTTAAAAATCCGAATAAATTGCATAAAATCTTCTAAAATCATGGGTTGAGCAATAAATGTTTTTATACATTTTTAAAGGTTTTTAAACAATTATTCTTTATTTTCTAGGCTTTCAAAAATCATTAAAATTCTTTAAATGATGGGTTTTCACTCATAATCCTTTAGATAAATTTCTATAAATTGGTTTAAAATCCCGTTTTCTCTAGTAAAATATATTATAATTAATTTTATTTACTTTAATTACTTTTATGCTTTTTCGGACATATAAGGAAACAAATTAAAAGATTTAGTAAATCCGTGAGGTATGGGACTTGAGTATTTACTTTTTCGGTTAAATTCGGACTTGTACTATCGAAACGACATTGAGAAATCTTTTTGATTTACTCCTTGGGATTTACCACTTTGTGGTCTGGGATAGAGTGTTATATTAGTCTTTTAGACTAATAACTTTAGTCTAATATTTCGTATTCGGAAGCATATACGACATGAGACTATCTTGGGAAAAACACTATTGCCGATGATATGAGGCAATTGTTTTATATGAGATTTTCTGAGATTTATAATTTTATGGAATTTTCCACTTGTCAATGAGATAAGACAGGTTAGATATTATATGCCTTACGCCAATGACATGAGGCAATTCTTTGAGATTTTGATGCATTTGTTAGTGTGGCATCGACTAGCGGCTAGAAAACCGCTGAGTGAGGACGTACGGTATGGGACGTACGTAACCACTTTTCGGGTTACTATCCGAGAGTTTCTGACACATTCTGGGAATTACTAGTGCTATGACCTTTGGGTCATCTGAGAATCTGGGAATCTGAGAATCTGGGAAATTAAGAATCTGGGAAAGTGTGACTTCGGTCGCCTTAGAGATTCATGTGGGTACCTAACTATATTACTAGCACTAGTCTGAGAACTTTAGCACGTGCAACATGCTTTAGCATGTAATTATTGGCCAATCTGAGATTTATTTTATGAGTTAAGAAAATTTTGATTTCACCATATTTTGATGTGTTTACTTAGCCTTATAGAGATGAATAAGGCGAAATATGAGTTTTTGAGGATTTTGGTGATTTCAATTTTATGGTTTTATACTTGGGTTTCATTTACTACTTTGAGAAGTTTATTTATTCATGTATCATATTTGGATGTTTTCTTTATATGCATGAATCCACTAGTATTAACCCAAGTAAGTGTAGAATTATACCATCTTAGAGATAGACAGTTCTTGATATCAACCTTAGTCATTCTTATCAATTATTGGTCCCTTGATGTATGTTTCCCCTTATACCTTATCGTATTTCCTCTCTAACGATAAGATTCAGTTGCCTGACCCGTGTGTTTTCACTCGGGTCAGACCGAGTTGTTTCAGGTATAATCTATTGGGCTTAGCTTGAAGTTGATGTTGGATATCAGCTCTTCTTTCTCTTGAGTAGTTTATTTCTTCTGCATACTCTGATGTTTTTACATTTGATTCGATGTATACGGTGTGGTCGTATACCACCTTTATTGTATTCATATTGTATTGTACTGAACGTGTATCAGTGTATATGTATATATATATATATGATGTTGGTTACTGTTCTGTGATGTGATTTACATTCAGTTATTGTATTTTGTTCTGATAGATCCGTTTGCCACCTATAGTTTTGGATTAAGCATTTACTGGGTATGTCGATCCACTTGAGTTGAAAAATTATAATGCATTTATCGACGTATTCAATGGATGTTTAAGACAAAATTATAGATGGTCGCCCTTAACCAGCCCTATTCTCCGCTTTAGTAGACAGAATTACTCATTAATTCTCTTTACTAAGGTGGGTCTCGGGGTGGGGCGTTACAAGTTTAATAGAGTCAGTATGTGTACAATTTCTTATGAGATATGGAGAACTCTAAAAGTAACTCATGAAAGAACTAACAAAGTCAAACAAAGAAAAATTTCTATGTTAAAAATCAGTTTCAAAATGAAATCAAACCAAAGTATAAATGACATGTACTCTAAATTTCAAGATATATGTCACTCACTATTGGCACTAGGAGAAACATTTCTGACTTTGATATAGCATCAAAAATCCTAAACTCTTTAACGGATGAATGAGAAAGAAAGGTCCTAGCTATTGAAGAAGCAAACGATATTTCCACTATGAAACCAGAAGAGTTGATAGGAAATCTAATGTCATATGAAGTGAATTTGCAGGCAAAGAAATTTCAAGCACAGGATAAGAAGAATCTAGCATTCATGCAGAAAAAGATGATTCTGACTCAGATGAAGAGGATATGGCACTTATTACTAAAAATTTCAATTTTTTTTTAAATTCAAAAGAATAACAAGTTCAGGAGTTACAAAAATAACTCTAACAACAACAATAATAGCAATAAACCATCATCTTCTGTCATAGAGTGTTATGAATGTCATAAAATAGGTAATATGAAGAAAGATTGTCCAGAGAAACAGAAAAATAAATTCAAGAAGAATAAATTGAAGAAGAAAGCATTTTCAATAACATGGGATGATTCAGATTCTTCATCATCATCAGAGAGTGACAGTGACAAAGAGCGAGCAAATGTATGCTTCATGGCTACAAGTGATGATGTACCACTTAAAAAGAGAGGAAAATGGATTTTAGACAGCGGTTGCTCGAAACATATGACTGGTAATAAGGACATGTTAACAAACATTGTCTACTCAAATGGAGGATTGGTCACTTTTGGAGATAATTCAAAAGGTTGTATCATCGGAAAAGGCGATATGAGCAATAACGGTATCTCTAACTCACCTCCCATTACTGATGTTTTATTAGTTAAAAACTTAAAACATAATTTATTAAGCATAAGTCAATTATATGATAAAGGTTTTAATATATCCTTTTCAGAAAATAAATGTAATATTTTCGACAAAAATCAAAATTTAATTTTTGAAGGTATAAGAGATAGAAATATTTATATTTTAAATATGAATATAAATTATAACACAAACATGTGTTTAGTAGCTACAGAGAATGATTCTTGGCTATGGCATAAAAGATTTTGTCATATAAATATTAATACTATTAATAAAATAGCTAAAAATAAACTTGTTAAAGGACTACCTGATATGAAATTCAAAATTGATAATATTTGTGATGAATATCAATTAGGAAAGTTAACAAAATTTTCTTTTAAATCTAAGAAAATTATATCTACAACACAACCACTTGAACTACTACATATGGATCTTTTTGGACCTACTCAAGTTCAATCTATTAATCACAATAGATATGTGTTTGCTATTGTAGATGATTTTTCAAGATATATATGAACTATTTTTATGGAACATAAAAGTGATACTTTTAAGAATTTTAATTTTTTTGTAAAAGGAATTCAAAATATAAAGAATTTAAAAGTTAAAAATATTAGAAGTGATCATGGAGGTGAATTTGAAAATGAAGCTTTTGAACATTTTGTTAACAAGAAAAGAATTAATCATAATTTCTCCTTTCCTATAACACCACAACAAAATGGAGTTGTAGAAAGGAAAAACAGAAAATTACAAGAATGTGCAAGAACTTTATTAAATAAAAAGCACTTTACCTAAGCATTTCTGGGCAAAATCTATTGCAACTGCCTGTTATGTTTTGAATCGTGTTTCTATTCGATCATTAACAAAACATACTCCATATGAATTTTTAAATGGTAGAAAACCTAATATATCATATTTCAAAGTTTTTGGTTCAAAATGTTTTATACTTAACACTAAAGATCAGCTTGGCAAGTTTGATCCAAAATCCGATGAAGGAATATTCATAGGATATTCGGAAAAAAGCAAAGCTTATCGAGTTTTTAATACAAGAACTAAAGTAATTGAAGAAACTCTTCATGTTTCATTCGATGAAAATGTCAAAATTTCTTCTAAAAATACAAATTAGGAAAATAATTCAAATCAACTTCTAACAAATAATTCAGAAGACGATGATATTTATTTTTCAAAATAATAATACTGATAATACTAGAGAAAATGGAAACATTGCTCATAATGAAAATATAGTAAGATCTCCTCCAAGAATCCTTAGAGATCACCCTATTCAAAATATAATTGGAGTAGTAAATTCAAATGTAAGAACAAGACATCAATTAAATCAACTAGGTCATATAGCTTTTCTCTCTAATATAGAACCTAAAAATATTAAGGAAGCCTCCACTAATGACTATTGGATTATTTATATGCAAGAAGAGCTAAATCAATTTGAAAGAAACGAAGTTTTGGAATTAGTTCCTAGACCAAGTGATCAATCCGTCATTGGTACAAAATGGATTTTCAAAAACAAAGCTGATGAACAAGGTAACATTACTAGAAATAAAGCTAGATTAGTAGCACAAGGATATAATCATGAAGAGGGAATAGACTATGAAGAAATGTTTGCTCCTGTCATGAGATTAGAGGCTATACGTATTCTATTAGCTTTTACATGTTTTCATAACGTTAAATTATATCAAATGGATGTTAAAAGTTCTTTTCTAAATGGATATATAAAAGAAAATGTCTATGTTGAACAATCTCCTATTTTTACTCAAGAAAAATTTCGAGATCACGTTTCTAAACTTAAAAAAGCTTTATATGGTTTAAAACAGGCACCTCGTGCTTGGTACGACCGACTTAAAAGCTATCTAATAGAATCTGGTTTTGAAATTAGAAAAGTTGATCAAACTTAATTTATTAAGAAAATTAAACAAGATATTTTAATTATACAAATATATGTTGATGATATTATATTTGGTTCAACAAATGAAAAATATGTCAGGAATTTTCGACAATCATGACAAATGAGTTCGAAATGTCACATATGGGAGAACTATCATATTTTCTTGGACTATAAATAAGCAATTACAGAATGGCATTTTTATTAATCAAGAAAAGTATTGTAATAATCTAATTAAACGATTTTGTATGGAAAACACTTTTGCCAAACCAATTTCTATGAGTACAACTATACATCTCGATAGAGATGAAAATTGTAAGAGTGTCGACCAAAAACTATATCATAGCATGATTGGATCATTACTTTACTTAACTGCTAGTCGACCTGACATTATGATGGGTGTTTGTTTATATGATCGATTTCAAGCAAATCCTAAAGAATCTCATATGCGAGCAGTAAAACGTATAATTCATTATCTTAGCAAGACCAATGATTTAGGACTATTTTATCCAAAAGAATGTCCTTTTGAATTAGTATCTTATAGTGATGCTGATTTTAGAGGAAGTCGGATAGACAGAAAAAGTACAAGTGGAACTTTTCATTTCATTGGAGATCCTTAGTATCTTGGTTTAGCAAGAAATAAAATTGCGTTTCACTATCGACATGTGAAGCAGAATATGTATCTGCAGCTTTAGCATATGCTCAAGTAATCTGCATGCAACAAACATTACAAGATTTTGATATAAAATTAAAGAAATCTATAATATATTGTGATAACACAAGTGCAATAAATTTATCTAAAAATCCTATCAATAACTCATGAACTAAACACATTGACATTCGTCATCATTTTCTTCGTGATAATATTGAGAAGGATATAATAAGTTTAGAATTTGTAAATTCTGAAAATCAGTTAGCTGATATTGTCACTAAGCCACTCAATGAAAATTGTTTTATAAACTAAGAAGAGAACTAGGTATAATTTCTTTAAAAGAGTTATTAAATTTCTATAATAATTTTTTTTCTGGTACTTGAACTCAGCACCTCTACTATGTCTTTGCCATTTGACCATTTGTTGTTTCACAACTGTTTATATTATAATTTTTTCTCCTTATCTATTTTCACTTTTTCTCACGAACAATTCTCAGCCATGAAAATGGTGTTTTGTTTTCATCCTCTAATTACTTTTCAGGTTATCCGTTAATCCATCCATCTTTAACTATTTTTTTTCACTTATATATACCTCAAAAGTTTTCTGTTTATCCTTCCATCTGATTTGCTTTAATCCTATTTTATTTCTTTCTACTATAATGTCTTCACAAGAAAACTCCTCAAATGGATCTGCATATTCCTCTGTCGATTTCTCAACACCTTCCTCTGGATCATCAAATTTACCTACACCTACATCATATCATGAATCGGCCAGACCAACAAACTATCATACTGGCCATACTCCAGAAAAAAAGAAGGCATGTCGTTTTCTATTCTTTGGTTCTCCACAAACAAAGCAAAAGATTGATGATTTACATCATTATCAAAGGGAATCAATAGCAAATCAACGTGAAATGTACTATGAACAGAAGATGAATTTAAGACGACTTAGCTTTCTGGAGCAACTTGGATGGAAATTCTTCGGGTCATCTTCCTATGCTGTTCATCAACCTACAACCTCTTCCTCTCAGAATCCATGGGATCAGTCACCACAACCTCCACCTGTGTCTCTGAATTCATGGGAGCGTGGAAATCACTGGTCGCATTAAAACCATATGAAGAGAATACGAAGGTTGAACCAGACAACTCGAAATCTCCATCCACTCCTTCGTCAAAATAATTTATTTTCTTTCTATATTTTTTTAATTAATTTCATTCTTATTTGTATGCATTATTTAATATATTGAATATATATTTTTTATGCAAAATATACTGTAAATTCTGAAAATAAGAATTGGTCGACTAACCAAATTTGACCAGTCGACTAAATTTGGAAACAAAAAGCTTTCAGACAGTATTCAGTCGACTGAACGAATTTGGCCGGTCGACTGAATCATGAAACAGAAGTTTCAGGATATACGACGAGTACTGACCATATACGACCTGTCGGCTGAATGACAAATCTGAGCTTTTTAAAACTATTTCGCCTGCCTTTTTACCCTTTAACCCAATATCTCCTTTTTCACTCTTCACTTTTACTTTCTCACTTCAGATTTTCAAAACCCTAGCTCCCAGTATTTTCAAATTCCTTTACTCCATTATAATTTCAAATGGCTCCAAGACAACCTAAACAATCTAGGTAAGCCTCTACCTCTTCCTCTTAGCCAATTGACACTCAAATTGCTCAATGGATTTATGATGCTACAGCTCTCCAAAGATGGAACAAAATGAAGGAAGCACGCTTTTTCGAAGGATCTTTTGTTGTGTTTCTTGACTTTACTTCGTATAGAATTCAAGAGCTTACAAGGAGAAGTCATCTAGAATCTCTTCTTGAGCACAATCAGAATAATCTCAAAATCAATCATACTATGGTAAAAAAATTATGCAAATTTAAATTTGGGTCATCAAAACCCATGAAATCGTGACAATTGCGTATGGAGTTTAGTTTGTGGTCAACAAGTATTCCTGTCATTAGATAGAATTGTACACATTCTCCATACACCAACTAATGATATTCCATTGGAAGAATTAAATGTTCCTATAGGCGAACGAGATGAAAAAAGTCATAGGTTTTTGGAAGATGACATGACTGAACTAAAGTCTATCGCCAAATGCCCTACAGCTCGAATAGTGCATCGAGCCTTAATGCATTCTTCCTTGTACTGGTTCTTATGAGCTTGTATATCCAAATAATTTTAGGATGTTATATGCTATTTAGGGAGATGTCCGAATAAATTGGCCTAAGCTTATTCTAGATGAATTCTTATCTTTTAACTAAGGCCGAATGAACATCATCTATTACAACGTGTATATTATGTGGCTACTCATGAACTTATAAATTCCTATTCCGGAATTTGATTCCTCTATTCCCAAAACTCTAAATAGTCGCACAATAAGTCTAATGAAATTGCCTCCTAGACCTCTCACTATCATGTCTTTTCAAGACTGACAATCACGACCTCGTCATCAAACTATTACTCCACAACAATAAAGAGATGACATTCGTACACCAACCCCATCCCAAAGCACCTGAGAATCCATTGATCTAATTGTGCAAAATCAAGTCATTTTGGATTCTCGCACCAAAAATATCGATAAGAAAATCGACGAGAAATTTAAAAAAATTCAAAGCTTTTTTGGGATTTTATGGGATGCAGTCACTTGTTCCTCTTCCACAACTACGGAAACTTCACAGCATGATCTGGATTAACGTCCAGCTCCTCGCTTTACTTGGTCTATGTCCGAAGAACACACAAGTTCTGACACAAGCGGAAATGGGGGTGGCAGATAATTTGTGGAAAGTTCTTTAAGAGGCAAAGGACAAATACAAGTGGAAGAAGAAACAGAGTATGACTCTGATGATTGATATTATTATTTCATGGTGGTAGTAAGTTATCTTTATTTATTCCAAACATTCTACTTTTGTTTATTTTAATGAGCTTGTATAAGTAGCTTTGAACAATTCGAAACATTTTTTTGTGATTGTAATTTTGTTAGTTCAATGATGAAATTATTTTTATTTCCTTTTTGTCGATGAAAAAGGGGGAGAAATTTGTATGTCTAACCATTTCTGGCAGGATTAGATATGTCGCCAGATATTCAGGGGGAGATATATATAACTTCTATTATATATTTCTTATCAATCAAAAAGGGGGAGAATGTTGAATCATAAGTTTTGATTCATGACAAAGAGCTTAAACAAATCAGTGATGAGACTATATGATCAAGTGACAAAAAGAGAAAGAGATATGCTATTAAACTACAAAGGAGACAGGACTTCAAAATGGAGTATAGTATGTTTATTTGTTGAAGTATTTAATCTTAGAATTGTTAAAATCTATTCTCAAGTATTCCACACAAAATCAAAGTTGTTTTAAAATTCAATTTCTTTAAAAAATGTGTGAACTTCACACTGAAAACTAGGTCATTCGACTGACCAAATATGACCAGTCGACTGAACCTGCTCAGTTGCACAGATACACTTTGTTTTACACCAACTTTGAATATTCAGTTGACTGGTCATTTTGGATCAGTCGACTGAACGTTTCTGACAGCTATTTTCCTGAAGAGACACTTCCATTTGCGAAGAGTTACGATCAAATTTGAAGGGTTATCGCTGCATCTTTTGATCAAAACTCTTCGTGAATAGTTGTAGCTGTTTATCTACTATATAAACACATGGGATTCAATTCTCAAATCATTGAATTTTATTTTGTTTTCCGATCATACTCTCTACTATCTATCTCTGCATTCCACAAGCAATCACAATTTATATATTGCTTAAATCTGAATTAGTTAACTTATTCTTTGATTCAAAGCAATATTTTCCTTTCTAATCTTCACACACACAATATATACTTGAGGAAAAGATTATAGGAAGGTTGTACTATCAAAGACAAATCAGTGTTATCAAGAACACAAGTTTCAAACAATTTTACTGATACTGTTGAAGTCCTGTTCGGTTGTTCAGGCGGTAAAAGTCATCATTCGGTTGTTAGAGGCGGAAAAATCCTGATCGGTTGCTCAGGGGTATTGTATACCTATTCCTACGGGTTTAGTGATGGGTTATTATGAGAAATTCTAGAGGGAAGTCTGGGATTGGATGTAGAACGAAAAGTTCGAACCAGTATAAAAACTCCAGGTGTACTTATTCTTATTTACTTTACTATTATTATCTATTTCCGCATTTAGATTATAATACATTCCATATTACACGATCCTAAGTGATAACTAGCCATACAGTAGTCACTTTCACTTGGAAGGAGCATCTTTAGCTGGTTGAGTTTGAGTATAATAACATTTACCAAACGAGCATAGAAATGACACCATTTGAGGCTTTATATGGGAGACCTTGCAAGTCCCCTTCATGTTGGGTGGAGTTTACGGAAAAGTTGCTAATTGAGCCTGACATGTTGGGGGAGACATCGGGGAGAGTGGATTTAATTTGGCGAAGGGTGAAGACAGCCCAAGATAGGTGGAAGCCTTATGCAGATAAGCGGAGCAGAGACATTGAGTTTGAGGTTGGAGACTTAGTTTTTATCAAAGTATCCCCGCTTAGGAGGGTGGTAAGGTTAGGATGGAATGGAAAGTCAGCCCCCAGATTTGATGGACCAAGTCCTATCATATAGAGAGTTGGGAAGATGGCTTACCAAGTGAAGTTACCTGATAGGCTCGAAGGAGTACATGATGTTTTTCATGTTTCGCACTTGCGAAAGTGCTTACATGACTCAGTGGAGATTGTAGAGCCTAGTCAGTAAAAGGATATGGAGGTAGAAAGGGAAACAACATCTGTTTGGCGTATCCTCACGAAGATTGTTGGAAGAAACATCAAGCGACTAAGGAATAAGGAGGTTCCTCTAGTAAAGGTGCAATGAGGAGATGATGTTGCAGAGCCACTTGGGAAGCAGAAGAGAAGATTCGTACTTCCTATCCTCATCTTTTTGATAGTAAGTTTTTAGAATTTCCTATCTCCATCTTTAGTTTTTAATAAGTTCTTTCCTTTTTATCCTTTGGGAGGGTAGAACATTAGGATTTAACCTACAGATGGCAGAATTGGATGTAAACATGTTATTAGAACATGTTATGAATAATATATGCTTGTGGTTGCAAGTGTTTTCTAGTGGATGCTAATGGATGCATATAGGTACACTGGGCACTATTATTCTCTAGGGATCGGCCTAACTAGGACACTAGAGCATATGTATATGGATGTGTGCGCATTTTTATTCTATTTTTCATGTTTGCTATAAATGGATGATTATCACATGATTGTTGCATTTGAATGATGTTTGTAGCACACATACAGAACTATAGGTTGTCATTAGGGAATTTTTGCATTCATTTGGATACATGGTACATATATGATTGCATAAAAGGAGGTCAACTAAATTAGTGGACCGCCTAATCTTTTGCAATAGATAGGAACATTTACACTACAATAAATGCATAAATATCATAAATTGCATTAGAATAACTTAAGGACAATGGATGAATCGTCGATGATTGAGTTTCTGGTTGTAGAACTGGATGAAAACATTTAGTATATTCTTTTACCCTTAGAGATTTCGGGGACAAAATCCCTTAAGGAGGGGAGAATGTAACAACCCAAAATTTAACCCGTAATAATTAGTTCGTTAATTAATTAAATAATAACATAACTTTGTGTAATTATCAGAATTGAGCCATGGGAGTTGTACCATTGTGTCCATGGTAATTTGTTTAGTCAATTTCCTTGTATAGAACGTTAGAATCTGAGTTAATATGAACAAGGAACAAAATAGTCAAAACACACACACATAGATATATATAGTGTGTGTGTGTATATATATAGGCCAGGCTAACCTGTCGTTCGACCTGGGAACAAGGGTGATCAACCGCCCAGTCGACCCGCTTGCTCATTTGGGCAAACGAACGAACGTTCGTTGGAAAGTGAACATGTAATTTGCGTTGTTTAAACTAATCCGGTTCTTCTATTCTTGCATCCGATGGCTCCTATTCAGCTTATGACGTGGTTGTATCCTATTCAATCCCCAAACCCAATAGTCCAAGATCCACTTCTACACCTATATGGAACCCTAGGCCTAACACTTTTTCTTATTCTAGATTTTCTCTGCTTGGGTTCACCTTTACAGGAAGCACCCTAAAAGGAATAATTTTACAAGGAGAGAATCTTTTAATAAAAATATTTTAATACCCTCAAGTGGATCCGTGAAGGCCTAAAGGGAAGAGCTAAGGACCAGAGGTGAGTGATTGTAATTATTTTAAATTTCTTTAAGTAATTTAAAATAATAGGGTTTCCAATAGTTGTATTTCAATTATGATTTTTGGAGTAACCTTTTTAGTAATTTATTTACAGTTTTTATAATTTTTTCCAGTCTATTCCTTATAACTATCCTTTTCAGTTAATTTTAGTTTATTTTTATTAATTATAGTTTTTTCCATTTAATTACAATTTGTTTACAGTATTTTAATTTATTTATTGTTATTTATGCGTTATTTACATCTTCTTCCTACGCCTTGGATTTCCTTCTATTTTCAGTTTTCTTTTATTTCTCCTTCTTCTTCTTCACGTATGGATTAGAGAATTAACATGAAATTGGATTAAATTATAAGAAATCTAAAATAATGGAATATGAGATGTAAATCACAAAGACTGTAATATAATTGGAATGGGACTGGAATTATGCCTAATTATGGTATAAATTGGCTAAATTAAAATAGTTGGCCTAGTTATAACTTATAATTATAACTAAAAAGAATAAAATAAGGTAGAAGCTTATTTTCACACTTAGACCTTAGGTTAAGTAATAAAGCATGATTATAACGTAAGTTATAAGTTGATAAACTATGAAAACTATGGTAAACTATGGCGCTTATTTTAAGACTTAGGATAAATTAATAAGCAATAATAGTAATTGATAAAAATAAAGACTTATTTAAATAATTTATCTAAGTTAATAAGCGAAGATAAGAGTAGGACCCATACGAAATAGCATTCCCCTAATATTTCTATGGTTACAGTGTTTCACATAACCCTATAGTGAGACGAGGTGCATCACATAATCCCGAAGTGAGGCGAGGGGCACACTTATGCTTACAATGGTAGTAAATGGTCAATCTATGGTAGTTCAAATCAAGGGGATTTGGACAAGGGGCGCAACTAGATTTTTGTTTGATAGGGACCAGTATCGGTAGCATTTCCCCTATTTTTCTATGGACATGGTGTTTTACATATCCCTGAAGTGAGATGAGGTGCTTCACATAATCCTGAAGTGAGGCGAGGGGCATGCTTATGCTGACTAAGGTAAATAAAATGTCAAAAGAGGAAACAACAGGTAGCATGGGCATGGTGGCAGTTACGCGTGCGACTTTCATTTCGCTGCTCAGTAATCGCTATGAGTTTCAAGTGCTTTGTAAGTGTGCCTTTCGTAGACATTAAAGTCTACTGTATAGGAAAATGTCCGGTCCACAGTAGATTTTATGGAGTAGCAGGCCGATCAAAGGGTGGGATTAGGAATTCAGCCTAATCAAAGCAGCTTTCAAGGACAGGTGCAAACAATCAAAGTTGACCTATCTTATTAATTGATTACAAGCTAATTCGTACTTATTTCTAGTTTCTATCTTTCCTATTTCCTTTGTTTCCTTATATATACTAGAACTGTAGTAAAGTCTATTGCTTTTACTTTGCTTAAATATTCTAGTATTTACTATCATTCACCAGACTTCTAGTCTTACCCAATCCTCTGTTTTCCTTATTTTCCCCCATTGGCAATCAAGGGAGAGGGAAGTAGATTGTTGTTGCTCGAAGGTTTCTTGGAGGAAGATTCTGCTATGTATTTCCTTACTTTTATTTTCGTTTTCTTTTCGTTGTACTGACACTTGAGAGGGATATTTGAACTCTGATTTTTGTTGAGACTACGAGTTTTTATTTCATGAGACATATTGGGTTTTGAGACATGTATGTTGTATTTCATATTTGACTTATTTGGTTTATGAAGCAATTATGAAGATTTTGTTTTGAATAAGTTATTATTTTAGTTTCCCTTATTTTTACCTAATTTTTGTCTTGTGAATCACTGTCTCTGTTAGTTTCAGTTATAACTGCAACGCACCATGCCTTTTAATGTGTCCTTTTGGGTATATTAAGGGGTGTATGGTGTTTCACTTTCTGTTAACTCCTAACAAGTTTGAAAAAACCAAAGGCGCTCGACATCATTTGGAGAGGAAGTTGAAGACGAGGTTAACTATTTTTACCAATGGAAAATTGTGCAAGATTTGAGTTATCTGAAAAAATTACATGGCAAAAGCTCCATGAGTTTAAAGTGGAGGAAAATAGGGGTATTTATATGCCCCCCTTTAATTGCATTTGCTATTATCATAATATAAAAATAGGATCTCAACCATTAAAGTCTACTTAAGTGCTGTATTACACCATGTACGTGGGGAAAATGACACATCTCTTCCAAGTCTTGAGAAGCACATCCTCTGTCGCAAATGGTGCAGCGCCCTATGGAAAGTGCGTTAAATGCATAATAGAGCTATCCATAGATGAAGCTTTGTGATTTAACAAGCCCATGCCCACATGTGGGCACAAACTTGTTGGAAAATTGTTTCTTATTTTTTCGTAAACAAGGATATGGTGATTAAGCCTTCTAAGCCCGTCCTTGTCAAATCCAAGTCAGTTCGGGTCCAGACCATTCTCCCTTAAGCTAGCTAAAGGTTGAGGGTTGGTTGGCAAGGCTCCATCGTTTACCATCTCAAGTCTAGGATATGCCCATATCAGCCCATCTACTATGCCAGTCCAACAAGGCATGAGGACGAGTACTGCTTACCAAAGCATAAAAATGACTCCCAATCTCTCTTACAATCGATCCTCTCATGCTGGTCTGCTTTCAACACGACACCAAGTCTATCTACCCACTTAATCACCTCTCCCAGCTCCTTTCTGACTGGTACAACTTAGGGTTGTCTTTAGTGTATTCTGTTATTTGATCCAATTTTTGTGCATACACCTACAGATTGTAGGTTGTTTCGTCATCCCTTGCCTGGCTCGGCATGTCCTCGGTTCTTGACAATCCCTTATCCTCTTCAAGGTCCTAGTAGTCAGCAAACTAACTCGTCTCATTTTACCACCTAGGCATGCATGAGTAAGGCGATAAGATATACATCCAAGTGTACCTACTCCTGACAAGAAGCATGGTCCATTTTTCTAGCATTCCGCTATGGTACAAGTGCATTGAATGCGAACTAAGGCAGAGTATGCATCCAGTATTGTTCTCCTATTGGCCTGCATCTTAGCCACATATTCCTTTCATTTAGCCAGATGTCTCCCACCAAATTGTTCAACCTGATCAATGGCCAGGCGCACTTCTCGCCTGTTTTACCGCATGATCTGAACCGTCTAACCACCATTTCAGCTAATATAAGAACCCCATGCATTTCAACTTCAAAGAATAGTTAGTAGGACTTTGGCCCCAGCCCTTAGTGTCAGGCTGGCAAGTTGGTCTGCAAGTCGATTAGCTACATCATGTATTGCCATCTCAAAAAGGTTGGTCAGGGAATGCATAGCCACGTTAGCAACAACACACTAACAAAGAATCCATTACTCAGCAAACCCTTGAGATTAGCTACTTTATTTGTCTTAAGTGCCTCACATTTTCTTATTATTCCCTTATAGTTTCTTGTAATTGTATGATAACCATATAGTAAGAAAGCTTCACTATGGACATAAGATGCTTTGTTGAACCATTTTGTATTTTGTGTTATTTACCTTTAAATGCTCGCTTCCCCATATTTTTTTCTCTTAAGCCTAATGATTAGCATGTGACCTTTTCTCTTCAAGATGCATCATCATGATTTCAATGTTTGACGAAAAATATAAGCAACAGTAATCATTGATAAAGTAGAAAATCATTTAATCACACTATATCCATGGATTCAACTATGAGTAGGTGCATATGTCTTTCTTAAAGTATGCACATGGGTTGTTCAAATATTGTTTGTTGATTTATAGAAGGTATTGGATCGTACACATATGTTGGTATGTCGGTGAGATGATAATACCTTGTTGCTTTCGAGTATGTTTATTTTGTTTTAATAGGCTGTACTGATTGTTGATTTATATATTTGTTTGTTTCTACACATTTGAACTAACAATTTTTTTTATAAAATTCTATGGATTATTGTTTAACTCTTTATTGGTAGATGTTACTTTTGAAAGCTTAATATGGATTGCATGCTTATAAAATTGTAAGTGTTACTATAGTGTGGATGTATAGCAAGCTATATTCCTTGTTGTGAATATCTATTTAATTGTGTCATAATTTGTTGCGTTATGCGATGGTCATATACTACTTTAAAAGTAGTTTGTTTGTGATTGGTATACTTTCTCATATTTTGTGAATGTTTATATGGTTAAACATGATATTATATGATATTTTATCAATTCGGTCGGGGTTCCTATGGTGAATTGCAGAGGTGCAATTCTTTTAAGAGGAAATGTAACAACCTGAAAGTTTGACATAATTAATTTTAGTTAATTTCAAAAGTCATTAAATTCAGAGCGATGTATAAAGAAAATTTTAAGTAGAGTTGTCTTTTTGGGAATTTTAACATTCCGTTATAGTCAGCATATTTGAGAAGTAAAGTTTGATATATATTATGTTGGGTTTTAGTTATTGACCAAATCGTGTATTTTTAGGCCTAGAATCGCTTTAGACCCAAAATTAAATAATCACTATTGATATGTGTCATTCTTAACCCTAGTTGCCATAAGTTCTAATTCTTTTCCCTAATCGTAAATCCCTCTAATTACATTTTAATGGTGGTTAGTCTTCTTGATACAAAATGTATTAAAAACCAAACAATGCCCAGACCTCAGACGTCAAGATGACAAAATTGATTTTTATGAAATTAATGATGCTTGAATTGACCAATAATTATGGGAAAATGTTATTTGTGGTGAACCATAGATCAAATTGGGGGATTCTAATCAAAGTGTCGATTAAAGAATTTTAAGGCTTGGATTTCTAGATTTCATCACACTAGTTCAATGTTGATCTCAATTTAGTGATCATCGGAGTGCAGAGAATTGGCATAGGAAGTTCTAGCTAGAGCTTGTGGGAGGTGGCGACGATGGTCATTTGAAGTGGTGAAGGAGACAGCATTTGACTCATATCGACGAGGGAAGGCCAATGGTGGGTGGTGGCATTTCTTATTTGTCATGGTTCAGGAGTATTTGGTGGTCAAATAAGTTTGTAGGCTAGTTGACCATAGCATCAGGTTGGAGAATGAGAAAGCAAAATTACATTATATCCCTAGGAATTATTTATAATCACTTCAAACCTTAGATCTTCTAATTGCGATAACTTTGGCATATGACCTCCGCTTCAAGCACGATTTGTTGTTTTGGGTTCAGGCGAGATTCTCTGCCTTTCAACATATGTTTTACAAGTTTCTAAGATGATTTGTGGAAACGTGCATGCCTGCTGCTGGCGCTTTGTCCCAAGATCATTTGCATGATGCAACTAAGTCTGTCCCTATGTGCCCTCAGCCTTGGTCTTCTCTCTTTCACTCGCTGTCCTGCAATGCGGGGTCCTACACGTCGATTGTTTTTTACATTGAGGGAAATACTGGTGTTATGGTGCCTCCTCCTTCAGTTATGCAAGGTGGGGTAGATTTTTAGTTAGGTTTCTTTATTGGATTTTTTATAGACAAATCAAAAGATTCAAGATGCTAAAAGTTTATGCCTCCGCATATGGAAACTTAGTGGAGATCTCCACATCACCTATACTGACCCTCTATATTACTTCAAATGTTATAGCAGTGACAAACGCCTTCATGTCCTAGAAGAAGATCCATCCTTTATTGATGGAAAACCATACATTATCACCACGTAGTCTCCATCCGTGGCTTGTGCTCAAGACCAAGTGTTATCTATTTCTGTTTGGACGTACTTCACACACATTCTGCCTATTTTACAGCCATTATTGGGGTTGAATTAGATGGCTTGCACATTGGTAAATTGAAATGTTTTGAATCTAATATGGTGACCCTTAAGAGAATGGTTTACGTCAAGGCTCTGATAGAAGTAACACCCAATAAGCCATTGCCTTCTTTGATTAGTGGTCGGCTCATTGAAGGCCATGTAGCAGAAGTTCGAGTTAGATATGGTTGGGCACCTAAAAGTTTTACTGCTTGTCATTCCTTTGGCCAACTAGCCATCTCTTGCAAGCACCCGGTGTCGACCTTGGAGGCTCCTCCTCCGGTTAAGATTCTACTTCCTTGTCCCCCTAACATAAGTGGGTTCTTAAGATTAGGAACTACACTTCCTCATGGTTAGGCTACCCTTTAGATGGTGTTCTTGTTTCAAAGGCAGCTTCTGATCAACCTGTGATGGAGGCTTCCCCTGCCTCCTCTGTTATAGGTATGGTTTCTCTTTTGATTTCTTTATCTGATGTTATTGTTGATCCTGTGTTACCTTTGCCTACCCCGGCTATTGTTATTGAGCGAAATTCTTTTGAGAAAGCTTGGAATCATGAACCGCCTGAGATGAGATATGACCCTGCTCGAAATGATTTCCATCTACTTGTTAGTGATGTTGATGGCGAATCTAGGAATCTTCATTATTCTGTTAATGGAGATGGCCTTGTTCTTACATCGAATGGTACCCACAGTGCATGGAACATATCTGTTTTTCTCGATGATAGCTGGGATAGGAAATTTATCTACTACAACGATTACTCTGTTTCATTTTGAATATTGTGACTCTCTTTGTGGATTATCTGGATGTGTTATACCCTGTCTTTTTAGTCGAAGGAAGTGGTTCCTCCTCCTCTTGAGAGGAGGAGCTTTAAGTGTTTTATAGAAGTTTAGGCCCCCTTTCCTAACTCCTATTTTGTATTTTCCTCTTTTAGTAGTTGAGGCATGCTGCCTTGCTTCGGTATTCACTTGATTTGGTGGTAATAAAAGTGAAATGGCCACTATAAAATCCGGCTGGCCTTGCCAAAAAAATAAAGATAGTTTGTGGAAGTGTCTTAGTGGGATCGAAAGGTAGTAATTATTTACATTTTAATATATTAAGTGGATATTCATTAATATAGTTAAACTATGTCCTTTTATCTTTGTATGGATATTTTGAGTTATAAATGTTCTGATTTGGTTATTCGTCTGTTAAATATTACATTAATGGATGATGGATTGAAATAGGGAACTAAATACATTATAAGATCCATTCTATCTCTTTTAGAGTATGCCTCCATTCGGACTCGAACCGAGATGCTCTAACACTACTTCCTAAAAGCAGCGTGTCTACCAATTTCACCATAGTGGCTTACTAGCTCAATAACATCATACGTACATGCATCATTAACCACTAAGATTGTAGAGCTAGTACTAATATTGTTGATTGATCCATTTTACTTGAAAGACCAGATATAGAGAAACCTTGAGTAAAGATGGCACTTGGCGCGGTTATTGTGCTTAAATCTTTTTTATGATTCCATAGCTTGGAAACCATATGAATAATGGAAAAACACCATGAAAGGAAGATCAATGACTTGTATAAATTACTTAATGGAAAATATCTCAAAGAAATCCAATGAATAACTAATAATTCTATTAGAGAAAAAAAGTGGCTAACATTCCTTTTTCTAACGAATGGCGTAATCTGATGATTTCGTAAACTGTAGGGTAAAGGGCTACTCATTCCCATTACAATTAATCAGTCATCCCAAGAAAATTCCTATACTAAACACCAGGCTGGTTAAGTCGTTTTATGTGGTGTTCTCTTTTTGGGAATTTTATGGCAAGCAACATAGGAACAAGCAACCGATTCATTTGAGGAAGCTAGAAGGCTCTGGACAAGGTAGCATAAAAGAAAAGTGGATATGTGGGATAGGCAAAAGCCTTATCTTGCTGAGGTAAGGGAAGGGAAACGATCTGATTCAAAATTTCATAAAAATTGAGTCAGTAAAGTCTAGTCTTTCATATGCCAATTTTTTTTATTGATTGGATGAAAAATAAATAAATTAAGATTAAGGTAAATGTGTAAGTAGGGATCAAAAAAGATTATTTAATAAATTTTAAGGTAATATCTATAAATAATAATTGTTGATAGATTGCATTGAAATTGAAGTGCAAATTTTAGTAAAGTTATTATTTATGAATTTCTTGGGAAATTCATAAATAAAAACGAAAAGTCCATTTTAAAGCAAATTTGGGAAAGTCATTTATCTATAAAGCAAAGTAAAATTTAAAAAATTAATAATATGGTTCTTGGTAATCTCTTATTACTTTTGAGTTTTACAATAATAGTTAAATGTAAGAGAGTGTGGAGATATAATTGATACTGTTTAAGATAAAGAGTAGCATTTTTCTTTTCAAAGATTAAACGAGTATTATTACTATTTTTAGGTAAATAATAATACGAAATCTTTTATGGGTATTATTGAAGAATAGTATTTTTACTTAAATTAACAAGAGAGGTTTGGAAAAATAATAAAGAGATATTTTAAGAAGTGTTTTTGACTTAAATTATTATTATTATTGAGAAAATAATTGTAGTGTCCTGGGGTTCTAGAAGTGGGTTATCGCATATGTTTGAGACAAATAATTTGGATTACTACTATTATTATTATTTTGGGTTATAAGAAATAAAGTGATTTAAAAAGAAGTTTTATGAAAATGTGCTATTTGGGGAAAGACAATAATAATATGCTTTGAAAGAAAGTATTGTGATAATTATTGTTATTTTGGAGAAATTGCGATACAACGTTTTAACGGCATTTAAAGTGAATTGATATTATTATTTGGGGTAAATAACTATAAGTTGAGCTTCGGTTATGTGGATTAAGATATTATTATTTCAAAGTCACCGAAAAATAATTAAATAATTTATATTATCTGAAGTAAATTGATGATGTTTGGATATATAACAATGGGTTGGTCCTACAACATTGGGAATGAAGTACTACCATCTATAATATCTCACTTTTTGTGTAAGTCAGTATTTACTGTTATCAAACATGTTATTTGGGTGGGCATTGACTATTCGTGGAGGTATAACTTTTTGTATTTACCATGTAGGGTTGCGGTTATTACTTGGAGTGGGTAATTTATATTTATCGGTATGTACTCGATGTTGGTATATATAGAGTAATTACCGGTTACCATTTGTTAGCGTAAGTAACTATTGGTTTTCATTGAAAGTTGTTATTATTTTTGATTAGTGACTAGTGTTCCTATTGCTTGTTGATTGGCGTATTCACTTTTATGTTGAGCATTAGTGTTTGCTCGATATTCTTGATTGGCATTTTTGGAAGAAGGGATCAAATGACTTTTGGTTGTATCTATTCATTAGGGTACTGTTCCCTATTTTCTATTATCGTATTGTAGTTGATACGATAGATATACATACATTAGTATGTGGATGTGCTAATAAATAAATGTTGTCTTGTGCTAAATTTATGACTATAGGAGAAGAGCGGAATCATGTATGGAAATAGAATTATGTGGGTTTCATCCCAAAAGGGCATAAACGCATCTTTCTCTACGTAGTAACCACTAGATCGCTTAGGTTTGGCTAGGTGCGTGGTGTTAGGCACAATCTAAACTAGTTGATCGACTTTTTCCTCTTTTCCTTTTGTACTATTATATACGTTTTTTATGTGTGTGAATTTCACAAGTTTGCGGATAAGGCAAGTAGAATGGAAGGGGTTGGTTTGTTATTTATTTTTACATGTTGTATGAGTTTTATATATTTATTTAGAGCTATTTTAGTTTGTTCAACATATTGAATAAATTTTGATGTACTGTTAATGTTGTTGAATGTTAGATTAGTCATTTGTGATGTTGATGTTTTATGCAATGTTATGCATCTAAATTCTTATTAATATTATTCCACTATGAGGTTTTCCCCTATGTTTATATCTTTATTTTTTAAATTATTCATCCAAATGACCCACTATTTTTAGCATTTGAGATTAGTGTGTATGTGTAGACTTGTGCAGTTAAAGCCTCGCTAAAACCCTACAAAATCCCCGCTATAGCACATAGCGCTCTCTAGTTGCTATGCTATTTCAATTTAGCGCTATTAAACAGTGGATCTGCTTTAAGCTGCGCTATATTCCGCTACACCCGCCAAAGAAGGTTTTTTGCACTTTCTTTAGCAACATTAATACACAAATGTTGATTTGAGTGGTTTTCTTATAAATTAAATCAACAAAGTTAGGCTAAAGACCTAATTTTAAGGCATAACTACTCAATATAAGTTGAAAATCTACCGTAGTCACCAAATCTAGTCTATATAAATCACAATACTCTTTAGTTTTGTTATATAAGAATAAAACTATTTCATTCTCCTATACAAATGGTGTGAGAATGAGAATGAATTAACTTAAAATATTTGGTTTTATATGCAATTAAGCTTTTTTCACTTTCGTTATTTTTCACTATATCCTCATTTTATACTCACTGTATCTTTTTGCATCTCTACCACGATAGAAGTACCGACCACTTAACTACGCAAGTGTAGACAATGTTTGATTGTAACTTTAAGCATTATGAGTAGTGGGGTGTTTTAGTTTTTGGATATCCTAATTGAAGTATACCTTCTAAATAATGAATTAGAGGAGACAATTTGTGCACAATAACCAAAATGTCATGAAGTTAGTGGAAGTCAATGGAAGTGACAATTTTCACACAAGCATATAGAGATTGAGCAAGTATTTTGATAAATAAATAATATATTATGATCACTGTCAAAATTAAAAGGAATTATATATACATAGGAAATAAAATAATATTATTAAAACATGTCAAGAAACATAACTATGACGACCACCCTATACCTGTAAAGTGCGCTACAACGGTACATGACAAATGAAAAGTGGAAGCCTAGTGAAAAGTGACTAAAATTCAAGGCATGACTTAACATATAACAGTCGACATGGATGTAAAACAGATGAGATAGTCATAACTAGAAATAAACCATAAAATCAGAGTGCAACAGGCTCACCATAGTTATACAAAACAAAAAATGAAGTTTATACATTAAATAATAAACTCTGAAATAAACGTCTTTAAAGTAATAGTATAACATTGTTAAAGCTCCATGATGCTATAGAAATACAGCGCGTAAGCTCCAAAAGTAGATATACGAGCAATCATAAAACCTTCGATCAGACATTAATATGTTCTGAGCGATATACAATCTCAAATACTATAAAAAATGATACAACAAATAGAAACATTGGGTATGAAAGATCACACTTGCCATGTCTCTGCTTTAACAAGTTAGCACATAAAGTAATATACGTGGAAGCTAGCATCATAGGGCATATTAATGCTCAAAGTACGATATAGAGTGTCGGAGTACCAAGCTAAATAATACTTACATATCATGACATCCATCTCTAAAACTCAACAATAATAAAAAACACATCTACTATAGCAATCATACCAAACATTAGTCTAGTCTAGCATCATGCATTCAAATGTTGCTGGATAACTCATATAACTCACTCAGATAGTCAATGACTACTCAACGTCGTAGGTACTCAATTGCCAAACTCATGCACACTAAAGTGGCTAGGGATTTGGACCACTCGGATGTTCAACTCATGGGTACACTTAAACTACCCCAGAATACCCTCGGAATACCTGCTTTATATGAGCATATATAACGATCTTGGGCATATGTACGAATAATGCCACCTCTTGCCTACTCTATCGGTGACCATCTAATTCCTGTGTAACGATCCACAAATTTGACATTGCAAAATATTTAAGGTAATTAAAAGTGAAATTTAAATAAAAGGGTAAATTAGGTATCATGTTTTTAACCGTTATGATGGTCTTTCCTAGATAATCAGTTTGATCTATATTTTTGGTGCATTTGGAGTTATGGTTTGTGAAACAAAGGCATTATATGTTTAAATAGCATACATAGCTATTCCAGGCCAAAGAGGATAAACAACCCTAACCCAGCCAAAGGACTATATAAATGAGGCTATATAACCCTAGACGTCACATCTATCTACAGTTTTCTTCCCTAACCCTAAAATTAACCTAACTACTTACTGACAGTGATTAGAAAATTTAAAAGTAATTAAATTTCAAAATGTACAAACCCAGTCAAATTATTTATGGTTTCGAAGCTGTCGATGAAGTGAAGAGGTGTTTGAGATTCTTATTTCCATCCGAGGCTCCAATTGACCAGAGTTTGGTGATTTATCCACAACCGTCCATTTTAGTGTTTCAAATTTAATGCTGAATTAACAATGGTTAGTCGATCAAAGTGTGCAGGCTTGTAGAGAATATCGAATAGAGCTGATCTGTAACCCATAAAATTGATAAGAAATTAAATAATTAAATTAAGGTTAAAAATGGAAACTTTGTAAATGTCGTAATTTGGTCATGGAAGTCGCACCATTGCATCCTTGGTGATTTTCTGATCAATTTTTATATATGTAATGTTGAAATCGAAGTTCAAACGGAGAAGTCATGAACGTTTGGAATTTTCAAATTTAAAAATTTTCAAATTAGTTTAAATTTATAATTTAAACATTTGAATTTTGAAAATTTTAAAATTTGAATTTAAATAATCAATGTTAAGAGATACTTAACATTTGATTAAGCATCAGAGTTAACAATTACGTGCAAATAAATAAGTAATAAATATAATAAAATGGAAAGAAATAAATTCACAGTCATAAACAGAGACCGGTGGACTGCCCATAGGCAAGCAGTCGACCAGTAAGTGGTGAAGGCGGTTAGGGTTTTGGCTATTTTGATGGTCCGAATTTAATTACTTAAATCCGATGATTCTGGTTGCTTCTCACCTTTATAAACAAACCCTAGACCGCCACTTTTCCTTTATAAAATTTTGTAGCAATGATGGAACTTTGTCAAATTCTTTCGCCTTAGGGTTTTAAAAACAATAAACTTTCTGGTAAGTAATTCTAATTCAAATCTCTAATTTAAATTAAATTCTCAATCTTTCTTCTCTCTGTTTCTTGATTTTTGAAATCTAATACACAAACTCAATCTATTTGTTGTATATTCAAAAAGAGGGAGATCTAAAAGAGAATTTAGGAGCAATATAAATCAGATCCTATCTTCTTCTTCTTCTTCCATAAATTCTAGAATCAGTTAGAATTTTCAAGTAAGAGATTAGATGTTTAATACTTTTGATTTACGATTCTATTCTTATCTAATTTCTGATTCTAGATTTGATTTCTATATACAATTCACTTGGTTGTATATTCCAAAAGAGGGAGACCTGAAAGAGAATTAGGCATGGTGGAATCAAATCCAGTTAGGAAGCAAACAATTCTATGTAAGTGGAAATATAAAGTTTTTTACATTTTTTTAATTGGATAGTATTTATTTGGATTTGATGTATGCCTTGGGAAATTTTGATAAACGAAAACATAACATTTAAAACCCCCAAAATTTCCCTAAATAAATGTCAATCTTCAATATGTTTGAATTTTAATTGTTTTATATTAATATAGTAGAATTAGATCTGTTGAGATTTAAGCAATTTATAATCTATCTCACTTCATCTCTTTTGATTTATTTTGTAGCGTTAAAGGATTTTAAAAATAAATAAAGTTAGAAACGGTGTGCAAAGCATGATTTTTGATTATTTATAATTTGCACCGTCTATTTTTGTAAATTAAAATAAGTATGAATCCCATTTCACTCTAAGGTGGTAATTACAAAAATCGGATAGAATATAAAAGGTTTAAATTATAAAATTTGTTTCTTGAATTGAGGAGTTAATTTTATTATATTAATATTAAATGAGTTCGGTATTATTCCTTTTTGTATACGAGTCAAGTTGTTGGCTAAGGGTATTAGCTATTTCTTTGTTTGGAGTTTGGGACTTGTATAAGTTTGACATTTAATCAATAAGCGTTTTCTTTACGTGTGACTGGAAATATTTTATTTTAAATCTATAATAATATTAACATATTGATTATTAAAGTAATAATAACGTAATGATTATTACGTATTCAACATAGGATTATAATTAATAGGGTCGTAAGTAGCATTATTTCTTTGGATGATAGTTAGTATAAATTAAGGAGTTAATACCCAAATAGAGGCGTGATAAGGGAATAAATTATATGGCCCCAACTATTAATCGTGTAGGGTAGTATATGTATATAATCGATATATATATATATATATATATATATATATATATATATATATATAAGATATGAATAAGTTTTAAGGATGTAAGGTCAGTCCAAAGTTGCATGGAAGTCTGCCAAGTTAAATCTAGCTACCAACGGTGTGTCTTTGCGGACTGATGTGGAACATCGCCTATACTAAATAACCCAAATGGATGCGAGTTAGTCCTAATTCTATAGGGTAAATCTACCCAGTGAATCTAGCTATTAGTATCTACTAATAGTCGGACTAATGTGAGATGTCATGGTTTGAATTATGGATCATAATTATGATATTGATACGATAAGAGGAATCTTTTGCAGGGGTCCACTTCGGGTTAGAGATAATAAGTGCCTATGGTAGGGTCTGCCTCTTAGAAGTATTAAGTAACCTGATGGGATTTCTTATCATGTCAGTTAGTGAGAACCATATTGGAAATTTTGGAAATGGGATGGGTAGTAAGTAGCGGGGACCTGCCTATTTTGTAGGTATTAAATGGTTAAAGTCTGTCCGATCACCAATAAAAGGTATTTATTGGTTTGGGTGCTTTCTCTTACATCATTGATGTTAGTTATTGGAATTTTTGGAATTGGACTTATTCTTTCTTATCTGCTTCTGCAACCTGAAAATAAAAACAAGAAATATATACAGTTTTTTTAATATATATATATATATATATATATATATATATATATATATATATATCAAGGAAGAAACTAAGCAAAGGAAAATCAAAACAGTTGAAATCCAATGAAGCCAAGCAAAGCAAATGATAGGAACAAATGAAACCATAAACTTGTATATTTTTTTTCTTTAGGAATTTTATTAAACAAGCCAAACCAAATTCTTATAAATCTAACAAAATAAAACAAAAGACTAAACTCAAAACAAAACAAATTAAATGAAACAAACTAAACAAAATAAAACTTGCACATAACAAATAAAATTAAGAAAAATATTTGTGCAATACTTAACCAAATAAGAAACCCAACAGCTCGCTACACCTTCCTCTTTTTTTTTACTGTGAACTTCAGATTTGATTCACCTGAAAGTGAACTTCTGACTCTCTTCTTAAAACAAATTCAAACAAAGCGAAATTCGATTCGGCTCGCGTTGAGTTAGTAGATGGAGACGTTCAGATTCGTGGTTGCGTTGGGTGCTCGATCTACTGAGAGATGGTCTTGTGATGAAGGCAATTTAACGATCGCGATTGAAGATGGCCGATTGCTTAAGTACAGAAGAATGAGTTGGGATTCTGGGTGAAGCAATCGAATTTGGAAATAGAGGTTGGCGATTTGGAATGAAGGGGATTGGTCGCGATTTGAACTTAGGGGCAGTGCAGTGTAGTTGTGTCGATTTGGGGTTTTGGTGATGGAGGTAGTTAGGTGACTGCAGCAGCAGTTGGTTGATGGCAAAGGCAACAGGGTATGACAGCAGTGGAGATGAAGTCTGTGATTGTAGTTGCGGTGTTCAAGGTAGTTTTTGGTGAAAGGAGGAGCGATGCTCAGTGATGCAAGGGTGCAGCAATGATTCAGTGGGGTTTTGTGGTTTGACTACAGCTGTTTATGCTTGAGTGACAAGGATGTGGTTGTATGGGATGATGAAGTAGGCAATAGATGTTTAAGGCTGTTGTTCAGAAGTGCCGGCAATGTTGTGAAGAGGAGGATGTATGTTTTCTTTAATTTCGTTCCGGTTTTTTTTTTTTTTTTTTTTTTTTTTTTTTTTTTTTTTTTTTTTTGCTGCAGCAGTGCGAACGTGGTTTGGAGAGGATCTAGTAGTGAGATGGAGAGGCAGTTGGATGTCAATGTAGTGGAAGTTTGATTGTGTTGTGCAGTTGCTAGGTGATGATAACAAGGAGGTTTGTAGGGGAGGTTGAGGGTTGTATGTGATGGTTGAAAGCAAGGCAGTGGTGGAAGATATGGCCGCAGAGGAGTGAAGTAATGCGGTGATGTAGTTTGGCAGACAGTGGTGTGTGATGATATGGTTGTACTATTTGATGGTTTTGGTGTGGGGTTGTTTGGGGGGGGGGGTGTTGATGTTTGTGAATGTGTGCACAGGTGAGAGAATCCTGAGGTGTGCACAGTTGTAAATGCTTGCGAGTGTGTCTGTGGTTTGGACTGGAGAGGGTGAGGCGTGCAACTGGGTGGAGTCTGAAACAAGTCTGAAAACAATTGCCTGAAACAAGTATGGCACGATTTGTTTGGAGACTGGGTACTGCTACAGTGCAATGTTGTTGTAGTTTAGAATGGTGGTTCTGGTGATAAGATGGCAAGGAATGGATGAAGGAGTTGACAGTTTATATAGCGTGGCAGTTAGCAACTGAAGATAGTGGAAGTTTATGGTAGTGCTCTGGTTGACGAATGATGAGATGGATTGTAGAGGATGGATTGAAGTATGTCAGAGGAGTGGATGGGAAGGTGATAGACAGTGGTTATGCTAATGAACTGGAAGAATGGTTGTAATATGGAAGTGCAGCAGTTTGTTTGGGGGTGCTGTTGGCAATAAATGGCAGGCCAGGGGAATGATTGATGGTGTGGTGGTTGACTGTTTGGATGGCAAGATGAAGGCAATGGTGTTAATGAAGGGGAAGGGAGGTAGCAGTAATGAACGGAGAGGCACACAACAGCAGAAATTGAAACAGCTTTAAAAAAAAAAAGAGATTGGCAATGAACAGAAATTGTAAAATGAAAACGGAGATTGTAAAATGAAATGCGAAGTGTAAATGAAATGGAAATAAAATATTTCTGTTTTTGTTTTCAAATTTTGTATATATTTCTTTTTTTAGAATATATGAATTGCAAATAGAAAACATGCACACAATGAACACAAACAAATGAAAGCAAAATTCACACAAAAACACAACAATTTTGTTTTTTTTTTAACGCAAACACACAAAAATCAAACAAAAATAATCGAAGAATAGAAAATTAAAATCAAAACTAACTCCCTTGCAGCGGCGCCAAAAACTTGTTCATCGATGGAAATTTTATCGGTTTAGAAAACCGTCGAACGAAATTAAATTTAAAATAACCGCAAGCGCACGGCGTACTATTGAAATATGTGGCGGGTACAGGTCAATCCACAAGGAATTGTTGATTTAAATTTTCTATTCAATCAAATTATACCAAAGTCGAGTGAAAGCTAAGCTAGAGAATAAGAAAATTAGCTAACTAACAAAAAGAAAAGAGACGCAAATATAAGAGTTAAATGACAGTTTAGAGAATAAATCCACTCTCTAGATCACATAGTTCAACAAATATGAAATCATGATCTCTCTTTTGTGGCCATTAGTGTTTTAATTGATGCACTTATCATAAGTATGACATATTTGTGCTATTGATTAGCCAACATAAGCCATCAAACTATAACACATCCCTTAAAGCATTTACCAACTTTCATGAAACTTGACAATGAAAATGAAAATGAAATCTGTTTTTAGTATGATTTATTAACTATTGATTAGAAATATAGACCATTAAATTTTAATTCCAAATCACTCTCTTATGCCATAATCATATCTTGATGAAGAGGCATTGGTGTTAGTGATTGTTTAAGCAAAGCCTATTTGGTGTCAACAACATAGCTATCAAACTCAAAGCAAGAACAACAAATAAAACACTTCATTGATCATCCTTAAGAGCAAAAGGAGAGCATGAATTAACAAATAGTTGAAGCTACATAATTAAAGAGATTCATTACCCCTAAATTGAAGGGGTTTAGCCTCACATATTTGTCATTTGATTAACAAATGTAGCTGGCAACATGAAAGCAAAAAGATAAGAAAATGAAAATGAAAGCTAATGGAAAAGAGAACTACTATTCTACTTACATGAGAAATAAAAGAAATGTACACTACAACATGAAAGGAAAATAAACAAGAAAAGAAGAAAAGAACATGTATTTAAAGTTGCATAATTTGAATTATATGAAATAAAATAGCTAAGTAGTCATGAAAAGAAAAGAGAAGCTTTCTTTTATTTTGAGCCTAAACTAATCTAAAGAGAGACTAAGCAAGATGTAAAGGTTACATAAAACATAAGGGGTATATATACATGTGTTAAACCCTAATTCATATTTTTGCGGAATGCCCAAAATGCCCTTGAGGTAATGTGGACGCCAAGTAATCATTAGCTTCTACCGATCATCGTTTAAGTGTACATGAATCCATTAATTGCATAAGCATGTGCATTGGCCTCTAATTTGTACATTAAGGTAGGTGGGTAAGTGGGGTCCTCAATGTTCTTCACTTTGAATTATTTCCATCTTCATTCATTCATTTTGTGCATGCATGTGTCTTCATGAACTCACTCCAAGTTGAGATCAAATTTCTATACAAGTATGTATAAATTACCAATTAATTTTTCTCAAAGAAATATATGCACACAAATGATAGTTTTGCCCCTATATGAAGATGGATATGTGAAAATTTGGAATTAATACGGATTTTGGTTAAAACATGTTAAAATACCCAATATGATCACTTATTTAATTTAAATAGATTAAAATGCTGGTAAAAATATGCATATTTACGTGTATATCAGTTAGTGAGAACCATGTTGGGACTAGCCTTGGGTTGTCTTAAATGACGGGGACCTACCTATTTTATAGGTCTTAAATGGTCAAAAACTGCTTAAGTTCCTAGGAAAGAGGTATTAAGTGATTTGGGGTTCTCTCTCTTGTGTCATTAATGATAGTTGCATTAAAATTTGGAAATGTGATGGGTATTAAGTAGCAGGGACCCGCCCATTCTGTAGATGTTAAATGGTTAGAGTCTGCCTGATCAGCAATAAAAGGTATTTATTGGTTTGGGAGCTTTCTCTTGCATCATTGATGCTAGTTATTGGAATTTTTGGAATTGGACTAGGAAGACCTTTGGGCTTACAGTTAAAGTTATTAGTATAGTATAGTTTTAAATACGTAAGATATATTTCTTATTTAAATAATACTATCCAAGTGCAATTATGGTAAAGCAGATTTTCATTTCACCAAACCTGGTTGCATGTTGATGCAGCATGATAGGGGTTCTCACACTGTGAACTACGACGAAGCTCTATCTTTTACCCCTATATGTCCCCACAATGTAGATTGGTAGTGAATGGCATGGGAAGTCTAGAGGCTGGCCGTAAAATCAGGGTGCTTGTGATTACCATTCGTTGCCACCACTGTTTTAGGGTGACTGTTACATTTGGCAACAGAGCTTAGGTTACCCAATCAATGAGGTTAGGTATACGTATGAGTGGCGTACTTGTTATTTTTAAAAGTATTTTCAAAGACCCTACTATATCTATACATACACACACACACACACACACACACACACACACAACTTAATTTGAACTTACTGTATAAATCCTGACTGTAGAAGTAGTCGTGTCCACATTCCAAATGGATGGTCGAGGTGACTATGGGTTGGAAAAATAAATAAAGTAAGAACTATGCGACAGAGGTCGTATTGTAAAAAGTGTAAATGGGAAAGCTTGTACTCTAAAATTAAATAGGATAATAAATGTGAAAAAAATAGGGAATTACAAAAATTTAATAAGGTTATAATGGACTTATTAAAAATATTATTAGGGTAATTATGGAAGGTAAAGAAGCTATAATAGGAAAAGTTAGATGAATAAATAAATGTCTTTAGAAATTGTCCAGTTAGAAAGTAATCATTTATTATGGACAATCAACATTTATAGAAATAGTAAATGAGCATGTTAGGTAATAATCAAATACAAACAAGGTAGTATAGTTATAAACATTCGAAAGTAAGAGATGATAGAAGAGGAAAATGCAACGGAGAGGACAATTAAAGTCAATTTCTAAAAACCCAACCTCATGTGAGAGGAATTTGATAAAAAAAATCCATTGGAAACTTCCTTGAAATGTTTTGAATGGATTTTTCAAAGGACTTATTAAAAAGTTGTTGCTTTGGAAAAGTAAGGAAAACCTGGAAAATCATAACTCAAAAGGAACTTGGGTCAACAAGTTCTGATTAAAAGGTTTCTGGTAAAAAGGGTTTTTCATTTTCTAAACTCTTAGTTTAAAAAATTTGATTAGGTCAAAAAAATTTCAGTTTATTTTTTTTTGATAAAGGGCATTTTCTTTTTAATATAAAATAGAGCTTATGATGGACTTGATGGTTTTTTTCATGTATTTGGTAGTACTTTTAAAATTCTTCTTTTTTAAATTAAAAATGGAACTTGATTAAAATGTCGCAGAAGCCATTTAAGTAGGAAAAATTTAAAAAGAGGTAATATTGGAAGATTTGGATAGAAACAACGTTCGAAACTTACAAAATAAGAACAGTAATCTAGGTAGAGATAACGTAGGAGACAAATGATGAAAATAAGATAGGAAAATAATAGGATGGAAGCTATCTTTATCTACTCCACTTTTCATTATTTAAAGTTGTAAAAGATGTATTTGAACATTTCAAATAAAAAGACCAACTTTTGAAGAAATAAATCTTTAATGTAGAAAGTTTTTGAAAGAGGGAAATTATTTTTCTCATTTTTGCGATTAAGCAATCCTTTTGAAATTCTGATAGTTTGGTTTAATATTTGAGTTTTTAAATGTTTTGGGGTTAAAGACCCTACTTTTAATAAGGTAAATCTTCGAGGTAAAAGGATATGAGAAGGGGAATTATTCTATTAAGCAATTTTAGAACCTTTAAATTTGAGGATAAGAATAAAGCATTAAATGTTTCGAAAATTGTGAAAAGTTGGGTTCGAATATTATTGGAAGGTTTTGTCCAAATGTTTAATATACAAAAAAATGGAATAGATATATGGAATAAAATAGAATATGATGTTTAGATGCTTTTGGGAATTCAATTCCCCAAACTATTTTTACAAGTTAGAAATTCTTTTGGAAGGCATGCTTAAAGGTTTTCTTTCGAGATGTGGAAATTCTTTTGCAAGTTTAAATTTCAAATGTAGCATACTAGCGTAAAGTGAATTTCTAAGTTTATATTTTATGGGGTAGGTAGGGATCACTATCTAGGAAAGCGAGGTTAACAATTTTAGTATATGAATAAAATAAGAATTGTATGTACAATCTAATTTGAAAATTTGAAATCAATCCCTGACATTTGTTCGTAGGATTTTGGTAATGTTGTAAAGGTATTTCAGATCTATAATTGGGTTGTAAATAGGTTGCCGTGGAAGGTGAATTCCTATATTTGATTTATTGGGAGCGGATTCTATGCAACTTCCATAAATTATCTAATTCCTTAAATGTACAAAAGTGCGGCATTTGAATTGACCAGGGATATACCAGATAAGGAAAGATATGTGTAAGATATGGGTATTCTTTTTCGTAGTTTACACTGTCTATTTCAATAAATGAAAAAGAACTAATCGCTTGTAATATCGAATGAAGCAGAATTATCACTTAAATAATTTATGGAAAATTTTAACGGTGATTCTATTTGGAAGGATGGCTTTGATAAAATAAATATGGAAAGAAATGTTCTAGTTTAGAAATTAATAATTGGAAATAAGAATATATAGATAGCGCTATTAACAACGGTATTCCTATTACTTTTAAATAACATATTAATTACCGAACCACGATTTATGGACATTAATTACTGATTTAGTGGGCAATGAATTCGTAATTAATAGGGAATAAAAAGGAATTAAATAAGGGATTGAGTGAGTAATCTAATATGGCATTTGCGGAGGAACTGAACACTTATAATACGTATATTTTGAAACTATTAAATGGATTAAAAGAGATTAAATAAGAATTGATTAAAGATTGTCAATTTTGACATTAATGACCAAGTTATTATAGGTAATGGATATTTATTAGAACTAAGAAGGAAAATTAAGGAAGGTGGGTAAATTGGTAAGGAGCATTAGGACCCTAACATCATTAACCCCAGTTAATGATCAAGGGCAGCTTCCAACAAAATTTTCATTTAAAGTTTTTGGGTTGAAATCGCTAGTTGTCTCCTTTAGGAAAAATGTTTGATATGGTATAAGGCATGCTCCAGTTTTATCACTATGTTGATTTTAGGGATGAGATTATACTGCTAGATAAATATATATTGAGGAAATACCGTAAATAAGGAAATTTCATAAGGACACTTAACTAGCAATAAACCGAAGATAAGACTAGAAGTTAGGAAGGAAGTTAGGTTAGACTGCTTCAGCCCTAAAACTTGTGGAGTGTCATTATTCACCCTAAACATGATATGATGTATAAGGTTATAAATAGAATTTTCTAATTGGTCAAAGATGAAGGAAGAATCGTTTATTAAGTTTCCAAATATTTGACGTGCCAAAGGATTAAAGCTCAGCAAGGCAAGCCTGGAGGGTTGTTATTTCCATTGGAGATTCCAAATTGGAATTGAGAGCATATACCGATGGACTTTGTAGATGGGTTGCCTCGGAGTCAAAATTGCAATGATGTTATTTCCCCTATTATAAAAGTTATAAGGTTTAGTATATCTAGGAAGTTAGCGCCAGGTTCGTTGGGCCTTTCCCAATTTTAGAGAGGGTTGGGAAATTTGCTTGTTGGGTGGAGCTTTCGAACTAGTTAGCTGGAGTCCATGATGTATTTCATGTTCCACACTTGAGGAAATGTTTTCATGACATTGCCTTTGTAATAGGGCCTGATCAGTTAATTATTGTTGAAATGGAGTCCATTGCCCCCCCTCCATGCCACCGCATGCATCATGGAGCATGGGTTCAAGTAGTTTCGTAACAAAGAAAATTGGGTTGGTTCGAGTAGATGAGGAGATAACCTAGCAGAAAGCACATGAGAAACCGAAGAAAAGACGAATGTTTCTTATCGCAAGCTTTTCTCTAGTAATCTTTTCTCTTCAAAGATATAGGTATTTGGTTGCATCGTGGTTGCTAGATTAGATGACAAAAGATGGTTGCCACATTATTTAATGTCATTTTTGCACTCTATAGAATTTTATGTATATTTAGGATAATTGCATACATGCTTATATGTCATGATCTTGCATTCACACTAAGATTGAATCACCTATGTTATGTTGCATACATATTATATTGCATTTTTGGTTGAGTAGGTGGTTGTGTATATTATTGTAAATAAATCGGCTGTATAACATGGTTGTTGAGTGCATGTTAAACAATCTTCCCTTGATGATTTCGGGATCAAAATCCTTTTTAGAGGGGAGAATGTAACACCCTGTGAAATTTAATATGGAATTAAGCAATTAAAATTAAGGTAAAAAATGGAAATTTTGTAAATGTTGGAATTTGGTCATGAAGTTTCACCATTACATTCATGATGATTTTCTGATTAATTTCCATACACAATATATTGAAATCGGAGAAGTTATGGACGTTTTCAGTTTTCAAATTTAAATAATTCAAATGATTTTAAATTTAATATTTGAATTTTGAAAAGTTTAAAATTTTAATCTAAATAATTAAAGTTAAGGGATACTTAGCGTTCAATTAAGCATCAGAATTAACAAGATCATAAAAATTAATTAAGTAATAAATATAATAAAACGTAAAAATGTAAATTCACGGTCATAAACATAGACCGATCGACCACTCATAGGCAAGCAGTCGACCGCTTGTGGTTAGAGGTCAATCACTTATGGTCAGCGGTCGACCAGTAAGTGGTGAAGGCGGCTAGGGTTTTGGCTATTTTAACGGTCCAGATTTAATTATTTAAATTTGACGGTTCTGATTCCTTCTTACCTCTATAATAGACCCCTAAACCCAATTTTCCTTTATAAAATTCTGTAGTAACGCCGAAGCCCTGTCAAATTCATTCCATTTAGAGTTTCAGAAATAGTAAACTTTCTGTAAGTAATTCTAATTCCTAATCTCTTATTTAAATTAAATTTCCAATCTTTTTTCTCTTTTTCTTCTGATTTCTGAAATCTATTACACAAACACATAAAAAAAATTGTCGTATATTTAAAAAGTAGAAAATCTAATAGAGAATAGGAGCGGTATAAATAAGATCCCATCTTCTTCTTCGTCCTCTTTAGATTCTAGAATCAGTAAGGATTTTCAGGTAAGTGGTTTAGTTGTTTAATTTTTTTGATTTCTGATTCTATTCCCTTTTGGTTTCTGATTTAGATTTAATTTCCATATATAATTCACTTTGTTGTATATTCCAAAAGTGGGAGATCTGAAAGAGAATTAGGCATGGTGGAATTAAACCAGCAAGGAAACAAACAATTCTTTGTGAGTGGAAATATCAAAATTTTCACATTTTTATAATTGAATATATTTATTTGGATTTGTTTTATGCCTTGGGAAATTTTGGTAAATGAAAACATAATATCTAAAACCCTCAGAATTTTCCTAAATAAATGTCAATCTATGAATATGTTGGAATTTCAATTATTTTATTAATATAGTAGGATTAGATCTATGTTGAGATTTAAGCAATTTATAATCTATTCCACTTCATCTCTTTTGATTTCTCTTGTAGTTTTAAGGATTCTAAAAATAAATAAAGTTAGAAATGGTATCCAAATTATGATTTTTGATTATTTGTAGTTTGCACTACCTATTTCTGTAAATAAAAATAACTACCAATCCTTTTTTTACTCCAAGCTGGTAACTGTAAAAGTGGGATAGAATATAAAAGGTGTTTTTCGGGTTTTTAGCCCAGCTGGAACCAGTAGGAAACAAAAAAACCTCGTGCTATCAGAATGGTTTAGAACTTAACCAGAAATGCTAAGACAAGGGATTAACGAGGGCCAATCTACATTACTGAGACAATAACAACAAAAGAACATGGAAACATCTCAAACTCCAAACTCCAAAAAATCCCAAGTGCTTGGATCACCAGCGAACCTAACATCTCTCTAATTCAACAACAAACTAACCAAGGATGTAATAAAGAAGAGGCCAAGGCATCATCTCGCAAATGAGCCAAGTCTATGGGTCGCTTGTGACCCATAGACTATGGGTCGCCAGCGACTCATAGATCATGGGTCGCCAACGACCCATGATTTTGCCTCGGTTTATGAGCCAAACCCCATGGGTCGTCCCCTACCTACCTATGAGAAGATGATGAACTTGCCCGGCCTAAAAGCTCTCCGATCCATATAAGTACCATCCTACCTGCAACATAAATTAGATCTTCTCCGGACTGGTTGTTGAAGCTCTATTGGAATTATTCTTCACTCTCTACCTCTGTCACAACTATCTCGAAAGGAATTGACTATGATTCTCCAGTGGATTCCAACTCTGGGGATTCGATCTAGCTAAAGATAATCAAAGCCTTGTAATCAAACATCTCTTGTAACAGCAATCAGTCTTTAGTAAAACTATAAGTGGACGTAGGCTTCATTAACAGCCGAACCACTATAAAATTTTCTGTCTACTTTCTTTTATTCTTCTTTTTCTATATCTGTTATCCATGGTATTGCTTTTTCAAAACAGGGTTGGTGGTTTCAAACTCTAACTAAGGTGTTGATCCATTTTTTGGATTTACATTTTGGCGCTTTCATTGAAAACCAAACTCAGGGTCCAGATCTAGCTGGATCCTATAAGTCCAGGAGTTAGATCCCCAATCTTTGCTTGAAGAACTCGCTGTTTTAGGATCAATGGCTTCTAGAAGAAGAAGTATCTTTGGTACATAATAGGGGTAGTAATAACTGGAGAAGGTGCTAGTCTCCAACAAGTTGAAGTAACTGGTGCTAACTTAGGGAACCAGGCACCAACATCCTTCAGTCAACATGAAGTCGTCACCAGGGATGAGCTGAATAAGATGGCTGAGGAAATCAACCAGAGAATGGAAAATAGTCAAATGGCTCTAATGGATAAGCTCAATTCTTTGTTAACCCTATAATCAAACCCCACTCTAAGGACTGTGCCTGAACCATTGATTGCTATAGAACAAGAGAATTCCTCCTTTTCTGGCCTGTATAGAAGGAATGGAAAGCAGCCACAAAGAAGGGTAACAACAGGATGTAACATGGAGGATAATGAGAATATTCCACCTGGCCCAAGCAACCGATCTTGAATTTGAATCAAGGGGCCAAAACCCCGTAGGAAGATATAGCTGTCAATCTCTCTGATTTAGAAGATGGAGAGCAAGGCAATCAGATGGAAGAGAACATTAATGAGTTTGAAGATGCTAGAAACATCCAAACTGCCCCAGTTTGGCCAACTACAGGCTAACGAGGTCCCACGGGAGTGGCCTTCCCGGAGACAGGAGGGCCTAGGCTTCAACCCACGCATCAAGACCGTTTGTAGAACCAAACACTTGGCATAGTGATGGATTGCCGCCCCCAGGACTATAGAACATCATAGGCATGTATAGTAGACATGGTCATACAACTGATGGATAAGAGTAAAAACTGAAAGGATGACGAATGGGGATCTGCCTCGAGTTAGACCCCTTTTACCGATGAAATCTTGATTGAAAGATACCTAGACAAATTCACTATGCCAACTATCCCCTCCTATGACAGAACGAAGGACCCAAAACCCTATTTGTACAAGTATAGCTAGTATATGGATGGAGCTAATGCTCCAGAGGCCATTTGCTGCCGATGTTTCCCTATTTTTCTAGAACGAGTCGCGTCTATGTGGTTCACCAGACCCCTCCCAAGATCTATTTCTACCTTTGACCTACTTGCAATGAAATTCCTTGACCAGTTCAGGCTCCATGACGCTCAACCAAAGGACTTTATGCCCTATCCGGATTAGTCCAAGGGCGCAACGAGTTATTGAAATCATTCATGAACAGGTTTTACACCACGGTGATGGAAGTATGCAATCCCAATGAGGATATGGTTTTATGGCGTTAGTCCACGCTATTCACCCATAAACATAGTTTGGGAAATGGAATAAGATGAAGTAACCTACCAAAAGGAAAGACTTCAATCGTAAAGAAAGCCAGTACTTAAGCTAGGAGGAAGCATAGAAGCTGGAAAGAAAGTCTGCTGGTATACAATAGATGAACATCAGAAAAAGTGACATGGCGGAAAATCAAAACATATGCTATCCTGGTAGTACTCAAGGAGTCGCAAGGAAGAGTGGGAATCAGAAGAGAAGAAGCCAGAACTCCAATAAAAGAAATAATGGTGGTAGCAACAAAAGATTTAGAGAGTTTAGACATGAAGACTACACCTCTCTGAATGATACTCCGGATAATATTTATCTTGCAACACAAGAGACTGAAGAATATAAGAAACCTCTTAGAAAAGAGGCAACAAAACAGCAAAAGTGCTAAGGGAAATTCTACCGCTTCCATGAGACACACGGCCACAATAGAAATGAATGCTGCCACCTTAAGGACCTCATCGAAGGGTTGATTCAAAACAACAAGCTTCAACAATATGTGAAAAAGCCATAAAAACCCAATCAACCTACGGCCCCTCAACCTCCAAGAGAACAAAGATATCAAGCTAGAACTAGTGAAGAAGGGTCGAAACGAACCGACTATGGGCTAATTATCAGAACAATATCTAGGGGACCACATCCCATGCAAAGAAGTTGGAGAGAGATGGAGCGATATGCAAGTTCGCTAAAGTACGCCCTGAAGGAATCATTTTTAGCAATAGATGATGAAAATCCGAGCAAGCTGCAAAAGATTTTGTGTGAGACATAGTGTTTCGAATTTGGGAAACCGAAGGGATTGAAGCTCCACTCTTGACCCAATGGTGGTGACAGTAGGAATCGGGCCTGCCGTAGTCCGACGAGTGCTGATTGATAGTTGCAGTTCAGTTAACATACTTTTTAGATGTACTTTCGATCAAATGAAGATTGGCATGATAAGCATATCCATGCGCCAAACAAAGATTCAGGGGTTTACCGATGAACCCAAACAACCGGTGGGAACAATTGACCTACCTGTAGAGCTTGGAGAGGGTGCGCGAAGGGTCATCCTAATTCAGATTTTTGTGATCGTGGATGAAATGTTAGCATATAATGCATTCTTGGGATGGACTGCATTAGCCGACTTCAGAATAGAATTGGCCCAATGGTGCCTTATAATAAAGTTCCCTACCGAGCACGAAGTCGAAATTGTGAAAGGAGACCAAAGCGTTGCTCGGGAATGCTGCATCGTCGAATTCCGCGAGTCAAGAAGAAAGAAAAAAGGAAAGGATGTGGGGAAAACCCTCCACATCCGTGAACCCTCTGAATAACAACTACAAAGTCATCCTGGCTTGGAGACTATAACCGATTAGACAAGGCTTTGGACTTTAGGAAGAAGAGCCGGGGTAGGATCGGTAGCAACGTCGGAATTGATGGTGTCTGTCAGTCTGTATGGATGACACAATGCGGGCCTTGAAAATTGGGTCGCAACTAGGAAACAAGATGCGGTCAGAACTAACCAAATTTCTTCGTGCCAATTTGGACGTATTTGCTTGGATACACTCCGATATGTGTGGATTATCACCTGAAATTGCCTGCTACGATCTCAATATTGACCCCAAATTCACACCGATAAAGTAAAAAAGGTGCAGCTTGGGCCCCGAACGGTCCAAAGCATTGAGAGAGGAGGTTGACAAGTTGATGGCTAATGGCTTCATCTAGGATGCAACTTACCTTGAATGCATATCAAACCTAGTCCTAGTCAAGAAGTCTAATGGAAAATGGCGAACCTGTATTGATTTCTTGAACCTAAATAAAGCTTGTCTGAAGGATAGCTACCTGCTCCCTAGAATTGACCAGCTTGTGGATGGAACGGTGGTACGTGAACTACTGTCATTTATGGATGCATACTTGGGCTATAACCAGATCCTGATGCATGAGCTAAATCAAGAGAATACTACCTTCATCACCGATTTAGGATTGTACTGCTACTGGGTAATGTCATTCATCTTGAAAAATGCAGTGGCAATGTACCAAAGGTTTGTGAATACTATGTTCAAACACTAGATTGAAAAGATTGTGGAAATTTACGTGGATGACATGTTGGTCAAATCTCGAGTAGCTGCTAGCCGTCTAGAAAACCTCGCCGAGATGTTTGACATACTCCAAAAATACGGAATGAAGCTCATCCCTCTCAAATGTCACTTCGAAGCAGCCTCTGGGTAATTCTTGGGGTTCATAGTAAGTGCCTGGGGCATCGAAGAGAATCTAGAGCAAATAACAGCATTGCGGAAAGTCCAAGCTCCTAAAATTAAGAAGGAACTTCAAAGTTTGAATGGAAAAGCCACAATACCAAGTCGATTCATCTCAAAAGCTATAGACAAGTGCATACCGTTCTTCGATGCACTGAAGAAGGGAAAGAAAAACTTTGAATGGGGTGAAGCTTGTCAGACAGCTTTCGAGGAATTGCTACAACAAATGGAATCTCCCCCAATCTTATCGACGCCGGTGGATGGAGAAGACCTATTCGTTTATTTAGCAGTTCCCTCGCATTTGTTGAGTGCTTCTCTCGTGCGAGAAGAAGCGAGAATCCAGCAACCTGTGTACTACATCAGCAAATGATTCACTGGGGCTGAGAAGAGTTACCCAAAACTAGAGAAGCAAGCATATTGCCTCTTGATCGCATCCCAAAAGTTATGACCATATTTTCAGGCTTATCCAATCAAAGAATTGACTGATCAACCCCTGAAGCAAGTTTTATACCAGCCAAAACTTCCAAACGACTACTCAAGTGGAATATAGAGCTAAGTCAATATAACATAGCGTATCACCCTAGGAAAGCCATCAACGGGCAGGCGTTGGCTGACTTCATCGTCGAATTTACTATATGGGATGATGAAGAGGAAATTCAGTCAGAAATAAACACGCAACAGAAGCTCTTCGTCGATGGCGCATCCAATGACTTCTATTCGGGAGTAGGGGTAGTGCTTGAAAGCCCCGAGGGGTGGGCCATTATGTACGCTTTATGCTTGGAATTCCCCGCCACAAACAATGAAGCAGAATACAAAGCACTGATCATTGGACTGAAAGTTGTGAAGGAGCTCAAAATAAAAGCTATTCGCATATATAGTGATTCTCAAATGGTCATCTGTCAAGTAAAATGGGAATTTCAAGCGCGTGGTGAGAATCTTGCCCCATACCTGTCCAAAGTACAGAAACTGCTAGGCGACATCGAGCGCTACACTATAACTCACATTCCACAAGAGTAAAAAACCAAGGTAGATTATTTGGCTAAGCTGGAAAGTTTCGAAGAATCTCAGTCATTGGGGTTGGTCCCGGTTGAAACTCTGACCAACTCAGGCATAGACGAAATGGATGTAGACTAGATTCTCGAAAACACCATCGAACCGGATACATGGATGACATCGATAAAGGACTATCTACTTGCAGCAACACTTCCAACCGAACGAAATCAATAAAAGAAGCTCCTCCAAAAGGCGCCACAGTTCATGATACAAGATGGGATACTCTATCGAAGGGAATTCTCGACCCCTCTTCTTAGGTGTGCGACCGATAATGAAGCATGAAGAATCCTAAAGGAGATACATGAAGGCGAATGTGGAGACCACATTGGGGGTAGACCCTTGCGAAAAAAGTCCTCCGGTATGGGTATTTTTTGGCCAACAATAAATCACGACGCTACAGATCATGCCAACAGATGCGATCGCTGCCAAAGATTCAACAAAATTAAAAGAAATCCCCCAACGGTGTTAACATAGATAGTCAGTCCATGGTGGTTTGCAATATGGGGAATCGACTTGATTGGCCTCTTGCGAATAGCAAAAGGAGGGGCCAAATATGCTATAGTTTCCATAGATTATTTAACAAAATGGGCCGAAGCGGAACCGCTGGTCACTATAACTATAAAGAAAGTTATTAACTTTGTTACGAATAACATCATTTGCAGGTTTGGTGTGCCGCAAAAAATCATCACTGACAATGGAACTCTATTCGAAAGTGTCGAGTTCAAAGACATCTACAAGCGCTTTCGAATTGAAAAGAGGTTTTCCACAATGGCTCATCCGCAAGTAAACGGGCAGGTGGAAGCAATAAAAAAGATCATCAAGTCTACTATTAAAAAGTGACTAGCAAAAGTAAAAGGAAACTGGGTTGATGAACTTCCACTCGCACTATGGACTTACAGAACTACCCACAAAGCGGCAACTGGCTACACTCCGTTCGCCTTAGCATATGGTTCAGAAGCAATGATTCATGTTGAATTAGAAGTCCCCTCGCACCGAAGGTAGAATTTCAATCACAAACAAAATGAGAAGCTCCTACTCGAATCACTAGATATGGTCGATGAAAAAACAAAAGAAGCAGAGTTGAGAACTACTGCCCACCAAAAAAGGGTCGCACGGTACTTCAACTACAAAGTTCACAGTCAAACCATCGAAGTTGAAGATCTTGTGCTCAAGCAAGTTTACCCCGTTCTAGGGGTCTTCGGACCAAACTGGGAAGGACCATATATTATTAATCAAAATTTTAAGGATAGGACTTTCAAGCCGACAACCGTCGATGGGGTCACAATTCCCAAAGTCTGGAATAGCGAATCACTCTATCGTTATTTCATTTAAAACGTACTTTATGTATTTTCTATTTTTCAGCAAATAAGTCAACCCAGAAATGCCGGGGGCGTTGTAAATAGGCAAAGAATCTGCCATGCTTTCCTTAAGAAAATTCTATTCACTCTTTCGAACCAAAAAATGTGTCCATAATAAATACCTACCGGGCTGACGGAAGCAAATCGACTCAAACTATTTCCTTGGTGGAACCCGATTCTTGCCTTTCAAATAACTGATGTTGCTTTGGCAACACCGGGTGGGCAAAAACCTAGCTCCTCACGTTGCTTGGAGATAAGCAACACCAAGGCGCATCAAAAGACTAACTCCTCGCATTGCCCGGAGATAGGCAACACCGAGGACCATCCAAATTTACACTCCTTGCATTGCTCGGAGATAAGCAAAGCTGAGAAGCACCAAAAACCGCTCATCTCATAAGCTACGTATCAAAAAAATAACTCCTCGCGTTTCTCGAAGATAAGCAACGCCGAGGAGCATCCAAATTCACATTCCTTGCGTTTCTCAGAGATAGGCAATGCCAAGGAGCACCAAAAGCCATGCATCTCGTAAGCCACGCATCAGAAAACTAACTCCTCACATTACCCGAAGATAGGCAACACCGAGGAGCATCCAAATTCACATTCCTTACATTGATCAGAGATAGGTAACGCCAAGCAGCACCAAAATCCATGTAGCTCGTAAGCCGCGCATCAAAAAATTAACTCCTCGTGTTGCCTAGAGATAGACAATGCCGATAACGCCAAGGAGCACCAAAAGCCGTGTATCTCATAAGCCACGCATCATAAAACTAACTCCTCGTGTTGTCCAGAGATAGGCAATGCCAAGTAGCATCCAAATTTACATTCCTTGCATTGCTCGGAGATAGGCAACGCCAAGAAGCACCAAAATCCACACATCTCATAAGCCACACATCAAAAAATAACTCCTCGCATTGCCTGGAGATAGGCAGCGCCAAGGAGCACCAAAAGCCACGCATCTCATAAGGCGTGCATCTGAACTTACACTCCTTGCGTCATACGGAGATAAATAATGACAAGGAGCACTGAATGCCATGCACTAAACAAGCTGCATGCTAAATTCCAAAATAATAGCCCCTTACATGACCCGAAGATAGGCAACTCCGAGGAGCATGAGAAACCATATGCATATAGTCGGGAATAATGAGCGCAACCCAGACAAAATTGGTGCTAAAAAGAAGGAACTCAGTGACTGGCAACACTTACCCATGCGTAAATTGCGTACTTAGCATAATAACGCCAGAGATTGGGATTACATGCTAAAGTTGCAAAACTTCTGAAGAAAGGGGGATCAGTTTGCAACTTAACAAAATTTTGAGTTTGATAAAAGAGTTATCTAAAGCTTAAGTTTCTGATCATTTGAAAATCGTTTGAAGTGAACAGCCCTGCAAACTGGGGGCATACACCAGTACCTAAACAAAGCGCATGAAAATAATAAGTTCACATGTTCTATCACTCCAAACAAAACTTTTTTAAACAAAGAATTTAACAAAGAAACTCTTAAGTTATGTTAATTTCTAAAGTTCCACTAATTTACAAAGTGCTGTTAATTTCTAAGTTCTATTACTTCGAACGAAGGGCTTTGGCTGTTATCACAGAACTAGAAAAGTGTGAAATAAAACAATCATAAGTACGTAGAACACATATGAATAGATAGATAAGAGTGCAGTGAAAATATCAGCATATTTCTTATAATTTTCTATCCACAGGATCAGAATGTAGGGGCCATACCCACACAACACCAGCCAAGAAAAAGAAAATACAGACTCCACAGTAAAGACACAAGTGCAGACTCTACACTTGAACAGGATGACTCTACAAGAAACAAAAACAAGTCAATCTTCATGCCAGCTGTTGACCAAAAACGAGTCTGCCCTCATACAAGCCACTCAACACTTCTTTCTACCGATCCCCTTTTCGCTCTTGATCGGTAGCTTCTGCTTCTTCTCGGGAGTGGTATCGCTGCCAGTAATGTCGACAAATAGCTCGGTGGCAATGTCCTCATCTTCCTCTGAATCCTTCTCAGAAGCCTCTCCCTTCGTATTTTGCCTTCGTGATTTGCGGGAGCTTTTAAAGGCTTTGATCGCTTCGACCTTTTCCCTCTTGATAGTGACCGGCTTGTGTTGAGTTCTCTACGGTTGTTCCGTATGAGCTTCCTGCTCCTTGGACTCTGCTAGTGTAATATCACCTTCCAAAGACATGGAAGAGTCATCCATACCATGAGGCCCAACTATCTTTTCAGCCTCCGGCCCCTGCTGCGAACCAGATGCAGACGTGGAAGCCTGAATAAGAACAAAACAACCACCAAAGGTATGGAAATGGTGGCAGGTCCGAGCGCCGAAGAAGCTGGCATGTCAACGGGAAAGGTAAGTGGACCTATAAGATCAAAAATGAAAGCATTAAATTCTTCTTGCTCTTGCGGCATAAGTTGGAAACTCCTAAATTCGGAGGAAGCGAGAGAATTACCTACACCAGACGAATGGTCAAGAATAGCAACCTCAAAATCACCACCTTCACCCTCTTTTGATGGCTGCACTACCTGAAGGAGAGGTTCCAGTCCCAAACTCGTTGATAGCTCATGAGGCTGCTCTGGTAATTCGCCCACGCCAGAGATAAAAGGCTTGGTGAGTGCTTCAACAGCGCTTGTCAAGGCAGCATCAGTGGCCTCTTTCTCACTTTCAACTCGAAGAATTTTTCAGCTCTCGAGCAATGCTTTCTTCGATTTTTCATTCAGATAGCATCCTCTAGCTCCTGCTCGGTGTAGACATCGCCGCTATCAGAAAAAAGGGACAAGATTTCTTCCTATACCAGAGCAAGAGTGTGTGGGAATTTCAGGCCCAGATAACTAAGACTTCCTTGATGCAACAAGGAGTTAACATAAAAATTTAGGAAGGTCGCATCAAGATTCTCCATCTTTCTTTCAAAGGCATTCTGGATCTCCAAATAATCTGTTCTCACAGTAGCTTTTTCAACCTCAGCAGCAAATATTGACACTAAGTTGTGCGACCTGAGCCTGTAACTTAGAAATGATCTCGGCCTGGTCAGAAATGGCTTTGTTGTGCCCTTCAACGATGAAGTCATGATCAGCAATAGTTTTTCGTTGAGCTCAATCGTTGCGCTGCAGGTAGTCACTTCTTGTTTTAATTTTACCTCCTATACGTGAGCCTTTTTACTTTGTCACTGTAGACGATCTTTGTCCCGGTGTGTGCTTCTTTCACCTCTTTCAGCATGTCAGCATTTCTCTTGCTCTCTTGCAGCGCTACCGCTTTCTCTTCCTCCATCTGCTTAATCTTGGTGTCATGATCGGGCAATGCCCTCTCAGTCCTTCTTTGATTCGAAGGAGAGGATCTCTTGCTAATTATTGCGATTCATATCCGCCAATTGTTTACAGAGCTTCTTCCATCCTTCAGCCTCTTCTAAGTCACTCTGAATGGCCTGGTGGTGCAACATATATGAATCTTTACGGACTGGTCGCGAATCGCGATCGAAGTTAACCCCTTTTAAGAAGCAACCAGGAAGAGCTGCCTCAAGTTTAGAGGGGTAGAAGGAAAGGAATAGGCATGTCTCCATTATGGGCGAGAAGCACAGAGGTCAGTAGTAACTATGGAAGATGAAAAAATATGAGTCGATGGCAGAAGCGGGGCAAAAGAAGTAGGAATTTCTTGGCCCATAGAAGAGTGTTTTGAAGCAAGCTCTGAAGAATGAGGACAGTGTTCAAACTTCGACTTTTTCGATGGCTCATCCCTCTCCTTAGGAGAACTCCTCTTCTCGTATGCACCTTTATATGATCGGCTTTAGTCCTTTTCTTTCTAACGACGGGTTTCAGCTTCGACTTCTTTCCTCCTCTTATATTCCTTCCCCATTTCTCGAGATTGATAACGGCTGGAGGTGCTTTTGGAGTACCACTGTGAGTCAGCAAACTCTTCAAAGTCATCATAGAAACCTCATCCTCTCATCATATTTGGCATAAAACATACGTATATTTTTTTAGAAACATAAGGTAAACACTAGGAATAAGGAGGAATGAATGAAAATGAAGGTAATCCTAGCATGACGTGTATTGTGTTTCTAAGGAGAGCCTAAAACATCATTACGAACTAGGACGGATGGTCATCGTAGGTGGAATCGAACTAACTTTAGCTGTTATGGGTGGAACCGGGCTAACTTCTGGCGCGATATCACCTGAGCTAGGAGGCGTCGTAACAAATTTAAAATCATATTTCATCAGTCATCGAAGTCAACATAAAAATCTGAAATTCGATGAACTCCGCTCCAACGTCTTTACTGGGAGAGTCTCAATGCCTTCCAGACTCTGGAGCTTTGCCTTTAACTCTTATATTAGGAAGAGGTGAGCTTGAAAGAACATGACTTATTCCCGGAGTATCATCACAAGACTCTGAGTCCCCACCATCAGAATCCGACAAGAAGTAATCAATGGTTGTGGACTCATCACTACTACTTTCAAACTCTCCCTCTTCCTTTTTCGAATCCATCATGACCTTGCCCTCTCTTTCTTCGAACTCCTCTTCTACCTCCTCTACGATTGGAGGCATTCTATCTAGGCCGCTTAATCTAGTCGCAATAGCCTCTTTCCCCTCATGGGCTTCGTCGGTGGGTCCTTTGGATGGGCTTTCTCTCTCTTGAAAGTTGCCGTCTTCAAAATCGTGGGAGGAGGAGATAGATCTCGTATGAACCCTAGATTGAGCAGGAGAGGTAATTTCAACTTGAATGGCAGATCTACCTAGAGCCAGTAATCCATAGCGATGCAAGTTTTCATCAATCAGTAATACTTTAACGCTTCTCTCCTCGTCATCGATTGCCTTTAAAGTCTGACGAACTTCATCGAATGCGTCGTCTCTATTTGGTCTTGGAATAATTGCAAGAGACATATGGTTGATTAGGAACTCATGGCAACACATCAAAAGCTCGATGAATAAAAAGAAGCTTACCCCTGTCGTCCATCGACGATTGAATCCCTCGGGGTATTTGACAAAGAAATATTGCGCCTAGAATTGCGATAAGTTACTTTGCAAAACTGGAAGATTTTTTAGTTTCTTTGGGCTTTGATTATAATCAAGGAGGGACAATCATCTCTCCTCTTGAACGCCAGAAAGTACCGCAACTCGTCAAAGCTTGGAGCGCGGTTGAACGCCTGCATGAAAAGAACATGCAAGCAAGTCAGGATGGTGTAGCCATTCAGATGAAGCTAAAATGGGGCAATACCCAAGCATGAGAGAGTCTCATGCAAAAAGTCGTTGAAAGGAGGCACGGTTCCATTCAAACACATGTATTGGTGGCAAGCGATGTACCACAAGGGAGGCATATGAGCAAATTCGTCCTTCTTTGGCAGATGAACATCCTCTTTGGGAATTTCGTGTTGCATGTAGATGTTACGAAGGACTTTGGAAAAAACAACCAATGAAGATCTCTCAGGCGGATTAAGCAGGACTCTAAAGTTGGGAGGCGTACGATCCACGATTGGCCCAACTAGGACTAACTGCCATATTAAGCTTGCGAAGTGGATGATAACTTGGCTTTTGAGAGCGCCTGGCTTCCCCCGATTGACTTACGACGTATGGATGGATGCTTCATTCTAAATAATAGAACTTGTGTCCAAAAACAGTCTCGTAAATCTATCCTAAATTAATAGCTTCCTCTGCCACACTTGAATTTCGAAGAAACATTAACTTGTAACCGCCACGTCGGATTTCAAGTGCGGACTGGAGCAAGTGACGTATGCTATCTATATAGGATAAAATCGGTGCTTGATACACTGCAAACGCCCTATCCCATGTAGATAGTTCACTCGTAGTAGAAGAAGAAAAGACTTCCTGTGTCATTTCGTTTTCTACTTTTGTCTCGACTTCATGTACACTTACCCGTTATCGATCTATAATCGATAACAGATCCGTTGTTCAAAGTGATGCGGTGAAAGAATCGTGATCGACTAGTGACGTGACATATAATAATAGCTGCAAAACTGGACACAAGTCAATTTTGGTCTAATGGACGAAGATAGAAAAACGTGTCAAGCATTGGGTCGAAGCCCGAATGTCGTTTTAGAAAATAACTCGAGACTCGATTTACTATCTTCCTCCATTAAACTGCAATTATCGAACTTCTCACGATCAACGTTATGAATGGGAACTCGTCATCAAATCGTTATACAAACACCGAATTAGCAAACCAACAAAGATGACCCACCTCTGACTAAATCCAAAAATACACGGGAGATCAAAGACATAGAATCAGCGAGACGTGGATGGACCGCTAGCGAGCTAGGAGATGGGTCGACTACAGCTCAAAGGCAAGCTAGGGTTTGGGTTCAAGCATATAGATCAACAGCCAAGTCTATGGATCGACAAAGAAATGCCTGAACGACGTAGTGATAGATTTGAGTAGGCAATTGATCGGATCGAGCAAGACTGTGAGTCGCCTGAAATTGGATCATGCTAGAATTAGGTCGTCTGAAGAAGCAAAGGTTCGGGTCAAATAACGAAATTAGGTTGATTCAAATATAAGTAGGTAGAAAGAATGAAGTGCGAAAATTTCCAAAGGCATTGGGTCGCTAGCGACCCAAGTCCCAAAAGGAGATTTTCACAATGGTATGGATCACTAGCGATCCATACGTAATGGATTGCCAGCAACCCATAGGGTTGGGGCTACTTTTCCTCGACTCGTCCTATGACATTAACGTACCATTTCAAAACATGCCGGAAGCTACAGGTAGAAATGTGATCCATTGTGGCAAGCAATAGCAGTCAAAACCAAGGCGAGATGACCAACATCATGACCTGCTACGTATTCATAAAGCCCTAATGCAATCACTTGGAGATTGACGGATGGATATTAAGGGCGATAACTTCCAGAGCATGCCTTGTTTACAATGAAGACTATTGCGGAGGAAAATGTTATCTGGGTTTTTAACCCAGCAGGAACCTGTAGGAACCAGAACAACCTCTTACTGTCAAAATGGTTTAGAACTTAACCAGAAAAGCTAAGACAAGGGATTAACGAGAGCCAAGCTACATTACTGAGACAAGAATGACAAATGATCTGTTAGTCCGTGAGATGATGGTTTTGATGACAACAACCCTTAGAATAGATTATAAAATATAAATACTAACATTATAAGTTGAGATATATATGTATATGCAGGATTTAACCATGCAGGTACCAAGAATGAAGACTGTACAATATAGAGATTCAAGATATCAAGATTGAAGACTCATGAGTATCAAGATTATCAAGAGTTCAAGTAATTTATTATTTAATTAGAAAATTTTGCTAAAACTCCTAGAAAAGCATTGGAATCTTAAAATTCAATTTATTCGTGGAATGGAATCCACTTCGAGCCTGTTAAAGGGATAAAACCCAAAGTAGGATGGAACCTACGAAAAATCTAGTGGAACATTGTTTTGTATCCGCTAACCTTTTATTCAAAATGATTTTTCAAAATTATATCTTGTTTTCAAAATGATTTCAAAACCTTCCTTTTAAAAGCATCAAAAACATCTATCCTGATTTTAAATAATTTTAGCCTCAAAATCATCTTTAATTTCAAAGTCAAATTACTCCTGATTTTAAACTATCTTTTGATATAATATATTTAACTTTAAATATTTATACTTAGATTTAAATATAAAATTATAGTTAAATTCTATATATATTATTCTCTATATTCACTTATGAATTTTAACTATAGTCAAATATATTTATAAAGTTTAAAATAGTTTTAATATATGATAAAGGTTATTTTCAAAGAAAATCAAATCATCAAAAAAATGCTTTGGGATGTCGACATACTCATGGTGACCATGTCGACATGGTGTAAGTTGAGTTCAAAATTTCAATTTCAAAAGAAGTGTCTATTCGCCATAACTCTTCACGAGTGGACATGACTGTTGTTCTACTATAAATAGGGGTCAGTTTCAACGAATTTTACATCAGATTTTCTGGTTTTTCACTCCTCTTCTTCTTCCACTTTTTTTAATAATTTTTTTTATCATTACTCTGTCGAAATCTACATTGAATTGAACTCGATCATTCATAGTTTGATTCTCTAACACTATCTCAACAAGATCCTCAGTGCTATTCAGAGTTATAGGCTTTTTGTAATCAACTTAGCGAGAAAAGGTGTGATTGTAGTCTTGAAAATCAATCAAGCATGATAAGTTGTGATTGTAGCCTTGGGAAATCAATTGGGTGAACTTGTTGCCCGTAAAATCAAGTGAGTGAACTTGTAGCCCAGAAAATCAAGTATCTCTACCCAGAGGATTGTGATTCTGGAGGGTGTACCTCATAGCCTTGAAATCGAGGGTGTAATTATAAAGATTGCTTTTGAAAGGAAATCCGTAGTTGTGTTGCGGGACTGGATGTAGGGTAACTACGAACCAGTATAAAATCCGTTGTGTTCTTTCCTTCACTGCTTTTTATTTTATTTCTACATCTGTGTTTGTTTCTGTGATCATATCTGTGTATGTATATTTGCACACATTTGTGTTTAAATTAACATAAACTCAAAAAGATTTAGTAATTCTTTATAAACACTATTCACCCCCCTCTAGTGTTAATCCTAGCCTTAAGATCCGTAATCCGCATTTTTCACATAATCATGGAAACATCTCGAACTCCAAAATCCAAAAAAATCCCAAGTGCTTGGATCGCCGCGACCCAAACATCTCTCTAATTCAATAACAAGCTAACCAAGGATGTGATAAAGAAGAGGCTAAGGCATTGGCTCGCAAACGAGCCAAGTCTATGGTTCACTAGTGACCCATAGACCATGGTTCGCCAATGACCCATGCTTTTGCCTCGGTTTACGAGCCAAATCCCCTAGATTGTTACCTACCTACTTGAGTGCAAATGATGAATGGGTCTAGGCAAGAAGCTCTCTGATCCATATAAATACCATCCTACCTACAACATAAACCAGATCTTCTCCGGAATGGTTGCTGAAGCTCTGTTGGAATTATTCTTCACTCTCTACCTCCCTCACAACAATCTCTAATGGAATTCACTATGATTCTCCAGTGGATTCTAACTCTGGGTATTTAATCTTGCTAAAGATAGTCAAAGCCTTATAATCAAACATCTCTTGTAACAACAATCGGTCTTTATTAAAACTATAAAGTGGACGTAGACTTCATTAATAGTCGAACCACTATAAAAATTCTTTGTCTACTTTCTTTTACTATTCTTTTTCTATATCTATGATCTGTGATATTGCTCTATCAAAATAGGGCTAGCGCTTTCAAACTCTAACCAGGGTGTTGATCCATTTTTTAGGTTAATAAAAGGTTTAAATTGTAAATTTTATTCCTTGAATAAAGGAATTAATTCTATTTATTAATATGGAATGATTTTGGTATTATTCCTATTTGTATGATAGTCAAGTTGTTGGCTAAGTGTATTAGCTATTTTTTGTTTCGAGTTTGAGACTTGCATAAGTCTGAAATTTAATTAACAAGCGTTTTCTTTGCATATGACTGGGAATATTTTATTCGAACCTCGTGTGTGTGTGTGTATGTAATAGTAATAACATATTGATTATTAAAGTAATAATAACGTAATAATTATAGTGTATTCAACGTACTGAATAGAATTAATAGGGCAGTAAATAGTATTAATTTTTTAGGAAGATAATTGTGTAAATTATGGAGTTAATCCCTAATTAAAGGCATAATAAGGGGTTATCTTATATGGCCTCAACTATGAATCATGTAGGGTATTATATGTATATAATTGGTATATATATAAGGTATTATTAATTTATTGGGATGTAGGGTCAGTCCAAAGTTACCTGGAAGTCTGCCTAGTTAAATCTGGCTACCAGCGGTGTGGCTTTGCGGATTGATGTGAGACATCACCTATAATAAATAACCCCAGTGGATGGGAGGTTATCCGAATTCTGTAAGGTAAATCTGCCTAATGAATCTAGCTACTAGTACCTGCTAATAGTCGGACTAATGTGAGAAGTCATAGTTTGGATTATGGGACATAATTACGCTATTGATATCATAGGAAAAATCTTTAGCAGGGATCCACTTCGGGTTAGAGGTATTGAGTGGCAATGGGTGGGTCTGCCTCTTTCTTAGGAAAAGTACTAAGTGACCTGACGGGATTTCTAATAATGTTAATTAGTGAGAACCATGTAGGGACCCGCCTTGGATTAGGTCTTAAATAACAGGGACTACTATTTTATAGGGCTAAAATTGTCAAAATCTGCCTAAGTTTCTAGGAAAGAGGTATTAAGTAGTTGGGGTTCTCTCTCACATCATTAACGATAGCTGCATTATAATTTGGAAATGGGTGAATTATTAAATTGCAGGGACCTGCCTGTTTTATATGGATAAAATGGCTAGAGTCCACCTAATCACTAAAAAAGTTATTTATTTGGTTCGGTTCCTTCCCTTGCATTATTGATACTAGTTACATTGGATCTTCTAGAATTTGATTGGGAAAGCCTTTGGACTTACAATTAAAGTAAATACTATGGCATAGTTTTAAATATGTAAGACATATTTTTTATCTAAATAATACTAACCTAGTACAATTATGGTAAAATTTTAGATTTTCATTTTATCACACATTTATTATTCTGACTCACTTCTCGTTACAACACATAGGTTAGAGGAGATAATGCTGATTTAGGAGAAAAAGGTGGAGGCAAAGACTTGTAATAGTTATCTATCTATTTATGTTTTTTAAATATTTTTATTATTACCTAGTTCAGACAGTTATGTTATTTTGGAATATTGTACTATGGGGGCTTTGTGTAGACATACTGTAATATTTAACATGTTATGTTTTTGAAATGGTTTTCTGTATGAAATGAGTACTTTTTCTGATATTATATTTTATTCATTCTGCTATGAAATTCTGAAAGTATACATAAATAGCTTTGTGTACTATGTATTGTTTTAATTTTACCAACTTAACAACTCAACTTGACATAGACCTAAAGTTCGACCGGCTATTGTTGGGTAGAAAATTAAGTCCGTTTAAGAGCAGGTGGTTACATGATTCATATTGTTGGATCGAGGAGATCAAGTTGATTTTTTCCAGAATTTGCAGTTTTTCGACCTGATTTGCAAACGGCGTCGGCGATGCCACCAGTAATGGCTGTAGGCGATGACGGGCTGGGCAAGGGGAGAGTCGGGTGCAACGAAGCTAAATTTGATTAATTGAATTTTTAATCATAAAATAGATATTTATTGATGGAAAATCATAGTTATTGGTATGTGTTGTGATGTGTTGGTAATTGTTTGATATTATGGCAATTTTGTATATGTTATGCCTTGATTGGGTAGTTTCCCGTTTATTGTAGCATTTTTAGGGTGTTAAATTATAATTAATTGTTAATTTAAATTGAAACATAATCAATTGACATTAGGTGGGTAGAATCTATTATTTAAAATAGAAAACACGAGCCAACACATGCTAAATTGTACAATCAACAAATAAGTATTTATAATTCTAGTAATTCTGTGCATACTCTCACTTTTTACTTCCCAAAAATGGTTCCCCTTCCCATATCCTCTTCGTCCTCTTAGAAATCTATTTCACATGACATTTGTACACATCATTTGGTTTTTTCCCTCTTTCCACTAATAGCTCATCCATAGTTGTTACGTCGATCTCTAAATCGTTCGCTCTACTTCACTCCATAATGCTTCAGTTCCGATAACTTGTTCGTAATTATTAATTTTTCATCTACCTACGGTTTCAATAAGGATTTCAAGTAATTTACCTATTGATTTTTGTCCTTTAATATCTAGATGTTATCCTATGTTAATCAATCTTTCGATTAGTTGTCGAGTTGTCATCGATAACTGCTTTACCCTGATTTGATCGGCGAGACATTCAATGGTCACCAATTTTTGGAACCAACTTTTGACGTCAAAGGTGGTACAACACCAAAACCTATTGAAAAGTTGAGATCTAGTAGAAAATTAAAGAACACATAAGAATTTTTATAGTGGTTTGACAATCTCTTGCCTACGAACATTGTAGCTTTTATTGGTTGGTGGATTTGAGAGAGCTTTAGAGAGACTTGGAGTTACAAATACAAGGGTTATTCCATTCTAAAGTCTAGAACATCAAATAATAGCTTCCTTAGCATGGAAAGGAGATAGGAGATGAAGAAGATGATGTGCCCAAAGTCCTATTTCAGTAGCCATAGGGTCTGTATTTATAGGGTAATTCATCGTAGACTTAGAGGCCCATAAAGTAGAAGGTCTAGATCCAAGTCTAAATGTAACGACCCGTCTTTTTTAACAATTTTAAATTATAAGATTTGATATGATTATTGAATGAAAATAGTTAGAGATTAAATTTAACAACTTACTATTGTAATTTATCAAATAATTAAATTATTTAAAATTTAATATTGGAATTACTAAAATAGTGGAATGTTTAATTTTTGTGAATGAAAATGGTATCGAAAATTGATTTAAATTTTATTTAAATATGAATGAAGATCGTTTACTTTTAAAATTTAATTCAAAAGTGAATAATTAGAAATTGAAAATTTTATATTATAATCGACAAGTAAAGAATAGCCATTTTGGCCAATGTCTTAGATTTCGATGAAATCAGTTTCATCGGATCCGTAACAATGAATTATTGTGGGATTTCAAGTTTCATAGCGATTAGACTTATCTTTTGGCCGTGCAAACTTGAATTATTTTGAGTAAATTAAGAAATAGGTTGAAATGATATATACCTATGGCATTTGTTTTGGATTGAAATGATATATATATATATATATATATATATATATCCACTCCTGAATAAAATTGAAATAATCGATTCACTTGATCATGGGATACAAAATTATATACGGACACCGAATTGGTTAAATTAAATGATTTTAAAATTATGATTTGAATTTATTTAAATTGATTTTTGATTTTTAAGAAATAAAAATCGAATTTATGAAATCAAACTAATTTCAAGCTTGAACTCAAAATGTTGAAATTTAAATTTAATAACAGGTATTGTTTTAAATAGTTGAAGTGAGATTTTGAAGTTATAATTGAAATACTATTTGAATTTCAGAAATTGATTTGTTTTAAAAGATTGGACTTTTATTTGAACTTTGAATATTTTCAAGTAAAATATAATATAAAATGATATTTTGAAATTGAGTTTGGAATTTAATTATGTTTTGAAGATTTGGATTTTAAATTGGATATTAAAGGAAAATTGGATTTAAGTGTTTTTAATAGATATTTTGGAAATTGAACTCGGAGTTGATATAAATCGGAATAGTTTTAAATCGGAATTGGAGTTGAAACAAATTTGAGATTGGAATTTAAATTAATATGGAATTGGAATTTAAATTAATTTGGAATTAGAGTTTTTAAATTAATTTGGAATTAGAGTTAAATTAATTTGTAATTGAAGTAAATATCGAGATGAAATTGGAATTGAAATGATTAAATCAAAATGGAAATTGTAACTGATTTGAATTGGCAAATTTGGAGAGTGAACTGGTTGGACATTGAAACTATTTTTAAATGAATATTTTAGTATAAATGATTTAAAAATCTGTATTCTTTAAAATTCAAATTATTTTGATTTTTTAAAATATTTTACTATATAAACCATTTTATTACTCAAACTATTTTCTATTAACCTATTTTAACTATTTAATTATTTTTAAACTATTTTTTAAAATCCAAATTGGTCTAAAGGGTGAAATGTTTATATTTAAGTCTTGGATTTAAATGGTGAATTAGGTTAAAGTGAAGTATAATTAAAATTGTAGTTTGAATCAAGTTTTGAAGTGAAACGATATATTAAATTGAATTAACATGTTAAAGTACAAATATGATTTTTGAAGCGAATATGATATTTTGATATCAAGTACAAACTGTTTTCGAAATGTAAAAGAACCAACCAGTGTGTAAAACGATGTTTTATTGTTAAAGAGACCGGGGCCTCTTATTAGCATACTCTCTGCCAATATTGGAACCACTTTGACAACTGTGCACGCAGTGGATGATTTCCAGAATGTAGTGGTGAATTAGCAATATTTACTGGAATGAAGTAAGAGAACGATGATGGATAGCTTTGACACTTGTGTCATAATTAAAATGACTAAAATAGGGGCCCATGTCTGGCCATTAAGGTTAGCTACTTCTAGGGACGTTGATCCCTCGTATTACTATTGAGATTTCATATCCGATGGGTGCACCTTTTTTCGTTTGGATTGACTGTCGCGGTCGGCCACAGATATGTTACGGCCAACCAAAAAGGTAAACTGCTAAAATCCTACCTCGGGCATTGCCTCACGTGCCTTGTCATATTTATCCTATACAAGCCCATTACGACTTTGGTTTAGAATTGTACAAATGTGTTAAGGTGGATCAATGTAAAGCCTTAATGCTATTTTGATATTTATTTTACTGATAGACATTATCTATTTAGCATATACTATTATATATAAATAGTTTAACGAATCCTTAGGAGATGGAAAAACCTGTAACATCTCTTAAGTTATTGCACTCATTTTAGTGATATTGATTTGACTTACATAAGAGTATTTTAGTCCCGATTCGAGTGTTTTGTCTTTTCATTTCGCTCCGGTCAGTCCTGAGTTTTCAGCGTATTGAAGACTATTCTCTGGAGGACGAAGATGAAGTTTTGGTATATTTCTATTATTATTGTCCCCTACATCATACTATTCTACTGTATTGATTATTTATCCCAGATGTATATATATAACTCTGATAAATGTGTATAGTAAATAGCTTCATGAATTGTTATGTGATTATTATATGTTATCATTTCTGTTGTGAGATTCTGTATTTTGTTTTCTTCTTCTCTTCTATTTTTCTTATTTAACCCCATTGATTATCTATGTTCCGGATTGTTTAAGTCAAACATGTATGATTGTTGTCGATTTAAACCTTTCGAAATGTGCGTCGTTATAGTTAGTATCAGAGCCAGATTTAGCGATAACCTTGGCTTTGTTGGGTTTGACTCATTAGAGATAGGGTAGTAATACCCTAGAATGAGTCTGTTTGAGTGTATATATATGAGAGAGCGTACTTGTTCATGTTATGAAATGTTTTTATTGTATTTACTTATGTATTGAGTTGTTTATGAATTCTGGTCGATGCGTGTGATGCCGTGCTACCGATAAGGGTTTCTAAAAACTTAAACAAGGCAAGTCGACATAATATTGTTTTAAAATCGAGTAAATGGAATAATTACCTAAATTATATTTTATAGATAAAATTAAGAAATTTTTAATGAAATTGTTATTGGGAGATGATAATATTTAATTATCATCTATTATTGGTTGAAAAAAAATTAAACAAAATGAATACTTAATGAATTTTATTTCAGGAAGAATTTGATAATTAAATTAAATTGAAATAAAATTAAAATAAGAATTGGTTAAAATGGCGAGTTGTAAATTAATGATATGATTTGGTAATAAGGTAAGGAAATTTGTATAAGTATATTCATAATATAGCTTATATATAAAAATAATTTTTGAGAATTTTAGAATTTAAAATTCTTTTGTTTTCAAAAAATTATTTTTGAAGACTTTAATATTAATATTATTTGATGGAGTTTTGACTAGAAAAATATTTTGGAAGAAAATAAAACATTAAACTCGCTTAGATCGTTGGGAAATAATTTTGGGGATGACTGCAGCATCGCCATTATTCTTTTCTAAGTTTTTAAGTGAGCATTGCTACCGAAGGATATTTATTTTCGATTAAAAGAAGTTTTGATTTTGAAAAGAAATATTCTAAGTATGACTTAATAAATATGTGAAAACTGTTTGGAACTTATAATTTGAAATATTATATAAGAAATGACTTTGTAACTTATAAATTTGAATATGAAAAAATGTTATAATTTGTAAATTTGAACAGGAAAGTAAAATTTAAATTTGAACTGGTGAATATTTTAATTGAGCAGATAAAAGAAGTTTGAATTCGAGGAATAAAATAAAATAATTAATTCAAGAAATGTCAAATTAATCGAGTTAGTGAAATGAAGTCTAACTCAAGAAGCTTAATAAAATAAAATATATTTGAAATGAATTAGATAAAATTAAATTTGAATGAATAAATTGTACAACTTATAGATTTTAAAATTAATAAGCTAGAAATGAATTTAAATTTGTTAAACGGGAATGATAAGAAAATTTACCTTGAATAAAATTAAATTAAATGAGTAATGGATAAATGAATTGATGTTTAACTTAATATAAATTAAAAAAAATTTGGATTGGATTATTAAGTGCAAATGGATAAATTAGTAAAGTGGATTAATTTCATTTAAGCTATAAAATGAATTAATAAAATGAACAGGAATTAAAAAATTTAAAAATGAAATGTAATTTAAGTGTGTAATAAATCGAATAAAAATAAACGAATGTAAGTAATAAATTAATTTGGTTAATCGAATAAAATGTAGGAGGAATGAGTTTAAAATTTTAATGTTAACTAATATTGTATGGAATAAGTTATTATAATAAATAATAAATGAATTTAACTTGAAAGTGGTTAAATGAATTGATCGTAGAAGGAAATTATTTATTTATTAATATGAATTGAGTTATAAAATAGAAAATTTACTTTAGTACATTAATAATATGGGTTTGAATAAATAAAGTGAATCGACGAGTTAATAATAACTTAGGATATGAAGTAATAGTAATAAAAGTGAGTTGTGTTGTATAAAATATTTATAATAAATTTATATAATTTATAAATGATGCTAGTATAATAAAAAGAAGGATATACTAAGTGGAAATAAAAAAATTCAACTTAAGCAAAGTTAAGTGGAATAATTTTATAAATGATTCACTAATGAATTTACATGAAATAGGTAAAAAAAAGGTGAAACAATTGAAATTTCACAAATTGAGTCAAATAAAAGTTGAACATAATGAATTTGTAATGAATTTTAATAAATTGAAAGAAATAACTGAAATGTAAATACTAAATTGTTATAAATCAATTGTGAAAGCAATAAATATTGATTGAAAGAAGAATGGATTGAAACCAAATTAGTCGAATGTAAATAAATTAAAAACGAATGAATTGAATATAAATCCTTTGTATCATTAATAAAATGAATATTAATTAGTGATGTGAATCAATTTAAAATATATGGAATGTGGTAGGGAATTAAGTTACTTAATTGTAATTAATCATATGAATTATTGAAATGAAAGAATGGAAGAAAAAATGGATGTAACTATAAACAAGTGTAAATTAATAGAATGTGAATTCATTAATGTTGGTAAGTTCATGCAAATCTATTGGAAGGATATAAATTGAATGAAAAATAAATTGAACGTGAATCTAATGGAATAAAAGTTGGTTGAATGCAAATTAATTCAAACAGAGTCAATTAAAATGTTAATGAAATGAAGGTTAATAAGAAATGAATGAAATTAAAAATTGACATGGGATAATGTAAATGCACATGGTTATGAATTAATTGGATTGATTGGACGTATATTGATGATTGGATGGTTCTTTTGTCGCAAACCATTGTTATTACGGTTTTGATTGCATATGATTGCTGTATGTTGTGTATTTGTGCTTATATTTATTGTTTTGATTCAAAATCAATGTTATATTAGTCTTATACATGCTTCTATATCGTTGTATGTTAACTAATATTGTAAATTTCAATTAGATAGGTTCAAACGAATACCATTTGGGGGCGTATACGAGGATTTATATGCTTTTTCTTGCTTAATACAAGCGAACTCGCTTGCATTATTAATAATAAGGTGCGTATCTCAAATTACGTATCGTGATTTTATATTTTTGTCCTTCAGGATATCTCATCATTGAGATGAGATGTATATTTTATATATATTAATTATATTTGTGTTATATATTGAATTGTAATTTTTTTTCGATCGAGCCGCGCAAAGGAAACTTTGTCGAAATTTTCCGTAAATCTGGGTGTTAGAAATTTTTTGGAGTATTAAAAACTTTATAATTTATTTGATAACTAACTTGAAATTTCCGTAGGCCGATCGAAATGACGTAGTCGAAGCGTAGTAAATGTTTTCTAATAAGGTTTTAAAGTTATAAGTGATTATTTTGAAAAAAAATCATGTTAAATTCTATATTTAACGTCTTTTCGAGGATGAAAAGTTTTGAGTGGGAGATTATGTAATGACCCGTCTTTTTTAACTATTTTAAATTATAAAATTTGATATGATTATTCAATGAAAATGGTTAGAGATAAAATTTAACGACTTATTATTATAATTTATCAGATAATTGAATTGTTCAAAAATTTAATATTTGAATTATTTAGATAGTGAAATGTTTAATTTATGTGAATGAAAATGGCATCGAAAATAGATTTATTTAATTTAAATATGAATGAAGATCGTTTACTTGTAAAATTTAATTTAAAAGTGAATAATTAGAAATTGGAAATTTCATATTATAATCAATAAGTAAAGAATAGCCATTTTGGCCACTGTCTTGGATTTCGACGATACCAGTTTCATCGGATCTGTAACAGTGAATTATTATGAGATTTCAAGTTTTGTAGCGATCAGACTTGGCGTTTGGCCATGCGAACTTGAATAACGTTGAAATTTATTTCATAATTTAATTAAAATAATTTGATTTGAAAAGTTATCTTCTGCTTACAGTCGAATTTGGCCTTGAAACTAGTTCCATTGCATTTGGAATAGGGGTAAAACATTATAAACGCCAGGCGGCATGCTTTGTTTGGATCTCGAGAATTTTCGGACGTTAAATGTTAGATATTTTCAAATTAAATAATAATATTATATTCTTTCCATCCAAATATCTCGTACAAGCAGCTACTTCTATGTGTCTGTACTCCCTCTTTCCCCTCTTCTCATTTTCAAATTAAATCGCAGCCATTACAAAAAAAACACAGATCGATCGAGAAAAATTTGTGGCAATCGCGCAGATGAACTCACGACTTTGCCTTGGGGGAACACGTGTGAGGCGCGCGATCGCTGACGAGGCTCACGATCGTAGCATGATTGGAGGCACGCTCACACAAGGCGTTTGGAAGGGCGGCGGCTCAACGGGGGTTTGGTCGGAGAGCGTAAGTGCGGTGGAGGAGGTGGATGCTATTAGGGCTTCTCGAATTGGAGGCGCCTGACGTTGAAGGCGATAGTTTCTAGGTCGACGCGCGATGAACATTGGGTGTGGAGCGATTGGGAAGAGGCAGAGGCTCTACGGGTCTGTAGCTTTGCGTACGTTCAATCCTGAGCATGGAAATGGTTTGTTTGTTTTTTTTGTTATTTAATTTTGTTAATCAAAATTCTATTAAATCATAACGTTCTTAATTATTGTATACCTTGCTTACGAGGTTCGTTTCGAGTGAAACAACCCGCGTTGCGTCCGTATCAATGTCGCCTACATGGTGGTGTGGATCTGGAATTTATTTGACTCTGAAAATATTTCAGTTTCGAATTAAGGCGAGTGTTTATGATTGACTGAAATAATTTTTGTGTTAGTTAAATTATATCATGAAGTGATTTGAAATTTATTGGTTGTTGTTTGATAAGTTTAATTGACATTTAAATAGACATCTGAACCAATTAACATGATTTGAATTGATAGTTAATTTAAATATGAATTTAACTGCTAGTAAAAACTCTCGATTTTGATAGCTGGTCAATTGTTGTGAATTATTGATTGTTTGGATGATTGACTGGATGGATGAAAATTGATTGATATTCGAATGATTGGATGTTATTTATTTTCTATATATATCATGTTATTATCCTGTATATTAGTACAGAATATAAAACTGTAAATCGAATTATTTCGAATAAATTAAGAAATAGGTTGAAATGATATATACCTATGGCATTTATTTTAGATTGAAGTGATATATATATATATATATCCCTGAATTAAATTGAAATAATTGATTCACTTGACCATAGAATAGAAAATTATATAGGGACAGCGGATTGGTTAAATTAAATGATTTTAAAGTTTTGATTTGAATTTATTTAAATTAATTTTTGATTTTTAAGAAATAAAAATCAAATTTAAGGAAATCGAATTATTTTCAAACTTGAATTCGACGTTGAAGTTTAAATTTAATAACAGGAATTGTTTTAAATAATTGAAGTGAGATTTTGAAGTTATAATTGAAATATTATTTGATTTCAGAAATTGATTTGTTTTAAAAGATTGGACTTTTATTCGAACTTCGATTATTTTCAAATAAAAGATGATATAAAATAATATTTTGAAATTATGTTCGGAATTTAAATATGTTTTGAAAATTTGGATTTTTAAATTGGATATTGAAGGAAAACTGGATTTAAGCGTTTTTAATATATATTTTGGAAATCGAAGTCGGAGTCAATATAAATGAGAACAGATTTAAATTGGAACTGGAGTCGAAACAAATTTGAGATTGGAATTTAAATCAATATGGAATTGGAATTTAAATTAGTTTGGAATTAGAGTTTTAAATTAATTTGGAATTAGTGTTGAAATTAATTTAGAATCGAAGTAAATATCGACTTGAAATTGGAATTGAAACGATTAAATCAAAGTGGAAATTGGAACTGATTTGAATTAGAAAATTTGGAGAGTGAACTGGTTGGACTTTGAAACTATTTTTAAATGAATATTTTAGTATAAATGATTTAAAAATATATATTCTTTACATATTCAAAATATTTTGATTTTTCAAAATATTTTACTGTATAAACCATTTTATTACTCAAACTACTTTCTATTAAACTATTTTAACTATTTAATTATTTTAAAACTATTTTCTAAAATCCAAACTGGTCAAAAGGGTGAAATGTTTATATTTAAAACTTGGATTTAAATGGTGAATTGGACTAAGGTGAAGTATAACCAAAATTGTAATTCAAATCAAGTTTTGAAGTGAAATCGATATACTGAATTGAATTAAAATGTTGGAATAAAAATATGATTTTTGAAGCGAATATGATATTTTGATATCAAGTACAAACTATTTTCTAAATGTAAAAGAACCAACCGGTGTGTAAAACGATGTTTTGTTGTTAAAGAGACTGAGGCCTCTTATTTGCATACTCTCTATCAATATTGAAACCACTTTGACAACTGTGCACGCGGTGGATGGTATCCAGAATGTAATGGTTGAATTGGCAACGTTTACTGTAATGAAGTAAGAGAATGATGATAGATAGCTTTGACACTCATGTCATAACTAAAATGACTAAATATGAGCCTATGTCTGGCCATTGAGGTTAGCTACCTTTAACGACATTGATCTCTTGTATTACTATTGAGATTTCGTGTTCTATAGGTGCACCTTTTTCTCGTTAGGATTGATTGTCGCGGTCGGCCACAAATGGTTTACGACCAGCCAGAAAGGGTAAACTGGTAGAATCCTACCTTGGGCATTACTTCACACGCCTTTTCATATTTATCCCTATACGAGCCCATTATGACTTTGGTTTAGAACTATATAAATGTGTTAAGGTGGATCAATGTAAAGCCTTAATTCTATTTTGATATTTAATTTACTGATAGACATTATCGACTATAGGGTATACTATTATATATAAATAGTTTAGTGGATCCTTAGGAGGTGGAAAAACCTGTAACATCTCTTAAGTTATTGCACTCATTTTAGTGATATCGATTTGACTTAGACAAGAGTATTTTGGTCCTGACTCGAGTGTTTTGTCTTTTCATTTTTCTCCAGTCAGTCCTGAGTTTTCAACGTATTGAAGACTATTCTCTGGAGGACGAAGACGAAGTTTTGGTATATTTCTATTATTATTATCCCCTTCATCATACTATATTACTGTATTGATTATTTTTCCCGGATGTATATATATAACTCTGATAAATATGCATAGTAAACAACTTATGAACTATTATGTGATTATTATATTTTATCGTTTTCGCTGTAGGATTCTGTGTTTTTTCTTCTTCTCTTCTATTTTTCTTATATAACCCCATTGATTATCGATGTTCTGGATTGTTTAAGTAGAACATGTGTGTATTATTGCCGATTTAAACCTTCCAAAATGTGGGTCATCACAGTTGGTATCAGTGGTTGGTTTAGCGATAACCTTGGCTTTGTGGGATTTGACTCAATAGGGTAGTAATACCCTAGAATGAGTTTGAGTGTATATATATTAGAGAGTGTACTTGTTAGTGTTACGAAATGTTTTATATTGTGTTTACTTATTCGTTGAGTTGTTTATGAATTCTGGTCGATGCGTGGGACGCCGTGTTATCGATAGGAGTTTCTAAACACTTAAACGAGGCAAGTCAACATAATATTGTTTTAAAATCGAGTAAATGGAATAATTTTACCTAAATTATATTTTATGGATAAAATGAGAATTTTTTAACGAAATTGTTATTAGGATATGATAATAGTTATCATCGATTATTGTTAAAAAAATTAAAATTAAATGAATATGTTAGCACCACAATTGGTCATTAACACCCTTGAGTAGAATAATGTAAAGAGATTAATGAAGAAAATAAATTAAAATAGAGGAATATCACAATGAAATGAAATCAGAACAATAAAACACAAGAATAACAGAATTATAGTGGTTCGGTTTAACTGCCTACGTCCACTTTGAGTGTAATCTTTATTGCTTCTTCGAAAATTGAATACAGATACAATTCATACATAAACAACTTGAGTACAAGTTGGACAGAAAAGAGATGAGTATTAAAAATGATAGAATCTCTCTGGGGTTCTCGAAAAAAGGTCCTCCTACACTGCGCCCCTGCCCTCTATTTATAGACGAAGATAGGCTAGACTCCCTACACGGGCCTAAAGACAAGATGCCTCAGCCTATAATAGATAGCTTTTGTATGCCGAACATGGCATACCGATCGATTGTTGCTGAACGAGGCCTTGCCGAGTCGAAATGATCAAGGCGTCTATGCCGAAAGTCCCACGGTCGAGCCGCTTAATCTCCTCTTTAATGCCGATTAAGGGGTAACCGAGCCACGTAGCCTTCCCCACCGTGCCACATAACCGTCCCTTTATGGCCGAGCGGCTTGACTAAGACATTCAAGCCGAACATCCTAATGCTGAGCCACCCTTGCCGAGCGATGTTGGTCGAATGAAGGTTGCCGAGCGATGCACGACTTAGGACTTGTAAGATCGAACCATAATCGACCGAATGACCAAGGCCGAACAATTCACACTGAGCCACTAGGACCAACTCCATCTTGACCGAGCTACTCTGTCGAAACATCTAGGCTGAATGGTACATATCGAACCACCCAAGCTGGATGGCACAACATCTCCCTCAGCCGAGAGATATTCACTAAATTCCTTGAAACACCTACCTCTTGCTGGGTAGCACACGCCAACCTTCCTCGGCCAAACCGCGTATACAGGATGATCCTTCACATAAGCCAAACTATGTATATAAGCGGGGCCATGCTTTCATGCCGGACGACATGCATATACGTCGGGCCATGTATATAAGCCGAGCCGTGCTTTCGTATCGAACAACATGCATATAGGTCGGGCCATGCAACCGAGTAACATTTGCCCCTCAAAGCATATCGTGAGAGTGATCATGATGCACTTTGAACCAAAAGCAATCCATGCTTCCCACTTTTTTCCACCTATTAGGTGGGATCTGATTCTCCATTGCTTATCATCTTTGGTGCGGGCCGATCGACGTATGCATGCCGAATCACTCATTCGGCATATTAATTATCGCCCGTCAAGATTGTTCACCAACCCACTGAGACACTTCGAATAGGTCCACTGGTTAATGCCTGTTCACCTCCCCTTCTTGATATAAATTCCAACACTTCTCCTCTTCTTTCTTTTACTCTCACTTCAACTCTATAGGACCATTCAATTTACCTTCCCCCAAACTCCAGCTATCGCCTCAACCATCCTCTCTCATCCTGCATCTAGTACGTTTGCTTCACAACTTCCCCCGGTAACGAATCTAAACGAACTTCAATCCCAAATTTAACAGCTCCCCGAGCTTCGATTCATTCTCTTAGGTACAAATTCCTCATCCAATTGACTTTTCTGAGTTAGGGGTTTTGCATGAAGCTCGAGTTTGCGAGTATTTTTCAGTAGGAGTTGTTGTAGACGAGGGAGTTCGAATTGTATATAGGTTCCTGTTAAGCCACCAAGTGAGGGAGAGTGGTCGCTAGGTTTGTGAGATAGGGCTAAATTTATGATTGAAGTCATTCGGTAATCAAGGAGCGAGAGAGAAGAGAGGGCGAACGGGTCAAAATTAGTATTTTGGGTGGATATCTATTGTTCGGTAGTCCTCTTGTGGGAGTAATGCTAGGGAGGTAGAGGAATGGGGTGTCGTTAGATTTAGGGAGAGAGAGTGTCGTTTGGTGATGTTGTGTGTCGCCGTGTGTCGATCAAAGTCTGATGGAGTGGATCAGTATTTTGAATGAGGGAGTCGCTCGGCGCTGAGGGAGTGAGTGTCGTCGAGGAAAGTGAGTGGGTCGTTGCGTCGGTTTAGGAGGCCGTTTGGTAGCTTGTAGATGAGTTGTTCAATGTGTAGGCTTAGAGGTACGATCGACTTAGGCCTTGGGTTCGGCATAATTCGAGACCATCTCCGCTTGAACACAGCATATGTCAAGATCGCATACCCCCACGCCTTACCGCAGAACAACGAACAATGACAAGAACATAAGCACATGAGCATGTATAGCCGATTTGGACTAACAAACTTCACGGTCTTAACAAAATGTAAACATGCATTCAACTTAGCCAAAGTAAATAACAGCCTTCAACGTATGATGTCAATGCCAAATTCTAGGATCCCTATTATCGACCATAGGACAAGCTCTCGGGGACGGTCAGCAAAGACGGTCTTCGAAGACGATATTTTAAGGCTCGATCACACTTCACAACTCATCTTTAACCTCTTTCACACTTATGCTCGAATGATTGCACTAGTACACACCATATGGGGGAATATTTCTATCATTATATCTAATATTGATTGTCTTTCAAGTATAGTTCAAACAGGTGTTTATCCAAATTCGACGCTCCTTGAGGATGTATAGAAAGTCGAGCTCTGCCACAATTTCAGATAAACCTGGGCCGAGTTCTCAATAGGAAGTAGTGGGAACTTCGAATCCATCGACAACCCTTACATAGGATATACCAAACCCATCATTGGAAACTATTAAGCCGGCTCCTGATGTGATAGACGAAGCTGCTATTCTAGATAATCCTATTGATTCCCAAGCTTCAAAAATCAACGAAACTGCTCTTCGCCGACTATGTTCGATTCGTGGAATCCCTTTCGACGACGTATTAGTTCCATCGGGATGAGTTCGTCCTCACCTTCCCCTAACTGGATATACAACTTGCAACATATTCATGTGCTGGGTCGGTAGCGTGCCACCATTCAACCCCTTTCTTCATGAAGTGCTACAGTATATCAGGACCGCCCTGTCACAGCTACATCCCAATAGTCATGCATTCGTCTATGGCACGTGTATTCTCATTATGAGCGTTTTATTTAGGATTCCTACTCCAGGTGACAACCGCTACATCTATTGCTTCAAGAGACGATCAGATAACCCATCTTTTGTATTCCTCGAGCCTTACTCCAAGTGTCGGATATTGATGAGGGCATGCATATGTTCACCCAATATAAGCAGGAATGGTTTTACGTCCGCTGCCCCCCGGGCTTTACGGGAAGATGGATGGAAGGAAGTAAGCTTCATTTCCAAACTCGTTATTTACCTAAGGCATGAAGTATATGTTTTCTGAACTTCCTTCAGTCTTTTTGCAGGCATCAGCCCATGTCCCGAAGCTGTTGGGCATTCCAAGGCCATCGAGGCCATTCGTGCTACTCTTGTGGAAAACCTAGAGAGCAGACTTGTTATTTCCACCGAGTCACGTTCAAAGTTTGAGCTATTGGCCGAAGATCATAGAACAAGTCTCTCATCCGGTGCCACTACAACCAGATCTGTATCAAAGAAGGGTAAAGAGCGGGCTGGACCTTCAGTGCCTTCTACAAGTGGTGCCCCCGACACATCCGAGGAGGGTGAGATTAGAGAAACTGGGGTGCCAGAAGCGCCGATGAGAATATAAGCCCTGTTCCGGAACCGGTGGTTGAGGCACCTGTCATTGATGAACCACCTCCTCCCTCAAAGGGGAAAAAGAAACTGGCTTACAAACTAAGGAAAAAGATAGTGGACGAAACCTTGAAGGTTACAATTACTCCAGTGGAAAAAGAGTCGTCTCCACAACACTTAGAGGGTTCATTGAAAGGCCTATCAGACCTTACCATTCCCGATGACTTGCTCAATTACGGCTTCGACGATCCAGAAGCCTTGAAACTTCATTCGCCCGTGAGAGGCGATGAAGGCGCTCAAGCCCACCACCAGGGGGAAAAAACTCTGATAAGTAAAGCTAAGGAAACTGGTCCATCGGGGGAAAACACTAGGACATACACTAACACTTACACTTCACCTTGCACTTAAACTTCAGCCACCATGTTATTCTTGCTAATTTATCCTCACTTAATTTCTATGCAGGTGATATGGGACGCTCTCATGGATTCGACCGCCTTCGTGGGTCCACTATCTTCCATCATTCCAGCCGAGACTCGAGGGTTCGGTAAACGCCGAGATAGAGACGACAACAACGATAGAGATTATCGTCCCCAAGAATCGTTGTCATCTCGAAGGAAAACTTACAGCCATTCTTTGTACCCCAGTGATCCTCCTCCTCAACCAGTACAAAGCAGGGAGAAATCGGCTCAAAGTGGATCTCGATATGAAGCTCCTCACGACCAATACTCTGGTTCATCAAGCACTAGGCAAACTTATGAGCATCACAAAAAGTCCATGGTTTCAGCTAAGCAAACTTCTTCAGCCCATGCACATGATCCATCAATAGTAGAGAGGCTAGCCTAGCTTAAAGCCACATTCCCAAAATATGCTTTGATGGATTGAAATTCCTTCCTGCGATCCATCCTATTCCAAGGCACGTTAAACAAAGTGCCATTGCTTGCAACAACGATAACTACATCCAACATGATGCGTTTGTTCACTTGGCCAAAAAAAATTCTGAAGTTTCTACGGAGCGCAAGCGTAAAATCGATCGCCTAAAGCTTGAGGCCATCCATGATAAAGACAACATCAAAGCCCAGGATAAAGAGTTATCCTCGTACAAATATCATCTTGAGGCCACTCAGAAAAACGCTAAAGGTACCACTGAGGCAGTCACTCGCCTAGAGGCTACCCACAAAAAAGAAATTGATGACGCGGTTCAACGCAGTGGCGCCTTAGCCTTAGAGAAAACTCCATTCAAAAGGAGAAATATGTCCTCGCTCAACGAGTCGAAGAATTGGAGGAGCTACTCTTCAAAGAAAAGGAAGAAAAGACTGCCACTCAAGAGGAGTCACGATGATATCGTGATGAGATTGTTGCTACACGACTCTTAGAAACAAAGCTCGATGAGGAACTCTCCAAGGCTGAAGCGCTGAAGGACAAAGCCCATAAGAGGGGCAAAAAATTGGCGCTCTCGAAAATCGGTTCTCACCTTGAGGCGGCTACTGAGGCTGCTAGGGAGGAAATTAAGTGCATGTTTGATCCACTCATAGCCGAGTACAACGCTCGAGTTCTTATGCATCGCGACTTAACATTTCATGGGGAGGGTTACCTCGAATCTTTGGCTGAAGGGTGTGACACTTTAATAAAAATCAGGAAGGTCGAATTGGGAACTGAAGAAGTTGATGAGGAGTCTATTGTAAAGGAAGTGCTTCACGAGAATGAGCGCACTGACCTATCTGCGGCAAAGGCTCTTTACCGAAGGGACTCTTCCTCATCAAAAGGAAAATTGGCACTGCCAGTCCGTCCGGAACCGAGTTCTTAGTTCCTCCTCCTATTCAGTCGGTTGGTCGCCCATCACTTAATCCCTTCGAGCAGCTTATCGGCTATGACCCTGAGAACCCTGGACTTGATATTTACACTCTATCTCCCATTCTATAGGGTGAAACTCCCTGAACAGTTGAGAGTCAGCCGGAATCTGGTACATAACTTTTCTTCCTAGAGTTCAAAGGGCCATCATTTTTGGCGAGTAGTAAACGTGTTCTAACATTTGTCTCTTATGATTTCGTGCAGGCTATTCTGATTCCAAGCCGACTCCAAGGACCAGTGTCACCAAGTAGAAGGAGGGGAAAACGAGAGAGGCAATTCAAACGGGAGAAACTCCGGGACCTGACGCTCAAGTGATTGAGGCGCTTGATGAAGATAAATCTAAAAATCCATCGCCCATCAAAGAACATGATGAAGTTGAACTTACGGGCGCCTTCGAACATACTTCAAAACTGAGCATGGAGGAACAAATTATCCCAGAGGGGAAGAAGAAAACTGAAATTAAGGCTGAGCCCCAAGTGGTGGAACTTGATGACCCACCGAATAGGCCTCTAAAGATTATTCTCCCTGGTGGGACCTCTCCACTGGAAGTTCCTCTTCCTTTCCCGGGCACTACTTCCCTAGCAAGCAAGGCGTCCAAAGAAAACGCCTAGGGGAGGAGTCTTCAGAGAAACCTAGGAAGGAAAAGAAGCCAAAAAGGTAGCTATCATGCCTCGTTTAACGCAGATAGGCCTGAATCGTGTAATTATTTCTATTTATTTTCGTAGTCATTGTAAATAGACTTTTTTACTCTTAGTTCAGGAGAAGTTGTAGTGGACCTTCAGTTTGGATTAGTGAATAAAACTTTGTTTCTTTGCTTTCGATGGTTTTCATTGTTAGCTTAGTGTATAACTTGTAGCCGAGATTCAAAATCTTGTAAGTTACATAAGCTCCGGTTCACTTCTATATGATTCGGAAATTTTTGGAATCACGGATCCTCCAGTTCATGCTCTGGGGACTTAGAATACTTTTAGTCCACACTCTGGGGACTTAGAGACTATTAAGCCGTTTATAATTTAGTCCATGCTCTGGGGACTTGGAGTACTTCAGTCCGCACTCTAGGGACTTAGAGATTTTTAAGTCGTTTATACTCTAGTCTGCATTCTGAGGACTCAGAGTATTCCAGTCCCCACTTTGGGGACATAGAGATTTTTTAGTCATTTGTACTCTAGTCCACGCTCTGGGGACTTGGAGTACTCCAGTCCACACTCTGGGGACTTAGAGATTTTTAAGTCGTTTATACTCTAGTCCACACTCTGGAGACTCGGAGTACTATAGTCTGCACTTTGAGGAACTAGATATTTTAAGTCGTTTATACTCTAGTCTGCACTCTGGGGACTCAGAGTACTCCAGTCCGCACTCTGGGGACTTAGAGATTTTGAAGTCATTTATACTCTAGTCCGCACTCTGGGGACTCAGAGTACTCCAGTCCGAACTATGGGGACTTAGAGATTTTAAGTCGTTTATACTCTAGTACGCACTCTGGGGACTCAGAATACTCCAGTCCGCACTCTGGGGACATAGAGATTTTTATGTCGTTTATACTCTAGTCCACACTTTGGGGACTCATAGTACTCCAGTCCGCACTTTGGGGACTTAAAGATTTTTAAGTCATTTATACTCTAGTCCCCACTCTGGGGACTCAGAGTACTCCTATCCGTACTCTGAGGACTTAGATTTTTAAGTCATTTATACCCTAGTCCGCACTCTAGGGACTCAGAATACTCCAGTCCGCACTCTGGGGACTTAGAGATTTTTAAGTTTTTGTGCGCATTCATACGCCAGACAGAATAATGTAATTTTAATTTTTTCCATGGAATTACAACATACAGAAACATCAATAGTTCATGGAAAAGATGGCTTTAAGCCATTATTAATGAAAACAAACTGAATTGTCCTATTACATGCCGAAAATTAAGAACAACGAAATAAACATACACTGGAAATAATTGCAACTAAAATGCAAAAGAAATAGACTAAGTGTAATAATGTCACTGATGCTCACTATTCCATGCTCGGGGGAGTGTCGTGCCATCAACGGTCGTTATCTTGAAAGTTCCCTCTCCAAGCTTCCGTTCAATGACGTATGGACCTTTCCATGTGGGATTCGTATGTGATGGGATTGGAAAAACTCGCTTCAAGATGGGATCGCCCACTTGTCTCTAGCCTTCTCCAAACGTTTTTTCAATATGGATTTGATTATTTTGTTTATGACTTCTACTTGTTCATTGGCTTTCGGATGAGCAATTGCTGCAAACCTTTTCTCAATGCCATACTTGTGCCAAAATTCTTTAGACTCCTTACTTTCAAACTGAGTTCCATTGTCTATAATGATAGTTCGCGGAAGGTCAAAATGGCACATGATGTTTCACAAAAAGAAATTAATGACCTTTTTGGTGGTGATTGTAGCTAAGGGCTCTTCTTCCACCCACTTGGTAAAGCAATCGACTGCAACTATTTCACATTTTGCACCTCCTTTGGAGATTGGCAAGGAGCCGATAACGTCGGTTCCCTATATCGCAAATGGCCAAGGACTAACATTTGTGTGAGTTCCGTTGGCGGAGCTCTCGGGATTTTTGCATACTTTTGACATTTACACATCTTCATACGTAGTGGGCCAATAGTACCCATAGCGGAGGTTCTTTTTTGCTATTGTCTGCCCCCTAGTATGGTAACCACATTCTCCTTCATGAACTCCTTTTAAGAACCGTTTTATCTCACCGTGGGCAACGCACCGAAGTAAGGGAACCAAGAATCCCTTCCGATACATTATTCCGTCCTGCATTACATATCGCGAAGCTTTGCGTATGACTTGTCATTTTTCATTTTTTCTTTCGAGCACAACCCCATATAACAGGTATTGCTTGAATGGGGTTATCCATGACTCCTTTTCGATTTTTGTTACTAACACAAAATCTACATCCATCTTGCTTATACTCGAAGCATGTAAAATTTCGACGGAAACAAATCCCATCTACTGTGCATCACCAGTACATGCGAATTTTGCCAAAGAATCGGCTTCCCTATTTTGTCCATGCAAGATGTGAGAAAATATCGTAATATTCGAGGTCTGCCAAAATTTCTTGGGCCCGGGCAAGGTATGGGGGTAAGTCTCTATTCCTTTGCTTGATAATCTCCTCACACCTGATACACCACTAATTATGAGTCGCAAAAGATTTCAACCGATTTTACTCCAAGTTCCCAAATAAGTTTCAAGCTAGCAATCAATGCTTCATAATCAGCTTCGTTATTTGTAGCTGGGAAATCAAGTTTCAAAACATAACAAATCGATCGGTTTTCAGGAGTTAAAGGAATTACTCCATCCCCAGAACAAATGGTCGTCGGATGCCCCATCGATGTATGGTTACCATCGAATGGGGGGAGTAACATCATGACTGTTTGGTTCTTCTGATATGGTGAATTCTGCGATGAAATCTGCTAGCGCTTACCCTTGTATGGCCCTCCTTGGTAGGTAGGTGATATTGAACTGACTCAACTCAATATTCCATTTTAATGGCCTTCTATAGGTTTCTGGTCATTGGAGTACCTGTCGGAGGGTTGATCGGTATAAACGCTGATTGGGTGTGCCTGAAAGTACGGACGAAGCTTACGTGATGCAATCACCAAGTAGTAGGCTAGCTTCTCAATTTTAGGATAATTTCTTTCTGCCCCCATTAAACGTTTCCTGACATAGTACACTGTCTTTTGAACTTGGCCCTCCTCGCGAACCAAAGCCGTACTGATGGCAGGTTGAGATACAACCAAGTATACATACAACACTTCATGGTCTATAGGCTTCAACAACACTTGGGGACTTTCCAAATGCCTTACCAGAGCTCGGAATGCATCCTCGCAGTTGGGCTTCCATTCAATATTTCTCTTTCGTTTCTTTATTACATCGAAGAAGGGAATACACTTGTCTGTTGCTCTAGATACGAATCGACTCAGCGCGGCCACTTTTCCGTTCAGGCTTTGTACTTGCTTTATAGTTCTGGGCACTTGTATGTCTTGAATAGCTTGAATCTTTTTTTGGTTAGCTTCAATTCTGCATGCATTAACAATGAAACCTAAAAACTTTCCTGACACAACGCTAAAGGAACACTTCAAAGGATTGATTTTCATTACGTAATATCTGAGTATATCGAACATTTCCGCCAAGTTTCGAATGTGGTCATTTGACTGCCGTGACTTCATGAGCATGTCATCCACGTAGACTTCTATTGTCCGACCAATCTGGTCCTTAAACATCTGATTCACCAGACGCTGATAAGTTGCTCCCGCATTTTTCAATCTGAAAGGCATCACTACAAAATAATATAGCCCAACATCTGTAACAAAACTAGTTGTTCTTGGTCTGGAATGTGCATCGGGATTTGATTATATCTCGAGTACGCATCCACAAATAACAATAACTCGTGTCATGCTGTTGAGTCGATCAGCTGATCAATTCTGGGTAAAGGAAAACTATCCTTAGGGCATGCTTTTTTCAGATCTGAGTAATCTACGCAGGTCCTCCAATTCCCATTTACTTTTCTCACTAGCACGGGGTTAGACACCCATTCAAGGTAAAGGGCGTCACGAAAGAACCCTTTGACTTTGAGTTTGTCCACCTCCTCTCTGAGAGCAGCGGACCTCTCTGGGTCCATGCCTCTCCTTTTTTGCTTCACTAGTACGTACCTTGGGTCTATGTTCAACATATGAATTGCAATGGCGGGAGAAATCCTGTCCAATCGAAAACATCCAGATTCGCTTGGAGGAAATCAGCGAGATCCTCGATCATCGAGGGGTTGTATTGTGATCCAATCTTAAGTACCCACGATGGGTCATCACGGCTGACTGGAATGTCAATCGTCAGTTTATTCGGTGCTGCTTTTGCCTCCTTGTGTTCCTCATCATCGTTTCTAGAATCTATGTCTCTATAGATCCGATCATGTTGCTCGAGCCAAGGCTCGGGCATTACTTGTCAATCTTCATTAACTCGGCTGCGGATCGAGTTACCTGCGACCTTTCCTTTCTCTCTTCACTGGGCATCTCTAAGCTCAGCCACATAACACGCATGACCAGTCGCCTGATCGCCATGCACAACACCAACTCCTTTATCGGTTCGAAATTTCAAGATTAAACACCACGGGGCCCAAGCTGTCCTAAAATCTATCAGGACCGGTCAACCTAGAAACACATTATATGGAGAATCGACAACCAAAACGATGAACGGTAGGATCTGCACCCTTCTACGTTCACCTTCTCCAAGTTCAACTGGTAATTCAACAAAACACACTGCATAAGTAGCTGCACCATTAAAGCCATGAAAACGGGCTTTAGATGGTTTTAGATTCTTTGTCTCCATCTTCATCTGGTCATATGATTTTTTGAAGATAACGCTAACAGAACTTCCGCAGTCAGCCAGTATTCTCCTTACAAATGCTAGCCCAATAGTGGCTGAGATGACCATCAGATCAATGGTAGGCGCCTCCACTTGATCAGCATCTCTACTTTTGAACACTGTATCAACAATCATCATTCGCTGCTGCTTAGCTGAGGTCCCATCTTCCATGTTTGAACAACATTCAAAATCTGCATGCTTTAGGGAATTAGCATACCACTCCATTTCTTGCCAATTCTTTTCTGTTCGGTGAGGCCCTCCAACTATCGTGTTTATGACTAGTCCACCTAAAGTCTGAGCAGGTTCCTTTGGATGGCGTGGAGCTTGCCCGCGACCGGAGTATGATGTTCCTTGTCTGCCCTCCTACGGATTCTTGACAAACTCCTGTAACTTTTTTCGAATCAGCTTTTCTATAGCATCGTGGAGATGCATATAATCCTCGGTATTGTGCCCGTAAGTATCATGGAAGCGGCAATACTTCCCAGTCCGCTTTTGTTCCTCAGTGGACTCTTTTGGGTGTGGCTTTCGATATTGAAAAGTACTAAAAGTCGATAGATAAATATTTTTCAGAGATGCATTCATAGGAATGTATTCGTTGTAAATTGGGATCCTTAATTTCCACTTTCTGCTTCCCTTTTCTTTCCGGGATTTCCTCCTTCGGATCCTTTAGATTGCTCTGGCTTGTTCTGAACATTGACCTGTACCTTCCCAAAGTTCTCATCAGATCGTTTTACAGCAATGTTGCTCTTCATATTCTCCTTGCCAGGCCCTGGTGCATTGTCTCGCCTCGTCCACCTGGCTTCCTCACTTCTCATAAATTGATGCACATATGAATAAAAACATTCTAGAGTGGTAGGAGGTTTTCCTTCCGGCCAATCACCAAACTCCGAATCTGGATCTACTCCTCACATCACGACCATTAAAATAGCATGGTCATTTGGGTTGCTAACTTCAGTAGCAGGAACGTGAAATCTTTGTATGTATTCCTCCAACGACTCCCCTAGAGCTTGGATCACACTGGACAAGGTCATCACGTCCTTGGGACGACCGGCATGAATCCTGAACTATTCCACAAATTTCGTCGCTAACTCATCAAAGTTGGATATAGACCATGGAGGAAGTCGGGTGAACCACATGGTAGCTATTCCAGATAAAGTTATTGGAAAGCATCTACGCTTAGTTGCATCGTTTTCCCTAACTGAATCTATCATCTACTCATATCTCATTACATGCTGTCGGGGATCGGTCTTTCCTTCGTAGGCCATAATAGTCGGCATGTTAAACTTCCTAGGGTACTCATCCTGTAGGATAGCATATGTGAATGGAGTGTGGCTCCTAGATACACCCCAATCATCAGTAGATAAGCCTTGATTTTCCCTCATCAGCTGTCTGACCATAGCTGATAGATTTGGGGTTTGTATGGAAGGTGGCACGTTGGAAACTATCCTTTGGGATGTTCCGGTTGGTGCCTCCTCAGTTGGTGATCCACCAATTGCGTGTCCTAGGGACCTGCTTCATTGTGACCTTGATGAGTTGGTCGTCTAGCTTCCGCTTATGCTCTGTATCCTAAGTTTCCTGTTCCAACTTGAGTACGATTACCCTGGTGTAAGTGAGGGGCCATGGCTCTAGGCAGGGAACTTGGACCATCCCGGGTGGATTGTTCAACTGCACCTTTTTGCGTTGTTTCAGTTCTACGGCGTCTACGCCTGGGTTGTTCATCAGACGAAGCGGAGCTGTCAGACGAGGAGTAGGCAGCGGGTCTTCCTCCAGTGTCCTGATGCTGTTGTTGAGTTAGCTGAGTCATGAGGTTAGCGTTCACTTGAATTTGCTCATTAAGCTGCCTCCTACATTCCATGAGTTCTCTCATCAGCTCATAGAACTCCATTCTGGTGACAAACTCTGTTTGGTTTAGGGCGGTGGTGGTCCCTGCACCTGGAGTAGCTTGTTGGTTTCTAGGTCCTACTTGTTGGACGCTAGCGGTCTCGTTGACGTCCGCATTGTGAGAGGCCGATCTGGTATGAGGTCTTCCCATTGTAGAGTTATTGGTAGGAACTCTGAGTAGAATCAATGGGCTTCTTGTGAATGACTTGGATCTCCTTCGGGGGATTTCTTTAATCCAGTTGTGACAAAGTAAACGCTAATAACTTGAGAATGTTATTCTCAGTGAAAGCACCAAAATATTAGCACCAAAATTGGTCACTAACACCCTTGAGTAGAATTGTGTAGAGAGATTAATGAAGAAAATAAATTAAAATAGAGGAATATCATAATGAAATGCAATCAGAACAATAAAAAACGAGAACATCAGAATTATAGTGGTTCGGCGTAACTGCCTATGTCCACTTTGAGTGTAATCTTTATTTCTACTTCAAACAATTGAATATAGATATAATCCATACACAAACAACTTGAGTACAAGTAGGACAGAAAAGAGATGAATATTAAAAATTGCAGAGTCTTCCTGGGGTTCTCGAAAAAAGATCCTCCTACACTACGCCCCTGCCTCTCTATTTATAGACGAAGACAGGCTGGATTCCTTGCGCGGGCCTAAAGACAAGATGCCTCAGCCCACAATAGATAACTTCTGTATACCAAACCAGGCATACCGATTGTTAGTTGCCGAGCCAAGCCTTGCCGAGCCGAAATGATCAAGGCGTCCATGCCGAATGCCCCATGGCCGAGTCGCTTAATCTCCTCTTCAATGCCGATCGAGGGGTCACCAAGCCACGTAGCCTTCCCCACTGAGCCACATGACCATCCCTTTATAGCCGAGCAGCATGGGACTAAGGCATTCATGCCGAACATCCCAATGCCGAGCCACCCTTGCCCATGGATGTTGGTTGAAAGAAGGTTGCCGAGCGATGCGCGACTTGGGGCCTGTAGTACTGAACTATAATCGACCGAACGACCAAGGCTGAACCATTCACACCGAGCCACTGGGACCAACTCCATCTTGACCAAGCTGCTCCGTCAAAACATCTAGGCCTAGTGTTACATACCGAACCACCCAAACCAGATGGCACGACGTCTCCCCTAGCCAAGCGATATTAACTGAATTCCTAGTAACACCTACCCCATACCGGGTGGCACACGCCAACCTTCCTCGGTCGAACCGCGTATACACGATGATCCTTCACATAAGCCGAACCATGTATATAAGCCGGGCCATGCCTTCATGCCGAATGACATACATACAGGTCAGTCCATGTATATAAGCGAGCCGTGCTTTTATGCCGAACGACATGCATACAGGCCGGGCCATGCAACCGGGTAACAAAATACTTAATGAATTTTATTTTAGGAAGAATTTGATAATTAAATTGAATTGAAATAAATTAAATAAGAATTAGTTAAAATGACAAGAGTTGTAAAATAATGAAATAGTTTAGTAATAAGGCAAGGAAATTTGTATAAGTATATTTACAATATAGCTTATATATAAAAATCATTTTTGAGAATTTTAGAATTTAAAATCCTTTTGTTTTCGAAGACTTTAAAATTAGTACTAATACTATTTGAAAGAGGTTCGACTAGAAAAATATTTTGAAAATATTTTGGAAGGAAACAAAGCATCAAAATCGCTTTGATCGCTGGAAAATAATTCGAGGGATGACTGTATCATCGCCGGTATTCATTTCCAAGTTTCTGAGTGAGAATTGCTACCGAAAGAAATTTATTTTCGGTTAATACAAGTTTTGATTTTGAAAAGAAATATTCTAAGTATGACTTAATAAATATGTGAAAATGGTTTGGAACTTATAGTATATAAGAAATAACTTTGTAACTTATAAATTTGAATACGAAAAAAATTAATTATAATTTGTAAATTTGAACAGGAAAGTAAAATTTAAATTTGAACTGGTGAATGTTTTAATTAAGTAGATAAAAGAAGTTTAAATTCGACGAATAAAATAATTGGTTCAAGAAATGTCAAATTAATTGAGTCAATGAAATGAAGTCTGTAACGATCCCGATTTTTGAGTAAAATTTAAATTGATAATTTATATAAATTTTTGGATTTAATGGGTGAATTTATTTAAAATTTCCAAATAAAACAAGTTATTTGTTTATTTATCATATATGTATATAATATTGATGTTTAAAAAGAATTTGGATATGAGATTCAAATATAAATGTGTTGAAATATAAATTGGATTCAAAACTATATTTTAAAATTAATAAGAATTTGTTTTCTAATTTTAATATACATATCATTTGAAAGTTATATTTTAAATTAAACACAAATGATTTTCAAACAATTGTTTAAAGCTAAATTCTTTAATATATGTTTGCGCCAAAATAGGTCACAAACCCCAAATACCGTGAAAGCACCAGTGTATGAATACAAATCAACAATATTCAAACACAAATAACAGATCTCAACAAATAACAAGCATCAAATAAAAAATAACGAACAGAGACGCGAGTTTTATAGTGGTTCGGCTATCTCCGGCCTACGTCCACTCCAAAGTTTTATCCTTTTATTAATTATCCTTGCTGGTTACAAGTGATTACAGCAGTTACAAAGTCCAAATTCGAAATCAATGGTAGTAATGACGATATGGAGTGATTCTGGCAGCGTTCGGACGTGCTTGTTCTCTCCCAATTCTCCGACCCCCTTTCTGAATGACCAGGGGCTCTATTTATAGGCGTAGGAGGCTGATATTTCGCTGGAAATCCGATAGACCACTTCTGGCACGTGAGGGGGGCCCACATTCTTGGCCTCAGAAGACCTGGGCCCACTATGGGATCGATTCGAACTCCATTCGAATCGATCATAAAATTACCCAATCGAGGTGAAACTTGGTGTGAACATTCTTCAGCATGCATGTAAGCTCCTGTAAAAATTTCATTGCATTTGGATCAACGGTTTGGAAGATATGATCGATTCGAGATCAAAGCTCTGTATGTTCTTCCTGGTTCGAATCCATGCTTCGAACCCACTTCCTTCGACTCCATCCAAAGCGCGTGCGCATCGATGACGTGTCGCGAATTCTCCGGGTTGATCCACCTTTGTCGCCATATTGAACGCTTCTTTTCCTGTAGACGCGCTCGTATCCATGCTTCGTACCTCAGTTCGTATCCTTCTGTTCGTATCGCTCTGACCATTTCCTTCGTATCGATCGTTGCCTTGCTTTCAATCGATATCCAATCCCAACATCCATCATCCCTTGCCAATTTGTTGATATTCCAGTTTTGACCAAAAGTGGGATAGCACTTTGCCCCCCAAAACATGCCTTGTGATAAGAAGGCGTGTTTTGAATAGCTCCGATTCCAATATCCAAAGTCCATAGCCGTACTGCCAGAGTATGTCATCCTTGACTGCTCCGAGTCGATGCCCAATTCCAAATCTAATAACCAAAGCCTTAGCCAATTCCATATCCATTCGAACTCGACAACCGAGTCCAAATCCGTCCTTATCCCACAGCCAATAACCGAATCCAGGACCTCTCCGGGTCGATATCCGAATCCATAACCTCTCCGGGCTCTTGCCAAGCGCAATCCACACCTGACGACCGTGGTCCAGTGTCCCTGGACGTTGAGCTAATCTCTCCGGATTCTTGTCAAGCGTACTCCACACCTGACGACCGTGGTCCAGTGTCCCTGGACGTTGTACAAAGCCATGGCTTAAGTCCTAAGCCGAATCCTGGTCCCTCCGGACCCTTGTTGAGCATAGTCCATACTCAACGACCTAAAAATGACAATAGATACTACAGGGCCTAAGTCCTAGGCCGAATCCTGGTCACTCCGGACCCTTGCCGAGAATAGTCCATACTCGACGACCTGAATGAGTCGATTTACCACGTTCGGGCAAAGCGACTCACTGCTTGCCAGGCATAATCCATACCCGACGACCGTTTATCGAAAACCATATAAAAATCCAATCAAAGTCCAATCAAAAATCCAAATCAAAACCAGAAAATCAAAAATCCAAACCAGCATCCAAAGCCGAAAACAATCATCCAAAGGAAAATCCAAATCAAAAAGCAAGCAAAACCAGGAGTTCAATCCAAACTCCAAAACCAAATCCAAAAAGAAAAGTAGTTTCCGATCAAAAAGCAAAATATAAATTTCACAAACCACAGCATTGCAGTTCATCATTATTCAGAGCATGCCTAGGGGCTATCTCCATCCCCGTACATGTGTAAAAAATTTGATTGCTCGCCAATGGTTTGTTACTTATTTCATAATATCCAAGTCAATGTATAACCAATCGACCGTCATCCCTGGGCCTCACATCATCACGGTGTGAGGTAGTTGGTGGTTGCTCCTGCTCTACCGTCGCATTCCGTGTTCCAACATATTGCCTCAGCTGCCCATTCCTCACATGCTCCTCAATTATATCCTTTAAATGCCTGCAGCTGTTGGTGTCGTGTCCATCCAAATCATGGAAGAGACAGTGCCTTCCTGATGTCCTTTCCCATTCTGATGGTTCTCTCCTAGTCGGCCTTTGGTAGGGAAGGCGATTTCGAGTATCCAGGTATATCCGCTCCAGCGTCTCGTTCAATCCTGTGTATGTGGAAAACTTTGGATCCTTCCATTGCTTCCTAGCGTTTCCAGAATCATCGTCCAACTTCCTTTTCCCTTTGTCTTTATCTGAACCTATGCTGGATGGTCCTCCACCCTCAGTTGCATTAACCTTTTTCACCTTTAAATCCGTACTCGCATCTTCTTGCCGAAGGAACCTCTCTGCCTCATGAAAGAATTCGTCGAGATCTTGTGGGGGATCTCATATAAGAGATACCTTGAAATCCGAGTCCTCCCTGACTCCTGATACTGCTGCCATTAAAACCATCGATGGATCAGGCCGATCCACCGAAGCGACTGCCGCACTGAATCGAGTTAGAAAAACTCTAAGCGATTCATCCATCCTTTGCTTTACCGTTGTCAATGTCATCACATTCTTCGGCCTCTTGATGTGAACCCGAAACTGTCCCAAAAACCTTTCCACCAATTCCCTCCAAGTCCTGATAGATCCTTCTCCCAGCTGCCTAAACCATATTGCAGCTAAGTCCGTCAAATACAAAGGGAAGCACCGGGCCATCACTTCCTCCGATGCCCCTAGCACCTCCATGTTTCTGGTGTACCTCACCAAGTGATCAGTTGGGTCTTCCTTGCCATCATATACCTCCACGCTAGGTAGCTTGAACTTAGGTGGATTCTGAGCCATCCTTATTTCCCGAGCGAACGGACTCCTATTCACTCCTTCCAAATCTCTGTTGGTTAAACCACCTCGCACAGTTTTCCTGATGATCTCCATTAATCCAGTATTGTCTGTTGGGGGTTGCCCCCATGCCCCCGAGGGAACTCCGGCACATACTCTTCGTGTGGCTCACTAGAAGCAATGTTAGCCCTGGCCTGTTGAACTCCTTCCAAAGGTCCTCCTGTGTTGGATCCTGTGGGCCTGCCCCCAAGCCCTTGTTGATTGCCTTCCGGCTCTGTATCCTGTCCTCCATTGGGCTCCACAACCCTTGTCCCTTGTCCTGCATCCACAAACGTCGTAGCTGTTCCTAGGTTCTGCATCCCTGTAGCTCTCATTTGTTCAAAGAAAGTCTGCATCATTTCCTGTTGACTCTTCAACAATCTTTCCTGCAAGGAATTTGCCATAGCCTCCATTTCATCCCGGGTTATGTAGATTGAAGCCTGTCCTTCCCCAGCTCCGGAGGATGCTTGTTGACTTCCTTCCTGTTGGCTTGTCTCAGCCCTTTGCCTTCTACTATTTTGCCTAGTCATTGTCTTCAAACCCAAGACTCCTTAAAATCTCCGAATCTGCACTTCGAATCCGATGTAGTGGGTGCTAGTCGTTCTCAGTGAAATCACCAAAATGTTTGCACCAAAATTGGTTACAAACCCCAAATACCGTGAAAGCACTAGTGTATGAATACAAATCAACAATATTCAAACACAAATAACAGATCTCAGCAAATAACAAGCAACAAATCAAAAATAACGAACAGAGACGCAAGTTTTATAGTGGTTCGGCTATCTCCGGCCTACGTCCACTCCAAAGTTTTATCCTTTTATTAATTATCCTTGCTGGTTACAAGTGATTACAGCAGTTACAAAGTCCAAATTCGAAATCAATGTTAGTAATGACGATATGGAGTGATTCTGGCGGCGTCCGGGCGTGCTTGTTCTCTCCCAATTCTCCAACCCCCTTTCTGAATGACCAGAGGCTCTATTTATAGGCGTAGGAGGATGATATTTCACTGGAAATCCGATAGACCACTTCTGGCACGTGAGGGGGGGCCACATGCTTGGCCTCAGAAGACTTGGGCCCACTATGGGATCGATTCGAACTCCATTCGAATCGATCATAAAATTACCCAATCGAGGTGAAACTTGGTGTGAACATTCTTCAACATGCATGTAAGCTCCTGTAACAAATTCAAAGCATTTGGATCAACGGTTTGGAAGATATAATCGATTCGAGATCAAAGCTCCGTGTGTTCTGCCTGGTTCGAATCCATGCTTCGAACCCATCTCCTTCGACTCCATCCAAAGCGCGTGCACATCGATGACGAGTCGCGAATTCTCCCGGTCGATCCACCTTTGTCGCCGTATTGAACGCTTCTTTTCCTGTAGACGCGCTCGTATCCATGCTTCGTACCTCAGTTCGTATCCTTCTGTTCGTATCGCTCTGACCATTTCCTTCGTATCGATCGTTGCCTTGCTTTCAATCGATATCCAATCCCAATATCCATCATCCCTTGCCAATTTGTTGATATTCCAGTTATGACCAAAAAGTGGGATAGCAATATACATATATGTGTTGCTATATATGTATATTTAAGTTGACTTTAAATTGGATTTTTCAATTTAATTCGAATTCAAATTTGGATTTAAAATTGAAATTCAAAAGGTAGATATTTTAGAATGTTTTGAATTTAAAATATATGAATAAGATTTTATTTATATGTAATTGGTTTATTTTATTTTCTTTAAAGAAATTTAAATATATGTATTTAGATAAGTATTTATAAATATAAACTAGGTATAAGGCTTTTATTAACTTTTAAAAATAAATATAAATTACATGATGACAAGTGAAATTAAATTAAGATACATTAGTAACAAGTGTTAGTTAATGAACTAGAGTAAATGACAAATGTTAAATTTTGAAACAAGTGTCACCTTAAAATTTTAAAATTTTCTTTTATTCTTAATAAACCACACTTTAACTATGTAAATACATATGCTTTTCTTCTCTTCATTTTTTCTGTTCTCTTTTCAAAACCAAGAGAAACTCAAACCATTTCTCAAAAACAAATCTGAAATCAATACTCCTCAAAACCAGAAATATTCAATTCAAAAGAACAAAACCCTGTAAATCTTTTTCAAATCAGAAGCTCAACTTGTAAACCATTTCTTTTCAAAAACCTAGAATTAAAGCAAGCTTCAAAGCTTCAACCTGCATCAATCAAGTCTTTAAGCATTCAAGTTCCAGAGTTTAAATCAAAAGCAGTAACTAAAGCATTTCAAATTAAAAACAAGATCACAACAATTCAAAAACTTCCCAGTATTCAAGCCTCTATTCTTTTCTGCTCTAAAATCTCAGGTGAGCAAACTTCACCTTCTTTGTTTTGAAAAGCCTGTGAGCAAACATTTAAAAGTAAAAAATTTAGTGCTAATATATCTGCATGATGATGATGTAAATGTATGTGCATGAATTTTTAACTTGAATTTAGTTTGTGAAACTGCTGTGTATTGGGAAAATGCCTGTATATGTTAGAATATGGGTCTCTGTTGAATTTTTGGTTCAAGAACAATTAGAAAAAGATTCCTATCATCCAAATGAATAGTTAATAGACTTTTATTTTTGAAAGGAAATTGCTTGTAACAAGGTAATCTAGTTTTTGAAAATAAATTTAAGCGTTATATTTAATAAATATTCTGTAAATTTAAGTTTTACAATAAAATCAAAAAATGTAGTTAAAAATGAATATCAATGATTTCTTTTATGGATTATAGAACCTGATTCGTGTGAGTGAATCATGAATTTTAAACTAAAATTTGGGATTTTTAATTTAGTATTTGAAGTGAATTCGAGTGTTGTTCGATTTTGGGACTTTTGTCATTTGCCGTTGATCGGCGTCGAGTGGGAGATCGTGGTTTAGCATGGAGGTGGCTGTGGTGTCAGGGATCACTAGAAAAATGGTGGTCGATTTTATCTTGGGCCGTGGTTGGAGGGGAGGAACTAGGGTATCGTTTGGGTTTGGGGACGTCGTTGTTAACGAGAAGAATGTGGCTTTGATGGCGTGTTGTAGACGATCACGATAGGGGGAGTAGCTGCTGGAGGTCGAGGTGTTTCGATTAAATAGGTCGGCGGAGTTCAACGTGGTTGGGTTCTTCGGCGATGGTCGAATTTCCGATTGGGTTGGCTTCAGAATTTGGGACCAAAATCTTCGATTTTGATTTACTCGCGAGTTTGCCGATCTGGGTTGTCGTAAGGACTGGGAGCTCGACAGCGTGATGTTGGAGCTATCGCGATTGGTCGGAGCGACGTTGAGCTGCCGTGCAAGTGCACCGTGCACGTTTGTGTACCTGGAGTGATCGATGTTTTGGGAAGACGAGTTCAACTCGGTGTCATGCTCGTGATTTATAATCTGTGACTCAAAGTGGGTGAGATTGGCAGCTGACTCGAGTGTGGCTCGAGTTTTTAGTGTGTTTTACTCGGGTTTGTCATGAGATGATTTTTTTGGTTTTGTGTTAAGCTAAAGTTTTGAAAAATAAATCAAGTTTTATAATTATTAAAACAAGGTAAGTTAAGTTTTTAAAAGTTATGGATATTATTCTAGTTTTTAAAATAAATGTTTAACAAAATTTAAAATGTATATTAAAGATTAGTTTTTAAAAATATGATAATCAAGTTTTTAAAATAACTATATGTTAAAATTTATTAAACAACTTTGGAAGATTTTGAAGATTTAAAGGTTAAATTAGATGTTTAAATTGTTTTTAATTATAATTGAATTCTAAGTGTTTTAATTAAATAAAGTTTAATGATATAATTAAGTAAATCAATTATAAATAAAAAGTTTATCTTTAAGTAATTAAGATTTTGATTAATTTAAGATAGTTAATTTGTGAAGATAATAAAGGTTAATTAATTATTGTTATTGATTAAAGAATAGTTAATTAATGTAAATGATTTATTGATATGTAAGAGTTTAATTGAGATAAATGATTTTCTTAATTAATTAAGGTCTTTCAAATATAAGGAGTTAAGTATTTATTCAATTAATTAGTTAAAATAATTAACTAAAGAGAGTTAATTAGTTTGGTTGATTAAAGATAATCACTTAATTATGAATTAATTAAGTATAATTACTTAGTGGAGTAATTAATGGATAATTACTGGATGTAATTAATTAAAGAGAAATCACTTAATGAAGTAATTAGAGGATAATTAATTAACGTAAGTAATTAAGGATTAATTTCTTAGCGTAATTAATTTAGTTAATTAATTAATGTGATTAATTTGAGTTAACTAATGGTACTACAACTATTGCCTATATTTTCATCCCAAGGCTTCACTTTAAAAATTTGTTAGCTTCAAGGGTTGGATTAAGTTATCTAACATACCTTTGTACGCTTGGTCACCATTGGGTATTAATTGGTTAGCTTCAAGGGTAGGAAAACTCCTTTGCATGGATGCATCAACTGAAAATTTTGAACGTATCTCATATACCAAATGCTTAGTTGAAGTATCTCCTAGGAATGAATTACCTGAAAATTTCACAGTAAAATTGCTTGATGGGTCTGAGCAGGTTGTAAATGTTGATTACCTTTGGAAACCAGAAATATGCACTATATGTAAGGATTTTGGGCATTTGGTAAATAATTGCAAGAAATTTGTAAGTGAAGGGAATGATAAGCGATGTGAAACTAATGAACAGAAGGAAAATGGTGATGTGAATCAAAGCAAGGTGAAGAAGGGGAAAAACGCAGACAAACAAGACAAACTGAAACAAGTCTGGAAAAAAGTCAATAAGAATAAGGGGAAAAAGGAATCATATGTGAAGAATTTGAGGAAACAACAATGAAAATGCTAAGTACAAAGGAAAAAATTGATCATGGGGGAAATGAGGAAAACAGAATTGAACTTATTGATCAGATTAAAACACACGGTGTTGAACAAGCATGTTCTGTTTCCACACATAACAAATACAATTTGCTGCAAAATGATGAGAACGAGCAAGACATATTGGAAATTATAGATGAGGAGGAAGGGGAAATCACTCCTGAAGTAAATTGTGAAGAACTACACAAGGACACTAATTTGAATATCACATTTTCTATTGGTAATGAAGCTGAAAGTAAAACACTTTCCTTGAATACTGTGGTGCAGCCTATACATAAAAATGTTTCTACTATTTGTGGCAGTAGCAAGGAAGTTGGCATTGCCACTACTGATGTGCATGCTCATGCTGATACACTTGTATCAGATTTTGATAGTATCTGGTGCAAATCTTTTGAGTCTTATATTACTCAACTAATTTCTACTATGCATAATTCTACTGTTGTAGTACAACTACAAGACCCACCTCATTACAACTTTTCCATTGATTTGCCAGGATGGCCTTCAAGCTTCCCATCCCCTCTTTATCAAACTGTTCCACCTGTTGAACCTTCCACTTCCTTTGCAAATTCTCATCATTCATCCTCTCAAGCTCAACCGCGTAGTCAAATTGAAACAAGATCTCTTTCTGCTAAGAGAAGAAATAACTCCTCCTTTCCCCAATAATCATTTAATGAATAAAAAAATTGCTTCTTGGAATCTCATAGGTGCCCACAGTAATTTGAAACTTGATCAAGTGAAAAGTATTATTTCTGCTCGTGATATATGTCTCTTTGGTTTACTTGAAACCAAGCTAAATCTTTCGTTATCCATCAAAGCTGCTGCGTATATTAACCCTAATTGGGCCTACCTTCATAACCTTGAAACAGCTTCTTATAGTCGAATTCTTATTATATATGATCCTGCAGTGTTGACTCTATCTCCAATTCTTACTACTAGACAATACATTCATTTACATGTCCTTGATAAGCTATCTCAATCCTCCTAATTCATCACCTTTGTTTATGCTGATAACTCTGTCCTCTCCAGGAACTCTTTCTTCAAATGCTTGCCTCCTCTTAGACAATCTTCTCAACCCTGGGTTGTCTTGGGAGATTTCAACTCTTGCTTTTACTTTACTGACAAATGTGGTGGAATTCCTCTTATTCCTGGAGATATTGCACCTTTCAATCTTGTTGTATTTGAGTCTGACTTAATCTTGGTTAACAAGTCCAGTGCTAAGTATTCTTGGAACAATAGAAGTCGTAGCGGTGTTCGTTCCTTCACTACAATAAATCATGCATTCTGTAACATCTAAGCTCTCAATCTATGGCCATCCTTGTCTGTCTTCCTTCCTCAACCCATAATGTCTGACCATTCTCCTTTGATCTTAACCCTTGGTCACCATTTAAGAAGAGAAAAGAGAAGTTTTAAATTTTTTAATGCTTGGGTTAAGCATGAACACTTTCTTGTTTTAGTTTCTCAAATTAACTCTGACTTTTTATGCTATGGTAATCCCATGTATAAGTTTTGCAGGAAGTTGAAAAGAATCAAACAGGATATCAAACTGTGGGCAACTTCCACCTTTGGCACTGGCAGTTTGCTGTCAACCTCTCTTAAGGAACAGTTGAAGAAACAACAAGAATATATGATGGAGCATCCTCTTGATGTTCAAGCTGCTGCAGAAGAAAGAAAACTTTTCAGGGATGTTAATAATGCTCTTAGATTGGAAGCAAATATGAAGAGGCAACAATTGCATAAAAGATGGATTGTTGAAGGCGACAAGAACACTAAGTTCTTCCACGATTCATTAAAGGTCAAGCATGCAAGAGATAATATTTTTAGCATTTATGATGAGCATGGTACTCAATTTACTACTGCTTATTCTATGGACCAGACCTTTATAGATTACTTCTCTAATCTGCTTGGCAATTATACTGGATTCATTCCTGATTTGGAGCAAATATCATCTCTTGCTCTGCCTTGCATTTCTTTACAGGATGCAGCAAATCTAATTAAGCCTGTATCTGATGAGGAAATTAAGACAACTCTATTCTCTATGAATCAACTATCATCTGGTGGCCCAGATGGTCTTAATGTGACTTTCTTTATTTCTACGTGGAGTGTGCTTGGCCATGAATTCTGTCAGGCAATTCACAACTTCTTTTCCAAATGCAAGTTACTTGGTGAAGTTAACATCACTAATACAGCACTAATCCCTAAAGACACTCCTCCTACTAGTGTCTCCTCCTTCAGGCGAATTTCTTGTTGTAATGTAGTATATAAATGTATCACTAAAATTCTTGCAACCCGTTTGGCCAGTGTTATGCTTACTGTTGTCTCTAGCAACCAAGCTGCCTTTCTACCATCCAGAAATATACTTGATAATGTACTTCTTGCTCAAGAATTACTAAAAGGATATAGTAGGGGAAATGTGGCCCCTGCTGCAGCTCTTAAAATTGATATATCTGAGGCTTATGACTCAATTCACTGGGCAACAATTGTTAGGATAATGGCTGTGATGGGATTTCCAAAAAAAATTGTGACTTGGATTTATGTGTGCATTTCCACACCCTCCTTCTCTGTTGTAATTAATGGTAGACCGGTGGGTTTTTTCCGAAGTCGCAAAGGCATTCGACAAGGCGATCCAGTATCATCTTACTTATTTTTGTTGGTTATGGAAGTTTTAACTGCTATACTAAAGGCTAGATACACTCAGAAGATAATTAAGTACCATCCTAAGTGCTCTCGACATCAAATAACTTCTATTATGTTTGCTGATGATGTAATGTTGTTTACCAAGCCTGAATTTTTCTCCTTGACTGGTTTATTGGAGGCATTGCAATCTTTCTATTATATGATTGGTCTCTCAATTAAGCAAGCCAAATCTTCCATGCTAGTTGCTGGTGTTAGTGATGTTCATGCTACTGCCTTACATCATCATATTGGCTTCTCTTCTATGGACTCTGATATGAGGTATCTTGGTCTTCCATTAATATCTAAAAGAATTACAAATGCTGATTGTTTACCACTATACAATAAATTACTTCTGTTATGTGTGCTTGGGCTAACAGGCATTTGTCTCAAAGTTGTAGACTTGTCCTTATTAAATCTGTAATATTTTCCTCTTTAGTCTATTGGGCCCGTACTTTAATTCTCCCAACCAAGCTGCTAATCTTGTTAGGTCTGCCATGAATAGATTTTTTTGGATGGGTAGTATTCACAATAGGAAGTTGCTGCCGTGTTCATTTACTAAATTTGAAACCTCAATGAGATTGGGAGGGCTTGGAGTTATTAATGCTAGAAAGTGGAATATTGCAACGATCAGTAAACATTTCGATGACCTCATCAATAGGAGAGGTAGTTTAGGGGTTAATTGGACATGGCATCACAATATAAAGACTAAATATTTTTGGTGTATGGATATCCCTCAAAACTGCAGCTGGATTTGAAGAAATATGTTGAAACTAAGACAAGTTTATCTCCTTATGATTCAATATCAAGTTAATGCTAATTTTATTGTTAGCTTCTGGCATGATCCTTGGATTAGTAAGGGTCTAATCCTATCTAAAGTGTGTGACTACTCTCAGATATTAAAATCTGGAATACACTTTGATGCAAAGGCTAATGAATTTTTACATGGAGGAAAAATGCAGCCGCCAACCAATAGTAATCAGTTGCTCAGGCAGTTGTGGAGTGATATTCAACATAATTTCTGCTCTGCAAATCATAAGGAATCAGTTTTTTAGGACATGAAGCCACACACTGTTAAAGGTATATACAACCTTGTATCTATTGATGCTCCTCTGCCTGCTTCCAGGTGGTACTCTGTTATTTGGACCAGGGATTCTGTTCCATCTGATAACTTGATGTTGTGGAAGGTAAGTAACCATGCATTACTAACTAGAAATGTTTTGATCAAGTATGGATTGGCTTGCTCTCCATTGTGTCTGTTTTGTGAGTTGCATGAGGAAACTTCTGAGCACCTCTATTTTGACTGTCCTGCTTTAAATTTCATGATGATCAGAATCAGTGGCATTAATGGGATTAACTTGTCATCTGGTAACTCAAACATGGTATAGAGTGTTATTTATAAAGCCACTAGATGGAGAAATGATGGTTCTAGAGCATTAGCTGTTTGCATTAAAACTTACTTGAGTGTTATATGGAGGGAAAGGAATGCCATAGTTTTTGAAAATCAAAGAAAGAAATTAGAGGTACTTTGGCATGAAGTTAAGACCGGCACTGTCAGGCAATTGAAGAATAGCAACAGACCTTACCCTGATTATTTGTTTCTTGGATGGGCTTGATTTTTTTGTTGTCTCTTCAATTGTATTTTTTCCTTGTTTTTTTTCTTCATTTCGTTCTTCCCATTTTCCTTTTTGTTTGGTTCAGGCAAGATTGTACTTTTTTATTGTGTCGCAATAAAACTGGTAGGGGCCCAATTAACCCCGCTGGCTTTGCCAAATTTGAGTTAATTAATTAATGTGATTAATTTAAGATTAATTACTAAATATAATTAATTAAAATGTGATTAATTAATGAAAATAATTAATTAAGTATTATTATTTAATGTAAGTAATTTATAATTAATCAATGGAAGTAAATAAGGATTAATTAATTAGTGTAATTAATCAAAGGATTAATATAATTAATTAAGGAGTTAATTAATTAAGGTAAGTAATTATATGATTGTTAATTAATGTTTATGATTAATTATGGTTGATTAATGAAAGTGATTAATTAAAGTACAATTAATTAATGTAATTAATTAAGGATCAATGTAATTAATTATAGTTAATTAATTTATGGAAGTAAATGGAGGGTCATTAATTAATGTAATTAATGAAAGTAATTAAAGGTTAATTACTGTAAATGATTAAGAATAATTAATTTGTGTAGTTAATTAAAGGGATAATTACTTAACGTAATTAAAGAATAATTAACCAAGGAAGATTAATTAAGGTAGGTTATTAAGAAATGATCAAATTAATTAATTTGCAATTAATTAATATTAATTAACTAGGATTAATAATTTATTTATAAGTGATTAATCTGATTTAAATTAATCAGATCTTTTTTATGGATGTTTGAATTGCATGGGATGCTTTGAATTGTTTGATATCTCTGTGTGTAATGTTTTATGTTGTGAATTATTTTGATTCGAGCTGTGATGAACGTAATTTACTTTTATCTGTGATGAACGTATATTGTTTATCCTTGAATCTGTGAATGAAAGATAAGCATTATAGGAATATACGGCTTATCGATATTGATGTGCTTGAATCGGTGAAGATTGATGATGTTGCACTATTGGGTGAAACCACTGGACTACACCATACACACACAAATATGGATTGCACGAGGAAATTGTTAAGTCACATATATTTTGAAATCTAAATAGTATTAAAAGTTGAATTTTTGAATCCGAACGGTTTTGGAAATGGAATTGGGTTAAATATGAAATGTTTTTGAAAAGGAGATTTAAAGATAAAAGTTATTTGAATAACTTGATGAAGTTTTGAAATTTAAACAATTTGATTTTGAATTCAAGATTTGAATTGAATTCTATGTTTAGAAAATTATGGTTTAAAAAGGGTATACAAGTTATAAATGTGTTTATATAGGTTTTTAAGCCATTTTGAAAGTATCGTTTTGGAAATTTGAATTTAACCCAAGGGCTTTAACTCGTCCAAATGTAATCAGATTTTTTCGAAACAAAAACTATTTGTTTTCAATTAATAATAGCTTTCATATAAAGAAAGGATTTCCAATTTATGAAAGGATTTCAAGTTTGAAAATAGAATTTAAATAGGTTTGAAAGCTATGAATGAATCTTTGTGAAAGAGGGTTGAACCTTGTTTTGAAATTGAAGAGGATCGTAAAGTTGTATCTTTTGTATAAAAGATTTGAAATGGAATTGTTTCGAAAGCTATGAAGGAATCTTTGTGAAATATTTGGTGAACTTTGTTTTCAAACAAAAGAGGATCTCAAAGATAGATCTTTTGTTTAAATATTTTGAATGAATCTTTGTGGAAGATTGGTGAACTTTGTGAAGTGAATCTTTTTGTTTAAAGATTAAAATGGTAATTTGTTTAAACCATTTAAAGAAAGGTTTTGGGCTTTAAGTTGTGACTTAACTGAGATCCCAATATCCAAAAGTTTTTAAATATTACGCTCATTATTCGGTTTAGCCGAGAGGGGACTTTATGTCATATAACCCATTCCAAATAATGATACGACATCATGGATTGCATTTGAAGACCGGTGGTGAAGACCGGGTATTTTCGAAAACGAAAGGATAACCCGTCGAATGTCTCTGCACTGAGTCGCGTCGGTATAGAGATCTCCATATGTGATGGAAAGTCCGATAGGGATTGGGAATTCTCGAAGTGCAAGGGCTTCTTTGGAAGTGCCTTCGGTTCTGTTCAAACCCAGAACAGACTTGTATGGATGTGTGTCTGACATTACACTTTGAGATGTAAAATCGGTTTCTATCAAATACATTTCTGTTTGGTAGCGGAGAATTTTTCTCTTAGCTTAACACCCTTCTCTGAGACGTATGATCTCAGAGGTTCTGTAGTTGATGGTTACTAGTGATACATTCCTAATTTGGTAATGTGGCATACGAAGTGCTGTTGATCATTTGTTGATCAAAGCATGACTTTTTTAAAAGTGTAGCTTTGTGGATGAGACTTCGTCGAGCCTCAGAACCCAGTAATGTTTGAAACAAGAATCGTTGCACCAAGGTTATTTGAGGGTAGCGTCCCCTTAGGGTTTGTCCATTTCCTTTTGGATAAATGGTGGTATCATGGTATGGAGCCCAGATACTTAACTTTGTGGTTGCTGCAAACTTATTGCTTTGTGGTTGTTAGTGTAGAGGTACCACCAATAAAGGTTAGTAACGACCGGGGGATGGCATGCTCATTTCAGTAGTTACATAGTTACAGAGGTAACCTGGCCTTGTGTTGACAGAGATTCGATTAGGTTCTCGGGGACGTCCCTCAAGAAGCGTTCCATTTTGTGTAGGAAGTTCCTTTGCCTAACCAATTGTTGGAAATCCAAAGAAACAATACACATCCTGTACGGTTTTAGTTGTATAACCTGCCATGGAATGTGGCGGTAACCTGCAATTGAACATGGTAGCTATAGTAGGCATAAGTGCGAAATGTCTATGCTGGCTAAGATTAATATTATACTTTCGAAAGGTTTTCCGCACTATGCACTAATAATAATATCAAAAGGTTTTTGTGTATCAAGCATGTTTGACTATCATAAGGGAAAATCTCCTCCAATAATTCTGCGTTTGCATTGTGTGTGCATTGGGAGGCCTTATGGTAGTTTTATTTTCCAAAAAACATTGCGGATTTCCTTCAAAAACTTTTGTTTTACTTTTGATATAGATAAACTGTTTTCGTTTGCTCACACCAGTCCCATCACCGACCTTGCTTAATACAATGTGATAGGGGTACTCGCATTGCGTTTGGTGGCGAATGGGAGACTCTTACCCCTACATATCCTCGGGGAGGGGTTAGTAACCGAGTAGGTGAAGAAGTCGAAGGCTGGCCGTAAAAGCAAGGGCAGGGTACCATTGTATGCCACGGTGGGGCTGGGATGGTTGAAAAGCCTACCAGTCGAGAGTGGCCGCTGTCGATGGTTGAAAAGCCTAGACCGTTACATTTTGGTATCAGAGCTGAAGGTTGAACCTTAGCTCAGGAGTATAACACATTAGGTAACTCATTAGAAATAGGGTGAAGTATACCCTATAATGAGTATATCCCTAATATATCCGTCCCTATGCCTTAGTAAATTCTCTTACCATCCACTGATAGTGAGTATGAGGGCGAGAAGAGGATGAGATAGGGGACAGGGAAATACGACTACAAATGGTCGATATCCTGTAACAACAATGGAAACAACTTTTCTCATCAATCTCCATTGATCCGATTTCAAATTCTTTGATTGCTTCGTAGCAGCTCAAGGGAGAAGCTTTGGTGTGGTGGTGGACCTACGAATCATTGTAGATAAGTTTCTGTTTCATATTCTCTTCGTTGGTTTTCTGTCAGCTTTTCATTTTTAACTCTAATGAATTTGAAATTCTATTTGAAATAAATTGGTTAATAAAATATGAAGATTTGTATCGATAAAACGATTTCGATTAAAACCAAAGTTTGAAATTTTTATTTTAATTTCTTATGAGGATTAAAGTACGAAGAGGGACAAGTTGGTGTAAACTTTGAGATATTTCGACCCAAGTTTGGAATTCATACCTAGTGTTTAAAAATTATGGAAGATTAAATCCATTTATCTGTTGTTTAGGTCTTGATATATTCTACGAACGGTTACTTATCCCTTCGGACTAACCAATGCCATGTATATCTTCGTAGATTTGGTGACCCGAGCATCTTGTGAAATATGGAATGGGTTTATTCTCATATCTATTGTTGATGTTTTGATTCGGTAAGCCAAATGTATAATAGATATTTAGTCTGATCTAGAAAAATATTTCTCTATCTTTGTGTATCCATTCTTGGTTGTCTCCTTGGCAAATTTCGAGGACGAAATTTTCTTATGGGAGGAATCTGTAACGATCCCGATTTTTGAGTAAAATTTAAATTGATAATTTATATAAATTTTTGGATTTAATGGGTCAATTTATTTAAAATTTCCAAATAAAACAATATATTTGTTTATTTATACATATGTATATAATATTGATTTTTAAATAGAATTTGGATTTAAGATTCAAATATAAATGTGTTGAAATATAAATTGGATTTAAACTATATTTTAAAATTAATAAGAATTTGTTTTCTAATTTTAATATACATATAATTTGAAAGTTATATTTTGAATTAAATACAAATGATTTTCAAAACAATTGTTTAAAGCTAAATTCTATAATATGCATATGTGTGTTGTTATATACGTATATCTAAGTTGACTTTAAATTGGATTTTTCAACTTTAATTTGAATTTTAATTTGGATTTAAAATTGAAATTCAAAAGGTAGATATTTTAGAATGTTTTGAATTTAAAATATGTGAATAAGATTTTATTTATATGTAATTGGTTTATTTTATTTTCTTTAAAGAAATTTAAATATATGTATTTAGATAAGTATTTATAAAATAATAAACTAAGTATAAGCTTTTAATAAGATTTAAAAATAAATATAAATTACATGATGATAAGTGTAATTAAATTAAGATATATTAGTAACAAGTGTTAGTTAATGAACTAGAGTAAATGACAAATGTTAAATTTTCAAACAAGTGTCACCTTAAAATTTTAAAATTTTCTTTTATTCTTGATAAATCACACTTTAACTATATAAATACATATGCTTTTCTTCTCTTCATTTCTTTCTATTCTCTTTTCAAAACCAAGAGAAACTCAAACCATTTCTCAAAAACAATCTGAAATCAATACTCCTCAAACCAGAAATATTCAAATCAAAAGAACAAAACCCTGTAAATCTTTTTCAAATCAGAAGCTCGACCTGTAAACCATTTCTTTTCAAAAACCTGGAATTAAAGCAAGCTTCAAAGCTTCAACCTACATCAATCAGATCTTTAAGCATTCAAGTTCCAGAGTTTAAATCAAAAGCAGTGACTAAAGCATTTCAGATTAAAAACAAGATCACAACAATTCAAAAACTTCCTAGTATTCAAGCCTCCGTTTTTTTGCTCTCAAATCTCAGGTGAGCAAACTTCACCTTCTTTGTTTTGAAATGCCTGTGAGTAAGCATTTAAAAGTAAAAATTTTGGTGCTAATATATTTATGTGACGATGATGTAAATGTGTGTGCATAAATGTTTAACTTGAATTTGGTTTGAGATACTGCTATGTATTGAGAAAATGCTTGTATATGTTATAATATATGTCTCTGTTGAATTTCTAGTTCAAGAACAATTAGAAAAAAATTCCTATCTTCCAAATGAATCATTAATAAACTTTTGATTTTTGAAAGGAAATTGATTGTAACAAGGTAATCTTGTTTTTAAAATTAAATTTAAGTGTTTATATTTAATAAATATTCTGTAAATTTAAGATTTACAGTAAAATCAAAAAATTTAGTTGGAATTCAATATCATTGATTACTTCTCTGGAATATAGAACCTGATTCGTGTGAATGAATCATGAATTTTAAAGTAAAAGTTGGGATTTTTAATTTAGTATTTGAAGTGAATTCGAGAGTTGTTTGATTTTGGGACTTTTGTCATTTGCCGTTGATCGGCGTCGAGTGGGAGATTGTGGTTTGGCATGGAGGTGGCCGTGTTGTCAGGGATCACTGGAAAATGGTGGTCGATTTTATCTTGGGCCGTGGTGATCTGGGGAGGAGGAACTAGGGTTTCGTTTGGGTTTGGCGGCGTCGTTGTTAACGAGAAGAATGTGGCTTGGATGGCGCGTTGTAGACGATCGCGATTGGGGGAGTAGCTATTGGAGGTCGAGTTGTTTCGATTGGATAGGTCGACGGGGTTCAACGTGGTTGGGTTCGTCGGCGATGGTCGAATTTCCGATTGGGTTGGCTTCAGACTTTGGGACCAAAGCGTTCGATTTTGAATTCTCGCGAGTTTGCCGATCTGGGTTGTCGTAAGGACAGGGGAGTTCGACGTGTGATGTTGGAGCTATCGCGATTGGTCGAAGTGACGTTGAGCTGCCGTGCAAGTGCGTTGTGCACGTTCATGTATCTGGAGTGAACGATGTTTTGGGAAGACGAGCTCAACTCGGTGTCGTGCTCATGATTTTTAATCTATGACTCGAAGTGGGTGAGATTGGCAGTTGACTCGAGCGTGGCTCTAGTTTTTAGTGTGTTTTACTCGGGTTTGTCATGAGATGATTTTTTGGCTTTGTGTTAAGCTAAAGTTTTGAAAAAGAAATCAAGTTTTATAATTTTTAAAACAAGGTAAGTTAAGTTTTTAAAAGTTATGGATATCATTCTAGTTTTTAATAGAAATGTTTAACAAATTTTAAAATGTATATTAAAGATTAGTTTTTAAAAATATGATAATCAAGTTTTTAAAATAACTATATGTTAAAATTTATTAAATAACTTTGGAAGATTTTGAAGATTTAAAGGTTAAATTAGATGTTTAAATTGTTTTTAATTATAATTGAATTCTATATTTTTTAATTAAATAAAGTTTAATGATATAATTAAGTAAATCAATTATAAATAAAAAGTTTATCTTTAAGTAATTAAGATTTTGATTAATTTAAGATAGTTAATTTGTGAAGATAATAAAGGTTAATTAATTATTGTTATTGATTAAAGACTAGTTAATTAATATAAATGATTTATTGATAAGTAAGTGTTAAATTAAGATAAATGATTTTCTTAATTAATTAAGGTCTTTTAAATATAAGGAGTTAAGTATTTATTTAATTAATTAGTTAAGATAATTAACTAAAGAGAATTAATTAGTATGGTTGATTAAAGATAATCACTTAATTATGAATTAATTATGTATAATTACTTAGTGGAGTAATTAATGGATAATTACTGGATGTAATTAATTAAAGAGAAATTATTTAATAAAGTAATTAGAGGATAAATAATTAGCGGGAGTAATTATGGATTAATTTCTTATTGTAATTAATTTAGTTAATTAGTTAATGTGATTAATTCGAGTTAATTAATTAATTAATGTGATTAATTTAAGATTTATTACTAAATATAATTAATAAAATGTGATTAATTAATGAAAATAATTAATTAAGTATTATTAATTAATGTAATTAATTTATAATTAATTAATGGAAGTAATTAAGGATTAATTAATTAGTGTAGTTAATCAAAGGATTAATATAATTAATTAAGGAGTTAATTAATTAAGGTAAGTAATTATAGGATTGTTAATTACTGTTTATGATTAATTAAGGTTGATTAATGAAAGTGATTAATTAAAGCGTAATTAATTAATGTAATTAATTAAAGATCAATGTAATTAATTATGGTTAATTAGTTTATAGACGTAAATGGAGGGTCATCAATTAATGTAATTAATGAAAGTAATTAAAGGTTAATTACGGTAAATGGTTAAGAATAATTAATTTGTATAATTAATTAAAGGGATAATTACTTAATGTAATTAAAGAATAATTAATCAAGGAAGATTAATTGAGGTAGATCATTAAGAAATGATTTAATTAATTAATTTGTAATTAATTAATATTAATTAACTAGGATTAATAATTTATTTATAAGTGATTAATCTGATTTAAATTAATCAGATCTTACTTATGGATGTTTGAATTGCATGGAATGCTTTGAATTGTTTGATCTCTCTGTGTGTAATGTTTTGTGTTATGAATTATTTTGATTTGAGTTGTGATGAACGTAATTTACTTTTATCTGTGATGAAAGTATATTATTTATTTGTGAATCTATGAATGGAAGATAAGCGTTATATGAATATACCGCTTATCAATATTGATGTGCTTGAATCGGTGACAATTGATGATGTTGCACTATTGGGTGAAACCCCTGTACTACACCATATACACAAATATGGATTACATGAGGAAACCGGTTAAGTCATAGATATTTCAAAATCTAAATATCTCTACTACTAATAAAGAAAATTCGTTGAACTAATTTACTCGGTGTCATTTTGAAATTCCAAAAATTCCCCGCTTTCCATTTATATGTCGACGCTCATACGGTTACTACCATATGAAAGAATTTTCAATTTGTATAACTAATGGCTCAAACAAAATATCAAGGTATACAATAATACAAACAGCCCATGTGCGAAGCACGGGCCCATACTAGTTATTAAAAGTTGAATTTCTAAATCCAAATAGTTTTGGAAATGGAATTGGGTTAAATATGAAAAGTTTTTGAAAAGGAGTTTTAAAGATAAAAGTTATTTTGAATAATTTGATAAAGTTTTGAAATTTAAATAATTTGATTTTGAATTCAAGATTTGGATTGAATTCTATGTTTAGAAAATTATGGTTTAAAAAGGGTATACAAGTTGTAAATGTGTTTATATAGGTTTTTAAACCATTTTAAAAGTATTGTTTTGGAAATTTGAATTTAACCCAAGGGCTTTGACTCGTGCAAACGTAATCAGATTTTTTCAAAATGAAAACTATTTGTTTTCAATTAATAATAGCTTTCATATAAAGAAAGGATTTCCAATTTATGAAAGGATTTCAAGTTTGAAAATGGAATTTTAATAGTTTTGAAATCTATGAATGAATCTTTGTGAAAGAGGGTCGAACCTTGTTTTGAAATTAAAGAGGATCGTAAAGGTGTATCTTTTGTATAAAAGATTTGAAATGGAATTGTTTCGAAAGCTATGAAGGAATCTTTGTGAAATATATGGTGAATTTTGTTTTCAAAAAAAAGAGGATCTCAAAGGTAGATCTTTTGTTTAAATATTTTGAATGAATCTTTGTAGAAGATTGGTGAACTTTGTGAAGTGCATCTTTTTGTTTAAAGATTAAAATGGTAATTTTTTTAAACCATTTAAAAAAGGTTAAGGGCTTTAAGTTGTGACTTAACTGAGATCCCAATATCCATAGGTTTTTAAATATTGCACTCATTATTCGGTTTAGTTGGGAGTGGACTTTGTGTCATATAACCCATTCCGAATAATGATACGACGTTATGGATTGCATTTGAAGACCGGTGGTGAAGACCGGGTATTTTCGAAAACGAAAGGATAACCCGTCGAATGTCTCTACACTGAGTCGCGCCGTTATAGAGATCTCCATATGTGATGGGGAGTCCGATCGAATTGGGAATTCCCAGAGGGCAAGGGCTTGTTTGGAAGTGCCTTCTGTTCTGTTCGAACCCGAAACAAACTTGTATGGATGTGTGTCTGACATTACACTTTTAGATGTAAAATCGGTTTCTATCAAATACATTTCTGTTTGGCGGAGAATTTTTCTCTTAGCTTAACACCCTTCACTGAGACGTTCGCGCTCAGAGGTTATGTAGTTGATGGTTGCTATTGATACATTCCCAATTTGATAATGTGGCATATGAAGTGCTACTGATCATTTGTTGATCAAAGCATGACTTTGTGAAAATGTAGCTTTGTGGAAGAGACTTCGTCGAGCCCCACAACCTGGTAATGGTCGAAACAGGAATCGTTGCAACAAGGTTATTTGGGGGTAGCGCCCCCCGAGGATATGTCCATTTCTTCTAGATAAAAGGTGGTATCAAGGTATGGAGCCCAGATACTTAACTTTGTGGTTGCTGCAAACTTATTACTTTGTGGTTGTTGGTGTAGAGGTACCTCGGATAAAGGTTGGTAACGACCGGGGGATGGCATGCTCGTGTCAGTACTTACCTAGTTACAGAGGTAAACCGGCCTTGTGCTGGTATAGATCCGGTTAGGTTCTCGGGGACGTCCCTCCAGAGGCGTTCCATTTTGTGTAGGAAGTTCCTTTGCCTGACCATTTGTTGGAAATCCAAAGAAATAATACGCTCCCTGTATGGTTTTAGTTGTATAACCTGCCATGGAATGTGGTGGTAACCTACTATTTGAGATGGTAGCTATAGTAGGCATAAGTGCGAAATGTCTATGCTGGCTAAGATTAATATTATACTTTCGAAAGGTTTTCCGCACTATGCACTAATAATAATATCAAAAGGTTTTTTCGTATCACGCATGTTCGACTATCATAAGGAAAAACTCCTCTAATTCTGCATTTGCATTGTGTATGCGGTGGGAGGCCTTATGGTATTTTCATTTTCTAAAAAGCATTACAGATATCCTTTAAAATCATTTGTTTTGCTTTTGATAAAGATAAACTGTTTTCGTTTGCTTATACCAGTCCCATGACTGACCCAGAGTTTATTATTCCCTTCCTAAACTCTGGGTGCCCACAATTTTCCATGCGAGCAGTATAGAGTTGGATTTTTCAGATAGTCGAACGGTAGGGGTAGATTCGATAGCATTCAATCTCTGGATATTGGCAATCGCTTTTGGATCGAGTTGTTTCACTTCCGTGTTGATGGTGGTTCTCTCTTTTTGATATTTGGAGTCTTTCTAGTCTTGGAACATTGGCAATGGTGTTGTAGTTAATTGGAGTATCTATCTTAAGGACTTCTGAAGATATTATCTTTTGGAGACTTTCTTCCGCTGTTATTTTTGTATCACTGATGTTGATATCAATTATATCAATGTGTTGCAATCATATTGTATCAACTGTTGTATATCAACGATATTCATTTCTTCCGCTGTGTTGTTATACTTAATGTGTTATAAGCTCCGGCACAAATCAGATTTCAATGGTTGAATCCGCGGCATTCGAATACAAGTGAAGTACAGGTATTGATTTTCGAATGTTGAAATTCGGGCCGTGACAAAGTCTAACTCAAGAAGCTTAATAAAATGAAATGTATTTGAAATGAATTAGACAAAATTAAATTTGAATGAATAAATAGTATAACCAATAGATTTGAAAATTAATAAGCCAGAAACGAATTTAAATTAGTTAAATGGGAATGATAAGAAAATTTAACTTGAATAAAATTAAATAAAATGAGTAATGGATTAAATAAATTGAATTTTAACTTAATATAAATTTAAAAAAAATGGATTGGATATTAGGTGAAACTGGATAAATTAGTAAAGTGGATTAATTTCATTTAAGTTATAAAATGAATTAATAAAATGAATATGAATTTAAATTTTTAAAAATGAAATGTAATTTAAGTATATAATAAATTAATAAAAATAAATGAATGTAAGTAATAAATTAATTTGGTTAATCGAATTTAATCTAAATTGGATATAAATAAATAACATGCAGGAGGAATGAGTTTAAAATTTTAATGTTAACTAATATAGTATGGAATAAGTTATTAAAATAAATTATAAATTGAATTTAACTTAAAAGAGCTTAAATGAATTGATCATAGAAGGGAATTATATATTTATTAATATGAATTTAGTTATAAAATAGAAAAATTACTTTAGTAAATTAATAATATAGATTTGAACAAATAAAGTAAATCGATGAGTTAATACAAACTTAGGATATGAAGTAATAATAATAAAATTGAGTTGTGTTGTATAAAATATTTATAATAAATTTAGATAATTTACAAATGATGTTAGTATAATAAAAAGAAGGATATACTAAGTGGAAATAAAACAAATTCCACTTAAGCAAAGTTAAGTGGAATAATTTTATAATTATTCACAAATAAATTTATATGAAATAGGTTAAAAAAAGTGAAACAATTTGAATTTCACAAATTGAGTTGAATAAAAATTGAATATGGTAAATTTATAATGAATGTTAATAAAGTGAAAGAAAGAAATAAAATGTAAATACATTAAATTGTAATAAATCAATTGTGAATGCAATAAATATTGATTGGAAGAAGAATGGATTGGAACCAAATTAGTCGAATGTAAATAAATCAAAAATGAATGAATTGAATAAATCCTTTGTATGATTAACGAAATGAATATTAATTAGTGAATGTGAATAAATTTAAAATATATGGAATGTGGTATGGAATTAAATTACTTAATTGTAATTAATTATATGAATTATTGAAATGAAAGAATGGAAGAAAAAAATGGATGTAACTATAAACGAGTGTAAATTAATAGAATGTGAATTCATTAATATTCATAAGTGCATGCAAGTCTATTGGAAGTAAATAAATTGAATGAAAAATAAATTGAACGTAAATCTAATTGAATAAAATTTGGTTGAATGCAAATTAATTCAAACCGAGTCAATTAAAATTTTAATGTAATGAAGGTTGATAAAAAAAATGAAGGAAATTAAAATTGACATTGGATAATGTAATTTTCACATGGTTATGAATTAATTGGATTAGTTGGATGGTTCTTTGATACAAACCATTGTTATTACTGTTTTGATTACATGTGATTGTTGTATGTTGTGTATTTGTGCTTGTATTTACTATTTTGATTCAAAATCAATGTTATATGGTTATATTAATCTTATACATGCTTCTATATTGTTGTATGTTAACTAATATTGCAAATTTGAGTTGAGATAGGTTCATATGAAGATCAACTGGGGGCATATACGAGGATTTATATGCTTTTTCTTGCTTAATACGAGCGAACTCGCTCGTATTATTAATAATAAGGTACGTCTCTCGAGTTACATATCGCGATTTTATACTTTTGCCCTTCGGGTTACCTCATCGTTGAGATGAGAAGTATAATATATATTGGTTATATTTGTGTTATATATTGAATTGTAAAAAAAAATTGATCAAGCTAAGAAAAGGAGTCTGCCGAAATTTTCCGTAAATTCGGGTGTTAGAATTTTTTTGGAGTTTTAAAAACTTTATAATTTATTTTGATAACTAACTTAAAATTTCCGTAAGCCGGTCGGAATGACGTAGTCGAAGCATAGTAAAGGTTTTCTAATAAGGTTTAAAGTTATAAGTGATTATTTGGAAAAACATTTATGTCAAATTCTGTATTTAACGCCTTTTTGAGGACGAAAATTTTTCAGTGGGGGAGTAAAATTCTGTATTTAACGGCTTTTTAACTATTTTAAATTATAAAATTTAGTTTGATTATTGAATGAAAATCGTTAGAGATAAAATTTAACACTTATTATTGTAATTTATCTGTAACGACCCGTAAATTTACGTTAATTATAATTATTAATTTAATAAGATTTTTGAAATTTAATATTTATGAAAATTTAAATTCGTGAATTATTAATAAAAATAATAACTAGAACGAATTGCAACAGTATGAATGTAAGTGAATGGCTAATAACTTGAATGGAGTTCAAATTTATTGAAATAGTGGCAACATTATAATTTGTTTATAAATGAAATATAAGAAAAACAAATGTAAGTATTAAGTTAATTAATGAAATAATACAGTGTTAATGGTAAGTAATAGACTTGTAAGTGTAAGTATAAATAGGTGACAACTAATATATGTTATTTATTTATTTAGTGTGTTAAATTAAATTGGTAATCAAATTGCAATTAAAGGTAATAATGTTAATGCAAGGTAACAGTGCTAATTATAGTTAATAATAAATGAATGGAAGGAAATTCCAATTTATAAAAATAAATTTAAATGTTATACTTGACTATGAATTGAACATAAGTGAATAAATGACATATTGGATTTACCAAGGAAATAATAGATAGTTAATGGAAACTGAATGAAATTAGTATTATGAAAATAAATTGTAACATTGATTTGTAAATAATAAAAGCTTATTAATGTAAGAAAACAAAGGCAAACATTAAAAGTTATAAATATTATAATAAAAAAATAAAATGACCATTGTATAAAGATTTGGCATATGAAAATGGTAACGTTTTGGGTGTAAATAGTGAAGTCAATATTATGTAGGCAACCATGATAATTAGTTGGAAATAATAAACTGTAGTGTATTATAAAGTTAATGGTAACGTCTGTTATAACAAATTGGTCTACTAAATCAAAATAAGAAATCAATCAATTTATTTGGGACTAGCTAATTGGTATTCAAATTTATAATAAATGGGTTTTTTGTAAGAAATTGAAATTAGATACTACGGTAAACTGGAATTTAGATGAAATTGGAAATAATGTCAATTCTATTTATAATATGACAATTGGTTGATTTAAAGAATGAAAATCGAGATTTATTAATTTATTGAAACTTAAAATTCAATAATTAGATTAATTGTAAATGAATGAGATTAAATATTTAATTATTACGTTAATTGAAAATTAAGTTGAAATTGGAGAATATTAATAAAATAGGTCATGAGTCCAATGTTAATTTCATCCATTAACATCAGTGAATTGGATAATAGAATGAAAAGTAAATTAAATAGAATTATTGGAAATTTAATTTATAATTTTGAATTTAATGAAATTGAGGTTAATACTAAAATTGATAAACTAATCAACTCTAAATTTACATTTAAATTTGTTTAAATCATTGTAAATGATTGAGAAATAAAAAATGATGGAATTTGTCAGTTAAAGAATTGAAATTGAAAATTTTATTTAATTAGTTAATTTATTAAATTAATTAATGTAAAAATAGCCATTTTGGCCACTGACTCGGATTTCGACGAAACATGTTCCATCGGATCCGTAACGGTGAATTTTTGTAGGATTTCAAGTTTCGTAGCGATCGGACTTTTCGTTTGATCGTACGGACTCGAAACGCCTTGAAATCAGTGAAATTGAAAATAATTCAAATCAATTTGAAATAAACTGATTTTTTCATAACTTCTTCACACGATAGAATTTGGACTTGAAACCTGTTCCATTGATTTTAAAATATTTTAAAACATATATTTTGACATATGGGTTGACCCAATTTCGTTCCGGAGTCAGAGCGGGCTTTTCAGGCCATTTTATCGTTCAGCGCGTGTATCAATCGTGTCCATCTATTATATTTCAACTTTGTCTATAAATACCCTATTATAAACCCTAATTGTTCCTCATTGTAAATTACGTTCAATTCAGCTGTCTCTCCTCCTCAATGGTAGACAATCAAATTCTAAATTCAATTGCAATTCAAAATCAAATCAAAATTTCAAACTCCACAAAAAAATTTCAGAAAAATATACATCGAAGATCTCAATGATATGAACCTACATCTGCTATTTTTTTCGAGATAGTGACCGGATCAATCAGAAATCACGGTCAAAGACAAAAATTAGGCGTTTGATTTCGGCATCAATCCATGAAATTGATTGAGGGGTTTTGTCGTGCTCGATGTCTGGAGTGAGTTAGTGGTGGTCGCTTAACCTGAAATGTTGTGTGGTGGCCGAAATTCACGATTTAGGGTTCGAAAAGCCTAGATATGGCGGCGGCCGGTCGCGAAAGCAGGGGCCGGACCCAGGTTGGTGTGCTCGGCTCGTCGTTGGCTTCGAGGCAGTGGTGGTCGACAGCGTGATGGCGACCGGTGGCGCTGGCAAAGCGTGGTCAAAGGGCGGTCAAATTTGGGCTCAGTTGTGTTTGGTTCGAACGTGGGAGTGGGAGGAAGAAGGTGACGTGGCCCTTTTCTATTGTAATCGTTTGTTTTGTTTTATTAATTCTGGTTTTAAATCGCGTAACTTCAAAACTTAATAATTTTCGCATACGGTGTCTGATTTGCACGCGGTTTCTTTTGTCAGGATCGTATTGAAATTTCGGACATTTTGGCCTTCGTTTAGACGGATTTTGAGACTGTCCAATTTTTGGGTTTAAATTGGATTTAAATTCAATTTAAATTCAAAAGGTGAGTGTTTTAACCCACTCACAACTTCTAAAATTTCTTATGTATGTTAAATTAATTTTTAACGTGATTACAAATTTATTTATTGCTGTTTGATATATTTTTATCATCATTCCAGTTAAACTGAATTTAGTGAGTTAAATTGTTATTCAATTTATTATTGCATATAAACTGCTGGTTAAATTGAATTATTATTAAATATAAACTGCCAGTAAATACCTATTGTTTATTATCTGTTATATATTGATATTATTGTTTGAATTGGATGATAAATGTGATAAATGGTTGATAGTTGATATTGGATGAATGGATGTTGTAGTTTATATTGGTATAAACTACAAGTTGATATGCATTTTATTTCCTTTGGGATTGCGGTTTGAAATGATATAACCATATTTTTATTTTAAATTACGGATTGAAATGATAAATATCCGTATCACTTGACCATAGTGTAGAAAATTATACACACACACCGTGGTCTATGTATAAAATATATTGAAAATGGTTTCTACGGTTTTGAAAGAAATATATGGTTTAATGAATATTGATTTTTGATGTTATTTAAATATTATTTTTATATATAGTTAAATGCTTGAATTTAAGCTGTGTATAAGTTTGTTAAATAAAAATTAAGCTTAATAATAGAGTTTGATTTATTAAAATAAATGTGAGTAAGTATTTAGATTTTATTTTAATATAGAGTGTATAATGATTTAAATAAATTAAGGTTGGGAGATAAATTGGAGATTTATCTGAAATTAAATTTATTTAAGAATTAAACTCTAAAGGGTTGATGTGAAATTTATTAAATTGGAAATTTTAAAAGGTATAATTATTATAACTTGATTTTTGGGGTCAAGGTGAATTAAATGATTTTTTTTCAAGTATGAATGAATTGAAGGAAATATTTAGTTACTTGTATTTTGAGTTTTATTTAAATGATAAGGGATTCATTATGTAAATTATTTCAAAACTAAATAATGGAAATTTATTTGTTGAATTGAAATTATCAAATTTAGTTTTGAAATTTTGGAATATTTAAAGCCTTGAAATATATCGAAATTGAAATGTTTTATCGAAATTGAAATATTTCGAAATTATGAATTTCAAAGTATTATGTTTTTACAAGTGTTAAAATTTCAAATGTTTGGGTTCGAAGTGTATAAATTTGAAAGTGCTATGATTTCGGGAAAGGGATATATTTGAAATAAAATGATACTTTATTGATTTGGGTTTTAAAAAAATGATATCATATTGATTTGGTTTTTTTGAAGTAGAAACGATATCGTATTTATATGGTTTCGAAGTGGATAGTATATTCTGGTTTTGAAGTATAATTATTTGAAATGACCATGGTGTTATAATAACGTTTGGTTGTTGAAGAGACCGAGGTCGGAAGTTGTCATACTCTCTGCCAACTCTGAAAACCACTTTAACAACCGTGTATGTGGTGGAGATTCCAAAGTAGGATGGTGGCGACGTTCCTTTGAGGTATATACGTGGACCCCACTCCCATGAGTTGGCATAAGGTGGCTAAAACAGGAGCGATCTCGGGCCAATGAGATCATTTCTTTGATCGGACACATCCCTTCGATATTATACTCTGACTTTTGGATTTATTCGGTGGCGACCTTTGATTTTTTTGATTTGGCGGTGTGGCTCAAGTTGGGCGGTAGCTGCGCGCTACGCGTTACCACCAGCCCATGTGCGTAATTGGTATACCTACCCTGGCATTGCCTTATGTGTCGTGTCACCTACCCTAGCACGACTTGTACGAGTTTGTTTTTCTCCCGTAGCCCGTGGAGTATTTAGGCTAGCCTTCTAATTTGGAGATGCGCTGATATTGGATGGACTGCTGGGACTATTATGTGGTAAGGGATATATGGGTAACTCCTTAATGCTATTTAAAAGTAAGTTTATTTTACTATAGACATTATTATAATAGCGAAATATTACTACATAGTAAATAGTTTAACGGATCCTTAGGAGATGTGAATCCTAGACATCTCTTAAGTTACCGAACTCACGTTAGACACTGGATAGAAGATGTCAAACCCCGTAAACATCTCTGACGCCGTTCCACTCATATATTTACCATTGATTTAACTTATATAAGATCTTTTAGTTCTAACTCGAGTGTTCTGTCTTTTCAATTTGCTTGGGTCAGTCTGAGCATTTCAGGATTCAAAGACTTTATTTCTGGAGGAAGAAGACGAAGATTGTATTACTATTATTTATTATAGTATTCCGCTGCATTCATACTTTTCCGCTACATTATTTATTATTCTCTGGTATGTGTAACTCTGATATGTATTGTATAAGTATAATCGAACATTTTGTAAAACAGCTTCATGAACTGTATATTTGATTATTATATTTTATCATTCCGCTGCAAGATTCTGTTTTATTCATTTTCTTCTCTGCTTTTTCTTATTTACCCCATAATAATCCGCCCTTTTGTATGGGTTGAGTCTGACATGTGTGGTCTATCGTCGATTTAAAACGTACAAAAAGGCGGGGCGTTACATCTAGTATCATAGCTTTGGTTTAGCGATAAACCTTAGCTTTGTGGGGTCAAACTCTTTACTAATAGGGTAGTAATACCCTATGATGAGTCGTTGAGTGTATATATATGAAAGAGCGTATTTGTTAGTGCTATAAAAAGGTTTTAATATTGTGTTAATCCGTTCCATTTTGTATTTATAAATTCTGGTTGGTGCATAGGACGCTATGACATCAATAGGAATTTCTAAACACTTAATAGGACAGACCGACACAATATTTGTTTTGAATATAGGCGAACGAAATAAATTTTGCCTATTATATTTTCTATATATATAAAATAAAATTTTATAAATGAAATATATATTTGGTTGCAAAATACTGGTTGTTAGGTAACGAAGTTTATAAAAAATAGTTGAAATGAGATTGAAATATAAAATAAATGAAATTTTGAAATTTAGTACTTATGTTCCGGGATTTTGAAAATTTCTTTCAAATGATTTTGGGAATATAATAATAATATTTTAGAATTATTTTCTTATATAAATATTTCAATATAATTTGAAAGAAATGTTTTAAAAGAAATTTTGGAAAGAAATAAGTTTTGTACTCCCATCTCTGTCGCTGTAAAATAATTTCGGTGATGAGTGCACGCATCATCGACATTCATTTTTGAGTTTCGAAGTGGGAAGGCCACTGTAGTAGTTTTACTATGGATTTATTTTGATAACCAAATATAAATTTTTAATTATTCTAAATATAATTGGATATATAAGTTGAAATTACATATTTATCTATTATTTTTAAAATAATTTGAAATTTAACCCGGTATTTAGTTCTAAATTTTCCATTAATTAATAGTTCCAATTGCCTTAGTGAAACGGAATTTAACTAATAATTGAAACCTCTAAATGAAATAATAGATTAAATGCTAGGCTATAAATGAAATTTCCAAAAGTTGAAATTAGTAACCTGTAAAAAAATGATATGATTATTGAACATTAAATTAATTAAAGGTAATGAGGAAAACTTGTATAATCTTTCAATTACATCCTTAAAATCATATATATATCTTACCAAAGGTTAAAAGTTGTAATGTTTAATAAGAAATTGTAATGGAAATTGTATAAGTGAACTTATGAATGAAAGTGTTCAATGAATTTCTTTTACAGATAAGAATTTGATGTTGTAGTTGCTATAAACTTAAGTAAAATTGAAAGGCTACTAATTAAATAAATGGAAAAGTAAGTATTATAAATAATTGAATAAACGAAATTAAGTAATAAATGAATGAAAATAAATGAAATTGAGAAATGAATGAATGTAATGCAATAAAAAGGGAAACTTTGCAAGAAATAAATATAAATAAAAAGATAAATCATTATATGAATGAAAAGGAAATCAAATAACGAATGTATGAAATGAAATTAAAAGAATGAACTTGATTTATTGTTGAAATTGTTGTTTGCTTGGTTTATGGTTGTTTGGGCAAGAAATATTTTAAAATTGTTTGGATGAATGAATAATCTATTTAGTTTCATCTAAGACTATTGAGTAAATGGTGCACTAAGTAGTTTATTTTCCATTCTGTGCAATTCAAAGTTTTGTACCCGAACAACTATTCGGTTTGTGTTAACGTGAAAATCTGACGCTAACACCCCGGTGTAGATTGAAGTTGAGCGAAAGCACCACCCGTGAACACGGGAACTAAAACAAGTAGAAAAATCACAGAGAAAACAAAAAAGACAACGGTTTTTATAGTGGTTCGGCTTAGGGTAAGCCTACGTCCACTTTAATTCTCTTTATTGCTGAATCAATTACAACTTTACAACAATCTTCAGTTACAATTCTGATGAGACAAACAACTAGAACTTTGATGTAGAAGAATTCTTCAAATCCATGTAGATTGCGTTAGATTTCCTCTCGAAGTTAGTTGAGATGCCTTTCGTACTTGAAGTGTCGAGTGAGTTGAGAATTCAGCAGAGTATCGGCGCTTAAAGAGATCGGCCAAAAGTCCTTTTCATGCTTGAGGTAGGTTGGTATTTATAGGGAAATCCCACCCCTTAGGTCGTAAGCCGTGACCGGTCTAAGGTAAGTTGTGGCCGGTCTAAGGCAAGTCGCGGCCGACTCATCTGGCCTCTCCATGGTTTCACCTAGGCTCATTTGTACAAGTCCTAGGTCTCCCCCGAGTCAACACAGCCTTATCTCAGTAACACGGCATCGGGTTTGCATTTAGTAGCTTTAGGTCGTCGACGACTCAAATTAGGTCGTGAGTCATGAACGAGTTAACATTGCTCCTAGGTCGGCTGTGACTTAGGTCGGCAACTATTTTAGGTCGGCAGCTTGGTAAAGCATTAGATCGGTAACTTGGTCAAGTCATTGAGTCGGCATCTCTTTTAGGCCTTAGGTCGGCCTTCCTGTTAAGTCGGCATCCTCTGAGTCTTAGGCCAGTACCCACGTTAGGTCGGTAGCTACCTTATTTTAGACAGTTGGGTCGGCAACCTTGCTAAAGCGTTAGGTCGGCAGCTGTTTAGCCTTAAGTCTGTATCCCTCCTAGGCCTTAGGTCGGCTTCCATATTAGATCGGTAGCTCACCTTAGCCTTAAGTCGGTACCCCCTCAAATCCTAGGTCGGCATTTCTCTTTAGGCGGTTAGGTCGGTATGCCTCTCAAACCTGTTAGGTCGGTAACCCTTTTAAACCGTAGGTCTGCATCCCTTTGAGCCGCTAAGTCAAAACCGGGGCAGAGTTAACAATTGCCCCTCGAAGTATACGCCTACTGGTTAGGTCGTGTGCTTCGATATCCTCTAACTCGTCTACTCTTTAAGTCGGTTGGTCGTACGCGACCTAACTGTTGAGTCGTAACATACCGCTTCATATCCCTCCACTGCAAGGTATAAGTCACATCTCCTTCTTCCTTCTCATTACCTACTCCTTTGATTCCGCCATTAAAAAATTTCCCGAGCTCCAAAAGGCGATTTAACTCCAATCAACTACTGACAACCTCTGCTATTCATTGCGTAAGTAAACCCCCTTCTTCGATCACTGTTGGCTCATGAATTTCATCACTTAAACCGCTTCCTTGCATGATCCTCCATCACGAACCCTATTACACTCATGGCTGATGGAGCTTAGATTGCTCGGTTTGGCTTTAACTGACCGATGAGACGATGTAGATGGTTTACTGATTCAGGCTAGTTGATTTTGATTCGCGCTAGGATTGCAAGGTGTTGAATTTGCAGTGGTTTCGAATTGGTGTATTGGATGATCCGATAGCATGAAGTAGCATAAATGAAATGAGGGTTTTTTGGTTGAGGGAATGGCTAACGGGTTAACGGGTTGAGTGGGGCGAGGTATTGATTTAGATGCAACCCGGTGATTTTAGGTGACTTAGCTTTTGGCCGTGTTAGCACCTGAGGGAAATCTGCCGGCCTATTCCTCTGCCGATCTAAGCCTTAAACCGTGGCCGAGTTAATCCCTAAGCCGTGGTCGAGTTAGCCCTTCAACCGTGGCCTAGTTAACCCTTCAATCGTAGCCGAGTTAAATCTTAAACAGTGGCCGAGTAAACCTTCAAACCGTGGCCGAGTTAACCCTTAGGGAATTTCACACCACTTTTTGAACCAGAGCTTTCCTTCTTACTACTCTTCATGACCTAAAGAACTGCCGATTTAAGGAACCAAGAACATAATCTTAACTCGCGAGAGATTCCTTGGGCCGCAACCGAGTTAACACTTGGATACCCAACTCGATTCCTCACTTAAAAGCATAACTTCAATTTGAATTCTTAACTCGATTTACTGGACTGAACTGCTTAAATCCTGGATTGTTTCAACTTTGCTGTCTTATTTTGCAGACCACATTAACTCATAGGCTAACAACCTGCTGAAAACAACAATCACAAGGAAAAAAAACCAAGGCGAATATACTGCCATTGACTGCCCACATCAAATGATAGATTAGTCGACATAAAGTAATCAACTTAAACACATTGTATGAAATGCTGTGAACCAATCAACTAAAGTGAAGTATTAATGCAAAGCATCGCTAACTTGAACTGATTTGTTTGCATCAACATTACACTTGCATATTAAAACAATGAACCCTGGACTTTATAACTAACAAATACTTGCTAGTTTTTATTCCAGTTACATTTGCTTATTGCTTGATTGATTTTACACAACACTTGCACACACTTTAGGAAATCTGCACCTTCATGTTTGAATATCCAGTTGTTTGTGTAGAATGACTTCCCACCAAGAAGAAGAAGGGGTAGCTCAAGCTGAAGAGACTTTTCCGATAGCTATTCCCATAGAGAATCCTCCAGAGATAACTTCGACTATCCTAACTCCGAGAGCATTTATTCAGCTACGTACTCAATTTGGTTTTGCTGAAAATGATGCTCTACTTCCCGGACCAAATGATACTGCCGACAATCCTCCCCACGGTTTTGTTGCAGTCAATCGTCAAATGTGCTTAAGCGGGGCGATCCCTCCCTTTAACGACTTCCTTCTGACCCTTCTCCTCCGGTTGACAATCTCTCCGTTCCAACTTCATCCTAACGGCTATGCCATCTTGATGGGGTTGTGTATTTTGTTCAGGAGGACTCTTGATCGCTTGCCAAGTTTTGAAGAAATTCGCTACTTATGCTCGTTTGCAAAGAGTAAAGACCATCCTTCCCTTATTATCGTGAGAAGTGCTAGAAACCGCAAGCTTATTTCTGATCTTACTGAAAGTGTTCATGGATTTTTGAACCAGTTTTTCTTCGCTCGCTGCCCCCCAGGGTTTTATGCCATCTGGAGAGTAGGAAGTAAGATTACCTGCTTCAATTTTCTCCATTCCCAAACTTTTCTGAGATCTGAATTATCAATTGCTAATCTCATTCTTTGCTCTTTTCAGCACTTCCTCTGCCTTCTAGTGATCCAATCCATAAACAAGTTTTTGAAAGACCGAGTGCCGTTGCCGTAGAAGAGAGAAGTGCAAAATTTTTGTTGAGGGATGAATTTTTACATCAGTACGAACTTTTACATATCTCTCGCTCTACACATCCACATGAGATCCCAGACTCCCCGGCTAGAGCATCAGATGCCCAGGTTTCTTCCGATGCACCCGATCCAAAAGATCCTGCTTCCGAAGCTTCTCTAGTGAAATGCTCTACTACTATCGGTGTTGCGGGGTCCTCTGGCAAACTCACACTTGCCCCAGTTATTGAGGAAGAAGAGCCTCAGGGATCTCCCCAACGTTCACAGAAGTCTGGCGAAGAAGGCGGGAAAACGAGCACTGTCAGGCAGAGCAGGGACGACATTTTCGAAGGGTTGAGCGACCTCTTTGCCACCTCACAAGAGATCTTTAAAGATGATCCTATCACTATCAGGGTTTCTTCTTCAGTAGTAGAAGCGACTTCTTCTTTGCAATAAGCTCCGTTGACCCAAGAGCTGACGTTAACTACTATCCCCACAATTACTTCACAATCAAAGAGTGGTTTGTAGTTTGATGCGCGTAGCTTGCACATTACACACACTTAGAATCTTTTGACACTTTTATACTCCTAACTCTTTGTTCTTCGAAGATTTTAAAGTTATGCTTCTTTTCTCTGAAGATCTTTAAGACTTGTCTCTCTTTTTTATTTCAGATTCTCCGATGGGACGCAGCGGCTCTTACTATAACGACTTCCAGCGCTACGGGAGGCGTAGTCAGTATGATTATAGGCGCTACCTTCCCGTTTACAGAGAAACCGATGAAGAGAGAGCTACCCGAAAGGCTTAGGAGAGGATGGCTCAAGAAGAGCGTTATGAGAGAAAAGAAAGGGAGGAGCACCATGATTCCTCCCAGAGAGGTGACGATTCTCACAAGAGAAAATCGCATGATGATCGGGGAAAAAGCCACATAGTTGAGGACCCAAGCAAATGTGCCCGGCACGGTGAAAAGCATGCTTCTACAACTCCTGAAAAGGTCACAGCCCCTATCTCACTTGACATTCCTTCTGGCTCTCCTGCTCTCGAGAAGACAGACATTCAAACAATAATCAGCAGGCCTAAATTCTAAGTTGGATCAGGCCCGGCTACTCTGCAAAGTCGGTTCCCGCACTGGTGCCTGAAGGGAGTGCGGTTCGATCTTGACTTGGTCCCTATCGACAAGCCTGCCATGCTGCGAAATCTCGATGCCGTCAGGCTTGATATTGAAAGGATGTCGAACTGGAAAAAGCTTGTTGACGAGCTTCAAAGGGTCAACCGTGCGAATATAGAGGCCATGCTTACTACGGAGAATGATAAGGCCGAATGGCAGAAGGTTCTTGAGCAGCATGATACCGAAATGAGGAGCATCGCTACTTACAATGAAGAGCTTGAAGCGAAAGTTGAGGAACTTAAACAAGAGCTTGCTACTTCTTCTACCACATATACTCAAAAAGAAGAAGTATTTCAGAAACAAGTGAGAGATGCTCATGCTGGCCAAAGAGACGCCGAAGACAGGCTCGAAGTGCAAAAAAGAATCAGTGAGGGCTATATTGCTGATATTGCAGAGCTTCGGAAGAAAACCAGCTCCCAAGAGGCGGAGATTCAAATGCTAAAGCTTCAACTCTCCAAAGCTGAAAGAGAGCGTGACGAGGCTGTTGCAGGTAAAATTGCAGCTGAAGAATCCCATGAGGCAACGAAGACCAACATCAGCTCGACACTGTTTGACTTCTACCTGCATAGCGTCTTGGGGCGTGGTAGTCTCGCCTTTCTAGGTCCCAAGTATGAAATTACTTTAGCTGAAGTGTGGGAGGCCGCACTTGATATGCTTGGTGTTACAGGTGCTGGCTATGTCGAATCAGCTCTTGAGGAGCATTACTTGGATGAAGATGCTCGCGCTGCTCTCGCCAAGGGAAAAGAATAGCTTGCAAAATTAAGAGCTGAAATGGCAGTAGGGGGGCATTTAGGAAAGACTATCTCAACTGCTCCAGTTCAGCCTTCTTCTTCGGCCGAAATCGACATTATCGGCTCCAGTTCTCATTCTCCATCCCCTACTAAAGTTACCACTGAGATCACCAGCATAGCATACAGGGTGGAGATGAAGGCGACGAGAGTGTTGAAGCACAGGCTTATGAGGTTGATATCAGGAAGCTGACTTCTCCAGGTAACTCTACTGTCAATCTTGCTCAAGTAGACTGCTCATTTGTTTCTTACGAGCTTGATGAGCTTCTTGACTATTTCCTGAATCTCAACGAGCCTTTATCTCCTCTTTTTACTGACTTTAACCTCTTTTCTTCTGTAGAGAAAGCACGAGCATTGTTCAAACTTTCCCTCCCCCAATTATTCCTCCTTTGGTTCTCCAGGTCACTCCTGCGTCCGCTTCTCAACCCGGGTCGCAAGAGGAGCAAATAGAAGCTCTTCATGGCTTAGATGATCCTATTGCTTCTCAAGAACATGGGGGAGAATGGCTTGGAGAAGGCAATGAGTCTCCAGAGCGAACTACTTCTGATAACATAAAATTATCTGCTCTTGTTACCCCGGGGAGTGAGTCTTCTTCAAGGAGGAGGAGGAAACGTGCCACTTCCAAGAAGAGAGGGAAAGATATTCAGGAAGCGAAAGTTGATCCGGCAGTAATCCTTTCTCCTTCATCCCCGACTCTCCCAAGCCATCCTAAAAAGCTTCCTAGGTCAGGTGAAGGCTCTAAGGGTGGTGGCAAGAAGAAGTAAGGAGTCCTGCTTCGACTTACTTTTACTTTTTGCCTTTTGCATGTACTGGCCGGAGATTGTGCGAGTACCGGCCCTCGCTTTTCTTTATTTTGAAACCTGTACCTATACAAAATTTTGATAGTGTTGAATAAAATGATTCTTTTTGTTTGTACAAACTTCTGTCTGTATTTAAGAATGCATTTACTATTCATTTTTGTACAAGTTTCTTTATATGATATTGCAGTGAGCTTGTGGTATGTTGTTCGAGCGTAATTTTACCAATGTAGTTATACCATGTTGTATGTGGCTATACCATGTTGCCCCCATACCATAAGCTCGTTGCAATATTCTATACTTTGAGGGGGACTTGTACTCTTAGTTTCTGGAGAATAGTTATTCCATACTTGGAGGAATATTATCTTGTTAAAAATAGAGTACAGCTTCCTCCATATGAGTTTTTTACGCTTTATCCTTCGAAGATATCACTTTTCTTTTGTGCATACAAACATTTTACCAAGTGAATTCTTCTATGTCGTAAAGCGGGTCTCTGAAGGGCACTTTAACTTCTTTTTGAGGAAGAGTATTTTTCAGAATAGGTGAATCATTCTTCCTTTGAAAGTTAAAGTGTGCCTTCAACGAGGGCTTCTCTTTCTCTTTTTTTTTTTATTACGCCTCAGTAAAGGGATTTCTGATCTTTGCTTTGCGTTTCTGACGAAATGCTTCTTTGAAAAGTTGTACCTCTGAGGAGGGCTTTTTCATGTTTCAACACTTGGAAGTTTTATTTCAATCTCGGTGAAACGTGTGCCTCCAAAGAGTTGTGCCTCCGAGGAGGGCTTTTCACATTTCAACACCTGGAAGTTTTATTTCAATCTCGGTGAAACGTGCGCCTCCGAAGAGGTCTTTCTGTTCGATTGTGCCTCTGGGAGGAGGTCTTTTTGTTTCTGCTCTGGGAAGAGGTCTTTTTTGTTTGATTGTGCCTCTGGGAAGAGGTCTTTTTGTTTCTGCCCCTTGGGAGAGGCTTTTATTTTTCCCTGTACGTTGGGAAGCGGGCCTCCGAAGAGGGCTTTTCACATTTCGTCTCACGGGAGTGTATCACCGATCATGGTGAAATGTGTGTCTCTGAGTAGGGTTACTGCCTGGAAGTTTGGAGTTTCTTCCTCTCGGTTGGACGGATTCACGGGAGTGTATCGACTGATCAGTACGGAACTTTGTATCGAGAAAGATCTCGCTTTTTATGGTTTGGCCCGCTCGAGGTCTTTTAGCATTTCAACTGTCGTGAAATGGGCCTTCGAAGAGGGCTTTTCACGTTTCAACACTTGGAAGTTTTATTTCAATCTCGGTGAAACGTGTGCCTCTGAGTAGGGCTTTTGCCTGGAAGTTTGGAGTTTCTTTCTCTCGGTTGGACGGATTCATGGGAGTGTATCGACCGATCATTCCGCAACTTTGTATCGAGGAAGATCTCTCTTTTTCTGGCTAGGCATGCTCGAGGTCTTTATCCTCCGAAGAGTTGTGCCTCCGAAGAGGGTTTGTGCCTCCGAAGAGGTCTTTTGCTGATTGATGCTTGCTCGCCCATGTCTCTTTGCCATCTGTTAATGTTGGCGATCCCCGTTGTCTTTTGCAAGTGTTATCACTTTTTAGTTGCCAATAATTTCCCTTATCCAAAGAAATATACTTCATAATTAAGCGAGTTGGTGGTGGTAGACACAGGCTATTTAACTGGTTGTTTGTTTGTTCAAACATTTGCAGTTAGTTAGAAATGGTCCACTTCCATCCGCATTGCTAACTTTTGTTCGAAGCACTTCTTTTGTAGGATTTGAGTATGGAAATTTTGAATGGTTAAGTGTTTGCTTGCTGAGTGATGTCGGGGATCTCTTGGTCTTGTGATGGGTAAGCTTTGCCTTTATGGCCTGCATTATTAAATCGACATTTTAGTGACACAATTAACGTATTTTATATGTCGAAATAAAACAAAGCAGTTTATAATAGTAGAGAACACAAGATTTATAGTGGTTCGGCCAAAAGCTGGGCCTACATCCACTTTATAACTTTTCATTATTCACTTGCTTTACAATTGCTTTCAATACAAGAATCATATATTTGCAATTCTTTTACAACATTTCAGCAAAGCTTTCAAGTAAAATAAGGACGCAAATGATTGCTGTTCCAAGCTCTTGGGATTGGTTCTCCTTCGACAGTTGTAAGTTTGAATGTGCCGTCAAGAAGCTTTGTGCCTATAACATATGGCCCTTCCCAGTTTGTCCCAAACACACCTGTAGCTGTCATGATTCTCTTCAGAACTAGGTCCCCAACTTCAAAGCTGCGCTGACGAACTTTGGAATTGAAGTGCCTGGCTATCCTTTGTTGATGAGCTGCAATTCTAAGCCTAGCCTCTTCTCTTCTTTCATCAAGGAGGTCAAGTGCTTCTAGTTGCAGTTTTTCATTCTCATCTTGATCAAAATGGATCCTTCTATGTGAGGGGACTTCAGCTTCCACTGGAATCATCGCTTCTGATCCGTATGCCAATGAAAATGGAGTATGCCCAGTCGCAGTTTTGTGGGTGGTTCTGTATGCCCATAGTGCAAGCGGTAACTTGTCGACCCAACCACCTTTCACTTTTTCCAGCTACTTTTTGATGGTTGATTTGATGATTTTGTTTACTGCTTCCACTTGCCCGTTTGCCTGCGGATGAGCCACTGCTGAGAAGCTTTTTCGGATCTTGAATCGTCTGCAAAAATCTTGGAACTCCTCACTTTCAAACTGAGTACCATTGTCTGTGATTATCTTCTGAGGCACACCATACCTGCAAATGATATTTTTAGTCACAAAACTTATCATTTTCTTAGAGGTAATAGTGGCCAACGGTTCGGCCTTAGCCCATTTAGTAAAATAATCAACAGCAACGAAAGCATATTTAATCCCTAATTTGGCAGTCGGCAAAGGCCCAATGAGATCTATTCCGCAGATGGCAAACGGCCATGGACTGACCATTTGTGTTAGCTCAGTGGAAGGTGCTTTAGGAATTTTAGCGAATCTCTGGCATTTATCACACTTTGGGAATAGTTAGCAGCATCCTGATTAATTTCTGGCTAAAAGTATCCATAACGAAGGATTTTCTTTGCTAGAGTTTGACCACCTGTATGATCCCCACATTCCCCTTCGTGTACTTCAGTTAGAATTGTCTTAGCTTCTTCCTTTGTCACACATCGGAGTAATGGCATTGAAAATCCTCGTCTGTACAAATGACCATCTTGAACTATATATCTGGAGGCTTTCCTCATCAGCTTTTGTCGTTCTTTTGAATTTTCTAGCAAAGAACAATTGAGTAGATATTCAAGTATCGGAGTCATCCATGATTCTTTCTCTTGGGATACATTCATAATCCAATCAACATCCATTTCATCTGTGCTTGGAGCTGACAAGACTTCGACGGGAACTAACCCCAATAGTTGAGCTTCACCAGTACTTGAATACTTCGCAAGAGAATCCGCCTTCATATTTTCTTCTCGGGGGATATGGTTTATTGAATAACGGTCAAAATCTTGAAGGAGCTCCCAGGCTTTTGATAAATAGGCTGGTAAATTCCCTCCTTTAGCTTGAAATTCCTTCTTGACTTGACAAACAATAAGTTGAGAATCACTGAAGATATGCAATGCCTTGATGTTTAGTTCTTTAGCGATCTTTAAACCAGCGATGAGAGCTTCGTATTCAGCTTCATTATTTGTCGAAGGGAATTCTAGTCTCAGTGCATAACATAGCGATCGCCCTTCTGGGGTTTCAAGGACAACCCCAGCTCCGGAACAGTAATCATTCCTTGCGCCATCGACATACAATTTCCATTGAATTGGAACGCTATCAGTGACTTCTTCCTCACTATCACCCTTATCCGTACATTCTGCGATGAAATCTGCCAAAGCTTGTCCATTGATTGCTTTTCGGGGATGGTATGTGATGTCATATTGGCTGATTTCAATATTCCATTTCAACAGACGGCCCGAAGTCTCAGGACGGAATAGGACTTGCTTTAGAGGTTGATCAGTGAGGACTCTGATGGGATGAGCTTGGAAATACGGCCTCAATTTTCTTGATGCGATCAACAAACAATAGGCGAGCTTTTCTAATCTTGAATGGTTCATCTCTGGCCCAGTGAATCTTTTGCTGATGTAATAGACTGGGCGTTGAATCCTTGCGTCTTCCCGTACTAACACTGCACTGAGAGCATGAGATGAAATTGCCAAATATACGAAGAGATCTTCACCATTGTCAGGCTTCGAAAGTATTGGAGGCACTTCCATATGACGAACCAACTCATCAAATGCTCTCTGGCATTCAGGAGTCCACTCGAAGTTTTTCCTTCCTTTCTTCAGAGCATCAAAGAATGGGATGCATTTGTCAGTAGCTTTGGAAATGAACCGACTCAAAGCAGCAACCTTTCCATTGAGACTTTGCAATTCCTTCTTCGTTCTAGGAACCTTGACCTCTCTCAGGGCAGTGATCTGAGCAGGATTGGCTTCAATGCCCCTAGCGCTCACAATGAAACCCAAAAACTTTCCGGACTCCACTCCAAATGAACATTTCAGGGGATTAAGCTTCATCCTATACTTGCGGAGTACTGCAAACATCTCTGCCAAGTGATCCATGTGGTCCACTTCTTTCTTAGACTTTACTAGCATATCATCAACATAAACTTCCATTGTCTTGCCAATCTGTTTTTTAAACATGGCATTAACAAGCCTCTGGTAAGTTGCCCCTGCATTCTTGAGTCCGAAAGGCATGACCTTGTAGCAGTAGAGTCCAACATCTGTGATGAAGCTTGTATCCTCTTGATCCGGCTCATGCATCATAATCTGGTTTTATCCGGAGTATGCATCCATAAAAGATAACAATTCATGCCCTACCGTCCCATCCACCAACTGATCGATCCTGGGCAGCGGAAAACAGTCTTTGGGGCAGGCTTTGTTCAAATCTGAAAAGTCAATGCATACTCTCCACTTTCCGTTAGCCTTTTTCACCAGCACTGGATTTGATACCCAATTTGGATAAGTAGATTCTCTGATAAAATCGTTCTCCATGAGCCGATCAACTTCTTCTTTCAATGTTGCCGTCCTCTCAGGACCCTGAGTTCTTCTTTTCTGTTTCACAGGTGTAAACTTTGGATCAATATTTAGAGTGTGTACTGCAATCTCTGGGGATATTCCACACATGTCAGCATGAGTCCAAGCGAATACATCCAAATTAGCCTTCAAAAATGAAATCAAAACATTCTGAACTGTCGGGTTGAGTTGTGAACCCACATTAAGCACTTTGTTTGGGTCTTTTGGGTCAACGGGCACCGGTACCGTTACCTCTACCGGTACCACTCTATTGTCCCCTGCATTGGCTTTCCTTGGATCCATCTCTCTTCGTGCCCCCACTACATTCGCCGGTGCAGGGCCCACCCTGTAATTGCTACAAGGTCGGTTCTTTGATGCGGAGTGGAGCCGCCGCATCTTTTCCCATTTCTCTTTTCCTTGATTCACGCAGCTCTGTAAGATAACATTCTCGCCCCGCGTCCTGGTCTCCCTTAATCACACCAACTCCATTATCTGTGGGGAATTTTAGAGTCAGACACCATGGAGCAAGAACAGCTTTGAATGCAGCAAGAGTTGGTCGGCCTAAAAAGGCATTGTAGGCAGAGAATTCTTCAACAATTATAAAAGTTTGCTTTCGAGCCACCTTCCTCAGTCCCTTTCCAAGTTCTACAAACAAATCTATAGTCCCAATTGGCTGTTTGGGTTCTCCAGCAAACCCAGCGATCTTAAGTGATGAAGCTTGAACGTCAGCCATTGGAATTTTCATTTGATCGAAGGTCTTCTTGAAGAGGATGTTACATGAAGCTCCACAATCAACTAGAACTCTTCTCACAGTTGCTGGCCCAATACCAGTGGATATGACCAAAGGATCTATGGTCGGGGCCTCGATACCCAAAGAATCCCTGGTGCTGAACACAATATCATCTGTGGAAGTCTTTTGTTGTTTTAAAGGCGCATCATTCTCTAAAACAAAAACATTCTCTTCAGCTGGTACATGCCTTAAGGCCCGGGCATACCTTTCCATCTCGCCCCAGCTTCTGCCTGCTGGGTGAGGTCCTCCAGTTATTATATTGATGTCAGGCCTTTCCGATTCATGTTCCACGGCCTTCTCACTTGAGCCAGGACGGTGAGTGGGAGCTTGTTGTCCTTGATTTGACGAAGCTGGGGCATTTCTGTTCCTTTTCACATACTGTTGAAGCTTGTTCTCTTTCAAAAGCTGTTCAATTACCTCCTTCAACTGACGACATTCGTTGGTGTCATGGCCAGGCTGGTTGTGGAACCGGCAGAACCTTCCACTTTTTTCCATCTTAATCGCAACTCTCATTTTAGGTGGTGCCGGATAATTGATATCATCTTTGGTTGCAAAGAAGATGTTTTCAGGGGTATCGGTTAAGGGTGTGAAATTGAAAGAGCAGCCTTTCTTAGCGTCTCCCTGTTTCTTTCCACCATCGTTTCCCCTTTTCTGGGTGTTAGGCTCTTTCTTGTTCGAAGGAGCATCATTGTTCCCGGCTTGCGCTGATACCACCTTAGCCGGTGTTTGGAGACTTTCCAAGCGCATGAATTCATCCGCTTTCTTGTAGAATTTGTCAAGTGAGTTTGGTTCTTTCATTTTCAACCATTTTCCAAATTCACTCGATTTGTCAATCGCCCTCATCAAGTATGTCAGGACCATGCGTGGCTCAGCATTATCTACCTCAGCCAATGCTATGTTGAAGCGATTCAAAAAAGATCTGATAGACTCTTTCGGATTTTGCTCTAGACTTGATAGTGACATTATATCCTTTGCTTTAGAAGCATACAATCGAAATTGCTCCTTGAACTTCCTGGTCAAATCGGAGAATTGATCGATGGACCTGACCGGCAGCTTTGTAAACCATAATAGAGCTACACCTTCTAGATAAACCGGGAAGTATCGACATTTAATTTCATCAGACGCCCTGGCACCTATCATATGCCAGTCATATTTATACAGAAACTCGTTTGGATCACTCGTCCCCTTGTAAGCCGGAATAGTAGGGGGAACGAATTTCCTTGGGAACTCCGCCTTCAAGATCTTTTCAGTAAATGGAGTTTTGCTTGGAGCAAATCCCCACTCTTTCTCATCCTCATCTCTTCGCATACTTTCTTTCATGATTTGACGAACCATACCCGAAAAATACTCTTCATCATTTAGAGGCTCTGGGGGGCATACATCAGCCACTCTCTCTGAATTCTGCCTTGACAATCGTTCACGGAGGGTCGGTTGTGGCCCGATCCTCCAGCTTGAAGAGCAGTCCTTTCTACAGGGTCTGCGGCTCTTTGAGAAATGTTCCCTTCAACATCCTGAACTCCCACAGTAGGGTTCCCATCATTATTACCCGGTTGACGGTTTGCCCCAAGTAGATCATTCAATTTACTCAAGATCAGGGCATTCTGGGCATTCTGGGCTTCCAACTGCGCATTCTGAGCATTCAATTGTTGATTCAATCCCAAAACTACGGCGTCCAATTCTGCTCGTGTAACTCCAACAGTTGGAGCTGCTTGACTTGAAGGAGGAGAGGTAGCAGTATTCTCTTGAACATTGTTGGATCTTACAGAACTTCGTTTTTTTCCAGGAGCGATTATTTCCAATAAACTTCTTGTTTTAAAAGAAATCCTTTCAACAGTCCTTCGTGGAGCAATAATGGAAGTTTCCTTAGTTGGGTTCTCAGTGAAAGCACCAAAAATATTAACGTGAAAATCTGACGCTAACACCCCGGTGTAGATTGAAGTTGAGCGAAAGCACCACCCGTGAACACGGGAACTAAAACAAGTAGAAAAATCACAGAGAAAACAAAAAAGACAACGGTTTTTATAGTGGTTCGGCTTAGGGTAAGCCTACATCCACTTTAATTCTCTTTATTGCTGAATCAATTACAACTTTACAACAATCTTCAGTTACAATTCTGATGAGACAAACAACTAGAACTTTGATGTAGAAGAATTCTTCAAATCCATGTAGATTGCGTTAGATTTCCTCTCGAAGTTAGTTGAGATGCCTTTCGTACTTGAAGTGTCGAGTGAGTTGAGAATTCAGCAGAGTATCGACGCTTAAAGAGATCGGCCAAAAGTCCTTTTCATGCTTGAGGTAGGTTGGTATTTATAGGGAAATCCCACCCCTTAGGTCGTAAGCCGTGACCGGTCTAAGGTAAGTTGTGGCTGGTCTAAGGCAAGTCGCGGCCGACTCATCTGGCCTCTCCATGGTTTCACCTAGGCTCATTTGTACAAGTCCTAGGTCTCCCCCGAGTCAACACAGCCTTATCTCAGTAACACGGCATCGGGCTTGCATTTAGTAGCTTTAGGTCGTCGACGACTCAAATTAGGTCGTGAGTCGTGAACGAGTTAACATTGGTCCTAGGTCGGCTGTGACTTAGGTCGGCAAGTATTTTAGGTCGGCAGCTTGGTAAAGCATTAGATCGGTAACTTGGTCAAGTCATTGAGTCGGCATCTCTTTTAGGCCTTAGGTCGGCCTTCCTGTTAAGTCGGCATCCTCTGAGTCTTAGGCCAGTACCCACGTTAGGTCGGTAGCTACCTTATTTTAGACAGTTGGGTCGGCAACCTTGCTAAAGCGTTAGGTCGGCAGCTGTTTAGCCTTAAGTTTGTATCCCTCCTAGGCCTTAGGTCGGCTTCCATATTAGATCGGTAGCTCACCTTAGCCTTAAGTCGGTACCCCCTCAAATCTTAGCTCGGCATTTCTCTTAAGGCGGTTAGGTCGGTACGCCTCTCAAACCTGTTAGGTCGGTAACCCTTTTAAACCGTAGGTCGGCATCCCTTTGAGTCGCTAAGTCGAAACCGGGGCAGAGTTAACAGTTTGTTTGATGTAAATAGAAAATTTATTTGTGTTGATTTTATGTGATAGTTGTATGCTTTGTTGCAATTGATTGTTGTTATATTGATTTGTTTGTTAGTGGTTGAAACAAAATTAATAGTTCATTTTATATAATTATTAACCTCTTTGGATTATATAAGTGAAATGCAGGTTGGAAGCAATTGCTACTGCTTTTGGTTTCATAATTAAGCGTAATTGCCCGCCAAATAGGTACGTTTTCGGATTACTGTTTTATAGCGTTATTATATTATTTTTGCCAGGTTGGGATATATATTATTTTGGAAATTATATGTTATATATTGTTATATTTGATATTATATTTTCTCCCGAGCCTCTCCGTACAAAGGAGACTCTGCCAAAATTTTCCGTAAATTTTGGACTTAGAAAATATTTTGAAAATTTTGTCCAAACTTTATTAATTTGAGTATAAAAAGATTTAAGGGTTATAAATTGGTATATATTATCTATATAAATTAATTTTGTAAATTTATTTGTTTATAAATTTAATATTTTAAGTAAGATATATTGATTTCTTAATTCTTCTCTTTCCTTCTTTTTCCTTTTCAGGGACGAAATGTTTTGAGTGGGGGAGAGTGTAACGACCCATAAATTTTCATTTATTATAATTGTTAATTTAATAAGATTTTTGAAATTTAATATTTATGAAAATATAAATTCGTGAATTATTAATAAAAATAATAACTAGAACGAATTGCAACAATATGAAAATAAGTGAATGGCTAATAACTTGAATCGAGTTCAAATTTATTGAAATAGTGGAAACATTATAAGTTGTTTATAAATGAAATATAAGAAAAACAAATGTAGGTATTGAATTAATTAATGAAATAATAAAGTGTTAATGGTAAGTAATAAACTTGTAAGTGTAAGTAAAAGTAAATAAGTGACAACTAATATATGTTATTTATTTATTTAGTGTGTTAAATTAAATTGGTAATCAAATTGCAATTAAAGATAATAATGTTAATGCAAGATAAACAATGCTAATTAAAGTTAATAATAAATGAATGGAAGGAAATTCCAATTAATAAAAATAAATTTAAATGTTATACTTGACTATGAATTGAACATAAGTGAATAAATGAAATATTGGATTTACCAAGGAAATAATAGATATTTAATGGAAATTGAATGAATTTAGTATTATGAAAATAAATGGTAACATTGATTTGTAAATAATAAAAGCTTATTAATGTAAGAAAACAAAGGCAAACATTAAAAGTTATAAATGTTATAATAAAAAAATAAAATGACCATTGTATAAAGATTTGGCATATGAAAATGGTAACATTTTGGGTGTAAATAGTGAAGTCAATATTATGTAGGCAACTATGATAATTAGTTGGAAATAATAAAGCTTAGTGTATTGTAAAGTTAATGGTAACGTCTGTTATAACAAATTGGTCTACTAAATCAAAATAAGAAATCAATTAATTTATTTGGGACTAATTAATTGGTACTCAAATTTATAATAAATGGGTTTATTATAAGAAATTGAAATTAGATACTATGGTAAACTGGAATTTAGATGAAATTGGAAATAATGTCAATTCTATTTATAATATAACAATTGGATGATTTAAAGAATGAAAATCGAGATTTATTAACTTATTGAAATTTAAAATTCAATAATTGGATTAATTGTAAATGAATGAGATTAAATATTTAATTATTACGTTAATTGAAAATTAAGTTGAAATTGGAGAATACTAATGAAATAGGTCATGAGTCCAATGTTAATTTCATCCATTGACATCAATGAATTGGATAATAGAATGAAAAGTAAATTAAATAGAATTATTGAAAATTTAATTTATAATTTTGAATTTAATGAAATTGAGGTTAATACTAAAATTGATAAACTAATCAACTCTAAATTTACATTTAATTTGTTTAAATCATTGTAAATGATTGAGAAATAAAAAATGATGGAATTTGTCAATTAAAGAATTGAAATTGAAATTTTGATTTAATTAGTTAATTCATTAATTTAATTAATTAATGTAAAAATAGCCATTTTGGCCACTGACTCGGATTTTAACGAAACCTATTTCATCGGATCCGTAACAGTGAACTTTTGTAGGATTTCAAGTTTCGTAGCGATCGGACTTTTCGTTTGATCGTACGGACTCGAAACGCCTTGAAATCAATGAAATTGAAAACAATTGATATCAATTTGAAATAAATTGATTTTAGCATAACTTCTTCATACGATGGAACTTGGACTTGAAACCTGTTCCATCGATTTTAAAATATTTTAAAACATGCATTTTGACATATGGGTTGACCCAATTTTGTTCCGGAGTCAGAACGGGCTTTTCGGGCCATTTTATCGTTCAGCGCGTATATCAATCGTGTCCATCTATTCTATTTCAGCTTTGTCTATAAATACCCTATTATAAACCCTAATTGTTCCTTATTGTAAATTACGTTCATCAGCAGTCTCTCCTCCTTAATGGAAGACAATCAAATTCTAGATCCAATTGCAATTCAAAATCAAATCAAAATTTCAAACTCCACAAAAAATTTCAAAAAAATATATATCGAAGATCTCAATGATGTAAACCTACGTCTGCTGTTCATTTTTCATGACAGTGACCGGATCGATCAGAAATCACGGTCAAAGTCAAAAATTGGGCGTTTGATTTCGGCATCAATCCATGAAATTGATTAGGGGTTTTTGTCGTGCTCGATGTCTAGATTGGTTTAGTGGTGGCCGCTTGACCAGAAATGTTGTGTGGTGGCCGGAATTCACGATTTAGGGTTCGAAAACCCTAGATCTAGGCGGCGTCCGGTCGCAAAAGGAGGGGCCGGACCCGGGTCGGCGCTTTCGGCTCGTCGTTGGCTTCGCGGCGGTGGTGGTCGGCAGCGTGATGGCGACCGGTGGCGCTGGCGAAGCGTGGTCAAAGGGCGGTAAAATTTGGGTTCATTGTGTCTGGTTCGAACCTGGGAGCAGGAGGAAGAAGGTGACGTGGCCGTTTTCTATTGGTAATTGTTTGTTTTGTTTTATTAATTCTAGTTTTAAATCGCGTAAATTCAAAATTTAATAACTTTCACATATGGTGTTCGATTTGAACGCGGTTTCTTTTGTCAAGATCGTATTGAAATAACGGACATTTTGGGGCTGGTTTGGATGGATTCTAAGACTGTCCAATTTTTGGGTTTAAATTGGATTTAAATTCAATTTAAATTCAAAAGGTGAGTGTTTTAACCCACTCACAACTTCTAAAATTTCTTATGTGTGTTAAATTAATTTTTGATGTGATTAGAAATTTATTTATTACTGTTTCATATATTTTTATCATCATTCCAGTTAAATTGAAATATTGAATTAAATTGTATTCAATTTATTATTGCATATAAACTGCTAGTTAAATTGAATTATTATTGAATATAAACTGTGAGTAAATATCTGTTGTTTATTATCTGTTATATATTGATATTATTTTTTGAATTGGATGATGATTGTGATAAATGGTTGATAGTTGATATTGGATGAATGGATGTTGTATTTTATATTGGTATAAACTGCAAGTTGATATGCATTTTATTTCATTCGAGCTTGTGGTTTGAAATGATATAACCATATTTTTATTTTAAATTACGGATTGAATTGATAAATATCTGTATCACTTGAGCATAGGGTAGAAAATTATATACAGACACCGTGGTCTATGTATAAAATATTTTGAAAATGGTTTCTATGGTTTTGAAAGAAATATACGGTTTAATGAATATTGATTTTTGATGTTATTTAAATATTATTTTTATATATAGTTAAATGCTTGAATTTAAGCTGTGTATAAGTTTGTTAAATAAAAATTAAGCTTAATAATAGAGTTTGATTTTATTAAAATAAATGTGAGTAAGTATTTAGATTTTATTTTGATATAAAGTGTATAATGATTTAAATAAATTAAGGTTGGGAGATAAATTGGAGATTTATCTGAAATTAAATTTATTTAAGAATTAAACTCTAAAGGGTTGATGTGAAATTTATAAAATTGGAAATTTTAAAAGGTATAATAATTATAACTTGATTTTTGGGGTCAAGGTGAATTAAATGATTTTTTTCAAGTATAAATGAATTGAAGGAAATATTTAGTTACTTGTAATTTGAGTTTTACTTAAATGATAAGGGATTATTATGTAAATTATTTCAAAACTAAATAATGGAAATTTATTTGTTGAATTGAAATTATCAAATTTAGTTTTGAAATTTTGGAAAATTTAAAGCCTTGAAATATATCGAAATTGAAATGTTTTATCAAAATTGAAATATTGCAAAATTATAAATTCCAAAGTATTATGTTTTTAAAAGTGTTATAATTTCAAATGTTTTGGGTTCAAAGTGTATAAATTTGAAAGTGCTATGATTCGAAAAAGGGATATATTTGAATTAAAATGATACTTTATTGATTTGGGTTTTGAAAAAAATGATATCGTATTGATTTGGTTTTTTTGAAGTAGAAACGATATCGTATTTATATGGTTTTGAAATGGACAGTATATTATGGTTTTGAAGTATAATTATTTGAAATGACCGCGGTGTTATAATAACATTGGTTGTTGAAGAGACCGGGATCGAAAGTTGTCATACTCTCTACCAACTTGGAAAACTACTTTAACAACCGTGTACACAGTGGAGATTCCAGAATGAAGTAGGATGGTGGCGACGTTCCTTTGAGGTATATACATGGACCCAACTCCCGTGAGTTGGCATAAGGTGGCTAAAACAGGAGCGATCTCGGGCCAATGAGGTAATTCCTCTGATCGGACACATCCCTTCGATATTATACTATAATTTTTTAATTTATTCGGTGGCCACCTTTGATTTATTTGATTTGGGGGTGTGGCTTAAGGTGGACGGTAGCTGCACGCTATGCGTTATCACCAGCCCATGTGCATAATTGGTATATCTACCCTGACATTGTCTTGTGTGCCATGTCACCTACCCTAGCGCGCCTTGTACGAGTTTGTTTTTCTCCCGTAGCTCGTGGAGTATTTAGGGTAGTCTCCCGATCAGGAGATGCGCTGATACTGGATGGACTACTGGGACTATTATGTGGTAAGGGCTATATGGGTATCCCCTTAACGCTATTTAAAAGTAAATTTATTTTACTATAGACATTATTATAATACTGAAATATTACTACATAGTAAATAGTTTAAGGGATCCTTAGGAGATGTGAATCCCGAGCATCTCTTAAGTTACTGCACTCACGTTAGACACTGGATAGGAGATGTCAAACCCCATAAACATCTCTGACGTCGTTCCACTCATATATTTACCGTTTATTTAACTTACATAAGATTTTTTAGTTCTGACTCGAGTGTTTTGTCTTTTCAATTCGCTTGGGTCAGTCTGAGCATTTCAGGATTCGAAGACTTTGTTTCTGGAGGACGAAGACGAAGATTTTATTACTATTATTTGTTATAGTATTCGGCTGCATTCATACTTTTCTGCTGCATTATTTATTGTTCTCTATTATGTGTAACTCTGATATGTATTGTATAAGTATAATCGAATATTTTGTAAAACAGCTTCATGAACTGTATATTTGATTATTATATTTTATCGTTCCGCTACAAGATTCTGTTTTGTTCTTTTTCTTTCTTTGCTTTTTCTTATTTACCACATAACAATCCACCCTTTTGTATGGGTTGAGTCTGACGTGTGTGGTCTATCGTCAATTTAAAATGTATAAAAATGCGGGGCGTTACATTATCGGATAATTAAATTGTTTAAAATTTAATATTGGAATTATTTAAATAGTGGAATCTTTAATTTATGTGAATGAAAATGGTATTGGAAATTGATTTAAATTTTATTTAAATATGAATGAAGATCACTTACTTTTAAATTTTAATTTAAAAGTGAATAACTAGAAATTGGAAATTTTATATTGTAATCGGTAAGTAAAGAATAGCCATTTTGGCCACTATCTCGTATATCGACGAAACCTGTTTCCTCGGATCCGTAATAGTGAATTATTGCAGGATTTTAAGTTTCGCAGCGATTAGACTTGTCGTTTGGCCGTTCAAACTTGAAATGCATTGAAATTTATTTTAGAATTTAATTAAAATAATTTGATTTGAAAAGCTATCTTCCACGCACGATCGAATTTGGCCTTGAAACTAGCTCCATTGCATTTAGAATGGAGGTAAAACATTATGAACGCCTGGCATCATGCTTCGTTTGGTGCTCGATAAATTTTGAACGTTAAACGTCAAATATTTTCAAATTAAATAATAATATTATATTCTTTCCATCCAAATATCTCGTACAAGCAGCTACTTCTATGTCTCCATACTCGTCTTTCCCCTCTTCTCATTTTCAAATTAAATTGCAATCATTACAAAAAACATAGATTGATCGAGAAAAATTAATGGCAATCATGCAGATGAAGTCACGACTTCGCCTAGAGGAACGCGCATGAGGCGCGTAACGGCGATCGCTGACGAGGCTCACGATTGCAGCTTGGTTGGAGGCATGCTCGCACACGACATCTAGAAGGGCGACGACTCAAGGGGGTTCGGTCGGAGAGTGTAAGTGCGGCGGAGGCTGTTAGGGCTTCTGGAACTGGATGCGCCTGACGTTGAAGGCGATAGTTTCGAGGTCGACGACGATGAACAATTGGGTGTGGAGTGATTGGGAAGAGGCAGAGGCTGTTTGGGTCTGTAGCTTTGCATGTGTGCAATCCCGAGCATGGAAATATTTTGTTTTTTTTTTGTTATTTAATTTTGTTAATTAAAATTCTATTAAATCGTAACATTCCTAATTATCATATAATTTTTCTTACGAGGTTCGTTTCGAGTGAAATGACTCGCGTTGCGTCCGTATCGACGTCATCTACAGCGTAGTGTGGATCTGGAATTTATTTGACTCTAAAAATATTTCGGTTTTGAATTAGGTGATTGTTTATACGCTCACAATTGACTGAAATAATTTTTATGTTAGTTAAATTATATCGTGAAGTGATTTGAATTTTATTGGTTGTTGTTTGATAAGTTTAATTTACATTTAAATTGAGATCTGAACCAATTAATATGATTTGAATTGATAGTAAAACTAAATTTGAATTTAACTGCTAATAAAAAATCCCGATTTTGATACTTGGTTAATTGTTGTGAATTATTGATTATTTGGATGATAGATTGGATGGATGAAAATTGATTGATATTCGAATGATTGGAAGTTATTTATTTTAGTGGAAATTAGTCACAAGGGCCACTTTAGTAGGTGCAATTAGTTTCTAGGACACACAACTGAAATAATTACTTTTAAGGACAAAATGAAAAATAATTAGTTTCTAAGGCCTAAAAACCTATGAAATTATGTCCTTGAAAGTAATTGAACTGCTGACTTTGTCCTTAAAGTAATTATTCTGCTAACTTTGGCCTTGAAATTAATTTCTATGGATGTGTGTCCTAGAAACTAATTGGACTACAAAGTTTGTCCTTCTAGTGAAATGCCTCTTTATTTTATATATATCATGTTCCATCCTATATATTATTATAGAATATTAAACTGTAAATCGAATTATTTTGAATAAATTAAGAAATAGGTTGAAATGATATATACCTATGGCATTTATTTTGGAATGAAATGATATATTTATCCATCCTTGAATTAAATTGAAATAATTGATTCACTTGACCATAAGATAGAAAATTATATACGGACACCAGATTGATTAAATTAAATGATTTTAAAATTTTGATTTGAATTTATTTAAATTGATTTTTGATTTTTAAGAAATAAAAATCGAATTTATGGAAATCAATTATTTTCAAACGTAAACTCGAAACATTGAAATTTAAATTTAATAAAAGGAATTGTTTCAAATAATTAAAGCGAGATTTTGAAGTAATAATTGAAATATTATTTGAATTTCAGAAATTGATTTGTTTTAAAAGATTGGACTTTTATTCGAACTTTGAATATTTTCAAGTAAAAGATGATATAAAATGATTTTTTAAAATTGAGTTCGAAATTTAATTATGTTTTGAAGATTTGGATTTGAAATTGGATATTGAAAGAAAATTGTATTTAGATGATTTTAATAGATATTTTGGAAATCAAACTCAGAGTTGATATAAATCGGAATAGTGTTAAATTGGAATTGTGGTTGAAACAAATTTGAGATTGGAATTTAAATTAATTTAGAATTGAAATTTAAATTAATTTGGAATTAGAGTTTTAAATTAATTTGGAATTAGAGTTGAAATGAATTTAGAATCGAAGTAAATATCGATTTGAAATTGGAATTGAATCGATTAAATCAAAATGGAAATTGGAACTGACTTGAATTGGAAAATTTGGAAAGTGAACTGGTTGGACTTTGAAACTATTTTTAAATGAATATTTAGTATAAACGATTTAAAAATCTATATTTTTAAATATTCAAATTATTTTGATTTTTCAAAATATTTAACTATATAACCATTTTATTACTCAAACTATTTTCTATTAAACTTTTTTAACTATTTAATTATTTTAAAACTAATTTCTAAAATCCAAACTGGTCAAAAAGGTGAAATGTTTATATTTAAATCTTGGATTTAAATGGTGAATTGGGTTAAAGTGAAGTACAACCAAAATTGTAATTCGAACAAGTTTTGAAATGAAATTGATATATCAAATTCAATTAACATCTTGAAGTAAAAATACGATTTTTGAAGCGAATATGATTTTTTGATATCAAGTACGAACTGTTTTTGAAATGTAAAAGAACCAAATGGTGTGTAAAACGACGTTTGGTTGTTAATGAGACTGGGGCCTCCTCTTATTGCATACTCTCTATCAATATTGGAACCACTTTGACAACTGTATATGTGGTGGATGATATCCAGAATGTAGTGGTTGAATTGGCAACGTTTACTGGAATGAAGTAAGAGAACGATTATGGATAGCTTTGACACTCGTATCATAATTAAAATAACTAAAACGTGAGCCTATGTCTAGCCATTGGAGTTGGCTACCTCTAGCGACATTGATCCCTCGTATTACTATTGAGATTTTGTATTCGATGGGTGCACCTTTTTATCGTTTAGATTGATTGCCGTGGTCGGCCATGGATAGGTTACGACCAGCCATAAAGGGTAAACTGGTAGAATCCTACCTTGGGAATTGCCTCACATGCCTTGACATATTTATCCCTATACGAGCCTATTATGACTTTGGTTTAGAACTGTACAAATGTGTTAATGTGGATCAATGTAAAGCCTTAATGCTATTTTGATATTTATTTTACTGATAGACGTTATCTATTATAGCTATATATAAATAGATTAACAGATCTTTAGGAGATCGAAAAACCCATAACATATCTTAAGTCATTGCACTCATTTTAGTGATATTGATATGGCTTACATAAGAGTATTTTATTCCTGACTCGAGTGTTTTGTCTTTTCATTTCGCTAAGGTCATTCCTGAGTTTTCAGCGTATTGAAGATTATTCTCTGTAGAATGAAGATGATGTTTTGGTATATTTCTATTATTTTTATCCCCTACATCATACTATTCTACTGTATTGATTATTTATCCCTGATATGTATATATAACTCTGATAAATGTGTATAGTAAATAGCTTCATGAACTATTATGTGATTATTATTGATGCAGCCCAGCCTGAAGACGAAACAGTGCAATCCACAAGGTCAATGAGTTCGAGTTGTTCAAGAGAAGGAGCCTTAGGTCGCATACGACCTAGTGAAGGTCGCACACGAGTTAATGGGTTGAGCAATCAGACGTTTAAGCGGCCTTGCGAACTAAGCAATCTAATGTACGTATCTTTAGATCGCTCCGACCTTTCAAGTGTCAACCAGGACGAGTTACGATCTATGTTTAGGTCGCGTCAACGAGTTATGACCTATGGTTAGGTCGCAGATGTACTTATGTGCTATTCCTTAAGCCGCTTTCTTAGGTCGCTCACTCTTTAAAATTGCTGTTGAAGATAGGTCGCTCCATGGCTAGGTCGCATGAAGATCCTTAGGTCGCCGAAGCCTGAAGCAGTGTTATTTGTTTTAGGTCGTAGATCGTGTGGTTGTACTGTTATGTATATATGGGTATGTCGTTTGTATTTAGGTTGTTATTTGTTGAGTCGTTCACTGATTGTAAATATGTGATGTGTTGTTTCTGTTGTAACTCGTGAAGTGTTAAGTCGTTAACGACTCTAGTTAGGTCGTAGGTCGCTTCCTGTTTTAGATCGTGCGTGTTGTAAGGTCGTGAACGACCTAGTGTGCTGTTGTGTGGAGTTGTAATCTATAAATAGGGGTGGTGTGGTCATTTGTAGTGGGGGCGATTTTTGAATGAAACTTTGTTTGAGTGCTTTATGCCTCTTTTGAAATTGGTAGTTGAGTGTGATCTCCTATCTCCACTTCCGGTATTTGAGTGCACTCGAATCAACGATTGTTGAAGCCAATTCACGGTATCAAATGCGCTTGATCAACGTTCAAAGAATTGTAGATCTTCTTTCACGGTATCGTGCACGATCAACGTGTCGAAGATAGCTAGAATTCAGCATCTTTCGAAGATCAAGGAATCTGGGCATTCGGTATCTTTAAATCCATCGATTCATATTATTTCATCTAATCGTTCTTCGATTAGTTTGACACGAAATCTTCATTTCGTCGTCAATCGTATATTTCCGCTGCGTCGTTATTGATATCAGAGCTAGACTTGGCCAATCATAGCTAAGCCGAGTCTTGGAGTCAAGGAGTTGAAGGCGAAGTTGTGTATAGCTTTGTGTGAAGTATAGGCCGAGCATCACTTTGTTGTTTAAGCCGAGAATTGAAGTGTAGATCCAAGAGTTAATGTTCATTTTGAAGAGTAGCCGTGCATTGTGAAGTTCAATTTGAAGTTCAAGGCCGAGAGTAAAGTGTTTGAATTTGTGAAGAATTGACAATGCCGCCAAGAAGAGCTAATCGTCATCAAAATGTTGAAGATTTGGATAATAGAGAAGATGCTGAATAGATGGAACAACGAATTAGCAATAAATTCAATGAAAAGTTGGATGAAGGCATTGGAAGGTTGGAGAAATTGATGATAGATATGAATCAAAGGAGAAGGTCACCAATCTCGAACCATGGAGGAAACAGAGTTCCTCCATCGGTTACGGAAGCAAGGAGGGTGCCGCCACAATCTTTTAGAGAAAGAAGAGAAACATCAATTTCGTCGAGAAGAGATCACCATGAATATAGACATGAAGAGAGAAGAACTCCACGTGAGTTTGAAGATGAGCCATATCGAGATGAAGAAAGACATAGTAGAAGAGACATGTGTGATCGAAGGGATGTTGATGGTCGAGATCGATATAGACGTACATTTGATTTTGATGAAGAGGGTGATAGAGCTAGCATTCATTATCGAGATCGAGACCAAGTTCGAAACTCATATAGGGATGTTGAGGATGACCGACGATGGGAGTCGGGTATGAAGATGGAAATTCCAGAATTCAAGGGTGGAATGGTAGCGGAAGAATTTCTGGATTGGTTGTCTAATGTGGAAGAGATTTTTGACTTCAAAGAAGTTCCCGAGAATCGAAGAGTGAAGTTGGTTGCTACGAGATTAAGATTTAGAGCTGTGGCATGGTGGCAGCAGACTAAACTTATGCAGGAGAGAATGGGGAAGTCAAAGATTGAACATGGGAGAAGATGAAGAAGCTGATGAAGGCTACATTCTTGCCTTACAATTATCAATCACTCATGTATTGAGGTTGCAGAATCTGAGGCAAGGGACGAAGACTGTTAATGATTATGCTGATGAATTTTATCAACTGATTGCCAGGAATGACATAATGGAGACAGAGGAACAACTGACTGCTAGGTTTATTGCGGGGTTGAGGATGCAGATTCAAGATACGGTGAATATGTTTGATCCTAGATCTGTAGCTGAAGCGCACCAGAAAGCGTTGGCTTGGGAGAAGCAGGGAAGACGAGGAGGTGGTGTGTTCCCAAGTTCCAATACTCAGAACAAGGGTGCTAGTGGGAGTTCCAATGTTTCGAAAGCTGTCAGTAAACCAGTTGTGAAGGCAAAGGTCAACAACAGTATCAAATGCTTTAATTTTCAGGAATTTGGGCACAAAAGCAATGAATGTCCGAAGCCGAAGAAGCGAACAATGATTGCTGAAGTAGAAGGTGAGGATGTTGGTGAAGGTTATTCTAGTCCAGTTGAGGAGGATGAACAGGATATCGCGTCGGGAGATGAAGGATGTAATCTTATGATGAGGAGATCTTGTTTAACACCAAAGCAAGGGGATGAGGCTAGTTGGTTGAGGATTAATATCTTTTAGTCGACATGCACTATACTGGGAAAGGTATGTAAATTTTTTATTGACGCGGGAAGTTGTGACAATATTATTTCTACCGAAGCTGTGAGAAAGTTGAAGTTGAAGACGGAGAAGCATTCAAATCCTTACAAGTTAGTGTGGTTGAGAAAAGGAGGAGAGGTGAAGGTGTATAGGCGAGTTTATGTTCCATTTTCTATTGGGAAGAAGTATAAAGACGAGATCTGGTGTGATGTGGTGGAGATGGATGTTTGTCACTTGCTTTTGGGAAGACCATGGCAGTATGACCGAGCAGTGCAGCATGATGGTCGAACCAATAGCTATGCTTTATGTTTGAGAATACTAAGATCATTTAAGTTCCGAAGAAGAGACAGCAAGGAGAGAGCAAATCAGAAGAGATTGAGGAGATGAAGACTTTATTGACTTTGAAGGAGTTTATTGAAGAAGTAGAGGAGAGTCCAGAGGTGTTCTTGCTGATTGGACATGAAGCTACTGAATCTGTTGAAGTTCCAGAGGAAGTAAAGCCAGTATTGGAGGAATTTGAAGACGTGTTTCCTAAAGAGTTACCAAAGGAGCTACCACCGTTGAGGGACATTCAACATCAGATAGATCTTGTTCCAGGAGCAGTATTACCTCACAGGCCACATTACAAGATGAGTCCTAAGGAGCATGAGAAACTAAGAAGGCAGGTGAAGGAGTTGTTAGAACAGGGGCGTGTTCAGGAGAGCTTGAGTCCTTGTGTAGTGCCGGCCTTATTGGTATCGAAGAAGGATGGGACTTGGCGGATGTGTACGGACAGTCGGGCTCTGAACAAAATCACTGTGAGATACAGGTTTCCTATGCCGAGGTTCGACGATTTGATTGATCAGTTGAGTGGGGCTGTTGTGTTCTCAAAGATTGACTTGAAGAATGGATACCATCAGATTCGTATTAGACGGGGTGATGAGTGGAAGACTGCTTTTAAAAATAGAGAAGGTCTATACGAATGGCTGGTTATGCCGTTTGGCTTGTCAAATGCTCCTAGTACTTTCATGAGAGTGATGAACCAGATTTTTATACCATTCATTGGGAAGTTCGTGGTAGTTTACTTTGATGATATTTTAATCTATAGTGGGAGTATGGAAGAGCATGTCCAACATTTGCGAGAATGTTATTAATTCTACGACAGGAGCAATTCTATGCAGCAACGAAGAAGTGTGTGTTTATGACGCAAAGTGTTTTATTTCTGGGATATGTTTTGTCGAAGGAAGGTATTCACGTGGATGAAAGTAAAGTGGAAGCTGTCAGGAGTTGGCCATAACCCAGGACAATTACTGAGGTGAGGAGCTTTCATGGATTGGTATCTTTTTATCGAAGATTCATTCCACATTTTAGCAGTGTGATGGCACCTGTAACCGATTGCATGAAGGGAAAGAAGTTTGCATGGTCAGAGGAAGCAGGGGTTGCTTTTGAGAAGATCAAGACACTGTTGACGACAACACCAATTCTAGTATTGCCGTATTTTCAGTTGTTGTTTGAGTTACATACTGATGCATCGAAGGTTGGGATTGATGGAGTTTTGAGTCAAAAGGGAAGACCGGTTGCTTATTTCAGTTAGAAATTGTCTAGAGCCAAGTTGAGATATAGCACTTATGACGTGGAATTTTACGCAATTGTTCAAGCTGTGAAGCACTGGAGACATCATCTGTTTCAGAAGGAGTTTGTTCTTTACACGGATCATGAAGCTTTGAAGCATTTACAAGGGGAGGACAAAATTTTAGCTAGACACGCTTCATGGGTCGCGTATCTACAGCAGTTTACTTTTGTTGTAAAACACAAATCAGGGATGACGAATTGTGTAGCTGATGCCTTGAGCAGGAGGAATCATTTGTTGACAACGATGAAGGTTGAAGTGACAGGGTTTGAACTATTGCCAGAATTGTTTGAAGAAGATCCTTACTTTGCGAAGATTGTTGAGAAAGTCAAGGATGGGAGTACTGATGAGTTTGTGTTGGTAGATGGATTCTTATTCAAGGGGAATCGATTGTGCGTGCCGGATTGCAGCTTGAGAATGAAAATTGTAAAAGAGTTGCATGAAGAAGGACATGTTGGACGGGATCGCACATTGCATTTGATTTCTCAGTCTTACTACTGGCCCTCGATGAGGCGGGAAGTTGAAAAGTTTATACATAGATGTCATGTTTGTCAAGTTTCGAAAGGGACAGCTACAAATACGGGATTGTATATGCCTTTACCTGTGCCTACAAAACCGTGGGTAGATATAAGCATGGATTTCGTGTTGGGTTTGCCAAGGACTCAATGGGGAAATGACTCTATATATGTTGTGGTGGACCGTTTCTCGAAGATGGTACATTTTGTTGCTTGTAAGAAGACGGCAGACGCAGTCCATGTGGCACAGTTGTTCTTTAGAGAGATCTATCGCTTGCATGGTTTACCAGAGTCTATAGTTTCAGACAGGGATACCAGATTTTTGAGTTATTTTTGGCTGAGTTTGTGGAAGATGGTGGGAACGAAGCTGAATTTTAGTAGTGCTTATCATCCGCAAACTGATGGACAAACGGAGGTTGTGAACAGATCGCTGGGAAATCTATTGCGGTGTCTTGTAAAGGATAATCTGAAGAGTTGGGATGTGAAGTTATGTCAAGCAGAGTTTGCTCATAATCATGCTATCAACCGTAGTACAGGTTTCAGTCCATTTCAGATTGTATATTCAAGCTTGCCGAAGGGACCGTTGGATTTAGCGACAGTGCCACAACCGAAGGGGACAGTTAAGCCTATTGATTTCGTTGATGGATTGACAGAATGCCATAGAATCGTTCAGGAACGATTGGAGAAGAAGAATGAGAAGTATAAATGATCTGCGGATCTAAAGCGAAGTAGTGTTGAATTTAATAAAGGAGAGTTAGTATATGTTGTACTAACAAAGGATCGTTTTCTAGTAGGAACATACAATAAACTTAAAGCTCGAAAGACTGGTCCTGTAAAGATTGTGAAACGGATCAATGAAAATGCTTATAAGTTGAAGCTGCCGGAGGATGTGTACACTTCTGACGTGTTTAATGTTAAACATCTTATACCTTATTATGGAGGTGAACAATCCAATGGGGAAGAACTTTTAAATTCAAGGACGAATTTTTCCCAACCTGGGGAGGATGATGCAGCCCAGCCTGAAGACGAAACAGTGCAATCCACAAAGTCAATGAGTTCGAGTTGTTCAAGAGAAGGAGCCCTAGGTCGCATACGACCTAGTGAAGGTCTCACACGAGTTAATGGGTTGAGCAACTAGACGTTTAAGCGGACTTGCGAACTAAGCAATCTAATGTACGTATCTTTAGGTCGCTTCGACCTTTCAAGTGTCAACCAGGGCGAGTTACGATCTATGTTTAGGTCGCGTCAACGAGTTACGACATATGGTTAGGTCGCAGATGTACTTATGTGCTATTCCTTAAGCCGCTTTCTTAGGTCGCTCACTCTTTAAAATTGCTGTTGAAGATAGGTCGCTCCATGGCTAGGTCGCATGAAGATCCTTAGGTCGCCGAAGCCTGAAGCAGTGTTATTTGTTTTAGGTCGTAGATCGTGTGGTTGTATTGTTATGTATATATGGGTATGTCATTTGTATTTAGGTCGTTATTTGTTGAGTCGTTCACTGATTGTAAATATGTGATGTGTTGTTTCTGTTGTAACTCGTGAAGTGTTAAGTCGTTAACGACCTTAGTTAGGTCGTAGGTCGCTACCTGTTTTAGGCCATGTGTGTTGTAAGGTCGTGAACGACCTAGTGTGCTGTTGTGTGGAGTTGTACTCTATAAATAGGGGTGGTGTGGTCATTTGTAGTGGGGGGGATTTTTGAATGAAACTTTGTTTGAGTGCTTTGTGCCTCTTTTGAAATTGGTAGTTGAGTGTGATCTCCTATCTCCACTTTCGGTATTCGAGTGCGCTCAAATCAACGATTGTTGAAGCCAATTCACGGTATCAAGTGCGCTTGATCAACGTTCGAAGAATTGTAGATCTTCTTTCACGGTATCGTGCGCGATCAACGTGTCGAAGATAGCTAGAATTCGACATCTTTCGAAGATCAAGGAATTTGGGCATTCGGTATCTTTAAATCCATGATTCATGTTATTTCATCTAATCGTTCTTCGATTAGTTTGACACGAAATCTTCATTTCGTCGTCAATCGTATATTTCCGCTGCGTCAATTATATTTTATCGTTTCTGCGGTGAGATTCTGTGTTTTGTTATCTTCTTCTCTTATATTTTTCTTGTTTAACCTCATTGATTATCTATGTTCCAGATAGATTAAGTCGAACTTCTGTGGATTATTGTCGATTTAAACCTTCTGAAATGTGGGTCGTCATACTAAAGTTGCACGAAAGCCAAGGTCGCTCAACTTCCAATACAAAGCTCCCGGTACCGAGAGAATTCTCTTGGTACTGACTAGTTTTAGGTGGGAAATTCCCTCATTCTTCTTCTATTTCATCTTCCTATTTTTAATTCGTTGCATTACAAACACTTTTACTTGGAGGAGGAGTTGTTTCTTGTTAACTTCCTTGATACTATTTGTTTTTTTCCTACTTTCTTTGCTTTTTTCGTGAATCCTTGGAATTACTTGTTTATTCTTGAAGGAATGTAACCCGCAATGATCACTTGATGTATTGCTTCAATTACAAGTGGCTTTGGAGATTCAAAGTGGAGCAAAATGCTCTCGGTACTGAGTGGTTCCTCTTGGTAGCAAGTGGTCAGTTCGTCTATTTGCTTTGTAACTTGTTGAATATGATTCTGCGGCCATTCTAAACATGTTTTCAAGTTCGTTGATCGTTTCATCTCTATATCAACATTCTAACTTCTATTGAAAACTTGCTTGGTCAAAAATCTGTTTAACACTTTTGTTACACTAAATATCAACCTTCCGGCTAAGACGAAAGATCCCTAAGCACACAAGGAAAAGAGAAGCGTAGCTTAAACGTTCCGATACTTCCAAAGGAATGCATGCGTTGAAGTTTACTAACCTGAAACCTTATCGAAGGGTCGAAAGGTTTCTTCTCCATTAAACATGGCATTCAAAGGATAAGAAGGAGTCGAAGCAAGTGAGAACAACTACCTAATGACCTTTCCGAAAGCATAATAAGCCTTCCGAACAGGTTAAGAGACATACAAGACACCTTTCAACAATATCGAAAGGTTTATAAAGAAGACGAAGATCATAAGTCAGCAAGGAGTAAAGAATCAACCTTCCGCCAAGAAATGAAGGTTCACGATAACATATGAAAGGAAAACCCTTTAATAACAGCGAAAGACTTACGAAGGCATGACGAAAAAAAGGCCTTTCAATGATGCCCGATAGTCCACAAAACCTTTTGACCAGGATAAAAGGTTCACAGCTGTATGGAAGAAGAGAACCCTTCGACTCAGCCGAAGGCACAAAGCCGGAAGCATGGCCGCCGACATCTATAAATAAGACCCAAAGGGTCCTGTTTTGGGGACCGATTTTTCCTCTCACTTCATACTACTAATATTAAAAGAAATGTGTTGTAAACCTAATTAAGAACCAATTTGGGGATTTGTAAAAGAGTTTATCTTGAATAAAAAGGGAGGTATAATGTTCTGTTAAATCACTTGTTATTTTGCTTGAATCCTCATTAGATTAATTCTTATTTTCAGGATCAACTCCATCGAAAGGTTCTTATTGTCTAGATCAGAAACCTAGCTAGCCGAGCTGCAACTTTAATTTGAAAAAGTTGCCAACTTCTCCAGTTTAACTTTCCGATACGATCATCGACCGACCCGTGTTAACTAAAGCAGTAACCTTGCAAAGCATTGGCTTTATGATCAGAATTCTTCGCCTAAGTTTATAGTATCTTGCACTTTTACAATACCTAAACCCTCTGTAACCTTCATCTGAGCAATATAACCTTTTGGTAAAGTTTAAATCCAAGAACATATGGTTTAATCCAACTGGTGGCGTTCATATACCTTTCGATTAAGTTAAATACGACTTCATATGAGCATTCAAACCTTTCGGTAAGATTAAAAGCTCCTATGCACCACCCAAGGATCTATTGTTTTAATTACTGTTAATGAGATTAGTTATCTCAAACCTATCGGTAACATTAAAGACCCATTTTGAAGGGATAAGACTGAAGAATAATCATTTAGAAAACTTCACAAGATACCTTACAATATTTACCAAGGTAAATGGTTCCCTACTTAGAAGATTAGACCTTCCAACCATGCCGAAAGGTCCAAATCATAAACCAGCAACTGCTGGGGTTCAGCGTAAAAGTAAATCTTAAGGATATCTTGTCCTTATATAAACTACCTTTCCTATTTTTGTTGGAATGTCCTTTGGGGATGTTGACCATAATTTTGGTTAACATTTTTGGCATTAGATGGAGGGCTTGAACCTTCGATCGATTGGACTTCTCACCAAATTTTCTACCTGGACACTCTCTTAAGACTTATTAACTCCTCTTTTTGGAATAAGAAAGAGTTTACTTTGAATATAAGACTTACAATCCATTTGAATACAAATAAAAAAATAAGGTATGGATTCAATGTTTGAAGTAAGAGAAAAAATTTGTAGTGAAAAGTCGATTCAAGGATCAAAGGAACCTCTAGATGTGGGTTCTGATTAACGAATGAATAATAGTCAATTATTACTTGAAGAGCAAACCATTCGCTTTCGAGCTTTACAAGTTGTTAAGAAAAAAAAGACAGGATATACCATATGACTTATGGAAATGTAATATCAATCAGGTATGTTCGAAACCGAACCTAACCACCACTCCAGAAAAAGAAAGTTCGGTAAAAAAAGACCAATTTCAACCAATGAGAAGGACCATCCAGTCGTATTATCATATGATCATCTTTGAGGAGGAAATGGTGAAGGATTATGATGACTTTGTATGCAAATGAAATAAGATTATAAATGAAGCCCACCATTCAAGGAAAAGCCATTGACGCATAGAAAAGTTCTCGACCAAAGGGCTAAGTATAGTAAGAGAATCTCCGAATGAGAGTATAAAGATTGCCAGGAGATCTCGAAATAGAATGTTAAGAACGAAATAAAAGTCTTTGGAAAAGGACCAATGAACAATGAAAGGAAAACCTACTCCTCAAGAAGTAATATTTGAATCATGCCGAAGGAAGGTTGGACGCCAGCTAAAAATGGCTCAGTAATCAAAATTCCTTAAAGAATATATACCTACTATTGCGGTCGAAAATACCCACGTCCAGACCAAAAAAGAAGGCTAATTAATAGCATTCTAGAGAAGTCAGAATATGAAAATAAATTTAAAGAATCACATTGCAACTTTTACCTTATAAAGGGACATGAAGCATATTAATGTAAGACACTTAAAAGGGATGAACCTGCATTTCCTAGGATAAGGAAAACTTAAGTGATTTGTAAATGATTCAATTAATTATGGTAGAAGAAACTCTGTTCTCAAACAAGAAAAAAACCTACATAGTCGGGTGATTTTTCTCCTTAGACTTGGACTACCTAAAATGGTAGGCTACCAATAATGGTAGAAAGCCTTTGGTCGTGCCAAGATGGCCAGGTCAAGGCACCTCCTAGAGGGAGGACGTAAGCCTTTATCCGTGCCAAAATCAGAAATGGCCAGGTTAAAGAAGCACAAGCCCTTACTCGCATCATGCTATGGACAGGATAAGCCACCTCTTAGAGGGAGGATGTGTAATCCCTTGGTCCTCGCCAAGCTATGGCTTGGCCAAGGTACCGAACAAGCCCTTAATTACGTCATGATATGGCCAGTTAAGGCGCATCCTAGAGGGAGTTTGGGTAAATTGTTAGGCCCTGCTTCAGAATAAGCTAGCCGAGCGCATCGGAAACCCAGATGAAATGTTTGGCGGACTAAGAAAAGTCCATGCCTGAAATGGACACTGCCAGAAATCGGCACAGCCTAAAATGGCCACCACCAGAAAGTGGCAATGTTTAAAACAGCAAAAAAACATGAAGTAGGCATTGCTTAATTAAGCACAAAAGTTAGACAAAAGAGTCCTTACCTGAAATAGGCCAAAATAAATGGATAAAGAAACTAGGGCCCGAGAAAGAAAAAGCATGCGAAACACTAGCAAAGCCTGACGATGGCATATTTGACGACAACAAAAATTAAATTAAAACGAGAGAGAAGTCGCTTACTTCTTCTCCTGAACAATTACCAGAAATGGTATTCAGTCTTTTAGCATTAATTACCAGAAATGATATTCTGGTCTTCTACTATTAATTACCAAAAATGATATTTTGGTCTTCTATTATTAACTATCAGAATTGATATTCTAGTCTTCTATTACTTATTACTAGAAATGACATTCTGGTCTTCCATTGTTTATTGCCATAAATGGCATCCTAGTCTTCTATTGCTAGATTGGTTTTCTAGTTTTCTGATGCTTATGGCCTAAAGATGGTCTTTTGATCTCTTATTACTGATACCGAATCACCAGGTTGTTCATTACTGAAAAGAGTATTCCAGAATTTAGAATTCTCACATTCAGATTTCAATGTCTAATACCCGAATCTGGGTTTCGAGGTTCTTATTTCTAAACACCATCCATCGAAAGCCCGAATCTGGGTTTTGAATTATTGCCAAATGCTAATTTTGTTATACCTGAATCTGGGTATCAAAGATTGCTGCTTATTTGATCCCTAATCTAGGTACCAGGATTTCAAACTATTGTTCATCTCAAATGCGCAAATCTGGGTCGGAATATACTTTTAAAATGACAGATGAGAAGATTGCTACCTCAAAATCTTGGGCATTAACTTCTAAGCCAGAAATGACAAAGTAAATTAGCAAGGGATGTCAAGGGATACAACAATAGTAAACATTGTCAAATAAACCACTTAAAAGCGTATCAAAGGTTACATCACAAAAGACCATACATTAGGTGGTATTTAGAAAATTATCATAATTTATGAAGCAATTTACGAGTAACATGATTATGCATAAGATAGATTTACATGACCTGAACACATTAATTACAAATCTCGAGATGCATTATTAAGGTACTCAGCTATCGAGGGGTCAGCATGTGACCAAATGCAATGCGAAGAACTTCTTTAAGCTTCTTCTCTTTTTTCCTAATCATGTTCTCATCATCAATTGCTTCAATGCTAGTCTTTAGGGCATGGTTAAAGGCCCTATTTGTCGCCCTAAGGGTTGTGTTTTCCCTTTCTAACTCTGCAATATGTTTGTTGAGCATGTAGATGTTGTGTTCCAATTTTTGATTCTTGGCTGCATAATCGTTGATGGTCTTGGAATATTTAATCTTTTGTTGCTCGTCAAAATACCGAGAGATTTTAAATTTCACTTTCCAGCACTAGCTCCCCACAACATTAACGTTTAAGCCTGGGAGAGGATTAGTCATGGTAGGAAAACTCTGGGCTGCGAAACGCTTTGACCTAGTAGTCTTCGCTATTGAAAGGGTTGCAAGCGGGATCAGAGGTTTAATCTTTGGAATTTTATGACCTTGAATAATTTTTAGAGAGGCACATTATGCCTGACTATCTTTCAACATTAATTCCAGATCGTTTATTTACTGGATAAGCTTAGACATCTTCTCGACAAAGTCAATTGTGGGATTCGACTTTACCTGGTGCTTAAGCAAAATAATCGCCTCATTATTTCTTTTAATCTTGGCCTCAAGATGGTCGATGCGATCTTTGTTATTTTTGACTATGAGTTTTGGGTGAGATATCTTTTATACCATTGTAAAGCCCCCGTATTACCACCAAAGCGCTCTAATAACGCTTCATTTTGAGCCACAATCGCTCCACTCTTTGCCAACAATCTTTCTCCTATAATATCAACTTGAGATACCAAGTTTTGAATAAGAGAGGTTGTTGACGACTGAGGTTCCTATTTAAAGGGAAAATAAAATAGGATCAAAATTGAGTTAAGACATATATTTATTGCTATAGTAATAGGTTACAACTAAAGTAGCCACAAAGTTAAAAGGAATAACAAACACTTCCATTACATCTAAAGTTGAGAGGTAACATTCCTAACATCGTCTAGAGTATTAGCAGAAAGCATGACCGTTGAGTCAAAAGGTATAGTAACTCCTTCAGGGGTAATAACCGGCGGACATTTGCCATAATACCATTTTCCGTCGGGTAGGCTGTCACGACTACAAATCTACTGGGAATGGAATAAACTGATTTCTTTTAAGAGAGTTTCCTTCTCCTCCCCAAGAAAGTCCAAGTGGAAACGAGGATATTCCAAATACAATTTCTGTAAATCTCGAAGACAGCAGTATCTTGCCAACTTTGAAGTCTTTAAGAGGGGTGCATTTTTAGAGTAATACCTTCTCAGGTTTAGATATTGACTTAAGTGGACTCTTGAGACAACACGACCTAATGAACTGATATTCTAAAATTACATAGCAAAAAGAAACTAAGTAAAGAGAGCATTACAAAAGCATATATTCATATGTCAACCACATGATACATATTTACAATCACTCATCGGGTTCATACAAGATAAACTTAAAGAAAAATTTAGAAATAAATTTGTCCTTGTAATACTTAAGCTTCTCAATAGGAAGGTTTTGGGGAATCGATTTGACTCACAATAAGTTCCAACATGCCCAGGATTCGGGTCAGATCCAAATTTGTCTAGATATCTCATGTGAAAATGTATTAGTAAACCCCCACTAATTCACCTAAATATGAGATATCTATGATTGAATGTCCGTAATATACTCTATATAAGAAGTTAACCAAAATGTCTCTTTACTCAGTCATTATCCAGGACAACGTTATTACCTCTTTATTTCCTTCAGTATTGTCATATCGAAAGTGTGCTTTCTTTAATAAAGGAGCTGCTCTTTGAAATTTAAAAGACGCAAGTGCGGAAGTACTCTTGTCGAGATTGTGATATTTCTCAGAAAAGGCATTATGCTTTATTATTAATTTGTCTAATTTCCTATAAAGCTTTTTAATTTCTGTTTGTTTTCTTTCAAATTTTGCATTATAGGGGAATCTTGGCTTCTTATTTATCTAAAACAAAAGATGTATTATTAACTGTTACCTACCAAATGATCGGAGAAGGGAGAATTTGGGGTGGTGATGATCATGTTTTCTGCTTGATGGGTTCAAGTTGATCGATTTTGATTTGCTTGAGGAATCAGGTTTCTGGTGGGTTGCTCGTGTCGAAGTGAGCATCATTGACTTGTGGAGGGTCTCGGTGGCGATCGGAGAGGCTCTGGCCATTCGTTCACGTGTACACGTTTCTTCGGCATGTCAGTTGAGGACTGTTTTGTTTTGAATGGGAAGAGGAAGCATGTGATTTGGGTAAACTTGGGTCTTACTCGAAGTAGTAGGGAATTGGGCTCGAGAGGGTGATCGGAGTTTAGTGTGGGTCAAACGGATGTGTAAAAAATTTAACATTTTGAGCAAAAGTTTAAATCAGCAAACTTTGGTCAAACTATTAAACAAGATTCAAAATCAATAATTACCTAGTTCTAAAGAAGATGATGAGCGAGTTTACAAAGCAAGTTTTTCCATAATATAAATTTTAAAGTCAATGTTTAAACTTATTTCAACTTGGGTTGAAATAATTTTATACAAGTAATTAACCTGTGTTATTTATTAAAGATACTTATGATTAAAAGATTTATTAATAATTAAAGGTTAATTAATCAACTTAAGTAATTTAAAGATTTATTAATGTGATTAATTACGGATTAATTAATTTAAAATTTAAGGTTAATTAATTTGTGATTAAAAAGAAATTTTACCAATGATTAAAGGTAAATTATTCAAGTAATAGTTTCTTAATTGAAAGTATAATCACTTAGTGTAGTTGTACAATAATTGCTTAATGGAAGTAATTTTAGGACAGTTAACTACTTAATATCATTAATCAAGATGATTAATTAATGGAAAAATTCTTAATGTGATTAATTATAGTTTAATTAACACAAGTAATTGGAGATTAATTAATTAAATTGTAATTATTTAATGTAAGTAATAAAGGGGAAATTACTTAATGTAAGTAAATAAGGCTTAATTACTTAGTAGCTAATCAAAGGATCAATTAATTAAGGGAACTAAATCAAGGGTTAGTTAATTAATGAGTGTGATTAATTGAATGATAATTAATCAATACAAGTGATTATAGAATAGTTAATTTGAGGAATTATTTAGGGTAATTACTTTATAAGAGTAATTAAAGGATTATTTAATATGGAGGGTGAAGGTTAATTTATTTGTGTAATTAATTAAGAGCTAATTACTTATTGTAATTAAAGTATAATTAGTCAAGGGTGGTTAATTAAGATGGATAAATAAAAAAATGATTTAACTAATTGAATAGCAATTAATTAATGTAAAGTAAGCAGGATTAAGGTAATCCAAGTAATTAATGATGGTGATTAATTTAATGGGGATTGAATTAATTAGGAATTATATACCTAATAAATATTATTTATGGATGGTTAAATGATATTGGATGACTTGAGTTGTTATGGGAGAATTAGATGTGCTGTGATAATGCGAGTTATCTATCTGAGTTGGATTGTGGTGTGATATGATACCCTGATTATGCATTGTATTGTTTAAAACTACAACTTGAATTAGAGATAACATTGAATTTGAAGAGACCGGGGTCGGGTATCAGTAAATACCTGAACCCACTTCAATATGAAACCTACAATGATTCTTAAAGATTGATAGGTGAAATCAATAGGTTGATTTAGACCTTGTAACTAAGGGATTGATTTGTGAAATAAGCATTGACTAACAAATTGTGAACTTGTAAAGAAGTTTGAGTTACCCGGGTTTTAAATAGTCTTATGCTTGGGTATTTCATGTTGGATGAGTTTACTCACGCTGGTTTCTAGCCTGACCCAGGTGTTACTTTGATGTAATGCTCAGGTCAGATCAAGTATTACAGATTTTCAGGTAAGGACGTTCTGGAGCTCAGGAGGCGAGCTGATGGCAGGAACGTATGGAGAGTATTCCACCATGTGTATATTGTAGACTGTCTAGGACATGTGATATTAACTATCCAGTGTTTTTTTGTAAATTTTGAAAACTCTGATGTATTAAAATGTAAATTTATCGATACAGCTTTCTTTGTATAAATGATATTATTTGATATTATATTATGATCCGCTGCGAATGTGAGAATTTGTATTTTGTTTCTGTTTCTTCTTCTATCTCTTTTCTTCTTTCCTAACTATCTGTAATTTTCGGGATCGAAAATTCTAGGTCGTTACATTTGGCATCAAAGTAGAAGGTTAAGTGAAAACCTTAGCTATGGTGGGTGTGACGACCGCCCATGACTCCTGCACCAAACAAGGGAACAGTGGTCTGTAAAGTGTGCCAGGCCGCCATGGACGATTATCAGGGTAAGGTAAACACAGAATAGTCTATCGTATTACTCACAGCGCATGGATAAAATACAATAGAAAGTATACATAGTGAAGCTCTATAGAACAGAATCTCATCGTAGAACCTCATAATAGTTTGGTACAACAATCTGAAAAGTCAAAACATCAAGCCTCACTACATATCACTCAGAGAATCATATAAGCAGCGGAACATCCAGTACATATAGTAAGAAAACAATATGCAAAAGCCTTCAGCTCGTCTTCGTCATCAACATCGTTGGTCACTAAGAACAGCACCTGTCACCTGCTACCTAGTCTGCCCATCCCAAAACGGATGAACAGCCCAAGGTAATAAGAGTTAAACATAAAACCTTGAGTCAGACAAAAGTCTTAGTGAGCAGTAAATCAACTTTCAAACATACCAAAAGAGCATAAAGGGTAAAAAGAAATAGGAACTCAACCATCCCACTCCACCTCTTTCTACAGTGATAGCCCCCAGACACACTAAGCAGAAACGAACATAGCAAAGCAGACAATTAAAGTAAAGCAATTGTCACTCGAGTGAAGGTCGATGTTTTCCGAGTACAAACCCCCAAGGCCTAAACCAAGATCAGGTAAGCACCCCGAAAATATCGCTCTTGGCCCAAGCGACGATACAACCAAAACATCTAAACATCCATGACTCTGGCTATCACTGTTATCATTGCCTCGATTTCACCGTTAATTGAATGACCGGCCCATTATTTCATCTGTCCGCCAAGGGCTAATGGTAACCCCCGTTCTAGACATAACTCCGCACGTCGTCGTGACCCATGCCTAGGACTATCGAATCTGCCCAGAGTACTAACACGTCATCGTGACCCGTGTCTGGGACGTCATCGTGACCCGTCCCAACGTACCCTTGCTTTGAGCATGCTAGAACCTTCAACAACGATGAAATCTCAGCCTTCTAGTCATCCTCCTCGACGGCTATTCACATACTAGCTCAAGCTCCTCTCGAGCCAACCATTATCAACAAACTCGAACCACATCACCGAGTTATCAACATGCTTGGAATGATCCCGTTTGGATTAAACCAAGGCTATCCCATATCATGCTTTGCTTCATCGCATCATAGCAAAGTCCCATCTCAACATCATGATCAAATCTATCCATATGAGCTTTATCATCCGCTTCATATGCCACGAGCAGCTTTCCTTATTCAAGAGCCTTTCCACTTAGCTTTTGAATCATCTTCGACCAACTTGTCCAAATCAAGTCATCAATCAACTAACTTCTAACAATCAATCAAATCAATCATTAATCCAAGTAATCAATCATTCAAACAAGATCTAAATAAACAGTTATAACAATAATGGCATTTTAGTAAATAAAGAGTCCAAATCTAACAAGCATGAATTCTAAGTAATATCTTGATGAATGAACTAGCATAGGTTAACATGTAGTAAAACAGATATCAAAACTTTATGAACAATGGATGTACATGCAGACTTAAGGAAAATGCATGAAATCACTATCTTCAACACACAAACAAGCCACCGATCCAATATACTCCTTTGGGTCCGTATGAGAGATAACCACCACTCACCGAATCACCTAAACACCTCAAAAACAACAACTCCGTATGTGGACAGCAAAGGATCTAGCTTGATCCGACAAGATTTGCCTTCAAATGATGAAATCTCTCTTCGATGGATGGAGATCTTCAACTTTGGCTCTTGGATCTTCGATTAGATCTTCAATCTTGGATGGAAGGAAGCACTAGATTAGAGTAGAGAAAAGAAGTGAAGAAGTGTTGTAGTCGAGCTCTCCAAATGGCAGCACTTCGTCGCTTCAAAATCCGGATCCAAAAATGAAGATAGGCACTTCTATTTATAGGCTGGAAATTGGGTCGTTCGCACTTAGGTCGGTCGCTCTTAGGTCGGCCACGACCTAACCCTTGCCGACCTAACGACCTACGACCCAAGAACCCTACGACCTACCGACCTAACACAACACGCGGCTCAACAACTAAGCGGCTCAACAGTATTGCCGACCTAGCGGCTTAACCAGATGCCAACCCAATGACTCAACTACCTAACCTTATGGCCGTCCTAACACCTAGCCGACCTAACGACTCAAGTTCCACGCGACTCAACAGCTTACGCCGACTTAACTCCCTAATGACTCAACACCGCTGCCGACCTAACACTCATACGACCTAATCACTAAGTTATTCCCTGGGTCGCTCAAATGACCTACTCTCCTTAGGTCGGTAACTCGTTCAATCCGACCTATCTCCTATACCACTAACCCTTAGGTCGCAAACTCCTTGGGTCGGTCAATTCCCATAGGTTGCTTACTTCTATAGGTCGGTCCAACACTAACTCGTTAACCACCTTAAGTCGGTCAAACCTTAAGTCGTTACCCCTTAGGTCGGCTAAACTCTTAGATCGGACCATATCTTAAGTCGCTACAACTACTAGGTTTCTCTCTTCCTATAGGTCGGTCGAATATATAGGTCGCTCCAACCCACTAAGTCGCTCACACGAGCTAACTTCCACAAGACCTAAGCTCTTGGACAAGGTAAGCTCTGGTTGACTTAAACAATAACAACGATCTAATGACAATTATTCTACGATTTATCGACACATAAAATACGGGTCGTTACATTCTCTCCCCCTTAGGAATTTCGCCCCCGAAATTCCAAACAATCAAGAACAATCAAAACTATTCTGCATGCCTACCATCCATAGCAATCAATAAACCATGCATCCAATTACTAGCCTAGCATGCAGAATTCTAAGACTAGAACAAGTTACAAATTCATGAGATGTCACGACACCTTAGGGCCATACCTTGAAGAGTTCAGGATGAGCTGCCTTCATCCTCTCTTCCTCCTCCCATGTACAGTCGTTAACATCTTCACTCCATTGTACCTTGAGCAACTTGACTACCTTCCTTCTAAGCTGTTTCATGTCGGTCTCCACAACACGAAGCGGCTTACGAGGTCTCTTAACTACTGGATCAACCTCCAAATCTTCATAGCTATCAGCAGAAACCACTGTACTTGGGTCGTGCACATACCTCCGTAGATATGATACATGAAAAACATTGTGCACACTCGACATCTTTTCTGGTAATTTCAATTTATAGGCGAGCTTTCCAATTCGCTCGATGATAGGGAATGGTCCAACAAATCTCGGAGTCAATTTTCCTTTCTTCCCGAATCGGATAACATTCTTCAGTGGAGAAATCTTTACAAAAACCATATCACCCACGTCGAATTTCAGATCCTTACGACGCTTATCGGCGTAACTTTTCTGACGGTCTTGGGCTGCCTTCATTCGTCGCCGAATGATCTCTATACAATCCGTAGTCTGTTGAATCATTTCTGGCCTAAGTATCAGTTTTTCTCCAGTTTCCAACCAACATGTCGGAGAGTTACACGGTCTTCCATACAATGCTTCATACGGTGCCATACCAATACTTGACTGGTAACTGTTATTGTATGAAAATTCCACCAAGTGGAGATGATCTTCCCATGATCCTCCGAAATCTAAAACACAAGCTCTAAGGAGATCTTCCAAAACTCGGTTGACTCTCTCAGTCTGACCATCTGTTTGGGGGTGATAAGCTGTACTCAAAAACAACTCGGTCCCCAAAACTTCCTGGAAGCTCTTCCAAAATCCACTAGTGAACAATGGGTCTCGATCGCTCACTATACTCTTCGAAATACCATGGAATCGAACTATCCACTTAACATACAACTCAACCAATTTCGATGCAGTCCTAGTTGATCGAACAGGAATAAATCTTGCACTCTTAGTCAAACGATCTACGATTACCCAAATCCCTTCATTTCCTGCTCTGGTTCTAGGTAACCCATCGATAAAATCCATCGATATTTGCTCCCACTTCCATGTAGGAACTTCTAATGGCTGAAGCAATCCACTTGGCTTCTTCTGCTCGGCTTTTACCAACTGGCAGTTCATGCATTTGGAAATAAAATTTCCAACATCCTTCTTCATACCTTCCCAATAATAGGTTCTCTTCATATTCCGATACATCTTATTTCCACCTGGATGAATTGTCAACATCGAGTGATGACTTTCCTTAAGAACTTCATCTCTCAATTCATCTATATCGGGTACAACTAGTCGTCCTTGCTTCCGAAGCCAACCCTCTCGATCAACTTCAAATCCTTTATCCTTTTCTGGGTCCACTCCAGATTCCACATCACGGATAATCTTGACAAACTTATCGTCTCGCTTTTGGCTCTCGCCAATTCTTTCCACAAGAGTGGGTCTTATCGATAAGTTTGCCAACATCTCAGGTTCCAATTCACATTTAGGCCTGAAGTCAAATCCAGCTAAATACTCAAGGCTCTTCCATTCTGAAAACATGGCTCCCAATCCTGCATGTCTTCGACTTAACGCATCTGCCACTGCGTTACCTTTTCCCGGAGTATAGGCTATACCAAAATCATATGATGCTAAAAACTCTAGCCATCGTTGCTGCCGAAGATTCAAATCCTTTTGGGAGAACAGATACTTCAACGACTTATGATCGGTAAACAACTCAAATCGAACTCCCATTAGATAATGTCTCCACATCTTTAGAGCAAATACAATCGCCGCCAACTCCAAATCATGAGTAGGATAATTCCTTTCATGCGGCTTCAGTTGTCGACTTGCATATGCAACAACTTTATCCTTTTGCATTAGCACTGCTCCAAGTCCAGTACCACATGCATCGGTGTAAACCACCATCTCATCATTCCCACTTGGAATAGTCAGAACAGGAGCACTTGTCAATCGCTCTTTCAGGATTCCGAAAACTTGCTCACACTTAGCATCCCATCTGAACACTTGGTTCTTTTTCGTCAATCTTGTTAATGGTGCAGCTATCTTGGAAAAGCCTTTGATAAATCGGCGATAATATCCTGCTAATCCAAGAAAACTTCTCACATCAGATGCATTCTTAGGTCTAACCCAATCCTGGATCGCTGCCACCTTGGCGGGATCAACCGCTATTCCATTTCCAGAGATAACATGGCCTAAGAATCTCACTTCGCTCTTCCAGAAGTGACACTTCGAAAACTTAGCCCTCAGCTGATGTTTCCGCAGAGTTTCCAAAACAATACGCAAGTGCGTCTTGTGCTCTTCCTCAGTTCTGGAATATATCAAAATATCATCCACGAAAACAAGTACGAACTTGTTCAACTGATCCCTGAATACTCTATTCATAAGATCCACAAAATACACTAGTGCATTGGTCAATCCAGACGGCATTACCAGCCACTCATAGAAACCGGATGGTGTCCTGAAAGTAGTCTTCGGAACACTATCCTTTGCCACTCTCAACTGGTGAAATCCCGTTGCCAAATCCATCTGAGAAAACACCTTGGCTTCGTGAAGCTGATCAAACAAGTCATCTATTCTCGGCAATGGATACTTGTTCTTCTTAGTCACTTTATTCAGCTCACGATAATCCACACACAACCTCAAAGATCCATCCGCTTTGGTTGCAAACACAACTGGTGCACCCCATTCGGACACACTATGCCGAATGAATCCTTTCTGTAAAAGGTCATCAACTTGCACCTTCAACTCTTGCTGTTCCCTAGGCGCCATTCGCCTAAGAGGCATCACAACAGGTCTGGCTCCTTCAACTAGATCGATACGAAACTCGATCTCTCTATGCGGCGGTAACCCTTTGACCTCGTCAAAGACATCCTTAAATCCATTCACAATAGGCACCGATGACAGTCCATCCCGTGGAACAACCAACGAATACATGAAGCTCATGAAGACGCCTTCTTCATGCTTACATCGTATCACAACCTTTAGCCCCTCCACATTCTCGACTGTCACCTCCAGCCTTTTACAATCAACCCTTGCCGCATACTTCCTAAGCCAGTCCATACCCAAAATAATTCCGAACCCCGCAAAGTTCAGAACAAAACAATCATAAACAAAAGAGCAATCATGACTCGATACAACTAGACCACGGCATACCATATACAAACAAGACGAACCCCCAACTGGATTAGTCACAACCAATGGCCTATCAACAATATCCAGTTCCAAACCCAACCGACCTATAGGTTCACTACAAACAAAGGAGTGCGACGTTCCAGTATCAAACAACACTCTAACTGGAACACCACAAATGGAAAGAGTACCTTGAACCACCACATTCTTCCCCTTATCTTCCGCAGTAGGAGCTTTCAAAGATGATGGCACAGCCCCCAAAGCATAAGCTTGCACAATCTGCTTGTCCTTCCTCGGTTCTGGACAATTCCTCTTGATATGCCCCGGTTTGTCACAGTTGTGGAACTTCACCGGCACTCTCGGATTCTTGCAATCTCTGGAGAGATGACCTTTCTGCCGACAGTTGTAGCAGATCACTTCACCCTTCGGCTTCTTCTGGCCATCCTTACCCTTCTGCTGCTGCTGCTTTCTCTTCTTGTTTCCACTTTGCTCCTTGGTCACAGCAACAACATATCCTTCTTTAGGAAACAAATTCTCATGCCTAAGAGCTTTTTCCACAAGCTTCTCAAATGGGTCATCCAAATGATCCACCAACTGCCTCCCAAGATAACTGTCCAAGCCTGTCACAAACTTCTCATTCTTCTGATAGGGAGATTCAATATATGACCGAGCATACTTAGACAAAGCTTCAAACTCAGAAACATACTCAAGAACTGGTCTTCCACCTTGCTTGAGCTCCACAAACTTCTTAAACAGAACAGATCTCTAAGCTGTAGAAATGAACTTAGCTTCAAATATAGCTTGGAATTGCTCCCAAGTGATCTCTTCCTCTGGAGTATCAATGGTGATGGAATTCCACCAATCAGAAGCTCTTCCTTGAAGCTGTCTTGATGCAAGCTTCCTTTTGTTTGCATCCTCAATTTCGAAATCACCAAAGATCCTTCTACAATCATCTATCCATCTCTAGACTTCTATGGTTGATTCTGTTCCCAAGAAAACCTTTCCTCCAAGAGCAGTATAGTCCTTACACAACTTAGCAAAATCCACTGGTCTTTGGGCTTGAACTTGAATTCCAACATCTACTGATGGCCCCGGAGCTGGCATCCTTCTCATGATCGAAGTCATCATGGCCTCGAACATAGAAGCATAATCAGCAGCCCCCTCAACAGCATGGCCTCCTCTAGCAGCTGGTCTCCCTCTTCGACTCATTCCTAATATCTAAAATAAATGATTAACATACCCTGAGAAACAACTGCATAATAAGTTCAAATCCTTCTAAGCTACTATATTATATATAGTAATCATCCATAAAAATTACAATTACGTCTCTCATACGTAGTTACGTCAACGAGCGTTGGCTCAAATCGATTAACCAAAGCTCTGATACCAAATGTGACGACCGCCCATGACTCCTGCACCAAACAAGGGAACAGTGGTCTGTAAAGTGTGCCAGGCCGCCATGGACGATTATCAGGGTAAGGTAAATACAGAATAGTCTATCGTATTACTCACAGCGCATGGATAAAATACAATAGAAAGTATACATAGTGAAGCTCTATAGAACAGAATCTCATCATAGAACCTCATAATAGTTTGGTACAACAATATGAAAAGTCAAAACATCAAGCCTCACTACATATCACTCAGAGAATCATATAAGCAGCGGAACATCCAGTACATATAGTAAGAAAACAATATGCAAAAGCCTTCAGCTCGTCTTCGTCATCAACAGCGTTGGTCACTAAGAACAGCACCTGTCACCTGCTACCTAGTCTGCCCATCCCAAAACAGATGAACAGCCCAAGGTAATAAGAGTTAAACATAAAACCTTGAGTCAGACAAAAGTCTTAGTGAGCAGTAAATCAACTATCAAACATACCAAAAGAGCATAAAGGGTAAAAAGGAATAGGAACTCAACCATCCCACTCCACCTCTTTCTACAGTGATAGCCCCCAGACACACTAAGCAGAAACAAACATAGCAAAGCAGACAATTAAAGTAAAGCAATTATCACTCGAGTTAAGGTCGATGTTTTCCAAGTACAAACCCCCAAGGCCTAAACCAAGATCAGGTAAGCACCCCAAAAATATCGCTCTTGGCCCAAGCGACGATACAACCAAAACATCCAAACATCCATGACTCTGGCTATCACTGTTATCATTGCCTCGATTTCACCGTTAATTGAATGACCGGCCCATTATTCCATCCGTCCGCCAAGGGCTAATGGTAACCCCGGTTCTAGACATAACTCTGCACGTCGTCGTGACCCGTGCCTAGGACTATCGAATCTGCCCAGAGTACTAACACGTCATCTGACCCGTGTCTGGGACGTCATCGTGACCCGTCCCAACGTACCCTTGCTTTGAGCATGCTAGAACCTTCAACAACGATGAAATCTCAGCCTTCTAGTCATCCTCCTCGACGACTATTCACATACTAGCTCAAGCGCCTCTCGAGCCAACCATTATCAATAAACTCGAACCACATCACCGAGTTATCAACATGCTTGGAATGATCCCGTCTGGATTAAACCAAGGCTATCTCATATCATGCTTTGCTTCATAGCATCATAGCAAAGTCCCATCTCAACATCATGATCAAATCTATCCATATGAGCTTTATCATCCGCTTCATATGCCACGAGCAGCTTTCCTTATTCAAGAGCCTTTCCACTTAGCTTTTGAATCATCTTCGACCAACTTGTCCAAATCAAGTCATCAATTAACTAACTTCTAACAATCAATCAAATCAATCATTAATCCAAGTAATCAATCATTCAAACAAGATCTAAATAAACAGTTATAACAATAATGGCATTTTAGTAAATAAAGAGTCCAAATCTAACAAGCATGAATTCTAAGTAATATCTTGATGAATGAACTAGCATAGGTTAACATGTAGTAAAACGGATATCAAAACTTTATGAACAATGGATCTACATGCAGACTTAAGGAAAATGCATGAAATCACTATCTTCAACACACAAACAAGCCACCGATCCAATATACTCCTTTAGGTCCGTATGAGAGATAACCACCACTCACCGAATCACCTAAACACCTCAAAAACAACAAACTCCGGATGTGGACAGCAAAGGATCTAGCTTGATCCGACAAGATTTCCCTTCAAATGTTGAAATCTCTCTTCGATGGATGGAGATCTTCAACTTTGGCTCTTGGATCTTCGATTAGATCTTCAATCTTGGATGGAAGGAAGCACTAGATTAGAGTAGACAAAAGAAGTGAAGAAGTGTTGTAGTCGAACTCTCCAAATGGCAGCACTTCGTCGCTTCAAAATCCGGATCCAAAAATGAAGATAGGCACTTCTATTTATAGGCTGGAAATTGGGTCGTTCGCACATAGGTCGGTCGCTCTTAGGTCGGCCACGACCTAACCCTTGCCGACCTAACGACCTACGACCCAAGAACCCTACGACCTACCGACCTAACACAACACATGGCTCAACAACTAAGCGGCTCAACAGTATTGCCGACCTAGCGGCTTAACCAGATGCCGACCCAACGACTCAACTTCCTAACCTTATTGTCGTTCTAACACCTAGCCGACCTAACGACTCAAGTTCCACGCGACTCAACAGCTTACGCCGACTTAACTCCCTAACGACTCAACACTGCTGCCGACCTAACACTCATACGACCTAATCACTAAGTTATTCCCTGGGTCGCTCGAATGACCTACTCTCCTTAGGTCGGTAACTCGTTCAATCCGACCTATCCCCTATACCACTAACCCTTAGGTCGAAAACTCCTTGGGTCGGTCAATTCCCATAGGTTGCTTACTTCTATAGGTCGGTCCAACACTAACTCGTTAACCACCTTAAGTCGGTCAAACCTTAAGCCGTTACCCCTTAGGTCGGCTAAACTCTTAGATCGGACCATATCTTAAGTCGCTACAACTACTAGGTTTCTCTCTTCCTATAGGTCGGTCGAATCTATAGGTCGCTCCAACCCACTAAGTCGCTCACATGAGCTAACTTCCACAAGACCTAAGCTCCTGGACAAGGTAAGCTCTGGTTGACTTAAACAATAACAATGACCTAATGACAATTATTCTATGATTTATCGACACCTAAAATACGGGTCGTTACAGTGGGACTACTCATTAAGGATAGGGTAAGTGGAACCCTAGAATGAGTTGAGTGTGTGTGTGTGTATATATGAGAGCGTACTTGTGATTTTCTTATATAAAGATTTTAAATGGTTTTAAAAATAAATGATTTTTATATAAGATTATATTTTGATATATAAAGCAATATTTCTTTCTAAATAAATATTAAGGTAATTGGTTGTTAAATCATTTGAATTAAATATAAGTGGTAATAGTAATACAACCAAATTTAAATTGAATAAAGATAAGTTTGAAATGGATTCAAACTGGAACTAAGATCTTGAATTTGGAAAAGAGTTTCAGAATAAGATAATAATGAATTGGTTTCCAGGTATGGTAGTCTTGGTTATTATCATAAATAATTGTTGTGTTTAATAATAAAATATGTATTAATGAGTAAGCAAATGAAATGTTTTAGGGAAGTAAAACATTTAGGTAAGTATGACTTATAAATTAGAATTGAAGATGATCTAAATTGTGAAGTTTTAAATCTGGATCCAGAATTTGAAAATTGTTTCAAAGTGATAAAGAAACAACAAATAATGTTATTTAATGTACTTGAATGAAGGGTCCTGTTTCAAACAAGTGTTGTTTGAAAATTTAAAGGAATTTGTTTTGAATTAAAAACCAAAGGTGGTTTAAAATGAAAGTAACTTGGTGTGTAAAGGAAATAAATATGCATATTTGGAATAAGCTCTAAGGTTGAGTTTTGAATTTCCCTTGGAATGTGATGTGAAAACCCAAAGTGATATAGGGCTTGAACTTATAAGTAAGAAAGAATATTGATAGAAATTTGAAATTTGAAGTGGAAGATTATTAATGAGAAGTTTAAAATTTGGAATGGAAGTTCAAATTGAATTATGTTGACTGAAGTAAATTGAATTGAATTTAACTTAGGAAAAGTTAAATAAGTTAATAAGCAACCTAAATTGGAAATTTCAAGATGAAATTGAGATTAATTTGGGAAGTCAAATGGTTGATTTGAATTGAGAATTTATGTGATCTCAAAATGGGTTTGAGATCCGAAAATTGGAAATGGATGGATGTTTTAAAGATAAGTTGAATGATATCATCCTATTGTTATTAATAATCTTTAAACTGTAAATTGGATTTGTTTAAATAAATGAAAAAATGGATTGTGGTAATATATCTATTATAGAGATAAATAAAAATTAAACTTTAATTTGAAATTATTTAAGGTAATTTTGATTTTTGAAGATAAAGTTGAACTTGTGAAAATGAAATCACTTTGAACTTAAGATTTGAACGTGAAGAATTTAATTTGTAAATTAAAATTGTTTAAGAACCTGTTTCAAAATTAGAAGATAAATTTTGGTAATAAATTGAAATTTAGAAATAAAATTGTTTTGAACTCTTATTTGCAAATAAGTTAAGTAAAGGCAATTTAAAATAGACTTTTGAAATTTCGACTTAGAATTAAATTGTTTGAAGACTTTAAATAAAGGTTAATTTGGTTTAAGAGGTTAAACCAACATTTGAAATTTAACTCGAATTTATATAATTCAAGATGATTTAGAGTGGGATTGAATTTGAAATTAGTTCAAATTTAAATTGATTTAAATAATTTGGATTTGTGATTAAAATTGAATAGGTTTAAAATTCAAATGGAATTTTATTTGAATTTGGAAAGAAATTGAGATTAATTCAAATTGAATTGGGGTTAAATCAATTTCAATGGAAATTGAAGTTATTTAAATTGGAATTGAGTCAATTTAAATGGAAGTGGAAATTTAAGTTGAATTGATGAAAATGCAGATTAGGAATTGAACAGTTTGGCTCTGGACTATTTTCAAAATATTTTTTTTAATATAAACCTATTTTTTAAGCTATTTACTTTATACAACCTTTTTTTCAAAGCCAAACTACTTTATACTTATTTTAGAACTATTTTTGAAACTATTTAACAAATTTACAGCTGTTTTATAAACTAATTGCTATTTTTCAACTACTTTATAACTACTTGCTATTTTAAAACAATTTTGCAATTATTCAAAATTTCTATAACTATTTGACTATTTTCCAACTATTTTACAATTACTTAATTATTTTGTAGCTATTTTACAAACTAATAATTATTATTATTCAAATACTTATCTATTTTAAACTTTTAAAATTATTTTCTAAACATAAGCTGGTGAGAGTTCAAATTGTTTATGATTAAATAATCCATTTGAGATAAGAATTGAGGTGATAATCCAAATGAGGATTTAAGAATTATGAGTAAGTGAATGAAAATCAAAGTGAAGGTGAGTAGAAAGAGAACTGATTTGGCTAATAACCAATAAAGATAAATACGTAAGATGTACGTATATTTTTCTATTTTCATAGTGATTTGATCCAAATTCGAGCATAGAATTTCGAGATGGTTATATCGATCCGAGTTAGGAATTTTCACTCGATTTTCAACGGCGAACCAGGATATGGATTTTTGATTAGTTATGGAAATTCTCTATCATAGTTAGGCTATGCATGGAGAATGATAGTTTCTGATCAAGAAACTAGATCCGAGTCTACACTAGGAAGTCGGGTGGATGATACTAGTTAGGAAGTGAAATTGTGTGATCGAGTGAGCAATCAGATTAATATAGCGTATGGATAATATGTGTACATCGTACGTGTTTGAATGAAAATTGATATTGAAATTTGTGGATAAGAATTGTAAAATGGATTTTGAAATGAAAAGTATATTTTGTGAAATATATGATGAAATAAAGTGAAAATTGGATATTTCTATGATAGAAATTTACTTTATATAAATAAGTAATATGATTAATAACTTTATAAGAGTAATCTATTTTAATATTTGATTTGGAATAAATAAAGTTATATATCTTTGTTATATAAGATAAATCTCCCCTTGTTGAATTATTGCCGGAAGAAAAGGATTTTTGAAAAGTATTTGAAGTATAAAAGGAAATTTATACAAGTATGAAGTGATCCAAAGATTTTCAAGGTTATATATATCTATATATATGAAGGATCTTATAAGAATGATTTTGGAAAAAGGTTTTGGAACCTAAGGATTTTGGAAAGGTTTTTGATTTTTGGGTAAAATCAATATTGGAATTTGGAAAATCCTAATTTGAGAATTATCGATTTTGGAATAATCGATTTTGAGAAAGGAAATTTATTTGAGATTCATACTAGGTGTATAATTTGGAAGATACTATATGTGTATATTATAAAGTGTTTTGAAAATGGCTCTGGGGAAAAAGGCGCTCCCTTGAAATGAACTTCTTAGGAGTATCATAGATTGGTACTACCTTGAGCCTCAAAGGGGGGATGTTTTAAAGTTGATACTGTGAGGAGTCCGGACAAACAAGTTCATGAGGATTATTGGGTGGCGAAAGTCGAGGGCGCTGATGCCTACAGAGGCATTTGGGTTATGTTGTGACGACAGTGTAACTCGATGTCGCTGCGATCTACTGTAGACCAGAGCAGAAATCATGTGGAGGTGAGTGTCAACGGTCTACGTTTGATTTTTCCAAGAAGGCAATGTAACATCGGTAGACTGCGATCTATGGTCGAGTGGACTGGGGAAGTTTCATTTATTTGGCAGCGAAATTCGAGGGCGTTGATGCCTACAGTTATATGGGTTTTTGCTGTGATAGCAACGTAACCCCAGATGTAACTATGATATGTAGCGGGTTCCATGGCGTAATCGAAGGGCACAGAGTGCCTACAGTTATCAATGGATTTTTCCAGGATGGCAACGTAACCATCGGGTTAACTGCAACCGTGGATGGGGGTGATGATTTCCAGAGCATTCTCACCAAAGATGTTTCCTCTATTTTCAAAAATGTTTTATATATTTTTCTACAAAATGTTTTCCAATCATTTTCACTGGGTGTTGAAAACGGGTTTACCGAGTACTTATAGATTTTCAGTCCTACGCCTGATCAATGTATGACCGAATTTCTGTGAGAACGAGGATGGACTTGTTGAAACATCGAGTTATAAAAGTATCTTTATAAGAAATATTTTATAATATTTTGAAGTGTTTTAAATTTTATCAAAGAGTAATTTTTCTAATAATAATCATTTTAATAAATTATGGCTTCGTTCCTTTTCGAGGACGAAAAGATTCTAAGGGAGGAGGAATGTGATAACCTGGATTTTTGAACATCTGATAGTTGAATAATTATCTAGTTTATAGATTGAACAGATAAGAATTCTAATAATAAAGGATATCTGAATATAAATAATAGAAACAGAATTTTTATATCTGGATAAATATTTGATAATCTTCTTATATATTAAAATTTGACCAATTAATCTTTTAAATCAAATAATGGTTTATATATATAGATATAAGTAGATTTTAAATAGAATTTTTTTTATTTTCAAACAAATTAAATATGTGTTGTTTAACTGTAGATATTTGTGAGTGGATTTTGAGTGGAATTTGAATTTGAAATTGAAATTCAAAAGATAAATATCTTGAAATGAAATTGGATTTAAATATACATATAAATGAGAATGTGATTATTTATTTATGTATAATTTAGTTCCAAATTATTTTCTCAAAGGATATGTAAATACAAATAAAAGAGAAGTATAAATATAAATTTATAACATATATATATATGATAAAAATATAAATAAATAAATATAATATAAGTAATATAAATGGTATACACATTTTATAATAACAATTCTCATGCTAAAAACAAGTGTTAAGATTTAACACACAAAGTAACAAATGTAAATTATTTAACTTAAGAAAGAAACAAGTGCCACCCATTTTTTTGTTTTCTTTTATTTTAAGAAAATTCTGATTAAACCTATATAAACTATCTCCTCTCTTAATTCTTTCCATTTTCCTACTTTCAAAGCAAAAGAACAAAGCCATAAACAAAAATCAGATCTGAGGAAAAATTAAAATAAACAGAAAATTCTCAGAATCAAAACCCTGTAAAAGTTTTACAAATCAAAGAAGCCAAAGCCTGTATCAAAACTTAGATCATCTCAGCAAGGAAATTTAGCTAATTCATCTCAGCCTTAAGCAAGTTTCTAGTTTTCAAGCTAGCAAATTTCCAGTTAACAAGTCTTCAAGGATCAATCATTTTTTTTAGCAATTCAAGTTTTTTTTAAAAAAAATCCCAAGCTGTTTCAAAAGCTCCTCTGTTCAACCCAGACAGGTGAGTAAACTTCCCCTTAAAACAGTTTAATAAATGATTTTAGGAATGCATGTGATAAATTGTAAGGGAAGGTTGTAATATGGTTTGCTTGTTTGTGTTTATCTGGTTCTATGCTTGAATTTCTCTGTTTAAATGTGTGTGTGTGTATATATCTGTATATATGTATATAGACTGTCTCTCTATATTTTACAGCCTCAAAACAACTTTCAAAAATCTAAACCCTCTCATGCAATCAAAATTGATCTTTGATTCCTGAAAGGAACATGGCTATAACAACATAATACAAATTCTAAAAATAGTTTCAAAGATTTTAATGTTGTAATTAATCAGAATTTAAGGAAAATACAGTGATAAGCTAGAATGGGTTAAAAGTAAATCATTATAATTTCAAATTTGGATTTTATAATCTGATTTGTATGTGTAAATGATGAATTTTGGTATCAAAAACATGATTTTTAATCTTGGGTGTGTTGAGAATTGTGGGTTTGAACGGAATTGACTTTTTCGTCAAACTCCGATGATTGGCATTGATTTGGGTGTTGGGGTTGATATTGGAGCAAGGTCGTGGGACAATGGCCATAGGAAAATTAATGGCTTGATTTTCCTGGTGCTGTGGAGGTCGGGAGAGACAAGAGTAGGGTTTTAGTTGAGTTTTGGGGTCGATGTTGAAATTGGTGGTTGCGTCGTCGTAGATGATCTATAGACGATCAGTGGAGAGGGAAATGGAAGAGGGAAGAAAATTTAGGTTGTGGACGTAATGGAAAAATTCCATATGATCGGAGAAGGGAGAATTTGGGGTGGTGATGATCGTGTTTTCTGCTTGATGGGTTCAAGTTGATCGATTTTGATTTGCACGAGGAATCGGGTTTATGGTGGGTTGCTCGTGTCGAAGTGATCATCATTGACTTGCGGAGGGTCTCGGTGGCGAATGGAGAGGCTCTGGCCGTTCGTGCATGTGTACACGTTTCCTCGGCGTGTCAGTTGAGGAATACTTTGTTTTGAATGGGAAGAGGAAGCGTGTGTTTCGGGTAAATCTGGGTCTTGCTCGAAGTAGTAGGGAGTTGGGCTCGAGAGGGTGATCGGAGTTTATGGTCTGGGTCGAATAGCTATGTAAAAAAATTAACGTTTTGATCCAAAGTTTAAATCAGTAAACTTTGGTCAAACTATTAAACAAGATTCAAATTCAGTAATTACCTAGTTCTAAAGAAGATGATGAGCGAGTTTTCAAAGCAAGTTTTTCCATAATATAAATTTTAAAATTAATGTTTAAACTTAATTTAACTTTGGTTGAAATAATTATATACAAGTAATTAACTTGTGTAATTTATTAAAGATATTTATGATTAAAAGATTTATTAATAATTAAAGGTTAATTAACCAACTTAAGTAATTTAAAGATTTATTAATGTGATTAATTACGGATTAATTAATTTAAAATTTAAGGTTAATTAATTTGTGATTAAAAAGAAATTTTACCGGTGATTAAAGGTAAATTATTCAAGTAATAGTTACTTAATTGAAAGTATAATCACTTAGTGTAGTTGTAGAATAATTGCTTAATGGAAGTAATTTAAGGATAGTTAACTACTTAATATCATTAATCAGGGTGATTAATTAATGGATGAATTCTTAATGTGATTAATTAGAGATTAATTAACACAAGTAATTGGAGATTAATTTCTCAAATTGTAATTATTTAATGTAAGTAATAAAGGGGAAATTACTTAATGTAAGTAAATAAGGCTTAATTACTTAGTAATTAATTAAAGGATTAATTAATTAAGGGAACTAAATCAAGGGTTAGTTAATTAATGAGTGTGATTAATTAAAGAATAATTAATTAATACAAGTGATTATGGAATAGTTAATTTGAGGAATTAATTAGGGATAAATGCAATAAATCGTTGTTAATTACTTTATAAGAGTAATTAAGCGATAATTTAATATGGAGGGTGAAGGTTAATTTATTTGTATAATTAATTGAGAGTTAATTACTTATTGTAATTAAAGTATAGTTAGTCAAGGGTGGTTAATTAAGATGGATAAATAAAAAAATTATATAATTAATTGAATTGTAATTAATTAATGTTAAGTAAGCAGGATTAAGCTAATTCAAGTAATTCAAGATGGTGATTAATTTAATGGGGATTGAATTAATTAGGAATTATATATTCCAAATAAATATTGTTTATGGATGGTTAAATGATATTGGATGACTTGAGTTGTTGATGGGAAATTTAGATGTGTTGTGATAATGTGAGTTATCTATCTGAGTTGGATTGTGGTGTGATATGATACCTTGATTATGTATTGTATTGTTTAAAACTATAACTTGAATTAGAGATAACATTGAATTCGAAGAGACCGGGGTCGGGTATCGGTAAATACCCAAACCCACTTCAATTTGAAACCTATAATGATTCTTACAGATTGATATGTGAAATCAATAGGTTGATTTGGACCTTGTAACTAAGGGATCGATTTGTGAAATAAGCATCGACTAACAAATTGTGGACTTGTAAAGAATTATGAGTTTCCCCGGTTTTAAATAGTCTTTATGCTTGGGTATTTCATATTGGATGAGTTTACTCACGCTGGTTTCCAGCCTGACCCGGGTGTTACTTTGATGTAATGCTCGGGTCAGACCGAGTATTACAGATTTTCAAGTAAGGACGTTCTGCAGCTCAGGAGGCGAGCTGGATGGCAGGAACGTATGAAGAGTATTCCGTTGTGTATATATTGTAGATTGTCTGGGACATGTGATATTAAATGTCCAGTGTTTTGTGTAAATATTGAAAACTCTGATGTATTAAAATGTAAATTTACTGATACAGCTTTCTTTGTATAAATGATATTATTTGATATTATATTTTGATCCGCTGCGAATATGAGAATTTGTGTTTTGTTTCTGTTTCTTCTTCTATCTCTTTTCTTCTTTCCTAACTATCTGTAATTTTCGGGATCGAAAATTCCGAGTCGTTGCAGAAATAATTCAAAGTGAAGAACATGGAGGACCCCACTTACCCACCTACCTTAATGTAAAAATTAGAGGCTAATGCACATGCTTATAGAATTAATAGCTTCATGTACACTTAAATAATAATTAGTAGAAGCTAATGATTACTTGGCCTCCACACTTTCTCAAGGGTATTTTGGACATTCCCTAAAAATATGAATTAGGGTTTAACACATGTATATATACCCCTTATGTTTCATGTAACCCTCTTCTTCCTTAGTTCCTCTTACTTAGTTTTTAGCTTAGAAAATAAAATAAAACTCTTCTCCCTTCTTTTTCCATGGCTACTTAGCCATTTTATTTCATGTAATTTTTCTTTCTTTTATGCAATGTTAATTACTATTCTCTTTCATTTACATGCTTCTTCTCTTCTTGTGTAAGTAGTATAGTTTACTTTTCATGCATAGATTAGTGTTATTTCTTTTTACTTAGCTTTTCTTTTCATTTGCTCTCTTTTTCCTCTTCTTTTTCATTCATGTTGCAAGCTACATTTGTTCATACGATAACAAATACGAGAGGCTGAACCCCTTCAATTTAGGGGTAGTGAAGCTCTCTAATCATGTAGATTCAACTTAATTTGATGTTTATGCTCCCATTTTGTGCTTAATGAGAGTGATGGAAGTGGTTTAATGACGTTGTTTAGCTTTGAATTTGATAGCCTATGTTGTTCATAACAAATAGGCTATACTTAGACAAACAAAATATAAATTACCTCTTCATCTACATATGATTATGGCAAAGAAGTGAATGTTGAAATTAAAATTTGATGACTTATATTTCTAATTAATAGTTAATAGGTCATGCTTAAAATAGATTTTACTTTCAACTTTGTTGTCATATTTTATGAGATTTAAAAATGTATTAGTGGTTGTGTTATAGTTTGATGGTTTATATTGGGCTAATTAATAGCACAAATATTACATACTTATGATAAACACAACAATTAATTTTAATAATGACCGAAAGAGGTATCATAATTTCATGTTTGGTTGTACTATATGATACAGAAAGTGTAATTATCTCTAAATTGTCTTAACATTCTCATATTTTTATCACTTTCTTTTTGTCATTTTTCTCATTTTTTTAGCTAATCACACTCTAAATATTTGGTTAATTTGATTGAACAGAAATTTAAAATCAACAATTCCCTACGGATCGATCCGTACTCGCCACGTACTACAATAGTACGCCGTGTGCTTGCGGTATAAATTTTTTTATAAATTTTTCGACGGTTTTCTAATTTGATAAATTTCCGTCGTTAAACAAGTTTTTGGCGCCGTTGCCGGGAATTTTGTTTTGATTTTTATTTTTTATTCTTCGAATTATTTTTTGTTTGAATTTTATTGTGTGTGTATGCATTAAAAAAAATTTGTTGTGTGTTTGTCGTTATCATTTTTGTTTGTGTGATTGTTTTTTGTTTGTGTGATTGTTGCCTTCTATTTGTTTGCATTTGCATTGTATATATTTACAAAAAAAACAACACAATTGCAAAACAAAAAAATATATTTTATTATTAACAGGAAATTAGGCTGAAGGAAAAACCTGAGAATACTTTTAGTCTGAAGGACAGAAGTTTTAAAATTTAGTCTGAAGGACAAAAAATGATATATTCATATAGCATTGCACATCCATAATGCTATATTCATATAGCATTACACAGCTGCTTGTTTGTGTATGCAGAAACTTATAAAATTGTGTTGTATATAGCATTATAGATGTGTAATGCTATATGAATATAGCATTATGGATATGTAATGATATATGAATATATCATTTTTTGTCCTTCAGGCTAAATTTTAAAACTTCTGTTCTTCAGACTAAAAGTGTTCTCAGGTTTTTCCTTCAGCCTAATTCCCTCTTTTATTAATACACTTTTACATTTACATATTTCATTTTCTTTTTTTCTTTTTTTTCACACATTTAAAAAAAAAAGCACTGTCTGCATTTTCACTGTGTACAAAACTGCTTTCTGCCTGTTACAATTTCAAACAACACACTGTTCTGCCTACAGTCCATCACGACAGTCACAAAACTTCCCATCACAACACTGTGCATATCTTCTGTGCACTGTGCATCTTCTCTACTGCAGCTCCACACCCAATTGTACACAACAGATCATCAAATAACCCACCAAGACCAACATTGCAATTGTCATTTTGAACTTCCGCTCCATCAACAGCCAACAATCATCCTCCAACAACCGACCATCTACTTGCCATAACAACAACAACAATAACACTACACACAGTCAATAGCAACCCACACAGCAGTATCGACCTTGTACATCAACATCCCACTACAGTTACAAACATAATAGTAGTGTTGCTACTTCTATCATCTACTGCCACTGAACTGCCCCGCCACACCCAAATTCAAGACAGTGACCAACTTCGTGCAATCACTCGAACTCCATCGCGACCCTTCACCGAAATACCTTGCCACCACAGGCAGAAAATATTGAAGCGATTCATTCCAATTACCGCCCTGATCAAACTGCAGTTGAACCACCAGCAAACATTCCCACAGCCCGAACTCCTCAAAACAAACCACTTCCGCAACTTCAGAACCTAGAATCGAATTCGCCAAACTCCTCCAAGCTCGCTCGACGCCGACCTACTGCCTCGCCGCCACAAAACAACGAACGTGAGCTCGACTGCAAACCCATACCTGAAATCGAGAATAAACTTTACCAGTGATCGCCTCAATTCGAATTGATTTTTGGGTGTGTAATAACACGATTTTTTATTTTCAAACTTTGGGATTAGCTGTGATTTTGGGAATTTTTTTTTTTTTTTATGTAGTTGGTGTTAAAGTGTGTAGTTGATTTTAAACTGGGCCGGGTTGGCTTAAAGGCCTGAGTGAATAATTTTTTTTAGTTTGTTTCCCTTAGTTTTAATCTGTTTAGTTTTCATTATTTAAAAAAAAAAGAGTTTGTTAAAAAAAACATTCATTTTCATTTTCATTTGGTATTTAAAAAAACAAGTTGTTTTCAGGTGATTTTGTTTTGTTTGTTTCGTTTATTATAGTTTATTCATTTGATATATACAAAACAAAAAAAAACTTTCGAAAAGAAAAATATATATTGTATATATCTTCCTCGATTCCTTTTTTTAGGTTGAAGAAAAAAAAATATTGTATATATCTTCCATCTCTAGTTTTATTTGCATTGTAAGTTGCTTGTATTTGCATTTATAAAAAAATTCAAAATCCAAAAACAAAAACAAATTTCATCGTAGTTGCATTGTTAATACGCGTTTAATTTTAGTTTTGCATTTCATCTTAGAATTTGATTGAAATAACGGTTAGACATCGATAACACTTAATTGTATATTGCAAATTATCTTATTTGAACAATTTACTTTCTTCGTGCCTAGACTACGACAGAGTAATAACCATTTACAAATATTACGGTGATTCATAAATATTATAGTGGTTGTTCCTCTAAAGGTACTTAAACCTTCGCCTGTATTGCTACGGTGATTCGTGGTGCACCGATAAATCATGTCTGTTACCTGACTGAGAACTATCTTGTTTATCTAAGACAATGTGTGAATATACAATTTTGGGTTAACATAGGATAAATCATTTGTAATTAACCCATGCATTCATTTAGTTACATTAGCTCGTGCATTTTTAAAAAAAAATTGAAAATCCAAAACCAAAACAAAAAATCAATTTCCCTTTTGAAAAATAAATTCTATTTGTAAATATTTTCCCTTTATAAATAAAAAAAAACCAAAAACATTATTGAAAATGTCTCAATTTCCATATGAATTTTACAATAGTTGTGAAAATCAATATAATCCATATAATTTCACTCAAAATTCTTATGGATATTTTAACGACAACTATTGTGTAAATAACTTGAATTTTGAAACGCAAAATTTCCAAAACGACGATGAACCCTCAAATCACGATTTCATCTCTACTTGAAATCTCTACACAACAAAATCAAATGATAAATGATTTGTGTAATTCATATTTGTATAATAACTCGAGTCAAGGATTTCAAAATTTGAATTCAATTCAAAATTCAAACGATTTCGATCTCATGCTAATTCAATTTCGAATTCCAAAATGAATTTCAAACCCAAAATGAAAATGGAAACAACTTTTCAAACGAATTGGCAATGGGAATAATCTTAATCACGTTACGATTGAAATTTTTTGTTCTCAGCAATTTCAAATTGAAAATCATCAAGTTAATAACTATAAATTCAATTTTGTTGAGCAAATGAATGAAATTTACGATTATCACACGGATTCGTTGTTTGAAACTTATATGAAACAATGTGAACTACAAAATCAAATCCCAACGTGTGAAAAGTCGAGTGATAATCCATCTTTTACCCAATATGATGATTTTCAAACAACAACTTTTGAAAGTGGAAATGAATATCTTAACAAAGTTGTTGAAAATACGGTAATTGAGTTGGATTTCAATTCTTTTGAGGGCGAGAAACTCGATTTAAATTTCAATCTTCCTTTCTCCGATTTTGAAAATTTGAACACAACAACTTTGGATTTTGAAAACGATATACACAATGAAGTTTTTAATAATCCAACAAAGGAAGATGAATTTAACGAACGCGATTTCTTTGAAATTTTTGAATATGAGTTATCAAATTCTGATGGGGAAGATTTACATCACCATTTTGATTTTGAAATCAATAATTTTGAAGAAATTTTCAATGATAAATATGAATTTCTATTTAGTGATAAACTTGAATTTCAATCAATTATTCTATCAACCTCGAAAATTATCGAAAATAAAATAACTCGCACGATTTTCCATAAAACGGCTTTCGTTTTTCCAAATCAACACTCAAATTTAAAATCTTTTATGGTTTGGTTTTTCGAGCTTGAGCTGTGTCTCGTATAGTTGACGAGACAAATGAATCGGTCTTTGGAAGACCGTTTCATTTACTTTTTGACTATATACTTTCTGTTCTCGTGTAAATACCGTAGTTTTCATTAAAATAAAGGTCATGTTTTTTTTTCTCCTTCATCTTGGATTGACTATGGGGACACAGTCAAAATCAAGTATGGGGGAAGTCACATCTTCTTTTTGATTTTTCATAGTTTATTTTACATTTTCTTTTCAAACCCCAAAACAGAAAAAACAAAAACTTATAAAAAATTTAAGCATTTTGATTTATTTTGAAAGAAACACTAAAGGATAAATATATGGTTTGGTTTATTAAATCGAAATTATTGAAATTTTATTTGTCTTAACAAAAAAATGAAGTTTGATTACAAATTACGATAGCTTAACTAATATATAGGAAGGATCATACGTGATAATTATGAAACATATCCTAAATGAAAATCTTTGTTTTAAAAAGTGGTTGATTTAAAATAAAGGATATAACATTTTGTTTGTCTTCTAAGTTAACTGGTGCTAAGATTATTTGCAAAACTCTCTCTTTCAAAAAAACATATAAATAAAAAAACATTTGTATATATGTTGATATTTTCTATTAACACCTACGGTTGACATGTGTACACACTTGTGTGTACGCTTGCTATGCTCTGTACCTTTCTCACGTAAGCCCAAAAGACACAGTGCACGATTGGTATATCTAGCCTCAGTTTATCTGAGCTAGGTGTATGTATATAAAAATTCTTTTTTTATTAATAACGCCTACAGTCGATAGGTGTTCACACTCGTGTGTTCACTCGCCACGCTTTGTATTCCCCTCACATCAGTCCGTAAGGCAGTGCATGGGAAATATATCTGGCCTCAGTTTTCTAAGTTAGGCATATGTAAATATTGTAAATATAAATAAAAAAATATAAAAAAATAGAGAGAGTAAGCAAATGATGTCCAAGCACTATTATAACTTATTTGATTTGATTTGATTTGTTATTGAAATGAAATAAAAATACCACTTTGATAAACTTTGATAATCAACTAAGGATCTATTTCATAATTACACTTTGTTATCAACCGAAATAGCGAGTTAAATTATAGTCTATTTGTTATGATAACTTGATTTTTATTGGAAAATTTGATGAGTAAATGACTTAAATTTTCAAGATAATGACCAAAACTTATATTTAACTTATTTGTGTCTATTTAAAAGTAAATTTTTTATTTGTAAATATTTTCAAAAACTCGCATTCAACTCTATGTAAATATTGCATTTTGTAAATATTTTCATCCTGCATTTGGATTTTGTGGGTATTATCCGCTGAAAACCCTCACGAGACAACACTCATCCTACTAGGGACCCCTAGAGGTTTAACGGCTTGTTGCATACGCTCAATGCAATCGTGCTCCCTACGAAAACGAATTTATCTTAATTTTAGTTTATTTGAAGACGAATAAAAAGGTAAGCGTGGAGGTATTTGATATGCAGTAAGTGTGCATATTTTTACCACCATGTTTAATCTATTTAAATTAAATAAATGATCATATTGGGTATTTTAACTTGTTTTAACCAAAATCCATATTAATTCCAAATTATCACATATCCATCTTCATATAAGGGCAAAACGGTCATTTGTGTGCATATATTTCTTTGAGAAAAAATTAATTGGAAATTTGTATATATTTGTATAGGAATTTGATCTCAAATAGGAGTGGCTTCATGAAGACACATGCATGCACAAAATGAATAGAAAGGAATGAAGATGGAAATAATTCAAAGTGAAGAACATGGAGGATCCACTTACCCACCTACCTTAATGTACAAAGTAGAGGCAAATGCCCATGCTTATGGAATTAATGGCTTCATGTACACTTATATAATGATTAGTAGAAGATAATGATTGCTTGGCCTCCACAGTTTCTCAAGGGTATTTTGGGCATTCCCCAAAAATATGAATTAGGGTTTAACTCATTTATATATACCCTTATGTTTCATGTAACCTTCTTCTTCCTTAATTCCTCTTACTTAGTTTTTAACTTAGAAAATAAAACCAAACTTTTCTCTCTTCTTTTTCCATGGCTACTTAGCCATTTTATTTCATGTAATCTTTCTTTCTTTTATGCAATGTTAATTAGTATTCTCTTTTATTTACATGCTTCTTCTCTTCTTATGTTAGTAGTGTAGTTTACTTTTCATGCAAGTAGATTAGTGTTATTTCTTTTTACTTAACTTTTCTTTTCATTTGCTCTCTTTTTCCTCTTCTTTTTCATTCATGTTGCAAGCTACATTTGTTCATATGATAACAAATATGAGAGGCTAAACCCCTTCAATTTAGGGGTAATGAAGCTCTCTAATCATGCAGCTTCAACTTAATTTGATGTTTATGCTCTCTTGTTGTGCTTAATAAGAATGATTGGAGTGGTTTAATGATGTTGTTTAGCTTTGAATTTGATAGTCCATGTTGTTCATAACAAATAAGCTATGCTTAAACAAACAAAACACAAATTGCCTCTTCATCTACATATGATTATGGCGAAGAAGTGAATGTTGAAAATAATATTTGATGGCTTATATTTCTAATTAATAGTTAATAGCCTATCTTAAAATAGATTTTACTTTCAACTTTGTTGTCATATTTTATGAAAGTTAAAAGTGTATTAATGGTTGTATTATAATTTGATGGTTTATGTTGGGCTAATTAATAGCACAAATATGCCATACTTATGATAAACACAACAATTAATTTCACTAATGACCAAAAGAGAGATCATAATTTCATGTTTGGTTGAACTATATGATCTAGAAAGTGTAATTGTCTCTAAATTGTCTTAACACTCTCATATTTTTACCAATTTCTTTTTATCATTTCTCTCATTTTTTTAGCTAATCACCCTCAAAATCTTTGGTTAATTTGATTGTATAAAAATTTAAAATCAACAATTCCCTTTCTGTACTCGTCACGTACTACGATAGTACGCCGTGCGCTTGCAGTATAAATTTTATTATAAATTTTTCGACGGTTTTCTAATTCGATAGAATTTCCGTCGTTAAACAGAGACAGACAAGACACCTTTCAACAATATCGAAAGGTTTATAAAGAAGACAGGGAGCATAAGTCAGCAAGGATTAAAGAAGCAACCTTACGATAGGAATGAAAGGTTCATGATAACATATGAAAGGAAAACCCTTTGACAACAACGAAAGGTTTATGAAGGCATGAAGAAAAACAAATCCTTTAACGATGCCCAAAAGTCCACAAAATCTTTCGACTAAGATGAAAGGTTTGCATCTATATGGAAGATGAGAACCCTTTGACCCAGCCGAAGGCACAGAAGCATAAACATGGCCACCGACATCTATAAATTAGACCCAAGGGGTCCTGTTTTGAAGGCCGGTTTTTCCTCTCACTTCATACTACTAATATTTAAAGAAATGTGTTGTAACCGTAATTGAGAACCAATTTGGGGATTTGTAAAAGAGATTATCTTGAATAAAAAGGGAAGTGTAATGTTTTGTTAAATCACTTATTATTTTGCTTGAATCCTCGTTATATTAAATCTTATTTTCAGGATCATCTCCATTAGAAGGTTCTTCCCGGCTAGGTCAAAAACTTAACTAGTCAAGCTGCAACTTTAATTTGAAAAAGTTACCAATTTCTCCACTTTAACCTTCCGGTATGATCGTCGACTAATCCAGGTTAACTTAAACAGTAACCTTCCGAAGTCATTGGCTTTATGATCATTATTCTTCACCTAAGTTGATAGTATCTTGCACTTTAAAAATACCTAAACCTTCCGTAACCTTCATCTGAGCAATATAACCTTTCAGTAAAGTTTAAATTTAAGGATATATGGTTAAATCCAACTAGTGGCATTCATATACCTTCCAATTAAGTTAAATCCAATTTCACATGAGCAGTCAAACCTTTCGGTAAGATTAAAAGCTCTTATGCACTACCCAGGGATCCATTGTTTTAATTACTGTTAAAGAGATTAGTCATCTCAAACCTTTCGGTAACATTAAATCCCATTTTGAAGGGATAAGACTGAAGAATAATCATTCATAAAACTTCACAAGATACCTTACAAGATTTACCAAGGTAAAGATTTCCCTACTTAGAAGACCAAACCTTTCAACCATGCCGAAAGGTTCAAATCATAAACCAGTAACTGTCGGGGTTTAGCGTAAAAGTAAATCTTAAGGATGTCTGGTCCTTATCTAAAACTACCTTTCCTATTTTTGTTGTAATATCCTTTGGGGATGTTCACCGTAATTTTGGTTAACAAATTTCCCCTTAGAGTATGCTTTCGTGGAAACAAAGTGTGCTCTAGATCATGATGAGTATTGTCTACTATCCCTCAGCTCTGGTTAATTGCTTAGGAATTGCTTTGAAGTGTTGCCTTCATTCTATATCTATTCTTTTAGCTCCCTTTCAAAGATGGAATTCCATTCCTCATGGTAAGGACAAGATCTACACCCAGGAGATTGTTTCATGCCTTAGTTAAGCTTGCTCTTCCACTGGTTTGACTTTATGCTGGTTTTCAGCTTAAAAATTCCTCTCAGTACAAAGAGGTTCCCCTTGGTACCAAGTGCTATATATACATCACTTAGAAAATTTTACTCCCTAATTTTTTTTCATTCATGCCTTTGTCTCATGCCGACTATTTTTTACACCGATTCCTTCATTCTTTTTGCTCTAGCCACTCGTCATTGATCTCAGTTCATCACCGTCGACCTCATTTAGCTACCCTCCTTGAAGTAGCCTCCATCTCTAAGTTTCCAAATCCTTCAATCATCCATCGATCTCCTCCAAAGCATTCGGACTCGACTCCTACCATCTTTCAGCCCGAATTAATATCTTGATTTTACCTAAGGTTGGCGATTGTTCTAAGTCGAGATGGTGATTGTTTTAGGATGGCAATTCGAAGGGTGTGATTGGAGTTGGTCGAAGTTTAGGGCTAGGCGTAGATTTAGATTCACCATGCCTAACTTTAGCACATGCCTAAATTATTCTTGAATGACGCTCAACAACTAACTCCTGTCCATGTTTAGTTAATTGTATTCTGTTATTTGAATTCTAATAGGACAGTTCTCCTTCAAGAACGATCATATTTGTCAATCTTCGACATCCGAACAATTCCATCGCTTAACATCTTTGTCGCTTAAATATTTCAAATTTCTTCGTTGCTATCGTTTCTAGTGTTCATGTAAAAGGAAAGCTTCCATATCACTTCAAAAAGTGGTTCGGTTATCGATTATTTGTCGATAATGGGTAAGATCAGATGTATAGGTTCTCGTGCGGTGTGGCTCGTTTTTCTAGTAGGAGCGAGCTATCTACATAGGATGCTCCGTCCATCATGCACAAAATACGGGACTCACGTTGCATAGATTAACACTTCCACTTGCCTTGGTCAATTCTCAAAATTTGATTGGTCAACTCATGTCAACATCCCTTGGATTTTGGATGTTGGTCACATGGGTTTATTATTTGAAATAAAACATACCTTGCCATGTTGAATGCAAAGTTTTCCTGTCAAGAATAACTCATCAATCTCCACATCTTTAGACTGGTGGTCGGACATTTACTCCTTTTGCAGCCGATTCCTCCGAAACTTAGGCTTCACCATCGGTACCTGTCAGGCCTGGTGGTTCAATCACTACTGAGCAGGGTGCAATTGTACCGGTGGACCCATTGCAAAATCTACCTTCCGCCTTAAAGGAATATGTCGGTTTAAGGATCTTGGATGACCTGCTAATGAAGATGCTCCAAAACATATGTCTCTAACATGGGTTTCCTAAAAGCGAATTATTTCTCCTAACATAGGGTGAATGAGCACACAATTCCTCGTTGGGATACACGTTATGTAAATGGTATATGTGCCTAGGCGATGATATGCTGCCCTTCAATCCGTTTCTTCGAATGGTCTTCCAAATGCTTGGGTTGGCTACGTTTCAAGTCCATCAGAATGGGTAAGCTCTCCTGAGCTCTCTATACATGCTCTTCATGAATTAGTTTCAACAGTCCTTGTACTTTAATGAGCTAACTTATCCTCTACACTTCAAGCAATGACACGAATCACTGTCTTGTATGATCATTGAGGCCAGATGCACGTGTAAACTCATTGAAAATGCAACAACTTGATTTTAAGAGTTGTATGAATTAAATTTAGAAGTTGGAGTTTAAAATCTAATAAAGTAATCTAAATTTATTAAGGAATAATATTATAATTAAATAATATTGGAATTCAAAATATAAAACTGACATATAAGAACTCTTCAAATAAGTCTATTTTTATGAATAATAGAGATTTTTCTTTGTCAACACTTCTAATTATTTTTAAAGTAGTATAGGAAGTATATTTGTAAGCAAACCTTCTAGACATATTGGGTTTTTAACTATCATCTTATATTGAAATGATAATAGAACTTTTCTAAAGGTTTAAGTGAAGATTTTGGAAGGTAAGTTTGGATGAAAACATAAATTTCTTTATAGCTCCTATTTTAAATAAAAGTAAATTTGAGAAGAAATAATCTATATAAAATAGGAAATTTTTTAGAATTAAAAGGTAAGTTTTGACGATTCTCATTATATGATTTTGATGGATAACTTAGATATTTAGGAGCTTATGTTATAAAACCCAATTCTAAGAAAAATAAGTAATATATTTATTTTGAAAATTACTAAGTTAAGACAAGTCCCAAGTGGATTTACCAAAGAGAAATACTAGTAAAAACAATATATACGCTCATTGTTATCTCATAACTTTAGAAAGAGAAAACAAGTTTATTTTCCTCTTTTAGAGACCTAATTCCAAGCTTTCAATATTCCCACTAGTAGGTCAAATTAATAATCTTAGGAAGCCAATAATTTTAGGTAAGGAAATCTGAAACCTATATACTTCTTATTAGAGATTTGTTTTAATTTTACAATAGTTGAATTGGGTTTCTTTTGCTATTTTGATTGATCATTCTAGGGTTTTCTAGTTGAGGCAAAACAAGTTGTTGTTATTGTTGTTTTAGTACTAGATTAAATGAAGAAAAGTGATTTGAAAAGTCATAACTATCTCTAGTTATAATTGCATGTTGAAGGTTTATTGATTGTGGAATTAGATGGCTCTTTGTCTGTTGTTTGCATATTATGAACTTAGTAATTCACTGTCAGTTGGAAATGGTTACTGTAACTGTAACACCTCATAATTTGGCATTTGTTATTTAGTTTGTTAGTGATTAATTAGGCTCCAAAAATGGAATTTATGAAAATGATAGAATATGACCATGAAATTTGCACACTTGCGTTCATGGCAAAGTTTCGAGCAATTTTCATATTTGGAGTTTTGTGACCGGAGTCCAAACGGAGAAGTTACGGACAAAAATGAATTCAGAATGAAAATTAATAAGTAAGAAAAATTAACTAAATTAAACCAGGCCCATAGGTCAACCCACCATCATGGATGGTCAATGGGGGCAGTCTACCTTTAGGAAGGGGGTGGTCAACTACTTCGTGTGTGGCGGCTAGGGTTAGCCTAGGCCCAACGGCCCGGATTCAATATGTTTCGATCTAATGGTTCTAGTTGATTCTAGCGCTTATAAATTTAGGCCTATCCCTCCCTTCTTCTCTCATATTTTTCTGGAGGTAGTAGCAGAACTCCATCATTTCCTGTTCTCCACTTTCTTTCTAAATTATAATAAGATATTTATATCCATATTCATACAAATTGGAGAAGAATAGAAACCTAATAAAAAATGAGAAGAGAAGATAATAAACCATATGCGTATTTGAGGTAATTTATATAACTACATCTATTTTCTCTCCCAATCCCAAATCTCTTCTTAGATATGTAATCTTAATGTATGTATATACCCTTTTTATTCATATTTTTTTGATTAAAAAGGATTTGGAGATGAATCAAAGGTTTTACTTCAGATTTGGAATTTGGATCGCTTTTAAAAGGTGAGTGGCAAATTTTATAGATTGTTATAATATGAAAATTATCCCATTGGTATTTATTTGATTTTTTATGCCTAACTGGATAATTATATATGAATTGTAGGCAACAAATTTAATATAATATAAATATAATAAATATCGCCTATATATTCTTGTTTACGAATTGGTTTAGAATTGCTTACAACCTGATCTGGAAATCAGTCCCAAAAGTATGAATTTAGAATATTGATTTGAATGAAATATATTTTAGATCTAAAAATAGGTAGTATAATAATGTTATGAATTTTGATTATTACCCTAATCTTATCGGAATGTAAACTTTCTATGTTTGGGGTTGTTGGAATTTAGATCCGTTTAATATTTGTAAAGTAGTTTGATTTCTTTCCCTTTTAAAAAAATGTTGCATTTGAATAACAAGGAATAGATGCAAATAAAAAGAGAAAGAGATGTGTAAAGTATGAATTCATTGTAGTTGCACTGTCTATTTAAGTAATAAAAAGGAATGATTGTTCCTTCTAATTTCAAACGATGTATTCTTTTATATTTTGAAAGCTAAATGTTTGTTTTGGACTAATTTATGGAAATTATAGCGGATAATCATTTTAGATATGATTCCCACAATTGCACATGGAAAAGGATATTTTAGTGAAGATATCTAAGTAGAATATATTTGATAAAAATAGATATCTATACGTAATTTACTATGCTTGTAATGATTAAACAAAAAGCTAATAAAGATGCTTGCACATAATATTCATGTTTAGGATAATTAGTTAATAAGAAAGGAATTTAAAAGGGATGTAACTCCAATATATGGGTAATAAATGGTAATAAATATGGTATTTGCAATAATTTGATAAGGTAAATGGGTTAATGGGACTGATAAATAAAGAAGTTGACTTAATAACTATGGAATAGTTAAAACGATTACTAATTTAGAACTTTAATCATATTTAAACTTCTTAGGAAATGTTCGTTAGGATCTTATGGATAAAATTGACATTTATGAGCACAAATGGGAGATTGATGGGTAGATAAGTATTTAAGGTTAATCTTATTGCCTTAAATAAAAAAGGGATTAGTAAGCTATGTCCAATGTCTACTTAAGATAATATAAGTAAAGACTTAGGATGGTTATTTGGGCTTAGTAGGTTAGTGATGCGAAGTTAGTAGAGTCACTCCATGGAAGATTGCCCTACACTTTGAGGCTACTTGCGGCCGGATGCACTTACTACTGACGTGAGATATCACTAATCCTAGGACCTATGACGACGTGAGATATTGTGCCTGCATTCTTAATTAAAAAGGATTAAATGGTTCAAATTTAGAATTAGGAGCGTTGTGAGATATCTCCAAGGGGGTTCGCTTCTGGTTTGAGGTATTAAATGGTTGTAGGTCCCGTCACTCTCCTAAAAGGAAGTATTAAGTAACCTTGTGAGATTCTAAATAAATAAGGATGTCTCTAAAAGGGTTTACTTCAGTTTTGAGGTATTAAGTGGCTATAGGGCCCGCCTCCCTACCGAAAGAAGTAACCTAATGAGATTTCGTATTTATAATTAAGAGTGATAGTGGATATCTCGGAAAGGTTTCGCTTCAGGTTTGAGGTATTAAGTGACTGATCCAAGGGTTCTCCTCTCTCCTAAAAAGATGTATTAAGTAACCTAGTGAGATTCCAAGCGATGTCAGCTAGATAGTACCAATGAGGAGTCCGCCTTGGGGTTAGGTATTAAATGACAAAGGCCTATCTATAAATAGGTGCTAAATGGTCAGGGTCTTCCTAGTCCTTATTAATGAGGTGTTAAGTGGCTTGGGTATAGTCTCTTACATTACTAAGGCTGTAATAATGAAAGTACCAATGAGGAGTCTGCCTAGGGATATGTATTAAGTGATGTGGGACCTGCCTAGAATATTGTATTAAATGCTTAGAAGTCTACCTAGTCCTTTTAAAGGTGTTTAGTGGCTTGGGTACTGTCTATTACATGGCTATGATTTTATTGGGGATAGATGTGGTAATGTTTAAAATTAATTGTTGAAAGTCTTAAATAGTGGTTAGAGATCTTTGTAGCTAGGACCCACTGACCGTTGAAAACATTGTTAGGAAACCATATTGAGAATAGGTCTTAAATGATGGGCTCTACCTCTATTGGGGTCTTAAATGGTAGAGTCTACTATTTCTCTTTTAAAATATTATATGGTGATTATAGAAGCCCACTTTATATTTAGAAGTATTAAGTGGCAGATGGGTTTGGAACTATTGGGTGGTTGATAAGGCTTCGTTAGTTTTTTATAACTTGGGGATGGGTAGGTGAGTTATCGTGTGTGCAATGCAAGGTTAGATTAGAATTACTAACTTAATAGAAATAACAATTAAATGGAAACCAATTGGTATAAATTTATGTTATGGACAATTTATAGATTATCCAATCACCAAAACATTCTCTAACCCCCTCCTCATCACAACCCATGGGATACATTTAGAGGAACATGTCACTAGAGTTAAACATGTTTAGTTGTTGGACAAGTCCTATTTTTCTCATGCTCGATACTGATGTGACAATCTGTTATCCAAAGAATACCATTAATTCCAAGATAGTAGTCACAATCAATATTCTTATCCCATTGTTCTTTCCATTGTGAGTTTAGATTTCTATTCAATCTCTGATAATGCTATTGCTTATTTGTAGGTATCAAATCTAATGATGTATGCTTTGATGGACTTGGGTTTAGGTTTTCATTGAAATTTAGGCCCATTAAGGTATGGTTGTTATAGTGACCAAATATAATCCAAGTTTGCTATGAATTGCATATACATGTTGTGCTTCAAGTTGCATGCTAGTTTATTTAGATTGAATTGGCAAAATTCAATGGTCGAAAGTCGACAAAACACGTCGAAATCAAGTGGTCATTGGTAGGAAGCACTGACCTAGAGCACGCAAGCTCCAGGCCATGAACCACTGGTCACCACCTGGAGTTTGCATACTCAAGGTGTCGTGCTTCTCTTCCTTGATCTATTGTCCCTGGTTTGCTTGCTTATTTCTATCTTGTTGTTTTGCTTTGCCTCTTCACTGTTTTAAAGCTTGTTTGTGATGATATCCTTTCTCGTTTTCGGGTTGCTTGAATCCTACTTTGATGCTTTTGTTTTCAAGAGATCTTACTTTATGTTACTTTGCCATGATTGTACCGATTTGCAATGCCCTTTCCAAAGGAAATACCTTTTAGAAAATAAAGTGTTATATATATATATATATATCTAAAATTATATATTTTGGATAGAACTGATTTTGGAAAATACGTATATATATATGTGTGTGTGTGTGTGTGTGTGTATACACTCATAATTTTAAAGTGGTTGATAAGAAGTTTTTATATAGATATAGATATGAATTAAATCATGGTTTTCTACTATATTTTATTTGCCTTTATAAACTAATATTTCAAAGTAGATTTCACAACAAAACTATTTTCCTGTACATACTCATAGTATTACTCGAATGAGAAATCAAATTAAACGGTTTAGTAAAACAAGTGATATGGAACATCTGCATTTACTTCATCGGTTAATTTTTGGAATTGTTCAATTGAACATTTATTTACACACGAGTGGGATTTATTAATTTATAGTAAATATTCAAGTAAACCCATGTGGTATAGGACGCATGTTCGTTACTCAAATGATTACCATTCGGAGGTGCATTACACTTATTAAGTAGAATTTACTAACATATAGTAAATGTTCGAGTAAACTAGTGTGGTATGGGATACACGATCATTACTTCAATGATTACTATTTACAAATATAAAACACTTATTCTGGTGATTTTACAAGCTCGTCCTCAGAAGATCCATTTGCAGGTGGATTAAATGGGTTTTCAAGCCCACCTTGTGATACTCGTCTATAAGCGAGTTATGACTTGCGAAGTGCTCGTCTCTTGTGTTGACTCGTGAAGTGCTTGTTTATTATTGTAGCTTGCGAAGTGCTAGCTATTAGTTTTAACTTGCGAAATGTTGGTCTCTGATGATAATTTGTGAAGTGCTTTCCTTTATTTTTCGAATTGCGAAGTGCTTATTTATTGACTTGCAAAGTGCTCGTCTATGATCATTGACTTGCGAAGTGCTTGTCTATTGCTTGCTTATTTTATTGTGCATTTAGATGTTTTTAATTTGATGGATGTTATGGCTTTGATGATTTCCATGGATGGACATAATTTAACCTTGAGTTATGAGGTTTTATAAAGATGTCTTATTATGTGTAGCGAAGTTCAATAGGTAGACATTTTATACCCTTGATGTTTATGCAAGCTTATCATTATGAACTCACCTTTTATGATAATTAGAGATAGTCTGACCAGTTTATTATTTTTATAATACTTGGATCAGACTGAGACTTGACAGGTGCAGGGACTCTATGACTTTTGATTTGGGCTAGCTTGGGTAGAAATTCATGCTAGGATATCTATATGATGTGGATTCATTTCGAGGTGTAGTCTTATGTATATGGATGTATCTTATTTGAAATGTAGACTCATTTTTTATTTTGGAGACCCATCTTAGTCTATGTGCTTGTATTTATGTGAGTCCAATAGACTTCTTGTTGACTCACTTTATGTTATAAGATACGTCCTACATTATTATTTTTCTATGATTTGTGATTTTTTTGTTGTATATTATGTTCTATATTGTTATGTTCTATTTTAGCCAACGTGCCTATTGCTTTGTGCCAAAACTATTCACGTCTATACATGGTGTTGTGAGGTAAAGAATGACATGATAGTGTTATCCCAAGGGAATAGACATGGATGGCCACTCATATCTAACTTCATTCTCCGTATAGCTCAACAATATTATTTATAATATTCTTGGGTAATATGGGCATAAAGGTGGGGTGTTACAAAAAAGGTTCACTAGAAAGGTTCTTATTTTAAAAATGAATACTTCTTCGTTCGTTGCCCGTATTGCTTTAACGGGCGGCTTTCCGAAAGTAATATTTCTTCCTCTTTGCTCTTGTGGTACTTGGATTCTTTTCATCTAAGTGCTTAACCTATTGTTCACTTCCTTACAGATACTCCTTCTAGAGACATTCGTGATGAGAATGCTGATACTTTGACAACTCCAAAGGAATTTAGCTTCCAGCATTGCACGCATATCTCTTAACTAACGAAAACCTCTAATGGTGTGGTCTTCTGCTCCTGAATAGGTTCACTTTTCCTAAATTGCCTCTACTAAGTAGCTCAAGAGCGCCTACCTAATCTTTTATCTGCACTCACAGCTCCAGAGAGAATCTTTAGAGGAAATATGAAGGTCCATCGGGAACAGCGCCCGCTAAGGAACCTATTTGAAGGGGAGCACAAGAACCAGCTATATGAGTTGGCCCGATAGGAGAAGATGAAGGAGCCAGGATGTCGTCGATCCTGAAAGAAAGTGGAAGTGCTAGGAGGAGAGAAGGGAAGAAGCAGGTAAGGACAAGGAAGGCGAGAAAAGGATGAAAGTGCTAATGGCAACAATAGTGATTATAATGCTAGTGCAGAGGGAGATGAATCATTTGGCGAGATATCTGCTGAAGGCCCTAAGCGTCCTGCCTCACCCCGTCTGGAGCACATCATTGTCGATTCTTTTGAGAAAACCAAGGACATGGGCATATTACCTTTGGGTGAAGTAACTCCTCCATCTTGTTCCCTGGAGATGTTTTCGCTGGCTTGAGTGATTTCAACATCTCTATTGGTGTCTTCCTTGCCGAGGGTTCTCCAAACTTTAGTTTCTCGCCTGAGGACAGCATAGACGTAGGTGGCGAGACACCATCTTTACTTCCATGCAAACATGGTTTGTGGGGGACATTGACACTATACACACTCACTAGGATCATGAATACACATCCTTACATTCGTTTATATTTTAAATTTTTGATTCTTATACTATCTTTCTTCTTGTTTCAGGTTCCATGGCCAGAGATAGGTACTACAAGCTCTAGTACATTGTGGAAGAGTTTAGAGGGAGAGCCCCCAATCCGTATCTGCCTCATTCCAAGGCTCATGAATTTGGCAAAGAAAGGTTTAGGAAGAAGGAATAGGAAGCAAAGGAGGACCGTAGGCTTGAAAGGGAAAGAATGAATGGAAGGCCGAAGAGAGGCTTTTCTCCGATAAGCCCAAGCTACACAAAGAGTAGTACGATCGTCACGTCTCCTCCTTTGGTTCTCCTCTGCCATGTATTGAACCATGGCTTCCTCCCCATAAACAAGATCTATTTTCAAAGTCCTTGACAACTACCACTCCTCCACACTCTAAGGGAATCTCTGCTCCCTCGTCTTCTCTTTCGGCTACCCTACCCCATCTGTGGCCTGCTTTTTCTAACCTCTTTTACCAAGTGTCATGCTTAATCAGGGCATTGAAGACATTCCAAAGGAAGAGGTAGGTCGAGATATCCAGAGGGTTCAAAAGTATGTTGACAGTGATAATAAATGGAAAAGGCTCCGCTTTGCTAAGGTTAGAAAAATCAATTACACCAATATCAAGTCCTTTGACTCTGAGAAATAGACCTATGAAAGAATCATCAATGGTCATAAGAGAGACTTGGAGAAGATGAAAGCGGAGAGGGACTCAACTTTAGAATCCAAGGCTAATGTTGATAGCTTGATAGCCGAGATAAGGAAGGCCCACGAAGATGCTGTGATCATGTTGCAAAACACGTTGAAGTCTTCCCACGAGGAGGATGCTTCCCTGAAAATGAAAATTACCGAGAAGGATTTGGACATCATCGAATAGAACAAAATCATTCAGGCTAGAATCAAAATATTGAAAAGCAGGAAACCAAATTCCAAATTCTTTGCACGGAGTAAAATAAGCCTGTAAATGATCCACTTCTATTGAAAGCCAAGAAGCAAGATGCTAAGGTCGAGCATGCCGCCATAGCCCTAGAGGTAAAGGAATTAAAGGAGGCATAGGCTAAGGAGCGAGAAGAGTTGAATAATACCCTCTAGCACTTCTACGCAAGCGTTGTTATACATAATAACTTGAAGTGATTAGGTGGTACTTAAGATGAAACCCAATCAGACGAATGGGGGGAGGTGTTTTATCGATCTGAAACCACTTGTAAGGGCCTTACTAAGGAAGAGCTAATGGCTAAGTACCTCGATGTTGAAGACATAGCAAAGCTCGAGGAGGGAAAGGTCATATTTTCTATAGAGGGTGCTGCGTTGCTGTTGCTGCTATTGAGGCTTTCATTGGTCCAAGTGCATCGGGTCCAACTGAATCATTAGCTTTAAAATCCAAAGAGCCTACAAGAGATATTCCAAAGTGTAAGGGGGCCAACTCCATAACCAACTAGGCTATCTTAGCTCCTGCATCAACCGCTCTCATCGAGCTATACATTCCTACCTTTGTTGACCACAATTCAATACTTTCCCAAAGAGAGTGAATTTTCCAGGTGTCCTACCTTTTGATTGTCTCCGAGCGAAGGTATATCCATCTTTTCACCTGTGTTTGAGAAACTCTAGTTCTTGTGTGAATTATTACTGGCCATTATCAGTCTGTTTGTTAACTTGTAGGTCAACCACATCTTCCTCCTCCACTTCCAGCTACTTAAGTCTTGGGCCCTACGACTATTTTCTTCACATCAACTTCCATTTCTATAGGACTCATCTCTTCCATTCTTCCCTCCTACTTTGGCCTAGGACCCGATTAACATAAAATAAAGGCTTTGGAGACCTTGGAGGATGTACTTCTATCCCAAGAGGAAGACTTTGCCATTACCGGCACCCTAGACCCAAAGGACCATACTTCCATGGCCGAGAGGTTGAAGGCTGATTTTGAAAAGATTAAGGTCAAAAAAGCGTCCAGCACGAGAAATCCTACTCCTTCTACTCCAACAAGCCTTACTTCCAAGCTCCTCATAATTAAGGCAGGACTGCCAATGTCATGATCTAATCCTCCAAGACCTCTGCCGGGCAGAACGATGAAAGCTTCCATTTACTGCAATTCTAAGAATGCAAATGAAATTTCTACAATTCTCTAGTTATATATCATTGTTTTAGCACTATTTATTATCACTAAGTTTTTATGCTTTGGCGAAATAGGGCCTTCATTAAATCAACTATGTGGTTATTCCTATTCGTGTTGGGTCGAGTTTATCCGACTAATCACTAATCCTCAATAATCCAAGTTCCATGTTTATCCTATTGCTACAAGGAAGTTACTTCGCTGTTTATATAGCTTTGCCGTATGCTTGTCCCTATATGTAGGACTTATGATTCCCAATGCCATTTTTTGGGCGTTGAAGGGATAAAAATGTCATAGGGGGAAAATCATCCAATTGCCTCCAATCCAGTTGTGCCTTTTCGATTCTTATTCTGGATCGAAAAGGTTCGATGATACCTGTTCTTGATTTCCCATAACTATCCTTGCTTATCCTGGGTTGGCATATCCTACTAAGCCACAAGCAATGTCATGGATGTTCAATTCGTATACCAATTCCTGTCTTCGGGAACTAGTGGCTTAACTGCTCGACTTCGAATGTTCCTTCTTTAGAGCTTCTAACTTCTAGGAAATTGCTGATACCTATAAGTCAAGTTTTAATTATCCAATCGACCTTTTTGTAATTAGTCCTTACCGACATTGCCAAACTCTAGGTAATGGAAAATTCCTGTAGATTGGGGTTAAATTATCTGATTGTCCCCTAGGTAGTTATACTTTCCTACCATTGCTAATCTCCAGGCAATGGCAGAATCCTAAAGGTTGAGGTCGAATTACCCGACTTAACCTTATAAGAGTTTTTCTTCTTGACGTTGCCTATCTTTAGGCAATGCCTAGTTTTCAAAGGTTGGGATCAAATTATTCGATCATCCTTTGAGTATGAGTTTCCCTTCTTGACGTTGCCGATCTTCGGGCAGTGCCAAATTCTTGAAGGTTGGGGGTTAAATTATCTAATCGACCTCTAAGTACCATTCCTGACATTGCCAATCTCTAAACAACGTCAGATTCCTAAAGGTTGGGGGTCGAATTATCCAATCGACCCATGTAAGAGTTTCCACTACAAATGTTGCCAATCTCCAGGTAACACCAGATTCATGAAGGTTAGAGTTGAATTATCCGATTGACCTCCTTAAGAGTTTTCCCTTCGTAACGTTACAAATCTTCAAGCAATTCCAGTTTCCTAAAGGTTGGAGTCGAATTATCCGATCGACCCTTTTACGAATTTTCCATGTTTGACATTTTCAATCTCTAGGCAATATCAGATTCCTGAAGTTAAGGGTAGAATTATCCAATCGACCCCTAGAACTATGATCCTCGGCCATGATCCAAAGCCTGAGGAGCAAGTTCCTTGCCGTACTGTTAATCGTATGGTACATGAATTTTTATCACAAGAACACGGTTCCATCAGTTTGGGAAACTAATTATTATAAATGAAAATCATAGCAAGTCCTGCCTTATTATATTGCCTTCAGAATCCTTGGGTGCCTTATTTGAAAAAAATAAACTAATACAAGCTAAGTGCAATAGTGTTGCAACAGATCGTTGTTCTATGCATGTTGGATCAAAATCCCATCAACCATTGCAAGGTTGAAAGTTCCATCTTTTAGTTTTGATTGATTACGTAGGGTCCTTCCCAGTTCAGACCAAGTTCCCCCAAACTCGGGAGAAGCCATTTCAAAATGAGATCCCCTACCTCAAATGTACAATTTTGGACCTTAGCATTGAAATGTTATGCTACTCTTCTCTGGTGAGCAGCTACCCTTAATTACGCTTCTTCCCTTTTCTCATTAACCAAATCGAGGGACTTTAGCAAGAGTTCCTCATTTCCCTTTGAATTGTAATGCCTTTTACGATATGAAGGGACTTTTAGTTTTTTCGAGATCATAGCTTCTGATCTGTATGCCAAAGTAAATAGCGAATGTCCGCTTGCTGAATTGTGGGTTGTCCTATAAGCCCATAATGCTAACGGTAGCTCATCATTCCAAGTTCCTTTAGCTTTAGTTTGTCACTTCTTCAAGGCGGTCTTAATATTTTGTTCGTTGCCTCTTCTTGTTCGTTTTCCTACAAATGTGCTATCGCCAAGAAGCTTTTCTTGATTTTTATATCGACTGTAAAAACCCTTGAACTCGATACTCTCAAATTGAGTTCCATTATCCATGATAATCTTATTCCATACCTTCAAATGATATTCTTCATCATGAAATTGATTACCTTTCTCGTTACGATGGTCGTAAGCGGCTCTGCTTCATCCTACTTAATGAAGTAGTCCATTGTGACTATCGCTTATTTAGCTCCTTCTTTCGCGATCTATAGTGCTCTAATAAGATCAATTCCCCAAACTAGGAAAAGGGCTAACCATTTGCATATGTTCTGAAGATGGAGCCCTCAGAATATTCGTAAATCTCTGGCAATGGTGGCATGGTCTGGTGTAATCGGCTGCATCATGATTTATTGTTAGTCATAAATATCCATAGTAAAATGCCTTTTTGGCTAGAGCCTATCCCTCTGTGTGATCATCATAACCACCCTCATGGATTTCCATGGGGATTTCCTAGCTTCATCCTTGGTTGCAGATCAAAGCAGGGTGGTAGAGAATACTCATCTTACAACACTCCTTTTTGCATCATGAATCAAGGTGCTTTTTGAAGGAGTTTCTTCCGTTCATTCCCATCCTTTAGTGGAATTCCCTAAGAAGATAATCCTTAATTAGAGTTATGCATGGCCTCTCTTCTTTTGTTGTCTCCAAAATACAGTCGACATCCATTTATCAAGGCGATGAAGTCTGCCCACGCCTACGAATTTACCGCTTTCCTTGGATGGTAGGTAATTCAAATTAGCTTAACACTATGTTCCACTTCAGTAGTTTTCCCAAGTTCTCGAGTTGGTTTAATATTTGCTTCAGAGGCTAGTCTATCTGTACCTTGACTGAATGAGCTTGAGAATATAGATACAACTTCCTAGACACTATTAGCAATTAATGTACAAGTTTTTCAACTTCGGGTAGTTATTTTCATCTCCAAGAAATTACTTGATGATATAATAAACCGGCCTTTAGATTCTCTCCTCTTCATGTACTAGTGCTACAACCAGGGCATGCGCAGACACCACTAAATAAATGAATATTTCCTCTCCGTCTAACGGTTTGGATAGGACCTTTGGTGTTTCCATGAGCCACGACAGCTCCTCTAAAGCATTCCAACAATTTTGACTTCATTCAATGTTCTTCTCACCCTTCTTGAGGGCATTAAAGAAGGGTATACATTTAATTGTTGCCATTGAGATGAACCCACTCATGGCAGCAATTATCACATTCAAGCCCTGTAGTTGTTTCATCATAGTTAGGGCAGTCACATTCCTCAGAGAGTTATTCTACATAAGATTGATCTTGATGTCCCTCGCATTAACAATAAATCCCAGAAATTTTTTCGATGCTGTCCCAAAAAACATTTCAACGAATTCATCTTCATTCCATGTAAGACTTTGAATATCTCCGAAAGCTCACCCAGATGGTTTCGACATACCCGTGATTTCACAAGCATGTCATCTATGTACACATCCATTGTCCATCCGATTTGATTCTTGAACATTGAATTTACCAATCTCTGGTAAGGGGTCCGGCGTTGTTGAAATCAAACGGCATTGCTCAATAGCGGTATAATCCCAAATCCATTATAAAGCTAGTATTCTCCTGATTTGGTATATGCATCACAGTCTGGTTATAGATCAAATAAGCTTCCATAAATGAGAGCAACTCATGTCCTGTAGTTCCATCCACTAGCTGGTAAATCCTTGGCAAAGGAAAGATGTCCTTTGGGCATGCCATATTCAAATCCGAGTAGTCGATACATGTTTTCCATTTTTTCATTTGACTTCTTGACCTACATAGGGTTGGATATCCAATCGAGGTATAAACCGTTGGGGATAAAGCCATTTGCCATCAGCTTGTCGACTTCTTCTTTCAGCGCAACAGATTGCTCCAGACCTAAAATGCGCCTATTCTATTTTACTGGTGTAAACTTTTGATCAATATTTAGTGCATAACACGCTATCTTCGACGATATCCTGCATATAGCTAAATGTTTCCAAGCGAATACATCCAAATTTCCTTGGAGGAAATTAACCAATTACTTCCGTAAGTTAGCATTGAGCTAATATCCAATCTTTAGGACCCGAGTAGGGTCATCCATGTCAATTGGAACATTCATCGTCAGCTCAGCTGGTGCCGGTCTCCCTTCTCTTGACTTCTTCCTAGGATCCATAGCCTTATAAACTTGTTATGGTTCCTAAGCCAACGTATAGGCTTTAGTTGCTATGCCTGCATGTCTTGAATGTGGAAAGTCCTCTCTACATTATTACCTTTCTCACATCATTTTTCTGCCCTCAATTCCATAAAGTAACATTCCCTTCCAACGCTCTAGTCTTTATTTATCGATCTGACCCCATTTTCTATGGGGGGCTTTATCACCAAGCACTATGGAGCCAGTGTGATTCTAAAATTGATGAGGGTTGATCGGCCCAAAAAGGTGTAATATGCCAAGTATTGATCTACTATAGAGAATTTCTAGATCTGGACTATCCTGCTATCTCCTTCGCCCAATTCCATAGGCATATCATTCGTTCCAATCAACTATTTCACTTCACCCATAAAGCCTTTGGTTTTATAAGTTGTCACCTCCTTCATGCTCATCTTCATCTGGATGTTCTTCTGAACGGTATTGTTTGCGTCAAAATTGGCACAAACTCCCAATATATTGTGCAGAGAACAAGTGATGAAAAAGTAAATGAAAATGGGTAAAAATAGTACACACAAGGTTTATAATAGTTTAGCTAATCATTTCCTATGTCCACTTGAGATTTTGTTGGCAATATCTCTATTTTACAATTGCTACTCTTATCATTCGACACCACTCGGTAGCCAACTCCAAGAAATAAGTACAAAGTTGTATGAGCCAAAAGAACTCCTAAATGAAGCCCCTTAAGCTTTATTTATAACTATTGGTCGTCGGGAAAGATCCAGCATGTCCTCTTCTACGTTTTCCACAATCTCCGGTAGCTGCTCAAGGGAAGATGTGGTCGGCTCAGCAATGTTGATCGATTGGTACCGATCCACTATGAATCAGTACTGATCCATAAAACTTTATTATGGATCATTTCGGTTGCCTTGAGATGAACCATCATATCCTAGTCTGATGTTTCTCCGCTTATTTGCATTGTTTTAGGCATGTTTCTAAGTTAATCTGATGGATTGGCAAAGGAGTGGACTTGTTAATTTCTGGTACTTGAAGAATTCGATAGCATAAAGCATGCGAACGGTCTAAAGAGTTGTGAACGGGCTTTTGGCATCAATACTAGGCAGCATGGGAAAAATGGTGTGATTTGGATGCAATTCGATCGATCGATACTGTTCCATTAGATGGATCGGCAGCGATCCATCTAATTAAGGAATTGGGCCTTGGAATTTTCATGTTGCCTTTGACTTTGTCCTATGATCTTGATGGTACTTTGTTTTGTTGATTCTATGGCTATCTCTCTAGGCCTTCTACCTTAATAGCTTTTAAGTTTTATTTGTCAAATTAGTCTACATATTATATGGTCAAAAGAGTAGATAACACTTGCCCCCAAAGTGCATATTATAGCAAACACGATGTACTTTGAAGAGAGACAAGTTAGGATTGCCATCTCGGACTCTAGTTCATGCGCTGAATAGTTATTGTCCTTTTCCAAACCTTTTCGATGAAATGCTAAGTCTCTAGTTATTTGTCACAATGCTTCACTAGCACTTAGCATTATAAAAATGGAGCGTGTTCTCATGATCTGTCATTCCAAGCTCGATAATTTTTTAACTTATTCCTTTTTTGGAATTTTAAAGTTTGAATGTCTAATTCTAGCTATTGTATGTTCAGCATGTGCATATGCAAAAGCATTGATTTTCCATCACATCTTGGCTCCATATATATATTGGTTCCTATAAAACACCTAATATATACATGTGTATATGTACATATATGTAAAAAAAATTTTACTTTTTTTTCTTTTTTTACCATGTTGATCATTCCGTACCGAACCATAGGGATGGACCTGTACCGATCTATAACCTTCGGTATAGCAATCTTTCATCCTACTTTCATGGATCTGATTTAATTTAACGCAAATCATTTCATTCTTTTCCTTCACTTTATTTGATATTGCTTCTAAGTGTTTGTCTACCATTCAGAAAACTCAACCTTGAAACCAAGTTGAAATACATCCCCCTTCGCCTTAGCTACAAATGTCACCATCAGACCCTGCCTAAGATTAGCCATTATCGATCTTCGCTTTCAGATCATGCTCGAACCAAGTGATTTCGAGCCATATACTTAGATTTAAGCCTTGAAACTTGAACGAGACTACTAGATTAACATCTTAGCATACATAGGTAGGTAGTGATGGTGAAGATAAATGCCAACGAGGGTGTATTGCTTCAAGGACGAATGACCATTCTCAGGGATAGTGCTCCAAATCATCGAGGGTAGAATTTCTTCAAGGGCTATCGTTCGGTATTGAACCTGCCCTTGGGATTTTCTACCTTGCTCAATTTTGAGAAATCCAAGCACAACCACTTGGAATCAAAACCCTTGAATGACATCCTTTGAGTTTGTGATATCTTGAATGCATGGCCTCTAACTCGAAGCCCATTGGGACGGTCAGCAATGAAGGTCACTTCAGACAAATTCCAAACTCTTGAATAAGCTGTTGTGCAATATTGAAAAATCAACAATGCACTACACTACACAACACTACACTAGGCATTCACTTTACATATGGCAATACTTTTAATCAATCTGATACTACTTATGTGTTGAGTTTTGATAGCTATGGTTAATAGACGTTTCAAGTGTCTTTCTACTTAAGCTACTGATCTGTTAACTATCAAATATAACGAATCATATATCGAGTCGAGCTCGACTATGATTTCGTTAGCACAATAAACTCTGGTGCAACCTGTACCTCAACTCGAAAATCTACAAGGGTAATAATAGGTTTCGAAAGTTCCAATAGAGCCTATAGGAGGGATGGAGGTTGAGCCTGTAGAAGGTCCAGGTCTAAAAGTTTAATCCCCCTGATACCTTTTAAGATGCAATCATACAGACCACCTCATAGATTCTCCCACATCCAAAATCGAAGAAGGCCCCTTAGGAGAATTTGTGAAAAGCATGAATTTCCTTTTGTGGTTGTATTAGTTCTGACACTCCATTAAAGAGCACACCATTCACTAGATGGATATACAACATGCAATATGTATGTATGTTTGGTAGGATATGTGATGCCATTTAATCAGTTCATCTAACAAGTTCTACATTTAAAGAGACTAGCTCTAATACAGCTTCATTCAAACAGTTATGCTTTCCTCCAAAGTTTGTTTATTATATTTTCTTGCCATTTCGACCGCTTTCCTTGCAACCAAGAGATTTGACATTTATTCGGCTTTAAGCATCACAAGTGGAGTCCTTCCCTTCTCTTTCTAGAGCCTTCCAAAGGTTGTTAGAATAGATTGAGCTATTTCAAGGAGGAATTTTTCTTTGTTCACTATCCTCCTAGGTTCGCTTAATGATGGATATCTACTTGTAGACTCCACTCTAAACTTTATCATGATGTTCCGCATCCATAACTTTGTCACTTCTGAACATATTTTTTGTTCTTTATAGATGTATCTTGCAGGCCCTTCAATGCAACATTAGCAGAGATACTCCATTTAATTCTGAAGGAGGAGAAAGAGGCCAAGATGTTGCTCAACGATGAAAACCTATGTTCTTATAACCTGTTGCAATTCAATTGTAATGTTGGAGCTACCCCGGGAGTTGGTCATGATGGAGAGGAAGATTCTTCTTCAGATAGTGATGGAGATCACTCACCAATGCCCCTAGTTCAAAGTCCATTGATCGAGGCTAGCCATGTATAGGAGTACATCGAAGAGGGAAAAAGCAAGGTGAAGGTGAAGAAGCAACAAAACATCGCGAAGAGGGTGAAGGCGATGATGATCGCAACCTCTTAAGAGAAAAAGCCTTGAAATTAAGCTTCCTAAAAAGAGGACTTCGGCGCTACCTTCGCCAGCAACATCCTTGTTTAAGACCCTTGTACAAACTTTGAAGGATCCCTTTGCTAGCCTTAGGAAAATTCCAAATAAAATCAACTTTTTTGGCCTTGTCGATATAAGTATTGCGGATGTTAGGTCCCGAAGTCATATTTAAGATGACATGCCTTCTATTAAAGCACGGGAGATTAACCTTATCAGCAAAATCAAAACCCACAATCCATTGGGGGGATATTAGGACACTACTTGCGCACACATATGCACTACTGTCTACACAACTCTTGTAGTGCTTTTGTCTTATCAAAGTTGATTTATCTTTGTTTTACTCACATGTTCTACAGTGCGATGTGGATTGTACAAGGATTTCCAGGATTAGATGGGATATCAAACGAGGCGCAAACCAACTTCATGACCTCACAAGCCCATTCATGAATCTGATTCCAACCGGCGTTTAAGTCGTGATCATGGGTTAGAGAGAAAAATTATAGGCCATATGATTCGTCGTCTAGGCATTGTCTAGATCTAGATCTTCCCCATCCAAAGGTTAAAAGAGGCGTTCTAGTCGTCAAGATGATCGTCCATGCAATGACACTGACCACACCAAGTAGCTAATGTTGTCCCGCACTTCTCAATAGTCTTAGCATCCATCAAAACCTAATATATCTGATTCTTCTTGATATAGACATGATAAAGAACCTATCGAGAAGCCGGTTGAGCAGCCTTTCAATGAAGAGGAACGACCGATCGCTTCAAATCCTTAGATTGCTGGATTACAATGTTATTTCCTGAAGATCAACTTCAAAGCCTAGAAATTTGTTCCCAATCTAAAGGACATCCCAAATGATGTCAAGGGTCAGACGTTAGTATATGTTGGGGATGTATACGACCAGTACTTCACTTGGAGGAGGCTAGCCAAGGTAATTTTGGAATACTTCAAGAAATTAGAGGCCGGGATTTTAAGAATGAAACTTATAGTGAATCAGAATGATGATATAGTTGCCTACATTGATAAAGACATTTCCAAGTTAAAGAAGGCCAAAGAGGATGGTGATGAAAAGGTTAGGGAGTTGAAGGTTATGATCAAGAAAGAAAGAATCATATGATCGAAGTGGAATCTGTTTACTATAGGAATCATGATTTGGCCGAAGAAGTAAGAGAAATCAAAGCATAGCTTGAAGGTGAGAGGAAGGAGAATGATGGGGCTCTTCAGACTTCTCAAACTTACCGTAAAGAGTTGTTTGATGCTTGTAATGAGAGAGACAATGCGCATATGGAAATAGATGACATGCTAGACAAGGTGAATAGAGTGGGCGAGTTGGTGGCTTTTGTAAAAAGACGGTTTAAGGACAGCTTCACTCATCACCAATTACAACACCAATGTTCTTAAATTCTGAGACTTAGCATGGAGCTGGTAAGGCTTATCCTTGCACTTTGGCGATGGCGTGGGAGAAAATTGTGTGTGACGAGCACAAACATTCTAAAGGAGCTAAAATAGACTTAGTACAGGTGGAGAATGAGATTTTGAGTGCAGAGGAGATCGAGGTGCTCAGAGCAGGCAAACTTATGTTGCATCCAGAATTTGCTTATATAGTTCAGAGAGATCAAGCTGAAGCATCTGGCACCACTCCTTAGAATGTCATGATAGGTCTTACCTCTAATCCTCTAGCTACTTCTATTTGTTCATCAGACATTGGGTATAACCCAGATGCACTGCAGCTTCTAAATCCTAGCATGTTATCTTCAATCCTGGAGGGAAACTCAGATGATATGTCTGCCCACACGGAACCACTATCTAGGGGAGGTATTCCGCTGACCTTCCCATATCTGAGAAGGCACACATGACAACTATCGATGTTGCTAATCTCTCCTTTTATCTATCTCAAAATATAGGTCAACTTACGACTCTAACTCTTCCCAAAGAAACCTCCCAACCAGATCCAGCTACAACAATGACCGATTCAATGGTTGTGACTATCTTCGGAGCTCTTTAAGCGTTCTACTTTGTAATACTCGTGGTCCCGTGCATAAAAGATCCAAGCTCTAGATGAAGAAAGGATCGATGAGTTTTAAGAGTATTATCTAACCTTTTGGCCCAGTTATATTTGAATTGATTAGATAAGTTAGATTCATCTGCAACTGGATCGATAAGTCAGATTAACTATCACGAAGGCTGGAGATCGGGCATAGATGATGATATGAAGTAGTGGCGAAGTAAAAGTAGAAGACGAGCTCAATAGAACATGGAAGTAAAAAATTATATCATTGAGTGAAAATGGATCGTGTACGATCCATATTCACCAATTATGGATCGTACCGTATCGTATTACAATTCAACTCAATGGAAAACTATCGACATCTCAAAATCTACAAGTCTAATACACATAAAAATTTAGAAATGTAAATATATTAAAGAGTGGAGATAACCATATCGATCGCTTGCCTAAACGAGCCTATAGAACGATTGGTGGCAATCGTTATTGTGAAGATGCGGGACAGAAGATCGGTACCATGACTTCTTCTAGATTTGGAGATTCTGGTTCCAAAATTTCGGGAAGATATCATCTTCCCCTATAATCTTAGACTTAATAGTTCATTTTGGAGATCTTTACGCTGCTTATTACTCTGCACTTTTTTGTAAACAAGGGTTTTACTCCGATCCATACTTCTGTGCTCAACAATTCAAGTGTTTAATATAGTTATCTCTCCAAAGTGGATGTAGGCTTTCAACATCGAACCACTATAAATCATTATCTTCTCATTACTTCTTATTTTCTGTTATTTTAGTTGCTTGTTTGCTCTTTTTTCATTTATTATTTTTCATTTATTTCTCTACAAAATCTCTATTGGGTGTTTGTGCCAACTTTTGGTGCAAACATTTTGATGCTTTCGTTGGGAAGGAAATTCTCAGCTCTATTTGGATGTGCTGCTAATGGGTTGCATAAATCCCAAGAAGAGATCCATAGTTATCTTCAAGTAGTTCATTTGTTCTATTCAGATTGGCTAAAGTCTAAGGAAAACTGTCAACAATGGTTAGGAACACCAGATCTATCGCTCAAAACATAGAGGGAAATGAGAGCGCCATCATCTAGCAAAGAGGCCAAAGCGATCTACCAGTAGATGTTAATGCCGCCAATCCAGTTGAAGTCCAAAATCTAGCTAATTCCATCATAAGAGTTGATTTCCAGAATTTGATGAAAGAGATCATGGATAGCCTCCAATAGTTGAACCAACAAATTCAAGCCAAAATTAATCTAATGAATCAACTCAGGCAACAATAATGCGGAAAAACTAGTAGGGAACCAGCTCTCTATTCTACATCGAAGAGCTCAACTTTGTCAGATGACTATCATAGTCGTAGATGTTGCAGAACCGACGGATACCACGTTGAAACATCGATCCACCATAAACCGACTGATCCAGATAGACCGATAACGATTGTCACTGATCCATCTAGAACGGCCGGTGTCGATCCTACTTTTGGAGGTGGGTTAGAGTAGACGACGGTAAGAATGCACATAGGTGATGCCATGGTTGACCTGGATGCTAGATTTCAAGTTAATGCAGATGAGATACCTCTCAAGAATGATGACAATGTGAACGCGTGCGATGCATCGGGGAGATGTTATGCAAAGGAGGCGTGGAATGACTCATAGACATCGACCGGACCATTCACATGAGGTGGAGCACGAATACCGCTTAGCTCAAACTATCTAATTGCCAAACTCGTCGAATATGGTCAGACAGCTAGTAAGGGAGAGCGAAGACTTGACTAATGATGATTGGCAGATCTTAAGAAGCCATACCCCATTCACAGACAATATTTTATATGCGAAACATCTAACGCTGTTAAGGTTGAATCACTCAACTACTCAACCATACCAACCATTCATGCGGTTACCACGTATAACGGTTATGGTAACGGTTAAAGAATTTGAATACTGTGGTTAACCATACTAGCCAGACATGATTGTTTTGAGTAATATTCAACAATAAACTATAAATATTAGTAATTTAAGTTAAAAGAATAGCTTGTACATGAATAATATGCGTCTTAATGAATAATAATATGTTCATGCATATTGGTCGTTTTAAAAAAAACAAATAAATTTGCAAAAAACAGTTAGAGCTATATCAATTTATTACCAATAATGCATGAAATTGAAAATATATGTACGACATGCTTCAAAATTGAAAATATGACGGTTAACCATCATAACGGTTACGGTAACGGTTATAAGAATTTATAAACATCAACAATGGTTACGGTTGGTAGTAATAATGAAGGTTATCGCAACTGTGATACCCCAAGAAATATCCAAGGAAATTTGGCATGCCATCAATGCCTGCCTAAAAGGGAAAAATTGACCCCAGGAAGTACATCATGATATATGAATGGCCGATGGACTCCATATGAGCCAATGATGCCAAAAAATGCAAATGTTTTCCCGTCACTCTTTCTGGCATTGCATTGATGTGGTTTACAAGAGTGCCCCCACTGTCGATCTCTAGATTTACCAATTTACTAATGAAGTTCGTGGAGCAGTTCCGTATGCTTGCAACTTGCCCCAAAGATGCAAGTCCCTATCAAGTGTGATCTAGGCTCCAGGAGAATCGCTGAAAGATTACTAGGTGAGATTTCATACAACTGTCACAAAAGTCAGTAATCTGAATGATCATTCGTTATTATGGTGGTAATAAGAGGGATTGATCCAAAATCTGACTTTGGTGATTGGTTAGTTGGTAAACCATTAGCGAGGTTGGAGCATTTCCATGCAAAAGAAGCTCAGTATTTGAGGAAAAAGGAAGCTAGATTCTCTAGGAAGAAGAATGTTGTCGGACCAAGTGGAGAGGGAGTGTAGAGTAACATTGCAGTGGAGCAGTCTGGGAAAGTTTTGGAAAAATTAGGTAAATTTTCATAATAAACTAAATCAGCAAAAGAAAGGTGGTGATAGGAACCATAAACGAAGAGTGATTCTGGAAGAGGAAAGCCAAGGATTCCAATGTATGATACCTACACAGCACTGAATATGTCTTTAGAGAATGTCTACTTGTCTACATGCAATACCATGTAGTATAAGAAGCCACCTCCAAAGGAATCGATGGAGAAACAAAAGCTGACTGGAAAATATTGTCCATTCCATGAATGCTATGGTCATAACATAAATGAATGCAGGCATTTCCAAGATGCTATCAAGAAACTGATTCAGGAAAGAAAGCTACTGTAATTTGTTAAAGCCTCGCAGGATGGTGGACAGGAGACATTCGACCCCAACCGAGGACAAGCATTGTACAGGGCTGAGGAGCCTATGTGAAATGGTAGAAAATTAGTTATCAACACAATAATCGAAGGAACATATCCAGTCGATAAGAGCTGGCACGAGATGGAGTGATATGCTATGCAATTAAGCTTATGAATTTTGAATGTTGTTCAAATATAGAAGAAGGGGCTCTGGCCAAACAGTAGCATACAATCGTTAATGAAATTATGTCCAGATAAGGTGGAGGCACCGACTGTCGACCCAGTAGTCATTTCAGCCATGATCAACACAGTCTTAGTGAGGAAAGTTTTGATTAACATTGGCAGCTCGGTGAATATTATTTTCAAAAAGGCGTATGATCAGATAAGAATGGAGGCCAAAAATCTTAAACCATGTAAAGCCTATGTTCTTGGCTTTAATGGTGTTGCAATGGAATTAGTGGGCTATGATGAACTACCGGTGGAGTTAGGAGAAGGCGACAGTAGGAGAGTACAGACGTTGCCACTCATTGTGTTGGATGTGGACACTCCATATCATGTTTTTCTAGGTTGACTGGTCCTTGCTGAATTTCAGGCAGCCATTTCCCCTTGGTGACATACATTAAAATTCCCAACCGATAATGGCGTAGGTGTTATAATCGAGATCGAGCAATCAGATATACTTGCTATGTGGCTGAGTTGAGGGATGCCCAATGGAAGGAGAAAGGTAAAGGTGTGGACAAGTCTCTCCGCATCAAAGCTACTGAAGATTGATAACCCACGCCTGGGCCTTGGCTCGGGCACTATAGTCTATTCTATAAATACATAGATCCGAGGGATGATGTGGAGGAGCCCAAAGAGACCAGGGTTGCACTAGCTAAGCTGACAATTAACATCATGGTCAGCCATGATGACTAGTCACGAATTTTAAGGATCTGATCACAGCTCAACCCCTTGATGATGAAAGAACTTGTTTATTTTCTCCAAGCGAACCTTGATGTGTTTGCTTGGACTCATTATGATATGCATGGAATCTCGCCTACCATTGTTAGCCACACACTAAATATCGACCCCAAGCATGTCCCGGTGAAGCAAAAAAGGCACGACATGGACCCAGAGAGTTCTGCCACCCTTGAAGAGGAGGTGGATAGACTTAAAAGCAACGGGTTAATCCATGACACCCTCTACCCTAAATGGGTATCCAATCCTGTACATATGAGGAAGGCAAATGGAAAGTGAAGAACATGTATTGACTATTCGGACTTAAACAAGGCGTGTTTGAAAGATAATTTTCCCCTTCTAAAGATTGACTAGCCGGTGGACTCAACTGCAGTACACTAATTGCTATCTTTCATGGATGCATACTCCGGATATAATCAAATCCCGATGCACATCCTCGACCAGGTGCACATCGGCTTTACTACTGATGTGGGTTTGTGTTTCTATGTGGTAATGTCATTTGGATTGAAGAATACTGGAGCAATCTATTAGTGCCCAGTCAATAGACTGTTTAAAAAATAGATTGGAAAGACGATGAAGGTATACGTGATGATATGATCGGGATGTCATGGCGATCACGCAACCACATTAAAGACTTAGAAATTTTTTTTGATGTCCTCCAATATTACAAAAGGAAGATCAATCCTTAAAAATATCCCTTTTACGTCGCATAAGGAAAATTCATGGATTACATTGTCAATGCTTGCGGAATCGAAGCTAATCCCATGAATATTTGAGTAGTTTTCAATATCTAGATGCCAAAAGACCATCAAACAAGTAAATAACCTAAATGGAAAGCTTTCCACCCTAAGTCGATTTATTTCTAGAGCCACCGATAAATGCATTCCTTTCTTCGACTTTATTTGAAGACGGAAAAGGAACTTTGAATGGATGTAGGATTGTGAAGACGCATTACAAGCTTTGGTGAACCACATAATGAGGCCTCCCATCTTGTTAAAACTAGTGGGTCATGAATATTTGTATATTTACCTGGCTGTGTCGGTACATGTTATAAGTGCGGCACTATTTTGAAGGGAGAATCAAATACAGAGACTGGTCTATTATGTTAGCAAGCGATTGACAGAAGCTGAAAGGAACTATTCAAAGATAGAGAAATTGGCATACTGCTTGTTGATTGCTTCGCAAAAGCTCCGCCCCTATTTTCAGGCTCATCCCATCAACTTCTACACCGATTAGCCATTACGACAGGTCTTGCAATGACATGAGAAATTTGAAAGGTTACTGAAGTGGAACATCGAGCTGAGCCAATTTGACATCCCTTATCGCCCTCGAAGAGCTATCTAGGGATAGGCACTAGCAGATTTATAGCAGAATTCACTGTATAGGGCGATCTCCTAGAAAGCGGTTGTTACTCCATAAAATACACCTTTCGACCGAGTCGAAAGGTCCTTTAACAAAGACCAAGAGAAAAGAGTTCGAGCCAAACCTTTTGTAGGAGTCAAAGGGATGCAGTAACCAAAGTTTAGCGGCTTCAAAAACTTTCGAAGGTGTCGAAAGGTGCCTTCTTACAGTATCAGGCAGTTCATACTTTTCGATGAAGGTGAAGAAGTTGAAGCAAGTATTAGCAACCCCTTTGAAAGCTATAGTAAGCCTATCGGTCGAAACCAGTATGGTATTGAAAGGGTTCTACATCAGATCAAAACTAGAACATAAGCTACTCAACAGGATCGAAAACCAATAGCAATTAAATCGCTTCGAAACCACTGTGATCAACCTATCGACCGTGTAGAAGGCTCCAAACTTACTTCCACTAACAACAAGGAGGCAAAGATCCATCCAAGGCACCTTTCGACAAAGTCGAAAGGTGCTATGAAGAAAGCAATATTCAGAAATCAGCAAAGGAGAAAGAATGATTAAAAACCTTTCGACAATTTCGAAAAGAGGCATGGCTTTCGACAAGGTCGAAAGATTCATAATAGCATACGAAAGGCAAACCTTTCGACAAGGTCGAAAGGTTCAAACAACATATAAAGGGCAAACCTTTTGACAAGGTCGAAAGGTTAAAACGACATATAAAGGGAAAACCTTTCGACAAGGTCGAAAGGTTCATAATAGCATATAAAAGAGGGACCTTTCGACCTAGTTAAGGGTGCGAAAGGGAGCCGCCAGCATCTGTAAATAAGACCTAAGGGGTCACATTTTGGGTATCTGATTTCCCTCATTCCAAACTTCTATTTTCTTTAACAAAGCATTGTAACCCCAATTGGGTGATCAGTTGGGAATTTAATGAAATAAAATTTCCTTAGATAGAAAAAGGGAAGTCTTGTGCATTAATGATTTCTTTACTGTTTAGGAAAGCTTTTGTTGGATTAACCTTTATATTTTAAGTTTAACCCTATCGAAAGGAACCTATCGACGAAGTCTACAAATCTTCTGGCCCTAACATCTTCTGTAACCTTTCAAAGCCATTGGTCTGAAGTTTTCGATAAGGTTGAAGCTGGTTCTTTAGATACCAAAACCTTGACTTATAGATTTAATCCAAAGGAAGTCATTCCCATAGCCTTTGACAAGGTCGAGACTTAACATTAAAAGACTTAACTCAGGGAATTTCAATCTAATCGAAAGAAAGGCTTTAGAAGGAGATCCCATACTAGCTCAACGGGATCGAAAGGTTACTTAACGTAGGGACCATACCTTCCGACGTTGTCGAAAGGTCCAATTTGAGAAATATCAGCAAATAAAGCTAAACTGAAAGGCAATTCCTAAGGGAATCATGCTAACTATTTATGCAAAATATTATCTATCTTTCTCAACATTACTTTGGGGTACTCACAAGAAATAATTTTAACATTTTTAGCACTAGAAGAGGGGCTCGAACCTTCAACTTGAATAAACCCCTAACATTACTATTCTCTAACCCCGCTTGGGTCAATCTTACATCAAGTTTATCTACTTTGGAAAATCATGGCTAGAAGAATTAAGCGATCTGAACAAGGGTCTTCTGAACCACATTTAACAAGGTTCTCCCCAGTAATCATAAAGGACTCCAATCAAGATGAAGAGCGAAGACTAAGGATCAAAGCTTTTAGAATTATAAACCAGAAAAAGCAGAATCTTATGATCCTGAGAAATGGTGCTTAAACCCTTTCCATGTTGGCCCTACCCCAATCTTTGCACTCGGAAAGAAGACAAATGGATGTGACAATATCATTAATCAAATGAGAAGAACAACTTAGCATTATTCAAAGGCACAATCTTTGAGAGAGATAATGAATGATTACATTGCCTTTGCACACAAATGGAAACCAACTATAACAAGAATACTTCCAACTCAAGAGGATCAAAAGGTAGAAAAAAGAAAAGAAATCGAAGACCATAAAACAATAAGGTCGAAGAATAAAAATTCAAAGAGTCATCCTCAAGAATCAAGCTTCGTATCTAGACTTCCAAAGGAATGCAACTTAACAACATCTATGGAAAATGTCTACTTGCTTACTAAGGATGAGCTTAACAATTGGCTGTCACAAAAGAAAAAGCCAAAACATGAAAGGAACTTGGGAGGATACTTTTGGCACTATCATATGATGAATGGTCATGAAACCAACCATTGCAAAGCCCTGGAGGGGGTGATCATAAATTTCTTTAGGCAAGGAAAGATCCGTGCTTTTGTAAAAAGGATTTGAGAAAAGATTAACAAAGATATACTTTTAGTAAGAGAAAATCTATATGGTTGGGAGTGAAATGCTCCTCATATTTGGTTACTACTTAAGATGGTAGTTTACCTAAAATGGTAGAAAAGCCTCTGTCCTCCCCGAGATGGCCAGGTCTGAGCACCTCCTGAAGGGAGGGTGATCAAGCCTTTAGCCGCACTATGAGATGGCCAGGTTAAATCACTGGACAAGCCCTAGGCCGCACCTCTGGTCAGTTAAGGCACCTCTTAGAGGGAGGACGGAGTAAGCCTTTATCCGCGCTATAAGATGGTCAAGTTAAAGCACCGAACAAGCTCTTATCCGCACCACGCTATCGCTAGGTTAAGGAACCTCCTAGAGGAAGAAAGGAGTAAGTCTTTATCCACACCATAAGATAGCCAGGGTAGAGCACCGAATAAGCCCCTGTCCGTGCCACAAAATGGCCAGGGAAGGGCACCTCTTGAAGGAAGGTTGGGTAAGTCCTTGGTACCAGCCTCTAAGATGAGCTAACCAAGAGCACCGAACAAAAATGGACTAAGATGTCCAAGCCTAAGAAGAGGCTCATACAACAATGGACTAAGACATCCAGGCCCAAGAAAGGGCCCGTAAAAAAATGGACTAAGACATCCAGGCTTAAGAAAAGGCCATCAAATAATGGACTAAGACATCCAGGCTTAAGAAAAGGCCATCAAATAATGGACTAAGATGTCCAAGACCAAAGGAGGCCCATTCAATGAAGGACTAATACGTCCAAGCTCGAGAAGAGGAACATTCAGCGATGAACAAAGATATCTAGGCTCGAGAAGAGGCTCATCAAATTACGGACTAAGACATCCAAGCTTAAGGGGCAGCTAATCAAATTATTTCTATATATTCAAAACCTGAAGGGTTCATACGTGTCGAAGGGGATAAAAGCAAAGAAGTGAAAAAAAATCCACTTATTGTTACCTGAATCTAGGTTTCGGTACTTTCATTCCCAAACATCATCAATTAATACTTGAATCAGGGTTTCGAATCTCTTTCAATCACTAACTTATTATATCCGAATCTAGGAATCAAGACTACTACTTATTTAAAACCTAATCAAGGTGCAAAATCTTTGGATTTTTATTCATCACAAATACCTGAATTTGGGTTAAAGAATATTATCATAAAGATCACTGTTAAGAGTTTCTGAATGTGAACTTCGAATTTTTAATTCTTTCAGATACCATTAATGTTAAGGAATAGGTCGAAAGGTTACTACTTCAAAAATTCAGATATTGATTTCTAAATTTGATTCTTTATTAAATTTCTATTGAAGGTTACATTCAATATTTATTTCCTCGCGAAAAGGCAAGAATTTCTATCAATAAAATTCAGACATTCTAGCCCAGTGGAAGAAGTTGAATTCTTGATCATCTCTCATTGTGGTTGAACAAGAGATTTTGACATTTATTATAAACCACTTTTCGTACAATTAAAAAGATGATTTGTTAATCTGAGAAAATGACATACATACACAAGTATGTCGATTTCAAGCTAACAATTAGAAATATTGTTTGCTACATGCTTTTCGGGAAAATCAGAACAACAAGGAATGACCAAAGATTCGGCAAGTCGAAAAATCAATGAATGAGTAGTTTAAAGGCATTTGAAAAGAAAAATTACAGAAAAAGACTGCAAATCATGTGATATTTATGAAGTTTATGTGATTTACATAAGTTATGAAATTATTTACAGAACTATAAAATTATTACATATATACAAGATAAATTTACATCATTCAAACATTTAAATGGATTACAAATCTTGAAAGGCCTTGTCAAGGGTCTCCACGACTGAAGGGTCCACAACATGGTGAATAGCCACGAAAAGAACTTCCTTAAGTTTCTTATCTTTTCTCCTTATCCCACTCTCATCATCAATCATATCAATATTGGTCTTTAAGGCATGATTAAAAGCTCTATTGGCTGACCTAAGGGTTTTATTTTCCCTCTCTAACTCTACAACGTGCTTCTCAAGCTGATAGTTATCATGTTCGAGCTTTTGATTCTTGGCAGCATACACATTGGTAGTCTGGGAATACTTAGCTTTCTGTCGCTCGTTAAAGTACTTGGATATTTTGTATGTTACTCTTCGGTACCAATTCCCCACTACATTATCATCTAAGCCTAGGGAAGGGTTGCACATAGTTGGGAATTTTTGAGTCGTGAGTTGTGTTTCCAGAGTGAGTTTAGTAGCTGGAGGAGCACCGCGAGGAACCAACAGATCAATGTCTGAAGTCTTGTCACCCATGATGAATTCCAAAGAGGCACACTTTGCCTGGCTATCTTTTAATTTCAACTCCAGGTCGCTTATTTGCTGAATAAGTTCATACACCTTTTGATCAAAGTCAATTGAGGGATTAGTCTTTATTTGTTGCGTAAGAGCAACAACTGTCTCATCTTTACATTTAATTTGCACTTTGAGATAGTCTATATGATCTTGGTGGTTGTTATCCATAGTTTTCTGAACGAAATATCTCTTATGCCATTTCACGGCTTTAACATTACCACCGAAGCATTCTAATAAAACATCATCGCTACGCATAATCCCTCCACTTACTTGCAACAACTTCTCTCTAGTGACGTCAATGCATGAAGATAAATTATGAAGAATAGAAGTTGTAGACAATTGCAGCTCCTATTTAAACCAAAGAAGTGAAATAAAAATTAGGATATGGATAAAAAATATCTTTATTATTATAACGATGGATTAAAACTAAGACAACAACAAATTTAAAAGATACAACATGCAATTGGATTACATTTAAAGTTTAGAGACTATTTTCCTAACTTTATCTAGAGAGTTAGCTGAAAGAGTAACTATCAAATCAAGGGGCATAGTAACTCCTTCAGGGGTTATTACTAGTGGGCATTGGCTGTAGTCCCATTTCCCAGCTGGAGAACTATATATACCGTAAATTAATTTTGAGTGAAATGTCCTGATCTCTTTAAGAAATGCTTCCTTCTAAGTGCCGAGGAAGTCGAAACGTAGACGAAAGTATTCCAAGTACAATTTTTGTAAATCTCGAAGAAAGCAATATCTCGCTAATTTTGAAGTCTTTAAAACTGATGCATTTTAAGAGTAAAACCTTCTCAATTTAGCATATTGGCTTAAGTGGTCTCTAGGGACCAGTTGACCTAAAGAACTGTCATTCTGAAATAATAGAATAGAAAAGCTAAGCATAAACGAAATAGCGCTAAAACATATATTTATAAACCAATTAATTGTTACGTATGTACAATCATTCATCTGGTTCGTACAAAACAGATTTGGAGAAAAATTTAGAGATAAATTTATCCTTATAGTACTTAAGCTTCTCCGGTGGAGGGGGAGATCTAGAGGAATCGACCCGACTCGCGGTAAGTTCCAGCAAGCTCCAGGATGCGAGTCAGATCCGTGTTCATCTAAGTATCCTTTGTGTAAACGTTTGAGTAAACCCCGCTGAATTCACCTAATACGAAAAATATTTAATCGAATGTCTACAGTAAGCTTTATACAAGAAATTAACTAAAATGTCCCTTTCTTCAATCATCATCCAAAATAAAGAAAGCAACTCTTGATTCTCCTTTAAGTGTGTGTCGTATTAGAGACGCGCTCTCTTTAATAACGGGACAACCCTTTGATTTTTAAAAGATGTCAGGAAAGAGGCACTCTGGTTAAGACAGTGATACTTTTCGGAGAGGATGTTATGCTCCTTTATCCATCTATCTAACTCCCTATATAACTTGTTAATTTCCGCTTGTTTCCTTTCAAGTTTTGTTTTTATAGGGGAACTGAGGCTACCTCCTTATCTAAAATGAATGATTTTACACTAATTATTATCTTCGAAGAGAAAGATATTTAAGCAGGGAATTCCATATCTGGGAAACTGGAACAAAATCCTAGGACGTATGCTCTTTCTCTTTCAGATCCTTAGTTTGGGCAGGAGCTGGCTCATCTTCCGGAGCAGCAAAAGGCCTTGGGGATGCAGGTAGAACATCCTTTTGAAGGGATGGCTCTTTCTCAGGAAATTTAACTTGATCACCACCATCCTTTTTTGAAGCTCTAGAAGGACCCTGTTTGTCTCCACCAAGGCCATGACCTCCGGTAGGCTCATTATCATTGTCAACGTCGTCATCATCATTGTCACTGCCTTTACCACCATCATCATCCTTTTCCTCATCAGCGTCATCTGTGTCACCCTCCTCCTCAGATTCAGATTCAATTTCAAAGGAGAGGACATCAAAAGAAAGGATTTTAGCTCCATTAACTTCCTCCTCGCCCTCAAGTTTAATAAACTACTTCATTTGGTTGACTTTGCCATCACTCTTTCGGCTAAATCAAGGTTAAGTGAAGGAAAGCCAAAGTTAGGGCAATTCTTGTAGTTGTCAATGTATGTGAGCATAAGGGAATCTTCATAATTCTTTAGCATAATTAGCCAAAGGGTGACGTCGATAAGTTAAGATACCTGCCGTTGGACATCAGAGAGGGTACGAACAGCAAGTTTGAGTGAATCTCTGGTCTTCTTGAATTTATCTTTCAAAGAAGTGTTCTTAGCGACCAGGCGAACCTTTTCATCTTACATATCTTTCAAAGTGAGCTCTATGTAAAGTTTTCCATCAGTAGTGAGTTGGTAAGCCTACTTCTCTGCTTCTAAATCGGCCTCAGCCTGGACAAAAGAGGCTTTCACTTGTTGCAGCTCTATAGTAGCATCGTTTTTGGCATCCGTCAAGGAAGATACTTGATTTTTTAGCTTGAAATTTTCCTTCTGCAGGTTGGAGGATCCAAATGAAGACGTTGAAATGTGTTCGTTCAGAGCTATCCAACTCCTAGAAATCTAGAGTGAGAAGTGTAAAACAAGTTAGCGATTAGAGAAAACCGATGATAATAAGGTCAACTGAATAAGAGCTTACCAAAAGTTGCTGCTCTATTAGAAAGCAATAATTCCCCGCCATGTTTGGAGTGATAGATGACAAAGAAGTAGAAGTGAAGGATTCAGAATGCAAGATGAGCTCGACTAGTTCTTCAAAATTTGTAGATGGAGGAGTAGAAGGTGATGACCCTAGAGGAATTTGTTTCATGGAAGGAGCCATCAATAAAGCTAAGGGCATCTGCTCAAGTGTAGTTCGAGAATCAGAATTGGAGATGCATGAAAAAGGATCAGGAATAGGCGGAGTTTGCTCTAGTTTATCTTTGAGGGTTTCAACAATAGGGCTCTTCGAGACTTGTTCAAGAGACAGGCACTCCTCCTCTTCCTCCACATCAGTGATTTTAGCGACTTTCTCCGAGGGTGCGTCTTTAGGAGACTCATCAATATTCTTTTAAAAGTTTTCTTAGATTTTGCAAAGTCTACCATGATTGATGTCACTCTAGAAGTTGATGGAGGAGGGGCAGCATCACTAGAAGACACTATGACTTAAGAAGAAGCTGGAACAAATTCAAGCAGATGTAAAGTCAGTTAAAATAATTCAAAGAATGCTAGGGACAAAGAAGAAAATAGTAAACCAATAATATGCCCAGAGGGTCAGCACATATAGGTGAGTGTTCAACATCTCCTAGGGAGAGAAAGCACTTGTCATGTAAGGAGTGCAGGAAAGAGGGAGGAGTTCCTAAGTTCCTCTGGCCTGCTGGTAGTGGAGCATGCTTTCTTAAGTTTGAAGGAGTTAGAAGTGTCAATCTGCTCCCAATTTGTCTTGAAGCCACAATTAGAGGGTCGACTGTTCTCTTATTGACATCATTAAGCTTCTTGGAAGAGACACCTAATAAAGTAAGAGATTAGTTAACGAAAAACATAAAGTAGGGGAAAGACAACATAAGACCAGACTTATGGGGAGAGGCAAAAGCCCAGCGAATATTAGCAAAACATTTGACAAAGAAGAACCAGTTCTCCCAGTCCTTGAATTTGTTGACCCCATCTGATATTAATTTCTAATGGGTTGACTCTGTATATTTGAATATTGAGATTGCTCAGCCTTGCCAACTTGGTTAAGAAATGTAGCATTTTAGCGTTCAGAGAAGGGAGACCAGATTCCAGCACAAGCATCTCTGGAGACAGGAGATGAGTGTAAACGTATGGAGATAGCTGGATCGAGGCGATTCCAACATAGAATAGATAAGAAGATAAAAACTTCGGGAAAGGTAAGAATCTGCCATGCTATATGTGAATATTAGTATAAGCAAAATACCCTTCGGGAGGGTTGTCTATGGTGTTAGTCTTCCGAGGAGGGATGGCTTCAGTTCCAGTGATACGAAATCCCTAAGAATGGCATTGACTTCATCTTGAGATGTAATGGAAGAATGCTTGAAACGGCTTCAACTTTCTTAGGAGAGCTCATGATTCTGCCTGGTGAAAACGTTTTACTTAAAAATCATGATTATTTATGAATTTGAAATGCATTCGAGAGTTAAACAAAGAAATCTACTTGGATAATTTAAACATGAAAACAGACATAAAGCTTTAAGATTATGCAAAAATTCTAAGTCAGAAACCAAATAGCATGAGCTTTCGACAATGTCGAAAGGACAATAGCATGAGCTTTCGAAAATGTCGAAAGGACAATAGCATCAACTTTAAACCAGCATATCTCAACATTGTTGAAAGTGTAAAAAATAAATAAATAATAATATGTGTTCCTTGAGCTATCGACAAAGTTGAAAGGACGAGATGTAACATTTATCCATTTATCACTTTTCGACAACGTCGAAAGCTCTATGGGAGCCTGGATACACTACAAGCGTAACATAATGCTAAGCGACAAGACCTTTCGACATTGTCGAAACCAATTACTTAAAATTCTTGAGCAAAAATATTAATGTTGTCGATGTAGTCGAAAGGTTTGGTTAATGTTGTTGAAAGCTATCCTACCCATTGAAGTCAAAAAGTTTAAAGTTAAACTTATATACGCCTTAAACGTTTTGACAAAGATAGGCAGAAACAACTCTAGGGTCAAAGAGTTTCAACCTTGTCAAAAACTAATTGTCGAAAGGTTTGAAAGGTTTCGACCTGGTTAAAGGCTTGTTGTCGAAGGGGTCAAAGCGTTTAACTAAGTTGAAACGTTTGACTATCGAAGAGGTAGGTCCACTCCACTTAGCTACATATTCTTCGACAACATTGATCAAACTGGCAATACAACACCTTTCGACCACATTGAAAGGTGCTAAGAAAGAAAATCCAATATTACTGCCTCAATCTCTTTCGAAGGGGTAGAAAGGAAATTTTGTGCCGCCAAATTTGTCATCTATACACACGAGAAGTTTCTGGGTAATTGAATCGGGTTTAACTAACCCTAAACCTGATTATAAATCCAGGTTTCAAAAATTTCTTGAAGAACAAGAAAATCAAATATTTTAACCAAATGAACTCGAACAGAAATTAAAACTATCTCAATTTCCAAAGGTATAAGGATAATTAAAAAATCGAAAACTTAGGTTACAAATAAAGAGAAAAGTCAAAATTTTTGGAATAAGAACTAAACCCGATAAAAGGATTTTCAATAACAATCACCGTCAACCTCAAAATGCAAAGTGAGAACTAAATTCTATTAATTTAAGAAACTAAATTAAGAGGAAGTTTTTAGGCAAGACAAACCAAAGTTGAATTTCAATTTTGGGATCTGGAAATTGAAATTTAATTAAAGCATGAACGAAGTTCGAATGAAAACTAAAGAAATATAGATTGATTTAAACTTACGGTTTGAATTTGGAAATTACCCTGATTTCTAGAAAGCAAAGTTTAGGGAATTTTGGAGAGTTCTTTAACTTTTTCTTAATTATTTTGATTGCAGGTAAAAGAAGAAGAAAGAGAATAAGCGTACTTTATAAGAAAAGTCGCCTAGATTATCGATCATTGGATAGGATTTGAATGAACGACCCAGATCTGCGTGGGAAGGCCAAAAGGCGGGAAGTTTTTAGGTTTCAACAAAGATGAGTTAGAAAGTCAGGGGCATTCCTTCGCAAGGGAGGAAAATGTTACTCCAAAAAATCCACATTTCGATTGAGTCGAAAGGTCCTTAAACAAAGACCAAGAAAGAAGAATTCGGACCAAACTTTTGAAGGAGTCGAAGGGATACAGTCATCGAAGTTTAGCGGCTTCAAGAACTTTCGAAGGTGTCGAAAGGTCCCTTCTCACGGTATCAGAAAGTTCTTACCTTTCAAAGAAGGTGAAGAAGTCGAAGCAAGTATTAGAAACCCCTTTGAAATCTATAGTAAGCCTTTCGAATCGGTCGAAACCAGAATGGTCTTCAAAGATTCTACATCAGATAAAAACTAGAACATGGGCTACTCAACAACATTGAAACCAATAGCAATTGAATCTCTTCGAAACCAATGTGATCAACCTATCGACCGAGTAGAAGGTTCCAAAATTACTTCCACTAACAACAAGGAGGCAAAGATCCATCCAAGACACCTTTCGACAATGTCGAAAGGTGCTATGAAGAAAGCAACACTTAGAAATCAGCAAAGGAGAAAGAATGATAAAAAACCTTTCGGTAACTTCGAAAGGATGCATGGATTTCAACCAGATCATAAGTTAAGAGAGAATGAAGGAATTTCTAGAGCACGACAAGAAGAACAAGGACACTTTTCGACAACGTCGAAAGGAGGCATGGCTTTCGACAAGATTGAAAGATTTATAACAGCATATAAAAGGAAAACCTATCGACAAGGTCGAAAGGTTCAAACAGCATATAAAGGGCAAACCTTTGGACAAGGTAGAAAGTTTCAAACATCATATAAAGGAAAAACCTTTCGACAAGGTCGAAAGGTTCATAACAGCATATAAAAGAGGGATCTTTCGACCCAGTTGAAAGCAAGGGCGCGAAATGGAGGCCTCCTACATTTATAAATAAGACCCAAGGGCTCATGTTTTGAGGATCCGATTTCTCTCATTCCAAACCTGTATTTTCTTTAGAAAAGCATTGTAACCCTAATTGGGCGATCATTTGAGAATTTAATGAAATAAAACTTCTTTAGTTAGAAAAAGGGAAGCTTTGTGTATTATTGATTCCTTTACTGTATAGGAAAGCTTTTGCTGGATTAACCTTTATATTTTAGGTTTAACCTTATCAAAAGGAACTTATCGACAAAGTCGATAACTCTTCTCGCCCTAACATCTTTTGTAACCTTTCGAAGCCATCAACTCTGTAGTCTGAAGCTTTCGACAAGGTCAAAACCTGTTCTCTAAATACCAAAACCTAAACTTATAGATTTAATTCAAAGGAAGTCGTTCCCATAGCCTTCGACAAGGTCGAGACTTACCATTAAAGAAACTAACTTTGGGAATTTTAATCTAATCGAAAGGAAGGCTTTCAAAGGAGAACTCATACTAGCTCAACAGGATCAAAAGGCTACTTAACCCAGACACCATACATTTTGATGTCGTCGAAAGGTCTAATTTGAGAAATATCAGCAAATAAAGCTAAATTGAAAGGCAATTCTGAAAGGAATCATGCTCACTATTCATGCAAAAGATTATTTATCTTGCTCGGCATTATTTTAGGGTGTTGAAAAAAAATATTGTTAACAGTGGTGAAGCCCCTACCATTCTGTAGAAAATGTATACGGATTGAGCATCCAATGATCGTTGTTCTGGAGCTGGAGTCATGATAGTAACTCCAGAAGTTGGATTAATTTTCTATGAGTTGAAGCTTGACTTTCCTGCAACGAACAACGAAGTTGAGTATGAAGCTCTGATTGTTGGACTCAAACTTGCTAAAGAACTTTGGAATAAAATCTCTTAAAATCTTTTGCGATTTGCAGTTGGTGATATACCGAGTCAGGGGAGATTACCAGGCTAAAGGACAACGACTCGCTCCGTACCTTATTTGATTTTAGGAGCTGTTGGCTGACTTTGAGTACTATGGAATCACGTAAATTTGATAGGATCAAAACAAAGAGGCCGACTCATTGGCAAAGTTTGCTAGTCAGTTTTGAACAATAAATGGGCTTGGTACCAATCATGGTACTAGACGCTTCGAGCATAAACCAGATGGAAATCGACCGGGTACTAGAGACGAAGCCTGAGAAGGAGTCGTGGATGACTTTAATTAAAGACTATTTGCTACAGGGGTTCCTTCCCAAACGGAGAAATGAAAGGCAACAAGTCCTCCGCAAAGCTTTCCAATATATCATTCGGGAAGGAGTCGTGTATAGAAAGGGTTTTTATATTCTCCTACTTTGGTGTATCGCTTATGATGAAATAAAATGAGTCCTAAAGGAAGTTCATAAAAGGGAATGTGGCGATCACACTGGAGGGCAAACCCTAGCAAAGAAAATACTCTGTTATGGGTATTACTAGATGACTATCAATCGAGATGGTGCTGACTACGCTAAGTGGTGTGACAAGTGCCAGATGCATGTAAAAGTTTCGAGAGCTCCACTGATGGAAATCACACAAATGGTCGGCCCATGGCCACTTATCACATGGGGCATAGATATTATCGGTTCTTTACCCATTTCTAAAAGAGGAGCAAAGTACGCCATTATAGTAGTTGATTACTTCACCAAATGAGCCAAAGAAGAACCTTTAACCCTGATCACGGCAAATAATGTAGTCAACTTCATTGTTTGAAACATCATCTGTCGTTTTGGTCTTCTACAAACCATCGTAATTGATAATGGAACTCAATTCGATAGCGATGAATTCAAAGACGTCTGTTGTCGACATCTTATTGAAAAGAGATTTGCGGCGGTTGCTTAACCTCAAGAAAATGGACAAGTGGAAGCTATGAACAAAATCATATAGTCCATTCTGAAGAATCATTTGGAAAAGGCTAGATGCAAGTGGGTGGATGAACTTCCAACAAGTTACGTCATTTCTTTCCATTTAGCAAATAAAAGTTTGTGATTTCCTTAATATCTCTGATTGTTGTAGCATTACATGTTAGTTGTGATGCCCCACTAACTAATATTGACATTGTCGATTGGGTTCTCAGAGTTTGGAGCCAGCCGGTTAAATAAGTTCATGACTGAAGTAAACAAAATGAATGTGGTCCGACTGGTCATTTGATGGTTCTTGCTCACAACCCGATAGATGGAGTACCTAACAAGAAATGGATACAGCTTGACCATCCAATAATCAAATTAGTCCTACCAAGCGATGGGACAGACATAAATTAAAAGCGATTGTGACATGACCAATCGCTCGATAAGTCAAAACCCGAACTTGGGGGCAAATCGGTCAACTGTGGAAAGTATGGTCCGACTATTTTCCAAAATAACACTAAGTCCCCATAATGTGGATTGGAGTATAAATGCAAGTTAGGTGTGATCTGATCACCTGCCAACTAACTCTTATCCCTAAAGCGTGGATATGAATAAACAAATAGATGAGTGCAGTTCGATCACTCACTATTCCATGAACTCCGACCTGAAATTTTCAGGAGGAGTATAAAATCTCTAAGGATGGAGTTCAACCATCCACTATCTAACTCCGCTAACCCTAGGGGCAGGAGTATAATAACTTAAGCCATTGAATCCGATAGCGTAATACTAGGATTCGAGCCCAGTGTTTGGTAGAACTTGAGGCTATGACCACAGTAAAAATTAACAGACGATTACACGAATTAATGAGAAACGAATTACAAGTACATTGAATGGAAAATGTAATAGCTCAACTACTTAAGTAAATTCACACAAGAGTATGAAAAAAGTAAAAGAACTTCATTTACATAAGCTTGGAAGGTCAAGTACAAGTATTCACAGTAAAAGAATCAAAAAACGAGGGATGATCCCATACAAATTTGGCTAACAAAACCCAAAAGACTTAGCAGCATAAGTGCACTCCAAGAATCAATTTCTTCTTTGCTTCCTATTCTTCTTCTTAGAATCGGGGGAGATCTCACTCGAACTTTATTCACTCCTTTTCTCCCTTCTCTTCCCGCTTCCTTGGCCTTTCACCGACGTAGACTAGGTCAACCCAGAAGGTGTATCTCGAGTAGGTTATATCCAAGGAGCGGAGGCATCCATAATTTCTCAAGGAAAATGTTAGAGATGGGAGGGGAACAGTCTCCATTTTCTCCTGCTTGACTTTCTCCTCAAGGGTGATGTTCGCTTCAAGTTTCTATGCCATTTCATGAATGGAGGGGCCCAACAAGGATTGGGAAGTTCCAATAATCATACGTCATCATCGATAGAAATTTCTTGACCTAATTGCATTCTTCCCTCAAAAAAGCATCCGCCAAGTGCTCGTCGATCATAAAAGCTTCCTCTTCCGGGACTTTTTGGGTTGTTGACAATAATAGACTCTGTTGTTGGCACTTGAGGTCCTGGTCGAGATTCTTAAGGAAGAGGAGGAACTGCAGCCCATGGATCTAAAGCTGAGGAAAAATAACTAAAAAGATTAGATATCTCGAACTAGAGACACTCCGGCTTTCCAAGGAACAGGTGAGTTTAATGAAATACCTTCTTTAGATTGATCCCCCACAAGAGCTAGAGTGCCACTAGAACCTCCCTCGATAATCGGAGAGAGCCCAGTAGATGTATAAATATGCAACTTCTTTGGACTATAACTAAGATCAATAGGAGAATCCACAGTGGTAGTGGGAATAGCTTGGATCATCTGATTTTGGTAATCAACGATATTATATGATGTGGATCCAGAACCTTCACCAGCTTCATGTGGAGATGTCATGGCATGCTTTATTTGGATATAAGTTGGGTTTCATGTAGAACTTTGGGTTTTTCACTCAATAGAATTTTGCCTTCCAACCTCATCAAATCGATTTGTTTAGTGTCGAGAGCCTCCTTCTTCTCTTGAACAAGATGCTCCTAAGCGCATACAAGATAGTAAAGGTAGTCACCCTCGAGCCACCGCAAGTTCATGTACATTAGGACATTGGCCTTATAAAGAATGAGCCATGGATCTAATTCCTCCATAACCTCATCCCGGGCCTTTACATTGACGGCCTGCACTTCTTGTTTAACGAGGGCATCGATGTCTTTGGCATTTCTGTAACCACATCCCTTTCAAGCCTGATGGTAAACAATTCCCCATAAGCATCCTGGCCGATTTTCTATGCTTCCTCTTTGTCTTTGGATTTGCGCTCGAACTTAGTTTTATACTTAGCTGCGCTTCTTTGGGCAGCGTCCTTTTCTAACACCGGTTTATGATTCTAATGATGAAGCGCTTCAACCTTGGCCAAGTACCCGGCTTCTCATCCTCGAGCGCCTTGATGACGCTTTCTACTTTTCTCTCGGCTTTTGTTTGTAAGCTATTTGAAGATTCTAACTCATTGGTTAGAGTTTCAATGATCCGTCCATCCTGGGCCTCTTGGCATTTTAGTAATCTCCGTCACTCTCTCCTAAGATACTTTAGAAATCCTCTCCCTTTCTCTTTTCCACTCATTATACTGCTTGTGGATATCATTCACACAATCAATAGTTGTTTGCTAGACTTTTTTAGGAACTTTCGTAAGATTTGGTATAAAGAAAAATCCATTGAGGCATACATTTGGAAAATCTAATTTAAGTAGGGCCATACGAGTAGCGGCATTGAATTGTTAAGCTTCAGTGACAACTTGGGTATCAACACTTTCTTTGCTCGACCTTGTTGGTGGACATCATGACACCGACGATCACTGGGTCGTTGAGGATAAGATGGGACAACGAACTATGAAAAAACTGAAGTGGAAGGAGGACCATGAGAGGTGTTAATAGGAAGAATGTCATCGTGGCAATCTTGTTGCCTTTCGGAATCTTTATGGGAGGAGATCTGGATTTAGACTGAAGTTTATCATGAAAGACCTGTCTCTATCACCTCTATTCTAGTAATCCTGATCCCAGCCGAAGCAATAGCTGGGGTCATATATTCACGACCACTACCTTGGCGATATGAGTTCGAATAAGAACCAGGATTATGGCATGATATTTCCTATAGAGACTAAATCATACACTTCTTCCCCATCATTGTTTCTATAAGAAAAGACAAAGAATGAATCAACTCTAAGTATTGAAGGACTCGAAATAAGTGCAATGTAATATTATGAAATGCGTGTGAACGTGTGTGTCCCTCCAACGGACTAGCTATTGAAGCTTTACTAGCAAGAGTAACCTCTCACTAGTGGTAGGAGAGATTCTAGTGCTTGTACCAAAATTGGGCACAAAACTTTTCGGATATGTTTAAAGAGATAAAATGTAGAAAATAAATGTAAAATGAGGCAGATCTAATAAACACACCAATCAGCAAATAAGAAAAAACGCAGAAACACACATATTTAGAGTGGTTCGACATATTGCCTACGTCCATTATGAAATGATTGATGTTTATTGAATTTCACTTGTTGATTATAAGAGATTACAACAATACAATTGAAATATAGCAATGATTTCGGCAGAGTATCAGCGTAGAGAAGCTAAAAGTCCATTTTCTGTAGGTCCAGAGTCGCTATTTATAGGTGTAGGCTGCAAATATCTAACTCAAATCTCGAAAGACTCCTTCTCTCATGTGGATGGCCCCATCATATCGATCCGATGTTGATTGGGATCGATCCATGATTGATACACACTCATTTCGCATCGATCCAAAACACATCCATTTGGGTCAAGATCGATCATGGACCAAGTAGAGGTGGTACGCAAGCTCTTGTGAAAATTTGGTAGCATCTGGACTTGTAGATTTTGAGTTATGATCGATCCAAGGTTGGATTTGTAGTTGGCTAGAACGTGCGTATCGATCGGTTCGTATGGATGTCCTTTTTGTATCGACCAGCTGTTTGGTGCTGACGTGGAGTGATGACTTAAGAGAGATCCACTTTTAATGCCAAGTTGCTGCTTCTCTTAGTTAATAATGCCTTCTTTGTATCGGTCTTGGGTAACGCATTTTGTATCGATGCTTCAGAGGCCACTTTGTATCGATATTTGTCATTGGCTTCATATCGACAATTGTGGGCCACTTCGTATCGATGGAAAGTGACGATATTCATATCGACCTATCATGCGCTCTTTGTATCAATCATTGGCTGATCGATACTAAATGTGTGGACGAGAGGATCGATACAAAGTGTGTAGAACGGAACCGATACGAAAAGATGACTACTAATGGATACGAAGGGGAATGAGCTTGATGGATACGAAGAGGGGTGGTGTTTGATGGATATGAACCGAGGCCTTCTCCCTTGATTTTGATCGATCCATAACTTGAGCATATGAACTCCAATCGACTTGAAATTTGAAACATTGGCTTTTATAGCTTTGCTTGTCGTGTCTTGCCAATTGTAGCTCAATCCGGACTCAAACCATATTTGCCAGTATCTATAGTGAACCCGTGTATAACCGATCTTCGGGCCGAATCGACCTTGGTTTCTAGTCTAGCCCTTGGTATCACGACCTTGCCAAAAGGCGGGATAACATTTGCCCCCCCAAAGTACACCTTGTGTGAACATGATGTGCTTTGAAAAGCGGCATTCTTTATTCTGAAAATGCTTTATCCGATTCGTTGAATAGTCATTGCCTTTTAATCAAGAGATGTAACCTTTGATCGATTTTCAATAACATAAATGTTGAACCGTTGGCTGCCAATGATTATGCAGTGCATTGTCCTAACTGAGTGTCGAGTGCTACTAACTTCCGGTTCACCGTTGTGATTATCATAAGGTAAGCTTCAAGTCTTGTAAATTTTGAAAATTGAATGTTAGTCCATCATACATGCAGGTATGTTAACTTGACTCATGTTCATGTTTGCACGTTCATGGATCGTTGTTAAGTTTTTTTTAATTGGGTTTCATATCGATCCTCTCCTAGACCGATGTAAAATTCGAGTTGTAACGATGCTTGGTGGTCATATTTAGAGTGTCTCTTCATATCGGTCCTCTCCTGGATTGATTTGAGAAGTTGGAAAATTGTCTTCATATTGATGGTGATAATTGCGAATTAGTTGGCCTTTAAAAATATCTCGTACCGACGGCTAGGAATCTCAGTAGCCTTCAAAATGATGGATATGAGGTTGTAATTTTGTATCGATGGACTTATGATGGATACGAACAGTCCAACCAGTCCTCAGATCATTCATATCGATGGTGACAAACTCCTGTGGTCTTTAAAGTGATGGATACAAAATTTTCACTTTGTATCAGTAAATCATTGATGGATTCGAACGACCATGCTCTGGATTGATTCGAGTCGATGGTTACGAACAGTTGTTGCTCCAAATCGATGGTGGATGGGTACGAAGAAGGCTTCTTCATGTCGATAATATGGAAACCGCTTCCACCTGTTATTGACACTGGGAGATGAATTGTTTTCTTTCTTTGGTTTTGTACCCATATAAATACACTTTTGACATACTACGTAAATCAACGTAAAATGATGAGATTTGAACTCGCGTGTCTTCCCACTTGTATCCTTGGGCGATTCTAGTGAATAGGAGGCCATAGATGGTCGGAGCAAGGTTGTGAAAGGTTGAAAAGAAATTCGAGCCATTTAGAGAAAAAGGAGAGCAGATGGATACGGTAGATTCGTATGTATCGATCATGGATGGTAAAAGAGTTACGTATCGATCTGAAGGCAAGGGAGTTTCGTATTGATGGAGTGGGTGGTTTTGCATCGATCCATGAAGGGAGTTCGTATCGATCCAAAGTGATCGATACGAAAAATTGATCTTGCCGATTGATACGAAGGCAACATTGAGCATCGATACGAAATGGACAATTGGTACTGATACGAGCTATCTCTTCGTGGATCGACACGATGTGAGGTATCCCATGATCGATGCAAAATCTATTCTCTGAGGATCAATCCACAACTGAACCTTAATGGATACAAAACTTTTTTACCATCAAGCATTCGACTCCCACGAGCTTTTGCTTTGCATAATTGGACTTAACTGTTTCACTGCATATGTGACGGTCAGCGATGACGATCACTCTGGTTGAATTTCAAAGTCTTGTTGTTCGAACATCATTAAATCTCGTAGAATTTCTCAATATTATGTAGCACTGCACTGCATAACACATTCACGCACTTCACACTGCGGAAAAAACCGAGTTTATTGTCATCTGACAATGATTTTTACCGAGTTCAATAGCTATGGAACCCCGTAATTCGCAGTCGTAGGATGTCCAGAATACGCCTCTCCCCATAATCGAAATGCCGGCTATCACAACCGAAGTTGTTAACCTTGCTCCAAATGAGCTACCAGGGCCAGTCTTCATCGCACACCTACAAGATTCTGTTCACTCTAATATTTTAGAAGATACACTGGGCAGAATTTGTTTAGGGCATGGGTTGTCGCTGGACGACGTCTTACTGTTGGGGTCAGAAGATAGAGCCCATAACCCCCCGAAAGGGTATATAGCCTACAACAGATTGATGTGTGCAGCTGGGACACTTCCTCCTTTCGACCAATTTATCTGGGAAGTTCTATTTTTCTTGAGGAATGCTCTGTCTCAATTACACAGAATGGATATGCCTTGCCCAATATTTTGTTTGTCATCCTCATGGAGCACCTATTCCGTCCTCCGACAGTAGAGGAGATCAGATACTTATTCAATATAAAGAGTCACAGGGACAACCCTCCTTTACTTTTCTAAAAGCAGTTAGAAATTGCCAAGTCATGAACGGGGTTTTGTGCAAGCTGACTTATTTAAGATCGAATGGTTCTACGTTCGTTGTCCACGAGGATTCACCAAACGATGGTTAGCGAGACGCAAGTGCCCTGGCCTTCTTGCTGATTAACTTGATAACAGTAGTTAATGTCGAGTCTAACATTTTTTTCCTTTCACAGCTTCAATTCCATGACGTGAAGGTGCTTGGTTTAAGGAGATAGTATGAGTTCTTCAGGAGGTGCTCTCTAAACACAGAGAGATTAATGAAGTCCTTACGGACGAGAATCTAGTTGTCGTCGGGATAATTGATAGAGATCAAAGCTTTGGGCTGGCAGGAGTTCTTAGGATGGCCCCAGTGAGGCAAGCTCGAAGGAGAGCTCCTTGGATAATAATTACTAAATAATGCGGCGATGAGAATATGACCACTGGAGATGAGCCCCAGCTGGGCTTTCGCTAAGTCCTCGATCTTTAGAGCGGAAAAGAAGAGGCAAATCTACTGCTCGAAAATCTGTTAGGCGCAAAACTATCTTAGTCTCTTCGCTTGTTACTAGTCAAGAGATTCCTCCCTCGTAGATGGAGAGCTCCTTTGCGGGACTGGCTGACATCCCCATTCTAGATGACTTGCCTTTGCACTAAGATACCGGATTAGAGGGGCTTCAAAGTGCTTTAGACATAGGAGAGCCAACTCCTAGGAGTATGGCTATTAGTACCGATTGGTTGGTGGGTTTGCATATGCATACATGCGCTTCATGGCACCACACCATTTCAAGTCACAAGCCATTCATCTATGGAGATTACCAACTCTGTTTCTCTTTTCTTTTACAGATACGATATCGAGTCAGTAATCTATGCTTGGTAGCCTTCGTTCTACACATCATTCATCTAGCTCATACTCTTAGTCTCGCAGACGTGAGGCTGATAGAGACCGTGATAGCGGCTATTCCAGTCAAGAGAGAGAGAGAGAGAGATCGCTATGAGAGGGAAAGGGATAGGGAGAGGGAGAAGGAGATAAAGTACAATCGTCATTCCCGATTGCTCTCCCTGCCACCCAGAGGTCCAACACAATCTTATGGCTCTGGCAAACAACCTCTTTAATCTTCGTGTCAAATACCACCTTCCCAAGCATTAAGTCCTGACCAACGTCGGAGGACTGAAATTATGGTTCCCGTCACCACTGAACAAGCCGTCATAGAACCCACCGGGGAAGGAGTGATTAGAATCGCTAAGTTCAAAAAGGATTTTCTGAATATATGTTTTGACGGCTTTATATTTCCCCCACACTTAAAATGAATTCCCAGTGAGGCAGAATAGACGATGCATGATTACATATACGATGTTTATGGTCAACATCGAGAATGGATGAAGACTGCGGATAAAGTATCAGCGGTGGCCTTTGAGCGGCCTTTGAGCGGGCGAAGATAATTGAGAAACTAGGAACTGATCACGCTCAGAAGGACCACATAATTTAGTGCTTAGTGATGAAAATGAGTCTGCGAGAAATTCAAAAATGGAGGCTAATAAAAGAGCCGACGAGGTAACTCAGAAGATGAAGGAGACAAGCGAACTCACTTAGCCCTGGTCAAGAAAATGGGGAACCAGACTACCACAATCATGGCTGAAAGAGATACGGCGCTAGAAGAGCTTGAGGGGCTTAAATCTAAATTTGTTGAAGCCGACAAGGAAAATGACGATGCAAATAAAACCACTCCGGAAGCATGCCAACAGGCTATGGTGCTCGAGGATGAGAGGGATGCGGCAACGCTAAAGGTTCAGGAAGCCAAAGCCATGGTTAAGGGTGATGTGAGAGCGGTAGAGGCTAGTTTGGAGGGTGACATTGAAGATCTCCTCATTACATATAATGCCACTGTTCCGAAGGATCAAAATATCAGCTGGCTTGAAGATTATCCATCAGATCTATACAATACTTGGTGTCGCTTGGTTAATGATGAAAAAGCAGAGCACCATACTGAATCCATCAATGAGTTCGAATTAGAGAATCAAGTGTTGAATGAGGATGATAGAAGAGTTCTCCATGATGCCACCATCATATTCGAGAAAGAGAGACTTGGTACTCAGCATCTGGAGGCTGGAGAGGGTTCTGGCATTGAGCATCATGATATGGGCTGTGAAATTTTAATGCTAACCCATCCCGAATCTACTCCTGCGGCTGATCCTTAATCTGTGCTTGCTTACAATTCTGATCAACCGCAATTGTGTCAAGTTCGTAAGCATGCCCCTGGTGCTGCTCCGGCTCCACCCACGAGCCAATTTGAGGAAGGTATTCTGAACATTTCTCGCATTTATTCAAAGTCGAAAGCATTGTTTAAAGTAGTCAATAACACCTTTTCTCTTATCTTTATTCAGCGATAGGAGCTGCACAGGCCGTGCCTCTTGCAACTCAAGAGCCGCATCATGAGCAGGAGGCATTATGATGGAGGCAACCACAATAACGACCGCTGCACCAACTGAGGGAGTGCAAGGGAGCACTTTTATTTTTGACGAGTTGATGATGGAGGAGTTCCCTGGCCATCAAAGTGACCCATTTACTGACCTTCTATTCGCCATGGGCGAAGGTGCATTCATGGCCAGCTCTTTGGGCCCAACTGGAAGCATCCCCATGGACATTCAAACAATTCTTCAAAAAGAGATAATAGCAGAGATTAATGCCGAGATGGAAGCAGCCGTACAGGCCAGTGGTATTGGAGGTGGTATGGCGAGTCCTGGTCCAGCTCCTCTGTGAATGATTTCTACCGGCTGTATAATTGTCGACACTGGCGTGCCTCCCTCATCTTCTAACATCGAGAGTGCTCCTATCCCTCCGACTCCGCATTCAGAAAGTATTCCAATTCCTATGAGTTCGAAGGAGGAGGTCACCATAATTCCCCCCGGTTGGAGATTAAACACCTAAAGGAAAAGGCTCGAAGAGGCACCCGAGCGGTAGCTCTAGTGGGCCAATGCCAAAGAAGAAGAAGAAGAAACCGGGAGAATAAACATGTCTCCTTGCTTCCTTTTTGATAGATAGATATGAATTTCTTTTTGCTTCCTATAGGCAGTGTATAGATGCGGGTTCGGCCCCTGCTAGTAGGAATTCTTGGAATGATTTTTGTACTTATCCTTCTTTTTCAAAGAATAGTTAAAATAAAATTCCATTTTATTTCCAGCACAGTTTGGTGTTTTATTTGCTTATGTGTTTTAGCGCTTGAACTTCCATTCAATGTACTTGTGAAGCCTTGTCTCTAAATCGGACCTAGTCTAGTTGTTAAGTCCCAAAGTTATAGCTTTGGGTTATAACCACACATTAAGTCGAGTCTCAATATCATACTGTCTTGATCAGTAGCTGGTACTTGACTTTTGGACATTCATTTTCTGCCTTCAATAAATTGAGCTTAACTTAGTTGGAACGAAGTTGAAACGAGACGAATCCGAGTGGTCGGATCATACCTACTCATCTATTGGTACTTGCATCCATACTTTGGGGAATGCATTTGCATGTCGGTGGTCGGTCATGCCTGTTTAATGTTCAGTGATATATCCATGCTCCGAGGACTTAAGTTATTTTATAGACGGTCAGCTACACCTATTTGATATTTTGAATTTCATCCGCACTCTTGGGACTTTGATTGATTCGTGGGTAATCGACTACATCCAATTTGTGTTTATACTCTGGTCCACACTCCATGAACTCGGAGTTGTCTCACGGGTGATCTATTCACATCCGATTTGTGTTTATACTCTAGCCCGCGCTCTAGAGACTTAGAGTTAGCCGATGGGTGGTCGGTTGCATCCATTTTGATGTTTATACTCTAGTTCGCGCTTGAGAATCTGGAGTTGGTTAACAGATAGTCGATCACATCTGTTTTGAGTTTTAGGATTTCATTCGCACTCTGGGAACGATAGATTTATCCAGATCGTGGATGGTTGGGTCACATCCACCCTGAGTTAATAAGTGAGGTTGTTAGATGGATGGATCCATCTGCCTTAGACTAGGTTTAAACACGGGAGAAGTCATTAGGTGGACGGATCCACCCTCTTTGAGCCCGTATTTGTAAGTTTATACTCCAGCTCGCACTATGGGAGCTAGAGTTAGTTAAAGGATTGTCATGTATCAATCCTTTTTTAGCTTCAGTGTGATGGCTTGCCCCCGAGCTCGGGTTTCACTTAGCGAGTGACTGGTCGTATCACAATCACTCCCTATTTGAATAAGTCCCACCGTAGGTTGGAACTTAACTCTCTGTGCGTTGTGACGATCGCATGATGCATTTTAGAAATCACTACTCTGGCTCGAAGAGATTGCATCCTATTGCTGAATTAAGAAAATATGGCAAAGTCAGTTACCTTATTACAAATTCAAATTTCAAAATGCATAAAAAAATTGCAAATGAAAAGAAGACTGGATGAATAAATAAATCCTATTATGTGTAGTAGCGACGAAGACTCTCGCTGTTCCAGGCTCTAGGAAAAGTGAGACCATCAATGGTCGACAATTTAAATGTGTCGTCTCTGAGTCTTCGTTCAATAACGTACGGTCCCTCCCACATTTTTTTCATATGTGAAGGGACCGAGAAAATTCTCTTGAAAACGAGATCACCGAGTTCAAAGTTTCAGGGTCAGACCTTAGCATTGTACAATCGGGTGACTCGACTTTGGTACACGACTGTCCTCAAATCAGCCTCTTCACGCTTCTCATCTAATAATTCTGGATATTCAGCAAGTAATATAGCATTTGTCTTTGGATCATAATAAGTGAAGTGATGAGAGGGCACTTCCAACTCGACTGGAATAAGGGCTTCTAAACATTATGAAAGTGAAAATGAAGCATGGTTGGTCGCAGACTTATGGGTTGTCCGATAAGCCCATAAGGCCATAGGAAGTTCATCGATCCATTTGCCCCTGGATTTTTCTTAATCGTTTCTTCAAAATGGACTTTATATTTTTATTGACATCTTTGCCTTTCCATTCACTTGAGGGTGTGCAACTGCAGAGAACTTCTTCTAGATATGGAATCACTGATAGAAATTCTTGAACTCAACACCATCTAATTAGGCTCTGTTTTCAGTGATGATGGTATATGGAAGACTAAATCGACAGATAATGTTGCATACAACAAAGTTGATCACTTTTTTCATTGTGATAGTAGCAAGGGGCTCGGCATCCTCTTACTTGGTACAGTAATCAACTGTAATGATTGCGTACTTTGTGCTACCTTTAGCTAGGGGTAGAGACCCAATAGTGTCGATGCCCCATATTGCGAACGGCCATGGACTGACCATCTGACTTATTTCGGTAGGCGAGACTCTTAGAATCTGAGCAAGTTTCTGACATTTGTCGCATTTCCAGGCATAATCTAATGCATTGCAATTTACAGTCGGCCAATAATAACCATATCGGAGCACTTTCTTAGTAAGAACTTGCCCCCCGGTGTGATCGCCACATTGTCCTTCGTGTACATCATGCGATATTTTTTTGTACTAAAATTGGGCAAAACACTCTTCGGATGTGTTTGAAGAGGAAAATGAAGAAAGTAAATGTAAGTTGAGGTAGATCTAACAAACACACCAATCAAAAGATAAGAAAATGCACAGAAACACACGAATTTAGAGAGGTTCGGTGAATTGCCTATGTCCATTATGAAATGATTGATGTTTATTGAGTTTCACTCACTGATTACAAGAAGTTACAATAGTACAACAATAGTCTAGAAGTGATTTCGGCAAAATGTCAACGTAGAGAAGCCAAAAAGTCCATTTTATGTAGGTCTAGGGTCATTATTTATAGGCATAGGTAGCAAATATCTAGCCCAGATCTTGGTAGACCTCTTCTCTCACATGGGTAGGCCCACGGGATCGACTTCAGACGATTTTGACTCGATCCGAGAGCAATACAAATTGAGTACGTATCGATCCATAAATGGTCCTTTGAGGCGGAAATTTGTCAGGTACATTCTTAGGGTTGTACACAAGCTCATGTGGAAATTTGGTGGCATTTGGACTTGTAGATCTCGAGTTATGATCGAATCAAGTTTGATCTTTCAATGTGCTGTCGAATTTGCATCACTCTCATTCGCATCGCTTCTATTGGTATCGCTTTTAGGCACGTGATGACCAATAGCTTGATGCTATCTTTTAGGTTCGATTCTCATTTCATGCCGAGTGACCGAGTCATCCATCTTTACTGTCTCCTTCGCATCGCTCTAAATTTGGTGCTTCGTACCCATGCCGTTTGTATCCATTGATATGGCTTCGTTCGTATCCATCAATTGCTACGTTGTTCGTATCGATATTTGAGATCATTTCATACCGATAGCCTCTACTTCAATTCGTATCGAATATAGACATTGACTTCATATCAATACCTTTTAGGTGTTGCCTCGTTTCACTTGTGGGTGGTAATTGATACGAGCCGTGCATTAGTGGAAGCGATTTGAAATGTCACTAGGTGATAGATACGAACCACAGTAGATGTGACGGATACGAAGTGGTGCCTCTTCCATGGATACGAACTAGCGCTCTCTTGATGGATACGAAACAGATGTGTTTCACTTGAGACTTTATAGATACAAATTTGCATGGATACGAACAAGCTTTCTTGGATGGATTCGAATGGAATCGATACGAATGGGGTGCTTTGATGGATACGAATAAGAGCATTGCTTGATTTGCATCAATCGTATCTTGAGCATACGAACTCCGATTGATTTGAAATTTGAAATTTTGGCTTTTAAAGCTTTTCTTGTCGTATCATATCGATTGTAGCTTGATCCGAACTAAGACAAAAATTTATCAGTATCCATAGTGAACCTGCATATAACCAATCTTCAAGACGGATCGTCCTTGGTCGCCAGTCAAGTCCTTGGTGTTACGGCCTTTCCAAAAGGCTGGATAACGTTTGCCACCAAAAGTACGTCCTATGTGAATAGGACATGCTTTGGAAAGCTGTATTCTTTATTCCAAAAAGGTTCTATCTGATTTGTTGAATAGATGTTGTCTTTCCATCGAGAGATGCAACCTTCAATTGATTTTCAACAGTACAAATAATGAATGGTTGACTGCCAATTGTTGTACTGTGCACTGTTGTAACTGAGTGTTGGATGATAGAAAACTTTTTTTCTAGGTCGTAATTGCCATCGGGTGATCATTCAATTCCTGTGAATTTTGAAATTTGATTGTTAGTCCATCACATACATAAATGTGTGTTAACCTGACTCCCGTCAACGTTCATACGTTCACGAGTCGTTGTCAGTTTTCTTGCATCAAATTCCGTATCAATCCTCTCCTGAATTGATGTGAAATTTGAGCTGCAACAACGCTTGATGGTTGTTTTAGAATGTCTCTTTTTATTGATCCACTCCTAGATTGATGTAAAAGGTCGAAAAATTATTTTCATATCGATGTCGATCGACATGAATTTAGTTATTGTTTTAATGTAGTTTGTATCGATGGATAGAAGTTATTAGGGTCTTCAAATAGGGGGATGCCAAATTGACATTTTGTATCAATGGAGTTGAACGGTTCAAATATGATCTTGCAGTGACTTTCATATCGATGGATATGAAATAGATGGCTGGTCATTGATGGGTACGAAGTGCTAGACTTTGGATCGCTTCGAGTTAATGGATATCTAGATTTTTCTTCACATCGATGGATACGATCGTTCCAGATATGCTTGTACGGCGTCCTTCATATCGAAAGTGTTTTAATCACTACTATTGATTATTAGCACTGGGAGATGAATCGTTTCCTTCCTTTGGTTTCTTACTCATATAAATACATTATGGACTTAAAAAAAATTCTTCTGCCTTCATTTTTATAGACTGTGTTCCTATTGATCAAAAGATTAAGAAAAAGAACCCGCCCTCTGACTTCAAACCAAACGAACCTTTAATCCTTCAAATCGATTGCTTAAATTAGGTAATTAGCTTGAACAATCCATTCTATAACTATGAGACTTGAAATTAAAGCCAATTCATCCATAATCATGGTCAATTCAGATGATGATGAGGCCAGAATTGGGTTGGAGTACAGTTGAAGGAGGAGTGAATAGAGTTTAGGCCGATTGTAGAAGAAGGAGTGTAAAGGGATACAAAGGAGTCGTTCGTATCAATTGTGGATGGTAAGAGAGGTCTGTATCGATCCAAAGCTAATGAAGCTTCATAGAGGTGGAGTGAGTGGTTTGGTATCGTTCGTTGATGGAAGTATGTATGGATCTAGTGTGATCGATATAAAGACTTGAGCTTGGCGATCGATACGAAGAAGCCACTGATGGTCGATATGAAGTGGACATTCGAGATCGATACGAACTAACTCTGTGATGATCATGTTGTTCCACAATCGATACGAAAATGCTTCTAAGGGTCAATCCAAGTCTGAACCGCAATGGATACGAACTAGTTGTCATTTGCATACTTGAACATTTGACTCCAACGAGCTTTATCCTTGCACAACTGGACTTGAACATGTCACCACATATTTGATTGCCTTTCGAAGCTCGTCGATGGAACTTGCAAATTGACAAAATTTAACTAATTTTAACTTGGATCAGTTCTCGATGTCGGGATGACACGGCTGTGACGGTCAGCAATGACGGTCACTTTGATAGAATTTCAAATTCTTGTCATTCAAACACTCTTCTATGTCTTGTATTATTTTATTAATTATATACAGCATTGCACTGCATTACATTCATGCATTTCACACTGGGGGAAGCATGAGATTATTGTCACCTAATGATGGTTTTTGATGAGTTTATTAGTTATGGAATCCTGGAGTTCACAGCAATAGGAGGTTCAGATCTACCTCCTTTGATAATAGATATGCCGATCATTGCGGCCTAAGTCATAAGTCCAGTTATGGACGAATTACTAGGAGAAATCTTTATTAGGATTCCATAAGATTCCGTGCCATCTAATATCTCCGAAGATATGTTTGGTATAATTTTCTTGAGGCATGGGCTATTGTTGGACGATATCCTGTTACCAGGGCTAAACGACAGGCCACGTATTCCCCCGGAAGGGTACACCGCTTTTGACCGATTTTCCTGCACAGCCGGGACGCTTCCACCATTCAATTAGTATATCCAGGAGGTGTTATCTTACTTTGGAATTGCTCCACCACAGTTGCATCTAAATGGATACGCATTGTTGAACAACTTATTTATTATCTTCATAGAGCACCTTTTTCGGACCCCGACTCCAAAGGAAATCAGATTCTTGTTTAATGTAAAGAGTCGGGGAGATAATCCTTCTTTCATGTTCTTAAAGAGAGCCAGAAATTGTCAAATCGTGATTGGAACTTGGACCAAACTTAGCTACTTCAAAACCGAATGGTTGTATGTCCGGTGCCTTCCATGATTTGCTAGATGATAGTCAGTCAAATGTAAGTGCCGCAATTTCTCTGGCGCCAGATTGGATAGTTGCAACTAATGTTGAGTCTAACATATTCTTTCTTTTATAGCTGCAATTATGCGACCTGAAGGTGCTTACTTCAAGGAAATAGTGTGAATTCTTCAAGAGGTGCCTGGCAAGATTAGAGAGATCGACTCAGTGCTTACGGATGAAAATTTGAGGGCTGTCGGGCTGATTGACAAAGACCAGAGCATAGGGCTTAAAGTATCTCTTAGGGCAGCTCCGGCAAGACGGGTTAGGCATAGGGCGCCCGGGGTTGTAATCGCTGAGTAGGGTGGTGAAGAGGACACACCCACTGAAGATGAACCCGTAGTCGAGCCCTCAGATAGTCCTCAATATTCAGAGGGGAAGAGGAAAGGTAAGGTTGTTGCTCATAAGCTTCACACGTCTTCAAGATGGAAATTTGTAGTCGTGTCTCTACCAGCTTCCAGTATTATAATCTCGAAGGCACCTCCTGTACACACTGAGAATCCCTTCGAAGGGCTTGTAGACATTCTAATTCCGGATTATGTGTCACTCCAAAAAGATATCGGATTGGAGGGGGCTTCAAAGCGCTTTAGATCCAGACGAGTCAATTTGTTTGAGTATAGCCGATATAACCGATTGGTCGGGGGGTTTGCACATGCATAAACACACTTCACGGCACTGTATAATTTCCAATAATATATTCATCTCTGAAAAATACCAACTCTATTTCTCTTTTATTTCACATATATAATGTCGAGGCAGGACTCTATGCTTGGCAGCCTTCACTCCACACGCCATTTATCCAGCTCATATTCCGAGTCCCGTAGGCACGAGGCTGATAGAGATTGCGATCGCGGCAATTCCAGTCAGGAGAGGGAGCATTATAAAATGGAAAGGGACAGAGAGAGAGAGAGAATATACGTGCCGCTCCCGATCACGCCCTCCGCTACCTCGAGGTCTAGTTCAACCCTCTGGTTGTGGTAAAAAACCCCTGGAACCTTCACTTCAAATACCACCTTCCCAAGCACCAAGGCCCTATCCATTGCGTCCGAGGACCAAAACCGAAACTCCCATTGTCACCGAGCAATCCATCATAGAGCCCACTGAGGAGGGAGCAATTAGAATCACCAAGCTAAAAAAGGATTTTCCAAATATTTGCTTTGATGGCTTCATCTTCCCCCTACACTTAAAACTAATTCCCATCGAGGCAGAATAGATAATACACAACTACATTTACGATGTATGTGGCCAATACCGAGAAGGGATGAAGACTGCGGACAAAGTATCAGCGGTGGCCTTTGAGCGGGCGAAAATAATTGAGAAATTAGGGACTAATCTTGCTCAGAAAGACCGCATAATCCAGGTGCCTAACGACAAAAATGGGTCCACGATAAATTCAGAAACGGAGGCTAATAAAAGAGCCGATGATGCCACCCAGAGGACGAAGGAAATGAGGAGAATGCACTTAGCCATGGTTGAGGAGATGAGACATAGGACCACCACAGTTATGGTCGAAAGAGATGGGGCGCTTAAAGAGCTTGAAGATCTTAAAGACAAACTTACTGAAATCGTCAAAAATAAAGGCGATGCGAACAAAGCTGCCTAGGAAGCATGTGAACAGGCTATGGTGCTTAGGGATGAGAGGGACGCGACAACGCTTAAAGTTCAAAAAGCCGAAGCTAGGGTTGAGAATGAAGTGAAAGCGGAGGAGATTGGGTTGGAAGTTGACGTTGAAGATCTTCTTATCACATACAATGCCAATGTCCTAAACCATCAAAATCTAACTTGGCTCGAAAACTATCCATCACAGCTATGCAGTGCTTGGCGCCGCATGGTGGAAGATGAAAAAACAGAGCACCATGCTAAATCCATTGATGAGTTTGAATTAGAGAATCGGATGTTGAATGAGGATGAGAGAAGAATTCTCCACGACATCACTATAATATATGAAAAGGAGAGACTCGGTACTCAGAATCCAGAGGCTGGTGAGGGTTCTAGCATTGAGCACCATGATATGGGTTCCGAAATCCTTATGCCAACCCTACCCAAATCTACTTCTGCGGTTGATTCTCAATCTATACCCGCATACAATCCCGATCAACCGCAGTTGTCTCCAGCTCATTATCATGCCACTGAAACTGTTTCGGCTTCGCTTGCAAGTCATTCTGAGGAAGGTATTCTAAACATTTCTTGCGCTTATTCAAAGTCGGGAGTGCTGCTTGAAGTAATCGCTAATGGTTTTTTCTTTGTCTCTATTCAGTGATAGGTGATGCATCAGTCATGCCCCTTACAACCCAAGAGCCGCAGCACGAGTAGGAGGCCCTCATAACAGAAGCGAACACCACAACGGCCACTGCCCCAACCGATGGATTGTAGGGGTGAGATTTTACTTTCAATGAACGGATGATGGAGGAACTTCTTGTCCATCAAGGTGACCCTTTTGCTGACCTACCATTTGTCATGGGCGGAGATGCACTGTGATCAGCTCCTCAGGTCCAACTGCTAACATCCCTGGAGATGCCCAAAAAATCCATTATGAGGAGATAATAGCTGAGATTAATGCCAAGATGGAAGCAGCCGTGCAGGCCAACGGTATAAGAGGTGGGATGGCGGGTCCTAGTCCAGCTCCTCTGTGAGTAATTTCTCTAGAAGGCACGATCATTGACATCGGTGTGCCTCCCCCACCTTCCAAGATTGATCCTATCCCTCCGACTCCTCCTTCAGAAAGCATTCCAATTCATGTGAGTTTGGAGGAAAAGGTTATCGTAATTCCCCTGCCTGGAGATCTACCGCCAAAAAGCAAGGGTTCGAAAAGGCGTCCGAGCGATAGTTCTAGCGGGTCAACGCCAAAGAAGAAGAAGAATAAAATGAGAGAATAGACATGTCTTCTTGCCTATTTTTGGTAGACAAATAGGAATTTCTTTTTGTTTCCTGTAGGTCGTGTATAGATGTGGGTTCGGTCCCTGCTAGTAGGATTATATAGGATACTTTTGTACTTATCCTTCTTTTTCAAAGAATAATTGAAATAAAATTCCATTTTGACTTCAGCATGGTATTGCATTTATTTGCTTAAGTATTTTAGCGTTCGAATTTCCACTCAATGTACTTGTGAAGTTTTAGTCTTCAAATCGGATTTGAGTTTAGTCATTAAGTCCTGAAGCGGATTCGGGTCATGATGGAACGTTAAGTCGAGTTCCAATACTGCACTGTCTCGATCAGTAGCTGATACTTAATCTTTGCCCTAGTCTCGGGGACAAATTGAAAAGATTGGTCAGCAATCACTTTTCACCTTTAATACATCAATCTTAACTTTGTGAAATGAGGCTGAAACAAGACGAGTTTGGGTGGTCGAGTCACACTCGCTCATCTATCGGTGATCGCATCCACACTATGGGGATTGTACTTGCATGAAGGCGATCGATCACGCTCACTTAAGGTTTCGAGATATGTCTGCGCTCTGGGGACTTAAGTTATTTTATGGGCAGTTAGTCACACCCATTTGATATTTAAAATTTCATCTTCACTCCGGGGACTCAGATTGATTCGTGGGTGGTCAGTCGTACCTGATTTGCGTTTATACTTCGGCCCGCACTCCGGGGACTCGGAGTTGTCTTACAAGTGGTCGTTTCATAAACGGTTTGTGTTTATATTCCAATCCGCACTTTGGGGACTTAGAGTTAGCCGATGGGTGGTCGGTTACATTCATTTTGATGTTTATACTCTAGTTCACACTCTAGGAATTTGGAGTTGGTTAACAGACGATCGATCATATCTGTTTTGAGTTTCATAATTTCGTTCGCACTCCAAGAACGATGGATCTATCAGGATCGTGGATGGTCGATTCAGATCCACTCTGAGTTAACAAGTGAGATTGCTAGATGGACAGATCCATCCTCCTCAAACTTGGTTTAAACAAGGGCGAAGTCGTTATGTGGATGGATCCACCCTCTTCGAGCCTGCAATTGTAAGTTTATACTCCAGCTTGCACTTTGGGAATGTGGAGTTAGTTAGAATATTGTCGTGTATCGATCCTTTTCTGACTTCAGTGCGATGACTTGCCCCTGAGCTCTGGTTTCACTTAGCGAGTGACCGGTTGTATCACACTCACTCCTATTTGAATAAATCCCACCGTAGGGTGAAACTTAGCTCTCCGTGCATTATGATAGTCGTACGACGCCATTTTAAATCACTGCTCTGGCTCGAACAGATTGCATCTTATTGTTGAATTAAGAAAATATGGCAAAGTCAGCTGCCTTATTACAAATTCAAATTTCGAAATGCATAAACAAATTTCAAGTGAAAAGCAGAATGAATGAATAAATAAAGCCTGTTATGTGTAGTAACGACGAAGACTTTCGTTGTTCCAGGCTTTCGGCAGAGTGAGACCGTCAACGGTCGATAACTTAAATGTGCCTTCTCCGAGTGTCCGTTCAATAACATACGAACCTTCCCACTTTGGTTTCATATGTGAAGGAACCAGGTAAATTCTCTTGAGGATGAGATCGTCGAGTTTAAAGGTTCAAGGTCGGACCTTGGCATTGTATAATCGGGTGGCTCAACTTCGGTATGCGGCTGCCCTCAAATCAGCCTATTCTCACTTCTCATCCAATAAGTCCAGAGATTCGGCAAGTAATATAGCATTTTCCTTTGGATCATAGTATATCACCCGATGAGATGGTACTTCTACCTCAACTGGAACAACGGCTTCTGAACTATAGGAAAGAGAAAATGGAGTGTGGCCGGTCACAGAATTATGGGTTGTCCGATAAGCCCATAGGGCCATAGGAAGTTCATCGACCCATTTGCCTCCGGCCATTTCCAATCGTTTCTTTGGAGTGGATTTTATAACTTTATTAACAGCTTCAACCTTCCCATTCACTTGAGGGTGTGCAACTACAAAGAACTTCTTCTGGATGTGGAATCGTTGACAGAAATTTTTAAATTCAACACTATCGAATTGGGATCCATTGTTAGTGATGATGGTATGTGGGAGACCAAATCGATAGATAATGTTGCGTATAACAAATTTGATCACTTTCTTTGTTGTGATAGTAGCAACGGGCTCAGCTTTCGCCCATCTGTTAAAGTAATCAACTGCAACAATGGCGTACTTCCCACCACCTTTAGCTAGAGGAAGAGAACCAATAATGTCGATGCCCCATGCTATGAACGACAAGGACTGACCATCTGAGTTATTTCGATAGGCAGGGCTCTTGGAATCTAAGCATGTTTTTGACATTTTTCACATTTCCTTGCGTAATCCGATGCGTCGCGATTTAAAGTCAGCCAATAGTATCCGTACCGGAGCACTTTGTTGGCAAGAGCTTGCGCTCCGGTGTGATTGCCACATTCTCCTTCGTGTACGTCATGCAATACTCGTTTGACTTCATCGTAGGCGATACACCAGAGTAAAGTAATAGAGTACCCTCTTTTATACATGACTCCATCCTGAATAGTGAACCTCAAAGCCTTTCGAAGAACATGTCTTTTTCACTCCTACTTTTTGACAGGGTCCCATGCTCGAGATAGTTTTTGAACGGAGTCATCCATGACTCCTTATCGGGAATGATCTCAAATAGCCAGTCTGTCTCCATCTGACCAATGCTTAGGGAAGATAATGTCTCCATGGGAACGAGCCCAATTCGCTGTGCCTCACCGGTACTGGCTAACTTTGCCAAGGAATCGGGTTTCTGATTGTGTTCTCGGTGTATGTTGCAGATGGCATAATAATTAAACTGATTCAATATTTTCTAAACCCGAGCAAGATAAATAGCCAACCTTCGGTCTTTTGCCTGGCACTCCCCTCAGACTTGGCACACGACCAATTGTGAATCGCAGTAAATCTCCACAGCAAAAATTCTCAAACCTCCAGTTAGCCTTAATACAGTGAGATGGGCTTCGTATTCGGTCTCGTTGTTGGTCGCGTGAAAATCGAATTTAAAGCATAGCTTATAGGTCGACCTTCAGGAGTATCAAGTACAACCCTAATGCCTGAGCAGCTGTCACTCGATGCGCCATCATCATGTAGCTTCCGGACATATTTAGGAGATTCAATGGTTTCGGGCAAGTCCTTTGGGATAGTGAATTCAGCGATGAAGTCTTCTATGACTTTTCCTTGAATGGCTTGCCTTGGTGTGTAAGTGATGTCGAATTGACTCAGCTCGATATTCCACTTAATTAACCTACCAGACGTCTCAGGCCGTGTAAGGACCTGTTGTAACGGCTGGTCGGTGTATACAGTGATAGCATGAGCCTGAAAATATGGACAAAGCAAGGAAATAACAAGATAGTAAGCCAACTTTTCCAACTTTGAATCATTTCTTTCTGCTCCGGTTTGTCATTTGCTAATGTAATAGACTGGCCATTGTATCCGGTCCTCCTCGCGAATTAAGGCAGCACCGAATGCGTTTTCTAACACCGCGAAGTAGACGTACAATATTTCATGATCAATAGGCTTTGACAGGATGGGTGGTGTGGATAGGTGTTGAACCAGTGCTCGAAATACACCCTCACATTCCGTAGTCTATTCACAATTCTGTTTCCCTTTTCTTATCAGATTGAAGAAGGGAATGCATTTTTCGGTGGATTTTGAAATGAACCGGCTCAGTGCCGCTACTTTCCTGTTGAGGCTCTAGACTAGCTTTATAGTACTTGGAGTCTTAAAATTTCTGATTGCCTAGATCTTCTCGGGATTGGCTTCGATTCCTTGAGCATTGACGATAAATCCAAGGAATTTCCCAGACACGACCCCAAAGTGACACTTCAACAGTTGAGTTTCATTCTGCACTCTCGAAGGATGTTAAATATCGTTTTTAGGTCTTTGATATGATTGGTGGAGAATCACGACTTCACAAGCATGTCGTCCACATATACCTCCATGGTTTTTCCGATATGGTTAGCAAACATTCGATTAAATAGCCGTTGGTATGTTGCTCCATCATTCTTGAGTCCAAATGGCATGACTTTGTAGCAGTGAAGTCCCAGATCGGTGATGAAGCTGGTACGCACCTGATCGAGCAAGTGCATGGGTATCTGGTTGTAGCCAGAATACGCATCCATGAAGGAAAAGAGTTCATGTCCAGCCATTGAATCTACAAGCTGGTCGATTTGGGGAGGTGGATAACTGTCTTTCGAGCAAGCTTTATTCAAGTCTGAGTAGTCAACGCATGTTCTCCATTTTCCGTTGAGTTTCTTGACAAGTACATGATTGGACACCCATTCCGGTATAATGCATGTCGGATAAACCCGTTCGACTTGAGTTTATCTGCCTCTTCCTTAAGGGCGACAGATATCTTTCGATCCATACCGCATCTTTTTTACTTGACCGAGACATGCCGCGGGTCAATATTCAATGTGTGGCTTGCGATGTCTGGGGAGATTCCATACATATCAGAGTGTTTCCAGGAAAACACATTGAGGTTTGCTTGGAGAAATTCAACCAACTCCACCTTCATCTGCTGGCTTAGCTGAGATCCGATCTTTATCATTTTCGAATTTTCATTATCGTCGATCGGGACATCGATCGTCAGTTCTGCCGAGGAAGACTGACTATCTTGGACTTTGCCTTCACTTTGGGTATCTCTCGAGTCAAGATACCTTGGGGATTGGTTGGGATACCTGGGCCTTGGCCTAGGCGCTAACCGTCAATTTTCCGCAAAGTGGACGCAGAGAGATTCCTCTACGCACTTTCCCTTTTCTTTTCACTGCGCCTCCCGCAGCTCAACAACATAACAGGCTCGTCTAGCAGCCCAGTATTCCTAAACGACTCTAACCCGTCGGTAGGGAATTTCAAATTTAGACACCAAGGGGAAACGGCAGCCCTGAACTCAGCTAGGGCAGGTCAGCCCAAGAAAGCAGTGTATGGGTAGTCTATATCCAATACAATAAACTGTAATATCCGACTCTCCGGCGTTCTCCAACTCCCAACTCCACTAGTAGCTCCACCATCCCAGTGGGTATAGTTGCACTTCCATTGACCATGAATACGAGACTGATAAGGCTTCAAATCCTTCGACTCCATCTTCATCTTATCATAAGCTCGCTTAAACAATATGTTCACTGAACTTCCACTATCCACTAAGATCTTCTTCATCCAAGAAGGACCTATTTGAGCTGAAATGACAAGTGAATCAATGGTTGGGACTTCGACTCTGTCAGCATCCCTATCTCGAAATACGATGTCGTTTGTCATCATTTTCTGTTATTTGGCTGGAGCTCTGTCTTCCAAATTACTACAACATTCAAAGATCTCATGCCTAACAGAGCTGGCATACAACTCTATTTTCTTCTAGCTCCAATCTGCTGGATGAGGACCACCACTGACAGTACTTATCACCAACCTCCCTTCGGTACGAGCGAGTTCCTCCGGTCTCACCTGATTTGGTGTTTGGTTTTGATTCAATGGGCCGGCAACTCCAGACCGCGGCGCTAAAACAAATTGCTCCAACTTTTTTTCTCGCATCAACTTCTTGATAATATCCTGTAAATGATGACACTCGTTTGTGTTGTGGCCATAACCATCGTGAAACCTACAAAACTTCCCCATTTTAATCTGTTTTTCTGAGGACTGCTTCGGAGCAGGTTCTTATATTGAATAGTATTGCAGGTCTGCAAGTACACATTTTCCAGAGACGTATTTAAAGGAGTATAAGAGTCAAACATGGAAGCTCTATGTCTTGATCCACAATTCTGATCTCGTTTCCTGCCCTGATTTCCATTGCCTTTCTGTTGGTTCTGTTGATTCTGTATGTTTAACTGCACTTTTTCGAAATTCTCCCTGGTTTTTTTACAGCGACATTGCTTTGGATCCCTTCTACACTGGGCCCTGCATCACCCTTTTTCCTAGACTGATTCACATCCTCTTGTCTCAAGAACTGAGTTGCCTTGGAATATAAACGGTCCAATGACACAAGGGGTTTTCCGGCCAACCAGTTGCCAAATTCGGAACAGGGATCGATCCCCTTAGTTAATGTCATCGGAATCGAGTTGTCATTAGGATTACTATTCTCAGTGCATGCACCATGAAACCTCTCTAGATAATGTCTGAGTGTTTCTCAGGGAGCTTGAATGACACTGGACAAGGTATTAACATCTTTCAACCTTGTAACATGCATGCAAAACTGTTCAATAAACATCATTGCCAACTGGTCGAAACATGAGATAAATCGGGGTGGTAGACGAGTAAACTACATAGTCGGTATTTCCTCTAGAGAGATCGGGAAAATTTGGCATTTTACGGCATCATCAGCCCCTACGACATTCATTAACCATTTATACTTTAAAATGTGTTGGTTAGGGTAAGAGCTCCCTTCATAAACAGGTAGGTTGGCATTCTAAATCTCGGAGGCAGTTCAGCATAGAGGATATCATCGATGAATGGAGTATGAATCTGGAAGATTCCGCAGTCGTCATTGGTGAGGCCCTGACTTTCACGAATCATTGTCGAGATGTTTGGCATCTGGCAATTCTGGCCATGCTGGGCCAAGGTGTGGTTGGCTTCCATAATGCGAGGATGGGCCTGGAGCGGTCGACGGTCCATACCTCGCCTCCTTGGCTCTAGATCTTCGGCAACATAAGGTTCAGGAGTATAATCACGCTGACGAAGGTTCGGATCTGTTTTGTTCCGTGCGTCGACTCCCTATTCTGTAGTAGTGGCGGCAATGCGGTTGTCATTAATATGTTAAGGAATATTACCTCCTTAGGAGAAAGGTCCGGTCTTATGGCTAGTTGACGGGACAGCTCTCGGTTGCCCAAGATTCAGTGTGCGTTGATGTCCAATAGCCTGTATATAGCTTCCATCCAACAGTAGGCGTGTAAATCTGTGATTGTTGTCAGAAGAGGTTGAACTTTCAATAGATGAATAGGAAGCCTGATCCCTCCTAGACCTCCTCCGTCTGATCATGGTTCAGTCGATTGCTCAACTCCGGTTGGTATAGATTGCTAAGTAAGCTGCTGGCGGCTTTGTGTCAGCTCTTGCATCAGCAGTTGGAACTCTTCCCTCGTGATAGGGCCTTCCAGATCTGAAGGTCCGACAACATTCTGGTTGGTAGGAGGAAGTTGTGTGGGGTTTGGTTTATCCCGTCATTCTGGATCTGCAGCTATTGAAGTAGTCGTAGTATTGACCATAGTGGATGTCGAAATTCTCTCCTAGACTTGATACAGATATGAATAGGATAGAAGAACTTCTAGGCTTAAAATCTGGATCTTCTCCTTAGATTCTTGCAATCCAATATCGGCAGTAGATCCAATGAGCGGGAGAAAAGCTGGATTTACTCGGTGAAAGCACCAAAGTGTTCGTACCAAAATTGGGCACAACACTCTTCGGATGTGTTTGAAGAGATAAAATGAAGAAAGTAAATGTAAAATGAGGTAGACCTAATGAACACACCAATCAACAGACAAGAAAATGCATAAAAACCTATGAATTTAGAGTGGTTTGGCGAATTGCCTACGTCCACTATGAAATGATTGATGTTTGTTGAGTTTAACCCGCTGATTACAAGAAGTTACAAAACTGCAACAATAATCTAGAAGTGATTCTGGCAGAATGTCAACGTAAAGAAACCAGAAAGTCCATTTTTTGTAAGTCCAGGGTCAATATTTATAGACGTAGGCGGCAAATATCTCGCCGAGATGTAGAAAGACTTCTTCTCTCATGTAGGCGGTTCCATAAGATCGAGCTCAGGTGATTTCAACTCAATCCAAGAGCGATACGAATTGAGTTCGTATCAATCCATAAATAGTCCTTTGAGGCTAAAATTTGTCAAATACATTCTTAGGGTTGTACGCAAGCTCCTGTGAAAATTTGGTGGCAGTTGGACTTGTAGATTTCAAGTTATGATCGATGCAAGTTTGATCTTTCAGTGTGCTATCCAATTCTCATCGCTTCTATTCATATCGCTTTTAGGCATGTGATGACCAATGACTTGGTGCTATCTTTTAGGATCGATTCACATTTCATGCCGAGCGACCGAGTCATCCCATTTTTATGTGTCTCCTTTGCATCGCTCTCAATCAGGTGCTTCGTACCCATCCCGTTCATATCCATTGATATGGAAATCGTTCGTATCCACCGATTGCTACATTGTTCGTATCGATATTTGAGACCATTTCATATCGATAGCCTCTACCTCAATTTATATCAAATATAGGCAACGACTTCATATCGATACCTTTTAGGTGTTGCTTCATACCGCTTGTGGGTGGTGATCGATACGAGCCATGCATTAGTGGAAGCGATACGAAATGTCACTAGGTGATGGATACGAATAGGAGTAGATGGGGATACAAAGTGGTGCCTCTTCCATGGATACGAACTAGTGCTCTCTTGATGGATACGAGCCACATGTGTTTCACTTGAGACTTTATGGATGTGAATTTTCATGGATACGAATGAGGTGTCGCAGATGGATTCGAATGGATTTGATACGAAGGAGGTGGTCTCGTGGATATGAATGAGAGCATTGCTTGATTTGCATCAATTATACTTGAGCATACAAACTCTGATTGATTTGAAGTTTGAAATGTTAGATTTCATAGCTTTGCTTGTCGTATCATATCGATTATAGCTTGATCCGAACTAGGACAAAAATTTATCATTATCCATAGTGAACCTACGTATAACCGATCTTCAAGATGGATTGTCCTTGGTCCCTAGTCAAATCCTTGGTGTCACGGCCTTCCTAAAAGGTAGGATATCGGTCACTAATCCATCGATGCGAAGAAAGTCTTCTTCGTATCTATCCATCATCCGTCTAATGCAACAGCCATTCGTATCCATTTGTTCCCATCGATACGAACGCCACTACCAAGTCATGTTTGGACTGCCCAACTTCATCGAAATGAAATATTTCGAAGAACTATTGATTCATATCGATCGTCATTGGTACGAAGCATATTTTCCAATCTCTCAAATTGATCCAGGAGAAGATCGATATGAAGGGACACTCTAAAACGACCATCAAGCATTATTGTGACCCGAATTTCACATCGATCCAGGAGTAGATCGATACAAAACTCGATTTAAGAAAAAATAAAATTGACAACGACTCATGAACGTGTAAACTTTAACAGGAATCAGGTTAACATACATGTATGTATGACGGTCTAACATTCAATTTTCAAAATTCATAGGAGTTGAATGCTCACTTGGCGGCAATTACAACAGCGAACAACAGATTGATAGCACACAACACTCAGTTACAACAATACACTGCATAAACATCGACAGTGAACAATTCTGCATTTATATTATCGGCAAATCAATCGAAGGTTACATTTTTGATGGAAAGAAAATGACCGTTCAACAAATCAGGCAGAACTTTTAGACTAAAGATTGCAGCTTTCAAAGCACGTCATGTTCACACAAGACGTACTTTGGAGGGCAAATGTTATCCCGCCTTTTGGCAAGGCCGTAACACCAAGAGCATGATTAGAAACCAAGGGCAATACATCCCGAAGATCGGCCATGCATGGGTTCACTATGGACGTTGGTGAATTTTGTCCGAGTCCGAATCGAGCTACAATGGATAAGGTACAACAAGCAAAGCTATAAGAGCCAACTTTCAAAGTTCAAGTCAATCGAAATTCGTATGCTTAAGATATTGATCGATCAAGGTCAAGAAACCCCACTCTATTCATCTCCATGGAGTCACTTTGTATCCATCCTCCAAGCCACTTTGGTTCGTATCCATCAATCGCTCCAAGTCGCTTCGTAACGATCCACTGCCAAGAATGCTTCGTATCGATCAGCCACAGATCAATACGAAGTCGACATCCTCCATCTATAGAGAATCAACACCTCCTATCAATACGAAGGACATATGTTCGTATCGATACAAAACGGCTATAAAGGATCGATACGAAAGTCAGTCAACCATCAGTATGAAGTGACCTGCGACTATCGATACAAATCCACCAAGTGCCATTGATACGAAGCAACATCCAACGATCGATGTGAAGGTACTAGTAGGCATCGATAAGAAGGAGTTGCCAAATCATTGATATGAAAAGGAATGCTCTAGATTGATATGAACAAAGTCTATTGAAGCGGATGACTCGGTCACTTGGCATGAAAACTGGATCGATCCTAAGATGTAGTGCCGCATCATGTGATCAGCACGTGCAAACAGGGACACGAACAGAGCGATATGAACAAGTATCGAGACGAACACGTTTGCACATTGGAAGTCTAGACTTGCATCAATCATAACTCAAGATCTACAAGTCCAAATGTCACCAAATTTTCACAGAGGTTTCCTACAACCTGAAGAATGCACCTGAAAAATTTCCGCTCCAAAGGACCATTTATGGATCGATACGAACTCAATTCGTATCGCTCCTGGATCAAGTCAAAATCACCCAAACTCGATCCCATGGGCCCGCCCACGCGAAAGAAGAAGTCTTACAAGATCTGGGCGAGATATTTGCTGCCTACGCCTATAAATAGTGACCCTGGACCTACAGAAAATGGACTTTTTGGCTTCTCTACGCTGACAACTTGCCAGAATCACTTCAAGACTATTGTTGTACTGTTGTAACTTCTTGTAATCAATGAGTGAAACTCAATAAACATCAATCATTTCATAGTGGACGTAGAAAATTCACCGAACCACTCTAAATTCATGTGTTTCTGTGCATTTTCTTATCTTTTGATTGATGTGTTTATTAGATCTACCTCATTTTATATTTACTTTCTTCATTTTATCTCCCCAACACGTCCGAAGAGTGTTGTGCCCAATTTTGGTACAAATACTTTGGATCGTTACGAATCCACCAAGTGCCATCAATACGAAGCAACATCCAAGGATCGATGCGCAGGTACTGGCAGGCATTGATACGAAGGAGTTTCCAAATCATCGATACGAACAAATCCTATAGAAGTGGAAGACTCAGTCACTCAACATGAAAAGTGGATCGATCCTAAGATGTAGTGCCATGTCATCTGGTCAGCACGTGCAAACATGGACAGGAATAGAGCGATACGAATAAGTACGAGACGAACTCATTTGCACATTGGAAATCCAAACTTGCATCGATCATAACTCAAGATCTACAAGTCCAAATGTCACCAAATTTTTATAGAAGCTTGCCCACAACCACAAGAATGTACCTGACAAATTTCTGCCCCAAAGGATCATTTGTGGATTGATACAAACTCAATTCGTATCGCTCCCAGATCGAGTCGAAATCACCTGAAGTCCATCTCATGGGCCTGCTCACATGAAGGAAGAAGTCTTTCGAGATCCGGGCGAGATACTTGCTGCCTACGCCTACAAATAGTGACCCTGGACCTATAGAAAATGGACCTTTTGGCTTCTCTATGTTGACATTCTGTAGGAATCACTTCTAGACTATTTTTGTGTTGTTGTAACTTTCTTGTAATCAACGAGTGAAACTCAGTAAAAATCAAACATTTCATAGTGGACGTAGGCAATTCACCGAACCACTCTAAATTCGTGTGTTTCTGTGCATTTTCTTATCTATTGATTGATTACTTATTTTTTTTCATCGTGGGCGATACATAGGAGTAAAGCAATAGAGTACCCTCTTCTATAAATGACTCTATTTTGAATAGTGAACCACGAAGCCTTTCAAAGAACTTGTCTTTTCTCATTCCTACGCTCCGGTAGGGTCCCATGCTCGAGATAGTTCCTGAACGGAATCATCCATGACTCCTTATCGGGTATGACTTCAAGTACCCAGTTGGTCTCCATTTAATCAACACTCGAGGAAGATAATGTCTCAACGGAAACGAGTCCCATTTGTTGTGGCTTACAACTGCTGGCTAACTTTGCTAAGGAATCGGCCATCTGATTGCGTTCTCGGGGTATGCAATAGATGGTATAATATTGAACTGATTCAATACTTCCTGCACCCAAGTGAGATAAGCAACCAGTCTTCGGTCTTTGGCCTGGTATTCCCCCCGAACTTGACACATGACCAGCTGTGAATCGCAGTAATTCTCCACAGCAATAATTCTTAAATCTCTAGCCATTGTATCCGATCCTCCTTCCGAATTAAAGCAGCACTGATTTTGTTTTCTGACACTGCCAAGTAGATGTACAATCTCTCGTGATCAATAGTTTTGAAAGAATAGGTTGTATGGACAGGTGTAGAACTACTGCTCGGAATGCGCCTTCACACTCTGTAGTTCATTCAAAGTTCTGTTTCCTTTTTATGATTAGATCGAAGATGGGAATGCACTTACCGGTGGATTTTGAAATGAACCTGCTCAGCGCTTCTACCTTCTCATTGAGGTTTTGAACTTGCTTTATAGTCCTTGGAGTCTCAAGATTTCTAATTGCCTAAATTTTCTCGGGATTGGCTTCGATTCCCCGAGCATAACAATCAGTCCAAAGAATTTTCCAAACGCGACCCCAAAGTGACACTTCAACGGGCTGAGTTAGATTCTGTACCCTTGGAGGATATTAAACATCATTTCCAGGTCTTTGATATGATTGGTGGAGAATCATTATTTCACAAGCATGTCATCCACATGTACCTCCATGGTTTTTCCAATCTGGTTAGCGAACATTCGGTTAACGAGTCTCTGATAGGTCGCCTCGGCATTCTTAAGTCCAAACGATATCACTTTAGAACAATAGAGTCTTAGTAGGTGCATCAATATCTGATTGTAGCCGGAATATGCATCCATGAAGGATAAGAGTTCATGTCCGGCCATTGAATCTACGAGCTGATCAATTCGGAGAAGTGGAAATTGTCTTTGGGGCAGGTTTTACTCAAGTCTGAGTAGTCAACGCAAATTCTCCATTTCTCGTTAGGTTTCCTAACAAGTACTGGATTAGACACCCGTTCTAGATATAACGCATTCGGATAAACCCGTTCACCCTGAGTTTATCTACCTCTTCCTTAATGGTGGCAGATCTCTATGGATCCATACCATGCCTTTTTTGCTTCACCTGGACATGCCGCGGGTCAATATTCAATGTGTGGCTCATGATGTTCGGCGAGATCCCACACATGTCGGAGTGCATCCAGGTAAACACGTCGAGGTTAGTTCGGAGAAATTCAACCAATTCCTCCTTCATCTGTTGGCTTAGCTGAGATCCAATTTTTACCATTTTAGAATCGTCATCATATCGATTGGATCATCGATCGTTAGATCTCCTAGAGAAGCCTGACTGTTTTTGACTTCGTCCTCGCTTTCAGTATCTCTTAGGTCAAGATCTCTTGGGACTTGGTCAGGGTGCCGGGGCCTGGGCCTAGGCGTTAACTGTCAATTATTCGCAAAGCGGACGTAGGGAGATTCCTCTATGCCCTTTCCCTTCTTTTTTCGTTGCGCCTCCCGTAGCTCAGCAACATAACAGGCTCTTCAGTAGCCTGGTCTGCCTGAACGACTCCGACTCCACTGTCGGTAGGGAATTTCAAAGTTAACACCAAAGGGCCATAGCCGCCCTGAAATCAGCTAGGGCCGGTCGGCCCAAGAAAGCTTTGTATGGTGAGTCAATATCCAATACAATAAACTACAATATCCGGACTCTCCAGTGCTCTCTGACTCCCAACTCCACTGGTTGCTCCACCATGCCAGCAGGTATAGTCGCACTTCCATTGAAGCCATGAATAGGAAACCGACAAGGCTTCAAATCTTTTGCTTCCATCTTCATTTGATCATACGCTCGCTTAAAGAGTATGTTCACTGAATTTCCACTGTCCACTAAGATCCTCTTCATCAAAGTAGGACCTATTTGAGCTGAAATGACTAGTGGATCAATGGTTAGGGCTACGACTCTGTCGGCATTCCTATCTCAAAATACAATGTCGTCTGTTATCATTTTCTATTATTTGGCTAGAGCCCCGTACTACAACATTCGAAGCTCGCATGCCTAATAGAGCTGGCATACGGCTCCATTTCCCTCCAACAACGATTCACTGGATGAGGACCACCACTAGCAGTGTTAATCACTAACCCCTGCTGGTACGAGCGGGTTCCTCCAGTCTAACATGATTTAGTATTTGGTTTTGATTTGATGGGCTTGCATCTCCAGACTACGGTGCTTGCGCGAACTGCTCCAACTTTCTTTCTCGGATCAACTTCTGGATAATATCCTATAGATGACGGCACTCGTTTGTGTTGTGGCCATAACTATCATGAAATCTACAAAACTTCCCAGTCTGAATCTGTTTCTCTAACGATTGCTTCGGAGCAGGTTTCTTATATTGGACAATATTACAAGTTTGCAAGTACACGTTTTGCAGAGATGTATTTAAAGAAGTATATGTGTCAAATATAGGAGCACTACATCGCAGTCTGCGATTTTGATCTCGCTTCCTACCTTGACTTCCATCGCCATTCTGCTGATTCTACTTATTCTATATGTTTAATTGCACCTTTATGGAACTCTCCCCAATTTATTTCACAGCTACATTGCTTTGGATTCCTTCCACACTGGACCATGTGTCATCCTTTTTCCTAGACTGTTCCATATCCTCTCTTCTCAAGAACTGAGCTGCCTGGGAATAGAAACGGTCCAATGTCGCAGGGGTTTTTCAGCCAACCAGTTGCCTAATTCGGAATCGGGATAGATTCCTTTGGTCAGTTCCATCAGAATGGAATTTTCATTTGGATTACTAATCTCAGCACATGTAGCGGACAATCTCTCCAAATAACATCTGAGCATCTCTTCGGGAGCTTGAGTGACACTAGAATAGTTATTAACATTTTTGGGCCTTGTGACATGCATGCGAAACTATTCAACAAACTTCATTGCCAACTGGTCGAAACATGAGATAGATCGGGGTAGTAGGTGAGTAAACCACATAGTCGCGTTGCCCCTAGGGAGATTGGGAAACTTTAGCATTTGACCGCATCATCAACCCGTGCGACATTCATCAACCATTCATACGTTAAAATGTGATGGTTAGGGTCAGAGCTCCATTAGTAAACAGGTAGAGTTGGCATTCTGAATTGCCAAGGCTGTTTAGCGTAGAAGATATCATCGGTGAATGAGTTATGACTCTGGGAGATTCCCCAGTCGTCATTGGCGAGGCCTTGGTTTCACGGATTATCTGACATATCATTGTTGAGATCTCTAGTATCTGGACATTCTAGGAATGCTAAGCCAAGGTGTGGTCGGGTCCACAATGCAGGGATGGGCGGGTCGTAGTCGACAGTCCATATCTCGCCTCCTTGGCTCTAGGTCTTCTGGAACATAAGGTCAGAAGTATAATCACGCTAGCAACGGTTCAGATCCGTTCGGTTTCGAGTGTCAGCTCCCAACTTAATAGCAGCGATAGTGGTGCAGTTGTTAGTAATGTGATAAGGAACCGCCCCTCCTTGGGAGTAGGGTCTGATCTAGTGGCTGGTTGATGAACCAACTCTCAATTGCCCAAGATTCACATTGCACTGATGTTCGGTAGCCTGTGTATAATTTCCATCCAGCCGTGGGCGCGTTCATCTGTGATTGTAATCAGAAGAAGCTAAACTTTTAGTAGATGAGTAGGAAGCATGATCCCTTCTGGATCTCCTTCGTCTTCTATGGTTCAGCCGATTGGTTAACTCCACGTTGGCATAGAGCTGCTGGGTAAGCTGCTGGTAACTTTGAGTCAACGCTTGCATCAGTAGCTGGAACTCCTCCCTGGTGTTAGGGTCTTGTGGATCCGAAGGTCCGGCAGCATTCCAGTCTATAGAGGGAATTTATGCAGGGTTCTGCCTATCCCGTCCTTCTGGATCTGCAGTGGTAGAGGTAGTCCTGATAGCGACCATGGTGAGTAGCGAAGTTCTCTCTTAGACTTGGTGCAAATCTGAATAGGATTGAAGAACTTCTAGGCTTGGGATCTAGATCTTCTCCTTAGATTCTCGCAATCCAATATCGATAGTAGATCCAATGAGCAGGAGAAAAGCTGGGTTTTCTCAGTGAAAGCCCCAAAGTGTTTGTACCAAAATTGGGCACAACACTTTTCGGATGTTTTTAAAGAGAAGAAAATAAATGTAAAACGAGGTAGATTTAACAAACGCACCAATCAGCATATAAGAAAATAATGTAGAAACGCACAAATTTAGAGTGGTTCGCGTATTGCCTACGTCTACTATGAAACGATTAATATTTATTGAATTTCACTTGCTGGTTACAAGAGATTACAATAGTACAACTAAAGTATAGTAATGATTTCGGTAGAGTATCATTGTAGAGAAGCTAAAAGTCCATTTTTTGTAGGTCCAGTATCACTATTTATAGGTGTAAGCTGCAAATATCTGGTTCAAATCTTGGAAGACTCCTTCTCTCATGTGGGTGGGCCGACCAGGTCGATTTGATGTTGATTGAGATCGATCCATGATCGATACACACTCATTTCGTATCAATCCAAAACACATCCATTTGGACCGAGATCGGTCATGGACCAAGTAGAGGTGATACACAAGCTTCTGTGAAAATTTGGTAGCATTTGGACTTGTAGATTTGAGTTATGATTGATCCAAGGTTAGATTTGTAGTTGGCTGGAATGTGCATATCGATCGGTTTGTATCGATGTCCTTTTCGTATCGATCAGCTACGTGGTGATGACGTAGAGCGATGACTTAAGGGAGATCCACTTTTCATGCCGAGTGACCGCTTCTCTTAGTTAACAACGCCTTCTTCGTATCGGTCTTGGGTAACGCTTTTTGTATCGATGCTTTAGAGGCCGCTTCGTATCGATTTTTGTCGTTGGTTTCGTATCAAAAATTGTGGCCGCTTCGTATTGATGGAAACTGACAACATTCGTATCGACCTGTCATGTGCTCTTCGTATTGATCATCGGATAACCATTACGAAATGCGTGGATGGGAGGATCGATACGAAGCGTGTAGAAACATAACCGATACGAAATGATGACTATTGATGGATACGAAGGGGAATGAGCTTGATGGATACGAAGAGGGGTGGTTTTTGATGGATACGAACCGAGGCCTTCTCCCTTGATTTTGACCGACCCATAAGTTGAGTATATGAACTCCGATCCATTTGAAATTCAAAATGTTGGCTTTCTTAGCTTTGCTTGTTGTGTCTTGTCAATTGTAGCTCGATCCGGACTCAGACCAAATTTGCCAGTATCCATAGTGAACCTGTGTATAACCGATCTTCGGGCTGAATCGTCCTTCGTTTCTAGTCAAGTCCTTGGTATCACGGCCTTGCCAAAAGGCAGGATAACCTCCAGCCCCAACTATAGAAAGGATTCTGATCCATCGACGCTCATATAAGTAAATGAATGGCATCAACATCATCTGATATTAAAAATCAGATAATGCCTTAAATGTTTCATCCAAGTGGTCTAAAGGTTGGGAAATGGACTGATCCGGAATAACCTGAGGGTTGATGGATAACTTAGGCTGTTTGAAGAGGCGGTTCTTAGGGAACCTGCAAACAAGCTTATTCCTTTTTCTTTTTTTCGAGAGAGGAGGCTATGAGGTTTGCGAAGATCCGGCCGCTCCCCCAAATCTAGAACCCTCATCATTGCCATTGAGATCATCACTCTTATCTCCTACTGCACCTTTATGATAGCTTCTTGAGCCCCCTCGACTGGGGCATGATAAGATCGACTTAATGTCCTTCATCATCATCCGCATCCTTCTGCTCAGCCACTATAATTCTAGCGTGACTGGTAGCCCTATGCTACGACCCTCTTCCTTCAGGCAGTAAGTAATGAGATGTTCATCAATAAGGAGATTCTCAATGTCTCTATTTTCTGATGGAAATCTTTTTAGCGCCAAGAACATGTCTGTTTATTTTTTTCCATAGGGTCATGGATAAGAGCCTACACAAAGCAGAAATATTTCTTGATTTCGGATACGACCTGGATACAAGCACTCAATAATTTAGGCAAGAAGCAATACTTACATCCTTCTAACAACCGTTTAGAAAAGTCGGGCAGGCGGCAGATATAGAACAACTCGCTTTTGAAAGCGCTCAGCTTGTTCCAAGTACTAGTTAGGATCTGGCACTTCTTAGTTGACTCGAGAAATGTGAAAGAAAGGCTTCCCTTTTGTCGCTTGAAGGTGAAAAGAAACTGAATGTCTTTAGGAATTGGAGGCCATGAATGCCATATAGGTACAATTAACCTCTATGAATGCCATATAGGTACAATTAAGCAAGGCATAGCCATTTGGATATACTTATGCCGGTGCTAACCTCATATGATGTAGCATCTCTCGGATAAATAAATTGAAGGGTGGGATGCATCCTACCAACATATGAACTTGTTTCATGTAGTGAACCCTTTAAGGGGCATATGAGCTCTATCATCCCGAGTCGGGACTCGCACGTCATCAAACAGGATCACACATCTAGCACAAATTATATGGACTGAGGATTCACTAATTTTTGAAGCCACAAAATCCATCATATATTCAAAAAAATTAGTGTCTTCTACGGTGTCAGGAGAAAGGTCTATCACTTTTGCTGAAAGGACAGGAACGACAAAGAAAAGGTTGGGTAATGGACATGAACTTTTCAGTTGTTCAGCTTGGGTCTGGAGGAGAGATTATCAGAAGCAGTCATGGAGATGGATTTGTCACTTGTAACATGTGTTGTGAAATCTATTCAAAAGGCATGGCAGCTAAATCCCCGTAGCGTCTAGAACCCATGACTACTAAACTCAGCAGATAATCATCATTAGAAAAAATAACTCGTTTGCCCCGTGCAAAGTATATGCCAAAGTTGGATTGTGTAGTGAAATGCAATGCAATGAAAATATTTCAGAATTAAAGACAACAACTATAACAAGACTATGAGATTCGATCGGAGTGACTGCCATCACTAACCATCACAACCGATTCTCTATGTTAATGGCAAAGGGCTCGGTCTAATCATTGGGATCAGTTGTTGGCATGTCGAAGTTCGAATTGTGCGTTTAGAAGTGGATGACTATAACATCACCAATTTTTAATAACATTATTCAGGAGATTTAATTAGATAAATGAAATAGAATAATGTATAAAGTGATAAAGAGATTAAGATTTGCAAATAAACCTAGAGGCCGTGCTTGATAACTCAAATGGGCTTATAAAAGGTTATAAATGATAATTAAATTAACATAGGGGCATTATGGTAATTTCCTTCCATAATTCCTTACCCTTATACTCTTATCCCTACCATTCACGTTATTTTATCACAAATAAAATAAACATAAGAAATAAAAGGGGAGCCGGCCATTAAGAAGCAAGAAGAGAAAATTCAAGATTAAAGCTTAGTATTAAAGCTAGGGGAATCAATCTCAAACAAATCTCCAATTTACTTATCCAATCTAAGGTGAATAATAATCCTAATCATCTCTATTTTATTTTCAATCATATGTTCCGGATTTATGAATCAATCCATTTTATGATGATTTGAATGATGATATACTTGATTTTATAACATGTTTGATTTAATATCAAATTGTTTAAATATGTATATGCACGCTTTTAATGCAAAACCGATGGAAAATGATTTTAGAATACCATGAAATTTTTTTATGGTATGGAAAACATGATTTCGGAGTTAGGTTTCAATTTTTATAATTTTCCAAGCCATAGAGAATTTAATATGAATTTTCAAAGGAAAATATGTATTATTAGGTTTAGAATTTTTTTTCAGTTATTATATGGTGAATTTGGGTCTAAAATTTATACATGTTAGATCGCATATTAAAAGTGAATTTTTTAGATTTTTGGGGATTTTTACTTAGAGATTTATTATGGAAATTTAATTATTGTTAAAGGAGGACCTAAATGATTTAATTAATGTTAAATGGGAAGGGATTATTTGTCAAATTAACCATGTTTTAGATCTGAAAATATGCAGTAATTATTTGTAAAATAATTTGAAAAGTCAAGACCCCTAATCAAAAGTTTACAAGTAGGCAAGTTAGTTACAAAGTACTTACTTTGTTTGATAAAAACAGCCTTTACCTAGAAAAAGTAGGTTCGCCTCCTATAGAGGTGCCTTTCGACCTAGGACTGCGGCCTCCAATCCGGTCGAAGCCCACTAAGTCGAGACCAACGAAACCGAAACCAATACACATGGTATCATATGTTAGTACGTAGTGGATTGGAGAAAAAGGCGGAAGGTAGGGTTTCTAAAGCATTGCTTCTGATGGGGTCGATACCTTTGTTTTGTTTCTAAAAGAGAAGCACTTGCCTATTTTGTAAAACACCTTCGAAGAGGTCGAAACCAAAGCTGTTGAAAGGGTCTTTTAGTTAGTTTTCGAAAGGGAGTTGCGACCTTAGTTTAAAGTAGTAGCTTCCGAAGAGGCTGCTTTGTTTTTCAAAATTAAGGTTTTTGAAAGGGGTAATTTCGACGAGGTCGAAACCCTTCTACCGCTTTGCCTTTCGAAGGCATTGAAGATATCCTTGCTTTTGGGAGGTAACCTTTGTTTCAAAAAAGTAAGCCACTTCCCACATCTTTCGAAGGGTTAAGGGTTTTGAAGGCAATGGTCTCGAAAGGGGCTTCGAAGCCAACCTTTAAGTACTTTAGGTAAAGGACTTATGCTTTCGAAGGGATGGTGCCGACGACATCAAGTTTTCGCTCAAATGCTTTTACAAGATATAGCAAGGTTTCGAAAGAGGGACTTTCAGTTGGTTTCAAAGCTATGCTTCTAAATGCTAATGCTTTAATACATTCGAAATGCTTCAAAAGAAAGTTTTAAAGTGTTCGAAAAGCAGCGGCCTAATGTTTTGAAAATTGATTTTTATGCTTTCGAAGGTGGGTATCCAGTGAGCTCGAAAGCAAGGTTTTGAAGGAGTCGAAAGGCTTTGTTTTTCAAATCGAATAACCATAACCAAATTTTTTTAAGAAAAAACACATAGCTAAATTAAAAGTGTCTTTTTAATGGTTTTAAAAGAAGCTTTCCTTGATAAGTAATAGGTTAAAGGGATTAGCTATGTTTTATACTAAACCTACAGAAGTGGTATTGTTATGCTATGTTGTTTACTTCTTCAAATAAAATATATTCACATTATAATGGACCCATAAATGCATTTTAGGGATAAAGGGAAAAAAACCAGCTAGGTTGATCCAGTAGTGAATATAAATTGATTAAACTCCTGAATGACCAGAATTACATCCAAGAGGTCAGGGAGACCAGAAAATAGGATGCTTAAATATAAAGGTTGTCAGCGGGACTGGTTCATAGTGCATCCATGAAAACTATGATTAGGAAGTTATTATAGCTACCAATAGGTTCGTAGTGATCCCATGAAAACTATGTTATAATGATTGGTTGGCAGCGACTAATTGGATTGTAGTGAACCTATGAAAAATATATCCGGATTAAGTTATTGACAGTCGTCAATAGGTTCCTAGTCAACCCATGAAAACTACTATAAGAAAGAAGTTACTAGAGTCGCTAGTAGGTTAAGAGGAACCCATGAATTAATTATGTTAATTGGCAGGGGCCAGTAGGTTCATAGGGCACTCATGAAAACTACGAAATAGTACAGGGATTCTATATATTATATAAAGATTATTAGTAAGCCCATGAAAATTAATAGGTTAATAGTGACCCTAGAAACTATAAACATGACAGGGATTCAATTAAGCAGAGGAGGGGAAATCCACAATGTTTTAACTTGTACCCATATCATCATAATATTTTGAAATGAATATGCTTTAAACCATTGTGGATGCAGGACCATAGTATATTGTTTTAACGACCCAAAATTTTCGACCTCGACATTCGACACTAATACGTTCATGGTAGAAATGCCAAGCAATCGAACGCCGGAAATTTCAGATTGTTAGAGAAAAGAAAAAGAAGGTAGAAGAAGAAACAGAAAACAAAACACAAATCTCACATTTCGCAGCGGATCAAAATATAATATCACATAATAGCATTTACACACATAAAAGCTGCAAATGTTAATTTACATTCCATATATTACAGTACAACCATTTATACACAAACAGGACAGTTACAATTAACTTGTCCCAAACTACAATCAAATCACACTCAAATACACGGCGGTAAACTCCATACGTTCCTGACATCCACAGATGTTAGCACAATATAATAATACCAATTCCACTTCAAGGTGGAATATCGCGGTATATGGGTTTATATCATCTCATCCGCTATTATGCAGCGCATAGGGTCGCATCCGCTATATAATCCAGGAAATCAATCACTCCAATATATATATATATATATATATACACACTAATACTATATAATATACCTCATCCAATCAATTCAAACATTCAACCAAATATTTAAATTTAAGGTTTTAAGACACGAGTGAGGGGAAACCCCATTCTACTAAGCGGCGTGGTCTCACTAGATATCTAAATGATTTGAGATGGTAAATTATTATTCATACTAGGCTTTATGTTTGACTCGAAGTTTATGTTTTTCCCTTAAAACTTTCGGGTACTCAATTGATTTTGAGTAGTTTGAGAGTTGAGGTTTTCAGGTTCCTCATTAGACGAATAAAGCTTCTGGAGACGTGTAGGAAAGCATAATGGATATTTAGAGTTCTCTTTTATTTGATTCTGTTGTGTTCTTTGCAATGCAAAAGTGGTTATATTTCTCTATATACTCTGATCATCCAAGGGGGCATCTTCGTATGTCGATCTTGGCGTATGGGGTACTGAATATATTTCTCTGAAAGTGGTTTACGATTATGGGATTATGTAATGAATTGGAAATTACTTGAAATGGAATATGATTTTGTTTGAAGTTTTAAATTTTTTTCCATATTCATGTGTTTCTGTGTATCAATGAATCTAACACCATCATATTTGGTCACCGAGAATTAATAACTATGGATGACTGCAGCATCCACAACCGTTACTTTTGGGCCTCCAAGTAGGGGGGATGTTACAGTTGGTATCAGAGCATAGGTTTATAAAACTTAAGAAAGATAAATCTAAAAGAATTTTCAAAACTTAATCCAACGAATCAGAACTATGATTGGGGTTTGGGATAACGCTATAGTGACGTATTTGTATTTGATACACACACAAGTCCACGTGGATCTGCATTAAGTCACTTGAATATTTGGACTTTATATCATAACATTTATACTATCATTTTCAGATAGCACATTGTTTTATTTCCTTCTTTATAACTTGTTCCAAATTTACTTATTCTTTGTCAGAATTTTCGTTGTTATTTCATAACCAAGAATCAAATATTAATTTCTATTTAAATACTGCATGCATCATTTTTCAAATTCTAATTGGCTTAACAAAAAGCACATTCCACACTTCAAATCCACACAGGTAGGTTTCTATTTGGAGAATATACTTCTAAAACTTGATGTAAGTGCATTAGTATAATTTAAATTTATCAATGTTCAAAATGCAATTGAGGGGGCTGGCTAGTCCATGCAGCTGATATATGACATATTACCCCTTTTATATGCACAATACCCCTTTTATATGCGCAAAACTCAATATAAATTCTATCATACATATCATAAAAACCTAGCTCCGGTCTAAAATCTTGTTCTCAAATTACATCGTATTGTACGGGTTCTCTTTTTACAACGATAATGTATGAATGTAACAATTTTAACCTTTTAAGTGAAATTATCCTGTTGTTATATTGCAGAACTTTGTTATTTGTAAACATTGCTTTATATTTAGTTGTTTATTTTTTTTTTGTACATACATGGTAGAAGAGAACATAAATGGTTAGGCAACATTAAATCTAGTAGTAGAGAATAATTTTGAGCAAGCTGTTAAAAGGCATTATTGATATGCGGGCAGATGGGGACACTACTGTTTGTGAATTACGTGCAACTGTCAATAATCTTGAAAGAGAGATTGACAATTTTTATTTAGTAAGTTTGAAAGTAATCCAAAAACCTTCAACAATCAAACAAAAGAATACATCAAGCAGCTTTCACTATACATGATATACACTTTCACACATAGTAAACCATGAATATAAACTTTTCCATATAAACATGATATAGTTTCATCAAAACAGACGATATCGAGTTCAGTTGTAGTTAGTTAATTATAAATCTAATAAAATTACTCCGCCATAGTTAAACAATGAATTCATGTAGCAGTTGAAGCTGAAAAGCGTAACCTATTTGCATAAATATGCTTTTGGCAATAACATAAATATTTGTGCAGGTGTAAATAATGTTAATGTAGTAGCTGCATATGAGAATTAAATTCTGCACATAGTAAGAACCACATAACTTTCCAAATTTAATAAGTACAAAACCAACATTTAAAAATTAAATTCTATGTATTTATCAGTGAATAAATTTTTAACTTTTCCTTTAAGGTTAAACTTTAATATAATACCAGTTTATATATATGCTGAATTGTTATTGTATACCAATACTATAATATTAAGTAGTTCAAGGGTCAATGTAGGAGGAGAAAATATCAATTAGTCGGAATGAATAAATATTAACAAAATATCAATAATTTTGTACAGTTGAAAAAAATGAATATTCAAGAGCAAATAAGTAACAAAATTTGCCCTAAAGTAAAAAAAACTGAAATTAAAAGCAGATAATAGAAAACTTGTATGAAGACAGGAATGAAGACAAATGGTACCTTTGAATTCTGACTTGAGTGAATTGAAGAGAATTTTCTACTATGTGTATATAAATATGGGGTTTTTTAAGTCAATAAGACATGTTTTAGCTTTTAATTTTTAGAGCCGACATGGATAATTTTATAAAATTAGACATGCTACAAGGCAAGTTACTTAGACGCATATTTATTTCATTTATAGCAATGAAAACTTTTGGTAGAGCATAAATATATTTTCTAAAAATTCAGTCGCTTTTCCCTCATAAACTTGTGATGTAAAGTGTAATTCCTCTTTCCTTCTCAAGAATTCTCACTTATCTTATATTCTCAACTATACTTATATATCTTTCTCATTTATTCTCCACAAACATTCATCTCAATTAATTATATTTTAAAGTTTTCCTTTACTAAATAAAAGCCATTTATGCCAAGTACAACAACCTTTTGCATAAAATTCATTATCCTCTCATTGATTCTAAGTTTTCTCCGGTTCCTCCTTAATTCATGCTCACGGTTTAATATTAGTGTGGGCAGATATTATTTGGCACAAAATTCACGTTCCTAAAATGGCAGCTTACACTTACAAAGCTGTAAATAATTATCTAAACACCAACGTGAGGTTGATTCAAAGAACAATAAGGGGGGCCAGCGTATGCATGTTATGTGAAGGCGAAGACAAAGATGTGAATCATTTACTTTTTAGTGAATTTTCACCTCAGCAATATGGTCTTGGTGCAGGCAAATGTTGAATTGGCCTGCACGAACCCCCTTTACTAATAGTCAAGCACTTGAAATTAGAGTGTTAATGGCTAATTTCTCGATAAGTAGTTGAAGTAGTGATATTGCAAAATTAGCTCTCTTTTACTTTTGCCTAGTCTGTTTGGGGTGAGTGTAAGAATCGTATATTTAACAATCTATCCAAACCAGAGCAGTTAATTAAAAACAAATTACTGAGATTATACCTATCGGGAATTCTAAATCCAAATTTAAACACTTCAGCTACAAATGATGATATCTACAAAAAATGAGGATGTTTAGAAATCACCTGACCCTCTTATTGCCATGCGGTTGTATAGATCTGCTCATAATTGCTACTTGATACTTTCCAGATGATATTCGCCAGAGGGAAATTCCATTAACCTATTTTACCCGCATTTTTTCTTTTATTAAATCAATACTTTCATTACATCAATATTGTTCCCTCTCTAAAAAATGAACTCGAGTCCATGCAGTGTCTGGTTTCCGCTTTCCTACATCATATCTCAAGGTAGTTAGTACCTACAACGGCAAGATCTAGTATTCATGAAAACTTATCTTTCTATCTCGTTGGTCATTGATTTCTTTAAACAACCGGTATCGCAAACTTGTGCTCGGATCTGCGTTCTCTAGAGAAAGATCTATTGATTGGTAGTATTTTGGTAGCTGACTGGAGCTTGAAGTAAGATGCAGTGGGGAGAGAGAAGGATTTTCATAGCCGCCATTACCAAATGTTTGAAGAAGTTAGACAAAGCATCGAGACAAAAGGCATTTTTGGTTCTTCAGAAAGACACGGTTTAATCATGTTCAAAGAATTCTTATTATTAGTAGTTAGATATATATAAGTTTGCATTCCCCTATCTCTTTGACGGTTCTTTTGTATCTTACTAAGGTTCGTATGTAGATTTATGAGAAAGAAGATATGGAAGCAGGAAACGGAAGAGGGAATCTAGTTGGAGGAAGCACCACAACCAACAAAAATGTTCGACCTTATACTCGAAGGAACCAAGGTCGACAGGCTAATGCTAACCAAAATGCTGAAGCCTATGTGGGTGTGGTAATCCGACAGTAGATGCGGGGGTGATGTATCATTGGTTAATCTTATGCAAGCAGGGGATGCTACTGGTATGGTTGGAAATGTTGGACGAACTAATCCTGTGGCTCCAATTGGGAATAACCATGCTAAGTTGAGTGAAGACTACACCAGTCTGGGTGAAAAACTATTTGTTGGAACGGAGGATGCTGTTAAAGTTGAGAATTGGTTATTGAACTGTGAGAGAATCTTTACTGATCTTGGATTGGATGATGGACAAAAGATAAGACTGGCCTTTAGGCAGTTGCTAGGGGTAGCACTTCATTGATGGAATAGTGTGACTGCTGGGGTTTCGGAGGAAGAGCTGATGTAGGCTGATTTTAGAAGGAGATTTGAGCAGAATTTTTTATCTGAGGTTGCTAATTCGACGTTGATGAGCAAGTTCATGGATCTAGTTCGAGAGGAGAGTTCAATAATCGAGTACACCGCTAAGTTTGACGAGCTATCTCAATATGGGTATGCTACTATAAACACTGACATCAGAAGGAATGAGAGGTTTATTCGGTGATTAAGGCTCGAGCTTGCTAGAATGACCATGATCCATATCCGTGATCCTTGTAATATGGTGGTGGAGATAGCCATTTTCCATGAAGGGATGCTTGCTGGTTGTGCTAGAGAGAAGCCAGTTGACCCCCAGGGTCCTCAGGGAAAGAAGAGGAAGTTCTTTAAGAAGAAGGGAGCCCAAAAGGGTGATGCTTCCAAGAAGGAAAAGGTTGATTCAGTGTGCTTCAAGTGTGACAAGAAGGGTCATTATGCTTACGAGTGCCAATCAGGAAAGGGAAAGAAGCCTACAGAAAAGAAGAATGTGAAATGCTTCAACTGCGACTAAGTTGGGAATTATAAGAACCAATGTCCAGAGCCAGTCAGGGCGGATAGAGGGAAATATTTTGCCATTGGACCACCATCTTCTTCTAGGCCTACTGCCGCAGATAAAGGGAAAATTGTGATGGAAGGTATGCTTTTGATTCAAAGTACACCAGTTAAGGTACTATTTGACACTGGTTCATCACATTCATTTATATCATAGTATTTGGTTGATAGGTTATGCATAGAACCTACATACCTTGTTACTTTCTTAAGGGTTGCGAATCTAATAAGATTGTATGAAACTCTAGTAATGAGATGTGATCAGTTAGAATATGATTTTTTAGGTCATAAGTTTGCATGCAGTCTATATGTTTTTGATTTCGTAGATTTCAGAATCATTTTGGGTATGGATTGGTTAAGGAGGTATGAGGCTAGAATATTTTTCCAAGATGTGGATATCATTGAGACACCCTAATAGTCATAACCAAATTATATTCTCAATAGAAAATTCTGACTACAGTAGTTGTGCTTTATTAATTGCAATGGAAGTGGGAGAAGTTCTAAGTTAGATTCGTGTAACAAGAGAGTTTGCAGATGTTTTTGAGCCAATAGCCCCGAGAATATCACAAGGATACAACCTAAACGAACTATCGAGTTTCAGATAGATCTTGTGCCACAAGCTGAACCGGTCAGTAGACCACCTAGCAAGATGACACTGACTGAGATAAAGGAATTGAAGGTGCGGCTAGTGGATCTAGAAGGAATAAATTTTGTTAAACCAAGCAGCTCGCCTTGGGGAGCGGCCGTGGTATTTGTAAAGAAACCAGATGGGTGGTTGAGGATGTATATCGACTATCGTAAGTTGAACAAAAGAACGATAAAGAATAAGTATCCTTTGCTAAGAATTGATGATTTATTTGATCAGTTGAGTGGAACCAGAGTGTTTTCCCAGTTGGATTTGGCGACAGGTTTCCATCAGTTAAAAGTGGCTGAGGACAGCATCCTTTTGACAACATTTCAGACTAGGTATGGTTCGTACGAGTGGTTAGTTAGGCCATTCGGGTTGACGAATGCACCTGCTTTCTTTAAGTATTTGATGAATCGAGTCTTTCGAGAGTATTTGGATGGATTGGAGTTGGTGTTTATAGATGAAATTTTGGTATACTATAAGGATGAAAAACATCATGAAGATCATCTTAGAGTTATGCTTGAGACGCCGAGGCAGAATCGGCTAAAGGCGAAGTTTCCAAGTGTCATTTGTGGAAGAAAGAGGTCAAGTTTCTTGTCACATGGCTTTAGAGAAAGGGTTGTCAGTCGATCTAGATTAGATCGAAGCTATTAATAATTGGAAGAGACCAGAGATGGTGAGCGAGATTAGAAGTTTTCTTGAACTTGCTGGCTACTACCGAAGACACATCAAAGATTTCTCACGAGTAGCAGCACCTTTGACTAAGCTTATTAGGAAGGAGGTGAAGTTTGTCTAGTCCGACAAATGTGAGGAAGCATTCCTTAGGTTAAAGCATTTTTTTTATCAATGCACCAGTGTTAGTAGTTCCAGATGGAAACCAAAGGTTAGTGGTGTATATTGATGCATGTGGAACTGGATTGGGAGCTGTGTTGATGCAGAAGGGTAAAGTTATTGCCTATGCTTCATGATAGCTTAGACCGAATAAATTGAGATATCCTACTCTTGATTTGGAGTTGCTTGTGGTGATCTTTGCATTGAAGATCTAGAGACATCATACTTAGGAGAGAGATTTGAGCTATACACAGATCATAAATCTTTAAGGTACTTATTCTCTCAGAAGGAGTTGAATATAAGACAACAGAGGTGGCTGGAATTTTTGGCTGCTTATGATTTTGGTATAGATTATACACCAGGGAAAGGTAATAAAGTAGATGATGCTCTTAGCAGAAGACACCAGAATGTGTTGTTGGCTACGCTGGCAGAATGGAAGGATCTAGAAACTTTGGCCAGCTGTGGTGCGCAATTAAGATCGACTACTAGTTCTAGTCAGAGTACTACCGTGATGTCCTGTATAGAAGTTCGACTAGTGTTGATCGAGAGAATTGCTTCTAAGCTGAAAGAGGATCAAGTGTTAGCTGAGAAGATTAGAAGGCTTGAGGTTGGAACTAAGATCGATGATTTGAAGGATTTTTGTCCTGACCTGAAAGAATGGTTGAGAAAGAAGGGGCGATTATGTGTTCTAGATGTTGAGAACTTGAGGAAAGAAGTTCTTAGGGAATGTCATTGATCCTAGTTTACGATTCATCGTAGAGGGACCAAGATGTATTAAGATATTAGGGGGAGCTTCTATTGGGAAGGTATAAAGAGGGATGTTGGCTTGTGGGTTAGGCAGTGTGCAAACTGTCAACAAGTGAAGGCCGAACATCAGAAGCCAAGTGGGTTACTTTAGCCTTTAGAGATTCTAGTTTGCAAATGAGACTAGATATCCATGGATTTTATTTATGGGTTGCCATGGTCAAATAGAGGAAATGAAAGTATATGGGTCATGGTGGATAGATTGACCAAGAGTGCCCATTTCATTCTAGTTAAGTCAACCAGGATGACACCTATTTTGGCTAAGTTGTTTATGAAGAACATAGTTAGACTACATGAAGTTCCTAGTAGCATAATCAATGACAGAGATGCTTTATTTACTAGCGAATTCTGGAAAAGCCTACAGGATGTGTTAGGCACTAAGATCCAGATGAGTACTTCATATCACCCTCAAACGGATGGGCAGATAGAGAGAGTCAGTGAAGTACTCGAAGATTTTTCTTGTGTATTGGATTTTGGTGGATCTTGGGAAGATCGCCTATATTTGGTTGAGTTTTCCTATAATAATAGTTACCAAACTAGAATAGGAATGGCACCTTTGAAGTTTTTTACGGAAATCGCCAGCGTGCAGACGAGACAGATTGGTCTTAGGTCCATATTTGGTTTGGGAGTTGTCAGAGAAGATTGAGTTAAATGAGAAAGGATGAAGGAAGCTCAATCCAGGTAGAAAAGTTACGCAGGTAAGAGGCATAAAGACCTAGAGTTCTCGGTTGGTGACAGAGTATTCATTAAGGTATCACCGATGAATGGTGTGGTATGGTTCGGGAAGTCAAGGAAACTGGCATCGAAATATGTTGGTCTATTCCAGATTATAGAAAAAATTGGAAAGCTCGCATACAGAGTAGAGTTACCGAGAAGTATGCAGGTGTCCATAATGTATTTCAAGTGTCTCATCTTCGCAAATATATGCATGATCCTGAGATTACTATTTCTCAGACAAGGTTGGAAGATCTAGTAGTAGAGCCTAATTTGACTTTTGTGAGACAACCAGTTCGGGTTGTAGTGAGAGATGAGAAAAGATTGAGAAACAAGACAGTCAAGTCGGTGAAAGTTCAGTGGAGCGACAATGAGAAGGACTGTACTTAGGAGACTGAAGATAGGATTCGAGATACTTATCCTAATCTGCTTTGATAATATGTCTACATTAGCTTTATATAGATAGTTGTTAATTAGGTGGGCTAGTATAGATGTTAGGCTTCGTTACAGATGATTGCTATGTTTAGTATTTAGTCCTTACTGAATTTCAAGGATAAAATTGTTTAAGGAGGGGAGCCTGTAACACCCCTAATTTTTAAATAACATTATTCAGGAGATTTATTTAGATAAATTAAATAGAATAATGTAAATGTAAAGTGATAAGGAGATTGAGATTTGCAAATAAACTTAGAAGCCATGCTTGTTAACTCTAATGGGATTATAAATGGTTATAAATGATAATTAAATTGACATAGTGGCATTAGGGTAATTGTTGCCCATAATTCCTTGCTCTTATACTCTTATCCATATCATTCACGTTCATTTTATCACAAATAAAATAAACGTGAGAAAAAAAGAGGTGTCGGCCATTAACGAGCAAGAAGACAAGAGAAAATTCAAGATTAAAGCTTAGGATTCAAGCTAGGGGAATCAATCTCAAACAATCTCCAATTTCCTTATCCAATCTAAGGTGAATAATAATCCTAATCATCTCTATTTTGTTTTCAATCGTATGTTTTGGATTTACGAATTAATCTATTTTATGATGATTTGAATAATGATATGCTTGGTTTTATAACATGTTTGATTAAATATCAAATTGTTTAAAAATGTATATGCATAGTTTTGAGGCAAAACCAATAGCAAATGATTTTAGAATGTCATGGAATTTTTTTTATGTTATGGGAAACATGATTTTGGAGTTTGGTTTCAATTTATATAATTTTCCAAGCCGTGGAGATTTTAATATGAATTTTCAAAGGAAAATATGTATTATTGGGTTTAGCCATTTATTTTCGGTTCTTATATGGTGAATTTGGATCTAAAATTTATGTAAGTTAGATAACATATTAAAAGTGACTTTCTGAGATTTTTGGGGATTTTTACTAAGAGATTTATTATGGAAATTAAATTATTTTTAAAGGAGGACCTAATTGATTTAGTTGTTGTTAAATGGGAAGGGCTTATTTGTTAAAATTAACCTTGTTTTAGATCAAAAAATATGGAGCAATTATGTGAAAAATAATTTGAAAAGTTAAGGCAACCAATCAAATGTTAAAAAGCAGGCAGATTAGTTACAAAGAACATACTTTATTTGGTAAAAATAGCCTTTACCCAAAAAAAGTAGGTTTCGCCCTCTATAGACGTGCCTTTCAAGCTAGAACTACCACCTCCAATCTGGTCGTAACCCACCAAGTCGAGACCAATGAAACCGAAACCAATACACATGGTATCACTTATTGGTACATAGTGGATTGGAGAAAAAGATGGGAGGTAGGATGTCGAAAGCATTGCTTCTGATTGGGTCGATACCTTTGTTTTGTTTTTAAAAGAGAAGCAATTGCCTATTTTGTTAAACGCCTTTGAAGCGGTTGAAACCAAAGCTATTAAAAGGGTCCTTTAATTAGTTTTCAAAAGGGAGTTGCCGCCTTAGTTTAAAGTAGTAGCTTCCAAAGAGGCTACTTTGTTTTTCGAAATTAAAGTGTTCGGAAAAGGTAGTTTCGTCCAGGTCGAAACCCTTATGCCGTTTTTCCTTTCGAAGGCATTGAAGATATTGTTACTTTTGGATGGTAACCTTTATTTTAAAAAAAGTAAGCCACTTCCTGTAGTTTTTGAAGGCGTTAGGGGTTTTGAAGGCAATGGTCTCGAAAGTGGTTTGGAAGCCAACCTTCAAGTATTTACCCAAAGCACTTATGCTTTCGAAAGGATGGTGCCGACGCCAACAAGTTTCCCCCAAATGCTTTTATAAGATATAGCATGGTTTCAAAAGGGGTGCTTTTGTATGTGTTCACGTTGACCCATACGATATTTTTAAATATAAACCCAATTGTTTCGAAAGGGGGACTTCCAATTGGTTTCGATGCTATGCTTCTAAATGTTAAATGCTAATGATTTAAACATTCAAAAGGTTCAAAATAAAGTTTTAAAGTGTTTGAAAGGCAGGGGCCTAATATTTTGAAAGTAGATTTTAGGCTTTTGAAGGAGGGTATCCAGTGAGGTCGAAAGCAAGGTTTCAGAAGGAGTCGAAAAGCTTTGTTTTTCAAAACGAATAACCCGAACCCATTTTTTTAAAGGAAAAACCCATGGCTAAAATAAAGGAGTTTTTGTAATGGTTTTAAGAAGAAATTTTCCTTGATAAATAATAGGTAAATGGATTAACCATGTTTTATATTAAACCCATAGAAGTGGCATTATTATGCTATGTTGTTTGCTTCTTCAAATATAAATATACTCATATTGAAACGGGCCCGTAACTGTATTTTGGGGATAAAGGGCCGAAAAACTAGCTAGGTTGACCCAGAAGTGAATGTAAATTGATTAAACTTATAAATGAGTAGATTTACATTCAGGAGGTCAGAGAGACTAGAATATAGGATGCCCAAATATAGAGATTGTCAGAGGTTAGGTTCACGTGCACCCATGAAAACTATGATTAGGAAGTTATTGGAGCTTCATTGTGATCCCATGAAAACTAAGTTATAAAGAGTGGTTGGCAAGGGCCAATTGATTTGTAGTGAACCCATGAAAACTATATCCAGATTAAGTTATTGACAGTTGTTAATAGGTTTCAAGTCAACCCATGAAAACTAGGATAAAAGAGAAGTTATTGGAGTCACCAATAGGTTCAGGGGAATTCATGAATTAATTAAGTTAATTTGCAGGGGATAATAGGTTCATAAGGTGGCCATGAAAATTATGAAATAGGACAGGAGTCCACATATTATATAAAGGTTATTAGTAAGGCCATGAAAACTAATAGGTTAATAGTGACCCTAAAAACTATAAACATGATAGGGAGTCAACTAAATAGAGGATGGGAAATCCAGAATGTTTTAACTTGTATGCATATCATCATAATATTTTGAAATGAATATGTTTTTAACCATAGTGGATGCAGGAGCACAGTATGTGGTTTAATAAAGGTTTTAAGATACCAGTGAGGGGAAAACTCATTCCTCTAAGCGGCGTGGTCTCACTAGATATCTAAACGATTTGAGACGTAGATTATTATTCATACCAGGCTTTATGTCTGAATCGAATTTTATGTTTTTCCCTTAAACTCTCGGGTACTCAATTGATTTTGAGTAGCTTGAGAGTTGAGTTTTTCGGGTACCTCATTAGACGAATAAAGCTTCCAGAGACATGCAAGAAGTATAATAGATATTTATAGTTTTATTTTATTTGATTCCGATGTGTTATTTGTAATGGAAAAGTTGTTATATTTCCCATATATACTCTGATCATCCAAGGGGATATCTTAATATGTCGCTCTTGGCATATGTTGTAATGAATATATTTTATGAACGTGGTTTAAGATTATGGGAATATGTAATGAATTTGAAATTATCTAAAATGGAATGTGATCTTGTTTGATGTTATAATTTTTTTCCATATTCATATGTTTATGTCTACCAATGAATCTAACACCGCCGTATTTGGTCATAGAGAAAAACTTTGGATGACTACAACATCCTTGGCTGTTAGTTTTGGACCTCTAAGTAGAGGGATGTAACAATGAGCTTCAAAAGTTTGTCAAGGCATTGGCAACAAACATAAATATGCAAGAAATTAGTCAAGTTCGTTCCATGGTTCGATTGTCTTATATGTCTAATATGCAGTCCATTTCTTATGCAACTCATGTACGACCATCCAAGCATTCAAGGCTGAAGCTCATCACAAAATTCTAATTAAGATTTGGGGATTTAATTATGTTTGTCTATGTTAAACCAACAACCGAACCAAAATAATATTACGACCAATTGATCCTAATGCGCACGACTAATATTTCTACATGACCATTTCTCGATCGATCATTCTACAATCGATCGTTCTCCAACCGATCGTTGTGACTGATCGAACCCTCGACTTAGGTTCCCTACTTTGCTCTAATTCAATACCCCACAACACCAATCTAAAAAATGATCGTCCAAGAACCCTTCTAGAAAACTATCGGCCTAATTTTTTTACATCCTTTTCAAATACCAATCCGTCAGATTGATCGATTGAGCTCTGCTTCATTCCCCTATGCTAACTTCACCATATCAGCTTTTTTAGAAATGATCAGTGACGATCCACATTTTAGAACTCCAAGAATGATTGGTTGAAAACAATCGTCCACCTTCGACCTCGAGTAAGCGCGTTCCATCCAATCTCAACACCAACATAAATTATTCATCCTGATCGTCACCATCTCCCCCCTCTACTCCAACCAATCCAATCGACGTGACCTAAATCATGCTAACTATAACGAGAACCATCATCTCATCACTAAATTATCACAAGCAAAAAAAGTTTGACTTACCTATGTCAAAAAATTGAAAAGCGGAGGCGATTTGAGTTCGAGTATAAAGCAAAATCTATAGAAGATGGTAGTAATGGTTGATGAAGCAAGGAGTAAGGCCGACCTAGGAGACTGTTACGAGATAAGTATGGACTTGGATCAGGTAGCTCGTTGGATCGATGGCGAAGGAGAAGGTGAGAATAGGGTTTCCTTTAGTTTCAGGAAATAATGATAGAAAATGAAACGAAGTGAAGAAAATAATCTAAGTATCCCAGTGTATATGTGAAGGAAGTTATATGAACCGTTGAAGTTTGTAGTGCAATGGAAGTCCAGCCAATAAATGATCAGATACGATTGTTTTATGATGGCCTCATGCCGATCCATTCTTCTTAACCTACAGTTAAATCGAAAGGCCAAATCAAGGAACGATCGGGCGTGATCATTCTTTAATGGATGTATACTGATCCTTTTCTTTAACAAGCAGTGCAATTGGTGCGTTCAACATAAGTTGGGTTATGTACGATCCAAAACTAATGGCCTTTAAATGATCCATCATCTTCTTCCTTATGTTAAAATAAAGTGAGAAGGGGATGAACGATCGAACATGACCCATTCTTAAACGGATTTGGCCTAATCCATATTAAAAATGGATCAAGAATGATCCATTTACCTGATGGATTCATGTCTATCCATCTCAAAAAACTGAAAATGATTGGATTGCATTCCACTAAATTGGCAACAACCCATGAGCGTACGAATGCATTTGGGAGCTAGCGACAATAATGTGTACATGAACATGCACATGCGCTTCCTAAAACTTCAATTTGTTGAAATCAACAAAAATTGAATTCTCACCTGGAGTTATCAGAAAAAGAACTAGATCAAATAATCGGGGCCTACTAGCTCAATGGACCCATGCTCTACTTCATTGTTTGTTACGGGAAAGTCGAGTTTCAAGGCATAAAAAATCAGACGTTCCTTAAGAGTCACTAGCATGACTCTAGTGCCAAAACGATGTTCATTAGACCCACCATCAATGTACATTTTTCACCTGGCATTATGTTCTCCACTGCTCTTCGGAGTATCATCTTGCAAAGTGTATTCAGTAATAAAGTCCGCTAAAGTTTGATCATGGATGGGTCTCCAAGGGTGATAAGTAATGTCATATTGGCTCAATCAATGTTCCATTTCAACCGCCTTAAAGAGGTCTTTGGTAGCTGCAAGATGTCTCAAAGGCTACTTGGTCAGAACTTTGATCAGATGTGCCTGAAAGTAGGAGTGAAGCTTTCTTGAAGCGATCAACACATAGTATGCGAGCTTTTCCCGCTTCAGATAGTTTCTTTCTGCTCCCATCAACCGCTTATTGATGTAGTAATTGATCACTGGATTTGAGATTCTTTATGTATGAGTGGAGTGCTCAAAGCCTGCACCGGCACCACCAGATAGATAAAAAAGTCCTTGTCATCCAGCAGTTTTGAAAGAATGGGAGATCTCTCTTTGGAGATAAATCGAATTTGGACGATGACCTTTCCATTCAAGCTTTAGAGTCTTTAGTCATTTCTGAGCCTTGGATGTTCCTTGGTGCTTCGATCTTATTTGGATTAGCTTTGATCCTGTGGGAGTTCATGATGAAGCTTAAGAATTTCCTTAATGCAACACCAAATGAGAATTTCAAGTGATTGAGCTTTATCCCTATTTCCAGTGAACACTAAATATCTCGGCCAAGTCATTAATGATTCGTCGATCACCATGACTTCACGAGCATATCATCCACATACCTCCATCGAGCGTCCAATCTGGTCTTTAAACATCATGTATGCCAAACACTGGTAAGTTGCTCTGGCATATCAAAACAGCATAACACGACAACAGTACAGTCCTAGATCGATTATGAAGATGGCGTACTGTTGCTTTGGTACGTGCATCGAAATCTGATTGTATCTTAGTATGTGTCTATGAACGATAGCAACTAATGTCCAGCTATTACCGGTTGATCTATTCTTGGAAGTGGAAAGTTGTCCTTCGGGCACGCCTTATTCAAGTCAAAATAGTTGATGCATGTCCTCCACTTCCCGTTTGACTTTTTTACTAGCACTAGATTCGATACACATTCTAGGTATAAGGCATTGTGGATGAAGCTTCCATCCTTTAACTTCTTTACTTTTTCTTTAAGTGCAGTGGATCTCTTTGGACCGAGGATATGGCGTTTCTATTTCATAGGAACAACTTTGTATTTATATTCAATGCATGACTCTCTATCTCCAGCGATATTCCATACATGACTGAGTGTGTCCAGGCGTATACATCTAGGTTCGTCCGAAGAAAAGCAACTAATTCTTTCATCATCCTCGTGCCGAGCTACGATCCGACCTTCAAAACCCGTGTAGGACCGTCATTGCTGCTCAGGATGTTTATTGTTAGCTCAGCTAGAGTAGCCCTTCCATTCAATAGCTCTTTCCTCTGATCCATATCCTTATGGAACCAATAGTGTTGCCCGAGCCAGGGCTCAAGAGGTGGTTGCTATGCGCCAAGGGCCTTAATGCCGAGAGTCTTCTCTGCAACCATTTCTCTATCCTCCTTACCTCTTTCAATTTGGCGACATAACACTCGCATCAAGCCCCTTATCCAGCTGAATTATCCTATACCATTCTCGATCGAGAATTTCATTGTTAAACACCAAGAAGCGATGGCACTGTGAATTCAACAAGGGCCGGTCAAACCAAAAAAGCATTATGGGAAGAGTAAATATCAAACACAATGAAAGGCATGACTTGCACTCTCTTGTGATCGCCCTATCGAAGAACCACCGGTAGATTCATGCATCTTACTAGCTCCGTAACTATCCCATTAAATCCCTAGATCCATGTAATATCCTCTGTCTTGAGGCTCGAAGCTAAGCGCTATAAATGCTGCAGTAATCTATAGTATTAACTTTCGGTGATGAAATATGGTAATGTTAATGGTATCCATAATATCAGAAGTAGATTTAAAAATAACTTTTCTAATTTCATTTCAAATCAATAGTTCATATTCAAATACAAAATCCCAAAATGATTCCTAGTTTTTGATCAAATTTGATTATTACAAACTCTTCCAAGAGCGACATATGAAGTTGCCCCCTTGATCAGAGTACTAGACATATCGGCCTTTATACATCACAATGAAAATAAACTAAATAGCTCCTATATAGCTAGCTTTTCCTCTTGCACGTCTTCGGAAGCTTATTTGTCCAACCTATTAAACCTAAAAAATCTTAACTCCTAATATACTCAAATTAGATTTTGAGCACCCAAGAGTTTAATGGGAAAACATAAACTTCGAGTCAGACATAAAGCTTGGTGTGAATAATACTATTACATCTTGGTTTACAGATATCAAGTGAGATCATACCGCTTAGCAAAACGGGTTTCCCTCACTAATATCCCTTTGAAGCATATCTTTTTGCAAATCAGAATCCTGTAATCAAACTAATTAAAGCAATAATACCAATATCATATACGCACATAAATCAGGTAATTAATGGACTGTCTATCTAAACAATGTAGTTTTGTTTGGCTAACTACTAACCATTGGCCGAGTCAGGCCTACCAGACGAAATAAATAATCTAACTTCTATTAGACACACTCCTAGACAGTCAGTCCTTAACTTACTTCTCCCGCGGTCAACTGATCCTAATGGTTTTGCGGGTTCACCAATAACCTATCTTTCTCCGTATATTCCTTTCTGTGTGTAACATTATTTTAGTCTTATCTATGACAAAGCCCAACACAATAGAATTTTGGACTTCTATTAGCTAGAGGCTATAGCAAAAGTATAGGGCGCGACCCTATACCGATCCCATCTGGTATTCTAATATCATAGTCATTTACTTAGGGTTAACTACCTCATCAAATTTTCATTGAAATTATTTCTTTCAAATTGATTTAACCCTTTAAATCATACTTAAACAAGGAAAATATGCTTTTTGCTTTACTCAAATATCTTTGCCATGATATATGCTTCATGCAAAACAATGTTGGTGACCTCCTAAATCAATAGGGTTATCTATACCTCTAAAACAAGTCAAAGCCCTTCTTTAACTTAGAAAACATTAGGCTTTAGATCCAAGATATCACCTTCGAAACACTTGTTTAAGAACTTTAAACAGTCCCTTTCGAATCCACTGAAAGTACCCCTTTCAAAATAGATTAATAACTTTACCTTGAAACACTAGGCTGAAAGGCGAGAGCATACCCTTTGAAACCTATTTAAAACAGACCTTTCGAAATCATTGAAAGTTTCCCTTCAAATGCTTTATAAAACCTTAGGCATCCTCTTTTCAAACCACTGCAAACTTGCCTTTCGAAAGCATTGGAAACCTTCCATTCAAATACTAAAAGTAAACTTTCGAAAACATTGGGGAATCACCACTTCGAAACCTTCATTATATATCTTTTAAAAACATTAAAGCCCTTTACTTAAAACAAACCTTTCAAAAGCATTGGGTTCAAGTAAACGTTTGTGTAACATAGTGTAAAACGACCCAGAATTTTTGGATATTTGAAATTGGAATATTTAATTGATTTTAAATATTTAATTGATTATAAATATTTAAAATTTAATTTCTAACTTGAATTTCAAATATCGCTATTTATTGGATAATTTAAATATTGAATTTAATAATTGGAAATAGGGAAAATTGTTAAATCTGGATTTTCCAGGCTTGTTAAAAATATTTAAAAGGCTTAGAAAATTCACGTTGATAATACAGAAGGTAATAAAACTTTTAAAATTGAATTTGAAAGTGATTTGTTCAGTTTTAAAGATATATTGTTTAGATCGATATTTAAAAATAGCCCTACGAGGCACAGTCTCAGAATTCGACGAAACTAGTTTCATTGGATCCTAATATTGTATTATAATCGAATTTCAATTTTCGTAATGTTTGGAGTTGTTGTGTGACCGTATGATAGTTAAACACGTTGAAATCTATATCGAAATTTAATATACTAACTGGGTCCAAAAAGCTATCTTCTCCATACGACCAAATTAGGACTCTAAACCTTTTCCATTGCTTTCGAAATAAGGGTATAACATTATGAATGCTTGTCGGCAGACCTCGATTGGAGATCGAGATTACGAGTTGCGTATTTAAATTTGAATTTGAATTTAAAAATAATATATATGTATTTAATATAATACTATTTCATAAGGCAAATTAAACGTTTCTTCTTTCTTCCAACACTTGGAAATTTTTTGACACGCGTTCGAAAAAAAATAATCGACTAGCCGAGATAATATAATCAAAATAAAATTTAGTTGCCTTCGCTTCGTCCGTTCTCACTTTTCTCCCTCTTTAAAATTTCCAGATCAAATTCAAAAAAAAGAAAAAAAGCATGGCGACTGATCAATTGTGAATCTTTCTTAAATCGAAAATCAAAATCAACGTCGCATTCAAATCGAATGCCAATCGACATCAGGGGATTCGAATCGTTCGAGAGGTTGGAAGCCAGGGATTGTCGCGATGGCTTGGAGGATGCGGCGACGTTAGCAAGGGGAGACGCGATTTTCATGGCATGGCGGGGTGTCGGAAGTGAGGTCGATGAAGACTTCGCTCTCGAGGCAGCGGTAATTTGTCAAGATTCACTATCGCAAGGAGGAAGGTTCGCTGGCGAGCATGTAAGGGTTAGCGGAGGCGCGTTCGAACTCGGCAAGACGTGTTGGAACTTCATGACTCGAGGGGACTAAAGACTTCGGCGAGTTTCTCCTAAAGCAGTTGGTATATATTTTTAAATTAATATATATATATATATGCAGAAAAAATTTATTCAGTAAGATTTAAAACAAAAAACTTTTTTTATACAAAGAAGTATATGCAGAATTTAAAGTGAATTTCTTTTGGTTTTTTATTTAATTCATATATATATATATATATAGTCATATATACATGGATTGAAATCAGATAACATATGTACCCACACATATCTTAATTTAAATATATTTGGGCAAATAGTAGAATATAAATGTAGGTAGGATTTTGGAAAAATAGAAATTTTAAAATGTTTGGTTTATATAAAAATTAGATTTTACCTATATATTTTATAAGTATATATATAGTTTTAAAAGGAAAAATAATAATAAATAATAATATATATATTTTGCATGTTTTAATGTATAGGTAAAACAGAATATATATATAGTTTTGGGAAAATATAGAATTGGTATAAAGATTAGATTTTTAAATCTATGGAGTTATTTTTACAAATATATGTTTTCAAAAATTAAAATAACAATAAAAATGCACTTACCAACTTATTTTAAATAACGTAGTATGGTAATAAATTTGTTTAATAAAATTATTTAATTATTTTAGCTGCCAAAAACATTTTTATTAAAAGGAATTGGTTTAATATTAAAAGTATTAGTTTAAAATAAAACCACTGGTTAATTAAAATTATCAAATGGAAATTTAATTGTTCGATTAGTTCGAATATTAATAAAAATCATATGATTGTTTATACAAGGTCAAAAATCATGAAAACAAGTTGGAATGGAAATGGATTGCAAAACAAAAGCAAAGGTGAGATCTTCTCACTCATTTGGTTTGCCTAGTTAATTTAAATGAATAATTTAAATTATTGGATGTGCTTGGATGAATTTAATAATATATTTGTTGGGCGATATTATATATAGTAGTGTGTATATATATAAATATATTAGAGTGATTGATTTCCCGCATTATATAGCGGATGAGACCCAATGCGCCCCACATAATAACGGATGACCCCATATATCGCGATATTCCACCTCGAAGTGGAATTGGTATTTTATATTGTGTTAAAATCTATGGATGTAGGGAAACAGGTTGGAGGGATCGCATTTGCTTCAATACAGCATGATAGGGGGTTCTCGCTTCGGGTTTGGTGGCGAGCAGGAGACTCTTACCCCTACATATCCCGGGGTGGGTTGGTTGCAAGTCGAGAGGCTGACCGTAAAAGAAAATTCGAGGTACCAATGTGTGCCACGACGGAGAGTGGCCGCTGTCGTTGGTTGTAAAGCCTAGGTCATTACAATTTTGTATCGGAGCTTAGGTTGGCGATATACCTAGGCTTTGATGGGTGAATTACTCATTATAGATAGAGTCAGTAGTACTCTAAAATGAGTTTGAGTGTATTAATAGATATGAGCACGTATTTGTTAGAGAATATAAAAATTGTTTTTATATTGTATTGACTTATCGTTTGAGTGTTTATGAATTCTGGTCGATATGTGGGACGCCATTTTACCGATAGGGGTTTCTAAACTCTTAAACAAGATAAACTGGCACAGTATTGTTTTTAAATTGGGTAAATGAAATAATTTTACCCAAACTATTTTTGTATATAAAAGAATTAGTTTTCCGTAAATTATTATAGTTATATATGGTTGCTTGGTTGTTAGGAAATGATAATATTAAATTATTATATTGTTGTGTAAAAATTGAATAAGAAATTGAAATTATGACCGATATCTAAGAAATAAATTCATATAACAAAATGGGATTTGTAAATGTGAATTTTAAATGTGATTTATAATTGAAAATGAAATAAAAATTCTATAATAATATTTGAATATGATGTGAAAAGATTTGGATATGAAATGTTGAGAAATTTAATTCATTTTGAGTTTCGAAATGATTTTCAAAGATTTTGGAGGAATAATAAGGATATTATTCAAAAATATTTTTGAATTGGATTTGGAATCTGGTGGGATTTGGAATTTAAAAATATTTGAAATGTTTTTAAGAAGGCAAAAGCACTAAACTCTTTTCGGTCGCTGGAAAATAATTCCGATGATGATCGCGACATCATCGGTGTTCATTTTCGAGTTTCCAAGAGAGGAATTGCTGCCAAATTGTTTTAAAATTGGAGTTGTTTGCAAAAATGGGTTTGATTTTGAAATTCAAAGAGGTAAGTGAATTTACCAAAGGATTTTGAATATAATTGATTTCAAAGGTAAATTTTGAAATTGTATAAAAGACTCTGGAATCTTATTTAAAATTTTACGCAATATAAATAAGTTTGATAATTTATAAAATTTGAAATTTTGTTGGAATAAGATTCAACTAGAAAAGAGTTAAATGAAAGTAAGTGCGAAACCCAAATAAGTTGGAAGGTAAGCTAAATTAATTGAAAAGAATTAAAAGAAGTTAGCAAATGGAATTTAAATAAGTAGAAACTTATATAAGTTAGAAATTTAAATGGAAATGGAACATTATTAAATTAAATAAAGTAAATGGAATTCAAGCTAAACATTGGAATTGAATTTTAATTGTTAAATAAGGTTGAGTAGAAAAATTAGTTCGAGTTAGACTAAATAACACAAAGGACTGAAATAAAATTTGTAAGTAAACTAATTGATTTAAATGGGCAAGCAAATAAATTAAAAATGAATATTGGGCTGATATTTAATTTAAAATTGTGTAAGTAAAGTGAAGTTGTGGAATTAAGTCAAAGTAGACTAAAAAAATAAAAAAATTGTTTGGAATTTAAAATGAATTAGTAAGTGAAACTAATAGAAGAAATGAATAGTTAAATATGGTTTGGGATAAGGTAATAGAATTCAATATTAAAATTAGAAAGTAAAATTGAATTCATATGGAATTGGAAGTCCAATTTGAAGAAATGTAGATATAAACCAAAGTGTTGAAGTGAAGATAAATAAGAGAAGTATAAAAAATATTTATATGGAACCTAGGAAATGAATGGTAAATTCCTAAGTTAAGTTGGAATTGAGAAATATTCTAAATAAATATTCGGATGAAGATTTAATAAAACTTGGGTAAAAACGAAAATTTTGGATAGAAATCAAAATGTGAATAAAAGAGAATTGATATAGCTAATAATCAACTGGAATAAATATGTAGGATGTACGTATATTATTTTATTCGCATAATGATTTGATCTAGATTCAAGCATAGAATTTCGAGATGGTTATATCGATCCGAATTGGAATTTTTCACTCGATTTTCGACGGCGGACCTGGATATGGATTTTTGATTGATTTTGGAAATTCTCTATCATATTTTACGGCTATGCAAGGAGAATGGCGGTTTCTGATCAAGAAATCAGATCTGAGTCCGCACAAGGAAGTCGAGTAGACGATACTAGTTCGGAAATGGTATTGTGTGATCGAGTGAGCGATCGGATTAATATTGCGTATGGATGATATACGGACATCATACGGACTTAAATGAAATAGATATTGAAACTTTTATAAACAAAAGGTATAAAATGATTTTTGAATCTGGATAATTTAAATATTGAACTTAATAATTGGAAATTGGGAAAATTGTTGAATCTTAATTTTCCAGGCTTGTTAAAAATATTTAAAAGGCTTAGAAAATTCATATGGATAATGCTGAAGGTAATAGAACTTTTAAAATTGAATTTGAAAGTGATTTGTTTAGTTTTAAAATATATCGTTTAAATCAATATTTAAAAATAGCCTTCCGAGGCACAGTCTCGGAATTCGACGAAACCAGTTCCATTGGATCCATAATATTGTATTATTATCGAATTTCAATTTTCGTAGTGTTTGGCGTTGTTGTGTGACCGTACGATAGATAAACGCATTGAAATCTATATCGAAATTTAATATAATAACGGGTCCAAAAAGCTATCTTCTCCATACGATCGAATTAGGATTCGAAACCTTTTCCGTTGCGTTCGGAATAGGGGTATAACATTATGAATGCCAGGTAGCATGCCTCGATTGGAGATTGAGATTACGAGTTGCGTAATTGTAACGATGTAAATTTAAATTTGAATTTAAAAATAATATATATATATATATATATATATATATATATATATTTAATATAATACTATTTCATAAGACAAATTATACGTTTCTTCTCTCTTCCAACACTCGCAATTTTTTTGACACACGTTGGAAAAAAATAATCGACCAGCCGAGATAATATAATCAAAATCAAATTCAATTGCCTTTGCTTCGTTCGTTCTCACTTTTTTCCCTCTTCAAAATTTCCAGATCGAATTTAAAAAAAGAAAAAAAGAATGGCGACTGATCAACTGCGAATCTTTCCCAAATCGAAAATCAAAATCAAAGTCGTGTTCAAATCGAACACGTTTCGTCCTCCATCTCGGTGGCACGATCGAATGCAGATCGACATCAGAGGATTCGAATCGTTTGAGAGGTTAGAAGCCAGGGATTGTCGCGATGGCTTTGAGGATGCGGTGACGTTAGCAAGGGAAGGCGCGATTTGCATGGCATGGCGGAGTGTCGAAAGCGAGGCCGATGAAGGCTTTGCTCTGGAGGCTGCGGCGACTCGTCAAGATTCATTGTCGCAAGGAGGAAGGCTCGCTGGCGAGCATGTAAGGGTTAGCGGAGGCACGTTCGAACTTGGCAAGACGTGCTGGAACTTCATGAGTCGAGGAGACTAAGGACTTCGGCAAGTTTATCCCGAAGCAGTAGGTATTTTTTAAAAAAATTAATATATATATATATATATGTATGTATGCAGAAAATTTTTATTCAGTAAAGTTTAAAACAGAAAACTTTTTTTATACAGAGAAGTATATGCATATTTTATAGTGATTTTCTTTTGGGTTTTTTATTTAATTAAAATATATATATATATACACACATACATGGATTGAAATCAGATAACATATATACCTACACATATCTTAATTTAAATATATTTGGGCAAACAGTAGAATATAAGTGCAGGTAGGATTTTGGAAAAACAGAAATTTTAAATTGTTTGGTTTATATAAAAATCAGATTTTATCTATATATTTTATAAGTATATAGATATAGTTTCCATATATATTTTGCATGTTTTAATATGTAGGTAAAACAGAATATATATATATGTGTGTGTGTGTGGTTTTGGGAAAATATAGAATTGGTATAAAGATTAGATTTTTAAATTTATGCAGTTATTTTTACAAGTATGTGTTTCAAAAAATTAAACTAACAATAAAAATGCACTTACCAATTTATTTTAAATCACGTAGTATGGTGATAAATTTGTTTAATAAACTTATTTAATTATTTTAGCTGCCAAAAACATTTTATTAAAAGGAATTGGTTTAAAATTAAAAATGTTAATTTAAAATAAAATCACTGGTTAATTAAAATTATAAAATGGAAATTTAATTGTTTGATTAGTTCGAATATTAATAAAAATCATATGATTGATTATATAAGGTCAAAAATCGTGAAAACAGGCTGGAATGGAAATGGATTGCAGAACAAAAGCAAAGGTGAGATCTTCTTACTCATTTAGTTTGACTAGTTAATTTAAATGAATAAATTTAAATTATTGGATGTGCTTGGATGAATTTAATAATTTATCTGTTGGGTGATATTATATGTAGTAGTGTGTGTGTGTGTGTGTGTGTGTGTGTGTGTATTGGAGTGATTGATTTCCCGCATTATATAGCGGGTGAGACCCTATGCTCCCCGCATAATGGCGAATGATCCCATATACCGCGATATTCCACCTCGACGTGGAATTGTTATTTTATATTGTGTTAACATCTGTGGATGCAGTGAAACAGGATAGAGGGATCCAACTAGATTCCTCAAATGTTTCAATTTATTTCATATGCTGTGATATGATTTATTGATAATCTATGATTCATTATATCGGTAATTGAAATTATTAAAGATTATGGTTTGACCGAATATATTTTGATATTTTAAGATACCAGAAATATAAAAATTGGATTTGTGGAAGGAAATTAAAGTAAATAAATTGAAGTAAAATAAATTTAGAGAATTGGATAAATTAAAAGAAGGAATTGGGAAAAGGATAAAAGTTGATTTTTGAAATCCTATCGAATAAATTCCAAGTATGGGGAAAAAGACTTTTTTAATAAATGGAAATAAATGGATTTTGAGAATTTAAGTAGTATTTTTTAAATATTGAGGAATTTATTTTAAATTCAGGATTTAAAATGGTTTGGGAGAAATAAAGGGAGAATTTTAAAAACTAAGTATGGAATTAATATTTCAGATTTTAAATAAGGTTTTAAATCTAAATAAAGGAGTGAATATGGAATTAATGGGATTTAAAAATAAATTTGGATGAGTAAAGGGATTTATTTTAAAAGGGAGTAATTTTTGGAAATCGATTTAGAAATTGATTTAGTGTTTGAAACTGTGTTTTGAAAGAAGGATGAGACTATGGAATTTATAAACTGGATTTATAAAGTGAAATACGATATCAGTGGATATTTGGAAGTACAAGTTCACGGTGGGAATTTATAAAGGAATGGATAATTTTTTTTAAAAATAAATAGTGGGTTATTTTTAAAGGTGTGAAAGAAAAGTGTATTTCTCTAAAAGCCAAGTAGTTTTCAAAAAAAAATTTGTAAGTATAAGTTGGAAGTTTTAAAGTTGTTTTAAAAGAATGATTTTGAGAAATTATTTATTTAAGTTGTATAGAATTTCATAACTTTCATTTTAAGAGTGTTTTGGCTTAAGTATTACATGCGAAATTACTATAAAATTTCATAACTAGTATTTTAAATAAAGTGTTTAAAATAGTTTTTATTTTAAGTGTTTTAAAGTATATTTTTGGATAAAGTAATTTAAATTATTTTAAAATCTAAAATATTTAGACTTGATGATTTCCAATGGAAATAAACGATCAGGTGGAAACTTATTCTACGAGAGAAAATGGTGATTTGAAAACTGTTTCAAAGAGTTGAAGGGTAGAAAAAAAATTGTTTGCAAAGATATTTTGAAATAAATAATTTGGGAAATTATTTAAATCTGATGGTTGTTTATGGATGTTATTTGATAGTTAAATAACCGACTATAAATATTGGTTTTTTATGGATGTTATCTAATAGTTAAATACCCGATTATCAATATTGGCCTTTAAGATGGCATTTGAATTTCGATGAGACCGGGAATCGGATTCCAAATGGTTATCCGAAAACCACATCGAATCTTATAGGTGGATCTTTTGCTTAAAAGATCAAAAATGGAAATCTGTTATGACTTAACTAAGATCCGAATGTATCCATATGTTTTTAAAATAAACGCTCATTATTGGGATAAGCCGAGGGAGGACATTAAGTCTTAAAACCCATTTTGAATAATGATACGACGAAATGGAATTGCATTTGAAGACGGTGGTTGAAGACCGGGTATTTTCGAAAACGAAAGGATTACCTGTTGATTGTCTCTGCACCGAGGTGCTTCGGTATAGAGATTATCCTATGTGATGGGGATTCCGGACTTGATTAGGGGATATCCGGATTGCCAGGACTTCTTTCCTTAATTGGACGAAATACCTTCGGTTCCATTTAGACGCAGGATGGATTTGTGTGGATGTGTGTTTGACATTACACTTTGAGATATAAAGCCGGTTTCTATCAAATACATTTCTGTTTGGTGGCGGAGAATTTATTCTCTTGGCTTAACACTCTTCTCTGAGACGTACGAGCTCAGAGGTTATGTAGTTGATATTTATTAGTGATATATTCCCAATTTGGTAATGTGGCTTGCTAAGTGTTGAGCATTGGTTGATCGAAGCATGGCATTTGTGAAAAGCGTAGCTTTGTGGGATGAGACTTCATCGAACCTCACACCCCGGAAATGGTTGAAACAGGAAAGGATGCAGCAAGGTTATGGGGGTCGTGCCCCTCAGGGTATGTGCATTTCCTTTGGGATAAAAAGTGGTATTCAGCCCAGATATTTTACTTATGTGGATAAAAAGTGGTATTCTGGTATGGAGCCAGCTATTTTACTTATGTGGTTGTTGGAATTTGAGGCACCTCGATAAAGGTCGTTTACGATCGGGGGATGACATACTCGTGACAGTTAGTTACCTAGTTACAGAGGTAACCCGGCCTTGTGTTGGCAGAGATCCTGTTAGGTTCTAGGGACGTCCCTCCAGAGGCGTACCTATTCGGATAAAGGAAGTTCTTTAGCCTTGACCATTTGTTGGAAATCCAAACAATCAATATGAGCCCTGTACGGTTTTACTTGTATATCATGCCATTTAACATGGTAGCTATAGTAGGCATACTATAATGGTACGTATGCTGGCTAAGATTAATATTATACTTTCAAAATGTTTTTCCACACTATGCACTAATAATAATATCATAAGGATTTTCGCGTATCAAGCATGTTTGACTACTATAAGGAGAACCTTCCCCATGTGTGCGATTGCATTGAGTGTGTGCTAGGAGACCATATGGTAATTTCATTTTCCAAAAGAATGAACAGATTTCTTTTTGTACAAATAACTATTTTTAGATCTCACACCAGTCGCATGACTGACTCGGAATTTATTGTTCCCTTTTCTAAACTCTGGGTGCCCTTAATTTTCCATACGGACAGCCTTGAGTCAGGTTATTAGTAGGTTCCGGAGCTAAGTCAGGAAAGTATGTTGTGGAGTTCAGGAGACCAGCTGGATGGTGAGACGTATCACACATATATGATGTATTATCCGCTGTGTATGGTTTGCTGCAAATTCAGTTTCCATGTGGACAAGTTATCATAAATGCCCAGTGTTGTGTTTTGTTGATGTGTACTCTGATGATGTATATACAAAACAACTACAGTTTTATTTTGTATAAGATAAGTCATTTATCTATTATATATTATTCCGCTGCGATTGTGAGATTTTGATATTTTTTCTATTTCTTCTTCTACTTTCTTCTTTTTTAACCTTAACGATTTGGTTTTTCGGCATTCGATTGTTCGGCATTTAATACAGTGGACGTATTAATGTCGATTTTCGGGGGTCGAAAAACGAGGTCGTTACACATAGCTTTGAAGCCATTTAAAACCATTCCTTTCGAAACCTTTGGTTTTAACTTTAAATATATCTAAGGGTCTTAAAAGAACTAGGGCGAAAGAATTGCTTTCAAAAACATTATTCCTATGTAAAAGAAAATGCATTGTTTCGAAACCACCCCTTTCAAAAGCATGGACAAGTAGCTTCAATGTTTAAGGCAAAAGAAGCCTTTCGAAGGTATTGATTTGAAAGGTTGAATGCGGCGACACGGGTTCCAAACCCGTCGAAAGCTTGTAATAAAAACAAAAGGGGACAACCTATTCGAAAGCCCTTTCTTTATATAAATAGAAGCAAGTTGGCTAAGCCGAAAGCTCCAATCCCATCGAAAGCCTTGTTTGTAATCAAAATAGTTCCAAATTTATAAGAGCCACTTCTACCCCCTTCGAATGTATGTTTCAACTCTACACCTCCCACCTTTCTACAATCCACTACGTTCCAAGGCATTGATACCATGTGTATTGGTTTCAACTTGGTTGGATACGATATGGTGTCGAAAGGCGGCTGCTATAAGTGGCGAAGCAGTATTCCTTTACAAATCTGATTTTTAACTTTTAAAGGTAATATCGTTCCAACTAACTTGTCTTATTTGTCAACATATAATTGGTTGCCAACTTTTTCAAAATCTTTTCTAAAAGTGCTGCTGAATTCAGTACTTAACAATTTAAAACATTTAGCAAATTGCTCCTTCTCCTTTTATAAACATATAAAATATTTAACTCCCATACCTTAAATAATTTTTTATCTTTAATAAAATATTTAGGAAAATTCTCCAAAAATTCCCATAAATCTCTTTTAATATGTTTTCTATCATAATTAAATTTCTAACCCAAAGCTAAGATATAATAGCCGAAAATAATTTCAACCCAATTTCAACCATTTTCTTTACTAGAACATTCATAATAAATCCACAACAACTTAGAAAATTATGAAACTTGAAACCCATCTTTAAAACAATGTTTCTGACCTTATATCAAAAACATCATCCATATTGATGTCATTTGATAGGTTTTTCAAATCAAATCTTATCATAAAATCTATATGAAACAACATAAATCATTAACAAGCATATATAACCATTTAAACAATCAAAACATGGCATTTTTCTTGCTAAATAAATTTGAATCTTATCTAGAAATCAAAAGCAATAAAAATGAGATGTAGACTATTATTCACCTTAGCTTATTGTTAAGGAGTTTGATATTTGCCCTTGAATTGATTTGATTAAGCTTCCTTCTTGAATTCTCGCTTATCTTCCCTTAGATTTCTTCTAATGGTGGAAGACTAAGCTATAAGTTTAGTTTTGTTTGTGAATGTTGGAAATGAGAATGGGATAAGGGTATAAGGTATAAGATATAACCTATTCCTATATTGCCCTTATCTTATTACCTTTACTTACTTCATTTTAAATTTCCATTTGTTTATTCATCACTTAAGGCACGACTACCTTATAATTATACAAATCGCAATCCCTTAACCATTTAAATTATTTCATTTAATTTATTTCATTTAATTTATTTAATTAAATGTTCTAAATAATGTTAGTCAAAGTTAGGATCATTACTGTCACAAACCGTTTTCACTCCACAGAATGATGCATCATGAGTAAGAAAGAAAGGGATAGAAAATAGAAAAGAAAGGAAAGAACTAAACAATATCAGAATCTCACAGCGGAACGAATAAATTATAATACATCACATAAGATATTACATAATATCATTTACATCAGAGATACGCAGCTTAATACATCACAATCTAGACAGTTATAAACACATGTCTATTGTACAATACATGTTTCATTCAAGACATACCCACAGAGATACAACACAATGGAACTACTATATACCTACAAACGCTGAAGCCTCCTGCTCCATATCTCCTTTAGAACTCGTCAAAGCAAACCAGAATCCCTTGGCTACTCGTAAAAATTTGAGTACCCAAGAGTTTAATAAAACAAAAAATAAACTCCGGGTCAGACATGGGTCTGGTGTGAGTAAACGGGTTAAAGATGATTAACTTTGAAAATCCTTTGAAAGAAAAGGTATCTCGTAAGACTTCCCACACATAAATATGGAAAAGTTTTTATCTTACGATAACCAAACATTTGATAGGAAATCCAGTGATATTATAATAGGGTCTAGGGTTTTCAAGTAAATAGAAAATACCTGAAATTGTTACATTAATTAAATTCCAGCATACTAGCCACAAAGTGGGTTATACAATCAAATCCGAGATCACTTATTGGAGATTGGATTACATACAATGGCAGGGCTATTGGCTTACCACCCGTCATAGTACAGGGCCAAGATAATCGTACCGAGGATCCTTTCCGATCCCATGCAACACAAGGCTGGAACCATCCCTTACTGGATAGTCCTAAACAAGACAACCCCAGCAGTTGTCGCGAATCAACTGCCCACTAAGCCAAATAAAAATGGACCTCTAGACAGGGGAAAATCTCGTCCTACTTGAGCGCGACTCACTTAGCCTTGCTGTACCTCCCCTGTTTTAGCCGTTTTCGGTTGATGAGGCTTGATGCTACGATTACGTTTATAGAACACATTTATCTTGGAGTGCTCATCGTCCTCCATTGACGATGTTCTGAAAGCATTCAATCCATACAAGTCCGTTCCAGGTTCAAACGAAACCGAAGGCATTATCTCGTTACATTCATTATGGAATCACCCTTAGAGTTAACAACACTCTGAACCTCCATCTCGATCTTCACTTGAGATTTCACGACCTACGTTTAACTTGGATCGATGTGGTTTTCAAAAAATCAAACTTGATCTCTGATCCCGGTCTCATCGAAATCCAAACGTTTCTTAAAGGTCAAGTTGTTTAAGGTTTAAACAATTCAATATATTATCTATATCTACACAAATAGATAATTCACATATTCACAAATAGATAATCCATATTATCGAAATTCAAACCAACATCTCATATCATAAAGCAACACATATCATATACCAGAGATGTCACGTAATCCAAAGCATTCAATATCATTCAGCCATCCATAAGCAAAGATTAATTAGCCACACCATCCCTAATTAATTTAAAATAAATTAAATGAATTACATCCATTACTAAAAATCCTGCTTACTTAACCATTAATTAACTTCAAACCAATTAATTAATCATCCTTTAATTATCCATCTTAATTAACCATCCTTGATTAATTATTCTTTAATTACATTAAGTAATTAGCCTTTAATTAATTACATAAATTAATTATTCCTTAACCATTAATTAACCATTAATTAACCCTTAATTATTCTCATTAATTAATTATTAATTACATTAATTAATGATCCTTAATTTACCTTCATTAATTAATTAACTATAATTAATTACATTGATCCTTAATTAATTAAATTAATTAATTACTAATCACTTATATTGATTAATTTTCCTTTGATTAATCTCATTAATTAACCTTAAATTACTTTCATAATTACATTAATTAATGATCCTTTAATTACTTCATTAATGAATTATTCTTCTAATTAATTTAATAATTAATCTTTAATTAATCACATTCATTAATCAACCCTGATTAATCACATTCAGTAATTAACTATCCTGTAATCACTTACCTTAATTAATTAACTCTTTAATTAATCATATTAATTAATTCTTTAATTAATTACACCAAGTAATTAATCCGTAATTACTTCCACCAAGTAATTATCCTCTGATTACTTCCCATTAAGTAATTCCCTTTATATTAATTACATCCAGTAACTACACATTAGTTTCTTATGCTAAGTAATTACACTTCATTAATTACATTAAGTAACTTTACTTAATCATTCATCAAGTTCTTATCTTTAATTAAGTAAAATAATTAATTAACTTAAATTAATCACGTTAATTTAATTAATTACATTGATTAATTAATCCCTTTAATTGTTTCCATTAATTAATTACTCCTTAATTAATTACCTTTAATTACTTAGATTAATTAACCTTTAATTACATTAAGTGATTACTATCCATAATTAATTAAATCAATTATTTTAAATTAATTACAATAATTAATTTTCTCTAATTCACTAGTTAATGATCCTTGAATTAGTTGCACTAATTAACAATTACTAATTACTTCACTTAGTAATTAACCTTTAATTATAAATTTATTAACCCTTTATTAATTTCATTAAGTGATTAACTTTTTATTAATTCCACTAACTAATCATTCCTAATTAATCACCACCTTACTTAGTTTAAAGACAAATTCTTCATCTTAATTAAATACTAAATTCCATTATTAACTTCTTTAAAAATCATTTAGAAAACAATTATATACTTAAAAATTTATAATTTATTTTAAAACAAAGCAATCACAAATATTAAATTTACCATTTAAAATCTTGGAAACTTGTTAACTTGTTTAATAAATTTAATAATTTTTTATTCTTTGAAACTTAAATATCAACTCCTTTTTTAAAACTTATTCAATTTTTAAACATATTTAAACTTGGTTAAACATTTTCTTTTTAAAACAAATTATTTAATAACTTTAAAACTTGTTTTAAACACTTTGTTTTGGAACTTATATTATATTTATCTTGAAACAAATGGTTTTCATTTTGCTTTAAACTTTGAACTTTATTTCCTTTTTTTAAAATTTTGAAACCTACTACTAAATCAGAATCAAACTCGAGCCTTTCATAAAAATCCCTGAGACAATCTCGTCACTGTACTTCGAGAAAACCAATAAAAATCTCGAGCCAAACTCGATAACTCACTTTCTTCCCAAACCCATCGAGCAACTTCAGATACAACCCATTCTCGTGCACATGCACAACTATTCCGACCACCAATGATCAATGCTTCGACCACCTACAAGACGACGACCACTACGCCAAACCCCTCGGTAACCCAGATCGACGAAATCGACGACCATTCGAAATCGAGACACAAGCGCGATCGAAAAATCACCCCTCACCATCGATCCCTACCCTCAACACACCCGTCGACCACTGTATTCAGAGCTTCATCTCGATCCCAAGCTCCGATCCCCCTATCGCGAACCAATCCTGTCCACCCTAGCCGCCATACGAATCCCAAAATCATCGATGGCTTCAACTGGGTATAAAACCCTACTTCTCTCTCCCCTGGCCACCATGGCCAACTTTAACTCTAGTGATCATTTTACCAGAGACCACCGTGCCACCTCCTTCTTCCAGGCCAAAGCCTGACATCCATACCCCTTCCGTTCGTCGACAATCGACACTTATCCAAATTTTGATCAACTAAGGATATAACAACATTCATTTTCTCTAAAATCATAAAATTTATATCAAAATTCATAATTTTCTAAGATGAAACAGATTGTGGAACCAAAACACATTTTCCAGACTTTTGATTTTTGACCAACATTTGATTTTTATAAATTATTAATTTAGAAATAATTACTAAATATTTCTATCTGAAACCATTTTTAAGATTTAAATTATATTGTTCCTAACCTTTTCTTCTCAAAGATCAATGTTTAACAGTGATCCTATGGAATGATATGGATTTTTGAAAGCGTGAACTTGAGACTGTGAAAATTAACAGAGCAGATATTTATATTTATACATTTACAGGCATATCACAGGCAGGTTTATACATACATTCACATCTGTATACTTATGCAAACCACACTACTATAGTCATTCATCACATGAAATAAAGTTCTCAACCATATAAATGTTTTTGAAGATTTGTTTACTCACCAGAAAATAAGAACAGAGGAGCAGGGGTTTTACTTTAAATCTAAAACTGGAATTTGAAGTTGTTAGCTTGCTGTTTGTATTTGAAATCTCTACATTACTGATAACTTGAAACTGATGTTGATCTTGTTGCATGCTTAGTTTCAGGTTGAAATATGTTAAAGATTTGAAAATAGTTGAATGTTGTTGCTGAGTTCTGATTTTGGTTTGATTCCCTTTTGAATTTTGGTTCTCGGTTTGATTTAGTTCAGAAAGAAAGAAGAAAGGAAGAAAATAGTTTGAGGAAATGAAAGTGTTTTTGAAAATAAACAACCTGGTTTCTTCTTTAAACATTTATTTATAAATTAAAACTAAAACAAAAATAATGTTGCCACATGTTAGTGCATGTAATTATTATCACCCAAGTGTCATTGCATGTTTTAATTGTTCTACAAATGTAAAAATAAGATTTTTATGTTTAACCCCTTATTTATGAATTACTTACATTTTTACATTATGTAATATATTTATATTTATTTATATATTTACAAACTATTGTAATTAGTGAGATTAAAAAGAAAGGATATTTTAAATCTATATATATATATATATATATATATATATATTTATAAACTATTTTAGTTTAAATACTTAAATCCTATTTAAACTTAAGCAAAAATTTAAATAAATAAGAAATTATCATTCTTGTTAAGAAATATAAAGTTTAAATTTTCAAATAGCCTTTGGAAAGTATTGTATTAAATTCAATCCTAATTTCCAAATTACAATATATACTAAATTTGAAAACATGTTTTTATTAATTAAATTCAAATCAAAGCCTTTCTATTTACCATATATATAAAAAAAATATTATAATTTGAATACATTTTAATATTAACTTTGAAAATTATTATATTGAATAACTTCACATCACAATATATACATTCATATATATTATAATTTGGAACCATATTTTTTATTAAAAACAAAGATTTTCTATTTATAACATATATACATCATTACAGACTTCCGTCAAAGAATTTCTTCCTCAAAATTAGGATAAGGTACTCATAACAATCAATCATAAAGGTGAAAACATACCATGAAACAAGTCAGGATAAGTATTTCTAACCCTGCTCTTAGTTTCTAAAGTACAGTCTCTCTCGTCGTCACTCCACTGGACTTTGACTATTCTGATTGTCTTGTTACTTAACATCTTCTCAACCCTCGCGACTATACGAATTGGTTTTCTAACTATAGTCAAATTCAGTTTTACTACTAAGTCATCTGACAAAGTTGGTGCTATAGTATTCTCTAGATCTCAAGTACACTTCCTTAGATGAGAAATATGGAAAACATTGTGGACTCCTGCCAAACTACTTGGTAACTCCACTCTATACGCGAGTTTCCCAATCTTTTTATAATAGGAAATGGTCCAACAAATCTTGGTGTCAATTTTCCTGATTTTTCGAACCTGAATACACCTTTCATAGATGGTACTTTGACGAAAATGTGATCTCCAACTGAGAACTCTAAGTCTTTCCATCTTTTATCAGCGTAGCTCTTCTGCCTAGACTGAGCTTCCTTCATTCTAGCTTGAATGAACTCATTCCTTTCTACAGCTTCTCTTACCAAATCTGGACCAAGAACTAACCTATTATCTGTCTTTAACCAACAAACGGGAGATTTACATAGCCTTCCATACAAAGCTTCAAATGGTACCATCCCTATACTAGTCTAATAACTGTTGTTATACGAAAACTCGACTAAGCGTAGGTGGTCTTCCCATGATCCCCCAAAATCTAGCACACAAGCTCACAACAAATCTTCTAAGACATTGTTAACTCTTTCCGTTTGCCCATCTGTCTACGGATGGTAAGAGGAACTCATCTTGAGCTTGGTACCAAAAGTTTTATGTAGACTCTTCCAGAACCCGCTAATGAATAAGGAATCTCTATCACATACTATACTGCTAGGAATCCCATGTAGTTTAACTATATTCTTTAGTTATAACAGGTGCCGTCTTGGTTGACTTAACTGGAATGAAATGAGCACTCTTGGTCAACCTGTCCACTATAATCCATATGCTTTCATTTCCTCTACTCAACCTTGGCAACCCATCTATAAAATCCACTGAGATAGAATCTCATTTCCACACTGGAACTTCTAAAGGCTGAAGTAACCCACTTGGTTTCTGATGTTCGGCTTTTATCTGTTGACAGTTCAAACACTGCTTCACCCACACTCCTACATCCCTCTTCATGCCTTCTTAGAAGGAACTTCTTTTCATTTTCTAATACATCTTAGTTCCTTCCGGATGAATGGTGAACTTCAAATGATGGCACTCTCCAAGAACTTCCTTCCTAATGTTTCCCACATTTGGAACACATAGTCATCCTTTCTTCCACAATCACACATTCTAGTCAAGACTGAAATCTTTTAAATCACCACTCTCCATTCCATCCCTTAACTTTCTCATCCGTTCAGCTTTTAATGGATCATCTCCTTGCTTAGAAGCAATCGTTTCGATCATCACTAGTAAAAATTCTAAACATGACAACGTAGCGGTTTCCTTACTACATCTAGCTTCAGATCTCCATTGTATTCTGCATGTAGTCGCTACTTCTAAATCTTTCCACTCAGCTATCATTGCCAATACTACATTCTGATGTTTCCTGCTAAGTGCATCAGCAACCTTATTGCCTTTTCCTAGCGTGTACTCAATACCAAAGTCATAAGTGACTAAAAACTCTAACCACATCTTCTGTCTCATATTCAACTCCTTCTGAGAGAATAGGTAATTCAATGACTTATGATCTGTATACAGCTCGAATCTTTCTCCTAAAAGGTAATGTCTCCACACCTTCAATGTAAAAATTACTGCAGCTAATCCCAAATCATGAGTTGGATATCCAACCTTATGTGATCTAAGCTATCGAGAGCATATGTAATCACATTACCTCTTTGCATTAACACAATTGCTAACTCTATTCCAGATGCATCCATGTACACTACTAAATCTTGATTCCCCTTCGAAACAACTAATGCATGTGCATTTGTCAATAGTTGTTTAGCTTCTGGAATGCTTCCCCACACTTATTGGTCCAGACAAACTTCGCCACTTTCCACGTTAGCTTAGTTATCAGTGCTGCTATTTACAAAAAATCCTTAATGAATCTTCGACAATAACCAGCTAATCAAAGAAAAATCTTTATCTCAGTCACTGTCTTGGGTCTCTTCTAACTATTCACTACCTTGATCTTAGTTGGATCTATTGACAACCCCTTTCTCTAAGACTACATGACTAAGGAACTTCACTTTATTTTTCCAAAAATGACACTTCAAAAATTTTGCTTTCGGTTGATGCTGCCTCAACGTCTCAAGCACCACTCTAAGATGAAATTCATGCTCTCTTTGATCTTTAGAGTACCAAAATATCATCTATGAATACCAATACGAATCTATCCCTGTGTTCTCGAAAAACGTAGTTCATCAAATCTTCGAAAAATGTTGGCACATTAGTTAGTCCGAACGACATTACTATCCATCATAGGATTCATATCGGGTTCTAAACACCATCAAAGGAATACTATTCTCAGCCACTCAAAGTTGATGGAATCCTATTTTCAAATCCAACTAATAAATACTTTTTCTCCACTCAACTAGTCTAAAAATTCATCAATTCTAGGCAAAATATATTGATTCTTTATCGTCTTCTCTTTTAACTTACGATAATTGATACGTAACCTTAACGATTCATCTAATTTCCTTTAGAACAATATGGCAGCTCCCCAAAGCAAACTTCTTGGTCTGATAAAGTTCTTACTTACCAAATCCACCAACTGCACCTTTAGCTCCCTCATCTCGGTAAGTGTCATTTTGCTTGGCACTCTACTCATTGGTTTTGCCCTTGGAACTAAATCTATCCGAAGCTCAATAGCTCGTTTCGGCGGCAGTCCTACTATGTGTTCAAAGACATCTGCGAATTCTCTAACAATGAAAACTTGATTTAACTCACCTTCTACCACCACAACACTCGTCAAGGCATCATCCTCAAAACTAGATTTTTTTTTACAGAGTATATTATCCGATCATTACAGTTAGGGTGCCCAAGTGATATTTTCCTATCGCGGCAAAATATCCTAGCATCATATTTACTTAACCAATCCATACCCAAAATAATTCTGAACCTTACGAAATCAAACCCATGTAGACTGCATGCAAATATATGACCTAATAATTCAATCTCTAGCTGGTTACATCTCATCCCAAGAGTCACATACCCTCCTATCGGATTCGCAAAACTTAAGGAAGTAACTAGGTACGAAGGTTCTAGGATAAGCTTATCTACCAAACAATAAGATATAAAAGAATGCGATGCACCCAGTATGTAATAGAACTCTAATTGATACACCATGAATCAAAAGCGTACCTCCCAATGCAGCTTTTCCCTTATCCTCTGTCGGTGGTCTCGAGGTAGTTGGCTCCAATGCAAACACTCTGCCCTTTCTATTCTTGGCTGGCTCCTTGTGCTAGTTCTTATAATGTCCAATTTGATCGCAGTTGAAACCTTTCACTCCTTTCTTGTCAGCGGCTTTCTTCTCTTTTCATGTTCGGCATTCATGAGCATAGTGTCCCTTCTTATCACACTTACAATAGATAATTTTTGCATTTTCCTTCTTCGCAGCTTCATTCTTATGAGCTCCCTTCTTATGGAAAAACTTCCTCTTCTGGTTCTGCCCTCCTTGAGCTCCCCCCTACTTTGTTACCCTCAAGAAATGCGAACATCTCTTCCTACCTTAAAAGCCATCTCAATAATTACATCGCATAGATCTCTAATATTCGATAATGTGGCCTTAGCAATCCCATGCTTCAACCCGCGGATAAATTTCTCATTCCTTTTAATAATTGTGTCAACTATAGCGTAATCGTATCTCGATGGCTCCCAAATCTAGTTGCATACACTAGCACTGTCATATCTCCCTGGTCCAACTCAGTAAACTTCCTGAGCAGAGTTGACTTCACAATCTCCGACATAAACCTCTACTCGAACCTTCTTCTGAACTCAGGCTAAGACATGGTCTCCTCATCGACTCCAATTGTAACACTGTTCAACCAGTACAGTGTTGCTCCCTATAATTGCCTAGAAGAAAGCCTCCTTTTCTGCTCATCATTAAGCCCCAAATCGAAAAAAATCCTCTCACAATGAAGTAAATAATTCTCCATTTCAGTTGCGCCCTCAGTTCCGATAAACGGTTTTCCTCCTAGCCTAGCATAGTCTCTACTCAATACAGCATAGTTATTGACCACTAGAGCCCTTGATTTCCTCCTACACCATTTCCTCCAACTAACCCCACAGCAACTCTTGCCTGCATCATGTTAAAAAAGAACCGATATATACCTCCTATATCTACTTGTGGCATTCCAGCACCCATATTAGCAACTTGTGATTGACCTGGATACCTCTTGGTGTTTGATCTGGCATTCCAATTAGTTGTAATGCTTCCCTCACCAATGTTAACTCTTCCACTCCTAGCATCCATATCTTACATCCATAAAATCTGCATTCGAGTCTTTGTAAGTTACAAAAGGATAGCCTAAAAGAGATGGAGGTTAGAGATAGAGCTATACTTATATATAGAAAATACAAGTGCGTTATTATAACATTATCCTATACTCCAATCTTTTTTCTAATTCCTTAGGATTATGTTTTAAAAATCATTTTAAGTTGGAAATTCCTTTTAATTTTTTCATAAACCCATGCTCTGATACGAAGTTGTAACATCCCCTGTCTTAAGGCCCAAAGCCAAGCACTATAGATGCTGTAGTCATCTATAATATTAACTTCCAGTGACAAAATACGGTAATATTAATGGTATCCATAAAATCAGAAGCACATGAATATGAAATAAAAATCAACATAGATTGTGGAAAAAACTTCTCTGATTACATTTCAAATCAATATTTCATATTCAAATACATAATCCAAAAATGATTCCTGGGTTTTGATCAAATATAATCATTAGAAATTACACCAAGAGCGACATATGAAGATTCTCCCTTGGATGATCAGAGTACTAAATAGAGATATCAGTCTTTATACATCACAGTGGAAATAAAACTAAATAGCTCCTACATAGCTAACTTTGCCTCTTGCATGTCTTTGAAGCTAATTCGTCCAAACTACTAACGTGAAAAACCTTAACTCTCAATCTATTCAAATTAGATTTTCAGCACCCGAGAGTTTAAGGGAAAACACAAACTTCGAGTCAGACATAAAGCTTGGTGTGAATAATACTATTATATCTCGGTTTACTAATATTAAGTGAGACCACGCTGCTTAGCGGAGCTTGGTTTCCCTTTACTAATATCCCTTTAAGATATATCTTTTTGCAAATCAAAATCCTGCAATCAAACCGATTAAAGCAATAGTAGCAATATCATATATGCACATAAATCAGGTAATTAATGAACTACTTGTCCGAAAAATGTAATTTTGTTTGGCTAACTACTAACCGTTGGCTGAATCAGGCCTACTAGAAAAAACAAATAATCAAACTTCTTTTATACACACTCTTAGATGGTCTGTCCTTAACTTACTTCTCCTAGGGTCAACTGATCCTAATGGTTTTGTAGGCTTACCAATAACATCATTTAGTCTTACTTGCGACAAAGCCCTACACACTAGAATTTCGGACTTATATTAGCTAGGAGCTATGCTGATGTATATGGCGCGACCCTGTACCAGTCCCATCTGGTATTCTAATATCTAAGTCATTTACTTAGGGTTAACTACCCTACCAAATTTTCTTGAAAACATTTCTTTGAAATTGATTTAACCTTTTAAATCATACTTAAATAAGGAAAATTTACTTTTTGCTTTAATAAAATATCTTTGCCATGATATATGCTTTACACAAAATAGTGTTGATGAAAACCTAAATCAATAAGGTTATCTATCCCTTTAAAACAAGTTAAAGCCCTTCTTTAACTTAGAAAACATTAGGTTTTGAATCCAAGATATGACCTTTGAAACTCTTGTTTAAGAACTTTAAAGAGTCCCTTTCGAATCAATTGAAAGTACCCCTTTCAAAATAGGTTAATAAATTTACCTTCAAAAACTAGGCCATCGAAACCTTTTAAAATAGACCTTTCGAAATCATTGAAAGTGTCCCTTCAAAAGCTTTATAAAACCTTAGACATCCTCTTTCCAAAACACTTTAAACTTGCCTTTTGAAAGCATTGGAAACCATCCATTCAAATACTAAAATTAAACCTTTCGAAAACATTGGGGAATCTCCCCTTCGTAATCTTGATTATATATCTTTTGAAAACATGAAAGTCCTTTACTTAAAACAAATCTTTCGAAAGCATTGGGTTCAAGTAAAAGTTCGTGGAACATAACTTCGAAAACATTTAAAACCATTCCTTCGAAACCTTTGGGTTTAACTTTCGATATATCTAAGGGTCATAAAAGAACTGGGGAAAAAGTATTGCTTTCGAAAAAATTATTCCTAAGAAAACAAAATGGATGGTTTCGTAATCACCCCTTTCAAAAGCATGGAGAAACCGGTTTAAAATTTTAATGCAAAAGAACCGTTTTGAAGGCATTGCTTTGAAATGTTGAATGCGGCAGCAGGGGTTTCGACCCCTTCGAAAGCTTGTTATAAAAACAAACGGCAACAGCCTATTTGAAATCCCTTTCTTTATATAAACAGAAGCAAGTTGGTTAAGTTGAAAGCTCCAACCCCTTCGAAAGCCTTGTTTGTAATCAAAATAGTTCCAAGTTTATAAGAGCTACTTCTATCCTGTCGAAAGCATGTTTCGACTCTATATTTTCCACCTTTCTACAATCCACAATGTACAAAGGCATTAATACCATGTGTATTGGTTTAGACTTTGTTGGAGGCGGATGTATGGTGTCAAAAGGTGGCTGCTATAAGTGACGAAGTAGTAATCCTTTACAAATCTGATTTTCAACTTTTAACGGTAATATATTTCCAACTAACTTGCCTTATTTATCACCATATGATGGGTTGCCAATACTTCTTAAAAAATAAATTCTAAAAGTGCTGCTGAATTCAGTAATTAACAATTTAAAACATTTAGCAAATTCCCTCTTCTCCTTTTATAAACATGTAAAACATTTAAGTCTCAGACCTTAAATAATTTTACATCTTAAATAAAATACATAGGAAAATTCTTTGAAAATTCCTATAAATCACTTTTAATATGTTTTCTAACATATTTAAATTTTTGACCTAAAGCTAAATTATAATAGACGAAAATAATTTAAACTTAATTTTAACCATTTTCTTTACTAGAAAATTCATAATAAATCCACAACAACTTATAAAATTATGAAACTTGAAACTCATCTCTAAAATAATATCTCTGACCTTAAACCAAAAAAGCAAGTCATTTGGATGTCATTTGATAAGTGTTTCAAATCAAATCTTATCATAAAATCTATATGAAACAACATAAATCATCAATGAGCATATATAACCATTTAAACAATCAAAACATGCATTTTTCTTGCAAAATAATTCGGATCTTATCTAAAAACCGAAAGCATTAAAAATGAGATGCAATCGATTATTCACCTTAGCTTGTTGTTAAGGAGTTTAATAATTTCCTTTGAATTGATTTGATTATCTTCCTTCTTGAATTCTTTCTTATCTTCCCTTAGATTTCTTCTAATGGGGCCGGTCAATGTCTAGGTTTAGATTTTGTTTGTGATTGTTAGAATGAGAATGGGATAAGGGTTTAGGATATAAGAATGTAATATTTTCTTATATTGCCCTTATCTTATTACTTTTACTTACTTCATTTTAAATCTCTATTTGTTTATTTATTACTTAAGGAAGAACTACCTTACAACTATACAAATCTCAATCTTTTAACCATTCACATTATTTCATTTAATTTATCTAATTAAATGTCCTAAATAATATTAGTCAAAATTAGGGTCATCACAATCCGAGATTTACATGGCTTTAAGTCTTTTGCCTCCAGAAGCATCTAGTCATAGGCTCTTTTAAACGGAGTGTTGACTAAACTTCCACAGTCAACCAAAACCATTTTGACTACGGTAGGTCTGATCATGGTTGAAATTACTAGCAGACCAATAGTCGAGGCCTCTACTTCATCAGCATCTCTATTAAGGAAAACGATATAGTCTATCATAGTCTTGAGTTGCTTTACTAGAGTACCTTCTTCGATGGTAAAACAGCTCTCATTCACTTCATGTTTTAAAGCACCAAAATAGCACTGCATCTCTTTCCAACTCTTCTAAATCGGGCATGGTCCACCGATTATAGTATTTATCACAAGACATTTTTTAAGCCGCCTAGGTTCATCAACACTGGGCCCGGCTTGCCCCCATTGGGATTTCAACCCAAGGGGTTAGAGTTTCCTTGCCTGTCATCCTACGAGATTTCATAAACTCTAACAACTTCTTTTTACAAATTATTTCCTCAATTACATCACTTAAATGTTTGCATTCATTGGTATTATGACTGTGCCTCTAATGAAACCTGTAGAACTTGCCAAATTTCTTCTCCTTCTCGATCGGCTCCCTTGGAGCTGGCTTTATATATTACTCAATACCTTGAGTTGCTAAATAGATATTCTCTATTGAGTTATTCAACTTATTATAGCTTTCATATGTAGGAATCGTAGGACGATTCCTATTATCTGGCTTTCACTTCCTGGCCTCATTATCATGTGCTTCTAACCATCATTCTTGTCACCACAACTTATATCTACATTCCCGAAACTCCCTCTAACCTACTTTACCATAATATTGTTATTTGCACTGAAAATTGGCACAAACACCTAATAGAGGTTTTGTAGAGAAATAAATGAAGAATATAAAATGAAAACAGAGGAAACAAGTAATTAAATGACGGAAAATCAAAGCAATAGCAAGAAGACAAGGATTTATGGTGGTTTGGTGTTTTTTGCCTATGTCCACTTTGAATAGATAGCTTTACTAATCACTTTGCAAACTGAGTACAATATGGATCAGATGAAAATCCTTAGTTATTACAGAGTATAAAGCAACAGAATGCATAAAGTCCCAAAAATGAACAATCAAGCTTGTATTTACAGAGGAAGATAGCGAAATATCTCCCTGAAAATTCGGTAGAAGGATCTCCAAAACCATATGGGTCCATAAGAGGGGTTGCATGGCCCAAATCCCAAAGAATAGGGATTGGTTCCTATCTCTATTTTAGATAAATTTGAGGTTGTAATCCCTATGGGAGCTTGAACATGTTGTAATATTCTTATCCTCCAAGTTCATGCCAATTAGATTAGTAAAACTTGAGTTATTGCTCGATTATTGCTGCAAAGTGCGTTGTTACCTGATTCTAGCCGATCCTTATGGATGAAAGAGGACCAATCTCTCTTGCTTAATCCTTTTGAGGTGTAATCCTTAGGGTAGTGTGATATCCCGGAATTTTTGACAATATCAATTTAATAATCTTTACATAAAATTAATTTGATTTGATAACAATTGATTAATAATATATGAATTGGTTAATTTGTGATTTTTATCTTTTAAAAAGCTAAATAAATGTTTTTAATTATAATATGTATGTATATATATATATTTGTATATATATTATAGATTATCTTTGTTTTGGAATTTAATAAGTAAATGAAGTTTTGTTTTAAATTCTAATAATATATTTAGTAATTGGGAAATCATGCTTTAAATTAATTTTAAGTTTTTCAAAGTTATTTAAATTAATATTATATGGTTTGTAAATATTTAAAATAAATGTTAAATTGTTTAAAGTTTTATCTTAGTTTAATTTTTAAATTTATATAAAAAGTTGGTTTTATTTCTTTTTAAATATTATTTGATTAATATGATTAGGAAATATTTTATATGTTTAAAATACAAATAACATATGGTTTAAATTTATTTATTAATAAAAGTGATTTATAATCTCTTTATAAATCATTTAAAATTTGTTAAATAGTTATTTTCAAGCCATATTTATAATATATCATTTTTCCATAAATATAAAAAGAATTAAAATAAGAAAATAAAATTATCATTTAAATTGAATAAATTGATATTAATTTGGGTTTCAAAAGTTTAATATGAATTTGGAATTTTATTTGAAATTCAAATTTATAGATTCTTTAAATATTTGAATGATTTTTAATTCATAATTTGTTATATTTACATTTTCTTTAAAAATAAGAAATTTACATAAGTATAAATAAATTTAAGTAAAATTCCTCATTTACATTTAAAAATATAACTAAACTAAATAAAAGACAAGTCTTAACTATTAAACAATCTAAATCAACATGTGTTTATTTAGGAATAAAGAAACATGACAAGTGTCATTGTTTTATTTTATCTTTATCTTTATTTTTAATTAAAATAAATTTCAACCTTATAACCATTTTCATTTTCCCCCTCATTCTCTTTTCAAAACCAAAGATAAATGAAACAAAGAAGAAAGATCTGAAATTCAAAATTCCTTCATAAGCAAATCCAAAATTTCACTCCTCAAATTACAATTGCAAACAAACCTGCATTTCATCTCTGAAAAATCAGGCCTGTAGATCAACCTGCATTTTTTGTTCCTCTGGAAATTAATCATCAGCTTAGCAAATAAAAAAGGCCTGCATGCATCTAATTTTGGTCAGAATTTCAAATGCAAGCAACCTGGAGTTGAAAGTCTGCATTTTTTTCAAAATTTAAGAGATCAAGCCTGCATGCATGAGTGTTAACAGGATTCAAAAGCTTTTCTAAAATCATGAGGCTCTGTTTTTATGAAAGATAAAGGCGAGTAACACTTCTTTTTAAAAAAAATATGGTAAATCTGGTTGTTAAATCATGTTTTAAATAAGTTGTATTTGTATATTTGTTGAAAACTGCTGTGCATTTGTGATGTGAGTTATATGAATATTTTGAAATGCCTGAAGAACATTTCTGTTCTAAGATTTCAAGCCTGGTTTCAATTTAAATCATTCCTCTTTACCCATTAATATTTAAAACTTAGGATTTAAGTAAATATTGTTTGTTCAGGCTATGAACTAAATTTTAAAAATTTATTTAACTTAAATAGAAACTGAAATTGCTCTGTAGTCAAGTTTAAAAGGGGAAACTCATGTCCCTGTTAAAATTCAAACTTGTTAATTTTGCAATTCAGGTATAAAAATTAAAACCATAGACCAATTCATGATTTTTAAGAGTAAAATCATAAATTCTAAGTTGGGTTTGACTGTGCATTACTGTTTTGACCCAAAATTGGGTTTTGGAGTGTCTCTGTTGATTCAAGTGGATTTGGGGGTCATGTTTTTGTTTGATGGAAGATGGGTGATCGGGGGATCAAGGAAAATTGGTTGTTCGGTGATCAGGTTGACATGGAGACAGCGGTGATTAAAATTAATCTGTAACCCTAGTTTATGTTCAGGCATATGAATTGGTTCAATTCTATCTTTCTGGTTGTTCGAGTGTTAAGGTGATTTGGGGAAATGTTGCTAAGACCATAACGAGGTTGTGGTCGAGGTTTCAACTCAAACGACGGTTGGAGAGGTAAGAACTGGCCGTTGACAGGTTTGGGGTTTTGGGAGAATTTCAGTGTTACCAGGTTCGAAGTTGCTCCAGGTTGAGATTGCATACTCGATTTTGAATTCGAGTTTATCCTGATGATCATATGTTCGTGATGGATTCTGAAGTCGATAGTGGATTAGGGTTGATCATCATGGATGATCGGAATGGTACAAAGGTTTTGTGCATGTGCACAATGGATATTTGAAGGTGGTTTTGTTTCTGGAAATTGTGGGGTGAAGTGTTCTCGAGGAATGCTCGTGTTGCTTGAGGGTGTGACTCGAAGATAGGTGGTAGATAACTCGAAGCAAATTAGTTTCTGGCTCGAGTAGTTTTATTAGTTTCAGGGTTTTGTTTTCTACAACCTGACAGTTTCAGGTTTTTAAAATTTAAACTAAATTTAAATAAAAGAAAACAAAGCAAGTTTTGAATTAGGTTGAAGCAAGTTTAAATTATGAATCCAAATGAATTTGAATTCCAGTTTCAAATAAATAAATTTTTATAAAATAGAATGCTTATGAACTAAAAGTTTGTGCAGTATTTTATACAGTAATTTAGAAATCTGAAAAAAAATGAGATTTAAAACTAGATTTTTAATTTTAAGTTAAAATCTGGATTGAACTCCTGAATTCAAAATTGGAATTTGAATTTTAAAGTTTCAAGAGAAAATAAGTTTAAAAATTCTAATGTTATAATTAAGTTTGAATATTGCAGTATTTTATAACATGTGTTTTTATAAATCAGAAATGAGATTTAAAACAGGATTTTAAATTTAAATTTTTGAATCTGAATCTGAAACATGATTTGAATTCTAGTTTGTAATATAAATAAGATTTTGAATTTAAATGTTTCAAAATCACTTGAAGTATTTAAAGTATATTTTAAATTTATTTAAAATGATTATGGGTTAAAATATTTTTAAACTTACTTTGGAAGGTAAGTAATTCTTTAAAAATGAAATTGAAAGGTTTTGAATACTTAAACCTTGTTTAAGTTAAAATTTGATTTATTTTAAATTTTAATTTAAAATGGAATTGAGATGAAATTTAAAAGCAAGTTGTTTTTAAAATACTTTGTTGATGATGATTTAATCATTAATGTGATTTATGTTTATATTAAGTTAATTAGAACTTAATGATTTATAATTCATTAATTGATTAAGGTAATTAAGTTTTGTAATTACTTAATTTAATTAGTTAATAATTTGAGTTAATTAATTAAATAATTAAGGGTTTTATTTAATTAATTTAAAGGATTAATAAGTTAGTTAAGATTGATTAAATTTTAATTAAGAAATCAATTAATTAAATAAGATTTAATTTAATTTAATTAATGATTTGAATTTATTAATCAAGTAATTAAAATTAATTAAGTTTTTGATTATCACTTGACTAATTAAATAATTAGAGATTAATTAATGAGTTTTATAGACAATTAAATTTGTAATTAATCTTGATTAATTTCAGTTAATTACTTTAGAAAAGTAACTAAAGATTTGTTATTGGTTAATGAAGGTCATTAACTTAGTATTATTTTATAATCAATTAACGTGATTAATTTTAATGATTAATTGTATTAATTAATTTAAATATAATCATTTGAGAATTGTTTAAGTGTAATTACTTAATGAAGTATTAAGAAATTAATTACTAATTGTAATTAATTAAGTTTTATTTGATTAATTAAGTTAATTAATTAAGTTTAATTAATTTAAATTAATCACTGGTTGATTTGAGAAGTAATTACCACTGTAATTAAAAGTGAATAATTACTTAGAGAAGTAATTAAGAAGATAAATTACTTGATGTAATTTAATTGAAGGATACTTGGATAATGGAGGACTTTTGGAATTCAATTACTTTGTGTAATTAATATATAATTAGTATGCAGAATAATTAGTTAAGTAAGTAATTAATAATTAATTACTTAGTGTAATTAATTTGGGTTTTGATAATTGAGTTATTTGAAGATAATTAAGAGATGAAATTGGTTAAGTTAATTACTTAATGCGATTGATCAAGAGTGATTAATCAATATGGATAATTGATAATTAATTTAATAGGGTAATTATTAAAAAAATAATTTGGGATCATTAATTTAAATAATTAATGATGTAATTAAGGATTGATTATTAAGAACAATTAATCAATGAAGGAATTAATTAATGTAATTAATTAAGGATTAATGTAATTAATTATAATTAATTAATTAATGAAGTAATTACAGGTTAATCACTGAATTTGGTTTGGAATAATTAATTTGTGAAATTAATTGGAGCTTAATTACTTGAATGTAATTAAAGGATAATTAATCAGGAGAGATTAATTAAGATGATTTATTTGGGGGTTATCAATTGATTGGTTTGTAATTAATTAATGGATATAAAAGCAAGATTTATATGGAAAGGTAATTAATTTAATTCATTTTAAATTAATTAAGGAAGAAGTAATCAGTTTAATTCATTTTAAATTAATTATAGAATGGTGATTTATAAGTCATTGCTTGTGAATGTTGGTTAATAACTGATTACCCAGAATGGTTGAGATCTCAGATATGAGATAAGTGATGTTATGTGATTTGGATGCTATGGTTGCATTTGAATTGATAGTATGAATTATCTGTTTGGGATGATAATATAGATTATCTGTTGTGATGATAATATTGATTATCTATTGTGAATTTGTGATTTATCTATCTGAGTATATAGATAATTGAACTGTTTTAAACCTTTAAACAACTTGGACCTAAAAGTCACGTTTTGGATTTCGATGAGACCGGGATCGGATTTCCATATTTGATATCTGAAAACCACATCGATCCAAATTAACATAGGTCGTGAATCTCAAGTGAAGATGAAGATTCTAAGTGCAAGGGTTATTATCGTTAACTCTGAGGGTGATTCCAAAATGAGTGTAACGAGATAATGCCTTCGGCTTCGTTCTAACCCGAAACGAACTTGTATGGATTGAATGCTTTCAGAACAACGTCAGGTGGACGATGAGCATTCTAAGAGATGTGTTCTCTAAAGGTAATCGTAGCCTCAAGCCTCATCAGTCTAGAATGGCTAAAACAGGGGAGGTGCAGCAAGGTTAAGTGGGTCATGCCCAAGTAGGACAAGATTTTCCGCTGTCTAGAAGTCCCTTTCGGCTGTGTGGGCAGTTGGTTGCAAACAACTGCGAGGTTGTCTTGTTCGAGACTATTCAGCAAGGAATGGTCCCGGCTTTGTGTTGCAGGGGAGTTAGTGTGGCTCCTTGGTATGGTGATCTAGACCACGTACTGTGACGGATGGTACCCCAGTAGCCCTGCCATTGTATGAAATCCAAAATCCAATAAGTGCCAACGGTTTTGATTGTATTCCCCACTTTTGTGGCTAGTAGCTGGCATTTAATAGATGTAACAATTTCGGCTATTTCTTATTTACTTGAAAACCCTAGACACTATTATAATATCACCGGATTTCCTATCATATGTTTTGTTTAGCGTAAGGTAAAAACTTTTCCATGTTTATGTGTGGGAAGTCTTACGTGATACCTTTTTTTCAAAAGGTTCTTAAAGTTAAGCAACCTTGACCTGTTACTCACACCAGACCCATGTCTGACCCGGAGTTTATCTTTGTTTTCTTAAACTCTTGGGTACTCAAATTTTTACGAGTAGCCAAGGGATTCAAGATTGCTTTGACGAATATTGGAGGAGCAATGTAGCAGGAGGCTTCTGCGTTATAGATATTTAGTTTCCGCTGTGTGTTCTCTGTGTTGGTATCTTTTGTTGAGTTGTATTGAGTTGTAAATACTAGACGGGTGTTTATAACTTTCTAGTATATGTTGTGTGTGTTGTGTAACTCTGATTATTGTTGTATATTATGTAAATAATTATGTTATTAATATAATTTATTCGTTCCGCTGTTGAGATTCCAGTGTTGTTTCTTCTTTCTCTTCTCTTTCTATCCCTTTCTTTCTTCAAGATGATGCGATTTTCTGTGGTGAGAAAGTCGGGTCATCACATTTTGGTATCAGAGCATTAGGTTGAGTGAATACCTAGGCTCTGGAGTGGTGTCTATCTTGAGAGAGCGTATTTGTAATTTTTAATATATTTATATTTATTTATTTCTACCTATCTATTGGGTTACTTGTTCGGGTTTTCCAATATAGGTTATAAAGGTAGATTAAGGTAGTGGTGTGTGTAACACGACTACCATTGGTTGGAGTTTGTATGTTTAAGGTTGGAAGTGTATCTGTCGAGGCTGTAGACCTAATACCATCTCGAGTGAGCTTTGAAGTGGTGTAAGGACTTCATCGATCTCTGAAGGTAACCTATTAAGGTTCGGAGTTCATCTTTGAAGTTGGATGAGTAAAGTTTGGATCTGTTGGCTGAGCAGAAGCGAGTGATGGTATCTTGATGCCTCAGGAAATAGTAGCTGCGTGATGAGATGCAGTGACAATGGATGTTTCCGAAGATAATTTCTTTGGAACAAGTTTAAGGAAGTAGGTCTGCTTCGGTGTTGTGGCTGAGTTCAGCTGGGTGTTCTTGTGTGGTTTGTAGTCCGAGTTTCTCGAAGAGCTTTGGATTGGAATTTCTTGGGCATTGGTGTCAGCAGTGCAGCTCGGAGTGTTCTGTATGTCGGCAGAGTTTCCTGGTTTAGCAGTTTTCTAGAGATGGAGTTCAAAAGCAGTAAAAGTAGAATCCATTTCTTCGATGGATTGGCTAGACTAGCATAAACTGTTCTGATTTGATAAAGAGAGAACAGTTCTCTTTGGATTTTAGTTTGGATTGATCGCAAAAGTGACTTGCGATGATTGAGTATTCTCTTGGATTGTTAGAGATTTCTTTGGATGTCTCCAGGGAAGTCGGAGGTTGTCCACATCTATAGATTTAGTTTTCTTATCGACCAGGATTCCAAGTGTGGTACCGGTGGTTCAACCAGTTGAATGTTGGTTCCTTGAGATGGAGTTTGTTGAAGCAGCTCAGGATTGGAGGAGCTTCTGAGTTTCTCTTGGTCATCAGAGATTTTCTCTTAAGTGATGTTGTCCAGTTTGTGCTTGTGTTATTCATCAGCATTTTTTCTACTCCAGATCAGAGTTGTGCAGCAGAAGCAGTTGGGAGTGCATCTGCTTTTCTTTTTCGGATAGGAGAAGTTTGTTTTCTTCTGATGGTTGTGAGTGGAGTTTGTTCTTGATCTTGGTTAATCGGGGAGGATCATTCTGGTGGATTGGGTTTGGTCCAGTTTGTTTCTTGACACATCAGTAAGGATTGAGCTGATCAGGTAGGATGTAGGCAGCTCGAGATCGTCTGAAGAGTTTTGTGGATCTGAAGTCGGAGATCTGATTTTGGATAAGTTTTCTCAGTTTTTAGGAGCTATAAATTTTGGTAAGGTTGGGTAAGCTAGCTCCGAGATGTTTTGGATTTCTTCTATGTATTGGGTTTTCTGGATTGAATTGCCAATTTGGACAACAAGAATTTAATGTGTTTCACGTATCTCTGAGGGAGTATGTGTATGATCTATTTCTGGTTTCGGAATCAGCTGTTCTGGGAGATTTGGTCGTTGAGTCAGACTTGTTTGTAGTCTGATGTCTTGTTAAGTTGTAGATCTGGATGAGTAGAAGTTCTGTAGCTTAGTAAGGTTGATTTGGGTTCTATAGAGAGAGTATCTCGATGTTTACTTGGGAACTCGAGGAAACTCTATCCAGAATTTTGTCTGGATAGTTAATTTTGTTTGATTGGATGAATTGATTGCTATGGTTGTTAGCATATGTTTGATGTATACTTGTGTTTTAAAATATAAAATCTTGGATAGATTATTAAATTACCTTTGTTTTAAATTTCGGGGGCGAAATTCTTTTAAGGGGGAAGGAATATGATATCCCGGAATTTTCGACAATATCAATTTAATAATCTTTACATAAAATTAAATTGATTTGATGATAATTGATTAATAATATATGAATTGGTTTAATAATCTGATTAAATAAATATTTAATTTGTGATTTTTATCTTTTAAAAAGCTAAATAAATATTTTTAATTATAATGTGTGTATATATATTATAGATTATCTTTGTTTTGGAATTTAAAAAATAAATGAAGTTTTGTTTTTAAATTCTAATAATATATTTAGTAATTGGGAAATCATGTTTTAAATTAATTTTAAGTTTTTCAACGTTATTTAAATTAATATTATATGGTTTGTAAATATTTAAAATAAATGTTAAATTGTTTAAAGTTTTATCTTAGTTTAATTTTTAAATTTAAATAAAAAGTTGGTTTTATTTCTTTTTAAATATTATTTGATTAATATGATTTGGAAATATTTTATATAAGTTTAAAATACAAATAGCATATGGTTTAAATTTATTAATTAATAAAAGTGATTTATAATCTCTTTATAAATCATTTAAAATTTATTAAATTGTTATTTTCAAGCCATATTTATAATATATCATTTTTCCATAAATATAAAAAGAATTAAAATAAGAAAATAAAATTATCATTTTAAATTGAATAAATTGATATTAATTTGCGTTTCAAAAGTTTAATATGAATTTGGAATTTTATTTGAAATTCAAATTTATAGATTCTTTAAATATTTGAATGATTTTTAATTCATAATTTGTTATATTTACATTTTCTTTAAAAATAAGAAATTTACATAAGTATAAATAAATTTAAGTAAAATTCTTCATTTACATTTAAAAATATAACTAAATTAAATAAAAGACAAGTGTTAACTATTAAACAATCTAAATCAACATGTGTTTATTTAGGAATAAAGAAACATGCAAGTGTCATTGTTTTATTTTATCTTTTTCTTTATTTGGAATTAAAATAAATTTCAACCTTATAACCATTTTCATTTTCCCCCTCATTCTCTTTTAAAAACCAAAGATAAATGAAACAAAGAAGAAAGATCTGAAATTCAAAATTCCCTCATAAGCAAATCCAAAATTTCACTCCTCAAATTACAATTGCAAACAAGCCTGCATTTCATCTCTGAAAAATCAGGCCTTTAGATCAACCTGCATTTTTTGTTCCTCTGGAAATTAATCATCAGCTTAGCAAATAAAAAAGGCCTGCATGCATCTAATTTTGGTCAGAGTTTCAAATGCAAGCAACCTGGAGTTGAAAGTCTGCATTTTTTTCAAAATTAAGAGATCAAGCCTGCATGCATGAGTGTTAACAGGATTCAAAAGCTTTTCTAAAATCATGAGGCTCTGTTTTTCTGAAAAATAAAGGTGAGTAACACTTCTTTTTAAAAAAATTAAGGTAAATCTGGTTGTTAAATCATGTTTTAAATAAGTTGTATTTGTATATTTGTTGAAAACTGCTGTGCATTTGTGATGTGAGTTATATGAATATTTTGAAATGCCTGAAGAACATTTCTGTTCTAAGATTTCAAGCCTGGTTTCAATTTAAATCAATCCTCTTTATCCATTAATATTTAAAACTTAGAATTTAAATAAATATTGTTTGTTTAGGCTATGAATTAAATTTTAAAAATTTATTTAACTTAAATAGAAACTGAAATTGCTCTGGTAATCAAGTTTAAAGGGGAAATTCATGTCTCTGTTAAAATTCAAACTTGTTAATTTAGCAATTCAGGTATACAAATTAAAACCTTAGAACAATTCATGATTTTTAAGAGTAAAATCATAAATTCTAAGTTGGGTTTGACTGTGCATTACTGTTTTGACCCAAAATTGGGTTTTGGAGTGTCTCTGTTGATTCAAGTGGATTTGGGGGTCATGTTTTTGTATGATGGAAGATGGGTGATCGGGGGATCAAGGAAAATTGGTTGTTCGGTGATCAGGTTGATATGGAGACAGCGGTGATTAAAATTAATCTATAACCCTAGTTTATGTTCAGGCATATGAATTGGTTCAATTCTATCTTTCTGGTTGTTCGAGTGTTAAGGGGATTTGGGGAAATGTTGCTGAGACCATGATGAGGTTGTGGTCGAGGTTTCAACTCAAACGATGGTCGGAGAGGTAAGAACTGGCCGTTGACGGGTTTGGGGTTTTGGGAGAAGTTCAACGTTACTAGGTTTGAAGTTGCTCCAGGTTGAGATTGCATACTCGATTTTGAATTTGAGTGTATATTGATGATCAGATGTTCGTGATGGATTCTGAAGTCGATAGTGGATTAGGGTTGATCATCATGGATGATCGAAATCGTCCAAAGGTTTTGTGCATGTGCACAGTGGATATTTGAAGGTGGTTTTGTTTCTGGAAATTGTGGGGTGAAGTGTTCTCGAGGAATGCTCGTGTTGCTTGAGGGCGTGACTCGTAGATAGGTGGTAGATAACTCGAAGCAAATTAGTTTCTGGCTCGAGTCATTTTATTAGTTTCAGGGTTTTGTTTTCTGCAACCTGACAGTTTCAGGTTTTTAAAATTTAAACTAAATTTAAATAAAAGAAAACAAAGCAAGTTTTGAATTAGGTTGAAGCAAGTTTAAATTATGAATCAAAATGAATTTGAATTCCACTTTCAAATAAATAAAATTTTATAGAATGCTTATGAACTAAAAGTTTATGTCGTATTTTATACAGTAATTTAGAAATCTGAAAAAAATGAGATTTAAAACTAGATTTTTAAATTTAAGTTAAAATCTGGATTGAACTCCTGAATTCAAAATTGGAATTTGAATTTTAAAGTTCAAGAGAAAATAAGTTTATAAATTCTAATGTTATAATTAAGTTTGAATATTTTAGTATTATTTAACATGTGTTTTTATAAATCAGAAATGGAATTTAAAACAGGATTTTAAATTTAAATTTTTGAATCTGAATCTGAAACATGATTTGAATTCTAGTTTGTAATATAAATAAGATTTTGAATTTAAATGTCTCAAAATCACTTGAAATATTTAAAGTATATTTTAAATTTATTTAAAATGATTATGGGTTAAAATATTTTTAAACTTACTTTGGAAGGTAAGTAATTCTTTAAAAATGAAATTGAAAGGTTTTGAATACTTAAACCTTGTTTAAGTTAAAATTTGATTCATTTTAAATTTTAATTTAAAATGGAATTGAGATGAAATTTAAAAGCAAGTTGTTTTTAAAATACTTTGCTAATGAAGATTTAATCATTAATGTGATTTATGTTTACATTAAGTTAATTAGAACTTAATGATTTATAATTCATTAATTGATTAAGGTAATTAAGTTTTGTAAATAACTAATTTAATTAATTAATAATTTGAGTTAATTAATTAAATAATTAAGGGTTTTATTTAATTAATTTAAAGGATTAATAAGTTTGTAAAGATTGATTAAATTTTAATTAAGAAATCAATCAATTAATTAAGATTTGATTTAATTTAATTAATGATTTGAATTTATTAATCAAGTAATTAAAATTGATTAATTTTTTGATTATCACTTGATTAATTAAATAATTAGAGATTAATTAATGAGTTTTATAGGTAATTAAATTTGTAATTAATCTTGATTAATTTCAGTTAATTACTTTAGAAAAGTTATTAAAGATTTGTTATTGGTTAATGAAGGTCATTAACTTAGTATTATTTTATAATCAATTAATGTGATTAATTTTAATGATTAATTGTATTAATTAATTTAAAGATAATCATTTGAGAATTGTTTAAGTGTAATTACTTAATGAAGTAATTAAGAAATTAATTACTGATTGTAATTAATTAAGTTTTATTTGATTAATTAAGTTTAATTAATTTAAATTAATCACTGGTTGATTTAAGAAGTAATTACCAATATAATTAAAAGTGAATAATTACTTAGGGAAGTAATTAAGAAGATGAATTACTTGATGTAATTTAATTGAAGGATACTTGGATAATGGAGGAGTTTTGGAATTCAATTACATTGTGTAATTAATATGTAATTAGTATGCACAATAATTACTTAAGTAAGTAATTAATAATTAATTACTTAGTGTAATTAATTTGGGTTCTGATAATTGAGTTATTTAAAGATAATTATGAAATGAAATTGATTAAGTTAATTACTTAATGTGATTGATCAAGAGTGATTAATTAATATAGATAATTGATAATTAATTTAATAGGGTAATTATTAATAAAATAATTTGGGATCATTAATTTAAATAATTAACGATGTAATTAAGGATTGATTAATAAGAATAATTAATCAATGAAGGAATTAATTAATGTAATTAATTTAGGATTAATGTAATTAATTATAATTAATTAATTAATGAAGTAATTAGAGGTTAATTACTGAATTGGATTTGGAATAATTAATTGGAGGTTAATTACCTGAATGTAATTAAAGGATAATTAATCAGGAGAGATTAATTAAGATGATTTATTTGAGGGTTATCAATTGATTGGTTTGTAATTAATTAATGGATATAAAAGCATGATTTATATGAATAGGTAATTAATTTAATTCATTTTAAATTAATTAAGGAAAAAGTAATTAATTTAATTCATTTTATATTAATTATAAAATTGTGATTTATAAGTCATTGCTTGTGAATGTTGGTTAATAACTGATTACCCCGAATGCTTGAGATCTCAGATATGAGATAAGTGATGTTGTGTGATTTGGATGCTATGGTTGCATTTGAATTGATAATATGAATTATCTGTTTGGGATGATAATATAGATTATCTGTTATGATGATAATATTGATTAGTGAATTTGTGATTTATCTATCTGAGTATATAGATAATTGAACTGTTTTAAACCTTTAAACAACTTGGACTTAAAAGACACGTTTTGGATTTCGATGAGACCGGGATCGGTTTTCCATATTTGATATCCGGAAACCACATCGATCCAAATTAACGATAGGTTGTGAATCTCAAGTGAAGATGAAGATTCTAAGTGCAAGGGTTATTATCGTTAACTCTAAGGATGATTCCAAAATGAGTGTAACGAGATAATGCCTTCAGCTTCGTTCGAACCCGGAACGAACTTGTATGGATTGAATACTTTCAGAACATCGTCAGGTGGACGATGAGCATTCTAAGAGATGTGTTCTCTAAAGGTAATCGTAGCCTCAAGCCTCATCAACCGAGAATGGCTAAAACAGGGGAGGTGCAGCAAGGTTAAGTGGGTCATGCCCAAGTAGGACAAGATTTTCCCCTGTCTAGAAGTCTCTTTTATTTTCGGCTGCGTGGGCAGTTGGTTGCAAACAACTGTGGGGTTGTCTTGTTCGGGAATGTTCCGTAAGGAATGGTCCCGACCTTGTGTTGCAGGGGAGTTAGGGTGGCTCCTCGGTATGGTGATCTAGACCACGTACTGTGACGGGCGGTACCACAGTAGCCCTGCCATTGTATGGAATCCAAAATCCAATAAGTGCCAACGGTTTTGATTGTATTACCCACTTTTGTGGCTAGTAGCTGGAATTTAATAGATGTAACAATTTCGGCTATTTCTTATTTACTTGAAAACCCTAGACACTATTATAATATCACCGGATTTCCTATCAAATGTTTTGTTTAGCGTAAGGTAAAAACTTTTCCATGTTTATGTGTGGGAAGTCTTACGTGATACATTTTTTTCAAAAGGTTTTTAAAGTTAAGCAACCTTGACCTGTTACTCACACCAGACCCATGTCTGACCCGGAGTTTATCTTTGTTTTCTTAAACTCTTGGGTACTCAAATTTTTACGAGTAGCTAAGGGATTCAGGATTGCTTTGACGAATATTGGAGGAGCAATGGAGCAGGAGGCTTCTGCGTTATAGATATTTAGTTTCCGCTGTGTGTTCTCTGTGTTGGTATCTTTTGTTGAGTTGTATTGAGTTGTAAATACTAGACGGGTGTTTAAAGCTGTCTAGTATATGTTGTGTGTGCTGTGTAACTCTGATTATTGTTGTATATTATGTAAATAATTATGTTATTAATATAATTTATTCGTTCCGCTGTTGAGATTCTAGTGTTGTTTCTTCTTTCTCTTCTCTTTCTATCTCTTTCTTTCTTCAAGATGATGCGATTTTCTGTGGTGAGAAAGTCGGGTCATCACAGGTAGGCTCCCTAGGGTCCCCACGTCTTATTCCTAAAATTTCCATATGCATTGGACTTATGGATTTCGGGATATTGATTGTTTTCCCTAGTTTGACTGAATTAGAACGATCCCTATAATTGAGAGGGATTATAGCTACTCCCCCTTCAATAATGAACTATATTCCATACTTAGAACATTTTGTATAACATATCTCTTAATTCTATTCGATCATAGCTTCATAGTACCATCTATACTTGACCTCTGGACCCCATAATCATCGTTCTGGACTTATTGGCCTTGATGTAAGTCGAATCTAACTTGTCCAATCAATTAGAACCGATCAAAATTCTAGATAACACTCTTGCTGCCCAAAGTATGTCTTGTGCTGAACATGATGTGCTTTGAATCGAAGAAAGTTAGAGTCATCGACAAGAAATCCATTCAGTTTTCTAAGTAGTCACCACCCTTCCGTCGACTTATTTTCCAAAGTTTCGTATCTCCCCTCAATCGTCATGACGCTTGGTCAATTTCCTATAGTATATATCCAGGATTATATTCCATCAGTTGCTATCTATGTCTGGTTCTATGAGGCTACTAAGCTATGGCTATCTGATTCAGTCTCGACCTGAAAACTTCAAGTTTGAATTCAATTTATATCGATTTCAAAATTGAACTTTTAGAGCATTCATATGCATGTTCCGGTATATGTCATGGTCATTGCCTTCCGGATTCATTTGCATGCTCACGGATCGTCGCCAATTTTCATTGAATTAGATGCAAGTTCATTGCATTTAATATTTATTTGCATTATATAATTTCCGTGTCCATGTTTGGATGCACGTAGAGTTCGTAACTGGTCTCTTCTCCCTTTCTTTCTCTTTTTGGCTTATAGAGATCTACATTCTTCTTGCCAACCCCCCTTAGCTTTTTATAATAGGGATCAGAATTCTCCTTTAGCCGATCCCTTTCTCCCATAACTTCTCTCTTCTTCTTTTAATAGGGATCGGGTTAGATCCCCAAGCCGAGGGATCGTAGCCGATCTCTTCATATGCTGGAGACTTAACGTTTTAGCTTCAAAGAGAAGCTCAAAAGTATTGATCCCTTTACCCTCATATATAAACTAGCACTTCCCTCTCCACCCTTTACTTTATTCCATTTCTACATCCGAACTTTCTGCACACTTTCTTTGAATCGCCTCCGAACCCTCCCCCTTTAAATTTAAATCCATTCCCTCTTCTTGAATCAAACACCGCTTCCATCCATAGTTCCACAATCCTCTCCTATTTTGGACCATCATTCTACGTTCGATTCGAATTTAAATCCAAAATCTCCCTTTAAATAACTCATATTCTATACATTTAGAGAGGTCCTTTTGCATTTCACCATTAATTTGTGATGAGATGATGGTTTCAATTATGTTTGTGGATGGGTTAGAGCTCGATGTATATGGATTCGCAATTATACAGTTAGATGCGGAGGAGATGGCGATATTGTTTGATGAAGAGAAGATGTATGGATTAAGTGAGGGATTGGTTAGAGGATGTAGGTAAAGGAAAGGGATCGGCCATGCGTATTGCCTAAGAGATTGGTGTGAATATTGAGGGAAGTGTGAAAATGTTAAAGTAAAGGGATCAGTATTAAAGTTTGAGGAGGAAGGGGTTGGTTGCATTGTTAAGTGGAGTGATCAATTGTTTGCTGATGTGGAGAGGGATCGATTTCTGTGAAGTAAAGAGGGACCAATTGTATTAGTTTAGGCATAGGGATTGGTGGTGCAAGAGAATGGAGGGATCGGTCATTGGCCTTGTAAGCGAGATAAGTTGTATTAAGATAAAGATCGGTTGCATTGGGATTAAGGGATCGGCAATGAGGACTTAGCCGATTGTCAACCCTTAAATTGAACTTGAAAATCAATCCATGTTAATTTGCATGAACAACTAGAACCAATCTTATTTCAATGAACTTGAACATATCATGATAATGAACAACAAGACTTGCATATCCAATATCGAACTCGAAATTGAATGACCAAACTCCCAGGACTTAGAATATGGGCTAAAACTTAACATATGAATTTTAATAATGGACTTCACACTTCGACATGCTAATGGTCGATCCCAAAGCTTACACAATCGATAAATATAAACACTGGTTGAGACGGTCAGCAATAACAGTCACTCTGGTCGAAATCCAAAGTTTCCTCACCTACTTTTTCTTTTAATTTTGAATTGTTTATCTCTGCACTACACAATACTACAACACACTAGTTTACATTTAACATGAGGGGATAGGTAAAATTTTCTAATCTCGATTATCTACCGAGTTTAGTTGATATGTGCTCTAGACGTTTAGATTGTTAGACACAATGCCTTCTGGACAGCCTTTACAACACAGCAAACCCGGGGCCGAGTCATGTTCTATAACTGTATCTGCTAGATTTTTCCCTAGCCATCAAACTAAGAAACCAAGGTTTTTGGCCCATTGGCCGACCTTTTCTCTAATGTTCCTATCCTTCTAGTGGAAGAGATAAGTCCTGCCCCTAAAACTATTGAAGGTGACGTATTTTTGGATAACCCAACGAATTACCAATCATCTAGAATTGGCAAGGCCACCATTCGTAGATTATGCTCTAACCATGGGATTCCGTTTGGAGATTTTTAATCCCTTCATTGAATAACAGGGCTCTTTTTCCTTGGAGGGATATACGACATGAGATAAATTCATGTGCTAGACCGAATGTGTTTCGCCTTTCTATTCTTTTATCCAAGAGATGCTAAATTATCCATGAATAGCTCCTGCTCAGCTGCAATCAAACAGCTATGTTTTTCTTCATAGCACTTTCTTGCTATTTATAGGTGTTCTGTTTCACCCACCATCTCCCGAGGATATCAGGTTTATTTACAATTTTAAACGATGGACAAGAAGCCTTTCTTACACTTTCCTCGAGCCTTCCTCCAACTGTCAAGTTCTAACTAGCACTTGGAACAAGCTTATCATCTTTAAACATGAATGGTTCTACGTTCTTTTTCCGCCTAGCTTCGTGCGATGGTTGGAAGGATGTAAGAGTTTCCTTGACTTTATTATCGAATTCTTTAGCCCAAGTTGTATCATAAACTAACTAATACTTTGAAAATTTACAGCTGTCCATCTAAGTCTAGAAGTCGATAATTTCTCAAGGAGGTTTCTGCAATCTGTGCCACCCCAGTTGAGAACAGGGGCATAATATCCCTCATAACCAATGAATGATTGTCTCTTTTTGAGTTGTTAGAAGAAGGTCATGGTATCAGGCTTCCAGGAAGCATTGCACCACTAAGGAATGCTACAGAACAAGAAGGCATCACTGGTAACCTCATTGCACCCTCAGTCAAGGGGACCCACGACGACTTTGAAGAGGGTGAAATTAGAGGTGAAGATGCTAAAAAAATCTGTCGATGCTGATGCAGGTCCGGGTAATGCGCTCGTGGTCGAACCGTCACATGGCGTGCTATCTTACATGCCAACAAGGGGAGGAAAAAGACTTTCTTATAAAATTCGTAGGATAAAAACAACCAAAGAGTTGGAGTTCATCATCACCCCTGTTGAAGAATAGTCTTCTTCTTAACATTCAGAAAGTTATATGGAAAGGTTCTAGAATCTCTTGTTCCCTAATGATATCATGACCTATGACTTCCCCAACATCAGTATTGGGGGAATTAATTCTCCCACTAGGAATGGTGATAACATTCCTCCCACTAGCAAGGGGGGAAAATACTCCTATGAGCAAGGCTACAACAACTAGTCCACCGGGGGGACAATAGGACACTAATAATCACACGCACACATCTAACTTTTATTTGATGGTCACATATACACTCTTGTTTGGTTTGCAAGTGCTATGTATCATTCTCGTGCCTTCGATCGTTTGAGGGGCTCCTTGACACAGTACGGATCCAGTCGTGGTCTAGACCCGAGAAGGTGTCGAGAAAGAGATGATAGTCGAGAAAGAAGTCATTTTTTAAGTGAGTCTTCATCTGCCAAACACAAGGCCCAATCTCAATCGTCTCATCAGGAAGTTCAGCTCAATCTTCCTATACATAGCGGAGTTTATACATCTTCCCATGCTCCCTAAACTACTATGTCGCCTGAGCATTATTCAAATTTATCTGGTTCTAGATCGTAGGTTGAGAAAATGCCAATTGCTACTTCTAATCTAGCTCTGGCTACTACGGCTCTCGATGCCTCTACAGCGAAAAGGTTGTCCGAACTTAAGATAAATTTACCAAAAATTTGCTTTAATGGGCTAAAGTTTCTTCCTTATATACATACAATTCCAGGGAGTGCTAAAGAAAGTTAACTTTCATGTGTTACTGATGTTTTCGTGCAGTACGAAACATTCTAGTATTTAGTCGAGAAAATCTCTAAGGCATATATCAAGATATAACATGAAATCAATCGCCTTAAGCTAGAGGCATCCATGATAAAGACATAATCAAACATCAAGATGATGGGATCTCAAAGTTAACAGTGAAGCTAGTCGTGGCAGAAAAGAGTGCTAAAAAAATATCTGAGGTGGTTAGTTGTAACGACCCAGTATTTTCAACCCTTCGCATCCGCGCATGTCGGACTTGAATTGTTCAAAATACTGCGTTGTAGAATAAATTTGGCAATACTCAGAATATACCATAAATAAATCACAGAATCACATACACAGATATCAGAATTCTCGCAGCGGAAATATAAAATTTAGTGGTTCATGAAGCCACTGATACAACTTTACAAAACAGAACTTACATTTTCTATAATCCTCAATACAATGTTAAGACATAAATAGAGATAGAGTCTTCAAAGGTCTGGAATTCCAGAAAAGATAAAGGCTGAAACAACTTCCAGCAGCATGAATGATCTACTGAGTGTCCTAGCTACGGAGAAGAAACTGGAGCTGCAACTCAGGCTGATCCGAGCGTACAATAAAACAAAACACTCGAGTCAGGACATACATACTTATATGATGTAAGCTAATTCAAGTGTACTGTAATATATAGCAAGTAACTTAAAGGATGCTTGGGACCGCCCATCCTCTAAGGATCCGTTAAACTATTTACTATATAGTATATTGCGCTATTATAATAGTGTCTATATTAAAATAAACATACTTTTAAATAGCGTTAAGGCTTTACATTTTCCACCTTAACACGTAATAGTCCCAGTAGTCCATCCAATATCATAGCTCCTCCTACTCGGGAAGCAACTAGAGGATACCACACGGGCTACGGGAGAAAACCAAACTCGTACAAGGCTCGATATGGTAGGTGACACGGCACAACTAGGCAATGCCAGGGTAGATATACCAATTGCTATCCGGACCGGTGGTAACGCGAAGCCGCAGCAACCGCCCACCTCGAACAACACTCCCAAATCAAGGGTGCACCCAAACAATCACATAAGCAATAGAATGGTATACGAAGAAGTGCGTTCGATCAGAGGAGCTACCTCATTAATCCGAGAATCGCTCCTGTTTTAGCCACCTTATGCCAACTCTCGGGAGTCGGGTCCACGTATATACCTTTCAAGAAACCGTCACCACCAACCTACTTCATTCTGGAAACTCCACCGCGTACACGGTTAGTCAAAGTGGTTTTCGGTATCGACAGAGAGTATGTCCATATCCGATCCCGGTCTCTTTGCCAACCAAACGTTATTATAACCCGTGGTCATTTAAAAACAGTTTATTCTTTAAAACCAGAATAATTATTTCTATTTCAAAACTGTAAATACGATATCATTTTAAAACCCAAAACAATAGGGTATCGTTATATTCGAATATAATTCTTTTCCAAAACAATACTGCTTAAAATTATAATATCTGGAAACCAAATATTTGAATTATATCTTCAAAACATAATATTTTGGAAATTTTACCTTAAAATCCATAACTCCCAAACACAATGGTTTGGACATTCAACAGTATATAGAATAAATGATTTAACTTTATGGTTACTTTGTAAAGAAGATAATTTACATAGCTTTACAAATATATTTCTTTATTTAAAGTTTTAAACCTAAATTTAAATATCACTTTATGTTCCTAAAACCATTTCAATTTCTATATATATATTCAATTTGGAGTATTTACTGTTCAAACTAAGTTTGGGTTTTATTCTTTCAACAAGTCAATGTTTTATTATTTAGTCTTGAATATTCCCATAAATTCTATAAATAAAACTCCAAATTTTAGCCAGTAAATATCTTCAAAATTTACTTAATACCAGAATATTCATCTTAAATTTATTAAGGAAAATCTAGTTATAAATATCTTATCTTAAGATTTCCAAACTTAAATATAAAATAAAATTTATCAAATCCCATAAATTTTAAAACAATCAAATTCTAGATTCTATAGCACTTAGGAAATGTTACCTAAAGTTATGGGTAAAACTAGTCCAATTTCATAAAGACAGCATTTAAATGCTGCAGTAGATCGTTTGACTCAATAAATATTTCTAAATATAACTTATTTATTTATTTATTTATTAACTGCAATCTTAATCTTTCAAAGTCCAGAATTTCCAAACTAAGTTATATTTCAAATTTTTATTCAAATATTTATTTATTTATTACATTTAAAATTTGTTCAAAAAAACAAATAAAATCCTTTAAAGATAATAAATCAAATATTTAACTTCCAAAATAATTTTAAATATTTCAGAAAAATATTATAAGGACCACGGGCCTGTATATAGTTTTCTAGCCTAGGTCAAGTGATACGGATTTCTATCATTTCAATCCATAATTTATAAACTCCGGATTCTATCATTTCAAACCCGCAATCCCAAGTTGTCAGATAAGCAGTTAACAACATAGATGAACAATAATAATCAATTAGGCCTATCGTCTCAGCCCATAACAATCTAAATATAACAGGGAACTTGCAGTGTGATTTAAGCAGTAAATAAACAATAATAAAATATAACTGCAGAATATCATACAACAGATAATAACTGATGAGGTGTCCATTTAAATGGGGTTCATCATTTTATACAACATTACAGACAGATAGTAGTGAATTAAATTTCTACACATACACTTGCAAAAATTTACGAAATATAAATACGTATGTCTGGTGAGAAATACTCACCTGGATGTTGCAGAAAATTTGATTTCAAAAACGGCTATTCACCGGTAAAGACCGACAGAGGGTAACGATAAAATTTCTCGGATGTCGCCTAGATTCAAATCTAAAACAAAAATAAAATATAGGATACGCGACTTTAGAAATTACGGTCAAAGGAAAGATAAAATAGAACGAGAATCAGTTTGGCTTGCTCGACCACTCCACCGTGTAATATGACCAAAGTGTACCCAAAAATGTGAACCGGGCTAACTCTAAAATTTACGACCAAATTTCCTAGAGGTCGACTAAACAATACGGTGAAGCTTTTTCTACTACGTGCCGTGATACACATGTACACGTGCACATTCCTATTATACTTACTTACGCATATGCATTCACACCAACACATGAGACACCACATCCTAACAATCCAACAGACTCATCCTTCCCCCAAAAAAAAAAAAAAATGTACAGATACATGTCAACAAGCCTCCTGCCTACTCTACTCCAAAATCTTTCAGACTTGATCACTGCAATATACAGTCTCTTGTATACTAAACCTTCCTTTAGATCCACACCCTTGCATACAGTTTCATCTTAAGTTTAACTAAGTTTTAATCATTACTTTTCAGTTTAATTATTCATTAAATTATAAACTTCCCAGGCTACACTGTACATGCAGACCCAACAACTACTAACCCGAGGTCCTATCATCCTTGCTTCGAGTCAGAACCGGTCTAGCTTCGAGTCAGAGCTGATCCCGCTTCGAGTCAATCCGGACTTGCTTTGAGTCAAACTGGAAATGGTTGAACTATCTCAAATTACAGGAACTCTGTCCCCTCACTGCTCCTACCACTGACCTTCATCAGCCTCCACTACCTACCTACCATGGTCAGGTGTCAGTCCCCCATCAACCCTGGATTTTAGTGTGCTTCTGATGTGTGCAGACCTTGTGCACGTGCACACCTTCTCCTGTTACAAATGTTCAACCCTGAACATTATACACCCCAGTTTTGGCCATCTCCTCTTCTTAACCTTTGGCACATATGCAAACTTAATCTGAAACTCACCCCAAAGTATTTGTACCTACCCACCATTTGTATTTACTTTCTACTGCAATCTCTATTCAGTCTACCAATCTGTTTTACTGCAAACTGGAAGACCCCTAACCTAAGTTAAATCAGTATAATAGTATGCAGACTTACTCAACATACATGCAAGCTAAATTCCCTAACTCCTGTTCTACCAATTTCCATTTCAGATCTACCCAGGTTATACCATAGCCTTAAAATAAACTAAAATTTAACATAATCCAGGCTTTGAACTAAACAGCTACCTACCTCTCTTCCCATCATTCCAGTCCTAGGTACATATGTGGACTGCTAAAAAGACTTCCTCTTAGGCCTGAATGAAATCTAAAGCTCATACCTTAGTCCCAATCTGCTCTGTAAATGGATACATCATCTACTGTCACTTACTTCATCTCCTATACAAACTTATCTTTTGAAGCCAACTTCTTCTCAATAAATCAGGTCAGAGAAAAATGCACATAGTGATACAAATGAACATATGTACTTGTGATACCAACATGGGTAGCCTACTGCTAAGGTTTCAAACATGCAGATTAAACTGAACTCACACCCAAGTATTAACACCCACCTAACATTTTTAACTTAGTTTTCACTTGTATTCAGTTAAATCTTAAGTTTAAGCTTAGTTTTGAAACATTTTACAGTTTATTTTTCTCAGATTTAAAACTTCCCAGTTCTAACTGCAACAGGCAAAGAAAACCCAACTACCCGAGAAGTTTATGCAAGATCTTCGGGAAACTATGCAATATCTTCGAGTCCATTAGTCCCTTACTTCAAGTTACCCATGTAACCCTCCATGCACTCACCTATTGCTCTCTGTTCATATGATTCTGAAACAACCCACCCAACTTCACTGATACCTTAACCATCAACCACTTCTCTTCTTTAGCATCACCCCCCCAGTCATCTCAACTACCAGTCCAGTCATCATCCAAGGTTGATATGCACTGATGTACATGTGCACAGTTGCACCTGCACACTGGACTATGAACAAGATACTGCTACCCACTCCTCTTATTCCAATTCTGGCATCTACTACCCAAATCTTCTATTCATCATCAACCACTTCATCCAGCCAAGTCAATCTCATCTTCAAATCAGATGCACTTACACCAGTCTTGGTTGAACAAAATCAAGTTTTAGTGATGATATGGTCTTGATATCATAAGAGTGGAAACTTATACTCAGATTTCATTTCCTATTCCTCCTATGAACTCACATCATCCCTAGCCTAAATACTTAAGGCAATTACAATCCTATCCCCCTTTAGATGCTGCAACCTATAACTCAGATTTTTGGAAAAAAATGAAGATAAGTTTATGACATATGTCCCAGTATATATATACATATGCCAACTATGTTTATGCCACAAATGCAACTGAAAACTCACATCCTATTCCCATATTTTCCGACTTAGTTCATGCAACTCAAACCCAGATCTTTGCTAAAATATGTAGACAAGTGATGTGTCATGGCCTAAGCAACACTGGGTGGCCGAGCAAGGCAGATGGGAAAAGAAATTAAAGAAGAACAGATAATATACCTGATGGATAGAGAGGAAGCAAGGCAGAATACAAGAGATGCAGAGCAAAAATGATGTACAGGAGCAAAGATTTATAGGCATAGTTTCGAATATAATTGCTGTCGAAATCAAGGGGAGGTAAATATGCAGTTACTTCTCAATTAACTTGCGTGATTTAAGGTTGATGACTGATGAAGCAAAAGTGAAAACAAAGTTTATACACACGTTACTTCTGATTTAAAAGCTTGCGAGGTTTCAGTACTTGATTCAAGTATTAAATCTTGTGTATAACTGATGGGAACGGGGCAGAGGAAATGGTTGATATGCACACTGGAGTGAATGCTTCAGTTTCACATGTCAATATGTACGTTACTACCTAAAACTAAAGCTTGCGTGATTCAAGTCTAGATTACCAATTTGTACGTTACTTATGCATGCAAAAATATTCCCAGATTTTCTTGATAGCTTGCGTGATTATGGTGTTGTATTCCTATTTGAATTCGTAACTGATGAGGACAAGGCAGGGAAGAAATGGATGTGTACGCGAGAATGTGAAGGGGAAAAATATATCAGTTATTTTTATAAACATGTAAATAGGTACACGTGGTTTGGGCATGTTTCCTTATGTTTGAACGTGAAATAAGCCTGTATATAAAATGTTTGAGCTAACTTCATTTCATTTTACCTTTTGATTTCTGGTTTGAAAACAACAAATGCAAATGGTAAATATTTGTGCAAAGTTTAAGAAAAAAACGTATACAAATTTATAAAAATCAAGCTGTCAGTAAAACAACGTAACGTTGGGTAGAAATTTACTGACTGATATTTTTCTTCAAAATAATTCGAAAACTTGATTTTCACACTACGTTAAACAGACGCAGTTTAAAACACCAAAAATTTTCATAAAAATGACATTTTCAAAACACACGTTTTATTACGTTGTTTATACCCTATAATTAACGCGTCTTTTAAACGCGAAATCTACCAGTTCAAACATAGCTTAAATTTCCACAGTTATTATTAAATTTTATTGACACAACCAATTTTATAAAAATATATCTCCAAATAAAATATTTAAATTTTATTGTTAAACACAATTTATATAAGATGTATTTCAAAATTAAATAATTAAATAAAATAAATAGCTAAAATTTAGGGCTGTTACACTCTCCCCCACTTAAGAACTTTTCGTCCTCGAAAAGGAACGGAAGAAGAGAAACAAAGGAAGATAAGCTAGATGCACACGAACTTTAACGAATGGTTCCGAATTTGAAGCACGAAGTAGATCTTCTAGAATCGGTTTACCCCTTTTAGTTTGACCGTCAGCCTCGGGTGATAAACGGTGCTCAGGTCCCGATGAGTAACAAAGATTTTCAAAGATCATCGAAAGATTTCTAAATAGACCGGTATAATCAATAGCCTCTCAATCCGTAGCAGATAAGGGAAATCAAGGACATTTAAGATAGTCTGGAAAACAAGATAAGATAATAAATTTGAAATCATAATACTTTGAAAGTCATTAAAATTTATAGATTATTATTTGGAAATACTACTAAAATCATAACACTTTTTTAAAAAAAATCTTCATTTATTCAGTTATAAATTTTATTTTTAGAACAGCAGCACTTAAAATATGCTACAGCAGATATAATAATATTTCTAATTAGTTCAACATTTTTCTTAATTCTTAATTTAACAAATAACCTAACACTTTATTTGGAATACCTATTTTATAAATAAAATTTGAGTGGTTATAATAAATGTTATACACTCGAATTTTAGTTATAAAATCCTTTTTATATTGTATATTTTCCAAATTTATTTTTAACTTTTGAAAATCAAGGTAAGTTATATTGAAATGAAATTGAGTATTATACAACTAAAACTTCCAAATTTAATTATTTCCAGTTGGAATTTCTTATTCAGAATTTTATTTTCCATTTATTGAAATTTCTTAAGATAAAATTTTAAGAATTAAATTTCTGATTCCCCTCAAACCATTTACAGATAAATAAGTATATATTCATAATATGTCAATCAAATTTAAATTATATATCTATATATATATATATTAAGTCATACTTTAGAAATTTAAATCAATTAAAATCTCAAGGAAACACTGTAGCCAGACTACAGAATGGTCTTTTCACTTCGAAACTCGAAAATGAAGGTCGATGATGCTGCAGTCATCACCGAAATTATTTTCCAGCGACAAAGAGAAGAGCACTAAATTTTAAAATTCTTTGGAAACAAATTTCTATACACAAATACTTATCCTTTTAAAATTTTAACACAATGTTTGAAATCATCAGAAATTGAATTCTCAAGTTCTTGTTTAAATTCATTTCTGTTTCTAAATTAATTTATAACCATTGTTTATATTCAATTATTTATATTAGGCAAAACACATGGCTTACCAAATCATAAATAAAATCAAAACTATTATCTCTTGACAAATAGTTAAATTAATTGCGAAATTCTGAAAATTATACCTATATATAATATTAGATTTTATTTCAAAATAGGAATAAAATTTTTCAAAACAAGGATAGAGACTCAAATTTGATGAGCTCAAATCAAATAGAATTCAAGATAAGTTGGAATCATAAGATCCGATGATTAAAAGTCAGAATAAGGAAACTGGGTAAGTTTATATAAATCGCGGGCAACCTTGACCGGGTCAACCGGGACTTAGAGAGTTAGATTGATATGGTTGGGTAAATCCACATTTGAACTAAAGAGATAAGAGTTTGGAATAACCAAAGATACTAGCATATAAACCGAGGATAAATATACATCTCCGGTGAATCAAGGCTAATGGTAAAGGAGTTTCACCCCTTGGAGTAATGGCGAGACCGCCAATTCACTATAAAGATCATCCGAAGTGGAGTTTATGGAATACTCCAGAATCTAAAGAAGATGAAAAATGAGGGACACGAATGAACTTTGAAACCATAGGGGGTGTTCCAAAAATTTGAAAAGAAAGTGGTTCAATCTCGAATGAACGTGATTCTGTACATCAAATTTACCATACATTCTAAGTTTTGCCAAGAACCAAAGCTCTGATACCAAATGTAACGACCCAGTATTTTCAACCCTTCGCATCCGCGCATGTCGGACTTGAATTGTTCAAAATACTGCGTTGTAGAATAAATTTGGCAATACTCAGAATATACCATAAATAAATCACAGAATCACATACACAGATATCAGAATTCTCGCAGCGGAAATATAAAATTTAGTGGTTCATGAAGCCACTGATACAACTTTACAAAACAGAACTTACATTTTCTATAATCCTCAATACAATGTTAAGACATAAATAGAGATAGAGTCTTCAAAGGTCTGGAATTCCAGAAAAGATAAAGGCTGAAACAACTTCCAGCAGCATGAATGATCTACTGAGTGTCCTAGCTACGGAGAAGAAACTGGAGCTGCAACTCAGGCTGATCCGAGCGTACAATAAAACAAAACACTCGAGTCAGGACATACATACTTATATGATGTAAGCTAATTCAAGTGTACTGTAATATATAGCAAGTAACTTAAAGGATGCTTGGGACCGCCCATCCTCTAAGGATCCGTTAAACTATTTACTATATAGTATATTGCGCTATTATAATAGTGTCTATATTAAAATAAACATACTTTTAAATAGCGTTAAGGCTTTACATTTTCCACCTTAACACGTAATAGTCCCAGTAGTCCATCCAATATCATAGCTCCTCCTACTCGGGAAGCAACTAGAGGATACCACACGGGCTACGGGAGAAAACCAAACTCGTACAAGGCTCGATATGGTAGGTGACACGGCACAACTAGGCAATGCCAGGGTAGATATACCAATTGCTATCCGGACCGGTGGTAACGCGAAGCCGCAGCAACCGCCCACCTCGAACAACACTCCCAAATCAAGGGTGCACCCAAACAATCACATAAGCAATAGAATGGTATACGAAGAAGTGCGTTCGATCAGAGGAGCTACCTCATTAATCCGAGAATCGCTCCTGTTTTAGCCACCTTATGCCAACTCTCGGGAGTCGGGTCCACGTATATACCTTTCAAGAAACCGTCACCACCAACCTACTTCATTCTGGAAACTCCACCGCGTACACGGTTAGTCAAAGTGGTTTTCGGTATCGACAGAGAGTATGTCCATATCCGATCCCGGTCTCTTTGCCAACCAAACGTTATTATAACCCGTGGTCATTTAAAAACAGTTTATTCTTTAAAACCAGAATAATTATTTCTATTTCAAAACTGTAAATACGATATCATTTTAAAACCCAAAACAATAGGGTATCGTTATATTCGAATATAATTCTTTTCCAAAACAATACTGCTTAAAATTATAATATCTGGAAACCAAATATTTGAATTATATCTTCAAAACATAATATTTTGGAAATTTTACCTTAAAATCCATAACTCCCAAACACAATGGTTTGGACATTCAACAGTATATAGAATAAATGATTTAACTTTATGGTTACTTTGTAAAGAAGATAATTTACATAGCTTTACAAATATATTTCTTTATTTAAAGTTTTAAACCTAAATTTAAATATCACTTTATGTTCCTAAAACCATTTCAATTTCTATATATATATTCAATTTGGAGTATTTACTGTTCAAACTAAGTTTGGGTTTTATTCTTTCAACAAGTCAATGTTTTATTATTTAGTCTTGAATATTCCCATAAATTCTATAAATAAAACTCCAAATTTTAGCCAGTAAATATCTTCAAAATTTACTTAATACCAGAATATTCATCTTAAATTTATTAAGGAAAATCTAGTTATAAATATCTTATCTTAAGATTTCCAAACTTAAATATAAAATAAAATTTATCAAATCCCATAAATTTTAAAACAATCAAATTCTAGATTCTATAGCACTTAGGAAATGTTACCTAAAGTTATGGGTAAAACTAGTCCAATTTCATAAAGACAGCATTTAAATGCTGCAGTAGATCGTTTGACTCAATAAATATTTCTAAATATAACTTATTTATTTATTTATTTATTAACTGCAATCTTAATCTTTCAAAGTCCAGAATTTCCAAACTAAGTTATATTTCAAATTTTTATTCAAATATTTATTTATTTATTACATTTAAAATTTGTTCAAAAAAACAAATAAAATCCTTTAAAGATAATAAATCAAATATTTAACTTCCAAAATAATTTTAAATATTTCAGAAAAATATTATAAGGACCACGGGCCTGTATATAGTTTTCTAGCCTAGGTCAAGTGATACGGATTTCTATCATTTCAATCCATAATTTATAAACTCCGGATTCTATCATTTCAAACCCGCAATCCCAAGTTGTCAGATAAGCAGTTAACAACATAGATGAACAATAATAATCAATTAGGCCTATCGTCTCAGCCCATAACAATCTAAATATAACAGGGAACTTGCAGTGTGATTTAAGCAGTAAATAAACAATAATAAAATATAACTGCAGAATATCATACAACAGATAATAACTGATGAGGTGTCCATTTAAATGGGGTTCATCATTTTATACAACATTACAGACAGATAGTAGTGAATTAAATTTCTACACATACACTTGCAAAAATTTACGAAATATAAATACGTATGTCTGGTGAGAAATACTCACCTGGATGTTGCAGAAAATTTGATTTCAAAAACGGCTATTCACCGGTAAAGACCGACAGAGGGTAACGATAAAATTTCTCGGATGTCGCCTAGATTCAAATCTAAAACAAAAATAAAATATAGGATACGCGACTTTAGAAATTACGGTCAAAGGAAAGATAAAATAGAACGAGAATCAGTTTGGCTTGCTCGACCACTCCACCGTGTAATATGACCAAAGTGTACCCAAAAATGTGAACCGGGCTAACTCTAAAATTTACGACCAAATTTCCTAGAGGTCGACTAAACAATACGGTGAAGCTTTTTCTACTACGTGCCGTGATACACATGTACACGTGCACATTCCTATTATACTTACTTACGCATATGCATTCACACCAACACATGAGACACCACATCCTAACAATCCAACAGACTCATCCTTCCCCCAAAAAAAAAAAAAAAATGTACAGATACATGTCAACAAGCCTCCTGCCTACTCTACTCCAAAATCTTTCAGACTTGATCACTGCAATATACAGTCTCTTGTATACTAAACCTTCCTTTAGATCCACACCCTTGCATACAGTTTCATCTTAAGTTTAACTAAGTTTTAATCATTACTTTTCAGTTTAATTATTCATTAAATTATAAACTTCCCAGGCTACACTGTACATGCAGACCCAACAACTACTAACCCGAGGTCCTATCATCCTTGCTTCGAGTCAGAACCGGTCTAGCTTCGAGTCAGAGCTGATCCCGCTTCGAGTCAATCCGGACTTGCTTTGAGTCAAACTGGAAATGGTTGAACTATCTCAAATTACAGGAACTCTGTCCCCTCACTGCTCCTACCACTGACCTTCATCAGCCTCCACTACCTACCTACCATGGTCAGGTGTCAGTCCCCCATCAACCCTGGATTTTAGTGTGCTTCTGATGTGTGCAGACCTTGTGCACGTGCACACCTTCTCCTGTTACAAATGTTCAACCCTGAACATTATACACCCCAGTTTTGGCCATCTCCTCTTCTTAACCTTTGGCACATATGCAAACTTAATCTGAAACTCACCCCAAAGTATTTGTACCTACCCACCATTTGTATTTACTTTCTACTGCAATCTCTATTCAGTCTACCAATCTGTTTTACTGCAAACTGGAAGACCCCTAACCTAAGTTAAATCAGTATAATAGTATGCAGACTTACTCAACATACATGCAAGCTAAATTCCCTAACTCCTGTTCTACCAATTTCCATTTCAGATCTACCCAGGTTATACCATAGCCTTAAAATAAACTAAAATTTAACATAATCCAGGCTTTGAACTAAACAGCTACCTACCTCTCTTCCCATCATTCCAGTCCTAGGTACATATGTGGACTGCTAAAAAGACTTCCTCTTAGGCCTGAATGAAATCTAAAGCTCATACCTTAGTCCCAATCTGCTCTGTAAATGGATACATCATCTACTGTCACTTACTTCATCTCCTATACAAACTTATCTTTTGAAGCCAACTTCTTCTCAATAAATCAGGTCAGAGAAAAATGCACATAGTGATACAAATGAACATATGTACTTGTGATACCAACATGGGTAGCCTACTGCTAAGGTTTCAAACATGCAGATTAAACTGAACTCACACCCAAGTATTAACACCCACCTAACATTTTTAACTTAGTTTTCACTTGTATTCAGTTAAATCTTAAGTTTAAGCTTAGTTTTGAAACATTTTACAGTTTATTTTTCTCAGATTTAAAACTTCCCAGTTCTAACTGCAACAGGCAAAGAAAACCCAACTACCCGAGAAGTTTATGCAAGATCTTCGGGAAACTATGCAATATCTTCGAGTCCATTAGTCCCTTACTTCAAGTTACCCATGTAACCCTCCATGCACTCACCTATTGCTCTCTGTTCATATGATTCTGAAACAACCCACCCAACTTCACTGATACCTTAACCATCAACCACTTCTCTTCTTTAGCATCACCCCCCCAGTCATCTCAACTACCAGTCCAGTCATCATCCAAGGTTGATATGCACTGATGTACATGTGCACAGTTGCACCTGCACACTGGACTATGAACAAGATACTGCTACCCACTCCTCTTATTCCAATTCTGGCATCTACTACCCAAATCTTCTATTCATCATCAACCACTTCATCCAGCCAAGTCAATCTCATCTTCAAATCAGATGCACTTACACCAGTCTTGGTTGAACAAAATCAAGTTTTAGTGATGATATGGTCTTGATATCATAAGAGTGGAAACTTATACTCAGATTTCATTTCCTATTCCTCCTATGAACTCACATCATCCCTAGCCTAAATACTTAAGGCAATTACAATCCTATCCCCCTTTAGATGCTGCAACCTATAACTCAGATTTTTGGAAAAAAATGAAGATAAGTTTATGACATATGTCCCAGTATATATATACATATGCCAACTATGTTTATGCCACAAATGCAACTGAAAACTCACATCCTATTCCCATATTTTCCGACTTAGTTCATGCAACTCAAACCCAGATCTTTGCTAAAATATGTAGACAAGTGATGTGTCATGGCCTAAGCAACACTGGGTGGCCGAGCAAGGCAGATGGGAAAAGAAATTAAAGAAGAACAGATAATATACCTGATGGATAGAGAGGAAGCAAGGCAGAATACAAGAGATGCAGAGCAAAAATGATGTACAGGAGCAAAGATTTATAGGCATAGTTTCGAATATAATTGCTGTCGAAATCAAGGGGAGGTAAATATGCAGTTACTTCTCAATTAACTTGCGTGATTTAAGGTTGATGACTGATGAAGCAAAAGTGAAAACAAAGTTTATACACACGTTACTTCTGATTTAAAAGCTTGCGAGGTTTCAGTACTTGATTCAAGTATTAAATCTTGTGTATAACTGATGGGAACGGGGCAGAGGAAATGGTTGATATGCACACTGGAGTGAATGCTTCAGTTTCACATGTCAATATGTACGTTACTACCTAAAACTAAAGCTTGCGTGATTCAAGTCTAGATTACCAATTTGTACGTTACTTATGCATGCAAAAATATTCCCAGATTTTCTTGATAGCTTGCGTGATTATGGTGTTGTATTCCTATTTGAATTCGTAACTGATGAGGACAAGGCAGGGAAGAAATGGATGTGTACGCGAGAATGTGAAGGGGAAAAATATATCAGTTATTTTTATAAACATGTAAATAGGTACACGTGGTTTGGGCATGTTTCCTTATGTTTGAACGTGAAATAAGCCTGTATATAAAATGTTTGAGCTAACTTCATTTCATTTTACCTTTTGATTTCTGGTTTGAAAACAACAAATGCAAATGGTAAATATTTGTGCAAAGTTTAAGAAAAAAACGTATACAAATTTATAAAAATCAAGCTGTCAGTAAAACAACGTAACGTTGGGTAGAAATTTACTGACTGATATTTTTCTTCAAAATAATTCGAAAACTTGATTTTCACACTACGTTAAACAGACGCAGTTTAAAACACCAAAAATTTTCATAAAAATGACATTTTCAAAACACACGTTTTATTACGTTGTTTATACCCTATAATTAACGCGTCTTTTAAACGCGAAATCTACCAGTTCAAACATAGCTTAAATTTCCACAGTTATTATTAAATTTTATTGACACAACCAATTTTATAAAAATATATCTCCAAATAAAATATTTAAATTTTATTGTTAAACACAATTTATATAAGATGTATTTCAAAATTAAATAATTAAATAAAATAAATAGCTAAAATTTAGGGCTGTTACATTAGTCGTTTGAAAATGGCTCACGAAAAGGAGTTGGATGCTGCCCTCAACCACAGTGGTATGCTTGCTTTAGAAAAGGACACACTTAAAAATGAGAAAAATATTCTTGCATGCCACACTGAGGTACTCAAAGAACTTCTTGAGAAAGAGAAGGAAGAAAAACTTGAGGCTTAAGAGGAGTCTCTAAGATATTGCAAAGAGGTCGTTAAAGCGTGGGGACTAAAAATTAAACTTAATGAGCAACTTACTCAAATTGAAGTCCTCAAGGAAGAAGGAAAAGAAGCCGACCACAATGAAATTAGAGAGCAGATCGAGACTCAGTTGGAGGAATGCTAAGGAAGTTGGTCGGAATGAGATTAAGGATACGTTAAATTCTTTAATTGTTCAATATAATGTTAAAGTCCTAATCCATCATGATATGAATTTTCTTAGAGAGGGCTATTTTGAATCGCTCATTGAGGCTTTGGAATATATTATTGAAATGATGAAGAAATCCCTTGGTGAAGCTGATTTAGATGATGAGAAACTGGTACGGGAGATTCTTCGCGAGGATGAACCTTTGGTGTGGATATTCTTCGCACGGCTCAAATATTTTGATATTCTGGCACCCCTTGACAAAGGGAAAAATGTCGCTGAAGGTTTGAAACCAGATCCCAAATCTCTCCCTTCACTTCAAACAGCCGGAACATCAGTTTCACTTTACTCGAGACAGGATCTGAGCTATCATCTGGACCAACTCGGTTATCGATCAAAGGCATTGACTCATATTCAAGAGGGGAGCACTCCAACGACAATTGAGAGTCAGCCGGACACCTTCTTTACTCTCTATTATTCAAGAGAATTTATTCCTCATGGACAATAGTTATGGGATTATTTTCTTATTTCCATAAATCTGCATGTCTTCCAAGTCCTTGTCAAACTCCAGCAAGCGGTGCAGCCATGGAGCAACAAATGATATTAACTGAAATTCCAACGAACGTTGACATGCCAGGTCCTGATGCTCAAGTCATTGGATCACTTGATGATTAAAAGGCCAATGAACAGCTGTTGCTAAATGAATTGGATGACGTTGTGATCACTGACGCCTTCGAAAGATACCGACGAGCTCAGCCTAAAGGTGCACATCGAGAGAGAGGAGTTATTGAAGAAAATAGCTAAAGCTGAACCCGATGATGTTGATGTTGATGATCCAAATCTTGTTCCACTGCAAGTTATTCCACCCGAATGGTCAGTTCCCAAAGAACTCCCTCCAACTCTAAAAGCACTCCTGCCAAAGGTGGTAAAGGATCCAAGAGAAGGACAGGCAGAAGCTAAGGTGGTGCCACTCCTAAGAAATCCAAAAGAGAAAAAGGGAAAAAGAAACAGCTGTCACTTCGGCTTAGTTTGCATATAGCATTTTCCAAATGCCTCTTCAGAATGGACTTCATAATTTTGTTTACAGCTTCAACTTGCCCATTTGCTTGAGGGTGAGCAACTTCCACAAATCTCTTTTTAATATGATGCTTACGAAAAAGTCTTTGAATTAAGTGTTGTTGCATTGAGTTCCATTATCAGTTACAATGGTTCATGAAAGACCAAAATGACAGATGATGTTGCAAAAAATGAAGTTTATCACTTTTTGTCATGATCGGGGCTAAAGATTTTACTTTGGCCCATTTGGTGAAGTAATCAAATGTGACGATGGCGTACTTCGTACCACCTTTAAAGATCGGTAAGGAATCGATAGTATCTATGCCCCCATATGGAAAATGGCCATGGATTGATCATTTGTGTGATTCCCGTCGGTGGAGCACTTAGAACTTTTACGTACATGCAGAACTTGTCACATTGCTCAGCATAATCAGTAGCATTTCGGTTGGCAGTCGGCTAATAATACCCATAACGGAGCATTTTCATTGCTAGGATTTGCTTCCCAGTGTGATCGCACATTTTCCTTCATTAACTACCTTTACGACTCATTTTATTCATCATGAGTGATACGCCAGAGCAGGGGGATAGAAATACCCTATACATGAATCCGTCCTGAATGATATACCGTGAAGCTTTGCGGAGGATTTGTCGCCTTTCATTCCTCCATTCGAGAAGGACTCCCTGTAGTAAATAGTCTTTAATTGGAATCATCCACAACACATTCTCAGGCTTCGCTTCTTGTACCCAGTCGATTTCCATATGGTTTATGCTTGGAGCTTCTAGTACTTTGACTGGAAGCAAGCTGATGCAGCGCATCATGATAAGCGGGCGGACAAACTCGACATAGCGAGTTATGTCAATTGTATGCCAACCATCTTATGTCGCCTGTCTTAAGTTGTATGTCGCTAAGTCGTATGTCGCTTGCCTTAAGTCGCCTGCCATGAGTCGCCTACCTTATAAGATAACGACTCAAGAAATCAAGCCGCATTTCTATAAATTGTTCACTTATGCCGCATTTCTATAAGTCGTCCAGTTATGCCACATTGTTCTCTTATGTCGCATGGTGTTGTGCTGTCTTTAAGTCGTTCCTGAAGCTGTGCTAAGTCACTTAAGTCGTTCCTGAAGCTGTGCTAAGTCGTTTAAGTCGTTCCTGAAGCTGTGCTAAGTCGCTTAAGTCGCTCCTGATGCTGTGCTATCTTCTTAGGTCGTGATTCGTAAGTCGTATGCTGACTTCTTATGTACATTGTTGTTAAGTCGTATGATGTTATAACTCGTATATGCTAGGTCGTATGTGTTAGGTCGTATGTGTTAGGTCGCATTTCTATAAATGTTGTAACTCGTATGATGTTAAGTCGTATGTGTTAGGTCGTGAGTCGCATGAGTTGAGTCGCATGTGTGTGTTGTAATTTCCTATAAATAGTGGTGTGTTGTCATTTGTAAAGGTGGTTGATTTTGAAAATAAATTTGTGTGTGTGCTTTGGCCACCATTTTTGGAAGTTGAGTGTGATCTCCTTCTTCTTTCCATCTTCGGGTTATTCGTGAGCGAATGAATGAATTTGAAGCCAATTCTCCGTATCACTTACGAGTGATCAACGATCGAATTGTAGATCTTTCAACACGGCATCTTGCGAGATCAACGGGTTGGAGATAGCTAGATTCCAGCATCATCACGATCAACGGAACCGAGTATTTATCGTTCTATCGGTTTATTTGACACGAAATCATCATTTCGTGAGGAAGATCCTGGATAGGTTGTGACAGTTTGGTATCTAAACTGTTCGAGCCTAGTCAAAGCTGCGTCAATTGGTATCAGAGCCAGATCAGAGATGGAAACGAGATTGTTTAATGATCATGCCTCCGAGACGTGCTAATCGCTATCATAATGTTGAAGATTTGTATAGAAGACAAGAAGCTGAGAAAATGGAGCAGCGTATCAATGAAAAGTTCAATGAGGGTGTTGAAAAATTAGAGAAGTTGATGATCGACATGAATCAAAATCAAAGGATAACGTCACCAGTTTAGAACCAGGGTGGAAACAGGGTTTCACCATCGATTTCGGAAGAAAGAAGGATGTCACCCCAGTCTTATCGAGGTAGTAGAGAATCATCAGTTTCAATGATGCGAGACCACCATGGGTACCGAAATGTAGAGGGAAGAACTCAATGTGGGTTCGAAAATGAACCATATCGTGATGCTGAAAGACAGGGTAGAAGGGACATGCGTGGTCGTAGGGACGTTGACGGTCAGGATCGATATCGAAATACATCTAATTTTGAGGAAGATGGTGATGGAGGTAGTATTCATTATCGAAATCGAGGCCAAGTGCGAAATCAATATCTGGATTCATAAAATGACCATAAATGGGAGTCAGGTATGAGGATGGAAATTCCAGAATTCAAAGGTGGTATGAAAGTAGAAGAATTTATTGATTGGTTGTCGAATGTTGAAGAAATTTTGAAATTCAAGGAGGTGCCTGAGAATCGCAGAGTCCAATTAGTTGCTACAAAACTAAGGGGAAGGGCTATGGCTTGGTGGCAACAAACTAAACTAACTCGGGAGAGAATGGGAAAATCAAAAGTTGTCACTTGGGAGAAGATGAGAAAGATGATGAAAGCGACTTTCTTGCCGTACAATTATCAATCTCTTATGTATCAACGTTTATAGAATTTAAGACAAGGGACGAAGACAGTGAATGACTATGCCGATGAATTCTATCAATTGATTGCAAGGAATGATATTATGGAAACTGAGGAACAACTAACGGCTAGATATGTTGGAGGGTTACGAATGCAGATTCAAGACATGGTTAATATGTTTAATCCAATGTCTGTTGCTAAAGCACATCAAAAAGCTCTAGCTTGGGAGAAACAAAGGAGACGAGGAATTGGTGTGTTTACGGGTTCTAACAACCAGCATAAGGGTGCTAGTAGCAGTGATAATGTTTCCAAGGCAGTCAATAAACCAATTGTTAATGAAGCCGCTAAAGAAAAGGTCAATAACAGTACCAAAAGCTATAATTGTCAGGAGTTTGGCCATAAAAGTAATGAATGTACAAAGCCAAAGAAGAGAGCATTAGTTGCAGAGGAATGTGAGTATGAGGATGTGGAAGCTGAAATTGATTATTCTCAACCATCGAAGTTTGATGAAGATGAAGAAGTTGTGTCAGGAGATGAAGGATGTAACTTGATGATAAGGAGGTCTTGTTTAATGCCAAAGCATGAGAGTGATTCTAGTTGGCTGAGAAGCAATATCTTTCAGTCTACATGTACTATCTTGGGAAAGGTTTGTCGATTTGTTATTGATGCGGGAAGCTATGATAACATTATTTCTGAAGAAGCCATCAAGAAGTTTGGGTTGAAGACTGAAAAACACCCTAGACCTTATAAACTGGCATGGCTAAAGAAAGGTGGAGAAGTAACAGTGGGAAGACGAACATTTGTTACATTTTCTTTTGGGAAGAAGTACAAAGATGATATATGGTGTGATGTTGTCGATATGGATGTGTGTCATCTACTATTAGGAAGACCATGGCAATATGATAGAGCTGTGCAACATAATGGTCGCACCAACAGCTACAGTTTCATGTTTGAAGGTACCCAAGTTACCTTAGTTCCTAAGAAGCGTGAACAAAGTGAAAGCAAGTCAGAGGAGAAAGTGGAATCAACTAGTCTATTATCTACGAAAGAATTTTTTAAAGAAGTGAAAGATAGTGCTGAATTGTTTATGTTGATTAGGTATGAAACAAGCAAAGATCTTGAAATTCCTACGGAGGTTAGACCGGTGTTAAATGAATTTGAAGATGTCTTTCCTGTGGAAATACCCAAGGAATTACCGCCACTGAGGGATATACAACATCAAATTGATGTAGTGCCAGGTGTTGTTTTACCGCATAGGCCGCATTATCGTATGAGTCCAAAAGAGCATGAAGAGTTGAGGAGACAGGTTGAGGAGTTGCTTAAGCAAGGGCGTGTTCGAGAGAGTCTCAGTCCTTGTGCTGTACCAGCTCTGTTGGTACCGAAGAAAGATGGTTCATGGAGAATGTGTACAGACAGCAGGGCACTCAACAAAATAACTGTCAGATACAGATTTCCTATGCCAAGACTTGATGATCTATTGGATCAACTCAGTGGGTCTGTAATCTTTTCTAAGATCGACCTTAAGAGTGGTTATCATCAGATTCGCATAAGACCAGGTGATGAATGGAAGACAACATTCAAGACTCGAAAATGATTATATGAATGGCTGGTCATGCTATTTGGTCTATCTAATGCACCGAGCACATTTATGAGGGTGATGAATCAAATTTTCAGACCTTACATCGGAAAGTTTGTTGTAGTCTACTTTGATGATATCTTGATATATAGTGCTAGCATAGAGGAGCACATTCAACACTTGCGAAAGGTGTTAACTATTCTTCGTCAAGAACAGTTCTATGCAACGACGAAGAAATGCGTGTTCATGACGCCAAGTGTTTTATTTCTGGGTTATGTCGTGTCTAAGGAAGGGATACAAGTGGACCAGAGTAAAGTAGCCGCAATCAGAAATTGGCCACAGCCCAAAACTATAACAGAAATCAGAAGTTTCCATGGGTTAACTTCATTTTATCGAAGATTTATACCGCACTTTAGTAGTGTAATGGCTCCTATTACTAATTGTATGAAAGGAAAGCAGTTTTCATGGACGAAAGAGGAAGGATATGCTTTTGAACAAATCAAGGAACTTTTAACCTCAGCACCGATTTTAGTGTTGCCAGATTTTCAGTTACTATTTGAGTTACATACAGATGCGTCCAAAGTTAGAATCAGAGGAGTATTGAGTAAGAAGGGACGTCCAATTGCCTATTTCAGTGAAAAACTTTCTGGAGCAAAAATGAGTTACAGTACTTATGATGTGGAGTTTTATGCTATTGTGCAGGCCATGAAGCATTGGAGACATTACTTGTTCCACAAAGAATTTGTTTTGTATACAGATCATGAAGCATTGAAACATTTACAAGGGCAGAATAAAATTGTAGCTAGGCACACATCGTGGATAGCTTATTTGCAGCAATTTACATTCGTCATAAAGCACAAGTCTGCAGTAACTAATCGCGTCGCCGAAGCATTGAGTCAGAGGAATAATTTACTAACAACTATGCGAATAGAGGCGATGGGTTTTGACTTACTTCCAGATAATCTTACTTCAGATTCATATTTTTCCGAAATCCTAGACAAAGTCAAGCAGGGAAACATGGCTGGATATATGATGGTTGAATGTTTTCTATTCAAGGGAAATCAGTTGTGTATTCCAGATTGCAGCCTACAAATGAAAATCATCAAAGAATTACATAAAGAAGGACACGTGGGCCGCGACTGTACTATGCAGTTGATCTCGAAGTCTTATTTTTGGCCGTCAATGAGGAAGGGGGTTGAAAAGTTCGTTCAGAGGTGCCATATTTGTCAAGTTTCAAAGGGGACCGCAACAACTGCAGGTGTATATATGTCGTTGCCTATACCTACTAAACCATGGATGAATGTTAGTATGGACTTTGTATTGGGATTGTCGAGGACGCAACATTGCAATGATTCTATCTACGTGGTGGTTGATCGGTTTTCAAAAATGGTACATTTTATCGCATGCAAGAAGACTGCAGATGCAGTTAATGTCGCAAAGTTATACTTCAGAGAGATCTATCGTCTTCATGGGTTGCCTGAACCTATTGTATCGGATAGAGACACTCGTTTTCTGAGTCATTTTTGGATGAGTCTATGGAGAATGGTCGGGACAAAGCTGAAATTTAGTAGTGCTTATCATCCACAGACGGATGGACAGACAGAAGTTGTGAATAGATCCCTAGGTAATCTATTGAGATGCCTCATGAATGACAATTTGAAGAGCTGGGATTCCAAGCTGTGTCAAGCTGAGTTTGCACACAACCATGCAGTTAATCGTAGCGCTGGGTTCAGTCCATTCCAGATCGTTTACTCAACCATCCCTAAGGGGCCATTAGATTTATCTACAGTACCACAACAGAAAGGAGTGATCAAACGAGCTAGTGATTTTGTGAATGAATTGCAAGAGTAGCACAAGGTTGTGCAGGAACGATTGCTTAAGGCGAATGAGAAATATAAGCAATCCGTAGATATTAAATGATGAAATGTTGAGTTCAAAGAAGGAGATTTTGTATATGCAGTATTGACTAAGGATCGATTTTCTATTGGTACTTACAACAAACTAGCTGCTAGAAAGATTGGCCCTTTGGAAATCGTTAAAAAGATTAATGAGAATGCTTATCAGTTAAAATTGCCGGATCATATCCATACTGCTGACGTTTTCAATGTCAAACACTTGATTTCATATCATGAGAATAAGTATGTCGAAGAAGAGGAAAGCGTAAATTCGAGGTCGAATTCTTTTCAACCAAGGGAGGATGATGCAGCGCATCATGATAAGCTGGCGGAGCAAACTCGACATAGCGAGTTATGTCAATTATATGCCAACCATCTTATGTCGCCTGTCTTAAGTCGTATGTCGCTAAGTCATATGTCGCTTGCCTTAAGTCGCCTGCCATGAGTCGCCTACCTTATAAGATAACGACTCAAGAAATCAAGCTGCATTTCTATAAATCGTTCACTTATGCCACATTTCTATAAGTCGTCCAGTTATGCCGCATTTTTCTCTTATGTCGCATGGTGTTGTGCTATCTTTAAGTCGTTCCTGAAGCTGTGATAAGTCGCTTAAGTCGCTCCTGAAGCTGTGCTAATTCGTTTAAGTCGTTCCTGAAGCTGTGCTAAGTCATTAAGTCGCTCCTGAAGCTGTGCTATCTTCTTAGGTCGTGAGTCGTAAGTCGTATGATGATTTCTTATGTACATTGTTGTTAAATCGTATGATGTTATAACTCGTATGTGTTAGGTCGTATGTGTTAGGTCGTATGTGTTAGGTCGCATTTCTATAAATGTTGTAACTCGTATGATGTTAAGTCGTATGTGTTAGGTCGTGAGTTGCATGTGTTGAGTAGCATGTGTGTGTTGTAATTTCCTATAAATAGGGGTGTTTTGTCATTTGTAAAGGTGGTTGATTTTGAAAATAAATTTGTGTGTGTGCTTTGGCCACCATTGTTGGAAGTTGAGTGTGACCTCCTTCTTCTTTCCATCTTCAGGTTATTCGTGAGCGAATCAACGAATTTGAAGCCAATTCTCGGTATCACTTACGAGTGATCAACGATCGAATTGTAGATCTTTCAACACGGCATCTTGCGAGATCAACGGGTTGGAGATAGCTAGATTTCGGCATCATCACGATCAACGGAACTGAGCATTTATCATTCTATCGGTTTATTTGACATGAAATCATCATTTGGTGAGGAAGATCCTGGATAGGTTGTGACAGTTTGGTATCTAAACTGTTCGAGCCTAGTCAAAGCTGCGTCACAAGCCTATTTATTGCGCATCCCTGGTGCTTGCAAACTTTGCTAGTGAGTCGGTCTCTTTGTTTTGATCTATGGGAATCTGCACGATGTCATAATAATCAAAGTCGGTTAATAGCACTTGGACTTGCATAATGTATAGAGCCATTCGTAGTCCTTTAGCTTGATAGGGAATCATAAAAGATTTCAAGAGATTTCATCCACGGTACAATTTTGAGTCCAACAATCAGAGCTTTATACACAGCTACATTGTTCGTTGTAGGGAAGTCAAGTTTCAAGCATTGAAAATTGATCGATCTTCCGGGATTACTAGCACAATTCCAGCTCCAGAACAACGATTATTGGATGTTCTATCCATATAAATTTTCCATAGAATTATAGGGGCTCCATCGCTTTTTGGGAGATCATCCTGTGTAGTTAATTCTACTATAAAGTCCACCAGTGCCTATCCTTGGATGGCTCTCTGAGGAAGGTAAGTGATGTCAAATTGGCTCAATTCGATGTTCCACTTGAGTAACCTTCCAAACATCTCAAGTCATTATAAAGCATGCAATAACAGCTGAATGGTGTAAACATTGATGGGATGTGCCTAAAAATAGAGGTAGAGCTTTCGCAAAGCAATCAACAAGTAACATGCCAATTTCTTTATCTTCGAATAGTTTCTTTCAGATCTTGTTAATCACTTGCTAATATAATAGACCGGTTTCTGGATTCGATTCTCCTCGCGAAGCAGTGCGACACTTATAGCGTGTACCGACATAGCCAAGTAGATATACAAGTCTTCGTGGTCCACCAGCTTTGATTTGACAAGATGGAAGGCCTCTCTAAGTGGTTCACCTAAGCTTGGAATGTGTCTTCACAATTCTACGTCCATTCAATGTTCTTTTTCCCTATCCTACTCAAATCGAAGAAAGGAATGCATTTATCGGTAGCTCTAGAAATAAATCGACTTAGGGTGGCAACCTTTCCATTTAAGATATGTACTTGTGTGATGGTATATGGCCCCTAAATGTTGTGAATTGCTCAATATTCTCATAATTAGCTTCGATTCCATGAGCATTGACGATGGAACCCAAGAACTTTCCCAATACCACGCCAAAAGAATAGTTCAGAGGATTGATCTTCATTTTTAATATTGGAGGATATCGAACATTTCTGCTAAGTCCCTAATGTGGTTGCTTGATCATCGTGACTTTATGAGCATATCATTCATGTACCTCCATCGTCTTTCGAATCCGATCTTTAAACATTTTGTTGACTAGGCATTAATAGGTTGCTTCAGCATTCTTTAATCCAAATGGCTTTACCACATAGCAATACAATCCAACATCGGTAATGAAGCTAGTGTGCTCCAGATCGAGAATGTGCATCAGGAATTGGTTATATCCAGAGTATGCATCCATGAAAGATAGCAACTCGTGTCCTGGGGTTGAGTCTAACAACTGGATGATCCTTGAAAAGGGGAAACTATTTTTCTAGCATGCTTTGTTTAAGTCCGAGTAGTCAATGCATTTCCACCGCTTTCCATTTACTTTTCTCACAAGTACGAGATTGGCTAACCATTTAAGGTAGAGGGCGTCGTGAATAAACCCATTATCTTTGAGCCTATGCACCTCCTCTTTAAGGGCAGTAGATCTCTTCGAATCCATGTCACGCCTTTTCTATTTCACCAGACATGCCTCGGGTCTATATTTAATGTGCGGCTCGCAATGGCGCACGATATCCCACATATGTTAGAATGAGTCCAAGCGAACACATCAAGATTCGCTTAGAGAAAACCAACAAGTACTTTCATCATCTGGAGCTGAGCTGTTATCCGATCTTTAGAACCCATGATAGGTCATCGTGGTTGATTATGATGTCAATCGTCAGCTCGGGCGGTGCATTCTTGGTCTATTTGGGGTCCTTCTCGTCATCCCTTAGATCTATGTCTGTTTAGAACTAATTGTGGCGCCCGAACCAAGGTCCCAGCATTATTTTTCAATCTTCAGTCATTTGGATGCGGAGAGACTTGCCCACAACCTTACCTTTCTCCTTTCGTTAAGCATCTCTCAATTCAGCCACTTAACATGCACATCCGGTCGCCTGATCACTATGTACAACTCTAACACCATTATCAGTTGGTAACTTCAAAGTCAAACACCACGGGGGCAAGAGCTATCCGAAATTCAGCAAGAGCAGGTTGGCCCAGTAAAGCATTATATGGAGAGTCAATATCCAAGATAAAAAAAAAAGCAATATCTACACTCTCATGCGGTCACTTTCTCCCAACTCTATGAGCAATTCGACATACCCGACAGCTTCAGTCGTAGCACTATTAAAGCTATGAGTGTGGGATTTAGACGGTTTGAAGTCCTTGGCCTCCATCCTCGTCTAATCGTAAGCCTTTTTGAAAATTATATTTACAGAACTTCCATAATCAACCAACATCCTCCTCACTTAGATGGGTCTGATCATGGCTGAAATGATCATTAGGTCGATCGTCGGTGCCTCCACCTTATCTGCATCCCTATCTCTGAATATAATGTCATCTCCCATTGTACGCTGCTATTTTGCCGGAGCCCCATCTTCTGTACTCGAACAACACTCAAAATTCATAAGTTTGAATGCACTAGCATAGCACTCCATCTCTTACAAGCTCTTATCAACTGGATGTGATCCTCCCGACTATTGTATTGATCATTAATCTTTCACTAGTCCATACAGGCTCCGTGGCCTTATCCGACGCTTGTTCTCAGTTGGGGTCGGTTGTCCCTTGCCTCCCATCCTATGGGGCTTTAACGAACTATTGTAATTTTCTTTGCTAAATCATTTTCTAAATATCATCCTTGAGATGCCTACACTCATTCGTGTTATGACCATGCATTTCTGGAACTGACAATATTTCCCAGTTTGCTTATGCTTCTCCGTTGGGAGGTGGCTTCCTATACTGCATGGTATTGCATGTAGACAAGCAAACATTCTTTGGAGACGAATTTAGTGATGTGTATTTATCATATACTGGAATCTTAGGCTTTCCTCTTCTAGAATCCTCTTTTGTTCACGGTTCCCATCAATGACTTTCTTTTGTTGATTCGGTTTATTTTGGACATTTACTTAAACTTTTTCGAAACCATTTCCATACTGTTTCAATGCAATGTTATTCTACACTCCTTCTCCACTTGGTCCCATAACATTCTTACTAAGGCATCTAGCTTCTTTTTTCCTCAAATACCAAGCTACTTTGTGTAGAAATGCTCTAACGTTGTAGGTGGTTTGCTAGCTAACCAACTGCTAAAGTCAGATTTTAGGTCAATCCCCCTTGTTACCACCATCAATATTGAATGATCATTTGGATTACTGACTTCTATGACAGTCATATGAAATCTCTCCAAATAATCTTTCAGCGATTTTGCCGTAGCCTGGATCACACTGGACAGGGATATTACATCTTTGGAGTAAGTTGCATGCATACGAAATTGCTACGCAAACTTTTTGCTAAATCGTCAAATTTAGAATCGAGCATGTGGGTAATCTCGTAAACCACATTGTTGCTATGTCGGAGAGAGGAATAGATAAAGATCTGCATTTGTTGCATCATCAGCTCGTGCGAAATCCATAAACCATTCATATCTCATGATGTGTTGCCTGGGGTTGGTTTTCCACGTAAGTAGGCATCAATGGCATGTTGAACCTCCTTGGATACTTCGCATGTAGGATATTGTCGATGAATGGGGTATATCTTCTTGAGATCCTTAATTCGTCATTAGTCAAGCCTTGCTCTCCCTTATTAGCTATGTAACCATACCTGAAAAGTTCGACATTTGGATGGTTGGAGCCAAATGGTAGTCATGCTCCACCTCACGTAAATGGTCCGGTCGATGTCTACGGGCTGTTCCATGTCTTCTTGGCTCAACATCCTCACGATGTATATCACATACTTTCACTTCATCATCACTTCGAGGAGGTAATTGGTCTGCATCTACTTGAACTCTAGCATCTGAACGCAGTGGCTTCATCTTGTGCTCCATAACAAATAGGTAAGCTTCCTCCTTTAGAGGAGGAATCAGCCCCGATCCCCATAGAGGGATCGAAACTGATCGGTCTCGACAAGCCAGGTTGGTTTGCCAGTTGATGTCTAGAAGCTTCTACCTAATATCCATCAAATCTACTATGCATGCATCTATGGCAATCATCTGATGAACAAGAACTCTCCAATGCGGAATAAGGGGTAGGCTCCCCCCAAGCTTTCCCTCATTGTTGATCTCTGATTTGATTCATTAGATTAATATTGGCTTGAATCTGCTGGTTTAATTGTCGGCGGCTATCCACTAGCTCTTTCATCAAATTTTGTAAATCAACCCTTATGATGGAATCATCTGGATTCTAGACTTTAACTAGATTGGTAGCATTAACATCTACTGGTAGCATAAAAATGCCATGATGCATCATCTATATTCGATACCGAACTAAGAGGCTTGATTTGGGCAGAATATAATATTTAGCCAGTTTTGGGTCCAAATTTTTCTGAGCTCTTCCTTTTGTCCTTCTGAGTGTCTTTGCCATGTTTTAGGTCATTCCGTCTTTGTATTGAGACTTTAACTCTTATTGATTTCTAAATGATTAAAGACCCAGTTAACGTTTGCTCGTTAGAGTATGCTTTCATTTAAAACAAAGTGTTCTTTGGAACAAGGCAAACTTCAGATTGCTATCCTATGAATTTAAGCGGTTTGTCAGATTCCATCCTGAGATGTCATTTCCATGTGATTGACTTCTGATCAGCTATTCATTTTTTACTTTAGTTTGAATTTCTACTTGTTGTATTGACGATGCAACCTTGACTCCAAAATTCACGTAAGGCTTTAGGTCGGCATGTAGTTTAAATATGTTGAGTTTGAGTTGACTCAAGTTGAAGAATCAAACTCGATACTGAATTAGGAATGCTAATTCGGGCTGAATTAGAGACTTGGAGAAATATTCTTAAGTGAATCCTCTTTACTTATACCGCTTTTCGTATACCCCTATCTTCACTTTCTTTATTCTACTCTAGCCGAACTAAGCTTGTATTTCCTCTATCGATTCAAACTTGCAAAACCTCACCTCAATGGTTCAAGCCGTCACACCCTTATCATTTGCCTTTTGCTACCACCACCATGTTCTGCCATCTACTTTAGCATCTTGTCGTCTCATGGTATTCTTACTGCCATCCTATCACCATCTAGTAAACCCGGTCCTGATTTAGTCCAAACCCTAGGCCAAATTTAATCCTTATCTCAATTTGAAGGTTGGCGATGGTGATTCATGCTCGAATAGAGGTGGTGATGGTGATTTTCTATAGTCAGTTGCAACTTTGAAGTGGAGATGGTTGAAATCAATCTTGATTTGGTAGTGCCTTTTAGGGTTAGATAGGCATACGGTCTTGAGAAATAAGGACGTGCCCTAACTTTGACCATCTCTGCTTATGGAATTGATTAATGTTAGATCACTGAATTGACTTTGATATGACAATGCACCTTCGATTTGGGACATATCAGATAACTCCATCGCATTGCATTTCAGCACATCCAGTGTTTTTGAAAAGGAATGAACTTTCCAAGTCGGTTTGGACAAAAGATCCGTTATCGATCATTGATCGATAACGGGTAATTACAAGAAAAGTAATTTCAAAAGACAATACAGATCATTTCTCTAATACGAGCGAACCATCTACCCGGGATAGACCGTTCGTAGTGTTCGATACACCAGACTCATTCTATATAGATAACACACTGCATTTGCCCCAGTCAATACTTGGAGCTCAATTGGTCAACACAGACCGACTTCCTTCAGATCTCAAGTTTTTACCATATAGGAATCCAAATTAGAAATAAAACGTACCTAGCTATGATCAATGAGTTTTATTGTTTAGAATGACGCGCTAGTCAGCATGTCGCTAGTCCTTTGATGGATCATTCACGTCATCTAAAGCCGAGTCAACAACTTCCCCTACTTCTCCATCTATTCCCATAAGACCAAGTCAACATGTAGCTTTCAATTTCTATAGGCAACTAGTTCTGGTAGGACCTATACTTGACTAACTGCCTCCTGGACTAAGAATTCTAATTGATCCCATAAAGCAAGAGCCCTCAATTATAAAAAATAAAATGTTTGGGAATATACGCATAAAGCACGACATCCCTGAGGGTAATGTTCGCCTACCCACTCGAGCTAAATTCACTCATAACCCTCCAAAAGGTTTTATCACTTGTAATCAGTGCATGCGCTTAAGTGGTGTTATACAACCGTTCAGACAGTTCTTATCCATGGTGCATTAAGATTTTGGATTAGCACCATTTCAAATCCATTCCAACGGCTATGCCCTCATGAATTCCCTATACATTCTTTTCATGAGAAAATTCAGGCGTCCTCCAAGGCTACGAAAGCTCACATTTCTTTTACACTTCAGGAAAAGGTCGGACTTCCCTTGCTTTATAGTTATCGAAGTCTGGAGAGGATGTACGCAAATATCAGACCTCCATAACAAACGTTCAACTTTCAAGAATGAATTTTTCTTTGTTAGGCATTCAATCACTTTTGACTATTTGGAAGTAAGTCCTAATTCCCCAGTGTTTGTTATTTCAATTGGTTTTCCAGTTTCTAAACCTATTGGGTCTTATTACAGTCACCCCAAGGAGGGAAAGGAATAATGAGATTAACAAAATGTTAGAGACCCTCAAAGTTATGAGAGCTTCTGAGCACTTGATGGAGTTTCTTTTGACGAATAAGAATTTCCAACAGGCCGGGTTGCTTTACCTTGATAGATTTGTTATAAATGATAAGCCATCAACATCATGTGGCCCTAGGAGACACACTCACTCTTCTAACCATGCACGTGACCTTGTCAAGGAGGCTCAAGAAAAAGTGGCTAGTCCATCAGAAGAAGCGCAACCCGAAGAGATTCCTGGAGCTTATATAGACTTAGCCTCCAGAGAGGACATTACGGGGAAGAAGAATGAGCCCATAGGATGTCTCCGATCCTTGAAGAAAAGGACGAAACATTTTAAAGGAGAGATGGGAAGCATCATGTGGTTGAGGAAGGAGAGGAAGAAGGCTCAGATGGTAACGTTAGCAACTTTCGCATTTCCCTAGAAAGAGATGAATCTTACGGCGAGTCACTGGAAATGAGTACTGATCTTCCTTGACTGCCTTCTTAGGGCTTGTTAACTACCTAGGCATTAAGCCTGGAACCCTAATTTCTCCTCCTAAAGAACAATCTGCTATTGAGACTCTGCAGTCTACCGAAGGTCAAGCTACCAGGACCCTTACTGGAGACACGTCTCTTCAGATTTCATAAGAGATGTCGCCATGTATGTAGATGGACACAAGGATGTCTCCATTGGTGAAATGATAACTATGATTGGCTCGGAAATCGAATTTCCTCGGGAGCATTTATGAGTAGTGGTGAAAAGATTCCGACTGTTAAACCTTACCACATGATTGGAAGAGTATATAGGGGTCGTCAGCACTACACATTTCACTTTAGGATCACAAGCACACATATCTACATCTCGCTAAGTTCCTAAGTCCGAGTATTAACTTCATTCTTGTTTTAATTTCAAGTACCATGGAATGTGGACTATATCATCAATTATGCCAACATACTAGATCCTGGAAAGCTAAGACTTTTGATCCAGCTTATAGCCCTCCTCACGACACGGATGAGGAAAGAAGAAAAAGTAGATAGAATAAGCTCACCGCTTGGGGCGAGAACGTGAGAGGGAAGATAAACGGAAAAGAGAAGATGAGAGCAGTGCCCCCGATGATACTCACAAATTCCATAGAGACACTTACGATCACTGTGGGCCCTCATAATCGATTACTCCCCCTCACTTCGATGTCCTGACTGTTGAGATCCAAGCAATTCCACTCTCATGGGAGGTGACTGCTGTAGTAGCTCTCACTTCTTCCAACTGAAGGGAAAAGTTTGAACTCCTTCCAGGTCCACCCATGCTTCAAGCTACTTTTCCAAATCTCTTCTTAAGGGGAGTCATGTTTGATAAGAAGATAAAACCCCTTAATCGAGCTGCTTCCTCAATAATTTGGAGATAGTCCACGAGGACATAGAAGCTGGGTGACTTTCAACATCTCGTAAAAGCCGAATTGGATGTACACCGTATAAACTATCAAGAGATTCTCTTATTTGCGGTTGAGAGGGAAGATCATGCCAAGGCAATCAAAGATCATGGTGATGATATAGCCATGTTGAAGGCTGAGAGGGATGCAATCATGAAGGGTATGGTTTCTATGGACAGTTTGTTAATCAAGTAAACTAGGCTCAAGACCGAGCGATGATTGCGATCAAAAAATCAGCTTAAGATGCTCATATTGAATACAGGAAGTTAAAAGAGCATCTAATTGGAGTAGAAAATGCCGTTAAATCTCAAAACCAAACCATTATTGGACATGTTGCTTTGACCATCGAGCAGGCTATGGAACTCACTCGGCTTCGTGAGGAAAATGCACAGCTGGTGAAAGAAAAAGAAGAGGTTTTTTCTAGAAAATTGGCAAAAGAGATTGAGTACCTAAGCACCAAGTCCGAATTAACCGAGCTTCGATCAGAATATGATAACGCAATCGATCAAATGGATGCTAGTGTACTTCATCTATATAAAAACTATGTAATGAACAAGGGCAGCCTGAGATGGCTTGGTGTGACTTATCCTTGGCCTCTTACTATGGTCTGCGAGGAAGTGTTGGTCAAATCCGAGGAGCTAAGGATATGTGCTCCAAGGACGAAGTAAAGGCTGCATGCCTTAGCCTTGATGACATTGACTTCTTGACCGTCGGCAAAGAGATCCATAGAGAAAAAAGAGAGAAAGATGTCACCGATGTTGCTGCTAGAGCTCTTACTGACCCAAGCTCTTCGATTAGCAACAAATACTTGTTCCAACTTCACAGGAGCAATTGGTGACCATCTCGGCATCCACCGCTATAATTTCTAAAGCTTCCAACTTCACAGGAGCAATTGGTGACCATCCCGGCATCCATCGCTATAACCTCTAAAGCTGTTCATGCATATGCAACAATTGAAGCCTTAGGCAGGTCACACCCTACTCTAGCTATAGTGTGCCCCTCAGAGACAGGAATTGGTGGATAAGTTTTTAGGATTGAAATTCATAACCACACTCCTATCTCAGGTATATCTTTCCTCTCTTTGATGCTCCAGGAAATTCAATTTTCTCCTAGGTCCTTGTAACACCCCCCACTTGGAGGCCCAAAACTAATTGTCATGGATGCTGCAGTAATCCATAGTTATTAATCCTTGGCGACCAAATACGGTGGTGCTAGGTTTATTGATACACAAATCACAAGAATATGGAAGAATTTTTAACAATTCAAAAACATATTTCCACATTCCATTCAGAACATTTCATATTCATTACATAACCCCAAAACGTTAACGTTCAGCAAAATATAACTATTACACATACGCCAAGAGCGACATATAAAGATGTCCCCTTGGTTGATCAAAGTATATAATAGGGCTAATAAATCTGCCTTTACATCCAAACGCACGATGGAAAAATATAACTATAAATAACTAACTACCACTTGCACGCCTCCGTAAACTTTATTTGTCTAAGAAGAGAACCTTGAAACCTTAAATCTCAAACTACTCAATATCAATTGAGTACGAAAGTTTAAGGGAAAAATAAAATTTTTGAGTCAGACATAAAACCTAGTATGAATAATAATCTAACATCTCAATCCATTTAAATAGCTAGTGAGATCACGCAGCTTAGCGGAACGGGTTTTCCCCTCACTAGTATCTTAAAGCCTTTACAAACCATATAATGTGCTCCAGCATACATAATGGTTAAAAACATATACTTCAAAATATTATGGTGATATGCATATATGAAAACATTTAGTATTTCCCATCCTCCAGTTTAAATTGATACCCTGTCATAAATCATAGTTTTGGGGTCACTATTAACCTTTTAGTTTTCATGGGTTTACTGATAACCTTTTTCATTACACATAGACACCCTATCCCTATTTCATAGTTTTCAAGGGGTCACTAGGAACTTATAGACTCCTGCCAATTAACTTAATTAATTCATGAGTCCCCTTGAACATATCAGTCATTCTAATAACTAATCCCCTTATCCTTGTTTTCATGGGTTGACTAGGAACCTATGAATTTATCCAGTAACTCATTTCTCATCCTAATTTTCATGGGTTAACTGATACTTTTATTAACTTCTTTCTTATCCTACTTTTCATGGGTTTACTAGGAACCTATTGACTGATGTCAATTCTTAATACGGATATAGTTTTCATGGGTTCACTACAAACCAATTAGCCCCTTGTCCTTAATACATAGTTTTCATGGGTTTACTATGAACCTGTTGGTTATATCTAATACTAACTTATCATAGTTTTCATGGGTTTACTATAAACCTATTTCTTGGACAACTTCAAATATTAAGCATCCTATATTTTGTTCTCCCTGACTCCAAGGATGCAATTCTACTCATTCAGGAGTTTACTCAATTTATATTCATTACTTGGTTAACCTGGCGGGTTCTTCTACACATTTTTATCCCCAAAATACAATTATGGGTTTTAATGTGAATATATCCATATTCAAAGAAGAAAATATAACAATTTAACAATACCACTTCTGTGGGTTTAAGTCCCTTGAAATACATTTCATATAAAACATAGTTAATCCCTTTAACTTATATTTTTATTAGGGCAATACTTCTTCAAATTTACTTAATTAAAGTCCTTTCAAAACTCCTTTATTTATCCATGGGGTTTTTCCTTCAAAATTTGAGTTTGGGGTTTTAAAACCTTTCGACACCTGCGAAACCTTTGCTTTCGATCTTATACGACTACCTCCTTCGAAAACCTAAAAAATTCATCTTTAAAACATAAGGCTCCTTCCTTTCAAATACTTTAAAAGATAACTTTTGAAACATTTCAACCATGTGAAAGTATTATTATATAAGTATAGAAGTATTGCTTCAAAACCATTTGGAAATACCCTTTCAAAATCAACGAAGGTTACCCTTCGAAACCACTGAAAGTGCCCCTTTCGAAAACATTGGGTTTATACTTAAAACAACATTTTGGGTCAAAATGAACATAAGCGAAAGCACCTCTTTCAAAACCATTCTTTAATTCAAAAAGCATTAGGGAAGGTTGATGGTGTCAAAAGCATTAAAACATCTGGGTAAAATAATTGAAGTTAGCTTCGAAACCCCTAACCCCTTTCGAAAGCATTAGAAAGTGGCTTGTATTTATAAAATCAACCGAACCTTTCAACAATATTGATGTCTTCAATACCATCGGAAGTTCATCGACTCTAAGAAGGCTTTCGACTTAGTCGAAACTACCCCTTCAAAAAGCGTTAAAAAAATCTAAGTAACTCCTTTAGAAGCTACTTCTTTAAAATAGAGACGACAGTTCTCTTTCAAAAGCCTCTTTGAAATACTCTTTTGAAACCATTGGTTTCGACTACTTCGAAACCCACACATAAATATGCAAGTGCTTTTCGTTTAAAGCAAATAAAACAAAGGAACCGACCCCTTTGAAAGCTACTTTTCGACACCCTACCTTCTGCCTTTCTCCAATGCACTATGTACCATCGAAATAATACCATTGTATCGATTTACTTGTTCGACCTAGAAGGTTTTGACTAGGCTGGAGGCAGAAGGTCTGAGTCGAAGGGTTCTTCTAAAGAAGGTGGAACCCTTTTTCTGAGCAAAAAGGCTATTTTTACCAAATAAAGTAAACTTTTTGTAACTAACTTGCCCGCTTGTAAATACATTATTGGTTACATTAAACTTTCAAATTATTTTACTAAAATTTGCCGCATTTTCTCAGATCTAGAAACATGCTAACTTTTAATAATTAAGCCCTTCCTATTAACAAAATAATTAAATTATTTAGGTCCTCCTTTCAAAATGATTTAATTTCCATACTGTATCACTTAGTAAAAATCCCTACTAATTCCATAAATTCACTTTAATTACGTTATCCAACATATTAAAATTTCAGACCTAAATTTTTAATATATTTCCCAAAATAAATTTATCAACCCAAATAACCATATTTTCCTTTGAAAATTCATAATTACTTCTCCATGACTGGGAAAATTATAAAAATTGAAACCCAACTCTAAAATCATGTTTTCCATAACATATAATTTTTCCATGGCATTGAAAAATCATTTAACTTCGGTTTTACCCTAAATCGTGTATATGTCCATTTAAACATTCTTGTGTAAACCATATAAATTATAAACCAAGCATATCATCATTCAACATATCATAAAACTGCATTTATCCCTTAAATCCAAAAACATATGATTATAAAACCAAAAATAGACATGTAGTGATTATTATTCACCTTAGATTGGAGAACGAAATTGATGATTGATTGAGACTGATTTCTTCTAGCTTGATCCTAAGCTTTACTTTGATTTTCTATTTTCTTTCTTCCTAATTTCCCTCCTTGCTCTTCTTCCTACAGCTACAATTTTGTTTGTGATAAAATGAACGTGCATGGCCTAAAGCAAATGGTATAAGGATAGAGAATGTGGGCGACAACTACCATAATGCCCTAATATTTATTTAGCTAACACTTAACCATTTATAAGTGTAGGAACGATTTCACCCTAGAGGGGGGTGAATAGGGTGATACTGTTGATTATAAAAATTATTGCGGAAGCTTATAAAATTATTTCAACACAGATAAATCAAAATTATAGCAGCACAGATAATAGCAGAATAATAAACGCAGAAATAGAACGACACAGAATTTACCCAACTTCGGCAAAACCCTGCCTACGTGCTGCCCCCAAGGTTTCTACTAGAAATTAAGTAGTCACACGCTTACACACGTAAACTCACGACACCCGCTACCGACTAACCTAACTCTATGCTCAAAACCCTGCCATAACTCAACCACTGAGTTGCGAATTATCAAACTGCGCCACGTAGTTTGTCCCCTAGTCACATGACTAGTAATTACATAATTTTCAAAAGAAAATACAATTTAAAAACAAGTTAAATAAAACAAAAACCCTAACAAAACCCTAATTTAAACTATTAAATCCCAACTAAAACAAGCCGGCCCTTTTCTTCTTTTTATTATTATGTTGGCCAGTTCTTTTCCTCTTTGTTCTGTATAATGGCGGCTCGTTCCTTTTTTTCCTTTGCTTGCAAACTAGGGATTCTAATTAGAAGCTGCCGACAATGGTTGCTCGATTGAATGATGATTTAAGTCTTTGCTTTGTCCATCGACTATCTCTTTGAATTGCTTACGACTGCTTCTATTTGCGTCGAGTTCGAATCTGATTTCGGTATGTAATTTGCTCCTTTTGCTTTTCTGGTTTTGACTTACTTGAACTCGATTCTTTTGTAGCCGATGATGATTGGGTTTTTATATAGGGTTCGAACCCCTTGATTTTCGTTCGTATATATTTGTTTGAATTTGTCTTCGGCCATTTGATTATTCTTGAACGATGGTGATTTATCTGACTTCTTCAATTCATATAATTTCGTTGCTTGATACTCACGGTGTTGATTCGTGACTTGGTCAATTTACTTGGCCACCACGGTTTCGAATTTGAACTGTTCGATTCCGTTCTTTTTGACTTCGGCTTATGATATTGTTTATGTGATGATTTCTGACCTTCGTGGTTGAACTTGCTACTCTTGGTTTCTGACTTGTTCTAATTTTTGTTTTCTGCTTCAACTTGTTTTTCAACATCACCTGACTTCGGCTTTGACTTCTGGTAGCACTGGCTTTAAATCGACTTGATAACTATAGTTGTCTTCACTATTCATGTATATGCTTCACCACTGTTATCCCTGTTTCATATCTGAACTTGTCTGAACTTCTTGTGTTTCATTTTCTCTTGGTCACTTTGTATCACTGCATGTTGTATTTGCATTGACTTCTTGTAGCATTTGAGTTTGATACTTTTCGAGGCTTGTTCTATCCAGATTCATTTGAACTTAGTTGTAGCCTTTGTGCATTGTTCATGTCTTTAACTTGTATTGTCCAGTTGAGTTCACATGTATTGAGCTCTGGTTGTGCATGCTTTGTTCTTGTAGTCTTGTATATTGCACACTCTGGCCTTCATGTATACTTTCTGTGCATTTGAGTTGAAGTATTCCTCTGTTTAGCGTTGGTGCACTTGGTTTGTGATTTACTATTGCATTTCTATGTATGCTTCGAGTCATGGTAGCAGTGACTTGCACTTTTAGCCTTTGGTTTGCAATCTCTGATTCATTGTCGTTGTTGTTTGGATTAGCTTGTGGTCTTCGCTGGTATCACTTGTGCATGTGCTTATGCATTGACAGTTGAGGCAGTGCCATTGTTATTTGTGTCAGTTCATTGCATTATCCACTGCTATATATGTTTGCATTCTGGTTTCTCTTTCTTTGATGTTTGTGCCGCTGTATTGAATTGTTTGGTTGACACACTTGTAGTTGTATATTCATGTGTTTGTTCCTTTATATGGTCTGGATTTTCTTTGAGCACATTTCTGGTTTTCATTGGGTTGATGTGTACTGTGCCTCGAGTGTGCTTGCACCTGATCGTTTTATTAAACTTGTATATTCGAACTGCACCTGTGTTGAATCCAGCTTGAAGCTCGGATTTGACCTTGTGCTGATATTGTGACATTATGTTCATTGCACTTGAGTTGAACCCGACGTTTTGGGTTTGACCTGTGCTCACATGTCCCTGTAATTCTATCAAGTGTATATATCGGTGTGCACGGCCTTGTGAAATATACAGTGATACACTGTTTATGTCACAAGCTGTTCGTGTATGATGAATTCAAAATTAAATGATGATGAATAACCCAAATAACTGAGGCAAATATTAATTTCAAAATCCACATTTTATTTTATACTGCAAAAATAATTTATTTTCAATTTTACTGTTTCAATGTATATTTCTGCGGATTGCTCAGATGCTGGATTCACATTGGAATGAAGTTGAAGATCAGTACGAGTTGAGTGAATCAGTGATATGTAGTGAGGTGCAATGTAAATGTGAATTGTAATTTAATCAAATTTGTATTGTAATTGAAATTGTACATAGTGAAAGCTTGAAATTTGTACTATTCGAAAATTGTAATAAATATTTGGTTGAATAAAATTTCTATTTGAATTCCAATTCTGTGTTATTTATTCTATTCAGCAAATATTTATTTAATCTATGAAAAATAAAATAGTACATTAACAAATACATTTAATTGAATATATATATATATATATGTTTATTATCATCAAACAAAAATCATATAATCGCATATTCAACAATCTCCCCCTTTTGATGATAACAAACATATATTTAAGATTTTGAATATGTTAAATGTATTTGATCATTGATATACTCTAATTGCTCCCTCTATTTAAATGCTTCCTCTCTACACAAAGCTCCCCCTTCATATATGCATACCATTAAAAATATGCAAATGAGCCTAGATGCAAATAGAAAATATTTGACCTTTGCTTGATTTTATTTGACAAAATCTTAACTTTTCTCTCCCCCTTTTGTTATCAGCAAAAGAGTAATGGTGTTATAAAAAATAGAGATAAAGTGATTGATATTAATCCAACATTAAAACTCAATCTAATATAAATATTAAATTTCAATAAAAAATCAAACAAAAATCATAAATACTTTGTTAGGCGCATATTCCACTTTTAGAATGATGGAAATGATGTCATCATATAAAACCATACAGTTGTGTCTATTTGTGGTATATTTATATCAGGAATTTGAATATCTACCAACCATGCATATCCGTTAGGACTTTAAATGAGATTAGTAGTATTCCAATTTTTTTTAAATGAATTCAAGTATCTTCTAACCACGCATAACTGTAAGGACTTTTAAATGGGATTATAATCAACTTGTTTAATTTAAAAATCAATTTTGATATGCGTTCCATACATGCGTAACCATGAGGACTTTTAAATGAACATGGAAGCACATAACAAATTTCAAGTAATTCACCCATGCACAACCATGAGGACTTTTAAATGAGAATGAATACTTTGGATTTTTTTTATTATTAAAAATGTAAAATGAAAAACGAATGATTCCTGTTTAAAGTACCACATATTGACAAACTATATAGAATTTTGATGAGTGATGGTCGTTAGAAATATAATAGAAATAGAGATGGTCATGGAATTTTTTACCAACAAAAAAGTTTTATAACTCTTGTTTAAATTTCTAAAGAAATTTACTAATTATACCGTCTCGAGTCATAATATATGATAAATATCAACACTCATCACTTTTTCAATCACTATTTATCTTTTCGATAATTATTACGGAGTCAGATAGGTCAAAATAGTCATTTAAAATCAAACTCAAAAATAATTATAAAATCAATTTTTCAAAATGCAGATTTGAAAACATGGTCAAAAATGATTTTCTCGAAGGGGTTATATGAGAAAAAATTCTGCTATTATTTGAAATGAAAAATATGCAGATATTTCTTTTGAAAAACGATGCAGTTACTAAATGTCTCAAAAAAAATTAAGTTCAACTAGTAATTTTTTATCAACTAGATTACCAGTGTAATCTGCATATGAATTTCTCTTTCACTCAAAATTATCATTAATTGAATTTGATAGACCAGAACATGAAGTGTGCAACTCAAAATCAATTTTAACAGCTTTTTAAATGACATTCTCTTGAATTTGAATTGAAGCCGTGTAAATAATCAAAAACCGTGAATATAGAGTCAGCCGTAAGATATCCAAATGCATTATTATCCAATAAAACACTATTATTAATCCAAACTAATATATATGAAGTAATTCAAAGACTCTACAGATTTTTATAGTGTTCTTGGCATTAGAATATAATTGGACAACAATTTTGAATAAGTCAGAATCAAAATCATCTTTATTTCATCATCACATTATTGGTTGATTTAACTCAGATTACAGTGCAGATTATCACATTTAATATATCGTTCAAATAAGTATACCATTACATGTTTTACCTTTACGATATTTTCGTTGTTGTCCATTGTGATTTTGTCACCTTTATACTAGGCTAAGGAAAGAACTTTGCTTTGTCGCCCGTTGTGTTTCTAGAACAGCCAGAATCCAGATAACACTGTTGTTGTTCCTTAGCCTGCCACCACTCCTACATGATAAAAGAATTTTGTGACCTATTTGTTTTTATAGGTCCATGATTGTTAGTGGCAGAATATTTTGAAAAATAATTTTGTGGAGACCCAAAACTATTTATATATGTTCCTTTCGGCACCCAGATTTGTTTAACTTTGAGAGATTTTATTTTATGCCTTTTGGAACCCAAATTGGTATAGTTTTCACGTGTTTGGGTTTATACCAATAATTATTTTGATTGTGTCCAAATTTTCTATAAATTGTTCACATTGAATTTACTTGATTAATCTTATTTCTAACATTTTGAGATTGATTATACCCAAGCCCTTGTCTAACTGTATTAAAAGTTTGTTTTCCTAATAGCATATTCAACAATTTTTCACTTTTTGAAAATTTATAAAGTCGTTGACAATTGTTGGACTTGTTTTTTGAGAGATTCATTTTTGTTTAACAATTGTGTGCACTTTTTAATAGAATTTTCTCTCCTAGTATTTTCACTTTCTTTTGAAATCAAAATTTCATTTTCAAGTGATTTTATATTTATTTCTGATTTTTTAATTTCTTCTTCGAATGTTGGACACTTATCACACTTAGGGATCCTACTTTGATAGGTTTTAACTAATTGCTCAAGCTGTTTATTTAATTCTATCAAACTATCTCTTTGTGATTCAATTTTAGCATACTTTTCCCTAAGTCGTTCAAAACAGTCATTTACTTTGTGGAAATATATAAGTAGTTCTGAGTGAATGAGTTTTGATACCTCGCTTGGCTCGTCATCGTCGCTATCAGTTATATTTCCTTGAAGGCACATATCTTCTTTCTCACTCTCACCGCTAGTACTTTGATTATCTTCATCACATACTCCATATGGCTACGAAACTTCTCCTTTTTGATTTCTTTTCTTGGCTAAGTCGATTTTGGGGATAGTTTGGCTTGATATGACTGGGTTTATTGCATTTGTGACAAATGATTTTCTGCTCTTCTGGTTTGTCTAGTGCTTTGTTTAATCTGCTCTTTACTTGTTGATTTTTGACCGGATTTCCATATTTGTGATTCCACCTTTTGAATCTTCTTCTTAATAGTGCTAGTTCTGCTTCACCATCATCATCATCTTCACTTTCAGTTGTCCCTTTAAGAGCTATTGATTTCTTTCGAGTGTCTCCTCCTTCACACTCTTTCTTGAATTTCATCTCTACCTCGTAAGTGGTGAGGTTTCCGATGAGTTCTTCGACTTTCATTTGTTTCAAATCTTTTTATTCTTGAATGGCAGTTACTTTGGCTTCAAAACTTCGTGGAAGGACTCTGAGGATTTTTCGAACTATCTCCAATTCTGTGTATGATTTTCCAAGAGCCTTTGATTTGTATACGATATTAGAAAGTCGTTCGTACATTTCTTTGACATTTTCTCCCTTGGCCATTGTGAAATTTTCGTATTCGCTGCTTAGCAAGGCAAGGCGAGAATCTTCGACTTGAGATGTCCCTTCGTGAGTCACTTCGAGTGTGTGCCATATTTCCTACGCAGTTAGACAATGTGAGACACGATTAAATTCAAATTGATCCAATGAATAGATAATAGAATTCATAGCTTTAGCATTAGCATTTTGTAAGTTATTTTCTAGTTCTGTCCATTGATCCATCGGTTTATCTATTTCCTGATTATCTACAGTTATAGTTGGTGCTCTATAACCTGTCTCAACAATATTCCAAGCGTCAATGGTTTTCAGAAAAAATTTCATTCTATTTTTCCAGTAGGCGTATTCACCATTGAACACAGATGGTCTAACTATGGATTGACCCTCAGCAAAAGCATATTTAAAAGAAGCCATTTTAAAAATCCAAATTTTTAAAAATTGATTTTTGAAAAATGAATTTTTAAAACCAAAAGTTGACTTCTATTCCTAGCTCTGATACCACTTGTAGGATAGATTTCACCCTAGAGTGGGGTGAATAGGGTGATTCTATTAATTATAAAAATTATTGCGGAAGCTTATAAAATTATTTCAACACAGATAAATCAAAATTATAACAGCCCAGATAATAGCAAAATAATAAATGCAGAAATAGAACGACACAGAATTTACCCAGCTTCGGCAAAACCCTACCTACATGCTGCCCCTAAGGTTTCTACTAGAAATTAAGTAGTCACACGCTTACACACGTAAACTCGCGACACCCGCTACCGACTAACCTAACTCTACGCTCAAAACCCTGCCATAACTCATCCACTGAGTTGCGAATTCTCAAACTACGCCACGTAGTTTGTCCCCTAGTCACACGACTAGTAATTACACAATTTTCAAAAGAAAAATACAATTTAAAAACAATTTAAATAAAACAAAAACCCTAACAAAACCCTAATTTAAACTATTAAATCCCAACTAAAACAAGCCGGCCCTTTTCTTCTTTTTATTATTATGTTGGCCCTTTCTTTTCCTCTTTGTTCTGTATAATGGCGGCTCGTTCCTTTTTTCCTTTGCTTGCAAATTAGGGCTTCTAATTAGAAGCTGGCGACAATGGTTGCACGATCGAATGATGATATAAGTCCTTGCTTTGTCGATCGACTATCTCTTTGAATTGCTCACTACTGCTTCTATTTGCATCAAGTTTGAATCTGATTTGGGTATGTAATTTGATCCTTTTTCTTTTCTGGTTTTTACTTACTTGAACTCGATTCTTTTGTAGCTGATGATGATTGGGTTTTTATATAGGGTTCGAACCCCTTGATTTTTGTTCGTATATATTTGTTTGAATTTGTCTTCGGCCATTTGATTATTCTTGAACGATGTTGATTTATCTGACTTCTTCAATTCGTATAATTTCGTTGATTGATACTCATGGTGTTGATTCGTGACTTGGTCAATTTACTTGGCCACCACGGAATCGAATTTGAACTGTTCGATTCCGTTCTTTTTGACTTCGGCTTGTGATATTGTTTATGTGATGATTTCTGACCTTCGTGGTTGAACTTGCTACTCTTGGTTTCTGACTTGTTCTAATTTTTGTTTTCTGCTTCAACTTGTTTTTCAACATCACCTGACTTCGGCTTTGACTTCTGGTAGCATTGGCTTTGAATCGACTTGATAATTGTAGTTGTCTTCACTATTCATGTATATGCTGCACCACTGTTATCCCTGTTTCATATCTGAACTTGTCTGAACTTCTTGTGTTTCATTTTCACTTGGTCACTGTGTATCACTGCATGCTGTATTTGCATTGACTTCTTGTAGCATTTGAGTCTGATACTTTTCGAGGCTTGTTCTGTCCAGATTCATTTGAACTTAGTTGTAGCCTTTATGCATTGTTCATGTCTTTAACTTGTACTGCCCAGTTGAGTTCACGTGTATTGAGCTCTGGTTGTGCATGCTTTGTTCTTGTAGTCTTGTATATTGCACACTCTGACCTTCATGTATAATTGATGTGCATTTGAGTTGAAGTATTCCTCTGTTTAGTATTGATGCACTTGGTTTGTGATTTACTGTTGCATTCCTGTATATGCTTCGGGTCATGGTAGCAATGACTTGAACTTTTAGCCTTTGGTTTGTAATCTCTGATTCATTTTTGACTTCGTTGTTGTTTGGATTAGCTTATGGTCTTCGCTGGTATCACTGGTGCATGTGCTTATGCATTGACAGTTGAGGCAGTGCCATTGTTATTTGTGTCAGTTCATTGCATTGTCCACTGTTATATATGTTTGCATTCTTGTTTCTCTGTCTTTGATGTTGAGGCCTGTGCCGCTGCATTGAATTGTTTGGTTGACACACTTGTAGTTGTATATTCATGTGTTTGTTCCTTTATGTGGTCTGGATTTGCTTTGAGCACATTTCTGGTTTTCATTGGGTTGATGTGTACTGTGCCTCGAGTGTGCTTGCACCTGACCATTTTATTAAACTTGTATATTCGAACTGCACCTGTGTTGAATCCAGCTTGGAGCTCGGGTTTGACCTTGTGCTGATATTGTGACATTATTTTTATTGCACTTGAGTTGAACCTGGCGTTTTGGGTTTGACCTGTGCTCACCTGTCCCTGTAATTCTATCAAGTGTATATATCGGTGTGCACGGCCTTGTGGCATATACAGTGATACATTGTGTATGTCACAAGCTGTTCGTGTATGATGAATTCCAAATTAAATGATGACGAACAACCCAAATAACCGAGGCAAATATTAATTTCAAAATCCTCATTTTATTTTATACTGCAAAAATATTTTATTTTCAATTTTACTGCGTCAATGTATATTTCTGCAGATTGCTCATATTTTGGATTCACATTGGAATGAAGTTGAAGATCAGTACGAGTTGAGTGAATGAGTGATATGTAGTGAGGTGCAATGTAAATGTGAATTGTAATTTAATCAAATTTGTATTGTAACTGAAATTGTATATAGTTAGAGCTTGAAATTTGTGCTATTCAAAAATTGTAATAAATATTTGGTTGAATAAAATTTCTACTTGAATTCAAATTCTATGTTATTTATTTTATTCAGCAAATATTTATTTAATGTATGAAAAATAAAATAGTACATTAACAAATACATTTAAATGAATATGTATATGTTTATTATCATCAAACAAAAATCATATAATCGCATATTCAACGATAAGTTCATTTAATCTTAATAAGCACGACCACTTAATTTATTAATCAAGCTCAATCTCCTTATCTACATTATTCTATTTAATTTAGTCTAGTTAAGTCTCCTAAATGATGTCAATAAAAATTGGGGGTATTATAGGCTCCTCTTCTATTACCCAGTGGTTTGATCAGGTAACCAGAGACCTGATGTAGAAGGCTCGCTCGGCATAAAGGGTCGTTCGGCACAAGTAGGTCGTTCGGCACAACTTGGTCGTTCGGCATTTCATATCTTTCGGCACAACTGGGTCGTTCGGCATCTATCCTCGTTCGGCATTAACCTCGCTCGGCATGAAGCCTTGTTCGACACAGCAGGGTCGTTCGGCATGAACCTCGTTCGGCATTCATGCCTCGCTCGGCATTCCGGTCTCGTTCGGCATTCATGCCTCGTTCGGCATTCCAGCCTCGTTCGGCATTTCGGCCCCACTCGGAATTCCGGCTCCGCTCGGCATTCCAGCCTTGTTCGACATTCATGCCTCATTCGGCATTCCAGCCTCGTTCGGCATGAAGCCTCACTTGGCATTTCTCCTCACAAAGAATAGCAAGGTCATTTGGTATTTGTGGCTCGGCATGCAGATGTCACTCGCCACGGGCCAAGGGAACTCACCACTAGGCCCAAGAGGGAAGTCCAACCCATCTTCATCTATAAATTGAAGGGTAGGGGCACAGTGAAATGGACCTTTTTTCGAGAACACTTGGAAGACTCTGTCGCTTTCAAGACTCACTCTATTTTACTTAGCATTTGTATTCAAGTCTTTCTAGTATGGATTGTATCTGTATTCAGTCACTTGTGAAAGCAATAAAGATCAAAACTTAAATTGGATGTAGGCAACTACGCTGAACCACTATAAATCCGGTGTTCTTGTTTTCTGCATTTAACTTAGCATACAGTTCTCTGTTTTAATTTACTTTCTTCATTAATCTCTCTACACAATCTTTCTTAAGAGTGCTAGTGACCAATTCTGGTGCTAACATTTTGGTGCTTTCACTGAGAACCAAATTATCAGGCCGTTAGGATCTGCTTTGCAGCTACTTGATTGAATAAATCCTCCAAAGGAGATCCAAGTTATTCACAGGACGTCCATTGATTCTACTCAAAGTTCCTATCAACCACTCTAAATGGGAAGACCACGTACCCGATCAGCCTCTCATAATGCGGACGTCAACGAGACTGCTAGCGTGCAACAAATAGGACATAGCAACCAACAAGAAAACCTAGGTGTAGGGACTACTACCAAAAATCAAGTGGAAATCGTTACAAGGACAAAGCTCAACGACTTAATGAGAGAACTCATGGAAAGTAGATGACAACTCACTGAGCAGATTCGAGCTAACCCTAACTTGATGACTCAGCTTACTCAGCAATAGCATCAGAATGTTGGAGGTAGCCCTGCTCCTTATTCTTCATCTGATAGCTCGACTTTCTTATGAACCTCCCAGGCGTAGACGCCGTAAAAATGAAACTACGCAAGCAGGATCTACTGATCAATCAACCAGGGATCAGTCACATCTTGGAGACCACGCCCAAGCCGGAACATGAAACTTAGGAGCGGGAGCATGTGTGGAGACCGGATGCTCGGCACCAAGATCCTAATGAAGCTGGCCTTTAAGATACATGTTTGGCCGATCGCCAATAGAGGGGACATCAACTTGAGCGGTCCCGTATAACGGAACCCGATCTTCCATCCTCCATTCAAACTCCGGACTTATCAGCTATGGTCAGGCAGTTAATGAGGGAGAATCAAGGCCTAACCAATGAAGATTGGGGGTTATCCAGAAGTCATACTCCATTCACCGATACCATTCTACAGGCCGAGTACCCAAGAAGTTTAGCATGCCAACTATCCTGGCCTACGAAGGAAAGACTGATCCCGGACAGCATGTGATGAGGTATGAGTGGACGATGGATTCTGCCAGAGCAAATGATGCGACCAAATGTAGGTGCTTCCCGATCACTTTATCCGGAATCGCCACCATATACTCAACTTCCCCCATGGTCTATATCCAGTTTTGACGAATTGGCAACGAAATTTGTAGAACAACTCAGGATACATGCAGCTCGTCCTAAAGACATGATGTCTCTATCAAGTGTAATTCAAGCCCAGGGAAAGTCATTGAAAGAGTATTTGCAAAGATTTCATGTTATGCCTACTGAAGTTAGCAACCCTAATGACTATGCAATTTTGATGGCGGTAATGTGAGGTGTAGATCTAGATTCAAAGTTTGGAGATTGGTTGGCAGGAAAGCCTCCGACAACGCTGGAGCATTTCTATTCAAAGGCTCATCAATTCATAAGAAGAGAAGAAGCCAGGTGGACGGGACGAGATAAGACACCAGGGCCTGTTTAGGAGAATGTGAAAAGCAACATCACCGTAAAATAATCCGACGATAACTCGGGAAAGGTTCAAGTAACATCCAGAACAAGCCTGGATGGTCTAAAGGGTCCGTAGGAGGAAATCCTGGAAAGAAAAGAGAAGCAGGGAAATGGAAGCCAAAGATTCCAACCTACAACGAATACACCCCCCTGAATGCGTCTCTTGAAAATATTTATCTGTTAACTTGTAACACTTTTCAATACAGAAAGCCATGCCCAAAGGAGTCCCCTGAGGAACAGAAGCGGACGGGGAAGTACTGTCGCTTCCATGAGACTTACGGGCACAATATAGAGAGTGTAGAAACCTCCATGATGCCATAGAAAAGTTGATCAGGCAGAAAAAGCTGCAGGAATTTGTTAAGAACCCACAAGAGGGTAGGCAAGGAACATCAGACCCCGGACGCAGGCCGGCTCCACGCCATCCAAAGGAAACTACCCGAACCGTGGGTAGATTGATCATAAACACTATAGTCAGAGGACCTCACCCTACAGACAAGAATTGGCAGGAGATGGAATGATATGCTACCTCCTTAAGGCATGCGGATTATAAGTGTTGTTCGAATGTGGAAGATGGAACCCCCGCAAAACAACAACGCATGATGACAGACGATATAGTGTTTAGGAGCCGAGATGCGGACAAGGTAGAGGCTGCTACCATCGACCCGATGGTCATATCTACGACGATTGGGCTAGCATACGTTAAAAGAATTTTAATTGATTGTGGAAGCTCCATCAACATCATCTTCAAAAAGGCATATGACCAAATGAAGATGGAGACAAAAGATTTAGCTATCTAAAGCCTGTATCCATGGCTTTAATGGTGCGGCGACTGACGCAATGGGGTATGTTGAGTTGCCAGTTGAACTGGGAGAAGGTGAGTATAGGAGGGTGTGAGTCCTATCGTTCATAGTGTTGAATGTTGATTCTCCATATAATGTATTTCTGGGTCGTCCGGCCCTAGCGGAGTTTAGGGAAGCTTTGGCCCCATGGTGTTTGATGTTAAAATTTCCGTCAGACAAAGGAGTTGGTGTAGTGCATGGCGAGCAGGCGACCAGTCGCGCATGTTATGTGGCAGAGCTGAGAGAGGCTCAACGGAGAGAGAAAGGAAAGGTTGCGGACAACTCTGTCCGCATCCGAAATACTGACAATTGACAAGTAGTGCCCAAGCCCTGGCTCGGGTGACACTCTCGGATCTATAAAGACATAGATCCAAGAGATGATGATAGGGGACCCAGAGAAGCGAATGCAGCACCGGCTGAGCCGACGATTGACATTCCAGTCAGCCGGGATGACCCATCACGATTGCTTAAGATTGGATCGCAACTCGACCCGTTTATGGCCAAGGATCTTACTGATCCCCTCCAAGCGAACCTAGATGTTTTCGCTTAGACACATTTTGATATGCGCAGGATTTCTCCTGCTATTGTGAGTCATATGTTGAACATAGACCCAAAGTACGTCCCAGTGAAACAAACATGGAGAGGCATGGACCGGGAGAGGTCCGCTGCTCTCGGAGAGGAGGTGGACAAACTCAAAGCCAATGGGTTCGTCTGCGACTCCCTCTACCCTGAATGGGTATCTAACCCTATGCTAGTGAGGAAAGCAAATGAAAAGTGGAGAACTTGCGTTGATTATTCTGATTTAAACAAAGCATGCCCGAAGGATAGTTTCCCTTTCCCAAGAATCGACCAGCCGGTTGATTCAACGGCCGGACACGATTTATTGTCATTTATTGATGCGTACGCGGGATACAATCAAATCCCTATGCACATTCCAGATCAAGAACACACCAGTTTTGTCACGGACGTTGGGTTATATTGCTATGTAGTGATGCCCTTCGGATTGAAAAATGCAGGAGCAACTTATCAACGTCTGGTGAATCAAATGTTTAAAGATCAGATTGGTAGAACGATGGAAATGTACATGGATGACATGCTCGTGAAGTCATGATAATCAAACGACCACATTCGAGACCTAGCAAAGATGTTTGATATACTCAGGCATTATGAGATGAAAATCAATCCTTTGAAGTGTTCCCTTGGCATAGCGTTAGGGATGTTTTTGGGTTTTATTATGAATGCACGAGGAATCAAAGCTAACCCAGAAAAGATTCAAGCTATTCGAGACATACAAGTGCCCAGAACTATAAAGCAAGTACATAGCCTGAACGGAAAGGTGGCTGCGCTAAGTCGATTCATATCCAGAGCTACGGATAAGTGCATTACCTTCTTCAATGTGATAAAGAAAGGAAAGAGAAATTTTGAGTGGACATCCGATTGTGAAGAAGCATTTCGAGCCCTTGTAAGGCATTTAGAAAGCCCCCTGGTGCTATCAAAACCAATTGACCATGATATGCTGTATGTGTACCTGGCTGCATCCCAACATGCTATCAGTGCGGCTATGGTTCGCGAGGAAGACCGAGTTCAAAAACTAGTGAATTATGTCAGTAAACGTTTGACGGGGGAAGAAAGAAATTATCCCAAGATTGAGAAACTAGCTTACTGCTTGGTGAATGCATCACGTAAGCTTTGTCCATACTTTCAGGCACACACAATCAGTGTTTACACGGGTCAACCCTTGCGGTAGGTACTCCAACGACCAGAAACCTCTAGAAGGATGTTAAAATGGAATATCGAGTTGAATTAGTTCGATATTACCTACCTACCATGAAGGGCAATACAAGGGCAAGCGCTAGTAGACTTCATTGCTGAATTCACCATGTCAGACGAATCAAACGGTCACAATGTCATACCTTCCGTTCGATGGAAGATGTACACCGATGGGGCATTAAACGAGCGTTGTTCGAGGCTGGCATAGTTCTTGTGACTCCTAAAAACCGATCAGTTTGTTATGCTTTGAAGCTCGAATTCCCAGCAACAAATAACGAAGCCGAGTATGAAGCATTGGTTGCTGGCTTGAGACTTATCAGAGAATTAGGAGTAAGATCGGTTGAAATCTTTTGTGACTCACAACTAGTGGTGTACCAAGTACGGGGAGACTATCAAGCAAATGGACAGAGACTTGCCCTATATCTTGCACGGGATCAGGAGCTGCTAGAAAATCTGAAATGTTATGATACCTCGCATGTCCCGCGTGAACAAAACAGAGCAGCCGATTCATTGGCAAAATTCGCAAGCATAGGCGATGCACAGCAAATGGGATTGGTTCCCGTTGAAACCTTACACGCTTCGAGTATAAATATGATGGAGGTAGATTTCATGTTAGAAACAAAAATCAAGAAGGAATCATGGATGACCCCACTCAAGCAATGCTTGCCACACGGGGTCGTACCCGAAAGAAGGAGCGAAAGACAATAAGTCATTCTTAAGGCTTCGTGATATGTAATGCAGGATGGGATAACGTATCGGAGGGGATTCTCGACCCCCTTACATCGATGCATAGCCCATGATGAGATAAAACGAGTCCTGAAGGAAGTCTATGAAGGAGAGTGTAGTGACCATACTGGAGGACATACGTTAGCAAAGAAAATCCTTCGCTATGGATACTATTGGCCGATTGTAAATCGAGATGTCGCAGACTATGTAAGAAGATGTGACAAATGTCAGAAATATGCAAAAATCCTAAGGGCTCCATCGATGGAACTCACAAACCATTCCCTAGCCGTTTGCAATGCGGGGGATCGACACAGTCGGTTCTTTACCCATATCCAAAGGTGGTGCAAAATACGCAATAGTTGCGGCCGATTATTTTACCAAGTGGGCAGAAGAAGAGCCTTTGGCCACTATCACCACCAAAGAGGTCATCAATTTCGTTGTACGAGATATTATATGCCGTTTTGGCCTTCCATGAACTATCGTTACAGACAATGAAACTCAATTCGAAAGCAAGGAGTTCAAAGAGTTTTGCCAAAAATATAGTATTGAGAAAAATTTTGCAGCAGTTGCTCATCCAAAAGCTAATGGACAAGTTGAAGCCGTGAACAAAATAATCAAGTCCATATTAAAAAAGCGTTTGGAAAAAGCTAGAGGCAAGTGGGTGGATGAACTTACGATAGCGCTCTGGGCTTATAGAACCACCCACAAGTTCGCGACTGGCCACACTCCATTCACATTGGCATATAGCATGGAAGCTGTTATACCCATAGAACTTGAAGTTCCATCACATCGAGTAACTTACTACAACCCTGAGTCGAATCGGGATCTTTTCTGGAATCACTTGAGTTCATTGATGAAAAACGTGAAGAAGCTTATTTAAGAACGACTGCGTATAGACACCAAGTCGCTCGATATTATAATGAAAAGGTCCAGCCGAGAATCTTTGATGTCGGTGACCTCGTTTTGAAACGAGTTTTCCCGCTCCCATCGCATATGAATCCCGCATGGGAAGGTCCATACATCATTGAATGGAAGCTTGGAGAGGGAACTTTCAAGCAAGCGACCGTTGATGGTGCGACACTCCCTCGAGAATGGAATAGCGAGCATTTGCGGCATTACTATACTTAGTCCATTTCTTTCATATGTTAATTGCACTTATTTCCAGCATGTTTTTATTCTTAGTTTTCGGCATGTAATAAGACAATTTACCTTATTTTCAATAATAAAGGCTTGAAGCCATCTTTTCTTTGATTATTGATGTTTCTGTGTATGATAATTCTATGGAAAACCACTGAAGTTACATGATTCTGTCTGACGTATGAATTGTACATGAACACCTCAAAATCTCCAAGTCCCCTGAGTTTGGACTGGAGTACTCTGAGTCCCCAAAATACTAAACAGAGTGTAAATGACATGAAATCTCCAAGTCCCCTGAGTGGGAACTAGAGTACTTTGAGTCCCCTGAGTGCGGACTGGAGTACTCTGAATCCCCTGATTGCGGATCAGATTATAAACGACTTGAAATCTCCAAGTCCCCTGAGTGCGGACTGAAGTACTCCGAGTCCCCAAAGTGCGGACTAGAGTATAAACGACATGAAATCTCCAAGTCCCCAAAGTGCGGACTGGAGTGCTCTGAGTCTCTAGAGTGCGGACGAGATTATAAACGACTTTAAATCTCCAAGTCCCCTAAGTGCAGACTGGAGTACTTTGAGTCCCCTGAGTGCGGACCAGGGTATAAACGACTTTAAATCTCCAAGTCCCATGAGTGCGGACTAGAGTACTCTGAATCCCCTGAGTGCGGACCAGAGTATAAACGACATGAAATCTCTAGGTCCCTTGAGTGCGAACTAGAGTACTATGAGTCCCCAAAGTGCGAACTAGAGTATAAACAACTTGAAATATCATGTCCCCTGAGTGCGGACTGGAGTACTCTGAGTCCCCAGCGTGCGGACTAGAGTATAAATAACTTGAAATCTCTAAGTCCGCAGAGTGCGAACTGGAGTACTCTGAGTCCCCAGAGTGCGGACCAGAGTATAAACGACTTGAAATCTCAATGTCCCCTGAGTGCGGATTGGAGTACTCTGAGTCTCCTGAGTGCGGACCAGAGTATAAACAATTTGAAATCTCCAAGTCCCTTGAGTGTGGACTGGAGTACTATGAGTCCCTTGAGTGCGGACCAGAGTATAAACGACTTGAAATCTCCAAGTCCCCTGAGTGCGGACTTGAGTACTCTAAGTCCCCAGAGTGCGAACTAGAGCATAAACGACTTGAAATCTCCAAGTCTCCTGAGTGCGGACTGGAGTACTCCGAGTCCCCTGAGTGCGGACCAGAGTATAAATGACTTGAAATCTCCGAGTCCCCAACGTGCGGATTAGAGTATAAACGACTTGAAATCTCCAAGTCCCCTGAGTGCGGACTAGAGTACTCTGAGTCCCTAGAGTGCGGACAAGAGTATAAATGACTTCAAATCTCCAAGTCCTCTGAGTGCGGACTGGAGTACTCTGAGTCTTATGAGTGCAGACTAGAGTATAAACGACTTGAAATCTCTGTGTCCCCTGAGTGCGAACTGGAGTACTCTGAGTCCCCAGAGTGGGGACTAGAGTATAAATGACTTAAAATCTCCAAGTCCCCTGAGTGTGGACTAGATACTCTGAGTCTCCAGAGTGCGGACTAGAGTACAAACGACTTAAAATCTCCAAATCCTCTGTGTACGGACTGGACTACTCCGAATCCTCGGAGTACGGACTAAAGTACTATAAATTCCCAGGAAACGAACTAAAAAATTATTCTAAGTACCCAAAGCGTGGAATAAAGTATGTACAATTCCAAAGAGTTTCCGACTTATATGAAGATGAATTAAGAAGTTTATGTAACTCACAATAGCTTGGGTTTCGACCACAATCATACAGAAAGTTGAACGATAAAAGTCTTTTGAAAGATAAAAGAACTAAGCTTTGTTTATCCAAAAATAAGTTTCTACTACAACTCCTCCAAAAGTTGGAGTCAAAAGTCTATTTACATAGACTACAAAAACAAATAAAAATTATTACACAATCTAAACCAACTCTCGTTGAACGAGAGTAACGATTACTTCTTTGATTTCTTCGACTTCTTTCCCTCTTTCATCTTCTCAGACGACTCCTCTCCCGCGCTTTTTCCCTTAGAAATTTTATTTGATGGGGAGGTAACAACCGAGGAAGTACGGGGGACCTCTAGTGGCCTGGACCCACCAGGGAGGATTACCTTCAACAGCTTGTTCAGAGGATCATCTAGGTCCATGGCTCGAGGCTCAACTTTGATTTCGGCCGTCTTCTTCTTTTCCTCCTCGAGCTGCTCCTTCATGCTCATTTTAGAAGTATGTTCAGAGGCGCTTGTGATCACGATTTCATAACATCCCTCGATAGGAGATGAAGTCTCGGACTTATCCTCATCAAGCACCTTAATCACCTGAGCATCTGGGCCGGGAGTCTCTCCTGTGTGAGTAGCCTCATTTGTTTTCCCCTTCACCTCCTTGGCGTCATCGCTCATCGGAGTGGGCTCGGGATCAGAACGGCCTGTGCAAAATCACGAAAAACAAATATTAGAATACAATGACCTCTCGTTGAAAACGTCGACTTTTGAAATTTTAAAACGAAGGGTTATATAACGGCTTCTGGCTGACTCTGAGCCGTCTGTGGTGTCTGACACTCTGGAATGGGAGATAGAACGTGAACGCCGAGGCCAGGGTCCTCCGGGTTATAACCAACATGTTGCTCAAATGGATCAAGTATCGGCCGATCAGCCGACTGAGTAGGAGCATGAGCTGGAGGCATGATTCCGAATGAACCGGCAATAACATCTTTCCCTTTCGATGAGGAGGAACCTTTGCAGTAAACAGCCTTCGCAGCGGATAGGTTTGAAGGCTCGTTCCCCTTAAGAAATTCTTTTATTAAAGCATCTTCATCGACCTCCGCGATGCCAAGTTCGACCTTCCTGGTTTTTATTAAAGTCTCCCACGCCTTATCTAGGGATTCGAGGTAGCCCTCACCTAGAAAAGTTAAGTCCCGATGCACGAGGACTTGGGCGTTGAATTCTACAATTAGTGGTTCGAACAAGCATTGACCTTCTCCTTACTAGCCTCTTTAGCCGCCTCAAGGGGAGAGTCAATCTCCACAGATGCTATTTTTTTGCCCTCTTCACAGGCTTCATCCTTTAGCATCCCGACTTTAGAAAGCTCGTCATCGAGCTTCACCTTCAGAAGCCGTGTAGCAACGATCTCTTTGCAATACCGTCGTGACTCTTCTTGGGCAGCAGTCTTCTCCTCTCTTTCTTTGCAAAGTTGATCCTCCAGCTCTTTGACTTGGAGGGCAAATGCATCCCTTTCCTTCTGCACTGAATCTATCTCTAAAGCCAAAGCCCCACAGCATTGGACCACCTCGTCGATTTCTTTCTTGTGAGTTGACTCCAGATGGTTGATGGCCTCTGCAGTATCTTTAGCACTCTGTGGGGCGGCTTCAAGTTGAGATTTTTATGCAGAGAGCTCTTTGTCTTGAGCTTTAATAATGTCTTTGTCATGGACAGCTTCGAGCTTCAGGCGATCAATTTCATGTTGGCGCTTAATGGAGACTTCTGAAACTTTTTCGGCTAAGTGCACAAATGCATCATGCTGAACATAGACATCATTAGTGCAAGCAATAGCGATTTGCTTGACATGTCCTGGAATCTGGTGAATCGCCAGAAGATATTTCAAGCCATCGAAGCATATCTTTGGAAACGAGGTGGTAGTCTCGATCGTCGGAGTCATCTCTATCTCGACGCTTGTCGGAACCCGAATCCCGGCCGAATTGGTGAAAAATCAATGAACCACGAAGGCGGTCAAGTCCATGTGTATGCCCCATTTCACGTACATAGAGTTTAAATAACGGTCAGTTAGCAAAGAGTAGAGTGCTGACAAAATTTTAAGTGCAAGGTGAAGTGCATGTGTTTGAGTGTGTCCTGTGTTTCCCCCCTACAGACCAGTTTCTTTACTAATAGGAGTTTTTTCTCCCTGGTTTTCGGCTTGAGTGCTTATATCGCCTCTCGCGGGCGAATGAAGCTTAAGGGCCTCTGGATTGTCGAAACCGTAGTTGAGCAGATCATCAGGTATGGTAAGGTTCCACAGGCCTTTCAGAGAACTTTCCAAGTGCTGCAAGGAAACTTCTTTCTCTACTGGAGTAAGGGTAAACTTAGAAGTTCCGCCACTATTTTATTCCTCGGCTTGTATGTCAGTTTCTTCTTCCCCTTCGAAGGGGAAGGCATCGTTTCAATGTCATGAACTTCGATTATCGGGTCCTGAGATGGACTAACATTTTTGCCCTGTACTTCGGGGGTTTCGGCTTCTTTAATCTCCCCTTCCTCTAGTGTGTCAAGGGCGTTGCATGCTGAAGACTCGGCCTGCTTTTTTCCTTTGCTTGAACCAGGCCTGGTTATGGTAACACCTTGGGGGAGGCTTATTCGGCGACCTTCCGTCGGCAACCCAAATTTCGTGAGCGACTCATTCGAAATGAGAGATCTGATGTCCTGGTCTTCTAGGGGGAGAGCTCGGATGGCTTCGACAGCTTCAGAATATCCAAGGCCCTCGGGACATGGGTTGATACCTATGAAAGTAGACGAAGAGTCAGAAAAGATGAAAATTTCGCCAAATTCAAGTATTGATTCAGAAAAGGAACTTACTTCCTTCTACCCATCTCCTGGAAAAACCAGGAGGACAACGCGCGTAGAACCACTCTTGCTTGCACTTGGCAAATTTGCTCCATGCCCCAGTCAGGATTTGGCATTTACTATGTGACTCGAGGAATATAAAAGATGGGCTACCTGACCGTCTCTTGAAGCGATAGATATAGCGGATATCGCCCGGAGTCGAATCGTGAAGTGGACACTCAAAAAGAGAATGCAAGTGTCGTATATGAATGTGTGGCTGTTCGGATGCAGTTGCAATGGGGCAATCTCAATATACTGCAACACGTCTCAAAGAAAGGAGTTGAATGGCAGCACTCTACCAACCCAGCACATGAATCTATTACAGGTTGTATATCCGACTGAGGGGGAAGTGAGGAGGATCCTTCCCCGATGGAATTAACACATCGTCGAAGGGGATTCCATGGACTGAGCATATCCGATGGAGCATACTTTCGTTAATCTTCGAGGCTTGGGAATCGATTGGATCGTCTAAGAAGATCGCTGCCTCTAGGGCGTCTGGAGCCAAGTCAATAAATGCGGTCGCAAGGCTCGGCAAGTCTTGTGCGAGAGTAGTTGACGGATTTGAAGTTCCTACTACTTCTTGTCGAGAGGATGGCCCGGGTCTGTCCGAGATCGTAGCGGAGCTAGATTTCCTAGACATCTCTAATGAAAATTGAATCTGATAAAACACCTGTTTGAACTATACTTGAAAAACAATCAACGTTAGACTTAACAACATAAATATTCCCCCCGTGTGGTGTATGAACTAGTGCGATCATTCAAATATAAATGCCAAGAGATTAGAAGTCACTAAATTGGTGGAAGAAAGTTAAGCTTTGAGCTTCATCTTCGAAGACCGTCATCGCTGACCGTCAACGAGATCTTGTCATAAGATGGTTTATGTCGTGAACTCGTCATCGATGCTATGTATGAAAGGTTATTAACTGTTTTAAGTAAGTTAAGTTCAAGTTTACAGTTGTATAAACATGGGAGTTGTCAGTCCGGATTGTCCGATATGCTTAGTTGTTTAAGTCTGTCCTTGTTCACTATCATATATTCAGGCATGAAATGTGTTGAGTCAATTGTGCATTAGGTTCGATTAGTGTTGCTATTATGCACAACTCTCCTACCTATCCTCTCCATTGTTCGGCATTCGGCTATTCATGCCAAACCGCAATCATGCCGAGCCGCCTCGTTCGGCACTCTACCCTCAACACCAACACTCTTCTACCTATCCACTTCATCGTTCGGCATTCATCTAGTCATGCCGTACCGCAACCATGCCGAGCCGCTTCGCTCGACATTTTGCCTAGCACCAGCTTTCTCACAACACATCCTCCCTACCGATCGGAACGGACGAGTTATCCATCAAGTTATGCCGAGCCGCCTCGTTCGGCACTCTACCCGCCTCCCACTCTTCACATGCATTCCCACTAACATCGTTCGGCATAAAAGAATCATGTCGGGCCGTGGTCGTGTCGAGCCACATCGGTCGGCATGCTAAACCTAACAACAACTTCACTCCAGTGCTTCTTCTCCAATGTCGTTCTTCATGAGGAAGTCATGGCGATCCACATCAACACGTCTTCCTCCAACTCCCTCCTTCAAACAAACTAAACATCTTACTAGATTGCCAATAGACCACAACTTCAACTCGCACGTCGCCCTCTTCCATCCTCCACTCTACCTAATCCTAAGGCTCCTTTAAACCTTGAATCCACCTTCCTAATCTACACGACTATCATTGTTTGTGGGTTAGAGGAAGGGAATGGGTTCGAGTTTTGTCTTAAGTCCCTAATTAGGGAGATTCAAGCGAATGAAGGGTTAGTACCTAGAAGAAGGGGCGAAGTCTGATGGAGTGCTCGAATTGGAAGTAGAGATCTACCCGGGCTTGCTGTTGAAGGCAATCGAGGAATAACCAAGAGAACTCGGAGACGAAAGGAGTTGTTGAGGTGTTGACAAGGGTTTGGGAGGAGGCAAGTTCGTAAGTTCTGTAGTATGGAGGTAAAAGTAAAAAATAAAAAGAATAGGGGGAAGAAAAGAAGGTGAAGGGACGACGACCGGAAGAACCGGTCAAGGCACAATGTCGTTCGGCATCCAGTTGTTGCTCGGCATCCAATCTCGTTTGGCATCTGCATGTCGTTCGGCATCCAACACCTCGCTCGGCATTCGGGAAAACGCTATCGAGAAGACAAAGCCAAGGCTTTAAGAGGAATACGGAGTGCTAATGGTTCAAAGTGCATCATATTCATCCACATGATACACTTTGGAGGGCAAGTGTTACTCGGTGGATTGACCAGGTATCCAAAGACTTGATGTCAAAGGCTCGTTTGGCACAACTAGGTCGTTTGGCACAACTAGGTTGTTCGGCATTTCATATCGTTCGGCACAACTGGGTCGTTCGGCATCTATCCTCGTTCGGCATCAACCTCGCTCGGCACGAAGCCTTGTTGGACACAGCAGGGTCGTTCGGCATTCATGCCTCGCTCGGCATTCCAGCCTCGTTCAACTTTCCAGCCTCGTTCGGCATTCATGCCCCGTTCGACATTCCAGCCTTGCTCGGCATTCCTTCTCGTTCAGCATTTCAGCCTCGTTTGGCATTCATGCCTCGTTCGGCATTCCAGCCTCGCTCGGCATTCCAGCCTCGTTCGGCATGAAGCCTTGCTCAGCATTTCTCCTCACAAAGCATGGCAAGGTCATTCGGCATTTGTGGATCGACATGTTGATGTCACTCGCCTCGGGCCGAGGTATCTCACTCCTAGGCCCAAGAGGGAAGTCCAACCCATCTTCGTCTATATATAAGAGAGCAAGGGCACAGTGAGATGGACCTTTTTTCGAGAACACTGGGGAGACTCTGCCGCTTTCAAGACTCGCTCTATTTTACTTAGCATTTGTATTCAAGTCTTTATAGTACGGATTGTATCTGTATTCAGTCACTTGTGAAAGAAAAAAAGATCGAAACTTAAAGTGGACGTAGGCAATTACGCCGAACCACTATAAATCCGGTGTTCTTGTTTTCTGCATTTAACATAGTATACAGTTCTCTTTTTTAATTTACTTTCTTCATTAATCTTTCTACACAATCTTTCTTAAGGATGTTAGTGACCAATTCTGGTGCTAACACCTCCTTAAAAATTTCGTCCTCGAATTTCAGTAAGGACTAAATAGCAAACATAGCAATCATCTGTAACAGCTCCTAACATCCATACTAGTATACCCGACTAGCAACTAGTCTATAGAAATCTAATGTAGGCATACCACCAAAGCAGATCAAGATAAGCCTCTTGAATCCTGTCCTTTGTCTCTCAAGTACAGTCCTTTTCGTTGTCGCTCCACTGAACTTTCACTAACTTGACTGTCTTGGTCCTCAATCTCTTTTCATCTCTCACTACAACCCAAACTAGTTGTTTAACAAAAGTCAAATCAGGCTTCACTACCAAGTCCTCCAACTCTGTCTCAGGAATAGTAGTCTTTGAATCTTGCACATACTTGCGAAGATGAGATACATGGAATACATTATGGATACTATCCAAACAGCTCGACAACTCTAATCTATATGCGAGCTTTCTAATGTTTTCTATAATCTGTAATTTTCCAACATATCTTAGGGCTAACTTTCTAGACTTTCCAAATCGTACCACACCCATCATCGGTGATATTTTAATGAAAACCTTGTCTCCCACTAAGAAGTCTAGGTCATTACACCTCTTATCTGTGTAACTCTTTTGCCTAGATTGAGCTTCCTTCATCCGTCCATGGATTAACTCAATCTTTTCTGACGTCTCTCTAACTAGATCCAGACCTAAGACAAATTTGTTTCCTGTCTTCAACCAACATGCTGGTGATTTGCATGGTCTTCCATACAAGGTCTCGAAAAGCGCCATTCCTATAATAGTCTGGTAACTATTATTATAGGAAAACTCAATCAAATGTAGGTGATCTTCTCAAGATCCACCGAAGTCCAATACACAAGCTCTTATAAATGCTCGAGTACCATATTGACTCTCTCTGTCTGCTCTTTTGTCTGTTGGTGATAAGCTGTATTCATCTTGAGCTTGGTACCTAATACCTCTTTGAGCCTCCTTCAAAATTAGCTAGTGAATAAAGTATCTCTATCACTGACTATACTACTAGGAATTCAATGAAGTCGAACAATGTTCTTTGTGAAAAACTTAGCCAAAACTAGTGTCGTCCTGGTCGACTTTAGTGGAATGAAACGGGCACTCTTGGTCAGCCTCTCCACAATAACTCATATACTCTCAATTCCTCTCCTTGACCCTAGCAACCCATAAATAATGTTCTTGGATATCGAATATCCTTTCCAAATTGGGATCTTTGAAGGCTGAAGTAATCCACTTGGCTTCTGATGTTCGGCCTTCACTTGTTGACAGTTTACACCCTGCCTAACCCACAAGCCAACATCTCTCTTCATGCCTTCCCAATAGAAGCTCGTCTTTATATCTTGATACATCTTGGCCCCTCCAGAATGAATCATGAACTTCGATCGATGAAATTTCTCCAGAATTTCCCTCCTTAAGTTCTCTATATTCGAAACACATAATCATCCTTTCTTTGTCAACCATCCTCTTTGGTCATGACTAAAATCCTTTAGGTCACCAACCTCTGATTCTACCTCAAACCTTATAATCCTCTCGGCTAAAACTGGATCCTCTCTCTACTTAGAAGCTATCCTCTCGATTAGCACTGGTCGAACTTCTAAACAAAGATAACATGGTATTACCCTGACTAGAACTAGCAATAGATCACAACTACACACCACAACTGACCAAGGTTTCCAGATCATTCCATTCTGCCAACATCGCTAGCACCACATTCTGATGTTTTCTACTGAGAGCATTTGCTACCTTGTTTCCTTTCCATAGAGTATACTCAATACCAATATCATAAGCTGCCGAAAATTCCAGCCACCTCTGCTGCCTCATATTCAATTCCTTCTGAGAGAATAAATACTTTAATGAATAATGATCAGTATATAATTCAAACCTATCCCCCAAGAGATAATGCCTCCAAATCTTCAAGGAAAAACTCACCGATGCCAACTCCAAATCATGAGTAAGATATCTTACTTCGTGTGGTCTAAGTTGTCTAGATGCATAAGCAATGACTTTGCCCCTCTACATCAACACTGCTCCCAATCCGGTTTCACATGCCTCAGTTTATACTATCAACCCATGGTTACCATCTGGAAATACTAGCATGTTGCATTGGTCAACAAATGCTTTAACTTAAAGAACCCTTCCTCACATTTGTCGGACCAAAGAAACTTCACATCTTTCCTTGTAAACTTAGTCAAAGATGCTGCTATCCGTGAGAAATCCTTAATAAATCTCCGGTAATAGCCAGCAAGTCCAAGAAAGCTCCTGATCTCAAATACCATCTCTTGTCTCTTCCAATTGTTCACAGCTTCAATCTTATCTGGATCGATTGACAATCCTTTCTCTGAAACCGCATGACCAAGAAACTTAACCTCTTTCTTTCAAAAATGACACTTAGAAAACTTCGCCTTCAGCTGATTCGGCCTTGGCATCACCAGCACCAACCTAAGATGAATATCATGCTCTCTTTCATCTTTTGAGCATACCAAATTTTCATCTATGAATACCAACATGAACCTATCCAAATGCTATCGGAAACCCCGTTTCATCAAGTCTACGAAGAAAGAAGATGCATTTGTCAATCCAAATGGCATCACTAATCATTCATACAAGCCATATTTACTCCGAAATGCAGTCAAAGGAATATTATCCTCTGCCACTCTCAATTGATGGAACCCTGTCGCCAAATAAAACCGGGGAAACACCTTGGCTCCACTCAACTGATCAAACAGATCGTCTATCCTTGGTAGAGGTATCTATTCTCGATCGTCCGTTAATTTAACTTACAATAGTCGATGCACATCCTTAACGATCCATCTGGCTTCTTCACGAAAACCGCGGCCGCTCCCCAAGGGGTACTACTTGGTCTAATAAAATTCCTTCTCTCAAGATCCACTGGCTGCACCTTTAATTCCTTCATCTCTTTCGGTGTCATCCTGCTAGGTGGTCTACTAACAAGTTCAGGTCCTACTACAAGATCTATCTGAAACTCAATAGCTTGTTTCAATGGTAGTCCTGTGACTAGCTCAAAGACATCTGCATATTCCCTTGCCACTCGAACCTGACTTAATTCTTTTCCAACCTCCATGGCACTTAACAAACCCAAACACTCTTACTGGAATTCTCCACTGAGAAGATGACCCGGTTATGACTATTTGGGTGTCTTAATTACACTTCCCTATCTTAGCAAAATATCCTAACCTCATACTTATCCAACCAATCCATACCCAAAATGATCTCGAAATCTACAAAATCAAAAACATACAAACTGCATGCAAACTTATGGCCTAACAATTCAAGTTCCAACTGGTCACATCTCATCCCTATAGTTGCATACCCTTTTATTGGATTTGCAACCCTTAAGGAAGTAACAAGGTATGTTGGTTCTATACATAACCTATCAACCAAATACTGTGATATAAATGAATGTGATGCACCAGTATCAAATTGTACCATAACTGGTATACTCTAAATCAAAAGCATACCTTCCATCACAGTTTCCCCTTTCTCTACTGTAGTAGGCCTAAAAGAAGATAGTGGTCAAATAGCAAAAATCTTCCCTCTATCCGCCCTGACTGGCTCTGGATAATGGTTCTTATAATGCCCAACTTGGTCGCAGTTGAAGCATTTCACATTCTTCTTCTCTACAGGCTTCTTTCCCTTTCCCGTCTGGCACTCATGAGCATAATGGCCCTTCTTATCACACATATAGCACACCAAATCAACCTTTGCTTTTTTGGCAGCTACCCTTTTCCAAGCTCCCGTCTTCTTAAAGAATTTCTTTTTGTTTCCCTGAGGATAATGGGATTCAACTAGATTCTCTTTAGCTGAAACGAAAAGCATCTCCTCATGGCGGATAGCCATCTCCACCACTACATTACAAGGCTCTCTAGCATGAGTAATAGTCATTCTACCCAGCTCTGGCCTTAGTCCACGAATAAATCTCCCATTCCTTCTAATATCAGTGTCTATCAAAGCATATCCATATCGATACAGCTCATCAAACTTAGCAGCATAATCAATCACTGACATCTCTCCCTGGACAAGATCCATGAACTTCCTCATCAATGCCGATTTGGCAACCTCAGATAAGAACCTCTACTTAAACCTTCTTTTAAAATCAGCCCATGTCAACTCTTCTTCCAGAACTCTGGCTGTCACACTGTTCCACCAGTGAAGCGCTGACCCTTGCAACTGTTTAGAGGCTAGCCTTCTCTTTTCTCCATCAATCAGCCTAAACCGATAAAAACCCACTCACAATTCAAGAGCTAATTCTCTACTCAACAGCATCCTCTATTCCAACAAAAAGCTTTCCACCCAGACTCGTGTAGTCTCTACTCAGCCTAGCATAATTATATCCAACTGGAGTTACAAGATTAGCTCCTCCAACATTACCTACAGCTCCTTCTTGCAAAAAATTAGCCAACAACTGATACACCATTCTTGCATCTATTGGCGGATTTCTAACACCTACATTGGCTTCAGCCTTTGGTTAACATTAGCCCGTCGACCTTGGTTCCTCCGGGTATTAGGTCGAGCATTTTCGATGGTTGTGGTGCTTCCTCCATCAAGATTTCCTCTTCCATTTCCTGCTTCCATATCTTCTTTCTCACATATCTACATACGAGCCTTCGTAAGATACGAAAGAACAGTCTAAGAGAGAGGGGAACACATACTTAGATATATACCTATATATCAAATACAAGTACGTTACTATAGCATTAACCCAATCCTCGATTATATTTCTTATTTATTAGATTATGTTTAAAAAGGCTTTTAGATTTTACTTTTCTTTTAAAGTTTCATTGACCTAGGCTCTGATACCAACTTGAAACATCCCCCTACATGGAGGCCAAAAACTAACGGCTATGGATGCCGAAATCATCCATAGTTATTAATCCTTGACGACCAAATACTGTAGTGTTAGATTCATGGATACACAGATCACAAGAATACGAAAGAACTTTTAACAATTGAAAGACATATTTCCACATTCCATTCAAAACATTTCATGTTTATTACATAACCTTAAAACATTAACCACGTTTAGCAAAATATAATTATTACACATATGCCAAGACCGACGTATTAAGATGCCCCCTTGGTTGATCAAAGTATATAATAGAACTAATAAATCTACTTTTACATCCAAATACATAGCAGAAAAAGATAACTCTAAATAATTAACTGCCTCCTACATGCCTTTGGAAGCTTTATTCATCTAAGAAGAGAAATTGAAAACCTTAAATCTCAAACTACTCAATATCAATTGAGTATCCAAGAGTTTAAGGGAAAAACAAAAATTTTGTGTCAAACATAAAGCCTGGTATGAATAATAATCTAACATCTTAATCCTTTTAGATAGCCAGTGAGACCACGCTGCTTAGCGGAACGGATTTTCCCCTTACTAGTATCTTAAAACCTTTACAAACCATATACTGTGCTCCTGCATCCATAATATTAAAGACACACACTTCAAAATATTATGATGATATGCATATATAAATACATTTAGGATTTCCCATCCCCCAGTTTAAATTAACACCCTATCATAAATTATAGTATTAGGGTCTCTATTAACCTATTAGTTTTCATGGATTTACTGATAACATTTTTCATTACATATAGACACCATGTCCTATTTCATAGTTTTCATGGGGTAACTAAGAACCTATAGCCTTCTGCCAATTAACTTAATTAATTCATGGGTCCCTCTGAACCTATTAGTCATTCCAATAACTAATTCCTTTATTTTAGTTTTCATGGATTGACTAGGAACCTGTGGATATATCCAATAACTCACTTCTCATCCTAGTTTTCATGGGTTAACTAGGAACATACTGATGCTTCCTTTAACTTCTTTTTTATCATATTTTTTATGGGTTTACTTGGAACATATTGATTGATATCAATTCTTAATCCGTATATAGTTTTCATGGGATTACTACAAACCATTTAGCCCCTGCCAACTGTCCTTAATACATAGTTTTCAAGGGTTTACTATGAACCTGTTGGTTACCTCCAATAAATAACTTCTCATAGTTTTCATGGGTTCACTATGAACCTATCTCCTAGACAACTCCAAAGTTTGAGCATCCTATATTTTGGTCTTCTCGACTCCCTAGATGCAATTCTCTCATTCAGGTGTTTACTCAATTTATGATTACTACTGGGTTAACCTAGCTGGTTCTTCAACCCATTTTGTCCCCAAAATACAATTATGGTTTTGCATGTAAATATATTCATATTTGAAGAAGCAAACATAACAATTTAACAATACTACTCCTGCGGGTTTAAGGCCCTTGAAATACATTTCATATAAAACATAGTTAATCCCATTAACTTATATTTTTATCAGGACAATACTTCTTCAAATTTATTTAATTAAAGTCCTTTCAAAGATCCTTTATTTAGCCATGGGTTTCTCCTTTAAAATTTATGTTTGGGGTTTTAAAACCTTTCGACACCTTCGAAACCTTTGCTTTCGATCTCATAAGACTACCTCCTTCGAAAGCCTAAAAAAGTTCTTCTTTAAAACATAAGGCTCCTGCCTTTCGAATACTTTAAAAATAACTTTTGAAAACTTTCGACCATGTGAAAGTATTATCATATCAGTATAGAAGCATAGCTTCAAAACCATTTGGAAATACCTTTTCAAAATCAATGAAGACTGCCCTTTGAAACCACTAAAAGTCCCATTTTCGAAAACATTGGATTTATACTTATAATGCCATTTTGGGTCGAAGTGAACATAAGTGAAAGCTTCTCTTTCAAAACCATTCTTTAATTCAAAAAGTATTGAGGAAGGTTGATAGTGTCGAAACCATCCTTTCTAAAGCAATAAAACATCAGGGTAAAACAATTAAAGGTTATCTTCGAAACCCCTTCCGAAACCATTTCATTCAAAACCCCTAACCTCTTTCGAAAGCATAAGGAAGTGGCTTGTATTTATAAAATCAACCGAACCTTTGACAACATTGATGTCTTCAATACCATTGGAAGTTCATCAATTCTAAGAAGGGTTTCGACATGGTCAAAACTACCCCTTCAAATAGCTTTAAACACAATCTAAGTAACTCCTTCGGAAGCTACTTTTTTGAAACAGAGGCGGCAGCTCTCTTTTAATACCATTGGTTTCGACTACTTTGAAACCCATTTGTAAACAGGCAAGCGCTTTTCGTTTAAGACAAAATAAAACATAGGAACCAACCCCTTCAGAAGCTACCTTTCGACACCCTACCTTCTGCCTTTCTCCAATGCACTACGTACCACCGAAATGATACCACGTGTAATTATTTACTGGTTTCAACCTAGAAGGTATGGACTTGGCTTAGGGCGGAAGGTCTGAGTCGAAGGGTTCTTCCAAAGAAGGCGGAACCCATTTTCTGAGCAAAAAGGCTGTTTTTACCACATAAAGTAAATTTTTTGTAACTAACTTGCCCACTTGTAAACACATGATTGGTTACATTAAATTTTCAAATTATTTTATTAAAATTTGCCACATTTTCTCAGATCTAAAAACATGCTAACTTTTAGTAATTAAGCCCTTCCTATTAGCAGAACAATTAAATCATTTAGGTCCTCCTTTCAATATAATTTAATTTCATACTATATCATTTAGTAAAAATCCCCAAAAATCCTAAAAATTCACTTTAATCATAGTATCTAACATAAATTTCAGACCTAAATTCTTAATATATTTTCCAAAATAAATTTATAAACCCAAATAACCATATATTCCTTTGAAAGTTCATAATTAATTCTCCGTGACTTGGAAAATTATAAAAAATGAAACCTAACTTTAAAATCATGTTTTCCATAACATATAATTTTTCCATGACATTATAAAACCATTCAACTTCGGTTGTACCCTAAAGTCGTGTATCTCCATTTAAACATTCTTGTTTAAACCATATAAATTATAAACCAAGCATATCATCATTCAGTATATCATAAAAATTAATTTATCCCTTAAATCCGAAACCATATGATTATAAAAACAAAAGTATATATGTAGTAATTATTATTCACCTTAGATTGAATAAGGTAATTGATGATTGACTGAGATTGATTTCTTCTAGATTGATCCTAAGATTTACTTTGATTTTCTCTTTTCTTTCTTCCTAATGGCCAGCCTTGCTCTTCTTCTTATGGTCATAAATTTTTTTGTGATAAAATGAACGTGTATGTCCTAAAGAAAATGGTACAAGGGTAGAGAACATGGGCGGCAATTACCCTAATTCCCTTATATTTATTTAGCCAACATTTAACCATTTATAAGTTCATTTAATTTAAATAAGCACGAGCACTTAGTTTATTAATCAACCTCAATCTCCTTATCTAAATTATTCTATTTATTTACTCTAATTAAATCTCACGAATAATGTCAATAAAAATAAGGGGTGTTACAAACCCTCATTAAATTATGCACCTCGCTTTCCCAACTTGTGGGTCCACTAACTCTCTCACTTCCTCCTCCAGCCATATAGGGTTCCGGACCTGCTACCATTTATACTGGTTTCACCGCTATCTCTAACATGAATTTTGGCCTTATTCTCATCTCCTGCTCCAGGTGTGGACCTAATTCTGAAAAGATAGGAGCCCTAAAGAACTTGGAGGATGTCTTTATATCAGTGGACAATTCGGTGGTGATCACCAATCAGTCAGGTCTAATAGAGAAGACAACAATAGTGTGAGAAATGCAGATTATGGATCTTAAGGATAGGATTAACACTAGAGGGGGGGGTGAATAGTGTTTATAAAGAATTACTAGATCTTTTTCAGTTTATGTTAATTTAGACACCGATGTATGCAGTATACAGATACAGATATGTTTACAGAAACAAACACAGATGCAGAAATAAGATAAAAGCAGTAAAGGAACACACCGGATTTTATACTGGTTCGGAGTTACCCTACATCTAGTCTCGCAACACAAGTATGGATTTCCTTTCAAAAGCAATTGTACAATTACACCCTCGGTTTCAAGGCTACGAGGTACACCCTCTAGAATTTCTATCCTCCGGGTAGAGATACTTGATTTTCGGGCCACAAGTTTACCCAATTGATTTACCAAGGCTACAATCACACCTTTTCTCTTTTGATTGATTTCCAAGGCTACAATCACAGCTTTTCTCTCTTAATAGATTACAAAGAAGTCTATAACTCTGAATAGCATTGAGAACCTTGTAGAGATAGTGATAGAGAATCAAACTAGAAGTAATCGAGTTTGATTCAATGTTGATTTCGGCAGAGTAATGGTAAGAATATGTATTAAGAAATGTGGAAGAAGAAGAGGAGTGAAAAACCAGAAAATCTGATCTAAAATTCGTTGAAACTAACCCCTATTTATAGAAGAACAACAACCATGTCCATTCATGAAGAGTTATGGTGAATAGACACTTCTCTTGAAATTTAAATTTTGAAGTCAACTGACACCATGTCGACACGGGGTACCTGGGCATGTCGACATCCCAAAGGATTTTTTGGTGTTTTGATTTTCTTTGAAAATATCTTTTATTTTACATTAAAATTATTTTAAACTTTGTAAATATACTTGACTATAGTTAAAATTCATAAGTAAATATAGAGAATAATATATATAGAATTTAATTATAATTTTATATTTAAATCTAAGTATAAATATTTAAAAGTTAAATTGAATATATTATATTAAAAGATAGTTTAAAATCAGGAGTAAATTGACTTTCAAATTAAAGATAATTTTGAGGCTAAAATTATTTAAAATTAGGATAAACTGTTTTGAATCTTTTAAAAGGAAAGTTCTGAAAAACATTTTGAAAACATGATATAATTTTGAAAAATCATTTTGAATAAAAAGTTAGCGATACAAAACAATGTTCCACTAGATTTTTCATAGGTTCCATCCTACTTAGGGTTCCATCCCTTTAACGGGCTCGAAGTGGATTCCATTCCACGAATAAATTTGATTTTAAGATGCCAGTGCTTTTCTACGAGTTTTAACAAAAATTCCTAGTAAAAAATACTTATGCTTGAAATCTTGAACTCTTGATAATCTTGATACTCATGAGTCTTCTATCTCGATATCTTGAATCTCTGTACTGTACATTCTTTATTCTTGGTACCTGCATGGTTAAATCCTGCATATACATATATGTCTAAACTTATAATGTTAGTATTTATATTTTATAATCTATTCTAAGGTTATTGTCATCAAAACTATCATCTCACGAACTAACAATCTCCCCCTTTTTGATGATGACAACCTTTGTTTATATAATATTATTTCTATCCTAATAACTCCCCTAAAACTAATAACTCCCCCTTAATTAATGCCTAACTACCCTATTTTATATTTCTCCCCCTTTGTCATCAACAAAAAAAACTCACTCCAAACTATATAACTCCCCCTAAAACTAACACTATGACATGTGATTATAATGATAGTGTTATCATAAGTAATCATCACTTAAATCTAATACTGAAACATAGTCCTAATCTATTAACTATCCTAACTAAGAATTCACGATAGTACTTATAATTAAAACTCATATAAGAACATGAGTTATTTATTACGTATGAAGTTGTATATACACTAGCGTTTAGAAAACATAAAGAAACACAAACAACAATGGAGAAGAAAGAAAAGAAACTATTGTGTGTTTTTAAACATAGAAGATCTATGAGTCGAACAGTTTGGATAGTGGAAATAGAAATTTCCATGTTGTTCGACAAGATTCCCATTCTTGTCAAAACACACTTCTCCACCACACACGACTTGGTCATCCTCCTCCTCGTGCGCTTCCTCCATGGGTTCTTCTTCTTCTTCTTCGTTGGCCTCTTGTTCTTGATTGAGTGAAGAGTCTTCATCAATCAAGATAGGGTTGGCCTGGTTATCCATTAGGAATTTTTGCAAATTCCTAATAATCTTTCCTTGCCTCTCTTGTTCCTTTGCCATACGAAGTTGAGTCACTTGAATTTCAGTTATCATCTGAAGTGCATCCTTCAGAGAGTCCTCTATTTTAGTCACACGAGCGAGAGTAGTATGTTGAAATGGACCAGACGTAGGAGAGGGGAATGAAAAGGTTGATTTTATGTTTGATTTGGAAGAGGAGGCCATTGATTATTTGATTTCAGAGAGAAGAACAGAGAGATAACAGAAAGGATGAATAAAATTTCAAAAAATGTGAAGAATATATAACAATTTATTTTGAATTTTGGCGGGAAAAATTTCAAAATTAAAAACGTTGCATGTCGACATGGGTATGTGGGGGATGTCAACATGGTCCTTTTTATTTTTACTATTTGATTTTAATATTAATTATTAACTATACTTGTTATTTATTTTATATTTCAGTTATAGAACAAATACCTAATTCTCTTCTTAATTTGGTAAAAATTGATTCATTTAAGGGTTTTGCTAAAATATCAGCAATTTGATTTTCAGAATTGATATAATCGAGAGTAACTGCTTCTTTACTTATGTTATCTCTGAGAAAATGATGTCTAATATCAATATGTCTAGTTCGAGCATGTTGAGTAGTATTTTTGGATAAATTTATCGCACTCGTATTGTCACAATAAATTGGTGATTTTGAAAATTTTAAACCAAAATCTTTTAAGGTTTGTTGCATATATATTACTTGAGAACAAGCCAAAGTAGCAGAAATATACTCTGCTTCGGTTGTTAATAAAGAAACTATGTTTTGCTTTTTACTAAGCCAAGAAACCAGTGAATGCCCCAAAAAGTGACAAGTTCCACTTGTACTTTTTCAGTCTGATTTACAACCAGCATAGTCAGCATTACAGTAAGATATTAAGTCAAAAGAATCATTTTTAGGGTAGAATAAACCATAATCAGATGTGTGTTTAACATATCTTATGATTCGTTTTACAGCTTTTAAGTGGGTCTCTTTAGGTTGGGATTGATATCTGGCACAGAGACAAACACTATGCATGATATCAGATCTACTGGCAGTAATATAAAGTAGTGATCCAATCATTCCTCTATATAATTTTGGATCTACATCTTTCGAGAGATCTTCTTTACTAAGGTACTCATTGGTTGCCATGGGAGTGGGTTTTCCACTCGCAGTAGTCAAACCAAACTTACTAATTAGGTCTTTAGCATATTTTTCTTGACTAATAAAGATACCATTATCTAATTGTTTTATTTGTAATCCTAAAATGAAATTTAATTCACCCATATGACTCATCTCAAACTCTTTTGTCATTATTTCAGAAAATTATTTATTCATTTCAAAATTAGTTGAACCGAAAATGATATCATCTACGTAAACTTGTACTAGTTGAATATCATTTTTATTTCTTTTAATAAAAAGAGTATTATCTACTTTACCAATTTCAAAATTAGATTGCAATAAATAAGATCTTAGTCTATCATACCAGGCTCTAGGAGCTTATTTTAGACCATATAATGCTTTCTTAAGTTTGTAAACATGATTTGGTAATTTATCATTTTCAAAAAGTAGTGGTTGTTCAACATATACTTCTTCTTTTACAAATCCATTTAAAAAGGCACTTTTAACATCCATTTGAAATAATTTGAAATTATTATGATTTACGAAAGCAAGTAGAATACTAATGGCTTCTAATCTTGCTACGGGAGCAAAGGTTTCATCAAAATCTATTCCTTCTTCTTGACAATAATCTTAAGCAACTAATCGAGCTTTATTTATAACTACCTCTTCTTGTTCATTCATTTTATTTTTATAAACCCATTTAGTTCCAATTATAGTTTTATTTTCTGGTCTAGGAACAAGTTCCCAAACATCATTTCTAGTAAATTGATTTAATTCTTCTTGCATAGCCAAAATCCATGAATCATCAGTTGATGCTTCTTTAGGATTTTTGGGTTCAATAGTTGATATAAAAGCGACATTACTCATTTGACTTGGTTGATTTCTAGTTTTAACAACAGATTGCATATCTCCCAGTATATTTTCTATAGGATGATCTTTTAAAAGTTTTGTCCTTTTATTAGGATGATTAATTTCATTATTAGTTTCAATTGATTCTTGATTTTGAGTGATTAAATCCTCTTCATCGTTTGTATCTTCAAAAAATTTGAAATTTTCATCAAATGAAACATGCATTGTTTCTTCAATGCAATTGGTTTTTAAATTAAACACTCTGTACGCTTTACTTCTATTAGAATATCCGATAAAGGTACCTTTGTTGGATTTAGGATCAAATTTATCTAAATTATCTTTTGTATTTAAAATAAAGCATTTACTTCCAAAAATTATGAAATAAGATACCTTAGGTTTCTTTGAATAAAGAAGTTCATAAGATGTCTTATCAGTTAAAGGTCTAATTAAAATTCTACTTAAAATATAACAGGCAGTAGCAACTACTTCTGCCTAAAAATTCTTTGGCAAATTACTATCTGTAAGCATAGTTCTCGCACACTCTTGAATCGTCCTATTTTTACGTTCTTTTTCTCCGTTTTGTTGTGGAGTTCTTGAAAATGAAAAAGTGTGAGTTATTCCCTTTTTATTGCAGAATTCCTTAAACTTTTCATTTTCAAATTCACCACCGTGATCACTTCGAATAGTTATAATTTTTAGAGAAAATTGATTTTGAATTCTTTTTGAGAATGTCTTAAAACATTCGAAAGTATCACTTTTATGTTTCAAAAATATTGTCCATGTAAATCTAGATTAATCATCTACAATTACAAAAACATATTTACTATGATTTATTGACAGAATTTGAGATGGACCAAATAAATCAAGATGAAGTAATTCAAGAGGTTTTGAAGTTGAAATCATATCTTTTAACATAAAGGAACTTTTTCTAAGTTTTCCTAATTGACAAGCATCACGTAAACTATCTACTTTAAAATTCATTTTAGGGAGACCTCTTACTAGATCATGTTTTGACAGTCTAGATAAGAGTTTGAAATTCAAATGCTCAAATCTCTTTTGCCAAATCCAAGGGTCACTTGTATTTGCCGACAGACACAGGTTATCATTTGAAACTTTCATACTAAGAATATAAATATTCTTTTTCCTGACTCCCTCAAATATAATGGTTGAAATATTATCTTCAATGTGACATTTATCTTTTTCAAATTTAATTTTATATCCTTTATCACACAGTTGGCTTATACTTAGCAGATTATGTTTCAGATTTTTAACTAGCAAAACATTAGTAATAGTAGGAGTTTCAGAATTACAGACTTTGCCGATGCCAATCACATATCCTTTTGAATTGTCTCCAAAGTTAACCAATTCTCCGTCTTTGTATATTATATCATTCAGTATATCTAGATTGCCAATCATGTGTCTAGAACATCCACTATCAAGTATCCATATGTTCTTTCTGATCTGCACAATTTGTCCGTTGTGGATTGATTTCCCAATACCCATAAAGCATGATTGCTGCACATCAAACAATCTTGGTAGACAACTTGAATTTGAATATTGATTATATGCAGACTCAAGAAACAATGATGGTTTGAATACTTCTAAATTAGTATTAACAAATATAGCCATTTTAAAAACTTTTTCAAAAATCAGATTATGAAACTTTGAAAACCAGCCTCTAATACCAATTGTGAGAAATGCGGATTACGGATCTTAAGGATAGGATTAACACTAGAGGGGGGTGAATAGTGTTTATAAAGAATTACTAGATCTTTTTCAGTTTATGTTAATTTAGACACCGATGTATGCAGTATACAGATACAGATATGTTTACAGAAACAAACACAGATGCAGAAATAAGATAAAAGCAGTAAAGGAACACACCGGATTTTATACTGGTTCGGAGTTACCCTACATCCAGTCCCGCAACACAAGTATGGATTTCCTTTCAAAAGAAATTGTACAATTACACCCTCGGTTTCAAGGCTACGAGGTACACCCTCCAGGATTTCTATCCTTTGGGTAGGGATACTTGATTTCCGGCCCACAAGTTTACCCAATTGATTTACCAAGGCTACAATCACACCTTTTCTCTTTTGATTGATTTCCAAGGCTGCAATCACACCTTTTCTCGCTTAACAGATTACAAAGAAGTATATAACTCTGAATAGCACTGAGAACCTTGTAGGTATAGTGATAGAGAATCAAACTAGAAGTAATCAAGTTTGATTCAATGTTGATTTCGGCAGAGTAATGGTAAGAATATGTATTAAGAGATGTGGAAGAAGAAGAGGAGTGAAAAACCAATAAATCTGATCTAAAATTCGTTGAAACTAACCCCTATTTATAGAAGAACAACAGCCATGTCCATTCATGAAGAGTTATGGCGAATAGACACTTTTTTTGAAATTTAAATTTTGAAGTCAACTGACACCATGTCGACATGGGGTACTTGGGCATGTCGACATCCCAAAGGATTTTTTGGTGTTTTGATTTTCTTTGAAATATCTTTTATTTTATATTAAAATTATTTTAAACTTTATAAATATACTTGACTATAGTTAAAATTCATAAGTAAATATAGAGAATAATATATAGAATTTAACTATAATTTTATATTTAAATCTAAGTATAAATATTTAAAAGTTAAATTGAATATATTATATTAAAAGATAGTTTAAAATCAGGAGTAATTTGACTTTGAAATTAAAGATAATTTTGAGGCTAAAATTATTTAAAATTAGGATAGAGGGTTCTGAATGTTTTAAAAGGAAAGTTTTGAAAAACATTTTGAAAACAGGATATACTTTTGAAGAATCATTTTGAATAAAAAGTTAGCGGATACAAAACAATGTTCCACTAGATTTTTCGTAGGTTCCATCCTACTTAGGGTTCCATCCCTTTAACAGGCTCGAAGTGGATTCCATTCCACGAATAAATTGGATTTTAAGATGCCAGTGCATTTCTACGAGTTTTAACAAAAATTCCTAATAAAAAATACTTATGCTTGAATTCTTGAACTCTTGATAATCTTGATACTCATGAGTCTTCTATCTCGATATCTTGAATCTCTATACTGTACAGTCTTCATTCTTGGTACCTGCATGGTTAAATCCTACATATGCATATATATCTAAACTTATAATGTTAGTATTTATATTTTATAATCTATTCTAAGGTTGTTGTCATCAAAGCTATCATCTCACGGACTAACACGTAGCAGGCAGACTGGAGGAAGAAAGAAAGGGATTGTAGATGAAGAAGGAGAGGGAAGAGTAGAAGCGCACGACCCCAACAACCATTATGTTGAAGGTGTGGAAAGAGGGGAGTGCAGCTATCGGAGGGTCTGAGGGGTCTAACCCTCTACCAGAGGAGAGACCGGGAAGGATAGGAAGAAGTGCCTAATTCATTTGGGCAAGGGCGGAAAAGGATGTGGAAATGCGAAATGAAGTCTTGAAGAGCTTGAGCAATAGTGGAGAGGGGTTTTTATCGTCTTTTTTTCATGCATCTTTTACTTTTGTAAGTTTGTTGTACAAGCACAGAGTCTGTACTTAGCATCATTTCTTTTGCTATTGCAGCAACAAAGTTTGTACTTTTGCTTTTTGGTGTCCAAACAGGCTGACATAGTGCGATAATGGCCCCCGCTGTTTGATTTTGTACATAAAGTTATATAAGTAATGAAAAGATCAGTATTTCTACTATAATCTCCTCTGTGTACTGTGTCGGTTTATATACCGCTGTATGTGTGCATAATATGATTGCTCATCTTGCAATTTCTATATTATACAAAACTGTATAATGTGACTAGCGATATTTTTATTTACCGCAATTCTATGCATATAAATGGTGTAAATAGTGTACCTTGCAGTTATATAGTTTTACTATTTTACTTAGCTTTGTTGTCGCTGTTAGAATTTTTGTCCAACATAAAAGAACCCTCAAGTGACTTTTATTCTAACAAGTGTTGGTATGTTGTATGCCCCCTAGTCCATGAGGCTGATTACTTCAAACATTTGATGTGAGACCGGGAGCTCCGGGCTACTCATTACCCTCAATCAAAGGACATACTAAAGCTCCTATCTTCGGGAACGTGTAGCTATTTAGTTTTATTATTTTACTTACCTCTGTTGCAGCTGCTATAATTTTGTTTAGCATAACAAAAATATGGAGTGACTTTTATTTGACCTAGTGTTGGTTTGTTGTATACTCCCTAGTCCATGGGGCTGGTCACTCCCAACACTTGATGTGAGACCGAGAGCTCTAGGCTACTCTCTGGTTGCCTCTAATCAAGGACGTACTACAAGTCCTATCTCTAGGAACTTCCAGTCCGCATGCTCAATTCTGACCACTATGTACTTTGGTTACAATTGATTTTCTCCGAGTTTGGTATTGAGGTTATATCCATACGTCATCCTCTATTTCTTAAGACTTATGGACAACTCAATTTCTTGGATTTTCCTTTAATGTCACCGATATTTGGGCGATGTTGAGTTTTGTGTGGTGGGGATTGATTTCTACTAATCCTATAATTGATAAATTTCTTAATTTTGTCGAAACAATGTTGTTACTTAGGAGGTTTTAGCAAACTGATGATATTACCAGGGTTATAGTAGTGATTTAGAGTACGCTTGAATGTAGTTCCGTTGGTTCAAGTGGCAAGGGAGTGCATGCTTGCTTGGATGTGGTTCCATTGGTACAAGAAGTGAAGGAGTTGGGCACACTTAAATATAGTTCCATCAGTTTAAGAGGCTAAGGAAATGGGTGATTACTTGGATGCAGTTCCATTAGTCCATGAAGTGAGGCGCGGCTTATAGATGCACGTGAGAGTTTGGGCATTCTCGATGTTGCCAGAGCAATGCCAGTTTTCAGAGGGCGGGGATCAATTTTCCTTGTCGATCCGAAGATTTGAGTTGATTTGCTTCCATCAACTCGGCAGGTTACTTACTTGAACGCGGTTCCATCAGTTCAAGGAGCATGTAGGTGGAGTGTACATGGATGCGGTTCCACCGGTCCAAGCAGCGAGTGAATGTTTTTCGAGTCGATCCGACCCTAATGACTCAACAGGTAGATTACATGAATGCGGTTCCATTGGTTCAAGAAGCGAAATAACATTGTTGGTAGATTAAAGAGAAAGGCAAATCCTACCTATTTCCTCTAGTATCCCTAGTGGCTTATTTGCGAAAATAGGAAATACATAGATAGAAATTCAAACAAGATAGTGCCATCATGAATTGTTGTTCCAAGCATGGGGATTTTGATTTCCATAGGCCGTTGTGAGCTTCCATCTTTAAGTTTTTGGCCGATAACGTAGGGTCCTTTCCAGTTTGGGCCAAGTGCCCCCGTACCCGGGTAGATACGTTTCAGGATGAGATCTCCCACTTTGAAGGTATATTTGCAAACTTTGGTGCTGAAGTTTCATGCCACACTCTTTTGGTGAGCAACAGTCCTTAGCTCATCTTCTTCCCGCTTTTAATCAATCTAGTCAAGTGACTCGAGCAGAAGCTGCTCGTTTTCATTTGGATTGAAGTGTCGTCTTCGATGAGAAGGGACTTCCAGTTTCATTAGGATCATTGCTTTCGAAACTTATACCAAGGCGAAATATGAATGCTCAGTCATCGATTTATGAGTCATACTGTAAGCCTATAGTGCAAGCGAATGCACATAAACTTAATTTCCTTTAGCTTTCGTTGGGCATTTATTGATGTGGGATTTGATGATTTTTTTCATTACATCTACTTGTCAGTTTTCTTGCGGGTGTGTCACCACGGAGAAGCTCTTCTCAATCCGAAAATTCTCATAAAAGTTCTTGAATTCAGCACTCTCGAACTGAGTTCCATTGTCTAGGATGATTTTCTATGATACTCTGAACCTCCAAATAGTATTTTTTAGTAACAAAGTTAATTACTTTCTTAGTAGTGATGGTGGCTAGTAGTTCTTCTTCGGCCCTTTTGGTGAAATAATCAATTGTGATGAAAGTATATTTGGCCCCCCTTTAGCTATTGGTAATATGACAATTAGATTGATTCCCCAGATTGAAAACGGCTACGGCTGAACATTTGCGTCAGCTCTATGGATGGGGTTCTCGTAACTTTGGCAAATCTCTGGCACCGATCGCAAAGTCTCGCGCAGTCTACTACATCTTGGTTGACTGATGGCCAGAAATATCCACAACGAAGGACCTTCTTTGCTAGTGCCTGCCCTTGATGTTGTCTCCACAACCGCCTTAGTGAACTTCTTGGAGGATCCTCTTGGCTTTGCTACTAGTTACACATCTAAGTAAGGGGTGGAGAATCCCCACCTATAGAGCATTCCATCTTTTAATATGAATCATGGCACCTTTGGAAGAAGCTTTTTTCGCTCATTTTGATCCCTGAGGAGTGTCCCTCTAAGTAGATAATCTTTAATCGGTGTTATCCATGATTCCTCTTCCTCTGTGGTTTCTAGAATCCAATCAACATCCATCTAATCTATGTTGGGATCCATCAACATCTCAAGTAGAACAAGCCCCATTAACTGTACATCTCAGGAACTAGCTAGTTTAGCTAGGTAAACTGCTTTCATATTCTATTCTTTCGGAGTATGACTTATGGTATAGTGTTCAATATCATTCAGCAATTCCTATGCCTTTGACAGATAGAGGGCAAGGTTTGACCCCTTAGCCTGATGTTCCCGTTTCACCTGACAAACAACTAGCGAGTGTCGATGTAAATATGCACAGTCCTTATTCCTAATTCCTTCATAATTCCAATCCTCCTATTAATGCCTCGTATTCCGCCTTGCTGTTAGTAGCAGGGAACACCAACCTTAGAGCATAGCAAACAAACCATCCTTTAGGAGTTTCGTGAACAAAACCTACTCCTGAGTATAGATCACTTGATGCACCATCGAGAAATAGTTTCCACCATGAGACTATTTATGGAGTGTTTTCTTCTCTGCCTTCTTACATTGTGAACTCGGCAATGAAATCTGCCAAATGTTTATCCGTTGATTGCCATTTCGGGGTGATAAGTGATGTCATATTGACTCAACTCAATGTTTCATTTAAGAAGTTGTCCTAGCATCTATGGATGGTACATCACCTGCTTTAGGGGTTGATCCGTCAATACTTTGATTGGATGAGCCTAGAATTATGGGCATAACTTCCTTGAGGCGATCAATAGGCAGTAGGTTAGTTTTCCAACTCTGGATAGTTTTTCTTGCCTCCATTGAATCGCTTATTAATGCAGTAAATGGGCCGCTGGATTCTAGCTTCCCTGCATACTAGTGTTGTGCTTAGAGTGTGAGTTAACACTGCTAGGTAGATGAATAGGTTTTCGATGTCCATTGGTTTAGACAAAACTAGTGGGGTTATCCTCAAAAGCATTTTGCCAGGCCTAGTTCCATTTCAAATTCTTCTTACCCTTTTTGAATGCATCGAAGAATGGGATACACATGTCCATTAATGCCTAGTGCTACAATTTTTCCATTTAGACTTTGTAATTCCTCATTGGTCGTAAGGGCTATGACGTTCCATAGAGCAGTAATTTTCTTAGGATTATTTTCAATGCCCCTAACATTAATGATGAAACCTAAAAATTTTCCTAGAGCCACACCAAAAGAACAATTCAGCGGGCTAAGCTTCATTACATATTTTTAAAGAATTTCAAACATTTATAAGAGGTTATCTAAGTGATTTCCTGACACATGCAACTTGACTAGCATGTTGTCCACATAGACCTCCATCTTTCATTCGATTTGATCCTTGAACATTATGTTCACCAACCATTGATATGTTGCCTTGTTTTCAGGCCGAATGGCAATACTCGGTAACATACAATCTAAGGTTAGTGATGAAGCTAGTATTCTTCTGGTCAGATTCATGCATCATAATTTGGTTGTATCATGTGTAAGCATCCATAAATGGAAGTAGTTCATGGCCTGCAGTTCCGTCTACAAGCTGGTTGATTCTGGGTAATGGGAAGCAGTCCTTTGGACAGGCTATTCTTAGGTTCGAGTAATCAACACAAGTTCGCCACTTCCCATTAGACTTCATAGCTAGAACTAGATTCAACACCCACTCTCATCGTGGATTAAGCCATTAGCTAGCAACTTGTCCACTTCTTCCTTTAGCATAGCTGATCACTCCAAACCTAGGTTGCATCTCCTCTGCCTTATTGAAGTATACTTAATATCGATATTGAGTGCGTGATATGGTATCTCTGATGATATCTCACAAATATCGAAATGCATCCAAGTGAACACATCCATGTTGTAGTGAAGAAATTTAATCAATTCTTGTTGCATTTTGATCCCAAGTTATGGCCCTGTTTTTAAGACTTGAGTTGGGTCATCCATATCAATAAGGACTGACACCGTAATCTCTATCTGTGTCGCACCGTAACCTCTATTGCTGTCGCCTGTTCCTCCCCTAAACTCTTCTTCCTAGGGTCCAAATTCCTGTTGAAATGACTACGGTCCCCAAGCCATGGGCAGTTCTGTAGTAGCTATGTTGTCGGTTCACGAATGTGGAGAGACTTTCCCATATTCTTCCCCTTTTCCTTTTGTTTCGATTCACGTAACTCAACAATGTAATATTCTCTAGCAACACTTTGATCTTCCTTTATAACTCCAGCTCCATTCTCTGTTGGAAATTTCATGGTAAACTGTGGAGCCAAAGCAATCCTAAAATCAACAAAGGCAAGTCGACCCAATAATGCATTGTAAACTGACATTTCATCCATGATCACGATGGTTTGGATAAGGACAACCCTTTATTCTCCTTCTTCGAGCTCGATAGGGAAGTCAATCTTCCTGACTGGATGTCTTGATTTTCTCGTAAAGACCTAGATTTTCATTCGGCAAGTAAACACATCCTTCATGCTGATCTTCATTTGATCGATCGTATGTCGAAACAAGATGTTGATAGAACTTCCGTTATCCACCAGGGCTCAACATACAACTACCGGCCCAATTTCGATGGTTACCATCATTAGGTCGAGAGTCAGCGCTTTTACTCCTTCAGTGTCTTAGTTTCAAAACATTATATCATCATTTAGTGTACTTTGCTGCTTGGCTGGGGCACCATCCTCAATTGAAAAATAGGTTTCTTTAGGAGCTTGCTTTAGTGAACTCACATATCTTTCCATCTCCCCTTGGCTCTTCTGTGCTGGTTGAGGACCTTCGGAAATAGTGTCGAAACTAGTCTAAGTTTCATCCATTTGGATCCTTCTCCACTTGGTCCAGGTTGATTCCCTTGAATACTTGCAACTTGGATCAATAAGCTGGTCATACTTTTATGACTTCTTCACGCACTACTAGAGCCTGTTATTCCTAATCAATTCCTAGATCAAAACTTTTAGATGTAGGTACTTGTTCATGGTATACCCGTGAGTCTCATGGAAGTGGAAGAATTCCTTGATTTCTTCATTCGTTCAGATTCTTCCTTCCCGGAAGGCTTGTTGCGTTGCTCAGCCCTTGAGTTGCAAGGTAGATGTTCTCCGGGCTGTCATTTAATGATGTATAATCCTTGTGTCTCAGGTTCCCGATCCGCTTTTCATTACGATTATGTCTACTAATGTTCTAGTTTTTCCTTTCTTGACTTCCATCTTTCCCAGCACTTCCTATCACAGCTCCAGAATTGTTTTCATGCTGATTGAATGCTGCCTTACTTTGAACTATCTCATTTGGTTACACACTGGAATTCTTTCCTTCCAATGCATCTGCCTCTTCCAATTTCAGATATTGACTCATCTTCTGATTAAACACGTTTATGGTGGTTGGTTGTTTTATCTTAACCCATCTTCCAAAACATATGTCCCGGTGGATAGCTCGGACTAAAGCCATGAATACCATTGCTTCATTAGGATTGTTTACATCAGTAACCATAATATTACACCTGTTCATAAAGGTTTTTAGCAACTCATTTGGTCCCTAGAAAAGGCCAAATATAGACATTGTGTCTTTTGGCTGTGCCGTGTAAAGCTTGAACTGTTCCAAGAATTTCCTTGCCAACTCTTACAATGTAGAAATGGAACTTGGTGGGATTATGGTGAACACCATAAAAGCAACACCTTACAGGAAGATAGTAAATTATCTACAGTGCATCTATTGTCTTAGCTCCACCAATGTGCCAATTGTACTTATACAAGTGTTTTTTAGGGTCCGTCATCCCATTGTAAGATGGAATAGTGGGCATTGTAAATTTATGGGGGTATTCTTCTCTTAAAATGCTTTCCGTAAACGAAATTCGACTTAGTGCCGAACTCTAATCATCATCCTTCCTGCCCTTATTTTCTTCCATCAAGAATTTAACCATGTCCGCAATAAATGCCTTACTAGTCTGGTAGTCCATAAGTTGACCATCATGGGTGACGCCAAGCATTTGACTTCGCAAATGGCCTTAGTTTTCCAACTGAAGTCTAGGTTCTCCATTATCTAGGAAAACCACTCCTGTAGGAGTCAATTGCCATGCGGTTGTCTTTAGAGCGACAGTTTGAACTTCTTTTTCGACATTTCTCTTGCCTATGTCAGCACTTAATTCCAGTCATCTAGCATCGAGTTGTGTGTTATCTTCAGAATCAAAGAGAAGCATCATAATATTCCCCTGTAGAGCCTTTGCTCCAAGGTTGGGGTTAATGGCGGGTTGCCCTCCGGTAGTAGGGATACTTCCATTACCTTCGATAACAATTCAATTTGCTCCACTAGCTATCTCCTTTTGTTTTTGCTTACTATCCCTCCTATTCAAGCTTGAGATGGAAGAATTTTCGTGTTCCATGGCTTCTGTAGTTTTCGACCTAGACCTTAGGGCAGTTGGTGTTTGCAGCACAAGCAAAGCATCATTTTTTTCAGTACTTTTTGGCTAGCAGTCATCTTTCGATTAAGTTGATCAACCATTTGGTAAAATTCTCCATTCTTCACAACATCATGATGAGAAAAAGATTCTAATGCTTGATTTCCAGTATTAATTCCTATTGGTAAGCTAGCGGTGTTGTTGGCTTCAACCTACTAGCGGTTTAGTCTAACACTACCAACTATTGCACCGGTGGATCTTCCAAAAGTTATTATTTTCTTCCTAGCATTTAGCTTCAATGGTACGTCTTCAAATTCCTTTGAAAGTTGGATTTGTTGATCTAACTTCTGGTCATATTCGATCCAAAGTGGAGAGCTAGACCTAAGCCTGGTTTCATTGTTCTCAATGAAAGCACCAAAATGTCAACCCAAAAAATGGATCAACACCTTGGAGTGTGATGTGAAAGCACCAACCCTATTTGAACGGAGCAAAATAAATAGACATAGGGAAATTTATAGCAGTTTGCCTGTTAACTTAGCCTACGTCCACTTTATAGCTTTGGTTATTGGTTGTATATGATTACAAGGTGTTTGAGAATGAACAAATCATAAGTACAGGTGTTAGACTAATTCTAGGTCCTAGAATTTCCTATTGGAACAATCTTGGTGACTATTGAGTAAAGAGAGAGTTGAAGAAATGATGGGGATTCTGCGTAGTAATGGCAGAAACTAGCCTCTCTCTTAGTTGCTCTTTATTTTGTATTTATAATCGTAGCAGCCATTCTAGACCGAAAACCCATTTCCAAAGAAGTCAAGGAAGTGACCCACGATTACATTAGGACAATGGTGGCCACTCAAGTTATGGGCTGGATTCGATGCCGAATTAAGACCCTTAATTCGATACCAAATCTAATTCATCGATTTTGGGTGACCAAATTCTTTTATGTTGAGTTCCATGCTTTGTCTAGATTATCCTTTCATTTCATTTGAGTTTTGATCATCGTTCTTCTATGACTTAGATTATCCTTTCATTTGGACCACCACATCTTCATTCTTAATGATAGGCTCTCTATAAATCAAAAAAGCTTCACGAATATACATAAGAGGACCAAGGGATCACACTTCCAAAGTAGGAAGATGCCATGATGCAATATATTCGATACCGAATTAAAAGGCTTAACGTGGGCTAGATATAATGCTTAGTCAATTTTTGGTTCGAACTTTTTCGAGCCCTTTCTTTTGTCCTTCTGAGTGTCTTTGCCAAGTTTCAGGCCATTCCATCTTCGTATCGATGCTTTAGCTCTTATTGATTTCCACATGGTTAAAACCCAATTAACACACATAACCAAAGCTTTCTCCAGCTTTTATAATCACCATGTTACTCTGGATAGCTTCCTTTGATCGTTCGTCATCAGTTTTTCTTAAGGCTAGACTCGCCTCTTCCAATCGTAGGAACTTGTTAGCTTTTCCATGAAACTCTTTCATAGTCAAAGGTTGCTTTATTTTCAACAACCTACCAAAATCCACATTCGAGTGTATGCCTCGAACCTATGCCATAAATACCAGATCCTCCTTGGATTACTTACTTCTATGAAGCAATATTGAACTGATTCAAAAACCCTTTAGGGACTTCTTAGGTCCTTGAGATAGACCCACCAAAGACATCATGTCCTTAGGCTGAGCAGCATGGAGTTGAAATTTCTCCATAAACTTTCTAGCTAACCCATCAAAAGTAGATGTAGATCTCGGCATGAGTCTCAGGAACCACATTAACATGGCTCCTTCCAAGAAAATAGGAAAGCGCCTACATCGAAATGCATCTATTGCCTTGGCACAATTTATATGCCATTCAAACTTGAGTAAATATTGGCTAGGATTGTAGTCCCGTTATACGATGACATAGTTGGCATTGTAAACTTCCTGGGATACCCTTCTCTTAGAATATTCTCTATGAACAGAGTCCCGCTAGGCGTGGAACCCCATCCACATTCTTTCTACCTTTACTTTCCTCGACCAATCACTTAACCATGTCTGTTATGTATTCCTCTATGGCATGGTATTTCGAAGGGTAATTATCAGGTGCTGGCCAAATGTTTGGCTCTGTAAATGCTCTTGGTTTTCCCGTTAACATCTAGTGTAACTCTCTAGATTTTTGGTTACATTATTTAGAATATTTAATTAGCTAAATTAAATTAAATAATGTGTTTATTAGGGGATTAAAATTTGATTCTAATTATGGTTTAGCCGTGCCATTTAAATAAGGAATTAAGAAAGAGATATAATGAAATATAGGAGGGGTAAAATAAGAAAGAGGCCATTCCTATATCCTCCAAACATTAGCGGTGTAATATAATACACATTCATTTCATTTTTAAAATACTAAAACAAGAGGCGGGCCACCATTAACAAGGAAAAGGGGAAGAAGAATAAGAAAAGCTAAAGGAAAAGTTAATACAAATCAAATTCATCCAAATCTCAAACTCCTTAATCTATAAAGCTAAGGTGAATAACGTATACATCTCATTTTTGGTTGTGTCTTCCGTTTTAAGATGAATTCCAAATATTTTGCAATGATTTTCCATCTTTTGAATGACGGAATTGATATATATACTTGTTGATGAATTATGGTTATTCATATCGAATTTATGATATGTTTTAAGGTGAAAACCGTATTAAATGACATCCAAATGCCTTACGAATTTTTATGAAGATCATAAATATTATTTTGGAGATGGATTTCAATTTTCATATTTTTCTAAATTTTCGTAGAATTAATATGAATTTTCTAGTTAAGAAAATGGTATTTTGGGTTATAACTTAATTGCGAGTAAATAATTAATTATTTAGGTCTATTATTTTTATGTGTTAGAAAACATATATAATGTGATTTTATAGAATTTTTCTATATATTTCCTAAGCGTTTTAATGGTTATATAAAATTAATTAAGGTATGAGACTTAAATGTTTTATATAAATAAAAGGAGGAGAAGGCGTTTTGAAAAATGTTTAAATTGTTAAATCCAGAAAGTCAGTAGCACTTTTGAAAAGAGAAATCTTGCAACCAATAGGATTTAGACAAACAAGGCAGGTTAGGTATAAAAGAATAGATTAAAAGTACAAATAAATAGGTTTTTCACCGTTTCGTCTCTTTCGGCACCAGGTTCTGCCTCCATACTATTGCATCCGACAAAGTTGAAACTAGTGCATTAGGTATCAGGCAACTCGTACGTAATGAATTGGATATGTGTGAATGGTATAGGGTTGAAACCAGTGGGTTTCGAAGGGGTTGAAGCATTATTTTGGTTTCAAAGAAAAATGTCCCTTCTTGCTTTCGGCTGAAATGCTTTCAACTTAGTTGGCCTTCATCTAGGTCAAATTGTTAAAAAGTACGGTTTTGATTGGGTTGTGCCTTTGTTTTAAATGCTTGCTTTCGACTGAGTTAAAACCTTTAGCAGCCGCTTTCTACCTTTCGATCCAAATGATTTCAAAGGGGTTCTTTTTTTTATAAAATATGGCCACCTCTACAATGCTTTCAAAGGGATGGTTTCAACATCATCACCTCATTACTTAGGAAATGGTTTCGAACCAGATGCTTTCGACTTAAATATTTTTAGGACCCTTTTTGTATGTTTGACAAATGGTTTCGAAAGAGATAGTTTTAAATGGTTTCAAAACAGTTTCTTTCGACTTTAATGGGCTTCTGATCCTTTTGCTCTGCTTGAAGGCAGAATCCAAATGGTTTCGACTGAGATGATTTACAAAGGTTTTGAAAGGAAAGGGTTTTCTTATGTTTTCGAAAGGCAATATTTAAAGGTTTTAAAGAAGGATGTCTGTTGTTTTGAAACTTTCAAAGGAAAGGCTTTTAATGGTTTCAGAAGGTTCACTTTCAATGGTTTCTAAGGGGTTAACTTCAAGGGTTTTGAAAGGGTTGTTTAAAGGTTTTAAACAAAAGTTTCAAATGTATTGAATAGGAAATATAGCCTAAGTATTTTCAAGTTTAAAAGGGTTTTAACTTGTTTTGGAAGGATAGCCGTTCCTTATAAAAATTCATCAACCTTATTTTGAGTAAAGTATATATAACACGGCAAAATGGCTTAGAGTAAAGCTAAAGATGTATTTTCCTTTATATATATATATGATTTGAAGGACTAAATCATTTTGAAAAGGCTTTCAAGGAAAATTTAAACGGTAGTCAACCCTAAGAAAATGATTCCGACAGTTAGTCCATTTTGACAGTTAGCCCGGTTTATGGGTGGTCGGCCAAGTTATATGGACAGATAGCCCATTTGTAGCACAACAGACCTTGCTATTTTTTAGTGGACGGATAGTTCACTTATTACCTATTTTACGGATAGATAATCCATTTATTAGCATAAAGCATATTGCTATTTTAATATAATCTGTTTGATTAACCAGTTTGGTTGTAGGAAAGGAGCTGCAAAATATATAAATGTTTTGAAAAGGATATTAGTGAGGGAAAACCCATTTCGCTAAGCGACGTGGTCTCACTTAATACCAGTAAACCGAGATATAGCAGAATTATTTACACTAGTCTTTATGTCTAACTCGAAGTTTTTGTTCCCTTTAAACTCTCAGGTGCTCAAAATTGATTTGAGTAGCCCAAGGGTTAAGGTTTTCAGGTTTTTGATATTTTGGAGAATAAAACTTCTGAAGAATAGCATATGGCTGACGGATAGCTAATTAGGAATACAGATTATTCTGTTTATTTTTCCGATGTGTATATTAAGTCAGATATGACTGTATTTCTCTGATCAACTAAGGGGGCATCGTTATATGTCGCTCTTGGCATAGTTTTGTAATGACTATAAGATCTTTACCTGGGAAACAGACATGGGATTATGTAATTTGAATATGAATTTGTTTGAAGTGTAATTAGTTAAATGTTATTTTTTGGAAATCATTGATCTTGTTCATATTCAAGTGCTTTTGATATTATTAATAAAATTAGCATTGCCGTACTTTGTCACCATAAGTTAATAGTATAGATGATTGTACCATCTGTAGCGTTTAGCTTTTAGCCTTCAGATAGGGATGTTACATCTAGGTTCTCAAGCCTATAGGAGAACCACTATTCTAGTGTTCCATAGACACTTGGTAGGTTCTACTGTAGTTATTTAAACTTCAACGCCATTAACTTCAACATTCGATTCGTAATCATCATCGTCAAGTTGCAGGTCATCTTTGGAGTCAGAAAATTTTAAAGGTTCAATTCCCTACCTCCCTATGGCCTAGAAATCCTCTTGGTAACGAGATGATTCCTCTCGGTGTCGAGTGGTTTTCTTTGGCCAGGATGTTCTAGCTTCCTCCAGCAACTCCTTCTTTTGGCCGAGCAACTACTTCCTTCTGTTTTGTCACTCATTTCACCTGTACTAACTGAAAACAGATAAATTCTCTTCTTCGGATCTAGACGGAGAAGCTTCTCCTATTCCTCACAGTCCTTTGTGGTTGTTGGGTCAGTAGTATTGTGCCAGCGTCCATATTTTCCATTAAAACCTTCTAACTTCTAACCAACTTCTAGTTGAACTCCTGCATTTTCTTATAAAACTTGACCATAGTAACCAATTTAAGTTAAGAAAATGATCCTGGTATCGCTTGTTATCCCACCTTTTGGCAAGCCCGAGATATCAAGGAATTGACTGAAAATCAAGGATCGCTCATCCTTAATGTTGAGTATGCGCAAGTTTGCTATGGATGTCGATAAATTTTGTTCGAGTCCGGATCAGGCTACAATTGGAAAGACATAACAAGTAAAGCTGTAAAAGCTAACGTTCCAAATTTCAGTCAATCCGAGTTCGTATGCTCAAGATATGATCGATACAAGTCAAAGAAATTAGCATAATCGCATACATCATTTCGCATCCATCATTTCTCATCCCTCAGTTTGCATCCATCAAGTCTCAGCGTCATCTGTTGTTCGCATTGATCTGGGCACACCATTTCAAATCCATCGAACAGTGTTGCTTCGTATCCATCAATTGTATAATTCGTATCCATCGGTTGTCTAGTTCGTATCCATCCTAGAAGACCCTTGTTTGAATCCATCAAGTCCAGTTGCTTCTATCCATCGAGAAGCCCATGTTCGTATCCTTCATGTCATAGCTATTCGTATAGATCGAGCTACCAATGTTCAAATCCATCCGGCCACTTCAACTTTGTATCGATCGACTGGAGTCATTTCCAATCGATACGAACAAGGCCATGCAATCAACATATTCTGCGTGTTATCCATCGATACGAACAGAGTTTGTTTCATCGATATGAACAGAGTCATCTTCCATCGATGCAAACTAAACAACGGATATCGATACGAACGAGACGAGAATCTTGGGAAGATTTGGTCGACTCGGCATAAAAAGTGGATCGATCCGAAGAGTGAGCGCCACGTCATTTGAAGGCATGTGCCTATATTGATTCGTAGCAACCGATTCGAAGTCATCGATTCGAACCAAACAGCTACCATAAACAAAAAATTGCATCGATCATATCTTACAATCCACAAGTCCAAACGCTACGAAATTTTCACAGGAGCTTACGAATGACCTAAGGAAGGTCCGACTTGATTGGGTCACATCCTGATCGATACGAAATTCATTTGCATCGATTGTCGAACGAGTCGAAACTTCATGGAATCGGTCGCATGGGTCCACCCACGTGCCAAAAGAAGCCTACTGAGATCTGAGCAAGATATTAGCCACCCACGCCTATAAATAGAGCCCCAGGGCCTACAGAAGAAGGATTTTTTTTGCTTTTGGACATCCAAACTCTACCGAATCCAACTTTGCACTCAATTGCTGCCGTTGTACTCGAATTTCAACACTTTAATTCGCTGTAATGCATTGAAATCAGTTGTAATATGCAAGTGAATATCAATAAAGTTATCAAACTTCATAGTGGACATAGACAACATGCCGAACCACTCTAAATTGCCGTGTTTCTACGTGTTTTCATAATTATTTTTGAAATGTTTGTTAGATAATCCTTGTTTTACATTTCTATTCTTCTTTTTTATCTCTTCAAATACTTTCGAAGAGTGTTGTGCCCATTTTTGGTACAAAAACTTTGGTGCTTTCACCGAGAGAACATAGTTTTCTCCTGCTCTGCGGATCTACTATCAATACCAGATTGCACAAATCCAAGAAGAAAATCCACATCTCAAGTTCAGAATCCTTCCAATCTGTTTATATTTGCATAAAATCTTGGAAAGGACTTTATTATTCGCCATGGTTAGCACAAGGACCGCCTCTACCACCATTGATCAAGAAGGACGGGATAGACAGAATCCCACACAATTGCCTTCATCCAACCAGAATGCAGCAGGACCTTCAGATCTGTCAGGCCCGGTTAGCAGACAAGAATTTCAGATGCTGCTTTAAGAGTTGACCCAGAGTCGGCAACAACTAACTGAACAGCTACGCACCAATGTTGAGTTGATTAACCAGCTGAATCACCGAAGGCGTAGAAGATCCAGAAGGGATCATGCTTCTCATTCCTCCACAGAAAGTTCAGCCTCATCTGACAACCATAGATCTACAAGTCCCCAACTAGACGGGAGTTACACACAAGCCACTGGACATCAACCTACTATGACCGTTGGACAACTAAGAGTTAGCCCATCGACCAGCTTCCAAACTAGACCCTCCTCTTGAAGAGGTACTGTTCCTCACGACACTGTAGACAGCCGTGCTACCAAAGCCACTGTTGAACCAGGGGTTGATGCCCGGAACCAACCGAACCATCATCAGCGTGGGCGTACTCCCGAACCATACATGTTGAGTCACAAGCTTTATGAAAGTTTTGATTTCTGACAAATAAGGCGATTGATTTCTGACAAACAAGGCGATCGACAAAAACAAGGTCAATAGAGCTATATATGGTACTCTAGATTATAGGTTGATTATTTGTTGTTGTAATAGTAATAAATTTGTTAAAATCTATCCTCAAATAATCATGCATATCAAGGGAATCAATATACATACGAATAATTTATAAGTTGCATGCAGTTGCACAATTCAATGTGCAATTTAACAGGCACCGGTCGACCGGTCAATATAGGTGCGGTCGACCGTTCCTGTGTAAATTGCACAGTGAACGTGCACACATGCACATAACGTATATATATATTTGAATTCCTGTCTACCGGTCCATTTTTGACCTGTCGACCGTTTTTAAACAGAAAGCAACTTTTCCAAAAGACACTTCTCTTCTCCAAAGGTTGCATCTCCTATCTTTCATCAATGATCATAACTCTTAATAGCAACTGTTCACAAAGAGTTACAACTATTTTTCTCTATATATACTCATCTAAATCATTGATTCATACACAAGTTTTTACAACGATTTCATATATTCTTTTAATCTAATCTCTGATCTCAATACTGTATTATAAAAGCTCTAAATTATTTATTGAATCTTTGAAACTATTTCATATCCTTTGATTCAATAATATACTTTCCTTAATCTTTTCAAAACATCATATCGCATACTTTGAGGATAAGATTATAGGAAGGGTGTACTGCTAGTGACAAATCCGTGTTTTCAAGAACACAAGTTGTCAACAACAATTGTATTTGTTCTTTTGTTGAAGTCCTCTGTGTTGTAAGAGGCAAGTGTTGAAGTCCTCAGTGTATTAGAGGCGTGAAATCCCGTTCGGTTGTTCGGGTATTGTAAACCTGTTCCTCCGGGTGAAGCGAGGTAGTTAATAGTGAAAATCCAGATAGAAGTCTGGGACTGGACGTAGGACGGTGCTCCGAACCAGTATAAAAATCTCTGGTGTGATTTTTCTATTTTCTATTACAATGCTATTATCATCTATTTCCGCATTTGTATTGTAATCCATATTATACGATCCGTGTATACTATATTAGCACATATAATTGTATACACACCGCACTTTCAATTGGTATCAGAGCACGGTCATCATATAACCGTAACACAGTTATTTGATATATTCTTGTAATATGGCAAATAACGCAAGTACTAGCACTCAAAACACCACTTACACAGAAGGGCAATCGACACAAAGACCTCCATTTTTCAATGGTCTTAACTACAGTTATTGGGCAACACGTATGTCATTCTTTATGCAATCAAGTAGCTATGATGCTTGGAATGCTACTCAAAGAGAAATAGTAAATCCAACAACTGATTATTCAGAATGGACTGTGGCTGAGAAAACGGCAGCAGCCGTAAATGCAAGAGCAATAAATATGTTGTTCTGTGCATTAGACCAAAATGAATATAACCGTGTTAGTATCTGCACTACTGCATATCAAATTTGGCAAACGCTAAAAATCACTCATGAAGGTACTAACAAGGTTAAACAAGCCAAAATAGCCATGCTGAAAAGTCAATTTCAAAATTTCAAAATGAAACCAAATGAAACAATCAATGACATGTATTCACGGTTTCAAACTATTCACCATGCACTTATTGGGTTAGGACAAAAGTATTCTGATTTTGATGTTGTTTCAACAGTCCTACATTCTCTGACTAATGAATGGGAAGGAAAAGTATTAGCAATTGAAGAAGCTAATGACCTTTCCGTCATGAAGCCAGATGAATTGATAGGAAATTTAATGTCCTATGAAGCAAATTTGCAGGCTAGAAAAGAACAGAAAGAAGAAAAGAAAAATGTAGCATTTCATGTTGAGAAAGATGAAAATGAATCAGATTCTGAAGATGAAGATTTGGCGTTCATTGCTAAAGGTTTCAAAAAATTCCTAAAATATCGAAAAGCCAGTCGCTACAATAAAAGGAAACCTGGATCAAATAAACCATCTTCATCTGCTATAGAAAGTTTCAACTGCCATAAAAAGGGACACATGCAGAAGGATTGTCCAGAACAAAAGAAAAAGTCAGAAAATGACAAATTCAAATATAAGAAGGACAAATCAAAGAAACGAGCCTTCTCAGTAACATGGGATGATTCAGAGTCATCTTCATCAGAAAGTGAAAGTGATTCGGAGAATGAACAAGCTAATGTTTGCTTTATGGCAACAGAAGATGAGGTACAAATTCCTACATTTGATGAATTACTTGATATTAATGCTGAATTGATAGTCAAATATAAAGACTTAAAACGTCAATTAAAAGTAGTCAAAGCAGATTTAAGTAGAGCAGAGTTTGAACGAGATATGTTAAAAGATGAGAAGAAAATATTAGAAGAAGAACTTGAAAATATTCAAGAATCATCATCTAATGTTGACTCTCAAATATCTCTTTTGAGTCAAGAAATAGAAGCTCAAAAAGAGAAAAATAATGCTCTCACTACTGAAAATCATGAACTTAAAGCAAAAGTCAAAATTCTAGACCTAGAAAAAGCTAGTTTACAAACAAAGTTTGATGACATTACTCAAAATGTTTCTAACTTTAACAAAGGTCGAGAAAATTTGACTAAAATCATTGAAAGTTCACAATCTATTTCAGATAAACAAGGTTTGGGATATAACAAACATGAAACTAAGAAACATCTTAGAAATAAAAGGAAGAAGAAAGTACAAAAAACTGAAGCTAAGAAAAATCTTAGTTTATTATATTTCAAACCAAAACCAGTTGTGAAATTTCAAAAGAGAAATGTCAAGACTATCAAAATATGGGTTCCTAAAACAAATAATAATTTGATTAGGAACAAATACATTCAGCAATTCATGAATAATGTACATTTTAATAACAATTATATATATAAAGGGGATACCGGACCCAAATGGGTTTGGACTCCTAAGACCTAACTCTTAGGACCCTATAAAAAGTGGGTACCATGAACTTAATTCTATTTTTTGCAGGTCCCACTGAAGAAAAGAGGAAAGTGGATATTGGACAGTGGTTGCTCAAAGCATATGACGGGAGACAAGAGCTTATTAACAAATATTAAATACTCAGATGGTGGCTCAGTCACTTTTGGAGACAATTCAAAAGGTTATATCATCGGCAAAGGCGATGTGAGCAATTGCGGTACATCTAACTTACCTCTTATTACTAATGTCATGCTAGTTAGAAATTTAAAACACAATTTACTTAGTATTAGTCAGTTATGTGACAAGGGTTTTATAATTTCCTTTTCAAATAATAAGTGTAGTATTTTAGATAAAGACCATAATTTGGTTTTTGAAGGTTATAGAGACAGAAATATATATATTCTAAATATGAATATTAATCATAATTCAGATATGTGTCTTGTGGCTAATGACAATGATCCATGGCTATGGCACAAACGTTTCTGTCATATAAACTTCAGAACTATTGACAAGCTAGCCAAAAACAATCTAGTTAGAGGACTACCCAAAATGAGTTTTAAAGTTAACAACATTTGTGATGCATGTCAATTAGGAAAATTGACCAAATCATCGTTTAAATCCAAGAAAGTCATATCAACATTACAACCACTTGAGTTACTGCACATGGATTTATTTGGACCTACTAGAGTTCAATCAATAAATCACAGTCAATATGTGCTTGTAATTGTTGATGATTTCTCTCGTTATACATGGACAATTTTCTTAAAAAATAAAAGTGATACTTTCGATCATTTCAAATCTTTCATCAAAAGAATTCAAAAATCAAAAGGGATTAAAGTTAAAAATATAAGAAGTGATCATGGCGGAGAGTTTGAAAATAATGAATTTGAACATTTTTGTACAAAGAAAGGTATATATCATAATTTTTCGTTTCCCAGAACTCCACAACAGAACGGAGTAGTAGAACGAAAGAACCGAACTTTACAAGAATGTGCAAGAACATTATTGAATCGAACCACCTTACCAAAACATTTCTGGGCAGAAGCACCTCGTGCTTGGTATGAACGATTACGTAGCTATCTTATTAATTCAGGATTTGAAATAGGCAAAGTCGATCAAACTTTGTTTATTAAACATTCTCGAAAAGATATTCTGGTTATCCAAATATATGTAGACGATATCATCTTTGGTTCAACAAACGATAAACTCTGCAAGGAATTTGCAAGTATTATGACCAAAGAATTCGAAATGTCTCATATGGGAGAACTATCTTATTTTCTTGGACTTCAAATCAAACAACTTTCAAACGGTATTTTTATCAATCAAGAAAAATACTGTGAAAATCTTATCAAACGCTTCGGATTACAAAATACATCTGGTAAACCAACTCCTATGAGTACAACTACACATCTTGAAAAAGATGAAAGTGGTAAGAATGTTGACCAGAAATTATATCGAAGCATGATTGGTTCTCTTCTTTATCTTACAGCTAGTCGTCCAGATATATTAATGAGTGTTTGTTTATGTGCTCATTTTCAAGCTGATCCAAAGGAATCACATTTACGAGCAGTGAAACGTATAATTCGTTATCTTAATAATACCAAAGATTTTGGTCTTTTCTATCCAAAAGAATGTCCATTTGAATTAGTATCATATAGTGATGCTGATTTCGGTGGCTCACGAACAGATAGAAAAAGTACAAGTGGTACATGCCATTTTATTGGAAAATCACTTGTCTCTTGGTTTAGTAAGAAACAGAATTGTGTTTCACTATCAACGTGTGAAGCTGAATATATATCAGCGGCTCTCGCTTGTACTCAAGTACTATATATGCAACAAACACTTCAAGATTTTGATATTCATTTATCAAATTCTATTATATACTGTGATAACACAAGTGCTATAAATCTTTCTAAAAATCCAGTGAATCACTCTCGAACTAAACACATTGATATCCGTCATCATTTTCTTCGAGATAATATTGAAAAAAGAAATATATGTCTTGAATATGTCCATACTGAAAATCAATTAGCAGACATTTTTACTAAGCCGCTGCTCGAATCTAATTTTATTAGATTACGAAGAGAGCTTGGTTTAATTTCAAGAAAAAATCTTGACTAAGCAATTACTAATGTACACCTTCTCTTTTGGTTATTCTCTTTAATTATAATTTTTTTGATTAAACTAAACTAATGTCTTTTCTCCTAGTAACCGTATCTTTTACTTAACCTATTTTTTATATTAAATATTAGCCATTGCTTTATTTAATGGTTAAAATCTATTTACTCATTTTATAAATTCAGTTTTAAAAACAAAGCTATTTTTAGATTTACAATAAAATTTTTGCTTATATTTTCGTGGTTAAAAGTTATCATTAACTCACATCCATAAAAGTATATATAAGAAACTTATATATATAAGCTTGCAAAATTTTTTTTAATTTTGTTCATCTTTACTTCTTATCTAACCATAATACTATATTCAACTTACACTATGGCTCATATTTGTGACAAATGTGCGCAAGAATCTCACATTTCTATTACAAGCTCTGAGTCGGACGAATATTATTCTCCTACTACTCCAAAACAAAAATCGAGCTGTCATCATCAATGCTCTTATATGTCTGATAAAACTCCAAATTCAAAACGAGTTAAAAGGACACTATTCTATTCTCCTCGAACCAAAGCTCAAATTGATGAGATACACCACTACCAAAAACATCAGATAGACCTTCAGATACAACTCCATTACGGGCAAAGTCAACTTTATCACGAGCAACAACGGACATCGGCACGATTGTCTGTTTTAGAAAAGTTGGCAACATTTTTCTGCGGTTCCAACAAACATGACGTATATGAACCAATGCCATCTAGGCCATCAACATCTAAAAGTCCTAACTCATGGGATCGGAACTATGAAAAGAATGAAGGAGCTCAGAAACAATGGAGTCCATGGTCGAATCGTATTGAAGGAAACAACGATAATTCTAATGACGAACTTTCTCATTAGATTTATATATAGTTGTTATATATTTATCTATCTCTTGTATAATGATGGTTATATTTTGTATTATGTATAAAATATAATATATATATATATATATAGGTTGATATATAATAAAAAACTTGAAAAAGAATCCTATATGCACAACAGACCAGAACAGGTCGACCGCCCATATTATTGCCGGTCGACCGTTTGCTCTCTGGTTGAAAACGGTCGACCGGCCAAAATTTGTAGGTCGACCGGTTACGCATTTTTCAGTTTTTTATATATAACCCTATACGTTACTTTACCCTCTACCCTCATTCACTCTCTACTCAAACTATTCTCTATCCCCAAATCACAAACCCTAGTTCCCATTCTTCAATTCCCAAATCACAAATCCTCCAACAATGGCTCCTCCTCAAAAGAAATCAAAGAAAGGAGCAATCTCTGAAACTTCATCTCATACCATCTCCGTCAAAAAATGGCTTCAAACTCCAATTGCTATAACACGATGGAATCAAATGACAAATTACAAGTTTCATCCGGGATCTTTTATCAAATTTGATGATTTCACAGCTTACGGAGTTCGAAGGTTAGCCGATAATGCCAACATTACTCCATTGATAGATTTTTCGGCAAATAGTGTGGAGATAAATCATTTAATGATTAAATTATTTTACGCCAACATAAATCTTGATGAATATCAACCTGATAATCCAAACGGCGTCATCTGGTCTATGGTCTGTGGAAAACAAATTTTTCTTACTCATGCTAGAATTGCCTCTATACTTGGCATACCAAATCGAGGCGAAGAATTTTCATCTACCTTCTGCGAAGTTTTCACCCGAAATAGTACAAGTCATCAGTTTATAGAAGACAATAGTGATGGCACTAAGTCTATTGGACTTCGACCGACAGCAAGGTTACTTCATCGGGTCTTGATGCATTCTCTTTTTCCTAGACTTGGAAATTATGATGCAGTGTACAAAGAAAACTTCAAGGCACTCTATGCTATCTATGGTGAAATCCAAATCAATTGGGTTCACATGCTTTTTGATGAAATTCTCAAGGTAAATAATTCAACCCGGCCTCATTTCTTCTATAATGAATATATCATGAGACTTTTGTTAGCTTGTGGGGTCAATCCTCCTGATTCTGCAACTTCAACACCAAAATGCATTGATTCCATAACCATCAAAAGAATGAAGCTTCCTCCACCTTATCTTGAGATTATGCCTTTTGAAGAATGGCATCAACGAGGACCGAGAAAACAAAGAGCAACTTCCTCTCGACCTCGTCCCGATGAGGTGAAACTTTTAAGATCAAAGTCATCAACAAAAGAATCTCTTGAAACCATTGCGCGTAATCAATTTCTGCTTGAATCTCGTCTCAAGCGTATGGACTCTAAAATTGATAAGCGCTTCAATAAGGTCAAGTCGTTCTTCGGTATGCTATGGGACGCTATATCATGTTCCTCGTCCACCTCTGTTCAAGCACAAGATCCAGGAAAACGTCCTGCTGCTCCAGTTTTCACATGGACATCATCTGACGAGGGCGAATCGTCTAAAGGGAACAATGATGAGGAGGAAGAGGAAGAAGATGAAGATGATGACGACGATGACGATGATGAAGAGGAGATTCGATCTGCTTCATCCTAGATTCTATTATGTTTTAGCTCTTTAAAAACATTTTTCGACACTTGTACTAAATAGTGTCGTTATTTATGCTTTTCAATTAACATTATGTTCTGTAGTAAACTCTGTTATGTCATTGATGTGTTAGTGATTTATTTTTCTATGCTTATCATATTCATTCTACGCATATCATATTCTAGTGATCTGTTACTCCTTTTTGTCGATGACAAAGGGGGAGAAAGGGCTAACAATTGCTTGCAGGAAAGAAATCACATACTCAGGGGGAGATTCAGATTTGCAGATATATATATTGTCATCAATCAAAAAGGGGGAGAATGTTGAGTCACAAGCTTTATGAAAGTTTTGATTTCTGACAAATAAGGCGATTGATTTCTGACAAACAAGGCGATCGACAAAAACAAGGTCAATAGAGCTATATATGGTACTCTAGATTATAGGTTGATTATTTGTTGTTGTAATAGTAATAAATTTGTTAAAATCTATCCTCAAATAATCATGCATATCAAGGGAATCAATATATATACGAATAATTTATAAGTTGCATGCAGTTGCACAATTCAATGTGCAATTTAACAGGCACCGGTCGACCGGTCAATATAGGTGCGGTCGACCATTCCTGTGTAAATTGCACAGTGAACGTGCACAGATGCACATAACGTATATATATATTTGAATTCCTGTCTACCGGTCCATTTTTGACCTGTCGACCGTTTTTAAACAGAAAGCAACTTTTCCAAAAGACACTTCTCTTCTCCAAAGGTTGCATCTCCTATCTTTCATCAATGATCATAACTCTTAATGGCAACTGTTCACAAAGAGTTACAACTATTTTTCTCTATATATACTCATCTAAATCATTGATTCATACACAAGTTTTTACAACGATTTCATATATTCTTTTAATCTAATCTCTGATCTCAATACTGTATTATAAAAGCTCTAAATTATTTATTGAATCTTTGAAACTATTTCATATCCTTTGATTCAATAATATACTTTCCTTAATCTTTTCAAAACATCATATCGCATACTTTGAGGATAAGATTATAGGAAGGGTGTACTGCTAGTGACAAATCCGTGTTTTCAAGAACACAAGTTGTCAACAACAATTGTATTTGTTCTTTTGTTGAAGTCCTCTGTGTTGTAAGAGGCAAGTGTTGAAGTCCTCAGTGTATTAGAGGCGTGAAATCCCGTTCGGTTGTTCGGGTATTGTAAACCTGTTCCTCCGGGTGAAGCGAGGTAGTTAATAGTGAAAATCCAGATAGAAGTCTGGGACTGGACGTAGGACGGTGCTCCGAACCAGTATAAAAATCTCTGGTGTGATTTTTCTATTTTCTATTTACAATGCTATTATCATCTATTTCCGCATTTGTATTATAATCCATATTATACGATCCGTGTATACTATATTAGCACATATAATTGTATACACACCGCACTTTCAATACATCCCTGAAGACTTGGAACCAAGGAGGTGAGAAATGGACTGTCCACCACGTCTGATCTAGCCTCGTATTGTGGAACCCGACCACACCTTGGCTCAACATGCACAAAATGTCCAGATGCCGGATATTCCAACTATAATTCGTCAGATGATCCGTGAGAGTCAGGGTCTTACTAATAATGACTGGGGAATCTCCCGGATTCATATCCCTTTCACAGATGAAATACTCTATGCTGAACCCCCTCGGCGATTCAGAATGCCGGCTCTACCAGTCTATGAAGGAAGTTCTGATCCGAATCAGCCTATCCTGAAGTACGAATGGCCGATGAATGTTGCGAGGGCTGATAATGCAGTGAAATGCCATAGTTTTCCCATATCTTTAGGGGGCATTGCTACTATGTGGTTCACATGATTGCCACCTTGATCAATTTCTTATTTTGACCAATTAGCCACTAAGTTTGTAGATCAATTCTGCATGCATGTTGCGAGGCCAAAGGACGTTAACACTCTATCTAGTTTAACCCGAGCTCCCGAAGAGACACTCAGGCGCTACTTAAAGAGGTTTCATGTAGCATGTGCAGAGATAAGCGGCATTAACCAAGAGGATTGATCCTGATTCCAAGTTCAGAAACTGGTTGACTGGGAAGCCTCTCGCGTTGTTGGACCGTTTCTACTCCAAGGCCGCCCAATTCTTGAGAAGAGAGGACGCGAAACAATATAGAAAGCAGGATGACGTATGGCCCAGTGTGGAAGGGATCCAAAATTTTGTTGCAGCCAAGCAATCTAGGGCGAGTTTCGAAAAGGTTCAGTTGAACATTCAAAACAAACAAACTCAGCAGCGGGATAATGGAAATCAAAACAAAACGCGAGATCAAAATCGTGGTCCACGACTAGGGCTCCAATGTTCGATAATTACACTGCACTAAACACGTCTTTGGAGAATGTGTATTTGCAGACCTACAATACTTTGCAATACAAGAAGCCTCCTCCGAAGCCATCGTCGGAGAGGCAAATTCTGATAAGGAAATTCTGCAGATTTCATGAAAGCTACGGCCATAATACAAATAAGTGCCGTCATTTACAAGATCTCGTTGGAAAGTTGATACGTAACCGGAAGTTGGATCAGTTTGTATGGGCACCACAATCAGGTGGTGCGGGCCCATTAACTCAAAATCATGTACCAAACCAGGAAAGAAAGGAGGAACCCGCTCGTACCGGTGGGAGGTTGGTGATAAATACCATAAGTGGTGGTCCTCATCCAACAGACTGAAGCTGAAGGGAAATGGAGTCGTATGCTAGCTCTATCAGGCATGTGGACTTCGAATGTTGTAGTAGTTGTGATGATGGGGCTCCAGCCAAGAAACAGAGGATGATGACCAATGACATCGTGTTTCAAAAAAGAGACACCGATAAGGTCGAAGCCCCCACTATCGACCCACTTGTCATATCTACCTAGGTAGGTCCTACTTGGATGAAGAGGATCTTAGTTGACAGTGGGAGCTCTGTGAATATTTTGGTTAAACGAGCATACGGTCAAATGAAAATGGAAGCCAAAGATTTGAAACCCTACCAGTCTCGAATCCACGGCTTCAATGGAAGCGCTACTATACCCACTGGAGTGGTGGAGCTACCAGTGGAGTTGGGAGTTGGAGAGCACTGGAGAGTCCGGATATTGCAGTTTGTTGTGTTGGAATTTGACTCCCCTTATAATGCTTTCTTAGGCCAACCGGCCCTTGCTGAATTCAGGGCAGCCATTTCCCCATGGTGCTTGACTCTAAATTTCCCCACCGATCGTGGGGTTAGAGTCATTCAAGGAGATCAGGCTGCTGGGAGAGCCTGTTATGTTGCTGAGCTGTGTAGGGCGTAGCGAAAGGAGAAAGGAAAGGGCATAGAGGAATCTCTCTGCATCCGTTTTGCTAATAATAGACAATTGGTGCCTGGGCCCCGGCCCGGGCATCCCAACCAATTCCAAAGGGATATTAACCTGAGAGATACTGAAAGAGAGGATGAAACTAAAGACAGTCAAGCTTCTTCGATCGAATTGACGATCGATGTCCCGATCGATGATGGTGACGATTCAAGGATGGTGAGGATTGGGTCTCAGTTAAGCCAGCAGGCACAAAAGGAATTGGTTGAATTTCTTCGGGTGAATCTCGACGTATTCGCCTGGATGCATTCTGATATGTGTGGTATCTTGCCGGAGATCACGATCCACACTTTGAATATTGACCCATAGTATATCCCGGTCAAACAAAAAAGCATGGTATGGATCCAGAGAGATCTGTCGCCTTAGAGAAGAGGTCGATAAGTTGAAATCGAATGGGTTTATCGGAGATGCCTTATACTCGGAGTGGGTATCCAATCCCGTACTTGACCGAAAGCCGAATGAGAAATGGAGAACATGCATTGATTATTCTGATTTGAACAAAGCTTGCCCGAAAGACAGTTTTCCACTTTCCCGAATTGATCAGCTCTTAGATTCAACGGTTGGGCATGAGTTGTTATCTTTTATGGATGCTTATTTCGGTTGCAACCAGATACCCATGCACTTACCCGACCAAGAACATACTAACTTCATGACCGATCTAGGACTCTACTGTAACAAAGTCATTCCTTTCGGACTCAAGAACACCGGGGGAACATACCAACGACTGGTCAATCGGATGTTTGTCGACCAGCTAGGAAGGACCATGGAAGTATATGTGGACGACATGCTGGTAAAGTCACGATTCTCCACAGATCATGTTAGGGACTTGGAGTCAATGTTTACCATCCTTCAAGAATACATGATGAAGCTCAATCCACTGAATGTCACTTTGGCGTCGGATCCAGAAAATTCCTTGGGTTCATTGTCAACGCTCGAGGAATCGAAGCAAATCCCAAAAAGATCTAGGTAATCAGAAACCTTGAAACTCCGAGAACCATAAAGCAAGTCCAGAGCCTCAACAGGAAGGTAGCAGCATTGAGCAGGTTCATTTCAAAGTCCACTGACAAGTGCATTCCCTTCTTCGATCTGATCCGAAAAGGGAAACGAAACTTTGAATGGACCATGGAGTATGAAGGCGCATTCCAAGCACTAATTCAACATCTCTCCACACCGCCAATTTTGTCAAAGACCATCGACCACGAGCAACTATACCTTTACCTGAAGGTATCAGAAAATGCAATTAGTGCTGCCTTGGTTTGGGAGGAAGACCGAGTGTAGAAACCGATCTACTACGTTAGTAAACGGTTAACCGGAGCTGAGAGAAATTATTCGAAGCTGGAGAAATTGGCTTATTGTCTCATTATTGCCTCAAGGAAGCTCCATACATATTTCCAAGCTCATACTATCACTGTTTACACTGATCAACTGTTACGACAGGTCCTTACACAGCCTGAGACGTCTGGTAGGTTACTCAAGTAGAACATTAAACTAAGCCAGTTTGATATCACTTATACTCCGAGGCAAGCTATTCAAGGACAAGTTCTAGCGGATTTCCTAGCTGAATTCACCGTCCCAGAGGACTTGCCCGAAACCAGTGAATCCCCCGAATATATATGGAAGCTGCATACTGATGGTGCATCGGATGATCGGTGCTCGGGTGCTGTAGTAGTACTTGAAACCCCTAAAGGCCGATCCATATGCTATGCCCTGAAATTTGATTTTCATGCGACCAATAATGAAGCAGAATATGAAGCATTTCTTGTTGGATTGAAACTCGCCCACGATTTGAGGATTATTGCTGTGGATATTTATTGTGATTTGCAATTAGTCGTATGCCAAGTTCGGGGTGAATATCAAGCCAAGGATCGAAGACTGGCTGCTTATCTAGCTCGAGTCCAGGATATACTTAATCAGTTTGATTATTATGCCATCTTCTACATACCCCGAGAATACAATCAAAAGGCTGATTCTTTGGCAAAGTTAGCAAGTATGGGCGAAGCACAACAAATGAAACTCGTTCCTATGGAGACATTATCTTCTCCAAGCATTGATCGGTTGGAGACAGACAGTGTATCTGAAATCACTCCCAATAAGGAGTCATGGATGACTCTGTATGAAATTATGTCGAGCATGGAACTCTGCCTGAGCGCGGAAGTGAGAAGAGACAAATTCTTCGGAAAGCCTCACGGTTCACCATTTAGAATGGAGTCATGTATAGAAGAGGATATTCCATTCCTCTACTCCGATGTATCGCCCACGATGAAATCAAACGAGTGTTACATGATGTACATGAAGGGGAATGTGGCGATCACACCGGGAGGGAAGCTCTTGCTAAGAAAGTACTCCAATACGGGTATTATTGGCCAACCGTAAACCACGATGCACCAGATTACGCCAGGAAATGTGATAGGTTCTAGAAGCATGCTCGAATTCTTAGAGCCCCACCTACTGAAATAACCCAAATGGCCAGTCTATGGCCGCTTGTAGTATGGGGCATTGATATCATTAGCGCTTTACCTCTGGCTAAAGGTGGTGCGTAGTATTCCATTGTCGCAGTTGATTACTTTACCAAATGGACTGAAGCTAAACCTCTTGCTACAATCACGACAAAAAAGGTGATCAACTTTGTAGTTCGCAACATTATCTACCAATTTAGTCTTTCCCATACCATCATCACTGATAACGGAGCCCAATTCGATAGTGTTGAATTCAAGGATTTATATCAACCATTCCATATCCACAAGAAATTCTCTGTTGTTGCACACCCGCAAGAGAATGGCCAAGTTGAAGCTGTTAATAAGGTTATCAAGTCTATTCTGAAGAAACTACTGGAAAAGGCCAAGGGAAAGTGGGTTGATGAACTTCCTATGGCTTTATGGGCTTATCGGACAACCCACACGTCCGCGACCGGACATACTCCGCTCTCTCTATCCTATGGTTCAAAAGCTATCATTCCAGTCGAGATAGAAGTGCCTTCTCATTGTGTGAATTATTATTATCCAAAGACAATTGCCATATTACTTGTTGAATCCCTAGATTTATTGGATGAGAAGCGCGAAGAGGCTGATTTGAGGATAACCACATACCGAAGTTGAGTCGCCCGATTATACAATGCCAAGGTCCGACCGCGAACCTTTGAACTTGGCGATCTCGTCCTCAAAAGAATCTATCTGGTTCCTTCGCACATGAAACCAACTTGGGAAGGACCGTATGTGATTGAACTGAAACTCAAAGATGGCACATTTAAGTTATCGGCCGTTGACGGTCTTACCTTGCCGAGAGCTTGGAACAGTGAGAGTCTCTGTCGCTACTACACATGACAGGCTTTATTTATCTTAGTCTATTTCCCATTTGCAATTTGTTTCTACATTTTGGAATTTGAATTTGTAATAAGGCAACTGACTTTGCCGTATTTTCTCATTTCAGCAATAAAATGCCATCTCTTCGAGCAAGAGCTGTGATTTATTGAATGTGACATACAACCATCACGACGCATGAAGAGCCAAGTTCCATCATACGGTGGAAATTATTCAAATAGGGTGTGACTTTGATATGACGGGCCACTCGCTAAGTGAAACCCGAGCTTGGGGAAAGTCACTACACTAAAGCCAAAGAAGGATTGATACACGACAATCCTTTAACTAACTCCAAACTCCTAGAGTGCGAGTTAGAGTATAAACTCATATATAAGGTTCCAAAGAGGGTGGACTCATCTACCTAACGACTTCAGGCGTATCCTAACCAAGTTCAAGGAGGATGGATGCATCCGTCTAACGACCTCACATGTTAACTCAGGGTGGATGTGAATTGACCATCCATGATCCCGATAAATCCATCATTCCTAGAGTGCGAACAAAATCCTAAAAGCCTAGACAGATGCGACTGACCATCTGCTGGCCAACTCCAAATTCCTAGAATGCGAATTGGAGTATAAACATCAACTCCAAATTCCCAGAGTGAAAATTGGAGTATAAACGTGATCTCCAAACCCCCAGAGTGCGAGTTGGAATATAAACACTAACTTTGAGTTCCCAGAATGCGAACCAGAGTATAAATGTTGACTATCCTCGAATTCCAAGAGTGCGAACCAGGGAATCGACCACAAATAACTCTGAGTCCCTAGAGTGTGGTCAGAGTATAAACATAACTCGGGTGTGATTGACCACTCGTGAAATAACCTAAGTCCTCAAAGTGTGGACATATTCTTAAAACTTAAACAGGCGTGATCGACCGCCGAAGTTCAAATACAAATCCCTGGAGAGCGGATGTGATCATTATTAAGAGTGCGAGTGTGATTCGACCACTCAACTCTCACCTGTGTTGGCATCGATTTAACGATGTTAAGCTTAAAGAAATGAAGGAGAAATGCAATTGCTGGCCAATCTTTGCAACTCATCCCCGAAACTGGGGACAGGGCTAAGTGTCAACCATCAACTAAGGCAGTGCAACATCAAAGTTCAACATAATCCCCGATCACGACTCGTGTTTGTGATTTTTGGACTTGGCAAATAAAAACAAGCTCGACTCAAAGGTTGAAACTCCACAAGTGCGCTAGGCTAAAATTCAAATTTTGGAACACTTGAGCATAAAAGACAGTAATCAAGTTGAAGCCAAACAAAATTTCATTTCAACTAACTGTGAATGAAGTTCATGCACAATTTTTTCCAAAATTTGTACTAGTGGGGGCCGAACCCTTATCTATACATGACCTGCAATGGAAACGAAAATAGATTTCTATCTATCTACCTAAAATAAACTGAGGAAGAACATATACTCTCTCATCTTTTTTGGCTTCCTCTTCGGTGTGGGCCTATTGGAGCCGCTAACGATTTTTCGCTTTGAGCTCTTGCTTTTTGGCAGACGGTCTCCAAACGGGAGCATAATCTCAACGTCCTCCGAACTCGAGTGTACCTGAATACTTTCTGTGGGTGGAGTCAGAAGAGTCGGATCTACTACAGGGGACAGAATGGGCACACTGGTGTCAACAATCGTACCTCCAGGTGATATCATTCTCAGCGGAGCCTGACCAAGCGCTACCATTCCACCTCTAGAACTGCCACCATGAGTCGTTGCATCCACTTCGGCGTTGATTTCGGCCAATATCTCTTCTTATCGAGTTGTTTGGGCCTCGCTGGGGGCATTAGCGGTCTGCATTGAAGAGCTAGAAGCAGGCGCAAGTCCACTTATGACAAACGGTAGGTTCGCAAAGGGGTCACTATGGTGACTGAGGAGTTCATTCATCATCTTCTCGTCAAAAGAAATTGTGCCCCCTTGTGTTTCGTCAATCGGTGCAGTCGCCGTTGTGGTGATTTCCTCTGTAATAATGGCTTCCAGCGTTTGATGTGACTCTTGAGTTACAGGAGGCGCTATCAGTGTAACTCCAGTCACTGGACAAAGAAGAAGAGAAACTGTAAGTAAACGCTTCAAGACAAGTCCCTTATTTCGAATGTGCATGAGATATGTTCAGAATATCTTCCTCATTTTATCTCGCGGACGACTGAGCGGCTTCGGAGGTGTGCTCTTTAGTAGGGGATAGTTGTGGCTGTTCCGGATTGTAAGCGGGGAGGGTTTGGTGCTCAACCGCTGGTATAGGTTCAGATTAAGGTGGAGCAGTAATCTCAAGACTCATAGTATGATGCTCGACACCTGAACCTTCCCCAATCTCTGGATGTTGAGTGTTGAGCTTCTCCCTTTCATGTGAGATCATTGACTCGTGGAGAGTCTTCCTTTCATCCTCAATCAGCATGCGATTCTCGAATTCGAACTCGTCGAATGATTCACCCAGATGCACTGCCTTCTCCTCCTCGACCAATTGGCCCCAATCATTATAGAGATGTGTCGAATAGTTCTTGAGCCAGGCCAAATTTCTATGTTTCAACACGTTAGAGTTGTAGGTGACGAGGAGATCTTCAATGTCTGCCTCTAGCCTGGACTCTGCCGTCCAAACTTTCTCCTCAACCTCGGATTCTACCTGCACACCTTAGCCATTGTTGCATCCCTTTCGCCTTGAAGCACCACGACTTGATCACATGCCTCTTGTGCTTCGCTGTTGGCATCATCCCTCTCTTTAATGATTTCGAAAAATTTGGACTTAAGCTCGTCAAGCTCTTTGAGGGCCGCATCCCGCTCAACTGTGACGGTGATGTTCCGATGACCCATTTCCTCCACCAGGGCATAATGAGATTTCCTCATCCTCTCCATGGCCGAGTTGGCCTCATTGGCCTTTTTAAGGGCCTCTATTTTTGATTTTCAGGAGGACATGGCTTTAGTATTGAGCACCTGGATGATACGGTCCTTCTAAGCAAGCTCCCTCTCTAACTTCTCAATGACAACGGCCCACTTAAAAGCAACCTTTGATGCTCTTTTCGCTGCTTTCCCCCACTCCTTGTATTGAGAGTAAATGTCATGGATGTACTCGTGCATCGTAGTCTCAGCCTCTGCTGGAATTCTCTTTAAGTGCGAGGGAAAAATTAACCATCAAAGCAAATATCTAGAAAATCCTTCTTCATTTGAGAAAGTTTAATCGCTCCTTCCCCCGTAGGCTCGGTAAGGACCTGCTCTGCAATTATGGGGGCCACTACTTCAGTTCTATGATGGTAAGTTTCAGGCCTTGAGATGTGAGAGGACTGCTTGTACCATGAAGCTTCCGGAGGATGTGAGACATAAATAGGAGGCTGTACAGGGTTTCTAGGAGGGGAGAATGAGATGGGATCAGTGCATGTATTCCTTATCTTTGTCGTGTCGCTTCTGACTAGAATATCTACGGTCGTAGTCCCTATCTGCCTCTCTCCTCCGCAACTCGTAATATGTTGAAGATCGACGAGCTTTTCGTAGACTACCTAACATCGAGCCTCGGTCGGACATTGAATCTGCAAAGTAAAAGAAGGATGGAGTTAGTAATCTCCCAAAGTAAGCAGCTTAAGGCCGGGAATGGTGCTGTGCCATGAAGTGTATATGTATGTGAAACCCCTCGACCAACCGGAAGTGTCGGCCATGCTAGTGGGAAGGGACTCGCTTAAGTCTAGAGCATGCTGAAGTTCATCCAACCTGGCATCATCCTGAAGCGACACGTAGTCTGGGATTAGGATATTGGTGAGCCCTTCGAAAAGATTTTCCATGCGCGGGGGAGAAGCTTCCGAAATTCTAAATCCGGGAATGGGCGGAGACACGACCAAAGATTTCCATCTCATGGATTTAGGACATTTAAAAGCAGCTTCCTTGCCTTTTCTTTTCCCTTTGGAATCTTGAAAGGTGTCAGAGATCCCGATCGCAAGTTCGTCATCAGTGGGTGTTCTTTCTGGATTAACCTCCTCGGTTATGGCAACACCGGGCATCTTATGTTTTGCTCGTTTCTTTGAGACATCCCTTAGCGGTCCCTCGAGCCTTATACTCTGGTTTCGCTCAATCAATCCGACAATTCTCAAATTTTTATCTGTTAGGACAGAGTCAATCTCCCTCATTTCGCTTGGAACTTCTTGGAGAACTCGAACCATCTCTTTGAAATGCACACTTTCAGGCCGTGGAATTACAGTTGTAAAGAAAAAAGAGATGTAAGTTTGACATCGGTCATGATCATCTTATTAACTACTTGAGAAGAATGCGGTACTTACGTCTGGCTAACCATCGGTTAGCAAATCCTGAGGGACAACGGACGTAGAACCATTTTGTTTTCAAGTAACTTAACCTGGTTCAAGACCCTGTTACTATTTGACAATTTCTGACCGCTTCCAAGAATGTGAAAGAAGGGCTATCTCCCCGACACTTAACATTAAACAGGTATCTAATCTCAATCGGGATTGGTGGTCGGAAGAGATGTTCCATAAATACGATGAATAGGCTGTTCAGCAGCGCGTATTCATTAGGGTGTAGCTGAGATGGGGTGATCCCAAGGAAAGATAACACTTCCCTAATGTACTGATTAAACGGAGGAAGTGTCCCGGCTGCGCACGCATGGCGATTGAATGCGGCATACCCTTTCGGTGGATAGTGTAGTCTATCGTTCGGTCCCGGCAGTAACACGTTATCCAATGACAAACCATGCCTTAAGCATATCTGTCCCAACATGTCTTCAAAAACATTGGACGGTACAGAATCTGGCAGAGTATAGATGAAAAGAGCACCTGGTATCTCATCTGGAGCTGGATTTATGACTTCGGTCGCGATGGCCGGTATCTCGATTGTTGGGGGAAATGAACTCTGAACTTCATGCTGTTGTGAGCTTGAAGGTTTCATAACTAACTAACTTATGAGAAATCATCATTAGACGATAATAAGCCCATGTGTTCCCCAGTGTGAAATGCATGAATGTGTTGTGTAGTGCAGTGCTGTAAATTATTTAAGAAATTCTACAGAATGTGAGAAAATATTCAAACAACGAGCCTTCGAAATCCGATCAGAGTAACCCACATCGCCGACCCTCACAACCGTTCCATCTAGACTTTAGCGACCGATCCAAGATTAGAGTTCATTTGGTTCGTTTAAGTTACAGTTCCATCGACGAGCTTCGAAGGACAGTCAAATATGTAGTGAAACGATCAAAGTCCAGTTATGCAAGGTTGAAGCACGTCGGGGTTAAGTGTCCAATTATTCAAAAGTGTTTGTATCCATCAAGGTCAAGACGTGGGTCGGTCACCAGGGATGCAAGTCGTATCGATCCTGAACACAGCAATTCGTATCGGTCAAGGAGGCCTCAACTTCGCATCGATCGAAGGTTAATAGTTTCGTATCGATCAGTCACTAATTCATTTCATAGCGACCCAAAGCCTTCATTTCGTATCGATCAATGCGCTTTAGGTTTCGTATCGATCGGCACACCTTGGATTTCGAGTCAATCAAGGCACATTGTCTTTACATCGATCGGGTCACAAAAAAGTTCGTATCGGCACAAAGCTTTCATTTCGTATCGATCAAACACTTGCTAGTTTCGTATTGATCAAAGCCGTGAAGTTCGTATCGATCGCTTGTAACAAACTTTGATTCAATTGGAGGCCATCCGACTTCCTATCGATCGACTCCATCAACCGAGCTATCATTAACCCAGACCGATATGAAATTCATCATTTTATCAGTTCACTCTTCAGCGATACGAAACTTATCCCCTAAATCGATGCAAAGCAAAGCCTTCTCCTTCTTCTCACTGATACGAAATTGACATCATGCGATCCTCCACACTTCGTCTTCTCCAAATTTATGTCAGATTCTCCTCCTTCCTCGACCTCATTCCGATCATCTCCGGCCACCACTTCATCACAATTGGTCACGGTGGCAAATGGAACAGCAAAGGATTTCAAATCTCATCGTTTTCAATGCAAATTCATGTTTTAATTACCTAGCTTGAACGATCGGTTGGAGGAGTTAATGGGTTAATTGATTTGGAGATGAAGGTAGCTTTGTTCCTCGGTCTTTCTGATCGATGCGAAGGCAAATGACAGTTGTGAGAGCGAATAGAAAAAAATTTCTAAGTACAAAATGGTATTTATATGACTCGACCCCTCTAGACGATGGGCAATTCACCTCCCAATTGTCTCGACCGGCTTCCACATGTCCACCATCGAATCGATGTCAATTGGTCATTCGTGTCTCTTGACTTAAAACTGACCGATGCGAATAGAGTAGCCAGAGTGGACTGAAGCCGTGTGACTCCATTGATACGAAATGCGCTGTTCATATCCATTGATATGCGATCCATAAAAACTCACAAACTATTGGTGCGAATGGTTATTTTGTATCCATCGATGTGCATTTTATCGATGTAAGAACAGGCTTTCAACCATTTACATCGATTCAGGAGAGGATCGATATGAAGGAATATTCTAAAACAACCGTTAGACATTGTTGCAACTCAAATTTCACATCGATTCGGGAGAGGATCGATGCAGAATTCGATGCAAGGAAACTGACAACGACTTGTAAACGCACGAACGTTAACAAGAGTCAGGTTAACATATGTGTATATATGTCAGACTAATTTCAACTTTCAATTTTCAAAGTTCATAAGAATTGAATACTCGCTTGATGACAATTACAACAACAAATAGCTGATCGCCATCATACAACGATCGATTACAACAGTTAGCAGTCAACAATTCGTATTACTAAAAGATCGTTCGAGGATCACAACTTCCAATGAGAAGGCAATAACTGTTTAACAAGTTAAATGGAACTATTCAGAGTGAAGATTGCAATTTTTCAAAGCACTTCATGTTCACACAAGACGTGCTTTGGGGGGTAAATGTTATCCCGTCTTTTGGCAAGGCCGAGATATCAAGGAATTGATTGAAAACCAAGGATCGCTCATCCCTAATGTTGAGTATGCACAAGTTTGTTACAGATGTCAATAAATTTTGTCCGAGTCTGGATCAGGCTACAATTGGCAATGCATAACAAGCAAAGCTGTAAAAGCCAACGTTCCAAATTTCAAGTCAATTCGAGTTTGTATGCTTAAGATATGATCAATACAAATCAAAGAAATCAGCATAATCGCATCCATCATTTTGCATCCCTCAGTTCGCATCCATCATTTCTCATCCCTCAGTTCGCATCCATCATGTCTCGACGCCATTTGTTGTTCGCATCGATTCGGGCACACCATTTCGAATCCATCGAACTGTGTTGCTTCGTATCCATCAATTGTATAATTCGTATCCATCGGTTGTCTAGTTCATATCCATCCCAGAAGACCCTTGTTCGAATCCATCAAGTCTGGTTGCTTTGTATCCATCGAGAAGCCCCTGTTTGTATCCTTCATGTCATAGCTATTCATATCGATTGAGCTATCAATGTTCGAATCCATCCGTGTAACAACCCGATATTTTTAGCCATTCGCATCCGCACATGTTGGACTTGAATTGCTCAAAATACCGCGTTGTAAATAAATTTTGAGCAAATGAAATACAATCACAGAATCACAGACACAACAGAAATATCAGAATAACTCGCAGCGGAAATAAAATACGTAGTAGTTCATGAAGCTACTACGGCAGAGTCTCAAACCAAATACATAATACAGTCTGAAAACAACATAATAGAAATCACAATTACATAGAAGTTCACTAATACATGAGATACACTAGAACAGTTGAAACAAAGAGTAGATATAAATGTAGATAAGCAGAAACTCTAGCAAAGACCAGCACCAGAAAGAGAATCCAAAGCTGTGAATACCCAGGCTGACCCGAGTATAAAGTAAAACACAAACACTCGAGTCAGGACAATATATACTTATATAATGTAAACCAACTCAAGTGAACTGTAGTAGAAGTACACAATAACTTAAAGGATGCTTGGGATCGCCCATCCTTTAAGAATCAGTTAAACTATAAATTAAATACATCCCGTGGTTAAAATTTCAAAATGGTATTTTATACTTCGAAATCAAATATCATTTCAAAATTTAATATCATTCAAAATCCATTTCAAAATATCAAAAATATAATATCTTCCAAACCACATTCATTTTTATTTAATTTAAATACCATTACAAAACACATTTCAAAATAGTATATATTTCAAAACAATTACTTCATTTTAAATCATAAAATGAAGTTATTATATTTAATAATTAAATTATTAAATTTACAAAAATTTAGTCTTTCAAAATTCATCTATTCACTTAATTTAATAAAACAGATGAAAATTCAACTTTCGCAGCATTTAGAAATTGCTACAAGAAGTTACATTCAAAACAGTTCAATTTAACAAAAGATAGCATTTAAAAATGCTGTAATAGGGTTACATTAGTTTCAAATAAAACTTAGTTAAATTCAAAAATTATAACATTTACAAAAATGCTATAATAGCCTTTAATTAAACTTATCCATTTGGTTCATTATTATCAACTACAGCATTTACAAATGTTGTATTATCATTTACATTAGAATTAATAGCACTTCTGAAATACAGTTAATGAACTTCAAATATTTAGTATAATTTCACAAAAAATTGTATTTTTATTTAAATCATTTTTAACTTATAAAATCATATAATTTCACTTTTAAAACAATCATTCAAATACCCTTATATTCATGATGTTATAAAGTTAAATCTCCATTCAAAAATCAAAATTTAATAATAATTCACTTATTAAATTCCAACATAAAATTTCAAATTCATTAAATTAAATTTAACTTAACACTTAAGTTTAAAATTTTCAAATATAACTTAATTTCATTTTTATTTACTTAACTTAAAATTCACTTTTATGCCAAATTCACAAATTTGCAATTTTAGTTATATTTCAAAATTTCAACATAAATATTCATTCATTTCACATTTTAACTTTATTCAAGAATCATTAATATATTACAAAATCATTTTAAATTCATTTAATTCAAAATATCATAAATTTATCATATTTTCATATTTAATTTAAATTCCATTTATCACCAAATTATAATTTCCAAAATAACTTACATTTCAGATTTTCTAACTTTACCATTTATTTATTTCACTTATAATTTTTCAGAAAATCAATAATGCTTTTAAAAAAATCATTTTTAATCAAATTTAAATCAAAATATTATAATATTTACATTTCTAAAATATTTTAAAATTTTTAGAAAAACATATTTTAACAACGGGTCTGTATTTCATTTTCTAGCCTAGGTAAAGTGATACGGGTAATATATCATTTCAACCCGTAATTTACAAAGAAAACCCGGGTTTGATCATTTCAAACCCGCAATCCCAAGTAAAAGAAAATAATTGAAAATCATTCAGGCCTATCATGTCAGCCCATAACGATTTTCTCCTATTCTAAAGTCCGTTCGGGTATGTATCATTTCAACCCATAGTGATTCTAGTCTACAGGGAACTTGCAGTGTGATAAACTGATTAAAGTAACAGAATAGCATGAAATAATAGTAACATATGATATAACAGGTGTAAATATAGGTGTGAACATCATATGAACATAATATAGCAGTTATAACAGGATGATATGCAATTTACAGATTCAAAAGGGGTCAATTTACTATTTATATATGTACATATTGTCTGGTGAGAATAACTCACTGTTTTGAGCTGATGACACAACGACGAATTGCACAACGGGATCTACACAAGCACAAAAGCACGATACAGATACGAAATGGAGGAGCCAAGGATTAATTCCCTTGAATACAAATCAAACAAACAATATAACAATTATAAGGTTTCAGACCAAAAATACGATAAACGATGCTAGAAATTAAGGAACAACAATTAATCAAACACTTGCACTTGCTTCCACCATCACTATGCTCAGCCTATAGGGTGATAAGGTACTGCCATGGGGTGTATATGGTCAGGTATGGGTCATATATGGTCGTCCTAGCAAGGGTAGTGAAGGTATGGAAGTTGCTATGTATGAAAATACAAGTACAAGGCAAAGAAGTGGATTTTTGTGCAATTTCAAGCATCGGGCAAGGCTACAAATGGCATGGCCAGACCTGCTGGAGGCTAGGAGATGGTGTGGTAGTGGTTTTGGTTCAGGTATGAGCTAGAGAAGGTGGTGCAAAGGGCGGCTAAGGGTGTGGTGAAGTGGTGGAAGTTACAAGGTGTGAATACAAAGGGTTTAAGGCAAATAAGTGGCTTTTGTGCAACCATGGCTCAACCAAAGGACCATTGGGCTCGGCCCCTACAAGGTGAAGGTCAGGTGGGGTCTGGAGTGTCGGCCAAAGGTGGTGGAGGGACTGGTGGTTGCGGCCAAGGAGGTGGTTTAGGTGAAAAATGAAGGGTATGTGCATAAATGGTTCGGCTAGGCTAGTTTCAAGGTGATTTTGCCACATTTGGTGATGATAGCTTCAAGGGGGCTCATGGCCTGGTCAAGTCAGAGGGAAAGGATGGTGGAGTGTCCACGGGCAGTGGTGGAGTTGGTCGGAGGAGGTGGTGGAGGAGTATGGCCAAGCAAAGCATGAAGAGACAAGTGCAAAACCATTAAAACATTGAAAAACAAAGGAAAAAGAGAAGAGATTTTACCCAAACTTCTTCAACAAATGGCCGTATGTTTTTTTTTGAGTTTGAGAATGTTTTTTCTCGTGAAAAAGAAATGAAATGTGGCTGGAAAGAAGGAGGAATGGTACGGCACAAATAAAATAAAGGAGTAGGTTGAGAAAATGAAAAGGCGGAATGTCAAAAGACTTTGGAAATATAAAGAGTCCAAAAACCTTTCAAATTTCCATCCATTTTCTTTTATAAGTTTAAATATATGAAAATAAATATAATTTCAGTTACAATATGGAAATATAACAAATAAAAAAATATAAATAAATAAATATTAATTATATATGATTAAAATAAGAAAATAGTATAAAATGAAAACTAGTCTAGAAAATTTGAAAATAAACAGAATAAACTTCGGAAGATTTATATGGACTAAAAAAAATTTAAAAATAAAGATTGTAACATAAAAATAAAATGCATTCACAAAAATAAATAAATAAATTTTAATGAAATATAATTTAAATGAAGAAAATAGCAGAAAAATGGAAACTAGCCTTTAAAAATAGAAAATAAATGCAATATATTTTGGAAATTTTTTTATTTTCGCTTTAAAAATATTAAAAGATAAAAATATAAATAAAATAACATATCAACACATATTAAAATAAAATATAACAAAGAAAATATGATTTATATAATTTAAAATAGGCAAAATTGCAAAATAAAACAAATTATACTCAAAATTGAAATGTACATAACTTTTACAATTTAACTCTGTTTTCAACGAAACGAAAAGCAGTATTCATGTTATTACATCTATTTGATAATAAAAGATATAATTTAAGAATTTAAATATTTAAATTTAAGATTTAAAAGTCAAAATTTGACCAGTTTGAACAGAAATTCATCTTTCATTAAAATATCCAATTTATACCTGTTTGAAATTATAAGTCACATAATAATCAACACTTATATTTAAAAATGTGAATGTTTGAAATAAAACAAGTTTAAAAATAATTTCAAAATAAAATAAACTCAAATATTAAAATATATGAAAAATCTAGGGTTGTTACACTCTCCCCCACTCAAATCTTTTCGTCCTCGAAAAGAAAGGAAGCTGAGAAACAACAAGAAAGAACAATAGGTTGGAAGACATCCTCGAAAGAAGGTAGGGAAAAGGTAGCTAGGAAGGGAAGCATGTTGGAAGACAAGGGTGAACCATTATTTAAACCATTATACATTTCAATTAAAATTTCATAACATTTTAAACATTTTATAATATGATGAATAGTCATTTGATTCAAATCTGATGGTTCAAGGTAAACAATATTTAAAACATTTTAAATTTTTAGAAGGGAAAATAACTGATCGAAATATTCTTTATACAGTACTTTATCAAGATGCTTTTATTAAAATACTTTTATAACTCGATGTCTAACAAGTTTACTTTCATTTCTGCAGACTCTGGCTATGCGTTGATCAGGCACAAAGCTAGAATTCTCCAAGTACTTAGTAGACTTGTTTCAACACCTAATGAAAATAATGAAAACACTTTAAAAAACAGATATGGAAAGTACAATCCAAACAAATCAACCAAACCGAAACAATTGTCTAACCATGGATCGCAGATACACAATGGTTACGCCTGGATCCCCCAGGAAACAATCCGTATCCGTAAGCTTTCTCAGCCCTGCGAGTTACGCCATGATGACGAGTAGAATGCAGGATACACAATGGTTACGCCTGGATCCCCCAGGAAACAATCCATACCCTAGGCCAGCTCAGCCAGGCATTTACACTACTAATGCGACCTACATAGAGTGCAGGATACACAATGGTTACGCCTGGATCCCCCAGGAAACAATCCATACCCCTAGGCCAACTTAGCCAGGCAGTTGCGCTATGCAGTCGCGATCATAAGACCATGGAGATCGCCATGAAATTCGATGGACACTCGAGTATCATATCCGGAAAACCCAAATCAAAGAGAGAGAATAATATCGATAGAATGAATCCACAGTGTGGCCACAAAGCGGATATCAAGCAGAAGGCACTTTCCATATCTTTACTTCGAAAATATGTATCATATAGTACCTTTCAAAATCACTTCCAAATATCATACTTATATAAAGTTCATTTTATATAAGATTTCATTTCAAATCAAATACTTTTCAAAATAATAGTATATCAAATCACACTTATATAAATTTCGATTATATAAGATTTCACTTTTCAAAATTGAGTACCTTTTCAAATCAACAGTTTTCAAATCAATAGTTTACTTATACAAATCATTTTTATATAAGTTCGATAGCTCCCAAATCAAGTATTTAGTAAATCAAGGTTCTCAATTTTAATTTGTTCAATATCGATCCAGTTTCAAAAATCATATATGATTTCACCAAATCCTTTCTTTCAAATTACATATATTCAGTTTTAAATTTTCTTAAAGCCAAAGATTTAGAAGATAATCCATAGTTCCGAATCAACAACATTTATGCCAAACAAATTCATTTCTATTTCAAACATATATTCATTATCAAAAAATCATAATACTTTCAAAGTTGTAAATCTTTCGAAACCAAAATACTTGAAATCTTTACACTTTGAAAATCATAACCCTTTGAAATCATACATTTGAAATCATAAAACATTCCTTTAATTCTTTACATTTCACAAATTTATTCAATTAAACCCAAATCTAAAATTTCCAATTTTAATTCAATTCAAACCATCAGTTTCAATTCAATTTAGTTTTCCAATAAAACCATTTCAAATATTATCAAATTTCAAATATAGATTTGATTTATAAAATAAACTATTAAATCTTAAATATTTTTCATGGCTTAAATATACCATATTTCAAACTAAATTTTATAATTTCATATATCTCAAATTTTCTTAATTATTACTTACATATGTCATCATTTCGCAACATTACATTCAATCGCTCGCTTTATCACACAAGTTCGCTTTCGAACTAGTATTGCCCATTCGACTTCCCTAATGCGGACTTCGATATAGTTTCTCGACTAGAAGCCATCAGTCTCCTTGCATAGCCATATACTATGATAGAGAATTCTAGAATCAAGCCCAAAATCCATATCAAATGTTCGTCATCAAGACTCAAATGAAAAATCCTAACACGAAATGGTGTAATTCACCTCGAACTTGTGTACTCAAGCTTGGATCAAATTAATTATGCGAATAAAACAGCATACGTACAACTTATGTATCCATTCCAACTTGTTAAATAAATAGTTTCATAAAGATGTTACTAAGTTAAAACATTTAAAACCAAATTTTCCTCAAACATTTGAAGACTAATTTTTGTCCAAAACATCTCAAAACTAAATTTCATATTAGTATAATTCAAAATAGTCTTATTTATTTACTAAAAAAACAGTTTCGACTTATAAAAATCATATTGTTTCATACTTGAAACATACAAACTAAACTTATATTCTTTATCACATACCTTATACCTTTCAAAAAAATTAGCTTTGAAAAATTAACCTTGATTTGGAAGTGCTCGAATCTTAAAATAGTCGAAGAAGTCATATTTTCAATCCAAGAGTTGAAAATCAACACTAAATCAGTAAACCAATTTCAAAACATAGGGTTATAACAAAACAAATCTGAATCTCGAGGACTGAACACCGGCTTACTTTAAATCATTTCAAATGTGTATATATATATCTTTCGAATATCAAACCATACTTCAAAATCAAAAATCAAAATTGGTTTCACAAAATCACTCGCATAGCAAAGCAACTAGAGTGGCCTCTCCCTACTCAGAAACTCGAAAATCAATGTCGATGATGCATGCATTCATCACCGAAATTATTTTCCAGCGACATAAGTGGGTTCTGGACTTTTACTTTCTTGAAACTTCTTTAAAATCTCTTCAAAATCTTTGGAATTCATTCAAATACATTTGAAATATTTCTTATTCGGAAAATATCTTTAAATCATATTATTATTTTTATATATTTTCCAAAATCTTAAAACCGATTTCAAAACACCGGAGTTCGATTCCTTGAAATTCAAATTCAAAACCTTTCAGTTATAAATCATTTTATATAAATTTAAATTTCTCATAAATTTTCAAATTTTCAAATCCTTTCGAAGCTTCAAATTTTCATTTTTTAAAAAGATATAAAATCTTTATCGAAAACATTTTACTTTTATATATAAAAATATGGCCATCCTTAATAATTTCGATGTATGCTCAATTTCAAAATACAACCAAACACAAATTTCCAAAGGATGATTCAAGGAAGGATTTCAAACAAACAAAGATTCAAAATTAGAGGAACTCTAATCAAATAGAATTCTAGTTCGAAGATAAACTCAAATGAAGATGAGATAATTTAATTACCAAATAGAGGAGGAGATAGATAGCATCGACATCCGAGGATACAGAAATCTCCGGTGAATCAGTGTTAATTATAAAGGAATTTCACCCCTTTATAAATCATTCAAAGATTTACGGAATCACCGATCTGTAGAGAGGTCATTCCAAAGTGGGGTTACGGAATGCCAAAATCAAAAGGGTAAAACAGGGAAGACAAGACTGGATTTCAGAACAAGTGGGAGCGTTCCACAGTTCAAGGAATCTTAATCAATAAGAATCCTAACCAAGAGATTTCTAACAAGGTGGATACAGAAGTAATGAAGTTCAAAAAAAATCCTGATTCCAAAATAAGAAATTTTTTATACCAAAATAATCTTTGAAAATCATTTAAAAATCATTTGGAAATCATTTTATACTTCGAAAATACGTTCTCTCACAAGGAAAGGATTCTGAGATTGATTTCACTCTTTCTAGGGTATTTCTACCCTATCTCTAATGAGTTTTTGCTCCGCCGGCTAAGGTTTGCCTAAAACCAAAGCTCTGATACCAATTGTAACAACCCGATATTTTTAGCCATTCGCATCCGCACATGTTGGACTTGAATTGCTCAAAATACCGCGTTGTAAATAAATTTGGAGCAAATGAAATACAATCACAGAATCACAGACACAACAGAAATATCAGAATAACTCGCAGCGGAAATAAAATACATAGTAGTTCATGAAGCTACTACAGCAGAGTCTCAAACCAAATACATAATACAGTCTGAAAACAACATAATAGAAATCACAATTACATAGAAGTTCACTAATACATGAGATACACTAGAACAGCTGAAACAGAGAGTAGATATAAATGTAGATAAGGAGAAACTCCAACAAAGACCAGCACCAGAAAGAGAATCCAAAGCTGTGAATACCCAGGCTGACCCGAGTATAAAGTAAAACACAAACACTCGAGTCAGGACAATATATACTTATATAATGTAAACCAACTCAAGTGAACTGTAGTAGAAGTACAATATAACTTAAAGGATGCTTGGGATCGCCCATCCTTATTAAATACATCCCGTGGTTAAAATTTCAAAATGGTATTTTATACTTCAAAATCAAATATCATTTCAAAATTTAATATCATTCAAAATCCATTTCAAAATATCAAAAATATAATATCTTCCAAACCACATTCATTTTTATTTAATTTAAATACCATTACAAAACACATTTCAAAATAGTTTATTTTTCAAAACAAATTACTTCATTTTAAATCATAAAATGAAGTTATTATATTTAATAATTAAATTATTAAATTTACAAAAATTTAGTCTTTCAAAATTCATTTATTCACTTAATTTAATAAAACAGATGAAAATTCAACTTTCGCAGCATTTAGAAATTGCTACAAGAAGTTACATTCAAAACAGTTCAATTTAACAAAAGATAGCATTTAAAAATGCTGTAATAGGGTTACATTAGTTTCAAATAAAACTTAGTTAAATTCAAAAATTATAACATTTAGAAAAATGCTATAATAGCCTTTAATTAAACTTATCCATTTGGTTCATTATTATCAACTACAGCATTTACAAATGTTGTATTATCATTTACATTAGAATTAATAGCACTTCAGAAATACAGTTAATTAACTTCAAATATTCAGTATAATTTCACAAAAAATTGTATTTTTATTTAAATCATTTTTAGTTTACAAAATCATATAATTTCACTTTTAAAACAATCATTCAAATACCCTTATATTCATGATGTTATAAAGTTAAATCTCCATTCAAAAATCAAAATTTAATAATAATTCACTTATTAAATTCCAACATAAAATTTCAAATTCATTAAATTAAATTTAACTTAACACTTAAGTTTAAAATTTTCAGATATAACTTAATTTCATTTTTAGTTACTTAACTTAAAATTCACTTTTATGCCAAATTCACAAATTTGCAATTTTAGTTATATTTCAAAATTTCAACATAAATATTCATTCATTTCACATTTTAACTTTATTCAAGAATCATTAATATATTACAAAATCATTTTAAATTCATTTAATTCAAAATATCATAAATTTATCATATTTTCATATTTAATTTAAATTCCATTTATCACCAAATTATAATTTCCAAAATAACTTACATTTCATATTTTCTAACTTTACCATTTATTTATTTCACTTATAATTTTTCTGAAAATCAATAATGCTTTTAAAAAATCATTTTTAATCAAATTTAAATCAAAATATTATACTATTTACATTTCTAAAATATTTTAAAATTTTTAGAAAAACATATTTTAACAACGGGTCTGTATTTCTTTTTCTAGCCTAGGTAAAGTGATACGGGTAATATATCATTTCAACCCGTAATTTACAAAGAAAACCCGGGTTTGATCATTTCAAACCCGCAATCCCAAGTAAAAGAAAATAATTGAAAATCATTCAGGCCTATCATGTCAGCCCATAACGATTTTCTCCTATTCTAAAGTCCGTTCGGGTATGTATCATTTCAACCCATAGTGATTCTAGTCTACAGGGAACTTGCAGTGTGATAAACTGATTAAAGTAACAGAATAGCATGAAATAATAGTAACATATGATATAACAGGTGTAAATATAGGTGTGAACATCATATGAACATAATATAGCAGTTATAACAGGATGATATGCAATTTACAGATTCAAAAGGGGTCAATTTACTATTTATATATGTACATATTGTCTGGTGAGAATAACTCACTGTTTTGAGCTGGTGACACAACGAAGAATTGCACAACGGGATCTACACAAGCACAAAAGCACGATACATATACGAAATGGAGGAGCCATGGATTAATTCCCTTGAATAAAAATCAAACAAACAATATAACAATTATAAGGTTTCAGACCAAAAATACGATAAATGATGCTAGAAATTAAGGAACAACAATTAATCAAACACTTGCACTTGCTTCCACCATCACTATGCTCAGCCTATAGGGTGATAAGGTACTGCCATGGGGTGTATATGGTTAGGTATGGGTCATATATGGTCGGCCTAGCAAGGGTAGTGAAGGTATGGAAGTTGCTATGTATGAAAATACAAGTACAAGGCAAAGAAGTGGATTTTTGTGCAATTTCAAGCATCGGGCAAGGCTACAAATGGCATGGCCAGACCTGCTGGAGGCTAGAAGATGGTGTGGAAGTGGTTTTGGTTTAGGTATGAGCTGGAGAAGGTGGTGCAAAGGGCGGCTAAGGGTGTGGTGAAGTGGTGGAAGTTACAAGGTGTGAATATAAAGGGTTTAAGGCAAATAAGTGGCTTTTGTGCAACCATGGCTCAACCAAAGGACCATTGGGCTTGGCCCCTACAAGGTGAAGGTCAGGTGGGGTCTGGAGTGTCGGCCAAAGGTGGTGGAGGGACTGGTGATGGCGGCCAAGGAGGTGGTTTAGGTGAAAAATGAAGGGTATGTGCATAAATGGTTCGGCTAGGCTAGTTTCAAGGTGATTTTGCCACATTTGGTGATGATAGATTCAAGGGGGCTCATGGCCTGGTCAAGTCAGAGGGAAAGGATGGTGAAGTGTCCGCGGGCAGTGGTGGAGTTGGTCAGAGGAGGTGGTGGAGGAGTATGGCCAAGCAAAGCATGAAGAGACAAGTGCAAAACCATTAAAACATTGAAAAACAAAGGAAAAAGAGAAGAGATTTTTACCCAAACTTCTATAACAAATGGCCGTATGTTTTTTTTTGAGTTTGAGAGTGTTTTTTCTCATGAAAAAGAAATGAAATGTGGCTGGAAAGAAGGAGGAATGGTACGACACAAATAAAATAAAGGAGTAGGTTGAGAAAATGAAAAGGCGGAATGTAAAAAGACTTTGGAAATATAAAGAGTCCAAAAACCTTTCAAATTTCCATCCATTTTCTTTTATAAGTTTAAATATATGAAAATAAATATAATTTCAGTTAAAATACGAAAAAATAACAAATAAAAAAATATAAAGAAATAAATATTAATTATATATGATTAAAATAAGAAAATAGTATAAAATGAAAACTAGTCTAGAAAATTTGAAAATAAACAGAATAAACTTCGGAAGATTTATATGGACTAAAAAATATTTAAAAATAAAGATTGTAACATAAAAATAAAATGCATTCACAAAAATAAATAAATAAATTTTTATGAAATATAATTTAAATGAAGAAAATAGCAGAAAAATGGAAACTAGCCTTTAAAAATAGAAAATAAATGCAATATATTTTGGAAATTTTTTTATTATCACTTTAAAAATATTAAAAGATAAAAATATAAATAAAATAACATATCAACACATATTAAAATAAAATATAACAAAGAAAATATGATTTATATAATTTAAAATAGGCAAAATTGCAAAATAAAACAAATTATACTCAAAATTGAAATGTACATAACTTTTACAATTTAACTCCGTTTTCAGCGAAACGAAAAGCAGTATTCAAGTTATTACATCTATTTTGATAATAAAAGATAAAATTTAAGAATTTAAATATTTAAATTTAAGATTTAAAAGTCAAAGTTTGACCAGTTTGAACAGAAATTCATCTTTCATTAAAATATCCAATTCATACCTGTTTGAAATTATAATTCACATAATAATCAACACTTATATTTAAAAATGTGAATGTTTGAAATAAAACAAGTTTAAAAATAATTTCAAAATAAAATAAACTCAAATATTAAAATATATGAAAAATCTAGGGTTGTTACAATCCGGCCACTTCAACTTCGTATCGATCGACTGGAGTTTTTTCCAATCGATACGAACAAGGCCATACAATCAACATATTCCTCGTGTTTTCCATCGATACGAACAGAGTTCGTTTCATCGATATGAGCAGAGTCGTCTTCCATCGATGTGAACTAAACAACGGCTATCGATACGAACAAGGCAAGAATCTTAGGAAGATTTGGTCGACTCGGCATAAAAAGTGGATCGATCCGAAGAGTGAGCGCCATGTCAATTTGAAGGCACGTGCCTGTATCGATTCGAAGTAACCGATTCGAAGTCTTTGATTTGAACCAAAAAGCTTATCGGAAACACAAAATTGCATCGATCATATCTCACAATCTACAAGTCCAAATGCTAAATTTTCATAGGAGCTTACGAACGACCTAAGGAAGGTCTATGCCAAATTTTGACTCGATTAGGTCATATCCTGATCGATACGAATTGGATCGATCCCGTGGGCCCACCCACATGGTAGAAGAAGTCTCTTGAGATCTGAGCGAGATATCAGCCTCCTATACCTATAAATAGAGCCCTAGGGTCTACATAAGAAGGATCTTTTTGCTTTTTGATGTCCAGACTCTACCGAATTCAACGTTGCACTCCATTGTTGTCGTTGTACTCTAATTTCAACACTTTAATTCATTGTAATGCATTGAAATCAATTGTAATCTACAAGCGAATATCAATAAAGTCATCAAACTTCATAGTGGACGTAGGCAACACGCCGAACCACTCTAAATTGTCGTGTATCTACGCGTTTTCATATTTGTTTTTGAAGTGTTTGTTAGATAATCCTCGTTTTACATTTTTATTCTTCATTTTTATCTCTTAAAATACTTCCGAAGAATGTTGCCCCCATTTTCGGTACAAACACCGCTTACTAGTTACTAAATTCCAATTGGTGAGCATTTCCTTCATCACCACCAACTATTGCTTCTGACAATCTTCCAGATCTCCTAGGAGCCATTGATTCCAATCAGCAAGTTTTTAATTTTCTTAAAGAAAATCTTCTTGATCTAACTAGTGGATCTCTTAAACTCAAAATAGAAATCTATATCTGACCGTGAGAATCAAATTCTTAGTGAAAGCACCAAAATATTAACGCCAAAGGTGTCACAATACCTAAAATCCTGTTAAAAAGTTGAGATCTAGTGGAAAATATAAGAAAATTAAAGAAGGCACAAGAATTTTTATAGTGGTTCGGCAATCTCTGGCTTACGTCCACTGTAGCTTTTATTGATTGGTAGATTTGAGGGAGTTTTAGAGAGACTTAGAGTAACTAGTACAAGGGTTGTACAGTTCCAGAGCCTAGAACGGCAAATAGTAGCTTCCTTAGTGACTATCATGGAAAGAAGATAGGAGGATATAAAGTGCCCAAAGTCCTGTTTTAGTAGCCATAAGGTCCATATTTATATGGGAACTAGGTGGAGACCCGTGCTTCGCACACGAGCGGATGGGGTTAAAGACCAAGTGGTAAATATTTTACAACTTTTGAAACCAGGTGACACATTTACATTTGATCTGATGGTATAAAAGTTGGTGATATACTGTATTTAATATGACAAAACAACATAGGGGATGTTATTATGATGAGGAGAAAAAACATCATCGAAGGTACAAAATGTCTTACCGAGGTTATAAAAGAATAGTGTACGGAGTTTATATATTTGTGAAAAGGAAAATTAACATTATTCATAGAACATAATGTGAAAATTTCAGTTTGTGTACTTCAATCAACGTAAGCATAATCAAATGGTGGAGCTCAATTCTTGTTTCCAAGATATGAACAATGAATCTAACGGTCCTTGTATAATTTGAGTACAACCATGTAGATAGTAAATTGGAACAACCTATGTATTGTAGTAAAACAGTCATAGGAAAATATAGCAATTATTCCTCTATGTAGTCATAAAAGACACGGGTGGGTTAAAAACCAAAATACCAACAGTAGGTCCATTTTTGTATTTTTAGATGATGAAATTTTTGTACTATGCCCAAAAACCTAAGAAATGGAATAATTTTCGTACAAAATTGACATATATAAGTAAAAAAATTAGGTCTAGGTGTATGATGGTAACATCAAAAAACTAGTTACAATAACGTCTGTTTTGTACTATGTGGAGTGAACTGGTTTGATGTCACCACGATGAAATTGGTTATAATAAAGTTGCAAAGAGCAGAAGTATGATCAGTGTACTTTTATGTACATTAGCTGTCAAATAGAGATGTAACTGTATCCTATAATATCAATCATTACACAAAAATGGCTAACAAATAGTATGAATGTGCACGTGACAGCACAATGTTTCTAGCTGTCTATATAAAATCGCAAAGGTGTAGAAGAATTAATAAACAGGAGAAATAGCTTGATGATAGATGTGCATGTGGACTATCATTAATTTGTAAAGATGAAAGGGTGCATCGTAGTGAAAAATAAAAAGATTGCAAAAAACTAAGGTAAACCTATCAATGGCAAGAATAAAAAGTAGTAATAAATGAAGTATGAATTGTATCTCAACCAGAAAGAGTGGACATGAATACGTCAGAACAATTGGGGTAGTTGATTAACAGGTAGGGAAAGTTGTCATTACAGGTGAATGGAAATAGCACAAATAAGCAGAAGAAAAATATCAAATCCCACATACAGGTACAAGAATGTTGTTAAAAGACAAAACCAGAGCACAAAGTAATAGAGAAGTGAAATGGAAAAAAAAACGTACGCTAAAGGAAAAAGTGTAGCAAGTCTATGCTATGGTAGTACAGTCATATTTGTTTCTTCCTGCCCTTGTCCCTTGCTTGAGTACGGGTAGAATCCACATGATTCCTAACATCCTCTTCATCCTTTAAAAAATACCGTTATTTTAGATCATAAGGTATGTGATGTGCATGTAAATGTGCATATTTTTACTTCCATATTTAATCTAATTTAATTAAATAAATGAGCATATAGGGCACTTTAACATGTTTAAACCAATATTCCAATTATTTTCAAATCGTCATTTATTCATCTTCATATAGGGGAAAAATGGATATTTTTGTGTATATACTAGTTTTAAGAAAATTTAAATAGAAATTTTTATGTTCTTTTATAGGAATTTGGATTCAAATGGAAGAGGTTTTCATAGAAAATATACATGCACAAAAGGAAAAAAGGATTGAATATGGAAATAATTCGAACTCATGTTCATGGAGGACCCCACCTACCCATTTAGCTTGACCTTCAATTAGAAGCTAATGCACATGATAAATGGCTATTAAAGTTTCATACACATTTAAGTGGAGAATTAATTCATGCTAATGATTACTTAATGGCCACACTTTCTTAAGGGCAATTGGGTAGTTTCTAAAATTATGATTAGGTTTTCCAAACATGTATAAATATCCCATATGTTTATGTAATTAATCCTTAGCCTCCATTGAGCCTCATTTTAGTTAGTTTAGTTTTAGCTCAAAAATAAACAAAAGTTCTTCCTTTCTTTTCATGGCTACTTAGTCATTTTCTTTCATGTAACTTTCTTTTTATGCAATTTTAATACATGCTCTTTTCTTTTCTTTTATGTTAGTAGCTTAGTTTTATTTATGCAAGTAGAATAGCTTTTATTTCATTTTAATTAGCTCTCTTTTTAATTAGCATATATTTTCCTTTTGTTTTTATTTCATGTTGAATGCTACATTTGTTGAAATGATAACAAATTTGATAAGCTAAACCCCTTCAATTTAGGGGTAATGAAGCTCTCTTAATCGTGTAGATTCTACATTTTGATAACTTATGTTTTCTTTTTGTGCTTAATGGAAGTTGCATGTTGATGTAAGTTTATTATTGAATTTGATAGTCTATGATGCTAATCACATATATGCTATTTTTACTCAAATAAACACAATTTGCATCATCATCTAATTAATTGATTTTGATAATGAAAGTGGACTTAGAATCAAAATTTGATGGTCTATATTTCTAATCAATAGTTGATAGGTACACTTAAAATAGATTTTATTTTTAATTTTATTGTTATTTTCATGAGAGTTAAGAAGTGTTTTAATGGATGTGTTATAGTTTGATGCTTTATATTGGGCTAATAAATAGCAAAAATATTAGATACTTATGATAAACATATCAATTAAATTCACTAATGATCAAAAAATAGATCATAATTTCGTGTCGTGTTGATTTATGTGATGCAGAGAGTGGATTTATCTCTAAATTGCCTTCAAACTCTCATATTTTTATCCATTTTCTTTTGCTAGCTTATTTACATTTTTTAGCTTAAAAACATCTCAAAATCTTGGTTTAATTTGATTGAATAGAATTTTAAATCTCAAAAATTCTCTACGAATCGACTCGTACTCGTCACGTACTAATTTTAAACCGTGCGTTTACGGTTATTTTTATTTAAAATTTGATCGACTATTTTCTTGTCCGATAGAGAATTGGCCGTTAAACAAGTTTTTGGTGCCGTTGCCGAAGAATTAATTTGATTTTAATTTTTTTTCTTCGAATTATTTATTGTTGATTTTATTATGTGTTTGTTTTGTGTGTGAACTGCATTTTAAAAAAAAAATTGTGTCTGTGTGATTAGATTAGTGTGCATTTGATTTGTCTGTTTATTTGCACTTGCGTTTCTTTTTTTTTAAAAAAAAAAACCATACACAATTTATATAAAAATATATTATTACTCACTTTTGCATTTACATTTTTTTGCATTTTCATTTTTCTTTCTTTTTCCTTTTCTTTTGTTTATCATTTGCACACTGTTTACATTCAGTTTACTGTGCACTGTTTCATCCACTACAAAGCAAACTGTCACCCACATCATCACATACTACTGCCATAGCTTCTTTGTTGCTGTCATCACATACACTTACCATCTCAAACTACCATCAAACATACCACCCATCTTACTGCTACCAGTCACACACACCAACCAACAGCCCAGCACATCACTCAAACTCTCTGTCAATCTACCTCACTGTGCATATCTGCACAGGGCCACAAACAACAAATCAAACTGTGCATCACCAGTTCATCAACGCTCTTCATCCAATCCAACTACCTTGCCAATACCACCATTCTTCCATTTTCAATAAACCAGCATATCCTCTCAAACCATACTACACTTCTGCCTCTGCCTTCAACCCTTACCACTGCATCCACTGGCCACCATCTCTACTTCACATTGTCGTGCACCACTGTCATATACTGCTTCTGCTCCTCAATTACCATACAACACACTGGCCTGCACACCACTGCACATACACAGTGCATCATCACCATTTTCAACCATCAAACTTCACTCACTGCCTCAACTACAACTGTCTACCACACCAACCACACTTCACACCATTCATACATACAAACTGCACTACACATTTCTACTCATACCACCCCCTTCATCAACCTGCCACTCAAACATTACCACAACAACATAATTCATCATCTCAAGTTCGCATCAGTTCATCATTGCAACCCATTGCTACTTCAACTAACATCCAAGTCACAACAGCAACTCACCTGACAGTTCAACTTCCAGTGCACTGCCACTTCCCTACATCATACTTCCTCACCACAATTCCAAGAAATCACTCCACCATCCACTGACATACAGCCATCTATCATCACAGCACACTACTGCCTCTGACATACCTCATCACCTCCTCAACATTAAGCCACCACCACTTCCAACTGCTACACCTCTGCACACAACCCCACAGTCTATCAAACACATTCACTTCATTCACCTACTAAACTCACCTGTCATATTACTTCACTCACCAGAGCATCTCCATCTCTCATCAACTACTTACAATCTCACTGCTTATCACAATTTGCATACATACTCTTCAGACTTCAAAAGTGCACACCAGTGCACATCCACTACCACCATCATTCAGCAATACAAACATATATACACTGCAACTGCAAACAATCCTTCTGCAAACAACCAAACTTCTGCCATCCCCCTGCTTTCGACAAGCACTGTGCCTTCATACAACAAACACTGCCATATAACTTCCTACTGCAAGCCTCTTCATCTCATTATAAACTACTAACCACGAATTACTCTCTGCTGACCACTGTCTACCCACAATCCTACCACACCCCATACCACAAACCCACTTCCATACTCCCACAACCATATAACAGTAACATCGCTTCCTTGATAAAAAAAACACCACCAACACCTCTCTGGCCACAACATCACAACTTCACATTCATTTCCTGACCACAAACATGAACCAACCTCCTCTGCCTTTGACCACAAACCCATCACAACAGCCACGAAACACCTCTGCCTCCAACCATAACCACAGTCTCATCACTGCACTGACATTTGCCTTTCACTCCCTATCCACCCTCTGCCTGTCATTACTGTGAAAACCATACCATCATCTACAACTGCTTTAAAGCCCACTGCTGCTATACATAGTCATTCCTACATTCAAATACATTCAACAACGCACTATCATTCGAACAAACTGCCAATACCAAACTGCTTGCTTCTCCACTAGCTAGTCACACAACCCAACACTTCCTCTTTCGAACAATCACCTGAGATTCCCCACCTCACCACAACCCGAAATCATCTTCCTGCAAATCACCAGCCATCGAATCACGACCGTGACTTCACCGCAACCCCCAATCGACATCTAACCGCCCTCTGCAATCGACGTCGAACACACGCGATTTCGTTCTCCTTTGATTTCGCAATTTTTTTAAAGCTTCTAAGATTGCCTTGTCTATTTCGATTTCGAGAAACAGGAATAGTGCGATTCATCATTTGGTTAAAAGGACAGTTGGGTTGAGGGCCTTGAAACGGGCCGGTAGGGTGTTCTTCGTTTTTTTATTTTGTTTGTTTAGTTTCTATTTTCCTTTTTTTAGTCATTTTTCCTTTTTGAGCTTTAATCTTTTTTTTTCTTCTAAAAAAAGAGTAAAAATAACAGAAAATACACAAAGAGAAAAAGAAAAAATACAAAAGAAATGAAATTCTTGCTTTGAGTTTTCTTTTTTACTGCCTTGAGTATTGTTTTTTGAGATTTTTTGTATGTTGTTTTGCTTTGAGTTGTAAATAATTTCTTTTAATTTTCCTTTCTCACTTGAAAAAAAGTTTTCTTTCTTTCAGTTTTTTTTTTGTTTTATCCTTAAAAAAACAACAATTGTATATATCTTGTTCGAAATTTTCAGGTTATAGGTGGCAGAAGTGCTTGCCAAAAATAAATTGCTTGTTTGCTTATAAAAATTGCTGCTTTTAAAAAAAATTCCTAATAATTCTGCATGCTTTGGTATCGTGACTTTTTCTCCTGTTTTAGTTGCTTTACATTGTAGGTTGTTTGCATTTAAAAAAAAAAAATCAAATTAAAACAAAACAAAAAAACATTTCCATTCGTAATTGCATTGTTAATATATGTTTAATTTTAGTTTTATATTTCATCTTACAATTTGCTAATAATAATGGTTAGACGTCATCTTTTGCGGGTAAGAAACTTTAAAATTCGATCTTCCTTTATCCGATTTTGAAAATTTGAACACAATAACTTTTGGACTTTGAACATGATGTACGTAATGAAGTTGTTGATAATCCAACAAAGAGTCAACGTCCTAGCTTGTGCAATAAACCCCTCTGGGCGAAGACTAGTGATAGGTGGTCCCGTGGAGCTTTCGGAGAAGGGTAGCCTAGTGTGTAAGCACAACAATGAACTACGGCGAATCCTCAAACGACCCATCTAAGATTAGGGGGGAGATCCATGGTAGAGCTTCGCTACCTTTAACTCTTCCATGGACTTATATTAATGAACACGTATTCTTTGGACTTTCCGAAAATGAGTTAATTCTGAGGGGAAGATCAAAATCATCATTTTGATTTTGAAATCAATAATTCTGAAGAAGTTTTCAATGATATGTTTGAATTTCAATTTGGTGAAAATAAACTTAAACTTTAACCAACTGTTTTATCAACCCCAAAAATAATTGAAAATAAAACAACTCACCATTTTTAATAAAAAGACATTCGTTTTTCCAAATCAACATTCAAATTTGGAATCTTTTATGGTTTGGTTTTCTACGCTTAAGCTGTATCTCTCATACTTAACGAGACAAATTAAACGGTCTTTGAAAGACAATTTCATTTACTCTTTAACAGAATATTTTCTGATGTCTTGTAAATAATAATCTTTTCATGTAAATATAGGTCTTGTTTTTATTTTATTTTTCTCCTTTCACTTGAGTTGGTTGTGAGGACACAATCAAAATCGAGTGTGGGGGGAGTCTAATCTTTATTTTTTATTTTCCATGGTTTATTTTTGCATTTTCTTTCCAAAACACAAAAAATTTAAAAAATTTAAATATATATATAACTCTCTCTACAAAAAAAAATAAAAAAAAATATAACAAAAAACAAAATAATAATAATTTATATATGTATATTTTTTTTATTAACATCTAGAGTCATGTGTTCACACGCAAGTATGTAAACCCTTCTCACGCAAGCCCGAAAGGCAGTGCATGATCGTTATATCTGGCCTCAGTTTATTTGAGTTAGGTGTATGTATATAAAAAAATTCTTTTATTAATAATGCCTACAGTCGATAGGTGTTCACACTCGTGTGTTCACTCGCCACGCTCTGTATTCCCCTCATGGAAGCCCGAAAGGCAGTGCATGGGTAATATATCTTGCCTTAGTTTTCCGAGTTAGGCATATGTAAATATTGTTAATATCGATAAAATTTTCAAAAAGAGAGAGAGTAAGCAATTGAAATCCAAACACTATTTTGACTTACTCGATTCGATTTTTTATTCAAAAGAAATTAAAATACCACTTTGAAAAATGCCGATAATCAACTTAGGATCCATTTTATAGTTACACTATGTTATCAACCAAAACAATTAGCCAAACTAGAATCTATTTGTGACGATAAATTAATTTTTGTTGAAAGTTTTAACGAGTAAATGACTTAAATTTTCAAGATAATAACCAAAACTTATATTTAACTTATTCCTGTTGATTTAAAAGTGAATTCTACATTTGTAAATATTTTCAAAAACTTGCATCCGTATCTTTGTAAGTAAATCTTGCATTTATAAATTTTTCATTTCGCATTTGGATTTTGTGGGTAGTATCCGTTAAAAACCCTCATGAGACAACATTCGTCCTACTAGGCACACCTAGAGGTTTAACGGCTTGTTGCAAATGCTCAATGCAATCGTGCTTCCGACAAAAATGAATTTATCTTAGTTTTAGTTTATTCGAGTATGAATAAAAAGACAAGTGCATGGGTATTTGCTGTGCATATTTTTTTATTTTCATATTTAATCTAATTTAATTAAATATTGAGCATATGGGGTATTTTAACATGTTTAAACCAATATTCCAATTATTTTCAAATCATCATTTATTCGTCTTCATATAAGAGCAAGATAGTCATTTTTGTGCATATATTAATTTGAGAAAATTTACTTGGAATTTTTTATGTTATTTTATAGGCATTTGGATTCAAATGGAAGAGTTTTTTAATGGAAAATATACATGCACAAGGGGGAATAAAGGAATGAAGATGGAAATAAGTCAAACTCATGTTCATGGAGGACCCCACCAATCCACTTACCTTGATCTTTAATTAGGAGCTAATTCACATACTAAAGGGCTATTAAAGTTTCATACACATTTAAGTGGAGGATCAATTCATGCTAATGATTACTTCGTGGCCACACTTTCTCAAAAGCAATTTGGGTAGTTCCCAAAAAATATGATTAGGGTTTTCAAACATGTATAAATACCTTATATGTTCATGTAATTAATCCATAGCCTCCATTGAGTCTCATTTTAGTTAGTTTAGTTTTAGGCTCAAAAATAAACAAAAGCGCTTCCTTTCTTTTCATGGCTACTTAGTCATTTTCTTTCATGTAACTTTCTTTTTTTATGCAGTTTTAATACATTCTCTTTTCTTTCTTCTTTTCTTCTATGTTAGTAGCTTAGTTTTATTTATGCAAGTAGATTAGCTTTTATTTCATTTTAATTAGCTCTCTTTTTAATTAGCTTAAATTTTCCTTTTGTTTTTATTTCATGTTGAATGCTATATTTGTTGAAATGATAACAAATATAAGAAGCTAAACCCTTCGATTTAGAGATAATGAAGCTCTTTTAATCATGTAGATTCAACATTTTGATAACATGTGTTCTCTTTTTGTTCTTAATGGAAGTTGCATGTTTATGTAAGTTTATTAATGAATTTGATAGTTTATGATGTTAATCATATATAGGCTATTCTTACTCAAATAAACACAATTTACACCATCATATGATTAATTGATTTTGGTAATGAAAGTGGATTTAGAATCAAAATCTGATGGTCTATATTTCTAATCAATAGATAATAGGTCATGCTTAAAATGAATTTTATTTTTAATTTTATTGTCATTTTCATGAGAGTTAAGAAGTGGTTTAATGGGTGTGTTATAGTTTGATGGTTTATACTGGGCTAATTAATAGCCCAAATATTCCATACTTATGATAAACACATCAATTAAATTCACTAATGACCAAAAAAGAGATCATAATTTCATATTGTATTGATTTATATGATCAAGAGAGTGGATTTACCTCTAAATTGCCTTCAAACTCTCATATTTTTATCCATTTTCTTTGCTAGTTTATTTACATTTTTTAGCTTAACACATCTCAAAATCTTGGTTTAATTTGATTGAATTGAATTTTAAATCTCAACAATTCCCTGCGGATTGACCCGTACTCGCCACATACTAGAATTATACGCCATGCGCTTGTAGTTATTTTTATTTAAAATTTGGTCGGCTATTTTCTAATCTAATAGAGAATTGACCGTTAAACAATATGATCAATTTTAATTAAGGGAAAGTGAAGATCAAATCAGTTATGTAATACGGTAAGGAAAGTTAATACGGAGTTGTATAGTAAGAAATTAAATAGGTAATAGTAAAGCATACATACAACTATGTAAATCCCTCTTCTTTCTCCTTTTTTGTAGGTGTAGAAGGAAGACTGCAGTTAGCACTATAATTGTTAACGCCATCAACAACTTATTTTCATTGGAAAAATATATTGAATGTATGCAATGTAAGTACATAACTTTTACCATATAATTAGAATAATGATATGTCTTAATACTAGTTTTTTACCTTTCTAATTAGACTTAGTCGGAGTGATATCGCTTAGTTGGGTTGTACCATTATCAACATTTGTACTTTGTTAGTCACTACCGTGGTTTTGAAACATGTTATATAATTCATAAAGGAGAAAGGAAAATGAGGGTAGGCATAGTAACATTACAATTGTCATCACATTTTGGTACTTTATATACAACATGTCACTGAAACAACATATCACATGTTAATAAACGTTCGAATCACGCCACGTTATTTTCAAACTAGTGACCTCTCACACCAAAGCCGAATCACTTAACTACTTAGATAATGGTGCTTGTCACATATTATTGTATATACAGGTGCATAAAATTTTACCTGCGATGCTGAAGAAGATAATTGAAAGGACACAATCTTCTTTGTTATTTTTCGAGCCATGAGAAATATATCCATGTTACTCATTTCGTAGTTGTTTGGGATGAATTCAAAAATAGCCTCAACTCCAATCAGTTGTTGGAAAATGTTTTGCATCTTGCTATCTCTGTTTTCCTTAAGCATATAGCAGAAACTATTAGTATTTAGACCGTATAGAAATGAGATATACGGTGAAAATGGTGTAATCATGATGAAGTTATATGTTAAATATGTATAACCATCATCCATGTTGACACCAATAATTTTCTCTGCCTCTTTGTCGAAAGCGATCATAGTTGTTAGGGTAGTACTATCAACAACATCGATGTTCAATCGATACCTAAGGAAGATATCTACCTATTCAAAGGTTCCTTCACCAATCGGTGGCATCTGAAGCAAACATATTGCGTTCCTTCAAGTAGTGCAGATCCTTTGCACATAATGACATGTAAAACCAAGAGGAAGAGGTTCTCAATTGTTGATCGTAGCGTTAACAACATATTCCCCTAAGAAAATAATAAACTACATGATTAAATGCAGTGGACTTATATTTTTTTATTAAGTTTGATGTACATATTGTTATCGCTCGATAGTTTTGTGACCGAGGCTGATGTTGAAAATATTATTATGCATAACTCGATTCAAACATTGACAAAAGAAATTAGAGCAGAGCAATTTGTCAAACCACAAATACATGGAAGAGCGCATTATCTAACAACAAACAGCACTAGTAAAAGGTTAAAAATAGTAAGTAACATGTGAGCACTCATACAAACTGGGATACCATACCGCCTGCACTACTACAAAAAAGGTCATTTGCATCGGTTGTTCACCCCCCTGTTGCATCAGTTCTACAACCGATGCAATAAACTAATTTTTTTGCACCGGTTGTAAAACCGATGCAAATAGTCATCTTTTGCATCGGTTGTCAGAAAAAACCGATGCAACATAAGATCTTTGACTTAAAATCAGTCCCTTATATTGCACCGGTTGGCAGTAACAACCGATGCAACAAGTCATTTTTTGCATCGGTTGTTACTCTCAACCGGTGCAACATTAGGGCAATTGGCTTTAAAAAGTCTCCTATTTTGCATCGATTATTTCTAACAACAATGCAAAATATCCTTCTTTTGCTTCGGCTATTGGTAACCGACGTAAAAAAAACACCTTCTCACATATTACCAAAATACTCAAATATATACATATCATAACAAAACAATTATTGCATGCAATATTATAGTCATTTAAAATCAAATTGGACGGAAAATACATATTGAATAAGGTAATACCAAATAAATATATTTAAATTATAGTGTTCAACACTTCAACCAAACATTGCCACTACTTACCACAAAACATCAACACTTCAACCAAACATTCCACACCAAATTCCATCAACAATCTACTTCCAGACCACCTGCACATCCTATCCAATGCATATACCATACCACAAACTGAATTGCTTCACCTGCCTCTGCATCTTATATAACCACAACCAGTACCACTCCAAAACAACTGCTTCACATCCCATAAACTTCAACTTCCGCTTCTCCATAAACCAAACTGTTCATTACCTTGTTGCACTTCTGCCTTTAATTATTCCTCTGTCAACATTCTCTCCCGCCCAGACACTTCAACCATCCCAGATCACTTCTGCCTTCACCTCCTCCCTCAGCAACAACCAAACAACATAGCAAAACCACCAACAATTCCTCACTCCATCTTCAAAATAAACTGCCTTTTAACTTCAACATCCCTTGCCACATACAAACATACACTTTCATTTCACCATCACTTCCATTTCACCACTTCACCACAAAACTTACTGCCGTCAAAACCACCCTGCTGCCTCACTTGAACTTGCTTCTACCAATTCCTCACTTCTACAACCTGCAAACTACTACACCATTCTCCACAAACCACATCAGCTACCATCATTCGAAAACTACCAACACATAACATCCCATACCCTTGCAAAACTTCTTCTTTGTGCCATCCTCCTACCAATCACCAACCCAAAGTCAAGTGCACTTCCCCATACCAGTGCACAGCGCGTTCCTCCTCTCTACCATTCACTGTTGCATACTTAAGCCATATCTCCATCATCAACATTCCATACCAGTGCTACCATCACAAACCTTCTCACCCATCATCATTCATCACCAAACCAACATGCCTTCACTTCATACCCAACACCTGAACCGCTCTTCCATCACAAACTAATCATCAATTCCAATGCCATTGCCACGCCTCCTTTTTGCCACAACATCAGTAAGACACATTCACTACCATAAGAGTATAAAATAAAATTGTTTGTAGATATAAAATAAAATTAATGATCGATCCAAGTATAAAATGAAAAAGATTCCCACATTATGTTCAAATGATGATGCATACTTGAACTTTAAGACATTGATTTCCATACAAATGTTCTTTTCAGCTATCACAGTGGAAAAGAAACAATCCAACACACAATTTTTGCTAAATTTCAAATAGCAAACTCAAATTCAAAGCTGTACCAAGATCTGCTTATATGAAATAAAAATAAGTTGCAATTTTTATCTTGTGAAAAAATAAACTAGACTAGTTATTAAACTTATAACCAATCCTCCAAGAATTTCTATAAATTAAATCCTGTCTAATCTGATTCAGTTTTTAAATCATATTAGTTCTAATACAATATTTTTAAGTATTGGATTGGATCCAACGGATAATTAATCTATTTGCTTGCAACATAGTGGATTAAAGAAAATGAAATCCATGTCATCTATTTGCTAAAATTGTTGGAAAGCGGTCGGAAAGGAAATTGCTAACCTCGTGCTAATCGATTCATTGCAAACTGCTATATTTTCATTTCGATCATATTAATAGATAAAAGAAATTAATTATCAATCATGATAATCTGTTGAAGTAAAACAAGCTGGGAAGGTTACCAAAGGAGCAGTAGTTTATTCCCAAGTACAATCTCACAACATCATTAGGAAATTAGTATAGCATCATCCAGTAATTTTGTTCACATGTTATAAGCCCACCCCTAATACTTTCAAGTCTGTAGTAAAAGTGTACATTTTGTACCATTCGGAAGTTTCAAATAATCACATATAGGCCATGTCTATATTGTTTATATCATGAAGTTGACAATGAAAAAGCTTTCAACCTCAACAAAATTAAAATAAAAATGTAATACAGTACCAATGTACAAGATGTATACGCTATAGCGGTATGCTTGTTCACTTCTGTGCTAATTGTTTGATTTCTTCTAAATCTGTCTTTTATCCTCATGTAACTAGGAATCCAAGCATTACCTCTGGAAAAGTAATATATATCATGAGAGTAAATCACAGGTTTAAGCATGCTCATTCGTCGGTAGGAATACATTTGTTTTAATCTCTTTATGGAAAAAATAATATACATTGACACATACGTTATATAAGTGTGTGTTTGTATGCAATGTAAGTGTGTGAATATAACCATATACATCTCGTCGAAACATTGTAGATAGATCAATATCCTATACATTATTTCAGCAACAACGTTCTGGGTCAAAGCATGGCAGAAAATATAAATGGTAACGGTAGTAATATATACATTCACAACAACTAAGCCCAGTCTTATTACTGGTTTTAAATTCACTTGTCCATTCTTCCCTTCATGCCAATCTAAAATAAAAACCTTAACTAAAATCCTTTATATCAAGTGAAATGACAAATTATTTTTCAAAATTCTGTGCCCATTAACTGTTAGAAGTGAGTGTGTATGAGTATAGAGAGAGAAAATCTATTATGATACAAATAGATGACACAAGTGTTTACACAGTAGATGTCAACAATTGGATCTCTCCCTGAATTCAACATCCAATAAAATCGAACAATCAACATCTATGGCGTCTAATTCTGTACACCTTATTAGAGTCCATTGTACTGGTATCAGCTAGTGCACTCAAAGTAGTGTATATCTGTCGCCTTTTCAGCAAGTCTGTAGCTTACAACAGAGTGTGATTCATTTTTAGTGTTGGTAATCGTTGCTGGATATTCCATAATGTTTGTCTATCTGTATCTTTTACAACTACAATATAGCTAACAAATTGTGGGAACTCATGTAACTTTATGATTAGTAGATTTATTTGTTAATTTATGTTACTGTTTACTTACCATTTTCCTTGCTTCTTTGTTACTGTGTGCACGGAGTACAATTGGAAATCATACATTCGTTTATCACTTGGCTACATTCTTTCAGCTACCCAAAGCACAGTCTGATATAATAAATCATACATGAAATGTCAAGCATAGACTGGTCAAGTATTAGCAAGAATGCAACTAAAAACACTCATGGAAGCTTCTTGTGCTACTACATATAATTGGAAATCGGAATATTAAAGCTTAGTTTTAAGCTTATATTTCACTTAAAATTCAACAATTCTCACTCAGTGTGAATGGAGAGAAGAAACAAAAGTAAAAACTTACTGCTGGTTGTTGCGACTTTTCTATTGATTAGAAAAGCACAAATTTTAATAAATTCTGCAAGCGCACAGGCGTGTAGTATGCAGGTCGAACACAGGGAATTGTATTTTAAAACAATTAAAATCCATAGTTAAATCTTAGGCGTGTTAAACGAATTCGACGGTGAATTTTGAACAGAAAATAAAAACAATAATATACTCCGAATCGATTTCGAAACTAATCGAAATTGCAACCAAAATATAGAATTGTAAAAAAAAATCAGAATAGAAATTGAAATTGCGGAAAAGAAGATAACGGAGCAAACAACTGAAATAATTATTAACTAACTGAAAAGAGTGCAGAAAATAACTAAGAACAAGAATAAATAAATTGCTAAATCTAATCAACAATCCTACGTATTCTGTTCGAAAATAAAAACCAGTGCTGAATTTAAATCTAAACTTGAAGAAAAGTGATGAGGTAAGAGATGATTTCAAGGTGTTGTATAATGCCGTATATATAGGCTTTCAACCCCTAAAATCAGTCCATAATTTTAGCAATAGAACTGGTCCTCTTCATAGTAGCTGATGAGATATATGTATTGACTGGGTCCATTTGTTGAATTAGTGAAGAGTCAGTTGCCATATCAATGCTTGAAACATATATGCTGAGTGTTTGGCATCCCTGTTAGCTGCTCCTTTGACCAAGTCCTCTGTTGCTTAAAAAGGTGATCATGCTTTTATATGTGAATTGGTCCAAATTCCCACATGAGCTACTTTTGAATGTGTCCTATTTTGTTTGATTTATTTCAATGCTCAAAATGTTGCACTCTTTGCTGCGTGATTTTTGAACCAATGGACGACATAACCGATTAATTTCAACGTTGCACTTTGGAATCAATAATCTGCAAAACCACAACAAAATACCCGTATAATACCGCTTTATTAAAATAAAAATATATGAAATAAACGGTTTAAATAGCAGAGAAATACGTTCATCAAATACCCCCACACTAGAACTTTATTCGTCCTCGAATAAGCAAGAAAATAAAACTAACTAAATCCTTTTTCGTAGGAAACACGATTGTATTGAGCGTATGCAACAAGCCGTTAAACCTCTAGGTGTCCCTAATAGGACGAGTGGTGTCTCGTGAGGGTTTTCAGCGGATACTACCCACAAAATCCAAATGCAATATGTGATGATTCTAATGTACTACATGAATGCAAAATTTTAAACAAACAGAGACTCGATTTACTTTAGAATAATTGCAACAAAATAATGTATATCAGTTTTAGTCAACTTCTAGAAATTTTTCGTTCCTCACTAAACACAAATTTCAATATAACTCAAGTTTTCATACATTAGATTCTAGTTTGGCCAGTTGTTTCGGTTGATAACATAGTGCAACCATGAAATAAATTCTTCACTGTTAATCACAGTTTTTTTTTTCAAAATGGCATTTTCCATTTCCATTTGTATGGCAAGCCAAATCAACAAAGTCAAGAAGTGTTTCGGTTTCAAAGCTTAGTCTTTTTTTTTTTTAACTACACCTAAGTTTTGGACCAAGGTATACCAACCATGCACTGCCTCGCGGGCTTACGTGAGAGTTGGGACAGAGCTTGGCGGATTGTGCAAACCGACGCCGACTATGTCAGAAAAGGTCGGTAATCCTTAGGTGATTATTTATTTAATTATTTATACACCTAACTCAGAATGCTGAGGCCAGATATACCATCCATGCACTGCCTTTCGGGCTTACGTGAGAAGAGTACAGAGCGTGGCGAGTGCACACACTTTCACAAGTGTGCACACCTATCGACTCTAGGTGTATCTTATTATTATTCTTATTTTTTTTTTAAATTAACTAAAGAGAGTTATGCAAATCAACTTAGCACCACTTAACTTCAATGATTTGAAATGTCAACGCATGTACTTTAAATCTACCATTTTTAAAAAAAAACAAAGACTACAGTTTAGAAAGGATTTCATAACCATCACCTACGAATTCCCCTATATACTAACCTCACTATTATCGCTTGTAATTCAACTTTTCATTATATTTTACATTTGAAATTAGTGATTCACAAAAAATTTCATCAATTGACTACAACTGCTTACCTTTGTCTTGACTAGTTAAAAATAAATCGAAGTCCTAAAAATATTGGGAAATGAAAAAAAATTGAAAGGAAATTTGAAAACAAATAATGAGATGAATTTTTTTTAAAAAAAAATGATGCTATACTATGAAATATGAACAAACAGAATGAGATATGCGTCTCCCCCACACTGGAATGAGACAGTGTCCCAACTGTCAAATAGAATGCAAATGCAAAATAGAAAAAAAACTAAAAAGTACAACCTGATATGTGCAAGATAGTGAGCGGCTCATGCCGAATAGCTAGGTTCGTGAAGATCCACGAACTCATCGTCCTCGTGCTGTTCAAACTCTAGAAATGGCTTCAAGCGTTGTCCATTGACCTTTGAAATGGAACCGTCCCTAGGATTTTCAATTTCAACTGCGCCATAAGGGTATACTGTTTTCACAATATATGGACCTGTCCAACGGGATCTCAATTTTCCCGGAAATAAATGAATTCTGGAATTATATAAGAGAACTTTCTGACCTACTTCGAATGTCTTACGAATTATGGATTTATCATGATTGAATTTGGTTTTCTCTTTATAAATCTTTGCATTTTCATACGCTTCATTTCTTAGTTCTTCTAATTCTGACAATTCTAATTTACGATGCGATCCGGCTTTTTCTATGTCAAAATTAAGGTATTTGATTGCCCAAAGTGCGCGGTGCTCGAGCTCAACAGGTAAATGGCATGCTTTTCCAAAGACCAATCGGTATGGTGACATTCCTAGATTGGTTTTATAAGCTATGCGAAATGCCCAAAGGGCGTCTATCAATTTAGATGACCAATCTTTTCTGTTGGAGTTAACCGTCTTTTCAAGAATTTGTTTAATTTGTCTATTGGAAATCTCGACTTGACCGTTGGTCTGTGGATGATATGGAGTAGATAGTTTATGAGTGATAGAATATTTCTTAAGAAGAGATTCAAAAGCACGATTACAAAAATGAGAACCGTTATCACTTATAATGGCTCGAGGTGTCCCAAAACGGGAAAATATGTTTTCTTTCAAAAATTTGACAACAACTTTATTGTCATTCGTTCTGGTGGGAATGGCCTCAACCCATTTAGACACGTAATCTATTGCGAGTAAAATGTAGAGATTTCCAAAAGAATTAGGAAAAGGGCCCATGAAATCGATGCCCCAAACATCAAAAATTTTGATGACAAGGATTGGATTTAGGGGCATCATGTCACGTTTGGAAATACGACCTGTTTGTTGACATCTAGCGCATTTGGAGCAAAATTCGTGGGCATCACGAAAAAGAGAAGGCCAATAAAAACCGCATTGTAACACCTTGGCAGCAGTTTTCTTTGCTCCAAAATGTCCTCCACATGCTTGATTATGTGAAAAAGAGAGGATGCTATGGAATTCATGTTCTGGGACACATCTGCGAATGATTTGATCGGTGCAATATTTGAAAAGATAAGGATCGTCCCAGTAAAAGTTTCGAACGTTGGAGAGAAATTTTTGTTTATCTTGTTTTGACCAATGGGAAGGTGTTTCATTTGTGACAAGATAATTTACGATGTCCGCGTACCATGGTGCACTAGAGAGTGAAAGAATTTGTTCATCGGGAAAATGATCGTTGATTTGAGAGTTATCATAGTTTTCATGCACTATACGAGAAAGATGGTCAGCTACGACATTTTCAGAACCCTTTTTATCTCGTATTTCTAGGTCAAACTCTTGAAGAAGGAGAATCCAACGGATTAAGCGGGTTTTGGTATCCTTTTTCGTGAGTAAATACCGCAAGGCGGCATGATCGGTGTAAACTATGACCTTAGAACCTACGAGATATGATCTAAACTTATCGAGGGCAAAGATAACTGCTAAAAACTCTTTTTCTGTGGTTGAGTAATTCAATTGAGCTTCATTAAGAGTTTTGCTAGCATAATAGATGACTCGAGGAAGTTTATTAATTCGTTGACCTAAGATGGCTCCGATGGCATAATCAGAAGCGTCACACATTAATTCGAAAGGCAAGGTCCAATTTGGAGGTTGGATGATAGGTGCAGTGGTCAAGATCGATTTGAGGGTTTCAAAAGACGTTTTACATTCATTGGAAAATTCAAATTTGACGTCTTTACCAGAAGATTTGAAAGAGGTTTTTAAGTTTTTGAAAAATCTTTAATGAACCTCCTATAAAATCCTACGTGGCCGAGAAACGAGCGAATGTCCTTTACGGACCTTGGAGGAGGAAGGTCAACAATAAGATCAACTTTAGATTTTTCAACTTCTAGGCCATTTTTAGAGACAACATGACCTAAGACTATTCCTCGCTTAACCATAAAATGACATTTTTCCCAATTAAGAACAAGAGATTTCTCCTTACATCGCTTTAAGACACGTTCTAAACGAAGGAGGCATTGATCAAAAGATGACCCATAGATTGAAAAATCGTCCATGAATATTTCTAAGAAATCCTCCACCATATCAGAAAATATACTCATCATACATCTTTGAAAGGTAGCAGGAGCATTACAAAGACCGAAGGGCATGCGACGATAAGCGAAAGTTCCGAAGGGACATGTGAACGTTGTTTTATGTTGGTCCTCTAACGCAATGGGAATTTGATTATAGCCAGAGTAACCATCAAGGAAACAATAATATTCATGACCGGCTAAGCGTTCGAGCATTTGATCAATGAAAGGGAGGGGAAAATGATCTTTTCTTATTGCTGCATTGAGTTTTCGATAGTCGATGCAAACGCGCCATTTTGTTTTGACCTTTGTCGGAACAAGTTCGTTATTCTCATTTGTTGTCATAGTGATTCCAGACTTCTTTGGTACAACTTGTACCGGACTTACCCAAGTACTGTCAGAGATAGGGTAGATAATGTTATTGTCTAAACATTTGATAATTTCTTCCTTTACCACTTCTCTCATATTAGGGTGCAATCGCCTTTGAGCTTCGCGAGTGGGTTTAGCCTCGTCGACTAAATGTATTCGATGTTCAATAATTGATGGACTAATTCCCTTAATGTCAACGATTACCCATCCCATTGCCTCTTTATTTTCCCTTAAAATTTTCAAAAGTTGTTCTTCTTGGTCCTTAATGAGATCGGATGCCAAGATTACAGGGAAATTTTCCGAAGAATCTAAGTATGCGTACTTAAGATCGTCTGGAATAGGTTTGAGGTCTAATTTAGGGCGTACTTCTTTTGAGGCTTCAGTATTCAACTGATTTACTTCTAGTGAATTATGAAAAGAGCATAGCATATCATTTAATTCATAAATGTATTCATGTTCGTGAAAGTTGGAATTAAAATGATCTAGGCGCATGCTAAGAGACTCCGTAGTATCACTAAAATCATTTTCAACAATTGTTGGATCATGTCAACTTCTTCTGTTTCAAAATCCCTTGGTTGTCTGTTAAGATTGAAGATATTTAGTTCAATGGTTAGGTGCCCAAAGGAAAGTCGGAGTTGACCATTCCTACAATTTATGATAGCATTTGATGTTGCTAAAAATGGACGACCTAATATCAAAGGAATTTGACTATTGGGATTTGAGACAGGTGCAGTCTCTAGGACTATGAAATCGACTGGGAAATAGAATTGCTCGATTTGTATCAAAACATCTTCAACTGTGCCCAATGGTTTTTTGACAGATCGATCAGCTAGTTGAATTGTGATGTTTGTAGGTTTTAATTCCCCTAGTCCAAGTTGACAGTACACAGTATAAGGCAAAAGATTCACACTCGCTCCAAGATCGAGTAAGGCATGACTAATGTGAGTGTTACCGATTTTACAACCGATCGTAGGACAACCGGGGTCCTTATACTTGATTGGGGAGGGATTTGAAAGAACAGAGCTAGTGTTTGCAGTTAGAAATGCAGTCTTAGGAACGTTAGTGGCATGTTTTTGAGTACATAGCTCTTTCAGACATTTGGCATATTGAGGAATTTGCTCGATGGTATCAAGAAGTGGAATATTGACTCGAACTTGTTTGAAGATTTCAAGAATTTGGTCAAAATTAGCGGGCATCTTCTTTTTGTTGAGTCTATGGGGAAATGGAGCAATGGGTTTATAGACTCGTTCAGAAGTTTTTTCATTCGAAGAAGAAGGTGTTATATTAGAGGGTGAAGATAAGGGAGCTGGAATGTTGGGGTTGCCAACATCAGAAGGTGAAGAGTGGTCGTGATTGCCAACCTTAGATGAAGAATTAGAATCGTTTTGATTGACAACCGTGGTTGTCGACTGAGTTTCAGAATTTGGAACATGGGAAGATTTAAGAAGGATGTCGGGGTTGCCAACATTGTTGTCTACCTTCTTTCCAGACCTTAATGTGGTGACAGCATTAACCGGATTTACATTTTCATCCTCACAAATATTTACTCCTCGAGAGTTATACTTTGGATTCACTTCGGTTTGACTAGGCAATTTACCTTTCTCATTGATTTTCATGAGATCCTTCATCATTATCAACATTTGTTCATTTTGTTTGGTAATTTGCTCAATTCTTGCATCTTGGTTAGTGATTTGTTCATTTTGTTTAGAGAGTTGTTTTTCCAGTCGAGCAATTTCTTGTAAAGGCTGAGAAGGTTGGGTTGATGGATTGAAATTAGGACGCCTGTATGGTTGATTCGAAGGTTTCGTTTGAGGAGCGGGTTGAGAATTTTGAGCATTAGAGGTTGGGGCTCGATAATTCGGATTTGGTATCATTGGATACATATATGATGGATTAGCCACGTTGTTAGGATTTGACCATGAAAAATTGGGATGATGCTTCCAGATAGGATTATATGTGGACGAATAAGGACTGTTTTGACCTATAGCATTGATTTGGTCTTGTGTGTAGTAATGAGGTAGCCCTTCTCCTTCTTGAGGAATTTGGGCATCTATAGAAAGATGTGATGGGTCAATGGCATGTACTCCTCTGTTTGGAGTACGAATTGGAACACGAATTGTTTCCCATTGCATATCCTTTTCCGAATATTCTTCTAGAAATTCCCAAGCTTCCTCGTCAGTCTTTGCCATGAATTCTCCTCCGCACATTGATTCAAGTTGGGATCTTGTTTGATAGTTAAGCCCTTCATAAACGATTTGGCACAAAACGTGCTTAGGGATTGCATGATGTGGGCAACTATATAACAGTTGATTGAACCTTTCAAAGTATTTTGAAAAAGTTTCTCCTTCATTCTGAGAGAATTGATTGATTTCGGTTCGAATTTTAAGAGTTTTGTGGAAACGAAAAAACTTTTTCAGAAATATAGTAACGAAATTGTCCCAACTTTTAATTGAATTTTTAGGAAGAGAATTAAGCCATCTTTTCGCGCTTTCTAGAAGCGCGAATGGAATAAGTCTTAGCTTGATGGATTCATTAGAAAGTTGTTGCATTTTAGTTGTAGAAGCATATAACTCAAATTCACTAAGAAATTCATATGCATTTTCAGACCCAGTGAATTTTGGTACCCCTTGGATAAAAGAATGTTTTAGCTCAAAATTATTTCCTTCGGCGGGTGGAAATGAAATAACTGAAGGTTGAACGGTCCTAGTTGGATAGCATCGGTCTCTAAGGGATAATGGTCGGTTCTCATGAAATTCATTATTTCCAACATGTGATTTAGGTGATAATTTCGTTGAATTGTGGTGTGAACTGTGTTGTGAACCGTGATTGCTCATATTTGTTTAATTTGAAATTTCCATTGATTTGTTTAATGAAATATTTTGGCTTTCTAAACGGTTAAAATTATTTCTTGCCCAAACGCGCATAAACAAATCAAGGTGTAACAGCCAAAAGTAAATTAAATCAGTTTTCAGTTGGGCACCTGTAGAGTTGAAAATTACTTACAGAGGTGTATGATAGTCCATCCAATGCAGCTGAGTAGCGCTAGCGAATGGTTGAGATTTATCGAGTTGGAGCTGTCTGTGTTGAAATAAATGTTTGCTATCTGAGTTGAAGTTTTCTCCGTGCAGGTGAATGCTCGTGAAAGGCATAAAACTAAGCTGCTGACAGAAAATATATGAAAACAGTCACATGCAGAAAATTTAAAACATGCCCAATAAAATAAAGTTAAGTAGAATGAATGTGTTGAATGCAAAATGAAACTGCTATGACACTGCTATGTTACGTGAGTAAACGAATGTAAGCAAGCTCCTGTGTAGGAGATAGTTACGTGAATATGAAAACTAAACTAACTAATGCATGCAAGAATGTGAAAGTGGAACTGCAAGTAACCAAACTAACGTACGTGAAAACAATGCAGTGGAAAAAAAAATGTTTTTTTTTAATTAATTTATGCAAACTGACGTGAAAATGTGAAAGTGGAAGTGCAACTAAAAATGTGTACTGGCACACGTGAATAACTGTGAAGACGTGGGGATTATGCAAACGTGAAAGCAAGATGTTGTGAAGGAATGATTTTTTTTTTAAAAATATGCAGAAACGTAAAAGCACGATTATGTGAGGTATGCGTGAAAATATGCAGAAACGTGATTCGTGATTGAAGATTATGTGAGGTATGCGTGAAAGATTATGCGAAAATATGCAGATTATGTGAGGTATGCGTGAGATGCAGATTATGTAAGGTATGCGAAATGAACAGAAAAACGAAAAAAATGATTTTTTTTTGAAAACTAATGCAAAAAAATAAAATAAAATAAATTAACACGAATAGACTTAAAAACGAAAAATCGAAAATCTCAAAATAGCAACTCCCCGGCAACGGCGCCAAAAACTTGTTGCGACTTTTCTATTGATTAGAAAAGCACAAATTTTAATAAATTCTGCAAGCGCACAGGCGTGTAGTATGTAGGTCGAACACAGGAAATTGTATTTTAAAACAATTAAAATCCATAGTTAAATCTTAGGCGTGTTAAACGAATTCGACGGTGAATTTTGAACAGAAAATAAAAAAATAATATACTCCGAATCGATTTCGAAACTAATCGAAATTGCAACCAAAATATAGAATTGTAAAAAAAATCAGAATAAAAATTGAAATTGCGGAAAAGAAGATAACGGAGCAAACAACTGAAAAGAGTGCAGAAAATAACTAAGAACAAGAATAAATAAATTGCTAAATCTAATCAACAATCCTACGTATTCTGTTCGAAAATAAAAACCAGTGCTGAATTTAAATCTAAACTTGAAGAAAAGTGATGAGGTAAGATATGATTTCAAGGTGTTGTATAATGCTGTATATATAGGCTTTCAACCCCTAAAATCAGTCCATAATTTTAGCAATAGAACTGGTCCTCTTCATAGTAGCTGATGAGATATATGTATTGACTGGGTCCATTTGTTGAATTAGTGAAGAGTCAGTTGCCATATCAATGCTTGAAACATATATGCTGAGTGTTTGGCATCCCTGTTAGCTGCTCCTTTGACCAAGTCCTCTGTTGCTTAAAAAGGTGATCATGCTTTTATATGTGAATTGGTCCAAATTCCCACATGAGCTACTTTTGAATGTGTCCTATTTTGTTTGATTTATTTCAATGCTCAAAATGTTGCACTCTTTGCTGCGTGATTTTTGAACCAATGGACGGCATAACCGATTAATTTCAACGTTGCACTTTGGAATCAATAATCTGCAAAACCACAACAAAATACCCGTATAATACCGCTTTATTAAAATAAAAATATATGAAATAAACGGTTTAAATTGCAGAGAAATACGTTCATCACTGGTCATCACTTTGCACTGTTTCTCTAGCATTTAAATAATAGATACACACACTCTCACACTCTGTTGTATGATTATTTTTGCCCTTGATAATGTCAAAGCAAACATAACCCATGACTAAGATACATCAAAACGGCAGAACACACACAAAAAAAAGAGGAAAAAGGAACAAAAATAAAGGCATAAATATTTCACATAATATATTCCATAGAGAATTTTCACAAAACATAAATATCTCAACTAAGATATACCAAATTGTTTGTTGCTTATAGTCATGTCTTGGATTTGCTTTTCACCATCATCGTAGCATATACTTTAGAACTGTTGAGAACTCACACCACCATTGGAAATCTATTTATATTGGAGAAATCACGTAGCTCGACCTAGTCTAACTCTTTCTTAAAGCTCTAACATGTTTCTTATATTTCATTGCTAAATGAGTGAAATTGCATTCTCATGTAACAGTTTGTTTTTAGAAAGGACAATAAAATGCACAAGTAATGTAAAAAGCTATTGCATTTTTGGCTTGTGATCTTGAACAAGTCGATGTTCTTTTCGCATCATTTTCTGAAGTTATTAATTCTATAAAGTATTCAGGTCACCTATAGGCAACACCACGTTAAACTTTCAAAGGTTATTTATAACTAAATATTAATTATTTGCAATCAACTAATACTGCTAAGCTGCAAACTTTTTTCCTCCGTAGTCATGTTTGTTATAGTGGAGTTTCAGGTGAGTAAGGCGGATCAAAAAAATATTTTTTATTTGTTCATTGAAGAGCAACTAACAAGTACTTTAGTTATTGGCAATAAATACATTCATCATCCTTGTATAGTTGTGTTATTAAATACTTGTATAGAAGACTTCGTTTCCAATTTTCTTGCCTTGAATTTAACATTTAGAAATTCACAATCAGTTCATAATTTAGTTAAATTCTAATTACAATACTTAAATTACAATATGTGCTTAGCATAAATCAAGGACAAGAGAATGCATTAAACAAATGTTATGTGCACAATTAAAAATCTTTTACCGTTAAATTTAAAATAAGTTTAGAAGTTAAAGAATAAAATTGCAAGAAGAATATCCATTGAATCAAATGCATGTTTGATAATCACCTTTATTGCGCTCCACGTGTCAACCAAAATTTCAGACACTAATGGTTGAACAAAAAAGAAAGTATAAGGAAAAAATACCCTTTCATCGGCTCGGAATAGATGAAACCAATCTCCTTCACCAGCTAATGGAACAATGGCTAGATCTGAACCAATCTCGTTCAGCAGCTAACCCAACAATGCACAAAACTCAAGGAACTGAGCTCATCAATCGAGATTCGAGGAGCTGATCTTCGACTGCCAACACAGCAACACCATTGGAACTGAACTTCGACTGCCAAAATTTGAGGGCCAAAACTCGTCAATTGATTGATTCGATTTGGTTTGTGATTGTTTTGATTTTCCAATGGTTATAGGATTGAATTTACACCAGATTGACATAGTTTTGATTTGAAGTTGAAGGGTTTTCATTAATTTTTATTTTTGAATCCGAAGCGGGTTCTTAGTTGAAAATTTGCGGAGTGGCGCCTAAATTTTGGATTTGGAGAACTTTTGTTGGAATCATTTTGGGTCCAACCATGGTAAAATAGCATCGGATACAAAAAATTAATGCATCGGTTGTAAATAAAACTGATGCAATAACACTATTTGCATCGGTGTATTTTCTTCGGTTGTTGACGATAACGGATGCAAATTGTATTTTTGTACTATCTACTGCTTTCCACGTACCAAATGCACCGGTTGTTAAAACGTAACCGATGCAAATACTTCTATTTGCATCAGTTGTGGTAACAACCGATGCAAATGAGGCGAAGCAACATGCATATTTTGTACTAGTGCTGGCAATATGCAGACAGGCAACATGCCAAATTTTCAAACAGAGAATCAATTCATGTAAGTCCGATAGCTTTTACATTTAGTAGTCATGTACTTTGTTGCAAGTAGGCCACTGTCCATGTTTATGTCCCATGGCTTTATAGTTAACTTATTACGACTGCCACGTTTGGATCGACTTATATAACCTACTTTTAGCCTTTTAAAATTCAAAATGAATAGGTTTTGAATTTTAAAAGGCTAAAGAATAGCTTATATAAGTCGATCCAAATGGAGTATAAAATGTGGTGTCCTTTCCATAAATTTATCTCAGAAATGGAGGCAGTGAGTTGATATGCATAAATCTCAAACCTGGTGCTTTTTGCTACATTAATGACCAAGTGTGGTTGTCATATAATGTTAATCGGTGTTACTGTCTACCTAATCCAGACTATCTCAACATCTTGGTCTTTCATCCTACCCAGTGCCGTCAAATTTTTGTAATTTGGCCATCTGCCTCGGCTTTTATTTATATTATGTTAATAACCTGTATGCTCATGTTAAAACATCAATGTGTTTTGAAACTTCCATTAATATGATGGTAAAGTGTAGAAATTAATATCAAACTAACTGTCCCAATGCAATGCAAAAGAATAAACGTAGCATAAGGAAGTAGTAGGATTCTTCTTCTATATTGTTGATAAACGTGAAATAATTAATTTGCAATGTTTGGTTGCATCATGCAAAAAAATTCAATAGCAATGAAATAGTTTTCATGACAAATATGAAGTAAAATATATTGACTTAAAGTATTAGGATTACAATAACTAAGTGGAAGCTATATGTTATTGGTTCATAAGCATGGATGTTGAACATAAAACATCTGCCTACATTTTTTAATTTTTTATGCATTGTTTTATATAGCCGAGTCCTGATTGTATATCACACCAAGTTACCAAGTCCAACACCTAACCACTTTTAGACTCTACAAAACCATAACTGGTGGTCATTTAAAAAATAAAATTATTAATGGTAATAGTAATTAGAAAATCAACAATTTTTTTAATCCTATCTTTAGATTCAATATAATCAGTATTCAGTTACCTGTAGTAAGCAGGCATGAACACCTTGACATGAAAAACTACTAATTTAGTCAAAGTACCCACTAAGTAAATCACGTCAGTGTTCCATGCCATTTTTAGGACATCATGGTTGCAACTGTTTCACCCCATTCTATCACAAAATTTTCATTATCTTCAATTGAATAGGGAGTCTCGACATGATTTAAGTATAGATTTAAGTTTATAATTCACCAGCAAAATACTCCCAAAGTTTAAATTAAATAAGGTTGTCTATCACCTAATTTCAAATTCATAATAATTTCTTTCTATCAACTTCCTACCCATAACAAATTCCAATATTCTCTTGTTTTTAGTTGGGTATAAAAGGATATTACCACGACGGATTTCTAACATGAAATATTTAAAGTTTTTGTCTATTAGCAGTTGTCTAGTGCAATTTTATACCTCAAATTCAACAACCAGTGTAGATAATGTGTTTTTGTAGCATGGATAAAAAATATCATTCCTGGATGCTTCATGCTTTCCTTTATGAATCTACATAATAGTCTTTGGTTGGTGTAAATCTACAATATTTAAATCAAAAATTTAGTATTTGTTTTACTGAAGTGAAACCAGTTGAGTACATGGAAGAGCATACCTATAGTCCAATAAGTCAACATTCACTCCTATGCTTCACATAATGGTGTATGGTTTTCTGTATTTGGTGAGAAACGAAGGTTATCGCTGAAAGTGGTTAAAGCTTACAAAATTATTTCTCAGTTTATGAACATGTACATGAAATGGTTCATGGTTATTTCATCACAACATGTAGTAATAAGTTATAGTCAACTAAAATTTCATCAGTTGCTTGTAAGAAAAGGATAACACAACATGTCAGGAGAACGTAGCACTAACAGAGATAAAAATATGAATTTTTAAGTGCACAGGATAATACCAAAGTAGTTAGCAGAAGGAAATTTATTATAATGCACATAGTAGTTGGTAGAGATTTTGTACAAAGAAAATAATTGGACATGATTTTTGCGGGTACAAAACAAATATACAAACAGTACAATGTTTGGTTCTTCGAAGAAAAGAAATCAACTACAAATATAATTAATTTCAGTAAGAAATGAAAAATTAGCAAATTAAAGCTTCATGGAAAAAATTGGTTGGATGATCAGTTTCAAGAGTATATATCATCATTCAAATCAAGGTAGTTTAGATTACTTGAAAACAGGCGACAGGTCATGAAAATTGCACCAGGCTCAGTATAATATAAGTACTAGAGGAGACTGATTTAAATGAGATGGATATAAAAATCAACTTCATTTAAAAATATGTGAGAATAAAGACCCACAATAATATGTTGCTATCTTATACTTATTAAACAATGAATTTTAATAGCAGAAGATATAAACAGGTCATTAAAATTGCACCAGGCTCAGTATAATATAAGTATTAGAGGAGACTGATTTAAATGACATGGCATATGAAAATCAACTTCATTTAAAAATATGTGAGAATAAAGACCCACAATAATATGTTGCTATCTTGGACTTATTAAAAATGAAATTTAATAGCAGAAGATATAAAAAAGGATAGCACAATCATGCCAAATACAAATAAGTTTATATTACCTTAGTTTCCATAAATAATAATGCATAATCATTATAAGTCTTTTCCATTCTTGTCCAAAACCAAACAAAGGCAATTCTTGCAACCTAGATAAGTAACAATCTAAAATAATGTAGTTGGGAAAATAATGGATTATCGTAGACATGTGAGTACATCTTGAAAAGAAGATTTTAGATTTTTATATGCTTTGTATTCAAGACATGATTTCAGGGAGGCAATTAGTAATGAATGGGTGTCTCATTTTTGTTTATACTTGTAAACTACTTAAGTATGCCTCAAGTATGTGAAGATGGGTTTATTTTTTTTGGGTATTAGTTTTCAATCATTATTTATTTCAATAAATTTCAATGTCTATGTTACTCATCATATGTATGTTTAAAATAGGAAAAACAAATGTTGACTTATGATAGTCTCCCAGATTTTCTACTATTTATGTTCATTTTATTGAGATTTATCAAACAGGTGGAGGTATATCAAGTACTAGGGTACTACAAGCAGAGTAAATAAATGAAAGTAGTGTGCTATTGTGCAAAAGTTATATATTAACTTTTTTCAATTGGTCTGCATCGCTTGATTATTTTATGTAGATAAATATCAAATGATAAAACTCAACAACGCATGGTACAAGTGGTAAGTAAAGAAAGCAACAGACGAGCAATAACACAAACAATGAAAAAAGGGAGTCCAACAATCATTGTATGATGCTGACACATTTTGTATATAGTCTAGAAAGAAAAGGTAGATGAAGTACCAAATTTGGGAGATGATTCTCCAGTGTTAGTTTCTTCAATTTATAATCTCAATTCAACAGATCAGGTACATCTAAATGAAGATAGTGCCATAAATAACAAATCAGTTTACATACAAAACATGTGGAATCAATTGTAAAGCAGTAATTGAGGAAAACGTACCTTGAAAAAAATATGTAGGCGGTAATATTCTCGTCATCGATAGCCTATTGTGCAAATCACTGTTTGAGGAAAAATACTTGAACAACCAGATATCTGAATCTAACGGCAATTCTCATAGAGAGTTGATGCAATCAGAAACAACTCATGAAAGGAGTGGAAAATTGTATAGTGACAGGAGTGGTAGGAACTTAAAAAAAGAGGGGAGGAGAAAATGCTGTAGGAAATAGTAGAAGGTGGGAACGGTTAAAACAAAGTAAAAAAAAGGAGAGAGGACATAAAAGAGGAAAGATTGTAAGATACAGCAATATTAGATTGTCCAGATCAACAAGGGTGGGTTCCTATTTTCTATTATATCTAATTGATTCGCCAATAATTCGAAGGCCCATGAAGTAGAAGTTCCAGATCCATGTCTGAAGGTGCGGGAGAGCCAAGGTTGGCCTAACTTCCAATAAAGCTCTTGGCACAGACTGGCTTTAATAGGGAAACTGCCCCCTTCTTCTATTTTTCCTTCATATTTTTGATTCATTGCATTCTAAACACCTTTTCTTGGAGGTGGAATTACTTGTTGTTAACCTCCTTGATACTGTTTGTCTTTTCGTGCTTTCTTTTCTTTCTTCACGTGAATCCTTCGAATTGCTAGTTTATTACTGAAGGAAAGTATTCCATGACGATCACTTGAGTTAGTGCTTCAATTACAAGTGGTTTAGGAGGTTCAAAGTGGAGTAAAAAGCTCTCAATACCGAGTAGTTCCATTTGGTACCGAGTGGTCCAGTTTGTTCATTTGCCTTCACAACTTGTTGAATATGCTTCTATGGCCCTTCTAAGCACGTTTCTATGTTCACGAATCGTTTAGTCTTCATATCGACATTCTAACTTCTGTTGAAAATATGCTTGGCTAAAAAGCCAGTTAACACTAACTACGTTTTGCCCTGATGTTTTTCTACAATTCTGATACCAAAGCCAAAAATCATCCTTTCTAACTTACTACACCCAATCTCAATTCAATTATACTATCCTCAAATTCTTGATATGTTATACATATTTCGACAGAAATCAAACTATAAGAAATCGATCTTCATTCAATGATTAACGAGATTTGTATTCTTTTGAGTTTTATTTTTAAGCAACCCTAATTTTTGGCTAATTTTTTGTTTAATTGCCACACACAACCACTATGTCATAGCACAAATATGATCATTTTTCTTATCAATTTTCATCGCGTTAATGCTTTTGTATGATTTAATTACGCATGGTAAGTACAATTCTAATATCAGAAGTAACCATTCCATGTTCATGAAGGGAAGTTAAAAAATTGTTGACTCTTGCTTATGCTTTATATGCTTGCTTTCATTTGCACAATATTGGTTAGAAGGTTAGAAAATAGCTTATATTTCTTTTACTACTTTGCACTGGTTTATTCTTAAGAGTAATTTTATTTTCAACTTTGTTCATATATATTCTCATTCTTACGTTCTTTTAACTTCGTTATCTCTATAGTTCTTATAGTTGACCATAGGTCTATAATTTATTATGCATTTAACCTTTCTTCTTCATTCATTTACTACTTCTTTTATAAAAATCTTAATATCATTGCCAATTTGCTCATTAGTTTGATCTTTTATTTCTATTTCCATTTTATTCTCTACTAGTCTTAACTCATGCTTTGCACGTGGACATTGTTCAATTGAAATTGTGTCATTGAAATTTAATGACTCGTGTATGCATATTTTGTCAACACCAATGTCACAGATTGAAGGGAATGGTCAAAAAGAAGCAATTATATTTATGTGAAAATGAGTGTAATAAGAAAGTAGAGTATATACATTATTAAATTTTGGCACATAGTTGTACAATTAATGTTTTTTTTGCTGGACAAATGCATTTGACAAATGCATAGGATTTTTTACCTTGCATAAAACTAAAGATTTTCCTATATTGATGCAAAGCAGTGCATCAAATTCCATTAGACATTTGGAGGACAGTCAAACAATGCACAAAAAAAGAGCAGATGTAAAGGACATCCATACTCCTTACATACACTTAACTCTATCAAGTTTTTCATTCAGCATTAATTATCTTGAGGTTAATAATTGCTATCGGGGACATGTAATTTGGATTGAAATATGTATTTTGCTAGAATGATCAATTTTAATCATAATTCGAATTTTGAACTTGCATGTTCATAATTTGCTGCTGAGAACTCTGCGTGTTTAGATATTATTGTTGAGAATGAAGTTGCTTACTGAAGCTTATTTAACCAACTTTAAGAAATATGTCTAAATGGACTTATCAACGGATACTTTTAGATGCAGATAGTGTCATATTTGTATCCGCATCTGAAATCATTTTTGGGTTTCGGATATCTACATCCATGGTACAAATGAATATCAGATAATTATTTTATCTGCTAACAGCCGATAGATCAAGTGACATAACTAGAAAATTTTAACTTGATATAAACTATTTTTCAATTCCATTGATTATTAAAGTATTAACAATAAACAAAAATGATGATCATAATAAGTTTTGAGCAGTCAATATACATTTAGTGCGTATAATATAAACTTCTAACTTAAAAAACAATAAACAAAATATTTTTCATTGTACTAAAATACACATAATTTAAACCATAATTTTGAAGAATAACCAAATGGATAATTATTGGATGTCAATGTGTTTTGTATTCATATCTACGTCCATTTTTTGGATATTGTATATTTATCTGTTTTTAAAAAATGGATGCGGACAGATTTTTGATTTTTTAGGTATGCATCAATAGACCTATGTATAAAGGGGAAAATTTCCATGATGTAAAACCAAGTCAAAAGGTGGTTTATTTGTTCAAAACATATCTATATTCTCTTTGGGTGAGTTTGCAAATAACTCATCTTTATGAAGGATGATATCTAATATGCGTATTGTCCAAAATTTCATAAAATATAAATGCCTATATGGGGCAACCAATCAATGAAAAAGTTTAACTTCCAAGCATCGTTCCATACTTGGAACAAAATAAAATAAAAATGTTATGAAATTTTTGGAGAATGTTTAATAATAGTGAACATTATCTATGAAAAGAAAAATATAATTCTGAAATATTTAAACCCTTAAAGAAGACAAATCAATATTAACTGTCAGTACATAGTACTTGTAATTGCAAGTACAAAAAAATGAATATGGATAATAAAAGGAAGATATGTGACCTACTTAAATCCAATTATAATGCTAAAATTATTATATTGCATCACAACTATAAAGCTGAACATCCAACAGGTTATGAGTCACCATATATGAGAGAAACTGTAACGACCCATAATTTCGCTACTTCGAAAATGAGAGATTTTTTTTATTTTTAAACTAAAAGAAATTTAAATCTTAAATAAATATGTTATATGTAATAAATAATAATAGAGAAATTATTTATTGTTATAGTTAATAAATTAAAAGGTATAAATTTGAATTTTAGAACAGATCAACAAAAGTTAAGTTTTATTAAAAATAAATAAAGGCTTAAATAAATGGATTTAAATATTTATTTGATAAGTTAAATCTTATTTAAAACATCTAATAAAGATAATAAAAGTATATTAACAGATTTAAAAGTATGTTAATAATCGTTTTTAAAAATAACCAAAATTTATCGCATTTTGTCGGTTTTACAAACACTGTAAAAATAGAAAATTTGATATTATTTAAATATGATTTTAAGATATGAATAGACACGTTTTAATTTATTTAATAAATTAAAAAAGTTCATTTTAAATTTAGTTTACATAAATGAATAGTTTAGCTAAAACGTCAAAATATGACCGTAAAATATTTTGTCGAAAATTAACATTTTATCGATTAAAAGTTGTCGCAATGTTGTCGCACCTTTATTTTCTTATATATGAACATATATTCAAATAGTATAAGTATTATTTAATTCACTAATCAATTTTTCTTTTACTAAACAAATTTAGAAAACAATTAGCAAAAGTAAACACAAAAGGACAAAATATGTCACATCAAATCCTACCAAATCTTTACTTTTCTTTACTTAAATATTAAGTGATTAAGTCATAAAGTAATGATGTGATAATATGATGGTAAGTGTTGGAAAAGTAAGATAAAGTAAGAATATTTTATTAATTTTGCAAAGGGTTAGTTTTGTAATTTACCACTCCTTACTTTTCCTATAAATACTCATCCATTCTTCTCATTTTTTCACAAAAATCATTCTCTTCTTCTTCTTCTTCTTCTTCTTCTTTCTTTAAGCTATTTTAATGGCTTCTCTCTTTAAGAGATGTAGGAGGGTTAAAAATAGTAGAATGCTTAAGCACTAATCCACTTGTTACTCTCTAACCTCTTCTTAATTCACTTCTTCTTCTTCTCTTCTTAAAAAACGGCGCTTGACCGTGAGAAATATGGAGGTGGGAGGCATGGTCGAGATCAAAGTTAAGGTAAAAGATATGGCCGAGCATTTGAAAAAGGTGGAAGAATGTTTAGGTGGTGATTTAATAAAGCATTGAATTAAATGAATGTTGGTAGGAAGTAAAACGTTTTGGTTAGAAAAGTCTCATTGCTTTTAAAAGATCATATTTTGTTATAATAATCATCTTATTACATGCACGTATGCACCCTTTGAAATGTTACTATGGATGTTTGGTGATGTTTGTGTTATGTTTAAATAGTAGCAAGTATTTATAGTTGTGATTATTTATCATGTTAACTTATGTATGGACCATAATTATGTTAGTGATAAATGTTAAATTTGATTATGCTTATTTTGATTAAGTAATCACCTTTGTTAAATAAGACCCAATTTTTGTGAAATGGTATATTTTGGAAAAATATGTCTCTTTTCAATTAGAAGTGAAATTAAAGTTAAAATAAAAGAGAATTCGAAATATGAAGTGAAATGGGTTTGAAGAGGATAGTTAAATTGAAATTGAAATTGAGATGAATAGTGAAATTGAAATCGATTTTGAAAATTAAAGTTGAGATTAAGGATGAATTGAAGTTTAAATTGAAATTAGATTTGAAATCTAAGTTTTAATTGAGTTTAATTTGAAGTTAGAATTGAAATTGGAATTTAAAATTTAATATTAAAATAATATGAATATAATAATATTATAATATGGAAGTGGTGAAAATTCATTTTAAATACTTTAAAAGGTAGAAATATTGATTTAAAATGATTTGTAATGATTTTATAATCTTAAAATTCAATTTTAATAAATTTTCTCAAGTGTTGAAAAATAAGTTAAACTAGGTGCGTCGCGCAATGGTAGTTCGCGATTTCGCGTCGAAAAGTTCAAATGAGTGTATATAGTGAAATATAGCTCGGAATTCTTTGAGGTAAGAAAATTCTGGACTATTATATCCATATCTTCTAAATGAAGAAATAAAATCAAAGTTTCGTTGAGTAGATTTTGAATTAAGTCCAAATCAATTTTCTAGAAAAATCGTGCTAGTGCAGTCAAGTGACCATAACAGGAAATCTGTTTAAATGAATGTTTTTAGTTATGAAAAAATATAGAATAAATTTGATAAATCTATTTAAATAATTAAAAGAGATTTGGATTGGAAAATGTGAATTATCGAATGTTTAAAAGTAGATTTAATCAAATAAGCTTATATAGCACTTTCCGCAACACTTTTATGCTGTGAATTGTATAACTTTTTGAAGATGAGTTTTCCTAGAATCAACTGTGAATGTTTTTAAAAGGAAAATTAAGTGTTTCAAAAGATAATTTGGAATCTTTATAAGTAATTCCCAAATAAAGTTGATAACTGAGTATGCAGAAACGACTAGTACATTTGTCCCGCTTGTGAGATCTGGGAAGATAAAATAAGGTGTTTAACTAAGGTTTGGGATGAAGCAACCAGTACCCTGAACTTACCTGGCCTATGTGTTCTTTTCTTAGGTGAGGGGTGGAACAGATCGAAAGGGAAGCCCGGATGCTCTAGTATAAAAAGATTACATTAAGTTTTCTAAAATAAAAGAAGATTGGTACTATCCAAAATTTAAGCAATCTCCAAAATGGATGATTTCTATGATCCTATTTACTCAAAAATGTTTGCTCAAATTGATTTAGGGTTTATCGTAAATTATGTCTTAAATAACATTGTCTTTGACCTGCCTAAAAGTTAAGGAATTTGGATCGAGAGTTAAGTGGGGAAATTTGAGATATTATCCAAAGCAAAAGAATGAATTTCTTAGAATTTTTCTAAGTCAAAAAGAAAGAAATTTCGAAATCATCTGAAAAGAAATTAAAGTGAAAAGAGACTTAATAAATCCTGTATACTCATATTCACTTTTTTATCGATAATTGAATTTCGAAGGAACCAGAGTGGGATTTGGGTGATTCCTACTCGAAAACCACTTCGAACCAATGTATACGTTCGAATGTGAAGGCATGTTGATGATTATTGAAGACCGTAGATCTTCATAGCATGAAGACAGCTTATTGAACATTCTCTGGGTAGCTCCCATTATAGAGTTATTTATAGCAGTGGTCTCCTCGTGGTGGAGATTTTTCGGATTGCATGGACTACTCGCTACTAGTGGTAGTAGGAGAGTGCCTTCGATTTGTCCTGTTCTTGGACAACTTGTATGGACGTTTTTTGACATTGCATTTTTAAAGATTATGTACATTGGTTTTTAAAAACGTACATCAATGGTGGCAGAGAAGGCAACTTCTTTTAACTTAACACCTCCATGAGATGAACGAGCTCAAGGGTTGTATTTTTACGGAAGGCAATTAGTAGTTAACAGAAATGACAATGTGGCATTCAGAGATGTGATATGTGCTATGTGAAAAGGTAATCGTAACCTCAAGCCTCATCAAACAAGAAATGACCGAAACAGGATTTGATGCGGCAATGCTAAGTGGGTCATTCCCAATTAGGGTATGATCATCCCCTACTAGATATATTTCTTCCCGCTATGACGTTTGGGATGTAAATTAGTGTGGTGTACGGAAATCCAGCGCTCGGATAAAGGTTGGTAACGACCGGGGGATGACATATTCGGTACTATCTAGTTAAAGAGGTAGGCCAATCTTGTGATGGTAGAGGGCCGATGCTCTGTGCCTCGGGACGTCCATCTAGATGTGTACCCATTCAGAAGGTAGATCCTTCACCTGGTTATTTGTATGGAAATCCAATCTCCAATAAGAACCTACGGTTTTGTTTGTAGAGCCTAGTATGCTGGAATTTAATAACGGTAACAATTTCGGCTAAGATTAATAAGTTTATTTGCAAATATTTTCAAAGAGATGTCATTAGAAATAATATCAAAGGTTACGATATAAAAGTGTTTTAGTTATCATAAGGTAAAACCCGTACGTGTTTATGTGTGGATGTGGCCTTATGAGATACTCTTTCTTTTCAAAGGATTTTTATTCACAGGCTGATATACGACACTGTCATTTATTATTGAGTTTTTCTCACGCTGGTTTATCAAGCCTGATTCAGGTATTTTCAATACTAGGATCAGATCCGAGTAGTTTCAGGTTTAGTCAAAGATGGTTGGAGTTTCCAAAGGAGAGCTGGAGATATTCATCTACGTATGGACATATTCTATTATCTGCTGTATTTAGTTGTTTTAGTTTGATGTTTGTCAGCAATTGTAAGGAAGATGTTTATAACTTTCCAGGCTGAATTTAGTTTAGACTCTGATATATGTATTTTAAAAGTTTTCCATTATAAAGATATTTGTTCAATATTATATGTTATTCTATTCGTGTGAGATTCTGTTCGGTCTTATTTTCTTTATTACCCTTCATGTTCCGTATTTTCGTGCAATTTGAGTTGGACATGTGTGGTTTATTATCGATTCAAAGGGTATGGAAAAATGGGTCGTGACAGAAATCAACAATAACAAAAACAATACCGTAGTTAGAAAAATAACACAATAGTAAAGTTTGATTATGACCAACATAAACAATGTTTTCCAATATATATCTTTACATAAGTCTCAACCAAAAACAATAGTTTATAATATTTACCAACATTTCACATACGAAATTTAGCATTATTGTATGAGCCTGTAAGAGCGTTGACACAACCAAAGCAACTAAAATTATGATAAAAAATTACAATGTAGCTCATTGGAATGCAGATAAAGGCAACTCGTTGGCTTTATTTCTTTCAACCATGTGATGTTGTTCTAAAATATGGAGAGTAACGTACAGAATTTTTTTTATCCACGCATATGAGTGAATAATTTCAATATCATGCTTATACTTTAGTTCATAGTACCGGGTAGAGAATGATTGTGTGCTAACATGCTAAAGTTGAATACAGTCCTAAAATAAGTGGTCTTATAAGACAATGTATACCTAATAGTGGATGGGTTGAAATCTTGAACAACAAACAAAGTTATGTACCTTTTGGAACTCCATGGTTGAGGTAATTGTACAAAATAAAGGAAATAGGCGATGAAGAACAAATTATATCGGAAAAAAATATAGGGAACAACTTTGTACAATGTATTTATATCTGGAAAATAAAATATTGCTAAATCCATTATAAGACAAAATATACATAGACATAAAATCTAAGCCTTAACCCTACCGTAAATTAAATTGGTAAGATATCAGCATCGTTCATTACTATATTTTCCATAGTCATATCAGCTGGAAATGTCTTTATTTCTACAATCAATTTTAAAAAACTGACCATGCCAAAGAGCCCATGGCAATTTACAGCAACAAAGCTTATTCGTGTAGTGAAGCTGTAGATTTGTTGTCGTTAACTTTTGTATCCAACTGTAGTTTGTATGTCATATTGCTGTAATATCTTGAAATTTCTATTACAGTTGGTATTAATGGAAAGTTGTACAAAGTCTACAACATACGATTCATGCATTCATTTGTTAGTTTTAATTATATTCTTAATGAAAAGCCATTACCAAAAATGAATGATAATTGAATAAAAAGAGCTAAAATAAAGCATTAGAACATAATTTAGGTTGTGAAGAATTTCCTAAAGATGGAAAACATGATATTTCATAATGAAAATAAACTTGCTTTATTGTCAGTTACTTGAATTTGGTAATGACTTCTGGATGAAATTTGGTATTGCCATAGTTTGATGGTGCACTTGATCATTAAGCAAAATGCCACAGGGTTGGTTTAACCATATCTGAAAAGTCTATTGTAACATAAAAGCTGAAAAATTATAAGCAATCAAAAGCTCGAATGTCTCTTCTTTTTGAGACAGAGTCATAATGTTTAGCAGAAGACGGTTTTACCAGGTAGTATGAACTAAAATACATAAAATTTTGCACCAATTTTGTGTATAAAACATTAAAAAATCTGATTGGAAACACCTTGGTTTAACCAATATCAATTTCAATGTTCTGACTACACTTCGGTTGTATCTGTTCATCTAGAAAATGTAGCTACATAAACATATTATTAACCCAAGAAATAGATCAATAACTAGAATCAAGAAGAAAGCACCAGTTCAGATTACAAAAACAGAAAAAACAGAAAATAAATAAGAACACACAGAAGCTTTTATAGTGTTTCGGCGTAATCTCTGGCCTACATCCACTTCAATCTTTTTATTAGTTGTCTCCTCTCTGTATACAACTAGTTTTCTCATATTTGACCATGATCTGGTGGATTTCAGATTTACAATAATGTTTTTAGAGAGTTTGAGAGTCGGTAGTACTAAGAATTTGCTGATCTAAGTCCTAAAACAACAGCTAGTTGTTCCTAGGTGACTTTAATGGAGAAAAGGTTAGAGTTGAAGAAGTAGAATGGTCTTTGCATTTAGAGAACCCCCCAACAGTCATGTTTGAAAAAAATCCACTTAGGGCGGAGTCCAAATATCGGCCCAAAATAATGTGCAAAGTTGCAAAATTTTCCGAGCTAACATCAGATGTCGCCGCTGATAGGATCATGTCGGGGTTGACTTCTTACCAAGTTCAAATCACTTCAATTCTTCTTGCATCCTTCATGCTTCTTGATTTTAAGGCGTTCCATGCTATTTCCATCGATCGTTGGTCATCCAAGACAAGTCGGTGCCTACCTCTCTCTAAAACAGCCCAATATCATCCTTTTTGCCTAAGAGGTTGGTAGTGACTTTTTTCCATACCTCAGAATGACTTGTAATTTTTATAGCACTCTTCTAATTCTATATGGAGGTATACCAGGAAGTCGTGGCATCTATGGAGTTAACATAAGTGGCCAGGTTTGACATGAGAGGTGGGGGTTGACATAAGAGGTTGGGGTTGACTTCTCTTCTTAATGTATTTGACCCACCTTGATCACTATTAGAACAGATAGACAATAATTCGCGTGAAATTTGAGTGAGAAATACGAAACCAGAAGAAGTCACCACTGACATGATCATGTCGGTACGACTTCTCTCCTTAGCTTATTTTGGAGTGAAATTTCTTTGAGCTATTTATTTGTTCCATCTAAGAGTGCTTGCCAACTTTCAAGTCGTTTTGTCCTCGTTTGAATCTTCTAAGTCCATTTTGAATCTGCATTGCTAAAAAGTGGATTAACACTTGCCCCTAAAAGTATGCCTTTCGAACGTAAGGTGTGCTTTTCTTACGGATAAGTTCTAGAAATCAATCTTCAATTGTTGAACTCTCCGACTATTTTAATCTTGCCCAATCATGCCGTTTCTTTGGATTTTCTTGTCAATCAGAGTCATTTCGAACTTGTTATAACCTAAGACTCTAGACTCCACCTAAGTGTAATTTATACATCATAGTCATTCAAATTTCATTCGGAGCTATTCCATCGCATATATCAAATTACATCACATATCTAGAATCGTCCCGTGTTCATTCGAGATTTAGCAGTTTTATTTTAATTTCAAGGCATTCAAATCCTTTTATCAAATCTGTATTTGTTCTAAGGTTTCATACCATTTTATATTTATTTGAATATGCGATCTCTCCTGATCATTTAATGTTTAAGTTAAGGGCACGATCTCTCTGGATCATTTAGTGTTTAAGTTAAGGGGACGATCTCTTTGGATCCTTGTTGAGTCCGCTTGCTCTGTGGCGAAGGAACTCAATGGCCATGCAAGCCCATCCGCTCATTCTACAGTGAGGGGGCTTATTTCTTGCACTCTAGCCCCATCCTTCGGTCGAGACTTAAAGTGATCAATATCGTACAAGTTAATCCACTCGCTATCTGATGAATGGACTTGCACACTGCACTCTGATTCGTCTCTTTGGTCGGGACTCTGAGACGATCAAAATCAGTCATCACACCCTTATAGAATTTCAAATTTCATATATCCAAATCAAATCAAATAAGCAAAAAATCATAGGTGTTCATCCTAGACATCCAACTCAGAGCATGACTAGGGATTAATATAGATTTTGTGCATTTTTGAGTGGCCGGTGGTTATTATTATCCTAAGCAATCGCCCTAAACATCAGATATAGAGCATTACTAGGGTCCAATCTAGGTTTTGCATGTCTAAGTGGTCTGGGGTTATTATTGTTCTAAATATTCATCTTAGGAATCCAACTTAGAGCGTGTCTAGGGATCGTTCGAGATCACATACACGTGTAAGCGACCTGAGGTTATATTGCATCTTTTATTCAAAGTCAGGGTGAAGGAATTAAACCTGGCCCTAATCCATCCCGATCATAGGGTTGTCACTTAATGGAAGTCTTTGATCCATAAATTCATTATACCTCTTATTCTAACAGTGGTTTTTTGGTTCCAGCACCCACTGTCATGTATTTGTATTCTGATTTGCTACTTTGACTCCAAGATCGCCTATTCCAAGCACTAAAGCTCATTTAGATCCATATTGATCGTGCAACGAGTCGTGGGGGCATTATTTCTGTTTCCTTTTACTTCTCTTCCTTGGTCACATAGATGGACTAGTGAGAATTTGATGACATCTCCTGGCTGCCCCTAGGCATGGATTGCTCCAGTTTTAGATTTAGTATTAGGCCTTTTTATCTTTTCCACTCTGCAGTTAAAGCGTTCGGCAGATTCAAAGCGGTGGAGGTGCAAAAAGTCATAGCGGGGATACAGCGAGGATATAACGGGATATAGCGGATAGCTCTAAAATAGCATATAAAACTTGTACTTAATGTTTTTACAAATATATAAATGGTAATTAAATGAAAAATTATCATTCAATTGAATTATAATTAATACATAAATGATTTTAAACAAAAAACATGTGCGAATATACTTGAAATAAACGTAAAACTGTTATATAACATAATTGAATTTAGTAGAATATTAGAGTATTTTCATTTCTGAAATATATTAAAAATTAAATCAAATAAATTAGTTTCATAATTTTTATAATGTATAAATGCAATTTTTTAATTCATTTTATTAAAGAATATATAGCGGAAATAGCAAAATATAGCAGGAATAACTGGATATAGCGGAAATAACGGGGATTAAAGCGGAAAGGCTATATTTTGGGGCTATATGGAAAAATCATAGCGGTAGAAATCTACTATGAGATATTGTGGGGTTATAGCGGGGGAATAGAGGGGCATTAACTACACAACTTTTCCATATCTCAAATTCAAGCTTCGAGTTCTCAGATCTAGCTTTGTTCTCAGTGAAAGTGCTAAAATGTTAACCCAAAAATGAGATCAACACCCAGAATCAAGATGAAAGCACAAATTCAGATTAAATAAAAGAAAACGTAGAAAATAAATAGGAACACATAGAAGTTTTATAGTGGTTCAGCGTAATCTCCGACCTATGTCCACTTCAATCTTTTATTAGTTGTTCTCTCTCTGGATTACAACTAGTTTTCTCAGATCTGACCACAAACTAGTGGATCTTAGATTTATAATGATGTTTCTAGAGAGTTTAAGAGTCACTAGTACTAATAATTTGCTGATCTAAGTAGATAGTTGTTTCCTTGGTGACTTTAATGGAGGAGAGGTTGGAGGTGAAGAAGTAGAATGGTATCTGCAGTTAGAGAATTCCTCCCTTTCGGTTGCAGGTAGGCTTGTATTTATATAGGAAATAGTCATGTTGGGCCAAAAATCCATTTGGGGGCAGAGATTAAATATCGGCCTGAAATAGTGTGCAAAGTTGCAGAATCTCCCGAGCTAGCACCTGATGTCAGCGCCGAGAAGATCATGTTGGGTTGAATTCTCATCGTTGTTCGAATTGGTTTGATTCTTCTTGCATATTTCATGCTACTTAATTTTAGGGTGTTTCATTCTATTTCGATTGATCGTTGGTCGTCCAAAATAAGTCGATACCTACTTCTCTCCAAAACAGTCCGATATCAGCCTTTTTGCCTTATATGTCGGTAGTGGCTTTTATATTAGCTAGGAATGACTTGTAATTTTTACAGCACTCTTCTAATTTAAAATCGGGGCATCCCAAGAAGTCGCATCATCAACAAAGTTAACATGAGAGATCGAGGTTGACTTTTCCACTTAATGTATTTTGAGCCCAAATTTCTTGAGCACTCTTAGATTTGGTACACAATGATTCGTGTGACATTTGAGTGAGAAATACGAACCCAGGAGAAGTCACCACCGACATGATCATGTCGTTACCGACTTCTCTTCTTAGCATATTATGGGGTGAAGTTTCTTTGAGCTATTTCTTTTTCTTCCTAAGAATGCTTACCAATTTTCAAGTCGTTTGTCTTCATTTGAATCTTCAAGTCCAGTTGAAATCTTCTTTGCTAAAAAGAGGGTTAACACAAATCATGTCAATACAATTCAAAGAAAAAACTAATAAATTTTTTTTATATGTGAGTTAAAAGTGTGTATTATTTAATTAGAAAATTAGTTAGGTCCCTGCTTCTTAATTATTGGATATTACACACGTTGAATCGTTCACCTTTCTTTTATTCACTGTTCGTCAAACATTGAGTAGGCATTGGAGCCTTATTTACATAATAATGTGAAGCTATCACATTACTATCTTATATTTTAATTCCTTAGCATAACATGGCTACTGATTTCTACACTATAAAATAATTTTACATCTATTAAAACCAAGGTTCAAAATTTCAATTTTGGTCTTTTGTAGTGTTTGGAATTTTGACCTAATTCATAATTTATGGGAATTTCAATTCCAATTTCGGATCTCGTTGTTTATTTTTCATATATTTACACGTATATTTGTTTAGTTTGTTAAATAATGTATAATTTATATTTAATTGAAAAATAATATATAAATAAACAATACTGATTAATTACAAATATTTATAACACAAAAAATATTTATTCGTTACTTCGTTTTCAACTTTTTAATTACACCATTTATATATTTTTTGATTTTTTTATTTTCTAAGTTAAAAAATCAGATTTTGAATATTTATATATTTTAAATGAAAATTAATTCTTTTATTAAGTTTTCTCTATAAAATTTAAAGTTTAATAATTTTTTATTTAATCGTAATTTCAGTTCATAATGAGACCTAAACTAAATGAATAGAATCTCAAAGTTTCTGTCAAAACCTCAAACCATGATTACAACTACAAATAAATAATACATCGGAAGAAAGAGCATAAACCCACACTATTTATGTCTGATTACAAAACTGAGGGATACTATTATTAGTTCACCAACGAAATTTATTTGTTATCATTTTGGAATGTTTTGTCGGATTAGCTAATATTTATTATAGATTCGCTTTTAGAAGAATAACAAACAAATAAAGTTTAGAATGTATTAAGATCGTTTATTAAAATAATAGTTTATCTTCGTAAGTACTTGTTTTTTACGACCAGTTTTTACAATAAATTTCATTTCCTAGAAGAAAAATTAAAATTGATATTCATAAAACATTCATCTCAATCTTATTTTCTTTTAATAATAATATTGTTGGACATAGCAATACATACTTGCCTACATATTCCCTGCATTCAAAGATAGGTAAGCTGAATTTCTTTTCAAGGTTTCAACCACATCATACCTTATTGGCGGGAACATGATAGTACAATGGTTTTGAATGGATGATAATAAATCGTACAACATAACTAATGGTACTTGGAAAACTAATTTGTTTACTACATATGTATATGTATAATATATTAGACAACGCTAAGATAATATACTTAAATATTTATTTAACTATTTCGTAAATTAAATAACAAAATTGTATTCGTCAAATAAAAGACTTTTATGAATCAAAGTTAGTAAAACTATTTACGTAAAAGATAAAAATAAATGAATCACTATTACAATTATGCAAAATTGCACCTATTCATAGTAAATAATATATATCCATAAGCAGTTACCATCATATAAGATATATGACTTACACATAATAATTGATGCTTAGTTATAAATTTCATGTGTAAGTACAAAATCATAGGTACAATAATTAGCACACTACTATGGTGTCAGGGATGTAACCAGACCATTGGTGGGGTGGGTAGTTTCCCTATGCAATAGAACAGTAAAGCAAAAACAGAGAGCTTTACGTACTTGTCCAAAAACCCCCATCACAAATTCGTTGACTTTTCCACCTTCTATCCTAGTTTCAATTTACATCAAACCGGGGGGGGGGGGGGGCTCGCATTTGTAGACACTGGATGTGTAAGCTCATTTCTCTTAATCAACATCAACTGCTTGCTTCATTGTTCTTCGTCTTGTAATCTTCAAAAACCTAGCGGCTTTCTACTTTGACTTTAAGTAGTAAAATCCCAATTTATATCTAATTGTTTTCACAAAACTTATAGCCTAGTTTGTTCAAACCTTAGCAGTAAAACAGTCTGCTCACAAAATTGTTGCTAAAGAGAAATTTCTCACAAAAATTCCCCAAACCCTAAAGGAACCTAAATTTAAAATTTGTATTAAAATCGTAGCTAAAAAATATATCAATTTATATCTAAATTTGCTCAGAAAATATAGTAAAAAATGCTCGACTGATTTTCCAAGCTACATTATATGAGGATCTGAATTTTTATCATCTAAATTTATTATTGAATTTGTTGCCGAGTTAGATCAACTTGTTAGCATCTAATTTGTATGAAAATTAATCCTTCAGTATCCAAATTCATTATTGATTTAAATAGTATCTCATTTATTGAATTTTTTCGATTAAAATTATCTATATTAATGCAAATAGTTGAACGTTGGTGTGCATGCAAGCATCAACATTACTTAATGCAATTACTTGAATTTTACTTTATTTACATTCAAATAATATGTCCATCACAAACCAAAATCCAAATTATACCATTGTATGGTATAATATAAGACATGAAATAAGAATAACAACAACATAAGTTTTAAAAATTCTTCAAACATGGCTTTCTAACTTAAGAGTTTGAGCTTCTTACTAACAATACTAATCTTAATGAATTTTGAGTTTTAGATGATACCCTTAAATTAACTGTATTAAATTAAACTAAATTTCCAAGTATCTAAAACTCAAATTCAAATTTCATTTTATTATTAAATGTATTACCAAAATATCACAAATACACCATTATATGGAGAACAATAATGCCGTGATTTTCCATCACTTATCAAAAACCATGAAGAATAAAATAGTCCGGTTTAGTGATTTCCAATAGATGAACGGTTGTTAGTGTGCTAAAGATCATGGCTTGCTAACTTAAGATTCATAATCCCTCACTTAAAAACAAAACCATAATGAGTTTTGATTTGCATATGACACCATTAAATAAATTATGTAAGAATTAGTAAAATTTTCGACTATATGTAAATTTGAGTGTATATTACATTACATCATTAATAGTATTTTAGTCATTTTATCAAATGCACTTTATATATAAAATCAATGTTATCTTCAAAAGCACAAATTACAGTTTGTTTCCTAGTGCTTTGATACCAAGAAGCAACGAAGTGTAGTAACCATAGATATAAGAAAAGAACAGTAAAAGAAAAAAGACGGAGAATTTTTATAGTGGTTCGGCTGTTAAGGAAGCCTATGTCCACTTTATATTTTTCTTATAGACCGATTGCTATTACAAGATGTGTTTGATTATAAGACTTTGGTTATCTTTAGCTAGATTGAATCCCCAAAGTTGGAATCCACTGGAGAATCACATTGAATTCCTTTGGAGATTGTTAGAGGGAAGTAGAGAGTGAAGAATAATTCCAGCAGAAGTCCAGCAACCAGTCCCGAGAAGATCCAGTTTATGTTGCAAGTAGGATGGTATTTATATGGGTCGGAGAGCTTATGGGCCAAGCTATGTCTTCATCAGCTCGTAGGTAGGTAGGAAACGACCTAGGGGGACTTTGGCTCGCAAAACGAGCCAAAACTATGGGTCGTTGGCGACCCATGGCCTTGGTTCATTTTTCAGGCTAACATCTCGCCTCTTTTGTAGTACTCCACAGCCGGTTGGTTTGAAGGTTCAAGGACAAGCATGGGTCTATGACAATCTAAGCACTTAAGATTTTTTGGAGTTTGGAATTGGAGATATTTCCATAGTCATTTATCATAGTTGTTTATGTAGCATTGTTGCACGTTATTCCGTCTTGATGATGATCTGCTAGCTGATTATACTTTGATTGCTGACTGGACTGAACTGACGCTAGCTTCTTGGTCCAGTTGAACTTGGTCGTTGCTTTAGTAATATGATTTGGCTCTCGTCAACCTCTTACCTCAACCTTTCTGGTTAAGTTCTACACCAGTCTAATGTGATGGGATTGTTTCCTATTTTGCTAGTTCCTACTCGGTTAAAAACCCAGATAGCATTTCCTCCCCCCCAAAGTGCGCCTTTTGAATGAAAGGTGTGCTTTGCTCTAGAATAAGTCATGGCAACGAGTCTTTGGTTGTTGAGCTTTAGTCTTGGTGAATCGTTCAGCTCCTTCGGATTCTTTTGCCAGTCACAAGTCGTTCCAAACCCGTTACAACCTAAGAATCTAGACTCTGCTAAAGTGTAATCTATACATCATAATGATTCCGATTTGATTCAGGGTTATTACATCACATGTCTCTAATTACATTACACATCTCTAATCGTCCCGCGTTCATTCGAGATTTACATCACTATCAATTTTTTCTTTTCATTTAGAGTTTTTTCATCACATATCAAAATCAAATCATATATCAGAATCACATCATATCACATCATATATCAAAATCACATTATATTTCAAAATCACATCATGTCACCACATATATCAAAACCACATTGTGTCACATCATATATCAAAGTCATCCTGTGTTCATCCAGGATTTAACCGTTTTGTTCTATTTGTACGACATTCAAATCCTTTTTGCAATACCTAATATGTTTTAAGGTCCAATCTTTCTGGACCGCTTAAGTAAGTTTAATGCGTGATCTATCCGGATTGTTTAATGTTTAGTGTAATTTGCAATCTCTTTGGATCGTATAATGTTTGGTTTAATGCATGATCTCTCTGGATCATTTAATGTTTTAAGTTAAGGGGACGATCTTATCCGATCATTTGTTTGTTAAGTCAAGGGGGATTAAGTAAGCCCATCCGCTCACTCTCTAGTGAGGGCACTTACTTCTTGCACTCCGGTCCTATGGTGGGACTCTAAGGCGATCAATGTCATACAAGTCCATCCACTCGCTCTCTGGCAAGGGGACTTGCACCTTACACTCCGGTCTCGTGGTGGGACTCTAAGGCGATCAATATCAGTTATCAAAATTCAAATATTCAAATCAAAAATAATAAACAGAAATTAAACAAGTAGGAGTCCTAAATGTTCATCTCAAGCATCCGACTGAAAGCGTGCCTAGGGACCGTTAGAGATCCCATACACATGTAAGCGGCCTTCGATTGTTATTGGCCTATGTTTTCTCAGGCATCCGACTCATAGCATGCCTAGGGACCTTTCAGGATCCCGTATACGTGTAAGCAACCTTCAATTATTGTGGTCTACATACTAAACGAAAAATGCAGGAAGAGAAATGATAAAACAAAGCATTGAAATCGAATCCGACTCCTGTTTTGTCCCAATCATGGGATATTTGTCTTGGCGCTTATCCCTAGGCGTTTCTTGATGCATTTGCCACGGATGGCGGTTGTCCCTGAAATCCCACCATAGTTCTGTTCGTCACATATCGCGGCAGCTTGTTGTTCCAGACCAGTTCTTCTATCAGATCATGAAGCTATCGACACTCGTTCGTCTCATGCCCATTCAACTCATGGAAGATGCAAAACTTTTCAGATCTTTTCTCTCGATCAGTGGGCTCCCTCCTAGACATCCTTCGGTAGAGGTTCTGTCCCCTCGTATCCAAGTATATCCTCTTCGGGGTTTCAGTCATGTCGGTGTATGTGGAAAATCTTGGCTCATTTCTCTGTCGTTTTGGGTCTTTGATGTTGTCATCGGCTTTCCTCTTCCCATTGTCTTTTCCAATTCTAGCTCCATACCGTCCCTCGCTTTCGACGGCATTTATTTCAGCATCCTCATCCTCGGCTTAGGTGCCTTCCTGACGCATGTACCTCTTAGCTTCATAAAAGAATTCTATATGATCCTTAGGTGGGTCCCTTTTCAACGTGGCTTTGAAATCAGTCTTATTCGCAACTCCAGATACTGTTGCCATCAGGATAAACGATCGGTCTAGTTTGTCCACCGCGACTGCCACCGCATTAAATCTTGTTAAATAACTTCTCAAGGACTCTCCTGGGCTTTATTTTACATTTGAGAGTGTACGTACATTCCTTTGTTGTGAGACATGAACCCTGAGCTGTCTCAGGAATCTGCTCACTAAGTCGGTCCACGTGCATATGCACCCATTTTCCAATTATCCAAACCACATTGCACATAAATCTGTTAAGTATAAGGTGAAGCACCACCCCATTACTTCCTCAGAAGCACCCAACACCTACATATGTTGGATGTGTCGCATCATAATAATCGTCGGGTTTGTCTTCCCGTCATACATTTCCAATGTCAGAAGCTTGAAATTTGGAGGGTTTCTCGTGTTTCGGATATTAGCAGTAAATGAATTTTTGTTCACATCCTCCAGACCCTGATCTGGGGGACCTCCTTGATGAATCTTCGTACCAATTCAACAACTCTTTTCTCACCGTCCAACGACGATCTCTGCACTAAAGCAATACTTTGCCCTCTGTCTCGTTGGGGGTTCCCGGGATGGACTCTTCCAGTAACATACCCATATTCTGATTTGCAACTCTAATCTCATTCATTTCTCCGTTCCGTCGAGGAAGTTTTGTGCATGTCCTTCTGTCGGCTGCATCCTAGTATTTGGATCAGCTCCTGTGCCACCAGTCGCTGGTGTTTCAACCGTCTCTCTAGCATTGGCATGATTCCCATGTTGATTCCACCGCTGCCTCTATGTGTCGGATGCTCTGGGCGTGGGGGCAAGGCTCAACCTTGCTCCAATCCAAATCCGATAATCCCTGTATTTTCCCTAGAGTTTGATTCCTATTCCCTGTAGATCTAGCTATCCCTTGCTACTCCATCCTCTGGAAGAATCCATCCATCATCTCCTACTGTCTAGCTAAGAGTCCATCCTGCATCTCTTTCATCATCCTTTCTATCGCCTCTCTAATCACATAGCTGGGTTGATGAGAGTTTGAGGACACTTCTGGCTGCCCTCAAGCTTCGGTTGACTTCCTTCAGTTTTAGATCTAGTGTTAGGCCTCTTCATTTTTCTTTGAATCTCGGATTCTAACTTCAATTTCTTAGATCTCGTTCAATATTCTCAGTGAAAGCACAAAATGTTAACCCAAAAAATGGATCAACACCCTGTTTTAAGTATGAAAGCACCAGCCCTGTTTTGACAGAGCAATATCACATATTACGGTATAAGAAAAGAACAATAAAGGGAAGAAGACAGAGAATCTTTATAGTGGGTTGGCTATTAATGAAGCCTAGTCCACTTTATATTTTTCTTATAGACTGATTGCTGTTACAAGATGTGTTTGATTACAAGACTTTGGTTATCTTTAGCTAGATTGAATCCACAGAGTTGCAATCCACTGTAGAATAACAGTGAATTACTTTGGAGATTGTTGTGAGGACGGTAGAGAGTGAACAATAATTCCAGTAGAGCTCCAGCAACCAATCCCGAGAAGATCCAGTTTATGTTGTAGGTAGCATGGTATTTATACGGATCAGAGAACTTCTGGGCCAGGCTACGTCTTCATCAGCTTACAGGTAGGTAGGAAATGACCTAGGAGGACTTTGGCTCACAAAATGAGCCAAAACCATGGGTCGTTGACGACCCATGGCCTATGGGTCATTGGCCACCCATAGACTTGGTTTATTTTTGGGCCAACATCTCGCCTCTTTTGCAGTGCTCCATAGCTGGTTTGTTTGAGTGGTCGAGGAGAAGCATGGGTCTTTGACGATCTAAGCACCTAGAATTTTTCTGGAGTTTGGAATTGGAGATGTTTCCATAGTTTTTATCGTAGTTGTTTGCGTAGCATCATTGCACGTTATTCCATCTTGATGATGATCTGCTGGCTAATTGTACTTTGATTACTGACTGGACTGAACTGACGCTAGCTTCTTAGTTTAGTTGAACTTGGTCCTTGCTTTAGCAATATGATTTGGCTCTCGTCAACTTCTTCTCTTAGCCTTTCTGGTTAAGTTCTATGCCATTCTGATTTGATGGGATTGTTCCGCATTCTGTTGGATCCTATTGGGTAAAAATCCTGGATAATAGTGGCTGTAACAAAAACCAAATCAAGCGTGTTTTAATTACAGAAAATCAATAGAACCCAAACGTGTCAAAAAATAAGTAACTACCACCTATCTTCTTAATTAACTAGAAAGTAATTCATAAATTTCTAAAAATCAATCCCTAAATTTTGAAAGCTTTAAATTTCTAACATAACAATTAACAAGGAAAAAAAGAGTAAAGCTTAACTTCTAATTTAATTAGTATTAGAAGTATATGATGTCTAAAGTATTTGCAGAAACTAAAGAGTCAAAGATATATACTAAAATTACCATTTAATTAGTTTTTTGCTCTTCTTTTAGTAAGTGTTTGTGTGACATCCTGTATCCGGAGGCCAAAAGCTAAGTACTATAGATGTTGTAGTCGTCTATAGTATTAACTTCTGGTGACAAAATACAGCAATGCGCTAATGGTATTCATAATATCAGAAGCACTTGAATATGAACAAAATCACATATTTCCAAAAATAACATTTTTCTGTTACATTTCAAACAAATTCATATTCAAATTACATAATCCCATGTCCGTTTCCTAGTAAGATGAATTATAATCATTATAAAACTACGCCAAGAGCGACATACGACGATGCCTCATTGATTGATCAGAGAAATATAGTCATATCTGACTTAATACACACAACGAAAAAAATAAATAGAATAATCTATATTCCTCATTAGGTATCCGTTAGCCACTTGCTCATCTTCGGAAGCTTTATTCGCCAACATATCAAAAACCTGAAAACCTTAACCCTCATCTTACTCAAATCAATTTTGAGCACCCAAGAGTTTAAGAGGAAACAAAAAATTCGTGTCAGACATAAAGCCTAGTTTAAATGATTCTATTACATCTCGTTTTACTGATATTAAGAGTGACCACGCCGCTTAGCAGAACGGGTTTCCCCTCACAATATCCTTTTTCAAACATATATATTTTGCGAATCCTTTCCTGCAACCAAACCGGTTAATCAAACTGATTATATCAAAATAGAAATATCCTTTATGCTAATAAATGGACTATCTGTCCGTAAAACAGGTAATATGTGAACTATCTGTCCACAACAAAATAGCAAGGTCCGTTATGCTACAAATGGACTATCTGTCTATATAATTAGGCTAACTGCCCGCAAATTGGACCAACTGTCCGAAATCTAGGTTGATTGGCTGACTGGACTAACTGTCCAAATCAAAATGGACTAACTGTCAGTATCATTTTCTTAGGGTTAACTACCCTTTAAATTTCCCTTGAAAACCTTTTCATAATGATTTAATCCTTCAAATCATATATATAAAAGGAAAATATATCTTTAGCTTTACTCTACGCCATTCTGCCATGTTATATACACTTTACTCAAAATAATGTTGATGAATTTTAATAACGATTAGCTATCCTTCTAAAACAAGTTAAAACCCTTTTTAAATTGAAAATACTTAGGCTATATTTCCTATTCAATACATTCTAAACCTTTGTTTAAAACCTTTAAACAACCCTTTCGAAACCCTTGAAGGTAACCCCTTCAGAACCATTGAAAGTAACCCTTTTGGAACCATTAAAAGCCTTTCCTTTGAAAGCATCAAAACATTAGACATCCCTCTTTAAACCTTTAAATATTTCCTTTCGAAAACATATCCCTTTCATCACTTTCGAGACCCTTGGGAACTACCCTTTTCGAAACCATTCATTACAACCTTTTAAAACAACAAAAACTCAATCCTTTCGAAAGCACATTGGGTTCAGTTTAAAACATGTGAAAACCATTCGAAACCATTCTAAATTTCATTCCTTCGAAACCATTGAAAATTGTCTTGGTCGAAACCATTTGGACTCTGCCTTCAAGTAGAGCAAAAGGATCAGAAACCCGTTAAAGTTGAAAGAATCTGTTTTGAAACCATTTAAAACTATCACTTTCGAAACCATTTGGGTTTTATTACAAACATAGAAAAGTCATAAAAACATTTAAGTCTAAAGGATGTGTTTCAAAACCATTTCCTAAGTAATGAAGTGATGGTGTCGAAACCATCCTTTCGAAAGCACTGGAGAGGTGGCCATATTTTAGAAAACAAAAAGAACCCCTTCGAAACCATCTGGATCAAAAGGTAGGAAGTGGAAGCTAAAGGTTTCGACTCAGTTGAAGCAAGCATTTAAAAACAAAGGCACAACCTAATCAAAACCATTCTTTTAAACCATTTGACCTAGTCAAAAGCCAACTAAGTCGAAAGTATCTTAGTCGAAAGCAAGCAGACGTATTTTTCTTTAAAACCAAAATATTGCTTAATCCCCTTCGAAACCTCCTGGTCTTGACCCTGTACCTTTTACTCACATCCAATTCATTACGTACCAGTTGCCCAATCCGATATGCATTAGTTTCGACTATGCGGAAGGCAATAGTATAAAGGCAGAACCTGGTGCCCAAAGAGACGACACAGTGAAAAACCAATTTGTTCGTACTTTTAAACTATTCATTCGTACCTAACCTGCCTTGTTTGTCTAAATCCGATTGGTTGCAAATTTTTTCTTTTCAAAAGTGCTTTTGACTTTACAGACTTAACAATTTAAATATTTTTCAAAAAGCCCCTTCTCCTCCTTTAATTATCTAAAACATTTAAGTCCCATACCTTAAATAATTTTATACAACCATTAAAACACTTAGCAAAAATCTAGAAAAATTCCAGAAAATCACATTATATATGTTTTTTGACATATAAAATTTTCAGACCCAAACAATTAATTAATTACCGTGATTAATTTATAATCCAAAATACCATTTTCTTTACTACAAAATTCATATTAATTCCAAGAAAATCCATAAAAATCTGAAAATTGAAACCCATGTCCAAAATAATATTTATGATCATCGTAAAAATTCGTAAGGATTTGGATGTAATTTAATATCACCTTAAAACAAATCATAAATTCAATATGAATAACCATAATTCATCAACAAGTATACATATTCTTTCCATCATTCAAAACATGGAAAATCATTGCAAAATATTCGAAATTCACCTTAAAACTGAAGACACGATAAAAAAATAAGACGTAAACATTATTCACCTTATCTTTAGAGATTAAGGAGCTTGAGATTTGGATGAATCTGATTTGAATTAGCTTTTCCTTTAGCTTTTCTTTCCCTTCTTCCCTTTTTCCTTGTTAATGGTGGCTGGCCACTTGTTTTAAAAATTTCAAAATGAAATGAACGTGTATTCTAATACATGGCCAACGTTTGGAGGATATAGGAATGGCCTTTTTCCTATTTTACCCCTCCTATATTTCAATTTAACCCTTATTTTAATTCATTGTTAAATGGCACGGCTACACTTTAATTAAAATCAAATCTTAATCCCCAAATCAACACATTATTTAATTTAATTTAGCTAATTAAATATCCTAAATAATGTTACTAAAAATCTGAGGTGTTACAAACTCCCCTCCTTAAAAAATTTCATCCTCGAAATTATGATAAGGCACGTATTAAATCAAATAAGAAGGTAAAACGTACCATCAAACAAGTCAGGATAAGTATCTCTAATCCCGCTCTCAATTTCCCAAGTATGATCCATGTCATCATCACTCGACTGGACTTTGACTAATCTAACCGTCTTGCTTCTAATCCTTTTCTCATCTCTCGCAACAATACGAATAGGCTTTCTCACAATAGTCAAAACCGGTTCTACTACTATGTCCTCTAGCACAGTTGGTGCAATAGTAGTCTCCGGATCTCTAACACACTTTCTAAGATGAGAAACGTTGAAAACATCATGAACTCCTGCCAAACTGCTTGGTAACTCAACACTATACACAAGCTTCCTGATCCTATCAACAATAGGAAAAGGTCCAACGAACCTTGGTGCCAACTTTCTCGATTTTCCAAACCTAATCTCACCCTTCATCAGTGTCACTTTGACGAAAACTTGATCTTGAACTGAGAACTCTAGATCTTTCCGTCTCTTATCTGTATAACTTTTCTGTCTAGGCCGAGCCTCCTTCATTCTAGCCCAAATGACCTCAATCTTTTCTCCAGCTTCCCTGACCAAATCTGGAATAAGAACCAACCTATCCTTGGTCTCTAACCAATATACGGGAGATTTGCATGGCCTTCCATACAAAGCTTCAAGCGGTTTTATCCCAATACTAGTCTGATAACTGTTGTTATACGAAAACTTGACTAAATGCAGATGGTCTTCCCATGATCCTCCAAAATCTAGAACACAAGCTCTTAACAAATCATCCAATATTTTGTTAACCCTTTACGTTTTTCCATCTGTCTGCGGATGGTAAGCGGTACTCATCTAGAGCTTGGTTCCCAAAACTTCCTACAGGCTCTTCTAGAACTCACTAGTGAATAAGGGATCTCTATCACTTAGTATGCTACTAGGAATTCCATGTAGTCTAACCACATTCCTTATAAACAACTTTACCAAAAAGGTGCCATTCTGGTTGAGTTAACGGGAATAAAATGGACACTCTTGGTCAATCTGTCCACTATGACCCATATATTATCATTTCTTCTATTCGACCTTGGCAACCTGTCAATAAAATCCATGGATATAGAATCTCACTTCCATACCGGAATATCTAACGGTTGAAGCAACCCACTTGGCTTCTGGTGTTCGGCCTTTACCTGTTGGTAATTCAAGCACTGCTTTACACACTAACCAATATCATGCTTCATACCTTCTTAGAAGAAACTCCTCTTCGTATCCTGATACATCTTAGTACCTCTTAGATGAATGGTGAACTTCGAACGATGGCATTCCTCCAAGACTTCTTTCCTTATGTTTCCTACACTCGGAACACATAATCTTCCTTCCTTTTTTCAACCACCCATTCTGGTCAAGACTGAAATCTTTCAAGTCATCGATCTCAGTTCCTTCTCTTAGCTTCTTCATCCGTTCGGCTAACACCGAATCCTCCATCTGTTCAGAAGCAATCTTTTTGATCAACGCTGGTCGAACTTCCAAATAAGATAATACAACTGTATCTCCGCTAGACCCAGCCTCAGATCTCCACTGCACTTTGCAATCTTCTACTGTTTCCAAATCCTTCCACTCGGCAATCATTGCCAAAACTGCTGTTATCCCAACTTTTAGCAAAGCTGAGATACCCAAAACTGACTGAAAATCAATAATAGCTAGTCATGAATATCAGCTATGCATTGCAGGATGACCATGGATATCGATGAATTTTGTCCGTGCCCGGATTGAGTTATAATTGATAGGACATAGCTAAAAAAGGCAAGAGAGCCAACATTCCAAGTTTCATGTCAATCCGAGTTCGTATGCTCAAGTTATGATGGATGCAATTTGAAGGGAAAAGCTCCGGTTTCGTATGCATCCTCGTACAACAATTCGAATCGACCGTGTTCGTATCGATCAGGGATTGTGTTCGTATCGATACCATTCGTTTCGATACCGTTCGTATCGATATCGTTCGTATCGATACCATTCGTATCGATCGGCATGGGTTCGGCTCAGTGAAGTTCGCATCGATCAGGTGTTGGTTCGACTCGATAGTGTTCGTATCGATCAAAGGCAGAGCAGGGTGAAGGACTTCGAATCGATATTATTCGTATCGATCATCATGGACATGACTAAATGGTTTCGTATCGGTCAGAATGGGAAGAGGTGGTATATTTCGAATCAATACTCTCATATCGATAGTAGGAGGACTTTGACGCTTTCGTATCCATGGGAGGCTATCGGAGTTCGTGTCCAGCAGGTAAGGCCTCGGTCGTGTCCATCAGGTAAGGCTTCGTTCGCATCTAGCTTCGTATCCATACCTTTCGTGCGTTTTTCGTATCGATCGCCTCGCATAACATTATTTCGTATCGATCGGATAGATCGATACGAAACACCCTCCTAAAATCGATATGAAGAACGGTACGATGCGCGGTTGGATACAAATACGAAGCGAAATTATCGGCACGAATGAACGCGAATTATGGATGCGAGCGTGAATCAAGCGGAGAAGCATTCAAAGTGGCTAAGGACATGCATGGTTCGAAGGAAGAAGCCTTCAACTCGGCACGAATTCAGGATCTGGCCCGGGAAGTAGCGCCACGTCATCGCACGTGCACGTGCCTCCATCGAGTCGAAAGTGATGGATTCGAACAGATGGATTCGAAGACGACAGCCAACATAAAACTCAAGTTTGAATCGATCATAACTCAAAATCCACCGATCCAAATGCAACGAAATTTTCACAGAAGCTTCCATACAAGATAAAGATTGCTCCTGCCAAGTTTCAGCTCGATTGGATCATTTCTTGATGGATACGAAATCACTTCGTATCGATCCTAGATCGAGTCGAAACTTGGTGGGGTCAGTCGCGTGGGCCCACTCACGTGCCAGAAAAGGTCTCCCAGAGTTTGAGCGAGATATGAGCCTCCTACCTCTATAAATAGAGACCCAGAGCCTACAGAAGAAGGATCTTTGGATTCTGAAGCGCCCAGATTCTGCCGGATTCGATTCTACTTCCTTCCATCGCTGTTATAGCCGAAATTCATTCATTATATCTGCTGCCACCATTTGTAATCAGCAAAGAACATCAATAAAAGATAAAAACTTTGAAGTGGACGTAGGCCGGAGGTAGCCGAACCACTATAAATCTTGTGTCTTTAGTTATCATTTGCTGTGGTCTGTGATTTGTGTTGAGAACATTGTTGATCTATATTAACACTTTGGTGCTTTCACGATACTTGGGGTCTGTGACTAATTTTGGCGCAAATACTTTGGAGCTTTCACTGAGAAGAACTAGCACCCGCTACACCAAGTTCAGAGTTCAGGTTTAAGAGCTTGAAGAATCCCAACTTAGAGATGATGACTCGACAAATAAGACAAAGAGCTGATCGGAGCCAACAAGGAGGAAACCAAGAAGCATCCTCTGGAGCTGGAGAAGGACAGGCTTCGATGTACATCACTAGAGATGAGATGGAGGCTATGGTAAATTCGATACGCGAAAGCATGATAAAGACTCACCAAGAGATGATGCAGAATTTCTTGAGCAGATAAGAGTGGTGAATTTGCAGAACCTTGGACCAACTACAGCAACTGCTAATGCTGAACAAGGAGTTGGGATTACGGAAGCTAGCGGAGATCAAGCTCAAGATCAAAATGTGAAATCAGGAGGTAATCAACAAGGACTTGGGGGCAGACCCTCAGGGTCCGATACTGGAAGACCCATAGATGAAGCGCAGCAGGATGGAGTCAATGCTACTTCTACTGGGCCACAGGAAGAGCATGTACCGGAGTTCCCTTCAAGACTTGGAGGGCAGGATAGAAACATGACAAGGGGGCAACCCTCGGATGGAGATGAAAGAATGATTGTTCTAGTGCGACGAATCATGAGAGGAGGATTGTCGAGCGGAGGATTACAAGAAGTCAGCCGGAGTCCGTTCACTCCGGATATCAAGAATGCAAGGAATCCTCCAAAGTTAAAACTTCCTAAGCCGGAACCTTATGACGGGAGGTCAGACCCAACGATGCATATTACTCGATACATTAGGCAAATGGAAGTACTGGGCGCATCCGAGGAAGTAATGGCTCGATGCTTCCCTTTATATTTGTCAGATTTGGCTGCGCTTTGGTTTAGGCAGCTAGAGAACGGATCGATCAGAACATGGGGCGATCTTGTAGAATGCTTCATGAGACAGTTCAGGGTCCACGTGATGCGACCCAAGAGTGTGATGACTTTATCTTCAATAAAGCAAAGGATCGGAGAGTCCATAAAAGATTTCTTACTGCGATTCAAGCAACAGTGGCTTCTGTGGATCGCCCGGATCCATCAATGATTTTGATGGCGGCGGTGGCAGGAGTTGGGGAAGGCACCGAATTCAAGGATTCTTTGGCAAGAGATCCACCCCAAGATCTTGGTGAATTTTATCATGAAGCTGAAAGATTCATTCAACTGGAAGAGTCACGAGCTGAGAGGAGAGAAATAAATGCTGTGCAGGGAGAACGAACCGTCGGGGAACAGTCTGGAGCGGACAAAGGAAAGAGAAAGCAGGACGATAGACGTGATGGTCCTGATAAACGAAAGAAATTCTGAGAACCCAGATTCAGGCAATACACAGATCTGACGGTAGGCCTGGAACGAATTTACACTGAAACTCGGGGGCAACTCCCCTATCGAAAACCACCCAGGAGAGATCCCACTGAGCGGGAGCGTAGAACAGGAAAATATTGCCTATTCCACGAGCTGGATGGGCACACTACTGATGAATGCCGCCACTTAAAGGATGAGGTGGAAGAACATGCCAGGAGTGGTAGATTGCCACAATATGTCAGAGAACGGACAACGGCGGTAAGGCCTGAACAACTACCGCCTCCACCTAACAGAAACGATCCCGGGTCGGGATCACGACTCATCATCAACTGATTAAAGATGGCAAGGGCCAAGTCCAGGATTTGGACTTCGGTCAAATAATTTCATTAGATTTATTTTCAGAATAAACGGTTACTCCACTTACTCATGTACGGGAACCGGAGAGATCCCTAGGCATGCTCTGAGATGGAGATAGACCAATATGCCCGGAGAGGCAATGTTTAGCGTTTTCCTGATGTTTGAGATTGAACATCTTGGACCTGAATTTAATAAATAAATTAGAATTTCTTGAAATAAACCTTTGATCGGAGAGTTAAAGGATGAATATTGAATACCAATATAAAAATGATCGCTTTATGACCCTACCCGAAGAGGCGGGGTCCGCAGTGCAAGTAATGAGTTGCTTCGCCAGAGAGCGACAGGATCGACTCACTTAACGTCATTTTCCCATTCACCGAAGAGTGATTGGATTGGGATTCGATGAGAGCCCAGAGAGGCTATGATCGGCCCACGATCTAAGCCATGACATCGCTTAATGTTCAGATACACTGAACCGGAGTGCAAGAAGTGAGTTGCTTCGTCGGAGAGCGACAGGATCGACTCGCTTAACGCTGCTTCCCCTTCACCGGAGAGTGACAGGAAGGGATCCAGAAAGAGCCCGAAGAGGCTATGATCGATTTAGAACAACCAAGACATCGCCATATGCCCTAACTAGAGCAACTCCAGAGTGCAATAAGATCTTTCTATTCAATCGCCAAGTCTAGAATGGGCTTGGAAGGGGTCCAGAATGACCATCGATAGTCCAGAGAGACTGTAAAACTTCTTTCTTAACTTCCATTGGAATAAATTGATAACGATTTGGCTTCGAAAAGCCATGGACTTAATTGAAAATGCTATAAGCTCTGAATAAAACATGAACTCACTACGTTCAATTTGAGACTGATCAAAACACACCTTTTACCAAAAGGCGTGTTTTGGGGGGCAAAATGTTATCCCAACCTTTAGCAAATATGAGATACCCAAAACTGACTGAAAATCAATAATAGCTAGTCATGAATATCAGCTATGCATTGCAGGACGACCATGGATATCGATGAATTTTATCCATGCCCGGATTGAGTTATAATTGATAGGACATGGCTAAAAAAGCCAAGAGAGCCAACATTCGAAGTTTCATGCCAATCCGAGTTCGTATGCTCAAGTTATGATGGATGCAATTTGAAGGGAAAAGCTCCGGTTTCGTATCCATCCTCGTACACCAATTCGAATCGACCGTGTTCGTATCGATACCGTTCGTATCGATACCGTCCGTATCGATACCATTCGTATCGATACCATTCGTATCGATCAGCATGGGTTCGGCTCAGTGAAGTTCGCATCGATCAGGTGTTGGTTCGACTCGATAGTGTTCGTATCGATCAAAGGCAGAGCAGGGTGAAGGACTTCGAATCGATACTGTTCGTATCGATCATCATGGACGCGACTCAATGGTTTCGTATCGGTCAGAATGGGAAGAGGTGGTATATTTTGAATCGATACTCTCGTATCGATAGTAGGAGGACTTTGATGCTTTCGTATCCATGGGAAGCTATCGGAGTTCATGTCCAGCAGGTAAGGCCTCGCTCGTATCCATCAGGTAAGGCTTCGTTCGCATCTAGCTTCGTATCCATACCTTTCGTGAGTTTTTCGTATCGATCGCCTCGTATAACATTATTTCGTATCGATCGGATAGATCGATACGAAACACCCTCCTAAAATCGATACGAAGAACGATACGATGCGCTGTTGGATACAAATGCGAAGCGAAATTATCGGCACGAATGAACGCGAATTATGGATGCGAGCGCGAATCAAGCGGAGAAGCATTCAAAGCGGCTAAGGACATGCATGTTTCGAAGGAAGAAGCCTTCAACTCAGCACGAATTCAGGATCTGGCCCGGGAAGTAGCACCACGTCATCGCACGCGCACGTTCCTCCATCGAGTCGAAAGTGATGGATTCGAACAGATGGATTCAAAGACGATAGCCAACAGAAAACCCAAGTTTGAATCGATCATAACTCAAGATCCACCAATCCAAATGCAACGAAATTTTCACAGAAGCTTCCATACAAGATAAAGATTGCTCATACCAAGTTTCAGCTCAATTGGATCATTTCTTGATGGATACGAAATCACTTCGTATCGATCCTAGATCGAGTCGAAACTTGGTGGGGTCGGTCGCGTGGGCCCACTCACGTGCCAGAAAAAGTCTTCCGGAGTTTGAGCGAGATCTGAGCCTCCTACGCCTTTAAATAGAGCCCCATAGCCTACAGAAGAAGGATCTTTGGATTCTGAAGCGCCCAGATTCTGCCGGATTCGATTCTACTTCCTTCCATCGCTGTTATAGCCGAAATTCATTCATTATATCTGCCGCAACTATTTGTAATCAGCAAAGAACATCAATAAAAGATAAAAAACTTTGAAGTGGACGTAGGCCGGAGATAGCCGAACCACTATAAATCTTGTGTCTTTAGTTATCATTTGATGTGATCTGTGATTTGTGTTGAGAACATTGTTGATCTATATTAACACTTTGGTGCTTTCACGATACTTGGGGTTTGTGACCAATTTTGGCGCAAACAACCGCGTTCTGACGTTTCTTGCTAAGTGCATCCGCAACCTTGTTGCCTATCCCTGGTGTATACTCAATCCCAAAATCATAAGCGGTAATACACTCTAACCACCTTTGCTGTCTCATGTTCAACTCCTTTCGAGAGAACAAATACTTCAACGACTTATGATCTATATATAACTCAAACCTTTCTCCCAAAAAGTAATGTCTCCACACCTTTAAAGCAAAAATAACTGCAGCCAATTCTAAATCATGTTTCGGATATCTGACTTCATGTAGTTTAAGCTGTCTAAAAGCGTAGGTAATCACTTTACCTCTCTGCATCAGCACAGTTCCTAGTCCCATTCCACACGTATCGGCATAAACCACCAAATCCCAATTACCTTCTGGAACAACCAATACAGGTGCATGGGTCAATAAGTGTTTCAACTCTGGAATGCTTCCTCACACTTATCAGTACACACAAAATTCACATCCTTTCTTGTTAGCTTGGTCATCGATGCCAATATTCCCGAAAAATCCTTAATGAACCTCTGATAATAACCAGCCAACCAAGGAAACTCTTTATCTCGATTACTGTCTCGAGTCACTTCCAACTATTTACTGCCTCAATCTTAGTCGGATCTACTGACAACCCTTCTTATGAGACTACATGACCAAGAAAATTCACCTCTTTCTTCCAGAAGTGACACTTTGAAAACTTTGCTTTCAGCTGATGCTGGCTCAGCGTCTCAAGCACCACTCTAAGATAAACTTCATGCTCTCTTTTATCCTTAGAGTATATCAAGATATCATCTATGAGAACCAATACGAACCTATCCAAGTGCTCTCGGAAAACCCGGTTCACCAAATCCATAAAGAAAGCTGGCGCATTAGTCGGTCCAAACGGCATGTCTAACCATTCGTACGACCCATATACCCGGTCCTAAACACCATCAAAGGTATACTATCCTATACTACTCCGAGCTGATGGAAACTTGTCGCTAAATCCAACTGTGTAATACCTTGGCTCCACTCAACTGGTCGAATAAATCATCAATCTTTGGCAACGGATATCGATTCTTTATCATCCTCTCATTCAACTTACGATAATAGCCTTAATGATCCATCCGGCTTCTTAGCAAACACTGCGGTTGCTCCCCAAGGCGAACTGCTCGGCCTGATAAAACTCTTGCCTTCTAAATCCACCAATTGCACCTTCAACTCCCTCATCTCTGAAGGTCATCCTAGTTGGTGGTCTACTCATCGATTCCGCTCTCGGAACCAAATCTATCCAAAATTCAATGGCTCGTTTCGATGGCAATCCAACTACAGGCTCAAACACATCTGCAAATTTTCTAACCATGAAAACTTGACTCAAATCATCTTCTAACTCCATATCACCCAACAAGGCATACACCTCACCGCAAGAACCTTCTATGGTATAAACAATCATGTCACTACAATTTGGGTGTCTAAGCGATATTTTCCTATCCTGGCAAAATACCTTAGCATCGTACTCACTCAACCAATCCATACCAAGAATGTTTTCGAACCCCACAAAATCAAACACATGCAAACAACAAACAAAAGTATGACCTAACAAGTCAAACTCTAACTGGTCACATCTCAACCCTAGAGTTGCATACCTCCTATTGGATTCGCAACCCGTAAGGAAGTAACTAAATATATGGGTTCAAGGTTAAGCTTATCTATCAAACATCTAGACATAAAAGAATGTGATGCACCAGTATCAGATAGAACGCTAACATACATACCATAAAACAGAAGCGTCCCACCCAAAATTGCCTTTCCCTTCTCCTGAGCTGTTAGCTTTGAAGCAGCAGGCCCCAATGCATACACTTTTACCTTTCCATCCTTAGCGAGCTCCTTGCACTGGCTCTTATAGTGGCCTATCTGGTCATAGTTGAAGCATCTGACATTCTTCCTCCCAGCCACCTCCTTTTCCTTTCCAGTACGACACTCATTGGCAAAATGCCCCTTCTTGTCGTACTTGAAACAAATAGTCTCAAACTTCTCTTTCTTAGCTGCTCCACCCTTCTGAGCACCTTTCTTAGGAAAGGACTTCCTCTTCTGACCCTGCCCAACTAAGACTGCTTTAGCCTTACTCTTCTCTAGAGAATCAAGTAACTTCTCATGCCATAAGGCCATCTCCACTACAAAATCAGAAGGATCTCTAATATGAGGTAATGTTGCCATGGCTAACTCAGGCTTCAAGCCCTTGATGAACTTCTATTCCTCTTCATCACTGTATCCACTGAAGCATACCCATATTTGGCCAACTCCTCGAATCTCCTAGCATACTCCAGAATAGACATCTCTCCCTGATCCAATTCAGCAAACTTTCTGATTAGAGCTGACTGTGCTATTGCAGACATGAACCTCTTCTAGAACCTTCCCTTAAAAATTTTCCAGGTCATAGTCTCCTCATCCACTGCCACAGTCACACTATTCCACCAGAACAAAGTAGCTCTCCAAAGCTGCCTAAATACCAACCACCTCTTCTGCTCATCATTGAGCCCCAAATCTGCAGAAATCCTTTCACGCTGCAACAACCAATTCTTTACCTTAATGGTATCCTCCGTTCCAACAAATGGCTTCCTTCCAAGCTTAATGTAGTCCCCACTCAACTTAGCAATTCGTTGACAACTCGAGCTCCTGAAACTCCACCTCCCACTACTCCAGCAACAACACCTGCCTCCACCATATTCATGAAGAACTGGTACATAGCTTCCATTCCAACTTGCAGGACTCCAGCACCCACATTCTTTGCTTGTGCCTGACCTTGACCTCTTCTCAAATTAGGCCTGGCATTCCCATCGGTGCCTTCCCCTCCTGGTTAACTCTTCCTCTTCTTCCTTCCATATATGTATTCAAACCTCATGAGATATAGAAAATAACCTAACAAAGATGGAAGACTAGAGATAAAGCATATGCTTACATATAGCAATAGAAGTACGTTATTATAGCATTATCCCATGCCCCAACATTACACTACTTTTATAGCATTATGTTTTAAAAAGAATTTTAAAGTTTTTCATAAACCTATGCTCTAATACCAAGTTGTGACATCCCGTATCTAGAGGCCAAAAGCTAAGCGCTATAGATGCTGCAGTTATCTATAGTATTAACATCTAGTGACAAAATACGGCAATGCTCTAATGGTATTCATAATATCAGAAGCACTTGAATGTGAACAAAATCACATATTTCCAAAAATAACATTTTACTGGTTACATTTCAAACAAATTCATATTCAAATTACATAATCCTATATCCGTTTCTCAGTTAAAGATCAATTATAATCATTACAAAACTATGCCAAAAGCGACATATGACGATGCCCCATTTGTTGATCAGAGAAATATAGTCATATCTGACTAAACACACACAACGAAAAAATGAATAGAATAATGTGTACTCCTAATTAGCTATCCGTTAGCCACCTAATTAATCATCTTCAGAATCTTATTCGCCAAAATATCAAAAACCTAACAACCTTAATCCTTAACCTACTCAAATAAATTTTGCGCACCCGAGAGTTTAAGGGGAAACAAAAAATTCGAGTCATACATAAAGCCTGGAGTGAATAATTCTGTTACATCTCGTTTTACTGATATTAAGAGTGACTATGCCGCTTAGCAGAACGAGTTTCCCCTCACTAAAATCCTTTTCAAAAAATATATATTTTGCTAATCCTTTCCTGCAGCCAAACTGGTTAATCAAACTGATTATATCAAAATAGCGATATCCTTTATGCTAATAAATGGACTATCTATCCGTAAAACATGTAATATGTGAACTATTTGTCCACAACAAAATAGCAAGGTTCGTCATGCTATAAATGGACTGTCTGTCCATACAAGGGGTGACTGCCCGCAAACTGGAGTAACTATCCGAAATCTAGGCTAACTGCCTAGACTGGACTAACTGTCCAAATCAAAATGGACTAATTGTCCGAATCATTTTCTTCGGCTTAACTACCCTTTAAATTTTCCTTGAAAACCTTTTCAAAATGATTTAGTCCTCCAAATCATATATATAAAAGGAAAATACATCTTTAGCTTTACTCTAAGCCATTTTGCCATGTTATATATACTTTACTCAAAACAATGTTGATGAATTTTAATAAGGATTAGCTATCCTTCCAGAAAAAGTTAAACCCTTTTTAACTTGAAAATACTTTGGCTATCTTGCCTATTAAATACATTCGAAACCTTTGTTTAAAATCTTTAAACAACCCTTTCGAAACCCTTGAAGGTAACCCCTTTGAAACCATTGAAAGTGACCCTTTCGAAACCATTAAAAGCCTTTCCTTTGAAAGCTTCAAAACATTAGACATCCCTCTATAAACCTTTAAATATTACCTTTCGAAAACACAGAAAAACCCATTCCTTTCATCTCTTTCGGAACACTTGGGAACTACCCCTTTCGAATCCATTCATTACAATCTTTTGAAACAACCAAAACTCAATCCTTTTGAAAGCACTTTGGGTTCAATTTAAAACATGTGGAAACTGTTTGAAACCATTAAAAATTTCATTCCTTCAAAACCATTGAAAATCGTCTTGGTCGAAACCATTTGGACTATGCCTTCAAGTAGAGAAAACGGATCGGAAACCTATTAAAGTCGAAAGAATCCGTTTCAAAACCTTTCAAAACTATCTCTTTCGAAACAATTTGGGTTTTATTTCAAACATAGAAAAAGGGTCATAAAAATATTTAAGTCGAAAGCATCTGTTTCGAAACAATTTCCTAAGTAATGAAGTGATGGTGTCGAAACCATCCACTCGAAAGCATTAGAGAGGTGGCCATATTTTAGAAAACAAAAGGAACCCCTTCGAAACCATCTAGATCAAAGGGCAAAAAGCGGTAGCTAAAGATTTCGACTCAGTCGAAAGCAAGCATTTAAAAATAAAGGCACAACTCAGTCAAAACCATTCTTTTAAACCATTTGACCTAGTCAAAAGCCAACTAAGTCGAAAGTATCTTAGTCGAAAGCAAGCAAGCGCATTTTCTTTAAAACCAAAACAATGCTTCAAACCCTTCGAAACCTCCTGGTCTAGACCCTGTACCTTTCACCCACATTTAATACGTACCAGTTGCCCGATACCTATGCATTAGTTTCGACTATGTCGGAGGCGATAATATGGAGGTAGAACCTAGTGCCGAAAGAGACGAAACAGTGAAAAACCTATTTGTTTGTACTTTTGAACTATTCTTTTGTACCTAACCTGCCTTATTTGTCTAAATCTAATTGGTTACAAATTTCCCTTTTCAAAAGTGCTTCCGAGTTTCCAGATTTAACAATTTAAACATTTTTCAAAAAGCGTCTTCTCCTCCTTTAATTATATAAAACATTTAAGTCCCATACGTTAAATAACTTTATACAACCACTAAAACACTTAGGAAAAATCTAGAAAAACTCCAGTAAATCACATTACATATGATTTTTAACATATAAAAATTTCAGATCCAAACAATTGATTAATTACCTGTGATTAATTTATAATCCAAAATACCATTTTCTTTACTACAAAATTCATATTAATTCCACGAAAATTCAAAAAAAAAATCTGAAAATTGAAACTCGTCTCCAAAATAATATTTATGATCTTCATAAAATTTTGTAAGGATTTGGATGTCATTTAATAGGGTTTTCACCTTAAAATATATCGTAAATTCAATATGAATAACCATAATTCATCAACAAGTATACACATTCATTCCATCATTCAAAACATGACAAATCTTTGCAAAATATTTGGAATACATCTTAAAACTGAAGGCATAATCAAAAATGATATGTAAACATTATTCACCTTAGCATTAGAGATTAAGGAGCTTGAGAATTGGATGAATTTGATTTGAATTAGCTTTTCCTTTAGCTTTTCTTACCCTTCTTCCTCTTTTCCTTGTTAATGGTGGCTGGCCTCTTGTTTTAAAAAATTTCAAAATGAAATGAATGTGTATTCTAATACACGGCGAAGGTTTGGAGGATATAGGAATGGCCTCTTTCCAATTTTACCCCTCCTCTATTTCAATTTGACTCTCATTTTAATTCATTGTTAAATGGCACAGCTACACTTTAATTAAAATCAAATCTCAATCCCCTAATCAATTCATTATTTTATTTAATTTAGCTAATTAAATATCTTAAATAATGTTACCAAAAATCAAGGGTGTTAAGTTTATTTATGTTATGAAAGTAACTATTATATATGCATATATGATTATAAAAATGGGATTAGCGAGTCTCTAATTTATAGGTGAGTTTTAAATTCATAGTTGTAAAGCAATAAAGTTACATGTAACTAATCAAACAGTAGAAGGAGGTAGAGAAATAATTTTGAAAGACAAGTTTTAAGTGTTTCGAAAGGGATGCTTTCAATGATTTCAAAAGGGATACTTTTAAATATTTTAAAAGGGATGCTTTCTATGATTTCGAAAGGGATTATTTAAGGTTATAATGTTTCGAAGGCATTGTTTTGGCTTTATAGCCTAATGTTTTCTAAGTTAAAAATTCAAAGAGATGGATAACCCTATTGATTTTAGGTTTTCATCAATATTGTTTTATGTAAAAAGCATATATCATAGCATGGGTATTTTGAGTAAACAAAACAGTATATTTTCCTTCTTTACGTATGATTTAAAAGGGTTAAATCGATTTGAAAGACATATTTTCAAGGAAAATTGAATAGGATAGTTAACCCTAAATATATGACTTAGATATTAGATGAGTAGATGGGACTGGTATGGGGTCGCGCCCTATACTTTAGATAGTAGCCCTTAGCTAATGATTAAAATGAGGTTACATACAAATAGTGAAGATAGGTTATTAGTGAGTCTACAAAACATTAGGATCAGTTGATCCTAGAAGAATAAAGTTAAAGATAGATCATCCAGTACTGTGTCTAAAAGAGGTTAGAATATTTATTATGTAGGGTAGACCCAAGTCAGCCTATGGTTAATAGTTAGCCAGATAAAACTATATTGTTCGGACAGATAGTCCATTGATTACCTGATTTATAGGTCATTTCTACTTTTATTATAATCAGTTTGACTGCAGGATTTTGATTTGCAAAAGATACGATTTTAAAAGGATATTAGTAAGGGGAAACCTGTTCCGTTAAGTGGCGTGGTCTCACTTAATATCAGTAAGCCGAGTTGTAACAGAATTATTCGTACTAGGCTTTACGTCTGACTTGAAGTTTATGTTTTCCCTTTAAACTCTCGGGTGCTCAAAATTAAATTTGAGTAGATTGAGAGTTAAGGAATTTTCAGGTTTAAAGGTTGGATGAATAAGCTTCCGAAGACGAGAAGGAGGCCAAGCTAGCTATGTAGGAGTTATTTAGTATTGTTCCCACTGCGATGTATTTATGACTGATATGTCTATTTATCTAGCACTCTGATCATCCAGGGGGCATCTTCATATGACACTCTTGTCATATTTTGTAATAACTATCTTGTTGAAAACCTGAGAATTGTTTTGGGATTATGTAATCGAACATAAAATATTGATTTGAAAAGTAATCAGAAAAGCTATTTTTGAAATCTGTGTTGATTTTATTTCATATTCATATCCTTTTGATATTATGGATACCATTAACATTACCATATTTTGTCATAAGAAGTAATATTATAGATGAATCCAACATATGTAGCGCTTAACTTCCTTCCAAAAAACAGGGGATGTTACACATGTGCACCGTATCTCAAGCCGAGCATTTGGCGTGGAAATAAAGAGAAGGAATGTTATAGTGTTGTTGTTGGTCGGGAGCGGTTGGGTCATTTTGGATAAGTTGGAGGCCTAATGGTGAGAAAAAGCTTGTGTATTTCTAGAAGTTTTAAACTTTAAATTTGATGTTTACTTTGATAACAAATTATTATTTTGTTGTTAAGTATGTTGCATTTGGTTTAGACAATATTGTAGTTGTTTTGCTTATGTTTGCATATGTATGTGCTTGGATGTGGTGTTGTAAACTTGAAAATGAAAGTTAGTTAATTAATAACAAGTTAATGCCTCTACTTGTGTATGTTGATTATGTCATGGATATATGTTGGTACACTTTCTTATGATGTTGTATGTTAAGAAAAGTTAACACTTGAATCTGTAAGATAGTGACATAAAATCCTTTGTTTTGAAAACTAGTTCCTAAAACCTTATTTTTGTTCAAATCTTATATTAATTTATAAAATTAGATATTATATGAAAGCTAAGTATTTTAATGCCTTTTGATATATTAAACAAGTTTTGAAAATTTCGGGTCGTATAGCGATAGTCGTTATAAATGCAGTTTGTGAAAAACGAACTCTTTTTGAATTTAGAATGTATTAACTTAATATATTTTTAAAAAAAAATTCAAACATATTTTATGTATTTAAAAATAGATGTTATTTATTAATTCATTCACCTAATGATTATTTAATTAAGTGATCAAATAAGGTAATTAGCACTTAATCGGTAATTATGTTAGGGGAATAAGCACTTAATTATTTTTAAGTAAGTAAATTAAAATGTGTTAGTTAATAAAAGGTAAATTATTAAAGAATTAAAGAATTAATTAAGAATTAATTATTATTTAACTAAGATTAATTAAATTATTTATTTAAGAAAAGGTTTAATAATTAATTTATTTCTAATCAAGTTAAATTAAAATAAAGATTTAATTAAAACTTAATTATGATTCAATTATTTTAAATAAAGGTTTAATTTATTATTAATTTTTAATTAAATATTATTTAATTAATTAATTAAGATTAATCAATATTTATTTTTTACTTAAAAGTTTAAATTGCTATTTAATAATTAATTAAAGATTAATTATGGTTTAATTATTTATTAAAGGTTAACTATTATTTAATTATTTATTTAAAGATAATGATTATTTAATTATTAATTTATTAGTTAATTAGTTAATTATTTTTTAATTTTTAACTAAAGGTTTAATTATGATCTAATAAAGAGTTTAAATATTATTTTATTATTAAATAAATAATGTTTGAAAGTTTAAACTACTTTAAGTCTGAATATTGGTTTTATTCTAATGTAACTTTCATTTAAGAAAGATTTTAATCTAAGGGATTTCTCTGTCGACTATTCTTAAGTAAACCCAATTGAATATGAAACCCGATGACATCTATTTAGCAGAATAAGTCACCGTTCTGTTAATTAACTTGTATTTGATATCTGATTGGTAGATAAAACACTATTCTACCATAGTTCACCTAATAGGTTATGTTGACATCTATTAGGCAGAATAAAAACTCATTATGCCCTTATATTAACCGAGATATGTGTTTAGCAAAATAAATCCCTGTCTGCTATTTTGGTAACTTAGACATTTACTTATATGATTGATTGTTATTGGCTGATTCCCTTATACATATCTGCTTGTTATGTAAATACCCATGTTATAACTTGAAAATTAAAGTTAATTAAAAGAGAACCATTGTGGTCACAAAGCTTCATTCTGATTTTTAAAGTCAATCATACTTTTAATACTGATTTCAAGTTAAGTAATGATTTTAATAAAGGTGTTTTAAATAATTGTTTTGTTTACAAAAGGACTTTATTAAATGAGTTTATTAAAGGAATTTTTTTTAAATAAGGAAAATTTATAAGAAAGTTTTATAAATGATTTTAGATATTTATAAAGGAATTTTTATAAATAATTTTGGAGATTTATATAAAGATATATAGATGGTTTTAATATTTATAAAAGAGTTTTGTAAATCTAACCTGGTGATGTATAAAGAGTTTTGTGAATGGGTTTGGAATTTAAGTAAAGGAGATGCATACATAAAAGAGATTTATTTAAGGATTTATAGAAGGATATTTATAAAAGACTTTGAGATTGGGTTTCCTTTAGTTGACCTTCTTAATTTTGGTGTTATGGACATTCATTCCATATTTAATGCCCAAGGAATATTGTTTGAGGTTATCTTTATCTCCAATTTAAGTAACATTTTATTTTGATCCTTTGATATGATTTGGAAACAAGAAATCTTTCCTAGTGTTTTATGAATATACTTATGTTAGTGAGATAAGTATATGAATGTTTTTTATACACACTTTTGGAAAATAGTTTAAATAAATGAAAGAATTTTTTTGAGGCTTAGTGGTTGCTATGGGTAATTAAATTTCTGAATTTGTTGTTGTTTGTTTGTTTATTTGATAGTTAAATAACCTTTTATCCAATCCGGACCAAAATATAACTTCAAAAATATCTAGGACAAACACATGAGTTATATAGCACAGTCGTCATCATCGATGATGTTGTACTGTGCGTATAAATCCTTTTTTGTTCTCCTAGGACAAATGATAGGGAGATCTATTTTTCTCCGAGGATAAACGATAGCTAGATCAATCCACTTAAACGGCTAAGGGGTCAACCCTGCTCCAATGTATTGTTTGATTATTTTCAAAAGAATTGGGGTTGAGTTTACCGGAACTATCGAATGTTTTTCGAAGATACCTGGATCGGATAAGTATAAATTATCTGAAAACCACTTCATTCCAACTCAAGCGTTTCGAACTGAAGATATCTTAAAGTTGGTTGAAGACGGAGCTTTTGAAGTGCCAGGGCTACTTGCTACTAATCCTAAGGGTGATTCCAAAACGATGCAGTAGAGGTAGTGCTTTCAGTTTTATTCAAACCTAGAACGAACTTGTGTGGATGAATTTTGCCGCTGCATTGTTGCTTAGAGGGCAGCGTTAGCATTCCAAGATGGTTAGCCATACATAAAAAGGTAATTGTAGCCTCAAGCCTCATCAACAGGGAAAATGACTAAAGCAGGAACATGTGGTAGTGCTATGTGGGTCCCTCCCATTAGAGTGTAATTATCCCAAGATCCAGTGTCGATATCTCTATGTTTTCTTTGGGGCCCATTATTGTTGTTCGATTGCAATCAAGGGGTAACATATTCAGCGCTGTCCAGTAAGGGGTGGGGCCGGTCTTGAGTAGCGGAAGTGCAACGTGTTGTAGCCTCCCATACATTTTATCTAAAGGTGTACGGATTCAGTGGGTAGACCATTACCATTTCACAGTTGGAATCCATTCTCCAATATGTGCCTTCAGACTTGATTGTATACCTATCATGCTAGAATTTAGTAATGTAACAATTTTGGCTATGATTAATATGTATCTGTATTTTAGACACTATCATAATATCATTGGATTTATATAAAAATGGTTTAGTTATCGTAAGGTAAAAACCATCAGTATTTATGTACGGCATGGTTTTACGAAATATCTTTGATTTTAAAAGGGTTTTGCAAGTTAAATAAATAAAATTTCTTATGATTTGAGTTTCTCACGCTGGCTTTACTAGACTGATCCAGGCGTTATTTTTCTTATAATGCTCGGATCAATTCGAGCATATTTTCCATATTTAGTTGGATTCTTTGGAGCTTTAAGGAGACGAGCTGGATCATCCAAGTCATACTCACGTAACTTATATTCTTCTTCTGTTCTATTTTGTTTTATTTTTATTTATATTTATCAGCAATTACAAGGACAAGCTACTATAACTATCCAGGCTGATTGTAAGTTAATGTACTCTGATGTTGTGTATAATAAAGATGATTTCTTTTTGTAAAGACTTGTTCATATTATATATTACTCGTCATGTTTTGTGAGACTCAATTCTCTCTTCTTTTCTCTTCACCCAAATGTCCCATCTTTCAGATACACTTAAATGACCAACACATGAGTACCGTGGATGTATTAAGTGTCTTTTTTATGTGCAAGAAAGGCAGATCGTTACAACATGGTATCAGAGTTTAGGTTGAGCGAACAGTTAGGCTTTGGTGAGGTAAACTCATTTGAGATAGAGTAAGTGAGACTCTTGGATGAGTTTGAGTGTATATATTGAGTGTACGTTTGTTAGTGCTATAAAAAATTACATTGTTTGATTATAGGATGAGTGGTTTATGAGTTCTAATCTGAGACGTGGAGTACCACGATGTCGATATGGGTTTCTAAACACTTACATTAGGCAAATCAACATAGTCTCCTTTTAAACTGGTAAATGAAATAATTTTATCTAGGAATATATTTTATATATAAAGAAATAATTTTAAAAAAATGTAGTATTGTTACATATGATGTGATTGTTTTTAGGAGTAGAAAATATTTAGTTATTATCATATAGGGTTTGGTTAGTCATGCTTGTCCAATTTTGAGCAATTATCTGATTTATTGGTAGTTTTCCTTTTTCCATCATAAGTTGGGTAGATAGAATTTATGGGAATATTGAAATGAACACTTGTGAATTAAGTTTCGTAGTTTGGCTATAAGCATTCATTAGTTGGGTTAAAATTGGGTTTAATATAAGGTGTTTATCAAAAAATAAATATTTCAGTTGATTTTATAGATCATAATTTTGAAATATATTTTGAAAATAAGATGGATTTTTAAAGAATTTAAGTCCTGGTGACTTTGCTAAAGTTTTCAGATGATTTTGGAAAAGTAGTAATAATTTAACTTAAAATACTTTAAAGTATAAATATTTTGAAAAAAGAATTTAAGAGTAAGATTTTTCTTTGATTTGGTTCGGGGAATGAGTCTCGATTCTATTTTGTGATGATCTAAATAATCTTCTAAGTGACAATCGTATGTTTTCTTAGGCGAATGTGATAGTGCACTTAGCAAATTATTCTCTTTTTCATTATAGGTCAAAAGAGTTCGAATCCGAATGAATCCAAAGTAAGTGGATGATAACTATTTTATTAAAAAAAACTATTTATGGTGAATATATATGTAGTATTGTTTCAAAAAGGGATTTGAAAAGAAGAAGCATTTTTATAATTAACTAGTTCAAGTGCCTCAAAAGCAACTAAAAATGGCATGAGATATGTTCAGATGGTAAACAATTCTCTCGACTATTACCCTTCTTGGTAAAGGGATTTATGATACTATTCGATAGTACCCAATTCCTTGATATCATATTGGAGCTACTCGACTTATGTATATTTTATAAAAATTGAAAATAAAGTATCATTTCAAAAAGTTTTTGAAATAAACTCGAGTATTTTGCTCCTAAGATTTCAAAATAATATGGTATTTTGATTAAAGAGTGGATTAATAAATATGTTTTAAACTTAACAAGATGGTTTAATAAACTTGGTTTTATTAAGCAGTGTCTTTTGGAGTTTAACACTTAGGAGATTAAAAAATTGTTTGATGTTATTGGACCGGCTAATGAACGTCTTTACCGTAGAGGTGTCTAAGAAAAAGTAGACTCTAGGATGAAGTTTGGGTACCGGCATCCTACTCTTTTTAGCTACTTACCAGACCAAACTGGTAAAGAGGTTGGATTGGTCGACTCGGTTTTAAGATCCAAAGTTATTGTGGACCTGCATCTGAATAGTTAAAAGATGAATAAGTTTTAAAACAAGATGTTTCATGTATACCCTTAGGATGTAACAGAGTATATATAAGTTAATAAATTAAAAATAATGTTTGAAATGGTTTATAAAATAAGGTGTGCCATTTAAATTGTTTGAACCTAAGTTGAAATTTTTGGAAATGCTTTTGTAAATATTTTTGTGGGAGGGTAAGAAGTAATTAGGTAGATAAGAACCTTTAGATGAGTACATAAGCTGTTTGTAGATCATTTCTCTTTTTCACATAGTTCACAATCGAAGATTCGAGTACATGACCTGAGGTGTTTTAGACCATTCGAATAAGAATTTATCACTCGATATTTTATGACAAACACTTGGTAAGGGTTCTTAATATGGAACCAAAAGTTTTCTATCATAGTTTATGGCTATGTAAGAAGAATGGAGGTTACTAATTAAGATGCCTGATCGGAGTTCGCACTAGGAAGTTGGGTGAGCGATGCTAGTTTGGAAGTAAACTATGTATTCAAGTGAGTGATCAAATCATATTTTTGGCATAAGGATGATCTATGTACATACGGACTAATGTATAATATTCCTAATTGTTTTGTATTTTGGGTTAGGTTGTGGTAAAATTTCGGGGGTGAAATTCTTTTAAGGGGAGAGTGTGTAATGACCTGGAATTTCACTGCTTTTATTTGAAGATATTTAATTAATTTTAAACTATCAAACAATGAATTTTGTAATTAAAATAAAACCCTTTTTAAATAATGAATAATGATGGTGAAATAGTTTTCCAAATTTAAAAAAAATATAGTTCGAAGAAAAGTCATGTGACCGGAATTCGTTTTCAGAATTTTCGAATTTTTGTCGATTAAAAGTTATCGAAATTGTTGGAAAATCTATTGTATAATATAACATACACATTTATGAACAAGTTAGGGTATATATGTATATGTATTAGTGTGTTTGCATATATACACAGACATATGTATTCATACTTAGGTATATAAGGTTTAAAATATAATTTAATGGAAGAAAATGTCACATCATAAGCCAACATAAGAACATTTAAGTACTAAAACATTTTGGCCATTGATTAGTACAAGAAGGGGACAAGGGGGTGGGCATGAGGTACAAGGGTGGAGGCAAGCATGGTGAAGTGGTGCTCGGAGGTGGAGGGTAAAGTACAAGGGGTAAATTGGTAATTTAATTTATACACTTAATATATATACAAATTTCCTAATTCATATTTTCATTTTCTCATTTCATCCCTAATTTATAAAACTCCTCCAAGCTCTCTTGAGTTCTCTAATGACTACCAAAGAATTTTCAAAAGTTTTAAAAACCTTAGATTTATCACTTATAAATGCCCCTTTCATTTCTTTAGTTTTGTCTCCTCTTCTCATGGCCATAACTCCTTCTAAAATACTCCAAATAAAGAAAAAAAATAGTTCAAGAGAATCGAGTTGACTCAATTTTCATTCGCTCCATTTCTTCAATTTCTAAGCTTTAATTAGTCAAAATTAGATTTCTTTCAGACTCATTTTTGTACCCAAATTTTCAAATTCGAAAACACCTCTTCTTCTTTTGATCATATCCTCCTGATAACAGATCCAAATTGTGTGATTCTTCTTTTGCAATTGTACTCATATATAAGAAATTTAAAGGGATAAATTATTAATGATCGCGCAACCCAAAAGCCCAGTTCTAACAATGATTTGTTCCGTGTTTTAAAATACCATATATATTTGCAAATGTAGTACCAAGGGCACCGACCTTTCTGCTGGGGGAACCTAAGTTTCATAAAAAAAGATTTTTTATTATTATTTACATTCTGGGCAGCGGACAATCGCAGACCAAACAGTGCTAGGGTTAGTGGTTTAGAACTCATCATGTGGGCCCAAGCATAAAGTGTGGTGCCTTTAGCACCACACAAACCATTTGCAATTACATACGAAATCAATCTTTTAATGTCCATTGACTAACAAATCTATCTTCAGTAACAAATGATTGGTAATTTACACAAATTTAGATAATAATTAATAATTTAAAAGATTTCCAAGAGCTATCAATTTTAAAACTTTCCCAGATTTATTGAATAACTTATCCAAAATATCAGTTGAAAGATGACCCCTTTTTGGATTAGATTTTTTGAACTCGATGATAATTCGAACCCTCTCCACCTTTCAAGGCCAAGCTCCACCACCCTTGGGCCTTGTGCACCATATCTTAAGCCAATCCATTTGGCAAGGAAATAAAGAGGAGTTGTAAAGACTCGTATTTTTCGATAATTAAACCATTAAATTAGTAAGATTTTGAAATTTAATATTGTGAGAAATAAAATAATAATTATTTATGATGTATAAAAGAGAAAAAATAAATTGAATATGATTTAATAATGATTGTTTGAATTTTTGGACAATTATTATAATGTAATTTCATTCAATTGAAATAATTATAAAGTTAATTTGGTTATAATTGTAAATAAGGAATTAAATTGGTAATTAATGGAATTAATGAAATTGAAATGTTACATTTAATATATATGAGTTAAGATGCTAACTGTAGAATATGAATGTAATAAAATGTAAACTAAAGGTAATAATAGATTCAACAATAAGAGTGTAGATCGAAATATAAGAAATTGTTGGAATTTAAAATATAATCAACTAGGATTTTATTACAGTTGAAATTGAACGTGGATAATTAGTGCAATATTTAAACCTTGGATTTAACATGGAAAATTTATTTTAAAAGATTATAAATTCCTATGTAATCAAGAATGATAAAATTGTAAATATTAAAATTTGAATTTAAAAGTGATTAAATCAATTTAATAATAATTTATTTAACGTGGAAATTAGCCATTTTGGCTACTATCTCGGATTTCGATTAAACTAGTTTCATCGAATATGTAACAGTGAATTATTGTAGGATTTCAAGTTTCGTATCGATTGAACATACTGTTTGATCGTACGAGCTTGAAACGCGTAGACATCGATTAAAAGAATTTAAATGAATATAATCCGATTTTTGAAAGCTAACTTCTATAAACAATGTAATTGGGGTTTGAAACTAGTTCCATTGAGTTTAAAAATATCGAAAACCTATATTTCAATATATTGGATGACTTACTTTCGTTTTGGGAACGGAACGGGCTTTTCGGGTTCGAGTAACCTTTTCGACCAATTTGATCTGTACCATCCATTCTTATCTGTCTTTGCATATATATATAGGCTGTTACAAATCCTAGTAGCCTTTTTATTTTATATTTCTGTATGTACTGTCATCTTTAACCTACCTGTTCACAATCCTTCTCAATGGCTGTCTTTTGAAAACCCTAATTTCAATTTCAAATCAATCTTCAAAATTCAAACTCCACAAACCATAGAAAATTATATATCGTTAGAAACCCTTGACAAGCATAATCTACTATTGCAATTAGCTTTTCGATTCGAGTCACGGTTTGGCCATAAATTATCGTTTTATCCTCGGTCATTTGTTCTAGGATTGTCGATCCAACGGTGGATTGTTGACCATTCGACGATCAGGGAGTGGCGTTTGGAAGGGAAGGGCGAGCATGTCTCAAATCTGGGTTTTGTTCATGGCTATGGTCGTCGAAATCGCCAGAAATCATGGCTTTAGGTAGCGGCGGTGCTGGCAGCTTGAGGCGACCGGAGGGTCGTGCGTAGACATGGATGTGGGCGGCTCAGCATGCTGGAGGCTGTGGCGACGTCTGATGGTTGTGAAGGTGAACATGGGCACGACGAATTAGAAGGGATCGAGGCGGCTACGTGCATGTATTCGTTTGTGTACTGTTGCGATTTAGGGTTACAGAAAGGTAACGCGTATTACAATATTGCCCTTCATTTATTTTATTTTAAATTTTCGACGAACCACCGTAACTTTTTCATACGAGCTCGGATTTGGATGCGGTTTTCTCCATTGCGATCGTATCGAAATTTCAAACGATATGAAACTGGTTTGTCTGCATTCTGAGACTATTCACGTTCGGACCTTTATTTGGATTTTAATCAACTGAAAATCAAAAGTGAATGATTCTACCCACTCACATAATACTAAATCTTCTTGTGTTAGTTGAATTAAATTTATGAAGTAACAATAATGTTGTTGGTTGTTGTTTGATAGTTTAAGTTGACATTTTAATTTAAATTGAGTTTTATTGAATTAAATAGCCACTTAATTAATATTGGAATTGAATTGCTAGTTAAATACCTAATAATCTAACCAGTTAATTATTATGATTTATTGGTTATGATGATTGTGATGGATGCTTAATTATTGACATTTTGGATGATTTGACGTTATGTTTATTTTATATGTTGTTATCAAAGTTCTCTTAGTTATTGATAATAAATCACTATGGGTTGAAATGATACATACCCGAACAATCTTATAGATTAAAGAAACATCATTATGGATTGAAATGATAAACCCAAGCGATTTTATGGATTTGAAAAATTATGATATGGGATACGGGTTGAAATGATATATATCTTAAATTTATTGCGGGTTGAAATGATATATATCCGTATCACTTGACCATATGGTAAAAAAAATTATGCGGACACCATAGGTTAGTTTTAAATTATTTTCTAAAATTCTAAAGCATGTTTGATTTAAGAAATTTGATTTCTAAATTTAATTTGAAATTATATTTGGAAAATAAACTATTTTATATGTTCAAAGTTTAAAATTATAAGCTAATATATGATTTTAAATGTTATTTTAAGATTTAACTTATAATTTTATTCAGTTTTAAATATATATTTTCAATAATTTAAAATTTTAACTTAATAAAATATTTAATATAGTTGTAAAATAATTTCTTTAATTTAATTTTATAAATTTAGTCTTAATTTAATATAATAAATTTAGTTTTAATTTAATATAGTAAATAACAAATACAGGTTTTATACAACAACTTTAATAAATAAAAATTTAATATAATAAAAAAAGTTTAATAAAATATATAACATATTTTTAAAGATTTAGTTATAAATTTAATTTAATATAATAAATATAGATTTTGTAATAACTTTAATAAATAAAAGATTTAGAAAGATAAATTAAGATCAAATGGTAATTAAATCTGTTTAAGGGTCGAATTCAAAAAAAATTATTTAAAACTTATTTATTTGTGAGATTTCCAAAAGATATGATTTTAAAATGGGATAACTCGATTTGACAAGAATTGTTGGGTTAAGTGTTTCAAAACTAAAATATAATCGAATTTAAATATTTTGGTATTGACTAATTTGTAAATTGAGATTTTATTGAAATGTTTTATAAAATGGCCATGGTGTGAAATAAGCATTTGGTTGTCAAAGAGACGGGATCAGATATTGTCATACTCTCTGCCAATATTGAAAACCACTTTAACAACTATGCACGTGGTGGAGAAATCCAGAATGAAGTAGGATGATTTGGCAAATGCTATTGGAATGAAGTAAGAGAACGATACTGGGCCAATAAAACAGGAGCTATACTGGGCCAAGTGGAGCCACTCCCCCTATCGAGCATGCTTCTTCGAATTCATATGTATTACTTTATGATTTAATTGGTAGCCACCCCCGATTTGATATAGGAGTGTGTTTCGAGGTGGGTAGTGGTAGCTATTATGCGTTACCACCAGTCCGGGATTGCAAAATGGTAGAATCCTACACTGGGCATTGCTTTGCTTGCCTTGTCATATTTATCCACATCGAGCCCATTACGACTTTGGTTGTATCGTACCTATGAAGTGCTTCCTAAGTAAACCACCAGTTTGGTGGAGCTTACAGTATCTATATAGACTATGGTATTTATATAAAAATGTGTTAAGGGGAATATGGGCAACGCCTTAATGCTATTTTAATACTTTACTTTACTGTAGACATATTATAATAGTGTATTGTATTATATATATAAATAGTTTAAAGGATCCTTTGGAGATGTAATCCCAAACATCTCTTAATTTATTGCACGTACGTTAGACACTAGATAGAAGATGTAAAATCCCGTATCTCTCAAGCCGTTACACTCATATTTACTTATTTTGATTTAACTTACATAAGTTCTTTTATTTATGACTTGAGTGTTTTGTCTTTTCATTACGCTCGGGTCAGCCTAAGCTTTTCAGTGTTGAAGACTTTATTCTTAAGGAAGAATACAGAGTTTAGTATTATATTATTATTTTATCCCACTGTATCATGTTGTTCCGCTGCATTATTTATTTATTCTGCTGTATGTATAACTCTGATTTGTATTGTAAAGTGTAATCAAATGTTATTTGTCAAACGACTTCATGAACTGTTTATTTTATTATTATATTTTGTCATTCCGCTGTGAGATTCTTTTTTTTTTTCTTCTCTTCTCTTATTTTCTTATTTAGCCCATTAACAATCCTCCCATTTGAATGTTTTGGTTTGACATGTGTGGTTTATTGTCGATTTAAACCATCCAAAAAGGTGGATCGTTATAGGAGTGTCGTAGTGTTGTTGTTAGTCGGGAGTATCTTGGGTCGATTTGGATAAGTTGGAGGCCTAATGGTGAGAAAAAGCTCACCATTTTCTTAAAAGTTTTGAACCTTAAATTTGATGTTTACTTTGATAATAAAGATTGTTATTTGGTTGTTAGGTTTGTTGGGTGTTTGGTTTAGACAACGTTGTAGTTGTTTTGCTCATGTATGCATATGTATGTTGATGTGCACGTTAATGTGCATATTTTTACCACCATATTTATTCTTTTTAAATTAAATAAATGATCATATTGGGTATTTTAACTTGTTTTAACCAAAATCCATATTAATTCCAAATTGTCACATATCCATCTTCATATAGGGGCAAAACGGTCATTTGTGTGCATATATTTCTTTGAGAAAAATTAATTGGAAATTTATATATATTTTTGTAGGAATTTGGTCTCAAATAGGAGTGGCTTCATGAAGGAATATGCATGCACAAAGAATATAAAGCAATGAAGATGGAAATAATTCAAAGTGAAGATCATGGAGGACCCCACCTACCCACCACCTTAATGTATAAATTAGAGGCTAATGCACATGCTTATGGAATTAATGGCTTCATGTACACTTAAATAATGATTAGTAGAAGCTAATGATTACTTGGCCTCCACACTTTCTCAAGCGTAGTTTGGTCATTCCCCAAATTATGGATTAGGGTTTCATGCATGTATAAATAACCCCTTATGTTTCATGTAACCCTCCTTTTCCCTCTTCCTCCTCATTAGTTTAGGCTCAAAATAAAAGAAAGCTCTCTTTCTCTTTTCATGGGTACTTAGCCATTTTTATTCTCATGTAATTTTTTTCTATGCAATTTAATACATGATCTTTTCCTTTCTTTTTTTATTTCCTTTCATGCTGTAGTGTACATCTAATTTTCTTTTATGCAAATATAACAGATCTCTTTTCCATTAGCTTTCATTTTTCTTTCCTTTGCTTTCATGTTGTATGCTACTTGTGTTGATATGATAACACAAATGAAAGGTTAATCCCTTCAATTTAGGAGTAATGAAGCCTCTAATCATGTAGCTTCAACATTTTGATGTTTTATACTCTCTTTTTGTGCTTTAATGAGAAAGTATGAAGTGGTTAACTTGTTGTTTTTGCTTTGAATTTGATAGCCTATATTGTTGACACCAAATAGGCTATACTTAAACAATCACTAACACAAATTACCTCTTCATTTACATATGATGATGATAACGAAGTGAATGTTGAGATTAAAATTTGATGGTTTATATTTCTAATTAATAGTTAATAGGCCATACTTAAAATAGATTTTGCTTTCAACTTTGTTATCATTTTTCATGTGAGTTAGTAAATGGTTTAAGGGGTGTGCTATAGTTTGATGGCTTATGTTGAGCTAATTAATAGCACAAATAGACCATACTTATGATAAGCACATCAATTAAGCTAACTAATGACAAAGAAAAGAGAGATCATAACTTCATTTTGTTGATTTATGTGATCTAGAGAGTGGAAGTTGCCTCTAAATTGTCTTAACACTCTTATATTTTTATGTATTTTCTTTTGTCATTTTTTTTAGTTAATCACTCTTTCAACTTCAGTAAATTTGATTGAGTAGAATTTTAAAATCATCAATTCCCAGCGGATCGACCCGTATTCGCCACGTGCTACATTCGTACACCGTGCGCTTGCAGTTATTTTAATTTTGAAAATTTTCGACTGTTTTCTAATTCGATAGAATTTCCGCTGTTAAACATATGCGCTTGGATGTGGTGTAGTATACTTGAAAATGAAAGTAAGTTAATTTATACAAAGTTAATGCCATTGCTTGTGTATGTTGATTATGTCAGGATATATGTTGGTACACTTGCTTATGAAGTTGCATATTACGAAATGTTAACACTTTAATTTATAAGACAGCGACACAGTAATCCTTCTTTTTTAAAACTAGTTTTACCTAAGAATTGTTTTAAAAAGTTACAAGTTTTAAAACTTTGATTTAGTTCCCAAAACCTTACTTTTGTTTCAAATATCATATTAAGTTATAAAAGTACTTTGTATATGAAAGCTAAGTATTTTAAAGCCTTTTCATATATTAAACAAGTTTTGAAAATTTCGGTTCGTATAGCGATAGTCGCTGTAAATGCAGTTCATGCCTTTTTGAATTTAAAATGTTTTAACTTGATAACTTTTAAAAAGTGTTTTCAAACATATTTTAAGTATTTAAAAATAAATATTATATATTTATTCATTTACTTAGTGATTATTTAATTAAGTAATTAAGTAAGGTAATTAGTACTTAATCAGTAATTAAGTTAGGGTAATTAGCACTTAATTATTTTTAAGTACGTAAATTATAATGTGTTAATTAACAAAAGGTAAATTATTATTTACAAGAGAACCATTATGGTCACTAAGCTTCTTACTAATTTTTAAGGTCAATCATACTTTTTATGCTGGTTTCAAGTTAAGTAATGATTTTAATAAAGGTGTTTAAATAATCGTTTTGTTTATAAAAGTACTTTATTAAATGAGTTTATTAAAGGAGTTTTGTTTAAATAAGGAATATTTATAAGAAAGTTTTATAAATGATTTTGGATATTTATAAAGGAAGTTTTATGAATAATTTTTAAGATTTATAAGGAGATATATAAAATATTCATAAAAGAATTTTGTAAATTTAACTTGGTAATTTATAAAGAGATTTGTAAATGGTTTTGGAATTTAAGTAAAGGAGATTCATAAATAAAAGAGATTTATTAAGAGGATTTATAGAAGGAAATTTATATTGGAATTCGAAATTGGATTTCCTTTAACAGACCTTCTTAATTCTGGTGCTATGGACATTCGTTCCGTACTTAACATCGAAGGAATATTGTTTGAGGTTATCTTTATCTCTAATTTAAATAACATTGTGTTTTGATCATTTAATATTGCAATGACCTATAATTTTCGCCAATTAAAAATAGTTAATTTAATAAGATTTTGTGATTTAATATTGGAAGAAATAATTTTTTTGATTTATTAATGAAAATAATAACCAAAAAGAAATAGAATAAGGTTAATTTAAGTTGATAACCTTTTTAATGGAGGTTCTATCCATTAAAATAATGTAAATGTTATAACTTGGTTATAAATTTAATATAGGAAAAAAAATGTAAATATGAATTAATTAATGAGATAATATATAATTAATTGTAATTGAATAAAATTAGTACTAGGAATGTAATTATAACATTTGGTTGAAATAATAAACTAATTAATGTGACTAAAGGTTAATGGTGGCAAATTATTATATGTTACCTGTTTATTTAGCTTGTTAGATTAAAATTGAAAATTAATTGCAATTAATTCACTTAATTGGTGCAGTTAATGTAGGTTAAATTGATAATGGTAGAATGTTAATTCAGTAAGATGTAACGAATGAAAATCTTATGCATAATATGACAATTGATTGGATAAAAAAGAGTTGGAATCAAGTTTGACCAAATTTTGGAATTTAAATTATGATAAGTGAATTTATTACATTAACTTTGTATGTAGAGAAATAATTGACTGTATTAAAAGATCGAAACCAAATTAAATAAATATATTGAAATTAAATTATATTGATTGGATTTAATTATAGTTGTAATTGAACACTGTAATTTATGAAATATTTAACACTGAATTATATGTAAACTTGTTTAAATTTATTATAATTGTCTATGAAATCAAAATGATAAAAATTGGGTAGTTAATTAATTTGAATTAAAAAGTGATTTATTAATTTAATATTAATTTATTTAATGAATCTGAAAATAGCCATTTTGGCTACCGACTCGGATTTCGATGAAACCAGTTTCATCGGATCCGTAACAGTGAATTATTGTAGGATTTCAAGTTTCGTATCGATTGGACCTGTCTTTTGATCGTATAGACTCGAAATGCCTAGAAATTTATTTAATTGAAATCAATTTGAAATAAGATGATTTTAAGATAATTTCTTCATATGATGGAATTAGGATTTGAAACCTATTCCATTGAATTTGAAACTATCCAAAACATCTATTTTGATATATGAGATGACCCATTTGCATTTCGGGAACAAAACGGGTTTTTCGGGTCGTTTATCGTTCAACTTTCAATTAAATCTAATCCATTCATTTCTATTTCTGATCTGCCTACAAGTAGCCCATTATAAACCCTAACTATATCTTATTCCTTATCTTTGTACATACATTTGAGCTGTCTGCTTCTTCATCTCAATGGTTGGAAACCCTAAATTCCCCATTTCATTTTCAATTCAAATTTAAACTTCAAAATTTAAACTCCTTCAAACCCTATCAAATTATATACCGTTTTGAAGCTCTCAACGAGCGCATCTCAGATCTTCAATTCGTTTTTTTCATCGAATCACAGTTCGTCCAAAAATTGAAGGTTTATTCTCGGCCATTCGTTTGGGGTTTGATCAACGACGATAGATCGTCGATCCGAGGATACAGTTTTGTAGAGGGGACCGAGGGGAGTTCATCTATGTGCTTAGTTTGGCGATTGGATGGTTGGATCATCATCAAAAATTGCTTAGGGTTTCATATTTGTGGTGGCGGCTGCCGTGTTGGCCGTGTTCGAGTGTACGCGAGAAGATCCGAGGGGTCGGAAGTCGTGGTGGCGGTGGCTCTGGCCAGGCGTGAGCGCGGTTGGCGAACGAGGTGGCTATCGACCGGAATTCGAATGCAAGGCGACACTAGGGCTTTACCCTATTTTTGCGTGCGATTGGTTGCTTGGAGGAAGAGCGGTGATGTGGCATGTGGATAAGGTTTTTTTATTTGTTTCACATATTTTATAATTTAAATCGTTAAGTGTTCTAACATACATAACTTTTACATACGAGGTCTGATTCCAACGTGGTCTATTTTGCCGAGATCGTATCAAAATTTCAGACATTTTGATACTAGTTTCGATGAATTCTGAGACTGTTTGAATTTTGACCCTAAACTGGATTTTAATTCAATTTAAAATCGAAGGTGGGTGATTTAACCCACTCACAACTTCTAAAATTTCTTATGTTAGTTAAATTGAATTTGTGACATGATTAGGAATTTATTTATTACTGTTTGGTATATTTAAATCATCATTCCAATTAATTGAAATTATTTGTGAATTAAATTGTTATTTAAATTATTATTGAATTTAAATTGCCATTTAATTACCTGTAAATGATAATCCGTTATTGTTGAAAATTATCGGTCTAATTGGATGATGATTATGATGGATGTTTGATGGTTGATATTGGATGATTGGATGTTATGTTAAAATTATACACGGTCATCAGTCTGCAAGTTCCCTTAGTTATTGTCTAGGAAAATCACTATAGGTTGAAATGATATATACCCAAACGATCTATAGATTAGAAAAAAATCACTATGGGTTGAAATAATAGAATCGAGCGGTTTTATGGATTTTATTTAATTCGTAATTGCGGTTTGAAAAGATATAAAATCGTCAAGTTCAAATTGCGGATTTTAATGATAAATATCTGTATCACTTGATCCTAGGATAGATAATTATATACGGACAACGGAATGGTTAAATTTTATGATTTTCAATTCTTACGTTTTGAATTTAGTTAAAAGATATTCTGAAATAAAATTTCATTTATATAAATTGAATTATTATCGAATTTCGAGTTTTATGTTAAAAATTAGAATTGTTTTAAAAGAATTTTTAAAGGAATTAAATTGAAATTTTAAGCTAAATATGAAATATAAGTGAAATTTATCAGAATTGAGTTATTTGAATTGTTTGAAAAATATAACTTTGAAATGTATTGAAATTGGAATAATTTAAATTGATATTTCAGATATGGATTGAAATCGATATAGAATTTAATAGTTTATTTAAAAATTTGAATTGAAAGATTCAAAATTGGGTTTTGTTGATTTGGAAATTGAAATGGTTCAGATGTGTTGAAATAAAATAAATAGTTTAAATTGATATTAATTCTAAAGGCATATTTTAATATAAACTGTTTAAAAATATACTATTTTAAAAAATTTAATTATTAAGATTATCAAATTATTAAAATATTTTAACCTGTATTAACTATATTAAATTATTTTAACCTATTTTAAACAATTTAATTTATTTTAAACAAATTAACCATTTTAACTTATGTCAAATCTAGTTAAGCTATTTTAAAGCTATTTAATCTATTTTAAATCTATCTAATTATCTTAAATCAATTCAACTTTAATCTTTAATTAAACTATTTTAGAGTATTTTAACTATTTATAACCATGTAAAACTATTTATAACTATTTTGTGTAAATGAGATGATTTTGAAAATGAGGGTTTAACCCATTTTGAAATATGATTTCGAAGTGAATATGATATCGAAAGTAATATGGGTTGAATTGAATATGATACTTTGATATAAATTATGAAATGGTTTTTGAAATAATAAAAAACCATCCGGTGTGTAATAAGCCATTGTGTGTTAAACAGACCGGGATTAGATATTGTCATACTCTTTGCCAATACCGAAAACCACTTTAACAACTATGCACGTGGTGGAGATTCCAGAAATGAAGTAGGATGGTTTGGTGAATGATTTCTGTATAAGGTATGACGTGACTCTAACATCCCGAGTCAGCTTAGATGTGACTAAAACAGGAGCTATACGGGCCCAAATGAGGCCATTCCTCCTATCGAGCACATTTCTTCGATCCTATACTTTGGCTTTGTTATTGATTTGGTGGTCACCCCTCGATTTTGATATGGGAGTGTGTCTGAGGTGGGCGGTAGTAGCTGCTATGCGTTACCACCGGTCCGGGAGTGCAATTGATATATCTACCTTGGCATTGCGTCGAGTGTCGTGCTCACATTCCCTAGCGCACCTTCTATGAGTTTTTTTGTACTATACTTATAAGATGCCCTCTGTGTAAACCTTCAGTTTACGGAGGAGCGTACAGTATTGTATAGACTATAGGAATATGTAAAATGTGTTAAGGGGGATATAGGTAACGCCTTAATGCTATTTTAATACTTTGCCTTACTCTAGACATGTTATAATAGTGTATTATAGTACATAGTAGATAGTTTAACGGATCCTTACGAGATGTGAATCCCGAACATCTCCATTACGATCGTATCGAAATTTCAAACGATATGAAACTGGTTTGTCTGCATTATGAGACTATTCAAGTTTGGGCCTTTATTCGGATTTCAATCGACTCAAATCAAAAGTGAATGATTCAACCCACTCACATAATACTAAATCTTCTTGTGTTCGTTGAATTAAATTTATGAAGTGACAATAATGTTGTTGGTTGTTGTTTGATAGCTTAAGTTGACATTTTAATTTAAATTGAGTTTTATTGAATTAAATAGCCACTTAATTAATATTGGAATTGAATTGCTAGTTAAATACCTAATAATGATAACCAGTTAATTGTTGTGATTTATTGGTTCATTTAAATGATGATTGTGATGGATGTTTAATTATTGACATTCTGGATGATTTGATGTTACGTTTATTTTATATGTTGTTATCACACTGTAAGTTCTCTTAGTTATTGATAGGAAAATCACTATGGGTTGAAATGATACATACCCGAACAATCTTACAGATTAAAGAAACATCGTTATGGATTGAAATGATAAACCCAAGCGATTTTATGGATTTGGAAAATTATGATTTAGGATACGGGTTGAAATGATATATATATATATATATCTTAAATTTATTGCGGATTGAAATGATATATATCCGTATCACTTGACCATGGAGTAAAAAAAATTATACGGACACCGTAGGTTAGTTTTAAATTATTTTCTAAAATTATAAAGTATGTTTGATTTAATAAATTTGATTTTCAAATTTAATTTGAAATTATATTCGCAAAATAAACTATTTTATATGTTTAAAGTTTAAAATTATAAGCTAATATATGATTTTAAATGCTATTTTACGATTTAACTTATAATTTTATTCAGTTTTAAATATATATTTTCAATAATTTAAAATTTTAACTTAATAAAATATTTAATATAGTTGTCAAATAATTATTTTAATTTAATTTAATAAATTTAGTTTTCTTTAATATAATAAATTTAGTCTTAATTGAACATAATAAATTTAGTTTTAATTCAATATAGTAAATAACAAGTACAGATTTTATACAACAACTTTAATAAATAAAAATTTAATATAATAAAATAAGATTTAATAAAACATATAACATATTTTTAAAGATTTAGTTATAAATTTAATTTAATATAATAAATATAGATTTTGTAATAACTTTAATAAATAAAAGATTTAGAAAGATAAATTAAGATCAAATGGTAATTAAATATGTTTAAGGATCGAATTCAAATTTTTTTTATTTAAAACTTATTTATTTATAAGATTTCCAAAAGATATGATTTTAAAATGGGATAACTCGATTTGACAAGAATTGTTGGGTTAAGTGTTTCAAAAATAAAATATAATTGAAGTTAAATATTTTGGTATCGAATAAATTTGTAAATTGAGATTTTATTGAAATGTTTTATAAAATGGTCACGTGTGAAATAAGCGTTTGGTTGTTAAGGAGATCGAGATCGGATATTGTCATACTCTCTGCCAATATTGAAAACCACTTTAACAATTATGCACGTGGTGGAGAAATCCAGAATGAAGTAGGATGATTTGGCGGATGCTATTGGAATGAAGTAAGAGAATGATACCAGGCAATAAAACAGGAGCTATATCGGGCCAAGTGGAGTCGCTCTCCCAATCGAGCATGCTTCTTCGAATTCATATCTATTACTTTGTGATTTAATTGGTAGCCACCCACGATTTGATAATGGGAGTGTGTTTCGAGGTGGGTAGTGGTTGCTATTATGCATTACCACCAGTCGGGGAGTGCAAAATGGTAGAATCGTACACTGGGCATTTCTTTGCGAGCCTTGTCATATTTATCCACATCGAGCCCATTACGACTTTGGTTTATATCGTACCTATGAAGTGCTTCCCGAGTAAACCACCGGTTTGGTGGAGCTTACAGTATCTGTATAGACTACGGTATTTATATAAAAATGTGTTAAGGGGGATATGGGCAACGCCTTAATGCTATTTTAATACTTTAATTTACTGTAGACATATTATAATAGCGTATTGTATTATATATATAAATAGTTTAACGGATCCTTAGGAGATGGAATCCCAAACAACTCTTAAGTTATTGCACGCACGTTAGACACTAGATAGGAGATGTAAAATCCCGTAAACATCTCTGAAGCCGTTACACTCATATTTACTTATTTTGATTTAACTTACATAAGTTCTTTTTTTTTCTGACTTGAGTGTTTTGTCTTTTCATTACGCTCGGGTCAGCCTGAGCTTTTCAGTGTTGAAGACATTATTCTTGAGGACGAATACGGAGTTTAGTATTATATTATATTTTATCCCACTATATCATGTTGTTCCGCTGCATTATTTATTTATTCATGTTGTATCTATAACTCTAATTTGTATTGTAAAGTGTAATCAAATGTTATTTGTCAAATGGCTTCATGAACTGTTTATTTGATTATTATATTTTGTCATTCCGCTGTGAGATTCTGTGTTTTTTTTTCTTCTCTTCTCTTATTTTCTTATTTACCCCATTAACAATCCTCCCATTTGAATGTTTTGGGTTGACATGTGTGGTTTATTGTCGATTTAAACCGTCCAAAAAGGTGGATCGTTACAGGAGTGTCGTAGTGTTGTTGTTAGTCGGGGGTATCTCAGGTCGTTTTGGACAAGTTGGAGGCCTAATGGTGAGAACAAGCTCACCATTTTCTTAAAAATTTTGAACCTTAAATTTTATGTTTACTTTGATAACAAAGATTTTTATTTGGTTGTTAGGTTTGTTGGGTGTTTGGTTTAAACAACGTTGTAGTTATTTTGCTTATGTATGTATATGTATGTGCTTGGATGTGGTGTAGTAAACTTGAAAATGAAAGTAAGTTAATTAATAGAAAGTTAATGCCTTTGCTTGTGTATGTTGATTATGTCAGAATATATGTTGGTACACTTGCTTATGAAGATGTATACTACGAAAAGTTAAAACTTTAATTTGTAAGATAGCGACACATAAATCCTTTTTTTTTTAAAACTAGTTTTACTTAAGAATTGTTTTAAAAAGTTACAAGTTTTAAAACTTTGATTTAGTTCCCAAAACCTTACTTTTGTTTCAAATATCATATTAAGTTATAAAAGTAGTTAGTATATGAAAGCTAAGTATTTTAAAGCCTTTTCGTATATTAAACAAGTTTTGAAAATTTCAGTTCGTATAGCGATAGTCATTGTAAATGCAGTTCATGCCTTTTTGCATTTAAAATGTTTTAACTTGATAACTTTTAAAAAGTGTTTTCAAACATAATTTATGTATTTAAAAATAAATATTATATATTTATTCATTTACTTAATGATTATTTAATTAAGTAATTAAGTAAAGTAATTAGTACTTAATCGGTAATTAAGTTAGGGTAATTAGCACTTAATTATTTTTTAGTAAGTAAATTATAATGTATTAATTAAAAAAAAGTAAATTATTATTTACAAGAGAACCATTATGGTCACTAAGCTTCTTACTAATTTTTAAGGTCAATCATACTTTTTATGCAGGTTTCAAGTTAAGTAATGATTTTAATAAAGGTGTTTAAATAATCGTTTTGTTTACAAAAGTACTTTATTAAATGAGTTTATTAAAGGATTTTTGTTTGAATAAGTAATATTTATAAGAAAATTTTATAAATGATTTTGGATATTTATATAGGAAGTTTTACGAATAATTTTTAAGATTTATAAGGAGATATATAAAATATTCATAAAAGAATTTTGTAAATTTAACTTGGTAATTTATAAAGAGATTTGTAAATGGTTTTGGAATTTAAGTAAAGGAGATTCATAAATAAAAGAGATTTATTAAGAGGACTTGTAGAAGGAAATTTATATTAGAATTCGAGATTGGATTTCCTTTAACTGACCTTCTTAATTATGGTTGTCACGACCCGAACTCGATGTCCGATAACAACATCAAATTCGTATCGCGGGAGCTTGCAACACCCATTAGATGACAAATAACACAGCGGAAAATTAAGATGATATCACTGATATAACATGAATACAATATCCAATACATCAATATGATACAATGATAATCATCAACATCAGAGAATATACAACACAGAATACAGCGGAACATGACATAATATGAAATAAGTCTTCAACAGACTATCATATTGCAACTCTGATCCAAAAGCTCCAAAACTCCTAGCTCGATCCACCATCAAGCTTTCACCAAGATAAGCAAGTCTCGTCTGAATCCAAAGACTGAACCAGCTCCATATAATCTACTAAACCTAACTATCTGAAAAAAAACCCAACTCTAGACTGCCCGTGTGGAAAATTTTGGGCACCCAGAGTTTAGGAAAGGAACAATAAACTGCAGGTCAGTCATGGGACATGTATGAGCAAACAAAAACATTTTGGTCTTTAAAAACAATCAAAGATTTAAATTTCAAAATCGCAATGCTTTTGGAAAATGAAACTACCATAAGGCCTCCCGCCGCACACACAATGCAAACGCAGAATCGGAGGAGATTTCTCCTTATGATAGTCAAATATGCTTACGCAGAAAACTTTCTTTGATATTATTATTATAAGTGCAAGTGCAGAAAAACATTTCGAAAGTAGAATATAAATCTTAGCCAGCATAGACATTTCGAACTATGCCTACTATAGCTACCATGTTCAATAGCAGGTTACCACCACATCCCATGGCAGGTTATACAACTAAAACCGTACAAGGCTCGTATTGTTTCTTTGGATTTTTCCAACAAATGGTCAGGCTAAGGAACTTCCTATTGCCACATGGGAACGCCTCTGACGGGACGCCCCGAGAACCTAACCGGATCTCTGTCAAACAAGGCCGGCTACCCCCCTTCCCGGGGAATATACAGAACCTCAGATATGCCACCCTTGGTCCTTTGGGACCTTTATACGAGAGCTCTCTAACCAACAACATCACACAGTAATAAATAAAGTGTGTCCACATGAGTAAATATCTGGGCTCCATACCATGATACTACCCTTTTCCAGAAGGAATGGTCATACCCTAGGGGAGCTACCCTTGAAACCTTGCCGCACAATTCCTGTTTCGACCATTACCGCGTTGTGAGGCTCGACGAAGTCTCGGCCACAAAGCTACGCTTTTCACAAAGCCATGCTTTGATCAACAAATGATCAGCAGCACTCAACATGCCACATTACCAAGTTGGGAATATATCGCTGATAACCTTCAACTACATAACCTCTGAGCTCGTACGTCTCAGAGAAGGGTGTTAAGCTAAGAGAATAAATTCTCCGCCACCAACAGATATGTATTTGAAAGAAATCTGCTTATATCTCAAAGTGTAATGTCAGACATACAATCCATACAAGTCTGTTCCGGGTTCGAACAGAACAGAAGGCACTTCCAAAGAAGCCCTTGCAAATCCGGGTATCACAATCCCGATCGGACTTCCCATCACTTAGGAAATCTCTATACCGGCGCGACTCAGTGCAGAGACAATCGATAGGTCATCCTATCGTTCTCGCAAATACCCGGTCTTCACCACCGGTCTTCAAATGCTATCCATAACAATGTATCACATATTCGGAATGGGTTATACGACACAAATGTCCTCTCCCGACTAAACCGAATAGTGAGCGCAATATTTAAAACATATGGATATGGGATTTCAATTAAGTCACAACTTAATGATTCAAAACTTTCTTTCAAATGGTTTAAACCAATTATCATTTCAAATCTTTTAAACAAAAGATTTACCTCATAAAGTTCACTTAGTTTCACAAAGATTCATTCCTAGATTTCAAAATAATTTTTGTTTCAATTGGATTAATTCATTAAATCTTTAAATCAAAGATTTATCTTATAGCTTTCAAAACTTGTTTCCAAAGATTCGTCCATAACTTAGAAAATCATTTTCAATTCAAACTTGAAATCCCTTTAATATAAATTGGAAGTTCATTACTCATATGAAAGCTTTTTATCACTTAGAAATAATAGTTTTATTCGGAAAAACCTCGATTCCATTTATACAAGTTACAATCTTTGGTTTAATTCAAATTTCCAAATCAACGCTTAAAAATAGTTTAAAGCCATATAACTTGTAAAGTCCTTTTTAAATCATAAGTATTGAAATTCAATTTCAGATTTTTGAATTCAATTTAAATCCGATTATTCAAATTCCAAATCTTTATTAAGTTATTCAAAAATAACTTTTATTCTTAAAATAGCTTTTTCAAAAGCTTTTAATATTAGACTTAATTTATTTCCAAAACTATTTGAATTTAAAATTCAAATTCAAACTTATTTAAAAATCTGTGACTTAACCGATTTCCACGTGAAATCCATATTTGTGTGTGTATGAGTGTGGTCCAGGGGTTTTACACAATAGTGCACAACATCAATCATCACAAATACATCAATATCGATAAGCGGTATAATTCATAACGCTTATCTTTATTTACAGATTCATTGATAAATAAATTTATCAATCACAAAGGTTCATAATTACTATTCGATGTGGGTTTCGGATACCTAACTGGAATCCGACTCCCTGTCGCATCGAAATTCAAATGCCGTTTTACAGGCAAAAGGGTTTTCGCATATATACAGAAACAAATTACAATCACAGTTTAGCATAAGGCAATTCACATCACATAGCATTACAATCACAACAGAAATATCAATCCAGTACACAATATTCGATGATAGTCAATCATCTTCAAAGTGAAGGTAAAAAGAATTAACCACATCACTATTTTTAATTTATTTAAATCAATAAATAATTATTCTTAATGATTAAATTAATTAAGTTTAAATTAATGATTCCTTAATCAATTATCTTAATTAGCTACTAATTATAAATTAACTAACTTTAATTATTTAATTAACAATTCTTAATTAAAAACAAATTAAACACTCATTTGTTAAATTAATCCAATCTCTAATTATAATTCAATTATGCTTAATTACTTTCTAAGGTAACCAATTGAATAATCAACTATTCTTAATTGCTGTCCAAAAATAATGAATTGATATTGATTTTTCCACTTAATTAACATTTTTAAGAAAAATCGTCTTTAAATTTTGAAAATCAATTATATTACTAACTACAAACTTGATTGTTAATTAATTGAATACTTAACTTAAATTATCTACTTGATTAAAAATATTAATTAAGATTTTAAAAACAGTCTAATGTAATCACTTAGTTAATTTGAAATTTGAAACAAATTCATAACTCAAAGTAATCAAACATTTATTTCTTTGCTAACATTAAAACTTGTTCTACGCATTTTTTTCTGGTTTAGAAATTTGTTTAAAAACCAGTTTAAAACTTGATTATCTTCACTGCAAACTTTTGGCCTCAACGTTACCGAACCCAAACTAACTTACTTCGGGTCCAACCCGATTCACTCGCGTACAACCCATCTTCATTCAATCACGCGAAAATTTGAAAATAACCCGAGACTTCCCATTCCATGCTTCGAGTTCAAACTCTGGTTCCCCGCTGTCTTCCTCGTCTCTCTCTCGCGTTCTTCTTCTTCTCTTTTTTTTTCCAATGAGTTAAACTCAAACTTAATTTTAAAATGAAAGCATCAGGAAATCAACACACGAACTCGAGTTCGACCACGTATAATTTCATTTTTAACCCCAAGTTCGAACACGCGAACAACTCCTGCTCCTGTACCTTGCTTCCTTCCCAAATGCTTCACCCAGATACGCAGGCTTGCACGTACACATGCACACTTCATCGGAGGCCCTCCGATCTCAGTCGAACTCGCCAGCACATCACGCGTTGATGGGACAACTCAATCCAACCACCACCGTATCATTTTAAGCATCCAATTGAAATCGAGTACCCAGAGTCGAACTTGGAACAACTCAATGCCAAAAAGATGCTCATCGACAACAATCTAGATCACCGGAGCCTATGCGAGCCTGATCAAAACTATGCCACTCACCCACGAGCACATCCCCATAGGTGCGATCGAACCCGATGCCTTGATGAAACCGCGGCAGTCAATTTTCCATCAACGTTCAAAACAGGGGTCGAAACCCTAAATCGTTCTCAACTCATCAATTTACGAAATAGAAATTTTTTTCAATATTTTTCCCATGATACCTGACACTGAATCCTTCTTCTGACCAAATTTCAAAGAATTTAATTTCACCGATTGAAGGAATTTGACGAAAAAGCAATTTTCGTTCAATCCACTCATACTCGAGATTTAGTAACTTAAAAATCATGGGGTTTGCACCTAAAATCATCATTTTTCAATTCGAACATGCTTGTGTGATTAGAATTTAAAATTAAAATACTCGAATTCACCGATTCATGGTGATTTTACTGTAAATAATATTTTATACAATATTCACTTAATTTTTTTCGCTTAAAATTATTTTTAAAAGTTGCTTAACTTTGTTATGAATAATTTGCTTTCAGAAATTATAGTATAAAAAGTTCTAAGTATGAAGATATGAATTTATAAACAGGTTTTAAAGTTTAGAAAACCTGAAACCAAACGTTTACTTGTGTATAAGCATATACAGAGGTTCATATTCTTGCAACATTCCTTTATATCATTCATACAAACAGTAGCATCAAAATATTATAGCAAGTTCAAGGTTAGTTTGCTCACAGTTTTTGAGAAGATGAAAAACATAGGACTTCTGTTGCTTGAAGACTGCAGTTGATTTTTTTCTTGAATTCTATTTTGTTCCCCTTGGAGTTGAATGATGTCTTGAGTTTGTAAAGATGATATGCCTATTTGATTCCAGATTTTAGCTTAGTAAAATTGGTGATGTTTGCATTTTCCTTTCTCTGGTTCAAACTCTTTTTTTTCTTTCAGCTTGCTAAGCTATTTTCTTTTCTCAGGTTTGCTTATTTTCTTACTGAACGAACTGAGGCAAGAAGAAGTTGATATATATGGAAAGGAAGCTTGCAGGGGATGTTATTTGTACAGGTGTTATGTTGTTTTGTACAACACCAGACCAGATTTTTTTTTTATTGCTTTGTCTAAGATATTTTTTTCCTTGTGCACTCATATGATAATTTCGACTGAAAAGATTTATTTCATGCTGAGGAGATGTTATTAATGCTTATGTCCCTACTTTTGTTTACAACTTATACTATTTAATTATGTGTGTACAATTTTGTATTGTTTGTTTTACTAGTGTCTTCTTTGACAAGCTTTCAAGTCTTGTTTAAATTGCTTTGCCTTGTTATTGCATTACATATGAAATCTACAGCAATATATTTGCCTTGTTTAATATACTGGTACAACATTATGATCTGATATTTTTTCTATTTTTTTCCTTACTTTTGTCTTTATTAAAATCCATTTGATTTTATTGATGTGCAGTTTTGTGTTGTAGACAATGGCTTTATTATTTCTTGTTTTGCAAGCTTTTGGTACATAGATATTTTTGTTTACTTGCTTCATTCTTGCCCAAACTGATTTGCTTTTACATACTTATCTTTTTATTGTTCACACTTGAATAGATTATATTGTTTTGTAATTTATCTTCTAATTATATTTCTAACATAAGTATTAAATTTTATAACGTATATTTTATTTTATATTTTTCACTTAATATTGATAGGTAGTTTTATTCTATTTTATTTTAAACACTTTACTTATAATTCAATTCAACTGAAAATATTCATTTTTTGAGTTTCAAATCCAAATTTTACAAAATATATTAGTATATACATCTTATTAAATTTGAAAATTTCAAATAAATCCGTAATTTAATCAAAAAAATTCAATTAAATTATAAATTTAAATTCGTCATTAAACTGGGATCGTTACAATGGTGCTATGGACATTCATTCCGTACTTAACATCAAAGGAATATTGTTTGAGGTTATCTTTATCTCTAATTTAAATAACATTGTGTTTTGATCATTTGATATTGCAATGACCGATAATTTTCGCCAACTAAAAATAGTTAATTTAATAAGATTTTGTGATTTAATATTGGAAGAAATAGAAATTTGTGATTTATTAATGAAAATAATAATGAAAATAAAATAGAATAAGGTTAATTTAAGAAATTGATAACCTTTTTAATGGAAGTTCAATCCATTGAAATAATGTAAATGTTATAACTTGGTTATAAATTTAATATAAGACAAAAAAATGTAAATATGAATTAATTAAAGAGATAATATATAATTAATTGTAATTGAATAAAATTAGTGCTAGGAATGTAATTTAACATTTGGTTGAAATAATGAACTTATTAATGTGACTAAAGGTTAATGGTGGCAAATTATTATACATTACCTGTTTATTTAACTTGTTAAATTAAAATTGAAAATTAATTGCAATTAATTCACTTAATTGGTGCAGTTAATGTAGGTTAAATTGATAATGGTAGAATGTTCATTCAGTAAGATGTAACCAATGAGAATCTTATGCATAATATGACAATTGATTGAATAAAAAAAATTGGAATCAAGTTTGACCAAATTTTGGAATTTAAATTATGATAAGTGAATTTATTACAATTAAAAGTAATTAAAGATTACAGTAATGATAAGAAAGATGAAATGGTAAAATATTGATGTAATGATATATATAACAATGTTAACTTTGTATGTTGAGAAATAATTGATTGAATTAAAAGATCGAAATCAAATTAAATAAATTTATTGAAATTAAATTATATTGATTGGATTTAATTATAGTTGTAATTGAACACTGTAATTGATGAAATATTTAACACTGAATTTTATGTAAACTTGTTTTAATTTATTATAAATGCCTATGAAATCAAAAGGATAAAATTGGTTAGTTAACTAATTTGAATTAAAAAGTGATTTATTAATTTAATATTAATTTATTTAATAAACGTGAAAATATCCATTTTGGCTACTGACTCGGATTTCGACGAAACTAGTTTCATCGGATCCGTAACAGTGAATTATTTTAGGATTTCAAGTTTCGTATCGATTGGACCTGCAGTTTGACCGTATAGACTCGAAACGCCTAGAAATTTATTTAATTGAAATCAATTTGAAATAAGCTGATTTTAAGATAACTTCTTCATATGATGGAATTAGGACTTGAAATCTATTCCAATGAATTTGAAACTATCCAAAACATCTAGTTTGATATATGGGATGACCCATTTGCATTTTGGGAACAAAACGGGTTTTTCGCGTCGTTTATCGTTCAACTTTCAATTAAATTAATCCATTCATTTCGATTTCTGATCTGCCTATAAGTAGCCCATTATAAACCCTAACTATATCTTATTCCTCATCTCTGTACGTACAATTGAGCTGTCTGCTTCTTCATCTCAATGACTGGAAACCCTAGATTCCCCATTTCATTTTCAATTCAAATTTAAAGTTCAAAATTTAAACTCCTCCAAACCCTACCAAATTATATGCCATTTCGAAGCACTCAATGAGCGCATCTTTGATCTTCAATTTGTTTTTGTCATCGAATCGTAGTTTGTCCAAAAATTTAAGGTTTATTCTCAGCCATTCGTTTGGGGTTTAATCAACGATGATAGATCGTCGATTTGAGGATACATTTTTGTAGAGGGGACCGAGGGGAGTTCATCCTTGTGCTTCGTTTGGCGATTGGATGGTTGGATCATCATCAAAACCTACCAAGGGTTTCATATTTGTGGTGGCGGCTGCTCTGTTGCCATGTTCGAGTGTGCGCGAGAAGATCCGGGGGAGGGGGGTTCGGAAGGCGTGGTGGTGGTGGCTCTGGCCAGGCGTGAGCGCGATTGGCAAATGAGGCGGCTATCGGTTGGAATTCGAATGCAAGGCGACACTAGGACTTTACCCTGTTTTCACGTGCGATTGTTTACTGGAGGAAGAGCGGTGACGTGGCATGTGGGTAAGGATTTTTTTATTCGTTTTATACATTTTATAATTTAAGTCGTTAAATGTTCTAACATACATAACTTTTACATACGAGGTCCGTTTCACACGCAGTCTATTCTGCCGGGATCGTATCAAAATTCCGGATATTTTGACGCTAGTTTCGATGAATTCTAAGACTGTTTTAATTTTGGCCCTAAACTGGATTTTAATTCAATTTAAAATCGAAGGTGGGTAATTTAACTCACTCACAACTTCTAAAATTTCTTATGTTAGTAAAATTGAATTTGTGACATGATTAGGAATTTACTTATTGCCGTTTGGCATATTTAAATCATCATTTCAGTTAATTTGAAATTATTTGCGAATTAAATTGTCATTTAAATTATTATTGAATTTAAATTGCCATTTAATTACCTGTAAATGATAATCTGTTATTGTTGAAAATTATTGGTTGAATTGGATGATGATTATGATGGATGTTTGATGGTTGATATTGGATGATTGGATGTTATGTTTAAATTATATATGGTCATCAGTCTGCAAGTTCCCTTAGTTATTGTCTAGGAAAATCACTATGGGTTGAAATGATATATACCCGAACGATCTATAGATTAGGAAAAAATCGTTATGGGTTGAAATGATAGATTCGAGCGGTTTTATGGATTTTATTTAATTTGGGGTTGCGGTTTGAAAAGATATATAATCGTCAAGTTCAAATTGCAGATTGAAATGATAAATATCTGTATCACTTGACCCTAGGATAGAGAATTATATACGGATACCGGATTGGTAAAATTTAATGATTTTAAATCCTTAATTTTTGAATTTAGTTAAAAGATATTCTAAGATAAAATTTAATTTATATAAATTGAATTATTATCGAATTTCAAGTTTTATGTTAAAAATTGGAATTGTTTTAAAAGAACTTTTGAAGGAATTAAATTGAAATTTTAAGCTGAATATGAAATATAAGTGAAATTTATCAGAATTGAGTTATTTGAATTGTTTGAAAAATATAACTTTGAAATGTATTGAAATTGGAATAATTTAAATTGATATTTTAGATATGGATTGAAATCGATATAGAATTTAATAGTTTATTTAAAAATTTGAATTGAAAGATTCAAAATTGAGTTTTGTTGATTTGGAAATTGAAATGGTTCAGATGTGTTGAAATAAAATAAATAGTTTAAATTGATATTAATTCCAAAGGCATATTTTAATATAAACTGTTTAAAAATTACTATTTTAAAATTTTTAATTATTAACATTATCAAATTATTAAAATATTTTAACCTATATTAACTATATTAAATTATTTTAACCTATTTTAAACAATTTATTTTTTTTTGAACAAATTAACCCATTTTAACTTATTTCAAATCTAGTTGAGCTATTCTAAAGCTATTTAATCTATTTTATTTACTTTTAATCTCTTTATTTAAACTATTTTAGAGTAGTTTAACTATTTATAACCATGCAAAACTATTTATATCTGTTTTGTGTAAATGAGATGATATTGAAAATGAGGGTTTAACCCATTTTGAAATATGATTTCGTAGTGAATATGATATCTAAAGTAATATGGGTTGAATTGAATATGATACTTTGATATCAATTATGAAATGGTTTTTGGAAATAATAAAAAACCATCCGGTGTGTAATAAGCGATTGGTTCTTAAAGAGACCGGGATCAGATATTGTCATACTCTTTGCCAATACCAAAAACCACTTTAACAACTGTGCATGTGGTGGAGATTCCAGAAATGAAGTAGGATGGTTTGGTGAACGATTTCTGTATAAGGTATGACGTGACTCTGACATCCTGAATCAGCTTAGATGTGACCAAAACAGGAGCTATACGGGCCCAAATGAGGTCATTCCTCCTATCGAGCACATTTCTTCGATCCTATACTTTGACTTTGTTATTGATTTGGTGGCAACCCCTCGATTTTGATATGGAAGTGTGTCTTAGGTGGGCGGTAGTACCTGCTATGTGTTACCACCGGTTCGGGAGTGCAATTGATATATCTACCTTGGCATTGCGTCGAGTGCCGTGTTCACATGCCCTAGTGCACCTTCTACGAGTTTGTTTGTACAATACTTATATGGTGCCCTCTGTGTAAACCTTCAGTTTACGCAGGAGCGTATAGTACTGTATAGACTACTGGAATATATAAAATGTGTTAAAGGGACAGGGTAATGCCTCAATGCTATTTTAATACTTTACTTTACTCTAGACATGTTATAATAGCGTATTGTACTACATAGTAGATAGTTTAACGGATCCTGAGATGTGAATCCCGAACATGTTTTAAGTTATTGCACTCACATTAGACACTGGATAGGAGATTGCAAACCCCATAAACATCTTTAACACCATCGCACTCATATTTACCATTGATTTAACTTACATAAGATCTTTTAGTTCTGACTCGAGTGTTTTGTCTTTTCAATTCGCTCGAGTCAGCCTGAGCATTTCAAGATTGAAGACCTTATTTCTGAAGGACGAAGACGAAGATTTATACTATTACTATTTATTATATTTATCCCGCTGCATCATGTTGTTCTGCTGCATCTTTTTATTTATTTATTCCTGTTTATGTAACTTGATGTTTGTGTTGTAAAGAATAATCAAATGTATTTATAAAACAGCTTCATGAACTATTATTTGATTATTATATTTTGTCATTCCGCTATGAGATTCTGTTTTTGTTTTATTTCTCCTTTTCTTATTTACCGGATAACAATCTGCCCTTTTGAATGGTTTGAGTCTGGCATGTGTATCTGCTTAAAACATCCAAAAATGCAGGTCGTTACAGATATGATTTGAAAATAAGAAATATTTCACAATGTTTTTGTGAATATACTTATGACGGTGAGATAAGTATATGAATGTTTTTGATAAACACTTTTGGAGAAGAGTTTAAATAAATGAAAGAATTGTTTTGAAGCTTAGTGGTTGCTATAGGTAATTAAATTTTTGAATTTTGTTGTTTGTTTATTTGATAGTTTAATAACCGACTATCAAATCTGGACCAAAATATAACTTCAGAAATATCTAGGAGAAACACGTGAGTTATATGGCACAGTCATCATCGATGATGTTGTACTGCGTGCAAAAATATCATTTTGTTCTCCTAGGACAAATGGTAGGGAGATCTATCCACTCAAATGGCTAGGGGATGACCAGTGCTCTTTTGTATTGTCTGATTATTTCGAAAAGAATCGGGGTTGTGTTTACCGAAACTATCGAATGTTGTTTTCGAAGTGACATGTATCAGTATTGGTTTAGAAAACCGTCGAACGAATTTAAATTAAAAATAACCACAAGCACACGGTGCAAGAATGTAGCACGCGACGAATACGAGTCGATCCACAGGGAATTGTTGATTTAAATTTCCTACTCAATCAAATTATACCAAAGTCGAGAGTGTGTTTAAGCTAGAAAATGAGAAAATGAACTAACTAACAAAAAGAAAAGAAATGCAAATATGAGAGTTAAATGACAATTTAGAGAATAAATCCACTCTTTAGATCATGTAGTTCAACACATGGAATCATGATCTCTCTTTTATGGTCATTAGTGTTTTAATTGATGTGTTTATCATAAGTATGACATATTTGAGCTATTGATTAGCCAACATAAGCCATCAAACTATAACACACCCCTTAAAATACTTACTAACTTTCATGAAACTTGACAAAGAAAATGGAAATGAAATCTATTTTAAGTATGGCCTATTAACTATTGGTTAGAAACATAGACCATCAAATTTTAATTTCAAATCACTTTCTTATGCCATAATCATATATTCATGAAGAGGCATTTGTGTTAGTGATTGTTTAAGCATAGTCTATTTGGTGTCAACAATATAGGCTATCAAATTCAACACAAAAACAACAAATAAAACACTTCATTGATCATCATTAAGCACAAAAAAAGAGCATGAATTAACAAATAGTTGGAGCTACATAATTAGAGAGCTTCATTACCCCCTAAATTGAAGGGGTTTAGCCTCTCATATTTGTTATCATATTAACAAATGTAGCAAACAACATTGAATAAAAAGAAGAGGAAAAAGAGAGCAAAATGAAAAGAAAAATTATTCTACTTGCATAAAAGAGAAGAGATCTACACTACAACATGAAAGTAAATGAACATGAAAAGGAAAGAGCATGTATTAAATTGCATAAAATAAAAATGGCTAAGTAGCCATGAAAAGAGAAAGAGGAGATTTCATTTTATTTTTGATCTAAACTAAAGAGAAGGAGACCTAAGAGAGACTAAGTAAGAGATGAGGTTACATGAAACATAAGGGGTTATTTATACAAGCATGAAACCCTAATCCATAATTTGGGGAATGACCAAACTACCCTGAGAAAGTGTGGAGGCCAAGTAATCATTAGCTCCTACTAATCATCATTTAAGTGTACATGAAGCCATTATTTCCATAAGCATGTGCATTAGCCTCTAACTTGTAAATTAAGGTAGGTGGGTAGGTGGGGTCCTCCATTATCTTCACTTTGAATTATTTCCATCTTCGTTCCTTTATATTCTTTGTGCATGCATATTCCTTCATGAAACCACTCCTATTTGAGACCATTTTCCTACAAAAATATATATAAATTTGCAATCAATTTTTCTCAAAGAAATATATGCACATAAATGACCGTTTTCCCCCTATATGAAGATGGATATGTGAAAATTTAGAATTAATATGGATTTTGGTTAAAACAAGTTAAAATACCTAATATGATCATTTATTTAATTTAAAAAGAATAGATATGGTGGTAATAATATGCACATTTACGTGCACATCAAATACCCCCACACTTATCTTTTTATTCGTCCTCGAATAAAGGGAAACTAAGATAAATCCGTTTTCGTAGGAAGCACGATTGCATTGAGCGTATGCAGCAAGCCGTTAAACCTCTAGGTGTCCCCAGTAGGACGAGTGTTGTCTCGTGAGGGTTTTCAACGGATACTACCCACAAAATCCAAATGCAGGATGAAAATATTTACAAAATGCAAGATTTATTTACAAAAAGATGAATGCAAGTTCTTTAAAATATTTACAAATGAAGGATTTATTTTTAAATTGACACAAATAAGTTAAATACAGGTTTTGGCTATTATCTTGAAAATTTATGTCATTTACTCATCAAAATTTCCAACAAAAATCATGTTATCATAACAAATAGACTATAGTTCAACTTGTTGTTTCGGTTGATAACAAAGTGTAATTATAAAATGGATCCTTAGTTGATTATCAAAGTTTATCGAAGTGGTATTTTCATTTCTTTTACATAACAAATCAAATCAAATAAGTAAAAATAGTGCTAGGATTTCAATTGCTTGCTCTCTCATTATTTGCAAGAAAAATTACACACCTAGCTCAGGTAAACTGAGGCCAGATATACCACCCATGCACTGCCTTTCGGGCTTATGTGAGGGGAGTACAAAGCATGGCGAGTGCACACACTTTCGTGCATACACCTATCGACCGTAGGTGGTTTTTATTAAGTCTATTTTTTTTGACATGTGTTCCATACATGCATAACCGTGAGGACTTTTAAATGAGTATGAAAGCACATAATCAAAGATTCCAAGTAATTCACCAATGCATAACCGTGAGGACTTTTAAATGAGAATGAATACTTTGGATGTTATTATTTTTTATTTTTTATATTTTTTTTAAGAGAGAGAGAGTTTTGCAAAATCATCTTAGCACCATTTAACTTTGAAGACAAAAAAAGTGTTATATCCTTTACTTTAAATTCACCACTTTTTAAAACAAAGATTTTCAATTAGGATGTATTTCATAATCAACACGTATGAATCTTCCTATATACTAGTTAAACCATTGTTATTTATAATCAAACTTCATTTTTATTTTTGTTAAGACAAACAAATTTTTAAAATATCAATTTAATAAACCAAAACCATATATTTATCCTATAGTGTTTCTTTAAAAATAAATCAAAAATGCTAAAAAAAGAAAAATTCTTCTTTTGTTTTTGGATTTTTTTTTTGAGTTTTTGGAAGAAAAATGAAAAATTAATCCTGAAAAATCAAGAAGAAGATGAGTCTCCCCCCACACTTGATTTTGACTATGTCCCCACAGTCAACCCAAGTGAAAGGAACGTTTATTATTATTTACATGAAAATGAAATGTATTTACACGACATCAGAAAGTATATTGCCAAAATGTAAATGAAACGGTCTTCGAAAGACCGATTTATTTGTCTCGTCAAGTATACGAGACACAGCTTAGGCTCGAAAAACCAAACCGTAAAATATTTTGTGTAACAGTTACGGATTTTCGTTGCCGAAAAACCGGATAGTTATGGGTTTTAAAAAGAATTTAAGAAAAGAAAAAGAGAGAAAAGATAGAAAAAAGAGAGGAAAGAAGATAGACGATTTTTTTTAGAAATCAGAGAATTTTTAAAATAGAAAGAAATGAGAAGAGAAAGGAAATGGAACACAGAAGAAAATAGGACGGAACAGAAAAACAACAGAACAACATCAGAATCTCACAATTCGCAGCGGAACAGCATATAATAATGAATGAATAATCTTTAAACAAAGAACTATATCAGTTATTACATTACATCACATTACATCCTATCATCAGAGTGTACAACAACATACATCAACAACAGTGCAGCGGAAAAAGAAATACTATATAAACTAGTAATACGCCATGCCATCCAGCTTGCCTCCAGCAACTCCAGAATATCCAGAATATCCTGATAAACCTTACTCTTGACTGCCCGTGTGAAAATTGGTGGGCACCCAGAGTTTAGGAAGGAAAACAATAAACTCCAAGTCAGTCATGTGACTGGTGTGAGAACTCAAAACAGTTTATTTATCTTTAAAATCAAAATAGAGGAATATTTTTAATCAATTCGCAATGCTTTTAAAAATGAGACTACCATAAGGCCTCCCGCACACACACACAATGCAAACGCAGAATCGGAGGAGATTTCTCCTTATGATAGTCAAAGATGCTTGATACGCATTAAAAGAACATTTCATATTATTATTAGTGTATAGTGTAGGAAATATTTCGAAAGTAGAATATAAATCTTAGCCAACATAGACATTTCGAACTATGCCTACTATAGCTACCATCCAAACAGTGGTGACCACCATAAGTGAATAGCAGGTTCTACAACTAATACCGTACAAGTTTCGTATTGGGAATTGGATTTCCAACAAATGGTCAGGCCAAGGAACTTCCCATTGCCACCTGAGAATGCCTCTGGATGGACATCCCCGAGAACCAAACCGGATCTCTACCAACACAAGGCCGGGTTACTCCTAACTGAGTAACAACTGACCGAATATGCCATCCCCCGGTCCTTTGGGACCTTTATCCGAGAGCGCTCTCTAATCAATTCACACAATCATAAAAACAAAGTGTTTCAACATGAGTAAGTATCTGGGCTCCATACCATGATACCACCCTTTTCCAGAAGGAAATGGACACATCCTAAAGGGTGCTACCCCTCATAACCTTGCTGCTTCTTTCCTGTTTTGACCATTTCCGGGATGTGAGGCTCGACGAATTCACGTCCACAAAAACATACTTTATACAAAAGCCATGCTTTGGGTCAACAAATGATCAACACAATGATCACTAAGATAGACGATCAAATAAATGATCCTATCACAATAATCAACACAATGATCATTTCAGCATCACTCAGCATGTCACATTACCAAACTGGGAATATATCGCTGATAACTTCAACTATATAACCTTTGAGCACATGCGTCTCAAAGAAGGGTGTTAAGCAAAGAATAAATTCTCCGCCACCAGCAGAAATATATTTGAAAGAAATCGGCTTTATATCTCAACTTGTAATGTCAGGCATACAATCCATACAAGTCTGTTCCGGGATCGAACAGAACCGAAGGCACTTACAAAGAAGTCCTTGCAATCCGGATATTCACAATCCTGATCGGATTTCCCATCACTTAGGGAGTTTCTATACCGGCGCGACTCGGTGCAGAAACAATCGATAGGTCATCCTATCGCTCTCGCAAATACCGGTCTTCAACACCGATCTTCAATGCAATTTCACAACGACGTATCACATATTCGGAATGGGTTATACGACCCCATGGTCCTTTCCCGGTTAACCCGAATAGTGAGCGCTTATTCAAAAATAAGTGTGACATTCAAATTCAATCAAATCACATCAAATACCCATTCAAAGGGAAATATTGATAGTCGGTTATTGAACTATCACTGGATATGCATACATCACCAGATTCCAAATAATTTTCCAAATTATTTATTTTCCAAAATATCTTTACTAGACATATAGTTTCAACACTTCAAAAATAAATCAATATTTATTTTTAACCAATTTCACTTTTCACATATAAATTCCATAATGAATTTGTATTTCAAAATATTCGTGCATATACGATTTCAATAATTCATTTCAATTTATCTTTAAAAAGATAAATTCTAATTTTTCACTTCATATTGGAAAACATTTCCATACTTATTAAAAATAAGTAATTCACAAATCTTTTTATTTTCAACACTTAGAAAATATTCAATATACTTAAATCGAATTAAGTATATATTTCATTCTATTAAGAAAATCATTCACTTAAACATATTTATTTGGGCCAAAACGAATGTTACGTAAAACATCGTTACGACAACCCAAAATCACTAGTATAGGGATTCGAAATTAAAATAGATATATAAATCCCAATACTGTACAAAAACATTTCCTTTCGGAAATCATTTACTATAACAACAGTGTTATAGTCCATCATCTCCTTTCATTTCTCGAAACATCTATTTCAACAATAAATGTTGAAATCTATGGTTTCGAATCTCAACATGTTTAAAAACATCGTTAGATTGTTTTAATTCTATTTAAAACATCACATTCAAAACAATTCCTTTAACGTGTTATTCACTATTCAAAAATGTGAATAAACTTCGTTAACAAATCTCATCCTTTTATTCATTTTAATTCAAAGGATTATTCACTATTAAAAAAATGTGAATATAACTCCATTTCTAAGTTATAACAATTAACTTGTCAAAATAAGTCATTTGCGAATTTATAAAACAACGTTTATAAATTCCTTTTCTATTTATTTATAAAAACTTCCTTTTTTATAAATCCTTTTATTTACCTATTCAGTTTATAATTCAATTATAGACTAAAAGTTCATATTATAAGTTAACTACTTATAAAACGATTATTTTACAAAATCGTTCTTTTTAAAGACTTTTCAATTTATAAACCTTATAACTTATAAGATTTATTTATTTAATCAATCTATTCTTCAAATAATTTCACCAAATTTATAAATCTTACTATTTATAGATTTCATTTATAACTTCACAGTTTATAACTCTATAAATTTCATTCATTTATGAAATTCATTTTCACTACATTCAAACACTTATAAAAACTTGTTTTATAATGTCAATTTTTCAATTTATAAATATCCATTTATAAATCTCTTAATATAAATCAGTTTATATTATTATTCTGAAACGTCTTTAAATTCCTTTATAATTTCATCATTTCGATTTATAAAATAATCAAATTTTATAAATCCTATATTTAAACTTTTATCATATATTCAAAAATCCAATCTAAATTATTTTATAAAATCATTAGTTCATATTTCTCAAAAATCGACTTTTAATCGTATTTCTAAAAATCAGCCCTTTTTAACTATATTTCACAAAAAACCATAATTTTTATAACTTTAAAAATTATGACGTTTATTTATTTATAATGGATCAATTCCAAAAATATAGTATATTTTCAAAAATCACTTTAAAAACATTTCAAAATCCCAAATCTGGGTCCAATGATGCTACACACCAAATAGTCAATCACGACTAACAACGATATCATATATCGATATGATAATCCATCAAATATCAAAATATCTGAAATCAATAAAAACTGTTGAGGAATCCAGTTGGATCCCTCCAACCTGTTTTCCTGCATCCAAAAACATTAGCACAATACCAATTTCGCTCCAGTACGAAATTATCGCGGTACATGTTCTTAATAAATATTATCCGCTTAATAACGGCGTAATAGGGTCTCATCCGCTAAACAAAAAATGCGGGAAATCAATCAACTGCAATATATACATATGCCAATATATATATATTGATATTATATATAATACCAATTTCACTGTTTATGAAATATTCGCGGTATATGTTTTTAATAAATAACATCCGCTTACTAACGGCGCATAATGTCTATTTTAACAATCAATAATTTACAGTCATCATTCAAACATGCATTCAAATATTTTAAATCTAACTATTTAAAATAAAATCGAAATCTATTCGATTGAGTGAGAAGTTCTCACCTTGGTTTTAATTTCCGTTTTAGCTTTTATTTCGAATAAAATTAAACGCGCGTTTAATTTTACCCAAAATTCTCACTAACTCCAAACGACTCCAAACCAACTCCATCGCGTAGTGCTCGTCCATACGATTCCAACGCAACTGAGTTTGCATTTTTTCGACCTCGTATGAAAAAGTTATGCATTTTTGAAGTTACACGAGTTTATACTTAAACTAATTACAACATTTAATATATATAATTATCAACCTATTCAACAAGAGCCACTGGATCCTTCAACTTCTCATCACAGCCGCACATTGCTTTCTTCCTCACTCACGTATTCATCTCCAGGAAGGAGCCGCACCACCCAACCCATTACACAAAAACTAGGGTTCCAAATTCAACCTCCATCGTTCAACTATACTTCGATCCACATGCGCCAACGCGAAGCCCTCGACCTATGCTATGTTCGCCCCCCCCCCCCCCTAGGTGAAGCTCGGCTGCACCATGAGCCTCGTATGGCGTGCGTGGCCTGAAGCATTCGGCCATCCTTAACTCCCTCTACGCGACTCCAACCAAGATCATATCCGTATGGATTTCAAGCTCTCGAGATTCTCAACAACTTTCATGTTGAACACCTTAGCTAAATCATTGTAGATTGAGAGAGATTGAGAGGAGAAGATCACTCATTTCTGGCCCTAGATTCTAATGGTGGCGGCTAGGTCAAAAAATTAGGGTTTTATATTTTTTTTTATCAATTTCTGAAGAGAATGGGTGTATTTATAAGGAACGAGCGACACTATTCATCCCGGAAATTCCGAACTCCGATTTAGACGCCGTAACTAGCGTACCTAGGGTTTATCCCACGTTCCGGACACAATGGAACAGGTTTCGGAAGCTAATTCGGAAGTATGTGCGATTTATGGCTGAAAACGTTCAATTTACATTAAACCGATTTAAATCGATTTCTAGGCGTTTTAATTTGTACCGGACAAACGGTAAATCCAATTGACTTGAAATTTGAAACCTTACAATAATATCACATTACGGATCCGATGAAACTGGTTTCGTCGAAATCCGAGACTTTTTGAAAAATGGCTATTTTGACTCGCCAAATTTAAATTAAAAATAATTCGATGCGTTTCGAGCTGCCACGATCAAACGATAACTCCGATTGACACGAAAATTGAAATCCGGTAATAACTAACTATTACGGATCCAATGGAACTGGTTTCGTTCAATTCTGAGACTGTTCAAAAATTGACTATTTTACAGTCGATTATTAAATATTAAAATATTCAATTTTCACAAATTTACTTTTAATTCGATTTTAAAAGTTCTAAAATATCATTCTAACTTCAACATGATAAAATAAAATTTTACAAATCATTTTAAATCATATTTAACTCAATTTTCAATTATTTCCATAATTTAACGTATTAAATTATCGATTTAATTATCCAATTAAATCCAAAAATTCAAATAAAAATTTATTTGACTTAAAAATTCACTTATTAACATTTAAAATTAATTAAATATTCAAATTTAAATTAATAAAAATTCTGGGTCGTTACAATCTTTCCCCCTTAAAAGAATTTCGTCCTCGAAATTACAAGTAAGAAAATTACAGAATTTATTAATTTTCCAAAATTCATAGTTAAACTTCTTACAATTCTTTACTAAGTTTTCAAATCGTACTTAGTTATTTTTTTCAAAAGCAACTACTATTGTTTAACTTTCAATTCCAAAATCAAAGTTAAAGTTTTCAAAATTTTCCCAAAATTTTCTCAAATTTTTCTAACGCCTTAAATTTTCGGAAAAATTCGCCATAGTCTCCTTTGCGCGGCTCGATCCGAAAAAAAAATGACAGTATATATATCACAAATATACATCTCATCAAGTAATGAGGCATCCCGAAGGGAAAAAAGTGTAAAAGTGCGATATTTAATCCGAGATATGTACCTTATATTTTATTAGCAAGCATATACGGCTAATATAGCGCTAAAGCGAGCTCCAAATGCGAAGCAAACGCGATCCGCACCTACTAAACTCAACAAACAACATGAGAATCATGCATATATGCAAATAATCTCAATATACAACATATATCTCCATGTACAACATATATTCAACCATCATCCAATTATCATTCAACAAATTCATAACCAATATATTCATTCATATTCTCATTTATATTCAATGAATTGGTTTTTCACTTTAAATCATATTTGATTTATTTACATTGGATTTACTAACATTCATTCTCAATTTTAATTAGTTTGCATTCACTAATTAGATCCAATTCACTTTCAATTCTATTCAAATTTATTTACTTTCTATTTGAATTCAATTACATAGCTTTCAATTTCATTAACACTTAATGAATTATATACAATCAACTAACAATCAATATCAACCAAAGTATATTTATTACAACCAAATTCCTTTGCTTATATTCATTCTCATTCAATTTATTCAACTTCCAATTTCATTAGATTTTAATGAATTAACACTTATATTCATTATTTCATATCAATCATTCACATTCAATTGATTAACATCCAATCCATTCATTCAATTCGATTACAAAGTTGAATTCTATTACATAGCTCAAGTTCATATCCATCACTTAACTTAATTAATTTAGTTTGATACCAATATCAACTTCATTCAACAATTCTTAAGTTATACTTCCATTTAACTTTAAATTCATTTTTATTTACAATTCATATTAATATAGTTTCACTTCTTATATATATAAGTTTATTTCACATTTGTAAATCACTTTAATTATAATTCAATTCTTATAATTCTTTTTGCTTATACAATTATTCTTTTATTTAGATTATCCAAACAACCTAACAATCAACTTATATACTCTTTAATAATTCTGAAAAATTATTCCTTTACATATAAAAATATAATCAAGGCAAAATTATTCCATTTACCCATTTTAAAAACAATATTGTGTCGAATTGTTCTATTCAAGTGTTTAGAAACCCCTTCGGCTCAGTTTCGAGGCTGTGCTGACGAAAGTTCATATACCACTCAATAAACCAATCATCACAATATAAAACAATTTTATATTCACTAACAAATACGCTCTCATAGCTATTATTACACTCAAACTCATTCTAGAGTACTGCTGACTCTATCTCTAATGAGTAATACCCTACAGAACCATGGTTGTCGCTTAACCATCAGCTCTGATACCAAATGTAACAGTTACGGATTTTCGTTGCCGAAAAACCGGATAGTTATGGGTTTTAAAAAGAATTTAAGAAAAGAAAAAGAGAGAAAAGATAGAAAAAAGAGAGGAAAGAAGATAGACGATTTTTTTTTAGAAAACAGAGAATTTTTAAAATAGAAAGAAATGAGAAGAGAAAGGAAATGGAACACAGAAGAAAATAGGACGGAACAGAAAAACAACAGAACAACATCAGAATCTCACAATTCGCAGCGGAACAGCATATAATAATGAATGAATAATCTTTAAACAAAGAACTATATCAGTTATTACATTACATCACATTACATCCTATCATCAGAGTGTACAACAACATACATCAACAACAGTGCAGCGGAAAAAGAAATACTATATAAACTAGTAATACGCCATGCCATCCAGCTTGCCTCCAGCAACTCCAGAATATCCAGAATATCCTGATAAACCTTACTCTTGACTGCCCGTGTGAAAATTGGTGGGCACCCAGAGTTTAGGAAGGAAAACAATAAACTCCAAGTCAGTCATGTGACTGGTGTGAGAACTCAAAACAGTTTATTTATCTTTAAAATCAAAATAGAGGAATATTTTTAATCAATTCGCAATGCTTTTAAAAATGAGACTACCATAAGGCCTCCCGCACACACACACAATGCAAACGCAGAATCGGAGGAGATTTCTCCTTATGATAGTCAAAGATGCTTGATACGCATTAAAAGAACATTTCATATTATTATTAGTGTATAGTGTAGGAAATATTTCGAAAGTAGAATATAAATCTTAGCCAACATAGACATTTCGAACTATGCCTACTATAGCTACCATCCAAACAGTGGTGACCACCATAAGTGAATAGCAGGTTCTACAACTAATACCGTACAAGTTTCGTATTGGGAATTGGATTTCCAACAAATGGTCAGGCCAAGGAACTTCCCATTGCCACCTGAGAATGCCTCTGGATGGACATCCCCGAGAACCAAACCGGATCTCTACCAACACAAGGCCGGGTTACTCCTAACTGAGTAACAACTGACCGAATATGCCATCCCCCGGTCCTTTGGGACCTTTATCCGAGAGCGCTCTCTAATCAATTCACACAATCATAAAAACAAAGTGTTTCAACATGAGTAAGTATCTGGGCTCCATACCATGATACCACCCTTTTCCAGAAGGAAATGGACACATCCTAAAGGGTGCTACCCCTCATAACCTTGCTGCTTCTTTCCTGTTTTGACCATTTCCGGGATGTGAGGCTCGACGAATTCACGTCCACAAAAACATACTTTATACAAAAGCCATGCTTTGGGTCAACAAATGATCAACACAATGATCACTAAGATAGACGATCAAATAAATGATCCTATCACAATAATCAACACAATGATCATTTCAGCATCACTCAGCATGTCACATTACCAAACTGGGAATATATCGCTGATAACTTCAACTATATAACCTTTGAGCACATGCGTCTCAAAGAAGGGTGTTAAGCAAAGAATAAATTCTCCGCCACCAGCAGAAATATATTTGAAAGAAATCGGCTTTATATCTCAACTTGTAATGTCAGGCATACAATCCATACAAGTCTGTTCCGGGATCGAACAGAACCGAAGGCACTTACAAAGAAGTCCTTGCAATCCGGATATTCACAATCCTGATCGGATTTCCCATCACTTAGGGAGTTTCTATACCGGCGCGACTCGGTGCAGAAACAATCGATAGGTCATCCTATCGCTCTCGCAAATACCGGTCTTCAACACCGATCTTCAATGCAATTTCACAACGACGTATCACATATTCGGAATGGGTTATACGACCCCATGGTCCTTTCCCGGTTAACCCGAATAGTGAGCGCTTATTCAAAAATAAGTGTGACATTCAAATTCAATCAAATCACATCAAATACCCATTCAAAGGGAAATATTGATAGTCGGTTATTGAACTATCACTGGATATGCATACATCACCAGATTCCAAATAATTTTCCAAATTATTTATTTTCCAAAATATCTTTACTAGACATATAGTTTCAACACTTCAAAAATAAATCAATATTTATTTTTAACCAATTTCACTTTTCACATATAAATTCCATAATGAATTTGTATTTCAAAATATTCGTGCATATACGATTTCAATAATTCATTTCAATTTATCTTTAAAAAGATAAATTCTAATTTTTCACTTCATATTGGAAAACATTTCCATACTTATTAAAAATAAGTAATTCACAAATCTTTTTATTTTCAACACTTAGAAAATATTCAATATACTTAAATCGAATTAAGTATATATTTCATTCTATTAAGAAAATCATTCACTTAAACATATTTATTTGGGCCAAAACGAATGTTACGTAAAACATCGTTACGACAACCCAAAATCACTAGTATAGGGATTCGAAATTAAAATAGATATATAAATCCCAATACTATACAAAAACATTTCCTTTCGGAAATCATTTACTATAACAACAGTGTTATAGTCCATCATCTCCTTTCATTTCTCGAAACATCTATTTCAACAATAAATGTTGAAATCTATGGTTTCGAATCTCAACATGTTTAAAAACATCGTTAGATTGTTTTAATTCTATTTAAAACATCACATTCAAAACAATTCCTTTAACGTGTTATTCACTATTCAAAAATGTGAATAAACTTCGTTAACAAATCTCATCCTTTTATTCATTTTAATTCAAAGGATTATTCACTATTAAAAAAATGTGAATATAACTCCATTTCTAAGTTATAACAATTAACTTGTCAAAATAAGTCATTTGCGAATTTATAAAACAACGTTTATAAATTCCTTTTCTATTTATTTATAAAAACTTCCTTTTTTATAAATCCTTTTATTTACCTATTCAGTTTATACTTCAATTATAGACTAAAAGTTCATATTATAAGTTAACTACTTATAAAACGATTATTTTACAAAATCGTTCTTTTTAAAGACTTTTCAATTTATAAACCTTATAACTTATAAGATTTATTTATTTAATCAATCTATTCTTCAAATAATTTCACCAAATTTATAAATCTTACTATTTATAGATTTCATTTATAACTTCACAGTTTATAACTCTATAAATTTCATTCATTTATGAAATTCATTTTCACTACATTCAAACACTTATAAAAACTTGTTTTATAATGTCAATTTTTCAATTTATAAATATCCATTTATAAATCTCTTAATATAAATCAGTTTATATTATTATTCTGAAACGTCTTTAAATTCCTTTATAATTTCATCATTTCGATTTATAAAATAATCAAATTTTATAAATCCTATATTTAAACTTTTATCATATATTCAAAAATCCAATCTAAATTATTTTATAAAATCATTAGTTCATATTTCTCAAAAATCGACTTTTAATCGTATTTCTAAAAATCAGCCCTTTTTAACTATATTTCACAAAAAACCATAATTTTTATAACTTTAAAAATTATGACGTTTATTTATTTATAATGGATCAATTCCAAAAATATAGTATATTTTCAAAAATCACTTTAAAAACATTTCAAAATCCCAAATCTGGGTCCAATGATGCTACACACCAAATAGTCAATCACGACTAACAACGATATCATATATCGATATGATAATCCATCAAATATCAAAATATCTGAAATCAATAAAAACTGTTGAGGAATCCAGTTGGATCCCTCCAACCTGTTTTCCTGCATCCAAAAACATTAGCACAATACCAATTTCGCTCCAGTACGAAATTATCGCGGTACATGTTCTTAATAAATATTATCCGCTTAATAACGGCGTAATAGGGTCTCATCCGCTAAACAAAAAATGCGGGAAATCAATCAACTGCAATATATACATATGCCAATATATATATATTGATATTATATATAATACCAATTTCACTGTTTATGAAATATTCGCGGTATATGTTTTTAATAAATAACATCCACTTACTAACGGCGCATAATGTCTATTTTAACAATCAATAATTTACAGTCATCATTCAAACATGCATTCAAATATTTTAAATCTAACTATTTAAAATAAAATCGAAATCTATTCGATTGAGTGAGAAGTTCTCACCTTGGTTTTAATTTCCGTTTTAGCTTTTATTTCGAATAAAATTAAACGCGCGTTTAATTTTACCCAAAATTCTCACTAACTCCAAACGACTCCAAACCAACTCCATCGCGTAGTGCTCGTCCATACGATTCCAACGCAACTGAGTTTGCATTTTTTCGACCTCGTATGAAAAAGTTATGCATTTTTGAAGTTACACGAGTTTATACTTAAACTAATTACAACATTTAATATATATAATTATCAACCTATTCAACAAGAGCCACTGGATCCTTCAACTTCTCATCACAGCCGCACATTGCTTTCTTCCTCACTCACGTATTCATCTCCAGGAAGGAGCCGCACCACCCAACCCATTACACAAAAACTAGGGTTCCAAATTCAACCTCCATCGTTCAACTATACTTCGATCCACATGCGCCAACGCGAAGCCCTCGACCTATGCTATGTTCGCCCCCCCCCCCTAGGTGAAGCTCGGCTGCACCATGAGCCTCGTATGGCGTGCGTGGCCTGAAGCATTCGGCCATCCTTAACTCCCTCTACGCGACTCCAACCAAGATCATATCCGTATGGATTTCAAGCTCTCGAGATTCTCAACAACTTTCATGTTGAACACCTTAGCTAAATCATTGTAGATTGAGAGAGATTGAGAGGAGAAGATCACTCATTTCTGGCCCTAGATTCTAATGGTGGCGGCTAGGTCAAAAAATTAGGGTTTTATATTATTTTTTATCAATTTCTGAAGAGAATGGGTGTATTTATAAGGAACGAGCGACACTATTCATCCCGGAAATTCCGAACTCCGATTTAGACGCCGTAACCAGTGTACCTAGAGTTTATCCCACGTTCCGGACACAATGGAACAGGTTTCGGAAGCTAATTCGGAAGTATGTGCGAGTTATGGCTGAAAACGTTCAATTTACATTAAACCGATTTAAATCGATTTCTAGGCGTTTTAATTTGTACCGGACAAACGGTAAATCCAATTGACTTGAAATTTGAAACCTTACAATAATATCACATTACGGATCCGATGAAACTGGTTTCGTCGAAATCCGAGACTTTTTGAAAAATGGCTATTTTGACTCGCCAAATTTAAATTAAAAATAATTCGATGCGTTTCGAGCTGCCACGATCAAACGATAACTCCGATTGACACGAAAATTGAAATCCGGTAATAACTAACTATTACGGATCCAATGGAACTGGTTTCGTTCAATTCTGAGACTGTTCAAAAATTGACTATTTTACAGTCGATTATTAAATATTAAAATATTCAATTTTCACAAATTTACTTTTAATTCGATTTTAAAAGTTCTAAAATATCATTCTAACTTCAACATGATAAAATAAAATTTTACAAATCATTTTAAATCATATTTAACTCAATTTTCAATTATTTCCATAATTTAACGTATTAAATTATCGATTTAATTATCCAATTAAATCCAAAAATTCAAATAAAAATTTATTTGACTTAAAAATTCACTTATTAACATTTAAAATTAATTAAATATTCAAATTTAAATTAATAAAAATTCTGGGTCGTTACATTTTGAAGTCGAATGTGGCTTTGGAAAAACGAATGTCGTTTTATTAAAAATCTTACGAGTTGTTTTATTTTCGATGGTTTTTGGGGTAGATATAACGATTGACTGAAATTCACATTTGTTTTCACCAAATTGAAATTCAAGTTTGTCACTGAAAAATTCTTCAAAATTATTGATTTCAAAATGGTGATGTGAATCGTCCCCTTTGGAATCTAACAACCCATCTTCGAAAAGTCCAAAGAAATCGTGTTTGTTAAATTCGTCTTCCTTTGTTGGATTATCAACAACTTCATTGCGTATCTCAAGTTCAAAATCCAAAGCTGTTGTATTCAAATTTTCAAAATTGAGAAAAGGAAGATTGAAGTTTAAATTTGGTTCCACACCCTCAAAAGAATTGAAATCCAACTCAATTACCGTATTTTCAACAACTTCATTAAGATCATCATTTTCAGTTTCAAAAGTTGTTATTTAAAAATCGTCAATTGTGGTAAAAGATGGATTATTATTTGACTCGTCACACGTTGGGATTTGATTTTGTTTTTCACGTTGATTCATATATGTTTCAAACAACAAATCCGTGTGATCATTGTAAATTTTGTTCATTTGTTCAACAAAATCCAATTTGTAGTTATTAACTTGAGAATTCTTGATTTGGATTTGTTGAGGACAAATTTTTTCAATCGCATCGTAGTGGAGATTATTCCCATTGCCAAAATTATTTGAAAAGTGGATCACGTTTTGATTTTGAAATTCATTTTGGAGTTCAAAATTGAGTTGGCATGGGTTATACTCGAAATTGTTTGAATTTTGAAGAGAATTCAAATTTTGATTATTTTGAAAACCTTGATTCGAGTTATAACACAAATATGAATTGCACAACTCATTTGTACTTTGATTTTGTTGCGTAGAAAGTTCAAGTAACGACGAAATGCTGTTTTCAAGAGTTGAGGGTTGACCGTTATTTTGGAAATTTTGTGGTTCAAAATTCGAATTGTCTAAATAAAAGTTGTTGTTAAAATATCCATACGAATTTGGAGTGAACTCATATGGATTATATTGATTTTCACAACTAAATTCAAGTGAGTAAGAAAAAGGAAACTCGGACATTTTCAAGATTTTTTTTATATTTGGATTTTTTATAAAGAAAAAATATTTACAAAGAGGAATTATTTTTCAAAATGAAAAATTGATATATTTTTTTGTATTTTGGTTTTTCATTTTTTTTTTGGATTTTTGATTTTAATTTTTTTTGGATTTTCGGAATTTTGATTTGAAAATTTTGAAAGGAAAATGAAAAAAAACCAAGTTAAGAAATATTTACAATTTTTTTAGTTTTGGATTTTGATTTTTTTTTCAAATATGCATGAACTAATGCAACTAAATGAGTGCAAGGGTCTAACTACAAATTATTTATCCTAAGTTAACGCAAAACTGTATGTTCACACATTTGTTCCTAGATAAACAAGATAGTTCTCAGCCAGGTAACGGGCAGGATTTATCGGTGCACCACGAATCACCGTAGCAATGCAGCCGAAGGTTTAAGTACCTTCAGAGGAACAACCACTATAATATTTACGGATCACCGTAATATTTATATATGTTATTACTCTGCCGTAGCCTAGATACCAAGAAATTAAACTGTTGAAAGAAGACAACTTGTCAATATACAATTAAGATTTATAGATGTCTAACCGTTATTATTAATTAAGATCTGAATGAAATGCAAGGCCGAAATTAAACGTGTATTAACAATGCAACTACGAATGGATTTTTTTTGAATTCCTTTTTTATTTCTAAAAATGAAAATGCAAGCAACCAACAATGCAAAGCTAATAAAACAATAGGTAAACAAGCAAACAGTTTTTTTTTGGGAAGCAGAGCGAAGTAATTATTTTTAGCAAGCGGCTCCTTTCCTTTTCTGCTTTTGCAACCTGAAACTAAAAACGAGATATATACAATTGTTGTTGTTATTATTATTTGGTTTTTTTTCTTTTTTATAAATGAAAAGTTTTGGAAAGAAAACTACTCTAAACAAAATTTCTTTTTTTTGCTGAAAAGGAAACAAAATTTAAAAGTGAAGTTTTACTTTAAAAAAAAATCTTTTTTGTAAAAAGGTTGAACTAAGCTAGATAAAACACACTTAAAACAAACAAAAGAAAGGAAAATGCTAACTCAAGCCCACCCCACAGGAATGATAAACCCGATCCACTACCCAAAACAAATTGCTACTTTAGAAAAAAAAATTACAAGCAAAACATCTCCCACGATTTCAATTCCACAATAAAAAAATTACTTCTTCAATTCGAATTCACAGAAGTACAATTTCAAGTCGCAATCAAAATCAAAGTCGAATTCAGATTTGAGGGGATTGGACGCGTTCAGATTCGAGTGAGATGAGGTAATTCACGGTGGGTCCGGCGATTGAACTTGTAACCACCCGCTATTTTAGACCCTTCGCATCCGCACATGTCGGACTTGAATAATTCAAAATACCGAATTGTTAATTTAAATTTGGCAAAACTCAGATATACAGTAAATAAATAATCACAGAATCACAGACACAGAGTAATAATATGCAGCGAAAGTAAAAGAGATAGTAGTTCATGAAGCTACTATATAAATATATAAGATACATCAGAGTTTACAACAAAAGAGAAATACGATACATCAAGTACAAATCAGAATACATCACGGAATCATCGAATACCGAAAGCTCGATAGATGGCTGCATCTCCAAGCGAAGCTCCAACTCCAAAGGTGAGTCTCACAAGCTAAACCACTCAGTCTGACCCGAGCGTAAAGCAAAACACAAACACTCGAGTCAGGATTAATATTCTCATATCAATAAATCCAACTCAAGTGAATAACAATCGAAATACAAGTAACTCAAAGGATGTTGGAATCACCATCCTCTAAGGATCCGTTAAACTATCTACTATGTAGTAGGGTACGCTAAATAGATAATGTCTATCAGTAATATAAAGTATCGAAATAGTGTTAAGGCGTTACCATTATCCCCCTTAACACATTTTATATAAGCATTATAGTTTATACAGCACTGTAAACTCCACCGTAAACTAGTGGGATATCAGGGTGTACTCCATAGGTATAACACAAAACAAATTCGTAGTGGTCGCGTATATTGAGATACAAGTATGACAAGGCACATGAGGCAATACCCAAGGTAGTGAAACTACCGTTTGCCTGATCCGGACCGGTAAGAACGCATCGCCGCAGCGATCGCAACACCGCGAAACAACACTCCTGAAATTCCGAGGATGCACCAATCAATAACAAGTAATGAGTAGTTTACGAAGAAGTGTGCTCGCTCGAGGTGGCTAACCCCATTTGGCCCGGCACGGCTCCTGATTTTAGTCATTTTCAATTTGGCACAAGTGTCAAGGCTATCCATTATCGTTCTCTTTCTTCAGTCATCACGTACATCATTCCAACCACTTCATTCTGGATCATCACTCCGCGTATAGTTATTAAAGTGGTTTTCGGTTTAGATAGAGAGTATATCCATAATCGATTCCGGTTTCTTCAATAACTTTCGTAATTATTACACCGATTGGTCGTTTACTATATTTCAAAACCAAATCAATTTCAATTTCAATTAGAATTTATAATCAACATTTCATTCGTCTTTCGAAGTCGATTTCCATAATTTACGTTTCAAAACTTCAAAATAACCATTTCAAAGTCTTACAATTCAATTTCAATTTTATTTAAACAATTCAAACATTCATTTAATTTCGTATATAAGTTTCATTCCGAAATCATTTAAAATGGTTTAATTTTCATTCAAATCAATTTAAATTCATTTATCGATTTCATTCAATATTCGTTAAGTTAATTTATCATTTAAAACAATTTTCAATTAAATTTTCAATTCATTAAATCGATTACTTAAGTTCAACTTTATTATATCAAAACTTCAAATTGAATTAAATTAGATTCGTCGAATCAAATTCTTTAAATTTCAAGTCTTATATTTATTCCAATAAATAACGTTTTATTTCTTGTTAAAGAAATTCAGTTTCACTTATTTAGTTACTTAGTTCAAATTTTAAAACTCAATTAATAAAGAAAATAAATTTCACATATTCAAGAAGTTCAATTCCACTTATTAACTTACTTATAATTTTCCAAACTTTAATAAATAAAGAAGCTCAATTTCATTTATTAAAGAAGTTCAAATCCACTTATTCAAATGTTCAATTTCTCTTATCAAAGAATTCAATTTTTATTCAATTATCAAATAATTCAATCTCATTCAATTATTTAATAATTTCAATCTTAATTATTAATACTTTCAAAACTTAATAATTACAAACTTGATTATCAATTCAAACTTAATTATTAAATCATTTCCTCTTAATTATGAATTCAAACTTAATCATCAATCATTTCAACTTAATTATAAATTCAACTTAATAATTTCAAACTTAATTATAATTCCAAACTTAATTATAATTTCAAATTTAATTATTAAATGATTTCAACTTAATAATTTCAAACTCGATTATTACTAATTCCAAATTATTTATTAATAATTCCAAATTTAATAATTAAATTTCAAACAACGTTCTTTCATCAATTACTACGTTAATATTTGTTTCAGATTTTAATACTTACCTTTTCCTTTCATACAATTCAAGTTCCAACTTTATTTCAAAACTTATTCTTTATTCGAATAAAATCATTTTTTTTTAAAATCAAATTATTGACCAATCGAATTTTATTTAATTCTCTATCCTAAGTCAAGTTCATTTGGGTATATATCATTTCAACCCGATTCCAATTCCAATTCAAAAATCAAAACATAACAAAGGGAACTTGCAGTGTGATAACTGAGATGGTGTCATAGTAAATAAACAAGCAATAACAACACCCAATAACAATCCAATACTTCATTCAAATAATCCCGAAATAATCGTATTAATTCGCATTGTTGTTTGTGCGAATTAATATAATTATCTCTAGAATCTACACTACCATTTCATGTAAATTAAAGATTATTACACTAATTTTTCTGTACAATTCTATACTTGACATTCATTATTCAATTCCATATTTTGTCGATTAATACAACATGAATTCAAATGGTACAAGGGTAATTAACTATTTTTCTACGTGTCAACTAATTAAGCATTTAAGGGGTCATATTTTTCAAATTTAACTAATCAAGTTCAACACATATGTCGATTCAAATTTTAACTACCATACGTCAAATTCAATTGCATAATATTTATCACTTTATACATTACAATTTAACATCCAATATAACAACAACAATCAATCAACTATCAGTCAAACGGGATTATCATTGTGTAAATAACAAATAATGGTGTCAGATGTCAAAGGTGAACTGATGCATAAATAATAGTGTAATAAATAAAAACAGCATATTTCAATTGTCGTTTCACTTGAAATCAAATTTAATAAATAAAAGAATATTAATCGTGAGTGATTGCTCACCTTTCGAGGCTAGAGAATTTGACAACAGAGCAAGATGCAAATTTCAAAGCGAAGCGAACTGGGCATTGGACGGACAAAGCTGATAAATGAGAATCGAGAAAACAAATCAAAACCGGATCGATGAAGATTATATAAGTATAAGAGAACTCTTATTCAAATTTATTTAATATTCATGTTTTTCAAACATCCCTACTTTTAAATTAAACATATCTATTAAATCAAATATATATAACTAACTTTACATATTATTTATATATAGACTAATATATATAGCTTATAAATGTTCATCTTTAAAAGCCCAACATATATAAAATTTCCTATTGAGTCGCAGACTATCCTACTTTGTAGGCAAAAGGCACGGTTACACTAATTGTACCAGGTTGACAAAACAAAGATGCAGACTCAGTACCCACCTACCCAGTCTCCATCAAAAATTTATAACTAAACTACTATTTACAAATTTTCACTCTACCGCGACCCAAACCACTTAAAAATTATACTTCAAATAAAATATAGCTCAATATATATACACGACAAATAGCATATATATAAAGCTTGAAATATACGACATAAATTTAACTACAGTGTTTTTTTTTCTTTTCAACATATACTAATCTTAAACATATACTTGTCCTGACTGCGACACACATACAACATCCTAAGACACACATTTTTTTTCCACTATTCTAAACGCACGCGCACACTTATATTAAACAGCCCTTATGTATACTTTTATATAAATACTTTACAGCAGAATTTCAAAAATCCAAACATATATTAGATGCTTTATTATAGAACAGAACATATGCTTTATAATTAAACTGAGCCAAAGATATTTACGCAACATATACAGTGCTTCTTTTTAAATCAACATACTGTACATACAAATAAACAAATCTTTATATATATACGTATATAACTGATGTATACTATATGTGTAGAAGCTAGGATTTTGTAAACAAAATACATGCAAAATAATTATGTGCATTTAACCCAATATATGCTAAAATAAATCTACATAAAAAAATTTATATAGAAAAATTAAAATACTAATATCAGTATATTAAACTATGTAGACATAAATATAACAACGTAAGCATGTACAATTTATATACCTTAACATAAGAGGAATGCTCGACTTAGGCTAAGTGGAGGCGGCAGGGACAACACGACCAGGCAGAGGTGGGAAAAACTAAGGTTGCTCTCGGCCTCGGTTTTCGAGCCAGGTAGAGGAGGCACGGCAAAAGGGTTGAAGGTAAAGCTATCCGGTGGATGGAAGAGTGCACTGACGTGATGGAGGTAGGTTGCGTGTGGGGGTGTGGTGCATGGGCTGCTATTCGTTGGGCTACACACGCGGCGGTGGGCAGATGCCGTGGCACGGTGACTGCTGGTTGGTGGCGAGTTTGTTCGGCTAGGTGATGTCAGGGAGGGGAAGAAGAGGGCGGTGGAGATGCTGGCGGTGATGGACAAACGAGGTAGAGGGGACGGGTCTCTGTGCTGCTGGGCTCGGGCCGCGGGTGGTGGCGGGAAGGCGGCGCGAAGTGGTGGTACACGGTGATACGGCGGAGAGATGGAGGCCGCGGTTCATGCGGTGGTTGTGGCCGAGGGAAGATGGAAATGGAAGGGGGTCGAGCGGGTTTCGTTACTGATGTGGCGTGGGTTTCTGTATTGGAGGCGTGGGTTGCGTGCTCGATTTGAAGTTGGGAGGAAAGGTGCTCCGGTCGGGTATGAGGGAGAAGCGCCCAGAGGCGGGTAGCGAAGGCGGTGAACTTTTTTTTTGGTGGCTCATGCAATTCGAAAGGAAGAAGAAAAAAAAATGGAGAGCGGAAGGAGATGAAATGTGAAGAATATAGGCTGGCAAAATAGTTTTATCAAAATGTACAGATCGCATGCATTCTTGGTAAACAGTAAATATAAATGCACGCATTGGTTCCAAGGAAGTAATAAAAGCAGATAGCAAAGCTAGAAGCTGTATTTTCTAGAAATCGTAAGTTTACGGCTATTGGGTTATTCAAGGTGGCAATTGAACGGTCATGAGAGGTAAAGGCAAAAGTTTGTAACCGATACGGTTGACCCTTCACGGTTATATCCGAGTACCGAAAATCCAAAACACGGAATTAAATATACCACAGTGATCAGCACGATGAGACGATGAAAATGGCATATAGATATTAGCGGTACGATCGAATTTTAAAAATTCGAATTTTTATACTAGCGGAAAATGCATGAAAATCATAGTAAAATAAGATCGACGGAGCTAAAGATGTCCGAATTTGGAAAAACGACAAACTGACATCTTGCTCAGAAGATGGTTTAGAATTTTTCTATATAAAAATATTTTGATTTTGAAAACATTTTATTTTCATCGCTTTTTTAACTGATTAAATTTAAGTAAATTTACGCACGAAATTTACTTTCATATTTTCGGATGAAAATTTACCAGTTGCTACGTTTAACTAGACGCATTACAAATATCAAATTTATATTCAAAATTTTATCGTTTAATATTCCACAAAATTTAAATTAATAACGTTACTAAAACCGTTAAAATTTATGGGTCGTTACAGAACTTGTGGTTAAGGCGATTGGTGGAGTTGCGATGGTGATGTCGACTGTTGAGGCAGAGGTTTGGGTTGTCGAAGGGTATAGCAGTTCGAATTGGGGTTTGTATTGCTGTCGTAGTTCGAAGTTTGGGTATTTCGTGAATTGGTCAGAGGAAGATTGAGTTGCGGTTGATGTCAATTGTGGGTGACAAGATGTCAGGTGATGGCTAGAGGCAAAGCGATCGCGAACTATTGATGGAGGCGAGGCGAAGGGATTTTGTTTCAATTGCAGTAGTTTGGTTGAGGAGCGATTGTGGTAATCGAATTGCTTGCCGTCGTTTGCTTTGGTTGCGGCTTCAGCTCATGTTGATTTGGAGGGTGGTCTGAGTGATTGTCAGTGAGAAGTGAAGGGTAACAATAGTGGTATTCTCGAGTTCGGCTTTGGTTCGAAGTGGAATCTCTGCAGGCGACTGGAGAGGATATTGGAGGACGAGGTGTTGCTGGTTCGATTAGACAGGTCGGTGACTGAAGCAGATGATCAGGTGAACGTTGGAATATGTTATATGCAGAGGAATGTTAGTGTTGTTTGATATGAGAAGTGGGTGGAAGTGTTGTAAGGTGGAAGACAGGGAGAGGCAGTATGCATAGGTCAGAGGGCGAAGGGGATGGCAATGATTATGATGAAAAGTTGATGGTGGCCAGTCAGTGACTGATGTGGGAGAACAACAGTTGTTTCAGGTTTGATGAGGACGTTTGTTTTGCAGAAGCAAGAAGTTTGGTCTGAAGTCGTGATGTTTGATGATGATGACAGTAGAGGCTTTGGTGGGTGAATGTAAATGTATATGAATGGGCAGTAGTGTGTTGCTTGAATGGATTTTTGAAAGTGTTTGGTCAGGTTGGAGGGAGAAGCAAGGTTGTCGAAGAGTGGAATGTTATAGAGTATTGGACTGTGGTGACTGCTTGAAGTTGGCAGTGTGGGTTTTGTAAATGTAGCAGCAGTGAGTGGTATTTTTGTGGAGGTGCGAGTGGTGGAAATGGAATTTTGTTGAGATGTTTGCAGCAGTTATGTGGTGGTTCTGTAGTGTTGTGGATTGATGGAATTGGTTGTGGAAGCAATTGAAATGAGGTTGGTGAGGAAGCAAGAGGTGGATGGCAGTATATATGCTGGTTACAGATTGTTTATGGCAGTGGGCCTGTGTTGATTGTTGAAGCAAGGCAATGAAGTCAAGGAGAAAGTTATGGTATGATGGAGATGACAGGCAGTGGGAATGTGCAGAGGCAAAAAGGTGATGGATCAGGGAGTATGTTTGAAGTGTTACGGCAAGTGATGAGGTGAGGCGAGTTGATAAAGAAGAGGGATGTTGTTATTGTTTGATGTTGGTGAATGATGAAGGCATGATGCAGTGAAGTATTGAAGTAGGCAGAGGTTAAGAGATGTGAACAGTGAGTGAATAGGCAGTTTGATGGTGGGAAGTTTGTTGGTTTGAAAGAGAGGAGTGTTGGAATGTGAAGTTACACAGGATGTTGAGTGGAAGTGGATATGCAGGGATGTTGGTTTGCAATGTAGAAGTTGTTGAGTGGTTATGCCAAAGGTGGTGGAAGAAGCAGGCAGGCTGATAAAGTGGTGAAGGCCAGTGGAAGGCAGGGGATGATCTGTTAAGGTGGTGATGGTGTGCAGACAAAAGATGGTGATGTTTTGGAGGTGTGTTGTTGTGGTTTGCTGTTGATGTATGAAGGTGGCAACTGAAGTGGTTGTAAACAGTATGAAGAACATAGATGCACAGTGAGATATGCACAGTTAACAGAAAAATGAAATAAAAGGCAATGTAGATTGTAAGATGTAAATTGTAAATAAAATGAAATGCAAATTGGCAAAGAAATAAAATGATTTTTTTGTTTTTTGTTTTATTTTTGTTTTGAAACTTTGATGTTTTTTTTTAAATATGAAATGCAAATGCAAATGCAAAAACAAACAAGAAAAACAAGCACACAACAAAATACACAAAAAAATCGAACAAACACACAATTTTTTTATATGTGCACACACACAAAAATCAAACAAAAATAATCCGAAGAATAGAAAATCAAAATCAAAGCATTTCCCCGGAAACGACGCCAAAAACTTGTTCATCGACGGAAATTCTATCGGTTTAGAAAAACGTCGAACGAATTTTGAAATAAAATTTACCGCAAGCGCACGGTGTACGAATGTAGCACGCGACGAATACGAGTCGATCCACAGGGAATTGTTGATTTAAATTTCCTACTCAATCAAATTATACCAAAGTCGAGAGTGTGTTTAGGCTAGAAAATGAGAAAATGAACTAACTAACAAAAAGAAAAGAAATGAAAATATGAGAGTTAAATGACAATTTAGAGAATAAATCCACTCTTTGGATCATGTAGTTCAACACATGAAATCATGATCTCTCTTTTATGGTCATTAGTGTTTTAATTGATGTGTTTATCATAAGTATGACATATTTGAGCTATTGATTAGCCAACATAAGCCATCAAAATATAACACACCCCTTAAACACTTACTAACTTTCATGAAACTTGACAAAGAAAATGAAAATGAAATCTATTTTAAGTATGGCCTATTAACTATTGATTAGAAACATAGACCATCAAACTTTAATTTCAAATCACTTTCTTATGCCATAATCATATATTCATGAAGAGGCATTTGTGTTAGTGATTGTTTAAGCATAGTCTATTTGGTGTCAACAATACATGCTATCAAATTCAACACAAAAACAACAAATAAAACACTTCATTGATCATCATTAAGCACAAAAAGAGAGCATGAATTAACAAATAGTTGGAGCTACATAATTAGAGAGCTTCATTACCCCCTAAATTGAAGGGGTTTAGCCTCTCATATTTGTCATCATATTAACAAATGTAGCAAGCAACATTGAATAAAAAGAAGAGGAAAAAAAGAGCAAAATGAAAAGAAAAATTATTCTACTTGCATAAAAGAGAAGAGATCTACACTACAACATGAAAGTAAATGAACATGAAAAGGAAAGAGCATGTATTAAATTGCATAAAAAAAGATTACATAAAATAAAAATGGCTAAGTAGCCATGAAAAGAGAAAGATGAGCTTTCATTTTATTTTTGATCTAAACTAAAGAGAAGGAGGCCTAAGAGAGGCTAAGTAAGAGATGAGGTTACATGAAACATAAGGGGTTATTTATACAAGCATGAAACCCTAATCCATAATTTGGGGAATGACCAAACTACCTTGAGAAAGTGTGGAGGCCAAGTAATCATTAGCTCCTACTAATCATCATTTAAGTGTACATGATGCCATTATTTCCATAAGCATGTGCATTAGCCTCTAACTTGTAAATTAAGGTAGGTGGGTAGGTGGGGTCCTCCATTATCTTCACTTTGAATTATTTCCATCTTCATTCCTTTATATTCGTTGTGCATGCATATTCCTTCACGAAACCACTCCTATTTGAGACCATTTTCCTACAAAAATATATATAAATTTCCAATCAATTTTTCTCAAAGAAATATATGCACATAAATGACCGTTTTGCCCCTATATGAAGATGGATATGTGAAATTTTAGAATTAATATGGATTTTGGTTAAAACAAGTTAAAATACCCAATATGATCATTTATTTAATTTAAAAAGAATAAATATGGTGGTAAAAATATGCACATTTACGTGCACATCAATCAGATAAGTATAAGTTGTCCAAAAACCGCTTTGATCCAAATCAAGCGTTTAAACTGAAAATACCTTGATTATAATTGAAGATGAAGCTTTTGAAATGCAAGGGCTACTTGCTACTAATCCTAAGGGTGATTGAAAAATGGTTGTAGTAGAGGTAGTTCTTTCAGTTTCTTTCAGGCCTACAATGAACTTGTATGGATGAATGCTAGCACCATATTGTTGCTTGGAGGGTAAGATAGTTGCTATATATAAAACGGTAATCATAGCCTCAAGCCCAATCAACCGAGAAAATGATTGAAGCGGGGATATGCGGCAGGGCTATGTGGGTCACTCCTATTAGGGTATGGTCATCTCAAGATCTAGTGTCGACATCTCTATGTATGCTTCAGGGCCCATTATGGTTATTCAATCGCAACCAAAGGGTAATCATATTCGGCGCTATCTAGTAAGGGATAGGGCCGGCTCTGAATAACAGAGGTGCAACATGTTGTACTCTCTTGTACATTTTATGTACAGGTGTTCGGATTCGGTGGGTAGACCCTTACCCTTTCATGTTGGAATACATTCTCGAATAACTGCCTTCGGACTTGATTGTATACCAATTATACTAGAATTTAACATTGAAACAATTTCGGCTATGATTAATATGTATTTGTATTCTAGATACTATCGTAATATCCTTGGATTTATATAAAAATGGTTTGGTAATGGAAAGGTAAACCCCATCCATGTTTATGTGCAACATAGTCTTACGGGATATCTTTGATTTTAAAAGGGTATTACAAGTTAAATAAACTAAATTCCTTGTGATTTGAGTTTGTCACGCTGCATTTACCAAACTGATCTGGACAATATTTTTCTTGTAATGCTCCGGTCAGCACGAGCATATTTTTCAAATTTAGCTGGATTCTTTGGATCTTTCAGGAAATGAGCTGGATCCTTTAAGATGTACTCACGTACCATATATTTTTCCGTTGTTCTATTTTGTTTTGTTCTTGTCTGTATTTATCAGCAATTGTAAGCACATGCTGTTATAACTGTCCAGGCTGATAATAAGTTAATGTACTCTAACATTGTGTATAATAAAGATGATTTCTTTTTGTAAAGACTTGTTTATATTATATATTACTTGTTACCTTTTATGAGACTCTATTCTATCTTCTTTTTTCTTCACCCATTTATGTGGGAAGACAATTCATCAATCTGCACTCCTTAAGCAGCAATGTTAGATATCCAGAACGAGCTCCTATTATAGCCATACAACAAGAATCCTCAGTAATCCAAGAAGAAGATTCTTCACCAATGGCACTACTGCATGCTGGCTATAAATAGGTGACAATCCCAAGGCACAAGGGACCTTTTTGGTGCATAAAAAACTTAAACAATCATATAGTACTTTCCTATATTAGATCTCTATTCAAAAAATCATTGACGGAAGAAACATATAGATTCAATGTACTAAGCCTTTTGGCTAAACAAGAGTAACTAAATAAAGAAAGGACAATGGACGTAGGGACTTTTGGCTCGAACCACTATAAAATGTCCCGGTGTACTTTCTGCACGTTATCTTCTTCTCGGTTCCATCACGACTTTATAGCACAACCTTCCTTAACTCCAACATTTTTACTTGAAGTCTCGGTAACCTCATAACCACGACCCATAACTTAAGTAACTTTCGAAGTTATATCTTCGAACCTAGGGGGTTGCGGTAGACGAAATTTTGGCACTATCATTTTTGGTGTTAGAAGCAGGTCTCGAACCTCTGTCATTTGTTTCCTCTCAGAAAATCTAGTAATATCATCCCTCCAACCATGACTATCTTCGAGAATGAGAAGCTAACCCTAGAGTTGCACCCAACCTTTGTATTAGGATCATTGAAGAGGACAACAATTAGAGATTTATTACCCTCATCTTGGAGAAAGAGAGTCGCAAAGAATATGATCCTATTTATGAACTTCAAGCTCTCCAGAGCAGATGACTTTTGGAGTATCATTAGGAGTCTCTCCAAGAGTCTGCTCAACTCTGAGGGATTGTTAAGGCTATAGCGAACAAAATTAATGATCCAAGTATTATGATGATAACAAATAATGGTTCCTTTATCCCTACTAAAAGTGCCCTCCCGTCACTTCTACTCTTCGACCACGGAAGAAGGCCCAATGAGACCAAGTCTTCACTCTCCTCAATCAGAGCCTGTCTTAGATCTTTTAGAAAACACGTAGAGAACTCTATTATCCAAACTATCCCCCACCCATCGCAGAAGATCCAAAATGGAAGAATTATTGTGTTTTCCATCAAGCAAATGGGCATAAAACAGACGATTGTCGAATTTCTCAAGCCAAAGAAAACTTCATATGGAAAGGGAGGTTGACCGAGTTTATCAAATAGTTACTTAAATATCTCATTTTTACAAATATCTAACTTTGTAATGTTTCAAGGAAAGTTTATGTAGACTCATTCAACCGAATATATATACATCCCCTTCTGAAGACAAAGAATGCTATAGGAATCTTTATATTTGAAGTAACCTCTTATCCTACTAAAGACGCTCCTTTCAGTTTTAGCTCTTTCTTCTCTCGACAAGTACAATCTATGCTCGATACCCATAACATTTTATCTAGTACATCCTCTTTTTAGTTCTTTTCAATTGTTTTGTCTACATTTATTGTCCAAGGGCCAAAACCCTTTTATTGATCTAATAAGGTCAATAAAGAGTTTCATATTTATCTTAAAATATTAATTTTCTCGATAATTCTCTTTCTTAAACTTAATTTAAATATATTTCCTACCTAACAGTAAAGCCTATTAACTACTCAATTTCAAAAGTCTTTTACAAAGTAATTCGAAAGCACTTCTATTTCTCTTTCACTAAGTTACAATTAGCTTTTTGTATAACCAGTAACTTAAAATAGTTTTAGAGGGCCGACACCAGCCAAAAGTGGTTGTAGATGGATCAAAAGTGGTTATAGATGGACGACGCCAGCCAAAAGTGGTTGTAGATTAGGACCCAACGTTAAGTTAGTAGACCTTGCCATAAGAGCACCCCCACAGTGATGCGCAATAAAGTGTGACGCTAATATCTGCGTTTAAAAAGATGTTGAAAAGTAGAATGCATGCTGATAGCAAGTCATGGTCGGTGGAATCATGCAACAGTTCCCCGGTTATATTAGAATATTAGATATATTCCTAATAATAGTGAGCCTTGGTCAAGTAATACCATGCATTGAGTAGATTCCCAATTAGATTAGATGTTTGGTAGATTCCCAATCAGATTAGACTATTCAGTAGATTCCCAATTAGATTAGAATGCATGGTAGATTTCCAATAATAGTGAGCCATGGTCTAGTAGTACCATGCAATGTATTAATTCTCAATTATATTAGAATGTTAGGTAGATTCCCAATTATAATAGAATATAGGGTAGATCCCAATGATAGCGAGCCATGAACGAGAGGTTCCATGCATTGGGTAGATTCCTAACCATAGTGAGCCACGATCAAGAAGTATCACGCATAAGTTTAGAATTGGAAAGAATTCTTAATAAAATTGGAGTTTTAGGAGAAAATTTCCTAAAAAGAATGAGCATTGGGTAAGGATCCCAATCCAAGCTATATGGATGACATCAAGCCAGTAAGGATGGACATCAAAAACCCTGATACGACGAGACGCCAAGGGGCAAGAAGAACCTAAGATAGAATTAGAATGGACAAGAAAAATGGCTCGAGTTGAAAAAATAATTAACTAAAAAGACCCGGAGAGGCCTCACTGTTACAGATAGATTAAGTGATCAATAGTACATCTAGAATACAATATAAAAAAGGAAAGAAGAAGGAGAATCATCTCATAAGCCTTCATACATGTTTTTACGCTAGTTTCGTCCTCCTTCACCGCCTTCTCCAAGTGAGATTTGAAATGCTCCTCCATCTTGTCGTATGTCTTTAATGCCCATTCCATCTTAAAATGCTTAAAGAGATTCTTCGACCATCCTTAGCACCCACAAGAAGGTCTAATGTATTAAGTACTTGGACTAAGGGAGAACTCCTCTCGGGTTGGGGATGAGGTCTAGAAGGGACAAAAGTGGTTCTACAAGAAGAAGAAAATCCTACACCGGCATGACCTCTACCCATTCCGCGAGCTAGAGAGGGCGTAAACGTAACCTCGTTAGTTCGCTAATTTTCAGTTTTAAGCTCTTGTAATTTGATTGCTGAAAGCTCTTGGTGAGCTTCGTTCAACTGTTATCGAAGAATAGACGTGGAGTCCCATAAACTATAAATGGCAGATTCTGAAGCCTGACCAGTAATTGGCACTACCTCCGGAATAGCGAACGACTTCTTAGATAACTCTTCGAAAGTTCACTTTAAAGATCCATTGTCTTTCAAGATAGCATGAACATTGGTACTGAAATCAAGGTTATACTTCATTAGTTTGGCTATTTTATTATTGAGACTTTGTTGCAAGGTGTTGCAGTCTCTCTCTAGTTCTAAACTGTTGGGACATAATTGCCCCTAAAAGAAATTCAAATTAAAACCATAAAAGGCAGATCATCGTAAAGTTAATTCTGTATCATTCTATTAAATATTAGTAAAGATAAAAAAGAGGATACAAAATTTATGGTCCCCTATGATAAGCAATTTTCTCCTTGGTAGCCAAAATAATCCTAAGGCCTCTACACCTAGTATCAGTAAGGGACCCCGAGGGTCTAGCCATGTTGGAGAAAGAAATGTCCTTCCTTAAACCACCCTTTGGTACAAAAAGTTTTGAAGGAGAAGAATCTGCTAGGTATAGATTAAGGTTATCATTTGGAACATACTAGGGAACATATTCTGAAATATGTTCGCTTTCGCGAGTCTTCCCTTTAGCAATAACTAAGGGAGGCTAAGTTATACTTCGGTAACCAGGTAGAAACTTCGGAGTTATAGTTAGGGTTGGATTATAGAATCCCCTAAGGAAGATATCCTTTTATTCTTCAAATGAGGGTCTCCCGGATGTAGTTTAAAGAGTCGGGCAAACTCTTGAAATACCTCGCCTCGATCATCTAATGCAAGCTTTAATTTACCTTTAAGACCCAAGATTTAGTTGATTGTGTAACTCTAAGCCTAAGGGATTTAATTGATTTGGCACAAGTTCGGTCGTGTGTTTCCTGTACCTCCTTGGTCTTATTGGACAAGTTTACATTCCTTAGTCTACTGGATGTTAGTCGGGATTTAAGGGCATTTATGTTTGCTAACAACTTCGAGTTTCTGATTTGACTCCTCTTCCATAATACTTCATATTGGGAAGTGAAACCTAACTTTCTCTATATAGAAATGTGTAATGGAATAAGTACTTTAGAATAGAATTGATGTTGTCAATGAGGAAAATAGTTCACCAAAAATCTAAACATCAAATAAGGGTATCACCAAAGCCAACAACCACCACAGAGAAACACATAAAAAGGAAATATATCAAAAATATTACAAACTGAAAGCTCAAACATGATCGGCAACAGATTTCTAAGAATCAGAATGATGACTTACCTTTTCTTTATCAACATCCTCATTCACTAGAGCCGAGGATACAATGCTCGCTAAGGCTCAAACTTTTTCATACTTCTGGGAAAAACTCTCTTCAATCCTTTTGCCATTAGAATTAAAGCCCATGGAGATATTACACCTTTCTCCCAGTTGAATTCATAGGCATTATAGAGGATCTTCAAGGCTTCAGTAGCAGCCACCTTATCAGCCTCTTCCTTAATGACCAAGCTCGAGACCTTTTTGTTAACTTCTACCAACTCTTCTTCATGCTTAACCTTTTCATCTTTTAAGGCCTTCTCCAATTCTTTAATTTTGGTCTCAGAAGCCTTCGCCTCCTTAAGCCTCTTCTTCCTCTCATCCTGGGCCTACTTCTCGGCCTTCTTCTTTTATTCAGCAAACTGCTTATTAATGGACTTAGCCATTTCTCTGTATTTAGCTAATTGTCTCCCAGTATCTTCAGCCTTTACCAACTCTCCCTTTAGCTTTTGGAACCTTTGGTGGAGAATGAGAAGTCGGCTAGACCTATAAAAAGAAGGTCATTATGAAACTAGAGTGATAAGTATTTCATAAGAGAGAAGAGGTCTTTACCCTAAGGTGGTCCTATATCCCTATGCTTATTGTCCTCCCAAAGCTATCAATGTCGTCGGCTAACTCCATTCAGGAGTACCCTACAACCTTGGCCAGGTGATCCGTAATAGTGGAACGGGTGACATCAATCACCTGATCCACCTGGTCCTTGGTATAAGAAGTCAGAACAAGGGCATCTAGGGTAGGTCTGGTTTTGGTAGAAAGTATATTCTTTTTAAATCTTTTTGCAGACGGGTCCTTTAATATTTTTTCCAGCCGAGTGGAAGTGGAGGAAGATGATTTGTTCAATAGCAGTTCACCTACCTCGAATTCATCTCCAAAAGCCACTACACATGAAAAGAGAAAGCGAGTTAGATAAACAAACATATATTTCGTGAAAGTTATATCCTCGAACACATGCTATAAGATATTTAGAATCAAGGTCTACCCACGGGGGCGGCATCATGTCTTTTGGTTTTAGCATTTTTAGGATTAGAATGAGTAGATTCTTTGAGATTACACAAATCAATCACGTCTAAGTACATGGTTTCAATTGAAAGGGGATCGTATCCAAGAAGCCGAACCAAGGATGATAGCAACCAGCAAGCTATGAGATTAACCTCGGTGAGAACAACATGTCTAAGCCGTTCCCCCTTCATAATTTTCAAGGCCTCTTCATACCTTGCATTGGAAAGATCTTGAAGGGTTAGGGCCTTTTCCCTCCTAATTTTTTCTAAAGAGACAAAGGAGGAAAAGTTATCAGGGAACAATGCGACTAAAGATTAAAAGCAAGAATATTCTAAACTGGAAAAATTTAAATATTTACAAATCTCTAGTAGTTCAGTAATAATTCGAGGATCATATGCCTTCATGGAAAACCAGTGAGTGGCTATCACCTTGCTAAGTGGCTTTATTATGGGCATATGTTTCCAAAAACGAAGTAAATATAGGTGAATTGCAGAAGTACCAGATGATCCTTGAAGATTATATAAGTAATGGATCTCGAATGTTGTCATGTTGTGGTACTCCTTTCGGTACATTGCTACATGAATGTTGTCATGTTGTGGTACTCCATAGAACTCTAGAATACTAACAAATAAAGGAGCAAGAGGGAGTGATATCCCATTTGCTAAATGCTCTAAGATCAAGGTGAAGAACTCGTCAGGAGGTTCACTCCAGTCATCTTCTAAATTTGGAGGCTTGACTTCGACTCTTTCAATCACATAACTCTCTATCCAATTATCCAGATCTCCTTGATTAGTTATAGGTATGTCCATTGAAAGGTCTAAGAAGGGACCAGTGTTAAACTAGTTACTCAGTGGAAATTCCAAAATTCCTACCGAAAAGGTTGAAATCCTATGGTCCGAAAGGAAATTGGGCCTAAAACTAGATTCTACAGCCCAAACTCAAAGTTCTTGACTCTTTAAAAGAACAATCTTATCATCTAAGCGATTATCAATCTAAGTAGGTGAAACGTTCAGCCTAAGGACAAAATCTTACTTTAGCAGATAACAAGCATCATGGATTAACTAATGAAATAATACCCCAAAGTAAGATCGATCGTTAACGTCACAATGTTAATCGAAATCGAAATTTCCTAAATTCAAAAATGGGAAATGCTCGCAAATATTTATTGTGGCAAAATATACTGATAAAATCTTAGGAAAAAGCAAAAAACATACTGTTTCAGTCGAGGTTTGCAGTAATCTGTAAAATTTTTGAAGCTTTTAATGGCGAAGGAAACCATTAGCAATACGAGTAAGAAAGAAAGGAAAGAGAAAGGGTTTAAGTAAATCCTAAAGCCAATTGTAGAGATTATCTAGTCATCGAAATCCTAACCATAGAGTAAGGCGTGTCAGAATACAAATCATTATGGGAAGGAGGCACTTTTCCATAGAAATCAATAGAATCGTAATAGTGGCAAAGGCATTTAATGCAAAAGCAAGATCGCTTGACACTTAGTCTAGATATTGCCTTTCGGCAAGACAAGTATCTCCAAAAAAAGTATCTTCTAGACCTCACAGTCTCAAATATGATTTTACCTTCGGCGCCAAAACCGTTTCACTTGACACTTAGTCTATATGGCTTCAAATATCAAGCATGATTTCCAAAGGTTTAGACCCACGGTCTTAAATTTGATTTTTCCTTTTGGCACCAAAATAGTTTCGCTTAAGACTTAGTCTAGATGGCTTCAAGTGTCAAGTGTAATTTTCAAAAAGTTTAGACCACATGGTCTTAAGTAGAATTTGCCTTTCAACACCAAAATAGTTTCGCTTATCACTTAGTCTAGATGGCTTCAAGTGTCAAGCATGATTTTCATAATTTTAGCACTCATAGTCTTAAGTTAGATTTTGCCTTTCGGCCCCAAAACAATTTTTCTTGTCACTTAGTTTAGACAGCTTCAAGTGTTAGGCATGTTTTTTGAAAATTTAGACCTCACAACCTCAAGGTAGATTTTTCCTTTTTGCACCGAAATCGTTTTGCTTACCACTTAATTTGGGTGACTTTAAGTGGAAGGCACGATTTTTGAAAGTTTTGATGTTATAGTCCTGACTTAGATTTCATCTTTCAACCTTCAAACATTTTCTACTCATTATCTAGCCTAGATGGCTTCACATAACCAATATGATTTTGAAGGTTTTTAAACTCTCGGTCCAATATTAGATTGACCTAAGAAGATAATCAAGAAAAATAAACTAAACCTTCACATGTCAAATTTTACTTCATATTTCAGATATGAAATAAACTTTGAGAGGCATGTTTTATACCAAAAAAATTCTCAATAGTAAAACAATGATTCTCTTCCTTGTAGCCCAATGCTCTATATCCATATGTATTGCAAGAGTTATGATGCTTAAGTATTTAAAGAACGAACGAGTTGAGCCCATCTCAAAAGAATAATACCACGGGCGGAAGGGAATATCTAATTAGTGGATCCAAAGCCCGAAAGACCAATCTATAGTAAAAGGAATAAATGGTTGGAACAATCAATAAGATAATATGCAGACAGATGCAAGTGGACATTTAGACGAGAAGATAATTCATCAACCGATACTCCTTAAGCAGCAATGTCAGATATCCAGAACAAGTTCCAATTGTTGTCGTACAACAAGCAACCTCAACAATCCAGGAGAAGATTCTTCACCAATGGCACTACAACACGATGGCTATAAATAGATGATAATCCCAAGGCATAAGGGACCTTTTTGGCATATAAAGAAGTTACACCATCATAGAGTACTTTCCTATATTTGAGCTCTATTCAAAAACTCATTAATGGCGAAAACATGTGGATTCGATGTAATAAGCATCTCAGCTAAACAAAATTAGCTAAATAAGGAATGGACAGTTGGCATAGGGACTTATGGCCTTATTTACTTTATGCACTTTATCTTCTTCTCGTTTACCATCACGAACGTTATAACTCAATCTTCCATAACTCCACCCTATTTACTTCAAGTCTTGGTAACCTCATACCCGAGATCCATAACTTAGGTAACTTTCGGAGTTATATCTTCGAACCTCGGTGTGTTGGTGTAGACCAAATTCTACACTAGTAGTTACCATCTTCTTTTAATCCAAATTCCTTGATGGTTGTTATACAATATTCTAGCTCGATTATATTGAACTGATTGCACGAGTTAGATCGGACTGTTATCAAGGCCAATGATTATGGAGCAATAATTGTGGGACACAGAAGTCAAGTACATATGGTTAGATGGAATTAGAATTAAATTGAATTGGCAGATAAACAATTAAAATGTTAAAAGTATGGAATATAGCTCAATAAAAGGAAAGGATTAGTATGGATTAGCTCCTTGAGAGGGATCAGCATATTGCACCTCATAAAAGAGGGTCGTTATAGTTGATTAAGATGGATCAACATATTTTATGAAAGAAGATGAATCAGCATACTTCAACCCATAAAAGAGTGATCGACATGTTCAATTTAGAGGGATCAACATGCTTTATTGGAAGAGTTGGATTATCATGCTTCATTGAAAAATATGGGTCACCATGCTTCATTGGAAAATATGGATCGACATGCTTCACCAAGGGATGGATCGGCAAGCTTCATTGAATAGGATTCGCCATACATCAAAGTCCAAGGGTATTCTTGCATTCAACAATCATTATTTTTAGATCTACAAGTCCAAAGCAAATGAAATATGGAAAGAAAGATATATGGACCCTAGGGAACCTACCCTAGGGATGGCATATCACATGGGAAAACCTTAGGGGTTCGACATGTATCCCTATAGAAGGTTCGGTAGTCGGTAGTGAAAAAATCATAGCAAGTTAAAGATTAAACAATAACTTGAGCCCCAATGTCCAAACGACATGAGAATTGAAGGGCCGGTATATTTAAGCATGCGAAGCCACCATAGGGATTGCTGCCCAAAAATCAAACAATGAAGGGACCTGCAATGATCCCTCCTCAATGGGAATTGGGCCCAGCGATCCTTGGGTTGGCCCATATGGATTAGAAGGTCCTTTAGCTGATGTTTTAGAGAGATGGCTGTCATCTTCATCTATATATACTGGCCTAATGGGTCATTTTGGGGATCTTTATGCTGCTTGTTACTTTATTCTTTATTGTAATCAAGTGTTCTCTATTCTCAACTATTGTAATCAAATTTATAAGTGATCAGTAAAGATAATCTTCAAAGTGGACGTAGGCATACAATGCCGAACCACTATAAATCTCTTTGTTTCTGTTTTTTTTACTTTTGTTAGCTTAATCTTTTCCTCTGTTTAATTTTATTTTCTTCACTTACTTCTCTACAAAAATCTGTTCTTAGGTGTTTGCGACCAATTTGGTTGCAAACATTTTGGTTCTTTCACTGAGAACCTTGATTCTCAACTTGCTGCTACTGGATTGGATAAATCCCCCAAAAAGGATCCATAGTTATCTTCATAAAGTTGCTTATACTATTCAGATTTGAAAGAATTTAAGACAAGGAGATTGATAATGGTGAAGCATACTAGATCTACTTCTCAAAATGTGGAAGGAAATGAGACTACTAGCATTCAACAAGGAGACCTGAGCAATTAACCAACAAATGTGAATGCTGATCCGGTTGAAGTTCAGAACCCCATTGATTTTATTACCAGAGCTGAGTTTCATAATTTAATGAGAGAGACAATGGAAAGCCGTCGACAACTAAATTAGCAAATTTAGACCAATATGAAATTGATGAACCAAATTACTTAGCAAGGGAAAGCAAGGAGGGAACCCACTTCTTACCAGACATCGAAAATTTCTAGCTCATCAGATGAATATCTTAGGCATAGGCACGTGAGATTGAAGAAAATCATGTATAAACTTCGAAACGTTGCCCGGCAGACCACCGCCCTAGGGATCGGTACTGATCCCTCCTCTAGAGGAGAGATTCCCCCATACACTTGGAGAATCATGCTGGAACTACTTTTAAATTTTGGATGATGAATTCGATTGAATGCTGACCAGTTACCTTCCTGGAATGATGATGCGTGAATGTAAGAGATGCGTGTCAGGAATATGGTGAATGAAGAAGGCATGAAATGACCCGTAGACATCGACCAGACAATTCAAGCGAGATGGAGCGTGACCACCGCTTCACATTAATCATCAAAACATCGACCTTATCGACATTGGTCATACAGTTAGTGGGGAAGAGCCAAGGCTTAAATAACGAAGATTGGGGAATCTCAAGAAGTCATACCCTATTCACTGATAGTGTATTGCATGCACGGTACCAAAGGATGATCAACATGACATTGATGCCTGTCTACGAGTGAAAAACTGACCCCATGCGGCACATCATGAGATATGAATGGTTGATGGATTCCGCGCAAACTGACATTGCGATCAAGTGTAGGTGTTTTCTGAAATAGCAGTGATGTGGTTCATCAAACTACCCCGACAATCAATTTCTAGATTCGATGTTTGGCAACCAATTTTGTGGAGCAATCTGGATGCATGCTATTCGTCCTAAAGACATAATGCCCCTTTCCAGTGTGATTCAGGCTCTAGGAGAATCGTTGAAAGATTATTTGGAGAAATTTCATACGACTGTCACAATGGTCAGTAATTCGAATGATCATGTGATATTTAAGGCCTTGCCAAGAGGATTGATCCTAAGTCTGAATTTGGTGATTGGTTAGTTGATAAGCCGCCCACAATGTTGGAGCGCTTTTATGCAAAGATGACACAATATTTGACGAAGAAAGAAGCCAGGTCCTCTAGAAAAAAGATTACTACAGGACTAAGTGGAGGAGTATGGAGTAACATTACAATCAAATAGTCTAATGACAGTTGTTGGAAAGTCCCAGTGAATGTTTAGAATAAACCAAATCAGCAAAAGAGAGGTGGAGATAGGAACTGAGAACAAAAGAGATATTCTGGAAGGTTGAAGCCTAGGTTTCCCATGTATTATAATTACACGCCATTGAATGCATCCCTAGAGAATATCTATCTATCTAGTTGAAATACCATGTAGTATAGGAAGCCGCCTTCGAAAGAATCAATAGAGAAGCAGACTCGGAAATATTGTCGGTTTCATGAGTGTTATGAGCACAATATAATGAATCGGACATCTTCAGGATGTTATAGAAAAATTAATTTGAGAAAAGAAGTTACAACAGTTTGTAAAAGCCCTGTAGGATGGCGGGAAGGGGACTTCTGACCCCAATCAAGGGCAAGCTCCGTGTAGGGCAGAGTAGCATGCACAGACCGGTGGAAGACTGGTAATATATACAATAGCTAGAGGACTACATCTAATTGGCAAGAGTTGGCAAGAGATGGAGCGCTATGCTAGCACGATTAGGCATATGGACTTTTAATGTTGTTTGAATATGAAAGATGGAGCTCCAGCAAAACAATGATGTACAACGATGGATGATATTGTGTTTAGCAACAGAGATATAGATAAGGTAGAGGCTCCAATAATCGACCCAATTGTTATTTCAGCCATGATTGGTCTTGCTTTGGTAAGAAGGATTTTGATTGACTGAGGAAGTTCGGTGAATATAATCTTCAAAAAAGCTTATGATCAAATGAGGATGGAAGCAAATGATTTAAAAACATCTAAAGCTTGTATACACGGCTTTAATGGTGGTGCAACCAAAGCTGTTGGTTATGTCGAATTACCCGTTGAGTTGGAAGAAGGTGAACGAAGGAGAGTGTGAATCTTGTCGTTTATTGTTTTGGATGTTGATTCTCCGTACAATTTTTTTTAGGTCGATCAACTTTAGTTAAATTCTGCTAGCTCTTACACCATGGCATTTGACTTTGAAGTTCCCGACGGATAATGGTGTAGGAGTTGTTTATAGCGATCAGGCAATTAGACATGCCTGTTATGTAGCTAACTTGAGGGAAGCCCGTTGTAAAGAAAAAGGAAAGGTGTGGACAAGACCATCCACATCCAAGCTACCGAAGATCGATAGCTAGCGCCAAAGCCTTAGCTAAGGCGCCATAGTCGGTTCTATAGAGATATAGATTCGAGAGATGACAAAGAGGAACCCAAAGAGACCGAGGCTACACGGACAGAGCTGACAATTGATATCACGGTCAACCACGATGACCTATCATGAGTCCTAAAGATTGGGTTATAGCTCAGCTCCCTAGTGATGAAAGAACTTGCTGGTTTTCTCCGAGCAAACTAGACGTGTTTCCATGGACTCACTCTAACATGTGTGGAATCTCACCTGCCATTGCGAGTTATGCATTGAATATCGACCTGAGGAATGTCCCAGTGAAGCAAAAAAACATGGTATGGATCTGGAGAGATCCGCCACTCTCAAAAAGGAGGTGGACAAACTAAAAGACAGTGGCTTTATCCACGATGCCCTCTACTCTAAATGGGTGTCTAATCCTGTACTTGTGAAGACAGTGAATGAGAAATGGAGAACGTGCATTAAATCAGCAAATGACTAATGGGAGCTGAAATGAACTATCCAAAAATAGAGAAACTAGCATATTGCTTGCTAATTGCATCACGGAAGCTTCATCCGTACTTCCAAGCACATCCGATCAACATTTATTCCGACCAACTGTTACGATAGGTCCTATAGCAACCTGAGACGTTTGGAAGGTTACTCAAGTGGAATATAGAGCTCGGTCAATTTTATATTACTTATCTTCCTTGGTGGGCTATCTAGGGTTAGGCACTGACAAATTTCATAGCAGAGTTTACTACGCAGGATGATTCTTCTAAAGGAACTGAAATCCATCATATGGCGTAAAATGTATATTGATGGAGCATCCAATGATCATTGTTTTGCAGCTGAAGTAGTGCTTCTACCTCCTGAAAATCGGTTAATTTGTTATGCATTAAAGCTTGATTTCCCAGCAACAAACAAATAACCTGAGTATGAAGCTCTGATTGCTGGGCTTAAACTCGCCATAAAACTTGGAATAAAATCTCTTGAAATCTTTTGCGACTCGTAGCTAGTAGTGTATCAAGTTAAGGGAGATTATCGAGCCAAGGGATAACAACTTGCCTCATACCTTACCCAAGTCCAAGAGTTGTTGATAGAATTTGAGCACTATGATATTTCGCATATTCCACGAGATCGAAACAAAGAAGTTGTTTCATTAGTGAATTTTTCTCGGACCGACGTTGCACAGTGGATGGGCTTGGTTCCAGTCTAATTATTAAATACCCTAAGTATAAACATGATAGAAATCGACCAGAAACTAGAAGTGGAGCCTGAAAAGGAATCATGGATGACTCCAATCAAAAACTATTTACTGCATGGAGTCCTACAAGATAAAAGAAATAAAAAGCGATAAGTCCTTAACAAAGCTTCATAGTGTATCATGAAAGAAGAAATTATGTACAGAAAAGGTTTCTCAGTCCCCTACTCCAGTGTGTCGCTCATGATGAGATAAAACGTGTTTTAAGAGAAGTTCATGAAGGGGAATACAGCGATCGCACAGGGGAGCAAACTCTGGCAAAGAAAATACTCCATTATGGGTATTATTGGCCGATGTTAAATCGAGATGCTGCTGATTATGTGAGACAATGTGATAAATGCAAGATATATGCAAAAATCCCAAAAGCTCCACTAATGTAATCACACAAATGGCCAGCCATGGTTGTTCGCCATGTGTGGTATAGACATTACTGGTTCCTTACAAATCTCTAAAGGTGGGGCAATGTAAGTTATCGTTGCAGTTGATTACTTTCACCAAATGGACCAAAGCAGAACCTTTAGCCATGATCATAACCAAGAAAGTAATCAACATTATTATTCGAAACATCACATGTTGCTACGATCTTCCGTGAATTATTGTAATAGGTAATAGGACTTAATTCGATACTGTAGAGTTCAAAGACTTTTGTCGAAGATATTATATTGAAAAGAGATTTGCAACGGTCGCTCACCCTCAGGCAAATGGATAGGTAAAAGTTGTAAATAAAATCATAAATTCCATTTTGAAGAAGCGTTTGGAGAAGGCCAGAGGCAAGTGGGTGGATGAAAATCCTACGGCACCATGGGCTTAAAGACCACCCACAATTCCACGACTAGTCATACTCCATTCGCCCTTGCTTATGGTTCTGAAGCTGTTAACCCGTTGAGCTCGAAGTTCCTTCTCATTGAGTGACTTACTACGGTCCCAAAACAAATAAAGATATCTTGGAATCTCTTGACCTTATAGATGAGAAGCGCTAAAAAGCTGATCAGAGGGCAGCTATACATCGACACCAAGTCGCCTACAACACTAAAGTTCGACCTAGGACTTCTGAATTTGGCGATCTCATCCTGAAACGGGGTTTTCCTACCCCATCGCACATGAATCCAATCTTGGAAGGACTATATGTCGTTGAACAGAGGCTTGGAGAAGGAACTTTAAAGCTAGTGACTGTCGATGGCATTACACTTCCAAGGGCATGGAATAGCAAACATCTATGACGCTATTTCACTTAGTTTATTTCTTTCACATTTCAGCTGTATTTACTTTCAGAATTTTCTTTTCCATTTGACTTTTCGAATGTGTAATAAGACGATTTATGTTATTCCTTTCTATTTAATAAAAAAAGTTTTAGGCTTCCTTTATATTTATGTTTGTTGTTATTATATGGTAAGTACATAGCGAAACTGATTGACATCGATGTGCATGAACATGCTCCCAGAGTTTTAAATTTAATCAATCACACTAATTCTCAATGGGACTAAATAAGAAGAGCTTGGTCCAATTGTTCATTCGACAACTCTCATTCATATTCCGACTGGGGATGCACGATGAGGAATAAATGATGTCGACCATTTGATGATCAAATAAATTCAGCCAAACTATGGGATTAAGATAAAGTGAGAGTGACTGTGACATGACTGATCACTTGTCAGACCAAACCCCAGACCGGATGTGTAACGACCCGGAATTTTCGATTCCGAAATTCCAGATAGTTAGAGAAAAGAAAAAGAGATAGAAGAAGAAGAACAGAAAACCAAACCCAAAGTCTCACATACGCAGCGGATAAAATATAATATCACATAAATAATAGTTATACAAAGGAAACTGTACTTGTCAAATTACACTTTATTATATCAGAGTTACAACAGATTTACAATCACAGAACAGATAAATCTATCTGTTTCAGATACTATAATATATTAACATCAGAAGCTCTCCATACGTTCCTGCTCTCCAGCTCGCCTCTTGAGCTCCAGAACGTTCTTACCTGAAATTCTGTAATACTCGGTCTGACCCGAGCATTACATCAAAGTAACACCCGGGTCAGGCTGGAAACCAGCGTGAGTAAACCCATCTAATAAGGAATGCAAAAGCATAACACTTATATAAACCTGGGGTACTCGTCTCAATTTACAAATTCATAATTTGTTATAGACATCATGATATCACACATCAATATCTAAATACCAGAACTTAGATTAACAGTCAAATTCATTTAAATCATTCCATACCATCCTGTTGATTTCACATATCAATAAAGAATCGAAGTGGTTTCAGGTATTTACTAATACCCGACTCCGGTCTCTTCGAAACCAATATCATCTTAACTTGAATTGTTCAAGTGAAATACAACTAAATTTTAAATACAGGATGTCACATAATTCATCAACAATAGATAACCACATCTTCTCAATTTAAATCAACATATCATATTACATAGTATCACGAACCACCTATTAGGGATAACAATTAATCAAGGCTTCCAATATCATTCTATTTATTTTAATTACATTTAAGTAATTAGCCCTTAATTAATTTCACAAATTAATTATCCTTAACCAAATAGAGTAATTAACCTTTAATTACTTCGTTAATTAATTATTAGCCATAATTATTAATCACCTTTGATTAATAACATCCAGAATTTAACTACCCTTAATTACTTTATTGAATAAATTAATCCTTAACTTATTCTTTAATTAATCCCTTGATTAATCTCATTCCGCAATTTCCATTAATTACTTCCTTAAGTAATTACACTTCCATTAATTACATTAAGTAATTATTCGTCAATCATTAAGTGTTTAAAATTAATTAAACTTAACTAATTAATTTAAACTGATCACATTAAACTCAATTAAGTAACTAATTTCTTAATTACTTTATTATGAATTAGTTATCCAACTTAACTTAGTTAACATTGGTTAATTACAAGTCATTTGCCATTAAATTGATTAACCATTCCCAATTAGCTAACCAACCTTAAATTAATTAATTTTTTTAATTAATCCATAATTACCGGATAATTAATCAGTCATACTTACCAATTACCTTATTTTAATCAGTCAATTTGCTTAATTAAGATTAAACAAATAAGGATTAATTTTAAAAATAAATTTCTCAATTTTCATCATCAATCACTAATAAATTAATTATCACTCAAAATGCATTAAAGACAATTAAATTTAAACGTATTAAGCTTAAAATCTCTGAGAACTTAAAATAATTAAAAAATCAACATCTGAACCTATTTGTTAAAACTTTGGAAAGTAAGTTCATTTTGGATTATTATTATATTTTTTTAAAGCCCAAACTCCTTTTTATTTTCAAAGGTCTTGCTTAAATTAGGCAACACAAAAATCCCCTGGCCCAACTCATACCAATTCCCGTTCCCATATTCACAACCCACTAAGACAACTGGACCAAAGCCCAAAACAAACACATCAGTACGAACCCAAAAACAACGAACCCAACACTATCCAACTTCTTCCTCATCCACGCGATAGTGATCTCCCACGATCGAATCCAGAAACAAAAACAACATCGAATGATAACGAACGCTACAACAACGAACTCGAGACCACTCCAAACACAAAGCCTTGATCGCGAGAACATTTTTCCAAATTAGGATCACCTGTGCACGGTACCGAACGTGTACATGCACAACCACTTCACCAGCCAACCCATCGCCGCTCCATCGCCGACATGTCCCACCTTGGCCCCAGATCTCAATCACCGCCTTAATTGAGCCTGCTACACCTCTGATCAAAACGGTCAATTTCCCAAAACTACCTAAACCTGAAAATAACACCTACCTCCACCAATTTACAACTGCACTCGCGACGGACCCTTCCCTCCTCCACCGCCTTCACAGATCAGAAGATCCCTCACTGTGCTACCTTCCTACCAGAAATCACCGACTCCGGTTGCGTCGCCCACTTCTGATTCCTTCTTGATACCACCCAAACCACTACTATCCTTAAAACCCTAATATTGATTGACTAACCTAATCTAGGCTCAAATACCCAAATATGCCACGGTCGACTCCTCCCTGGTGAACACCAGCACCCTCCAGTCAAGCCACGTTGACTCTTGTTGACTACAACGACGCAGAAAATTTTTTGAACTGAAAACATTCCTCTGTAAATTTATTAAAACTTAGATTACTAAAAATTAAAATTTAACTTCTAAAATTCCTAATTTCATACAACATTCGATTCTGCATGTTTAAATTCCACAATTAAACATGTTTAGTTTTCTCTACTATTTGGTTTACACTGTAAATTTTCAGTTTTCAGATAAATTGTTTATTAGATTTATATTATTTTTTTTAGAATTTGTATGATGAAAACACTCACAAATTCCTTAAAATATCAGGTGTTCCAAAGAAATCAAGGAAAGGAATATAATTTTTTTAATGCAAACTACTCTGAAATTTTCAACAGAGGCATGAATATGCCTGGATATAAGCATGCATTCCATATCTCACACATATAAACATACTTTCAGAATTTAAAACCATCATGCATCCATTTTTAAGCATAAATCACTTGTTTACTTCAGTTATATGTCACATGCAACAAGTTTAGAGCCGTATCATGCTCACTGTCTAAAGCTGATACTAAGAACAGATATTATAGAATCATATCTATACTTCATTCAACATTTCATACTAATATTTCCAAAACATAGTACATTCATCAGGGAGTAGGGAAAATTTGGTTACTCACAAAATATTAATAAGATTTAATTCGGTGTTGCAGTTTACTCACCTTAGGAATGCAGAGCTTTAAAACTGGGTTGTCAAAAACTGGAAACTTTTGGAAAACTTTGAACACATGAAACTTGTATTTCTGCTATGTTGAAGTTTGAGATGATTAAAACTGAAATGAAGCTACAGTTGTTCTTGATCTACTATCTTATCTTTTAAATCTTGAAGTTTTGCTTTATGGTTTTTGGAACATGTTAACAGGGTTTCATTTATTTTTACTTTCTGATCTGAAGCCATTTGGTTTGTTTAGATTTTCATTTCATTTTTTTTATTTCAAAGAGAAGTACATGACCTGCCACTTGTATTTTCGAATAAAGATATGCCTACACTTGTGACTACATGATCTTATTTTATTTACATTTGTTTAGTTGCAATAATAAAGTGTTTACACATGTATCTTTTAATTAACTAATATTTTTAATTAAGTGTAAATGAAGTCTTAAACTTAATTAATTATTTCTTTAACACATATTTATATGTATAACTATGTTTTTAAAGAAATAAACCATTATATTTATAAATGAAAACAATATATATAACAATCATTTGAAAATAATATTTTTAATCATTTAAATAAAACTTATAAAAGAGATTGTAAATTACTTGTTATTTAAATGAATTAATGTTTCATTAATTAGTTGTATTTTAAACTTTTATATCTAACTTACAAATCATATTTATTTATCAATTTTTAAAAAGAGATAAAACAAATCTTATTATTAATCTTATTTAAATTTAAAATAATGTTAAAATCAATTTAAACCATTTATCTTAACAACTTTAAAACTATATGGTTATTTATTAAAGTAAGATTATTAAATTCATTGTCAAAAATTTTCGGGATATCACATTCCTCCCCCCTTAGAATCTTTTCGTCCTCGAAAAGGAACGAAGCCAGAATTTATTAAAATGCTTAAAATCATATAGATTTTCTTTGATCATTTTTAAAATATTTAAAAATCTATATAATATTACCAAAATAGTTTACTTTTTATAACTCGATGTTTCCACAAGTCCGTCTTTGTTCTCCCAGAAATTCGGTCATACGTTGATCAGGCGTAAGACTGAAAATCTACAAGTACTTAGCAGACTCAATTTAAACACCCAGTGAAAATACTTGGAAAATAATTTATTGAAAATATAGAAATCATTTTTGAAATCGAGTAAATATCTTTGGTGAGAATGCTCTGGAAATCATCACCCCCATCCGTGGTCACAGTTACATCCAGGGTTACGTTGCCGTCGCAGCAAAAGTCCATGTAACTGCAGGCTCTCAGCGGCCTCTCGATTACGCCATGGATCTCACACAACAGATCACAGTTACATCCAGGGTTACGTTGCCATCGCAGCAAAAGTCCATGTAACTGCAGGCTCTCAGCGGCCACTGATTTTCGCTGTCAAAATGAAACTTCTCCACTCCTACATAGGTCGCAGTCTACCGATATAAAATCAAACACAGACTGTCGGCTCTCAGCGGCACACACGACTTTCGCTATGTTATACCATAGATCGCAGTTACATCCTGGGTTACGTTGCCGTCGCAGCAAAAGTCCATGTAACTGTTGACTCTCAGCGGCACACACGACTTTCGCTATGGTATACTCTACTCATAATCCTCAGGAACTAGTTTTGTCCGGACTCCTCACAAGATCAACTTTAGAACCCCCCTTGGGGCTCAAGGCAGCACCACCCGGTGGTACTCCTGAGAAGTTCATTTCAAGGGAGCGCCTTTTTCCCCAGAGCCATCATCAAAATATTTTATACTATACACATATAGTATTTTCAAATCATACACCTAGTATGATCTCATACAAAGCTCCTTTACACAAAATTGATTATTCCAAAATCAAAAATTCTCAAGCTAGGCTTTCCAAATCCTCATACTGATTTTACCCAAAAATCAAAAGCCTTTTCCAAATCCAAAGGTTCCCAAAACCCTTTTTCCAAAATCCTCATATGATCCTTTATATATATATATATTCAGATATATAAAATATTTTAAAACTTTAGATCATTTCAAACTTGTATAAAATTCCTTTTATACTTCAAAACATTTCCAAAAACCCTTTTCTTCTGGCAAAAGATTCAACAAGGGGGGTTTCATTTTATTAAACAAAGATATTTAACTTTGTTTACTCAAAATCAAATATTCAAATTTGATTACTCCTTTCAATATCATTTTCATTCAAATCCGTACGATGTACACATATCATCCATACGCTATACCAATCTGATCGCTCACTCGATCACACAATTTCACTTCCGAACTAGTATCGTCCACCCGACTTCCTAGTGCGGACACAGATCTGGTTTCTTGATCAGAAACCGTCATTCTCCTTGCATAGTCATAACTATGATAGAGAATATCCAGAACCAACGAACAATCCATATCCAGGTTCACCGTCGAAAATCGAGTGAAAAATCCCACTCGGATCGATATCTATCTCGAAATTCTGTGCTCGAATCTGGATCAAATCACTATGCGAATAGGAAACATACGTACACCCTACGTATTTATCTCACTTGGTTATTAGCTAAATCAATTCCATTTCTATTCACATTCACTTTGGTTTTCATTCACTTACTCACAATTGTTTCAATCCATTTGAATTATCACCTCCATTCTTATCTCGATTGGGTATTTAACCAAAAACAGTTTAAACTCCGACCAGTTTATTTAGAAAATAGCTTGAAAAATTAAAGAAATAGATAAGTAGTTGAAAAATAATTACTAGTTTGTAAAATAGCTGTAAAATGGTTCAGTAATTGTAAAATAATTGGAAAATAGTTAAATAGTCATAGAAAATTCAAATAATTGCAAAATAGCTATAAAATAGTAATTAGTAGTTGAAAATAGTAATTAGTTTATAAAATAGTTAGAAAATTGTTAAACAGTTTCAAAAATAATTGTAAAACAAGTATAAGATAGTTTGGCTTTTAAAAGAAAGGTTGTTTATATAATGAATAGCTTAGAAAAATAGGTTTATATTAAAACAATTTATATTAAAAATAGTCCAGAGTCAAAACTGCTCACTTCCCAATCTCCATTCTCATCAATTCAATTTAAATTTATACTTCCATTTAAATTGACCCAATTCCAATTTTAAATTACTTCAATTTCCTTTGAAATTGATTCAACCCAAAATCAAGTTGAATTAACCTCGGTTTCTTTTCAAATTTAACTTTATTCAACATTAATCTCAAATTCTTCTAATTCAGATAAATTTCAATTGAACTAGTTCCAATTTTCATTTCATTCCAACTCCATTTTGAATTAATTCCAATTTCAAACTCCATTTCGAAATCAAGTTGAATTATTCTTGATTTCCTTCCGAGTTCAATTCAAATTCCATTTGAATTTAAAACTATTCAACTTTAATTACAATTCCAAATTACTCAAATAAATTTGGACTAATTTCAAATTGAACCCTCTTCAATTTCAAATCATTTCAAATTTTCCATTTGAATCTTATACTCATACATCTTTAATCACAGCTTCAATTACTTCAAATCAAATTCAATTTGACTAATTCAAATTTAAAATTTAAACCGTCTCGAATTATATAAATTTGAGTTAATACTTCAAATGTTGATTTAATTCCTTTAAATCAATTTACCTTTAAAGTTTTTAAACAATTCAATTCACAGTTCAGACCTACATATTATACCACACTTCACTTCTCATTCATTTAAACAAATGCAATTCACAATTTGAAGATTATTAATAACAATAGGATGATATCATCTAATTTATTTTAAAACATCCATTCATTTCCAATTTCTAGATCTCAAACCCATTTTGAGATCACACAAACTCCTAATTCGAATTATCCATTTAACTTTCCAAGTTAAATCCTAATTTTATCTTCAAATTTCCAAATCAGGTTGATCATTCTAACTTATTTAACTTTTCCCAAGTTAAATACAATCAATCCCATTTATTAAGTTCAAAAACTTATCATTTTGGGTATCATATCTCATTCCAAATTTAAAACTCAATCCTTGGAGTTTATTTCCTTTACACACCTGGTTACTTTTAAATTTTAAACCACCTTTGGTTTTAAATTTAACAAATTCCTTTAAAATTTCAAACAACCTTTGCTTGAAATAGGACCCCTTTCATTCGAATATATTAAATAACATCTCTTATTTTAAAATAAGATCATATTCAAAATATTATCTCCTTTAACATTTTGAAACCAATTCAAATGTTTAAATTTAGAATTCAAAACAGCACAATTTGAAACCCACTTTGATTTACCTCCTTTCAAACTTACAAGTTACTCTTTTTAAATGGTTACTTCCTTAAAACATTTTTTTGTTTATTGAAGAACAATCATTCCATTATTAAACACAATAACCATCTATTTCTTTGGTTTGAAACCAATTCTAATTCATCTTATTTTGGAATACTTCTCCAATTCAAGATTTCAATTTTAGTTTGAATCCATTTCAAACTTATCTTTTTTAATTCCAATTTCAATTTGGTTGCATTCTATTACTTCTTAATTTAATTCTTACTATTACTTTTAATTTAATTGATACTACAACCAATTTCCTTAATATAATAGTTAATCTATTTCTTATATAAGATTCATTTACTTTTGAAATCATTTAAAAACCTTTATATAAGAAAATAACAAGTACGCTCTCTCATATATATATATACTCAACTCATTCTAGGGTACCGCTTACCCTATCCTTAATGAGTAATCCCACCAGAACCAAGGTTCTCGCTTAACCTTCAGCTTTGATACCAAATGTAATGACCCGGAATTTTCGATTCTGAAATTCCAGATAGTTAGAGAAAAGAAAAGGAGATGGAAGAAGAAGAATAGAAAACCAAACCCAAAGTCTCACATACGCAGCGGATAAAATATAATATCACATAAATAATAGTTATACAAAGGAAACTGTACTTGTCAAATTACACTTTATTATATCAGAGTTACAACAGATTTACAATCACAGAACAGATAAATCTATCTGTTTCAGATACTATAATATATTAACATCAGAAGCTCTCCATACGTTCCTGCTCTCCAGCTCGCCTCTTGAGCTCCATAACGTTCTTACCTGAAATTCTGTAATACTCGGTCTGATCCGAGCATTACATCAAAGTAACACCCGGATCAGGCTGGAAACCAGCGTGAGTAAACCCATCTAATAAGGAATACAAAAGCATAACACTTATATAAACCCGGGGTACTCGTCTCAATTTACAAATTCACAATTTGTTATAGACATCATGATATCACACATCAATATCTAAATACCAGAACTTAGATTAACAGTCAAATTCATTTAAATCATTCCATACCATCCTGTTGATTTCACATATCAATAAAGAATCGAAGTGGTTTCAGGTATTTACTAATACCCGACTCCCATCTCTTCGAAACCAATATCATCTTAACTTGAATTGTTCAAGTGAAATACAACTAAATTTTAAATACAGGATGTCACATAATTCATCAACAATAGATAACCACATCTTCTCAATTTAAATCAACATATCATATTACATAGTATCACGAACCACCTATTAGGGATAACAATTAATCAAGGCTTCCAATATCATTCTATTTATTTTAATCACATTTAAGTAATTAGCCCTTAATTAATTTCACAAATTAATTATCCTTAACCAAATAGAGTAATTAACCTTTAATTACTTCGTTAGTTAATTATTAACCATAATTATTAATCACCTTTGATTAATAACATCCAGAATTTAACTACCCTTAATTACTTTATTGAATAAATTAATCCTTAACTTATTCTCTAATTAATCCCTTGATTAATCTCATTCCGCAATTTCCATTAATTACTTCCTTAAGTAATTACACTTCCATTAATTACATTAAGTAATTATTCATCAATCATTAAGTGTTTAAAATTAATTAAACTTAACTAATTAATTTAAACTAATCACATTAAACTCAATTAAGTAATTAATTTCTTAATTACTTTATTATGAATTAGTTATTCAACTTAACTTAGTTAACATTGGTTAATTACAAGTCATTTGCCATTAAATTGATTAACCATTCTCAATTAGCTAACCAATCTTAAATTAATTTTTTTTTTAATTAATCCATAATTACCGGATAATTAATCAGACATACTTACCAATTACCTTATTTTAATCAGTCAATTTGCTTAATTAAGATTAAACAAATAAGGATTAATTTTAAAAATAAACTTCTCAATTTTCATCATCAATCACTAATAAATTAATTATCACTCAAAATGCATTAAAGACAATTAAATTTAAACGTATTAAGCTTAAAATCTCTAAGAACTTAAAATAATTAAAAACTCAATATCTGAACCTATTTGTTAAAACTTTGGAAAGTAAGTTCATTTTGGATTATTATTATATATTTTTTTAAAGCCCAAACTCCTTTTTATTTTTGAAGGTCTTGCTTAAATTAGGCAACACAAAAATCCCCTGGCCCAACTCATGCCAATTCCCGTTCCCACATTCACAACCCACTAAGACAACTGGACCAAAGCCCAAAACAAACACATCAGTACGAACCCAAAAAACAACGAACCCAACACTATCCAACTTCTTCCTAATCCACGCGATAGTGATCTCCCACGATCGAATCCAGAAACAAAAACAACATCGAATGATAACGAACGCTACAGCAACGAACTCGAGACCACTCCAAACACAAAGCCTTGAACGCGAGAACATTTTTCCAAATTAGGATAACCTGTGCACGGTACCGAACGTAAACATGCACAACCACTTCACCAGCCAACCCATCGCCGCTCCATCGCCGACATGTCCCACCTTGGCCCCGGATCTCAATCACCGCCTTGATCGAGCCTGCTACACCCCTGATCAAAACCAGTCAATTTCCCAAAACTACCTGAACCTGAAAATAACACCTACTTCCACCAATTTACAACTGCACTCGCGACGGACCCTTCCCTCCTCCACCGCCTTCACAGATCGGAAGATCCCTCACTGTGCTACCTTCTTACCAGAAATCACCTACTCCGGTTGCGTCACCCACTTCTGATTCCTTCTCGATGCCACCCAAACCACTACTATCCTTAAAACCCTAATATTGATTGACTAACCCAATCTAGGCTCAAATACCCAAATATGCCACGGCCGACTCCTCCCTGGTGAACACCAGCACCCTCAAGTCAAGCCACGTTGACTCTTGTTGACTACAACGACGCGGAAAATTTTTTGAACTGAAAACATTCCTCTGTAAATTTCTTAAAACTTAGATTACTAAAAATTAAAATTTAACTTCTAAAATTCCTAATTTCATACAACATTCGATTCTGCATGTTTAAATTCCAGAATTAAACATGTTTAGTTTTCACTACTATTTGGTTTACACTGTAAATTTTCAGTTTTTAGATAAATTGTTTATTAGATTTATATTATTTTTTTTAGAATTTGTATGATGACAGCACTCACAAATTCCTTAAAACATCAGGTGTTCCAAAGAAATCAGGGAAAGGAATATAAATTTTACAAACTACTCTGAAATTTTCAACAAAGGCATGAATATGCCTGGATATAAGCATGCATTCCATATCTCACACATATAAACATACTTTCGGAATTTAAAACCATCATGCATCCATTTTTAAGCATACATCACTTGTTTACTTCAGTTATATGTCACATGCAACAAGTTTAGAGCCGTATCATGCTCACTGTCTAAAGCTAATACTAAGAACAGATATTATAGAATCATATCTATACTTCATTCAACATTTCATACTAATATTTCCAAAAAATAGTACATGCATCAGGGAGTAGGAAAAATTTGGTTACTCAAAAAATATTAATAAGATTTAACTCGGTGTTGCAGTTTACTCACCTTAGGAATGCAGAGCTTTAAAACTGGGTTGTCAAAAACTGGAAACTTTTGGAAAACTTTGAACACATAAAACTTGTATTGCTTCTATGTTGAAGTTTGAGATGATTAAAACTGAAATGAAGCTACATTTGTTCTTGATCTACTATCTTATCTTTTAAATCTTGAAGTTTTTCTTTATGGTTTTTGGAACATGTTAACAGGGTTTCATTTATTTTTACTTTCTGATCTGAAGCCATTTGGTTTGTTTAGATTTTCATTTCATTTTTTTATTTCAAAGAGAAGAACATGACCTGCCACTTGTATTTTCGAATAAAGATATGCCTACACTTGTTACTACATGATCTTATTTTATTTACATTTGTTTAGTTGCAAGAATAAATTGTTTACACATGTATCTTTTAATTAACTAATATTTTTAATTAAGTGTAAATGAAGTCTTAAACTTAATTAATTATTTCTTTAACACATATTTATATGTATAACTATGTTTTTAAAGAAATAAACCATTATATTTATAAATGAAAACAATATATATAACAATCATTTGAAAATAATATTTTTAATCATTTAAATAAAACTTCTAAAAGAGATTGTAAATTACTTGTTATTTAAATGAATTAATGTTTCATTAATTAGTTGTATTTTAAACTTTTATATCTAACTTACAAATCATATTATTTATCAATTTTTAAAAAGAGATAAAACAAATCTTATTATCAATCTTATTTAAATTTAAAATAATGTTAAAATCAATTTAAACCATTTATCTTAACAACTTTAAAACTATATGGTTATTTATTAAAGTAAGATTATTAAATTTATTGTCAAAAATTTTCGGGATATCACAGGATGGGGCAAGTCAATCAATTAAGGGGAGTGTGATCCGACCGCCCTCTAAAATAACTTTAAGTTGCTAGAGTGTGGATTGGAGTATAAACATAAATCAGGTGTGAATCGACCACCCTCTAAATAACTCTAAGTCCCTAGAATGTGAACTAGAGTATAAACTTAAATCGAGTGTGAGTCATCCACCCATGAAACAACTCTAAGTCTTCAGAATACGGACTGGAGTATAAACATAAATCGGGTGTGAATCGACTGCTCGTAGAATAGCTCTAAGTCCCCAGAGTGCAGACTAGAGTATAAACATAGATTGGGTGCGATACGATCACCAATCAACTAAATCTTATCCCTTGAGTGCTGATACAAACATGAATGAATAGATGAGTGGAGTTCGACCATTTGCTATTCCATGAACTCTGGCCTAAAACCGAGGGAGGAGTATAAACTCGCTAAGGATGGAATTCGACCCTCTGACATCTAACCTCGCTAACCTGAAATCGGAGGCAAGTGTATAGTTGCTCAAAAACCGCTGAATTCGATAGCGTAACACTAAGGCCCGAGCCTAATGTTTAATACGACTCAAGGCCATGACCACTTGGAGGCCTTGGGATAGAGCTGGTGGATAGTTACCAGAATTCATGAATAACGAGTTACAAGTACATTGAATGGAAAGTAATAGTTTAACTACTCAAATAACAATTCACATGGAAGATCAACAGAAAACAAAAACTTTTATTCACATAAGAGGTTTTAAGATCATAGTTCAAATTATTTCGAAAAATATGGACTCATACCTGTACAAACATAGCTAAGGAAAGAAACAAATGTGCAAACTATATACAACCTGATCTGAAGTAACGACAACTTCTTTGACTTCATCTCTTTTTTGGATTTTTAGAGAGTAGTGCCACTTGAGCTTATTTTTCTAGATCCCTTACTGCCTTTAGTAGGAGTGCCTTACTGAGGTAGGAGGAAGTTCACTGGGAATCGACTTGCCAAGTGGAATAACTTGTAGTGGCACGAGGTATGGATCGCAGATGTCCACCTCAAATGGCTCGGTCTTGGGTTTTCTTTTCAATGACTGCTCTTTTTCAAAAGCTAATCTTACCGGTGCATTTGGAGGCGTCGATTATCATAATATCGTCAAACTCGTCCGTTGGAAGCGGATCTTCGACCTTATCATCGTCAAGAGCTCTGATGACTTGAGCATCGAGACTCGTACATAAAAATCTGCTGGAAACTTTTCCATTTTGTCCTATTTCTCTACAGCAGCATCGCTCTTAGGATTTTGATACGGGACCCGGAAGACTTGCAGCGTTTCTCAAAATGATGAGATGAGCTTAATACTATTAGGCGTGAAGAATAATACTTCCCATAAACTGAAAAATAGAGTGAAATACATGTATTCAGTTAGCCCTCCATGGTTGCTGGGGTACCTCTTTCTAAAATAGGGGTCAATGCCTTGGATTGATAGCCGGCCTTAACTGGATCATAACCCAAATCCTGCTTCGTGCCGAAGGAGACTAATGCTCCGGCTGCTTGGGAAGAAGAGGGACCCTTAGGATCGGCCCTTGAAGATCTGGCAATATGTTCCCCTTCCTTAATCGGTGCAGAAACGCTAAATTATTGGAGTCTCGTGGCCGCCAAATCTAAGGGTTCATTTCCATGGAGGATCTCCTGCATAAATTCTTCTTCATTGAACTCATCTTCGTCCAATTCTCTCTTTTTCAACTCAATAATATGCTCCCAAGCCTCAGCAAGTGATACGAGATAACCCTCGCCAAGGAAACTTGAGTCACGATTGATAAGGACTTTGGCATTGTACACGATGATCAATGGATCAAACAAGTCCTTAATTTCATTCCTACCGGACTCTTTAGTGGCTTCCACTTAGGATTCAATTTGCTCAATCATTTCTTTGCGGTCTTCCTCTCGAGCCTCCTCTTTAAGAGCTTCAATTTTAGAAAACTGCTCATCGAGTTTAATTTTTAGGCTCCTGGCCTCGACAGCCTCTTCGTAGTACTTGTATGATTCTTCCTAGGCCTCAATTTTCTCCCCCGTTTCTTTTTTGAGAATCTCTTCAAGTTCCTCAATGCGGCGGGCCAAGACATCTTTTTCCTTTTGTAAGGAATCTTTTTCTAGAGCAAGTGCTCCGCTAAGATTGAGGGCAACATCAAGTTCTTTTTTACGAGAAGTTTTCAAATGGCTCATCGCCTCTGCCATTTCCTTAGCATTTCTCTCCATTTCGGAAAATTACGTTTTAAATTCTAACAATTCATCGTTTTGATGTTTGATTACGTCTTTATCATGTACCGCTTCTATTTTGAGGCGGTCTATTTCATATTGTCGCTCAATGGATATTTCAGAGATCATTTCTGTCAAACATTGAAATGATTTGTGCTACACAAACACATCATTGACGCATGCAAGAGAACTCGCTTTGGCATGCCTTGGAATCGTATGTATTGTAGGATGGAATTTAATTCCACCAAAGTAGATTGTCGAAAAAGGGGCCTTAAGCTCGACTAATTTCTCGGCTGTAGAAGTGTCAAGAGCTATGGTCGACAAGGACAGACCAGGAGCGGCAATTGGATGTTTGCTTAATCTACGTTCGTGAGACTGCCTAGAGCTCAGTGAGCTGGAATGTTCCTCGTGTGACACGGCGATTTGAGGGTCATTGTAAGGAGGCTGGCTTCCTCTATAAGCAAGAAAGTTAGGTTGTTCTACACGACGTGTTGCCTGGGACTGAGACTTGCACTTAGAAAAGGAGGATTCCCTTGAATGATAGCATTTATCCCGTCCATCGTCTTTCTCCCTACGCCAGCAAGACTCTGAGTCACGGTTAGATTGATGATTGTTGAAGAACCTCTTAAGCGATCGAAGGCCTGAGACTAAGTCATTGTACCTGCAAATACTAAATGAAAACATGCGAGCAATTATTATGCGAAAGATTAATAAAGAGCGTGTGGTGAAGTGCACGTGGTCATGAGTGTTCTATTGTTATCCCCCGACAGACCGGTGGTTGTAGCCTTGCTCATTGGTGTTCTTTCTCCTTTATCAGAAAGATGAATGCCTTCACCGCTCCTTGTAGGAGAATTAAGCCCTTCGATGTTGATATTTGGAAAGTCGTAGGACATAATATCATCTGGAATTTGGAGATTTGATAATTCCTTCAGTGAACTTTCCAAGTGTTGAGAAGATGATTCTTCTACAATAGCAGTAATGACGAATTTAGGATATGTAGCAGTTTTTATTTTACGAATTTTGTATGCAAGCCTTTTCTTTCTCTTGGTGGGTGTTTGAGATTGTGAGCCTTGCGATGGTTCGACCACGGGCGCGTTGCTTGGGCCCATGTCAGCGTCTCCAAGTTCATTGGCATGAAAACCCGTAATCTTACCTTCTTTAATGTTATCCTGAGTCCCCTCGCTAGGGGGCACGACATGATCGATGGCATCTCTTTTTTTCTCTGCAATGTTTCTCGGCAATGCTATGGTCTTCCTCCAACAGCATGAATAAGGATAGTAACTCACCAGTTACAAGAAGTTTGATGTCCCTGTCTTTGACAGGGGTAGCGTGAATAGCAGCGACAGCTCTTGAAACATTGGCGACTTCAAGATGTAAGTGGACACTGAAAGAATCCTACATATTAGCAGATTCAAAGGAAAAGCTATGACTTGGATCAGCGAACTTAAGATTGAGATGAAAGTGACACTTATATCCTTCCAACCATTACCACACGAAGTCGGGTGGACAACGAACATAGAACCACTTGTGCATGAATATAAAATGTTTGTTCCAAGCAGCAGTCAAGACTTAACATTTTGGTGACGGTTCAAGAAAGACATAGGAAGGACTCCATAGCCACTGTTTATAATTGTAAATGAATCTTATGTCCTCGGGAGTTGGCGAACGAAATAGGACACTCATGAATACAAGAAGGTTCTATGTATAAATGCGAAACTATTTGGACGGAGTTGAGTGGGAGCTATTCCAATATATCTCGGCATCCCTTGAATGAATGAATTAAAGGGCGGTACGCATCCAACCCAACAAATAAATTTGTTACAAGTAGTGTACCCCTCCGGTGGCAAGTGAAGCATGCCATTTATTGAAGGGATCAAGACGTCTACAAATAGAATTCCATGCACAGATCGTAGTCAGTAAAGGGCAGCCTCTCCAATTCAGGAGGCTTGTGAGTATATCGGTTTATTTAAAAGATTGACATCCTCTATTGCATTGAGCAAGACTTATATCCTCCGTTGGGAGGACTGAAAAATCCAAGAAATGGTCGATTGGTGGGTCGAAAAATTCCGTCTTTTCTGCTTGATGGTTGGGAGAAAGCCTGCTGGATATAGTTGTGGAACTTGATGTTGCTTTAAATCGATCCGGTGCATTGTAGGATCGAAAGACATATCAGCTAAAAGCTCTAAGCGTCTAGAATCCATATTAACTATACTCATTAGATAATCAAGGTTAGAAAAGTTTACCTGCTCCCCTCGTGTTAAGTGTAAGCTAGTGCAATGCAGTGTATAACAGATATAAACAGTTTAAAACTAGAAAAATGAAGTAAAATGGCGGGAATTTAGATTCCAACCAGCGTGTCCATCATCGCTGACCATCTGAACTGGCCGAGAGAATGATCATTTGAAAAATCTTTGGGATTTACTATCGGAATATTAGGGTGCAAAATTCATCATTCAAGTCTATATGTTAATTTTAAGTTCGAGTTAAAAGTTCTAAGGGTTAGATTGTTCAATCCCAAGTTTAATAGTGAATATGAAAGTTCTATTATTTATCGTCATTATATGTTTAGTCTCGTAAAGAACGACTAGTGGTAATTGTTCAAACAATAGGTTTGGATCAAGCTTTAAGTTCAAAGGACGTTTATATCGATCCCTCACTACTGAGCCCTTAATACTGATCCCTAAAATGATGACCTATACCCTGTATATTGATCCCTATCCCAACACAGGTCAACCGATCCCTCTCCTATATACCGGCCGAACCCTAAAAATACCGATCCCATTCCTTTAGCTGAGTTTGCTGACCCCTTTGCATCGTTCAACACCACCGAACCCTACCGAAACGATCCCTGCGTATGCAATAGTCTCGTATACTGACCTCTTCATTCCTCTATTCCTAACCTTCCTTCCATTTAAATCCCATGTCTATCCCTCACGAATGTTCGATGTGCCATGCATAGCGATCACCATTTCTCTTAAGGGTGATGGTGATCGTATCCAATGGAGGGTCGGCATAAACATGTCTCAACATGAGTCCTTACCAAACCCTTTTATTTTTTGCTTTCTCCCCTCTTCCTTCTCCTAACTTATTTTATTAAACCCTATCAACTAATGGTTCATCTCTCACAGGGCGCTTGTCATCACGGCCTTGAACGCCATCATAATTACCAACAACTTACAATCTAGAATCTCATCGTATAATTATAGGCTGTATTTCAAAATCTTACCTATATGAATGTTCGAATTAGGATGGAGGTGAGTAATTAGGGATGTCTGAATTGGAAGGAAAGAAGGAACAAGTTTGTGGGATAGATTGAATTGTGGATGGAATTATGGTCAAAAGTTAGAAACTTTGTTTTCGTGACAAGGGTTCGGTGCAAAGGCATATGTTAGAATTAGAATAAGGTAGGGGAGTTAGAAAGGAGAAGAAATGGCATTTATAAAGGGAGAAGGGGTCGGTCTGGTGCAAAGGAAGAAGAGTTCGACCCATGCGTTGGCATTCAAGGACAGAGAGGGTTAGCAAGAGGTGTGCCGACCCCTGTAGAAGTAAAGGGTGGAAAGGAGGGATCAACATAATGCATGCCGACCCCTACAAATCATAGAAAAATAGAAAAAAATGATAATGAATGACAGAATAATTATAAGTGTTCGGCTCTAAGCACATACATGCAAAATGCAGGGAAGTTGGCAACGACCCGCGAACGTGCAAGCCTGTCTTGGAGGCAACAACGAAGACGTATATATGAATGTGCACATGAATGACCTGGAAGTTCAGTTTTTTGAAATCGACATAGATTTAAATCAAGCCTAAAACCTTCAAGTTCAGGGCCGGGCCAGATAATGAAAGCGTATTCATCGCGTAGAACTAGACTTATATATATTGAAGAAATATGGCACTGGATTTATATTATTGGAAATCGACCAAGTGTCATGACGACCAATGAAAAATTCAATACCTTGAAAAAACGATTCGACAAAGGAGTAGCAATCATTCAGGAAACTAGATGGACATCTTTTCGACAATTCATACTTGTTTTGATTCAAAGCACGTCATGTTAATCATAGGACATACTTTAGGGGGCAAGCGTTATATGTCATTCTAGCTCGGCTATATTGAATAGATTGCGCGGGTGAGATCCGACTGCTATCAAGGCCGATGATTCCGAAGCAATGATTGTAGGACCCAAAAGACAAGTACAGATGGTTACATAAAGTCGGAATTAAAAGGAATTGGTAGACAAACAATGTAAAATGTTTAAATATGGAATATAGCTCAGTAAATGGAAGTGATCGGTATGGATTGGATCCTTAAGAGGGATCATCATATCTCAGCTCATAAAGGAGGCTTTGTTATAGTAGATTAAGATAGGTCGACATATTATGTGAAAGAAGATGGATCGGCATACTTCTACCCATAAAAGAGGGATCGACTTTTCAATTTAGATGGATCGGCATGCTTTATGGAAGAGATGGATCACCATGCTTCATTGGAAAATATGGGTCACCATGCTTCATTGCAAAATATGGATTCGCATGCTTCATCAAGGGATGGATCAACAAGCTTCATTGAATAGAGTTTGACAAACATCAAAATCCAAGGGTATTCTTGCATTCAACGATCATTATCTCGAGATCTACAAGTCCAAAGAAAATGAAATTTGGAAAGCTAGATATGTAGACCCTAGGAAACCTACCCTAGGGATCACACATCACATGGGCAAACCTTGAGGGGTTGTCATCTATTCATATAAAGGGTTCGGTAGTCAAAAGTGAACAAATCATAGCAAGTCAAAGATTACACAATAACTTGAGCTCCAGTGATCCAAACGACATGAGAATTGAAGGGCCATCATATCTAAGCATGCAGAAGCCACCATAGGGATCGCTGTCTAAAAATCAACCAATGAAGGGATCGGTACCAATGCCTCCTCATTGGGAATTGGGCTTAGTGACCCCACAAGTGGGCCCATATGGATTAGAAGGTCCTCTAGCTGAAATTTCAGAGAGATTGGCAGTCATCTTCATCTATAAATACTAGCCCAATGGGTCATTCTGTGGATCTTTATACTGATTGTTACTTTAGTCTTTACTGTAATCAAGTGTTCTTTATTCCCGGCTGCTATAATCAGATTTATAAGTGATCGATACAGATAATCTTTAAAGTGGACGTAGGCATACAACGCCGAACTACTACTGATCTCTGTGTTTTTTATTATTGCTTTTTATTTGTTATTAACTTAGTCTTTTGCTCGGTTTAATTTTGTTTTCTTCACTTACTTCTGTACAAAATCTGTTCTTGGGTGTATGTGACCAATTTGGTTGCAAACAATGGTATTCTAAGATCTTGCACTCATGTCTAACAAAGTATTCCTAGGTTCTTTCCATTATCCTTTATACTCTATATGGTTCCTTATTACTTTTCCATCAATAATCATTACTAACTTCTTCATAGCTTTATCCTTTATTATGTCTTCCATTGGCGCTAATTCCTATCTACTCCATATTTAAAATCTTGATTTGGTCTTTACATATTATTTTTTCAAAAATAAAAAACTTCAAAAAATTTGAAACGCTCAATCCCAAAAACTTTGTCTATAAAAGTACAACATAAAACCCTTTATCAAATTATGAAATATTTGTATTTTAACCATTTAAAAACTTTAATTTACAAACTTTGAATTTAACTTATTCATTAAGCCTAAGAGAGAATGTTAACAAAACTTAATTAAATGTTTCTTCTCTTTTTTTCTTTTCAAATCAACCTTTTCTTTTTAAAGATCTTCTTAAATTTTACTTCTTAAAAATTGAGATTTTTAATCAAAATGTTTATTAAGTTTTTCGTTCAAAAACTTATTCGTTACACGAAACCATTCTTTTGTAAAATTGCGCTTTGCAGTTTTTCCAAATCATCTTTTATAAATTTTTAAACAATAAAACTGAAGTAGATAAGAATAACTCGCACTCTATTATTCTTTCTTTGTCCATTTCCAATCTTTAGTGGAGTCTCTAATGTCATGAAAGGGGGACTTCTAAAAGATACCTAAAGCGCGCATAACAATGAGGATTGTCCATTTTCCTTTATTATGGCGCTAAATTTCTTATGTTACTTCTAATTAGATTAGAAGCAAAATTTATTTTCATAATCTCCTACATAATTTCTAATCACTACATTTATTATTATACTTAAGAATCCTATACTTTAATGCATTGGAACTACTTTCCCCCTTCATGAGGAATTGTTAACGCTATATTTCCTTATGAATCACTTAAAAGAGAATTCATCTTCTGTATGAAACTATAAAGAATTATAATTCTTACATTCCATATTATTTTAAACAATACACCTTTATTTGTAGCTTGTTTGATTCATAAAAACTTATATTGTTATCCCTTTTCATTGAATTAAAATATGTCAAATCCCAACATAACTATATAAATCAAATCTCGTTTTTATTTATAATTCATATCTATTCTACGATTCAACTCCTCTATCTAAACTGTACGTATTCCAATTATTTTCTCTTAATTTACTGTCTTCTCATATATTCCCTTTATTCCAAACTTGTACCACTTCCTATTGTCCACCCATAAAATTTGTTTACAATTTAAAAATTCTAGTTACATAGAAAAATTCACGAGCTATATTACTCTATTATTTTCTTCCAAAAGGATAAGCTTTTTACATAATTTCTTTTACTAAAATTTTGGATTTTGACAAATTTTAATTTCTACTAAAACTTTATATTTACATTTTTTCTTTCTTTACAAAGAAACTAGTGGACTATATATATACTCTATACGTTTTTTCAATTTAATTAAGCATATATGTGTATGTGTGTGTATAATGTATATATATATATATACATATATTTTTCCAACAAACTTTATTATATAATTATTTTTCCCAAATTCCAATACTTAATTTTTCAATCATTTTCATTAAAAATCCTTTTCAAGTATACAATTTATACTTTTTCTCAATTCTTTAAACATTTCTTATTATTGGGTTGCACTTAAAGCGGATTTCTATCTGTTCCTTAAGAACACCCATTTTTTCATTTACCTAACTTGTTCCTTTTTCAATATTGAAAAACCCGATTATCAATTAGGAGTGACCATTTCCCACTCTTCTTTAGAAACTTCCCCATCTCCATTATCTATGACATATAAATTCTTATTTTTCCTTTATCTGTGTATATTGTACATCGTATAGGGATCTACAATCATTGGGCTATCAAGGCCCGACTAGGGAGTCATGTACGATCCACCTTCAGGGATTTTTCATATATAACTATTCTAAAGTTGGAGTACCGATATTTAACATATATTATATTTATAGGAAAAATACAAATATGTTCACTTAATGTTTCTTAAATTTCAAGATCGACTAACCTAAGCTTCGATACCAAATGTAACAATCTGCAATCTATTGAGCCAGAATCTTCACTAAATCGAAAACCCAAGTCCACCAAAACATGTTTCTTGGTTTGTAATCCTGCAAATAAAACAAAAATACTGCATAGTAGAGCTCTAATGAAATAACTTACAATGGAATAATTAAAATATAATATATCACATAATTACTGACCAAGATTTGATACTTTCCAAAATCAAGTGCTCTTGTCAACATTGAACACGCCAAGCACAAGTACCTTACCTTCTGAACTATCATGCAGGCTATAATATGGAGGGGTTCAAAACAACATTCTAGTAACTAGTAAATTATACATCCTATGCATAACACTATCTTATGCCGATTGTCCACTATTTCATTATATGTTTATTAACATTTTATTAGTCGTCTCGACTCCATATCCACGTACGAATCGTTCTCATCTACCTTTCGTAGATTTATATCTATGTATATATATATATATATATATATATATATATCTGTGTGTGTGTGTGTATCTTTAGTCCTCTAATGGACCCACTAGTATCTTTCATTTTGTACCCCGTCAGGATCAATCGTCCTCGCTGTATCACTATCTCCATACCATATAACTTGAGGAAGTCCTATAATTCTTACCGACGACTTTTCATATACTTAGCCATACTCTTTCTATGGCCTATTATACATTTCGCCATATTTTCTTTGGGGATTTTCTACTTTGTCTACTTCTTAACATGGACCCAGCTCGACTAATCACCGCATCCATGCTTTAAAGGAATCTCAGCATGGGTTAACTAGCCTTACCCTATCAAAAAAACTAGCAAACAACCGTGGCGGTGCATGACCTAGAATGGTCCACCTTGGTAGGCTATAGACAAAGATCCGCTAGGTGTAACCCTATCCTTGCGGTTGACCGCTTGGGACTAATGACGTTCTCACACTATGACAGCCTTACCTCTAAATTTTGTACCAACACTCATTACATAGTGCACGATCCTGCTCATCATTTGTTTAGACTGCATAGTGCAATCAAGGAATACCCCCCTCTAAAATAAATTTGAAGCAGACTACTCTATCCAAAGGGTACCCCTTCATCTATACATAAGCGTATACTCTCCACGAGTTCTATAGTTGGACATATCTCACATCAGTATGATATTACTAACTGTTGGTAGCCCCTTACGATAGGTAGACTCCTATTGTGTAACCATAACGACCTTGCATTCCAACTTACTCTAATGACTTTTTGTTATTTTCTTTATATACTTCTTACGTTAAGTAATAAATCACACCCATCATAAACGCATATACAAGACTACTTGTATACATATACTTATACATATATTATACATATATATTCTCATTCTAACATTCTTCAACCTTCATTGTCTCTATAGCTCTTATATTTTACCCCGTATCTATAATTTATTATGCTTTTAACTTTTCTTCTTCAAATTCATTTATCGCTTCTTTTATCAAAATCTTAATATTGTTGCAATTTCGCTCATTGGCTCTATCTTTTATTTCTATTTCCATTTTATTCTTTATTTTTTCTTCTTCCCTATTTCCCATTCTTTTTCATTAGTTTCCACCTTATGAGCATTTTTATTTCATTCATATCTTAATGTCCAACTTTTGGGATTTACTGCATTTTAATATATTGGAACTAAACTTCTACCCAATAAATGTTAATACATTAAATTTCCATATCTCATCAAAAAGAGGAGATATTTGTCCTGTTTGTGTACTCATATAGAATTGTCCTTCTATTTTCTTGAAATAGACGGAATGAAACACGGTGAGTATTCCTGTTTTGTACATCTTTTATTTCATATATATATATATATATATATATATTCCTTATTACTCCAAACATCCCACTTTTATTTATTTTAAACTTAATAATATATGGAAATCTACTAGCAACATTCCAGGTTCTAATGCATCAAAATATCACAAAAACTCCAAAGATCTAAATAAATTTCATTTCAACTTACTTTATATCTGTCGGACAAAAATTAATTCCTAATCATTCCGCATTTCATTAAGATTTCACTCAAATCATATCGTCGAATAAATATAAATTCCTATTTATTACACATCACTTTAGATTCGTTAAATTCATTTTCGACATGAAAATACCATTTCTAGTCATTACGCAATTTAGTATCAACTTCATATACAATTCCAAACTAGTTTTCATAACAGGAATTAATTCATCACTATAAATTACATAGGTAAGTTTAACCTCCTCAACATTTCTTATTCCTGAATTTATTTGCAATTTAAATTCAATTTCTCAGGCATGTAGGAATAGATCTTCAATAATATAATCTGACATTATATAAAAACATATAATATTCCCACTCGCCTTTTTAAGCGATCCTAAATCTCTTGATCTAATCCAGATCTAATCTTTGTTATCCGTATTCTCCATTTTGACTCATTATTCGGATCACAAATAACATTTATATATAGATCTATTAAAATTGGGATTAAAGAACATAGATTTAGATTAATTTATTAATTAAAACCAGATCTACAGTTATACCTCTGATGTAGCAACTCGGTTTGAACCTATTTCCTATTCTCTATTATTTTCGATTCTTTTCCAAAGTGTACGTGCAAATTAAATCTATTTCTATTCGTCTAGAATTTCGAAAGAGAAAGTGAAAGAGCTTCCACTCTCATTAAAAAATTATGAGTTGGAAGTGTGGCTCTAGGTCTTAATTTATAGAAATTCAAATCAGTGTTAACCGTTGGATCAAACTATTTTAAATCTGGGCCATACAACCAAATTTTACTACCGTATAATTTAGATCACGGGCCGAGAATGACCTAGCCTAGGTCGACCGCTTATGTTCTACCTGAGCCTTCCTATGGTTTACCTATGTACTGTAAATCTGATGGATTTTAATCTTTGTACGATTTTGTTGATTAAAGTATTCTTCTTACAAATCATGCTCATTTGTTTTCCTAATTAACTGATCATTATCATTTTTTCCACAAATTATAAAGTCTCTTAGATTTTAGTTTAATGTTAACGTTTAAATGTCCATAACGTTACCAGTTAGCGTTAATTGATTTTATTACTATATTTATATATATATATAAAATTATTTCCGACACTAAAACTTCAAATGTTAATAAATTTTTTTGTTTGAACTCCGATCAGAATATATTATATATGAAAATTGATCAAAAAATTCACCATGAACACAATGGTATAAGTTTCCTAGTCAATTTCTAATATTTGAAAAAAATTCCATTTCCACTGTTTATTATTTATTAATTAATATCTTTTTAATTAATTAATGCAAATTCGCAGGGTGTTATAATGACGGTGGGAGGCATTAATTAGGTTTTGGGTTAAAAAAACTACAGTTTAGACTTGTAGATGAATTATGGATACATATTATTCTATGTTGGTAGTTTTTAGGGTTAAAAAATAATTGTTACCTCCTTTTTACCAATACAACATTTACCTTTATCTCATATTAAGATATCATAACATCATAGGAGTGTGTGAAATATAATATTTTCCTTTTCAAAATGAATGTTGGCATTTGTTAATACTCTTCCATGTAAACCAATAAGACATCCTTGCCATTATGTTTCTGTAGTAATGAGTTGGAATGTGATAATATATATGATAAGTTAGATCCGATCATGTAATTTGTCGGAACATTTTAATATATTATGTTTATCTTAAGTAGAAGCATCTTTGTATATCTACAGAAATTCCATGTTAGTTGTGTGGGAATAAAATGTGATATATATGCCAGTTGCCCCCTTTATATTTGGTATCACACATTGTTTGGGTAGTAATTTTGGGACTATTTGATTACCGGCTGTGCTATTATATATTTGTTACTAAAGTAGCTAAGGTTCATGTATACAGATGATTTTTTACGTTGTTTTACATTAACGTAAATTAAAAGATGGGTTGTTGCTTCTTGGATTTAGACTGAAACTTTACTGTTTGGTAAGCACAAGAGCTTCCTACTTTTCAATATGTATTGAAACCATATTCTCTTCTTAAGCCATTTCTTAACATTTAAATAGTGTGTAAAAAAGTTAATGTATATGACTATCACTTTAGTTGCTATATGATAAAAAATTCAATTACTTATTTTATTTCCCTCTCATTGCAAAAATCTTTAATGTGTTAGCATTAAAAAAACACTTGCAGTTGTTACTGTAAACTTAGTAGTCTATCAGTACTCTTTTTAAATCTAAATGACCTCTACTGCTAAACTTTTATCAAGTTATTCTTACCCAATATATGAGCAATACAACCAGACGCATTTGATGCTCAAATTAACATTCGAAGTACGTAGTGTATCATCACTTCCTATACATAACTATTCAACAAATACATTTTCAAATTTCACTATATTCAAAGGAATAAGTGCTATTAGATCTCTATTCCTATCAAATTTTTCAAAGATTGATATAAGGTTTTATTTTATTAATTTAGTAACTGATTTCTTTCTTTCTTAAATATATTAATAATTTTTTGTTTATACCCTAATTCTCAAATTAGAGCGTGTTGCTTAATAAATGGATATTATTCATCATAAACTTCTGAAAAATGATATTTTATACATGATAATTGTAAATTCTAAAATAAGTGCTTGTTTCTAATACTATTCTGTTATTATATACATCCATGCCAAAAACATATGTTTATCTTGAGATACTAATTATGATATGCATTATAATTATTTTTTAAAAGTGTGTAACATCCCTCTACTTGTAGGCCCGCTATGGATGCTGCAATCATCCATAGTTATTAATCCTCGGCGACCAAATACGGCGATATTAGATACATTGATACACAAAAAACAAGAATGCTGAAAAAATTTAAACAACAAACAAATTCCACATCCTATTTCAAAAAATATTTCAAATTGATTACATAATCTCAGTTCGCAGACCACGTTCAGATAACATATAATTATTACACAATACGCCAAAAACGACATATGAAGATGTCTCATTGGTAGACCAAAATATATAGATAGGCACGAAAATAATTTTGCCTTTACAAACAAAAAGCACGGCGAAAATAAAAGAACTCTAATAACAAGCTTCCCTTCTACATGTCCCTGGAAGCTTTATTCGTCTAAAAGAACACCTGAAAACCTTAACCCTCAACCTACTCAAAATCAATTGAGTACCCGAGACTTAAAGTGGAAAACAAAAACTTCGAGTCAAACATAAAGTCTAGTATGAATAATAATTCGTCATCTCAAATAATTAGATATCTAGTGAGACAACGCCGCTTAATGGAACAGGTTTTCCCCTTACTAGTATACTAAAGAATTTACAAAACCATATACCATGCTCCTGCATCTACAATGGTTATAACATAATATTTCAAAACATTATGATAATATGCAAAACAAGTAAATCAATTCTGGATTTCTCATCCCATTCATTTTGCATATCTGTCTCAATTATAGTTTCTTGGATTATTATTAGCTTAGTAAATGTTTATGGGCTATCTGTCCAATATCATAGTTTTCATGGGATCACTAAGAACCTATTGGTAACTTCAATATCTTATCTCTCATCCTAGTTTTGATGGGCTAACTAGGAACTTATTGACTAGCTATCAATATCTTAATTCGGATATAGTTTTCATGGTCTAACTACAAACCTACTGGCCCCTTCCAGTATCAAATCATAGTTTACATGGGCTAACCATGAACCTATTAGCCTCTCCAATATCATTAGTTATATACAGTTTTAATGGGCATACAGTAAACTTATTTTCCCTTGTCAATATCTTTAGTTTAAGGTTTTAAAATTCCTTAATTTATATACTCTACCGGGCCAACCTATCTGGTTATTCTACCCTTCCTCGGCATACATTTATGGGTTAATAACAATGTGAATAATATTTTCAAAATCTTTATTTATGCCATGGTGATGGTATTTCCTTTTAAAAATGAGAATGCGTCATTTTTGTTGAAATCTTTAAACCTCACTTTCGAAACCACTGGATGACCTCCTTCAAAAGCATAGAAAACCACTTTTCAAAACTTTAAGTATATACCTTTCGAAGCCCTATCAATAAATCCTTTCAAAACCAATGATACCTTTCAATGGTATCAAAGACATACTTTAATACATAGCCTCGAAAAAAATAAAAGTACCCTTTCGAAAGCATGCAGTTTACTCTTTAAAAACATTCTTTGGGTCAAATTGATTATATATGAAAGTATCTCTTTCGGAACCAACTATAAAATTGTTTTAGGGTAAAGTTGATGGTGTCAAAACCATCAGGTCGAAAGCAACAACCTTTTAAATTAAAACATTAAAGGATAACCTAGAATCCCCCTTTCGACACCATGGCCTTCGATACACTTAACCCCTTTCGAAAGTATTTAGGAAATGGCTTAACTTTGGTTAAAACAGAAATAACCTTTTGACAGCATAAAAGGCTTTAATGCAGTCGAAAGGTAAATCAACTGCTTGGTCTTGACATGGTCGATACCAATCCATTCGAAAGCTCTTATTTAAGGAAAGAATACCCCTTCGAAAGCTTTTTATGAAGCCCCTTTCAAAAGCATGGCTTTCGACTATGTTGAAAGCTTTAAGTAAAACAACGCAGAAATTTAACTTTAGAAAACAAACTAAAGGTTTCGACTTTATACGGTACCGACTCAGTCGAAAGCCCTTCAAAAACCAGGTAGGCATTTATCTTTTTAAAAGTGAACCTTGGTTTCGAACCTAACGAAAGCATAGCATTCGACACCCTACCTTTCGCTACCTACCAATTCACCTCGTAACAATTCAATTGATACCATGTGCCTTGATTTTGAATATGTAGGTTTCGATGGAGATGGTTTTGACTGAGATGGTGAGGAGGTAAAGGAGTCGAAAGCTGCCTCCGAAATAGGTAGAACCACCTTTTTCTGAAACGCCGATTTATAGCTAAATACGGCAATTGCTTTATAACTAACCTGCCATTTGTAACTCCTTGATTGACTACTTTAAAACTTTTCAAATACTTTATAATTAAAACTACTACATTAATTAGATCTAAATCAAAGCATTATAACATTAAACCCTTCCATATGACAAAAATAATATTTGCAGAAAAGTCCCTCCTTTAAAATAATTTATTTTCCTTAATGAATCATCTGGGAAAAACCTCCAAAAGCAAAGAAAATCTCTTTCATCATATAATGCAACATATCAAAATTTCGGGACTAGTTTCTTCATAAAATACTCGAAATAAATTTTAAACCCAACTATATCATATTTTCCTTTAGAAATTCATAATAAGTTTTCTATAGCTTGGAAAATTATGAAAATCAAAACTGATCTCCAAAATCATGTATTATTTATCGTAAGAAAATTTCTTGGCATTCGAAATTCATAAAACCTTGGGTTTCGCTTAAAATTGAGAAAATTCATATGTATATGAATTAAAATAATTCTATCATAACACTATTGAAACATATCATCATCTATATCATTATAAAAATGAACTTAAACATAAATCCGAAAACACATAATCATAGAATAAAATAGAGATGGTATAAAATTATTGTTCACTTTAAATTTTGATAAGGAATTTAAGATTTGTTGTTGCTTAATCCTCCCTAGCTTTGATTCTTAGTTTAAGATTGTAATCTTTCTCTTTTCCTTCTGGTTAATGGCCAGCTCTTAGGGTTCTTGCGTTTGTTTTTTACTAAAGAAAAATGAACGTGAATGGACAATAGTGAGAAATGTTTAACTGTGTAAAATAAAGTGGTTATTTTACTAGTAGGCCCATGTGTGAACTAATTATCCTTTAAACTAATTAAAGCCCATTTATTTAATTAATAAGCATGGCCCTTTACATAATATATTCAATTCTCAATCCCATTATCATCATTATTCTATTTAATTTATCTAATTAAATTTTCCTAAATAATGTTATCAAAAATTATGAATGTTACAGGCTCCCCCCTTAAAGAATTTCATCCTCGAAATTTAGTAAGGACTAAATACTAAACACAGCAATCATCTGTAACAACACCTAACAACCATACCAGTCTAACTGACTAGCACTATCTATATAAATCTAGTATAGACATACCCTCAAAGCAGATCAGGATAAGTATCTCTAATCATGTCCTCTATCTTCTAAGTACAGTCCTTCTCGTTGTCGCTTCATTAAACTTTCACCAAACTGACTATCTTATTCCTTAATCTTTTCTCATTTCAAGCTAAAACCCAAACTAGTTGTCTAAAAAAAAATCAAATTAGGCTTTATTGCTGAGTCTTCCAACCCTGTTGGAGGAATAGTAGTCTCTGGATCATGCACATAATTGCGAAGATAAGACACATGAAGTACATTATGGACACCTGTCAAACAGCTCGGCAACTCTATTCTGTATGCGATCTTTCCAATCCTCTCTATAATCTGTAATGGACCTACATATCTTGGGGCTGACTTCCCTGACTTTTCAAATCGCACCACACCCTTCATAGGTGATATCTTAATGAAAACCTTATTTCCAACTGAGAATTCTAGGTCCTTAGGCCTCTTATCCGCGTAACTCTTCTCTCTGGACTATGCTTCATTCATCTTTCCTCGAATTAGCTCAATCTTTTCTGACGCCTCTCTAACCAAATCTGGACCTAAGGCTTACTAGTCTCCAACCAACATGCTGATGATTTACAGGGTCTTCCATACAAAGCTTTAAAAGGCACCATTCCTATACTAGTCTAAAAACTATTATTATAGGAAACCTCAACCAAATGTAGGTGATCCTCCCAAGATCCACCAAAGTCTAGTACGCAATCTCTTAGTAGATCCTTAAGTACTTTGTTAACTCTCTCTGTCTGACCATCTGTCTAAGGGTGATACGCAGTACTCATATTAAGCTTGGTACCCATCACTTCCTGTAGAATCTTGTAGAATTCACTAGTGAACAAAGCATCGCTGTCACTGACCACACTACTAGGAACTTCATGCAGTCTAACTAAGTTCTTCAGGACAACTTAGCTAAAACATATGTCGTTCTGGTTGATCTAACTAGAATGAAATGGGCACACTTGGTCAGTATGTCCACTATAACTCATGTACCTTCATTACCTCTATTTGATCTTGGCAACTCGTCTATAAAATCCATAGACATCGAATCATATTTCCAAACTGGAATCTCTAAAGGCTGAAGCAACCCACTCGGTTTCTGATGTTCAGCTTTCATCTGTTGACAGTTTACACACTGCCTAACCCACAAACCAACATCACTCTTCAAGCCTTCCCAATAGAAGCTCCTCTTCGTATCTCGATACATCTTAGTCCCTCCAGAATGAATTGTAAACTTGGAACGATGACATTCTCCAAGAACTTCTTTCCTTAAATCCTCCACATTCGGAACACACAACCGTCCCCTCTTTCTCAACCATCCTCTCTGTTCAAGGCTAAAATCCTTTAGACCATCGATCTCAGTTCCAACCTCAAGCCTTCTAATTCTCTCAGCCAACGCTGGATCCTCCTTCTACTTAGAAGCAATTTTCTTAATCGATATTGGTCGAACTTCTAAACAAGACAACCTGGCAGAACTCTGACTAGAACTAGCTGTCGATCTTAACTACACATACAACTGACTAAAGCTTCGAAATCTTTCCACTTTTCCAACATAGCTAACATCACATTCTAATGTTTTCTACTAAGAGCATCAGCCAACTTATTACCTTTTCTCGGTGTGTACTCTATACTAAAATCGTAAGAAGCCAAAAACTCCAGCCACCTCTGCTGTCTTATATTCAAATCCTTCTGAGAGAATAAATATCGTAAAGATTTATGATCGGTATAAAGCTCAGACCTCTCCCTTAAGAGATGATGTCTCTAAATCTACAATGCGAAGATCACAGCTGCCAACTCCAAATCATGAGTAAGATATCTAACTTCATATAGTCTAAGATGCCTAGAAGCATATGCAATGACTTTACCATTTTGCATCAGCACTACTCCTAATCCAGTTCCACATGCATCAGTATACACCACCGTCCTTAGTTTCCGTTTGGAACTACTAACACGGTTCATTGGTCAACAAATTCTTTAACTTAAGGAATCCTCCTCACATTCGTCGGACCAAAAAAATCTCACTTCCTTCCCATTTAACCTGGTTATGGGTGCTGCTATCCATGAGAAATCCTTAATGCATCTCCGGTAGTAGCCAGCAAGTCTAAGAAAAATCCTGATCTCAGTCACCGTCTGTGGTCTCTTCCAATTATTCACGGCTTCGATCTTATCTAGATCGAATAAAAATCCTTTCTCTGAAACCATGTGACCAAGAAATTTAATCTCTTTCTTCCCAAAATGACACTTGGTAAACTTCGCCTTTAGCTGAATCTGCCTCAGCATCTCGAGTGCCACTCCAAGATGAACTTCATGCTCTCTCTCATCCCTAGAGTAGACTAGAATGTCATCTATAAACACCAACACATAACCATCCAAATACTCTTAAAAGACTCAGTTCATCAAATTCACAAAGAAAGCAGGTACATTTGTTAATCCAAATGGCATCACCAACAACTCGTATGAACCATACCTAGTTTGAAATGCTGTCAATGGAATATTGTCCTCTGCCACTCTTAACTGATGGAAACCTGTCGCCAAGTCCAACTAGGAAAACACTATGGCTCTGCTCACTGGACAAACATATCATCTATTCTTAGCAAAGGATACTTATTCTTAACTCTCTTTTCATTTAACTTGCGTTAGTCAATGCACTTGCTTAATAACCCATCTGGTTTCTTTACAAACACCATGGCCGCTCCCCAAGGCGAACTGCTTGGTCTAATAAAACTCATTCCTTCTAGATCCACTAGCCGCACCTTCAATTCCTTCATCTCTGTTGGTGTAATCCTACTAGGGGACTGCTCATAGGTTCTGCTCCTGGCACAAGATCTATCCTAAACTCAATATCTCTTTTCGGGGGTAGTCCAATGATTGGCTCAAAGACATCTACAAACTCTCTTGCTACCCGAACCTGACTTAACTCATTTCCTACCTCCATAGCATTAAGCATAGCAATAACACTCCAATCAGTATTCCCTACTGAGAATATCACTCGGTTATGACTATTTGGGTGTCTCAGTGATATATCCTTATCTGGCAAAATATTCTAGCCTTATACCTACCCAACCATTCCATACCAAAAATGATACAAACTGCATGCAAACTTATGACCTAACAAATCATGTTCTAATTGGTCACATCTTAACCCTAGAGTTGCATACCCTCCTATTGGATTCACAACCCTTAAGGAAGTAACAAGGTAAGTCGGTTCTAAACATAATACATCAACCAAATACCGAGATATAAATGAATGTGATGCGCCAGTATCAAAAAGTACTCTAACTGGTATACTCTGAATCCAAAGCGTACCTTCCATCACAGTCTTTCCTTTATCAGCTGCGGTAGGCCTGGCAGGTCCTATAGCAAAATATTTTCCTTTATCCTCCCTAAATGGATCTGGACACTGATTCTTGTAATTCCCAACTTGACCATAATTGAAGCACTTCACATTCTTCTTATTTGCAGCTTTCTTCCCATTTCCTGACCGACATTCATTAGCAAAGTGACCCATCTTGTCACAATTGTAGCAAACTACCTCAACCTTTGACTTCTTAGTAGTATCTCCTTTCTGGGCTCCCATCTTTTTAAAGAACTTCCTTTTCTTCCCATGAGAACCCTGAATTTCCACTAACTTCTCTTGAGCTAAATCAGCAAGTAACTCCGCATGGAGAATGGCCATCTCCACCACTATATTACAAGGATCATGGACATGATACATGGTCATTCTAGCAAGCTCAGGCCTCTATAATGACCTGATTTTTCGACTTTCGAAAGTCGACATTAATACGTCTACTGTATCGAATGCTGCACAGTTGAATGCCGGAAAACCGAATCGTTAGGTTAAAGAAGAAGAAGATAGAAGAAGAAACAGAAACAGAAACAATAAACAGAATCTCACAATTCATAGCGGAATAACATACAATAGATAAATGAATAATCTTTAAAACAAAGAACTATATTGGTTTATACATACATCAACAGAGTTTACAACGACACAATACAACACTAGCAGTTATTTTAACTCGCTTACATAGAAATTTTGACATGCATCAACCCAACGCAACAGACACTACATAGTAAAGTGATACATGTCGCCTTCCAGCTTGCCTCCAGATCTCCACACCATATCTTGACTTCGCTCCAGAATAATGATAACCTGACTCTAGGCTTCCCGTGTGGAAAATTATGGGCACCCAGAGTTTATAAAGGGAACAATAAACTCCAGGTCAGTCATGGGACTGGTGTGAGATCTCAAAAGCAGTTATTTTCATAAAGAATATAAAAAGAAATCCGCTATGCTTTTGGAAAATGAAACTACCATAAGGCCTCCCCGCACACACACAATGCAAGCGCACAATTGGTGGAGATTTCTCCTTATGATAGTCAAACATGCTTGATACGCAAAAATCCTTTTTGATAATATTATTATTAGTGCATAATGTAGAAAACCTTTCGAAAGTATAATATTAATCTTAGCCAGCATAGGTGCTATTATATTATGCCTGCTATAGCTACCTCTTGAGGAGGCATGTTATGCAATTGCAATCGTAAGGGCCTTGTATTGTTTCTTCGGATTTCCAACAAATGATCAGGCTAAGGAACTTCCTATGCCACATGGATACGCCTCTGGAGGGACGCCCCGAGAACCTAACCGAATCTCTGCCAACACAAGGCCGGGTTACCTCTGTAACTAGGTAACTACTACACGAGTATGCCATCCCTCGGTTGTTTGCGACCTTTATCTGAGGATCCCCAACCACAAAGAAACAACCACAAAGTTTAATAAATTTGCAATAACCACATAGGTTAAATATCAGGGCTCCATACCATGGTACAATCCTTTTCTAGAAGGAAATGACATACCCTCAGGGGCGCTACCCCCATATTACCTTGCCGAATCCTTCCTGTTTCGACCATTTTCGGGTTGTGAGGTCTGACGAAGTCTCGTCCACAAAGCTACACTTTTCACAAAGTCATGCTTCGATCAACAATTAATCAGCAGCACTTCGTATGCCGCATTACCAAATTGGGAATGTATCATTAGTAACCATCAACAACATAACCTCTGAGCTCGTACGTCTCAGAGAAGGGTGTTAAGCTAAGAGAATAAATTCTCCGCCACCAACAGAAATGTAGTTGATAGAAACTAGCTTTACATATCAAAGTGTAACGTCAGACACACATCCATACAAGTCCATTTTGGGATCGAACGGAATTGAAGGCACTTCAAAAGAAGCCCTAGAAATTCGGATATTCACTAATCACGTCCGGAATCCCCATCATAAAGGGTGATAAAATCTCTATGCCGAAGCAACTCGGTGCAGAGACATACGACAGGTAATCCTTTCGTTTTCGAAAATAATACCCGGTCTTCAACACCATCTTCAAATGCAATCCCATTTCGTCGTATCATTATTCGAAATGGGTTTTATGACACAAAGTCCTCTCCCAGCTAATCCGAATAACGAGCGCTTATTTTAAAAATAAGTGTTACATTCAGATTTCAACAAATCACAACTATTTCTACTTTGATCTTTTAAACAAAGATCCATCACAATCATAAAGGTTCGATGTGGTTTTCGAATATCCATTTGGAATCCGACCCCCGGTCGCATCGAAATTCAAATGCCATTAAAAGGCCAATACTGATGGTCACTTGTTTAACTATCAATCAATATTCACAACAATCACTATCAAACAACATTTACGACAATCACCTAGATTTAAATAATTTTCCCAAATTATTTATTTTCAAAATATCTTCATAAGATATAATTTTTTTTTAACTCTTCATCACTTTGAAAACAATTTCAAATTACTTTCCACATTTCAACCCTCTGAAAACAAATTTCAAATCATCTTCCTTATACGAAATATATTTCCAAATATTTATTCATTTTCACTAAAAATCTACCGAGTTCAAATACTTTAAAATAATTTAAAATACTTATCCAAAATATACTTGGAAACATTTGGAATAAAACTATTTCTAAACACTTATCTAAATATTAGATATGAAAATATTATACCAATACCTCATAAAATACTTCAACTCCAAACTAAATTAAAAATAAAATTAGTAGATAGAGTATTAATATTTAAATAACTATTTCCTAAATCAAATATCAATTTAATCTTTAGAATAATCCCTTCTATAATTAATTAAATAAATCTTTACTTTAAAGATTTAAAACAATTCCCACAAATAACTTCACCAACTATATTCTTCCAAATCAATTTCTTGAACTTTTAATTTATACTTCAAAAGCTACTTTAAAAATATATTTGGCTTTCAGGGAAGAATTCTCTTTCCATTACAAAATGGTTCATCTACGCCAATTAATAAACCTTTCTCGATTTATTTTAAATTTACATTCCAAATCCGTAGATTTTTCCACACCTTTAAAAATAAACCAACATTTATTTTTGAAACAAATTCCCTTTCCTTTATAAAATTCCCATTGTGAATTTTAAAATTTTCAAATATCCATTGATATACGATTTTCAAATCAGGTTTTCAAATATTCACTTTCAACACCAAATCAATTCTCAAATTGATTTCCAAATTTATTTCAATTACCAAATCCAATTCCAAATTGATTTCTAGATTTATTTCAATCAACAAATCAATTTTCATATCGATTTCCCAAAGGTTTATTTTTAAACACCAAATTAATTTTTAAATTAACTTCTAACATCTTTTCAAACACCAAATTGAATTCCAAATTTAATTTCTAAAATTTATTTCCCTTTATCTTTCCAAACTATCTAAAATCCATATTTTACATAAATTTTTCAACTTTTTAATAGTATTATCGAAATCCGTTTATTAAAATCCTTCTCCATATTTTTGGTATTTATTCAATAGAATTTCAAAAATAAAACTTTATCCCTTTAAAATTACTTCTTTTAAATTTATCCAATTTTCAAAAATAAATTTTACTATAGACTTTCTACTTGAATTTCAAAAATCTAATTTTATTTATTTCTGGTATCCTACGATACCAAAAATATATTCGACTTAATATAGCTTTCAATTGATTTCAATCACAATATAATCACATACAGATTATAAATAATTCAACACACAACATATGAAACAAATTCAAATGTTTGAGGAATCCAGTTGGATCTCTCCAACCTGTTTCCCTGCATCCACAGATTTTAGCACAACGTTTAGATACCCATTCTACTTCGAGGTGGAATATCGTGGTATATGGGTTTAATATAATATCGTCCGCTATTATGCAGCGCTTGGGGTCTAATTCAACACATATGATAATAATTTATCAATCCAAGCACACAATCAACAATTTTAAATTTAACTATCACAATTCAGCAATCAATCAATAACTGAAATGTTCAATCATTATAATTTAAGTGAGAAGATCTCACCTTTGCTTTTAAAATTTGCAGTCCATTATCGTCTCGACTTGTTTCCATGAATTTTTGACCTTGTACATACAATTTATGATTTATTAATTTTTTAAATAAATCAAACAATTTATTACTATTTATTTATTTAATTTTAATTAATAAATTTGGGTTTAAACTAATAAATAAATTTTAAACTAAGTTCTCTTTTAATACTTCATATATACTAAACATGCAAGTAATATTTTTTTCTTATATATATATATATATTTCTAAATTTATTAAGCTAAAATTTATTAAAGAAAATACCTTTTCTGCTTAAACCCTAAAGACCCCACGTCGCCTCGATTTCGTCCCAAAACGTCGTGAAGGAATTCGATCGACACTGCCTCGATTCGTCGGAGCCAAACGATGCCACGCCCCCAGTAACGATCACCCTTTCGCGAAGCTGCTGATCTTTACTCGCACTGCTCGATTGTCGCGAGCCGTGAAACCCTCCTGGCAGCGCCACCACCCCAAATACTCATGCGAGCCCTAGCTTCGTCGCTTGAGAAAGAGCTCAACGACTCCACCACGCCGCATCGTCGATACTTGCTGCCACTTCCCTGCCATCGTGATGCGATCACGAACCTCCTTCGCGCACGATTTGAATCTCCGCCATTTTTTCCGATTGCGGCCATTTACTTTATTTCCTCTTGATATGGTTTTGAAAATCAAAGAGAGAGAAAAGGAATTGGCCATTACTGTTTTTGAAGAGGATCGGTTCTGTTTTCTCGAATTCGATTATTATTTTTTTCTCTGGACACTTTGTGCATACGAGTCGAAGAAAGGAGAATTTGATTTGGAATTAATAAAGGAAGCGACCATTGTTTTTTTTTTATTTGAACGAAAGAGTTTTGTTCGTTCGTGATTTTTTTTCTAACAGACGTGGAGGGAACACTTGTACGTGATTCAAGATGGCAGGGAACCACGTGTTTGAATTTATTTTTCAACGTGTCTTCAAAAGTCTGATATAATATTAAGTGCAAAACTATTATATTTTAAATTCAAATTCAAATTTAATCGTATTGGTTTTCGCAATTCAAAATCTCGATCTCCAATCGAGACGTGCCGCCAGGTGTTTACAATGTTATACGCCTATTTCGAAAGCAATGGAAAAGTTTCTGAGTCCAAATTTGATCGTATGGAGAAGATAGCTTTTTAAACCAACTATTAAATGAAATTTTGATAAAAAATTTCAGCGCGTTTGCTTATCGTACGACCAAATGATCACTCCAAACACTATGAAAATTGAAATCCGATAACAATACAATGTTACGGATCCAACGAAAGTGGTTTCGTCGAATTCCGAGACCGCACCTCAGAATGCTATTTTTAAATATAGATTTAAACGATATAAATTTCAATACTGAACAAAACAGTTTCAAATTCAATTTTGGAGCTTCCACTATCTTCAGTATCGTCAATATAAATTTCCTAAGCTTTTAAAATATTTTTAATCGACTTAAAACTGAAGAATAGATATTTTATCCATCTTCAATAAATTAAATTCAATAATTTAATTGCCAAATTCATTCTGATATCTGAAATTCAAGTCAAACTATCTTCCAAACATTTAAAATCACTTAAATAGTTTCAAATTCAAATAATAAAAATTCTAGGTCGTCACATCTTTCCCCCTTAAAAGAATTTCGATTCGAAATTACTAGTTAAGAAGAATGATCATTAACCCGTTTAGCATTTTCCCAAAACCATATAGTTTTATCAATCTTGCCAAAACAAATCTCTTTGTTAAAGACCATTATTTCTTTAACTAACGTCCAAAAATCTTTCATATTTCCCCAACAACATTGTTTCCTTCACAATTCAAATTTAAATTTTAAAAATTTTGAAATTTTCTCAAAATCTTTTTCTAACTCCCTAAATTTTCGAATTTTTTTGCCAGCGTCTCCTTTGCGCGGCTAGCTCGGTTCGACTACAAAATGGCACCACGGGTCCCCCAGATTCGAAAAGAAAATGAAAAGCCAAGCGGCTAGGCAAGAAAGTCATCAAATTTCATACTGAAATTTAAAATACATACCTTTTTTTCGAGAAATTCAAATGAATCTTCGAAATTAAAATCCCAATTACTTTTCCTTTATAACACCTGTATATCCTGCTAGCCATAATATCCAATTACAACATTCAAATTTATTTTGCACATTCCTTTACGAAATTTCAATACTTACTTCTTATACCATTTTTACTTTACTATTGAAGTTATATATCCATTTTCCATCAATCTTACATTTTCAATTTCATTTGAATTCAATTTTCAATTTCAATTCTATTTGGATTCAGTTTACCTTCTGAATATTGAAGTTTATCAATTATCTTTCATTCCCAACTGATTCATATCACTATTTTAAATCAGTTTCGTTTACTAATTCATTACAAATACCAATTCATTTTATCTCAAATCATTTTTTTTTAATTTTCATCTTTATTATCTTTAGTTCACTTCGAACTAATTTTACAACTTCATTTTATTTCAGACAATTCAAATTGGTTTTCAATACTCAGTTTAAATTCCAGTTTTATTCTTTTGTTCATTCCCAAATTTATTTTCTCCTTCGTCTTATTTAACACAATTCAAATTCAATTTTAAACTTCTATAAATTTCCTCACTTATTTTGTTTTCATATTAACTTTAATTTAACTCAATTCTTTAAGTTAAGTTCATTTTATCAAAATTCAAATTATATAAGTTATTAACTCATAAACACTTTTAATAAATCGTCCTGAGTTTTAAATAATTTATCAATATTTCAAAATCACCTTTGAAATCAATTATTTTCAAAATCAAACTATTTGAATTTTAACTTTTCTTCAAGTTAAATTTTGTTCTAACAACTTCAACATTATAAGTTGTCAAACTCAATTATATTCTATAAATATTTTATATAGGATTCTAGAATCTTTCCATCTTTTCAAAACCATTTTTGAAATTAATTCAAATTAACTTTTGAATTTCCCAAAACCAAACCCAGTTTTCCAAACAATTTTAATTTAAAACAATTTGGTAGCAATTTCTCTCCTGGAAACTCGAAAATTAACACCGATGATGGTGCGATCATCATCAGAATTATTTTCCAGCGACTAAAAAGAGTTTAGTGCTTTCATCCCTCTTTAAAACATTTTTCCAAACCTTCGAAAACTATTTTCAAATCAAAAGGAATTTAATTTCCAAACTTTCCAAATTTCAAAACTTTTCAAACCCTTTCAATTCTTTTCAAAAACATTTCCAAATATTCCTCTAGAATTCTATTTCAAGTAATAAATCACATTTACAGTTTATATTTACGAATCCTATTCGTGTATGGATTTTTATTTCTTAACTTTTTGTTTATCATTTCAATAATGATAATAATTTAATATTACCATTCCCTTAACAACCAAGCAACCATATACTATAATAATTTATGGAAAATTATTTCTTTTACATATAAAAATAGCTTGGGTAAAATTATTTCATTTACCCTATTTTAAAACAATATCGTGTCGAATTGTTCTATTCAAGTGTTTAGAGATCCCCATCAATAACGTTAATTACTCGTATTGACCAGAATCCATATACCACTCAACAAATCAATCAACACAATATAAAACAATTTTATATTCACTAACAAATACACGCTCATATCTATTATTGCACTCAACTCATTCTAGAGTGCTACTGGCTCTATCTCTAATAAGTAGCACCCAACAGAGCCAAGGTTGTCATTTAACCAAATTCCCTGATACCAATCTGTAACGGTCTAGGCTTTTCAACCATCGACAGCGGCCACTCTCGACTGGTAGGCTTTTCAACCATCCCAGCCCCGTCGTGGCATACAGTGGTACCTCGCAGTTGCTTTTATGGCCGGCCTCTCGACCCCGCTAACTGGTAAGCCAACCCCTACCTGAGGATATGTAGGGGTAAGAGTCTCCCATTCGCCACCAAACGAAAAGCGAGAACCCCCTATCATGCTGAACTTGTAGCAAATGCGATCCCATTTCGTCGTATCATTATTCGAAATGGGTTTTATGACACAAAGTCCTCTCTCGGCTAAACCGAATAACGAGCGCTTATTTTAAAAATAAGTGTTACATTCGGATTTCAACAAATCACAACAATTTCTACTTTGATCTTTTAAACAAAAGATCCATCATAATCACAAAGGTTTGATGTGGTTTTCGAATATCCATTTGGAATCCGACCCTTGGTCGCATCGAAGTTCAATTGCCATTAAAAGGCTAATATTGATAGTCGGTTATTTAACTATCAATCAATATTCACAACAATCACTATCAAACAACATTTACGACAATCACCCAGATTTAAATAATTTTCCCAAATTATTTATTTTCAAAATATCTTTGCAAGATATAAATTTTTTATAACACTTCATCACTTTGAAAACAAATTTCAAATTACTTTCCACATTTCAACCCTTTAAAAACAAATTTCAAATCATTTTCCTTACGCAGAATATATTTCCAAATATTTATTCATTTTCACTGAAAATCTGCCGAGTTCAAATACTTTAAAATAATTTAAAATACTTATCCAGAATATACTTAGAAACATTTAGAATAAAACTATTTCTAAATACTTATCTAAATATTAGATTTGAAAATATTATCCAATACCTCATATAATACTTCAAGTCCAAACCAAATTAAAAATAAAATTAGTAGATAGAGTATAAATATTTAAATAACTATTTTCTAAATCAAATATCAATTTAATCTTTAGAATAATCCCTTCTATAATTAATTAAATAAATTGTTACTTTAAAGATTTAAAACAGTTCCCATAAATAATTTCTCCAACTATATGCTTCCAAATCAATTTCTATAACTTTTAATTTATACTTCAAAAGCTACTTTAAAAATATATTTGGCTTTTCAGGGAAGAATTCTCTTTCCATTACAAAATGGTTCATCTACGCCAATTAATAAACCTTTCTCGATTTATTTTAAATTTACATTCCAAATCCGCAAATTTTTCCACACCTTTAAAAATAAACCAACATTTATTTTTGAAACAAATTCCCTTTCCTTTATAAAATTCTCATTGTGAATTTTAAAATTTTCAAATATCCATTGATATACGATTTTCAAATTGTTTTCCAAATATTCACTTTCAACACCAAATCAATTCTCAAATTTATTTCCAAATTTATTTCAGATACCAAATCAAATTTCAAATTGATTTCTAAATTTATTTCAATCAACAAATCAATTTTCATATCGATTTCTCGAAGATTTATTTTTAAACACCAAATTAATTTTCAAATTGATTTCTAAAATCTTTTCAAACACCGAATTAAACTCCAAATTAAATTTCTAAAATTTATTTCCCTTTATCTCTTCCAAACTATCTAAAATCCATATTTTAAATAAAATTTTCAATTTTTGAATAGTATTACCCAAATCCATTTATTAAAATCCTTCTCTATATTTTTGGAATTTATTCAATAGGATTTAAAAAAATAAAACTTTATCCCTTTAAATTTCCTTCTTTTAAATTTATCCAATTTTCAAAAATAAATTTTTCTATAGACTTTCTACTTGAATTTCAAAAATATAATTTATTTATTTTTGGTATCCTACGATACCACAAATATATCTGGCTAAACTATAGCCTTCAATTGATTTCAATCACAATATAAGCACATACAGATTATAAATAATTCAACACACAATATATGAAACAAATTCAAATGTTTGAGGAATCCAGTTGGATCCCTTCAACCTGTTTCCCTACATCCATAGATGTTAGCACAACAATTAAATACCCATTCCACTTCGAGGTGGAATATCGCGGTATATGGGCTTAATATAATATCATCCACTATTATGTGGCGCATAGGGTCTAATTCAACACATCTGATAATAATTTATCAATCCAAGCACACAATCAACAATTTTTAATTTAACTGTCACAATTCAACAATCAATTAATAACTGAAATTTTCAATCATTATAATTTGAGTGAGAAGATCTCACATTTTCTTTTTAAATTTGCCGTCCATTAGCGTCTCGACTTGTTTCCATGACTTTTTGACCTTGTGCAAACAATTTATTATTTTTTAAATAAATCAAACAATTTATTACTATTTAGTTATTTATTTATTTAATTTTAGCTAATAACTTTGGGTTTAAACTAATAAATAAATTTTAAACTAATTTTTCTTTTAATACTACATATATATTAAACATGCATGTAATATTTTTTTTTGTTATATGTGTGTGTATATATATATATCCAAATTTATTAAACAAAAATTTATTAAAGAAAATACCTTTTCTGCTCAAACCCTCAAGACCCCACGTCGCCTCGATTTCGGCCCAAACCATCGCGAAGGAATTCGATCGACATTGCCTCGATTCGCCGGAGCCCAGCGACGCCACGCCCCCAGTCACGGCCACCCCTTCGGAAGCTGCTTATCTTTACTCGCGATGCTCGATTGTCACGAGCCGTGAAACCGTCCTGGCAGTGCCACCGCCCCCAAACACTCACGCGAGCCCTAGCTTCGTCGCTCGAGAATGAGCTCAACGACGCCACCACGCCGCACCGTCGATACTCGTCGCCATTTCCCTGCCATCGTGATGCGATCGCGAACCCTCCTTCGCACGCGATTTGAATCTCCGCCATTTTTTTTATTGCGGCCATTTATTTTATTTCCCCTCGATCTGGGTTTGAAAATCGAAGAGAAAAAAAGGAATTCGACCATTACTGTTTTTGAAGAGGATCGGTTCTATTTTCTCGAATTCGATTTTTTTTTTCTGGAACAATTTTGTGCAAACGAATCGAAGGAAGAAGAATTCGATTTGGAATTAATATAGGAAGCGGCCATTGATTTTTTTCTTTTGATTTGAACGAAAGAGTTTTTTTCCTTCGTGAAAGAACACTTGTACGTGATTCAAGATGGCATGGAACCACGTGTTTGATTTTTTTTTTCAACGTGTCTTCAAAAGTCTGATATAATATTAAATGCAAAACTATTATATTTTAAATTCCAATTCAAATTTAAATTGTATTGGTTTTCACAATTCAAAATCTCGTTCTCTAATCGAGACATGCCGCCAGGCGTTTATAATATTATACGCCTATTCCGAATGCAATGGAAAAGGTTCCGAGTCCAAATTCGATCGTATGGAGAAGATAGCTTTTTAAACAAATTATTAAATTAAATTTCGATAAAAAAATTCAGCACGTTTGCTTATCGTACGGCCAAACGATCACTTCAAACACTACGAAAATTGAAATCTGATAATAATACAATATTACGGATCCAACGGAACTTGTTTCGTCGAATTCCGAGACTGTGCCTCAGAATGCTATTTTTAAATATAGATATAAATGATATAATTTCCAAAACTGAACAAAACAGTTTCAAATTCAATTTTCGAGCTTCCATTATCTTCAGTGTCATCAATATAAATTTCCTAAGCTTTTAAAATATTTTTAGTTGGCTTAAAGCTGCTGATTCAACATTTTATCCATCTTCAATAAATTAAATTCAATAATTTAATTGCCAAATTCATTCTGATATCTGAAATTCAAGTCAAACTATCTTCCAAACATTTAAAATCACTTAAATATTTTCAAATTCAAATACCAAAAATTCCGGGTCGTCATAGCCTCAATTCCCAAATGAACTTCTCATTCCTTTTGATGTCAGTATCTATAATAGCATATCCATATCGAGACAACTCTTTAAACTTAGTTGCATACTCGACTACTGACATCTGTCCTCGCACTAAATCCATAAACTTCCTCATCAACTCAGACTTAGCAAACCTAGATACAAACTTCTGCTCAAATCTCCCCTTAAAATCAGCCCAAGTCAACTGCTCTTCCGAAACCCCGACAGTGACACTAATTCCACCAATGTAGTGTCGACCCTTGCAACTTTCTAAAGGCCAATCTTCTCTTTTGCCCATCATTCAAGCCTAAATCACTAAATATGCGCTCACAATACAACAGCCAATTTTGAACCTCTATGGCGCTCTCCATACCCAAGAATGGCTTCCCACCCAAACTGGTGCAATCTCTACTCAACAAAGCATAACTATTCCCAACTGGAGCCATAGGATTAGCTTCTCCTGCATTTCCAGCAACACCAGCAGCAGCTCCTGCTTGCATCAAACCAACAAAGAATTGATGCATTGCCCCTATAACTACTGGTAGATTTCCATCACTCACATTGGCATCAACATTTTGATTACTAGCATTAGCCCGTCGACCCGGGTTTCTCCTGGTAGTAGGTCGAGCATTTCCATTTGTTGTGGTGCTTCCTCCACCGAGATTTCCTCTTTCGTTTCTAGATTCCATAACTCCTTTCTCGTAAATCTGCATATGACTCTTAGTAAGATACAGAAGAATAGTCTAAGAGAGCCGGAGATACATACTTATATATATATATATATATATATATATATATATATAATACAAGTACGTTACTATAGCGTTAACCCAAACCCCAATCTTATTATCTGATTCATTCGATTATGTTTGGAAATCTTCCAGGTTTAAATTTCTTTTAAAGTTTCATAAACCTATGCTCTGATACTAACTTGTAACGTCCCCCTACTTGGAGACCCAAAACTAACGGCTACGGATGCTGCAGTTATACATAGTTATAAATCCTCGACGAGCGAATACGGCGATATTAGATACGTTGATGCACAGAAAAAAAGAACAAGGAAAAAATTTAAACAACAACAAACAAATTCCACATTCCATTTCAAAATATGACAAATTGATTGCACAATCGTTGTTCACAGACCACATTCAGATAGCATATGATTATTACAAAATATGCCAAGAGCGATATATGAAGATGTCCCTTGGTAGATCAGAGCATATAGATAGGAAATAAAACATTTTTTCCTTTACAAACCAAACATACAACTAAAATAAAAGAACTCTAATAACAAGCTTGCCTCCTGTACGCCCTCGGAAGCTTTATTCGTCTAAAAGAATATTTGCAAACCTTAACTCTCAACTTACTTAAAATCAATTGAGTACCGAGAGTTTAAGGGGAAAACAAAACCTTCGAGTTAGACATTAAGCCTGATATGAATAATATTTCACCATCTCAAACCGGTAGATATCTAGGGAGACAACACCACTTAGCGGAACACATTTTCCCCTCACTAGTATCCTAAAACATTTACAAAACCATATACTGTGCTCCTGCATCCACAAGGGTTAAAACATAATATTTCAAAACATTATGATGATATTCAAAACAAAAATCAATTATGGATTTTCCATCCCCATTCATTTTAACTATCTGTCTCAATTATAGTTTCTAGGATTACTATTAACCCGTTAAATGTTTATGGGCTATCTATCCAATATCATAGTTTTCATGGGATCACTAAGAACCTATTGGTAACTCCAATACCTAATCTCTCATCCTAGTTTTCAAAGGCTAATTAGGAACCTATTGACTGACTGTCAATATCTTAATCTAGATATAGTTTTCATCAGCTAACTACAAACCTACTAGCCTCTGCCAGTATCAAATCATAGTTTTCATGGGCTGACAATGAACCTATTGGCCTCTGCCAATATCATTAGTTATATACAGTTTTAATGGACTTACTGTAGACTCATTGTCCCGTGCCAATATCTTTAGTTTTAAGGTTTTATGTAACGAAACGACCTTTCGACGCTCGAAAACCGACATCAATACGTCCACTGTATAAACTGCCAAGTAATCGAAGGCCGAAAAGCCATACCGTTAGGGTTAAAGAAGAGGTAGAAGATAGAAGAAGAGAGAAAGAAAAAGAAAACAACAGAAACAATAACAGAATGTCACATATCGCAGCGGAACAACATATAATAGATAAATGAATAATCTTTAAACAAAGAATTATATCAGTTATTACATTACATCATCAGAGTGTACAACAACAACAACATCAAACAGCGGAAAAGAAATACTATATACTAGTGAATACACTATGCCATCCAACTTGCCTCCCGCAACTCCTGAATTCCAGAATATCCTGATAAACCTTAACACTTGACTGCCCATGTGGAAATTGGTGGGCACCCAGAGTTTAGGAAGAAAAACAATAAACTCCGAGTCAGTCATGGGACTGGTGTGAGAACTTAAAACAGTTTATCTTTAAAACAAAGAACAGGATAATTTTAAAATAGATTCACCTTTACCACTTTTGGAAACAAATTTCAATCATTTTCCTTACGCGGAAATACTTTCATTTCAAAATGGTTCATTTAAACCAATTAAATAAATCCTTACCGATTTACTTTATATTTACGTTCCAAATCCGTAAATTCATTCCCACACTTCAAAAATAAATCAACGTTTATTTTTAAACAAATATCCTTTTCTTTTATAAATACCATAGTGAATTTACAATTCCAAAATATCTATGAATATACGATTTCCAAATCGATTTCTAAAATTCAGTTTCAATTTATCTTTAAGAGATAAAATCTCATAACATTCACTTCATATTGGAAAACATTTCCATACTATTTAATAATAAGTAATTAACAAATCCATTTATTTTCAACACTTGGACAATATTCAATATACTTAAATCGAAATTAAGTATATATTTCATTCTTTAAGGAAAACGTGCGCTTAAACACATTTGTTTGGGCCAAAACAGATGTTACGTAAAACATCGTTACAACGACCAAAAAATCACTAGTATAGGGATTCAAAATTAAAATAGATATATAAATCCCAATACTATACAAAACATTTCCTTTCAGAAATCATTTACTATAACAACAGTGTTATAGTCTACCATTTCCTTATATTTCTCGAAAACGTCTATTTCAACAATGAATGTTGAAATCTATGGTTTCGATAGTCAATACATTTTAAACAACTTTAAAATGATTAACTTCATTTCATAATATCACTTTACCAAAAACATATCTATTTTCTTTTTTAATAATATATTCACTGTTTAAAATCGTGAATATACTTCACTAACCAAATTTCAATATTTCTACACATATATAAAGAATAGTTCGCTACCCAAAATCATGAATATACTTCTTTTAATAAATTTCTATATTCAATTTATCATATTCCATTGATTTCGAATTTATAAACAATGTCCATAAATTCCATTTCCATTTATAAATTTCGATTTATAAATCTCCTTTATTAATCCGATTCAATTTATATATCTCAAATATATACCAAAAGTCCATATTATAAGTTAAATAGTTATAATTCATTTATTTACAAATCGTTCTTTTAAAACTTCACAAATTATAAATCTTATTACTTATAAGATTTCATTTATAGCCTTATTTTCAACATTAACAGAACTTCTTTTAAAATTCCATTATTTTTGATTTATAAAATATATATCTTATAAAATTCATCTATAAACCATATATGCTTCATCAAAGATTTCAACTTAAATGCAAAAATCCGATTTATAAGTTAATTACTTAAAATCTTTTATTTTACGACATCTATTCATTTTATAACTTCTCAATTTATAAGTCTATAATTTCATTCACTTAAAAATCCATTTTTATACTTCATTTTAACACTTAACAAACTCGTTTTATAGTTCCAATATTATTAATTTATAAATATCAATTTTAAAAATCTTTTATATACATCCTTTATAATGATTCAAAATTCCAAATTAAACCATTTTATAAATTTTCTTAACTATTTATTCCAAAAATCTCAATTTGGTTATATTTTTCAAAAATCCTAATTTTTAAATAACATAAAAATTTATAACGTTTTAATTATTTAAACTGAATCAATTCGAAAATTTAATAAAACGTATACTTTCAAAATTCACTTTAAAACTCTTATAAAAAAATCAAAATCATTATTTTAAAACTTCAAAAATGGATCCGATGATGCAACTGCAAAAAATAGTCAATCACGACATCCAAATATCATATTTCGATATGATAATCAACAAATATCACAATATCTGTAAATAAATCAATACAGTTGAGAATCCAGTTGGATCCCTCCAACCTGTTTCCCTACATCCAAAGATGTTAGCACAATACCAATTCCGTTCCAGTACGGAATATCGCGGTATATGGGATTTATAAAATATTATCCGCTTAATAGATGGCGCAATAGGGTCTCATCCGCTATATAATGCAGGAAATCAACTCCAAGTACATAAATAATACCAATTTCACTATACGGTGAAATATTCGCGGTATATGTTTTTAATAAATAACCTCCGCTTACTAACCGCGCATAATGTCTATTTTAACAATCAATAGAAAACAATCATCATTCAAACATACAATCAACAATTTTAAATCTAACTATTTAAAATTTTAAATCGAAACTATTCGATTGAGTGAGAAGTTCTCACCTTGATTTTAATTTCGTTTTCAACTTTTATTTCGAATAAAATTAAACGGACGTTTAATTTTACCCCAAAATTTTCACTAACTTCAATCGCTTCCAATCCTGTTACATAGCGTAACGTTCTTCAATACGGTTCCAACGCAACTTGTTTCGTAATTTTTCGACCTCGTATCAAAAAGATATGCACTTTTTTCAGTTACACGAAGTTATATATATAAATTACAACATTTATATTATTCTTTTAATACCCTAGCCATCATCTGCCGTTGGATCCAAGCCTCCTGCATCCAGGCCGTCCCACGCAATGCTTCTTCCTCTAGTAAACATCTCGCGCGCGCAAGAACCCACCAATGCTACTTGAAACCCTAATTAACGCGACAACCTCGAGCAATTTGAAGGCGATCAGGCGATGCCATTCCAAAGCTCGTCTCGCGCTCGACACACGGCTCAAATTTGGTGGAGCTCGGCTGCCAATTGGCCTCGAACAACGTGAACGAATGGCGTGACTTCCCACGCGATTTTCCGATGATTCTCTGCTCCAATTACGATCATGACCGTTGAATACGTCGTTCTCGTTGTCGTCTACAAGTTTGTAGTTGGGAGTTTCTTGTAATTGTCGATGGATTAGAAGATAATTGAGGAAGAAGAGAGTTAAATTTCGGCCATTCATCAGGTTGGAGGCGGCCTGCTGTAGTTTGACCTAGGGTTTTAGAATTTTTTTTTTGCAAATGAAAACTTCAAGGGGCTTTTATAAAAAAAGACGAACACTATTCATCCCAGATTTTCCGAACTCCAAACGAAGCGTGCCGGTTGGCGTTTCTAAGGTTTACCCCGCGTTTCGAACACAATGGAACGTGTTTCAGAGGCTAATTCGATCATCTTTGCGAGTTATGGCAGTAAACGATCCAATTTAAATTAAATCGATTTAAACTATTTTCTATGCGTTTTGGTTTGCCCCAGACAAACGGTAAATCCGATTGACACGAAATTTGAAATCTTACTATAATATCACATTACGGATCCGATGAAACTGGTTTCATCAAAATCCGAGACCGTTTGAAAAATGACTATTTTAACTCGCCAAATTAATATTAAAACAATTTCGATGCGTTTCGAGCTGCCATGGTCAAACGAAAACTCCGATTGCTACGAAAATTGAAATCCGATAATAACAAACTATTACGGATTCAATGGAACTAGTTTCATCCAATTTTGAGACTGTTCGAAAATTGGTTATTTTTCAGTCGATAATTAAATATTAAAACATTCAGTTCTCACAAATTAACTTTTAATTCAATTTTGAAAGTTCTATAACATCGTTCTAACTCCAATATGATAAAATAAAATTTTACAAATCATTTTTAATCATATTTAACCCAATTTTCAATTATTTCTGTAATTTCAACTATTAAGTTATCGATTTAATTATTCAATTAAATCTAATTATTCGAAATAAAATTTATTTGACTTATAAGTTTCACTTATTAATATTTAAAATTAATTAAATATACGAATTTTAATTAATAGAAATTCTGGGTCGTTAAAATCTTCCCCCCTTAAAAGAATTTTGTCCTCAAAATTACCAAGTAAGAAAAAGTTACAAAATCCATTAACTTTCCAAAACAAACCGTTCAATTTAGATTTTTCAAATCTCTTAAGCTTTTAACTTTCCCAAAATTCATAGTTAAACTTCTTACAAGATCTTTACTAAGTTTTCAAGTCATACTTAGTTTTCAAAAATTTCTCAATTTTCTCAAAAATTTTCTAACGCCTTAAATTTTCCGAAAAATTCGCCAGAGTCTCCTTTGCGCGGCTCGATCCAAAAAAAATGACAGTATATATATCACAAATATACATCTCATCAAGTGATGAGGCATCCCGCAGGGAAAAATGTGTAAAAGTACGATATTTAATCCGAGAAATGTACCTTATATTTTATTAGCGAGCGTATACGGCTAATATAGCGCGAAAGCGAGCTCCAAATGCGAAGCAAACGTGATCCGCACCTACTAAACACTCAACAAACAAATGAGAAACATGTATATAGACAATAGTATCGATATACAACATATAGTAACATAACAACTACATGTGCCACACAGCAATTGCAGTAAAAGCAATATATTCAACCATCAACCAACTATCATCCAACTAGCATTCAACTAACATCCATAACCAATAAATATTCATTCATATTCTCATTAATATTCAATGAATTGGGTTTTTAATTTAATCACATTTGATTCATTAACATTGGATGTTTTATCAACATTCCTCTATTCATTTCCACTTAGTTAATATTCACTAATTTATATTTACATTAGTTCACTTCCAATTTGAATCAAATTAAATTCTATTTAAATTCATTTACTTAACTTCAAATTTATCAATTCAACTTCATTAACACTTAATGAATTTATATATAATCAATTAATAACCAAATAACAACCAATGTACATTCAACATAACTAAATTTATTTAATTTACTTTCAATTCGGTTCAACACTTTTTTTTACTTTCAATTGATTTATATTCAATTGATTTTCATTCAATTATTCAACTTCCAATTACATTGGCTTTTAATGAATTAGCACTTATATTCATTGTTTCATTTCAATTTATTTACATCCAATTAATTAACATTCCATTTGTTTTACCTCACTAGCTTTGTTTATTATCTTCTTTTGTTTATTGATCTCTACAATCAAGACGCAAAAGTCTTTTACCAAAATTTTCGACTTACAAAACTCAGATTTAAACTTAAAATTCTTCATGTTAGAGATTTGCATATTATATCTTTTCCAAAGCTATGGACCTTCAAGACGTTTAAAAGATCTTCTTCCTTAGTTTATTAGGTTGGAATTATGTAATTTTAATTTCAGACTATTGATTTGCTATCTAAAGTTTTGAAAATACTTACTAACTCGAAGTTTAACAAGTCTATTGTCGTTCCTACAGACATTAGGCATACGTTGGCCAGGCGCAGGACTAAAAATCTCCAAGTACTAAATATACTTGCTTCAACTCCCAGTGAAAATACTTAAAACTGTTTTAAAAATGGATATGGAAAGCACGTTCCCCCATGGATCACAGTTTTACCCGGCGGTTACGCTACTATCCCAGTCGAATCGATTGGAATCTGTAGATTTCACATCTCTTGAATTTCGCCATGGTTGTTGCCATAGATCGCGGTTCACATGGCGGTTACGCTACTATCCCAGTAGAATCGCTTGTGACCGTAGGCATCTCGCCCCCAAATTTCGCTTTGGCATCTAGATCGCAGTTTACATGGCGGTTGCGCCACTATCCCAGTGGAATCGCTTGTAACTGTAGGCATCACGCCCCTCAAATTACACTAGCATACATCATCATCAATTCACATGATCCCATCACGATGATCCATCATGAGGGATTCTAGTCCAAATGGACACTCCAACTTATGGAAATTCTACGTAGCTACGAATTTCAAATGGACACTCATATCGAGTTCCAACACCTTCACAAATTTTTAAATGGAAGGTACTTTTCCATATCCTCAGTTTAGAAAACATAATGTCATATACATATAGTACTTCATTTCATATTTCGTACATATCATACCTATGTAAACTTACATAGGATTTTCATAATAATGACTTTCCAAACTGATGGTTTTCAAATTTACTGCATATCTCATATATAAGTTCCGAAAACCACAATATACCATACCCATAACAAAATAGAGAATTTCTAAATTTTCCATCTCGTTACCGATTTAAATTTTCCTCTAAATCGATTTGAAAATTTAAGGTTATCTCAAACCCAATTCACATTCATAATCCAATTTATTATCGACTTCACATTCGATTTGGATTTCACGTTACATCATCAATTCTCAACACATAATTGATGTCTACCGATATATAACCTTTGAGCTCGTACGTGTCAGAGAAGGGTGTATATAGCTAAAAGAATAAATTCTCCGCCACCACAGATATATATTTAATAGAGATCAATTGCTATGTCATCAGTTCACAATGTAGACATACAATCCAAATCGACTATCCGAAATTCAAAGCTCAACTTATATTGTTTTTGGTGTCGAAGTTAAACTCAATTTAACTCAAGATTCAATCTTTTTGAAAAATTTCAAGTTGAACTAATTGTTCAAATTTCCCAAAAATATCTTTACAAGATATATATAATTTTCCACACTTAACCATTTGAAACAAATTTCAAATATTCACTTTTCAATTTCAAAGAAAATTTTATTTAACCTTTAGCAAGTCAAATTTATTATCTCATATCACCATCAAATTCATATTTTGTTTTGCTTAACAAATTTTTTAACCATTTCGATAATTGGTTTCACTTTCATCTTCTCATTTCATAAGTTATACAACTTATATTCAACAATTACCACTTGGATTTTATTGATTTACTTATACTTACTTTAATTTAACTCCATCCTTTAAGTTAAATTTTTTCTATTAAAATTCAAATTGTATTAGTTATCAACTCATTTATCATTCCCATAAAATTTTTAAATAGGATTCCAGAGTCTTTTCAACCTTTCAAAACCATTTTTTTTTGAAATAAATTCAAATTATCTTTTGAATTTCAAAACCTAAACTCAAATTTTCCAAACAACTTCATTTAAAATAATTTGGCAGCAATCCCTCTTTTGGAAACCCGAAAATGAACACCGATAATGTCATGATCATCATTGGAATTATTTCCAGCGACCGAAAAGAGTTTAGAGCTTTAATTTCTCCAAAACAATTTTCCAAAATATCAAATCCTTTCAAAACACTTCTCTGGAATTTTATTTTCAGATTATAAATCACATTTATAAGTCTTTTACTTATATAATTTCATTTCTTATATATAAGATCATTCCACAATTGCAAATCATTTTAATTATAATTTCATACTTATAATTCTTTTGCTTATACAATTCATTCTTTTACAGCTGTTGTTTTTATTTAACTTATTCAACAACCAAACAATCAGTTCATATACACTTTAATAATTCTGAAAAATTATTCCTTTATATATAAAATATAATCGAGGTAAAATTATTTCATTTACCCAATTTAAATAATACTCTGTCGACATGCCTCGTTTAAGTGTTTAGAAATCCGTATCGATAATATGGCGTCCCACACACCGACCAGAATTCACAAACAGCTCAACGGATAAGCAAACACAATATAAAACATTTTATATTCACTAACAAATACGCGCTCGTATCTATTATTACACTCAAACTCATTCTAGAGTACACTGACTCTATCCCTAATGAGCAATACCCAACAGAGCTAAGGTTGTCGCTTAACCATAAGCTCTGATACCAAATGTAATGAAACGACTTTTCGACGCTCGAAAACCGACATCAATACGTCCACTGTATCAACTGCCAAGTAATCGAAGGCCGGAAAGCCGTACCGTTAGGGTTAAAGAAGAGGTAGAAGATAGAAGAAGAGAGAAAGAAAAAGAAAACAACAGAAACAATAACAGAATCTCACATATCGCAGCGGAACAACATATAATAGATAAATGAATAATCTTTAAACAAAGAATTATATCTGTTATTACATTACATCATCAGAATGTACAACAACAACATCAAACAGCGGAAAAGAAATACTATATACTAGTGAATATGCCATGCCATCCAACTTGCCTCCAGCAACTCCTGAATTCCAGAATATCTTGATAAACCTTAACACTAGACTGCCCGTGTGGAAATTGGTGGGCACCCAGAGTTTAGGAAGGAAAACAATAAACTCCGAGTCAGTCATGGGACTGGTGTGAGAACTTAAAACAGTTTATCTTTAAAACAAAGAACAGGATAATTTTAAAATAGATTCACCTTTACCCCTTTTGGAAACAAATTTCAATCATTTTCCTTACGCGGAAATACTTTCATTTCAAAATGGTTCATTTAAACCAATTAAATAAATCCTTACCGATTTACTTTATATTTACGTTCCAAATCCGTAAATTCATTCCCACACTTCAAAAATAAATCAACGTTTATTTTTAAACAAATTTCCTTTTCTTTTATAAATTCCATAGTGAATTTACAATTCCAAAATATCTATGAATATACGATTTCCAAATCGATTTCTAATATTCATTTTCAATTTATCTTTAAGAGATAAAATCTCAAAACATTCACTTCATATTGGAAAACATTTCCATACTTATTTAATAATAAGTAATTCACAAATCCATTTATTTTCAACACTTGGACAATATTCAATATACTTAAATCAAAATTAAGTATATTTCATTCTTTAAGGAAAACGTGCGCTTAAACACATTTGTTTGGGCCAAAACGAATGTTACGTAAAACATCGTTACAACTACCAAAAAATCAGTAGTATAGGGATTCAAAATTAAAATAGATATACAAATCCCAATACTATAAAAAAACATTTCCTTTCAGAAATCATTTACTATAACAACAATGTTATAGTCTACCATTTCCTTATATTTCTCGAAAACGTCTATTTCAACAATGAATGTTGAAATCTATGGTTTCGATAGTCAATACATTTTTAAACAACTTCAAAACGATTAACTTCATTTCATAATATCACTTTCCCAAAAACATATCTATTTTCTTTTTTTAATAATATATTCACTATTCAAAATCGTGAATATACTTCACTAACCAAATTTCAATATTTCAACACATTTTATATAAAGAATAGTTCGCTATCCATAATCACGAATATACTTCTTTTAATAAATTTCTATATTCAACTTATCAAATTCCATTGATTTCGAATTTATAAACAATGTCCATAAATTCAATTTCCATTTATAAATTTCGATTTATAAATCTCCTTTATTAATCCGATTTAATTTATATATCTCAAATATATACCAAAAGTCCATATTATAAGTTAAATACTTATAATTCATTTATTTACAAATCGTTCATTTAAAACTTCACAAGTTATAAATCTTATTACTTATAAGATTTTATTTATAGCCTTATTTTAAACATTAACAGAACTTCTTTTAAAATTCCATTATTTTCGATTTATAAAATATATATCTTATAAATTTCATCTATAAACCATTTATGCTTCATCAAAGATTTCAACTTAAATGCAAAAATCCGATTTATAAGTTAATTACTTAAAATCTTTTATTTTACAACATCTATTCATTTTATAACTTCTCAATTTATAAGTCTATAATTTCATTCACTTAAAAATCCATTTTTATACTTCATTTTAACACTTAACAAACTCGTTTTATAGTTCCAATATTATTAATTTATAAATATCAATTTTAAAAATCTTTTATATACATCCTTTATAATGATTCAAAATTCCAAATTAAACCATTTTATAAATTTGCTTAACTATTTATTCCAAAAATCTCAATTTGGTTATATTTTTCAAAAATCCTAATTTTTAAATAACATAAAAATTTATAACGTTTTAATTATTTAAACTGAATCAATTCGAAAATTTAATAAAACGTATACTTTCAAAATTCACTTTAAAACTCTTTTAAAAAAATCAAAATCATTATTTTAAACCTTCAAAAATGGATCCGATGATGCAACTGCACAAAATAGTCAATCACGACATCCAAATATCATATATCGATATGATAATCAACAAATATCACAATATCTGTAAATAAATCAATACAGTTGAGAATCCAGTTGGATCCCTCCAACCTGTTTCCTTGCATCCGAAGATGTTAGCACAATACCAATTCCGTTCCAGTACGGAATATCGCGGTATATGGGATTTATAAAATATTATCCGCTTAATAGATGGCGCAATAGGGTCTCATCCGCTATATAATGCGGGAAATCAACTCCAAGTACATAAATAATACCAATTTCACTATACGGTGAAATATTCGCGGTATATGTTTTTAATAAATAACCTCCGCTTACTAACCGCGCATAATGTCCATTTTAACAATCAATAGATAACAATCATCATTCAAATATACAATCAACAATTTTAAATCTAACTATTTAAAATTTTAAATCGAAACTATTCGATTGAGTGAGAAGTTCTCACCTTGATTTTAATTTCGTTTTCAGCTTTTATTTCGAATAAAATTAAATGGACGTTTAATTTTACCCGAAATTTTCACTGACTCCAATCGCTTCCGATCCAGTTCCATAGCGTAGTGTTCATCAATACAGTTCCAACGCAACTTGTTTCGTAATTTTTCGACCTCGTATCAAAAAGATATGCATTTTTTTAAGTTACACGAAGTTATATATATAAATTACAACATTTATATTATTCTTTTAATACCCTAGCCATCATCTGCCGTTGGATCCAAGCCTCCTGCATCCAGGCCGTCCCACGCAATGCTTCTTCCTCCAGTAAACATCTCGCGCGCGCAAGAACCCACCAACGCTACTTGGAACCCTAATTAACGCGACAACCTCGAGCAATTTGAAGGCGATCAGGCGATGCCATTCCAAAGCTCGTCTCGCGCTCGACACACGGCTCGAATTTGGTGGAGCTCGGCTGCTAATTGGCCTCGAACAACGTGAACGAATTGAGCAACTTCCCACGCGATTTGCCGATGATTCTCTGCTCCAATTACGATCATGACCGTTGAATACGTCGTTCTCGTTGTCGTCTACAAGTTTGTAGTTGGGAGTTTCTTGTAATTGTCGATGGATTAGAAGATAATTGAGGAAGAAGAGAGTTAAATTTCAGCCATACATCAGGTTGGAGGGGGCCTGCTGTAGTTTGACCTAGGGTTTTATAATTTTTTTTTTTTGCAAATGAAAACTTCAAGGGGCTTTTATAGAAAAAAAACGACAAACACTATTCATCCCGGATTTTCCGAACTCCAAACGAAGCGTGCCGGTTGGCATTTCTAAGATTTACCCCGCGTTCCAAACACAATGGAATGTGTTTCGGAGGCTAATTCGATCATTTGTGCGAATTATGGCAGTAAACGATCCAATTTAATTTAAATCGATTTAAACTATTTTCTATGCGTTTTGGCTTGTCCCGGACAAACGGTAAATCCGATTGACACGAAATTTGAAATCTTACTATAATATCACATTACGGATCCGATGAAACTTGTTTCGTCGAAATCCGAGATCGTTTGAAAAATGACTATTTTAACTCGCCAAATTAATATTAAAACAATTTCGATGCGTTTCGAGCTGCCACGGTCAAACGAAAACTCCGATTGCTACGAAAATTGAAATCCGATAATAACAAACTATTACAGATCTAATGGAACTAGTTTCGTCCAATTCTGAGACTGTTCGAAAATTGGCTATTTTTCAGTCGATAATTAAATATTAAAACATTCAATTCTCACAAATTAACTTTTAATTCAATTTTAAAAGTTCTATAACATCGTTCTAACTCCAATATGATAAAATAAAATTTTACAAAGCATTTTTAATCATATTTAACCCAATTTTCATTTATTTCTGTAATTTCAACTATTAAATTATCGATTTAATTATTCAATTAAATCTAATTATTAGAAATAAAATTTATTCGACTTATAAATTTCACTTATTAAGATTTAAAATTAATTAAATATATGAATTTTAATTAATAGAGATGCTGGGTCGTTACATTTTAACATTCCTTAATTTATGTTCACTACTGGATCAACCTATCTAGTTATTCTGCCCTTCCCTAATTTATGGGTCAATAACAATGTGAATAATATTTCCAAAATCTTTATTTATGCCATGGTATTTCCTTTTAAAAATGAGAATGGGTCATCTGTTTTGAAATCTTAAAACATCACTTTCGAAACCACTGAATGACCTCCTTCGAAAGCATAGAAAACCTCTTTTCAAAACTTTAAGTATATACTTTCGAAGCTCTATCGTTAAATCATTTCGAAACCAAAGATACCTTTCGATGGTATCAAAAACATACTTTAATACATTGCTTCAAAACAAATAAAATTACCCTTCCGAAAGCATGAGGTTTACTCTTTAAAAACATTCTTTGGGACAAACTGATTATATACGAAAGTGTCTCTTTCGGAACCAATTATAAAAAAAATTAGGAAAAAATTGATGGTGTAGGAACCATCTAGTCGAAAGCAACAACCTTTTAAATTAAAAAATTGAAGGATAATGTCAAAACCCCTTTCGACACCATGACCTTCAAAACCCTTAATCCCTTTCCAAAGCATTTAGGAAATGGCTTAACTTTGGTTAAAATAGAAATTGTCGTAACTTTGATTAAAGCAGAAATAACCTTCCGATAGCACAGATGGCTTCAATGCAATCGAAAGGTAAATCAGTAGCTTGGTCTCAACATGGTCGAAACCAATCCATTCGCAAGCTCTTATATAAGGAAAGAATACCCTTTCCAAAGTTATTTATGAAGTCCCTTTCGAAAGCATGGCTTTCGACTATGTTGAAAGCTTTAAGTAAAACAAGGCAAAAATTTAACTTTAGAAAACAACTAAAGGTTTTGAATTTGTAGGGCATCGATTCAGTTGAAAGTCCTTCAAAAACTAGGCTGACGCTTATCTTTTTAAAAGTGAACCTTGGTTTCGACCCTTATGAAAGCATAGCCTTCGATACCCTACCTTCCGCTACTTACCAATTCACTTCGTACCTATTCTATTGATACCATGTGCCTTGGTTCCAACTATATGGATTTCGACAGAGATAGTTTTGACTGAGATGGTGTGGAGGTAAAGGAGTCGAAAGGTGCCTCTGAAATAGGCAGAACCATCTTTTTATGAAACACTGATTTATAGTTAAATATGGCAATTGCTTTTTAACTAACCTTTCATTTGTTACTCCTTGATTGGCTACTTTAAAACTTTTCAAATACTTTACAATTAAAACTACCGCATTAATTAGATCTAAATCAAAGCATTATAACTTTAAACCCTTCAATATGAAAAAACCAATATTTGCAATAAAGTTCTTCTTTTAAAATAATTTATTTTTATATATTAAAATATCTAGGAAAAATCCCCAAAAATCATAAAAAATCTCTTTCATCGTATAATTCAACATATCAAAATTTCGGACCTAATTCCTTCCTGAAATACTCGAAATAAATTTTAAACCCAATTATATCTTATTTCCTTCAGAAATTCATAATAAATTTTCTGCAGCTCGGAAAATTATGAAAATCAAAACCCATCTCCAAAATCATGTATAGTTTATCATAAAAAATTTCATGGCATTCGAAAATCAAAAAGCCTTGGTTTTCCCTGAAAACTGAGCAAATTCATATGTATAAGAATTAAAATAATTCTATCATAACATGATTCAAACATTTCATCATCTATATCATTATAAAAACGAACTTAAACATAAATTCGAAACACATAATTACAGAATAAAATAGAAATGGTACAAAATTATTATTCACCTTAAATTTTGATAAGGAATTTGAGATTTGTTGTTGCTTAATCCTCCCTAGCTTCGATCCTTAGTTTAAGATTGTAATCTTCCTCTTTTCCTTCTTGTTAATGGCCAGCTCTTAAGGTTCTTGCATTTGTTTTTTATTTGAGAAAAATGAATGTGAATGGACAATAGTGAGAAATGAATAGCTGTGTAAAATAAAGAGGCTATATTACTAATATGCCCACGTGTGAACTAATTATCCTTTAAACCAATTAAAGCCCATTTATTTAATTATTAAGCAATACCCTTTACATAATTTATTCAAATCTCAATCGTCTTATCATCATTATTCTATTTAATTTATCTAATTAAATTTCCCTGAATAACATTATCAAAAATTAGGGATGTTACGTAGTGATTCATTGTTATTTGAAATGTTATATGGTTGGAAGTTTTTTCTTTTCAGTGATTTCTTTATGTCATCATGTAATATGTGTAGCTATCGTTTATGATGAGCTTATATGGAAACATTAATTTTATTAAAATAACTAGATTGATTGATTGATATACAATATTTGGTGAACTAATGTAATGGTAAGTTTTGTTCCAAAATGGCATATTTATGTCAATTACTCACCTACCAAAACTTCATCGATTATTACTATAATTCATTGTATGGAGCAAAGAAACTAAAACTGAAGAGAGTTGTGTGTGTATAAGTAAAAAATGTATGAAAGAGTTCCAATTTGGTTTACTTTATAACATATATTGCAGAAGTAGATATACTATTTATATATTGGTGTATTGAAGCTCATTTTAAATTGTGTCGATACAATACTCGTAAGTTGGAGCATTAGTTCAAAAAAATAACATCTCCCTGGTTTCCCAAATGCAAATGATCATTCACCTATAAAAGTGCCACAACCATGTAAATCAAAGTTCTGATTGTTCTCTAAATTAGTGTAAGTCGTATTTGTTATGTTGTCGAAGAATAGATGGTAAGACAAGTTAAAATATTGATTATATATGGACTAAAATGGAAGCATGTTTATTTTGTTCATCTCATTCATGTATTATTGGATTTGTTTTATGGATGTACTGTACTACTGTGGTACTTAATATCCTTAATTTTATTTTATATATTATCAATATATTGTGTCTAATTTATGACATTGCTATTACATAATTAGGCTTCTTATGAAGATGTAAGGCCAATAAGAATGGACTGAAGGAGAATCATCAAATAGACTTAACATCCAACTTTTAGGTGATTTTACTATTCTGCCTTTGAGTTGCATCTTATGCATAGGTGGAGCCATCTGAATTGTTAGCATTCTTAATTATAATATAATAAATTAACTTTTTTTGTGAAAAATCAGCATAATTAAAAACCTGTTGAAGTATCATCTTGATTAGATGGAATACAAATATGTTGCTAACCTTCATAGTGCAATTTTTTGTGTGTCTGTGTATATATGTATGCACGTATATATGTGTGTGCGCACACAAAAATACACATACACATATACATACATACGTTTGTGACAATGTTACTAGTTATGACCATCTTTTGATCATGCATCTCATTTTTGACTACTAAATGTTGATTTCCAACTTAATTTGGACTGCCAAATGCTTCTAGTAATCTGTACTTACTTTACTACTAGTTACAAATCATAGAACCAAAAAAATTATAATTTAATATTAGGTAAAAATAAAATTAACCCATAACATTGCTATTAGGTAACATATACCTCTCATTAACAAATGAATGGCCTTCTGAAATTTACTGCCATGTATGGCGTTACATGATCATGTTGGTTTGCATATACACGCACACACATATGTATAATATATGTATCTATGTATGTATGTATATATACAATCCACAACTCATTCCAAATTATAAATGATCGGAGATGATAGATTTACAAAAGTAAAATAAGCATTATGAGGCAGCAAAACAATTTTTTTAGTTTGTATATTTTACTTTTCTCCTCTTGCACATACTATAGATTTGTTTGGTTCCCTCTTCTCCATCATAGATCTCACTTGAAATTTGTGTGGAAGGGTAGAGGTGTAACCTATATCTTGCGAATAACATAAACCCTAAAATCTAGAATTACATGATTATCACATATGTAATGAATTAATAAAACATACCGCCAGACATCTTGTATACGAATCGGCAATGGTTGTTGTCGAAAGTTGTTTCAATGGAGAAAGGAAATGGTTTCTATCTCTTTTCCTATATCTTTCTTTATGTGTTTTCTATATCCTTTGTGATGGGCAAAGGTTAATATTTATAGGTAGAGAGAGGACCAACTTTCCAGATTTGTAGACTTAATCTTGATCGTCCATCAAGATCAAGATGAGAGAAATTAATGCTCTAGATTATAACCATTTTATTTATTAGCATATTAATAGGAAAACCCTTTAGATTCTATTGACCACATAATGAGGAAGGAAACGTTTGAGGAAGGAAACGGTCCATTAATGTACCCCATAATGAGGAAGGAAACGGTCCATTAATGTACCACATAATGAGGAAGGAAACGATCCATTAATGTTTTCACATTAATTTCCTTACAAAAACGGTCAAATCTCCTTACAGTCTCCCACTTAGTCAATAGTAAAATCCATTAATGTTTACGTATTAAGGTCATAAGGCGCGCATGATATGCTAAACTTTTCTTTAGTCAGTTATCATAAGTGTCTTGGCTAATCTAGTGGTCAATGGAAGTCATGACGTGTATACGTTATTTTACAACATGCTTACTTCCATGTACTATGACATTGACAACTTTCATAACTAGACCGCAGATGAGCATAACTTAATGGTCACATAATGTCTTGAAGCAAAAGACTGTTTATGTTATCATTTATCTAAATATAAACATGTACACATTATAAAACAGAAATAAAAGATGTCAAATTATTAAGAGCTCAATAATTGTCATGTCTAGATAAGTACAAAATAAATGGCATAATAAGAAGATAATTAGGAACTATCTGCAAGACCCATGCTATCAGTATGTCTCTGAAAGGTCTTTGGAGATAGTCCTTTCTTGAATATGTCTGCCACTTGTAAGTCTGTACTAATCGATTCAACAATAATTTTCTTTAGTTTAACATCTTGCTTCAGTAGTAGGTATTTAAGGTCCATGTGTTTGGAACCTTTGGTTATCCTATTATGCTTGGAGAAAAAGGTTGCAGCTTCATTGTTGCAGTAGACAGTTAGTAGCTTAGAGATAAAACTTAAAGTGCCAAATTGTGAGACAAAATTACACAGCCATGTTCCCTGAATTGAAGCCTTATAACATGCTACGTATTCAGCCATCATGGTGGATCCGAAAAGCATCTCAGATTTTTGGCTTCTCCATGATATTGCACCTCCACATAAGAGGTACACATAGCCAAGAGTGCAGATCCTAGTGTTAGGACATCCAGCAAGGTCTGAATCAGAATAACCCGTTACCTGTAGGTAACTTGATTTTCTATAGGTATGCATGTAATTCTTTGTTCCCTTTAGGTATCTCAGTACCTTCTTTGCAGCTTTCCAATGAGCGATTCCTGGGATACTTTGAATTCTACCCAGCATACCAACTGCATGACTGATATCAAGTCTTGTACAGACCTGTGAATACATGAAACTCCCTACAAGAGATGCATAAGGATATTTGGTCATTTCTTCTCGTTCTATAGGAGTCTTTGGGCACTGCTCAAGAACAAGTTTGTCTCCTTTAAGTAGTGGGACAGGACTAGAGGAACAATTCGTCATGCTATACCTCTCAAGAATTTTGTCAATATATGCTTTTTGAGACAATCCTAGAATTCGTTGTGATCTATCACGGAATATTTCTATTCCTATCACATAGGAAACCTCACCCATATCTTTCATTTCAAAGTTCGTTGAGAGATAGTCCTTAGTTTCACGTAATAAACCAAGGTCTCTGCTAGCTAATAATATGTCATCAACATACATAATAAAAAATATAAACTTACTCCCACTGAACTTGAGGTATATACAAGGGTCAACTATGTTTTCTGTGAAATCGAAAGCGGTAATGATTTCATGAAACTTTAGATACCATTGTCTAGAAGCTTGTTTCAGTCCATATATTGATTTCTTAAGTTTGCAGACCATGTCTTCTTGTCCTTCAATTATGAAGCCTTCAGGTTGACGCATGTACACTTCTTCTTCCAAGTCTCCATTTAGAAAGGTTGTTTTCACATCCATTTGATGCAACTCGAGATCGTAATGAGCTACTAATGCCATGATAATTCTAAGAGAATCTTTCCTAGAAACAGGAGAAAAAGTTTCATTATAGTCAAAGCCTTCTTTCTGATTAAAACCTTTGAAAACAAGTCTAGCTTTATATCGTTCAATTTTACCATTGCAGTCATGTTTGGTCTTGAAGACCCACTTACAACCGACTGCTTCATGTCCTTGCGGCAATTGAACGATTTCCCAAACTTGATTATTATCCATAGATTTCAGTTCATCTTTCATGGCATCAATCCATTTAATAGAATTAACATCCTTGATGGCTTGTGAATAAGAAATTGGGTTCGTAGTTCCTTCAGATTCTATTAGATAAAGCATATAATCATCAGGAATAGTTGATCTTCTATGTCTTTGGGATCTTCTTAATGCTAGTTCCTGTGGTACTTCATCAACATTATGATTGGTGATAATTTCATTATGGAGTTGTTGATCATTTATTGGGTTTTCCTCATTGCAAACAGGTTCAACAATGGGATGATTCCCAATATCTTTCGAAATAGAGGGTAAGATAATCGGTACCCTTATTTCATGAATGACCACTTCTTGTTGTTTTGTACTCCCACTGATTTCACCATTCTCATAGAACTTGGCATTGCCGGTTTCAACAATTCTTGTACTATGGTTAGGACAATAAAATCTATATCCTCTAGATTTTTCTGGGTAACCTATAAAGTAACCACTGACTGTCTTAAAATCCAATTTCTTCTCATTTGGATTGTACAGTCTAGCTTTAGCTGCGCAACCCCAAATTTGGAGATGTCTTAAACTAAGTTTCCATCCTTTCCAAAGTTCAAAAAGAGTCTTTGGAACGGCCTCACTTGGAACTCTATTTAAGATATAGACAGCTGTTCGTATTGCATCCATCTATAATGATATAGGTAAATTTGCATGACTCATCATGGATCTAACCATTTCAATGTATATACGATTTCGCCTTTCAGCTACACCATTCTGCCATGGAGATCCAGGCCTTGTGTATTGTGCAACAATTCCAAGTTTTTGAAGAAGTCTAGCAAAAGGTCCAGGATGTTGTCCCGTTTCATCATACCTTCCATAGAATTCACCATCCCTATCTGACCTAATGATTTTCACTTTTCTTTCTAATTGCCTTTCGACTTCAGTAATGAAAACTTGTATAACATCCACTGACTGAGATTTTTCATGCAACAGATAAAGATAGTGATAACGTGAAAAATCATCGATAAAAGAGATGAAATATTTCTCTCCTCCAAAAGTTGGAACATCAAAAGGTCCATAAATATCTGTATGTATTATTTCAAGAAATTGTGTACTTCTTATGGCTCCTTTCTTTGTGTTTTTTGTTGCTTTTCCTTTAATACAATCAACACATGCTGTAGTGTTAGCGAAGTCTAGGTCCGGTAGGACACCATCTTTCACTAAGATCTTGATTCTTTCATTGGATATATGACCCAGTTTTTTATGCCATAAGAAGTAAGAATCATTCTTGGATTACTTTCTTTTAGTTTCTTTTCCATGCAAGTTGAGTTGGATTTCAGCATTTCGTTTAAGATGAAGTTTATAAAGTCCATAATATTCCAGAACCAATAAGACTAGAATTTTTAAATAAACTAAAATTTCCATTTCCAACTTCAAAAGAATATCCAAATTTATCAAGTACACTTAGAGAAATCAAATTACGGGAAATAGACGGAATATAAAGAGTTTGACATAAATCTAACTGAAAACCGCTATCTAAAATAAGATGAAAAGTTCCAATAGCTTCAACTGGAGCTTTATCTTTATTCCCCATGAAAATGAAATTCTCACTTGGGTTTGTGGTTTGGATCGTAATGAATCCCTGCATAGAATTCGAAACATGAACGTTAGCAGCAGTATCAATCCACCAAGTAGAAGAAGGCACATTAGTAAGATTTGATTCGAAATGACTTACGAAACCCATTGGGTTACCTTTCTTTTCGAACCATGCTTTGAGCTTAATGCAATCTGCCTGGAAGTGTCCAGGTTTCTTGCAGAATTTGCAGACATCATCCTTCTTTTTCTTCTTGGATGGTTGAGTGGTGTCATCAATTTGGGTGGTGCTCTTTTATGCTGTGAGTTATTCTTTTTGCCAGCTTGTTTTCCAACCCCTTGAGTGAAATAAGCAACTTTAATGCCTTGCGAGCCTTGCCTAGACTCCTCTTGAACCAGTTTGTTAGTCATTTCATTTAGACTCCACTTTTCCGTAATAGTGTTGTAATGAATTTTAAATGGTTCACACTGAGGAGGTAAGCTAGTGAGAATGAATTGGACGAGAAAAGCATCATCCATAACCAATCCAAAGTTCTTAAGTTTGGCAGCAACGTTAATCATTTCAATGACATGAGCACTCATTGAGCGAGAACCATCAAACTTCATGGTTACAAGATCTGCCAAAAGTTTCCCAGCAAGGGATTTGTTTGCAGTCTTGAACCGATTTTCAATGGATTGCAAATATTCTTTTGCGCTATCAGTTTTGGGTAGGGAGATTTTGATGTTGGTATCAACACCATTCGCATAAACATCATGCCGAGCCTATTAGATCGTTCCCAATCATCATGGAGTTTGTTTTCCTCAGGCGTACTTGTGTCAGTTAGTGGGGCTGGCTTTTCCTTAAGGAGAGCCATGTCCAGTTCAAGTATGCCTAAAGAAAACTCAACTTGCTCTTTCCATTCCAAGTAGTTGGTTCCATTGAGTCTGACGATAGACGTAGCGTACGGATTATGGTTTGAGGGCATTGCAACTGCAGATATAAAAGAAATGTAGGCTTCTTTATTAGAATAAAACACATGTCATAATAAGAGGTTAGGTTTAGCGCCTCCTGTGGGTAGGCAGTAGAACCATACTCATGAAAGAATGATAAACATTAATGTTTCATGCGTTATTGTGCAAGCAGCAACCGCCTGTGGACAGGAGTGCATGCATCACACTAGAAGAAACAAGGAAATTAAGCGCGGAAGCGAAAACTAAAATAAGAGAGAAAAGAGATAAACATTAATGTTTTTTTTGCATAAACATTTGTCATTCTTTCAAGTAATCCACAACAAGGATAATAAACGTTTAGTAACTCCAAGTAAATTCCATACATGAATTTAACATATAAATAATTATTTTGCAAATCATGTATAGACAATTATCTTGCAAGTTCCAGGTCATGAATTTAATATCAAACTAGGAAACAATTGTTTTCAATATGTATACTTTCTGAAAAGTATTCGCATACAATAAGTTGTTCCATATTATACAGTAGGTCAAACATTAAAGTAGAAAAAAATCAACTTTTGCGGAAATATAAATTTTCCAGATCCAGATCTAAGTATACAGTAAATAGAACAATGTTGATAATCATGATTACTATAGAAACTTAAATAGTATGAATATTAAACTTGAATCATATTAACACTAATAATCATTATCATCATCATAGTAAAATTACAAACATCATATCATATATCTATGCTAGTTTTGTTTTATATATTGATGGATAATCATGAATTCTGAAACCTTGCTTTGATACCACATGTAATCTGTGACAACCCTGTATTTTTTTTATATATTTTAATTATTTTGATTTAAAAAAAAACTTATTTTACTTATTTTAAATGATTAAATTTTATTAATTAAATATAAATCTTGATTTTATATGAAATTATAATTCCAAACTTGTGTAATTTGAATATGTTCCTGAAAGGTTGATTTTGGTCAAAATAGTCAAACTTTGACTTTTGACTTAAAATTTTAAAAGTTTAAAATTATAAATTTTATCTTTTATTATGAAATTACATAAAATTCTAAGAACACCACTTTTCGTTTCGTTGAAAACGGAGTTAAAATGTAAAAGTTATGTACATTTCAATTTCTAGTATAATTTGTTTTATTGTGCAATTTTGCCTATTTTAAATTTTATAAATCATATTTTTCTTTCTTATATTTCTTTTAATATGGGTAGATATGTTAATTTATGTATATTTTCATCTCTAAATATTTTAAAAATAATAATAGGATTTTTCTAAAATTTACTATGATGATTTCCTATTTTTAAAAGGCTGTTTCCTTTTTCTGCTATTTTCTTCGTCTAAACTATATTTTAATTAAAATTTATTTATTTATTTTGTGAATTCATTTTATTTTGTGTTCTTATCTTTATTTATAAATATTTTTAAGTACATAAAAAATTTTCCAAGTTCATTGCACTTATTTTTCATATTTTCAGGACTAGTTGTAAATTTTGCTGTTTTATTTAATTAAACTATATATAATTAATAATTTATTTATTTATTATTGTTTATTTACTAAATTTTCGTATTTTTATCTGGATTTATATATATATTTCAGTTATTTAAAATTAAAAAGAATTTAGTGGAAATTTGAAAGGTTTTGTGACTCTTTAGTTGCTTAAGTCTCTTTGTTTTCCCACCTTTTCATTTTCTAACTCTTGCATTCAATTGAGGCCAACCATATCTCATTTCTTTCAGCTGATCACATATCATTTGCACGTAAACAAATGTCCTCCTTCATCTCCTAAAAACTCACGGCACTTCAAAGAAAAATATGGCTTCCATTCTCCTCTCATCTTCTTCCTTTTTCCATTTGTTTGCCTTGATTTTTGCCCTGCTTCTTCATGCTTTGCTCAGCCTAACCTCTCCACCATCAGCTCCACCATCTCCTCCACCATGTACAACAGCTCCTTCTCCCCCTCCTCTGACATTAACCAAGTTTTGCCCATCCATTGAGGTTAGCATCACAAACTTTGCACCAAACCCCTTGAAATTGCCTAGCCTAGCCATATACTCCACTATCTCCTTCATATCTTGCCTTGGCCACCTCCTATTGTTCCACCACCACCACGATACAACCTTTGACCCTCCACCTACCCACTGTCCAGACCTGAACCAGATCAGGCCGTGGCCTCCCCATGTTGAAAACTCCACAAAAATTGCAAGCAAACCCTTAAAACTAGCCTAGCCGAGCCTTAATGCCAATATCCTTTCACATACTCCTCTTGGCCACCCCTAGAACCACCACCACCAGCAACCACATGACCTTTGGGTGCTGCTATACCATCACTCTCCACTATCTAGATCTGGAGTAAGTATAGCCAGCCCAAGTATGCCATAGGTCGAGCCAAATATGGACCAAAATCCTTGTTTATGCCTTGTAGTCATAGTTTCATGTACACATACCTTTGCACCATCATCAAATCCATGATACGCTGACCTGTTGCATCCAAACCTGATCCAAAACCATTCCATTACAGCGCTTTTCCAGTCCGTAGCTGAAGCATACAAAGGTGAATGCAAGTGCAAAAGTTCTAGCTTTGAATTGTGTACTTATTCCTAGCATTGTTTTGTAATATCTTGGTTTATAATTCATGTTTGTTATTGTTTGTTTGATTTGTATTCAAGGGAATTAATCCTTGGCTCCTCCATTCGTATCTGTGTCGTGCTTTTGTGCTTGTGTAGATTCCATTCGTGAAATTCGTTGTTGTGTCTCCAGCTCAAACCGGTGAGTTATTCTCACCAGACAATCTGTACCTATATAACTGATAAACCGACACCATTTGAATCTGTAAATGTATTGCATCATGTTATAACTGCTATATTATGATCATATGATGTTTACACCTGTTATTACACCTGTTATATCACTTGTTACTGTTTATTATGCTATTCTGTTTATTTGTATCAGTTTATCACACTGCAAGTTCCCTTTTGATTAGAATCACTATGGGTTGAAATGATATATACCCGAACGGACTTTGGAATAAGGGAAAATTGTTATGGGCTGAAATGATAGGCCTGAATGATTTTCAAATCATTTATTTAACTTGGGATTGCGGGTTTGAAATGATAAAACCCGGATTTTTCTTTTTAAACTGCGGATTGAAATGATACATATCCGTATCACTTTACCTAGCGTAGAAAATTATATATAGACCCGTAGTTAATATATGTTTTCCTAAAATCTTTAAAGTTATTTTAGAAATGTAAATATTATATTATTTTGATTTAAATATAATTAAAAAGGATTTTTGTAAAATATTATTGATTTTATGAATAATTGTAAGTGAATTGAATTAATGGAAAAGTTAGAAATTTTGAACGTAAGTTATTTTGGAAAAATTGATTTAATTATAGTTGGAAATTTAATTGAATATGAATTTTTGATAATTTGAATATAAATTGAATTTAAAGTGATTTTATATCATATTAATGATTTTTAATAAAGCTGAAATGTGAAATGAATGAATATTTTAAGTTGAAATTTTGAAATATAACTAAAATTGGAAATTTATGAAATTGACTTGAAAGGGAAATTTTAGTTAAGTAAATAAAAATAAAAATAAGTTATATTTGAGAATTTTAACATAAATGTTAAGTTGAAATTTAATGTAGTGAATCTAAAATTGAACATTGCATTTTGATAAGTGAATTATTATTAAAACTTGATTTTTGAATGGAAATTTAACTTTATAAAATCATGAACTTGAGGAAAATTAAATGATGTTTATAAATGTGAAATGTATGATTTTATAAGTTAAAAAATGTTTTAAATAAAAATATAATTGGTTGAGAAATTTTATTGAATATTTGAAGTTAATTTACTGCATTTTTGAAATTCTATTAATTACAATGTGAATGATATTACAGCATTGTAAATGCTGTAGTTGACGATAATGAACTAAAAAGCTAAATTGAATTAAAAGCTATTATAGAAAATTTTTGTAAGTGCTAAAATTTTTGAATTTAACTAAGTTTATTTGAAATTTAAGTAAACCCTATTACAACATTTTAAAATGTTGTCTTTTGTTAAAGTGAACTGTTTTGAATGTATTTTTCCGTAGCATTTTCTAAATGCCACGAAAAGTGAATCTTTACTGTTTTAATAAACTTAAGTGAATAAATGAACATTGAAAGTTGAAAATTTTGGAAGTTTAATAATTTAATTATTAAACATAATAACTTCATTTTAGTGATTAAAAATGATTTTTGGAATATAAACTGTTTTGAAATATGAATTGAAATGGTTTTTTAAATTGAATAAAATGAATAATGATATTGAAATGAATGTGGTTGTGAAAAGAGATGATATTTTGATATATTAAATGATTGAAATGTGGTTTCGAAAAGATATGATATATTGAAATGGTTTGAAATGAAGTTTTGAAAGATATGATATTTTTGTATATATTAAATGATTCGAAGATGAAGTTTTGAAAGTTATGATATTTTGAAATTAAGACGATTTGAAAATGAAGTTTGAAAGATGTGATGTTTATGTATTAAAAATGATTTGAAATGACTTGATAATTATTTTGATAAATATTGAATTTGGAAGATATGATGTTTATGTATTAAAAATGATTTGAAATGACTTGATAATTATTTTGATAAATATTGAATTTGGAAGATGTGATGTTTATGTATTAAAAATGATTTGAAATGACTTGATAATTACTTTGATAAATATTTGAATTGAAAGATATGGTATGATGATATATTGAAATGGTTTGGAAATGATTTAATCTTTATTTTGATAAAGATTTGGGTTGAAATGATATTTTATTTTGAAGTATAAAATATGTTTTAAAGTTATAACTACGGGTTATAATAACGATTGTTTGTTAAAGAGACCGGGATCGGATATTGTCTTATAGCCGGCCAATACCGAAAACCACTTTAACAACTGTGTACGCGGTGGAGATTCCAGAATGAAGTAGGATGGTGGCGACGTTCTCGAGGTATATTACGTGGACCCAACTCCCGTGAGTTGGCATATATGACTAAAACAGGAGCTATACCGGGCTACACAAAGGGTCGCACCCTTTCATCGAGCATGCTCCATCGGAAACCATTCTATTACTTTTGTGATTCGATTCGGTGGCGCCACATTTGATTCGGGGGTATTGTTCGAGGTGGGCGGAAGCTGCTGGCTTGCCGTCACCACCGGTCCGGGAGTGCAAACAGTGTATCCACCCTGGCATTGCCTCGCGTGTCGTGTCATATCCTTATATCGAGCCCACTACGATTTTGGTTTTAAAGATCCGACAGCGTTAAGGTTCACCATCCCCTTAACGCTATTTTCTATATGATTATACTTTACTGATTAGACACTACTGTATATAGCGCAATATACTACATAGTAAATAGTTTAACGGATCCTTAGAGGATGGGCGGTCCCAAGCATCTTCTAAGTTACTTGTACCTTTACTACAGTTCACTTGAGTTGGTTTACATTGTATAAGTATGTATGTCCTGACTCGAGTGTTTGTATTTTTATTTACGCTCGGGTCAGCCTGAGTTATTCACAGATTTGGATTTCCACTTTCTGGAGATTGGAATCGCTTGAGATTATCTACTTGTCATGTTTATCTTTTGAAACCTGTTGTTCCTTTCAGCGCTTGTATTAGTTGACTTCTACGAAGTGAGACTTCTTTTGTACCTTATTTCCTCTATTGTATTTTATGTAACTCTGATATTTTTATATAGTAGCTTCATGAACTACTATTTCTTTTGCTTCCGCTGCACTATTATTACTCTGTGTCTGTGATTCTATGATTTTTATTTACTGTATATTCTGAGATTTGCCAAATTTTTATTTACAACGCGGTATTTTGAGCAATTTAATTCCGGCATGAGTGTCTACCTATACACTTATAATGGATGCGAATGGTTGAAAATACCACGGTTGTTACAGTTGGTATCAGAGCATTGGTAGCTCTAGGCAAAACTCAGCATATGGAGTAGATGTATTTACAGAATCCCTTTCATTCGAGTTGAATCTCTTTCTTTTGACTCGATTCCTTTGAATTTTGGAACATTCCCTGTGGTTCCAAAATCCATTCTTATTCCCCGCTATTTATCTTCATTTGATTCTGGAGTATCCCATAACTCCACTTCGAATGATCTTTATAGTGAATTGGCGGTCTCGCCAATCTCAAAAAATTTCTTGTAAAAGGGGTGAAACTCCTTTACAACAGCATCGATTCACCAAAGATTTTATATCCTCAGTTTAGATGCTAGTATCTCCTATTATCCAAAACTCTATCTTAAGAGGTTGAATGTAGATTTACCCGAGAAAATCCACTTCGACCTTATACTTTAAGTCACGGTTGACCCGATTAAGGTTGCCCGTGATCCATATTAGCTAATCCACCTCCCTACTCTATATTTAATCATCTTGTCTTTTGTTTCCAACATATTTTCAAACATTTTGAATTGTATTTGTCAATCTATATTTTTTTTTTATATTTTGTTGTTTGAGTTGTTGATGTTGATTTGGGTTTCCGATCGATTCGTCTGATCAGCGCTATCGATAGGATTTCTAAAACACTTTGATAGAACAAACTGACACAATATTATTTTAAAAATTTGGTTAATGAAATAAAATTTTGATATATATATCTATGGAACTTAATGAAATGATTCAAATTGATAATTTGAAATGATAATACTTGATTTATCATTTATTGTTCTATAAATGAATTTATAAATAATTGTTTATAAATTGATTTGGGAACTTAAATGAATTTAGAAAAGAAATCTGAGAATTTATTTTCCGATGATCTCGAACTTTGGTTTAAAAGTTTTAAAAGGGTTATATTATTTAAAGTATTTTGAATAGAATTTGTTTTCAAAGAATTTTAAAGGTTTAAAATTAGTGCTCTTCTCTTTGTCGCTGGAAAATAACTTCGGTGATGATCGCGACATCATCGACGTTCATTTTCGAGTTCGAAGTTAAGAGACTGTTATGTAGTCTTGCTACAGCTTTGTTTTGGGGAATTTAATTGATTTGAATTTCTAAAATATGACTTGATTTATAATAATATAGATATATGATTGAAATTTGATTTGACATATTATATATATTATGACTTATCTCTAAATGGTTTGAATGTAATCGAAAATTTAATTCTTAAATTTTATTTTTAAAGAATATTTTCAATTATAAGAAATTTTTTGTTAGTTTAAGATGATTGGATAATAAGATAATGAAACTTGATATAGTTAAGATTTATTTAACTTGTGTAAAAATATTAATTATCAATTTAAGTTGAAATTTCCATGCTTTCAAATCTGTTTCCTTATTTTGCTTTCCAAACTATATTTTGGTTGTCCTTATCATCCTTATCTTGATATAGATTGGATAGGCATCTTTCTACAATCTTTATGTTAGAAATCTTTCTATAATCTTTGATAGATCTTTGGTAATCATTTTGAATCTACCTTTTCGTGCCTGCGTTCTTAATTTTGGAGAATCTTGGAAAGATCATCTCCACCTTGTTAAACTTACCTATAACAACAGTTATCAGGTATAATTTCAATCTTCTTGTCATCTTATCATAATCCTATTTCACTCTATCTTTTTTCTGTGTTTTTCCGTACCTCGTTCCTTTTCGAGGACGAAAAGATTTGAGTGGGGGAGAGTGTGACAACCCTGTATTTTTTTTATATATTTTAATTATTTTGATTTAAAAAAAAAACTTATTTTACTTATTTTAAATGATTAAATTTTATTAATTAAATATAAATCTTGATTTTATATGAAATTATAATTCCAAACTTGTGTAATTTGAATATGTTCCTGAAATGTTGATTTTGGTCAAAATAGTCAAACTTTGACTTTTGACTTAAAATTTTAAAAGTTTAAAATTATAAATTTTATCTTTTATTATGAAATTACATAAAATTCTAAGAACACCACTTTTCGTTTCGTTGAAAACGGAGTTAAAATGTAAAAGTTATGTACATTTCAATTTCTAGTATAATTTGTTTTATTGTGCAATTTTGCCTATTTTAAATTTTATAAATCATATTTTTCTTTCTTATATTTCTTTTAATATGGGTAGATATGTTAATTTATGTATATTTTCATCTCTAAATATTTTAAAAATAATAATAGGATTTTTCTAAAATTTACTATGATGATTTCCTATTTTTAAAAGGCTGTTTCCTTTTTCTGCTATTTTCTTCGTCTAAACTATATTTTAATTAAAATTTATTTATTTATTTTGTGAATTCATTTTATTTTGTGTTCTTATCTTTATTTATAAATATTTTTAAGTACATAAAAAAATTTCCAAGTTCATTGCACTTATTTTTCATATTTTCAGGACTAGTTGTAAATTTTGCTGTTTTATTTAATTAAACTATATATAATTAATAATTTATTTATTTATTATTGTTTATTTACTAAATTTTCGTATTTTTATCTGGATTTATATATATATTTCAGTTATTTAAAATTAAAAAGAATTTAGTGGAAATTTGAAAGGTTTTGTGACTCTTTAGTTGCTTAAGTCTCTTTGTTTTCCCACCTTTTCATTTTCTAACTCTTGCATTCAATTGAGGCCAACCATATCTCATTTCTTTCAGCTGATCACATATCATTTGCACGTAAACAAATGTCCTCCTTCATCTCCTAAAAACTCACGGCACTTCAAAGAAAAATATGGCTTCCATTCTCCTCTCATCTTCTTCCTTTTTCCATTTGTTTGCCTTGATTTTTGCCCTGCTTCTTCATGCTTTGCTCAGCCTAACCTCTCCACCATCAGCTCCACCATCTCCTCCACCATCTACAGCAGCTCCTCCTCCCCCTCCTCTGACATTAACCAAGTTTTGCCCATCCATTGAGGTTAGCATCACAAACTTTGCACCAAACCCCTTGAAATTGCCTAGCCTAGCCATATACTCCACTATCTCCTTCATATCTTGCCTTGGCCACCTCCTATTGTTCCACCACCACCACGATACAACCTTTGACCCTCCACCTACCCACTATCCAGACCTGAACCAGATCAGGCCATGGCCTCCCCATGTTGAAAACTCCACAAAAATTGCAAGCAAACCCTTAAAACTAGCCTAGCCGAGCCTTAATGCCAATATCCTTTCACATACTCCTCTTGGCCACCCCTAGAACCACCACCACCAGCAACCACATGACCTTTGGGTGCTGCTATACCATCACTCTCCACTATCTAGATCTGGAGTAAGTATAGCCAGCCCAAGTGTGCCATAGGTCGAGCCAAATATGGACCAAAATCCTTGTTTATGCCTTGTAGTCATAGTTTCATGTACACATACCTTTGCACCATCATCAAATCCATGATACGCTGACCTGTTGCATCCAAACCTGATCCAAAACCATTCCATTACAGTGCTTTTCCAGTCCATAGCTGAAGCATACAAAGGTGAATGCAAGTGCAAAAGTTCTAGCTTTGAATTGTGTACTTATTCCTAGCATTGTTTTGTAATATCTTGGTTTATAATTCATGTTTGTTATTGTTTGTTTGATTTGTATTCAAGGGAATTAATCCTTGGCTCCTCCATTCGTATCTGTGTCGTGCTTTTGTGCTTGTGTAGATTCCGTTCGTGAAATTCGTTGTTGTGTCTCCAGCTCAAACCGGTGAGTTATTCTCACCAGACAATCTGTACCTATATAACTGATAAACCGACACCATTTGAATCTGTAAATGTATTGCATCATGTTATAACTGCTATATTATGATCATATGATGTTTACACCTGTTATTACACCTGTTATATCACTTGTTACTGTTTATTATGCTATTCTGTTTATTTATATCAGTTTATCACACTGCAAGTTCCCTTTTGATTAGAATCACTATGGGTTGAAATGATATATACCCGAACGGACTTTGGAATAAGGGAAAATTGTTATAGGCTGAAATGATAGGCCTGAATGATTTTCAAATCATTTATTTAACTTGGGATTGCGGGTTTGAAATGATAAAACCCGGATTTTTCTTTTTAAACTGCGGATTGAAATGATACATATCCGTATCACTTTACCTAGCGTAGAAAATTATATATAGACCCGTAGTTAATATATGTTTTCCTAAAATCTTTAAAGTTATTTTAGAAATGTAAATATTATATTATTTTGATTTAAATATAATTAAAAAGGATTTTTGTAAAATATTATTGATTTTATGAATAATTGTAAGTGAATTGAATTAATGGAAAAGTTAGAAATTTTGAACGTAAGTTATTTTGGAAAAATTGATTTAATTATAATTGGAAATTTAATTGAATATGAATTTTTGATAATTTGAATATAAATTGAATTTAAAGTGATTTTATATCATATTAATGATTTTTAATAAAGCTGAAATGTGAAATGAATGAATATTTTAAGTTGAAATTTTGAAATATAACTAAAATTGGAAATTTATGAAATTGACTTGAAAGGGAAATTTTAGTTAAGTAAATAAAAATAAAAATAAGTTATATTTGAGAATTTTAACATAAATGTTAAGTTGAAATTTAATGTAGTGAATCTAAAATTGAACATTGCATTTTGATAAGTGAATTATTATTAAAACTTGATTTTTGAATGGAAATTTAACTTTATAAAATCATGAACTTGAGGAAAATTAAATGATGTTTATAAATGTGAAATGTATGATTTTATAAGTTAAAAAATGTTTTAAATAAAAATATAATTGGTTGAGAAATTTTATTGAATATTTGAAGTTAATTTGCAGCATTTTTGAAATTCTATTAATTACAATGTGAATGATATTACAGCATTGTAAATGCTGTAGTTGACGATAATGAACTAAAAAGCTAAATTGAATTAAAAGCTATTATAGAAAATTTTTGTAAGTGCTAAATTTTTTGAATTTAACTAAGTTTATTTGAAATTTAAGTAAACCCTATTACAACATTTTAAAATGTTGTCTTTTGTTAAAGTGAACTGTTTTGAATGTATTTTTCCGTAGCATTTTCTAAATGCCACGAAAAGTGAATCTTTACTGTTTTAATAAACTTAAGTGAATAAATGAACATTGAAAGTTGAAAATTTTGGAAGTTTAATAATTTAATTATTAAACATAATAACTTCATTTTAGTGATTAAAAATGATTTTTGGAATATAAACTGTTTTGAAATATGAATTGAAATGGTTTTTTTAATTGAATAAAATGAATAATGATATTGAAATGAATGTGGTTGTGAAAAGAGATGATATTTTGATATATTAAATGATTGAAATGTGGTTTCGAAAAGATATGATATATTGAAATGGTTTGAAATGAAGTTTTGAAAGATATGATATTCTGGTATATATTAAATGATTCGAAGATGAAGTTTTGAAAGTTATGATATTTTGAAATTAAGACGATTTGAAAATGAAGTTTGAAAGATGTGATGTTTATGTATTAAAAATGATTTGAAATGACTTGATAATTATTTTGATAAATATTGAATTTGGAAGATATGATGTTTATGTTTTAAAAATGATTTGAAATGACTTGATAATTATTTTGATAAATATTGAATTTGGAAGATGTGATGTTTATGTATTAAAAATGATTTGAAATGACTTGATAATTACTTTGATAAATATTTGAATTGAAAGATATGGTATGATGATATATTGAAATGGTTTGGAAATGATTTAATCTTTATTTTGATAAAGATTTGGGTTGAAATGATATTTTATTTTGAAGTATAAAATATGTTTTAAAGTTATAACTACGGGTTATAATAACGATTGGTTGTTAAAGAGACCGGGATCGGATATTGTCTTATAGCCGGCCAATACCGAAAACCACTTTAACAACTGTGTACGCGGTGGAGATTCCAGAATGAAGTAGGATGGTGGCGACGTTCTCGAGGTATATTACGTGGACCCAACTCCCGTGAGTTGGCATATATGACTAAAACAGGAGCTATACCGGGCTACACAAAGGGTCGCACCCTTTCATCGAGCATGCTCCATCGGAAACCATTCTATTACTTTTGTGATTCGATTCGGTGGCGCCACATTTGATTCGGGGGTATTGTTCGAGGTGGGCGGAAGCTGCTGGCTTGCCGTCACCACCGGTCCGGGAGTGCAAACGGTGTATCCACCCTGGCATTGCCTCGCGTGCCGTGTCATATCCTTATATCGAGCCCACTACGATTTTGGTTTTAAAGATCCGACAGCGTTAAGGTTCACCATCCCCTTAACGCTATTTTCTATATGATTATACTTTACTGATTAGACACTACTGTATATAGCGCAATATACTACATAGTAAATAGTTTAACGGATCCTTAGAGGATGGGCGGTCCCAAGCATCTTCTAAGTTACTTGTACCTTTACTACAGTTCACTTGAGTTGGTTTACATTGTATAAGTATGTATGTCCTGACTCGAGTGTTTGTATTTTTATTTACGCTCAGGTCAGCCTGAGTTATTCACAGATTTGGATTTCCACTTTCTGGAGATTGGAATCGCTGGAGATTATCTACTTGTCATGTTTATCTTTTGAAACCTGTTGTTCCTTTCAGCGCTTGTATTAGTTGACTTCTACGAAGTGAGACTTCTTTTGTACCTTATTTCCTCTATTGTATTTTATGTAACTCTGATATTTTATATAGTAGCTTCATGAACTACTATTTCTTTTGCTTCCGCTGCACTATTATTACTCTGTGTCTGTGATTCTATGATTTTTATTTACTGTATATTCTGAGATTTGCCAAATTTTTATTTACAACGCGGTATTTTGAGCAATTTAATTCCGGCATGAGTGTCTACCTATACACTTATAATGGATGCGAATGGTTGAAAATACCACGGTTGTTACATAATCTATATCTTGCGAATAACATAAACCCTAAGATCTAGAATTACATGATTATCACATATGTAATGAATTAATAAAACATACCTCCAGACATTTTGTATATGAATGAGCAATGGTTGTTGTCGAAAGCTGTTTCAATGGAGGAAGGAAATGGTTTCTCTCACTTTTCCTATATGTTTCTTTATGTGTTTTCTATATCCTTTGTGATGGGCAAAGGTTAATATTTATAGGTAGAGAGGACCAACTTTCCAGATTTGTAGGCTTAATCTTGATCGTCCATCAAGATCAAGATGAGAGAAATTAATACTCTAGATTATAACCGTTTTATTTATTAGCATATTAATATAAAAACCCTTTAGATTCTATTAACCACATAATGAGAAAGGAAACGTTTGAGGAAGGAAACAGTCCATTAATGTACCATATAATGAGGAAGGAAACGGTCCGTTAATGTACCACATAATGAGGAAGGAAACGGTCCATTAATGTTTTCGCATTAATTTTCTTACAAAACGGTCAAATTTCCTTACAAGAGGTAGGCTCTTTGCTTTCCTTTCCTTTTTACATCATGTTTTGCTATGGGTTCTTCACTTTTTCATCTTTCCTATGTGCATTTTTCTTACCTAAAATAAGTTAAATCTATTTTATTCTACATAAATTGGTTCCCAACCAAAAATAGGTTATTGTTATTGACACTCCAGTGATGGATAAAAGAGGACCATTTTATTTAAAAAGGTTTTTAATTATAAGGGGTACTAATCAAATTAATCCCTCCAATAGAATTATAATCAAACTGATCTAATTACACTTTCTTTTATATCCAATTTTTTGCTATCATCATTAACATTTAATCATAAATCATTAACCAAATAATAAACACTATGTGTAACGTACGCGATTTTTCGTTGCCGAAAAGCCGAAATGTTAGGGTTTAAGAAAAAGAAAAAGGTAGAAGAAGAGATAAGAAGATAGAAAATAGAACGGAAAACAGCAGAACAACATCAGAATCTCACAATCGCAGCGGAACATCATATAATAATAAATGAATAATCTTTAAACAAAGAACTATATCAGTTATTACATTACATTTCATTTCATTACATCAGAGTGTACAACAACAAACAACAACAAACAGCGGAAAAGAAATACTATATACTAGTAATACGCCATGCCATCCAGCTTGCCTCCAGCAACTCCCGAGTATCCTGATAAACCTAACTCTTGACTGCCCGTGTGGAAATTGGTGGGCACCCAGAGTTTAGGAAGGAAAACAATAAACTCCGAGTCATTCATGTGACTGGTGTGAGAACTCAAAACAGTTTATTTATCTTTAAAATCAAAATAGAGGAATATTTTTAAAGTCAATTCGCAATGCTTTTAAAAATGAGACTACCATAAGGCCTCCCACACACACACACACACATGCAAACGCAGAATCGGAGGAGATTTCTCTTTATGATAGTCAAAGATGCTTGATACGCATTAAAAAGAACATTTGTTATTATTACTAGTGCATAGTGTAGGAAAAAATTCATTTCGAAAATAAAGATATATATCTTAGCCAGCATAGGCATTCCGCACTTATGCCTACTATTGCTACCATGTTCAATAGCAGGTTACCGCCACATTCCATGGCAGGTTATACAACTAAAACCGTACAAGATCGTATTGTTTCTTTGGATTTCCAACGAATGGTCAGGCCAAGGAACTTCCCATTGCCACATGAGAACGCCTCTGGAAGGACGTCCCCGAGAACCTAACCGGATCTCAGCCAACACAAGGCCGGGTTACCCCTAACTGGGTAACTACTGACACGAGTATGCCATCCCCCGGTCCTTTGGGACCTTTAACCGAGCGCTCGTAATCAACATCACACAATCATAAATAAAGTGTTTCAACATGAGTAAGCATCTGGGCTCCATACCATGATACCACCCTTTTCCAGAAGGAAATGCACATACCCTAAAGGGAGCCACCCCTCATAACCTTGCTGCATCTTTCCTGTTTTGACCATTCCGGGGTGTGAGGCTCGACGAAGTCATGTCCACAAAGCCACGCTTTATACAAAAGCTGTGCTTTGGGTCAACAAATGATCATAGAAATGATCACAAAGATAAATAATCAAACAAATGATCATATCACAAATGATCAACACAATGATCATTTCACAGCAACACTCAGCATGTCACATTACCAAATTGGGAGTATATTGCTAAAATCCTTCAACTACATAACCTCTGAGCTCGTACGTCTCAGAGAAGGGTGTTAAGCCAAGAGAATAAATTCTCCGCCACCAACAGAAATATATTTGAAAGAAATCAGCTTTATATCTCAATTGTAATGTCAGACGTACAATCCATACAAGTCTGTTCCGGGATCGAACAGAACCGAAGGCACTTACAAAGAAGTCCTCGCAATCCGGATATTCACTAATTACGACCGGACTTCCCATCACATATGGAGTCTCTATACCGGGGACCAGTCGATGCAAAGACATTCGATGAGTTGTCCTTTCGCTTTCAAAAATATCTGGTCTTCAACACCGGTCTTCAAATGCAATTCATAACGACGTATCACATATTCGGAATGGGTTATACGACCCCAAGGTCCTTTCCCGGTTAACCCGAATAGTGAGCGCTTATTTAAAAATAAGTGTGGCATTCAGTTTCAAGCAATCACAATAAATACCTATTCAAAGGTAAATATTGATAGTCGGTTATTGAACTATCAATGGATATGCACAACATCACCAGATTCCAAATAATTTTTCCAAATTATTTATTTCCCAAAAATATCTTTACAAGATATATAATTTCAATACTTCAAAAATAAATCAATATTTATTTTTAAACGAATTCCCCTTTCTTTTATAAATTCCATAGTGAATTTACATTCCAAAATATCTATGAATAAACGATTTAAATTATTCATTTTCAATTTATCTTCAAAAAGACAAATTCTCAAAACGCTTTATTTCACATTGGGAAAACATTTCCATACTTATTTATTCATAAGTAATTCACAAATCTATTTATTTTCATTCTCTTAAACATATTTATTTGGGCCAAAACGAGTGTTGCGTAAAACATCGTTACGACAACCCAAAATCACTAGTACAGGGATTCAAAATTAAAATAGATATATAAATCCCAATACTATACAAAATATTTTCTTTCGGAAATCATTTACTATAACAACTGTGTTATAGTCCACTATTTCCTTATATTTCTCGAAAACGTCTATTTCAACAATGAATGTTGAAATCTATGGTTTCGATAGTTAATACATTTTAAAACATCTTTAGACCGTTTTAATTCTATTTAAAACATCACATCCAAAACATTTTCTTTAATATATTATTCACTATTCAAAAACGTGAATATACTTGTTAACCAATTTCATCATTTCTATACATTTTGTTTTAAAGGATTATTCACTGTCTAAAGCGTGAATATAACTCCATTAACAAGTTACAACAATTTACTTATCGAAATAAGTCGTTGCGGATTTATAAAACAATGTTTATAAATTCCATTTCTTTTTATTTTATAACACTTCCTCTTATAAATTTCCTTTATTAACCTATTCGATTTATAACTCAAATATATACTAAAAGTTATAATTTAAGTTAAACACTTATAAGATTCGTTTATTTACCCAAATCTATTCTTTTAGTAACTTTACAAATTTTATAAACCTACTGCTTATAAAATTCCATTTATAACTTCACCGTTTATAATTCTATAAATTTCATTCATTTACGAAATTCATTTACAATTCATTCTAACACTTATAAAAACTCGTTTTATAATTCCAATACTTTAACTTATAAAATATTAATTTTATAAATCTTTTATATAAATCATTTTTTATTATTCTTTTTAAACGTCTTTAAACTCCTTTATAATTTCATCATTTTGATTTATAAAATAATCAAATTTCATAAATCCTATTTTTAAACTTTTTATAATAAATTCAGAAATCCCAATTTTTACTATTTTATAAAATCATTAATTCCCTATTTTCAAAAATCAACTTTTAACTGTATTTCTCAAAAATCATAATTTTTATACATTAAAAATTATAACGTTTATTTGTTTAAGATGAATCAATTCCAAAAATATTTTATAAACGTATACTTTCAAAAATCACTTTAGAAATCCCTTAAAAATCAAAATCGTTATTTTTAAACTTCAAAATTGGATCCGATGATGCAACACATCAAATAGTCAATCACGACTTTCAAAACATCATATATCAATATGATAATCAATCAAATATCACAATATCTGAATCAAATAAATATTTGTAAGGAATCCAGTTGGATCCTTCCAACCTGTTTCCCTGCATCCACAGACATTAGCACAATACCCATTCCACTTCGAGGTGGAATATCACGGTATATGTGATTTACAAAATATTATCCGCTTAATAGGTGGCGCAATAGGGTCTCATCCGCTATACAATGCGGGAAATTAATCAACTGCAATATATACATATGCCAATATATATATATATTGCTATATATAGATATATCCTACCATATCTAATATCACAACCAAATAGCAATCAATCAATAACTGCAAATCCAACTTTAAATTTTTGATTGAAAGGTTCTTACCTTAGCTTTTTATTTGCAATCCATTTCATTTCAGCTTGTTTCTTTCATTTATACCTTGTATAAATATTTTAAACAATTTATTAATATTCAAACAAATCGAATAATAAATTTTCATTTGATAATTTTGATTCATTGATGATTTCATTTTTAATAGTTAAATTAACTGATAGTTTTATTTAAATCAATATTTCTCCTTTAATAAATTTCTCTATATATATATATATATATTTTATCAAATTTAAATTATCGATGAATTATTTTACACAAACAAATATAATTTTTTTTAAACTGAATTGAATAATTAATTACCACTAAATAGATTTATTTAATTTAAACTAAATTTTCTTCAAGTTTTAAAATTCCTGTTATTGTTTATTTTCTTCCTTTTCCCAGTTTTATCCATATAAATAATTCTCCTTTATAAATTTATTTAAAAAAATTAAATCTTAAACTACATTTCCTTTCACAAATTATTTTGAGTGCCCTAAATAAATTCAAATCAATTTATTAACCAAATCAATTTCTAATATGCATTATTTAAATAAACAAATAGATTTTTTTTTTAAAAATGTGTATATGTATTTATACTTACTGTAAAACAATTTTCTGCATATGTCTTCATTTTTTTTAACTGTGTGTATAAATCCGAGAATCTTTATAGAGATCTTTTTTTTTCCATTAACAAAAAAAAAACAAAAAGATTCATTTGTTAAATTAAATTAAGGTAAACAAGATACCTTAACTGCCCAATGCTTCGTGACCTACAGACTTGCGAGCATCACCACGCAACAGGCTCGAATCGCCAGCCGCCTCGCGCCTTGTCGCTGGTTGCCTCGAGTGCGCCGCCCCAGATCCATCGCGACATCGCCGCCTCCTCTCACGCGCGAGCATGCGCGCGTGCGCCTCCATCCCGCGACTTTGATTTGAATTCGTTCGATCGGCCATAAATTGAATGAGAGAGAGAGAGACGCGATTTGAACGAGAAGGGCTTCGGCCATTTTTTTTTCTTCTCTGAATAAATTTTGAACGAGATTATTTCGATTTGAAGTTAAAATAGGGGAACGCGGCCATGCTTTGCACGATTAACTGTCATGATCTTCTGCTTGATTTTAGGCACGATTTTAGGGAAGATAACGTGTATGTTAACTAATTAAATTTCAAATTTAATTTGAGTTTGATTCCATTTCAACGCGTTTATTCGTCGTACGCTCGCATAGCAACTCCGATCAACACGAAATTTGAAATCCGGTAATAATTCAATATTACGGACCCAATGGAACTGGTTTCGTCGAATTCCGAGACTGTGCCTCGGACGGCTATTTTTAAATATCGATTCAAACGATTAAAATTTCAAAACTGAACAAAGCAGTTTCAAATTCAATTCTGAAGCTTCTATTATCTTCAGTATTATCAATATGAATTTTACAAGCCTTTGAAATATTTTTAATCGGCTTAAAATTGAAGATTCAAATTTTTATTCAACTTCAATAGATTAAATTCAAAAATTTAATTGCCAAATTCATTCTGATAATTTGAAATTCAATTCAAACCATCATTCAAATATTTAAAATTAATTAAATATTTTCAAATTAAATTGTTTAAAATTCTGGGTCGTTACAATCTTCCCCCTCAAAAGAATTTCGTCCCGAAATTACAAGTTAGGAAAAAATGGTCCTTAACTCGTCTACTATTTTTAACAATCTAAATAGTTTTATCAAACTTCTAAAACATATCTTTTTTTTTATTAAAGATCCATTATCATTTCAACTAGCTTTCCAACTTCAATTTTAAGTTCCAAACAACATTGTTTTCCTAACAATTCAAATTTAAATTTAAATTCAAATTTCCAAATTTTCTCAAAATTTTTCTAACACTCGAAATTTTCGAAAAATTTCGCCAGCGTCTCCTTTGCGCGGCTAGCTCGGTACGACTACAAAATGGCACTACGGCCTTTCAGAATCAAAAAGAAAAGAGAAAGCCAAGTGGCTGGAGAAGAAAATCATCAAATCTCATACTGAAATTGAAATACGTACCTTTTTGTCGAGCAATTCAATTTTTATCTTCGAAATCAAAATCTCAATTCCATTTCTTTTAATACACCTGTATATCCTGCTATCCATAATATCCAATTCCAACATTCAAGCCATTTTGCCAATTCATTACAAAATTTTCAACATATGCTTCTTATACGTTTTTACTCCACTATTGAAGTTACATATCCATTTTCATTCAATTTTACATTTCAATTTCATTTGAATTCAATTCACAATTTCAATTCTATTTGAATTCAATTCATAATTTAAATTCCATTCGAATTCAATTCTCAATTTCAATTCAATTCCATTCGCTTATATTCATTCAATTTGGTTTAACACCATCACTTTCAATTGGTTTAATTAAATTGATTTTCATTCAATTATTCAACTTCCAATAACATTAAATTTTAATGAATTAACACCTACATTCATTATTTCATATCAACTTAATTTACATTCAATTTGATTAACATTCAATCCATTAATTCACTTCAATTTAATTACAAAGGTTGAATTTCATTACATAACTCAAGTTCATATCTATCACTTAACTTCATTCAATCCATTAATTCACTTCAATTTAATTACAAAGGTTGAATTTCATTACATAACTCAAGTTCATATCTATCACTTAACTTTATTAATTTACTTTGATACCAATATCAACTTCATTCAACATCTCTTAAGTTATACTTCATTTTACAAACATCACTTGGTTTTACTTAACTTAAATTCCCACATATAAATCAATTTCAGATTCCAATTCTAAAGTAAATTTCCATTTAACTTTAAATTCATTTTTATTTACAACTTATATTCATAAATATATCCATATAGTTTCACTTCTTATATATATAAGTTTATTTCACAATTGTAAACCACATTAATTATAATTCAATTCTTATAATTCTATTGCTTATACAATTATTCTTTTATTTGGATTATTCAAACAACTTATTCAACAACCAATCAATCTACTTATATACACTTTAATAATTCTGAAAATTTATTCCTTTATATATAAAAATATAATCAAGGTAAAATTATTTCATTTACCCAATTTAAAACAATATTATGTCGAATTGTTCTATTCAAGTGTTTATAAACCCCTTCGGCATAGTTGTGCATACCGTGCTGACGAAGGTTCATATGCCACTCAATAAACCAATCATCACAATATAAAACAATTTTTATATTCACTAACAAATACGCTCTCATATCTATTATTACACTCAAACTCATTCTAGAGTACTACTGACTCTATCTCTAATGAGTAATACCCAACAGAACCATGGTTGTCGCTTAACCATATGCTCTGATACCAAATGTAACGTATGCGATTTTTCGTTGCCGAAAAACCGAAATGTTAGGGTTTAAGAAAAAGAAAAAGGTAGAAGAAGAGATAAGAAGATAGAAAATAGAACGGAAAACAGTAGAACAACATCAGAATCTCACAATCGCAGCGGAACAACATATAATAATAAATGAATAATCTTTAAACAAAGAACTATATCAGTTATTACATTACATTACATTTCATTTCATTACATCAGAGTGTACAACAACAAACAACAACAAACAGCGGAAATGAAATACTATATACTAGTAATACGCCATGCCATCCAGCTTGCCTCCAGCAACTCCCGAATATCCTGATAAACCTAACTCTTGACTGCCCGTGTGGAAATTGGTGGGCATCCAGAGTTTAGGAAGGAAAACAATAAACGCCGAGTCAGTCATGTGACTGGTGTGAGAACTCAAAACAGTTTATTTATCTTTAAAATCAAAATAGAGGAATATTTTTTAAAGTCAATTCGCAATGCTTTTAAAAATGAGACTACCATAAGGCCTCCCGCACACACACACATGCAAACGCAAAATCGGAGAAGATTTCTCCTTATGATAGTCAAAGATGCTTGATACGCATTAAAAGGAACATTTGTTATTATAACTAGTGCATGGTGTAGGAAAAAATTCATTTCGAAAATAAAGATATAAATCTTATCCAGCATAGGCATTCCGCACTTATGCCTATTATAGCTACCATGTTCAATAGCAGGTTACCGCCACATTCCATGGCAGGTTATACAACTAAAACCGTACAAGATCGTATTGTTTCTTTGGATTTCCAACGAATGGTCAGGCCAAGGAACTTCCCATTGCCACATGAGAACGCCTCTGGAAGGACGTCCCCGAGAACCTAACCGGATCTCAGCCAACACAAGGCCGGGTTACCCCTAACTGGGTAACTATTGACACGAGTATGCCATCCCCCGGTCCTTTGGGACCATTAACTAAGCGCTCGTAATCAACATCACACAATCATAAATAAAGTGTTTCAACATGAGTAAGCATCTGGGCTCCATACCATGATACCACCCTTTTCCAGAAGGAAATGCACATACCCTAAAGGGAGCCACCCCTCATAACCTTGCTGCATCTTTCCTGTTTTGACCATTCCGGGGTGTGAGGCTCGACGAAGTCACGTCCACAAAGCCACGCTTTATACAAAAGCTGTGCTTTGGGTCAACAAATGATCATAGAAATGATCACAAAGATAAATGATCAAACAAATGATCATATCACAAATGATCAACACAATGATCATTTCACAGCAACACTCAGCATGTCACATTACCAAATTGGGAGTATATTGCTAAAATCCTTCAACTACATAACCTCTGAGCTCGTACATCTCAAGAAGGGTGTTAAGCTAAGAGAATAAATTCTCCGCCACCAACAGAAATATATTTGAAAGAAATCAGCTTTATATCTCAATTGTAATGTCAGACGTACAATCCATACAAGTCTGTTCCGGGATCGAACAGAACCGAAGGCACTTACAAAGAAGTCCTTGCAATCCGGATATTCACTAATTACGACCGGACTTCCCATCACATATGGAGTCTCTATACCGGGGACCAGTCGATGCAAAGACATTCGACGAGTTGTCCTTTCGCTTTCAAAAATATCTGGTCTTCAACACCGGTCTTCAAATGCAATTCATAACGATATATCACATATTCAGAATGGGTTATACGACCCCAAGGTCCTTTCCCGGTTAACCCGAATAGTGAGCGCTTATTTAAAAATAAGTGTGGCATTCAATTTCAAGCAATCACAACAAATACCTATTCAAAGGTAAATATTGATAGTCGGTTATTGAACTATCAATGGATATGCACAACATCACCAGATTCCAAATAATTTTTCCAAATTATTTATTTCCCAAAAATATCTTTACAAGATATATAATTTCAATACTTCAAAAATAAATCAATATTTATTTTTAAACGAATTCCCCTTTCTTTTATAAATTCCATAGTGAATTTACATTCCAAAATATCTATGAATAAACGATTTAATTATTCATTTTCAATTTATCTTCAAAAAGATAAATTCTCAAAACGTTTTATTTCACATTGGGAAAACATTTCCATACTTATTTATTCATAAGTAATTCACAAATCTATTTATTTTCAACACTTGGAAAATATTCAATATACTTAAATCGAAATTTAGTATATATTTCATTCTTTTTGGAAATCATTCTCTCAAACATATTTATTTGGGCCAAAACGACTGTTGCGTAAAACATCGTTACGACAACCCAAAATCACTAGTAGAGGGATTCTAAATTAAAATAGATATATAAATCCCAATACTATACAAAATATTTCCTTTCGGAAATCATTTACTATAACAACTGTGTTATAGTCCACTATTTCCTTATATTTCTCGAAAACGTCTATTTCAACAATGAATGTTGAAATCTATGGTTTCGATGGTTAATACATTTTAAAACATCTTTAGATCGTTTTAATTCTATTTAAAACATCACATCCAAAACATTTTCTTTAATATATTATTCACTATTCAAAAACGTGAATATACTTGTTAACCAATTTCATCATTTCTATACATTTTGTTTTAAAGGATTATTCACTGTCTAAAGCGTGAATATAACTCCATTAACAAGTTACAACAATTTACTTATCGAAATAAGTCGTTGCGGATTTATAAAACAATGTTTATAAATTCCATTTCTTTTTATTTTATAACACTTCCTCTTATAAATTTCCTTTATTAACCTATTCGATTTATAACTCAAATATATACTAAAAGTTATAATTTAAGTTAAACACTTATAAGATTCGTTTATTTACCCAAATCTATTCTTTTAGTAACTTTACAAATTTTATAAACCTACTGCTTATAAAATTCCATTTATAACTTCACCGTTTATAATTCTATAAATTTCATTCATTTACGAAATTCATTTACAATTCATTCTAACACTTATAAAAACTCGTTTTATAATTCCAATACTTTAACTTATAAAATATTAATTTTATAAATCTTTTATATAAATCATTTTTTATTATTCTTTTTAAACGTCTTTAAACTCCTTTATTATTTCATCATTTTGATTTATAAAATAATCAAATTTCATAAATCCTATTTTTAAACTTTTTATAATAAATTCAGAAATCCCAATTTTTACTATTTTATAAAATCATTAATCCCCTATTTTCAAAAATCAACTTTTAACTGTATTTCTCAAAAATCATAATTTTTATACATTAAAAATTATAACGTTTATTTGTTTAAGATGAATCAATTCCAAAAATATTTTATAAACGTATACTTTCAAAGATCACTTTAGAAATCCCTTAAAAATCAAAATCGTTATTTTTAAACTTCAAAATTGGATCCGATGATGCAACACATCAAATAGTCAATCACGACTTTCAAAACATCATATATCAATATGATAATCAATCAAATATCACAATATCTGAATCAAATAAATATTTGTGAGGAATCCAGTTGGATCCCTCCAACCCGTTTCCCTGCATCCACAGACATTAGCACAATACCCATTCCACTTCGAGGTGGAATATCGCGGTATATGTGATTTATAAAATATTATCCGCTTAATAGGCGGCGCAATAGGGTCTCATCCGCTATACAATGCGGGAAATCAATCAACTGCAATATATACATATGCCAATATATATATTGCTATATATAGATATATCCTACTATATCTAATATCACAAGCAAATAGCAATCAATCAATAACTGCAAATCCAACTTTAAATTTTTGAGTGAGAAGTTCTCACGTTAGCTTTTTATTTGCAATCCATTTCCTTTCAGCTTGTTTCCTTCATTTATACCTTGTATAAATATTTTAAACAATTTATTAATATTCGAACAGATCGAATAATAAATTTTCATTTGATAATTTTGATTCATTGATGATTTCATTTTTAATAGTTAAATTGACTGATAGTTTTATTTAAAACAATATTTCTCCTTTAATAAATTTCTATATACATAAATATTTTTTTTTATCAAATTCAAATTATCGATGAATTATTTTACACAAACAAATATAATTTTTTTTAAACTGAATTGAATAATTAATTACCACTAAATAGATTTATTTAATTTAAACTAAATTTTCTTCAATTTTTAAAATTCCTATTATTATTTATTTTCTTCCTTTTCCCAGTTTTATCCATATAAATAATTCTCCTTTATAAATTTATTTAAAAAAATTAAATCTAAAACTACATTTCCTTTCACAAATTATTTTGAGTGCCCTAAATAAATTCAAATCAATTTATTAACCAAATCAATTTCTAATATGCATTATTTAAATAAACAAATAGACTTTTTTTTTAAATGTGTATATGTATTTATACTTACTGTAAAACAATTTTCTGCATATATCTTCATTTTTTTTAACTGTGTGTATAAATCCGAGAATCTTCATAGAGATCTTTTTTTTTTCATTAACAAAAAAAAACAAAAAGATTCATTTGTTAAATTAAATTAAGGTAAACAAGATACCTTAACTGCCCAATGCTTCGTGACCCACAGACATGCGAGCATCACCACGCTACAGGCTCGAATCGCCAGCCGCCTCGCGCCTTGTCGCTGCTTGCCTCGAGTGCGCCGCCCCAGATCCATCGCGACATCGCCGCCTCCTCTCACGCGCGAGCACGCGCGCGTGCGCCTCCATCCCGCGACTTTGATTTGAATTCGTTCGATCGGCCATAAATTGAATGAGAGAGAGAGAGACGCGATTTGAACGAGAAGGGCTTCGGCCATTTTTTTTTTCTTCTCTGAATAAATTTCGAACGAGATTATTTCGATTTGAAGTTAAAATAGGGGAACGCGGCCATGCTTTGCACGATTAACTACCATGATCTTCTGCGTGATTTTAGGCACGATTTTAGGGAAGATAACGTGTATGTTAACTAATTAAATTTCAAATTTAATTTGAGTTTGATTCCATTTCAACGCGTTTATTTGTCGTACGCTCGCATAACAACTCCGATCAACACGAAATTTGAAATCCGGTAATAATTCAATATTACGGACCTAATGGAACTGGTTTCGTCGAACTCCAAGACTGTGCCTCGGACGGCTATTTTTAAATATCGATTCAAACGATTAAAATTTCAAAACTGAACAAAGCAGTTTCAAATTCAATTCTGAAGCTTCTATTATCTTCAGTATTATCAATATGAATTTTACAAGCCTTTGAAATATTTTTAATCGGCTTAAAATTGAAGATTCAAATTTTTATTCAACTTCAATAGATTAAATTCAAAAATTTAATCGCCAAATTCATTCTGATAATTTGAAATTCAATTCAAACCATCATTCAAATATTTAAAATTAATTAAATATTTTCAAATTAAATTGTTCAAAATTCTGGGTCGTTACACTATGCCATAAATGGCCTTCTACAACACAAAAAAATGTTGGGTCAGACCCAAAAAAATGTTGCCATAGGTCTATGGCAACACTTTTCGGGTGATGCAATTTTTGCCGTTGCCTTAGACTTCAAAGGCAACATTTTGACTATCTAAGGCAACATAAGTAATATTGTTGCAATATAGCCCTATTTAGGTCTATAGCAACATCCATAGGTGTCTGTTGCAACATTCCAAAATGTTGCTATAGATATTAACTTTCTGAATTTATGGGGCCCACAATGTAGAGCATATTTGATTTTTTTTAATAGAAATAAATATTTATTTAATAAAATGCTACTGCACAGAATTTGATATTCAAACAGTAATTTATTTAAATAAATATTTTATTTCAACATTTGAAATAGTACAAATTCCCAACTCCATTATTTTACAATTCAATGATATATAACACTAATATTCACATATACAGATATTCCTCGCTACATCACTCAGTTCACTCATTACATATGCAGTTTCAATTTATACAGACACCGACACTGACGAATATAGACATGCACTAACCCGTTCAGCAATGCTGTGAGGATCAGTTACCTGGCCACGTCGTGCACGGACACGTGGTTTTGCAGAACCATTAGAAGCAATAGTATTATTAGCTTGAGCTGAATCATCCACTTGATGCTGTAGAATATTAAGCAATTTTGAAATTATAATACACACAGACGTACAAACAAATATTGAATCAATAGTAGCCAGCATATATTGAATCAATATTTGGAACAGACAAACTACTAAACTATAAGCATATATTGCATTCCATCAGCCCACATGTATAGGAACTAGAAGCTTTAAATTTTAACAATCTAGCATTTCTTCTGATATTAACTACTGAATAACTCCTACATTTTCTTTTACCAGTTTGGAAACATGAGTAGAATCACAAGCATAAATAGGATGAGGTGTAGATCTTCTTAAAGATTCAAGACAGAAGTACAAAATAAATTTTAAAGAGTCAATATAAAAATAAATGACCATGTTTGGATCAACAAAAGAATAAGCCATGATGCCTGACCCTGCACACCTTGACAGTATCACAACACAGTGAATAATATGCTTCAGCAATTCCTTCACATCCATGAAAATAATAATTTGCTTATTGTCTAAATTTGTGTCCTTCTCTATTCTATCAATAATAATGCCCATACTTCCATTTTCCTATAGCCGTATCATTTCAACCGTGCATTTTATATTCAAATTCAACTCACTACAGGCCTTCAAGAAAACTTGAACATTAACCGAGTTCAAACCAAGAGCTGAAACGCTAACCTTCTTACCATTTAATGCAACTTCTGCACAATTAGCCTCAAAACTCAAACAAACAGGCCTGCAAATATCCCTTCCAACGAGCGCATTAACAAACTGACCATTATTACTATTCATGCCACAAGCCCAAAGCTTTATGCAATTCCTGATAACTCTATGCATGTTTAAAGATAAAACTTGCACATTCTCCTTATCATTTACATAAAAGAGACACACCTGATCACCATTACCTAAACAAAACATACCCTTACCATTTAAACAAACAACTGAAACTGATCCATTGTGCTCTAATAAATCATTCAATCCCTTATGTCTACAATATGAGACAATATCCAAAACCATTCCACTATCATTCGAGATATCAGAAATTGATGACACTACAATATCATCACTCTAATTTTGAACTGTATCCAAACCAATTAGACTACTTCCACCTGCCTGCCAATAACTAGAACTTCACCGAAACCAATTCGACTACCCCCTGCCACTCTGACATCAGGCCCCAACCACGAAATTGCGACCAAATCAGCAACTCCCTGAACCATCGCAATCCCACAACCTTACCTCGAATCACCAGAATCGCCAAAAACCTAAACAATATCGCAAATCCATTGCCACCCAATCGACTGAAACGCCCAACTAAAGAATTTGGGTTTGTGATATTGGATTGTGAAATCGAACGCCTGAACAACCAAATCTCAATATAACTAATAGTGTACTGTTGACGTGGGAAGAAAACCCGGAAGTAGTAAGGAAAACTGACGCGAGGCGAAAGAAAATAACGGAAATTGATATGGCCGACAGGGGATAAAAGCAAAGCCAGTTATTCTCCAGATCGAAGAAACAAGGAGGAGCGGCGTCATTTTTTTAAAGTCGGCGGAACAAAAATTAGGGATTGGAAAATTGGGGGTGAGAAACGAAAGCGGGTGAGTGAAAAGTAAAGCGGGAAATGGAAATCGGTAAGGTGTGGATCGATGGTGTGAATCGACGGTTGAGATTTTGTTTTAAATGGTGGTGTGGATCGCTGAGGTGTAATTTTTTTTTAATTTTTTTAATTAGAATATATCTATGGCAACAGTATATAAAAATGTTGCATCGTGTTACACTTGTTTAGCTAGAGCAACACATTTTTATGGCTAAGGTAACACAAAAAATACAACGTTGCAGTAGGACCAAAATTTTATAGCTGTCGCAACATTTTAGCTAGCAACACCTTGCAAAAATGTTGCAGAAGGTCAACTATGGCGTAGTGAGAGAATTCAAACCCACTGCCAGATGGAACTGCAAATGAGAGACAATATTAATTCTTACCCAAGAAAGCATTCAACGCATTAATTTTAAATCCTAATTTTTGTCATTGTTAAAAAGACGTGTAATAAATTGAGTTAAAAAATTACTTTTCCATCATCTTCTTATCAAAATTTGGATCTTATTAAAAAGATCGAAATGAATTTTTTGTCTCAAGTTATTTTCTTTTTCAAAAATAAAGAAGAAAGAGAGAGTAAATGAAAGTGTCAAGGTTCTGATGTTTTAACTAAAGAGAAAAGAGGTAAAAATATATGTTTTATTAATGTAATGTGTACTCTTCATAGCAAATTAATTTTATATGGAATGCTTATAAAATTTAGCCCTCTCATATACAAATTAAAGTTTCAATAACATTACCCAAAAAATATGATCTAACTTAGCTATCAGTTTATGATTTAGATTATAAGTAAATTGGGCAATTAATGAGTTTAAAAAATTCCAAAAATATATTAACTTTATTAAAACTTACTACCATGGATAAATATTATAATTAAAAACCATGAAAAATAGTTTAAAGAGGAATCATGATCGTATTATAAAGAGGAAATATAGGTCCTACCTATAAAGTAGGTAGTTTGGATGAGTTATGAATTTCAACAACCTAGAAATTAATGGAAAATATTTATCTTTATTAATGGTCATCTTATTATATTGGCACAGTTTGGAATATTTTAGTTTTTGATTGTTTCATATGTTGTTACTCTTCGTTTTGATAATCCTAGCATCCTAGAAATTTTGAAATGATATAAAATTCGTGTTCATGATATATGTAATGTGGATTAATCATTCCTATAGTTTTGCAACATTCTGTTTTATATAAGTTGATATAAATAATAAGTTGTAGCGTTGGGATGTGGTATAAGAGGTGTATCCGATATTTATCTCTTCCTCTATATACACACACAAATATACAAACATACACACAATTGCGTGTGTGCGCGTGCACGCGTCTGCATGCGAGTGCACAAATGCGTATATGTACGCATTTATTTATGTATATGTATGTTTGTACGTAAAATATTCAACAGTGGTATTTTAACAAGATGTTTTTTTTATAAACTTACGATAATTTCTACATAAATAAGTGGTTAAGATATTAGGGAGATTATCAAGAAAGTTTCCAAGCTACATGCATATATTAACTATAATGATCTATTAGAAGAGTTTCATAGGTAATCAAAAGAATAATATCACGTAATTAGTTCAAGTTCCATGGTAATATATCAACTTTTCCACTAAAATGAGTAGAAAAAATCACCTAGACTGCTATTTGATAAATGTGCTGATCATGAAGATTATTTTGACATTTTCTCATCAAATTTTTTACATTACTTAAGAGATCCTTAAAATATTTGAGTCACATTTAGGAGCCTCCAATTAGTTAATGGTATTTCGATTGTTATTTTGTTGAATTTTTTCTTACAAAGGTTACAGAGTTCTAGATAAAACCTTTTTTTTAATCCCTTATGTTTTGCAATTAAATAAACTTGCACTTCTAATTTAGTAATCCCAACCTCACTAATCCTTACATATAGTAGAATAAAAAGAATATAAGTATGTTGAATAGTAAAAGCATCTAAGTTTCCTCCATAATTTTGTTGTAATTAGGTTACATTCTTTGTAACATATTGCACATATTGGGGGATCATAGCTTCGATGACCGAGTATACGTATATGTTGATTTTTTATAATCTAATAAATCAATGATGTAGATTGTTTTCAAAGCAAGATGCATTCTAACATGAGGGAAAATAGTTCTGACATGATTGGATGAGTTCACAGTCAACGTCCATTATCTAGGTAGAAAGTACATCTTAATTACGTGCTTAAATATCTTTACTAATCATTTATGTATAAAATAGAATATTCCATCTTTAATAGTATTTTAATATGCTATGTATTTCAAGACTGGTCATTTTTCTTAAGTAAACTAAACCTAAATTCAATAAATAACATCATTTTATGTCACTGACAAAAGCGTATCACTTTTTTATGTAAATATGTTTACTTGGGAAGTACCCATATAATTTTCTGACACTATTTTTGCGCACAATTGAAGAAAAAAACATTGGGAAATCATTTAGAGTATGATCGAGGTTAGTGACACCTTAACATGTTATGTTTACGAGTGTTACGACATGCGCTTCGCGCGTGACAATAACACACACTTCATAGGTAAATTGTTTTTTTTACAAATTATATATGTCTAACATATTTAAGGAAAATGATTTTCATAAACATTTAGGCATGTTTTTGCATTGGAATCAAGTGTAGTTAGTTTGAATTTTTATTTCTAAGTCGGAACATTTTGTTTGTTACGTTAAATTTTTGTTTCTGTTATTAATTAATAAAGAGTGAAAATGTATAGGAAGATTAATTTTTAGATCCTATTTTCAAGTGAAATTAAGTTTGGTAATATATATAAGAGAGCGTCTTGAATCCGTTGAAAACAATATTTGCTAGATTCTATTTTTAAGTGACGTTAACATTTGGTAATATCTATAGAGATACACGTATCAATATTTCTGAGGCTTACAAATTCAATATTTGTTAGCTGAGTTCTTATGTTTGTTTCATTTAAAAAGATGTTTGTAAACCTATATCAATCTAGTCCTTCCCCTTCAATTTACCTATTTGATAAATATATTATTTCAATATATGAAATTGTATTTATAGGATATACTTGGAGGAATCGCTTTTTATTGTTAAACCTGATGAGAAAGATGTGGCAAAAACTTAAAATTAAAAAAGCATTGTGTGTGTAAATAAAATAGCTTATTTTTTTATTCTTATGTAACATTCCACCTAGATTTCCAAATTTTGTTTGCACTTGACAAATATCAGCATAGGGATAATAAAAATAAAAAGGCGTTGTAAGGAAGACCACACATATAAGGATTTTACTAACTAATAAATATTAAAAGAGAGAGAATAATGTGCTGCAAAGAAGACCAGGATTAGAAAAATATTTAATAAATGGATCTAGACTTATCTGAACTTTAAAAGAACCATGGTCTTGGAGGTAAATGGCAGTGAGCAGTCATGGATAATGGCTAATAACAGTGGAGGGTGGTGAACGCTGGAAGTGACGAATGATGGAGAAAGTTGGATTGTGAATGGCAAGAGTGAAGAGGAAAAGAAAATTTCATAAGATATTTATATGGGTTGTAGCATTTTCTAAAATCCAATATTTAAGGCATTTTACTGGAAAAATGAACATAGGATAGCAGCTATTGATTATGTCTATTTTATTTAATAAGGATTAGTTCCAAAGAGTTGGTCAAAATTGCAAAGGCTTTTACTGTAAGCTATTAATTAGGTCTATTTATTTAATGGCAAATTCTATTTCAACCCGAGTATTTACTTAGCAGCCCTCAAAAATTAAAAAAGTCTGTAAACCCCAAAAAATAATTTAGTAGCCCTCTACAATTTCCAAAACTACCCTTCACATTTCGCAAAACGTGAAAAATTGAATTCTTGTCTTCACTGATTTAGAAACTAGGGTTAGAATTTTTTCTTCACTGATTTAGAAACTTATTAGTGAAAAATTGAATTTTTTCTTAGTAAATTCTATAAACCCAAAAAATAACTTAGTGGTGAAAAATTGAATTTTTTCTATACTGATTTAGAAACACAATTCGTATTTTCTTTAGAACTACAATTAAAAAAGTCTGTAAAACAAAAAAATAACGTAGTAGTGAAAAATTGAATTTTTTCTTCACTGATTTAGAAACTAGGATTTTGAAGAATCGGTGGTTTAGATAGTAAGAAACTAACGTAAGAAGATAATGTAATTGAGAAGAAAGAAAGTACACAGCTTTCTAAGGGTATTTTGGTCTTTAAAATTTTATTTATTTTAGAGGGGGGCTACTAAGTTATTATCTGTGTTGAAATAGAGTTTGCCTAAAATAAGGATTTTACTATCACTTGATTCAATATAAAAATTATTGTTATTAACATAAACTATGCCTATATTTAAGGCATTGAATTTCATAAGATATTTACTGGGTTGTGGCATTTTCTAGAATTTTATATTTAAGGCATTTTACTGAAAAAATGAACGTAGGATAGCAGCTATTGATTATGTCTACTTTTTATTTAATAAAGATCAGCCCAAAGATTTGGTCAAAATTGTAAAGGCTTTTACTACATGCTATCGATTAGGTCTATTTATTTAATAAGGATTCTACTATCACTTGATTCAATATAAAAACTATTGTTACCAATATAAATCTTTGCATAGTACACGTAAACAACAAATTTTACAGACAAATACAGTTATGTAAAACAGAGTATAAATCGTCAAAATCAAAAAAGGTAAATGCTTTGTAATATAAAAAAGAGGATAAAATACCTGATTTAACTACTAAATCTCTAGCAAATGGGTGAATTGATACCTTCGATCAATAATAAAATCTGTTTGGGAAACAGAATAAATTGTGAAAACAAAAATTATGAGCTGAAATTATACAATTATAATTTGAAGATTGGTCTATAATTTAGGGGGCTGAGGTTTCATTTTTAATATTATTTTTCCTTACCTTTTTTAATTTTAATGTTGTTAAGAGGATAAAATACCTGATTTAACGACTAAATCTCCAGCAAATGGATGAACTAATAACTTCAATCAACAATAAAATTTGACCGTGAAACTGAATAAATTGCTGATGCTGAAATTATACGATTATAATTTAGAGATTGGTTAATTTAGGGTGCTGAGGTTTCATTTTAATATTATTTTTCATTATCATTATTCATTTGAATTTTGTTTAGTTTTTATACGAGCTTGTATAAATCATCGAAATCAAAAAAGGTCAACGCTTTTTAATATAAGGAAGAGGATAAAATACCTGATTTAACAACTAAATCTCCAGCAAATGTATGAATTGATGTCTTCGATCAACAATAAAATTTGACCGGGAAACTGGATAAATTGCGAAAATAGAAATTAAAAGCTGAAATTGTACAGTTATAATTTGGAGATTGATCTTCAATACAGGGTGCTAAGGTTTCACTTCTAATATTATTTTTCGTTGCCTTTTCTAATTTTAATTAGTTTATTTTATGAGCTTGTATAAATCATCAAAATCAAAAAAGGTGAACGCTTTGCAATATAAGGAAGGGGATAAGATACATGATTTAACTACTAAATCTCCAGCAAATAGATGAATTGATATCTTCAATCAACAATATAATTTGACTGAGAAACTGAATAAATTGTGGAAACATAAATTAACGGCTGAAATTGTACAATTAGAATTTGGAGATTGGTCTATAATTTAGGGTGCTAAGGTTTCATTTTTAATATTATTTTTCGTTACCTTTTTTAATTCTATTTTTGTTTATTTTTTATGAGCTTGTATACAAAGGGCAATTTGAAACATCACGGTTAGACCAAAAGATTGCACTTCCAAACCAACTATTAATAAAGATATACGAAACCATGATAAGTCTAGAGGATAGAAAGGTGCTAGTTGATTAGCATGCAATTATTATGTGTGTAGCAAATATAGACGGTTATGAACCTATCAAGAACTGAGAATTGTCAAGAATCCACTATAGTTGCTTAAATTTTTATAATAGAAATTGGTAAACTACAATCAAAATGTTTTGTATAGGACGTAATCTATATCTTGCGAATAACATAAACCATAAGATCTAGAATTACATGATTATCACATATGTAATGAATTAATAAAACATACCTCCAGACATCTTGTATACGAATTAGCAATGGTTGTTGTCGAAAGTTGTTTCAATGGAGAAAGGAAATGGTTTCTCTCTCTTTTCCTATATCTTTCTTTATGTGTTTTCTATATCCTTTGTGATGGGCAAAGGTTAATATTTATAGGTAGAGAGAGGACCAAATTTCCAGATTTGTAGACTTAATCTTGATCGTCCATCAAGATCAAGATGAGAGAAATTAATGCTCTAGATTATAACCGTTTTATTTATTAGCATATTAATAGGAAAGCCCTTTAGATTCTGTTGACCACATAATGAGGAAGGAAACGTTTAAGGAAGGAAACAGTCCATTAATGTACCACATAATGAGGAAGGAAACGGTCCATTAATGTACCACATAATGAGGAAGGAAATGGTCCGTTAATGTTTTCGCATTAATTTCCTTACAAAACGGTCAAATTTCCTTACAGTCTCCCACTTGGTCAATAGTAAAATCCATTAATGTTTTTGTATTAAGGTCATAAGGCGCGCATGATATGCTAAACTTTTCTTTAGTCAGTTATCATAAGTGTCTTGGCTAATCTAGTGGTCAATGGAAGTCATGACGTGTACACGTTATTTTACAACATGCTTACTTCCATGTACTATGACATTGATAACTTTCATAACTAGACCATAGATGAGCATAACTTGATGGTCACATAATGTCTTGAAGCAAAAGACTGTTTGTGTTATCATTTATCTAAATATAAATGTGTACATTATAAAACAGAAATAAAAGATGTCCAAATTATTAAGAGCTCAATAATTCTCATGTCTAGATAAGTACAAAATAAATGGCATAATAAGAAGATAATTAGGAACTATCTGCAAGACCCATGCTATCAGTATGTCTTTGAAAGGTCTTTGGAGGTAGTCCTTTCGTGAATATGTCTGCCACTTGTAAGTCTGTACTTATCGATTCAACAATAATTTTCTTTAGTTTAACATCTTGCTTCAGTAGTAGGTATTTAAGGTCCATGTGTTTGGAACCTTTGGTTATCCTATCATGCTTGGAGAAAAAGGTTGCAGCTTCATTGTCGCAGTAGACAGTTAGTGGCTTAGAGATAAAACTTAAAGTGCCAAATTATGAGACAAAATTACGCAGCCATGTTCCCTGAATTGAAGCCTCATAACATGCTACGTTTTCATCCATCATGGTGGATCCGAAAAGCATCTCAGATTTTTGGCTTCTCCATGATATTGCACCTCCACATAAGAGGTACACATAGCCAAGAGTGCAGATCCTAGTGTCAGGACATCCAGCAAGGTCTGAATTAGAATAACCAGTTACATGTAGGTAACTTGATTTTCTATAGGTGAGCGTGCAATTCTTTGTTCCCTTTAGGTATCTCAGTACCTTCTTTGCAGCTTTCCAATGAGCGATTCCTGTGTTACTTTGAAATCTACCCAGCATACCAACTGCATGACTGATATCAGGTCTTGTACAGACCTGTGAATACGTCAAACTCCCTACAAGAGATGCATAAGGATATTTGGTCATTTCTTCTCATTCTATAGGAGTCTTTGGGCACTGCTCAAGAACTAGTTTGTCTCCTTTCTGCAGTGGGACATGACTAGAGAACAATTCGTCATGCCAAATCTCTCAATAATTTTGTCAATATATGCTTTTTGAGACAATCCTAGAATTCCTTGTGATCTATCATGAAATATTTCTATTCCTATCACATAGGAAGCCTCACCCATATCTTTCATTTCAAAGTTCGTTGAGAGATAATCCTTAGTTTCACGTAATAGACCAAGGTCGCTGCTAGCTAATAATATGTTATCAACATACAAAATCAAAAATATAAACTTGCTCCCACTGAACTTGAGGTACATACAAGGGTCAACTATGTTTTCTGTGAAATCGAAAGCCGTAATAATTTCATGAAACTTTAGATACCATTGTCTAGAAGATTGTTTCAGTCCATATATTGATTTCTTAAGTTTGCAGACCATGTCATCCTGTCCTTCAATTGTGAAGCCTTCAGGTTGACGCATGTAGACTTCTTCTTCCAAGTCTTCATTTAGAAAGGCTGCTTTCACATCCATTTGATGTAACTCAAGATCATAATGAGCTACTAATGCCATGATAATTCTAAGAGAATCTTTCCTGGAAACAGGAGCAAAAGTTTCATTATAGTCAATGCCTTCTTTCTGATTAAAACCTTTGAAAACAAGTCTAGCTTTATATCGTTCAATTTTACCATTACAGTCACGTTTGGTCTTGAAGACCCACTTACAACCGACTGCTTCATGTCCTTGCGGCAATTGAACGATTTCCCAAACTTGATTATTATCCATAGATTTCAGTTCATCTTTCATGGCATCAATCCATTTAATAGAATTAACATCCTTAATGACTTGTGAATAAGAAATTGGGTCCATAGTTCCTTCAGATTCTATTAGATAAAGCATATAATCATCAGGAATAGTTGATCTTCTTTGTCTTTGAGATCTTCTTAATGCTAGTTCCTGTGGTACTTCATCAACATTATGATTGGTGATAATTTCATTATAGAGTTGTTGATCATTTATTGGGTTTTCCTCATTGTGAACAGGTTCAACAATGGGATGATTCCCAATATCTTTCAAAATAGAGGGTAAGATAATGGGTACCCTTATTTCATGAATGACCACTTCTTGTTGTTTTGTACTCCCACTAATTTCACCATTCTCATAGAATTTGGCATTGCCGGTTTCAACAATTCTTGTACCATGGTTAGGACAATAAAATCTATATCCTTTAGATTTTTCTGGGTAACCTATAAAGTAACCACTGACTATCTTAAAATCCAATTTCTTCTCATTTGGATTGAACATTCTAGCTTCAGCTGGGCAACCCAAAATTTGGAGATGTCTTAAACTAGGTTTCCATCCTTTCCAAAGTTCAAAAGGAGTCTTTGGAACGGCATTACTTGGAACTCTATTTAAGATGTAGACAGCTGTTCGTAATGCATCCATCCATCATGATATAGGTAAATTTGCATGACTCATCATGGATCTAACCATTTCCATGTATGTACGATTTTGCCTTTCAGCTACACCATTCTGCCATGGAGATCCAGGCATTGTGTATTGTGCAACAATTCCAAGTTTTTGAAGAAGTCTAGCAAAAGGTCCAGGATGTTGTCCCGTTTCATCATACCTTCCATAGAATTCACCACCCCTATCCGACCTAATGACTTTCACTTTTCTTTCTAATTGCATTTCGACTTCAGTAATGAACACTTGTACAACATCCACTGACTGAGATTTTTCATGCAACAGATAAAGATAGCAATAACGTGAAAAATCATTGATAAAAGTGATGAAATATTTCTATCCTCCAAAAGTTGGAACATCAAAAGGTCCACAAATATCTGTATGTATTATTTCAAGAAGTTGTGTACTTCTTGTTGCTCCTTTCTATGTGTTTTTTGTTGTTTTTCCTTTAATACAATCAACACATGCTGTAATGTTAACGAAGTCTAGGTCCGGTAGGACACCATCTTTCACTTACCTCTTGATTCTTTCACTGGATATATGACCCAGTTTTTATGCCACAAGAAGTAAGAATCATTCTTGGATGACTTTCTTTTAGTTTCTTTTCCATGCAGGGTGAGTTGGATTTCAGCATTTTGTTTAAGATGAAGTTTATAAAGTCCATCAATTAATATTCCAGAACCAATAAGACTAGAATTTTTAAATAAACTAAAATTTCCATTTCCAACTTCAAAAGAATATCCAAATTTATCAAGTACACTTACAGAAATCAAATTACGGGAAATAGACGGAACATAAAGAGTTTGACATAAATCTAACTGAAAACCGCTATCTAAAGTAAGACGAAAAGTTCTAATAGCTTCAACTGGAACTTTATCTTTATTCCCTATGAAAATGAAATTCTCACTTGGGTTTGTGGTTTGGATCATAATGAATCCCTGCATAGAATTCGAAACATGAACGTTAGCAGCAGTATCAATTCACCAAGTAGAAGAAGGCACATTAGTAAGATTTGATTCGAAATGACTTACGAAACCCATTGGGTTACCTTTCTTTTCGAACCATGCTTTGCTCTTAATGCAATCTGCTTGGAAGTGTCCAGGTTTCTTGCAGAATTTGCAGACATCATCCTTCTTTTTCTTCTTGGATGGTTGAGTGGCGTCATTAGATTTGGGTGGTGCTCTTTTATGCCATGAGTTATTCTTTTTGCCAGCTTGTTTTCCAACCCCTTGAGTGAAATAAGCAACTTTAATACCTTGCGAGCCTTGCCTAGACTCCTCTTGAAACAGTTTGTTAGTCAATTCATTTAGACTCCACTTTTCCTTAATAGTGTTGTAATGAATTTTGAATGGTTCATACTGAGGAGGTAAGCTAGTGAGAATGAATTGGACGAGAAAAGCATCGTTCATAACCAATCCCAAGTTCTTAAGTTTGGCAGCAAGGTTAATCATTTTAATCACATGAGCGCTCATTGAGCGAGAACCATCAAACTTCATGGTTACAAGATCTGCCATAAGCTTCCCAGCAAGAGATTTGTCTGCAGTCTTGAACAAATTTTCAATGGATTGCAAATATTCTTTTGCGCTTTCAGTTTTGGGTAGGGAGGTTTTGATGTTGGTATCAATCACCATTCTCATGAACATCATGCTGAGCCTATTAGATCCTTCCCAATCATCATGGAGTTTATTTTCCTCAGGCGTACTTGTGTCGGTAAGTGGGGCTTGCTTTTCCTTTAGGAGAGCCGTGTCCAGTTCAAGTATGCCTAAAGAAAACTCAACTTGCTTTTTCCATTCTGAGTAGTTGGTTCCATTGAGTCTGACGATAGGCGTAGCGTACGAATTAAGTTTTGAGGGCATTGCAATGCAGATATAAAAGAAATGTAGGCTTCTTTATTAGAATAAAACACATGTCATAATACGAGGTTTAGGTTTAGCGCCTCCTGTGGGTAGGTAGTAGAACCATGCTCATGAAAGAATGATAAACATTAATGTTTCATGCGTAATTGTGCAAGCAGCTACCGCCTGTGGACGGGACTGCATGCATCAGACTAGAGGAAACAAGGAAATTAAGCGCGGAAGCGAAAACTAAAACAAGAAAGAAAAGAGATAAACATTAGTCTTATTTTATTACTATTTTTTTTGCATAAACATTTTTCATTCTTTCAAGTAATCCACAACAAGGATAATAAATGTTTAGTAATTCCAAGTAAATTCCATACATGAATTTAACATATAAATAATAATTTTGCAAATCATGTATAGACAATTATCTGGCAATTTCCAGGTCATGAATTTATGTCAAACTAGGAAACAATTGTTTTCAATATGTATACTTTCTGAAAAGTATTCGCATACAATAAGTTGTTGCATATTATACAGTAGGTCAAACATTAAAGTAGAAAAAATCAACTTCTGCAGAAATATAAATTTTCCAGATCCAGATCTAAGCATACAGTAAATAGAACAATATTGATAATCATGATTACTATAACAACTTAAATAATATGAATATTAAACTTGAATCATATTAACACTAATAATCATTATCATCATCATAGTAAAATTACAAACATCATATCATATATCTATGCTAGTTTTGTTTTATATATTGATGGATAATCATGAATTCTAAAATCATGCTTTGATACCACATGTAATCTATATCTTGCGAATAACATAAACCCTAAGATCTAGAATTACATGATTATCACATATGTAATGAATTAATAAAACTTACCTCCAGACATCTTGTATACGAATCAACAATGGTTGTCGTCGAAAGCTGTTTCAATGGAGAAAGGAAATGGTTTCTCTCTCTTTTCCTATATCTTTCTTTATGTGTTTTCTATATCCTTTGTGATGGGCAAAGGTTAATATTTATAGGTAGAGAGAGGACCAAATTTTCAGATTTGTAGACTTAATCTTGATCGTCCATCAAGATCAAGATGAGAGAAATTAATGCTCTAGATTATAACCGTTTTATTTATTAGCATATTAATAGAAAAACCCTTTAGATTCTATTGACCACATAATGAGAAAGGAAACGTTTGAGGAAGAAAACGGTCCATTAATGTACCACATAATGAGGAAGGAAACGGTTCATTAATGTACCACATAATGAGGAAGGAAACAGTCCATTAATGTTTTCGCATTAATTTCCTTACAAAACGGTCAAATTTCCTTACATAGGAATTATTCAACTATTTGACACTTTGTGAAACATTGACTAAATGCTAAAAAATACTTGAACTTATAGGGTCAGTACCTGTAGGATGTTGAAAACGTTGCAGTTACCCAAATCATTTACCACAAATACTAAAGACATTAAGGTTTAAGAAGTTCAAACTACAAAAATCCTGTCTACCAAAACTATCCATGTGTAACCATCAACCACATGTTGTTTTTCTTTAGTTCTAGAAAAAAATCATTTATTCTACTCATGTTATCAACTCAATTTTTTTTCAGTATGCAGACCTACGTAGTCATTTCAAAATCAATGCTACTAAACAACCTTTGTACTAAAATTTGACCATTTGATTACGCTTACAGCAAATGGTTCACCTACTGCTTTTTTTCACTGTCCATTTTTTAATTTAAACATACTGTGATATCACTGCAAAAGATTAAATTATATTCTAATATTTTTAAGTAACTCCATAATGATATGTAATATTAAACTTTTATGGTATTTTTTGTTCATGCAGTAACATATATTTAATTAAAAAATATGTTACACGTATGGATTCCAATTCTATTTGCTACACCTTATATCAGATAATTTTTTTAAAAAGACCTAGCAAAAAAACCTATTGGAAGAATAAGCTCCCCTCAAAACCAATTGTAGAAATAGACCTACTTTCATATAGCTTGCGCATTTATAGAATGTGCAAGCTATATTTTTGAAATGGGAAAGAAATGAAACTAACTGTTTATTTCAGCCTGAATTGTCTTTGCACATTCCATAAATGCGCAAATACAAATTATACATTTGCACATTTATGGAATGCGCTAGCTTATATGTAAAAAATTAGCTTGGGCATTCCAAAAATGCATAAGTTAAAATTTTTTATAAAAAACATAGCTTGCGCATTCCACAAATGCGCTATCTATATTAAACATGCCTATTTTTACAATTAGTTTTGGCCGAGGCCTATTATTGGCATAAATTTTTTTTATTGGGCCTCCTTTAAAAAAATTTCCCCTTATATTAACAAACGTACAAAAGATTTGGTACCAAGTACATATCGACCTAAACTAGTTTACAGTAGTGGTCCATGTGCGAAGCACGTGCCTTATCCTTGTTGTGTAATAAGGTGAGAATTGGTGAATAAATAATAAACGTGATTGTTTACAGTTTGTGTGAAATATTTTTAATTAATGGTATTCAAATAGAACGGAATAAATTTGATGTGATTAATCTAATAAGATTATTATTCATGAATTTTTGGAGAATTTCAAAATAATAATAGAAAATAATTTTTTAAAACGAAATGGAAAGATTATTATTATTTAATAAAAATAAGATTTTATAGATAATAGTATGGGTTTTGTGAAAACTACTATTTTTGAGATAATATACGATGTTTAGAGAGATTTGAAATAAGAGATTATAATAAATATTTGAAGTATGTTACCAATTTGGGAAAATTATTATTGTTTTTGAGGTAAATAAAATGTGCTTTTATAGTGAACAATAATAAAATGATTTTATACTTAAAATAAAATTATGGTTGTAATTATGTTGTTTTGAGTGGAATTAATATATAATTAATGGTTGGTTTTATTTATCGCATATGTTGTTTTATGACGATGAGATCGTATTTGGATGTGTATGCAATATTTTGTCGTTCTTACAACGTGTCTGCAATTAGTTGCGGTTTTATTATTGGTGTTTGTGTTATTAATATAGTGGTTTAGTACACATTTGATTTGTTCATACTGATATTGATGGTGTATTACTAATGGTTGATAATTAGTTAGTGAGTATATGCATGATGTGATCGACTTATTTGATGTTTAGAGTTAACATTATGTGTTGTCGAACGTTTGAAATGTTTAATGATTAGGTGTGTTATTGTTGTTATTACCATATATTTATCATGATTGATTGGAATGATTTTATAACGACCAAATTTTTCGACCCTATTATGTTGACATTAAATACATCCACGGTATTCATGTGCCGAGCACCCAAGTGCTGGAATGACAGAAAGTTATGGTAAAATAAAAGAAAACGAATAGAACAAGAAAATAAGAATACAATATCATAATCTCGCAACAAAATGGTAATATATAATATTAAAGGAACAATACAAAGGGTTACTATAAATACAGAAATATCAGAGTTACTAAAACCTAAGGCCTATCATCAGCCTAGACAATTATAACAACTTGTCCTTACATATATTGATACATACAATACAGAAATGAAGCGAAAATAAGAATATTATGGAAGGTAATCATCCAGCTCTTCTCCATAAGCTCCAAGGCGATCGTAGCTAAATCTGGAAACATACATGGGGCTAACCTGAACATTATAAGAAAATAAAACCTAGATCAGTCTAGTCAACCAACGCGAAAAACAAAATTGACATGTAATAGTAACCATTAAGACCGTATAGAACACCATAACCGTTTTCCCCTTCAATGAAACCAACCACTCATTTAGTTTAACATATAGTGATATGATAGATAATGTCTAGTGTGTAGCATATAAATCATGTCAAATAGCAGCTATGTAAACACCATAAGAGTAATAGGTATACAATCAATACTGCTAAGGCGTGTTCGCATATGGATTGTTTTCAGCGGAGACTCCTCCAGTAAACTAAAGCAGATCTCTATGGCAAGGATCAGAAATTACTTTCCAAGCATTGTATATCTCTAGATGGGATATTGTGACGCCTCACTCCGAGACCCACATTAACAAAGAGAATTACTGGGCAACTCTATCTGCTAATGCAGAGAATAGGGCTGGTTAGGAGCGACCATCTATAATCTTGTCTTAAACGTCTACTACATACGTCAATAAATGCTATATATTTTTTCTATACCAAGTGGATCGACATGTCCAATAAATGCTTAATGCAAAACTTTAGGTGGCTAATAGATCTATTAGAACAAAATACAATAACAGAATGCATATTAATCACAGAACAGTAATCAGCACATATAAATACATATAAACAGATACATCGCAGTATGATACAAGCTGAGACACAAAAGTGGTATAGAGACCACACTATATACATCCAATTAAATACATATAAGAGTCAAGTGGAAAGAAATATAAACTGCACAAAAGTGCTAGGCTGATATCGAAGCAGATGCATCAAAGCTAAGTCTCGTAACTGATAGCTAACTTGAAACAACTCGGTCTGACCCGAGTATAAAATCCACGGGTCAGTCTAGCTAAAACAATCAGTTAATAAGGATAGACGATAAAATGAAGCATAAGATACAAGGTGATAATTCTTTTCGGATGAGAAGAAGCAATAGAAAGAATACAACTCACGATTTAAGTGGACTAATGTCACTTAAGTATACAAAGACCTCAAAGGAGGTAAATTCAATAATAATACACAAATAATACAAACATTCGCCTCATATCATCGGCGACATCCCAAAATGTCCACATGGTTTCCATGAACCATATCTCCTTAAAAGGAAAAACATCAATACAAACTCTCGCCAAAATGCCAAACATAAAACATTCTCAAATAGGATGATCCAAAACTCAAATATAGAAGCATCTCCAAATTCAATTATACCTCATCTCATCGGTATAAATGTATATAAATCTCAATCTCAAATCGCCAGAATGGTAAAGCCCAGAATATCCTATCAAATCATGAAATCATCCAAACTCATAACTCAAGAACTCGATAAGAGTTCAAAACATCATAAATGAAATCACCATATATAACATATAATATAGCACTAGGCCATCGATGTAATAAAACATCTTAAAATGGTGAAATCACAATAAAACAGAAAACTCAGAAAACCCGGATTAGCCAAATCCCTGATTGCAATGCCGAAGCAATGTTGCACGTGCTAAACTCACACGACCGAAGGCTCAGACAAGGTGTCGCTAACACCTACCGAAGCAGTTCATCCTTATAACAAGGTCGCTGACACCTCTCTAAGCTGTTTTGTCAGCCTTAACAAGGTCGCTAACACCTCCCAAAGCAATTTGTTATCATGACAAGGTCGCTAACACCTCTCAAAGCAGTTCTATTAGGTAAACATCGTGAATGTGTCACAAACTCATGGATAGGAAACCGAAAAGTGTTAACTTGTGTCACATACCATACGTTCGCACGTAGCTGTTTACTAGCCGCTAGTCCATGCCACACTAGGAACATAATAAAACTCAGAAAATCATATCTTGCCTCGTCTCATTGGTGAGTGATAAAGAGACACCTTAATCATCTCATCTCATCGATAAGTATTAAATGGCATCATAACTTGTCTCATCTCATCGATAAGTGAAACATCATGATGGTTCCTCATAAACCATAAATCTCAAAATATGAAATCATATACTGTAATGACCCGGACTTTTAGGCAATATCAATTTAATAATCCGTTTTAATAATTAAATTGGTTTGATTATTTTTATTTGTAATTTTAATTTAAATGGGTAAATTTAAATCTTTTAATGGTTAATAAATATTTAATATGGTAATTTTGATCTGTATCTTTCTAACAATTTAAATTTGATAAGAATTATTTGTCAAAGCTAATAAATTTTATTCTGTTTATAATGTATATATTGGATATATATTGTGAATAGAATATCTTTTGTTTTAAATAAAGATGAATTTTCAAAATTGTAATATATATGTATGTATATGTTATAATTTGATATTGTTTTGAAATTTAATTTAATCTATCGATAATTTATAATGTATGAATATTGTAAATTGAAGCTTTGTTTAGAATCAATGTTTTCAAAAGTTAATTTAAAGTTTAATTCAATTGTTTCAAAAATATCAGATAATTGTTTATTTTTAAATATGATAGTAAAAAGGGGATTTAAATAAAGTTTTGTTTTGCTTTCTTTTTAAAAATGTTTAAATTTAAAATAGTTATAAATGTATCTATAAAAGTTTTAGATTTTAAACATATATATAAGAATATATTTGTATTCATTAGTTTTAGAATATTTTTCTTTTAAAAGTAAACCTATATACTTATGTAAATATTTATTTAGTAACTTAGGAAAGTAAGTTATATTTACATATACAAGTATTTATTTATAAAGTAAATTTAACATGTGAGTATATTTACATTTAAACTAAGTAAAAACTAATTTAAAAACACTTAAAAAAAAAACATGTGTTATCATCTTAAGTTATATTAATAACATTTATAAAGAAATGAAGCATTGCATGACATTTGTCCAATTTAAAAACAAGTGGCAACCATTTTATTTTAAATTTTAATAAATGTGTTAAGAAGAAAATTTGTTTTCTTTCACAAACATTTTTCCTTTGTCTTCATTTCACTTTTCAAAATAATGGCAACCAGGAAGTTTTTCAAAACCTGAAAATTCCTTTTAAAATCTGAAACTTAAATCAAAAAGCAAATAACAGTTGAAATCTGCATTTTTCTAACCTGCAAACTTCAAGCTGCAGTTCAATTTCAACCTGCAAATTGAAGTCTGCATTTCTAAGTTCTAAATCAACCTGCAATCCATGAAGTTCTTCACATCAATTCAACCTGCAACAAAATGGAATCTAGTTCAACATTTTAGAGCATCAGTTAGAAGCATGCAAAGGATTTTCTTCAGCAAAATCATAGTTTTTTTCTCTCCAGATTTTATAAGCAAAGCCTGGAAAAAAAATGCTCTGCAAAAATTCAAAAGAGGTGAGTAAATTCTATTTTTTAAAAAACAGTTAGATTTGGTTGTTACTACATGCATGTGTTATCTGTGAACTGTTATTGGTGATTGCATGAAATTCTTTTCAGTATGTAAATTTTTGAATTTATTTGATCTGTTTATATATGAGAAATAAGTTGTATTCATATGAACTCTGTTTCTGTTTTTAAGACCAAATATCACTTCAAAAATAACAAACCTTACAATAACATTTTAAGTTAATCTTGATGATTAAATAAAAGTTGTTAGTTATTGCTAGATGAAAATTTTAAAAATAATTTTTGAAAGCTTAAATGTATAAATAGTATTTAAAATAGAAAATACAATGGAATTTTGATTCCTTTCAGAAATCAAAGATCTTGATTCTTGGTTTGAGTTATCTAGTTGGATTTGTTGTTAAAAATAATGATTTTTAACATGAAAGTTATAATTTTTAAATTGATAATTTGTTGGAAATTTGGGCAAGAAGGGTTTCGGCATTAGGGTGATTTGCCGATGATCGACTTATTGTTTTCAATCGAATTCGTGGGTAAAGCAAGCTTTTGAGTTGAGGATCTAAGGAAAATTGCAAAAGAATTTTTCAATTGAGTGGATTGTTGGGAATTGACGAATTTAGGGTTAAGTTTGCATTTCTGGTTCGGCTGAAGATTGTTACTTCGCGACTTGGTCGTGGTACCGGAGGTGATCGCTTCTTGGGGGAACGATGCTCGGGGATGTGGCGGTTCTATGGTGAGGTCGGCGCGGCATAACGACGGCGTGGTGGTCGGCGTTGGGGGTTTGGTGTCGAGTTGCGACTGTAGTTGTTCGAGCCTTGGGTCAAATTTTGATTCGCTTGCTTACTCTCGAATCTGGGTTTATTGTTAGGTTCGCACACGATCGTGTGATGGGAGTGGAGGGTCGCATTGATCGTCGGCGGCCGGAGTTGCTTGGGCACATGCACGAGTGTGGGTGTGTGCACTGGGTTTGTAGTTCTGGGGAGACGAGATGAAGACTCGGGTGGGTTCTCGCGTGGTGTACGGGTTGGACTCGAAGATGTGGGTGTTGTTGTTTTGCTTCAGGGAGGATGCATGATGATTACCGAGTTTGTATCGAGAGTGTGGGTTGTTGTGTATGTTAAGTACTGTAATGATTAGGTTGAAGACCGAACCAAGAATCCAATAACTACAACATGAAGGAAACAACTACAAAGACACCAGTAATGCAGCGAAGCAGTGCCAAAAGACCACAGTAAACCAAGCTTCACAATGAACATCTCAATGAATTTAAGATGTCAAAGTCAAGGTAAATTCTCCTCCAAAAATATTTTCACAACTAAGTTTGCAGATTTCAAAAATGATCAATAGCAGTCCAGAATCAAAATGTAATTTCAAACAAATTCACGACATAACACAGACTCAAAAGCTCAATATCCAACAAAAGTATAGTCTCGGAATTTAAGAATAATTAAAACAATATCAATGCAAATGCACAAGTACAGCTCGAGCTCAAGTCAACATATATGATCAAGCTAATAATATGCAGTAACCATGACATTAAAGACCAGAGCATCCAAAAACACCGTCGAAGTCACTTTGGACTAGTTCAGGAAGAACAAGAATGGCCAGAGGCAAAGTACACAGAGAAGAAACAGAAATTCACAAAACATTTCTTTGTTAAAAGGGTCGAAGTAACCACGGTCAGCGTCAAAGCCGAAGTCATCAGAAAACAAAGTTGAATTTACAAATCAAAATCAAAGTTGACTAAGTCATAAATCAACGCCGAGAATATCAAATAACAAATTCATTCAAATCTGTTAAAATTAGAAGAACATCAACCTCAAATTAAAATTGAATAAAACGGTGGTTTAAGTTAGATGTGAGTGAATAACATCACTCACCTTTTTTCAAGGAGCGCAAATCCAGTTAGCAGCCGAAACCCCTCTTCCAATCCACACGAACCAAACTCGAGATCGCCAATTCGAAACTGAGCACTCCAGAGATTCGAGCGAAACCATAGTAAGTGGCCATTTTTACCTTTCGTTTGTTTTTTTTTGTTTGCGAGGCGAAAGGAAATGGAGGAACGAACGAAAATTAAGGAACGGCAGCCATTTTCCCTGTGAAGACCCGCAAATCCGTACTCCTTGAATATACACTAATCTCCATAGATTAACTCAAGATGAACAGAAATACGAATTCTCATTTTTTAAGAAAAAGAAAATGGTAGAAGAAGAGAGAAAAAGATAGAAAATAGAGAGAAAAGAAGATAGAACGGAACAGAAAGAAACAACAGAACAATAACATCAGAATCTCACAATCGCAGCAGAACAACATATAATAATAAATGAATAATCTTTAAACAAAGAACTATATCAGTTATTACATTACATTTCATTACATCAGAGGGTACAACAACAAACAACAACAAACAGCGGAAAAGAAATATTATATACAAGTAATACGCCATGCCATCCAGCTTGCCTCCAGCAACTCCAGAAATTCCAGAATATCCTGATAAACCTTAACTCTTGACTGCCCGTGTGGACACCCAGAGTTTAGGAAGGAAAACAATAAACTCCGAGTCAGTCATGTGACTGGTGTGAGAACTAAAACAGTTTATTTTTCTTTAAAATCAAAATAGAGAAATATTTTCAAAGTCAATTCGCAATGCTTTTAAAAATGAGACTACCATAAGGCCTCCCGCCACACACACAATGCACACGCAGAATTGGAGGAGATTTCTCCTTATGATAGTCAAAGATGCTTGATACGCATTTAAAAGAACATTTGATATTATTACTAGTGCATAGTGTAGGAAAAATTCATTTCGAAAATAAAGATATAAATCTTAGCCAGCATAGACATTTCGAACTATGCCTACTATAGCTACCATCTAAACAGTGGTGACCACCATAAGTAAATGGCAGGTTCTACAACTAAAACCGTACAGGCTTTCATATTGGGAATTGGATTTCCAACAAATGGTCAGGCCAAGGAACTTCCCATTGCCACATGAGAATGCCTCTGGAAGGACGTCCCCGAGAACCTAACCGGATCTCTGCCAACACAAGGCCGGGTTACCCCTAACTGGGTAACTACTGCCACGAGTATGCCATCCCCCGGTCCTTTGGGACCATTATCCGAGCGCTCGTAATCAACATCACACCATAATAAATAAAGTGTTTCAACATGAGTAAGTATCTGGGCTCCATACCATGATACCACCCTTTTCCAGAAGGAAATGCACATACCCTAAAGGGAGCTATCCCTCATAACCTTGCTGCATCTTTCCTGTTTTGACCATTCCGGGGTGTGAGGCTCGACGAAGTCTCGTCCACAAAGCCACGCTTTATACAAAAGCTGTGCTTTGGGTCAACAAATGATCATAGAAATGATCATAAAGATAAGTGATCAAACAAATGATCATATCACAAATGATCATTTGTTTGATCACTTATCTTTATGATCATTTCTATGATCATTTGTTGACCCAAAGCATAGCTTTTGTATAAAGCGTGGCTTTGTGGACGAGACTTCGTCGAGCCTCACACCCCGGAATGGTCAAAACAGGAAAGATGCAGCAAGGTTATGAGGGGTAGCTCCCTTTAGGGTATGTGCATTTCCTTCTGGAAAAGGGTGGTATCATGGTATGGAGCCCAGATACTTACTCATGTTGAAACACTTTATTTATTATGGTGTGATGTTGATTACGAGCGCTCGGATAATGGTCCCAAAGGACCGGGGGATGGCATACTCGTGGCAGTAGTTACCCAGTTAGGGGTAACCCGGCCTTGTGTTGGCAGAGATCCGGTTAGGTTCTCGGGGACGTCCTTCCAGAGGCGTTCTCATGTGGCAATGGGAAGTTCCTTGGCCTGACCATTTGTTGGAAATCCAATTCCCAATACGAAAGCCTGTACGGTTTTAGTTGTAGAATCTGCCATTTACTTATGGTGGTCACCACTGTTTAGATGGTAGCTATAGTAGGCATAGTTCGAAATGTCTTTGCTGGCTAAGATTTATATCTTTATTTTCGAAATGAATTTTTCCTACACTATGCACTAGTAATAATATCAAATGTTCTTTTAAATACGTATCAAGCATCTTTGACTATCATAAGGAGAAATCTCCTCCAATTCTGCGTTTGCATTGTGTGTGTGGCGGGAGGCCTTATGGTAGTCTCATTTTTAAAAGCATTGCGAATTGACTTTAAAAATATTCCTCTATTTTGATTTTAAAGAAAAATAAACTGTTTTAGTTCTCACACCAGTCACATGACTGACTCGGAGTTTATTGTTTTCCTTCCTAAACTCTGGGTGCCCACCAATTTCCACACGGGCAGTCAAGAGTTAAGGTTTATCAGGATATTCTGGAATTTCTGGAGTTGCTGGAGGCAAGCTGGATGGCATGGTGTATTACTTGTATATAGTATTTCTTTTCCGCTGTTTGTTGTTGTTTGTTGTTGTACACACTGATGTAATGAAATGTAATGTAATAACTGATATAGTTCTTTGTTTAAAGATTATTCATTTATTATTATATGTTGTTCCGCTGCGATTGTGAGATTCTGATGTTACTGTTCTGTTGTTTCTTTCTGTTCTGTTCTATCTTCTTTTCTCTCTATTTTCTATCTTTTTCTCTCTTCTTCTACCATTTTCTTTTTCTTAAAAAATGAGAATTCGTATTTCTATTCAACTTGAGTTAATCTATGGAGATTAGTGTATATTCAAGGAATACGGATTTGCGGGTCCTCACACTCCCGGTGATTTATACTGGGGAAACTCGAGATTGTATTAGAGATTTATTCTGATTTGCATCAGGATAATTGGTTAGGTCTGTTTGTTTGATTGATTGCTATGGCTGTAAGTAACTGGATGTTAGGTATGCTTTGCTGTTTGAAATTGAAATCTGTACTGGGTGATTAAATTATCTTTGGTTTTAAATTTCGAGGACGAAATTCTTTTCAGGGGGGAGGATTGTAACGACCCGGAATTTTAGGCAATATAAATTTAATAATCCGTGTTAATAATTAAATTTGTTTGAAAATTTTTCTTTGTAATTTTAATTTAAATGGGTAAATTTAAATCTTTTAATGGTTAATAAATATTTAATCTGGTAATTTTGATCAGTATCTTTCTAACAATTTAAATTTGATAAGAATTATTTGTCAAAGCTAATAAATTTTGTTCTGTTTATAATGTATATATTGGATATATATTGTGAATAGAATATCTTTTGTTTTAAATAAAGATGAATTTTCAAAATTGTAATATATATGTATGTATATGTTATAATTTGATATTGTTTTGAAATTTAATTTAATCTATCGATAATTTATAATGTATGAATATTGTAAATTGAAGCTTTGTTTAGAATCAATGTTTTCAAAAGTTAATTTAAAGTTTAATTCAATTGTTTCAAAAATATCAGATAATTGTTTATTTTTAAATATGATAGTAAAAAAGGGATTTAAATAAATTTTTGTTTTGCTTTCTTTTTAAAAAAATTTAAATTTAAAATAGTTATAAATGTATCTATAAAAGTTTTAGATTTTAAACATATGTATAAGAATATATTTGTATTCATTAGTTTTAGAATATTTTTCTTTTAAAAGTAAACCTATATGCTTATGTAAATTTTTATTTAGTAACTTAAGAAAGTAAGTTATATTTACATATACAAGTATTTATTTATAAAGTAAATTTAACATGTGAGTATATTTACATTTAAACTAAGTAAAAACTAATTTAAAAACACTTAAAAAAAACATGCGTTATCATCTTAAGTTATATTAATAACATTTGTAAAGAAATGAAGCATTGCATGACATTTGTCCAATTTAAAAACAAGTGGCAACCATTTTATTTTAAATTTTAATAAATGTGTTAAGAAGAAAATTTGTTTTCTTTCACAAACATTTTTCCTTTGTCTTCATTTCACTTTTCAAAATAATGGCAACCAGGAAGTTTTTCAAAACCTGAAAATTCCTTTTAAAATCTGAAACTTAAATCAAAAAGCAAATCAAAGTTGAAATCTGCATTTTTCTAACCTGCAAACTTCAAGCTGCAGTTCAATTTCAACCTGCAAATTGAAGTCTGCATTTCTAAGTTCTAAATCAACCTGCAATCCATGAAGTTCTTCACATCAATTCAACCTGCAACAAAATGGAATCTAGTTCAACATTTTAGAGCATCAGTTGAAGCATGCAAAGGATTTTCTTTAGCAAAATCATAGTTTTTTTCTCTCCAGATTTTATAAGCAAAGCCTGGAAAAAAAATGCTCTGCAAAAATTCAAAAGAGGTGAGTAAATTCTATTTTTTTTAAAATAGTTAGATTTGGTTGTTACTACATGCATGTGTTATCTGTGAACTGTTATTGGTGATTGCATGAAATTCTTTTCAGTATGTATATTTTTGAATTTATATGATCTGTTTATATATGAGAAATAAGTTGTATTCATATGAACTCTGTTTCTGTTTTTAAGACCAAATATCACTTCAAAAATAACAAACCTTACAATAACATTTTAAGTTAATCTTGATGATTAAATAAAAGTTGTTAGTTATTGCTAGATGAAAATTTTAAAAATAATTTTTGAAAGCTTAAATGTATAAATAGTATTTAAAATAGAAAATATAGTGGAATTTTGATTCCTTTCAGAAATCAAAGATCTTGATTCATGGTTTGAGTTATCTAGTTGGATTTGTTGTTAAAAATAATGATTTTTAACATGAAAGTTATAATTTTTAAATTGATAATTTGTTGGAAATTTGGGCAAGAAGGGTTTCGGCATTAGGGTGATTTGCCGATGATCGACTTATTGTTTTCAATCGAATTTGTGGGTAAAGCAAGCTTTTGAGTTGAGGATCTAAGGAAAATTGCAAAAGAATTTTTCAATTGAGTGGATTGTTGGGAATTGACGAATTTAGGGTTAAGTTTGCATTTCTGGTTCGGCTGAAGATTGTTACTTCGCGACTTGGTCGTGGTACTGGAGGTGATCGCTTCTTGGGGGAACGATGCTCGGGGATGTGGCGGTTCTATGGTGAGGTCGGCGCGGCATAACGACGGCGTGGTGGTCGGCGTTGGGGGTTTTGTGTCGAGTTGCAACTGCAGTTGTTCGAGCCTTGGGTCAAATTTTGATTTGCTTGCTTACTCTCGAATCTGGGTTTATTGTTAGGTTCGCACACAATCGTGTATGGGAGTGAAGGGTCGCGTTGATCGTCGGCGGCCGGAGTTGCTTGGGCACGTGCACGAGTATGGGTGTGTGCACTGGGTTTGTAGTTCTGGGGAGACGAGATGAAGACTCGGGTGGGTTCTCGCGTGGTGTGCGGGTTGGACTCGAAGATGTGGGTGTTGTTGTTTCGATTCGGGGAGGATGCATGATGATTACCGAGTTTGTTTCGAGAGTGTGGGTTGTTGTGTATGTTAAGTACTGTAATGATTAGGTTGCATGTCTAAACTTGAAAATGAAATAAAGTTGCTAAGTAACTTGTAGTTTGCAATAAGTTAGATCAAGCTTTAAACTATAAACGAGTTTTATAAAAGAATCAAAATGCAAAGTTTAAAACTTGTTGTTTAAAATTAAATGTTATTCAAACTTTAAAAGTATAAATTGAAATTATTTTTTAAATTTAAATTTATTTAAAATGATTTCTTTTTGAAAGTAATTTAATTACATTTTGGAGTTCAATTTAAAAGAATATTTTGAATTTAAATATTAAATCAAAGTTTAAGTTTAAATTTTAAGTAATGATTTAAAACTAAAATTTCAAATTTATATTTGAAATAAATAAGATTAATTTAGATGTTTTAAAGTATTCTTAATTTTGAAATTTGTTTCTAAATTTCCTATTTTCAAATAAGATTATCATTATGATTTTGAAAACCAAATAGGATAATTTGTTTTAAGTTGTTAAAATTTGATTTATTCAAATAATTCATTATAAGATAAATAAGGTTAATTTATCTTTGATTTGAATATAAAATATTAAATTTGATTTGTTAATAAGTAAAGTTTAATTAAGATTAATGCTTTCTTAATTAATTAAGGATTTTGAAATATAAGAAGTTATTTAATTAATTGTTTAATTAATTTTAAATAATTAGTTAACTGTTTATTTAATTTTATTTAATCACTTAATTATGGATTAATTAAGTGTGATTACAAAATGAAGTAATCAATGGTTAATTATTGAATGTAATTAAGAATGATAATTACTTATGGAAGTAATTAGAGAAATTACTCATGGGAGTATTTTAACGGAAGTGATTATTGGTCAATCACTCTATGATATCAATTAAAGAATTGATTAATATAATTGTTGAAGTTAATTAATTATGAAGTAATTAATTAATGAAAGGATTAAGGATTATTTAATAATGAAATTAATTACTTGTTAAGGTAATTAATTAAAAATTAATCAAGAGTTATTAATGAAGTAATTAGAGATAATTACTTATGTAAGTAATTAAGAGTTAATTACTTAATTATTTTAGTTAATTAATTAATGTGATTAGTTAATTAACAAATGTGATTAATTTAAGATTAATTACTAAGTGTAATTAATTAAAATGTAATTAATTAATAAAGTAATTAATTAAGGATTAATTGTTAATTTAAATTGATTAATAATTACTTAATGAAGTAATTAAAGATTAATTAGCTAGATTAATTAATCAAAGGGTTAATATAATTAATTAAAAAGTTAATTAATTAAGCTAAGTAATTACAAATTGTTAATTACTGTTTATGATTTATGAGATGATTAATTATAAGTTAATTATTTAATTAATTAAAGGAATAATTAATCAATGAGGATCATTAGTTAATAAATGATATTAATCAAGGTTGATTAATAATAGTAATTAATTTAAGTGTGATTAATTAATTGTAATTAATTATGGTTTAAGGTAATTAATTATAATTGATTAATTAATGGAAGTTAATAAAGGATCATTAATTATTGTAATTAATGATAGTAATTAAAGGGTAATTACTGAATATGGTTAAGGATAATTACTTGAATGTAATTAAAAGGTGATTAAACAAGAAAGATTTAATTAAGGAAGATCATTGAGAATGATTAATTTATTTATTTGGGATAAATAAATGAAGAAGGATTTAAGGTTAATCCAATTTATTTGGAGTTAATCAATTCTGCTATTGGATGGTTAATTGATATTGGGTGTTTGATTGATATTGGATGATCAATATTGGGTGATTGATATTGGTTGATACTGGATGTTTTGGATATCTTCGATATGTGATATGCTGCTTTGTGAGATGAATATTTGTTATGAATTATCTATCGTGATAATGCTATTCATCTATCTGTTATATATCATCCTGAATATGAGTTTAAATTGTTTAAAACCCTAAAGTACAACTTGGACATTAAAATGGCGTTTGGTTTCGATGAGACCGGGATTGGGTTTCCATATTTGGATATCCGAAAACCACATCGATTCCAATTAAACGTTAGGTCGTGAATCCAGGTGGAGCTTTGCGAAGACTCGAGGTATAAGGACTGTACGTCAATATAACTCTGTGGGTGATTCCGTAATGAGTTTGACAGAATAGTTCTTACAGGTTCGAGATGGTGTTTTAGAGTGCAAGGGCTATGGTCGTTGACTCTGAGGGTGATTCCAAAATGAGTGCAACGAGATAGTGCCTTCGGTTTCGTTCGAACCCGGAATGAACTTGTATGGATTGAATGCTTTCAAAACATCGTCAGGTGGACGATGAGCATTCTAAGAGATGTGTTCTATAAAAGTAATCGCAGCCTCAAGCCTCATCAACCGGGAATGGCTAAAACAGGGGAGGTGCAGCAAAGCTTCGTGGGTAGCTCCCACTGGAGAGCAAGATTTACCCCTGTCTAGAAGTCCCTTTTTATTTCGGCTGTGTGGAGTGGTTGATTCCGGACAACCGCCGGGGTTGTCTTGTTCGGGACTGTTCAGTAAGGAATGGTCCCGGCCTTGTGTTGCAGGGGAGCTAGGGTGGGTCCTCGGTACGTTGATATAGGCCACGTACTGTGACGGGCGGTGCCCCAGTAGCCCTTTCATTGATGGAAACCCATTCTTCCTACGAGACCCTACGGTTTTGTTTGTATTACCCACTTTTGTGGCTAGTAGCTGGAATTTAATAAATGTAACAATTTCGGCTATTTCTTATTTACTTATAAACCCTAGACACTATTATAATATCACTGGATTTCCTATCAAATGTTTTGGTTCGCGTATGGTAAAAACTTTTCCATGTTTATGATACCTTTTCTTTTCAAAGGATTTCTAAAGTTAAGCAATTTTAACCCGTTTACTCACACCAGACCCATGTCTGACCCGAGTGTTTATTTTATGTTTTATTAAACTCTTGGGTACTCATATTATATATGAGTAGTCAAGTGATTCAGGTTAGCTTGACGAATTCTGGAGGAGATATGGAGCATGAGGCTTCCACGTGTAGATATATTATGATTCCGTTGTGTTTGTTGTATCTGTATCTACTTGAGTTGTATAGTTAGACAGATGTTTATAACTGTCTAATAACTGTTGTTAAGTTGTGTACTCTGATGTAATAAGATACAATGTAATATTTTATGTGATATATTATATTTCATTCGTTCCAATGTGAGTTCTCTGTTGTTGTTGTGTTTCTTCTTTCTCTTTCTTTTCTTCTTCTATCCCTTTCTTTCTTCAAAAGATGATGCGATTTCTTGGAGATAGGAAGTCGGGTCGTTTCATATACTCAAGACTTTCCTTATATCATTGGAAAGTAAACAAAACATCACGATGGTTCTCATCGACCATACTTCTACATAGGAGATCTCAAACCATAATACTTGCCAAATATTGATCATCTCAAATAATTCTAATAAATAGGAATTATAAAACTCAACATACGCTATAAAATGGAAAAACATCTCAGAATTGATAATCTCAAATAGCTTCGATCGTACAAGTCCGGAATTAACCGAAATAGCAAACACATATGTCCCATACCGCGTATTTTATTAAATCGTTTAATTCTCTTTCTCATACGTTCAAATAGTACAAAAGTGTGTGTTTTATATTTAAATAGTTTACTAGAGAAAATAAGCTTTTGAAACTTTTCCCGAAAAGATTAATAAAACCAATATTTGAAACTCCTTTATTATAGGAAATAAATAGATTCTATAATAGAAAAAAAAAAATTAAAATACTATATAATAATTTAAATATCCATGTATTTCAAAAATCACTTCATAATGGTGTAGTGAAAATCATGCTCGAAAACAATGAAAAACAAGAAAGATAACTCAAGACCGATAACTTGAATTCAATACAAATCAATTCAAATTTAACCCAAAATCAATTCAAATTCTATTTAAATTTGAATTTAAAATTCTTCAAATATAGCTAGGCTATTGATAGGCATCTTAGCTCTCAAAACATGCAAAAATATCAAATAAGAAACGAGTAACTTATGGCTAAAATACTTCTTAGTCCCGTGATTGTTGTTGTTGTCAATTTGCTCTCGAGACAGCAACAAACGAGCATAATTTTATGCAAGCAAACATCAAAATTTTGGAAAACTCAAAAAAAGAAACTTGTAGCTCATAATCTAAATTTTCCATAACATCTAAAATCATTAAATTTGGTTAATAAATGAAAGAGTTATGCATAATATACTTACAGCGATTTACAGATGAACATGCAACAAACAAAATTGAGATTTCTTACATTGAAATCTCAATCAAAGTAATAAAATGTGATCTTTGATACTCACCTTGAATTAGAGATGATCAAACCTCATATTTTTGCTGAAAGAAATAAGTTTTGATGAGAAGAAAGCTTCCAATAACCCGTAGACTTCCTTAAGCACACATGCAAAGGAAAAGTAATATATTACAGACAAATCCAAACTCAAAATCGGAATTTGATGAATTTTTTGAGTTTTGAAATGGATTACCTTATGATTTCTCTTTTGATTTGATAAAAATAACAATTAAAATTGATGAAAGATAGGAATTTGGTTTAGATTTGAAAAGAGGCGATAGTTCTTTTTCTTTCAGTTTGGTTTACTGTAAAATGAATTGTGTAAGTACAGGGGAAGGAAGAAGGAAATATATCTTTTCTGTATTCAAGCTATGTTAATAAATGGGCTTTGGACCCAAACAAAAGAAAATCAATAGCCTAAGTTAATTAATTCATCACTAAAACAAAATATACACATATGTTACTTAATATAACAATATTTTCCACCCAGTTTTAACACAATAAATAATGTAAACATATCAACAGGTTAAATAAAAAAATTTACACTTAATAAAAAGATAATTTATGTTATAAAACATTTTTATTGTTAAAAGCTCTTATTTTTCACAAATAACTAATTTTACACAAACAAACACATAAAACCTTATTTTTAACTTCAAAAATTCAACAAAAATCATTTTCTTACTTAGAAAAAAATTTCAACTATATCCACTTTATTTATAACCAAAACTCATTTTTTAAAAACCAATTTCCATCTTTTTATTTAAATAAACAACCTTTAAAAATCTCATAATTTTTAAAAATTATTAAAAGAAGTAGTTGGCAATAGTTAATACTATTATTGCATTTTCATCAAATAAAGTCATTTTCCACTCATTATTCTCACAAATAAACATGATAAAGTTTTCCAAAACTTTATTTCCACATTTTATTTTCAAACTTCATTGTTTATTTAAAATAAAAAAAATTAAATCTCCAATTTATTTCAATGCATATTAAATTATAACTTCCGTTATAATTAAATATTTATAGATAATCACCAAAACCAGGGCTGTTACAGACTACCCCCTAATAAAATTGCATCCTCGTAATTTCTAGAGAAGAGTTTGTATTCAACTCATTTTTTCGTCAATAAAAGGAAGAATAGGCTAGCTCGAGTCTAAAAGAAATTTTCACACTCTCAAAATAGGACGAAAGAAAACCAAGATAATACTCGCTCGATTAATTTTATGGTTTCCAAAGTGCAAACATTGGGACTAGAAAACCATTGAATTTTTCGAGCAACATACAAGATTTCGAAGGCATATCAACTTTGAATGAGAACACAACATTATGCTACATAAGGATCAATCAAATGAGATTGATTTTTAATAAGCATCTCGAGTAGAGTCAGTATTTAGCACAACTTCAACCCGAACTCTAATTAACAAGATGATTATTGATATGTTCTTTCCGTATGACACTACAGAAGGAACCGTACCGATGTTAGATAGAGAAAATAGAGGCAAGATAATTCAACCAAAAATTGGTTTCTTCAAGGGCCACCGGACTCAACTGACCGCATAAATGCACGTCGATAGAAAATAACACGAGAGCAAGATAAACACAAGGAATAGATTTTTAAACTCTCTCTTACTGATCAAATATTCTTAAAGTTTTCCAACTCATTATCCTCAAGGTTTAAATTCTCAATTTTCAACACTTGAAAATTTTCAAAACTTCGTACATAGATATTAAATTTAAATTCATTACTCTTGATTAGAGTAAATAAAGTTTAAGTTGTTTATTCTCTAATTCTTCCATTGGTATAATCTAGTTTGCAACATATTATTTTTCAATTTGTTTCTCAAATTTTTTAAGTGTTAGAAATTTTCAAAAAAAAATCGACGGAATCTCCTTTGTACGGAGGGCCTTATACGATATTACAAAAATGATTTGTATAATATACATCAACCATTAGGTTAGAAACACAATATATATCATCATTTAGCACTTTAAAATTAATCCGAATACATACCTTCCATTTTTGCATTTTTTTAGCGAGTTTGCACAAACTTATATATATTCTTTTTGCTCAAAATACAGTCCAACTATCCTCTTTTCACCTGTACTTAACTCGATTGATGATATTAGTTCATGTTCAAAAATAAGAAGTGCTACGTTTAATTATTAAGGGAAATAGAACAATTTCATTTCAGACCTGCTGCAAAGAAGATGTGTTTTGACCTAGCAAACTACAATATCTGGAAAAAAAAATTAAAATAAAAGTTATTCTACTCAGTCTATTATTTCCATCAATATAAAGATTATCATAATCGGATTTATGGTTTGAAAGGTATGTTAATTTTATTTTCAGCTTAATCATAGAGAATTTTGTAATAGGGTAGAACTGCCTATCCACTTTCGAACCCATTTTAGACTCAGTAAAAGGCAAAATCATTTAAATTCATAAAAAGAAACTTTATAGATTACTGAAAGCTCTTTAATTTGCAAAATGATTGAGCTTATTTGGACATATAAATCACAAGTTATCATTATTTTAGTACAGTGCTTTTCTAAATGAAATTTCAGCTTTTAAAATCAATTTTGAAATTTTGAAATTTACTTAAACCATTTTAATCTCAGACTACATTTTCAAACAAACCTTTTGCCACATCATTTATTAAATTCTTTTCTTTTTCTCCCTGAAAAGCTAAAACATATAAAATTATGATCAACTTATGTAACCATCATAAAACATTTCATTAAGTGGAAATATTTTCATTACTTTCCAAAATCTACTTTTAAACAATTAACTTGAAAACTCATTTTGGAAAAGATAACTAATCTCTTTCATTATCAAGAGATGATTATTGATTATCCACAAAAATAAGATTTGGGGATATATATGAAGTTTTAAAATTATTCTCACAATTTAAACTGATTATACTACATGAATTGTTCATTTATCAAAACAACCCAAATTTCACATTTCCACTTGTCACAAGAACTAAATTTACATCTAATTATCAACATAAAACTAATTAAAGTTGATAATTTATTCAAACTTGTTTTCAAAAGAATTTTGCAATTTCAAACCCATAAGTTTTGATACCATTTTGGTTTAAAACAAAATTTAGCTCACAAATTTATACTAAAAGTTCTAAACTAACACTCACTATAGTTTAATGGCTTCATTAAACATTTAAAATAAAAATAAAAATTAATACTCCACCATATTAATTATTTCCAAACTTTACATATTAAAACTCAATTTATCGTGTCTGATTGTCTCATCACAGCGTTTAGAAAACTCCTATCGATAACGTTGGCCAAACGCATCGACCAGAATTCTTAAAGCACTAGACGGACAACCCAACACAAAAATTCATTTTCTTTAAAAAGAAATACCTCATATATACTACTCAAAATATTCTTCTTCTTTTTTCCAAAAAACAGAAACCTAATTTCTCTTAGAAACAAAAATTCAATTATAACTTATTTTTAAAATCAAAGACACAAGAAGAACTCATTGAGATATTCTCAGAATACTCCATTCACAAGATTGAAGAAATAGACTGGAGTGTTTATTATTCCACACGGTATAACGAACCATTCACAAGACTCATAACAAGTGCGGAATGTGGTAAGAGTAATTCTATTCTCTACGACTCGTAGCTCATGAAAAATCGATGTAGGGTCAAGCTAAGGAATGACCCTAGCACCTCTCAAGAGATTAAAGAAATCTATGAGATGTAAAAGCATGGGTAAAATATCTTCTCAATTGAGGAGAACTAATATTGACAACAATTTATTATTTGGAGTGAAGCAACACGACAAAGTATATCAACAATTGAGTATCCAAAGAGGATAACTTAAAAGGAGTAAAAATGGCAATATCAAATAAATTCAATGAATCACCTCAATTTCTTAGTGGACATCCTCGTAGGTAGATGACCTAAAGGCTCAGAATAGGAAATGAGGTCAATGCAATACTCGATTGCTCGACTGGGTGTCATACCCGAACGGACTTATAGAAATCAACAGAGTCACAATGACTAAAATTCGAGATATATCAACAACATCTCGAAACTCAAAAGTAAATACAAAGACTTCAGAATCATTGTTAACATTCCGATTGATAAGAAACTACGAATTAGCCAAACTAGGATACTCAATATAGGATTCTTCGAATCATAGAATGTGGCTTGATAATAGACAAGCCACTTCATTTCAACACTCCAAACTCTAAACAGAAAATGGCATGCTAATTCAAACGAAAAGATAAGTTATAAGCAACAATCCCAAATCCTCATACATCAAGCTAAATATTGCGGACCCACTCAATAGGATTCGCAATCCTCACAAAAGAACAAGATAAGGACATCCAAAAGTATCAACAAACTTCATCGACAAGGATGAGTGTCCAGCGCCCATATTGAAGAGGACTCGAATAAAACAATCACGATTAGCATTACTCTTAAGATAAAATGTCATTAATTCTATTTTTGGAATACTACGGAGTAAAATATTCCTCGACATATCCCAAATTTCAATCTCAATGGACACGATAAGATAAAGGACACGATGATTAAGGGATTTGGAACATTTGTACTATACTTGAATATATCATAATATATGCTTTTGTTCTGTGTTAACCCTATTTTGTTCTAAATTCAGCTCTGATACCAAGATGTGACGCCCCGCCCAGAGACCCACATTAACAAAGAGAATTACTGGGCAATTCTTTCTGTTAATGCGGAGAATAGGGCTGGTTAGGAGCGACCATCTATAATCTTGTCTTAAACGTCTACTGCATACGTCGATAAATGCTCAATATTTTTTTTTCTATTCCAAGTGGATCGTCATATCCAATAAATGCTTAATGCAAAACTATAGGTGGCTAATGGATCTATCAGAACAAAATACAACATCAGAATGCATATCACAGAACAGTAATCAGCATATATAAATACATATAAACAGATACATCGCAGTATGATACAAACTGAAACACAAAAGTGGTATAGAGACCACATTATATACATCTAATTAAATACATATCAGAGTCAAGTGGAAAGAAATATAAACTACACAAAAGTGCTAGGCTGATATCAAAGTAGATGCATCAAAGCTAAGTCCCGTAACTGATAGCTAACCTGAAACAACTCGGTCTGACCCGAGTACAAATTCCACGGATCAATCTAGCTAAAACAATCAGTTAATGAGGATAGACGATAATATAAAGCATAAGATACAAGGTGATAATTCTTTTCGAATGAGAAGAGGTAATAGAAAGAATACAACTATGAATTAAGTGGACTAATGTCACTTAAGTATATAAAGACCTCAAAGGAGATAAATTCAATAACAATACTCAAATAATACAAACATTCGCCTCATATCATCGACGACATCCCAAAATGTCCACATGGTTTCCATGAACCATATCTCCTCAAAAGGAAAAACATACTCTCTCCAAAATGCCAAACATAAAACATTCACAAATAGGATGATCCAAAACCCAAATATAGAAGAATATCCAAATTCAATTATACCTCATCTCATCGGTATAAATGTATATAAATCTCAATCTCAACTCGCCTAGAATGGTAAAGCCTAGAATTTCCTATCAAATCATGAAATTATCCAAACTCATAACTCAAGGAACTCGATAAGAGTTCAAAACATCATAAATGAAATCACCGTGTATATAACATCTAATATAGCACTAGGCTATCGATGTAATAAAACATCTTAAAATGGTGAAATCACAATAAAATAGAAAACTTAGAAAACCCGGATTAGCCAAATCTCTGATAGCAATGTCGAAGCAATGCTGCACGTGCTAAACTCACACGGCCAAAGCCTCATACAAGGTCGCTAACACCTCCTAAAGCAGTTCGTCCTTATAATAAGGTCGCTGACACCTCTGTAAGCTGTTTTGTCAACCCTAACAAGGTCGCTAACACCTCCCAAAGCAGTTCGTCCTCATGACAACGTCGCTAACGCCTCTCAAAGCAGTTCTATTAGGTAAACATCGTGAATGTGTCACAAACTCACGGATAGAAACCTGAAAAGTGTTAACGTGTTTCCCATACCATACGTTCGCACTTAGCCGTTTACTAACCGCTAGTCCATGCCACACTAGGAACATCATAAAACTCATAAAATCATATCTCGTCTCGTCTCATTGGCGAGTGATAAAGAGACACCATAATCATCTCATCTCATCGACAAGAATTAAATGGCATCATAACTTGTCTCATCTCATCGACAAGGGAAACATCATGATGGTTCCTCATAAACCATAAATCTCAAAATATGAAATCATATACTCAAGACTTTCCTTATATCATTGGCAAGCAAACAAAACATCGTGATGGTTCTCATCGACCATACTCTTATGTAGGAGATCTCAAACCATAATACGTGCCAAATATTGATCATCTTATATAATTCCAATAAATAGGAATTATAAAACTCAACATACGCCATAAAATGACAAAACATCTCAGAATCGATATTCTCAAACAGCTTCAATCGTACAAGTCCGAAATTAACCGAATTGTAAACTCACATGTCCCTTACCATATGTTTTACTAAATTGTTTAATTCTCTTTCTCATACGTTCGAATAGTAGAAAAATGTATGTTTTACATTTAAATAGTTTACTAGAGAAAACAAGCTTTTGAAACTTTTTCTCGAAAAGATTAATAAAACAATTATTTGAAACTCCTTTATTATAGGAAATAAATAGATTTTATAATAGAAAAAAATTTAAAATACTATATAATAATTTAAATATCCATGTATTTCAAAAATTTCTTCATAATGGTGTAGTGAAAACCATGCTCAAAAACAATGAAAAACAAGAAAGATAACTCAAGACCGATAACTTGAATTCAATTCAAATTTAGCCCAAAATCAATTCAAATTCTATTTAAATTTGAATTTCAAATTCTCTAAATATAGATAGACTTTCGTAGGCATCATAGCTCTCAAAACATCTCAAAAACATCGTCAAAACCAAAAGAGAATGAGAGCAAAAACGAGCTAATACAATTCTAATGTCAATGATTGTTGTTGCTGTCATTTTGTTCTCAGGACAGCAACATACAACCATAATTTCGACTAAGCAATTACAATGAAAAAAACTTGTAACACATGATTTATACTTATCGTAACATCCAAAATTATCAAATTTGATTAAGAAATTAATAAGGTATGGTCAATTTCGTTTCAGTTTCAAACACAGAGCAAATATTAGTTTTGCTCTCAGGACAGCAGAAAAAATTCGATTTTGATATAGATAACCTCAAAATTACAGAAAAATCAATGCATAAAAGTTGTAGCATATAATTTGGACTTTAGGGAACATCCACAACTGTCAAATTCTGATCAAAATCAAGAAAGATATAGCTCAAACAATATCAAATTCAAACTCAGGAAATTCTGTCAAAGACAAAACTATACTTCTATTTTCAAATATATTTCAGGTCAATTGAATGGTAAAATATCGAAATGTAACCTGAAGTGAAATTATTTTTTATCAAATCTAGTTTCCAACAAAAAATGTTTGACCTAAATCGGATAAGAAACGTGTAATTATGGCTAAAATACTTCTTAGGCCTGTGATTGTTGTTGCTGTCAATTTGCTCTCGGGACAGCAACAAACAAGCATAATTTTATGCAAGCAAACGTCAAAATTTTTGAAAACTCAGAACATGAAATTTGTAGCTCATAATCTAAGCTTCCCATAACATCTAAAATCATCGAATTTGGTTAAGAAATGAAAAGGTTATGCACAATATACTGACAACAATTTACAGATGAATATGCAACAAACAAAATTGAGATTTCTTACATTGAAATCTCAATCAAAGCTAGAAAATGTGAATTTTGATACTCACCTTGAATTAGAGATGATCAAACCTCATATTTTTGCTGAAATAAGTAAGTTTGAGGAGAATAAAGCTTCCAATAACCTGTAGACTTCCTTAAATAGACATGCAAAGGAGAAGAGATATATTACATACAAATCCAAACTCAAAATCGGAATTTGATGAATTTGTTGAGTTTTGAAATGGATTACCTTCTGATTTCTCTTTTGATTTGATAAAAATAACAATTGAAATTGAAGAAAGATAGGAATATGGTTTAGATTTGAAAAGAGGAGATAGTTCTTTTTCTTTCTGTTTGGTTTACTGTAAAATGAATTGTGTACGTATAGGGGAAGGAAGAAGGAAACATATCTTTTCTCTATTTAGGCTATGTTAATAAATGGGCTTTGGACCCAAACAAAAGAAAATCAACAGCCTAAGTTAATTAATTCATCACTTAAACAAAAATATACACATATGTTACTTAATAAAACAACATTTTCCACCAAGTTTTAACACAATAAATAATGTAAACATATCTACAAGTTAAATAAAAAATTTTACACTTAATAAAAAGATAATTTATGTATAAAATATTTTATTATTAAAAACTCTTATTTTTCATAAATAACCAATTTTACACAAATAAACACATAAAACCTTATTTTTAACTTTAAAAATTCAACGAAAATCATTTTCTTACTTAGAAAAATATTTTCAACTATATCCAACTTTATTTATAGCTAAAACTCTTTTTTTTAAACCAATTTCCATCTTTTTATTTAAATAAACAACCTTAAAAAATCTCATAATTTTTAAAAATTATTAAAAGAAGTATTTGGCAATAGTTAATACAATTATTGCATTTTCATCAAATAAAGTCATTTTCCACTCATTATTCTCACAAATAAACATGATAAAGTTTTCCAAAACTTTATTTCCACATTTTATTTTCAAACTTCATTGTTTATTTAGAATAAAAATTTAAATCTCCAATTTATTTCAATTCATATTAAATTATAACCTCCGTTATGATTTAATATTTATAGTTAATCATCAAAACCAGGGCTGTTACAGGTATACTCTAATGTAAACATAATTGGACCACCCTTGGTTAAGGTCCGAGCCATATCAACTCCCGCTAGCCACAATCGATAAGCATATCTATATATGGGTTGATGTAGCCTTGAGGTCAACCAAACCCCCGGCCATGCCCCTTCTTTGTTTTCTATCATTTTCCTATTGTCGAGGCTACGTTTGGCACCTTTCACATGAGTCTTCATCCCTCGAACAGAAAACAAATTCTCAAATAGATTCAATAATCTTGAATAGATCATGAATCACTATATGGATTCAAGCATTTCAAATTAATCTTGAACTTTCACATAGGTTCCCCGCATAATTCCTTTGACGAATGGTAACACTGTCCTCTCTCTTGAAGTACTCCTCAAGATAGACAATCCCACATGATAGCATCGTTCGAAATGTTAACGCTAACCTATCCCTTGGACTTAACCTTAGGACAGACGGTTCAACTCTATAACATTCCATTTCACAACCAAATCTAATTCATGGATGGCATATATGGTTTTTGTTATATAAGAACACTCTTTCCACTTACCGGACTCTCCAAAACCAATCCATGAATTCTGGTTAACTCGATTTTTGTTATCTTAGAAGTAAGCGAAAGCTACAGACGTTTCGTATCAATACTCCTTCTGGGGTTTCTTATTTGTGTGAAATCGTAAAGTCTTTTGATAACTTCCTGAGTCAATATTAGGTCAATATCCATAATTGGCTAATCAATTATCCGGTCAAAACAATTTCTTATACAAATCATGATTCGTACGCTTAACTCATTTTCGACATTCCAACTATTCCTCGTCCAAGAGTGAAGCCAAGAAAGTTAGAGCACTGGTTGCATTAAACCCATGCCTAGACACTTCATTATTGAATCTCACAAATAGACAAGTCTATATTGTCGGCTTTTAGTGCTAAGTAGAGTATTCATATTTCCATAAACAAGAAATCAACACGATTAACATGTTTATAATATTTTCCGACTTACTATTCCTCGGCCATGAGAGAAACCTATAGGTTAGAGATCTATTGCACCATCCCTACTCGACATCAATCTTAACTCTCACAAATAGATAGGACTTACTTCGTCGGCTTTTAGTGTTAAGCGTAGTTAATTACTTTTCAAACAAGTAATTAAACAATTAATCATTTGGCTACTAAGCAATTCTTAACCCCTTTTTGAAAACATTTATAATACACTCACTTTTGAAACACTTGGAACTACTTATAATAGGTTTTAAAACATTTATCCAAAACATTACTTTGAAATAACGAGTTTATAAAATTCTTTAAAACGTGGAAAAGAATATGTTTTATTATAAAAACTTCTTTAAAAATTAACAGTTAATTCTTAAAAAATCATAAAGATTTCAAACCACTTTTAAAATACTCTAATGTGAGTTAGTAAACAATTGTAAAAATAATGAAAAAAATACTTAAATTTGAATATCTTTTCAAGCCTTTAAAGTCCAAAAATCAAGTCTAAACGGGGTAGTTTTGCATAAGTTAAGCATTGACCACTTTTCAAGATGTTACTTAACTTTTTATTATCCAAGATTTTAGTAGAAAAAACATATCTATACATATATAAGATTATAAATATAGTGAGAAAACCTTAAGGATATCTCTCCAAATTCCATATAAATTGTCGAAAACAAGGCAATTATGAACTGCATCTATAGCAACTATCTTTATCAGTGCACTTTCAAATCCGAGTCCAATCTAAACCAAAGTCCACTTACAACCTAGTGAAAATAAGGGACACATCTCTAAAAGCAAACTTAATACACAAAACATCATCCTCATAAATAAGATACAAATTATATCCCTATTTTCAAATACTACAATTTTCTTTTCTATAATACTCCTTTTCTCCTATGCAGCAATGTCCATTCTTCATATATGGATGATATTCTCACATCCATAATTAAAATTTGCACCCTATTAATTATCAATCTTTAAAACATAATAAATTCTTATAGAAACGATGGATTAACAAACCGTTTTAACCAATAAATCACAAATATTATTATCTTTCTAACAAGCGGCATTGTGCATATGTAAAAAACAACAGCAAGACAAGCTACTCGTGGATCCAACTTCACACTGAGTTGGCTGGGGGTTTACAGGGGGTAGTAGGCCCCTATCCGAAGGCAAAGTTCGGAGCGGAGCCCTGGAAAAAAAATTAAAATTGATGTTTTTCAAACGTCTACAATTATATCTGCATAATTGCAGACATTTCTGCAACTATATGCAATAATTGCAGACATGCCTACAATTATACCTTAAAATTGCAGAAATGTCTGCAATTATATGCAATAGTTGCAACTATATGTAATAATTACAGACATGTCTGCAACTATACCATATAATTACAGAAATGTCTGCAATTATATGCAATAGTTGCAACTATATGTAATAATTGCAGACATGTCTGCAATTATACCATATAATTGCAGAAATATCTGCAATTATATGCAATAATTGCAGACATTTCTGCATCTATATGCAATAATTACAGACATATTTGCAATTATATGCAATGGTTGCAACTGTATGCAATAATTGCATACATGTCTCCAATTATACCATATAATTGCAAACATGTCTGCAGTTATATGCAATAGTTGTAGATATTTCTACAACTATATGTAGTAATTACAAACATGTCTGCACTTATACCATATTATTGTAGAAATGTCTCCAATTATATGCAATAGTTGCAGATTTGAAGAAAAATTGAAGATGTCTAAAATTTGCATAAATGTCTACAAATATATGAAATAATTACACCTTTACTGCAAATATGACTTTTTAGTATCAACATTGGATCTCATTTTAAAGATCATAAATTTTTTGGTGGAAACGGTATGCTGATTCAATGTTTCTATAGAAAATTATACGCATTTGAAATGTTAAAAATGTAAAGGATATTTGGGTCCTTGTGTGCGCATGAATTTGAAAATAGGGACCGAAAACTTATTAAAAAAACGGAGGGATGTTTTGTTTATTTTCAAACCTTAACAGGGATGCATGACAAATGCTCCCTATAACCTATGTGCTATGTTCCAAGGTATTTTCATATGTCATACAAGTCCATTCAAGTCTATTTTAAATCCGTTCAATTCAATATACATGGATCACATGTGTCACTTACTTTCAAAGTAAGAATTCAAACCAAAGTTTTAACATATACCATTATCAATTCATACAACTTAAACACAATCAAATACTAACATATATATTTATATTTTTCATTCAAAGTGAGGTGTTAACCTACTTTATCCTCACAAACTACCAAGATCCAAGAACCTTTTAGTCCTTGAGAAGTTGGTTTTGATGACAACAACCTTAGAATAAGATTATAAAATATAAATACTAACATTATTGTTTAGATATATATGTATACGCAGGATATATATACAGGTACCAAAGAATAAAGACTGTACGGTATAGAGATTCAAGAACTGATAAACTCAAGATCGAAGATATCAAGATTCAAGACTCATGAATATCAAGATTATCAAGAGTTCATGATTTCAATATAAGTAATTTAGTTGGGAATTTTGTTAAAACTCCTAGAAAAGAACTGACATCTTAAAATCCATTTTATTCATGGAATGGAATCCACTTTGAGCCCGTTAAAGGGATGGAACCCAAAGTAGGATATAACCTTTGAAAAATCCAATGGAGCATTGCTTTGTATCCACTAAATTTTATTCAAATGTTTTACAAAATTATATCTTGTTTTCAAAATGATTTCAAAATCTTCTTTTAAAAAATATCAAAAACATCTATCCTAGTTTTTAAATACTTTTAGCCTCAAAATAATCTTTATTTTCAAAATCAAATTATCCTTGTTTTTAAACTATCTTTTAGTTATAATATATTTAACTTTTAATATTTATACTTAGATTTAAATATAAAATTATAGTAAAATTTTATATATACCAAAATATTATTCTCTATACTTATTTATGTATTTTTACTATAGTTATGTATATTTATAAAGTTCAAAATAGTTTTAATACAAGATAGAAGTTATTTTCAAAGAAAAAAAATTACCAAAAATAACTTAGGCCTGTCGACAACCCCATGGAAGCCTTGTCGATAAGGTGACAGTTTATTTCAAAAGTTTGAATTTCAAAGGAAGTGTCTATTCATCATATCCTTTCACGAATGGACATAGCTGTTGTTCTACTATATATAGGAGTTGTCTTAAACGAATTTATATTCATATATTCTCTGATTTCACTCCTCCTCTTCTTCCACATTTCTTTATATACATTTTTACCATTACTCTATCGAAATCACCATTGAATCTGACTAGATCATCTCTAGTTTGATTCTCTGTCACTATCTCAACAAGATCCCAGTGCTATTTAGAGTTATAGACTTCTTTGTAATAAATCGAGTGAAAAAAGGTGTGATTGTAGCCTGGAAAATCAATCAAGCAAGAAAAGGTGTGATTGTAGCCTGGAAAATCAACCGGGTAAACTTGTTGCCCATAAAATCAAGTATCTCTACCCAGAGGATTGCGAATCTGGAGCAGTGTACCTCGTGGCCTTGAAATCGAGGGTGTGATTGTACGAATTGATTTTGAAAGGAAATTTGTACTTGTGTTGGGGGACTTGATGTAGGGTAACCCTGAACCAGTATAAAATTCGATGTTTTCTTTCCTTTATTGCTTTTACTTTATATCTGCATCTGTGTTTGATTCTGTGATCATATCTGTGTCTAAATATTGCATACATTTGTGTTCAAATTAATATAAACTCAAAAAGAATTAGTAATTCTTTAAAACACTATTCACCCCCCTCCCTCTAGTGTTAATTCTAGCCTTAAGATCCGTAATCCGCATTTCTCACATTTGGTATTAGAGAAAGGTTTTCAAAGTTTCATAATATGAATTTTGAAAAAGAGTTTAAAATGGCTATGTTTAAAAAACTTGTTAATACTAGTTTAGAAATATTCAGATCATCATTGTCTCATGAGTCTGCATATAATCAATATTCAAATTCAAGTTATCTACCAAAATTGTATGATGTGCAGGAAACATGTTTTATGGGTGTTGAGGAATCAATCCATAATGGAAAAATTATGCAGATCAAAAAGAATAAATGGATACTCGATAGTGGATGCTCTAGACACATGACTGGTAATCCGGATATGGTGAATGATATAATGTACAAAGACAGAGGACTGGTTAACTTTGGAGAAAACTCAAAAGGATATGTGATTGGCATCGGCAAAGTCGGTAATTCTGAAACTCCTATTATTACTAATGTTTTACTAGTTAAGAATCTAACACATAATCTGCTAAGTATTAGTCAGCTTTGCGAAAAAGGATATAAAATTGAATTTGAAAAAGATAAGTGTCACATTGAAGATAATAATTCAACCATAATATTTGAGGGAATGAGGAAAAGAATATTTATATTCTTAGTATGAAAGTTTCAAATGATAACTAGTGTCTTTTGGCAAATACAAGCGACCCTTGGATTCGGCATAAGAGATTTGGGCATTTGAATTTCAAACTCTTGTCTAGACTGTCGAAACATGATCTAGCAAGAGGTCTCCCTAAAATGAATTTTAAAGTAGACAGTATATGTGATGCATGTCAACTTGAAAAACTTAGAAAAAGTTAATTCCTTTAAATTAAAAGATATGATTTCAACTTCAAAACCTCTTGAACTACTTCATCTTGATTTATTTGGTCCATCTCAAATTCAGTCAATAAATCATAATGAATATGTTTTAATAATTATAGATGATTATTCTAGATTTACATAGACAATATTTTTTAAACATAAAAGTGATACTTTTGAATGTTTTAATAACTTTACAAAAAGGATTCAAAATCAACTTTCTGTAAAAATTATAACCATTCGTAGTCATCATGGTGGTGAATTTAAAAATGTAAAGTTTGAGGAATTCTGCAATAAAAGGAGAATAACTCATAATTTTTCATTTCCAAGAACTCCACAATGAAACGGAGTAGTAGAACGTAAAAATAGGACGATTCAAGAGTGTGGGAAAACTATGCTTTTAGATAGCAAATTACCAAAATATTTTTGGGCAGAAGCGGTTGCTACCGCCTGTTATATTTTAAATAGAATTTGAATTAGAACTTTAACTGATAAGACATCTTATGAACTTCTTCACATAAAGAAACCTAAGGTATCTTGTTTTTGAATTTTTGGAAGTAAATGTTTTATTTTAAATAAAAAAATAACTTAGATAAATTTGATTCTAAATCCGACAAAGGTATCTTTATCGGATATTCTAATAGAAGTAAAGCATATCGAGTGTTTAATTTAAGAACTAACACCATCAAAGAAACAATGCAAGTTTCATTCGATGAAAGTCTCAAAATTTTTGAAGATATAAGTGATGAAGAGGATTTAATCACTCAAAATTAAGAGTCAACTGAAACTAATAATGAAATTAATTATTTGCACAAAAAATAGGCAAACACCTCCAAGTCGTATGATTTAGTTGATTTTAAGTTGTTCTTAGTGATTTGGGTGATTCGTGCAAATATGTAAAAAGCAGGGACTAAACTGTAAAAGACACACAGATTTATAGTGGTTCGGCCAGAATGTACCTACGTCCACTTTATATGTTATTCTCCTTCACTCTTCAGATTACAAGTACAAAGCTTTGATTACAAGTATATGAAAGTTGTTTGAAAGTTCTGTCTGTGCTTGAGCTCTCAAACTTGTCTGCCATTGTTGTACCCCTGCCCCTCTATTTATAGAGTGAGGCTGGGGGCAGGGGTTTTGAATGTATATAGCTGCTGGTGGGCCTGGGCTGATGTAATCTGGCCTGGCAGTGTTGGTCCGGTACGCCTTGGTCCGGTGGTGAGTAGGTGGAGTTTGGTTCGGTGAGACTTGGCCCGGTGGTGAGTGGATGGAGTTTGGTTCGGTGGGACTTGTCCGGTGGTGAGTGGTCCTGTAGTGGTTGGAGCGGTAGTTGGTTCGGCTATGTAGGGGAAGTGAGTTGGGTCGGCTATGCAGGGAAGTGGAGTTGGACCGGTAGTAGGTGGAAACGGGATTGGTTCGGCTATGCATGGAAGCGGGGTTGGTTCGGGAGTGCTTAGGAAAGGGGTTGGTTCGGTGGTGGTAGAAACGCACCCAACATTTGCCCCCCAAAGAGGGACATATGCCAGCATATGTCGTGCTTTGTTTTCTCGCAGTTTGGATAGCTTCATTCGGTCCTAAGCGCCGAACCGTTGGGTCCGGTCATCCCACGCTCGCCTCTAAGTAGGGGCTTCACCCCATTGTTATTCCTTTACCATTTGAGATAGCCGAATCACCCAAGTACCGAACAACAATTCCTTTATCGTTTGAAATAGCTGAATCACCCAAGTACCGAACCACTATTCCTTCATCGTTTGAAATAGCCGAATCGATCAGGGACCGAACCAGATTTGACTGCCGAACCAGGTGAGGCTTTCTCCTTATGTCGGGTACACCGAACGAGACCGGGGAGTTGAGTGCCGAATGAACCTCATGCCGGAAATGCCGAATGATATTTCGGGCTGTATGTACTTGTTTGTTTGTGTTTCCATACTCCTTGTTCTAATAGTACATTTTCTCCTGTTGCAGATAATGTCTCATAAAGTGGAAACTCGATCAGATAAAAAGAAATCCAAGGACAGAGAAGAGTCCTCCACACTGCCCCTAGCTCAGTCAGGACCGGGACGACATGGGCCCACACCGAGATCACTAGTGGATGGATATGGCCCTCAGGAGCTCTTGAACTCTCCTCCTGACTGCTTTACTAGCTCCCTCAAAGAGGAGCAGCTTGATGTTGTTTCTCGCTCTTTTGGGATTGACAGAGCGTGTACGTTGTTGTCGGGGGAAGGAGTGACGCCGTACAACCCTTCTGAAGGATATTTCGCTTATAAAAGGTACCATTGCATGTGCGGGGCCATTCCCCCGATCAATGCTTGGATAGTTAGCTTCACTACCTATTTGAAGGTGGCCCCTTTCAATCTTCAGCCCAATTCTTATGTTATCTTGGTGAGTCTATTCATCATTTTCCAGAGAAAATACGGGCGTCCTCCTTCCAACCGGGAGATCCGGTATTTGTACAACTTAAGGGGCTATAAGAAGGGGTCTCCATACATCAGCTTGGAATCGTCCATGTCCGTCAAGCCGGTTCTGGACATATATTCGAAGTTCAGCATGTTCAAGAAAGAATGGTTTTTCGTCAAGGATGACTCTGTTTCTATCCGTCGCTTTACCTCTGGTTGTAAGTTGAAGCTTATTTATAATTTCCGTTCTAACTGCAATGCTTCTTATTATGTGTTTTTATTTCTTGCTAGCGACAGGTGGCTTTGCGGTCGTGGAGAACGATCGCCTGGTTCAGATGGCTGCGGAGATAGAAGCCATTTCGGGAAGGGAGAGGTCAGCTTCTTACTTGATCAGGAATGCTACTCTTCTGGGGCACAACTTGATTCTGCCATGCCAGTCTGTGGTCAAGCAGAGAGACACGGCTGAGGAGAGGGCCGCCAAAGCTAAAGGAGGGGCTACGGCGAAGAGTAGCAAAAGGGAACCCTTCTCAAAACCTCCAATTGTCGGGGGAAAGAAGCTTAAGAAGTCCGATGGACCCTCCCCCAGCATATGTCCAGACATCCCGGAGGAGGAAGATGTGGAGGAGGAAAGAGGCTAGGAGGAGAGCGGAGGTGATGGAGAAGGTGATGGTGATGATGGTGGCGAAGAACAGAGCGGTGATGGCGCCAGGGCTTTGTCCTCTGGTCAAGCAGGGGAGATCCAAGAGTGGACAGATGATGCTTTCTGCCAGGCTTTTGAGGGGTTGGAGGAAGGATCGGCCTTGGTGGAGAAGCCAAAGAAAACTGACAAGGTCGGGATTGATGCCGATTCATCTTCCAAGAGCATTTCAGCTAGGACAACTCCGGCGATTCAAGGTGAATTTTTGACTCCTCTTTACTCTTTTTAACTTCACATGTTTCTTGGATTATAGTTCCATGCATGCTTGTAACACTTGGTTTTTATTCCAGGAACGGGTAAGGTGGCCAAGACATCAGACATTCGGCACCGTCTCGAACAATTCAAACTCCTCAAAGCATCCGCTAAACCAAAGCCTCCGACCAACCGTTCCGGGGACGTAGTCGGCTACCGTCCTCTTCTCAGAATTATTGAAGAGGATATTCAAAAGAAAACGAGGAGTCGCTCCTTATTCGAACCTTCACCTGGTCCTCAGCCCCCAACCCAGCCTCTTCATGATATCACGGAGGAGGATACTGAGTTCATACCCTCTCCGCATCCGTCTAAAAAACCTACCGTTACTCAGATTGATCGTCCCGGCTTGGCTCGTAACCCATTTGCGGGTCATTCAGATCTGGATTCGGGTTCTCATGATATTTCCTTTGACGAGGTTACTGGTGAGCACCTTCTCCCTTGCAATCCTATGGTAAGGGTGCTTGATGAGGCCAAGTCCCTGAACCTTGATTTGCTTACTACTCGGATTGTAACTATGGGGGATGAAGCTAAGGCAAACATCGACCGGATTGCTGAGGAGACCAGGAAGTTGATGGGGCATCATGCCCGACTGGTCAAGGCCGGGGAGAAAATTGGGAGTGCTAACATAAGATTGCGGTTAGTGGTTTTCGACTAGGCCAAGCAACTCGCCGATCAGGCTATCCAGATCTCTCAGCACGAGGCTGCCTCCAAACGACTAAAGAAAACCATGAAAGAGGCTAGCAGAGACGAGCTGCGGAAAATGGAGGCCACCTACAAGGAACGGATCAATATGGCTATTGCAACGGTGGATGAGGTTCGGAAAGCGGATCTCAAGCGGATAGAGGAGTTATCTGGAAGCTTGAAGCCGCAAAGCTTGCTCAAGCCAAGCTGAAGGAGGAGATGGAGGCGATGAGGAAATCCCTTCAGGCTGACTGCTCGCGATACCGATCGGAGAGGGATGCTGCCATTGCAAAGCTATTGGCTTCTGAGGTCCGAATGAGGGAGTTTGAGGAGAACGAGGGGATGATGGATGAGATGCTCCAGGACATGTATTTCCGTACTTGGAAGCAGGGCAACTTATCCTGGATGGATGATTATCCCCGGATCATGGCCAAGATTTATCTCCGGGCTCTGGAGGAGGCCAAGGCTGATGCGGATAAGGAGGGTGGTGTGGCTTTCAGGATGGATGTAGTCACGGCCCATTTTACCAAGGAGGAGAAAGTGGCGGTGAAGGAGGGTATGCGGCTGCTCGCCGCTGAGGAGGTAGGTGTGCAGTTGGAGGATGGCGATCAAGGAACAGATGCTGGTAAGTCTTCCCTTTTAGTCTTCTCATAACTTGGTTACCTATTGCTTATTCAATGGATTCTTTCCTGAATTGTACAGGCGGGACCTCTGGAGCACCAACTACCTCTGGCCAGCATGGTGAGAGCTCCGACCTTGCGGCTAAGTAGATCTTGGAGGGCCGGTAGGATAGAGGCGAAGCCCCGATACAGCCGACTCCTTGGCTTGATCTAGACATTTTTTTGGTTTACTTGACATTGTTGTCTGTGTTAATCTTAAAACATTAGTGTAATTTTCAGGTTGTAATTATGTAACGAACAACTTGATTTTTGGCATGTAACTTTTAACTTAGACTAATTCTGCTACATTTGAATGCTTTTGTTATTTTGATGTGTTGCATAAGAAATACAGCTGCATACATGTCTGTGATTCAATCGTGTTTGTTGCTAAGTTCTTGCTTAAAATATAATTTCATTTCTTGTAATGTTTGTGTGATGTGCGAATAAATTATAGCTACGTATTTATATACAAGAGGAAAAGGTACCGCCCCTCATGTCTTAGTTGTAGATGGTAGCTTTGAATGTCTTGTGTAGCTGAGTATGGGATGCAGCCGAGTGTCATGTCATTCGGTTGTGAGTTCCTACTTCCATTGGCGAGCGTCTCCTATTTTGTGTCCTGTACTTTTAGGGATTGTTATAGAGGATAGGAGGAGAAGTTTTCAAATAAAATAGAAATATAAGAAATAGTAAAACTTCCAATCACGGAAGGCCTTCGATGTGCTCAAGTTCGTGGAAAACGGGTTTTGTAGTCATTTCCCTAGCTGTGGGTCTTGGAGACATTTGTCACCCATCTTACGCCTCCACGGGGAGTTTTCTTTTTTTACCATAGCCGTACTTAAGACACATCGGAGCCGAGATCGTACACGGTAACTACCCGGACCATTATGGCCCTTAATCGTGGGTATTATTCGATTTACCGTGGCCGGCTAGCGTGGGTGTCGATCGTCAACCGTGAACTACCCCTAGCTGGCCACATCTTATGTTGGCGCTTAAAGTAGGTTCACAGTTGCCGGCGAGCCGAACGCCGTGATGAGCCGCCTAGGCTATTTTTGGCCTCCTCGGTGGCTTATAATCGGCTCATTACAATTGGCTTTGAGGGCCGTCGCGAGCAATGAGTTAACCCGCAACAGAGGGATGCTGGAGCAAAAGTGTCTCATTGGCAAGGGCATAGATTCATATAGTACCTGTTAGGTCTTGTCCAGGTGAGGCTGCGCCGTGAAATGTCTAGAATGGAAACGCCATTACATAGGATTTTGTTCAACAGAAAAGGATAAAGCTTAAAAAGCAGCCAAGATATAAAGGAACAAGTTAAAAAGAGACAAGATTTTTAAAGTGGTTCGGCACGAAAATGCCTACGTCCACCGATTCTCTTTGTTAATTCACTTCATATGGGCAGTACAGGTTAAGAAAAGTATCGACAAAGGAGTTGGATGTTCCATGCCCTCTGGAACACCTCTCCGTCCACTGTTGACAAAATATAAGCTCCGTTGGGGAGATCTTTATGAATTACATATGGTCCGTCCCAGATTGGATCTAGCGCTCCGGGGCGCAGGAAGATTCGCTTGAGTACAAGATCTCCTTCTTGTAAGCTGCGATGTTTGACTTTGGAGTTGTATTGTGCTGCCACTTTTTGCTTATGAGCTGCCGCTTTAAGTGCTGCATCATTTCTTCCCTCTTCAATTAGGTCCAAAGACATGTGGAGGAGTTCTTCATTTTCTTTTGGTTTATAGTGAATCCTACGGTGGGAAGGCACTACAGTTTCAACTGGCAGCATGGCCTCCGATCCGTATGCCAAAGAGAAAGGAATATGCCATGTTGATGTCTTGAAAGATGTGCGGTAGGCCCAAAGTGCCGTACGAAGTTCATCCACCCAAGCGCCTTTTGACTTTTCAAGTTTCTTCTTAATTAGAGTTTTGAGAATTTTGTTGACAGCTTCGACTTGTCCGTTTGCCTGGGGATAGGCTACAAATGAGAAGCTTTTGTGGATTCCGTGCTCTTGGCATCAGTCGGTGCATTCCTCACTGTCAAATTGAAGTCCATTGTCCGATATGATTTTGAGTGGAACTCCGTACCTGCATAGAACATTTTTGATTAAGAAGTTAATAACTTTTGTCGAAGATATTTTATTCAGAGGTTCCGCTTCCACCCATTTGGTGAAATAGTCGACTGCCACTATAGCATATTTGGCTCCGCCTCGGCCCATCGGCAGTTCGCCAATCAAGTCAATTCCCCATACTGCGAAGGGCCAAGGGCTGATCATTTGAGTAATCTCATTTGTTGGTAGTCGGGAGATCTTAGCAAATTTTTGACATATGTCGCATTTTTTGACGAAGTCCAGGGCGTCTTTGTTTAAGGTGGGCCAGAAATATCCATATCGGAGTATCTTCTTTGCCAGAGTCTGTCTCCAGTGTGATCTCCGCAGCTTCCTTGGTGGATGTTTGATAAGATTTCCTTGGCTTCCCTCCCAGCGACACACCTTAATAAGGGGTTAGAGAAGCCGCGTCGATAGAGGATGCCTCCTTGTATTGTGTAGCGAGAAGCTTTCCTCAAAATTTTCCTGACTTCATTACACCCGTCGGGCAGTTGCCACTTTGTAAGTATTTTCGTATGGTAGTCATCCAAGTTTCCTCTTCGATTGCAGCTATCAGATTCACTGCTCGAAACTCAGGGCTAGTTTCTTTGAGATGGTTACTGTTCCGGAAGTGTTGCCGTCTTTCATGCTGGCTTGCTTTGTTAGTTCATCGGCCTCCTGATTCTCTTCTCGAGGAATTTGTTTGATTAAATAGTGATCCAATTGATCGAGCAGCAGCTTGGTCTTCTTTAGATATGCTGTGAGTCGTTCTCCTCGAGTCTGGAATTCTCCCAGCATTTGATTTACAATAAGTTGAGAATTACTATGGAGACATAAAGAACCGACTCCAATCTCTAGGGCAAGTTCTAATCCGTCTATTACTGCTTCGTATTCTGCGTCGTTGTTAGTGGCAGCGAATTCCAACCTTAGAGCATAGCGTAGCTTCCTTCCCCTGGGAGTGATTATTACAATTCCTGCCCCCGAGCCTTGTTCGTTTGATGCTCCATCTACAAAGAGATTCCACTTAATGTCTTTTGCTATTTCAGATTGCTCCTTACCTTCGTTGGTAGTGAATTCAGCAATGAAATCGGCCATGGCTTGTCCCTTGATGGTTGTGCGAGGATGGTAGGTGATATCATATTGACTCAGTTCAACGCACCATTTAAGTAGTCGTCCAGAAGTGTCAGGACGATGGAGTACCTGCCTTAGCGGTTGATCGGTTAGAACTCTGATGGAATGAGATTGGAAATAGTGTCGCAGTTTCCGTGACGTGATTAGTAAACAGTATGCTAGCTTCTCAAGTTTAGGATATCTGGCTTCTGCCCCTGTTAACCTCTTGCTTACAAAGTATATTGGTCGTTGTGCGCGGTTGTCTTCTCTCACCAAAGCGGCGCTTAGAGCATGAGATGACACAGCAAGGTATAAGTATAGCTCTTCGCCTTTGTTTGGAGTTGACAGTACTGGTGGTCTCTAGAGGTGTTCGATTAGGTTAAGGAAGGCTGTTAAGCATTCGCCAGTCCATTCGAACTTTCCTTTGTCTTTCTTTAGAGCCTCGAAGAATGGGACGCATTTGTCAGTCGCTTTAGAGATGAATCTGCTTAGGGTGGCCACCTTCCCATTTAGGCTTTGCATTTCTTTTCGAGTGGAAGGTATCCTGATATCTTTCACGGCTCGGACTTGTTTGGGGTTTGCTTCAATCCCCCTGGCATGGACGATGAATCCCAAGAACTTTCCTGATGACACTCCGAACGAGCACTTTAGAGGATTCAGCTTCATTCCATATTGGCGAAGTACGTGAAACATCCCCGCTCAGGTGGCTTACGTGATCGTTGGCTTTCCTCGACTTTACTAGCATGTCATCCACATAAACCTCCATAGTTTGTCCTATTAGCTCTGCAAACATCTTGTTGACGAGGCGCTGATAGGTAGCTCCGGCGTTTTTAAGTCCGAAAGGCATTACTCTATAATAGTACAATCACCGGTCAGTGATGAAACTAGTGTGGTCTTGATCGGAGGCGTGCATAGGAATTTGGTTATATCCTGAGTACGTGTCCATAAAAGTTAAGAGTTCGTGCCCGGCTGTGTTGTCCACAAGCTGATCGGTTAGGGGGAGTGGGAAGCAATCTTTCGGGCAAGCGTCATTTAAGTTGGAGAAGTCAATGCATGTTCGCCACTTCCCATTAGCCTTCTTTACTAGTACCGGGTTAGCGATCCACTCTGGGTAGATGGCTTCTTGTATGAAGTTGTTGGCAAGTAGGTTCTTTACTTCTTCATCGAGGGCTGCTGATCGCTCTGCCCCCATACTTCTCTTTTTCTGCTTTACTGACGCCTTGGTAGGATCGATGTTTAGTATGTGGCATGCCACGTCCGGGGAGATTCCAGTCATGTCAGCGTGCGTCCATGCAAATACATCCAGGTTGTGATGGAGAAAATCAATGAGTTGATCCCTCAATTCTGCTTTTAGCTGAGATCTGATTCTTAGCAGTCTACTTGAGTCGTGTTTGTCTACGGATACAAACTCCATAGCCTCTGCAGGCTCGGCGGAGGCCTCCTCCTCTTTGTCCCTGGGGTCTAATTCATTGAAAGGATCACTAGTATATCGAAGAGGAGGGGCTTTCTTTAGTTGCTATGCTTCCAAGTTTTTCACGCAGAGAGGAGCCTCTGCATTCTTCCATCTATCTTTCCTGCGATTATTGCGAAGTTCAGTTACATAGCAATCTCGAGCAGCGTCTTGATCTCCCTCTACCTCCCCTATTCCATTGTCTGTTGGAAATTACATCTTCAGGCACCATGGGGCCAAGACAATTTGGAAGTCAGACAAGGTTGGTCTTCCTAAAAAGGCGTTGTAGGCCGAGTGGTTTTCTATCAGCACAAATGTTTGTTTCCACACAACGGAGCGGGGATGACTTCCTATTTCGACAAAGAGGTCCAGTTGCCCGAGGGGCATCTTCGCATCCCCCGTGAAACCGTGTAGTGGTTTGTTGCAGGGAGACACATCTTTCATTGACAACTTCATTTTGTTGAAAGCATGCTTAAATAGGATATTTACTGAGCTTCCAGTGTCTACTAGAATTCAGAAAATTTTGGCTGGACCGAACTAGGCAGAGATGACCATAGGATCCATGTGAGGGTGCTGCCTTCCCCCTAGATCACGCCTATTGAATGTGATGTCATCATTCTCTTTCCGTTTCGGGTGGCATTCTTCTATAACAGAATTAATGCAGCCTTCATTGTTTCTAAGCGACCTACCATATCTTTCCATCTCTGCCCAGCTTCTGTCGGCGATGTGTGGTCCTACTGATATGATATGGACCACTATCTTCTCTTGACTAGAGCCGCTGGTGTTGCAATTTCCTCCGCCTACTTCTGGGAGGGGTAGCCCTGGGTTCTCATTGGCAGGAGTTGGAGTCCTGTTATGACCTTTTACATAACACTCCAGCCTCTTCCTTCTGATGTGTTCTTCAATTAAGTCCCGGAGATGATGGCGTTCATTTGTGTCATGCCCATGAGATTCGTGGAAGTGGCAGAACTTTCCAGACTTAACAGCGTTATCTGATTCCTTCTTGTGTGGGGGGTGCTTGTATCTAACTTCGTCTTGGGTGGCCAGGAAGATGTTTTCGTTTGTTTCATTCAAAGGAGTGTAAGAGTCAAATCTCGGTCCTGGCCGATATTAACGCTATTCTCCCTTCCTGCCCCCAGCATTGTCCTTAGAGTCATTTTTTCGAACATCCATTGATGCAACGGGAACCCTGTCTGGAGTTGCTTTAGTCTGTTGCCCTGACTGCCTCTCAGTGGCAGCGTCTTCAAGTCTCATATATTTTCCGGCTTCATGGAATAAATCGGGTAAGGTAGCTGGTTTTTCTTTCGTTAATCTTCTAGCAAATTTGGTATCTGGATATACACCACTACAGAGGGCCATTAAGATAAGTTTCTCATCGGCATCTTGGACCGCGGCTGCTGCGGCATTGAATCGGGTTAGATATTGTTGCACTGTCTCTCCAGGCTTCTGTTTGATATTAGATAAGGAATAAGCGTCCTTGGGTTGCTCCACATGAATGCGGAACTGGCTGATAAACTTTTCTTTCAACATTTCCCATGAGCTGATGGATCCTTGGGGTAGATGGCAGAACCAGGAGGTAGCTAGATCTGCCAAGAATAGTGGAAAGCATTTACACAATACTCCTTCTGCCGCTCCGCTCATGAGCATATGTTGTGTGTATCTTTGTAAGTATACAATGGGGTCAGAGGTTCCCCTGTAAGGTTTCATTGTTGGCATTTTCCATTCTCGGGGGGTGATGGCAATTTCGATATTGCGGGCGAAAGGGCTGGTTACCCTAGCGCCTATCCCTCGATCTCTTTGATCCCGTTGGACGCACTCTCTGAACAATCGTGCCATCCTTTCATCGGAATTTGGGGTGGATAGGAAGGAATTTGGTTCTTCTCTGCGGGATTGATTCCGTCCAGACGACTTGTAGGGATGGTATCGTCTATCACTCCTAACATTCTCCAATGGCTGCCTCTGGACTTCCGGGGGTATGCTGGGGTCAGCCACAGTTGGCCCTTGCCTTGATCTTCCACTGCTGGGTTCTGTTCTAAGCACTTCCTCGAGTCCAACTTCGGGCTGGACTCCAGCTCGGCTCCGTCCATTGGTGTTTCCATGGTTAGGTAGCATGACAGGCTCAGATACATCCGACCTCTGCCTGATAAGACATCTTATGAACTTCTTCACATAAAGAAACCTAAGGTATCTTATTTTAGAATTTTTGGAAGTAAATGTTTTATTTAAATAAAAAGATAACTTAGATAAATTTGATCCTAAATCCAACAAAGGTATCTTTATCGGATATTCTAATAGAAGTAAAGCATATCGAGTGTTTAATTTAAGAACTAACACCATCGAAGAAACAATGCAAGTTTCATTCGATGAAAGTCTCAAAATTTTTGAAGATACAAGTGATGAAGAGGATTTAATCACTTAAAATTAAGAGTCAACTGAAACTAATAATGAAATTAATTGTTTGCACAAAAAATGGGCAAACACCTCAAAGTCGTATGGTTTAGTCGATTTTAAGTTGTTCTTAGTGATTTGGGTGATTCATGCAAATATGTAAAAAGCAGGGACTAAACTGTAAAAGACACACAGATTTATAGTGGTTCGGCCGGAATGTTCCTACGTCCACTTTATATGTTATTCTCCTTCACTGTTCAGATTACAAGTACAAAGCTTTGATTACAAGTATATGAAATTTGTTTGAAAGTTCTGTCTGTGCTTGAGCTCTCAAACTTGTCTGCCATTGTTGTACCCTTGCCCCTCTATTTATAGAGTGAGGCTGGGGGTAGGGGTCTTGGATGTATATAGCTGCTAGTGGGCCTGGGCTGAAGTAATCTGGCCTGGCAGTGTTGGTCCGGTACGCCTTGGTCCGGTGGTGAGTAGGTAGAGTTTGGTTCGGTGGGACTTGGCCCGATGGTGAGTGGATGGAGTTTGGTTCGGTGGGACTTGGTCCGGTGGTGAGTGGTCCGGTAGTGGTTGGAGCGGTAGTTGGTTCGGCTATGTAGGGGAAGTGAGTTGGCTCGGCTATGCAGGGAAGTGGAGTTGGACCGGTAGTAGGTGGAAACGGGATTGGTTCGGCTATGCATGGAAGCGGGTTTGGTTCGGGAGTGCTTAGGAAAGGGGTTGGTTCGGTGGTGGTAGAAACGCACCCAACATTAATCATCCTAATAAAAAGAATAAACTTTTAAAAGATCATCCTATAGAAAATATACTAGGAGATATGCAATCTGTTGTTACAACTAGAAATCAACTAAGTAAAATGAGCAATGTAGCATTTATATCAACTATTGAACTCAAAAATCCAAAAGAAGCATCAACTGATGATACATGGATTTTGGCTATGCAAGAAGAACTAAATCAATTCACTAGAAACGATGTTTGGAAACTTATTCCTAGACCTAAAAATAAAACTATAATTGGAACTAAATGGGATTATAAAAATAAAATGAATGAACAAGGTGAGGTTGTTAGATATAAAGCCTGGTTAGTCGCTCAAGGTTATTGTCAAGAAGAAGGAATAGATTTTGATGAAACCTTTGCTTCCGTAGCAAGATTAGAAGCCATTAGGATTCTACTTACTTTTGCAAAACATAATTATTTCAAATTATTTCAAATGGATGTTAAAAGTGCCTTTTTAAATGGATTTACAAAAGAGGAAGTATATGTTGAACAACCACCACTTTTTGAAATGAAAAATTACCAAATCATGTTTACAAACTTTAGAAAGCTTTATATGGTCTAAAACAAGCTCCTAGAGCCTGGTATGGTAGACTAAGATCTTACTTATTGCAATCAAATTTTGAAATTGGTAAAGTAGATAATACTCTTTTAACTAAAAGAAATAAAAATGATATTCAACTAGTACAAGTTACGTAGATGATATCATTTTCGGATCAACTAATTTTGAAATGAATAAAGAATTTTCTGAAATAATGACAAATGAGTTTAAGATGAGTCATATGGGTGAATTAAACTTCTTTCTAGGATTGCAAATAAAACAATTAGATAATGGTATCTTTAAAATATGCTAAAGACCTAGTTAGTAAATTTGGTTTGACTACTACTAGTGGAAAACACACTATCATAGCAACCAATGAGTACCTAAGTAAAGAAGATCTCTCGAAAGATGTAGATCAAAAATTATATAGAGGAATGATTGGATCACTACTCTATACCACTTCTAGCAGACCTGATATCATGCATAGTATTTGTCTCTGTGCAAGATATCAATCCCAACCTAAAGAGACCCACTTAAAAGTTATAAAACGTATCATAAGATATATTAAACATACATTTGATTATGGCTTATTTTATCCTAAAAATGATTCTTTTGAATTAATATCTTACTTCGATGCTGATTAGCTGGTTGTAAATCAGATCGAAAAAGTACAAGTCAAACTTGTCACTTTTTAGGGCATTCTCTGATTTCCTGGTTTAGTAAAAAGCAAAACACAGTTTCTTTATCAACAACCGAAGAAAAGTATATTTCTGTTGCTTTGGCTTGTTCTCAAGTAATATATGTGCAACAAACTTTAAAAGATTTTGGTTTAAATATCTCAAAATCACAAATTTATTGTGATAATACTAGTGCAATAAATTTATCCAAAAATCCTACTCATCATGTTCGAACTAAACATATTGATATCAGACATCATTTTCTTAGAGATAATATAAGTAAGGAAGTAATTACTCTCGATTATATCAATTCCGAGAACCAAATTGCTGATATCTTAACAAAACCCTTAAATGAATCTATATTTACTAAATGAAGAAGAAAATTAGGTATTTGTTCAATAACTGGATATAGAATATAAATATCAAGTATAATTAAAATTAATCAAATAGCAAAAATATAAGTACCTTGTCGACAACCCTCATTTACCCCTGTCGACATATAACGAATTTTTTCTTTTGAAAGTTTTCCCACCAAAATTCAAATGGGTGGTTATATATTCTTCTTATTTCAAAATTTTGTTCATTCTTTCTGCCCTTTCTCTAATTTAATTTCTGAAACAATAAAACAATGGCCTCCTCCTCTTAATCAAATAAAAATTCAACCTTTTCGTTCCCTTCTCCTTCTACCGGACCATTTCAACGAACTACGCTTGCACGAGTGATAAAAATGGAGGATTCCTTGAAGGATGCACTACAACTTATGACTGAAATTCAAGTAGCGCAAATCAGAATGGCCAAAGAACAAGAATGGCAAGGCAAAATCCTTAGAAACTTGCAAAAATTTCTAGTGGACAATAACTCCAATCCCATCTTGATTGATGAAGAATCTTCAAGTGATCAAGTGCAAGAGGATAGCAAGGAAGAAGAAGAAGAAGCCCTCATGGAAGAAGAGCACGCTGAAGATGACGACAAAGTTGTTTACGTTGGCATAGTGTTCTTTGACAAGGATGGAAATCTAGTCGAACAACATGGAAATTTCTGTTTCCACTATCCAAATTGCTCGGTTCATAGTTCTCCAATTTTCAAGGAAACACATCAGTTTCTTTTCTCTCTTTCTTATCGTTATATGATCTTACTTACGTTTTCTACGCAAATGAAAATATAACAATATATAATTAATAAATGATTTGTGTTCTTATATTTGAATTCTCACATTATTTCTATTATAAGTATTATCATATATGGATTCTTAGTTAGGATAGTTAGTAGTTAAGGGCTAAGTTTTAGTTGCAGAATTAAGTGTTGATTATTTATGATAACACTATCATTATAATCACATGTCATATAGTATTAGAATAAGGGGGGTTATATAGTTTGGAGTTAGTTTTTGTTGATGACAAAGGGGGAGAAGTATAAAATAGGATAGTTAGGCATAGATTAAGGAGGAGTTATTAATTTTAGGGGGAGTTATTAGGATATAATTAATATTTTATAAACAAAGGTTGTCATCATCAAAATAGGGAGATTGTTAGTCCCTGAGAAGTTGGTTTTGATGACAACAACCTTAGAATAAGATTATAAAATATATATAGTAACATTATTGTTAAATATATATGTATATGCAGGATATATATACAGGTACCAAAGAATGAAGACTGTACAGTATAGAGATTCAAGAACTGATAAACTCAAGATCGAAGATATCAAGATTCAAGACTCATGAGTATCAAGATTATCAAGAGTTCAAGATTTCAATATAAGTAATTTAGTTAGGAATTTTGTTAAAACTCCTAGAAAAGCACTGACATTTTAAAATCCATTTTATTCGTGGAATGGAATCTACTTCGAGCCCGTTAAAGGATGAAACCCTAAGTGGGATGGAACCTATGAAAAATCTAGTGGAACATTGTTTTGTATCCACTAACTTTTTTTCAAATGTTTTACAAAATTATATCTTCTTTTCAAAATGATTTCAAAATCTTCTTTAAAAAAATAAAAAACATCTATCCTGGTTTTTTAATACTTTTAGCGTCAAAATAATCTTTATTTTCAAAATCAAATTATCCACATTTTTAAACTATCTTTTAATTATAATATATTTAACTTTTAATATTTATACTTATATTTAAATATAAAATTATAGTAAAATTTTATATATACCAAAATATTATTCACTATACTTATTTATGTATTTTAACCATAGTTAAGTATATTTATAAAGTTTAAAATAGTTTTAATACAAGATAGAAGTTATTTTCAAAGAAAAACAAATTACCAAAAATAACTTAGGCCTGTCGACAACCTCAAGGAAGCCTTGTCGATAAGGTGACAGTTTATTTCAAAAGTTTGAATTTCAAAGGAAGTGTCTATTTGTCATATCCTTTCACGAATGGACATGACTGTTGTTCTACTATATATAGGGGTTGTTTTAAACGAATTTGTATTCATATATTCTCTGATTTCACTCCTCTTCTTCTTCCACATTTCTTTATATACATTTTTAGCATTACTTTGCCGAAATCACCATTGAATCTAACTAGATCATCTCTAGTTTGATTCTGTATCACTATCTCAACAAGATCCCAGTGACATTTAGAGTTATAGACTTCTTTGTAATCGATCGGGTGAGAAAAGGTGTGATTGTAGCCTGAAAAACCAATCAAGTGAGAAAAGGTGTGATTGTAGCCTGGAAAATCAATCGGGTGAACTTGTTGCCCGTAAAATCAAGTAACTCTACCCAGAGGATTGTGAATGTGGAGCGGTGTACCTCGTGGCCTTGAAATCAAGGGTGTATGTAACGACCCAGAATTTTTTATTAATTAAAATTCGTATATTTAATTAATTTTAAATATAAATAAGTGAAAATTAACAGTCGAATAATTTATTTATCGAATATTGGATTTAATTGGACAATTAAATCGATAATTTAATAATTGAAATTCCAGAAATAATTGAAAATTGGGTTAATATGATTGAAAATGATTTGTAAAATTTTATTATATCATATTGAAGTTATAGAGACGTTATAGAACTTTTAAAATCGAATTAAAAGTTTATTTGTGAAAATTGAATATTTTAATATTTAATTATCGAGTGAAAATAGCCAGTTTTCGAACAGTCTCAGAGAAGGACGAAACTAGTTCCATTGGATCCGTAATAGTTTGTTATTACCGGATTTCAATTTTCGTAGCAATCGGAGTTGTCGTTTGATCGTGGCAGCTCGAAACGCATCGAAATTGTTTGGCGAGTAAAAATAGTCATTTTTCAAAAAGTCTCAGATTTCGACGAAACCAGTTTCATCGGATCCGTAATGTGATATTATTGTAAGGTTTCAAATTTCGTGTCACTCGGATTTATCGTTTGTCCGGTACAAGCCAAAACGCCTAGAAAATCGTTTAATTTTAAATTGAACGTTTATTGCCATAACTCGCACAGATGACCGAAATAGCTCCTGAAACATGTTCCATTATGTTCGGAACGTGGGATAAACCCTAGAAATACCGGTTACCGCGCGTAAATCGGAGTTTGGAAAAGCCGAATGAATAGTGTTCGATATTTTCTATAAATAGACAAATTTTATCACAAAATAAAATAAAATAGAGCTAGGGTTTAATGGCCGGCCGCCTCTTATACGATCAATGGCCAGAAATTGACTTCGTTTTCTCCTCAATCACTCTCAATCTACAAGGAATTACGCGAAGTGTTCAACACGAAAGTCGAAGAGCTCGACGAGAGCTTCGATTTCATACGGCGATGATGGATTATCGTCATCATTTGGAGGCTCAATATGGTCGCGTTATTTTATGTTTTGGGTTCGTCGTTCTCGACTATGGTGGGGCCGAGTTCGACCAAATCGCGGCCGATGGTGGTGGCCGTGGAGAGCTTCGGGGCGGTGGTGCTCGATCAACAGGAAGTCGAGTGTATTGGTCGCAATAATTCACGTGGGGGGAACGGCAATGGGTTGGCTTCGTTCGAAATATACTGGGAGATGGAAGAAAGCAGGGTCGGCCTAGATGCTAGGGCTTGGGGATGGATGGTCCAGATTTGTCTAGGTTTAAAATAAAATTGAAATTAAAAAGTGTAAATCTATTTATATTTATAATTCGTGTAACTTTAAAAATGTGTATCTTTTTCATACGAGGTCGAAAACGTGCGAAACAAGTTGCGTTGGAATCGTATGGACGAGCACTAAGGACGTTCTGGAGCTCAGAAGGCGAGCTGGATGGCAGGGTCGTATGGAGAGTTTACTCTATGATATTGTTGTATCTGGATATGATCGTTTTATCCAGTGTTTATGTATATGTATAACTCTAATATATGAAAATGTAAATGTACAGAATACAGTTCTTTTTGTAAACTGTTATTATGTGATATTATATTTTATCCGCTGCGAATGTGAGGTTTTCCGTGTCTTGTTTCTATTTCTTCTTCTTCTATCTTTCTCTTTTCACTAACTATCTGAAAATTTCGGGATCGAAATTTCCAGGTTGTTACATTTGGTATCAGAGCTTTGATACCAACTGTCTCGAATCTATAAGTACTATTCCGTCAACTCATTACGGAATCACCCACAGAGTTATACTAACGTATAGCCCTTACACCTCGAGTCTTCACTCTTCACATAAGGTTCACGACCTAACGTTATTTGGAATCGATGTGGTTTTCGGATATTCCAAATATGGAAACCCGATCCCGGTCTCATCGAAATCCAAAGCGTGTCTTTTAGGTCCAAGTTTTTTAAAGGTTTAAACAATTCAATTCAGATTTAAACATAGCATCACATAATATTATCAACAGATAATAATCAATATCTATCACTGATATACGACATCTCATCACAGAATATAACTCAACTATCATTCAACAGATATCAACCATATTCAGATATCAATTCAAACTATCATCCACAAGCAAACACTACTTAATTCATATCATAATTAATTTAATTAATTTAAATTAAATTAATTACTTAAGAATTTATCACTTAATCTTGCTTAAACAAACATTAATTAATTAATCACCACCATTTAATTAATTAATTACTTCTTAATTATCTTATTATTAATTCATTACTACTTAATTAATTAATAATCTTTATTTAATTATCAATTAATTACTATAATTATTTATTAATTAACTTTGATGAAAAATTAATCATTCCTTAATTGGTTATTAATTAACCCTTAATTTATAATTAATTAACCTTAATTACTTCTTAATTACCTTAATTAATTCTTAACTAATTACAAATTAATTTCTTAATTACATAATTAATTATTTATTAATTAACCTAAATTATTTAATTAACTAAACCTTAACCCTTAATTAATTTACAATTAATTATAAATTAAGAAATGTTTAATTACTTAATTAATTAACTCTTAATCCATTAATTAATTAACTTCTTAATCACTAAATTATTAATCATTAATTACCTATTAATTAATTCCTAATTAATTAATTAATTAAATCTTAACAATTAATTAATCAAAATTAATAAATTAATTCCATCACTAATTACTAATAAATTTAAGTAAAACATTAGATTAAAGACAGAGGAGCCAGTTAGCATCAACCAGGCATACAAGATTTAGTTTAAAAGATGCAGGCTTGCACACAGATTCTTCAAGCATTGGATTCAAAGAAATGGGTTTAAAACTTAAAGACTAGAATCTGTTGCAGTTTGATGATGCTTGAAGAAAAATTTGTTGTGATAAGTTGCATGTGAAATTGTGAGTAATTTCATTTTTAAACTTAAAATAAAAGTATGTTTGCATGTTTTGTTATATGAGTCCCCCTGTTCATGATTTCCAGGCTCTAGTTTTAATTTAAATTCAAAAAAAAAAACTCTTGAGTTAATCCCTGTTTAAACTTAAGTTATAAACAAAACTTTTTTTTGTTTCATTTCAAAATTTTAGATTGGAATTATACTTAAGTTAAAATTAGTGGAGTATCTCTGGAGATTGCCTGGAAGTCAAAAATGTCAACAACAAAAAAAAGTGTCAAAAACCAAACTTGGTAACTCATGAGTTCAATCTTCAAAACAGCAATTAACAAAAGCTAAAGCCTAAAACAATCAAAGTTTCAAGACTTCAACCTGGAAGTTTTTGCAAAAGAAAAGAATTTGAAAGAAGATCAAAAGTAAGATGAATCTAAGCAAATCTGGAAGCTACAGATCAAAGAAAAAGCAACTCGGTAAACATGCAAGTTCAGGGTCACTGGAAATCAAATGTTTCAGCAAACAAACAAGATTTCCCGAACAAAGTAGAAGTGAAAACAATTTACATTCACAAGTTTAAACCAAAGAAATCAAGCAACTTCAAAAATCTGGAAATCAAATGCAAAACTCTCTGGAAAATAAAAAAAAAGGCAAGTAATTTTCTTTAAAAGTTTGAATTGAATGTTGTTGATCAATAACAAAGAAAGAATCTAAGCAATTGTATTAATCCAAGTTACAGGAAACAAATCAAGTTCAAGGCAAAACTCCTTTTTGGTTTCAACTGCAGAAATAATAAGAAAAATAAAGGGAGTTTCTCTGTGTATAGCAGAGATTCATACTGTAGGTAAGAAAATTTAAAAAACTTTTGTTATTAATGAAATGAATAAACAAATAAAAGAGTGAATGAGCAAAGATTCTTAATGTCAAATTCCAGGCTCAGATTTTCCTTTCCAGGCTCAAACACTCCTCTGTCTTTCTGAAACATTCCAGGTGAGCAACTTTCCCTTTTAAAGCCTGATTTTGTTGGTACATTGTGATGTTATGATGATTGTTTGATTTTGTGATGGTGATGAATGAATGCAAATGTGTCTGTATATGCTCTGATACCAAATGTAGCGACCCGGACTCGGCCTTCGAAAATCGGCACCGAATACGACACTCGTATTCAAATGCCGCAGATCCAAACGTCGACTCTGGTTCGCCGGAGCTTATAACACCATTAAGTAAAACAACACAGCGGAAGAAAAAGAATAGCATATCAATATACAACGCTGATATTCATTGTATCAACGTTGTATATTGATATATGCTATTCTTTTTCTTCCGCTATGTTGTTTTACTTAATGGTTTTATAAGCTCCGGCGAACCAGAGTCGACGTTTGGATCTGCGGCATTTGAATACGAGTGTTGTATTCGGTGCCGATTTTCGAAGGCCGAGTCCGGGTCGCTACATTTATAACATTTAAAACTTATGATTAAAACTTATATAAGATAAGTCTTAATATACTTAATTTAATTAAAAACTAAGTTAAAAATACATTATTATTTCAAAAGGGAAATCAAGTTTAAAAATATTTGTTTGAAAACAAATCTACTTCTAATAGACCATTTAAATTTATCTTATTTGAAAACATTCAAGTTTTAAAACCTATTCAAATCCCAGATTTGAATTCAAGATAATTGAATCCATTATTTGTTTAAACTTTTGATTTAAAACTTCAATTAATCTTTGTTTAATGTATTTTTAACTTAGTTTTTAATTAAATTAAGTATATCAAGACTTATCTTATATAAGTTTTAATCATAAGTTTTAAATGTTATTTATATTTATTCTACCTTGTTCATCAAATCCATAAAAATCTGAGTGACTCATCTGACTCAGTCACACATCATTACAACAGAATCCAAATCAAAAGCTAGATCAGTCCAATTCTAATTCCAAAAATAATTATGAGCTGTGCAGCAGAAGCAAGGTAGTAGCCCAGCCATTGTATGGAATCCAAAATCCAATAAGTGCCTGTACGGTTTTGATTGTGCCCAACTATGTTGGAACGTGAGATTTAAGCATTCCAGCTATTTCTGTATTTTATTTTGAAAACCCTAGACACTATTATAATATCACTGGATTTCCTATCAAATGATTTGGTTAGCGTAAGGTAAAAACTTTTCCATGTTTATGTGTGAGAAGTCTTACGTGATACCTTTTCTTTTCAAAGGTTTTCTAAACTTAAGCAATTTTAACCCGTTTACTCACACCAGACCCCTGTCTCACCCGAGTGTTTATTTTCTGTTTTATTAAACTCTTGGGTACTCATATTATGTATGAGTAGTCAAGTGGATCAGGTTAGCTTGACGAATTCTGGAGGAGTAATGGAGCAGGAGGCTTCGACATGTAGTTATATATTGGTTCCGCTGTGTAGGTTGTGTCTGTATCTTGTATACTTGAGTTGTATAGTTAGACAGAAGTTTATAACTGTCTATTATCTGTTGTTTAAGTTGTGTACTCTGATGTAATGAGATACTATGTAAATATTTTATGTTAATTATTATATTTATTCGTTCCGCTGTGAGTTCTCTGATGTTGTTATGTTTCTTCTTTCTCTTTCTTTTCTTCTTCTATCCCTTTCTTTCTTTAAGATGATGCGATTTTCTGGGAGAAGAAAGTCGGGTCGTCTCATTTGGTATAAATTCTTATTTAATCTAAATGCAATTATAAACATAATTAAGTTACTTTATTAATAAATGCTTATATAAACTATGCTCTGATACCAACTGTGACGACCCGGCTTTCTACTCCCAGAAAATTGCGTCGTCTTGAAGAAAGAAAGGGATAGAAGAAGAAAAGAAAGAGAAAGAAGAACACAAACAACATCAGAGAACTCACGGCGGAATGAATAAAATATAATATATCTCATAAAATATTACATAGCATCTCATTACATCAGAGTACACAACTTAAACAATAGATATTAGACAGTTATAAACTTCTGTCTAACTATACAACTCAAGTATACAAGATACAGACACAACATACACAGCGGAATCAATATATATAACTACACGTCGAAGCCTCCTGCTCCATATCTCCTCCAGAATTCATCAAGCTAACCTGAACCACTTGACTACTCATACATAATATGAGTACCCAAGAGTTTAATAAAACAGAAAATAAACACTCGGGTCAGACAGGGGTCTGGTGTGAGTAAACGGGTTAAAATTACTTAACTTTAGAAAACCTTTGAAAAGAAAAGGTATCACGTAAGACTTCCCACACATAAACATGGAAAAGTTTTTACCTTACGCTAACCAAAACATTTGATAGGAAATCCAGTGATATTATAATAGTGTCTGTACGGTTTTGATTGTTATGGAATTGGATTGGAGTCGTTTGGAGTTAGTGAGAATTTCAGGTAAAATTAAACGCACGCTTAATTTTATTCGAAATAAATCGCTAAAACGAAATTGAAATCAAGGTGAGAACTTCTCACTCAATCGAATCGGTTTCGATTTTATTTTAAATAGTTAGATTTAAAATTTTTGAATGTATGTTTGAATGATGATTGTTATCTATTGATTGTTAAAATAGACATTATGCGCCGTTAGTAAGCGGAGGTTATTTATTAAAAACATATACCGCGAATATTTCACAGTATAGTGAAATTGGTATTATTTATGTACTTGGAGTTGATTTCCCGTAGTATATAGCGGATGAGACCCTATTGCGCCGTCTATTAAGCGGATAATATTTTAAATCCCATATACCGCGATAATTCCGTACTGGAGCGGAATTAGTATTGTGCTAATGTTGTGGATGCAGGAAAACAGGTTGGAGGGGTCCAACTGGATTCCTCAACTGTATTGATTTATTTACATATATTTTGATATTTGTTGATTATCATATCGATATATGATATTTGGATGTCGTGATTGACTATTTGGTGCTGTTGCATCATCGGATCCATTTTTGAAGTTTTAAAATAATGATTTTGGTTTTTAAAGGAATTTTTAAAGTGATTTTTGAAAGTATATGTTTTATTAAAAGTTTGAATTGATTTATTTTAAATAAATTAACGTTATAAGTTTAATGTTATAAAAGTTATGATTTTTGTAAAATATAACCAAATTAAGATTTTTTGAAATAAATAGTGATTAATTTATAAAATGGTTTAATTGGGAATTTTGAATTATTATAAACGGTTTATATAAAAGATTTATAAAATTGATATTTATAAATTAGAAATACTGGAATTATAAAACGACTTTTTATAAGTAATAAAGTGAAATAAAAATGGATTTCATAAGTGAATTGAGATTTATAAATTTATGAAATATGAATATATATAAAATGGATAGATTTTGTAAAATATAAGATTTATAAGTAATCAACTTATAAATCGGATTTTGGCATATAAAATGAGATATAAAAAGGATTTTTATAAATAGAAGTTTATAAAAATATAAATGGAGTTTATAAACGTTGTTTATAAATCCGAAATCAATTGAATTTGATAAGTTGGATATAGGAATATATGAAAGGAATTTTATTCACGATTTTGGATAATGGATAATCCTTTAATTAAATATGTAGAAATGTTGAAATTGGTTAACGAAGTATATTCACGATTTTGGACAGTGAATATATTATTAAATGAAATGGATATGTTTTTAGGGAAGGAACATTATGAAATGAAGTTAATGATTTTAAAGACGTTTTAAAGTGCATTAAGTATCGAATACATAGATTTCAACATTCATTGTTGAAATAAACGTTTTCGAGAAATAGAAGGAAATGGTGGACTATAACACTGTTGTTATAGTAAATGATTTCCGGAAGGAAATATTTGTATAGTATTGGGATTTATATATCTATTTTAATTTCGAATCCCTATACTAGTGATTTTGGGTCGTCGTAATAATGTTTTACGTAACATTCGTTTTGACCCAAACAAATGTGTTTAAGAGAATGATTTCTTAAAGAATGAAATATATACTTAATTTTCGATTTAAGTATATTGAATATTTTCCAAGTGTTGAAAATGAATGGATTTGTAAATTACTTATTATTTAATAAGTATGGAAATGTTTTCCAATATGAACTGAATGTTTTGAGAATTTATTCTTTTAAAAGATAAATTGAAAATGAATATCAGAAATCGATTTGAAATCGTATATTCATAAATATTTTGGAATGTAAATTCACCGTGGAATTTATATAAAAGGGAATTTTTTTTAAAAATAAACATCGATTTATTTTTGAAGCGTGGGAATTAATTTACGGATTTGGAACGTAAATATAAAGTAAATCGTTAAGGATTTATTTAATTGGTTTAAATAAACCATTTTGAAATGGAAGTATTTCCGCGTAACGAAAATGATTGAAATTTGTTTTCAAATGGTTGAAGTGTGGAAAATTATATATCTAGTAAAGATATTTTGGAAAGTAAATAATTTGGAAAATTATTTGGAATTTGGTGATGTTGAACACGCCTATTGATAGTTAAATAATCCGACTATCAATATTTACCTTTAAATAGGTATTTGTTGTGATTGCTTGAATTTGAATGCCACGCTTATTTTTGAATAAGCGCTCACTATTCGGGTTAGCCGGGAAAGGACCTTGGGATCGTATAACCCATTCCGAGTATGTGATACGTCGTTATGGATTGCATTTGAAGACCGGTGTTGAAGACCGGGTATTTGTGAAAACGATAGAATGACCTATCGATTGTTTCCGCACTGTTAGCTACGGTATGGAGATTTCCTTTGTGATGGGAAATTCGATCGGGTTTGTGAATACTCGGATTGCAAGGACTTCCTTGGAAGTGCCTTCGGTTACGTTCGATCCCGGAACGTACTTGTATGGATGTGTGTCCTACATTACAATTTGAGATGTAAAGCTGGTTTCTATCAAATATATTTCTGTTGGTGGCGGAGAATTTATTCTCTTAGCTTAACACCCTTCTCTGAGACGTACGAGCTCAGAGGTTATGTAGTTGATGGTTACTAGTGATACATTCCCAAGTTGGTAATGTGGCATATAAGTGCTATTGAGCATTTGTGAATTTAAAGCACAGCTTTTATATAAAGCATTGCTTTGTGAACGAGACTTCGTCAAGCCTCACAGACCAGTTGTGGTCGAAACAGGAATCGTGGAAGCAAGGTTATTTGGGGGTCGCTCCTCCATAGGGTATGTCATTTCCTCTCTGGATTATAAGTGGTATCATGGTATGGAGCGCAGATACTTACTTTGTGGACACACTATATTTATTGTTGTGTGATGTTGGTTATCGAGCGCTCAGTTTAAGGTTCCAAAGGACCGGAGGATGACATTCTCGTGTCAGTTGTTACCTAGTTTGAAAGGTAACCTGGCCTTGTGTAGCAGAGATCTAACCGTAACGTTAGATTCGGGAATGTTTCTCCAGAGGCGTTCTATTTTACTTGGAAAGTTCCTTTGCCCGACCAATTGTTGGAAATCCAAAACAAAACAATACGTGCCTTGTACGGTTTTAGTTGTAGAACCTGCCATTTAATATGGTTGCTATAGTAGGCATACCATCATGGTACGTATGTTGGCTAAGATTTATATCTTTACTTTCGAAATGAATTTTTCCTACACTATGCACTAGTAATAATATCAAATGTTTCTTTTTAATGCGTATCAAGCATCTTTGACTATCATAAGGAGAAATCTCCTCCAATTCTGCATTTGCATTGTGTGTGTGGCGGGAGACCTTATGGTAGTTTCATTTTCAAAACACATTGCGAATTGACTTTGAAAATTTCTCCTATTCTTTGTTTTAAAGATAAATAACTGTTTTAAGTTCTCACACCAGTCACATGACTTACCTGGAGTTTATTGTTTCCCTTCCTAAACTCTGGGTGCCCACCAATTTCCACACGGATAGTCTAGAGTTAGGTTATCAGGTTATTCTAGACTTTGGAGTGCTATGGAGCTCAGGAGACGAGCTGCATATCGAGACGTACCACTTGTATATGATATTATACTATGTATTATTCCGCTGTGTATTCTGCATGAGGACAAGTTTATATAACTGTCCGTTAATGTATTGACTTTGTTGTCTATTGTTGTTGTAAATTCTGATAATGATGTAATGTATAAAATGTACAGTTCTTTGTTTTAAAGATTATTCATTTATCTATTATATGTTGTTCCGCTGCGATTGTGAGATTCTGATGTTGTTCTGTTGTTTTCTTTCTGTTTCGTTCTATTTTCTTTTCTCTCTATTTTCTATCTTTTTCTCTCTTCTTCTACCTTTTCTTCTTCTTAACCCTAATGGTTCGTATTTCTGTTCATCTTGAGTTAATCTATGGAGATTAGTGTATATTCAAGGGGTACGGAAAAGCGGACTTTTACAGTGTAATTGTAAGAATTGATGTTGAAAGGAAATCTGTACTTGTGTTGCGGGACTGGATATAGGGTAACTTCGAACTAGTATAAAATTCGATGTGTTCTTTCCTTTATTGCTTTTACTTTATATCTACATCTGTGTTTGATTCTGTGATCATATCTGTATCTGAATATTACATACATTTGTGTTCAAATTAATATAAACTCAAAAAGAATTAGTAATTCCTTAAAACACTATTCACCCCCCCTCTAGAGTTAATTCTAGCCTTAAGATCCATAATCCGCCTTTCTCACAGAACCAAGGTCCAAACCCAATCAAGCAACACCTTTCCTTTCTTCTCATTCCTTGCCTTTACCTTGCCTTAGCCTCCAAACCCAAATCAATGCTCATGGTCTTCATTTGAGGGGAGATTGGCTTCCAAACTTTAAGATCCAACTAGGTAAGATGTTTTGTAATATGGTAGTAAGGCTTCACTCCAAGTTTGAGTTGATTTGGAGTTTATTTGATTTGGAGTTTATTTGCAAATATTTTTCTTTAGGAAATTATGAAGAAGAAGAAGCCATAGATTTGCTTATATCAAGCTTTGCGAATTTGTGATTATAGCTCTAAGGTATGCATCATCTTATATAGGCAAAAGAATGGTATTGCGTAGGCTTGCTTTCACCCCTACCATGCCATGGAAGACTCAACTCTCATTATTTCTCCTTTACATCACTTTTCCTTTATGCTAATTACCATTATACCCCTCTCATGATAATATCACTTATCCATTAGAACATTCTAAAACCTTCCAAGCTTTATGAAGATGAGAGTGTGTTAATTATTTTCTAATGGGTTCAGTCAATTATTAACCAAGTGCATAAGAGTTCGAACAACTTATACCGATCGCTATTTACCGATAAACCAATTTTCGGTCACATTATCGATTTTTCTTTAAAGAATATATTTTTGTAAATATTTTTTAAAAACAAGATTCTTATCATTATTCATAACTTAATTGATGTCCAACAAGGTTATAAAATTGTATTTATAACACTTGATTATATTTCAAAATGTTTTGATATTCGAAGATGAAGTGTTCGAATTTCAGGGTCACTATAGATTTAGTACGAGTAGTGTTTAAGATAGAATTCTTGTCCTGACAGCGTGAACTGAAAAAGATCTTTGTTTTCATTTGGTTAATGTATAACCCTGCTACTTGTCTCACGTGTATAGTAATCTGCTTAACCTTAGTTGCACACTTTTCATTAACTTTGATAAGTTCCCAATGCAGTTTGCAGAACTTCGAAGTGAAACCATCTGGACCAGGAGATTTTTCTTCTTTAATTGAAAACATTACATCTTTAACCTCCTGTTGAGTGTTCTGACTATAGTAGGAAATTAGACCCCATGTCAATTATATATTGTCTGCATTTAATGTCATCTGGCCTTCGCAACTGAAATATATCTCCATTATATTAGTCCTGATAGCACTGCACTTCTTGTTGTTTAATTTGTAAATCATCATTTACCAAATGTCTTATGTCATTACATAAAGATGAAATTCTATTTCTGCATGCCCTTTTCAACATTTTTGCATAAAAGAATCTTGTATTCGAGTCCCCTTCAGTAAGCCAATCGTCCTTTGATTATTGCAAGTTATGTACATATTTACATGCATTTGTTGCTTAAGTATATTACCGGCATGTAGTAAGCCTTCATACATCATGACGTCTTGAAAATGATTATCTGCTTCAAGTAAATGAACATTGTACAGTTCCTCTAGTGCAAAGAGGAAAGTGTTCTCTTTCTGTCTTTGTAACGACCCGGAATTTTCGATCCTGAAATTTCTGGATAGTTAGAAGAAGAAGAAAAGAGAAAGAAGAAGAAACAGAAACAAGTCACAGAAATCTCACATTCGCAGCGGATCAAAATATAATATCACATAAATAACAGTTTTACAAAGAAGAACTGTATCAGTACACTTACATGTTTATACATCATAGTTACAACCATTACACAACACTGGACAGTTAAAACAACATGTCCTAGATATACAACAATATATCACACCGGAAACACTCTATACGTTCCTGCCATCCAGCTCGTCGCCTGAGCTCCATAATATCCTTACCTGATATCTGTAATACTTGGTCTAACCCGAGCATTACATCAATGTAACACCCGGGCCAGGCTGGAAACCAGCGTGAGTAAACCCATCTAACAAGGAATACAAAAGCATTCCACTATATAAACCCGGGTAACTTGTATTAATTTACAACTTCACAAGTTGTTATAGACATCACTAATTTCACATATCAATTTCTAAGTACCAAACTTAGATACAATGGTCCAATTAACTTAAATCATTCCATTTCAGCCTATTGATTCCACATATCAAATTCGTCAGAATTTTTATAGATTATAAATCGAAGTGGTTTCAGGTATTTACAAATACCCGACTCTAGTCTCTTCGAATTCAATGCCATCTTAACCCATACTATTCAAGAGAGACACAATCCAACCTTTAATCACAAGATGTCACTCTTTTACACAACAATTCATCATCGACAGATAACCACATAATCACTATTCAAGACAAACTTATCATGTCTCAAACATTTCATATCAGAAATATCAACTAATCATTTATAAGAAAATTTTATTAGTCACACATTCCTAATAAAATCAAATCAATTTTCTTTAATCGCCTTTAATCTTTCTTATTTAACAATAATTATTCTCAAACCAAATAATTAATCATCATTTTAATTAATCACCCTAGATTAATTTTTCTTTAATTGCATTAAGTAATTAAACCTTAATTAATTACACAAATTATTATTCTTAACCATACAGAGTAAGTAACCTTTAATTACCTTTATTTATTAACTATTCTTCTAATTTCATTTAATAATTACTCTTTAACTTTAATTACATTCATTACTCAACCTTGGTTTATCACCTTAGTAATTAACTTGCTTCAATTACTTATATAAATTAAATCAAACCCTTAACTAATTTCATTAATTAATCCTTTAATTACGCTGAATAATCACCACTTAGTTACTTCCTCAAGTAATTATCCTTTGATTAATATCATCAAGTAATTTCCCTTAATTAATTACATCCAGTAATTATTCATTAATTACTTCACTAAGTAATTATACTTAATCTCATCATCAAGAGATCCTCTTTAATTAATTAAACTTAATTAATAAATTAAAATTAATCACATTAACTTAATTAATTACACCAAGTAATTAATCCCTTAAATTACTTCATTAAGTACTTACTCTTACTTAATTCATAAGTTCTTATCTTTAATTAATCATTAATTAATTACTTAGTTAATTATTAACCAATCATTTAAAATCAATTAAATAATTTCTTAATTACTTATACTTAAAAGATTCTTAATTAGGAAAAACTATTTATCTTAAATTCATCAAAACTCTTAATCACTTATAGATAAACTCTTAATTATAATTGATTATTAAATCCTTATCATAAACTTTATTTAAAATATAACATTTTAGACATCAATTATAATTAAAACAATATAAACATCTAATTTTAAACCTTTAAAACCTTTGAACTTTCCAAAGTTATTAAATAAAAATTAGTTTGAAAATCTACTTTCTATCCTTTAGATACTTATCTATTTAAATATTTAAAACTTATTAAAATAATTATCTAGAAAACAATTTAGTTCACTAAATAAAACTTGTTTACCTTTGTTTTTAAAACATGAATTATTTACAAAAATCAATTTTCTTTGTTTCAAAATCTTATTTAAAACTTCATGTTCCATCTTAAAGTCTAAACAACATAAATAAAAAACCCGAGCAAACCCCTCAATTTCCCCGATGCAAACACGAGACACGCCCACATACATCGTGCTTCGAGTAATACTCGAACAATCCCGAAGTAAAACCCAAGCAACCTTCTCCTTCTTCCAAACCCAATTCCAGATGCAAGCAAACGTGCACATCCACGTACACACCGACCACGATCGCTACGAACCACATTCAGGCCTCCGACCAGTCGACATCCACCTCGTCTTCATGTACGACCACCAAATCTCCCTTGATTCGAACGAGAATCGAATTCGAAGAAGAACCCACACAGCCGAATACGCCATTATCAGAAAATCAATCACCTCTGATGATCCTTGCCTCGAGATGCTTCGTCATCTTCACCGTAGCTCCGCCACGTCTTCCTGCACCTCCAGAACACCACGCGATCAACTCCGGTCCGTCTATACATCGCGAATCCCCTTTGAACAACCACGTCCAAAACAGGTGATAAAAACCTATCCCATCGATTCCTGGCCACCACGATCATTAATAAATCACCAAATCATTTTTCCGATGATCCTTGTCTTCCCTTCGACCTTCAAGCCCAACCACGTTGCTCAGTTCGTCGCTGATCAACAGAAAACGACTAAAATAGTCGATTCGTTCAACTCAAGAAACCCAACCAATTATCCAACTAAAAATAAAGATATTCACACTAAAATTCATGATTTCCCATCATGAATTCAACCGTACAATCCAATCTTAAAATTAAATTTATTAAATTTTGACCAAACTTACAATTTCACTGTAAATTTTGAAATTTCTAGCCAAATATTCCCTTTAAATTCCTGTAATTATTTTTAGGAATGATGTTACATGATTTCAAACATTTACCATTTACACATCATAAGCTAATTTGAATTCAGAGATGAGATATTGGATTCTAAAAGAAAAATCAAACTCTGATAAAACACAGAGCTTATATTTGTATACTCACAGGCATTCACACAGACATTCAATATTCATACATAAACATGCATCCAATTTAATCCAAAATTTCAGGCAAGCAACATAATTTACATTCAGATATCACAGTAAAAATCTAGGTTTAAAACAGTTTTTAAGATTTGTTTACTCACCCTCTTTCTTGCTGTTTGCACTGCTTCCTTGCTTTTAGCCTCCTTTTCTTTTTCTTCTTGATTCTTTTGTTCTTTTTTTTAATGGAAGATCTATATTTGCTTCCAACTTAAGCTTGTTCGAATCGATGAAATAAGAAGACAGGGTGGAGATATATGTAGGTTGCAGCTCTGTACATAGTGAGTAGTTTTCACTTTTTCTCTTAATTTTTTTTCATGCGTGAATATGAACTGTAGAACCATCTATATAAGAGATGGTAAAGAGTATACTGTAAGCTATAGGGGCTGAAACGTTTTGTACAGGCTTGATTTTTTCTATGGCTTGATTTTGACTTTGACATTGATAAGATATTTTGTATGCTTGGATTTGATGTTGTCTCCTCTTTTGTTTACACATCTCTTTATATGAATTTTATATTGTATATATCTTTTGTATGTATGTATATGTGTATGGTTATGTACTTGATCTCTATTACCTCTAAAAATAAAAGAAAACAAAGAAAAATTGACACTTGTTCATCCACATGATTTAAACCTTAACACTTGTTAATTTATATGTCTTAATAGCTTACAGTTGTAATCTTCCATGTTAATAATAGTTTTATATATAATATATCGAAAATTTCCTTTATTTAGTTTATATTTATGTGTGTTTTTGATATAAACTTATATCTTTCTTAAATACGTTTCCTTTGTTTTATTTTTATACAAGTTATATGAAAATGGTTTAAAACTAATTTATACAATGAAAAAAATCATACATATATTATTTTTCAAATCCAAATATTTTTAAGATATTTATCTCTTGAATTTCAAATTTCAGTTCAAATTCTATTTACAATCATATTTTATATTAGAAGATTATCAAACTTAATATCATCCATACTTATTTTATTTTATTTTGAATTAATTTTTTTCAACTAAATAAAATAAGTATCTCAAAGAGAAAATCAGTTGATTTTCCAATTACACATTAATTATGGTTTCAAGTCCGCTTTATACATCCATATATTAATTAGAATTTTACTTGTTAAATTTATAAATTAGCAATTTAAAAATATTAAATTCGTTAATTACCAATTTAGAGATATCTAAAAATTTGGGTTATCACATTCCTTCCCCCTTTGAATCTTTTCGTCCTTGAAAAGGAACGAAGCCAGAATTATTAAAATGCGTAATATTAGATAAATTTTCTTTGATTAATTTTAAACTACTTTAAAATCTATATAATATTACTAAAATAATTTTTATAAAAATACTTTTATAACTCAATGTTTCGACAAGTCCATTCTTGTTCTCACAGAAATTCGGTCATACGTTGATCAGGCATACGACTGAAAATCTATAAGTGCTTGGCAGACCCGTTTTCAACACCAAGTAAAAATACTTGGGAAAATAATTTTATTGAAAATATAGAAAATAGTTTTTGAAATAGAGGAAATATCTTTGGTGAGAATGCTCTGGAAATCATCACCCTCATCCATGGCCGCAGTTACATCCTGGGTTACGTTGCCATCGCTATAAAAATCCATGTAACTATAGGCACTCGACGCCCCTCGATTATGCCATGGAACCCACAACAGCTCGCAGTTACATTCCAGGGTTACGTTGCCATCGCAGCAAAAGTCCTTGTAACTGTAGGCATCAACGCCCTTGATTTTCGCTGTCAAAAATGAAACTTCTCCACTCCCACATAGGTTGCAGTCTACCGATATAAAATCAAACGTAGACCGTTGGCTCTCAACGGCACACACGACTTTCGCTATGTTACCATAGTTCGCAGTCTACCGATATAAAATCAAACGTAGACCGTTGGCTCTCAGCAGCACACACGACTTTTGCTATGGTCTGCAGTAGATCACAGTGGCATCGAGTTATACTGTTGTCACAGCATAACCCAAATGCCTCTGTAGGCATCAATGCCCTCGACTTTGGCTACACACTACTCGTCATCCTCAGGAACTAGTCCGGTCTCCTCACAGGACCAACTTTATAACCCCCCCTAAGGGTTCAAGGCAGTACCACCCTGTGGCACTCCTGAGAAGTTCATTTCAAGGGAGCGCTTTTTTCCCCAGAGCCATTATCAAAACACTTTATACTATACACATATAGTATGTTCCAAATCATACACCTATATGAATCTCATATAAATCTCCTTTTCTCAAAATCGATTATCCCAAAATCGATAATTATCAAACTAAGCTTTCCAAATTCCAATATTGATTTTACCTAAAAATCAAAAGCCTTTCCAAATCCAAAGGTTCCCAAAACCTTTTTCCAAAATCCTCATAAGATCCTTTATATATATATATAATTTAATTTTTTTTAAACTTTAGATCATTTCAAACTTGTGTAAAACTCCTTTTACACTTCAAACACTTTCAAAATACTTTTCTTCCGGCAATAGATTCAACAAGGGGAGATTTATCTTATATAACAAAGATACATAACTTTGTTTATTCTAAATCAAATATTCAAATTTGATTAATCTTTTTTATAAAGTTGTTTCCATCTTACTTATAAAAATATCCAACTTTCACATTTATCCATTGTATATTTCACAAAATATACTTTCTTTTCAAAGAAATCATTTCACATTTCTTATTCACAAAATTTCAATATCAATTTCATTCAAATTCGTATGATGTACACATATTATCCGTACGCTATACCAATCTGATCGCTTACTCGATCACACAATTTCACTTTCGAACTAGTATCGTCCATCCGACTTCCTAATGCGAACACAGATCTAGTTTCTTGATCAGAAACCGTCATTCTCCTTGCATAGCCATAACTATAATAGAGAATATCCAGAACTAATCAACAATCCATATCTGGGTTCACCGTCGAAAATCGAGTGAAAAATCCCAACTTGGATCGATATAACTATCTCGAAATTCTATGCTCGAATCTGGATCAAATCACTATGCGAATACAATAATATACGTACATCCTACGTTTTTATCTTCATTGATTATCAACTAAATCAATTTCTCTTTATATTCACATTTCCTTTAATTTCTATCCACATAATCACAATTGTTTCAATTCCATTGGATTATCATTTTAATTCTTACCTCAGTTGGGTATTTAATCAATAACAGTTTGAACTCCGACCAGTTTATATTTAGTAAATAGCTTGAAAATTTTAAAAATAGATCAGTAGTTGAAAAATAATTCTTAGTTTCTAAAATAGCTGTAAAATAGTTAAGTCATTGTAAAATAGTTGGAATGCAGTTAAATGGTTATAAAATAGTTAGATAATTTCAAAATAGATGTAAAATAGTAATTAGTTATAAAGTAGTTGAAAATTAGTAATTAGTTTATAAAACAATTGGAAAATTGTTAAATAGTTCCAAAAATAATTGTAAAATAAGTATAAGATAATTTGGCTTTAAAAAGAAAGGTTGTATAGTAAATAGTTTGGAAAAATAGATTTATATTAAAAAAATTAGTTTGAAAATAGCCCAGAGCCAAACTGTTCAATTCCCAATCTCCATTCCCATCAATTCAATTTAAATTTCCACTTCCATTTATATTGATTCAATTTCAATTTGAATAACTTCAATTTCCCTTGATTTGACCTCAATTCAAGTTGAATTAATTCTCAATTTCTTTCCAATTTCAAATCAAATTCCTTTTGATTTTAAACCTATTCAACTTTAATTTCATTTCAAATTAATCCAATTCAAATTTTCTATTTGAATTTTTAAACTTATCCATTTTCAATCACAATTCCAATTAATTCAAATCAAATTCAATTTGAACTAATTCAATTCAAATTTCAAATTCAAATCATCCCGAATTATATAAATTCGAGTCAAAAGTTTAAATGTTGATTTAATCCTCTAAATCAAATCAACTTATATCTTTAAACCATTTAACTTTCCAAATTAAATCCCAATTTCATCTTAAAATTTCCAATTCAGGTTGCTTGTTAACTTATTTAACTTTCCCAAAGTCAAATTTCATTCGCTTAATCCAGCCAACCTTATCCAATTGGAATTCCCATTTCAAATTTTAAAATTCACATTAATAATCTTATAAGTTCAAAACTTATCACCTTAGGTATCACATCCCATTCCAAATTCAAAACTCAACATTTAGAGTTTATTCAAACTATTTTTAATATTATGTATATTCCTCATATATACATATTGTTTCCTTTACCCACTAAGCCATCCTTAAATTTTAAACCACCTTTGGTTTTTAATTCAAAACATATTTCTGTTAACATTTTGAAACAATTCAAATGTTTCTAGACCTAGGTTTTAAAATTTCACAATTTAAAACCCACTCCTATTTAGAAGTTATACTCATCTTAAAAGTTTACTTCACTTGGCTTACTTAAATATATCATTATTAAATACAATAACTATTTATGATGATACCCAAGATTATCATATATGGATACCAATTCATTTTTATCTTGTTCTTACTTCTACAAATTCAGAATTTTAGTTCCATCTTGGATCTATTGCAAACTTATTTTCATTTAATTTTCAATTTTGGTTGTATTGCCATTACTACTTAACTTAATTCCAATAATTTAACAACCAGTTACATTAATGTTTATTAGAAAGATACATTGCTTTATATATCAAAACATAATCATTTAAAATCTTTATAGATGAAAATAACAAGTACGCACTCATGTATATATACACTCAACTCATCCTAGGGTACCACTAACCCTATCCTTGATGAGTAAACCCACCAGAGCCAAGGTTCGCGCTTGACCTTCTGCTCTGATACCAAATGAAATGATCCGAAATTTCCGATCCTGAAATTTCCAGATAGTAAGAAGAAGAAGAAGAAATGAGAAAGAAGAAGAAACAGAAACAAGTCACAAAAACCTCACATTCGCAGCGGATCAAAATATAATATCACGTAAATAATAGTTTTACAAAGAAGAACTGTATCAGTACACTTACATTTTTATACATCAGAGTTACAACCATTACACAACACTTGACAGTTAAAACAACATGTCCTAGATATACAACAATATATCACAGCGGAAACACTCCATACATTCCTGCCATCCAGCTCATTTCCTGAGCTCCAGAACGTCCTTACCTGAAATCTGTAATACTCAGTCTGACCCGAGCATTACATCAAAGTAACATCCGGGTCAGGCTGAAAACCAGTGTGAGTAAACCCATCTAACAAGGAATACAAAAGCATACCACTATATAAACCCGGGCAACTTGTATTAATTTACAAGTTCACAAGTTGTTATAGACATCACTAATTTCACATATCAATTTCTAAGTAGCAAACTTAGATACAATGGTCCAATTAACTTAAATCATTCCATTTCAGCCTATTGATTCGACATATCAAATCCGTATAGAATTTTTATAGATTATAAATCGAAGTGGTTTCGGGTATTTACAAATACCCGACTCTAGTCTCTTCGAATTCAATGCCATCTTAACCCACACTATTCAAGTGAGACACAATCCAACCTTTAATCACAAGATGTCACTCTTTTACACAACAATTCATCATCGACAGATAACCACATAATCACTATTCAAGACAAACTTATCATGTCTCAAACATTTCATATCATAAATATCAACCAATCATTTATAAGCAAAATTTATTAGTCACTCATTCCTAATTAAATCAAATCAATTTTCTTTAATCACTTTTAATTTTCTTATTTAACAATAATTAATCTCAAAACAAATATATAATCATCATTTTAATTAATCACCCTAGATTAATTTTCCTATAATTGCATTAAGTAATTAAACCTTAATTAATTACACAAATTAATTATTCTTAACCATGCAGAGTAAGTAACCTTTAATTACCTTCACTTATTAATTATTCTTCTAATTTCATTTAATAATTAATCTTTAACTTTAATTACATTCATTACTCAACCTTGATTTATCACCTGGGTAATTAACTTCCTTTAATTGCTTATATAAATTAAATCAAACCCTTAATTAATTTCATTAATTAATCCTTTAATTACACTGAGTAATCACCACTTAATTGCTTCCTCAAGTAATTATCCTTTAATTAATATCATCAAGTAATTTCCCTTAATTAATTACATCCAATAATTATTCATTAATTACTTCACTAAGTAATTATACATAATCTCATCATTAAGAGATCCTCTTTAATTAATTAAACTTAATTAATCAATTAAAATTAATCACATTAACTTAATTAATTACACCAAGTAATTAATCCCTTAAATTACTTCATTAAGTAATTACTCTTACTTCATTCATAAGTGCTCATCTTTAATTAATCACTAATTAATAACTTAGTTAATTATTAACTAATCGTTTAAAATCAATTAAATAATTTCTTAATTACTTATACTTAAAAGATTCTTAATTAAGAAAAACTATTTATCTTAAATTCATCAAAACTCTTAATCACTTAATGATAAACTCTTGATTATGATTAATTATTAAATCTATATCATAAACTTTATTTAAAGTATAACATTTTAGACATCAATTATAATTATAACAATATAAACATCTAATTTTAAACCTTTAAAATCTTTGAACTTTCCAAAGTTATTAAATAAAAATTATTTTGAAAATCTACTTTCTATCCTTTAGATACTTATCTATTTAAATATTTAAAACTTATTAAAATAATTATCCTTGAAAACAATTTAGTTTACCAAATAAAACTTGTTTACCTTTGTTTTTTAAACTTGAATTATTAACAAACATCAACTTTCTTTGTTTCAAAACTTTTATTTAAAACTTCCTGCTCCATCTTAAAGTCTGAACAACATTAAAAAAACTCGAGCAAACCCCTCAATTTCCCCGATGCAAACACGAGACACGCCTACGTACATCGTACTTCGAGTAATACTCAAACAATCCCGAAGTAAAACTCGAGCAACCTTCTCCTTTTTCCATACCCCATTCCAGATGCATGCAAACGTGCACATCCACGTACACACCGACCACGATCGCCGACGAGCCACGTTCAGGCCTCTGACCAGTCAACATCCACCTCGTCTTCATGTACAACCACCCAATCTCCCTTGATTCGAATGAGAATCGAATGAGAATTGAATTCGACGAAGAAATCACACAGCCGAATACGCCATCGTATGAAAATCAATCACCTCTGATGATCCTTGCCTCAAGAAGCTTCGTCGTCTTCACCGTAGCTCCGCCATGTCTACCTGCACCTCCAGAACACCACGAGATCAACTCCGATCGCGTCTAGACATCACAAATCCCCTTTGAAAAACCACGTCCAAAACAGGTGAGAAATCCCTATCCCATCGATTCCTGGTCACCACGATCATTAATAAATCACCATAGCATTTTTCCGATGATCCTCATCTCCCCTTCGACCTTCAAGCCCAACCACGTTGCTCAGTTCGTCGTTGATCAACTGAAAATGACTAAAATAGTCGATTCGTTCAACTCAAGAAACCCAACCAGTTATCCAACTAAAAATCAAGATATTCACACTAAAATTCATGATTTCCCATCACGAATTCAACAGTACAATCCAATCTTAAAATTAAATTTATTAAATTTTGACCAAACTTACAATTTCAGTGTAAATTTCGAAATTTCTAGCCAAAAATTCCCTCTAAATTCCTGTAATTATTTTTAGGAATGATGTTACATGATTTCAAACATTTACCATTTGCACATCATAAGCTAATTTGAATTCAGAGATGAGATATTGGATTTTAAAAGAAAAATCAAACTCTGATAAAACACAGAGCTTATATTTGTATACTTACCAGCATTCACACAGACATTCAATATTCATACATAAACATGTATCCAATTTAATCCAAAATTTCAGGCAAGCAATATAATTTACATTCAGATATCACAGTAAAAATCCAGGTTTAAAACTGTTTTTAAGATTTGTATACTCACCTTCTTTCTTGCTGTTTGCACTGCTGCCTTGCTTTTAGCCTCCTTTTCTTTTTCTTCTTGATTCTTTTGTTTTTTTAATGGAAGATCTATGTTTGCTTCCAACTTAAGCTTGTCTGAATCGATGAAATAAGAAGACAGGGTGGAGATATACGTAGGCTGCAGCTCTGTACACAGTGAGTTGTTTTCACTTTTTCTCTTAATTTTTTTTTCATGCGTGAATACTTTAGAACCATCTATATCAGAGATGGTAAAGAGTATACTGTAAGCTATAGGGGCTGAAATATTTTTTACAGGCTTGATTTTTTCTACGGCTTGATTTTGACTTTGACATTGATAAGATATTTTGTATGCTTGGATTTTATGTTGTCTCCTCTTTTGTTTACACATCTCTTTATATGAATTTTATATTGTATATATCTTTTGTATGTATGTATATGTGCATGGTTATGTACTTTATCTCTATTACCTCTAAAAATAAAAGAATAAACGAAAATTGACACTTGTTCATCCACATGATTTAAACCTTAACACTAGTTAATTTATATGTCTTAATAGCTTACACTTGTAATCTTCCATGTTAATAATAGTTTTATATATAATATATCAAAATTTTCCTTTATTTAGTTTATATTTATGTGGGTTTTTGATAAAAACTTATGTCTTTCTTAAATACTTTTCCTTTGTTTTATATTTATACAAGTTATATGAAAATTGTTTAAAACTAATTTATACATTAAAAAAAATCATACATATATTATTTTTCAAATCCAAATATTTTAAAGATATTTATCTCTTGAATTTCAAATTCTAGTTCAAATTCTATTTACAATCATATTTTATATTAGAAGATTATAAAAATTAGTATCATCCATATTTATTTACTTATTTTCAGAATTTATTTTGTTCAACTAAATAAAATAAGTATCTCAAAGATAAAATCAGTTGATTTTCCGATTACACATTAATTATGGTTTCAAATCCACTTTATACATCCATATATTAATTAGAATTTTACTTGTTAAATTTATAAATTAACAATTTAAAAATCTTAAATCCGTTAATTACCAATTTACAGATATCCAAAAATCCGGGTTATCACAGTCTTGTTTTGTTCCATTCTTTTATATTTTGCATTATTCTTTTTGGTTTTATCATGAATTTTTACATATGAGAGGCCTATGGTAAATCTGATAGAACATACACTATTTGATCTTCAAGCCATCACACATATGAAAACTATTGACATATTTGAATGGAATGCCCTTTAGTATTGTCCATTGTGTATGTAGTTTGATGATCATAGGAATCTGATCACTCAAAGTAGATAAGGTGGCAGTAACATTATCTTGGAAGTGTAGAAATAGGTCATTGGTTAAAACTTTATCAATGTGTGTGGCCATTCCTCTTCTTCTCCATGTATATTGAAACCCTTGTATGGTAGATATAGCAAGGCCACATGCAAGTAAACAATTTGTGAACCTTCTAAGATAAGAAAAGAGGAAGGTTGTCCTTCTTTTTTGTCCTTTAGGTTCAGTACATTATTGGAGTCCCTCATCAGTAGCCAAGCCTTATCTACTACACTTGCAAGATTTATCAATTTTTCTCATGAAAGTTCCCTATCTTAAAGCACATTACTTTCATACATAGTAGTTAGAAACATCACATACCCATCCAAATTTTCCAATTTACATGTAACTTGTTAGGTGGATTTGTGAATTATGGTTAGACTCGAAACTGTCTTGTCCCAAAGTATAACAATTCCGCCCTTAGATCTGCAGTCATTGTTATGCATAATGTCTCAGTTTTGGTCCATTTTGCATAGCAATGAATCCATTTTAGCAATAAATAATTTATTTTTCAATAAACCAATAATGGTTGGTTTAATGGATTTTAGAAGGAATAACACTTGATTCATATTGACATCAGTGTAAATCCCTCTTGTTATCCATAAATTAGTCTTAAGGTTGTGAGTATAAAAGAAGGAGCAATCGACGAAAATTTAACAACTTTCGATAAAGACGACCTTCTGATGGAGTCGAAAGGGAGTTTTTGGCAAGAATGATCTTTCAACAAAGTCAAAAGGTATCTTTCGGCGAAGATAGGTGAAGCCCAAGCTTCCATGGAAATCAAAGGGGGTCAATGCGTCCTTTCGACCCAGATTCAGACCTTCCGCCATGATTGAACCTTCCGACAAAGTCAATGCATCTATTCGACTAAGTTCAAATTAGCCTCCTATACATAATTCTGCATCTCAACCTTTTGACTAAGGCAAAAGGTATCCTTTGATTAAGTCGGAAAGGTGCTGGAGAAAGGGGAGGACTGATTTGAGCAAAAAGGGGCTTCCGAAGGCATTGGAAGACAAGCAACATAATTCAGAAATCACAATGGTGACCAAGGCAACCTTTGGAATCAATTATCTCTAAGGTAGCTAAACCCTCCAAAGGGATAGTACAACTAGACAGCTCCATTCAATTCCAAAGAGTACTTTCGAGTCGATGAGGAAAAGAGCTCTGCATGTGTTAATGAAAATAGGCTATTGAAGACATCAGAAGCACGATAACACAGACATCAGGAACAATGATTTCGGTAGAGTCGATTGAGGTTCCTTAACCATCAAAGGAGGATCACGAAAGCAATCTAAGCCTTTCGTACAAGCTTTATCTACATATCCTTAGTGTATGAAAGCACCAAAGATAAATAATAATCATGAGATACCTACAAATACACGAATAGTGTTGAAGCTACCATCATACCTTATCAAGATAGCATGCCATCAAATTTATGAATGAGGCTATACCACTTCCAAGTTAGCACATATAGAAGATTAAGCAAAGAAAGATAAATTAAAGCCATGCATAAAGCAAATTCAAGGGGTTAACCTACTTCCCTTCTTAAAGTTCTCAAAGCCCTCACACTCCTTCACAACTCTATGGAGCTATTAGTCCCACATCGCAGATTGGAATAGGCATCTCCCTATCTCAACTTTATAAATAAGAATGTACTTCCTCATAAAAGGGACTTGAATTTCTTTTCCTCCTCTTGTAATAGACAAATATTTAAATATGCTTGGGCACATTCACTTCTTGTTTATTTTATTCTTTATATCCACATGTTCAAATTCAAACGGTTTTGTAATATATTACAAACCATAGGGGCATTTGTGGAATTTCTACATGTTGGCTCCAATATATGTTAGCTTGGAGTGTTAACCATATTTTTGGTTAACACCTCTAACATTCCATGATATGAAAATCATTTACCTTTCTTGCTAGCCATAATGTGTCTTTTAGGGGGCTCAATCTTGTTTGGTGTTACACTTGCATTCACTTCCTTTTCATATTGTGGATTTTTTAAAACATACTTTGAGTGTGATGTATTTGGAATGGAATCTGACAGTATTTCAGTGATATGTTCTACATTTTTAATAAATTTTGGTTCGCCAATAAAATCTTCCTCTACTGCTACGAAGTCCTCTTTATATGTTTTATTGCCTAACATATCCTTAACATCATCACAATCATAGGATAGTGGTTGGAACCTATTGATTGTAGGGATTTATGTGTCAACTTTTTCCTTTCCTTTTGTTGTATGAGTAGTATAGTTAGCAGTATGTTTGCCTGATGCCTTGTTGGTGGGTGTTACATTGTTTGGGTGTTATTGATAACTGGAAGTGTTTGTACTTTTTTCCTCTAATGTTTGTTCATTAATATCTAAGGATTGAGTAGTCGTACTTTCAGTTTCAGTACTTTTGTTTCTTGGTTTCCATTCTGTTTCAGATTGTACTCCAACTTCTTCTTTTGCAGTTGAATTATGGAATGAGCATTTCTCTGGATGATGATCAAAGATATTACAGTAAGTACAGACATAAGGTTTGAAATCTTATTCAACTCGAACTATAGTGACTTGCATAGGAAGTTTTGATGGAGTGGTAATGTTAACCTGTATAGAGCATGGTTAGTCCTCTCTATAATACTGTTGGAAATGTTTTTGTTTATGAAGTGAATTTATTAAAAAAATTAAATAAAAAACAGGTTAATGGTAATTTATTTATGAACCATTATTATAATTGAGCCGTTGCAAATTTATAACGGTAATATATTTATGAATCATTATTATTATTGAGCCATTACACTTGCACAACGGTAATATATTTATATGACATTATTATTGAGCCATTACAAAAGCTAATGGTATTACAATATTGTTTTAAATGAGAATAAATTAAAATCGATTAACATTCCATCACTTTAGTAACATTCCATCACATTAGTAACGTATACAATTTCCATTCTTTCTATTTAAATGATAGATAGACATAAGATAAATGGTAAGAATAACTGACATTTTTCTTTTTCTTCTTCCTTCAACAAAACTAAACACCTTGGGTAGTATTCCAGAGTGCAAATTAGAATCAACTTTGTCACTGTAAACAGGTTTATATTTTTTAGATTAGAGAGGCTATTTTATCCTAGAAGCAGCGGCGTTTGTTTTTCAGTACTGCTTTGCACCTTCGAGCAGAATGCCGAAACGTCTTCAAGAGAATGACAACGTACATGACTCGGTCGAAGTTTTATTGTTTCTAACAATTTGAAGATGAATCAGACAATAATAACTTCTGCTACAACTAATGGTATGTTTCAACTGAATATTGAATGTAATAAAATGTTTGCGTCTGCTTATATGTTGTGTGATTTTAATATATGGCACTTTAGATTATGTCATTTGAATAAACGTATAATTCATAACATGAGCACCTTAGATCTTGTCCCTAAAATGTCACAAACTGATTTTGATAAATATGAAATCTGTAGTTAAGCAAAAATCACTAAGAAACAACATAAACTGTTGATAGGGTTTCTGAACCTTTAGATTTGATTCATTTTGATATATGTGAGCTTGATGGAACTTTGGTTAGACATGGACACCGTTACTTTATCACTTTTATTGATGACTGTTCTAATTTTACTTATGTATATCTTATGAAAAATAAAAGTGATGCATTTGGTATGTTTAAATCATTTTAAAATGAAATTGAGAATCAATCTAATAAGAAAATTAAGAGACTTCATAGTGATAGAGGAACAGATTAGTGTGATGCTCCACCCCGAGACCCACACTAACAAAGTGTATTATTATGTAATACCGTCTGCTAATGCGGAGAATAGGGCTGGTTAGGAGAGACTATCTATAGCTTTGTCTTAAACGTCTATCAAATACGTTGATTTGGTGCTCTACATTTTCTATTTCTATCTCAAGTGGATTTACATATCCAATAAATGCTTAATACAAAACTACATGTGGCTAACGAATATATCAAAACAAAATATAATAACTGAATGCATATCACATCACAGAACAGTAAACATCATACACACACATAACACTGACACATCCCAGTACAATACAAAATGATACAACAAAAGTGGTTCAAAGACCACACTATATACATCTAATCAAAATACACATCAGAGTCAAGTAGAAAGGAATATAACTACACAAAAGTGATAGGCTGATATCCAAGCAGATGCATCAAAGCTAAATTTCATAACTGATAACTAACCTGAAATAACTCGGTCTGACCCGAGTATAAAATACACGGGTCGGTCTAGCTAAAACAATCTGTTAATAAGGATAGTCGATAATATGAAGCATAAGATACATGGTGATAATTCTTCTCGAATGAGAAGAGGCAAATAGAAGGAACACACACTCATGGCTTAAGTGAACTAATGTCACTTGAGAGTACAAAGAACTCAAAAGAAGTAAACTCGATAATAATACTCAAATAATAGAAATAAATGCCTCATATCATCGACGACATCCCAAAACATCTATAATGGTTTTAATGAACCATATCTCCTAAAAAGGATAAGTCTCAAACTCAAAACTCAAGAAATGCCATAAATGGCAAACATAAATATGAACTCAAAATAGAGTGGTCTAAAAATTCAAAATACGCCAAAATGACAAACTCATCAATATATACATACACACACACACACACACACATATATATATTTATATACATATATGTATATATCTCTCTAAGAAGAAGATTATTAATCTCATATAAAAATGCCAAAGATTACAAACTCAAATCTCAAAGTATGGACCAACAGCCCAATAAAATCTCAAACTCAATTCTTAAAATATGGACCCAACATCCCAATAAAAGGATGGACCCAACAGCTCAAATCTCAAAATATGCACATGCAAAACTCTTGTCCAGTAATATATAAATTTTAGGTACCTATCTCGTGGACCCGAAGCTCATACTTGCGGTGACCGAAATCACATAACTCGTGGTGACCAAAGTCACATAACTCGTGATGAGCCCAATAGATCGATAAAGATTGGACCCAACAACCCAATATGAACCCAACGGCTCTAATACTGGCATAACTCGTGAATGTGTCACAAACTCTCAGCTAGGAACCCAAAAAGTGGCAATGTACATCTCATACCACACGTTCTCACTAAACGGTTTACCAACCGCTTGCCGATGCTACACTGGAAAATATCATCGAACTCATAAAACCTCGTGACTTGTCTCATCTCATCGACAAGTGTAAAAAAACCTCGTGATGGTTTCTCATGAACCATAAACCTCAAAACAAGAAATCACCTACTCAGGACTTGCCTCATATCATCGACAAGTATAAAAGCATTGGTTTGGTTCTCATCAGTCGCAACTCTCAAAAATAGAAGATCTCAAACCACAAAACTCGCCAAATATTGGCTAACTCAGATAATTCCTACAAATAGGAATTGTAAAACTCAAAATGCACCATAAATTGGCAAAAAAAACTCAGAATCAATAACCTTAGAATTGCTTCGATTGTACAAGTCCGGAATTAACCAAAACAGTAAACGCATGTGTCTCATACCACGTGTTTACTAAATCGTTTAATTATCTTTCTCATACGTTCGAATAGTGCCAAAACATGTATTTTATATTTAAAATAATTTACTTTGGAAAACAAGCTTTTAAAACCGATTTTCGAAACCAATTTGAAAACCGTATTTGAAAGATCCCTTATATAGAGAATTAAATAGATTTTTATATTTGAAAATACTTTAAAAATACTATATAATAATTATTTGAAATTCCCATTAATTTTTAAAAATTATTTCAAAAAGGTTTGGAAAAATCCGTGCTCGAAAACGAAGAAAAACGAATAAAATCACTCCAGCCGATATTTGAATTCAAATTCGAATTTAATTCAAAACAATTCAAATTTTGAATTTCAAATCCTCAAAAATTAGCTAGCTTATTGTTAGGCGTCATAGCTCTCAAAACATCTCATAAACATCATCAAAATCAAGCAAGATAGAGAGGAAAACAAAAAAGAGCAAACCGAAAACAAAACAACTCACATAGGAAAACACAACAGGAGACAAGGCTCCCTTGGTCGACCACTAGGTCGACCTCTCATTCTATAGGTCAATCGTACGGTTGACCTATGTGAAGGTATGGTCGACCTAGCGGTCGACCAATCAAGCCTTCTCACGCGATTTTTCTTCCTGGTAATTTTCATGCGACGTACTGATTTTCAAGCAGAAGTTAAACATAGCACATGAGTGAATTTTGCAGTGACTTTTTGCAGGCATATAGAACAACACATAGACTACAAATTGAATAAAACCGGGCAGCATTTCGTTGTCGGAATTGGAAGCTACAGTTGCTCGAAGTAGGCACTCAGATCAGATTTTCACAGAGATAAGAAACAGAAAAGAATAAACGATTACATAGCAGAAATTTGCACAGAATACTGCTCTTTGAGGATTGCATTAGCTAGAAATTGTGAGATTTAACTCACCTTGCTATTAGAGATGGTCAAACCTTGATAATTGAAGAAAAACTGAAGCTTTGGTCGAACTTAAGCTCCAAAACCCTGTATAAACCAGAAACAGATGGATGCAAGAAGAGGATAGAACTGTTACAGAGAAACAATTACGAAACTTGATTTTTGATGAATAAATGGTTTTACATTTTGATTACTTGTTGATTTAGCTCTAATTTGATTTTAAAAACACAAGATTTGAGATTAATTTGATGATTTTTGGCTAGGGTTTGCAAACGGGCTTGGTTTTCTTCTTTCTAGAGTTTTCAGGAGTTTCTTACAGTAAAGAGAAGTAAATGTACGTAGAAGGAAGATGAGATATTCCTCATTTCTTTCTACAGACTATGTGACTAAATGGGCATAAGACCCATTAATAAAGAAATGACCTGAATTAATTCATTTTTCACTTAATACACTAGTAAACACTTGTGTTATTAAACAAACATCAAATGTTTCAAGATTAAATAATGAAACCTTGTTTACATGTTAATTAAAGTATTTTGTACGTAATAAAAAGATAAATTTGGTTATAAAAATATTTTTATTATTGAAAACCCTTATTTTTATATAAATAGCCAATTACACTTATAATTACATAAATCATTATTTTTAACTCCAAAAATTACACAAAAATAATCTTCTTGTGCAATAAAATGTAATCAATCCTCTTAAACCCAATTTTATGATCAAATCATATTTTTAAACCCAATTTCACCTTTTTATTTGATATAACACTCTTTAATAATCAAATACTCCTTTTAAAAATTATTAAAAGAAGAAAATGGTAATAATTATAAAATTATTGCACTATCACCAAATAATAATCATCTTCCACTTATTATTAACTCAAACCACTATAATAAAGTTCCAAAATGTTATTTTCTCGTTTTATTCTCAAAATTCATCGTTTATTCCAAATAAACAATTCACATTCTCAAAATTATTATTAATTCTCAATAGTAAATTATAAATACCCATTTATAATTTAATACTTACAGGTAATCACTAAAACCAGGGTTGTTACAGACTTCCCCTTATAAAAATTGCGTCCCTGTAATTTTCTAGAAAAAAGTTGTATTCAACATAATTATTTCATCAAGAAAAAGATAAATAAACAAGCTCGAGTTTAAAAATTCCCTCACTCTCAAAATAGAATGGTAAAAAACCAAGATAAGGCTTGCTCGATTAACTCCATGGTTTTCAAAGTGCTAATATTGGAATTAGCGAACCATTGAATTTTCCAAGCAACACACAAGATTTCGAAGGCGTCTCACCTTTGAATAAGAACACAACAAGATGCTACACAGAGGATCAATCATATGAGATTGATTTCTCATAAGCTCCTCAAGTAGGGTTGGGATTTAGCACAACTCTAACCCAAACTCTACCAACAAAATGATTATCGAGATGATTTTTCATATGGCACTACGGAAGGGACCACACCGATACAAGATAGACACAAAAGAGGCAAGATAGATTGACCAAAAGGTGGTTTCTTTAAAGTCCACCTTACTTAAACGACCGCATAAATGCACATCGTTAGAAAATAACACAAGAGTAAGATAAACACAAAGAACTAAAACATATGTATAAACTCTCAATCAAAAATTCTTTGATTTTCAAAATTAAATATTTTTATAATTATAACCACAATTTTCAACACTTGAAATTTTTTCAAAACTTCTTTAATACAATATTTATAAGTATTACAAAGACTCAAATTCAAATTCATGTTCCTCTTGTTACGAAAATTAAATTTCCAAAAGAATTTTTATAAATCCCTACCGGTATAATCTCAAAGTAGAATTTAAAATCTTATCACTCTTTGTTTTTCAAACCACCAAATTTTTTGAAAAATTAGCATCAAATTTATTACATATAACTTTTATATTAAAATATCCAATAGACATTTTAATTTTAAAACCCAAAACATATTAAATCTAGTAAGCAACATTAAACTTATTTGTATTTAACTCTATAAATTCAAAACAATATAATGGCATTGCATTGCCATTGGCTATAGTGAACGACTCTATCCATTGGCTGTAGAGTTGATCAGTTGATCAAAACTGGCTCGCCACTTAATTAACCATCACTATGGTTCAATGGTTGCTTACACCACTCAAAATAAAAATTTAGTATTGAATTCCAAATATAATTTCTTTCCAAACTCGATCTCATAAAAACTCATTTTATCGTGTCTGATTGCCTCATCATAGCGTTTAGAAAATTCCTATCGATAACATTGATCAGGCCCATCGACTAGAATTCTTAAAGCACTCGATGGATAACCTAACACACAAATCATTTCTATAAAAAGAAATACCTCATATATATAATACACAAAATATTCTTTGATTTCCTAATAACTAAAATTCCAATTTCTCTTAAAATACATATCAAATAGCTGCATAAACTTGAAATCAAGGAACACTTAAGCAAACTCATCGAGATATTCCTAGAATACTCGATTCATAAGATTGACCGAATGAGATGGAGTGTTCATCAATCAAATGATATCACGAGCTACTCACAAGAATCATACGAGCACGGAATACAGAAAGGAACGCTATCCTCCGAAACTCGCAGCTAATGGAAATTGGTGCGAGGTCAAGCTAAGGAAAGACTCTAGCACCACACAATAGACCAAATGAGATCAATGAGATATAAAGATAAGGCTGAGGTATTCTTCGCAACGAGAAGAAGCACGCTGTCAATATATCATTACTTCGAGTGAAGTAATGCCACAAAGTATAACACCAAATGAGTATCCTAAAAGGATATCTCAAAAGAAACAAGAATGATAATATAAATTAAAATCAATTAATCAACTCATTCCTTTGTGGATGCCCTCGGGGAAGGATAACCGAAGAGCTAAGGACTAGGAATGAGATCAACACAATACACGATTGCCTGATTGGTAACAATCTCGGAACGAACTCACAGAAATCAACAAAGCCACAAAGGGTAGAATTCGAGATATATCATCATCATCTCGAAACACAATAACATATATAGATACTTCGGGATTATCATCAGCATTCCAAAGAACAAGAAACAACAAATCAGCCAAATCAGGATACCTAATATATATGTAGGATCCTTCCAGAATAAAGGATTGGACTTGATAACAGGCAAGCCAATCCATCCCAAAACATACAAATCTCAAAATCGAGATTAACATGTGAATACTCATGAAAAGAAGAATACACATAATAATCCAAATACCTTACACACAAAATACTAAGATTGTGGGTCCCTCGATTGCATTCACAATCCTTAAGAAGTGACAAGGCATGAAACAATCAAAAGCAAAACACCATCAAGCTTCTTCGATATAAGTGACCGTGAAGCACCCGAATTAAAGAGAATACAAATAGAATGATCATAACATAGATTAGAATTCTAAAGAAAAGGAAAATGAGTACCTCTAAGTTGAAATGAACGACCAGAAGCATCCATCACGATAATCTTTCCCAAATAAGGACCCTTAGAAGAATTAGGGCATTTAGAAGACCAATGTCCCTCCTGTTTGCAAGCGCGGCAAATGTTAGGCTTGGAACATTCTCGAATAAAGTGACCATGAGAACCACTGTTGAAATAAGACTTGTGAGAATGATGACTTGCACCAGAATGAGAACTTGACGCAAGATGCTTCTTCTTCTTTTGAAGAAAAGATTAGGATGCTTGGAAGGGAAGTTTCCCTTTGTTTGGGTTCTTGTGAACCTCGGCCTCATCACTACTATCCCTTCCTTCTCGGCAACTACAAGGTGAAGTGCCGAATCAACAATCTCTTCGAAAGATAATTTAAGCTAGACCATAAGAGATTTCTTCAAGTATTTCTTCAAACTAGAAACAAATATAAGATTCTTTCTATATGGAGTGCTAATAAATTCGAGCCTATACTTGGATAGGGACTCGAAAGAAGAAACATACTCTAAAATAGATTTCTTCAACTCAAGGAAGTAACGGTGTGACAAACCGAAAATCCATACCCTTTGAATCGACAATAATCCATACATGTCCGACCCAAAAAGCACAAACTGACGGAAATTCAAGAGAAAGAAAAGAAGAGAGAAAACGAGAAGAGAAGAAAGAGAGAAGATAGAACCAAATAGAACAATACAGAATCTCACATCGCAGCGGATAATATATAATATCATATCAATGATCTTTACAAAACAGAAACTGTATATACATACATCCATCAGAGTTCAAAAATCAACAACAGTTATCAACCAGAACAGTTATAATAACCTGTCCACACAAATGCTAATAATATACAACAACTAACCAAGCACAGCGGATAATCAAAACAAGTACGTGTATACGAAAATGAAGATCTCCAACTCTCCTGTTGAAGCTCCAAAAGCATCAAATCTGGACCTGTAAATATACTCGGTCTGATCCGAGCATTGAAAGGGAAGAACGCCCGGATCAGTCTGGTAAACCAGAGTGAGAAACACACTCAACTGGATTTATTAAATTACCAAACTTTTCCTTAGTTTTCAAAACAAAAGTATCTCGTAAGATAAGTCCACACATAAAAACGGACATGTTTATACCTTACGATAACTAAAACATTTCATATCAAATGTCATGTTATATTATAGTAGTTTCTACTATATACAAATAATATTAATCATAGCCGAAATTATTACATTGACTAAATTCCAGCATATAGCCCAATTGGGTAATACAATCAAAATGGCAAGCACGTAGTGGAGTTTGGATTTCCATACAAATGAACAGGTGAAGGGACTACCTTCCGAAGGGGTACACCTCTAGATGGATGTCCCGAGGCACAGAACATCTGCCCTCTACCAACACAAGACCGGCCCACCTCTATAACTAGATGGTACCGAATATGTCATCCTCCGGTCGTTACCAACCTTTACCGAGGGCCCTCTAGCATACAAACCACAATAATCAGATACACGACGTCATAGCATGCAAATATATATCTAGAAGAGGATGATCATACCCTAATGGGAGCGACCCACTTAGCCTTGCCGCATCTAACCCTGTTTTGATCATTTCCGGTTGATGAGGCCTGACGAGGTAACGATTACCTTTCAAAATCACATATCACATCACTTTGAACGCCACACGGCCATTTCCATTGACTACTAATTCCCTTCCACAACAATACAACCCTTAAGCTCATACGTCTCAAGGAGGGTGTTAAGCTAAGAGAAGTTGCCTTCTCCGCCACCACTGATGTACGTTTGTAAAAACCAATGGACGTAATCTATAGAAATGCAACGTTAGACAAAGATCCATACAAGTTGTCCAGGAATAGGACAAACTGAAGGTACTTTCCTACAACATCCTGTCGGGAAATCCCTAGGGTTAGTAGCGAATAGTCCTTGTATTGGATATTTCATAATGAAGGGACCACTGATACTAGATGTATATTGGGATTTTAACCCCAAATGATCAACAAGCAGTCCCCCACAATGAAAATCCGGAATATCAGTATCATCAATAAGCAACCTGCATAATTGTCGCATATACGTTGGTCCCAAGTGGTTTTCGGATAAACCGATCCCGGTATCTTCGCACCTACAACGCAAAAATGTTTCTCAACCTCACAAGCAACTAAGTCTCATAGACTTATCACGTCTCCAACTTTCAACTTGCTATCCTTCGAGCCAAAAGGAAGCTCGATAGATTGGAGTAATACTCCACGCTATACGAATCAACATCCTCAACACAAACGATAATCAAGCCTACACAGAAGGCTACGTACTAAGTGTACGACTAAATAGTTCCCACATCAAGTCGAGGAACTAAAATTTGGCCAAGTTCGATAGCCGGTTATTTAACTATCAAAACAAACAAACAAATATTCAACACCATAACAATCACTAGGCCCTTTTTATTAATCTTTTCTTTTTATTAAATCATTGCTAAATATTCACTTCAGTTTATCTCTAAAAAGATATAATCTCAAAACTTTTCACTTCATATTGGAAAACATTTCCAAATGCTTATTTAATAATAAGTAATTCACAATTCAATTTATTTTCAACACTTAGAAAATATTACATATACTTAAATCACGATTAAGTATATATTTTATTATTTAAGGAAAACATTCTCTTAAACACATTTATTTGGGTCAAAACGAATGCTGCGTAAAACATCGTTACGACGACCCAAAATCAATAGTATAGGGATTCGAAATAAGATAGATATATAAACCCCAATACTATACAAAAAAATTTCCTTTCGAAAATCATTTACTATAATAGCAGTGCTATAGTCTATCATTTCCTTACTTCTCGAAAACGTCTATTTCAACAATGAATGTTGAAATCTATGTATTCGATACTTAACACATTTTAAAACAACTTTAAATTGTTTTATTTCCATTTAAAATATCACTTTAAAACCTTGTAAATTTGGAAATCATCACTTTAACACTTTTAATTTTCCAAAATAGGCCCAATGCTGCAACAGCACCAAATACATCAATCACGGCAACTGAAACATCATATATCATATGATAACAGCATATATCACAATATCTGTAAACAAATCAATACTGTTGAGGAATCAAGTTGGATCCCTCCAACCTGTCACCTGCAACAAATATACATATTAGAATATGTGTACAATGTCCGCTTCAAGGCAGACGCACGTGCAAAGGGTCATCCGCCCATACACGGGAACGTACAGGGTCATCTACTCCACTAGGCAGGAATATATCCAAATATTAACCAATATATCATATATCATCCAAAGAATCATCAATCATCATATAATAAATTTATTCTCACTTATATAAAAATATCAGTGAGTTGGAAAGAGTGAGTTGTACTCACATTGCTTGTAGTCGCGATTTCAGCGTTTTATTCCGAATAGAATTAAACGATCGTTTAATTTCATCCAAAATTCACACTAGATCCAATCAGCTCCAAACCAGCTCCATCATGTAGTGTTTGTCCATACGAACCTAACGCGATTCGTTTCGTACGAAACAGACCTCGTATCAAAAAGATATGCAATTTAGAAGTTAATACGAATTTATATAAATTAATTTCAATTTCTATTTTATATTTTAAACCCTACTTTTTTCCTGGTCGTTGATTTTCGAGATTCAGATCCAGGCCATGCGTTTATTTTCTTCCCCCTTTCATTTCTAACTCGCGAACAAACAACCCAACCTGCCGCCTCTAACCCTAATTGCCACGGCCTTGTTTTTGATCGTGACGATGATCAAGCTATGCTAAACGAACTCCCACTCCACCACGAACCATCGGCTAGAGACCGGTCGCTCAAACCTTCGCCATCGCCTCAAAAACAGTGCATGAACGTGCGTCGTTCATTATAAATTTGCCATCAATCCATAGCTTTAATCTCGATCATAGCTGTATGGATCTATAGATCTCGTCTTGCTCTTCGTTTTTGCAGCTGGAAGTTTTTTGAAATAAGGCGTGGATTGGAAGAAATCAAGGAGGAAAGAAGGGAATTTCCTGGCCATCGAAATAACAATGGCGGCCAGCCCTAATTAGCTAGGGTTTTAGTGAAAATTGTGAAATATGGAGGCCTTTTGTAGAAAATTGCAAAACACTATTCATTCGAAATTTTTCCGAACTCGAAACGAAGCTTGCCGCCTAGCGTATATAATATTTTATCCCTATTCCGAAGGCAATGGATTATATATCGGGAGCCAATTTGATCGTATTTGGAAGACAGGTTTTCGAATCGACTAATTTAAATTTAAAATTCACTTAAACAGATTTCTACGTGTTTTAGCTTGCCCCGAACAAACCGTAAATCCGATTGACACGAAATTTGAAATCTTATAATAATTTAACATTACGGATCCGATGAAACTGGTTTCGTCACAATCCGAGATTGTTTGAAAAATGGCTATTTTCACTCGTCAATTAAACATTAAAATATTCAATTTTTTTACAACTTGACTTTTAATTCAATTTTAAAAGTTTACTAACATCATTTAAATTCAACTAGAATTTATTTCAACTTTATAAATCATTTTTATTCATATTAAATCCAATTTTCTATTATTTACATAATTTCAAATATTCAATTAACAATTTAATTATCCAATTAAATCTGATATTCGAAATATAAGTTATTCGACTCATAAAATTTACTTGTGCATATTTAAAATCAATTAAATATACGAATTTCAAACGACTAAAATTCTGGGTCGTTACATTCTCCCCTACTTAAAAGAATTTCGTCCTCGAAATTACCAAGTAAGAAAAGTCACAAAATCGATTAACTTTTCAAAACAATTCGTTCAAATTAGATTTACCAAATCTATTTAACCATTTAACTTTTTCCAAAAATCATTAGTTAAACTTCTTTTAAAACTTTACTAAGTTTTCAAATCCATATATAGTTATCTTTCCAAAACCAACTAATATCGTTTAGATTTTAACTTGATATCAAAAATATAGTTGTCAAAAAATTTCCTAAAAATTTTCTAACTCGTTAAATTTTCAAAAAAATTCGCCAGCATCTCCTTTGCGCGGTTCGATCTGGAAAAAATCAATATATATATATATATATATATATATCACAAATATACATCTCATCATCGAGGATGAGGCATCCCGAAGGGAAAAAAGTGTAAATGTACGATATGTAATCCGAGATATGTACCTTATATATATATATCATTAGCAAGCATATACGGCTAATATAGCGCGAAAGCGAGCTCCAAATGCGAAGCAAGCGCAATCCGCACGAACTAAACACTCAACAATAATGAGAAACATGCATATATGAAAATAATATCAATATACAACATATACCAACAACTATATATGCCAAAATAGCAAATGCAATCAAAAGCAACAAATCCAACCATCAAACAACTATCATCCAACGAACCAAAATCTACATCCAATCAATCCATAACCAAATCAATATTCATTTACTTCTCATTAACATTTATTGAATTGATTTTCAATTTAATCACATTTTGATTCATTAACATTGGATTTACTAGCATTCATTCATATTCAAACTCAATTATTTAGCTTTCAATTTTATTAATTCAATTCTATATGAATTTCTTATCCAATCAACTAACAACAAATTAACAACCAATGTATAACCAAAATTAACAAATTAATTCACTTTACTTCGTTTACATTCAATTTGGTTCAACACTTTTAATTTCAATTGGTTTAACATTCAATTGACTTTCATTCAATTATTTAATTCACAACTTCATTAGCTTTTAATGAATTAACACCTACATCCACTATTCCATATCAATTCATTTACATTCAATGATTAACATTCAATTCATATTTCATTATTTCGATTGCTAATTCATTCTCCATTTTATCTAAAGTTGAATTTCTTTATATAACTCAAGTTCATTTTCATTTAATTCACTTATTAATTTACTTTGATACCAAAAATCAACTTTATTCAACATTACTTAAGTTATATTTCATTTTATTCTCACTTGCATGAATCAACTTTATTCAACATTACTTAAGTTATATTTCATTTTATTCTCTCTTGCATTTACTTTCACTTATAAAACTTAAGTTCATTCTACTTTATCTCAAATTCTATTTTATTTAACTTTACTCAAGTCAAATTCGTATTACCATTCAAATTCAAATTTTGTTTTACTTAACAAAATAGTTTAACCATTTTAACAATTGGTTTTACTTACCTTATCTCATTTTATAAGTTATACAACTTATTTATCTAAACTACCAAATTCATACTATGTAATCACTTACCATCTTAACTAATCCAATTAAAATTCAATTCAATTTAACCTCCCTTAGTTAAAATTCAAATCATATATTTATTATGCTAACTCACATTTATTTCAACTTTACCAAAGCTAAAATTTTATTATCTCATATATTATAAGTCCAAAACTCGTTTCACTTATATTTATCTATTTCAACTTGGATTTTAAATCAAATTCGTTTATCCAAAACAAAACTTCAATTTCAATTTACTATTGGTAGCAAATCCATCACATAGAAACTCGAAAATGATACTGATGATGCTGCAGTCATCACCCTTAATATTTTTCAGTAACAGTAGTGAATTCAGTGCTTTCTATTCTTTAAAAAAGAAATTTCTTTTATTTATAAATCACAATTATAAACCTTCTTACTTGTATAATTTCACTATTTCACTTTACATATATAATATCATTTCAAATTCTTTTATCTTATTAAGATTTATAATAATATAATCTCTTTAACTTCGAAAAATAACTTTCAAAATAAACGGAATTCAACATTCCAAATTCTTAGTTTAAATCCATTTTTATTTGTAACTCACAACTATAAACATACTCAAGTTGTTCCATTTCTTATATATAAGATTATTCACAATTGTAAATCATATAATTATAATTCCATACTTTATAACTCATTTGCTTATATAATTTATTCTTTTACAATTGTTTCTTCTATTTAGATTATTCAAACAACTTTATTTAACTTATATATGTTTGCATTTTCAACAAACAAACAATCAATTTATATACACTTCAATAATTGTTAAAAAATTATTTCTTTACATATGAAATATAATCGAGGTAAAATTATTTCATTTACCTAATTTAAAATGATACTATGTCGACTTGCCTCGTTTAAGAGTTTGGAAATCCCTATCGATAACATAGCGTCCCACGTACCGACCAAAATTCACAAACAGCTCAACAGATAAGCAAACACAATATAAAACATTTTATATTCACTAACAAATATGCACCCATATATATAATACATTCAAACTCAATCTAGGGTGCTACTGTCCTTATCTATAATGAGTACACATCAAAGCTTAGGAATACACGAAATCTAAGCTCTGATACCAAATGTGACGAACCAAAAATCCATAACCTTTGAATCGACAATAATCCACACATGTTCGACCCAAAAAGCACAAACTGACGGAAAGTCAAGAGAAAGAAAAGAAGAGAGAAGAAGAGAAGAGAAGAAAGAGATAAGATAGAACCAAATAGAACAATACAGAATCTGACATCGTAGTGGATAATATATAATATCATATCAATGATCTTTACAAACAGAAACTATAAGTACGTACATCCATCAGAGTTCAAAAATCAACAATAGTTATCAACCTGTTCAGTTATAATAACCTGTCCTCATAAATACCGATAATATACAACAACTAACCAAGCACAGCGGATAATCAAAACAAGTACGTGTATACGAAAATGAAGATTTCCAGCTCTCCTGGTGAAGCTCAGTGTGACAGCTCGCAAAATCCGTGCCCCTTGAATCAACACTATTCTACCTCTATTAACTCAAGTGGCACAGAATTACGAGTCATTAGGGTTAAAGAAGAAGAGATAGAAGAAGAAGAAACTAAACAATATTAGAATCTCACAGTCGCAGCGGAATAAACTATAATAATAAATATAGAACTTTACACAAAATGAGATCTATAACTTTTTATACATCGCATCATCAGAGTATCTCATACACCAAATTACCATTCAGACATACCATACAATCACAACAGCGGAATACACATATATATAGGTAATACGTCTCGGACTCCAGCTCCTCTGCTGCTCCAAAGCATCATGTCCTACTCGGTCTGACCCGAGCATTATAATGAAATAACACCCGAGTCAGTCTGGAATACCAGCTGATAATAAATATGCATCCAAATTGATTATTAAAGTTTTCAAAAATCCTTTGAAAAACAAAAGCATCTCGTAAGACCACGCCACAAATAAACATGTCGAATTTTTACCTTACGATAGCTAAAACACTTTTTATAGAAATCCTCTGATATTATAATAGGGTCTATTTACAAATACTTATAAAATAGCCGAAATTGTTACATTCATTAAATTCCAGCTACTAGCCACAAAAGTGGGTAATACAAACAAAACTCGTACAAGGCTCGTAGAGAGAATGGATCTCCATCAATGGCTGGGCTACTGGGGTACCGCCCGTCACAGTACCTGGCCTAGATCAGAGTACCGAGGAGTACGCCCGCTCCCCTGCAACACAAGGCCGGAACCATTACTTACTGAACAGTCCCGAACAAGATAACCCCGTGGTTGGCGCGACCAACCACCCACTAAGCTGAATATAAAGGGACATCTAGACAGGGGGAAATCTTGTCCTGCTTGGGCATGACCCACCTAACCTTGCTGCACCTCCCCTGTTTTAGCCATTCCCGGTTGATGAGGCTTGAGGTTAAACGTTACCTTTAGAACGTTTTCACTTAGAATGCCCATCGCCCACCTGACGATGTTTCGCAAGCATTCATCCATACAAGTCCGTCCCGGGTTCGAACGGAACCGAAGGTACTACTCCTACTACATCCATTTTGGAAATATCCTCAGGATTAGTAGAGACTAGCCCTTGCACTTCACTGCTCCATCTTCGACTCCGAACACGTTTTTCCCCGAAACGTACAAACCGGATCGAAGTGGTTTTCGAGAAATAAATCTCGATCCCGGTCTCTTCGAAACGATCAACGCATTTGTCTAATATTGATAGTCGGTGATTTAACTATCAATTAATATCCACAAACATCCATCACACAATAAATAATTTCCCACATTATTTATTTGCCCTCAGATGTCTTTGAAAGATATATTTTCAAATTTCGAAGCTCATTTGAAACTATTCCCAAAGATCTTCCCTTACAAGGTAAATTCTTTACCATTTATTTCCATTGGAAATAACCAAGTTTGAAACAAATTGGAATTAAAACAATTAAACACTTTATTCTGAAATATACTTTAAAATATATAAATTTACTACTAGTTATTTACTCAAAACATAATTTCAAAATATTTAAAGTAAAACTATTTTATAAGATATAACTTGATTTAAACTAAGGTGTTAGTTAAACTAAATTTTAAAAAAAATAGAGTTTGAAAGAGATTAATACTAAATCCATAACTTAGGACCAAAACTAGCTTTTTATACAAATCCATTTGTAAAAATAATTACCAAGGCATTTATTAATATTAACTATCGCTAATTTATTTATATTTACCTTAAAACAATAATTTTCCAAACACTCTTTTTAAACAAGTTGAATTTTAGACTTTCTTTTATTAAAATCTGTTTAAAACTCGAACTTGGTTTTTCCCAGGGAAACTCATTCCTACTCAAACAACCCAAAAAAATCCATTTATAAATTCTGTCGATTATATTTTCAATTCAGATTTATATTTAATACATAAATTTCCTCCCCAGGTTTAAAATAACTTCTTACGAAGCTTAACCACATTTCCATTCCCGGAAAATTCACTTCCAAAGTATAAGTTTAAAGGCCTTTTTAAATAAACTATTATAAATTTATTTAATGAAATCATACTTAAGGAATTGCTTAACTAATTACCTACTTAAATTTTTCAATGTTTTTAAATAATATTTCTGCAACACTCTAATTTGCAATTTATAATTTAATTTGAAGGGTTTCTTTTCACATCATATTTAATTTCCAGGGAACATTATTATCAAAATAACCCCATTGTTATTTTTAACAATTTATAATTTCTTATTGAAATTATCATCAGAAATCCCTACTTCCTCATTTATCAACTAATAAATGTTCCCCTTATTTTTTTTATTTCCAACTTTGCAAATTTTCATTCTTCACTCAACCCAGATTCCAAATTTAAATTCCCTTAAATTCTTTATTTAACAAATTTCTTTTATTTCTTTAAAAATCTAATTTATTTTATTTTATGTTTTAAAATTCTGTGTATATTCTCATCCAGCAATATCACAGTACAATTTAATTCAGAGTTATCAATCACAATATATAACAGGTTACAACATCAATTATAAAGATAATTACTATAGTGTGAGGAACCCAGTTGGATCCCTCCAACCTGTTTTCCCTGCATCCACCAATATTAGCACATCACATGTATATAAATATCAATTCAAACTGATAACCACAATAATATGCAACCAATCACACAGATATTTAAATATTAATTATTTAAATCAACCAATATCCAGATGTGAGTGAGAATAACTCACCTTGAGTTTCGGCGAGCGTTCGAAATTCAAATTAAACTGAACGACGTTCGATTTAACCTAAATTCCTACTTGCCCGGAATGATTCCTGAACTGCATCATTGCGTAGTGCTCATTTCTGCTCGGCGTTACCAAATTCGTTGAAATCTGATACCGTACGAACAAGTTATTAAAATTTAAAGTTTTGTATATAAATTTAAAACAAATCCCTTTTTTTGTTACCAAGGAATACGCGGCCCACTCTTCTTTCTCCCTCCTCAACTTCACGCACGCGAATAACAGAGTATCGCCGAACCCAATACCGTGTTTTAGGGTTTCGAAACGCGATCCCAACGACGCGTGAGAACTCAATCAGGCCCCGCTACCTCAAAGAGCACGGCGCCACGCACCTCCCACTCCAACACGACGAAGCTCGGTCATCCTCCCTGTGCATAAAACGCGAACAAACGGTGGCTGTCTCGACCACGATTCTGGCCACCAGATGACTTCCGTGCCACTCCGCCGTATGGATGGGTAGAGCTCAAGATGATCTACCACTTCCTAGTTGAGAGTTTGCAAAATTATTAAGTGGATTGATCGATAAATTGAAAGAGAACATCGAAGAGTTTCGGCCATTGAAATAAGCATGCGGCGGCCTGAACGAAATATCTAAGGTTTGATAATAGAAATGAATATATATATATATATATATATATATATATATATATATATATATATATAGTTTTATACTATTTAATTAAGATAATTCTCGATTTAACAAAATACGCAAACGAACCCCAAACTACGCGTTCCGACAAGCAACCCTGGGGTTTTTCCGCATTTCGGACACAATGGAACAGGTTTCGTAAGCCAATTTGGTCGTATGTGCGAGTTACGGGATTAAACGATCAATTTAAAATTAAATTGGTTAAATCGATTTCTAAGCGTTTCGTGCTGCCACGGTCAAACGACAATTCCGATTGCTACGAAAATTGAAATCCGATAATAACTAACTATTACGGATCCAATGAAACTGGATTCCTTGAATTCCGAGACTGTGCCCCGGAAGGCTATTATAACTCGTCTATTAGATCAAGCAATTATAAAAATTGTCGAAAACGCTTAAAATTTCACTTTTAAAATTTTAATAACTCAATAATAAATCATATAAAATTTATAAACACAACAAAAATCATTCTGGCTCATTCCGGACCAAAATCTTATTAAATTGCATTTTAATAATATTAAAGTCATTTTTAAATTAATATAAAATCCCAAATATTAACTTATCGACTTAAGAATTTATCTAAAATTCCCACCATACAACTTACACTCAAATAACTCAAAAATAAATTTTTAAAACCATTTTTATCACTATTTACATCCAGATTTACTTTTATTTAAATTCTGAATATTTAAATTATCATTTTCCCATTATCCAAATTCAACCGGAATTACTATAATTAAATTTTTTAGCTTACTTCATTGATTGAACCCGAATCCATCCATTTACAAAATCAATTAAGAATCCACATTAACATTTAAAACGAATTAAATGTTCAAATTCAATGGCTTAAAAAATACGGGATGTCACATTCCTCCCCCCTTATAAAAATTTCGTCCCCGAAATTTGCTAAGGTAAAAACTATGCTCAAACTCACTTACTCATCCAAGTTGGTTAGTTAAAAGCTTATATTCACTTTCCAAAATCCTTTAGCTCAAACTCCCAACCCATGTGCTTCATTTATAATCAAAAGCTTTAGTTTCAATATTATTTCAAAACAACATTACTAGTCACTAAACTTTCCCCAAAACCCCAAAAATTTTAACTCCCAAAATTTCGAAAAATTTCGGCAGAGTCTCCCCTGCACGGAGGAGCTTTCGCGATATCGCGATGCAGACAAATATATATACATCGACCCACACGGTCGGAAACCAAAATATATCACAATATATATATCATTTTCCCAATTATATTTGCGTAGGCGTACCTTTTTGGCAAATTTTAATAGCGAGCGGCTAATATAACGCATATACGCGCTCCAACTCTCTCTAATATCTTCCGTACCTGTACTAAACTCAAAGAAACTTATCAGTTTCAAGATATGAGCATTTTAACAACATTTCCAATGTAAATGCAAGCCAAACATATCTATTTCATAACCAAACCAAGCAACTTCATAATTATGTATGCTAACCACCTTTATAAACAATTCACAATTTCCGACATCATTTAAAATCCTCTTTACAACCCAAACTTCATAGTTTAACAATGTTAACCATATTTATTTCAACAATCCAAAGATTTCAATCACTTTTTAATTTCTTATTCAAATCCAGACTTCATTTTTATTTCAATATGATTAACATGTACTTTACTAACATCAACCTATTCCATTTCAATTCCAAGTTGATTCACAATTCCATTCTTACTCTGAATTTGAAGTATTTGCATTCCTTTTATAATCCATTTTCATCCATATGTAAACATTACTTATTAAAATTTCAATCCATTCCAATTTATTCAAAACCAATTTCATTTGCTTTCTTTAATTTATTCACATAAGTTTAATGACTAATTTCTATGCAGGTTGTGGTTATTCAACCAAATAACCAATTTTTTTAAGCTTGTAACCATTAACATTAATTTAAACTTAGATTCATATTAATTTTATTCAATTTTGCATGGTTCACAATCCAAGCATTCTTATCACATTGCAATTATTAAATTAAATTCTTCCATTTCATTTAAATTTCATTATCTAAACAAATTTCATTCAAATCTACTAAATAAAGCTTATCCATCATCATTTTGTTTTACCTTCAATTTTCTTAAATTCTTTCAAATTCCCATAATATTTCCATTCCTTCTTAAACAAATTTTATTTTCATTTAATTCTCATCCAAATCAATTCCAATCCATTTACAAATTTTAATGTACTTTGCTTATTTATTCAATCCATTTTTTTAGAATTATTTTATTAGCAAAGATACCACTTTAAATTATTTTCTTCCGTTGAATTTATTTACAATTCAAACTATCACCATTATAATTTAATTTCATTTTTCATCTACACTTCAATATTAGTTACCACAAATTTAAATCCCATGCCACAATTGGAATTCTATTTACTTTCCAAATTTTGACCAACCCATCAAAGTTCTATTCATCTCATTACAAATTCCATTAAATCGTAATTCAATTTAGTCAATAACCTAACCCATATTAGGTTTTAATACACTTTCCCAATTCATACTGAACTTATTTACAATACGACCATTTTCATATGTTCTAAACAAGAACAAAGTTCCATTTTACCCTTCAATTATTAACAAGCTTCCAAAATTATACCCATTCCAGAACTATTTTTGTTTAACTTTAGCTTATACCAAATTCATCTTCAAGCTTCTCTTTATTTAATTTAGCTTATGCTAAATTCATTATCAAATAATCCCTTTGAATTTAGTTGAGTCAAACTTTTATTCATACCATATCTTTTCAGCACAATTAGATTTCTTCCAATTCAAGTCTTTCCAAATTTAGATTCAAGTTTTAACTAAATTTATTTAGCCATCTTGCATTCATTTCAATTTCCCTTACCATCTTAAATAAGGATTTAATTCCATTCACTTTTATTCATAACACAATTGAACCTTGTTTTTAATTAAATCCAAGTCCATCCCAATTCCACCCGATTGAAGTTCAATTCAATTCAATGTAATTGTAATTTCCATATACAAGTTCAAAACTTATTTACTAACTCAAGTTCATTCACTTCTTTTATATTTCACTTTATCTTATCTTAATCCACATGTCATTTGAGATTAAGTTTGAATCCACCATACCATTCCACTATTTCCCATTTGTGATTTATAACTTCATTTCTATTTTATAAGTTCACCAACTTATTTATTTCAAAGCTCATATTGCTCATTTCAACCCATCTACATCATATAATCACAATTTTCAAATTTTATATATATGTGTATATATCTCTGACCTCTTAAAGATACAAATTTTCTTTACTTTAGTCCCTTGCACAATTTTAAATCCACAGTTCCACATTATAAGTATAATACTTAATAGCTCATGGATATAATTTATTATACAGTGACCCACAATTACAAAGTCATCTTACATTTCAATTTAATCTAAGTCAATTAAATTTATAAACCCACTTTATTTAACTTATCCAATTTAAATTTCAATTTCCTACTCACTTCAATATATTTCATTCTCTTCCTATTACTCAAATTAAATTTTAATCTAAAATTTACATTTCCTTTTTATTAGCATCATCTTTACCCAAAATAAGTTCATTAGTTGATGCATTTCAACTTTACAATTTTACTTTTAAACAGAATTTCCAGAATTCAATTACCCGGCTTTATTCCAAAATCATTTTGAAATAATAAACAATTCATACCCATTTGGTATGTCAATCAAATCTCCCGATTTTCCAAAACAACTGGCATACCCAACAAATCCAAACAATATCATAACCAACCATTTTGGTAGCAATCCATCACTTTAGAAACTCGAAAATGAATTCTAATGATGTGGCCAGCATCATCAGGATTATTTTCCAGCAACTGAAGTGAATTCAATGCTTTCTTACTCTCCCAAATTCATTTCTAAACAGTTTCCTATTCAAAAATATTACCCAAAACAATATTCCATCATTACCTTCAAACACTTTAGCAAACATTTCAAACTTTCCCAGGATTTTAAATTTCCAAACTTTTGTTTCAATACATTTAAAATCCTTCCCAAAACTTCCAGGATTTAAATCCTGGTTTAATTCAAATTTAGTTATTCTTCCTTTTATATAATTTATATTTGTAGAATTTTATTTTCATTGTAATTATTTCAAATTTCCAGATTAAATTTTAGATTCTTATTTGATTTAGAAATTAACAACCAATCATCCAAATATATATAATAATTTCAGAAAATTATTTCTTTTATATCAAAAATAATTTTGGGTAAAATTTATTTCATTTACCCATTTTAAAAACAATACTATGTCGGTTTATCTTGTCCAAGAGTTTAGAAACCCCTATCGATACGGTTGTACTTCCCGCACCGACCAGAATTCATAAACACTCAACCGATAAGTCAACATAGTATAAAAACAATTTTATATCCACTAACAAGTATGCTCTCATATTTATTAATACACTCAACTCATTATAGAGTACCGTCAACTCTTTTTAATGAGTAATTTCCCCGCCAAAGCCTGGGTTGTCGCCAACCTAAGCTCTGATACCAAGTGTGACATCCTGCAAAATCCGTACCCCTTGAATCAACACTATTCTACCTCTATTAACTCAAGTGGCACAGAATTACGAGCCATTAGGGTTAAAGAAGAAGAGATAGAAGAAGAAGAAACTAAACAATATCAGAATCTCACAGTCGCAGCGGAATAAACTATAATAATAAATATAGAACTTTACACAAAATGAAATCTATAACTTTTTATACATCGCATCATCAGAGTATCTCATACACCAAATTACCATTCAGACATACCGTACAATCACAACAGCGGAATACACATATATATAGGTAATACGTCTCGGACTCCAGCTCCTCTGCTGCTCCAAAGCATCATGTCTTGTACATATAATACTCGGTCTGACCCGAGCATTATAATGAAATAACACCCGAGTCAGTCTGGAATACCAGCTGATAATAAATATGCATCCAAATTGATTATTAAAGTTTTCAAAAATCCTTTGAAAAACAAAAGCATCTCGTAAGACCACGCCACAAATAAACATGTTGGGTTTTTACCTTACGATAGCTAAAACACTTTTTATAGAAATCCTCTGATATTATAATAGGGTCTATTTACAAATACTAATAAAATAGCCGAAATTGTTACATTCATTAAATTCCAGCTAAAGCCACAAAAGTGGGTAATACAAACAAAACTCGTACAAGGCTCGTAGGGAGAATGGATTTCCATCAATGGTTGGGCTACTATGGTACCGCCCGTCACAGTACCAAGCCTAGATCAGAGTACCGAGGAGTACGCCCGCTCCCCTGCAACACAAGGCCGTAAGCATTCCTTACTGAACAGTCCCGAACAAGATAACCCCGTGGTTGGCGCGACCAACCACCCACTAAGCCGAATATAAAGGGACATCTAGACAGGGGAATATCTTGTCCTGCTTGGGCATGACCCACCTAACCTTGCTGCACCTCCCCTGTTTTAGCCATTCCCGGTTGATGAGGCTTGAGGTTAAACGTTACCTTTAGAACGTTTTCACTTAGAATGCCCATCGCCCACCTGACGATGTTTCGCAAGCATTCATCCATACAAGTCCGTCCCGGGTTCGAACGGAACCGAAGGTACTACTCCTACTACATCCATTTTGGAAATATCCTCAGGATTAGTAGCGACTACCCCTTGCACTTCACTGCTCCATCTTTGACTCCGAGCACGTTTTTCCATGAAACGTACAAACCGGATCGAAGTGGTTTTCGAGAAATAAATCTCGATCCCGGTCTCTTCGTAACGATCAACGCATTTGTCTAATATTGATAGTCGGTGATTTAACTATCAATTAATATCCACAAACATCCATCACACAATAAATAATTTCCCACATTATTTATTTGCCCTCATATGTCTTTAAAAGAAATATTTTCAAATTTCAAAGCTCATTTGAAACTATTCCCAAAGATCTTCCCTTACAAGGTAAATTCTTTACCATTTATTTCCATTGGAAATAACCAAGTTTGAAACAATTTGGAATTAAAACAATTAAACACTTTATTCTGAAATATACTTTAAAGTATATAAATTTACTACTAGTTATTTACTCAAAACATAATTTCAAAATATTTAAAGTAAAACTATTTTATAAGATATAACTTGATTTAAACTAAGGTGTTAGTTAAACTAAATTCTAAAAGAAAATAGAGTTTGAAAGAGATTAATACAAATTCCATAACTTAGGACCAAAACTAGCTTTTTATACAAATCCATTTGTAAAAATAATTACCAAGGCATTTATAAATATTAACTATCGCTAATTTATTTATATTTACCTTAAAACAACAATTTTCCAAACACTCTTTTTAAACAAGTTGAATTTTAGACTTTCTTTTATTAAAATCTGTTTAAAACTCGAACTTGGTTTTTCCCAGGGAAACTCATTCCAACTCAAACAACCTAAAAAAATTCATTTATAAATTCTGTCGATTATATTTTCAATTCAGATTTATATTTAATACATAAATTTCCTCCCCAGGTTTAAAATAACTTCTTACGAAGCTTAACCACATTTCCATTCCCGAAAAATTCACTTCCAAAGTATAAGTTTAAAGGCCTTTTTAAATAAACTATTATAAATTTATTTAATGAAATCATACTTAAGGAATTGCTTAACTAATTACCTACTTAAATTTTTCAATGGTTTTAAATAATATTTCTACAACACTCTAATTTGCAATTTATTTCTAATTTAATTTGAAGGGTTTCTTTTCACATCATATTTAATTTCCAGGGACCATTATTATCAAAATAACCCCATTGTTATTTTTAACAATTTATAATTTCTTATTGAAATTATCACCAGAAATCCCTACTTCCTCATTTATCAACTAATAAATGTTCCCCTTATTTTTCTATTTCCAACTTTGCAAATTTTCATTCTTCACTCAACCCAGATTCCAAATTTGAATTCCCTTAAATTCTTTATTTAACAAATTTCTTTTATTTCTTTAAAAATCCAATTTATTTTATTTTATGTTTTAAAATTCTGTGTATATTCTCATCCAGCAATATCACAGTACAATTTAATTCAGAGTTATCAATCACAATATATAACAGGTTACAACATCAATTATAAAGATAATTACTATAGTGTGAGGAACCCAGTTGGATCCCTCCAACCTGTTTTCCCTGCATCCACTAATATTAGCACATCACATGTATATAAATATCAATTCAAACTGATAACCACAATAATATGCAACCAATCACACAGATATTTAAATATTAATTATTTAAATCAACCAATATCCAGATGTGAGTGAGAATAACTCACCTTGAGTTTCGGCGAGCGTTCGAAATTCAAATTAAACCGAACGACGTTCGATTTAACCTAAATTCCTACTTGCCCGGAATGATTCCTGAAATGCATCATTGCGTAGGGCTCGTTTCTATGATCCCGGCGTTACCAAATTCGTTGAAATCTGATACCGTACGAACAAGTTATTAAAATTTAAAGTTTTGTATATAAATTTAAAACAAATCCCTTTTTTTGTTACCAAGGAATACGCGGCCCACTCTTCTTTCTCCCTCCTCAACTTCACGCACGCGAATAACAGAGTATCGCCGAACCTAATACCGTGTTTTAGGGTTTCGAAACGCGATCCCAACGACGCGTGAGAACTCAATCAGGCCCTACTACCTCAAAGAGCACGGCGCCACGCACCTCCCACTCGAACACGACGAAGCTCCGTCGTCCTCCCTGTGCATAAAACGCGAACAAACGGTGGCTGTCTCGACCACGATTCTGGCCACCATGATGACTTCCGTGCCACTCCGCCGTATGGATGGGTAGAGCTCAAGATGATCTACCACTTCCTAGTTGAGAGTTTGCAAAATTATTAAGTGGATTGATCGATAAATTGAAAGAGAACATCGAAGAGTTTCGGCCATTGAAATAAGCATGCGGCGGCCTGAACGAAATATCTAGGGTTTGATAATAGAAATGAATATATATATATATATATATATATATATATATATATATATATATATATATATATATAGTTTTATACTATTTAATTAAGATAATTCTCGATTTAACAAAATACGCAAACGAACCCCAAACTACGCGTTTCGACTGGCAACCCTGGGGTTTTTCCGTGTTTCGGACACAAGGGAACAGGTTTCGTAAGCCAATTTGGTCGTATGTGCGAGCTACGGGATTAAACGATCAATTTAAAATTAAATCGGTTAAATTGATTTCTAAGCGTTTCGTGCTGCCACGGTCAAACGACAACTCCGATTGGTACGAAAATTGAAATCCGATAATAACTAACTATTACGGATCCAATGGAACTAGTTTCGTCGAATTCCGAGACTGTTCCCCGGAAGGCTATTTTAACTCGTCTATTAGATCGAGCAACTATAAAAATTATCGAAAACGTTTAAAATTTCACTTTTAAAATTTTAATAACTCAATAATAAATCATATAAAATTTATAAACACAACAAAAATCATTCTGGCTCATTCCGGACCAAAATCTGATTAAACTGCATTTTAATAATATTAAATTCATTTTTAAATTAATATAAAATCCCAAATATTAACTTATCGACTTAAGAATTTATCTAAAATTCCCACCATACAACTTACACTCAAATAACTCAAAAATAAATTTTTAAAACCATTTTTATCACTATTTACATCCATATTTACTTTTATTCAAATTCCGAATATTTAAATTATCATTTTCCCATTATCCAAATTCACCGGAATTACTATAATTAAATTTTTTAGCTTATTTCATTGACTGAACCCGAATCCATCCATTTACAAAATCAATTAAGAATCCACATTAACATTTAAAACGAATTAAATGTTCAAATTCAATGGCTTAAAAAATACGGGATGTTACACTCCAAAAGCATCAAATCAGGACCTATAAAAATACTCGGTCGGACCCGAGCATTGAAAAGGAAGAACGCCCGGATCAGTCTGGTAAACCAGCGTGAGAAACACACTCAACTGAATTTATTAAATTACCAAACTTTTCCTTCATTTTCAAAATAAAAATATCTCTTAAGACAAGTCCACACATAAACATGGACATGTTTTTATCTTACGATAACTAAAACATTTCATATCAAATGTCATGTTATATTATAGTAGTGTCTACAACATACAAATAATATTAATCATAGCGAAAATTGTTACATTGATTGAATTCCAGCATATAGCCCAATTGGGTAATACAATCAAAATGGCAAGCACGTAGTGGAGTTTGGATTTCCATACAAATGACCAGGTGAAGGGACTACCTTCCGAAGGGGTACACCTCAAGATGGATGTCCCGATGCACAGAATATCTGCCCTCTACCAACACAAGACCGGCCCACCTCTATAACAAGATGGTACCGAATATGTCATCCTCCGGTCGTTACCGACCTTTACCGAGGGATCTCTAGCATACAAACCACAATAATCAGATACACGACGTCATAGCATGCAAAGATATATCTAGAAGAGGATGATCATACCCTAATGGGAGCAACTCACTTAGCCTTGCCGCATCTAACTCTGTTTTGATCATTTTCGATTGATGAGGCCTGATAAGGTAACGATTACCTTTCAAAATCACATATCACATCACTTTGAATGCCACACTCCATTTCCGTTGACTACTAATTGCCTTCCATAAAATACAACCCTTCACATACATCTCAAGGAGGGTGTTAAGCTAATAGAAGTTGCCTTCTCCGCCACCACTGATGTACGTTTGTAAAAACCAATGTACGTAATATATAGAAATGCAATGTCAGACAAACATCCATACAAGTTGTCCAGGAACAGGACAAACCGAAGGTATTTTCCTACCACATCCTGTCGGGAAATCCCTAGGATTAGTAGCGAATAGTCCTCGCATTGGATATTTCAAAATGAAGAGACCACTGATACTAGATGTATATTGGGATTTTAACCCCAAACGATCAATAAGCAGTCCCCCACAATGAAAATCCGGAATATTAATATCTTTCCTAAACTCTGGATGCTCAAAATTTTCTACACGAGCAGTCTAGAGTTGGGTTTTTCAGATAGTCAGGTTTAGTAGGTTATCTGGAGCTAGTTCAGTCTTTGGATGTGGACGAGACTTGCTTGTCTTGGTGAATCATGATGTTGGATCGAGCTGTTGTTGCTGGAGTTCTCTTTTGAAGACTATCTTAGAGTTATATTGTTCCGCTGCTATTTTATTGTATCATATCTCTAATGTATATTGATATTCATTGTATCACTCTGTTGTATCAGATATTGTATATCAATGTATTATTCTTTTATTCCGCTGTGTTATTTACTTAATGTTGTTATAAGCTCCGGCGAATCGGATTTGAACGGTCGAATCTACGGCATTCGAGTACGATGTTAAAGTATGGATGTCGATTTTCGAGCGGGCAAAATCCAAAACGTTACAATCAATAAGCAACCTGCACAATCATCGCATATACGTTGGTCCGAAGTGGTTTTCGGATAAACCGATCCCGGTCTCTTCGCACCAACAACGCAAAAGCGTTTCTCAACCTCACACAGCAACTAAGTCTTATAGAATTATCACGTCTCCAACTTTCAGCTTGCTATCCATGGGCCAAGAAGGAAGCTCGATAGATTGGAGTGATACTCCGCACTATACGAATCAACATCCTCAACACAAACGATAATCAAGCCTACACAGAAGGCTACGTACTAAGTGTACGACTAAATAGTTCCCACATCAAGTCGAGGAACTAAAATTTGGCCAAGTTCGATATCCGGTTATTTAACTATCAGAACAAACAAACAAATATTCAACACCATAACAATCACTAGGCCCATTTTTTTAATCTTTTCTTTTCATTAAATCATTGCCAAATATTCACTTTAATTTTTCTTTAAAACGATATAATCTCAAAACATTTCACTTAATATTGGAAAACATTTCCAAATAGTTATTTAATAATAAGTAATTCACAATTCAATTTATTTTCAACACTTAGAAAATATTAGATATACTCAAATCACGATTAAGTATATATTTTATTGTTTAAGGAAAACATTCTCTTAAACACATTTATTTGGGTCGAAACGAATGTTGCGTAAAACATCGTTACGACGACCCAAAATCAATAGTATAGGGATTCGAAATAAGATAGATATATAAACCCCAATACTATACAAAAACATTTCCTTTCGAAAATCATTTACTATAACAACAGTGTTATAGTCCATCATTTCCTTACTTCTCGAAAACGTCTATTTCAACAATGAATATTGAAATCTATGTATTCGATACTTAACACATTTTAAAACAACTTTAAATTGTTTTAATTCCATTTGAAATATCACTTTAAAACATTTTAAATTTGAAAATCATCACTTTAACACTTTTAATTTTCCAAAATAGGCCCAATGCTGCAACAGCACCAAATACATCAATCATGGCAACCGAAACATCATATATCATATGATAACAGCATATATCACAATATCTGTAAATAAATTAATACTATTGAGGAATCCAGTTGGATCCCTCCAACCTGTCACCTGCAACAAATATACATATTAGAATATGTGTACAGTGTCCGCTTCAAGGCAGACGCGCGTACAAAGAGTCATCCGCTCATACACGGGAACGTATAGGGTCAACTACTCCACTATGCAGGTATATATCCAAATATTAACCAATATATCATATATCATCCAAACAATCATCATATAATAAATTTATTCTCACTTATATAAAAATATCAGTGAGTCAGAAAGAGTGAGTTGTACTCACATTGCTTGTAGTCGCGATTTCAGCGTTTTATTCCAAATAAAATTAAACTACCGTTTAATTTTACCCATAATTCACACTAGCTCCAATCAGCTCCAAACAAATTCCATCATGTAGTGTTTGTCAATATGAACCCAACACAATTCATTTCGTATGAAACGGACCTCGGATCAAAAAGATATGCAATTTAGAAGTTAATACGAATTTATATAAATTAATTTCAATTTCTATTTTATATTTTAAACCCTACTTTTATCATAGCCTTTGATTTTCGAGATTTAGATCTAGGCCGTGCATTTATTTTCTTCCCTCTTTCGTTTCTAACTCGCGAACAGACAACCCAACCTGCCGCCTCTAACCCTAATTGCCATGGCCTCGTTTTTTATCGTGACGATGATCAAGCTACACTAAACGAACTCCCACTCCACCACGAACCATCGGCCAGAGACTGGTCGCTAAAAGCTTCGCCATCGCCTCGAAAATAGTGCACGAACGCGCGTCATTCATTATAAATTTGCCACTGATCCATAGCTTTAATCTCGATCATAGCCGTATGGATCTATAGATCTCGTCTTGCTCTTCGTTTTTGTAGTTGGAAGTTTATTGAAATAAGACGTGGATTGGAAGAAATCGAGGAGGAAAGAAGGGAAATTCCTGGCCATCGAAATAACAATGGCGACCGGCCCTAATTAGCTAGGGTTTTAGTGAAAATTGTGAAATATGGAGGCCTTTTATAGAAAATTGCAAAACACTATTCATCTAAAAATTTCCCAAACTCGAAACGAAGAATGCCGCCTGGCATTTATAATGTTTTAACCCTATTCCGAACTCAATGGAATATATATCGGGAGCCAATTCGATTGTATTTGGAAGATAGGTTTTCGAATCGACTAATTTAAATTTTAAAATTCACTTAAACAGATTTCTACGAGTTTTAGCTTGTTCCAGACAAACCGTAAATCCGATTGACACAAAATTTGAAATCTTACAATAAGTTAACATTACGGATACGATGAAACTAGTTTCATCGAAATCCGAGACTGTTTGTAAAATGACTATTTTCACTCGTCAATTAAATATTAAAATATTCAATTTTTTTACAACTTGACTTTTAATTCAATTTTAAAAGTTTACTAACATCATTTAAATTCAACTAGAATTTACTTAAAATTTATAAATCATTTTTATTCATATTAAATCCGATTTTCTATTATTTACACAATTTCATATATTCAATTAACAATTTAATTATCCAATTAAATCTGATATTCGAAATATAAGTCATTCGACTCATAAAATTTACTTGTGCGTATTTAAAATCAATTAAATATATGAATTTCAAACGACTGAAATTCTGGGTCGTTGCAGACGGGCAAGGGAAGCTTTCTCAGACTCGGTCATAAACTTAAGCTCGAACTGTTCTCTAAACTGTTGCCAAATGAGGGTGGACTCATCAATCTCGGCAATAAGAAGCTCATACCAATGAAGAGCACGTTCTTGCATCATACTCGATGCTACAAGAACGCGATGATGATTAGATAAACCCATACGAGAAAAGATGTGCTCGCATGTCCGAAACCAAGCTTGGACCTCAAGAACGGTCTCGGAACCTTTGAAAGTCTTGTGTCCTAAATGAGAATAATCACTACACATACATGCAAATATGGATTTGCACGGAGGAGAAGAATGAACTAGAGCTGGAGGCTGGATACTCCGTATAAGCTCTAGGATTTGATCAGTTGACATGTACACACCTTCGGGACGTGAGCCACTGGACTGCTCAACCTCCGAGGTGTGACCTCTTTATCTTCCAGCCATGATCTAAAAATTAAGATAGAATGGATTATTCACAGGGGTAGATATTATCAATAAGGTTCATCAATTAGGAATACTACGAATTATAAAATCACATTCCTAGACGTATTCCCACTTATCTACTCCAAAGACTCGAAATGGTTAAAGCACGATTAGAAACTAGTTCAATTAAGAATGATATTTTCACTCATATTGTACTTTGATGTATCGTAATATAAGTTATGTTCTGTTTTTATCCTATTTTGTTTGGAACTCAGCTCTGATACCAAGCTGTGACGCCCCACCTTGATGCCCACACGAACAAAGAGTATTACTAGATAATATTGTCTGCTAATGCTGAGAATAGGGCTGGTTAGGAGCGACCATCTATAGCTTTGTCTTAAACGTCTATCAAATACGTCAATTTGGTGCTCTACATTTTTTTCTATCTCAAGTTGATCGACATATCCAATAAATGCTTAATACAAAACTACAGGTGGCTAACGGATCTATCAGAACAAAATACAATAACTGAATGCATATCACATCACAAAATAGTAAAAATCATGTGTGTGTGTATACATATACACTGATACATCCCAGTACAATACAAAATGATACAACAAAAATGGTTCAAAGACCACACTATATACATCTAATCAGAATACACATCAGAGTCAACTAGAAAGGAATATAACAACACAAAAGTGATAGGCTGATATCCAAGCAAATGCATCAAAGCTGAGTCCCATAACTGATAGCTTACCTGAAAAAACTCGATCTGACCTGAGCATAAATACATGGGTCAACCTAGCTAAAACAATCAGTTAGTAAGGATAGTCAATAATATGAAGCATAAGATACATGGTGGTAATTCTTCTCGAATGAGAAGAGGCAAATAGAAGGAACACACACTCATGAGTTAAGTGAACTAATGTCACTTAAGGGTACAAAGACCTCAAAAGAAGTAAACTCAGTAATAATACTCAAATAATAGAAATAAATGTCTCATATCATCAACAGCACCCCAAAACATCTATAATGTTTTCAATGAACCATATCTCCTAAAATAGAGAATTCTCAAACTCAAAACACAAGAAACGCCATAAATGGCAAACACAAATATGAACTCAAAATTGAGTGATCCAAAAATTCAAAATATGCCAAAATGGAAAACTCATCATTATATATATATATATATATATATATATATATCCAAGATGGAGATTATAAATCTCATACAAAAATGCCGAGATGGCAAACTCAAATCTCAAAGTACGGACCCAACGGGCCAATAAAATCTCAAACTCAAATCTTAAAATATGGACCCAACAGCCCATCTCAAAATATGGACCCAATAGCCCGGTAATAGGATGGACCCAACAGCCCAATAAGAACGTTACAGCTCAAATTTCAAAATATGCACATGCAAAACACTTGTCTAGTACTATATAAATTTGAGATACCTATCTTGTGGACCTAAGGTCATACTCGTGGTGACCGAAGTCACATAACTCATGGTGACCAAAGTCACATAACTCGTGATGAGCCCAACAAATCGATAAAGATTGGACCCAACAGCCCAATATGAGCCCAACAGCTCTAGTACTGGCATAACTCGTGAATGTGTCACAAACTCTCAGCTATGAACCCGAAAAGTGGTAACGAGCGTCTAATACCAAACGTTCTCACTAAATGGTTTACTAACCGCTAGCCGATGCCACACTAGAAAACATCAAACTTATAAAACCTCGTGACTTGTCTCATCTCATCGACATGTGTAAATAAACCTCGTGATGGTTCCTCATGAACCGTAAATCTCAAAATAGGAAATCACCAACTCAGGACTTGCTTCATATCATCGGCAAGTATAAAAAATTGGGATGGTTCTCATCGATCATAACTCTCAAAAATAGGAGATCTCAAACCACAAAACTCGCCAAATATTGGCTAAATCAGATGATTCCTATAAATAGGAATTATAGAACTCACAATACACCATAAATTGACAAAACAACTCAGAATCAATAACTTCAGAAATGCTTCGATCGTACAAGTCTAGAATTAATAGAAACAGTAAACGCACGTTTCCCATGCCACGTGTTTTACTAAATCATTTAATTCTCTTTGTCATACATTCAGATAGTGCAAAAACATATATTTTATATTTAAAATAATTTACATTGGAAACACAAGCTTTTAAAACCAATTTTCAAAATCAATTTTGAAAACTATATTTGAATTTTCCTTATTATAGAGAATAAATATATCTTTATATTTGAAAATAATTTTAAAATACTATATAATAATTATTTGAAATGCCCATTAATTTTTTAAAATTATTTCAAAAGGGTTGGCAAAAATCTATGCTCTAAAACGAAGAAAAACGAATAAAATTCCAACCGATATTCGAGTTAAAATTTGTATTAAATTCAAAACAATTCAAAATTTGAATTTTAAATCCTCCAAAAATTAGCTAGCCTATTGATAGGCATTATAGCTTTCAAAACATCCCAAAAACATCATCAAAATCAAGCAAGATAGAGAGGAAAACAAACTAGAACAAACCGGAAACAAAACAACTCGCACACAGGAAAGCACAACAGGAGACAAGGCTCCCTTGGTCGACCTCTCATCTTCATAGGTCGACCGTACAGTCATGGTTTTAAATCTCCTATATATCTCCCGAGATCTCCTCTGAGATCTCCTTTTCACACTTAAACGAGACGAGACGTCAAATCTCCTCCATATCTCCCTCGACACTCATCTCGTTTGAGATATTCAAATCTCACCCCAAATATGTATCAAAATCTTAATCCGAGATCTCACCCGAAATCATGTATTTTTCTTATTTTGCATAATATTTTTTATTTTAATATTGATTCAAAAGAAACTGTTCAATCAAATGATAATTTACCAACTCCTTTAACATATTCTTTACTATTTATCTTAATGAGTCATATCGAAAGATTTCATTTCTTTATTACGTTCAAATAAGAAGACATTATTCAATCATTACCAAATCAATTAAGCTAATCAAGCTACCACTATTCTAAAAATATTTTTTTTCCATGTAAATCAAATATGTTACCATTTTTATTTTTACTGAGAAAGTTATAACCGTTAAATAAATTTTCGACCCATCAATTTTAGACACATAAGTACATACGAGATATTCCCCAGATGCACTATAAGGCCCGAAATGTCAATCCAAGATGTGCATCCGATATGTACCCATCTCATCCGAGATCTCTCCCGATACGGGATAACTTGTATAAAAATTCCAAGACGAAACACAACCGAAATCCAATATTTAAAACCTTGGACCTAGCGGTCTACCAATCAAGCTTTCTCATGCGATTTTTCTTCCAAGCAATTTCAATGCTTCGTACAGATTTTCAAGCAGAAGTTTCACATAGCATTGGAGTGGATTTTGCAATTAATTTTTGTTAGCATATAGAACAACAAATAAACTACAAACTGAAGAAAATCCGGCAGCATTTCGTTGCCGGAATTGAAATTACAGTTGCACAAAGTAGGCACTCAGATCAGATTTTCACAAACATAAGAAACATAAAACAGTAAACGATTACAGAGCAGAAATTTACGCAGAATACTGCTCTTTAAGCATTGTGTTAGCTTGAAATTATGAGATTTAACTCAGCTTTCTATTAGAATGATCAAACCTTGATAACTGAAGAAAAACCAAAGCTTTGGTCGAATTTGAGCTCCAAAACCCCGTATAAACTTGAAACAGATGCATGCAAGAAGGGGAAAGAAATGTTAATAGAGAAACAATTTTGAAACTTGATTTTTGATGAATAAATGTTTTAGATTTTGATTATCTGTTGATTTAGCTCTAATTTGGTTTTTAAAACACAAGATTTGAGTTTAATTTGATGACTTTTGGCTAGGGTTTGCAAAGAGGCTTGGTTTTCTTCTATCTAGAGTTTTCAGGAGTTTCTTACAGTAAAGAGAAGTAAATGTACGTAGAAGGAAGATGGGATATTCCTCATTTCTTTCTACAGACTATGTGACTAACTGGGCTTAAGGCCCATTAATAAAATAAATGGCCTAAATTAATTCATTTTTCACTTAATAAACTAGTAAACACTTATGTTATCAAACAAACATCAAATGTTTCTATATTTTCAGATGATAAAATTATGAGACCTTGTTTATATGTTAATTAAAGTATTTTGTACTTTATAAAAAATAAATTTGGTTATAAAAATATTTTTATTATTAAAAACCCTTATTGTTAAATAAATAGCCAATTACACTTATAGTTACATAAATCACTATTTTTAACTCCAAAAATTACACAAAAATAATCTTCTTGTGTGATAAAATTTAACCAATCATTTTAAACTCAATTTTATGATCAAATCATATTTTTAAACCCAATTTCACCTTTTTATTTTATATAACACTCTTTAAAAACCAAATACCCCATTTCAAAATTATTAAAAGAAGCAAATGACAATAATTAATAAAATTATTGCATTATCACCAAAAAAAATCATCTTCCACTTATTATTAACTCAAACCATTATAATAAAGTTTCAAAATGTTATTTTCTCTTTTTATTCCCAAAATTCATTGTTTATTCCAAATAAAAAATTTAAATTCTTAAATTACTATTAATTCTCAATATTAAATTATTGCTACTGTTATAATTTAATACTTACAGGTAATCACTAAAACCAGGGTTGTTACAATATGAGTCTAGTTTATTTCTTGATTTCTATAAATTGCATGGTAGAATTCATGAGAGAACTGCACCTTATTCACCTAAAATGAATGGTAAAGCTGAAAGAAAAAATAAAACCTTTACCGAATTAGTTGTAGCTATCTTATTGAATTCAGGTGCAGCAAAACATTGGTGGACAGATATTTTATTAGCTGTATGTTATGTATTGAATATAATCCCTAAATCAAAAGGTAATATCTCACAATTTGAAAATTTAAGAAATTATAAACCAAATGTGTCTTTTTTTACAACTTGGGGATGTTTGGCAACTGTTCGTATACCAGACCCTAAGAGAATAAAATTAGCAAGTAGAGCATATGAATGTATATTTATTGGCTATGCTATTAATAGGAAAGTATATAGATTTTATGACCTGATAATAGAATCTAACGATGCTGATTTTTATGAATCTAGATTTCCATTTAAATTGAGGAATAGTGGGGGCACATCAAGTAACACCATGCCTATTAGAACGAAACTTAATGAGTCTTCTGAAAATGAACCGAGAAGATGTAAAAGAGCAAGAATTGCAAAAAATTTTGGTTCAGGTTTTTGTGCTTTTACTATAGAGGAGGATCCCTTAAACCTCCAAGAGGCCTTATCTTCCTTAGATGCCAATTTTTGGCAAGAGACTATAAATGATGAAATGGATTCTTTGGAGCCAATAAGACTTGGCACTTAGTAGATCTACCACCCATTGTAATTCTATAGGCTGTAAATGGGTACTTAAAAAGAAATTAAAACCTCATGGCACAGTTGATAAATATAAAGCCTGTATGATTTAAGCAAAGAGAAAATGTAGACTTTTTTGACAAATTTTCACCTGTAACTAGGATTGCATCCATTCGAGTACAATATCACTTACATCTATTCATAATTTAATAATATACCAAATGGATGTTAAAACTGTCTTTTTAAATGGTGAATTAGAAGAGGAAATTTATATGGACCAACCTGAAGGATATGTAATTCATGGTCAAGAATACAAAGTTTGCAAGTTAGATAAATCATTATATGGCCTAAAACAAGCATCTAAACAATGGCATGAAAAATTTGATAACTTAATAATCTCACATGCATTCAAATTTAATGAAAGTGACAAATGCTTTTAGTATAAATCTGAGAATGACATTTGTACTATCATATGTCTGTGTGTATATGACCTGCTTATTTTTGCGTCAAACATTCATGCCATTAACTCTGTTAAATCTTTTTTAAATGCCAATTTCGATATGAAAGATCTAGATAAAGCAAGTATAATTCTTAGTATTAATATTACTAGGACCGAAGGGACTTTCTTTGGATCAAGCTCATTATATTTGGAAGATTCTAAAGAAATACAATTACTTTGACTGTAAACCTGCATGTACACCATATGATCCTAGTGTAAAGCTATTTAAGAACACTAGTGAAGGTGTAAGACAGTCTGATTATGCGAGCATCATTAGCAACATTCGGTATGCCATTGATTATACTAGACCCGACATTGCCTATGTCGTGGGGATTATTATGCAGGTTTACTAGTAGACCTAGTGTAGAGCATTGGCACGCTATTGAGAAGGTCATGAGATACCTAAAATGAACCATGAACCTTGGGTTACATTATGAAAAATTTCTAGTTGTCCTTGAAGGTTACATTGATGCAGCCTGTAATACTTTATTTGATGATTCAAAAGCAACCAGTGGCTCTATCTTTAACATTGCTGGAGGAGCTGTTTCTTGGAAATCCAAGAAACATACTATTTTGGCTCAGTCTACTATATAGTCTGAGTTATAGCACTAGACACAGTTAGTAAAGAAGCAGAGTACTTAAGAAATCTGCTAGCTAAGATCCCTTTATGGAAAATACTGATGCCAGCTGTGTTGATCCATTGCGATAGTACCGCGACTATTGCAAAAGCATAGAACCGTTATTCCAATGGTAAGAGACGATAGATACGTCGTAAGCACAGTACTATTAGAGAGCTACTCTCTTCAGGTGCCGTTAAAGTGGATCACCTACGCAGTGATAAGAATTTGGTAGATCTTTTGGCGAAAATACTAGCCAGAGAGAAAGTCTTTACAACTTTTAAAAGAATGAGACTATTGTCTTTAGATTATTGAGTCACGCGTAATGGTAACCTGACCTAATGACTGGAGATCCCAAGAACTAGGTTCAATGGGTAATGTAACGGTCTAAAGATTTTCGACCCCAAAAATCGACACTAATACGTTCTTTGTATAGAGTGTCGAGTGATCGAGTGTCGGAAATATCAGGCTGTTAGGGTTTAGAAGAGAAAGAGATAGAATAAGAAACATAAAACAATAGCACAGAATCTCACAATCACAACGGAACAAAATGTAATATAAAATAAAAGTATTTTTATACAGAAAATTTGTAACTCTCAATATACATTCAAGATAATAGGGCATAACAAATCTGGGCAGTTGTAATAACTTGTCCCTAAATACTGACCATACTGTCTACAATACACTGCGGAATATAATCAACTTGTCTCTACCATCCGACTCGTCTCCTGAGCTCCAAAAGCATCCTATCCTGAAAATCTGTAACACTCGGTCTGACCCGAGCATTTCAATAAAGTAACACCCGAGTCAAGCTGGAAACCGGCTTGGGCAAACACACTTAATTTGAAATACTCAAGTTATAAAACTCTTTGAAAACCAAGGTAACTTGTATATCCGACAAGTTCTTATCAGATTAAAATCAATCCCTTTTTGGGAAAATCCATCGATATTGTAATAACGTCAGAATACAGCTACTTATTTATAATAATCCAGTTTACTTAATTCATTCAATTCCCACCTATTAAATTTTATAATGAAAACCATAACGGGTAGTAGAAATTTCCGAGTCAAAATGGTTCCGGGCAATGCTATTACTGATCTCGGTCTCTTCGGATCTAAGTAATAAATTAAGGAAAGTAAGTTGTTTCAAGTAAACCATTTATTATTTAGGGTGACAATAATCAAATATGGGGATTTATTATAGTTTTATTTCAAAATAAACCGTATCATCACTAAATATCCAATAGAGTTAAATCGAGGTACAGATCGATAAGCAAATCAACGATCTATACCAATGCCAAATCAACTCACGTCTGAATTTCAATAACATGAATTAACCGGGTCCCTATATATTTTTAATCCAAATTTATTACAAATTACACAATAATCTACCACTAGTTAATTTAAAATTAAATGCTTAATATAAATTTTGAGTCAAATAATAGTATAATTATATACCCATTCTATTTATAAAATATCACTACTTTAAACTTTACGGATTTATATGATAATAAATTTTCTGGTAGATTTTTCATATTAGTATATATGTGTGAATTTCATCTTCCTTCTCTTTTCTTCCTCTTATTTTTCTTTTACTTTTCTTTTCTTCCATTTTCTTTATTTATCCTTTCCCCTTATCTTTTTTTCTTTTTCTTTTTTTCTTTTATTTCTTTTCTTTTATTCTTCTTCTTTTATTCTTCTTCTTTTATTCTTTTCATTTCTTTATTATTTTTCTTTATTTTTTTCCCTTCCTTCTCTTCTTGGCCTAACCCAGGCCCACTTTTCCTCCCCTCCCTTTCTTCCTCCCAGTTCTTTCCAGTTTCCCTTTTTCCTCTGTCTTTTCTTCCTTTTGACCTGCACAACACCACGCTATGCACGTGCACACTCCGATGACGCCTCCTCGCTCACCTCCGACCAGCCTCACACGTCACCGCCGACCTCCGGAACACCCTGGCAACCCTAAAATCATATGACGGTCCCAAATTCAAAACCTGGCGCTCGAACCCACTCCCCGGGAAAAGGACCACCATATTCCCCGCCTCGTCCAGCCTCCTCTGACCGCTGGAGATTCCCAAAATTCGCCAGAGCTTCGCCTCTCTCCTCTCCACCATTTTTCCTTATACCGCAACCTTCCACCTTCTCCACGACGCCGCAGTTGGCTCCAGATCGAACATGATCAAGAAACCTCCTCAAACCCTACATCACCTCCGACCAAACACCACGTCGTCCTATACACTACGATGCCATTTTTCCCGCACTCCCCCACCTTCGAGCTACCTCCTGACCCAACACCGACCTCCCACTTCGACGCCTTAGCCAAAATTTGACCCCCGACCCAAAAACGATCATCTCCAATTATCTCGTCACATACGAAGGTAAAAATTGGGAAACCATTATCAAAATTCATCACTTTCTGTGCCGATCATGTTCATATAAGCAAGGGATTAAATCATGACATTCGAACTTTTACAAAATTTGGTTATCTTACTGTAATTTATACTTTTATACCTTTACGCTTAGTAATATTTAGTAAAACAGATTTTAAAACAAAATATAGACGAAAACAAACAATTTTATTTCTTACATTATACCCTAAGTCCGATTAAGTTGGAAGATAGAAGATTTTGAAGCTAGAGATGATATTATAAACATACGGAGCAGAGGTAGAAGAAAAATAACACACAGACCTGATCTTCTCTGATCCAAATGCTTAGTATATATGCATATGTAAATGTATATAAACATCCCTATACGAGCCTACACCTCAACAATATTTCAATCCAGGCATATAACATAATTATAGTGTAAAAGATTTTAGCTTTACTCACCTTTCTATTTTCTTTCAAGATGATCTGCTGCTCTTTTTTGTTTGATTACTCCTACTCTATTTCTAATAGCAGACCTTTTTTTATATTCATATATATACATCCTTGTTTGTGAGGATGTTAAACTTGAAGGCCACAAAGCAGTGGTTTGTATAAGTGTGCATATATATAGTGGAAGTGTGCAGAGGAAGCTTGGCTGAGATATTATGTACAGGTTTTCATATATATATATATATATATATATATATATATATATATATAAGATGATTTGAAGTTTTGGGGCTGATATGATATAATATATGCTTGAATTGATTGATTTTAAGGTTTTGTAAGCTTTGAATTAAATGTTTTCCAACATGATGTCTCCTAGAATGTTTACATGTACATTCATCGATATAGATATATATCCTTATGTATATATTTGCCCATTTTCCATTTTCTAATAATGTATAAATACATGGATGCCTCATATGTGTATTTACTTATGTATATATATATATATATATATTTCGTCATTTATATATATACAATATACATTTTTACTTTGTCATGTCTACCTTTTTAATTTATATATTTAGATATACACATGCTTATAGATGTACATGTATAAATATTTATCTTTTTCCACAAGCATTGTTGTATATATACATTATTATGTACATTTTGTCATTATATATATATATATATATTTCCGTTTGTACAAATTTTCATGTATATTATTTCATATGAGCCTACGTTCATATACATATATATTTGTATACTTATCTCTATGTGTTTACAATCATCATATACATATTTATGAACCCCGATGCATATACATATATTTATATTTAACATCATCAAACTTGTATATGTTATATATATATTTATGGATGTTTTATCTTAATTTAAATGGTAGAGCTTACATATATTTTCTATCAGATTTATCAACTTATAAATATCCAGATGTATAAATATCAGAAAATTTATTTATTCAACTAATAAAATTCAATATTTCAATAACCAAAATCAATTAATCGCCCGATTACAGACGTTAGAAAACCTAAGTCATCACATTCCTTCCTCCTTAGAACTTTTCGTCCTCGAAAAGGCAAGAATTTTAATTTTAATGTTTATTATCAATTAAATCATTTTTTTAAACATTTTAACTCTTATTCTTTTAATTATACAATTTTAAACACTTTAAAATTTATAGTATTACCAAACTAGCTTTATATCAAAATACTTTTCATAACTCGATGTCCAAACAAGTCCATCCTTGTTCTCATAGAATTTCAGTCATACGTTGATCAGGCCTAGGACTGAAAATCTATAAGTACTCAGTAAACCCGTTTTCAACATCAAGTGAAAATATTTAGAAAAACTTTTGTGAGAATGCTATGGAAATCATCACCCCCTCCACGGGTCGCAGTTAGCACGATGATTGCGTCGTCATCCCGACGAAATCCATAGAAAACTGTAGGCATCTGCACCCCTCGCTTTCACCATGGGAACTGCAACAGATTGCAGCTACATTTCGGGTCACGTTGCTATTGCAGCAAAAACCATGTAACTGTGGGCATCAGCGTCCTATAATTTCACTGCCAAATGAAGCTTCACCACATAGATCGCAGACTACGCAAAGGTTGTGTCACTATCCCAGTGAAACCCAATTTAGACTGTAGGCACTCAGCGCTACATGAATTTCGCGATGAAACCACATAGATCGCAATCTACCGATGTTAAATCACTATCCCAACGAAATCAAACGTAGGTTGTAGGCAATCGTTGCCACTCGACTTACGCTATGGAACACAGTAGATCGATGTTACACCAAAGTTACGTTGCCGTCACATCATAACCATAAATGTCTCTGTAGGCATCAGCGCCCTCGAATTATGCTACCTCAACCACAATCCATAGGAACTAAAGTTTTTTTGGACATCCTGTAAGATCAAAATTTAGAACCCCCCTTAGGGATCTAGGCAGAACCACCCCGTGGATCTCCTACAATAAGTTTCAACTTTAAATGGAAGCGCCTTTTCCCCCATAGCATTCTCAAAACATTTCATACTATACACATAGTATCTTTCAAATCATAATCTTTATATGTATCACATATAAACTTCAAAATCGATATCTCAAAAATCGATAGTCAAACTTGATTTTCCAAATTCCCAAAATTTGTTTTTTGCCAAAACCAAAAGCCTTTAAAATCAAAGACTTTTAAAGCCCTTTCAGTTACATTCTCAAAAAATCATTATTATATATATATATATATATATATATAAGATTATTCTTTCAACTCGAAAAATTTCCGGATCACTTCATACTTATATAAATTCCACTTTATATTTCAAATATCCTCTAAAGATCATTTCCTCCAGTTTTAAATTTTTTAATGCCAAATCAAATTTTCCAGGTTCGATTTCCTTATTCAAAGTCATTTGTAACATTACTTACTTCTTATAAAGTGAGTTTTAGGTTTTGTTCCATGCAGTCTTCATTTGAAAATCACCATATTTACTTTAAAATATACTCTTTTACTTTCAAAACCATTTTTGCTTCAATATCCAATTCATTTCCAATTCAGAATTGCTTCAAGTTCCATTTGGGTTCTAGTTTCATTTTCACCTCAATCTGTATTTAAATCCATGAATTAAATATAAATAATTTCTGATCTGACCAGTTTGAATTTAGCAAATAGCTTAAAAAGTTTAAAACAATTAAATGGTGGTAAAATAGTTAAATGGTTGTAAAATAGTTAGATAGTTGTAAAATAGTTAGATAGTTGTAAAATAATTAGATAGTTAAATAGTTAATATAAGATAGTTTGAGTTTTTAAAAAGAAAGGTTTGTATAATAAGTAGCTTGGAAAACCCAAAAAAGTATGAATATTTTAGAAAATAGATTTAAGACAGTTTATATTAAAATAATTTATTTGAAAATATTTTCAGAGCCAAACTGATTCAGTTTTCAATCTATACTTCAATCAATTTCAATTTCCAATCCCATTTAAATTGATTCAATCCGGATTCCGATTCGAATTAACATCGATTTCTATTTCACTTCAAATCAATTCCCATTTTGAATTTGAACTAATTCAACTTCAATTACAGTTCCAATTAATTCAATTCAATTCCAAGTTGAATAAATTTCAATCCAATCTCAAATTTTTACCATCTTGATTAATATAAATTCGGGTTCAGTTTCCAAAATGGTGGTTTAATCACTTAAATCAAATTAACTATTAAATTTAATAATCTATGACTTTAAAATAATTCAATTCTAAGCCAAATTTCAAGTATTCGTTTAAATTACCTTTACTTAAACTTATGTGAGGTCCGAGTAAGAGTCCAAATCCTTTTTAAACAAATCAATTTTCGGAATTTGGTTGATTTCCCAACTTCAAATTTTTAAATCCAATCCTTTAAACAATTCCGGTTGATAAATTCATTTTTAACATTTTAATTTAAGTTCAAAATGGTTCCATTTCCCTAAATTCAATTTTATTTCTAAGAATCAAAATCTTTAAATGGTTTCTAAGTAAAGTTTTATTTCCATTTAATTTCAGCAATGGATGTTTATCATTTTAATCCACCTCTTAATTTATTCGAGATAATCCACTTTACAGTTTTATATATACTGTTAATAACAACCAAGATGATAACATGATATGTCAAAGTAAATAAATATCCAAATTATCTAAAACACCCATCAATAGCATCCACTACCAATTTTCAAAATTTTGAAACTCATTTTTATTTCAAAAGCTGTTTGAAATTATCCACACATAACCTCTTATCAAATCCATATTTTCCTTTTTAATTTAATCCATTTAACTTCCATAAGTCAAATCTAAATTTCATCTTGAAATTTTCTAATTCAGATTATAAGCTCAAATCTTATTTAACTTGCCCTGAGTTAAATTTCCAATTCATTTAATCCATTTAGACTCGATTTAAATTTTCCATTCCAAATTTAAATTTCTTATCAATACCCCTTTCCACTTATAAGTTCAGAAACTATTTTTTTTTTCTTCGGATTATACATCTCATTCTAAGGGGAAATTCAGAATTTTTAACACCCATTTTTTTATTGCAAATCAACTTTGAAACCACCTATCCATATACATATACATATTTATCCATTCGAACATCATGTCTACTATTAAATTTTGAATCATCCTGGGTTTTTAAATCCACAACAAATTCCTCTTCAAACAACTCTTGTTTTAGAACAAGATTGCTATGTTCAAAAATATTCTAAATAATATTATTTATTATTTCTTTAACACTTTGAAACAATTCTAAATTTCTCTGGGTCTAGATTTAAACTTCACAATTTAAATTCATTTTAATTTATACGTCATGCTTATATAAATTTTTAATTCCTTGAAACATTTAACTCTGTTTTATTATTGTTTATTCAGTAATAAATATCCTTTATTAAGACAAAACAACCACTTTATGATAATCAATATTATCATATTTGAAAATAAAACACACCATATATTTCATCATAATTTATTGGAAAAATATAATCAGGGTAATTTATCTCAAATACTTTGAAAATTCTTTTAAATTTTCAAGGATTTAAATTCAGGTTTGAATCCATTTTTAACCTAATTTATTTGTATAGTTTATCCTTACCTAAATTCTATATGGTTATATGTGTTTTACCATTAAAATCTTATGATCTTATTTAATTTTAATAACAACAACCAATTTCCTTAATATACTTTAATAATTAGAAAAATTATTGCTTTATATATCAAAATATAAGCTTATATAAAAATCATTTTTAAAACTGTCTTTAAAATCATTATACAAGAAAATAACAAGTACGCCCTCATATAATACACTCAACTCATTCTAGGGTACTACTGACCCTATCTCTAATGAGTAATCCCCACCAGAGCAGAGGTTCTAGCTTAACCTTCTGCTCTTATACAAGTGTAACGGCCCAAAGATTTTCGACCCCGAAAATCGACACTAATACGTTCTCTGTATAGAGTGTCGAGCGATCGAGTGTCGGAAATACCAGGCTGTTAGAGGTTAGAAGAAAAGGAAATAGAATAAGAAACAGAAAACAACAGCATAGAACCTCACAATCGCAGCGGAACAAAAGGTAGTATAAAATAACAGCATTTTTATACAGAAAAGCTGTAACTATCAATATACATTCAAGATATCATAGCATAAAAAATATGGACAGTTATCTAAACACTGACCATACAGTCTATAATACACAACGGAATATAATCAACGCGTCTCTGCCATTCGACTCGTCTGCTGATCTCCAAAAGCATCCTATCCTGAAAATCTGTAACACTCGGTCTGACCCGAGCATTACAATAAAGTAACACTCGAGCCAGGTTGGAAATCAGCGTGAGAAAACACATTTAATTTGAAATACTCAAGTTATAAAACTCTTTGAAACCCAAGGTAACTCGTATATCTGACGAGTTCTTATCAGATTAAAATCAATCCCTTTTACAGAAAATTCATCAATATTGTAATAATGTCAGAATACAGCTACTTATTTATAATAATCTACTTTACTTAATTCATTCAATTCCTACCTATTAAATTTTATAATCAAAACCGTAAAGAGTAGTAGAAATTTTTGAGTCAAGATGGTTCCGGGTAACACTATTATCTGATCCCGGTCTCTTCGGATCCAAGTAATAATTTAAGGAAAATAAGTTGTTTCAAATAAACCAATTATTATTTAGGGTGGCAACAATCAAAAATGGGAATTTATTACATATTTTATTTCAAAATAAACCGTATCATCACTAAATATCCAATAGAGTTAAATCGAGGTACAGATCGATAACTGACGCAGCGGATATAATGGATGACAACGAAATAAAGATTTCATGTCAAACTAATCGAAGAAACGATTAGATGAAACAGGATAAATCGATGGTTTGAAAATACCGAATGCCCAAATTCGTTGATCTCGGGAGATGCCGAATTCTAGCTATCTCCAACACGTTGATCGCGCACGATACCGTGTTAAAAGATCTACGACTCTTCTACATTGATCTCGCGCACGAGATTCCATGAATCGGCTTCAAATCCGTTGATTCGAGCGCACTCGAATAACCGAAAATGGAGAAAGGAGACAACGCTCAACTTCCAATTTCAAAGAGGCACAAAGCACTCAAACAAAGTTTTATTCAAAATCAACTACTTACAAATGACCATCACCCCTCTATTTATAGAGATTTACAACTCACACAACACAGTTTTCACCGACCTAACATAGGTCGCTAATGACCTAACAGTACGCGACTCAACACAACAGCATACAACACGAGTTAAGAAAATTACAACACAACACGAGTTAACCAATATGCGACCCAACAGATGACAACATAACGACCTAAGAGTACAACACACTACGCGACCTAAAACACCATTCAACACAACGACTTATGGATAAAAGCTTCCACGACCTACGAGCTTCGGTATCCAGTAGCGATCTAGTGAAACTCGGCAGCGACATAACAAACAATAACATCACGTGAGCGACTTAACTTTAAAGCTTCATGCGATCTAAACTTGAGCGTCATAAGGAACATGGTAACGACCTATGCTTGTGCAACCTAGCCCTTCACGCGAGTCAACTTCGATAGGTCGTTGAGCTTCGACCTATTGCATTGTTGTTTGGTAAAGTTAGCTCGTTAGGTCGCTTGGACGACCTACCAACATACTAGGTCGCTTGAATGCCTTGGTGCTTAACGTGTTACCTCACGAGCGACCTTCACTAGGTCGTGAGCGACCTAAGGCCCTTGAACGACTCAAATCCATTGAGTCGGTAGATTGCGCTGCATCAATAACCAAATCAACGATCTATACCAATACCAAATCAACTCACGTCCAAATTTCAATAACTTTAATTAACCGGGTTCCTTTATATTTTTAATCCAAATTTATTACAAATCACACAATAATCTACCACTAGTCAATTTAAAATTAAAATCTCTGTTGACATCCATATTGTTAATAGAAATTTTGAGTCAAATAATAGTATAATTATATATCCATTCTATTTATAAAATATCACTACTTTAAAATTTACGGATTTAAATGATAATAAATTTTCGGTAGATTTTTCATAGAAGTATATATATGTGAATTCCATCTTCCTTCACTTTTCTTCCTCTCATTTTTCTTTTACTTTTATTTTCTTCCCTTTTCTTTATTTTTCCTCTCCCTTTATCTTTTTTTTCTTTTTCTTTTTGTCTTTATTTCTATTCTTTTATTCTCCTTGTTTTATTTTTTTCCTTTATTTATTTTTTCCCTTTCCTTCTCTTCTTGGCCCAACCTCGGCCCACTTTTCCTCCCCTCCCTTTTTTCTTCCTAGTTCTTTCCAGTTTCCCTTTTTCCTCCGTCTTTTCTTCCTTTCGACCTGCACAACACCACGCTGTGCACGTGCACACTCCAGTGATGCCTCGCCGCTCACCTCCGACCAGCCTCCCACGTCACTGCCGACCTCCGAAACACCCTGGCCACCCCAAAATCGCACGACAATCCCAAATTCAAAACATGGCACTTGAACCCACTCCTAGGAAAAGGAACCACCATCTTCCCCCGCCTCGTCCGGCCTCCTCCGACCGTCGGAGATCCCCAAAATTCGCCAGAAGCTCTGCCTCTCTCCTCTCCAACCTTTCCCCTCATACCGCAACCTTCCACCTCCTCCACGACGCCGTAGTTGGCTCCAGACCGAACACGACTAGGAAACCTCCTCAAACCCGACATCACCTCCGACCAAATGCCACGTCGCCTTATACACTACAACGCCATTTTTCCAACACTCCCCCACCTCGGAGTTACCTCCTGACCCAACGCCGACCTCCCACTTTGACGCCTTAGCCGGAATTTGATCCCGACCCAAAAATGATCATCTCCAATTATCTCATCACATACGAAGGTAAAATTTGTGAATCCATTACCAAAGTTCATCATTTTCCATGTCGATCATATTCATATAAGCAAGGGATTAAATCATGACATTCGAACTTTTACAAAATTTGGTTATCTTATTGTAATTTATACTTTTATACCTTTATGCTTGGTAATATTTTGTAAAAATTTTTTTAAAACAAAGTATAAACGAAAAAGAACAATTTTCTTTTTTACATTATACCCTAAGTCCGATTAAGTTAGGAGATAAAGATTTTGAAGCTAGAGATGATATTAAAAACACACAGAGCGGAGGTGGAAGAAAAACCACACACAGACATGAGCTTCTCTAAGTCAAACGGTTAGTATATATTCATACGTAAATGTATATAAACATCCCTATACAAGCCTACACCTCAACAATACTTCAATCCAGGCATATAACATAATTATAGTGTATAGCTTTACTCACCTTTCTATATTCTATCAAGATGATCTGCTGCTCTCTTTTGATTGATTACTCCTACTCTATTTCTAATGGCAAACCCTTTTTTCGTTGATGTTCATATATATATATATATATATATATATATATATATATATATATATATATATCCTTGTTTGTGAGGATGTTAAACTTGAAAGCCACAAGCAGTGGTTTTTATATGTTTGTGTGTGTATATATAGTGGAAGTGTGTAGAGGAAGCTAGCCTAAGATATTGTGTATAGGTTTTCATATATATATATATATATATATATATATATATTATTTGAATGATTTAAAGTTTTGGGTCCGACATGATATATTATATGCTTGAATTGATTGATTTTAAGGTTTTGTAAGCTTTGAATTAAATGTTTTCCAAGATGATGTCTCCTAGAATGTTTACATGTACATTCATTGATATAGATATATATTCTTATGTATATATTTGCCCCTTTTCCATTTTCTGATAATTTATAAATACATGTATGCCTCATATGTGTATTTACTTATATATATATATATCATCATTTATATATACAATATACATTTTTACTTTGTCATGTTTACCTTTTTAGTTCTATATAATTAGATATACACATGCTTATATATATACATATATACATACATATATATATGTATGTACGTATAAATATCTATATTTTTCCATAAGCATTGTTGTTATAACATGTTTACATGCTTTTATGCTTACAAATATCTTTCATGTACATTACTTATGTACATTTTGTCATTATATACATATATATATATATATCCATTTATACAAATTTCCATGCATAGCATTTCATATGAGCCTACGTTCATGTACACGTATATTCATATACGTTCATATACACGTATATTTATATACTTATCTCTATGTGTTTACAATCATCACATACATATTTATGAACCCCTATGTATATACATATATTTATATTTAACATCATTAGACTTGTCTTTGTTATATATATATATATATATATATATATATATATATATATATATGGATGTTTTGTCTTAATTTAAATGGTAGAGCTTACATATATTTTCTATAAGATTGATCAATTTATATATACCCAGATGTATAAATATCAGAAAATTTATTTACTCGACTAATAAAATTATATTTCAATAATCAAAATCAATTAATCGCCCAATTACAGACGTCGGAAAACCTGGGTCGTCACAGGTAAGAACAAATTGTGAAGTGATATTAGTTGAACAAGTTAAGAAGCATGTATTCCTAAAGTGATTAGAGGATGAGTTAATAGAAACTCTTGATGAGATATATACTCAATTTGGAGTAGAGTACCTACCTTCTGGAGTACTCTTGATAGACTCACACATGTGAATGTGGATGTGTGCCCGTTTTCTATGGAGTTTTGGGCAAAATTCCTAAAGCGTTTACTAAATTGGGATAGACGTGCATGGCCATAAATGCACGGGCTTATTTGATTGCACTCTAGAAAGATTGTGTGTGGTCCGACATTAGGAATAGAGTTTAAGACTACGTGTCACTCTAGTAAAAACTGAATCTTATTCACTATGCAAAATCATATTCAATATGCAAAGGTTCAAGTTGAAAGACACATTTGTTTATGCACAATCTTATGTTTTCAGAAACTGAACGAAAATATTTTAAAAAAAATCAAGTGGAGGATTGTCGAATTTTTTTTTATGAAGTGAATTTATTAAAAAAATTAAATTAAAATAGGTTAATGGTAGTCTATTTATGAACCATTATTATAATTGAGTCGTTGCAAGTTTATAACGATATTATATTTATGAATCATCATTATAATTAGGCCATTACACTTGCACAATAGTAATATATTTATGTGAAATTATTATTGAGCTGTTACAAAAGTTAATAGTATTACAATATTATTTTAAATGAGAATAAATTATAATCCATGAACATTCCATCACTTTAGTAACGTATACGATTTCCATTCTGCTTATTTAAATGATAGATAGATAAAAGAAAATTGGTAAGAATAGTTGACATTTTTCCTTTTCTTATTTCTTCAACAAAACTAAACACCTTGGGCAGTATTTTCGAGTGCAAATCAGAATCAACTTTGCCAGTTCAAACATGTTGATATTTTTCAGATTAGAGAGGTTGTTTTATCCTAGAGGCGGTGGCATTTGTTTTTTCAGAACTACTTTGCACCTTCGAGCAGAACGCCGAAACGTCTTCAAGAGAGTGACAACATACACAACTCGAGAGAAGTTTCATTGTTCCCAACAGTTACAACAGTTGGTCTGATGTGGCTTCCTACAACACTGCAAATCCTGCTTAAACCTTCAGAGTCCTAATGTTGTAAGCGTACGTTGCTCAACTTAATCCAGACTGGTATCTCCTGTACTTTAACCTTCACCAGATCCATTCCCGGAACCCACTTTTTGATGTTAATATGTGTGTATTTATAAAAATAAATTTTGTAATGTATTATATGTTTTAAAATTAAAGTAACAAACTAAATCTACTTTAACATAAGAGGGATTCAAAGGGTTTGTGATGTTTTGCACAAAAGTCTACTTATTATTTTTTCTTTTTTTAATTGAAACAACTTTTAAACAAATGTCAACAACAATGAAAAAATTATATTCAGAACAAAAAACATGTGAAACACGTATTCAATCTCTAAAGTAATTTATAATAATTTATATATATAGTTAATTTATATTTATGTGTATAATAAGGTAAAAAATACATCAATTAATTAATAAAGCTTCCAATCCAAAATTGTTTGTTCGCCTTTTTTACATTAATAGTAATTTATAAAACAATGGAAAAATTATATTAGACAATTTAGACATATATAAATTCGTTGTAAAATGAATTGGATCTAAACTATGCGTATAATATAAACATATGATGAAAAGCTATAGGACATGTAGATCTAATTTTATTATCATGATGGACATACAATCAATTAATATGCCATATCTAAACTTCGGATCAACATAATAAACAAATAATGAGATTATATGTAGTATGTGTAGGATTTAAACTTCGTTAGCATGGTGAATATATAATAAAATAAAATTAGAATTACTTAAAGATGAAGCCTAAGATCTGCACCTTGAATGAAAAATAAAACTCTGATTCGATTGAATCAACCTATGGATTTTGCAAGGATCTAGAGGCAAATACTACATCGAGTGTTATTGATTTATTTGAATTTGTTTTGGGGAATTTTTATCATGGAGGCCATTAAAGGAAAGGAGGTGAGCAAGTGAAAGAAATAAAAAAATTATCAGGAAAAGAATGAATGATTGAGTAAGAGAGAATATGTTTCAAAGAATCCATTAGTACCTTTCAAAATTCTCTACTTTAAAACCTTCGTATTTAATTCCTAATCAAATCTCATCAAATCCTCTCCCTTTTCTTGATATGTTTGGCAGAAGAAATAGAATTAAAGAGAAAAGGTCCAAAATCATTTCAGAAATGAGATTTAAGTAGGTCATAAAGAGGAGTAATAGATGGAGATTTAATTCCTTCTTTTAATTTCTCCTTGGTATTTTCAAATCGCATTTGAAACCTCTCCCTTTTTCATCTTGCATGTGGGCCTCAAAAGAAAAATTCATAAATCCGTTAAGGCAATTAATCTATTCAAACCTAGTTTAAATATTTTATCAATCTCGTATATCGATACGTGCATTTACAACTTTTACATAATCACTTTATTATATGCTAATGGTATTCAAATAAATCATATAAAGTTTAGTAATTAATATTTCATAAATACTAATTTATTTAATTAATATACAATAATTTATAAATTAATTAATTCATGTGGTTTGTTCAAAGGATTCATCATTACGGTCATGCGACTCAATAGTGCAAATTTAGTTAGCAATTAATATAAGACATGTTACTTTAGCTAGTGGTGAGATATTTTGACTAAATTTGTCGCTTAAACATATTTTTATTAAAATCCAATTTTACTTATTATAACCGGTGCCTGATAGTGACAATCATCAACACAAATTCTCCTCATCAACACTATATCAAATTAGGATTTATGTAATTTGGTAATGGTCAAAATCCAAAGTTTATAAATTAATAGAATAAAGTCTGATAAGTATCAAATACAATAGATAGTTATATGGAGAATAATAAAAAATAATATGTAATAGCATTGCTAAGCTTGCTTCTCTACGTACTAGATTTAGGCCAATCACTTGCGGCCTTATCCTCTTGTGGTGGGGAAAAAAGTAAAGGAGTGAGTCAGACAAGAGTTTGATAAATGAGTTGTATTCTAATATATGATGATCACATGCAATTGCCATCATTTATAATCTACTTGACCTAGGGTGTCCCACTGCTTGTGAATTACCTACTGGGGTTGGTCACAGTAACCGAAGGAATATAGTTTCAAATACACATATACCCAAACATCTTGTGGAGGTTTATACTTAGGAGTCAAACAACTAATCGAACCACTAATGATCAATGGATCAGACAACTGATCAACAACGGATCGAACTAACAATCCCTGGGACCGCTTCTAAAATAAGATCGCATGAAATGTCACCGTTGAGACTACATTACCAAAACTATGACAACAGCATATCGTACTTACACATTAATAGGATCCTAGTATGACAACCCACTTCAAAGACGACTTAGAGTCCACTGAAGCATCCATGTCCAAAACTTAGTGGTAACGACACTTATTCCACATCGGGCATCCACCAACAGTGTCATGTCCTATTTGCCGGATGCATCGAGGAACCTCATGTTAGTGTCGGACCATGCGCCATGTTAGGCAACCACCAATAGTGTAACGACCCTGAAATTCAGACCCAGTTTAAAATTTTAAAACCGCTTATTTTATGTAAAAATTCGAATTTTCACAAACAACTTCCGTTGCCATCCAAACTTCGCATTTGGAATGCGTCTAGATAGACATAGGCGTACGCCAAATTTCGTTGAAAAATATTGAAGTAAATTACGCTCGTCGCATTTAGATTTTAGTTTAAATCTTATGTGAAAATTTCCTATCATCCGAACTCAAATATTTTTCTCGATGTTGCATAAGAAAAATATTCTGAACTTGACGGCGCATTTAGTTTCGTCAAATTTCGCTTTTATTTGCTAGCTAAAATGTTCACTCGTGCAAATGGTTCAATAAGATTTACCACTTGCAAACGGCGTCGAACCATCAATATCTTTATACCGTTGTGTCCGCCTCGACGCGCTGATCACAACGGTATATTTATTTGTCTCAATCGGAGTTCGGCGTTGTAAATTATAATTGTTAACGGAGCGCACACCGGTCCGTTACGCAGCGCAAACCGGTACCCAACATTCCAACATTTAAACTTTTGAGCCTTTCAGCTGCCTTGGGAACCCAAATAGCCACCAAAAAAAAATATCATCATTTCATTTACTGTGCGCGCTGAACTCTCTGCATACATTCTGTTGCATTTATTACGTTGTTTCACTTCGTTCTGCGCTACGTAATAGCCTGTCTCCTCTCCCCTGCAAAAAATTCTATTCTCTTCTCCTTGCCCATATTCTTACGCTATTTATTTTCCCTCTAATAAACAAAAAAAAAACCACTCCTCCCTTCCCTTTTCTTTCACATTTTCTTTTGCTTCTTCAACCATTCACCTACAGGTACGCCAACCTCTCCTCTTTTCTCTTCATATTTTCTTTTTTTTCTGCAAATTATGAAAACACTTACTGCAAACATGAAAACCACGGGTCCTCCAAGCAGATCCCCCTTTCTTTTCTCTTCTTCCTACACTTCCCTTCCTCTTCATACTTTCTTTTTATTTTACCTCAAGATAAAATACACGCCCATGCATCCATGTTTTCCCCACACAGCCCATGCTCCACTCCGCCCCCTCCACTTAAACTTTCCCTGCAACCATCACTTTTCCCCAATGCCCCACGCCCACACGTTCCCCTTACCGACCCCGCCCTCCGTTCCATGCAGTTCACCGCCCTACCAGCCACGCACGCCCCACCCCTGCTCCCCCGTTCCACTCGGCCACCCATGCCTCCACCTTCACACCCCACGGCCCCATGCATCACGTCCCTCACCAGCCTGCAGCGTCCACCGCCCCTCCGTCGCCCAGCACCCTGACCTCGCCGATGCCACCCGACTGCCCTGCATCTTTATACATATGTGTTTTTTTTGTTCTAGAATAAAAAAACAAAAGAGAAGCTTTGCTTTTATATATGCAGTATATTAGTTTGCAAAATACAAAGAGGCATGGATTTTGTTTTATGGAAACGGTACAGGCGTATATGTATATATATTAGTCCTATGTAGTTGATAAGCTATAGGTTAAAAAAAAGGGAAAAAGAAGAAAGAGTGGACAGATCGTTTTATATTATTAATATACATCAATATAAGCTGGTTTTGCAAAGTTTTGGACAGTTGCATACAAGTAATGTATTTAGTAAAGTACAAGTGTTATATAGTTATATTAGGATATACAAGAGTTTTGTTGAAAATTATAAGTGCACATTTCAGCTGTTGTTAGTTTAGTCTCCAGGTTGAGTATAAAGTTGAAACATAAAACTATATATTTCTGTTTTGTTACTTTGTGGGGTACAGTATAAATAAAAAAAAATTTATATATGTGAGTTGTTATTATGTGATCTTTAGTTGTTTAGAAAAAAATACATATATGTAAAGCAGTATGTGTTGAAGCAGTGATAATATGTGTGTAGTAGTATAAGTCACGTTATTTATTAGTTAGTTACGGAGTTACATTATCTCAGATGTTGTTCCGCTTGCTTGACAGTTGTAGCTGATCCGGAATCTCAGGCCTAGGCTCCATCTACCTTATTTGCATCTAGTGGTTTGGTATGGTTTATATATATACAAATCGATATATATACATTGTATTAAACTATCGTTGAATAATCTTTTGTTTGATTTATAGTTCGTATTCGTGCTTGTGACGTCTATCTAGTCTATCCATTTTCGTGCTTCGCCGTCATCTTCTTTAACCACGCAAGGTGAATATTTCATTCACGACTCAATCTATTATGCTATGATAATCAAGTGATAATTGTTATAAATATTAATTTGGATATTAAATTGTTGATTGTTAAAATTGTTGGAATAAGAATTGTAAATCGCCATCATGTTAAATTTGAATATTGTTAGTTTACGACAAACAAGTTGTGACGCTAAAATTGTTATGTGATGTTAAATCTGGTTGTTGATATAAGTAAATTTAATATGAAATTAATATTGATATAGGATAGTGAACAATATAAAATGGATTATATATGTTGAACTTGACCCCTTTAAATGTTAAATAAATCGTCGCGTAGAAATAGCGTTAACTACACTTTGAACCGTTGAATGTATGATGATGTAGTAATTTGATAATAGACACCAAGTGAAACCATAATATAATAATCTTTAATCTGCCTGAAACGATAGTGTGGATTCTAGGAATAATTATATTAATTTGCATAAATAACAAATGCAAGTTAATACGATTATTTCGGGATTATTTAATAAAATTTTAAATTGTTATGTATGGTTGCTATTGCTTGTTTATTTACTTTGACACCATCCCAGTTATCACACTGCAAGTTCCCTTCGCTATGCTTTGTTTTATATTGAATGATATTGGGTTGAAATGATAAATACCCATTTAAACAACTTGGCCTAGGATAGAAAATAAAAATAAGAAACCCGATTGGTCAACATAACCATTTTCGAAATTGAAATATATTTTAAGTTAAGGAATGAAATTAACAATTTGTTTGGAAATTTGGTAACGGTTTTAATGGATGTAATTGAAATAAATTTCACGGATTTAATTGAGATAAATTTTATGGATTGGATTGAAGTAAAATTAATGGATAAAATTGAAACGGATTAATAAACCTATGTAATTAAATAAAATGAATTGGCAAATTTATTGAAATGAGATTTAGAAACAAGTAAGTTTTAGAATTTGATAACTTAAAAATTTATTAAATTTGTTAGGCTTAGATTAAGCTCGGTTTTAATTAAATAGATTTGGAATATGTTGCAAATTTTATTTGGAAATTTGGAAATTTGACTTAGGAGGAATACGAAACTAACCAATGTTCTATGGATATAACTTTATGATAATTTAAATTTTAAAAATGATTTTAAACTTACGAATTAATCAAATCAGGACATTGTAGATGAAAATGGATTTCTTTGATTTGGAATTTAATTGAATAGGTAAATAAATCAAATGAGGTTTGATAAAAGGAATTTAGTTAATGAAATTGATTTATCGGATTTATGATAACAGTGGATGTAAACATGAAGTGACATAAATTGATCTTGATTTAATGATTTAAACTAAGTTTACCATTAAATTGAATTCATTGATTATGAACTAAATTTAATAAGTGACTTTTAGACCTTATTAAATTGAACTTGAATACTTAATTTTATCGTTAACTCAATTGTTTGAACTAAAGATCGCATTTGGAAATATGTTTTAAAATATCTAAAATAAACTGAATCGTGAATTGTCAAATTTTGGAAGTCAAATTTGCACCTTGACTTTCGGACTTTGATTTGATTAAACGTTAATTTAACCGACCATCGGGTAATAAATACGTAGTTATTAAAGAGACCAGGATCGGGAATGGACATACTCTCTGACGATGCCGAAACCACTTTAATAACTATTATGCACGAAGTGTTGATGCAGAATGAAGTGGATGTTTTGATGAACGCGTTGACTGAAGAAAGAGAACGATATCGGATGACCCCTGATATGACTAAAATAGGAGCCGTGCCGGGCCATTGAGGATCGCCACCTCTAGCGGACACGCTTCTTCGATACCATATCTATTACTTTTGTGATTCGATTTGGGTGCACCCCTTGATTTGGGAGTGTTGTTTCGCGGTGTTGAGATAGTAGCTACTATGCTCAACATCAGTACGGATCACGCAACTACTAGTATCCTAGTTGGTATCGCCTCATGTACCTTGTCATACTGATTATCCTATTCGCGACTACTACATTTTGTTTTGTGTTATACCTATGGGGTACCCTCTGATAACCACTAGTTTACGGTGGGTTTTACAGTGCTGTATAGACTATGGCATCATACAATGTGTTAAGGGGAATTATGGTAACGCCTTAACGCTATTTTAATATCGTACTTTACTGATTAGACATTATCTACATATCGTATTCTATTGTACATATAGATAGTTTATTGGATCCTTAGAGATGTTATTTATTCATCTTTGAGTTATGAACTTTATTCCCTGCACTTGATTATCCTGTATAAGATTTTGAGTCCTGACTCGAGTGTTTCTTTTTGTATATGCTCGGGTCAGTCTGAAGCTATCCAGTTTGCTGGTCAAGGTTGGTTGAAGATGCTGAAGACTTAGCATTTATCTTTATCAGTCTATTTTGATGTCCGTGTCTGTTGGACATTTATGTATTTCCTTTCAGTCACCTTTTGTTTAGACATTGTTGTACTTTATGTAGTAGCTTCATGAACTGCTATTATGACGATGTATTTTCCGCTGCATTATTCTGTGACTATTCTATGACTGTTCTGTGACTGTGATGTTGTATTGATTCCCATTTACATTTATGTATTTATAATCCCATAATGATTCGTGTTTTGTATTATTTAAGTTGACATGTGAGGATTATTGTCAATTTAAATGGTACAAATATACGGGTTGTTACAGTTGGTATCAGAGCTTTTGTTTCCCTGAAAAAACCTTAGTTTGGGATTATATAAACTCATTAGAGATAGGGTAGCAATACCCTAGAATGAGGAGAATCGATTCAATATCCCGATCCTTTAAAAATTCAAACTTCTTTGATTCGTTCATTAGATTTTCTTTAAGCTGTATGATTTTCTATCTTTGGTTCTAAATCTCTTCGATATTTCAGGATGAGCACCGGAAGAAACAATAGGGGAGGAAGAGGTCATAGTCCTTCCCGGGATGCACCTGCCATCCCGGCTCCAGTCAAATTCACCACTCTTAGCAAGGAGTATACACAGCTAGGTGGTACTAAGTTTTCTGGATCCGAGGGTATTATCGAGGATCAGCAATGGCTCAAAGGCTTAGAGAAGATATTTTCTGGATTAGAGATCACTGATGCTCAGAAGCGTCAGCTTGCTGCGTGGCAACTTCAGGATGCCGCGCAAGATTGGTGCGAATCGATTACTTCCTGTATCGAGGAGAACACCATCACTTAGGCCCAGTTTAGGTATAAATTTATTTGGACTTCGTAGTCTAAATTCTTCTTTCAATCTTTAAAATGTTACTCATCTAGTCTATCTTTTGATTAGGGATACTTTCTCGGCACAGTGGATGCCCGCTGCTGGGAAAACCCAACTTTATAGAGCTTTTATGGATCTTAAGCAAGGCAGTATGACTTTTTCTGAGTACGAGAGGAAATTCAACGAACTCTCAAAGTTTGGCCCGGGATTGATCGATACACCACTTCTAAAGAACGAGAAGTTCATTATGGGAGCTAGACCAGAGTATTATGACTTGCTTACTGGCCACACTCACTGCACCTTCACAGAGCTTGTTGATTATGCTCTTAGATATGAGGCAAAGCCAAGGGGACCCACTGCCAAGGCCCCTCCTACTCAGCCCTCTTCCAGCCAGCTCGGAAAGAGGAAGATGAACTTTGATCAACAAAAGAAAGCTTGGCAAAAGACTACAGGATTAGGATATGCCCAGAAAAGCCCAATCGACCTTGCTAAGATCACTTGCTTCAAATGCGATAAGAAGGGCCATTATGCTAATAGTTGTCCATCCACCGGAGCTGCTATTCCACCACCTCCTCAGATGAGGAATGATTTATGCCATGTCTGCCTCCATCTAGGTCACTTCAAGAGAGACTGTCCATTGAGGAAGAAAGGCACACCATCAGGAGTATATGCTGTCACCACTCCTACACCACTTCCACCACCTGCTCAGGATGACCGAGGTACCTTACGAAGTACTTTTTCATTACGTGATTTACCTGTTAGGGTATTATTCGATACTGGTGCATCTCATAGCTTCATATCTATTGATCTTTTTAATAAGCTCAAATTAGAACCTACTCTTTCTGCTACTTCCTTATGTGTCTCCAACCCTATTGGAGGACTTGCCAACCTCAGTCGAATTTGTAAAGAGGTTGCGCTTTTGTATGGAAGATATCGATTCACTTGGGATTTTTATGTGCTTGGCTTCGTAGCATTCGACATTTTGTTTGGTGCTGATTGGTTAAGAAAATTCGATGCAATTATTTCTTGCAAAGCTCGATCTGTTTCTCTAGTCAATGACAAGGGTCTATCGCTTGTCATTGAATGCAAATCACCTCAGAAATATGCCGGAAGCTTCATATTCTCTCTTGATGCTCACCCGGATGACCTTAGTACTACTCCTATTGTTCAGAAATTTCCTGATGTATTTGGAGAGGTCGACTCTCTACCGCCAAAGCGAGAGATTGATTTCCGCATTGACCTTATTCCCGGAGCTACTCCCGTAGTTCTCCCTCACAGAAGGATGGTCCTAAAGAAAAAGCTGAACTTAAAACCCTAATTGATGATCTATTTGCTAAGGGTTTGATCAGGAGAAGTTGTTCTGAATGGGGCGCCGCAGTCGTATTTGTCACCAAATCTGATGGATCTCTTCGCATGTGTGTTGATTACCGGGAATTAAACAAGCGCACTCTCAAGAACCGCTATCCGATGCCTCGCATCAATGATTTATTCGATCAGCTCCATGGAGCTAAAGTTTTCTCACAACTTGATCTAGCCACTGGGTTCCACCAACTCAGAGTAGCAGAAGATAGTATTCATAAGACAGCTTTCTGTACCGAGAATGTATTCTATGAATGGTTGGTTATGCCATTCGGTTTGACTAACGCACCTGCCTATTTCGTCGACTTAATGAATAGAGTCTTCCGTGATGTCCTTAACAAGTTTGTTCTTGTCTTCATTGATGATATTCTCATCTTCTCCAAAGATGAGAAAGAGCATGAAACACATCTTGCTTATGTTCTAGGAACTCTCTGAAATCATCAACTTAAAGCCAAGTTCTCGAAATGCCACTTCTGGCGAGACGAAGTACGATTCCTTGGCCATATTGTTTCTGAAAACGGGATTTCGGTCGATCTAGCTAAGATCGCCATAATCAATGTAAGTTCTATCCAATTTGTTATTTCTTTTCGATCCATCTTATTCCTTTCTAATTTGGAAACTTATCTACAGGATTGGGAGACTCCCAAAATCCCTACAGATATCCCTAGTTTCTTGGGCCTAGCCGGTTATTATCGCAGATTTATTGAGCGCTTTGCCCGGATTTCTGCCCCACTTACTGCTTTAACTCGAAAGGATGTCAAGTTCATTTGGAGTGAAAAGTGTGAATCTGCTTTTAATGAGTTGAAGCGTAAGTTAACTTCAACCCCAGTTCTTGCGGTAATTGACGGGAGTGAAGGATTAACTGTCTATACCGATGCTTGTCGAGAAGGTTTAGGTGCTGTCCTTATGCAAAATGGAAGGGTTATTGCCTATGTTGGTCGTCAATTGAAGACCCATGAAGTAAACTATGCAACTCATGATTTAGAGCTTCTTGCAGTTGTATTTGCTTTGAAACTATGGAGGCACCATCTTTTGGGGACAAAATTTGAATTATTCACAGATCATAAGTCCTTGTGGTATATTTTCTCTCAGAAGGACTTGAATCAGAGACAAGTCCGATGGCTCGAATTCTTAGCTGCATATGATCTCGACATCAATTATACTCCTGGAAAAGCAAATGTTGTAGCTGATGCTTTGAGCCGTAGCAAAGCATTGTCATGTTGTAATCTTGTAGAAGGCATGCTATTTCAGCTTGTTATCTCCCCATCTCTTATGGATCGCATCAACGCTAAGCAATATGAGGACACCTTGCTCTATCGCATGAAGGAGTTAGTTCTTGGTAGAGTTGGAAATGCTGACAGTAAAGTGGGAGCACAGATAGATAGTAATGGAGTTCTGAAGATTGACAACCGTATTTGTGTTCCTAATGTTGATGGATTGAGAAAAGAAGTGCTTAGAGAGAACCATCAATCATCACTTTCATTTCATCCTGGTGTCACCAAGATGTATCGAAATATGAAGCGTTTATATTGGTGGAGTGGGATGAAAAGAGATATTTCCATATATATCAGTAGATACACCACTTGCCATCAAGTCAAGGCCGATCACCGGAAGACGGCAGGATTACTTCAACCCCTAGAGATTCCGTGTTGGAAATGGGACCAGATTTCTATGGACTTCGTTGACGGATTACCGAGGAACAGAAAAGGGAACGAGAGTATATGGGTGATTGTTGATAGGTTGACAAAATCTGCTCACTTTATTCCTGTTAAGACCACTCGTACTGCTTCGAGTTTGGCCGAGATTTATATGAGAGAGATTGTTAGACTTCATGGAGTTCCATCTAGTATTGTATGCGATAGAGATCCTTTATTCACTAGTAAATTATGGAAGGCATTTCAGGACGTCTTGGGCACTAAACTGAATCTGAGCACGGCTTATCATCCTCAAACAGATGGCCAAACTGAGAGGGTAAATCAGATTTTGGAAGATCTGCTCCGAGCTTGCATTATTGATTTCGGTGGATCTTTGGAAGACCACCTTCATTTGGTTGAATTCACTTATAATAACAGCTATCAGGTAATCCAAAATTTTCAATTTGAATAAGTAAAATTTGAATTGAAATATAACTATCTTTATAATCAGGCGAGTATCGATATGGCACCATTCGAAGCTTTATATGGACGGCCATGCAAATCGCCAGCTTGTTGGATTGAGCCTGGTGATCGATTAGTTCTTGGCCTGGATATGATTATGGAAGCATCCGAGAAGGTCAATGAGATCAGAAGGAAGATAAAGACTGCACATGATAGGCAGAAGAGCTATGCAGATAGGCGTAGAAGAGAGTTAAAATTCCAGGTTGGAGATGAGGTATTTCTTAAAGTATCACCTTTGAAGAATATTATTCGATTTGGTCGTAGAGGGAAGCTCGCTCATCGATTTGTTGGACCATTCACTATCACTGAGAGGATTGGTACACTAGCCTACAGAGTTGCGCTGCCGGAGAAATTTGAGGGCGTGCACAATGTATTCCATGTTTCACATCTCCGGAAGGTTGTACACGATCCATCCATGACCATTCCTATTGCTCAGTTAGATGAGGTTGATATTGAACCGGATTTGACTATAGAGAGGAGATCGCTTCGTATCGTTGATAGGGATACGAAGCAGCTTAGAAGGAAGTCTGTTAGCCTAGTCAAAGTCCAATGGAGTCCCGATGATCGTGATTATACTTGGGAAACCGAGGAGAGTATCCGAGATTCTAATCCAGAATTGTTTGTTGAAGGTAAATTCCATTCTATATTCTTTACTTTATTCGATAATCTATTCTATACCCATCGTATCTCTTTTATTGTTCTCCCACTCCTTCCTTGTTACTTTTCGGGGAAGAAAAGTTTTGAGTGGGGGAGAATGTAACGACCCTGAAATTCGGACCCAGTTTAAAATTTTAAAACCGCTTATTTTATGTAAAAATTAGAATTTTCACAAACAACTTCCGTTGCCATCCAAACTTCGCATTTGGAATGCGTCTAGATAGACATAGGCGTGCGCCAAATTTCGTTGAAAAATATTGAAGTAAATTACGCTCGTCGCATTTACATTTTAGTTTAAATCTTTTGTGAAAATTTTCTATCATCCGAACTCAAATATTTTTCTCGATGTTGCATAAGAAAAATATTCTGAACTTGATGGCGCATTTCGTTTCGTCAAATTTCGCTTTTAATTGCTAACTAAAATGTTCGCTCGTGCAAATGGTTCAATAAGATTTACCACTTGCAAAGGGCGTCGAACCATCAATATCTTTATACCGTTGTGTCCGTCTCGACGCGCTGATCACAACGGTATATTTATTTGTGTCAATCGGAGTTCGGCGTTGTAAATTATAATTGTTAACGGAGCGCACACCGGTCCGTTACGCAGCGTAAACCGGTACCCAACATTCCAACATTTAAACTTTTGAGCCTTTCAGCTGCCTTGGGAACCCAAATAGCCACCAAAAAATATATCATCATTTCATTTACTGTGCGCGTTGAACTCTCTGCATACATTCTGTTGCATTTATTACGTTGTTCCACTTCGTTCTGCGCTACGTGATAGCCTGTCTCCTCTCCCCTGCAAAAAATTCTATTCTCTTCTCCTTGCCCATATTCTTACGCTATTTATTTGCCCTCCGGTAAAAAAAAAAAAAAACCACTCCTCCCTTCCCTTTTCTTTCACATTTTCTTTTGTTTCTTCAACCATTCGCCTACAGGTACGCCAACCTCTCCTCTTTTCTCTTCATATTTTCTTTTTTTTCTGCAAATTATGAAAACACTTACTGCAAACATGAAAACCACGGCTCCTCCAAGCAGCTCCCCCTTTCTTTTCTCTTCTTCCTGCACTTCCCTTCCTCTTCATACTTTCTTTTTATTTTACCTCAAGATAAAATACACGCCCATGCATCCATGTTTTCCCCACACAGCCCATGCTCCACTCCACCCCCTCCACTTAAACTTTCCCTGCAACCGTCACTTTTCCCCAATGCCCCACGCCCACACGTTCCCCTTACCGACCCCGCCCTCCGCTCCATGCAGTTCACCGCCCTACCGGCCACGCACTCCCCACCCCTGCTCCCCCGTTCCACTCGGCCACCCACGCCTCCACCTTCACACCCCACGGCCCCATGCATCACGTCCCTCACCAGCCTGCAGCGTCCACCGCCCCTCCGTCACCCAGCACCCTGACCTTGCCGATGCCATAGGGCCGACCCGACTGCCCTGCATCTTTATACATATGTGTTTTTTTTGTTCTAGAATAAAAAAAAAGAGAAGCTTTGATTTTATATATGCAGTATATTAGTTTGCAAAATACAAAGAGGCATGGGTTTTGTTTTATGGAAACGGTACAGGCGTATATGTATATATATTAGTCTTATGTAGTTGATAAGCTACAGGTTAAAAAAAAAGGGGGAAAAAGAAGAAAGAGTGGACAGATCGTTTTATATTATTAATATACATCAATATAAGCCGGTTTTGCAAAGTTTTGGACAGTTGCATACGAGTTATGTATTTAGTAAAGTACAAGTGTTATATAGTTATATTAGGATATACAAGAGTTTTGTTGAAAATTATAAGTGCATATTTCAGCTGTTGTTAGTTTAGTCTCCAGGTTGAGTATAAAGTTGAAACATAAAACTATATATTTCTGTTTTGTTACTTTGTGGGGTACAGTATAAATAATAAAAAACTTTATATATGTGAGTTGTTATTATGTGAACTTTAGTTGTTTAGAAAAAAATACATATATGTAAAGCAGTATGTGTTGAAGCAGTGATAGTATGTGTGTAGTAGTATAAGTTACGTTATTTATTAGTTAGTTACGGAGTTACATTATCTCAGATGTTGTTTCGCTTGCTTGACAGTTGTAGCTGATCCGGAATCTCAGGCCTAGGCTACATCTACCTTATTTGCATCTAGTGGTTTGGTATGGTTTATATATATACAAATCGATATATATACATTGTATTAAACTATTTTTGAATAATCTTTTGTTAGATTTATAGTTCGTATTCGTGCTTGTGCCGTCTATCTAGTCTGTCCATTTTCGTGCTTCGCTGTCATCTTCTTCAACCCCGCAAGGTGAATATTTCATTCACGACTCAATCTATTATGCTATGATAATCAAGTGATAATTGTTATAAATATTAATTTGGATATTAAATTGTTGATTGTTAAAATTATTGGAATAAGAATTGTAAATCGCCATGCAAGTTAAATTTGAATATTGTTAGTTTACGACAAACAAGTTGTGACGCTAAAATTGTTATGTGATGTTAAATCTGGTTGTTGATATAAGTAAATTTAATATGAAATTAATATTGATATAGGATAGTCAACAATATAAAATGGATTATATATGTTGAACTTGACCCCTTTAAATGTTAAATAAATCGTCGCGTAGAAATAGCGTTAACTACACTTTGAACCATTGAATGTATGATGATGTAGTAATTTGATAATAGACACCAAGTGAAACCATAATGTAATAATCTTTAATCTGCCTGAAACGATAGTGTGGATTCTAGGAATAATTATATTAATTTGCATAAATAACAAATGTAAGTTAATACGATTATTTCGGGATTATTTAATAAATTGTTAAATTGTTATGTATGGTTGCTATTGCTTGTTTATTTACTTTGACACCATCCCAGTTATCACACTGCAAGTTCCCTTTGCTATGCTTTGTTTTATATTGAATGATATTGGGTTGAAATGATAAATACCCATTTAAACAACTTGGCCTAGGATAGAAAATAAAAATAAGAAACCCAATTGGTCAACAAAACCATTTTCGAAATTGAAATATATTTTAAGTTAAGGAATGAACTTAACAATTTGTTTGGAAATTTGGTAACGGTTTTAATGGATGTAATTGAAATAAATTTCACGGATTTAATTGAGATAAATTTTATGGATTGGATTGAAGTAAAATTAATGGATAAAATTGAAACGGATTAATAAACCTATGTAATTAAATAAAATGAATTGGCAAATTTATTGAAATGAGATTTAGAAATAAGTAAGTTTTAGAATTTGATAACTTAAAAATTTATTAAATTTGTTAGGCTTAGATTAAGCTCGGTTTTAATTAAATAGATTTGGAATATGTTGCATATTTTATTTGGATATTTAGAAATTTGACTTAGGAGGAATACGAAACTAACCAATGTTCTATGGATATAACTTTGTGATAATTTAAATTTTAAAAATGATTTTAAACTTACGAATTAATCAAATCAGGACATTGTAGATGAAAATGGATTTCTTTGATTTGGAATTTAATTGAATAGGTAAATAAATCAAATGAGGTTTGATAAAAGGAATTTAGTTAATGAAATTGATTTATCGGATTTATGATAACAGTGGATGTAAACATGAAGTGACATAAATTGATCTTGATTTAATGATTTAAACTAAGTTTACCATTAAATTGAATTCATTGATTATGAACTAAATTTAATAAGTGACTTTTAGACCTTATTAAATTGAACTTGAATACTTAATTTTATCGTTAACTCAATTGTTTGAACTAAAGATCGCATTTGGAAATATGTTTTAAAATATCTAAAATAAACTGAATCGTGAATTGTCAAATTTTGGAAGTCAAATTTGCACCTTAAATTTCGGACTTTGATTTGATTAAACGTTAATTTAACCGACCATCGGGTAATAAATACGTAGTTATTAAAGAGACCGGGATCGGGAATGGACATACTCTCTGTCGATACCGAAACCACTTTAATAACTATTATGCGCGAAGTGTTGATCCAGAATGAAGTGGATGGTTTGATGAACGCGTTGACTGAAGAAAGAGAACGATATTAGATGACCCCTGATATGACTAAAACAGGAGCCGCGCTGGGCCATTGAGGATCGCCACCTCTAGCGGACACGCTTCTTCGATACCATATCTATTACTTTTGTGATTCGATTTGGGTGCACCCCTTGATTTGGGAGTGTTGTTTCGCGGTGTTGAGATAGTAGCTACTATGCTCAACATCAGTCCGGATTATGCAACTACTAGTATCCTAGTTGGTATCGCCTCATGTACCTTGTCATACTGATTATCCTATTCGCGACCACTACGTTTTGTTTTATGTTATACCTATGGGGTACCCTCTGATAACCACTAGTTTACGGTGGGGTTTACAGTGCTGTATAGACTATGGCATTATACAATGTGTTAAGGGGAATTGTGGCAACGCCTTAACGCTATTTTAATATCGTACTTTACTGATTAGACATTATCTACATATCGTATTCTATTGTACATATAGATAGTTTATCGGATCCTTAGAGATGTTATTTATTCATCTTTGAGTTATGAACTTTATTCCCTGCACTTGATTATCCTGTATAAGATTTTGAGTCCTGACTCGAGTGTTTCTTTTTTTATATGCTCGGGTCAGTCTGAAGCTATCCAGTTTGCTGATCAAGGTTGGTTGAAGATGCTGAAGACTTAGCATTTATCTTTATCAGTCTATTTTGATGTCCGTGTCTGTTGGACATTTATGTATTTCCTTTCAGTCACCATTGTTTAGACATTGTTGTACTTTATGTAGTAGCTTCATGAACTGCTATTATGACGATGTATTTTCCGCTGCATTATTCTGTGACTATTCTGTGACTGTTCTGTGACTGTGATGTTGTATTGATTCTCATTTACATTTATGTATTTATAATCCCATAATGATTCGTGTTTTGTATTATTTAAGTTGACATGTGAGGATTATTGTCAATTTAGATGGTACAAATATACGGGTTGTTACAAATAGCATCTTGCATATGCCAAAGAACCTTATGTTAGTGTAATATGCTTAGCACACCTTCATAATCGAATAACCTTATATCGAATATCGAATTTGCAGAATAAATAATGGCTAGATCGATTTTCCCGCATACACATCTACCAGTCCATTAATATCCAAAAGTCAAGAATTAGGGAATTAACTTCCCATACGTATATTATATATATACACTAATATATATTTTGTAAACCTAGGCCACAAGTCAAGATTCAAGTCATGCTAGAAATACTCTGACAGATCGACTGTTGGCTACTATATCAATTGACCGCTCGCTGTTAAACGGCCACAGTAAGCCTGTTAACCGACCAGGTTTTGATTATTATTATTTTCGTTTGTTCAACGTTAATCATATTTACAATAGTATGATTTTAACAATGAACCCTATTTTGTTTAATAGTGATTTCCTCCTAATATCTGACCATATTTTAAACGTTAATCATATTTATAATAGTATGATTTTAACAATGAACCCTATTTTGTTTAACAGCGATTTCCTCCCAATATCTGACCATATTTTACCTATTTGTTTAAATCTAAAATTCTGCATATAATTCCAATAATTTTTATATGTAACTTATATTTCATTTCCATGATTTAAACATTATGTTAATTTCATAATTACATAGGTATATTTAAATTTCAAAAATTAGTTTTAGATGAAATCAACAGGGTATATACACAACAAATTTCATATTCAGTTCAAGGTGAGTGAAAGGGTGTATTCGTACTAAAATCAAGTTGAATCGGTTCCGTACCATATCTCAAATTTATTTCAAATACAAATAAATTTCATTTTTGATCACAATTAAATCAAATGGAGGTCTTATATTCATATGATTTAGACTTTCAATCAAATTTTTATTTAATTGCAATTACTAAGTAAACAATATCTCAGATTTTGATATCTTTAAATAATTTTCAAATTAAACTTTTATCTCATATTTAAATCATTTAATTTCCAAAATAGATATATGAATAAACACAATTACTTGTAAATCATCATACTCAATAAAAAATGAATCACCTCTTAAGAGCTTTTCCCATTTTTTCTTGACTTAAATTGTCCCCCTTTGATTTGTTAATCGCTAATTTGATTGTCGCCTCTTCTTCTGTAATCCTTGACTTATCTCTTAAAATTTTGTTATGAAAATTTTTAGGAGACAGAGAGTTTAGAGCGTACTACATAGATTAGGATTTTTTGAATGATTACCATGAGGGTTAATGTTCTATTTATAAATGCTGAAATCAATGCCAATCGTTAGATTTAACAATATAAAACTCGGGTCATTCATCCTAGGCTTACCCTAGTCAAAATTGCTCGACCCGCCGATCGGTCTAGTAGGGTGGTCGATCACTAAGGGTCGACCAGTTAAAGTTACCTAATTTAAATTCCTTTCCTTATACATGCATTTTAATTATGTTTGATTTATAATCTTTAACTTTAGTAACTTTTTTATACGAACCCGGATTACAAAACTTTATATATGGAAATTGTCTAGAAATTACCACAAATGCAATGGTGCAAGTTTCATAGCCAAATTCTTACGTTTGTTCAAATTACACTTTTATCCTTATTATTGATTAATTAATTTCTGTTACTAAATTTTCTATTAATTTTTTAGGGTATTAAATTATTCCCCCCTTAAAAGGATTTCGACCCAAAAATCGCCAAGGATGGAAAATTGCAACTCATTTACGCAAAAATCAATATCTACATCCATCTACTCAACCATCAACCGTTGGCAACCATTCTCCTTAGTTTAAATTTCTAATGCAGTATGTACATATAGGCACGGAATGCATATGAACCTATAACTGATGCAAAAATTAGGCAGCTTAATCTAATCAACCTTCTAAAATGCAAGTACTTATGCCATGTATCCAAATGTATGCAGCATCCTTTGTAAATACTGGCAATTCTATATGTATGCGCAACTATTCGATCCATATGCAACAACTATATGCATATAAATTGATAAAATAAAACAAGTAACATGTGAGTGCATACTAACCTGAATATATTTGCCTATGTGTGCAAAGATCAATTTAACAAAAAGATCCATTAGCAACGTCATCCAAAACATGTCACGACACGTTCATAACCATTCCTAGCATCCAAACATAACTACTTATGGGGTACACTAAGCTAAAGCCTAAGTGCTTAAGTAGTTATATACATATTAACTAAAATGGAAACGTACTAGAAAAGAATTCTGGACGGGTAGCTCAACTTTTCTCCTCAAGCTCTTATGTACTCTCCGTTGGGTCATCTCCCCACTGATCCATAACCAGCTTAATAATTTTATTGTGGAGTGACTTTGTACCATGCTTAAGGATGAGGGTAGATGCACGGCGAATAAGTGACTCTCTTTCCACTACTACATACTCTAGCTGATTTGGCTCAACCATAGATGTTGTATCATGTAGACACTTTCATAAGTGTGATTCATGGAAAATGTCATGTACTTCCGTTAAATTTTCAGAAAGCTTCACCTTATATGCAAACTTCCTTGCTCTACTAGTGATCAGAAAAGGCCCTACAAACCTTGGTGCTAGCTTTCCTAAACTACGAAACCTCATGACATGTCGAAGCAGCGAGATCTTCACAAAAACCATGTCGCCCACTATGAACTCCAACTCCATGATCCTTTTGTCAACATAAGACTTCTACCTAACTTCTGTGGTTTTCATCTTTCAACGGATCAAGTCTATCTTCTCTGAAGTTGCCCTTAGCGTATCTAATCCAAGAATGATCCTATCTGTAGTGTCCTACCAACAAGGTGGTGATCTACAAGGTCCCCCGTATAACGCCTCAAAGGAAGCCATCCCAATACTTACCCATTGCTATTATTATAAGCAAACTCCATTAATGTCAAGTGATGCTTGCAAGAGCCTTCAAAATCCAAGATAAACATCCAAATAAAATCCTTTAATACCTGATTCACCCTCTCCATCTGCCCATCTATCTGTGAGTGATAAGCAGTTTTCAAACTCAACTCAATGCCTAAAGCCTTTTGAAGACTCCTCTACGATTTGCTAGTGAAAAGAAGACCTCGGTCACTAATAATGCTAGAAGGAACTCCATGTAACTGAAACTATTACCCTCCCGTATAGAGCCACAAAAGACATAGCAGTCCTCATACTCCTAACCGGAACAAAGTGAGTGCATTTGGTCAGTTGGTCGACTAGGACTCAAATACTCTCATTTCTCCTCCTACTCCAAGGTAGTTCATCAATGAAATCTATAAAAACACTCTACCACTTCCACTACGGAATACCTGATAGCTACAACAGTCCACTCGGTGTCTTTTACTCTGCCTTTCTTTGGCAATTCATACACTTGGACACATACTCGACCACGCTCCTCTTCATACCAAGCCACTAAAAGACTCTCTCTATATCATCATACGTCTTGTCCACATCGGGATGAACAGTCATCCTAAAATGATGGGACTCGGCTAGTGTAACGATCTAGAATTTGACCACTTTAAAATATACTATTTAAAGTGATTAAAATATAAAATACGTAAGGATAGTGTTGTCTCTCTCATCAGATTTGTGTAGTGGTAGATTTATAGTCATTGTATTTGGTATTATTAAAGCACACATTGTTGGATTAATAAATTAATTAATTTCTCTGATAAAATGTATAATTGAAATTATATCCTATACATTTAGTAATGTTGAATGTTTATCAAATATGGTGTATTAAGTTGGTAGTTTTCATTAGTAGTTTTAGAATGGACGGATTTTTCGGCAATTTTAACTGGTCCGAAAATCTGGATCGTCATACGTGGTATCAGAGTTTAGGTTAGGTGCCTAAGTAAAACTCATCTAGGGTTAGTATATCAACCTAGGAATTTTAAAAATGAAACTACCTTAATTTGATAAATAAAATGGATAGGATAAGGCACCGTACCTCCGACCGGGGTAATGGGTGATATTACTATTTTTGGTATGCTTAACTTTCATTAATTGTTGTTTTTTCATTATATTATTTTGTCCTTGTAATTTCGAGGACGAAATTCTTTTGAGTAGGGAGATTGCAACGACCCAAAATTAACCACTTTAAAATATACTATTTAAAGTGATTTTAAATATAAAATGGGTAAGGATAGTGTTGTCTCTCTCATCAGAGTTGTGTAGTGGTAGATTTATAGTCATTGTGTTCGGTATGTATTAAAGCGCACTTTGTAGGATTAATAAATTAATTAATTACTCTGACAAATTATATAATTGAAATTTTATCCTATACATTTAGTAATGTTGAATATTTATCAAATATGGTGTATTGAGTTGGTAGTTTTCATTGTTAGTTTTAGAACGGATGGATTTTTAGGCAATTTTAACTAGTCTGAAAATCCAGGTCATCACAACCAGTACCATGTCAATTAAATCCATAATGAGAGGAACACATAGTATACCATCTCCCTATAACCACTCTTTCGAGTTAATGGTATAGAGCTTCAAATGACTCGACCACTCTCCTTTACAAAGCCTCTCAAAAATATCCAACAACTCTGTATCTCGCTTCTAACTTAACCCAATATAGTCCATAAGTGTAGATTGCACATCCAATGCTATTAACAATCCAAGATGATGCCTAACAAAGTCAAAAATCGAATATAGAAATAAACTCCAAGTGCTTCCACTCTAAGACATAGGATTCGACATTGCATGCTTCCCACTGGCATCGATTACAAAAAGACCCTTGCCCGGAGTATAAGGAATATCAAAATCATACGATGCCAAGAACTTCATCCATCTCTGTTGCCTTAAATTCAAATCCTTTTGAAAGAATAATGTAACATCCGCTATCTTGAAGCCCGAAGCTAAGCGCTACAGATGTTGTAGTCATCTATAGTATTAACTTCCGGTGACAAAATACGGCAACGTTAATGGTATCTATAATATCATAAGCACATGAATATGAATCAAAATTACAGATTCTAAAAACAACAAACTTTACTTATTACATTACAAATCATGTTTCATATTCCATTACACAATCCCAAAACGTATCCCAGGTTTTGATCATATATAATTATTATAAAATATATGCCAAGAGCGACATATGAAGATGCCTCCTTGGATGATCAAAGAACTAAGTAGACAAAAACTGTCTTAATACATCACAACGGTAATAGAAATAAGAATAACAACTCTTAAATAGCTAACTTTTCCTTATGCACGTCTTCGAAAGCTTTAGTCGTCCACCTACTAAACTTGTAAAACCTTAACTCTCAACTTACTCAAATTAATTTTGAGCACCTGAGAGTTTAAGGGGAAAACATAAACTTTGAATCAAGCATAAAGCCTGGTGTGAATAATACTATCATCTTGGTTATACGATATTGAGTGAGACCATGCCGCTTAGCGGAATGGGTTTTCCCTCACTAATATCCCTTTCTAAAACATATCTTTTGCAAATCAAAATCCTGTAATCAAACTGATTAAAGAAATAATAGCAATTTGATGTATGCATACTAATATGGTAATAAATGAACTATCTGTCCGAATGATATAGTTTTGTTTGGCTAACTCCTAACATTGGTCGATTCAGGCCTACCAGACAAAATAGATAATCTAACATCTGTTAGACAAACTTTTGGACAATCTGTCCTTAATATACTTCTCGCAGGGTCACCTGATCCTAATGGTTTTCTGGGCTAACCAATAACCTATCATCTTTCTCTATATATATTCCTTTCTGTGTGTAACCATCATTTAAGTCTTACATGTGACTAAGCCTTACACACTAGAATTTTGTACTTAATTAGCTAGGGGTATAGCTAACGCATAGGGCGCGACCCTATACCAATCTCATTTGGTATTCAAATATCTGATTCATTTACTTAGGGTTAACTACCCTTCAAATTTTCCTTAAAAACCTTTCAAATTGATTTAACTCTTTAAATCATACTTAAACAAGGAAAACATTCTATTTGCTTTACTCAAATCTCTTTGCCATGATATATGCTTACTCAAAACATTGTTGATGAAAACCTTCAGAACCTTTGTTTAAAAGCTTTAAACAATCTCTTTCGAAATCTTTGAAAGTACCCCTTTCGAAACCAGTTAAATATTTTACTTTGAACTCTAGACCGAAAGGCGAAAACATACCTTTAGAAACCATTTCAATTAGACCTTTTGGAACCATTCAAAGTATACTTTCGAAAGCTTTACAAAACCTTAGACATCCTCTTTTAAAATACTTCAAACTTGCCTTTTGAAAACATTAGGGAATCACCCCTTTGAAACCTATATCATATACCTCTCAAAAACACTGAGAACCTCCCCTTCGAAACCTTCTTTAAATACCTTTCGAAAGCATTAAAGTCCTTTACATAAAAAAATTTCTAAAGCATTGGTTAAGTGAAAAAAAATGGAACATAGTTTTGAAACCTTTAAAACCATTCCTTTCGAAAGTTTTGGGTTTAACTTTCAAATCATCAAGGTCTTAAAAGAACTAAGTCGAAAGGAACTCTTTCAGAAGCAATTTCCTAAGTAAAAGAAGTGGATGGTGTCGAAACCAATTCCTTCGAAAGCATAGGAGAAGCGGCTTAGGATTTAAAACAAAATCACCATTTTGAAGGCTTTGCTTTGAAAGGTAGAACGCAGCAGGGGTTTCGACCCCTTCAAATGCATTTTTTTAAAACAAAGGCAGCAACCTCTTTCGAAACCTTTCTTTAAAATAATTGACCGAGTCGAAAGCTATGTCATTTGAAAGCATTCTTTTCGAAAGCACAGCAAGCGGCATTTCCTTTTAAAAGCAAAACAAGGTCTCGATCCCTTCGAAAGCCCTGTTTCGACTCTATACCTTTCGCCTATGTCCAATCCACTACATATCAAGTCTTTGATACCATGCGTATTGGTTTCGAACTGGTTGGAGGTGGAAGTATGTAGTCGAAAGGTAGCTGCCGAAAGTGATGAAATAGCGAAACCTTTTAAAACAGATTTTTTACTTTAAAAAGCAATTTATTTCCAATTAACTTTCTTATTTGTTGTTTGCAACAAAATTGGCCACAAATACGCAAGAACAGGTCTAAGTGGTGAAATAAATGAAGAAACTAAATGAAAATAGAGGAATATATCAAAATAACAGAAAAAACACAACAAAAAGTAAGAACAACAAGATTTATAGTTGTATGGCATTGATTGCCTACGTCCGCTTTGAATATTCTCTTTACTATTTTCAGTTAACTTGATTACAATTAGGAACAGCAAGAAATAGAAAATGACAAGGGAATTATGGAGGAAGTTGATTACAATAATGGTGTTGTCTAACAAGCAGCGTAAAGATCCTCAGAATGACCCCTTAGGCCTGTATTTATAGATGAAGGCGACCACCAATCTGACTGGAACTTTCGCAATAGGACCTTCTCAACCATATGGGCCCACCATAGAAAACGCTAGGCCAAACTCTCAATGGTGAGGGATCAATACCGATACCTCCATATGTTAAGTTAGGGGCAACGACCCCTATGGTAGCTTCCTTATGCTCTTATATGATAGTGTTTCAAATGTCATGATGACTGAATGCATGAAGCTCGAGTTTTAATTGATCTTTGGTTCGAATCCCATTCATATCATTGATGCTGATCCCTCCAAATAACATTGTTGAACCCTCTGATTCAATTGTGCTCTACCGACCCATTGCCTTAGGACTAGGCCTGTCAATGGGTAGGGTTCGGTCCGAGTATTATAAAACCCGGACCCAAGTCCAATTACCATGATTAAAATCCGAGCTCGGCCCGAACCCGCAGGGTATTTCAACACAATATCCGAGCCCGGTCCATCGGGCTTTTTAAGCCCGTTGGATAATAAATATATACCTAACACAGAATATTTATGTTGAAACCATATTTTAAAACTGCAACTTTAGTAAAGTTTGTATACACACAATGTTAACATATAAATTGGACAATGATGTAGTTAAGCTCATAATAAAAGTATGCAAAAACATCTATATGTAAACAAACAAAATGATAAATAAATAATATACGCACTCATGTTTTGATATGACGAAAAACTAATAGTCAGGTCGGGTCCTAACCGGATCGGGCTTCAGTCCGGCTTGGGTAGTAAAAGGAGAAACTCATACCCACATAAATAGGACGGGTTCGGACCGGGATCGGACCGAAACCCGTACCATTGATAGGCCTACTTAAGACACTATGCCGAACCCGTTGCTTCATTCACATATGTCGATCCATCTTACCTCTTAAATATATGTCTATCCAACTATCATGAACAACGCCGATCCCTCCATATGTTCTTGTATGTTTTCTATCCATTTGAATTATCATGCCGATCCCCATCGATCCACCATGCTATACCGATCCCTTGAATGACTACCAAGGCCGATCCTTATTACCCCACTTTGCTATATCGATCCCTTTGTTACCTCATCTATGTAAACAAACGACTATGTCAATCCCTATTCCATCTAAGCTAATCCTATATTTCAGACATCATTTGTTCTCTATCTATCAACTCTTTTTAATCCGAACTTCATATAACTGTTCGGACTCTATTTCCGGGTCCTAAGTCCGTTACCTCATGTCCATCCTTCTTGTCAACAGCCGAATCTGTCTTGCGCAATCAGTCCAATATAGCCAGGTCAGGATACCGTGTAACACTTTCCCCCAAAAGTATGTCTTATGAGTAACATGACATTCTTTGAATCGGAAAAGGTCTAAGCCGTCGAAACGAAATCCATCCAACTTCCTGATCGATATAGGCTTTCTTTTATTTGATTGGATCTCAAGCTTGAAGGTTTCAGGCATGATTATGATTTCATTTGATTTTAAAAAGTCAAATTTTTAAATCACTATCGTGCTTGCTCATATGCACGGTTTTGTGGTTGGCTCCCAGATGTGTTCGAACATTCGTAAGTTGTTGCCAATCCTTATGGTGTCCTGTACACTTGTGTCGATAGTCGAATCTTCCTGATAACGATCGTTTGTCACTTTCCAGTTGTTTGTCATTTCTCTACTTCCATTTTTATTTCATTCATACTCATTATTTTTTTAGAAGGCCTTGTGAAGGGATCGGCCTCTGGCATGCCGACCCCTTAATGGGTTCATGTGGATAGGGATCGGCGAATCCTATTGTCGATCCCTCTTCAACTTCTTGACCGAATCACCCAAGATAACCGGTCTTGCTCCTTTATTCTCATATATATATATATATAAATGGATTTGCCACAGTTTCTTTCTTTTACTTTATCATTTCTTGTTTTCACTTTACTTATTCACCTATGATCATCCCTTGCCGAACCCAGGCAGGAAAATTCCTTTAATCCAAGGTCTCAATCCAAACACAAACCCGATCTGCTACTCAAAGCTGCTTCTCCTTTATCTCTAGTCTCTAACCTTGAATTTTCGCCCTTCAAACCTCAACTTGACACACGTATAGGTACAAAAACCTCTCTTAATCATGTAACTGAGTCATGAATCGTGAGTTTAAGTGTTTTTTAAGTGAATGATTTAGTAGGTTGCACCAAGATATGGGGATAAGGAAAAGAAGGAGAAGGAGATGGAGAAGAAGATGGAGAAGCAAGGTTCGTTTTAGTCGGAGAAGGTTCTAGAATCGACTCAAAAGCTTCTAGAATCGGCGAAGTCGCCCTTCGTCAATTATGCTCCATCCATGGAATACTACTTGCAATAAGTTCATGTGATGGGCTGGATGTGTGCCACCCTTCAAATCCTTTATCCGGTAAATACTAAGGTATGTAGAGATCGCTCCTACCCAGTTGCACCCCAACAGCCATGCTTTTATCCATAGGGCTTTCCTTCTATTTATGATCGTTTTGTTCTGTTCGTCGACTCTCGAAGACATCAGATATATCTACAACTTTAAAAGACAGTCAGGGAGTCCTCGTATGTCTTCCTTAAACCCTCGCTAACTGCCAAGTCTTGGAGGGTGCATGGAGCAAGCTTTCCTTATTCAAGCACGAGTGGTTTTAGGTACGATGTCCTCCTAGCTTCACAAGGAGTTGGTTAGAAGGACGTAAGCGTGACTTCTTCTTTTGCCTTAAGTTCGATGACTCATGTCATAGCTTCTCCTTTGAATATACTAACGTCTCAAGTTCTTCCTGATATTCGTCCTCGACCCGAAGGCGTCGAGTATTCTAGGTTCGTTGCTGCCATTCATGCCACTCCTGCTGAGGATTGTGATATTAAAATTCTTGTTACAGATGAATTGCTTTCACTATTCGAGTTGTTGGAAGACGACCAAAAAATTGGATTCCCTAGGAGCAAAACTATCCCAAAAATTGTAGCTGAAAAAAGAACAAAAGCAAACGACCCCGCTATGCCCTCTATCGAGGGAACTCGAGAAGACACTGAAGAGGTGGAGATCAAAGAATCTCAAGATGTTGGGCCGATAAATGAAGACGCAGGCCTTGAAAAGGCACCGGTGGCTGAACCGCTGCATGTCGATCAAATGCAAACACCCCTAAAGTGGAAGAAAAATTTGGTGTAATTGCTATGCAAAAGTGGCCGAGGCAATTCCAAAGTTCGTCATTACTCAAAGGAGTCATCCTCTCAACACATGAATAGCTCACTAAAGGGATGCTCTAACCATCCAATCCCAGAAGATATAATGTCCTATGACTTTCCTAACATCAACATCGAAGGGCTTAAATCCTCTACCAGAAGTGGCAAAGGCGCCCAACCTTCCAACGGAGGGTAGAATACTCCGATGAGTAAAGCCACCATTACCGGTTCATTGAGGGGAGCACTAGGACACACACAAACAGATGCACTTCACTATACACTTGTTATTAATTATTTGTGCAACAACTCTTCATACGCTCTCATTTGGTTCTTTACAGGTGAAATGTCTCAGTCCTGTGCCTTTGACCGTCATCGGGGTTCTTCTACTTATTATCGCTTGAGTCGAGATTCCATATCCGAGAGACGTAGAGAAGAAGATGAAGGGTGAGATAAAGATTACTATTCAAGGGAATCTTCTTCCACATCCAAACGGAAGTCCCAATCACATGCTTCTCATCACGATGATCACTCTATCCTTCCTGCTCACAACGGAGAGAAGTCTTCACATCGCGGCTCTCATATTGCTAGGACCTATGACCAACATTCCGGGTTGTTTAGTTTAAGACAGTCATGTGAGCACCGCTCCGGGAAGCATCCACTTGTTACTTTCGATCCGCTTCCACCGGCTCCCACTTCTGACTCTACAACAACGGAAAAGTTAGCTGAACTTAAAGCTACCTTTCAAAAAATCCGATTTGATGAACTTAAGTTCCTCCCTTCCATATACGTCATTCTCGGAAGTGCCAAGGAAAGATCACTAGTATGCATGAATGATGTGTACGTCCAGCAAGAATCATTTATTCACTTGGCTAAGAAAGTCTCCGAAGTCTCCGTCGACCGCCAACATGAAATTAACCGCCTCAAGTTGGAGGCTATTCATGACAAGAACATCATCAAACATCAGGACGCTGAAGAAAAGAAGAATGAAAAAGAAATAGCAGAGGGGATAAATCGCTTGGAGGCTTCGCACAAAAAGGAACTTGACGCGGCGCTTCATCGTAGCGGCACTCTGGCTCTAGAAAAGGACTCCTTGCAAAGGAGAAAGATGCCCTAGCTTGCTGTGTTGAAGAGCTTGAAAAATTATTAAATAAAAAGAGGAAGGAAAAGATTGGGGCGCAAGAAGAATCACAGAGATACTGTGAGGAGATCGTTGAGGCAAGAAGCTTAAGAACAAAGCTCGACGAAAATCTTCCAAGATCAAAGCTTTGAAGGAAGAGGCCCACGAAGAGGGTAGATAGAAAGTGCTTGAAGAAGCTAACTCCCACATAGAAGCTGCCACCGAGTCTAGCAGAAATGAGATCAAAGACTTGTTCCATCCGCTTATCATTGAATATAATGCAAAAGTCCTTCAACACTGCGACTTGACCTTCCTTGGCGAAGGTTACCTTGAATCTCTTGCTGAAGCGTGGGGGCTCGTTGTCAAGAAAAAGAAGGAAGAGTTGGGAGAAGCGGGATTAAATAAGGAGAAGCTTATGAAACAAATGTTTCAAGGTGATGAACCATCCGATCTAAACACCGCCAAACTTCAATATTCTAAAGCTCCTGCACCAATTATAGAAGGAAGGGATATCGTTGAGTCAGCAAGACCCGATCCTAAAAGCTCTCCTATTCAGTAGCCAGACCATCCTCTTCTCATGATACAAAGAAAACCCTTGGCTATGATCTAGACATGCCCGGCTTTAAACCATAGATGTTGTTTCCCATTCTCAAAGGAAGCACTCCATTGACCACAGAGAGTCAACCGAATGCTGGTTTGATACTGAACTTCTTCAACTTTGAAATGTTTTTGTTCTTTATGTGCGATGGCTTTCAACTAATGTTCACGCTTTAATAAATCTTTGCAGGTCATCCGGGTCTTGACCAAAATCAAAAGAGTGGTGCGCCATGGAGCAACAGGGAAAGATGGTCGAACACCCGGACGCTGTTGATATCCCGCGGCTCGATGCTCAAGCCAGCGGTGCCCTCGATGAAGATAAGCCCAGAGACTTGCCCCCTACTGATGAATCGGAAGATGTAGTGATCATAGGTGCTTCGAGGGATATTATTGAAACTAGCATGAAGGAGCAGATCGAGGAGGAGGAGAGATTAAAGCGTAAAGTGAAGGGTGAACCCGTCAAGATGGAAACTTAAGATCTTGACCTTGTACCACTATAATTCATTCCACCAGGCAGAACGATCCTAGACAAAATCCCTTCTCCTTCTTTAAGCATTCCGACCAAAGGAGGCAAAAGGTCTTGGAAAAGAAGCTCGACCAACACTACTCCTGAAAAGTCAAAAAGGGAGAGAAGGTCGAAGAAGTAGTCACTACTTAATATCGTTTTACATAGTTTTAGTAGTTATTTGTTTCCTCGGTCATAGGTATTTGGATACGGATCCCGATCTTTTAAAATAACTTGTAACGGAATTTTGAAACGGGTGAATAAAAGTTTTTTGCTTTTGATTAGTCATCGTGTGAATCGTTACTTTAGTTGAATAATTACTTTCCATCCCATGTAATAGTAATTTTTTTGATTGCAAATCCCATTAATAATTCACCATCTCCATCTCAAGGATTCTCTGCAGTTGTTGCCTTAAGTCGTAAGGAATATTAAGCCCAAACTATAATGGGCTACCTTAACTAGCCTTCCATGATTTGAATTGCTTTTGCCGATTTCAGGTTGGGATTCTTGGGATAGGAAACAGTCGAAATCCATCCATCTTCCCATTGAGCTACAAGTCAGTCCGAACTCTGTGGACTTATAGTTATTTCATGGGTGGTCGGTCACACCCGAATTGTTCATATTCCAGTCCGCACTACGGGACATAGAGTTTTCTCGTAGGCTGTCGTGTTTCCGTCTGGGGCAGTTGTTTTTCCGCTTGGGGTAGTCGTTTTTCCGTCCGAATTGTTTATTCTCCAGTCCGCACTCCGAGGACTTAGATTTTTCCTTGTGGGCCGTCATATTTCCACCCGGGCCAGTCGTTTTTCTGCCCTAGGCAGTTGTTTTTCTTCCCATGGCAGTCGTTTTTATGCCTGAATTGTTTATACTCTAGTCCAAACTCCGGGGTAGATTCTTTCTCGTGGGCAGACGTGTTTTTGCCCAGGGAAGTCATTTTTTCGCTCGGAGCAGTCTTTTTTCTGCCCAAATTGTTTATACTCCAGTCTGCTCTCCAAGGACTTAGAGTTTTTCTCGTGGGCGGTCGTGTTTCCGCCCGGGGCAGTCAGTTTTCCACCCGAATTATTTATACTCCAGTCCGCACTTCAAGGACGTAGAGTTTTTCTCATGGGCAGTCGTATTTCCGCCTGGGGCAATCGTTTTTCTACCCGAATGTTTATACTATAAAATATAATAGCCTATGATTTTTGTTTGATGATAATAAACATATATATATATATATTCATTTAAATGTATCTGTTATTGTACACTTTTATTTTTCACATAATTAAATAAATATTTGATGAATAAAATAAATAACACAGAATTCATATTCAAATAAATATTTTATTCAAACAAATATTTTATTACAAACTCAAATAGTACAAATTTGCGCTCTCACTACATATATACATTTTTCGATTACATCATAAATTTCAATTTACAATTTTGACCTCAATTCACTCAGCACTCGTATATTTTATCTACAACTTTGTTCCAGCTTGAATCTAGCATCTGAGCTACTGCTAAATAAACATTGACGTGTTAAAATTGAAAAAGAAAGTATTTTGCAGAACAAATTAAAGTGTGTGTTTTAAAATGTTATTTGCCTCAGTTATTTGGGTTGTTCATCATCATTTCTTTTGAATTTATCATACACGAACAACTTGTGACATGCATAGTTTATCACTGCACATTCCACAAGGTCATGCACTTCGATATACACTTGTGTGTTAAAATTGTAGGGACAAGTGAGGACAAGGTCAAACCTAAGCCGAGGATTGATTCAACTCAAGTGCATATGAGTCTCAACCAAATCAACATAACCATACTCAAGTTCAACGGTTCGATCAACATGATCTCCAATGAAACCAGACTCAAGTGGCTACAACAACCCACACACGTACACATGAAATGACTCAACCAAATCAGACCTTCCAATCACAATACAACATGCATTCAGGCACAAGAGAGAAGTGTACACAAATGCAAACATTCAGGGGTGAACCAGATCATTAAAGAACCATGACTACTCTGCATAATTCAAAGGCAAACACAGGGACTGCAACAACACACACACACGTATGTATGTACATATATGGTGATAAACAAGTTCAATACCATATACAAAGAAACTAGATGCAAACTGATATTCAAAATTGAACCAGACCAGTCTACATCCAGATATTCAAATTTCAACATGAACATGAATACAAGGCATTTCATGGATAACTACAAGACATGTTCAAAAATGCAGTACCAGATAAGTGACTCAACTAGACAAGACTACAATAAAATGGAGCAACCCGCAATAAAACAGCATACATGTATACACATCAGAGCAAGGCTAACAAGGATGGATGAACATGACTACAAAAACAAATCAAGACCAACTGAACATAAGTACTTGAAGCAAACAATGCAATCAGTCTTAAATATGGACGGACTCAAGTGTAACTCGAAGTAACTCATGAACACAACTGGCCAGAACAAAGCACTACACAATGCATACTGGAGTATGCAAGCATTTAGGAATGAATTAGTTCTAATATGAAAACAAGAGTAGAACCAAATTCAAGTGCAGAAGATCACACAACAGTAGTTAGAGTAACAAAGCCGTGGATTATATCAATATTGACATAGCAGTTTCAAACCAAGTCAAGGCCGAGATGAATAAATTCAACAAAAGTCAAAAATATTTGAAAATGGAAAGAGCTTGACGAACAAGCATCACAAATATGACCGAAGTCACAAGAACTGACTCAAAGAAAATTCGAAATTTATCAAAGACGAACAAGTCAGATTATCACAAGCATCCATTCGAAAATCAATGGTCAAGCATCAAAACATGACATGTTCAAACAGATTTATACGAACAAAAATATAGGGAGTTCGAACCCTATAAATTGAACCCATATCATCACTGGCAAATCATCGCATTCGAGTTCAAGCAAAATACGAGAGCAATCCATTGAAGGAAATCAAAAATCAATAACTCGAATCGAAATGAGTTCAAAAGCAAAATCAAGTCAAGCGTAATTATAAATCAAAAAGGAAAATCGCATACCAGTATTCAAACTCAATAGAGAAGTGACCGTAAGAAATAACCAATGAAGGTATCGATTGTCAGGGCAAATCAAAGAGAATTCATCACCGCAATCGACCATATATTATTCGGTGACTTCTTTTTGAGCAAAGCCGCAAATTTCCAGAAACCCTATAATCCAGATCAAAGAAGAAGCGGCCGCAAAATAAATAGGGGATCAGACTTCACACTGCACAATTATTTTTATGGGCCGTCTTTTAATTTTTGGGCTGGTTTTAATTTTTGTTTTGGGCTTGAATTATTAAATAGGGTTAAGTTAGTTTATTTATTTTCAATTGTGATTTTCTTTTTTAAATTGTGTAACTTTCTAGTCATGTGACTAGGTACGAACTACGGTGGTGTAGCTTGAAAATTCGCAACTCAGTGGCTGAGTTGTGGCAGGGTTTTGAGCATAGATGTAACGGCTCGATTTTTCGATGCTCGAAAATCGACAGCAATACGTCCATTGTATTAAATGTCGAACAATCGAATGCCGGAAAACTAGACCATAAGGAAAATAAGAAGGAGGTAGAAGAAGAAATAGAAAACAATATCAGAATCTCACAATCGGAGCGGAACAAATAGATAAATGACTTATCTTTAAACAAAAAGAACTATATCTGTTTTATACATTACATCATCAGAGTACAACAAAATCAATAGCAAAATACTGAACAGTTATATTAACTTGTCCCCACAAACTGAATACACAGCTTACAACACAATGGAATATAAATCTACGAAAATACACCTCGTCATCCAGCTCGTCTACTGAGCTCCTCAGCAGTCCATTCAGAATCTGTACTCCATAATACTCGGTCTGACCCGAGCATTATAGTAAAACAACACCGGAGTTAGTCTGGAAAACCGGTGTGAGAATAACACTCAATTGGATTCTTAAAGTTTCCAAAATCCTTTAAAAATCAAAGGTATCTCGTAAGACCATGCCACAAATAAACATGCCGGGATTTTACCTTACGATAACCAAAACATTTTTTATCAAATCCGTCTGATATTATAATAGTGTCTATAGAAAGTAAAATAGAATCTAGCTGAAATTCTAGCATCTCACGTTTCAGCATAGTTGGGCACAATCAAAACCGTACAGGCCCTTATCGGAGATTGGATTCCATACAATGGCAAGGCTACTGGGGTACCGCCCGTCATAGCACCTAGTCTTGATCAGCATACCGAGGATCCCCCGATCCCCTGTAACACAGGACCGGAGCTACCCCTTACTAGATAGTCCGAACAAGATCACCCCATGGTTGGGATCAGCAACCGCCCACATAGCCGAAATAAAGGGACATCTAGACAGGGATGACCTTACCCCCAATTGGTTGCTAGCCACTTAGCCTTGCTGCACCTCCCATGTTTTAGCCATTCTCGGTTGATGAGGCTCAAGGCTATGCGTCACCTTTTTAGAACACATTTCACTTAGAATGCTCATTGTCCTCCTGACGACGTTCTAATAGCATTCATCCATACAAGTCCGCTCCAGGTACGAATGGAACCGAAGGGACTATTCCTACTACATCCATTTTGGAATCACCCTCAGGATTAGTAGCAATTAGCCCTTGCACTTCACTGCTCCATCTTCGACTCCGAGCTTTGGTCTTCCTCACGAAAACATTCAAACCGGATCGAAGTGGTTTTTGCGAAATTAATCCCGATCTCGGTCTCTTCAAAACAATTAGCGCATTGGACAATATTGATAGTCGGTTATTTAACTATCAAATAACATCCACAAACAACCATCAGGTCTTAATAATTTCCCAATTATTTATTTCAAAATATTTTCGCAAGATAATTTCCACACTTCAACACTTTGAAAATAGTTTTCAAATCACTTTTCTCTCGCGGAATAAATTTCCACCCGAATGTTTTATCTCCACTGAAAATCACCAAGTCCTAATACTTTGGATTTTTAAATAAGTTAAATCACTTTATCCGAAAATATATACTTTAAAACATTAAAAATGAAAACTACTTAAACAATTTATTTAAAATATTAGTTATGAAATATTATAATAATTTCTCATGTAAAACTTAAGCCAAAACTAAATTTAAAATAAAAGTTATTTTATAAGGTATAAATATTAAATAATTATCCTTTAAATCATAATACTAGTTAAATCTTTAAAATAATTTACTTATATAATTAACTTTATAAATATTTACTTTTAAAATTTTAAAATCACTAAATAATAATTCTTTCTAAAATATTCTTTTAAAACCACTTTAAAACCTTTAACTTATACTTGGAAATCTTTCTTTGAAAATATATGCTTGGCTTTTCAAGGAAATACACTTTCCGTTTCCACACCTTTAAAATTAAACCACTATTTATTGTCAAACAAATCACCCTTTCCTTATAAATTCTCATCCTGAATTTATACTTCCAAATTATCCTCTGATAAATATTACACTTAATTTACAAACCACGTTAATAAATTTCATAATCTCAATCTCCTTTAATTCCAGTTTCAAACACTTAATCAGTTTTCAAACCGATTTTCAAAACAAACTCCATTTTAAAATAAATTTCTTTACTTACCCAAATTTATTATAAAGCCCATTAATTCCATATTTACTTCTATATTTATGATTTAAAATCTTATTTTAGACTGATATATCCACTTCATACTTCATTCAAAATTCTACCCTTTGATTTCTTTCCAAACATTTTAAATCTTAAATTTTGAAAATAAAATCCTTTAAATTTTTAGATAGGATCATTTAAGTCTCCAAAACTCTTTTATTTTCATTTATTTAAAAATCTTTATTTTCATTTCCATACTCAAAATTTATTTAATTGAATTTAAAAATCAAACTTTTATACTTTTCCAATTGAATCTTTAATTTACCCAAATTCACTATAATTATTTTACTTAAAAATTTCCCTTTTTATTTCCTTTATAAATCCAAACTTATATATTTTCATTTTCTCAAAATACCAATATATATTCAACCAAGCCATAGCATTCAATAATTTCAGTTCCCAATATAATCAATATAATCCACCGTAGATTATCACATAAATCACATTACTGAATATAAAATAAACCCAACATTTTGAGGAATCCAGTTGGATCCCTCCAACCTGTTTCCCTACGTCTATAGATTTTAGCACAACAATTTAAAATACCAATCCCGCTTCAAGGCGGGATATTGTGGTATAAAGGATCATCCACTATTATGCGGGGCGTATAAGGTCTCATCTGCTGTAACAACACCCATATTTATCGAGTTTATATTTAAATATTTTATTTAAATATTATACCGTTAATCGGATTTTGGTCCGAAAAGCTACTTTTTGCAAACGGTCAAATTAGGACTCGAGACCACTTCCATTGAGTTTGAAATGCCGTTTACAACTTTTTTAAGTATAAACATCGATAGGTTTGGAGTTAGTGAAATTTCACTAACTTTTCCCGCTTTGGACTTTGGGTTAGTTTAGCCTATTAAGCCCAAGTTCCAACCCCCTTCTCCTCACTCTTCATAAATTCCTAACTAACTTGAAATTTGAATTAATGGTGAAGAGAATGGGAAATTAAAACTCCAAGCTCAAATTTAATTGCTAATCCAACATTCAACTCCAAATTCAAGTAGAAGATATTGGATTCAAGCTTTGGATTGCTTCTCCATTGGCTTCATCTTCATCCATTTTAGTGAAAATGTGAGATTTTTATCTCACAAATCTAGTCTATAATTATATTGGACTGTTGGGAATGATTCCCTATCACTTTTGCATGCACATTTGCATTTGGTTTGGATTGACGAAAAACTCCAATTTTTAGTGTTTTTGTGAATTTTCTGCATTTAGGTCGTTCTGGCCATTTTCGTGAGTTCGGAGTTAGGTCGCTCGCGAGCTAACTCTTAAGTCGCTCGCGTGTTATCGCGCTAGGTCGCACTGCACGTATTGTCATCTCGGAATTAGGTCGTTGGGCTTTAGGTCGTAGGTCGTTTGGCTTTAGGTCGTAGGTCGTTTGGCCTATAGGTCGTTAGGTCGCTAACACTTAGGTCGTTTCTGGCCATAAACCCCCTCTGCAGCGTTAGGTCGCTCGGTTTCCCCCAAGCCACTAGGTCGTTAGCTCGTTATCGAGCTTAGGTCGTAGGTCGCTCGGCCTTCATTCCTTAGGTCGTCCAACGTGCAACTCGGCCTCCATTCCTTAAGTCGCTACAGGATAGCTCGTGCGCTTCGGAGCTAAGTCGTTTTCCCCTAGGTCGCTGGACCATTGGGTCGTTTAACCTTTAATTCGCTTGCGTGATAAACTCTTAGGTCTCTCGCGTGTGAGACTTGTTAGGTCATGGGATCATTAGGTCGTTCGGCCCCAAATTACTAGGTCTCTCGCTTAAGTCGCTCATCCCACTTGGTCGCATGACCATTAGGTCGCGTCCTCCCAGGTCGTACGCTAACCTCGTTAGGTCGCTTGGCCATTTCAGTTAGGTCGCATGACCACAGGGTTGCTCCAGTTAGGTCGCTTGACTCCTTAGACCCCTAGGTCGCAACCATTGGGTCGCTCGACCCTATCCCCCTTAGGTCGTTAGGCCTCATTTTGTCTTCACTAGGTCGTACCTTTTTGGACGGGGCACTGCCCCGCACCCCGCCGGGGGCGCTGCCCCGTGGACCCCCACGACCTGATCGGGCAGGTCGAACCCCGTGGCCGTGGCGTTTCCCCCGCACCCCCACCTTGGGGGGTTGCCACCCCCCTGGACCCCTCTCCGTAGGGGATCTTAGATGAAAGGTGCATTTTGAGCTGATTTCCTTGGATTTCATTCACGTCTTTGAACGTGAAGTTTTTGTGATTTGTCACTTTAATAAAATAAAGGTTTCAATACTAGTAGTAAATATCAAAACTCTTTCACCAAAACAATTTTAACTCTATTATCAATACCAAAGCTCTTTTCTTAACCCGTTTTCCAATCTACTGGTATATACAAATCTTTACCTCACTCGAATGAGAAATCTAATTAAACGGCCTAGTAAAACAAGTGGTATGAAACACTTGCGTTTGCTTCGTCGGTTAATTCTTGGACTTGTTCGATTGAACCTCTTGTGACAATTTTCTAGTGAAGATTTACAGTTTGTTCGTAAATATTTAGGTTAAGCAAGTGGTTATGGGACATGAAGCTAAACTTTTATATTTACTAGCTTAGTGTAATTGACACTTCTCGTTGATCCTGACGATCATTCTTATGATTTAGACTAGCAATTGTGTGATGTCTCTTGTTTGCTTGGTTAGACTAGACACTACTTGTGTGATTTATTCACACATACCTTTTTACCTTCTTGGTTAGTCTAGACACCACTTGTGTGATTTCACTCACACATACGTTTTTGTTTGCGCGGTTAGATTAGACACCACTTGTGTGATTTCACTCACACATACCTTTTTGATTTTTGGTTTGTCTAGACCTCATCTGTGTGATTTCGACTCACACATATGGGGTAGCTCCCCATGGTCTTCGGGCCGTCGTGTGATAGGCCTCTTTCCCTTTTTCTGTGATTTCTGGATTTCTTGTGTTGATTTATGGAATTTATGTCATTGACTTGTTATGAGTACAAGTTTAGGGTATGATGCCCTCTTTGGATCTTTGAGAAGATTCTTGTGATATCGATTTATCTCTTATTGATTGATCTTCTGTTGATCATCATTTGCATACTTATAGTAGTATGTCAGTATGGATATTTTATGTTTATGCCATATCTTTTATTTTATACCATGTCATCTGATATTTATAGCTAGACTGGTCCGTTTATTATTTTCTTAAATAATACTCGGGTCAGACCGAGATGTTACAGGTGCTTCTTGTTGACTTCTTCCCGGGATTTGCTACTCTGACTTTTGGCTAACTATTTAGATTAGCAGTTTTTGTTGTATACACTTGAGACATAGACTCATAGTTGTATTCTTTTGTATAGCACGTGTTGCTATTCTTTTGTATTATTGTGGATCTCTTTGACCACTACTCTAATGTACACTTTCATGTGTTAGTTATATATTCATATCTTCTTCCGCCTCTGTGATATGGATGGCTGTGACTGATTTGTGTTATGCTTATTTCTATGTTTGTTTTCGAAGATTATTTATAGCCACCGTGTGATAAGAAATCACATGGATGGTCTCTCCTCAACAGCCTTATTCTCCGTGCTAGTTGACAGCACTACACCTTAGTGTTCTTGGCTAGCCTGGGTATAGAGGTGGGGCGTCACATCTGCTATATAATGCGGGACATCAATCACTCCAATATATATACTATAATATATAATATCACATCCTGTCAATTCATTCATTTAACCAATAATTTAAATTTAACTATATAAATTTAATGGTAATCCAAATGTGTGAGATTAACTCATCTTTGCTTTTAGTTTGCAATCTGATACATCTTGACTATTTTCTTTCCGGTTTTGGACCTTGTACAATCATTATATGTTTTATTAATCGAAAAATCAATTACCGTTAAATTAATTTAATTAACTAAAAATTTTGATTTAACTAATAATTCCCCTTTGAAAATCTTTTAGTAACTAAAATAATTAATAAGCTAATTAAACTCGTAAATTACCCTAAATCCATTATTTTAAAATAAACTAGTAAGTCCAATTATATATATATATATATTCTTATATAGATATATATATATATATATATACCTACATTTTCTTTTCTTTCCTTTGAAACCTATACACTTATAAAATTAATTTACATAGATTCAAAATCTAGTTTTTATAAAACTCTTTAACACTTAAAATACCTATATATTTTCCCAAAATCTTTCCTATATATAATAAAAAATATCCTTCTGTTTATCTACATATATTTAAACTAAAACAGGTATACGTATGTTCATATCTATATTATACATTTTATGAATTTAAATTAAAATAGAATATCCATACCTTCACTGCCGAGTTCAAAGTTGAACAGTACCCTAGCCTCGAATAGACTGCACCGCTGACATTGGCCACAGCCATGACTTCCTTCACGATTCGCAAGCCTCAGACACGCGATGTGAACCCACGCTGGAGCAGAACCCTAGCTCAAAGTCTCTAACTCGCCGCAACCCACCACGCGAGTGCCTCGACTCTCAGTCGCGCATCACCAATAGCTTTCAGGTTCCTAAATCCCACCACGCTTCCGCTACGAGCCTTTCTGAGTGCGCGTGCGACAACCACGAATCCCCCAAGCTCTCCACATGAGCGCAAGCCCGCGATGTATTCCCCTAATTCCCTTCGATGTAAGTTCAACTTCAAACAATAATAAAGAGGGAGAGGGAATAGAGATAAGCTGCTTTTGATTATTTGAATTCAAGGAAAGAGAATTTCGGCAAGATTAAAAAAGGATGAATCCCTTCTTTTTTTATTATCATGCGTAAATTCGAAATGGACTGGAGGGGAGGAAAGGAAGCGCGATTTATACCTGAGCTTGATTTCTTTTTAAGACTATGATCGGTCGTTGTTTTGTTTTGAAACCATCTGCTTATACGTCGTTTAAAGAGAAAATAGGGGAGACAAGAGAAGATGTTAGCTTGCTCGAGTTAACAAGCTATGATGCTCTGAAACGAGGTGAAAAGGTTTTAAAGTGAAGGGAAATTTGACTGGTCAAATATTACATTTAAATTTAAATTTAAACCGCCTTGAAAATCGTAGCTCAAAATCTCGACCTCCAATTGAGGCATGCCGCCGGCGTTTATAATGTTATACCCCTATTATGAACACGATGGAAAAGGTTTCCAGTCCTAATCGGTTGTATGGGGAAGGTAGCTTTTTTGACTCAGTTATTTATATTAGATTTCGATAAAGATTTCAGCGCGTTTATATATCGTACGATCAGACGATCACTCCAAATGTTCCAAAATTTAAAATCCGATAATAATACACTATTACGGATCTAATGGAACTAGTTTCGTCAAAATCCGAGACAGTGCCTCGGAAGGCTATTTTAAATATCAATTTAAACGATATATTTTTAAAGCTGAACAAAATACTTTCGGACTCAAATTTTAAACTTCTATTATCTCCAATATTATATATATAAATTTTCCAAGCCTTTGAAATATTTTTACCTAGCATAAAAACCAAGATTCATTATTATAACCAATTTCCAATTATTAAATTCAATAATGAATTATCCAATGATTAGTTGTATTTGAAATTCAAGTTAAGAATTTACTTTTAAATATTTAAAATCAATTAAATATCCCAATTTCAAATATCCAAAAATCCCGGGTCGTCACATTCTTTCCCCTTAAAAGATTTCATCCCCGAAATTACTAGTTAAGAAGAATGACCCCTAAACCGTTAACTATTTCCCAATCCAAACAGTTTTTAACAACTTCCCAAAACAATCTTTGTATTAAAGACACACTATCACCTTTACTAACTTTCCCAATTCTTCCATATTTTTCAAACAACATTATAGACTCAATCATTTCAAATTTTTAATTTAAAACCAAATTTTAAATTATCAAAATTTTCTAACTCCCTAAATTTTCAAAAAAATTCGCCAGCGTCTCCTTTGCGCAGCTAGATCGGTACAACTACAAAATGCGTCTACGGGCCCCCAAATTCAAAAGAAAACGAAGGCCAAGTGGCTAGTTCAGAAAATCGTCAAATTTCATATGACAATTAAAGACATACCTTTTATTCAGGCGATTCATATTTATCTTCTAAAATCAAAGACACCAATTTATCATTTGCTTTTAAATACATGTATATCCTACTTAGCAATAACATCCGATTAAAAAAAATCCAAAATCATTTTACTCATTTCCTTTCAAAATTTTCAACATTTTCTTTACTTAATCCCGTACGATGCACATATATCATCCGTATGCAATATCAAATCCGATCGCTCACTCGATCACACAATTTCACTTCCGAACTAGTATCGTCCACCCGATTCTCTAGTGCGGACTCAGATCTGGTTTCTTGATCAAAAAACGTCATTCTCCTTGTATAGCCATACAATATGATAAAGAATTTCAGAATCAATCAAAAATCCATATCCAGGGTTCGCCATCGAAAATCGAGTGAAAAGTCCCAACTCGGATCGATATAACTATCTTGAAATTTTATGCTCGAATCTGGATCAAATTGCTGTGCGAATAAAATAATATATGTACATCCTATGTATTTACCTCAATTGATTTTTAGCTATATCAATTCTCTTTTCTTTTATTCACATTTATTTTGATTTCCATTCATTTATTCACAATTATCCTTTCACAAACCCTTATTAAGCCTTCTTTCAAATACTAACTTAGAATATTTTTCCAAAACCAATTTACTCAAGAATTTACCATTAACCCTCCTTAAGCTCAATATAAATATTTACACACTTAAAGATTTATTTACACTTCACTACTTAAGCTTCCACATATAATTTCATTTAACTTAAATTCTCAATTCCATTCTGAATTCAATTCACCTTTAATTTTAAATGCTAAATTCTATTTACCTTATCCAAAACCATATTCAATTAACCATTTCTTTAATTAGTTCCACTTACTAATTTATTTTAAACCTCAATGGATTTTATTTCCAAACTCTAATTATTTAACTAGATTTAATTACCTTCCATTTCCATTCAAATTTTAAACTTCTATAAGTTTCCAACTTATTTACAGTTTAAACTAAATATAATCCCAATATTCCTTTTCAATTCATTTGCTTACCCATTTAAATTAATTAGTTTATTGACTAATTTTATTTTCAATCCTTTGTTTTACTTAGTCCAACTTGACTAATTTCCATTTCATTTCATTTGCTTGCAAATTTAAATTAGTTTGTTAATTCATAAATTTATTTCCAACTAATAAATTCTTATTTTAATAACCATTCCATTAACTAATCTCCTTTAATTTGCTTCATTAAATTGGCTTCCCTTCTAACTTATTCGTTTACGCACTTACCTTTATTTAACCCTTCTTCAAGTTAGAATTGTATCCTTCAGATTTCAAATTTTATAAATTATCAAACTTATTTATATTCCATAAACATTTTAAATAAGATTCCAAAGTCTTTTAAACAATTACTCAACATTTCAAAATCATTTTTGAAATCAATTATATACATAATTCATTTGCATATCAAATTATCCTTTAAATTTCAAAACCAAACCCAGTTTTGCAAACAACTCCAATTTAAAACAATTTTGCAGTAATTCCTCTCCTGGAAAGTCGAAAATGAACACTTGATGATGTCGCGATCATCATCGGAATTATTTTCCAGCTATCGAAAAGAGTTCAATGCTTTATCTATTTAAAAACCCTTTTCAAATTTTTTTAAATTCCAAATATCACCAGATTTCAAATCCAATTCAAAAATATTTCTGAATAATATCCTTACTATTCCTCCGAAATCTTTGAAAATCATTTCCAAACTCAAAAGAAATTAAATTTCTCAAAATTTCAAATCCCAAATCCTTTCAATCCATATACAAAAATTACTCTGGAATTTTTGTTTCATTTCCAATTGTAAACCACATTTATAACTTACATTTACAAATCCCATTTTGTTATATAAATTTATTCCTTAACCTTAGGTTATAATTTAAAATTCTAGTTCAATTTCCACACAACAATGATAATAATTTAATATTATCACTTCCTAATAATCAAGCAACCATATATAACTATAATAATTTACGAAAAATTATTTCTTTTATTTATAAAAATAATTTGGGTAAAATTATTTCATTTACCCTATTTTAAAACAATACCGTGTCGAATTGTTCTACTTAAGTGTTTAGAGATCCCTATCAATAATGTTAATTACTCGTATTGACTAGAATCCATAAGCCACTCAATAAACCAATCAACACATTATAAATAAAATTATATTCACTAACAAATACGCGCTCATATCTATTAATACACTCAAATTCATTCTAGAGTGCAATGGACTCTATTTCTAATGAGTAATCCTCACCAAAGCCAAGGTTTTCGCTTAACCTTCAGCTCTGATACCAAATGTAACGGCCCGATTTTTCGACGCTTGAAAATTGACATCAATACGGCCATTGTATTAAATGTCGAACAATCGAATGTCGGAAAACTAGACCGTATGGGAAAGAAGAAGGAGGTAGAAGAAGAAATAGAATACAATATCAGAATCTCAGAATCGCAGCAGAACAATATACAATAGATAAAGACTGATCTTTAAACAAAAAGAACTATATCTGTTTTATACATTACATCATCAGAGTACAACAAAATCAATAGTAAAATACTGGACAATTATATTAACATGTCCCCACAAACTGAATACACAGCTTACAACACAGCGAAATATAAATCTACAGAAATACGCCCCATCATCCAAATCGTCTCCTGAGCTCCTCAACAGTCCATCTAGAATTTGTACTCTATAATACTCGGTCTGATCCGAGCATTATAGTGAAATAACACCCGAGTCAGTCTGGAAAACTAGCGTGAGAAAACACACTCAATTGGATTATTAAAGTTTCCAAAATCCTTTAAAAATCAAAGGTATCACGTAAGACCACGCCACAAATAAACATGCCGGGTTTTTACCTTACGATAACCAAAACATTTTTTTATCAAATCCATCTGATATTATAATAGTGTTCATAGAAAGTAAAATAGAATCTAGCTGAAATGCTTGCATCTCACGTTTCAGCATAGTCGGGCACAGTCAAAACCGTACGGGCCCTTATTGGAGATTGTATTACATACAATGGCAGGGCTACTGAGTACCGCCCATCACAATACCTGGTCTAGATCAGCGTACCGAGGATCCCCCTTGATCCCCTGCAACACAAGACCAATGCTACCCCTTACTAGATAGTTCGAATAAGATCACCCCGCGGTAGGGATCAGCAACCGCCCACACAGCCAAAATAAAGGGACATCTAGACAGGGATGACCTTACCTTAATTGGTTGCTAGCCACCTAACCTTGCTGCACCTCCCCTGTTTTAGCCATTCCCGGTTGTCGAGGCTCGAGGCTATGCATTACCTTTTTAGAACACATCTCACTTAGAATGCTCACCATCCTTATAACGATGTTCTGATAGCATTCGTCCATACAAGTCCGTTCCGGGTCCGAACGGAACCGAAGGCACTATTCCTACTACATCCACTTTGGAATCACCCTCAGGATTAGTAGCAATTAGCCCTTGCACTTCACTGCTCCATCTTCGACTCCGAGCTCTTGTCTTCCTCACGAAAATATTCAAACCGGATCGAAGTGGTATTCGAGAAATTAATCTCGATCCCGGTCTCTTCGAAACGATCAGTGCATTGGCCAATATGATAGCCGGTTATTTAACTATCAAATAACATCCACAAACAACCATCAGGCCTTAATAATTTCCCAAAATATTTGTTTCAAAATATTTTCAAAAGATAATTTCTATACTTCAACCCTTTGAAAATAGTTTTCAAATCACTTTTCTCTCGCGGAATAAATTTCCACCCAAATGTTTTATCTCCATTGAAAATCACCAATTCCTGATACTTTAGATTTTTAAATAATTTAAATAACTTTATCCAAAATTATATACTTTAAAACATTAAAACTAAAAATACTTAAACAGTTTATTTGAAATATTAGTTATGAAATTTTACAATAATTTCTCATGTAAAACTTAAGCCAAAACTAAACTTAAAATAAAATTTATTTTATAAGGTATAAATATTAAATAATTATCCTTTAAATCATAATACTAGATAAATCTTTAAAATAATTTACTTATATAATTAAATTTATGAATATTTACTTTTAAAAAAATTTAAACCACTGAATAATAATTCTTTCTAATTCTTTTAAAACCATTTTCAAACCTCTAACTTATACTTGGAAATCTTTCTTCGAAAATATATACTTGGCTTTTTAGGGAAATACACTTTCCATTTCCACACCTTTAAAAATAAACCACTATTTATTTTTAAACAAACCACCCTTTCCGTATAAATCCCCATCTTGAATTTATACTTCCAAATCATCCTTTGATAAATATTACACTTAATTTATAAACTCCGTTTATAAATTCTATAATCTCATTCTCCTTAAATTCTAGTTTTAAACACTTAATCAGTTTTCAAATCGATTTTCAAAACTAAATCCATCTTAAAATAAATTCCTTTACTTACCCAAATTTATTTTAAAACCCATTAATTCCATATTTACTTCTATATTTATGATTTAGAATCTTATTTTAAACTGAAATACCACTTCATACTTCATTCAAAATTCTAACCTTTTATTTCTTTCCAGACATTTAAAATCTAAAATTTTGAAAATAAAATCCTTTAAATTTTTAGACAATATCACTTAAGTCTCCAAAACTCTTTTATTTTCATTTTTTTTTAAATCTCTATGTTCATTTCCATACTCAGAATTTATTTAATAGAATTTAAAAACCACAATTTTATACTTTCCCAAATTCAATCTTTAATTTACCCGAATTCACTATAATTATTTTACTTAAAATTTTCCCTTTTTATTTCCTTTAAAAATCCAAACTTATATACTTTTATTTTCTCAAAATGCCAATATATATACAACCAAGCCATAGCATTCTATAATTTCAGTTAACAATATAATCCATCGTAGATTATTACATAAATCACATTACTAAATATAAAATAAACCTAACATTTTGAGGAATCAAGTTGGACCCTCCAACCTGTTTCCTTGCATCCACAGATGTTAGCACAACAATTTAAAATACTAATCCCTCTTCAAGGCGGGATATCGCGGTATAAAGGGTCATCCACTATTATGCGGGGCACATAGGGTCTCATCCGCTATATAATACGAGACATCAATCACTCCAATATACACACACACACACACACACACACTCTATTATATATAATATCACATCCAGTCAATTCAATCATTCAACCAATAATTTAAATATAACTATATAAATTTAATGGTAATCCAAATGAGTGAGATTAAATCACCTTTGCTATTATTTTGCAATCTGATCCATCTTGACTATTTTCTTCCTGGTTTGGACCTTGTACAATCATTATATGTTTTATTAATTGATAAATCAATTACCATTAAATTTATTTAATTAACTAAAAATTTAATTTAACTAATAATTCCCATTTGAAAATCCTTAACTAACTAAAATAATAAATAAGCTAATTAAACCAGCAAATCACCCTAAATCCATTATTTTAAAATAAACTAGTAAGTCCAATTATATATATATTCTTATATATATATATATATACCTACATTTTCTTTTCTTTCCTTTGAAACCTATATACTTATAAAATTAATTAACATAGATTCGAAATCTAGTTTTTATAAAACTCTTAGACACTTAAAATTCCTTTATATTTTCCTAAAATCTTTCCTATGTATAATAAATTTTTTCCTTCTATTTATCTACATATATTTAAACTAAAATAGATATATCTCTGTTCATACCTATATTATGCATTTTACGAATTTAAATTAAAATAGAATATCCATACCTTCACTGTTGAGTTCAAAATCGAACGGTACCCTAGCCTCGACTAGACTACACCACTAGCGTTGGCCATAGCCACGACCTCCTTCACGATTCGCGAGCCTCAGACACGTGATGCGAACCCACACCAGAGCGAACCCCTAGCTCAAAGTCTCCAACTCGCCGCAACCCACCATGCGAGTGCCTCGACTCTCGATTGCACATCACCAATAGCTTCCAGGTTCCTAAAGCCCACCACGCTTCCGCTGCGAGCCTTATTGAGTGCACGTGCGACAACCACGAATCCCCCCAAGCTCTCTATGCGACCGTGAGCACACGATGTATTCTCCTAATTCCCTCCGATCTAAGTTCGACTACAAACAATAACAAAGAGGGAGTGGGAATAGAGATAAGAGGCTTTCGATTATTTGAATTCGAGGGAAGAGAATTTCGGCAAGATTAAAAGAGGCTGAATCCCTTCTTTTTTTATTATATGCGTAAATTCGAAATGAAGTGGAGGAGAGGAAAGGAATCGCGATTTATACCTGATCTTGATTTCTTTTAAACTATGTTCGGCCATTGTTTTGTTTTAAAACCATCTGCTTATACATGGTTTAAAGAGAAAACATGGGAGACAAGAGAAGATGTTAGCTTGTTCGACTTAACAAGCTACACTGCTCTGAAATGAGGTGAAAAAGTTTTGTAGTGAAGGGAAATTTGACTGGTCAAAAATTATATTTAAATTTAAACCGCCTTGAAAATCGTAGCTCAAAATCTTGACCTCCAATTGAGGTATGCCGCTCGGCGTTTATAATGTTATACACCTATTACGAACACGGTGGAAAAGGTTTCGAGTCCTAATTCGGTCGTATGGAGAAGATAGCTTTTTGGACCTAGTTATTTATATTATATTTCGATAAAGATTTCAACACGTTTATATATCGTATGATCACACGATCGCTCCAAATGTTTTGAAATTTGAAATCCGATAATACTACACTATTACAGATCCAATGGAACTAGTTTTGTCAAAATCCAAGACTATGCCTCGAAAGGCTATTTTAAATATCAATTTAAACAATATATTTTTAAAACTGAACAGAACACTTTCAAACTCAAATTTAAAACTTCTATTATATCCAGTATTATAAATATAAAATTTTCAAGCCTTTGAAATATTTTTAACCAGATTAAAAACCATGATCCACTATTTTAACCAATTTTCAATTATTAAATTCAATAATTAATTATCCAATAACTAGTTGTATTTGAAATTCAAGTTAAGAATTTACTTTTAATTACTTAAAATCAATTAAATATCCCAATTTCAAATATCCAAAAATCTCGGGTCATCATAATATAGTTAGGTTACTCATTAGCGGGTGTTGCAAGTGTATGTGTGTAAGCGTCTGACTGTTTAATTTCTAGTTGAGGCAGCACATATGAAGGGTTTTACAAAGCTGGGTAAATTTTTGTGTGATCTCTTCTGTATTATTATCTGTGATTGTTTTTAATTTCCGCATTAATTTTTATTATTACTAGTATCACCTTATTCACCCATCCTCTCTAGGGTGAAAATCATCCTACAAGCAATATCGGAGCTAGGAACAAAAATCATTTTTTTTTTAAAAATTGAATTTTCAAAAACCAACTTTTGTTTTAAAAATTTGATTTTTTTTTTAAATGGGTTCTTTAAATAATGTTTTTGCCGAGGGCCAGTCCATAGTTAGGCCACCTATATTCAATGGAGAATATGCATATTAGAAAAATAGAATGAAAATTTTTCTAAAAACCGTTGATGCTTGGAATATTGTTGAAAATGGATATTAACACCAACAATTATGGTAGATAATCAAGAAGTTGAAAAACCTATGGATCAACGGACAAATTTAATAAATAAATTGCAAAATGCTAAAGCTATGAATTCTATTATTTGTTCATAAGATCAAATTGAATTTAATTCGTGTCTCACATTGTCTAACTGTGCTAGAAATGTTACATATGCTTGAAGTGACTCACGAAGGAACCTCCCAATTCAAAGAATCTCACGTTGCCATGCTTAATAGCGAATAGGAGAACTTCACAATGGTCAATGATGAAAATGTAAAAGAGATGTATGGACGACTTTCTAATCTGGTATACAAATCAAAAGCTCTTGGAAAACCATACATAGAATTGGAAATAGTCCGAAAAATCCTCAGAGTCCTTCCAATAAATTTTGAAGCGAAAGTTACTGTCATTCAAGAATCAAAAGATTTGAAACAATTTAAAGTTGAAGAACTCATTGGAAATCTCACCACTTATGAGCTAGAAATGAAATTCAAGCAAAAAGGTAAAGGAGGTGATACTCGAAAGAAATCAATAGCTCTCAAAGGAACAATTGAAAGTGAAGAAGATGATGATGATGGTACAGTAGAATTGTCACTAATAATAAAGAGATTCAAAAGGTGGAACCGCAAATATGGACCAGCCAAAAATCAACAATTGAAGAGAAGAATCGTCAAAGTTCTAGACAGCTCAAAAAAACAGGAGATCATTTTCCATAAGTGTAATAAATTGGGTTATATCAAGCTAAATTGTCCTCAAAATCGAGTCAACAAGGGAAAGAAACCGAAAATGAGAAGTATTGAAGCATCTTGGGATAAAAATGACGAAAATGAAAATGAAAGCACTGGCAGTGGGAGTGAAAAAGCAAATTCGTGTCTTCTAGGAGAAATAATTGACAGCGATGGTGATGAGCCCAGCGAGGTATCAAAACATACTCATGCACAATTACTTATATATTTTTATGAAGTAATTGGCTATTTTGAAGGACTTAGGGAAAAATACGCTAAAATAGAATCACAAAGAGATAGTTTGATGAAACTAAATAAGCAGCTTGATCTATGGGTTGAAAACTATATAAATAAGATCCCTAAGTGTGATAAGTGTTCATCATTAGAAGAGGAAATAAAAAAAATCAAAAACTAGAATTTAAATCACTTGAAAATGAAATTCTGATTTCGAAAGAAAGCGAAAACACTAGGAGAGATAATTCTATTAAAGAGTGCACTTTGTTATTGAATGAAAATGAATCTCTCAAAACACAAGTCCAACAATTGTCCACAACTTTAGGGAAATTCTCCAAAGGAGAAAATCACTATATATGTTATTAGGGAAACAAATTGTTAATCCTATTAGACGAGGACTTGGGTATACTCAAACTGAATGTGTTAGAAGCGAAATTAATCAAGACTATTCCAAGTGCATGATTTGTTGAAAACTGGACACAATCATAATAATTTCTAATATAGATCTAAACACGGGAAACCATACCAATTTGGGTTCCAAAAGGCATGAATATAAAATCCCTTAAAGTTAAACAAATCTTGGCGCCGAATGGAACAAATATAGATTGTCTTGGTTCTATACAAATTTATCTTTCAAAATCTTCTGTCATTAACAATCATGGACCTATAAAAACAAATAGGTCACTAAATTATTTTCTTGTGTAGGTATGTTGGAAGGCTAAGGAACAACAACAATGGTACCTGGATTCTGGCTGTTCCAGGCACATAACAGGCGATAAATCAAAGTTCTTTAGCCTAGAGAAGTACAAAGGTGGCAGAGTCACAATGGGCAACAACAACAAATGTAAAATTATCGGTAAAGGTAAAGTAGGTAATGGTACATTTACCTTAAATGATGTGTTATATGTTGAAAATGTGCACCATATCTGATTTCAATCATCCAGTTATGTGATAAGGGAATGAATGTTGTTTTTGACTCTGATTTGTGCATAATTGTTTACCGACCATCAAAAGAAATATCTTTTTCAGTAAAAGGAAAGGTAATATATACTCTCTATCTTTTGATGATCTCACTCTTTCAAAATGTTTGATAGCTAATGATGTAGAAGTAAACTTAAGGCATAGACGGTTAGGACATTCTAGTATGAATCTATTAAGTAGACTGAAAAGAAAAGACTTGGTAAGAGGTTTACCATCTCATGATTTCAAAATGGAAAATCTATGTAAAGCATGTACTATGGGAAAACTTAAAAAATCATCTTTTCATGCCAAGAACACTGTAAATACTTCTAGATTCCTTGAACTAGTTCATATGGATCTGTTTGGACCTAATGATATTGCAAGTTTAGGTGGTAAGAAATATTGTTTTGTATTGGTCGATGATTACTCAAGATACATGTGGGTATACTTCTTAGCTAAAAATTAGAAACTTTGTCATACTTCACTAAATTCACAAAATTAGTTCAAAATGAAAAAGGAGTTTCTATTATTTCGCTAAGAAGCGATCGTGGTGGAGAATTTGAAAATTATGAATTTGAATTTTTTTATGATGAAAATGGATTTAAACATGAATTCTCTGCCCCACGTACTCCACAACAAATTGGGATAGTCAAGAGAAAGAATTGAACATTACAAGAGTTGGCTAGATCTATGATAAATGAGCATGAACTACCCTTGTTCTTTTGGGCAGTGGCAGTAAATACATCCTGTTATGTAATGAATAGAGTTATGATTAGACCAATTCTTAAGAAAACACCATATGAGCTATGGTTCAACAACAAGCCAAACATTGCATATTTCAAAGTTTTTGGTTGTCCATGTTTTATTCTCAATATAAGTGATCAATTGGGAAAATTTGAGCCAAAAGCTGACGAAGGCATGTTCATGGGATAGTCTTCCAGAAGCAAAGCTTATAGACAACAAAAGGACGAGAACAATCGTGGAGACAATCAATGTGAAATTTGATGAAAGCATTGATGATCGAAGCATTGATGATCGAAGCAAGGAAATAATCAAAAGCAATGTCGAAGAGGAGAACAAAAATGAAAGTGAAAATTCAAAAGAAATTCCAACCACGGAAGAAGTCCAGAGGAATCTAGAACACAAAGATTGAAATTCAAAGCAGATCATCCTCCAGAATTAGTAAGAGGTAACCCTACCACAGGAATTCAAACTCGTTCCTCCTATAGAAATTTATGTGATTTGTGCCTACATGGTGGATTTATTTCAGAAATTGAACCCAAAGACATAGGTACAAATCTCAATAATGCAAGTTGTTTTATGGCTATGCAAGAAGAGCTATATCAATTTGAACGAAATAATGTTTGGATTCTAGCACCTAGACCTAATGATTATCCATTTGTAGGAACCAAATGGATTTTTAAAAATAAATTTTATGAATCTGGTAATGTGATTAGGAACAAAGCTAGGTTAGTTGCTAAAGGTTATAATCAAATTGAAGGAATTGATTTTGATGATGCTCTTGCATCGGTAGCCAGACTAGAATCCATTAGAATACTATTAGCTTTTGCTTGTTATAAAGGTTTTAAACTAAGACAAATGGATATTAAAAGCGCTTTTCTGAATGGAATTTTGAAATAATATGTATTCGTTCAACAACCTGAACGATTTGAAAGTCATGAATACTCTAACCATGTATATAAACTTAAGAAAGCTCTATATGGATTGAAACAAGCCCCTAGGGGTTGGTATGAATGTATTAGCACCTATCTCCTTGAAAATGGCTTCAAAAAGGGCTATGTAGACACCAAATTATTTCTATTGTATGAAAATGATGACCTTTTGATTGTTCAAATATATGTTGATGATATTATTTATGGTGCCACTAACAACCTTTTGTATGAGAAATTTGAAAAATTCATGCAGGAAAAGTTTGAAATGAGCTTGGTAAGAGAGCTGAAATTCTTTTAGGATTTCAAATCAAACAAAGCGAAAAAGGTATGTTCATCTCCCAAACAAAATATATCAGAGACCTTGTCAACAAATTTGGATTGTAAGATGTTAAACCTGCAAAAAATCCCATGAGCACAACAATTAAATTTAACAAGGATGAAAAAGGTAAGGTAGTTGATCAAAAGAAATATCGAGTTATGTCTGGATCACTTCTTTATCTTACTGCTTCCAGACCTGACATTATGTACTCTATTTGTTTATGTGCATAACTTCAATCAAATCCAAAAGAATATCGTTTAAAAGCTGTCAAAAGGATTATAAGATATCTGTTGCACACCCCACGCTTTGGTCTATGGTATCCAACTAATGATAACTTTGGGTTAAAAGGGGATTCAGATGTAGACTATGCTGGAAGTCTAGTTTATAGAAAAAGTACTAGCGGAACGTGTTTTATGTTAGGAAATTCGTTAGTTGCATGGTCGAGTCAAAAACAGAATTGTATTGCATTATCTACCACCAAAGAAAAATATATTGCTCTAAGCGGTTGCTTTGCTTGAATTTTATGGATGATACAAACTGTGTAAGACTATGGTCTAAATTTTAAACGAGTTCCACTTATATGTGATAGAAAAAGTGCAATTGGTCTCACAAATAATCATGTACATCTCACACCAAGCATATAGATGTTAGACATCATTTCATTAGAGATTACATCTACAAAGAAAATAACTGCATTAATTTCATTCCAACTGATTCTCAATTGGCAGACATTTTTACAAAATCCCTTCTAGAAAATAGTTTTTGTCAATTTCGTCTCAGTTTAGGCATTTTAGAAATTTGATTTTATATTTTTTACTTGATCTTAAATGCCTATGTTGACTAATCTGACTCTCTACTGATTATCGAAAAGATAAATGGTGACTGAAAAAGTGATGAGTGTTGATATTAATCATATATTATGACTTGAGACAGTATATTTAGTAAATTTCTCTAAAAATTTAAACAAAATTTGTAGTAACTTTGATTGGTAAAAATTCCATTACCATCTCTATTTCTATCATATTTCTAACAACCATCACTCATCAAAATCTAATATAGTGTGTCAAAATGTGGTATTTTCAATGGGAAATTTGTCATTTTTTATTTAATTAGCAATAAAAACATCCAAAGTATTCACTCGCATTTAAAATTCCTCACGGTTATGCATGGATGAATTACTTGGAATATTTGATTATGTGCTTTCAAGCTCATTTAAAAGTGCTCACGGTTATGCAGGTATGGAACACATATCAAAATTAATTATTAAATAGATAAGTTGATTCTAATCCCATTTAAAAGTCCTCACGGTTATGCATGGTTAGAATATGCTTGAAATTCATTTTTTAAAATAAAAATTGGGAATCCTGCTGATCTCATTTAAAGATCCTAAAGGTTGTGCATGGCTAGTAAGTATTTAAATTCCTGATATAAATATACCACAAATAGACACAACTATATAGTTTTATATGCCGACATCACCCCTATCACTCTAAAGTGGAATATGCATCTAACAGAGTATTTATGATTTTTGTTTGATTTTTTATTGAAATTTAATATTTATACTAGATTGGGTATTAATGTTGTATTAATGTCTATCACTTGATCACTAGTTTTCTAACACTGTTACTCTTTTGCTGACAACAAAAGGTGGAGAGAAAAGTTAAGATTTTGGAAAATAAATTCAAATATTTTCTTTTCACATTCTCATCTATTTGCATAGCGTACTCTCATAGAGGCTCATTGTAATTGTTTTTTAATTTGCATATTTTTCATGCATATATTAAGGTGGAGCCTGATTATAGGCGGAGCATTCAAGTAGCGGGAGCTCATGAAATTCATCAAGACCAAATATATTTAATAGAGTCAAAATCTTAATATATGTTTGTTATCATCAAGAGGGGAAGATTGTAGAATATAATAGCCAATGATTTTTATTTGATAATAACAAACAAATATATTCATTTAAATGCATCAATATTGTACTTTTTATTTTTCACATAATTAAATAAATATTTAATGAATAAAATAAATAACATAGAATTCGTATTCAAACAAATATTTTATTCAAACAAATATTTTATTACAAATTAAAATAGTACAAATTTGAGCTCTCACTACAAATATATATATATATATATATATATATATATATATATATTTTGATTACATCACAAATTTCAATTTACAATTTTGACCTCACTACATATTCACTCAACTCTTGTATATTTGATCTACAACTTTTTTCTAGCTTGAATCCAGCATCTAAGCTATCTACAAAATAAACATGGGAGCAATAAAATTGAAAAGGAAAATATTTTGCAGTACAATTTAAAGTGTGTGTTTTAAAAATGTTATTTGCCTCAGTTATTTGGATTGTTCGTCATCATTTCTTTTGAATTCATCATACACGAACAACTTTGTGACATGCATAGTGTATCACTATACATGCCATAAGGCGTGCACATCGATATACACTTGCTTGTTAAACTTGTAGGGACAGGCGAGCACAAGGCCAAACCTAAGCCGAGACTGGATTCAACTCAAGTGCATATGAGTCTCGACCAAATCAACATAACCAAACTCAATTTCAATGGTTCGACAAACATGATCTCCAATGAAACCAGATGCAAGTGGCTACGACATGCATTCAGGCACACAGGGATGAACCAGATCATTAAAGAACCATGACTTCTCTGCATAATTCAAAGGCAAACACAAGGACTGTAACAACACACACACACATGTATATGTGTGTGTATATATATATATATGTGTACATATATGATGATAAACAAGTTCAATACCATGTACAAAGCAACTGGATGCAAACTGAAATTCAAAATTGAACCAGACCATTCTACATCCAGACATTCAAATTTCAACATGAACACGAATACAAGGCATTTCAAGGATGACTACAAGACATGTTCAAAAATGCAGTACCAGATAAGTGAGTCAACTAGACCATACTATAAAAATGGAGCAACCAGCAATAAAACAGCATACATGTATACATATCAGAGCAAGGCAAACAAGGCTGCATGAACATGACTACAAGAACAAATCATGACCAAATGAACACAAGTACTTGAAGCAAACAATGCAATCAGTCTTAAATAAGGACAGATTCAAGTTTAACTCGAAGTAACTCAGGAACCTCAATTGACCAGAACAAAGCACTACACAATGCACACTGGAGTATGCAAGCATTTAGGAATGAATCAGTTCTAACATGAAAACAAGACTAGAACCAAATTCAAGTGTAGAAGATCACATAGTAGCAGTTAGAGTAACGAAGCCATGGATTATATCAATATTAAAATAGCAGTTTCAAACCAAGTCATGGCCGAGATGAACAAATTCAACAAAAGTAAAAAATATTTGAAAACAGAAAGAGCTTGATGAACAAGCATCACAAATATGAAATATTCAAATAACCAAAGTCATAGGAACCGACTCAAAGAAAATTCCAAATTTATCGGAGATGAATAAATCAGATTATCATAAGCATCCAATCGAAAATCAATGGCCAAGCATAGAAACTTAACATGTTCAAATAGATTTATACAAACGAAAATATAGGGTGTTCGAACCCTATAAATTGAACCCATATCATCACTGGCAAATTATCGCATTCGAGTTCAAGCAAAATATAAGAGCCATCCATTCAAGAAAATCAAAAATCAATAACTCGAATTGAAATAGAGTTCGAAAGTAAAATCGAATCAAGCATAATCATAAATCGAAAATGAAAATTGCACACCAGTATTTGAACTCAACAGAGAAGCGACCGTAAGCAATAACCAGTGAAGGGATCAATTGTCAGGGCAAATAAAAGAGAATTCATCACTGCAATCGACCATATATTATTCAGTGACTTCTTTTTGAGCAAAGCCGCTAATTTCCAAAAACCATATATTCCAGATCGAAGAAGAAGCGGCCATAAAATAAAAAGGATCAGATTTTACTTTGCACAATTACTTTTAAGGGTTGTCTTTTAATTTTTTGGCTGGTTTTAATTTTTGTTTTGGGCTTGAATTATTAAATAGGGTTAAGTTAGTTTATTTATTTTTAATTGTAATTTTCCTTTTCAAATTGTATAACTTTCAAGTTGTGGGACTAGGTATGAACTACGGTGGTGTAGTTCGAGAATTCGCAACTTAGTGGCTGAGTTATGGCAGGGTTTTGAGCGTAAAGTTAAGTTAGTCATTAGCAGATGTTGCAAGTTTACGTATGTAAGTATCTGACTGCTTAATTTCTAGTAGAAACCTTAGGGGCAGCTCGTATGCAGGGATTTACCGAAGCTGGGTAAATTTGTGTGTGATCTCTTCTGCATTATTATCTGTGATTATTTTTTATTTCTGCATTAATTTTTATTATTATTAGTATCATCCTATTTAGCCCCCTCCCCTCTGGGGTGAAAACGATCCTACATATACTCCAGTCCGCATTCGGGGACTTGGAGTTATTTTCCAGCGACAAAGAGAAGAGCACTAATTTTAAACCTTTAAAATTCTTTGAAAACAAATTCTATTCAAAATACTTTAAATAATATAACCCTTTTAAAACTTTTAAACCAAAGTTCGAGATCATCGGAAAATAAATTCTCAGAATTCTTTTCTAAATTCATTTAAGTTCCCAAATCAATTTATAAACAATTATTTATAAATTCATTTATAGAACAATAAATGATAAATCAAGTATTATCATTTCAAATTATCAATTTGAATCATTTCATTAAGTTCCATAGATATATATATCAAAATTTTATTTCATTAACCAAAATTTTAAAATAATATTGTGTCAGTTTGTTCTATCAAAGTGTTTTAGAAATCCTATCGATAGCGCTGATCAGACGAATCGATCGGAAACCTAAATCAACATCAACAACTCAAACAACACAATAAAAAAAATATAGATTGACAAATACAATTCAAAATGTTTGAAAATATGTTGGAAACAAAAGACAAGATGATTAAATATAGAGTAGGGAGGTGGATTAGCTAATATAAATCACGGGCAACCTTAATCGGGTCAACCGTGACTTAAAGTATAAGGTCGAAGTGGATTTTCTGGGGTAAATCTACATTCAACCTCATAAGATAGAGTTTTGGATAATAGGAGATACTAGCATCTAAACTGAGGATATAAAATCTTTGGTGAATCGATGCTGTTGTAAAGGAGTTTCACCCCTTTTACAAGAAAATTTTTGAGATTGGCGAGACCGGCAATTCACTATAAAGATCATTCGAAGTGGAGTTATGGGATACTCCAGAATCAAATGAAGATGGATAGCGGGGAATAAGAATGGATTTTGGAACCACAGGGAACGTTCCAAAATTCAAAGGAATCGAGTCAAAAGAAAGAGATTCAACTCGAATGAAAGGGATTCTGTAAATACATCTACTCCATATGCTGAGTTTTGCCTAGAGCTACCAAAGCTCTGATACCAACTGTAACAACCGTGGTATTTTCAACCATTCGCATCCATTATAAGTGTATAGGTAGACACTCATGCCGGAATTAAATTGCTCAAAATACCGCGTTGTAAATAAAAATTTGGCAAATCTCAGAATATACAGTAAATAAAAATCATAGAATCACAGACACAGAGTAATAATAGTGCAGCGGAAGCAAAAGAAATAGTAGTTCATGAAGCTACTATATAAAAATATCAGAGTTACATAAAATACAATAGAGGAAATAAGGTACAAAAGAAGTCTCACTTCGTAGAAGTCAACTAATACAAGCGCTGAAAGGAACAACAGGTTTCGAAAGATAAACATGACAAGTAGATAATCTCCAGCGATTCCAATCTCCAGAAAGTGGAAATCCAAATCTGTGAATAACTCAGGCTGACCCGAGCGTAAATAAAAATACAAACACTCGAGTCAGGACATACATACTTATACAATGTAAACCAACTCAAGTGAACTGTAGTAAAGGTACAAGTAACTTAGAAGATGCTTGGGACCGCCCATCCTCTAAGGATCCGTTAAACTATTTACTATGTAGTATATTGCGCTATATACAGTAGTGTCTAATCAGTAAAGTATAATCATATAGAAAATAGCGTTAAGGGGATGGTGAACCTTAACGCTGTCGGATCTTTAAAACCAAAATCGTAGTGGGCTCGATATAAGGATATGACACGGCACGCGAGGCAATGCCAGGGTGGATACACCGTTTGCACTCCCGGACCGGTGGTGACGGCAAGCCAGCAGCTTCCGCCCACCTCGAACAATACCCCCGAATCAAATGTGGCGCCACCGAATCGAATCACAAAAGTAATAGAATGGTTTCCGATGGAGCATGCTCGATGAAAGGGTGCGACCCTTTGTGTAGCCCGGTATAGCTCCTGTTTTAGTCATATATGCCAACTCACGGGAGTTGGGTCCACGTAATATACCTCGAGAACGTCGCCACCATCCTACTTCATTCTGGAATCTCCACCGCGTACACAGTTGTTAAAGTGGTTTTCGGTATTGGCCGGCTATAAGACAATATCTGATCCCGGTCTCTTTAACAACCAATCGTTATTATAACCCGTAGTTATAACTTTAAAACATATTTTATACTTCAAAATAAAATATCATTTCAACCCAAATCTTTATCAAAATAAAGATTAAATCATTTCCAAACCATTTCAATATATCATCATACCATATCTTTCAATTCAAATATTTATCAAAGTAATTATCAAGTCATTTCAAATCATTTTTAATACATAAACATCACATCTTCCAAATTCAATATTTATCAAAATAATTATCAAGTCATTTCAAATCATTTTTAATACATAAACATCATATCTTCCAAATTCAATATTTATCAAAATAATTATCAAGTCATTTCAAATCATTTTTAATACATAAACATCATATCTTCCAAATTCAATATTTATCAAAATAATTATCAAGTCATTTCAAATCATTTTTAATACATAAACATCACATCTTTCAAACTTCATTTTCAAATCGTCTTAATTTCAAAATATCATAACTTTCAAAACTTCATCTTCGAATCATTTAATATATACCAGAATATCATATCTTTCAAAACTTCATTTCAAATCATTTCAATATATCATATCTTTTCGAAACCACATTTCAATCATTTAATATATCAAAATATCATCTCTTTTCACAACCACATTCATTTCAATATCATTATTCATTTTATTCAATTTAAAATACCATTTCAATTCATATTTCAAAACAGTTTATATTCCAAAAATCATTTTTAATCACTAAAATGAAGTTATTATGTTTAATAATTAAATTATTAAACTTCCAAAATTTTCAACTTTCAATGTTCATTTATTCACTTAAGTTTATTAAAACAGTAAAGATTCACTTTTCGTGGCATTTAGAAAATGCTACGGAAAAATACATTCAAAACAGTTCACTTTAACAAAAGACAACATTTTAAAATGTTGTAATAGGGTTTACTTAAATTTCAAATAAACTTAGTTAAATTCAAAAATTATAGCACTTACAAAATTTTTTTATAATAGCTTTTAATTCAATTTAGCTTTTTAGTTCATTATCGTCAACTACAGCATTTACAATGCTGTAATATCATTCACATTGTAATTAATAGAATTTCAAAAATGCAGTAAATTAATTTCAAATATTCAATAAAATTTCTCAACCAATTATATTTTTATTTAAAACATTTTTTAACTTATAAAATCATACAATTCACATTTATAAACATCATTTAATTTTCCTCAAATTCATGATTTTATAAAGTTAAATTTCCATTCAAAAATCAAGTTTTAATAATAATTCACTTATCAAAATGCAATGTTCAATTTTAGATTCACTACATTAAATTTCAACTTAACATTTATGTTAAAATTCTCAAATATAACTTATTTTTATTTTTATTTACTTAACTAAAATTTCCCTTTCAAGTCAATTTCATAAATTTCCAATTTTAGTTATATTTCAAAATTTCAACTTAAAATATTCATTCATTTCACATTTCAGCTTTATTAAAAATCATTATTATGATATAAAATCACTTTAAATTCAATTTATATTCAAATTATCATAAATTCATATTCAATTAAATTTCCAATTATAATTAAATCAATTTTTCCAAAATAACTTACGTTCAAAATTTCTAACTTTTCCATTAATTCAATTCACTTACAATCATTCATAAAATCAATAATATTTTACAAAAATCCTTTTAATTATATTTAAATCAAAATAATATAATATTTACATTTCTAAAATAACTTTAAAGATTTTAGGAAAACATATATTAACTACGGGTCTATATATAATTTTCTACGCTAGGTAAAGTGATACGGATATGTATCATTTCAATCCGCAGTTTAAAAAGAAAAATCCGGGTTTTATCATTTCAAACCCGCAATCCCAAGTTAAATAAATGATTTGAAAATCATTCAGGCCTATCATTTCAGCCCATAACAATTTTCCCTTATTCCAAAGTCCGTTCGTGTATATATCATTTCAACCCATAGTGATTCTAATCAAAAGGGAACTTGCAGTGTGATAAACTGATATAAATAAACAGAATAACATAATAAACAGTAACAAGTGATATAACAGGTGTAATAACAGGTGTAAACATCATATGATCATAATATAGGTGTTATAACATGATGCAATACATTTACAGATTCAAATGGTGTCGGTTTATCAGTTATATAGGTACAAATTGTCTGGTGAGAATAACTCATCGGTTTGAGCTGGAGACACAACAACGAATTTCACGAACGGAATCTACACAAGCACAAAAGCACGACACAGATACGAATGGAGGAGCCAAGGATTAATTCCCTTGAATACAAATCAAACAAACAATAACAAACATGAATTATAAACCAAGATATTACAAAACAATGCTAGGAATAAGTACACAATTCAAAGCTAGAACTTTTGCACTTGCATTCACCTTTGTATGCTTCAGCTATGGACTGGAAAAGCACTGTAATGGAATGGTTTTGGATCAGGTTTGGATGCAACAGGTCAGCGTATCATGGATTTGATGATGGTGCAAAGGTATGTGTACATGAAACTATGACTACAAGGCATAAACAAGGATTTTGGTCCATATTTGGCTCGACCTATGGCACACTTGGGCTGGCTATACTTACTCCAGATCTAGACAGTGGAGATTGATGGTATAGCAGCACCCAAAGGTCATGTGGTTGCTGGTGGTGGTGGTTCTAGGGGTGGCCAAGAGGAGTATGTGAAAGGATATTGGCATTAAGGCTCGGCTAGGCTAGTTTTAAGGGTTTGCTTGCAATTTTTTGTGGAGTTTTCAACATGGGGAGGCCACGGCCTGATCTGGTTCAGGTCTAGACAGTGGGTAGGTGGAGGGTCAAAGGTTGTATCGTGGTGGTGGTGGAACAATAGGAGGTGGCCAAGGCATGATATGAAGGAGATAGTGGAGTATATGGCTAGGCTAGGCAATTTCAAGGGGTTTGGTGCAAAGTTTGTGATGCTAACCTCAATGGATGGGCAAAACTTGGTTAATGTCAGAGGAGGGGGAGGAGGAGCTGCTGTAGATGGTGGAGGAGATGGTGGAGCTGATGGTGGAGAGGTTAGGCTGAGCCAAGCATGAAGAAGCAGGGCAAAAATCAAGGCAAACAAATGGAAAAAGGGAGAAGATGAGAGGAGAATGGAAGCCATATTTTTCTTTGAAGTGCCGTGAGTTTTTAGGAGATGAAGGAGGACATTTGTTTACGTGCAAATGATATGTGATCAGCTGAAAGAAATGAGATATGGTTGGCCTCAATTGAATGCAAGAGTTAGAAAATGAAAAGGTGGGAAAACAAAGAGACTTAAGCAACTAAAGAGTCACAAAACCTTTCAAATTTCCACTAAATTCTTTTTAATTTTAAATAACTGAAATATATATATAAATCCAGATAAAAATACGAAAATTTAGTAAATAAACAATAATAAATAAATAAATTATTAATTATATATAGTTTAATTAAATAAAACAGCAAAATTTACAACTAGTCCTGAAAATATGAAAAATAAGTGCAATGAACTTGGAAAAATTTTTATGTACTTAAAAATATTTATAAATAAAGATAAGAACACAAAAAAATGAATTCACAAAATAAATAAATAAATTTTAATTAAAATATAGTTTAGACGAAGAAAATAGCAGAAAAAGGAAACAGCCTTTTAAAAATAGGAAATCATAGTAAATTTTAGAAAAACCCTATTATTATTTTTAAAATATTTAGAGATGAAAATATACATAAATTAACATATCTACCCATATTAAAAGAAATATAAGAAAGAAAAATATGATTTATAAAATTTAAAATAGGCAAAATTGCACAATAAAACAAATTATACTAGAAATTGAAATGTACATAACCTTTACATTTTAACTCCGTTTTCAACGAAACGAAAAGTGGTTTTCTTAGAATTTTATGTAATTTCATAATAAAAGATAAAATTTATAATTTTAAACTTTTAAAATTTTAAGTCAAAAGTCAAAGTTTGACTATTTTGACCAAAATCAACATTTCAGGAACATATTCAAATTACACAAGTTTGGAATTATAATTTCATATAAAATCAAGATTTATATTTAAGTAATAAAATTTGATCATTTAAAATAAGTAAAATAAGTTTTTTTTAAATCAAAATAATTAAAATAAAAAAAAATACAGGGTTGTCACACTCTCCCCCACTCAAATCTTTTCGTCCTCGAAAAGGAACGAGGTACGGAAAAGCACAGAAAAAAGATAGAGTGAAATAGGATTAAGATAAGATGACAAGAAGATTGAAATTATACCTGATAACTGTTGTTATAGGTAAGTTTAACAAGGTGGAGATGATCTTTCCAAGATTCTCCAAAATTAAGAACACAGGCACGAAAAGGTAGATTCAAAATGATTACCAAAGATCTATCAAAGATTATAGAAAGATTTCTAACATAAAGATTGTAGAAAGATGCCTATACCAATCTATATCAAGATAAGGATGATAAGGACAACCAAAATATAGTTTGGAAAGCAAAATAAGGAAACAGATTTGAAAGCATGGAAATTTCAACTTAAATTGATAATTAACATTTTTACACAAGTTAAATAAATCTTAACTATATCAGGTTTCATTATCTCATTATCCAATCATCTTAAACTAACAAAAAAATTTCTTATAATTGAAAATATTCTTTAAAAATAAAATTTAAGAATTAAATTTTCGATTACATTCAAACCATTTAGAGATAAGTCATAATATATATAATATGTCAAATCAAATTTCAATCATATATCTATATTATTATAAATCAAGTCATATTTTAGAAATTCAAATCAATTAAATTCCCCAAAACAAAGCTGTAGCAGGACTACATAACAGTCTCTTAACTTCGAACTCGAAAATGAACGTCGATGATGTCGCGATCATCACCGAAGTTATTTTCCAGCGACAAAGAGAAGAGCACTAATTTTAAACCTTTAAAATTCTTTGAAAACAAATTCTATTCAAAATACTTTAAATAATATAACCCTTTTAAAACTTTTAAACCAAAGTTCGAGATCATCGGAAAATAAATTCTCAGAATTCTTTTCTAAATTCATTTAAGTTCCCAAATCAATTTATAAACAATTATTTATAAATTCATTTATAGAACAATAAATGATAAATCAAGTATTATCATTTCAAATTATCAATTTGAATCATTTCATTAAGTTCCATAGATATATATATCAAAATTTTATTTCATTAACCAAAATTTTAAAATAATATTGTGTCAGTTTGTTCTATCAAAGTGTTTTAGAAATCCTATCGATAGCGCTGATCAGACGAATCGATCGGAAACCTAAATCAACATCAACAACTCAAACAACACAATAAAAAAAATATAGATTGACAAATACAATTCAAAATGTTTGAAAATATGTTGGAAACAAAAGACAAGATGATTAAATATAGAGTAGGGAGGTGGATTAGCTAATATAAATCACGGGCAACCTTAATCGGGTCAACCGTGACTTAAAGTATAAGGTCGAAGTGGATTTTCTGGGGTAAATCTACATTCAACCTCATAAGATAGAGTTTTGGATAATAGAAGATACTAGCATCTAAACTGAGGATATAAAATCTTTGGTGAATCGATGCTGTTGTAAAGGAGTTTCACCCCTTTTACAAGAAAATTTTTGAGATTGGCGAGACCGGCAATTCACTATAAAGATCATTCGAAGTGGAGTTATGGGATACTCCAGAATCAAATGAAGATGGATAGCGGGGAATAAGAATGGATTTTGGAACCACAGGGAACGTTCCAAAATTCAAAGGAATCGAGTCAAAAGAAAGAGATTCAACTCGAATGAAAGGGATTCTGTAAATACATCTACTCCATATGCTGAGTTTTGCCTAGAGCTACCAAAGCTCTGATACCAACTGTAACAACCGTGGTATTTTCAACCATTCGCATCCATTATAAGTGTATAGGTAGACACTCATGCCGGAATTAAATTGCTCAAAATACCGCGTTGTAAATAAAAATTTGGCAAATCTCAGAATATACAGTAAATAAAAATCATAGAATCACAGACACAGAGTAATAATAGTGCAGCGGAAGCAAAAGAAATAGTAGTTCATGAAGCTACTATATAAAAATATCAGAGTTACATAAAATACAATAGAGGAAATAAGGTACAAAAGAAGTCTCACTTCGTAGAAGTCAACTAATACAAGCGCTGAAAGGAACAACAGGTTTCGAAAGATAAACATGACAAGTAGATAATCTCCAGCGATTCCAATCTCCAGAAAGTGGAAATCCAAATCTGTGAATAACTCAGGCTGACCCGAGCGTAAATAAAAATACAAACACTCGAGTCAGGACATACATACTTATACAATGTAAACCAACTCAAGTGAACTGTAGTAAAGGTACAAGTAACTTAGAAGATGCTTGGGACCGCCCATCCTCTAAGGATCCGTTAAACTATTTACTATGTAGTATATTGCGCTATATACAGTAGTGTCTAATCAGTAAAGTATAATCATATAGAAAATAGCGTTAAGGGGATGGTGAACCTTAACGCTGTCGGATCTTTAAAACCAAAATCGTAGTGGGCTCGATATAAGGATATGACACGGCACGCGAGGCAATGCCAGGGTGGATACACCGTTTGCACTCCCGGACCGGTGGTGACGGCAAGCCAGCAGCTTCCGCCCACCTCGAACAATACCCCCGAATCAAATGTGGCACCACCGAATCGAATCACAAAAGTAATAGAATGGTTTCCGATGGAGCATGCTCGATGAAAGGGTGCGACCCTTTGTGTAGCCCGGTATAGCTCCTGTTTTAGTCATATATGCCAACTCACGGGAGTTGGGTCCACGTAATATACCTCGAGAACGTCGCCACCATCCTACTTCATTCTGGAATCTCCACCGCGTACACAGTTGTTAAAGTGGTTTTCAGTATTGGCCGGCTATAAGACAATATCCGATCCCGGTCTCTTTAACAACCAATCGTTATTATAACCCGTAGTTATAACTTTAAAACATATTTTATACTTCAAAATAAAATATAATTTCAACCCAAATCTTTATCAAAATAAAGATTAAATCATTTCCAAACCATTTCAATATATCATCATACCATATCTTTCAATTCAAATATTTATCAAAGTAATTATCAAGTCATTTCAAATCATTTTTAATACATAAACATCACATCTTCCAAATTCAATATTTATCAAAATAATTATCAAGTCATTTCAAATCATTTTTAATACATAAACATCATATCTTCCAAATTCAATATTTATCAAAATAATTATCAAGTCATTTCAAATCATTTTTAATACGTAAACATCATATCTTCCAAATTCAATATTTATCAAAATAATTATCAAGTCATTTCAAATCATTTTTAATACATAAACATCACATCTTTCAAACTTCATTTTCAAATCGTCTTAATTTCAAAATATCATAACTTTCAAAACTTCATCTTCGAATCATTTAATATATACCAGAATATCATATCTTTCAAAACTTCATTTCAAATCATTTCAATATATCATATCTTTTCGAAACCACATTTCAATCATTTAATATATCAAAATATCATCTCTTTTCACAACCACATTCATTTCAATATCATTATTCATTTTATTCAATTTAAAATACCATTTCAATTCATATTTCAAAATAGTTTATATTCCAAAAATCATTTTTAATCACTAAAATGAAGTTATTATGTTTAATAATTAAATTATTAAACTTCCAAAATTTTCAACTTTCAATGTTCATTTATTCACTTAAGTTTATTAAAACAGTAAAGATTCACTTTTCGTGGCATTTAGAAAATGCTACGGAAAAATACATTCAAAACAGTTCACTTTAACAAAAGACAACATTTTAAAATGTTGTAATAGGGTTTACTTAAATTTCAAATAAACTTAGTTAAATTCAAAAATTATAGCACTTACAAAAATTTTCTATAATAGCTTTTAATTCAATTTAGCTTTTTAGTTCATTATCGTCAACTACAGCATTTACAATGCTGTAATATCATTCACATTGTAATTAATAGAATTTCAAAAATGCAGTAAATTGACTTCAAATATTCAATAAAATTTCTCAACCAATTATATTTTTATTTAAAACATTTTTTAACTTATAAAATCATACATTTCACATTTATAAACATCATTTAATTTTCCTCAAATTCATGATTTTATAAAGTTAAATTTCCATTCAAAAATCAAGTTTTAATAATAATTCACTTATCAAAATGCAATGTTCAATTTTAGATTCACTACATTAAATTTCAACTTAACATTTATGTTAAAATTCTCAAATATAACTTATTTTTATTTTTATTTACTTAACTAAAATTTCCCTTTCATGTCAATTTCATAAATTTCCAATTTTAGTTATATTTCAAAATTTCAACTTAAAATATTCATTCATTTCACATTTCAGCTTTATTAAAAATCATTATTATGATATAAAATCACTTTAAATTCAATTTATATTCAAATTATCATAAATTCATATTCAATTAAATTTCCAATTATAATTAAATCAATTTTTCCAAAATAACTTACGTTCAAAATTTCTAACTTTTCCATTAATTCAATTCACTTACAATCATTCATAAAATCAATAATATTTTACAAAAATCCTTTTAATTATATTTAAATCAAAATAATATAATATTTACATTTCTAAAATAACTTTAAAGATTTTAGGAAAACATATATTAACTACGGGTCTATATATAATTTTCTACGCTAGGTAAAGTGATACGGATATGTATCATTTCAATCCGCAGTTTAAAAAGAAAAATCCGGGTTTTATCATTTCAAACCCGCAATCCCAAGTTAAATAAATGATTTGAAAATCATTCAGGCCTATCATTTCAGCCCATAACAATTTTCCCTTATTCCAAAGTCCATTCGGGTATATATCATTTCAACCCATAGTGATTCTAATCAAAAGGGAACTTGTAGTGTGATAAACTGATATAAATAAACAGAATAGCATAATAAACAGTAACAAGTGATATAACAGGTGTAATAACAGGTGTAAACATCATATGATCATAATATAGCAGTTATAGCATGATGCAATACATTTACAGATTCAAATGGTGTCGATTTATCAGTTATATAGGTACAGATTGTCTGGTGAGAATAACTCACCGGTTTGAGCTGGAGACACAACAACGAATTTCACGAACGGAATCTACACAAGCACAAAAGCACGACACAGATACGAATGGAGGAGCCAAGGATTAATTCCCTTGAATACAAATCAAACAAACAATAACAAACATGAATTATAAACCAAGATATTACAAAACAATGCTAGGAATAAGTACACAATTCAAAGCTAGAACTTTTGCACTTGCATTCACCTTTGTATGCTTCAGCTATGGACTGGAAAAGCACTGTAATGGAATGGTTTTGGATCAGGTTTGGATGCAATAGGTCAGTGTATCATGGATTTGATGATGGTGCAAAGGTATGTGTACATGAAACTATGACTACAAGGCATAAACAAGGATTTTGGTCCATATTTGGCTCGACCTATGGCACACTTGGGCTGGCTATACTTACTCCAGATCTAGACAGTGGAGAGTGATGGTATAGCAGTACCCAAAGGTCATGTGGTTGCTGGTGGTGGTGGTTCTAGGGGTGGCCAAGAGGAGTATGTGAAAGGATATTGGCATTAAGGCTCGGCTAGGCTAGTTTTAAGGGTTTGCTTGCAATTTTTTGTGGAGTTTTCAACATGGGGAGGCCACGGCCTGATCTGGTTCAGGTCTAGACAGTGGGTAGGTGGAGGGTCAAAGGTTGTATCGTGGTGGTGGTGGAACAATAGGAGGTGGCCAAGGCAAGATATGAAGGAGATAGTGGAGTATATGGCTAGGCTAGGCAATTTCAAGGGGTTTGGTGCAAAGTTTGTGATGCTAACCTCAATGGATGGGCAAAACTTGGTTAATGTCAGAGGAGGGGGAGGAGGAGCTGCTGTAGATGGTGGAGGAGATGGTGGAGCTGATGGTGGAGAGGTTAGGCTGAGCCAAGCATGAAGAAGCAGGGCAAAAATCAAGGCAAACAAATGGAAAAAGGGAGAAGATGAGAGGAGAATGGAAGCCATATTTTTCTTTGAAGTGCCGTGAGTTTTTAGGAGATGAAGGAGGACATTTGTTTACGTGCAAATGATATGTGATCAGCTGAAAGAAATGAGATATGGTTGGCCTCAATTGAATGCAAGAGTTAGAAAATGAAAAGGTGGGAAAACAAAGAGACTTAAGCAACTAAAGAGTCACAAAACCTTTCAAATTTCCACTAAATTCTTTTTAATTTTAAATAACTGAAATATATATATAAATCCAGATAAAAATACGAAAATTTAGTAAATAAACAATAATAAATAAATAAATTATTAATTATATATAGTTTAATTAAATAAAACAGCAAAATTTACAACTAGTCCTGAAAATATGAAAAATAAGTGCACTGAACTTGGAAAAAAATTTATGTACTTAAAAATATTTATAAATAAAGATAAGAACACAAAAAAAAATGAATTTACAAAATAAATAAATAAATTTTAATTAAAATATAGTTTAGACGAAGAAAATAGCAGAAAAAGGAAACAGCCTTTTAAAAATAGGAAATCATAGTAAATTTTAGAAAAATCCTATTATTATTTTTAAAATATTTAGAGATGAAAATATACATAAATTAACATATCTACCCATATTAAAAGAAATATAAGAAAGAAAAATATGATTTATAAAATTTAAAATAGGCAAAATTGCACAATAAAACAAATTATACTAGAAATTGAAATGTACATAACTTTTACATTTTAACTCCGTTTTCAACGAAACGAAAAGTGGTGTTCTTAGAATTTTATGTAATTTCATAATAAAAGATAAAATTTATAATTTTAAACTTTTATAATTTTATGTCAAAAGTCAAAGTTTGACTATTTTGACCAAAATCAACATTTCAGGAACATATTCAAATTACACAAGTTTGGAATTATAATTTCATATAAAATCAAGATTTATATTTAAGTAATAAAATTTGATCATTTAAAATAAGTAAAATAAGTTTTTTTTTAAATCAAAATAATTAAAATAAAAAAAAAATACAGGGTTGTCACACATAATAAAGCCGGTGTGTTCCTGATTGGGGACATGCATTGGGATTTGGTTATACCCCGAGTACGCATCCATAAAAGATAACAATTTGTGGTCTACGGTTGAATCAACTAGTTAATAAATCCTTGGAAGGTGAAAACTATCTTTAGGACACGCCTTGTTCAGGTCTGAATAGTCGTTGCACATTCTCCATATCACATTCGCCATCTTCACATGCACAGGATTAGATATCCATTTAGGATAGAGGGCATCGCGAATAAACCCATTGACTTTAAGTTTAACCACCTCCTCTTTAGGGGCGACGTATCTCTCCGGATCCATGCCTCGCCTTTTTTGTTTTACCAGTACATGCTTGGGTCAACATTCAATGCATGGCTCGTGGTGGTAGGCGAGATCCCACACATGTCAAAATGAGTCCAAAAAAATACATCTAGATTTGCTTAGAGAAAATCAATAAGATCTCTCATCATCGAGGGGTTGAGCTGTGGTCCAACCTTTAGGACCCATGATGGGTCATCATGGCTGATTGTTATATCAATTGTTAGTTCAATCGATGTCTCCATGGTCTCCTTAGGTTCCTCTTAATCATCCCTCAGATGTATATCTCTATAGAACCGATTGTGGCGCCCAAGCCAAAACATAGGAGCTACTTATCAATCTTCAGTAACTTGGATGCGGATAGATTTGTCTACACCTTTTCCTTTCTCCTTACGCTGAGCTTCTCTCAACTCGACCACATAACAGGCACGTCCATTCGTCCGATTACCATGTACAACACCTACTCCATTATCAATCGGAAAGTTCAAAGTCAAACACCATGGTGCAAGAGCTGCCCAAAATTCAGCCAGGGTCGGTCGAATCAAAAAACGTTGTACGGTGAGTCAACAACCAGCACAATGGTTAGGATCTGCACTCTCCGACGTTCACCTTCCACCAATTCCACTGCCAACTCCAGATAACCAACTGCCTTAGTCGCCATACCATTGAAACCATGTATGCGAGCCTTAGATGGTTTCAGATCTTTAACCCCCATTCTCATTTGATCAAAAGCCTTCTTGAAAATAATGTTTATCGAGCTTCCACAGTTAATAAAAATTCTTCTCACTAGAGCAAGGCTAATCATGGATGAAATGACCATCGGGTCAATCGTAGAAGCTTCTACTCTATCGGCATCCCTGCTCGAGAACACTATGTCATCAGTCATCGTGCGTTGTTGCTTGGTCGGGGTTCCATCTTTCAGAATCAAACAATATTCAAAATTCACATGCCTCATCGTGCTAACATAGCGCTCCATTTCCTGCCAACTTCTATCCTGTAACGACCCAGAATTTCTGATAATTAAAATTTGAATATTTAATTAATTTTAAATATTAATAAGTGAAATTTATATGTCGAATAAATTTTATTTGAATAATTGGATTTAATTGGATAATTAAATCGATAATTTAATATGTTAAATTATGGAAAATAATTGAAAATTGGGTTAAATATGATTGAAAATGATTTGTAAAATTTTATTTTATCATAATGAAGTTAGAGTGATATTTTAGAACTTTTAAAAATCGAATTAAGAGTTTATTTGTGAAAATTGAATATTTCAATATTAAAGTCGACTAGTGAAATAGTCAATTTTTGAACAGTCTCAGAATTGAACGAAACCAGTTCCATTGGATCCGTAATAGTTAGTTATTACCGGATTTCAATTTTCGTGTCAATCGGAGTTATCGTTTGATCGTGGCAGCTCGAAACGCATCGAAATTATTTTTAATTTTAATTTGGCAAGTTAAAATAGCCATTTTTCAAAAAGTCTCGGATTTCGACGAAATCAGTTTCATCGGATCCGTAATGTGATATTATTGTAAGGTTTCAAATGTCAAGTCAATCGGATTTACCGTTTGTCCTGTACAAATTAAAACGCCTAGAAATCGATTTAAATCGGTTTAATTTAAATTGAACGTTTATTGCCATAACTCGCACAGATGTCCGAATTAGCTTCTGAAACCTGTTCCATTGTGTCCGGAACGCGGGATAAACCCTAGGAACGTCAGTTTCGGCGCGTAAATCAGAGTTTGGAAAACCCGGATGAATAGTGTTCGATATTTCCTATAAATAGACCACCTTCCTTCATAAATTAGAAAAAAAAATATCTAAAACCCTAACCCTAGCCGCCACCCCAGAATTCAAAGGCCGAAAATTATTTGCTTTCTCCTCTCAATCTCTCCCAATCCACAAACAATTAGAAGAAATCATCAACACAAAAGTTCTAGAGCTTCACGAGTACTTTAGATCCATACGGATATGATGGGGTTTAGTGTCGCGTGGAGGGAGCGGGGGGGCCGACGCCTGCAACTTGCGCACGAAATTCGAGGAGAAATAGAGGGCTGAGCTTGGAGCTGTCTTGGCCGTGGATAGAGTTCGAGAAGGCGAGCATGTTGGTGGTATCTGATCGTCTTCAAGATGATGGAGGTTGTCGCAAAAATTGGAAGAAGGGGGGGGGTGGCCGATGGGTTGCCTTTGCGTATGTTGACTGGGGAGTAGAACGTGAGAGGGAGAAAGAAAGGTTCGGCCAGGATTTGCAGAGGATGGAATCTACGGTGTTGATCAATTAGGTTAAAGAAAATAATTGAGTTATGTTGTAATTTATAAATAAAATTCGTATAAACTTCATAAATGCATAACTTTTTCATACGAGGTCGAAAACGCGCGAAACCGATTGCGTTGGAATCGTATGGACGAGCACTACGCGATGGAATTAGATTAGAGTCGTTTGGAGTTAGTGAAAATTTTGGGTAAAATTAAACGTCCGTTTAATTTTATTCGAAATAAATCGCTAAAACGAAATTGAAATCAAGGTGAGAACTTCTCACTCAATCGAATCAGTTTCGATTTTTATTTTAAATAGTTAGATTTAAAATATTTGAATGCATGTTTGAATGATGATGGTATCTATTGATTGTTAAAATAGACATTATGCGCCGTTAGTAAGCGGATGTTATTTATTAAAAACATATACCGCGAATATTTCATAAACAGTGAAATTGGTATTATATATAATAGCAATATATATATATTGGCATATGTATATATTGGAGTTATTGATTTCCCGCATTTGTGTAGCGGATGAGACCCTATTGCGCCGTCTATTAAGCGGATAATATTTTAAATCCCATATACCGCGATAATTTCGTACTGGAGCGAAATTGGTATTGTGCTAATGTTTGTGGATGCAGGAAAACAGGTTGGAGGGATCCAACTGGATTCCTCAACAGTTTTTATTTGAATTCAGATATTTTGATATTTGATGGATTATCATATCGATATATGATATCGTTGTTGTCGTGATTGACTATTTGGTGTGTAGCATCATTGGACCAAATTTGGAATTTTTAAATGATTTTTGAAGTGATTTTTGAAAATATACTATATGTTTGGAAATTGATTCATTTTAAATAAATAAACGATATAATTTTTAATGTTATAAAGATTATGAATTTTTGAGAAATATAGTTAAAAACCGATTTTTTGAAACTATAGGATTTATGAAATTTGATTATTTTATAAATCAAAATGGTGAAGTTATAAAGGGGATTAAAGATGTTTTAAAATAATAGTATAAATTGATTTATATAAGATTTATAAATTGATAATTTGTAAATTAGAATATTTGAATTATAAAACGAGTTTTTATAAGTGTTTGAATGAAGTGAAAATGGATTGCATAAGTGAATGAAATTCATGGAATTATAAACGGTGAAGTTATAAATGGAATTTTATAAGCAGTAGGTTTATAAAATTTGAAAAGTTAATTGAAGTATGGATTTTTGATAAATAAATGAATCTTATAAGTTATAAGATTTATAATTTAGAAAGTCTTAAAGGAACGATTTTGTAAAATAATCGTTTTATAAGTATTTAACTTATAATATGGACTTTTGGTTCATAATTGAGATATAAAGTGAATAGGTTAATAAAGAAAATTTATAAAGAAAGATGTTATAAAATAAATAGAAATGGAATTTATAAACGTTGTTTTATAAATTCGTAAACGACTTATTTTGATAAGTAAATTGTTGAAACCTATTAATGGAGTTATATTCACATTTTTTATTGTGAATAATCCTTTAAAATGAAATGTATAAAAGGATGAAATTGGTTAACGTAGTATCTTCACGTTTTTGAATAGTGAATAATATGTTAAAGAAATTGTTTTGGATGTAATGTTTTAAATAGAATTAAAACGATCTAACGATGTTTTAAAATGTGTTGAGATTCGAAACCATAGATTTCAACATCTATTGTTGAAATAGACGTTTCGAGAAATAAAAGGAAATGGTGGACTATAACACTGTTGTTATAGTAAATGATTTCCGAAAGGAAATGTTTTGTATAGTATTGGGGTTTATATATCTATTTTAATTTCGAATTCCTATACTAGTGATTTTGGGTTGTCGTAACAATGTTTTACGCAACATTCGTTTAGGCCCAAATAAATATGTTTAGGAGAATGGTTTCCTTAAAGAATGAAATATATACTTAATCTCGATTTAAGTATATTGAATATTTTCTAAGTGTTGAAAATAAATAAAATTTGTGAATTACTTATGAATAAATAAATATGGAAATGTTTTTCCAATATAAAGTGAATATTAGAGAATTTATCCTTTTGAAGATAAATTGAAATGAATAATTGAAATCGAATATTCATAGATATTTTGAATTATAAATTCACTAAGGAATTTATAAAGGAAAGTGGAATTTGTATGAAAATAAATATTGATTTATTTTTGAAGTATTGAAATTATATATCTTGTAAAGATATTTTGGAAAATAAATAATTTGGAAAATTATTTGGAAACTGGTGATGTGTGCATATCCATTGATAGTTCAATAACCGACTATCAATGTTTCCCTTTGAATGGGTAATTGATGTGATTTGTTTGAATTTGAATGCCACACTTATTTTTGAATAAGCGCTCACTATTCGGGTTAACCGGGAAAGGACCATGGGGTCGTATAACCCATTCTGAATAGTGATACGACGTAATGGATAGCATTGATGACCGGTGTTGAAGACCGGGTATTTGCGAAAGCGATAGGATGACCTATCGATTGTCTCTGCACTGGGTAGCTCCTGGTATAGAGATTCCATAAGTGATGGGAAATTCGATCGGGATTGTGAATACCCGGATTGCAAGGGCTTCGTGAGAAGTGCCTTCGGTTTTGTTCGAGCCCGGAACAGACTTGTATGGATTGTATGTCTGACGTTACAAATTGAGATATAAAGCAGATTTCATTCAAATATATTTCTGTTGGTGGCGGAGAATTTATTCTTTTAGCTTAACACCCTTCTCTGAGACGTACGAGCTCAGAGGTTATGTGGTTGAAGGTTATCAGCGATATATTCCCAATTTGGTAATGTGACATGCTGAGTGTTGCTGTAAATGATCATTGTGTTGATTATTTGTGATAGGATCGTTTATTTGATCGTCTATCCTGGTGATCATTTCTATGATCATTTGTTGACCCAAAGCATGGCTTTTGTATAAAGTATGTTTTTGTGGACGTGACTTCGTCGAGCCTCACACCCCGTGAATGGTCAAAACAGGAAAGATGCGGCAAGGTTATGAGGGGTAGCGCCCTTTAGGATATGTGCATTTCCTTCTGGAAAAGGGTGGTATCATGGTATGGAGCCCAGATGCTTACTCATGTTGAAAACACTTTATGATTGTGTGAATTGATTGCGAGCGCTCGGTGAAAGGTCCCAAAGGACCGGGGGATGGCATATTCGGTCAGTTGTTACTCAGTTAGGGGTAACCCGGCCTTGTGTTGGGAGAGATCCGGTTTGGTTCTCGGGGATGTCCATCCAGAGGCATTCTCATTTGGCAATGGGAAGTTCCTTGGCCTGATCATTCGTTGGAAATCCAATTCCCAATACGAAACTTGTACGGTATTAGTTGTAGAACCTGCCATTCACTTATGGTGGTCACCACCGTTTGGATGGTAGCTATAGTAGGCATAGTTCGAAATGTCTATGTTGGCTAAGATTTATATTCTACTTTCGAAATATTTCCTATACTATGCACTAGTAATAATATCAAATGTTCTTTTAATGCGTATCAAGCATCTTTGACTATCATAAGGAGAAATCTCCTCCGATTCTGCGTTTGCATTGTGTGTGTGCGGGAGGCCTTATGGTAGTCTCATTTTTAAAAGCATTGCGAATTGAATTTAAAAATATTCCTCTATTTGATTTTTAAAGATAAATAAACTGTTTTGAGTTCTCACACCAGTCACATGACTGACTCGGAGTATATTGTTTTCCTTCCTAAACTCTGGGTGCCCACCAATTTCCACACGGGCAGTTAAGAGTTAGGTTTATCAGGATATTCAGGAGTTGCTAGAGGCAAGCTGGATGGCATGGCGTATCACTAGTTTATATAGTATTTCTTTTTCCGCTGCACTATTTGTTGATTGTTGTTGTTGTACACTCTGATGATATGATGTAATGAAATGTAATGTATAAAATGTAATAACTGATATAGTTCTTTGTTTAAAGATTATTCATTTATTATTATATGTTGTTCCGCTGCGAATTGTGAGATTCTGTTATTGTTCTGCTGTTTTCTGTTCCGTTCTATTTTCTATTTTCTATTTTCTTTTCCTTCTATTTTCTACCTTCTTCTCTCTTCTTCTTTCTTTTCTTCTTCTTAAACCCTCAGTGTTCGGTTTTCCGTCGTTCGATTGCTCGGCAGTCGATAAAGTGAGTATCGATGTTGAATTTTCGAAAGTCGAACATTTTCGGGGCGTTACATATCCGCAGGATGCGGTCCACCAACTATCGTGTTTATTACCAATCTTCCTCCGGTCCGCACAGGCTCCTCAGCCCTACGCGGATCTTGTCCTCGATTGGGGTCAGATGTCCCCTGTCCGCCGTCATGTGGAGTTTTCACAAACTGCTACAACTTCTTGTCCCACATCAACTTCTCAATAACATTGTAGAGATGCCTGTGCTCATTCATGTTGTGCACGTAACCCTCATGAAATCGACAATATTTCCCTGTCTTCTTTTGTGTCTCTGTCGACTCCTTCGAACGCGGCTTCTTATGTTGAGAAGTATCACAGGTGGACAGATAAATATTCTCCAAGGATGCACTAAAAGGTGTGTCGCTGTCATATATAGGAATCCTAAGCTTCGACCTTCCAGGCTCCCTCTTCCAGTCTTGATTCCCTTCAACGCTTGTTTTCTGTTAATTCTGCTTATTTTGAACATTGACCTGAATCTTCCTAGAACTCTCATCAGACTGCTTTACCGCGATGTTGCTTTGAACCGCATCCTCGTTTGTCCCCACAGCATTGCTCTTTTTGGAGGACCTGCCCTCCTCCTTCCTCATAAACCGAGCTTCCTTTGAATAGAAGCATTCTAGCATGGCCGGCGGCTTTACAGCTAGCCAATCGTCGAATTTGAATTCCGGGTCAACCCCTGTCGTCACAGCCATAAGTATAGCATGGTCATTTAGGTTATTAACTTCAGTGGCAGCAACATGAAACCTTTGCAAGTAGTCTCTTAGTGATTCCCTTGGAGCCTGAATCACACTAGATAGTGACATCATGCCTTTTGGGCGAGCGGCGTGGATCCGAAACTGCTCCACTAGCTTTGTTTCCAATTCATCAAACCTTGAGATCGATCGCGGGGTAATCTTGTAAACCGCATCGTTGCAATCCTAGAAACAGTTATAGGGAAACAATCTACATTTAGTGGCTCTTGCCGAGTCCGTCAACCATTCGTACCTCATGGTGTGCTGCCTGTGGTCGATTTTACCCTCATAGGAAGGCATCATAGGCATATCGAACCTTCTCAGGTACTCTTCATGTAAAACACTGTCAGTAAATGGGGTATGACTCCTCAGAATTCCCCAATCATTATTAGTCAAGCCTTGGTTCTCCCTCAACAGCTATGTGACCATCGCCGATAAGTCCGGAGTCTAGATACGCAGTGCCAAGTGGTGGTCACGCTCTACCTCGCATAAATGTTCCGGTAGTTGTCCACGAGCCATCTCATGACTCCTTGGCCTATCATCCTCCTAATGTGCATCATGAGTATTCATCTCGTTGTCATTTCGGATGGGCGGTTGGTCAGCATTCAAACGAACTTCAGCATCCAAACCCCCAGACCCAGCTCCTGCATGGCTCCCCAATTGCCTTTGAGGAACAACTCCTTTGGTTGAGGGGTCGGTACCTATCCCTAGGGAGGGATCGGCACCGATCCATCTTAGCAGAAATGTTGGTCTGCCAAGCATTGCCCTGATGTCCTTGTTTGTGACGCTTTGACCTTGCAATGCCTAAGCCTATGATGCTCATCTTTTGAATGAGGCTGAACTCTCCAACGCCGAGTAAGAAGCAAGATCCGTTCTGGCACTCTGACGTTGCTGTTGAGCAATCTGGTTCATTAGATTAGCATTAATGTGGATCTGCTCATTCAGCTGCCTACGGCTCTCCATCAACACCCTCATCAAGTTGTTGAATTCGGCTCTAGTTATGGAATCAGTGGGGTTCTGTACTTCAGAAAGCTCTGCATTGACATTAGCAGGCTGGTTACTTGGAGCTCCTTGTTGGATGCTGGCAGTTTCATTTGCGTCAACGCTTTAGGAAGTTGATCTGGTATGCCACACCATTCTGAAATTCTTTGCTTAGATTCTGCTAAATCTAGGTAGTATCTACAAACTTCCAACAATGAATCTGGATCTCCTTCGGGGAATTTCTTCAATCCAATAGCAATAAAGGGGATCCTAATGGGCTGAGAATCAAATTTCTCAATGAAAGAATCAAAATGTTTTTAACCAAATTGGCCACAAACACCCAAGAACATGTTTAATTAGTTAAATAAATGAAGAAACTAAATGAAAATAGAGGAATATATCAAAATAACAAGAAAAACACAACAGAAAGTAAGAACAACGAAATTTATAGTTGTACGATGTTGATTGCCTACGTCCACTTTGAATATTTTCTCTATTGTTATTCAATTAACTTGATTATAATTAGATAGCAAGAGACAAGAGAATGATGAAGGAAGTTGATTACAATAATGATGTTGTCTGACCAGTAGTGCAAAGATTCTCAGAACGACCCCTTAGGCCTGTATTTATAGATGAAGGCGGCCACTAATCTGACTGGAACTTCGGCAATAAGACCTTCTCAACAACATAGACTCACCATAGGGAGCGCTTGGCCCAACTCTCAATGGCGAGGGATCAGTACCACCATATGTTGAGTTTGGGGCAGCGACCCCTATGGTAGCTTCCTTATGTTCTGATATGATGGTGTTTCAAATGTCATGATGATTGGATACATGAAGCTAGAGTTTTGGTTGATCTTTGGTTCAATTCCCATTCATATCATTGCCGTCGATCCCTCCAAATAATAATGCCGAACCCTCTGATTCAATTGTACTCTGTTGACCCATAGTCCTTAGGACGCTATGTCGAACCCCCTTGCTTCATTGACATATGCCAATCCATCTTACTTGGAAAATTATGCCGACCCATCTTGCCTCTTAAATATATGTCGATCCATCTATCATAAGCAACGCTGATCTCTCCATATGTTCATGTATGTTTGCTATCCACTTGGCTTATCATGTCGGTCCCCATCGATCCACCATACTATACCGATCCTTTGCATGAGCACCAAGGTCAATCCTCATTACCTCACTTTGCTATACCTATCCCTTTGTTGCCTCATCTATGTCGATCCCTATTCCATCTAAGCTAATCTCCATAATCCTGACATCTTGCATTGTCTATCTATCAACTCTGTTCAATCCAGACTTCATATAACTGTCCGAACTCTATTTCCTGGTCCTAAGTCCATTGCCTCAAGGCTATCCTTCTTGTCAATAGCTGAATTTGTCTTGCGCAATTGGTCCAATATAGTCGAGTCAGGATACCGGGTAACATTTTTCATCACATAATTGGTTGCTAGTTTCTTTTTCCAAATCTTTTCTAAAAGCGCTATCGAATTTCAGGTAATAATTTAAAACATTTACGAATTTCCCCTTCTCCTTTTATAAACATATAAAACATTTATGTCTTATGCCTTACATAATTTTATATACTTATGAACACATAGGAAAATTCTATAAATATTCCAACAAATCACCTTCAATATGTTTTCTACATATATAAATTTATGACCCAAAGCTGATATATAATAACCGTAATTAATTTTATACCCAATTTTACCATTTTTTCACTAGAAAATTCATAATAAATCCACATTAGTTCAGAAAATTATGAAACTTTAAACCTACCTCTATAATATCATTTCTAACCTTATATCAAAATCGCAAGGCGTTTGGATGTAATTTTATAGGTTTTTTAAATCAAAACTTGTCATAAAAATCAATATGAATAAGCATAAATCATCATTAAGCATATATATCTATTTTGCATTCAAAACATGGAAATATACTTTGCAAAAATATTCGGATCTGATATAGAAACTGAAAACATCAAATATGAAATGTTATCCATTATTCGCTTTAGCTTGTGATTAAGGAATTTGATATTTGCTTCTTGAATGAATTGATCGTTCTCTTGATTCTTCCTTGATTTCCTCTTGGTTTCCCCTAATGGTGGTCAACCTCTTCTTAGATTTAGTTTTGTTTATGGATGTGTAAAATTAAAGTGGCATATAGGTTTAGGTTATTAGAATAAAACTCATACCTATTTTGTCATTATCTATTTCCCTTATCCATTTCATTTTAACTTCCTATTAGTTCATTAGTTAATATGGCATGGCTATCCATTAATATTCAAACCTCAATTAAGTAACCATTTACATTATTTCATCTAATTTAAGTAATTAAATATTAATCAAAATTAGGATCGTTACAGACACCCCTCCTTATAAAAATTCGTCCTCGAAATTACGATAAGGTGCACATCAGATCAATCAAAAAGGTAAAAGATAACATGAAAAAGTCAGGATAAGCGTCTCTAATCCTGCCCTCAGTTTCCCAAGTACAGTCTCTCGTCGTCGCTTCACTAGACTTTAACCAATCAGATTGTCTTGTTCCTTCGCCTCTTCTCATCTCTCGCAACTATACAAACTGGCTTCTAAATATAGTCAAATTCAGTTCCACTACTAAATTCTCTAACATAGTTGGTGCTATAGTAGTCTTCGAACCTCGAATACACATTCTTAGATTAGAAATATGAAAAACATCGTGGACTCCTGCCAAATTGTTCGGTAACTCTACTCTATATGCGAGTTTCCCGATCCTTTCTACAACAGGAAATGGTCCAACGAATCTTGGTACCAATTTTTTCGATTTTCCATATCGAATTACACCTTTCATCGGTGATACCTTGACGAAAACATGATCTCCAACTGAAAACTCCAAATCTTTCCATCTCTTATCAGTATAACTCTTACGCCTAGACTGAGATTCTTTCATTCTAGGTCTAATTAACTCAATCTTTTCTGTGCTTATCTAACCAAATCCGGACCAAGAACTAACATATCCCTAGTCTCTAACCAAAAAACGAGAGATTTGCATGGCCTTCCATATAAAGCTTCAAACGGTGACATCTCTATACTAGTCTGATAACTGTTGTTATATGAAACTCGACTGAGTGTAAATGGTCTTCCCATGATCCCTTAAAATCTAGCAAACAAGCTCGTAACAAATTTGTTAAAACTTTGTTAACTCTTTCCGTTTACACACCTGTCTATGGATGGTAAGCGGTACTCATCTGGAGCTTGGTACCCGAAAATCTCGTATAGACTCTTCCATAACTCACTAGTGAATAAGGAATCTCTATCACTTACTATAATACTAGGAATTCCATGCAGTCTAGCTACATTCCTCATAAATAACTTAGCTAAAACAGATGTCATCCGTTTGACTTAACTAGAATGAAATGGGCACTCTTGGCCATTTTGTTCACTGTGACCATATATTTCCTTTTCTTTGTTTGACCTTGGCAATCCATCTATAAAATCTTTTGAGATAGAATCCCATTTCCATACGGGAACATTAAAGGCTGAAGTAATCCACTTGGTTTCTGATATTCGGCTTTTACCTCTTGACAATTCAAATACTGCTTTACCCATAAGCCTACATCTCTCTGCATACCTTCCTAAAAGAAATTCCTCTTCATGTCCTGTTACATCTTAGTTCATCCCGGATGTATAGTGAACTTTGAACGATGGCATTCCTCAAGAACTTCTTTCCTAATGTTTCCCACATTCGGAAGACATGGTCTTCCATTCTTCTTTAACCATACATTATGTTCAAGACTAAAATCTTTCAAGTCATCACTCTCTATTCCATCCTTTAACTTTCTAATCAGCTCAACTAACATTGATTCCTCTCCCTTACTTAGAAGTTCGATCATCACTGATCGAACTTCTAGACATAACAACAAAGCAATTTTTGTACTAGAACTACTCTTAGATCTCCACTACGCTCTGCATGTGGTCAATGCTTCCAAATCTTTCCAATCAGCTATCACTATCAACACTGCATTCTGACGTTTCCTGCTAAGTGCAACAGCAACCTTGTCGCATTTTCCTAGGGTGTACTCAATACCAAAGTCATAAGTGGCTAAAAACTCTAATCACCTCTGTTGTCTCAGGTTCAGCTCCTTTTGAGAGAATAAATACTTCAATGACATATGATCCGTATACAATTCAAATCTCTCTCCCATAAGCTAATGTCTCCACACCTTCAATGCAAAAATTACTGCAGCTAATTCCAAATCATGTGTTGGATATCTAACCTCATGTGGTCTAAGCTGTCAAGATGCGTAGGCAATCACTTTACTTCTTTGCATTAACATCGCTCCTAATCACGTTCCACATGCATTTTATACGCTACTAAATCATAGTTCCCTTCTAGAACAACTAACACGGGTGCATTAGTCAATAAGTGTCTCAATCCTTAGAATACTGTAACATCCCCTATTTGGAGGTCCGAAGCTAAGCGCTACAGATGGTGCAGTCATCCATAGTATTAACCTCGGGTAACCAAATACGGTAATGTTAATGGTATCCATAATATCAGAAGCACTTGAATATGAAATAAAATCATCATAATTAAAATACTTTCTTGATTACATTTCAAAACAATATTTCATATCCAAGTTACATAATCCCAAACGTTTTCCAAGTTTAGGTCAAATATAACTATTACATAAATACGGCAAGAGCGACATATGAAGATGCCCCTTTGGTTGACTAGAGTACTAAATAGTCATAACAGACTTAAAACAACACAGCGGAAATAAAACAAAACAACTCCTAAATATATCTAGCATCAGCCTCTTGCTTGTCTTCGGAAGCTTTATTCATCCACCTACCAAGACCTAAAAATCCTCAGCCCTTAGCCTATTCAAATCAATTTTGAGCATCCGAGAGTTTAAGGGGAAAAACATAAACTTCGAGTCAGACATAAAGCCTGGTGTTTGAATAATATTATACACCTCGGTTATTTGATATTAAATGAGACCATGCCGCTTAATGGAATGGGTTTCCCCTCACTAATATCTTTTTTAACATATCTTTTGCAAATCTTAATCCTACAACCAAAACTGGTTAAAACAATAATATCAACATCATGAAAGCATATAAATCAGATAATCAATGGACTATCCGTCCGAACACAATAGTTTTTCTTAGCCAACTACTAACCTTTGGCTGACTCAGTCCTACGAGACAAAATAAACATATAACCTAACTTCTGTTAGATACTCCACTTCTGATGGTCTGTCCCTAACTAAGTTCTCCCAGGGTCAACTGATCCTAATGGTTTACGGGCTCACCGACAACCTATCTCTCCTCTATAGATTCCTTGCTGTGTGTTACATCATTTTAGTCTTCCCTATGACAAAGTCCCACACATTGGAATTTTGGACTTATATTAGCTAGGGGCTACTTGCAAAAGTATAGGGCGTAACCCCATACCAGTCTCATCTGGTATGCTAATATTTGAGTCATTTTACTTAGGATCACCTACCCATAAAATTTTCCTTGAAAATATATTCTCTCAAATTGATTTAAACCTTTAAATCATACTTTAAACAAGGAAAATATACTCTATGCTTTACTCAAAACACTTTGCCATGTTATATATATACACTTTTCCTATAATATTGTTGATGAAAAAAAATCAAAACCTTTGTTTAAACCTTTAAACAATATCTTTCGAAACCATTGAAAGTACCCCTTTCGAAACCCTTGAAAGTACCCCTTTCGATACAAGTAAAACCTTAGGCCGGAAGGCCAAAACATACTTTTCGAAACCATTCACAAAGTCCTTTCGAAAACATTTAAAACCTTTCTGTCGAAAGCCTTTTACAACCTTAAACATCTCCTTTTCAAAAATATTTTCATTATGCATTTCGAAAATATTAGAACCTTCCATTTAAAACCTTTCGAAACCATTGGTGAACCACCCCTTCAAAACCTTTATCTTAAACCTTTCGAAAGCACTAAATCATTTTTATAAAATCAAACCTTTCGAAATCATTTGGGTTCAAGTAAAACATGTGGAATAATCTTTCGAAACCATTAAAACTATTCCTTTCAAAACCTTTTGGGTTTAACTTCCAATAGAACAAAAGGGTCATAAAACAACTAAGTTGAAAGCATTCTTCTGAAAACTATTTCCAAAGTAAAGAAGTAATGGTGTCGAAACCAATCTTTCAAAAGCATTGGAGAAGCGGCTCAGTTTTAAAAACAAATTAACCCTTTCGAAACCGTTTGCTTCGAAAGGTGGAAAGCGGCGGCAAGGGGTTTCAACCTCTTCGAAAGCATTTACTTAAAACAAAAGGCGCAACCTCTTTCGAAACCATTCCTTTAAAACAATTTGACCCAGTCGAAAGCGAACCAAGTCGAAAGAATTCCTTGGAAAAGCAAAGTAGGTGCATTTTCATTTAAAAACAAAGTAAGGCTTTGACCCCTTCTGAACCCCATGTTTCGACTCAATACCTTTCGACTATGCCCAATTTACTACATACCAAGTCTTTAGTACCATGCACATTGGTTTCAATGGAATGGAGGTGAAGTACTTGGTCGTATGGTTGGTGCCGAAAGTGGCGAAACATGTAAAAAGCATGTTTAACTGATTTTTAACTTTTTAAAGCAATTCTTTTCAACTAACATGCCTTGTTTGTCAAAACATGATTGGAGTGCTAATTTCTTTTCTAAAAGTGCTACCGAAATTTTAGAAATAACAAATTAAATTATTTACAAAATACCCCTTCTTCGTTTATAAATATATAAAACATTTAAGCCTCATACCTTAAATAATTTTATATACTTAATTAAACACTTAAGAAAAATCTATAAAAAGTCTCATAAATCATTTTTAATATGTTTTCTAACATATATTAATTTCTGACCCAAAACATACATGTATTGGCCATAATTAATTTTAAACCCAAATAACCATTTTCTTCACTAGAAAATTAATATTAAATCCACATTAATTTATAAAATTATGAAAATTGAAATTTGTCTCTTAAGTATCATTTCTGACCTTATTCTAAAATTGCAAGGCATTTGGATGTCATTTAATAGGGTTTCCACATTAACCATATCATAAAATCCGTATGAATTAGCATAAATCATCAACAAGCATATATATCCAATTTAATAATAAAAAACATGGCAAAACCTTTCAAAATAGCTCGGATTTAATCTAAAACTTAAAACAATCAAAAACATGAGATGTAGTCATTATTCACCTTAGTTTTGTGATTAAGGAGTTGGGATTTGAGAATGGTTTTGAATTGATTGAGCTTCCTTCCTTTGATTACTTTACCTTCTTCTTGTTCTTCCTTAATGTTGGCCGGCTTCTTATGTTTTGATTTGTGAAAATGAACGTATGAAATGAATGGGCATGAAGGGTTTAAGGCATAAGAATATACTTATTCCTGTTTTACCCCTTATCTATTTGCCTTACCTATTTTATTTTAGTTCCCCTTTTGTTTATTTGTTATATGGCACGGCTACCTTTCTATTAACACAAATCTCAATCCCCCAATCATCATATTATTTTATTTAATTTAACTAATTAAATATCCTAAATAATGTTACTAAAAATTAGGGTCGTTACAAATGCTTCCTCACACTTATCGGTCCAAACAAACTTCACATCCTTTTGCATTAACTTGGTCATCGGTGCTGCTATCCGCGAAAAATCCATGATGAATCTCCAATAGTATCTAGCTAATCCAAGAAAACTTTTATCTCAGTCACTATCTTGGGTCTCTTCCAATTATTCACTGCCTCGATCTTAGTCAGGTTTACTGACAACCCTTTCTCTGAGACTACATGACCACAAAACTTCACTACCTTCTTCCAGAAATGACACTTTGAAAATTTCGCTTTCAGCTGATGCTGCCTTAATGTCTCAAGCACCACCCTAAGATGAACTTCATGCTCTCTTTCATATTTAGAGTATATCAAAATATCATATATGAATACCAACACGAACATATCCAAGTGCTTTCGGAAAACTCAGTTCATCATATCTACAAAGAATGCTGGCGCATTAGTTAGTTTGAACGATATTACTAGTCATTTGTAGGATCCATATATGTTTCTAAAAGCCATCAAAGGAATACTATCCTCTGCCACTTTAAGCTGATGGAACCAAGTTGCTAAATACAACTGGAAAAATACTCTGACTCCACTCAACTGCTCAAACAAATCATCAATTCTAGATAACAGATAATGATTCTTTATAGTCTTCTCATTCAACTTACAACGATCGATAAATGACCTTAACAATCTGTCCAGCTTCTTTTCAAACACTATGGCTGCTCTCCAGGGCGAACTGCTTGGTCTGACAAAGTTCTTGCCTTCCAAACCTGCCAACTGCACCTTTAATTCACTCATCTCGGTAGGTTTCATTCTGCTTGGTGTCTACATACTGGTTCTGCTCCAGGTACTAAATCTATACGAAACTCGATAGCTATTTTCGGAGGTAATCCTACTGCAGTTTCAAAGACATCTGCGAATTCTCTAACAACGAAAACTTAATTCAACTCGTCTTCTACCTCCATAACACCCAACAAAGCATTAACCTCAAAAATAGGGTCTTCTACGGAGTGTATAATCTGATCACTACAATCAGGGTATATAAGCGATATTTTCTTATCATGGAAAAATATCCTAGCATCGTATTTACTTAACAATTCATACCCAAAATAATTTCGAACCCTACGAAATCAAACACATGCAAACTGCAAACAAAGGTATGACCTAACAATTCAGACTCTAATTGTCACACTTCATCCCAAATGTCGCATACCATATCGGATTTGCAGCCCGTAAGGAAGTAACTACATATGAGGGTTCTAGGTTAAACTTATCTACCAAACAACGAGATATAAAAGAATGTGAGGCACCAGTATCAAATAGAACGCTAACTGACATACCATGAATCATAAGCGTACCTCCCAACGCAGCCTTTCCCTTTTCCTCTGCTGTTGGCCTTGAGGTAGCTGGCTCCAATACAAACACTTTGCCTTTTCCATCTTCGACTGGCTCCTTGCACCGGTTCTTATAGTGCCCAATCTTATCACCGTTGAAACACCTCACCCTTTCTTCTTAGCAGCTTTCTTTCTTTGCCTGTCCGGCATTTATAAGCATAATATCCTTTCTCATCACACTTATAACAGACAATCTCTGCCTTCCCTTTCTTAGCAACTCCACTATTTTGAGCTCCTTTCTTATGGAAAAACATCCTCATATGACTCTGCCCCCTTGAGTTTCTTTTGCCTTATTTCCATCAAGAAAAGCAAGCATCTCTTCATGCCTCAAGGCCATCTCAACAACAACATCATATGGAAAACTAATATGTAGTAGTGTGGCCTTAGAAAGCTCAGGCTTCAACTGACGAATGAACTTCTCATTCCTCTTGATCACAGTATCAACCGTAGTGTAGCCATACCTTGCTAGCTCCTCAAATTTAGTTGCATACTCAAGTACTGTCATGTCTCCCTGCTCCAACTCAGCAAACTTCCTGAGCAGAGTAGACTTAGCAATCTTCGACATAAATCATTCTTCAAATCTCCTCATAAACTCAGCCCAAGTAATAATCTCCTCGTTGACTCCAACAGTAACATTGTTCCACCAATACAGTGCCGCTCCTTGTAGTTGTTTAGCAGCAAGTCTCCTCTTCTGCTCATCATTAAGCCCCAAATCAACGAAAATCCTCTCACAATGAAGTAACCAATTCTCCACTTCAATTGCATCTTTAATACCAATAAACGGCCTTCCTTCCAACCAAGCATAATCTCTACTCAAAATAGCATAGGTGTTGACCACTGGAGCTCCCTGATTTCCTCCTTCGGCATTTTCTCCAACTACTCCAACAGCAACTCCAGCTTGTATTATGTTTACAAACAAGTGATACATTGGTCCCATGTCTACTTGCGAGACTCCAGCACCCACATATGCAGCTTGTGCCTAACCTTGATTTCTCCTGGTATTAGGTCTGGAATTTCCATTGGTTGCAATGCTTCCCACACCAAGGTTAACTTTTCCACTTCTAGCATCCATATCAACATTCAAGCCTTCGTAATATATAGAAGAATAGCCCAATAGAGATGGGAGAATAGAGATAAAGCATATACTTATATATAGAAAATACAAGTACGTTACTATAGCATTATCCCATACCCCAATCGTTTCTTAAATTGCTGAGGATTATGTTTTCAAAATAATTTGAAGTTTAAAGTTTTTCATAAACTTATGCTCTAATATTAAGTTGTAACATCCCCTATCTTGAGGCCCAAAGCCAAGCGTCATAGATGCTGCATTCATTTATAGTATTAACTTCCAATGATAAAATACGATAAAATTAATGGTACCCATAATATCAAAAACACATGAATATGAAACAAAATCACAGATTCGAAAAACAACATAACTTACTGATTACATTACAAAACATGTTTCGTATTCCATTACACAATTCCAAAACGTATCCTAGATTTTGATCAAATATAACTATTATAAAATGCGCAAAGAGCGACATATGAAGATGCCCCTTGGATGATCAAAGTACTAAGTAGACAAAAACTATCGTAATACATCACAGTGGAAATAGAAATAAGAAAACAACTCCTAAATAGCTAACTTTTCCTTTTTCACGTTTTAGGAAGCTTTATTCGTCCATCTGTAAACTCTTAACTCTTAATCTACTCGAATTAATTTTGAGCACCCAAGGGTTTAAGGGAAAAACATAAACTTCAAGTCAGACGTAGAGCCTGGTGTGAATAATATTATATATCTCAAATATCTGATATTGTGTGAGACCATGCCACTTAGCGGAAGGGTTTCACTCACTAATACCCCTTTTTAAAACATATCTTTTGCAAATCAAAATCCTGCAATCAAACTGATTAAAGTAATAATAGAAACATTACGTATGCATACAAATCAGCTAATAAATGGACTTCCTTTCCGAACAATATAGTATTGTTTGGCTAACTACTAACAATTGGCTGACTCGGACCTATCAGACAAAATAGATAATCTAACATCTATTAGACAAACTTCTGGATGGTCTATCCTTAACTTCTTCCAAGGTCACCTGATCCTAATGGTTTTGCGGGCTCACCAATAACCTATCCTCCTTCTCTGTACATATTCCTTTCTATGTGTAACCATCATTTAAGTTTTAACTGTGACTAAGCCCAACACACTTGAATTTTGGACTAAATTAACGAGGGGGTATATCTAATGTATATGGAATGACCCCATACCAGTCCCATCTGGTATTCATATATCTGAGTCATTTACTTAGGGTTAACTACCCTTCAAATTTTCCTTGAAAACCTTTCAAATTGATTTAACCCTTTAAATCATACTTAAATAAGGAAAACATACTATTTTCTTTACTCAAATCACTTTGCCATGACATATGCTTTACTCGAAACATAGTTGATGAAAACCTTTGGAACCTTTGTTTAAAAGCTTTAAACAATCTCTTTCGAAACCTTTGAAAGTATCCCTTTCGAAACCAATTGACTGCTTTACTTTAAACTCTAGGCTGGGAAGCCAAAACATACCTTCCAAAACCATTTCAATTAGACCTTTCAAAACCGTTGAAAGTATCCTTTCGAAAGCTTTACAAAACCTTAGATGTCCTCTTTTAAAATACTTCAAACTCGCATTTCGAAAACATTAGGGAATTACCCCTTCAAAACCTATATCATATACCTTTCGAAAACACTGAGGAACGGCCCCTTTAAAACCTTCTTTAGATACCTTTCGAAAGCATTAAAGTCCTTTACATCAAAAACTTTCGAAAGAAATGGGTTTAAGTAAAAATATGTGGAACTTAGTTTTGAAACCTTTAAAACCATTCCTTTCGAAACCTTTGGGTTTAACTTTCAAGAAATTAAAAGGGTCTTAAAAGAACTAAGTCGAAAGCAACTCTTCAAAAGCAATTTTCTAAGTAAAAGAAGTGGATGGTGTCGAAACCAATCCCTTCGAAAGCATTGGAGAGCGACTCAGGATTTAAAACGAAAGCACCCTTCAAAAGGATTGCTTCGAAAGGTAGAATGCGACGGCAAAGGTTTCGACCCCTTTGAAAGCATTTTCTTAAAACAGAGGCAACAATCTCTTTTGAAGCCGTTCTTTAAAACAATTGACCAAGTCGAAAGTTTTCAAACTCGAAAGCATTCTTTTCGAAAGCAAAGCAAGCGGCATTTCCTTTTAAAAGCAAAACATGGTCTCGACCCCTTCGAAAGCCCTGTTTCGACTCTATACCTTTCGCCTATGTCCAATCCACTACGTGCCAAGTCTTTGATACCATGTGTATTGGTTTCGAACTGGTTGGAGGCAGATGTATGTAGTCGAAAGGTAGCTATCGAAAGAGGCGAAACAATGAAACCTTTTAAAATAGATTTTTAACTTTAGAAAGCAATGTCTTTCCAACTAACTTGCTTATTTGTCATCATATAATTGGTTGCCAGTTTCCATTCCAAAAACTTTTCTAAAAGTGCTATTGAATTTCAGGATTAATAATTTAAAACATTTAGAAATTGTCCCTTCTCCTTTTATAATATAAAACATTTAAGTCCCATCGCTTAAATAATTTTATATACTTATTAAAACACTTAGGAAAATTCTATAAAAATTCTCATAAATCACCTTTAATATGTTTTCTAACATATATAAATTTCTAACCCAAAGCTAATATATAACAACCGTAATACATTTTAAACCCAATTTTACCCTTTTCTGTACTAGAAAATTCATAATAAATACACATTAATTCAGAAAATTATGAAACAATAAACCCACCTCTATAATATCATTTCTGGCCTTATATCAGAATCGCAAGGCATTTGGATGTAATTTGATAGGTTTGTCAAATCAAAATTTGTCATAAAAATCAATATGAATAAGCATAAATCAGCAACAAGCATATATATCTATTTAACATTCAAACCATGGAAATATACTTTGAAAAATTATTCGGATCTGACATAGAAACTAAAAAGGTCAAAAATGATATTTTATCTATTATTCACCTTTAGCTTGTGATTAAGGAATTTGAGATTTTCTTCTTGAATGAATTGAGTGATTCGTGCTTAATTTCCTCTTGCTTTTCCCTAATGGTGGCTGGCATCATCTTAGATTTAGATTTTTTCCGTGGACGTGTAAAATGGAAGTTGCATGAGGGTTTAGGGTATTAGATTATAACTCATACCTATTTTGCCTTTATCTATTTCATTTTAACTTCCTCTTGGTTCATTAGTTAATTTAGCACAGCTACCCATTAATATTCAAATCTCAATTCCCTTAATTATTTACATTATTTCATTTAATTTAACTAATTAAATGTCCTAAATAATATTAATCAAAATTAGGGTCGTTACAAATAAATACTTTAGAGACTTGCGACCCATGAATAGCTCAAACCATTGTCTTAATAAATAATGTTTACATGACTTGAGTGCAAAAAAAATAATTGCCAACTCGAGATCATGGTAGGTTAGATTCTCTCGTGGACTTTCAATTCTTGACTAGCATAGCTCATCAATCTCCCCTCCTGCATTAAAACCGACACAGTCCCGTACTGTAAGCGTCAACATACACTATGAATGCTTTAGAACCTTCAGGTAGTACAAAAACAAGTGCACTAGTTAATGTCTCCTTTAGCTTAATAAACATGCCTCATACTTTGAGTCCAATGAGAAAACCAAATTCTTCTTGGTAAGGCGAGGTAGAGGAGCAAAAATTTTAGCAAAGTCCTTAATGAACTTCCTATAATAGCCCACCAAACTAACAAACGTCTCACTTTTGTAGCGTTCTTTAGTATGTGCCAATCCTTTACTGCAGCAACTTAACTAGGATCGACTACAAGTTCATGCTTAGAGACAACGTGTTCCAAAAGCAAACCTCTTTGTACCAAAAGTGACATTTGAAAATTTTTGCCTTCAACTTATACCTAAAGAGAGCACTGAGCACATCTTCTAAATGCAAACTATGCTCCTTCTCATTTTCAAATAGACCAATATGTCATTAACAAGTACCAACATGAACTTATTAAGCAACCCTCTAAAAACTCGACCCGTTGTGTCAACATAATAGGCAGGTGCATTTCTCAGTCCAAAGGGCATGACCAACCACTCATAAAGTCTATCTGGTGTGTAGAAAGTAGTTTTCTTAATGCTATCTTCGGCTATAGAAGGTTGATGGAACCCGATAACCACTTCAAACTAAAAGAACACCTTCTCTTCACTAACCGATCAAGGACATCGTCTATGCAAGGAAATGTGTAGTGATTCTTCTTTATCAGTTTATTTAGCTTATGGTAATTGACACAAAGCCTCATAGAGCTATCTACCTCGGTGGAAAAGATAACTGGTGCTCCCCACTCCAAAATATCACTTTTAATGAAGCTCTTCTCCAATAGCTCATTCACTTTCTTATTCAGCTCGCATCTTTCTTTAGGAGCCATATGCCTCAAAGGTAAGGCAAAAGGCCAGGCTTTCTTCTCGAGGTAAATTCGATCTCCCTCTAGGGTGGATGACTGATAACATCGAAAAAGACATTCGGTTATTCTCGAACTACTAGCACTTAAGCTAACTCATCGTGTGATAGGTCTAAAGAATATATGCAATATATTTGAACTTCTAGGGTCGTAATAGACTTAGGACTATGTCCATTCCAAGTACCCATATAATGATCGTCCTATCATAATCGAAGTATGCTCCATTCATGTTCATCCAGTCCATACCCAAAATAAAAACTAACCAGGAAAATCCTAAGACAAAAGCATCGCAATCAAACTTGACCTCCAAAATAAACAATTTCAAACCCTTACAAATCATCGGTAATGAGTTAATACCCTTATAGGGTTTGATACAATCAGTGGGTCAGTAATATTCTAGCGTTTAAGTGCAACTCATCTACAAGTCTACTTAAAATGAAAGAGTGTGATTCTCCGGTGTCAAATAAGGTATGAAAAATAGATTAGATAAAGTTAATACACCTTCAATTATGACCTTCTTTCCCTTGTCCGCTACCAGAGGCAAGCTCGAGCTGGGAACAACATCCAGTGCATAAGCTAAAACTACTTGGGTAGAGGTCTTTGGTGCACCCTTACACTCCTTCCTTATGTTCCTGAGTTGATTGCAGTTGTAGCATTTGATTTTTAAGATGTCCCTCCTATAATCCTTCATGATATGCCTCTTCCTACTACATCTTATGCACTTGATTTCCTACTTCTTAATCTTCCATTGGGTGCCCATTCCACCGTTGCATTGATTCTAGTGGGGTGTCTTTCCTCCTAACTTCTTAGGTTCACTCCTCACTCCTTCTTTGGAAATAGTATTCAATTTGCTATTTCCACCAAACTCTCGTCATTTGACTTCCGTAGAAGTGTGACTAAGGGCCAAATCTTAAAGAGGTTTACTTAGCCTCTTGCAAACTTCAAAACTTTCTTTTGACAGGTATTTATCAGATCTAGTCCAAACCTAGCCAACTTATTGAACTGGTTTATAAAGTCTCTCATCGATATCTCTTCTTACTACAAATGTATGAACTTCTCTAGCTGTACTCCCTACTCTTCTACAAAAATAAATCTCATCTCAAAATGCCTCTGAAACTTTCCCCAAGTTATCTATTCCTCATTGGGTCTCTGCCACTGCCATGTCCCACCTATTTAGAGCCTCTCCTTATAAATGTCAGGCAACAAGTTGTCTCCTAACGAAATCTCTAAGGCACATCAATTCGAAAATCCTCTCACAATAATGAATTTATGACTTTAAGTCGATAAAAGATTTGGTCCTCATATATGGCTTCCCTCCTAGCTTGGTGAAATAAACGATAAATGGATTGGTAGGAACTGCACATGGCACTTTCTGTGTGGATCCCCTATTTAAGTTAAGCTCGGCTTGTCCTCTATTTTGTAGATACCAGTGGAACTATATTAGGACATTCACGGTTGGAATCTCAGCTAATTTGCTTGAGCCACATCTATCAGGATTGCACATTCTCTCTACTTATGATTAGGAATTATTAGCAACTTTCCTACAGATGGTATAAACAAGAATAAATTATTATGTTTTTCATGTCGAATCTTTTCAAAATTATATGTATGTATGTATGTGAAAACCCTTTAAAAAACTTTTTCACAATATTCAAGTACATTCTCTTAATATGTGCCTAACTCCTAATAAATCTTAAACCTGGGCTCTGATACCAAATATAATAAACCACACCTCCAGACATAGTGGTCTAAAGCCTACAGTGACTTTTAGACTCGTGTCGTGCCAAGAACTACAAGCTATCGGTTTTTGGAACATTACAGAACATGGTTATATGGATAAAATATAAGACATTTTATACTTTCAGATCTCATAGCAAAAGGCAATAAAATATAAATATAGAAAATAATCATCTTAAAATATATCCTAGAAAACATGGTATCCAAATATATGTAATCAAAAATCCAAAGTTTACAAATTAATAGCCTAAAGTTGGATAAGTACTAAATATAGTAGAGAGTTATATGGAGAATAATGAAGAATAATATGCAATAAAAACGCCAAGCTCGCTTATCCACATACTAGATTTGGGCTAATTACCTACTACCCTATCCTTCTATGGTGGGGGAAAAAGAAAGGAGTGGGTCAGACAAGAGTCTGGTGAATGAGTTGTATTACTAATATACGGTGATCACATGCAATTGACTTCATTTATAATTTACATGACCTAGGGTGTCCTACTTGTGCTTGTGAATTACCTACCGGGGTTGGTCACATTAACCTAAAGAATATAGTTCCAAATACATCTACACTCATCATCTTATGGAGATTTATACCATGGGGTCGAACAACTATTCGAACCACCATCATAATGAAACAGATAATTAATTTACAATGGATCGAACTAATATTCTCTAGGACTGCTTCTAACATAAGATCACATAAAATGTCACCCTTTGGGACTACATTACCCAAACTATGACTACAATGTATTCTATTTATACATTAAGAGGGTCCTGCAATGCCAACTTGCATCAAATATGACTTAGAGTCTACTGAAGCATCCGTGTCCAAAACTCAATGAAAACACTACTTATTGCATTGCATCGGGCTTCCACCAACAATTTTACATCCTAATTGCGGTATGCATGGAAGAACCCCCTATTAGTGTCGGACCATGCACCGAGTTGGACATCCACCAACAGCATCGCACGTACATCGAAGAAACTCTTGTTGGTGTCGTGTGCTTAGGACACCCTCGCAATCGAATCACCTTTATCGAATATCAAATTCGTAGAAAAAATAGTGTCTAGGGCTAATATCCGAAGTCAAGAATTAAAGAACTAATTACCCTTGCTTATATAATATATACACACACTAATATATATTCTAAACCTGAGCCATTGGCCAAGGTTCAAGTTGCATCTAAAAAACATTGACCGATACATCGCTGCTTACTGTAGCGGTCGATTGCTAGTTGTCAACTGGCCACGATAAGCCTGCCGATCGATCGAGTTTTGATTATTACATTTTTTTGTTTAATGTTAATCATATTTATGATAGTATGCTTTTAATAGTAAACTCTATTTTGTTTAACAGTAACTCCATCCCAACGTTTGACTCGATTTTACCTATTTGTTTAAATCTACAATTTTGCATATATTTCCAATAATTTTCATGTATAGCTTATATTTCGTTTACAACATTTTATTTTTATCAATTACGTAATTACATAGGTATATTTACGTCTCAAAAATCTGTTTAGGGTGAAACCAATAGGGTATATGCACAATTAATTTCATATTCGATTCAAAGTGAGCGGTAGGGTGTTTTCACATTAAAATCAAGTTGTATTAATTCCAATCATATCTCAAAATTTACTGCAAATCCAAATGAATTTCTTTTCTTTAATCAAAATTTAATCAAATGGAGTCTGTATTTATATGATTTAGATTTTCAATCATATTTCTATCTAATTATAATTTAGATATCTTCAAATAATTTTCAAATTAAACTTTCATCTCTTATTTAAGCTATTTAATTTCCAGATCAAATAGATATATGAATAAACTCAATTACTTGAAAATCATCATATTTAATAATAAACTCACTCACCACTTAAGAGCTTTTCTCTTTTTTTCCCTGACTTGAATCATCCTCCTATGATTTGTTGATCCCTCTTAATTTGATTATCGCCTCTTCTTCCAAAATCTTTGATTTGTGATTTAACTTTTTTGTTTTAGAAATTTTTGAGAGGATAAAGAGTTTAGAGCATATTAAATAGACTGAAGTTTTCTAAATGATTACTGTGAGGGTTAACATCCTATTTATAAATGTTGAAATCAATGCCAACTGTTAAATTTAATGACATAATTCTAGGTTTATGGCCCAGGCTTACCCTATTCAAAGTTGTTCGACTGGTCAATCGGTATATCGGGGGCAGTAGAATGCTAAGGGTTGACCAGTCCTAATAAAGCTATCGATCGGTTATAGTTACCTAATTTAAAATTCCTTTCCTTATATATATATATAGTTATTTTCAATTGCAAGTTATTAAAATTTAACAATTTTTTCATATGAACTTCAATTACAAAATTTTATATATGAAAATTATCTAGAAAAACCCTAGGAACGCAACATTGGAAGTTTCATAGAAAATTCTGATGTTTGTTCAGATTAAATTTTATCCCTATTAATTAATTAATTGATTAATTTCCCATAATCAATTTTCAATCAATTTTTTAGGGTGTTACACTCTCTGATGTTGATAAACTACATTTTGTGGGTTGTGGAATTATGGATCTTAATGCTAGTTAAACACTAGAGGGGGTGAATAGTATTTTCTAACTTTTGTAAATCTTTTTAAAAATACTTTCAACTTAAATATTAAATCTCAAATTAACAACACAGGATTATACAAGTAAACAGTCCTAGATGCAATCATAGATAAAAATAAAAGTATAAAGGAAAGTAAAAGGTTAGAGATATGACGTCAAGGATTTTATACTAGTCGAATTTCCCAAACATCTAGTCCCGTACAATTACTTATAAAGATTTCTTTTCAAATGCCAATTTTTAATCGAGAAAAAGGCAAACTCAATTATAATCTCGATTCTGAGCCTATGAGAAATACCCTTATGATTTTTTGGGCTTAGGGTACACCCACTTGATTTGGGCAGGCTATAAGCATACCCACTTAGGTTTTCGGGCTACCAAGCACACCCACTTGATTTGAATGGGCTATAAGCATAACCAAGCAAATACAAATAGAGTATGAAAGTTTTTTTAAGATAATTTCTTGAAATTTGGATACAATGGATCCTATACCTCTTGGATAGCACTTTGATCTTTGATTTGAGAGAGAGATGATTCCAAAACGGTAAGAAAGTAGTAGCGAATCAATACAATGAAGTTTGAATTGATTCCATATGATTTTGAAGAGAACAGAGTATATTTTAAATGGAGGTTTCAAGAGAATAAGAGGAGGGAAGAAAATAGGTTTATAACTATCAAAAAATTCGTTTGAACTCCTCTTTATATAGTGAATAAAACGATGTGTCCGTTTGCATAGAGTAGCGACGAATAGACACTTCTTTTCAAAATTTGAAAAACCATTTGGCGGCATGTATATCGACATATACATACCATATATGTCGCCATATACATGTATTTTTTGAAAACTAGTTTCTTTTAAACTGTTTGGAAGATCCTATACTTTGTAAAATAATTAGATATCTTATAAAATAGTTTAATATAGTTTATAAACATTTTGAACTTTGAAAAACTTTTATAATATATAATGAAATTTATTCTTAAATTTTATTTTATTTTAAAATATAAAAGAAAAATAAGTGATAGAGATCAAAAATTGCTATTAGGGACTTTAACAGTATGCTACAACTCTATACACTGTATTATAGCCTTGAGATCTTTATATCTTGGTCTTTGTACTCGTGATTTTTTATGTCCATTTCTTAAGTCTTTATACGGTACATCCTTTGATTTAACACTTGTGTGATATCCTGATGTAACACCGTCCTTCTATACATATACTATCCAAAAGTAAAATTAGGTACTATTTTTAGATAATACAAAGAATGAGGCTACATGGATACACATGTGAATATTCTCTTGGACCAATACTAGTATGTATTAAACAACAAATAAATATCTCACCTATATGTACACGCTATCGGTACAAAGAAGTGAACATGTGTGCCTTCTGGACAGAACAATACATAATATACAGTACATAATAGAGAACACAGAGTCAATTGCAGCGATAAAATATAATATATAATGTAATAATTCCATCTGAATTCAACATGTATCTGTTAGAAACTCTATTGTTGGATTTTAATGACAACAACTATACAATTATGCCAAAGAATCTCTAAGCTAATTTGCAGGTACATAAGCATCGAAAAGAGACAAACAAATACGTTCAAAATGAAGACTCGCGGTACAAAAGAGGATGAAAGTATGTATATAGAGATACAAGAAGAGATATACACGATAGAGACAAGACATAGGTGACAAACAAAGTATTATTAGTCATAGAGTGTCATGTCTAGAGTTTACAAATGTTAAAATTTTCTCAAAATGGTATACACACATTTACATTCATATTTTAAATGAAAAATCAAGTTTTCAAAAATTGCATGGAGCGAGGCTCCAACCCAGGTCAATAGTTTAGAAGGCAAGTGCTCTAACCAAATGAGCTATGGTAACTTTTGTTTATTAATAGAATTCAATCGGCTGAATAATACCATTCAGACAGTTGAATGCTGAAATATTTCATAAATTGATACGAAGTTTCAGCCGACTGAATGGTCTCATTCAGCCGACTGAATGGTCTCATTCAGCCGGCTGAATTAGGCCTGAAAATGCCTGTTTCTTTGCTGTTTTCAAAATTAACAAATTCAAAAGGCTGAATTATATTTTCAGCCGGCTGAATATTTATAGCGGCTATTTTTTATGAAAAGACACTTCTCTTCATTGAAGAGAAACATCTTCAAATCAACAGTTGCACCTATTTCTTTTTAACATTTTCTTTCATGAAAGATTGCAACTTTTAATCTATATAAATAAAGTTTAGAATTCAAAAAACAATTAACTAAATGATTTTAATATTCTTGAATTCTTATCTCTTATGTCTCTATTTTCAATTTGCACACAAACTGCATACAATCTCTGATCGTTGATCACTCTTTCTTCCATATTCTTCAAGCACATTGCACTATATATCATAAATAAGAAGATTATAGGAAGATTGTATTAATTGACTTATCAGTGCTATTTAAAATATCATACTACGGTCGGATACTTTTTTATTTGTAAAGAAGTCCTATTCGGTTGCTCGGGCGATAGAAGTCCTATTTGGTCGCTTAGGCGGTAGAAGTCCTATTCGGTTGCTCAAGCAGTGTAAACCTATTCCTCCAAGTTGAGTGAGGGTTGCTATTTTAATTCTAGAAGGAGTCTGGGACTATACGTAGAACGGACGTTCGAACCTGTATAAAAATCTATGGTGTCATTTACTTCACTGCTTTAATTATTTACTTGCCTAATTATTATTCCACACAAGTAGTTTATCCATGTTAAATGATCCTATAACACAATCACTTTCATTTGGTATCAGAGCCTGGAATTCTATCGATCGTTACAACATCATAGAATAATGGCCAAAAAAAGATCTAATCGAAATACAACAAGCAAAATCCCTGTCAAAGCCACCAATGAGGATTATAAAAAGATACTTTCTGATTTACAAATTTTTGTAAATGGTAATAACGAATTAGTTAGTATATGCGATAAAATCTCAAAGCATAACTTTCTTATTTTTAGAAAAGATGAAATAAATCAAAATTGAAAATGAGAAAATAAAAAAAGATAAATTAGATTTAGAAAATCAATATGGTGTTTTGAAAATTAATTTTGAGGCTCTTAAAGATTTTCTAGATGAACAAAATACTTTGTTTGAAAAAGATAAAGAAAATTTTTCAAAAGAAATTATGGATTTGAAAAGACAAAATGATTTATTACAATCATCTTTAGATAATTTAGAATCTTGAATTTTTCTTCTCGAAAATGAGAACTGTATGTTAAAAAAGAATTCTGAATTAAAAAGCAAATTGATATTTTGAGAAAGTAATATTTCTTTTGAAAATAATAATTGTTACTTTAAAGCTAAATTTGATAAACTAAACACTGAAGTCACAAAATTTAATAAAGGTCATAACGATTTAAACATGATTTTATCTAGTTCTAGACCTTTACATAATAAAGCTGGTTTAGGAAATAGTAAAACTGATCGTAGAAATAGCACTAGATATACTTTCATGTATAGTAAAAAAATTAGTTCTAGTACTAGATTTAAAGTAAAGTCTAAATCCAATTTTTATAGAAATTCAAATACTGCTATGACCAATAATGTTCACAATTTGTCTAGAAGTACAAAATCACTGACAGGAAATATGAATAATGATTACCTATGTATGTGGGTTCCTATTAATTAAAAAAATAGAGAAAAATACATTAATGGTTATTTTGACATGGCAGTTAATAATGAAAATTATATTTATAAAGGTTTAACCACACCCAAATGGGTATGGTTTCCCCAAGTCCTAACCCTCAGACCCTAACATAGTAAGTGGGTACCAAAAATGATTATTATTTATTGCAGGTACTTGAAGAAACAAAAGGAAATGCACAGATTTTCAAATTTTAACAGATGTCCATACGTTTAATAGAATTACATGCTTACAATAAAATATGGACTTCAGCAAATACGAAAAAATCTATTTTTTTTCCATAACTAATATTGAGTTTATCCTCCTATTTACAAGATATTTTAGAAAATTTATCATACTCCCTCGTTCTTTTTTATAATGATAAAGGGTGAGAAATTCATATGCATATTGATAGAAGGAGATATTATACTTAGGGGGAAATGTTATACCTAGGAGGAGCTTTAAACATATTAATATTATTTTATATATAGAATGAATATTTTTTTAAAATTGTATAGTTGTCATCATCAAAAAGGGGGAGAATGTTAGAACCTCTATTATTGGATTTTAATGACAATAACTATACAATTATACCAAAGAATCTCTAAGCTAATCTGCAAGTACATAAGCATCAAAAAGAGACAAACAAATACGTTCAAAATGAAGATTTACAATACAAAAGAGGATGAAAGTATGTATATGGAGATATAAGAAGAGAAAAACACGGTAGAGACAAGACGAAGGTGACAAACAAAGTGTTATTAGTCATAGAGTGTTGTGTCTATAGTTTACAAATGTTAAAATCTTCTCAAAATGGTATACACACATATACATTCATATTTTAAATGAAAAATCAAGTTTTCAAAAATTGCATGAGCGAGGCTCGAACCCGTGTCACTAGTTTAGAAGGCAAGTACTCTAACCAAATGAGCAATGATAACCTTTGTTTATCGACAGAATTCAGCCAGCTGGATAATACCATTCAGACGGCTAAATGCTAAAACATTTCATAAATTGATACGAAGTTTCAGCTGACTGAATGGTTTCATTTAGCCGGCTGAATTAGGCCTGAAAATGTCTATTTCTTTGCTGTTTTCAAAATTAACAAATTCAGAAGGCTGAAATATATTATCAGCCGGTTGAATATTTATAATGGCTATTTTTATGAAAAGACACTTCTCTACATCGAATAGAAACATCTTCAGATCAACAGTTGCACCTATTTCAACGTTTTCTTTCATGAAAGATTGCAACTTTTAATCTACATAAATAGAGTTTAGAATTCAACAAACAATTAACTTAACCGGCTTTAATTTTCTTGAATTCTTGTCTCTTTTTTCTCTATTTTCAGCTTGCACTCAAACTGCATACAACCTCTGATCGTTGGTCACTGTATCTTCCATATTCTTCAAGCACATTACACTATATATCATAAATGAGAAAATTATACGAAGATTGTACCTAATTAACTTATCAGTCTATTCAACAGAGCATACTACAATCAGATACTTTTGTTTATTTGTAAAGAAGTCCTGCTCGGTTGCTCAGGCGGTAGAAGTCAAATTCGGTTGCTAAGGCGGTAGAAGTCCTGTTCGGTTTCTCAAGCATTGTAAATCTGTTCATCCGAGTTAAATGAGGGTTGCTAGTTTAATTCCAGAAGGAGTCTGGGACTGTACGTAGAACCGGAGTTCGAACAAGTATAAAAATCTCTGGTGTCATTTACTTTACTGCTTTAATTATTTACTTACCTAATTTTAATTCTTCACAAGTAGTTTACCCATATAACACGATCCTATAGCACGGTCACTTTCATTTGGTATCAGAGCCTAGAATTCTATCGATCGTCACAACATCATAGAATAATGGCCAGAAAAAGATCCAATCGAAATACAAGAAAAATCCCTGTCAAAGCCACCAATGAGGACTACAAAAAGGTATTTTTTGATTTACAAATTTATGTACATGGTAATAATGAATTAGCTAGTATATGCGATAAAATCTCAAAGCATAACTTTCTTACTTTAGAAAAGATGAAATAAATCAAAATTGAAAATGAGAAATTAAAAAAAAAAGAAATTAGATTTCGAAAATCAACATGGTGTTTTAAAAAATAATTTTAAGGCTCTTAAAGATTTTCTAGATGAACCAAATACTTTGTTTGAAAAAAAAAATCAAAAGAAATTATGGATTTGAAAAGACAAAATGATTTGTTACAATCATCTTTAGATAATTCGGAATCTAGAATTTTTCTTCTCGAAAATGAGAACTATACGTCAAAAAAGGAGAATTTTGAATTAAACAAGCAAATTGATATTTTGAAAAACAATAATATTTCTTTTTAAAATAATAATTGTGACTTTAAAGATAAATTTGATAAACTTAACACTGAAGTCACAAAATTTAATAAAAGTCAAAACGTTTTAAACATGATTTTATTTAGTTTTAGACCTTTACATGATAAAACTGGTTTAGGATATAATAAAACTGATCGTAGAAATAGCACTAGATACGCTTTCATGTATAGTAAAAAATATTAGTTCTAGTACTAGATTTCGAGTAAAGTCTAAATCCAATTTTTATATAAATTCAAATACTGCTATGACCAATAATGTTTATAATTTGTCTATAAGTACAAAATCATTGGCAGGAAATATAAATAAAAATTATCTAAGTATTTGGGTTCCTGTTAATTGAAAAAATAGAGAAATATACATTAATGGTTATTTTGATATGGTAGTTAATGATGAAAATTATATTTATAAAGGTTCAACCACACCCAAATGGGTATAGTTTCCTAAGACTTAACCCCCGACCCTAACATAGTAAGTGGGTACCAAAAGTGATTATTATTTATTGTGGGTACTCGGAGAAACAAAAGGAAATTGATATATTTTCGAATTTTAACGGATGTTCCATATGTTTAATATAATTACGTGCTTACAATGAAATATGGATTTCAGCAAATATGATAAAATCTTTTTTTTTCATAACTAATATTGAGTTTATCCTGTCTTTTACAGGATATTTTAGAAAAATTTATTATATTCCCTCATTCTTTTTTATAATGACAAAGGGTGAGAAATTCATATGCATATTGATAGAGGGAGATATTATACTTAGGAGGAGATATATACTTAAGGGGAGCTTTAAACATATTAATATTATTTATATATAGAATGAATATTTTTTAAATTTGTATAGTTGTCATCATCAAAAATATGGAGCATGTTAAAACCTCTTTTATTGGATTTTAATGACAACAACTATATAATTATACCAAAGAATCTCTAAGCTAATCTGCAAATACATAAGCATCAAAAAGAGACAAATAAATACGTTCAAAATGAAGATTCACGGTACAAAAGAGGATGAAAGTATGTATATGAAGATACAAGAAGAGATATACACGATAGAGACAAGACGAAGGTGACAAACAAAGTATTATTAGTCATAGAGTGTTGTGTCTAGAGTTTACAAATGTTAAAATCTTCTCAAAATGGTATACACACATGTACATTCATATTTTAAATGAAAAATCAAGTTTTCAAAAATTGCATGAGGCGAGGCTTGAACCCGGTCACTAGTTTAAAAGGCAAGTGCTTTAACCAACAGATTCCAGTTGAATGCTGAAACATTTCATAAACTGATACAAAGTTTCAACTGACTGAATGGTTTCATTCAGTCGGCTGAATTATGCCTGAAAATGCTTATTTCTTCACTGTTTTCGCAATTAACAAATTTAGAAGGCTGGATTATATTTTCAGACGGCTGAATTTTTATAACAGCTTTTTTATGAAAAGACACTTCTCTTCATTGAAGAGTGCATCTTCAAATCAATAGTTGCACCTATTTCTTTTCAGCGTTTTCTTTCATGAAAGATTGCAGCTTTAAATCTATATAAATAGAGTTTAGAAATCAACAAACAATTAACTTAACTGATTTTAATATTCTTGAATTCTTCTCTCTTATTTCTCTTATTTCAATTTGCACTCAAACTACATACTATCTTTGATCGTTGATCACTCTATCTTCCATATTCTTCAAGCATATTGCACTATATACCATAGTTGAGAAGATTATAGGAAGATTTTACTTAATTTACTTATCAGTGCTATTTAAAAGAGCATACTACAGTCATATACTTTTGTTTATTGTAAAGAAGTCATGTTCGATTGCTCAGGTAGTGTAAGCCTATTCTTTAGGGTTAAGTGAGGGTTGCTAGTTTGATTCCAGAATGGTTCTGGAACTGGACGTAGAACGGGAGTTCGAACCAGTTAAAAAAACTCTGGTGTCATTTACTTTACTTCTTTAATTATTTACTTACCTAATTATTATTTCACACAAGTAGTTTATCCATATTACACGATCCTATAGCATAGTCACTTTCAGTATCAAATGTTAAATATCTCGACATAATGATCAATTTACATCTCAGTGTCAAAATGTACAGTGAACCAATGCCCTACAAGTATCAAATAACAATCCTAATATAACACTCCTTTAAGCCTAATATAAAAAATGTTGGTCATATTATCCATGTACCTGAAATCTCTCGGACTGACCCGAGTATTATAAATAACACATTGGTCAGACTCTTTCTATAATGATGGGTGAGATGAAATATGTAAAATCAATGAAAGATTTAATATTATAACAAAAATTATGTTAACAAGTTCTAATATCTCAAGATAACAACCGCTAAAATTCACATAATAAAGTGTCATCACCCATATAAAGAATGCCACTCAGAACATGAAATCAACGGCAAATGGATGAATCATCCATATTTCTATCATCATCAAAATTGATTTATGTAAAATGTGAGATTGCCTATCAAATCATCCAAACCATATCCAACATCATACAAACTATGAATCTAAATCATACATAAACCAAAGCACCAACAATGAAGTAAGTCTACCAAATCACTAAAGAGTGTGGATATATGAGGACTGACTACACTTTAGACTCGACCAGTCTCTAGTCTAGTCAACTCTTTATAGGAAAGAGACGTGTATGCCAATCCAGTACACACACATATACCATGAATCTAATGGGAGATTGACAACTGCGTATCATAAGCCTTCTCCATGAACAAAGGTCTACTCGGCAACTATAGAGAAACCATCTATTCTTGTAATCTTCAAGGTATATGTCAATCTACTAAACTCACATACCCTGAACCACATAGGTAGACTAATAACCGTCTACCGCATGCCTGCACCAGGAACCCAAGTCTACTCCTTTACCGCAGAGTAACGTTTTATTTCTACAGTCTTTAGTTACCTTGAAGGATAACATGACCTCATCCACCAGTGGCTCATCTACATGTAGCCCCAATCATGACCCTGCTTTGCCCCTAATAGTAACAAACTGCTGACATAAGCGACACAAGGGGCAATGGGTAGCAACCCATCTACTACTACCAATACTATGATGTGTATCAAAGGGATATATATAACTACGACACTGTAGATCTAGAGCGCAACACCATGATCAGGCCATCAGGGTGGATACTAGCTAATCTGGTTCCCTCTCAAAAAATAAAGGGAGTTGGACACAATATGGATGGTAATATATTACTCATACCCTATAGCTTGGCTCTCATAAGATAACATATAACAATACAAAACTCCTCGCCGAGCATCACATATACAGATGACTATAATCCCCGTTTGAGTGGAATTTGCTTACAATGTGTAATCAAATAAAAAACATAATGGCATCCCATAACATTGCATGTTATTCGGATAATTATTCAATATTCATAAGCTACACTCAATCCATACTAGATATCACTGTATGAAAAGTCCGATGAATAACCGAAAAAGTGTTACCGAAAGTTTCATACCAAACTGTATCACTAAACCGTTTATTCAAATTTTCCATCACATAGAAATAAGATCCCATAAATCAAATAAAAGTATGTCATCACCATATCATCTTAAAAATATATCACAAATCAATATCAACGGTGAATCATTCATGATATCGAGATTAATGCCAAAATGAGAAATCCAAAAATAAAGAAACCATGCATAAAATCCTAGTTTTAATACAAACATGAATAATAATAAAGTTTAAATAAAATATTTCATTAAACAATTAAATTAAATATTCAATTCACTACTACAAAACAGGCCATTTGCATCGGTTGTTTACCCCCCTTTTGCATCAGTTCAACAACCGATGCAACAGGCTTAACACTTTTGCATCAGTTCTAAAACCGATGCAAAAAGGCCCTTTTTGCATCGGTTGTTACTAACAACTGATGCAAAATATCATGGTTGGTTGCTTAGACACAGCCCCCATGTTGCATCGGTTGTAATGAAAACCGATGCAACTAATCCCTCTATTGCATCAGCTATTTATACCTGATGCAAAAAAACCATTCTCATATAATATTATTAGAGTACTCAAATAGACTATATATATATTATTGATTATAACAAACAATTATTGCATGCAATATTATTATCATTCAAAATTAAATTTGATGGCAAATACATAATCAGATTTAATAATTCTACAAAAGAATGAAAACATATTCAGACACTAAATTCAGACAACGGTCCTTCATGTCGTATGTAGTCATACATGAGTCCTTGGAAAGGGCTGGTACTTCTTGGTTGCGTGAGATAAGTAGTATTTGAACCTTTGACTGATCCATAGGATGCAGCAACCAATAACACGGCGACTGCGAGCTATTTCATATATTGCAATGTAATACAAAAATATTGTGTACATAAGGCGATCAACAGACATATGTTTTGAACTAATTCTATATATACATCTTTCCAACAATAAAATGTGTAACATTATGCTTAATAGCAATCTTTAAGTGGACAAAGACAGTAAACGAATATATGAATTTGTTTATTATAGTTAATATCTTTAAGTGGCCCTTTGCTGTTGCTTCCCTTTTCTTTCATGTTTAAGCAAAGTTACTTTGCATTTGCAAGCTCTGTCTTTTAGTTCACAATAGAAGTCTTACTGCAGGTTTGAACGCAGAAAGAGCAGATAAATACCTAAACATAAACAAGTATAATTCTCTGCCATGAAAAATGAACACGTGAGTAATTGCAATTTTAATATGGTTTGGTACAGGGTTTGTGCATGAATAGCATTTCCAAATAATTTAGCAATTGTGGCTGACAACTGGTTGACACAAGTCAATCTTTTAAAGGATGGAATACTATGGTACATGAATTGATCCAATTATTTACCAAGAAGGGAATATGAAACAGGGCCCATGGCATTGGATTTCATGGCCATAAATTATGTTGATGCAACACATGTTAAATAAACTACCACAAATAACAACTTCACAGTGATCTCCAAGCTAAATTAAGAAATCTAATACACGTTATATTGAGCCAATTCTGTTTCCAATCTAATATGCAATAACAACGATTATAATAATGGATAAAAGATCCGTAGCTCTTTTCTTATGACGTAGAAACACCAGTAATCATATCCAATAATGACTGATACATGTGGCGATGAAGGAAAATCTTTTTGCAAACAAAATCGTAATACAATTGATGTCCAACTTTGAAAGATACTCGTGATGATTTTGAAGCACACAAGTCATAAATATAACAACAACCTATGGTTGTAATGTTGAACAATATTTTATTTCCCTATACTATATAGTATATATAAGACTTTATCAAAATTATGCAGGTTAAAATTTTAATTTTTATGTCTACATACCTATTACGACTGACATGCTTTTAACTAATTCTGCAAAAGAACTATCATATATCACACCTGCATGAATAAGAACTATGAAGCTTCCAAACAAAGTACACATTTGCACTTCTCTGGCTCAAAGAATATTTATTGCAGTAGATCCCTTTATGTCAACCGTGATGACCATGAGTGTTACTCAGCATTGACAACGTAGTAAGTTAAGTGGTACCAAATAAATAAATAAAATAAAGTAGGAGGAAGAAGTGTACTTGTAATTCAGCATGTGCGGACGATGCGAGTGCCACCCGTAGGATGTAAGGTCTGGTTTTGTTCACATGCTTTAGTCCAAATTCCACTTGCCATGTTGTACCCACGTAACTCTTCTGACCAACATTTCTGCATGATTCGCGAAAACATTTGGTATGAAAAATTGATTGCTGTTACTACCAAAAATTCACATTTTTATCGCAGTATGATGCAATTTTAACTTTTGAATATGAAATGTTCATTAATCTATACCTAGTAACCTGGGTGAAGAACCAATATTTAGTGTAGTTACTTTTCCCAACAGTATAAATCAGATCTCTGTTAGGATAGAATTCTTTGTACCCCTCCCACAAACCATATTGCCTAAATCTGCAATGAAAGCAAGGTTGTTATTGGTATATAACTATGAATAACATTGTTATGGAGAACAGTTTGAGAGATAATAGCATCCAAATCAACGGTAATATTCATCCTGTTATAATTTAAGCCCATTATTGTTTAAGCTTGTTACATAAACGATTTTTATTCAAGGTTTCAAATCTTAGAATTTACTATATCCAGGTCACTGTTTATACTGATTCTACTCAATGTTGTTTCTCTAGCTCACTAAAGAAAAACTGAGATGTCATTCAAAAAGATCCTTTATGTACATTTCATACTGCTTAGTATCAAAAAAGCCAATATAATTTCAAAATATAAATTACCTTAACAGAAACCCATTGAGATAAATTTGTATATATTGTATCACCATGGTCAGAACAATAGATGACCATCTAAATTAACCAGAAGAGTGTGTTTACAAAATACACTATTCTATATAAATCAATGAAGACATAAATGCACTCTTATGGCATGCCAGGCAATGGTAAAAATTTAACTATATCTCAGAAAATGCAACAAATGTATGTAGTTTGAACAAAATGCTCAAGTTTGATTACCACCAACCTGTGCAAACATGTGATAAGGAGGAAGGGCTGACATTACAAAGTGGCGGTCATCTGGATTGTTCTTTATTTTGTCAATTACATCAAAAAACTGATCAAATCCTTTCCCAGAGTAATCGGCGTGCATGTCAGTATATCTGACAATATTCTTCTGACATGAATATACGATAGATTGATAAAATTGAACCACAGAATTTTATAAAAACGTTGTTTCGGTAGGCTTAGTTATCTTACTTGGCACCAATGTGTCTCCACTGAAACCCATATACTAGCCCCAAATCTTCTTCTTCCATGTTAGATAAACCGATGCTACAAGAGAAAACGATTTACAAATTGATCTTGCAACAATTTTGGGTGGAGATTGTGAGTCAAAATACCGACCTGTTAAGATATTCTCTTAATGCATTGCCATCCCATATATGTATAACCTTTTCCTGTAAAACCTGACCAAAATAAAACCATATATATTATCAGGTATGTTAATTGTGTGTCCACCTCCAGAAAAGCATACTATCATAAAATAAATACTTTTCATATGATTTTGGTAGATTTTCTAATGATATTATCAGGCTATATGTACTTCACAAAAAAAACAGTAACAATTAAAAATCAGTGAAAAATGAATTCTAAAGGCAACATAATGATTTATTATATATTGTTGTGCAATGCTTACAGTGAAAGCTAATATATATTGTTGGCTTGGTAATAGTATATGAAGAAGCATACATTGACTTGGTAATGTAATTGAACGGTGTAGGAAGCCTCTCATCATCGACATCATTCACCACTTTAATTGGCTTGTCCTCTTTGCCATCGGAAATGTCATAAAATGGTGGATTAGGCAATATTTATAATCCTCTAATATCAATTGTTGCTTGGTCGGGAATTCTACACAACTGAAACACAACTTGCAATTCTTAATAGTATATTTCTTAGCTATATACAATCCATCATATACATATGTTTTCTTACCTGAAAGGGTCCGTCCACGAACTACACGAATTGGGATTTTATCTTCAATGCTATTTTTCATTGCTAAGTTTCTACCCTCAAGTTTCTTATCTTTGTCAAATGTTCTTCCTGTTTCTGAGTACATCAGTACATCCTTATCGCATTTTTTATTAAGCGACATTATACTGATAAGAGTGGCTTTGTCTACAGTATGATTGTTCTTTTGCAATGAAGAGGCCACCGTATCATCGGATGAATTAACAATTGAGGGTGCTTCTTTGTATTGCTCAACTGAATTTTTATTATTCGTCGGTTGGAAGATGTTTAACATTATATCGTCGGCTTTCAATTGGTTGAAAGCTGCAGCATTACTTGGTGGCTCTTTTCTTTGTTTGAGTGCATGAGGACCCTGATCAAAATGCAAAGATTTATTAATATTCAAACAAAAACTAAGATATCAACTGGCATGCTGCAAGATTCAACAACAAGTCCTTAACTTTATACTTAAATACATAAAAGTTCTGTACCACTTATTACAGTCCATAGCAGGTCCATAACACATACATTTTTGTTCATAAATGACAAAAGAAAGTTCAAATTACTCACAGAATAATGAGTTGTACGTTATTCCAAAATTTTCAGCATGTACAATTAAACAATAAAAACTGATCACAAATCCGATTTACAAAAGAATATCATGATTTAACTATATCATTTCCACACAGAAGTACAAAACATAACATATATCGTTTAAGTTTTCAAGATACATGTGATTTTGATAGTGAAATGAATTATCAAATCCAAATTTGTATAGGAAATTATCGAGGTTTAGAAATTGATTTTTTTAATGATATTATAGTGTGAAAAAAGTTGTTATATTTTTGTTAATTTATATCGAATCATAATAACTTCGTATTTATGTCTATGTTCCTGCAACTCAGCACCATTGCCATGCCTTCATCTATAAGTGACCATACCCCTATTTTGGTCTCTTTTAGCACTACTAATCACCCACGGAAAAGAGTTCCTTTTTGCTATATGAACAATTGGTGCTACTTTGAATGGTATGCTCACTGTATAGAAAAAGAATTGTTTGCTACTACATGGGGTTCCCCGTCATATATTCTGATAGACGAATTGAAGACAGTGAAATCTGAACTGAAAGCATGAACAGATCAAGAGCAACTGGTAACAATATTACTACACTACAAAAGGAGTTTGACACCATTTTTCATCAACTTGACCAAACACCAGTGAATGTTTTGCTTTATGAAAATATGTATTATATGGGCCAGCAGCTTAATGATTAACTGTGCAAACAGTATGAGTTGTTGAGACAGCAAAGTAAAGTATGGTGGCTACAAAAAGGGGACCGAAACACCAAGTACCTTTATGCTAAAATGTCTATGAGAATGCATAAAACTAAAATACATGCCTTAATGAATTCGCAAGGAAATTATATTTATGACAGCAACAATATTCGGGACGAAGCCATTGCATATTATCATCTTTTATTTAATGGTGACACAGCCACTGTGTATCCATCTATTTCACCATGAATGCAAATTAATGACTTAGGGAAAAAAAATACTTATCTGCCCCGGTCACTTTGGTGGAAATTAAAGCGACTATTTTCTCTATTGATGACTATAAAAGTCCGGGACCTTATGGATTCTCAGCTAAATTTTATAAACTGCATTGGGATGCCCTGTCAAGTATCTTGAATCATAATTAAAATTTCAAAAATAAGTGTTCGATCCACCAGCTAATATTAATTAGTTAAGGAACATGGTGTACTCAGTATATTTTGTTTAAGAAAATTAGATCAATTAACATGAGTTTCTACTGAAAACAATATTAGACTAGCAAAAATAATGGCAAGACAATAATATGACAGGGTCTCAGAGATTACCACAATCATTCTTTCCAAAAGGATCCAAACAATAACAAAATGATGTATCAAAACCCATGTAGAATGGAAAAATTATTAAATAAAAAATAAAAGAAGGATATACGAGAACGTGATTGTTAATACCTGTCTCCTAATTTACTGCTTGAAGACGCAGATTCAAATCCTCACGCAAATCTGCAATAGTAACAAAAGATTTTTTTTTGAGCTTCTATTGGATCCAATTGGGAGCAAAACGAACGAACAGGGAAGTCTCAAACGGCGGCGCCGCTGGACGATAGAGGACCAGGGATATCCCAGTAATTTGAGGCTTTGAATGGTGTGGCCGAAGGAGCCCTACACGATGAAGTCGACAAAGTGCCATCGTTAAATTTTTTGATTTGCACTTTGGGAATTGGGTGAAGAAGATCGGTGGGAAGTGAAATTTTATCGAACTGCTTTGATTTCGATTTTTATTTGTTTGAGATGCTCGGCCGTGGATTTCTTATTGTAAATAGATTTCGAGTTTGCTGCCATCTTCGCCATTAAAATTTTAAAGCTTCATTTTGATTTTTTCTTTTGTTCGATTTGAAAATGAAAAGAAGCAGGGCACGGTATTTTTTTTTTGGAGTGGGTTATTGAGGAGGAAGGAGTTAATTTGTCCAAAGTAAACTTTGAAGCCAATTTTTCATTATTTCCCACCTAAATTTTATATTGCCATCAACATGTAGTTGCATCGGTTGACTTTAAAACCGATGCATTAAAACTATTTGCATCGGTTGTTGGTGAGAACTGATGCAAATTTGATTTTTTTTATTACCTATTGCTTTCCACGTACCAATTGCATCGGTTATTAAGATAGAACTGATGCAAATAGTTATATTTGCATCAGTTTTTACTTCAACTGATGCAAATGAGGTGAAGCAATATGCACTTTTTGTACTAGTGATTATTCATATAAAACATTCAAATCACTTATTAAATCAAATATCCTTTATAATAAAAATCACTTAAAACAGTATTATTATTTCCATAATACAATTTATAAAATAGCTATATATATACGTATGTATGTATATGTATATGTAAGTATGTATCTGTATATTTATGTATGTATATATGTTCCTTTATACCAAATTCAAATTTATAATATATTATAATATTGATTTGAAAAGAGTTTTATAACCAAAAGAAATCTATATTTATATTTTTAATTAAAAATATTTATAAATTTAAATGTATCTAAATTATTTATAATGTAACAAAATAGTGATAAATACTTTGAATAAAATTTTAAAACTCTTAAATACTTTGTCTAAGATTTCCAGACATACATTAAGACAAGCAATGAAAAAAAAATTAGGGAATAAAATTACTCCATAAACGTATCAACAAATAATGATATAAATATCGCATGATCCCAGTCGAGTTCCATCAAATTTCGGTTAGACATAAAATTAACACAACTCGACATATAAATAAATATTTATTTCAATTCGTAAACGGATAGAATTCCGTTTGTAAATTAACACTTCCAACTCAATAACGACCGATTACAAAATTAGTACCGAACAATCAATCAATCTAATATCCAAACCAAACTATTCAACCTAGCAAACGCAATCAATTCATTCAAGTAATATAACCTAATTGGTTTGTGTATTTATATAACTAATGGACTATGAAATAAATCTGGATGTGGATGGAAAAAAACTCACCTCGAACAATGCTCAAGTTTTAATAATTAGCAACAAGACGATGCTAACGTCACTACCAAACCCACACGCAACGGCAACACTACTCCAATCAATCGTGAACACTTGCTCCACTCGAACGCATATAATCGCTCCACCAAAATTTACGTACAGCCAATCCTTTAAATGTTAGCATAAACTTGCTCCCGCCTTCACGTCACCAGCATCAACAACTGCCTACATTCCATGTCACAACTTCCTACCTCCTTCACATCACCAGCACCAACAGCTACCTCCATTCCATGTCACAACTTCCTCCACACAGCAGCATCACCAACCTTCATCAATGTTAGCCTCAAAACTTGTTCACGTGTTTCCATGCGGACGCCGTTAACGTAGCCACAATCTCCTAAATGCACACATCTCTAATCGAACTCTCCTTCAATCGCCAATCAAGCTCCTCAACATCGCATTTATCCTATGAACTCCCATATATTGCCCGTTTCAATCAAGCCTTGCCCTCCACCCTAGCATCGCAGTGACAACATTTGTCGACCACTAGTCAATCGAGGCATCTCCCCTCCTTCCATAGCGTCGTCGATGCCAAAGTTTGAGTATCTTACGCGATACTTTTTTTCTTTCTTATGTGTGAATTCATTTGGGAATTTAAGGCTAAAACTGAAAATAGAGGAGGTTCGTGCATAATTGGTAAATATACAAGGAAAGGAGTTTTCTGGGAAATGGAGAATAGTTTAAATGGGCTTGGGTATCTTTTGGGCTTTGTTTTAATTACTATTTTTTCCCATCTTTTTATTTTAAAAGATTCTCTTAAATTATTTGTAAATTTATTTCAATCCAATTCAACATAATTTAAACTTCATTTTACAAATATGTTTACATACTTATACAACTTCTTCCAATTTGTTACTTGCTTATTTCAATTTAATTATCCATCAAAACATTTTATTCGATTCTAATAAATTATACCCACAGAACTTATTAATTTATTTCAATTTATAAAATCAAAATGTTACATTAAATAGAATTTAACTAAGTAAAATTTATTTTCAAAATATAAATTATCAAACATCAAATTCGAACAATTTTATTTTAATTAGATTTATTTATACAACGTAGATAGCGGGGTATTTATAGACTCTCACCTCATAACAACTACGTCCTCGCAATTTCTTATAGGGAGATGTCAAACAACTCGTACCCTGACTTTCTTCGTATTTAAACTGTTCTCTAAAATTTAGTTTACTCAATCCTCTATGTGGCTCTTTCTCCAATTCTCTTATTGTATGCTACAATGTAAATAAATTTAATTCAATGACTTTCTATTTCTACAAGATAAAAATGTTGTAAAATTCTAAGTATCAAAATTTTTGAAAAAAATCGGTAGAGTCTTTTTTGCACGAAGAGCATTTCAAAAAATCACAATATGACAAAATATGTATACATCCACTAAAACATGATCAGAAATGATTTATATATCAAAATCTTGGCACACTGCATACATTTCAAAGTATACATCACTCTTTTAGGTCAAAAGTACCTTATTCTTGCATTATTAAGATAAAATAAGCATGTATTCATAACATTACCTTTTAAATTTGCACATATGTGTGAATTATATATATATTTATCAATGAAATAATAACGATTCTTGGTTAAGCATTTTAAAGTTCTAAGATTCTACTGCAACTATAATCTAAAAGACTCTTCCTTCTTTTTCTAAGAAAAAAGAAACTGCACTCATCCTACTTTTTTTCCACATGTTATACAAAAGAACCAGGTGCATTTAGGATACATATACATGACCCCATAAGCTGGCAAAAATGTACACCGGCACCACAATTAACGATGACATCGTGTAGATGGCTACCTACCACAGAATAATATGAAAAGGCCCCAAAAAAAAAGCTTCCTGTGTTATGAAGACCCACTTTTTAGTGGTGCTAGTGATGTAACTAGGATTTTGGTTTGTGTAGCGCAGATTATGTGAATGTAAATAAAATAAAATTCAAATAATTGCATTAATTAATGTTGATGCTTGCATGCACACCAACGTTCAACTATTTGCATTAATATATATAATTTTATCAGTAATTGAGATACTATTTAAATCAGTAATAAATTTGGATACTGAAGGATTAATTTTCACACAAATCTAGATGCTAACAAGTTGATTTAACTCAGCAACAAATTCAATAACAAATTTAATTAGATGATAAAAATTGAGATCCTAATATAACGTAGCTTGGAAAATCAGTTGAGAATTTTTTATTGTATTTTCTGAGCAAAATTAGATACAAATTGATATTTTTTTGAGAAAATTATTTTGTTAGTAAGTTTTTGATACAAATTTTAAATTTAGGTTCCTTTAGGGTTTGGAGAATTTTTGTAACTAGACTGTTTTACTACTAAGGTTTGAACAAACTAGAGTACAAGTTTTGTGGAAAAAAATTAGATACAAATAGGGAGTTTATTACTTACAGCCATAGTAAAAAGCTGCTAGGGTTTTGAATATTACAAGATGAAGAATAATGAAGCAAGCAGTTGATGTGGATCAAGAGCAATGAGCTTACACATGCGGTGTCTACTAATGCGAGCTTCCTCTGTCTGATGTAAATTGAAACTAGGATAGAAGGTGGAAAAGTCAATGAAGTTGTGATGGGGGTTTCTGGATAAGTACGCAAAGCTCTTTGCTTTTACTTTACTTTTTTTTGCATAGGGCAACTGCCAACCCCACCACGGTGGTGCCCAACAGCTCCTATGTACATAAACATTACGCATGGAATTATAATGTAATGTAATTGAACTGAGATATATGCCAAATGAGTGTTAAATATGATCGAAATTTTCACAGGCACACTGAAGGTGAACTAAACAATAGCATGCATGCATTCTAAATTAAAGGGCAAACACTACACAAACTCAACATATATGCTACATAGCTTATAGAATACTTGTAAGTTATAAGATAATTAACTAAAGACAACATAATGTGGTCACCTTATGTTGCTGTGACTGAATATGACATGATATATTCAACACGATTAACCACGAAAACATCACTTACGTTTGCTAAAAACGAAAGAACTTAGAAGTTCCGGGTGCATGAATGTATCTTTGGTACCGAAAATAGAAATTAATCCAAAACTTGTACTTGTGTGTGTGTTCGTGTGTGTAAGTATTTATGGTATAATTAGAAACGACGGAATTTGTTCACTTATTGTTATACGTCTAGTATACCAAAACAGAGAATAATCAATTATAAACTCGTCGCACAAGTTTATAACTCAGATTTCCACTACACTGAAATTATGTATTAATTATTATAACAAAATGAATGTTGTAAACAAGTTACAACAACAACGTTATACTATTTATAGAAATAACACAACGTATAAACGAAATATTATAGAATAAACTAGAATCTAACCGGATATCGTCTGAGGCTTGCATAACAATTTCCTTAAGAATTTTATTTCAAAATTCCCCCAAGATACAACAGACGTATTCTGCTCGAGATTGTAGTGAGTATATCACTTTGTGATTTAGAGTATAGCAGCATAAGAGAAGAAGAAGATTCAGATTTCTAAAAATGAGTGTGGAAAGTGATCAGTTTTCCTTCTTATTTATAGTTGGTCCGTATCTATTCCGAACGTTCGTGTCTGCACCCGTTCGCTCAAACAGTCGCGTCTGTACCTCTTCGTACAGTCACATCTGTTTTTCTGTCATCGCTGCCCTTTAACGGGTCGCACCCTCCTGCTATTCGCTTATGTTTGCCTACGCTACTTTAGTCGGGTCGCACCCGCTCATGCTGCATCCATTCGCCCGCGTCTGCTTAAGTAGGGTCGCACCCGCCTGTGTTCGGTCGTATCTGTTTGTTCTAACGGATCGCACCCGCTACTGTTCGTGCCTATTCAACCCGCGTCCGCTTCCGAACAGATCTGCATCTGTTCGTATGGCATGCAACTGTCAGAAAGCCCGGTCCAGTTTGTAATAAAAATACGAGTATCATATTAGACCCAAACCCAAACCCGGCCTGGCTCGGTCGGACGGACGGTGACGTGCGGGTGTGTGGTGGTGATGCATGATCTCTCTCCTCACAACGAAGCATACATTTGGGAGCCCCAGGCCCCCAACCTCTTCATGAGAAAATCATATATAAACCAATATAGCTCTCAACAATTTGGCGATGTGGGACTTTGTATATTTCAATTCATTCTATTTAAGGAATTCCAACAATCCCCCACATGAATGATAATATTCATATCCCCCACACAAAGCGAAATATCACAGAGTACATATGGAATAATACTTTATCGTGGATAAGTAGATATTTCACTTTGAACTTTCCCTAGTTAAAACTTATCGGATCTACTCGGCTAATCGGTGAATTATTTCATCTTGAACCGTCGGCCTGTATTGTATACCCAGACAATAAGCTTTACGAAGCATTGATTCCCTTCTCATCTAATCTCTTGGTTTTGTTCATTTTGGTCCTGAACATATTTTGGTTCTGCGAGTGTTATAGAGAATTTAAGCCTTCAATATTCTCAAAGAGCCGACCCAGCTCACACTTACATAGGTGATTGCAACCATTAAGAGTATCCTACAAATACCCCACTTGTAATTTCCAAGATATGGTCATCATTAAAAAGCATACTTTTAACCTATTAATACTTCTGCAGGCATGCATTTACATTTTGCACCATAGGAATGGAATAGGACTATGTCCAAACAAATGCATTACGCCTTGAGTTATTCAGAACTAGTTTGCCTATTGATCCTAGTCCGTGGGATCTCCAATCGCTAGGATAGGTTTCCGTATAAGATAACTCTTATTAGTTTAGGCTTTTAAACCCATTCCTCTCGATGCGCAGTTAATCTTTTCTCTTAATAAACCTTTAGTAAACGGATCCGCTAGGTTATCATTTGTTCTTACATAATCTATGGAAATAGTTACATTTGAGAGTAAGTGCCTAACTGTGTTATGGCATCGACGAATGTGTCGTGACTTTCCATTATACACAAAGTTTTGCGCTCTGCTTAGCGCTGCTTGGTTATCGCAGTGTATGCATATGGCCGGTACAGGTTTAGGCCAGAAAGGAATATCTTCTAAAAAGTGACGAAGCCATTCTGCTTCTTCGTCTGCTTTATCTAATGCAATGAACTCTGATTCCATAGTGGATCGAGCTTTGCATGTTTGTTTAGTAGATTTCCATGACACTGTTGCTCCTGCAAGGGTAAAGACATAACCACTTGTGGATTTTGATTCCTCTGAATCTGCAATCCAGTTTGCATCGCTATATCCTTCTAAGACGATAGGATATTTTCCATAATGCAAAGAAAAATTAGTGGTATTCTTTAAATATCCAAGCACTCTTATTAGTGCTTTCCAGTGTTCCTTCCCTGGATTGCTCGTATACCTGCTCAATCGACTTACTGCGTAAGCTATATCTGGTCTTGTGCAATCCATGAGATACATGAGACATCCTATTACACGAGAATATTCCAGTTCCATTACACTCTCATTAGTGTTTTTATGTAGTACTTCTGATGGATTAAAAGGTGTATTTACTCCTTTAATTCCAAAATTTTGAAACCTTTCAATCACTTTTTCTACATATTGTGATTGAGATAACTCAATTCCATTAGGTGTTCTTATTATTTTTATTCCCAAAATAACATCTGCAACACCCAAGTCTTTCATGTCGAAATTGTTGATCAACATTTTCTTTATGGTCTCAGTTACCTGAGTATTTGGACCGAATATTAGCATATCGTCCACATATAGACAGATCATCACATATGATTGTCCAAGTTATTTATAATAAACACATTTGTCACATTCATTTATATGAAAACCATTTCTCATCATGACACTATCAAATTTTGCGTGACATTGCTTTGGAGCTTGTTTTAGTCCATATAATGATTTGACTAATCTACAGACTTTGTTTTCATTTCCTTTGGAAATAAATCCCTCAGGTTGCTCCATGTAAATTTCCTCATCGAGATTTCCATTTAAGAATGCTGTTTTTACATCCATTTGATGAATCTCTAGATTATAGATGGATGCAATTGCTATTAACATTCTTATAGAGGTTATTCGTGTTACCGGCGAACATATGTCAAAAAATTCTACTCCTTCTTTTTGACGATATCCTTTGGCTACTAATCTGGCTTTATACTTGTCGATAGAGCCATCTGTTTTCATTTTCTTCTTGAAAATCCATTTGCAGCCAATAGGTTTAATTCTAGGTGGAATATCAACAATTTTCCAAGTTTTATTACTTAGAATTGAATCAATCTCACTTTGGATTGCTTCTTTCCAACATGAAGATTCAGAAGATGACATTGCTTCCTTGTACGTTTGAGGTTCGTGTTCTAACACATAAGTGAAAAAATCCGAACCAAATGTCTTGGAAGTCCTAGCCCTTACGCTTCTTCTTGGTTCAACTTCCTTAATCTCATGATGAGTTTCATCTTCATGTGAATTGCTTAATTCTTCTCTTGTCCTTTTAGGGACATTATTTCCTTCATTCCTTTTGTGTGGAAACACATCTTCAAAGAATGAGGTATCTCTTGATTCCACGATTGTATTTACATAAATATCAGCTATATCAGACTTGAATACCAAAAATCTGTAGGCACTACTATTTTGGGCTGGCCCAAGATAATAACAATATACTGTTTTTGGTCCAAGTTTGACTCTCTTGGGGGACGGAACTGGAACTTTTGCCAAGCACCTCCACACTTTAAGGTATTTAAAACTTGGTTTGTGTCCTTTCCATAACTCATATGGAATTGTTCCTGTTTTATTATGGGGGACTTTGTTTAATATGTGATTAGACATATTTAAGGCTTCCCCCCACAAGTTTGTCGGTAGACCAGAAGTTAAAAGCATTGCATTAATCATATCTTTTAACGTTCGATTCTTCCTCTCGGCTACACCATTTTGTTGTGGTGAATATGGAGCTGTTGTTTGATGAATTATTCCATTTTGTTCACAGAATTGTTTAAACGGTGATTCATATTCTCCACCTCGATCAGATCTTAGTATCTTGATCTTTTTATTTAACTGATTTTTTACCTCAGCCTTGTATTTTATAAACGCTGTTATTGCTTCGTCTTTACTATTTAAAAGATATACATAGCAATATCGCGTATAATCGTCAATAAAAGTAATGAAATACTTTTTCCTACCTCTTGTAGGTAGTGATTTAAAATCACATAAATCTGTATGTACCAAACCTAATGGTTCGATGCTTCTGTTAACAGATTTAAATGGTTGTTTGACCATTTTTGCTTCTACACATGTCTCACATTTGTAGTTCTTATCTACTTGGAATTTTGGAATTAATCCCAAGTTTGATAATGTTTTCATTTTGCGGAAATTTATGTGTCCCAATCTATCATGCCATAATAAAATTTTGTGCTCAAGCAAATAAGAAACTTCAATTTTATTAATAGCACAATCAGAATACATATTTTTGTTGCCGACAACGGCTACATTTGCCTTAAATAGGCCATCACATAAATATCCCCTTTCTATATACATTCCAGGTTTGGACAAAACCATCTTGTCTGACTCGAACACCATCTTGAATCCCTTCATTGATAGGACTGCACCAGAGATGAGATTCTTGCGTATGTCTGGAAGTTGGAGCACGTCATTCAACTTAACAGTTTTTCCAGAAGTAAACTTGAGGATTACTGTGCCACTGCCTTCGATCATGGAAACTGCAGAATTGCCCATGTAGAGTTTTTCTTCATGATCGAATTTCTGATATGTAGAAAACATGGATTTGTCAGAACAAACATGACGAGTAGCGCCTGTATCTACCCACCATTGGTCAGGATTCTAAACCAGATTTCATTCAGATACCACCACCGAGAAGTTGGACTCGTCTACTTCCATGTTATCTACTATATTTGCCTCTTTATTGCGTTCCTTCTTGTGTCTACAATCTTTAGCGGCATGTCCAAATTTTCCACAAACCCAACATTCTCCATTAAACTTCTTGGTTCGTTTGTTGTCTTTTGGTTTGTTCTCTTGAGCTTTCCTTTTCTTCTGGAAATTCTTCCTTTTGTTTTTGGTCTTTGACCCTTCAGCCACAAATGCCTCATCGCTTGGTTTTGTAACTGCACGGTTGTCTGCCTCAATTTTCAATCGGACTATGAGATCTTGTAAAGAGATTTCCTTCTTCTTATGCTTTAGATAATTGCCGTAATCTCTCCATGACGGTGGCGGTTTTCCCGTGATGGCTTCAACCAGAAACGATTCTCCAACCTTATGACCTTCCGCTTCGAGTTCATGAATGATGATCTGTAGTTCATGCAGTTGAGCAGTCACCGGTTTGGAGTCAACCATCTTGTAGTCCATGAATTTGTCTACAATGAATTTCTTAAGACTGATATTCTGTGTCTTATACTTCGTGGTAAGTGCATTCGAGAGTGCTTTTGATGTCTTTAAAGGCTGATATACTTTGTATAGCACCTTGTCGAGACAATTCAGAATATAGTTTCTGCATAAAAAATGTAATGCTTCCACGTATTCACCTCTGCTTCCTTGCCTGGTGCAGGAATCGGTTCGTCCTCCTCGAGGTACTTTTGCAGACCGAGTGTGGTGAGATAAAACAATATCTGATTCTGCCATGTCAAGAAATCATCACCATCTTCCTTGAACGGTTCAGGTCTGTTGTGAGTAGTATTCTTTGAAAATTCTACTGTTGCCATCTCGGATATCGTCTGAGGCTTTTCGTAACAATTTCCTTAAGAATTTTATTTCAAAATTCCCCCAAGATACAACAGACGTATTCTGCCTCTTCAGAACGAAGCATACATTTGGGAACCCCAGGCCTCCAAACTCTTCATGAGAAAGCCATATATAAACCAATATAGCTCTCAACAATTTGGCGATGTGGGACTTTGTATATTTCAATTCATTCTATTTAAGGAATTCCAACACTTATAAAATTAATTGCATACAATTTCATAAAGCAGCAGATCATGGACATAAACATGCAAATGAAAATAGGTGTGTAACAAGTGCAGCAACCCAAAAATGCATATGTAAACGCTCATTTTCATACAGCATTTTAGAATGAAATTTCAAAATTTTGTCGTTATCTTATTCTCTCTTTTCTTCATTTAATCGGCTATCAAATTCATGTTATGTTGTACATTGACAGTAGTATGGCTCACATTATGTACATGTTGTACATTCTCATTTGCATGGATCAAGGTGTTCCAATTTGCCATCAAATTTACATGCATCATCTGATGGTTCATGCAATCAACAGAAGTACCTGGAAATTCGTCATGTCTAGAACCTGGCATTTATTACATACTACCGACGTAATCATCTTTACATGGAGCAGTAACATTACTTAGGACTTCTTCATGTCCAGAACCAGCTGTTGATGCATCATATTCTTTAATATTTCACCTACATTTTATCTCTACTAGTATACAACGCATATATGTGCATCTAATATCCAACGATGCTTACCTTGGATGAATGTATGTTTTAAGTGCCAATGTTTTTGTAGTCACAACACATTCAAGTAGTTTTGTTGGTGATATCAATGACAAAGTGATAGTAAAATTTCGTTTGTGGATAGTCGGAAAGTGTGGTATTATTCTATTAATGAAGAGGGGTAATTTTAAAATTTCAAAAAGACCATGTAAATAATGTTGATTGAGTTCTCTTTATTAATAGTAGAGATACGAAGTATCACTATGTCCTAAACCATTGTCTTTCAAAGTTAAATCAGATGCTGCATTTTGGTTATCACCCGGATATTCTAAGTAAATTATTTCAACTTCTGAATCTGACTTGACTGACTTTGGAAGAATAAACTCTTCTCATTATCTATATTTCTGGGATAATCTCTTCATTAATCTAGTCTACCATGATTTTATGGACACATTAATATTTCATTAATCGTTTCATTATACTGTAAGTAACAAAAATAGATTATAACATGTTAGAAAATAATTATCTCTTCGATTTTAATTCCTAAGCTATCTTTCTACCCCTTTAATGAGTTCTCAAACGCCCAATCTTAGATAAGCTTATACGTAAGTAGTTTTCACTACTCGTAAGGAGTTTCCAAAATGCACTTAGCCAAATAATTAAAGAGAAGCTTTCTTACAACGTGATATTAATGAGCAGGGATAAGTGAACAAATTGTAATTGTGTTAATCACAATAATTAATGCATTGGCAAAAAATTATAATGAAATAAATCAATATATATATAAAATACGGTAATGAGCACAAATAATGTACTTAACATGATTATCAATATGTTACCATGTGTTTAGCATACACGTGCTGGCATTAATTTTCTTTAATAACAAGATAACTAAACTTTTTCAAAAAAAAATTAACGCATTATTGTATTTTATCTTCAAACGAAAGTTACTTTATGTAATATTATTATCTTTTCAAATTATTTTGTCCATGGGCTTCGTCCCAGCGTTTAGTAATCCATACCGATCACGTTGATCAGATGCATCAATCAAAATTCTAAAAGCACTTGACGAACAAATAAACACTAAAAATTTCTACTAAAATATTCCAATCATTTATAAAAATTCATTTTATATTTTATTAAATCATATGCTTGTTTGAATAAAAATATTTATTTTCAAAATCTTTATATATACATCCAATTCATCATTATCAACAACAATAAAAGTTATCACACCATCCATGAATCAAACAAACATCAGCACCATAATATACATTTTAATACAAACAAAATCCTTCGGCGGAAAGTTATTTATCAACGTCCGATGTGCACTCTGATCACTACGAGTTTTTTTTCACTCAACTTAGTACACAAAGCTTTATTCACCATCACCAACGCTGACGCTACTGGTCGAGCTAACTGATTTTTTTTCATTATATCCATCAACAATATAAATTCCTCTCGGAGATTAACACACAAAAATAATAGGAATAAATAAAATATATAGTAGGAAAAATAACAAATATGCTCTAGATGGTTGCTCCAGTAATCATCGTATACTTCCACTATCCCTTTAATACATGGTAACTACCCAACACACCCATAGGGACAGAGACTCGACTCGTGTCTCTTAAATATGATGTATTATTCTAGACCTTGCTCTAATACCATTTCGTAACACCCATCTCTATACTCATACTATCTAAGAGTAATACTAGGTAATATTGTCAAATAATACGAAGAATGTGGCTATATGGGGTACGCACGTAAATATTCTCTTGAACTAACACATGTACGTCTTAAAACATCAAAGAAATACCTCACATATACGTACGCAATATTAGTACAAATAAATAGAATTGTGTGCCTCTAGCATAGACAATACATAATATATTACAAATAACAGAGAACACAGTCAATCGCAGTGATAAAATATAATATATAATGCAATAATGCCATTCAAATACAACATGTACCAAATGTCAAATATCTCGACATAATGATGAATGAACAATATACATCTCAGTGTCAAAATGTACGTTGAATCAATGCCATATAAGTTTCAAATAACAATCCTAATATAATACTTATTTATGCCCAATAAAACAAATGCTGACCATGTCTTATTTGTACCTGAAATGTCTCGGACTGACCCGAATATTATAAATAACACACGGGTGATGCTATATCTATAATGATGGGTGATATGAAATATGTAAAATCAATGAAAGATTTAATATTAATAATAACAATGACAATGCCAAGTTCAAGTACCTCAAGATAACAACTACAATTCACATAATAAAGTGTCACCACCCATATAAAGAATGCCACTCAGAAATCATGAAATCAACGTCAGATGGATGAATCGTCCATATTAAAAAATCATCATCAAAATTGATTTATATAAAATGTGAGATAGTCTATCAAAACATCCAAACCATATTCAACATCTCAAACTATCAATCTAAATCGTCCAAAAACCAAAGCACCAATAATAAAGTAAGATTGTCTCAAAATGCCAAATCATCAAAGAGTTTGGATATAGGGGACTGATTATATATTACACTCAATCAGTTTATAGTTTAATCAACTCATTATAGGAAAGAGACACAAATGACAATCCACTACACACATGTACCATGAATCTAATGTAATACTTACAGTGGCCTACTGGAAGCCTTCTACATGAGCACAGGTCTACTCGCCAACCACGATATAACCACCTATTCCTATAGTCTTCAAGGTATATGCCAATTTACTACACGAACATACCTTGAAACAGATATGGAGACTGATAGCCATTACCACAAGCCTCCTCCAAGATCTAGGTCTACTCGCCTACCGTAAAGTAACCGTCTATTCCTACATTCTTTAGTTACCTCGATGGACATCGTGACCCTATCCACTAGTGGCTCATCTATGTGTATCCCCGGTCATGACCCTACTTTCCTCCTAATTGTAACAGACGATTAGCCTAAGAGACACAAGGGGCTATGGGAAACAACCCATCTACTACTACCAATACTGTGATGCGCATCAAAGGGACATATAACTACGGTGTCGCGGATCTGGTGCGCGACACCATGATCAGGCCATCAGGTGGATACTAACCAATCTGATTCACTTTCAAAAAATAAAGGAAGTTAGACACAATGTGGACACTCATATAGTACTAATACCATATGTCTACACATATCTGTAATAGTAAGCCAACACGCAGCTCAAGCTGACATAGCAATACGATACTCCTCACCGAGCATCGCATATACGCATGAGTGCAGTTCCCATTTGAGTGACATTTACTTATAATGAATAATAAATCAAATAATTTAACGGCGTCCCATACCACCGCATGTTATTCGGATAATTATTCAATGTTCATAAGCTGCACTCGATCCACACTAGATATCTCTATATGCCAAGTCCGGTGAATAACCGAAAAAGTGTTACCGAAAGTCTCATAGAAGACGGTATCACCAAACCATTTGTTTAAATTTCTCTTCACATAGAAATGAATCGCACAAATCAAATAAAATGATTTCATCATTGTATCATCTTAAAAATATATCACAAATGAATATCAAATGTGAATTATTCATGATATCGAGATTAATGCCAAAACGATAAATCTAAAAATAAAGAAATCATACATAAAATCTTAATTTTAATACAAACATGAAAGAATAATAAAGTTCAAGTAAAATATTTCATTAAAAAATAAATATTCAATTATTTATATAAAACATTCAAATAAATTTATAAATCAAATATCCTTTATAAAAAAATCTCACTTAAAACTATATTATTATTCCCATAATACATTTTATAAAATAGCTATGTGTGTGTGTATCCTTTATAACAAAATCAAATTTATAATATATCGTAATATTGATCTAAAAAAAGTTTTATAACCAAAAGAAATCTATAATTATATTTTTAATTAAAAAAATTTACAAATTTAAATGTATCTAAATTATTTATAATGTAATAAAGTATTCAAAAATACTTTGAATAAAAATTTAAAACTCTTAAATACTTTGTCTAAGTTTTTCAAACATTCATTAAGACAGGCAATAAATAAATATGGATATAAATATAATTACGGAGTAAAATTACTCCATAAATATGTCAACAAATAACGATATAAATATCGCATGACCTGAGTTGAGTTCCATCGAACTCCCCGGACATAAAATTAACACATCTCGACATATAAGTATTTATTTCAATTTGCAAACGGACAGAATTTCATTTGTAATTAACACTTCCAACTCAATATCAATTGAATACAAAATTACCATGCAACAATCAATCAATCTAATAACCAAACCAAACTGTTCAACCAAGCAAATGCAATCGATTCATTCAAGCAATATAAACTAATTGGGATATGTATTTATATAACTAATGGACGATGTAATAAACATAGATCTGAGTGGAAAAAATTCTCCTTAAACAACGCTTAAGTTCCAATAATTAGAAAAAAAACGATGTTGATGTCACTACCAAACCCACACACACCAACAACGCTACTCCAATCAGTCTTGAACACTTTGTCCACCCGAACGCACACAATCGCTCCTCCAAAATTTACGTACAACCAACCTTTAAAATGTTAGCGTAAACTTTTTCCCACCTTCACGTCACCAACATCAGTTGTCGCCTCCATTCCATGTCACAACTTACTCCATACAGCAGCATCGCCAACCTTCATCAATGTCAGCCTAAAAACTTGTGCATGTGTTTACACGCTGACACTATTTTCACAGCCATAGTCTCCCAAATGCACACATCTCTAATCGACCTCCCCTTTAATTTCCAGTCAAGCTCCTCAACGTTGCATTCACCTCATGAACTCCCCCATGTTGTGTGTTGCAATCAAGCCTCGCCCTCCACAGTAGCACCGCAGTGATAACATTTGTCGATTGCCAGATAATCGAGGCATCTCCCCTCCTTTCATAGTGTTGTTAATGCCAGAGTTCAAGTATCTTGCGCGATACTTTAGTTTTCTTTCTTTATGCATGAATTCATTTGGGAATTTAGGGCTAAAACCGAATATAGAGGGGTTTGGGCATAATCGGTAAGCAGACAAGGAAAGGAGTTTTTTGGAGGAAAGGAGTTTTTTGGAGGAATGGAGAACAGTTTAAATAGGCTTGGGTTTATCTTTTAGGCTTTGTTTTGATTACTATTTTTTTTTATATATGATTCTCTTAAATTTTTTGTAAATTTATTTCAATCCAATTCAACTTAATTTTAACTTCACTTTACAAATATTTTTTCATACTTGTACAATTTCTTCCACTTTGATACTTACTTATTTCTATTTAATTAATCATTAAAACATTTTATTCGACTCTAATAAATTATCCGAAAAGAATTTATTAATTTATTTCAATTTACAAAATCAAAATTTTATATTAAATAGAGTTTAATTAACTAAAATTTATTTTCAAAATATAAATTATCAAACATCAAATTCGAACAATTTTATTTTTATTAAATTTATTTATACTACGTAGAAAGTAGGGTTGTTACATTGCACATATACCACATAACTTGGAAAAACATTAGTATTTATATCTTATATGAATATATAACGTAGTTATCAAGGTTGTTATCATCAAAATCAATAATTGAAGTATTAACAATCTCCCCCTTTTTGATGATGATAACCATTAAATATTCATGTATATAAAATATGATTTAACTCTCTTGGAGTTAAATAACTCGCACTGAATATTTTATATCATCTCCCCCTTTGTTATCAACAAAAATGGGTGAACAATAAAAACATCCTTTAAATAAAATACTTAAAAACTATAGAGTCAAAATCAATAAAAATGATTTTAAATATACTAAATATAAGGTAACATATTATGATGATGATAAAAACTTAGATACATATGATAAATTATTGTAAAATGATAAATAAGGTGATAGAAACTATGTTTATTATTTCACATTTTATTCAAATTATACCATGAATTCAATCATATAGTCAAACAGATAAACCCACAAATACCAATATAATCAAATCCAATCCGAAGAGTACTAATCCAAACTATATCACAAGTCCAACCAAATAAATCCAAATCTAATAAATACACATAATTATGAACAATTCATAGAAAACTAGACGTTCCTAACAACTTCAGCCCAACCGTCGGATCCAAAGATTGGATGTGCCTTCATTATCCTTGTTAATAAAGCATTCTGGGTTGTTGGTTTGATCATCTTTGATTAAGGAAGAAATCATCTATCAAAGGGCATCAAAATGCTTTTCTTGCTCTTTGATCATCTGCGTTTGACTTACCTCTCAATGTCTTCGATTTCTTAAGATAAATGTAAAAATATCCTTGAAAGATTGAAGTGCTTGTTCAAGGTTCTTACATAATTTTTGTTGTGGATAAGACATTTTGTTGGAAAAATGTTTGAGAATGAAAAGAGAATAGAGAGTAAAATGATAAGTGGATTTTCTGGAAGAAATAAGCTTACATGGAGTGAAAAGTAATTTGGAAAGATTGAATAGGTGGTAGTTATTTTATTTTAAAATTTAAAAAACTTCCCCAAAGGCTCATATATGTCGACATATATATTGTATGTATGTCGACATACATACCTGAAAATGCAAAACTTTTATTTTTGTTATAGTTTTTATTTTTATCTTATACCATTATATATTTATAACTTCCAAAGACTCTTATAACTATATGTAGTAGCAAGAACAATATTTCATTACTAATAATAGAAAAGTACATGGATTTAAAAAGTACATGAATAAACATGATCTTAAATTAAAAACACACATTACTGAGGAATACAAAGCTATGTCATAAGAAAATAACTAGATAGGCTTAGAAAAATGTAGATGATGATAAAGAATTTCCACCAAGCTTGTGAATTATCTTTCCAAAGTATTTGTCTACTTTGTTGGAAGTGAAAATAAATATTTTACTAAAGGAATGTTTAAGCTTCTTTTGGTTTTTAAGAAGCTTCTCTTGGTTCCTTAGAAATTCTTTATTAGAGGGGTAAGATGGCTTGTCGAAACTTTCTAAAGACGCATCCACTTCTTCCTTGTCCTCTTCCTCCTCTTCTACATCCATTTTTTCTCCTTCTTTCTCTTCTTCTTATTAAAATTCTTACTTCTCTTCATATACCAATCATTCTTCTTTTTCGATAATTGTTTCATATGGTTCGAAATAAGGTGGAAAGTGCATAAGAGAAATGTTGGCCTTGTCAAAAACTTTCGAGGATGTTATCCCGCCTTTTGGTCAGGGCCGGGATATCAACAAATAGGCTAAAAAGGACGAAAATCAGTATTAAAGATCGATTGGAAAATGGGCTATGATCGATATCGTCGAAATTTGACCGAGCTCCAATCAAGACGGGATCGATTGTTAATGATAAACAAGGCTAGGAAAGGCTACGTTTCAAATTTCAGGTCAATCGAAGTTCGTATGCTCAAGATATGATCGATGCAAATCAAGGTAAATGGTGGTTCATATCCATGGAAAGAAGTCTTGTTCGTATCCATCCAGGCGTATCCCACTTCGCATCCATCATCCACCAGCTTATTCGTATCGATCAACTTACGCTCATTCTACTTCGTATCTATCAGGTAAGCAATGCTTCGTATTGATATCCATATGTACTTCGTATCGATCATCAACTCAATTCATCTCGATCAACCTACGATTGATACGAAACACCACTAAAATCATCGATACGAAGGATGTGAGGAATGATCGATACAAAATAGCATCCAGGTCATCGATACAAAATGCATTGGTTCATATCGATATAAAATGGTTACAAAGCATCGATACGAAGAAGTGTGAACCATCGATACGAAAGGGATACTCTAGATCGATACGAACAAAGCATGTAAATGTAGAATACTCGGTCACTCGGCATGAAAAGTGGATCGATCCAAAAAGTTAGCGCCATGTCATCAGACATCATGCGAACAGATCGATGCAAATAGGAAGCGATGCGAATTCAGCAGCCTTCAACAAATCCAAACTTGCATCGATCATAACTCAAGGTTTATAAGTCCAAATGCCACCAAATTTGCATAGGAGCTTGCGTACAACCTCAGGAATGTCCATGATAGATCTCGACTCGATTGGACCAAATCTTGATCGATGAGAAATCCATTCGTCTCGATCACGGATCGAGTTCAAACGACCAGGGATCGATCACGTGGACCCACCCACGTGAGAGAAGAAGTATTTTGAGATCTGAGCAAGATATTTGCAGCCTACGCCTATAAATAGCACCCAGGACATATTGAAAATGGATTTTGGGAGGGCTCTTCTACGTATAGACTATGCCGCAATCATCACTACAGTTCAATTGTACTGTTGTAATCAGTTGTAACTCATTGTAACCAGTGAGTGATAAGTAATAAAGCAGCAACCCTTGAAAGTGGACGTAGGTCGAAGATAGCCAAACCACTATAAACCTTGTGTCTTTATTGCTTTCCTTTTTAATTTTAAGTGTTCTTCACATTCATATTTTGTACATACTTGCTATCTGTGATCTGTGATTGTGAATGGGTGCTTTCATCGGCAATTGGGTGTTTGTGACCAATTTTGGTGCTTTCACTGAGAGGCTTGCACTCAAGGATTCTAAAGCTTAGATTTGGATTTGAAAGCTTGAAGAATTGGATTTGGAAAGCTATGGAAAAGCAATTGACAAGAAGACAAAGGACTGAAAGAAGCCAGCATGAAGGGAGTCAGGAGGCTTCCTCAGGGGCGAATCAGGCGTCTATCTTCATCACCAGAGACGAGATTGAAACGATACTAAAGAGACAAGAGGAGATGATGCATAATCTACTTCGACAAGTTGGAATGCAGAATCAAGGGAACGCAACTGTAGGCAATCTAGAGATAGAGGTCGAGAGCATGGAGCAACCAGAATTCATAACAGGGTAGAACCATCAGGAGCAACATCAGAACTAGGGGGCACTCACCCGGAGCATGTTGATCCAATGCCGGGCAAAGTACCAGGTGGTATTGTGCAACGCGGCATTGATATAGGAATGGATACTTGTCCAGGAGAGAAAATTCGAAGAATCTCTCATGAACTCGGGGGAAAATTCGAGGTAACGGACAAGGACTACAGATTGGTGACAGCGATAGATTGGCAGAGATTGTTAGGCGAGCCATGAGAGGCGGATTGGTGAATAGGGACTTAGAGGATGGGAATAGGAGTCCCTTTGCTCCAATAATCAGGCAAGCTAGGAACCCACCGGATTACAAACTACCAACATTGGGGATGTATGATGGGAGAATGGATCCTTTTGTTCACTTGACGAGGCACATGACGCATATGGAGGTACTGGAGGCATCGGAAGAGGTCATGGCACGATGCTTCCATTTGTATTTAATGGATATAGCAGCATTATGGTTCAAACAGTTTGAGAGTGGCTCTATTGGCGCATGGACAGAGTTGATTGAAAGGTTTATGAGACAGTTTTGGGTCCACATAGTCCGACCTAAGAATGTGATGACTTTGACATCGATGAAACAATGGAAAGGAGAGTCGCTCAGGGATTTCTTAACCAGATTCAATGCGGCAGTGGCTTCAGTGGATCGACCTAATCCATCGATGGTTTTGATGGCGGCAGTTTCAAGAATTGCAAATAATTCAGATTTCAATATATCGTTGGAGCGGGACCCATCGATGGATCTCGGAGAGTTCTACCATGAAGCAGAAAGGTTTCTAAGGCAGGAAGATGCACAGGCTGAGAGGGAAGGGAGAGAGGCTGAAGCTTATGCAGTAGGGGATAGAGTCCCACCCAGGGAGGATCCAAACAAAGATGATAAAGGAAAAAGGAAAATGAATGATAACGGGAACACTTCATAAAGGCCACAGAGGAATTCAAAGTTTACTTCCTATATGGATTTGACCGAGACTCTAGAGAGGATTTACTTGGATACTCGAGGGCGCCACCAGTATCGGAGGCCGGTGAAAAGGGGACCTTCTGAATACGAGCGGGGATCGGGACAGCATTGCCTATTCCATGAGATGGATGGGCACAACATGAACGACTGCAGGCATTTGAAGGATATCATTGAGGAGCATATAAGGAATGGTCATCTACAATAATATGTAAGGAATCGAGCTGCGGTAGTGGAACAGGAGCGCCCACCGGCCACCTCGAACGAGGATGGAACTAGATCTAGGAATCACTGGCTCATCATCAACTAACTGGATTTATGACTTTGAGTAAGTAATAGAACTCGAGGTAATATGGCTAAGTCACTTACATATATACGGGATCGAGAACGGTCCCTAGGCATGCTCTGAGATGATGATAAATCGTGTTGCTCAAGTCTATGAAATCTTGTTTTTCTTTTCGTTTTTTTGAAAACTTTGCTTTCTCCCTTGGATGCACATACATTTATTTGGCTTTCCCCGGCTGTAAACATTTTTAAATGACTAGATTCGCATTAATGTAACAAATAACACAGGTCCGCGATCATGATCCCGACCGAAGAGATGGAGCAGTGATCGCAGATTATGAGTCCCTTTGTCGGAGAGCGATGGAATGGGCTCGAACACCATATAAAAGTCCTCGACCGGAGAGCCGAGGCTAGAGAACATAAAAGTCCTTGGTCGGAGAGCCAAGGCCAGAGAATATAAAAGTCCTTGACCGGAGAGCCGAGGCCGAAGAATATAAAAGTCCTGGACTAGAGAGTCGAGGCCGGAGAACAAACAAGCCCTTGACTGGAGAGTCGAGGCTGGAACAGGATAATGCGACTCGACGAGGTCTACGGATTCGAAGTTAAACCCAGAGATGTCATGGATTCGGACTTCGGCTTGGCATAGATGGACCCAGTGAGGTCCTGGATTTGGCAAAGGGCCCAGAGCGGTCTCGAATTTGGATATCGACACAGAAAGGTCATAGATTTGGCTATTGGTTATGGATAGATTAAAGCTCCGTTGATGGGTTTGGATACCTATGGAATTGGTAGAGGATTTGGTTACAAGATTTTGAAATGGACATCAACTCAGAGCAGTCGTAGATTGGCTATGGCTACGACACTTGGATAGGATGTCTTGGTAATAGACTAGATTATGGATCGGATGGTATGGCTATGGATGGAATATGGGATTTGGATGATGGATCGGAGCTTTTCAAAACATGCCTTCTTGCCACAAGGCATGTTTTGGGGGGAGGGAAATGTTATCCCGCCTTTTGGTCAAGGCTGGAATATCAATAAATGGGCTAACAAGGACAGGAACCAGTATTAAAGATCAATTGAAAACAAGGCTATGATAGATATCGTTGAAATTTGACCGAGCTTCGATCAAGACGGGATCGATTGGTAATGATGAACAAAGCTAGGAAAGGCTATGTTACAAATTTCAGGTCAACCGGAGTTCGTATGCTCAAGATATGATCGATGCAAATCAAGGTAAGTGGTGGTTCTTATCCATGGAAAGAAGTCTTGTTCGTATCCATCCACGCGTATCCCACTTCGCATCCGTCATCTACCAGCTTATTCGTATCGATCAACTTACGCTCATTCTACTTTGTATCCATCAGGTAAGAAACACTTCGTATCGATATCCATATGTACTTCGTATCGACCATCAACTCAATTCGTATCGATCAACCAACGATCGATACGAAACACCACTAAAATCATCGATACGAAGGATGTGAGGAATGATCGACATAAAACAGCATCCACATCATCGATACGAAATGCATTGGTTCGTATCGATACAAAATGGTTACAAAGCATCGATACGAAGAAGTGTGAACCATCGATACGAAAGGGATACTCCAGATCGATACGAACAAAGCATGTAAATGTAGAAGACTCGGTCACTCGGCATGAAAAGTGGATCGATCCAAAAAGTTAACGCCACGTCATCATACATCATGTGTCCAGAAGCGATGCAAACAGGAAGCGACGCGAATTCAGCAGCCTTCAACAAATCCAAACTTGCATCGACTTTAACTCAAAATCGATAAGTCCAAATGCCACCAAATTTGCACAGGAGCTTGCATACACCTCAGGAATGTCCATGATCAATCTCAACTCGGTTGGATCAAATCTTGATCAATGCAAAATCCATCCGTATCGATCACAGATCGAGTTCAAATGACCATGGATCGATCACGTGGGCCCATCCACGTGAGAGAAGAGGTCTTCCGATATTTGAGCGAGGTATTTGCAGCCTACGCCTATAAATAGCAGCCCGGGACCTACTGAGAATGGATTTTTTAGAGGGGCTCTTCTATGTCCAGACTCTGTCAGAATCATCATTACACTTTAATTGTACTGTTGTAATCAATTGTAACTCATTGTAACCAGCGAGTGATAAGTAATAAAGTAGCAACCCGTCAAAGTGGACGTTGGCCGAAGATAGCAGAACCACTATAAACCTTATGTCTTTAGTTCTTTTCTTTTTAATTTTGAGTGTTCTTCGCATTCATATTTTCTATATACTTGCTATTTGTGATCTGTGATTGTGAACGGGTGCTTTCATCGGCAATTGAGTGTTTGTGACCAATTTTGGCGCAAACAGAGGAAGAGTTGATTCTCCTTGTAAATCAACACCAAATTAAATGAAACTTCTAGTAAAATACATGCCATGACAGAGTGTATTCTGATATTTAGAAATATTTATACAAAGTCATTCAAGATGACTTGAGCCAAATTGAAATCATAGTTTCCGTAATGGTGAAAACAACTTTAAAAACTTTTTGAGTATGGTTATTATACTTACCCGTCCTCGGAGTGATGATGCTTCGTTGTAAAATAGGACTCATAAGTCTCGATTTTGGTCAAAAATTCTTGTGTTTAAAATCAAATTCTTTATCACTTCTGTAAATGTTGTGAAAAACTTCATGATTTTCTTCATCAATTTGAAAAGTGGAGAGGTCAATTCCACTAGATTTGTAACCAAGTATATGACCCAAAAGTTCACAATTTAAAACAATTCGAGCGTCATTTACACTACAATAAATTTGTCCCTCTTCTCCTTGATAAAAATTTTCATAAAACATTTTGACTAAATTCGGATAACAAACAAAATCATTTTGAGAAGGGAGATTAAACCAAAGATTTTATTTTGAAAGCAAAGATCTTAAAGACTATAAGAAGAAATATCTTCAAAATTAGCAAATCTTTCGAGGAAAACCTTTTTGAAAGTAGCATACACCATATAATTATCAATTGATTCTTTTTCATTGAAGAGTAAGCCTTTGGTTCCCTTTAAGAGCCTTATGGTTCTAGGAGTTTGCTTGAGGAGGCCATATTTTGAGATTTTGAAAAGATACGAGAATGAAGAGATATTTAAAATATGAAATAAAGTGAGTAAATGAAAGGATAGTGATAGGTTGAATAAATAGATAGTCAACAGTCATGTTCTATGGTCAAAAGGATACTTTTTCAGAACATTAGAGTAAGTGCAAAAGAGAGGAAAATTTGAACTTTGAAATGAAATTTTAATTTTTAATTTTCTAGCAGGTATATTGACATATATGCTCTATGTATGTCAACATATATGCCATAATTTTCAAAAATAAAACTATGTAAAATATTATATATACACACACACACACATTAATATATTTTATTCCTAGACTTTATAATGATAAAAATTAATAAATAAAAGGTACCATTTTTGCCGCTTTATGTTGATCAGTTTTAACTACTCTGTTATTGTTGTAAACCACATGTTCACATTCTTAGAATCTGGTTTATTGTCGCTTGAGTAAGTATCTGAATCATCTAATTTTGTTGTGTAAGCCCTTTTTCTTTTTTTGAATGAATTGATAATTGGTCATATCTTTGATTTATTTGAATGTGGACGGTCTCTTTGTAGATGACCGAGTTCATCGCAGTTGAAATATTTAATTTCAGTTTCAGTTCCAGGGTCTTGTTTTTAGGTCTCTAAAAGTTGTTCATATTTTTATACTTCAGGATCTTTCTAAAATTTCCGGTCATGAAACAATTTCTTTGTCATTGTCATCGTATAAATCCTGATCGTCGGTTATTGCATGGAAAGCGATCAATTTCTTTTCTATTGCCTTGCTTCCTCTTCTTCCCTACAATTATGCTTCATACGATATTAAATTGCCTATTTACTCTTCCATTTTTAAAGTACTAATATCATTAGCATCTTCTATTTCTAGTGTCTTTTGAGCACACTCTGAAGAGTGTGAATTGAGGAATTTTCTAACTTGGTCCTCTTTAGAAAAGTTTTTACCTAATACTACTAAAGAATGCACTATATCTTGAAATCTATAGTATATGTCAGAAACATACCCATTTGGATTTGTTTTAAACAATTGAAATTGATTAGTTAACATGGAAATTTTGGTCTATTTAACTTTACTAATGCCCTCGTGTGTAACTTGCAGTATTCTTCAAATTTCATATGCAAATTTACAAATAGAGACTCTATTAAATTAATTTTTATCTAGTGAACAAAAAAAAATATTCATGGTTGTCGAATTATTATGTGCAGATGCTTTTTGGTTAGCAGTCCATTGTGCAAAATTAGTTTAGGGTTATGCGTACACATTTTGTGTAACCTTCTAAATATCTAAACCATTAGGCTATAAATAAATATTCATCCTGCATTACAAATAGGTGTAATTACTGCCATTAAAAAGTGGAGATCCAGTAGTAGATTGTGCTTCGACAAAATTGTTATAAAATGCAATAGCTGTGTTGCTAGCCATTAAAACTTTTAAAAATCAAATTACGAAATTTTGAAAATCTTATGCTCCGATACCAAATGTGGGTTGCAGAATTATGGATCTTAAGGCTAATTAAACACTAGAGAGAGCTAAATACTATTTTCTGACTTTTGTAAACCTTTTTAAAATTCTTTCAAGTTTAATTTTAAACCTCAAATTAACAGCGTAGAATTATACTATTAAACAGTCACATATGTGATCGTAGAAAAAAATAAAAGTAGTAAAGCAAAATAAAAAGTTGGGGAGATGACACCAAGGATTTTATGTCGGTTTGGATTTCTCCTACATCCAATCACGTACAATTACTTGTACTATTTTAATACCAAAAAGTGGAATAAACACCTAAGAAATTAAGTAGAGAATGAAAATAAAGAAATGTAAATGGAAAACGAGTAAAAACAAGACATCGAAAGTTTATAATGGTTCGATCCCTTGTTGCTTACGTCCGTTTGATATTTCTATTGATTATCTTGCTATTTTATAGTTATAGTTCTTATGGTTTGATACCACTCCATAGGCGATTACAAGGGAATATGTAATGATAGCAAGGAAGCAAAAAGATCCCTGAAAATGAGCCCTTAACCTCCTATTTATAGCTGTAAGTTGTCGGAAAATACTCCACCACATCTTCATGTATGATCTCCACTATCTAGCAGCAGTCGTTCTAAAGAAAACGTGGCTAGGTCTGCAAGATTGATTGACTGGTACAAATCTATAGGCATGGATCGATGCCAATCCATAAGATCTTTATACGGATCATTTTTGTTACTTTGTGATGTGGCAATATGTTGTTTTCTGGGTGATTTCCATCTTATTTGCATGGTTATGAGCTTGTTTCTGGGTCGATAAGATGAATTGGTGGAGAAGTAGAGATGTTGATTTCAGGTGCTCGAGTCATTCTCTAGAAAACGACATGTGATCGATCAATGGAGCCTAAAAATAGGTTGTTGGCATCATTACTTGGTAGTAGGAGGAGAATAGGTCATTTTGGTCATGAGTTTATAAATCTGTACTGATCCATGGTGATGGATCGGTACAGATCCATCAGTTAGATGGAACTGCCTTTGGGATTTCGTAGGATGGCTTTGTCTCCGTCTTATGGTCTTGGTTGTACTTGGTTTCTGTACTTTAAGGCTATCTCTTCGAGCCTCTTGCCTCGATGGCTTTTAAGTTCAATATGTCAAGTCTGTCTAGATATTGCCTGTCAAAAGGCAGGGTAACACTTGCCCCCCTAAAGTATTCTTGTTTTGAACATGATGTGCTTTGGATCAAGATAAGTTGGAGTTGTCATATCGGACGCCAATCTGTGCTATGAATAGTTGTTATTTTTCCTTCGGTCCATTTCGGTGAAGTGTTATGTCTCAAGCTATTTGTTACGATGCTTCACTGGCATCAAGCACTATAAAATTAGAGTGTGCTCTGATGATCTATCATTCCGAGCTCGGTAATTTTAAAATGGTCCTTTTACTTGATTATTCATGTTTGAATCCATCTATTTTCGATTCCTATAATTGAATATTGAGCATGTACACAAAAGTTCCTTGGTTTTCCATCATGCTTTGATTTCTATGCATGTACATTCTTGTGAAGTTCTCATTATACATGCATGCACATGACTATGTCCAACTTTGGAACTTTGTCGAATTCCAATTGCTTGAAGAAGGAACTTAAACATTCCTTTTGGGGATGTTTTGAGTGCAATCGCGCCTAACTTCGGACATCAATCGTAACAATTCATCTCCGGATGGCAATTTGGGCATCCTATTCAGGATGGTGCTTTGACCATGCTAAACTCTGGGTGCCGATTGAGAGTAAGACACTTAAGATAGTGGTTTGGACATCCCTATCCAAGATGTTTGCTTGCGATCGGGTCTAACTCTAGGCATGGATTGAAGTTTGTAGGAGCTCTCGCCTAACTCCGTACACCGACCTTTCATCTTGCCTACACTGAGCAAGGTATGGATGATCTGCCAAACTCTAACTATGAGTTATAAGAGCGAATTATCTTATTCAGCCTTTGAATTTTTATACTTCTACCCCTAATTCATAGGTTAGAGGAGTTGTTAATCTCCAGATACCAAGTGTAGTTGAGCTTCATGCGTCCGGTTATGGACTGCAGAAGCTTAGTTGGTACCTGTCTCTGCATACCTGCACACCTGCACTTTGCACATGCGAGTTCATTTAAACATAACACCGTTCATGATGTAAATCAAGCATAAACATATCCAAGAGCTCCGTAAGTCATTTCTTTTATAAACATTAGAAATGACAGATTATGTCTGGCTACTTAGCTCTGATTAAATATGTACAAATTTATATTCAAGTAAAATAGTGTTGCAAGTGCTCATTATTCCATGCTCGCGGGAGTGAGATCCCGCCCACCATTGCTAGCTCGAACCTACCATCTCCAAGCTTCTATTCAATTGCGTATAGACCTTCCCAACTCAGGCCTAAGTTCCTAGGGCTGAGGAAAGTTGGAGAATGAGATCGGAAATTTCAAAGGCATGAGCTCTGACCTTGCTATTGTAGTATCAGATGACTCATTCCAGTGTGTAGCTTCTCTCACGTTAGCTTCATCACGCTTCTCATCAATCATATTGAGAGACTCTAGCAGGAATTCCTCATTCGTCCCTGGATTATAGTGAATCACTCGATGAGAAGGTACGCAATTTCGACTAGGATCATCGCCTTTGATCCGTAAGCTAGGGCGAATGGAGAGTGGCAATCGTGGAATTGTGGGTCATTCAATAAGCCTAAAGCGCTAATGAACGTTCATCAACCCACTTTTCCTTAGCCTCTCCAATTGCTTCTTAAGAATGTACTTGCTAATCTTGTTCACTGCTTCAACCTATCCATTCGCTTGAGGGTGTGACATCATTGTGAATCTCTTCTTGATACGGTGTCTATGGCAGAAATCGTTGAACTCGATGCTGTCAAATTAGGTCCCATTATCATAAATAATTATTTGCAGAACTCCAAAATGACAAACGATGTTTCTGACAATGAAATTGATTGTTTTTTATGGTGATTATGGCTAATGGCTCTGCTTCAGCCCATTTGGTAAAGTAATCAATAGCGACGATGGCGCATTTTGTGCCACTTTTAGTTATTGGCAACACACCAATGATATCAATTCTCCACACTGCAAAGGGCCAGGGACTGACTATTTGAGTAGTCTCTATTGGCAAGGCTCTTGGAATCTTAGCTAATCTCTAGCTTTTGTCACACTTTCTGGTGTAGTCGGCTTCATCTCGATTGACAATTGGTCAGAAATACCCATAAAAAGTGATCTTATTCGCTAATGTTTGCCCCTTTTATGGTCGCCACAAGCCCCTTTATGTGCTTCCCTTAAGGTATACTTAGATTCATCATTATCATCACACCAAAGCATAGGAACTGAGAATCCTTTCCTGTGAAGTACTCCCTCTTGCATGAAAAATCTTGAAGCTTTACGAAGGAGTTGACGTCGTTTTTTCTTTCTGTCCAAAAGAATTCCTCTCTGCAAATAATTCTCTTGGAGTCATCCATGACTCTTTTTCACACTCGGCCTCCAAGATCTAATCGACTTCATCTGGTCGGTGCTTTGAGCCAATAGCACTTCCATAGGGATAAGCCTATGAGCTACTCATCTCATAGACCAGCTAACTTGGCTAGTGACTCGGCCTTTGCATTTTATTTCTTGGAATATGTGTTATGGTGCAATATTCAATACCATTAAGTAGCTGAAGGGCTCAGATTAATAAGGAGCTAGTCTTGCTCCTTCGCCTGAAATTCTTTCCTCACTTGACATATCGCTAGCTAAGAATCATAGAAGATATGCAAAGTTTTGACTCCTAACTCCTTGGAAATCTTGAGTCCTACGATCAAGGCCTCAATACTCCACTTCATTGTTCGTCATGGGAAAGTCGAGTTTCAAAGCATAACAAATTGAACGTTCCTTAAGAGTCACCGGCATGCATCCAATAACAGAACAAAGTCATTATATGCACCATCTGTGTACTCTTCCATCTGGCATTTTGCTCTCCACTACTCTTTGGAGTGTCATCTCGTTCAGTGTATTCAGCAGAAAAATTCACCAAAGCCTGATCGTGGATAGATCTTCAAGAGTGATAGGTTATGTTATATTGGCTCAGTTCAATATTACATTTCAACAGTCTTTCGAAGATCTCACGTCACTATAGAACCTATCTCAAAGGCTGATCGGTTAGAACTTTGACCGGATGAGCATGAAAGTAGGGATGGAACTTTTGAGAGGCGATAAAAATGTAGTATGCAAGCTTTTCAAGCTTTGGGTAGTTTCTTTCTGCTCATGTCAATCGTTTACTGATGTAGTATACCAGTCTCTGGATTTTAGACCCCTCAGATATAAGTGCGGCACTCAAAGCATGCAACAACGCTGTTGGATAAATAAACAGGTCCTCATCCTCCAACGGCTTCAAAAGAATATGGGTCTCTCTAAATAATCCACAGGGCCAAGAATGCATCTATACATTCTTGCATCGAAGCAAAATTTCACTTCCCCTTCTTGATCACTTCAAAGAAAGGGATGCATTTGTTAGTGGCTCTGAAAATGAATCTACTCGAGGCAGCGACCTTCCCATTCAAGCTTTGAACATCTTTGACTGTTTCCAGGGCTTTGATATTCCACAGTGCTTCGATCTTCTCTAAATTAGCTTCGATTCCGTAGGAGTTCATGATGAAGCCTAAGAATTTCTCTGATACAATGCTAGATGAGCATTTCAAAGGGTTGATCTTCATCCAGTACTTTTAAAGAACGCTGAACTTATCTGCTAAGTCGTCAATGTGGTTCCTTGATCGTCATGACTTCACGATCATATTGTCTACATAGACCTCCATTGAGCGCCCTGTTTGATCTTTAAAGATCTTGTTTGCCAGCCTTTAATAAGGTGCTCCTGCGTTCTTCAATCCCAAAGGCATGACAATATAGCAGTACAATCATAGATCAGTTATAAAGCTGGTGTATTCCTGGTCTGGAATGTACAACGGGATCTTATTATATCCAGAATTTGCATCCATGAACGAGAGAAATTCATGTCTGACCATCGAGTCTACCAGCTGATCAATCTTCAAAAGTGGGAAGCTATGCTTTAGGCATACCTTGCTTAGGTCTGAATAGTCAATGCATTTCCTCCATTTCCCGTTAGCTTTTTCACCAGAATTTGATTGAATACCCACTTTGGGTATAGTGCGTCGCGGATGAAGCCATTGTCTTTCAACTTCTCCACTTCTTCTTTGAGTGAGCAGATCTCTATGGACCCAGGTAGCGGTACTTCTATTTCATAGGAACGCACTTAGAATTTACATTTAATGCTTAGGTCGCTATCTTCGGCGATATTCTAGAGTTGTCTGAGTGAGTCAGGAAAAAACATCTAGATTTTTCCAGAGAAAACCAACTAACTCTTTCATCATCTTCATGCCAAGCTACGATCCGACTTTCAGGACCCAGGATCATCCTGATTGATTGAGATGTTGATTGTTAATGTGGTTGAGGCTATCATTGCATCCTCCAGCTTTTTCATAGATCCATATCCCTATGGAACTGACTATGATGCCCAAGCCAGGGCTCAGGCGGTGGTTGCTATGCATCCAAAGCCTTAATTTAGAGAGTCTTCTCCACACCCTTTCCTTTTCTCTCTTTGCCTTGACTCTTTTAGCTCGGCGAAATAACACTCACGACCAAGCCCCTAATCCCCTTGCACTATTCCCACACCGTCTCTATCGGGAACTTCATTGTTAAGCACCACGGAGCTATGGCCGCTAAAAAATTAACAAGTGTCAATCGGCCTAAAAAAGCATTATAAGCATGGCCCAAAAAAGCATTATAAGCATAATAAATATCTAACATGGAAAAAGGCATGATCCGAATCTCTTACGGTCACCCTCTCCAAGCACCATCAGTAGATGCACACATCCCACTTGCTCAGTAGCGGTACCGTTAAATCCTTGGATCCGTCATTTACATGAATTAAGTCCTTACCCTCCAGAAGCATATGGTTATAGGCTTTCTTGAACAAAATGTTAACCGAACTTCCATATTCAATAAGCACCTTCTTTACAACAGCAGGGCCAATCGTGGTTATATCACAAGCGGATCGATCGTCGTGGCCTCTATCCCATCAGCATCTCTATTTTAGAAAACAATATCATCTGTATAGTTTTGAGTTGTTTGCCAGAACATCGTCTTCGATGATAAAATAGCACTCATTTACCACATGTTTCAAAGCACTTACATAATTCTCCATATCGTTCCATCTCTTCTCAATTGGGTGTGGCACTCCAATAATAGTATTGATCACCAATCGCTTTTCAAGCTGCCAAGGTTCATCAACACCTGGCCCATCTTGCCCCTATTGGCGGTTTGAAGATCCTTGCCCGCCATCCTGCAGGGATTGCATAAATTGTTGTAACTTCTTCTTAAATCAAATCTTCGATTACGTCATGCAAATGCTTGCATTAGTTGGTGTTGTGACCATGCATCTCATGAAATTTGCAAAACTTTCTAGACTTTTTCTCTTTTTCTATCAAATATGTCGGAGCCGATTTCCTGTACTATTCTTTGCCTTGAGTAGCTAAGTATATGTTCTCAATCGAGTTGTTAACTAAGGTATGGTTGCCATACTTTAGGATTCTTAGATGTCTCCTTGAATCTGATTGCTTATCTTTAGCTGAATTGTCATTCTTGCCCTATCCACCACTTCTATTTCCAACATTAACATCAACATTGCTGGAATTTCCTTCGGATTGTTTTGCAGCAATATTACTTTGTATCACTTTGGCTGATTCGGTATTGGCCTTCATGGCGGTAGTATTTGCCTCCTCGAAGCGCAAGAACTGATTTGTCGTTCTATAAAACATGTCCATCATCGGTGGGGCTTTCATCTTTAATCACCTTACGGAATCAATCTCGGGATAAATCCCCCTAATCAGTGCCATTAACACAATACCTTCTTAAGCATTGCTTACCTCAGTCACTGCAGTATTGCATCTATGCAAGAAATCTTTCAAAGACTCCCCCCTCCTTGGAAGAGGTTGAAAAGTGACATGACATCCTTCGGATGGGTAGTATGCATATGGAATTGCTCGATGAACTTTAAGGCTACTTGCTTGAAAGACGATATGGATCTCAGCGGCGACCAGGTGAACCACATCGTCCTCACTCCCTCGAGGAAAATCGAGAAACAACAATATTGTATAGCATCAGTAGCTCTGGTAGAGTCCACATGCAAGTCGTACTTCATCAGATGTCGCCTTGGATCTGACTGCTCATTATATGATGGCACCATCAGCATCACAAATATCCTTGGGTATTCCTTACATAGGATCTCTTCTGTGAACCGATTCCGGCTGGGAGAGGAGCCTCAATCATCATTAGTCTGATGCTAACTTTCACTTATAAACCTCCTTACCATTTCAGTTAAATCTGTCTCAGCTGGATCTACTAAACAGCAATAATCGTGATCCTCCCCGAGTGTTTGGCTCAGCAAATGTTCTTTGTTAGTTTCACGATACTTAGGTTCCCCTGACTTTGGGAGAATGATTCATTCAACAGTTCCATGTACATAGTCTCTTCATGGTAGGTCCGCAGTAGCCGCCTAATCTCTAACATTCTTATAATCCACATCACGACCAAAAGCTAAACCAGCACCATCACCTGTAAGTCGACCACCCGAGCCAAGGTTTGATGGATCGGTACCGTTCCCTCTTAATGGATTGGTACCGATCCATAAGCCTTTACCATAACTCGATCCCTTTGACTTTGCTATGATGACATGAAAATGTCAGATTTTAAACAAAAAGATGTCAAGCCATTTCTGCTTCTCTTATGACTTTTTGCCAACTGATTCTACAAATCCAAGCTCTGTTTCATTTGATGATTCAACTCATTACGACTTGCCTGGAGCTTATCCCCCGTTTGTTTCATCATACGGTCCATCTCTACCCTAGTAATCATGTCTATTGAGTCCTAACCATTGGTAGCGGTTAGCTATGCAACCTCTTTAACATGTTGGGAATTGACATTCTCAACATCCTTAGCAGCTCTTTAAGTAGTGGATTGATCTCTTTGAGGGGCATTTATGAAATAGCTTCTAGAAAAATTTCTAAAAATCTAAGTAGTTCAAAAGAGTATAAAATAAGGAAATTGGATCTATCCCTTGGATTTAGGCAATCTAATAGTAGTTGATGGATCCAAACGAATTGAGAATCATGTTCTCAGTGAACGCACCAAATCTTAGTACCAAAAGTGGTATAAACAACAAAGAAATTAAGTAAATAATGAAAACAAATATAAATGGAAAATGAGTAAAAGCAAGACACCAAACGTTTATAATGGTCGGTTAACTAGTGCCTAAGTCCACCTGAGATTTCTATTGATTCTTGAACTTTTTCAAGTACAGTTCTTATGGTTCAGTACCACTCCATGGGTGACTATAATGTAATATGTTATAATAGCAAGGAAGCAAAAAAAGATTTCCGAAAATGAGCCCTTGGCCTCTTATTTATAGCTGTAGGTTGTTGGTAAATGCTCCACCACGTCTTCCTCCACAACCTTCGCTATCTAGCAGCAGCTATTCTTGAGAAAACCTGGCAAGATCAGCATGACTAATGGATGGATATCGATCCATAAGATCTATATGTGGATCATTTTATTGCTTTGTGATCTGGCAACATATTGTTTTCTTCGTGATTTCTATCTTCTTTGTATGGTTATGAGCTTGTTTCTAGGACGATAAGATTGATTAATGGAGGAATAAAGTTGTTGATTTTAGGTGCTCGAGCCATTCAATAGCAAACGACATGTGATCGATTAATGGAGCCTAAAAAATAGGTTGCTGGCATCATTACTTAGTAGTAGGAGGAGAACGGATCATTTTGGGTATGAATTTATGGATCGATACTGATCCATCCTTAGATGGATCTGTCTTTGGGATTTCGTGGGATGGCTTTGCCTCCATCTTGCATTCTAGATTGTCATTGGTTTTGGGAATTTACGTCTACCTCTCCAGGCCTCTTGCCTTGATAGATTTCAAGTTCGATCCATCAAGTCCGTCTAGATACCGCTTGGTCAAAAGGTTAGATAACATGTACATGTTAGTCCTTGAGATGATGGTTTTGATGACAACAACCTTAGAATAAGATTATAAAATATAAATACTAACATTATAGTTTATATATATGTCTATGCAGGATCTAACCATGAAGGTACCAAGAATGAAGGCTATACGGTATAGAGATTCAAGATATCAAGATTGAAGACTCATGAGTATCAAGATTATCAAGAGTTCAAGATTTCAAGATAAGTAATTTAATTAGGAATTTTGTTAAAACTCCTAGAAAAGCACCGGTATCTTAAAATCGAATTTATTCGTGGAATGCAATCCACTTCGAGCCTGTTAAAGGGATGGAACCCTAAGTAGGATGGAGCCTACGAAAAATCTAGTGGAACATTGTTTTGTATCCGCTAACCTTTTATTCAAATGTTTTTGCAAAATTATAGCTTGTTTTTAAAAAAATGATTTAAAAATCTTTCTTTATAAATGAATCAAAAACATCTATCCTGATTTTAATAATTTTAGCCTCAAAATAATCTTTATTTTCAAAATCAAATTATCCTTGGATTTAAACTATCTTTAATAATAATATATTTAATTTTTCATATTTATACTTAGATTTAAATATAAAATTATAGTAAAATTTTATATGTACCAAAATTTTATTCTCTATATTTACTTATGTATTTTAACTATAGTAAGTATATTTATGAAGTTTAAAATAGTTTTAATATAACATAGAAGTTATTTTCAAAGAAAAAAAATCACCAAAATTTCCTTTGGCATGTCGACATACTAAAGTACCCCATGTCGAAATGGTAGCAGTTGATTTCAAAATTTGAATTTCAAAATAAGTGTTTATTCGTCATATCCCTTCATGAATGGACATGGTTGTTGTTCTACTATAAATAGGCGTAGTTTTGAACAAATTTTCAATCATATTTTTCTGGTTTCACTCCTCTTCTTCTTCCACATTTCTGTATACATATTCTTACCATTACTCTGCCGAAATCAACATTGAATCTAACTAGATCATTTCTAGTTTGATTCTCTATCACTATCTCAAAAAGATCTCAGTGCTATTAAGAGTTATAGACTTCTTTGTAACCAATTTAGCGAGAAAAGGTGTGATTGTAGTCTTGGAAATCAATCAAGCGAGAAAAGGTGTGATTGTGGCCTTGGAAATCAATCAAGTTAGAAAAGATGTGATTATATCCTAGGAAATCAATTGGGTGAACTAGTTGCCCCTGAAATCAAGTATCTCTACCCAGACGATTGTGAATCAGGAGTGGTGTACCTCGTGGCCTTGAAATCGAGGGTGTAATTGTACAATTGCTTTTGAAAGGAAATCCATACTTATGTGTAGGACTGGATGTAGGGTAACTCCGAACCAATATAATATTCGGTGTGTTGTTTCCTTTATTGCTTTTACTTTATTTCTGCATCTGTGTTTGATTCTGTGATTATATCTATGTCTGAATATTGCATACATTTGTGTTCAAATTAACAAAAACTCAAAAAGATTTAGTAATTTCTTTAAACACTATTCACCCCCCCCTCTAGTGTTAATCCTAGCCTTAAGATCCGTATTCCGCATTTCTCACATTTGGTATTAAAGCAAGGTTTTCAAAGTTTCATAATATGATTTTTGAATTTTTTTAAATGGCTATGTTTAAAAAATTTGTTAATACTAGTTTAGAAATATTCAGATCATCATTATCTCGTGAGTCTGCATATAATCAATATTCAAATTCAAGTTGTCTACCAAGATTGTTTGATGTGTAGGAAACATGTTTATGGGGGTTGAGGAATCAATCCACAACAGACAAATTGTGCAGATCAAAAAGAATAAATGGATACTCGATAGTGGATGCTCTAGACACATGACTGGCAATCTAGATATGCTGAATGATATAATATACAAAGATGGAGGATTGGTTAACTTTTGGAGACAATTCAAAAGGATATGTGATTGGCATCTGCAAAGTCGGTAACTCTAAAACTCCTATTATTACTAATGTTTTTCTAGTTAAGAATCTGAAACATAATCTGCTAAGTGTAAGTCAACTTTGCGATAAAGGATATAAAATTAAATTTGAAAAAAATAAGTGTCACATTGAAGATAAAAATTCGACCATAATATTTGAGGGAATTCGGAAAAAGAATATTTATATTCTTAGTATGAAAGTTTCAAATGATAACCTGTGTCTTTTGGAAAATACAAGTGACCCTTGGATTTGGCGTTAGAGATTTGGGCATTTGAATTTCAAACTCTTATCCAGACTGTCAAAACATGATCTAGTAAGAGGTCTCCCTAAAATGATTTTAAAGTAGATAGTCTATGTGATGCATGTCAATTAGGAAAACTTAGAAAAAGTTCCTTTAAATTAAAAGATATGATTTCAACTTCAAAACCTCTTGAATTACTTCAGCTTGATTTATTTGGTCCATCTCAAATTCTGTCAATAAATCATAATAAATATGTTTTTGTAATTATAGATGATTATTCTAGATTTACATGGACAATATTTTTGAAACATAAAAGTGATACGTTTGAATGTTTTAAGAACTTTACAAAAAGGATTCAAAATCAATTTCTCTAAAAATTAGAACCATCCGTAGTGATCACGGTGGTGAATTTGAAAATTAAAAGTTTGAGGAATTCTGCAATAAAAAGGGAGTAACTCACAATTTTTCATTTCCAAGAACTCCATAACAAAACGGAGTGGTAGAACGTGAAAATAGGACGATTGAAGAGTGTGCGAGAACTATGCTTTTAGATAGTAAATTACCAAAGTATTTTTGGGCACAAGCAGTTGCTACCGTCTGTTATATTCTAAATAGAATTTTAATTAGACCTTTAACTGATAAGACATCTTATGAACTTTTTACAGAAAGAAACCTAAGGTATCTTATTTTAGAATTTTTGGAAGCAAATGTTTTATTTTGAATACAAAAGATAACTTAGATAAATTTGATCCTAAATCTAACAAAGGTAACTTTATCGGATATTCTAATAGAAGTAGAGTATACAAAGTGTTTAATTTAAGAACTAACATCATTGAAGAAACAATGCATGTTTTATTCGATGAAAATCTGAAAAATTTTGAAGATACAAATGATGAAGAGGATTTAATCACTCAAAATCAAGAGTCAACTGAAACTAATAATGAAATTAATTATCCTAATAAAAGGACTAAACTTTTAAAGGATCATCCTATAGAAAATATACTAGGAGATATGCAATCTGTTGTTATAACTAGACATCAACTAAGTAAAATGAGCAATGTAGCCTTTATATCAACCATTGAACCCAAAATCCAAAAGAAGCATCATCTGATGATTCATGGATTTTGGCTATGCAAGAAGAACTAAATCAATTCACTAGAAATGATGTTTGGGAACTTATTCCTAGACCTAAAAGTAAAACTATAATTGGAACTAAATGGGTTTACAAAAATAAAATGAATGAACAAGGAGAGGTTGTTAGAAATAAAGCCCGGTTAGTCGCTCAAGGCTATTGTCAAGAAGAAGGAATAGTTTTTGATGAAACCTTTGCTTCTGTAGCAAGATTAGAAGCCATTAGGATTCTACTTGCTTTCACAAATCATAATAATTTCAAATTATTTCAAATGGATGTTAAAAGTGCCTTTTTAAATGGATTTGTAAAAGAGGTAGTATATGTTGAACAACCACCACTTTTTGAAAATGAAAAATTACCAAATCATGTTTACAAACTTAGGAAAGCTCTATATGGTCTAAAACAAGCTCCTAGAGCCTGGTATGATAGACTAAGGTCTTACTTATTACAATCAAATTTTGAAATTGGTAAAGTAGATAATACTCTTTTTATTAAAAGAAATAAAAATGATATTCAACTAGTATACATCTACGTAGATGATATCATTTTTGGATCAACTAATTTTGAAATGAATAAAGAATTTTCTAAAATAATGACAAAAGAGTTTGAGATGAGTCATATGGGTGAATTAAACTTCTTTCTACGATTACAAGTAAAACAATTAGATAATGGTATCTTTATTAGTCAAGAAAAATATGCTAAAGACCTAGTTAGTAAATTTGATTTGTCTACTACAAGTGGAAAACCCACTCCCATGGCAGCCAATGAGTACCTAAGTAAAGAAGATCTCTCAAAAGATGTAGATCAAAAATTATATAGAGGAATTATTGGATCGCTATGCTATATCACTGCTAGTAGACCTGATATCATGCATGGTGTTTGTCTCTGTGCAAGATATCAATCCCAACCTAAAGAGACCCACTTAAAAGCCGTAAAACGTATCATAAGATGTGTTAAACGCACCTCTGATTTTGGATTATTTTATCCTAAAAATGATTCTTTTGACTTAATATCTTACTGTGATGCTGATTATGCTGGTTGTAAATCAGACCAAAAAAGTACAAGTCGAACTTGTCACTTTTTGGGGCATTCTCTGATTTCTTGGTTTAGTAAAAGGCAAAACATAGTTTCCTTATCAACAATTGAAGCAGAGTATATTTTTGCTGCTTTGGCATGTTCTCAAGTAATATATATGCAACAAACTTTAAAAGATTATGGTTTAAATATCTCAAAATGACCAATTTATTATGACAATACTAGTGCAACAAATTTATCCAAAAATACTATTCATCATGCTCGAACTAAACATAGTGATATCAGATATCATTTGCTCAGAGATAATATAAGTAAGGAAGTAATTACTGTCGATTATACAATTTCTGAGAATCAAATTGCCGATATCTTAACAAAACCATTAAATGAATCTATATTTACTAAATTAAGAAGAGAATTAGGTATTTGTTCAATAACTGAAATATAAAATATAAATAACAAAGTATAATTAAAAAATTAAATCAAAATAAATTAAATAGTAAAAATTTCAAGCATCATGTCGACATCCCCTCATACCCATGTCAACATATAACGATTTTTGTTTTTGAAATTTTTCCCACCAAAATTCAAATAAGTGGTTATATATTCTTCTTATTTTAGAAATTTTTATCATTCTTTCTGTTTCCTTTCTGTTCTATCTTTTGAAATCGATAAAACTATGGAACCCTCTTCCAAATAAAACAAAAATTCAACCTTTTCGTTCCCTTCTCCTTCTTCTAGACCTTTCCAACGAATTACGCTTGCAAGAGTAATGAAAATAGAGGATTCTTTGAAGGATGCACTGCAACTAATGACTGAAATTCCAGTGGTGCAACTTAGAATGGAAAAAGAACAAGAATGGCAAGGCAAAATCCTTAGAAATTTGCAAAAATTTCTAATGGACAATCATGCTAATCCGATCTTGATTGATGATGAGTCTTCAAGAGATCAAGTGCAAGAGGACAGCGAGAAAAAAGAAGAAGCATTCGTGGAAGAAGTGCACGCTGAAGATGACGACAAAGTCGTTTGCATTGGCGAAGTGTGCTTTGACAAGGATGGAAATATTGTCGAACAACGTGGAAATTTCTGTTTCCACAATCCAAATTGTTCGGTTCATAGATCTCCTATTTTCAAAGACACACATTAGTTTCTTTCTCTCTTTCCTATTGTTGAATTTTTTTGCATTCTTTACGCTTATGTAAATATAACTTATATAATTAATAAATAATTTGTGCTCTTATATGTGTTATATTAAAAGTATTATTATATGGATAATTAGATAGTTAGTAGTTTAGGACTAAGTTTTAGTTTTAGAATTAAGTGTTGATTTTTTATGATAACACTATCATTATGATCACATGTCATAGCGTATCAGATTTAGCGGGAGTTATATAGTTTCGAGTTAGTTTTTTTTTGTTGATGACAAAGGGGGAGAAGTATAAAATAGGATAGTTAGGCATAGATTAAGGGAGAGTTATTAGTTTTAGGGGGAGTTATTAGGATAGAAGTAATATTTTATAAATAAAGGTTGTCATCATCAAAAAGGGAGAGATTGTTAGTCCTTGAGATGATGGTTTTGATGACAACAAACTTAGAATAAGATTATAAAATTAAATACTAATATTATAGTTTAGATATATGTATATGCAGGATTTAACCATGTAGGTACCAAGAATGAAGACTGTACGGTATAGAGATTCAAGATATCAAGATTGAAGACTCGTGAGTATCAAGATTGTCAAGAGTTTAAGATTTCAAGATAAGTAATTTAATTAGGAATTTTATTAAAACTCCTAGAAAAACACTGGCATCTTAAAATCTAATTTATTCATGGAATGGAATCCACTTCGAGCATGTTAAAGGGATGGAACCCTAAGTAGGATGGAACATACAAAAAATCTAGCGGAACATTATTTTGTATCCGCTAACCTTTTATTCAAATGCTTTTGCAAAAATTATAGCTTGTTTTAAAAAATGTTTTCAAAATCTTTCTTTTTAAAAGAATCAAAATCATCTACCTGGTTTTAATATTTTTAGCCTCAAAATAATATTTATTTTCAAAATCAAATTATCCTTGGATTTAACCTATCTTTTAATAATAATATATTTATTTTTAATATTTATACTTAGATTTAAATGTAAAATTATAGTAAATTTTATATGTACCAAAATTTTATTCTCTATATTTACTTATGTATTTTAACTATAGTTAAGTATATTTATAAAGTTTAAAATAGTTTTAATATAAGATGGAAGTTATTTTCAAAGAAAAACAAATCACCAAAATTTCCTTTGGCATGTCGACATACTCAAGTACCCCATGTCGACATGGTAGCAATTGATTTCAAAATTTGAATTTCAAAAGAAGTCTCTATTCGTTATATCCCTTCACGAATGAACATGGTTGCTGTTCTACTATAAATAGGGGTGGTTTTGAATGAATTTTCAATCATATTTTTCTGGTTTTCACTCCTCTTCTTCTTCCACATTTCTTTATACATATTCTTACCATTACTCTGCCGAAATAAACATTGAATCTAACTAGATCATTTCTAGTTTGATTCTCTATCACCATCTCAACAAAATCTTAGTGCTTTTTAGAGTCATAGACTTCGTTGTAATCAATTTAGTGAGAAAAGGCATGATTGTAGCCTTGGAAATCAATCAAGCGATAAAAAGTGTGATTGTGGCCTTGGAAATCAATCAAGTTAGAAAAGGTGTGATTGTAGCCTAGGAAATTAATCAGGTGAACTTGTTGTCCCTGAAATCAAGTATCTCTACCCATGGGATTGTGAATGTGGAGTGGTGTCCTCATGGCCTTGAAATTGAGGGTGTAATTGTACAATTGCTTTTGAAAGGAAATCCGTACTTGTGCGCGGGACTGGATGTTGGGTAACTCCGAACCAGTATAAAATCCAGTGTGTTCTTTCCTTTATTGCTTTTACTTTATTTCTGCATCTGTGTTTGATTCTGTGATCATATCTGTGTCTGAATATTGCATACATTTATGTTCAAATTAACAAAAACTCAAAAAGATATAGTAATTTATTTAAACATTATTCACACCCCTCCCTCTAGTGTTAATCCTAGCCTTAAGACCAGTATTCCGCATTTCTTATAATACAGATTTCTTTTCAAATGCCAATCTTTAAATAGGCAGACAACAAATCCAATAGCAATCCTTATCTCGAGAGTATGAGACATACCATCTTGATTTTTCGGGCACAAGGTGCGCCCGCTTGATTTTGACGGGTACAAGCACATCCACTTAGATTTTCAGGCTACCAAGAACACCCACTTGATTTAAATGGGCAACAAACACAACCAAGCAAATACAAATAGAGTTTGATAGTTTTTCCAAAGACAATTCCTTGAACTTTGGATACAATGAATCCTAAAGCCTCTTGGACATCACTTTGATCATTGATTTGATAGAGAGGGATGATTCCAAAATAGTAAGAAAGTAGTGATGAATCAATATAATGATGTTTGAATTGACTCTATATGATTCTGAAGAGAATAGGGTATATTTTTACCGGAGTTTTCAATATATTAAGAGGAGGGGAAAAATAAGTTTATAACTATCAAAAAGTTTATCTGGACTCCTCTTTATATAGTGAATAAACAGTTATGTCTATTCGCGAAGAGCTACAACGAATAGACACTTCTTTTCAAAATTTAGAAAACCATTTGGCAGCATGTATATCAACATATACTTGTATTTTTGAAAACTAGTTTCTTTTAAATTGTTTTGAAAATTTTATACTTTGTAAAATAATTTGATACTTTGTAAAATAGTTTGAACGTAGTTTATAAACATTTTGAACTTAAAAAAATTTATAAAATATTTTGAAATATTTTTTTAAATATAAAAGAAAGAATAAGAAATAGAGATCAAAGATTCCTGCCATGAACTTTAACAATATACTATAACTCTATACACTATATTATAGTCTTGAGATCTTCATGCCTTGGTCTTTGTACTCATGAGTCTTCATGTCCATTTTTTAAGTCTTTATATTGTACAGTCTTCGATTCAACACTTGTGTAATATCCTGTAATATATACTATATAACTTAGCAAAACATTAGTGTCCATATTTTATATAATTGTAATTGTTGTTATCAAGGTTGTTATCATCAAAATCAATAACTTAAGTATTAACACATCACGTTGAACTAGTCGGAATATGTTTCTCAACTTCTAATAAGCTCTTACTATTACATTGTTCTCATATTAAAGTGGTATTCTCAATACTTGGAATCACACATCGGTTATAAATTTGTGTGTTTATATTTATACATTGCTTATATCATTGAACTATTGAAGGTGATGTACCAAAGCTTTTTGTTCAATCAGCCACAACCTCTTATTTGGAACGTTTCCAACTAAAAGCTCCTTAGCTAAGGTTTGACCATGAGTTTAGTATTGACATATTATACTCAATATTACTTATGAAGTTTGAGTCTGAATACTCCATCATAAGGAGTTCATTGTTTCTGTAAATAATTCTCTAGTATTTCATAAATACTCGAGAACGCTCCAAACTATCATTTAGTGATCTTAATTCGGATTTGATATTTGCTTCATGAACTATATACATTAGTAAAATACGATACTGTAGAAAATAAAATATGTATGATAATTCTTATTATCAATACATAAGGAATCCATCTTACATGTTCCATTTTAAACATTTCAATATGGTGTCTTCGCATACCGTTTGGGACATTCCCCACATCCTTTATACTTATTATAAAAGATATAGTTTAAAATCCAATATCGAGTATTAAAAAAAGGAACTATTACTGATTTTAACATAAGCATATCATTGACAAGCAACAATTTGTTGTTTATTTATACTTCAGAAATATCAATGTACCTTTTAGTGGTTCTTTCTTAAGAACACACGCTTCCTCTGCATTTTGGCTGAAAATTAAACTATTCAGTATTTCTATCAAAATACTTATTCAATTATGATGCTTATGGAATGATATTTTTGTATCATTTCTTGGATCATATCCGAAAAACCACAAACTCAATATCGCTTTCATTGACCTCGAGACACTTTTGTTGTTATGTGCAAATAGTCTATTCTAAATCATTATTTAGAATTCTTAATTTCAACATCAATGTACCAAACATAAAGCGCACCAAGCGAAATTTTGTGAGTAAATCCGATTTAACTTGAGCACGTAGGAAAATAAATCTATAATGCTAATTTCAATAATTAGAATTTACGATGTTATTCTTATCAACTTTGCTCGTTATATTCCAACTACATTAGTCTTGCTCTCGAAGACACATTCGAAGCCAATGGATCTTATCTCTTCAAGTAAAACTACAAATCATATTTTGATAAAGAACTTGTAATCCACTTTGGATTAGCGCATCATACCATATCGTGGAGTTGATACTTTTTATAGTTTAATTGACAAATGAGGATTATCTACTCTCTACATTGATAAGAAATTCATAATCTCTTTTCAATGTGCAATAATATTTATTAAATATTCTAATGTGCTATGATTTTTAAGGTTTGGTTAATTTCATTTCATCCTACTTAATCAGTTCATCGTTGGATCGTATCCAAATCCATTTTACTATCAACAATTTCTAAAAAAAATCCATCGCTGTGAAGTTAGTATTTCTTGAAACAACAATTGTTTCTCAGTACAATGGAATAGGTATTCATAAACACTTCATGAAATATCTTATATATAAAACTGATTTGTTTTAGTTTATAATATGTATTTTTAAAACATAAATTGGTCATCCAATGACAATTGTTCTGAAATTACTTTTGGGGCAATTCATATAAGATCCCTTACAAATAATTATTACGTGTAGTCTTTCGACTCGCATAATGTGCCTACGATATGTTAGGGTTTCTTATAAAACCTTATCTTGTATGATTTTGTAAAATATTATTTAGACAAAATTAATTTTAACCTTGTATACTACTCTTAAGTACACGACCTTATAAAAAGAAGTTAACTCAACTTCACTCATAATTAATCGTATTTAGTCCAATAAAGTTTGATTACTCCTTATCAACGTGTCATTATATATCATAGGGAGGAGTAACATTTAAGGTTGAAACTTTGTTCAAGGTACGTTCGAAACTCTTTCAAGTATTTACTCACGCATTCGATCAGATCGAACCATTTTATTTTCTATCACACGCTTATTTATTTACTTCTATTTTATATTCTATGAGCCCATCATTAACATACCATATGTGTATCATATACACATGACTATGTTTCTAATAACTCATCGGTGAATACAATGAAGTATGTGGAACAGTTTGGGAATTAATAGACTTTCGAATGCATATATCTATATGTATCAATCCGTAAAGTTCATGTAATACCCCGCATTTTTATATAATTAAATAATCAAATAACGATGAATAGTGAAAATAATTTTTTTTAATTGTTAGAATATGGCATTGAAAATTATACTATTGTATTCGTGGTGATTTACTGATCAATTTACAAATATAAAATTTCCCGAACAGAGTTCATATGTAAAAGTTTTTGACGTTCGAAGTTTTGTATTTAGAAATAATTATACATGTAAATGCATGTAAATATATTTGTTATAAATAAATAAATATGTGTATGAAATTCCAGATATAACGCGCATCTGAATTTTAAAATAGATGCGCGCCAAAAAGGTAATTAATTAGCGTTGCCATCGTAAAGGAAATTAATGGATATTGGTAATTAAAGTTAATTAATTAACATCAGTAGGCAATGTAATCAAATTAGCTTTGTAATGACCCACCGTTCATTCCATAGAGTGACACGTCATTATTAAGAAAGAAAGGGATAGAGAATAGAAAAGATAGAGAAGAAAGAAAGAAACAACATCAGAATCTCAACAGCGGAACAGATAAATTATATTAATCACATAAGATATTACATAGTATACAACATCTATCAGAGCTACACAGCTTATACAGCACATACTAGACAGTTATAAATTTCTGTCTATCATACAACTCAAGTACATCAATACAATACATCATCATGGCGGAAACTCTATATATCTACACGCCGAAGCCTCCTGCTCCAAATCTCCTCCAGAAATTCGTCAAAGCTAACATGAATCCCTCGACTACTCATACATAATATGAGTACCCAAGAGTTTAATAAAACAGAAAATAAACACTTGGGTCAGACATGGGTCTGGTCTGAATAAATGGGTTAAAGTTGCTTAACTTTGAAAAACCTTTGAAAACAAAAGGTATCACGTAAGACTTCCCACACATAAACATGGAAAAGTTTTTACCTTACGCTAACCAAAACATTTGATAGGAAATCCAGTTATATTACAATAGGGTCTAGGGTTTTCAAATAAATAAGAAATAGCTGAAATTGTTACATGATTAAATTCCAGCATACTAGCCACAAAGTGGGTAATACAATCAAAACTGTAAGGGCACGTAGGAAGAATGGGTTCTCATCAATGGCAGGGCTACTGGGGTACCGGCCGTCACAGTACGTGGCCTAGATCACCATACCGAGGATTACTCCCAATCCCCTGCAACACAAGGCCGAAACCATCCCTTACTGGATAGTCCCGAACAAGACAACCCCGGCAGTTGTCGCGAATCAACTGCCCCACACAGTCGAATAAAAGGGACTTCTAGACAGGGGAAAATCTTGTCCTACTTGAGCGCGACTCACTTAGCCTTGCTGCACCTCCTCTGTTTTAGCCATTCCAGGTTGATGAGGCTTGAGGCTACAATTGCCTTTATAGAACACATCTATATCTTAAAATGCTCATCGTCCACCTGACGATGTTCTGAAAGCTTTCAATCCATATAACTTCTTTCTGGGTTCGAACGAAACCGAAGGCATTATCTCGTTACACTCATTTTGGAATCACCCTCAAAGTTAACGACGATAACCCTTGAATTCTGAATCTTCATCTTCACTTGAGATTCACGGCCTATCGTTAATTTGGATCAATGTGGTTTTCGAATATCCAAATATGGAAACCTGATCCCGGTCTCATCGAAATCCAAAACGCCATCTTTTAGGTCCAAGTTGTTTTAGGGTTTAAAACAATTCAATTCATTATCAATATACACACAGATAGATAATTCACATCAGCACACAAGTAGATAATCCATACCATCATCACAAATAGATAATTCATTATCATTACACTTCAACCAAAGCATCCATATCACACAGCATCGCTTATCTTAAATCTGAGATCTCAAACCATTCAAGGCAATCAGTATCATCCATCCATAAATAAGCAAGGATTAATAAATCACAGTATCTCTAATTAATTTAAAATAAATTAAATTTATTACTTCATCTCTAATTAATTTAAAATAAAATAAATTAATTACTTCATCACTATAAATCTTGCTTACTTAATCATTAATTGATTACAAACCAATTAATTTATCATCCTCTAAGTATTCATCTTAATTAATCATCCTTGATTAATTATATTCTAATTACATTAAGTAATTAGCCTTTAATTAATTACACAAAATAATTATTATTAACCATTTACAATAATTAAACTTTAATTACTTCATTAATTAATTAATTATAATTAATTACACTAATCCTTAATTTAATTACTTTATAATCACTTATTATTGATTACTTACCCTTTAATTAATCAATCCTTAATTACATTATTAATTACATTAATTAATGATCTCTTAATTACTTCTTAATTAATTATTAATCATATTTAATGATTAATTTTTAATCAATCTTTATTCATTAATCAACCTTGATTAATCACAATCAGTAATTAATTATCCTTAATTAATTACATCACTTAATTATCTTCAAATAACTTTAATCAATTCTTAAATTAATTACACTAAGTAATTAACTATAAATTACTTCCACTAAGTAATTATCCTTCTTTCTTAATTACACTAAGTAATTAAACCCAAATTACCTTTCATTCTTCAATTAATTACATCCTGTAATTATCCACATATTACTTCACTAAGTAATTATACTTAATAAATTACACAAAGTAATTATACTTAATCCATCATCCAATGGTTATTTTAAATTAATTAAACTAATTAATTAAATTAAACTAATCACATTAATTTAATTAATTACATTGAGTAGTTAATCACTTTAATTACTTCCATTAAGTAATTATACTTAAACAATTCCATAAATGATTATTTTAATTAATTAATTATTAAAATTAATCACATTAATTAATTGTTTAATAATCCCTAGTTAATGACCTTCATTAACTATTAAAATTCTTTAAATACTTCCTTAAGTAATTATTCTTTAATTAATCATTATTAATTACAAATTAATTAATTATTAATCGCAAATTAACCAATCTTTAATCACCTAGTTAATTAAGTGCTTAACTGAAACTTAATTAATAATTAATTACCTGATTAATTAATTTCAGATCATTAATTGATAATCTTAACTTATGTAATTAATGATTCTTAATTATAAATTAATTAACCTTAATTAATTAACTTACCTCCTTAATTATTTATTTATAAATCCTTAATTATTAATTTATAAAATAAATAATTATTCTTTAATTAACTTCTTAATTTAATCAATTTCAAAACATTAAATCTTAATTAACTTTAAGATAAAGTGTTAAGGAAATGGTTTAATTATCATTTATAAAGCCTTTGAAACTTTATTTTAAAATTTACATTCCATTTTTTTTAAATTTAAGATCTAAAAATGGTTAATACAATTAACTTTAACAAAATTTTAAATCAAATTTACATACCTTTTAAATCAAATGTTAGAGAACATTTATTTTATATAAAAGAGATTTATAAGAGTTTAAAACCAATTTATTTAAATTTCAAAATCTTGTTTTTTTAAACTTTTGAAAAAATCTGTTTTAAACTGCAACTTCGGATTCAACCTGAATACTACTCGAGTATTAACTCGAGAAAAACCCATCTTTTCCCTTTTTCAAAATTTTGTTAAGACTTTAAAGTTTTGAAACCTAGTTACTGCACAAATATAACCCAAGACAACTCGAATAAACCAAGCAACACTCACGTTCCCTCATGTCACCCCGCAATCCACTCGAGATCAACCCGAACGAAACCCAGAGAAAAACTCCTCCTTCTTGAAGCCACGACCCCCACTGACACCATCGTACACAAGTGCATGTGCACAGCCAATCTGAAAGCCTCCGACCTCTACCATGATCGTCGAGAATTCATCTCCATCAATCTACCTCTTCCCGGCCCATCAGATCAGATGGTCTTCAATAAAATCGAGAAATGGGCAATTCGAAAAAAACTGGAACCACATGAACAATCCAAAATCGATCACCGCCATCAACCTCGCCCACCGGAGTTCCCCAAACTCTGACCACAGTAGCATCACTGTCTACATAACCTAACCCCCCTCACACGCTCCACTTTGATGCGCGGATGATGCCTGAAATCGTCACGCAAACCCACAGTTGTCATTTGCCCTTACTCATTGCTTAACGCTTGTTTAAAACAAGCTTTAAGTATTTACACTTGTCTTTTGTAATTTTCTAATTATTTTAAATGTAAATAAAAGCTTTTTCTTAATTTATTAAATACTTATTTATATATAAATTACTTTAAAGAAATAAAACCAATTATATTTATAAATAAAAACTTATACATATATTTTAAATTCAAATATTTTAAAAGCATCTACCTTTTGAATTTCCATTATAAGCCCAAACTCATATTCAAATTAAATTGAGAATCAAATTTAAAACCAAGTTATATATATACATATATAACTACTCATAAATTTTGAAAACAACAATTCTATTTTATTTAAAATCTATTTAAAATAATACATTATTAATATTGTTTAAAAATAACAAATTTACAAATTTTTAATAATTAATAAAAGAAATTATCTCTTTATTTATAATTTACTTATATCACTTAATGAATTAATGATCATATGTAAATTGTATTTTAAATTTTATATTTAAAATTTCAAATCATATTTATCAAGCAATATTTAAAAAGAAAACAAACTTTTATGTTAATCTTATTTAAATTCTAAATTTAAGCTAAAATATATTTTTAAACAAATAATATTCACCTTAAGTATTTTAAAATCATATAGTTGACTATTTGAATAATCTTTGCAAAGTTTTATATTATATTTAAACATAATTTCCAAATTACCAAAATATATTAGAAATTTAAAAACATTATATTATTTATTTATTAAATACTACCAAAGCTTTCCTATTTACAATATATACAAATATATACATTATAAATAGAAAATTATTTTAATAACTTTTTAAAAGATAAAATTTATCAATTAGATATTTATTTGCTTTTAAAAGAATAAATTTGCCAAATTAAAATAAAATTATAGAAGACAATTATCAAATCAATTTAATTTTTTATACAGATTATTAAATTAATATTACCCAAAATTCCGGGTCATCGCATTCCTTCCCCCCTTAAAAGAATTTCGTCCTCGAAATTTTAAAAGCAATGGTAATTTAATAATCTACCTAAGATTTTGATTTTAAAACCACAAGCATATATTAACAACCATATGCTAACAATCATAGCAACTAATTTACTCAATCAAACAAATCAAATGATCCTGACACAAATCAGGATATATAAACTTCAAAGCACTATCTCGAGTTTCCCAGGTTTAAATACTGGATTACTCACTCTACAGAATCCAAACAATCTATACTACTAAGCTACAGAGCTCCTACCCATCAAGATCTACAAAACTGAACATGATATCAGGCCATAGTCATGTCCCGCTCAACTACCAACTCTCCCGAACTGCTGGTTCCACAACCAGAGATGGATCAGACACGTACTCCCTCAGAGATACGTGAGACACATCGAATCGCAGTCTTCCAAACTGGCAATTCAACTCTGAAAACCAAATCACTCGTCCTAACAAGAACACAGAAAGATCCAATATACCTCGAAGCTATCCTCCTAGTCTCACCAAATCTTATAGTTCCTTTGATCGGAGAAAACTTATCCAAAATCAAATCTCTGACTCTTATCCACAATACTCTCCTGACAATCCTGGGCTTCCTTCATCCTTCCTGATCAGTTTAACCTTCGCTGATACCTCTAGAAACAAACTAGACCAAAAACAACCCAACCAAATGATCCTATCAAGATCAACCAAAATCAAGAACACAAACTCTAATCCACAAACATCAGAAGACTACAAACTTACTCTTCCAATCCGGAAAATACAAAACAGGAGCACTCACAATCCTGAAAAATTCTATAGAAACCCTCTAATCCAAAACACTGCAAACTTCCAAGGAGAATAGGGTTGCTTCCACTCTAGAACAGTTGCTACCTCGTATCCGCTGCACAACTCTGATCTAGAGAAGATGAGAATGTCGATGATGAACACGAGCACAAATTTGACTAATATATCCCAGAAGATACGGTTTATTAGATCCATAGAAGAAAACTTAGAAGTTCCACCAAGTCCTGAGTTGTCTCTCCAAATTCTTTCTTTAGAAACCATCCTTCTACATGGCTGAACCATCGGTACCACTCCTGGAATCCTAGTCGATACGAAAACTCAATCTCCAGATGCTATGGCAGAACTCTGACTACTAGAAGACATCCGAAAAAATCTCTGACAACTTACATACCCAGGGAAGCCTTGATCCAAGTAAAAGATAACTCAAGAGAACACCCAACTATCGCAAGTCACTTTTGTGATCAACCCTGCCTAATATCCAAGGAAACTGTTCTCTCTTACTCAGAACAGCTTATGCTTATCCAGTCAATCCATCGAAGAAATGGATTCACTCAGCTGCTTCAAATTTCTACCTCTAGAAAACTACTGACAGAAGACTTTCTGCCGACACACAGAACACTCCGAGCTGTACAGCTAAGACAGATGCCAACGACTTTCGATCCAAAACTCCTCGAACCTCAAAGCCACATCAACCAATCCCACCCAGAGCCTCGAGATGGGCAGGCATCTCCTCAAGAAACTCAGGCTTTAACCCAACCACAAACACTCTACTGAACCCAGCTAAACAAGCCTCATCACTGATGTAGACACACTTCCTTAACTTGTTCCAAAGAAACATCTTTGGAAACATCCATAGTCACCGCATCTCATCGTACAGCTACTACTTCCTGAGGTTGCCAAGATACCATTACTCACTTCTGTTTAGCCGACAGATCCAAACTCTACTCATCCAAACTTGTACTACAAAAATGGACTTCGAACCTTTAAAAGGTTTCCTTCAGAGATTAGTGAAATCCTTCCACCACAGCAAAGTTCACACGAGACGGTATTGGGTCTACTGTCTTGGCAAATATTTCCAACCTCAACCACTTAGACTCTACCATTGGTAGTCGTGCTACACACACCACTACCCTATCTACCTATAGAACTTATATTGGAAAACTAGAACAAGTAATCCAACAAATTAGGTAGAAATATATATGTATATATATATTTAAAATTACAAGTACGCTCTCTCAAGAAAGAAATCATTCCAAAGCCTAGGTATTCACTTAACCTAGTGCTTTGATACCACTGTTATGACCCGCCGTTCATTCCATAGAATGACGCATCATTATTAAGAAAGAAAGGGATAGAGAATAGAAAAGATGGAGAAGAAAGAAAGAAACAACATCGGAATCTCAACAGCGGAACGAATAAATTATATTAATCACATAAGATATTACATAGTATACAACATCTATTAGAGCTACACAGCACATACTAGACAGTTATAAATTTCTGTCTATCATACAACTCAAGTACATCAATACAATCATCATGGCGGAAACTCTATATATCTACACGCCGAAGCCTCCTGCTCCAAATCTCCTCCAGAAATTCATCAAAGCTAACATGAATCCCTCGACTACTCATACATAATATGAGTACCCAAGAGTTTAATAAAACAGAAAATAAACACTTGGGTCAGACATGGGTCTGGTCTGAATAAATGGGTTAAAGTTGCTTAACTTTGAAAAACCTTTGAAAACAAAAGGTATCACGTAAGACTTCCCACACATAAACATGGAAAAGTTTTTACCTTATGTTAACCAAAACATTTGATAGGAAATCCAGTTATATTATAATAGGGTCTAGGATTTTCAAATAAATAAGAAATCGCTGAAATTGTTACATGATTAAATTCCAGCATACTAGCCACAAAGTGGGTAATACAATCAAAACCGTAAGGGCATGTAGGAAGAATGGGTTTCCATCAATGGCAGGGCTACTGGGGTACCTCCCATCACAGTACGGGGCCTAGATCACCGTACCGAGGATTACTCCCAATCCCCTGCAACACAAGACCGGAACCATCCCTTACTGGATAGTCCCGAACAAGAAAACCCCGGCAGTTGTCGCGAATCAACTCCCCGCATAGCTAAATAAAAGGGACTTCTAGACGGGGAAAATCTTGTCCTACTTGAGCGCGACTCACTTAGCCTTGCTGTACCTCCCATGTTTTATCCATTCCCGTTTGATGAGGCTTGAGGCTACGATTACCTTTATAGAACACATCTATAGCTTAGAATGCTCATCGTCCACCTGAAGATGTTCTGCAAGCATTCAATCCATATAAGTTCGTTCCGAGTTCGAATGAAACCGGAGGCATTATATCGTTGCACTCATTTTGGAATCACCCTCAGAGTTAACGACGATAACCCTTGCACTCTGAGTCTTTATCTTCACTTGAGATTCACGACCTATCTTTGATCTGGACCGATGTGGTTTTTGAATATCCAAATCTAGAAATCCGATCCCGATCTCATCGTTATCCAAAACGCCATCTTTTAGGTCCTAGTTGTTTTAGGGTTTAAAACAATTCAATTCATTATCTATATACATACAGATAGATAATTCACATCATCACACAAGTAGATAATCCATATTATCATCACAAATAGATAATTCATTATCATCACACTTCAACCAAAGCATCCATATCACACAGCATCACTTATCTCAAATCTGAGATCTCAAACCATTCAAGGAAATCAATATCGTCCATCCATAATAAGCAAGGATTAATAAATCACACTATCTCTAATTAATTTAATGAATTAAATTAATTACTTCATCTCTAATTAATTTAAAATAAATTGAATTAATTACTTCATCACTATAAATCTTGCTTACTTAATCATTAATTGATTACATACGAATTAATTTATCATCCTCTAAGTATCCATCTTAATTAATCATCCTTGATTAATTATATTCTAATTACATTAAGTAATTAGCCTTTAATTAATTACACAAATTAATTATTCTTAACCATTTACAATAATTAAACTTTAATTACTTCATTAATTAATTAATTATAATTAATTACACTAATCCTTAATCAAATTCATCTAATTAATTACTTTATAATCACTTATTATTGATTAATTACCCTTTAATTAATCAATCCTTAATTACATTATTAATTACATTAATTAATGATCTCTTAATTACTTCTTCATTAATTATTAATCATATTTAATAATAAATTTTTGATCAATCTTTATTCATTAATCAACCTTGATTAATCACAATCGGTAATTATCCTTAATTAATAACATCACTTAATTATCTTCAAACAACTTTAATAAATTCTCAAATTAATTACACTAAGTCATTAATTATAAATTACTTCCACTAAGTAATTATCCTTCTTTCTTAATTACACTAAGTAATTAAACCCAAATCACCTTTCATTCTTCAATTAATTACATCCTGTAATTATCCACATATTACTTCACTAAGTAATTATACTTAATAAATTACACAAAGCAATTACACTTAACCCATCATCCAATGATTATTTTAAATTAATTAAACTAATTAATTAACTTAAACTAATCACATTAATTTAATTAATTACATTGAGTAATTAATCACTTTAATTACGTCCATTGAGTAATTATACTTAAATAATTCCACAAATGATTATTTTAACTAATTAATATAACTAATTATTAAAATTAATCACATTAATTAATTGTTTAATAATCCCTAGTTAATGACTTCCATTAACTATTAAAAATTCTTTAATTACTTCCTTAAGTAATTATTCTTTAATTAATCATTATTAATTACAAATTAATTAACTATTAATCACAAATTAATTAATTATTAATCACAAATTAACAAATCTTTAATTACCTAGTTAATTAAGTGCTTAATTGAAACTTAATTAATCATTAATTACTTCATTAATTAATTTCAGATCATTAATTAGTAATCTTAACTTATCTAATTAATGATTCTTAATTTTAAATTAATTAACCTTAATTAATTAACTTACCACCTTAATTATTTATTTATAAATCCTTAATTATTAATTTATAAAATAAATAATTATTCTTTGATTAACTTCTTAATTACATCAATTTCAAAACATTAATTCTTAATTAACTTTAAGATAAAGTACTAAGGAAACGGTTTAATTATCATTTATAAAGCCTTTGAAACTTTATTTTTAAATTTTTATTTCAATTTTTTTAAATTTAAGAACTAAAAATGATTAATACAATTAACTTTAACAAAATTTTAAATCAAATTTACAGACCTTTTAAATCAAATGTTAAAGAACATTTATTTTATATAAAAGAGATTTATAAGAGTTTAAAACCAATTTATTTAAATTTCAAAATCTTGTTTTTTAAACTTTAAAAAAAAATTGTTTTAAACTGCAGCTTTGGGTTTAACCCGAATACTGCTCGAGTATTAACTTGAGAAAAACCCATCTTTTTCCTTTTTCAAAATTTTGCTAAGACATCAAAGTTTTGAAACCTGGTTACTGCACAAATATAACTCAAGACAACTCGAATAAACCAAGCAACACTCACGTTCCCTCTCCTCACCGTGCAATCCACTCGAGGTCAACCCGAACGAAACCTAGAGCAAAACTCCTCCTTCCTGAAGCCACGACCCCCACTAACACCATCGTGCACAAGTGCACGTGCACAACCAATCTGAAAGTCTCTGACCTCTGCTGTGATCGTCGACAAGTCATCGCCATCAACCTACCTCCTCCGGGCCCATCAGATCAGACGGTCTTTGTTGAAATCGAGAAATGGGCAGTTCAAAAAAAACTGGAACCACATGAACGATCCAAAATAGATCGCCGCCGTCAACCTCGCCCACCGGAGTTCCCCAAACTCTGACCATAGTAGCGTCGCTGGCTACATGACCTAGCCCCCCTCACGCGCTCCACTTCGATGCGCCAATGATGCCTGAAATCGTTACGCAAACCCACAGTTCAAAGCTGGGTTTCGAACCCTACATCATCGATGACTGATCACACAGTCACTTATAAAATCAACAACCATTTTCCCAGAGTTCACCGTACCCCCTTCTTCCTCAGTCCAAAGCCTGACACCCAAACACTTACCGATCATCGCAAATCGACCATTTTCCAAATTCTGGTCAACTTGACATTTCTCGATAAATACGAAGTTAAAAATTGTGATTGTTCTTCCTAAATTCATCATTTACAAAGATCAGATTCTAAAATCAAAACTTAAAAATAACAACACTGATTTTTCACCTATTTCTGATTATCACTATATCTCCTTGTTTTTGAATTAAATAAATAAAATTAAAATTCTTATAACCCTTATCAGGTTTGTTATTATACAGTAAAAATCATACTTTGTTCAAAGATCTAAACTTTAATTTGTTTGAATGAAGAAATATGACATTTCTTTAGAAAATTATACTCCGTAGTAAGAATAGAGAAAATGAATATGTATATATAGAAAACTTATATAAATACACAGACATTTCATATTTCAACATGCATCCACAATCAACATATAAACAAATACACGTCATCACAATTTGTCACATACATCAAGTTAATCATAGATTTTTAAAAACTGTTTTTAAAATAAAATTTACTTACCTGAAAAAAGATGAGCAGACTTTTAAAAACTGAGATGCTATGTTGTTTGAACTGAAAATTTGCAACTGGGAAAACTTGATCTTTGAAAACTGAGATGATTTAGGCTTTTGGAAACTCCATGCTAAAATTGCTTCTTTGATTGATGAACTGAAATTGCTTGTTACGGTAATTTGTAGAGGTAACTACAATTTGGAACAAGGATGAACTGAGATGAAACTGCTTGATTTCTTCTCAGGTTTGAAGAAAAATACTTACAGCCTTAGATTCCATGAGTTATTGGTTTTATGATTTTTATCTCAAAAATGGATTGCAAGTTAATGGTTTAATTTCTGTTTTGAAATGTGTTTGAGTTATAGATTTTATTTTAGAGAATTTGTTTTTGAGAAATCTTTTACAGGTTGAAGTCTTCTTGTAATAGAATTAAAGAATAGAAAAGAAAATAGAAGAGAAGGGGAGCATATTTTTATATAGGTTGAATTAGATTTACTAAAAATAAAAGAAAACTAGATAAAAAAAGACACTTGTTTAATATATCAACACTTGTCATTTGCCCTTACTCATTGTTTAACACTTGTTTAAAATAATCTTTAAATATTTACACTTGTCTTTTGTAATTTTCTAATTATTTTAAATGTAAATAAAAGCTTTTTCCTAATTTATTAAATACTTATTTATATATAAATTACTTTAAAGAAATAAAACCAATTATATTTATAAATAAAAATTTATACATATATTTTAAATTCAAATATTTTAAAAACATCTACCTTTTGAATTTCCATTATAAGCCCAAACTCATATTCAAATTAAATTTGAAAATCATATTTAAAACCAAGTTATATATATACACATTTAACTACTCATAAATTTTGAAAACAACAATTCTATTTTCTTTAAAATCTATTTAAAATAATACATTATTAATATTGTTTAAAAATAACAATTTTACTAATTTTAAATAATTAATAAAAGAAATTATCTCTTTATTTATAATTTACTTATATTACTTACTGAATTAATAATCATATGTAAATTATATTTCAAATTTATATTTAAAATTTCTAATCATATTTAATAAGAAATATTTAAAAAGAAAAACAAACTTTTATGTTAATCTTATTTAAATTCTAAATTTAAGCTAAAATATATTTTTAAACAAATAATATTCACCTTAAGTATTTTAAAATCATATGGTTGACTATTTAAATAATCTTTGCGAAGTTTTATATTATATTTAAACATAATTTCCAAATTACCAAAATACATTAGAAATTTAAAAACATGATTTTATTTATTTATTAAATACAGCCAAAGCTTTCCTATTTACAATATATACAAATATATACATTATAAATAGAAAATTATTGTATTAACTTTTTAAAAGATAAAATTTATCAATTAGATATTTATTTGCATTTAAAAGAATAAATTTTCAAAATTAAATTAAAATTATAAAAGACAAATATCAAATCAGTTTAATTTTTTATACAGATTATTAAATTGATATTGCCTAAAATTCTGGGTCATCATAAGCTATTGGAGGAAATTAATTTACATTAATCGGTCACATGGAAAGTTTATAAATTATGAACATTTGCAATTAATTCATAGGAATTTATAAAAGCAGTAAGAAATTTATTATGTTTGTAATGAATGTAAATTATTAAGAGAATTAGATGTAAGAGGAAAAAAGTGCATGTAGGGAATAAATTAAATAATAACATACATATATTAATTCATAATTGATGCAATCAATTAATTAAGAAATTAATTAAACACCTTAAGTAAGCGTCAATTAATAAAAGAGGGAAACTTATATGTTAATTAACTGGGTAATGAATTGGCGGTTTAAATACGTACAACTAATAAACATGTGATTTAGTTGTACATAGGAATTAATTTGGATATCAATTAAGATGAAAAAACGTATCAATTAATTAATAGGCAATTTGTTGAGCGTTTTAAAAAGGGTGTCAATTAATCAAAGAATATGTCGTTGTTACGATAGCTAATAATATAAATTAATTACCTAGAAGAAAACGCTGGTTATAATATTATTTGTTCCCATGTTAAAAAAAGAATTGGAATGCGTATAAACATAAAGGAGTAATGTAACAACCCGCATATTTTATGATTGAATATTTAAATATTTTGTTTAAATATTTTATCTTTAGTTGGATTATAGTCCGAAAAGTTACTTTTTGCATACGGTCGAGTTTGGACTCGGGACCACTTCCATTGAGTTCAAAACGCCGTTTACGATCTTTTTAAGCATAAACTTTGATATATTTTGGAGTTAGTGGAATCTTGCTACTTTTTCACTTTGGACTTTGGGTTTGGTTTAGCCCATTAGCCTAAGCTATTAATTCTAACTCAACCCCCTTCCCTTCATAACTTTACTTTCATTTCCTAACACTCAAGCTTCATCAAAAATGGAGGAAGGAATGAGAAATTAAAACAACAAGTTCAAGTTCATTTGCAAATCCAACATCCAACTCCAAATTCAAAGAGAAGACATTGATTCAAGCTTATTGGGTTGATTCTCCTTTGCTTTCAAGCTTCTCTTTCATTGATTTTGTGAAAAGGTGAGATTTTTATCTCACATCTTTCTCTATAACTATCATTGATTGTTGGTTATGAATTCCTAACACTTATTCATATGCATTTGCTTTTGGTTTGGATTGAATTGGTGAAAATCCCAATTTTTAGTGTTTTGCGTTCAAATCTTTAAAAATATCCTAACTTTGATGTTTGAACACGTTTTTGGTGATGCATCGAGGAGCCAATACGACCGGGTAGCCTATTGGCATAATCCCCTAGCGTCCGTGCTCGATCGGTTGCAAATTGGGTGAGTTTTGCACTCCAAAACAGTTAGGTCGCTCTGCCTGCACAATGGTGATTTTCGGCCTGCAGTTAGCTCGCACGCGGTTAGGTCGTTTCGCGTTAGGTCGCTCGGCCCATTAGGTCGTTCCATGCTAGGTCGTCCCCCTTTGATCGTAGCTCTCTAGGTCGTTTGGCCTGCTCACGAACCTCTCGGCCTTCTTCTTTTGCTTAGATCGCGCCATTTTAGGTCGCTCTACACTAGGTCGCACGGCCTTGTTTATTCATTAAGTCGCTAGGTCGCTCGGACCATTAAGTCGCGCTTGCGCCTTAGGTTGTTGCTCGGCCTTGTTTCCTTAAGTCGCTCGGCACTAGGTTGCTCACCCTGTTAGGTCGCTCGACCTTACCACCACATTAGGTCGCACCTCGTTAGGTGGCACCATTGCTTAGCTCGACCGTGTTAGGTCGCTCACCTCGTTAGGTCGCTTCAATCCTTAGATCAGCCATGATAGGTCGCTCGCCCCTGGTAAGTCGCACCACTACTTAGCTCGACCGTGTTAGGTCGTTCACTCCCTTAGGCCGCGCCCTGTTAGGTCGCGCCAATTTCCTATGTTGAACTATGTTATGTCGCAGGCGTATTTACACTTGGATGGCTTTGGAATTGATTTCTTTGGATTTTATTCACGTCTTCGTATGTGAATTTTTGTGACCTATTGTTTCTACAATCATTGTTGTGATTTGTCACTTTAAAAATATAAAGGTTTCAATACTAGTAGTAAATATCAAAACTCTTTCATCAAAACGATTTCAACACTATTTTATTACAAAGCTCTTTTCTGAAAACTGTTTTCCAATCTATTAGTATATACAAACCTTTACCTCACTCGTATGAGAAATCTAATTAAACGACTTAGTAAAACAAGTGATATGAAACGCTTGAGTTTGCTTCGTCGGTTAATTCTTGGACTTGTTCGATTGAATCATTGTGACAATTTTCTAGTGGAGATCTACAATTTGCTCGTAAATATTTAAGTTAACCTAGTGGTTATGGGACATGAAGCTAAGCTCATATATTTACTAGCTTAGAGTAATTGACACTTTCTTGATGATCATTGAGGATCATTTTTGTGTTTTAGACTAGCGCTATGCTATGTTTCTTTGTCCACGAAGGGGACGGTACCTCGTTTTATTGAGTTTCGTCTCATTTTTATTATAGGCTAACGACCTATTTATTTCTTGGGGTTTCGACCCAATTTTTGTGGGCTAGCAACCCACGTTTTTATGGAGTTCGGATCTTCGGGCGTACCGTTGTACTACGTTGTTGTTTCGAATTTTACAAGTTTCTGGTTCCTTGGGCGTACCGTTGTACTATGTTGTTGCACCGGCTCTTTGGTTAGCGACCGTGGGATAGCGTCCCATTTGTGATACATGTGTTGGTGAGTTTTCATGCTCCCGTTTTATGATAGGCCTCCCCCTTTATGTGATTTCTAGATTTCCATTGATGATTTCTAGAATTTGTGTTTCACCGATTTTCGTGATTTACATTGATAAGTTTTATCAATATTTGTGCATTGGTGAATTTTGTGTGTCATTGACTTTTTTGATTGGCATTGATATTATTGTCAATACTTATGGTTTTGGTGAATAATAATATAATGTATGACATTCTTTTTGATCTTTGAGAAGATTCTGATGATATTGATTAATCCCTAGTTGATTTTTAATCGCATACTTTTCATAGTATGGCTTTAGGGTTATCTTATGTTTATGACATATCTCTTATTCTATACCATTTTACTTGATATTTATAGCTAGACTTATCCGTTTATTATTTTTTTATTAAATAACACCCAGGTTTGACCGAGATGTTACAGGTGCTTCTGCTTGACTTCACTTCTGGGATTATCATCTTGACTTTTGGCTAACTACTTAGATTAGTAGCTTTTGTTGTATACCTTTGAGATATAGACTCCTTGATGTATACATATTCTTTTGTCTAGCACTTGTAACCATTCTTTTGTGATATTGTGGATCTTGTTTGGCCACTACTTTGATGTACACTTCCAAGTGTTATATTCATATCTTTTTCCGCCTTTGTGATATGGTTATCTGTGACTGATTTGTGTTATGTTTAAATTTATGTTTGTTTCCGAAGACTATATATAGCCACTGTGTAGTAGATTTGAGTTTGTATCGATGTGTCGGACTTCTTGTACTATCTGACATATCGGTGCTCGCACAAAGCAATTACACGGAGGGTCGCTCCTCAACAGCCTTATACTCCGTGCTAGTTGAGACATTACGCCGTAGTGTTCTTAGCTAGTATGGGTATAGAGGTGGGGCATCACAAGTAATTAGGTTTATGGTGAAGGTAAGTTAATAAGAATAAAATAAAAGGTATAACTTTTATATGCATTCAATTAATAGAGGTATTAATTGATGTGTTCAAATAGGAAAGAAATTATAACGTATAAGAATCAGTTAATATAGGATATACATATATGTATGTATGTGTGTGTGATCTAATTAATTGGATAATTAATGGGAGAATCTTATTTAGAAGAAAATGTGAATTAGTAGGGTCGTATAACAAAGAAATAAATGAATAACATTGGAGAATTATACATTATAAGCTAACGTAAACAAATCAATAAATGATGGTGAAGATTGTTTTTAAGGTTTATCGGATGGTTCATAGTTGTTCACTACACCTGCAAATTGAACATAACTTAACCCTAGCCCACACTATTTTCTCTAAATCTGCTGCTATTGTTCACAACAAACTCCTCTTCTCTTCTCTCTCTTCCGTTCTCCTCTGTCAATCAAATCTTTCCCCAAACTAAAAAAAATTAAGCAAGGAAATACATACAAGAAAATAAGAATTGCGCAAACAAATCAGAGAATTTACAGCGAAAGAAAACGGGGAAAAAGCAGAGAAAAGCGTAGCAAATTAAAAGGGATAGAGATAGAAGCTAAGAACGACATGTGAGTGGATTCAATTATATATCTTTTACGTTTATGATATATCATCATTAGATTCCCCTTAAAATAATTTTATTCAGTATTTCAGTAGTTAATTCTGTCAATTAGTTGTGCTGAAACTGTAAGAAATTTACAGTTATTTACATCTATTTTAAAGTTAAAATTTAGCCTAAATGCTAGCTTCTTTTTATTCCATTTTCACATGAATGATAAAGTTAAAAAAAGAATTCGAAATTATGGATTAAAATGGGAAAATACTAGATTTTAGGAAATTAGATGTAAAATAAGAAAAGCTGGAATAAAGCAAGAAATATAAGAATTCTATAGTAAATTATGCTAAAATGGGAGTAATAAATTAGAGAAAAATCTAATAAACTGATTAGGGAGTAAGTGATAAATAAATTGGTTGGTTTAAAAAATAGGATACATTTCTCTAGTTTAATATTTAAAAAGATAAAGATAAACGTAACTGCAACAATAAAAGAAAAAAAGGAAATTAGTGTAAAATAGAGAAATCGCTGTATTTTACGCTATCCAAAAGGTAAAGAAATATTTCGCAGTTACGACTTATTCTTTAATTTAGTATTAAAATATGAAAATGGATTTTTAGTACAGTTTTCGTAACTAACCAAATAAAATAGAACTACTTCATAAAATAGAGGAAAATAAAGTAAAGAATTGAAGGAATTGAGTTAATTATTGATAAAATTAGAAGTTATAAATGGTAATGAAACTAGATCTGCGTTTACTGCGCAGATAATAAAATAAGATAGTTATTATGATAAGTAAATTATATAATATAAGAGAATTAAAGAGAATCAATATCATAATAAAAGAAGACATACTAGAATAGAAAAGAGACACTTGTAATTATATACCGATTATAAAAGAATATAAAAGTGATAATTACAAGTAAAATTATAATATAGGTTATAATTAAGAAAAAAGGACGGAAAGGCTTATTTAAGTTTTACATTAAGTTAATAAGCAAATAGAGCAGAAATAGTAGAAGAGGCTTATTTTAATAAACTTAAGATTTAAATTGAGTTAATAAGCAAGTTAATAGAAGTGGCCCATACCAACAACATTTCCTTTCAGTCAGAAAGTGATGCTCTCACAACAGTTAGGTGAGGGTGGGACAAGATTATGCTAATTGGGGTACATAAGTAGCCAACAGAATAAGAAAAGTAAACTAAACACAAAATAAAAGATTACATTTAGGGTCTAAGAAAAGAGTGAGATACGTTTAGAGCAGCCCAAAGGATAAAGAGCCTAATGAAGCTGTTTATTACATATTTCAGCATAGAAGATGCACTTCCAACTTAGTTATTTTAGGCTAGAAGGAAGTACGAGACTTCAAAGGGATGTGAGGATACTCTAGGATGGCCCTCTGGTGTAGGCGTAATGATGCAGTCCTCTAGAGGCAGGTCTGTAGGTGTTCCATCAAAAGAGTATGTCTTGATTGCTTTTGCATGGCACGACCATTGTAGGCAGTTAGAAGGGGTTGGTGTTTGGAGTAGGATATTCGTATGTCCCAGTACTTGCAAGTAAGTTTAGTGGGCAGGACCCCAACAGATTAGTCGCGGGTGGATATCGGCCAGCATCAAAACCAAGAGCGAGTACAAGAAAGACTAGAGTTAAACCAACAGTCCAATGATACTTTCACTATCGAGACATTGGATGAGGGGCACCGCCAATTGAATGTTAGATTGTTTGCAGTAGGGCACGACCACTTAACTCTTTGGAGGTCTTTCAATTAGTTGAGGGGCGGTTGCGTGGGTCCATAGCCACAATGAGAAAAGAGGCAGACTAAGTAGAACATCTGTATTGTAGGCCTAACGAAGTTATCCTTTACAGATATAGAAAATCCCTGACTGAGTTTCGTACAAGGTAGACCTTGTTGCGGGATTTAGAGAGTCGACAGAATGATTATGTATAGTCCTCAAGGTACGCACTGGGTGGTACATTGTGGATGTTGGAGCATTAGTATAGACTAGTGCGGACACGGTATTGTAGGCCTTATGGGGAAGTCCTTTGTAGATGTAGTCACAGAATGCCAAGAAACCAAGACGATGAAGTCTTTTGAGGAGAGGATACAGAAGGTGCTATGGGTAGTACCTAGGACCAATATGGTCATTGGGCATATAGCTACATATATATATATCAGTTATTAGATTTTAATCTACTAAGGAGTAGATGGGTACAATTCATGCACAGAAGCGAGAGTATTATAAACCTAATGAACCTAATATAACAGTAAATGGAAATTGTAATGACCCGTGTTTTTAACTATTTTTAATTATTAAATTTAAGGTGATTATTTAATGAAAATGATTATTAATGTAATTTGTTGAATAATTTAATATTTGAAATTATTTGAATAATTAAATTCTAAATTTAATATAATAGAAAATGATGTCGTAAATTGATTTAAAATTTTATATAAATAACAATTAAGATTATTAATATTTAAAGTTGGATTTAAATGTGAATAATTAAAATTGAAAATTTTATATTTTACATTAACGAGTAAAAATAGCCATTTTGGCGACTGTCTCTGATTTCGACGAAACAAGTTTCATCGAATCCGTAACAGTGAATTATTATAGGATTTCAAGTTTCATAGCGATCGTACTTGTCGTTTGGCCGTATCAATTTAAAGGAATATGATAAAATAAACTGACTTTGAAAAGCTATATTCCACATACGATCGAATTAAGCCTCGAAACTAGTTCCATTGCGTATGGAATGGGGGTAAAACATTACAAAAGCCTGGCGGCACATCTCGATTGGAGTTCGGATGATTTTGGACCTAACTATATAAATACGCACGCAAATCGAGACTGTTTTATTATTATTTTAATTTCTCAAAACCCTAGCCGCCAGTATTTTAATAGCTGAAATTGCACGAACTTCTTTCCTCTTTATCTCTCAATCCATTCAATGAAATTAAAATATTCCAAAAGCAAAGTTGTAGATCTCGGCGAGCTTTTCAAATCCATAAGGTTGATTCGTGCTAATTCATCATGGATTTGCCCAGATCTACGTTTGAAACTCATGCGTGTTTTGGCCTTTTTTGGACGATCGACGGCGCCGTTTATGGCTGCACTTGGGGCAGTGGCATCTCTGGACGTGGCGCACGAGATGGGTGTGTTTGATCAACATCCGGTCGAGGTGTTTGGCATGTGCGCTCGAAACGGTGGGTACTGGATAGGTTCGGCTGTATCATGATGGAAAGAGATGATGTACGCATCTTTCATTTTCTTTTTTTTATATTAATTTTTAATTCAATTATTCAATCGTTCTAACTAACATAACTTTTTCATACGAGCTCGGATTCATGCGCAATTTTCTCCGTTGCGATCGTATCAAAATTTCGAACGTTATGGAACTAGTTTGGTTGGATTCGAAGACAATTCAAATTTGGGCCTTTACTTGGATTTTAAATCATCGATAAATCAAATGTGGGTGTTTATACGCTCACAATTGACTAAAATAATTTTATATTAGTTATATTTATATTCAGAAGTGACATAAATTTATTGGCTGCTGTTTGGTAGGTGTAATTACCATTTGAATTGGTATATGAATTAATTGATAGAATTCAAATTGACCGTTAAATAAATTTAAATTTGATTGGCAATATATTATCCAATATGGTAAAAATTGGAATTTTTGGATGTTATTGGCTTTAAGTTGATTGGTTGTGATGGATGTTATTGGTCGATATTGGTTGTTTATTTATTTTGATATATCATGCCATTATCCTGTATATTGTTTATTTCATATAAAACTGTAAACTGAATTATTTTAAATAAATTAAGAAATATGTTGAAATGATATATACTTATGACATCTATTTGGACTGGAATGATATATATCCATCCTCGAAATTAAATTGAAATAATTATCCACTTGGCCATAGGTTAGAAAATTATATACGGACACAAGGTTGGTTGAATTAAATGATTTTAAAAGTTGTTTTGAAATTATTTAAATGAATTGATTTGAGGAATAAAATCCAATTTATGGAAATTGAATTATTTTGAATTAAAGCTAGCAATGATGGAATTTAAACTTGATAACGAAATTGTTTAATTAATTAGAGTTTAGATGTTTAAGTTAAAAATTGAAATACGGCCTAAATTTTCGAAAGTTGATTTGTTTTAAAAGATTGGTCTTTTATTTGAACTTTGAATATTTCTAGAAAAATTGATATGAAATGATATTTCAAATTTGAATTTGGAATTGAAAATTTGGATTTAAAATTTGGTATTGAAAGTAAAATTGATTTAAGTTTTTAAATCGATATTTTGAAATCAAATTTGGAATTGGAACTGAAATTCAAAATTAATTTGAAATTGGAATTTAAATTAATTTGGAATTGGAATTGGAATTGGAAACTAATTTGAAATTGAGATTTAAATTAATTTGGAAATGGAAATTAAAACTGAAATTTAAAGAAATTTGTGAACTGAAATCGAAATTTATGTGGAATCGAAATTTATTCGAGTTGGAATCGGAATTGAATCGAAATGGAATTTGGAATTTATTTGGGTAGGAAATTGGAAAGTTGACCGGTTTGACTTTGGAATTATTTTTAAAATGAATATTTTTATATAATGGATTTAAAATCTATATTCTTGAAGTATTCAAATTATTTTGATTTTCCAAACTATTTTACTATATAAACCATTTTTATATTCAAATTATTTTCGATTAAACTATTTATATATTTTCTATTAAACTATTTTTAACTATTGTCTAAAACTCAAACTGGTTAAAGGGTGAATTGTTTATATTTAAATCTTGGATTTAAGTACGAACTAGGTTAAAGTGGAGAATATAACCTAAATTGAATTCGAATCAAATTTTGGAAGTGGAATCGATTTATCAGACAAAATTGACAATTTTGAATATATGAGAATTTCGAAATGGAATTGATGTTGAAGCGAATATATGATGATTTCGAAATGGATTTGAGTTTGAAACGAATATGATATTTTGATATCAAGTGTAAATTGTTTTCGAAATGTAAAAGAACCAACCAGTGTGTAAAATAACGATTGGTTGTTAAAGAGATGAGGGCCTCTTATTGAAATACTCTCTTTCAATATTGGAACCACTTAGACAAACGTGTACGTGGTGGATGATATCCAGAATGCAGTAGTTGAATTGGCGACGTTTATTGGAATGAAGTAAGAGAACAATGATAGATAGCCTTGGCATTCATGTCATAATTAAAATGACTAAAACAGGAGCCTATGTCTGGCCAATGAGATTAGCTACCTCTAGCAACGTTAATCCCTCGTGTTACTATTGTGGTTTCGGATTCGATGGGTGCACCTTATTTATCGTTTTGATTGATTGTCGCGGTCGGCCACGGATAGGTTACGACCAACCAGAAAGAGTAAAATGGTAGAATCCTACCTTGGGCATTGCCTCACGTGCCTTGTCATATTTATCCCTATACGAGTCCATTACGATTTTGGTTTAAAGCTGTAAAAATGTGTTAAGATAGATCAATGTAAAGCCTAAACGCTATTTTGACATTAACTTTACTGATAGACATTATCTATTATAGCGTATACTATTATATATAAATAGTTTAACGGATCCTTAGGAGATGGAAAATCCCGTAACATCTCTTAAGTTATTGCACTCATATTTGTGATATTGATTTGACTTACATAAGAGTATTTTAGTCCTGACTTGAGTGTTTTATCTTTTCATTATGCTCGGGTCAGTCCTGATTTTTTTTAGCTTATTGAAGACTATTCTCTGGAGGACGAAGACGAAGTTTTGGTATATTATTATTATTATCCCCTGCATCATGCTATTCTGCTGTATTGATTATTTATTCCTGATGTGTATAGATTAAAATCAAGTGTATAGTAAACAACCTCATGAATTGTGTATTTGATTATTATATTTTTATTGTTTCCACTGTGAGATTCTGTGTTTTTTTTTCTTCTTCTCTTCTTATTTTTCTTATTTTAACCTCAATGATTATCTACGTTTCGTATTGTTTAAGTCAGACATGTGTGGATTATTGTTGATTTAAACCTTCTGAAATGTGGGTCGTCAAAGTTAGTATCAGAGCCAGGTTTAACGATAACCTTGGCTTTGTGGGGTTTGACTCATTAGAGATAGGTTAGTAATACCCTAGAATGAGTCTGTTTGAGATTATATAAAAGAGAGAGCGTACTTGTTGGTGTTATAAAATGTTTTATATTGTGTTTATTTATCTATTGACTTGTTTTGGAATTTTCGCCGACGTGCGGGACGATGTGTCATCGATAGGGGTTTCTAAACACTTAAATGAGGCAAGTCGACATAATATTGTTTTAAAATCTGGTAAATGAAATAATTTTACCTAAATTATATTTTATATATAAAAAGAGAAATTTTTAATGAAATTGTTATTAGGAGATGATAATATATAGTATCATCTATTATTGATTAAATTAAAATAAAATGGATACTTTGTAAATTTATTTTACGAAACAGTCGATAATTAAATTGAATTAAAATATAATTGCAATAAGAATTGGTAAATATGTCCAAGTTGTAAATTAATGGAATATTTTGATAATAGGTTAAGGAAATTTGTATAAAGTATATTATAATATAGCTTATATAACTAGCATAACTTTTTTATACGAGCTCGGATTAACGTGCGGTTTTCTCCATTGCGATCGTATCAAAATTTCGAACATTATGGAACTAGTTTGGTTGGATTCCAAGACTGTAGAAATTTGGGCCTTTATTTGGATTTTAAACCATCGATAAATCAAAGGTGAGTGTTTATATGCTCATATTATATTAGTTATATTTATATTATGAATTGATATAAAATTTATTGGCTTTGTTTGGTAGGTTTAATTGTCATTTAAATTGGTATATGAATTAATTGATAGAATTTAAATTGACCGTTAAATAAATTTAAATTTGATTGGCAGTATATTACCCGATATGGTAAAAATTGGAATTTGTGAATGCTATTGGCTTTATAGTTGATTAGTTGTGATGGATGCTATTGATCGATATTGGTTGTTTATTTATTTTGATATATCATGCCATTATCCTGTATATTATTTGTTGCATGTAAAACTGTAAACTGAATTATTTTAAATAAATTAAGAAATATGTTGAAATGATATATACCTATGACATCTATTTGGACTGAAATGATATATATCCATCCTTGAAATTAAATTGAAATAACTATCCACTTGGCCATAGGTTAGAAAATTATATACGGACACCGGGTTGGTTAAATTAAATGATTTTAAAAGTTGTTTTGAAATTATTTAAATGAATTGATTTGAGGAATAAAATCCAATTTATGGAAATTGAATTATTTTGAATTGAAGCTAGCAATGTTGGAATTTAAACTTGATAATGAAATTGTTTAATTAATCGAAGTTTAGATTTTTAAGTTAAAAATAGAAATACGGCCTTAATTTTCGGAAGTTGGTTTGTTTTAAAAGATTGGTCTTTTATTCGAACTTTAAATATTTCTAGAAAAATTGATATGAAATAATATTTTAAATTTGAGTTTGGAATTGAAAATTTGGATTTAAAATTTGCCATGGAAAATAAATTTGATTTAAGTTTTTAAATTAATATTTTGAAATCAAATTTGGAATTGGAACTGAAATTGGAAATTAATTTGAAATTGGAATTTAAATTAATTTGGAATTGGAATTGGAAACTAATTTGAAATTGATATTTAAATTAATTTGGAAATGGAAATTAAAATTGAAATTTAAAGAAATTTGTGAACTGAAATCGAAATTTATGTGGAATCGAAATTTATTCGAGCTAGAATCGGAATTGAATCGATTAAATCGAAATAGAATTTAGAATTGATTTGGGTTGGAAATTGGGAAGTTGACTGGTTTAATTCTGGAATTATTTTTAAAATGAATATTTTTCTATATAAGATTTAAAATCTATATTCTTTAAATATTCAAATTATTTTGATTTTCAAAACTATTTTACTATATAAACCATTTTTATATTCAAATTATTTTCGATTAAACTATTTACATATTTTCTATTAAACTATTTTTAAACTATTTTAAACTATTTAACTATTTTCAAAAATTCAAACTGGTTAAAGGGTATGTTGTTTATATTTAAATCTTGAATTTAAGTACGAACTAGGTTAAAGTGAAGAATATATCCTAAATTGAATTCGAATCAAATTTTGGAAGTGGAATCATTTTATCAGACAAAATTGATAATTTTGAATATATGATAATTTCGAAATGGAATTGATGTTGAAGCGAATATATGATGATTTCGAAATGGATTTGAGTTTGAAACGATTATGATATTTTGATATCAAGCGCAAATTGTTTTTGAAATGTAAAAGAACCAAACAGTGTGTCAAATGACGATTGGTTGTTAAAGAGACCGGGGCCTCTTATTAAAATACTCTCTTTCAATATTGGAACCACTTTGACAACCGTGTACGCGGTGGATGATATCCAAAATGCAGTGGTTGAATTGGCGACGTTTACTAGAATGAAGTAAGAGAACGATGATGGATAGCCTTGGCATTCGTGTCATAATTAAAATGACTAAAATAGGAGCCTACGTCTGGCCAATGAGGTTAGCTACCTCTAGCAACGTTGATGCCTCGTATTACTATCGTGGTTTCGGATTCGATGGGTGCACCTTATTTGTCATTTGGATTGATTATCGCGGTCGGCCACGGATGGGTTATGACCGGCCAGAAAGAGTAAACTGGTAGAATCCTACCTTGGGCATTGCCTCACGTGCCATGTCATATTTATCCCTATACGAGCCCATTACAACTTTTGTATAAAACTGTAAAAATGTGTTAAGGTGGATCAATGTAAAGCCTAAACGCTATTTTGATATTTACTTTACTGATAGACATTATCTATTATAGCATATACTATTGTATATAAATAGTTTAAAGGATCCTTAGGAGATGGAAAATCCCATAACATCTCTTTAGTTATTGCACTCATATTTGTGATATTGATTTGACCTACATAAGAGTATTTTAGTCCTGACTTGAGTTTTTTGTCTTTTCACTACGCTTGGGTCAGTCCTGAGTTTTTTAAGCGTATTGAAGACTATTCTCTGGAGGACGAAGACAGAGTTTTGGTATATTATTATTATTATCCCCTGCATCATGCTATTCTGTTGTATTGATTATTTATTCCTGATGTATATATGCAACTCTGATAAATGTTTATAGATTAAAATCAATTGTACAGCAAACAACTTCATGAATTGTTTATTTGATTATTATATTTTATTATTTCTGCTATGAGATTCTTTGTTTTGTTCTCTTCTTCTCTTCTTATTTTTCTTATTTTAACCCCATTGATTATCTACGTTCCAGGTTGTTTAAGTCAGACTTGTGTGGATTATTGTCGATTTAAACCTTCCAAAATGTGGGTCGTCACAGTTGGTATCAGAGCCAGGTTTAGCGATAACCTTGGCTTTGTGGGGTTTGACTCATTAGAGATAGGGTAGTAATACCCTAAAATGAGTCTGTTTGAGATTATATATATGAGAGAGCGTACTTGTTAGTGTTATAAAATGTTTTATATTGTGTTTATTTATCCGTTGAGTTGTTTTGGAATTTTGGTCGATATGCGGGACGTCGTGTCATCGATAGGGGTTTCTAAACACTTAAACGAGGCAAGTCGACAGAATATTGTTTTAAAATCTGGTAAATGAAATAATTTTACCTAAATGTATTTTATATATAAAAAGAGAAATTTTTAATGAAATTGTTATTAGGAGATGATAATATATAGTATCATCGATTATTGATTAAATTAAAATAAAACGGATCCTTTGTAAAAAAATTACGAAACAGTCGATAATTGAATTGAATTAAAATATACATGCAATAAGAATTGGTAAATATGTCCAAGTTGTAAATTAATGGAATATTTTGATGATAGGTTAAGGAAATTTGTATAAAGTATATTATAATATAGCTTATATAACTAGCATAACTTTTTCATACGAGCTCGGATTCACACGCGATTTTCTCCATTGCGATCGTATCAAAATATCGAACATTATGGAACTAGTTTGGTTGGATTCCATAACTGTTCAAATTTGGGCCTTTATTTGGATTTTAAGTCATCGATAAATCAAAGGTGAGTGTTTATACGCTCACAATTGATTAAAATAATTTTATGTTAGTTATATTTATATTCTGAAGTGATATAAAATTTATTAGCTGTTGTTTGGTAGGTTTAATTGTCATTTAAATTGGTATATGAATTAATTGATAGAATTTAAATTGACCGTTAAATAAATTTAAATTTGATTGGCAGTATATTACCGATATGGTAAAAATTGGAATTTGTGGATGCTATTGGCTTTATAGTTGATTGGTTGTGATGGATGCTATTGGTCGATATTGGTTGTTTATTTATTTTGATATATCATGCCATTATCCTGTATATTGCTTATTGCATATAAAACTGTAAACCTAATTATTTTAAATAAATTAAGAAATATGTTGAAATGATATATACCTATGACATCTATTTGGACTGAAATGATATATATCCATCCTTGAAATTAAATTGAAATAACTATCCACTTGGCCATAGGTTAGAAAATTATATATGGATACCGAGTTGGTTAAATTAAATGATTTTAAAAGTTGTTTTGAAATTATTTAAATGAATTGATTTGAGCAATAAAATCCAATTTATGAAAATTGAATTATTTTAAATTAAAGCTAGCAATGTTGGAATTTAAACTTGATAAGGAAATTGTTTAATTAATCGGAGTTTAGATTTTTAAGTTAAAAATCGAAATATGGCCTAAAATTTCGGAAGTTGATTTGTTTTAAAAGATTGGTCTTTTATTCGAACTTTAAATATTTCTAGAAAAATTGATATTGCTAGCTGTTTAAACGATGATAGATAGCCTTGGCATTCATGTCATAATTAAAATGACTAAAACAAGAGCCTATGTCTGGCCAATGAGGTTAGCTACCTCTAGCAACGTTGATCCCTCGTATTACTATTGTGGTTTCGGATTCAATGGGTGCACCTTATTTGTCGTTTAGATTGATTGTCGCGGTCGGCCACAGATGGGTTATGACCAGCCAGAAAGAGTAAAATGGTAGATTCCTACCTTGGGCATTGCCTCACGTGCCTTGTCATATTTATCCCTATACGAGCCCATTACGAATTTGGTTTAAAACTGTAAAAATGTGTTAAGGTGGATCATTGTAAACCCTAAACCCTATTTTGATATTTACATTACTGATAGACATTATCTATTATAGCATATACTATTATATATAAATAGTTTAACGGATCCTTAGGAGATGAAAAATCCCATAACATCTCTTAAGTTATTGCACTCATATTTGTGATATTGATTTGACGTACATAAGAGTATTTTAGGCCTGACTTGAGTTTTTTGTCCTTTCACTACGTTTGGGTCAGTCCTGAGTTTTTTTAGCGTATTGAAGATTGTTCTATGGAGGACGAAGACGGAGTTTTGGTATATTATTATTATTATCCCCTGCATCATGCTATTCTGCCGTATTGATTATTTATTCCTGATGTATATATGCAACTCTGATAAATGTGTATAGATTAAAATCAAGTGTACAGTAAACAACTTCATGAAATGTTTATTTGATTATTATATTTAATTGTTTCCGTTGTGAGATTCTGTGTTTTGTTTTCTTCTTCTCTTCTTATTTTTCTTATTTTAACCCCATTGATTATCTACATTCCAGATTTTTTAAGTCAGACATGTGTGGATTATTGTCGATTTAAACCTTCCAAAATATGGGTCGTCACAATTGGTATCAGAGCCTCGATTAGTGATAACTTTGGCTTTGTGGGGTTTGACTCATTAGAGATAGGGTAATAATACCCTAGAATGAGTCTGTTTGAGATTATATATATGAGAGAGCATACTCGTTGGTGTTATAAAATATTTTATATTGTGTTTATTTATCCATTGAGTTGTTTTGGAATTTTGGTCGATATGCGAGACGTTGTGTCATCGATAATGGTGTCTAAACACTTAAACGAGGCAAGTCGACATAATATTGTTTTAAAATCTGGTAAATGAAATAATTTTACCTAAATTATATTTTATATATAAAAAGAGAAATTTTTAATGAAATTGTTATTAGGAGATGATAATATATAGTATCGTCGATTATTGATTAAATTAAAATAAAACGGATACTTTGTAAATTTACTTTACGAAATAGTCGATTATTAAATTGAATTAAAATATAGTTGCAATAAGAATTGGTAAATATGTCCAAGTTGTAAATTAATAGAATATTTTGATAATAGGTTAAGGAAATTTGTATGAAGTATATTATAATATAGCTTACATACAGAAATGATTTCAAAAAGATTGAGAATTTTAGAATTTAAAATCCTTTTGTTTCAAAAAAATTGGTTTTCAAAGACTTAAAATTTAATAATAATATTATATAAAAGAATTTCGACTAGGAAATATTTGATAGGATTTTTAAAGAAATAAAAGCATTAAACTAGCTTGGTTGATGGGAAATAAATTCTGGAGATGACTATAGCATCGCCGGTATTCATTTTCGGGTTTCTGGGTGTGAATTGCTACCAAAAGAAATTTATTATAAAATAAAACAGGTTTTGATTATGAAAGAATAAAAATATTATAAGTATGATTTAATAAATATATGAAATAGTTTGTACTTAAAATTGGAAATAGCATATAAGAAGTAAGTTGTAACTTATAAATTTGAACATGAAAGTAAAATTTATGTTAAACAAATAGAAGAAAGAAAAATTTGAATTTGAGATACAAATAAAATAATTGGCTTAGCATTGTAAAACTGAATGGAGTTAGTGAAATGAAGTAAATAAAATACATTTAACCCAGAAGCTTAATAAAAAAATGAATTGCATTTGAAATGCAGTAGATAAAATAACAAAAATGAAATTTTAAATGAATAAATTGTATTATTTAAGATTTGAGAATTAGTAAGCTAAAAACGAATTTAAATTTGTTGAATGAAAAGGATAAGAAAATTTATCCTGAATAAAATTAAATAAAATGAGTAATGAATTAAAATGAAATGAAGTTTAACTTAATATTAAATAAGTTGATTTGGATATTAAACGAAGCTGGATAAATTAGTGAAGTGAATTAATTCATTTAAGCTATAAAATAAATGAGTGTAAGTAAAATTAATATGGTTAATTGAATTTTATTAAAAAAATAAAATGCAAGTGGGGTAGTTTAAATTAAAAAAAAATAACTAATATAAAATGGAATAAGTTATTAAAAAAAATTATAAGTTAAAGTGGACTTAAGAGAAGCTGAATGAATTAATTGTGGAAAAAATGGTTATTAATATGAATTGAGTTATAAAATAAAATTTATTTTGGTAAATTAATAACATGAATTTGAATATAAAAAAAGCAAATCTGTGAGTTAATAATAACTTAAGATATGAAGTAATAATAAAAATGTAATTGTGTGTAAATTATTTATAATGAATTTATATGGTTTATAAATGAAGTTTTAAAAAAAAAAGAGAGAGAATATACTAAGTGGAAAAAATTTACTTAAGCATGGTTATGTGGAATAATTCTTATAATGATTCATAAATAAATTTATATGAAATAGATTAAACAAAATATGAAACAGTTGGAATTTCACAGATTTAATTGAATAAATTGAACGTAAATGAAATAAATTTGAATAAATTGAAAGAAACCAAATTATGAATGTGGTTAAGCAAAAAGAAATCAATGGATTGTAAATTAAATTTAAATGTTGATGAAACAAATGTAAATAAATGGAAACAAATCGATTGAATGTAAGTATATTAAACTGAAATAAATCAAATGTGAATGCAATAAATGTTAATTGAAAGAAAGAATGAGTTGAAACCGAATTAGTTGAACATAAATCAATTAAAAGCGAATGAATTGATTATAAATCCATTGTATGATTAATGAAATGAGTATTAATAAGTGAATGGTAATCAATTTAAAACATATGGAATGTGTATGATATTAAATTACTTAAGTGTAATTAATTATATGAGTGATTGAAATGAAATAAGTGGATGTGATCTTAATAACATTTAAATGAAAGAAAAAAAATTGGAAATAAATGAGATTGAATATAAGTCGATTCAATGTCATGAATAAATGGAAATTGAGCAAATAAAATGTTAATAAAATTTAATGTTAATAAGAATGTGCAGGTATTACCTTAATTATTGACATTGAAATGTAAATTTTGATAGTTATAAATTGAATGAATGTTGATTTGTCGGATGACTTGTTTGTTGTAAGACATTGTTTAATTGTTTTAGATGCATATGATTGTTGAATGGTTGCGTATTTGTGCTTATGTTTGAGATTTGGATCCAAATTGTACGTTTTATACTTATTGTAACTTATACATGTTCTACATCTTATTATAAGTAACTAACATTCCAAATTGAGTTGAGATAGGTACATACAAAGACTGTTGAACGTATACGTGGATTATTATATGTTTTGCTTGCTTAATACGAGCGAACTCGCTCGTATTGTAAATAATAAGGTACGTCTCTCAGATTAAATACCACGATTTTATACTTTTTCCCTTCGAGATGCCTCATGATTGAGATTATATATATATTTGACATATATTGGGTATATTTGTGTTATATATTGTATTGTGAAATTTTTTCGATCGAGCCACGCAAAGGAGACTCTGTCAAAATTTTCCATAAATCCGGGAGTTAGAAAAATTTTGAAGTTTAAAAATTTTTATAACTTGTTTTTATGTATAAGTTATATCTTTCATCAAACCAATATCGGAGGGGTGTAGCGAGAGTATAGTAAAGGTTTTATAAATAAGATTTTAAGGTTTATCAGTCAATTATTTTGAGAAAATATATTATATGCTAAATTCTGTACTTAACGTCTTTTCGAGGACGAAAAGATTTGAGTGGGGGAATATGTAACGACCCATATTTTTAAATATTTTTAATTATCAAATTTAAGATGATTATTAAATGAAAATGATTATTAATGTAATTTGTTGAATAATTTAATATTTGAATAATTAAATTCTAAATTTAATATGATAGAAAATGATGTCGTAAATTGATTTAAAATTTTATATAAATAACAATTAAGATTATTAATATTTAAAATTGGATTTAAATGTGAATAAATAAAATTAAAAATTTTATATTTTAAATTAACGAGTAAAAATAGCCATTTTGGTGATTGTCTCGGAGTCTGACAAAACAAGTTTCATCGGATCCGTAACAGTAATTTATTATATGATTTCAAGTTTCATAGCGATCGAACTTGTCGTTTGGCCGTGCGAGCTTAAAACGCGTAGAAATCAATTTGAAGGAATACGATAAAATAAATTAACTTTGAAAAACAATCTTCCACATACGATCAAATTAGGCCTCAAAACTAGTTCCATTGCATTCAGAATGGGGGTAAAACATTATAAACGTCTGGCAGCACGTCCCGATTGGAGTTTGTATGATTTTGGACCTAACTATATAAATACATGCAAATCTGTAACGACCCGTAACATTTCAATAATTAAAATTGTTAATTTAATAAGATTTTGAAATTTAATATTGATGAAAATGAAAAATATTGTGAATTGTTAATAAAAGTTGTGATATATAATGAAAATAACTAAGAGGAAACATAACAGGGTTAATTAAAGTTGATGATTAATGAATTTGAATGAAATTCCAATTAAATAAAATAATTTAAATGTTTGACTTAGTTATAATGGGAATATGAGTAAAGCAAGTGTAATTATTGAATTTATGAAATAATACAGTGATAATGGTAAGTAATAAACTTTTAAATGTAAGAAAAGTAAATAGGTGACAACTAATATATGTTATTTATTTACTTTGTTTGCTGAAATTGGTAATCAAATTTCAATTTAAGGCAATAATGTTAATTTTATCTTTTGGTAATATTGGATTAATAACGCGAATGAAATGTAAGAATGATAATGCAAGTAAATAAATAAATAATTAATTCAATGCAATCCCAATCGGTGGGAACAACTATTTGGGTCATAATTGATTGTAAACAGGAATATTTGGCAATAAATTAATATAAGAAAATAAATGTAAATATTGAATTAATCAATGAATTAATAATGAATAAATTATGATTAAATAAAATCAATGTTCTGTATGCAATTGGTTGGAAATGAGAACTTATATAAATATGATAAAGGGTTAGTGGCAACAATTATTATAAAAGAATCATTTATTTTGTCCATTAAATCAAGTTTGTAATCAATTGCAATGAATCCTAATTCAAGGTTATATTAGTATAAATTAGGGTAATAATTCGTAATAAGGTATTATTAATGGTATATGAATGAATTGATAATTAAAATTAAAGGAAATGACGTCAATGTTATTCATAATTGGAAAATTTGTTGAATTATAAGAACGGGAATAAAGATTCATCAATTTATTTGGAATTTGAACTATAATAATAATTGGAGTAATTGCAATTTAATGAAATTAAATATCTAAATATTGCGTTAATTGAAATGAAGATGGAATGTGAGAATATTAATGTAATAGTTTTGAATCCAATGTTAAATCCATCTATTTGGCGATAATGAGTGGAATAATAATTTATTTATTTAATTAAATGGAATTTTGGAAATTTAATTTATAATTTTGAATATAATGAAATTGAAAATTTAATACTGAAATTGATAGATTAATCAACTTTAAATTGACATCTAAACTTGTTTAAATTATTGTAGATGATTAAGAAATATAAAAGTGATAAAATTGTCAATTATAGAATTGAAATTAAAAATTGGATTTTATTTAATTAATTATTAAATTATTTAATTTATGTAAAAATAGCTATTTTGGCCACTGACTCGGATTTCGGTGAAACCAGTTTCATCGGATCCGTAACGGTGAATTATTATAGGATTTCAAGTTTCGTAGAGATCGGACCTGTCATTTGAGCGTACGAACGCGAAACGCCTTGAAATCGATTTAATTGAAATCAATTGAAATCAATTTGAAAAATATTGATTTTAGCATAACTTCTTCATACGATGGAATTTGGACTTGAAACCTGTTCCATCACGTTTAAAATATTTTAAAACATCTATTTTGATATATAGGTTGACTCAATTTCATTCCGGAGTCAGAACGGGCTTTTCGGGCCATTCATCGTTCAACGCGTTTCTAAATCGGGTCCATCTATTCTATTTCAACCTTGCCTATTTATACCTTGTTATAAACCCTAGCCTACCTCTATTTCTCATTTGTATGTGCATACAATCCCTCTTCACCTCCTCCTCAATGGAAGATAATAAAATTCCATATCCAATTGCAATTCAAAAATCAAATCAAAAATTCAATCTCCTCAAAGCATAGCAAATTTTATATCGATTTGAAACTCTTAAAGAGCGCAATACAGATCCACTGTCTATTTTTCGATCGGAGTTTCTATGCATCTGGAATCAGTGGAATCATTTTCGACCGTTCACCGCTCGACGATGAATTTCGTCTGATCGGGAAATCAACGACTGGGTTCTATGGAGAGTCGAACGCGTATCGCATCCATGTGGGTTTCGTGGTGAGTTAACGGCTGGATCGTCAGAAAAAATTCGATTAGGGCATGATTTTTTCAGCGGCGGCTGTCCAAATTGGGCGTCGATCGACGCGCCTTGGGGGTCGCGATGGGTTGCGAGGCGCGGAGGTGCGCAGGCGATGGCCGATGGCGGTCTGTGGCGGCGAGAACTGTGGGACTGGGGACGATTTTCACGGCGGCTAGGGTTAATCATGTTTTTCCCTGGGCTTGAGCACGAGAGAAGATGGGATGACGTGGGCGCTCCGATGATGTGGCAAATAAGAGGAGGTTATGTTATTTTATTCTGTTTTATTTTTAATTTTGATTTCAATCGTTCTAACGTGCATAACTATTGCATACGAGGTCTGTTTCACGTGTGGTTTTCTCTGCTAGGTTCGTATTGGAATTCCGTACATTTTGGCGCTGGTTTGGACGAATTCGGAGACTGTTCAAATTTTGGGTTTAAATTGAATTTAAATTCAAAAGGTGAGTGTTTTAACCCACTCACAATTTATAAAATTTCTTATGTTTGTTAAATTAATTTTTGATGAGATTAGAAATTTATTTAATCATCATTCTAGTTAAATTTAATTTATTGAATTAAATTGTTATTCAATTTATTATTGCAAATAAACTGCCAGTTAGATTAATTTATTCTTGTATATAAACTACCAGTAATTACCTGTTATTTATTATCTGTTCCATATTAATGCTATTAATTGAATTGGATGATGAATGTGATTAATGGTTGATGATTGATGGATGAATGGATGTTGTATTTTATATCGTTATATACTGCAAATTGTTATGCACTTTATTTCATTCGGGATTGCAGTTTGAAATGATATATATAACCATATTTTTATTTTAAATTACGGATTGAAATGATAAATATCTGTATCACTTGACCATAGGATAGAAAATTATATACAGACACCGTCGGTCTATATAAATAAATATTTTGAAAATGATTTATATGGTTTTGGATAGAATTATACGGTTTAAATAAATATTGATTCTTTTTGATATTATATAAAAATATTTTATATATAGTTAAATTCATATATTTAAGCTATGTATAAATCTGTTTAATGACAATCAGTTAAATAATGGAGTTTGATTTATTAAAATAAATATGGTTAAGTATTTAAATCATATTTTTATATAGAGGTTATAATGATTTAAATAAATTAAGATTTGGAAGATAAAATATGAAATGGATGTGAATTAAATTATTTAAAAAATTTACTCAAATAAAATTTGATTTAAAATTTAGATAAATTTGAGATATTATGAAATTGAATTTATTCAAGAATTTAACCAACAGGGTTGATGTGAACTTTATTAAATTGGAAATTTTAAAAGGTATAATTATTATAGCTCGATTTTGGGTCTAGGTGAATTAAATGATTATTTCAAGTATAATGAATTGAAGGCAACATCTAGTTATTTGTAATTTGAGTTTTATCTAAATAATAAGGGGTTTATTATATAAAATATTTCAGAAACTAAATAATAGGAAATTTAATTGTTGAATCGAAATTATCAAATTTAGTTTTGAAATTTTGGAATACTTAAAGCCTTGAAATATATTGAAATTGAAATGTTTTGAAGTTATGAATTTCATAGCCTTATGTTTAAAGGTGCTAAAATTTCAATTGTTTGGTTTTGAAGTATAAAATTTGGAAGTGCTATGATTTTTAAAAGGGGATATATTTGAAACAAAATGATATTATATTGATTTGAAATAAAAGGGATATCATATTGATTTGGTTTTTTAAATTTGAAATGATATCGTATTTATATGGTTTTGAAAAAATATTATATCCTGGTTTTGAAGTATAAATTATTTTGAAATGACCGCGGTGTTATAATAACGTTGGGTTGTTAAAGAGACCGGGATCGGAAGTTGTCATATTCTCTGCCAACTCCGAAAACCACTTTAACAACCGTGTACGCGGTGGAGATTCCAGAATGAAGTTGGATGGTGGCGGTGTTTCCTTTAAGGTAAATACGTGGACCCTACTCCCGTGAGTTGGCATAAGGTGGTTAAAGATGTGAATAGTAAATAGTTTAACGGATCCTTAGGAGATGTGAATCCCGAGCATCTCTTACGTTACTGCACTCACGTTAGACACTGGATAGAAGATGTCAAATCTCGTAAACATCTCTGACGTCGTTTCACTCATATTATTTATTGTTGATTTAACTTACATAAGATCTTTTAGTTCTGACTCGAGTGTTTTGTCTTTTCAATTCGCTCGGGTCAGTCTGAGCATTTCAGGATTCGAAGACTTTATTTCTGGTGGACGAAGACGAAGGTTGTATTACTACTATTTATTATATTATTCCACTGCATTAATATTGTTCCACTGCATCACATTGTTCCGCTGCATTGTTATTGATTATTTTACGATATGTGTAACTCTGATATACATTGTATAAGTATAATCAAATGTTTTTGTAAAACAGCTTCATGAACTGTTTATTTGATTATTATATTTTGTTGTTCCACTACAAGATTCTGTTTTGTTCTTTTTCTTTCTCTGCTTTTTCTTATTTACCCCATAACAATCCGCCCTTTTGTATGGTTTAAGTCTGACATGTGTGTCTGCCTATGCACTTGGCGGGTGCAGCATGATAGGGGGTTCTCGCATTTGGTTTGGATAGCGAGCAGATGACTCTTACTCCTACATGTCCCTACGGGGTTGGTGCAGTTGAGAGGCTGGCTGTGAAGGCAGAACACAGGTACCAATGTATGCTACGGAGGGCGTTACCCCACTGAAGGTCGGTCTGTGAGCGAGATTTAGCGATAAACCTTAGCTTTGTGGGGTCTAACTCCTTATTAATAGGGAAGTAATACCCAATGATGAGTCACTGAGTATATATATATGAGATTGCGTATTTGTTAGTGTTATAAAAGGTTTTGATATTGGGTTTATATGTTCTGTTTTGTATTTATAAATTCTGGTTGGTGCATGGGACGCTATGACATCAATAGGGATTTCTAAACACTTGATAGGACAGACCGACACAATATTTGTTTTAATAGGTGAATGAAATAATTTGCCTATTAAATTTCTATATATAAAGAAATTTTTTATAATGGTTATATTTGGTTGTAATATATTTGTTGTTAGGTAGAGAAATTTAAAAATATTGATATGAAACAATATTTGAAGAAAGTGAAATAAATAATAATAAGTTGGAAATTTTAGAATCTAAGTTCCGGGGTTTTTGAAATTTCTTTCAAATGATTTTAGAATATAGTAATAATATTATTAGAAGTATTTTACGATATAAATATTTCATATAATTTGGAAGAATTGTTTTAAATAAATTTTGGAAAAGAAATAAGTTCTGTACTCCCCTCTCTGTCGTTGGAAAATAATTTTGGTGATGAGTGCACGCAACATCGACATTAATTTTTGAGTTTTGAAGTGGGAAGGCCACTGGAGTAGTTTACTGCAGATTTATTTTGATAAGCAAATAGAAATTTTAATTTTTTTTATATATAATTGGATATATAAGTTGCAAGTATATATTTGTCTATTATTTTAAAACAATTTGAAATTTAACCCGATATTTAGTTCTTAAATTTCCGTTAATTAATAGTTTCTATTATTGTAGAAAATGGAATGTGACTAATTAATAATTGAAACCTCTAAATGAAATAAGAGATCTAATGCTAAGTTATAAATGGGATTAAAGGGAATTGGGAATTGTAACCTATGAAACAAAGAATAATATTATTGAACATTAAATTAATTAAAGGAAATAGAACAAACTTGTATAACTTTCGATTACATCCTTAAAAACATATATATAACTTACCGATTATAAAAGTTGAAATGTTAATAATAAATGTAATGGGTGTTATACAAGTAATGAAAGGTATTTGATGAAATTCTTTAATAAATAAGAATTTGTTGTACTAGTGTTGTAAACTTAGGTATAATTAAAATGCTACTAATTAAATATAATAGAAAGGTAAGTATTATTAGTAAATGATAATAAACTTAAGTAAATGGTTGAAGCTATTTATAAATAAAATAAGTAGAAAAAATGAATGCATTAAATATATGATTGTAGACTAAAGATAATGCATTGAGATGCTAAGTAAGTGAAATTGAGAAATGAATGAATGTAATGCAAATAAATAAATGAATGAAATGAAAATTTGCAAGAAATAAATGTGGATTAAAAGAAATCATTATATGAATAAAAAGGAAATCAAACAAGAAAGGTTATGAAATGAAATTAATAAGAATGAACTTAATTTTTGTTTGGATTTGTTGTTTGTTTTGGTTTATGGTTGTCTGGGTAAGGATGCTATAAATTTGTTTAGATGTATGAATAATCTATTTAGTCTCACATAAGACTGTTGAGTGAATGGTGCACTTAGTAGTTTATTTTTCATTCTGTACAATTTAAAGTTTTGAACCCGAACAACTATTTGTCTTGTTTGATATGAATGAATGATTGATTTGTGTTGATTCTACGTGATGGTTGTATGCCCTGTTGCAAGTGGTTGATGTTTGTATTGATTTGTTTGTTTATGGTTGAAACCACTATAAACATTTCATTTTATATAATTATTAACACTTTGGATTATATAAGTGAAACACAGGTTATGGAAGCAATTGCTACTCTTTTGGTTTCATAATTTAAGCGTTGTTTGCCCGACAAATAGGTACGTTTTCGGATTACGGATTTATAACGCTATTATATTGTTTTTCCCGTGTTAGGATATATTATTTTGGAAATTATATGTGATATTTTGCTATATTTGATATTATATTTTCTCCCGAGCCTCCCCGTATAAAGGAGATTCTGCCGAAATTTTCCGTAAATTTTGGACTTAGAAAATATTTTGAAATTGTTTGTAACAACCCTTGATTTTTAATTTAAATTTAAATTTGAATTTATTTCATTTTTAAATTTTTTTTTAAATTTTTTTTATTTGTAAGATATCAATTCTAAATATTTTTAAAATGATAATAGAAATTTTCCAAAATTTACTGTATTTATTTCCTATTTTTAAAGGCTATTTTCTAATTTTCTGCTATTTTCTTCATTTGAATTATATTTAATTAAAATTTATTTATTTTTGTGAATGAATTTTTATTTTATGTTATTATCTTTATTTTTAAATATTTTCCAAGTCCATATAATTTTTTCAAAATTTATTTTGCTTATTTTCAAATTTTCTTGACTAATTTTCAATTTTTGAGCTATTTTCTTATTTTTTATCTTATATAATTAATAATTACTTACTTATATTTTATATTTTGTTGCATTTTCGAAATTTTAACTGAAATTACAATTATTCTCAGATATTTAAACTTATATAAAGAAATTAAAGGAAATTTGAAAAGGTTATGACTTTTGATTTTTCTATGGCTTTTTATCTTCCACCTTTTCAAATTTAACCTAACTTTTCATTCAATTAGCCTTTACTATCCACATCTTTCAGCCGCATACTCAATTTTCTATTCACGTACATTCATTTATCATTTCTAAAACGGAAAAAAAAATCGGCCATTACCTTTGAGAAATTTTTGGGTAATCTTCTTTCTTTTGTTTACTTTTTATTGTTTTGACATTGTTTTTGCACTTGTTCTTCACCTCTTTAGGTTTGGCCACCGCCACCACCTGCCATGCCGCCTCCACCACCACCTGAGAACACCACCATCACCACCTCCTCTCTGGCCAACCCCAGTCATGCCTCTTATTTGATGATACTTCACCAAAATTCCAACAAAACTCCACCTTTTTGTCCTTAGCCGAGCACTACCATGCATATACCACTTCCACACCCCATGGCCGCCACCACCTCCAGCACCACCTGGACTCTCGGCCACATCATCATCTTGGGCCCCACAGTGAAGGCCGTGACCCTAGTGGCCTTGGTCGAGCCAAACTTTGGCTTGAAACCATGTGTATGTTGATTGTTGTTGTTGTTTCCATCTCCACCACTTTTGCACCCCTTCTAGCAGCCTAATGGAAGTTGGAAGCAAGTGCAAAGAAATTCTACTTTGATTTGTGCAGTCAATTCTATCTTAGTTTATCGTATTAATTTGAAGCTTATGTATATTATATTGTTTTGTGTGACTTGTATTCAAGGGAATTGATACTTTGGGTCTTCCACTCACCTCTGTCTCGTGTTATCTTGCTTGTGTGGACCTCATTCGTGCATTCGTCGTTGTGTCTCCAGCTCAAACCAGTGAGTTATTCTCACCTGACAATATATACATATATAACTAGTAAATTGACCACTTATGAATCTGTAAAATGCATTATCATGTTACACCTGCTATATTATGATTATATGATGTTCACCCATGATTAGACACCTGTTATATCATATGTTACTCTTATATTATGTTTTTCTCTTATTTTTATCAGTTTATCACACTGCAAGTTCCCTTTAGATTAGAATCACTATGGATTGAAATGATACATACCCGAACGGACTTTAGAATAAGGAAAAATCGTTATGGGCTGAAATGATAGGCCTGAGCGATTTTCAATTTATTTCATTTACTTGGGACTGCGGGTTTGAAACGATAAAACCCGGGTTTTTCTTTGTAAATTATGGGTTGAAATGATATATTACCCGTATCACTTTACCTAGCGTAGAAAATTATATACAGGCCCGTAGTTAAAATATGTTTTTCTAAAAATTTTAAAATATTTTAGAAATGTAAATATTATAATATTTTGACTTAAACTTAATTAAAAATGATTTTTGAAAGAATATTATTGATTTTGTGGAAATTTATAAGTGAAATAAATTAATGAAAAGTTAGAAAATTTGAAATATAAGTTATTTTTGGAAATTTTAATTTGGTGATAATTGGAATTTAAATTTAATATGATAAATTTATGATATTTGAATTTAAATGAATTTAAAATGATTTTATAATATATTAAGGATTTTTGAATAAATTTAAATGTGAAATGAATGAATACTTATCTTGAAATTTTGAAATATAACTAAAATTGGAAATTTGTGAATTTGGCTTAAAAGTGAATTTTAAGTTAAGTAAATAAAAATGAAATTAAGTTATATTTGAGAATTTAAACTTAAGTGTTAAGTTAAAATTTAATTTAATGAATTTAAATTTGAATGTTGAAATTTAATAAGTGAATTATTATCAAATCTTGATTTTTAAATGGAAATTTAACTTTATAAAATATTGAATTTAAGGAAAATTAAATGTTGATTATAAAAGTGAAATTATATGATTTTATAAGTTAAAAATGCTTTAAATAAAAATATAATTGTTTGTGAAATTATATTGAACACTTGAAGTTAATTAACTGCATTTTTGAAATGCTATTATTCTAATGTAAATGATAATACAACATTTGTAAATGCTATAGTTGATAATAATAAACTAAAAAGCTAAATAGGATTAAAGGCTATTATAGCATTTTGTAAAGTGCTATAACTGTTGAATTTAACTATGTTTTCTTTAAAACTAATGTAACCTATTACAGCATTCTTAGATGCTGTCTGTTGTTAAATTGAACTGTTTTGAATGTGACTTTCCGTAGCATTTTCTAAATGCTACGAAAGGTGAATTTTCACTATTTTGATAAAACTAAGTGAATTAATGAACTTTGAAAAGTTTAAAATTTTGGAAATCTAATAATTTAATTATTAAATGTAATTACTTCATTTTATGATTTAAATGAAGTAATTAAATTTGAAATATAAACTATTTTTGAAATGTGAATTGAAATAGTATTTTCAATTGAATAAAATGAATATGGTTTTGAAATGAAATGATAAGTTTGATATTTGAAATGATTTGAAATGATTTTGAATTGTTAAATGATATTCGATTTTTGAAATAAATACCATTTTTAAAATTATAACTACGGGTTATTATAACGATTGGTTGTTAAATAGACCAGGATCGGATATGGACATACTCTCTGTCGATACCGAAAACCACTTTAACAACTGTGTGCACAGTGGAGATTCCAGAATGAAGTAGGATGGTGACGACGTTCCTAAGGTACTTTACGTGGACCTAACTCCCGTGAGTTAGCTTAAGGTGGCTAAAACAGGAGCGATCTCAGGCCAAAGGAGGTAGCACCTCTGGTTGGACACACTTCTTCGATACCATTCTATTACTGTTGTGATCGATTGGGTGCACCCTTTGATTCGGAGTGTTGTTCGGGTGGGAGTATGTGGTTGCTGCGTTACCACAAGCCCGTGTGCGTAATTGGTATATCTACCCTGGCATTGCCTTTTGTGCCGTGTCACCTACCATACCGAGCCTTTACTACGAGTTTGTTTTTCTCCCGTAGCCCGTGTGGTATCCTCTTAAAGTTTCTCGATCTGGAGATGTCATGATATTGGATGGACTACTGGGGCTATTATGTGTGAAGGGTGATATGGGTAGCCCGGAGCGCTATTTAAAAGTATGTTTATTTTACTGTAGACACTATTATAATAGCGCAATATTACTATATGGTAAATAGTTTGACGGATCCTTAGAGGATGGGCGGTCCCAGGCATCCTTTAAGTTACTTGTTCTTATTTACAGTTCACTTGAGTTAGTTTACATTATATAAGTATATATTGTCCTGACTCAAGTGTTTTGTGTTTTGCTTTACACTCGGGTCAGCCTGAGTATTCACAACTTTGGATTCTCTTTTTGGAGCTGGTCTTTGCTGGAGTTTCTGCTTATCTACATTAATATCTACTTCTGTTTCAGCTATTCTAGTTTATCTCATGTATTAGTGAACTTCTATGTATTTGGGATTTCTATTATGTTGTTTTCAGACTGTATTATATATTTGGTTTGAGACTCTGCCGTAGTAGCTTCATGAACTATTAAGTATTTTTTATATTCCGCTGCGAGTTATTCTGTTTGTTTTGTGTCTGTGATTCTGTGTATTTGATTTTATTTGCTTCAAATTTATTTACAATCTGTTATTTTGCATCATTCAAGTCTGACATGTGTGTCTGCCATTGCACTTGGAGGGTGCAGCATGATAGGGGGTTCTCGCTTCCTGGTTTGGTAGCGAACGGTTGACTCTTACTCCTACATGTCCCCGTAGGGGTTAGTGGTGCAGTCGAGAGGTTGGACGTAAAGGCAGAACACAGGTACCAATGTATGCTACGGTGGGCGTTACCCCACTGGCGTGGCCCGTTACAGTTGGTATCAGAGCTTTGTTTTTTGGCAACCATTGCCTCTACGGAGCAAAAACTCATTAAAGATAGGGTATTTCTACCCTAGAATGAGTGAAATCAATCTCAGAATCATATCTTTGTGAGAGACGTATTTTCAAAGTATAAAATGATTTTTCAAAATGTTTTCAAAAGATTTTCAAATATTATTTTGATATAAAAAAAACAATTTTTTTCTTGTTTTAAAGGATTTCCAAATGTTTTCTAACTTCCTTTCTTTCGTATCTACCTTGTTAGATTTTCCCTTCCTTTAGGATATTCATCCAAGTGTATTATCTTGTCTTATCTTAATTTATCTTTGGCTTATCTTTATCTTATCCTAAATTCATTCTTGATATTTTTCAAGATGAATCGAAGAAATGCCGAAGGTAGGGGTCGTGGTATTGCCCCAGCTCCTCAACCTGTTGCTCCTGTTCGGTTCACTGTTCTTTGTAAGGAATTCTCTCAGCTTGGTGGTACTCCATTCACCGGTTCAGAGAGCATCACTGAGGCTCAGCAGTGGTTGCGGAGTCTTGAGAGGATATTTAGTGGTCTTGATATTACTGATACCCTGAAGCGTCAGTTAGCAGCTTGGCAGTTGCGTGATTCTGCTTTAGATTGGTGGGAGTTCGTTACGGCTAACACCATCGAGGCTGATATCACTTGGGAGCAGTTTAGGTATCCTTTGTGTTATCTTGAATTTTGTTCCTATTTCCTTTCTTTTGAATCTATTTTAAGCTTGTTCTGTATCTTTCTTTCCAGGGAGGCTTTTGTGGCAAAATGGATGCCAGAAGCCGGGAAATCTCAGCTTTATCGAGAGTTTATGGATCTTAAGCAGGGTAGCATGTCTTTTGCTGAGTATGAGTGGAATTTCAATGAACTTTCCAAGTTCGGTCCTAGCCTTATTGATACTCCTCTCAAGAAGAATGAGAAATTTATTTCTAGTGCTCGTCCAGATTATTATAGTCGCCTTATTTCTCATGTTCATGGCTCTTTCACCTAGCTTATGGGTATGGCGATTCGCAATGAGATCCCACATCCAAAGGTCCTGCTATTTCTGGTGCTCAGTCTTCATCTACTAATTCCAAGAAGCGTAAGCCTAATTTCCAGCAGCAGAAGAAGAATTAGCAGAAGCGTTCTGGTATGGGATCTTCATCAGTAGCTCCTGCTCAGAGGCAACCAGTTGATCTCTCCTCCATCACTTGCTTTAGGTGTGATCAGAAGGGGCACTATGCCAATAGCTGCCCTACTTTATCGGGTGCTGCTATTCCTCCACCTGCTCAGTTGGCAAGACGTGATCTTTTCCATATATGTCTCCAGCCTGGTCATTTTAAGAAGGACTGCCCTACCCAACAGATGGGTATTCCTTTTGGTAACTTTGTTGTCACTTCTGCATCATCTCTTGTTCCTCCACCTACTCCTGCTCGTAGGGATGACCAAGGTACTCTCCAGGGTTCATTTACTTTATTCCATCATCATGTTCGTGTGTTGTTTGATACTGGTGCTTCACACAGTTTTATTTCTGTTGCTTTGTATGATAAGTTTGAGCATCTCTTATCTCCTGAGTATGCTTCTGTTCCATTATGTGTTTCAAATCCTATTGGGGGTCCTGCTAACCTTAATCGGATTTGTCGAGAAGTAAAACTTCTCCATTCTGATCATCGCTTTTGTGGTGATTTTTATGTTTTGGGCTTCGATGCTTTTGATTTACTGCTTGGTCAGGATTGGTTAGTGCATCATGATGCACATATCTCTTGTAAAGCCCGGACTGTTCGTCTTGTTGATGATCAAGGGAATTCCTTGATTATTCAGTGTCGCTTACCTCAGGATTTTGCTGGAAACTTTATTTATTCTCTAGATTCTTCACCCAGTGATCTTGATTCGACTCCTGTGGTTAGATTATATCTCGGTGTATTTGGTGAAGTCACTTCCTTACCTTCGAAGCGGGAAATTGATTTTCGGATTGATCTTATTCCTCGTGCTCGACATGTTGATCTTCCTCCTAGAAGAATGGCACCCCACGGGAAGGTTGAGTTGGGAAAGCAAATTGAAGACTTGTCTTCCAAAGGTCTGATTAGGACTAGTTTTTCTGAATGGGGAGTTGCGGTGGTTTTTGTCACCAAGTCTGAGGGTTCTCTTCGAATGTGTGTGGATTATAGGAAGCTGAACAAGCTCGCTATGAAAAACAGATATCCAATGCCTCGTATCAATGACATGTTTGATCAGCTTTATGGTGCCACAGTTTTCTCTCAGCTTGATCTTGCCACTGGTTTTCATCAGCTCAGGGTTGCCAAGGATAGCATTCCCAAGACTGCTTTTCGCACTGAGAATGGTTTTTATGAATGGTTAGTCTTGCCTTTCGGATTGACTAATGATCCTGCTTTCTTTGTTGATTTGATGAATCGTGTTTTTCGTGCTGTGCTTAATAAATTTGTGCTAGTCTTTGTTGATGATATCCTTGTCTTCTCTAAGACTAAGGATGAGCATAAGTCGCATTTGAAATATGTTCTAAAGACTCTTAGAAATTATTAGTTGAAGGCTAAATTTTCTAAATGCCATTTCTGGAAGGATGAAGTCCGATATCTCGGGCATATTGTTTCTAGTAATGGAGTTTTTGTTGATCCAGTCAAGATCGCTGCGATCAATGTAAGTCTTTCTTTCTTTCTCCTCTTATTTCTATCTTTGTTAGTCGGTGTGCGATTTGTCAGCAGTCAAAGTCGATCACCAGAAGACCCCTGGTTAGTTGCAGCCCCTTGAGATTCCCAATTGGAAGTGGGAACAGGTTTCCATGGATTTCATCGATGGTTTACCAAGGACTCGGAGGGGTAATGAGAGTATCTGGGTTATTGTTGATAGACTGACCAAGTCCACTCATTTCATTACGGTCAAGTCTACTTGTTCTGCTTCAGCTTATCTGAGATGTACATGAGGGAGAAAGTTCGTCTCCACGGTGTTCCTCTCAGTATTGTTTGTGATCGTGACCCTATCTTTACCAGTCAGTTTTGGAAGGCTTTTCAGGAATCTTTGGGTACTCGCTTGAATCTGAGCACTGCTTACCATCCACAGACCGACGGTCAAACAGAAAGAGTGAATCGGGTTCTCGAGGATCTTCTTCATGCTTGTGTGCTTGATTATGGAGGATCTTGGGAAGATTATCTCCATCTTGCTGAATTTACCTACAATAATAGCTATCAGGTATATTCTTATCTTCTGTTTTTCAATCTACTCTTGATCTTTTTATCTTTCTCATTCCATATTTGCATTCAGGCCAGTCTAAAAATGTCTCCGTTTGTTGCTCTATACGGATGACCTTGTAGATCCCCATCTTGCTGGATTGAATCCGGTAATCGTCTGGTTCTTGGTACTGATGTGATTTTGGAAGCTTCTGAGAAAGTTGAGGAGATTAAGAAGAGGTTGAGAGCCACTCAGGATAGGCAGAAGAAGTATATTGATAGGCGTAGGCGGAATTGGAATTTTCCGTTGGTGATCAGGTGTTCCTTAAGGTTTCTCCCTTGAGGAATGTCATTCGCTTTGGTCGTAGAGGGAAGCTTTCTCCTAGGTTCATTGGTCCTTTCCGCATTGTGGAAAGAGTTGGTTCTTTGGCTTATCATCTGGATTTTCCCGAGAAGCTTTCTGGAGTGCATGATGTATTCCATGTCTCACATCTTCGTCGTCATCTTCATGATCCATCTCTTATTGTCCAGCCTTCTGTTCATGATAGTTTCGATATTGAGCCTAATCTGACTATTGAGAGGAAGCCGCTTCGTATCGTCGACAGAGATACGAGGCAGCTCAGAAGGAAATCTGTGAATCTGGTCAAAGTACAGTGGAGTACTGACGATCGGGATTGTACCTGGGAAACGGAGGAGAGCATTCGTGCTTTGAATCTGGAATTGTTCGTTTCAGGTACTATTTTGTTTTCTATCTTGTTTCTCTTTATTTTTCCTTTCCGTTCTTTTCAAGGACGAAAAGATTTGAGTGGGGGAGAGTGTAACAACCCTAGATTTTTAATTTAAATTTAAATTTGACTTTATTTCATTTTGAAATTTTTTTGAATTTTTTTTATTTGTAAGATATCAATTCTAAGTATTTTTAAAATGATAATAGAATTTTTCCAAAATTTACTATATTTATTTCCTATTTTTAAAGGTTATTTTCTAATTTTCTGCTATTTTCTTCATTTAAATTATATTTAATTAAAATTTATTTATTTATTTTTCTGAATGCATTTTTATTTTATGTTATTATCTTTATTTTTAAATATTTTCCAATTCCATATAATCTTTCCAAAATTTATTTTGCTTATTTTCAAATTTTCTTGACTAGTTTTCAATTTTTGAGCTATTTTCTTATTTTTTTTTTACCTTATATAATTAATAATTACTTATTTATATTTTATATTTTGTTGCATTTTCGAAATTTTAACAGAAATTACAATTATTATCATATATTTAAACTTATCTAAAGAAATTAAAGGAAATTTGAAAAGGTTATGGCTTTTGATTTTCCTATGGCTTTTTATCTTCCACCTTTTCAAATTTAACCTAACTTTTCATTCAATTAGCCTTTACTATCCACATCTTTCAGCCGCATACTCTATTTTCTATTCAAGTACATTCATTTCTCCTTTCTGAAACAAAAAAAATTCGGCAATTGCCTTTGAGAAATTTTTAGGTAATCTTCTTTCTTTTGTTTACTTTTTATTGTTTTAACATTGTTTTTGCACTTGTTCTTCACCTCTTTAGGTTTGGCCACCTCCACGACCTGCCATGCTGCCTCCACCACCACCTGAGAACACCACCATCAGCACCTCCTCTCTGGCCAACCCCAGATGTGTCTCCTTATTTGACGATACTTCACCAAAATTCCAACAAAACTCCACCTTTTTGTCCTTAGCCGAGCACTACCATGCATACACCACTTCCACACCCCATGGCCACCACCATCTCCACCTCCAGCACCACCTGGACTCTAGGCCACATCATCATCTTGGACCTCACAGTGAAGGTCGTGACCCTAGTGGCCTTGGCCGAGCCAAACTTTGGCTTGAAACCATGTGTATGTCGATTGTTGTTGTTTCCATCTCCACCACTTTTGCACCACCTTCTAGCATGTTAGGCCGACCCTTAGCAACCAAAACCTGACCCATAAACCTTACCTTAGCTTTGCATTTCACCTATGTCCGAGCACAATGGAAGTTGGAAGCAAGTGCAAAGAAATTCTGCTTTGATTTGTGCAGTCAATTCTATCTTAATTTATCGTATTTGAATTTGAAGCTTATGTATATTATATTGTTTTGTGTGACTTGTATTCAAGGGAATTGACACTTTGGCTCTTCCACCCACCTCTATGTCGTGTTATCTTGCTTGTGTGGACCTCATTCGTGCATTCGTCGTTGTGTCTCCAGCTCAAACCAGTGAGTTATTCTCACCTGACAATATATACATATATAACTAGTAAATTGACCACTTGTGAATCTGTAAAATGCATTATCATGTTACACCTACTATATTATGATTATATGATGTTAACCCATGATTAAACACCTGTTATATCATATGTTACTGTTATATTATGCTGTTCTATTATTTTTATCAGTTTATCACACTGCAAGTTCCCTTTAGATTAGAATCACTATGGGTTGAAATGATACATACCCGAACGGACTTTAGATTAAAGGAAAATCGTTATGGGCTGAAATGATAGGCCTGAGCAATTTTCAATTTATTTCATTTACTTGGGACTGCGGGTTTGAAATGATAAAACCCGGGTTTTTCTTTGTAAATTACGGGTTGAAATGATATATTACCCGTATCACTTTACCTAGCGTACAAAATTATATACAGGCCCGTAGTTAAAATATGTTTTTCTAAAAAATTTAAAATATTTTAGAAATGTAAATATTATAATATTTTGACTTAAACTAAATTAAAAATGATTTTTGTAACAATATTATTGATTTTCAAGAAATTTATAAGTGAAATAAATTAATGAAAACTTAGAAAATTTGAAATATAAGTTATTTTGGAAATTTTAATTTGGTGATAATTGGAATTTAAATTTAATATGAAAATATGATAAATTTATGATATTTGAATTTAAATGAATTTAAAATGATTTTATAATATATTAAGGATTTTTGAATAAATTTAAATGTGAAATGAATGAATACTTATGTTGAAATTTTGAAATATAACTAAAATTGGAAATTTGTGAATTTGGCTTAAAAGTGAATTTTAAGTTAAGTAAATAAAAATAAAATTAAGTTATATTTGAGAATTTAAACTTAAGTGTTCAGTTAAAATTTAATTTAATGAATTTAAATTTGAATGTTGAAATTTAATAAGTGAATTATTATTAAATCTTGATTTTTAAATGGAAATTTAACTTTATAAAATATTGAATTTAAGGAAAATTAAATGTTGATTATAAAAGTGAAATTATATGATTTTATAAGTTAAAAATGCTTTAAATAAAAATATAATTGTTTGTGAAATTATATTGAACACTTGAAGTTAATTAACTGCATTTTTGAAATGCTATTATTCTAATGTAAATGATAATACAGCATTTGTAAATGCTGTAGTTGATAATAATGAACTAAAAAGCTAAATAAGATTAAAGGCAATTATAGAATTTTGTAAAGTGCTGTAATTATTGAATTTAACTAAGTTTTCTTTAAAACTAATGTAACCTATTACAGCATTCTTAAATGCTGTCTGTTGTTAAACTGAACTGTTTTGAATGTGACTTTCCATAGCATTTTCTAAATGCTACGAATGGTGAATTTTCACCGTTTTGATAAAATTAAGTGAACGAATAAACTTTGAACAACTATTTGGGTCATAATTGATTGTAAACAGGAATATTTGGCAATAAATTAATATAAGAAAATAAATGTAAATATTGAATTAATCAATGAATTAATAATGAATAAATAATGATTGAATAAAATCAATGTTCTGTATGCAATTGGTTGGAAATGAGAACTTATATAAATATGATAAAGGGTTAGTGGCAACAATTATTATAAAAGAATCATTTATTTAGTCCATTAAATCAAGTTTGTAATCAATTGCAGTGAATCCCAATTCAAGGTTATATTAGTATAAATTAGGGTAATAATTGGTAATAAGGTATTATTAATGGTATATGAATGAATTGATAACTAAAATTAAAAGAAATGATGTTAATGTTATTCATAATTGGAAAATTTGTTGAATTATAAGAACGGGAATAAAGATTCATTAATTTATTTGGAATTTGAACTATAATAATAATTGGAGTAATTGTAATTTAATGAAATTAAATACCTAAATATTGCGTTAATTGAAATGAAGATGGAATGTGAGAATATTAATGTAATAGTTTTGAATCCAATGTTAAATCCATCTATTTGGCGATAATGAATGGAATAATAATTAATTTATTTAATTAAATGGAATTTTGGAAATTTAATTTATAATTTTGAATATAATGAAATTAAAATTTTAACACTGAAATTGATAGATTAATCAACTTTAAATTGACATCTAAACTTGTTTAAATTATTGTAGATGATTAAGAAATATAAAAGTGATAAAATTGTCGATTACAGAATTGAAATTAAAAATTGGATTTTATTTAATTAATTATTAAATTATTTAATTTATGTAAAAATAGCTATTTTGGCCACTAACTCGGATTTCGATGAAACTAGTTTCATCGGATCCGTAACGGTGAATGATTGTATGATTTCAAGTTTCGTAGCGATCGGACCTGTCGTTTGATCGTTCGAACGCGAAATGCCTTGAAATCGATTTAATTGAAATCAATTTGAAAAATATTGATTTTAGCATAACTTTTTCATACGATGAAATTTGGACTTGAAACATGTTCCATCGCGTTTAAAATATTTTAAAACATCTATTTTGATATATGGGTTGGCCCAATTTTGTTCCGGAGTCAGAACGGGCTTTTCGGGCCATTCATCGTTCAGCGCGTTTATAAATCGGGTCCATCTATTCTATTTCAACCTTGCCTATTTATACCTTGTTATAAACCCTAGCCTACCTTTATTTCTTATTTGTTTGTGCATACAATCCCTCTTCACCTCCTCCTCAATGGAAGATAATTAAATTCCATATCCAATTGCAATTCAAAAATCAAATAAAAAATTCAATCTCCTCATACCATAGCAAATTTTATATTGATTTGGAGCTCTTAAGGACCGCAATACAGATCCACTGTCTGTTTTTCGAACGGAGTTTCTGTGCATCCGAAATCAGTGGAATCATTTTAGGTCGTTCATGGCTCGACGATGAACTTCGTCTGATCGGGAAATCAACGACTGGGTTCTGTGGAGAGTCGAACGCGTATCGCATCCATATGGGTTTCACGGTGAGTTAACGGTTGGATCGTCAGAAACAATTCGATTAGGGCATGATTTTTTTTGCGACGGCTGTCCAAATTAGGCGTCGATCGACGCGCCTTGGGGGTCGTGATGGGTTGCGAGGCGTGGAGGTGCGCAGGCGATGGCCGATGGTGGTCTGTGGTGGCGATAACTGTGGGACTGGGGATGATTTTCGCGGCTGGGGTTAATCGTGTTTTTCCCGGGGCATGAGCATGAGAGAAGATGGGATTACGTGGGCGCTCCGTTGACGTGGCAAATAAGAGGAGGTTATGTTATTTTATTCTGTTTTGTTTTTAATTTTGATTTCAATCGTTCTAACGTGCATAACTATTGCATACGAGATCCGTTTCACGCGTGGTTTTCTCTGCTATGTTAGTATTGGAATTCCGGACATTTTGGCGCTGGTTTGAACGGATTTGGTGACTGTTCAAATTTTAGGTTTAAATTGAATTTAAATTCAAAAGTTGAGTGTTTTAACCCACTCACAATTTCTAAAATTTCTTGTGTTTGTTAAATTAATTTTTGATGAGATTAGAAATTTATTTATTGTTGTTTAGTATATTTTTATCATCATTCCAGTTAAATTTAATTTATTGAATTAAATTGTTATTCAATTTATTATTGCAAATAAACTACCAGTTAGATTAATTTATCATTGTATATAAACTGGCAGTAATTACATGTTATTTATTATCTGTTCTATATTAATGTTATTGTTTGAATTGGATGATGATTGTGATTAATGGTTGATGATTGATGGATGAATGGATGTTGTTTTTTATATCGTTATATACTGTAAATTGTTATGCACTTTATTTCATTCGGTCTTGCGGTTTGAAATGATATATATAACCGTATTTTTATTTTATATTGCGGATTGAAATGATAAATATCCGTTTCACTTGACCATAGGGTAGAAAATTATATACAGACACCGTCGGTCTATATATATGAATATTTTGAAAATGGTTTCTATGGTTTTGGATAAAATTATACGGTTTAAATAAATATTAATTCTTTTTGATATTATATAAAAATATTTTATATATAGTTAAATTCATGTATTTAAGCTATGTATAAATCTTTTTAATGATAATCAGTTAAATATGGAGTTTGATTTATAAAAATAAACATGGCTAAGTATTTAAATCATATTTTTATATAGAGGTTATAATGATTTAAATAAATTAAGATTTGGAAGATAAAATATGAAATGGATGTGAATTAAATTATTTAAGAATTTTACTCGAATAGAATTTGATTTAAAATTTAGATAAATTTGTGATTTTATGAGAATTTATTCAAGAATTAAACAAACAGGGTTGATGTGAAATTTATTAAATTGGAAATTTTAAAAGGTATAATTATTATAACTTGATTTTGGGTCTAGGTGAATTAAATGATTATTTCAAGTATAATGAATTGAAGGCAATATCTAGCTATTTGTAATTTGAGTTTTATTTAAATAATAAGGGGTTTATTATATAAAAAATTTCAGAAACTAAATAATAGGAAATTTAATTGTTGAATCGAAATTATCAAATTTAGTTTTGGAATTTTGGAATATTTAAAGCCTTGAAATATATCGAAATTGAAATGTTTATAGAAATTGAAATGTTTTGAAGTTATGAATTTCATTGCCCTATGTTTAAAGGTGTTAAAATTTCAAATGTTTGGTTTTGAAGTATAAAATTTGGAAGTGTTATGACTTTTAAAAGGGGATATATTTGAAACAAAATGATATTATATTGATTTGAAATATAAAGGATATCATATTGATTTGGTTTTTTAAATTTGAAATGATATCGTATTTATATGGTTTTGAAAAAATATTATATCATGGTTTTGAAGTATAAATTATTTTGAAATGACCGCGGTGTTATAATAACGTTGGGTTATTAAAGAGACCGGGATCGGAAGTTGTCATACTCTCTGCCAACTACGAAAACCACTTTAACAACCGTGTACGCGGTGGAGATTGCAGGATGAAGTAGGATGGTGGCGGCGTTTCCTTTAAGGTAAATACGTGGACCCAACTCCCGTGAGTTGGCATAAGGTGGCTAAAACAGGAGCGATTGACGGGCTAAGAAGGTAGCACCTTTTATCGGACACATCTCTTCGATATTATACTCTGACTTTTGGATTGATTCGGTGGGAACTTTTGATTTTTTTTTATTTGGGGGTGTGGCTCGAGGCGGGCGGTAGCTGCGCGCTATGCGTTACCACCGGTCCGGAAGCGTAATTGGTATATCTACCCTGCCATTGCCTAGTTGTGTCGTGCCACCTACCCTAACGCGCCTTATACGATTTTGTTTTGTACCATACTTATGGAGTGCCCTCTGACGACGCCTAGTACGGGGGAGATTACGGTACTGTATAGACTATGGGAAAATTAAAGTGTGTTAAGGTGGAAAATGTAAAACCTTAACGCCATTTTCAGTATATTATACTTTACTTTAGACACTATTATAATAGCGTATATTACTACATAGTAAATAGTTTAATGGATCCTTAGGAGATGTGAATCCCGAGCATCTCTTAAGTTACTGCACTAATGTTAGACACTGTGTAGGAGATGTCAAATTCCGTAAACATGTCTGACGCCATTTCACTCATATTATTTATTGTAGATTTAACTTACATAAGATCTTTTAGTTCTAACTCGAGTGTTTTGTCTTTTCAATTCGCTCGGGTCAGTCTGAGCATTTCAGAATTCGAAGACATTATTTCTGGAGGACAAAGACGAAGATTGTATTACTACTATTTATTATATTATTCCGCTGCGTTAATACTGTTCCACTGCATCACATTGCTCCGCTGCATTGTTATTGATTATTTTACGGTATGTGTAACTCTGATATACATCGTATAAGTATAATCAAATGTTTTTGTAAAACAGCTTCAAGAACTGTTTATTTGATTATTATATTTTGTCGTTCCGCTGCAAGATTCTATTTTGTTCTTCTTCTTTCTCTGCTTTTTCTTATTTATCCCATAATAATCCGCCCTTTTATATGATTTAAGTCTGACGTGTGTGGTTTATCGTCGATTTAAAGCGTAAGAAAAGGCGGAACGATGCAAAATCGAGACAGTTTTATTATTCTTTTAATTTCTCACAACCTTAGCCGCAAAGTATTTTAATGGCTGAAATTGCTCGAACTTCTTTCCTCTTTATCTCTCAACCCGTTCAACGAAATAGAAAAATTCCAAAATCAAAGTTGTAGATCTCGACAAGCTCTTCAAATCCATATAGTTGATTCCTGCTACTTCATCACGGATTTGCCCATATCTACGTTTGAAACTCGTGTGCATTTTGGATTTTTTGGACGATCGGCGGCGTCGTTTATGGCTGCACTTGGGGTGGTGGCATCTCTGAATGTGGCGCATGAGATGGGTGTGTCTGATCAACATCTGGTCGAGGTGTTTGGCACGCGCGCTTGAAATGGTAGGTACGTGGATGGGTTCGGCTATTTCACGATGGAAGGAGATGATGTGCGTATTTTTCATCTTTTTTTATATTAATTTTTAATTTAATTATTCAATCGTTCTAACTAGCATAACTTTTTCATACGAGCTCGTATTCACGCGCGATTTTCTCCATTGCGATCGTATCAAAATTTTGGATGTGAAGGAACTAGTTTGGTTGGATTCCAAGACTGTTCAAATTTAGACATTTATTTGGATTTTAAATCATCGATAAATCAAAGGTGAGTGTCTATACGCTCATAATTGACTAAAATAATTTTATGTTAGTTATATTTATATTCTGAAGTGATATAAAATTTATTTACTGTTGTTTGGTTGATTTAATTGTCATTTAAATTGGCATATGAATTAATTGATAGAATTTAAATTAACCGTTAAATAAATTTAAATTTGATAGGCAGTATATTACCCGATATGGTAAAAATTGGAATTTGTGGTTGCTATTGGCTTCATAGTTAACTGGATGTGATAGATGTTATTGGTCGATGTTGGTTGTTTACTTATTTTGATATATCATGCCATTATCCTATATATTATTTATTGCATATAAAACTGTGAACTGAATTATTTTAAGTAAGTTAAGAAATATGTTGAAATGATATATACTTATGATATCTATTTGGACTGAAATGATATATATCCATCCTTGAAAATAAATTGAAATAATTATACACTTGGCCATAGGTTAGAAAATTATATACGGACACCGGGTTGGTTAAATTAAATGATTTTAAAAGTTGTTTTGAAATTACTTAAATGAATTGATTTGAGGAATAAAATCCAATTTATGGAAATTGAATTATTTTCAATTGAAGCTAGCAATCTTGGAATTTAAACTTGATAACGAAATTGTTTAATTAATCGGAGTTTAGATTTTTAAGTTAAAAATTGAAATACGGCGTAAATTTTCGGAAGTTGATTTGTTTTAAAAGACTGGTCTTTTATTCGAACTTTGAATATTTCTAGAAAAATTGATATGAAATGATATTTCAAATTTGAGTTTGGAATTGAAAATTTGGATTTAAAATTTGGTATTGAAAGTAAATGTGTTTTAAGCTTTTAATCGATATTTTGAAATCAAATTTGGAATTGGAAGTGAAATTAGAAATTAATTTGAAATTGGAATTTAAATTAATTTGGAATTGGAATTGGAATTGGAAACTAATTTGAAATTGAGATTTAAATTAATTTGGAAATGGAAATTGAAATTTAACGAAATTTGTGAACTGAAATCGAAATTTATGTGGAATTGAAATTTATTCGAGTTGGAATCGGAATTGAATCGATTAAACCGAAATGGAATTGGTAATTGATTTGGGTAGGAAATTGGGAAGTTGACCGGTTTGACTTTAGAATTATTTTTAAAATGAATATTTTTTGTATAAATGATTCAAAATCTATATTCTTTAGATATTCAAATTATTTTTATTTTCCAAACTATTTTACTATATAAACCATTTTTATATTCAAATTATTTTTGATTAAACTATTTATATATGTTATATTACTATTTTTAACTATTTAACTATTTTCTAAAATTCAAATTGGTTAAATGGTAAATTGTTTATATTTAAATCTTGGATTTAAATACGAACTAGGTTAAAGTGAAGAATATACCCTAAATTGAATTCGAATCAAATTTTGGAAGTTGATTTATCGAACAAAATTGATAAATTGGAATATATAATAATTTCGAAATGGAATTGTTGTTGAAGTGAATATATGATGATTTCAAAATGGTTTTGAGTTTGAAACGAACATGATATTTTGATATCAAGTGTAAATTGTTTTCGAAATGTAAAAGAACCAACCGGTGTGTAAAATGATGATTGGTTGTTAAAGAGACCGGGGCCTCTTATTGAAATACTCTCTTTCAATATTGGAACCACTTTGACAACCGTGTACGCGGTGGATGATATCTAGAATGCAGTGGTTGAATTGGCGATGTTTACTGGAATGAAGAGAACGGTGATGGATGGCCTTGGCATTCGTGTCATAATTTAAATGACTAAAACATGAGCCTATGTCTGGCCAATGAGGTTAGCTACCTCTAGCGACGTTGATCCCTCGTATTACTATTGTGGTTTCGGATTCGATGGGTGCACTTTATTTGTCGTTTGGATCGATTGTCGCGGTCGGCCACAGATGGGTTACGACCAGCCGGAAAGTGTAAACTAGTAGAATCCTACCTTGGGCATTGCCTCACGTGCCTTGTCATATTTATTCTTATACAAGCCCATTACGACTTTGGTTTAAAACTGTAAAAATGTGTTAAGGGGGATCAGTGTAAAGCCTTAACGCTATTTTGATATTTACTTTACTGATAGACATTATCTATTATTGTGTATACTATTATATATAAATAGTTTAACGGATCCTTAGGAGATGGAAAATCCCATAACATCTCTTAAGTTATTGCACACATATTTGTGATGTTGATTTGACTTGCGTAAGAATATTTTAGTCCTGATTTGAATATTTTGTCTTTTCATTACGCTCGTGTCAGTCTTGAGTTTTTTCAGCGTATTGAAGACTATTCTCTGGAGGACGAAGACGAAGTTTTGGTATATTATTATTATTATTATCATCATCCCCTGCATCATGTTATTCTACTGTATTGATTATTTATTCCTGATGTATATATAACTCTGCTAAATGTGTATAGATTAAAATCAAGTGTACAGTAAACAAATTCATGAATTGTTTATTTCATTATTATATTTTATCGTTTTCGCTGTCAGATTCTGTGTTTTGTTTTCTTCTTCCCTTCTTATTTTTCTTATTTTAACCCCATTGATTATCTACGTTCCGGATTGTTTAAGTCAGATATATGTGGATTATTGTCGATTTAAACCTTCCGAAATGTGGATCATCATAGAAATAAAATGGTATATATAGAATTGAACTTAAAAGTGTATATTTTATCCATTCTCCATAACTTTAGTTCTGATCCCCTCCTCATAATATCCTACAAGTTAGGTAGATGGCAGAGACTTCCCAGCTTTAAGACACTTGTTTAGTAAGTGTTATTATATTGGTGAGTATTTACTTACTATTTTATTATAGTCAATTCCGCTGTGTGATATTTAATTGGACTATGATATATTTGTGTTTTCCTATTTAGAGGATATTAGATACCCAACTGGGCTTCAGTGGGCCTAGGTTTTAGCATTTTTGCGAAAAATCCGGATCCACTGGAATTCGGGTGGTTACATTGCTATCAGAGCCTAGGTTTAGGGTTCCTAAATAAATAGAGAGTGAACATATTTGTATTTTTTGTAAAATATAAATATATTATATATACCTAAATCCATATAAAAACCCACTTTTAAGAGAAATGACATATGGGAAGATTTTGAGTAGCAGCTTTGTACATCAATATTAGGATTGTGGGAATCCAAGAGTTATAGGCCCTAGAGTGGCAAAGTATGAGATGTACAATAAATTCAGTATAGAAATGGAAGTCCATATGTTAATATCTGGAAATTGATAGTTGTTTTAGATTAGTGGGTGGGGCAGTTGTGCCTTAGAATAAATAGAAACATAAGAGATGAAATGGATTAGGAACATATATAATTGGATTGAGAAGAATGACTTCGTAGGAATATTTGGGAAATTATAAGGAAGTTAAAAACCCACTTTGAGTCTAGCCTAATAATCAAACTTTTAAGAATCTGAAAATTTTTAGAAGGTTTTCAAGTTTTAAACTTAAAAGTTTACAGCTGTATATTTGTACTAGTTTAAACATGGAAAATTGTGTGAAAACAATTTTTGAAAGATAAAAGGAGATTTTTGAGATTTGAAAAATTGAAAAAAAAACATGTAAGTAACATATTTGAAAAGTACATATTTGGTTTGGAAAAAAAAGTTTTTCGTATGAAAATTTTAGTTTAAAAAATAATACATACATACATACATACATATATACATATATATATATTCTTTCATAAAAAATTATAGAGCTTGTTTAGCTCGCTAGTTTTGGGGTTGCAAAGTAGGAAATAATTAAATAGGAAAACCCAGTAAAGATTAAATTTTTGTAGAAAACTAAAATTTTCAGTAAGGAAAATTTTGTAAAACTCAATTCTTTTGAAGAAAAAAGGAAAAATATAGCTTGAAATTATTTTTGATATAAATATTTGGTGGTTGGACAAAATAAGTTGTTAAAATTTTGGAAATAGAGTAGGTATTTGGAGGAAGTTTAGTAATTGACATCTAATAATCGGTAATTGCGCTAGTGTGGTAAGAACTCAAATAAATTAAATAGAGATAAGAATCATTATAAATAAAATATATAATTAATATGCTTTAGTGGTATAGGTTTATATGAATCAGCCACATAATAAATAAAGGCAATTTGTTGAAATAACAAGGAAAGTAAACATAGCGAAAGAGATGTACAAAATATGGAAAACACTGTATTTTGTACTGTCTACTTCAATACATAAATAAAATAGAAAATCCTTGTTATTTCACACAAAGCGCATATCCTCTTTTGTAGCATTCATAGGAAATTTGTGACGACCGCCCATGACTCCCGCACCAAAACAAGGAGATAGTGCACTGAAAGGCATGCCAGGCAGCCATGGACGATAGTCAAGGTAAGATTAAATAGCGGAATCTATCGTATTACTCACAGCGCATGGACAAAATACAATAGAAAATATACATAGTGAAGCTCCATATAATAGAATCTCATCATATAAACTCTAATAGTTTGATACAACAATCAGCAAAGTCAATACATCAAGCCTCACTACATATCACTCAGAGAATATACAAACAGCGGGACACCCGGTACATATAGTAAGAAAACAATATGCAAAAGCCTCCAGCTCGTCTTCGTCATCAACAGCGTTGACCACTAAGAACAGCACCTGTCACCTGCTACCTAGTCTGCCCATCCCAACATGGATGAACAGCCCAAGGTAATAAGAGTTAAACATAAAACCTTGAGTCAGAAAAAAGTCTTAGTGAGCAGTAAATCAACTATCAAACATACCAAAAGAGCATAAATGGTAAAAGGAATAGGAACCCAACCATCCCACTCCACCTCTTTCTACAGTGATAGCCCCCAGACACACTAAGCAGAAGTAAACATAGCAATTCAGACATTCAAAGCAAAGTAATTATCACTCGAGTCAAGGTCGGTGTTTTCCAAGTGCAAACCCCCAAGGCCTAAACCAAGATCAGATAAGCACCCTGAAAACATCGCTCTTGACCCAAATGACGATACAACCAAACATCCAAACATCCATGACTCTGGCTATCACTGTTATCATTGCCTTGAATTCACCGTTAGTTGAATGACCGCCTGTCAAGGGCTAATGGTAACCCCGGTTCTAGACATAACTCCGCACGCCGTCGCAGCCCGTGCCTAGGAATTTTCACAACTACCCAAAGTACTAGCACGTCGTCGCAGCCCGTGCTTGGAACGTCATCGTGACCCGTCCCAACGTACTCTTGCTTTGAGCATGCTAGAACCTTCAACAGCGATGAAATCTCAGCCTTCTAGTCATCCTCCTCGACGACTATTCCCATACTAGCTCAAGCGCCTCTCAAGCTAACCATTATCCACAAACTCGGACCGCATCACGAGTTATCTACATGCTTGGGATGATTCCGTCTGGATTAAACCAAGGCTTTCTCACATCATACTTTGCTTCATCGCATCATAGCAAAGTCTCATCTCAACATCATGGTTTGCCTCATCGCATCATGGCAAAGTCCCATCTCAACATCATCATCAAACCTATCCATATGAGCTTCAACATCCGCTTCATATGCCACAAGCAGCTTTCCTTATTCAAAAGCCTTTCCACTTAGCTTTTGAATCATCTTCGACCAACTTGCCCAAATCAAGTTATCGATCAACTAATCAATCAAATCAAACATTAATCCAAGCAATCAATCATTCAAACAAGATCTAAATAAACAATTACAACAATAATGGCAATTTCGTAAATAAAGGGTCCAAATCTAACATGCAATCTAACAAGCATGAATCATGAACAATATCTCTACAACTTGATGAATAACTTTCATAAGTGAACATGTAGTAAAATAGATGTCAAATCATCATGAACAATAGATCTACATGCAGACTTAAGAAAAATGCACGAAATCACTCTCTTTAACACATAAACAAACCATCGATCCAATATACTCCTTTGGGTCCATGTGAGAGATAACTACCACTCACCGAATCACCTAAACACCTCAAAAACAACCAACTTCATATCTGGACAGCAAGGAATCAAGCTTGATCCTCCAAAGCTCCGCTTCAAACGATGAAATCTCTCTTCGGTAGATGGAGATCTTCAACTTTGGCTCTTGGATCTTCGATTTGATCTTCAATCTAGATGGAAGGAATCACTAGATTGGAGTGGAGAAAAGAAGTGAAGAAGTGTTGTAGTCGAGCTCTCAAAATGGCAGCACTTCGTCGCTTCAAAATCCGGTGCCAAAAAGTAAACCAAATCCCTCTATTTATAGGCTGGAACGCCCCTTAGGTCGCTGGCTTTTAGGTCGCTCACGACCTAACTATGGCCGACCTACGACCTAGCAGTCCCCCGACCTAACGACCTACCAACTCGAGTCTTCGCGCGACCTAAAACAGACACGACTTAACGACTCAGCCCTTTACGCGACTCAACGACCTAACACGCGCGACTCAACACAGGCTCGACCCAACATGTTCGCGACCTAACTCGCACGCGAGTTACGACCTATCACAGACACAAGGTCTTAATGACTTACCCCCTTGCGGCTTAGCGACTTAACGCTACACGACCTAACAACTTAACACCTATAAGCCGTCTAACGACCTAACTACAAAGACCCAAACTTAGGCCGCATACGACCTAAACTATAACTCGGCATAGCGATCTAACTAAACACACGACCTAACGAATATGCGACCTAACGTATACGCACCACCTAACGACCTAACTTCCTTAAGTCGCCTACCATTAGGTCGCCAAACCCCTTAGGTCGCTACAACTACTAGGTCGCTCACTTTCTTAGGTCGCTAGCTCGCTTCAACCGACCTATCCCTAAGCCGCTAGCCACTAACTCGCTAACCTCCTTAGGTCGCTCTAAAACTCCACCGACCTAACTACCATACGACCTAACCCCTTAGGTCGTTAATCCTTAAGTCGCCAACTGCCTTAGGCCGCTAACATCTATAGGTCGGTCAATACCCTAGGTCGCTCCAAATCCTATAGGTCGCTATCTTCCCCTAACTCGCTCACACGACCTAACTATCACACGGCCTAACTTCTATAGGTCGCTCCATATCACTAACTCATTCACGACCTAGGAACCACACGAGTTAACTTTCACACGACTTAAGCTTTGGTCGACTCAACTCTAAACAACTTAACAACATCAACGACCTAATGCAACTATTTTACGATTTGTCGACACGTAAAATACGGGTCGTTACATTCTCTCCCCCGTAGGAATTTTGCCCCCGAAATTCCAAACAAACAAGAGCAATCAAAACTATTCTGCATGCCTACATTCATAGCAATCAACAAACCATGCATCCAATTACTAGCCTAGCATGCAGAATTCTAAGACTAGAACAAGTTACAAATTCGTGAGATGTCACGACACCTTAGGGCCATACCTTGAAGAGTTCAGGATGAGATGCCTTCATCCTCTCTTCCTCCTCCCATGTACAGTCGTCAACATCATCACTCCGTTGTATCTTGAGCAACGTAATCGTCTTCCTCCTAAGCTGTTTCGTGTCAGTTTCCACAACAAGAAGCGGCTTACGAGGTCTTTTAACAACTGGATCAACTTCTAAATCTTCATAGCTATCAGCAGAAACCACCGTACTTGGGTCGTGCACATACTTCCGTAGATATGATACATGAAAAACATTGTGCACACCCGCCATCTTTTCTGGTAACTCTAATTTATATGCGAGCTTTCCAATTCGCTCGATGATCGGGAATGGTCCAACAAATCTCGGAGTCAATTTTCCTTTCTTCCCGAATCTAATAACATTCTTCAGAGGAGAAATCTTCACAAAAACCATATCACCTACGTCGAATTCCAAATCCTTACGACGCTTATCGGCATAACTTTTCTGACGATCTTGGGCCGCCTTCATTCATCGCCGAATGATCCCTATATGATCCGAAGTCTGTCGAATCATTTCTGGCCCAAGTATCAACTTTTCTCCAGTTTCCAACCAACATGTCGGAGAGTTACACGGTCTTCCATACAGTGCCTCATATGGTGCCATACCAATACTTGACTGATAACTGTTATTATACGCAAATTCCACAAAATGAAGATGATCTTCCCATGATCCTTCGAAGTCCAAAACACATGCTCTAAGGAGATCTTCCAAAACTCGGTAGACTCTCTCGGTCTGACCATCAGTTTGGGGATGATAAGCTGTACTCAAACACAACTCGGTTCCCAAAACTTCCTGGAAGCTCTTTTAAAATCCACTAGTGAACAATGGGTCTCGATCGCTCACTATACTCTTCGAAATACCATGGAATCGAACTATCCACTTAACATACAACTCAGCCAATTTCGATGCAGTCCTAGTTGATCGAACAGGAATGAATCTTGCACTCTTAGTCAAACGATCTACAATGACCCAAATCCCTTCATTCCCCGTTCTTGTTCTAGGTAATCCATCGATAAAATCCATCGATATCTGCTCCCACTTCCATGTAGGAACTTCTAGTGGCTGAAGTAATCCACTGGGTTTCTTCTGTTCGGCTTTTACCAACTGGCAATTCATGCACTTGGAAATAAAATTTCCAACATCCTTCTTCATACCTTCCCAGTAATAGGTTCTCTTCATATCCCGATACATCTTATTTCCACCTGGATGAATTGTCAACTTCGAGTGATGACTTTCCTTCAGAACTTCATCCCTCAATTCATCTATATCGGGAACAACTAGTCGTCCTTGCTTCCGAAGCCAACCCTCTCGATCGACCTCGAATCCTTTATCCTTTTCTGGATCTAACCCAGATTCTAAATTACGGATAATCTTGACAAGCTTATCGTCTCGCTTTTGGCTCTCGCCAATTCTTTCCACTAGAGTAGGTCTTATCGATAAGTTTGCCAACATTTCAGGTTCCAATTCACATCTAGGCCTGAAGTCAAATCCAGCCAAATACTCAAGATTCTTCCATTCCGAAAACATGGCTCCCAAACCTGCATGTCTTCGACTTAACGCATCTGCCACTGCGTTACCTTTTCCCGGAGTATAGGCTGTACCAAAATCATATGATGCTAAGAACTCTAGCCACCGTTGTTGTCGAAGATTCAAATCCTTTTGGGAGAAAAGATACCTCAATGACTTATGATCCGTAAACAACTCGAATCGAACTCCCAATAGGTAATGTCTCCACATCTTCAAAGCAAATACAATCGCCGCTAACTCCAAATCATGAGTCGGATAATTCCTTTCATGCGGCTTCAATTGTCGACTTGCATACGCAACAACTTTATCCTTCTGCATTAGCACTGCTCCAAGTCCAGTACCACATGCATCGGTGTAAACCACCATCTCATCATTTCCACTTGGAATAGTCAAAACAGGAGCACTTGTCAGTCGTTCTTTCAGGATTCCGAAAGCTTGCTCACACTTAACATCCCATCTGAATACCTGATTCTTTTTCGTCAATCCTGTTAACGGTGCAGCTATCTTGGAAAAGTCTTTGATAAACCGACGATAATATCCTGCTAATCCAAGAAAACTTCTCACATCAGATGCATTCTTAGGTCTAACCCAATCCTGGATTGCTGCCACCTTAGCGGGATCAACCGCTATTCCATTTCCAGAGATAATATGGCCTAAGAACCTCACTTCACTCTTCCAGAAGTGACACTTCGAAAACTTAGCCCTCAGCTGATGTTTTCGCAAAATTTCCAAAACAATCCTCAAGTGTGTCTTGTGCTCTTCTTTAGTTCTGGAATAAATCAGAATATCATCCACGAACACAAGTACAAACTTGTTCAACTGATCCCTGAATACTCTATTCATAAGATCCACAAAATATGCTGGTGCATTGGTCAATCCAAACGGCATTACCAGCCACTCATAGAAACCGGATGGTGTCCTAAAAGCAGTCTTCGGCACACTATCCTTAGCCACTCTCAATTGGTGAAATCCCGTTGCCAAATCCATCTGAGAAAACACCTTAGCTTCGTGAAGCTAATCAAACAAGTCATCTATTCTCGGCAATGGATACTTGTTCTTCTTAGTCACTTTATTCAGCTCACGATAATCCACACACAACCTCAACGATCCATCCGCTTTGGTTGCGAACACAATTGGTGCACCCCATTCGGACACGCTACGCCGAATGAATCCTTTCCGTAAAAGGTCATCAACTTGCACCTTCAACTCTTGCTGCTCCCTAGGCGCCATTCGCCTAAGAGGCATCACAACAGGTCTGGCTCCCTCAACTAGATCGATACGAAACTCGATCTCCCTATGCGGCGGTAATCCTTTGACCTCGTCGAAGACATCCTCAAATCCATTCACAATAGGGTCCGATGACAGTCCATCCCGTGGAACAACCAGCGAATACATGAAGCTCATGAAGACGCCTTCCTCATGTTTACATCGTATCATAACCTTTCACCTCTCCACATTCTCGACTGTCACCTCCAGCCTCTCACAATCAATCCTTGCCGCATACTTCCTAAGCCAGTCCATACCCAAAATAATTCCAAACCCCGCAAAGTTCAGAACAAAACAATCACAAACAAAAGAGCAATCATGACTCGACACAACTAGACCACGGCATATCATACACAAACAAGACGAACCCCCAACTGGATTAGTCACAACCAATGGTCTATCAACAATATCCGGTTCCAAACCCAACCGGTCTACCAACTCATTACAAACAAAGGAATGTGACGCTCCAGTATCGAACAACACTCTAACTGGAACACCACAAATGAAAAGAGTACCTTGAACCACCACACTCTTTCCTTTCTCATCTACAGTAGGAGCTTTCAAAGATGATGGCACAGCCCCCAAAGCATAGGCTTGCACAATCTGCTTGTCCTTCCTCGGTTCCGGACAATCCCTCTTGAAATGCCCCGGTTTGTCACAGTTGTGACACTTTGCCGGCACTCTTGGTTTCTTGCAATCCCTGGAGAGATGACCCTTCTGCTGACAGTTATAGCAGATCACTTCACCCTTTTGCTTCTTCTGGCCATCCTTACCCTTCTACTGTTGCTGCTTCCTCTTCTTGTTTCCATTTTGCTCCTTGGTCACAGCAACAACAGATCCTTCCTTAGGAAACAGATTCTCATGCCTGAGAGCTTTCTCCACAAGCTTCTCAAATGGATCGTCCAAATGATCCACTAATTGCCTCCCAAGATAAGTGTCCAAGCCTGTCACAAACTTCTCATTCTTTTGATAGGGAGATTCAATATACGACCAAGCATACTTGGACAAAGCTTCAAACTCAGAAACATACTCAAGAACTGGTCTCCCACCTTGCTTGAGCTCCACAAACTTCTTAATCAGAACAGATTTCTGAGCTGTAGAAATGAACTTAGCTTCAAATCTAACTTGGAATTGCTCCCAAGTGATATCTTCCTCTGGAGTATCAATGGTGATAGAGTTCCACCAATCAGAAGCTCTCCCTTGAAGCTATCTTGATGCAAGCTTCCTCTTAGTTACATCCTCAATTCCCAAATCGCCAAAGATCCTTCTACAAGCATCAATCCATCTCTGAACATCAACGGTTGATTCTGTTCCCAAGAAAACCTTCCCTCCAAGAGCAGTATAGTCTTTGCACAACTTAGCAAAATCCACTGGTTTTGGAGCTTGAACTTGAACTCCAACATCTACTGATGACCCCGGAACTGGCATCCTTCTCATAATCGAAGTCATAATAGCTTCGAACATTGCAGCATAGTCAGTAGCTCCCCCAACAGCACGACTTTCCCTAGCAGCTTGTCTCTCACTTCGACTCATCCTTAATATCTACAAACAAGGAATGATTTAGAACACCTTGAGAAACAACTATATAAGGAGTTCAAATCCTTCTAAGCTACTATATTATATATAGTAATCATCCATCAAAATACAATTACGTCTCTCTTACGTAGTTACGTCAGCGAGCGTTGGCTAAAATCGATTAAACAAAGCTCTGATACCAAATGTGACGACCTCCCATGACTTCCGCACCAAAACAAGGAGATAGTGCGCTGAAAGGCGTGCCAGGCAGCCATGGACGATAGTCAAGGTAAGATTAAACAGTGGAATCTATCGTATTACTCACAGCGCATGGACAAAATACAATAGAAAATATACATAGTGAAGCTCCATATAACAGAATCTCATCATATAAACTCTAATAGTTTGATACAACAATCAGCAAAGTCAATACATCAAGCCTCACTACATATCACTCAGAGAATATACAAACAGCGGGACACCCAGTACATATAGTAAGAAAACAATATGCAAAAGCCTCCAGCTCGTCTTCGTCATCAATAGCGTTGACCACTAAGAACAGCACCTGTCACCTGCTATCTAGTCTGCCCATCCCAACATGGATGAACAGCCCAAGGTAATAAGAGTTAAACATAAAACCTTGAGTCAGACAAAAGTCTTAGTGAGCAGTAAATCAACTATCAAACATACCAAAAGAGCATAAAGGGTAAAAGGAATAGGAACCCAACCATCCCCTCCACCTCTTTCTACAGTGATAGCCCCTAGACACACTAAGCAGAAGTAAACATAGCAATTCAGACATTCAAAGCAAAGTATTTATCACTCGAGTCAAGGTCGGTGTTTTCCAAGTGCAAACACCCAAGGCCTAAACCAAGATCAGATAAGCACCCTGAAAACATCGCTCTTGACCCAAATGACGATACAACCAAACATCCAAACATCCATGACTCTGGCTATCACTGTTATCATTGCCTTGAATTCACCGTTAGTTGAATGACCGCCTGTCAAGGGCTAATGGTAACCCCGGTTCTAGACATAACTCCACACGTCGTCGCAGCCCGTGCCTAGGAATTTTCGCAACTACCCAGAGTACTAGCACGTCGTCGCAGCCCGTGCTTGAAACGTCATCGTGACCCGTCCCAACGTACTCTTGCTTTGAGCATGCTAGAACCTTCAACAACGATGAAATCTCAGCCTTCTAGTCATCCTCCTCGACGACTATTCCTATACTAGCTCAAGCGCCTCTCAAGCTAACCATTATCCACAAACTCGGACCGCATCACCGAGTTATCAACATGCTTGGGATGATCCCGTCTGGATTAAACCAAGGCTTTCTCACATCATACTTTGCTTCATCGCATCATAGCAAAGTCTCATCTCAACATCATGGTTTGCCTCATCGCATCATGGCAAAGTCCCATCTCAACATCATCATCAAACCTATCCATATGAGCTTCAACATCCGCTTCATATGCCACAAGCAGCTTTCCTTATTCAAGAGCCTTTCCACTTAGCTTTTGAATCATCTTCGACCAACTTGCCCAAATCAAGTTATCGATCAACTAATCAATCAAATCAAACATTAATCCAAGCAATCAATCATTCAAACAAGATCTAAATAAACAATTACAACAATAATGGCAATTTCGTAAATAAAGGGTCCAAATCTAACATGCAATCTAACAAGCATGAATCATGAACAATATCTCTACAACTTGATGAATAAACTTGCATAAGTGAACATGTAGTAAAATAGATGTCAAATCATCATGAACAATAGATTTACATGCAGACTTAAGAAAAATGCACGAAATCACTATCTTTAACACATAAACAAACCATCGATCCAATATACTCCTTTGGGTCCGTGTGAGAGATAACTACCACTCACCGAATCACCTAAACACCTCAAAAACAACCAACTTCAGATCTGGATGGCAAGGAATCAAGCTTGATCCTCCAAAGCTCTGCTTCAAACGATGAAATCTCTCTTCGGTAGATGGAGATCTTCAACTTTGGCTCTTGGATCTTCGATTTGATCTTCAATCTAGATGGAAGGAATCACTAGATTAGAGTGGAGAAAAGAAGTGAAGAAGTGTTGTAGTCGAGCTCTCAAAATGGCAGCACTTCGTCGCTTTAAAATCCGGTGCCAAAAAGTGAACCAAACCCCTCTATTTATAGGCTGGAACGCCCCTTAGGTCGCTCGCTTTTAGGTCGCTCACGACCTAACTATGGCCGACCTACGACCTAACAATCCCCCGACCTAACGACCTACCAACTCGAGTCTTCGCACGACCTAAAACAGACACGACTTAACGACTCAGCCCTTTACGCGACTCAACGACCTAACACGCGCGACTCAACACAGGCTCGACCCAACATGTTCGCGACCTAACTCGCACGCGAGTTACGACCTATCACAGACACAAGGTCTTAATGACTTACCCCCTTGCGGCTTAGCGACTTAACGCTACACGACCTAACAACTTAACACCTATAAGCCGTCTAACGACCTAACTACAAAACCCAAACTTAGGCCGCATACGACCTAACCTATAACTCGGCATAGCGATCTAACTAAACACACGACCTAACGAATATGCGACCTAACGTATACGCACAACCTAATGACCTAACTGCCTTAAGTCGCCTACCATTAGGTCACCAATCCCCTTAGGTCGCTACAACTACTAGGTCGCTCACTTTCTTAGGTCGCTAGCTCGCTTCAACCGACCTATCCCTAAGCCGCTAGCCACTAACTCGCTAACCTCCTTAGGTCGCTCCAAAACTCCACCGACCTAACTACCATACGACCTAACCCCTTAGGTCGTTAATCCTTAAGTCGCCAACTGCCTTAGGCCGCTAACATCTATAGGTCGGTCAATACCCTAGGTCGCTCCAAATCCTATAGATCGCTAGCTTCCCCTAACTCGCTCACACGACCTAACTATCACACGGCCTAACTTCTATATGTCGCTCCATATCACTAACTCATTCACGACCTAGGCACCACACGAGTTAACTTTCACACGACTTAAGATTTGGTCGACTCAACTCTAAATAACTTAACAACATTAACGACCTAATGCAACTATTTTACGATTTGTCGACACGTAAAATACGGGTCGTTACAAAATTTAAGCGTTGGCAGCTTCTCTTAGGAGAAATAGTTTCAATGCATTAAAGTGTGAAATCTCTAAGTAGAAAGTGCAGTAATAAGAGATTGGATTGTTGGGTAATAATAGTTATACTATAGAAAATACAATTAGAGAGGCCAAGCAAAGGAGAATAAACATTTTCCCTTGTTATGCCAACTAATTGCTTGTCTTTAGAAAACCCACCTTGAACGTAGAGTATGAGCTGTTATGAAGATAATAGAGGAATAAGTTGTTCTTATCTACTCCGCTTTTATGATTTGAAATTATGAAAGAAAATTTGTTTTGAAATAATGAAGCGACATTTTTTTCTAGAAATGGTTTGGTGAAAAACAAGTTTTAATCGGAAAAAAAAATTAAATTAAGGATCCCAATAATTTATTGAAAAAAAATGCTTTAAAAAGGAAGAGAAGGTTAAATTTTAAACTTATAATTATTGCATATTCCCCGCTAGATTTAAGGGGATGGCCTAAAGTCAAAAACTATAAAAAAAAAATAGATTTTTGAAAGTAGAAATGATTATGGCACTAGGCATTTTTGGAAAATTCTAAGAAACACTTTTTGAAGGTTAGATTCTTGGAAGTTGACATTTCAAAGTAAATAAATAGATAAGAAAACTTTTGAAACTTTGAATTATGAAAGGGAAAAGATAAAATAAAAGCCAAACCAAGTTTTAAAATTTGGTGTAACGTCCCGCCTTTTCGTACGCTTTAAATCGACACACGTGCCAATTCAAACCATACGGGAGAGCAGATTGTTATGGGGTAAATAAGAATAACAGAGGGAAAAACAAAACATAATCTCATAGCGGAAGGATAAAATATAATAATCAATATACAGTTCATAAAACTGTTTACAAAACATTTTGATTCTTCTTTATACAATAAATATCAGAGTTCACATACCAATAAATATCAATGCAGCGGAATACAGTGTAGTGGAACCATATAATATTTTATAATAATAATAATAATAAATCTTCGTCTTCTTCCTCCAGAAATAAAGTCTTCAAATCCTGAAACGCTCGGACTGACTCGAGCGAATTGAAAAGACAAAACACTCGAGTCAGTACTAAAAGATCTTATGTAAGTTAAATCAACAGAAATAAATATGGGTGCGGTAACTTAAGAGATGCTCGGGATTCACATCTCCTAAGGATCCGTTAAACTATTTACTATGTAGTATATTTCGCTATTATAATAGTGTCTAATTGTAAAATAAACTTACTTTTAAATAGCGTTAAGTCTTTACATTTTCCACCTTAACACATTTATATATTCTCATAGTCTATACAGTACCGTAATCTCCCCCATACTGGGCGTCGTCAGAGGGCACACCATAGGTATGGTACAAAACCAAAATCGTATAAGGCGCGCTAGGGTTGGTGACACGGCACAACTAGGCAATGCCAGGGTAGATATACCAATTACGCTTCCGGGTCGGTGGTAACGCATAGCCGCAGCTACCGCCTACCTCGATCCACACCCCCAAATCAAAGAAATCAAAAGTGGCCATCGAAAAATCCAAAAGTCCAAGTAGAATATCGAAGGGATGTGTCCGATCAAATGTGCTACCTCAATTAACCCGTCAATCGCTCCTGTTTTAGCCACCTTATGCCAACTCATGGGAGTTGGGTCCACGTACTTACCTCAAAGGAAACGCCGCCACCATCCTACTTCATTCTGGAATCTCCACCGCGTACACGGTTGTTAAAGTGGTTTTCGGAGTTGGCAGAGAGTATGACAACTTCCGATCCCGGTCTCTTCAACAACCAATCGTTATTATAACACCGCAGTTATTTCAAAATAATTTATACTTTAAAACCCGAATATAATATCCCTTTCAAAACCATATAAATACGATATCATTTATATTTTAAAACCCAAATCAATTTGATATCATTTTTATTTTATAAATATCCCTTTCCCGAATCATAATATTTTCAAATATATATATACAACTTAAACCCCATAGCTTTGAAACAAAATTTCTAATACTTAAATGGTTTAAGTATTAAACTGCTTGCTAACAAAATAGCTTTTTAAATTTCACAAATAAATTCCAAATATAGGTTTAAATTCCCAAATAAACCATTTCAATTTCCATATATTTCAAAGCTTTAATTATTCCACCATTTCAAAACTTATTCTTTGATAATTTCATATATATCAAATTCGATTACTATTATTTAGAATTGAAATGTTTACTTAATAAATCAAATATCATTTAAGTAAAACCTTTAAACTTCAGATAGAGGATATTCTCTCAATTTAATTAACTTGATAATATTCATTTAAATCGACTTGATATTCATTTAAGTCATCTAAACCAAAATCAAGTTATAAAGATCATACCTTTTAAACCCCAAATTTATTTAAATTTCAAATAAATTTTATTCGAGGATAATTCTTAAATACCTTATTCCAAAGCAAATTCATATTTATCTTCCAACATTTATTTTATTTAAGACATTATAAACTCCATCAATAAATTTAAATAAATACTTAACCGTATTATATCTAAATAAAATTGAACTTTTATTTTTAAACTTCTTTTATTCTTTAAACCAACTTTATACATAGCTTAAATTCAAGCGTTTAACTATATATAAAAAAATATTTAAATTATCAAAAATCAATATTCATTAAACCATATTCTTTCCAAAACCATAGAAAAATCATTTTAAAAATAATTGTGTATATATATATATATATATACCGCGGTACCTGTATAAAATTTTCTATCCTACAGTCAAGTGATACAGATATTATCATTTCAATCCGTAATTTAAAATAAAAATTACGGTTATATATCATTTCAAACCGTAATCCCGAATGAAATGAAAATGCAAAATCACTTGCAGTTTATAACAATATAAGTACAACATCTATTCATTCAATATCAACCATCAACCATTTATCACAATCATCATCCAAATTCAAACAATACATCAATATATAATAGGTGACAATAACAGGTATCAGCTATCAGTTTATATTCAAAAATAAATTATAATTGTTTAACTGGCAGTTTATGTGCAATAAAATAAATAACAAGTTAACTGGCAGTTAATGTGCAAAAATGAATTAAATAAAAAGTTAATTAAATAAATGCAAATTAACTGAGATAATGATGAAATATATGACAAACAGCTATAAATAAATTTCAAATCACATCATAAATGAATTTAACAAACATAAGAAATCTTAGAAGTTGTAAGTGGGTTAAAACACTCACTATTGAATTTAAATTGAATTTAAATTCAATTTAAACCCAAAAATTTGACCATCTCAGAATTCATCCAAATCAGCGTCATCAAGTCCGGAATTTCAATACGATCCTAACAAAAGAAACCGCGCGTAAATCGGATATCGTATGTGAAAGATATACCTATAAATGCGTTTGAATTTCAAAAAAAAGAACACTTTAACCTATAGTCCACGTCGTGCATTCTTCTCCCAGTCAACACGTAACCAATGCCTGCACAAATTTCGAGCCTTGCACGCACGTTTTCCCAAGACGCAAACCCTAACTGCTGCATCACGAGCCACCGCCGATCATCTCATACGGCCGCCCCTCAACCCTACATCACCGCGCGACCGCGCCTCGTTCGCCAAATTCGAGCTCCAATAAACGCAGCCGTCGCCCCATATGTTGAACCCTAGCCACAAATTCCCGGTGATCTAACCGTTGATTCTCGGAAAAAAAACATATAGATCGACTCCCCTCAGTCCCCTCTGTAAAACCCAGAAAGGGTTTGTCGATCCGACAACTTTCACCGACGCGTGATGGACGGCCGAGACTTCTTCGATTTTTACCGGTCAAAGGACAAATTGAATCGAAAAACGAACACCACCAGTGAATTACGCTAGACGAGAGCGTCAACACATAATATTTCCAGATTTTTCTGAGAACTTTGAATTTTAAGCTTTGGATTTGATTTGTAATTGGATCTAGAAATATAGAAGTTTGTCTGCCATTGAGGGAGAGGAGGAATAGAATGAATTTACATACAGACAAATGAGAATTAGGCAGGCTAGGATTTATAGCGGGATATTTATAGAGAAAGTTGAAATAGAATAAATGGATCGGGTTGAATACGCGCTAACAACAAAGTGGCCCAAAAAGCCCGTTTCGACTCCGGAACGTAATTGGGTCAAGCCATATATCAAAATAGCTGTTTTAAAATATTTTAAACACAATGGAAAAGGTTTCAGGTTCAAATTGCATCGTATGAAGAAGTTATGCTAAAAACAATATTTTCCAAATTGATTTCAGTTAATTTCAATTGCATTTATTTCAAGGCATTTCGAGTCCGTACGATCAAACGACAAGTCCGATCGCTACGAAACTTGAAGTCCTACAATAATTCACCGATACGGATCCGATGAAATAGGTTTCGTCGAAATCCGAGTCAGTGGCCAAAATGGCTATTTTTTCATTAATTAATAAATTAAATCAAATTTTAAATTTCAATTCTTTAGCTTACAAATTTTGTCACTTGATTTATTTAGCCAATTATAACAATTTAAAAAAAAATTCGTGTTGATTCAATGTTAATTATTTCAATCACTACTATCTTTGCTTTCAATTTCTATAATTCAGAAATTACCAATTTTAATTTCAATAATTCATTTAATTGACTTTCCATTTTATTATTCAATCTATCATTATCAATTGGATGAAATTTTCATTGGTTCGTAGTTATTGCATTACTATTCACAAATTTCATCCTAATTTCCGTTAGCGAAATATTTTAATATTAAATTCCACTTATTTGCAATTAATCCACTTATTGAATTTTAAATTTCCAATAAATTAATAAATCTTGATTTTTACTTCTTAAACCAACCAATGGTCATATTATAAATAAAATTAACATTGATTACCAATTATTTCCTTAATTTATGCTATCATAGCCTTTAATTTCGATTTATTTCAATTGATTACCAGATTATTTTAAATATACTAAATAAATGGTTAACCTATACTAATCGTTACCACTAATGTTAAACTTCCCTTATAAGTTATTATTAACAAACAAATGTTGCAATTGATTTAGATATAATTCAATGCATTAAATAAATGGGTAAATGATTAAAATTTTCACTATTGCGTAATTTACACACCTTCATACTTTAATTATCAACCAACAATTTATTGTGCATTATTTTCAATTAATATAAATTTTGAATTTATTTCCCAATTTACCGATTTCATTCAATTATACCCTTACAATTTGTTTCCCGCAATTGCATTTCATTCGATTTATTAATAATTACCTTAGTTAACCTTAACGTAGTATTAGACTAAATTTCATTGGTTACATCCTATTGAATTAACATTCTCCGATTACCAAATTAATCTACATCAAATTACACTAATTAAGTTAATTAACTGCAATTGATTTCAAACTAAATTTTACGAACTAAATAAATAGGTAACTTATAACCATTGTTACCCTTAACTTTTAATTACCTTTAAAAGTTCATTAATTACAACAAATGTTCCAATCAACTATATAATTCTAATTTCATCTTTTATTTGTGTTTACTATTTTATTTCCATTATGCTGAAATTTAGTCGCTTATACACAATTAACATCCCAATTCATTTATTTATATTGGTTTCAAATTTTTATTAAATAAATTGCCATCTATGCATATAATTAACATTTCTATTGATTTTACATTCAAAATTTTCAGTTATTATCTTAACTTACATAAGGTAATGTTTAATTACATTTAATTGCTATTGATTAAATACATAGGTAACGAACAATAGTTGTCACCATTATCCATTTTATAACATTTGTAAATGTATTCTTTACCTTTTACATCCCGCTATAATCAGTGCACACATTAATACAACGCATGTTATAATCCCTTACACAATACTGATCTTATTCAATTACCATTAACTATCTATTTTATAAAATAAAATAAACAAATGTTTACATTTGTTACTTATTAAAAAATTTAACCAAGCATAGCATGTTTAAATACAATGAATTAGAATTTCATTAAGATTGTTGACAATTTACTTGTATTAACATTGTTTCATTTTAATTTAGTTATTATTCCATTATTAAATTAAATTTTTTTATTTCTTCCAATATTAACTCATAAAATATTATTAAATTAACAAAATTTAAACATCGAAAATTTATGAGTCGTTACACTCTCCCCCACTCAAAACTTTTCGTCTCCGAAAAGGAAAAGAAGGCAAAAGGAGAATTAAATAATCAATACGTCTTATTCAAAATATTAACTTTATAAACAAATAATTTACAAAATTTATTACTTTAAATAAAATATACCCATTCTATAATCATTAATCTTTTATACTTAAATAAATAAAGTTTGTAAATCATTTTCAAAAATTTCTAAGTCCAAAATTTACGACAAATTTCGGCAGAGTCTCCTTTGTACGTGGAGGCTCGGGAGAAATACAATATCAAATATAATAAAATATCACATATAATATCCAAATAATATATCCCAACACGGGAGACAATATAATAACGCTATAAACCGTAATCCGAAAACATACTTATTAGTCGGGCAATTAAAGCTTATTTTATGGAACCAAAAGCAGTAGCAATTGCTTCCATAACCTGTATTTCACTTATATAATCTGATAAAAGTTAGCAATTATATAGAATGAAATATTTAAGGTAGTTCAACTACAACAAACAATTCAATACAACCAACAATCCCTTGCACAAGGCATACAACCATCACATAAAATCAGCATCAATCGAACATTCCTTTATATCAAACAAACAAATAGTTGTTCGGGTTTTAAACTTTAAAGTGTATGGAAAGAAAATAAAACTACTAAGCGTACCCTTCACTCAACAGTCTTAGGTGACACTAAATAGATTATTCGTACCTTCCAAACAGATTTAAAGTATCCTTGCCCAAACTACCATAAACAAAAACAAACAACAATTCCAATAGATCCAGTTAATTTTAAATCAATTTTATTTCACAATATTTGTTGTTTGATTCCTTTTCATTTATATAATGGTTTATCCTTTTAAATTCACATTTATTTCTTGCAAATTTTCATTTTCATTTATTTATTTATTTGCATTACATCTTTTCCTAATTATTTTATTTAAAAATAGCTTCACCCATTCTTAAGTTTATTATTATTTATTTATACTACTTAATTTCATTTATTTACTTTCATTAATTACTAATTTTCATTTATAATACTTACTGTTGGGTGTGTTTCAACCATGCTCCTACCACCGAACCAATGTCTCACCGAACTAGCTCCTTCCCATGCCTGCCGAACCAAAGCCACTCCACGTACCACCAAACCACTCACCACCGGATCACCTACCACCGGTCCAATTCCTCTTGCCACCGAATCAAGTCCCCATACCACTCACTACCGAACCACCTGCTGCCAAACCCCCTGCTACCGAACCAACCTACTTCCAATACCCAGCCGAACCAACCTCAACCCTCTACAACCGGACCAAGTCCACACCAACTCTCCACCGAACCAAGGCCTTGCCGAACCAACTTTGCCAGGCCAGATTGCATCTGCCCAGGCCCACCAGCTGCTATATACATCCAGGACCCCTGGCCCCAGCCTCACTCTATAAACAGAGGGGCAGGGGTACAACAACGTAGACAAGTTTGAGAGCTCAAGCACGGATAGAACTTTCAAAAAACTTTTAGATACTTGTAACCAAAGCTTTGTACTTGTAATCTGAACAGAAAAGGAGAATAACATATAAAGTGGACGTAGTCACATTCTAGTCGAACCACTATAAATCTGTGTGTCTTTTACAGTTTAGTCCATCTATTTTATATATTTGCATGAATCACCCAAATCATTAAGAACAACATATAATCAACAAAATCATACGACTTGGAGGTGTTTTCCCATTTTTTGTGCAAACATTTTTGGTGCTTTCACTGAGAACTCGAGCTAGAAGCTTCAGCTTCTCCCACTCAACCTTCTTCCTAACAGCATCGCTCATTGCTTGGAAAACATGCCTCCCAGGCAAAGGAAAGATGTTAGAAAAGGAAAGAACATCACAACTAGCAGTATCCCAGATCCAGTAATCACAGATCAAGGGAATCGTTCCGTTCCAACAGCAAATGGAAATCAGGCAAATCCGACAGCCCCTGCCACAGAGCAACCAATTACTAGGGTAGATCTGGATAGGGTTGTGGCTGAAGTAACTAACTGATTCACATACCAACAAGAAGCCTTGGTGGACCAACTCATGTCACGCTTAAGGGATGCTGAAGAATCCAACCGCAACACCGAATCATGGGGTGAGTCCTAGTCTGGAGGATCTGGGAGGCGACAAAGATCTTTCTTCTTCGAAGAGGCTAACAACAGAAACAGCAATGGTAGGAGCCAAGCCCGGACTCAGCCCGAATTCCGACCCGAGGAAACACTTGGAACCGAACCCAACGGGGGAGGTACTAGGCAGAGGTCGGATATGGCTGAGCCTGTCATGCTACCTAACCATGGGAACACCAATGGACGGGGCCGAGCTGGAGTCCAGCATGAAGTTGGACCCGAGGGAATGCTTAGAGCAGAACCCAGCAGGGGAAGATCGAAGCAAGAGCCAACTGTGGCTGACCCCAGCATGCTCCCAGAAGACCGAAGACCGTCACTAAAAAATGTTAGGAGTAATAGACGACACCATCCCTACAAGTCATCTGGACGGAATCAATCCCGCAGAGATGAACCAAACTCATTTCTATCCGCTCCAAGTTCTGATGAAAGGATGGCGCGATTGTTCAGAGAGTGCGTCCAACGGGACCAAAGGGATCGAGGGATAGGCGCTAGGGTAACCAACCCCTTCACCCGCAATATCGAAATTGCCATCACCCCCCTAGAATGGAAAATGCCAACAATGGAGCCTTACAAGGGAACCTCTGACCCCGTCGTACACTTACAGAGACACACACAGCATATGCTCATGAGCGGAGCGATAGAAGGAGTATTGTGTAAATGCTTTCCACTCTTCTTGGCAGATCTAGCTACCTCCTGGTTCTGCCATCTACCCCAAGGGTCCATCAGCTCATGGGAAATGTTGAAAGAAAAGTTCATTAGCCAATTCCGCATTCATGTGGAACAACCCAAGGACGCTTATTCCTTATCCAATATCAAACAAAAGCCCGGAGAGACAGTGCAACAATATCTAACCCAATTCAATGCCGCAGCGGCCGCAGTCCTGGATGCCGATGAGAAACTTATCCTAATGGCCCTCTGCAGTGGTGTGCATCCGGATACTAAATTTGCTAGAAGACTAACGAAAGAAAAGCCAGCTACCTTACCCGATTTCTTCCATGAAGCCGGAAAATATATGAGACTTGAAGACGCTGCCACTGAAAGGCAGATAGGGCAACAAACTAAGGCAGCTCATGGCAACACACCCGCAGTAGCAAAGGACGTTCAAAGAAATGACTCCAGAGATAGTGCTGGGGGCAAGAAGGGAGAAAAGCGTTTATATAGGCTAGGACCGAGATTTGACTCTTACACTCCTTTGAATGAAACAATCGAAAACATCTTCTTGGCCACCCAAGACGAAGTTAGATACAAGCGCCCCCCACACAAGAAGGAATCAGATAACGCAGTTAAGTCCGGAAAGTTCTGCCGCTTCCACGAATCTCATGGGCATGACACAAATGAATGCCATCACCTCCGGGACTTAATTGAAGAACATATCAGAAGGAAGAGGCTGGAGCGCTATGTGAAAGGTCAAAACAGGACTTCAACTCCTGCCAATGAGAACCCAGGGCTACCCTTCCCAGGAGTAGGCAGAGGAAATCGCAACACCAACGGCTCTAGTCAGGAGAAGATAGTGGTCAATACCATATCAGGAGGACCACACATCGCCGACGGAAGCTGGGCAGAGATGGAAAGGTACGGTAAGTCACTTAGAAATGATAAAGGCTACGTTAATTCTGTTATAGAAGAACGTCACCCGAAACGGAAAGAGAATGATGACATCACATTTAGTAGGCGTGATCTAGAGGGAAGGCAGTACCCTCACATGGATCCTATGGTCATCACTGCCTGGTTCGGTCCAGCCAAAGTTTTTCGAATTCTAGTAGACACTGGTAGCTCAGTAAATATCCTATTTAAGCATGCTTTCGACAAAATGAAGCTGTCAATGAAAGATGTATCTCCCTGCAACAAACCACTACACGGTTTCACGGAGGATGCGAAGAGCCCCTCGGGCAACTGGACCTCTTTGTCGAAATAGGAAGTCATCCCCGCTCCATTGTGCGAAAACAAATATTTGTGCTAATAGAGAACCACTCGGCCTACAACTCGTTTTTAGGAAGACCGGCCTTGTCTGACTTCCAAATTGTCCTAGCCCCGTGGTGCCTGAAGATGAAATTTCCAACAGATAATGGGATAGGGGAAGTAGAAGGAAATTAAGACGCCGCTCGAGATTGCTATGTAACTGAACTTCGCAATAACCGCAGGAAGGATAAAGGGAAGGATGCAGAGACTACTCTCTGCAAGAAAAACTTGGAAGCATAGCAACTAAAGAAAGCCTCTCCTCTTCGATATACAAGTGATCCTTTCAATGAATTAGACCCCAGGGACAAAGAGGAGGAGGCCACCGCCGAGCCTGTAGAAGCTATGGAATTTGTATCTGTAGACAAACATGACCCAAGTAGACTGCTGAGAGTCGGGTCTCACCTAAGAGCAGAGTTGAAGGATCAACTCGTCGATTTTCTTCGCCACAACTTGGATGTATTTGCATGGACGCACGCTGACATGACTGGAATCTCCCCAGACGTAGCATGCCACGTACTGAACATCGATCCCACCAAGGTGCCAGTAAAGCAGAAAAAGAGAAGTATGGGGGTAGAACGATCAGCAGCCCTCGAGGAAGAAGTAAAGAACCTACCTGCCAATAACTTCATACGAGAAGCCATCGACCCAGAATGGATCGCCAACCCGGTACTGGTAAAGAAGGTTAATGGGAAGTGGCGAACATGCATTGACTTCTCCAACTTAAATGACGCTTTCCCGAAGGATTGCTTCCCACTCCCCCGAATCGATCAACTCGTAGACAGCACAGCCGGGCACGAACTCTTATCTTTTATGGACACATACTCAGGATATAACCAGATTCCTATGCACGCCCCCAATCAAGACCACACTAGTTTCATCACTGACCAGGGATTGTACTGCTACAGAGTAATGCCTTTTGGACTTAAAAACGCCGGAGCTACTTATTAGCGCCTCGTCAACAAGATGTTTGCGGAACTAATAGGACGAACTATGGAAGTTTATGTGGATGACATACTGGTAAAATCAAGGAAAGCCAACGATCATGTAAGCCACCTGGACGAGATGTTTCAAGTACTTCGCCAATATGGAATGAAGCTGAATCCTCTAAAGTGCTCGTTCGGAGTGTCATCAGGAAAGTTCTTGGGATTCATCGTCCATGCCATGGGGATTGAAGCAAACCCCGAACAAGTCTGAGCCCTGAAAGATATCAGGATACCTTCCACTCGAAAAGAAATGCAAAGCCTGAATGGGAAGGTGGCCGCCCTAAGCATATTCATCTCTAAAGCAACCGACAAATGCATCCCTTTCTTCGAAGCCCTAAAGAAAGACAAAGGAAAGTTCGAATGGACTGACGAATGCTCGACAACCTTCCTTAACCTAATCGAACACCTTCAGAGACCACCAGTACTCTCAACTCCAAATAAAGGCGAAGAACTATACCTATACCTTGATGTATCGTCCCATGCTCTAAGCGCCGCTTTGGTGAGAGAAGACAACCGCGCGCAGCGGCCCGTATACTTTGTAAGCAAGAGATTTACAGGGACAGAAGCCAAATACCCTAAACTTGAGAAGCTAGCATACTGTTTTCTAATCACGTCACGGAAACTGCGACACTATTTCAAATCTCATTCCATCAGAGTTTTAACCGATCAACCGCTAAGGCAGGTACTCCATCGCCCCGACACTTCTGCGCGACTACTTAAATGGTGCATTGAACTGAGTCAATATGATATCACCTACCATCCTTGCACCTCCATCAAGGGACAAGCCATGGCCGATTTCATTGCCGAATTCACTACCAACGAGCATAACGAAGTCAGGAAAATCTTAAGGAGAGCTTCCTGCTACACAATACAAGAAGGCATCCACTATCGATGCGGCTTCTCTAACCCCTTATTAAAGTGTGTCGTTGGAAGGGAAGCCAAGGAAATCTTATCCAACATCCATCAAGGAAGTTGCGGAGATCACACTAGTGGACAGACTCTGGCAAAGAAGACGCTCCGATATGGATATTACTGGCCCACTTTAAACAAAGACGCCTTAGACTTCGCCAAAAGATGCGACAGATGTCAGAAATTTGCTAAGATTCCTCGACTACCAACAAATGAGATTACTCAAATGATCAGCCCTTGGCCCTTTGCAGTATGGGGAATTGACCTGATTGGCGAACTGACGATGGGCCGAGGTGGAGCCAAATATGCTATAGTGGCAGTCGACTATTTCACCAAATGGGTGGAAGCGGAACCTCTAAATAAAATATCTTCGGCAAAAGTTATTAACTTCCTGATCAAAAACGTTCTATGCAGGTACGGGGTTCCACTCAAAATTATATCGGACAATGGTCTTCAGTTTGACAGCGAGGAGTTCGCCAACTGGTGCCAAGAGCATGGAATTCACAAAAGCTTCTCATCTGTGGCTTATCCCCAGGCAAATGGACAAGTCGAAGCTGTCAACAAAATTCTTAAAACTCTAATCAAGAAGAAGCTTGAAAAGTCAAAAGGCGCTTGGGTGGATGAACTTCCTACGGCACTTTGGGCCTACCGCACGTCTTTCAGAATATCAACAGGGCATACTCCTTTCTCTTTGGCATACGGATCGGAGGCCATGCTCCCAGTTGAAACTGTAGTGCCATCCCACCGTAGGATCCACTACAACCCAGAAGAGAACGAAGAACTCCTCCATATGTCTTTGGATCTAATCAAAGAAAGAAGAAATGATGCAGCACTCAAAGCAGCAGCTCACAAGGAAAAAGTGGCAGCACAGTATAACTCCAAAGTCAAGCATCGCAGCTTACAAGAAGGAGATCTTGTCCTCAAGCGAATCTTCCCGCGCCCCGGAGCGCTAGATCCCATCTGGGATGGACCATATGTAATTCATAAAGATCTCCACAACGGAGCTTATATTTTGTCAACAGTGGACGGAGAGGTGTTCCAGAGGGCATGGAACATCCAACACCTTCGTCGATACTTTTGTTAACTTGTACTGCCCATATAAAGTGGATTAACAAAGAGAATCAGTAGACGTAGGCATTTTCGTGCCGAACCACTTTAAAAATATTGTCTCTTTTTAACTTGTTCCTTTATATCTTGGCTGCTTGTTAAGCTTTATCCTTTTCTGTTGAACAAAATCCTGTGTAATGGCATTTCCATTCTAGACACATCACGACGCAACCTCACCTGGACAAGACCTAACAGGTACTATAGGAATCTATGCCCTCGCCAATGAGACACTTTTGCTCCAGCATCCCTCTGCTGCGGGTTAACTCATTGCTCGTGACGGCCCACAAAGCCAACTGTAATAAGCCGATTATAAGCCACCGAGGAGGCCGAAAATAGCCTAGGAATCTCATTACGGCGTTCGGCTCACCGGCAACTGTGAACCGATTATAAGCCCCAACATAAGGTGTGGCCAGCCAGGGGCAGTTCATAATTGACGATCGGCACCCGCGCTAGCCGGCCACGGTAAATCGAATAATACCCACGATTACGGGCCATAATGGCCCGGGTAGTTACCGTGCGTGATCTCGGCTCCGATGTGTCTTAAGTACGGCTGTGGTAAAAAAGAAAACTCCCCGCAGAGGCGTAAGATGGGTGACAAATGTCTCCAAGACCCACAGCAAGGGAAAGTGACTATAAAGCCCGTTTGCCACGAAGTTAAGCGCGTCGAAGGCCTTCCGTGATTAGAAGTTTTACCATTCCTTATATTTCCATTTTATTTATAAAAACTTTCCTCCTATCCTCTATAACGGTCGCTAAAGTACAGGACGCAAAATGGGAGACACTCGCTAATGAGAATAAGAACTCACAGCTGGATGGCAGGTCACTCAGCTGCATTCCACATTCGATTACACAAGGCATTCAAAGCTACCGTCTACAGCTAAAACTTGAAAGGCGGTACTTTCTTCTCTTGTACATAAATGTGTAACTATAATTTATTCACACATCACACTAACATTGCAAGACATGGAATTGTATTTTAAGCAAGAACTTAGCGTCAAACACAATTGAATTACAAACACGTGCACGGCTATATTTTATGCAACACATCAAAATAACGACAGCATTCAAACATGAAAAAATCAGCTTATGTTATAAAGTTACATGCCAAAAATCAAGTTGTTCGTTACATAATCACAGCCTAAAAATTACATTAATGTTTTGAGACTAACATAGACAGCGATGTCAAGTAAACTGAAAGATGTCCGGATCAAGCCAAGGAGCCGACTGCATCGGGGCTTCGCCTTTATCCTGCTGGCCCTCCGAGGTCTACTTAACCGCCAGATCAAAACTCCCAGCATGCTGACCAGAGGTAGTTGGTGCTTCAGAGGTCCCGCTTGTCCAATTCAGGAGAAGAATTCATTGAATGAACAATAAGCAACCAAGCTATGAAAAGGCTAAAAGGGAAGACTTACCAGCGTCTGTTCCTTGATCATCATCCCCCAACTGCACGCCTACCTCCTCAGCAGCAAGCAGCCGCATGCCCTCCTTCACCGCCACTTTCTCCTCCTTAGTGAATTGGGCCGTGACCACATCCATTTCGAAGGCCATGCCACCCTCCTTATCCGCATCAGCCTTGGCCTCCTCCAGAGCCCGGAGATAAATCCTGGCCATGATCCGAGGATAATCATCCATCCAGGATAAGTTTCCCTGCTTCCAAGTACGGAAATATATATCCTGGAGCATCTCGTCCATCACCCCCTCGTTCTCCTCAAACTCCCTCATTCGGACCTCAGAAGCCGACAGCTTTGCAACGGCATCATCCCTCTCCGATCGATATCGCGAGCATTCAGCCTGAAGGGATTTCCTCATCGCCTCCATCTCCTCCTTCAGCTTGGCTTGAGCAAGCTCCGCGGCTTCAAGCTTCCCAGATAACTCCTCTACCCGCTCGAGATCTGCTTTCTGAACCTCATCCACCATTGCAATGGCCATATCGATCTGTTCCTTGCAGATGTCTCCATTTTCCACAGCTCGGCTCTGCTAGCCTCTTCCATAGTTTTCTTTAGCCGTTTGGAGGTAGCCTCGTGCTGAGAGTTCTGGATGGCCTGATCGACGAGTTGCTTGGCCTGGTCGGCAACCACTAGCCGTAATCTTATGTTGGCACTCCCAATTTCCTCCCCGGCTTTGACCAGTCGGGCGTGATGCCCCATCAACTTCCTAGTCTCCTCATCAACCCGGTCGATATTTGCCTTGGCTTCATCCCCCATAGTTACAATCCGAGTAGTAAGCAAATCAAGGTCCAGGGACTTGGCCTCATCAAGCACCTTACCATAGGATTGCGAGGGAGAAGGTGCTCACAAGTAACCTCATCAAAGGAAATATCATGAGAACCCGGGTCCAGATCTGGATGACCCGCAAATGGATTACGAGCCAAGCCTGGACGATCAATATGAGTAACGGTAGGATTCTCTGATGGATGCGGAGAGGGTATGAACTCAGTATCCTCCCCCGTGATATCATGAATAGGCTAGATTGGGGGCTGAGGTACAGGTGAAGGTTCGACCATGGAGCGCCTCCTCCTTTTCTTTTGAATATCCTCTTCAATAACTCCGAGAAGAGGACGGTAGCCGACTACGTCCTCGAAACGGTTGGTCGGGGGCTTTGGCTTAGCAAAAGCTTTGAGGAGTTTGAATTGTTCAAGACGGTGTCGAATGTCTGATGTCTTGGCCACCTTACCCACTCCTGGAGTAAAAACAAAGTGTTACGAACATGCATTGAATCATAATTCAAGAAATATATCAAGTGAAAAGAGACGGAAGCTGGCCATGAAATATTTCTAAAGTACTTATCATAAATGGAGTCGGCAGGAGTTAAAAATTAACCTTGAATCGCCGGAGTTGCCCTGGCTGCAACGCTCTTAGAAGATGGATCGGCACCAGTTCCGGCCTTGTCATCTTTCTTCGTCTTCTCCACCAAGGCCGATCCTTCCTCCAACCCCTCAAAAGCCTGGCGGAAAGCATCATCTGTCCACTCTTGGATCTCCCCTGCTTGCCCAGAAGACAAAGCTTCGGAGCCATCACCGCTCTGTCCTTCGCCGCCACCATCACCTTCTCCATCACCTCCGCTCTCCTCCTCGCCACTTTCCTCCTCTACATTTTCATCCTCCGGAACATCTGGACATGTGCTAGGGGAGGGTCCATCGGATTTCTTGAGCTTCTTCCCCCCGACGACTGGAGGTATCGAGAAGGGTTTCCTCTTGCTGCTTTTCGTCGTGGCCCCTCCTTTAGCTTTCGCAGCCCTCTCCTCGGCTGTGTCTCTCTGCTTGACCACGGACTGACGTGGTAGAATCAAGTTGTGCTGCAAAAGAGTAGCATTCCTGATTAGGTAAGAAGCCGACCTCTCCCTTCCCGAAATGGCTTCTATTTCCGCAGCCATCTGAACCAGGCGATCGTTCTCCCCGACCGCAAAGCCACTTGTCGCTAGTAAGAAATAAAAACACATAAGAAGAAGCATTGCAATCAGAATGGAACTTATAAATAAGCTTCAACTTACATCCGGAGGTGAAGCGACGGATAGAAATAGAGTCATCCTTGACAAAAAACCATTCTTTCTTGAGCATGCTAAACTTCGAATATAAGTCCAGGACCGGCTTGAAGGACACGGCCGATTCCAAGCTGATGTATGGAGACCCCTTCTTGTAGCCTCTCAAGTTGTACAAATATCGGATCTCCCGGTTGGAAGGGGGACGCCCGTATTTTCTCTGAAAAATGATGAATAGGCTCACCAGGATAGCGTAAGAGTTGGGCTGAAGTTGGAAAGGGGCCACCTTTAGGTAGGTGATGAAGCTGACTATCCAGGCATTGATCGGAGGAATGGCCCCACACATACAATGGTACCTGCTGTAAGCAAAATATCCTTCAGGAGGGTCATACGGCATAACTCCATTCCCTGGCAGCACCATGTGTGCTCTATCAATCCCGAAACAACGGGATATAACATCAAGCTGCTCCTCTTTGAAGGAGCTAGGAAAGCAGTCAGGAGGAGAGTTCAAGAGCTCCTGAGGGCCATATCCATCCAATAGTGATCTCGGGGTGGGTCCCTGTCGTCCCGGTCTTGGCTGGGCTGGGGCACAACGGGGACTCTCTTCTGTCTATAGATTTCTTTTTATCTGAAAGAGTTTCCACTATATGAGACATTTATCTGCAACGTCGGAAAAACATATTGTTAGAACAAGGAGTATAGGGATATAAACAAACAAGTACATGCAGCCTGGAATCTCGTTCGCAATTCAACACATAAAAGACCGATCAGTAGTTTAAGACTAAAGTCCATTCGGCCTCGTACTTCTCAAACTCATTCGGTAGTACAAGGCTCGAAGGTTCATTCGGCGGATCAAGGCACGAAGCACTCGAAATCCCCAGGTTCATTCGGTGGTTCGAAACACGAAAGTCATTCGGCGATCACCTGATTCGGTAAACGAGAGTGATTCGGCAATTGATTGATTCGGCAGGAAATCTGGTTCGGCTATCTCGGTTGGTAAGGAATCACGAAAGCATAAGTCCCGTACTTATAGAAGAGCGCAGGGAGACCGGACCAAACGGTTCGGCGCTTAGGACCGAATGAAGCTATCCAAACCACGAGAAAACAAAGCACGCCATGTGCATGCACATGCCCTACTTTGGGGGGCAAGTGTTGGGTGTGTTTCAACCATGCTCCTACCACCGAACCAATGTCTCATCGAACCAGCTCCTTCCCTTGCCTGCCGAACCAAAGCCACTCCACGTACCACCGAACCACTCACCACCGGATCACCTACCACCGGTCCAATTCCTCTCGCCACCAAATCAAGTCCCCATACCACTCACTACCGAACCACCTGCTGCCAAACCCCCTGCTACCGAACCAACCTACTTCCAATACCCAGCCGAACCAACCTCAACCCTCTACAACCGGACCAAGTCCACACCAACTCTCCACCGAAACAAGGCCTTACCGAACCAACTTTGCCAGGCCAGATTGCATCAGCCCAGGCCCACCAGCTGCAATATACATCGAGGACCCCTGCCCCCAGCCTCACTCTATAAATAGAGGGGCAGGGGTACAAACAACGTAGACAAGTTTGAGAGCTCAAGCACGGATAGAACTTTCAAAAAACGTTCAGATACTTGTAATCAAAGCTTTGTACTTGTAATCTGAACAGAAAAGGAGAATAACATATAAAGTGGACGTAGGCACATTCTGGCCCAACCACTATAAATATGTGGGTCTTTTACAGTTTAGTCCATCTATTTTATATATTTGCATGAATCACCCAAATCATTAAGAACAACATATAATCAACAAAATCATACGACTTGGAGGTGTTTGACCATTTTTTGTGCAAACACTTACCTTTCTTTTTTTTATTAGTAGTCTTTCAATTATACTTAAGTTCATAACAACTATGCACCAATTTTCATTTTATTGAAGAATTTCATTGAGTACTTTCTTTATTTCAAATTTTTACTTGTAAAAGTCCCCATTACATTTTCTTTTACCATTTTAACTTTTTTTTATAGTTGGTAAGTTATATTTATGCCTTTAAGAATGTAATTTGAAAGTTATACAAGTTTTTCTCAATCCTTTTAATTAATTAATGTTCAATAATAATATCCTTTGTTTTACAGGTTACACATTTCAAGTTTCTTTTAAATTTCAATACAACGACATCCAAACATAAATTAAGTTCATCTATTTCTTACAATTTTTATTTAGAAATAATTTCAACTTATTTACTTAAGTTTAACATTTCTTACTTACAATACCTGCCTTCTATTATATTTAATTAGAGGTTTCAACTATAAATTAGTTACATTTCATTTCACTACAATAATTGAAACTATTAATCAATGTGTAACAGCCGGGTATTTTCAACTATTTGCATCCGCACATGTCGGACTTGAATTGCTTAAAATACCGTGTTGCAAATAAAATTTGGCAAATCTCAGAACATACAGTAAATATTAATCACAGAACACAGACACAGAGTAAGAAATGCAGTGGAAGTAAAAGAGATAGTAATTCATGAAGCTACTATGTAAATATATCAGAGTTAAATAAAATACAACAGAATAAATAAAGTACAAAAGAAGTCTCAAGATGATAACCAAGTACAAGTTGAATAGAACAATAGAATTGGAATAGATAAAACTAGACAAGAAGATAATCTCCAGCGATTCCAATCTCCAGAAAGTGGAAATCCAAATCTGTGAATACTCAGGCTGACCCGAGCGTAAATAAAATACAAACACTCGAGTATAGACATACATACTTATACAATGAAACCAACTCAAGTGAACTGTAGTAAAAGTACAAGTAACTTAAAGGATGCTTGGGATCGCCCATCCTTTAAGGTCTATTGAACTATTTACTATGTAGTAATATTGCGCTATTATAATAATGTCTAATAGTAAAATAACTTACTTTTAAATAGCGTTAAGGAGTGACCCAATATTCCACTTAACACAATTAATGCCAATAGTCTATATAATACTTGCATATCTCCTAATCGGGAGACTACGAGAAGATACTGCATAGGTACGACACAAATAGAAACTCGTAGTAAAGGCTCGATATGGTAGGTGACACGGCACCCAAGGCAATGCCAGGGTAGATATACCAATTACGACACTCGGACTGGTGGTAACGCAGCAGCCACATACGCCCACCGCGGAACACATTCCCACAAAATCGGAGGGGCGCCCAAACAATCACAAGTAATAGTATGGTATCGAAGAAATGCATCCGCTACGAGGTGCGACCTCAACTGGCCCGAGACCGCTCCTGTTTTAGCCACCTTATGCCAACTCACGGGAGTTGGGTCCACGTAACATACCATAAGAACGTCGCCACCATCCTACTTCATTCTGGAATCTCCACCGCGTACACGGTTGTCAAAGTGGTTTTCGGTATCGACAGAGAGTATGCCCATATCCGATCCCGGTCTCTTTGCCAACCAATCGTTATTATAACCCATGGTTATAACTTTAAAATAATATTTTACACTTCAAAACAAAATATCATTTCAATCTAAATCTTTATCAAAATAAAGATTATATCATTTCCAAACCATTTCTATGTATCAACATACCATATCGTTCAAATTCAAATATTTTTCAAAATAAATATCAAGTCATTTCTAACCATTTCAATATATTAAATTATCATATCTTTTCAAAAATTCCTTTCAAATCATTTTAATATACTAAAATATCATATCCTTTCAAAACTTCCTTTCAATCGTTTTAATATCAAAATATTATATCTTTCAAAACTTCATTTTTAATATCAAAATATTATATCTTTCAAAACTTCATTTCAAATCATTTTAATATCAAAATATCATATCATTCAAAACCACATTTCAAATCATTTTAATATATCAAAATATCATATCTTTTCAAAAAACACATTTCAAATCATTTTAATATATATCAAAATACCATATCTTTCAGAAGTTCATTTCAAATCATTTTAATATATCAAAATATCATATATTTTCAAAACCACATTTCAAATCATTTTAATATATAAAATATCATATCTTTCCAAAACTTCATTTCAAAACATATAATATATATCAAAATATCATATCTTTCCAAAACTTCATTTCAAAACATTTAATATATATCAAAATATCATATCTTTCCGAAACTTCAATTTCAAATCATCATATATGTTCAAATCCAAATATTCAACTTTAATGCCTTTTAAATTCAAAGATATCATTCATTTATTATCATTTCAAATCACCTTTTAAATAGCTTATATTTTAATCAAAATAATTCATTTAAACCATTTGAAATTAAGTTTATATACTTTCAAATCAAGTATTCAATTTTCAAAGTTTTAAACCAATATGAGTTCATTTACTAAGTTAAAACCATAAACATTGAAAATTTCAACCTTTCACAGCATTCAGAAAAAGCTTCTGTAAGTTATACTTGAAAACATTTCAATCTAAACCATTTAAAAATTAAAAAATCATATTTTAACATTCAAAGATGTTCATTAAAATACTCTTTTAATTAATGATTTTTATAAAGCAAACCTTTACAGAAAAATCCAAATTTTTCAATAATTTAACTTAATAAATTCAATTGTACAAATATCCCATTTTTACATTTGACACCTTATTAACACTTACATTTTCAAATTTCCATTTCACAAACTAAACTGAATTTCCAATTTATTTAATTAACTTAAGCCTTTAAACAAAACTAAATTTAACATTTGCAAATCAAGTTGTATTTTAAAATTTCACTTTTAAGCATTCATTTACTTAACCATTTTAATTCATAGAAAAATCAATAATACTTTATTAAATCATTCAAATTCAAATTTAAATCAAATTATCATATTTACCATTTTCAAAATAAGAATAAATTTCCATTTTATTTATACAACTTAAATATCATTTTTAACCAAAATTCCAAATTTCCAAACTTAAGTTATATTTCAATAATCCAATTTAACCATTCATTAATTACATTTTTTAACTCATAGAAAAATCATAATTTCTTTATTTTAAAACGTTTTGAAATCTATTTAAATCAAATTTCATAACTTTATATTTTTAAAATACTTAAAAATATCCAAAACACTTATAAAATAACCACGGGCCTGTATATAGTTTTTTAACCTAGGTCAAGTGATACGGATATACATCATTTCAATCCGCGGTTTACAAAGAAAAATCTGGGTTCTCTCGTTTCAAACCCGCAATTCCAAGTTAAAAAAATAAATAAAAACCGTTCAGGCCTATCATTTCAGCCCATAACGATTTTTCCCTATTCTAAAGTCCGTTTGGGTATGTACCATTTCAACCCATAGTAAATCTAATCTACAGGGAACTTGCAGTGTGATAAACAGATATAAATGAACAGTTAACAACATATAACAGTAATAGATGAGATGACATGTAATTTAACAGGTTTAACATTATTATAATAATCACATGGCAGTTATGACATCATATATTTTTTTCTACACATTCAGTTGTTGTTTCACAACTGCATAAGTATAAATGTCGTGTGAGCTTTACTCACCTCAAAATGCTGGAGATTTCAATACAACTGACACAACGGAATCAAGAGCAAAATGAAAATCCTATGGACTTGAGTGGAGAGCGAGATCCAATACTACAACTCTTGTGTTACAACCCAAAACAAAATAGAATAAAATTACAAATTCAATACAACATTGAATTTAAATAACTTTGAAATGAAAAACAATTTGAATGCACAACTTTTTGCCTTGTTTTCTACATATGTTTGCACGGCCTAGGGGATATTTTGGCTCAGGTTTCGCATGACTTTGGCTTAGGTTTGAACATAGGAATGCATGGCATAAAGGCTAGAACATATGGAGGAATTTACAAGGTAGGAATGTGAAGGGGTTTTAGGCTAAAACATGGTTTTGGTTCAACAAAAGGGCTCGGTTTGGGGTGTTTGGGCATGGCCAGTGGAGTGTGGGTCAGGTCAGTGGCTGGAGTGGTGAGGGGAGGTCTGGACAGAGGTGGTGGTGGCAGCCTAAGGTGATGGTGGTGGTGGAAATGGAAGTGGTGAACAAGTGGTGGTCAAACTAGCATGGTTCACGGACATTGTTGCATTTTTGTGGAATTTTATCACCATAGGTGGCTCGGCCTTGGTCAAGACCAGAGGAGTAGCTGATGATGATGGCAGGGAAGATGTGTAGGAGGTGGTGGCCATGGCCATGGAGGAGAGGCCGATCAAAACTATGGAGAGAACAAGGCAAAAATATGGAAAAAAATGAGAAGAAAAGTGACAAAAAAAGAAGCCATTACCATGGCTATGGAGGAGAGGCAGATCAAAACTATGGAGAGAACAAGGCAAAAATATGAAAAAAATGAGAAGAAAAGTGACGAAAAAAGAAGCCATTACCAATGAAATTTCTCTAGCCGTGAAGAAGAATGAAAGAGGAACTTTTGTGCGTGAAAATGGAACAAAATTCACGGCTAAGATAGTATATTGCACGGCCAAAATAAGTAAATGAGGGGTTATGGCAAATGAAGGGACATAGGAGATGAAAGGACTTAAGTTTCAAAGCTTTTTAAAACTCTTCAAATTTCTTTTTTCTTAAATTCAATTAAAACAAAATAAAAATTTAGAAAATACTTCTAAAAACCGAAACAAAGTGAAATAAAATGAAAATAAATAATAAAATTTAAAAAATAAATAAAAAAAGAATAAAAGAAATTGCTTAAAAATCCAAAATAGTGTTCAAAAATTACAATGAAAACATCCCTGGCTTTGGAAAAATATCTACTTCATTTTAGAAATATTCTAAAGCAAAATTTTGAAATAAAATACTTCATTTATCATTTATAAAATTAATTAAAAAATTCAAATTAGAGAAAGTAGAAAAAGAACAAAAGAAATTGTTTAAAAATTGCAAACAGGGCATGAAAATCTCAAATAAATATCACTAGCCTTAGAAAATTTCTATTTCACTTTAAAACAAATAAAAAGTAAAATAAATGATGAACAAAATGAAGTGGAGATGAGAATAAAATAAATTCTTAAGAAAAATATAAAGATAAATAAAGAATTACTTTAACTATTTAAAACTAGGAATTAAAACTTACAAACAAAATACAACTAACATTTGAAAATGTCAATTATACTTTTAAAAATGTTTTAAAACCAAAATATATACATATCATGTTATTTTACACATAAAAACATAAATTATAACATTAAATGACCAAATAAAATATTATTTATAAGTTTAAAATAAACAATTTTTGTTAAATACAGCAAATTTCACACAATAGTTAAAAAGGCATAACTTTCACATTTTAAATCAGATTTCAATGAAACGGAAAGCAGTGATCTTAAAATTTTATTTACTTTCATAATAAAAGATAAAATTCAAAATTTTCAAACTTTTAAATTTTAAATTTAAAAGTCAAAGTTTGACCATATTGACCAAAATTCACTTTTTCGAAAATATTATTTTTTTAGTCATGTTTTGGAATGATAATTCATATCAAAATCAAAGTTTATATTTTAAAATAACAAAATTATCTAAATTAAATATAATAAAGTTAAATCAAAATTCAATTAAAATAATTATAAAATACAGGGTTGTTACACTCTCCCCCACTCAAAACTTTTCGTCCCCGAAAAGGAATGAGGTACGGGAAAGCACAGAAAATATAGAAATGAAATAAGATTAAGATGAGGTGACAAGAAGATTGAGATTATACGTGATAACTGTTGTTATATAAAAGTTTATCAAGGTGGAGATGATTTTTCCAATATCCTCCAAAATCAAGAACACAAGCACGAAAAAGGTGGATTCAAAATAAGTACCAAAGATTATCAAAGATTATAGAAAGATTATAGAAAGAGTTCTAAAAAGAAAGATTATAGAAAATGCCAATACCAGTCTGTAACAAGATAAGGATAATAAGGACAACCAAAGATAGTTTGAAAAACAACAAAATAGGGAAATAAGTTTGAAACCATGGAAATTTCAACTTAAATAGAAATAATTTTTTTTTACACAAGTTAAGCCAATCTTAACTATCTTAAATTTCATTATCTTATTATCCAATCATCTTAAATTAACAACTTTAAAACTATGGTTTTGAAAAATAATCGTTTATTGTACTCATAACGTACTTTATAAATTTAATTCTTCCTTATTCCTAATTAAAATTAAAATTATTCCTCTCAATATATTCATCACTTATGTTAAATATACTTACACTTATTATAACTTCTTTATTTTATTCTTAGTTCTTTTAACATTATTTTATTGTAAGTTATTTAATTACCCTTTATTATATTTACCTCTGTTAATCATTTTATAACTAAAATTTAAGTGTATAACATATATTATAACCACTCAAATCTTTTATATTGTATATTATCCAATTACATTGTTAACTTCTGAAATTAAGGTAAGTTGTATTTGATTGGAATTGTATTATACAAATAAAACTTTCCAATTAAATCATTTCATGCTTGAATATTCATCCAAATTTTGATTTTATTTTTATAATTGAAATTATTCTTTAAAATAAAATTTAAGAATTAAATTTCTGATTTCTTCAAACCTTTTAGGGATAAATAAATGTTTGTACATAATTTATCAAATCAAATTTAAATCATATATCTATATATATTATAAATCAAGTCATATTTTAGAAATTCAAATCAATTTGATTTCCCAAAACAAAGCTGTAGCAAGACTACAGAGCGGTCTCTTCACTTCGAAACTCGAAAATGAATGTCGACGATGCTGCAGTCATCACCGAAATTATTTCCCAGCGACAAAGAGAAAAGAACTGATTTTTAAACTTTAAAATTCTTTGGAAACATATTCTTATTCAAAAATGCTTTAAATAATATACTTCAAAACTTAAACACGAGGTTTGAAACCATCGAAAATTAAATTCTCGAATTTCTTGTTTTAAATTCATTCAGTTCCCAAGTCAATTTATAAACAACTATTTATAAATTCATTTATAGAACTACAAATGGTAAATTAAGTATTATCATTTCAAATAATCAATTTAAATCAATTTATTAAGTTCCATAAATTACTTATATATCAAAATTTATTTGATTAACCAAATTTAAAAATAATATTGTGTCAGTTTGTTCTGTCAAAGTGTTTTAGAAATCCTATCGATAGCGTTGATCAGACGAATCGATCGGAAACCTAAATCAACATCAACAACCCAAACAACACAATATATAAAACAAAATATAGATCTATGAGTACAATTCAAAATGTTTGAAAGAATAGATTGGAAACAAAAGACAAGATGATTAATTAACAGAGTAGGGAGATGGGTAAGCTTAAGTAAATCGCTGGCAACCTTAACCGGGTCAACCGTGACTTAAAGAATAAGATCAATGTGGATTTTTCTGGGATAAATCTACATTCGATCTCAAGAGATAGAGTTTGGAATAACAAAATATATTAGCATCTAAACCAAGGATAGATATAAATCTCTGGTGAATCGATGCTAATTGCAAAGGAGTTTTCCCCCTTTTTCAATTAAATTTGAAATTGGTGAGACCGTCGACTCACTAAAAAGATCATTCGAAGCGGAATTATGGGATACTCCAAAATCAAAAGAAAATGAATAGTGGGGGACATGAATGGATTTTGGAACCGCGGGGAACGTTCCAAAATTCAAAGGAAGAGATTCAAACTCGAATGAAAGTGACTCTGTAAATATGTTCACTCCATATGCTGAGTTTTGCCTAGAGCTACCAAAGCTCTGATACCAAATGTAACAACCAGGTATTTTCAACCATTCGCATCCGCACATGTCGGACTTGAATTGCTCAAAATACCGCGTTGTAAATAAAATTTGGCAAATCTCAGAACATACAGTAAATAATAATCACAGAACACAGACACAGAGTAAGAAATGCAGCGGAAGTAAAAGAGATAGTAGTTCATGAAGCTACTATCTAAATATATCGGAGTTAAATAAAATACAACAGAATAAATAAAGTACAACAGAAGTCTCAAGATGATAACCAAGTACAAGCTGAATAGAACAACGGAACTGGAATAGATAAAACTAGACAAGCAGAAAATCTCCAGTGATTCCAATCTCCAGAAAGTGGAAATCCAAATCTGTGAATACTCAGGCTGCCCGAGCGTAAATAAAATACAAACACTCAAGTCAGGACATACATACTTATACAATGTAAACCAACTCAAGTGAACTGTAGTAAAAGTTCAAGTAACTTAAAGGATGCTTGGGACCGCCCATCCTCTAAGGATCCGTTAAACTATTTACTATGTAGTAATATTGCGCTATTATAATAATGTCTAATAGTAAAATAAACTTACTTTTAAATAGCGTTAAGGAGTGACCCAATATTCCCCTTAACACAATTAATGCCAATAGTCTATACAATACCTTCATATCTCCTGATCAGGAGACTACAAGAAGATACTGCATAGGTACGACACAAATAGAAACTCGTAGTAAAGGCTCGATATGGTAGGTGACACGGCACACAAGCCAATGTCAGGGTAGATATACCAATTACGACACTCGAGCTGGTGGTAACGCAGCAGCCACATACGCCCACCACGGAACACATTCCCACAAAATCGGAGAGGCGCCCAAACAATCACAAGTAATAGTATGGTATCGAAGAAATGCGTCCGCTACGAGGTGCGACCTCAACTGGCCCGAGACCGCTCCTGTTATAGCCACCTTATGCCAACTCACGGTAGTTGGGTCCACGTAAAATACCATAAGAACGTCACCACCATCCTATTTCATTCTGGAATCTCCACTGCGTACACGGTTGTCAAAGTGGTTTTCGGTATCGACAGAGAGTATGTCCATATCCGATCCCGGTCTCTTTGCCAACCAATCGTTATTATAACCCGTGGTTATAACTTTAAAATAATATTTTATACTTCAAAACAAAATATCATTTCAATCCAAATCTTTATCAAAATAAAGATTAAATCATTTCCAAACCATTTCTATATATGAACATACCATATCTTTCAAATTCAAATATTTGTCAAAATAAATATCAAGTCATTTCTAACCATTTCAATATATTAAATTATCATATCTTTTAAAAAATTCCTTTCAAATCATTTTAATATACTAAAATATCATATCCTTTCAAAACTTCCTTTCAATCATTTAAATATCAAAATATTATATATTTCAAAACTTCATTTTTAAATCGTTTTAATATCAAAATATCATATCTTTCAAAACCACATTTGAAATCATTTTAATATATCAAAATATCATATCTTTTCAAAAACACATTTCAAATCATTTTAATATATATCAAAATACCATATCTTTCAGAAGTTCATTTCAAATCATTTTAATATATCAAAATATCATATATTTTCAAAACCACATTTCAAATCATTTTAATATATAAAATATCATATCTTTCCAAAACTTCATTTAGAAACATACAATATATATCAAAATATCATATCTTTCCAAAAATTCATTTCAAAACATTTAATATATATCAAGATATCATATCTTTCCAAAACTTCAATTTCAAATCATCATACAAGTTCAAATCCAAATATTCCACTTTAATACCTTTTAAATTCAAAGATATCATTCATTTATTATCATTTCAAATCACCTTTTAAATAGCTTATATTTTAATCAAAATAATTCATTTAAACCATTTAAAATTAAGTTTATATACTTTCAAATCAAGTATTCAATTTTCAAAGTTTTAAACCAATATGAGTTCATTTACTAAGTTAAAACCGTAAGCATTGAAAATTTCAACCTTTCACAGCATTCAGAAAAAGCTGCTGTAAGTTATACTTGAAAACATTTCAATCTAAACCATTTAAAAATTAAAAAATCATATTTTAACATTCAAAGATGTTCATTAAAATACTCTTTTAATTAATGATTTTTATAAAGCAAACCTTTACAGAAAAATCCAAATTTTTCAATAAGTTCACTTGATAAATTCAATTGTACAAATTTCCCATTTTTACATTTGAAACCTTATTAACACTTACATTTTCAAATTTCCATTTCACATATTAAACTAAATTTCCAATTTGTTTAATTAACTTAAACCTTTAAACAAAACTAAATTTCACATTTGCAAATCAAGTTGTATTTTAAATTTTCACTTTTAAGCATTCATTTACTTAACCATTTTAATTCATAGAAAAATCAATAATACTTTATTAAATCATTCAAATTCAAATTTAAATCAAATTATCATGTTTACCATTTTCATAATAAGAATAAATTTCCATTTTATTTATATAACTTAAATATCATTTTTAACCAAAATTCCAAATTTCCAAACTTAAGTTATATTTCAATAATCCAATTTAACCATTCATTAATTACATTTTTTAACTCATAGAAAAATCATAATTTCTTTATTTTAAAACGTTTTGGCATCTATTTAAATCAAATTTCATAACTTTATATTTTTAAAATACTTAAAAATATCCAAAACACTTATAAAATAACCACGGGCCTGTATATAGTTTTCTAACCTAGGTCAAGTGATACGGATATACATCATTTCAATCCGCAGTTTACAAAGAAAAATCTGGGTTCTCTCGTTTCAAATCCACAATCCCAAGTTAAAAAAATAAATAAAAACCGTTCAGTCCTATTATTTCAGCCCATAACGATTTTTCCATATTCTAAAGTCCGTTCGGGTATGTATCATTTCAACCCATAGTGAATCTAATCTACAGGGAACTTGCAGTGTGATAAACAGATATAAATGAACAGTTAACAACATATAACAGTAATAGATGAGATGATATGTAATTTAACAGGTTTAACATCATATATAATAATCACATGGAAGTTATAACATCATATATATTTTTCTACACATTCAGTTGTTGTTTCACAACTGCATAAGTATAAATGTCGTGTGAGCTTTACTCACCTCAAAATGCTGGAGATTGCAAAACAACTGACACAACGGAATCAAGAGAAAAATGACAAGCCTATGGACTTGAGTGGAGAGCAAGATCCAATGCTACAACTCTTGTGTTACAATCCAAAACAAAAAAGAATAAAATTACAAATTCAATACAACATTGAATTTAAATAACTTTGAAATGAAAAACAATTTGAATGCACAACTTTTTGCCTTATTTTCTACATATGTTTGCACGGCCTAGGGGATATTTTGGCTCAGGTTTCGCATGACTTTGGCTTAGGTTTGAACATAGGAATGCATGGCATAAAGGCTAGAACATATGGAGGAATTTACAAGGTAGGAATGTGAAGGGGTTTTAGGCTAAAACATGGTTTTGGTTCAACAAAAGGGCTCGGCCTTAGGTTGTTTGGGCATGGCCAGTGGAGTGTGGGTCAGGTCAGTGGCTGGAGTGGTGAGGGGAGGTCTAGACAGAGGAGGTGGTGGCAGCCTAAGGTGATGGTGGTGGTGGAAATGGAAGTGGTGAACAAGTGGTGGTCAAACTAGCATGGTTCACGGACATTGTTGCATTTTTGTGGAGTTTTATCACCATAGGGGGCTCAGCCTTGGTCAAGACCAGAGGAGTAGCTGGTGATGATGGCAGGGAAGATGTGTAGGAGGTGGTGGCCATGGCTATGGAGGAGAGGCCAATCAAAACTATGGAGAGAACAAGGCAAAAATATGAAAAAAATGAGAAGAAAAGTGACCAAAAAAAGAAGCCATTGCCAAGGAAATTTCTCTAGCCGTGAAGAAGAATGAAAGAGGAACTTTTGTGCATGAAAATGGAAAAAAATTCACGGCTAAGATAGTATATTGCACGGCCAAAGTAAGTAAATGAGGTGTTATGGCAAATGAAGGGACATAGGAGATGAAAGGACTTAAATTTCAAAGCTTTTTAAAACTCTTCAAAATTCTTTTTTCTTAAATTCAATTAAAACAAAATAAAAATTCAGAAAATACTTCTAAAACCCGAAACAAAGTGAAATAAAATGAAAATAAATAATAAAATTTAGAAAATAGAAAAAGAATAAAAGAAATTGCTTAAAAATCCAAAACAGTGTTCAAAAATTACAATAAAAACATCCCTGGCTTTGGAAAAATACCTACTTCATTTTAAAAATATTATAAAGCAAAATTTTGAAATAATATACTTCATTTATCATTTATAAAATGAATTAAAAAAATTATATTTGAGAAAATAGAAAAAGAACAAAAGAAATTATTTAAAAATTGCAAACAGGGCATGAAAATCTCAAAAAAATATTACTAGCCTTAGAAAATTTCTATTTCACTTTAAAACAAATAAAAAGTAAAATAAATAAAATAAATGATGAAAAAAATTAAGTGGAGATGAGAATAAAATAAATTCTTAAGAAAAATATAAAGATAATTAAAGAATTACTTTAATTATTTAAAACTAGGAATTAAAACTTACAAACAAAATACAACCGACATTTGAAAATGTCAATTATACTTTTAAAAATGTTTTAAAACCAAAATATATACATAGCATGTTATTTTACACATAAAAACATAAATTAGAATATTAAATGATCGAATAAAATATTATTTATAAGTTTAAAATAAACAATTTTTGTTAAATACAGCAAATTTCACACAATAGTTAAAAAGGCATAACTTTCACATTTTAAATCAGATTTCAACAAAACGAAAAGCAGTGATCTTAAAATTTTATTTACTTTCATAATAAAAGATAAAATTCAAAATTTTAAAACTTTTAAATTTTAAATTTAAAAGTCAAAGTTTGACCATATTGACCAAAATTCACTTTTTGAAAAATATTCTTTTTTTAGTCATGTTTTGGAATGATAATTCATATCAAAATCAAAGTTTATATTTTAAAATAAAAAAATTATCTAAATTAAATATAATGAAGTTAAATCGAAATTCAGTTAAAATAATTACAAAATACAAGGTTATTACACAATGGAAACTAAAGAACTAAATACCGGGTTAATATTTCAAATCATTTTAAATATAATAGATAGAGGTTAATACTTAAAACTCATATAACCAATTATACTTAAAACAATTTAGAAATTTATATTTGGTTATCAGAATAAATTCGTAGTAAAACTACTACAGTGGCCTTCCCACTTTGAAACTCGAAAATGAATGTCGATGATGCGTGCACTCATCACCGAAATTATTTTCCAGCGACAGAGAGGGGAGTACAACTTATTTCTTTCCAGAGTTTCTTTAAAACAATTATTTAAAATTATAAAAAAATATTTATATCATAAAATACTTCTAAATAATGTTTATCGCTATTAATAAAGAGTCAAACCCCACGAAGCTAAGGTTTATCGCTAAACCAAAGCTCTGATACCAGATGTAACGTCCCGCTTTTTCGTACGCTTTAAATCGACACACGTGCCAATTCAAACCATATGGAAGAGCAGATTGTTATGGGGTAAATAAGAATAACAGACGGAAAAACAAAGCAGAATCTCACAACGGAAGGATAAAATATAATAATCAATACATAGTTCATAAAACGGTTTACAAAAGATTTTGATTCTTCTTTATACAATAAATATCAGAGTTCACGTACCAATAAATATCAATGCAGTGGAATACAGTGTAGTGGAACCATATAATATATTATAATAATAATAAAATCTTCGTCTTCTTCCTCCAGAAATAAAGCCTTCAAATCCTGAAACGCTCGGGACTGACACGAGGGAATTGAAAAGACAAAACACTCGAGTCAGAACTAAAAGGTCTTATGTAAGTTAAATCAACAGAAATAAATATGAGTGCAGTAACTTAAGAGATGCTCGGGATTCACATCTCCTAAGGATCCGTTAAACTATTTACTATGTAGTATATTTCGCTATTATCATAGTGACTAATTGTAAAATAAACTTACTTTTAAATAGCGTTAAGGCTTACATTTTCCATCTAAACACATTTATATATTCCCATAGTCTATATAGTACCGTAATCTCCCACGCACTGGGCGTCGTCAGAGGGCACTCCATAGGTATGGTACAAAACCAAAATCATATAAGGCGCGCTAGGGTAGGTGACACGGCATAACTAGGCAATGCTAGGGTAGATATACCAATTACGCTTCCGGGTCGATGGTAACACATAGCTGCAGCTACCGCCCACCTCGATCCACACCCCCAAATCAAAAGTGGCCACCGAAAAATCCAAAAGTCAAAGTAGAATATCGAAGGGATGTGTCCGATCAAAGGTGCTACCTCAATTAACCCGTCAATCGCTCATGTTTTAGCCACCTTATGCCAACTCATGGGAATTGGGTCCACGTATTTACCTCGAAGGAAACGCCGCTGCCATCCTACTTCATTCTGGAATCTCCACCGCGTACACGGTTGTTAAAGTGGTTTTTGGAGTTGGCAGAGAGTATGACAACTTCCGATCCCGGTCTCTTCAACAACCAATCGTTATTATAACACCGCAGTTATTTCAAAATAATTTATACTTTAAAACCCGAATATAATATCCCTTTCAAAACCATATGAATACGATATCATTTATATTTTTAAACCCTAAATCAATATGATATCATTTTTATTTTATAAATATCCCTTTCCCAAATCATAATATTTTCAAATATATATATCTTAAACCCCATAGCTTTGAAACAAAATTTCTAATACTTAAATGGTTTAAGTATTAAACCGTTTGCATAACAAAATAGCTTTTTAAATTTCACAAATAAATTCCAAATATAGGTTAAATTCCCAAATAAACCATTTCAATTTCCATATATTTCAAAGCTTTAATTATTCCACCATTTCAAAACTTATTCTTTGATAATTTCATATATATCAAATTCAATTACTATTATTTAGATTTGACATGTTTACTTAATAAATCAAATATCATTTAAGTAAAACCTTTAAACTTCAGGTAACAGGATATTCTCTCAATTTAATTAACTTGATAATATTCATTTAAATCGACTTAATATTCATTTAAGTCATCTAAACCAAAATCAAGTTATAAAGATCATACCTTTTAAACCCCAAATTTATTTAAATTTCAAATAAATTTTATTCGAGAATAATTCTTAAATATTTTATTGCAAAGAAAATTCATATTTATCTTCCAACATTTATTTTATTTAAGACATTATAAACTCCATCAATAAATTTAAATAAATACTTATCCGTATTATATCTAAATAAAATTGAACTTTTATTTTTAAACTTCTTTTATTCTTTAAACCAACTTTATACATAGCTTAAATTCAAGCGTTAAACTATATATAAAAAAATATTTAAATTATCAAAAATCAATATTCATTAAACCATATTCTTTCCAAAACCATAGAAAAATCATTTCAAAAATAATTTTATATATATATACCGCGGTGCCTGTATAAAATTTTCTATCCTATGGTCAAGTGATACAGATATTTATCATTTCAATCCATAATTTAAAATAAAAATTACGGTTATATATCATTTCAAACCACAATCCCGAATGAAATGAAAATGCATAATAACTTGCAGTTTATAACAATATAAGTACAGCATCCATTCATCCAATATCAACCATCAACCATTTATCACAATCATCATCCAAATTCAAACAATACATCATTACATAACAGGTGACAATAACAGGTATCAACTATCAATTTATATTCAAAAATAAATTATAAATGTTTAACTGGCAGTTTATGTGCAATAAAATAAATAGCAAGTTAACTGGCAGTTAATATGCAAAAATGAATTAAATAACAAGTTAATTAAATAACTACTAATTAACTAAGATAATGATGAAATATATGAGAAACAGCTATAAATAAATTTCAAGTCACATCATAAATGAATTTAACAAACATAAGAAATCTTAGAAGTTGTGAGTGGGTTAAAACACCCACCTTTTGAATTTAAATTGAATTTAAATTCAATTTGAACCAAAAAATTTAACCGTTTCAGAATTCGTCCAAACCAGCGTCATCAAGTCCGGAATTTCAATACGATCCTAAAAAAGAAACCGCGCGTAAATCGGATATCGTATGTGAAAGATATACGTATAAATGCGTTTGAATTTCAAAAAAACAAAAAAGAACACTTTAACCTATAGTCCACGTCATGCATTCTTCTCCCAGTCAACAAGTAACCAATGTCCACACAAATTTCGAGCCTTGCACGCACGTTTTCCCAAGACGCAAACCCAAACCGTTGCATCACGAGCCGCCGCCATCTCCTGCATGCCGCCGATCATCTCATACGGCCGCCCCCTCGACCCCACATCACCACGCGACCACGCCTCGTTCGCCAAATTCGAGCTCCAATAAACGCAGCCGCCACCCCATATGTTGAACCCTAGCCACAAATTCCCGGTGATCCAACCGTTGATTCTCGAAACCGGTAATTGGGTCAAGCCATATATCAATATAGGTGTTTTAAAATATTTTAAACGCAATGGAAAAGGTTTCAGGTTCAAATTGCATTGTATGAAGAAGTTATGCTAAAAACAATATTTTCAAAATTGATTTCAATCAATTGCATTTATTTCAAGGCGTTTCGAGTCCGTACGATCAACGACAAGTCCGATCGCTGCGAAACTTGAAGTCCTATACTAATTCACCGATACGGATCCGATGAAACAGGTTTCATCGAAATCCGAGTCAGTGGCCAAAATGGCTATTTTTCCATTAATTAAATAAATTAATAATTAATAAATTAAATAAAATTTTAAATTTCATTTCTTTAGCTTACAAATTTTGTCACTTGATTTATTTAGCCATTTATAACAATTTAAACAAATTTTCGTGTTGGTTCAATGTTAATTATTTCAATCACTACTATCTTTGTTTTCAATTTCTATAATTCAGAAATTACCAATTTTAATTTCAATAATTTCATTTAATTGACTTTCCATTTTATTATTCAATCTATCATTATCAATTGGATGAAGTTTTCATTAGTTCGTAGTTATTGCATTACTATTCACAAATTTCATCCTAATTTCCGTTAGCGAAATATTTTAATATTAAATTCCACTTATTTGCAATTAATCCACTTATTGAATTTTAAATTTCAAATAAATTAATAAATCTTGATTTTTACTTCTTAAACCAACCAATGGTCATATTATAAATAAAATTAACATTTATTATCAATTATTTCCTTAATTTATGTTATCATAGCTTTTAATTTAGATTTATTCAATTGATTACCAGATTATATTAAATATACTAAATAAATGGTTAACCTATACTAATCGTTACCATTAACGTTAAACTTCCCTTATAATCTATTATTAACAAACAAATGTTGCAATTGATTTAGATCTAATTCAATGCATTAAATAAATGGGTAAATGATTAAAGTTTTCACTATTGCGTAATTTACACACCTTCATACTTTAGTTATCAACCAACAATTTATTATGCATTATTTCATCAATTGATATAAATTTTGAATTTATTTCCCAATTTACCGATTTCATTCAATTATACCCTTACAATTTGTTTCCCTCAATTGGTATTGCATTTCATTCGATTTATTAATAATTACCTTAGTTAAACTTAACGTAGTATTAGATTAAAATTTCATTGGTTACATCCTATTGAATTAACATTCTCCGATTACCAAATTAATCTACATTAAATTACACTAATTAAGTAAATTAACGGCAATTGATTTCAAACTAAATTTTACGAACTAAATAAATAGGTAACTTATAACCATTGTTACCCTTAACTTTTAATTACCTTTAAAAGTTCATTAATTACAACAAATGTTCCAATCAGCTATATAATTCTAATTTCATCTTTTATTTGTGTTTACTATTTTATTTCCATTATGCTGAAATTTAGTCGCTTATACACATTTAACATCCCAATTCATTTATTTATCTTGGTTTCAAATTTTTATTAAATCAATTGCCATCTATGCATATAATTTACATTTCTATTGATTTTACATTCAAAATTTTTAGTTATTATTTTAACTAACATAAGGTAATGTTTAATTACATTTAATTGCTATTGATTAAATACATTGGTAACGAACAATAGTTGTCACCATTATCCATTTTATAACATTTGTAAATTTATTCTTTACCTTTTACATCGCACTATAATTAGTGCACACATTAATACAACACATATTATAATCCCTTACACAATACTGATCTTATTCAATTACCATTAACTATCTATTTTATAAAATAAAAATACAAATGTTTACATTTGTTACTTATTAAAAAATTTAACCAAGCATAGCATGTTTACATACAATGAATTAGAATTTCATTAAGATTGTTGACAATTTACTTGTATTAACATTGTTTCATTTTAATTTAGTTATTATTCCATTATTAAATTAAAAAAAATATTTCTTCCAATATTAACTCATAAAATATTATTAAATTAACAAAATTTAAACATCGAAAATTTATGGGTGGTTACATTTGGAGTAGAAGAGGATAAGTATCTAGGTAAGACGGGAAATGTTTGAGGCTATGAAGAAGATAGCAAGAATTATTTTTAGAGAGTAATAAGGAATTCCCGTATGAAAGAGGCTATGCGGTAGGATCGTGTAATATGGAATAACGGAATAGTCTAGGTAGATAAAGTAGGTAAATGCAAGGAGACACCAGGATTTTATACTAGTTCGGACCTCTCGTCCTACGTCCAGTCCCTGAGCTTCACTTAGGAATTTCACTAACTAACACCCTCACTTCACCCGGAGGAATAGGTTTACAACTTACCCGAACAACCGAACGGGATTTCTTGCCTCAACTACCGAAGAGGACTTCAACTCAATTACTAAAATACAATATTTGACTTGTTGTGTTCTTGTCAACACTAATGAGTCTAATGTAGTACAATATTCCTATAATCTTATCCTCGAGAGTATGCAATGTGTTTGTGAAGATTTAGGAAATGTGAATTGCTATGAATCAAAAGAATGTTATAAACAAAAACAATGATTCAAACAATAGATTAGTGATTGCTTTGAGAATATCTAGAAAATATGAACAAGAGAATAGTTAGATTAAAGCAAGAGAACTTGGTACCTTAAATGATGTTAGAATCATGTATATATACTTGTAGAAGAGATGCATATGTTGTCAAAGGTTGCAAACAAGAGATGCTTCCATTTCCATTGACGAAAGGTTGCAACTCTTGGGAGGAAGAAGGTGTCTTTTCATAGAAAATTCGCAGGTTCAAATTCAGTCGACTGAGCAGGGAATTCAGTCGACTGAAAATATGAAGTAAAATTTTCGGGACCAAATTCAGTCGACTGTGCAGGAAATTTAGTCGAATGAAACTGTGCATGTGTATAAATTTGTTCCAGTTTCATTCGACTGACTGTTCCTATTCAGTCGACTGAACTCATAAAATCTGCATAGTTAAAACTTAATGGAAACATGAAGTTTATAAAAAATTTCTAGTGTTTGTGCAAGTTTCTTGAGGATAGATTTTAACAATATATCTAGACTAAGACACATGTAAAAACATACTTTAAGTTTGTTTGGCCTTCATCTATCTTCCTTTAGCATTTGCATATATTTCTTTAAAGCACATTGTCATTGATCAAAATCTTCGCGTATCAACATTCTCCCCCTTTTTGATTGATGACAATACTGATTTATTCTAGACGTTTTACTTATTTTCTCCCCCTGAATGTATGCACTATCTTTCCTACAAAACAAAGTTAGTACCATAGATTTTATCCCCCTTTGTCATCGACAAAAAAGGAAGAACTAACAGCAGTAATAATTTATCAAAACGATTACTGAAGCATAGAGAATATTTGCATAAGCATGAATTAAGAGAAATAAAAATGTTGTGACAGACAAGCATAAAATGGCTATTTATACAAGCTATTAAAAAAAATACATCAAAACAACAAAATTACTCATCCTTATCCCAGTCATATGAACCTTCTCTTCCTGTTGGTTCACGTATGACGGGTCCTCCTATTGGTGGTCTATGTGCTCTTCCTCCTTGCCACAACTAGCTCCACTAGCGCTGCTACTTGTATGCTCTTCGGATGTCGTTCATGTAAACGTAGGTGCCTGACGTTTGCCGCGAGATGTTGACGCAGTAGTGGTGCTTGAGCACGAGATTGCATCCCAAAGCTTGTTGAAGAATCCTTTGATTTTGTCAAGCTTATGATCTACCTTTTTAAGGCGGGTGTCAAGAATTTGTTGATTTCTTGACAATATCCCCAAGGATTGGTTGGTAGTGAAGCTTGGGTCAACAAGACGAATTTCATCATCTTGCTCGAGATGTTCTTCGTGGCGAGGTTGAGGAGGTTGTTGTTGTTCTTGATGCCTTACTTCCCATTCGGTGAGTGATATTATGCGAGGAGGTCGAGATGGGAGTTGCATTAGTCTTATGGTCCGATGGTTAATTTGATGGACCATTGTATTCTCTGATTCAAGTAATGGCGTATCGACATTTAGGAGAAGTCGCATGATGTACTCTCCAAAGTAAATAGTGCGCATTTTGCCATTGTTGAAAGTGAGAAACTCATCAAGAATAAGCTGTACCCAATTAACTTGTATATTGCCAAAAATGGCATATAGAGCTCGATAGTTATTTGGGTAGACAATTTCGTACGAGACCGTATGAGGAGTAATCGTTCTCATTAGGGCTTTATGGAGGATTCTTACCATAGGTCGAAGAGAGGTGGACTTAAAATCCCTAAAGTTGATATTATCATCCATGAATCGATGGTTGATGTTGTCATGAATGTGTGGATTGAATTCTATCTCCTCTAACTTTCTCCCGACATTTGGAGACTCTAAAATATGTGCTATTCTATCCAATGAAAACCAAACTTTCTTTCCACACACCATACTCCAAACACTATTGTTTGGGTTTCTTGGAGTTTGGTGTCCAAGATTAAGATTAGCATAAAATAATTTTACCATTACATGATTAATGGCATGGTCATTTCTTTTCAAATCTAAAAGTGAAGTTAAACCTGGCGGATCTGTTAACGCTTGAATGTTGTAGGTTTGAAAACTTTGAAAATCAACGAAAGAATGCTCGAAGATTCGAGAATTCTTCATCTTGTTCCATCGAGTGACAGCGGTTCCATCGTAAAGCCATTGTGCTATTTGAGCATCAATTGGCTCGGAGGATGAAGAAGATGAAGCTCTTGCTCTTTTTTGTGCCATTAGGGTGAGAATTGATTTGATTTTGAGGAAGAGGAAGAAGGTTTGTAGGAGGTAAAAGTGAATTGGTGGTGTAAAATATGGTGGTTAAAAGGGGAAATTTTGCCTGCGAAGTAGCGTTCAGTCGACCGAATGTTCTGTTCAGTCGACTGAATCAAAGGCCGAAGTGTTCTGTGATAGATTCAGTCGACTGAGCAGTACATTTAGTCGACTGAATTTTGTTGGTGAAATTTTCTGTTGAATTTTTAGTCGACTGTGCAGATGGTTCCAGTCGACTAAACTTTGTATATATTGTTTTCTGTCATATTTTCAGTCGACTAAGCAGGGGCATTCAGTCGACTGAAACATGCAATTTTGTTGTTTCGGTTAATTTTTGAAATTAAACAATTTATTTAAACAAATAGTTGCAAAAATATTGATGTAATAACATACAAATATTCCAAAATTTAACTATTTTTTTGGAGATGGACTTGGAGACTTCTTTCCTTCATTCTTCATGTAATTTATATCCCATGAATTCGGACTATATTGAGGAGTCTTAGGAGACGTCCAAGGATTCATAGGATCGACTGGTGTACGATAAGATGAAGATGGATCAAGTGAGCTAACAGGGCGAGGTAGGGGTTCAGCCACTTCGTTCTTCTTTGATCCACAGAAGCGTAAACCAATTTGTTCTAGAAAACTCAAACGTCTTGCCGTAACTTTTTGCTCGAAGTATAGATCTCGTTGAAGATCTATCTGTTGTTGTTGAAAGTGATGAATTTCATCAATCTTTCTTTTTGTGTCAGGTGAAATAAATAGTCTGCGTTTCGCCTTTTTAGATTCTGGTGTGAAACCAGTACGATAATTTTCCCATTTGTAAACCGGCTCATGTGCTGGTGTTGGTGTGGGAAGTTTTTGCGACGTTGGAGTGTTATCAACTGACAAGATGATATTAATTGGAGAGAAGGAGTTGTTGGATGACATTTTATATTGAATTAAGATTTTATTCGTAAAATCAAGATGAAAATAAAAAAAAATTAAGAGTTTATTTATAATAGAATTTTACTAAACAAATAACGGTTATAATTTATTAAGAATTTTTAACCGCATAGAGATTTAATGGTTAAAAAGAATTTTGTTAAAATATATGGTTCTTATTTAATAATTCAGTTTAAAAATGTGTGGTCTATAAGTTATATAATGTAACATATAACATAGCTGAAAATATTTGAAATTCTTATTCATTCGACTGAACATTTTATTTTAGTCAGCTGAAATGTGGGAATATTTCTAATGTATTTCTAATTAATATCTTTAAAGGATATTATACCTAATTCTCGTCGAAGTTTTATAAAGGAGTTTTCTAATAGAGGTTTAGTAAATATATCGGCAATTTGATTTTCAGTGGAACTATGTTCTAAATTAATTATTCCTTTTTCGATATTGTCACGTAGAAAATGGTGACGAATATCTATATGTTTTGTACCAGAGTGATTTACCGGATTTTTAGATCAGTTTATTGTACTTGTATTATCACAGTATATTGTAGAATTTGTTAAATTTATATTAAAATCTTTAAGTGTTTGTTGCATGTATATAACTTGAGTGCAAGCTAAAGCAGCTGATATATACTCTGCTTCGCAGGTGGAAAGCGAGACACAATTTTGTTTCTTACTAAACCAAGATACAAGTGATTTTCCAATGAAATGGCAAGTACCACTTGTACTTTTTCTATCTGTTCGAGATCCACCAAAATCAACATCACTATATGATACTAACTCAAATGGGCACTCCTTTGGATAGAAAAGTCTGAAATCTTTAGTTTTGTTAAGATATCGTATTATTCGTTTTACTGCTCTTAAGTGTGAATCTTTAGGATCGGATTGAAAACGTGCACATAAACAAACACTCATCATTATGTCAGGTCTACTAGCGGTTAAGTAAAGTAAGGAACCTATCATACTTCTAAATAATTTTTGATCTACACTTTTGCCATTTTCATCTCGATCGAGATGTGTAGTGGCACTCATAGGAGTAGGTTTAGCAGAAGTGTTTTCCATACCGAATCGTTTAATTAAATTAGCACAATATTTTTCTTGGTTTATGAAAATTCCATTTGTTAATTGTTTGATTTGAAGTCCGAGAAAATATGATAATTCTCCCATATGAGACATTTCGAACTCATTAGTCATTATATTTGAAAATTCTTTACATAAATTTTCATTTGTTGAACCAAAAATAATATCGTCTACGTATATTTGAATTATTAAAATATCTTTGGAAGTATTTTTAATAAAAAGGGTTTGATCTACTTTTCCAATTTTAAATCCCGAGTTTAATAAATAACTTTTAAGTCTTTCATACCAAGCACGAGGTGCTTGTTTAAGACCATATAGTGCCTTTTTTAAGTTAAAAACATGATCCGGATATTTTTCATGTATAAATAACGGAGGTTGTTCTACATATACATTTTCTTTAATAAAACCATTTAAAAATGCACTTTTAACATCCATTTGATAAAGTTTAAAATTGTGAAAACATGCAAAGGCTAATAGAATACGTATTGCTTCAAACCTTGCAACGGGAGCAAAAGTTTCTTCAAAGTCAATAGCTTCTTCTTGATTATACCCTTGTGCTACTAGTCTTTTTTTATTCCTTGTTATATTACCTTGTTCGTCTACTTTATTTTTGTAAATCCATTTTGTTCCAATTACTGATTGATTATTAGGACGTAGGACTAATTCTCAAACATCGTTACGTTCAAATTGATTTAATTCTTCTTGCATTGCGATAATCCAATAATCATCTTTTGATGCTTCTTTTGGATTTTTAGGTTCTATTGATGAAATGAAAGCTACATGACCTATTTGATTTAGTTGATTTCTTGTTCTAACTTAAGAATTTATTTCTCCTATTAAATTTTGAGTTGGATGATCTCGTAATATTCTAAGAGGAGATCTTAGTTCATTATTATTATTTTCAAGGTTTGTTTCTTCTATATTTATTAATTCTTCATCATCTTTTATATTAAAATTTTCATCAAAAGATATATGCAAAGTTTCTTCAATTAAGTTTGTTCGTTTATTAAATACTCGATATGCTTTGCTTCGTTCTGAGTATCCTACGAAAATTCCTTCATCAGCTTTTGAATCGAATTTTCCTAGTTGATCTTTTGTATTTAAAATGAAACATTTTGATCCAAATATTTTAAAATAAGATATATTTGGCTTTTTATTATTAAATAGTTCATAAGAAGTATTTTTAGTTAATGGTCTAATTGATATTCTATTTAATACATAACATGCAGTAGCAACGGCTTCTGCCCAAAAATGTTTTGGTAGAGAACATCCATTTAACAAAGTTCTTGCGCATTCTTGTAATGTTCTATTCTTTCTTTCTACAACTCCATTTTGTTGAGGAGTTCTAGGAAAAGAAAAATTATGATTTATTCCTTTCTTTTTAGAAAAAGTTTCAAAAACTTCATTCTCGAATTCGCCTCCATGATCGCTTCGAATATTTTTAATTTTCAAATCTTTAGTGTTTTGAATTCTTTTGACAAATGTTTTAAAATGCTCAAAAGTGTCACTTTTATTTTTCATAAAAATAGTCCATGTATATCTTGAAAAATCATCAACTACTACAAATACGTATCGATTATGATTAATGGATTGAATTTGTGTTGGTCCAAATAAATCCATATGTAGTAATTCTAATGGTTGTAAAGTCGAAATATTTTTCTTAGATTTGAAAGATGATTTCGTTAATTTTCCTTTTTGACAATCATCACTAAGATTTTTTATTTTAAAGTTTATTTTGGGTAAACCTCTTACTAATTCATTTTTAGAGAGTTTTCTAATGGTTTTAAAATTTATATGACAAAATCTTTTGTGCCATAACCAAGGATCATTATCTTTGGAAAGTAAACACATACTTGAATTATGATTAATATTCATATTTAAAACATAAATATTTCTATCTCTATTTCCTTCAAAAATAAGATTTTGGTTTTAATCAAAAATACTATATTTATTATTCGAGAAAGTTATTTTAAAACCTTTGTCACACAATTGACTTATGCTAAGTAGATTATGTTTTAAATTTTCAACTAATGAAACATTTGTTATAAAAGGTAAATTTGATGTACCGTAATTGTTCACATCTCCTTTGCCAATGATATACCCTTTTGAATTGTCTCCGAAGGTAACCGAGCCACCATCAAAGTATGTGATGTTTGTAAGCATATCTTTGTCTCCGGTCATGTGTATTGAACAACCACTGTCTAATATCCATTTCTTCTTTTTGAGTGGGACCTGAAAATAAATATGAAATTGTTGGGTGAGTTTCGACCGGCTCCTTCCCTACCACCAAACCAACTCTCGCCGGACCGGCTCCTTCCCTACCACCAAACCAACTCTCGCCGGACCGGCTCCACACCATGCCCACCGAACCGCCTACCTCATGAGCACTGCCGAACCACCTACCTCCCAAACAACACCGGACCAACCCACTCACAAGTCACCACCGAACCAACACATATCCACACCACTACCGAACCAGCCTAACCAGATCAAGCTACGCCCTCGACCGAACCGAGGCCTTTCCATCCACTACCGAACCAGAAGCCTCTCCAATTCCACACCACCGATCCAAGGCACCACCGAACCTCTTATCTAACCTACACCGAACCAACATGCTACCAAACCAACCATTGCCGGACCGAAAAACAACTCCAACCATCTCCGAACCAAGAGGATGCCGAACCAACATTGCCAGGCCAGATTGTCTCGGCCCAAGCCCACCAGCAGCTATATACATCCAGGACCCCTGCCCCCAGCCTCACTCTATAAATAGAGGGGCAGGGGTACAACAATGGCAGACAAGTTTGAGAGCTCAAGCACGGATAGAACTTTCAAACAACTTTCAGTTACTTGTAATCAAAGCTTTGTACTTATAATCTGAATAGAAAAGGAGAATAACATATAAAGTGGACGTAGGCACGTTCTGGCCGAACCACTATAAATCTGTGTGTCTTTTACAGTTTAGTCCCTGCTTTTTATATATTTGCATAAATCACCCAAATCACTAAAAACAACATAAAATCAACTAATTCATACGACTTGGAGGTGTTTGCCCATTTTTTGTGCAAACATTTTTGGTGCTTTCACTGAGAAACAGGAGCTCGAAGCTTCAGCTTCTCCCACTGAACCCTTTTTCTGTCAGCGTCATTCACTGCTTGGAAAACATGCCTCCCGGACGGAAGAAAGATGCTAAAAAAGGAAAGAACATCGCAACTGACAGTATCCCAGATCCAGTGATCAGAGATCAAGACAATCGTCTGGTCCCAACAGCAAATGTAAATCAGGCAAATCCGGCAGCCCCTGCTACGGAACAACCAATTACAAGGGCGGATCTGGACAGGGTTGTGGCTGAAGTAACTAACTGCTTCGCATCTCAACAAGAAGCCTTGGTGGATCAACTCATGTCACGCTTAAGGGATGTTGAAGAAACCAACCACAACACTGAATCATGGGGTGAGTCCCGGTCTGGAGGATCTAGGAGACGACAAAGGTCTTTCTTCTTCGAAGAGGCTAACAACAGAAACAACAATGGTAGGAGCCGAGCCCGGACTCAGCCCGAATTCCGACCCGAGGAAACGCTTGGAGCCGAACCCAACGGGGGAGGTACCAGGCAAGGGTCGAATGTAGCTAAGCCCGCCATGCTACCTAACCATGGAAACACCAAGGGACGGGGCCGAGCTGGAGTCCAGCCCGAAGTTGGACCCGAGGAAGTGCTGAGAAGAGAACCCAGCAGGGAAAGATCAAGGCAAGGGCCAACTGTGGCTGACCCCAGCATGCCCCCGGAAGACCAGAGGCAGCCATTGGAGAATGTTAGGATCGATAGACGACACCATCCCTACAGGTCATCTGGACGGAATCAATCTCGTAGGGAAGAACCAAACTCATTTCTATCCGCTCCAAGTTCTGATGAAAGGATGGCGCGATTGTTCAGAGAGTGCGTCCGATGGGACCAAAGAGATCGAGGGATAGGCGCTAGGGTGACCAGCCCCTTCACCCGCAATATCGAAATCGCCATCACCCCCCGGGAATGAAAAATGCCAACAATGGAACCTTAAAAGGGAACCTCTGACCACGTTGTACACTTGCAGAGATACACACAACATATGCTAATGAGCGGAGCAACAGAGGAAGTGTTGTGTAAATGGTTTCCACTATTCTTGGCAGATCTAGCTACCTCCTGGTTTTGCCATCTGCCCCAAGGATCCATCAGCTCATGGGAAATGTTGAAAGAAAAGTTCATCAGCCAGTTCCACATTCATGTGGAACAACCCAAGGACGCTTATTCCCTATCTAATATCAAACAGAAGCCCGGGGAGACGGTGCAATAATATCTAACCCAATTCAACGCCGCAGTACCCGCCGTCCAAGATGCCGACGAGAAACTTATCTTAATGGCCCTCTGCAGTGGTGTGCATCCGGATACTAAGTTTGCTAGGAGACTAACGAAAGAAAAACCAGCTATCTTAAACGATTTCTTCCACGAAGCCGGGAAATATATGAGACTCGAAGATGCTGCCATTGAAAGGCAGACATGGCAACAAAGCAAGGCAGCTCATGGCAACACATCCGCAGTGACAAAGGACGTTCGAAGAAATGACTCCAGAGATAGCACTGGGGGCAAGAAGGGGAAAAGCGCTTATATAGGCCAGGACCGAGATTTAACTCTTACATTCCTCTAAATGAAACAATCGAAAACATCTTCTTGGCCACCTAGGATGAAGTTAGATACAAGCGCCCCCCGCACAAGAAGGAATCAGATAATGCAATTAAGTCTGGAAAGTTCTGCCGATTCCACGAATCTCATGGGCATGACACCAATGAATGCCATCATCTCCGGGACTTGATTGAAGAACACATCAGAAGGAAGAGACTAGAGCGCTATGTGAAAGGTCAGAACAGGTCTTCAACTCCTGTCAATGAGAACCTAGGGCTGCCCCTTCCGGAAGTAGGCGGAGGAAATCGCAACACCAGCGGCTCCGGTCAAGAGAAGATAGTGGTCCTTACCATATTAGGATGACCGCACATCGCCGACGGAATCTGGGCAGAGATGGAGAGATACGGTAAGTCACTTAGAAACAATGAAGGCTACGTTAATTCTGATACAGAAGAACGCCACCCGAAATGGAAAGAGAATGATGACATCACATTCAGTAGGCGTGATCTAGAGGGAAGGAAGTACCCTCACGTGGATCCTATGGTCATCTCTGCCTGGTTCGGTCAAGCCAAGGCTTCCCGAATTATAGTAGACACTGGAAGCTCAGTAAATATCCTATTCAAGCATGCTTTCGACAAAATGAAGCTGTCAATGAAGGATGTGTCTCCCTGCAGCAAACCGCTGCATGGCTTCACTGGAGATGCGAAGATGCCCCTCAGGCAACTGGACCTCTTTGTCGAAATAGGAAGTCATCCCCGCTCCATTGTGCGAAAACAAACATTTGTGCTAATAGAGAACCACTCGGCCTACAACGCCTTTTTGGGAAGACCAGCCTTGCCTGACTTTCAAATTGTCCTAGCCCCGTGGTGCCTGAAGATGAAATTTCCATCAGATAACGGAATAGGAGAAATAGAGGGAGATTAAGACGCCGCTCGAGATTGCTATGTGACTGAACTTCGCAATAACCGCAGGAAGGATAAAGGGAAGGATGCAGAGACTTCTCTCTGCAAGAAAAACTTGGAAGCATAGAAATTAAAGAAAGCCCCTCCTCTTCGATATACCAGCGATCCTTTCAACAAACTAGACCCCAGGGACAAGGAGGAGGAGGCCACCACCGAGCCTGCAGAGGCTATGGAATTTGTATCCGTAGACAAACACGACCCAAGTAGACTGCTGAGAGTCGGGTCTCAGTTAAGAGCGGAATTGAAGGATCAACTCGTTGATTTTCTTCGCCACAACATGGATGTATTTGCATGGACACACGCCGACATGACAAGAATCTCCCCAGACGTAGCATGCCACGTACTGAACATCGATCCCACCAAGGTGCCAGTAAAGCAGAAAAAGAGGAGCATGGGGGCAGAGCGATCAGCGGCCCTCGAGGAAGAAGTAAAGAACCTACTGACCAATAACTTTATACGAGAAGCCATCTACCCAGAATGGATTGCCAACCCGGTACTGGTAAAGAAAGCTAATGGGAAGTGGCGAACATGCATCGATTTCTCCAACTTAAATGACGCTTGCCCGAAGGACTGCTTCCCACTCCCCCGAATCGACCAACTCGTGGACAGCACAGCCGGACACGAACTCTTATTCTTTATGGACGCATACTCAGGATATAACCATATCCCTATGCATGCCCCCGATGAAGACCACACTAGTTTCATCACTGACCGGGAATTGTACTGCTACAGAGTAATGCCTTTTGGACTTAAAAACGCCGGAGCTACTTATCAGCGCCTCGTCAACAAGATGTTTGCGGAATTAATAGGACGAACTATGGAAGTTTATGTGGATGACATGCTGGTAAAATCAAGAAAAGCCAACGATCATATAAACCACCAGGACGAGATGTTTCAAGTACTTCGCCAATATGGAATGAAGCTGAATCCTCTAAAGTGCTCCTTCGGAGTATCGTCGAGAAAGTTCTTGGGATTCATCGTCCATGCCTGGGGGATTGAAGCAAACCCCGAACAAGTCCGGGCTTTGCAAGATATCAAGATACCATCCACTCGAAGAGAGATGCAAAGCCTAAACGGGAAAGTGGCCTCCCTAAGCAGGTTCATCTCTAAAGCAACCGACAAATGCATCCCTTTCTTTGAAGCTCTGAAGAAAGACAAAGGAAAGTTCGAATGGACTGACGAATGCTCGATAGCCTTCCTTAACTTAATCGAACACCTCCAGAGACCACCAGTACTCTCAACTCCAAATGAAGGCGAGTAACTATACATATACCTTGTTGTATCGTCCTATGCTTTAAGCGCCACTTTGGTGAGAGAAGACAACCGCGCACAACGGCCCGTATATTGTGTAAGCAAGAGATTTATAGGGGCAGAAGCCAGGTACCCTAAACTTGAGAATCTAGCATACTGTCTGCTAATCACGTCACGGAAGCTGCGATACTATTTCCAATCTCATTCCATCAGAGTTTTAACCGATCAACCGCTAAGGCAGGTACTCCATCGCCCCGACACTTCAGGGCGACTACTTAAGTGGTGCATTGAACTGAGTCAATATGATATCACCTACCATCCTCGCACCGCCATCAAAGGACAAGCCATGGCCGATTTTATTGCCGAATTCACTACCAACGAAGGTAAGGATCAATCTGAAATAGCAAAAGATATCAAGTGGAATCTCTTTGTAGATGGAGCATCGAACGAACAGGGCTCGAGGGCAGGTATTGTGATAATCACCCCCAGGGGAAGGAAGCTGCGCTATGCCCTAAAGTTGGAATTCGCTGCCACCAACAACGATGCAGAATATGAAGCAGTAATAGCAGGACTGGAACTTGCCTTAGAAATTGGAGTCAGTTCTTTATGTCTCCATAGCGATTCCCAACTTATCGTAAATCAAATACTGGGAGAATTCCAGACTCGAGGAGAATGACTCACAGCATATCTAAAGAAGACCAGGCTGCTGCTCAATCAATTGGATCACTATTTAATCAAACACATTCCTCGAGGAGAGAATCAAGAGGCCGACGAACTGGCAAAACAAGCTAGCATGAAGGACGGCACCACTTCCGAAACGGTAGCCATCTCAAAACAACAACCCCCAAGTTTCGAACAAGAGGATCTGATAGCTGCAATCGAAGAAGAAACTTGGATGACTCCTATCCGGAAATACTTGCAAAATGGAACACTACCCAACGAGCATAACGAAGTCAGGAAAATCTTAAGGAGTGCTTCCCGCTACATGATACAAGAAGGCATCCTCTATCGGCGCGGCTTCTCTAACCCCTTATTAAGATGTGTCGGCGGAAGGGAAGCCAAGGAAATCTTATCCCACATCCATCGAGGAAGTTGCGGAGACCACACTGGAGGGCAGACTTTGGCAAAGAAGATACTTCGATATGGATATTTCTGGCCCACCTTAAACAAAGACGCCTTGGACTTCGTCAAAAAATGCGACAGATGTCAGAAATTTGCTAAAATCCCTCGACTACCAACCAATGAGATTACTCAGATGGACTGTCCTTGGCCCTTTGCGGTATGGGGAATTGACCTGATTGGCGAACTGCCGATGGGCCGAGGCGGAGCCAAATATGCTATAGTGGCAGTCGACTATTTCACCAAATGGGTGGAAGCGGAACCTTTAAATAAAATATCTTCGGCAAAAGTTATTAATTTCTTGATCAAAATTGTTTTATGCAGGTACGGGGTTCCACTCAAAATCATATCGGACAATGGACTTTAATTTGACAGCGAGGAATTCACCGACTGGTACCGAGAGCACGGAATTCACAAAAGTTTTTCATCTGTAGCTTATCCCCAGGAAAACGGACAAGTCGAAGCTGTCAACAAAATTCTCAAAACTCTAATCAAGAAGAAACTTGAAAAGTCAAAAGGCGCTTGGGTGGACGAACTTCCTACGGCACTTTGGGTCTACCGCACATCTTACAGAACATCAACAAGACATACTCCTTTCTCTTTGGCATACGGATCGGAGGCCATGCTCCCAGTTGAAACTGTAGTGCCCTCCCACAGTAGGATCCACTACAACCCAGAAGGGAATGAAGAACTCCTACACATGTCTTTGGACCTAATCGAAGAAAGAAGAAATGATGCAGCACTTAAAGCGGCAGCTCACAAGCAAAAAGTGGTAGCACGATACAACTCCAAAGTCAAGCACCGCAGCTTGCGAGAAGGAGACCTTGTTCTCAAACGGATCTTCCCGCGCCCCGGAGCACTAGATCCAATCTGGGACAGACCCTATGTAATTCATAAAGATCTCCACAACGGAGCTTATATTTTGTCAACAGTGGACGGAGAGGTGTTCCAGAGGGCATGGAACATCCAACACCTTCGTCGATACTTTTCTTAACTTGTACTGCCTACATGAAGTGAATTAACGAAGAGAATCAGTGGACGTTGGCATTTTCGTGCCGAACCACTTTAAAAATCTTGTCTCTTTTTAACTTGTTCCTTTATATCTTGGCTGCTTGTTAAGATTTATCCTTTTCTATTGAACAAAATCCTGTATAACGGCATTTCCATTCTGGACACTTCACGGCACAACCTCACCTGGACAAGACCTAACAAGTACTATACGAATCTATGCCCTCGTCAATGAGACACTTTTGCTCCAGCATCCCTCTGCTGCGGGTTAACTCATTGCTCGCGACGGCCCTCAAAGCCAACTGTAATGAGCCGATCATAAGCCACCGAGAAGGCCGACTATAGCCGAGGCAGCTCATTACGGCGTTCGGCTCGCCGGCGATTGTGAACCGATTATAAGCCCCAACATAAGGTGTGGCCAGCCAGGGGCAGTTCACAGTTGATGATTGGCAACCACGCTAGCCGGCCATGATAAATCGAATAATACCCACGATTACGGGCCATAATGGCTCGGGTAGTTACTATGCGCGATCTCGGCTCCGATGTGTCTTAAGTACTGCAATGGTAAAAAAGAAAACTCCCCGCGGAGGCGTAAGATGGGTGACGAATGTCTCCAAGACCCACAGCTAGGGAAAGTGACTACAAAACCCGTTTGCCACGAACTTAAGCACATCGAAGGCCTTTCGTGATTGGAAGTTTTACTATTTCTTATATTTCCATTTTATTTATAAAAACTTTCCTCCTATCCTCTATAACGATCACTAAAGTACAGGACACATAATGGGAGACACTCGCTAGTGGAAATGAGAACTCACAACTGAATAACAGGTCACTCAGCTGCATTCCATCCTCAGTCACACAAGACATTCAAAGCTACCGTCGACAACTAAAACATTCTACAACTAAAACATGAAGGGCGGTACTTCCTTTTCTTGTACATAAACATGTAGCTATAGCCTATTCACACATCACACTAACATTGCGAGACATGAAATTACATTTTAAGCAAGAGCTTAGCATCAAACGCGATTAAAGCACATGCATATACACAGCTATATTTCTTATGCAACACATCAAAATAATGATAGCATTCAAATATGACAGAATCGGCTTATGTTATAAAATTATATAAGAATAAAATCATTCGCTACAATGACACAATTACATAATTACAGCCTAAAAGTGCATTAATGTTTTGGACTAGTATATTCAGGAATGCCAAGTAAACCAAAAAAGTAGTCAGCTGCAGCGGGGCTCCGCCTCTATCCTGCTAGCCCTCTGGGACCTACTTGACCGCTGGATCAGAGCTCCTAGCATGCTGGCCAAAGGTCCCACCTGTCCGATTCAGGTGAAGAATCCATCAGATAAATGATACGCAGTCAAGTTAAGAAAAGATTGAGAAGGAAGACTTACCAGCATCTGCTCTCTGATCATCATCCCCCAACTGCACACCCACTTCCTCGGCGGTAAGCAGCCGCATGCCCTCCTTCACTGCCACTTTCTCCTCCTCAGTAAACTGGGCCGTGACCACATCCATTCTGAAAGCTACACCACCCTCCTTATCCGCCTCAGCCTTGGCCTCCTCTAAAGCCCGGAGATATATCCTAGCCATGACCCGGGGATAATCGTCCATCCAGGACAGGTTGCCCTGCTTCCAAGTACGGAAGTACATGTCTTGGAGCATCTTGTCCACTATCCCCTCGTCCTCCTCAAACTCCCTCAGTCGGGCCTCGGAAGCCGACAGCCTCGCAACGCCAGCATCTCTCTCCAATCGGTATCTCGAGCCGTCAGCCTGAAGGGATTTCCGCATCGCCTCCATCTCCTCCTTCAGCTTAGCTTGAGCAAGCTCTACGGCCTCAAGCTTCCCAGATAACTCCTCTATCTGCTCAAGATCCGCTCTCCGAACCTCATCCACAGTGGCAATGGCCATATCGATTCGTTCCTTGCAGGTGGCCTCCATTTTTCGCAGCTCGGCTCTACTAGCCTCCTCCATAGTTTTCTTTAGCCGTCTGGAGGCCGCCTCATGCTGGGAGATCTGAATGGCATGATCGGCAAGCTGTTTGGCCTGATCGGAAACCATTAGCCGCAGCCGAATGTTAGCACTTCCGATTTCCTCTCCAGCCTTGACCAGTCGGGCGTGATGCCCCATTAACTTCTTGGTCTCTTCAGCCACCCGATCGATGTTTTCCTTGGCCTCATCCCCCATAGTCACAATCTGAGTGGTCAACAAGTCGAGATCCAAAGACTTAGCCTCATCAAGCACCCTTACCATAGGATTGCAGGGTAGGAGGTGCTCACCGGTAACCTCATCGAAGGAAATATCATGAGAACTCAGGTCCAGATCTGTATAACCCGCAAATGGGTTACGAGCCAAGCCGGGGCGATCAACATGAGTAACGGAAGGATTCTCTGATGGATGCGGAGACGGTATGGACTCGGTATCCTCCCCCGTGATGTCATGAATGGGCTGGGTTGGGGGCTGAGGTCCAGGTGAAGGTTCGAACATGGAACTCCTCCTCTTTCTCTTTTGAATATCCTCTTCGATGACTCCGAGAAGAGGACGGTAACTGACTACGCCCCCGGAATGGTCAGTCGAGGGCTTCGGTTTAGCAGAAGCCTTGAAGAGTTTGAATTGCTCAAGGCGGTGCCGAATGTCTAATGTCTTGGCCGCCTCAACCGTTCCTGAAATAAAAACCAAGTGTTACAAGCATGTACGAGACTATAATCCAAGAAACATGTGAAGTTAAAAGAGTAGTCGAAAATTCACCTTGAACCGCCGGAGTTATCCCAGCTGAAATGCTCTCAGAAGATGGACTGGCACCAGTCCCGACCTTATCTGATTTCTTCGGTTTCCCCACCAAGGCCGACCCTTCCTCCAATCCCTCAAAGGCTTGGTGGAAAGCATCATCCGTCCACTCTTGAATCTCACATGCTTGCCCAGAGGTCAAGGCACCAACTCCACTACCACTCTGTCCTTCGCCACCATTACCACCATCACCTTCTCCATCACCTCCGCTCTCCTCCTTGCCTCTTTCCTCCTCTCCACTTTCCTCCTTCGGAACATCTGGGCGTGTGCTGGGAGAGGATCCATCAGATTTCTTGAGCTTCTTCCCCCCGACGACTGGAGGTATCAAGAAGGGTCTCCTCTTGCTGCTCTTTGTCGTGGCCCCTCCTTTTGCTTTGGCAGCTCTTTCCTCAGCCGTATCCCTCTGCTTGACCACAGGCTGATGTGGTAGAATCAAGTTGTGTCCCAGGAGAGTGGCATTCCTGATTAAGTAAGAAGCTGACAAATCCCTTCCCGAAATGGCCTCTATCTCCGCGGCCATCTGAACCAGATGATCATTCTCCACGACCGCAAAGCCACATGTCGCTAGCAAGAGATAAAAGCACATAAGAAGAAGCACCTCGGTCTGAACGGAAATTATAAATAAGCTTCAACTTACAGCCAGAGGTGAAGCGGTGGATCGAAACGGTGTCATCCTGGACGAAGAACCATTCCTTCTTAAACATGGTGAACTTTGAATACAAGTCCAAGACCGGCTTGAAGGACACGGTCGATTCCAAGCTGATGTATGGAGACCCCTTCTTGTAACCTCTCAAGTTGTATAGATACCGAATCTCCCGGTTAGAAGGGGACGCCCGTACTTTCTCTGGAAAATCACGAATAGGCACACCAAGATAGCGTAGGAGTTGGGCTGGAGCTGGAAAGGGGCCACCTTCAAATAGGTGACAAAGCTAACTATCCAAGCATTGATTGGAGGAATGGCCCCACACATGCAGTGGTACCTACTATAAGCAAAGTATCCTTCAGGGGGATTATATGGCATGACCCCCTCCCCTGGCAACAGCATGCGTGCTCTATCAATCCCAAAGGAGTGGGAGATAACATCAAGCTGCTCCTCTCTGAGAGAGCTCGGAAAGCAATCAGGAGGAGGGTTCAGAAGCTCTTGGGGACCATACCCATCTACTAGCGATCTCGGGGTGGGTCCACGACGTTCCGGTCCTGGCTGGGCTTGGGGCACAACGGGGGACTCTCGTCTATCCGTAGATTTTCTCTTTTCTGATCGAGTTTCCACTTTGCGAGACATTTATCTGTAACACCGGAAAAACATATTGTTAGAACAAGGAGTATGAAAATACAAACAAACAAATACATGCAGCCTGGAGTCTCATTCGCAATTCGAAACATAAAAGCTCGAGACCAGAGACCATTCGGCCTCACACTTCTCAAACTCATTTGGTAGTTCAAGGACAAAAGGTCATTCGGTATTTTAGGAGCCACAAGCCTATTCGGTAATTGAAGATAATAGTTCATTCGGCAGAGTAGATACTCACCTGGCTCGGCAAGAACTTGATTCGGCTAACACGTTGATTCGGCAGGGATAATAGTTTGATTCGGTAAAAACGGGAGAGTGGTTCGGCTAATGAGGAAAAACAGAGGCGTTAGGCCCCTATTTATAAGCAAATACCAATAGCCGGACCAGTTGGTTCGGCGCTAGAGACCGGATGAGAACATCCAAGCTTAAAGAAAAGCACGCCATGTGCATGCACATGCCCTACTTTGGGGGGCAAGTGGTGGGTGAGTTTTGACCGGCTCCTTCCCTACCACCAAATCAACTCTCGCCGGACCGGCTCCACACCATGCCCACCGAACCGCCTACCTCCTGAGCACTGTCGAACCGCCTACCTCCCAAACAACACCGTACCAACCCACTCACAAGTCACCACCGAACCAACACATATCCACACCACTACCGAACCAGCCTAACCGGACCAAGCTACGCCCTCGACCGAACCGAGGCCTCTCCATCCACTACCGAACCAAAAGCCTCTCCAATTCCACATCACTGATCCAAGGCACCACTAGACCGCTTATCTAACCTACACCGAACCAACATGCTACCAAACCAACCATTGTCGGACCGAAAAACAACTCCAACCATCACCGAACCAAGAGGATGCCGAACCAACATTGCCAGGCCAGATTGTCTCGGCCCAAGCCCACCAGCAGCTATATACATCCAGGACCCCTGCCCCCAGCCTCACTCTATAAATAGAGGGGCAGGGGTACAATAATGGCAGACAAGTTTGAGAGCTCAAGCACGGATAGAACTTTCAAACAACTTTCAGTTACTTGTAATCAAAGCTTTGTACTTGTAATCTGAATAGAAAAGGAGAATAACATATAAAGTGGACGTAGGCACTTTCTGGCCGAACCACTATAAATCTGTGTGTCTTTTATAGTCTAGTCCCTGCTTTTTATATATTTGCATAAATCACCCAAATCACTAAAAACAACATAAAATCAACTAATTCATACGACTTGGAGGTGTTTGCCCATTTTTTGTGCAAACAGAAATTATTGGTACCCACCTTTTAATAGGGTCCTAAAAAGTTAGAGTTTAGGAAACCAAACCCAATTTGGTTTAGTATCCTTTTTATAAATATAGTTTTCATTATGATGAACATTATCCATAAATGTTTTAATGTATTTATTTCTTATTAATACATTGTTAGTCTTTGGTATCCAAATTTTAACTACCTTGTTTTCTACTTTTGTTTTAATAGGTTTCTTTAGCAATATTTGTTGTTTTGAATCCATATTCCTTTTAAAATTTGTATTTTTCTTTTTAGGAATTTTTGACTCCTTTTTATATCCTAATCCATGTTTACTTGAAGAGGATTGAGAATTTTCTAAAATCTTCGATAAATTTTCTCTTCCTTTGTTAAAGTTAGAAACATTTTTAGTGATGTTATCTAATCTAGCTTGAAGACTATTATTTTCTAACTCAACTTGTCTAATTTTAGTTTTTAACTCATGATTTTCAGAAACAATTATATCATTCTTTGTTTTTTGAGTTTCAATTTCTTGACTTAAAAGTGATAATTGAGTTTCCGAATTTGAATGAGATTCTTGAACTTTTTCAAATTCTTCTTCTAAGATTTTCTTTTCATCTTTTAACATATCCCTTTCAAATTCAGCTTTGTTTTGATTTTCACGAGTTTCTTTGAATTTCTTTTTAAGAGTTTTTATTGTGCTTAAAGTTCAGTGTTTACTTCAATTAAATCGTCGAAAGTTAAATTATTTACCTCAGATTCTTGAGCCATGAAGCATACATTTGCCTGTTCATTGTCGCTATCACTATCATTTTTGGATAAAGATGAATCTGAATTGTCCCATGTTACAAAAAATGCCTTCTTTTAAAATTTATCCTTCTTGTTTTTGTTGTTGAAGTTTTTCTGATTTTCCTTCATTTGTTCTTGACAATCTTTTTGCATATGTCCTTTCTTATGACAATTGAAGCATTCTATATTTGAGGATGAAGGTTTGTTCAAGAAATTCTTTTTGAATCCGTTTTTGTTTCCTTTTCTATACTTTAGGAATTTCTTGAAATTTTTGGTTATAAATGCTTGATCCGCATCTTCAGACTCTGATTCTTCCTTTTCTGCATGAAAAGCAACATTCTTTCTTTCTTGAGCTTGATCCTTTTTAGCTTGCATATTTACTTCATACGACATAAGATTTCCAATCAATTCTTCTGGTTTCATTGTAGATAGATCATTTGCTTCCTCGATTGCTAGTACTTTTCTCTCATCATTCATCAGTGAGTGAATTTAGAACTTTAGACACAATGTCAAAGTCCGTGTATCTTTCTCCTAGTCCGATTAGAGCATGATGAATATCTTGAAATCTTGAGTACATGTCATTGATGGATTCATTTTGTCGCATTCTAAAATTTTGGAATTGATTCTTCAGCATGGATATCTTTGTTTGTTTAACTTTGTTTGTGCCTTCATGTATGACTTTAAGTGTTTCCCATATCTGATATGCAGTAGTACATATGCTAACACGGTTGAATTCATTTCTATCCAGGGCGCAAAATAGCATATTCATAGCTTTGGCATTTGCACTAGCTTCATTCTTTTGAATTTGTGTCCATGTAGGATAATCGGTTGTGGGTACAACGAACTCTGCTTGAGTAGCATTTCAGGCTTCGAAACTTGTTGCTTGCATATAAATCCTCATCCTTGTAGCCCAATAGTTATAGTTTAGTCCATTAAATAGAGGAGGTCTTTGGGTAGATTGTCCTTCCGCAAATGTAGAACTATAGGCAGATGTTGTGCTTGTACTTGTGTTATTTTCCGTATTATCAATATGTCTAATAACGGTGTTATGGTTATAGGACGACCTTGCTCTGATACCAATTGAAAGAGGCTATGCGGTAGGAACATGTAATATGGAATAACGGAATAGTCTAGGTAGATAAAGTAGGTAAATGCAAGGAGACACCAGGATTTTATACTGGTTTGGACCTCTCGTCCTACGTCCAGTCTCTAAGCTTCACTTAGGAATTTCACTAACTAACACCCTCACTTCACCCGAAGGAATAGGTTTACAACTTACCCGAACAACCGAACGGGATTTCTTGCCTCAACTACCAAAGAGGACTTCAACTCAATTACTAAAATACAATATTTGACTTGTTGTGTTCTTGTCAACACTAATGAGTCTAATGTAGTACAATATTCCTATAATCTTATCCTCGAGAGTATGCAATGTGTTTGTGAGGATTTAGGAAATGTGAATTGCTATGAATCAAAAGAATGTTATAAACAAAAACAATAATTCAAGCAATAGATTAGTGATTGCTTTGAGAATATCTAGAAAATATGAACAAGAGAATAGTTAGATTAAAGCAAGAGAATTCGGTACCTTAAATGATGTTAGAATCATGTATATATACTTGTAGAAGAGATGCATATGTTGTCAAAGGTTGCAAACAAGAGATGCTTCCATTTCCATTGATGAAAGGTTGCAACTCTTGGGAGGAAGAAGGTGTCTTTTCATAGAAAATTCGCAGGTTCAAATTCAGTCGACTGAGCAGGGAATTCAGTCAACTGAAAATATGAAGTAAAATTTTCGGGACCAAATTCAGTCGACTGTGCAGGAAATTCAGTCGACTGAAACTGTGCATGTGTATAAATTTGTTCCAGTTTCAGTCGACTGACTGTTCCTGTTCAGACGACTGAACTCATAAAACCTGCATAGTTAAAACTTAATGGAAACATGAAGTTTATAAAAAAAATTCTAGTGTTCGTGCAAGTTTCTTGAGGATAGATTTTAACAATATATCTAGACTAAGACACATGTAAAAACATACTTTAAGTTTGTTTGGTCTTCATCTATCTTCCTTTAGCATTTGCTTATATTTCTTAAAAGCACATTGTCATTGATCAAAATCTTCGTGTATCAACACCGTAGAGTGTGCAAAGCACTGTAGAGCCTAGGAATATTTTTTGGGTATGTTGGAGCTGCAAATAAGTGACCAATAAAATAAGAAGGTGCAACTAAAAGGAAAACAGCAAATTTAAAGAAAGCAACCAAAGATGACAACTAAACGAAATAGAACTGCAAATGAAAAAAAAATTGAAAAGAAAATTTTCTTATGTAAACTGTGCTTGAGAAAGAAAATAGAGATTTTTATAGAATAGTGGCAAAAGTCCCAAGTACAGAGAAAAAGGTGCATAAAAGTAAAACAGGAAATGTGAGGTTTTCCATTTTCCACCTTCTTTATAACATAAGAAATCGAATTTGAAAAATTAGAATTTTCTAAAATTCGAAAATTAAAAGTTGTATGGTAGGTTTGGACATAAAATAGTTGAACTATGCTCATATTCACTATGTAACGTCCCGTAAATTTTAACGGTTTTAATAAATTATTTAACTGAATTTTTGTGAATTTTAAATAATAAAATTTTAAAATAAAGTTTTGATATTTGGAATATGTCTATATAAGCATAACAAATGGTAAATTTTCAACAGAAAGTATGGAAGTTAGTTCTGTTGTGTAATTTTATTTAAATTTAAACCAGTTAATATTAAATGATAATAAAATGCTTTCCAAACCTGAAAATTTTATATAATAAATTTGTAAATCATCTTCTGAGTGAGACGTCATATTTCGTTTCTTCAAATTTTGACCGCTATTGCTCCGTCTATCTTAATTTTGGAAAATTAGCGGCATTTTTGGTACCGAACATCGAATTTTGATAAATGGTCGTATCGCTGATATCTGTATACCATTTTGATCGTCTCGTCGTGCTGATCTCCACAGTGTATTCATATGTGTGTTTTGGAATCCGGTATGCAGTGCAATCTGCGAACGTCTAGCATATTGGTTCCGCAGCCAACTCTTTTTCGTCTCTCTGTCCTTCCATTTCCCATCGTGCAAAGCTATCAGCCACTAGAAATTAATTATTTCTTGGATTCCACATTTTTGTTTTAACTATTCCTGGTTCCAATATTTATTAATCGGTTCATTTTCCTCTCTGACCATTCGTTTCTTTGAACTATTTCTTTTAAAGAAAAAGAATTATTTACATGTCGGAGCCATGTCTCCTTCACTTCCCAACCATTTCCACTATGTCAACCATCTCAAGCCCTGCTTCCACGCGAAAAACTCCACCAAACCGTTCCCCTCTGCTACTTTTCCCCCGCCACTCATCTTCCTCCGCCTCACACTGACCTCACGGCCGCTGCCACACAAGCCCAGCGTCTCCACCTTTTGTGCCGCGACCAACCTGCCTTCCCTTCTTCCCTATGCCCTACCTCCTCCATTGTTCCTTCCCACGCACGTCCTTGCGCCTCACCAGCAAACAAATCTAACTTTTCCCTGACCTGTGCCTCCTTGGTTCCCCTTCGAGCCACCACACAAAGTCGTTCCCACCTTTTCTTCAGCCTTGCCTGCTCCTCTAACAGAGTCATGGAAAGCAAGACAATAATATATTTTATATGTTATATATGCATTACATTATGACTTGAAGCCACCTTTGCTTTGCCGAGATCTTTAAGTGCAAGCACTCATGTCTTCTCTTTACTTTATAATATATATATATATATATATATATATATATATATATATATTTGTTGATATATATAAGTATTAAGTTGTTTGTGTATATTTGTTATATTTTATCTGTAGATTATATGTGTAAGTATATTATAAAGGAAGTCTTACTCTTTTGCTCTGTTTTATAGAAAAATATGTTGCTTTGTAATTTATCTGGGCTTGATTCATGTATATGATGTATATATCTCATGCGTACATATATGTCTATAAAATATTATATTGTAAAAGAGGTTGTTTATATATGATAATTAGACCTATATGTTTATGTAAGTTTATATATATGTTAGTTGTATGTATAACATATATATATATACACACAATGTATATAATGTTTGTAAAGTATGTATATTAGCTGGACCTGTCATAGCCGTGACTATTCACTTTTATATAGCTTTATATGCAATTTGTAAAGTATTTTATATATAGTTTCAACAGCTTTGAATGAATACATAATATATAAGTGGTTCCGGATCTTTAATATTGAGTTTTTATATATATAAACATTGAGTTTTAAAATATAATATGTATGTAAAGTTATATATTGGTTCTATATAATAGTTATATATATATATATATATATATATATATATATATAAGTATATCATGTGATTTAAGTTTATATCAGAAGATACAAATTTTAAGTCTATATATAAGATATATTAGTCTGTTATGTCTTAGTGTAAATATTTATAATAGTTTATTTTATACATAGGTTATTTACGTATTTGTTTATAAGTGTGTGTGTCTATATTTCAAATTATATTATGTAGATATGCTTGTTTTTATATGTGTTTTTATTTAAAACAATGATTTTGATATATATATATATATATATATATATATATTATTTAATATGTGCTTAAATTAACATTGATTTGAAAATAAATATAATATATATATTTTCTGTATGTATCCAGATATTTCTGATTTATTTTATCAATTTCTTATCTATCAGCTTTGTCCGTCAAGTGTTCAGCTTACGTCGCTTTGAGATCGGTTGGATCGGTCGATAGTCTGGATCGTGACTCAAATCGTAGCTTATCTTGTTATATATTCTCTCTAGCCTCGAAAGGTGAGCAATCACTCACGATTAACGTTCTTGTATGTATTAAATTTGATTTCATTTGAAACGATAATTGAAATATGCTACTGTTAGTTATTTAAATTGCTATGTATATGTTATTATACGTATTTGTTCACCTGTGACATCTGACACAATTATCTGTTATTTATGTTTTATCTGTTATTGATGGTATGTGTCTGTTATTGACATGTTATATTATTATCATCACTGTTCTTGTAACAACCCTATATTTTGTGATTATTTTAATTGTATATTTTAATTATTTTTAATTGAAATATCCTAATTTAAAAACTTTATTTTATTTATTAAATTAAATAAATTTTGTTATTTTAAATATAAATTTTGATTTTGATGTGAATTAGAATTCCAAACATGAATAAATAGAATATTTTCCAAAAATGTGAATTTTGGTCAATAGGTCAGACTTTGACTTCTAAATTTAAATTTTTGAAGTTTTCAATTTTGTCATTTATTTTGAAAATAAATTAAATTTCAAGAATACTGCTTTTCATTTTGTTGGAATCCGATTAATATTGTGAAAGTTATGCTTTTTACAATATTGTATGTAAATTGTTTTATTTAACAAAATTATTTATTTTAATTTATATAAATAATATTTTTGTTTGTTCTAATTTGTATATATATGTGTAACATGACATGTTATGTATATATTTTTATTTTTAAAACATTTTAAAAGTATATTTATAATTTTCAAATGTTGATTTTATTTTGTTTACAATTTTTAAAGTCTAGTTTCAATTATTAAGCTATTTTCTTATTTATTTTCTATTTTTCCTTAAATTATTTATTTATTTTCTCTTTCGCTTTATTTTTTTAAGATTTTTTTTAGTTTATTTTGATTTAAAAGAAAATGGAAATGTGAAGAGGCAATGACCTTTCGTTTTCTATGTCTTTTCATTAACTTGTCCTTCCAAATTCCTTTTGCCTTTTCATTTTGTTTAGCCAACCACATCTCTTTGCTTCAGCCGTGACTTCTTTCTCATATTCATGTGAGAAATATTTCTCATCTTCTCCTAAAACTCACGGCTTCAAAAGAAAAAAGAAAAAAAGAAAAAAGAACATGCTAATGGCTTCATTCTTTTTATCCTCTTTTCATTGTTTTTGGCTTCCTCTTCTGCCTTGCTTGCTCGGCTACTAGCTCTCCACCTTCACCACCGACCACCACCACCATCTACAGCAGCTCCACCCCCTTTTCTCTGATCAATTCAGGCCGTGCCTTCATGTTGAAGCATCACCACAAAAATTTGCACAAAACCCCTCCATAACATGCTAGTCGAGCCTTGATTCCACCTAACCCCTTCATAGTTGCTTCGGCCACCACCTTAGCACCATAACCACCAACATAACTTGACTTGACCATCACTCCAACCACAATCTAATCTGACATGACCTGTACAAGCATGAGTCGAGCCCAATTGACCCATAGGCCGAGCCTAAATGTGCATCCAAACTTGTCTTTTTGCCTTGTCTATTTGTATACCCATGTTGCATCACCTACCCCTTCGCATCTCCACTTGTAGCCGTGTGTTATGATGCTTAACCCGAGCTATAACACATGATGGCTACATAAGAGTCCCCTTTGGCTGAGCATTGGAGTGATTGAAGCATGGTCAAATTATTTTGTCTTTTGTTGCTTTTTATTTCCATTCATTTCAATGTATTTTGTATTGAATATTCATGTTTATATTGCTTGTGTTAATTGGTTGCTTACAAGATAATATATTAGCTCTCTCTCTCTCATTGGAATCAATTCGTGTTGTGTCGTGCCATATCATGCTTTCTAGAATTTACTCGTGTAGTTTGATTTGGCAACTTCAGCTTGAAAAGGTGAGTCATTCTCACTCCGACATTTTTACTTATGAAATAGTAAATTGATGACAAGTGTTTAGTAATTAAAATTTTTATGCAAGTTAATGAGGATTATGTGTTATGTTATTCCATATTATTACCATGTTAACTCTGTTAATTATCACCTCACATCTGATATTTGACATTATATTGTGACATTGACATGTTAGTTTGTATTGTTTATATTGTTTATGTATACGATCACATTGCAAGTTCCCTGTTATAATAGAATCACTATGAGTTGAAATTGTACATACCCGAACGGACATTAGAATAGGGAAAAATCATTATAAGCTGAAATGATAGGCTTAGGTGATTTTTATTGTATTTTATTTTACTTGGGATTGCGGGTTTGAAATGATAGAACCCGGCTTTTCTTTGTAAACTACGGATTGAAATGAAATATATACGTATCCCTCGACCTAGGTAGAAAATTTTATACAGACCCCGTGGTATATTTTTAAATGATTTTTATTAAGATGTGTATTTTTAAAAGTATGAAATTTGATTTAAAAATATATATTTATTAGTTTTGAGAACGTAGAAATATTATAGATTTCAACACTGTTTGAGTTATATTTTAAAGTGCTAAACAGTTTAACTTTTAGGATTGATTATTTGCGAAATTTAAGGAGTTTTGAATATATTTTAATATTTTAATTTTAATTTTTAAGGAATTTAAATTGAATTTGAATTTAAATAAGGTTTACTTGGTTATGTGTTAATTTTAATGAAATGTAATGACATAAATGAATTTTTGAATGGAATTTTGAAATGTGTTTTGTAATGATAATTGAAATAATAAATGAATGACATATTTAATTTTAAAATGATATTTAAATTTGAATACTTGAATTTGAATTCAAATAATTATTTGATAATGAGGTTTTGAAAGGATATTATATTTTAATGATTTTAAAATGGTTTTGAATGACACAATCTTTATTTCGATAAAGAATGTGAATTTGGAATGATATTTGATTTTTGATAAATGAATATTTGAAGTTTATATTAGTATGAAAGGATATTGAGTTTATTTGTAATTTGGGTTTATTTAAATGATATTGAATTTATGAAATGGGTATTTCCAAACTAAGTAGTGTTGAAATTAAATTTAGATATATGAAATTATTAAAAAAAATTAAAATATGGTGTATTAAAGTTTTGAAATATGGTATATTTAAAGCTTTGAATTATATTGAAAATTTTAATAGTTTATTTTGTGGATCCAATCTATATTTGAAATTGATAAGAGTTGAAATGTTTTGTTGAAAAACTGAATTTAATTGACACTGATGGTTTGAATTGAATTAAATTGCAAATTTGAAAATCTGGGTTTAATTGAATAAATTTGTAAAATGTAAAGAATTAAAGGAATGTTTCATAATTTCAAATGTATGATTTTGAAATGTTATGATTTTCAAAGTGTAATAATTTCAAGTACTTTGGTTTCGAAAGAGTTATAACTTTGAAAGTATTATGACTTGTGAAAGGTAAATATATGTTTGAGATGGAAATGATATCGTATTGATTTGGATATGGTTTTGAAATAAAATGGTTTTGGTTTCGAAGTATAAACTATTTTGAAAGGAATATAGTTTGGAAATGAAATGATTTGATTTTTTGAGTATAAACTATTTTGAAATGACCACGGCGTTATAATAACGATTGGTTGTTAAGGAGACCGGGATCGGAAGTTGTCATACTCTCTGCCAACTTCGTAAACCACTTTAACAACCGTGTACGCGGTGGAGATTCCAGAATGAAGTAGGATAGTGGCAACGTTCTTGAGGTATATTACATTGACCCGACTCCCATGAGTTGGCATAAGGTGGCTAAAACAGGAGCGATCTCGGGCCAAGTGAGGTCATTCCTCCTATCGAACACATTTCTTCGATACTATACTCTTACTTGTGGTTGTTTGATGGCCATCCTTCGATTTTGATTTGGAAGTGTGTTCTGAGGTGGTCGTATGTGGCTGCAACGTTACCACCAGCCCGTGTGCGTAATTGGTATATCTACCCTGGCATTTCCTTGCGTGCCGTGTCACCTACCATAGCGAGCCTTACTATGAGTTTGTTTTTCTCCCGTAGCCTATGGAGTATTTAGGGTAGCCTCCCGATCTGGAGATATGTTGATACAGGATGGACTACTGGGACTATTACGTGTTAAGGGAAATATTGGGTCACTCCTTAACGCTTTTTTAAAGTAAGTTTATTTTATTGTAAACATTATTATAATAGCGCAATATTACTATATAGTAAATTGTTTAGAGAATCCTTAAAGGATGGGCGATCCCAAGCATCCTTTAAGTTACTTATGCATTTTGTTACTGTTTACTTGAGTTGATTTACAGTTCATAAGTATTTATGTCTTGACTCGAGTGTTTTGTGTTTTGCTTTACGCTCGAGTCAGACGGAGTGATTCAGCTTTCAAGACTCATCTTCAGAGTTAGAGCTTTTCTTGAAGATCCAGCCATCTATCTTTGCTTCCTGTATCCAGTGTTTCCAGTGATGTATTCTGATTTGTACCTGATGTATCTTGTTACTCTTCTGTTGTATCTTGATTAACTCTGATGTATCTTATATATATAGTAGTTTCATGAACTACTATCTCTTTTACTTCCGCTGCATTATTGTTTACTCTGTGTCTGTGATCTATGATTATATATTTACTGTATATTCTGAGATTTGCCAAATTTTATTTACAACGCGGTATTTTGAGCAATTCAAGTCCGACATGTGCGGATGTGAATGGTTGACAATATCGGGTTGTTACATTTGGTATCAGAGCTTTGGCAGCTCTAGAAAAAACTCAGCATATATGGTAAATGTAATTACAGTCCCTGCGGTTCCAAAATCCATTCGTGTCCCTCACTATTTCGTCTTCTTTTGATTTTGGAGTATCTCATAACTTCACTTCGAATTATCTTTATAATGAGTCGGCGGTCTCGCCAATCTCAAATTGATTTGTAGAGGGGTGAAACTCCATTACAATAGCATCGATTCACCAAAGATTTTATATCCTCGGTTTAGATGCTAGTATCTCTTATAATTCAAAACTCTATCTCTTGAGATCGAATGTTGATTTACCCCAGAAATCAACATTGATCTTATTCTTTAAGTCACGGTTGACCCGGTTAAGGTTGCTCGCGATTTATATAAGCTCATCCATCTTCCTATTCTTTTATTTAATCATCTCATCTTTGTTTCCAACTTATCTTCAAATCATTCTTGAAGTGTATTTGTAAACTAATATTTAAATGTTTTGTATATTGTGTTGTTTGAGTTGTTGATGTTGATTTGGGTTTTTGATCGATTCGTCTAATCAACACTATCGATAAGATTTTCAAAAACTTGAACAGAGCAAACTGACACAATATGGTTTTTCAAATTTAGTAATGAAATAAATTTTGTAACTATATTATAAATTTTTATGGATTTTTATTGAATTGGTTATTAAGAAATAATATTTGATTTTTCATATCATTATCTCTTGTTTCATATATAAATAATTGAACTATAAAACATGGTTATAAATTTATTTGGAAATTTAAAATGAATTTAAAACAAGAATTTGAGAATTTAATTTCCGATGGATTTCAAACCTTGTATTTAAAGTTTTAAAAGGATATACTATTTAAAGTATTTTCGAATAGAAATTTGTTTCCAAAGAATTTTAAAGTTAAAAATTAGTGCTCTTCTCTTTATCGCTGGAAAATAACTTCGGTGATGACTGCATCATCATTGACATTCATTTTCGAGTTTCGAAGTGAAGAGACCATTTTGCAGTCTTGCTACAGTTTTGTTTTGGGGGATTTAATTGATTTGAATTTCTAAAATAAACCTGGATTTATAATGTATGCTGATATATGATTTCAAATTTGAATGGATATATATATATATATAGTATATGTGCATTTATTTATCTCTAAATAGTTTGGAATTTATTGAAAATTTAATTCCTAAATTTTATCTTGAAGGATAATGTAAAGGCCCACAAATCTATACCCCTTTGAACTAACATAATCCCACAACAGTTCTGTCCAAAGTGGCACAAATGTACGAGTCTTTGGGTAAAAGAAGAAAGAGGTAGAAGAAGAAGAAAAGAAAACAACATCAGAGTCTCACAATCGCAGCGGAACAAAATATAATATAATAACATCTTTTAAATAAAAAGAAAACTGTACTGTATACATATATACATATCATCATTATAGTACAACAAATATCCATACAGAGACAACTTAATAATTGTCCATACACAGCGGAAATAATAGTCAAATATGGAAGTACGCCCTGTCATCAGCTCATCTCCTGAACTCCTTAGCTGTTAACCTGATCCTGTTTAACTCAGTCTGACCCGAGCATCATATAAAACAACACCCGAGTCAGTCTGGAAAACCAGCGTGAGAAATCACACTCAATTGGATTATTATATTTTCAAAAATCCTTTGAAAAACAAAAGCATCTCGTAATACCACGCCACAAATAAATATGTCGGGTTTTTACTTTACGATAACCAAAACATTTTTATCAAATTCGTCTGCTATTATAGTAGTGTCTATAGAAAGTAAAATAGAATCTAGCTGAAATGCTTTCATCTCACGTTTCTGCAATAGTTGGGCACAATCAAAATCGTACAAGCGCTTATTGGAGATTGGATTCCATACAATGGCAGGGCTACCGGGGTACCGCCCGTCACAGTATCTGGTCTAGATCAGAGTACCGAAGAGCCACCCTAACAACCCTGCAACACAAGACCGGAACCATCCCTTACTGGACAGTCCCAAGTAAGATCACCCCGTGGTTGGCACGACATACCGCCCACTAAGCCGAAATAAAAAGGGACATCTAGACAGGGGAAACCTTACTCTCAAGTGGGGGCTACCCACGAAGCCTTGCTGCATCTCTCCTGTTTTAGCCATTCCCGGTTGATGAGGTTTGAGGCTAAGCATTACCTTTCAAGAACGAGTCCCACTTAGAATGCTCATCGTCCCCCTGACGATGTTCTGAAAGCATTCGTCTATACAAGTTGCCCTGGGTCTGGACAAACCGAATCACCGTCTTCAACTCTTCACGGTCTTCATTCGTAATCGTTCAAACCGGATCGAAGTGGTTTTCGGATAACTAAATCCGATCCCGGACTCTTCGAAACGATCAACGCATTGTCCAATATTGATAGTCGGTGATTTAACTATCAATTAATCATTCACAAGCAACCATCAAATAATTTCCTCAAATTATTTATCTCAAATATCATTCAGATGTTATTTCCATTTTAACCCATTTGAAACAATTTTCAAAGCCCTTTTATTTCCATGAAATCATTTAAATGATTTCTTATACACATTCACATTTTGATTTACCCTTTGAAAATATTCTTTATTTTTCCATTCCTTTCTCAAAAATCAATTTCGCTTTTCTTATAAATTCTCAAACTCAATTTCTCCATTTTATAAGATTTCTCTTAAATCTTATCTCATTTAAATAAACTTGCTTACCGTCACAAGAGGATTTTAATTGGATTTTAAAACATTTAAAAAATCTAGATTTATAAAATAAGAAGTAATATTAAATATAAATATTAAAATTTATACCTAGTTATTTATAAATTTCAAAGCTGATTTTAGAAAAATTAGAGTTTACTACAAATAGTTGCTATGCCTTTAAAAATAACTAACTCGAAATATTTAAAATTCAAAAATGATTTATAAAACCTATATAGTATAGTAATTTAAAAATATCCCTTTTTAAAATAAATTTATAATTTTAGAAAATCCAATATCCATTTATAAATGCCTCTTGTCCACAATCACCTTCGGAAAATTTTACTATTTCCTTCCAAAATAGATTCCATACTCAATATAAGTTCACGACTTATTCTGCTTATATCCACTGATAACTCCCTTCCCATTTAAAAACTCATTTTATAAATTTAAAAATATCTTTGAGTTCCATTTATTATAAAATAATTTTTATTTAGGAAATCCATCTTAAAAATTTTATTCTTATATAAATTCTCATACTACTCCTTAAATAATTTCCATTTCGTTTAGTCAAAATTTCTTTTTATTCCATAACAAAATTTCTTTTTATTTCTTAATAAAAATTCCTTATTTGTACTTCTTAATAACATTTCCCTTTTTTATTCTTAAATAAAATTTTACTTGTTGATTACAATAATTCTTCCAGTGTTTAATATATTAAAATTTCCCAAAAAAACTCAACTTTAACTAATTACAGTTTATAAGATGCTTTTATTTCTTTTTCTTCATTCTCAAGTTGAAGTATCAAATTCCAATAATATCTTCCATTTGAGTTTTATTTAACTTCTTTGAATTAATTTATCAATGGTAGTTAAATTGTCAAATTTCAGCTTCTCTGTTATTTAACAGTTAATAATTCAATTCATATGTAAAACCATCCATATCAATTTATCATTTTGTCACGGAACAACATATATATGAGATAAAATAAATATTTTTGAGGAATCCTGTTGGATCCCTCCAACCTTTTTTCCAGCATCCACAGATGTTAGCACAAAATAAAATATCAATTCCACTTCAAAGTGGATATTACGGTATATGGGTTATGATATTATCCAATGAATAAATTATTATAAATCAACCAAACGCATCCAATGATTTAAATTTAACATTTAAATTTTTATCTATGGCATCCAAATGAGTGAGAAAGTCTCACCTTTGCTTTTAAGTTGCAATCCTTCCAATCTTGACTCGATTTCCTGACTTTTGACCTTATATAAACAATTATATGATTCTATTAATATTTTGAACAAATCGAACAATTTATTTCCGTTTAAATAAATTTATTATTTTAACTCTAATAATTAAATTTTAACTAATGATTTATTTCAACAAATAATTAAATTTTGAACTAATTCTTCTTTGTATACACATATTTAAATTAAACTAGGATAAATTTTAAGATTTGAAACTATTTAACAGTGATAATTTTTTTCAAAATCAAACCCTAACTTACTGTAAATTTTAAATTTCTGCATAACTAACAAATCCTCAAATTTAAAACTTTAATTAACTAACTAAATGTATAACAATTTATATAATTATACCTCACTGCTCGAGAAACCCTAGCCACGCCCTCTGATACGCGATAGCAACCACGACCCTACCCCAAAACCACTGCACGACCACCAAGAAACTCACGACACCCTTCGACTTCGGCCTCCACTGCTCGAGCCATATGTCAACGCGCGAACATCACGGCCTTCACCAAGACTCCGCACCGCCCCAACATCGACGCGACCTCGAGCAACCATCAAGAAACCCACAACACTCAGGTTGCCTCCAATTCGAGCCACCACGTTCGTCGCCGCACCTCCACAACTCGAGACTGCCTCGCCCACGAAATCGTGATCTAATCTTCTCGACCTAGCTTCTAGAAATCACGGCACGGCCTATCGTACGAACGCGAATTGATTCACGTGTTTTCCCCCTATTCGATTCGATCTAGGGTTTTCATCATTTTTTTTATATATATGTCGTTGGATTCGGCTTTAATGGAGATAAGGAGGAACGAAGAGAACTTCGTTAATTAAAATATGAAGGAGGGTTTGTTTCGCGATCGAATAAAAGCGGCCATTAAAGAGAGAAACAAGATGCATCGCGTTTTTAAAGAAAATGGGAAGCGTATGAAGGAAAACGAGTAATAGTATTCTAATGGGACGAAAGTGGCTGCGTGTTGAGTAAGCTTGATTAATTAATTTTATTTTAAACTCAAATTTAAAATCTTCTTGAATTACGCAATTCAAAATCCTGACCTCCTATCGATACATGTCGCTCAGCGTCTATAATGTTATACATCTATTCCGAACTCAATGGAAAAGGTTTTGAGGGCTAATTCGGTCGTATAGAGAAGATAGCTTTTAGATCGACTATTAAAATTGATTCAATTAATTATTTTCTAGGCGTTTACCTTTCGTACGATCATACAATAGCTCCGAAAACTACGAAATTTGAAACCCGATAATAATTCAATATTACGGATCCAATGGAACTGGTTTTGTCGAATTCCGAGACTGTGCCTCGGATGTCTATTTTTAAATATTAATTTAAACGATATATTTTTAAAAATTGAACAAATCATTGCCAAATTCGATTTTAACACTATTATTACCTTTATTATTATCAATATAGATTTTTCAAGTCTTCAAAAAAAATTAACAAGCTTACAACTCATGATTTTATATTTTTACCCAATATCGCATTACTGCTTAAATAATTAATTTATTCGATAGATTACTATATTTAAATTCTAAATCCCTTTTATTAAATAAAACCAAACCTTTTATATTAAAAATCAATTCATAGTTCAAATTAAATATTTAAATTCATTTTAAATATCTCAAATTAACTGTTATAAAAATCTGGGTCGTTAGATTCCTCCCCCCTTAAAAGAATTTCGTCCCCGAAATTACGAATACAGAAGAATGTCCTACCCCGCTCACTTATTAAAAGCTACTTAGTTAGATTTGTTGTTCACTTTCCTAATCTTCCCTTTTACCCAAACAATTGATTTTATATTCTAACTTCAAAATCTCTTATTTCAATTCTACTTTCAAAACATTTTGCCGTTAACAAACTAATTTTTTCAAAAAATTTCAAAATTTTTCTAACTCCCAAAATTTCTGGAAAATTTTGGCAGAGACTCCTTTGTACGGAGGAGCTTTTGCAATTTGAAAATAGATATAAATATATATACATCGATCCACACGGTCGGAAAAACCAAAAACAGTTCATATTTCCTAGTTTGTATTGCGTAGGCGTACCTTATTTAGCATTTTAAGCAAGCGGCGTATTTATTTAAGCATTTGTATGCCCAAACTCTCGCTAAACGGTCTTCTGGTACCTGTACTTACTCAATTTAAACACATAAGTAACATATTTATGAAATTTATAACATTTCATTTATTTAAACAGCTACAACACAACTATAACACATGTAATGCATTAGAAATACTTCCATAAGCCGATTGCAAAGTTTCCAACTAGTTCAATTTGTTTTTAGCTGTTTCATATACCATTTGCATTCAACACAATTGATTAACAACTCATTTGCTTATCTTCAATTCATAATTATGTCCAAACAATTCATTTCAAATTTAATTGATTTCAAAATCAATCCATGCTACTTCTATCAGTTAATAATCACAATTTTATTTTTTTATAAACAATATGCACAACCAGTTTCCATAAGCAATTAATAAAGTCTCAATATTAACCCAATTTCTTTACTCGATTTCTATATTATCCTATCCAATTCGGAATGATTTTTAACATCATTTTCTTACATTCTATTCATTTTTACTCTAACCAATACATATTCATTGCATTTGATTCACAAGACAAATTTTTATTTACTTTATCATTCCATAGAATTTTATTTACTTTCGTTTACGTCTAACAACCAATTTAAGAAATTCGAAGATATTTATTAAACATCAATTTCTTTAGTTTACAATCATTTAAAATTGATTCCCACTCAATTCATATTTGATTTCATTTTCATTTAAACTTGTTCATAACCATACACTGTATTTTATTTAATATGTTTGCATAGGTTTCTTTCGAAACCATTTTATTCAGCTTGGAAACACGCCATTAAATATCCATTAACATATTTACTTAAGCCGAGCTTCTATTCAATTATATTCCTAAGTTATTTATTTATTTTATTTTATTCAACTTATTTCAATCTCATAACCCAAGTTTATTTTACTTGTGAACAATCTCCATTCTAAATCCTTGATTTAATTATTATTATTATTATTTCAACTCCATTTCACCTATAATTCAATTTATTTATCCACTTGTTCATTTTGAATTTTAATTCACATTCACAGTTCACTTCCGAATCTATTTATTTAATTATAAGGCCATTTCCACGTTTATTTCAACTCTCTTGAATTTTATTTATAACTCCATCCATTCTTGTTTCATTTGACAATACTTCAATTTAGTGTACTAACAATATACATTGAATATTATTTATTCAAGTTCTATGTAATTCAATTTACTTATCATTTTAAAGTCCATTCCATTTTAATTTATTTACACACCATACATTAGCATTTTATTCTACCCTCGCATTGGTTCCTTTCAAACCATTTTATTAAGCTCGATATTCCATGCTTATAAATTAATAATCATTTCCCAAACTAAATTCACCCAGGTTTTCATTTACTGGGCTTTCACCCTTCCTCGAAGCCAAGCTTCTATTATTATTAACTTAAGTTAATTTACTTACTTCAATCTCATACTTAAGTTCATCTTCATTCTAATTTGATTCTCATCTAATCAAATTCCATTAAATTCAATTCGCCATTCTCATAATCCATTTAAATTCCAAATTTCCATACCCAATTCATCTGAATTTATTTTGTTAATAACAAAATCATGTTTAACTTATTTATACTCGAATTGGATTTTATTTACAAATCAAATCATCTTTATTCCAATCCAATTCCACAACATTTCCACTTATATTTAATTCACCACCAATCCCGGTTGAATTTTATTTGTAACTCGAGTCCATTCCCAACTCCATTATTATCTCATAATCCAACTTAAGTTCCATTTCCATATTCATTAAATAATTAATTATCCAATTTAGTTCACTTCCACTTCCCATTCCATATTGGATTTTTATCTTTAAAATCATCTTATTATTTTACCTGAGTTCAATTTATTTTATAATTCAAGTTTGGATTTTTATTTCATTCTCCAAATACAAAACAATTTTATTTTGGCTTACTATTTAATTTCTCCATTTATTTTTTTATTTTATAAGTCACACAATTATATTTTCTCACGTTTCTACGCATTTTAAGCTTGAATATATTCATATTTCATTTTAACTCGAGATTGAACACTTATTTACAGCAAAAATATTCTTAAACAATGGGTTGTCAACTCTTCATAATCTATCGGGATATATTTATTCCAATTCAATTTCATTTCAACTTACTCTCATTTATTCTATTTGGGTTGGAATTACACTCCTTTAGGTTTATAAGTCATACACGTATTTATATTCACATTCCCTCCATTAACAATCAATCCCATTCATCTTCTACTTTTAATTAGGGATTATATATTTTACTTAGTCAAGTATATATATATATTTTATTTCAATGCTTTTTAACCTTTATGGGCTATTTTAAATTCATTCACCCCAAACAATCTATTATTCAACTTACTTTCACTTGTTAAAGTAAGAATTTAATTCCACCCAATATTATCTATAATCTCAACTGAATTTTATTTCAATTCAATTTTATTTAATTGAACTTCAGATAAATCTAGCATCATACTATATTCTTTAATCCACCAATTCACTTGAATTTAATTAAGTAAGAACATAATTTCATTTAATATCATCCATATCTCCATTCATTTCCTTTCAATTTGATTCCAACTTAATTCAAATACAACTGAATTTTATTCCAGATTAATTCAACTTACTTCCATTTACTTAGCTTAAATTAATTTCAATCCAATTTGATTTTGTCTTCCACTTCACATTTAGTTTCTATATTCCATTTCAATCACATTCAAAATTTACTAATTTATTTCTATTAAATTTTCCCAATCCAATTCATCTACATTCTAAATTTTATTTACTTTCTCAATTTACTTATATTATTATTATTTCGCATCATTAGTTAAATTTCAAAAGTTAAATTTTTAACTTAATCCAAGTTAAATCCTTATTTTTGACTTCATTTCCAAATTTTAACTCATATTTTCCTTGGTTATATAAGCCATTTTAAATCATTATAATCTTATTTGTCTAATACTATCATCCAAACACTTTAATTATATATAATAATTTGCAGAAAATTATTTCTTTTTATATCAAAATATATTTTGGGTAAAATTATTTCATTTACCCATTTTCGAAAATAATATTGTATCGAATTGTTCTATTCAAGTGTTTAGAAACCCCTTCGGCCCAGTTGTACAGACTGTGCTGACGAAGGTTCATATGCCACTAAATAAATCAATCAACACAATATAAAACCATTTTATATTCACTAACAAATACGCTCTCATCTCTATTAATACACTCAAACTCATTTTAGAGTACTAATGACTTTATCTCTAATGAGTAATCCCCACCAGAGCCAAGGTTCTCGATTAACCTTTCAGCACTGATACCAAGTGTAAAGGCCCGCAAATCCGTACCCTTTTGAACTAACATAATCCCACAACAGTTCTATCCAAAGTGGCACAAATGTATGAGTCTTCGGGTAAAAGAAGAAAGAGGTGGACGAAGAAGAAAAGAAAACAACATCAGAGTCTCACAATCACAGCGGAATAAAATAAAATATAATAACAACTTTTAAATACAAAGAAAACTGTACTGTATACATATATACATATCATCATCAGAGTACAACAAACATCCATACAGAAACAACTTAATAATTGTCCATACACGGCGGAAATAATAGTCAAATACGGAAGTACACTCTCTCATCAGCTCGTCTCCTGAACTCCTTAGCTGTTAACCTGATCTTGTTTAACTCGGTCTGACCCGAGCATCATATAAAACAACACCCGAGTCGGTTTGGAAAACCAGCGTGAGAAATCACTCTCAATTGGATTATTATATTTTCAAAAATCCTTTGAAAAACAAAAGCATCTCGTAAGACCACGCCACAAATAAATATGTCGGGTTTTTACCTTACGATAGCCAAAACATTTTTATCAAACTCGTCTGATATTACAATAATGTCTATAGAAAGTAAAATAGAATCTAGCTGAAATGCTTGCATCTCACGTTTCAGCAATAGTTGGGCACAATCAAAACCGTATAGGCACTTATTGGAGACTAGATTCCATACAATGGCAGGGTTACCGGGGTACCGTCGGCCACAATACCTGATCTAGATCAGAGTACCGAGGAGCCACCTTAACTCCCCTGCAACACAAGACCGGAACATCCCATACTGGACAGTCCCGAGTAAGATCACCCCGTGGTTGGCGCAACCAACCACCCACTAAGCCAAAATAAAAAGGGACATCTAGACAGAGGAAACCTTACTCTCAAGTGGGGGCTACCCACGAAGCCTTGCTGCACCTCCCCTGTTTTAGCCATTCCCGGTTGATGAGGCTTGAGGCTAAGCGTTACCTTTCAAGAACGAGTCCCACTTAGAATGCTCATCGTCCCCCTGACGATGTTCTGAAAGCATTCGTCCATACAAGTTGCCCTGGGTCTGGACAAACTGAATCACCATCTTCTACTCTTCACGGTCTTCATTCGTAATCGTTCAAATCGGATCGAAGTGGTTTTCGGATAACTAAATCCGATCGCGGACTCTTCGAAACGATCAACGCATTGTCCAATATTGATAGTCGGTGATTTAACTATCAATTAATCATTCACAAGCAACCATTAAATAATTTCCTCAAATTATTTATCTCAAATATCATTCAGATGCTATTTCCATTTTAACCCATTTGAAACAATTTTCAAAGCCCTTTTATTTCCATGAAATCATTTAAATGATTTCTTATACCCACTCACATTTTGATTTACCGTTTGAAAATATTCTTTATTTTTCCATTCCTTTCTCAAAAATCAATTTCACTCTTCTTATAAATTCTCAAACTCAATTTCTCCATTTTATAAGATTTCCCTTAAATCTTATCTCATTTAAAAAAACTTGCTTACCATCACAAGAGGATTTTAATTGGATTTTAAAACATTTAAAGACATCTAGATTTATAAAATAAGAAGTAATATTAAATATAAATATTAAAATGTATACCTAGTTATTTATAAATTTCAAAGATGGTTTTAGAAAAAATAGAGTTTATTACAAATAGTTGCTATGCCTTTAAAAATAACTAATTCGAAATATTTAAAATTCAAAAATGATTTATAAAACCTATATAGTATAGTAATTTAAAAATGTCCCTCTTTAAAATAAATTTATAATTTTAGAGAATCCAATATCCATTTATAAATGCCTCTTGTCCACAATCACCTTCGGAAAATTTTACTATTTCCTTCCAAAATAGATTCCACACTCAATATAAATTCACGACTTATTCTTCTCATATCCACTGATAACTCCCTTCCCATTTAAAAACTCATTTTATAAATTTATAAAATCTCTTTGAGTTCCATTTATTATAAAATAATTTTTATTTAGGAAATCCATCTTAAAAATTTTATTATTTTATAAATTCTCGTACTACTCCTTAAATAATTTCCATTTCATTTAATACAAATTTCTTTTTATTCCATAACAAAATTTCTTTTTATTTCTCAATAAAAAATCCTTATTTGTACTTCTTAACAACATTTCCCTTTTTTACTCTTAAATAAAATTTTACTTGTTGATTACAATAATTCTTCCAGTGTTTAATATATTAAAATTTCCCCAAAAAACTCAACTTTAACTAATTAAAGTTTATAAGATGCTTTTATTTCTTTTTCTTCATTCTCAAGTTAAAGTTTCAAATTTCAATAATATCTTCTATTTGAGTTTTATTTAACTTCTTTGAATTAATTTATCAATGGTAGTTAAATTGTCAAATTTCAGCTTCTTTGTTATTTAACAGTTAATAATTCAATTCATATGTAAAACCATCCATATCAATTTATCATTCTGCCACGGAACAACATATATATGAGATAAATAAATATTTTTGAGGAATCCTGTTGGATCCCTCCAACCTGTTTTCCTGCATCCACATATGTTAGCACAAAATAAAATATCAATTCCACTTCAAAGTGGATATTACGGTATATGGGTTATGATATTATCCAATGAATAAATTATTATAAATCAACCAAACACATCCAATGATTTAAATTTAACATTTAAATTTTTATCTATGGCATCCAAATGAGTGAGAAAGTCTCACCTTTGCTTTTAAGTTGCAATCCTTCCGATCTTGACCCGATTTCCCGACTTTTGACCTTATATAAACAATTATATGATTTTATTAATATTTTGAACAAATCGAACAATTTATTTCCGTTTAAATAAATTTATTTTTTTAACTCTAACAATTAAATTTTAACTAATGATTTATTTCAACAAATAATTAAATTTTGAACTAATTCTTCTTTGTATACACATATTTAAATTAAACTAGGATAAATTTTAAGATTTAAAACTATTTAACAGTGATAAATTTTTTTCAAAATCAAACCCTAACTTACTGTAAATTTTAAATTTCTGCATAACTAACAAATCCTCAAATTTAAAACTTTAATTAACTAACTAAATGTATAACAATTTATATAATTATACCTCGCTCCTCGAGAAACCCTAGCCACACCCTCTGATACGCGATAGCAACCACGGCCCTACCCCAAAACCACTGCACGACCACTGAGAAACTCACGACACCCTTCGACTTCGGCCTCCACTTCTCGAGCCATATGTCAACGCACGAACATCACGGCCTTGACCAAGACGCCGCACCGCCCCAGCATCGACGCGGCCTCGAGCGACCATCGAGAAACCCACAACACCCAGGTCGCCTCCAATTCGAGCCTCCACGTTCGCCGCCGCACCTACACAACTCGAGACTACCTCGCCCATGAAATCGCGATCTCGTCTTCTCGACCTAGCTTCCAGAAATCACGGCATAGCCTATCGTACGAACGCGAATTGATTCGCGTGTTTTCCCCTATTCGATTCGATCTAAGGTTTTCATCATTTTTTTTATACATGCCGTTGGATTCGGCTTTAATGGAGATAAGGAGGAACGAAGAAAACTTCGTTAATTAAAATATGAAGGAGGGTTTGTTTCGCGATCGAATAAAAGCGGCCATTAATTTAATTTTAGTTTTCTGATCGAAGAGAGAAACAAGAAGCATCGTGTTTTTAAAGAAAATGGGAAGCGTATGAAGGAAAACGAGTAACAGTATTCTGATGGGACGAAAGTGGCTGCGTGTTGAGGAAGCTTGATTAATTAATTTTATTTTAAACTCAAATTTAAAATCTTCTCGAATTAAGCAATTCAAAATCCTGACCTCCTATTGATATGTGTCGCTCGGCGTCTATAATGTTATACATCTATTCCGAACTCAATGGAAAAGGTTTTGAGGGCTAATTCGGTCGTATAGAGAAAATAGCTTTTAGATCGACTATTAAAATTGATTCAATTAATTATTTTCTAGGCATTTACCTTTCGTACGATCATACAATAGCTCCGAAAACTACGAAATTTGAAATCTGATAATAGTTCAATATTACGGATCCAATGGAACTGGTTTTTTCGAATTTCGAGGCTGTGCCTCGGATGGCTATTTTTAAATATTAATTTAAATGATATATTTTAAAAAATTGAACAAATCATTGCCAAATTCGATTTTAACACTTTTATTCCCTTTATTATTATCAATATAGATTTTTCAAGTCTTTAAAATATTTTTAACAAGCTTACAACTCCGGGTTTTATATTTTTACCCAATCCCGTTACTGCTTAAATAATTAATTTATTCGATAGATTGCTATATTTAAATTCTAAATCCCTTTTATTAAATAAAACCAAACCTTTTATACTAAAAATCAATTCATCGTTCAAATTAAATATTCAAATTCATTTTAAATATCACTGTTATAAAAATCTGGGTCGTTACAGATAATTTCAAGTATAATTTCAAGATTTGGATAAATATTCAAGCCTGAAATGATTGAATTAGAAACTTTTATTTGTATAATACACAATTTCATTCTAATATAACTTACCTAAATTATACAGAAGTTGAATATGTAATTGGATAATATACAGTATGAAAAGATTTTACACACTTAAATTTTAGTTATAAAAAGATTAACTAAGGTAAATAGAGAAAAAGGGTGATGGAATAATTTACAATATAAAATGATGTTAAAGGAACTAAGAATAAAATTAAAGCAGTTATAATAAGTATAAATATATTTAACATAGGTGATAAAATATACTGAGAGGAATAAATTTAATTGTAATTAGGAATAAAGAAGAATTAAATTTATTGAGTACAGTATGAGTATAATAAATGATTTTTTTTCAAATCCATGATTTTAGAGATTTTTTATTTAAGGTAATTGGATGATAAGATAATGGAATTAGAGATGGTTAAGACTTATTAAACTTATGTAAAATTAATTTCCAATTTAAGTTGAAATTTTCATGGTTTCAAATTTATTATCTTATTTTGTTTTTCAAACTATCTTTTAGTTGTCCTTATTTCCCTTATCGTGCTACAGAATGGGGAGGCTATTGCTTATACCAGTCTGTTGGAAATCTTTCTATAATCTTTGGTACTCATTTTTGAATCTGAGCACTGCTTGTCATCCATAGACCGTCGGTTAAGTGGAAAGGGTGAACCAGATTCTAAAAGATCTTTTTCATGCTTGTGTCTTGATTCTGGAGGATCATGGAAAGATCATATCCATCTTGTTAAACGTACCAGTAACAACAGTTATTAGGAATAATTTTAATCTTCTTATCATCTTGTCTTAATCCTATTTCATTCTATCTTTTTTTGTGCTTTCCCGTACCTTATTCCTTTTCGGGGACGAAAAGTTTTGAGTGGGGGAGAGTGTAACAACCCTGCATTTTGTGATTATTTTAATTTTATATTTTAATTATTTTTATTTGAAATTTCTGAATTTAAAAACCTTATTTTATTTATTAAATTTAATAAATTTTGTTATTTTAAATATAAATTTTGATTTTGATGTGAATTAGAATTCCAAACATGAATAAATAGAATATTTTTCAGAAATGTGAATTTTGGTCAATATGGTCAAACTTTGACTTTTAAATTTAAAATTTAAATATTTGAATTTTTATCTTTTATTTTGAAAATATATTAAATTTCAAGAATAATGCTTTTCGTTTCATTGGAATCCGATTAATATTGTGAAAGTTATGCTTTTTACAATATTGTATGTAAATTGTTTTATTTAACAAAATTGTTTATTTTAATTTATATAAATATTATTTTTGTTTGTTCTAATTTGTATATATATGTGTAACATGACATGTTATGTATATATTTTTATTTTTAAAACATTTTAAAAGTATAGTTATAATTTTCAAATGTTGATTTTATTTTGTTTACAATTTTTAAAGTCTAGTTTCAATTATTAAGCTATTTTCTTATTTATTTTCTTTTTTTCCTTAAATTATTTATTTATTTTCCTTTTCACTTTATTTTTTTTATCTTTTTAATTTTTATTTTCTGAATTTATTTTGATTTAAAAGAAAATGGAAATGTGAAGAGGCAATGACCTTTCATTTTCTATGTCTTTTTATTAACTTGTCTTTCCAAATTCCTTTTGCCCTTTCATTTTGTTTAGCCGACCACATCTCTTTTCTTTATCCGTGACTTCTTTCTCATATTCACGTGAGAAATATTTTTCATCTTCGCCTAAAACTCACGGCTTCAAAAGAAAAAAAGAAAAAACAACAAAAAAATGCTAATGGCTTCATTCTTTTTCTCCTCTTTTCATTGTTTTTGCCTTCCTCTTCTACCTTGCTAATGATATTTGAAATAATAAATGAATGACATATTTGATTTTATAATAATATTTAAATTTGAATATTTGAATTTGAATCAAATAATGATTTGATAATGAGGTTTTGAAAGGATATTATATTTTAATGATTTTGAAATGGTTTTGAATGACACAATCTTTATTTTGGTAAAGAATGTGAAATTGGAATGATATTTGATTTTTGATAAATGAATATTTGAAGTTTATATTAGTATGAAATGATATTGAGTTTACTTGTAATTTGGGTTTATTTAAATGATATTGGATTTATGAAATGAATATTTCAAAACTAAGTAACAATGAAATTAATTTGAGATATATGTAATTATAAAAAAAATGAAATATGGTATATTAAAGTTTTGAAATATGGTATATTTAAAGCGTTGAATTATATTGAAAATTTTAATAATTTATTGTGGATCCAATCTATATTTGAAATTGATAAGATTTGAAATATTTTGTTGAAAAACTGAATTTAATTGACACTGATGGTTTGAATTGAATTAAATTGCAAATTTGAGAATTTGGGTTTAATTGAATAAATTTGTAAAATGTAAAGAATTAAAGGAATGTTTCATAAGTTCAAATGTATAATTTTGAAATGTTATGATTTTCAAAGTGCAATAATTTCAAGTATTTTGGTTTCGAAAGAGTTATAACTTTGAAAGTATTATGACTTTTGAAAGGTAAATATATGTTTGAGATGGAAATGATATCGTATTGATTTTGATATGGTTTTGAAATAAAATGGTTTTGGTTTCGAAGTATAAACTATTTGAAAGGAATATAGTTTTGAAATGAAATGATTTGATTTTTTGAGTATAAACTATTTTGAAATGACCACGGCCTTATAATAAAGATTGGTTGTTAAAGAGGCCAGGATCGGAAGTTGTCATACTCTCTTCCAACTTCGAAAACCACTTTAACAACCGTGTACGCGGTGGAGATTTCAGAATGAAGTAGGATGGTGGCGATGTTCTTGAGGTATATTACGTGGACCTGACTCCCGTGAGTTGGCATAAGGTGGCTAAAACAGGAGCGATCTCGGGCCAAGTAAGGTCATTCCTCCTACCGGATACATTTCTTCGATACTATACTCTTACTTGTGGTTGTTTTGATGGCCATCCTCCGATTTTGATTTGGGAGAGTGTCCCGAGGTGGGCGTATGTGGCTGGTACGTTACCACCAGCCCGTGTGCGTAATTGGTATATCTACCCTGCATTGCCTTGTGTGTCATGTCACCTACCATAGCGAGCCTTACTACGAGTTTGTTTTTCTCCCGTAGCCCATGGAGTATTTAGGGTAGTTCCCAATCTGGAGATATGCTGATACTGGATGGACTACCGGGGCTATTACGTGTTAAGGGGAATATTGGGTCACTCCTTAACGCTATTTTAAAGTAAGTTTATTTTACTATAGACATTATTATAATAGCGCAATATTACTACATAGTAAATAGTTTAACGGATCCTTAAAGGATGGGCGATCTCAAGCATCCTTTAAGTTACTTATGCATTTTGTTACTGTTCACTTGAGTTGATTTACAGTTCATAAGTATTTATGTCCTAACTCGAGTGTTTTGTGTTTTTTGCTTTACGCTCGAGTTAGACGGAGTGATTCAGCTTTCAAGACTCATCTTCGAAGTTGGAGCTTTTCTTGAAGATCCATCCATCTATCTTTGCTTCCTGTATCCAGAGTTTCCAGTGATGTATTCTGATTTGTACCCGATGTATCTTGTTACTCTTCTGTTGTATCTTGATTAACTCTAATGTATCTTATATATATATAGTATTTTCATGAACTACTACCTCTTTTACTTCTGTTGCATTATTATTTACACTATGTTTGTGATCCGTGATTATGTATTAACTGTATATTCTGAGATTTGTCAAATTTTATTTACAACGCGGTATTTTGAGCAATTCAAATCCGACATGTGCGGATGCGAATGGTTGAAAATATCGAGTTGTTACAGTTCTCACTTTGCAAGTTCCCTGTTAGTATAGAATTCCCTATGGGTTGAAATGATACATACCCGACGACCTTGCAGAATAGGAGGAAATCGTTATGGGTTGAAATGATAAACCCAAGCGATTTTCATTGACATTGAATTTGGGATTGCGCGTTGAAAAGATATATACCCGTATATATTTAAATTTCGGATTGAAATGATAAATATCTGTATCACCTGACCATAGGATTGAAAATCATATACAGACACCGTTGGTTTATATATATATATACACATACATACATACATACATACATATATATATATATATATATTGAAACTTATTTCCAAAGTTTTGAGAAGAAATATATGGTTTTAAATAAATGATATTATATATAAATGTATATTATAAAGATTTAAATTTATATTTCAAATATAGAATTCATTATACTTTTTAATAAATTAAGGTTGGAATTAGAAATAGAAATTGGTTTGGCATTGTACTTATTTAAGAATATACTCAAATAAAATCAATTTGAAATTTTTTAAATTTGAGATTTTAAAGATATGATTTTATAACTTGATTTTTGATTAAAAGTGATTTAAATGAATATTTTCAAATTTACATAAATTGAAATGGGATATTTAGTTTATTTAAATTTGTAATTGAAGTTTTAATTAAATGTTATTGGAATGATTAAGTAAATATTTCAAAACTAAATAATAGTAAAGTGAATTTGATATATATATATATATATATATATATGAAACTGTCAAATTTAGTTTGTTAAATGTTTGAATATTTAAAGCTTTGAAATCTATTGAAGTTGAAATGTTTTAATTTGTTGTTTATATCAATATTTGAAAAAGATAAAAATTGGTTATTGAGATTTGGATTGAAATGGAAGAACTGAGATTTGATTTAAACGGGATTTTGGAAATTGGGTTGATTTGAATCGATTTTGGAAAATTGAGGAAACTATATTACTATATAAAGTATTTTTAAATTATATTTAAAACTATTTTAATATTTTACTTTATAAATTATTTTATTATAAACTATTTTAATTTTTAACTATTTTATTATAAAAATTATTTTAATATATATTATTTTAAATTTATAAAACTATTTTTAATATACTAATTACTTTAATATAAACTATTAAGTTTATAACTATTTATTTTATTATATTAATTATTTTATTTATAACTATTTTAATATATGTACTATTATTAATATCTAAACTTTTTAAGAGGAAAGTGTTATGGATTTCAAAGTATTATGATTTCAAAGGTTACATTTTCAAAGTGTTATAATTTCCAAAGTGTTATAATTTCAAAGTGTTATAATTTCGAAAGAGTTATAATTTCGAAAGTGTTAAGATTTTGGAAATGAATATTATTTTGAGTGAGAATGATAACATATTGATATGGTTTTGAAGTGGAAATGATATTTTGGTCTTAAGTAAGATATTTTGAAATGTCCACGGTGTTATAATAATGATTGGTTGTTAAAGAGACCGGGATCGGTTATTGTCGTACTCTCTGCCAATATCGAAAACCACTTTAAAAACTGTGTACATGGTGGAGATTCCAGAATGGAGTAGGATGGTAGCGACGATCCTATATGAGATATATACTGGACTGGACTCCCATGAGTTATCTTAAGGTGGCTAAAACAAGAGAAATTGACGGTCCAAGTGAGCTTATCCCTCTGATTGGGCACATTCCTTCGATACTATATTCTGACTTTGTGATTTATTTGGTGGCCACTCTTGATTTTGATTTAGGAGTGTGTTCGAGGTGGGCGGTAGTAGCTACTATGCGTTACCACCAGCCCGGAAGTGTAATGGGTATATCTACCATGGCGTTGCTTAGTTGTGCCGTGTCACTTACCATATCGAGCCCACTACGAGTTTGTTTTGTACCATATCTATGGAGTGCCCTTTGATGACGCCTGGTACGAGGAAGATTATGGTACTGTATAGACTATGGGAATATATAAAATGTGTTAAGGGGGATATAAGTAATGCCTTAACGTTATTTTAATAGTTTACTTTACTATAGACATATTATAATAGCGTGTTGTACTATATAGTAGATAATTCCACAGATCTTTAGAGGATGGTTATCCCAAACATCCTTTGAGTTGCTTATATTTCAGTTGGTATTTCACTTGAGTTAGATTTATTGATATAAGAATGTTAATCCTGACTCGAGTGTTTCTTGTTTTGCTTTGTGCTCGGTCAGACTGAGTGCCACAGCATTATAGACTCACCTTTGGAGTTGGAGCTTCGCTTGGAGATCCAGCTTTCTATTCAGCTTTCAGTTATTCAGTTGACTCCAGTAATGTTTTCAGATTTTTGTTATTTGACTATGAATTGAGACTTCTATGTACCTTGATTTCCATTGTATTTTGTTTCATACTCTGTTATATATATATAGCAGCTTCATGAACTACTATTCTTTTGTTTCCGCTGCTTATTATTATATCACTCTGTGTCTGTGATTCTGTGATTGATTTATTTACTGTTTATCCTGAGTTTTGCCAAATATAAATTAACAATATGATATTTTGAGCAATTCAAATTTGACATGTGTGAATGCGAATGGTTGAAAAATATCGGGATGTTACATAATAGAAGTATCAGAAAAATTGGATGAAAAGTGTTTTAAGTTTTCAAAAGATTGCATTCATATAGAAATTGCAAGTATGTTTAGGATGTGTGCATAATGTTTTAAAGATAAATTTTTAAAGAACCAAAGCATTCATATAGGAGGTACTGCTTAGAAATTCATGTATATGCATATATTTTGTATTGAATAACACTTTTGCACAAGAGCACGGAAGGTTGAAAAATTGGATGTACACAAAATGGATGTGATTGATGTGAGAAATTACGTAATTTTACCCTTGTTGAATTTCGAAAACGAAATTTCCTAAAGGCTGGGAGAATGTAACACCCCGCATTTTTATATAATAAAATAATCAAATAGCGATGCACAGTGAAAATAAACATTTTTGTAATTGTTATAATATGGCCTCGAAATATATACCATTATATTCGTGGCGATTTTCTAATCAATTTACATATATAATATGCCTCGAACGGAGTTCCTATGAAAAATTTATTGACGTTCAAAGTTTTGTATTAAGAAATAATTATACATGTAAATGTATGTAAATATATGTATTATAAATAAATATATATGCATATAAACTCTAGAAATAACGTGCATTTAAATTTTAAAATAGATGCGCGCTAAAAAGGTAAACAATTAACATTGTCATCATAAAAGAAATTAATGGATATCGGTAATTAAAGTTGATTAATTAACATCAGCAGGCAATGTAATCAAATCAGCTATTGGAGGAAATTAATTTACATTAATTGGTCACGTGGAAATTTTATAAATTATAAACATTTTCAATTAATTCATAGGATAATTACAAAAGTAGTAACAAGTTTATTATGTTTGTAATGAATGTAAATTATTAAGAGAATTTGATGTAAGAGGAAAAAATGTATGTGGAGAATAAATTAAATAATAACATACATGTATTAATTCATAATTGATGCAATCAATTCGTTAAGAAATTAATTAAACACCTTAAGTAAGCGTCAATTAATAAAAGAGGGAACTTATATGTCGATTAATTGGGTAATGAATTGGTGGTTTAAATACGTATAACTAATAAATGTGTGATTAGTTGAACATAGGAATTAATTTGGATATCAATTAAGATAGGAAAATGTATCAACTAATTAATTGGTAATTATTTGAGTGTTTAAAAAGGGTGTAAATTAATCAAAGAATATGTCGTCCAGGTTAAAAAGAAAAAAAGAATTGGAATGTGTACAAACATCAAACGGAGTAATTAGGTTTATGATTAGGGTAAGTTAACAAGAATAAATTAAAAAGTATAACTTTATATGAATTCAATTAATACAGTTATTAATTTACATGTTCAAATAGGTAAGAAATTATAACGTATAAGAATCAATTAATATAGGACATACATACATACATATTTATGTATGTATGATCTAATTAATTGGATAATTAATGGTAGAATCTTATTTAGAAGAAAACGTGAATTAATAGGGTCGTATAACAAAGGAATAAATGAATAACATTGGAGAATTATACGTTATAAGCTAACTTAAACAAATCAATAAATGATGATGAGGATTGTTTTTAGGGTTAATCGGATGGTTCATAGTTGTTCACTACACCTATAAATTGAACGTAACTTAACCTTAGTCCACACTATTTTCTCTGAATCAGCTGCTATCGTTCACAACAAACTCCTCTTCTCTTCTCCCGCTTCCTTTCTCCTCTGTCAATCAAATATTTCCCCAAACTAAAAAAATTAGGCAAGAAAATACATATAGGCAAATCAGAGAATTTTGCAAACAAATCGGAGAATTTGCAACAAAAGAAAAATGGGAAGAAGCGGAGAAAAGCGTAGCAAATTAAAAGGGATGGAGATTGAAGTTAAGGACGACATATGATTGGATTTAATTATATTTTTTTTATGTTTATGATATATCATCATTAGATTTCCGTTAAATAATTTTATTCAGCATTTCAATAATTAATTCTGTCAATTAGTTATGTTGAAACTGTAAGAAATTTACAGTTATTTACACCTATTTTAAAGTTAAAATTTAGCTTAAATGCTAACGTCTTTTTATTCCCTTTTTACGTGAATGATATAGTTAAAAAAAGAGTTTGCAATTATGGATTAAATGAGAAAATACTAAATTTTAGGAAATTAGATGTAAAACAAGAAAAGCTGGAATAAAGCAAGAAAAATAAGAATTCTGCAATAAATTATGCTAAAATGGGAGTAATAAATTAGAGAAAAATCTAATAAATTGATTAGGGAGTAATTGATAGATTAATTGGTTAGTTTAAAAAATAGGATACATTTCTATAGTTTAATATTTAAAAGATAACGATAAAAGTAACTGCAAGAATAAAAGAAAGAAAAAGAAAATTAATGTAAAATAGAGAAATCATTGTATTTTACACTATCCAAAAAGTAAAGAAATAATAAAAGAAATATCTCACAGTTACGACTTATTGTTTAATTTAGTATTGAAATATGGAAATGGATTTTTAGTACAGTTTTCCTAACCAACCAAATAGAATAGAACTACTTCCTAGAATTGAGGAAAATAAAGTAAAGAATTGAAGGAATTGAGTTAATTATTAAATAAAATTAGAAGCTATAAACGGTAATGAACCTAGTCTGCATTTACTGCACAGATAATAAAATAAGTTAGTTATTAAATTATATAATATAAGAGAATTAAAGAGAATTCATTATCATAACAAAAGAAGATGGACTAGAATAGAAAAGAGACACTTGTAATTATATACAGATTATAAAATAAAATAAAAGTGACAATTACAAGTAAAATTACAACATAGGTTATAATCAAGTACAAAGAACGGGGAGGCTTATTTAAGACTTAAATTAAGTTAAAAAGCAATTAGAGCAGATATAATAGAAGAGGCTTATTTTATAAACTTAATACTTAAATTGACTTAATAAGCAAGATAATAGAAGTGGCCCATACCAACAACATTCCCTTGCAGTCAGGAATTGATGCTTTCACAACGGTTAGGTGAGGCCGAGATAAGCTTATGCTAATTAGGATAAATAAGTAGGCAACAGAATAAGAAAATTAAACTAAACGCAAAATAAAATATTAGACTTTGGGTCTAATAAAAGAGTGAGATGCGTTAGGAGCAGGCCAAAAGATGAAGAGTCTAACGAAGCAGTTCATCATAGATTTCAACACGGAAGGAGCACGTCCAAATTAGTTATTTTGGGCTAGAAGGAAGCATGAGCCTTTAACAGGACATGAGGAACCTCTGGTGTAGGCATAATGATGCAGTCCTCCAGAGGCAGGTATGTAGGTGTTCCATCAAAAGAATATGTCTTGACTGCTTTTTGCATGGCATGACCATTGTAGGCAATCAAAAGGGGTTGGTGTTTTTAGTAGGATATTCATATGTCCCAATACTTGCAAGTAAGTTTAGTGGGCACGACCCCAAAAGGATAGTCGCGTGCGGATATCGGCCAACATCAAAACCAAGAGCGAGTACAGGAAAGACTAGAGTTAAACCAATAATCCAATGATATTTCACTAGCGAGACATTGGATGAGGGGAACCGCCAATTGGATGTTAGATTGTTTGCAGTAGGGCACGACCACTTAACTCTTTGGAGGTCTTTCGATTAGTTAAGGGGGGTTGTGTAGGACCATGGCCATGATGAGAAAAGAGACAGACGAAGTAGAATATCTGTATTGTAGGCCTAACGAAGTTATCCTTTACAGATATAGGAAATCCCTAACTGAGTTCCGTACAAGGTAGACCTTGTTGGCGGGACTCAGGGAGTAGACAGAATGATTATGTATAGTCCTCAAGGTACGCACTAGGTGGTACACTGTGGATGTTCGAGCATTAGTATAGGCTGGTGTGGACATAGTTTTACGTTTTCATAGTAAACGACGGAACATCTATATTGTAGGACTTATAGGCGGTCCTTTATAGATGTAGTCACAGAACGCCATGGAACCAAGACGATGGAGTCCTTTGCGAGGAGGATACGGAAGGTACTATGGGTGGTACCTAGAACCAATATGGTCATTGGGCTTATAGCTACATATATATCAGTTATTATGTTTTAATCTACTAAGGAGTAGATGGGTATGATTCACGCACAGAGGCGAGAGTATTATAATCCTAATGAACCTAATATAACAGTAAATGGAAATAAAATGGTACATATAGAATTAAGCTTAGAAATGTAATATATCCATTCACCATAACTTTAGTTCTGACCCCCTCCTCATAATAGCCTGCAGGTTTGGTTGATGGCAGACTTCCCAGCTTTAAGACACTTGTTTGGAAAGTATTATTATATTGGTGAGTATTTACTTACTGTTATATTTTAGTCAATTCCGCCGTGAGATATTTAATTGAGCTCTAATATATTTGTCTTTTCATGTTTGCAGGATATAAGATACCCAACTTGGGCTTCAATGGGCTTGGGTTTTAGCATTTTTGTGAAAAATCTGAAACCATTGGAATTCGGGTGGTTACAGTTCGTCAACTCTTATGATGCTTCCACTGAATGGGTGATTTGCCTTTAATTGCCTAAGATATAATGTGCTAGGACCATATGATTAATAACCATATAATCAAAAATTATTTCTCAAAATTATGGCTTACTCCATAATTCTAAAATAATTGAAAATAAATTTATATGCTTCTGGGTTTTCCAATGCATCATAAGCACTAGTACTATAGATTTGTTTTATAACGAATATTCATAATATTCATACTGAAACAAAACTGTGTCTATTTTTTTGTCAATAATTAAAAGTAATAATTATTTCATAAGTAATGTTTGGTACGATAACGAAAATAATTTTTGTAACTTGATACATCAATAAGTGTTATATAGCATGCTCCTACTATTTCCATCATTACTATAATAGCATATAAAATACAAAGCTCCATTCGACAACTTAACATAGGATATTTATTTCATTTGCTGTAACCAGTTTCCATTCGAGAATTTTTGGATCGAATATCTTAGATTCAAAGAAATAAATATCATAGAAACAAATTTTCTATGTGAAAATAATTTCAGAATAAAAATCATATTTCTTATTTCAATGTTAAGTATCTATTATTATTTTACAATTATCATTTCCAATTTCTTTATGAAGTAAAAGTGACTACTCACTCTCTTCATCCCACCTGTGCTTTAGGTTGCATCCACTCTCATACATTTGATTCCTTTCGATCAAACCATTCAAAAGAAATCCTTACTTCAATATCATAACGAACTCTTTACAAAAGTGCATTTGGTCATCCTTAACTTTTACGGACATCAAATAAATTGCACTTTACGTAAACTGATCAAACTAACATTTTAATAATCGAATTCTTAGATCTATCTTGTTGCCTTTGGTCCATTGTTACTTTTAACACAACAAGAGCATTATTGTAATCAATCGTATTGAATACATGATCTCACACTATAGTTTACTTGCTTATTTCAATGAACTATTTTCATCGAGATTTCATACATTATGAATTGTGACCATTCACTATATAAAATTTATATGTAATCATATATGGATCAAATATCATATTCTTGTATTGATTTTACAATTCAAAACTCATTGATGATAATATGCAGTCTTAGGCAAGTAAACTCGTAAGCGACCAAGTTACGAATATATTTAGTGGTTGTACAATTCGACACTTGCATGGGTCAACATGAAAAAAATTATTGGTAAGTACATTTTATATTTGTATTTTTCAGTAATAGTTCAGTTCCTTTGTATATTTTAATTGATAGACATTTTATCAACCATTCTATTGCACAAGTTTATCAATGTAGGTTATGGTAATTTATACATAGCAGCTGCGCAGTTGAAGCCCCGCAAAATACCCACTATAGTCCTATAGCGCTCTTGAACCGCTATGAATTTTCAATATAGCGCTATTAAACAGTAGATTTGGTCTAAGCCCCATTATTGTGTGCTACACCTGCTAAATCAAGCCTTTAGCACCTTCTTTAGCAACATTAATATAAAAGGGTTGATTTGACTAATTATCTTATTAATTAAATCAATAAAGTTAGGGTAAAGATCTAATTTTAAGGCATGAGTGCTTAATATAAGTTAGAAATCTATTGTAGTCACCAAATGTGAGTTGCATAAATCATGATATTCTTTGGTTTTGTTATATAAGATTAAACAATATTTCTTTTTCCTACACAAATGATGTGAGAATGAGAATAAGTTAACTTTAAATATTTTATTTTATATCTAATGAAACATTTTGCACCTCCGCTATTTTCCACTATATCCTTGCTTTATCCCCGCTATAAACTTTTGTACCTCCAACGCTATGGAACCGTTAAGTGCTTTAACTACACAGAGCGGATGTTCTTACAATATTAGAAAGGTTAAATGTTACCATTTTATTTATCTAATAAGGCCACCATTAGTCTTTATGTTTCTCTAAATCTTTAGATGAAACATAGAAGTCTTTCGACTTCACTAGTGGGTGTTACGACTCGTCTATCTTGGGATTCTACTTTGAGTTTGCTTAACAAGTCATAGCCCACAAATGATGGATTATCCTTATCAGTTCTATCGTATACAACTCCTTGGTTGCTTGTCCTAATTTCATTTTGATCTTGAGTTTACTCAACAAATCGAAAGAAATTATTCACACGTACCAGCAATTTTACGATGGCCTAAGTAGAGTATATATACCTTGAGTTGCTCAATAAATACATATAGTTATCTGCCTCATCTAGTCAATAGATTAATAATACTACACATAACATTTCTAGCTTGAGTTTGCTCAATAATTAAAGAGTATGCAAGTGATATATAAAAGGTAGAGGACAACATTATATTAAAGAAGAGTAATGTATTTCTAATGAAATACCTTCATGATTCAAGTGCCACACACATCAAAAATTACAGTATACATATTATACGCATGTATTTATCCTTTAAGTCTATTTTGGTTTTTTACTATTTCACTTCTGTTTAATATATTCATATTATGTAAGCTTAGTTATTATATAACTTTTATAATTTAATTAATTTACGTAACAGCCTTGTGCACATTACATTAATTAAATCTTATTTAATTAATTTAACTAATTAACATTTTAATTAATTTGATTAATTAAAATTTTAATTAATTTTATGTTATTCAATTAACCTTTAATTTGAGTATGTATACCATAACAGTTATGGTCACACACACATACATACACACACACATATATGTATGTATCTATGTATTTTATTATTTGGTAAGTAATTTTCAATCAACTTATTTAATTAGAAAATTTAATTAAATATTAATTTTAAAATTTTCTTATGTGTGTGTATACTTACATTATCTTAAATATTTCAAAATGATGTAATATATATACACATACACACACATACATACATGCATGCATACATATATTATACGTGTATACACTACAATTACTTAAAAAAAAATTAGTTAGTTAATTTAATTTATTAATCTTATTAATAAATAAATTTTGAAATGTTTTTATTATATTTTCAAAGTACTTTTGAAAACTATATTATAATATTTATAATTTACATTATTTACAAAGCCAACTTGGTAATCATATAATAACATTTGTAATGTAATTCTTATTTTAAATTTAAATATTAAATTTACAATCTTATTTTAGTTCAAAACATTTTGATATCACATTATAATATTTATAATGTATTTCTTATTTAAAATTTAAAATTTCATTTTTAATTTTCAAAGCAATTTTGAAAGTTAGCCCAAGGCCCAACTGAAATTTGGCCCTCTCTAGTAAAGGTAATCTATGGGCTCACTACGCTTTTCGGACCAAGCTAGAAGCCACGGAATGGAAAGGTACTTGATTACCCAAAACCAAGACTCGATACTAATATTATGGAAACCCTACTAAATTGGTAAGCTTAATTGGTTAGAACTAACATGACTAATTTAGACCGCATAGACTGTTGAGTCACAAGTTTTATGAAGGTTTTGATTTCTGACAAATAACTAAAGGCGATCGACAAAACAAGGTCATTATGGCTATAAAGGGCTACATATGATACTCTAGATTGTAGGTTGATTATTTGATATTATAATAGTGATAAACTTGTTAAAATCTATCCTCAAATAATCATACATTTTCAAGAAAATCAATATATATACGATTAGAATGTAGTTGCACATTCAGTGTGCAACTTTACAGGGACCGGTCGACCGGTCACAATATATGCGGTCGACCGTTCCTGCATAATTTGCACACTGAACGTGCACACATGCACATAACGTATATATATTTAATTCCTGTCTACTGGTCACTTTTTAACATGTCGACCATTTTTAAACAGAAAGCAATTTTTCCAAAAGACACTTCTTTTCTTCAAAGGTTGCATCTCTTACCTTTCATCAAAGATCATATCTCTTAATGGCAACTGCTCACAAAGAGTTACAACCATTCTTATCTATATAAACTCATCTAAATCGTTGAATAAAAACAACATGATTTTATATGCTTTTTACTCTAATCTCTGATCTTACTTTATATATACTCCTGCATTCAAAAAGCTCTCGATTATTTATTGAATCATTGAAACTATTTCATATCTTTTGATTCAATAAGTAATATACTTTCCTTAATCTTTTCAAAACATCATTCGCATACTTTGAGGATAAGATTATAGGAAGGGTGTACTACTAGTGACAAATCCGTGTTTTCAAGAGCACAAGTTGTCAACAACAATTGTATTTGTTCTTTTGTTGAAGTCCTCTGTGTTGTAAGAGGCAAATGTTGAAGTCCTCAGTGTATTAGAGGCGTGAAATCCCGTTCGGTTGCTCGGGTGTTGTAAACCTGTTCCTCCGGGTGAAGTGAGGTAGTTAATAGTGAAAATCCAGATAGAAGTCTGGGACTGGACGTAGGACGGTGCTCCGAACCAGTATAAAAATCTCTGGTGTGATTTTTCTATTTTTATTTACTATGCTATTATCATCTATTTCCGCATTTATATTATAGTCCATATTACACGATCCGTGTGTACTATATTAGCACATATAATTGTATACACACCGCACTTTCATAGACTATTTGGCTTTGATACCATTGAAGCACCGGCCCGAACTCCTTTAGGGTAACACAACTAGGTACCTCACAAGCGCATTTTACATGCAGCCTCTCGACTGCAACAACCATCACGGAACATGTAGGGATAAGAGGCAATGCTTCGTCACAGATTACAATCTAAGAACTCCTTATCATCCTAGTTGTAGGAATCAAACCTAGGACATCCAAATACTAGGTGAACACCTTAACCAACTTCGCTCTAATACCATTGAAGGAATCAGGCCAATCGAAAGCGGATGAGATATCAAAAAATTAAGTATTTTGAATTTATTGGGCTTATAAAGTCTAAAAGATTATTAGATCTGATCTAATAAGGTTTTAAATAAATCTCATTTTATTTAATTATTTAAAAGGAGCTTTAAATTTAATTTAATTTAAATGTATAATAATAAACGTTTCAAATACATTCATGTATATATAATGCAAGTGCAACATATAAGCAGTATACATAGTTAATATGTATGTATATAGGTGTTGGGATTTACAACTCAAGACACATTTGCCCTTCATATATGCCTTTTTGTCCATAATTTATTTTGAAATTATGTAAAATAACGTTATACGTATTATATAGTTTACTTATATTTACTTATATATAATATGTTGTAAAATTATTTTAACTAATGAAAAGTTAACATATACTCAAGATGACAATCAATTATGTTAAAGTAAGTAATTAATAGGGGGAGGAAAAGATCGAGAAGTTATGTCCTTTCATTTACTTGTCTTTAATGCTATTTCAAGACAATTTGAATACTCGAACACATATATGTATGCATATATGAATAACTAAAGACTCTGTTTTAAATTAAAATTACACACACACACACATACTTTATAATTTATTATATGTTTTAAAACTAAAGTGACAAATTGAAACGACTTTTGAACAAATGCCAATAAAAACCAAAAATTATATTTTTAAAAACAAATATTGAAACATGTATTTAGTCTTCGAAGTAATTTTAAATAATTTACATATATAGTTAATTTATATTTATGTGTATAATGAGGTACAAAATTCATCAATTACTTGAAATTAGTTTCCAGTCCAAAATTATTTGTTTGTTTGTTTCTATTTTCATATTAAATAATAATTTCTAAAACAATGACAAAATTAGATTAGACAACTTAGGTATATATAAATTCGTTGTAAAATGAATTAGATCTAATTGTACATATAATATGAGTAAATGATGGAAAAGTTGTAGTAGATGTAAGATCTAATTGTATTATCATAATGAATATACAATCATTTAACATATATCAGATCTAAACTTTGGGTCAACGTAATGAAAAAATAATGAGATTAGATATAGCATATACAGGATCTAGACTTAATTAATATGGTGAATATATAATAAAATATAATTAGAATTACCAGAAGATGATGTCTAAGATTTGCGCCTTGAATGAAGAACAAAATTTTGATTCGATTGAATCAACCTCTGAATTTTGCAAGGATTTAGAGGCAAACACCACCTTGAATGTTATAGATTTGATTTGAATTTGGTTTTGGGGAATTTTTATCATGGATGCCATTAAGGGAGAGAGGGAGAGCAAGAGAAAGAAAAAAATGGTCAAGAAAAGAATGAATGATTGAATGAGAGTGAATATGTTTTAAAGAAAAAATTGAAACCTTTCAAAATCCTCTCCCTTTAAACACTCCATATTTGATTCCTAATTAAATCTCATCAAACCCTCTCCCTCTAAATATCTTTGGCAGAAGAAATAGAATTAAAGAGAAATGGGCAAAAGTCATTTCATAAATGAGATTTAAGTAAGTCATAAAGAGGAGTAAAGGATGTAGATTTAACTCCTTTTAGTTTTAGTTGCTCCTTTGGATTTTCAAACCACATTTAAAATCTCTTCCCTTTTCATCATATATATGGGACTCAAAAAAATCCCAAAACCACGTATAATTAATCTATTGAAACCCGGTTTAAATATTTTATCAATACCGCATATTATTACGTGTGTTTATAACTTTTATATACGCACTTTATTAAATTCTAATGGTATTCAAACAAATCAAATAAGGTTTAACAATTAATATTCCATAAACCTTAATTACTTTACAATAATTTATAAATTAATTAAATTGTGTGATTTATCCAGAGTATTCATCATTCCAGTTGTGCAACTAAAAGGTGTAAATTCAGTCAGCGATTAATATCGAATAATTCCAAAATTAACGTTCACACATCACCTTAGCTAGTGGTGTGATATTTTGGCTGAATTTATCACTTACACATCTTTTTGGTAAAATTTAATTTACTTATTATAAAAGGTACCTGATAGTGAAAATCATTTACACTAATTCTCTTTGTCCACACTACATCACATTATGACTTATGCAATCTGGTAATGGTCAAAATTTCAATATCATCCATATTTAACTTTATAGTCGAAACACAAAATCCTTGGTTTAATAGTAACTATTATTATTAACCATATTGCTCTGGCCAGATGCTTTAAATTATAGTCGACTTAAGTTGACCCATATAGTCTAACTATGTTCTTCATAAACAATTTAGCCAAAACATGTGTCATCTTCGTTGACTTAACTAGATAGAAATGGGTACTCTTGGTCAACCTGTCCACTACGACCCATATACTTTAATTTCCTCGATTCAGCTTTGGCAATTCATCTATAAAATCCATGGATATCGAATCACATTTCCAAACTGGTATCTCCAAAGGTTGAAGCGGCCCACTCGGCTTCTGATGTTCGGCCTTTACTTGTTGACAGTTTACACACTGCTTTACCCACAAGCCAATATCTCTCTTCATACCTTCCCAGTAGAAACTCCTCTTCATATCTTGATACATCTTGGTTCCACCAAGATGAATCGTAAACTTCAATGGATGACATTCCCTAAGAACTTTTCTCCTTAGGTTCTCTACATCTGGTACACACAACCGCCCCTTCTTTCTCAACCATCCCCTCTGGTCAAGAATAAAATCTTTTAAATCATCAATCTCCGATCCAACCTAAAGCCTTCAAATCTTTTCGACCAACGGTGGATCCTTTTCTACTTAGAAGCAATCATTTCAATCAAAACTGGTTGGATTTCCATGCAGGATAACATGGCAGTGCTCTGACTTGATTTAGCAGTCGATCTTAACTGCACACTACAAGTAGTCAGAGCCTCTAGGTCCTTCCACTCTGCAAACATAGCTAAAACCACATTCTGATGTTTTCTGCTAAGAGCATCCACTACTTTATTTTCTTTTCCAGGCATAAGCTGCTAAAAATTACAACCACCCTTGTTGTCCCGTATTCAACTCCTACTGAGAGAATAAGTAACTTAAGGACTTATGATCTATGTATAACTCAAATCTCTCCACTAAGAGATAATGTTTCCATACTTTCAATGCGAAGATCTCCGCTGCCAACTCTAGGTCATTAGAAGGATATCTCATTTCATATGGTCTAAACTGTCGTAAAGCGTAGGCAATACCTTTACCTTTCTGCATCAATACAGCTCCCAATCCAATTCTACATGCATCTGTGTACACTACTAATCCTTGCTTCCCATCTGGAGCTACTAACATAGGCTTGTCGGTCAACAACAGCTTTGACTTAAGGAATTCTTCCACACATTTGTCAGACCAGATAAAATTCATGTCCTTCCTAGTCGGTTTAGTCAAAGGCGCTGCTATCCATGGGAAATATTTAATAAACTTCCTGTAGTAACCAACAAGCCTAAGAAAACTTCTGATCTCAATCACCGTCTCTGGTCTCTTCCAGTTGTTAATAGCATCGATCTTATCCGGATCAACTGACAAACCTTTCTTTGAAACCACGTGACCAAGAAACTTAACTTCTCTCTTGCAAAAACAACGCTTTGAAAACTTTGCTTTCAGTTGTTGGTGCCTTAGCATCTCAAGCACCGCTCTAAGATGAACTTCATGCTCTCTTTCATCCTTAGTGTATGTTAAGGTATCATCTATGAATACCAAAACAAACCTATCCAAGTGATCTCGAGAAACCTGGTTCATCAAATCCACGAAGAAAAATGGCGCATTCGTTAACCCAAATGGCATCACTAAGCACCTATATGACCCGTATCTGGTCCTAAATACCGTTAACGAAATACTATCATCTACCACTCTTAGCTGTGGAATCCTGTTTCCAAATCCAATTGGGAGAATACTCTAGCTCCGCTCAACTGATCAAATAAGTCATCGATTCTCAGTAAGAAATGCTTATTCTTGATTGTCCTTTCGTTCAACTTGTGGTAGTCAATACACAATCTTAATGACCCATCCAGTTTCTTCAAAAACACTATGGCCACTCCCCAAGACGAACTGCTTAGTCTAATGAAATTCTTTCTTTCTAAATCCACTAGCTGCACCTTCAGTTCCTACATCCCAATAGGTGTCATCGTATTAGGTGGTCGACTCATAGGTTTTGCTCCTAGCACAACATTTATCTGAAACGCAATGGCTCGCTTCGGTAGTAGTCCTACGACTGGATCAAAAACATCTGCATGCTATCTTACTACCAACACCCAATCTAATTCTTCTTCCACTTCCATTGCATTCAGCAAAGCTATAACGAACCGTAAATTTTATTCGTACTAATAACGTGATTACATTGAAATTTTGTGGATTTTCAAATAATGGAATTTGGAAATAAAAATTTAATATTTGGAATACGTCTTCTGTAACAACCCGGTATTTCGCGTCGATTTATAATCGACATTAAACGATTTATATTGTCGCAAATTTCCATTTGAAGTTTTTTTGATTTTAGTTGAAATTCTTTTATATATGGTTTAAAGGATTTCTGGGCCTTGAATTCTCGGCCCACTTGATTGTTTGATGCCATGATAATAATTAAACCCGCCCCCTTTTTGATTTTTCCCATCGGTTTTTAACCCTAAAAATAAAATCGAACGAAGAAAATAAAAATGGCGGCCGATGTCTCTCGTTCGTTCCCCCTTGATCCAAATTAGGGTTTTCCAAAGTCGCATGCTCGATTGATTCTTCTTTGCTCACGGCTGCCACGTCAAAGAAGGTGAGTGAATCTCTCCCTCACATCTAATTCGAGCTCCATAACTCTTTTGATTTTATTTTATTTTCGTATAATTTAGTTTAAATGTTGATGTTTTCTCTGATACTTTTCAATTCGCTCGTTTTCCTTGAATTGCTATGGTTTCGTCTCCGAACCACTTCGATTTGCAAGGGTGAATGATTTAATTTTCACTCACATCTAATTTTAAGAAATTGATGATTTTTGAACTGTGACTTCGGTCTTGTTTTTTTAGTATGGGGGGTTTATTGTGACTTCGGCATACCTTAATTTTGAACTGCAATTATCTTAGTTCAAAACTGAAAATTGCTCATAGGCATTGTATTTTCACTTATAACTAAGTTGCCTTAGTTCTGGCCATTCTTTGGTCATTTGATATTCATTCAGAATTGTGTTTTTATCTTGTATTTTTAGATACTGTTCGAGTTCATTTGTTCAGTGTCATATGTATTTGTGCATTCGAGTTTGAATGTTTTGTACTTGGTGGAGTTCATTTGCACTGTGCACTTGAGAAAGTGGTGTCACTGCATTCGAAATCTGTTCTTCATTATTGAGGTAGTACCATTTATAGTTGATTCCTCAATTAGACTTCGGGTCTATATACATTAGTGTAGTGACCCTGACTTGTTTATTGTCACTTGTCTATGCTCTGTCTACTTGTTTATTCGAGTAGTACCTATATGTATTTTGTGTACGTTTGTTTTGGTGTTGGCCTGTAGCACCATGCTGCCACCTCTGTGTCGCTGCTGCATTGCCTTATCTTGGGCATTGTTGTATCCATTGCAGTCTTATAATCTTCACTCTGGCCATACTGCATTGTTTCGATGTCATTGATTTGTTTAGCCTCGGCATTGACTGGTTTCATGCTTGTTTGTTGCTGTTAGCTTTGGTGTATGGTCAGTGATACACTTGGTTTGAGTTCATTTCTGAGGCAGTTTGCATGTATGGGCTGCTATGTTGTATATATGAACTGCTTCATGCATTTTTGTGACCTTCATGTATACACTACAGTTTGTACATGCATTTGCATCACTGTTGGGTTGCTGTATCTTGTAGTTGCACTTTCTCTTTTGTACTGCTTCACCATGTTACTTGAGGTCTTGTAGTTGGTGATTTGCACTTGCACACTTGCACTGCTTCATAAGTTCATTTTTATCTGTTTCCTGTCATGTTGTTTGCAACTGTGTTTCATTTGCATAGCTAAACTTCACTGTTGCACTTGAGTTTTTGCTTCTGGCCTGCATGTAGCTGTTGCTCCCAGTGTTGCTTTGTCATTGATTTGAATTGTGCATTACTGGTGCACTCGGTCATTCAAGTCTTCCCTGCATCATTATCTGTTGCATACTGTACTTCATTTGGCTTGAATGTTGTCTCTGACCTGATCATGTATCAGTGTGCCACTGTTTGTACTGTCATGTTTACTTTATTACAGTGATTACTTGAACTTGATCTTTGTTGAACTGTAACTGTGCATTTGTATCAACTTGAATATGTTGCAATTGTTGATTCATCATTGTTGCAGTGGTATTTTGAATTTTTGGTTGAGGCCATTTGTACTTGTGTTGAATATGATTTTGATTTGACTTTGTGCACTCGAGTTGGCGAGGCAGTGCACATGTATGTACGTGTGTACTGCAGCCACACCGCCTTGATTTCATTGGTTTTTGAACCTTCATTGATTTTGATTCGTTGATCTCTTGGGGTACATTATCACTGTAGTGGCAATGCAGTGCACGCGAGCATGAACTGCAGCCACACGGTATTCATTGGGTACATCATCACTGTAGTGGCAAGGCAGTGCACGCAGGCGTGAACTGCAGCCACACGGTATGGTTTTATGATATCTATCTTGTTTTGATTAATTGATCTTTTGCATATTCCATATGCTGTAGTGGCGAGGCAGTGCACGCGTGCGTGTACTGCAGCCCTACTCGACTTAATATTTTAATTGATATTTCAATGTTTTGAACTGTTTTGTTTATTTCAATTCAATATTCTGAATTTCATTCTGATTTGGTTTAATTACTATCGTCTATTCATTATTTAATTATTATTGCTTCTGTGCACTAATAACTGAGTTTGAATTAGACTGACCCGAGTATTATTTTCTTTTGAATTTAATACTCGGGTCAGACCGAGTATTTCAGGTTGTAGATATTCTGCTTTGGGTTGCTGCTGGAGCTATGAAGTTCTTTCATATCTTGTGGAGTAGTCGTCGTCATTTGTAGTAGTCTGTAAAATTGTATAGGAAGATATGTATTCATGTATATTAAATACGTTAATGTACTTGTATATGTAACTTCCTTAGTCGACTGTTGTAGTTGTATCGTATGTACCGTGTCATATGTATTGTATCGAATGTATTGTAACTGACATCAGTTATTGTATATATGAGACTTTCTGTTTGATTTGTGTTCCGCATTATATTATCTGTGTGATATTTTATATTTACTGTTCTAAACTATTACGAACCATCGTAGTTCGTTTTATACTGGAATTGGGGTATGTCGATGGGAGAAAATAAATCAGAGATGAAAAATGAAAGAAAATATATTTATATACCACTCCCATTGAGATAACCAATACTAGTATAAGGCCTAACTATTGATGGTCGCTCCTCAACAGCCTTATTCTCCGTGCGAGTTGACAGCACTACACCATAGTGTTCTTGGCTAGCGTGGGTATAGAGGTGGGGCGTCACAGCTTGGTATCGGAGCCAGTGGTTTAGAACAAATATAAAACATAACTTAGATAGAACATGTGATACAACTATTTGTTGACGTTTTATTTCTCATATTTGCATATGATTGTCTTTGATTGTTAGGTATGAATTCCTAACGCTTATTCATATGCATTTGATTTTGATTCTTGTGTTTTCGGCTTTGATTTGATTTAGCCGATGATTGATTTTGTTCGAATCTCAGCGATTCTGAACTTGATATTTTATGTTTTTCCTCGGCTTGATTTCGATTCGACTTCGGTCACTTTGTTTTTAAGAAATAGCTAAATTCTTGATTTCCAAGACTTTGACTTTGTTTGCCGTTGAGTCCTTTGATGATGATGTTGAATCGTTTTGTACTCTATTATGGCCATTAATTGTTGACTTCGACATTGACTTGACTTTTACTTTTGTTAAAGTCATTCATGCAATTATGCTCGTTTTGCTTTGTCTTTCCAATTGTTGATCGATTCTTCTTTTCCGATTAGTTGTTATCTCCTTTGTCGACTTTGATAACTTCTATTTCAGGAATTTTTGGGTATTCCTACTTTGATGGATTGGAATCGAATTCTTCGGATTTTATTCACGTCTTCGAATGTGAATCTTAGTGAATTGATTTGGTTTTCGAATTTAATCGATTCTTGATTATTTCCTGATTTGTTGCTATCATTTATTAGCAACTTTGATGACCTTTTCTTCGGGAATTTTGTGAACATACCTTTCGATGAATTCGGTGTCGATTTCTTTGGATTCTATTCACGTCTTCGTATGTGAAATTCTTGTGATTGATTGTTTCTACAATCATTTTTGTGACTTGTCACTTTAAAAATATAAAGGTTTCAATACTAGTAGTAAATATCAAAACTCTTTTATCAAAATGTTTTCAACTCTATTTTCAATATCAAACTCTTTTCCTAAACCATTTTCCAATCTATTAGTATATACAAACCTTTATTTCACTCGTATGAGAAATCTAATTAAACGGCTTAGCAAAACAAGTGGTATGAAACGCTTGCGTTTACTTCGTCGGTTAATTTTTGGACTTGTTCGATTGAACCACTTGTGACATTTTTCTAGTGAAGATCTACAATTTGTTCGTAAATATTTAAGTTAAGCTAGTGGTTATGGGACATGAAGCTAAACTTTTATATTCACTAGCTTAGTGTAATTGACACTTCTCGTTGATCTTGACGATCATTCTTATGATTTAGACTAGCAATTGTGCTATGTCTTTTTATTTGCAAGGTTAGACTAGACACCACTTGTGTGATTCCACTCACGCATACCTTTTTGCTTTTTGGTTAGTCTTGACCTCAATCTGTGTGATTCCACTCACACATGCTTAGTGTAATTGACACTTCTCGTTGATCATGACGATCATTTTTACGGTTAGACTAGGCCTCATCGGTGTGATTTCGTCTCACACATATCTCTTGGGCTTTGAGGATTGTCTAGACACCATTTGTGTGATTTCGTTCACACATACCTTTTCGGTTAGACTAGGCCTCATCGGTGTGATTTCGTCTCACACATATCTCTTGGGCTTTGAGGATTGTCTAGACACCACTTGTGTGATTTCATTCACACATACTTTTCTTTTGATTGCGAGGTTAGTCTTGACCTCAATCTGTGTGATTTCGACTCACACATGTGGGGTAGCGCCCCCACGGTCTTCGGGCCATTCGTGTGTCAAAATTAATGGCTTGCAACCATGAGATAGCGTCTCGCTTTGCGTTGCACGTGTTGGTGATTTTCATGCTCACGTGTAGGTGAGATTCCGTGCTCCCGTTCTCGCTTTGCGTTGCACATGTTGATGATTTATCATGCTCACGTGTAGGTGAGATTCCGTGCTCCCGTTCTCGCTTTGCATTGCACGTGTTGGTGAGTTTTCATGCTCGCATGTAGGTGAGTTTTCGTGCTCCCGTTCTCGTTATGCGTTGCACGTGCTGATGAATTTTCATGCTCGCATGTAGGTGAGTTTTCGTGCTCCCGTTCTCGCTTTGCGTTACATGTGCTGATGAGTTTTCATGCTCGCGTGTAGGTGAGTTTTCATACTCCATTCGAGTTTTCATGCTCTCCTTCGAGTTTTCATACTCCGTTCGAGTTTTCATACTCTCCTTCGAGTTTTCATACTCCGTTTGAGTTTTCATACTCTCCTTCGAGTTTCCATACTCCGTTTGAGTTTTCATACTCTGTTCAAGTTTTCATACTCTCCTTCGAGTTTTCACACTCCGTTCGAGTTTTCATACTCTCCTTCGAGTTTTCATACTCCGTATGAGTTTTCATACTCTCCTTCGAGTTTTCATACTCCGTACGAGTTTTCATACTCTCCTTCGAGTTTCCGTACTCCCATTTGAGTTTTCACTCTCACTTTGTGATATCTGGATTTCTTGTGTAGATTTCTAGAATTTGTGTTTTCAGGATTTCTTGTGATGATTTCTAGAATTTGCGCTTCACCAATTTTCGTGATTTCTATTGATAAGTTTTATCAATTTTTGTGCATTGATGAATTCGTGTGTTATTGACTTGTTATGAATACAAGTTTAGGGTATGATAACCCTTTCTATCTTTGAGAAGATTCTTGTGACATTTTTGACGAATGAAAATTCATTGGTATTATATTTTGATGCCAATTGCTACTGATGTTGTTGTTTTAATCACGTGTTTAAAAAAAATAGTTATTCTTCAAAATTGTTTCAAAATAAAAATTAAAAATTGATTTCAAAATTTTTACAGTTTACGCTTTCAAAAGAATGAGGAAGCGATTTAAACGTTTCAGAAAAATCGAGGACTATGACCTCTTTCTTTTACTGATTCGCTTAATTCCGGACTTGTCCGTTTGAGAATGTGAAATGTTATTTTTAAAATACACAATTATGCACTTTCAAGAAAACGATAAAGTGAATTAAACGATTTAGTAAAACTCGTGATTATGGGTCATGTGTGTTTGCTATTTCGGTTAATTCCGGACTCGTTAATTGAATAATTTGTGATTTCTGATTATCGTTTTGATAATCGGATGTTTGTGATTTCTGATTATCGTTTTTGATAATCAGATATTTATTATTTCTAATTATCGTTTGTGATAATTAGATATTTGAGATTTAATTATCGTTTGTGATGATTAAATATTTACGATTTAAGATTTGATTATCAGTTGTGATAATTAAATATTCGTTGATTTGTGATTTCTGATTATCGTTTTTTTGATAATCAGATATTTATTGTTTCTGATTATCGCTTGTGATAATTAGATCTTTGAGATTTAATTATCGATTGTGATAATTAAATATTTGTGACTAAGATTTGAATTATCGTTTTGATAATTGAATATTTGTTGAATTGAAATTTGATTACCGTTGTGGTAATTCCTGATTATCGTTTTTGATAGTTAGATATTTGCGATTTTTTGTTTTCTAATTATCTTTGTTGATAATTAGATTTTGCTGTCTCCTAATTATCGTATCGATAATTAGATATTGCTGTTTCGTGATTTCTGTATTCTGACTATCTATTTGATAATTAAATTTTGTAGGGAATTTGTGAATTTCTTTTATGAAATTAAAAGATTTTTTTTTTTTGGTGTTTATATTGTACTACGTCGGTGTACCGGCTCAATTTTCTGATATTCATGACATTTTCCACGTCTTCCAATTACGAAAATGCCTTAGGGATTTCCGATTTTTATTCTTGAGCAACCTTCTATTCACATCATTGCTTCGGGGGTGTAGCACCTTCGAAATAACGATGTTTTCCTAGCGGAAGTCCAATGGTTCTCAAATCCTAAGGATTGCACTTAGGAATCCTGAGAATTCATCGAGCAAACACGTTCAAGTTTACTCTTTCATGCTCTTTATGGTGAACTTCCTATTTCAAATTTCTCCATCTTGTGATGATATGCTCTTATGGTTATTACCTTTTGCCCATTTATTCCTTATGATTGCGAGGACGCAATTCCTTTAAGGAGGGAAGTCTGTAACAACCCGGTATTTCGCGTCGATTTATAATCGACATTAAACGATGTATATTGTCGCAAATTTCCATTTGAAGTTTTTTTGATTTTAGTTGAAATTCTTTTATATATGGTTTAAAGGATTTCTGGGCCTTGAATTCTCGGCCCACTTGATTGTTTGATGCCATGATAATAATTAAACCCGCCCCCTTTTTGATTTTTCCCATCGGTTTTTAACCCTAAAAATAAAATCGAACGAAGAAAATAAAAATGGCGGCCGATGTCTCTCGTTCGTTCCCCCTTGATCCAAATTAGGGTTTTCCAAAGTCGCATGCTCGATTGATTCTTCTTTGCTCACGGCTGCCATGTCGAAGAAGGTGAGTGAATCTCTCCCTCACATCTAATTCGAGCTCCATAACTCTTTTGATCTTATTTTATTTTCGTATAATTTAGTTTAAATGTTGATGTTTTCTCTGATACTTTTCAATTCGCTCGTTTTCCTTGAATTGCTATTGTTTCGTCTCCGAACCACTTCGATTTGCAAGGGTGAGTGATTTAATTTCACTCACATCTAATTTTAAGAAATTGATGATTTTTGAACTGTGACTTCGGTCTTTTTTTTTTAGTATGGGGGGTTTATTGTGACTTCGGCATACCTTAATTTTGAACTGCAATTATTTAGTTCAAAACTGAAAATTGCTCATAGGCATTGTATTTTCACTTATAACTAAGTTGCCTTAGTTCTGGCCATTCTTTGGTCATTTGATATTCATTCAGAATTGTGTTTTTATCTTGTATTTTTAGATACTGTTCGAGTTCATTTGTTCAGTGTCATATGTATTTGTGCATTTGAGTTTGAATGTTTTGTACTTGGTGGAGTTCATTTGCACTGTGCACTTGAGAAAGTGGTGTCACTGCATTCGAAATCTGTTCTTCATTATTGAGGCAGTACCATTTATAGTTGATTCCTCAATTAGACTTCGGGTCTATATACATTAGTGTAGTGACCCTGACTTGTTTATTGTCACTTGTCCATGCTCTGTCTACTTGTTTATTCGAGTAGTACCTATATGTATTTTATGTACGTTTGTTTTGGTGTTGGCCTGTAGCACCATGCTGCCACCTCTGTGTCGCTGCTGCATTGCCTTATCTTGGGCATTGTTGTATCCATTGCAGTCTTATAATCTTCACTCTGGCCATACTGCATTGTTTCGATGTCATTGATTTGTTTAGCCTCGGCATTGACTGGTTTCATGCTTGTTTGTTGCTGTTAGCTTTGGTGTATGGTCAGTGATACACTTGGTTTGAGTTCATTTCTGAGGCAGTTTGCATGTATGGGCTGCTATGTTGTATATATGAACTACTTCATGCATTTTTGTGACCTTCATGTATACACTACAGTTAGTACATGCATTTGCATCACTGTTGGGTTGCTGTATCTTGTAGTTGCACTTTCTCTTTTGTACTGCTTCACCATGTTACTTGAGGTCTTGTAGTTGGTGATTTGCACTTGCACACTTGCACTGCTTCATAAGTTCATTTTTATCTGTTTCCTGTCATGTTGTTTGCAACTGTGTTTCATTTGCATAGCTAAACTTCACTGTTGCACTTGAGTTTTTGCTTCTGGCCTGCATGTAGCTGTTGCTCCCAGTGTTGCTTTGTCATTGATTTGAATTGTGCATTACTGGTGCACTCGGTCATTCAAGTCTTCCCTGCATCATTATCTGTTGCATAATGTACTTCATTTGGCTTGAATGTTGTCTCTGACCTGATCATGTATCAGTGTGCCACTGTTTGTACTGTCATGTTTACTTTATTACAGTGATTACTTGAACTTGATCTTTGTTGAACTGTAACTGTGCATTTGTATCAACTTGAATATGTTGCAATTGTTGATTCATCATTGTTGCAGTGGTATTTTGAATTTTTGGTCGAGGCCATTTGTACTTGTGTTGAATCTGATTTTGATTTGACCTTGTGCACTCGAGTTGGCGAGGCAGTGCACATGTATGTACGTGTGTACTGCAGCCACACCGCCTTGATTTCATTGGTTTTTGAACCTTCATTGATTTTGATTCGTTGATCTCTTGGGGTACATTATCACTGTAGTGGCAATGCAGTGCACGCGAGCATGAACTGCAGCCACACGGTATTCATTGGGTACATCATCACTGTAGTGGCAAGGCAGTGCACGCAGGCGTGAACTGCAGCCACACGGTATGGTTTTATGATATCTATCTTGTTTTGATTAATTGATCTTTTGCATATTCCATATGCTGTAGTGGCGAGGCAGTGCACGCGTGCGTGTACTGCAGCCCTACTCGACTTAATATTTTAATTGATATTTTAATGTTTTGAACTGTTTTGTTTATTTCAATTCAATATTCTGAATTTCATTCTGATTTGGTTTAATTACTATCGTCTATTCATTATTTAATTATTATTGCTTCTGTGCACTAATAACTGAGTTTGAATTAGACTGACCCGAGTATTATTTTCTTTTGAATTTAATACTCGGGTCAGACCGAGTATTTCAGGTTGTAGATATTCTGCTTTGGGTTGCTGCTAGAGCTATGAAGTTCTTTCATATCTTTTGGAGTAGTCGTCGTCATTTGTAGTAGTCTGTAAAATTGTATAGGAAGATATGTATTCATGTATATTAAATACGTTAATGTACTTGTATATGTAACTTCCTTAGTCGACTGTTGTAGTTGTATCGTATGTACCGTGTCATATGTATTGTATCAAATGTATTGTAACTGACATCAGTTATTGTATATATGAGACTTTCTGTTTGATTTGTGTTCCGCATTATATTATCTGTGTGATATTTTATATTTACTGTTCTAAACTATTACGAACCATCGTAGTTCGTTTTATACTGGAATTGGGGTATGTCGATGGGAGAAAATAAATCAGAGATGAAAAATGAAAGAAAATATATTTATATACCACTCCCATTGAGATAACCAATACTAGTATAAGGCCTAACTATTGATGGTCGCTCCTCAACAGCCTTATTCTCCGTGCGAGTTGACAGCACTACACCGTAGTGTTCTTGGCTAGCGTGGGTATAGAGGTGGGGCGTCACATCTTCTTAAACATAATAACTGGTAAACTTTCATCAGATAATATGAAAGTTTATTTTCTTGTGCAATTTTATTTCAATTCAAATCAGTTAATAATTGATGAAAATAAAATGTTTTCCAAACCTGAATATTTTTATACAATAAATCTATAAATCATCTTCTGAGCGAGACGTCATATTTCGTTTATCCAAATTTAGACTTCTACTGCTCTGTTTATCTTATTTCTGGCAGATTTGCAGCATTTTCGGTACTGCATATCAACTTTTGGTAGGATGATCGTGTCGCCGATATCTTTATACCGTTCTGATCGTCTCGCCGTCCTGATCTCAATGGTATATTTATTTCTGTATTTTGAGATCTGGTACATGATGGAAGCACTAAATTGTTCGTTGTAACGGCATATTTAATGACCATTAACTTTCCTTCGATTTCAAATATTGAAACGTGTTGCACACATAAATATTAATTGCCTTTCTGATTCCAACTTGTCACCAACTTTTAGCAGAATTGAATATCAATTGTCACTGTTGCCTATTGTCTTTCCATAACTTCAATTTATTATTCGCTGTCCATCCATTTCGAGGTATCTTTATTTATTCACTGTTCATATTTTTTTGTATACTTTGCTTAGAAAAAAACATTTTTACCTGTAGCCTTCGCTCTTCCCACAGAGACCGTATTCCCTTCACTTCCTAACTTCTCCCATGCATGCCTTCTCCCCTTCATCTAGCCAAGCAAACTTACCTGCCCCTTTTAATTATAAATTATATATACATAAATATAATACTCTTATAAACATTGCAAGCTTCAGCTTATTCAAACCGATCTTCTTCTCGCCTGAAGTCGTAACTCTACATAACCTCCCACTTCCATTGCATCGTTGAGCATAGCCCACCTCCGACCTTCCCTGCTTCAAAACCACCTTCACCGCTAGATCTGTCCCCCTCTCTTCCCCTCCTCTCTCTTGTTCCACCCGAGACCGTACTCCGCTCCGACCTCTTCGGCCACCATCAACCAGACAAGGCTCCACCTTTCCATCTTTGCTTACCGAGGCCAAGATCCTTCAGCTGCTGCTTCATGCCTCATCCTCATCTCCTCTCTTTTATATATAATAAGGTAATATATGTTATTTATTTATACTGGTTTTTTTTAAAATTTGTCATATAGGTGCTGAGATATTGAGTTTATTTAAGTTGTAGACCCTATATACTATACGTATGATTTATATAAAGAGGTGCATGTAGTATAAATATATATATTTACGTGGTTCGGTTTAAGTGTGTGTATGTGTGTGTATATATATTCATAACAGTGTTCGTGCATATATATATATATATATATATATATATATATATATATATATATATATATATATATATATATATATATATTGTATCAATGTTTATATTTCAGTTTATTGTACATTGTATTATAAAGTTGTTTATATAGTTTTGTATTTACGGTTTGTGTTACAGAGCATATATATCATTTTAGAGCTTGTATAGAGTCTGTTGTATGCATATATTTAGTCTGTGTTTCATCTGTTTAAGTTTATAACAAAGTAAATCATATCTTTTTTTAGGGTATACAGTAGTTATACCTTAGTTCATATATGATATGTTTTAGTTAAGTATACATATTATATAAGTCTGGTCTGCATATGGGATGTATTATAAATACATATATATATATATATATATATTAGTGCAATAGTAGTTTACATATTAGTTAGATACGCCTGAGTATACATGATATACATATGGGTTTTACATGATTTTTGATTGTTTTGTAAGTTGATTTGTATACTAGTTATATATATAGGAGTACTATATGTATACTATTAGATAATGGTTATAAAGTACATTTTATTTTATGAAAGTTATATTGATGTTTCCTATACGTATGTTATAAAGAAAGTGATCTTGTAATAGTATATATAGAGATTTGTTCTAAGTGTTATTTATTGATTTTAAATTATATACAGATTTATAATAAGCTTGTGTTTCAAATTTTATATTGATTTTAGAGTAATGTATATGTTTTGTTCATTCTATATCAAGCCAATTTGATTTTTCTCATCAATTCCTATTTATCAGCTTGTCCGTCGAATTCGTGCCAATCTTACTTCGGAATTTGTGCCTGGATTCGTAGCTCGTTTCTTTATCTAATCTCTCTACCCTCGAAAGGTTAGCCATCACCATGATTAACGTTCTTGTATTTATTAAATTTGATTTTAATTGAAACGAAAATTAAAATATGCTGCTGTAGTTATTTAAAATGTTATATATGCTATTATCTGTAACTGTTCACCTGTGGTATATGGCACCATATCTTGTTGTTTATATTATATTGTTATTAATGACATATATGCCTGTTATATTATTTTCATATCTGTTATCACTCTGCAAGTTCCCTGTTAGTATAGAATTTTCTATGGGTTGAAATGATACATACCCGAACGATCTGTAGAATATGAGAAAATCGTTATGGGTCGAAATGATAAAACCAAGCGATTTTCATTTGAATTGAATTTGGGATTACGATTTGAAATGATATCTACCCGTATGTATTTAAATTAGGGATTGAAATGATAACATCTATATCACTTGACCATAGGATAGAAAATTTTATACAGACACCGTTGGTCTATATATAAATATTTTGAAAATGATTTCTATGGTTTTGAAAGATATATGGTTCTATTTAATATTAAAATTATTTTATATATAAATAACTTTTAATATAAAGTAGATTTAATAATAAGCTTTAATTACATAAAGTTGGATTTAATTTTTATATAATATGTTTAAGTACTTATTTAAAATTTTATTTTTAAAAATGTATTTTTATAATGATTTTATAAGTTAAGATTGAGAAGATAAATTTGAACTTTATTTGAAATTGTATTTAGTTATGTATTTTATTTAATTAAATCGATTTGGAACTTATTGAATTTGAGATTTAATGATACGATTTTATAACTTGATTTTGATTAAGTAATTTAATGAATATTTCACGTTTAATGAAATTGAAGGAAATATTCAGTAAAATGTAATTTAAGGTTATTCAAACGATATTGAATTTATTAAGTGAATATTTCAAGACTAAATAATAATGAAATTAAATCAAGATCTATATGAAACTGTCAAATTTAGTTTTAAAAATGTTGAATATTTAAAGCTTTGAAATATATTGGAATTTAAAAGATTTATTTTACGGTTCAAATCTGTATTTGAAATCGATATAATTGAAAATTGTTTATTTAGAAACTGAATTGAATTGAATTGAATTGTAGAATTGAGATTGAATAAAATTTGAATTTGAAAATCGAGTTGAATTGAATCAATTTGTGAAATTTGAGGAAATTATAAATATTTTACTTTATAAATTATTTAATATATATACACACTATTTTAATATAAAAAACCTATTTTTAATATAAACTATTTTGATATACTAATTATTTTAATATAAATAATTTTATTTTATAAACTATTTTATTATATATACTATTATAAATATCTAAATTGTTTAAGTGGTCGAAGTTATGATTTCAAAGTTATGGTTTTCCAAAGAGATATGATTTCAAAGTGTTTGGTTCCAAAAGTATTGTAACCTTGAAGGTGTTATAATTTGGAAATATATATATATTTGAAATGGAAATGATATTTTGGTTTTGAAGTATAAATTATTTTGAAATGACCATGGTGTTATAATGACGTTTGGTTGTTAATAGTGTGTATTTCTACATAGTAGATAGTTCCACGGATCCTTAGAGGATGGATATCCCAAGCATCCTCTAAGTTAATTGTATTTCAGTTGATATTTCACTTGAGTTGGATTTATTGGTATAAGAATGTTAATCTTGACTCGAGTGTTTTGTGTTTTTCTTTACGCTCAGGTCAGACTGAGTGATACAGCATTTGAGACTCACCTTTGGAGTTTGGATCTTCGCTTGGAGATCCAACTATCGATTCAGCTTTCAGCTTTTCCAGTTGATTTGTTCAGATATGTCATCCGTCTGTATTTGAGATATTCTATTGTATTTTATTTCAAACTCTGTTGTTTATATAGTAGCTTCATGAACTATAATTTATCTATTCCGCTGCATTATTATTATATTACTCTGTGTCTGTGATTCTATGATTGATTTATTTACTGTATATGTTGTGTTTTGCCAAATATAAATTAACAATCTAATATTTTGAGCAATTCAAGTCCAATTTGTGCGGATGCGAATGGTTGAAAATACCAGTCGTTAGAGTTGGTATCAGAGCCAGGTTTAGGCAAAACTTAGCATATAGAGTAAATTTAATTATAGAATCACCTTCGTTCGAGCCTAAATTGCTCCCTCTTTGATTCTGATTTCTTTCGAATTTTGGAACCCTACCTTCGTTCTGAAATCCATTCTTGTCTCTCCCTATTCATGTTCTTTTGATTCTGGAGCATCCCATAACTCCACTTTGAATGACCTCTATAAAAATCGGCGATCCCGCCAATCTTTGAATGATTTGCAAAGGGGTGAAACTCCTTTACAATTGTCATTGATTCACCAGATATTTTTATACCCTCGGTTTAGATGCTACTATCTCTTCTTATGCTGAGTTCTATCTCTAGCGATCGAATGTCGATTTGCCTTAGAATTCCGCATCGATCACATTCCTGAAGTCATGGTTGACCCGGTTAACGTCGCCCACGATTTATATAAGTATATCCATCTCCTATTTTGTAATTTAATTATCTCATCTTCGTTCAAGCCTATCTTCGAATCAGAATTCTATTTGATTAGAGTTCCTCTAATTTGAATCTCTATCGTTGTTTTGAAATAAATTCTTGAATCACCCTTTTGAAAAATCGTGTTTGCTTGTATTTTAGAAATTGTTTTATATATCGAATTATTATTTTGATAAGTATCATTATGTTCTATATATAAAAGAGAAATTGTTTTCGATAAGAATTATATACCTTTTAAAAAATGAAAATTTAAAGTTTCGAAAGGATCTGAAATTCTGAAAATTATATAAGAAATTGATTTATATAAAAATGATTTATAACTGAAGGGTTTTGAATTTGAAATTTAAGGAATTGAATTTTGGTGTTCTGAAATTGGTTTTAAGATTTTGAAAATATATAATAATACAATTTGAAAGTATTTTTCGAATAAGAAATATTTCAATTGACTTCAAATGAGTTCCTATAATTTCGATGAAATTTTAAAGAAGTTTTCAAGAAACTAAAATTTTAGAACTCACTTATGTCGTTGGAGAGTAATTTCGGTGATGAGTGCATGCATCATCGACATTGATTTTCGAGTTACAGAGTAGGGGAGAGGCCACTTTAGTAGCTTTGCTATGCGATTGATTTTGTAAAACCAATTTTGATTTCAAATTCCGAAGTATGATTTGATATTCGAAAGATATATGAAACGATTTGAAGTGAGCCTGAGGTTCAGTCCTCGAGTTTCGGATTTAAGCCTATCTATTGAAATTAATTTACTGATTGGTTGCTGATTTCCAACTCTTGGATTGGAAATTTGATTTCTCCGACTATTTTGAATGTTTGAACACTTCCAAATCGAGGTTTAATTTTTCAAACCTAGGTAATTTCGAAAAGTATAAATTATTTGATAAAGTATATAATTTTAGTTTTGTATGCTTATGTATGAAGTAATGTGATTTAAATAAGTTTGAAACTGTTTTGTTAAGTAAATGAATAAGACTATTTTATATTATATTAATATGAAATTTAGTTTTGAAATGTTTTGAATAAAATTTAGTTTTAATGTTTTCAACTTAGTAAACTCTTTTATATAACTATCTAGAATAATAATTTTCAAAAGGTAAATTAGATCTTTCAAATCGAAATAAATAGTTTAAAGATTTTAAAGGGATGGTTATAAACTTGGTAATAATTTTGTGTATAATTGATTTTGAGAAAAATATTTGGTTTCGAAAATAGATTGGAATTTAAAACCCAGTATTTCTATGATGATTTGGAAATGAATTTGTTTGACTTAAATTATGTTGATTTGGAAACTAGGATTATTTTCTAAACCTATTATTTTGGAAACTTTGAAACTAAAGATATTTAATTTGGAAGAAATAATTTGGTGAAATCATATATGATTTTGAAACTGAACTGATATTGAAACGAATTTAAATTGAGAACCTTATTTTACTAAATACTTGATTTTGGAGTTATCGAACTTATATAAAATTGATTCGTATAAGTATGAAGTTGATTCAAAAACTATTGATTTAGAAAGATACTCAATTTGAAAAGAGAAATCTTATATAGTCGAAGTCTATATAAGTGTGATTTGATACACTATGGATTTTGGAAAGTATTTGATGAAATCTTTTATATGATTGACTTTATATAAGTATGATATTTGAAATTGATTTGAAAGGGTACTATATGATATATATTTTCGAAGTAAAGATATGGAAAGCATAGTTTTAAATCTCCTATATATCGCCCGAGATCTCCTCCGAGATCTCCTTTTCACACTTAAACGAGACGAGACATCAAATATCCTCCATATCTCCCTCGACACTCATCTCGTCCGAGATATTCAAATCTCACCCGATATATGGATCAAAATCTCAATCCGAGATCTCATCTGAAATTATACATTTTTCTTATTTTCCATAATATTTTTTATTTTCATATTGATTCAAAAGAAACTACTCAATCCAATTATAATTTACCAACTTCTTGAACATATTCTTTACTTTTTCTCTTAATGAGTCATAGCGAAAGGTTTCACTTCTTTATTATGTTCAAATGAAAGGATATTATTCAATCATTACCAAATCAATTAAGCTAATCAAGCTACTACTCTTCTAAAAATATTCATTTTTCCATGTATATCAAGTATGTTACCATTTTTATTTTTACTAAGAAAGTTATAATCGTTAAATAAATTTTTGACACATCAATTTTAGACACATAACTACATCCGAGATATACCCGAGATGCATTATAAGGCCCGAGATGTCAATCCGAGATGTACACCCGATATGTACTCATCTCGTCCGAGATCTACCCCGATACGAGATAACCTGTGTAAAAATTCTGAGACGAAACATGACCGAAATCCGATATTTAAATCCTTGATGGAAAGTGCCTTCTGCTTGATATCCTCTTTGTGGCCACATTGTGTATTCACTCTATCGACATTATTCTCTCTGATTTGGGTTTTGCGGATATGATACCCGAATGTCCTTCGAATTCCATGGCGTTACCCAAGGTCTTACGAACTCGACTGCATAGCGTAATTCGCAAGGCGGTGATTTTTTAAAAGGTAAGGATGTTTCCTGGGGGATTCAGGCGTAACATTGTGTATCTACGATCTATGGTCGTTTTAGTAGCATAATCCGAAAGGCAGAGATTGCTTAAAGGGTGTGGATGTTTTCTGAGGGATCCAGGCATAACCATTGTGTATCCAGGGTCTGCAAGTTTTGTTGTCGTAGCGTAATCCGCAAGGCAGAGATTGCTTAAAGGGTACGGATGTTTCCCGGAGGATCCAGGCGTAACCATTGTGTATCCGTGGTCTACAGTTTTTTTTTTGTCATGTCGAAATTCGTAAGGCATAGATTGCTTAAAAGGTACGGATGTTTCCTAGGGGAACCAGGCGTAACCATTGTGTATCTGCGATCCATGATTCGATTTGATTCGGTTGATTTGTTTGGATGTACTTTCCATATCGGTTTTGAAGGTTTTTCGAGTATTTTCACTGGATGTTGAAACAGGTCTACTAAGTATTTGAAGAATTCTTGCTTTGCGCCTGATCAACGCATGGCCAGAGTCTGCAAGAACGAGGATAAACCTGTTAAGACATCGAGTTTTATAAAAGAATTTCGATAAAGTATTATATAAAGGATATTTTGATCATTTTTCTTCTTTCTAAATAATTTAAAATGTTTAAAATATTGCTTATCTATATACTTCATGGTTTAATAGTAAAATTATTAGTGCTTAATGTAGTGATTGACCTTATATAAATAAGTGAATGGAAATCAATTTAAAACTAAATGAAATTTTATGACCTGAATTGACAGTTTAAACCAACAAATTTGAATCGAATGACTATTTATGGATATAATAAAATGGGTTTAGGCAAATTATTAGATATTAATTTAAATTGAAACCTATACGGTTTTAAATTAATTGTTTTATTTTGTTTTTCAATCTATTTTCTTTTTGGTTGTTTCTATTCTCCTACTTTCTTCCTTTTCGGGGATAAAAAGTTTTGGGTGGGGGAGAGTGTAATGACCCATAAATTTTAATAGTTTTAATAAGGTAATTAAATTGAAATTTTATGAATTTTTAAATAATGGAATTTGGAAATAAAAATTAAATATTTGGAGTATATCTTCTTAAACATAGCAACTGGTAAATTTTCATCAGATAATATGAAAGTATATTTTCTTGTGCAATTTTATTTCAATTCAAATCAGTTAATAATTGATGAAAATAAAATGTTTTCCAAACCTGAATATTTTTGTATATAAATTTGTAAATCATCTTCTGAGTGAGACTAATATTTCGTTTATCCAAATTTGGACTTCTATTGATCCGTTTATCTTATTTCTGGCAGATTTGCAGCACTTTCGGTACCCAATATCAACTTTTGATAGGATGATCGTACCACTGATATCTTTATACCGTTCTGATCGCCTCATCGTGCTGATCTCAACGGTATATTTATTTTTATATTTTGAGATCCGATACACGACAGAAGCACTAAATGGTTCATTGTAACGTCACCTTTAATTGTGACCGTTAACTTTTCTTCGGTTTCAAATATTGAAACGTGCTGCATACACAAATATTAATTGCTTTTATGATTCCAACCCCTGTCACCAACTTTTATTATTTGCGGAATTGAATATCAGTTGTCACTGTTGCATGTTGTCCTTCCATAACTTCAATTTATTATTCATTGTCCATCCTTTTCGAGGTATCTTTATTTATTCACTGTTCATTTTTTTTTGTATACTTTGCTTACAAAAAAATAGTTTTACCTGTAGCCTTCACTCTTCCCACGGAGACCATATTCCCTTCACTTCCTAACTTCTCACATGCATGCCTTCTCCCCTTCATCTAGCCAAGCAAACTTACCTGCCCATTTTAAATTATAAATTATATATACATGAATATAATACTCTTATAAACATTGCAAGCTTCAGCTTACTCAAACTGAACTTCTTCTCGCCTGAAGTCGTAACTCCACATAACCTCCACTTCCATTGCATCGTCGAGCACAGCCAACCTCCGACATGCCCTGCTGCAAAACCACCTTTGCCGCTAGATCTGGCCCCCTCTCTTCCCCTTCCTCTCTCTTGTTCCACCCGAGACAGTACTCCGCTCTGACCTCTTCGGCAACCATCCACCAGCCAAGGCTTCGCCTTTCCATCTTTGCTTGCCGAGGCCGAGATCCTTCAGCTGCTCCTTCGTGCCTCGCCCTCATCTCCTCTCTTTTATATATAATAAGGTAATATATGTTATTTATTTATACTGATTTTTCTAAAATTAGTTATATAGTTACTGAGATATTGAGTTTATCTAAGTTGTAGACCCTATATACTATACGTATGATTAATATAAAGAGTTGCCTATAGTATAAATATATATATATTTACATGGTTCGGTTTAAGTACATATATATTTTTTCATAATAGTTTTCTTGCATATGTGTGTGTGTATGTGTATATATTGTATCAATGTCTATATTTCAGTTTATTGTACATTGTATTATAAAGTTGTTTATATAGTTTTGTATTTACAGTTTGTGTTACAGAGCATATATATCATTTTATTGCTTGTATAGAGTCTGTTGTATGAATATATTTAGTCTGCATTTCATCTGTTTGAGTTTATAACAAAGTAAATCATATCGTTTTTTTAGGGTATACAGTAGTTATACCTTTGTTCATATATGATATGTTTTAGTTAAGTATACATAATATATAAGTCTGGTCTGCATATGGGATGTATTTTATATGTATATTAGTTAGATATGCCTGAGTATACGTGATATACATATGGGTTTTACATGATTTTTGATTGTTTTGTAAGTTGATTTGTATACTGGTTATATATAGGAGTACTATATGCATACTATTAGATAATGGTTATAAAGTATATTTTATTTTATGAAAGTTGATGTTTCCTATACGAATGTAATAAAGAAAGTGATCTTGTAATAGTATATATAGAGATTTGTTTTAAGAGTTATTTATTGATTTTAAATTATATACGGATTTATAATAATTTTGTGGTTCAAATTTTATATTAATTTTAGAGTAATGTATAATGTATATGTTTTGTTCAGTCTATATTAAGCCAATTTGATTTTTCTCATCAATTCCTATTTATCAGCTTGTCTGTTGAATTCGTTCCAATCTTACTTCGGAATTCGTGCCTGGATTCGTAGCTCATTTCTTTGTCTAATCTCTCTAGCCTCGAAAGTTGAGCAATCACTCACGATTAACGTTCTTGTATTTATTAAATTTGATTTCAATTGAAATAACAATTCAAACATGCTGCTGTAGTTATTTAAATTGTTATATATGCTATTATCTGTAACTGTTCACCTGCGGGATATGACACCATATCCTGTTGTTTATATTATATTGTTATTGACGATATATATGCATGTTATGTTATTTTCGTATTTGTTATCACTCGGCAAGTTCCCTGTTAGTATAGAATTCACTATGGGTTGAAATGATACATATCCAAACGATCTGTAGAATAAGAGAAAATCGTTATGGGTTGAAATGATAAACCCAAGCGATTTTCATTTGAATTGAATTTGGGATTACAGGTTGAAATGATATCTACCCGTATATATTTTAATTACGGATTGAAATGACAAATATCCGTATCACTTGACCATAGGATAGAAAATTTTATACATACACCGTTGGTCTATATATAAATATTTTGAAAATGATTTCTATGGTTTTGAAAGATATATGGTTCTATTTAATATTAAAAATATTTTATATATAAATAAGTTTAAATGTAAAGTAGATTTAATAATAAACTTTAATTTAATAAAGTTGGATTTAATTTATATATAATACGTTTAAGTATTTATTTAAAAATTTATTTTTAAAAATGTATTTTTATAATGATTTTATAAGTTAAGATTGAGAAGATAAATTTGAAATTTATTTAAAATTGTATTTAATTAAGAATTTTATTTAACTAAATCGATTTAGAACTTATTGAATTTGAGATTTAATGATATGATTTTATAATTTGATTTTGATTTAAGTAATTTAATGAATATTTCACGTTTAAAGAAATTGAAGGAAATGTTTAGTAAAATGTAATTTATGGTTATTTAAATGATATTGAATTTATTAAGTGAATTTTCAAGACTAAATAATAATGAAGTTAAATCAAGATCTTTATGAAACTGTTAAATCCAGTTTTGAAAATATTGAATATTTAAAGCTTTGAAATGTATTGGAATTTAAATGGTTTATTTTGTGGTTCAAATCTATATTTGAAATCGATATAATTGGAAATTGTTTATTTAAAAACTGAATTGAATCGTTGAATTGAGATTGAATTAAATCTGAATTTGGAATTCGAGTTGATTTGAATCGATTTGTGAAATTTGAGGAAATTATAAATATTTTACTTTATAAATTATTTAATATATATATATACTATTTTAATATAAAAACCTATTTTTAATATAAACTATTTTAATGTACTAATTATTTTAATATAAACTATTTTACTTTATAAACTATTTTATTTTATATACTATTATAAATATCTAAACTGTTTAAGCGGTGGAAGTTATGATTTCAAAGTTATGGTTTTCCAAAGAAATATGATTTCAAAGTGTTTGGTTTCAAAAGTGTTGTAACCTTAAAGGTGTTATAATTTGGAAATATATATATGAAATGGAAATGATATTTTGGTTTTGAAGTATAAATTATTTTGAAATGACCATAGTATTAAAATGATGTTTGGTTGTAATTAGCGTGTATTTCTGCATAGTAGATAGTTCCACGGATCCTTAGAGGATGGATATCCCAAACATCCTCTAAGTTAATTGTATTTAAGTTGATATTTCACTTGAGTTGGATTTATTGGTGTAAGAATGTTAATCCTGGCTCGAGTGTTTTGTGTTTTGCTTTACGCTCAGGTTAGACTGAGTGATACAGCATTTGAGGCTCGCCTTTGGAGTTTAGAGCTTCGCTTGGAGATCTAACTGTCGACTCTGTTGTTTATATAGTAGCTTCATGAACTACGATTTATCTATTCCGCTGCATTATTATTATATTACTCTGTGTCTGTGATTCTGTGATCGATTTATTTACTGTAAATGCTGAGTTTTGCCAAATATAAATTAACAATCTGATATTTTGAGAAATTCAAGTCCGACATGTGCGGATGCAAATGGTTGAAAATACCATGTCGTTAGAAAAGCACAAGCACTTGAGTCTGACACCTCCACTGAGTACATAATTCGATTATGACTATTAGAATGTCTTAGCGATATTTTCCTATCTTGGCAAGATGTCCTTGCATCGTATCTATCTAGCCAATCCATAGCCAAAATGATCCCAAAGCCTGCGAAATCAAAAATCTATAAACTGCATGCAAACTTATGACTTAACAATTCAAGTTCTCACTGGCCACATCTCATCCCTGGAGTTGCGTACCCTCCTATCGAAGTAGCAACTCTTAAGGATGTAACAAGCACTACAAGAAAATCACTAATCAATAGCAAATTAGAACAGCGTTTTAAGGCACAAAGCTGTTTTTAATCTTCTAATAACCAATTGAAAAAATGTAAACGCTGTGTAACCAAATTTATCTGGCGGGCTTCCAATTTTTTTTTGAGGCCGCATTCTTCCAATATTATCTCCGCAAACTATTTCCCACGCTTCCACGTTCTTCTTCTTCTTCACCGAAAAAATTGAAAACCCTAGAAAAGTCTCTGTCTCTTCTAATTCTACCTAACCATATATTATCAGATCTAACAGTGTTTTACACGAAAACAATTTCCCTCTTCGTTCGCTCCGTCTTTATCGTCTCCATCCTCTATTTTTTCTGCTTTACTTCATTGCGCTTCAATCCCTCTGTATCACCCTCAGCGACTCCTGCATCTGCACGTTTTCCACTTTTAAAGTCTTCGATCGTGCTCAAATCTGTACGAAGGGACGCACGACAGACTTAAGCGTCCGAGGATAATTCATCGACAAGATCCAGCTTTCGACTTATCACCCAATTCAGATTCATTTAACTATCAATGTGACAATTAACTGTTCCTGTGGCGACGAGGAGGTTTCGGATGATTACGGGTTGTTCACTACGTACCCGTTAAGAAGTGGTGAGAGTTTGGAGTCTGTCGCTGCAGGTTTTGGATTGTCCGGTAAGGAGAGGGTTTTGCAAAGGTACAATCCTGCTGTTAACTTTAGTGCTGGATCTGGCATTGTTTTTGTTCCCACTGAAGATCCAAATGGTAGTTTTCGTCCTTTATTTTCAAGGAAAGGTAATGTATTATTTTTTTCTTCCTCCTCCATTTTGCCCGGGCATTGAATACATTGTGCTGATTGATCAGGAATTTCTAAGGCAGCATTAGCAGGTATAATTTTGGCTGGAGCATTCGTGGTGATTTTGGTTGTAGGTTTGTTTTTCTTTGTCCATAAGAGGAAGAAATCAAAACCTGCAACTTTGCCAATTTCATCACATTATGAAGATAACTCTGCTTCTACTCAGGGCCGTGGTAATATTTTATTTTGGAACAGTCTCATCTTTTCTGCACATATCTGTTACTTATGCTTTTGCATAATAGGTGGTGGAGTTTCATTGGATAAATCTCCAGCATTAACCCCTAGAGCTGGAAGCATGACTCCGAATACAGGTATTACAGTTGATAGATCGACCGAGTTTACATATGAAGAGTTGTCCAAAGCTACAAATGACTTCGATATTAGTTACAAGATTGGTCAAGGAGGTTTCGGAGCTGTTTACTATGCTGAGCTTAGAGGAGAGGTCCGTAATCTTTACATTAATACATCTATTTCTAGACTGAGACATTGATTATAGATTGTATCTTCCAGAAAGCGGCAATTAAGAAGATGGATATGCAAGCATCCAGAGAATTTCTTGCTGAACTCAAAGTTTTGACACATGTTCATCACTTAAATCTGGTTAGCATTTCGTTTACATTTAAATTTCAAGTCAGAGAAAACTCAAACTTGATGGAATTGCTCATAATGCAGGTGCGCTTAATAGGATACTGTACAGAGGGTTCCTTGTTCCTTGTTTACGAGTACATTGAGAACGGAAATTTGAGTGAACATTTACGTGAAACTGGTACATAGTTAAAACCACTTCAATTTCAAAGATCTTACATACATTGCTAGTATAAAAAAACTGCGATTTACTTTTTAGATCGAGAACCATTATCATGGCCTGCTAGAGTTCAGATTGCACTTGATTCTGCAAGGGGACTTGAATACATACATGAACATACAGTTCCAGTGTACATACACCGTGATATTAAGTCAGCCAATATATTGATAGACAAGAACTACCATGGAAAAGTGGCAGATTTTGGGCTAACCAAACTCACTGAAGTTGGAAGCGCTTCTCTACAGACTCGGCTTGTCGGTACATTTGGTATATCGGTGACAACAAGGAGAAAAGAATCCTGTAGCAACCGATGTGACTTTAGTCTCTTTACCTATTGCAATTATCTGCAGTACTTTTGCTGGAATTATCATGCGATTAATGTTATCGATCTCAATCTGTCACATAATTCAAAGTAATCTCCATATTGGTAACTTCTCTACACTTAGGATCTCCATTGTTAAGCTTCCTTCTGAAATTAGGAATCACGTGTCATAATTAAAAAATATGATTGTTTTTCAAAACTATATATGTTCACGAGTCTTGTAATATATCGATTTTTTTTCATGTAAATGTTAAATCGAAATAAACGACAACTATAAAATATCTGATCAATCAGGTTCTGTAAATAATTATATGGGTGGAATTGCTTATATCTACATTGAATTCCTATGCATATCTGCACATATTGGTGCTTAGCTGTTGTCTATTGATTTAATTTGCACTATATTGATGTTCTACTGTCTTTTAATCGCTCTATATCATTCCTCAATCGATGGATCTGGTTGTAAATTCACCATCTGTTTTGAGTCTTTGCCATAAATGAGGTGGTAGTTTCCACTACTATTTACCTTTAGTTTTTTACTATTAATAAAGAGAATTGAGTGCATAGAAATTCAATCGTTGTTGTTTTAAATGTATTACCTTTTGAATTTTCTTAAGAGAGAGGGAGAGGGATGTATGCCGATTCTAAATATAATGAATGAAATCATACTTCAAATCACAGATATTAGATATAGTATTCTTCTTAATGTTTTATGTGTCAAACTTGCCTTATTTACAGGAGCTTATGAGCCATATTTGTAACCAAGTTGAAGTCAAACCTTCATAATAGTACAAAGAAATCATTTTCAGAAACGTAAGCATTGTTATTTATCGGTTTTTTAACCGAATTTATTTGAATGTAAATTTTGTTTGTCCTGCAGGAATAAAATCTTGTATAATCTTTTTGATTAGAGGTCAGGCTTAGAAGCTCCTCTAATTGCTGATGATGTTTTTGAGATAATAATCAAGGTGAAATTTACATGTCAATGCTTTTATTTTTATTTTTGTTCTAACTGTGTATAAATTATCTTTGACAGTTTATTCCAAGGTTAAAAGGTAAGTGCTTAAATTTCTTGCACTTTGTTTCTTTGATAGAATATTACACATTAGGGATGCGCTTGCATAATCATTTATCCTGATTATTATCTTATCCTTAGTCATAATGAATTGTTAAGAGTTATTGTTGATGTTGTCTCATTAAAAGGTCATACTGAATGATTTATTGCCATTTCTCATGCCAAATCTATGTTATGATTTTCATTTAGGTTTTTTTCCAGCCATCGTTGATTTGCTTTGGTATATTTCGTGCAACATTGAGATTAATGAGCAAATCATAGTTGTGGGCCTGTAATACATCATTTGGGTTGGACTGTAATTAGTTTTATATACCACATAGCTAAATACATCTGTTTACATACAAAAATGGCACTTGTACTGTTGACATTCAAACATGATATGATTGATCACAATTTTAGATATGTAGTTGGTCTTTAATGTTGATTTTATGGCATGTAATATACTTAGTATTAGTCAATTGCCTAATGAAATAGTGCGATGAATATTTAGTGTTTGCATTATGAATCCGATTTAACTTTGTGTACACTTTTTTGATGAATTGATTTTCAAGCATTACTTTTGCTTTACAGGTAGATAGATAACTGTGATGCAAAAAAAAGGTTGCAACGAGTTATGCACAAGTATATGTATATATAACCGTTCCATTTCAATAATATGTACATCAAATTACAACTAAGTATTATAAAATTTTATATAAGTAAGTTTTATAAAAATTAAATAAGTATATAAAATATAACTAAATCTTTTATAATAACAATAATAACTAACTAAAATTTATAATAATAGTATAATAAGTTAGCTAAGATGTATAAATATTAATAAGTTTATAAAAATTAACTAAGTATTATAAAATTTAACCAAGTTAACTAAGTTTTATAAAAATTGACAAGTTTAGTTTGTAAAAATTAAATAAGTATGTAAAAATGTAAAATACAACTAAATCTTATATATAATAGTAATAGTAACAACAACAACAACTATTATTACTATTGTTGTTATTATTATTAACTTAGATTTATAATAATAATAAGTTAACTAAGGTTTATAAATATTAAATAAATATATAATTTTTTTAATGAAGTTAACTTAGTTTAATAAAAATTAACAAGTTTAGTTTATACAAATTAACTAAGTATATAAAAATATAAAATATAACTAAATCTTCTATAATAATAATAACAACAACTAAGATTTATAATAGTAATAAATTCACCCAGATTTATAAATATTAAATAAATGTATCCTACATCAAGGCTTTGGACTCTAGAAACCATTCTACGAAGAGATTTATAAATAATAATAATAATTTGATTATGTCGTTATGGCCCAAGAAACCATCTCACACTGTCATTCTCGAAGAGTATCTTGTGTTATCTTCAAACTTGACAATAACAAGGCGTTTGACTCTGTCATTCTTATATTGTTGCTTTGTAGTCGTGAATGTGATGATAAAAGGAAGTTGCTGGAGTGATGGTTGTTGGTCTAGAGTTGTTAGCAAGGAGGTTTGCTGTGTAGAACTTATGTGAAGTACTGCAGTTGATGTGAAGTGAAGAAATGCAATGGCACAGTAGAAGGTAGGGGATGATGGCAGTGTAATAGAGGAAATGTGTGCACGTGCATAGCGTAGTGTACTTGTTCAGTGGGGTTGTATGTTGGCCGGGTCTGTGAAGTAGAAAAGGCTGCTATTTGGGGTATTGCTATGATGAATTGGTATGCTGTATGAAGTTTGTAGTTTGCGAAGATGCTTGAATGGCCGAGGAGAGGGGTGATGCTGATGATCGCAGTCTGTAGCGAATTGGAGTGAGGTCAGACTGTAGCGAATTGGAAGCAGCAAATTGCAAACAGTTGCATTGTGCGATGTAGTGGTCTGGATATGTGGTCGGGGGAAGTTGTGAAGACTAGATGATGGTGAAAATGTGTAGTAGTCAGTGGGTGGTAAGGAAGTTTTGATGGGTTGTAGTTTTGTAGTGATGTGAGTATGTGTTGCACTGTTGTATTGACAGCAGTGTTAGTAGCAGCAGGTGATGAGGCTGTGGAAAATTGATGAAGTGGATTGTCTGGCTGAGGTTGACCAAGTCTCAGGTATTTCTTGTCTTGATTGTCATTTATTGTGATATTGCATTTGTGCAGTATATTATTCTAAATTGAATTTAAAAAAGAAAACTTTCTTGCTTTGCATAAAAACAACACTCATCTCCTCTTCATTTCATTTAATTTATACCACATTCAAGCTTCACAAAAGCAATCAATTAAATTTAAATTTACTAATCATGGATCAAAAAGACTGTAACACTGAGCTTAGTCTACGACTAAGTACAAGTTTAGATTCTTCAGGTTCAAGCAGGTGGATTACGTAATCCAGATTTATTCCAAATTTCAGAATTTTATTTTAATGTTATTAATCATGTAATGTCTTCATAACTGTAGAGTGGAAGATTGGCTGGAAGAAGCAACAGCAATCAGGAAAAATAATCAGCAAGAAAAAATGACCATCTTTTACAATGGCATGATATGCATTTGCGACGTCACCGAGCTTCAGGTTTGTATTGTACGTTTGTTTCATTTTCAATACAATTCCCATGTGTCGGTCATTTTGGATTTTGTTTCTATAAACTTGCTTTAGTGGTTTCCTATTTTTAACTATCTTAATAGCAATATCTTTTTATCTTAATCCCTAAGTACTAATATTATTTTGTTTTCTGTGTTACAAGGTTAATATTAGAGCCTATATCCTCATTGCTGGAATGATCAGATGGTTATATGGTGAGTTTAATTTCATTTTTCTTACCTCTTATATTCAGTCTTTTTAGTTAGCAATGTCTTATTCCTTTCATCTTTATACATTGGAGACAATCTCATGTAGATAAGACATCCATTATGTTTGTTTATATTTTGGTACATGCTGATTGTTGTTGATGTGCATCATTTAAAATCTAATGTTTAAATTATATTATAACACTATTTTGGATATTTTAGGGTGCTATATTTTATTTGGATGAACAGTTTGCCTTCTTGAAAGGAATTTAGTTTTGGTAATGGGTTGGTCTGTTCAACTGGTACAAGCAAATGTGCATTTATTTTGTTCATTTTTGAATATATGTATTTATGAGCACCTTTTTCTGTTCAAATAGATTTCTGATTTTGGCCAAGCTCTGACTAGTGGAGGTTCAAATGAACATATAACAAATCTTTCTGAATTTGAAGGATATCTGGCCCCTGAATGTTTCTTAAATGGTATGTGAATATTGGATTGAGCTTCAGTGTGTACGTTTACTGCATTAGACACTTGTTTCTATCGTCTATTTCTCTTGAGTAGAAGTAACAGGGAAAAGTGATGTGTATGCATTTGGGATTATCCTTTTTGAACTTCTATTGAGGAAGAAACCAGTCACAGGGACTCAAAGCCAATATAATATAACTTGGGTATGCATTACTAATAGCTTCATTTCACCATTTAATAGAAAATGAAACATTTGATCATGTATAGTTTTGATTCTCAATTTTATTTAAAAATGTTATGCCTCAGCTAACCGATAGGCAGAAACTTCCAGATTTGGTTGATCCTGTAATCAGACATACAATGGATGTAAAACACTTATGTCAGGTATTTTAACTTAGTTTTGAATATATCATGATATGCAGACTTTAACAAACAAAAATATTAACATGTGCGCTTGTAGGCAGCTGCAGCTGCAGTTGCAGTTTTATGTGTACAGAAGGAGCCAAGTTACAGACCATTAATAACTGATGTTGTTTTTTCTCTCATCCCACTTATGCCTAAAGCGTTAGGCGGAACTCTTGATGCTTCAACGGACTTATGACATTATCATCATCTTTATTTCATGCATTATACGCTATCAAATGCAATTTCTGCAGTTCTGTAAACATAAAGCAATTTGTTTTTTTGAACTGTTATACAAACGATAGATTACTGGGAAATTTCTCATAAAGAAAAGAAGTATTGATTATTACAAGATACATGAAGCATTCTTTATTCTCATCATATAAATGACAATTTATGGAACAAGATCAAAATGTTCCGAGCTCACTATACTGTAGAACAAGAAATAAATTGGAATGACAATGTTTTCTCTAGCTAACATTGTGATAAGAGTCGATAATGGCATCGGCAAGGTAATCACATTTTGCCAAAGAAAGTCCAGCTAAAGATATTCTACCATCCTTCGTCATATATACATGCCATTTGTTTGTCATGTTGTCACTCTGAAAATGCAAAAGAAAATGCAGAAAACGGTTATGTCCATGGCAATATACAGACATTGTAACAATCTTATGGGTAAATTGTATTTTCAGGTGATATGATATGCACTGGGGTGTACAGCAAACAGAGAACAAGGCACTGGAATTTCTGGTGATGTTTGAGTGAACAAGGCAGAGAACAAGGCAGGCCAGTGGTTGTGGAAATGAAGCAATATGATATATGGGGTGAGGTATTGAAATGATGGAAGTGAAGGCAATTTTGGTGGCCACAGTTTGAAACCGGCAGAGGATTTTTTTTTTATAATGATTGAGGCAAGGCTGGAATGTTTTTGTTTTGATGTTGCACTGGTGGAAGTAAGGGGGACAAAGGTGATGAAGTTGTTTTGATATGGAGATGGTTGTGAACTGTAAGTATGTGAGAAGAAGGCGATGCAGCAGTTTTATGGAGGAAGTTGTACAGTGATGGATGTGCACTGTTTCTGGGTTGTGAATGTCGTATGAGCAGTTTATGGAATGGGGTTGATGGTTGATGTGCAATGGAGGATGGTCTGTTTGTTGGTGAAGTATTATGTTGAAGTAATGAATTTATGTAAACTTTGTTTATGGATATTGTATTCAACTTAATTTATTGAAATAGTTGATTGTTATGTTTTTATTTGATATTTTTTTAGTTTGATTTGTATATGTTATGTATATTATCCGGTTGAAATATAATAAAATGCTATTTAGATTAATGATATGTGTGTAAATATTGCAATGGTGGAACGCTGTAAAAATAGTACAAACAAACAACAGCGTTCAAACCGTGTTGTTAATTCTATGAAAAGATAATGTACATTGCTCCAACAGCATAATAAAAATGCTGTGAAAAATTAACAACAGCGTTTATTAACTGCTGTAAAAACTACTATTAACGTTTTTGAAAGCATAATAAAACTGTTGTTGAAACATAATACAGCACGTCTGAAACGCTGTAAAAACATTATTGACAGCTCGTAATAAACGCTGTCACAGAGATGTTTCAACAGCGTTTATAGAAACGCTGTTGTAAGTTATGTATATACGACAGCATGTCGTTATACAGCGTTTCTAATAACGCTGTTGTATCATATTACAGCGTTTATCAAACGCTGTTAAAAGCCTTTTGTGGTGTAGTGAAGGTATGAAGGTTCTAAGCATAACTTATCTTACAAACACTGAGATATAAATGAATGTGATGCACCAGTAACAAATAGTACCCTAACTGGTATACTATGAATCAAAAGCGTACCTTACATCATAATCTTTCCCTTCTCAGCAGCGGTTGGTCTAGAAGATGATGGTTCTAAAGCAAAAACCTTTCCCTTGCCCGCTCTGACTGGTTCTGGACACTGATTCTTGTGATACCCGATCTAGTCACTGTTGAAGCACTTCACTCCTTTCTTATCTGCAACCTTCTACCCTTTTTCAATTCGACATTCATGAGAAAAATGTCCTTTTTGTCGCACTTAAAACAAACCAGATCAGCATTTTCCTTCTTGGTAGCTCCTCCCTTTTGAGCTCCTTTCTTCTTAAAGAATTTCCTCTTCTTGCCTCGAGAATCATGGTTTCAAACTGCTTCTCTTTCCAAAAAGTAAAGAGCGTCTCTTCATTCCTAATTGTCATCTCTACTGCAACTGTACTTGGATCATGGAGATGTGGCATAGTCGCCCTGACAATATTGGGTCTTAACCCTCGAATAAACTTCTCGTTACTTTTGATGACGGTGTCAATGGTAGCATATCCATATTTGGACTACTCATCAAACTTCATAGTATACTCAATCACCAACATCTCACCCCGCACTAAGTCCATGAATTTTCTCAGCAATACTGACTTGGCAACTTCAGACAAGAACCTCTCTTGAATCTCCTTGGAAACTCTGCCCAAGTCAACTCTTACTCGGGAACTTCCACGGTAATACCATTCCACTAAGAAAGTGATGCTCCCTGCAATTATCAATAAGAAAGTATCCTCTTCTGCTCATCATCTAATCCCAAGTCAGCAAAAATTCTTTCATAGTGCAATAACTAGTTTTCTACTTCAACGGCATCCTCTGTTTTCAAAAACAGATTCCCACCAAGACTGGCGTAATCCCTGCTCGGCTTGGCATAGTTATTGCCAACTAGGGACACGGGATTAGCTCCTCCCACATTTACGACATTTCCCACAGCTACTCTAGCTTGCATCAAATTGTGAAGAACCGATACATCATCCCTATATTTATGGGTGGGGTTCCAGCACCTACGTTGACATTTACGTTTAGATTAGCATTTTCTTGTTGACCTGGATTCCTCCTGGTATTGGATCGAGCATTTCCATTAGTTGTAGTGCTTCCTCAACCTATATTTCCTCTTCTGTTTCCTATCTCCATAACTTCCTTACTCGTATATCTTCATATGAGCCTCAGTAAGATACAGAAGAACGATCTAAGAGAGGGGAATACGTACCTATATATATGTAACAAATGCAAGTACGTTACTATAGCGTTAACCCAAACCCCGATCTCATTTTCTGATTCATTGGGTTATGTTTTGAAAATATTTTAGGTTCAAATTTCTTTTAAATTAACATAAACCCATGCTCTGATACCAACTTGTAACATCCCCCATTTGGACGCCTAAAACTAATGCTACGAATGCTGCAGTCGTCCATAGTTATTAATTTATGGTGATCAAATATTGTAATGTAAGATACAATGATACACCAAAAACATATGAATATGATAAATTTTAAGCTCAATTTAAACAAATTTCTCATTTCATTACAAATAACAATTCAGATTCCTTACATAATCCCAATTCGTAAATCACGTTCGGAGAAATATAGTTATTAAAAATTATGCCCAGAACGGCATATGAAGATACCCCCTTGATTGATCAGTGTCTAAATATAGGCACTAAACAACTTTGTCGTTGCATCCAATTACACAATCAGAATCAAACAGAAAGAACTTCTAATGGATAACTTGCCTCCTGCACATCTCTGGAAGCTTATTCGTCAAAAGGAAAACCTGAAAACCTTAACCCTCAAACTACTCAAAATCAATTGAGCGCCTGAGAGTTTAAGAGGAAAACATAAACTTTGACTCAGACAAAAAGTCTAGTGTGAATAATAATCTACCATCTTGAATGATATAGATATCTAGTAAGACCATGCGGCTTATCGGAATGGGTTTTCTCCTCACTGGTATCTTAACCAAATTTTAACCATATATTGTGTGCCTTCATCCATAATGGTTAAAACATATCTTAATAAAATATATCATGATGATATGAGAACATGCAATATGCTCTGGATTTTCCATCCCCCTTCACTAAATATCTACCTCAAGTTATAGTTTCTAGGAGCACACTAAACTATTAGTTCATGGGCTGACTAATAACTTGTTCCAAGCTTACGGACTATCTATTTGGTTTTATATTTTTTATGGGATCACTAAGAACCTATTGATGTCTACAAATAACATCATCCAATCGTAGTTTTCATGGGGTCACTATGAACCTATTAGTTTATCCAATAACATCTCTCAAGTCATAGTTTTCATGTGATGACTATGAACCTCTTGATCTCTATCAACAACCTATTCCGGACATAGTTTTCAAGGATCACTAAGAATCTAATTGCCCTTGCCAATAACAATTTCAATAACATAGTTTTTATGGGCTTACTAAGAACCTGTCTAAACCAATAATCTCTTGACCAATCTTGGGCATCCTATATTCTGGTCTGTCTCACCTTCTGGATGCAATTCTACTCACATGTGAGTTAATTAAATGTATATTCACTATTGGGCCATCCTAGCCTGTTATTCTTCCCTTAACACCCTAAGATGCAGTTATGGGTTATAAATGAAGTGAATATGATTATATAAGCATACATGATAACTGATTAATTACCACAACAATATAAACATCCATAGTTAAATTCCTTATAATCATTTTCTAATGAAATATGGTTAATACCCTTGACCTACAATCTTTAGCAAGGAAAAGCTTCCTCTAAAATTTCAAAATTCTATGCCATTTCAAAACACTTTTACATTGCCATGTATTTACTTTAAAATGGGATTAGGTTCTCAAATTTGAAAATTACGCTTTCGACTATATCCTTCGGATCATTATGACATCATGAGTTACCCTTCGTCACTCTCCCTTTCGACTTAATAGAGCAAACAAGCCCTCTATCCCTTTCCACTTAACTAATGGGTTCGAAACAAGCGGCCGTGCCGCTTTTTCTACTCTACACTAACGGCAGGACCTTTCGAATTCATTGCTTAAGATTTTAGACATCCTCTTTCAAAACCATGAAATATCTCTTTAGAATACTTGGAAACATTCCTTTCGAAATGCTTAAAATATGCCTTTTGAAACATTTAAAAACATATCTTTCGAAACACTCAAAAACATACCTTTCAAAAGCATTGGAGTTCAAGTGAGAATTAATGGAAGCATAACATAGAAACTAACTAAAAGTGTCAATTTCGAAAACATTGAGTGAAAACAAAAGAACTTCAAAGTATAAAAGGAAACACTTTCGAAAGCTACCCTTTCAAAAACATTTGGATAGGCGGCTTTGATAACAGCGAAGGGGTATTAGTTTGAAACCTTCCTTCCACACTCATTAGCCTAATTGTTATAAAAGCGCGGCATGGGTATCGAAGGGGTTTAGAAGTGGAAACCCTTTTGAAAGGTTACTTTTAGAACTAGGGCGGGCCAATGGGTTCAAAAGCAAGTAAAAGCTGGTTCGACCCATTTGCAAGCTTGCCTTCGACACCATTCATTCCTTCCGCCTCTCTCCAATACACTACATACCGAATACTTGATATCATGTGCATTATTTCGAATAGATGTGAAAGGTTATAAATGGGATATGTTGGCGAAAGCAAGCATGGTAAGTAGCGAAGTGGTAATTTGCTATAAAATTGATTTTTCGCTTTTTAAAGTAAGTCTTTTTTACCTAAACATCAATGTTTGTCAAAATTTCATTGGCTGTGAAATCTTTATCATATACACTTCTGAAAAACTGTTGCACACATTAATTTAAAATATTTGAAATATTTTATACTTAACAAAATAGCCTAAATTCTTAAATAACAATTAAGGCCCTCTAGCTTAATTAATTTATTTACCTAAGTAAAACACTTAGAAAAATTCCTCAAAAATCATAATAATTCACATTAAATATGTTTTCTAACATATATAAATTTCAGATCCTAAAAAATTATTTAATTGCTTAAATAATTTAATTCCAAAATTCACTATTTTCTCTTATTGAAAATTCATAATAAATTATCCATAGCTTGGAATATTATGAAAATTAAAAATCATCTCCAAAATAATGTTTTACATAACATATTCAAAAACTATAACATTTGGAAATAAATTTGCACGATTTTAGCCTTTAAACTAAACTAGATTATTCCACAAAATTCTTTTTTAGACTATAATATGGCATTTAAATCAAAACATATCATACGGTTTAAACCTTAAACCCCAAATTTAAAACATTCAAGATGACTTATATGAGATGGTTTAGATCATTTTTCACCTTTTTGGATAAGGAACTTGAGATTTGTTCTTGATTTAATCTTCCTAGCTTGAATCTTTAGCCTCTAAATGATTTTTAAGCTCCTCTTTTTACCTAGGGTTATGGCCAGCCTTCACTCTCTTCGCTTATGTTGTTGGTTTATGAAAATGTGAATGAGAATGAGGTAAAGGGTTTAGGTATTATGGTATACGACTATTCCCATTTTTCCTTTGCCTTATTCCCTTAAGTTTCTAATTTATAAATCACACTTATAATTTCATTAGTTAAGGCACGACCCTAATTAGTTTCCAAATCTCACTTCCATTACCACTCTACTCGTTGTATTATTCTATTTAATTATCTAATTAAATCTTCTGAATAATTTTATTTAAAATTAAGAGTGTTACACAAATCTATGGTATCACGGCTTTGCCAATAGGCGGGATAACAACATACACACACGCACACACAGAGAGACTTTGTAGCATTAAACTCTAACAGTTGGTCTTCTCTATTTACCAACTCATGTGACCAGTTGACATGGACTTTTGTCAATGTAACAACTGTGCAAATTATTTAGATAGGAAAATACACTTGTCTCCTGTGATCTTGAAGCGTAAAGCCTAAGTATATTTTCCTCTCATTTGTCGATTAACCTTTATGGGGGTTCATATTGGCCGTTATCAATTTAATCATGCTTATGTACCTTCTCATTATCATCTTAACTTATTTCATACAATTGGTGAATAGGGAGGTATGTATTTCCTATTTTAGTACAATTATAATGCATTTATATACTCTGCCAAACATTATGAAATTAACTTTTATCACTCGGCTTTGTTTGAATCCTCTCCATCACCCCCTTCCTATAGGATAACTAAGAGTAAGTCAGATATTCTGAAGGGAGTCTTTGTGGAATCTTTGAAAGAAAATTTCATAGCAATATCTATCTATCTACATTTTCCACATTTAAGATTTATTGTAACATTCATGTATTTTACAGCACATGTGTTGCCTTATTTCACTTTTTCATTAGAATTTGCATTTATTTCCGCTACAAGTAAAGTATTTTGAAGTTTACTATTATATTTTATTCCATTCACTGTATGAGACGTACACTATTTTATTATTTTTGTTTTCTTTTATTAGTATTACTCCGGTAGTTCTTCCTTAATAGAATTTGTTGAATTCGGATGTTATTGTGGTTCTAGATTTCCAAGTACTATTAGGGGCACTGGTGGTTACACTTTTGAATCAAGTTAAATCATTCCTTTATATCAAACTAACAATGTACATAGATACACTATTTACAATGTCTAAGCCTTTTGGCCCACTGAGAAAACTATTAACTACATAATATAATGGGATGAGCTTGCATTACAAACTCATTCCAACTTCTGGGAACTTTTGCTGAAACCCTCCTCTCGAAATATCATGTTTCATACATTAACTAAACTCATATGTTTCCATTTTTGCAATGGCAGGCCAGAAAGAGAAATAAATCTCTGCAAATTCACAAGAAAAGAACTTCAACTTCATCAAATCTCAATTCTCTACTCTCTGAACATTAGATTTTCTACCAATTTTGACAAACAGTTGCAAGCAACCTCCAATAAGTAATCTGAAAAAACTTTACCTGCAAGAAACTAAAAAAAATAGATCTAGGGTTAACGAGGGAAAAGGCTCCCTCTTTATGAATTCTTTCCTCTGGTCGATCTCTATAGGAATTGTTATGGTTTCTTCGACTACAACAAGAATGGTGTATGATTTTGCAAGCTTGAGCAAGCTTTGTCTGCTCAGAACAAACATTTAGTTGTGTTCTACTTGGATTTGGGAAAGCAAGCAGGTGGTTGCGTCTGGGTAGACCATGTTCATGATGTAAGATTTGATAAGCCTTGATGATTCCTGCAAAATTGCTAAGCAATATCGAACAAAAGATAAGGTAGTGTTTGGTTTAAAAACGAATTTTGGATTTTCTGTTTTCAAATGTGTTTGTCAAATATGATAAGAGTGAGGTGTTAATGGAGACGGTGGAGGGGAATGAGAGACGATGGAAGCATGGATTGTTTCCCGTGCTTCTATCATTTCCCAAAACACGAAAATAAAGTTGTTTTCTATTTTATATGTTTTTTTTTTTTAAAATTGATCGTTTTCAGCAATATACATGCATCTTACATATTTTTGTATAGACAAAAACCCAAATCTAAAAACGACAACCAAACACACTCTAACTTTTTTACAACTTAATTTTAGCACATGACCAGAGATATGATTGGGAAAGATGATTTATTCTAGTTATATATTTCAAGTTTAGCACTAGAATAAATGGTACCAAAATAAATTATTGCTAATTCAAAGAAAACCCATACTTAATATAGTGATATCCATGCATTGATAGCCTTCGAGTAAAGTGGAAAACAGAGATGCTAAAAAGTTTCAGGTAAAATATGAATTTGGGAAGATTCAAACTAGGGAATAAACTATAACCACTCCATTTGAAAAATATCATTGTGCCGAACATAATGTGAATTTTTTTATATTTGGCCGCTTTGATTTTTCTTAGTTCCATTATTTGCTTATAAACGGCCATTCTTGATCTATGGCTATGTTTTGTGAATAATCTTGAATTTATTTCTTTCCATTTGATTGAACTATTGTAAACAATGCAATGAATGAAATGATATTAATTGATTTCTATTTTGGAACTGATTGTTTACAATAACAACCTCTGACGCAATGAATAGGGAATCGGTATGATTTATTGGTGTTATGGGCAATTTTGCCCATAAGATAAAAGGCAGAGGAATGGTTTGGAAGGAGGAAACAGATGCAAGGAAAGGGTTCGGCAAGGAAGAACCCCCATGTTCGGCAACCTTGGTGCCGAATAGGAAATCTTGTTCAGTATTCAATCCACCAAACAAGAAATCATATTCAGTAGGCTAGGTTTCGAAAAGGAGAGGATATACGTGGGAACCAGACCAAAAGGAGATAAGAGACGCCGAACCAAGGAGTGTAGGAACTTGGCCAGCAATATGGCCACGTGCATTCCAGTCGAACCGAACAAGCTATATATGGAATTAAATCTGAGTATATTTGGAAATTTGTAATTATATCTTTTGTATATGAAAATATTCGATTTGGACGAGCCATACATGGAAATTTTTTGTTTACCACACTAACTGTAACAACCATGTTTTCAAAACAGTGATATTATATAATTTAATTGAAATAAAAGTGTTTATATTCGATTTTTGATAGCTATTTTTTAGAAATTCACTTTTTACTTAATTGAGTTCTATTTAGTAATAGATTTTTGTTTTAATACTTTGAATAGATTAATAAAAAAAAATTTAAAAAAATATATAAATGGAAAAAGTATTATTATTAAATTCAAAATATTTAAAAGTGTAAATAATTGTATGTAATTGAAATAAATGAAAAGAAGTTTTATTTTATATTTAATAAAATCAATAAATTGATGAAGTCGAGTAAATTTATTTTGTAATAATACGATGAATAATTAAATAAAAATCAAAAAGTACAGAATTGAAGGAGTTGTCCAGTTATTGAAATATAATTTATAGAATAAAGTGTAGTCCTATTTAAACTAAGCTAGAATAGATCTACAAATCAATCAAAAGAATTGTTCAATGAAAAATAAAAGAAAATAATAATAATAATAAACCATCTCCTTAAACAAATAAGAGCCCAAGCACAAATTCAAACTCAAGCCCTTAAATAAAACTAAATCCATCTCTTTAACGAGTAGCCTGTACCCCTCAACCCAAAACCCGACTTTGCCTTTATGCCCTAAATCCCTAATTGGCCATCAAAAGGAAAAAAAGAAGAAAAAAAATCGCATGGAAGAGCCTAAGGCACCAACGGCAACGACGAGTCACCGTTGGTGGGGACAGCTGCATGGAGGCTAGCGGTAGCGACAAGGAGAGTTGTGCTTCAATCTCCGAAGATGGAGGCGACGTTGATGCAGGGCATGGCTGTCGGCGGTGGATGACGCGGTAGTGGAAACAAAACTTGGCTTGGATGGTGGCGTTAGCATTCGACGAGTATAATTAGTCTTTCCTAATAGTGAAAGAGAAAGCGTAGAAGACGTGGCTTCGCCAGGTCAAAAATCCACCATGAGTGTCGTAGTCATTGATGACAATTTGGGTGATAACTTGAAGGAAAACGGGAAAAATTGGGAAGCATTGGGTTAAGGTGAGTTGTTAAACTCGCATCTTCTATATATAATGTAACTTGCATGCCTTGCTTTGATTATGATTATAATAACTTTTACTTTTGAATCGTTGGAATGATAGAACGATTGCATGGCTTTGATTGGCTTGGTGTTGAATTAGGTTATTATGTATTTGAAATATTGGATTCGATTCGATGGTTAATTAAGAATTTACATGAATGTTGAAAACCATCAAGAGGCATTTGATGTGTATAGCTAGATTTTATGATGTTTGTGCATTATTTGTGTGATCAGAGTTCGCCAAAAAGGCAACTCGGATTGATAAAATGGTTCTCTACTTGATGAATGATTTCGATGGATGGTTTTAAATAATTCTAAAATTCTAGGATGTGATTTTCTTTATTTTTGGATGCTTGTTAAAATTGTTTAGGAAATTTTATTAAACCACATTAAATTCATCACTCATTTCTATACTTGATTTCTATTTCAATCTTTTAAATTGATTTTATTTACATACAGTCTACTAAAATCACTATTTTAATTATATTTTAGATGAAATCAAATAAAAAATATGCTACTCTTTAATAAAAGATATTAAAAGAAACAATTTTATTTGAAGTGATCTTGATTATAGAAGTTATTTAAATAATTTTGGAAGAGTTTTCAAACCATTGTAAATAAACAACTCTTTAAAATTAAATTAAGGATTTAAAAGTGGTTTTGGGAAATTATATCTTTGAAATAATATAAGTATTTAAAATCTTATATTTTATTTATTATGGATTTAGGATTTTGTTGAGATTAGTGCTTTTCTATGAAATGAGGTATTTTAATAAAGGCTGAATCGTACAGATTGGTATGAGATTTTATGTAAAATTCTTTCACTTATTACAACTTGTTGAATAAAGCATATTGAGTGGAGTTTACTAGCTTTTAGTAAGTACTTGAATATCACTAGGTGGTATGAGACGTTTAGTGAAATTCTACTAATTATTAAAGTGGATGTGAATAACACTTTAGAGTTGTACTATCTTAGGATGTTTGGCTATATCGGCTAATAGATCTCTAAGAAAAATATAACTCATGATTTTGGCAATCATGATTATCGTTGACGATTCATTTGATTGTTCGTGATCTTGGTACTTACTAGACGGTTCCAGGATGCCATCCTCTTTTGGAGATCAATTGATGGTCTCTATAGGCTTTTGAGTGTAACTAGCTATCACCAAACCATGAAGGGATTGTGCCTCTATCCAGAAAGAGACTATACCTCTATTTTTTCAGTTAGTAGCTTACCAATGGCTACATTTTTGGGTTTCCCATGAAGAGATAGCAATTATTGGTAGCTTTCTAGTCGTTGCATTTTTGTTTCGATGTTTTGTCTAGGAGGGGACCGTACCTCTATGTTTGCCCACAATGGTATCTTTGATTTAGTGATATTTTTATATGGATTTATCTTAGTTCCACTGATTTCGAAATAGACATACGTGAATCTCCATATTTGTATATGATAGTCTATGAGAGACTTGAGTGCTTTATGAAATTGTGATTTTCTTATGATATATCTTTTTGAATTGATTTAGATTGACATATTTTATATGACTCTGTAATTGTGTGCAGTCATATATTATTGTGTATATTATTCTCACATCTTTAAATTAGATATAATCTGACCTATTTATTTTCATAAAAGACCGCGTCGGGTCAAGACTCTATAGGTACCGGTACTCATTGCCTTGGACCTGTGTACTAGCATGGGGATAAACTATTTTTGATAGTTTGAGTTTTACCTTATGTGTGTGTAGATATATTTTGTATGGAAATGTTATCTATATTACTTTAGATAGTAGCCTTGTGCTGGTTTGAATGTGATATTGTATATATTGTAAGATCTAGATTAACCCTAGAGGGGGGTGAATAGGGTTATAGCAAATTTTCTCGAGTTAAACGCAAAAACAAACTGCAGAGAAATAAATATGCTGAAAAGTAAATCACACACAAAATTTACCCAGCTTCGGCAACCCCTGCCTACTGCTGCATTCCCAGATTCTATTAGAATTAAACAGTCTCCCGCTTACAAACACTCTAACAGACTCGCACACCCTGCTACCTCCTATAGAGTTTTGCAAACTCGCACACCCTGCTCACTGAACTAATTCTATCTAGACAATCTGACACTATCTGAAACCTAGGTGGTGATTTACCAAGATTTGAACCTTAATTAAAACAAACTTAAAAATAGTTTAAAACTAAAACCCTAATTTAAATAAAATAAAATAAAGCCCCCTTTATAAAACAAAGCCTTTTAAAAACAACAAAGCCGGCCCAATTTTTATTTCTCTAGCCCGTTCTCCTTTCTCTGGCTTGTGAAAAAATGGCGGCTTTGATTCTTTGATTATTCCTCTTTGCGCTCTGAAATTAGGGCTTCAGCTCTTGCGAAAATTAGGGCTTTCTCAGAATTTGATTCTTTGGTTTGTGTTGCTCTTGCTCGTTGCTTCTCTGATGATTGATTCTCTGGTTGCTTTTGTTGCGCTCGTTCGCAGCCGCTCCTCTGTTGTCGTTTTGTGAAATTAGGGCTTGGTTGCTTCGAAACAATCGAATCTGATTTGCAAATTCTGGTATGTTATTTTTTTCTTTCTAGATTGATTGCTTGAATTCGACTTTGTTCGCTCATACCGATGATGATAATTGGGTGCTAGTATTTATATGAATACCGAGACACTTGAATTTGTTCGTATTCATTCAACACTTTCCTAATTCTTCCTTTCCTGATATTTGCGACTTGATGCGCACGACTTGGATTTTCAAACGTTCGATTTTCCTTGAATAATACGGCAAAAACTTTCCTATTTGATTTTTGATTTTTTTTAAATTGTACACACACTTGATTACTTCTGCTTTTGCATTGTTATTCTTCTTGATTGCCACGGCTTCGGCCACCTTTGTGTTCATCCCTGTGAGCTTCGTGAATTTCTCTGACTTGACTCCAGTATGCTTCCTTGCTTGACTTGATGCCTTGAATTTGAGACGTTTGATTACTATTGGCTTTGACTTGGTTACACTGCTATGTACTTGTCAGTCTTGTACATTTGTTGTTTGCATTGAGCATTTTGTATGCTTGCAATTTTGGTTTTACACTGCTTCATCATGCTGCATACTCTGCTGTTGAGTTCCTGTAGTTTGCTGTACATATGAACTTACATTGCTTCGAGTTGTATTTACACCCCTTTCTGTTGCATTCATGTACACTGCACTTGCTTGAGTTACTTTGTTGTCACTGGTTCATTTCCTTTGTGGTCTGCACTTGCATTGAGCACTTTGTCATCTGGATGCATTCTGTTGTTCATTGCTTGAGACATTCATGTTGCAACTGGTTTGAACCAGATTTTGTTTTAGCATACTCTCCATTTTACATACTGTTTCATTGTGTATCATGTTCATTGTTTCATTTGGTATCTTTGCATCCATTCTGGTTGATTGATCTTCATGTGCCCAGATGATGTTTTGTTGCACTTGAGTTGCTCACCATGTTGCATGCATTGAGTAACTGATTTTGGTCGAGACTTGATTCTTTGATGTTGTTTACGTCTGCATCCATTACTGCAATACTCATTGTCACTGTTACAGTCGCTATGCAGTTGCTATGCCTTGTGTTCTTCACTATTGTCTGGTCTTTGACATTTTGTTTGCTTGGTGGCATTTCTTCTAGTCAGTTTTCATCATTGCGGTGGTTTCTTGATGTTTGGTCTGACCTGAACTTTGATATTATGTAACCTGGTCATGTTTATATTGAACTAGTCTTTAAGTGCAGCACTTGTCTCTCTTGTCATTTCTTTTTACTGATTTGCCTTTGATCTTGTTTGTTGGTTTAGTTGTGCACTTGCCCGGCCATTTAAACTGCACTTGTACTTCTGGTTCTTCATTCTGGTTGGTCTGCATTTTTGGTTACTTGAATACAACAGCTTTCTTTTGTGTCCATGTATGTAGTTGTGTAGCTTGACTTGAGTCACTGTGTTGAATCCAGTTTCACAACTCGGGTTTGACCTTGTACTCGTGTCGTGGTTTTATTTATATTGCACGTGAGTTGATCCCGGCTTTGGGTTTGACCTGTGCTCACCTGTCCCTGTAGCATTATCAAGTGTATATCGGTGTGCACGGCCTTGTGGCATGTACAGTGATACACTGTGCATGTCACATTGTTCGTGTATGATGAATTCAAATGTGAATGATGACGAATAACCAAAATAACTGAGGCAAATCATATTTTCAAAAATCATATTTCATTTTATATTGCAAAAATATTTCTTTTTCAATTTTACTGCGTTAGTGAATATTTTTGCAGATTTCTCAGATGCTGGATTATGACTGGAATGAAGTTGAAGATAAACTACGAGTGTGAGTGATATGTAGTGAGGAATTTATGTAAATTGAATTGTGATGTAATTAGAATCAAAATTGTATATGTATAGTGAGAGCTTGAATTTGTACTATTCAGAATTGTAATAAATATTTGTTTGAATAAAATTTTTATTTGAATTCAAATTCTGTATAATTTATTTTATTCAACAAATATTTATTTAATCTAAGAAAAATAAAATAGTACATTAAAAAATACATTTAAACGAATGTATATATGTTTATTATCATCAAACAAAAATTATATAAGCGCATATTCAACATATATTAGATATATGGATCTAGTATTATCATTTTGTGGACTCATATTTTGTAGTTGTATATGATGTATATTATTTCGTTGTGATATGCGATTTGTGATTTTGATACTGATATTGTATATTGTTTTGATTTATTTTAACCTATATGTTATTGCTCTGTGCCAAGACTATACACATCAATTATTCAGTTCAGATCCTTAAACTTTTTGGTAAGAATGACTTGTCAGTATTAGTCCAAGGTAATAGTCACATCAGGTCGCTCTTAACAAACCTCATACTCTATATTATTAGACAATATTACTTAGTAATACTCTTTAATAGTATAAATATAGAGGTGGGGTGTTACAGCTTAGTATCAGAGCTAAGTCAGGATATTATAGAGTATAATATCACAGATCTAGACCTAGTGAGACCTAGAATCATGTCCCTTGGGATGTGTGGTAGATAGTAATTTAATTATCAATTAGGAATAGGAATATAGAATGATTATAGATTAATCATTAAGTCATAGTTTAAAATTCTTCCCAACTTAATTTAGTGAATATAACACTATAATTTGGATTGATATGTTAGAATTTGATATAAATGACTGGATAATCCTATTGTAGTGAGTACATATTATAAAGATTTTGAAATAATTTCTACCGAATAAAACCTTTTATGTGTGATGGTTTTGATGAATGTTAGTTAAGGTAATGCATTGGATATTAAACATAAATGTTTTGAATGTGTTTGGTATAAGTTAAGACTGTTTATATTTGGTTTATAGGTTTTGTTTCCTAAAACCCTTGGCATGTCTTGTTTATTTTAAAATTTTGTTTTTTCCTTTGTTTTATTTATCCATGGTGACACTTTTAACTATGTCAACACATAAAAACAAATTAAAACTCCAAAAATCATAATTTACAGTTTTTGAATGAATATAGAAGGATTAAGGTTTCCTTTGTTCGAAATCTGAAGAATATTAATTCTAGAAGTATGTGTTTAGTTTTCCCTTGCGTGTTTGGTTTGTTTTGAGGATTTCAAGCTTGATTTATACCTCTTAAACGAATCTAAGCCCAATGGAGACTGGTTTATAGAATAAAAATAATTTCTGGAATGTGTTTGAGTTTACTGTATATTAAATACTATCACTGGTTTTTGTTACTGCTTGTTTATTTTTTCTTTCCTTGATGGTTTCAAATCTATGAGATGATTTTAAGTTGAAGTATCCTTTCTACATGGATTATAAAACACTAAGATTGTAATTGTATGCACAAGAAGAATTTGAAAATGCGGTTTTGAGCTAACTGTAGAAATGGTATATTTTATTTAAAATTCATTTAAAAAATCAAAGCTTCAACGTTTTGAATTTCTTAAAGTTTTGACATTGACTTTGACATGTATACGGAAAAAATGTCAAATTTGGAAACCTTAAAGTATTTTAAAGTATTTGAATTTAATTCAAAAGGAGGATTTAAAATATTTAAACAATTTCACTAAGAAAAATATTGGTGACAATACTTGTTTATGGTCTTAGGAAGTTAAGAAATTATATTAAGAGCATTTCGAGATAAGTATTGTTTTTAAAGTTGAATTTGAACTATTTAACCCTCTTTTGGATTTATATTAAAGGGTGAAATCTTATATAAATATTTCAAAATGACCTTGTCTTAAAAGGTGATGAATTTCGAAGAGCGTCATTGCATTGACATGTTTATATAAATTGGTGATGATGCCCTCTTATAAAAATGATGTTATAACAAAGTCAAAGAGTTATTGTGTCGTTAGATTGTTGGGTTTATAAAATGTCGTGCATATTTGTTTTGCAAGTTATAAAAAAAAGTAGACATAGACTTGGTTCGTTAAACATATTAATCATATAAAGGAATTTTAATTCACTAATATAAATGAGGCGCAACTCATTTTTGTGTAATGCCAATTATTATCACATGATTTTGAAAGAGAATATTAATTCAATGATACATAAAGTGTGAAAGTTTTTTTTATTAATGGAACTTCATGCAATTGTTTGAAATGTGATATTGGAATGGCACTATAGTAATTTCATATGCCATAAGGTGTCTAGATTTATCAATTACTAAATTAATGGAATGAGGAGTATTAGCTTATGACATGTGAAGCAAATGAATAATCACTTTATCGATAATAATGGGTTGATTAAAATGGCAACGGCATGATTTTGATAAATAAATACCAAGTAGATGTATATGAACACTTTTGTTAAGCATGAGTATGATCTATTCAATAAATAAAACTTCATTTTCATGAGTATAGCCCTATTTTAATTTCTTGTGAGTATAATCGTTAATTTTCAATCACAGTGATTTAAATTTTATTCATCATTAGTTAAAACTTGTCTTGATATTGCAAGCCATGCTAGGAATTGATGTGAGTTAAATATGTGTGTGGATTTCGAAAAAATATTTTCATACAAGCAAGCATATCATTTAATAAAATATGAAAATTATTTATAAAGTGATTGAAAATATATTTTAATAGTTTAATTTAGTGTTTATTTGTCCATTTAGTGCTTTAAGAATTCTAATCGATGTGTCAGATCAGCGTTATCGATAGGGATTCCTAAACGCTTATACGAGGTAGTGCGACAAAAATATTTATGAAATGCTAAGTAATATTTTACTACGAATTATATATACTTTAACAAAGCAATACATTATTATTTTAGAAAATGAAGTGAAAATGTTAAGTGATATTTGAAAATATCCATATAGGCAAGAGTGAGATGAATTTAGTTTTCAATTTGAAAATTTTAAAAACAATCTATATTTTGGCAAAGTTCTCGACTGATCGGGAATAATATCTTAAGTAGTGTTTGGTTATTTGAAATGTAAAATTTTGACATTTTTGAATCTAGCATAAAATGTTTGATTTTGAAAAATGAAATTGATACGAGTTTGATATTTTGAAGAAAAAAAATTCCGTTCTTTAATATGAATTGTTATTTTATGAACACAGTTACGCAAATCAAAAACTATAAGTTTTGTGGTTTTAAAAATTAAAGTTAAAAGTTTGAATAAATGAAGAAATTTTAATGTTAAATCAATGACTTAATTTGATAATAAATCTTAAACCGTTAATCCGTTCTCTACGATTTTAAACCATCAGAATAGACATATCTTTGAAAAACAACTTCTCTTTAGAGAGCAATGCAAAATATAAGTGATTGCCAAGATTAAAAGATGGATTACTGAGCAATTATATTGCTGTTCTGAAAATGTAAACAATTCAAAACAGTGCTAAATTTATTAGACCATGACATTCAAATGTTTTGTCTGAATTCGACGATCCTACCCTTTCCAGAAAGCTTGAAGCATGTAACAATTTTTATTCAGAGTGTTTAACGAAATTTTGAATTTTATTAGGCGAATAACTGCAATTTAACAAGTGGGGTTGTGTTCAACTCTTCCATAGCTGCTGCAACTAGTTTTAGAAAATCCTCCCTAACTTGAGGTGAACTCAATATTTTTGTAATTCGATAGAATTTTTAAAAAACTAACACAATACACATACTCTTTGAAACCATCATTAAATTTTGTGGTTTGATGCTTGGAATCTATGTCGGGAAATGGCTTAAACAAGGATGTTATGTTGTTTGTATAAAAAATGAATGCATACTTTTTATACTACTTTAATGTGATTAATATTCAAACTTGAGATGAAATTAGGTAGTCATGAAGCATTGCTAGACTAGTTTACAATGCTAACTCACTTTACTTGCTTTAAAAGTAAGTAGTTATGGTTAAAAATTGCAAAATATGTATGTTTTACGCTTATATGTCGATATATATATTGTGTGATATATTGTGAATCCGATCTTGCTTAGATCGTGTATACTTAAATATTCATATTGTAATTGTTCGAAAGTTTCTCCATACAAAGGAGACTTTGTCGAAATTTTTTGAAAATTTCAATGCTTAGAATAATTTTTGCATTATTTTATCTTATGTGAAAACTAGAAAATAATTGAATGAGTTTGTTTAATATTTAACAAACGAAAAGATAACGTATAAAAGGAATGACATAGGGGTATAAATATAAGTTATTGAAGTTGTAGTATAAGAAGAAAGTGAGAGTATAAGTTGTGTAGGACGTCTCTTAAAAAGAAATTGCATGGACGCAATTTTCTTAAGGAAGGAGGTCTGTAACAACCCTGTTTTCAAAAATATTATACAATTTAATTGAAATAAAAGTATTTGTATTCTATTTTTGATAATTGTTATTTTGAAATTCACTTTTTGCTTAATTAAATTTTACTTAATAACATAATTTTTTTTAACAAGATGAATTAATTAATAAATTCTTTTCAGAAAATATATTAAACCGGATAAAGTATTATTGTTAAATTCAAAATATTTTAAAGTGTAAATAATTGTATGTAATTAAAATAGATGAAAAGAAGTTTTATTTGATATTTAATAAAATTAATAAATCGAGGAAGTTGAATAAATTTATTTTGTAATAATACAATGAATAATTAAATAAAAATAAATAAGTACTAAATTGAAATGAGTTATCCAATTATTGAAATATAACTTGTAGAATGAAGTGTAGACCTATTTAAATCAAGCTGGAATAAATCTATAAATCAATTAAAAGAACTGTTAAATGAAAAAGAAAGGAAAATAATAAAATAATAAACCAAATCCTTAAACAAATAAGAGCCCAAGCCCAAATTCAAACCCAAGCCCTTAATAAAGCTAAATTCCTCTCTTTAACAAATAGCCAGTGCCCCTCATCCCAAGACCGGACTTTGCCTTTATGCCCTAAAACCCTATTCGGTAATCGAGAAAAAGAAAAACAAACAAACTTTGCACCGAAGCACCTAAGGCGTTGGTGGCAACGACGAGGTATCGTATGTGGGGACGGCTGTGTAGAGGCTAGCAGTGGCGACGAGAAGAGCTGCGCTTTTCGTCGAAGATGGAGGGGAGTTGATGCTGGGAGTGGCTGTAGGCGGTGGATGACGCAGTGGTGGAAGTGGAGCTTGGCTTGGATGGTGGAGTTAGCATTCGACGAGTATGGCCAGTCTTTTCTAACAGTGAAAGAGCTATAGAAGACAAGGCTTTGCTAGCTTTGAAAGCCAACATGAGTGTTGCAGTCGTTGATGACATTGTTAGAAATATTAGAGATAAAAAGACAAGAAAGCTATATTTATTCTTAAAACTAATAGCCTAAATATATAGGCAGATACAATTGCACGTAGAACATAAAAGTAGGATCTAAAACTAGCTAAACACAAGACTCGGTATACTAGAGCACGTCTCCACTTGTCTAGCAAGACTTATTCAAAGACAATTTCTAACACCCTCCCTTAAACTGAAATGTGTCAAACATTCAGTTTACAATAAAGAATTGTGATTCTTGATTATCTCGTCATCTTGCATAAAGATCTCACATATGACTTCGGTTTTCTACACGGCTGAACATGCTCAACTGTTGTATCTGTCATCTCCCCCAACAAGCTAGAGCTGCGGCTCTTCTTCATTTGCTTGTTGGATGACACAAAACCAAGTCTGCTTCACTCACAGACCCACCTACTTCACTTGTAGGCATGTACCTATTTTCTAATAGGCATTTTCATCAAACAGTTCTCGAGCGCTCGTCCAACTTTTCAACCAACATTATCTTCTTCATGCTACGCCACTGTCTTCTTCATGCTACGCCACCATCAAGACACAATTCTCACACTACAAACATCTCTCATGCAATAACTCATCCGACCATCAACATCACTTTCAAACCTTATTATACACTTCAATACTACTGCATGCATACAACAGCAACCGACATCTCATCTCCAGTCACTCTTACTTGCTCAAATCAACAAAACAAGCCACATCGTCATCAACTCTCATGCAGCCCCTATCAGATTCAATATTGATTCAAATAACAAGCACATGTTGTTTTTAGACTGCAACCTCAATCACATTTCCTACATCGACATTCTACAAGGCTGCAAATCAATTCACTTTCTCATTAACCCGAGAAGGTATAGGTAACAGCCGATGACACGTTGTTCAGGCTTCTTTTTTTTATCCAGGCAACGCCGGCACTACAGCAGCAGCACAAATAACATCTACAACCTGTTGTCTGCCAAATTGATACCAAACATCACTCTACTCATCTCAGCGTCCAAACTTCATTCACCTTGTCAGCAACCTCTCACCAACTCCAATACAAACAAGCAACTCAACAACCGAACACTGCAGCAACCAAAAATAATTGAGCATTCACAAGACCGGACCCGACGGACGGCAGCCTTTTATGGTGGCTACCGCCGCCGGAGTGGAACTATCAGGATCGAAAAACTCGTATGAGCACTAAGGCTCTGATACCAGTTGTTAGAAATATTAGAGATAAAAAGACAAGAAAACTATATTTATTCTTAAAACTAATAGCCTAAATATATAGGTAGATACAACTGCACATAGAACATAAAAGTAGGATCTAAAACTAGCTAAACACAAGACTCGGTATACTAGAGCACGTCTCCACTTGTCTAGCAAGACTTATTCAAAGACAATTTCTAACAGACATTAGGGTGACAACATGAAGCAAGACGGGAAATGTGGGAAGCATTGTTATTAAACTCGCATCTATATATAATTTAACTTGCATGCCTTGCTTTGATTATGAATAATAATAATTTTTAATTTTGAATCATTGGAATGATAGAACAATTGCATGTTATGGCTTTGATTGGTTTGGTGTTGAATTGTGCGAATGGTGTGTTGAAATATTGGATTTGTTTTTGATGGTTAATTATGAATTTGCATAAATGTCGAAGACCATCAAGATGCATTTGATTTGTGCAGCTAGATTTTGTGATGTTTGTGTATTATTTTTATGATCGGAGTTCGTCAAAAAGGCAACTCGGATCGTTAAAATGGTTCTCTACTTGGTGAATGGCTTTGATGGATGATTTTAAATAATTCTAAAATTCTCAAATGTGATTTTCTCTATTTTTGGATTCTTGTTAAAATTTCTTTAGGAAATTTTAGTAAACCAGATTAAATTCATCACTCATTTCCATGATCGATTTCTATTTCAAGCTTTTGAATTGATTTTATTTATGTATAGTCCACTAAAATCACTATTTTAGTTATATTTCAAATCTAAGAATGTTTTGAAAGCAAATAAAAATATGCTGCCCTTTTATAAAAGAAATTATCTTATTTGAAGTGACTTTGATTATAGAAGTTATTTAAATAATTTTGGAAGAGTTTTCAAGCCTTTGTAAATAAACAACTCTTCTTTAAAATGAAATTAAGGATTTAAAAGTGATTTTGGGAAATTATGTCTTTGAATATATATAATTATTTTAAACTCTTTTAATTTATTTATTATGAATTTGGGATTTTATCGAGATTTCGTGTTTTTTTATGAAACGAGGAATTTTAATAAATGGACGAATCATACATATTGGTATGGGACTTTTTGTACAATTCGTCCGCTTATTGTTATAACTTGTTGAATAGAGTATATTGAGTGGGGTTTACTAGCTTTTAGTAAATACTCAAATATCAATAGGTGGTATGGGACATTTAGTGAAATTCTAGTAGTTACTAAAGTGGTAGTTAATAACACTTTATAGTTGTACTATCTTGGGGTGTTTGGCAATAAGGGCTGATAGAACCCTAAGAGAAATATAACTCATGATTTTAACGATCAAGATGATCGTTGACGATCCATTTGATCGTTCGTGATCCTGGTAATTACTAAACGGTTTTGAGATGCTATCCTCATTTGAATATCAATTGATGGTCTTCATAGGCTTTTGAGGATGACTAGCTATCACCAATCCATGACGGGATTGTACCTCTATCCAGAAGGGGACTGTGCCTGTATTTTTGCACTTAGTAGCTTAACAGTGGCTGCATTTTTTGGTTTGCCCGCAAAGATATAGCAATTATTAGTAGCTATATTCTTGTTTTGGTGATTTGTCTAGGAGGGAACCGTACCTCTATTTTATCCACAAAGTGGATAGCACCTTTGATTTAGTGATATCCTTATGTGGATTTATTTTAGTTCTACTGATTTGAAATGGACATATGTGAATTACCATATTTGCGTATGATAGTCTATGAGAGACTTCAATGATGATTTTCCTATGATATATCTTTTTGAATTGACTTGGATTGACATATTTTATATGACTCTGTAATTGTGTGTAATCATATATTATTGTAATATATTATTCTCACATCTTTAAATTAGATATAGCATGACCCATTTATTTTTATAATACTCGGGTCAGGCCGAGACTCTACAGGTACCAAAACTAGATGACCTTTGACATGTGTACTAGCATGGGGATAAACTATTTTTGATAGTTTGAGTTTACCTTATGTGTGTGCGTATGGATATATTTTGTATGGGATGTTATATATATTACTTTAGATAGTAGCCTTGAACCGGTTTGAATGTGATATTGTATATATTAGATATGCAGGTCTAGTATTATCATTCTATAGACTTATATTTTATAGTTGTTTATGATGTATATTATTCCACTATGATCTGTGATTTTGTGACTGGTATTATATATTGTTTTGATTTATTTTAATCTTTGTGTTATTGTTTGGTACCAAGACTGTACACATCAATTATTCAGTTCAGATCCTCAAAAAAATTCTAAGAATGACGTGTCAGTGTTAGCCCAAAGTAATAGTCATATCTTGTCGCTCTTAACAAACCTCATTCTTTGTATTACTAGACGGTATTACTTAGTGATTCTCTTTAGTGGTATAGGTATAGAGGACCACACCACCTCTTCATTCCTGTAAATATTCAAGCATTTGGCATTCATGGGACAATTTTTTGAACTGGGAGACTCTATAATGTAGAAATAACCAACCGAGCTTTCGGATTCCTGTAATAAATCGTACTATTGTATTTTATGTCTAAACTCTTGTAAAAGCTGAATTATAAGAAAAGGAATAAATATGAACAATCGACATTGGCCCGTTGTGGCTGAACCACTATAAATCTCTATGTCTCTTACTTTCCTAGCATTTATTTTCTATTGAATCTGTTTTTGTTAATTTAGTTGGAGGTGTTTGTCCATTTTTCATGCAAACAGCTAGGATTTGAAGTTTTATTCGTATCCATTTCTATATGCAGGCACTGAATTTGCATTTAAAGAATAAATGTGCATTATCATCTGATTCACTATTGCACAATATACACATTGTGGGTCAACCAAAACATGTCGGTAAATTAAACGATATTTTGTACGATGGAAATTAAGAAAACATTTGCATAAACATATTGCCATTTTTGGGTGTGTCAATTTTTCTGACAACATGATTCCATGAGACTTCATTACGCTTTGTCATAAGCTCTTTCCAAACTTCTTTAAAGGGGTATTTTTCTTTAGAAGAAGTTAGCAAGGTCCAATTCTGATTTTTAAATTGGCTTTACCTCCCCATGTTCAACATTTTCCTCAATGAGTGGAAAGAGATATTCCATAACTAAAGTGAAAAGAATGGAAGATAAAGGGTTGCCTTGTCTTGAACTATTATGGCTATTGAAAAAGCCATGAGCAACTCCTTAATTAATGAGTGACAAGGGGGTGAGTTGATAAGTTCACCCACTAGTCAAAGGCATTTTTCAAGAAAATTGAGCAACTGCATTTTATTTTCTACGAAGACCACAAGTAGCTTCATGAGCGACTAAAAAACCATCAACAATTGATCTCTTTTATATATTTGCTTATTGATTTTCAGAAATTAATTTATCCAAAAACGGCTTAATTTTGTTGTAAAGAAGTTTAGCTATCATTTTATATATAAGGTTACAACATAATATAGGCCTAAAGTCTTTGATATCACTACATATTTCTTTTCGGGAATAAGGTGAACTAACGTATAGCTGGTCTCTTTTTGAAAAACTATATCACCACCTTTTGAAAACACCTTGAACCCAACCAAAACATCCAAGTCAACTAGAACACAAGAAAAGTAAATATGTTTCTTCAGCAATGTTGGTTCGTCCATTTTAATGGGGGTACCAATGGTGCTAACCAAAACGCTAATGTCCTCAGCACCCCAGTGTTTAAAACAAAGCCCTGGCAGCCTAATCCACACTGGCATGGTAGTAAGAAAATCTTTATCATTTTCATATAAGGATCCAACCGCTTCATAATGATAAATTTCTTAGGCACCATTATCATTATCATTATCATTTTTTGAATCTGACAACAAAAAACCCCATTATAACTGGACTGAAGAGAGAAAACTCCTTCCGCCTTCCATACATTCTTGATATAGGCTTCAGGGTTTTTATAATAAGGTCTAGGATCTATGACATACATGATGATATACTTGTTCCAGCTGGTTTTCGATTCAACTAACGCATTACTGGAAAAAAAGGTTTCTTATTCTCCATCAGTACCAATAGGAGAAAGATAATTCAGATTACAATTTTCTGATTTGAAACCACCAACCCCTTTAACACCTCTAAAAATGACATTTTTTTCGCGTCGTCGACAACCAGGAATTTTGTGAGGATCTGGGGTTGTAAACTTGGAGCTTTCAAAGAATTGAAAGAGGAAGCTTCCAAGTCACATGATATTGGGGTACTGAATCTTTGTTGATTGAAGCCGCCTTTTCTTGCCTCTTTCCTTTGACTTCAATTCTAGCCTGCTCATCCGCTGGAGCTTCATTATTAGAATTTGATGTTATTACAATATATAAAATGAGGAGTTAAGAAGAGAAACTCAAGTTGAGGATAGAGAACTTGAAAATGAGGAAATTGGAAGACCTAGAGTAAAAACTTAAGCAACCACCATGAAAAATGATTTGATTCGTGTTTTGCTCTTATAATCTCTAAAATGGCTGTATATAATATACTTTATAAAATAATTAAGGACTGAAGTCAAATTAATAAATTGCTTTAAATATAAAATAATATAGACATATATAAGTATGAATATATATATATATATATGTATATATATATATATAAAATTTAATCCATAATTATATTATAGCCTAACATGCTTAGTGTAATTTAAAATATGTTTCATATGAAATACCACATATATAACATGTATTGCATGTTTTCCAATGCTTGAAGGAGGAGAAAATTGAAGAACTACAATGAACTGAAAATGGCTGCAAGTCTAATACTAATGTGGAACTTCCTAGCAAAATAAAGTTTATGGTCTACATGATGAATTCAAAATACTGCAAACATAAATCATTCTAGACAATGCCTATTGACAACAATTACTCAAGCACATGGAAATGCATTCTCATATAAAGGTAGACTGGTAAATAATATTTCAGTAAAGTTATAGTGGATGGTACTAACACTTCCCTATGGCAGGAACCTCGGATTAACAACAAATGTGGTGGACTTATTGGGGTTGGACAGATTCAACATTAATGGATCGTCAATGAAAAGGTTGCATGCATTATAAGGAATAGAAACATAGACCCTATTGTACATCCAACAACTAAAGAAGTAGCTTCAGAAATTAATATCATTCAACTACACACTAGATCGGACTATTATAAATGGGTAGATGGTGGTAAATTCAATTTTCACAAAGCTTGGGATAAAACAAGACAATGGAACAATTTATAAAATTGGACGAGAATCATATGGGATAATAAGAATGGCGAGAAAATGTCTTTCTACATATATAAAGCATGCTTACAAAGGATAGACGCTAAGGATCGATTAAATAGAGGGGGAATGAATTTAAATCTTATGTGCGTGCTATGTGGATGTGAAGAAGATATTCATAATCATAGAGTAAATATATTTGGAGTTTGATGAGATTAAAGTTTAGATTTATAACTGAATCCATCTTCCAATTGATCGATGAGGTAGAACAGATTTGTAGAACGAGATCTTATCTGGGACATAGCTTGTGCAGCTTTAACAACCACTGCTTATTATATGTAGCAAGCAATAAACATGCGAATATTTAAAGCATCTCCAACAGTTCAGAGTGTGGAAATTTAGTTTTCCACACTCCGAAAATGTTGGAGCCCTCACTTCTGCAATGTTTGAGGGCAGACGCCTATTGAACAAGCGCCAATTGACTTTTCTGAAATATGGCAGGAAACTAGGCGTTTGTTAAATAGGCGTCTGAAAATCAGACGTCTGTTCAACAAGCGTCTGAATATCAGGCGCTTGTTGAGCAGGCGCCTGATTTTCAGGCGCCTGTTTAACAGGCGTCTCATATAAACCGAATTCCCCAACCCCAATCCCCCGTTCTCCACACTATCACATATTTCTGCACTCTGTTGGAGAAGCTTTTGGGTGTAGATTTGAGAAAATCTTACCTGTTGGAGATGTTCTTAGTACCAATCGTGGATAAAATCGCAAAAACAAATATTATAACGAGAGAAGTCATTTATCTTGTGATTGGAAATGGTAGCAGAATGGAGAATGATGAACGAAATCGGGGTATCTTTCTGAGATGGAGGATTGACTAGGTTGACAAGGGATAGATGCATCATTGCCATAAATATTATTTAGGGTTTAAGCCTGAAGAGTTTGTAGAGCGAAAAGGAAATACGAACTTAGGTCGATGAGAGTGGGTTGGGATAATTTATTTTAGTTTCCATATCTAACTTGTTTTTTTCCTCTTGTTTTGTAATATATAAAGCAATGTATGTGTATGTACGGATATAATACGTATTCTTTTCTCTTACAAGGTACTTATTTAAGTTAGGGAGTTGTAAAGTCTTGATGAGGCGTGTTATTAAAGCATGTGTTAAATTTTGCAATAAAGTACCCATTTTTGTATGTGTATGTATATGAATGTGAATGTATGTATGTATTGCATGTGACCACTATCGCAACTGGTTAGTTCTATGGCGCTCTAGCCATAGGTACTACAGATCATGGATTCGAATCCCTAAGACATAAAAATGAGTATTCTGCTTGAATAAAATAGAACGTTTACTGTCAAAAAAAATCTGCCTGAATAAAATACAACGTTTACTGTCAAAAAAATGTTTGATACTAATTATAACATAGATTTATTCAAAACAAATTTATATATTCACAAAACATTCATTATATCAAATTAACATTAAATATGGTTTTATATAGTTAAATATTCATGATAACACAAGTTAAAGATTTAGTGTAATAATTTACACAAAAAATTCTTTTAAATTTTCTCCTTGCTCAACGCATTAAATCTAATAGGTAGAACCAAAGGCATGTTAAAAAATTTAGGGTAAAAGTTTGATAAATTTTAAACTGTAGAGATTAAAGACATATTTGAATTCTTTGCGTTAAAATTAATAGAGAGAGTAGAGAAGACAATCATTATAAGAGCGTTATGCAATTGTGGAAGCTATTAGGTATTGTTGAAAATTTGGATGAGTGAATGGAGAAAGGAAAGGGAAGAGACGGCTCAATGAAGAGACTAAGGAGAAAAGCTCATCGGGCAAGACATATATATGAGTCGTCATGCGAACCTAGTGGTTAAGACATAAATGAAAAAAATGTGGGGTCCATAGTGGTTCTCTTATATACCCCTCCATAGTCATGTTTTCAACTTTCGAGCAAACAAATTTTGGAAGAAAAACAAAGTTTGATATATAAGAATCCTAACTCCTTCTACGTTCGGTTAAGTACCGATGCACTGTGATTTTAAGTAGCATGTGTGTATGTATACAATGTAAATATATAGGCTTTATATATTTATTTTGTTAACAAAGATCTCTTTAAAAAAAATAAAAAATAAAAAGATTACAGTACTAGAAAAATAACTTTGTAATGTTTATACTTGTACAAAGCTCTTCAATTCACCATGAATGTTCCTATGAGAATAAAGGAGCTCGTAAAAGAGCAAATGAAAGAGGAAGTGAATGGTTGTTGATATGGGTTGAAAAGGTATCATGTTCGGTCAAAGACGTAGGAAAAAAGTATGGAAAAGGTTTGAAATGAAGTGTTTAGTCTAATGATAACATTGGTTTTATTAGTGGTCAGTTGAATTTGATGATGATGATTATTATTATTTTATGTATGTTATTCATGTAATATATACCTTTTTTATTGAGAATTTAGTTTAAAAGACAAAATTTTGAAGTTGTTTAACTCCTAGGACAACGCTTTCAAAAATTAGCCACAAGGACACATCGCTCTTTTCATATACTCACGCCATAATACCGCATTTTATGCGAATGCATGCCACTCGTCGCCTTTCACTTGCACTTTGCCACTGCTCATAGTCGCTTTTTTCCTTAGCCTCCACCTCAAATAGCAGTCGCCAGCTCAAAATCCAACCTTAAATAGCAACATATAGAAAATGATACTTCACAATATCAGTTTATTAGAAAATCATGTAAAAATAATATATCATATACAAAATGCTACTAAATTGTATAATTTAACAAAGAAATGATGGTAAGGTTGACTATTAAACTATAAAAATGAAATATAAATGCTCTGTTTATTATATCTTAAATTTAGTAAATATAAAATTGATATTATCTAGTAGCGTTGCGTCTTTTTTTTCTCACGAAAATTTTGCCATTTTGCCAAATTTGATTGTAAAATTTATCCTCCATCCTAAGTAATTGAAAACCGGTCTTACAAAGCTAAAAATGTGATAAAATTTGTCATTCACACTATTTTTCTGGTTTTTTATTCGCGTGCATTTAAAAATAAGGAACAAAATTTTATAGTGTTTGTCAAACGATTAATTTAATGTTGTAATTTTAATTTTAATTAGTGATTAGTCTGATAATACTAATATTATTTGTGTAATATGTTTTTTTTTAGTTATAAAAAGACCAAAATTAAATAAAAAATTTGTATAATATTTACTCTGACATGGACTATCACAATTCCGATGCCCATCGTTTTAGATGCGGCAGTTGATTGCAAATTTACTGTGAACACGTCATATTTTCATATTTTCCTTTAAACTTCTACTTCTCATATCCTCCTAGGGATTCAATGAAGTTCAATTGAAATGGATATAGTAGGGCTACTCGTGCGAACGAAAAGTTTGTAAGTTTCTGCATAATGATGTTACTTGTACTAGTTGTCAACTTGGTTAGCATTCAGAATGTACCATGAATTTGCCATCTGAAATTTTGTGAAGCTGCACCACTCAAATACACTATATTATTTCATTCTCAGCAAATTATCAGAACACCACAAAAGTTCCAGTCTAGTTTGATTTAATCACTTCACCCCTTCAGCTCCTCTAATATTTACATGCACCTTACTATGCCACATCACTCTTTTTTCACCACCAGTTGCTAAGATCATATATCGCTTGTATATAAACCAGCAACTCTATTACTTTTTTTCCCTGTAGCACGCCACACATATCGAATAATAAGAAGCAACAAAGAAAGAAAGAGAAAAAAATGAGGGCTCTTCCAATTTCATCCTCTCAAAACTGTTATTCTACAACTAAACATCTATATTCTTTCAAAAATTCAAATCTCAAAAACGATACAAAATTTGGAGTAGTCGTTATTAAAGCGGAGAAGAAGAAGAAGAAAGAGGAAACAGAGGAAGATGGGAAGAAGAAAAACAAACAGTCCTTGTTTAGTAGCATAACAGAAGCACTGGACTTTTCGCAAGTTAGATCATCTGAAGATGCTCAACTTATTGATGAGGCAAGGGAGAAAACTAGCTCTGGAGAACAAATGACTAGAGAACAGGTACATTCATCACCCATATAGTCATACTATACATTTACTTGGCTCGCAGTCGGTAAGCGCATTTGGTATTTGAAAACTTGTGGTCAAAACATATAAAACTTCTTTTGGGTTCTTGTTAAGTATGGAGCACTTAGGAGGAAAATTGGTGGCACTTACAAAGACTTCTTCAAATCTTATGTTGATGGTATGTTGTAGCTTTCTCATCTTAATAATTCCTCGTAATTTCTTGAAATGCTCTAATTATTTTTGTTCTTGAACGATTTATTGATAGTTGATGGAGAATACGTGGAAGAAGGATGGGTAGACAAGACCTGCAAACTATGCAAAAAAGATACCAGAGGCGAGCCAAGACAAGTAGACAGCCTTGGCCGATACGTTCATGTCTCATGTCAAGAAAAATCCAAACCAACCAATTTCTTCTCCAAGTTGTTTGGCTGAAATTTTGTAAATGTCTCATGTATGATGCATCAACACCAAATATGTACAAGTAGTGGTTCGCAGACATAACATGCGTTAAACAATACTAAAGAGAAGTAATACATCTGAGCATTTCTTAATCAAAATCATTCTTTCAACAGTAGCATATAAACTAAAATTAACGAAAAATTGAACTGTAAATGTACTTCTCCGACGAATACAGCAAAACCTTGTGCATTCACAAAAGCATTACTTGATGCAATTAAAATACACATGCTGTTCAGGAACTAATTGCCTTTGCATACAAGAAATAAATAAAAGCTCGTTTCCTAGCGGCACTCATTAGAAAGATCGCCTAAACTTTGTTTAGCATCCTTGGGTTTTAACAAATTATACAGTAACTTAGTGTTTAGAGTCTCTGCTTCCTTAGCCTCTCCATTTCCTTTGCAATTTGCCATCTCTCCATAGATACACTTTTCTCTCCAAAGCTTGAAGAAACCAACTCAGCCACTGTTAGCCACCTATCACATTTAAATCAATCAAAATAGAGTTTAAATGGAGATTTTATGACGATTTTTTATGACATACCTGTTAAGGTCTGAAGCACCTATACTGCGATCTTGTTTCATGGCTTCAACCATTTCTTCCTGCACTTTCTGTTTCAACCATATACAAATTTGTTTGATTGTCAGATAAATATGTTGCAAACTTGTAACGTTTGGCATAACACAACATGGTGAAGTGCATGATGACTAAGAAAGAAACCCTGAGTTCAAGAATAAAATTTTCAAACCAAAAGGGCAATTCATCCAGTTGTTAAAAGCTTGCTGCATGGTTCCTTTTATTAGGAATAAAACAAATACATGATAAAATTAATACATGAAGTATATTGCAAATGCAATACCTGGAGGGTTTCAGAGTCATTTTCACAGGGTAAATCTTTTAATGTAGCAAGATACCATCTCCAAGCTTGCAATTGTTCATCAGTGGCAACAAGTTTATTGCAAACAGTTGTTGGTCTAAATGGCACCACCAAATCAGCAGGCAAAATATTTGATTTACCCTCAGAAAGCACAAGCATCTGCACATCTGCAGCCATATCCAGCTTGTAGAACTCAAAATCGTATTCCACCTAAGTAGAACATAAGAATTTAGCTGCTAAATGAAATACATTATCCAAATGTTTGTTTTTAGTTGCTCCACAGCTATTAGTTTGCCTTGTGATTCAATAGAAGGAAGAATGCCGATTTCAAACTTAGAAATAAGTTTAAATCCTTTAAATGAAATAAAGCAATTGTTGAAGAGTATTGGAGCAAACGTATTGATTTGAAGGACTGATGACTCCCAATAATGATATTCCAAGTTAAGACAGTTGTGTAATCACAATCAAAAAGTTCTATACCTTCTGCCACTCCATTAAAGTTTTCAGTATTTGTACATTCTCAACACCATTAGAATTAAGCTGTCCAGACTCTAGACAAGTTTCATCAAAAGTGAGGTGAGTGCCTTGGGCTACTTGCAGAACTCCAGAAACCAATCTGATGTAAGCATTCACAACAAATTAGCCTAGTGCAAGAATTTATCTTTTTGGTTTTTAGGGCCAACGATTTATGCACTTGAATTTTATTACTGAAACATCAAGCCACAGTTAAATCTGCTGAGGTGGAAATACAAATTAGCCTAGTGCGAGAATTTAATAAAAGAAAGCAAAGAAACACAAAATTTGAAAACTTACTACATGTTATAATTGAACTGCTGAATTGGAAATGAATAATTTATGTTGCCAAATAAGAAAGCAAACTCTAACAAGGCATTAGTTAAAGGCTACACATTAAATGCAATTAAAAATAAAACGCCAAATCTTTAGTTTCTCCAGAATACAATCAGAAAGAAGAATATATGTAGAGTTTGTCATGTACCTTCCAGTTTGATTGTTTTTCCTGGGCCGGAGTGATGTGTTGTTAAGATACTGTATTGTAAGAGGAATTGTTTGTGAAAATGGCAAGATTTTCTGGATTGTAGTAATGAGTTGATTCCCAAAGACAGATGCACTTTCTTTTGTCAAGCTAATCAAATTAAGCGAAAGTTTTCCAACTGTAATTGTATCAGATCTTCTGCGCAACTGTTCAGAGTGAAATATTTACAACAGTTCAAAAATGGGGGAAGGCAAGCATAATTACACTGACTAGCTGAACTAAAACAACAAATTAATCGTACATTGATTCTATACTCAGCAATTTTCAGTGATCTGAATCTTAACTATCAATGCAAATATCAGTTTTGTTTTGATTTTGTATGTTTTGCCATTTAAACCAGTGATCTTTGACCAAACTTTTATTTTTATAATCCATAATCCTAAAAATTTCCATATATTTATAACAATGTGGACCCAATGATTTTAGGTTCATTATATATGGTGTATGAATGATTAAATTAAAATTCTTCCTGAAAAAAATTACATATGTGATCAATTAATATACTGACTAACAAAAGGAAAGCAATACCCTTGACAGCAGATGTAACAATACAAATTGAGCTGCTAACCCATCATTGCCAAGAACCGCAGTGAGATGCTCAAGAAAGGTTTCCCGAATTCCATGAACCATATGTTCCAGAGGCTGCATTGCAAAAAATTATGTAAATATATACAGGTATAAATTCCTGCATATTGCATAGCGTGGAAGATTTAAGAAGAGGAAAATAAATTAAAAAATCAATATAAATAGGACTCTTAAAGTTTACCATAGAAACAGGAGATTTGGGAAGGTAATCCTGAGTAGCTAATTTTCGGCATATTAAACTGTGAAGGCGAGGGACCTAATCACAAAAATGCAAATATGTGAAACTTAAAATGATATAAATAAGTAATGTTACGTAAACCAACTGCAGAATTTAGATGACCAATGAAGAAATAGAAAATAATATACAAATAACATAGCTTTACATACTAATGGATCAATCTGCTGCATATATTAATACCACCTACAAGTGATTTTTGTATGAAAATTAAAAGATCTGTCTTCATTTTATAGTAAGTCACATGGATTATTGGCACATGTACTGACCTTGCTTGGAGGAAGATGAGATAAAACATCATCTTCCAAAAGATCAAACATTTCTTCGTCATCTTTATTTTTGTGAACAGCCAATTCAGGGTCAAATGTGTAAATGCCAATAAACTCAACTACATCATTAAGTTTCAGTTCACTCTCCGGCATGTCATATGTCTGCATAGCACACAAAACAAGATTAAGACTAATGTTCACAATAATTCAGAAAATTGCAGCGAAGATTCAAACACTAGACTGATCTAAAATTACCTTTACTAAGCAAGAGAAAGAAGAGGTATCAGCATTATTAGAAACGCTTTCTATGATAGGTGATGTATCACAATTCATCGGCTCCTCACTGGTAGAATTCCCCTCTTCTTTCTGTATATTTAATCATTCTTTTCTATTATAATGTAAGTTGTGTTGATCAAACATTTTTCACAAAATTCAACAAGTTCAGCTACACCAGATTACCTGTTTTTTACTGCTAGATGCCCCCACATGATCCAAAACCTGACATTATCTTCACTTCATAAATAAAATGCAACCGAACGTGTGATGCTAGCATAAAAAATTGTTGAAGGGGGTGAACTTACATTTATGTCCATTTGATCAGGATTACCATCCCTTTGTCTCTTTTCCCCTTGTTGCAATGTAATTTCTTTATACATGTCCCTAAATTTTTGATTGTTCGAAGACTCTGATGCCCATGAATTTTGCCCAGGAACCTGATAAGGGAAAATTGAGAACTTACTATTTTGAAACTTTATGCAATGTTGACTAGAAAAAAAACACTGACAACATAGTTCTTTAAGGCTCCTAGAATCAACACTAACACAAATAAACTAGGCCTGCTTCTGCCTAATATGAAAATAAATTTTAATTTTTCAGTTAATGCAGACAAAAATGAGATTGGTGCTTGGAGGTCCATAACCAATCTTTTAATAAAGTGCATTTTGCGCTAACTTTGCCATAAATAATGAACCACACAGGAAAGTATATCAACGAGGTAGTCATGATCATCATATTTCAATTTACAGACAATGACGTGAAAAACTACCATTCAATTAATCAAATAGGACGTAAAAGTATTACAGAACATAAATAGAAAATCAAGAAATGTAGCAATAAGCTTATATAGAGAATATTTGATAACTTCATATAAGTAGCCAAAACTACTTACAAATAAATTATTTCAATTTTAATATTTGGAAACTTCTTATACAAAAAACATGTTTGGCAACTAGTTATAAGTTGCTAAAACAACTTGTTAGTTATTTGTTACTATTGTGTATTTATCAACAACGCATAAGTAGGTAAGATAAGTTGCTAATAAATTGATAACTCGTAAGCAATTATTACTTGTTTATATCTTATTTCAATTTTTACAAACAAAATTTACTATCATTTCAACTTTTTTTACTCAAACAGAATTTTACATTGCTATTCACTTAAAACTACCTAAAAGTAACTATTCAAAATTGATTTTAAGTAAAAAGAAAACGTTGTTATCAAATAGACTCTAGGTACTTACAAAAGTAGCAAATAAGTGAAAAAATTGAAAAGCAAATATCAATTGTTATGATTTAAGAAACAGTTTTATAAGCAACTTTGATCAAACATTTCTACTTAGAATTCAGATTACACCCAAACACTCCTAAGTACTATTTAAACAACTTAGAAGTTCGTTTACAAAACTCCTTTCAAAAGGTTTCAATATAAGCCATCGCTAAACACTCTTAAATCTTAAAAGCGAAAGAAACTGAATGAAAAGGAAAACTTACTGTAACACAATGGTAGAGCCTGCGCTCCCAAAGCCGTGTTTCATCTGTATAAGGTACTGGACAGGAAGAAACATCCATAAATTTATTTGTCCTCCAATTCAAACCATCCTTTAGAAGAAAACGTTAGAATCAGTACAATATCAGTATTACAAAAAACAAAGAAACAGGCAATCAACGGATATACCTTAAAAGCACCGATGTATAATTCACTCCCGAACATGTCTTGAATCATTCCCCTAAACCGCACTAACGAATTAGGCTTTATCCAACGAATGCTGTGTTGATCCAGAAAAGGGACCTGATTTAAGCATAAATCAACATCAGCAAAGTCTGATTTTTATATTTCACTAAAAAAATTTACGTTTTCCCGTATCTAGGACAGTAGGAAAGTACGAAAACCCTAAACTAGTTACAACGATGGAAGGGTGAGAATATCAGAAGCAATAATTATAAAACTAATACCCGAGCTATTCCATCTTGCCGGAACAGGAAATCATCGAACAAACTGAGGGCGCCCCAATCTTTTCCGACGAACACCTTCGCGGGATCTTCGCCAGTGGCAGAGGCCGCCTTCTCAAACGTGAGGCGTACGGCGCCGTGAGGGTTCTGAAGGAAATCGTAAGCAGGTCCTACCATTTTCTCTTCTCGCTAATCGCCGATTATTGATAAATTATTATACTTTTAGCTTTGGTTGATCACAGTATATCGCGGGAGTTTAGGGTAAAGTGGATGTTAATAGCTATCGTTTCCCGCCAAAACGAAGCACGCAAGAGATTTCCCGCCCAGAAGATGGGATGTTACCTTATTATTTCTCATGGGCTGGCCTTTTGCTGATTATTTGGTTTGTGTCTAATCTTGGGGGGCATTTGAATTTTTGTTGAACCATATTAAAGTAGGTGGTAATTAGCACCCTTATTGTATAAAAATAAAAATATGTTTTATGGGTCCACTCGATTTTTTAACGTATATTACTTATGTGTTTGTATTTTGATTTATCATATTTTTATATATGTCTTTATTTTAATTTGTTTTTGAAAACCGGTACCATCTCTATTTATTAATAATGAGAATTTGACAATAAGATTTCAATCGTGTATTTTTTAAATTTCAAAAATATCGTACACCCACCAAAGTTTGCAATCTTCAGTGTCTTTCTTTTCCCACCATCCACTGATGGAATTTCACTATAAATTTACAATGGACGCAACCAACAAAACTTTTTGAAGTAAAAATATAGTGACCACCAAAGCTATTAGATACGCGTATGTGCACTTTATACTAGTATATACTAATGAAAAGAGATTACAAGTTGATTTTCAAGTAACAAACTACGGCAGGAGTATGCACAAGCAACGTTCCTGAAAAACCATTGTACGTTCGTGTTAATTATGGTCGTTACTATCATACTAAAATTTCAAACATAAACAAACAAAGATAAATGTGGGACAGACCCCACATGCCACTAAACGTCTTCATGCCACTGATCATTTCCTTCGCTGTTATCCCACAGTTCAATTAATAGCTTCATTGAATTATTCACCAAACCAGATCTAGAAAGTATTGCCTTTCGTCGATGTTGAAACTACGTCTGCTAGCGCGAAAACCGGTGCCTCTCCCTCTACGCCTCACCTTCATTACCAGTATCTTCAAGTACATCTATCTGCGCTTGCTCTCCGATGTCGTGCAATCTGAAATCCAACATCAGTATGACGCATTGAAGAGGAATCGAAACTGAAAAGATAAGTTCTTTAGTCTTCATCTCATCCTTCTTAATTCTGGTTTGTTTTAAAAGATTTATACAATCTGCTAGTAGTAGTTTCAATTTGATGTTAACCGGTGTTTCAATGTTTTGAAGCACTCTTGAGTTCCGTTCCAACCAAATGTGCAAAACTAGAGTAGTCATTGTTGTGTCGATTACTTTATTGAGCGATTTGTTACCCGAACATATTCGAGTAACTACATCAAACGAAAAAATGATTGCGGGTTTCTGTCTCTAGATTGCATAATACGCAGTTTACATTTATTGTGTTATTCCATTTGGAAATTTTCTCTTTAGTTTGTAGCTTGTTTTTCATTGCTAACAAGGCACATAACGACATCTTTGGTGCACACGCCATGGTCCATGTGCATTACATTAATTTAGTTCATTGTTTTCTCCCTAACATATTCCCATGTTGATTTATAGGAGAAATTTTCTATTACTCTGTAGTTTCCAAATCCAATAGTATGGTTCGATGGGATGTATTGTATGTGCTGAGTTAGATGCTATGGCAAATAAGAGTTATCTTTTCTCCACTGTCCGTTAGAGATGAGAGAATAAACTTTTATATTGGGGTCCCAATGATCGACACATGATCACTTCCTAATAGTTCTTTAACTGACTGCCCATTAATTCAGGGGTCGTGCCAAAGATTTGTATTATCTCCGTTTGCACTTTTCCTTTCAACTGTGTTTTTGGCCTGCGATGTTGTAAAGAGCAGCAATTTCCATACGTAAGATGCGTTGTTATCCATGGAGATAGTCCATAAACTCTTATTAGTATTTACATTTCATCCAATGGGCTCATAGAAAATCTCCTTGGATGAACGTCCACATGTGTTCAAGGGCAGTTGCATTCATGGTGTCTTGTAGCTTTCTTAAACCCGTGCCCCTCTGGCTTAGGTCGACATATGTTGTCCCATGACATGCTGTGATGTTCGTTTTTTCAAATGAAATTTGAACAAATGGAATTGATTTTAGTTACGACTGATGTTCGTAGCTGACAAAATTGAGTCCAAAATGTGATCGTAGATCATGGTTTTAACTTACCCAATTTTGTCATCTACGTTTAACATCATGTTTTTCCATTGTCGATTTTGTTGTGGATTTTACCCAACAACACTCTAAAATATTTGGATTTCGGTTTGCTGTTGGATAGGGGAATTCTCAAATATGTGACTGGTATATTCCCCATTTGGACATTTAAGATATTGGTGATTTCGATTTCGATTTTCGTCCATTTACTAAAATAGTCGTATTGCACTCGTTACAACGAATATTACTTATGGAGTTGGATTGGGGTAATTCAGAGCTTGTAGGAATTTTTGTTAAAATCGAACGTCTGTTCGATTTTAATTCAAATCGGAATGCCTCGGTGATGAGTAGAATTTCGGTGAGTTAACTCACCTCTCTGACCCAGTTATATTTTATACAAGTATGGATATTTTAATTTATGATTATTTTTTATTGTTTGGATGATTTACTATTTTATAAGTTGGTTTGGATTTATTCCCTCTCTTTGAGCGAACGACCTTTTTATATATACCCGTCTAATTGTGGATGACATCTATTATATGATTATATACTATATGTGATGCAGAGGCATAGGTTGGAGGGATGTAGTAGGATTCCTCAACATTGTTGATTTTACTTTTCATACACACACACACACACACATATATATAGTGATATAAGATTTATTGGATTCCATATTTGACGACATGTATATGATTTTGCTTATTTAGTGCTATAGTAGCACTTGACCTTATTTTTAGTATTTAGAAATACTATAGAGCGAAGATTATGATTTAAAAGGATTTTAAAGTGATTTTGAAGTAATATACGTTTTTGACAACAATTCTTGAATTATGAAAATAAGGAGTTTATATTAAATAAAATAAAACGTATGATTTTTGGTATTATAAAGTAATAGTTTGTGAAACATGTTAAATAGAGATTTTTTAACTACATTATAAAGGTTTTAAAGAAAACTTAATAAATAAGTCCATCTTTTATTTACAAAGGAAATATGGTTTTAAAGAAGATAAAAATAATTTGAGACAAATATTACTGAAAAGGTTTATATAAAAGATTTTAAAATGTAATATTTTATAAATAAGGAAATAGATTTATAAATGGAGTTTTTTAAATATTAAAAAATGGATTTGTAATTGATATTTGGTAAATAGATTTATAACTAGGATTTTATAAATAAATGAGATTTATAAGGAAATGGATTTATAAATAGAATTTTATAAATAAAGAGATTTTATAAAGAGAAGTTTTATAAAATAGAACGGAGATTTATAAACATAGTTTTATAAATATGGAAATGATAACATAGTTTTATAAATATGGAAATGATTTATGTTGAGATTCGAATATGAATTTTTATAAAGGAAATACATTCACATTTTAAAAGTTAAAAATCCTTTAAAGGAATGTTTTGAAAGTGATATTTTTAGATGAATTTTAATGGTTTTAAAAAGTGATTTAAATGTACTAAGAGATGAAAACGTAGATTTCAACATTTATTGTTGTAATAAACGTTTTCGAGAAAGCAAAGAAGGCATACACTATAACACTGAAGTTATAGTAAGTGATTTCCAAAAGGAAGTGTTTTATATAGTATACGGAATCTATATAAATATAAATAGTCGAATCCCTATACTATTATTGTGGGTTGTTGTAACGATGTTTTACGCAACATTCGTTTTGACCCAATAAAGCATGTTTTGGAAAATATAAAACTTCCCTTAAATGATTTGTAAATATACTTATTACAGATTAAGTATATAGAGATGTTTTCTAAGTGTTGAAACCGAGATGGTTTGTGATTATACTTATATCGTTGTGATAAGCATATGAAAATGTTTTTCAAATATTGAAAGATAAAAATGGTTTTGAGAACATATCTTTTTAAAGATATTTTGAGATAAATATTTGGAAAGTGATTTAATTGAAAAAAGGACTAATGAAATAGGCCTAGTGACCGCTTATGTGCTAGATTGAATTTTTGGCCATTTTTGGTTCATTGATATGATATGGGAACTGATTAGTTACGCACTTAGTTCGAGGCCAACTGAGTAGGTTTGATTATAGTTTGATGTTAAGAATGTTGATTCAAGTAGTGTGGAGTGACTATGGTACACCAATCTACCGAGCTTCCTTCTTGGCTGAAGGATAGCAAATTGAGAGTCGGAAACATGATAAGTCTGTGGGACTTGGTTTCCTTATGAGGTTGAGGGCCTATTATCTATTATTGGTCCAAAGAGACTGGGATTAAATTTATCCGAAAACCACTTCGGACCAATGTATTTATGCAAAAGTGCAGATTGCCGAAGACAATGATTTTGAAGATGGAGATCTTCATGACATAGGGCTGCTTGCCACTAGCCTCGCGATTTCATACCATATACATACATATACATACATATATATATATATATATATATATTGTGGCAGTAGTATCCTGTTATGAAAATATTTGATGCAAGGACTGCTCGCTACCAATCCTAGGGTTGATTCCCAATAGGATATAGTAGGGGAGTGCCTTCGGTTTGTCCTCTTCCTAGACATCATGTTTGGACGAATGTCTAACATTGCATTTTTAAAATGCACGTACATTGATTTTTATGAATGAAATCTATTAGTGTATTGTTAGAAATGGTAATGTGGCATTCAAAGTGGAATGTGCTACGGGAAAGGTAATTGTTTACGTCGGGCCTCATCACTCGAAACAGGGCATGCCGTAGGGCTAAGTGTGTTTCTTCCATTAGGGTATGGTCATCACCTTTCTAGATTCCCTCTATGTTTCAGCTGTATTGTGTATGCTTATCGCCATGGATATATTGAGAATGACCAGGGTGACGTCATATTCAATTTTATCCATTACTGGACGGGTCTATTGGTAGGCTGCTCTTGCCAGATGCAGCGGTTTCAAAGTTGTTGACACTCGATGTAATCCTCTAGAAATGTATTGTACGAAAAGTAGTTCCTTACCTGCCATTGTATAGAATCCATTATTCAATAAGAGCCTTTCGGTTTTAGTTGTAAACCTATCATGTTGAAATATATCAATGTAACAATTTCCGCTATGATTAGTATGTATTTATATCTTAGACACTATTCTAAAAGAAGAGGATTTGATATGAAGTGTTTTGGTTATCGTAAGGTAAAAATCCATTCGTGTTTATGTGCGGCGTGGTCAGTTTTGATAACTTTAAAATCCACTTGTGATGTATTTTCTCATGCTGATTTACTAGACTGATCTGGGCGTTTTTAATGCTCGGGTCAGATCGAGTATATTTAAAGATTCAGTTTGGATGTTTTGGAGCTTCCGAAGACAAGCTATAGGTCTTCAAGTCGTATGTATATGTTTATTTTCTACTGCATTGGTTGTTTAAAATCATCAGCGTTTGTGAGGACGGGTTATTAAAACTGTCCAGACCGAGGATTAGTGATTTATTGTACTTTGGTTGATGTATGTATATTATAGTTTTCTTTTGTAAAGATCGTTGATATTATATTATAAGATGTTCCACTGCGTTGTGAGGTTCTGTGTTATTTGGTTTTCTTTCTCTCTTCTCTCTTGTCTTCTTCCTTTCCCCTAACTATTCGCGTTTTTTTTTAATTCGAGTTGGACATGTGTAGTTTATTATCAACGTGAAATGTGCGGAACTGTGGGTCATTACAGCTGGTATCAAAGCTTAGGCTAGCAAACACCTAGGCTTTGTTAGGGGTACTCATTATAGATTGGGTCAGTAGGACCCTAGAATAAGTTTGAGTGTGTGTGTATGAGTGTGTATTTGTTGGTGATATAAAAAAATGTTTTATGTTCTGTTGGTTGATCAGTTGAGTGGCTTATGGATTCCGATCAATACGAGTAATTAACATTATTGATAGAGATCTCTAAAAACTTGAACATAACAATTTGACATAGATTTGTTTTGAAATTGGGTAAATAAAATAATTTTTCCATAATCATATTTTATATATAAAGGAATAATTTTTTAGATATTATTATAATTATATATGGCATGATTGGCTGGATTTAAGGTATAATGCTAATAAAATTTGTTTATCATAATCTAAGCAAAGATAAACATTTGAAAAATGAGTTATATAAGAAGTTAATTTATAAATGTAAATTATAGTATTAATTAGATTAAAATAATCAACATTTGGGAAATGATATTATATAAGAAGTGAAATTATATAGGTATGATTTACAAATGCGATTTATAAATAAAAAGGATATGAAATTGTATTAGTATATCTATAAATATGGGTTATAAATAAAAATGGATTTAAAATAAGAAATTGAGAATTTAAATCTCGGTGAATTTGAAAACTGTTTTTCAATGGTTTTGGAAGAAATAATAATAGTATTATTTTGAAAATACATTGATTAGAAATATTTTAAAATGTAATTTAAAAGGATAATAAAGTACTAAACTCACTTCGGTCGTTGGAAAATAATTCGGATGAAGACTGCAGCATCATCGGTATTCATTTTCGAGTTTCTAAGTGATAGATTGTTACCATTAGAGTCTTGTTTTGGTAAAACAAGTTTTGATTTTAAAATTCAAAAGTATGATTGGAAATACAAAGAAATTATTTATCGTATTGTTTCAAAATTATTTGAAATAAGGATTAGGTGTTTAAGCTGTGAAAATTTTAATTTAAGTGTTTTGTGAAAATATAGAAAATAAGTTTCTATAACTTATAAGTTGAAAGATAGTAAGTTAAAACAAATTTTAAATTTGTTAAATATTCTAGTTAAGCAAGGCGATTTGGAAATTTTATACACTTTTTAGGATGTAGAAGAGTGTGAAATGAATATAAACTTAAGTTGTAAAGTTATTATATAATCACAAGAGCAATTATAAAGCGTGGATGAACTTAAGTAAAGATTTATGAAATTATAAGTAAATAAGTTTATATAACTTAAAAATTTGAGAAAACGAAAAGTAAAACCAAATTTTTAAAAACGGTTAAACATTTTGGTTATCAAAAGAAAATCTGAAATTGAACTATGAAATAAAATTTGACATAAGTAAAGTTAAATGAAATGAGTTAATGAAACGAACATGAATTTAAGCTTAATAAAAATAAGTTTTGTGGTATAAAATGTTTATAATAAACTTAAGTAATGATTTTATGGAACCCTTTCTAAGTGATATTAGTATTAAAAGAAATATATTAAGAATAAAATGAATGAGAATAAAATTAATGTGAATAAAAAGAATTTGGTATAGTTGAGAAACCAATTGAAATAAATAGGTAAGTTATACGTAGATCATTTTATTTGCATAATTGTTTGATCCAAATTCGAGTACATGATTTCAAGGTGATTTACACTGGTCCAAGTTAGGATTTTTCATTCAATTCTTGACAGCGAACACTAGATATAGATTTTTGAATTATTCTGAAAGTCTCTATCATAATATATGGCTATGTAAGGAGAATGACAGTTTCTAATCAAGGAACTGGATCAGAGTCCGTACTAGAGAAGTCGAGTGAGCGATACTAGTTTGGAAGTGAAATCGTGTAATCAAGAGAGCGATTGGATTTGATATTGCATACAGATAGTTTAAATACATCGTAGGGGTTTAAATAAATTAAATATTGGCATGGGAAAATGCAAAACGATATGGTTGTTATATTATGTTGTATAATGATTTTATTTTCCATATACTTGTTCTCATTTGTTGCTTGGTATTTAGTAGATACGGATGGTGTATGCTTTGCATTTGGAGCTCGCTTTCATATTATGTTGATTGCATATGCTTCCTAATATTAAGAAAAAGTACACATCTCATATTACATATTGTATTTTTGTGCTTTTCGCTACTGGATGCCTCATCCTTGAAGATGAGATGTAAATTATATGATTATATATATATATTGTAAAAAAATTCGATCGAGCCGCGCAAAGGAGACGTTGACTAAATTTTCCGTAATTTTTTTTTTGAGAATTTCAAGAAATTTTGATAACTAAAATTGGATTTTTTGGGCCATAACTTGGAATGATATTAGTTGGTGCCGGTGAATGAATTTAAAGACTTAGAAAATTTTATAATCTATTTCAACTAATTTTTTTTGAAAAGTTAGGGTTTTGTGGTAATTTTCTTACCTTAACAATTTCGAGGACGAAATTCTTTTAAGGAGGGAAGTTTGTAATGACGCAGAATTTTGGTCATTTGCTTTTGAAATATTTAATTGATTTTAAATATTGAAAAGTTAATTTTATAAGTTAAATGACTTAAATTTCAAATATAGCGATTTATTTGATAATGTGAATTGTTAAATTTAATATTTGGAATTGTTTAAATAATTGTACCTTGAGTTTAATTTGAATAAATGGATTTCAGAAGATTGTTTAAATTTAATTTTAAATAATAAATGGTTAGTGTAAACGTTGATTTATGATTTAAAGTGATTAGAATGGTTTTAATAATAATTTGTTTTAATTAATGGGTGAATATAGCCATCTGGGGCATTGTCTTGGATTTTAACGAAACCGATGCCATTGGATCTGTAAACGAATTATTGTATGTTAACGAATTTCATGGCAGTCGGACATATTGTTTAGTCTACGACCTCGAAACATTTAGAAAATAATTAAAGGAATTTAATTTAGTATAATTTGATTCTGAAAGATAACATCTATAGATGATGGAAATGGACCTTGATACTAGTTCCGTTGTGTTCGGAATAGGGGTGTTACATATAGAATGCCAAGCGACAAGCCTTGTTAGGAGTTCGTAATTTTTAGGGATGAATAGTGCTTTGAATACTGGCAATAAAAGGACCGTCACTTCTTTGTTTTTCGTTCTAAACCCTAACCCTATCCATTCCATCCAAAGGCTAGACTTATCCTTGACAATCAGAGCCGTTTCAGGCCTTGACTCCAACTAGAGAAGTGTGTGTCAGGCAAGGCGAGTTCATCTATGGTGGTCGATCATTGTACAACGAACTAATGATTGAGCTCGTGCTCGACGTCGGTGGCATAGTAGTACGTCGGACCTAGGGGGATCGATGTGTCTCGACTGGGCGCATCGACGGTGAAGGTAAGGCGACGTGCAATCAACCAAGGCGGCAATAATTTTTAGATAAACGGTGACGTCGAAGTTCGACCTAGGCTTGTAAATGTGAATTGAAGAAAGGTAATTAAGTTTAAAACTTAATTAATTAAAGTTAAATTATAATTTAATTTTATCTAAGTTCTAACAATTGTATCATGTCCATACGAGATCGGATTTGGATGCGGTCAGTCGCGTCGTGCTCGTTACAACGAATACTATGCCACGGAGTTGGATTGGGGTAATTCCGAGCTTTTATAAATTTGTGTTAAAATCGAATGTCCGTTCAATTTTAATTCAAACCGGAACGCCTTGACAATAACTGGAATTTCGATGAGTTAACTCACCTCTTAGACCCACTTATATTTTATACAAGTGTGGATATTTTTATTTATGCTTGTTGTTGATTGTTTGGATGATTTACTGTTTTATTAGTTGGTTTGGATTTATTCCCGCCTTGGAGCGGATGACCTTTTTATATATACCCGCCTAGTTGCAGATGACCTTTATTATATGATTTTATACTGTATGTGATGTACGAGGACTAGTTGGAGGGATCTAACTGGGTTCCTCACCGCTACTGATTTTACCTTTTATATACACAAGCACACACATTGTGCTATATGATTTGTTGGGTGCCATATTTGATAACATAGGTATGATTTTGCTTATTTAGTGCTATAGTAGCACTTGGCCTTATTTTTAGTATTTCGAAATACTATAAAGTGAAAGTTTTGATTTAAAAGGATTTTAAAGTGATTTGGAAATAACATTTTTTTAATATTTAATCCCGAATTATTAAAAAAAGGAATTTACATTAAATAAAATAAAAGGTATGATTTTTTGGTATTATAAACTGATAGTTTGTGAAATACGTTAAATAGAGATTTTTGAACTATATTACAAAGGTTTTTTAAAAACTTAATGAATAAGTACATATTTTATTTATAAAGGAAATTCTGTTTTAAAGAAGATAGAAGTAGTTTGAAACAAATATTTTTGAAATGGTTTATATAAAAGATTTACAAAAGTAATATTTTATAAATAAAGAAATAGATTTATAAATGCAGTTTTATAAATATTTAAAAATGGATTTGTAATTGATACATGGTAAATAGATTTGCAAATGGGATTTTATAATAAATAAGATATATAAAGAAATTAATTTATAAATTAAATTTTATAAATAAAGAGATTTTATATAGAGGAGTTTTATAAAATGGAATGGAGATTTATAAAATTAAACAGAATAATATAGATTAGAGTGATAAGGGAATTGAGACTTGGAAACTAATTAGTGTCATGCATTAACTAATGAAATTATAAGCGTGATTTATAAATTATAAACTTAAAAGAATAAGGCAAGGGCAAAATAGGAATAGCCGTATGCCATAACCCTTAAACCCCTCTCATTCACATTTTCATAAATGAAAAACATAAATAAAGAGAGTTGGAGGTCAGCCATAACCCTAGGAAGAAGAGGGCCACAAAATCCATTTAGAGGCTAAGATTCAAGCTAGGAAGATTAAAGCAAGAACAAATCTCAAGTTCCTTATCAAAGAAGGTGAATAAATTTCTCAACCATCTCATATAAGTCAGCTTGAATGTTTTAATTTGGGTTTGAGGTTTAAAACTGTATGACTGGATGAATGATGATATGTTTTGATAGATTAAATGGCTATATATGCTCGTTGATTATTTATATAATTTAATATGAATTTTATAATAGGTTTTAGATTGGTAAACTTATCATATGACATCCAGAAAGTATTGCGTTTTTTATATATGGTCAAAATATTATTTTAGAAGTGGGTTTCAAGTTTCGTAATTTTCCAAGTAATTATGGATTTATCATGATTTTCTAAGAGAGAAAGTATTTAATTTCATATATAAATTATTTAAGGCAATTAAATAATGTTTTCGAGCCTGAAATTTATATATGTTAGAAAACATATTTAATATGAATAATGGTGATTTTGGGGGTTTTTCCTAAGTGTATTACTATGGATAATAAATTATTTAAGTTAGAGGACTTAAATGTTTTATTAAGGAGAAGGGCTTAAGTGTAAGTTATTTGAAATCCAAATTTGATTCCGGCAGCAAATTCTGAAAAGGAAATTGTTAAAGTTTTCTGAACCAATAAGATTGAGACAAATATTTATGGTAGGTGAAAAGTGTTTTCTTTAATAAGCACTTAACGCTGCTGGCTTTCAACTTCATACGTAACCGCCTCTAACCCTTCCGCATCCATTTGATGCCAATATACATGGTATCAAGCTAGTGGTACAAAGTGTATTTGTCTTATCCGAAAGGTAGCAAAGGTGTCGAAAGCATGCATGTGCAAAAGTTGAGTTGTATTTCCAGGTTTCGAATCTAGAAACCTACCTTTGATTTAATATCTTTGAAAGGGTTGCTACTTTTGAACCCCTTCGATAATCCAGTTGCCGCATTGAAACTTTTCGCCTTAGCAAGAGGCCACTTTTATAACTCTTTGAATCAATGAGTTTGGAAGGTAGGGTTTTGAAATGATACCCTTCCACAATCATTAAAGCCGTTTTCTTTTAACTAATACATGCAAAAGGGTGGGTGCCGCTCCCATACCTTTCGACATGGTTGAAGCCACTTATTTAAACCTAAGTACACATGCGAAAGCATGTTGCTGTCACCATAGGTCTTTTGAAGGGATAACTCTCGAATGTATCCCCTTTTTATATACTTTGTAGTTTGTTTTCGAACTATGGTTTCGAAAGAAACATTTTTAATTGGTTTCGAAGCTATGCTTCCATAGCTTTTCACTCGAACCCAATGCTTTCGAAAGGTATGTTTTAAATGTTCCAAAAGATATGTTTTAAGTGTTTCGAAATGCATCTTTTTAAGTGTTTCAAAAAGGATGTTTCCACGCGTTCAAAAGATATATTTTATAGTTTCGAAAGAGGATGTCTAAAATTTTAAGCAATAAACTATGGATATATTTTTGAAAGGAATCTCTCCTTAGTAAATAGGTGGGTTATGAGTATTGACACATTTCATCAGAAAAATAAAATATACAGAAATAAATTATTGATCAGTTTTGTGTTATCATATTCACTTTATAACACATATGGGTTGTTGGGGTGTTAAAGGGTAGGATGACCTGCTAGGTTGACCCAATAGCAAATGTAAATTGAATCAAAAGGCCATGGAGCTAAAAGGTTATTAGTATGCCCATAAAAACCATGTTATGGAAATTATTATTGGCAGGGGCCAATACGGTCTTAGTGATTCCATGTGAATTATGTCCGGAAACAGTTGTTGATAGAGATCAATAGGTTCAGAGTCGACCAATGAAAACTATGACATGAGAGATGCTATTGGAGAATCCAATAGGTTTATGGTGACCCCATGAAAACTGTGATTGGATGATGTTATTGGTAAACGCCAATAGGTTCTTAGCGATCCCATAAAAACTACGAAATTGGAAGATGGTCTGTAAGCTTGGAACAAGTTATTAGTTAGCTCATGAAAACTAACAGGTTAATAGTGATCCTAAAAACTATAACACGAGATAGATAGTCAGGTGAATGGGGATAGGAAATCTAGAGCATGTAGAGTGTTTGCATATCATCATGATACATTTTACAATGTTATATTTTAACCATTGTGGATGCAGGCACACAGTATATGGTTATTGTAAATTAGGTTAAGGTATCAGTGATGGGGAAACCCGTTTTGCTAAGCGGTGTGGTCTCGCTAGATATCTATATGGTTCGAGATGGTAGATTATTATTCACACTAGACTTTTTGTCTGACTCGAAGTCTATGTTTTCTCCTTAAAATCTCAGGTGCTCAATTAACTTTGAGCAGTTTATGAGTTAAGGTTTTCAGGTTCTTCTTCAGATGACTAAGCTTTCAGGGATGTGTAGGAGGAAACCTAGCTATTAGGAGTTCTTTCTATTTGATTCCACTGTGTAATTGGATGAAATGGCAAAGTTGTTTAATTGCCTATATTTAGACTCTTATCAACCAAGGGGCATCTTTATATGTCGCTCTTGGCATGATTTGTAATAACTATATTTTTCCAAACGTGGCTTACAAATTGGGATTATGTAATCAATCTGAAATGCTATTTATAATGAAATGAGAAAATCTGTTTTAATCTGAGTTTACAATTTTTCATATTTATATGTTTCTGGTATATCAATATATCTAACATACCATAGTTGGCTATCGAGAATTAATAAATACAGATGATTGCAGCTACCATAACGGTTAGTTTTGGGCCTTCAAATTGGGGGATGTTACAAGTTGGTATCAAAGCATAGGTTTACGTAAATTTAAAAGAAATTTGAACCTAAATGATTTTCAAAGCACAACCCAACGAATCAGGAAATGATACTGGGGTTTAAGTTAATGGTATAATAACATACTTGCATTTGTTATATATATACACATATATTTTAAGTATGTATTTCCCTTGGAGTATAGGGGAAAAAAACGAGTATAGAAAATGGCAGAGTCTTCCTGGAGTTCTTGAAAAAAGGTCACCTCTACTGTACCCCTGCCCCTCTATTTATAGAGGAAGATAGGCTGGTTCTCCTGTATAAGCCTATGACTAAGGTAACCCGACCCATATATGGTAATCTTGAGTCGACCGAACCAGACATACCGAACGACTTCTAGCCGATTGACAAGTGCTGAACCAGTAATCCGTGAGCCATTACGGCCGAACCATGAGTTCCTCGTATATGACTCGAAGCGATGTCTCCCATGTCTCGAAGCAACTAGTGATGCTACCCGAAGTAAAGAAAGGATGGCCATACTGTCCATATGGTAATCTGCTAACTCCTTGGGCCGAACGATGAATAGCCAAACCACGCTAGTCCTCCCTCCATGACCAAGCGACGAGTAGCCAAACCACATTGGCCGAACGACTTTGACTTGTTCACCTTGACTATACTCCAATTCCGAACAATCCAGGCCGACCAATCTTGCTTTTACTTTTTTGGCCGAGCGATAACTGTTGACCACCTAGGCCGAACCGAAACCAGCCTAACAACCAAAGCCGAACCATGGCTACCCACGATGTCCGAAATCATCTCAACCGAACCACCTGCTCTTTCCATTCTTCGCCGACCCGCCCTGACTTCACTTACGTTGAGTCGTCTTGGTCGATTCAGTGCTAAACATATCGAGCAGCATATAAACCAGCCTAACCTCTAGTTACATTGCTTTCTTATACTTCCACCTTTTCCTCGACTTGAGTCTCATCTAAGTCCAACCTCAGGCTCTGTGACCATCGCTAGGTAGCCGGGCCAAAGTGTCGGTTAACACTTGCCCTCCAAAGTATGTTGTGTGAATCAACACGACGTGCTTTGAATCAGAAAACATTTCTTGTTCTCAAAAGCTAGCTCATCTAGAAAGATAATCGTCCATCGTTTAGATCCTGTTCTTAACTTTTCAAAAGCTGAATGCACACAATCTCGCGAAGGATGAATCATGGCAGACCCTCCTAACATTATGTGTACTTATACGCATATATGTGTATATATATACATTTGACCCTTCTTCTTTTTTCCTCATTTTATATATATATACATTATTTTTATTACGGGTCTGTCGGCTCATGAGTGCCGAATCACTCGTTCGGTCTACCCAATGTTGTACGGTGTATTGATTCACTGAACCACCAAAACGTTTTTACTGCTTCCACCGTGGGAATTCCTGTTCACCTTCCCCTCTTCACATGTAAAAGCCTTACACCCCAACCTTTTCTTATCACCTCTATTTTTCCTTTACAATCCCCCTAACCTAATCTCTCCCCGAGCCACGTCCATCATTCGACCCTTCTTCCTTTTAGAGCCAGGCATTTCATTTTGAAACTCCATTCACAAGCGAGCCTAACCACACTTCGTTTTGAGCCCAATAGCTTTCATAGGCCTTAATTATTCGCATACAAGTATGAGCCTCTCACTCGATTTATTTCCCTAAATGCGGAGTCTCGTGGGTTCCTAAGTAGGAGTTAGGCTGGGAATTTGGTTCGATCTTGGTGGAGCTAGGGTAAGTTACCAAGAGGAATGGCTATAGCCTTGACTTCGAGGTCCGGAACATCGAAAAGAAGAAGGTCTGGTGATTTTTAGGAGTTGATGCATAATTCGTAGAATTCTGCTTGTCATACGGTCGATAGCCCACCGTAGTATAGTTGAATTTTCAAGAATTTAGTAATAAAGTAGGTCGAAAATCTAAGAATGAGTGGGTTGGCATGTGCTAGGCTGAGTCCGTTCATTGACTTTAAAGGTGAGCAAGTCGACACGTGCGAGTAGTAAAATGAAGTAAGAAGTTTGGGTCAGTATTTTGAGTGGAAATCTGTAGCTCGGTAAATCTCTTGTGGGAATAGTGCTAGAGAGAGTGTCGTTTGGTCTAGAATGAGAGAGCGGTTCGGTCAACACGTGTTTAGGAATGTGGCCGCTCGGTATTAAGTGTGTTGCTATGAATCGGTAGGGGTCTAAGGTAGCGGGTCGGTACACACTGAGAAAGGTGAAGGAGAGAAGTACTGTGAATAAGGTTCGGCAGAAGTCCGAGTGAGGTCGTCGGGCAATTAGGGAGAGGTAGCGAGCGAGTGGGTCGGCATTGGCATTTAGAAGTGCTTTAACCCAAACGTAAGACACATTTGAGTAACTTACTTCCACAACAAATCATAGCAAATTGGACAAAGCACGACAAACAACAAAGCATACAAGCCCAGGAATCTAACTTGAACCGACTCTCTCATAACCTGCACAATCTTAAATGCAAACTTAACTCAACAAACGCGAACAACAACCTTCGTACTCTATGATGCCAATGTTCGGCTCCATATCTTCTATTGTCAACCATATAACAAACTGCAGGAGACGGTCAGCGATGACGGTCTCCGAGGACAGTAACTTAAAGTTCTATCATACCACACTTGTGTTTAAAACTTTAGTTTTTTCTGCACTCACACTTGAGTCGTCGCACTAGTTCACACACAACACGAGGGGATATGTTATTATCATTATATCTAATATCGATTGTCTTTCAAGTATAGTTTAAACAGGATTCTGTCCACATCCATCATTCTTTAAAGATGTCCAGAAAATCGAGCTCTGTGCAATTTTTGATAAGCCCAAGCCAAGTTCTCAGTAGGAGGTAGTAGGAACTTTGAATCCACCGACAACTTCCACATAGGTTATTCCGAATCCATCTGCTACAGTGATTGGCCCAGCTTCTGATGTCATAGACGGAGCAGTTATTTTGGATAATCCTATTGATTCACAAGCTTCGAAAATCGACGAAACCGCTCTTCGTCGGTTGTGTTCAATTCATGGAATCCCTTTTGACGATGTTTTAGTTCCATCGGGGCAAGATCGATCTCACCTTCCCCCAGCCGGATATACAGCGTGCAATAAATTCATGTGCTGGGTCGGTAGCGTGCCACCTTTCAACTCCTTTCTCTGTGAAGTGTTACGGTATATCGGGATTGCTCTGGCACATCTACATCCCAATAGTCATGCGTTTATCTATGGCACTTGTATTTTCTTCATGAGCACTTTATTCAGACTCCCTACTCTCGAGGATATCCGCAATGTCTATCGCTTCAAATGATGGTCTAACAGTCCATCCTTCATATTTCTTGAGCCACACTCCAAGTGTCAGATCCTGACGGGGGCATAGGGTAAATTCTCTCAGTATAAGCATGAATGGTATTACGTACGCTGCCTCCCTAGCTTTGCGAGAAGATGGCTGAAAGGGAGTAAGTTCCATTTCCGGACTATTATTTGTCTAAAGCATGAAGTGCATTCTTTCTAAACTTCTTTCGACTTTTATAGGTATCGGCCCACATCCCCAAGGCACTGGGTATTCTAAGGCCATCGAGGCCATTCGAGCTATTCCCGTGGAAGACCGGAAGATCAAATCCGTTATTTCCAATGAATCGCTTTTAAATTTTGGATGGTTGGCGGAAGGTTGTCGAACTAGTCTCCCAACTGGCGCCACTACAATCAGATCCACGATGGAGAAAGGCAAAGAGCAGGCCGTGCCTTCGATGCCCCTACTGGTGGGGCCCTTAACACATCCGAGGAAGGTGAAATTAAAGAGGTCGGGGTGCCAGGAGCGTCTGATGAGAATATAAGTCTCGATTCAACACCGGTGATTGATGTACCCAGCATCAATGTACCACCTCCTCCTTCGAAGGGGAAAAAGAAATTAGCCTACAAATTGAGAAAAATACAATCGGCGGAACCTCAAAAGTTCCAGTTACTCTGGTTAAGAAAGAGTTGTCTCCCCAACATCTAGAGGATTCACTAAAAGGTCTATCAGATTTGACCATCCCTGATGACTTGATTAATTACGATTTCAACGATCTAGAGGCCTTGGGACTTAATTCGCTTATGAGAGGCGATGAAGGCGATTAAGCTCATCATCAAGAAGAAAAAACTCCAATAAGTAAAGCTAAAGAAACTGGTCTATCGGGGTGAAACACTAGGAACTCACACTTTACCCTACACTTAAATTTTAGTCATCATGCGATTCTCACTAACTCGTCTTCGCTTGGTTTCTATATAGGTGATATGGGGCGCACACACGGCTTTGACTGCCTTCGCGGATCCTTTTTCTTCCACCACTCCAATCGGGATTCAGGATCAGGTAGACGTCGAGATAGAGATGACAACGGCGATAGAGACTACCGCCCTAGAGATTCGTCATCTTCCCGAAGAAAAACTTATAGCCACTCTTCATATCCCAACGATCCTCCCCCTCATTCAAAGCACAGTAGGGAGAAATCTGCTCAGAAGGGATCTTAATCTGAAGCTCCCCATGACCAACATTCTGGCTCGTCCAGCACTAAGCAATCTCGTGAGCCCCATAAGAAGTTGGTGACTCCGGCTAAGCAAGATCCCCCAGTCTCCGCGCATGATCCATCAATAGCCAAAAAGTTAGCCAAACTTAAGGCCACATTTCCAAAGATATGCTTCGATGGATTGAAATTTCTTCCTACAATTCATCATATTCTAGGGCATGTCAAGCAAAGCTCCATCGCCTGCAATAATGACGTTTATGTTCAGCATGATGCATTTGTTCATTTGGCAGAAAAAGTTTTAGAAGTTTCTATGGAACGGCAGCATGAAATCGATCGCCTGAAACTTGATACCATCCATGATAAAGATATTATTAAAGCCTAGGACGAAGTGCTTTCCTTGTACAAATCTCAACTTGAAGCCGCCCAGCAAAACGCTAAAGATACAGTCGAGGCAGTTAATCATCTGGAAGCTACTCACAAAAAGTAAATTGATGAGGCAGTTCAACATAGTGGTGCTCTAGCCTTAGAAAAGGACTCCATCCAGAAAGAAAAGGATGTCCTCGTTTGACGAGTTAAAGAACTGGAGGATCTGCTGCTTAAAGAGAAAGAAGAGAAAACTGCTGCACAGGAAGAGTCGTAGCGATATTGCAAGGAAATCGTCGCAACACGACTCTTAAAGACGAAGGTTGACGAGGAACTCTCTAAAGTTAAAGCATCAAAGGATGCAGCCCATGAGGAGGGCAAAAGAATGGAGCTGACAGAAATCGATTCTTGCCTCGAGGCAGCTGCCGTAGCCGATAGAGAAAAAAATTAAATGCTTATTTGATCCTCTTATTGCTGAATATAATGCTCGGGTTCTCATGCATCAAGATCTATCTTTTCTGGGCGAGGTTACCTCGAATCATTAGCCGAAGCATAGGATACTTCAATATAAATTAAACGAGTGGCGCTAGGCACCGAAGAGGTTGATAAGGATTCTCTTGTGAAGGAAGTGCTTCGAGGAAACGAGCCTTCCGACTTATCTATAGCCAAAGCCCTCTATGGAAGAGATTCCTCCTCATCGAAAGGGAAGGACGACATTGCTGGCCAATCCAGAACCGAGTCTCCAGTTCCTCCTTTCGCTCATCTGGTTGGTTGCTCATCACTCGATCCTTTTAAGCAGAATGTTGGCTATGACCCAGAGAAACCCAGGCTTGATGTTCATGTTCTTCCCCTTATTCCAGCGGGTGAGACTCCTAAAACAGCCGAGAGTCAACCGGAAGCCGGTATGTAATTTTTCTTTCTAGGGTTGAAAGGACCATCGCTTTTGACGAATAATAAATGTATTCTAACACTTATCCTTAACTACTCCATGTAGATCATTCTGATCCCGAACCAACTCCAAGAAGCAATGTCACCATGGAGAAGGAAGAAAAAAATAGTGGAAGAGCTCCACACTGGAGATACTCCTGGTCCCGATGCCCAAGTAATCGGAGCACTCGATGAGGACAAACTCTAGAATCCCTCGCTTGTGGAAGAACATGACGAGGTTGAAATCATAGGCTCTTCCAAACCCACTTCAAAACTTAGCATGGGGGAAAGAATTATGGAGGAGGAGAAAAAGAAGGAAGAAATTAAGATTGAACCTCAGGTGGTGGAACTTGATGATCCTCTAAATAGGCCCCTAAAGGTAATTCTCCCGGGTTGAACAACACCTCTGGAGGTCCCTCTTCCTTCCCCCGATACCATCTCATTAGGAAGCAAGACGACTAAGAGAAAACGCTCGGGTGGGGAGCCTTCGAAGAAACCGAAGAAGGAGAAAAAATCAAAAAAGTAGCTATCCAACCATGCCTCTTTCAACTCGAATAAACCTGAATCGTGTAGTTATTTCTATTTGTTTTTATAGTTACCGTGAATAGTCTTTTGCTCCACATTTCAGAAAAGTTGTAGTGGAACTTAATTTTGGATTAGTAAATAAAATTCTATTTCTTTGTCTTTCACGACTTTCATTGTTTAACTCAATGTCTAACTTGTAGTTGAAATTCGAAATCTTGCGAGTTACATAAACTCCATTCTGCTTCCACATGACTTGAAATTTTTTTGAATCATTTATACTCTAGTCCTCATTCCGGGGACTCAGAATACTCTATTCCGCGCTTCGGGGACTTAAAGATTTTTAGGTCATTTATACTCTAGTCCGCACTACGGGGACTCATAGTACTCTAGTCTGTGCTACGGGTACTTAGAGGTTTTTAAATCTCTTATACTCTAGTCCGCACTCTGGGGAATCAAAGTACTCTAGTCTACACTCTGGGGACGTAGAGATTTTTACGTCGTTTATACTCTAGTCCGCGCTCCGAGGACTTAAAGTACTCAAGTCTGCGCTTCGGGACTTAGAGATTTTTAAGTCCTTTATACTCTAGTCCACGCTCCGGGGACTCAGAGTACTGTAGTCCGTGCTCCGGGGACTTAGATATTTTTAAGTCATTTATACTCTAGTCCGCACTCAGGGGACTCAACGTACTCTAGTCCATGCTCCATGGACTTAGAGATTTTTAAGTCGTTTTACTTTTAATTTTGTGTGTGCGTTCATTCGCCAAATAAAATAAGGTAAGTTATTTTTTTCCATGGAATTATAACACACGGAGTATCAACAGTTCATAGAAAAACGGCTTCAAGCCTTTATTAATCGTAACAAATAGGAACAAACTAAATTGTTTTATTACATGCCGAAAACAAAGAACAACAAAAGAAACATGTACTAGAAACAATTGCTACCAAAATGCAAAAGAAATAGGCCGAGTGTAATAACGGTGCAAATGCTCGCTATTCCACGCTCTGGGGAGCGTCATGCCATATACGGTCGCTAGCTTGAAAGTTCCTTCTCCAAGCTTCCATTCGATGACGTATGGACTTTCTCATGTGGGATTCATATGTGATGGGATCGGAAAAACTCGCTTCAAATGAGATCACCCATGTCAAAGATTCTCGGTCTAACTTTTTCATTATACTATCGAGCGATTCGATGCCTATATGCAGCCACCCTTAAATCAGCCTCTTCATGTTTTTCAATGACAAAGTCCAGCGATTCCAGTAAGAGATCCTAATTCATCTTAGGATCATAGTGAATCACCCGGTGAGAGGGAACTTCAAGTTCCACGGGTATAACAGCTTCAGTGTCGTATGCCAAAGTAAATGGAGTATGACCATTCGCAGACTTATGGGTGGTTCTGTAAGCCCAGAGCACTGTTGGATGTTCATCCACCCACTTGCCTCTAGCCTTCTCCAAACATTTTCAATATAGACTTGATTATTTTGTTTACGGCTTCAACTTGTCCATTGGCTTTAGGATGAGCAACTGCTGCAAACCTTGTCTCAATGCCATATTTTTGGCAGAGTCCTTTGAACTCCTTAACCTCAAATTGAGTTCCGTTACCCGTAATGATAGTTCATGAAAGGCCAAAACAGCATAAGATGTTTCACGCAACAAAATTAATGACCTTTTTGGTGGTGATCAAAGCTAAAGCTCTGCTTCCGCCCACTTAGTAGAGTAACCGACCGCAACAATTGCATATTTTGCACCACCTTTGGAGATTGGCAAGGAGCCAATTATATCGATCCCCCATATTGTAAATGGCCAGGGACTAACCATTTGCGTGAGTTCCGTTGACGGAGCTCTCGTGATTTTCGCATAATTTTGACATCTGTCGCATCTTCTTACATAGTCCGCGGTGTCTCGATTCATGGTTGGCCAACAGTATCCATAGCGGAGGATCTGTTTTGCTAGTGTTTGCCCCTCAGTATGGTCGATACATTCTCCTTCATGAACCTCTTTCAAAAACCGCTTTATCTCATTGTGGGCGATGCACCGAAGTAGGGGAATTGAGAGTCCTTTCTGATACATTACTTCATCCTGCATTATGTACCGCGAGGCCTTGCGAATGACTTGTCGTCTTTCGTTCTTTCTCTCGGGCAGCGTCCCACATAGCAGGTATTGTTTGAATGGGGTCATCCAAGACTTACTTTAGATTTCCATCCCCAATAAAAAATCTACTTCCATCTCGCTTATATACGGGGCATGCAAAATTTCGACGGGAACTAAGCCCATATGCTGTGCATCACCAGTACTTGTGAATTTAGCCGACGAATCAGCTTCTCCATTTTATTCACGCGGGATATGCGAAATGTCATAATATTCAAGGTCTGCCAACAGCTCTTGAACCCGGGCAAGGTATGGGGCAAGTCTCTACCCCTTTTCATGATAGTCTCCTCGTAATTGGTACACCACCAATTGTGAGTCATAAAAGATTTCAACTGATTCACTCCGAGTTCCCTGGTAAGTTTTAAGCCAGTAATCAATGCTTCATATTCGGCTTCGTTATTCGTAGTTGGGAAATCGAGCTTCAAAGCATAATAAATTGATCGATTTTTGGGAGTTACAAAAATAACACTAGCCCCAGAACAATGGTCGTTGGATGCCCCATCGGTGTACAACTTCCATCGTAGGGGGGAACTGCATCACCACCACTGCTTGGCTCGTTTGATATGGTAAATTCTGCAATGAAGTCTGCTTGCGCTTGCCCTTGGATGGCCTTCCATGGCAGGTAAGTGATATCGAATTGACTTAACTCAATGTTCCATTTGAGCAACCTTCCTGAGGTTTCTGGTCGTTGGAGCACCTGTCGCAGAGGTTGATCAATATAAACACTGATCGAGTGTACCTGAAAGTATGGACGAAGCTTGAGTGATGCAATCACCAAGCAGTATGCTAGCTTATCAATCTTAGGGTAATTTCTTTCTGACCCTGCTAGAAGTTTACTAACATAATACACTAGCTTTTGAACTTGGTCCTCCTCACGAACCAAAGAAGTACTGATGGCATGCTCGGAAAAGGCCAAGTAAACATATAATTCCTCATGGTATATAGGTTTTGAGAGAACTGGAGGCCTCTCCAAGTGTCTCACCTGAGCTCGGAATGCATCCTCACAGTCCGACATCCATTCATAATTTGTCTTCCCTTTCTTTATCACACCGAAGAAATCGACTCAATGTGGCAACTTTTCCATTTAGGCTTTATAGTTCTGGGCGTTTGTATGTCTCGAATAGCTTGAATCTTTTCTAGATTAGCTTCGATTCCCCATGCATTGACAATAAAACCCAAAAACTTCCCCAACGCAACGCCAAAGGAACATTTTAATGGATTGATTTTCATTCCATAGTATTTGAGTATATCCAACATCTTTGCTAAGTCTCGAATGTGATCGTTTGATTGCCGTGATTTCACAAGCATGTCATCCACATAGACTTCCATCATTCTACCAATTTGGTCTTTAAACATTCGATTTACCAACCATTGATCGGTAGCTCCCGGGTTCTTTAACCCAAAGGGCATCTCTACATGACAGTACAGTCCAACGTCCATAACAAAACTAGTGTGTTCCTGATCTGGAATGTGCATTGGGATTTGATTGTATCCTGAATACGCATACATGAATGACAATAACTAGTGACAGCTGATCGATTCAGGGTAAAGGGAAACTATCCTTAGGGCATGCCTTATTTAGGTCTGAGTAATCAACATAGGTCCTCCATTTCCCATTCGCTTTTTTCACAAGTACGGGGTTAGAGACCCATTCTGGGTAGAGGGCGTCGCGGACGAACCCATTGGCTTTGAGTTTGTCCACTTCCTCTTTGAGAGCAGCGGACCTCTCCGGGTCCATACCTCTCCTTTTTTGCTTCACCGGCATGTATTCGGGTCTATGCTCCGCATATCACCCGCTATGGCGAGAGAAATCCCACACATATCAGAATGTGTCCAAGCGAAAACATCCAGATTCGCTCGGAGGAAATCAGTAAGATCCTCAATTATCGAGGGGGTGAGTTGTGATTCAAATTTAAGCATCCATGATGGGTCATCGTGGCTGACTGGAATGTCAATTGTCAATTCAGTCGGTGTTGCTTTAGACTCCTTAGGTTCTTCATCATCGTCTCTCGGATCTATGTTTCTGTAGATCCGACTCTACTGCCCGAGCAAAGGCTTGGGCATTACTTGTCAATTTTGAGCAACGTGGATGCGGGCAGAGTTGTCCACAACCTTTCCCTTCTCTTCGCTGGGCCTCTCTCAGCTCATCCACATAACATGCACGACCAGTCGCTTGATCGTCATGCACCTCACCAACTCTTCTATTCGTCGAAAACTTCAAAGTCAAACACCATGGGGCCTAAGCTGCCCTAAACTCCGCCAGGGTCGGTCGGCCTAGAAAAACATTATACGGGGAATCAACATCCAAAACAATAAATGGTAGGATCCGTACCCTCCTACGTTCCTCTTCTCCTAACTCAACTGGTAATTTGACAAAACCACTACATCAGTAGCTGCACCATTAAAGCCATGAATACGGGCTTTAGTTGGTTTTAGATCCTTCGTCTCCATCTTCATTTGGTCGTATGCCTTTTTGAAGATAATTAATAGAACTCCCATAATCAATCAATATCCTTCTCACAAAAGCTGGCCAATCGTGGCCGAGATGACCATCGGGTCAATGGTAGGTGCCTCCACCTGATCGGCATCTTTACACCTGAACACTATATCATCCGTCGTCATTCGCTGCTGTTTAGCTAGAGTCCCATCTTCTGTGTTTGAACAGCATTTAAAGTCCACATGCTTTAGGTAACTAGCATAACGCTCCATTTCTTGCCAATTCTTGTCTACTGGGTGAGGCCCATCGATTATCATGCTTATGACTAATCTGCCTCCAGTCCGAATGGATTCCTCAGGTCGGTGTGGAGCCTGTCCACGATTGGCATCGGATGTCCCTTGTCCACCTTCCTGCGGGTTCTTAACAATCTTCTATAACTTTTTCTAGCAAATCGGCTTTTCTATAGCATCGTGGAGGTGTCCACATTCCTCGGTATTGTGCCCATAAGTCTCATGGAAGCGACAATACTTACCAGTCTGTTTTTGTTCCTCGGTGGATTTTTTTGGGCGCGATTTTCGGTACTGGATGGTATTACAAGTTGACAAATAAATATTCTCCAGAGATGAATTTAGAGGAGTGTATTCATTGTATGTTGGGATCCTTGGTTTCCACTTTTCTGCTTCCCTTTTCCTTCCGGAACTTCCTTCTCCTGATCCTTTAGACTGCTCAGGCCCATTTTGAACATTGACCTGGACCTTTCCGGAGTTGTCGCCATATTGTTTTACCGCAATATTGTTCTGCACCGTCTCCTTACCAGGCCCTAGTACACTACCTTGCCTCGTCGACCTGGCTTCCTCCCTTCTTATGAATTGGTGCGCCTTTAAATAAAAACATTCCAAGGTAACCGGAGGTTTTCCTGCCAGCCAATTACCAAACTCAGAATCAAGATCTACTCCTCGCATCACGGCCATAAGAATTGCGTGGTCATTCGGGTTGCTAACTTCGGTAGCAGCAACATGAAATTGTGGATGCTGGTGCACAGTATATAGTTATTGTAAATTAGGTTAAGGCACCAGTGAGGGGGAAACCCGTTTTGCTAAGCGGCGTGGTCTCACTAGATATTTATATGGTTCGAGAAGGCAGGTTATTATTCACACTAGACTTTTTTTCTGACTCAAAGTCTATGTTTTTCCCTTAAACTCTCGGGTGCTCAATTAACTTTGTGTAGTTTAGGAGTTTAGGTTTTTAGATTCTTCTTCAAACGAATAAGCTTTTAGGGACGTGCAGGGGGAAAGCTAGCTATTAGGAGTTCTTTCTATTTGATTCTTCTGTGTAATTGGATGAAATGGAAAAGTTGTTTAGTTTCCTATATTTAGACTCTTATCAACCAAGGGGCATCTTCATATGTCGCTCTTAGTGTAATTTATAATAACTATATTTTTCTAAACGTGGCTTACAAATTGGGATTATATAATGAATCTGAAATGCTATTTGTAATGAAATGAGAAAATTTGTTTTAAAGTGAATTTACAATTTTTCATATTCATATGTTTCTGGTACATCAATATATCTAACAATACCATAGTTGGCCATTAAGAATTAATAACTATGGATGACTACAACATCCATAACTGTTAGTTTTAGGTCTCCAAATGAGTGATGTTACAAGTTGGTATCCAAGCATACGTTTACGTAAATTTAAAAGAAATTTGAATCTAAATGATTTTCAAAGCACAACCCAATGAATCAGAAAATGAAACCGAGGTTTGGGTTAATGCTATAGTTATGTACCTGCATTTGTTATATATAAATATATTTATAAGTATGTATTTTCCTTTTCTCTTAGACCGTTCTTTTGTATTTTACTAAGGCTCATATGCAAATATACGAGAAAGGAAGATACAGAGGCAGGAAACGGAAGAGGAAATCTAGGTGGAGGAAGCACCACAACTAAGGGAAAAGCTTGACCTAATACTAGGAGTGTTAGCACCAAAATTGGTCACTAACACCCTTGAGTAGAATTGTGTAGAGAGATTAATGAATTTTTTTTAAAATAGTGGAATATCACAGTAAAACGCAATAAGAACAGTAAAAATGAGAACATCATAATTATAGTGGTTCAGCGTAACTACCTACGTCCACTTTGAGTGTAATCTTTATTGCTTCTTCAAAGGGTTGAATACAGATACAATCCGTACATGAACAACTTGAGTACCAGTTTTAAAAGAAAAGAAATGAGTATAGAAAATGGTAGAGTCTTCCTGGAGTTCTTGAAAAAAGATCACCTCCACTATACCCCTGCCCCTCTATTTATAGACGAAGATAAGCTGGTTCTCCTATGTAGGCCTACGACTAAGGTAACTTGGCCCATATATGGTAATTTTGAGCCGACCGGACCAGACATACCGAACGACTTCTGGCCGATCGACTAGTGCCGAACTAGTAATCCCTGAGCCATTGTGGTCGAACCATGAGTTCCTCGTATACGACTCGAAGCGATGTCTCCCATGACTCGGAGCAGCTAATTATGCTACCCGAAGTAAAGAAAGGCGGGCCATACTGTCCCTGTGGTAATCTGCTAACTCCTTAGGCCGAACGATGAATGATCGAACCACGCGAGTCCTCCCTCCATGACCGAGCAACGAGTAGCCAAACCACGTTGGCTGAACGATTTTGACTTGTTCACCTTGACTATACTCCAACACCGAACCATCCAGGCCGACCTATCTTGCTTTTCCTTCTTTGGTCGAGCGATAACTGTTGACCACCTAGGTCGAAACGAAACCAGTCGAACAACCAAGGTTGAACCATGGCTACCCACGATGTCCGAAATCATCTCGATCGAACCACCCGCTCTTGCCATTCTTGGATGACCTGCCCTGACTTCACTTCAACGCTGAGTCTCCTTGGTCGATTCAGTGCTAAACATACCGAGCCGTATACAAACTGGTCTGACCTCTAGTTACATTGCTCTCTTATACTTCCACCTCTTCCTCGACTTGAGTCTCGTCTAAGTCCAACCTCAGGCTCTGCGACCATCGCTAGGTAGCCCGGCCAAAGTCCGACAATAAGGAGGAATCCAGATCGATAGGAAAATGCTAATCCAAACGTAAATGCCAATGTAGGTGTTGGAACCCTGTCAGTAGATATGGAGATGATGTATCAGTTCCCCGTCAATCTAATGAAAGCTGAAGTAGCAGCAGGAGTAGTTGGGGAAAATGATGTGAATGCTAAGGGAGCAAATCCTATGGTCCCAGTTGGCAATAACTTTGCCAAGCTGAGCAAGGATTATACCAGTCTTGGTGGGAAGCCGTTTTTAAGACCAGAGGATGCTGTTGAAGTAGAAAACTGGTTTTTGCACCATGAAAGAATTTTCGCCGACTTGGGATTAGATGATGAGCAGAAGTGGAAACTTGCTTCTAAATAGTTGAGGGAGAAGCACTTTATTGGAGGAATGGTATTACCGTAGGAGTTCCCTAGGAAGAGTTGACTTAGCTAGAGTTTCGAAGGAGATTTGAAATGAGGTTCTTGTCTGAAGTTGTCAAGTCAGTATTGTAGAGGAAGTTCATGGACTTAGTGCAAGGTGAGATGTCAATGATTGAGTATGCTACAAAGTTTGATGAGTTATCCAGATTCGAATATGCTATCATGGACACCATCATCAAAAGAAATGAGAAGTTTATTAAAGGGTTGAAGCCGAAGATTGCTATGGCAACTATGCTACATCACCGTGATCCAAGTATAGATGTAGTGGAGATGGAAATCCGGAATGAAGAGATGCTTTCCACTTTTGGGAAAGAGAAGCAGGTTGAAACCTAGGATTCTCAAGGCAAGAAGACGAAATTCTTTAAGAAGAAAGGAGCTCAGAAAGGAGGATCTGCCAAGAAAATGAAGGCCGATGTAGTTTGCTACAAGTGCAACAAGAAAGGGCATTTTTCTCATGAACGTCGAACTGGAAAAGCGAAGAAGGTTACAGATAAGAAAGGAGTGGAGTGCTTCAACTGTGACCAGATCGGGCATTACTAGAATCAATATCCTTAACAAGTTAAAGCGGATAAGGTAAAGGTTTTTGTTTTGGAACCATCATCTTCTAGACCAACCGCTGCTGAGAAGGGAAAGTCTATAATGGAGATATGCTTTTGATTCATAATTTACCAGTTAGGGTACTATTTGGTACCAGTGCATCACATTCATTTATATTTTAGTGTTTGGTAGACAAGTTATGTTTAGAACTCTCATACCTTGTTACTTCCTAAAGGGTTGTAGGTCCAGAAAGATGGTATGCAACTCCAAGAATGAGATGTGACTAGTTAGAACTTGATTTGTTAGGTCACAAATTTGCATACAGTTTGCATATTTTTGATTTCATAGGTTTCGGGATCATTGTGGGTATGGATTGGTTAGATATGTACGATGCTAGGATATTTTGCCGAGATAGGGAAATATTGCTAAGACATCCTAATAGTTATAGCCGAAGTATATATTCGGTGGAGAAGTCAGACTCAAGTGCTTGTGCTTTTCTGAATGCAATGAAAGCGGAAGAAGTATTAGATCGGGTGTTGGTAGCAAAAGAGTTTGCAGATATTTTTGCACCAGTCATATGATTACCACCGAAGCGAGCCATTGAATTTTGGATAGATCTTGTGCCAGGAGCAGAACCTGTAAGTAGACCACCTAATAGGATGACACCTACTGAAATGAAGGAATTAATGATGCAACTAGTGGATTTAGAAGGAAAGAATTTCATTAGACCAAGATGTTCTCCTTAGGGAGCGGCAGTGGTGTTCGTGAAGAAACTGGATGGGTTGTCAAGGTCGTGTGTTGAGTACTGCAAGTTGAATAAAAAGACAATCAAGAATAATTATCCTTTGTTGAGAATCAATGATTTATTTGATCAGTTGAGTGGAGCCAGAGTATTCTCCTAATTGGTTTTGGCAATAGGGTTCCGTCAACTAAGAGTGGTGGAGGATAATACTCCGTCAACCGCATTCAAGACCAGATACGGGTCATATGAGTGGTTAGTGATGCCATTTAGGTTAATGAATGCGCCAACTTTCTTCATGGATTTGATGAACCGGGTTTTTCGAGAGCACTTGGATAGGTTCATATTGGTATTCATAGATGAGATCTTAATACACTCTAATGATGAAAGAGAGCACGAAGTTCATCTTATAGCGGTGCTTGGGAGGCTGAGATAGCATCAGCTGAAAGCGAAGTTTTCAAAGTGTCATTTCTAGAAGAAAGAAGTTAAGTTTCTTGGTCACATGGTTTCAGATAAGGGTTTATCGGTTGATCCAGATAAGATTGAAGCTGTTAACAACTGGAAGAGACCAGAGATAGTGATTGAGATCGGAAGTTTTCTTGGACTCGCTGGCTATTGCTGGAGATTCATTAAGGATTTTTTACGGATAGCAGCGCCTTTGACTAAGCCAACTAGGAAGGACGTAATGTTTATTTGGTCTAACCAATGCAAGGAGGTATTCCTTAAGTTAAAGAATTTATTGACCAACACGCCTGTATTAGTAGTCCCTGATGGAATTCAGTGATTAGCGGTGTATACAGATGCATGTGGATTCAGATCAGGAGATGTAATGATGTAGAAAGATAAAGCTATTGCCTACACTTCAGAGAGCTTACACCACATGAAGTGAGATATCCTACTCATGACCTAGAGTTGGTAGTAGTAATTATGACGATCCTAATTTTTAGTAACATTATTTAGGATATTTAACTAGCTAAATTATATAAAATAATGTGATGATTAGAGGATTGGGATTTGTGATTAAACCAAGGTGTAGCCATGCTTAAGAGAATAAATGAACTAAAATGAACTCAAATAAAATAAGTTAGGTAAATAGGTGAGGGGCACAGTTGGAATAAGAGTATTATTGTAACGACCAGCCTTTTTGGACAGTTTAAACCGACGATCAAATACCCATGTCGATTCCAAACCATTAAAAGGGCAGATAGTTATTGGGGTAATTAAGAAAAGAAAGGGAAGGGAAATAAAGGAAATGAAACAACACAGAATCTCACAGCGGAAGGCTAAAGTATAATAATAAAATAACAGTTCATGAAGCTGTTAATTAAATGAATACATTTGAAATGAATACATTTGATTATTATTATACAACATTTATCAGAGTTACATACACAACAAATATCATACAACAATGCAGCGGAATGGAATGAATATAATAGTAGTAGATAATATACCAAATCTTCGTCTCCGTCCTCCAAGGAAATGATCTTCAACCTAAACTGAAAACTCAGGACTGACCCGAGCGTAATGAAAAGACAGAACACTCGAGTCAGGACTAAAATATCCTTATGAAAGTTAAATCAATCGTAAATAAATATGAGTGTAACGGCGTCAGAGATGTTTACGGGGTTTGACATCTCATATCCAGTGTCAACGTGCGTGCAATAACTCAAGAGATGTTACGGGATTTTCCATCTCTCAAGGATCCGTTAAACTATCTACTATGTAGTAATATACGCTAAGTAGATAATGTCTATCAGTAATATAAAGTATCAAAATAGCGTTAAGGCGTTACCATAATCCCCCTTAACACATTTTATATTCCCAAAAGCATATACAAGACCGTAGTTTCCCCAAAACCGGAAGTCACCAGAGGGCAATCCATATACTCAAGGTACAAATCAAAACGTAGTGGTCGCGAATAGGATAATCAGTATGACAAGGTACATGAGGCGATACCAACTAGGATACTAGTAGTTGCGTGATCCGGACTGATGTTGGGCATAGCCAGCAGCTACCCCAACACCGCGAAACAACACTCCCAAATCAAGGGGTGCACCCAAATCGCATCACAAATGTAATAGAAATGGTATCGAAGAAGTGTGTCCGCTAGAGGTGGCGAACCTCAATGGCCCGGCGCGGCTCCTGTTTTAGTCATGTCAGGGGTCATCCAATAATCGTTCTCTTTCTTCAGTCAACGCGTTCACCAAACCATCCACTTCATTCTGGATCAACACTCCGCGTATAATAGTTATTAAAGTGGTTTTCGGTATCGACAGAGAGTATGTCCATATCCGATCCCGGTCTCTTTAATAACTACGTATTATTACACCGTTGGCTCTTTTACATTTCGAATCGATTCATGATTGATATCAAATGTCATATTCACTTCAAAATCAAATCCATTTCAAATATCGACATAGCCATTCAAAATATAAGGTTCCTTTTCAAAAATCATTTTGCGTCTCAATATCTTATTTCGGTTTCAAAATCATTCCGAATTTAAATTTTATGTTGCAACTTCATTTAACCCAATTCGTATTTAAATTCAAGATTTAAACATAAACATTCCACCTTATTAACCAGCTTGAAATTTTTAGAAAATAGTTTTAAGTAGTTTAAAAGTAGTTTAAATAATTAAAATAGTTAAAAATAATTAAAATCTTGAAATGGATTTAAAATAGATAAATTAGTTTAAAATAATTTAAATTGGGTTAAGTAGATTAAAAATAGATTAAAATAGTTTAAGTATTCAAAATGGTTTATATAACAGAGTAATTTGGAAAACAAATTAAAACAGCTTCAAAACCAATCCATTTCAATTACAACTTCCCAATTCCAATCAATTTCAATTTCCATTTTACCGATTCAATTTCGATTTCAATTCAAAACAACGTCAACTTTAACTTCAAATCAATTCAATTCTACATTCACCTTCAATTTATTCAATTTCAATTTTTTTTTTATCGATTTGGAGCTTGATTTCAAAATATCCATTTATAACACTTAACAAATTTTCCATCAATATTCAAGTCTAAATTCCAATTTCAAATATGATTCAATTCCAAACTCGATTTCAAAATATCATTTTTATATCACTTTTACTTAATAATATTCAAAGCTCGATTTAAGGTTCAATCCCTTAAACGAATAAATTTTCGAACTTCAATCATAACCAAATTTTAAATTTCAAAGTCTCAACTTAATTCTTTAACAAAATTCCTTTAACCAAATTTTATTTCAACATCCCAAACTCAATTTTTCGATGAATTCAATTTCTATAAATCGGTTTCTGTTTATAACTTTTAAATCAAAACATTTAAATAAATTCAAATCGACGATTTCAAAAATTATTAATTTAACCAATTCGGTGTCCATATATAATTTTCTATCCTATGGCCAAGTAGTTATTTATTTCAATTAGATGTCAAGGATGAGTATATATTATTTAAATTAAATCACAGTATCATATGTATGCATAACAGGATCTATATAAGCAAATAAACATCCAAACATTCAATTATCAACCAATAGCATCCATCAAAATACATCATCCAATAAACAATACAATTCATGGCAGTTTCATAGTTATCAATGTCAGGTAATTTATTCGCAATTCAATTTTAATTTCAATTTAACTGTCAATTTAATTTTTCAACAGTTAATGCAAATGACAAGCTATATGACAATTAAATTTTTATCAAACAACAATAAATAAAATCATAACACTTCATAATATCAAATTTAACTAGCATAAAAATATTTAGTACGGTGTGAGCGTTATAAAACACTCACCTTGATTTTACGATTTCAAATCAAATCGAACAACGTTCGATTTGACCCAAAATTTTCTCTAGCTCCAAATGATTCCAATCCAGTTCCATTGCGTAGTGCTCGTCAATACGATTCCAACGCAAAAAGTCTCGTGCGTTTTCGACCTCGTATGAAGAAGATATGATTTTACAAAGATTTCACGAATTTTAATATAAATAAATTAACAATTTCTTTTGTTAATTTACCCTCAACGAATCTTAGCCATTAGATATGCCTTCATCAGATCAAAGCCGCACGTGCTTCCTTCCCCATCTTCACGTTAGCTTCCAGGCCCGTTCGAACCCATGCCGCCACCCTAGGGTTAATTTTCGAACCTCCTCCCCTCGCTTCTACATCGATCAGGCACTCCCACAACGAAGCTCGCATGCAACACCACCCACGCCCAGAATGCGGCCCCACTCGGTCACCAATTTTCCTCGAACGGCGTGCTTGAACACGTAGCCTTTGAGCTTGATTTGCCGACGATCTAGGGCACCAGAAACGATCATGTCCGTTCACATCGAAGATCTCAACGTGCTCTACGATGTTGTAGTTGGAGATTTCTGCTAATAATGAGTGGATCAAGAGAAAAATGAGGAGGGAGTTGGACAGTTTTCGGCCATTGACTGTATGAAGGTGGCGGCCACGAACAAGCTAGGGTTTCTCAATGAAAATAATAAATAATGGAGTGCTTTTATAGAGACGATGAAAACTATTCATCCCGGGTTTTTCGAACTCCGAATTTCGCGCGATCACTGACGTTCCTAGGATTTATCCCGCGTTTCGGACACAATGGGACAGGTTTCGGAAGCTAATTCGATCGTATGTGTGAGTTACGGAAATAAACGATCAATTTTTAAATTAAATCGATTAAACGAATTTCTATGCGTTTGGCTCGCCCCGGACAAACGATAAATCCGATTGACCTGAAATTTGAAATCTTACAATAATATCACGTTACGGATCCGATGAAACTGGTTTCGTCAAAATCCGAGACCGTTTGAAAAATGACTATTTTTAACTCGCAAAATTAATATTAAACAATTTCAACGCGTTTCGAGCTGCCACGGTCAAACGACAACTCCGATTGCTACGAAAATTGAAATCCGATAATAACTAACTATTACGGATCCAATGGAACTAGTTTTGTCCAATTCTGAGACTGTTCAAAAATTGGCTATTTTCCAGTCGATAATTAAATATTAAAATATTCAATTTTCACAAACAAATTTTAAATTCAGTTTTAAAAGTTCTACAACATCATTCTAACTTTCATATGATAAAATAAAATTTTACAAATCATTTTTAATCATAGTAAACCCATTATTCAATTTATCCAATAAATTCCAATTTTAAAATCTTATTAACTCTATTAAAATCCAAATATAACTTACATTCACTTTGTAAACCAATTTGAATCATATTAAATCAAATTTCAATTATTCACTCTATTTTCGTATATTAAATTTCAATATCAAATTAATCATATCAAATTCGGAATTTAATTTATTCAAACATTCGTAATATTAAATTTAACAAATTTGATTATTCTTAAATCACTATCTTTGAAATATTCAAAATGAACTTATAAAATTTAACTTTTGAAACGAATTAAAATTATAGAACAACTATTTCCATTATACAGTTATTTAATTCCCATTATTAAATTATTGAATAATTTCCAAATATTTAATTTAAAATATTTTACCGGTTCAATATTCAATATTTGATTTTAAATAGATTTTACTTATCAATCAATTACTCTATTATACCCAATGAATTTCAATATTTATTATCCTATTCAACTATTGATTTCAAAGGCATTCACTAAGTAGCATTTATTTTTCATTACTTGGATAATTGTTGTCGAAATTCATTCCATTTATTATTATTCCAAACGACTTATAAATTTTTTTCTAACACTAAAATCACGAAAACTTATTAAATTAGCTATTTTAATTATCGGAAATTTACGGGTCGTTACAATTATAATACGCTAAATCTTAGGAATTCATTTCATACGTTCATTTGCAATACCAAACTAAAACAGAGGTCGGCCATCATTAGCAAGAGCAAGAGGAAGAAGATAAAGAATATCAAAGGAAGGAAGATTAATCAAAATCAAATCCATTCAAATCTCAAACTCCTTAATCTAAAAGCTAAGGTAAATAATGACTACATCTCATATTTTTCTAATTATTTCTGGTTTTAGGTTAAACCCGATTTATCTTGCAAAGTTTAGCCATGTTTGTGAATGATAAAATGTTTATATATGTTTGCTGATGATTTATGCTTATTCACATAGGTTTTATGATATGTTTTGATGTGAAAACCCTATAAATGACATCCAAATGCCTTATAATTTTAGATTTAGATCAAAAATAATATTATAGAGATGGGTTTCAATTTTCATAATTTCCAGACCTTATGTGGATTTACTATTAATTTTCTCGTGAAGAAAATGATTATTTGGGTTTAAAATAATTTACGGCTAAATTATTCATGTTTTGGGTTCGAAATTAATATATTTTAGAAAACATATTAAAAATGTTTTTTTGTAATTTTGTAGAATTTTCCTAAGTGTTTTAATAGATATATAAAATTATTTAAGGTATAGGACTTAAATGTTTTATATATTTATAAAAGGAGAAGGGGTATTTGTAAATTATTTAAATTGTTTAATTCTGAAATTTCGGCAGTGTTTTTGGAAAAGAAAATTTGTAACCAATCATATTAACAAACAAGGGAGGTTAGTTGAAAAAATATTTAAAAGGATAAAATTTAGTTTAAACAGGCTTTTTACTTGTTTTGCCACTTTTGGCATCTGGTGTTCTGACCTAATAGTTCTACCTCAATCACCATAGAAACCAATGTGCATGGTATTAAGTCTTGGTATGTAGCGAATTGGATAAAGGCAGAATGTATGAAGTCGAAACAATGGGTTCCGTAGGAGGTCGAAACCTTACTTAGCTTTCAAATGAAAAATGCGCCTACTTTGCTTTCGAAAGGGACGTTTTCGACTTGGTTGGCTTCCGATTGGGTCAAATTGAATTAAGAAATGGTTTCGAAAATGTTGCGTCTTTTGTTTTAAGCTAATGCTTTTGAAGGGGTCGAAACACTTTGCTGCCACTTTCTACCTTTTGAAGCGATGCCTTCGAAATGACTATTTTTTTAATAAAACCTAAGCCGCTTCTCCATTGCTTTTGGAAGGTTGGTTTCGACACCATCACTTCTTTACTTAGAAAATAGCTTTCAAAAGTGTTGCTTTTTCGACCCTGTTCTTTTATGACCCTTTGAGATTTTTTAAGATAAACCCAAAGGTTTTGGAAGAAGATAGTTTTAAATGGTTTCAAAAGGTTTTCCACATGTTTTACTTGAACCCAAATGGTTTCGAAAGGTTTTATGTTTAATGCTTTTGAAAGGTTTTAATAGAGCTTTCGAAGGGGTGGTTCCCCATTGGTTTCGAAAGATTTAAAATGAAGGTTTTCTAATGTTTTCGAAAGGCAATGTTTAAATGTTTTAAAGATAGGATGTCTATGGTTTTATAGCTTTCGAAGGAAAGGTTTTTTAATGGTTTGAAAGGTTTATATGAATGGTTTCGAAAGGAATGTTTTGCTCTTTCGGCCTAGGTTATAAAAAGGGTTTACTTGGTTTTGAAAGGGATACTTTCAATGGGATCGAAAGGGGGTACTTTCAAAGGTTTAAAATGTTTTCATCAACAAAGATTTGTGTAAAGTATATATAACATGGAAAGGTGATTTGAGTAAAGCATAAAGTATATTTTCCTTGTTTATAGTATGATTTAAAGGTTAAAATCGATTTGAGAAGAAAAGTTTTCAAGGAAAATTTTGGGAAGATTACCCTAAGTAAAATGACTCAAATGTTTGTATACCGGATGATACTGGTATAGGGTCATGCTCTATATATTAGCTATTAGCCTCTAGCTAATTTAGTCCAAAATTATAGTATCTAGGGCTTTGTCACAGGTAAGACTATAATGATGTTACACACAAGGGAATATATTTGTATAGAGGTAGGTTATTGGTGAGCCCGCAAAACCATTAGGATCAGTTGACCTGGAGAAAGTAAGTTGGGGACAAACTGTCCAGAAGAGGAGTATCTAATAGATGTTGGATCATTTGTTTATATTGTCTGCTAGACTCGCGTTAGCCAAACAAAACTGTAGTGTTCTGACAGATAGTCCATTTGTTACCTGATATGTATGTTTACATGATAATGCTTTACAGGTTTTAACCAGTTTTGGTTGTAGGATTATGATTTGAAAAAGATATGTTTTAAAAGGATATTAATGAGGGGAAACTCGTTCCGCATAAGCGGCGTGGTCTCACTTAATATCAAATAACCGAGTTGTATAGTATTATTCACACCAGACTTTACGTCTGACTCAAAGTTTATGCTTTCCTCTTAAACTCTCGGGTGTTTAAAATTGATTTGGGTAGGCTGAGGGTTGAGGATTTCCAGGTTTTTAGTAGGTTGGCGAATAAAGCTTCCAGAGACAAGAAGGTGACTAATGGTTAGCTATTTAGGAGTTTCTGTTTTATTTTGTTTATTCCTCTGTGTTGTATTAAGTCAATTATGACTATGTAGTGCTTTGATCAACAAAGAGGGCATCTTCATACGTCGATCTTTGCATATTTTGTAAGAATTATATTTGATTAGAACCTAGGAAACGTTTGGGATTATGTAACTTGGATTTGAAATGTAATCAGAAAAATGTTTTAATCTATGATGATTTTATTTCATATTCAAGTGCTTCTGATATTATGGATACCATTAACATTACCATATTTGGTCACCGGAAGTGAATATTATGGATGACCATAGCATCTGTAGCGCTTAGCTTCAGGCCTCCAGATAGGGGATATTAGAGTAATCTTCGCACTGGAAGTATGGAAACATTGTCTTTTAGGGGAAAGATTTGAGTTATACATAGATCATAAGTCCTTAAGGTACTTGTTCTCTCAAAAGGATTTAAATATGAGACAGCAGAGGTGGTTGGAGTTTTTAACAGCATATGATTTTGGTATAGAGTATAGGAATGGAAATGGAAATAAAGTAACGGATGCTCTTAGAAGAAAACATCAGAATGTGGTATTAGTTATGTTAGCAGAGTGGAAGGACTTGGAGGCTTTGAGTACTTGTAGTGTGTAGTTAAGATCGACCACTAGATCTTTTCAAAGCACAACCATGTTATTCGGCTTGAATGTCCGACCAGCTCTGATAAAAAAGGATTGCTTATAATAGGAAGAGAATCCATTATTGGCTGAGAGGATTAGAAGGATTGAGGTTGGATCGAAAATTGATGATCTAAAAGGTTTTAGTCTTGACTAGAGGGAATGGTTGAGAAAGAAGGAATAGTTCTGTGTACCGGTTGTAGAAAACCTGAGGGAGGAGGTCCTTAGAGAATGTCATCGATCGAAGTTTATGATTCATCCTAGGAGGACCAAGATCTATCAGGATACGAAGAGAATTTTCTACTAGGAAGGTATGAAGAGGGATGTTGACTTGTAGGTAAAGCAGTGTGTGAACTGTCAACAAGTGAAGGCCGAACATCAGAAGCCGAGCAGGTTGCTTTAACCTTTGGAGATACCAGTTTAGGAATGAGATTCGATTTTATATAGATAAAATTTATGTGCGATACATATGAAGTGCATGATTTGAAAGATATTATATATATAGTATGATATGTTTTGAAGCTAAAAGTATGGAAATGCACCCCCACGAAAGTTGAAATTTGGAGTAGGAGATCCACTGGGTGGTTCTACCTTGGAATCCATAGGGTGGGTTCAATGAGAATTAGGATCCTAGAGGATGTCCGGACAAAAACTCATGAGTTCTTGGTGATCATTTGTTTGCATAGCGTAAATCGAGGGGTCTTATACCTATAGTTACACATGATTTTGCTGCGATAGCAACACAACCGTTGTGTAACTGCGATCTACGAGAGTTGGTAGCATAATTCGAGAGGCAGAGATTGTCTACAGTTACTTATGGTTTTGCTAGGATAGTAACGCAGAACTACAAGAATTTTGATTTTTAGTAGCGCTCAAAAAACGCTACTAAAACTTTTAGCAGCGTTTTGATGAACGCTGTTATAAAGCCCGCGACTAAAAATACCTGATTTTTAGTTGCACTTATTTCAACGCTACCATAAATTGTTTTACTGCAGCATTTATGAAACGCCACTAAATTCTTTTTTTGCAGCGTGTATAAAATGCTACCAAAAGGTTTTTTGACGCTATTAATAGAATTTCCAACTTTACCCCTACTTTTCGGTTGGGTCGGCTCAACGCCACCATATGTATTTTCGTAGCGTTTTGAAACGCTACTAAAAGTTATTGATCATTTTGCACCATTTTTTCATGCTATTATTTCCTGTTGATGGACTACTTTATTTCTACTATATTAATCAACAATCACTCACATAATCATCATATTCGAACAATTTAAAAAAATATTAATCATATAATCAAATAAGATATCCATAACCATTCTAATACAGTAGATTTTTTATAAAATGACAAACATACAATAAACATTCGTATACAAATTTACACATCAAGTACTAATAAAATGTTATACCAAACTGGTGCTAACAAAACGCTCGATTGCCCATAATTCTTCGTTGCATGCATAAGTGAAAGCTAGAACCATAAAAGTCCAACCTTACTCTCTTCGGAAATCCAATGCCTGCACAAGTGAAAGCGCAACATATAGTCAAACAATTATGTTAATTTGTAGGACTTTAAATCTGATATCAAACATCTATAGCATTGCACAAGCATATCATACTATAAATAACGTCATATAAATCATAAAAGATATAAACGAAATGAAATAAATAAAGTCCAATCTTACAGTTATATATAAAACTTTGTTAGATTAATTATATTATTATTATTTATAAAATTTAGTTAGTTAATTTTATAAAACTCGTTTAATTAATTTTAACAAAACTTAGTTAATTTTTATTAACTTGGTTAACTTAGTTAATTTATTATTATAATTATTATTATTTATAAAACTCGATTAACTTAGTTAATTTATTATTATTATTATTAAAACTCGATTTAACTTAATTTTATTATTATTGTTGTTGTTGTTGTTCTTAAGAACTTATTTCATTTTTATGAACTTAGTTAATTCATCATCATCGTCATTATTATTATTTTTTATAAAATTTTGTTAAACTAGTTATATTATTATTATTTATAAAAATTTAATTAACTTAAATTTAGTTAATTTTATAAAACTTGTATAATTTTAACAAAACTTAGTTAATTTTCGTTAACTTAGTTAATTAATTAATTTATTATTATTATTTATAAAACTCGTTAACTTAGTTAATTTATTATTATTACTATTATTATTATTAAAACTTAGTTAACTTAATTATTATATTATCATCATTATATTAATTAATTTTTGTAAACTTTGTTAATTCATCATCACATTATTATTTATGAAACTTTGTTAAATTAGTTATATTATTACTATTTATAAAATTAGTTAACTTAAACTTAGTTAATTTTATGAAACTTGCTTAATTTTAACAAAACTTGGTTAATTTTTATTAATTTGGTTAACTTGGTTAATTTATTATTGTTATTATTATTTATAAAACTCGGTTAACTTAGTTCATTTATTATTATTACTAAAACTCAGTTAACTTAATTATTATATTATTATAATAATATTAGTTAATTTTTATAAACTTTGTTAGTTCATCATCATCATTATTATTATGTGTAAAACTTTGTTAAATTAGTTATATTATTATTATTATTTATAAAATTTAGTTAACTTAAATTTAGTTAATTTTATAAAATTTGCTTAATTTTAACAAAACTTGGTTAATTTTTATTAACTTGGTTAGCTTGGTTAATTTACTATTATTATTATTTATAAAACTTAATAAACTTAATTATATTGTTATTATTACTATTGCTATTGCTATTGCTATTTATAAAACTCAGTTTGCTTATATTACTATTACAAATGTTTGAACAACCGTAAATAAAAACTTCAAACTTGCAACCCATCCTGACACATTCTTCACTTTCAGCAACATCTGCCACAAAACTACAAAACTTCACTTCTAGCAACATAATCTACGACATCTACGACATCTACCACTCTACAACATCTACCATAACCACATACATCTGCACCTGATCACAAACTTCACCACATTTCCTCTTAACCGCCATAGTTCCACTTTCTACTCCTCTGCCACTCCAGTCATTCACTATCTACTGTATGCATCCCAGCACTGCCATACTTACATACAATCACCACTGCTCCCCTTTGAACCATCCCCTACAACCCTTCAATCCCATACAAACTGCTGTATTGCCTCTGTCAATCTCCCCAGCAGCCATCATCAGGCTTCCTACCTCTGACCAACTACACTTCAGCATACATCTCTACCCATCAACATTTCTGCCCATCAACATCTTGTTCACATTCTCTGCCCCTTCTAGTTCCCTGTTACTTCACCAGAAGTTCTGCCATCTCCACCCTGCAATCAGAAACCCACACTGCTGCCATCACTTCATAGAAACCATCAACTTCAACCTCTAACTTCAACAAACAGTAGTACTCATATCGCAACACTTCACAACACTATCATACCTTCACTGCTTTCACCTCCACTTATAGCCATCTGTGACAATCACTGCTGATAGCAACAACAGCCACCACCGGATCCCCTACAGTATCATTTCAACCACAAACTACACTTATCCTATCAGTTCAACCACAAACTACTCTCCTTATCATTTGTGCAATTTTTTTATTTGAACACTTCTGTTCACAAAAAAAACAACTTCCACTAAATAAAAACCAAACCAATTATGCATTTTATTTCATTTGGTTTCTTGCAATACACTGTGTTTGCATTACAATCTGTTCTTCTTTGGGTTTGCATTTCTGATTTGGGTTTACAACTCATAAAACTACTTTTCTTTGAGACATTCAACAACGGCTCTTTCTACCACCTCTCGCTGCACACTTTTACAATTACCTCACTTTCAAACAAGACCCAAAACTGTTGAATGTTTTTTCAAATAAGATCCCCTATGGAGGGGGGTCCAGGGGGTGCGGGGGCAACGCCCCCGCTATGGGGTTCGACCTGCCCGGTCAGGTCGCAGGGGTCCAAGGGCAGCGCCCTATCCAAAACGGTACGTTTTATTGACCGTTGAATTCAAATTCAACAGCCAACAGTAACAACCATTAGAAAACGGTCACGACCAGTAGCACAACAGCCACCACCAAATCCCCTACAGTATTAGTTCAACCACAAACTACACTTATCTTATCAGTTCAACCACAAATTACCCTCCTTATCAAATTTACAAAACTCGGATTTAATGAGGAAGGGAATAATTGTTGTATTGTAGGAAAATGGTGTTCATAATTCAGCTTATAGAATGAAAGGCACGAATAAAAGATATGAATAAGTAGTTATACATAAATTATACCAAGTAGTCATCATTAATAGGAATAATGAACAAAAATCATAGTCTTGGCATATTTATTTCCCTAGTTAATAAATGTATCTACCTAACGTGTACAACAATCAATTTTGGTTTATAAGTCACAGTGTCATTACGTTTTCATCAATATAAAATTATGAATAACAACTTGAACTGTAGAACAAAGTGATAAAAATGCTTGAATGGAGTAAAATTTAGGTACATATATAAAATATGGAAAAATCATTCAAGTGCAAATCTAATAGAAAAGTAATAACAAACTAATGGACTAAGTGCATGGATAGTCAGATGGTATTTCAATATATGGATCACGTAATTATGGTGAATCAATGTATGCATATCAAAGCATCGAACTACATGAATATACTAAAGTAATGCCAAAAATTCCTGCATAGGTCGATCTGAAAAAATATAAATCCTCCAAAGTTGATTGAAATAATCATACCTAGATCTAATCGGCAACCAAATTTTGCAAAGTAAGTTCTTAAAGGTTGTGGACAACTAAATAAACTGCCAATGGTTTAATGGACTGTTGTTGTTCTCCCAAATTACTCCAACGACGTAGAAGATGCCAAAACCCAAATCCAAGAATGGTTTACAGTTCAATACACTGTAAATACGAACGTAGGTCAAATATCATGAACGAAGGAAAAATGGAAAACAAAGGTAAATAGAAAAGGGTTGAACAAATAAAATTACCACAATTCAAAAATATTTCATCCAAACATTGGTTTGAAGCCCTGAATATTTTAGATCAGAACATTGGTCGACCTCCTCTGTTGCCAGCAGCGCTAACTTTTCTCGTGCGTGAAATTATAATATTTTTTCTCTTTATTAATCGGTTTGGGGGTAAAGCCAGAGACGAAGTGATTTTGGAAGATGAAGTTACGGGATTTGATGGTGGGAATGATTTGGCCATATGAGATGAAGGTTTTGTGAAACTATAAAAGTGGATGAGAAAGAAAAAAGGAGGAAGATTTTTTTGAGGATTTCATTCATTTCAGAGAAGATAAGAAAAATTATGAGCAGTCACATAAAATTTTAGCAAAATTTCACTGAATTAATGGCAGGAATGATTTGGCCGCGTTTATACCTTAATTTTTATATTTTAGATAGGTCAATGGTTACATATAACATAAACGCCACCGATTAATGCAATCAAAAGCAGATTTTCTTGTATTGCAACCTTTGTCTAAATGCGATCTATCGTGGTTCCATAGCATAATTCGGGAGGTAGAGTTGCTTACAGTCTACGTATGATTTCGCTGGGATAGCGACGTAACATAGGTAGATTGCGACCTATGTAGTTTGGTTCCATAGCGTAATTCAGGAGGTAGAGATTGCCTACAGTCTACGTTTGGTTTCATTAGGATAGTGAAGTAGCCATTTTGTAGCCGCGATCTATGTGGCTTTGTTTTGATAGCATAATTCGGGGGGCATAGATTGCCTATAGACTACTTACGGTTTCGCTAGGATAGCGACGTAATCATTGTATAGCTATAGACTATTGTATTCCCATGGCGTAAAACGAGGGGTGTTGATGCCTACAGTTTACTTATGATTTCGCCGGGATAGTGACGCAATCATCGTGTTCACTACGATTCATGGTGGTAAAGAAGGAAAAGGGGGTGATACTTTCTTTATCATTTTTGAAAAGTTTTTCAAGTATTTTCACTGGGTGTTAAATAGGTCTACTAAGTACTTAGATATTTTCAATCCTACGCCTGATCAACGTATGGCTAAATATTTGTAAGAACAAGGATGGACTTGTTAAGACACGAGTTATGAAAAAATGTTTATTATCAAACTAGCTTGGTAATCCTATGTAATTTAAAGTGTATGTATTCTAAATTGTATAATAAAAGAGTAAGGAGTTAAATATTTAAAAGATGGTTTATTTAGTAATATACATCAAAATTCTAGTTCTTGCTTCGTTCCTTTTCAAGGACGAAAAGTTCTAAGAGGGGAGGATTGTAATGACCCATATTTTTAACCATCTGATATTGGGGTAATTAACTAATTTTAGTTGTTGGAATATTAATTTTTATAAGTCGAATAGATATATTCTCTGGTATTGGAAATATCTAAATCTATAAGCTTTGGAAACATATTCAATTTTAAAATGAAAATCTCAAAATATGATAAATTTTATAGATATATGTATATAAACTCCAACATCTAAAATTTAGGATAGAATATCCATAAATATGTATATATAAATATATGCAAGATTTGTGATGTTTAAAAATATATATAAGTATATATGTATATGTATATATGCATATATGAAGTAATGTATATGAAAATATGTATAAATGCAAATAAGATAAAAAAAATATGTATATTGTTTATGTATGCATATCTACATATATATATATATATATATATAAATGTATGGTAAAAATAGTGTACATGAAATTATATATAGATGTATACATGTAAAAGCTTCATGATGATAAAATCCTATCTTTTAATGTAAGCATATGTATATGATGACAAAAATAGAGTATATGTATATATGTTGGAAAAATAGAGTATATGATATATATATATATATGAAGGTATTGTGTATATATTGAATGTGTATATATATATATATATATATATATTCATAAGAAACATCATCATGGCAAAACTTCAAATCAAATCACAAAACATAAAATCAAGTCAAGCATAAAATCAAATGCACATAATAAATCAAATCCACATACTAAATCAAATCAAAGATGAAATCAAATCATCAAAACAAGAAGATAAAAAGATTAAAAAAAAAAATGAAAACCTTGTACATGTGCAGGCCTCTACCGTGCTTGCCCTAACCTTTCCATTTATATCTATATATAGCCATGCCTTATTCATACATACAAAAAAAATGATAATCTACCATTAAAATAGGAGGAAGGAGATAAAGCAGCAGTATTCATCCGGGTTTAAAAACAGTGAGTAGAACACCTCACTTTTTCTTACTGGTTACCATGTACTTATATCTAACTGTGGTTTTATGTATGAATTTTTGATCTGTGATAAGTATATATGCTTCTGTGGTGTGTACGTGCCTTGTTTATGTATGTCAGACATAGTTGTTCACCTTGAAACAATGCTGTATCTTCTCTGCTCTTTGTTTTGTTTAACAAAAATAGTTTAAAACTTAAAATTAAAAAATCATTATCTTATAATCTATTTAGTTTTATATCTTTCTTCCAAAACAAAACTTGTTTGTTTTCAAGTATAGAGTATTTTAAAATTTATCTCGTTCAATTTCATGAAGTAGAGAGAGAGAGGGAAATCAGATTTTATAGTAAGAGATCAAATTATAGCCGAGATTCGATTATCATAATTTGATCAATATATTATAGGGATGTGTTCATCTTTGATAATCATGAATTTTGGAGGTGGTTTGGTGACTTTTAAATCGTATGAGAAGGGAGTAATTGGAAGATGAATGAAATTGGATGTTTGGTCAAATTCCAACATCTCACTTGATTTCGTGATTGGCGAGTAGGAGGCGTGGGTGATAGGGAATACATGAAAAATGGCACAGATTTTTTTCATAGTGTATATTGGTCGGTTAGTGTTTGGATGGGTTGTGTTATGGGCTTTGGGTTCGAGACAATGGCATGGCGAGGGAAGAGGTGGAGACGTGTGCACCAGGGGGGAATTGGAAGAGGAGGAAGTGGCGAGCTTTGCGGGAATCGGGTGGTTGCTAGTTGAGTATAGGGGCGAGGCGAGACGGTTGTGTGAGTTGCGATGGGTTCTAGGCTTGGGTTTGAAGTTCAAAATTTTGAACTGGATGTTGTCGTGGAGTTTCAGGTAGGGGAACGTTGTGTGGTGGCCGAAGGTGATGTGTGGGGATGGTCGGCGACAAGGTTTGGCGATCAGTGCTTGTGTGTATGTGCACATGTACGTGCCCGTTTGGGTTCTCGAATGAAAGAGAAACGAAGAAAAAGAAGCTGGAGGAAGATGGTAAGGAGATTGGGCCAGGTTTGGTAGTATGGGCCGTGTGTTTATTTTTCTTTTTAAAAAAGAAATTTGAATTTAATTATTTTATTTAATAAATCTATAGATTTAAAACACTATTCCTATTTCATTTCAAATCAAATTGTCACGGGAATTTTACATCGAGAGCTTATTGCAGGACAATTTCCTTTGAACTAATATCGTAGAGATTCATGAATGTGAAATTTAATGATTTATATTTATGGAAAGTGACAGTAAAGAAATTTCTAAATTTTTAATCAAGTGTTCATTTATCAATAGAGTATTAATGGACTACTTAATTTGAAATTAACTAAAAGTAAATGATTTTATTTAATTTCTTTAATTCATAAATAATCTAGATTTAAAATATAATTTGACTCAATTATTGGAAACAATTCGGCTCTGAATTGTAAATTTGTTTTATATTGATTATTAAATCGCTGATTGAGTTAATAATCTATACTTGACTGAAACTGGAGTTTCTAAAATTTTATATATATATATATATTAGTATATTGTAAGTTGAGTATATTTAAAAGGAAATTTAATTGGATAAAATTTAATGGTTTTGGAAATGGCCTAACTATGAAATGTTAGTGTGGAAAGTTTTCTAAGTAATGGATCACAAATTGGAGATTTGGAATATTTCTAAGAGTTGGAAATATCCCGTTATGGATATAAGGAATTTGAAATTGTTTCAATTATTGGATATTGAACATAATTGAATATATATATCTTGATAAAGGTATTTTTGAAACAAATGTTTGGAAGAAACTATAAAAAGGGCCTAGGGATTTCTTATGTATGTAAATTTATAGTTAAATAACCAACTATCTAATCTAGCCAAATTCGTTGATCGTTTGAAGAGACTGAGATCGGATATCAGCGTTATCCCGAAACAACTTCAATCCAATGACCACCACGAACCTTTATGGTATTGATTGTAGGGCCCCATATGCTGGAATTAATTAATGTAACAAATTCGGTTATTTTATGAAGTATTTTGTACTTAGACACTATTATAATATCACCGGAATTTCTATAAAAGTATTTTAGTTATCATAAGATAAAAACCCGATGTGGTCTTACGAGTTACTTTTGTTTTTCGAAGGATTTTGATAAATTAAGTATTTCAAATTAAGTGTGTTTACTCACGCTAGTTTCCAGCCTGACTCGGGTATTACTTTATTGTGATGCTCAGGTCAGACCTAGTATTACAGATTCAGGTTAGGATGCTTTGGAGCTCAGGAGACAAGCTAGATGGCAGAGATGTATTATGCGTACTTGATTATATTCCGCTGTGTATTATAGGCTGTATATTCAGCATTTGTGAGAACAAGTTATTATAACTATCCAGATTTCTATGTTGGTGGTTGTACTTTGATAATTTGTGTGTGTATTGATAGATACAATATTCCTTGTATAAAAATATGTTATTATATTATATTTTGTTCTGCCGCGATTGTGAGATTTTGTTTTGTTATTTCTGTTTCTTCTTCTATCTCTTTTATTCCCAAACTCTAACGATCTAGAAATTCCAGCAATCGGTTGCTCGGCACTCTACACAGTGGACGTATTAGTGTCGATTTTCGAGGTTCGAAAATCCCCGGTCATCACATTCCTCTTCTCAATAACATCTCTCCCTCTTATTTCCTTTATGTCGCATGCATGTGGGTGAGTTTTGGCCCTAAGCCGAGAACTAGGTGGAGCGTAGAGGAGATGGAAGTGTGCAAAAGAGAAGGAGGGAGGCTAAGATGTGAGCTATGGTGCGAAGAATGGCCTAGGATGTGTAAAAAGGCAAGGTGGGGGAGAAGGCTATGTGCAATAGAAGGAAGATGAGGGTCTTAGCCATGAGTTAGGAGTAAGAGGAAATGATAGTGGGAGTGTTTGGATGATTCAATGTTGATAGGAAGTGTTTGGTTTAATTAAAAGTGAGTTATTCCCACTTTTAATAAATCTATACACTTGACAATTATTTATTGAAATTGCCTGTTGAAATTTGCTTGCTAAAAACCAATGATAATATACCCTAGCTGCTTAAAGTTATGACCCTTAAATGTGCTCTAAAAAGCACGTGATTTGTATAATTTGTTGCCTTAAAAGCTTTGACCTGTGCTAAGTACATTTGAGCACTTAATATGGACATGTTAATTAAGTGCATATGCTAATATATGTTTCATAGTGATGTGGTTTGAATTGGGAATTATATATGTGTATAAAATAGAATGATATTGGATATTGAATTGAATACAGAATGGTCCATTGAGCGATAGTTGCTATAAACGCACTTTGAATCTCTTAACTATAATTTGTGAAATTTGGTGAGTCGTGAAAATATCATAAAATAATTTTTTTGGGTTAATATCTACACTTCTATAAGTGTTTTAGAAAGTAGAGAATATGTTTGAAAGTTATAGAAAATGTAAACCAAATTGTAAAAGTTAATAGCAAAAGGTCGCTTTATCGACATTTTTAAATTCCTTGTTTTCAAGAAATAACGTTTATTTTTGTAGAAACTTTCTTAGGGATTTCTTTACCATTTAAACAAGTAAATAGATATATTAATCTTATTGTAGAAATTTTGAATCTTAAATAATTTGATAGCTAGTTGAACGAAGTGGCAAAAGTTATAGCGAAATAGTTGCTATACGAGCACTTCGATATAATACCTTGTTTTCAAAAATTTCTATAAATAATTAAAAGATATTCTTTATGATTTTTCTTCATGGTTTCTATGTATCCGAAGTATACTAACTATTTGAAAAAGAGTGAATCAAAAATCATTTGTTAAGGCATCGAAAAACTAGGTGCAAATTTATAAAGAAACATGTTAATAACATTTAACAGAACTTTATAAAACATTTCTAGAAATGCTATCTTTGCTATTTGAAACTAAATAATTTTACAAAAGTGTAACGACCCAAAATTTTGGATCCCGAAAATTCCAGATAGTTAGCAAAAAGAAGAAAGAGATAGAAGAATAAGAAGAACAGAATCACCAACATCTCACATTCGCAGCGGATAAAATGTAATAACAAATCATAACAGTTATACAAAGGAAAACTGTACTTGTCAAAATTCACTTCAATACATCAGAGTTATACATATATGCAGACACTGGATATACACAATCATCATGTCTCAGATGTACAACAATATATCACAGCGGAAACACTCTATACGTTCCTGCCATCCAGCTCGCCTCCTTAGCTCCAGAATGTCCTTACCTGAAAATCTATAATACTCGGTCTAACCCGAGCATTACATCAAAGTAACACCTAGGTCAGGCCGGGAACCAGCGTGAGTAAACTCATCCAACATGAAATTCCAATGCATAGAACTTATTTAAACCCGGGGTAACTCGTATTAATTTTCAAATTCACAAATTGTTATAGACATCACTTATTTCACACATCAATTTTCTAAGTACCAAACTTAGATTTAATAGTCCAATTCACTTAAATCAATTCATTCCATTCTATTGATTCCATATATCAATCTATAAAAATTCGAAGTGGTTTCGGGTATTTTCTAATACCCGACCCCAGTCTCTTCGAGTCTCATGTCATCCTAACCCAAGTTATTCCAAATGGAATACACTTCAAACTTTGAATACAGGATGTCCCTTTACACAACAATTCATCATTGATAGACAACCATAATATCTTGTCCGCCCAAAGATATGATACTACAAAACATTTCATATCAGAGATATCAACTCATTCAAGGCATCCAATACTATTCAATCATCCATAAGCAAAGCTTGATCACATCCAAAATAAATTTAATAATTCTGATTGAATTACTAACCTCAATCACTTAGATTCCTTCACTTAACATTAATTAATTTCAAATCAATTAATTAATCATCCCTTAATTATCCATCTTAATTAATCACTCTGGATTAATTATCCTTCAATTACATTCAAGTAATTATCTTTAATTAATTACACAAATTAATTATTCTTAACCAAAAACAGTAATTAATCTATAATTACTTCACAAATTAATTAACTAAAATTAATTACATTAATCCTTAATTACTTATATTAATTAATTTCTCATAAATCACTTATTATTGATTAATTAATCTTAATTAATCAACCAGTAATTAACTACCTTTTTATTTACTTCATTAAATAGATTAATTACTCATTTTATAAAAGAAGTTTAAAGGAATTTAAAACCAAATTTATTTTAATTTTCAAGTCGATTTAAAAATGCACTTTAATATTCAAGTTTTTAAAACAATTTAAATTTAAAACTTTATTTGTTTAAAAACTGAGATTCACTAACTTGAATTCCAGATTTAACTTTGATTTAAAACTTGTTTTAAATCTCTACTTTAAAATTTAACTTCAGTTTTTAAAAATCACTTATATTTCTTTCCAATTCTTTCTTATTTTTATTCTATAATTATTTCACTTCCAAAAATTTACTCTTATATTTCTTTCAAAAAAATCAAATTATATATATTTTGTTGACTCAGTGTACCGAAATATTCAAGCAAACCACAACATTCAATATTCCAATTATCAATAATATTCATCACAGAATATCAATTACTCCAATATATACTATATACTGCTATACATAATATAGCATATCACAACAATTCAATCATTCAACCAATTATTTAAATTTAATCATTTAAATTTAAATAAAACCCATATGAGTGAGATTAACTCTTCTTTCATTCGCGATCCTCTTCAATCCCGACTGGCTTCACGATTTTCGACCTTGTATAAGCATTATATGGATTTGTTAATATTTGAGATAACTAGACTATTTATCTCATTTTATAAATTACTTAGTAATGATTTATTTTAATTGCTTCCCTTGTTACAATCCTTTAGTAAAAATAGTTAAATAGGTTAATAAAACAAATTAATCATCCAAAATATCTTTTATAAAATAAGTTAGTTAATTTTAAAAATGTGCATATGTATACTTTATTTTATTTCCAAAATAAACTATATGGGTAAAAAAAATCTAACTTTACATATATATATATACTGTTTATTTTCAAAGTAATCTTCTGTATTCACTGTATAAATTCATATATATACATATACATTATTAAAATAATTATGTATACATATACCTGCTATTTTACTATTAACTTATAATTTCTCTATCCTGTTTATATATGTATGTGAACATCAATTTACAACTAGAATCGCTTTACATATTATTTCCTCAATCTGTAAGCATAAGCATTTACTAAATCAACCAAGGTAATTAACAAAAACAAATACCTCAGAGACAAAATTCCAGCCTCACGCGACCCCCCTCTACCACTCCTCGATCGTCTCTAGCTTGCGCACGCCGCCGTCATTTCCTCCTGAGGTTGAACCACCCCTCCACACCTCCTTGCGAATGACTCTTCTGGCCACTCGCGTGCGAAACCCAAATCTCACGACACTCATCCCACGAATCGAGCACCTCCGTTGCCATCGCATGTGCCTTCCTTCCACGGCCTCGCGGCCAGTCGTACTCGCGTACTCGATGAATGAGAACGAATCTCGTATGACCCCTCGAGCTGATGATTCTCGATTTGACTATTGGGGATGCTCGGCCCTAGGGCTTGAATCGAAATCGATTCGATTTTTCACGAGTGCTAAAATTTTTTAGATGAGGTGATTAACAATTTGAGGAGAAGCCATTATTATTTATATTTTGTTTTCTTCGGCCATTTAATTTAGAGGCTACTGAGTTTGTTTTTGGACGGAAAGAATGGTTTTTTTTAATACGCGATTCCAGCTTGAAAAGAAAGGAGGGAGAAGACATCGCGATTTAAAGGACAGTGGAATGTTAGTGTGTTAGAACGAGTATAAGCTGGCGTACTGGAGAAGGAATAAAAATAGTTGACTGTACAAACACATTTATCTTTCTTAAATTATAAATCGTCTCGGAAACGAAGCCAAAAATCTCGATCTCCTATCGAGGCATGCCGCTAGGCGATTATAAGGTTTTACCCACGTTCCGAACATAATGGAACGTGTTTCAGAGGCTAACTCGATCATATGCGCGAGTTACGGAAATAAACGATCAATTTTAAATTAAATCGATTAAAATAGTTTCTATGCGTTTTGAGCTGCCAGAGTCAAATGACAACTACGATTGCTACGAAAATTGAAATCCGATAATAACTAACTATTACGGATCCAATAAAACATTGTTTCGTCGAATTCCGAGACTGTGCCTTGGAAGGCTATTTTTAAATATCAATTTAAACGATATATTTTTAAAACCGAACAAATCACCTTTAAATTCAGTTTTAATACTTTTATTGTCCTCGGCGCTATCAACATAAATTTGACAAGCCTTCAAATTATTTTTAACAAGCTTAAAAATCCAGATTCAACATTTTACCCAATTTCAAGCTATTTAATTCAATAATTTAATTATCAATTAAATAGTGATATTTGGAATTCAAGTTAAAATAAATCTTTCAAATATCTAAAATCAATTAGATATTCCAATTTCTAATGCTCAAAAATTCCGGGTCGTCACATTCCTCCCCCCTTAAAAGAATTTCGTTCCCGAAATTACCAGTTAAGAAGAATGGTCAAATACCCATTTACTTTTTTTCCAAAACCAACGGTTCAACATCCTACCAACTATCTTTTATAAAAAGACCCATTATCATTTTTACTAACTGTAACGACCCGTAAATTTTAATTAATAAATTTGTTAGTTTAATTTAAATTTTGCAATTTAATTTAGGAAGAAATAAAAAATTCTAGAAGCTATAATGAAGCAGATGTTAGAAATTTAAATGTAGCAATTGAAATTAAGATTTACAAATTCAAAATGTAATTGCAAACAATTGAAATTGTGAAATTTGTCATACTTGGTTATAAGTTTAATATAAGAAACCAATGGGAATATTAAATTAACTAATGAAATGTTATAATCAGAAGTATAATTGAAATGCTACTAATTTAATATAATAAGAAGGTAAGTAATAAATGATTTTAAACTTTAGTAAATGAATTAATGTGCAAAGGAATTGAATTAAACACGGATAGCACGAATATTAATAAATGAAATTATGCAATAAAATGTCAAATGATGGTATTAATGAATGAAATAAGATTTGTAAGTAATAAAGGAATAACTAAAATAAACATTTAACCAATAAATAAAAGAAAAGGTCGTAAGAATTAAAATGCAATTCAAATGCGATTGAAACGACTGTTTATGTTATAAGGGAGTGTAAATAGAAATAGTGGAAAACATTATAATTTGTTAATTAAATATGATTGCGTAATTAATACTAAAAGAAATAAAACTGGAAATAGTATTAATAAAATAATAACTAAAATGAATTGCAACTGTATGAATGGAAGTAAATTGTAATAAATGGATGTAAATATTAATTAATTACTGGAAATAAAATCTAAATGTAGGTTTAGATAGAACATAAGTGGATGCAATTAGGAAGTATGTTATTTAATAAAGGGTAGAATAGCAACTATTATAAATTACCTAATTAATTGGTCAATGAATTTATTTGAAATAAAGTTCATTTAAATGATGAGTAATTATAATGTCGTTATTGACGGTAAGCGTTACTTTAATAATTATGATTAATTGAGAAATTAATACGGGAAGTATGTAAAGTAATAACTAAAAAAGTAATACGTTATAAATTGATTATAACCTAAACTTAAGGGTAAGTTAAAGGTTGAAATTTAATCTAATCCATTTAATTGGAAACTTATTAAAATGAATGGGGTTCAATTTATAATAAAGGGGTTATTTTAAGAAATTGAAACGAATTCTATAATGGGTGAATTAAGTTACTTTAAATTGAGATGGGAATTGATTTAAAGAATTATAAATTAATAAGTAATACAAGGTGATAAAATTTATGAATTATAGAATTTGAATTTTTAATAGTGAAGTTAATCTATTTAATTATAATAATTGGATTTATTGCAAATGAATGAAATTAAATATTTAACTATTACGTTAATGTAAAAATTAAGTTGAAATTTGGAAATATTTATGTAATAATTTTAAATCCAATAGTAAACCCTTCTATTTGAAATTATGAATGGAATAAATACGGGTTAATTCAATTTAATGGAAATTTTGGAAAATTATCTATAATTCTGAATTTTATGAAATTGAAGATTTATATTGATTAATCTTTAATAAATTGACATTTAAAAATTGTTAAATCATTTAAAATGTTTAAAAGATATAAAGGTGATAAAATTTTCAATTTTAGAATTTAATTTTTTTAGTTGGATTTAATTAATTAATAATAAATTTATTTAATTAGTGTAAAAATAGCCATTTTGGCCACTGACTCGGATTTCGACGAAACAAGTTTTATCGGATTCGTAACGGTGAATTATTATAGGATTGCAAGTTCGTATCGATCGGGCTTGTCGTTTGATCGTACGGACTCGAAACGCCTTGAAATCGAAATTGAAATCAATTTGAAAATATTGATTTGAGCATAACCTCTTCATACGATGCTATTTGAACTTGAAACCTTTTCCATTGCGTTTAAAATATTTTAAAACACCTATTTTGATATATGGGTTTACCCAATTTCATTCCGGAGTCAGAACGAGCTTTTTGGGCCAATTATCGTTTAGCACGTTTTTAATTCGGATACATATGTCTATTCCAACTTTATCTATAAATACCCTGCTAAACCCTGGCCTCCGCCTATTCTCATTTGTCTGCGCGTAAAATTTCATCAGTTCCTCCTCTTCTTCCAATGGCTGCAAACCCTAGATCCAATTTCAAATTTCAAAAATCAAATCCAAAGCTAAAAATTCAAAGTCCTCAGAAAAATCTAAAAAATATATATGTTTAAGCTCTCGACGAGCATAATTCAATGGTGTAATTGTTTTTCAATTCATTGCATCATTGGCTCTGAAATTCATGTTAAACCTCGACCGTTCGTTTTGATTTTGGTGATTTCGACGGTGGATCTTCCACGATTCGACGATCGGCTAGTGGCGTTGCGATGAGGGAGTCGAGCTAGTGGTGGATCTAGAGCAGTTCGTGCTATCGATGATCGGAGGCGCCTCAAATCAGTGGGGAAGGGTGCAAAAATCGTTCGTCTCTGGAAAACCTGGGAGGAGCCGAGTTTACCATGGTGGCAGCCGGAGGTGCGGCAGGAGGCGTGGGTCACGACGGCGGTCTCTGATCGAGGTGGAAGGGCATGTAGAGGCGTCGTTATTGATGAACGAAGTGGCGGCTCTAGGGTTGGAGTTCGCTCTGCGTCATTGGTTCTGGGCGCGCAAAGATTCTCGGGTGACGTGGCATTGCGTTAGGTAGGGTTATGTTTTATTTAATTTAATTTTGTTTTCAAGCAATTTAACTCATGTAACTTTCTCATACGAGATCTGTTGCACGCGCGGTTCGTTCCTATGGGTTCGTATTGAAATTCCAGAGATTATGGTGTTGGTTTGGAAGGATTTGGAGACTGTCCAATTTTTGGGTTTAAATTGGATTTAAATTCAATTTAAATCCAAAAGGTGAGTGTTTTAACCCACTCACAACATCTAAGATTTCTTATGTTGGTTAAATTGATTTATGATGTGTTTAAAATTTTATTTATAGCTGTTTGGCATATATTTCATCATTTTTCTCAATTAAATTACATTCATTTAATTTACGTGTTATTTAGTTCATTATTGCATTTAAAACTGTCAGTTTATTTTTATTTAATTTATTCAATGCATTTAAAACTGCCAGTTAAAATTTTAGTTAAATTTATTATTGCATATAACCTGCTAGTTAAATTTATTTATTATTGCATATAAACTACAATTAAACAGTTATGTAATTCATTATTGAAAAATTAACTGTCAGTAATTAATTATTATTTATTGATGTGATTGTTTGAATTGGATGATAAATTGATGGATGTTTGATGATTGATATGATGGACGAATGGATGCTATATTTATATTATATAAACTGCAAGTTATTATGCATTTTCATTCCATTCGGGATTGCGGTTTAAAATGATATACAACCGCATTTTTATTTTTAAATTGCGGATTGAACTAATAAATATCCGTGTCACTTGACCATAGGATAAAAAATTATATACAGACACCGCGGTATATATATATATATAATTATTTTTGAAATGATTTTCTATGGTTTTGGAAAGAATACGGTTTAATAAATATAAAATTTTGATATATATATAGTAAAAATTCTTGAATTTAGCTATGTGTAAATTTGTTTCGAATTTTAAATAAGCTAAATAATGAAGTTGATTTCGTTTATAGAATATGGTTAATAATATATTTGAAATTCTATGGTATATAGAGTTTATAATAACTCAAATAAAAGTAAGGTTGAAGATAAATGTGAATATGATTTGAATTAAAGTATTTAAAAATTTTCCTCGAAAGATTTGTTTTGAAATGTAAGTAAATTAAGATTTAAAGGGTATGATTTTGTAAATTGATTTTTGATTTGAGGATTTAAGTGAATCTCCAATTGATAAAAATATATTATCAAGTTAATTTAATTAAAAGAATATCCTGTTATTGAGGTTTAAGGATTTTACTTAAATAATATTTGTTTTATTAAGTATACATTTCATTTTTAAATAATAGGAATTGGATTTGATATATATTAAATTTTCAAAAAGTCCAATTTGAAATAGTGGAATATTTAAAGATTGAAATATATGAACTATAAAGTTTTGAAATATAGAATATTTAAGCTTCGAAATATATGGGAATTAAAATGGTTTATTTGGAGGTTCAAATTGATATTGGGAATTTATTGTGAAATTTGAAGAAGCTGTTTATTTTTATAAAGTAATATAGTATTTTAACCATTAAGTATTAAAAGTTATGTTCAAAGTTATGGTTTCAAGGTATATATTTGAAAATATTATGATTTTGGAAAAGGGATATTTATAAAATAAAAATGATATCATATTGATTTGGGATTTTGAAAATATAAATGATATCGTATTTATATGGTTTGAAAGAGAAATTATATTCTAGTTTTAAAGTATAAATTATTTTGAAATAACCGCGGTGTTATAATAACGATCGGCTGTTGAAGAAACCGGGATCGGAAGTTGTCATACTCTCTGCCAACTCCGAAAACCACTTTAACAACCATGTATGCTGTGGAGATTCCAGAATGAAGTAGGATGGTGGCGGCGTTTCCTTTGAGGTAAATACGTGGACCCAACTCCCGTGAGTTGGCATAAGGTGGCTAAAACAGGAGCGATCGACGGGTTAATTGAGGTAACACCTTTGATCGGACACATCCCTTCAATATTCTACTTTGACTTTGGTTTTATTCGGTGGCCACTTTTGAGTTCTTTGATTTAGGGGTGTGGCTCGAGGTGGGCGGTAGCTGCGGCTATGCGTTACCACCGACATGGAAGCGTAATTGGTATATCTACCCTGGCATTGCCTAGTTGTGCCGTGTCACCTACCCTATTGCGCCTTGTACGAGTTTGGTTTTCTCCCGTAGGCCGTGGAGTATTTAGGGTAGTCTCCCGATTTGGAGATGCGTTGATACTGGATGGACTACTGAGACTATTACGTGTTAAGGGCTATATGGGTAAACCCTTAATGCTGAGAAAAAAGTAAGTTTATTTTACAATTAGACACTATTATAATAGCGCAATATACTACATAGTAAATAGTTTAACGGATCCTTAGGAGATGTAAATCCCGAGCATCTCTTGAGTTACTGCACTCATATTTATTTCTGTTAATTTAACTCACATAAGATCTTTTAGTTCTGACTAGAGTGTTTTTGTCTTTTCAAATTCGCTCGGGTCAGTCCGAGCGTTTCAGGATTTGAAGATTTAGCTCTGGAGGACGAAGACAAAGATTTGTATTATTATTATTATTTATATTATTGCACTACACTCATACTGTTCCGCTGCATTGTTATTGGTATGCGTAACTCTGATATGTATTATATAAATATAATCAAATTTTTTGTAAACAGATTTATAAACTATATATTTGATTATTATATTTTATCCTTCCGCTGTGAGATTCTGTTTTTCTTTCTTTCTTGTTTTTCTTATTCACCCCATAACAATCCGCCCTTCCGTATGGTTTGAACTGGCACGTGTGTCGATTTAAAGCATGCGAAAAGGTGGGATGTTACATTAACTTCCCAAACTCTCCCACAGTTTTCAAACAATATCTTTTTGCTCAATCATTCAAATTTCAATTTAAAACCAAATTTTGAATTATCAAAATTTTCTCAAAAATTTTCTAACTCTCTAAATTCTCGAAAAATTTCGCCAGCGTCTCCTTTGCGCGGCTAGCTCAGTACAACTACAAAATGCCTCTACGGGCTCCCAAATTCCAAAAGAAAACAAAAGCCAAGTGGCTAGATCAAAAATCCGATCAAATTTCATACAGAAATTTTAAACACATACGTTTGCCAAGCAAATTTCAGTTTATCACCGGAAATCAAAAATCCCAATTTTTCTCCTGCTTTATAATACCTGTATATCCAATTTAACCATATCCAACCACAAATTCTAATATCATTTTATACACTTCTTTATAAAATTTTAATATTTATTTTCACTTCATCACTTTAGTTTATATCTATTTCTATTCAAATCGGTTCTTCCATTTCCATACGAATTCAATTTATCTTCAACTCTGAATATTGAATTTTATCTTCCATTTATAACCGATTCATATCATTATTTTAAATTAGTTTCATCCACTAGTTTATTTCAATTTCAAATCGTTTTGTCGCTAACAAAAATTTTCCAAAAATTTCTAACTCCCAAAATTTTCGGAAAATTTTGACAGAGTCTCCTTTGTACGAAGGAGCTTTTGCAATTTGACAAGAGATATAAATATATATACATCGACCTACACGGTTGGAAAACAAAAACAGTTCATATTTCCTATTTTTATTGCGTAGGCGTACCTTTATTTAGCATTTTAAGCAAGCGGCTTATTATTTCAACAATAAGCGCAACCAAATCCAGCCAACACTACGCCATAAATGGCCTTCTGCAACACAAAAAAAATGTTGGCTCAGGCCCGAAAAATGTTGCCATAGGTCTATGGCAACACTTTTAGGGTGATGCAATTTTTTCCATTGCCTTAGACCTCAAAGGCAACATTTTGACTATCTAAGGCAACATAAGTAATTTTTTTTGCAATAGAACCCTATTTGGGTCTATGGCAACACCCATAGGTATCTGTAGCAACATTCCAAAAATGTTGCTATAGATATTAACTTTCTGAACTTGTGGGTTCCACATTTTGTAGGGCCCACAATGTGGGGCCCACGACCGAACTGGGTCCATCCCTATGGCAATACGAACTACGATAGTTCATAATAGTTTAGGACAATAAATATAATAATAACACAGATAATAAAAAAGCGGAACACAGATAAAACAAAAAGTCTCATATATATAATAACCGATGTCAGTTACAATACATGTGACGGTACATATGATACAACTACAACCGTCGACACTGGAAGTTATATATACAAGTACATTATTGACAATAATATACATGAATACATATCATCCTAGATCAGATACACTGACTACTAAAAATGACAACGACTACTCCAAAAGATATGAAAAGACTTCATAGCTCTAGCAGCAACCCAAAGCAAGATATCTACAACCTGTAATAACTCGGTCCGACCCGAGTATTAAATTCAAAAGAAAATAATACACGGGTCAGTCTAATTCAAACTCATTTATTAATGCACGGAAGCAATAATAATTAAATAACGAATAGATGGCAGTCAAAATACATCTCGTCTATCTAATCCTTTAATAAGAAATCGTATAACGGTAAATATAACACGTAACAGTGTTAAACAACAAATCAGTAGTACACGCAATTAACAACAAAATCTAATTATTAAATAAACAATTAGAAACTCATAATCTAATTATCAAATTAACAATAAAATATAATTATTAAATAAACAATTAGAAACTCATAATCTAATTATCAGATAGATAATTAGACAACAACAAAAAGGATCAAATCAAAACAAATCAAATTACAATTTCAAAATATTGAATTGGACACACAAAACAATTCAAGTAATTGAAATATCGATCCAAAACGTCAATACTTGTGGCTGCAGTACACGCTCGCGTGTACTGCCTCGCCACTACAATATATAATGTCATCATGACTCCAAATATTAGTAGCAAATCGAAACTGCAGAGGTCAAGTCACTGCTATCGTGACTCAACACAACTGCAAACAAAATGAAACTAATAGTGCAACAGGCTAGAGGTTCAAGTGCAAAACCACTATCAGAAATGTAGACTGCAATTAAACAGACCCAATTGCTCAAAGCTACTAGAAGCCAGAGAGGCAAACAAGTGGTGGATATGTAAGCAAATGCAGCAACATAGACCAAAGACACCGAACTAAAATATACACAGTGCAGTAGGACCAAAAGGAATGTTACTGCTTCAATAGTTCTAATGCAACAAAAACCACAACCGCATAATCAAAACATGGAGTCGAATAATTAATATATCAATTAAAACGCCAATTCTGATTTGGCTGCAGTACAAGCTCGCGTGTACTACCTTGCCAAAATCAGATATACACCTGAGAACAGGGACTATATCTCAAAGCAAAGCTCTAACCAGCAAAAACAGGTACAACCGAATGCACCAGTAAAACAAAATGAAGCAACATCAATATGCACAGCTGCACATCATGGCACAAGAACCCAATACAGTGCAAACAACTAAAATCAGATGTACTGCAACCACCACAAGAACACAAGGGCAAACTGCAACAAAACTGCAGCCACCACAAGGTCACAAGGGCCAGACTCGAGACTGCATAGCCAAGTCAATAACAAAATGCAAAGAGACAAGTCCAGTGAACTGCAAGTATCAAAAGCAAGCAAGAAACAACTGCACAATAAAACTGCAGTTGCAACAAGCGATTAACCAGGAAACTAAACAGTCAAGCGACGACAACTCAAGTGTCGAACTCAACTAGACAGCACAACCTGGTCAAGGTACATAAAACAGTGGCATACCAAATAAGAACAAAGTAGTTCAGGCTTGAAGCCATCAAGTGACAAAGTACAAACGCAAATGAGTGAGTGTACCAGAGGTATAGCAATACAGAACAAAGGCCAGGCAGCACGCATTCATGAAACAAAAGTGCTAACTGACTCAAATATCACAATGCATCAGATTCAAGGATGCAAGTTAGACAATGTACAAGCCGAATGCACTAGCCAAAACAAGTAAAATTGCAAAACAACTCACCCTACAAGGTACAGGTAAAGTGCAATCGTGGACAGAATTCACCAATTACCACATATAAAACAGTGAACACCACAAGCATGTTGATGATAAAGCACTGCAAACCAACAAAGACTCGAATGACCAAGGGCACCCAAGATCAAACTACAGCATGGCGATAATGCAACTGATCAGAGGTGGTGACTTGGAGCATCAGACCAAATAGAAGCATGAAACAGTACAATACCCAAGCAACAATAGAAAGAAATGAACCAACTCATGTGCCAGTGGAACAAAGTAATATCAACTCAAATTAACAACACAGTGGGTGCTGCAACTACACGCAGAAGCCTCAAGTTAAGGCCGAAGTCAAATACCATCACAAAACCAAAGTGACCGAGGTCAACAGAATAACAAAGAGATCATTAAAGATCAAGGCACAGCCGAGATGAACAATCATAGTACAAACTCATGTTCAGGGCATATATACTTGAAGCCATAAACAAATACAAGTGCAGAAATCATGATATTCGAGCTGCAGGTCAATGATACAATGACCGATGTCATAAAGCAGTAACTAAACTCGAACAAAGACGAAAGTGCTACCAGAAGAAAATGCATCAGAAGAACCATGGAACAAACCAACTTTAATTAGAAACCAGACAAAACAATGGAGCAACATTATGTATGAAATACAATGGTCAGACAATCTAAAGCACAAAGCAAAACAAGTCGATACAACATGATAAAACTCAATTCGCAACCAAAGACAGTAAATGCCGAAGTCATAGAAAAATTTATCAACATCGAGAAAAATCGAACCAAGTCAGAAAAGTCACCAAACACCACATATAAAACAAAAATCGAATTGCAGAAGCGCCATATTAGAGACGAACTAGATGTGAGTAAATAGAATTACTCACCTTATATTGACGAGCACGAAATCGACGAATTGAGAGAAGCCCAAAAAGACGAACCCTAGCAACCGCAAGCATCTCAGAGACGAGCAATCCCTCGGGCAAGGAAATCGAGTTCGATCGAACATTTAAAGTCGACGTCTTCGAATTTGCGAAACCCTAGTTATTGAAGGAGGAGGAACGAATAACAGAGAGCCGCCATTATTTCTTTCTTTTTTTTCGTTTAGGTTTAGGGTTGCGAATGGAGTGGTGCTCGGATTAATGAGGTGTCACGTTCTCCAACGTAGGATTTGCCTTGGTAGATTGGCGCGGATCGGTGCGAAAGATATGCAAAGATCTGCTATAGCAACACTATAAAAAATGTTGCATCAATTACACTTGTTTAGCTAGAGCAACACATTTTTATGGCTAAGGCAACACCAAAAATTCAACGTTGCAGTAGGACCAAAATTGTATAGCTATCGCAACATTTTACCTGGCAACACCTTGCAAAAATGTTGCAGAAGGTCATCTATGGCGTAGTGCAAACGGCTTTCCGGTACCTGTACTTACTCAATTCAAACATGTAAGTACTAAATATATTAAATTTATTAACATTTCACTTACTTTTAATAGCTAAACACATGCAATTTCATAAGCAATATACACCAAACAATACCCGAATGCAATTTATTAGATTTCAAAACTAATTCAATTGCTTTCAACCAATTCATATGCCATTTCATTCAATTTTGATGGTTTACAACTCAATTTCTTACATTCAATTTATTTTTAATCCAAACAAGCTCATATTCAATTCAATTGATCTTAAGATCAATTTATTTAATCTCTATCAATTCGTAGAAATTTAATTACCTTCGTTTACGTCAAACGACAATTCATTCTATGCAATTTGATGATATCCATGTGAATAAATAATTACTTAAGTTTTATAACCAATTTAAATTGATTTCGACTCAATTTATATTTAATTCCTTCCATTTTAATTCATTCACAACTCATTTAACTAATTACAAGGCCATTTTCAATTTATTTCTACCTTCTTGAACTTAATTTGCAATTCAAACTATTTCTGTTTCAATCCAATTTCCTTTTATTCGATAATATTTCAATTGTATTCAATTTACTAACAATTCAAGTCAAACTTAATTTATAACTCAAGTTTTCATTTCCAAACTCCGTTAATAACTCCTAATTCAATTTCTGTTTAACCAATTTAAATCTTATTAACATACTCACTTAACTAATTTATTTAGTTAACTAGCTTACTCCTTTTTTAAAATTTTAGAAATACTTTTAAATTCACATAATACTATTAAAATAGCTTTTTATAAAAATACTTCTTATAACTCGATGTCTCAACCAGTCCATCCTTGTTCTCATAGAAATTCAGTCATACGTTGATCAGGCGTAGGACTAAAAATCTGTAAGTACTTGGTAAACCCGTTTTCAACATCTAGTGAAAATACTTGGGAAAATAATTTTATTGAAAATATAGAAAACAGTTTTTGAAAATATAGAAAACAGTTTTTGAAAATAAGGGAAATATCTTTGGTGAGAATGCTCTGGAAATCATCACCCCCATCCATGGTCGCAGTTACATCCTGGGTTATGTTGCCATCGCAACAAAAGTCCACGTAACTGTAGACACTCTCCGCCCCTCGATTACGCCATGGAACCCACAACAGATCGCAGTTACATTCCAAGGTTATGTTGCCGTCGTAGCAAAATTCCATGTAACTGTAGGCATCAGCGCCCTCGAATTTCGCTGTCAAAAATGAAACTTCTACACTCCTACATAGGTCACAGTCTACCGATGTAAAATCAAACGTAGACTATTGGCTCTCAGTGGCACACACGACTTTCGCTATGTTACCATAGGTCGCAGTCCACCGATATAAAATCAAACGTAGACCGTTGGCTCTTAGCGGCACACACGACTTTCGCTACGGTCTGCAGTAGATCGTAGTGACATCGAGTTACGCTGTCGTCACAACATAACCCAAATGCTTATGTAGGCATCAGCGCCCTCGACTTTCGCTACACACTACTCATAATCCTCAGGAACTAGTTTTGTCCGGACTCCTCATAGGATCAACTTTAGAACCCTCCCTTAGGGTTCAAGGCAGTACCACCCTGTGGCACTCCTGAGAAATTCATTTCAAGGGAGAGCCTTTTCCCCAGAGCCATTATCAAAACACTTTATACTATACACATATAGTATCTTTCAAATCATACACCTAGTATGAATCTCATATAAATCTCTTTTTCTCAAAATCGATTATCCCAAAATCAATAATTCTCAAACTAGGCTTTCCAAATTCCAATATTGATTTTATCCAAAAATCAAAAGCCTTTTCAAATCCAAAGGTTCCCAAAACCTTTTTCCAAAATCCTCATAAGATCCTTTATATATATATAAAGATATGTATAATAATTTTTTTTAAACTTTGGACCATTTCAAACTTATATAAAACTCCTTTTATACTTCAAAAACTTTCAAATTCCTTTTCTTCCGGCAATAGATTTAACAAGGGAAGATTTATCTTATATAACAAAGATATATAACTTTGTTTATTCAAAATCAAATATTCAAATTTGATTACTTTTTTAATAAAGTTGTTTCCATCTTGCTTATCATCATAAAAATATCCAATTTTCACTTTTATCATTGTATATTTCACAAAATATACTTTCATTTCAAAAGAAATCATTTCACATTTCTTATTCACAAATTTCCAATATCAATTTCATTCAAAGCCGTACGATGTACACCTATCATCCGCACGCTATACCAATTTAATCGCTCGCTCGATCACACAATTTCACTTCCGAACTAGTATCGTCCGCCCGACTTCCTAGTGCGGACTTAGATCTGGCTTCTTGATCAGAAACCGTCATTCTCCTTGCATAGCCTAGCTATGATAGAGAATATCCAGAATCAATCAACAATCCATATCTAGGCTCGCCGTCGAAGATCGAGCGAAAAATCCCAACTCGGATTGATATAACTATCTCGAAATTCTGTGCTCGAAGCTGGATCAAATCACTATGCGAATAGAATAATATACATACATCCTACGTATTTAACTTCATTGATTATTAGCCAAATCAATTTCTTTTCTATTCATCCTCACTTTGATTTTATTCACTTATTCACATTTGCCTTAATCCCCATTTGGATTATCACTTCAATTCTTATCTTAGTTGGGTATTTAATCAATAATAGTCTGAACTCCGACCAGTTTATATTTAGAAAATAGCTTAAAATTTTTAAAAATAGATAACTATTTGAAAAATAATTATTAGTTTGCAATATAGCTGTAAAATAGTTAACTAATTGTAAAATAGTTGAAAATAGTTAAATAGTTTCAGAAATTTTATATAATTGCAAAATAGTTGTAAAATAGTAATTAATCTATAAAATAGTTGAAAAATAGTAATTAATTTATAAAACTGCTGAAAAATTGTTAAATAGTACCAAAAATATTTATAAAATAAATATAAAATAATTTGGCTTTAAAATGAAAGGTTGTATATATTAAATAGCTTGGAAAAATAAGTTTATATTAAAACAATTTATATTGAAAATAGTCCAGAGTCAAAACTGTTCACTTCCCCATCAATTCAATTTAAATTTCCACTTCCATTTAAATTGACCAATTCCAATTTGAATAACTTCAATTTCCATTGAAATTGATTTAACACCAATTCAACTTGAATAAATCTTGATTTCTTTCCAAATTCAAATCAAATTCCATTTGATTTTAAACCTATTCAACTTTAATTACAATTCCAAATTATTCCAATCAATTTGGACTAATATCAATTGAACCCACTTCAATTTCAAATCATTTCAATTAAATCCAATTCAAATTTTCCATTTTAAATTTTAAATTTATACATCTTCAATCACGAATCCAATTAATTCAAATCAGATTCAATTTGAACGAACTCAATTCAAATTTCAAATTTAAACCATCCCGAATTATATAAATTCGAGTTAAATTTTTAAGTGTTGATTTAATCCAGTAAATCAAATCAACTTATCTCTTTAAACCATTTAATTCTGAATCCATTTCAAACTTATCTTCATTTAATTTTAATTTGGTTGTATTTCTATTACCACTTAATTCTCATTATTAAATTTTCAAATAATATTACAACCAATTACGTTAATATTTATTAGAAAGATATACAGCTTTATATATCAAAATAAATTCTTATATAAAGTCATTTAAAATCTTTGTATAAGAAAATAACAAGTACGCGCTCATATATATACTCAACTCATTCTACGGTACCATTGACCCTATCCTTAATGAGTAATCCTAACAGAGCCAAGGTTCTCGCTTAACCTTCAGCTCTGATACCAATTGTAATGACCCGAAAATTTCGATCCCGAAAATTCCAGATAGTTAGGAAAAAGAAGAAAGAGATAGAAGAATAAGAAGAACAGAATCACCAACATCTCATATTCGCAGCGGATAAAATGTAATAACAAATAATAACAGTTATACATAGGAAAACTGTACTTGTTAAATTTCACTTTAATACATCAGAGTTATACATATATACAGACACTGGATATACACAATCATCATGTCTCAGATATACAACAATATATCACAGCGGAAACACTCCATACTTTCCTGCCATCCAGCTCGCATCCTGAGCTCCAGAACATCCTTACCTGAAAATATGTAATCTCGGTCTGACCCGAGCATTACATCAAAGTAACACCCGGGTCAGGCTGGAAACCAACATGAGTAAACTCATCCAACATGAAATTTGAATGCATAGAACTTATTTAAAACCTGGGGTAGCTCGTATTAATTTTCAAATTCACAAATTGTTACAGACATCACTTATTTCACACATCAATTTTCTAAGTACCAAACTTAGATTTAATAGTCCGATTCACTTAAATCATTTCATTCCAGCCTATTGATTCCATATATCAATCTATAAAAATTCGTAGTGGTTTCGGGCATTTTCTAATACCCGACCCTGGTCTCTTCGAGTCTTATGTCATCCTAACCCAAGTTATTCCAAATGGAATACACTTCAAACTTTAAATACATGATGTCCCTTTACACAACAATTCATCATTGATAGATAACCATAATATCCTGTCCGCCCAAACATATGATACTACAAAACATTTCATATTAGAGATATCAACTCATTCAAGGCATCCAATACCATTCAATCATCCATAAGCAAAGCTTGATCACATCCAAAATAAATTTAATTAATTCTTATTGAATTACTAACCTCAATCACTTAGATTCCTTCACTTAACTTTAATTAATTTCAAATCAATTAATTAATCATCCCTTAATTATCCATCTTAATTAATCACCCTGGATTAATTATCCTTCAGTTACATTCAAGTAATTATCTTTAATTGATTACACAATTTAGTTATTCTTAACCAAAAACAGTAATTAATCTTTAATTACCTCACAAATTAATTAACTAAAATTAATTACATTAAAACTTAATTACTTATATTAATTAATTTCTCATAAATCACTTATTATTGATTAATTAATCTTAATTAATCAACCAGTAATTAACTACCTTTTTATTTACTTCATTAAATAGATTAATTACTCATTTTATAAAAGAAGTTTAAAGGAATTTAAAACCAAATTCATTTTAATTTTCAAATCGATTTAAAAATGCACTTTAACATTCAAGTTGTTAAAACAATTTAAATTTAAAACTTTATTTGTTTAAAACTGAGATTCACTAACTTGAATTCCAGATTTAACTTTGATTTAAAACTTGTTTTAAATCTCTACTTTACAATTTAACTTCTGTTTTTAAAAATCACTTTTATTTCTTTCCAATTCTTTCTTATTTCTATTCTATAATTATTTCACTTCCAAAAATTTACTCTTATATTTCTTTCGAAAAAATCCAATTATATATATTTTGATGACTCGGTGTACCGAAATATTCAAGCAAATCACAGCATTCAATATTCCAGTTATCAAAAATATTCATCACAGAATATCAATCACTCCAATATATACTATATACTACTATATATAATATAGCACATCACAACAATTCAATCATTCAACCAATTATTTAAATTTAATCATTTAAATTTAAATAAAACCCAGATGAGTGAGATTAACTCACCTTTCATTCGTGATCCACTTCAATCCCAACTGGCTTCACGATTTTCGACCTTGTATAAGCATTATATGGATTTGTTAATATCTGAAATAACCGGACCATTTATCTCATTTTATAAATTACTTAATAGTGATTTATTTTAACTGCTTCCCTTATTACAATCCTTCCGTAAAAATAGTTAAATAATTTAATAAAAAATTAATCATCCAAAATATCTTATTATAAAATAAGTTAGTAAATTTTAAAAATGTGCATATGTATACTTTATTTTATTTCCAAAATAAACTATATGGGTAAAAAAAAATCTAACTTTACACAAACATATATATATATATATATATACTGTTTATTTTCAAAATAATCTTCTGTGTTCACTGTATAAATTCATATATATACATATACCTGCTATTTTACTGCTAACTTATAATTTCTCTATCCTGTTTATATATGTATGTGAACATCAATTTACAACTAGAATCGCTTTACATATTATTTCCTTAATCTATATGCATAAGCTTTTGCTAAATCAATCAAGATAATTAACAAAAACGAATACCTCAGAGATAAAATTCCAGCCTCACGCGACCCCCTCTACCACTCCTCGATCGTCTCTAGCTTGCGCACGCCGCTGCCATTTCCTCCTGTGGCTGAACCACCCTTCCACACCTCCTTGCGAATGACTCCTCTGGCCACTCGCGCGCGAAACCCAAATATCACGACACTCATCCCATGAATCGAGCACCGCTGACGCCGTCGCATGCGCCTTCCTTCCACGGCCTCGCAGCCAGTCGCACTTGCGTACTCGATGAATGAGAACGAATCTCATATGACCCCTCGAGCTGATGATTCTCGATTTGACTATTGGGGAAGCTCGACCCTAGGGCTTGAAACAAAATCGATTCGATTTTTCACGAGTGCTAAAATTTTTGAGATGAGGTGATTAACGATTTGAGGAGAAGCCATTATTATATATATTTTGTTTTCTTCGGCCATTTAATTTAGAGGCTACTGAGTTCGTTTTTGGACGGAAAGAATGGTTTTTTTAATACACGATTCCAGCTTGAAATGAAAGGAGGGAGAAGACATCGCAATTTAAAGGACTGATGGAATGGTAGCGTATTAGAACGAGTATAAGCTGGTGTACTGGAGAAGGAATAAAAATAGTTGACTATGCCAAACACATTTATCTTGCTGAAATTATAAATCATCTCGGAAACGAAGCCAAAAATCTCGATCTCCTATCGAGGCATGCCGCTAAGCGATTATAAGGTTTTACCCGCGTTTCGAACACAATGGAACGTGTTTCGGAGGCCAATTCGATCATATGCGTGAGTTACGGAAATAAACGATCAATTTTAAATTAAATCGATTAAAATAGTTTTTATGCGTTTTGAGCTGCCAGGGTCAAACGACAACTCCGATTGCTACGAAAATTGAAATTCGATAATAACTAACTATTACGGATCCAATGAAACTGATTTCATCGAATTCCGGGACTGTGCCTCGGAAGGCTATTTTTAGATATCAATTTAAACGATATTTTTAAAATTGAACAAATCACCTTTAAATTCAATTTTTACACTTTTATTGTCCTCGGCACTATCAATATAAATTTTACAAGCCTTTAAATTAGTTTTAACAAGCTTAAAACTCCAGATTCAACATTTTACCCAATTTCAAGCTATTTAATTCAATAATTTAATTATCAATTAAATAGTAATATTTGGAATTCAAGTTAAAATAAATCTTTCAAATATCTAAAATCAATTAGATATTCCAATTTCAAATGCTCAAAAATTCTGGGTCGTCACCCAACTGTAACGACCCGAAATTTTCGATCCCGAAAATTCGAGATAGTTAGGAAAAAGAAGAAAGAGATAGAAGAAGAAGAAAATCAGAAACACCAACATCTCACATTCGTAGCGGATAAAATATAATAACAAATAATAACAGTTTACAAAAGAATTCTGTATCTGTCAAAATACCTTTATAATACATCAGAGTTACACGCATATACAAACACTGAATATACACAATCATCATGTCTCAGATATACAACAATATAATACGGCGGAAACACTCCATACGTTCTTGCCATCCAGCTCGCCTCCTGAGCTCTAGAACGTCCTTACCTGAAAATCTGTAATACTCGGTCTGACCCGAGATGTAACGACCCGGAATTTTCGATCACGAAAATTCCAGATAGTTAGGGAAAGAAGAAAGAGATAGAAGAAGAAGAAGAACACCACAAAGATTCTCACACACGCATCGGATGAAAATATAATATCAAATAATAACAATTTACAAAAGAATTCTGTATCTGTCAAATACAGTTAAAATACATCAGATTTACACATATATACAGACATTGAATATACACAATCATCATGTCTCAGATATACAATAATATAATACAGCGGAAACACTCCATACGTTCTTTCCATCCAGCTCGCCTCCTGAGCTCCAGAACGTCCTTACTTGAAAATCTGTAATACTCAGTCTGACCCGAGCATTACATCAAAGTAACACCCGGGTCAGGCTAGAAACCAGTGTGAGTAAACCCATCCAACATGGAATACAAAGCATACAACTTATATGAAACTCGGGGTAACTCGTATCAATTTACAAATTCACAATTTGTTATAGACATCACTTATTTCACACATCAATTTTCTAAGTACCAAAATTTAGATTAAATAGTCTAATTTACTTAAATCATTTCATTTCAGCATATTGATTTCACATATCAATCTATAAAAATTCGAAGTGGTTTCGGGTATTTTCTAATACCTGACCTCGGTCTCTTCGAATCTCATGCCATCCTAACCCAAGTTATCCAAAAGAAATACACTTCAAACTTTAAATACAGGATGTCCCTTTACACAACAATTCATCATTGATAGATAACCACAATATCCTATCCGCCCAAACATATGATACCACAAAACATTTAAGATCAGAGATATTAACTCATTCAAGGCATCCCATACCATTCAATCGTCCATAAGCAATCTTGATCACTTCCAAAATAAATTTAATCACTTCTAATTGAATTACTAACCCAATCACTTAGATTCCTTCACTTCACATTAATTAATTAAATAATTATCCCTTAATTATCCATCTTAATTAATCACCCCGGATTAATTATCCTTCAATTACATTCAAGTAATTATCTTTAATTAATTACACAAATTAATTAATCTTAACCAAAAACAGTAATTAATCTTTAATTACTTCACAAATTAGTTAACTATTACTACTTACATTAATCTTTAATTACTTATATTAATTAATTGCTCATAAATCACTTATTATTGATTAATTAATCTTAATTAATTAACCTTTAATTACATCATTAATTATATAAATTAATGATTTCTAATTACATTTTAATTTATCCTAATCTAAATTAATTACATTAAGTGATTAATCATTAATTCAACCACAAATATTAATCACTTCTGATTAATCTCAACCAGTAATTATGTACCTTTTTATTTACTTCGTTAAATAAATTAATTGCTCAATTTATAAAAGAAGTTTTAGAGGAATTTAAAACCAAACTTATTTTTAAATTCAAATCAATTTAAAAATGCACTTTAACATTCAAGTTGTTAAAATAATTTAAATTTAAACTTTATTTGTTTTAAAAACTGAAATTCACTAACTTGAATTCCAGATTTAACTTTGATTTAAAACTTGTTTTAAATCTCTACTTTTCAATTTAACTTCAGTTTTAAAAATCACTTTTATTTCTTTCCAATTCATTCTTATTTTTATTCTATAATTATTTCAAAACCCATTAACTTCAGATTTTATTCCTTAATTATGATTATTTTATTCTATAATTATTTCTTTTGAAACGAAAGTATATTTTGTGAAATATACAATGGATAAAAGTGAAAGTTGGATATTTTTATGATGATAAGTAAGATGGAACAACTTTATTAAGAGAGTAATCAAATTTGAATATTTGATTTTGAATAAACAACGTTATATATCGTTGTTATATAGGATAAATCCCCCCTTGTCGAATCTATTGCCGGAAGAAAAGGATTTTAAAAGTGTTTGAAGTATAAGGAGTTTTATACAAGTTTGAAATGATCCAAAGATTTTTAAAGTTATATATATATATATATATATATGAAAATGATCTTATGAGAATGGTTTTGGAGGAAAAGGTTTTGGGAAACTTTGGATTTGGAAAGGCTTTTGATTTTTGGGTAAAATCAATACTAGAATTTGAAGAGCCTAGTTTGAGAATTATCGATTTTGGATAATCGATTTTGAGAAAAGGAGATTTATATGAGATTCATACTAGGTGTATGATTTGGAAGATACTATATGTGTATAGTATAAAGTGTTTTGATAATGGCTCTGGGGAAAAAGGCGCTCCCTTGAAATGAACTTCTCAGGAGTGCCACATGGTGGTACTGCCTTGAACCCTAAGGGGGGTTCTAAAGTTGATCCTGTGTGGAGTCCGGACAAAACTAGTTCCTGAGGATTATGAGTAGTGTGTAGTGAAAGTCGAGGGCGCTGATGCCTATAGAGGCATTTGGGTTATGCTGTGACGACAGTGTAACTCGATGTCACTGCGATCTACTGCAGACCATAGCGAAAGTCGTGTGTGTCACTGAGAGCCAATAGTCTGCGTTTGATTTTATATTGGTAGACTGCGACCTATGGTAACATAGCGAAAGTCGTGTGCTGTTGAGAGCCAATAGTCTGCGTTTGATTTTACATCGGTAGACTGCGACCTATGTGGGAGTGGAGGAGTTTCATTTTTGACAGCGAAAATCGAGGGCGCTGATGCCTATAGTTACATGGACTTTTGCTGCGATGGCAACGTAACCCTGGAATGTAACTGCGATCTGTTGTAGGTTCCATGGCGTAATCGAGGGGGGCGGAGTGCCTACAGTTACATGGACTTTCGCTGCGATGACAACGTAACCCAGGATGTAACAGCGACCATGGATGGGGGTGATGATTTCCAGAGCATTCTCACCAAAGATGTTTCCTCTATTTTCAAAAACTGTTTTCTATATTTTCAATAAAATTATTTTCCCAAGTATTTTCACTGGGTGTTGAAACGGGTTTACCAAGTACTTATAGATTTTCAGTCCTACGCCTGATCAACGTATGACTGAATTTCTATGAGAACAAGGATGGACTGCTTGAGACATCGAGTTATAAGAAGTATTTTTATAAAAAGCTATTTTAATAGTATTATGTGAATTTAAAAGTATTTCTAAAAATTTTAAAATAAAAATGTTGGAATTTTGGAAAATGAAAGAAATCCAAAATGGAATATTAAAAAAAATTGAATTCAGGAAAATTTAATGAAGTGATTTTTGTAATAAAATCGAATATTGAATTAAAAGTTGGAAGTAAGCTAATTAGCTAAATAATTATTTGATAGAGTATGTTAATAAAATTTAACTCGATTAAATAAAATGGATTGTAAGTTAATAATGAAGTTTGGAAATAAACTCGAATTAAAATAGAGTTCGATTTGGATTAATAATGAATTAAAATAAGTGGAGATGTTGTAAATAATAAAAATAAAATGGAATTGGATTATAATAGAAATGATTTGAGTTACAAATAAAATCCAATTCGAGTATAAATGAGTTAAAGATGTGCTTGGATATTATTTTTATAAATTGAGAATGTGAATTAAAATTAAAATTAAAATGGATGGGCTAACTGAATTAAATGGAATTTGATTAAATGAGAATCAAATAGAAGTGAACTTAAGTTTAGTGTTGGAATAAATTAAAGTAAATTAACTTAAGTTTAAAATTTATGAAAGCTTGGCTTCGAATAAGGGTGAAAGCCCATTAAATAAAAGCTTGGGTTGAATTAATTTGGGAATGGTTAGTAGTACACAAGCATGGAGTGTGTCGAGATAAATATAGTGGTTGTGAATAAATTAAAATGGAATTGAATTAAATAAAACTGAGTCTGAATCAATTTAAATTGGTTATAAAACTTAAATAATTATTTATTCACATGGATATCATCAATTTGCGTAGAAATGATTGTCGTTTGACGTAAACGAGATTTAATTAAATTTTATGAATTAGTGGTTGCAAATATAATTGATTTTTGAATCGATTGATATGAATATGAGTTTATTTGGAATTATAAATGAATTGAAGGTAAGTGAGTGTGTTGTACATCACTTAAATTGAATGCAAGGGTAAGAAAAGCGAGTGAAAGCAAATGAATTGGTGATTGAAACCTTGTTAATTACTTTTAAGTGTTGTTTGGTAGGTATGGCTTATGAAATCCATGTGCAGCTATTGAAAATGAGTGAAATGTAAATAAATTTCCTATATATGGCACTTACATATTTAAATTGAGTAAGTACAGGTACCTAAAGGTCGCTTGGCTAGATTTGGACGCGCTAATTGCTAAATTAATAAGCCGCTTGCTTAAAAATGCTAAATAAAGGTACGCCTATGCAATAAAAATAGGAAATATGAACTGTTTTTGTTTTTCCGACCGTGTAGGTCGATGTATATATATTTATATCTCTTGTCAAATTGCAAAAGCTCCTCCGTACAAAGGAGACTCTGCCAAAAAATTTCAAAAATTTTTGGGAATTTTTTTTGTTAGCGACAAAACGATCTCAAATTAGAAATGGAAATAAATTAATGGATGAAACTAATTTAAAATAATGATATGAATCAGTTATAAATGGTAGATAAAATTCAATATTCAGAATTGAGGATAAACTGAATTCATATGGAAATGGGGAAAACTAATTTGAATAGAAGTAGATATGAAAACTTCTGTAAGGAATTGTATAAAATGATTTTAAAAGCTATGATTGGATATTATTGCTAAGTAGGATATGCAGGTATTATAAAGGGAAAGGAAAATTAGTTTTGATTTCAGAAGAAAAATTTGAATTGCTCGACAAAAAGGTATGTGTTTAAATTTCTGTATGAAATTTGATTGGATTTTTGATCTAGCCACTTGGCTTTTTTTCTTTCTTTCGGAATTTGGGAGCCCGTAGAGGCATTATGTAGTTGTACCGAGCTAGCCACGCAAAGGAGGCGCTGGCGAAATTTTTCGGAAATTTAGAGAGTTAGAAAAAATTTGTGAAAATTTCGACAATTCAAATTTGAATTGTTAAGTAAATAATATTATTGGGACTTAAGGATAAGTCTGGAAAGCTAGAAAAAGTGTTAGTGAGTCTTTAATACAAGTTTGTTTTGAGAATTGTTTGGAATTGTTCGGTTTTGGGAAAAAGTAAATGGATATTGGACCATTCTTTTTAACTAGCAATTTCGGGGGCGAAATTCTTTTAAGGGGGGAGGAATGTGATGACCCGAAATTTTTAGGCATTTGAAATTGGAATATTTAATTAATTTTATATATTTGCAAGATAGTTTAATTTGGATTTCAAATATCAGTTTGAATTTGGCGATTGAATTTATTGAGTTTAATAATTTGAATTTGGATAAATTATTGAATCTTTAGTTTTAAGCCTGTTAAAAATAATTTAAAGGCTTATAAAATTTATAATGATGATACTGAAGATAGTAGAATGGTTGAAATTAAATTTAAAGGTGCTTTGTTCAGTTTTGAAAATATATCGTTTAAATTGATATTTAAAATAGCTTTCCAAGGCACAGTCTTGGATATCGACGAAACTAGTTCCATTGGATCCATAATAGTTAGTTATTATCGGATTTCAAATTTCGTAGCGTTTGGATTTACCGTTTGCTCGTACGGGTGAGAAACGCATTAAAATTAAAATCGACAATTTAATATTTTAAATCGATTTAAAAAGCTAACTTCCATATACGATCAAATTAGCCTCCGAAACACGTTCCATTGTGTTCGGAACGCGGGTAAACCTTATAAACGCCTGGCGGCATGTCTGATTCGGAGTTCGTTCGGAAAGCTTGTAAAATTTGAGAATATTAATAAAATAATAATTATATAAACGTATATATCATCACGTTTAGGGCCGAACCCTATTCTTCTTTCTCGGCCGCCACTTATACTATTAATGGCCGATAATCATCTTTGTGTCTCCCCGAAAATATCTCGATCTGTGCCTTAATTTCAAAAACTTTCTAAAGGAAAGTTGTAGATCGTGGAGAGATCTACTCATCAGACGGGTGGTTCGAGCTATCATCGTCGATTGGAGGCATTATGGGGTTGCGTTCGCCGGCCATTCACGCTCGAATTTTGAACTATCTGAAGCGCCAGCTTCACGTGGCTGCGGCCTAGGGTAGAGCTCACGATGGACTTCGGAGTGGTGGCCTTCGATCGAGGTGAACGACACCAGTGATGGCCGCGATTTTCGATTTGAGGTAGCGACAGTGGGTTTCGAACAACCCAGGGTCTCGTGTATGTGATTCCAGGGAGGGAAGGAAGTAGAGAGGTTGCGGCCTGATTTCGTTTGGTAATATTATACTAAAAAAATTGATTTTTGTTATAAATTATACGTTCAAAACTTTGGAATAACACATCTTTCTCGTACGAGGGAGAAATCGGACGAATTTGGTAGCACCGGAATCGCAGCGTCACAATCTACGCTGCAGTGCAGAACTAGAGATGTATGGTGCGAGTGGAAATTTTAGAATAAATCGAACGGGCTCGATTTATTTTAAAATTTGAAACGCCGATGCAAGGTGAGTAAATCTTACTCACACCTGAATGCCATTTAATTTAAATAGCTAATATTTAAATGAGTGATTGATTGTTTGTGTAACAACCCGCATATTTATCGGGTATATATTTAAATATTTTATTTAAATATAACGTCGTTTTTCGGATTATAGTCCGAAAAGTAACTTTCTGCAAACGGTCGAATTGGGTCTCAAGACCACTTCCATTGAGTTCAAAACGTCGTTTGCGATCTTTTTGAGTATAATCTTTGATATGTTTGGAGTAAGTTGAATTTTGCTACTTTTTCTATTGGGTTTTGGGTTTGGGTTCAGCCCACTAGCTAACTAAATATCCTAACTCAGCCCTCTCCTCTTCATTCACTCATTTCCACTCCACAAACTCAAGCTCCAACTGAAAATGGTGGAAAGGAAAGGAAATTAGAAACTCCAAGCCCTAGTTCCTCTTGCTAGCTCAAATTCTTGCTCCAAAATCAAAGAGAAGCCATTGATTGAAGCTTGTTGGGTTGAAGTAGAGATTGGTTGGTCTTCTCCTTGCTATTGAGCTTCTTCTTCTTTGTTTTTGGGTAAAAGGTGAGATTTTTTTTATCTCACATCTATGACTATTAGTACGTTTGGTTGTTAGGTATGAATTCCTAACAATTATTCATGTGAATTTGCTTTTGATTTGGGTTGATTCGGTGAAATTGCCAAATTATGATTTTTGAAGCCAAATCTATGAAAATCCTTATATGGTTGATTTTTATGTTGTTCGGAGTATTTGGGTGTGTCGTTGAGGTTGGGTAGTCGTTTGACGTAAGCCCATAATCAACACACATTCGATTGCTTTCGATTTGTTTGGACATAAATGGTCTAGGTTCAGGAAATGCCTGACCATCATGTTTCAGACGTCTGAAACCCTATTTCAGACGTCTGAATATTGTTCTGGGGAAGATTTTTATTCCTAGATTCAGACGTCTGAATTTATATTTCAGACGTCTGAAAGTGCTAAATTTCAACCAGAAAGGAAACAGGCAAAATAATGCCTATTTCAGACGTCTGAAAGTTTGGGTTCAGACGTCTGAATTCTGTTCTGGAAAACAAATTAAATTCCAGATTCGGACGTCTGAATCCCTTCTTTCAGACGTCTGAATATGCTGTCTATTTCCAAATTGCTTTGTTCGTTTGGTTTTCCAAATTTAATTGATGCGTGTTGATTTCAATTAGTTGCTTATGCGTATTTGACCTTGATGATTCCTTTTTGACTTCATTCATAGGTTTTATAAATGATTTCTTCAATTCGTATTAAAAGCTCGCTTCTCCAACTTTATAAATTCTATTTAAAACACACACAATTTCTCACTCCGAGCGATGTGTGAGGAGAACTAAATGATTAGATAAAACGCGTGCAATGAACACGTGCGTTCATCTTTTCAATTAATCCCCAATCTATTCGTTTGAACGTTTTGGCCTTTTGGTCTGGTTTACCGATAAGACGAGTTAACTTTGTACTGCTTTGAGTGTGAAATTAACTAACAGATAGTAAACCGTTTAGTGCGAACGGGTGGTTATGGGACTCACGTTACCACTTTTCGGATTCCTTTCTGGGAGTTTGTGACACATGTTGCCTTTGGGATAGTGTCTTCGGACTGTCTCCTTCTGGCTTGTTGCCCTATAGTATCGCTTTTGGAGTTGGTCCTTCGTCACCGCTCGAGAGATACTTGGGTTTGTTGCCTTCGGGTATGTTGCCTTTGGGTTTGTGCCTTCGGGTTTGTTGCCCTATTGTATCGCTTTCGGAGTTGGTCATTAGTCATCGCTCGAGTGATATTGGGTTTGGAGCCTTCGGGTTCATGGATCCTTGTTTATACAGTACTGAGCTCGAGCAATCTTATGTTTCATTGATATGTATATTCCCTAGGTATCGCCCTTCGGTGTAGGCCTTTTTGAGCCGCACGATATGTAGCGATTACCTTGTGGAACTTGTGTTACCTTCATTGGTATGTGTTATTTGCCTTTATGGCTTGTTTTAGGGTATTCCTACCCTTTGTTTCTATGGGTTGCCGTTGATACGAGGCTTGTTTTGTTATGATTCATCTTTTGTTGATGACTGTGTTATCTCCTTTAGAGATATTTGTTATACATTATAACCTTGCAGGTTTATTGTTGTTCAGTTTATCTAACTGATTTGTTTAGCCAGACTGACCCGTGTATTTTATACCCGGGTCAGACCGAGATGTTTCAAGTTAGGTGCTTTTGGACTTAGCCTCTTTTGCTTCCGCATGGACTATTCCGCTAGTTTTCTTTTACCATAACTTCTTGTGTAGTCCTTTTTGGGTTGTAACTCTGATATGTATTATTTGACTCGTTTGTATATGGTGGTTTGCTATACCACTTGACTTGTATTAGTTTGTATACTCTGTTATGTATCAATATATGTGTATATGATGATCTACTATTCTGTGATGTATATTACATTTTAGTTGTTATATTCTGTTCTGATAGATCCTCCAGCCACCTATGGTTTTAAATTAAGTATTTATTGGATATGTCGATTCACTGGATATGGTAATTGTCGATGCACTCAATAGATAGTTAAGGAAAAACTATAGATGGTCGCTCCTATCCAGCCTTATTCTCCGTATTAGCAAACGGTATTATCTATTAATACTTTTTGCTAATGTGGGTATAGAGGTGGGGCGTCACAGCTTGGTATCAGAGCGAGGTTCAGAACAAAATATGATAAACACAGAATATATGCACATATCCCGGTACATCAAAGTGTATAAGTGATAGAAATCTTTGAATCATCGTGCCTCTATATTCCTTTTGTGCCTTTGTTGTAGATAGAAATTGGAATACGTCTAGGAATGCATTTAAATTCCGTAGTATTCCATATTGAATCATCTACCTTGTGAATAATCTTGTTCTTATCTAACTTTCAGCGTACGGCTGGAAGAAGCAGGGGACGACGTTCGGATGCTGGGCAATCCAGTGGCTCACATCCGGATGGCGTTTATATGTCTGCCGATCAGTTTTTGGAGTTGTTTAGGAGTACTCAGCCTCCAGTTCCTCCTCGAGTTTCTCCACCTCGCAAGTCTGCCTTTGCATGTCTGTGTAGTGATTTTTCTCATCTTGGAGGAAAGCCGTTTAAGGGCTCTGAGTCTGTTCTTGAAGTCCAAGCTTGGCTTCGCACGTGCGAGCGTATTTTCACTCGCATGGATCTTTCTGATCATGATAGGGTTCTTGTAACTTCTAGCTTATTACAAGAGCGTGCTCTTGATTGGTATGAGATTCTTATAGCCGAAATTGATGAGTCTACTCTTTCTTGGACTCAGTTTCGGGGACGATTCGAACTTAAGTTCCTTCCTGAGTCTGAAAAATTTTTATTGACCCGTCGCTTCCTTGAGTTGAAGCAAGGGAAGTCTTTTGTTTCTGAGTATGTTGCATCATTCGAGGCTTTATCTAAGTATGGTCTTGAATTCATTAGCACTTCTTATAAGAAGAATCTGAAGTTTGTCTCTGGTCTTAAGAAATACCTTAAGAAGTCTTTGTTGCTTCATCTTAAGCTTTCTTTTGAGGAGTTGGTAGATTCTGCACTTCTTCTCGAGACCGTCGAGAAGGAGTGTGATAGTGGTGATGATGTTGAGGTTCGCAAGAACCCCAACAAAAAGCAGTCTCCATTGAATGAGCGGGAATTTTTCCCTTCCAAGAAGAAAAAGCCCGTTGAATCCGATTCTCAGTCTCAGCCTGCTGGAACACCTTCCATTCGGAAGTGTTTCAATTGTGGTTCTCCTGATCATATGATTTGACCTTGTCTTAAGCCTCTCTTCTGCCGCTATTGCAAGAAGGAAGGCCATCGTCTTTCCACTTGTCCTATTGCTCCGAATAATTCTCAATCTGGCAAGCTAAATGTAACAGATGCTTCTGGAGGCCCTTCTCAGGGATAAGGTATGTCTCCATCTATTTTGGTAGGCTTCTACTTTTCTTTGTGATTCGATTTCCAATTTGATGGCATCATTTTATTTCTTTAAGCCCTCATGATGAGGAAAGTGTTGTTTCTCTCATTCTTATAGTTTGAGAATTTTCTGGTATTTTGGGTCTTGTCTTAGGATTATCACCTAAGCAATCCTTTGGGGGGTATTAAGGTCTTTTCAGCTCAACCTTGCCACCGGTTTTGATTTGGCTACGAGTTGCGGAAGTTAGCACTCCACTTACCGCGTTCCGCACTCGTTATGATTCTTAGGAATGATTTATTATGTCATTCAGTTTGTTTAGCTCATTTCATCCATTTTAGGAATCGAGTATTTTGTGAATATCTCGATGATTCCATATTTGTGTTTATTGGTTTTGGATGGAAATTAGCAATTTAAAATTTTTGCAAATCTTTTTCATAAGATTTATTTATAAGTATAAATGGGATTTTTTGTTCTTAAAACAAACAAAGAGAATTTTTTAAAGTTTTTAGAAATATGTTTATCATATGGAAGATTGTTTTGTGATTGTATTTCCCATTAAGTGCTTTAAGAATTCTGGTCGATGCGCTTGATCAACGTTATCGATAGGAATCTCCTAAACGCTTTGATGAGACAATCAGACACAATGAATAGATTTGAAATAAGAAAAAAATTTCTTGAAAAATAATAACATGAAGATAATTGTGGTTTTGAAAGTTTTAGCTTTTCGGGAAAGTTGATTATTTAAAAGAACTCTTTTCCGATACTCTCATTCTTTCTATTCCCGAAAGGGGGATCGTGTTGCCAATGCATTTAGTTGTAAGCAACAAGTGATTGTTTCTTTGTTGATGTCCGAATGGAATGATCTTTTTTACCAAGTTCATCGGACGTTTTGTTGTACTTCATTTTGTTGAGCTTTGGTTCATTTGACGTATTGTTGCACCACGTCGGTGTTTCGAATTATTTTGAGCTTAGGAATCCTTAGAATTCTCTGAGCAAACAAGTTAGGGCTTATCCTTTCGTGCGCTTTATGGTGAACTTCTTATTCTGTTATTCTTATATGTTAATATATTTTTGGGTTGTTACTCTTTATTTTGTTCTTAAGAATTGTGAGGACGCAATTTCTTTAAAGAGGGGAGTCTGAAACAACCCGCATATTTATCGGGTGTATATTTAAATATTTTATTTAAATATAACGTCGTTTGTCGGATTATAGTCCGAAAAGTTACTTTCTGCAAACGGTCGAATTGGGTCTCAAGACCACTTCCATTGAGTTCAAAACGTCGTTTGCGATCTTTTTGAGTATAAACTTTGATATGTTTGGAGTAAGTTGAATTTTGCTACTTTTTCTATTGGGTTTTGGGTTTGGGTTCAGCCCACTAGCTAACTAAATATCCTAACTCAGCCCTCTCCTCTTCATTCACTCATTTCCACTCCTCAAACTCAAGCTCCAACTGAAAATTGTGGAAAGGAAAGGGAATTAGAAACTCCAAGCCCTAGTTCCTCTTGCTAGCTCAAATTCTTGCTCCAAAATCAAAGAGAAGCCATTAATTGAAGCTTGTTGGGTTGAAGTAGAGATTGGTTGGTCTTCTCCTTGCTATTGAGCTTCTTCTTCTTTTTTTTTTGGGTAAAAGGTGAGATTTTTTTATCTCACATCTATGACTATAAGTACGTTTGGTTGTTAGGTATGAATTCCTAACAATTATTCATGTGAAATTGCTTTTGATTTGGGTTGATTCGGTGAAATTGCCAAATTATGATTTTTGAAACCAAATCTATGAAAATCCTTATATGGTTGATGTTTATGTTGTTCGGAGTGTTTGGGTGTGTCGTTGAGGTTGGGTAGTCGTTTGACGTAAGCCCATAATCAACACACATTCGATTGCTTTCGATTTGTTTTGGCCATAAATGGTCTAGGTTCAGGAAATGCCTGACCATCAGGTTTCAGACGTCTGAAACCCTATTTCAGACGTCTGAAACCCTATTTCAGACGTCTGAATATTGTTCTGGGGAAGATTTTTATTCCTAGATTCAAACGTCTGAATTTATATTTCAGACGTATGAAAGTGCTAAATTTCAACCAGAAAGGAAACAGGCAAAATAATGCCTATTTCAGACGTCTGAAAGTTTGGGTTCGGAAGTCTGAATTCTATTCTGGAAAACAAATTAAATTCCAGATTCGGACGTCTGAATCCCTTCTTTCAGACGTCTGAATATGCTGTCTATTGCCAAATTGCTTTTTTCGTTTGGTTTTCCAAATTTAATCGATGCGTGTTGATTCCAATTAGTTGCTTATGCGTATTTGACCTTGATGATTCCTTCTTGACTTCATTCATAGGTTTTATAAATGATTTCTTCAATTCGTATTAAAAGCTCGCTTCTCCAATTTGATAAATTCTATTTAAAACACACACAATTTCTCACTCCGAGCGATGTGGGAGGAGAATTAAATGATTAGATAAAACGCGTGCAATGAACACGTGCGTTCATCTTTTCAATTAATCCCCAATCTATTCGTTTGAACGTTTTGGCCTTTTGGTCTGGTTTACCGATGAGACGAGGTAAACTTCATACTGCTTTGAGTGTGAAATTAACTAACGGATAGTAAACCGTTTAGTGCGAACGGGTGGTTATGGGACTCACGTTACCACTTTTCGGATTCCTTTCTGGTAGTTTGTGACACATGTTGCCTTTGGGATAGTGTCTTCGGACTGTGTCCTTCTGGCTTGTTGCCCTATAGTATCGCTTTTGGAGTTGGTCCTTCGTCACCGCTCGAGAGATACTTGGGTTTGTTGCCTTTGGGTATGTTGCCTTCGGGTATGTGCCTTCGGGTTTTTTGCCCTATTGTATCGCTTTCGGAGTTGGTCATTCGTCACCGCTCGAGTGATATTGGGTTTGGAGCTTTCGGGCTCATGGATCCTTGTTTATACAGTACCGAGCTCGAGCAATCTTATGTTTCATTGATATGTATATTCCCTAGGTATCGCCCTTCGGTGTAGGCCTTTTTGAGCCGCACGATATGTAGCGATTACCTTGTGGAACTTGTGTTACCTTCATTGGTATGTGTTATTTGCCTTTATGGCTTGTTTTGGGGTATTCCTACCCTTTGTTTCTATGGGTTGCCGATGATACGAGGCTTGTTTTGTTATGATTCATCTTTTGTTGATGACTGTGTTATCTCCTTTAGAGATATTTGTTATACTTTATAACCTTGCAGGTTTATTGTTGTTCAGTTTATCTAACTGATTTGTTTAGCCAGACTGACCCGTGTATTTTATACTCGGGTCAGACCGAGATGTTTCAGGTTAGGTGCTTTTGGACTTAGCCTCTTTTGCTTCCGCATGGACTATTCCGCTAGTTTTCTTTTGCCATAACTTCTTGTGTAGTCCTTTTTGGGTTGTAACTCTGATATGTATTATTTGACTCGTTTGTATATGGTGGTTTGCTATACCACTTGACTTGTATTAGTTTGTATACTCTGTTATGTATCAATATATGTGTATATGATGATCTGCTATTCTGTGATGTATATTACATTTTAGTTGTTATATTCTGTTCTGATAGATCCTCCAGCCACCTATGGTTTTAAATTAAGTATTTATTGGATATGTCGATTCACTTGATATGGTAATTGTCGATGCACTCAATAGATAGTTGAGGAAAAACTATAGATGGTCGCTCCTATCCAGCCTTATTCTCCGTATTAGCGGATGGTATTATCTATTAATACTCTTTGCTAATGTGGGTATAGAGGTAGGGCGTCACAGCTTGGTATCAGAGCGAGGTTCAGAACAAAATATGATAAACACAGAATATATGCACATATCCCGGTACATCAAAGTGTATAAGTGATAGAAATCTTTGAATCATCGTGCCTCTATATTCCTTTTGTGCCTTTGTTGTAGATAGAAATTGGAATACGTCTAGGAATGCATTTAAATTCCGTAGTATTACATATTGAATCATCTACCTTGTGAATAATCTTGTTCTTATCTAACTTTCAGCGTACGGCTGGAAGAAGCAGGGGACGACGGTCGGATGCTGGGCAATCCAGTGGCTCACATCCGGATGGCGTTTATATGTCTGCCGATCAGTTTTTGGAGTTGTTTAGGAGTACTCAGCCTCCAGTTCCTCCTCGAGTTTCTCCACCTCGCAAGTCTGCCTTTGCACGTGTGTGTAGTAATTTTTCTCATCTTGGAGGAAAGCCGTTTAAGGGCTCTGAGTCTATTCTTGAAGTCCAAGCTTGGCTTCGCATGTGCGAGCGTATTTTCTCTCGCATGGATCTTTCTGATCATGAAAGGGTTCTTGTAACTTCTGGCTTATTACAAGAGCGTGCTCTTGATTGGTATGAGCTTCTTATAGCCGAAATTGATGAGTTTACTCTTTCTTGGACTCAGTTTCGAGGACGATTCGAACTCAAGTTCGTTCCTGAGTCTGAAAAAGTTTTATTGACCCGTCGCTTCCTTGAGTTGAAGCATGGGAAGTCTTCTGTTTCTGAATATGTTGCATCATTCGAGGCTTATCTAAGTATGGTCTTGAATTCATTAGCACTTCTTATAAGAAGAATCTGAAGTTTGTCTCTTGTCTTAAGAAATATCTTAAGAAGTCTTTGTTGCTTCAGCTTAAGCTTTCTTTTGAGGAGTTGGTAGATTCTGCACTTCATCTCGAGACCGTCGAGAAGGAGTGTGATAGTGGTGATGATGTTGAGGTTCGCAAGAACCCCAACAAAAGGCAGTCTCCATTGGATGAGCGGGAATTTTTCCCTTCCAAGAAGAAAAAGCCCGTTGAATCCGATTCTCAGTCTCAACCTGCTGGAACACCTTCCATTCGGAAGTGTTTCAATTGTGGTTCTCCTGATCATATGATTCGAGCTTGTCCTAAGCCTCTCTTCTGCCGCTATTGCAAGAAGGAAGGCCATCGTCTTTCCACTTGTCCTATTGCTCCGAATAATTCTCAATCTGGTAAGCTAAATGTGACAGATGCTTCTGGAGGCCCTTCTCAGGGATAAGGTATGTCTCCATCTATTTTGATAGGGTTCTACTTTTCTTTGTGATTCGATTTCCAATTTGATGGCATCATTTTATTTCCTTAAGCCCTCATGATGAGGAAAGTGTTGTTTCTCTCATTCTTATAGTTTGAGAATTTTCTGGTATTTTGGGTCTTGTCTTAGGATTATCACCTAAGAAATCCTTTGGGGGGTATTAAGGTCTTTTCAGCTCGACCTTGCCACCGGTTTTGATTTGGCTACGAGTTGCGGAAGTTAGCACTCCACTTACCGCATTCCGCACTCGTTATGATTCTTAGGAATGATTTATTATGTCATTCAGTTTGTTTAGCTCATTTCATTCATTTTAGAAATCGAGTATTTTGTAAATATCTCGATAATTCCATTTTTGTATTTATTGGTTTTGGATGGAAATTAGCAATTTAAAATTTTTGCAAATCATTTTCATAAGATTTATTTATAAGTATAAATGGGATTTTTTTTCTTAAAAAAAACGAAGAGAATTTTTTAAAGTTTTTAGAAATATGTTTATCATATGGAAGATTGTTTTGTGATTGTATTTCCCATTAAGTGCTTTAGGAATTCTGGTCGATGCGCTTGATCAACGTTATCGATAGGAATCTCCTAAACGCTTTGATGAGACAATCAGACACAATGAATAGATTTGAAATAAGAAAAAAATTTCTAGAAAAATAATTAAATGAAGATAATTGTGGTTTTGAAAGTTTTAGCTTTTCGGGAAAGTTGATTATTTAAAAGAACACTTTTCCGATACTCTCATTCTTTCTATTCCCGAAAGGGGGATCGTGTTGCCAATGCATTTAGTTGTAAGCAACAAGTGATTGTTTCTTTGTTGATGTCCGAATGGAATGATCTTTTTACCAAGTTCATCGGACGTTTTGTTGTACTTCATTTTGTTGAGCTTTGGTTCATTTGACGTATTGTTGCACCATGTCGGTGTTCCGAATTATTTTGAGCTTAGGAATCCTTAGAATTCTCTAAGCAAACAAGTTAGGGCTTATCCTTTCGTGCACTTTATGGTGAACTTCTTATTCTGTTATTCTTATGTGTTAATATGTTTTTGGGTTGTTACTCTTTATTTTCTTCTTAAGAATTGCGAGAACGCAATTTCTTTAAGGAGGGGAGTCTGTAACAACCCGCATATTTATCGGGTGTATATTTAAATATTTTATTTAAATATAAAGTCGTTTGTCGGATTATAGTCCGAAAAGTTACTTTCTGCAAACGGTCGAATTGGGTCTCAAGACCACTTCCATTGAGTTCAAAACGTCGTTTGCGATCTTTTTGAGTATAAGCTTTGATATGTTTGGAGTAAGTTGAATTTTGCTACCTTTTCTATTGGGTTTTGGGTTTGGGTTCAGCCCACTAGCTAACTAAATATCCTAACTCAGCCCTCTCCTCTTCATTCGCTCATTTCCACTCCACAAACTCAAGCTCCAACTGAAAATGGTGGAAAGGAAAGGGAATTAGAAACTCTAAGCCCTAGTTCCTCTTGCTAGCTCAAATTCTTGCTCCAAAATCAAAGAGAAGCCATTGATTGAAGCTTGTTGGGTTGAAGTAGAGATTGATTGGTCTTCTCCTTGCTATTGAGCTTCTTCTCTTCTTTGTTTTTGGGTAAAAGGTGAGATTTTTTTATCTCACATCTATGACTATAAGTATGTTTGGTTGTTAGGTATGAATTCCTAACAATTATTCATGTGAATTTGCTTTTGATTTGGGTTGATTCGGTGAAATTGTCAAATTATGATTTTTGAAGCCAAATCTATGAAAATCCTTATATGGTTGATGTTTATGTTGTTTGGAGTGTTTGGGTGTGTCGTTGAGGTTGGGTAGTCGTTTGACGTAAGCCCATAATCAACACACATTCGATTGCTTTCGATTTGTTTGGACATAAATGGTCTAGGTTCAGGAAATGCCTGACCATCATGTTTCAGACGTCTGAAACCCTATTTCAGACGTCTGAATATTGTTCTGGGGAAGATTTTTATTCCTAGATTCAGACGTCTGAATTTATATTTCAGACGTTTGAAAGTGCTAAATTTCAACCAGAAAGGAAACAGGCAAAATAATGCATATTTCAGACGTCTGAAAGTTTGGGTTCAGACGTCTGAATTCTGTTCTGGAAAACAAATTAAATTCCAGATTCGGACGTCTGAATCCCTTCTTTTAGACGTCTGAATATGCTGTCTATTTCCAAATTGCTTTGTTCGTTTTGTTTTTCAAATTTAATCGATGCGTGTTGATTCCAATTAGTTGCTTATGCGTATTTGACCTTGATGATTCCTTTTTGACTTCATTCATAGGTTTTATAAATGATTTCTTCAATTCGTATTAAAAGCTCGCTTCTCCAATTTTATAAATTCTATTTAAAACACACACAATTTCTCACTCCGAGCGATGTGGGAGGAGAATTAAATGATTAGATAAAACGCGTGCAATGAACACGTGCGTTCATCTTTTCAATTAATCCCCAATCTATTCGTTTGAACGTTTTGGCCTTTTGGTCTGGTTTACCGATAAGACGAGGTAAAATTTGTACTGCTTTGAGTGTGAAATTAACTAACAGATAGTAAACCGTTTAGTGCGAACGGGTGGTTATGGGACTCACGTTACCACTTTTCGGATTCCTTTCTGGGAGTTTGTGACACATGTTGCCTTTGGGATAGTGTCTTCGGACTGTCTCCTTCTAGCTTGTTGCCCTATAGTATCGCTTTTGGAGTTGGTCCTTCGTCACCGCTCGAGAGATACTTGGGTTTGTTGCCTTCGGGTATGTTGCCTTTGAGTTTGTGCCTTCGGGTTTGTTGCCCTATTGTATCGCTTTCGGAGTTGGCCATTAGTCACCGCTCGAGTGATATTGGGTTTGGAGCCTTCGGGTTCATGGATCCTTGTTTATACAGTACTGAGCTCGAGCAATCTTATGTTTCATTGATATGTATATTCCCTAGGTATCGCCCTTCGGTGTAGGCCTTTTTGAGCTGCACGATATGTAGCGATTACCTTGTGGAACTTGTGTTACCTTCATTGGTATGTGTTATTTGCCTTTATGGCTTGTTTTGGGGTATTCCTACCCTTTGTTTCTATGAGTTGCCGCCGATACGAGGCTTGTTTTGTTATGATTCATCTTTTGTTGATGACTGTGTTATCTCATTTAGAGATATTTGTTATACTTTATAACCTTGCAGGTTTATTGTTGTTCAGTTTATCTAACTGATTTGTTTAGCCAGACTGAACCGTGTATTTTATACTCGGGTCAGACCGAGATGTTTCAGGTTAGGTGCTTTTGGACTTAGCCTCTTTTGCTTCCGCATGGACTATTCCGCTAGTTTTCTTTTGCCATAACTTCTTGTGTAGTCCTTTTTGGGTTGTAACTCTGATATGTATTATTTGACTCGTTTGTATATGGTGGTTTGCTATACCACTTGACTTGTATTAGTTTGTATACTCTGTTATGTATCAATATATGTGTATATGATGATCTGCTATTCTGTGATGTATATTACATTTTAGTTGTTATATTCTGTTCTGATAGATCCTCCAGCCACCTATGGTTTTAAATTAAGTATTTATTGGATATGTCGATTCACTTGATATGGTAATTGTCGATGCACTCAATAGATAGTTAAGGAAAAACTATAGATGGTCCCTCCTATCCAGCCTTATTCTCCGTATTAGCAAACGGTATTATCTATTAATACTTTTTGCTAATGTGGGTATAGAGGTGGGGCGTCACAGCTTGGTATCAGAGCGAGGTTCAGAACAAAATATGATAAACACAGAATATATGCACATATCCCGGTACATTAAAGTGTATAAGTGATAGAAATCTTTGAATCATCGTGCCTCTATATTCCTTTTGTGCCTTTGTTGTAGATAGAAATTGGAATACGTCTAGGAATACATTTAAATTCCGTAGTATTCCATATTGAATCATCTACCTTGTGAATAATCTTGTTCTTATCTAACTTTCAGCGTACGGCTGGAAGAAGCAGGGGACGACGTTCGGATGCTGGGCAATCCAGTGGCTCACATCCGGATGGCGTTTATATGTCTGCCGATCAGTTTTTGGAGTTGTTTAGGAGTACTCAGCCTCCAGTTCCTCCTCGAGTTTCTCCACCTCGCAAGTCTGCCTTTGCACGTCTGTGCAGTGATTTTTCTCATCTTGGAGGAAAGCCGTTTAAGGGCTCTGAGTCTGTTCTTGAAGTCCAAGCTTGGCTTCGCACGTGCGAGCGTATTTTCTCTCGCATGGATCTTTTTGATCATGATAGGGTTCTTGTAACTTGTAGCTTATTACAAGAGCGTGCTCTTGATTGGTATGAGCTTCTTATAGCCGAAATTGACGAGTCTACTCTTTCTTGGACTCAGTTTCGGGGACGATTCGAACTCAAGTTCGTTGCTGAGTCTGAAAAAGTTTTATTGACCTGTCGCTTCCTTGAGTTGAAGCACGGGAAGTCTTCTGTTTCTGAGTATGTTGCATCATTCGAGGCTTTATCTAAGTATGGTCTTGAATTCATTAGCACTTCTTATAAGAAGAATCTGAAGTTTGTCTCTGGTCTTAAGAAATATCTTAAGAAGTCTTTGTTGCTTCAGCTTAAGCTTTCTTTTGAGGAGTTGGTAGATTCTGCACTTCATCTCGAGACCGTCGAGAAGGAGTGTGATAGCGGTGATGATGTTGAGGTTCGCAAGAACCCCAACAAAAAGCAGTCTCCATTGGATGAGCGGGAATTTTTCCCTTCCAAGAAGAAAAAGCCCGTTGAATCCGATTCTCAGTCTCAGCCTGCTGGAACACCTTCCATTCGGAAGTGTTTCAATTGTGGTTCTCCTGATCATATGATTCGAGCTTGTCCTAAGCCTCTCTTCTGCCGCTATTGCAAGAAGGAAGGCCATCGTCTTTCCACTTCTCCTATTGCTCCGAATAATTCTCAATCTGGCAAGCTAAATGTAACAGATGCTTCTGGAGGCCCTTCTCAGGGATAAGGTATGTCTCCATCTATTTTGGTAGGTTTCTACTTTTCTTTGTGATTCGATTTCCAATTTGATGGCATCATTTTATTACTTTAAGCCCTCATGATGAGGAAAGTGTTGTTTCTCTCATTCTTATAGTTTGAGAATTTTCTGGTATTTTGGGTCTTGTCTTAGGATTATCACCTAAGCAATCCTTTGGGGGGTATTAAGGTCTTTTCAGCTCGACCTTGCCACCGGTTTTGATTTGGCTACGAGTTGCGGAAGTTAGCACTCCACTTACCGCGTTCCGCACTCGTTATGATTCTTAGGAATGATTTATTATGTCATTCAGTTTGTTTAGCTCATTTCATCCATTTTAGGAATCGAGTATTTTGTGAATATCTCGATGATTCCATATTTGTGTTTATTGGTTTTGGATGGAAATTAGCAATTTAAAATTTTTGCAAATCTTTTTCATAAGATTTATTTATAAGTATAAATGGGATTTTTTGTTCTTAAAACAAACAAAGAGAATTTTTTAAAGTTTTTAGAAATATGTTTATCATATGGAAGATTGTTTTTTGATTGTATTGCCCATTAAGTGCTTTAAGAATTATGGTCGATGCACTTGATCAACGTTATCGATAGGAATCTCCTAAACGCTTTGATGAGACAATCAGCCACAATGAATACATTTGAAATAAGAAAAAAATTTCTAGAAAAATAATTACATGAAGATAATTGTGGTTTTGAAAGTTTTAGCTTTTCGGGAAAGTTGATTATTTAAAAGAACTCTTTTCCGATACTCTCATTCTTTCTATTCCCGAAGGGGGGATCGTGTTGCCAATGCATTTAGTTGTAAGCAACAAGTGATTGTTTCTTTGTTGATGTCCGAATGGAATGATCTTTTTTACCAAGTTCATCGGACGTTTTGTTGTACTTCATTTTGTTGAGCTTTGGTTCATTTGACGTATTGTTGCACCACGCCGGTGTTCCGAATTATTTTGAGCTTAGGAATCCTTAGAATTCTCTGAGCAAACAAGTTAGGGCTGTTGAATATGCGCTTATATGTTTTTGTTTGATGATAATAAACATATATATTCATTTAAATGTATTTGGTAATGTACTATTTTGTTTTTCATAGATTAAATAAATATTTGTTGAATAAAATAAATTACACAGAATTTGAATTTGAATTCAAACAGAATAAGTTACACAGATTTTGAATTCAAACAGAAATTTTATTCAAACAAATATTTATTACAATCTTGAATAGTACAAATTCATGCTCTCACTATACATATACATTTTTGATTACATCACGATTACATCACAAATATTTTTACATTGATAACCTCACTACATATCACTCACACTCGTATTTTGTCTTAAACTGCATTCCAGTTTGAATCCAGCATCTGAGCAATCTGCAAAAATATTCACTAACGCAGTAAAATTGAAAAAGAAATATTTTTGCAATATAAAATGAAATACGATTTTTGAAAATATCGTTTGCCTCAGTTATTTGGGTTGTTCGTCATCATTCACACTTGATTTCATCACAAAGTCGTGCATATAGATATTACAGGGACATGTAACCATAAGTGGCTGCAATACACACGTGTACATTCATACACGTGTGCACTGCCTCGCCAACTCGTGTGCGCAGCCAACAAGAGCAAGTGTACAATAGTGTCAAGTTGCTAACAGTTCAAAGCTTCGACAATGCACTATGCAATGTACATCAAGACTGACCAGAATACAAATGAACAGCCATCATGAGTGCAGTTGCAACATGAATGAAAAGGCCAGACACAAGGGCAGTAATACAAAGAAAAGTGGCAACAAACATGAAGTGAATCAAGTTCAAGCCACAAGTGTACATGAATACAACTCGACTACAACAGCCAGTCCAATGATCAAATAAACTAATGAATGAATGCAAAGGCAACAGCTCAGGTCAGAGACAACCAACAGCCCAAATGAGCAACAGAGATCAGAGACCAAGCAAAGCATAGTAACTGCAATGAATAATGCAACATGACCAAATATGGAAACTGCAGACTGCAGCATCAAGTCAAAGTATGCAACTACGTGACATAAATGCAACTACAACGATGCAAGCGAAGAACCAAAGTCAGTGACAACATAGAGCAGTCATAATGAAACAACTGCAGAAGCAACACCTGTAATGCAACAGTGTAGCAGTGCAAATCACCAAACGAAGACCACAAATATGTCAACAACAAGAAGCAACAGTCAGACCAAAAGAGAAGTAGTGCAAGCATATGAACAACATAATGAATACTGCAACAGAGTGCATGAACCAGTGATACAAATGCAACAGTGAAGCTACTGAAGGGATGAAAGCTACAAGATACACAAGTTTTGTTCAAATACCAGTGATACAAGTGTAACACAGTTGCAAACAACATGACAGCACTGCATCAATACAAAGTGTACATGAATGCATCAATAAACCAAACTGCAAGACCTCAAGTGACACAGTGAAAGTAGCACATAGTACAGTGCAACTTAAACCAATACAGCAGCAACTCCAAAAACCAAAGTGAAATATAATGCAGTGGCAACAAGAATGGTGAAGCAGTGCAAATGAGAAAGTGCAACAGTGAATCGAAACATGCACTTGCAAATGAGCAACTACAAGGTGAACAACAACCAAGTATACAACTACAGTAGCAAGCTACAATGGATGCAGCAATACCAAGTTCACACAACATCAAAGTGAAACAAATGTAGAACTGACAAATGTATCAACTCAACTACAGCCAGTGCCGACATGAACAGAAGTTCTGAATCAACAATGCAGACACAAGTCAGTTGCAACATGAAACAAGACATGAAGACAGTTCGAAGAAGATTACAATATCAAGTACATGAAGACCAATGTCACAGTAAACATGCAGGTGAACAGAAGGTAGTCAGCATGTACTGTTGTATAAAATGCAAAGTTCAGATCTACAGAATGGGGATGAACTCGACCGAGTACAGTATGCAGCAAAGATGATCGAAGTAAAATACAAGCCGAAGTCAGAGTTCAATGAATATAAAATTCGTATCATTATTTTTTGAAATGGTCAGAGATATCAAAAAGAGGAAAGTTTCTGTTTTTTATACAAGAAGAAAATCGAATGCAACACAATCAAAGCCGTGCGTATCAAGGTATAATTAAAATCAGGAAAGCATAATTTAGGAAAGTATCGAATCGATACAAGCAAAATCAAGTGTCTCAAATTCATATAAATACAATCCCAATTCATCATCATCGGCAATCGAGTTCAATCGAGTTCAATCAAGTGCAATCAAGTTAAAGCAAGCAATTGAACCAGTAACGAAAGTAATACATACCGCAATTTAGTGAGCTCGATCAAGAGAAGCAGCTGCAAACAATTTGCAATCTCGAAGAATCAATTATCAGAGAACAAGCGACGCAAGTCTTCGGTCATCAGAGAACGAACAACGAGAAAGATCATCAGAGAACGAGCTAGCAACAGTAATCAATCATCAGAACGAAGCCCTAATTCGAGAAAGAAGCCGAAGCCCTAATTCGACAATAAGAGGCCGACATTTTTTTTCACAAGCAAAAGAAAAGGGGACGGTGAAATTCAAGTGGGCCGGCCTTTATTATTTTAAAGGGGCTTAAGTTTTTATTTAGGGTTTAATTAAAAAAGGGGTTTTTTAGTTATTCTATTTTGAGCAAAAATCACACATTCAAGTTGTAGTTTAATTTTTGCTCCGGTGTTATTTTTGAAGTTGTTTTTTCTTTTCGAGTCGAAGAATCTGTAAATCACCACCTAGGGATTAGGTAGTGTCAGATTGTCTATTTAGAATTAGTTCAGTGAGCAGGGAGTGCGAGTTTGCAAAGCTCTATAGGCGGGAGCAGTGTTTGCGAGTGAGCGAAACTCTATAGGCGGGAGCAGGGTGTGCGAGTCTAGTAGAGTGTTTGTGAGCGGGAGCAAAAGGGTCTGCGAGTCTAGTAGAGTGTTTGTAAGCGTGATACTGTTTAATTCTAATAGAAATCTGTGAATGCAGCAGTAGGCAGGGGTTGCCGAAGCTGGGTAAATTTTGTGTGTGATTTACTTTTCAGCATATTTATTTCTGCAGTTTATTTCTGTGTTTACATAGAGAAAATTTGCTATAACCCTATTCACCCCCCCTCTAGGGTTAATCTAGATCCTACAAGGGCTTATCCTTTCGTGCACTTTATGGTGAACTTCTTATTCTGTTATTCTTATGTGTTAATATGTTTTTGGGTTGTTACTCTTTATTTTTTTCTTAAGAATTGCGAGGACGCAATTTCTTTAAAGAGGGGAGTCTGTAACAACCCGCATATTTATCGGGTGTGTATTTAAATATTTTATTTAAATATAACGTCGTTTGTCGGATTATAGTCTGAAAAGTTACTTTTTACAAACGGTCGAATTGGGTCTCAAGACCACTTCCATTGAGTTCAAAACGTCGTTTGCGATCTTTTTGAGTATAAACTTTGATATGTTTGGAGTAAGTTGAATTTTGCTACTTTTTCTATTGGGTTTTGGGTTTGGGTTCAGCCCACTAGCTAACTGAATATCCTAACTCAGCCCTCTCCTCTTCATTCACTCATTTCCACTCCTCAAACTCAAGCTCCAACTGAAAATGGTGGAAAGGAAAGGGAATTAGAAACTCCAAGCCCTAGTTCCTCTTGCTAGCTCAAATTCTTGCTCCAAAATCAAAGAGAAGCCATTGATTGAAGCTTGTTGGGTTGAAGTAGAGATTGGTTGGTCTTCTCCTTGCTATTGAGCTTCTTCTTCTTTTTTTTTTGGGTAAAAGGTGAGATTTTTTTTATCTCACATCTATGACTATAAGTACGTTTGGTTGTTAGGTATGAATTCGTAACAATTATTCATGTGAAATTGCTTTTGATTTGGGTTGATTCGGTGAAATTGCCAAATTATGATTTTTGAAGCCAAATCTATGAAAATCCTTATATGGTTGATGTTTATGTTGTTCGGAGTGTTTGGGTGTGTCGTTGAGGTTGGGTAGTCGTTTGATGTAAGCCCATAATCAACACACATTCGATTGCTTTCGATTTGTTTGGCCATAAATGGTCTAGGTTCAGGAAATGCCTGACCATCAGGTTTCAGACGTCTGAAACCCTATTTCAGACGTCTGAATATTGGTCTGGGGAAGATTTTTATTCCTAGATTCAGACGTCTGAATTTATATTTCAGACGTCTGAAAGTGCTAAATTTCAACCAGAAAGGAAACAGGCAAAATAATGCCTATTTCAGACGTCTGAAAGTTTGGGTTCGGACGTCTGAATTATGTTCTGGAAAACAAATTAAATTCCAGATTCGAACGTCTGAATCCCTTCTTTCAGACGTCTGAATATGCTGTCTATTGCCAAATTGCTTTGTTCGTTTTGTTTTCCAAATTTAATCGATGCGTGTTGATTCCAATTAGTTGCTTATGCGTATTTGACCTTGATGATTTCTTTTTGACTTCATTCATAGGTTTGATAAATGATTTCTTCAATTCGTATTAAAATCTCGCTTCTCTAATTTTATAAATTCTATTTAAAACACATACAATTTCGCACTCCGAGCGATGTGGGAGGAGAATTAAATGATTAGATAAAACGCGTGCATTGAACACGTGCGTTCATCTTTTCAATTGATTCCCAATCTATTCGTTTGAACGTTTTGGCCTTTTGGTCTGGTTTACCGATGAGACGAGGTAAACTTTGTACTGCTTTGAGTGTGAAATTAACTAACGGATAGTAAACCGTTTAGTGCGAACGGGTGGTTATGGGACTCATGTTACCACTTTTCGGATTCCTTTCTGGGAGTTTGTGACACATGTTGCCTTTGGGATAGTGTCTTCGGACTGTCTCCTTATGGCTTGTTGCCCTATAGTATCGCTTTTGGAGTTGGTCCTTCGTCATCGCTCGAGAGATACTTGGGTTTGTTGCCTTCAGGTATGTTGCCTTCGGGTTTGTGCCTTCGGGTTTGTTGCCCTACTGTATCGCTTTCGGAGTTGTTCATTCGTCACCGCTCGAGTGATATTGGGTTTGGAGCTTTCGGGCTCATGGATCCTTGTTTATACAGTACTGAGCTCGAGCAATCTTATGTTTCATTGATATGTATATTCCCTAGGTATCGCCCTTCGGTGTAGGCCTTTTTGAGCCGCACGATATGTAGCAATTACCTTGTGGAACTTGTGTTACCTTCATTGGTATGTGTTACTTGCCTTTATGGCTTGTTTTGGGGTATTCCTACCCTTTGTTTCTATGAGTTGCCGATGATACGAGGCTTGTTTTGTTATGATTCATCTTTTGTTGATGACTGTGTTATCTCCTTTAGAGATATTTGTTATACTTTGTAACCTTGCAGGTTTATTGTTGTTCAGTTTATCTAACTGATTTGTTTAGCCAGACTGACCCGTGTATTTTATACTCGGGTTAGACCGAGATGTTTCAGGTTAGGTGATTTTGGACTTAGCCTCTTTTGCTTCCGCATGGACTATTCCGCTAGTTTTCTTTTGCCATAACTTCTTGTGTAGTCCTTTTTGGGTTGTAACTCTGATATGTATTATTTGACTCGTTTGTATATGGTGGTTTGCTATACCACTTGACTTGTATTAGTTTGTATACTCTGTTATGTATCAATATATGTGTATATGATGATCTACTGTTCTGTGATGTATATTACATTTGAGTCGTTATATTCTGTTCTGATAGATCCTCCATCCACCTATGGTTTTAAATTAAGTATTTATTGGATATGTCGATTCACTTGATATGGTAATTGTCGATGCACTCAATAGATAGTTGAGGAAAAACTATAGATGGTCGCTCCTATCCAGCCTTATTCTCCGTATTAGCAAACAGTATTATCTATTAATACTCTTTGCTAATGTGGGTATAGAGGTAGGGCGTCACAGTTTGAATGTGATAATTATTATCAGATTTGATCAATATTTATTGTCGTGCTAACATCTTTGGATGCAGGGAAGCAGGTTGGAGGGATCCAATTGGATTCCTCACAAATAGGATTATATTTATAATCTGTGATATATTTCATTGTTATCCCATGATAGATTGATTTAAAATTTGTTATGTTGTGTTATGGTTGGATAATATAATTTGGCATAATGATTAATTAAGATGATTAATTAGATTAATTAATTAAAGATAATCAATTTATGGAATTGTTTAAGTACAATGACGTAATGAAAGTAATTAGGGGATTAATTACTTAATGTAGTTAATTAAATAATGCGATAGATCAAGTTAATTAATTGGTTTAATTAAGATAATCACATGATGGTTTGTTAAAGTATGATTACTGAATGTAATTGGTAGGAGTAATTACTGAGTAAATTAATTAATGGATATTTATTGGATGTTAATTTTAGTTGGAATGGTAATTTTAATGGAAATGATTTTGGATTAATTACCTTGTGTAATTAATAAGAAGGGTAATTACTTAGTGAAAGTAATTAATAGTTAATTACTTAGTGTAATTAATTTAAGAATTGATTAATAAAGTTATTTGATGATAATTAAGTAATGTAATTAATTAAGGGTAATTAATTTCTAATGTGATTAATCAAGGCTGATTAATGAATAATTAATTTAAGATTTGTTATTAAATATATCTAATAATTAATTAAAAGAAGTGATTAAGGATCGTTAATCAATGTAATAAATGAGAGTAATTAAAGGTTAATTACTGTAATGGTTAAGGATAGTTAATTTGTGAAATTTATTGAAGGATAATTACTCTATGTAATTAAAGATAATTAACCAAGGTGTTTAATTAAGATGGATATTTGAAGAATGATTGATTAATTAAAAGGTTGTAATTAATTAATGGTTGATTAAGCAAAGTTAGGTGATTTATTCTTAAGTAATTGATTTAATTTAAGTTAATTAAATTAATTATAATAGGGATTAACAATGATTGTTTATGAATGATTGTTTGAGTAAAATATCTGAATTGGATGATATCCATTGGATGATATGCTGTGTTGTTCTGTGAGATGAAATGTTTTGTGATATAATATGTTTGGGTGGACATTTATAATGTGGTTATTAATGACGAGGGATCTCTGTGTAAAAAGTGACATCTTGTATTTAAAATTGAATTGTGGTTCACTTAAATAACTTGGGCTAAGATGATATTAAATTCGAAGAGACTGGAGTCGGGTATTAGTAAATATCCAAAACCACTTCGATTCTTTATAGATTGATATATGAAATCGATAGGCTCGTATGGAATGATTTAAGTGATTTGGACCATTTAATCTAAGTTTTTGGTACTTAGATATTGATATATGAAATAAGTGATGTCTATAACAAATTGTGAATTTGTAAATTGATACGAGTCCCCTGGGTTTTAAATAAGTTCTATGCATTGGAATTTCATGTTGGATGGGTTTACTCACGTTGGTTTCCAGCCTAACCCGGGTGTTACTTTGATGTAATGCTCGGGTCAGACCGAGTATTACAGATTTTCAGGTAAGGACGTTCTGGAGCTCAGGAGGCGAGCTAGATGGCAAGAACGTATAGAGTGTTCCCACTGTATTTTATTGTTGTATATCTGAGACATGATGATTGCGTATATCTAGTGTCTTTATATATATGTGACTCTGATGTATTTCAAATATATTTGACAGATGCATAATTCTTTTGTATAACTGTTATTATTTGTTATTATATTTTATCCGCTGCGAATGTGAGATGTTGGTGTTTCTGTTCTTCTTATTCTTCTATCTCTTTCTTCTTTTTCCTAACTATCTGGAATTTTCGGGATCGTTAGGAACTAGTTTTGTCCGGACTCCTCACAGGATCAACTTTAGAAACCCCCCCAGGGTTCAAGGCAGTACCACCCTGTGGCACTCCTGAGAAGTTCATTTCAAGGGAGCACTTTTTCCCCAGAGCCATTTTCAAAACACTTTATACTATACACATATAGTATCTTCCAAATCATACACCTAGTATGAATCTCATATAAATTTCCTTTTCTCAAAATCGATTATCCCAAAATCGATAATTCTCAAACTAGGCTTTCCAAATTTAATATTGGTTTTACCCAAAAATCAAAAGCCTTTCCAAATCCAAAGGTTCCCAAAACCTTTTTCCAATATCCTCATAAGATCCTTTATGTATATATATATATATATAATAATTTTTTTATAAAGTTAATTCCATCTTACTTATCAATAATATCCAATCATAGCTTTTAAAATCATTTTATACATGCCTATCTTAGTTAATTTTGTATATAGAAAATATTTTGATATATAAATAAGGATTTTAAATGTTTGAGGAATTTATAAAAAGTAGATTTTTAAATCTATAATTTATTTCTATATGTAGTTTATGGAGAGAAATTAATAATTTAATTAAATCATTAGTCAATTTAAATTATCACATGAAGTAATTAATTTAAATTAAATTATTAGTTAAATAAAAATTGTTAAAAGGGATAGTTGATTGTTCGATTATGTAAAATATTAATAAATCGTATAACTGTTTATACAAGGTTAAAATCTGAAAGGAAACAAGTCGAGATTGGATTTGGATTGCAAAATCAAAGGTGAGTTAATCTCACTCAACTATGTTTTTATTTAAATTTAAATGGTTAAATTTAAATGATTGGTTGAATTGAATTGATGTGCTATATTATATATAGTAGTATATATTATATATTGGGCGATTGATTTCCCGCATTATTTAGCGGATGAGACCCCTATGCGCCGCATAATAGCGGATGATATTATATAAATCCCATATACTGCGATATTCCACCTCGAAGTGGAATTGGTATTGTGCTAACATCTGTGGATGCAGGGAAACAGGTTGGAGGGATCCAACTGGATTCCTCAAAATTATTTAGATTGTTTAATATTCCGTGTTATGAATATTTGATATTCTGTGATGAATTATATTGATAATTGGAATATTGAATTGGAAGTGAAATGATTATAGAATAAAAATAAGAATGAATTGGAAAGAAATAAAAGTGATTTTTAAAACTGAAGTTAAATTGTAAAGTAGAGATTTAAAACAAGTTTTAAATCAAAAATTAAATCTGGAATTCAAATGAGTGAATTTCAGTTTTTAAACAAATAAAGTTTTTAAATTTAAATTATTTTAACAACATGAATGTTAAAGTGCATTTTTAAATTGATTTGAATTTAAAAATAAGTTTGGTTTTAAATTCCTTTAAAACTTCTTTTACAAAATGAGTAATTAATTTATTTAATGAAATAAATAAAAAGGTAGTTAATACAGGTTGAGATTAATCAAGAGTGATTAATATTTATGGTTTAATAAATGATTAATTGCTTAATGTAATTAATTTAGATTAGGATAAATTAAAATGTAATTAGAAATCATTAATTTTTGTAATTAATGATGTAATTAAAGGTTGATTAATTAAGATTAATTAATCAATAATAAGTGATTTATGAGTAATTAATTAATATAAGTAATTAAGGATTAATGTAATTAATTATAGATAATTAATTTGTGAAGTAATTAAAGATTGATTACTGTTTTTAGCTAAGAATAATTAATTTGTGTAATTAATTAAAGATAATTACTTGAATGTAAGTGAAGGATAATTAATCTAAGGTGATTAATTAAGATGGATAATAAGGGATGATTAATTAATTGATTTGAAATTAATAAAGTCAAGTAAAGGAATCTAAGTGATTGAGGTTAGTAATTCAATTAGAATTAACTAAATTAATTTGGAGGTGATCAAGCTTTGCTTATGGATGATTGAATGGTATTGGATGCCTTAAATAAGTTGATATCTCTGATATGAAATATTTTATGGTAACATATGTTTGGGCGGACAGGATATTGTGGTTATTTATCAATGATGAATTGTTGTGCAAAGGGACATCTTGTATTTTAAGTTTGAAGTGTATTTCATTTGGGAACTTGGGTTAGGATGACATGAGACTCGAAGAGATCAGGTTCGGGTATTAGAAAATACCCGAAACCACTTCGAATTTTTATAGATTGATATGTGAAATCAAGAGGCTGGAATGAAATGATTTAAGCGAATTGGACTATTTAATCTAAATTTTGGTATTTAGAAAATTGATGTGTGAAATAAGTGATGTCTATAACAAATTGTGAATTTGTAATTTGATACGAGTTACCTCGGGTTTTATATAAGTTGTATGCTTTGTATTTCATGTTAGATGGGTTTACTCACGCTGGTTTCCAGCCTGACCCGGGTGTTACTTTGATGTTATGCTCGAGTCAGACCGAGTATTACAGATTTTCAGGTAAGGACGTTCTGGAGCTCAGGAGGCGAGCTGAATGGCAAGAACGTATGGAGTGTCTCCGCTATATTATATTGTTGTATATCTGAGATACGATGATTGTGTATATCCAGTGTCTGTATATATGTGTAACTCTGATGTACTATAAATGTAATTGACAGATACAACATTCTTTTGTAAACTGTTATTATTTGTTATTATATTTTATCCGCTATGAATTTGAGATGTTGGTGTTTCTGTTCTTCTTATTCTTCTATCTCTTTCTTCTTCTTTTTCTAACAATCTGGAATTTCGGGATCGAAAATTCTGGGTCGTTACAGTAGATTGTTTAATATCCTATGTTATGAATATTTGATATGCTGTGATGAATTATATTGATAATTGAATATTGGTTACCATGGTTTAATTGGGTATTCCGGTACACTGGGTTATCAAAATATATAGGATTGGATTTTTGAAAAGAAATATAAGAGTAAAATTTGGAAGTGGAATAATTATAGAATAAAAATAAGAATTAATTGGAAATGGAGATTGGGAATTAAACAATTTGGCTCTGATACTAACTGTAACGACCCGGAATTTTCGATCCCGAAAATTCCAGATAGTTAGGAAAAAGAAGAAAGAGATAGAAGAAGAAACAAAAAACACAACACAAATTCTCACATTCGCAACGGATCAAAATATAATATCAAATAATAACAGTTTACAAAAGAATACTATATCTATCAAATACATTTAAAATATATCAGAGTTAAACATATATACAGACACTGGATATACACAATCATCATGTCTCAGATACACAACAATATAATACAGCGGAAACAGTCCATATGTTCTTGCCATCCAGCTCGCCTCCTGAGCTCCAGAACGTCCTTACCTGAAAATATGTAATACTCGGTCTGACCCGAGCATTACATCAAAGTAACACCTAGGTCAGGCTGGAAACCAGCGTGAGTAAACTCATCTAAGATGAAATACCAAAGCATAAAACTTATTTGAACCCGGGATAACTCGTGTCAAAATTTAAAATTCGCAATTTGTTATAGACATCAATAATTTCACATATCAAATCTCTAAGTACCAAACTTAGACTAAATGATCCAATTCACTTAAATCATTCCATACGAGCCTATTGATTTCACATATCAATTTAAAAAGAATCGAAGTGGTTTCGGGTATTTACTAATACCCGACTCCGGTCTCTTCGAATTTAATACCATCTTAGCCCGAGTCATTTAAGTGAACCACAATTCAACTTTTAATACAAGATGTCACTTTTTACATAGAAATTCATCATCATTAATAACCACATTATAAATGTCCATCCTAACATTTCATATCACAAAACATTTCATATCACAGGATAACACAGCATATCATCCAATAGATATCATCCAATTAAGATATTTTACTCAAACAATAATTCATAAGCAATCATGTTAATCCTTATTTAATTAATTTAATTAACTTAAATTAAATCAATTACTTAAGAATAAATCACCTAACTTTTCTTAATCAACCATTAATTAATTACAACCTTTTAATTAATCAATCATTCTTCAAATATCCATCTTAGTTAATCACCTTGATTAACTATCTTCAATCACATAGAGTAATTATCCTTCAAATAATTTCACAAATTAACTATCCTTAACCAATTACAGTAATTAACCTTTAATTACTCTCATTTATTGCATTAATTAATGATCCTTAATTACTTCTTCAATTAATTTACTCAGTAATTACTCTTTCCAATTACATTCAGTAATCATACTTTAACAAACCATCATGTGATTATCTTAATTAAACCAATTAATTTACTTGATCAATCACATTATTTAATTAACTACATTGAGTAATAATCCCTTAATTACTTTTATTAAGTAATTACACTTAAACAATTCCATAAATTGATTATCTTTAATTAATTAATCTAATTAATCATCATTAATCATCTTAATTAATCATTTGATAATCCATAGTTAATGACCCTTCATTAACTAATAACAATCCTTTAACTACTCTCTAAGAAATTAAACTTTAACTAATCATCTCTTAATCCAAATTAATTAATTCTTATTAACCAATTAATTAATTTCTAATTACTCAATTATTTACGTGCTTAAATATGATTAATTAAATAAATTAATTATCCATTTTAATTAACTTAATAATTTAACGAATTACAAATCATTAAAACTTCATTTATTTAAAGATAAAAATGTTTTTCTTATTTATGATCAAATTATCATTAACAAGGCATTTAAAAACAATTTACTTTAAATTTTCTTTCATTTCAAACTGGAACAGATTTAAATTTTGATTCCAGATTTAACTTAGACTTTTAAAAAAAAACATTACTTACATTTTAAATCCAAACCATTTAACCGTTTAAAGTAGTTAAAACAATTTGAATTTAAAAACTTTATTTATCTTTAAAATTGAGATTCAAACAAAAACTTGAATTCCAAATTAATTTCCTGAATTTAATTTCCTTAAATTTCATTACTTAAAAATTCCTTCATTTTCCTTTAATCCCAATTCATTCACTGATATTTTTAAAATACCAAATTTTATTTATCCAACCATAACACAGCATAACTAAATTTCCAAATTAATCCATCATGGAATACCAATAAAATACAACACAGATTATAAAGATAATCTCTATATTTTGAGGAATCCAGTTGGATCCCTCCAACCCGTTTCCCTGCATCCATAGATGTTGGAACGACAAATAAAATATCGATCAAATTTGATAATAATTATCACATTCGTCTAATCAACAATTTAAATACTAAATATTTGAATTAAATGGTACCCAGATGTGAGTGAGATCAAGGGCGAAATCGGACAAATTTGGTTGTTATATTATTTTATATAAGAATATATTTTAATATATATAAAGCAATATTTCTTTCTAAAAATATTAAGATAATTGGTTATTATGTTATTTGAAAAATTTAATAATGAGAATTAAGTGGTGATAGAAATACAACCAAATTAAAATTAAATGAAGATAAGTTTGAAATGGATTCAGAATTAAATGGTTTAAAGAGATAAGTTGATTTGATTTAAAGGATTAAATCAACATTTAAAAATTTAACTCGTATTTATATAATCCGGGATGGTTTAAATTAGAAATTTGAATTGAATTAATTGGATTTGTGATTTAAGATGTATAATTTTAAAATTTTAAATGGAAAATTTGAATTGGATTGAATTGAAATGATTTGAAAGTGAAGTGGGTTCAATTGATATTAGTCCAAATTGATTGGAATAATTTGGAAATTGTAATTAAAGTTGAGTAGGTTTAAAATCAAATGGAATTTGATTTGCATTTGGAAAGAAATCAAGATTGATTCAACCTGAATTGGGGTTAAATCAATTTCAATGGAAATTGAAGTTATTCAAATTGGAATTGATGGGGAAGTGAACAGTTTTGACTCTGGACTATTTTTAATATAAATTGTTTTAATATAAACTTGTTTTTCTAAGCTATTTAATATATTCAACCTTTCTTTTCAAAGCCAAATTATTTTATATTTATTCTACAATTATTTTGGAACTATTTAACAAATTTTCAACTGTTTTATAAACTAATTACTGTATTTCAACTATTTTACAAATTAGTTACTATTTTACAAATATTTTGCAATTTTTTAAAATTTCTATAACTATTTGATTATTTTCCAACTATTTTACAATTACTTAACTATTTTACCAGTTATTTTACAAACAATTAATTATTTTTCAACTGCTTATCTATTTTAAAACTTTTTAAGCTATTTTCTAAATTTAAGCTGGACAGAGTTTAAACTGTTTATGATTAAATACCCAACTGAGGTAAGAATTGAAGTGATAATCCAAATGGGGATTAAGGCAATTGTGATTATATGGATAAAAATCAAAAGAAATGTGAACAGAAAGAGAAATTGATTTAGTTGATAATCAATGAAGATAAATACGTACAATGTACGTATATTATTCTATTCGTGTAGTGATTTGATCCAGATTCGAGCATAGAATTTTGAGATAGTTATATCGATCCGAGTTGGGATTTTCACTCGATTTTCGACGACGAACCTGGATATGGATTGTTGATTGGTTTTGGATATTTTCTATCATAGTTATGGCCATGCAAGGAGAATGACGGTTTCTGATCAAGAAAACAGATCTGTGTCCACACTAGGAAGTCGGGTGGACGATAGTAGTTCGGAAGTGAAATTGTGTGATCGAGTGAGCGATCAGATTGGTATAGCGTACGGATGATATGTGTACATCGTACGGATTTGAATGAAATTGATATTGAAATTTGTGAATAAGAAATGTGAAATGATTTCTTTTGAAATGAAAGTATATTTTGTGGAATATACAATGGATAAAAGTGAAAGTTGGATATTTTTATGATGATAAGTAAGATGGAAACAACTTTATAAAAAAAGAAGAGTAATCAAATTTGAAAATTTGATTTTGAATAAACAAAGTTATATATGTTTGTTATATAAAATAAATCTCCCCTTGTCGAATCTATTGCCGGAAGGAAAGGATTTTGTAAGTGTTTGAAGTATAAAGGAAGTTTTATACAAGTTTGAAATGATCCAAAGATGTTTTTTAATATATATATATAAAGGATCTTATGAGGATTTTGGAAAAAGGTTTTGGAACCTTTGGATTTGGAAAGGCTTTTGATTTTTGGGTAAAATCAATATTGGACGCATTGGCGATTGGGGAGCGGTCACGTTTGTGGCTGTAGGTGATTTAGGGTTCGATTTCTTGGATTGTGTGCTCATCGATTCGTGAACCATTTCCTAGTCGCGACGTTGTCGCGATCGCAAGGGCCGAGGGGTGCTGTCGCGATTTTCTGGGCGTTCGAACTCGTATGTGGTCGGAGGTGGAGGAGGGTTGCGAAAGGAATGATGTTGGCAAGGTCAGAATCGATTTCGGCAAGGCGAGTCACGATCGAGGACCTGGGTATCAACAGCGTCGTGAAAGGGGTGAAGAACCCTCCTACCACCAGATGCCTCGTGCCTCACCTAAACCCACCAAAAGTACGCCTCGTGATCGAACTCGAGTTCGACACTCCAAAACCCTAGCCGCGCTTATGGCCTCGCGCTTCCCTAAATCACTGAGCAGTCCCCCTTCGCGAACGCCATCGCGCCGCCACACCCATCTCGAGCTGCCCAAAACACGACGTCGCCGCTCGCTAGTATGCACTCACCTCTTCTTGACAATCAATGCTGAAGTAGCCCCATTCGATCGTGAATTAATTCCCCTTTTTCCATACTCGGAATTTATCAATTAAGATTTAAAATCACTTTTATTCTTTTCCAATTCATTCTTAAATTTATTCAGATGCTCTATAATTATTTCGGATCGTTACAGTTGGTATCAGAGCTGAAAGGTTAAGCGGGAACCTTGGCCCTGGTGGGGATTATTCATTAAATAGAGTCCGTAGTACTCTAGAATGAGTTATACACACACACACACACACACACACACACACACACACATATGAGCGCGTACTTGTTATTTTCTTATATAAAGGTTTTAAATGATTTTATATAAGAATATATTTGATATATAAAGCAACATTTCTTTCTAATAAATATTAAGGTAATTGGTTGTTATATTATTTGAAAATTTTAATAATGAGAATTAGGTGGTAATAGAAATACAACCAAATTAAAATTAAATGAAGATAAGTTTGAAATGGATTCAGAATTAAATGGTCTAAAGAGATAAGTTGATTTGATTTAAAGTATTAAATCAACATTTAAAAATTTAACTCGAGTTTATATAATTCGGGATGGTTTAAATTTGAAATTTGAATTGAATTCGTTCAAATTGAATCTGATTTAAATTAATTGGATTTGTGATTGAAGATGTATGAGTTTAAAAATTTAAATGGAAAATTTGAATTGGATTGAATTAAAATGATTTGAAATTGAAGTGGGTTCAATTGATATTAGTCCAAATTGATTGGGATAATTTGGAATAGTAATTAAAGTTGAGTAGGTTTATAATCAAATGGAATTTGAAAATTTGATTTGGAAAGAAATCAAGATTGATTCAAACTTGAATTGGGGTTAAATCAATTTCAATGGAAATTGAAGTTATTTAAATTGGAATTGAGTCGATTTAAATGGAGGTGGAAATTTAAATTGAATTGATGAGAATGAAGATTGGGAATTGAACAATTTGGCATTGAAATATTTTTCCAAATAAAATATTTGAATATAAACTATTTTTAATATATTTTCCTATCTATTTACTGTATACAACCTTTCTTTTAAAACCCCAAACTATTTTATACTTATTCTACAATTATTTTGAAACTATTTAACAATTTTTCAACTGTTTTATAAACTAATTACTATTTTGCAACTATTTTACAAATTAATTACTATTTTACAACTATTTTGCAATTATCTAAAACCTCTGAAACTATTTAACTATTTTCCAACTATTTTACAATTATTTAACTATTTTAAAGCTATTTTGCAAACTAATAATTATTTTTCAACTACTTGTCTATTTTTAAAAAAATTTCAATCTATTTTCTAAATATAAACTGGTCGGAGTTCAAACTGTTATTGATTAAATACCCAACTAAGATAAAAATTGAAGTGATAACCCAGACGAGGATTAAGGTAAATGTGAATAAGTGAATAAAATCGAAGTGAGGATGAATAGAAAGGAAATTGATTTGGCTAATAATCAATGTAGTTAAATACATAGGATGTACGTATATTATTCTATTCGCATAGTGATTTGATCCAGATTCGAGCATAGGATTTCGATAAAGTTATATCGATCCGAGTTGAGATTTTTCACTCGATTTTCGACGGCGAACCTGGATATGGATTGTTGATTGGTTCTGGATATTCTATATCATAGTTATGGCTATGCAAGGAGAATGACGGTTTTTGATCAAGAAATCAGATCTGTGTCCACACTAGGAAGTCGAATGGACGATACTAGATCGGAAGTGAAATTGTGTGATCGAGTGAGCGATCAGATTGGTATGGCGTACGGATGATAAGTGTACATCATACGGATTTGAATGAAATTGATATTGAAAATTTGTGAATAAGAAATGTGAAATGATTTCTTTTGAAACGGAAGTATATTTTGTGAAATATACAATTGATAAAAGTGAAAGTTGGAAATTTCTATGATAAAAGTGACTTTATAGAGTAATCAAATTTGAATATTTGATTTGGAATAAAAAAAGTTATATATCTTTGTTATATAAGATAAATCTCCCCATGTTGAATCTATTGCCGGAAGAAAAGGATTTTGAAAGTACTTGAAGTATAAAAGGAGTTTTATACAACTTTGAAATGATCCAAAGTTTCTTAATTATATATATATATATATATATATATATATATATATATATATATATATATATATAAAGGATCTTATGAGGATTTTGGAAAAAGGTTTTGGGAACCTTTGGATTTGGAAAGGCTTTTGATTTTTGGGTAAAATCAATATTGGAATTTGGAAAGCCTAGTTTGAGAATTATTGATTTTGGGATAATCGATTTTGAGAAAAGGAGATTTATATGAGATTCATACTAGGTGTATGATTTGGAAGATACTATACGTGTATAGTATAAAATGTTTTGACAATTGCTCTGGGGGGAAAGGCGCTCCCTTGAAATGAACTTCTCAGGAGTGCCACCGGGTGGTACTGCCTTGAACCCTAAGGGGGATTCTAAAGTTGATCCTGTGAGGAGTCCGGACAAAACTAGTTCATGAGGATTATGAGTAGTGTGTAGCGAAAGTCGAGGGCGTTGATGCATACGGAGGCATTTGGGTTATGCTGTGACGACAGTGTAACTTGATGTCACTACGATCTGCTGTAGACCATAGCGAAAGTCGTGTGTGCCGCTGAGAGACAACAGTCTATGTTTGATTTTATATCAGTAGACTGTGACCTATGGTAACATAGCGAAAGTCGTGTGTGCCGCTGAGAGCCAAGAGTCTGTGTTTGATTTCACATCGGTAGACTGCGACCTATGTGGGAGTGGAGAAGTTTCATTTTAGACAGGGAAAATCGAGGGGCGCTGATGCCTACAGTTACATGGACTTTTGCTGTGATGGCAACGTAACCTTGGAATGTAACTGCGATCTGTTGTGGGTTCCATGGCGTAATCGAGGGGCGCTGATGCCTACAGTTACATGGACTTTTGCTGCGATGGCAATGTAACCATGAAATGTAACTGCGACCATGGATGGGGGTGATGATTTCCAGAGCATTCTCACCAAAGATATTTCCTCTATTTTCAAAAACTGTTTTCTATATTTTCAATAAAATTATTTTCCTAAGTATTTTCATTGGGTGTTGAAACGGGTTTACCAAGTACTTATAGATTTTCAGTCCTACGCCTGATCAACGTATGACCGAATTTCTGTGTGAACAATGATGGTATGGTTGAGACATCGAGTTATAAGAAGTATTTTTATAAAAAGTCATTTTAATAATATTATGTGAATTTAGAAGTATTTCTAAAATTTAAAATAAAAGTGTTGGAATTTTAGAAAAATGAAAGAAAATCCAAACTGGAATTATGAAAAAAAATTAAACTCAGGAAAATTAAGTGAAGTGATTTTTATAATAAAATCGAATATTGATATAAAAGTTGGAGGTAGCTAATTATCTAAATAAATTATTTGATAGAGTATGCTAATAAAGTTTAACTCGGCTAAATAAAATGGATTGTAAGTTAATAATAAAGTTTGGAGATAAACTCGAATTATAATAGAATTCGACTTGGATTGATAATGAATTAAAATAAGTGGAGATGTTGTAAGCATAAAACGGAATTGGATTATAATATAAATGATTTGAGTTACATATAAAATCCAATCCGAGCATAAGTGAATTAAGTATGTGCTTGGATATTATTTTGATAAATTGAGAAGGTGAATTTAAACAAAATAGATGGGCTAACTGAATTAAATGAGAATTAAATAGAAGTGAACTTAAGTTTGAAGTTGGAATAAATTGAAATAAATTAACTTAAGTTAATGAGAAGCTCGACTTCGAGCAAGAATGGAAGACCATTAAATAAAGGCTTGGGTTGAATTAATTTGGGAATGGTTAGTAGTATACAAGCATGGATTGTGTCGAGCTAAATAAAATGGTTGTGAATGAATTAAATATAAATTGTGTCGAAATCAATTTAAATTGGTTATAAAACTAAAGTAATTATTTATTCACATGGATATCGTCAAATTGCATAGAACAAATTGTCGTTTGACGTAAACAAAGGTAATTAAAATTCTATGAGTTGATAAAGAGTAAATAAATTGGTTTTAAGATCAACTGAAGTGAATATGAGTTGTTTTGCTTAAAAATGAATTGAATGTAAGCAATTGAGTTGTAAACCATTTAAATTGAATTAAGTTGTATACCAATTGGTTGTAAACAATTAAAATTAATGTCGGAACACTATAAGTTGCTTATAAATATTGTTTAACCTACATTGCTTATAGAAACTCGTATATTTACTAGTTAAATATGAAAAATGTTGATAAGTTACATGATTTTGGCACTTACATATTTGAATTGAGTAAGTATAGGTACCAGGAAGTCGTTTGGCCGGATTTGGACGCGCTAATTGCTAAAATAATAAGCCGCTTGCTTAAAAATGTTGAATAATGGTATGCCTACGCAATAAAAATAGGAAATATGAACTGTTTTTGTTTTTTCGACCGTGTGGGTCGATGTATATATATTTATATCTCTTGTCAAATTGCAAAAGCTCCTCCGTACAAAGGAGACTCTGCCAAAAAATTTCGAAAATTTTGGGAGTTAGAAATTTTTTGAAATTTTTTGTTAGCAATAAAATGATTTCAAATTGGAATTGAAATAAGAAATTTTGAAAATGGAAAGTGTAACTAATTGTTTAGTTGGAACTAAAGAATTAGAAAAGTGAATATGGATGATTGTGAATAAATGTATAGAAATCAAAATAGATATGAAATCTTTTGTAAAGAAATGTGTAAAGCAATTTTTGAATGTTATAACTGAACATTACTGCTTAGTAGGATATGTAGGTATTATAAAGGGAAAGGAAAATTAGTTTTGATTTCAGAAGATAAATTTGAATTGCTCGACAAAAAGGTATGTGTTTAAATTTCTGTATGAAATTTGATTGGGTTTTTGATTTAGCCACTTGGCCTTTTGTTTTCTTTTGGAATTTGGGAGCCCGTAGAGGAATTTTGCAGTTGTACCGAGCTAGCCACGCAAAGGAGACGCTGACAAAAATTTTCAAAAATTTAGAGAGTTCGAATATTTTTGAGGAAGTTGTGATAATTGAAATTTGAATTTAAATTTAAATTTGAATAAGTGGAGTAAATAATGTTGTTGGAAACTATGGAAGGGTTTGGGAAGTTAGTAAGAATGATAATGAGTCTTTTATAAAAAGATAGTTGGTAGGATGTTGAACTGTTGGTTTTTGGGGGAAAAGTAAACTGATAATTTCAGGGACGAAATTCTTTTAAGGGGTGAGGAATGTGACGACTCGGAATTTTTAACAATTTAAATTGGAATATTTAATTGATTTTGAATATTTAAAAGTTAATTTTTAACTTGAATTCAAATATTATTATTATTTAGCAATTAAGTTATTGGATTTAATAAACTGTAATTGGGTAAGTCATTGAATCTTCAGTTTTAAGCCTGTTAAAAATAATTTGAAGGATTATAAAATTTATATTGATAATACCGAAGATACTAAAAGTTTAAAATTGAATTTAACACTGATTTGTTCAGTTTTGAAATTTATCGTTTAAATCGATATTTAAAAATAGTCTTCCGAGGCACAGTCTCGGAATCCGACGAAACCAGTTCCATTGGATCCGTAATATTGTATTATTATCGGATTTCAATTTTCGTAGTGTTTGGAGTGACCGTTTGACCGTACGATAAGTAAACGCGCTGAAAATTTACATCGAAAATTTAATACAGTAGCTGATCCAAAAAGCTATCTTCTCCATACGATCGAATTAGGACTCGAAACCTTTTCCATTGCATTCGGAATAGGGGTACAACATTATAAATGCCTAGCGGCACTCCTTAAGAGGAGTTTGAAATTTTAAGTAGCAACTAACGAGGCATTTTGGAAGTTTTATAATATAATAAAATTGGAAGTCAACTAGTCAAAGATATTTTTATAAATAATCACTCGTACCCAAGAAGCCATCCCCAATTTGAAACTACATCTTCGTCTCCCTCTCTAGCCTTCATACCGAATCTCGTTTCCCCATTCTCTCATCAGTTCGTTTCACAAATTAAGAGGGGAGTGGAGTCGAAATCGAAAATCACGTTATTCTCTTTCTCCTCCGTCAGTTGAAATCGAATAAATAAAAAAAGAGGAAATCACGAATAAAATTCGTGCTTCCATTATTAACGTCGCTCGCAACCCTAGAGCTTACGCACGAAGTAGGATGGAGCTCGCGAGGCAGCGATAAGGGGGCCGTAGTGGTAGCGCGATTTCGTCGCGATTAGGAGAGCGCGCATGGGTTTCGTGCTTGATAGTGGGTTCGCAAGGAGGGTAGGCGAGTGTGGGCAGTCGCGAAGCTAGAGGGGAGTTTGTTCATCTCGAGTAAAGCTTGGTCGTGGCTAGGGAGAGGAACGACAGTGGAGCAGGCCAGAGGTAGGATGGTTTGAAGGCACTGGCAAGGGAAGTCGAGCATTTTGCTTGGTCGTGGTCAGGTCTGAGTAGGTAATTTGGGATTTAATTCTAAGTGTTATTAGTTTATTAATTTATAGATCGAAGAAAAATAATAATTACAGTAAGATAAGTGCAATTTTTCCAATTTATATATTCAAATACAGAAAAGATTTTATATAGAAAGGATTTTGAAAGAAATATATAGGAATTTTAAATAATTGAAAAGTTTTATATAAAATTAGATTTTTGAATCAATATAATTTAAGTTTTTAAATATATGAAATTTTAAAGAAAGTAAAATAAAATAAATATACATTTACACATTTTTCTTTACTAGTTTATTTTAAATAATATTTGGGTGATTAACTTATTTAATTTATTTGTAGAACTTAAAATTTATTTTTTATAAGGGTGTGATGATTACCTTGTTCATTTATTTTAACTATTGAAATAATTTATTAAAGGAAATTTAATTTTAAATTAAATGAATAAATTAATTAAATCATTAGTTTAAATTAAATTTATTAAATAGGGATTAATTGATTAATTCAAATGGTAATGAATTGTGAATTGTTTATACAAGGTTTAAAACTGTGAAGAAATAGTCGAGATTGAAGTGGATTGCAAATTAAAGGTCAAAGGTGAGTTAATCTCACTCAACTGGGTTTTTATTTAAATTTGAATGGTTAAATTTAAATGATTGGTTGAATGGTTGAATTGAAATGATGTGCTATATTATATATAGTAGTATATTGTATATATTGGGTGATTGATTTTCCGCATTATATAGAGGATGAGACTCTATGCGCCGCATAATAGCGGATGATATTTTATAAAATCCCGTATACCGTGATATTCCACCTCGAAGTGGAATTGGTATTGTGCTAACATCTGTGAATGTAGGGAAACAAGTTGGAGGAATCCAACTGGATTCCTCAAAATTATTTAGATTGTTCAACATTCTGTGTTATGAATATTTGATATTCTGTGACGAATTATATTGATAATTGGAAGATCGAATGCTATGGTTTGCTTGAATATATTCCGGTAAACTGAGTTATCAAATATATAAAATTGGATTTTTGAAAAGAAAATATAAGAATGAATTGGAAAGAAATAAAAGTGATTTTTAAAAACTGGAGTTAAATTGTAAAGTAGAGATTTAAAAACAAGTTTTAAATCAAAGTTAAATTTGGAATTCAAGTTAGTGAATCTCGGTTTTTTTAAACAAATCAAGTTTTTAAATTTAAATTGTTTTAACAATTTGAATGTTAAAGTACATTTTTAAATTGATTTAAATTTAAAATTGAATTTGGTTTAAAATTCCTTTAAACTTCTTTTATAAAATGAGTAATTAATTTATTTAATGAAGTAAATAAAAAGATAGTCAATTACAGGTTGAGATTAATCAAGAGTGATTAATATTGTAGTTTAATTAATGTAATTAATTTAGATTAGTATAAATTGAAATGATAAGTGATATATAAGAAATTAATTAATATAAGTAACTAAGGATTAATATAATTAATTATAGATAATTAATTTGTGAAGTAATTAAAGATTAATTACTGTTTTTGGTTAAAAATAATTAATTTGTGTAATTAAATAAAGATAATTACTTGAATGTAATTGAAGGATAATTAATCCAGGGTGATTAATTAAGATGGATAATTAAGGGATGATTAATTAATTAATTTGAAATTAATTAATGTTAAATGAATGAATCTAAGTGTTTGAGGTTAGTAATTCAATTAGAATTAATTAAATTAATTTGGAAGTGATCAAGTTTGCTTATGGGTGATTGAAGGGTATAGGATGCCTTGAATGAGACTCGAAGAGACCGGTGTCGGGTATTAGAAAATACCCAAAACCACATCGAATTTTTATAGATTGATATGTAAAATCAATAGGCTGGAATGAAACGATTTAAGTGGATTGGACTATTTAATCTAAATTTTTGGTACTTAGAAAATTGATGTGTGAAATAAGTGATGTCTATAACAAATTGTGAATTTGTAAATTAATACGAGTTACCCCGGGTTTTATATAAGTTGTAAGCTTTGTATTCCATGTTAAATGGGTTTTACTCACACTGGTTTCCAGCCTGACCCGGGTGTTACTTTGATGTAATGCTCGGGTCAGATCGAGTATTACAGATTTTCAGGTAAGGACGTTCTGGAGCTCAGGAGGCGAGCTGGATGGCAAGAACGTATGTGGTGTCTCTGTTGTATTATATTGTTGTATATCTGAGACATGATGATTGTGTATATCCAGTGTCTGTATATATGTGTAACTCTGATGTATTATAAAGGTATTTTGACAGATACATAACTCTTTGTAAACAATTATTTTTTTATTATTATATTTTATCCGCTGCGAATGTGAGATGTTGGTGTTTCTGATCTTCTTCTTCTTCTTCTATCTCTTTCTTCTTTTTCCTAACTATCTGAAATTTTCGGGAACGAAAATTTCGGGTCGTTACAGCTATACTTTCTAATTCATTTTTTTAGCAGTTCATGGAAATGATGAAAAATGCTCAAGTTATTAAATGACCTTTGTTGTTAATTCCTGCCTTGTACAATCTGTTCAGTAATTGAAGGAGGTTTCAGTTTTTATAAAAAAATGTGTCATTAAACTGAAGAAAAGAAATTATTCTTAAAATAAATAGTAAGGGATTGCTTTTCATAATTCAATTGGTTGTATATTATAATGCGTCAACTGTTACTTATAAGGTGAGTATCCATACGTATCTGAAGGTAGATGTGAGGTTTGGCATCAAGGAAGGAGTAGGATTTGCTCTAGTTTAGTTCAGAAATTTTATTAGCATGGCTTGGGTTTCCTCTGGTAGTTAACAGTTTTCTTCTTAATTTTAGAAACAATTTTTTTTATAGGTTTTAAACTAGAAAGGGAAGTTTGATCGGGTATAAAAGTAAGTAAATGGGTGAATAAGCTTCTTAAGTTAACATCAACAAGTTTTCAATATATAGTTTCAAATGATCGGAATCAAATTGTATTGAATGGATATTTATATGCCAGTCTTATAAATTAAGTCTCTAACTATTTTAAAATATGAGAATGTGATTTAAATAGACAACTAAAGATAAAGATATTGAATTTTAAGATTCAAGCGATTTGCATAAATTAATTTCAAACTCTTGGTTTAAATAAGATATAAGTGGTAATTAAGTAATTAAATTAAGATTTTTATCTTTTAATTAATTAAGGATTCGAGCCGTTTAGAATAAATTAATTTATGTAAGTAATTAAAGCATGGTTAATTACTGAATGTAATTAATTAAGGGTAATTGATGAACAGGGTTAATTAAAGATTTCTTGTTAAATGAAATTAATTAAAAGAGTAATTTTAATGAAAGTAATTAGAGGATCAATATTTAATTGGTTTGTAATCAATTAATGTTAAGTAAGCTGGATTACGCGTAATCTAAGTAATTAAAATTAATTTCAATAGAGATTAAATTAAATTAATTAAAGATTGAATATCTAATAAATCTTGCTTATGAATGGGTAAGTTGTATTGGATGGTTAGATTAATGTCTGTCTGATAATTTGCGATAATTTGTGATATGATTTGTTGGGATCAAACTATGATATGTGGGTTATCTGTTGATGATGAATGTTGTGTAAATATGATAACCTATATTTTAAATTGAATTGAATTCACTTAAATAATTCGAACTAAAGATGATTTTGGTTTCGAAGAGACCGGTTTCGGGTATCAGAAATACCCGAAACCACTTCGATTTGTAATCTAATTTCGCTAAGTGAAATCAAACAGGCTGGAATGGAATATAATTGAGTAACCTGACCATTTAAAATTGTGTAATATTTCTTCGACATTATCTTATAAGATGTGATTGACTTTAGTAGGGTAAGAACTCGTAGAAGTACGAGTCACCCTAGTAATTCACATAAATTTAATAGCTTGGTATTTCAAGTTATATGGAATTACTCACGCTGGTTTCCAGCCTGACCCAGGTGTTACTTTGATGTAATGCTCGGGTCAGACCGTGTATTACAGATTTTCAGGTAAGGATGTTCTGGAGCTCAGGAGGCGAGCTGGATGGCAAGAACGTATGGAGTGTTTCCGCTATATATTATTGCTGTATATCTGAGACATGATGATTGTGTATATTCAGTGTCTGTATATATGTGTAACTCTGATGTAATATAAATGTACTTGACAAATATAGAATTCATTTGTAAACTGTTATTATTTGATATTATATTTTCATCCGCTACGTATGTGAGAATCTTTGTGGTGTTCTTCTTCTTCTTCTATCTCTTTTTTTCTTCCCCTAACTATCTGGAATTTTCGGGATCGAAAATTCTAGGTCGTTATAGTTGGTATCAGAGCTGAAGGTTAAGCGAGAACCTTGGCTTTGGTGGGAGTACTCATTAAGGACAGGGTCAGTGTTACCTTAGAATGAGTTGAGTGTGTGTGTGTGTGTGTGTGTGTGTGTGTGTATGAGAGCATACTTGTTATTTGCTTATATAAAGATTTCAAATGATTTTATATAAAAATATATTTTGATATATAAAGCAATATTTCTTTCTAATAAATATTAAGGTAATTGGTTGTTATATTATTTGAAAATTTTAATAATGAGAATTAAGTAACAGAAATACAACCAAAGTAAAATTAAATGAAGATAAGTTTGAAATGGATTCAGGATTAAATGGTCTAAAGAGATAAGTTGATTTGATTTAAAGGACTAAATCAGCATTTAAAAATTTAACTCGAATTTATATAATTTGGGATGGTTTAAATTTGAAATTTGAATTGAATTCGTTTAAATTGAATTTGATTTGAATTAATTGGATTTGTGATTGAAGATGTATAAGTTTAAAATTTTAAATGGAAAATTTGATTGGGTTGAATTGAAATGATTTGAAATTGAAGTGGGTTCAATTGATATTAGTCCAAATTGATCGGAATAATTTGGAATTGTAATTAAAGTTGAATAGGTTTAAAATCAAATGGAATTTGATTTGAATTTGGAAAGAAATCAAGATTAATTCAACTTGAATTGGGGTTAAATCAATTTCAATGGAAATTGAAGTTATTTAAATTGGAATAAAGTCAATTTAAATGGAAGTGAAAATTCAAATTGAGTTGATTGGATATGGAGTTGGGAATTGAACAGTTTGACTCTAGATTTTTTTTAAAATAAATTGTTTTATTACAAATCTATTTTTATTCAAGTTATTTATTATATATGCAACCTTTCTTATTAAACCCAAAACTATCTTATACTTATTTAACTATTTTGTAACTGTTTTATAAACTAATTACTGTTTTTCAACTATTTTACAAATTAATTTCTATTTTACAACTATTTTGCAATTATTTAAAATTTCTATAACTATTTAACTATTTTCCAACTATTTACAATTACTTAACTATTTTACAGCTATTTTACAAAGTAATAATTATTTTTCAACTACTTATCTATTTTAAACTTTTCAAGCTATTTTCTGAATTTAAGCTGGACAGAGTTCAAACTGTTTATGATTGAATATCCATTAAGGATAAGGACTAAAGTGATAATCCAATGGAATTGAAACAATTGTGATTATGTGGATAGAAATTAAAGGAAATGTAAATAGAAAGAAAAATTGATTTAGTTGATAATAAATGAAGTTAAATACATAGGACGTAAGCATATTATTCTATTCGCATAGTGATTTGATACAGATTCGAGCACAGAATTTCGAGATAGTTATATCGATCCAAGTTGGGAATTTTCACTCGATTTTCAACGGCGAGCCTGGATATGGATTGTTGATTGATTCTGGATATTCTCTATCATAGTTATAGCTATGCAAGGAGAATGATGGTTTCTGATCAAGAAACCAGATCTGTGTCCGCACTAGAAAATCGGGTGGACGATATTAGTTCGGAAGTGAAGTTGTGTGATCGAGTGAGTGATTAAATTGGTATAGCATATGGATAATATGTGTACATCGTACGGATTTGAATGAAATTGATATTGAAAATTTGTGAATAAGAAATGTGAAATGATTTCTTTTGAAATGAAAGTATATTTTGCGAAATATACAGTGGATAAAAGTGGAAATTGGATATTTTTATGATGATAAGTAAGATGGAAACAACTTTAAAAAAAAAGAATAATCAAATTTGAATATTTGATTTTGAATAAACAAAGTTATATATCTTTGTTATATAAGATAAATCTCCCCTTGTTGAATCTACTGCCGGAAGAAAAGGATTTTGAAAGTGTTTGAAGTATAAAAGAAGTTTTATACAAGTTAGAAATGATCCAAAGTTTAAAAAAAAAATTATATATATATATATATATATATATATATATATATATATATAAAGGATCCTATGAGGATTTTGGAAAAAGTTTTGGGTACCTTTGGATTTGGAAAGGCTTTTGATTTTTGGGTAAAATCAATATTGGAATTTGGAAAGCCTAGTTTGAGAATTATCGATTTTGGGATAATCGATTTTGAGAAAAGGAGATTTATATGAGATTCATACTAGGTGTATGATTTGGAAGATACTATATGTGTATAGTATAAAGTGTTTTGATAACGACTCTGGGGAAAAAGGCGCTGCCTTGAAATGAACTTCTCAGGAGTGCCACCGGGTGGTACTGCCTTGAACCCTAAGGGGGTTTCTAATTTTGATCCTGTGAGGAGTCCGGACAAAACTAGTTCCTGAGGATTATGTGTAGTGTGTAGCGGAAGTCGAGGGCGCTGATGCCTACAGAGGCATTTGGGTTATGCTACGACGACAATATAACTCGATGTCACGGCGATCTACTGCAGACCATAGGGAAAGTTGTAACAACCCGGGGTTTCGCATCAATTGATTAACGTCAAATGACGATCAAATTGGTTAGCTAATTGCTGTTGAGAGTTTTGAATCCGGTTTAAATTCTTTTAAAAATTTGTTAAAAGAGTTTTGTGGGCTTTATCTTGAATATTGGCCCACGGTTTATTTTGGTGTTGGGTTGTATTAGAGTGGCTAACCATTCCCCCTTTATTCATTCAATTTCGCAACCCTAACAAAACAAAAGAATAAAAATGGCGGCTCGTTCGTTCCTCTTTAACAAAAATTAGGGTTTAATCGATGGTGACTTCGGCCGCTTGATTTGGGTTCGTCTCTGCTTCGATTTTGTATTGGGCGATCTTTGGGTGTGTTCTTCGAAATAAGGTGAGTCATCTTCTCTTCACTCACATCTTCTAATTCCTATTCTTGAGTTTGTATAAAATTGTTTGAAGTCGTCACTTGATTTTTCGGCTGTTCAATTGTGTTTCGATGTTGATGATTTCTTGTTTTCTGGTTATCTCGGCACTGTTGTATCTCGTGACCACTACGGCTTGATTTGCATTTGACTTCAGTCGTATGATTTTGTGTATGAGAGTCCTTGACTCTGATTTGTTCAGCTCTGATTTGAACTCTGCAAACTTTTAGGCATGCGTCTGAAACTTTGTTAATTTCTGAAACCTTTTCCAGCGCCGTGCTTTACAACATGTAGCAGTGACATTATGCATTTCCTCCTTAATTACTTTATTTGTATCTGATTTGTGTCACTATGCTCGCTTCGGCCTTGACTTGAAACTCTGTAATTTCATTTAAGTCTTGGCTGTAGTTGCATTGAGTATTTGTTCGAACTTGTATCACTTGAGTTTGTTGCATAGTAGATTGGGTTGTCATTGTAGTGCTTCTGGTCACTGCACATGTACCATTCGAGATGTGATGTTAGTTCTCACTACGTACATCATTTATATGCACACCCATTCGTATTTGTTCTTTACGTATCATTGCATATGCTGGTTACTTTGTTGTCAAGTTGCACTACTTGCATTGCCTACTGTTGCATTCAGGTGTACATCACTGGTTTTTTCTTTACTTGAGTTTTCATTTGATAATTGGAATTTGTATTTGATTACTTTGTTTTATTTTCACCACTTTCTGTTGTAAGTGTTCAAGCTTCATATTGGGGCTGCACTTGCTCTTGTACAACTGCCCTTGTGCACTTGTGTTGTTGGATCAGGCCATTGGATCAAGTACTTAAATGTGTACTTGTTTGTTTGGTCTCTTGTTGGGTTTAAGTTTTGATTGTGTAGTCTGGCTTCACTTCATGTTGCCTTGACTACAATATCTTCATATTTAAAAACAGTGTGTATATACTTGTGTCAATACAAGTGTATGCATTCATTTTTGTACTGTGTATTTGTAGTTGAATTGAGTTTTACTATGGCCTTGGTTCTTGAGTATGATATTTGCATTGTCCAGTTTTACAGTGCATACATGTTATATCTTTGTTCATGTCACTCTTTTGGTTTGTGATTCACTTGCATACTTGTTGACATCACTGATGCACTGATTTTTTTGGTTTGGGTGTGTCTTTGATGCTGGCTTGCATTGTCATTTGATCTATTTGCTTTTGCACTCCTATGTGTACTGTCTAGTTTGCAGTCGTATATGCATATTGGTTTGGTTTCAGGGTGGTCCACTGTACCACTGTTGTCATCTTCTCTTGACATTTTGGAACTTGAACTGTTGCATTCATGTGGTGACTGCAGTTTCGTTTTGTATGCAGTCTTGCCCTTGTTGGTTTGCATTGCATTGATGCATTTGGATTTGTTTTTCGAATTCACTTGAGTTGAATCTGGTATTTTAGGTTTGACCTTGTGTTTGTTTGTGAACTTTCATTGTGCATTCACGAGCACTTTGTTCATTTGATGGTTACTGGGTGGATGCTGTGCTCATGCTGTTGCAGTTCCATCTGGTTCATTTTGATTTGGGTTGGACCCATTTGCTTTTGATTCATTGAGCTTTTTTGTATTTCATCACTTTGGTGGCGAGGCAGTGCACGTGAGCATGTACTGCAGCCAAAACAGTATTGGCTTTTTAAGTGATATTTCAATTGTTTGAATTGTTTCGTGTGTCCAATTCATATTTTGAAATTGTATTTTGATTTGGTTTGATTTGATCATTTGGTTGTTGTCTAATTATCTATTTGATAATTAGATTATGAATTTCTAATTATTCATTAATAATTAGATTTTGTTGTTAATTGCCGTTTAGACAATTCTGTTGTTTTCTAAATTATCTTCATCGATAATCCTTTCAGTTACCTTTGTTGATAATTTGAATTTGCTGATTTGTTGTTTAACACTGTTACGTGTTATATTTACCGTTATCCGATTTCCTTATTAAAGGGTTGGATAGGTGAGATTTATTGTGACTGTCATCTATTTGATTATTTATTTATTATTGCTTATGTGCATTAATAACTGAGTTTGAATTAGACTGACCCATGTATTATTTTCTTTTGAATTTAATACTCGGGTCAGACCGAGTTATTACAGGTTGTAGATACCTTGCTTTGGGTTGCTGCTAGAGCTATGAAGTCTCTTTATATCTTTTGGAGTAGTTGTTGTCATAGTATAGGATGATGTGTATTCATGTATATTAATTATATTAATGTACTTGTATATGTAACATCCTGTGTTACAGTTGTAGTTGTATCATATGTATTGTATCACATGTATTGTAACTGACTTCAGTTATATATATATATATATATATATATATATATGAGATTTTCTATTATCTATGTTTCGCATTTAGCTTATCTGTGTTATTATTATATATGTTGTCCTAAACTATTATGAACCATCGTAGTTCGTTTTATACTGGAATTGTGTATGTCGATGGGAGTAAATAAACATAGATGAAAAATAAAGAAAATATACCGCTCCTATCGAGATAAACAATACTAGTGTAACGCCTAACTACGGATGGACGCTCCTATCCAGCCTTATTCTTCGTAATAACAGACAGTATTTCCTTTAATACTCTTTGTTATTGTGAGCATAGAGGTGGGGAGTCGCAAAAGTCGTGTGTGCCGTTGAGAGCCAACAGTCTACGTTTGATTTTATAATCGGTAGACTGCGACTTATGGTAACATAACGAAAGTCATGTGTGCCGCTGAGAGCCAACAGTCTGCATTTGATTTTACATCGATAGACTGCGACCTATGTGGGAGTGGAGAAGTTTCATTTTTGACAGCGAAAATCGAGGGCGCTGCTGCCTACAGTTACATGGACTTTTGCTGCGATGACAACGTAACCCAGGATGTAACTGCGACCATGGATGGGGGTGATGATTTCCAGAGCATTCTCACCAAAGATATTTCCTCTATTTTCAAACACGGTTTTCTATATTTTCAAAAAAATTATTTTGCCAAGTATTTTCACTGGGTGTTGAAACGGGTTTACCAAGTACTTATAGATTTTTAGTCCTACGCCTGATCAACGTATAATTGAATTTCTATGAGAACAATGATGGACTGGTTGAAACATCAAGTTATAAGAAGTATTTTTTATAAAAATCTATTTTAATAGTATTATGTGAATTTAAAAGTATTTCTAAAATTTTAAAATAAAAGAGTAAGCTAATTAGTTAAATAAATTATTTGATAGAGTGTGTTAATAAAATTTAACTCGGTTAAACAAAATGGAGTGTAAATTAATAATGAAGTTGGAGATAAACTCGAATTATAATAGAATTCGACTTGGATTGATAATAAATTAAAATAAGTGGAGATGTTGTAAAAATAAAATGGAATTGGATTATAATAGAAATGATTTGAGTTACGAATAAAATCCAATTCGAATATAAATGAGTTAAGTATGTGCTTGGATATTATTTTGATAAATTGAGAAGGTGAATTAAAATAAAATGGATGGTCATTCTAAATAAAATGGTTGTGAATGAATTAAAATGGAAGGAATTGAAATAAATTAAGTCGGAACTAATTTAATTGGTTATAAAACTTAAGTAATTATTTATTCACATTGATATCATCAAATTGCGTAGAAATGATTGTCGTTTGACGTAAACGAGATTTAATTAAATTCTATGAATTAGTGGAAGCAAATATAATTGATTTTTGAATCAATTGATATGCATATGAATTTGTTTGGAATTATAAATGAATTAAAGGTAATTAAGTGAGTTGTACATCACTTAAATTGAATGCAAAGGTAAGAAAAGTGAGTGGAAGCAACTAAATTGGTGATTGAAACCTTATTAATTACTTTTAAATGCTGTTTGGTAGGTATGGCTTATGAAATCTATGTGTTAGCTATTGAAACCGAGTGAAATGTAAGTAAATTTCCTACATATGGCACTTACATATTTAAATTGAGTAAGTATAGGTACCTGAAGGCCGTTTGGCTGGATTTGGACACGCTAATTGCTAAAATAATAAGTCGCTTGCTTAAAATGCTAAATAAATGTACGCCTACGCAATAAAAATAGGAAACATGAACTGTTTTTGTTTTTCCGACCATGTGGATCAATGTATATATATATTTATATCTCTTGTCAAATTGCAAAAGCTCCTCCGTACAAAGGAGACTCTGCCAAAATTTTCCGAAAATTTTGGGAGTTAGAAAATTTTTGGGAAAATTTTTGTTAGCGACAAAACGATTTCAAATTTGAATTTGAAATAAATTAGTGGATGAAACTAATTTAAAATAATGATATGAATCAGTTATAAATGGAAGATAAAATTCAACATTCAGAGTTGAAGATAAATTGAATTCATATGGAAATGGGAAAAACTAATTTGAATAGAAGTAGATATGAAAAATTATGTAAGGAAATGTATAAAATGATTTTAAAAGCTATGATTGGATGTTATTGCTAAGTAGGATATGCAGGTATTATAAAGGGAAAGGAAAATTGTTTTTGATTTCAGAAGATAAATTTGAATTGCTCGACAAAAAGGTATGTGTTTAAATTTCTGTATGAAATTTAATTGGGTTTTTGATCTAGCCACTTGGCCTTTTATTTTCTTTTGGAATTTGGGAGCCCGTAGTGGCATTTTGTAGTTGTACCGATCTAGCCGTGCAAAGGAGACACTGGCGAATTTTTTCGATAATTTAGGGAGTTAGAAAAATTTTGAGAAAATTTTGATAATTCAAAATTTGGTTTTAAATTCAAATTTGAATTGTTAAGTAAATAATATTATTGGGACTTATGGATAAGTTTGGAAAGCTAGAAAAAGGGTTAGTGTGTCTTTAATAAAAAGACTGTTTTGAGAATTGTTTGAAATTGTTTGTTTTTGGGAAAAAGTAAATGGGTATTGGACTATTCTTCTTAACTAGCAATTTCGGGGACGAAATTCTTTTAAGGGAGAGGAATGTGACGATCCAGAATTTTTAACAATTTAAATTGGAATATTTAATTGATTTTAAATATTTAAAAGTTAATTTTTAACTTGAATTCAAATATCACTATTTATTTGATAATTAAATTATTAAATTTAATAATTTGAAGTTGGGTAAAATGTTGAATCTGGAGTTTTAAGTCTGTTAAAAATATAGGAAAGTTTGTAAAGATATAAATAAATAAATATATATGTAATATTAAAGTGTACATAAGTAATATATACGGGAGATATTTATAAGCATGAAAACATTTGATGTCAAATACTAGCAGGAATATAGTAAGATGCAAGTATATATACATAAACTCATATAAGATATGTATGTTAACAAAAGAGGAGACAATATCATGACAAATGGCATTTCAAGCACACAAAATCTTGAATCAAGATCAAAAACCAAATCTAGTCAAATACAAAAGGGGAAAATCAACCTAATAAAAAAAAATCTATACAAAAGCCTGTACAGGGTTTTTCTGTTGGCTTACCCTATAATCCTTATCTTCTCTACATATATCTCCAACCGCTCTTCTTATGTCATTTCATTCGAACCAAGTTAAAACGAAAACCATACCACCATTTCACAATCGAATAAAAAAAGAAGAGAAGAATTCATCTCGTAGTCGCGTGGAGGGCTTTGGGGGGTTCGATGTTTTTGCGCGCACTCGGGATGAGATTCGCGAAGGCCGGGTGGGGTTGCAAATCGAGGCGCGTCTACGCATGGGGGTGCAGCAGCGTCGAGCTGGGTCGAAGTTATTAGGAGTCGCTCTTTGTTCTAGTGTAACGGTGAGTAATTCCTGCTCCTTTACCCAAATTATTGCACTAAGGATGGCTTCTTTTGCTAAACCTTCATCTAGATAGGTTTCGAATTTGATTCGTTTAGGCTATTTGTGCATGATTGACAGTTTGTATGATTCAGAACGCTGGTTAATTCTGTATTACTTCGTGTTTGGGTTTTCTTTTTTTCAAGGGTTCTGTCAAGATTTGGGTTTTGGTAAGTTTAGTTTGAATTCTTCTGCCATTTAGCTCGAATTGGATAAAGCTGATTTTTAACTTGTTTATTAAACTTAAACAATTGCTTAGATAATCAACTCCTATTGTTAGCCGAGAGTGTGATTGTAGTTATCCCTAAATTTCATTACGTTTATCCACATCATAAGTAGCAAGAATTTTAGTTGCATCTCTAAAATTTCCGAGGTCTCTTTGGCAACAACAGGATCATGACTCATTCGATAATTATTCCAAAAGAAGTAGCATAGTTTGATAAAATTTTCTAAACAGCATGTTAATTTGCTCATCTTTCAATTTTCACATGTTGTCCAATTATGTGAATCTTGAGCATAGATATTGATTGCATATGCTGTTTGAGTTAGTACCTGTTCATGTTTATATGCAGAATTCTTTTTAAAAAAATATTCCTTACTGTAATAAATCCTGTTTCCAAATATTTATTCAATCAAATAAAAGTCTAAAATTGGCTATATACCTCACTGCTAGCTCGAGAATCACACCACCAAACCACGACGAACTCATCAGAACCGAGCTGCCTCCATCTCGACCAAAACCCTAGCTGTGCAGCACCATCACCTAACTGCAACACATGTACCTGCATCACCATCAAGCTTCAGATTGATTTTCCATTTCATTGCAATAGCAGTCATCTTCCATCTCGACCTGACACCCATGTAGGCATGACCAAGGTCGCACACTCCACAAACCACCAACTCCAAGACGTGCTGACGTCGCCTCCCCTTCAAGCATCAAGTGGTTTCCATCGAGCATCACATGCTCACTCGACTTCCCAAAATCGCGATGCCTGCCTCAACCACAAACGTCACGGCCCATGTCGCACACTTCAGTGGTGAGCCGCACATCACCAGTATCTTCCTCCAGATGCCCTTCAACCCTACAAACCCATTTCCATTGAAAATAGCCTTCCGGGGCACAGTCTCGGAATTCGATGAAACCAGTTCCATTGGATCCATAATATTTAGTTATTATCGGATTTCAATTTTTGTAGCAATCAGAGTTGTCGTTTGACACTGACAGCTCAAAACGCATAGAAACTATTTTAATCGATTTAATTTAAAATTGATCGTTTATTTCTGTAACTCGCACATATGATCGAATTAGCCTCCGAAACACATTCCATTATGTTGGAAATGCAGGTAAAACCTTATAAACGCCAGGCGGCATGTGTTGTTTGGAGTTTGTTTGTAAAAAACTCGTTAAAATTGAGAATAATTTTAAAATAATATTTTATACATATATAAATACATTTACAAAATGGAAACCCTAGCTATCTTTGTCACGACCGCCTCCAGTTCATTCCAATGGCCGAAAACTTCAACATAATCCCTCGTTTTTTTCTTCGAATCCATGAATTTTCGTGTGGAAACTTCAAGTAGAAAGTTGTAGAGTGCATCGATCCCTACAGATCCAACGGTCACGATGGTAAATGGTGGAGTGTGGATACAAGGAATCGGCCGCGTTCATATTTGGATCGAGCTCGTTTTTCTTGGCCGTGGGGTGACCGAGCTCGCCGAGACTGTTGCCATGGGTGGAGCTGAGGCCGGCGCGCGATGTGGTGGGGTTGGATCTACCCATAGGCGATCGTGGAAGGAACGGCTTTAAGCCCTAGATGGCGACGTTGGGTTGCATTTGGACCCTGGAGAATTGCGTGAGAAGATGAAGTATTTACGGCCTTGATTTCGATTCTGGGTATGGACGACCGATGGTATATTATAAAAAAAGAATTTAGTTTAAATTTTATTTAAAATCTTTAAATCTGAATATCTTTTGCATACATTATCATATTCCAATTAATTTGGTAGTGCCGGAATCGCAGCGACGTGGTCTACACGCTGTAGCAGATCTGGAGACGTTTGGAGCAAGTGGAAATTTTGAATTATATCGAATGGTTCGATTTAATTGAAAATTTGAACGCTCGTCGAAACTCAAGGTGAGTTTATCTCACTCACATCTGGAATGCTTGTTAGTTTGAATAGTTAATATTTAAATTATTGATTGGTTGTTTAGTTGTATGTGATCATTATTATCAGATTTGATTGATATTTATTGTTGTGATAACATCTGTGGATGCAGAGAAACAGGTTGGAGGGATCCAATTAGATTTCTTACAATATAGAGATTATCTATATAATCCGTGTTGTATTTTATTGGTATTCCATGATGGATTAATTTGGAAATTTAGTTATGCTGTGTTATGGTTCGATAAATAAAATTTGATATTTTAAAAATACCAGTGAATGAATTGAGATTAAAGGAAAATGAAGGAATTTTTAAGTAATGAATTTAAGGAAATTAAATTCAGGAAATTGATTTGGAATTCAAGTTTTTGTTTAAATCTCAGTTTTAAAGGTAAATAAAGTTTTTAAATTTAAATTGTTTTAATTACTTTAAACGGTTAAATGGTTTGGATTTAAAATGAAGATTTAAAATCTAAGTAAAGATTTTTTTTAAAAGTCTAAGTTAAATCTGGAATCAAAATTTAAATCTGTATTCCAGTTTGAAATGAAAGAAAATTTAAAGTAAATTGTTTTTAAATGCTTTGTTAATGATAATTCGATCATAAATAAGAAAAATGTTTTTATCTTTAAATAAATGAAGTTTTAATGATTTGTAATTCATTAAATTATTAAGTTAATTAAAATGGATAATTAATTTATTTAATTAATCATAGTTAAGCACTTAAATAATTGAGTAATTAGAAATTAATTAATTGGATAACAAGAATTAATTAATTTGGATTAAGAGATGATTAATTAAAGTTTAATTTCTTAGAGAATAGTTAAAGGATTGTTATTAGTTAATAAAGGATCATTAACTATGGATTATCAAATGATTTATTTAGATGATTAATTAGATTAATTAATTAAAGATAATCAATTTACGGAATTGTTAAAGTATAATTACTTAATTAATGTAATAAATGAGAGTAATTAAAGGTTAATTACTGTAAATGGTTAAGGATAGTTAATTTGTGAAATTAATTGAAGGATAATTACTCTATGTAATTGAAGATAATTAATCAAGGTGATTAATTAAGATGGATATTTGAAGAATGATTGATTAATTGAAAGGTTGAAATTAATTAATGGTTGATTAAGCAAAGTTAGGTGATTTATTCTTAAGTAATTGATTTAATTTAATTAATTAATTATAATAGGAATTAATAATGATTGCTTATGAATGATTGTTTGAGTAAAATATCTGAATTGGATGATATCTATTGGATGATATGCCGTGTTATTCTATGATATGAAATGTTTTGTGACATGAAATGTTTGGATGGACATTTATAATGTGGTTATTTATGATGATGAATTTCTGTGCAAAAAGGTGACATCTTGCATTTAAAGTTGAATTGTGGTTCACTTATATAACTCGGGCTAAGATGGTATTAAATTTGAAGAGACCGGAGTCGGGTATTAGTAAATACCCGACACCTCTTCGATTCTTTATAAATTGATGTGTGAAATCAATAGGCTCGTACCGAATGATTTAAGTGAATTGGACTATTTAAACTAGATTTTTGGGAACTTAGAAAACTGATGTGTGAAATAAGTGATGCCTATAGCAAATTATGAATTTGTAGATTAATACGAGTTACCCGGGCTTTATATAAGTTGTATGCTTTGTATTCCATGTTAGATGGGTTTACTCACGCTGGTTTCCAGCCTGACCTGGGTGTTATTTTGATGTAATGCTCGGGTCAGACCGAGTATTACAGATTTTCAGGTAAGGACGTTCTAGAGCTCAAGAAACAAGCTGGATGGCAAGAACGTATGGAGTGTTTCCGCTGTATGATATTGTTGTATATCTGAGACTTGATGAATGTGTATTTCCAGTGTCTGTATATATGTGTAACTCTGATGTATTATAAATGTATTTGACAGATACAGAATTCTTTTGTAAACTGTTATTATTTGAATTATATTTTACCCGTTGCAAATGTGAGATGTTGGTGTTTCTTTTCTTCTAATTCTTCTATTTCTTTCTTCTTTTTCCTAACTATCTGGAATTTTCGAGATCGAAAATTCCGGGTCGTTACAGTTGGTAGATATTTAAATTTATTATTTTTATCCAATCTTTTTAGACTTGTTTTTTAGCTCATAATTAAGTGTTTTAAAATTGGTTTCAAGTTTAACTATGTTTTTAGCAATTACATATGAATTTTTAAACTAATGACTTTTAAAATAAAGCATGTATATTTTGGTTTTTCTATTTATTTCAAAATTCCTTATTTTTACATAATATTATATATAAATAATTATATTATATTTTAAAGTAGTTTAAAGGTGTTTTTAATATACTAGAAAGTATTTTAAAGGTATTCCTGTATGTATAAGTTTTAGAAAGTAACTTAATTATTTTATAAATTTTATAAAGGGAGTTTGGATTTTAACACTTAAGTTAAAATAAAAGGTTTTGTGAAATTAATTAAAGTGTATTATTTTAATTAATAAGTACGGACCTGATTTGATCTTCAAAAATAAATGTTTTAAAGTTAGTGACAGATATAAGTAAAAGATTTTGGGTTGTAGTAAACATTGTTCTAGTAACAATTATTTTTAACCTTTATTATTAATAATATTTAGATATATAGTTATATATTTACTAATGAATATTTAATAGATAGCTACAATTAAATAGTTTTGCATTTGTTGTGATAATGTTTTAAACAACACTTGTCTTAAACCTTTATGTAAAATTAAATCCTTATAAAGCAAGTTTAAAGAGAAAAGTTTTAAACTATAAATGAATATTTTGGGTTTGTTATAACAATGTTTTAAACAACACTTGTCTTAAACCCTTACGTATAATTAAATCTTCAAAAAGCAAGTTTAAAGAGTAAAGTTTCTAAAGTATAAATGAATGTTTTGGGTTTGTTGTGACAATGTTTTAAACAACCCTTGTCTTTAGCTTTTAAATGTAATCAGATCTTTAAAAGCAAGTAAAGAGAGATGTTTCTAAAGTATGAAATTATTTAGGTTTATTGTGACAATGCTTGATAACACTTGTCTTAAGCCCTTTTAAATGTAAATAAAACTTTAAAAGAGAGTTTTAAAGATAATGATTAAATGATAAGTGTTTTGGATTTGTAGCAAATAAATGTTTTAGTAACACTTGTTTTTAAATCCTTGAATTATATTTTAAAGTGGAAAAATGTTATAAATATAACTAGATCTTTAATAGTGGAATTTTAAAGTATTGAAATCTTATAAAAGAGAAGGGGTTTATAGTAACAATGTTTTAGTAACATATGTTTTTAACCTCTTTGATTATATTTTAAAGTAAGTAAAACTTATTAAGTGATTTGTGAATAAACTTATACTATTGAGATAAGTATATAAATACTTTTCAAGTATTGAAAAGAGTATAAGTGAATAGTGAAATAGTAAAATATAAGTATGTGACCTTTACGAAGAGAAATTAAATATATATATTTGTGCACACACACATATGCACACACATATATGTATATATACAAGTTAATAAAGGAAATTTCAATTATTAGAGGTGTATTAATTAATAAAGGAAATTTTATTAGATAAAAATATTTTTTTCTAAATAAAACAGTTTTCAATTAATAAATGATAAACTTAATTAAAAAGAGATTAAAAGTCGTTTATGTGACTTGAAAAATGCTTTAAATAACTTGATATTGCTTATATGTTTACTTGCTTATGAAGAGAATAAGGAAACTAGCTCCCTTATGAAGTCATTCACATTATTGTTAAATAAGACCGAATTCATCGATTCAATCTTGGGGAGACTGGGATCGGTAAGTGTTCTACTTATCGAAAACCACTAAAAGACTAAGATATGGGTTCTATGTTTTGCAAGTGGAATGATGGAATTCATGTGTGGTTCCGAAATTTGTTGAGACGATGGAATCTATGTTGGATTCATTATTTGTTTGACCACTGAAAACTCGTGTGAAGATGCCAAACGTAGCCTCTACATCGAAAAAATGACTAGTCACATAGTAGGTTGCACATCCTAGGTTTAGCTAACTCAAGGGGCTACTTCAATTCCATTATCTAGAGTATGCTTATCGATATGTAGGCCGACAGGAGTTGTTGATGCTTGGTTCAGGTTGTTCACGAAAGTGTTCGGATTTTGGGCCAGTTGTGTTTACCTTATGGCATATTTTGCCTAAAGATACGCTAAGAGTTACTACGCTATAGGATCCAGTAATATGGAATATAATAAATAACCAGTGTGGAAAATAATAATAGCAGTAAAGTAAAACGACACTAGGAATTTTTATAATGGTTCGAACTCCCGTTTTACGTCTAGTCCTAGACTCCTTTTGGAATTAAAGCTAGCAACCCTCACTTAACCCAGAGGAATAGGTATTAAACCGCCTAAGCAATGAACATGACTTAACTGCCTAAGCAACAGAACATGATTTGACTGCATGAGCAACCGAACAAGACTTTCTTACAAACTGGATTAACTTAACATTGTATGTTCTGAATAACACGTTTTGTCACTTGTAGTACACCCTTTTTATAATCTTTTCCTCAAGAATGATGTGTATAATTGTGTATGTATGAAGAATAGGAAGATTAGAATTTCTTATAAAATATGGAAGTGGAATTGTAAGCAATGATTGTATAGAATTTTGTAAGCAATAGAATCAAGAAAGCTATGCACTATGTATCAAGAAAGATAAGAAAATTCAACGATTTGATTAATGAAACTTGAGTTCTTTTATAGTGTATGAGAAGTTACAACTTCTGGTAAAAGCTCTCTATGGAAAGCTAAAGGATGCGACACTTCAGAAGGAAGATAACCTTTGGAATAGGGAAGTGTCTTTTCAAATTTTTGAATGTTGCAGGATTCAGTCGACTGAAAGTGCAAGGTCAGTCGACTGAACAGTGCAGTTCAGTACATTAAAGAATATGTGTGCGTATTTTGAATTCGATTAAAATACGCATGCAAATTTATTTGAACATAAATGATGATTCTTGAGGAAATATTTTAACAAAGCACTAAACTAGACTCTATATACACATTTGATGACTCTAGTTAAAATACATAACAGTACGAACCATACTTTGAGTTGTTAAGTCCGGATGTTGTCGTCGTCGTAGATTTGTGAATTGTTATTTCATGTCAGCAATCAAAACCTATGATCCAACATTCTTCCTGTTTTTTGAAGATGATAACTCCATTTTCTACGGACGAATCTTCGACAAGCTTTGTTGACTTATCTCTCCCTCTGAATATATTCCTACAATTGTGCTATAGTTTTCTCCCGCTGAACCTATGCTATATATTCCTGTAAATAATTAACCTTTTCTCCCCTTTTATCATCGACAAAAAAGAGAGTTCTCAAAGCAGAAAATATTATATGAATAATGACAAAGACGCATAGCATATAGCAAAGATCAGAAATAATATGAACTCAAAAATAAGTGTAGATAAGAAATAAAATATAGTAAGTGGTAGAAAACCATCTTATGAAGTTAGTGGTCTAATGTTCGAGTATGGTAATCTTCAAATTTTTCAGAAAATTTGTATTGACCCACCTGTTTGGAAAGTTTAAATCGATGATAAACAACACACAGCAGACTCAACCTATTCAAAAGGGAGGATTGTTATGGGGGTAAATAAAGAAAAATAGAGAAAGAAAGAAAACAAACATAGAATCTCAAAGCGGAATGAAAAATATGATAATCAAATAAATAGTAATGAAGCTACTTTACAGATAACATTTGATTACACTTTACAATAAAAAATCAGAGTACATACAACAATAATAACTTTATAATGCAGCGGAATAAATATAATGAATAATAATAGTATACAAATCTCAATCTTCGTCCTCTAGAAAAGCAATCTTCGATATATGAAAAGCTCGAACTGACCAGAGCGAATTGAAAAGACAAAACACTCGATTTAGAACTAAAAGATGTTATGTAAGTTAAATCAACAATAAATAAATATGAGTTCAACGACTTCATAGATGTTTACGAGGTTTTACATTTCCTATCCAGTGTTTAACGTGCGCGCAATAACTTAAGAGATGTTTGGGATTACCATCTCCTAAAGATCCGTTAAACTATCTACTACGTAGTACAATACGCTATTATAATACGTCTACAATAAAGTAAAGTATTAAAATAGTGTTAAGGCGTTACCCATATCCTCCTTAACACATTTTATATATTCCCGTAGCCTATCTAGTAACGTAAGCTCCACCAAACTGGTGGTTTACCCAGAGGGCACTCCATTGGTACGGTACAAAACAAACTCGTAGTGGGCGCGATAAGGCATGTGACAAGGTACACGAGGCATTGTCGGGGTAGAATTCTTTCATTAGCACTCCTGGACCGGTGGTAACTGTAGAATCGATTTCAAACTAGAAGGGGGTGAATAGGGTGATACTAATAAAAATTTAGTGCAAAAGTATATAAAATAATTGCAGCATAGATAATAGCAGCACAGATAATAGCAGAACATATAAAGCTGAAATAGAACAACACAGATTTACCCAGCTTCGGCAAAACCCTGCTTACGTGCTGCCCCCAAGGTTTCTACTAAAAATTTAGTAGTTAGACGCTTACACACGTAAACTTGCAGCACCCGCTATCGACTAACCAAACTCTACGTTCAAAACCCTGCCACAACTGCCACTGAGTTGCGAATTCTCGAACTACACCAATAATTTGTCCCCTAGTCACACGACTAGAATTTACAAAAGATTAAAAGAGAAATAAAAAATAAAAAACTAAATAAAAAAAGAAACCGTAAATTAAAATTTAAAGCCCAATAGAATTTAAGAAACTGGCTCAAAAAGATTGAAGTAAAAAAATTGTTCCCCTTTATCTTTTTATTTCTTCGGCCTTATATTTGCGTTGAAAAATGGCTGCTTCTTCTAGAGAAAATTAGGGCTTTTTGGAAATTTGAAGATGTTGACGTCGTTGATCGATCGAGCAGATGTTTTCACGTTCCTTACTTTGTCGGTCGATCGTCTCTTTGATTTTGCACACGGCTGCTTCAATTCGTCGAGTTCGATATGAATTGGTATGTGATTTTCTATACTATTCTCGTTGATATGCTTGAACTCGATAGATTTTAAATGCCGATGATGTTAATAGTATTTATAGGGTTTAATTCCCTAAAATATCATTTGAATAAATTGTTTGAATTCATCTACTAATTTTAGCTTGACCGTTCAATTTTGATTAGTTGCTTGTGATTGTTCCTGACCGGTTCAATTTCGAATATTTCTTTGCTTTGTTTCCACGACTTCATGAATTTGCTTTAGGTTTTGGTTCCTTTCTTTTTACTCCTTTGATTTCATTTCTACTCTGACTTTGACACTTTGATTTGTTCAATTCGAACTTGTTATTATCTTGTTCACCACGACTATTGACTTTGTTTGAAACTGCTACTTCTTTGAACATGACTCGCACTGTGTTCATGTGGTCTGTACTTGATTCATGTGCATATATATATATATATGTATACATGTGTGTATTCTCATGTATATATATATGTTTATTGCACCATGTAGTTTGCTTGAAGTTGTATTGTTGCTTAAATATTGAACTGCTTCCATTTTATCTCATATTGCCACTGCACTTGTATACGTGTTGTTTACTAATTCAAGCCAGATCATGTTGTTCATGTTGCCCGGTCTGGTGGTTTTGTTTATTCATTAGCTTGGTCTGGTTTCATTGTTGTCAGGTCTGGTTCCATATGTATACAGTCTGAATGAATGTATATCCTTTTTCCTCTTTGAGTACTTGCATTTGAACTTATGTCCATTTTTGTGTGGTTCTGCAATTGGTTTGGTTTCTTTTTGGAGACTGGGACTTTTTGGGTTCATGTGTTTTCATTTGGTTGTTGCTTTGAGCCAGTTCATTGCATGAGTTCAGTCAGTGTACATTTGTTTGTCTGATTTCATTTCATGTCGGCTTCAAGTGTGCTGTCTACCTCTTTTTTTACCAGTTTATTGATGATGCTTTGAGTCATGTGCTTGTTGTATATATGCATGTCTAAAGCATTGTGCACTTGTATAAACTTCGACTCACTAAACATTTTACTTGTAGATTTCTTGTGTCTGACTTCTATTTCCTTCATTTGGCCTTGCTCATTGATCTGGTTGAAATTTGTAGCCTTGGTTCATGGTGTCTTCACTTGTTCCTCTTGAAGTCTTCACATGGTTGTGTTTATGGAATCTGGTCCGGTTTCCATTCAAATGTTAAAATTTGAAACCTGCATTGTACCATTCGATGTCAAGTTTTAATACATGTAGTTTGTATACACTTGTGTGTATGCATATGTACTGGGTTGTAGCCTCAAGCCAGTTTACATTTGAACTTGAACGTGCAGTCTGCACTTGTATTGTCCATTGTCGTGTTGCTTCTGTCCTTCGCTTGGTTGTTGTATACCTCGGTTGCAGTTTGCATTTTTGCGATGAGTTGCTTCAAGTATGATTATATACATTTGCAATCTAGTTCAAGTTGCTTTGTTTTCATACTTCGATTCAAGCTTGCATTGTCTTCGGATTTTGTCTTGATTTTGGAATTTTTCTGCACTTTAAATGCTGGTCATCTCCACTTGTATACATACATACATTTATGTATGTATATATATGTGTGTTCACCTAAGTTGCATTCCATTGTTCACCATTTTCGTACTCTAGTTTTGTTGCAATTTAAGTATGGTCTGAAGCTTTTGTTCCACTGGCTTGCGTTTGAACGGTTGAGTTGTTTTCATGTGTACATATTGAATTTTTTTGGTCGAGGCTTGTTCTAGTCATTAAAAACTTGACCATTCTATTTTCCTTTTGTATTGCACCTGAGTTGAACCTAGCTTTGGCTTAGGTTTGACCTTGTACTTGTATCGTGACTTTATTTGTATTTCACTTGAGTTGAACCTAGCTTTTGGTTGGGTTTGACCTTATGCTCACTTGTCCCTGCAGTTTTATCAAGTATATATCGATGTGCACAGCCTTATAGCATAGACAGTGATACACTGTACATGTGACAAGCTGTTCGTGTATGATGAATTCAAAAATGAATATGATGACGAACAACCCAAATAACTGAGGCAAATAACATTTTCAAAATACACATTTTATTTTTCAATGCACAAATATTTCTTTTTCAATTTTACTACATCGGTGTTTATTTTATAGATAGCTCACATGCTGGATTCAATGTGGAATAGATTTGAAGATAAATAGGAGTGAATGAGTGATATGTAATGAGGTGCAAATGTAAATGATAATTGTATAGTGAAAAATTGTGTTGTAATTTGAAATTGTATTATTTGAAAATTGTACATATAGTGAGAGCTCGAATTTGTACTGTTTAAAAATTATGATAAATATTTATTTAAATAAAAATATCCATTTGATGTTATTTAATTTATTCAGCAAATATTTTTTTAACTATGTGAAAAATAAGATAGTATATTAACAAATACATTTAAATGAATATATATATGTGTGTGTGTGTGTCTATTATCATCAAACAAAAATCATATACTAGCATATTCAACGGTAATGCATAACAGCTACTATCGCGCAACATGGAATACACTCCCATAATCAAATCGAGGGGTGGCTATCAAATCAATCACAAAGTCATTATATGTTATCAAAGAAATGTGCCCGATCGGAGGTGCGATCTCACTTGGCCCAGTATAGCTCCTATTTTAGACACATCAAGCCGACTCACGGGAGTCAGGGCTACGTTAATATCTCATATAGAATTGTTCGTCAAACCATCCTACTTCATTCTGGAATGTCCACCACGTACACAGTTGTTAAAGTGGTTTTCGATATTGGCAGAGAGTATGACAATATCCGATCCCAGTCTCTTTAACAATCAAACGCTTATTTCACACCGAATGGTTCCATCAAAATTTCCAAAACCTTTTCATAATTTATATCAAAATATCATATTTTCAAAACTAAATCACTTTCAAAATCATATTTACGTTCGTAATCTTATTCGCTTTCGAAATCATATCATTTTAAATCATATTTTCAAATCATTATATTTACTCAAAATATGTCATTTCACTAGAAAATACCATTTTAAATCCTAGTTAATAACATCATTCACCCATAGTCGCTTTTTAATCAAGGATTTAAATATAAACACTTCCACTTTATATAGTCTGAAATTTAGAAAATAGTTTAGATAGTTATAAATAGTTTAAATAGTTAGCATAGTTTAAAATACATTTTTAAATAGTTCTAAATATTTAAAATAGTGTAAAATAGATTAAAAGAGTTTAAGCGGATTTAAGATAGTTAAAATAGATTTAAAACAGATTAAATAGATTTAAAATATATTAAATAGATTTAAAATAGATTAAATAGATTTAAAATAGATGAAATATATTAAATATATATAAAATAGATTAAAATGGATTAATTGGTTTAAAATAGGTAAAAATAGATTAAATTGGATTAAATAGATTATAATAGATTAAAATAAATTAAAATAGTTTAAATTGATTAAAATAATTTAAAATAGATTAAATTAGTTTAATTGTTTGAAAATCATAATAATAATGATCTTTAAAATCATATATTTTTAAATAGTTTATATTAAAATAATAAATTTGAAATTATTATCAAATTAAACCATTTCTTTTATTCAACACATTTGGACCATGTCCAACTTTCCAATCAACAAATTAAATTTTGTCTTTCAATTCAAATTCTCATTTAAAACCATTTAATCAGTATCGATTTCAAATCCATGTTCGAACAATAAATTCAAACTATTTCCAATTTAGTAGATTTCAAAGTTACATTTCCAAACGTTTTCAGTAACTCAATTCTGATAAATTTCATATATACTTCATACTCAACCTTAAATTTCAATTTGATTTCTTTAAACAATTCCTTTAAACCATTCCAATTACAACATTTAAAGCTTGGATTTTCAAAAATAATTCAGTTTATAGAAATCCAATTTTATTTCAAAATATCATTTAACCATATTCAATAATTTTAGGATTAAAAATCATTTAATTTAACCAATCCAGTGTCCGTATATAATTTTCTACCCTATGGTCAAGTGATACGGATGTATATCATTTCAATCTGCAATACATTTAAATTATATCATTTCAACCTTCAATCCCTGAATAAATTCCAAATTCATGAAATTGCTTAAGTCTATCATTTCAACCCATAACGATTTCTTGCTAATCTATCAGATCGTTCGGGTATGTATCATTTCAACCCATAGGGAATTTCTAACAACAACTAAAGGAACTTGCAGTGTTATAACAATATAAATATAACATCTAGTCATCCAACATCAACAATCAAACATCCATCACAATCACTATTCAAATCAACAAATAAATAGTAGCAATTGACTGATTATTAATAACAAGTATTACCAGACAACTTAAAATTCAATATTAAACTAAATGGTGATTAAATTCAATAAAATTTAGATTTAACTGGAATGAAAATTTAAATATACCAAACTTCAACCAATAAATTTCTAATCACATCATAAATTCATTTTAACTAACATAAGATAAATTAGTAGTTGCGAGTGGGTTAAAACATTCACATTTGATTTCAAATCGATTTGAAATCCAAAATAAGGCCCAAAATTCAACAGTCTCAGAATTCATCCAAACTAGTCCCAAAATGTTTGAAATATCGATACGATTGTAGCTGAGAAAACCGCACGTAAATCCGACCTCATATGTAAAAGTTATATAAGTTAGAAGTTATACGATCACAAATTAAATTAAATTAAATATAAATTAAACTCTTACACGTCATCACCTCGTTGACCGTGTCTGCAACCCTTGCCCGCTATCTTCGTGTCTCGACTTCGAACAAAACCCACGGCCGTCGCCCCTTCTTTCATTTATTTCCGCCTCCTCGTTCAGCTCCGACACAATCAGAACGCCTGGCCGTGACCCCATCACGAGACTCCACTCATTCTAGGTCGTGCGGCCTCCACGCCTCCTGGAACCACCTCCGTTTTCATGCGACTACCGCCTAAAAGAACGTCATTCATGGTGAATTCATGGCCCTCTGACACGAAGTAGCTGTATGGATCGAACCTGCTCGTTACCCTTTATGTGCCCATGCCCTCCGATCGAGCCATCATCGAAGATCCATCGTTAAACAAGGCCATGACCTATGGACGACCGATCACTAGTTTCTGGATAAACGATGGTTCGACTGCAAAAAGAATTGCACCAGTGGATTACGCTCATTGAGAGCTTTGAAACGGTTTATAATATGTCATGGTTTGGAGGAGTTTGAATTTTTGAAAAAGATTTTGATTTGAATTTGGATTTAGGGATTTAGATTTCCAGCCATTGAGAGGAGATGAATGGTGGAAATATCATTACATACAGGAATATGAAAATGACTCCTAGGGTTTAGGAAACAAGACAATTTATATGGACAAGGTCCGACAAGAAAGAATAACATATCAAATTAGTTTGTAACGACAATATTGACCTGAAAAGCCCTATCTGCTTCCGTAATGAAAACAGGTCATTCCATATATCAAAATAGATGTTTTCGATATTTTTAAACTCAGTGGAACAGGTTTCAAGTCCTAATTCCATCTTATGAAAAAGTTAGCTTTTAACGTCAATTTATCTCAAATTGATTTCAACAAATTGATTTCTGTGCGTTTAATGCCCGTAGGATCAAACGACAAGTCGGATCGTTATGAAACTTGAAATCTTACAATAATTCACTGTTACGGATCAGATGAGGTTTCGTCGAAATTCAAGACAGTGGCCAAAATGGCTATTTCACATTAATTAAATAAATAATTATTAAATTAATTAAATCACTTTTCCAATTCAAATTTAATAACTAATCATTTTTTCCTTTTTAATTACACAGAAATTAAATAATCCTTTTTAAAAAATTTCTATGTCAAACAAATGTTAAATATTGCACTAATGACGATGTTCAATTTCAATGGCAATAAATCCAATTGATTATTAATTTAAATTCCAATAAATACATTTATTTGATTTTTCCATCTTATTATTCAATCCATTATTACTCTATGGATATAATTAACATTGGTTTATCGTTTATTACATAAATATTCTACAGTTGTCATCTTTCAATTTTTATTAATTGCACTAATTCATTACATTAATTGCAATTGATTTCAAATTTAATTCAATAGATTAAATAAATAGGTAACTAATAACAATTTTCATCTTTTACTTAATTTAATCACAATTACAAGTTTATTATCTTCAAACAAATGTCATAACTACATACACAACACCGATCTTGTCTAATTACCACTAAATACATATTATTTCACTAATTAATACAACATTTAATTTATTTCCTTATCTCCAATTTATAACTAAAATTTATGTTTACAACCACTTCAATTAATTGGACTTACATTAAAATAGTTATCAATTGCCTTAAATTAACATTACTACATTTCATTATAGTCATTTTCTCATAATAAATTATAAATTTTAATTTCTTCTAATATTAAATAACAAAAATCTTATTAAATTCAATTTTTTAATTATCGAAAAATGCAGGTTATTACACTCTACTACACTTAAAACATTTTGTCCTCGAAAAGGAAAAAGAAAGGAAAACAAGGAATTAAGGAATTAATATATCTTATTCAAAGTATTCAATTTATAAACAATTTATTTACACAATTAAATAATTAAAATAAAATATCTCAATTTGTAAAACAATTAAATCCTTTTATATTCAAGTTCAATAAAAGTTTGAAAAACATTTCCACTTTCACAATACTTTTCTAAGTCCAAAATTCACGGAAATTTTTGGCAGAACCTCTTTTGGACCGAGAGGTCCGGAGGAATAATAATTTCAAAATAACAATATATATATATATATATATATCATATTTCAAAATAAATATCCCAAACCACGGGAAAAACAATATGATATCGCTATAAAACCGTAATACGGAAATGTACCTACTGGACGGGCAAGCATCACTTATTTATGAAAATAAAAGCAGTAGCTATTACTTCCATAAACCTGTATTTCACTTATATAATCCAAATGAGTTAATAATTATGTAAAAAGTGAAATATTAACTTGTTTCAATTAATAACAAAACAGATCAACACAACATAACAATGGCCACTTGCAACAGAACCACACAACCATCACATACAATCAAAGTAATCGATCATACATCCATAGCAACCAAAACAAATGGTTTGTTCTGGTTCGGAAACATTTAATCATATAAAATGATAAATAATACTAAGTATACCGTACACTCAACAGTCTTAGATAAAACTTAATAGATTATTTATGTATCCTAAACGATTTAAAGTATCACTTCCCAATCATCCCATAAGCCAAAACAAATAATAATTTCAAGTATTATTTAAGTTTATTCTTATTAATCTCGTTTCACATCATTTATTGTTCATTTTTCCCCTCTTCATTCTATAATGCTTATTTTTATTAATTTACATTCATTACTTATAAAATTCATTTCCCATTTATTCATACAATGCCATTTTCTCTTTTCATTACTTTATCTTCATTACTTACATAGGTTAATTCCATTTCAATTACTTAAAAGAATCAATGAATTCATTATTTAAGTATTACATACATTTAATTTCAGTTTACTTCACATTTACTATGTACTTTGATTTCCTTTTAACATCAATATTTATTTGTGAAGCAACTCATACTTAGATTTTTATTCCTTTTCCTTTCACTTTTATTACTTTCATATACAGTCTTTACTTTTACTATTTGCTTTAATTATAATTGGCTTCAAACAACACTTAAGTTTGTAATCATTTACTTAAAGTATTCACCTTTACTATTCAATCCGATTAGCTTAAAATGTTAACTTTAGCTTATAATCATTTTTCTTATAGTATTCACTTTTCTATTACATTTAGTTAGTAGCATTTCAAACTATTAACTTAAGTTTATAACAATTTATAATATCAGAATTCTTATTTACAGAAGAAATTCCATTGAACACTTTCATTTTCTAAGTTTTACTTGTATAATATTCTATTACGTATTCTTATTAACATATCAACTTTTAAATATTTTGGTAAGATATATATATATATATATATATATATATATATATATGTGTGTGTGTGTGTGTGTGTGTGTGTGTGTGTGTGTGTGTTTTTTAGAATGTAGCTGAATGTTACACAAGTTTATCTTATTCATTTTAGTTATCAAATGTTCAATAGTTACATTTTTCAAATTTTCATATCTTTTGATTTTCAATTTACCAATTTCCATTTCCTATATATATTTCATTAATCACCTAGCATCAAATTTCTTATATTTTTCTCATTTCCGTAGTTTCCAATTATTAATATAGTCAAGATTTCATTTCATTAAAATAAGTGGAAGCTACTAATTATCAGAAAGCTTTAAAACTCAACTCCAGGTTACATTTCAAATCATTCAAATTAATAAATATATACTCATAACTTATATATATCAAATCATATTTAGAAATTAAAATTTAAGATTCTCATCAAAACAAACGTGTAGTAAAATTACTACAGCGGCCTTCCCACTTTGAAACTCGAAAATAAACATTGATGATGCATGCACTCATCACTGAAATTATTTTCCAACGATAGAGAGGGGAGTACAGAACATTCCTTTAAAATTTCCTTTTAAAACATTTTTGTAATGTCCCACCTCAAGACCCACACTAACAAAGGGTATTACGGAGTAATACTATCTACTAGTGCAGAGAATAGGGCTAGTTAGGAGCGACCTTCCGTAAACTTTGTCTTAAACAAGTATTGGATACGTCGATTGGGTGCACTGATATTTTTTCTCTTTACCTTTTTCTTGTGGATCGACTTAACCAATAAATGTTTAACACAAAACTATGGTGGCTAATGGATTTATTCAGAACAAAATACAACAATAAAAAATATACAACATATCACAGAACAGACACACATATATACAGATACATCGTTAGTACACTGCATAGTGATACATAAGTGAGTGGTAACACGGACCAAATATATACACATCATGTCCCAAAAGAATATACATAGATCAGAGTATAGCTAAACGATAACATAAAAGGTGGACTAACATCCAAAAGATAGAAAAGTGGACCATAGCGGAAGCTGCTAAACGGGAATCTACAGCAGGTGGCTAACCTGAAACAACTCGGTCTGACCTGAGTATATAAAATACACGGGTTAGTCTAGCATAAATAAACTGATTAGAGAATGATAGGTGAAGTATAAGGATAATAAATAATAATTCTTCTCAATAGGGAAGAAAAAACAACATATGTCATCTCAAAATTCATGGGATGATAACAACTAGAACATTATACGAAATTCTCATGAAAGGGCAACAATAACAACAGCATCGATTACATATAAATGCCTCATATCATCGGCTTCAACATCGACATAATAAAAGGCTTCCATCAACAACAGGAAGCTAGGCTCCATGGCTAAGCCATGTATAAAATCTCAATCAACAACAAAACAACAAGATGGAAACCGCATCATAACACCAAATAGGACATGTAAGGTCCCAACAACCACATAATGTATTCACCATATGAAATTCTTTGAATAGCACGTAGGTTATATATATATATAACTCCAAGAACAACATTATAATGAACATATGGAAAACAACAAGATCTAAAAATCAATAAGAATGAAATCTATAAATAGCAACAACAACAGCATGGATCCATAACAACAACAACTGCACGTGCATATAATAAGTGGCCACGCCGGCCTTGCCAAGTACTATAATAGTGCGCTTATCAACGTTGGCCCCCCGGCCTGATGTATATATGTGGCCCCACCGACCTAGCGCTAGTGGCTCCCCCGGCCCAGTACCGGCAACAACAACGGAATGTGTTACCAACTTCCAAATGTGGGTAGCTTCGAAGGAACAAGTCTGAAATTAACCAGTATAACAAACCTATATGTCCAATACCACGTGGTTTATTATATCGTTTAAGTCACTTCCTTGTTCTCTCGAAGAGTGCAAAAATTATGTGTGTTTAAATAGAAAATACTTACTTTGAGAAAATGGGTTTTTAAATGATTTTGGAAATTATTTGGAAATTATTGCTCTGAAATTCTCTTTATTATAGAGAATATATATATATATAAATTGCTTTGAAAATAATTATAAAACATTTACTTTGAAAGTTATTCCAATTTAAAAATCATTCCGAAAATGGTTTAGAAAACACATGCATAGAAACAGCAAAAATCGATGAAAATTCGATAAAATTAACAAAAGACAAAATCCAAATGAACCCATCAATTCATAGTTCAAATTGACATTAATGTCAGCATTTCTATGAGTAGGAGTTATCCTTTTAGAAACATCTAAAAAAAATGCTCGAAATCATCGAATTCAAAAACAATTCAACGGAAAATGCTCAAACTTTGCAAAAGAACTCAATCCAGCGGCTTGTTTTGCCAATTCGCCCCTTTTAAACTCAGAATTTGAGAAAACATGAAACATAAAAGTTGAAGATGATTGCCATATCTTGAATTCAGGTAAAGAATCATCTAATTCGTACATTCGAGTCAAAAATTATGGCAATTTCAATTCTCAAGTCTAAAATTACAAAATTGTGAATAATTAAAATAACAACAGGGCTGCGGCTTAAAGAGCCAATTTGACCCTGTAGGTTAAAGAATTTGATAAAATATAAAATATGAAATTGAAAAGCATTGTCATATTTAGAAGCAAGAAAAATAATCACCTAACGTTGACATTCGAGTTCAAAATTTATGGCGATTTCAATTCTCAGGTCTAAAATTACAAAACTGCGAACAATTAGCATAATAACAGGGCTACGACTTAAAGAGCCAATTTGACCCTTTAGGTAAAAGAATTTGATAAATCATAACACATGAAAGTTGAAGAGCATTGTCATAGATAGAATTCTAAAAAAGAATCGCCTAATTTGACCATTCGAGTCAAAATTTATGGCGATTTCAATTCTCAGTTCTAAAATTACAAAACTGTGAACAATTAGCATAACAACAGGGCTGCGGCTTAAAGAGCCAATTTGACCTTATAGGTCATATAATTTGATAAATCATAAAGCATGAAAGTTGAATAGCATTATCATAGCTAGAATTCAAAAAAAGAATCATCTAATTTGGAAATTCCTCTTCATCTTCATCTTCTCCATCTCAATCTCTCTCTAATTTTCAGAAATTCCTATAACTTAACTTAGGAAATTCATTTCATCTGATAATAGATTGAAGATTCTAGAGGTGTTGTTGAAGAGAAATCAATCTTTGCTTGTTTTAGAGCTTCTTATTTCTATATTTGGGTTTAAAGAGAGTTCTTGAACTCACATCTATGTCTACAACTTTCTTTATTGTTAGGTATGAATTCCTAACATCTATTCATGTTCATTTGCTTTTTATTTGAATTGATTTTGTGAATTTTCCAATTTTTGGTTTTTGAAGTCCAATTTTATGAAAATCTTACCATGAATGTTTGGACATGTTATTCGTGGCGTATCGAAGAGCCTATGAGGCTGGGTTGTCACTTGGCATAAATCCCTAGTCTTCGTTGCTCGTCCGATCGCTCTCGAATCATTTTGGCTATCAAAGCCTAGGAAACTGTTTCCCAGACCAGGTGACCAGATGTCTGGTTATCAAGTCCAGACGTCTGGTTATAGACCCTGAAGAAAAGGAAAATATACGACAGAAAAAGAAAAATGGAAGAGAACAGAATCAGACTTCTGATACAACTTGTCAAACTTCTAGTGCTCCCTGTCAGATGTCTGGTACACCCTTCTAGACGTCTGATACAAATTGTCAGACGTCTGATACAACCTTTCATGTCTGAAAGGTTTTTGAAAATTTCCAGAACCTAAATCCAGACATCTGGATTTTCAACCAGACATTTGGAACTGCTTATTTTGCCTATTTTGGCCGCTTCTGAGTGGAATTTCAATTTTAATCGATTTTTATTGATCCGGTTTGTTGTTATCACTTATTAACGACTTTGATGACTTCTTTCTTTGGATTTTTGGGAATATCCATTTGAGGATTTGATATCGATTTTTATGGATTTAGTATACATTTTTGTATGTGAATATTTGGTGATATATTGTTTTTACAATCATTTCTGTGATTTATCACATTTAAGTACAAAGGTTTCTATACAAGTAGTAAATATCCAAACTCTTTCATCAAAAATGCTTTCAACGTTACTTTCAATTCATAACTCATTTTTGAAATCGTTTTCCAATCTATTAGTATATAAAAACCTTTAACTCATTCGTTCGAGAAATCCAATTAAACGACTTAGCAAAATAAGTGGTATGAAACGCTTGCGTTTACTTTGTCGGTTAATTCTGGAACTTGTTCAATTGAAATCTCGTGACAATTTTCGAGTGGAAATCTAATATTTGTTCGTAAATATTTAAGTTAAGCCATTGATTATGGGATGTGAATCTAAACTCATTTATTTACTAGCTTAGTGTAATTCACACTTTTTATTGATCAATGATGATCATTTTATGGTTTAGACTAGCCGTATGCAATGTCTCTTTGTCCACGTGGGGTACTATACCTCGTTTTATTGAGATTTGTCTCATTTCTTTTATAGGCTAACGACCTATGGATTCTTTGGAGCTTCGACTCATTTGTATGGGCTAGCAACCCATGTTCTTTTATGGTGTTCAATTCATCGGATGTACCGTTATTGTACTACGTCGATGTTCTGACTTATTAGGACCATCGGATGTACCGTCATTGTACTACATCGACATCCCGGCTTATCAGGTTCATCGGGCGTATCATTATTGTACTACGTCGTTGTTCCGAATTATTGGATTTTTGGGTCCATCGGGCGTACCCTTATTGTACTACGTCAATGTTCTAAATTATTCGAGTTTCAAGTTCCTCGGGCGTACCGTTATTGTTCTACGTCGTTGCACCAGCTCTATGGTTAGCGATCATCGGATAGCGACCCGTTTGTAATACACGTGTTGGTGAGTTTTCATGCTTCCGTTTGTGATAGGCCTCCCCCTTTGTGATTTCAAGATTTCTAATTGATGATTTATGGAATTTCTGTTTCATCAATTTTTGTGATTGCCATTGATATGTTTTTCAATATTTGTGGTTTGGTGAATAAAATAAAGAATATGACATTCTTTTTGGTGTATGAGATTCTTAAGATATTGTATGATTTTTGTTTGTTGTTAAATGTATACTTGACACAGTATGGCATTATTTTTATCATACATTTTTGTCATATCTCCTACCCTATCACATTTTATACGATATTTATGGCTAGACCGATCCATTTATTATTTTCTTCTTAAATAATACTTGGGTCAGACCGAGGTATTTCAAATGCTTCTACTTGCAGGGACTGTCATTTGACTTCTGGCTAACTACCTTAGCTTAGCAATTTTTGTTATTATACACTCGAGATAGAGACTCATTGATGTATACATATTCTTTTGTCTTGCACTTGTACCTATTCTTTTGTGATGTAGTGGATCTTATATAACCACTACTTTATGTACACTTTTATGTGATATATACATATCTGTTTTCGCCTTAGTGATATGAATATCTGTGACTGATTTATGTTATGTTTATTTTATATTTTTTTCCGAAGACCACATAGCCACTGTGTGGTAGCCTTGTGTTTCTATTTGATATGTCGGATTTCCTCTTGAAATGAAATGCGAGTAATACTATCTGACATATCGGTACTCGCACAAAGCAATTTCACAGATGGTCGCTCCTCAACAGCCTTATTCTTCATGCTAGTCGACGACATTTCTCAGTAGTGTCCTTGGCTAGTGTGAGTATAGAGGTGAGGCATCACAACTTGGTATCAGAGCCAAACTTCGAAACAATATAGAATATTATAGCAAGGATCATTGTCCTAAGACTCTCTTAGGAATCATGCCTTAGGATTTAATTCGAGTCAATAGACACGTTCTATCCGATTTTCTTTTATGATGCCTTGTTTTATCAATCATGATTGTTTGATAATCATTTTGAGATTAACCTTTTTCTTCTTCTTTCTTTCTTTCTTCAAGAAGAGAAATAGTTAGACCAGGCCATCCCAGTGCCGGCCAATCTAGTGTTACTCCTCAGGATGAAGTATTTGTGTCTGCCCAGCAGCTTTTAGATTTTGTAAAGAATGCTCAAGCCTTCGGACCCATTCCAAAGCCTACTCATCCTAGATCTGGGTTTGCACGCTTGTGCAGAGATTAAACCGATTTGGGTGGAAGGCCATTCAGGAGATCCGAAAGTTTTATAGAAATCCAAGCTTGGCTTAAATCATGCGACCGCATCTTTTCTCGCATGAATCTTGTTGGTCTCCATCGAGTCCAAGTGGCTTCTAGCATGCTCCAAGAGAGAGCATTAGAATGGTATGAGGAGATTATTGAAGCAGATCTTACTTGGGAGCAATTCCGAGAAAAGTTTGAGTTGAAGTTTGTGCCGGAAGCTGAAAAAGTAACTTTAGCTCGGCGTTTTATTGACCTTGTTCAAGGTGAATCTTCTATGATGGATTACTTCGCATTTTTGAATCTCTCTCTAAATACGGGGTCGAGTATATTAATACCCCGTTTAAGAAAATCAAAGTTTTATCTATGTATTGAATAAGAACCTCAAAAAGCCTTTACTTCTGAAACTAGAAGTTTCTTTTAATCAGCTTGTTGATATCGCTCTCGACTTGAAGAGGCCGATAAAGAAAGCGATGTTGAATTTGTGGGTGTCAAACAGAATTTCAACATCAACAAGAAGAGGCTTATTAAGTTCAAAGGCCCTAATCCTAATAAGAAAGGGAAGCAAGCAACTTCGATAGCAAAGACTCCTACCTCTAGTCGTGGGCAATGCTACAATTGCTGTTCTAAGGACTATTATGTTAATAGATGCCTGAAACCTCTCTTTTGTCGTTATTGCAAAATTTTAGGTCATCTTTTATCTTCATGTCCCAAACTTCCAAGTGAGAGGGAAGGAAAGATAAATATTGTGCAAGCTCCTAGTAACACTTCTCTTGGTCAAGGTATTTCTCGTTCTATCCTTGATGGCATTATTATGTTTCGTGATCAACCCGTTTGAGTTCTTTTTGATACGGGTGCATCCCACTCTTTTATATCAAAAGAACTTGTTGATACCTTTTCTTTAAATGTTATGGGCTTGATTGCTTCTTTGAGAATTGCGAATACGGTTGGTGGATCCGCAACACTCGTTTTACTTTGTAAAGATATCGAGATTATTTTATGTGATTATTCTTTCCAAACCGATTTGCATGTTATGCGCCACTTAGGCTTCAGAATGATTTTGGGAATGGATTGGCTTAACCATTATGAAGCCCACTTCCTATGTCCTGAGAGGACTATTCATCTTCGATATCCTCAATCTATCAAGCAGATTTCTATTGTTCTTAATGATTCAGATTCCAATTTGGTAGCATCCTTATATTGTCTAAACCCTCACGATGGCGATAATGATGATGTGGAAGATGTCATTTCCCTCATTCATGTTATTCATGAATTTTTTGACATATTTGAGCCCGTTTTAGGATTATCCCCTAAACGAGCAATTGAGTTCAGAATTAGTTTAGTCCTTGGAGCCCTACCTATCGCTCGTCCTCCTTATCGTATGTCCAACAAGGAAAATGAAGAGATGCGTAAACAATTATCTTAATTGGAAACAAAATAATTTATTCATTCTAGTTCCTCTCTATGCGGAGCTTCTTCTATTTTTGTGAAGAAATTCGATGGTACACTTAGCTTTGCGTTGATACCGCAAGCATAATGATCTCACCATCAAGAACAAATATCCCTTGCCTTGGATTTATGATCTGTTTGATCAACTTAGCAGTGCTAGGGTCTTTTCACAATTAGACTTAGCAACCGGTTTTCATCAGCTTCGTATTGCAGAGGATAGCATTTCATTAACATCATTCCGTACTCGTTATGGATCTTATGAATGGCTTGTTATGCCATTTGGTTTAACGAATGCTCCAGCTTCTTTCGTTGACATTATGAATTGAGTTTCCAAAGACTTCCTCGATCGATTTATTCTCATCTTTATAGATGATATTCTTGTTTATTCTAGAACCGAGGAAGAGCATGAAAAACATCTTCGGATTGTATTGGAAACTCTTAGAAGCAATCAATTTAAAGCAAAATTTTCTAAGTGCTACTTTTGGCAATCTCGTGTGAAATTTCTCGATCATATTATTTCTGAATCCAGAATTTCTGTGGATCCTTCAAAGATTGAAGCAATTCAAAATTGAAAGAGACCGGAGAGTGTGATGGAAATTCGTAGCTTTCTCGAATTGGCGGGTTATTACCGTCGGTTCATAAAATACTTTTCTAAAATTTCCATACCTCTTACTTGTTTGACAAAGAAGGGAGTCAAGTACATTTGGTCAGACAAATGTTAAGCTGCTTTTTAGAAGTTAAAAGAACTCATTTCTGATGCTCCTATTCTTGTGATTCCCGAAGGGAACGTAGACTTCATTGTATATACCGATGCTAGTCGTGTTGGTTTGGGGGCCTTTCTCTTGCAAAGGGAACATGTAATTACGTATGCTTCTAGGCAATTAAAGCCTGCCGAGACAAGATATGCCACTCATGATTTATAGCTCGTGGCTATTGTTTTCGCCATAGAATGTGGCATCATTATCTTTTGAGAGAGAAATTTGTTCTCTACATCGATCATAAATCTTTGAAGTATTTATTTTCTCAAAAGGAACTTAATTTGCGTCAACAATGTTGGCTCGATTTCCTTGCATCTTATGATCTTGATATTCTTTATACTCCCGGAAAGGGAAGTCGTGTTGCCGATGCCCTTAGTCGTAAGCAACAAGCAGTTGTTTCTGTGATGATATCCGAACGGAATGATCTTGAGACTTTGTCTACTTGTGAGATTCTAGATCGTAAATCCAATTCATGTTCATCTCTTGTTCTATGTAGCCTTGAGGCTCATCCTTCTCTTTTTGACCGCATTCTTGATGCTCAAAACCATGATCCCGAATCAGCTCATCTTAGCCAAAGTTGAGGGGAAAGAAATATTGATGGTTTGAAAGACTTTGAAATCGATGCTCGTGGCGACATTCAAAAATTTGGTAGACTTATCGTGCCAAATCTTAGTGATCTTCGTAAAGACATTCTAGAAGATTCTCGTCGTTCTAAATTTACCATTCATCTCGGTAGTAGTAAAATGTACGCGGATATGAAACGACTTTATTATTGGGATGGAATGAAATCTGATATTACTAAATTCATTAAGCGTTGCACGACTTGCCAACTCATTAAGGCCAAACATCAAAGGCCCGATGGGTTATTGCAACCTTTAGATATTCCTGTTTGGAAGTGGGATCAAGTCTCCATGGACTTTATTGACAGTCTTCCCCATTCTCGTTTTGGTCATGATAGTTTGTGGGTGATAGTAGATAGACTTACAAAATTCGTCCATGTTATTCCCGTTCGGTCTAATCGGACCGTACCTCTTTTGGACAAACTCTATGTTAGAGAAATTGTTAAATTGCATAGAGTTCCTACTTCTATTATTAGCGATCGTAAACCATTACTTACTAGTGGATTTTGGAAGAGTTTCAAAAAGCTTTGGGAACGAAGCTTAATTTTATCACCGCTTATCATCCTTAGTCCGATGGACAAACCGAGCGTGTGAATCAAACTCTTGAAGATCTTCTTAGTGCATGTATTCTTGATTTTAGAGGAAGTTGGAAAGATCATATTTCTCTTGTTGAATTTTCCTATAATTATAGCTCCCAATCTAGTATTGGTATGGCACCTTTCGAGGCACTCTACAAAAGGCCATGCTGATCTCCTTCTTGTTGGTTTGAGGCCGGCGAGAAGCTACTTTTAGGTCCAGATTTTATTCGTAATTCCACAGAAAAGATTGAACTTATTTGTCATAGGATGAAAGAAGCTTAAAGTAGACAAAAATCCTATGCCGATAACCGAAGAAGGAAATTTAGAATTTTCTGTGGGAGATTTGGTGTTCATTCGTGTTTCACCTATGAAGGGTGTTGCGTGTTTCAGTCGATCGGGAAAACTAGCACCACGATATATTGGTCTATTTCCCATCACCGAGCGTACTGGTTCCGTAGCTTATCGCCTTTTATTACCGGCTCAATTTTTTGTTATTCATGACGTTTTCCACGTCTCTCAACTATGGAAATGCCTTAGGAATTCTTATTCTATTCTTGAGCAGGTGCTATTGACAAAATTGAAGTTTCACCTAATTTGACTTATGAGCAACATCCTGTTCGTATCATTGCTACGGAGGTTAGATGCCTTCGAAATAAATATGTTCCGCTTATGAAAGTTCAATGGTCCTCAAATCCTAAGGACCGCTCTCGAAAATCCATAGAATTCATCGAGCGAACACATCCGGACTTACTTTCTCATGCTCTTTAAGGTGAACTTCTTATTTCAAATTTTCTTTTGTGTTGATACGCTTTTATGGTTATTACTCTTTGTTCTCTTCTTAAGCATTACGAGGATGCAATTTCTTTAAGGAGGGGAGTCTGTAACAACCCTCTTATTTTACGATTGTATATTTAAATGTTTTATTTAAATATAGCATAGTTAGTCGGATTAAAGTCCGAAATGCTACTTTTTGCAAACTATCGAATTAGGACTCGAGACTACTTCCATTGTGTTCAAAATGGCGTTTACAACCTTTTTGATTATAAACATCGATACGTTTGGAGTTGAGTGGAATTTTTGCTATTTTTCTATTGGGCTTTGGGTTTGGTTTCAGCCCCTTTTACCCAACATATTACCCTAACTCCACTCCACTCCTCTTCATTCCTTCATAACATTTTCCTAACGCTCTCAAGCCCTAGAAAGAATGTGGGAAGAGGAATTAAAATTTCTAAGCCCTAGTTTCTTTTAGGAATTCAAATTCAAGTTATAAATAAAAGAGAAGCTTAAATAAGCATCCTCTTCATCTTCTCCATCTCAATCTCTCTCCAATTTTCAGAAATTCCTATAACTTAACTTAGGAAATTCATTTCATTTGATAATAGATTGAAGATTCTAGAGGTTTTATTGAAGAGAAATCAATTTTGCTTGTTTTAGAGCTTCTCTTTCTATACTTGGGTTTAAAGGCGAGTTCTTGAACTCACATCTATGTCTATAACTTTCTTTGTTGTTATTTATAAATTCCTAACATCTATTCATGTTCATTTGCCTTTGATTTGAATTGATTTGGTGAATTTTTTAATTTTTGGTTTTTGAAGTCCAATTTCATGAAAATCCTACTATGGATGTTTGGACATGTTATTTGTGGCGTATCGAAGAGCCTATGAGTCTGGGTTGTCACTTGGCATAAATCCCTAGTCTTCGTTGCTCATTCGATCACTCCTGAGTCATTTTGGCCAACAAGGCCAAGGCAAACTGTTACCCAGACCAGGTGACCAGACGTCTGGTTATCAAGTCCAGACGTCTAGTTATAGACCCTGGAGAAAAGGAAAATATATGACAGAAAAAGAAAAATGGCAGAGAACAGAATCATACGTCTGATACAACTTGTCTGACGTCTGGTGCTCCCTGTCAGACGTCTGGCACACCCTTTCAGACGTCTGATGCAACTTGTTAGACGTCTGATACAACCATTCAGGCGTCTAGAAGGTTTTTGAAAATTTCCAGAATCTGAATCCAGACGTCTGGATTTTCAACCAGACATTTGGAACTGTTCATTTTGCCTATTTTGGCTGTTTTTGAGTGGAATTCAAATTTTAATCGATTTTTATTGATCCGGTTAGTTGTTATCACTTATTATTGATTTTGATGACTTCTTTCTTTGGATTTTGGGAATATCCATTTGATGGATTTGATATCAATTTTTATGGATTAAATTCACATTTTGTATGTGAATTTTTGGTGATAGATTGTTTTACAATCATTTCTGTAACTTGTCACTTTTAAATACGAAGGTTTCTATACTAGTAGTAAATATCCAAACTCTTTCATCAAAAATGCTTTCAACGTTACTTTCAATACAGAACCCTTTTTGAAATCGTTTTTCTAATCTATTAGTATATACAAACCTTTACCTCATTCGTTCGAGAAATACAATTAAACGACTTAGCAAAACAAGTGTTATGAAACGCTTACGTTTGCTTTGTCGGTTAATTCTTGGACTTGTTCGATTGAATTCTTGTGACAATTTTCGAGTGGAAATCTACACTTTGTTCATAAATATTTAAGGTAAGCCATTGGTTATGGAACATGAAGCTAAACTCATTTATTTACTATCTTAGTGTAATTCACACTTTTTATTGATCAATGGTGATCATTTTATGGTTTAGACTAGCGGTATGCGATGTCTCTTTGTCCACGTAGGGGACTGTACCTCGTTTTATTGAGCTTCATCTTATTTTTTTATAGGCTAACGACCTATGGGTTCTTTGGAGTTTCGACTCATTTGTATGGGCTAGCGACCCATGTTCTTTTATGGTGTTGATGTACCGTAATTGTACTAAGTCGATATTCTGACTTATCAGGACCATCGGATGTACCATTATTGTACTACATCGATTTCTCGGCTTATCAGGTTCATCAGGCATATCGTTATTGTACTACGCCATTGTTTTGAATTATTAGAGTTTCAGGTCCATCGGGCGTACCGTTATTGTACTACGTTGATGTTCCGAATTATTCAAGGTTCAGGTTCCTCGGGCGTACCATTATAGTACTACGTCGTTGCACCGGCTCTATGGTTAGCGACCATGCGATAGCGACCCATTTGTGATACACATGTTGGTGAAATTTCATGCTCCCGTTTGTGATAGGCCTCCTTCTTTGTGCTTTCTAGATTTCTAATTAATGATTTCTGGAATTTGTGTTTCAACAATTTTTGTGATTGGCATTGATATATTTGTTAATATTTGTGGTTTGGTGAATAAAATAAAGAATATGACATTCTTTTTGGTGAATGAGATTCTTGAGATATTGTATGATTTTTGTTTCTGGTTAAATGTATACTTGACATAGTATGGAATTATTGTTATCATACATTTTTGTCATATCTCCTATCCTATCACATTTTATACGTTATTTATGACTAGACTGATCCGTTTATTATTTTCTTCTTAAATAATACTCGGGTCAGACCGAGGTATTTTAGGTGCTTCTACTTGACTTCTTATCAGGGACTGTCATATGAATTTTGGCTAACTACTTTAGCTTAGTAGTTTTTGTTATTATACATTTGAGATAGAGACTAGTTGATGTATACATATTATTTTGTCTTGCACATGTACCTATTCTTTTGTGATGTAGTGGATCTTGTATGACCATTACTTTGATGTACACTTTTATGTGATATTTTCATATATGTTTACGCCTTAGTGATATGAATATCTATGACAGATTTATGTTATGTTTATTTTATATTTGTTTCCGAAGACCATATCCACTGTGTAGTAGCCTTGTGTTTGTATTTGATATGTCGGATTTCCTCTTGAAACGAAATGCATGTAATACTATCTGACATATCGGTACTTGCACAAAGCAATTTCACAAATGGTCACTCCTCAACAGCCTTATTCTTCGTGCTAGTCGATGGCATTACTCAGTAGTGTCCTTGGCTAGTGTGAGGGTAGAGGTGGGGCATCACATAATCCTAGCCCGTTATCTACGTATCTCGACTTTGAACAAACCCACGACAATGATCCTTCTTCCAATTATCACTGCTCCTCGTTCAACTCCGACATGATCAGATCGCCTGGTCGTGACCCTCATCACGAGACGCCACTCCCTCTAGGTCGTGTAGCCTCCACGCCTCCTGGAACCACCTCCGTTTGCATGCGACCTCCACCTGATAGAACGCCATTCATGGTGAATTCGTGGTCCTCTGACACGAAGTAGCCGTATAGATTGAACCTGCTCATCACCTGATTGAATGTGTGATGCAGCTCAGGACAGAGTCGGAGCAGTGCAAGCCCCAAATCTTCAAGACTTGAGTCGTCCACGACCTAAGAAAGCGGAGTTAAGCCGTCCACGACTTAAGGAAAAGGAGCTGCGACTTAACTCCAACGGGTTACGAACTAATGGAAAGCGGTTGAAGGAAGAGGCAACACTTGAGTTATTCTCTAGGTCGCTAACGGGTTACGACTTAACAAAGTCACGACCTAAAGCATCAGGACATTATGAAGATGAAGCGCATGAAGGCCTTAAGTCGCTGAAGACTAAGTCGCTGCCGGGTTATCTTCAGTAGGTCGGTCACGACCTATGTTAAGTCTTGAGTCGTTTGTATTTTGGATCGTTTGTTTTTAAGTGCCGCTGTTGTTGAGTCGTGTGGTCTGTATGTGATGAGTCGTGAACGACTTATGATAGGTCGGGTGTGATTTCATTGTAATGTTGATGAGTCGTAAGTCGTTAGGTCGTATACGACCTAGGTGTTGTAAACATATGTGTGTGTTGTAACTTGAGTCTTGTACCGATGAGTCGTAAGTCATCACTTTTGTGTGTTTTAAGTCGTGTACGACTTAAGTGTTGGAGTCGCGCTTATTGATAGGTCGTTGCCGACCTATGGGTGAGTCGTAAGTCGTGTACGACTTAAGGAGCCAGTTGTAAAAATGCTATAAATAGGGAGTGTGTTGTACATTTTGAGGAGGTTGATTGTTGAATAAAACTTTGTTTGATTGCTGTGTGCTTTCATTTAAATTGGTAGTCGAGTGTGATCTCCTATCTCCACTTTCGGTTAATCGAGTGCGCTCGATTAAACGATTGTTGAAGCCAATTCACGGTATCAAGTGCGCTTGATCAACGTTTGAAGAATTGTAGATCTTCTTTCACGGTATCGTGCGCGATCAACGTTTTGAAGATAGCTAGAATTCGGTATCTTTGTGATCAACGAATTTGGGCATTTCAGTATCTTCAATCCACCGTTTGCTACTTTCATCGATCTATATCGTTTTGTTATTATCCGCTGCGTCAGTTTTTGGTATCAGAGCTAGACTTAGCCAATCATAGCTAAGCCGAGCCTTGGAGCCAAGGAGTTTGAAGTTGGTGTTCATCGTGTTCATAGTTTGTTGCAACAAGAGGAGAACTTTCGATCCATTCCACTTTGGATCAAAGTGTGGAAGTTGTTTGAATTTGGCCGAGAGAGTTTGCGCACCTAAGTTTGATATTGAAATCGTGCTTTGTTGAAGCCGAGCCGACCTAAGCCTTGGGTCGTTACCTATTGCCGAGTTGAGTTGAACCGAGCTAAGGAGTTTGTGCGAGCTAGTGTTGAGCCGTACTTTTTTTTGTTGAAGTTTTATTTGTAGAAGATTTGTGAAGTTTTGAAGTGTTTGTGAAGATCAATCATGCCACCAAGGAGAGCTAATCGTCTTCAAAATGTGGAAGCGTTGTATAGAAGGGAAGCAGCCGAGCAAATGGAACAATTCATTAATGAGAAATTTGATGAAGGTATTGGAAAGCTAGAGAAGTTAATGAATGATTTGAATCAAAATCAAAGGAGGAGATCACCAATCTCGAACCATGGAGGAAACCGAGTTTCGCCATCGGTTACGGAAGCGAGAAGGGTTTCACCGCAATCTATTAGAGAGAGAAGAGAAACATCAATTTCATCAAGGAGAGATCACCATGACTATGGACATGAAGAGAGAAGAACTCCATGTGAGTTTGAAGATGAGCCATATAGAGATGAAGAGAGACATAGTAGAAGAGACATGCGTGATCAAAGGTATGTTGATGGTCGAGATCGATATAGACATGCATTTGATTTTAATGAAGAGGGTGATAGAGCTAGCATTCATTATCGAGATCGAGACCAAGTTCGAAATTCATATCGAGATGTAGATGATGATCGTCGTTGGGAATCGGGTATGAAGATGGAAATTCCAGAGTTCAAGGGTGGAATGGTAGCTGAAGAATTTTTGGATTGGTTGTCTAATGTTGAAGAGATTTTTGATTTCAAAGAGGTTCCGGAAAATCGTCGAGTGAAGTTGGTTGCTACTAGGTTGAGAGGTAGAGCTTTGGCGTGGTGGCAGCAAACTAAACTTACAAGGGAGAGAATGGGAAAGTCAAAGGTTGAATCTTGGGATAAGATGAAGAAGATGATGAAAGCTACATTCTTGCCTTACAATTATCAATCACTTATGTATCAGAGATTGCAGAATCTAAGGCAAGGGACGAAGACTGTTAATGATTATGCTGACGAATTTTATCAACTGATTGCTCGAAATGATATTATGGAGACAGAGGAACAGCTGACTGGTAGATTTGTTGGATGATTGAGGATGCAGATTCAAGATATGGTGAATATGTTTGATCCTAGATCTGTAGCAGAAGCACATCAGAAAGCGTTGGCTTGGGAAAAGCAGGGAAGGCGTGGATGTGGTGTGTTTACTAATTCCAACAATCAAGTGAAGGGTGTTAGTGGAAGTTCTAATGTTCCTAAATCTATCAGTAAACCAGTTGTGAATGAAGTTGCGAAGGCGAAGGTCAACAACAGTTTCAAATGTTATAATTGCCAGGAAGTGGGTCACAAGAGTAATGAATGTCCGAAGCCGAAGAAACGAACTATGATTGCTGAAGTTGAAGGTGAGGATGTTGGTGAAGGTTATCCTAATCCAGTTGAGGAGGATGAACAGGATGTTGCGTCAGGAGATGAAGGATGTAATCTTATGATGAGGAGATCTTTTTTAATACCGAAACAGGAAGAAGAAGCTATTTGGTTGAGGAGTAACATCTTTCAGTCAACATGCACTATTCTGGGGAAGGTTTGTAAGTTTGTGATTGATGCAGGAAGTTGTGACAATATTCTTTCCACTGAAGCCGTGAGAAAGTTGAAGCTGAAAACGGAGAAGCATCCAAATCCTTACAAGTTAGCGTGGTTGAGAAAAGGAGGAGAGGTGAAGGTGGATAGGCGAGTTCGAGTTCCATTTTCTATTGGGAAGAAGTACAAAGATGAGATTTGGTGTGATGTTGTGGAGATGGATGTTTGTCACTTGCTTTTGGGAAGACCATGGCAGTATGATCGAGCAGTGCAGCATGACGGTCGGACCAATAGCTACAGCTTTATGTTTGAAGGCGTTAAAATTATTTTGGTTCCAAAGAAGAGACAACAAGAAGAAAGTAAATCATAAGAGATTGAGGAGCTGAAGACTTTATTGACTTTGAAGGAATTTATTGAAGAAGTAGAGGAGAGTCCAGAGGTATTTTTGTTGATTGGACATGAAACGACTGAATCTGTTGAAATCCCAGAGGAAGTAAAGCCAGTGCTAGAAGAATTCAGTGATGTGTTTCCTGAAGAATTACCAACGGAGTTACCACCATTGAGGAATATTCAACATCAGATTGATCTTGTGCCAGGGGCAGTATTACCACACAGGCCACATTACAGGATGAGTCCTAAAGAGCATGAGGAACTGAGAAGGTAGGTGGAGGGGTTGTTAGAACAGGGGCGAGTTCAGGAGAGCTTGAGTCCTTGTGCAGTGCCTGCTTTATTGGTGCCAAAGAAGGATGGTTCATGGAGAATGTGTACGGATAGTCGGGCTCTGAACAAGATTACTGTGAGATACAGGTTTCCTATGCCGAGGTTTGATGACTTGATTGACCAGTTGAGTGGAGCTGTTGTGTTTTCAAAGATTGACTTGAAGAGTGGGTACCATCAGATTCGTATTAGACCAGGTGATGAGTGGAAGACTGCTTTCAAAACCAGGGAAGGTTTATACGAATGGTTGGTTATGCCGTTTGGTTTATCGAATGCACCGAGTGCTTTTATGAGAGTGATGAACCATATTTTCAGACCATACATTGGGAAGTTTGTAGTAGTTTACTTTGATGATATTTTGATCTACAGTGGGAGTATGGAAAAGCATGTCCAACATTTGCATGAAGTACTGTTGATTCTACGATGGGAGAAATTTTATGCTGCAACAAAGAAGTGTGTGTTCATGACTCGAAGTGTTTTATTTCTGGGATATGTTCTATCGAAGGAAGGAATTCAAGTGGATTAAAGTAAAGTAGAAGCTGTCAGGAGTTGGCCACAGCCGAAGACAATTACTAAAGTACGAAGTTTTCATGGATTGGTATCTTTCTATCGAAGATTCATTCCACACTTTAGTAGTGTGATGGCACCTATAACCGATTGCATGAAGGGAAAGAAGTTTGAATGGACAGAGGAAGCAGGGGTTGCTTTTGAGGAAATCAAGACGCTATTGACGACAGCACCAATTCTAGTTTTATCGGATTTTCAGTTGTTGTCTGAATTACATACTGATGCGTTGAAGGTTGGGGTTGGTGGAGTATTGAGTCAGAAAGGAAGACCAGTTGCTTATTTCAGTGAGAAGTTATTTGGAGCTAAGTTGAGATATAGCACTTATGATGTGGAATTTTACGCAATTGTTCAAGCTGTGAAGCACTGGAGACATTATCTGTTTCAGAAGGAGTTTGTTCTTTATACGGATCATGAAGCTTTGAAGCATTTGCAAGGGCAGGATAAAATTTCAGCTAGGCATGCTTCATGGGTCACGTATCTACAACAGTTTACTTTGTTGTTAAGCACAAATCGGGGGCGATGAATCGTGTGGCTGATGCTTTGAGCAGGATGAATCATTTGTTGACAACAATGAAAGTTGAAGTGACAGGGTTTGAACTATTGCCAGAATTGATTAAAGAAGATCCTTACTTTATGAAGTTCGTTGAGAAAGTCAAGGATGGGAGTACTGATGAATTTGTGTTGATAGATGGATTCTTATTCAAAGGGAATCAATTATGTGTACCAGATTGCAGCTTGAGAATGAAAATTGTGAAAGAGTTGAACGAAGAAGGACATGTGGGTAGAGATCGAACATTGCAGTTGGTTTCTCAGTCTTATTATTGGCCGTCAATGAGAAGGGAAGTTGAAAGGTTTGTGCGTAGATGTCATGTTTGTCAGGTTTCGAAAGGGACAGCTACAAATGCGGGATTGTATATGCCATTACCTGTTCCTACAAAACCATGGGTAGACATTAGCATGGATTTCGTGTTGGGTTTGCCCAGAACTCAAAGGGGGAATGACTCTATATATGTTGTGGTGGATCGTTTCTCGAAGATGGTACATTTTATTGCTTGTAAGAAGACGGCGGATGCTGTTCATGTTGCTCAGTTATTTTTCAAGGAGATCTATCGACTTCATGGATTGCCAGAATCTATTGTGTCGGATAGGGATACTCGTTTTCTGAGTCACTTTTGGTTAAGTTTATGGAAGATGGTCGGAACGAAGCTGAATTTTAGTAGCGCTTACCATCCACAAACTGATGGGCAGACGAAGGTTGTGAACAGATCGTTGGGAAATTTGTTGCAATGTCTTGTGAAGGACAATCTGAAGAGTTGGGACATGAAGTTACGCCAGGCAGAGTTTGCACATAATCATGCAGTGAATCGTAGTACGGGTTTCAGTCCTTTTTAGATTGTATATTCAAATCTACCCAGGGGACCGTTGGATTTGGCAGTAGTACCACAACCGAAGGGGACGGTTAAACGAGCTGTAGATTTTGTTGATGGGTTAACTGAATGTCATAAAATCGTTCAGGAACGATTGGTGAAGGCAAATGAGAAGTATAAGCGAACTGCAAATTTGAAGCGACGAAGTGTTGAATTCAACGAAGGTGATTTGGTTTATGCTGTGTTGACAAAGGATCATTTTCCAGTGGGTGCTTATAACAAGTTGAAAGCCAAAAAAATTGGTCCTGTAGAAGTCGTGAAATAGATTAATGAAAATGCTTATAAGTTGAAGCTACCGGAGGATGTATACACTTCTGACGTATTCAATGTTAAGCATCTCGTACCACATTATGGGGTTGAACAATCCGATGTGGAAGAATTTACAAATTCGAGAACGAATTTTTCTCAACCTGGGGAGGATGATGCAGCTCAGGACAGAGTCGGAGCAGTGCAAGGCCCAAATCTTCAAGACTTGAGTCGTCCACGACCTAAGAAAGCGGAGTTAAGTCGTCCACGACTTAAGGAAAAGGAGCTGCGACTTAACTCCAACGGGTTACGACCTAATGGAAAGCGCCTGAAGGAAGAGGCAACACTTGAGTTATTCTCTAGGTCGCTAACGGGTTACGACTTAACAAAGTCACGACCTAAAGCATCAGGACATTATAAAGATGAAGCGCATGAAGGCCTTAAGTCGCTGAAGACTAAGTTGCTGCCGGGTTATCTTCAGTAGGTCGGTCACGACCTATGTTAAGTCGAGTCGTTTGTATTTTGGGTCGTTTTTTTTAAGTGCCGCTGTTGTTGAGTCGTGTGGTCTGTATGTGATGAGTCATGAACGACTTATGATAGGTCGGGTGTGATTTCGTTGTAATGTTGATGAGTCGTAAGTCGTTAGGTCGTATACGACCTACGTGTTGTAAACATATGTGTGTGTTGTAACTTGAGTCTTGTACCGATGAGTCGTAAGTCGTCACTTTTGTGTGTTTTAAGTCGTGTACGACTTAAGTGTTGGAGTCGCGTTTATTGATAGGTCGTTGCCGACCTATGGGTGAGTCGTAAGTCGTGTACGACTTAAGGAGCCGGTTGTAAAAATGCTATAAATAGGGAGTGTGTTGTACATTTTGAGGAGGTTGATTGTTGAATAAAACTTTGTTTGATTGCTGTGTGCTTTCATTTAAATTGGTAGTTGAGTGTGATCTCCTATCTCCACTTTCGGTTAATCGAGTGCGCTCGATTCAACGATTGTTGAAGCCAATTCACGGTATCAAGTGCGCTTGATCAACGTTTGAAGAATTGTAGATCTTCTTTCACGGTATCATGCGCGATCAACGTGTCGAAGATAGCTAGAATTCGGTATCTTTGTGATCAACGAATTTGGGCATTTCAGTATCTTCAATCCACCGTTTGCTACTTTCATCGATCTATATCGTTTTGTTATTATCCGCTGCGTCAATGTGCCCATGCCCTCCGATCGAGCCATCGCTGAAGATCCACTATTAAACGAGGCCATGGCCAATGGGCGGTCGAGAACAAATCCCTGATTTCTAGACATATGGTGATTCGATTGCGAAAACAAATTGCACCACGGATTACGCTCGTCGAGAGCTTCGAAATGGTATATAATATGTCATGGTTTGGAGGAGTTTGAATTTTTGAAATTGATTTTTATTTGAATTTGATTTGGGGATTTAGGTTTTCAGCCATTGAGAAGAGAGGAACGAAATTTTTTTTCAATATGTATAGGAATAAGAAAATTACTCCTAGGGTTTGTGAAACAAGACTATTTATATGGACAAGGCCCGATAGAAAAGAATAGCATATCGAATTAGTTCGAAACGATAATAACGACCCGAAAAGCCCGTTCTACTTCAGTAACGAAACCAGGTCATCCCATATATCAAAATAGATGTCTTCAATATGTTTAAACTCAATGGAACAAGTTTCAAGTCTTAACTCCATCTTATGAAAAAGTTAGTTTTTAACATCAGTTTATCTCAAATTGATTTCAATGAATTGATTTCTGTGCGTTTCAAGCCCGTACGATCAAACAACAAGTCCAATCGCAACGAAACTTGAAATCCTACAAAAATTCACCATTATGAATCTGATGAAACTGATTTCGTCGAAATCCTAGATAGTGGCCAAAATGGCTATTTTCACATTAATTAAATAAATTATTATTGAATTAATTAAATCACTTTTTCAATTCAAATTTAATAACAAACAATTTTTATCATTTTTAATTACATAGAAATTGAATGATCTTTTTAAACAAATATCCATGTCAAACAAATGTTGAATATTGCACTAATGACGGTGTTCAACTTCAATAGCAATAAATCCAATTGATTATTAATTTAAATTCCAATAAATCCATTTATTTGATTTTTCCATCTTACTATTCAATCCATTATTACTATGGATATAACTAACATTGGTTTACCGTTTATTACATAAATATTCTACAGTTGTCATCTTTCAAATTTTATTAACTGCACTAATTTATTACATTAATTGCAATTGATTTCAAATTTAATTCAATAGATTAAATAAATAGGTTACTAATAATAATTGTCACCTTTTACTTAATTTAATCCCAATTATAAGTTTATTATCTTCAAAAAAATGAAATAACTACTTGCACAACACTGATCTTGTCTAATTACCATTAATTACATATTATTTCATCAATTAATACAACATTTAATTTATTTCCTTATCTCTGATTTATAACCAAAATTTATATTTACAATCATTTCAATTAATTGGAATTACATTAAAATAATTATCAATTGCCTTAAATTAACATTACTATATTTCTTTATAGTTATTTTCGCATTAATAAATCATAAATTTAATTTCTTCCAATATTAAATAGAAAAAATCTTATTAAATTCAATATTTTAATTATTGAAAAATGCGAATCGTTACACAATTTTAAATTTAAAAAAGTTTTTGCAAAAATAATTATAGAGATTTTAAAGACATAATTTCTAATTCTCTTCTAAGTTTAATAAATTTTCATTCAAAGGTTTTGTAAATATATTAGTAGTTGATTTTCAGAGGATAAGAATTCTAATCTGACTAAATCCTTTTCAATATTATCACGAAGAAAATGATGATGTATGTCAATATGTTTAGTTCATGAGTGATTGACATGATTTTTAGATAGATTTATAGCACTTGTGTTATCATAGAAAATAGTTGATTTAGATAAATTTATACGAAAATCAAGAAGTGATTGTTGCATGTAAATGACTTAAGCACATGCTAAAGCAACAGAAATGTATTCTGCCTCATAAGTTGAGAGTGAAACACAATTTTGTTTCTTGCTAAACCAAGAGACTAAGGATTGTCCAATGAAGTGACAAGTCCCCTTGTAATTTTTCGATCCGTCCGACATCCTCCAAAGTCAGCGTCACTATATGAAACTAGCTCGAAAGGACATTCTTTCAGATAAAAAAGTCTGAAATCTTTGGTTTTGCTTTGATAACGCAAGATTCGTTTCACCGCTCGCATTTGCGCTGCTTTAGGATTTGCTTGAAATCGAGCACATAAACAAACACTCATCATTATGTCCGGTCTACTAGAAATTAAATAAAGTAATGATCCAATAGTACTTCGATATAATTTTTGGTTGACACTGTTGCCATCTTCATCTCTATCAAGCTGTATTGTTGTACTCATTGGAGTTGGTTGTGTGATGACCCACATTTCGGAAGGTTAAAATCGACAATAATCCACACATATCTGACTTAAACAATCTGAAATGTAGATAATCAATGGGGATAAATAAGAAAAATAAGAAGAGAAGAAGAAAACAAAACACAGAACCCCACAGCGAAAACGATAAAATACAATAATCAAATAAACAATTCATGAAGTTGTTTACTATGCATTTGATTTTAATCTACATACATTTATCAGGTTATATATATATATAAGTCAGAGTAAATAATCAATACAGCAGAATAACATGATGTGGGGATAATAATAATAGTGATATATCAAAACTCTGTCTTCGTCCTCCAGAGAAAAGTTTTCAATACACTGAAAAAAACTCAGGACTAACCCGAGCGTAATGAAAAAACAAAACACTCAAGTCAGGACTAAAATACTCTTATGTAACTCAAATTAATATCACTATAATGAATACAAAAACTTAAAAGATGTTACGGGATTTTTCATCTCCTAAGGATCCGTTAAACAATTTATATATAATAGTATATGCTATAATAGATAATGTCTATCAGTAAAATAAATATCAAAATAGCGTTAAGTCTTTACATTGATCCACCTTAACACATTTTTACAATTTAAACCAAAGTCGTAATATGCTCGTATAGGGATAAATATAACAAGGCACGTGAGGCTATGCCCAAGGTAGGATTTTACCAGTTTACCCTTTCTGGCTGGTCGTAACCCTCCCGTGGCCCACCGCGACAATCAATCCAAATGAACAAAAGGTGCACCATCGAATACGAAATCACAATAGTAATACGAGGGATCAAAGTCACTGGAGGTAGCTAACCTCAATGGCCAGACATAGGCTCTTGTTTTAGTCATTTTAATTATCACACGAATGTCAAGGCTATCCATCATCGTTCTCTTACTTCATTCCAGTAAATGTCACCAATTCAACCACTACATTATGGATATCATCCACCGTGTACAAAGTTGTTAAAGTGGTTCCAATATTGACAAAGAGTATGCCAATAAGAGGCCCTAGTCTCTTTAATAATCAAACGTCATTTTACACACTGGTTGGTTCTTTTGAATTTCAAATCAATTCGTATTTGATATCAAAATATCGTATTCGCTTCAAAAGTCAAATCTATTCCGAAATCATCATATTTGCTCAAAAATCATATCCATTTCGAAATCATCGTATTTACTCAAAATGTCAATTCAACACAATATATCGATTTCACTTCAAAACTAGATTCGAGTTACAGTTTTTGGTTATAATTCATTTTAACCCAATTAGAATTTAAATCAAGTATTTAAATATAAACATTCCACCCTTTAATCAGTTTGGATTTTACAAAATAGTTTTAAAATAGTTAAATAGTTAAAATAGTTTAATAGAAAATAGTTTGAGAAATAAAATGGTTTATATAGTAAAATAGTTGGGAAAATTAAAATTGTTTGAATATTTCAGTAAAATAGATTTGAAATAGTTTATACTGAAATAATTTATTTAAAAATAGTTTCCAAGCCAAACTGATTCAATTCCAAAATTTCCAATCCAAATCAATTTCCATTTTAATTTACTCGATAAAATTCCGATTTCAAGTCGAATTTAAATTCCATTTCCAAATTAATTTCACTTCCAATTTCAAATTAATTTAAATTCCAATTGCAAATTAATTTCAACTCCAATCCCAAATTATAAACCATTTCGATTTATATCAATTCCGAGTCCATTTCCAATTATCAATTCAAAACACTTAAATCAAATTTTCTTCAATATTCAATTTAAAAATCCAAATTTTTAAATATGATTCGAATCCGAGCTAAATTTCAAAATATCATTTTATCACTTTTATTTAGCAATATTCAAAGCTCAAATAAAATCCAATCATAAAACAAACGGTTTTTTATATTCAAATCATATTTTGATATTCAAATCATATTTTGATTATAACTTCAAAATCTCAATTTCGATTACTTAAACAATTTCGGTTCAAATTTAAATTTCAACATTCCAAGGTCAAATTCAAAATAATTTGACTTCCATAAATTCGATTTTCATTTCTTAAAATCAAATCATTAAATAATTTCAAGACAAATTTTAAAATCATTTAATTTAACCAATCCGGTGTCTGTATATAATTCTCTAACCTATGGCCAAGTGAATTAGTTATTCTAATTTAATTCAGGGATGTATATATATCATTTCAATCTAAAATGAATGCAATAGATATATATCATTTCAACATATTTGTTAATTTATTCGAAATAATTCAATTCACAGTTTTATACACTGTAAATAATATACAGGATGATAACATGATATATCAAAATAAATAAACATCCAAATATCAATAGCATCCGTCACAACCAATCATCCAACCAGTCAATAAAATTCACAACAATTTCATTATTATCAATATCGAGTATTTTACGGGTAATTAAAATCTAATTAAATTTAACAGTCAATTCAATTTCTATAAATTAATTCAGATGTCAATTTAAATGTCAATTAAACTTATCAAACAACGATCAATAAATTTTAAATTGCTTCATGATATAAATTTAATTAATATAAAAATATTTCGGTCAATTGTGAGCGTATAAACACTCACCTTTGATTTATCGACAACTTAAAATCCAAACAAAGGCCCAAATTTGAAAAGTCTTGGAACTCGACCAGACCAGTCCTATGTTGTATGGAATTCTGATACGGGAGAAAACCACTTGTGAATCCAAGCTCATATGCAAAAGTTATATACGTTAAAATGATCAAACATTTAAATTTTTTAGTAATTAATTAATAAAAAAAAAGAACGTAGCCATTTCTTCCTTTCATGCACAACACACCCGAGACCCAACTTCACGTTGTTCATCCCCATCCATGTGCGAGGCAAACGACGACCAGACGTCGATCAACACCAGTGCGCCTCATCCTCCTCCAGCAACGCGCCAAGATTCACCATCCCATTCGCCACCGTTTGCGCAGAATCCGAGAAAATACGTCCATGGTTCCAAGCCAGATTCTGGTGAATCCGTGGCGTAATAGCATAGGTCAACCATATGTATTTGAAGAGCTCGTCGAGATCTACAACTTTGCTTTTGGAATTTTTCGATTTCGTTGAACAGTTTGAGAGATATTGAGGAGGAAAGTTGGTGAATTTTCAGCCATTAAAAGAAAGTGAGGCTAGGGTTTCAAAAATTAAAATAATAGTAAAACTATCTCGATTTGCATGCGTATTTATGTAGTTAGGTCCAAAATCATCCGAACTCCAATTTAGACGTGCTGCCAGGCGTTTATAATATTTTACCCCCATTCCGAACGCAATGGAATTGGTTTCGAGGCCTAATTCGATCTTATGTGGAAGATAGTTTTTCAAAGTCAATTTATTTTATCGAATTCCTTTAAATTGATTTCTATGCGTTTCAAGCTCGCACGACCAAACGACAAGTCTGATCGCTAAGAAACTTGAAATCTTACAATAATTCACTATTACAGATCCAATAAAACTAGTTTCGTCGAAATCCGAGATAGTTGCCAAAATGACTATTTTTTACTCGTTAATTAAAATATAAAATTTCCAATTTTTAATTATTCACATTTAAATCCAATTTTAAATTTTGACCATCTTCATTCGTAGTTAAATAAATTTAAATTAGTTTTTGAAGCCATGTTAATTCTCATTAACTCCCGGATTCAATTATTCAAATAATCTCTGATATTCAATTCAAACAAATTAAATTAACCAATAAATCAATATTAACAAATCATTGTATTTGTTTGTACCCATATTTATCCAATATTTTTATTATATTTAATAACTTACAATAATCAAAAGTATGGGTCGTTACATACACCCCCACTCAAAACTTTTCATTCTCGAAAAGGGACTAAGTACGGAATTTAACACTCGATATATTTAATTCAAAACTATCAACTTATAAAACTTTAAAATCTTATTTACAAGCTATACTACGCTTCTACGCCACTTCGATATCAGATTTACGAAAAACATAACTTATATACATAAAACAGTTATAAAACTTTTTAAAACTTCAAAAAAATTTCGAACTCCCGGATTTACTGAAAGTTTCAGTAAAGTCTCCTTTGCACTGCTCCATCGAATTTTTTTTTACAATTCAATATACAACACGAATATACCAATATATATCAAATATACATCTCATCTCAATGATAAGGCATCCAGAAGGGAAAAAAATATAAAATCGCGGTATATAATCCGTGATACGTACCTTATTATTAATAATACGAGCGAGTTCGCTCGTATTAAGCAAGCAAAAGCAACAAAATGCGCAAGTGAGCTCCATAACTAGCATACGTCCTTCCTTACCTACTAAACACTCAATAATAGATGAGAATATGTATATGGAAAGAGCAATCAATATATAAAACAACTATACAACAACCACATAAGCAAACAAAACTATGCATTTAAAAGAAACATCCAAACAACCATATCCATGCAAGTTTTATTCATAACCATACTATTATTCAATGTCAACATTTTAGTCTATATACTTCCATTTCTTATTAATACCTAATTGGTACATTTTCCATTTATTCGTATTTATTTATTTACATTGAATTGACTTATATTCAATTTTCATTTGTTTCCAAAAAATATTCATTCATTTAAATGATATTAAACTCACATCCACTTATTTACATTCATTTATTGTTACATTTATTTCTTTTCGCTTACATCATTTCATTTTAGTGATTCATATAATTAATTACACTCAAGTAAATTAATTTCATACCATATTCCATATATTTTAGTTGATTCACATTCACTAATTAATATTCATTTAGTTAATCATACAATAGATTTATATTCAATTCATTCGCCTTTAATTAATTTACATTTAACTAATTTGGTTCCAATTCATTCTTAACTTTCAATCAATATTTATTGCATTCATATTATATTTCGTTCAATTCAATATACTTACATTCAATCGATTTGTCCTAATTATTTACACTTATTTCATCCATATTTAACTTTTATTTGTGAAATTCCAATTGTTTCATTTAATTTTTTAACCTATTTCATATCAATTCATTTAAAATTATTTCACTTAACTATGCTTAAGTTAAATCTATTATATTCCACCTAGTATATCCTTCTTTTCTTTTTATACTAACATCATTTATAAATTCATCTAAATTCATTATAAATATTTTATACAACACAATCACTTTCATTATTGTTACTTCATATTTTAAGTTATTGTTAACTCATCGATTTACTTCATTTATTAAAATTAAAATTATTAATTTACTAAAGTAATATTTTTTTAAACCTTATATCTCAGTTTATATTAATAAACTTTTTTTCCACAATTAATTCATTCAACTTCTCTTAAGTCCACTTTAACTTAATTTTTTTTTTCAATAACTTATTACATATTATATTTTATTTAAACTACTCCACTTCCAATTTAAAATTTTCTTTATCCAATTCTAAATCAAATCCAATTAGTCATACTAATTTTTTTTCTTACATTCATTTATTTTTATTCAATTTCTTACCGACTTAAATTACATTTCATTTTAAAAATACAAGTCCGTATTCATTTTTAATCCATTTAATAGCTCAAATGGAATTAATCCACTTACTAATTTATCTAATTTCAATTAATATCCAATTTAATTTATTAAGTTAAACTTCATTTCGTTCTAATCCATTACTTATTCATTTAATTTTTATTAAAGTTAAATTTCTTATCATTTCCATTTTACACATTTTAATTTATCAACTTCATTTCAAATGCAATTCATTTTTATTTAAGCTTCTTGACTTAGACTACATTTTATTTACTTAATTTCACTAACTTCATTTAATTTAACAATGCTAAGTCAATTATTATATTTCATGTCTCAAATTCAAAATTTTCTTTCTTCTATTTGTTTAACCAAAATTTTAACCATTTTAAATTTGGTTTCATTTTGCTATTCAAATTTATAAATTATAAATTTATTTCTTTTCTATACTATTTTTAATTTAAAAGTCATAACTTACTCTTTATATACTATTTTCAATTATAAGTTCAAAATTATTTTCATATATTTATTACATCGCACTTATAATAAATAGTTTCAACCAAACTTGTGTTAATCGAAAATAAAATTCTTTTAGTAGCAATTTTCACTTAGAAACTCGAAAATGAATACTGGCGATGTTGCAGTCATCCCCAACATTATTTTCCAGCGATCAAATGAGTTTAATGCTTTATTTGTTTCAAAAAAATACTATATATTAATTTTTAAGGCTTTGAAAACAAAAACAAAAGAATTTTAAGTTCTAAAATTCTTAATTTTTAATATCACTTCTATTTATATGCTATATTTAAATATACCCATAAAATTTCATTAGTTCATTACGAAAATGTTTCGTTAATTTACAAATTTGTTATTCCAAACAATTTTTATTTTAATTTGATTTCAATTCAAATTATCTAATGCTTCATAAAATAAATTTCATTAAGTATTTGATTTATTTTAAATTCAATCAATAATCAATGATAATTAAATATTATCATCGCCTAACAACAATTTTATTTAAAACTATCATTTTATATATAATATACTTAGGAAAAAATATTTCATTTACCCGATCTAAAACAATATTATGTCGACTTGTCTTGTTTAAGTGTTTATAAACCCCTATCGATAACATGGTGTCCCGCATATCAACCAGAATTTATAAACAACTCAACGAACAAGTAAACACAATATAAAATAATTTATAACACTAGTACGCTCTCTCATAGATACACTCAAATAGACTCATTATAGGGTATAACTACCCTATCTCTATTGAGTCAAAACCCATGAAGCCAAGGTTATTGCCAAACCTTCGCTCTGATACCAACTGTGACGACCCACATTTCGGAAGGTTAAAACCGAAAATAATCCACACCTGCGAATTAAATAGTCCGAAACGTACATAATTAATGGAGATAAATAAAAAGAGAAGAAGAAAACAAAACACAGACTCTTACAGCAGAAACGGTAAAATATAATAATCAGATAAACAATTCATGAAGTTGTTTACTATACATTTGATTTTAATCTACACACATTTATCAGGGTTATATATATACGTTAGAGATAAATAATTGATACAGCAGAATAGCATGATGCGGGGATAATAATAATAGTAATATATCAAAACTCCGTCTTCGTCCTCTAAAGAAAAGTCTTCAATACACTGAAAAAGACTCGGGACTGACCCGAGCGTAATGAAAAAACAAAACACTCAAGTCAGGACTAAAATACTCTTATGTAACTCAAATCAATATCACTATAATGAATACAATAACTTAAAAGATGTTACGGGATTTTCCATCTCCAAAGGATCCGTTAGACTATTTACATATAATAGTATACGCTATAATAGATAATGTCTATCCGTAAAATAAATATCAAAATAGCGTTAAGGCTTTACATTGATCCACCTTAACACATTTTATAATTTAAACCAAAGTCGTAATATGCTCGTATAAGGATAAATATGACAAGACACGTGAGGCAATGCCCAAGGTAGGATTCTACCAGTTTACCCTTTCTGGCTGGTCGTAGCCCATCCATGGACGACCGCGACAATCAATCCAAACGAACAAAAGGCGCACCATCGAATACGAAATCATAATAGTAATACGAGGGATCAACGTCACTAGATGTAGCTGTTAGTCCTTGAGATGATGGTTTTGATAACAACAACCTTAGAATAGATTATAAAATATAAATACTAACAGTATAAGTTTAGATATATATGTATATGCAGGATTTAACCATGCAGGTACCAAGAATGAAGACTGTATAGTATAGAGATTCAAGATATCGAGATTGAAGACTCATAAGTATCAAGATTGTCAAGAGTTCAAGAAATTTATCTTTTAATTAGAAATTTTGTTAAAACTCCTAGAAAAGCACTAGCATCTTAAAATCCAATTTATTCGTGGAATGGAATCCACTTCGAGCCTGTTAAAGGGATGGAACCCTAAGTAGGATGTAACCTACGAAAAATCTAGTGGAACATTGTTTTGTATCCGCTAATTTTTATTCAAAATGATTTTTACAAAATTATATCTCATTTTCAAAATGTTTTCAAAACCTTCCTTTCAAAAGCATCAAAAACATCTATCCTGATTTCAAATACTTTTAGCCTCAAAATGATCTTTAATTTCAAAATCAAATTATCTGTAGTTTTAACTACTTTTAAATAATAATTTTTTTTAATATTTATACTTAGATTTAAATATAAAATTATAGTAAAATTTTGTATATATTATTCTATGTACTTACTTATGTATTTTAACTATAGATAAGTATATTTATAAAGTAAAATAGTTTTAATATAAGATAGAAGTTATTTTCAAAGAAAAATATATAACCAAAATTTCCTTTGGCATGTCGACATACCCAAGGAACCCATGTCGACATAGTGTCAGTTGGTTTCAAAATTTAAATTTCAAAAGAAGCGTCTATTCATCATATCTCTTCACGAATAGACATGGTTATTGTTCTTCTATAAATAGGGGATGTTTTCAACGAATTTTTATAACAGATTTTCTGGTTTTTGACTCCTCTTCTTCTTCCACATTTCTATATACATATTCTTACCATTACTCTGCTGAAATCAACATTGAATATATGTAGATTATCTCTGGTTTGATTCTCTATCACTATCTCAACAAGATCCTCAGTGCTATTCAGAGTTACAGGCTTTTGTAGTCAACTTAGCGAGAAAATGTGTGATTGTGGCCTTGGAAATCAATCAAGCGAGATAAGGTGTGATTGTAGCCTTGGAAATCAATTGGGTGAACTTGTTGCCCAGGAAATCAAGTATCTCTACCCAGTAGATTGCGAATCTGGAGGGTGTACCTAGTTGCCTTGAAATCGAGGGTGTAATCGTAAAGATTGTTTTTGAAAGGAAATCCGTACTTGTGTGCATGACTGATGTAGGGTAACTCCGAACCAGTATAAAATCTGGTTTGTTCTTTCCTTTACTACTTTTACTTTATATTTGCATCTGTGTTTAATTCTGTGATCATATCTGTGTCTGAATATTGCATACATTTGTGTTCAAATTAACAAAAACCTAAAAAGATTCAACAATTCTCTAAAACACTATTCATCCCCTCTCTAGTGTTTATCCTAGCCTTAAGATCCATAATCCTCATTTCTCACATTTGGTATCAGAGCAAGGTTTTCAAAATTTCATAATCTGATTTTTGAAAAAGTTTTCAAAATGGCAACCAACACTGGTATTGTCACTAACACTAGTATCCCTGTCACTAGTTCATTTGTAGAAGGTCAGTCTACTGTCAGACTATCACTTTTTATTGGAAGTAACTATGTGTATTCGGCATGTAGGATGAAAATATATTTACAGTCTGTAGGATTAGATACTTGGAATATCACACAAACTGAATATTTTGAACCCACAACTGATTTTGCACAGTGGACCGCTGAGCAAAAGACTGTTGCATAAAATAATTCTAAAGCAATGAATATTCTGTTTTTTTCACTTGATAGGAATGAATTTAATAGAGTGTCAGTTTGTAAATCTGTATATGAAATCTGAAAAACTTTGCAAGTGACTCACGAAGGAACGAGCAAAGTTAAACAGACCAAAATTTCCATGCTCACAAATCAGTTCCAATTATTTAAAATGAATTCTAATGAGTCTATTTCTGATATGTATAGTAGATTTCAGGATATTGTGCATTCTCTGATATCCTTGGGAAAGGAATTTTCGGAAGAAGATCAAGTCAGAAAAATTACAAATTCTCTTACTCCAGAATGGGATCAAAAGACACTTGCGATCGAAGAGGCAAATGACATCAGTACTTTAAAGATAGAAGAAATAATTGGAAATCTAATGTCGTTTGAAGTTCAAATGATCGGGAGAAGAGAGAGCAAAGCATCTAAAAATAATCAATGGCATTTAATGCATTAAGTGATGGATCAGACTCAAACAGCGATAATGATGAAGAGATAGCCTTTATGACCAGGAATTTTCGAAAATTTTCGAAATACAGAAAGATGAATAATCTCAAGAGAAACAACTATAAGAAATCTAGAAATCAGAATGTTGTGGCAAACAATGTCAAATGTTTCAGCTGTGATGAACCAAGGCATATCAAAAGAGACTGTCTGTATCCAGATAGGCAAAATCCTCCTATAAACAATGATTCAGTAAAGAAACGGAAGCGTGCATTTACTACTACTCTAGATGACTCAGATTCGCCCTCAAGCGATGATGAACAGAAGATAGATAATTCAAATTTGTGTTTCACGGCAGTTCACGATTCCGACGAAATCAGAGAAACAGATTCAAGAAAAGGTACACATTTACAATATAATTGGTTGAAATTGCATGCTTAGAATTAGATGTTTGATTGCTTGATTGATTGATTTTGAATTGATGTGTTATTTGAATTTTAAAATTTATTATTCTTATTATTTTTATTATTTTTTATAATAATATATTATTGAAAAATACTATAATTCTAATAATATTTTAGATATATAAATAATAAAAATAATAAGTACATATATATATCCATTAGAGTACTTAAGGAAAATAAATCATAGAAATTCATAGGCACATGTCGACATGGTCCCTACCATGATGTCGACATGGGTACCAAAATTTAAAATTCAAAATTTGAATTCAAATGGTTGAATTTCCCTCCATCTTTTCACTTCATTCAATTCTCTGAAAAGACATCTTTTGACCAAGGAGCATGTCCTTTGAGAATCTATTTATTCACTATCTTTTATCATATCTTTTCACTCTCATTTTCAAATTCAAACTCTCTCTTCAAAACTTCAAGTTCTCTACTCTCTACTTTAATGGCTTCTTCAAGCAACCCCTCCACCATGAGAATTTTCAGAAAGATAAAAGAGCAACTCTTCAATGATCCGGAGGAAATTAAAGCATATATCAATTATGCTAACTATGCAAAAGACCATCCCAGAAAGTTTGCTATCTTTCAAGATTTCTCTTCTTATGAAATTGATTCTATTTTTGCAAACAATCAAATTCTTAGTCTTGTTGATGCTTCTCAAAATAATTTTGTTTATTATCTAAATCTTGTTAAAATTGTCTATGTAAATTTAAAACGTGGATTTTATATTGGAAATGACGATGAAATTTGGAGTAGTGTAAAAGGCACTAGAATTTTTTTGAATTGTGATCTTTTGGGTACCATTCTCAATTGCAAGAGTACGGGAATGGATCTTTCTAGTTTTAAAGTCAATGAAAATGATCGTGAGACATTTCATCACATTTTCGAAGGGAATGATAATTTTGAATTCAAAAATCGAAATTTTTGACCAAAAGCAAGAATTGTCAATCTTCTTTTGCAACATACTTTGACCCCAAGATCGGGGAATTTTAATAATCCTACTTTAAAAGTTTGCAAAGCACTTTTTTCTATTTTTGGAAATTATGACATTAATTGGGCGCAAGTTATTTTGGATGAACTTCGTCCCAAAAATCTTGAAATGGATGAGAATACTTTGTATCATGGAATTTATCTCACTCGGATATTTAACTATTTTGGAGTGGATTTCAAAGGAGAAGAATTTGTTTCTAGAAAAGTTTTCAATCATTCCAACATTTCGCTTATGAAAATTCCATTTGTTTTTCAACCTTATGAAACTCTTGCCGAAAAGGAAGAGCGTTTAGCTCATGAGGAGATGGAAGAAGAGGAAGAGGAAGAAGGGGATGAAATGGAAATTGAAGAAGAAGAAGAAGAAGAAGGTGAAAATTCTTTGGAAAGCATCGACTATCCTCCTAATCCATTCAACAAAACCATTCTTAAAAGCCAAAAGACCATTGTTGAGAATCAACAGATTCTTAAACGATCTGTTAGTAAGAAGTTGGATAAAATTTCATCCAAGATGAACAAATTTATTTCCAAAGTCAGTAAGAAGCTTGGATAATCTTCATAGTCATCATCCTCTAACTAGTTCAACCTTTTCGTATCTTGTTGTATTTGTTTTAATTTATTTTGATTTGAATGTTCATGTAGTTCTTTATGACTAATCGTTGTATCGTCTTAGTATGAAATGAAATGGAATTTCTTTTCTATTATCTAGCTTATCTTATCTCCAAAATAAATGTTAGTATATTATTTAAATATATATATATATATATATATATATATATATATATATATATATATATAGACACATACACACACACACAAATATTCACAAAATCAAAATAAGTCATAAAACTTCACTGCCCCATGTCGACATACCCTCTATGGCCATGTTGACATGTACTGGTCAGAAATGACAACTCATTTTGAATTTGAATAACTACCATAGGTCTATTCATTTCAAACGAATTTCTACACTTATAAATACCTATTTCTTCCAGAATTCATCACCGAATATTATTTCTTATCTACTCTATCTCTCATTCTTCTCACAAATCCAAATATGGCTAATCTAATTCATAATTTATCCGAAAATCTTGAAGAAACTCTTAATTCATTCAAGAATATTCTCTCGTTCATTCTTCGTAACCAGCGACACTTAGAATTGAGTCAAATGCAGATGATCAAGGAGAAAGAAAGGCATTTCGGTGCAATACGATGGATGATTTCCTCCATGGACAAGGATGATAATGAAGCACATCCTCCAGTCTCTCTCACCAATGGCAATGAAAATTGGGATGCTATTAAAGCAGACCCTATTTTTGGAGAAGAGGATGGGTGGAAGTTCCTTATAACATTTATTTTTATTGCTTTGTTTGAATTATTTGCTTTGATTGATTTGATTTGATTTCATTTACTTTAATTTGGTTTGATATGGATTGATATTTAGTGTGGATTGATGATTGTACAAAACATATATAAATATACATTTGATCATTGTTTGATTATCAAGTCTGCCAGTTTAAACTATCTCTTAATATATCTATTATATACTCCATTATATAGTTTATTAATGCAGGTATTTTAGTCCAAGAATGAGGGGGAGTTATATATTTAGAGTTAGTTTTTGTTGATGACAAAGGGGGAGAAATATAAAATAGGATAGTTAGGCATATATTAAAAGGGAGTTATTAGGATAGAAGTAATATTTTATAAAAAAGGTTGTCATCATCAAAAAGGGGGAGATTGTTAGTCCTTAAGATGATGCTTTTGACGACAACAACCTTAGAATAGATTATAAAATATAAATACTAACAGTATAAGTTTAGATATATATGTATATGCAGGATTTAACCATGTAGGTACCAAGAATGAAGACTGTATAGTATAGAGATTCAAGATATCGAGATTGAAGACTCATGAGTATCAAGATTATCAAGAGTTCAAGTAATTTATCTTTTTATTAGAAATTTTGTTAAAACTCCTAGAAAATCACTAGCATCTTAAAATCCAATTTATTCGTGGAATGGAATCTTCTTCGAGCCTGTTAAAGGGATGAAACCCTAAGTAAGATGGAATCTACGAAAAATCTAGTGGAACATTGTTTTGTATCCGCTAATTTTTATTCAAAATGATTTTTACAAAATTATATCTTGTTTTCAAAATGTTTTCAAAGCCTTCCTTTTAAAAGCATCTATCCTGATTTCAAATACTTTTAGCCTCAAAATAATCTTTAATTTCAAAATCAAATTATCCGTAGTTTTAACTATCTTTAATTTTTTTAATATTCATACTTAGATTTAAATATAAAATCATAGTAAAATTTTGTATATATTATTCTATATATTTACTTATGTGTTTTAACTATAGACAAGTATGTTTATAAAGTTTAAAATAGTTTTAATATAAGATAGAAGTTATTTTCAAAGAAAAATATATAACCAAAATTTCCTTTGGCAGGTCGACATACCCAAGGAACCCAGGTCGACATAGTGTCAGTTGGCTTCAAAATTTAAATTTCAAAAGAAGTGTCTATTCGTCATATCTCTTCATGAATAGACATGGCTGTTGTTCTTCTATAAATAGGAGATGTTTTCAACGAAATTTTATAACAGATTTTCTGGTTTTTCATTCCTCTTCTTCTTCCACATTTCTATATACATATTCTTACCATTACTCTGCCGAAATAAACATTGAATCTAAGTAGATTATCTCTGGTTTGATTCTCTATCACTATCTCAACAAGATCCACAGTGCTATTCAGAGTTATAGGCTTTTTGTAATCAACTTAGCGAGAAAAGGTGTGATTGTGGCCTTGGAAATGAATCAAGCGAGATAAGGTGTGATTGTAGCCTTGGAAATCAATTGGGTGAACTTATTGCCCGGGAAATCAAGTATCTCTACCCAAAGGATTGCGAATATTGAGGGTGTACCTCGTTGCCTTGAAATCGAGGGTGTAATCGTAAAGATTGTTTTTGAAAGGAAATCCGTACTTGTGTGTGGGACTGGATGTATGGTAACTCCGAACTAATATAAAATCCGGTTTGTTCTTTCCTTGATTGCTTTTGTGATGACCTAGAATTTTTGGTGGTTTGAAATCGGAATATTTAATCGATTTTAAATATTTCATAGTAAGTTTCTAACTTGAATTCGAATATCACTATTTATTAGATAATTTAATTATTAAATTAAATCATTTGAAATTGGTTTGAGTGGATAATCTTGAATTTAAGCTGAATCAAATTATTTCAAAGACTTGTAAAATGTATATTGATAGTACTGAAGATAGTAAAAGTGTTAAAATTGAATTTGGAAGTGTTTTGTTCAGTTTTGAAAATATATCGTTTAAATTGATATTTAAAAATAGCCTTCCGAGGCACAGTCTCGGAATTCGATGAAACCAGTTCCATTGGATCTGTAATATTGTATTATTATCGAATTTCAATTTTCGTAATATTTGGAGTGATCGTTTGGCCGTACGATAAGTGAACGCGCTGAAAATTAAATCGAAATTTAATATAATAAATGGGTTCAAAAGGCTATCTTCTCCATACGATCGAATTAGGGCTCAAAACCTTTTCCATTGCTTTCGAAAGAGGGGTATAATATTATAAATGCCCAGCTGCATGCCATGATAGGAGGTCGAGATTTTGAGTTGCATAATTCGTGTCGATTTAAATTTAAATAAAATTAATACCTTGTTTAATCAGTCAAATAAATTTCATGTCAACACTTTTTCACCCCCTTTCGAAATCACGTGGCAGAGCAATTCCTTCATGCAACCATCTACTCATGATTCCCTTTTTCTTTCCAAAAAGGACGCGGCTGTCATTTCGAATAAAAAGGAATTGAACAAAGGGGCCGATCATTTTATCGCAGCAAGAAACTAGTTCAAATGAAAAAAAATGGTGAAATGAAATCCTGAATAAACGTGAGCATAGGCGGCTCCGTTCTTCTCCTCGGCAGTTCACTCGAAAGTGTATCAATCGAGTGTTGCAGTGGTTCGTTTTTCTCCCAAATCGAGAAAATAAAATGGCAGACGAACAAATCTAGTGCCCTCTACAATTTAAATCCCAAGTCCTCATTTCCAATTCGAATTAGAACTCATCTCGGCTGCATTTTTTTTTCAAGCTCGACCCTGGCTCGCGCAATGGTTTCGACTAGGTATAGGGCTTCGTGACTTTGTGGCTTTCCAATCGTGGGATGGTGGTGGGTTTTGGTATTGCCAAGGGTAGGCGCACCTCTAGGCGGAGTTTGGAGGAACTCGGTGGAGCATTTGGGCTGTGCGATGTGTGATGTAGCAAATCAAGGCTGGGTGGTTGTCATGATTGTCGCGATCACGTTCTAGCAGCAGGTCGACTCAAATGGGAGTCTGGGATTTCTTTTGAGCAGTGAGGTATTTGATTATTCGTTTTTAAATTTAGTTCGATGTATATAGATATATGTATATAATTTACAGCAAGATATAAGGTTTCTGTTTAATATAATAATAGATATATATATAATTTTGGAAAAATACGGAATCTGAATTTTAACAGTGAAATGCACAGTAAAGCAGGAAATTTTATATAGATTAGATTTTGGGAATGGTAGGAATTTTTAAAATGTTTAAATTTATGAAAATGGGATTTTTTTTTTTAAAACCTATGTGGATTATTTTGTATATGCAGTTGAAAATGAAGAAAGTAAGATTCAATTTACCAGGCTAGGTTAAAAATAATTTATTAAGGTGTTTAATTAACTTATTTAATTTAGAATTTATTAAAAGGAAAATTAGTTTAGAAATTAATTATTAGTTAAATTGATAAATAGTAATTAATTGTTGAATCAATTCAAATGATAATTAATCATTCAATTTTTGCCAAGTGTTAATAAAATTATATAATGCCTGTACAAGGTCCGAAATCGTGAAGAAATCAAGCCGGTTCGGATTTGGGTTGTAAACAAAAATCAAAGGTGAGTCAATCTCACTCATCTTGGTTGCTATTTAAATTTAAATGGTTAAATTTAAATAATTGGTTGAATGATTGAATTTGTTTGATGTGCTATATTATATATAGTAATATATAATGTATATTGGAGTGATTGATTTCCCGCATTATATAGCGGATGAGACCTTATGCACTGTATAATAGCAGATGATATTATATTAATCCCATATACCACGATATTCCACCTCGAAGTGGAATTGGTATTGTGCTAACATCTGTGGATGCAGGGAAACAGGTTGGATGGATCCAACTGGATTCCTCAAAATAATTTAGATTGTTTAATATTCTGTGTTATGGATATTTGATATTCTGTGATGAATTATATTGATAATTGGAATATTGAATGCTATGGTTTGCTTGAACATATTTCGGTACACTGAGTTATCAAAATATATAGAAATGGAATTTCTGAAAAAAAATAAAAGAGTGAATTTTTAGGTAAAATAATCATAGAGAATTTGAATAAATTTAAGAATGAACTGGATAAGAATAAAAATGATTTTAAAATTCTATTAAATAATTCCGAGTTTGGAAAGGGGATTTTGTATAAACAGAGAAATAATGAATTTTAAAACTTAAGTGATATTATTTAAAGGAATAAAGAATTTATTTTAAAATTCAAGGTTTTAATTTATTTAAAAGGATAAAGAAGAAATTTGGGAAATATGAAATTTGTAATTTCAGTTAAAAGATTTTTAAGTCATAATAAAGGAATAAAAATATGAAGTCAATGGGTTTTGAAATAAATGAGTAAGTAAAGTAATTTATTTCAAAATGGAGTAAATTGGAAATCAATTTGGAAATTGATTTTAGTATTTGAAATTGGAAATTTAAAGGAGAGTGTGACGATGAAATTTATAAACTGGATTTATAAAAGTGAAGTAACATATCAGTGGATATTTGGAAGAATAAATTCACGGTGGGAATTTATTCAAGCAATGAGTAAATCTGATTAAAAATAAATAGTGATTTATGTTTAAAGGATGTGAAAGAGAAGTCTATTTCCCTGGATAGCCAAGTACGTTTACGAAGCAATTTTTTTAAGATAAGTTAAAGGTTTTAAAGACGCTTTAAAAGCATGTTTTAGAAATTTTTTTATTTTTAAATGTTTAAATTTTAAAGTAAGTATTTTTCAAATGTATCTTAGTAGTAATTACTTAAAGTTGGCTTGGTACTATGTTTCTAAAAGAGAAAATTGTAATTTTATATTTTATAAAGTAGCTTTATTTTAAATATTCTTAGAGTATATATATTTTAAATAAAGCATTAAAGTAGTTTTATCTTAAGTGTTTTAAAGTATAATTTAAAATAAGGTGTTTTAAATTACTTTAAAAGTCTAAAGTATTGTACTTGGTGTTTTCAGTGGAAATAAATATTTGGGAATTTACTCCATGAGAAGAGTGTGGTTGGAAAACTGTTTTCAAAAATGGTTTGAAAATGGAAATATATCTTGTGAAGATATTTTGAGATTAATAAATAATTTGGTGACATTATTTATTGTTGATGGTTGTTTGTGAATGTTAAATGATAGTTAAATAACTTACTATCAATATTGGCCATTGCGCTGATCGTTTCGAAGAGACCGGAATTGGAACTTATTTCCTGAAAACCACTTCGATCCGATTTGTACGTTTTCGTGGAAAAACGAGTTCGGAGTCGAAGTTGGAGCAGTGAAGTGCAAGGGCTAGTCGCTACTAATCCTGAGGATGATTCCAAAATGGATGTAGTAGGAGTAGCGCCTTCGGTTCCGTTCGAACACGGGACAGACTTGTATGGATGAATGCTTTCAGAACATCGTCAGGTGGGCGATGGGCATTCTAAGTGAAATGTTCTAAAAAGGTAACGCTTAGCCTCAAGCCTCATCAACCAGTAATGACTGAAAATCAGGGGTTATGCAGCAAGGCTAGGTGGGTAGCTCCCATTAGGGTGAGGTCATTCCTTTCTAGATGTCCCTTTTATTCGGCTTAGTGGTGCGGTTGCTGATCCCAACCGTGGGGTGATCTTACTCGAGATTATCTAGTAAGGGGCAGTCCCAGTCTTGTGTTGTAGGGGATTGGGAGTAATCCTCGATACGGTGATCTAGGCCACGTACTATGACAGGTGGTACCCCAGTACCTAGTCATTAGTTGGAAATCCATTCTCCCTACGCGCCTGTACGGTTTTGATTGTGCCCAACTATTGCTGAAACGTGAGATGCAAGCATTTCAGCTAGATTCTATTTTACTTTCTATAGGCATTATTATAATATCAGAGAATTTTGATAAAAAGTGTTTTGGCTATAGTAAGGTAAAAACCCGACATATTTATTTGTGGCGTGGTCTTACGAGATGCTTTTGTTTTCAAATTTTTTTTGAAACTTCAATAATCAATTCGAGTGTGATTTTCTCACGCTGGTATTCCAGACTGACTCAGGTGTTATTTAACTATAATGCTCGGGTCAGACCGAGTAGTATAGGATACAGAAAAGGATGCTGTGAAGCTCAGGAGACGAGCTGGATGGCAATACGTACTTCCGTATTCGTGTTAAATATTCCGCTGTGTATTCAGATTGTGAGGACAAGTTATGATTATTGTCCAGTGTGTTATGTATACTCTGATGCTGTACTCTGATGATGTAATGTATAAACAGATATATTTGTTTTTGTGTAAAGATCATTTAAATCTATTATATTTTATTCCGTTGTGATGGTTATATTCTGATGTTGTTTTTCTATTTTCTTCTTCTACCCCGTCTTCTTTAACCCAAATGGTTCGTATTTCCGTTCATCTTGAGTTGATTGATGGAGAATAGTGTCGACTCAAGGGGTACGGTTTTGCGGGTTGTTTCACTTGGTATTAGAGCTGAAATGTTAAGTGAGAACCTTGGCTCTGGTGGGGATTGCTCATTAGAGATGGAGTCAGTAGTACTCTAGAACGAGTTTGAGTGTATTAATAGATATGTGTGCGTATTTGTTAGTGAATATAAATTGTTTTAATATTGTGTTGACTTATTGGTTGGGTGGAATATGAATTCTGATCGGGTAAGTTGGCCGCTATTCGAGAAGAGCGTATAAACACCTGACAAGATAAACTAACACGGTATTGTTTTAAAGGTGGGTGAATGAAATAATTTTACCCAAAATATATTTTGATATAAAGGAAATATTTTCTTAAACTGATATATAACTTGGATGTTTGGATGATAATATTTTAAACAAATAAGATTATAAAAATTGGAATGACTTGGATAATCAAAAGGGAATTTGTATGAGCATAAATTATATAAATAGATTATCCTTAAAATTGGATACAAATTAAAAATTGAAGATTTAAATCTCGGGGATTTTGGAAGTGTTTTCCTAAGTATTTCGAAAGGAAAATAATAATATTTGGAGATACTTTAAAAAAACGGTTTTAAATAGGTTTTGGAGGTGTTATAGCACTGAAATCGCTTCGGTCATTGGGAAATAATTCCGATGATGATCGCGACATCATCGGTATTCATTTTCGAGTTTCTAGGTGATGGATTGCTGTCTTGGTCATTTTTTTTGAATGTTTTGGGAAAAAAAGTTTGTTTTTGAAATTTCAAAGGAAATTTATTGGGGATAAAAACCAGGATTGGTTTAAAAATTTGAGAAATGCGTATTTGGGATAATGGTGGTCGTAAAATGATTCGAACCAAAAGCCGGGTGTTTGAAATCCTGAATCCTTATTTAAATTGAAAATCCTGATGAGGTAAGTTATAAACTTGTAAAGTTGAGATGATTTTTAAATAAGGGAGGAAAATATGAGCTTTGAATGTTGGAATTAAAATTTAAAGTGAAAAGGTTAAATAAAATTAATTTGGAGAAATTAAATTGTGGAAATTTTAATGGACGATTGGAAGAAATAATTAGTAAATCTTGAATGTGATTGAAATGGGGAAATTAAAATTAAATTTGGATTGAGAAATAAAATTAATTAGAATTAAATTAACTTAAGCAAAGTTAATAATAGTGAGTTGGATTTGAAGTAAGTTGAAAAGAATTGAAATGAAATAAAAGTTAAATGAGTGGGATGATATTAAATGGAATTAAGTCCTTGCTTAATAAAATTCAAAAGAATGGTATGTAGATAGATTTAACTGGAGTTAATTTAAATAAAATTGAATTGAAATAAATTCAGTTGAGTTATAGATAATATTGAATGGAATAAAACTCTTACTTTAATAAATAAGCGTAAACTAAGTAAGTGTTGAATTGGGATAAATAAGCTTTGGAAGCTTATAAAAGAATTGAAAAGCATTGAAATAAAAATATAATCCCTAGTTAAAAGTAAAGTGAAAATGTGATTGACTATAATGGATGGAGAAGTATGAATATTAATAAGTGAGTAGCTTATAAAAATGTAAAATAAAAGTGTTGGAATTTTGGAAAATGAAAGAAAATCCAAACTGGAATTATGAAAAAAAATTGAACTCAGAAAAATTTAATGAAGTGATTTTTGTAATAAAATCGAATATTGATTTAAAAGTTGAAAGTAAGCTAATTTGATAAATAAATTATTTGATAGAGTACGTTAATAAAATTTAACTCGGTTAAATAAAATGGATTGTAAGTTAATAATGAAGTTTGGAAATAAACTCGAATTATAAATAGAATTCGACTTGGATTGATAAGGAATTAAAAATAAGTGGAGATGTTGTAAAAATAAAAAGGAATTGGATTATAATAGAAATGATTTGAGTTACAAATAAAATCCAATTCGAATATAAATGAGTTAAGTATGTGCTTGGATATTATTTTGATAAATTGAGAATGTGAATTAAAATAAAATGGATGTGCTAACTGAATTAAATGGAATTTGATTAGATGAGAATCAAATTAAATAGAAGTGAATGTAAGTTTGAAATTGGAATAAATTGAAGTAAATTAACTTAAGTTAAAAATAATTAGAAGCTCGACTTCGAGTAAGAATGGAAGTCCATTGAATAAAAGCTTGGGTTGAATTAATTTGGGAATGGTTAGTAGCATACAAGCATGGAATGTGTCGAGCTAAATAAATGGTTGAGAATGAATTAAAAAGGAAGAAATTAATTATAAATTGAGTTGGAATCAATTTAAATTGGTTATAAAACTTAAGTAATTATTTATTCACATGGATATCTTCAAATTGCATAGAATAAATTAGTCGTTCAACTTAAACGGAAGTAAATAAAAATTCTATGGATTGGTAGAAGTAAATAAAATTGATTTTTGGAATCAACTGAAATAAATGTGAGTTGTTTGGATTAAAAATAAATTGAATGTAAGAAATTGAAGTGCAAACCATTAAAATTGAGTGAAATGGTATATGAATTGGTTGAAAGCAATTGAATTAGTTTTGAAATCATATAAATTGCTCAGGTAAAGTGTTTGGTGCATGTTGCTTATGAAATGCATGTGTTTAGCGATTGAAAGTATGTGAAATGTTAATAAATTTCGTATATTTAGTACTTACATGTTTGAATCGAACAAGTACAGGTACCGGGAAGCCGTTTGGCTGGATTGGGACGCGCTAATTGCTAAAATATTAAGCCGCTTAATTAAAAATGCTAAATAAAGGCACGCCTACGCAATAACTATAGGAAATATGAACTGTTTTTGTTTTTTCGACCGTGTGGGTCGATGAATATATATTTATATCTCTTGTCAAGTTGCAAAAGCTCCTCCGTACAAAGGAGACTCTGCCAAAATTTTTCGAAAATTTTGCGAGTTAGAAAATTTTTGAATTTTTTTGGAAAACTTTTGTTAGCGACAAAACAATTTCGAATTGGAATTGAAATAAGGGATTTTAGAAATGGAAATTGAAACTAATTGTTTAGTTGGAATTAAAGGATCAGAAAAGTGAATTTGGGATTTTTGATTTCAGAGGATAAATTGAAATTTGCTCGGCAAAGGTATGTATTTAAATTTCTGTATGAAATTTGATGATTTTCTAGTCTAGCCACTTGGCTTTTGTTTTTTTTTGAAATCTGGGGGACCTTAGAGGCATTTTGTAGTTGTACCGAGCTACCCGCGCAAAGGAGATGCTGGCGAAATTTTTCAAAAATATAGGGAGTTAGAAATTTTTTGAGAAATTTTAAAAATTTAAAACTTGGATTTGAATTATAATTTAAATGGTTGAATAAGTAAAGTTGTTTGGGAACTATGGAAAAGTTTGGAAAGTTAGTAAGATGGATAGTGTGTCTTTAATAAAGATTATTTGGTTGTTGTTAAAAACTGTTGGGTTTTGAGAAAATAGTAAACGGGTATTGGACCATTCTTCCTAACTAGTAATTTCAGGGACGAAATTCTTTTATGGGGGGAGGAATGTGACGACGCAGAATTTTTGGTGGTTTGAAATCGGAATATTTAATCGATTTTAAATATTTCATAATTAGTTTCTAACTTGAATTCGAATATCACTATTTATTAGATAATTTAATTATTAAATTAAATCATTTTAAATCGGTTTAAGTGATAAATCTTGGATTTAAGTTGAATAAAATTATTTCAAAGACTTGTAAAATGTATATTGATAATACTGAAGATAGTAAAAGTGTTAAAATTGAATTTGGAAGTGTCTTGTTCAGTTTTGAAAATATATCGTTTAAATTGATATTTAAAAATAGCCTTCCAAGGCACAGTCTCGGAATTCGACGAAACCAGTTCCATTGGATCCGTAATATTGTATTATTAATGGATTTTAATTTTCGTAGTATTTGGAGTGATCGTTTGGCCGTACGATAAGTGAACGCGCTGAAAATTAAATCGACATTTAATATAATAAATGGATTCAAGAAGCTATCTTCTCCATACCATCGAATAGGGCTCGAAACCTTTTCCATTGCGTTCGGAATAGGGGTATAACATTATAAACGCCTAGCGGCACGCCGCGATAGGAGTTCGAGATTTTGAGTTGCATAATTCGTGTCGATTTAAATTTAAATAAAATCAATACCTTGTTTAATCTGTCAAATAAATTTCATGTCAACACTTTTTCACCCCCTTTTGAAATCACTGTAGCAGAGCAATTCCTTCACGCAACCATCTAATCGTGTTTCCCTTTTTCTTTCCAAAAAGGACGCCGCTGTCATTTCGAATAAAAAGGAATTGAACGAAGGGGCCGATCATTTTATCGCAGCAAGAAACAAGTCCAAATGAAAAAAAATGGTGAAATGAAATCCTGAATAAATGCGAGCATAGGCAGCTCCGTTCTTCTCCTCGGCAGTTCATCTCGATAGTGCATCAATCGAGTGTTGCAGTGGTTCGTGTTTCTCCCAAATCGAGAAAATAAAATGGCGGACGAACAAATCTTGTGCCCTCTACAATTCAAATCCCAAGTCCTCATTTCCAATTCGAATTTGAACTCATCTCGGCTGCATTTTTTTTTCAAGCTCGACCTTGGCTCACACAATGGTTTCGACTAGGGTTAGGGCTTCGTGACTTTGTGGCTTTCCAATCGAGGGATGGTGGTGGGTTTTGGTATTGTCAAGGGTGGGCGAACCTCTAGGCGGAGTTTGGAGGAACTTGGTGGAGCATTTGGGCTATGCGACGTGTGATGTAGCTAATCAAGGCCTGGTGGTTGTCACGATTGTCGCGATCTTGTTCTAGCAGCAGGCCGACTCAGGTGGGAGTCTAGGTTTTCTTTTGAGCAGTGAGGTATTTGATTATTTGTTTTTAAATTAAATTCGATGTATATAGATATATGTATATAGTTTACAGCAAGATATAAGGTTTCTGTTTAATATAATAATAGGTATATATATATATAATTTTGGAAAAATACGGGAATTTGAATTTTAACAGTGAAAATGCACAGTAAAGCAGGAAATTTTATATGGATAAAATTTTGGGAATGGTAGGAATTTTTAAAATGTTTAAATTTATGAAAATTAGATTTTTCAAACCTATGTGGATTATTTTGCATATGCGGTTGAAAATGAAGGAAGTAAGATTTAATTTACTAGGCTAGGTTAAAAATAATTTATTAAGGTGTTTAATTAACTTATTTAATTTAGAATTTATTAAAAGGAAAATTAGTTTAGAAATTTAATTATTAGTTAAATTGATAAATAGTAATTAATTGTTGAATCAATTCAAATGATAATTAATCATTCAATTTTTGCCAAGTGTTAATAAAATTATATAATGCTTGTACAAGGTCCGAAATCGTGAAGAAATCAAGCTGGTACGGATTTGGGTTGCAAACAAAAATCAAAGGTGAGTCAATCTCACTCATCTGTGTTGCTATCTAAATTTAAATGGTTAAATTTAAATAATTGGTTGAATGATTGAATTGGTTTGATGTGTTGTATTATATATAGTAATATATAGTATATATTGGAGTGATTGATTTCCCGCATTATATAGCGGATGAGACCCTATGCCTCGCATATACCGCGATATTTCACCTCGAAGTGGAATTGGTATTGTGCTAACATATGTGGATGCAGGAAAACAGGTTGGAGGGATCCAACTAGATTCCTCAAAATTATTTAGATTGTTTAATATTCTGTGTTATGGATATTTGGTATTCTGTGATGAAATATACTGACAATTGGAATATTGAATGCTTTGGTTTGCTTGAATATATTTCGGTACACTGAGTTATCAAAAAATATATAGAAATGGGATTCTTGAAAAAATAATAAAAGAGTGAATTTTTAAGTAAAATAATCATAGAGAATTTGAATAAATTTAAGAATGAACTGGATAAGAATAAAAGTGATTTTAAAATTCTAATAAATAATTCCGAGTATGCCAAGGGGATTTTGAATAAACAGAGAAATAATGAATTTTAAAACTTAAGTGATATTATTTAAAGGAATAAAGAATTTATTATAAAATTCAAGGTTTGAATTTATTTAAAAGGATAAAGAAGAAATTTGGGAAATATGAAATTGGTAATTTCAGTTAAAAAGATTTTTAAATCATAATTAAGGAATAAAAATCCAAAGTCAATGGATTTTGAAATAAATGAGTAAGTAAAGGAATTTATTTCAAAATGAAGTAAATTGGAAATCAATTTGAAAATTGATTTGAGTGTTTGAAATTGGAAATTTAAAGAAGAGTGTGACTATGAAATTTATAAAGTGGGTTTATAAAAGTGAAGTAATATATCAGTGGATATTTGAAAGAATAAATTCACGCTGGGAATTTATTTAAACAATGAGTAAATTTGATTAAAAATAAATAGTGATTTATTTTTAAAGGATATGAAAGAGAAGTGTATTTCCCTGGATAGCCTAGTACGTTTTCAAAGCAAATTTTTTAAGATAAGTTAAAGGTTTTAAAGATGCTTTAAAAGCATGCTTTAGAAAATTTATTATTTTAAATGTTTAAATTTTAAAGTAAGTATTTTTCAAATGTACTTAGTAGTAATTACTTAAAGGTGGCTTGGTGCTATGTTTCTAAAAGAGAAAAATGTAGTTTTATATTTTATAAAGTAGCTTTATTTTAAATATTCTTAAAGCATATATTTTTAAATAAAGTATTAAAGTAGTTTTTATCTTAAGTGGTTTAAAGTATAATTTATAATAATGTGTTTTAAATTATTTTAAAAATCTAAAGTATTGTACTTGGTGTTTTCATTGGATATAAATATTTGGGAATTTACTTCATGAGAAGAGTGTGGTTGGAAAACTATTTTAAAAAAGGGTTTGAAAATGGAAATATATCTTGTGAAGATATTTTGAGATTAATAAATAATTTGGTGAAATTATTTATTATTGATGGTTGTTTGTGAATGTTAATCGATGGTTAAATAACCGACTATCAATATTGGCCATTGCGTTGATCGTTTCGAAGAGATTGAGATTAGGATCTATTTCCTGAAAACCACTTCGAACCGGTTTGTATGTTTTCGTGGAAAAACGAGTTCGGAGTCGAAGATGGAGCAGTGAAGTGCAAGGGCTAGTCGCTACTAATCCTGAGGATGATTCCAAATGGATGTAGTAGGAGTAGTGCCTTTGGTTCCGTTCGAACCCGGGACGGACTTATATGGATGAATGCTTTCAGAACATCGTCAGGTGGGCGATGGGCATTCTAAGTGAAACATTCTAAAATGGTAACGCTTAGCCTCAAGCCTCATCAACCAGGAATGACTGAAAATCAGGTGTTATGCAGCAAGGCTAGGTGGGTAGCACCCATTAGGGTGAGGTCATCCCTGTTTAGATGTCCCTTTTATTCGGCTTAGTGGTGCGGTTGCTGATCCCTACCGTGGGGTGATCTTACTTGGGATTATCCAGTTAGGGGTAGTCCCGGTCTTGTGTTGCAGGGGATCGGTATGGTGATCTAGGCCACGTACTATGACAGGTGGTACCCCAGTGCCTAGTCATTAGTTGGAAATCCATTCTCCCTACGTGCCTGTACGGTTTTGATTGTGCCCGATTATTGCTGAAACGTGAGATGCAAGCATTTCAGCTAGATTCTATTTTACTTTCTATAGACACTATTATAATATCAGAGAATTTTGATAAAAAGTGTTTTGGCTATCGTAAGGTAAAAACCCGACATATTTATTTGTGGCGTGGTCTTACGAGATGCTTTTGTTTTCAAAAGAATTTTGAAGCTTTAATAATCAATTTGAGTGTGATTTTCTCACGCTGGTATTCCGGACCGACTCGGGTGTTATTTAACTATAATGCTCGGGGTCAGACCGAGTAATATAGGATACAGGAAAGGATGCCATGGAGCTCAGGAGATGAGCTGGATGGCAATACGTACTTCCATATTTGTGTTAAATATTCCGCTGTGTATTCAGATTGTGAGAACAGGTTATGATTATTGTCCAGTTGTGTGTTATGTATACTCTGATGCTGTACTCTGATGATATAATGTATAAAAAGATATTTTTTTTTGTGTAAAGATCATTTATTATGTATTATATTTTATTCCGCTGCGATGGTTAGATTCTGATGTTGTTTTCATATTTTCTTCTTCTACCTCTTCTTCTTTAACCCTCATGGTTCGGTTTTTCGGGCGTCGAAAAATCAGGTCGTGACAGCTTTTACTTTATATTTGCATCTATGTTTGATTCTGTGATCATATCTATGTCTGAATATTGCATACATTTGTGTTCAAATTAACAAAAACTCAAAAAGATTCAACAATTCTTTAAAACACTATTGACCCCCCTCTAGTGTTTATCCTAGTCTTAAGATCCTTAATCCGCATTTCTCACAGTAGCTAACCTCAATAGCCATACATAGGCTTCTGTTTTAGTCATTTTAATTATGACACGAATGTCAAGGCTATCCATCATCGTTCTCTTACTTCATTCCAGTAAACGTCGCCAATTCAACAACTACATTCTAGATATCAACCACTACGCACACAGTTGTTAAAGTGGTTCCAATATAGACAGATAGTATCCCGATGCTCCGATCTCTTTAACAATCAAACGTCATTTTACACACCGGTTGGTTCTTTTACATTTCAAAACAATTCATATTTGATGTCAAAATATCATATTCGCTTCAAAAATCAAATCTATTTCGAAATCATCATATTTACTTAAAAATCAAATCCATTTCGAAATCATCATATTTACTCAAGATGTCAATTCAACACGATATATCGATTTCACTTCAAAACTTGATTCGAATTATAGTTTTAAATCATATCCATTTCGAAATCATCATATTTACTCAAAATGTCAATTCAACACGATATATCGATTTCACTTCAAAACTTGATTCGAACTACAGTTTTTGGTTATAATTTACTTTAACCCAATTAGCATTTAAATCCAAGATTTAAATATAAATATTCCACCCTTTAACCAGTTTGCATTTTAATAAATGGTTTTAAAATTGTTAAAATAGTTTAATAGAAAATAGTTTGAGAAAATGGTTTATATAGTAAAATAGTTGGAAAAATTAAAATGCTTGAATATTTCAAGAAAATAGATTTGAAATAGTTTATACTAAAATAATTTTTTTAAAAATAGTTTCCAAGCCAAACTGATTCAATTCCAAAATTTCCAACCCAAATCAATTTCCATTTTGATTTACTCGATTATATTCTGATTTCAAGTCGAATTTAGATTCCATTCCAATTTAATTTCACTTCCAATTTCAGACTAATTTAAATTCCAATTGCAAATTAATTTCAACTCCAATCCCAAATTTCAAACCATTTCAATTTGTATCAATTCCGAGTCCATTTCCAACAATCAATTAAAAACACTTAAATCAAATTTTCTTCAATATCCAATTTAAAAATCCAAAATTTTAAATATGATTCAAATCTGAGCTAAATTTCAAAATATCATTTTATCACTTTTACATAGCAGTGTTCAAAGTTTGAATAAAATCCAATCTTAAAAAAATCAATTTCTGAAATTCAAATCATATTTTGATTATAACTTCAAAATCTCAAATTTAATTATTTAAACATTTTCATTTCAAATTTAAATTTCAACATTCCGTGGTCAAATTCGAAATAATTTGATTTCCATAAATTCGATTTTTCATTTCTTAAAATCAAATCATTTAAATAATTTCAAGACAAAATTTTAAATTATTTAATTTAACCAATCCGGTGTTAGTTTATAATTCTCTAACTTATGGCCAAGTGAATTAGTTATTCTAATTTAATTCAGGGATGGATATATATCATTTCAATCCAAAATAAATGCAATAGATATATATCATTTCAACATGTTTGTTAATTTATTAAAAATAATTCAATTTACAGTTTTATATACTGTAAATAATATACAAGAAGATAACATGATATATCAAAATAAATAAACATCCAAATATCAACCAATAACATCCATCACGACTAATCATCCAACCAGTGAATAAAATTCACAACAATTTCATTATTATCAATATCGGGCATTTTACGGGTAATTAAAATCTAGTTAAATTTAACAGTCAATTCAATTTCTAAAAATTAATTCAGATGTCAATTTAAATGTCAATTAAACTTATCAAACAATGATCAATAAATTTTAAATTACCTCACGATATAAATTTGATTAATATAAAAATATTTCAATCATTTGTGTGGGTATAAACACCCACCTTTGATTTATCGACGATTTAAAATCCAAATAAAGGCCCAAATTTGAAAAGTCTCGGAACTCGACCAGACTAGCCCCATGTTGTCCTGAATTCTGATACGATCGCAATGGAGAAAACCGCACGTGAATCCGAGCTCGTATGCAAAAGTTATATACGCTAGAACGATCGAACATTTACAATTTTTAACAATTAATTAATAAAAAAAGAACGTAACCAATTCTTCTATTCACACGCAGCACACTCGAGACCCAACTTTACGCCGTTCATCCCCATCCACGCGCGAGGCAAACAACGACCAGACGTCGATCAACACCAGCTACCACGTGCGCCCCATCCTCCTCCACCAACGCGCCAAGATACGCCATCCCATTCGCTGCCGTCTGCGCAGAATCCAAGAAAATACGTCCATGCTTCCAAGCCAGATTCTGGTGATCGTGGCGTAATAGCATAGATCGACCATATGTATTTGAAGAGCTCATTGAGATCTACAACTTTACTTTTGGAATTTTTCGATTTCGTTGAACGGATTGAGAGATATTAAAGAGGGAAGTTGGTGAATTTTTAGCCATTAAAAGAAAGTGACGGCCAGGGTTTCAGAAATTAAAATAATTGTAAAACTGTCTCGATTTGCGTGCGTATTTATATAGTTAGGTCTAAAATCGTTCGAACTCCAATCGAGAGTGCCGCCGGGCGTTTATAATGTTTTACCCCCATTCCGAACGTAATGGAGCTAGTTTCGAGGCCTAGTTTGATCGTATGTGGAAGATAGTTTTTCAAAGTCAATTTATTTTATCGAATTCCTTAAATTGATTTCTATGCGTTTCAAGCTCGCACGGCCAAACGATAAGTCCGATCACTATGAAACTTGAAATCTTATAATAATTCACTATTACGGATCCGATAAAACTAGTTTCGTCGAAATCCAAGATAGTTGCCAAAATGGCTATTTTTTACTCGTTAATTAAAATATAAAATTTTCAATTTTCAATTATTCACATTTAAATCCAATTTTAAATGTTAACCATCTTCATTCGTATTTAAATAAATTTAAATCAATTTTCAAAGCCATTTTAATTCTCACCAACTCCCGGGTTCAATTATTCAAATGATCTCTGATATTCAATTTAAACAAACTAAATTACCCAATGAATCAATATTAACAAATCATTGTATTTGTTTATACCTATATTTATCCAATAATTTTATTATATGTAATAACTTACAGTAGCAAAAGTATGGGTTGTTACAGCTTGGCAGAAGTATTTTCCATACCAAAGCATTTAATTATATTATTATAATATTTTCTTGATTAATAAAAATTCCATTTTCTAATTGTTTAATCCGTAAACAAAGAAAATAAGATAATTTTCCCATGTGTGACATTTCAAATTCTTTGGTCATTATTTTAGAAAATTCCTAAAATAACTTTTCATTTGTAGAACCAAAAATAATATCATCTACATAAATTGGATAATTAAAGTATCCTTTTTAGTTCTTTTAATAAAAAGAGTTTGATCAACCTTCCCAATTTCAAAATCAGAATCTATTAGATAGCTCTTAAGACCTTCATACCAAGCACGGGGTGCTTGTTTTATACCGTATAAGGCTTTCTTAAGTTTATAGACGTGGTTTGGAAAATTTTCATGTGTGAATAAAGGAGGTTGTTCAACAAAAACATTTTCTTTTATATAACCATTTAAAAAAGCACTTTTAACATCCATTTGATAAAGTTTGAAATTATGAAAACATGCACATGCCAGTAAGATACGTATTGCTTCAAGTCATGCGATTGGAGCAAATGTTCCTTCGTAGCCTATTCCTTCTTTTTGATTATATCCTTGTGCAACTAATCTAGCTTTATTCCTTGTTATAATACCTTGTTCATCTGCTTTATTTTTGAAGACCCATATAGTGCCACTGACTATTTGATCACTCAGTCTACGAACTAGTTCCCAAACTTTGTTTTGTTCGAATTGGTTTAGCTCTTCTTGCATAGCGATAATCCAATAGTCATCAGTAGATGCTTCTTTTGCATTTTTAGGTTCAATATTAGAACAAAATACTACATTGCCCATTTGATTAAGTTGATTTGTAGTTCGAACATGTGAATCAACTTCTCCAATGACATTTTCTACTGGGTGATCTTGTAAAATCCTATGAGGAGATCATAATTCATTTTCATTATGAATAACGTTTTCGTATTCTTCAAAATTGTGAACAATGTTTTCATCTTCTTCAAAATTATGTTTAGTAACCGTATTCGTGACCGTCTTGGGTATTATCTCATCATACTCAAAAGTTTTATTACATTTGAAATTTTCATCGAATGAAACATGAAGTGTTTCTTCGATTGTTTTAGTTCTTTTATTGAAAATTCGATAAGCTTTGCTTCGTTCCGAATATCCTACGAAGATTCCTTCATCGGATTTTGGATCGAATTTTCCATGCTGATCTTTTGTGTTTAAAATAAAACATTTTGAACCAAAAGTTTTAAAATATGAAATGTTTGGTTTTCTTCGATGAAAAAATTATATGGAGTGTGTTTTGTTAGTGGTTGGATGGAAACATGAGTCAGAACATAGCCTGTTGCTATAGCTTATGCCCAAAAATGTTTTGGTAAAGTGCTTCCATTCAATAAGTTCTTGCAGGTTCTTGTATAGTTCAATTTTTCCTTTCTACAACTCCATTTTTTGTGGTGTTCTGGGAAAATAAAAATTATGATAAATTCCCTTTTTATTACAAAAATGTTCAAAAGCTTCATTTTCAAATTCACCACCATGATCACTTCTAATATTTTTAATTTTTAAGATTTTGATTCTCTTTGCAAAAATTTTGAAGTTTACAAAAGTATCACTTTTATTTTTCAGAAAAATAGTCCAAGTATGTCGTGAGAAACATCTACTATAACAAACACATATTTGCTATAATTTATATATTGAACTTGAGTTGTCCAAAGATATCCAAATGCAATGGTTCTAGTGGTTGTACAGTAGAAATATTTTTCTTCGATTTGAAGGATGATTTTGATAATTCTCCTACTTGACAAGCATCACAAATATTGTTTACTTTAAAATTCATTTTTGGTAAACCTTTTACTAAATCTTTTTCAGATAATTTATTTATAGCTTTGAAATTAATATGACAAAATCTTTTGTGCCATAACTAAGGATCATTTTCTTTGGTTATTAAACACATATTTGTATTGTAATTTCATTCATATTCAAAACAAAAATATATTTATTTCTAAAACCTTCAAAAATAAGATTTTTATTTTGATCAAAAATGCTAGATTTATTTTTAGAAAATCAAATATTGAATCCTTTGTCACACAATTGGCTGATACTAAGTAAATCACGCTTCAAAATTTTTAATCGATAAAACATTTGTAATAAGAGGTAAATTAGATATACCGTGATTGCTCACATCGCCTTTGCCAATGACATATCCTTTAGAATTATCTCCAAATGTGACAGAACCTTCATCTGAGTAGATAATGTTAGTTAGCATCCCTTTGTTTCCTGCCATGAGTTTTGAGCAACCACTATCCAGTATCCATTTTCCTTCCTTTTTAGGTGGTACCTGCAAAATACAGAATTAACATTGGTACCCATCATTTTATTTGGGTCCTAAGAGTTAGGTCTTAGAAGGCCAAACCCAAGAGGGTTCAGAATTCCTTTTGAAAACAAAATCTTTATTTTTACGAACATTTTTTATAAAAGATTTTATATACTTATCTCCAATCAAACAACTATTTGTTTAAGGAACCCAAATTTTAATTGATTTAGAAAATTTTGAAACTTTTGAACTAGGTTTTTCAACTTTATTATTATTCCTTTTATATGAATTTTTTTTGGAATAACTTTAGAAGATTGCTTATATCCTAGTCGTCTTTTATTTGAAGCATTTTGAGAATTTTCTATAATTTTGGAAAGATTTTCCCTGCCTGTATTAGAATTAGAGACATTTTTAGTAATATCATCTAACTTTGTTTTAAGGCTAGAGTTATCTAATTCTAAAATCTTGTCATTATCTTTAAGATCATGATTTTCAATTAGTAGAGCACCATTCTTTTCTTTCCGAGTTTCTACCTTTTGACTTAACATAGAGAGTTGAGATGTCATATTAGAACAAGATTCTTGAGTAACTTCAAGTTCTTCTTCTAAGATTTGTTTCTCATCTATTAGCATATCTACTTCGATTTCAGCTCTATTCAGTTTTTCAAGAGATTCTTTGTATTTTCTTTTGATGTCTTTTAGCATATCAAGTAATTCTGAGTTTATTTCCAATAGTTCATCAAAAGTTAGATCACTCACCTTATCTTTTGTGGCCATATGTAATGACCTACCTCGGTTTAAATCGGTGCACATGCCAACTCAAATCATTCAAAGTGGAAGATTGCTATGGTGTAAATAAGAAAAAGTAGAGAAAGAAAAGAAACAAACATAGAATCTCACAGCGGAATGATAAAATATAATAATCAAATAAACAGTTCATGACACTGTTTTACAAATAACATTTGGTTACACTTTTACACTACAGATCAGAGTTACATACAATAGGAATAAACAAATAAATGCAGCGGAATAACAGATGCAGTGGTATGAATATAATAAATAGTAATAGTACAAATCTTCATCTTTGTCCTCCAGAAAGCAGTCTTCGATACACTGAAAAGCTTAGACTGACCCGAGCGAATTGAAAAGACAAAACACTCGAGTCAGAACTAAATTACGTAAGTTAAATCGACAATAAATAAATACGAGTCTAACGGCGTCGGAGATATTTACGGGGTTTTACATCTCCTATCCACTGTCAACGTGAGTGTAATAACTTAATAGATGTTCGGGATCTCTTAAGGATCCGTTAAACTATCTACATAGATAGTACAATACACTATTATAATAGCGTCTATAGTAAAGTAAAGTATTAAAATAGCATTAAGGTGTTACCCATATCCCCCTTAACACATTTTATATATTCCTATAGTCTATATAGTACCATAAGCTCCTCCTAAGGTTTACTTAGAGGGCACTCCATAGGTATGGTACAAACCAAACTCATAGAATGTACGATAGGGCATGTAAACACGACACTCGAGGAAATGCCAGGGCAGGATTATACCAATTGTGGATGCGGACTGGTGGTAACGCATATCAGCTACTACCGCCTACCTCGAAACACACTCCCATAATCAAAATCAAGGGGTGGCCACCAAATCATCACAAAGTCATAATATGGTATCGAAGAAGCATGTCCGATAGGAGGATTGACTTACTTGGCCCGACATGGCTCCTGTTTTAGTCATATCTAAGCTGACTCATGAGAGTCAGGGTTGTTAGTCCCTGAGATGATGGTTTTGATGGAAACAACCTTAGAATAGATTATAAAATATAAATACTAACATTATAAGTTTAGATAAATATGTATATGCAGGATTTAACTATGCAAGTACCAAGAATGAAGACTGTACAGCATAGAGATTCAAGATATCAAGACTGAAGACTCATGAGTATCAAGATTATCAAGAGTTCAAGAATTGAAGTAATTTATTCTTTAATTAGAAATTTTGTTAAAACTCATAGAAAAGCACTGGCATCTTAAAATCCAATTTATTCGTGGAATGGAATCCACTTCGAGCCTGTTAAAGGGATGGAACCTACGAAAAATCTAGTGGAACATTGTTTTGTATCCACTAATTTTAATTCAAATGATTTTACAAAATTATCTTGTGTTCAAAATGATTTCAAAACTTTCCTTTTAAAAGATTCAAAACCTTCTATCCTGATTTTAAATAATTTTAGCCTCAAAATTATCTTTAATTTCAAAGTCAAATTACCCTGATTTTAAACTATCTTTTAATATAATATACTTAACTTTTAAATATTTATACTTAAGATTTAAATATAAAATTATAGTTAAATTCTATATGTATTATTCTCTATATTTACTTATGAATTATAACTATAGTCAAGTATATTTATAAAGTTTTAATATAAGATAAAGGTTATTTTCAAAGAAAATCAAATCATCAAAAATTGCTTTGGGATGTCAACATGCCTATGGTGACCATGTCGACATGGTGTCAGTTGAGTTCAAAATTTAAATTTCAAAAGAAGTGTCTATTCGCCATAACTCTTTACGAATGGACATGGCTGTTGTTATTCTATAAATAGGGGTTAGTTTCAACGAATTTTATATCAGATTTTCTGGTTTTTCACTCCTCTTCTTCTTCTCCCACATTTCTTAATACATATTCTTACCATTACTCTGCCGAAATCAACATTGAATCGAATTCGATCTTTTCTAGTTTGATTCTCTATCACTATCTCAACAAGGTTCTCAGTGCTATTCAGAATTATAGGCTTCTTTGTAATCTATTAAGTGAGAAAATATGTAATTGTGGCCTTGAAATTCAATCAAGCGAGATAAGATGTGATTGTAGCCTTGGTAAATCAATTAGGTAAACTTGTGGCCCGGAAATAAAGTATCTCTACCCAAAGGATTGTGGTTCTGGAGGGTGTACCTCGTAGCCTTAAAATCGAGGGTGTAATTGTACAATTGCTTTTGAAAGGAAATCCGTACTTGTGTTGCGGGACTGGATGTAGGGTAACTCTGAACCAGTATAAAATCCAGTGTGTTCTTTCCTTTATTGCTTTTACTTTATTTCTGCATTTGTGTTTGTTTCTGTTATCATATCCGTGTCTTTATATTGCATACATCCATGTTCAATTCAACATAAATTCAAAAAGATTTAGTAATTCTTTATAAACACTATTCACCCCCTCTAGTGTTAATGCTAGCCTTAAGATCCGTAATCTGCATTTCTTTCAATTGGTATCAGAGCAAGGTTTTCAAAGTTTCATAGTCTGATTTTTGAAAAATTTTCAAAATGGCTATCAACACTGATACTGTTACTAACACTAGTATTTCTGTCACTAGCTCATTTGTGGAAGGTCTGTCTACTATCAGACCACCACTTTTTAATGGAAGCAACTACGCATATTGGGCATGTAGGATGAAAATATACTTACAATTTATAGGATTAGACACTTGGAATATTACACAAACTGAATATTCTGAACCCACAACTGATTTTGCACAGTGGACTGCTGAGCAAAAGACTGTTGCACAAAATAATTCTAAGGCAATGAATAGTTTCTTTTGTTCACTAGATAGAAATGAATTCAACAGAGTGTCAGTTTGTAAGTCTGCATATGAAATCTGAAAAACTTTGCAAGTTACTCACGAAGGAACAAGCAAAGTTAAACAGACCAAAATTTCCATGCTCCCAAATCAGTTTCAATTATTTAAAATGAATCCTAATGAGTCTATTTCAGATATGTATAGTAGATTTCAGGATATTGTGCATTCTCTAATATCTTTGGGAAAGGAATTTTCTGAAGAAGATCAATTCAGAAAGATTTTAAGTTCTCTTACTCCAGAATGGGATCAAAAGACACTTGCTATCGAAGAGGCAAATGACATCAGTACTTTAAAGATAGAAGAATTAATTGGAAATCTAATGTCGTATGAAGTTCAAATGATCGGAAGAAGAGAAAACAAAACATTTGAAAAGAAATCAATGGCATTCAATGCATTGACCGATGGATCAGACTCAAACAACGATAATGATGAAGAGATATCCTTTATGACCAGAAATTTTATGAAATTCCTGAAATACAGAAAGATGAATAATCTCAAGAGAAACAACTATAAGAACTATGGAAATCAGAATGTAGTGCCAAATAATGTCAAATGTTACAACTGTGATGAACCAGGACATTTCAAAAGAGACTGTCCGTAGGCAAAATCCTCCTATGAACAATGATCCAACAAAGAAACGGAAGCGTGCATTTACTGCTACTCTAGATGACTCAGACTCATCCTCAAGTGATGATGATCAAAAGACAGATAATTTGAATTTGTGTTTCACAGTTGTTCATGGCTCCGATGTATTCAAAGAAACGGACTCAGAAAAAGGTACACGTTTACAATACAATTGGTTGAAATTGCTTGCTTAAAATTAGTTGCTTAATTGATTTTAAATTGGTGTGTTGTTTGAATTTTAAATTTATTATTATTATTATTATTATCTTATTATTTTATTATTATTTTTATTATTTTTTAATAGTATAATTTTCTGAAATATACTATAAATATTTCAGATATATATATATATATATATATAGACATTAAAAATAATAAGTATATATATATATATATATTTTAGAGAACTTAGGAAAAATAAATTATCAAAATTCACTGGCACATATCGACATGGTCCCTACCATGATGTAGACATGGGTACCAGAATTTGAATTTCAAAATTTGAATTCAAATGTTTGAATTTCCCTCCTCCTTTTCACTTCATTCAATTCTCTGAAAAGCTACCTTTTGACCAGAGAACATGTCCTTTGAGAATCTATTTATTCACTATCTTTTATCATATCTTTTCACTCTCATTTTTAAATTCAAACTCTCTCTTCAAAACTTCAAGCTCTCTACTCTCTACTCTCTACTTTAATGGCTTCTTCAAGCAATCCCTCCGTCATGAGAATTTCCAGAAAAATAAAAGAGCAACTATTCAATGATACGGAGGCAATAAAAGCATACATCAATTATGCTTATTATGCCAAAGTCCATCCCGTAAAGTTTGCTATTTTTCAAGATTTCTCTTCTTATGAACTTGATTCTCTTTTGGCAAACAATGGAGTTCTTAGTCTTATTGATGCTTCTCAAAATGATTTTGTTTGCTATCCAAATCTTGTCAAAATTTTCTATGCTAATTTAAACCGTGGATTTTATCATGGAAATGAGGATGAAATTTGGAGTATTGTCAAAGGCACTGGAATTATTTTGAATTGTGATCTTTTGGGTACCATTCTTAATTGCAAGTGTACGGGAATGGATCTTTCTAATTTTAAAATCGATGAAAATGATCGTGAGACATTTCATCACATTTTCGAAGGGAATGATAATTTTGAATTCAAAAATCGAAATTTTCGACCAAAGGCAAGAATTGTCAGTCTTCTTTTGCAACATACTTTGACCCCAAGATCGGGGAATTTTAACAATCCTACTTCAAAAGTTTGCAAAGCTCTTTTTGCTATTTTTGGAAATTATGACATAAATTGGGCGCAAGTTATTTTGGATGAACTTTGTCCTAAAAATCCTGAAATGGGTGAGAATACTTTATATCATGGAATTTATCTCACTCGGATATTTAACTATTTTGGAGTGGATTTCAAAGGCGAAGAATTTGTTTCTAGAAAAGTTTTCCATCATTCCAACATTTCGCTTATGAAAATTCCATTTGTTTTTCAACCTTGTGAGACCCTTGCTGAAAAGGAAGAGCGTTTGGCTCATGAGGAGATGGAAGAAGAGGAAGAGGAAGAAGAAGAAGAAGGGGATGAAATGGAAATTGAAGAAGAAGAAGGTGAAACCTCTTTGGAAAGCATTGACTATCCTCCTAATCCATCCACCAAAACCCTTCTCAAAAACCAAAAGACGATTGTTGAGAATCAACGGATTCTTAAACGATCCGTTAGTAAGAAGTTGGACAAAATTTCATCCAAGATGAACAAGTTCATTTCCAATGTCAGCAAGAAACATGGACATTCTTCATCATCATCATCCTCTAACTAGTTTTATCTTTTCGTATCTTGTTGTATGTGTTTTAGCTTGTTTTAATTCGAAAGTTCATGTAGTTTCATATGTTTAATCATTGTATCATCTTAGTATGCAATGAAATGAAATTTTCTTTCTGTTATCTAGCTTATCTTATCTCCAGAATAAATGTTAGTATATTATATAAATATATATATATACATAATTATTCACAAAATTTAAATAGTCATTTTTTTCATTAACCCATGCCGACATACCCCCTATGACCATGTCGACATGTACTGGTCAGAAATGACAATTCACTTTGAATTTGAAATTTGAATAACAACCATATGTCTATTCATTTCAAACGAATTTCTACACCTATATATACCTATTTCTTCCAGAATTCTTCACTGAAAATTATTTCCTATCTTCTAATTCTTTTCTTTCACAAATTCAATAATGGCTAATCCAATTCACAATTTATCCGAAAGTCTTGAAGAAACTCTTAATTCGTTCAAGAGTATTCTCTCGTTCATTCTTCATAACCAGCGACACATAGAATTGAGTCAAATGCAGATGATCAAGGAGCAAGAAAGGCATTTCGATGCAATACGATGGATGATTTCCTCCCTACACAAGGATGATAACGAAGCACATCCTCCAGTCTCTCTCACCAACGACAATGATAATTAGGATGCTATTATGGCAGATCCAATCTTTGGAGAAGAAGGATGGGTGGAAGTTCAACGTAACGTTTGATTTTTATTTGTTTGCTTTGTTTGAATTGTTTGTTTGAATTAATTTGATTTGGTTTGGATTGATACTCGGTGTGGATTGATTTCTTAAATTGGTTTGATGGTTGCTACATAAAACATGTGTATAAATACACATTGAAATGTATATAATCCTTGATTAATTATCATGTTCATAAGGATAATTATTTATTAATCTATCTATTACATATTCCATTGTATAGTTTATTAATGCAGGTACTCTAGTCTAAGAATGAGGGGGAGTTAGTTTTTGTTGATGACAAAGGGGGAGAAATATAAAATAGGGTAAATAGGCATAGATTAAGGGGGAGTTATTAGTTTTAGGGGGAGCTATTAAGATAGAAATAAATATTTTATACACAAAGGTTGTCATCATCAAAAAGGGGGAGATTGTTAGTCCATGAGATGATGGTTTTGATGACAACCTTAGAACAGATTATAAAATATAAATACTAACATTATAAGTTTAGATAAATATGTATGTGCAGGATTTAACCATGCAGGTACCAAGAATGAAGACTGTACAATATAGAGATTCAAGATATCAAGATTGAAGACTCATGAGTATCAAGATTATCAAGAGTTCAAGAATTGAAGTAATTTATTCTTTAATTAGAAATTTTGTTATAACTCATAAAAAAGCACTGGCATCTTAAAATCCAATTTATTCGTGGAATGGAATCCACTTTGAGCCTGATAAAGGGATGAACCCTAAGTAGGATGGAACCTACGAAAAATCTAGTGGAACATTGTTTTGTATCCACTAATTTTAATTCTAATGATTTCACAAAATTATCTTATTTTCAAAATGATTTGAAAACTTTCCTTTTAAAAGATTCAAAACGCTCTATCTTAATTTTAAATAATTTTAGCCTCAAAATTATTTTTAATTTCAAAGTCAAATTACTTCTGATTTTAAACTATCTTTTAATATAATATATTTAACTTTTAAACATTTATACTTAAGATTTAAATATAAAATTATAGTTAAATTCTATATATATTATTCTCTATATTTAATTATGAACTCTAACTATAGTCAAGTATATTTATAAAGTTTTAAATAGTTTTTGATAATTAAAATTGTTAAATTGATAAAATTTTGGTAATTTAATATGAAGAAAAATAAACTTTGTAACAAAATAAGGAAGGAATGTTAAAGTGGAAATGCATACTTTATTCATAAGGTAATATAAAAGAATGAAACTTATTTGAATGAATTTATTTGAGGATTCAATCATAATAAATGTACACATTTAACAAATTCAATATAATTAAGAACAACCGTTAATACAAAGGAAAGAAATTAATTAAATCCATCAGGTCATTGATCGGTTTCTTGCCTTTTTCTACATGGCCTCTTTATTTCTTGCTTTAGCCATACAAACTCTTTTCCTAGCCGTGTATTTCTCATTTGCAAATCATGTACAAGAAGATTTATTTCTCATTTCAAAACTTCTCATTTTCATTTGCATTTAAAAATAAAACATATATACGTTTCTTTCTCCTTAACTTATGCCTTTTCGGTTTCTTAGCATTTACTCTCACTTTACTTGCCATCCAAACCATCTATGTATCAACCCAAAATTTTTAATAAATGTTTTATTTATTTAATTTAGATAATTTTGTTATTTAAAATATAAATTTTGGTGTGGATTCGAATTCCATACATGAATTAATAGAATATTTTCTGGAAATGTGAAGTTTGTCAATATGGTAAAACTTTGACTTTTAAATTTAAAAGTTTAAAATTTTGAATTTTATTTTTATTTTGAAAGTAAATAAAATTTTAAGAATACTGCTTTTCGCTTCGTCCAAATCTGTTTTATAATGTGAAAGTTATGCCTTTTCAACTATTGTGTGTAATTTGTTGTATTTAAAAAAATTGTTTACTTTAAATTATATAAATAATATTTTATTTGGTCATGTAATGTTCTAATTAATATTTTCAGGGGTAAAATAACTTGTTTTGTATATATTTTGGTTTTAAAACATTTTTAAAAGTGTAATTGACATTTTCCAGCGTCAGTTGTATTTTGTTTACAATTTCTAATTTCCAACTTCAATTAATTTAAGAAATTCTTTATTTATTTTTATATTTTTCTTAATAACTTATTTTATTCTCATTCTCACTTTATTTTGTTTCTCAAAGATTTATTTTAAACCATTTTTAAGAAGAGTTGTAATTTCCCAAAGTTAAGTGGATTATGTTTGCAATTTTCTTAAGCTAGTTTCAATAAATTAATCTATTTGCTTTATTTATTAATCTATTTTCCTAAAATGTTATGTTTCTTTATACGTATATACGTCAGTTTCTTAGTTAAATGATAAATAAATCAAATAATGTAAATAAATCAAATTCTAAATTAATGCAATAAATAGTGTATAATCAAGCTATATAATTTCACGTTTTAATTTGGTACGTTTATATCCGTTTTGTTTAATTTAGTTGGTATGTAAATGGTACGCTATTTGATGAAATATCCGTTAGCGTATGTTTTACTAAATATGTTTACTAAATGAATAAGAACGTATAAATAAAATACGTTACTTTTGTTATAAATTTTGGCATAATTTGGACGTACATTTCGTTTATTTATTGCGTCTATAGTGCACACTCCTAAATTTCTTACCTCAGCTAATAAAAATCATTTATCAACCGTGCCTTTTCTAAAGGAAAGAAATTTAAAATCTTTCCCCAAAATTTGCGTGTCTTGATTTATCTCCTACCCACTTTCCGTTGCCTCCTTATACTTAATAGGAATGAATGCATTTATTTCTCTTTAGCCGTGCAAAATCCATTTAAAGATTGCTTGAAATTTCACGTGTAAACTTCTACACGTTCCTTTTGCTTCAATTGTTTTAATTGGTATATAATATTTGATTTCTCTTAGCCCTTACAAAAGCAATTACTTTGTAACAACCCGCATATTTTTTCGATTGGATATTTGTTTAAATATTTTATCGTTAGTCGGATTTTTGTCCAAAAAGTTACTTTTTGCATACGGTCGAATTAGGACTCGGGACCACTTCCATTGAGTTCAAAACGCCGTTTTCGATCTTTTGGAGTATAAACTTTGATATGTTTAGAGTTAGTGGAATTTTGCCATTTTTTCACTTTGGGCTTTGGGTTTTGTTCATCCCATTAGCCTAAACTATTAACTCTAGCTCAACCCCCTCTTCTCTTCGTTACTTCACTTTCATTTCCTAACACTCAAGCTTCATCAAAAATGGAGAGAGGAATGAGAAATTAAAACTCCAAGCCCTAGTTCATTTGCAAAATCCAAACTCTAGCTCCCAATTCTATGAGAAGCCATTGATTCAAGCTTCTTGTGTTAAGATTGAAGTGTGGTTGATTCTTCCTTTGCAATTTCAAGCTTCTCCTTCATTGATTTTGTAAAAAGGTGAGATTTTTATCTCACATCTAAGTCTATGATTATCTTTGATTGTTAGGTATGAATTCCTAACACTTATTTATGTGCATTTGATTTTGATTTGGATTGGTTTTGTTAATATTCCAATTTTTAGTGTTTTGGGTTCAAATCTTTAAAAATCATAGATTTGTTGTTTGATCATGCTTTTGGTGATGCATCGAGGAGCATATAGGGCCGGGTAGTCGATTGGCATAAACCCTTAGCGCCGTTGCTCGACCGATTACAAATTGAGTGAGAGTTTGCACTTCTGTTCCTTAGGTCGCTCGGCCTGCTATGTGTCAGCCTGTTAGGTCGCTCCAACTTAGGTCGCTCGGCCTGTTAAGTCCCAACCACTTAGGTCACTTAGCCTGTTAAGTCGCAACCACTTAGGTCGCTCGGCCTGGTAAGTCGCAACCATTTAAGTCCCTCGACCTGCTATAGGTCGCAACCACTTAGGTCGCTCGGCTTGTTAAGTCGCCTCCATTTAAGTCACTCGGCCTGCTATAGGTCGCAACCACTTAGGTCTCTCGGCTTGTTGAGTCGCATCCATTTAAGTCACTCGGCCTGTTATAGGTCGCAACCATTTAGGTTGCTCGGCCTGCAGTTAGGTCGCGCCATGTTGGGTCGCAACCATGTCGTTCGGACTGCACCAACTTAAGTCGCTCGGCCTGATTTAAGTCGCACCTACCTTAAGTCGTTCTGAGGCTTAGGTCGCCTATGTCGCTTACGTCGCCCATTCCTTAGGTCGCTTGTTTCTTATGCCGCTAGCTCCTTAAGTCATTCACTTATGCCGCTATCTTCTTAAGTCTCTCAGTTAGGCCGCATGCTATTCCTTAAGTCGCTGATCCCTTAGGTCGTATGCCGTGGAGTCGCATGAGTTGAGCCGCTGATTTCTTGTGTTGCATTGTTGTTAAGCCGTAAGTCGTGGCGGCTGAGTTGCAAGGGTATTTCCAACTGGATGGATTTGGAATCGAGTTCATTGGATTTTATTCACGTCTTCAAATGTGAATTTTTGTGATTAATGGTTTCTACAATCATTTTTGTGATTCGTCACTTTAAAATTATAAAGGTTTCAATACTGGTATATACAAACCTTTACCTCACTCGTATGAGAAATCTAATTAAACTACTTAGTAAAACAAGTGCTATGGAACGCTTGCGTTTACTTAGTTGGTTAATTCTTGGACTTGTTCGATTGAATCTCTTGTGAAAGTTTTCTAGTGGAAACTTACAATTTGTTCGTAAATATTTAAGTTAAGCGAGTGGTTATGGGACATGAGGCTAAGCTCATTTATTTACCAGCTTACTGTAATTGACACTTCTTGATGATCGTTGATGATCATTTTTGTGATTTAGACTAGCAAATGTGCGATGTCTCTTTGTCTACGAGGGAGACTAAACTCCGTTTCTGTGGAGCTTCGGCTCAATTTGGTGGGGTAGCGACCCATGGTCTTCGGACTGTTTTGTGGAGCCTCGGCTCAAAATTAATGGTTAGCAACCATGGAATAGCGTTCCGTTTTGTGATACACGTGTTGGTGAGTTTTCATACTCCCGTTTTGTGATAGGCCTCCCCCATTTTGTGATTTCTAGATTTCCATTGATGATTTCTAGAATTTGTATTTCACCGATTTTCGTGATTTACATTGATAAGTTTTATCAATATTTACAAATTGGTGAATTTGTGTATCATTAACTTTTGTGATTGGCATTGATATTATTGTCAATATTTATGGTTTGGTGAATAAAAATAAAGAGTATGACATTCCTTTTGATCTTTGATAAGATTCTTGTGATACTGATTAATCCCTAGTTGATTTTCAGTTGCATACTTACCGCAGTATGGCTTTATGGTTATCATACGTTTTTATCATATCTCTTATTCTATATCATTTCATCTGATATTTATAGTTAGACTGATCCATTTATTATTTTCTTATTAAATAATACTCAGGTCAGACCGATATGTTACAGGTGCTTCTGCTTGACCCCTCTTCTGGAGTATTATCCTGACTTTTGGCTAACTACTTTAGTTTAGTAGTTTTTGTTAGTATACATTCGAGACAGAGACTCCTTGATGTATACTTATTCTTTTGTGTAGCACTTGTAACTATTCATTTTCGTGATATTGTGGATCTTGTTTGACCACTACTCTGATATACACTTTCATGTGTAATATTCATATCTTTTCCGCCTTTGTGATATGAATTATCTGTGACTGATTTGTGTTGTGTTTATTTCTATATTTGTTTCCGAAGATATTATAGCCACTGTATAGTAGCTTTGAGTTTGTGTCGGCATGTCGGACTTCCTCTTGAAAAGAATGCAAGTTATATTTTATTTTGCGTTTCGATGCTCGCACAAAGCCATTACACGGATGGTCGCTCCTCAACAGCCTTATTCTCCGTGCTAGTTAACGGCATTACACCGTAGTGTTCTTGGCTAGTGTGGGTGTAGAGGTGGGGCGTAATAGCTTGGTATCAGAGCCAAACTTGGGAACAATGTAGAACAATCTAGCAAGGATCATCGTCCTAAGTCCTTCTTAGGAGTCGTGCTTTAGGATTTAATTCGAGTCTTCGTACCGATTCATCCTATTTTCTTTATGATTCCTTGTTTTATCTATCAAGATTGCTTGATATTCATTTGGTGAATAACCTTTTCCTTCTTCTTTCTTTCTTTCTTTCTAAAGGAAGAGAAATGGTTAGACCTGGCCGTCCCAACACCGGTCAATCTAGTGCTACTCCCCAAGATGGAGTATTTATGTCTGCCCAGCAGCTTCTTGATCTAGTAATGAATGCTCAAGCAACCGGATCTAATCCGGAGTCTACTCACCCTAAGTCTATATTTGCACGTTTGTGCAACGATTATACTAATTTGGGTGGGAAGCCATTCAAAGGATCTGAAACTATTATTGAAGTCCAGGCTTGGCTGAGAACGTGCGATCGAATCTTTTCTCGCATGAATCTTATTGATCTTCACCGTGTTCAGCTAGCCTCCAGTATGCTCCAAGAAAGAGTATTAGATTGGTATAAGCTTCTGATTTCTGAAATAAATGAAGCGGATCTTACTTGGGAGAAATTCCGGGAACGCTTCGAGTTAAAATTTGTGCTAGAAGCTGAGAAGGTGACTTTGGCTCGTTGTTTCATAGACCTTGTTGAAGGTGAATCTTCTGTGGCAGACTATGTCGCATCATTCGAGTCACTTTCTAAATATGGGGTCGAGTACATAAACACCCCATTGAAGAAAAACCAAAGATTTGTTTATGGCTTGAATAAAAATCTCAAAAAGCCATTACTTCTAAAATTAGAAGTTTCTTTTGATCAGCTCATTGATATCGCTCTTCGAGAGTAAGTAATGTTAAGGTTGGGAGTGCTAAACCAAACTTTACCAACAAGAAAAGGCCTAATAAGTTCAAAGGTCCTTATCCCAACAATAAGAAAGGGAAGCAAGCCTCTCCGGCAACCAAGACTTCTACCTCAAGTGGTGGGCAATGCTACAACTGTGGTTCTAAGGACCATAATGCGAATAAGTGTTCAAAGCCCCGTGCTTGTCTCTATTGCAAAAGCCCAGACCATTATATATCTTCGTATCCCAAACTTCAAAACAGGAAGGAGGGAAAGCTTAATGTGGTGCAAACTCCTAGTAACACTTCTCGTTGTCAAGGTATTTCTCATTCTATCCTTGATTGCATTAGTTTATTTCATGATCATCCTATTCGAGTTCTTTTTGATACGGGTGCGTCCTACTTTTTTATTTCAAAAGAACTTGTTGATACTTTTTCTTTGGATGTTTTGTGTTTAATGACTTCTTTGAGAATTGCGAATCCGGTTGGTGGATCCGCAACAATCAGTTTATTGTGTAAAGATGTCGGGATTATTTTGTGTGATTTTTCTTTCCGAGCCGATTTGCATGTTATGCGCTACTTAGGCTTTGGAATGATTTTGGGAATGGATTGGCTTAACCGCTATGAAGCTCAAATCCTTTGTCCTGAGCGGACTATTCATCTTCGACATCCTCAATCTGTTAACCAGATTACTATTGATCTTAAAGATTTGGATTCCAGCTTGGCTGCATCTTTATATTCTTTAAATCCTCATGATGATGATAATGACGATGAGGAAGATGTCATTTCACTTATTCACGTTGTTCGTGAATTTTCCGACATATTTGAGCCCGTTTTAGGATTACCACCTAAGCGAGCAATTGAGTTCATAATTAATCTCATCCCTGGAGCTCAACCTATCACTCATCCTCCTTATCGTATGTCCAATAAAGAGAATAAAGAGATGCGAAAACAATTATCCGAATTGCAGACGAAGCAACTTATCCGCTCTAGTTCCTTGCCTTGGGGAGCTTCGGCTGTTTTTGTGAAGAAATCTGACGGTACACTTAGGCTTTGCGTTGACTACCGCAAGCTTAATGATCTTACTATCAAGAATAAATATCCTTTATCTCGGATTGATGATTTATTTGATCAGCTTAGTGGTGCTAGAGTCTTTTCACAATTAGACTTAGCAACCGGTTTTCATCAGCTTCGTATTACAGAGGATAACATTCCTTTGACATCGTTCCGTACTCGTTATGGATCTTATGAATGGCTTGTTATGCCATTTGGTTTAACGAATGCTCCGGCTTATTTCGTTGACCTTATGAATAGAGTTTTCAAAGACTTCCTCGATCGGTTTGTTCTCATCTTTATTGATGATATTCTTGTGTATTCAAAAACCGAGGAGGAGCATGAAAAGCATCTTCAGATTGTGTTGGAAACTCTTAGAAGCAATCAATTGAAAGCAAAATTTTCTAAATGCCACTTTTGGCAATCTCGTGTGAAGTTTCTTGGTCATATTATTTCCGAATCCGGAATTTCCATGGATCCTTCAAAGATTGAAGCGATTCAAAATTGGAAGAGACTGGAGAGTGTGACAAAGATCCGTAGCTTCCTTAGATTGGCAGGTTATTTTCTTAGCATTTACTCTCACTTTGCTTGCCATCCAAACCATCTATGTATCAACCCAAAATTTTAATAAATGTTTTATTTATTTAATTTAGATAATTTTGTTATTTAAAATATAAATTTTGGCGTGGATTAGAATTCCACATGAATTAATAGAATATTTTCCGGAAATGTGAATTTTGTCAATATGGTCAAACTTTGACTTTTAAATTTAAAATTTTAAAAGTTTGAAAATTTAAATTTTATTTTTATTTTGAAAGTAAATAAAATTTTAAGAATACTGCTTTTCGCTTCGTCGAAATCTGATTTATAATGTGAAAGTTATGCCTTTTTAACTACTGTATGTAATTTGTTGTATTTAACAAAATTGTTTACTTTAAATTATATAAATAATATTTTATTTGGTCATGTAATGCTCTAATTTATATTTTCAGGGGTAAAGTAACTTTTTTTGTATATATTTTGGTTTTAAAACATTTTTAAAAGTGTAATTGACATTTTCCAGTGTCAGTTGTATTTTGTTTACAATTTCTAATTTCCAGCTTCAATTAATTTAAGAAATTCTTTATTTATTTTTATATTTTTCTTAAAAACTTATTTTAACCTCATTCTCACTTTATTTTGTTTCTCAAAGATTTATTTTAAAGCATTTTTAAGAAGAGTTGTAATTTCCCAAAATTAAGTGGATTATATTTGCAATTTTCTTAAGCTAGTTTCAATAAATTAAGCTATTTTCTTTATTTATCTTTCTATTTTCCTAAAATGTTACGTTTCTTTATATGTATATACATCAGTTTCTTAGTTAAATGATAAATAAATCAAATGAATGTAAACAAATAAAATTCTAAATTAATGCAATAAATAGTGTATAATTAAGCTATATAATTTCACGGTTTAATTTGGTACGTTTATAATCGTTTTGTTTAATTTAGTTGGTATGTAAACGGTACAGTATTTGATGAAATATCCGTTAGCATATGTTTTACTAAATATATTTACTAAACGAATAAGAAACATATAAATAAAATACGTTATTTTTGTTATAAATTTGGGCATAATTTGGACGTACGTTTCATTTATTTATTGCGTCTATAGTGCACACTCCTAAATTTCTTACCTCAGCTAATAAAAATCATTTATCAACCGTGCCTTTTCTAAAGGAAAGAAATTTAAAATCTTTCCCCAAAATTCGTGTGTCTTGATTTATCTCCTACCCACTTTCCGTTTCCTCCTTATACTTAATAGGAATGAATGCATTAATTTCTCTCTAGCCGTTCAAAATCCATTTAAAGATTGCTTGAAATTTCACGTGTAAACTTCTACACGTTCCTTTTGCTTCAATTTTTTAATTGGTATATAATATTTGATTTCTCTTAGCCGTTACAAAAGCAATTACTTCTTACCATTTTCTTTCACCAAAATATACGCACTCATTTATCTCTTACCTCAGCAATTAAACAAAACAAATCAGCTGCGTATTTGTTAGAAGAAGAATTAAAACCTTGCTTAATTCACGTTCAAACTTTTCTAGAGTTTCCTTTTGCCTCTTCTGTTTGATAGAAGCGAAATCCTTTATTTCTTTAATTAATTTATCAAACGAATTACCTCTTATAAACTCAAACATCACACATAAAAATTTCCCGACCGTTTCAAATCCCTTCTTGCCTTTTACGTGAGATTTTTTTCTGCTTTCCTTTCCTTCATTTGCTTTAATAGGAATAAATTCACGTGTAAACGTTATACACTTTCCTTTTTTCTTCAATTGTTTTAAATTGGTATGAAATCCTTGAATTCACATATCCCTCCAAAATCAATTATTGCATGCTGTTTTCTCCACTCAATCAGCGCAAGTTTCTTTTAAATACTAAACATGTTCACATAATTCCATCACCACCTCAATTGTCTTCTATTTCTTCGCGTGTGGAAGTTTGCTCATCAGGTAATGGCTACCAAATATTTTCTTGTTTTCTTTTATTTCTTTTGCTTCTTGCTTTGTTTTCTTGTTTCCACTATTTTGTCTTCTCCAAGTGGTGAAGGGCTGAGTCACTTGTGTTCACGTCATTCTTTTTCAAATCTGAGTTCCAGTTTGCTTTATATAAATTTGATGATCGTATTTAAAATTTGCGTAATTAGTTTATTCGTTTGTGTTTCAAGAATTTGAATCTGATCGTCGCCTCTGCTAAAATTTGATCGTGCCTTCTATACGCTTTTTCGGTGTGGATATCGTTGTTTTGAATAGAATCTTTAGCGGCGTAAAGGTGAGTATTCACACCCGACAAACGTACTTATAGATCTGTAAATTAATAACAAGTGAAATTGTAGAATGATTATATTTTATGCTTGTGATAAATTTTAGGATGTTAAAAACCCTGTTATAAAATTTACACATCATCCGTTATATTATATGCCGTTATATTTTATACTGTTACACTATTTATTTATTTACTGTTTATCACTACAAGTTCCCTGTATAATAGAATATCTTTACGAGCTGAAATGATAGGCCTGAACGATATTTATTTAATTATTTTATTTATTTATTTACTTGGGATTGCGAGTTTGAAATGATAGAACCTGGGTTTTTCTTTGTAAATTACGGATTGAAATGATATATTATCCGTATCACTTGACCTAGGTTAGAAAATATTATACAGACCCGTGGTTATTTTATATATATTTTTCTGGAAATTTAAAGTATTTTAAATATATATATTTTAATATTTTGATTTAAATTGAGTTAAAAATGATTGTTAGTAGTGTTATACAAGTTAAATATATAAATAAATAAATGGTTAAGTTGGAATTTGAAGTATAAAATTTATTTGGAAATTTTGATGGAATTCAATTTAAGTATGTAAATATAATAAATTTTGATATAAGTTGGAATTTGAATAAATTTATAAGGTGTTATTGAATTTTCTATGAATTTAATAGTTAAATAAATAAATACTTAAACATAAAATTTGAAATATATCTTAAGTTAGAAATGGAAGTTTGTTTTAAGAATAAAAGGTAAGTTAAGAAATAAAGAGGAAATTTAGTTATATTGTGAAATGGTAATTAAACTAAATGGTTAAGTAAACTTTGAATATAGAAAAATATAGAAAATTGGGTAAGTAACTTTAATAAGTGAAGCCTTGAGAGGCTGATATTTATTAGTGCAATTTACTTTATAAATATCATAAATTTTGGGTAAATTCAAATGACTATTTCAAATGGAAAATATGATTTTTATAAGTTAAATTAGTTTAAAATTAAAGTTTAATTATTGATGAATTTATATTGAAGTCTGAAGTTAATTTACTTAAAATTTGTTGTAAGGTATATTAACGCACTTCGTAAGTGCCGTAGTTGATGCAAATAAAGGCTAAATAAATTAAGGGCTACTGAAGTACTTGGTAAGTGCTGTGGTCGCGAAATTTAAATCTAAACCCGAATAAATAAAAAGGTTACAGTAACACTTGTTAAGTGTTGCAGTGGCTAAAATTGAGATTTTGGACATTTGATTTGTAAATATAATAACTTCATTTTTAAAGTTAAAGGGTAGTATGTTGATTTAATATTAACTATTTTGGAAATATAACCACGGGTAATAATAACGTTGGTTGTTAAAGAGACCGGGATCGGATATGGGCATACTCTCTGTCGATACCGAAAACCACTTTGACAACCGTGTACGCGGTGGAGAGTACAGAATGAAGTAGGATGGTGGTGGCGTTTCCTTTGAGGTAAATACGTGGACCCGACTCCCATGAGTTGGCATAAGGTGGCAAAAACAGGAGCGATTGACAGGCTAATGAGGTAGCACCTTTGATCGGACACATCCCTTCGGTATTATATTTTGACTTTAGGATTGATTCGGTGGCCACTTTTGATTTTATTTGGGGGTAATGGCTCGAGGTGGGCGGTAGCTGCGCGCTACGCGTTATCATCGGCCCGGATGCGTAACTGGTATATCTACCCTGACATTGCCTAGTTGTGCCGTGTCACCTACCCTATCGCGCCTTGTACGAGTTTGGTTTTCTCCCATAGCCCGTGTGGTATCCTCTGGTGGCTTCCCGATCAGGAGGGACTATGATATTGGATGGGCTACTGGGACTATTACGTGTTAAGGGCTATATGGGTAACCCCTTAATGCTATGAAAAAAGTAAGTTTATTTTATTGTAGACACTATTATAATAGCGAAGTATTACTACATAGTAAATAGTTTAATGGATCCTTAGAGGATGAGCGGTCCCAAGCATCCTCTAAGTTACTTGCCTTTATATTACAGTTCACTTGAATTAGCTTACACTGTGTAAGTATGTATATCCTGACTCGAGTGTTTGTGTTTATTTCTTACGCTCAAGTCAGTCTGACTATTAGTTCGGACTTTATTTCTCGGTGCTAGGACTGTTGAAGATCATCTCTTTCAAGCTGCTGTCTACCTTCTATTCAGTCGTTTATCTTAGCTTATGTAATTGAGACAAATGAATTTGGGATTTTCTGTGGTTGATTCAAAATATATTTGGTTTTAAGACTATGTAATTTATACTAATTTATACTTATTTTGAGACTGTGATAGTGGCTTCATGAACTACTATTTCTCTACTTCCGCTGCATTTCTTACTCTATGTCTGTGACCTATAATTATTTATTTACTGTATATTTTGAGATTTGCCAAATTTTGTTTTCAACTCCGTATTTTGAACAATTTAAGTCCGACACGTGCGGATGCGAATGATTGAAATACTTGGTCATTACAGTTTTAATATAAGATAAAAGTTATTTTCAAAGAAAATCAAATCATCAAAAATTGCTTTGGGATGTTGACATGCCTATGGTGACCATGTCGACATGGTGTCAGTTGAGTTCAAAATTTAAATTTCAAAGAAGTGTCTATTCGCCATAACTCTTCACGAATGGACATGGATGTTGTTCTTCTATAAACAGGGGTTAGTTTCAATGAATTTTATATCAGATTTTATGGTTTTTCACTCCTCTTCTTCTTCCACATTTCTTAATACATATTCTTACCATTGCTCTGCCGAAATCAACATTGAATCGAACTCGATTACTTCTAGTTTGATTCTCTATTACTATCTCTATAAGGTTCTCAGTACTATTCAGAGTTATAGATTCTTTGTAATCTATTGAGCGAGAAAATGTGTGATTGTAGCCTTGGAAATCAATCAAGAGAGAAAAGGTGTGATTGTAGCCTTGGTAAATCAATTGGGTAAACTTGTGGCTCGAAAATCAAGTATCTCTACCCAGAGGATAGAAATTCTGGAGGGTGTACCTCGTAGCCTTGAAACCGAGGGTGTAATTGTACAAGTTCTTTTGAAAGGAATTTTGTACTTGTGTTGCGGGGTTGGATGTAGGGTAACTCCGAACCAGTATAAAATCCGGTGTGCTCTTTTCTTTACTGCTTTTATTTTATTTCTGCATCTGTGATCATATATGTGTGTATATTGCATACATCGGTGTCTAAATTAACATATACTCAAAAAGATTTAGTAATTCTTTATTAACACTATTCACCCCCCCTCTAGTGTTAATCTTAGCCTTAAGATCCGTAATCCGCATTTCTCATAGTTGGTATCAAAGCAAGGTTTTCGAAGTTTCATAATCTGATTTTTAAAAAAGTTTTTAAAATGGCTATATTTGTTAATACTAGTTTAGAAATATTCAAACCATCATTGTTTCTTGAGTATGCATATAATCAATATTCAAATTCAAATTGTCTACCAAGATTGTTTGATGTGCAGGAATCATGCTTTATGGGTGTTGAGGAATCAATCCACAACGGATAAATTGTGCAGATCAGAAAGAACAAATGGATACTTGATAGTGGATGTTCTAGACACATAACTGGCAATCCAGATATGCTAAATGATATAATATACAAAGACGGAGGACTGGTTAACTTTGAAGACAATTCAAAAGGATATGTGATTGGCATCGGCAAAGTCGATTATTCTGAAACTCCTACTATTACTAATGTTTTGCTAGTTAAGAATCTGAAGCATAATCTGCTAAGTATAAGTCAACCGTGTGATAAAGGATATAAAATTAAATTTGAAAAAGATAAATGTCACATTGAAGATAATAATTCAACCATTATATTTGAGGGAGTCAGGAAAAAGAATATTTATATTCTTAGTATGAAAGTTTCAAATGATAACCTGTGTCTGTTGGCAAATACAAGTGACCCTTAGATTTGGCATAAGAGATTTGGACATTTGAATTTCAAATTCTTATCTAGACTGTCAAAACATGATCGAGTAAGAGGTCTCCCTAAAATGAATTTTAAAGTAGATAGTTTATGTTAGAAAAAGTTCCTTCAAGTTAAAAGATATGATTTCAACTTCAAAACCTCTTGAATTACTTCATCTTGATTTATTTGGTCCATCTCAAATTCTTTCAATAAATCATAGTAAATATGTTTTTGTAATTATAGATGATTATTCTAGATTTACATGAAAAATATTTTTGAAACATAAAAGTGATACTTTTGAATGTTTTAAGACACTTTCAAAAAGAATTCAAAATCAATTTTCTCTAAAAATTATAACTATTCGAAGTGATCACGGTGGTGAATTTGAAAATGGAAAGTTTGAGGAATTCTACAATAAAAAGAGAATAACTCACAATTTTTAATTTCCAAGAACTCCACAACTAAATGGAGTAGTAGAACGTAAAAATAGAACGATTCAAGAGTGTGTGAGAACTATGCTTACAGATAGTAATTTACCAAAGAATTTTTGGCAGAAGTAGTTGCTACTGCCTTTTATATTTTAAATAGAATTTTAATTAGACCTCTAACTGATAAGAGATCTTATGAACTTCTTTATTCAAAGAAACCTAAGGTATCTTATTTTAGAATTTTTGGAAGTAAATGCTTTATTTTAAATAAAAAAGACAATTTAGATAAATTTGATCCTAAATCCGACAAAGGTATCTTTATCGGATATTCTAATAGAAGTAAAGCGTATAGAGTGTTTAATTTAAAAAACTAATTCCATTGAAGAAACAATGCAAGTTTCATTTGATGAAAAATTTAAAAATTTTGAAGATACAAATGATGAAGAGGATTTAATCACTCAAAATCAAGAATCAATTGAAATTAATAATGAAATTAATCATCCTAATAAAAGGACAAAACTTTTAAAATATCATCCTATAGAAAATATACTGGGAGATATGCAATCTGTTGTTAAAACTAGAAATCAACTAAGTCAAATGAGTAATGTAGCTTTTATATCAACTATTGAACCCAAAAATCCAAAAGAAGCATCAACTGATGATTCATGGATTTTGGCTATGCAAGAAGAATTAAATCAATTTACTAGAAATGATGTTTGGGAACTTGTTCCTAGACCAGAGAATAAAACTATAATTGGAACTAAATGGGTTTATAAAAATAAAATGAATGAACAAGGAGAGGTAGTTAGAAATAAAGCTCGATTAGTCGCTCAAGGTTATTCTCAAGAAGAAGGAATAGACTTTGATGAAACATTTGCTCCCATAGCAAGATTAGAAGCCATTAGGATTCTACTTGCTTTCGCGAATCATAATAATTTCAAATTATTTCAAATGGATGTTAAAATGCCTTTTTAAATGGATTTGTAAAAGTAGAAGTATATGTTGAACAACCCCCACTTTTTGAAAATGATCAATTACCAAATCATGTTTACAAACTTAAGAAAGCATTATATGGTCTAAAACAAGCTCCTAGAGCCTGGTATGATAGACTAAGATCTTATTTATTGCAATCTAATTTTGAAATTGGCAAAGTAGATAATACTCTTTTTACTAAAAGAAATAAAAATGATATTCAACTAGTACAATTTTACGTATATGATATCATATTTGGTTCAACTAATTTTGAAATGAATAAAGAAATTTCTGAAATAATGACAAAAGAGTTTGAGATGAGTCATATGGGTGAATTAAATTTCTTTTTAGGATTACAAATAAAAAAATTAGATAATGGTATCTTTATTAGTCAAGAAAAATATGCTAAAGACCTAATTAGCAAATTTTGTTTAACTACTGTGAGTGGAAAACCCACTCCCATGGCAACCAATGAGTACCTTAGTAAAGAAGATCTCTCGAGAGATGTAAGTCAAAAACTATATAGAGGAATGATTGGATCACTACTCTATATTACTGCCAATAGACCTGATATCATGCATAGTGTTTGTCTCTGTGCCAGATATCAATCCCAACCTAAAGAGACCCACTTAAAATCCGTAAAATGAATCATAAGATATATTAAACACACATCTGATTATGGTTTATTCTACCCTAAAAATGATTCTTTTGGCTTAATATCTTACTGTGATGCTGACTATGCTGGTTGTAAATCAGACCGAAAAAGTACAAGTGGGACCTGTCACTTTTTGGGGCATTCTCTGATTTTTGGCTTAGTAAAAAGCAAAACACAGTTTCTTTATCAACAACTGAAGCAGAATATATTTCTGCTGCTTTGGCTTGTTCTTAAGTAATATATATGCAACAAACCTTAAAAGATTTTGGTTTAAAAATTTCAAAATCACCAATTTATTGTGACAATATGAGTGCGATAAATTTATCCAAAAATACTACTCAACATGCTCGAACTAATCATATTGATATCAGACATCATTTTCTCAGAGATAATATAAATAAGGAAGTAGTTACTCTCGATTATATCAATTCTGAGAATCAAATTGCTGATATCTTAACAAAACCCTTAAATGAATCAATATTTACTAAATTAAGAAGAGAATTAGGTATTTGTTCTATAACTGAAATATAAAATATAAATAACAATATAATTAATAATTAATATTAAAACAATTCAAAGAGTTAAAATATAAAAGACCATGCCGACATACCCCATATACCCATGTCGACATGCAACGTTTTTAAATTTTGAAATTTTTCCCACCAAAATTCAAAATAATTGGTTATAAATTTTTCACATTTTCGAAATTTTATTCATCTTTTCTGTTATCCCTCTGTTCTTCTCTCTAAAATCAAATAATCAATGGCCTCCTCTTCCAAATCAAACATAAAATCAACCTTTTCATTCCCCTCTCCTACTTCTGGTCCATTTTAACATACTACTCTCGCTCGTGTGACTAAAATAGAGGACTCTCTGAAGGATGCACTTCAGATGATGACTGAAATTCAAGTGACTCAACTTCATATGGCAAAGGAACAAGAGAGGCAAGACAAGATTCTTAGGAATTTGCAAAAATTCCTAATGGATAACCAGGTCAATCCTATCTTGATTGATGAAGACTCTTCACTCAATCAAGAACAAGAGGCCAGCGAAGAAGAAGAACCCATGGAAGAAGAAGCGCAAGCGAAAGACGATGACCAAGTCGTGTGTGTTGGAGAAGTGTGTTGTGATAAAAATGGGAATCTTGTCGAACAACATGGAAATTTCTGTTTCCACTATCCAAATTGTTCGATTCATAGATCTCTTATGTTTAAAAACACACAATAGTTTCTTTTCTTTCTTCTCTATTGTTGTTTGTGTTTCTTTATGTTTTCTATACGCTCATGTATATACAACTTCATACATAATAAATAACTCGTGTTCTTATACGTGTTTTAATTATAAGTACTATCGTGAATTCTTAGTTAGGATAGTTAATTGTTTAGGACTATGTTTTAGTATTAGATTTAAGTGATGATTACTTATGATAACACTATCATTATAATCACATGTCATAGAGTGTTAGTTTTAGGGGGAGTTATATAGCTTGGAGTGAGTTTTTGTTGATGACAAAGGGGGAGAAATATAAAATAGGGTAGTTAGACATAAATTAAGGGGGAGTTATTAGTTTTAGAGGGAGTTATTAGGATAGAAATAATATTTTATAAACAAAGGTTGTCATCATGAAAAAGTGGGAGATTGTTAGTCCGTGAGATGATGGTTTTAATGACAACAACCTTAGAATAGATTATAAAATATAAATACTGACATTATAAGTTTAGATATATATGTATATGCAGGATTTAACCATGCAGGTACCAAGAATGAAGACTGTACAGTATAGAGATTCAAGATATCGAGATAGAAGACTCATGAGTATCAAGATTATCAAGAGTTCAAGATTTCAGGCATAAGTATTTTTATTAGGAATTTTTGTTAAAACTCGTAGAAAAGCACTGGCATCTTAAAATCCAATTTATTCGTGGAATGGAATCCACTTCGAGCCTGTTAAAGGGATGGAAGGATGGAACCTACGAAAATCTAGTGGAACATTGTTTTGTATCCACTAATTTTAATTCAAATGATTTTACAAAATTATCTTGTTTTCAAAATGATTTCAAAACTTTCCTTCTAAAAACATCAAAACCCTCTATCCTGATTTTAAATAATTTTAGCCTCAAAATTATCTTTAATTTCAAAGTCAAATTACTCCTGATTTTAAACTATCGTTTTGAATTATATGTTTAACTTTTATACTTAGATTTAAATATAAAATTATTGTTAAAATCTATATATATTATTCTCTATATTTACTTATGATTTTTAACTATAGTCAAGTATATTTGTAAAGTTTAAAATAGTTTTAATTTAAGATAAAGGTTATTTTCGAAGAAAATCAAATCACCAAAAATTGCTTTGGGATGTCGACATGCCTAGGGTAACCATGTCGACATGGTGTCAGTTGAATTCAAAATTTAAATTTCAAAAGAAGTGTCTATTCGCCATACTCTTCATGAATGGACATGACTGTTGTTCTTCTATAAATAGGGTTAGTTTCAACGAATTTTATATCAGATTTTCTGGTTTTTCACTCCTCTTCTTCTTCCATATTTCTTAATACATATTCTTACCATTACTCTGCCAAAATCAACATTGAATCGAACTCAATTACTTCTAGTTTGATTCTCTATCACTATCTCTACAAGGTTCTCAGTGTTATTCAAAGTTATAGACATCTTTGTAATCTATTAAGTGAGAAAAGGTGTGATTGTGGCCTTGGAAATCAATCAAGAGAGAAAAGGTGTGATTGTGGCCTTGGTAAATCAATTGGGTAAACTTGTGGCCCGGAAATCAAGTATCTCTACCCAGAGGACAGAAATTCTGGAGGGTGTACCTCATAGCCTTGAAACCGAGGGTGTAATTATACAATTGCTTTTGAAAGGAATTCCGTACTTGTGTTGCGGGACTGGATGTAGGGTAACTCCGAACCAGTATAAAATCCAGTGTGTTCTTTCCTTTACTGCTTTTATTTTATTTCTGCATCTGTGTTTGTTTCTGTGATCATATCTGTGTCTGTATATTGCATACATCGGTGTCTAAATTAACATAAAATCAAAAAGATTTAGTAATTCTTTATTAACACTATTCACCCCCCCTCTAGTGTTAATCCTAGCCTTAAGATCCGTAATCCGCATTTCTCACAGTATGTTATCACCTTTCTAGATGTCCTCGGAAACCTTTATATTATGGATATGGTTGCGCATGGAAGGAGCGCCCGATGGTAAGGGTGGGAACATCCGGGGTGAAAACATATTCGGTCTATCCAGGTTAGAGGTAGGCCGATCTTGTGTAGCAGGGGATCCTGGCGTGGTCCTCGGTACATTGTTCTAGAGGTGTGCTGTGGTGGGCGGTACCCCAGTGGCCCAGTCATTTGATGAAATCCATTCACCAATAAGCGTCGTACGGTTTTGATTGTGCCCAACTATGCTGAAATGTGAGATGCAAGCATTTTAGCTACTTTCTATTTACTTTCTATAGACACTATTATAATATCAGACGATTTTGATAAAAAAAATTTGGTTATCGTAAGGTAAAAACCAATTTTTTTTATTTCTGACTTGGCTTACGAGATACCTTTGTTTTCAAAGGATTTTAAAAGGTTAATAATTCAAATTGAGTGTGTTTTTTCATGCTGGTTTTCCAGAGTGACTTGGGTCTTATTTTATTAAAATGCTCGGGTCAAACCGAGTAGTACAGATTCAGATTAGGATGCTATGAAGCTCAGGAGATGAGCTGGAGGATTTTGGACATATATCACGTACTTGTTTTATTCTGCTATGTGAGGATAGGTTACTATAACTGTCCATATTGATGTATTGATGTTTGTACTCTGATGATTGTAAGTATAAACAGTTACAGAATCTTTTGTATAAAATCTATTGTTATATATTATATTTTTGTTCCACTACGATTGTGAGGTTCTGATATTGTTGTTCTATTTTTCCTTCTTCTATCTTTTTTTTCTTACCTTAAAGATTCGTATTTCCATCCAATTTGAGTTGAGTTGATGTGAAATATTGTCGACTCAAAGGGGTACGGATTTCCAGGCCTTTACAGGTAATTGTTTTACTACACATTTGTTTTGATAAAAAAATCTTAATTTTAATTTTTGAAATTTATTTGATACATATAAAAGGTATAAGTATGTATATTATTTTCAATGATTTGAAATGGAACCCGGTATTTAGTTATTAAGTCTCTATAAATTAGAAATTTTATTTATTATAATGAATGAAATCTTAACTATTTTAATAATTGAAACTTCTAAATTTTAAATTAGAAACTAGATGCTAAATAATTAATTAAATATATATATATATGAAATTGGAAATTTGTTAATTGTGAACCAAAAAGATATGAAAAATAAGAAAGGTGACTATTGAACATTTTGTTAGCTTAAATAAATAAGAGAAACTAAAGTAACATTCAATTTCATTCTAAAAGACATAATATATAACTAAGAAAGTATTGAAAGTTAAAATGTTTAATAAGAATATGTAATAGAATATTATACAAGCAAACTTAGAAAAAGAAAGTGTTCAATGAAATTTCTTTTGTAAACAAAAATTCTATTATTATAAATGGTTATAAGCTTAAGTTAATAATTTAAAATGTTACTAATTAAATGAAATAGTAAAAGTGAACACTATATTAATTAAATTATTACAACTTCAGAATACGTTGGAATGATTAAGAAACGTATTTAATATTCAATTGATGTTATAAAAGGAAGGAGTAAATGTAAACCTCATTTAGAAAATGCTGTAGAAGTTGAGGACATGGTCGACATCCACTTAACTTAGCCTCGCAATGTTGAGGAGTTTGACATCTCTCTCATTTGAATTCCAGACAGTGCTAATGTATCAGCTGCTGATTCTATAATGAATGACTCTGAAGAATAATTTGACATATCAGAACTACATATTGCCAAGGTTAAAGCAATTGGTAAGAATAAGAGTAAATTAAAGAGAAGAAGGCATTTAGGAAAAAATACATATCAGACAATCCTGATTGGAATGAAATGACTACAAGGCTTAAACTAAAAGAACAGAGAAAAAGAAGAAGGGTAAGGGTATCGGTGCATCCGGTTCATCCTGAAACCCTTTATTATGTTTTTCTTCTATCATATTAATATATTTTATTATGTCGATCATTGCATGGAATGTCAAGGGTATAAGCTCCCCTACAAAACAAACTGATATTATGAATATGATTAGTATTCATAAGCCATCTATTTTTACCCTTATTGAAAATAAGATAAATGATGCTAAACTGAGAAGTTCTGTTTTAAACTTTCTAGTAACTGGGTAATCTATCAACAATACCGATTATAGCAGTAAAGGTAGAATTTTGGTTGTTTGGGACTCTAATATTTAGGATACGACTAATTATAATAAGGATATCCAATTTATTGATTGCAATTTTAGAAATGTTGGTGGTTTTTCTATTCAAATTACAAGTATTTATTGTAGTAATTTTGAAAATGATAGAAATAGTTTATGGTACAGGTTAAAAGCCTTAAGTCAAAATTATGATTTCCCTTGGCTAATAATGGGAGATTTTATTACTATTTTCCATGCATCTGAGAAGTTTGGTGGTAATAAAATCCCCCATAGTAAATTAGATAAGATTAATAAATTTTTACTTGAAACCGGTCTTATGGAACCTAATATAACTAGGAATAAATACAGTTGGAAATTTGGTAAAGAAAAGAATATCCATTGCAACTTTAGGGTGTTAATTAATAAAAACTTTTTGTGATGTTTTCCCAAATTTTGGTTGTTTTCTATTGAAAAAAACACTATTGATCATACTCCATTACTTATAAAACTTTTTCATAATCTGAATAATAATATTAATAAAGCCGCTCCTTTTAGATTGAAAAATGGGTGGGTGTCTAACAATAAACACAATGAGATTGTTAAAGAGTGTTTCAATTTCACTTTTACTGGTTCTTACCAGTTCCATTTTATTACGTTTTTAGAAAATGCAGAAAATAGAATTAAAAATAAGAATATGGTTAACTGTATTAAGAATAATATTCTAAACAAGCTGAGAGTGGAAGGTAGAATTTTGCAATAGCTTGCTGATGATAATCATGGTAATTTTAACATTATTGATAAATTCTTTTCAAATCAGGAAAAATATTCTCATAAGCTTTTTATTAACACAGTTAACTATAAGCAAAAACTAAAGTTGTTGAATATGCGAGTATATGATTTTTGTTTGATGATAATAAACATATATGTATTCATTTAAATGTATTTGTTAATGTACTATTTAATTTTCACAGATTAAATAAATATTTGTTGAATAAAATAAATAACACAGAATTTAAATTCAAACAGATATTTTATTTAAACAAATATTTATTACAATTTTTGAATAGTACAAATTCAAGCTCTCACTATATATACACATTTTCAATTACAATACAAATTTGACCACATTACAATTTTCACATACATTTGCACCTCACTACATTACACTCGATCACTCGTATTTTATCTTCAACTCCAGTCCAGATTGAATCCAGCATCTGAGCTATCTGCAAAATTACACACTGAAGCAGTAAAATTGAAAATAAAATATTTTTTCAGTATAAAACAAAATGCGATTTTGAAAATATTATTAGCCTCAGTTAATTGGGTTGTTCACCATCATTTAATTTTGAATTCATCATACACGAACAACTTGTGACATGCACAGTGTATCACTGTACATGCCACAAGGCCGTGCACACCTATATATACACTTGATGAAATTACAGGGACATGTGAGCACAAGGTCAAACCCGAGCTCCAAGCTGGATTCATCTCAGGTGCACTACAAAATATCACAAAACTGTCAAGCATAAGAATTCAAATACAACCAAGGCAGAATGAAGACAAATATTCTGAGTTTACTTTTAAATCAAAATCAAAGACGACTAGTTCATAGAAAAGTCTCGGCCAAAATTCAAAATGTACTCAATACATCTATAAGTGCACCAGGGCAGTTGTACATAAGCAAGTGCAGCCTCAACATGAAGTTCAATAGTGATGAAGCATGGTCCAACCAGACTAAAATGGCAACTGGCAACAAGTAACATATATACAATGCACCAGATGAAGCTGTAAATGAAACATCGACTTGAATGAAAAGTACAAGCTTCAACTAAAAAATCAGATGTCCAGAGACCAGACAAACAAGTCCAGACGCAATGCAGACCAACAGTAAAAAATGGAGATGGCCATCAACAAAAGAGCAGTTTCAAATTGAACAATACAAAGCCTCATCATCAAAATAACTCAATACATTAAGACATGCACACATATATATGTATCAATGAAGCAGTGCAGCTGTACATATGTGAAAGTACAACTAAAGGCCACTTGAAGTTTTCGACCAAACAACTCAGTGCAGCACAACCAAACAAGCCCAGACTCAAGTGAAGTACACTAGCCAAATCGACAACAGTTCAATATGCATCAGTTTTTAGTCAAGTACAGTTTCAGTTTTACAAGTGACTTCAACAAGTTGATATGCAAACGAAGTATGCAGTGGACACAAGTGACGAACCAACAATGCAAGGCTAAAAGAAGGCAACGGCAATGCAAGTACATCAAATCAGAACAGCAAGTGGAACTGACCACACAAGAAAAGCATGACCAAGTGGTAAACAAACAACACATGCAAATGAACAAAACCTTCTGTAGTGAACAGACAACAACAATAACGAACCAACAGAGGCAACTACAAGCATCAGGTTGAAAACATTACAGGGATGAACACACTTGACTACAAGAAGATGTACAAACAAGTGACACTAAGTACAACAGAAAGACACAGCAGAATGAAAGTGTACAAACAACGGTGAATGCAGATACAACATGCACCAGATCAGGTCAAAGTAAACCTGATCATCAAATGAAACAAAGACCAGACACAATACACCAGTGATGCAACTCAATATAGCAAAGACCAGTGAACCACAAGACTCGATCAAGGCTACAATGTGCATGGATATGCAAACAAAGTATGCAGTGATAACACAAGTGTAGATCCAACAAATACATGCATACACACATACAAATGTATATATGCACATATATGAATTCACACGGTGTATAAGGCCGAAGTCAAAAAGCAAGGCAAGTAAAAATCAAACAAGTTCAGTCTAACACAAATGATCAAAGTCGAGACAAGCAAGCAATACGAATACAAGTATACATGTATGCATGTATATCTATACACATACATATCTATATCAAATAAAACAGCACCAGCAAGTTCACAGCAGTGACCAAGCTCGAAGCATGCATATGGTCAAGCAAGTCATACTAGCAGTGACAGTGCCAAAATCAAAATAGTATCAACTGGCCGATGAAACAGTAGTGTCAAACAAAAAATAATGTCTCAAGGGATTTCAAAAATATCCTAAGTCATAGCATTAAGTTCGAACCAATGGTCACAAAGAAATAATTCAAAGCAACAACTGAAGTCCCAGAGGCAAAAATCGAAACCATGGAAAGTTTGAACTAACAAAAGTCAAGGCGATGTTAACAATGCACCAGACGATGTGCAATTAAAGTTTGCAGTTGACAATGCACAAAAATGAAACAGAGGTTGCTACAGCGATGAACTCAATCAGTGCTGAAGTCAAGTAAATGACAAAATTCAAGTTAAAGACGATACTGAACAAGTCGGTGCCAAAATCATCACAGCATAGTCAGAGTCGAGGAAATCAAGAAATCGAACCAAGTCAGAAATCAACACCATGGGAATCAAGTAACAAATAAACAAATTGACAAAGTTAGAAATCATCGTCAACATTCAATAAATATCCAATGGCCGAGGAGAATTACAGACGAATTCAAACAAATATATATGAACGAAAATCAAGGGGTTCAAATCCTATATAAAAACCCAATCATCATCGGCTACGAAATCATCGAGTTCAAGCAAGCTAAAACAGTAAAGCAAAAGTAACAAATCACATACCAGATTGTTGAATCGAACTCGATCATCGAAGCAGCCAAAATTAAGCAACGAAGAAACGATCGATTAACAAAGCTACACGCTAATATCAACTTGATTGATCAACAAAGTTGGCACTCCGAAAATAATCACGACGCCCTAAATCGGAACGAACGAAAACGAGCAACAGGAAGCCGCCATTTTTCACAAGAAAGAGATACCAGGCCAGTTAGTGATAAAGGATCAGGCCGATAATATAAAAATCAAAAGGAGCCCACTTTTATTTAGGCCTGCTTGTTTAATTTGGGCTTTATATTTTGATTATGGTTTATTTTTTTTTAAATTGTTTTTAAATTTGCAATTTCTAGTCGTGTGACTAGGGGACAAACTACGTGGCGTAGTTTGAGAATTCGCAACTCAGTGGCTGAGTTGTGGTAGGGTTTTGAGCGTAGAGTAGGTTTAGTCGGTAGCGGGTGTCGTGAGTTTACGTGTGTAAGTGTCTGACTACTTAATGTCTAGTAGAAACCTTGGGGGCAGCACGTAAGCAGGGTTTTGCCGAAGCTGGATAAATCTGTGTGTTCTGCTTTTTATATTCTGCTATTATCTGTGCTGCTATTATTCTGCTGTGATTTGTGTTGAAAATATTTTATATAAACTTCCACATTAAAATTTTAAAATTAATAGTATCACTCTATTCACCCCCTCTAGGGTGAAATCGATCCTACAAGTGGTATCAGAGCTAGGAACAAAAGTCATTTTTTTTTAAATTTTTTTCAAAGGCCGATTTTTTTTAAAAATTGAATTTTTAAAATGGCTTCTTTTAATAATGCTTTTGCTGAGGGTCAGTCCATAGTTAGACCACCAATGTTCAATGGTGGTTATGCTTACTGGAAAAATAGGATGGAAATTTTTCTGAAAACCTTTGACGCTTGGGATGTTGTTGAGACATGGTATAGAGCACCAACTATGATTGTAAATAATCAGGAAATAAATAAACCGAAGGATCAATGGACAGAGCTAGAAAATAAATTACAAAATCTAACGCTAAAGCTATGAATTCTATTATCTGTTCATTGGATCAATTTGAATTTAATCGTGTCTCACATTGTTCAACCGCGTAGGAAATATGGCACACACTCGAAGTGACTCACGAAGGAACGTCTCAAGTCAAAGAATCTCGCCTTGCCATGCTAAGCAGCGAATATGGGAACTTCACTATGGTGAAGGAAGAAAATGTCAATGAGATGTACGGACGACTTTCCAATATCGTATACAAATCAAAGGCTCTTGGAAAATCATACACAGAATTGGAGATAGTCCGAATAATCCTCAGAATCCTTCCACGAAGTGTTGAAGCTAAAGTAACTGCCATTCAAGAATCAAAAGATTTGAAACAAATGAAAGTTGAAGAACTCATCGGAAACCTCACCACTTACGAGCTAGAGATTAAATTCAAGGAAGACCATGAAGAAGGAGAGTCTTGAAAGAAATCAATAGTTCTTAAAGGGACAACTGAAAGTGAAGATGATGATGATGGTGAAGCAGAACTAGCACTATTAATAAGAAGATTCAAAAAGTGGAATCGCAAATATGGCAATCCGGCCAAAAATCACAAGTGCAAAATAAACAAAGCACTAAACAACCCAGAAGAGCAGAAAGTCATTTGTCACAAATGCAATAAACCCGGTCATATCAAGCCAAATTATCCCCAAAATCGACTCAGCCAAGGAAAGAAACTGAAAAGGAGAAGTTTTGCAGCTACTTGGGATGAAAGCGATGAAGATGGAAGTGATAGCACTGGCAATGAGAGAGAAAAAGCAAATTTGTGTCTTCATGGTGAAATAACTGACAGTGATGATGGCGAGCCAAGTGAGGTATCAAAACTTACTCATTCAGAATTACTTATATATTTTCATGAGGTAAATTGGTGCTTTGAACGTCTTAGGGACAAATTTTCTAAAATTGAATCACAAAGAGACACTTTGATAGATTTAAATAAACAGTTTGATAAATTGGTTAAAAAGTATCAAAGCAAGATCTCTAAGTGTGATAAGTGTCCAACATTCGAAGAAGAGATTAAAAAATCAGAAATCAAAGTTAAATCGCTTGAAAATGAAATTCTGATTTTGAAAGAAAGTGAAAATACAAGAAGAGAAAATTCCATTAAAAAGTGCACACAATTGTTGAACGAAAATGAATCACTAAAAACACAAGTCCAACAACTGTCAACGACTTTAGAATTTTTTTTCCAAAAGTGAAAGATCGTTGAATATATTATTAGAGAAACAAACTGTTAATACAGTTAGGCAAGGACTTGGATATATTCAAACTAAACTGTTAGGAGTGAATTTAATCAAGTTAAATTCAAGTGCACAATTTGTGGAAAATTTGGACACAATCACAGTATTTGTTGGTATAGATCCAAACAAGTGAAAATCATACCAATTTGGGTTCCTAAAGGCATAAATATAAAATCTCTCAAAGTTAAACAAGTTTGGGTGCCAATATATATATATATATATATATATATATATATATATATATATATATATATATATATAAATAGTTATGGGTCTCCAAAAAATTATTTTTCAAAATCAATTGCCACTAACAATCATGGACCTATAAAAACAAGTAGGTTACAAAACTCTTCTCTCGTGTAGGTGTTGTGGTAGGCTAAGGAACTACAATAGTGTTACTTTGATTCTGGCTATTCCAGTGATGCAATGAGTGACAAAGTAAAGTTCCTTAGCCTAGTATAAAGGTGAGAGAATCACAATGGACAACAACAAAAAATTATCATAAAGGTAAAATAGGTAAAGGTATATTCGTCTTATAAATTGTGATAATCTGCACCATAATTTGAATTTAATTCAGCCAGTTATTTGATAAAGTAATGAATGCTAATTTTGATTCCGACTTATTCAAAATAGTTGGCCAATTATATTCTTATGCCAAGAACACTATAAAAATCAATAGAATAGTTGAACTACTTCATATGTATTATTTTGGATTAATGATAGTGTTTTATTGGTTAACGATAATGCATTTGGTTATTTTACGACCGACTCTATATTCACAGTTTTTTTATTGGCACGGCTTTAATTAAAAATGAAAAGAATTTCATTCAAAAAGGTCTTTAAGATTTTGTTGCAACAACTTCACGGTTTGGTCTATAACATTCAATGATAATCTTGAGTGAAAGAGAAATTCAGATGCAGATTACACTGGTAATCTAGTTGATAGAAAAATTACTAGTGGAACGTGATTTATGTTGAGACATTTAGTAACTACATCGTTTTTCAAAGAAAATATATGCATATTTTTCATTTCAAATAATTTTCAAATAGCAGAAATTTTCCTCATAAAACCCCATCTAGAAAATCATTTTTAACCTTGTTTTCAGATTGGTCAATTTTAGAAAAATTAATTTTATAATTATTTTTGAATTTGATTTTAAATGACTATATTGACTACTTTGACTCCCTACTAATTATCAAAAAGATAAACAGTAATTAAAAAAGTGATGAGTGTTGATATTTATCATATATTATAACTCGAGATAGTATAATTAGTAAATTTCTTTAGAAATTAAAAAAAAGAGTTATAAAATTTTTTTATTGGTAAAAATTCCATGACCATTTCTATTTCTATCATATTTCTATCAACCATCACTCATCAAAATTCATTATAGTATGTCAATATGTGGTGATCTAAATAGGAATCATTCGCTTTTCATTATAATTTTTTTTTTTAAAAATTTAAAAAAAAAACCAAAGTATTCACTCTCATTTAAAAGTCCTTATGGTTATGCATGGGTGAATTACTTGGAATTTTTGATTATGTGCTTCCATGCTCATTTAAAAGTCCTCATGGTTATGCATGTATGGAACACATATCAAAATTGATTTTAGATAAACAAATTGATTCTAATTCCATTTAAAAGTCCTCATGGTTATGTGTGGTTAGAAGATACTTGAATTCATTTTTTTTTTAAAATGGAATACTACTAATCTCATTTAAAAGTCCAAACAGTTATGCATGGTTAGTAGATATTCAAATTCCAGGAATAAATATACCATAAATAGACACAAATATATGGTTTTATATGATGACATCATTCCCATCATTCTAAAAGTGGAATATGCGCCTAACAGAGTATTGATGATTTTTTTTTATTGAAATTTAATATTTATATTCGATTGATTTTTAATGTTATACAAATGTCTATCACTTAATCTCTATTTTTCTAACACTATTACTCTTTTGCTGATAACAAAAAGGGGAGAGAAAAGTTAAGATTTTGACAGATAAAGGTCAAATATTTTCTATTTGCATCTATGCTCATTTGCATATTTTTATTTACATGCACATATGAAGGGGGAGCTTTGTGTAGAGAGGAAGCATTCAAATAGGGAGAGAAAATTGAATGATCAAATACATTTAACAAATTCAAAATCTTAAATATATGTTTGTTATCATCAAAAAGGGGAGATTGTTGAATATGCGAGTACATGATTTTTGTTTGATGATAATATATATATATATATATATATATATATATTCATTTAAATGTATTTGTTAATGTACTATTTTATTTTCATAGATTAAATAAATATTTGCTGAATAAAATAAATAACACAGAATTTAAATTCAAACAGGTATTTTATTTAAACAAATATTTATTACAATTTTTGAATAGTACAAATTCATGCTCTCACTATACATACACATTTTCAATTACAATACAAATTTGACTACATCACAATTTTCACATACATTTGCACCTCACTACTTTACACTCGATCACTCGTATTTTACCTTCAACTCCAGTCCAGATTGAATCCAGCATCTGAGCTATCTGCAAAAATATACACTGACGCAGTAAAATTGAAAATAAAATATTTTTGCAGTATAAAATAAAATGTGATTTTGAAAATATTATTTGCCTCAGTTATTTGGGTTGTTCGTCATCATTTAATTTTGAATTCATGATACACGAACAACTTGTGACATGCATAGTGTATCACTGTACGTGCCAAAAGGCCGTGCACACCTATATATACACTTGATGAAATTACAGGGACAGGTGAGCACAAGGTCACACCCGAGCTCCAGGCTGGATTCAACTCAGGTGCACTATAAAATATCATAAAACTTTCAAGCAAAAGAATTCAAACACAACCAAGGTAGAATAAAGACAAATATTCTGAGTTTACTTTAAATCAAAATCAAAGACGACTATTTCATGGAAAAGTCTCGACCAAAATTCAAAATGTACTCAATACATCTATAAGTGCAACATGGCAGTTGTACATAAGCAAGTGTAGCCTCAACATGAAGTTCAACGGTGATGAAGCATGGTCCAACTAGAATAAAATGGCAACAAGCAACAAGTAACATATATTCAATGCACCAGATGAAGCTGTAAATGAAACAACGACTCGAATGAACAGTACAAGCTTCAACTAAAAAATCAGATGTCCAGAGACCAGACAAACAAGTCCAAATGCAATGCAGACCAACAGTAAAAATAGAGATGGCCATCAACAAAAGAGCAGTTTCAAATTGAACAATACAAAGCCTCATCATCAAAATGCTCAATACATTAAGACATGCACACATATATATGTATCAATGAAGCAGTGCAGTAGTACATATGTAAAAGTAAAACTACAAACCACTTGAAGTGTGTCGACCAAACAACTCAGTGCAGCACAACCAAACAAGCCCAGACTCAAGTGAAGTACACTAGCCAAATCGACAACAGTTGAATATGCATCAGTTTCAAGTCAAGTACAGTTTCAGTTTTACAAGTGACTTCAACAAGTTGATATGCAAACGAAGTATGCAGTGGACACAAGTGATGAACCAACAGTGCAAGGCTAAAAGAAGGCAACGACAATGCAATTACATCAAACCAGAACAACAAGTGGAACTGACCACACAAGAAAAGCATGACCAAGTAGTAAACAAACAACACATGCAAATAAACAAAACCTTCTGTAGTGAACAGAGAAACAACAATGATGAACCAACAGAGGCAACTACAAGCATCAGGTTGAAAACATTACAGGGATGAACACACTTGACTACAAGGAGATGTACAAATAAGTGAAACTAAGTACAACAGAACGACATAGCTGAATGAAAGTGTACAAACAGCGGTGAATGCAGATACAACATGCACTAGATCAGGTCAAAGTAAACCAGATCATCAAATGAAACAAAGACCAGACATAATGCACCAGTGATGCAACTTAATATAGCAAAGACCAGTGAATCACAAGACTCGACCAAGGCTACAATGTGCAATGAAAACAAAGTATGCAGTGATAACACAAGTGTAGATCAAACAATACATTCATATACACATACAAATGTATATATGCACATATATGAATTCACACAGTGTATAAGGACGAAGTCAAAAAGAAAGACAAGTAAAAATCGAACAAGTTCAATCTAACACAAATGATCAAAGCCGAGACAAGCAAGCAATACAAATACAAGTATACATGTATGCATATATATCTATACACATACATATCTATATCAAATAAAACAGCACTAGCAAGTTCACAGCAGAGACCAAGCTCGAAGCATGCATATGGTCAAGCAAGTCATACTAGCAGTGACAGTGCCAAAATCAAAATAGTATCAACTGGCCAATGAAACGGCAGTGTCAAACCAAAAATAATGTCTCAAGGGATTTCAAAAATAGACGAAGTCATAGCATTAAGTTCGAACCAAAATTAATGGTTACAGAGAAATAATTCAAAGCAACAGCCGAAGTCCTAAAGGCAAAAATCAAAACCATGGCAAGTTTGAACTAATAAAAGTCAAGGCGATGTTAACAATGCACCAGACGATATGCAATTAAAGTTTGCAGTTGACAATGCACAAAAATGAAACAGAGGTTGCTACAGCGGTGAACTCAATTAGTGCCGAAGTCATGTAAATGACAAAATTCAAGTTAAAGCCGATACTGAACAAGTCAGTGCCAAAATCGTCACAGCATAGTCAGAGTCATGGAAGTCAAGAAATCGAACCAAGTCAGAAATCAACACCGTGGGAATCAAGTAACAAATATACGAATTGGCAAAATCAGAAATCATCATCAACATTCAATCAATATCCAATGGCCGAGGAGAATTATAGATGAATTCAAACAGATATATACGAACGAAAATCAAGGGGTTCGAACCCTTTATAAAAACCCAATCATCATCGGCTACGAAATAATCTAGTTCAAGCAAGCTAAAAAAGTAAAGCAAAAGTAACAAATCACATACCAGATTGTTGAATCGAACTCGGTCATTGAAGCAGCCAAAATTGAGCAATGAAGAAACGATCGATTAACAAAGCTACACGCAAATATTCACTTGATTGATCAAAAAAGTCGGCAGCTTCGAAAATAATCACAAAGCCCTAAATCGGAATGAACGAGAACGAGCAACAGGAAGCCGCCATTTTTCACAAGAAAGAGATACCAGCCGGTTAGAGATAAAGGATCGGGCCGATAATATAAAAATCAAAAGGAGCCCACTTTTATTTAGGCCGGCTTGTTTAATTTTGGCTTTTATTTGATTAGGGTTTATCTTCTTTTAAATTGTTTTTAAATTTGCAATTTCTTTTAAACATTTGTAATTTCTAGTCGTGTGACTAGGGGACAAACTACGTGGCGTAGTTTGAGAATTCGCAACTCAGTGGCTGAGTTGTGGTAGGGTTTTGCGCGTAGAGTTAGGTTTAGTCGGTAGTCGGTGCCGCAAGTTTACGTATGTAGGCGTCTGACTACTTAATTTCTAGTAGAAACCTTGGGGGCAGCACGTAGGCAGGGTTTTGCCGAAGCTGGGTAAATCTGTGTGTTCTGCTTTTTATATTCTGCTATTATCTGTGCTGCTATTATTTTGTTGTGATCTGTGTTGAAAATATTTTATATAAACTTCTGCATTAAATTTTTATAATTAATAGTATCACCCTATTCACCCCCCTCTAGGGTGAAATCGATCCTACAAAAGTGGACTGGCTTACTATAGGAGATAACTGCACTAAATTTTTTCATGCTAAAATGGGTAGCAAAAGGCACCTTATTATCATAGGAATATTATTGATAAAAGGGGTACTTGTACTAATGATTATGGTAGGATTGTTAATGAAGCTATTGAGTTTTATTCTCTTTTATATTATTCTGATTCTACTGAAACTGATTTTCCTGATATTGTTTGTAAAAATGTGTTAAATGATAATGCAGTAGAAATCTTACTTTCTCATGTGTGTCAAGATGAAATCAAATCCATTATTTTTAATGTCGATGGTAATAAAATCCCTGGCCCAGATGGTTCAATTGCAAATTTTTTTAAAATTTACTGGGAAAATACCAAGGACCAGATTATTAGAGTTGTCAATGAATTTTTGGACAAAGGGGAGTTGCTTAAAAGTTTTAATCATACCTTCATTACTTTAATTCACAAAAATAAAAATCCCACTTGTATTGGAGACTATAAACCAATTTCCTATTGTAGTTTAACTTACAAAATTATTGCTACTATTTTGAGCAACATGATAAAACTTTTTCTTCCCTTTTTACTCTCTTAAAATCAGAGTGCATTTATACCCGGTAGACTTATCTATGAAAATTCTTTGCTGGCCCATGAAATGGTTAGGGATTTTAATAGTAAAAGTGGTGATAATATGTGTCCTAAAGTGACTTACAGAAAGCCTATGATAAAGTGAACAGAAATTTCATATTTCATATTATGAAATATATGAGGTTCCCTACTAAATTCTGTAAGTTGATTTTTGAGTGTATTAATACACCCACCTTTATACTTCTCTTCCAAGGTAAGCCTAAGGGATTTATTAAAAGTAATAGGAGTGTTAGACTAGGTAATCCACCTTCTCCCTATCTTTTTACTATGGTTATGGAATATCTTTCTGTCCTTATTGATATAGAACCATTAAGAATAATATTTCTCTAATCAATAGAGTCCAATTATCTATTACTCACCTTTTTTATGCTGATGATCTTATGTTGTTTTCTAAGGCCAATAAAAATAATGCAGATGTTATTAGTCAAGTTTTGGGAATGTGTCCAAATATGCCGGTCTTCAAATTAATGAATTTAAAAGCAAAGCATATTTCAGTACGCATTGCAGGTATAAAAAAGAGGTTTTGGATGTTCTTAAAGTGGGTAAAGGTAATCTCCCTATTAAGTATTTAGGTTTTTCTTTATCACTCAATTAGATTAAGTATAGTGATTGATCTAATCCGATTAAAAAATTTAAGATGGAATGGAGACCTGGTCCTGTAAGCTTTATCTATTGCTGGTAGAATAGAGCTTATAAAAACTGTTGTGTATACCATTATTTATACTGGTTTCAAACTAATCATATCTCGGTGGCTACAATTAAAAAATTTGAGAGTAGGTGTGTTGATTTTCTTTGGAATGGTAGCTACCTTAAAATTATTTGGGATAAAGTATGCAGACCCCCAAAAGAAGGTGGCCTTGGTATCAGAAATTTGAATGATTTTAGTCTAACATGTAAAATTAAACTTTTTTAGAGATTTATAAGTGCTGACCCTTTGTGGACTAAATGGATGAAATGCAAATGTCTCAAAAATGGTAATTTTTGGATAGTTTTACCAAAAAATAATTAGTCTAATACTTGGAGTCAAATCTTAAAATGCAGAGCTGTAGGAAAATATTTAGTTCAAATAAAATTCAAATCTAGTAAAGAAACCAGTTTATGGTTTGGCCCTTGGTTTCAAAATGATTCTTTTATTAATAGGGTGGGGTGGGATAATTTAGTTATTTGTGGTGGTGCTAATGCTAATGTGGATGTCATTATTAATAATAATTAGTGGAAACCTCATTTACATCCAATTACTCATCCACACAGATATAGTATTGCTAATATTCATATGGATCCTAATGCAGACAGTGATCATTGGGAGTGGCCAGCAACAATGGGAAGTTTTCCTTTAAGAAAACTTGGGAATATATTAGAAATAAATAGCCTACTTTTTATTGGCATGAATGCATTTGGAACAAGGTGAATAATCTAAAGATGGCTATTTGTACATATTTTGCAATTAATAAAAGATTGCCAACTTTGGACAGAATCAATAAATGGGTGAGAAATACTTATTCACTTTGTTCCATATACAACTTAACCAATGAAAGTGCTAATCATCAATTTTTTGAATGCAGTTACAGTTATTTCATATGGAGGCAGATAAAGTTTACGCTGACAATTAACAATAAAAGCAGCATGGATCTTAAACAAATTATAGTGGATATTAACAACAAATTCTGAAGTAAATCACTGGAAAGAGACCTTGCACAGTCTTAAAAACTACAGCAGTATATCATATTTGGAAAGAGAGAAATAATCATACTCACAACAAGTCGAAACTTTCCAAAGAGAAAAGATGGCTTATTATTGAAAGCAATATCAGAATCATCCTTCATAAGTCAAAGAAAAAAGATAAAGACCAATTTAGTTTTGACTTCCTTGCGAATTATTGGAGCAGAGAGGCTGGCAACAAGCATATTAAGCAATATCTCCATCATTCGAAGGCTTATCAAACTGATTTGGACTTTATCAGAGGCATAATCTAATTAATCAAGGAGCTAAGGAGCTTTAGATCAATAGTCAGCCAGAGTTGATGATATTAGCTACGGATCTACAGATCCCACTTGCGATGACATCAGATCTATAAATCTGCTTTGAAGAATCAAATTTGCACTGTTAAAGCCGACAGAAATATGAGAAGAAAATTTAATGAGTGTCTCTCACACTTGGAAAGAGGAGAAACCAGTAGAAAGAGGCAGGTAGACATGATTTGAAGGCATCGCATTGGAGAAGATTTCACCTCTTTCTACCATTATTTTGTTTTTGGTTGTGATTTATGTTTATGTCGACAACCCTAATATGGTTAAGGTTTTTTAATTGGTGGCTGCAGGTTCTTTTACCTGTTTCTTTGTACTTTGGGCTTGGCCCATTTACCGTTCTTCAGAAAAAAATGGTGGCCAGTGATTCTGCTTCGGCCCATTTGGTGAAATAGTCGATGAGAACTCTATAATATTTAGCCCTTTCTTTAGCTATTAGCAATACACCAATTAGATTAATTCCCTATATTGTGAATGGTAATAGGATAATTATCTGCGTTATCACTGTTGATGGAGTTCTTTTGATCTTGTTGAATCTCTGGCATCGATCGTACTATTTGGCATAATCTGCTACATCGCGGTTCACTATTGGCCAGAAATACTCATATCAAAGGATTTTCTTTGCAAGGGTTTCCCCTTCGATATGGTCTCCACAATCGCCTTCGTGAACTTCTCTCAGGATCCTTTGAGCTTTGTTATTGGTCACACATCTGAGTAGGGGGTAGAGAACCCCCCTTGGTAGAGTATCGCATCTTGTATCATGAATCGTGATGCCATCCTGAGAATCCTTTACCGCTAGTTCCTATCTACGGGAAGAGTTCCTATAAGTAAGTTGTATTTGATCGACGTCATCCATGTTCCTGGTTCAATGGTGGTCTCAAAGATCCTATTGACATCCATTTCGCATATGCTTAGAGTGGTCAAGATTTCAACCGAGACTAGTCCCAACGATCATGCATCCCAGGAACTGTCCAGTTTAGCCATTAGCTTTCGTGTTATGCTCCCTCGGGATATGAGTTATCGTGTAATGTTCGATGTCTTTTAGAAACTCTTGTACTTTAGATAGATATGAGGCAAGGTTCTCCCTTCAAGCCTGGTATTCGCCTTCCACCTGATAGACGACTAACTGAGGGTCGCTATAGATGTGTATGGATTTTATATCCATCTCTTTCACAATTTTTAGCCAGGCTATCAATGCCTCATATTCTACTTCATTATTTGACGTTGGGAATTCTAATCATAAGGCATAGCAAACGGATTGTCCTTGAGGAGTCTCAAGCACTACCTCTGCCCCTGAGCAGAAGTTACTAGACGCGCCATCGACGAAGAGCTTCCACCGTGTTTCCACTTTCGATGTTATTTCTTCTTCATTATCCCGTATGGTAAATTCGACGATGAAATCTGCCAATGCTTGCCCATTAATTTCCCTTCTAGGATGGTAAGTGATTTCATATTGACTCAATTTGATATTCCATTTAATGAGTTGCCCGAAAGTCTTGAGGCGTTACAATGCTTGCTCCAAGGGTTGATCGGCTGATACTTTGATTGGGTGTGCTTGGAAATATGGTTTTAACTACCTGGATGCGATCAAGAGACAATATGCTAGCTTTTCCAATTTCATAACATTTTTCTTGGCTACAACAAAACGTTTACTGATGTAGTACACGGGTCGTTGGATCCTGGCTTCTTCACGTGCAAGAGCATCGGTTAATGCATGAGAGGAGACCGCTAAGTAAATGAACAAGTCCTCTCCATCTACTAGCTTCAATATGAGTGGTGGGGTTTCGTAGTGTCATAGCAACTCTTCGAACATGGTTTGACAAGCTTCATTCCATTCGAAGTTCTTCTTTCCTTTCTTTAGTGCATCAAAGATCGGTATACATTTGTCCGTGGCTTTTGAAATGAGCTGGATTAGTGTTGTGACTTTCCCATTCAAGCCTTATAACTCCTTCCCATTCTTTGGGCCTTCGACTTCTTGTAGGGTGGTAATTTGCTCTAATTTGCTTCGATGCTTCTGCGCTCACTATGAATCCCAAGAACTTTCCGGAGGCTACCCTGATGTGACATTTGAGTGGATTGAGCTTCATCCCATATTATTGGAGTATTTCAAACATTTCGAAGAGATTATCTAAGTGATTAGTAGCTATTCACGATTTAATCAACATTCATCCACATAGACTTTCGTGGTTTTTCCGATCTGACGCTTGAACATGGAATTTACTAGTCTTTGGAACGTTGCTCCAACATTCTTTATACCGAATGGGATTACTCTGCAGTAGTATAATCCTAGATCGGTGAGAAGCTGGTGTTTTCTCGATCAGGTTCGTGCATTAGGATCTGGTTGTATATTGAGTATGCGTCCATAAATGATAGTAGTTCATATCCGGCCATCACTTCCACAAGCTAGTCAATTCTGGACAGAGGAAAGCTATCTTTCAAGCATGGTTTATTTAAGTCTAAGTAGTCGATACAAGTTCATCATTTCCCATTAGACTTCTTGACCAGAATAAGGTTAGATAGCCATTCAGGGTAGGTCGCATCACAGATAAAACCATTGGCCATTAGCTTGTCTACTTCTTTTCTCAACGCCTAAGACCGTTCGGGGCCCAGGCTATGCCTCTTCTGCTTTATCGGTGTGTACTTGGGATCAGTGTTGAGTGCAAGGCATGCAATTTTTGGTAATACCCCACACATATTGGAATGTATCCAGGTGAACACGTCCATGTTGGCATGAAGAAATTTAGTGAGTTCCAGTCGCATCTTATTTCCAAGGTGCGATCCAATTTTCAAGAATTTCATTGGGTCATCCATGCCGATTGGGATAGACATCGCCAATTCTGCTTGTGCTGCCCAATCATCCCCTAAACTCTTCTTTCTAGGGTCCAAAGCATTGCCGAATCTGCTATGGTCCCCAAGCTAGGGGTGGCTTTGTAGTTGCTATTCGGTAGGTTCGCGAATGTGGAGAGTTCTCTCCACATTCTTCCCCTTTTCCTTTCTCTTAAATTCGCGTAGTTTTGCGATATAACATTCTTTGGCGGCACTTTGATCTCCTTTGATCACCCTAACTCCAATCTCTATTAGGAATTTCATGGTAAGGCACCACTGGGCTAAAGCAATTCTAAAATCCACTAGTGTGGGTCGTCCCAAGAAGGCATTGTATGAAGAAATTTCATCTACGATCACAAATGTTTGGATGAGGATGACTCTTTAGTCACCTTCCCCAAGTTCCACAGGCAAGTCAATCCTTCCAACGGGTTGTTTGGGTTCACCGGTGAATCCTTGAATCTAGGTTTGACATGCAGAAATGCATTTCATGCTGATTTTCATCTGATCAAAGGTGCGTTTGAAGAGGATATTCATAGAACTAAGGCTGTCTACCAATACTCATCGAACTACAGTGGGTTCGATTCCTACTATAACTACCATGGGTCGAGAGTTGGAGCTTTGATCACTTCGATATTCCAATTTTGGAATACTATATCATCGTTTAGAGTTTTCTGCTACTTGGCTGGGGCTTCAACTTCGATTAGAGGCACAAATCCTTTGGAGTGTGTTTTAGCTAGCTCGCATACCGCTCCATTTCTCCCCAAATCCTACATGCAGGATGAGGTCCTCTAGATATCATTCCAATGATGAGTCTTTGGTCGGTTCATTTAGATCTCTCTTTGTTGGTTCCAGCTTAGTTCCTTCGATCCCTAGGAGCTTGGGGAGCTATAGATTTGTTAGGGTTTTGCGATTTTCTCATATATTGCTGAAGCTTGTTTTCCTAGATTAGTTCTTCAATCAAGTTCTTTAGGTAATGGCACTAATTTTTGTTATAGACATTCGTCTCTTGGAAGTGATAGTACTTCCCCGATCGCTTTTTTTGTTCTATTGCTTCCTTTTTAGGGGGTTTCTGGTACTCCTCCATCCCCTATGTTGCGAGATAGATGTTTTCTGAAGTATCATTGAGCAGAGCGTAATCTTCGAGCCTGAAGCCCTTAAGTCTCTTATTATTACCATTTCATTTGTTAGAATTCTGATTTTTTTCCTTTTCTGATTTCCGTTCTTTCCTGCACTTCCTTCAGCAGTCTCGGAGGCATTTATGTCCTAGTTCATCGCCATTCCATTCTTCCCAATGCTCATTAGTTGTAAGCTAGTAAATTTCCTTTCTGATTTTTGCGCTTTTTCCAATCTTAGGTATTGACTCGCTTTACGATTGAAGTCCTTCCTAGAGGTAGGTTGTTTCATTTTGATCCATTTTCCGTACTCACTTTCGGGGTGGATGGCGTGGACCAATGCCATAAAAACCATATCCCCATTTGGATATTTTACTTTTGTCACCACGGAGTTGAACCGATTCATGAAAGACTTCAGGAATTCAATTAGTCCCTGAAATGATCGGGCAAAAACATCACATCTTTAGGCTGCGCCATGTGAATTCTGAAATGATTGAGGAATATTTTTGCTAGTTGATTGAAAGTGGAGATGGATCTTGGTGGAAGCCTATAGAACCACATGGAAGCAATACACTTCAGAATAATCAACAAACATCCACATCGAATGGCGTCTGAAGCATTCGCTTCGTCCATGTACCAACTGTACTTGTATAGATGGGGTTTCGGGTTTCTTGTTCCATCATAGGTCGGAAAAGTTGGCATAGTGAACTTTACTGGGCATCGCTCATTCAAAATATCATCAATGAAAGGAGTCTGACTTGGAGCGGATCCTCTTTCATCATCCCTTCTGTTCTTACTCTCATCCATTAGTCACTTGACCATGTCCGCGCTATATGCCTCAGATGTCAGGTTGTAACGACCCGAATTTTTTGTCATTTGATTTTGAAATATTTAAGTGGTTTTAATATTAATTTTGAATATATTTTGATTTTTGAATGTAAAGATGTTGGTTGAAAATTTTAAAATGAATATAAATTTCAAATATAGCGATTTACTGAATTTATGATTGAAAATCGTTAAATAATTGGAAATTGGAGTTGTTTATGAGTCGAAAAGGTTTCTAATGTTGGTATAAATTCTATTTGAATTATAATTTAGTTAGTAAGATTTTAAAACTGAAATTTCAAACAATTTCGTCAATTTTGAAATCGTCGATTTAATCGATATTTAAATAGCGATTTGGGGCACACACTCGAAATTCGACGAATGCAGTTCGATTGGATCCATAATAGTGTACTATTATTGGATTTCCAATTTCGTAGTGTTTGGAGTTATCGTTTGGTCGTACGGGATATAAACGCATTGAATTTAATATCGAAAATTCAATATAATAATTGGATCCAGAAGCTATCTTCTCCATATGAACGAATTAGGACTTGAAACCTTTCCCATTACATTTGGAATAAGGGTATAACACTATAAACGCCTAGCGGTATGCCTCGATAGAGGTTCGAGGTTTCGAGTTGCGTAAATCGAGATATTTGAGAATAAATAAATATATTGTCAAGTCAAATTCTTTTTAGCTGTCTATTCCTTTCATCTCACCCACCCCATGCAAAAATCACATCCCTCTTTTTTTTAAAACATGCAACCTCTTTTTCACTTTTAAAATTCACGCTGTCTTCTTCCTTCAGTTCTAATTGAAGGAAGAAAAATAAAAATAAATGCAAGCGTATAATCATGCTTACGAAGCTTGCTTAGTTTAAAACTCGTTCTCCCTCTTATGTTACTCGATCGAAATCGAACTAGATACAGAAAAACATATACAGAGGAAGGCATCTCGAGATGGCGCGATTGAAATCGTAGGCGTGATCGAAATCAATCAGTAATTCATTAGAAGCCGAACTCAGGCGCGATCGAAAGGGGAGACAGAAGGCAGCTCGAGACAACGGCTGGCTCACACGCGTGTAAGGGCTATGGCGGTGGCACATGGGGATGGTCGGTGATGTTTGTGGCAAGAGAGGGCTAACGATCAAATCTCGACAGGAAAAAATGGAAAGAGACATTCGCGACTTTTGGCGTACGACTAGGGATGTGTGCACAGTAGCGAAGTGGGGGTTGAGTATGGTGGCATGGTTGCTGGTGCGCTGAGGTGGGTTCTATCAGTGGCAGCAGGACTTGGTGGTGGAGTACGAGAGGATAGAGGATACGAACGTGAAGGAAGGTCGTGATGTTGGGCCAAGGGCGACGTCGTCGGGCGTGGAGGGGTTGGCTGATGGTTTCAGGCGAAAGGAGGTTTATGACAGTGAGTTTTGATTAGGTAATAAAGGTGATTAATTTATTTAATTGAGATAATAAAATTTAATTTTAATTTGAAATGTTAATAAATTCATATTTTTTCAATCGAGGTCGAAACCGGACAAAATAAGTTGCAATGCACTCGTATTGACAAGCACTACTAAATGGAATAAAATTTGGAATTGGAACAATGCAAATAAAATCAAAGTGAGTTAATCTCACTCAATTTTGGATTACTAGTTAATTTTAAATAGTTAAAATCAATTATTGGATGTCCGGTGGAATTTGATAATTATTACCAGTTTGGATGTTATTATATATATAGTAGTATATATATTAGTAGTTGGATTGATTGTTCCCGTATATTTTAGCGGATGAGACCTTATGCGCCTCGTATAATAGCGGATGACCCTATATATCGTGATATCCCCCTCAAAGTGGGATTGGTTTTTTATGTTGTATTACCATCTGTGGATATAGGTAAACAGGTTGGAGTGATCCAACTGGATTCCTTAAAAATTATATTGATTGTTTTTCATATAAAAAAATATGTGATGTTTTAGAATAATCTGTTATAGATTATCTTTGTGATATGGATTATTGAATTCTATCGTAGCACTGGCCTTAATTTTGGTATTTTAAATACCATAAATATTATTTTTGAAATTTTGAAGGAATTAAAAGAAGATTTTAAATATAAAAATATTATACAGAAAGTTGGTTATTTTAAAAGAGATTGATTTGGTTAAAATAAAATTTTGATTTGGAATTGGACTTAACTATTCTTAAAATGTTTTAATTAGAATTTAAGAAAATATTAATTATATAAAGGATTTTAATAGTTGAATCTTTAAGTGGTTTTCCGAGAAATATAAAAAAAGTTGAAATCGATAATTTATATAGATTGGCGAAATATATAGAAATTATTAAGAAACGAATTTTTTAAAAATGAGATTTTATAAGCAGAATTAGTTTTATAAATAAATAAAACCCAAGGGAGTTATAAAATGTATAAACGATGTTTATAAATAAGGGAAATGATAATTGTTGATAAAATGGAGTAAAAAAATTCATACTATGAATATATACCGAGATATGTGAATAGTTTGGGAAAAATAGTAGAATCTATTTTTGGAAATTGAAACGGCTAGGGAGTTGGAAAGGAAGTCGACGTGTTGTGAATCGAGAGGGATTTATAAATTGAAATTGGTTATTGAGATTTTTAATATATATATATATATATATATATATTTAGAAATTAAGTTTGTTTTAAAAGGGAAATTTTATTTATTTAGCTATGAAATTTTAAACTAGTTATTATTGGGATATTTTAGAAAGTAGATTATTCAAATATAAATTCTTACTGAAAATAAATTATAACTTTTATAACAAGTTTGTAAATCAATTAGTTTTGATTAAGGATGGATTGAAAAACGAGTTATTAATGTTTTATTTTAAAGAGTGTTTGGAGTTTCAAACAATTATTTGAACATGTTTCAAAATAAATTATTATTCTTTAAAATACTTATTATATATAGAGAGTCTTGAATGGTTTAAATTATTTATTTATTTATAAACTCTCCCAAGATGTGAAGACGAATATGATTTTAGAAGTTGTAAATGGATAGACGAAATTATAAGTGAGTATAATCAACTTTGGAGAAGGTAAAAAGGAATTAATATAAATTCCGAAATTGTAGGAGATAGAATAAGAAAAACTCTTGAGTATTGATATTAGAAATGATTTCAGAAAAATGGATTTTTATATTTTCCTAAGTGAGGAAATGACAGTTTTTGAAAATATTAGAAATGAAGGATTTATATCGAGATATTTTCTAAGTAATGGATTATAAATCGAAGTTGGAAATATTTCACTTAGTTGGAAATATTCCCTATGGCTGCAATATTTATATTGATTCGTCTGCATATCTCCTTCTTTCTCTTTGCTCTGTTCAGTTTATAAAATAAATTAATATTATATCTAAAACTTTATTTATATTTTTCCTGATGCTTTCTTTTAGATTTTATGATTTGAGATTCGAGTTTTGCTTGGAGATTTCGTTCGACCTGCTTTGGGATAGTGCCTCGCCCCCTTCATGTAATATTGCTATCATTTTCCATTCGCCACCAACTCTAGTTCCACATGTTTTTCCTCATCGCCACTCCACCTTAACTCCTCCAGCCTACTCCTCATTCCAACCGACTGCCTCCTATTACCTCTACTTGACATCGTGCCACCACAACTCCTCCTCCATCCACCACGTCACTCCACAATCCGATCGCCATACATCCCTGACCTGATCCACATCCTCCTCCCCTTTGAAACCGAACCCACCCTTCTTCAGCTCCTCAACCACATGGACCCATGGTCGAGAAAAACCCATCCTTCCACAACAGCTCTGCACTAATGGCCTTCAACCCGAGCAGCACTGACACTGCGGCCTCTCCGCCCTTCATTTCCGAAGCCTGTCCATCCATCAACAACAACTGCCTCCTCTTTTCTCAGACTTGCCACCCCAGACCCATGCACATCGATAGAGCATAGCCTGATCTGCCAACCCATCAACCTCCGAGCAGTGCAGCCACTTGACAACCTATAACAGTCGCACCCCTCAGCCTGACCTGAGCACTTCCCCTTTCTTATTATGCAATATATAAAATATGTTTTATGATTATACATTGAAAATGATTTTTATAATAATATATATAATGTTTGTATATATATTAATATACATATATATATATATATATATCATTTGTCTATTTATATACGTACATGGTTATATAAAAGTTATATGATATGTTAGTTATAAAATATAAGTTTATACATGTTTGTTTTATATCTATTCTTATATTTAAATTTGTTTTAATAACTTTTATATGTATATGGCAGTATATATATGTATATATGTTGTCAATATAAATTTTGAATATAATATTATATAAGAGGCTTTACATAAGAAATTATAAATATTTTACTACTTTGGGTTGTGTCTTGTTCTCTATATATATGCTTATGATAATAATTTATAACAATTATAATAAAGTCTGTTATATACATATGTTCAAATTATTTACTAAAAATTTATGTTATATTTTAAATAGATATTCTGTAATAGCTTCATTATAGATATATTTTTGAAGATTCATTTGATAATTTTGAGGAAAACATATGTATATTAATAAATATTGATTTTCAAAATAATATGAAGATGTTTTATTTTAATGCGTTTTAAATTAAGTATTGATTTCAGAACATATGAAGATTTTATTTTTAATTGAATAGTGGTTTAAGAAAATATCTAATATGATATATCTGTTTTAGTTTATATCAAGCTGGTTTGATTTGTTTCCATTGATTCCAAGTTATCATCTTTGTTCATCAAATTCCTGTTCACCTTACTTTGCTTTGGAAATCGTTGTTTGGATCAGTCGATTTCGCGATTCAAATCGTAGCTTGTTGTGTTGTCTATCTTTTCTAGCCTCGAAAGGTGAGCAGTCACTCACGATTAACATTTTTATAGTTAATAAATTTGATTTCACTTGAAATGACAATTGAAATATGCTGTTAAATTCGAATTGTTAGTCAATTAATTGTTAAATATGATATACCATTATCTAAAATTGTTCACCTGCGATATATGACACCATATCCTATTGTATGTATTATATTTAATTTTTTATTGATGATATATGCCTATTGTTGATATGTTATATTTCTATCATATTTGTTCTCACTCTGCAAGTTTCCTATTAATTTAAAAATCCCTATGGGTTGAAATGATATATACCCGAACAATATTATAGATTAGGGGAAAATCATTATGGGTTGAAATGATAAACCCAAGCGATTTTCATTGATTAGAAATTTTGGGATTGCGGGTTCAAAAGATATATACCCATAAATATTTAAATTGCGGACTGTAATGATAAATACCCGTATCACTTGACCACAGGATAGAAAATTATATACGGACACCGCTGGTCTATATTTTGAAAATGATTTCCAAAGTTTGAAAGGAAATATATGGGTTCTAATAAATATTGTTTTTATATAATATATAAGTGCTATTTTATATATGTATAAATAAATTTAGATTTTAACATAATATGTCTTGGAAATTTTATTTCATAAGTTAGTTTTGGAAAATATAAATCTTAAGATTTTCTTATAATTTTCTTATTAAAAATATTTAAAATAAGACTTAATACAAATACATTTAATAATAAGACTTAATTTAATAAAATTTAATTTAATTGGTTTACAATATATTTAAGTATTTATTTAAATTTATACTAATATTTAAAAATAGATTTTAAAACTTTAATAATAAAGGTTGGGAAGATAAATTAATGTTGACTTGGAACTTAAATTGGTTAATGATTGAATTTAAATAAGAATTTACCTAAACTTATTGATTTTGAGATTTTGAAAAATATAATTTATAACTTGATTTGATAAAAAGTGATTAAATGAATATTCTCAATTTTAAATAGAATTGAGATTGAATATTTAATACCGATTTAAATTTATAAATCGGGATTTTAAATAAATTGTTATTAAAACGATTAAGTGAATACTTTCCAATTCTGAATAAAATTAAAGTTAAATATTGAAATATAAACGAAGTTTGTATTATAAATGTTTGAATATTTAAATTTGAACCTTATTGGGATTGAAGTGATTAAGAGAATTTGAGTTGAGTCTTTGACCTTTAAATTGAAATGGTTAAATTGGAATTTATTTAAATTGAATTTTGGAATTTAAGATGATTTGAATTGACTTGTGAAATTGGAGGAAACTAGTTTTATTATATAAAGTATTTTTAATATATGTATTATTTTAATTTATAACAATTTTAATATATAAATTATTTTAATAAATAAACTATTTTGGTTTATAATTATTTAATATAGATACTATGTTCAATATCTAAACTGTTTAGTTGGAAGTGCTATGATTTTGAAAGCGTTATAATTTTGAAAGTGTTATGATTTTGAAAATGAATATTATTTAAAGTGAACAATGATATCAAAATTTAAATGGTTTTGAAATGAATATGATATTTTGATATGAAGTAAGAACTATTTGAAATGAAATGACCACGGTGTGAAATAAGCGTTTAGTTGTTAAAGAGACTAGGATCAGATATTGTCGTACTCTCTGCCAATATCGAAAATCACTTTAACAACTATGTACGTGGTGGAGATTCTAGAACGAAGTAGGATGGTTTGGCGATGATTCTATATGAGGTATTAGCGTAGCCCTGACTCCCGCGAGTCGGCTTGATGTGGCTAAAAAAGGAGCCACACCGGGCCAAGTGAGGTCATTCCTTCGATCGGGCACATTTCGTCGATACTATTCTATTACTTTGTGATTTGATTGGGTGCACCTTCGATTTGGGAGTGTGTCTCGAGGTGGGCGGTAGTAGCTACTATGCCTTACCACCAGTCTAGATTCGCAAAAGGTAAATCTACCATGGCATTGCCTCGCGTGCGTTGTCACATGCCCTATCGCGCTTTCTACGAGTTTGGTTTGTACCACACCTATGGAGTGCCCTCTGGTAGCCCTCCTGTTTACGAAGGAACTATGGTACTGCATAGACTATGGGAATATATATAAAAATGTGTTAAGAGGGATATGGGTAACGTTCTTAACGCTATTTTAAATCTTTACATTATTATAGACATATTATAATAGCGTATATTACTATATAGCAGACAGTTCCTTGGATCCTTAAAGGATGGGTATCCCAAACATCATTTAAGTTACTTGTATTTCAGTTGGCATTTCACTTGAGTTGAATTTACTGGTATAAGAATGTTAATCCTTCCTCGAGTGTTTTGTGTTTTGCTTTATGCTCGGGTCAGATCGAGTGTCACATCATTTGAGACTTACCTTTGGAGATCGGAGTTTTTTTTGAAGATATATCCATCCAGCTTCTAGTTATTTCAGTTTATTCCAGTCATTTATGTCCAGATTTGTCAGTTGCTTGTGTATTTGAGATTCATTTGTATTTGAGATTCTGTTGTATTTTACTTTAAACTCTGTTGTTTATATAATAGTTTCATGAACTACTATTTATCCTTTCCGCTGCTTATTGTTGTGATACTCTGTATCTGTGATTCTGTGATAGATTTATTTACTATATATGCTGAGTTTTGCCAAATATAAATTAACAATCTATTGTTTTGAGCAATTCAAGTCTGACATATGTGGATGCGAATGGTTCGAAATAGCGGGACGTTACAAATTACTCATTACAGATAGGGTCAGTAGTACCCATAAATGAGTTTGAGCGTATTAATAGATATGAGCATGTATTTATTAGTGAATATAAAATATTTTATATTGTGTTGGTCGATTTAATGAGTGGCTTATGAACTCTAGTCGGCACAGTCCGTACAACTGTATCGATATGGGTTTCTAAACACTAGAATAGAGCAAATCGACACAGTACTATTTTGAAAAGGGGTAAATGAAATAATTTTATCTAAAGATATATTTTTATATAAAATAAATAATTTACAGAAATTATTATAGTCTATTGGAGTGTTTGGGTCATAACATTATAATCTAACCAGATTATAAAATTTAAAATGGTTATATATAACCAAATAAAAATTATATAAGTATGAATTATACAAATAAATTATGATTGAAAATGGATTCGAACCGGAATTCAGAAAATAAAATTCCGGGAGCTTTTGAAAATATTTTCAGAAGTGTTATGGGAATGAAATTGTGGTTATTTTGAAAATATTTTTGAATATGAAGTGTTCAAAATGGATTTTTGAAGAGATATAGCACTGAACTCACTTTAATCGCTGGAAAATAATTTTGGTGATAACTGCAGCATCATCAATATTCATTTTCGAGTATCTAGATGACAGATTGCTACAGTAATAACTTGATGTGGATATTTTTACAAAAAACAAATGTTGTTTTAGAAATTCTGAGGGAATTGTTTTTAATAAAAATCAAGTTGAATTTTGAAATTTGAAGGAAATGGTTTGTTAATAGAGTTATATATTACACATACACACACATATATTATTTCAAGTGATCTGAAATAAGAACTGGGAGTTTGAATTTTGAAGTTTCTAATTAAATGAGAAGTGAAATAAGAAGAGAATAAATTTTTGAATAAAGAAAACTTGGGAAAGGTGAACTCCAAGATGAAATTAAAATTTAACTTGTGAAATTTAAATAAATTGGATTCATAAAAAGGGAATTTGTTGGAATTGGAATTCAACTTAAGCAAAAGCTAAAGAAAATAAATTAAATGAAGTTATTGTAATAAATAAAATGAAATGAGTAGAACGTGATGAAGTTAACTAAATATAAGTGCATAAGAATGTGTTAGTGAATGGAATAAATAAATACAAGTAAAGAAGTGTGGGAAAAAATTTGAAATTTGAATTAAATTCTTACTTGATTAAAATGAATGAATTAAAAATAAATTTGTTGGAGTGAAATCATTTTAAGTATGAATAACTTGAGTATGATTTTTACAAGTTGGTTAAAAGGAATTGAAATTTAAGTAAAAAAGGAATTGGATTGGAATCATATTGAATTGAATTAAATATGTAAATGTGAATTATAAAGTAAACATATAACTATAAGTTATAAATTGGATTGGATTAGAAATATAATCAAATTGAAGTAAATATAAATTTTGAGTTGTGAAATATTACATAAACATAAGATATGAATTCTGAATGAAATAAAATTTAAGTGAAAATTGGGATTGTGAATAAATAAATTTGAATAGCTTATAAAGTTGGAAATTAATGGAATAAAAGTTTATTTAAGCTATAAGTGATGTATTATCTTGAGTTAAAAAAATGTGGATATACTCAAATATAAAATTGAGGGAAATATGACAAAATAAGTCGTGTAACTTATAAAATCAAAAAGGGAAATAGAAAACCAAAAATAAAATGGAGAGATGTTCTAGTATAGAAATAAAAATCAAAACTTGAATTTTAAGACGAGTTTGAACTCAATAAATTAAGTGAAGTGATTTTTAAAATAAAAATCACATAGTGAATAGTAAAATGGAAGTGGACTAATTAGATAAATTAATTAGTTGACTGAATACCGGAATAGAATTTAACTTGATTAAATAGAATAGATTGTGGACTGAAACTGAATTTGAATATGGAACTTGAGTAATAAATAAAATTCAACTTATATATATAAGCTAATTAAATATATGTTGAATGTGATCAAATAAAATAGAATTGGATTGAAATGTTGATGGCTTGAGTTATAAATAAATTCGATTTAAGTGAAAATAAACTGAATATGGCTATGGATATTATCTAAATGAATTCGAGTATGAAATTGAATTTTTGAAGTGGATTAAGTGAATGAACTAATTAAATTAATTAGTAAAATGGAATGGAATTTGATTAAATAAAAATCAATCAGAAATTTGAATTGGATTTGATGGCGATGGAAACAAACTTAAGGATATGATTCGATTAAGTGGAAATAAAATGAATTAACTTAAGTTAATATTGTTGAATGGAAGCTTGGCTTAAATTAGTTGTGAAATGGTTATTTACTAAATTAGCATGAAATGATTCCAAGCTTAATAAATTGGATTTGAATATGATGAATGTGGATATGAACGGAATGTAAATAAATTGATTGATAATAAATTTGAAATGGAATAGAATTAAATATAAATTGATTTTGAATCAATTTAAAATAGCTATCAACTGAAATGGTTATTTTATTAAATGAATATCACCGAGATTGAATGAAAATATCATCATTTGACGTAAACTTAAGCAAATAAAATTCTGTGAATTAATAGAGAGTGGATAAATTTATTTTGAAACCAATTTGGAATGGATATGAAATTGTTGATATAAATATGGATTGAATGCAAGTAATTGGGTTGTAAATCATTTCGAATTGAATGAAATGGTATATGAACCGATTGAAAGTAACTAAATTAATATCGGACCTTATAATTGCTTATGATTATATGTTATAATGCATTGTTTATGAAATTTATGTGTTTAGCTAGCTAAATAAATGAATTGATATTAAAATTTCATGTTTTGGTACTTACGTGTTTAAAATTGAGTAAGTACAGGTATATAGAGCTGTTTTGCTTGATTTTGGATCCGCAATTGCATATGAAGTAAACTTGCTTGCTTACTAATGTTGAAAATGCTAAAATAAGGTATGTTTTTAGATTAAATACCGCAAAATATAAATAGTGATATATATTTTGTTTTCCAACCGTGTGGGTCGATGTATATATATTTATCTCTCTTGTCATATTGCAAAAGGCTCTTTGTACAAGGGAGACTCTGCCAAAAAAATTTAAAAATTTAAGATGTTAGAAAATTTTTGTAAACTAAAAGGTTGATTTTTGAATTGCAATTGAAATAAAAGGATTTTGAACTAGAAATGGAAGTTAATGGTTCGGTCGAAACTAAAAGATTTAAAAAGTGAATGTCGAGTTTAAATAAGTAGTTTTGGATAAGTTAATGGGTTTGGAGCGTTTTCCCACCTTAGCAATTTCGGAGACGAAATTCTTTTAAGGGGGAGGTATGTAACGACCCAAATTTTTCATCGTTTGATTTGAATATGTAAATGTTTTAAATAAGGATTTGAAATGTAATTTGATTTTTGAATGTGAAGATGTTGGTTGAAAATTTTAACATGAATTTAAATTCCAAATATAGTGATTTACTGAATAAATTTAATTGTTGAATTTATAATTGAAAATCGTAAAATAATTGAAAATTGGAGTTGTTTATGAATTGAAAAGATTTATAATGTTGGCATAAATTCTATTTGAATTATAATTTAGGTAATTAGATTTTAAGACTGAAATTTCAAGAGATTTCTTCAATTTTGAAATCGTTGATTTAATCGATGCATTAAAATAGCGATCCGAGACACAAACTCAGAATTCAACGAAACTAGTTCCATTAGATCTGTAATAGTGTATTATTATCGAATTTCAAATTTTGTAGCGTTTGGAGTTATTTTTTGGTCGTACGGGATATAAACGCGTTGAATTTAATATCGAAAATTAATATAATAATCGGGTCCAAAAAGCTATCTTCTGCATACGATCGAGCTAAGACTTGAAACCTTTTCCGTTACATTCAAAATAGGGGTATAACATTATAAATGCCTAGGGCATGCCTCAATAGGGGTTCGAGGTTTTGAGTTGCGTAAACCAAGACATTTGAGAATAAATAAATATATTGTCAAGTCAAATTCTTTTCAGTTGTCTATTCCTTTCATCTCACCCACCCTACATGTAAAAATCACATCCCACTTTTTTTTAAAGACACGCAACCTCTTCTTCACTTTTAAAATTCATGTTATCTTCTTCCTTTAGTTCTAATCGAAAAAAGAAAAGAAAAAAAATGCAAGCCTATAATCGTGCTCACGAAGCTTGCATAGTTTAAAACTCATTCTCCCTCTTATGTTAATCGATCGAAATTGACTTCCATACAGAAATAAATAATATATAGGAAGGTAGCTCGAGATGGTGCGATCGAAACCGAAGGCTTGATCGAAATCGAAATTGATCAGCAATTCATTCGAAGCCGAACTCGGCACGATCAAAAGGGGGGACAGAAGGCAGCTCCAGATGGCGACGGGCTCACGTGCATGTAAGAGGCGATAACGGTGACACATGGGGAAGGTCGTTGATGTTCGTGGCAAGGTAGGGCTAGTGATCACATCTCGATAAGAAAAAAAGGAACGAGACAGTCATGATTTTTAGCGTACGACAGGGGATGCGTGCGCAGTTGCGAAGTAGGAGTCCAGTATGGTGGCGTGGTTGAAGGCGAGGCAAGGTGGGGTATTGTCAATAGCAGCAGGATACAATGGTGGAGTACGAGAGGATAGAGGATACAAATGTGAAGGAAGGTCGTGGTGTTGGGCCAAGGGTGAGGTCGTCGGATGTGCAGGGGCTGGCTGATGGTCTCAGGCGAAGGGAGGTTTACGGCAGTGAGTTTTGATTAGGTAATAAATGTGACGACCCGAAAATTTTGAATATTTGAAATTAAAATATTTAATTGATTTTAAATATTTGATAGTTAGTTTTAATATGAATTTCAAATATCACTGTTTATTTGATAATTAAATAATTAAATTAAATAATTTGAAATTGGGTAAATTATTGAATCTTTAGTTTTAAGCCTGTTAAAAACAATTTGAAGGCTTGTAAAATTTATACTGATAATACTGAAGATAGTAGAAATGTTAAAATTGAATTTGAAAGTGTTTTATGAAGTTTTGAAATTTTATCATTTAAATTGAATTTAAAAATAGCCTTACGAGGCGCAGTCTCGAAATTCGATGAAACTAGTTCCATTAGATCCGTAATATTGTATTATTATCGGATTTCAAATTTTGTAGTGTTTGGAGTTTTTGTGATCGTACGGTAAGTAAACGCGTTGAAATTTGAATCGGAAATTTAACATAATAACTGAGTCCAAAAAGCTATCTTCTCTATACGATCGAATTACGACTCAAAATATTTTCCTTTGCGTCCGAAATAGAGGTATAACTTTATAAATGCCTAGCGGCACGCCTTGATAGGAGTTCACAATTTTAAGCTACGTAAATCGAGACAATTTGAATTTAAATTAATATATAAATTTATATACCTTCGTCAGCAGCCAAAATCCCCTTCAAATCAGTCTAGTTTCTTTCACCATCACACCTTTTTCATTTCCGCTTCAAAACACTATTGCTTCCCTACTTCAATACGCCAATATCTCATCTTTTCTTCTTAATAAGCGGAGCACGAGAATCCCTTTATCCTTCAAAGCAGCTCGAAGACGAAAAAAATAATAAATAAATAAATTATTATACACGTTCCTTTTCACGTCGACTTCTTCCTTTCCTAATCCAAATCGGTTCCCCCAATTTGAAATCATTTACAAAAAAAGAGACAGCGATTAAAACGAAGTGAAGCGGTGCACGCAAAGCATGGGAGCTCGGGCTCGCGAGCACGAGGCCATGGAGGGGAAAGTGAATCTCAAAATTGGTCGCGACATCTAGATCGAAGACAAGTAGAGTCAGGCGAACGTCAAAGCAGCGACCGCAAGAGAGGAGCCGCGATGTGTTTGGAAGTTCATGTGCGATGGTTTTGGGTCGCCGACAAGCTCGCGCGCGAGTGAGGAGTCGCCAATCTACTTTGGCGACGGCTTCGTGGGCGAGCTGGATAAGAGTTCGTTCGATTGGGATTGGAGGGTCACAATGGGCTTCGCGACTCGAGGCACTGAGACTTTGAGCTAGGGTTTGATGGGAGGTGTGTCACCGATGTCTTGTTCTTTGGGTGGTTGCTGTCTGGTAGTTTTTATTATTATTTAATTTAGTATATGTTCAAGGTAAGAATTTTTTTCTTCTGTTTTACAGAAATATTTTTAACACAATTTGTTTTTTTGTTTTCTTTTTCCCTGTTTTCATTTATATAGGTAGGAATTTAAAATTGATAGTAAGATATAAGTCAGTTTGCTTTAAATGTTTAATCAGTTATATTTATAACAACAAGGTAATTAAATTTTATTTTAATTAAATAAGTTTAAAACTCTTTGAATTCGATTTGTTCATTTTTAATTATCAGAATATATATATATATATATATATATATGTATGTATGTATGTATGTATGTATGTATGTATGTATGTATGTATGTATGTATATAACTCAATATATTGCTTTTTTAAGTAAAGAATGTTTACTGTTTCGTTTTAAAATTCCAGAGTTTAAATGTATATATATGTACAAGAAATTTATATAAGATTTTGGAAGAAAATTATACAAGGGATTTGGTGATAGAACTGTATGATTGACTTATTTAATTTTAGTTACTAAAAGATTTTTAAAGGGAAAATTATTAGTTTAAATTAAATTATTAGTAAATTAAATCTCGTTAATGTTAATAATATATGTGGTTAATTAAATTAAAAAATGGAAATTTAATGGTTCAATTGACTCGAATATAATAAAACATCTAATGATTATACAAGGTCTGGAAACCGTGGAAAACAAGTCGAGATGGGATGGATTGCAAAACGAAAAGCAAAGGCGAGTTAATCCTCTCATCTGGGTTAATTTAATTTTAAATGGTTAAATTTAAATAATTGGTTGAATGATTGAATTGATTTGATGTGCTATATTATATATAGTGGTATATAGTATATATTGGGTAATTGGTTTCCCGCATTATATAGCGGATGAGACCCTATGCGCCGCATAATAGCGGATGATATTATACAAATCCATTATACCGTGATATTCCACCTCGAAGTGCAATTGGTATTTTATTGTGCTAACATCTGTGGATGCAGAGAAACAGGTTGGAGGGATCCGACTAGATTCCTCAAAATATTTAGATTTGTTAAAATATTCTATAATATAATTATTTGCTATCCTGTGATGAATTATATTGATAATTGGAAATGTTGGATACCATGGTTGATCTAAAATATTTTTGTGAACTGAGTTATCAAAATATATAGAAATGGGATTTCTGAAAAGAAAATAAAAGAGTGAATTTGGAGTAAAATAATCATATAAACTTGGATAAATTAAAAATGAATTAGAAAAGAATAAAAATGATTTTTGAATTCTGATAAATAAAATTCCAAGTGCGGGAAAATGAGACTTTGAATAAATGGGAATAAGTGATTTTATTTTTAAACTCAAGTAATATTATTTCAAGAAATAAATGATTTATTTTGAAATTCGAGGTTTGAATTTATTTGAAAGGATAAAGAAGAAATTTGGGAAATATGAAATTGGTATTTTCAGTTAACAAGATTTTAAATTATAATGAAGAAATAAAATCTGAAGATAATGGATTTTGGAATAAATGGAGCAAGTAAGGAAATTTATTTAGAAGTGAAGTAAATTGGAAAGCAATTTGGGAATTGATTTAAGTGTGTGAAACTGGGATTTTTAAAAGAGAAGTGAGACTTGAAATTTATAAACTGGGTTTATAAAAGCGATATTTGGAAGATAAATTCACGGTGGGAATTTATCAAGGGAATGAGTAAATTTGTTTAAAAATAAATAGTGATTTATTTTTAAAAGATATGGAAGAGAAGCGTATTTCCCTGGATAGCCAAGTACGTTTTCAAGTAAATTTTTATATATAAGTTAAAATTTTAATGTTGTTTTAAAAAGCATGTTTTGGAAAATTTATTATTTCTAAATGTTTAAATTCTAAAGTAAGTATTTTTCAAATCTATTAGCATAGTAATTATTTAAAGGTGACTTGGTATTTTGTTTTAAAAAGAGAAAATTTAGTTTTTTATTTTATAAAGTAACCTCATTCTAAATATTCCTAAAGTATATATTTATAATAAAGTATTGAAGTAGTTTTCAATTTAAATGTTAAAGTATATTTTAAAATATAGCGTTTTAAATTATTTTAAAAATCTAAAGTTTTTGTACTTAGTGATTTCAGTGGAAATAAATATTTGGGAATTCATTCAATGAGAAGAGTATGGTTTGAAAACTGTTTTCAAAGGGTTGAAAAATAGAAATATATCTTGCGAAGATATTTTGAGGTTAATAAATTATTTATTGTTTGATGGTAGTTTGTGAATGTTAATTGATAGTTAAATCACCGACTATCAATATTGGCCAATGCGTTGATCGATACGAAGAGACCGAGATCATAATTTATTTCTCGAAAACCACTTCAATCCGGTTTGTACGTTTTCGTGAGGAAGACGAGTTTGGATTCGAAGATGGAGCAGTGAAGTGCAAGGGCTAGTCGCTACTAATCCTGAGGATGATTCCAAAATGGATGTAGTAGGAGTAGTGCCTTCGGTTCCGTTCGAACCCGAGACGGACTTGTATGGATGAATGCTTTCGGAACATCGTCAGGTGGACGATGGCATTCTAAGTGAAACGATCTAAAAATGTAACGCTTAGCCTCGAGCCTCATCAACCGGGAATGATTGAAAATCAGGGGTTATGCAGCATGGCTAGGTGGGTAGTGCCCATTAGGGTGAGGTCATTCCTGTCTAGATGTCCCTTTTTTCGGCTTAGTGGTGCAGTTGCTGATCCTAACCGTGGGATGATCTTACTCGGGATTATCCAGTAAGGGGTAGTCCCGGTCTTGTGTTGCAGGGGATAGGGAGTAATCCTCGGTATGCTGATCTAGACTAGGTGCCGTGATAGGTGGTACCCCAGTGCCTAGTCATTAGTTGGAAATCCATTCTCCCTACGAGCCTGTACGGTTTTGATTGTGCCCAACTATTGCTGAAACGTGAGATGCAAACATTTCAGCTAGATTCTATTTTACTTTCTATAGACACTATTATAATATCAGAGGATTTTGATAAAAAATGTTTTGGCTATCGTAAGGTAAAAACCCGACATGTTTGTTTGTGGCGTGGTCTTACGCGATGCTTTTGATTTCAAAGGATTTTGAAACTTTAATAATCAAGTTGAGTGTGGTTTTCTCACGCTGGTATTCCAGACTGACTCAGTTGTTATTTAACTATAACGCTCGGATCAGACCGAGTATTATAGGATACAGGAAAGGATGCTGTGTAGCTCAGGAGACGAGCTGGATGGCGATACGTACTTCCGTACTTGATTGTTGTTACGTTGTGCATTCAGTTTTGAGGATAAGTTTATATGGCTGTCCAGTTGTATGTTATTGATGTTGTTGAGCTCTAATGATGTATTCTGATGATGTATATATATAACAGATACACTTTTCTTTTGTGCAAAGATCTGTTATTATCTATTATAGTTTATTCTGCTGCGATGGTTAGGTTCTGATGTTGTTTTCTATTTTCTTCTTCTATCTCTTCTTCTTTTAATCCAAATGGTTTGTATTTCCGTACATTTTGAGTTGATTGAGGGAGAATAATGCCGACTCAAGGGGTATGGGTTTGCGGGCTTTTACAGTTGGTATGAGAGCTGAAAGGTTAAGCGAGAACCTTGGCTCTGTTGGGAATTACTCATTTGAGATAGAATCAGTAGTGCTCCAGAATGAGTTTGAGTATATTAATAGATATGAGCGCGTATTTATTAGTGAATATAAATTGTTTTAATATTGTGTTGACTTATTGGTTGAGTGGAATATGAATTCTGATCGGATAAGTTGGCCGCTACTAGAGAAGAGTTTATAAACACCCGACACGATAAATTGACACAATATTGTTTTAAAGGTGGGTGAATGAAATAATTTTACCCAAAATATATTTTCATATAAAAGAAATGTTTCCTTAAATTGTTATATAACTTGGATGTTTGAATGATAATATTTTAAACAAATAAGATCATAAAAATTGGAATGACTTGGATAATCAAATGGGAATTTGTATGAGCATAAATTATACAAATGAATTATAGTTAAAATTTGATTTAAGTCAAAAAAAATTGAAAATTTAAAACCCTGGAGATTTTGGAAGTGTTTTTCGAAGTGTTTTAAAGACAAATAATAGCATTATTATTTTTAGAAGTATTTCTGAAAGGAAATTGTTTCAAATAAATATTAGGAAGGGATATAGCATTGAACTCACTTCAGTCGCTGGAAAATAATTTCGGTGACGACTGCAGCACCATCAATGTTCATTTTCGAGTTTCTACGTGACGGATTGCTGCAAAATTGATTTGTTCAGAAGGACTAGTTTTTTTTTTGAAATTTCAAAGGAAATTTGTTGGGGATAAAAAACCAGGATTGGTTTAAAAATTTGAGAAATGTGATTTTGAGATAATTTTAAAATGATTCGAACCAACAGTCGGGTGTTTGAAATATTGAATCCTTATTTGAATTGAAAATCCTGATAAGGTTAGTTATAAACTGGTAAAGTTGAGATGATTTTTAAATAAGGGAAGAAAATATGAGCTTTGAATGTTGGAATTAAAATTTAAAGTGAAAAGGTTAAATAAATTAAATTTGGAGAAATTAAATTGTGGAAAATTTAATGGATAATGGGAAGAAATGATTAGTAAATCTTGAATGTGATTGGAATAGGAAAATAGAAATTAAATTTGGATTGAGAAATAAAATTAATCAGAATTAAATTAACTTAAGAAAAGTTAATAATAATGAATTGGATTTAAATTAAATTTAAATTGAATTGAAATGAAATAAATTGAGATATAGATGATATTAAGTGAAAGTAAGTTCTCACTTAATTTAAATTCAAGTGGATTGAGTGGATTAAAGAGAATGGTATGATGCTAGATTTAACTGAAGTTAAGTTAAATAAAATTGAATTGAAATGAATTCGGTTGAGTTATAAATAATATTGAATGGAATAAAATTCTTAATTAAATAAATAAGCGTAAACTAAGTAAGTATTGAATTGGGATAAATAAGCTTTGGCAGCTTATAAAAGAATTGAAAAGCACTAAAATAAAAATATAATCCCTAGTTAAAAGTAAAGTGAAAATGTGATCGAGTGTAAATGGATGGAGAAGTATGAATATTAATAAGTGAGTAGCGTATAAAAATGTAAAAAGGGAATAAATAAGCCGAAATAAAAGTGTTGGAATTTTGGAAAATGAAGGAAAATCCAAACTGGAATTATGAAAAAAAAAAGGAAAAAAACCAAATATTGAATTGGAAGTGGGAGTGAACTAATTTGGGATAAATTAGTTAAGTGAGCATGTTAATAAGATTTAAATTGGTTAAATAGAAGTTGAATTGGGAGTTATTAATGGAGTTTGGAATGAAAACTTGAGTTATAAATTAAATTTGACTTCAATTGTTAGTAAATTGAATACAATTGAAATATTGTTGAATGAAAGAAAGTTGGATTGAAACAGAAATGGTTTGAATTGCAAATTAAGTTCAAGAAGGTAGAAATAAATTGAAAATGGCTTTGTAATTAATTAAATGAGTTGTGGATGAATTGAATTTGGAAATTAAAATTTATAATAACTAATCAAATACATTTGTAGATTGAAATAAGATTTGATTGAAATAGAACCAAGTTAAATTGAAAAGGAAAATTTATTTTGCAAATGAAGTGAGCTTAAATTTTGAAGTTGGACTAAATTGAAGTAAATTAACTTAAGTTAAGAATAACGAGAAGCTCGACTTCGAGTAAGAATGGAAGGCCATTAAATAAAAGATTGGATTGGATTAATTTGGGAATGGTTAGTAGTATACAAGCGTGGAATGCGTCGAGCTAAATAAAATGTTTGTGAATGAATTAAAATATAAGAAATAAATATAAATTGAGTTGGAATCAATTTAAAATGGTTATAAGCTTAAGTAATTATTTATTCACATTAATATTGTCGAATTGCATAAGAAAATGGGTCGTTCGATGTAAACGAGATTAGATAAAATCCTATGAGTTATTAGAAGTGAAATAGGATAATTTTGAAATCAATTGGAATGGATATGAGTTCGATTTGCTTAGAATGAATTAAATATAAGCGAGTAAGTTGTAAATCACTTAAACTGAATGGAATGGTATGAGAATTGGTTGTAAGCAATTGTAATAAGTGTCGGAATCTTGTATGTGCTTATGGAAATTATATAACATGCATTATATGCGAAATTTATGTGTTAGTTATATTAAAATAAGTGAAATACTAGTAAATTGCATATATTTTTAGCACTTACATGTTTTAGTTGAGTAGGTATAGGTTCAGGGAATCCGTTGGGCTGGATTTGATTACGCAAAATGCTAACTAAAAAAGCCGCTTTCTTAAAAATGCTAAATAAAGGTACGCCTACGCAATAAAAATAGGAAATATGAACTGTTTTTGTTTTTCCGACCGTGTGGGTCGATGTATATATATTTATATCTCTTGTCAAATTGCAAAAGCTTCTCCGTACAAAGGAGACTCTGCCAAAATTTTCCGAAAATTTTGGGAGTTAGAAAATTTTTGGAAATTTTTCGAAAAATATATTTGTTAGCGACAAACGATTTCAAATTGAAATTGAACAAGGAATTTTGAAAATGGAAATTGGAACAAATTGTTTAGTTGAAACTTTCGAAAGGAAGTGCACAAAATGATTTTTAATGTTGTAATTGGACATTATAGCTAAATAGGATATACAGGTGTGTTATGGCAAAGGAAAATTGGTTTTGATTTCAGAAGATAATTTGAATTTCCCGACTAAAAAGGTATGTGTTTAAATTTCTGTATGAAATTTGATGATTTTCTGGTCTAACCACTTGGCATTTTGTTTTCTTTTGGAATTTGGGAGCCCGTAGAGGCATTTTGTAGTTGTACCGAGTTAGCCGCGCAAAGTAGACGCTGGCGAATTTTTTTCGAAAATTTAGGGAGTTAGAAATTTTTTGAGAAAATTTTGATAATTTAAATTAGGATTTAAATTTGAATAAGTGGAGTAAATAATGTTGTTGGAAACTATGGAAGGTTTTGGGAAGTTGGTTGAAGTAATAGTGGGTCTTTAATAAAAGATATGTTATGGCAAGTTGATAAAACTGTTTGGTTTTGGAAAATAGTAATGGGTATGGGATCATTCTTCTTAATTAATAATTTCGATTACGAAATTCCTTTAAGGGGGGAGGAATGTGACGATCCAGAAATTTTGAATATTTGAAATTAGAATACTTAATTGATTTTAAATATTTGATAGTTAGTTTTAATATGAATTTCAAATATCACTGTTTATTTGACAATTAAATTATTAAATTAAATAATTTGAAATTGGGTAAATTATTGAATCTTCATTTTTAAGGCTGTTAAAAATAATTTGAAGGCTTGTAAAATTTATACTGATAATACTGAAGATAGTAGAAGTGGTAAAATTGAATTTGGAAGTGTTTTGTTAAGTTTTGAAATTTTATCGTTTAAATTGAATTTAAAAATAGCCTTCCGAGGCGCAATTTTGGAATTCGATGAAACCAGTTCCATTGGATCCGTAATATTGTATTATTATCGGATTTCAAATTTTGCAGTGTTTGGAGTTGTTGTGTGATCGTACGGTAAGTAAACGCGTTGAAATTTGAATCGGAAATTTAACATAATAACTGAGTCCAAAATGCTATCTTCTCCATAAGATCGAATTAGGACTCGAAACCTTTTCCTTTGCGTTCAAAATAGAGGTATAACCATATAAACGCCTAGCAGCACGCCTTGATAAGAGTTCACAATTTTAAGCTACGTAAATCGAGACAATTTGAATTTAAATTAATATATAAATTTATATAACTTCGTCAGCAACCGAAATTCCCTTCCCATCAGTCTACTTTCTTTCACCATCACACCATTTTCATTTCCCCTTCAAAACACTATTGCTTCCCATCTTCAATACGCCAACATCTCATCTTTTCTTCTTAATAAGCAAAGCACAACATTCCCTTTCTCCTTCAAAGCGGCTCAAAGCCAAAAAAATAATAAATAAATAAATAAATTATTATACACGTTCCTCTTCACGTCGGCTTCTTCCTTTCCTAATCCAAATCGGTTCCCCAAATTCGAAATCATTTACAAAAAAAAGAGGCAGCGATTAAAACAAAGTGAAGTGGTGCACGCGAAGCATGGGAGCTCGGGCTCGCGAGCACGAGGCCGTAGAGGGGAAAGTGAAGCTCGAAATTGGTCGCGACATCTAGATCGATAGCAAGTGGGGTCAGGCGAACGTCAAAGCAGCGACTGCAAGAGAGGAGTCACAATGTGTTTGGAAGTTCATGTGCAATGGTTTTGGGTCGCCGACAAGCTCGCGCATGAGTGAGGAGTCGTCGATCTTCTTTGGCGACGGCTTCGTGGGCGAGCTGGATAAGAGTTCATTCGATTGGGATTGGAGGGTCGCAATGGGCATCGCGACTCGAGGCGTTGAGACTTTGAGCTAGGTTTTGATGGGAGGTGTGTCACCGATGTCTTGTTCTTTGGGTGGTCGCTGTCAAGTAGTTTTTATTATTATTTAATTTAGTATATGTTCAAGGTAAGAATTTTTTTCTGTTTTACATAAATATTTTTAACACAATTTGTTTTCTTGTTTTCTTTTTCTCTGTTTTCATTTATATGGGTAGGAATTTAAAATTGGTAGTAAGATATAAGAGAGTTTGTTTTAAATGTTTAATCAGTTATATTTACAACAGCAAGGTAATTAAATTTTATTTTAATTAAATACGTTTAAAACTCTTTGAATTCGATTTGTTCGTTTTTAGTTATCAGAATATATATGTATATAACTTAGTATATTGTTTTTTTCAGTAAAGAATGTTTACCGTTTAGTTTTAAAATTCCAGAGTTTAAATGTATATATATGTACAAGAAATTTGTATAAGATTTTGAAAGAAAATTATATAAGGGATTTGGTGATAGAACTGTACGATTGACTTATTTAATTTTAGTTACTAAAAGATTTTTAAAGGGAAAATTATTAGTTTAAATTAAATTATTAGTAAATTAAATTTTGTTAATGGTAATAATATATGTGGTTAACTAAATTATCAAACAGAAATTTAATGGTTCAATTGACTCGAATATAATAAAACATCTAATGATTATACAAGGTTTGGAAATCGTGGAAAACAAGTCGAGATTGGATGGATTGCAAAACAAAAAGCAAAGGTGAGTTAATCTCACTCGTCTGGGTTAATTTATATTTAAATGGTTAAATTTAAATAATTGGTTAAATGATTGAATTGATTTGATGTGCTATATTATATATAGTGGTATATAGTATATATTAGATGATTGATTTCCCGCATTGTATAGTGGATGAGGCCCTATGCGCTGCATAATAGCGGATGATATTATACAAATCCCATATACCGCGATACTCCACCTAGAAGTGGAATTGGTATTTTATTGTGCTAACATCTATGGATGCAGGGAAAAAGGTAGAGGGATCCAACTGGATTCCTCAAAATATCTAGATTTGTTAAAATATTTTGTGATATAATTATTTGCTATCCTGTGATGAATTATATTGATAATTGGAAATGTTGGATGCCATGGTTGATTTAAAATATTTCGGTGAACTGAGTTATCAAAATCTATATAAATGGGATTTTTGAAAAGAAAATAAAAGAGTGAATTTGGAGTAAAACAATCATAGAAATTTAAATAAAATAAAAATGAATTAGAAAAGAATAAAAATGATTTTTGAATTCTGATAAATAAAATTCCAAGTGCGGGAAAATGAGACTTTGAATAAATGGGAATAAGTGATTTTATTTTTAAACTCAAGTAATATTATTTCAAGAAATAAATGATTTATTTTGAAATTCAAGGTTGAATTTATTTGAAAGGATAAAGAAGAAATTTGAGAAATATGAAATTGATATTTTTAGTTAACAAGATTTTAAATTATAATGAAGAAATAAAATCTGATGTTAATGGATTTTGGAATAAATGGAGTAAGTAAGGAAATTTATTTAAAAGTGAAGTAAATTGGAAATCAATTTGGTAACTGATTTAAGTGTGTAAAACCGGGATTTTAAAAGAGAAGCGAGACTTGAAATTTATAAACTGGGTTTATAAAAGCGAAGTGATATATCAGTGGATATTTGGAAGAATAAATTCATGGTGGGAGTTTATCAAGGGAATGAGTAAATTTGTTTAAAAATAAATAGTGATTTATTTTTAAAAGATGTGGAAGAGAAGCGTATTTCCTTGGATAGCCAAGTACGTTTTCAAAGTAATTTTTTTAAATATAAGTTAAAAGTTTAATGTTGTTTTAAAAAGCATGTTTTGGAAAATTTATTATTTCTAAATTTTTAAATTCTAAAGTAAGTATTTTTCAAATCTATTATCGTAGTAATTATTTAAAGGTGATTTGGTATTTTGTTTTAAAAGGAGAAAATCTAGTTTTAAATTTTGTAAAGTAACCTCATTTTAAATATTCCTAAAGTATATATTTTTAATAAAGTATTGAAGTAGTTTTCAATTTAAATGTTAAAGTAGATGAAATATAGCGTTTTAAATTATTTTAAAAATCTTAAGTTTTTGTACTTGGTGATTTCAGTGGAAATAAATATTTGGGAATTCATTCCATGAGAAGAGTATGGTTTGAAAACTGTTTTCAAAGGGTTGAAAAAGGGAAATATATCTTGCGAAGATATTTTGAGGTTAATAAATAATTCGGGAAATTATTTATTGTTTGATGGTTGTTTGTGAATGTTAATTGATAGTTAAATCACCGACTGTCAATATTGGCCAATGCACTGATCGTTTCGAAGAGACCGGGATCAGGATTTATTTCTCGAAAACCACTTCGATCCGGTTTGTACGTTTTCATGAGGAAGACGAGTTTGGATTCGAAGATGGAGCAGTGATGTGCAAGGGCTAGTCGCTACTAATCCTGTGGATGATTCCAAAATGGATGTAGTAGGAGTAGTGCCTTCGGTTCCGTTCGAACCCGGGACGGACTTGTGTGGATGAATGCTTTCGGAACATCGTTAGGTGGACGATGGGCATTCTAAGTGAAACGGTCTAAAAAAGTAACGTTTAGCCCCGAGCCTTATCAACCGGGAATGACTGAAAATAAGGGGTTATGCAGCATGGCTAGTTGGGTAGCGCCCATTAGGGTGAGGTCATCCCTGTCTAGATGTCCCTTTTTTCGGCTTAGTGGTGCGGTTGTTGATCCCAACCGTGGGGTGATCTTACTCGGGATTATCCAGTAAGGGGTAGTCCCGGTCTTGTGTTGCAGGGGATTGGGAGTAATCCTCGGTATGCTGATCTAAACCAGGTACCGTGACAGGTGGTACCCCAGTGCCTAGTCGTTAGTTAGAAATCCATTCTCTCTACGCGTCTGTACAGTTTTGATTGTTCCCAACTATTGCTGAAACATGAGATGCAAGCATTTCAGCTAGATTCTATTCTACTTTCTATAGACATTATTATAATATTAAAGGTTTTTGATAAAAAATGTTTTGGCTATCGTAAGGTAAAAACCCGACATGTTTATTTGTGGCGTGGTCTTACGAGATGCTTTTGATTTCAAAGGATTTTGAAACTTTAATAATCAAGTTGAGTGTGGTTTTCTCACGCTGGTATTCCAGACTGACTCGGGTGTTATTTAACTATAATGCTTGGGTCAGACCGAGTATTATAGGATACAGGAAAGGATGCTGTGGAGCTCAGGAGACGAGTTGGATGGCGATACGTACTTCCGTACTTGATTATCTTTCCGCTATATATTCAGTTTTGAGGATAAGTTTATATGACTGTCCAGTTTATGTTATTGATGTTGTTGAGCTCTAATGATGTATTCTGATGATGTGTATATATAAAACAGATATAGTTTTCTTTTGTGTAAAGATCTGTTATTATCTATTATAGTTTATTCCGCTGCGATGGTTAGATTCTGATGTTGTTTTCTATTTTCTTCTTCTACCTCTTCTTCTTTTAATCCAAATGGTTCGTATTTCCGTACATTTTGAGTTGATTGAGGGAGAATAATGCCGACTCAAGGGGTAGGGTTTGCAGGCTGTTACAATAAAGGTGATTAATTTATGAGTTAATAAAATTTTATTTAAATTGAAATGTTAATAAATTCGTATTTTTTCGAACGAGGTCGAAACCGGATAAAGTAATTTGCGACGCACTCGTATCGACAAGCACTACTAAACGGAATAAAATTTGGAATTGGAACGATTGCAAATAAAATCAAGGTGAGTTAATCTCACTCAATTTTGGATTACTAGTTAATTTTAAATAGTTAAAATCAATTATTGGATGTCCAGTTGAATTTGATAATTATTATTAGTTTGGATGTTATTATATATGTTGTAGTATATATATTAGTAGCTGGATTGATTGTACCAACATATTTTAGCGGATGAAAACCTATGCACCCCGCATGATAGCGGATGACCCTATATATCATGATATTACCCTCAAAGTGGGATTGGTATTTTTATGTTGTATTAACATATGTGGATGCGGAGAAATAGGTTGGAGGGATCCAACTGGATTCCTCGAAAATTATATTGATTGTTTTTCATATAAAAAATATATGATGTGTTAGAATAATCCGTTATAGATTATTGTTGTGATTTGAATTATAGAATGTTATAGTAGCACTGGCCTTAATTTTTGTATTTCAAATGCCATGAATATTATTTTTGAAATTTTGAAGAAATTAAAAGAAGATTTTGAATATAAAATATTATATAGAAATTTGGTTATTTTAAAAGAGATTGATTTGGTTAAAATAAAATTTTGATTTGGAACTGGACTTACCTATTTGCAAAATGTTTTAATTAGAATTTAAGAAAATATTAATTATATAAAGGATTTTAACAGTGGAATCTTTAAGTGATATTCTGGGAAATATGAAAAAAAGAGTTGAAATAGATAATTTATATAAATTGGTGAAATATATAGAAATTAATAAATGGATTTATAAAAGGAATTAGTTTTATAAACAAGTAAAACCCATGGGAGTTATAAAATGTATAAACGATGTCTATAATAAGGAAATGATAAGTGTTGATAAAATGGAACAAAAAATTCATAGTGTGAATTTATACCGAGATATGGGAATAGTTTGGGAAAAACGGTAGAATCTATTTTTGGAAATTGAAATGGTTAGAGAGTTGGAAAGGCAGTCGATGTGTTGTGAATCGAGATGGATTTATAAATTGAAATTGGTTATTGAGATTTTTAATATATATATATATATATATATATATATATATATATATATATATATATATATATATATTTCGAAATTAAGTTTGTTTTAAATGGGGAATTTTTTTTATTTAACTATGAAATTTCAAACTAGTTAATAGTGGGATATTTTAGAAAGTAGATTATTCAAATATTAGTTCTTATTGAAAATAAATTCTAACTTTTATAACAAGTTTGTATATCAATTAGTTTTAGTTAAGGATGGATTGAAAAATGAGTTATTAATGTTTTATTTTAAAAAGTGTTTGGTGTTTCAAACAATTATTTGAACATGTTTCAAAATAAATTATTATTCTTTAAAATACTTATATATAGAGAGAGTCTTGAATGATTTAAATTGTTTGTTTATTTATAAAATCTCTTGAAATGTGAAGACGGATATGATTTTAGAAGTTGTAAATGGATAGACGAAATTACAAGTGAGTATAATCGACCTTGGAGAAGGTAAAAGGAATTAATATAAATTCTGAAAATGTAGGAGATACAATAAGAAAAATATTCTTATTATTGATATTAGAAATGATTTCGGAAAAAATGGATTTTTATATTTTCTTAAGTGAGGAAATGACAGTTTTTGAAAATATTAGGAACGAAGGATTTATATCGAGATAATTTCTTAGTAATGTATTATAAATCGAAGTTGGAAATACTTCACTATGTTGAAGTAAGGTACGGTTGGAGATATTCTGTTTTGGAAATGAGTATTCGAAATGTTTTCAAATATTGATAAATTTGAAAGAGATTTGAATACATATCTTTGTAAATATATTTTGAAATGAATATTTTGGAAGAAATTTTAGTATGGGCCTTGTGACTGCTTATGGATGTTATTTTATAGTTAAATAACCAACTATCAGTATTGGTCAATTTCGTTAATCGTTTCAAAGAGACCGGGATCAGATTTAATTTTTCGAAAACCACTTCGACCCAGTTTGAAAGTTACCAATGGATATCGTTAAGATAAGTGAAGACGGTGATTCGGTTTGTCCAGACCCAGGACAACTTGTATGGATGAACGCTATCAGAACATCCTCATTGGAGGACGATGGGAATTCGAAGTGGAATTTTTCTAGAAAGGTAACGGTAGCCTCAAGCCTATCAACCAGGAATGACTAAAACAGGAGAGATGCAGTATGGCTAAGTGGGTCGCACCCAATTAGAATATGTTATCACTTTTCTAGATATCCTCAGAAATATATATAAATTATGGATATGGTTGTGCATGAAAAATGGAGCGCTCGATTTTTAAGGGTGGAAACACCTGGGGTGATAACATATTCCGTTTATCCAGAAAGGGATGGGCCGGTCTTATGTAGCAGGGGATCACGGCGAGGTCTTCGGTACATTTTTTAGAGGTGTATTGTGATGGGCGATACCCCAGTAGCACAGTCATTGTATGGGATCCATTCTCCAATACAAGCCTTTATGGATTTGTTTGTAGAGCCTAGTATGCTGGAATTTAATTAATGTACAATTTTGGCTATTTGAATAAATATTTGTACTTAGACACTATTATAATATCACTGGATTTTCTATAAAACGTTTTGGTTATTGTAAGGTAAAAAATCGTCATGTTTAGCGACGTGGTCTTACGAGATAACTTTATTTTCAAAAGGATTTTGAATATAATAGTAATAGTTCAAATTGAGTGTGTTTTCTCACGTTGGTTTTCCAGAATGTGTTGGGTATTATTTTATTATAATGCTTAGGTCAGATCGAGTATTACAGATTCAGACTAGAATGTTTTGGAGCTCAGAAGACGAACTGGAAGAGTTCAGATGTATATCACGTACTTGGTTATTTCCGCTATGTGACTTATGTATATCGGACAAGTTATTATAACTATCCTGATCGATGTATTGATTGTTGTACTCGGATGATTGTAAGTAATAAACAGCTACATATTCTTTTGTATGAAATCTGTTATTATATATTATATTTTTTTCCACTGCGATTGTAAGATTTTGTGTTGTTTTTTTCTTCTTCTACCTTTTTCTTCTTCACTCCAAATGAACTGATGTTTCCGACACTCGATTGTTCTGCATTCTATACAGTGGCCGTGTTAATGTCGATTTTCGAGGGTGAAAACCTACGGTTCATTACACCGACAATCTGAGGGTCGGCTGTCAGTAACTACACCGAGTGTTTAGCTTTGCAAACGATCTTGGTGAGTGGGATGAAGCCTAGTCTCTCCTATCTTCAAAATAGCCACTGCCTCGGGATTCCGTTGGCTTGCGGTTGGCCTGATCGGGGAAGTTTGGATATCTTATCGAATGCATTGCCATTTCCTTTTAACTTGTCATTAATTTTCTCTCCATCTTTCGAATCGGAAAGGACCATGGCTATATCCTCTTGTGAGGTCTTCGATCCAATATTTAAGTTCGTAGCTAGTTGTCTCACAGTCAGTGAAGTGCTTGTGCTTCCTTCTACGTTGATTCCCATGGTTCCGGCTATCACTCCTTTCTGCAGCTGCTACCGTGGTTCTTGGAGCAGGATATGACTATAAGGTCAAGAGGTCATTCAGTTTGTCCATAAAAGCTCTCTGACCGCTTTCCATTTTTTGATTGATTTCGTCAACTATTTTATTCAATTCATCTCTAGTTACAACTTCACGTTGATTAGAGGATCCTGGCACCTGATATCCTACGTTAGCGCCATTTACTTCATTTTATTAATGATTCATCTCTTCTTCGGCAATAACCGCCTCTATGGATCTTCCAGAAGCTGTTCTTTTTCTTCCCAGAGCCATTGATTCTTAGCAACAGATCTTTTGAATAGAAATTAACGATCAAGCTTATGGACCTTGTCTGATCCAAAGTAGATAGCTAGATCTTTTCCAAAGTTGAATTCTCAGCGAAAGCACCAAAATGTTCACCCAAAAAAGGATCAATAACCTGGATTGAGTGTGAAAGCACCGATCTTATTTATCAAGGCAAAAGAAAAAAGAAAAATCAATAGTAAATCGTAGAAAGAGTAAATGAACAAGAAAATTTTATAGTAGTTCGGCTGTTAACGAATCCTACATCCACTTTATAACCTTTATTATTGACTGACTGCAATTACAAGTTGAATCTAATCAAAATATGGCTGAATCTTGTAGGTTAGATCAAGTCACCAGTCTCAGAATTCACCGGAGAATCACAGTGAACTCTGTAGATGACTATCGTGTGGAAGGAGAAGAATAAAGAGTTGTCTCTACAGAGTTTCAGCAGCCAGTCAAGAAGATCATGTTTATGTTGTAGGCATGATTGTATTTATAGAGGTTGGAAAGAAATTGGGCTAAGCTTCCTTGAAAAGTGCTTGCAAACGAATATACGATGGTGTACTGAAAGTTTCATAGCGAACCGAGTCAATCTGATGAATCGGCAGCAATCCATAGCTTTTGGGTCGCTGATGATTCAACTGCTTATGACGCATTCCTTCATCCTCTTCTTTAAACTTCATAGCAATCTGGCATAATAATATGGATTGCTAGCGATCCATAGTGGAGGGATCGCAAGCGACCCATGTACTTAGTGAATTTTTGGACTTTGTCTTTTGGATTGCATTTGTTGTTTCCTGTTGGTGTTCTCCATGTAATTTTGGAGCTTGTCGCCTTGTTTTGATGATGATCCATACATAGGTGCATTGTCCTACTGATTGAATTAGATGAATGCTCACTTCTCGATCTAATTAGCTTGGCATTCCATCAAACTTAGCCATCATTCCTTGAATTCCTATTGGATCATGATGCAAGAGGACTAGTGGACCTATGAGCGAGCCTTATGGATCGCTAACGATCCATCACCTTAGCATATTTTTGCTTTCCTTTTCTCTGATCCTTCTAGGTTGGTTCTTCTAGTCCTTTTGGTTGGCTCTTGAGCTGTTCTAACTCGACGAAGCGGTTTTAACTTCCTTTGAATTCTGCTGGGTTAAAAACTCGGATAACAGCGACAAGGTGCTAATGGAGAGATACTACCGGTGATAGTACACAACTCCAATTGGGGACCATAGGATGGGACACACACACACAGAGAGCTATGACTCTTCAGAGGGTAGATGGGAGCAGTTCGTATGCAAGGTGGAGTCGAGACGAGTAATAAAATATAAATAAACATAACTTGATATAGTGAACAATCGACATAAACTACTATTATGTACAAAATGTATAATTTTAATCACCAGAATGTTGTTCTGACTCCCTCCTCATTACAACACATAGGATAGTTAGAAGGACATGTACTAGTGCTTGGTGTGTTCGATTGTGACAAGGACACTTGACTTCGGAAGTGTCAAACCTTGGTTAATAATTTATGTGATATATTATATTTTATTATTCCGTTGTAAGTTATATCGTTAGAGCTCTGATACGCATTCTTTTGCTTTACTTGCAGGATACCAAACCAACGATTCATACTTTGATGGACTTGGGCTTTCGATTTAAAGAAAATTCATGCCCATTGGGGTGAAGGTTGTTACATTTATATCATAGTAGTTGTGTTTCATATACGCCTATGTAATCTTGAAATTGTAGGGTTAAGTATAACACACGCTTGAATATGGAAAACAAATGGGAAGTAATCCCTAAATCAATGAGAAACTTCATTAAGGAAATTATATGGTAATTTTAGGTTTTGTTGGGTAATTGATATAGGATAGTAAACATGATGGGAAGTTGTTTTAAACTGCAATGAGATTTAGGTAATATTTAATTTAATGGAATGTAGAAGGTTGCAATGTAAATTGTTATGGATTATCAAGTTTAGATTTATAAATGTATATCGCTTAAACAAGGAATACACCCAATAAGAAATAAATCTTTAAAATAGAGAAATTTACCGTATTTTATACTATCTATTTCGATAACTATGAAAAAGATAATTCCTTGTAATTCTAAACATAACACAAAATTTTCTTTTGGATAAGACATAGAAATTTACACCATCAACCTTTCCATCGGAAGAGATGTAGTTCCAATGCACTTAAATACAGAAATCCTTCAGTATAAACCAAAGCATTGGTCATTATGCTTATAATCTAAAAATGAAAAGGCACCATTCCATATTGAGTTGTGTCAAACATGAAATAATTGGAAAAAGGTGATAAGAAGTTATGTTTGGTGAAATGTCTCATTTATGGGAGGAAAATAAGAAACGGTAAAAGTTTTAGAAGTAAAAACCACAAAAAGTATTCTAGGTAAAATTTTAATCAAGATTGTGTAAAGGATGGTTAATTCAAGGATTAGGGTCTCCGTCAAGAAAAGAGTATTGTAATCTGCATGTACTGAGAATGCGAATGCAATTTTCATAAAAATTATATTGGAAATTTTTGATAAGCTTTGGAGGAATGGATAAAATAGGATTCTTCTTAATTATCCCTCGGATTGGAAAAAGATTAACTTAGAATATATAGTTGTGTGCACAATAATGGCACGCGAACAAAGCACCACTTAGGTGATTGTCATTAATGCTAGAGTGATTCTACATTATGATTTCAGTTAATTTTAAATTTTTGAGTATTTACTACTAAAACTTGGGATACACCCCCATAGACTATAAATGTGAACCTAGATACTAGAATTGTTAAAGGATGGAGGAAACCAACCATAAACATAATGAAATAGCTTAGGTCAAATCAAATTGGAAAAGAAGTTTTGCTATTTTGAACAATTTAAGAAATCACCAAGTTTGGATACCCTTTAGTAAAGTGGAAAAAAACAAAGAGCTATGTAGGAAGTACCATGGAAGTAGACGCTGCCACAGTTGAGTTGTGTCATCTGGTATTTAGAAGTTGAGGCAATTAGGTATACCATTGGATGAGTAAAGGTAATATGTTATGCATTGAGGATTTCATAGAGCTATCGTTTCGTGGAAACATACTTATGCTCAAGTTGTTTAGTGTGGTGGATGTTGACACTATTTGACTTAGCAAGGATTGCAGAGAATTTCCTATGCATGTACATTCAGATTGTAGAATTACACTAGTGGTAAAGAATGAGGGGTTCATTTGAGAAAAATGGATGGATTTGTTTTGTAGAGAGAGAAGGACTGTACAAGGTAGGCAGAAAAGTGAGTACTAATAGGAGACATATGGGGCAGTCCATAGGCTAAGTCCACTTAGTTCAAGAAGCCGAGTTCTTTACGTCCGTGGAGATGAGTCCACGGTAGGACATAAAGAAGTAGAAAATCCCAAAAGTAAGACAGAACACTTCTAAATTATTATGAGGCTGTTATTAGATACTTGCGGGAGTAGTTATGCGATAGAACTATCGTAGTCAAGCTGTGTCAGTTAGTGAAAGTTTAAAAGGATAGGTAAGTCTCTTGTTCGCCATGCACTTACCATATTTTTGGGCATGGGACAAATCGACCTTGTGATGAAATAATTAAACTGGTTAGAGTCCAATAGGGAGATGATCCATGTAACAACCATCCTGCAACAAACCTAAATTCTGAACTAGAAAAGGCCCGTTGAAACTTAGACCGATTCCAAAGCCGGCTATTGGTTGGTAAAAAGAACAATGTAGAGCTATCTATCTATTTTTTCAGAACTCACAACGGAAGGAACAAAATATAATAGCAATAACAGTACCCATTTAATTTCAAATAAAATGTCATAAAACATAACATAATGCCAACATCAGTTGTCACGTCATCTTGTTCAAAAATGCATGTCATGGGTAAAATAGAAAATAAAATAAATAAATAAATAACTACAGCCACAAGCTCCAATATCGCCATCTCCATGAATAACCATCTCTTTCCCTAACATGTGTTGGAATAAGAAGCGAGTCAGAACAACAAATGTTTGGTGAATTGAAATCTTGAGCCTTACTATGTCAGTACTTGGGTAGTATTATTTAAATAAGAATATGTCTTACGTATTTAAAACCATTTAATACTTCATATAAGGAAAAGATGCGGACCCTCAAACAACCACTTAATATCTTTAATCCCCAAAGAAGGTTTTCCAGTCTCATAACCCATAACAATTATTATTAATGTCTACTAATGCGGGAGATAGTACCCAAGTCACTTACCTTCATTGGAGATAGGTAGACTTTGGCCATTTAAGACTTCAATTAAGTTAGGCCCCCATCATTTAATACATGTTCCCAAGACGGACTCCTCATAGGTGCCTACCTTGATGACATTGCAAGGAATCTCTTTGAACCACTTAATATTTCTTTTATAGGGAGGCGGTCTCTACAATAGCCACTCAATTCCTTACTCCAAAGCGGACTTTTTTGAGATACCACCTACCGTGCCTAACCACTAACCTTTGACCATTTAATACTTCATTTAGAGAAAAGAGGTGGTCCCTGAAAAAACCACTTAATACCTAAAAACCCTCGAAACAGGTCCTTCATCTTATGAGCCATACCCACGGAGACATCTCACATTAGTCCAACTGATCCGTTGGTACTGGTAGCCAGATTAGCTGGGCAGATTTACCTAATAAAATTAGGACTAAGCTCGCTTCATCCATAATTACTTATCATAGACGATATCTCACATCAACCCCAAAGTCACACTTCTAGTAGCTAGATTAGCGGGGCAGACTTTCGTGTGTTTTTGACTAATCTTGTGTCCTTATGACTTATTCATACTTACAACACTCTTATGTTATCCCATACCTCACCGTGTTCATTATTTAGGTTGTATAAGAATTCCTTCTTATTTTGCCTTAACAATCAGTTACCATCCTAAGCGTGATTTAACGAATTTTTTAAACTAATTAACTACGTAATTAATACGTTATAATTGTATGCTATTTACGGTAATTTATATATTAATAAATACGCACTTATTACTTTCTATGTGTGTAAAGATTACGCCCAAACTGACTTTATGAATGTCAAGTCTTTTAAAATTAGGTAAGTCCCATTTCGATGATAACATAACAAAAATATACCATAAATCAGGTATTCAAACATCAAATTAATAGACTTGCATATAGAATCTAAATCCAACTTATTTCATATTAAAACAATGGAATGAATGAAAATTGGAAATTTATAATTTAATCAATTCTACGCTCTATTCAACCTTTTTTACGTGAATTTAGACAAGGGAAATTCCATTAAATTTTATAGAAATAGGCGGTGTAAACTATGAATAAAGATTCATGCTTTACATACCATTTCTAAAAGAAATCTCTTAACCGGATCTAGAGAAAAAGTATAAGAAGTGGAATAGTAGGTAAAATACATAAACTACAAAATCCACATAAACTCCATTATTTAATACAAAATAATTAAGATTCCACTCTAAGAATTGACAGTTTGGGGGAATTTTGGAAATTTCTAATATGATCTTTTCGTAATCCAAAACTCACCAAGGCACATATCAAATCCAAACTGTACTATTCAACTATTAAAATAGAGAAACTAAAATTTCCACTCATAGTTAGTCCTTAGATTTTCTTTCCTCTGCATTTGAAGAGCCTATTTTACTCTCCTTCATTTCTCTTCTTTTTGATATATACAACAAGGGATTTGTGTATATATATTAGATTCAGAAAATCAAAGGTTGTAGGAGAAGATGTTTAGAAAATAAACGATAATTAAAGATAGGTATATATGATTCCTTACCTGAAACCCTAATAGTGTTTTCTAAATCTTTGAAGAGATAAACCGACAGAGCTTCACTGGTGTTCCCAAAATATTAGTGAATAAAAGCGGAAGGTCCGGTGTCCTATTTATAGTGGTTGGAACGCATCGGAACCGTTGAATGAAGATCGATAGGAAATTATGAAATTCAAAACGTTAAAATTAACAAACCCTAACTGCCACTTAATAGGGAGCAGTCAACCGCCCCAAGCGGTTGACTGGTCAAGATCAAGAGTTGACCTCTTCCCTTATTTCAGGAACTTTAATTTTGTGTCGCTATTTTATTTATTATATTCCTTAATTAATGTTTAACGTTAATGTTTAACGTTAATGTTAATTTCACCATTTACTTATCCTCTTAAGTCTAGTTACTGTTAACTTTTGAATTTCAAGTTTGGGAATTAATTATTTATTTGAATTTGAATTCTATTTAAAATATTTTAAACCCAAAAACTTCAAATGCTTATAACTTCTTCATTTGAGCTCTGTTTTCAGCATATTATATATGGAAATTGATTAGAATTTCGCCATAAATGCAATGTCATAACTTCCATGGTCAAATTCCAACTTTTTCAAAAAAATTATTTTTTACTCCTATCTTATTTATTTACTTATGAGTGGTTTTATGCGGTGTTACATTCTCACCCCTTAAAAGGATTTCATCATCGAAATATTTCGAAGGGGCAGACAGCTTAATTACGATAACATCCATGTTATTCAACTAACTTATCTACTCAATCAAAGTGCAATGTGATTATGTATTGCAGGCGTACTATAAATGAGCTCAATCTTAGCATGAGTGTGTGATCGTGTGATATAAGCATGTATGAAAGTATCCTAAACATGCATAAAAATTTCTACACGAGTGCAAAGTAATAGTTAAAAAAAGTGTAGCAACTATCTTCTACCATCCAATCTAGTAACCACAATGTAACCAAAAGTTCTAATTTTGAAGAGAAAAGTTTACCAATGAAAAGCTCAGGATGAGAGATCACCATCTTTTCTTTAGTTTTCCATGTGCTTTCCACCTATTATCTCCCCATTATTCTCGGACCAATCTAATTTCCTTGTTGCGGAGCTTTCTAATTCCATGCTCCATAATGCGTGCGGTGGAAGGAAATGCTATTTTATCTATCTTTGTATCACCCAACTGACTAGGCACTACTATAATGGCCATGTCATAAAGGCATTTCCTTAAATGTTAAACATGAAGAACATCGTGGATTCTTGTCAATATTTCCGTAGCTTCACGCGATAAGAATGTCATCCTATCCTTTCCAAAACTCAAAATGGCCCAACAAATCTAGGCATCAACATTCCTAACTTGCCAAACCTAACAACTTTTCTAAGAGGAGAGACTTTGATAACTACCATATCTCCCGCCTCAAATTCTAACTCTTTCCTTCTCTTATCTGCATAAGATTTCTGGAGATCTTGTATTGCCTTCATTCGTTGCCTAATCAACTCTACTTTTTCCACGGTACCATGGATCAAACAAGGCTTGAGCAAAATTTTGTTGATAATTTCTCACCAACAACTTGGCAATTTGCATAGTCTCCCAAAAAGTGCTTCAAAAGGGGGCATACCAAACGTCGCTTAATAACTATTATTATATGTGAACTCAACCAATGGTAGGTGCTGCTCCCGATGTCCTCAAAAGTCCATGATGTAAGCTCCCAAGAAGTCCTCAAAAATCCTATTCACCCTTTCCGTCTAATCGTCTGTCTACGGGTTGTAACACCCAGATATTTTCAACCATTTACATCCATGCATGTAGGACTTGAATTGCTCAAAATACCGCATTGTAAATAAAATTTGGTAAATCTCAGAATATACAGTAAATAAAAATCATAGATCACAGACACAGAGTAATAATAGTGCAGCGGAAGTAAAAGAAATAGTAGTTCATGAAGCTACTATGTAAATATATCAGAGTTACATAAGATATAACAGAAGAAATAAAGTACAACAGAAGTCTCAAGATGATAACCAAGTACAAAATGAATTCAATAATGGGATCAACATGATAACTGGAAGTGAAATAGATAAAACTAGACAAGCAGATAATCTCCAGCGATTCCAAATCTCCAGAAAGTGGAATCCCGATCTGTGAATACTCAAGCTGACCCAAGCGTTAATAAAAATACAAACACTCGAGTCAGGACATACATACTTATACAATGTAAACCAACTCAAGTGAACTGTAGTAAGGTACAAGTAACTTAAAGGATGCTTAGGACCGCCCATCCTCTAAGGATCCGTTAAACTATTTACTATGTAGTAATATTGCGCTATTATAATAATGTCTATCAGTAAAATAAACTAACTTTAAAATAGCATTAAGGAGTGACCCAATATTCCCCTTAACAGAAATAATGCCAGTAGTCTATACAGTACATGCATATCTCTTGATCAAGAGACTATGAGAAGATACTGCATAGGTACGACACAAAAAGAAACTCGTAGTAAAGGGCTCGATATGGTAGGTGACACGACACGCAAGGCAATGCCAGGGTAGATATACCAATTACGACACTCGGGCGGGTGGTAACACAGCAGCCAAATACGCCCACCTCGGAACACATTCCCAAAATCGAAGAGGCGCTGTAACAACCTGCATATTTTACAATTGAGCATTTAAATATTTTATTTAAATATTTCATCGTTAGTCGGATTTTTTCCCGAAAGGCTACTTTTTGCAACGGTCGAATTAGGACTCGAGAGCACTCCCATTGAGTTCAAAATGACGTTTGCGACCTTTTTGAGTATAAACTTTGATATGTTTGGAGTCGGTGGAATTTTGCTACTTTTACACATAGGGCTTTGGTTTTGTTTCAGCCCATTAGACCCAAGCTTTACCCCACTTCTCTTCATTTCTTCATTTCTATTTCCTAATACTCAAGCTTTAGCAACAATGGAGAGAGGAACAGGAAATTCAAACTCCAAGCCCTAGTTTCCATTTGCAAATCAAGTTCTAGCTCCAAATTTATAAAAGAAGCTTTGGTAAGCCTCCTCTTCTTCTTCTCCAAATCATTCTCTTTCCAATTTCAGAAATTCCTAAACCTAATTTAGGAAATATTTTTCTTTTAAGCTTAGATTCAAGCTCTTTAGGTTGGAATTGAAGAGTGATTGTTCTTGCCATTGCTCTATAGCTTCTTCTTCATAGTTTTGGGTTTAAAGGTGAGATTTTTATCTCACATCTATGTCTATAACTATCTTTGATTGTTGGGTATGAATTTCTAACACTTATTCATGTGTATTTGCTTTTGGTTTGGATTGATTTGGCATATATTCCAACTTTTGGTGTTTTGAAAGAAAAATCTATGAAAATCCTTTTATGGATGTTTGAACATGTTTTTGGTGATGCATCGAAGAGCCTATAGGGCCAGGTTGCCGACTGGCATAAATCCCTAGTGCCATTGCTCGTTCATTCGCGAATTGGATGTGATTGCACATCAATTATATAGGCTAGAAAACTGCCTAAGCACCAGTCAGTCGACTGAACTTTGCAGTCAGCCGACTGGCTGTAGCTAATAAGCATTCCGAAGGCTTTCTGCAGAGGCTTGGAGGCTCGGTTTCCTGCAGTCAGTCGACTGAACTCAGTGAGTCAATCGACTGACCTGCTCATATTTGCCTATTATGCCTATTTTTGCCTATTTTGTTTGTGATTCCAATTTTTATCGATTCGTTTTGATCCCTAGTTGATGCTATCAATTATTCGACTTTGATGACTTCTATTTTGGGATTTTTGGAAATATCCATTTTGATGGATTTGATATCGATTTCTTTGGAATTAATTCACGTCTTCGTATATGAATTTTAGTGATTGATTGTTTCTACAATCATTTTTGTGATTTGTCACTTTAAAAAATATAAAGGTTTCAATACTAGTAGTAAATAATCAAACTCTTTTACAAAGATGATTTCAAACTCTATTTTTAATATAAAGCAAGTTTATAAAACCTTTTTCCAATCTATTAGTATATACAAACCTTTACCTCACTCGTATGAGAAATCTAATTAAACGACTTAGTAAAACAAGTGGTACGAAACGCTTGTGTTTACTTCGTCGGTTAATTCTTGGACTTGTTCGATTGAATCTCTTGTGACATATTTTCTAGTGGAGATCTACAATTTGTTCACAAATATTTAAGTTAAGCTAGTGGTTATGGGACATGAAGCTAAACTCATATATTTACTAGCTTAGTGTGATTGACACTTCTTGGTGATCGATGATGATCATTTTATGTTTAGACTAGCAATGTGCGATGTCTCTTTGTCCACATGGAGGACTGTACTTCATTTTATTGAGCTTCGTCTCATTTCTTTGTGGGCTAGCGACCCATGTACTTTAATGTGTTTCGATTCATCTGATGTACCATTTGTACTACATCGATGTCTCGGCTTTTCGATTCATCTGATGTACCGTTTGTACTACATCGATGTCTCGGCTTTTCGATTCATATGATGTACCGTTTGTACTACATCGATGTCTCGGCTTTTCGATTCATCTGGCGTACCGTTGTACTACGTCGTTGTTCCGAATTATTTGAGTTTCAGGTTCCTCGGGCGTACCGATATTGTACTACGTCGTTGCACCAGCTCTATGGTTAGCGACCATGGGATAGCATCCCGTTTTTGATACACGTGTTGGTGAGTTTTCATGCTCCCGTTTTGCGATAGGCCTCTCCCTTTTTTGTGATTTCTGGATTTCTATTGATGATTTCTAGAATTTATGTTCCACCTGCTTTTATTATTGGCATCGATATGATGTCGATATTTGTGACTTGGTGAATGAAATTAAAGAGTATGACATTCTTTTAATCTTTGAGAAGATTCTTGTGATATTGATTAATCTCTGTTTGATTTTCAATTACACACTTTTCATAGCATGGCTTTATGGTTATCACACGTTTTTCTCATATCTCTTATTCTATATCATTTTTTCTGATATTTATAGCTAGACTGATCCGTTTATTATTTTCTTATTAAATAATACTCGGGTCAGACCGAGATGTTGCAGGTGCTTCTGTTTGACTCCTTGTCGGGGTGAATTATCTGACTTTTAGCTAACTACTTAGATTAGTAGTTTTTTTTGGTTGTATACATTTGAGATATAGACTCATTGATGTATAGTTATTCTTTTGTGTAGCACTTGTAACTATTCGTTTATGATATTGTGGATCTTGTTTGACCACTACTCTGATATACACTTTCATGTGTAATATTCATATCTGTTTGCGCCTTTGAGATATGAACTTCTGTGACTAATTTGTGTTATGATATTTCTATATTTGTTTCCGAAGATATTATAGCCATTGTGTAGTAGCTTTGAGTTTGCATTGGTATGTCAGATTCCCTCTTAAAATGCAAGTTATATTTTTATCTGGCACATCGGTACTCGCACAAAGAAATTACACGGATGGTCGCTCCTCAACAGCCTTATTCTCCGTGCTAGTTGACGGCATTACCCTGTAGTGTCCTTGGCTAGCGTGGGTATAGAGGTGGGGCATCACAGCTGGTATCGGAGCCAAACTTCGGAACAATGTAAAATAATCTAGCATGGATCATTGTCCTAAGTCTTTCTTAGGAGTCGTGCTTTAGGGTTTAATTCGAGTCTTCGTACCATTCTATCCTATTTCCTTTTATGAATCCTTGTTTTATCAATCAAGTTTGATTGAAATTCATTTTATGAATAACTTTTTCTTCTTCTTTCTTTCTTTCTTAAAGAAAAGAAATGGTCGGATCTGGCAGTCCTAGCGCTGGTCAATCTAGTAGTCCTTCTCTGGATGGCGTATTCATGTCTGCCCAACAACTTTTGGATCTTGTAAAGAAACAAAGGTTTATTTATGCTTTGAGTATGAACCCCAAAATGTTTTTAGCTCTAAAACTTGAAGTTCCTTTCCATCAGCTTGTGGATATCACTCTTCGACATGAAGAGGCTGATAAAGGAATTGACGGTGTTGTTGAGATTTCCAAGAAGAGGCATATTAAGTTCAAAAGCCTTAAACCCAACAAGAAAGTGAAGCAATCTACTTTGGTAGCAAAGACTCCAATCCCTAATCATGGAGGATGCTACAATTGTAATTCTAAAGAACACTATGTAATTAAGTGTCTGAAACCCCTTACTTGTCGCTATTGCAAGAATCCGGGTCATTTTTTATCTTCTTGCCCCAAACTTCTAAGCAAGAGGAAAGGAGAGCTGAATGTTGTGCAAGATCCTAGCAACTCTTCTCTTGGTCAAGGCATTTTCCATTCAATTCTTGAAGCTATTGTTTTATTTCGTGATCTTCCTATTTGAATTCTTTTTGATATGGGTTCATCTCATCATTTTTATATCAAAAGAACTTGTCGATTCTTTTTCTTTAAATATTTTGGGCTTGATGACTTCTTTGAAAATTGCGAATCTGATTGGTGGATCCGCAACGCTCAATTTTCTTTGTTTTGATGTCGAGATTATTTTATGTGATTTTTCTTTTTGAGCCGATTTGCATGTTATGTGTTGCTTAGGCTTCGGAATTGATTTTTGTGAAAGGATTGGCTTAATTATTATGAAGCACGTATCCTATGTCCCGTGTGGACTATTCATCTTCGACATCCTCAATCTGTTAAGCAGATTTCTATTTTTCCTTTGAGATTTTGATTCCAATTTGATGGCATCATTTTATTCTTTAAGTCCTCATGATGAGAAAAGTGTTATTTCTTTCATTCATGCAGTTTGAGAATTTTCTGGTATTTTTGAGCCTGTCTTAGGATTATCACCTAAGAATCTTTTGAGAGGTGATAAGGTCTTTTCAGCTCGACCTTGCCGCCGATTTTCGTTAGCTACGAGTTGCGGGAGTTAGCATTCCACTCATCGCATTCCGCACTCGTTATGATTCTTATGAATGACTTATTATGTCATTCAGTTTATCCAGCATATTTCATCCATTTTATGAATCGAGTATTCTATGAATATCTCGATGACTCCATTCTCGTATTCTTTGATTTTGGATGAAAACAGCAATTTAAAATTTTTGCAAATCTTTTTCATAAGATTTATTTATAAGTATAATTGGATTTTGTTATTAAAAGAGCAAAGAATATTCTTAAAACTTTTAAGAGACATTTTTATCATATAAAAGATGATTTTTTGATTATATTGCCCATTGAGTGCTTTAAGAATTTTGGTCGATGCGCTTGATCAACGTTATCGATAGGAATCTCCTACACGCTTTGATGAGACAGTTAGAGACAATAAAATTTGACTTGAAAGATATAAATTTATCTAGAAAGATCGTTACATAAAGATAAGTGTAATTTTGAAAGTTTTAGATTTTTAGGAAAGAAGATTAAAAAAAACTCTTTTCCGGCACTTTTATTCTTGTGATTCCCGAAGGGAACCAAGACTTTATCTCTTGTACCAATGCTAATCATATTGGTTTGGATTCCAATCCCTTGCAAAGGGAATGTGCTATAACTTGTGCTTCTAAATCATTAAAGCCGATCGAGACTAGGTATGCCACTCATGATCTAGTGCTCTTGGCTATTGTTTTCGCTTTTAGAGATTGGCATCATTGTTTTTGGGATGATAAATTTGTTCTCTACCCCGATCATAAATCTTTGGAATATCTATTTTCTCATAAGGAACTTAATTTGTTCCAACAATGTTGGCTCGAGTTCCTTGCATCTTCTGATCTTGATATTCTTTGTATACTCCCGAAAAGGGAAATCGTGTTGCCGATGCCCTTAGCCGTAAGCATCTGGCGGTTATTTCCTTGATGATATCTAAATGGAATGATCTTGATACTTTGTCCGCTTGTGAGATTTGAGATCGTGAATCCAATTCAAGTTCATCTCTTGTTTTATGTAGCCTTGAGGCTCATCCTTCTCTCTTGGACCGCATTCTTGAAGCTCAAAAGCTAGATCCCGAATTGGCTCTTCTTAGCCAAAGTTGTAGGGATAAAATTGGTATTGAAAGTTTGAAAGACTTTAATACTGATTCTCGTGGCGGCATTCGAAAATTTGGTAGACTTATCGTGCCAAATATTAGTGATCTTCGTAAAGACATTTTAGAAGATTCTCATCGTTCTAAATTTACCATTCATCCCGGTAGTAGTAAAATGTACGCGGATATGAAGCAACTTTATTATTGGGATGGAATTAAATCTGATATTGCTAACTTTGTTAAGCGTTGCATGACTTTCCAACTTGTCAAGGCCGAGCATCAAAGGTCCGGTGGGTTATTGCAACCTTTAGAAATTCCAAGTTGGAAGTGGGACCAAATTTCAATGGATTTTATAGACGGCCTTCCCTGTTTTCGTTCGGGTCATGATAGCTTATGGGTGATTGTTGATAGACTTACTAAATCCGCCCATTTTATTCCCGTTCAGTCCAATCGGACCGTTCCTCTTTTGGCCAAGCTCTTTATTAAAGAAATTGTTAACTTACATGGAGTTCCTACTTCTATTGCTAGTGATCGTGATCCATTGTTTACTAGTGGATTTTGGAAGAGTCTTCAAAAAGCTTTGGGAACGAAGCTTAATTTTAGCAACACTTATCATCCTCAGTCCGATGGACAAACCGAGCGTGTGAATCAAATTCTTGAAGATCTTCTTCGTGCATGTGTTCTTGATTTTGGTGGAAGTTGGGAAGATCATATTTCTCTTGTTGAGTTTTCCTATAATAATTGCTTCCAATCTAGTATTGGTATGGCACCTTTTGAGGCACGCTATGGAAGGCCATGCCGATCTCCTTCTTGTTGGCTTGAGGCCGGAGAGAAGCTGTTTTTAGGTCCAAATTTTATTCGTGGTTGCACAGAAAAGATTGACCTTATTCGTCATAGGATGAAAGAAGCTCAAAGTAGGCAAAGATCCTATGCCGATAACCGAAGAAGGAAATTAGAATTTTCTGTGGGAGATTTTGTGTTTGTTCGTGTTTCACCTAAGAAGGGTGTTGTGCGTTTCAGTCGATCGGGAAAGTTAGCACCTCGATATATTGGTCCATTTCCCACCACTGAACTTATTGGTCCCGTGGCTTATCGCTTCTTATTACCGGCTCAGTTTCTGCTATTCATGACGTGTTTCACGTTTCTCAATTATGAAAATGCCTTCGAGATTCCAATTCTATTCTTGAGCCCGGTGTTGTGGAAGAAATTGAAGTTTCGCCTAATTTAACTTATGAGCAACATCCTATTCGTATTATTGCTTCGGAGGTAAAACGCCTTCGAAATAAAGATGTTCCTCTTATTAAAGTTCAATGGTCCTCAAATCCTAAGGATTGCTCTTTGGAATCTAGATAATTCATCGAGCGTACACATCCGGACTTACTTTCTCGTGCTCTTTGAGGTGAACTTTTTATTTCAAATTTCTTTCGTGTTGAATATGCTTTCATGGTTGTTACTTTATATTTTCTTCTTAAATATTGCAAGGACGCAATTTCTTTAAGGAGGGGAGTCTGTAACAACCCACATATTTTACAATTGAGTATTTAAATATTTTATTTAAATATTTCATCGTTGGTCGGATTTTTGTCCGAAAGGCTACTTTTTGCAAACGGTCTAATTAGGACTCGAGAGCACTCCCAATGAGTTCAAAATGACGTTTGTGACCTTTTTGAGTATAAACTTTGATATGTTAGGAGTTAGTGGAATTTTGCTACTTTTACACGTAGGGCTTTGGTTTTGTTTCAGCTCATTAGACCCAAGCTTCACCCCTCTTCTCTTCATTGCTTCATTTCTATTTTCTAATACTCAAGCTTTAGCAACAATGGAGAAAGGAATTGGAAATTAAAACTACAAGCCCTAGTTTCCATTTGCAAATCAAGTTCTTGCTCCAAATTTATTGAAGAAGCTTTGGTAAGCCTCCTCTTCTTCTTCTCCAACTCATTCTCTTACCAATTTCAAAAATTCCTAAACCTAATTTAGGAAATGTTTTTCTTTTAAGCTTAGATTCAAGCTCTTTAGGTTGGAATTGAAGAGTGATTGTTCTTGCCATTGCTCTATAGCTTCTTCTTCATAGTTTTGGATTTAAAGGTGAGATTTTTGTCTCACATCTATGTCTATAACTATCATTGATTGTTGGGTATGAATTCCTAACACTTATTCATGTGCATTTGCTTTTGGTTTGGATTGATTTGGTATATATTCTAACTTTTGGTGTTTCGAAAGCAAAATATATGAAAATCCTTTTATGGATGTTTGAACATGTTTTTGGTGATGCATCGAAGAGCCTATAGGGCCGGGTTGCCGATTGGCATAAATCCCTAGTGCCATTGCTCGTTCGGTAGCGAATTGGATGTGATTGCACATCAATTATATAGGCTAGAAAACTGCCTAAGCACCAGTCAGTCGACTGAACTTTGCAGTCAATCGACTGGCTGTAGCTAATAAGCATTCCGAAGGCTGTCTGCAGAGGCTTGGGGGCTCAGTTTCCTGCAGTCAGTCGACTGAACTCAGTGAGTCAGTCGACTGACCTGCTCCTATTTGCCTATTATGCCTATTTTTGCCTATTTTGTTTGTGATTCCAATTTTTATCGATTCGTTTTGATCTCTAGTTGATGCTATCAATTATTCGACTTTGATGACTTCTATTTTGAGATTTTTGGAAATATCCATTTTGATGGATTTGATATCGATTTCTTTGGATTTAATTCACGTCTTTGTATGTGAATTTTAGTGATTGATCGTTTCTACAATCATTTCTGTGATTTGTCACTTTAAAAAATATAAAGACTTCTATACTAGTAGTAAATAATCAAACTCTTTTACAAAGATGATTTCAAACTTTATTTTTAATATAAATCTTGTTTATAAAACCGTTTTCCAATCTATTAGTATATACAAACCTTTACCTCACTCGTATGAGAAATCTAATTAAACGACTTAGTAAAACAAGTGGTATGAAACGCTTGCGTTTACTTCGTCGGTTAATTCTTGGACTTGTTCGATTGAATCTCTTGTGACAGATTTTCTAGTGGAGATCTACAATTTGTTCGTAAATATTTAAGTTAAGCTAGTGGTTATGGGACATGAAGCTAAACTCATATATTTACTAGCTTAGTGTAATTGACACTTCTTGATGATCGATGATGATCATTTTATGGTTTAGACTAGCAATGTGCGATGTCTCTTTGTCCACGTGGAGGACTGTACCTCATTTTATTGAGCTTCGTCTCATTTCTTTGTGGGCTAGCGACACATGTACTTTTAATGTGTTTCGATTCATCTGATGTACCATTTGTACTACATCGATGTCTCGGTTTTCGATTCATCTGATGTACCGTTTGTACTACATCGATGTCTCGGCTTTTCGATTCATCTAATGTACTGTTTGTACTACATCAATGTCTCGGCTTTTCGATTCATCTGGCGTACCGTTGTACTACGTCGTTGTTCCGAATTATTCGAGTTTCAGGTTCCTCGGGCGTACCGATATTGTACTACGTCGTTGCACCGGCTCTATGGTTAGCGACCATGGGATAGCGTCCCGTTTGTGATACACATATTGGTGAGTTTTCATGCTTCCATTTTGTGATAGGCCTCCCTTTTTTTTGTGATTTCTGGATTTCTATTGATGATTTCTAGAATTTGCGTTCCACCAGCTTTTATGATTGGCATCGATATGATGTCGATATTTGTGACTTGGTGAATGAAATTAAAGAGTATGACCTTCTTTTGATCTTTGAGAAGATTCTTGTGATATTGATTAATCTCTGGTTGATTTTCAATTGCATACTTTTCATAGTATGGCTTTATGGTTATCATACATTTTTCTCATATCTCTTATTCTATATCATTTTTACTGATATTTATAGCTAGACTGATCCGTTTATTATTTTCTTATTAAATAATACTCTGGTCAGACCGAGATGTTGTAGGTGCTTCTGTTTGACTCCTTGTCGGGGAGAATTATCTGACTTTTGGCTAACTACTTAGATTAGTAGTTTTTTTTATTTGTATACATTTGAGATATAGACTCGTTGATGTATACTTATTCTTTTGTGTAGCACTTGTAACTATTCTTTTGTGATATTGTGGATCTTGTTTGACAACTACTCTGATATACACTTTCATGTGTAATATTCATATCTGTTTCCGCCTTTGAGATATGAACTTCTGTGACTGATTTGTGTTATGATATTTCTATAATTTTTTTCCGAAGATACTATAGCCACTGTGTAGTAGCTTTGAGTTTGCATTGGTATGTCAGATTCCCTCTTGAAATACAAGTTACATTTTTATTTGGCATATCGGTACTCGCACAAAGAAATTACACGGATGGTCGCTCCTCAACAGCCTTATTCTCCGCGCTAGTTGACGGCATTACCCTATAGTGTCCTTGGCTAGCGTGGGTATAGAGGTGGGGCGTCACAGGCATCCAAACAATCACAAAAGCAATAGATTGGTATAGAAGAAATGCGTCCGACCAGAGGAGCTACCCCTTTTGGCCCGAGACCGCTCATGTTTCTGCCACCTTATGCCAACTCACGGGAGTTGGGTCCACGTAATATACCTCAAGAACGTCGCCATTATCCTACTTCATTCTGGAATCTCCATCGTGTACACGATGGTCAAAGTGGTTTTCGGTATCGACAGAGAGTATGCCCATATCTGATCACAGTCTGTTTGCCAACCAATCGTTATTATAACCCGTGGTTATAACTTTAAAATAATATTTTATACTTCAAAATAAAATATCATTTCAATCCAAATCTTTATCAAAATAAAGATTAAATCATTTCCAAACCATTTCAATATATCAACATACCATATCTTTCAAATTCAAATATTTATCAAAATAAATATCAAGTCATTTCCAACCATTTCAATATATTAAATTATCATATCCTTTCAAAACTTCCTTTCAAATCATTTTAATACATTAAAATATCATATCCTTCAGAAGTTCATTTCAAATCATTTTAATATCAAAATATCATATCTTTCAGAACTTCATTTTCAAATCATTTTAATATCAAAATATCATATCTTTCAAAACTTTATTTTCAAATCATTTTAATATCAAAATACCATATCTTTCAAAACTTTATTTTCAAATCATTTTAATATCAAAATATCATATCTTTCAAAACTTTATTTCAAATTATAGTGTAAGTTCAAATCCAAATATTCAACTTTAAATGCCTTCTAAATTCAAGATAACATTCATTTATTATCCTTTCAAATCACCTTTTAAAATGATTTATTTTCCAATTAAATTTTATTTATTTAAATCATTTAAAAGTGGAGTTATTATTCTTTCAAGTCAAGTATTCAAATTTTAAAGTTTCAAGTCATTCTGAGCTCATTTACTATGTCAAAAACCATAACATTTAAAATTTCAGCTTTTCACAGCATTTAAGAAAAATTATTATAAGTTACTCTTGAAAACATTTTAATTCAGCAAAGACAGCACTTAAAACTGCTGTTAAAACTCGGTTTTAGTTGAAATTTAGTTTAAAACAGCAAAGACAACATTTCCATAAATGCTGTAATAGCTCAGGTTTCAAATTAAAGGTTTTTACTAATTTCAGCAAAAACAGCAGACTACTACAGCATTTACAGAGCTGCTGTAATAGGCCTTTATTAAGTTTTAGCCTTTTAAATTTACTACATCAACTACAACATTTCAAAACTGCTGTAATAGCCCTTTCTATTCAGTTTTAGTTCATTTACAAAAACCATAGCATTTCTGAATGCTATTAAAAGTATTTTCAGATTTTAGTGTATTTCCAGCAATTAATAAAATTCATTTTAAACCCTTTAAACATTGTCAAAATCATATTTTAACATTTAAAAATGTTCATTAACATATCATTTAACATATTATTTTTATACAATAAATTTCTTATAATTAAATCCAATTTCACCAAATTACTTAATAAATTTAAGTGTAAAAGTTTCCAATTCTTCACATTTTTAAATAAACAACTTAACACTTAAATATTTTCTCCATTTTTTTTCAAATAAAATTTAATTTCCATTTTATTTATATAACTAAATTTTTATTTAACAAAATTCAAATTTTCCACTTAAGTTATATTTTTAAAAATTCAATGCAACTATTCATTTTTCCAACATTTTTAACTTATAGAAAATTCCAAATTTCTATATTTGATATTTAGAAATCAAATTTTCTTATACATACACTTTCAAAATTACTTAAAATTTCAGAAAATTTTATAAAAATAACCACGGGACTGTATATAGTTTTCTAACATAGGTCAGGTGATACGGATATATATCATTTCTCCGCAGTGTACAAATAAAATCTGGGTTCTATCATTTCAAACCCGTAGTCCCAAGCCAAAAATTAATAATTAAAAACCGTTCAGACCTATCATTTCAGCCCATAACGATTTTTCCCTATTCTAAAGTCTATTCGGGTATGTATCATTTCAACCCATAGTGATTTCTAATCTAACAGGGAACTTGTAGTGTGATAAACAGATATAAATGAACAGTTTAATAATATACAGCAGTAACAAGTGATATGACACGTAATTTAACAGGATTAACATCATACATAAATAATCACAAGCAGTTATGGCATCATTTATAATTCTACACATTCAAATGTTGTCGCTTCACAATAACATAAGTATAAAGTGTCATGTGAGATTTACTCACCGCTAAATGCTGGAGATAACAAAACCAATGAAACAACAGAATCACGATGTCAAGACTACAAACTTGAGTGGAGAGCAAATCCAAGCTACAAATCTTGTGTTACAACCCAAAACAAACATCAAAACAAATTAAAATTCAATATACTTTGAAATGGAATAACTTTGGAATAAAAAGAGATTTGAACCCAAAGTCTTTTGCCTTGCTTCTCTGCTATTTGGCACGGCCTAGGGATGTTGTTTGGATTTGGTTTGAACAAGTTTGGCTCGGGTTTGATCATGTGAATGCACGGCCAAAGGCATGAATCATGGGGAAGTTACATAGTGAGGAGGTGAACGGTTTTAAGGCAAAACATGGTTTTTGTTCACCCAAATGGGCTCGGCCATAGGAGGTGTGGGCTCGACCAGAGGTGCATGGGTCAGGTCAGGGATGGAGGGGTTTGTGGTGGTCAGATCAGTGAGGTGGTGGCGGCCAAAGGTGGTGGTTATGGTGGTGGTTGAAGTAGATGAGGCCAAAGTGGTCAAACAAGCATGGTTTTTGGCTTTAGGTTGCATTTTTGAGGGGTTTGGTCACCATGGTGGGTTCGGCCTTGGTCAAGACCAGAGGGGTAACTGGTGATGATGGCAATGAATCTATGTTGGAGGTGATGGCCGTGGCTATGGAGTGGAGGCCGATCAAACAAGGCAAGAAAACAAGGCAAAATATAGAAAAAAAAAAGAAGAAAAAAATAGAAAAAGATAGAATAGAAGAGGAGGCCATTACCATTTCTTTTTGCCGTGCAAATGATATGAATAACAATGGTTTCTCACGTGAATTCCAAGTAAAAATTCATGGCTAAAGATCAGGTAGTGTACGGCCAAAGAGAAATTGAGAAGTCATGAGCAAATGAAAGGTCTCAGTACATGAAAAGTCTTAGGTTTTCAAAGTTAAGTCTCTTCACATTTCCTTTTCTTTAAATCAAATAAAAACAACTAAAAATAAGTAAATGAATTATATAACTGAAAACAAAATAAAATAAAAATAAAATAAATAAATAAATTTAGGAAAGTAGAAAAAGTATTAAAGAAATTGCTTAAAATTTGAAAACAGAGTTCAAAAATTACAAATAAATCATCACAAGCTTCAGAAAAATATATACTTCATTTAAAAATATTATAAAACAAAATTTTGAAATAAAATACTTCATTATCATTTCTAAAAGGAAATAAATAATTAAATTGGAGAAAATAGAAAAAGAACTAAAGAAATTGTTGAAAAATGGCAAACAGGACATGAAAATTTCAATTAAATTACCACTACCTCTAGAAAAATTTCTATTTCACTTTAAAACAAATAAAAAGTTAAATAAATAAATAAATGAGGAACAAAATAAAGTGGGGATGAGAATAAAATAACATCTTAAGAAAATAGAAAAATAAATAAAGAATTTCTTTAATTAGCTGAAGCTGGAAATTAGAAATTTTATACAAAATACAACTGACACTGGAAAATGTCAATTATACTTTTAAAAATGTTTTTTTTTTAAACCAAAATATATACAATATATGTTATTTACCCATACAAACATAAATTAGAACATTGCATGACCAAATAAGATATTATTTATAAAATTTAAAATAAACAGTTTTGTTAAATACAACAAATTTCACACAATAGTTAAAAAGGCATAACTTTCACATTATAAATCAGATTTCAACGAAACGAAAAGCAGTATTCTTAAAATTTTATTTACTTTCATAATAAAAGATAAAATTCAAACTTTCGAAATTTAAAAGTCAAAGTTTGACCATATTGACCAAAATTCACTTTTTGGAAAATATTCTTTTTAGTCATGTTTTGGAATGATAATTCATATCAAAATCAAAGTTTATATTTTAAAATACCAAAATTTGTCCATTTCAATTAAATAAAATAAAGCTTTTAAATCAGAAATTCAATTAGAATAATTAAAATATACAATTAAAATAATCACAAAATACAGGGTTGTTACACTCTCCCTCACTCAAAACTTTTCATCCTCGAAAAGGAATGAAGTACGGGAAAGCACAGAAAAGATAGAAATGAAATAAGATTAAGACAAGGTGACAAAAAGATTGAGATTATACTTGATAACTGTTGTTATAGGTAAGTTTAACAAGGTGGAGATTATCTTTCCAAGATCCTCCAGAATCAAGAACACAAGCACGAAAAAGGTGGATTCAAAATGAGTACCAAAGATTATAGAAAGATTTCTAAACAGAAAGATTATAGAAAGATGTCTATACCAGTCTGTAGCAAGATAAGGATAATAAGGACAACAAAAGATAGTTTGAAAAACAAAATAAGGAAAAAAAAAATGAAACCATGGAAACTTCAACTTAAATAGAAAATAGTTTTTTACACAAGTTAAATAAATCTTAACTATCTCAAATTTCATTATCTTATTATCCAATCATCTTAAATTAACAATTTTAAAACCATAGGTATGAAAAATAATCATTTATTATACTCATAATGTACTTAATAAATTTAATTATTCTTTATTCCTAATTAAAATTAAATTTATTCCTCTCAATATATTTATCACTTATGTTAAATATACTTACACCTATTATAACTGCTTTATTTTATTGTTAGTTCTTTTAACATTATTTTATTGTAAATTATTCAATTAGGCTTTATTATATTTACCTATGTTAATCGTTTTATAACTAAACTTTAAGTGTATAACATTTATTATAACCACTCAAATTTTATTTATGAAATATTTTTATATTGTATATTATCCAATTACATTGTTAACTTCTGAATTTAAGGTAAGTTATATTTTAATGCAATTGTATTATACAAATAAAACTTTCCAATTAATCATTTCATTCTTAAATATTCATCCAAAATTTTGATTTTCTTCTTATAATTGAAATTATTCTTTAGAATAAAATTTAAGAATTAAATTTCCGATTTCTTCAAACCATTTAGAGATACATACATGTATGTATATAATTTATCAAATCAAATTTATATCATATACCTATATGTATTATAAATCAAGTCATATTTTAGAAATTCAAATCAATTTGATTTCCCAAAACAAAGCTATAGCAAGACTACAGAGTCGTCTCATCACCTCGAAACTCAAAAATGAACGTCGATGATGTTGCAGTCATCACCGAAATTATTTCCCAGCGACAAATAGAAGAGTACTGATTTCTAAACTTTAAAATTCTTTGGAAATATATCCTTATTCGAAAATACTTTAAATAATATACTTTAAAACTTAAAAACAAGGTTTGAAACCATCGGAAATTAAATTCTCAAATTTCTTGTTTTAAATTCATTTCAGTTCCCAAATTAATTTATAAAAAACTATTTATAAATTCATTTATAGAAAAATAAATGATAAATCAAGTATTATCATTTCAAATAATCAATTTATTAAGTTCCATAAATTTACTTATATAACAAAATTTATTTCATTAACCAAATTTTTTTTAAAATAATATTATGCCAGTTTAATCTGTCAAGGTGTTTTAGAAATCCTATCGATAACGTTGATCAGACGAATCGATCGGAAACCCAAATCAACATCAACAACTCAAACAACACAATATATAAAACAAAACATAGATTTACAAGTACAATTCAAAATGTTTGGAAGACGAGATTGGGAACAAAAGACAATATGATTAAATAACAGAGTAGGGAGATGGTTAGGCTTAAATAAATCGCGGGCAACCTTAACTGGGTCAACCGTGAATTAAAGAATAAGATCAATGTGGATTTTTCTGGGGTAAATCTACATTCGATCTTAAGAGATAGAGTTTGGAATATAAAAAAAGATATTAGCGTCTAAACCAACGATAGATATAAATCCCTGGTGAATCGATGCTAATTGTAAAGGAGTTTCCCCCTTCTACAATTCAATTTGAAATTGGCGAGACAGCCGACTCACTAAAAAGATCATTCGAAGCGGAATTATGGGATACTGTAGAATCAAAATAAGATGAATAGTGAGGGACACGAATGGATTTTGGAACTGTAGGGAACATTACAAAATTCAAAGGAAATTTGAATCAAAGAGGAAAGATATAAACTCGAACGAAAGTGATTCTGTAAATAATTTACCTTATATTCTAAGTTTTGCCTCAAAGCCAAAGCTCTGATACCAAATGTAACACCCGGATATTTTCAACCACTCGCATCCATACATGTCGGACTTGAATTTCTCAAAATACCGCGTTGTAAATAAAATTTGGCAAATCTTAGAATATACAGTAAATAAAAATCACATATCATAGAAACAGAGTAATAATAGTGCAGCGGAAGTAAAAGAAATAGTAGTTCATGAAGCTACTATGTAAATATATCAGAGTTACATAAGATACAACAGAAGAAATAAAGTACAACAGAAGAAATAAAGTACAACAGAAGTCTCAAGATGATAACCAAGTACAAAATGAATACAATACTGGGATCAACAAGATAACTGGAAGTGAAATAGATAAAACTAGACAAGCAGATAATCTCCAGCGATTCCAAATCTCCAGAAAGTGGAATCCCAATCTGCGAATACTCAGGCTGACCCGAGCGTAAATAAAAATACAAACACTTGAGTCAGGACATACATACTTATACAATGTAAACCAACTCAAGTGAATTGTATTAAGGTACAAGTAACTTAAAGGATGCTTAGGACCGCCCATCCTCTAAGGATCCGTTAAACTATTTACTATGTAGTAATATTGCGCTATTATAATAATGTCTATTAGTAAAATAAACTTACTTTAAAAAAGCATTAAGGAGTGACCCAATATTCTCCTTAACAGAAATAATGCTAGTAGTCTATACAGTACCTGCATATCTCCTGATTTCAAATTCAAATATTTATCAAAATAAATATCAAGTCATTTCCAACCATTTCAATATATTAAATTATCATATCCTTTCAAAACTTCCTTTCAAATCATTTTAATACATTAAAATATCATATCCTTCATAACTTCATTTCAAATCATTTTAACATCAAAATATCATATCTTTCAGAACTTTATTTTCAAATCATTTTAATATCAAAATATCATATCTTTCAAAACTTTATTTTCAAACCATTTTAATGTCAAAATATCATATCTTTCAAAACTTTATTTCAAATTATCGTGTAAGTTCAAATCCAAATATTCAACTTTAAATGCCTTCTAAATTCAAGATAACATTCATTTATTATCCTTTCAAATCACCTTTTAAAATGATTTATTTTCCAGTTAAATTTTATTCATTTAAATCATTTAAAGGTGGAGTTATTATTCTTTCAAGTCAAGTATTCAAATTTTAAAGTTTCAAATCATTCTGAGCTCATTTACTTAGTCAAAAACCATAACATTTAAAATTTCAGCTTTTCACAGCATTTAAAAAAAAGTTATAAATTACACTTGAAAACATTTTAATTCAGCAAAGACAGCACTTAAAACTGCTGCTAAAACTCAGTTTTAGTTGAAATTTAGTTTAAAACAGCAAAAATAGCATTTCCAGAAATGCTGTAATAGCTCAGGTTTTAAATTAAAGGTTTTTATTAATTTCAGCAAGAACTGTTGTAATAGGCCTTTATTAAGTTTTAGCCTTTTAAATTTACTACAGCAACTACAGCATTTCAGAACTGCTATAATAGCCCTTTTTATTCAGTTTTAGTTCATTTACAAAAAACATAGCATTTCTGAATGCTATTAAAAGTATTTATAGATTTTAGTGTATTTCCAGCAATTAATAAACTTCATTTTAAACCCTTTAAACATTGTCAAAATCTATTTTAACATTTAAAAATGTTCATTAACATATCATTTAACATATTATTTTTTATACAATAAATTTCTTATAATTAAATCTAATTTCGCCAAATTACTTAATAAATCCAAGTGCAAAAGTTTCCAATTCTTCACATTTTTAAATAAACAACTTAACACTTAAATTTTCTCCATTTTTTTTCAAATAAGTTTTAATTTCCATTTTATTTATATAACTACATTTTTATTTTACAAAATTCAAATTTTCCACTTAAGTTATCTTTTTAAAATTTAATGTAACTATTCATTTTTCCAACATTTTTAACTTATAGAAAATTCCAAATTTCTATATTTGATATTTAGAAATCAAATTTAAATCAAATTTTCATATATATACAATTTTAAAATTGCTTAAAATTCCAGAAAATTTTATAAAAATAACCACGGGCCTGTATATAGTTTTCTAACCTAGGTCAAGTGATACGGATATATATCATTTCAATCCGCAGTTTACAAATAAAATCTGGGATCTATCGTTTCAAACCCGTAGTCCCAAGTCAAAAATAAATACGTAAAAACCGTTCAGGCCTATCATTTCAACCCATAATGATTTTTTCCTATTCTAAAGTCCGTTCGGGTATGTATCATTTCAACCCATAGTGATTTCAAATCTAACAGGGAACTTGTAGTATGATAAACAGATAAAAATGAACAGTTTAATAATATACAACAGTAACAGGTGATATGACATGTAATTTATCATGTTTAACATCATACATAAATAATCACAAGCAGTTATAGCATCATTTATAATTCTACACATCCAAATGTTGTCGCTTCACAATTGCATAAGTATATACTGTCGTGTGAGATTTACTCACCTCTAAATGCTGGAAACCAATGACATAACGGAATCAAAAGCACGATGTCAAGACTATGGACTTGAGTCGAGAGCAAATCCAAGCTACAAATCTTGTGTTACAACCCAAAACAAACATCAAAACAAATTAAAATTCAATATACTTTAAAATGGAATAACTTTGGAATAAAAGGAAATTTGAACCCAAAGTCTTTTGCCTTGCTTCTCTACTATTTGGAATGGCCTAGGGATGTTGTTTGGATCTGGTTTGAACAAGTTTGGCTCGGGTTTGATCATGTGAATGCACAATCAAAGGCATGAATCATGGGGAAGTTACATAGTGAGGAGGTGAATGGTTTTAAGGCAAAACATGGTTTTGTTCACCCAAATGGGCTCGGCCATAGGAGGTGTGGGCACGGCCAGAGGTCCATGGGCCAGGTCAGGGCTGGAGGGGTGTGTGGTGGTTAGATCAGTAAGGTGGTGGCGGCCAAAGGTGGTGGTTATGGTGGTGGTTGAAGTAGATGAGGCCAAAGTGGTCAAACTAGCATGGTTTTTGGCTTTAGGTTGCATTTTTGAGGGGTTTGGCCACGACGGTGGGTTCGGCCTTGGTCAAGACCAGAGGGGTAGCTGGTGGTGATGGCAGTGAATCTATGTTGGAGGTGATGGCCGTGGCTATGGAGTGGAGGCCGATCAAACAAGGCAAGAAAACAAGGCAAAATATAGAAAAAAAAGAAGAAGAAAAAAATAGAAAAAGATAGAAAAGAAGAGGAGGCCATTACCATTTCTTTTTGCCATGAAAATGAGATGAAGAACGATGGTTTCTCACGTGAATTTAAAGTAAAAACTCACGGCTTAAGATCAGGTAGTGTACGGCCAAAGAGAAATTGAGAAGTCATGAGCAAATGAAAGGTCTTGGTACAGGAAAAGTCTTAGGTTTTCAAAGTTAAGTCTCTTCACATTTCCTTTTCTTTAAATCAAATAAAAACAACTAAAAATAAGTAAATGAATTACAGAACTGGAAAAAATAAATAAATAAATAAATAAATTTGGGAAAGAGAAAAAGAATTATAGAAATTGCTTAAAATTTGAAAACAGGGTTCAAAAATTACAAATAAATCATTACAAGCTTTAGAAAAATGTATACTTCATTTAAAAATATTATAAAACAAAATTTTGAAATAAAATAATTCATTTAACATTCCTAAAAGGAAATAAATAATTAAATTGGAGAAAATAGAAAAAGAACTAAAAAAATTGTTTAAAAATGGCAAACAGGACATGAAAATTTCAATTAAATTACCACTACCTCTAGAAAAATTTCTATTTCATTTTAAAACAAATAAAAAGTAAAATAAATAAATAAATGAGGAACAAAATAAAGTGAGAATGATAATAAAATAATATCTTAATAAAATAGAAAAATAAATAAAGAATTTCTTTAATTAATTGAAGCTGGAAATTAGAAATTTTAAACAAAATACAACTGACGCTGGAAAATGTCAATTATACTTTTAAAAATGTTTTTTTAAAACCAAAATATATAAAGTACATTTTATTTACCCATGTAAACATAAATTAGAACATTTCATGACCAATAAAATATTATTTATAAAATTTAAAATAAACAATTTTGTTAAATACAACAAATTTCACACAATAGTTAAAAAGGCATAACATTCACATTATAAATCAGATTTCAACGAAAAGAAAAGCAATGTTCTTAAAATTTTATTTACTTTCATAATAAAAGATAAAATTCAAATTTTCAAACTTTTAAATTTTAAATTTAAAAATCAAATTTTGACCATATTGACCAAAATCAACTTTTTGGAAAATATTCTTTTTAGTCATGTTTTGGAATGACAATTCATAACAAATCAGAGTTTAGATTTTAAAATACCAAAATTTATCCATTTCAAATAAATAAAATAAAGCCTTTAATTTAGAAATTCAATTAAAATAATTAAAATATACAACTAGAATAATCACAAAATACAGGGTTGTTACATGTGTGGTATGCAGTGCCAAGATTCAAAGAAGTTCCCAAAGCTGCCTGCAAACTCCTCCAAATTTCACTAGTGAACTTTGGGTCTCTATCACTAACAATGCTTATCGAAATGCTATGTAGTCGTACCACCTCCTTTATGTAAATCTATATAGGAGATGCGGCAGTCCTATTGTTCCTAACAGGAATAAAATGGACACTCTTAGTGAATATGTCTACTATGACCTAACTAGCTTCATTGTCCTTTTGACTCCTAGGCAATCCTTATACGAAGTCCATCGAATTGTGCTCCCCTTTCCAAGTTGGAATCTCTAATGGCAACAATAATCCCACGGGTTACTTTGCTTAGTCTTTATCCTCTGACATGTCAAACACTTTGCAACAAATTTAGCTACTCTCTACTTCATCGCCGACCGAAAGAAAATTCTCTTTATATCCTTATACATCTTATCTCCTCTAGGGTGAACGACCATCTTCAAGTGTGACACTCTATAAGCACTTTCTCCAATATGCTATCAATCATTTGGGACACAGAAGCATCCATCCCCTCTCAAGAATCCCTCTTGTCAACTACATATCTATTGACATGGGAAAAATGTTTTCCTTTTCTCAACCTCTCCGAATCTCAACTATCTTCTCATTCTTCATTTTCTCAACCCCAATGCATTCCATCAATGCTGACATAATCTCCATTACTACTAAAAAGCCTTAGATGGATTCTATTGGCGGTTGGAAGTTAAAATTTGAGAGGAACTCCAGCTGCCTCCATTCATATATAGCACTTAGGATAGTATGCCTTCGACTTAGGGCGTCGGGGACTACGTTCCCTCTTCCGAGGTTATATTGTATACCAAAGTCGAATGATTCTATATACTCCATCCATCTCTATTGTCAAAGATTTAAGTATTTTTTGAAAAGTAGGTATTTGATTGATCTATGGTCAGTGAAGAACTCAAACCTTTCTCCTAAAAGATAGTGCCTCCACATCTTTAAGGCAAAAACAATAGCTGCCAACACCAAGTCGTGAACCCGGTATCTCTTCTCATGGTCCTTCAGTTGTCTACTGGCATAAGTAACTACCTTTCCTTCTTGCATGAGAACTGCTCCTAATCCTATACCATAAGTATCTATGAAAACCGTGAATGGTTTTGTCCCATCGGGAATGGTAAGCACATGTGCACTTGTCAGTAGTTCCTTAAGATTCTCGAATGCCTTAGTGCAACAATCATTCCAAAAAAAGGTTAGACTCTCCTTGTCAAGCGGGTTAAAGGGACTGCTATGTTTGCAAAGTTGTTTATGAACTTCCTATAGTAGCCTGCTGACCCAGGAAAATTCCTAACCTCCGATGCATTTCTAGGAACTCCCCATCCTTGAATAGCTTCCACTTTTGCAGGGTCCACCGCTAGTCCTTGCTCAGAAACAACGTGTCCAAGAAATCTTACCTTCTTCTTCCAAAAGTGGCATTTTGAAAATTTGGCTTTAAGTTGGTGCCCTCTATAAGTTTCTAGTACCTCTATTAGGTGATCCTCCTGCTTTTCTTCACTCTTTGACGATACTTAGATATCATGCACAAATACTACAACGAACTTAATGAGTTTCCATATAAATACTCTACACATCAAATCTACAAATTATGCGGGGGAATTCATCAAGCCAAAAGGCATTACCTCCCAATCATAAAGTCCATCCGGTGCTCGGAATGTAGTCTTTGATTTGCCTTCTTCTACAATCCTCAACTGATGGAATCCGATTGCAAGTCAAGTTGGGAAAATACCTTGGCTCCCACTAGTTGATCGACAAAGTCATCTATCCTAGGTAAAAGATACCTATTCTTCCTTGTTAACTTATTGAGCTCCCTATATTCGAGGCAAAGTCTTAACGAGCCATCCGCCTTAGTAGCACAGACAACAGAGGCTCCCCACTCCAAGGTACTCTGTCAAATGAATCCTTTCTACAATAGCTTAGAGATCTGCTTGTCCAACTCTTATCTTTCTTTGGGGGGCCATGTATATTAATAGCACAGTGACTGGCCTAGCGTCCTTCTCCAAATCGATTCTAAACTCGATCTCACTTTGAGGTGTAAGACCTGAGACTTCCTCAAAGACATTGAAAAATTCACAGACTATGGGTACAAATGAGAGCTTATTATAAGGTAGACTAGTGATAATAAATAGCTTGACTCGATCGAGTCTTGGGGTGTACAATGAACTTTTAAGTCTCATCCTCTACAACTCTTTAATCTTACAACCCTCCTATTGCAATCTAGAATGGTTCCACGGTATACTTACCGATCCATACCCGTACCTCTTAAACTTATGAACATACACATTATATATGAAATCAATATCACATATCCCACAACTAGGTCTTTGCAAATTTAGTAGAGATGTGTCGACCCACCGACAGGATTGGGGACTACTATTGGGCTGGTGATAAATTAGGTTTGTAGATCTAAGATGCTGACAACATTCATGTTATGAAGGAACGTGATGCACTATAATCAAATAGGTATGAATTGCATCCCAAGAATAAGAGTTATACCTTCCAATATTGCCTTCCCTTGATGTCTAGGGGCTGGTTTACTTGAAATAGGGACCACATCAATAGCGTATGTGAGAAATGCGGATTATGGATCTTAAGGCTAGGATTAACACAAGAGGGGGGGTGAATAGTGTTTATAAAGAATTACTAAATCTTTTTGAGTTTATGTTAATTTAGACACAGATTTGTGCAATATACAGACTTAGATATGATCACAGAAACAAATACAGATGCAGAAATAAAATGAAAAGCAGTAAAGGAAAGAACACACCGGATTTTATACTGGTTCAGAGTTACCCTACATCCAGTCCCGCTGCACAAGTACGGATTTCCTTTCAAAAGCAATCTTTACAATTACACCCTCGATTTCAAGGCAACGAGGTACAACCTCTAGAATCACAGTCCCCTGGGTAAAGATACTTGATTTTCTAGGCAATAAGTTCACCCACTTGATTTTACGGGCAACAAGTTCACCCAATGGATTTTCCAAGGCTATAATCACACCTTATCTCGCTTGATTGATTTTCAAGGCTACAATCACACCTTTTCTCGCTAAGTTGATTACAAAAAGCCTATAACTCTGAATAGCACTGAGGATCTTGTTGAGATAGTGATAGAGAATCAAACTATGAATGATCGAGTTCGATTCAATGTTGATTTCGGCAGAGTAATGGTAAGAATATGTATTAAGAAAAGTGGAAGAAGAAGAAGAGGAGTGAAAAACCAGAAAATCTAATCTGAAATTCGTTGAAACTAACCCCTATTTATAGAAGAACAACAGCCATGTCCATTCATGAAGAGGTATGGCGAATAGACACTTCTTTTGAAATTTGAATTTTAAACTCAACTGACACCATGTCGACACGGTCACCATGGGTTTGTCGACATCCCAAAGCATTTTTTGATGATTTGATTTTCTTTGAAAATAACCTTTATCTTATATTAAAACTAGTTTAAACTTTATAAATATACTTGACTATGTATAAAATTCATTAGTAAATATAGAGAATAATATACATAGAATTTAGCTATAATTTTATATTTAATTCTAAGTATAAATATTTAAAAGTTAAATATATTATTTTAAAAGATAGTTTAAAATCAGGAGTAATTTGACTTTAAAATTAAAGATGATTTTGAGGCTAAAATTATTTAAAACCAGGATAGAGGTTTTTGAATCTTTTAAAAGGAAAGTTTTGAAATCATCTTGAAAACAAGATAATTTTGTAAAAATCTTTTGAATAAAAATTAGCGGATATAAAACAATGTTCCACTAGATTTTTTGTAGGTTCCATCCTACTTAGGGTTTCATCCCTTTAACAGGCTCGAAGTGGATTCCATTCCATGAATAAATTGGATTTTAAGATGCCAGTGCTTTTCTGGGAGTTTTAACAAAATTCCTAATAAAAATACTTATTCTTGAAATCTTAAATTCTCAATAATCTTGATACTCATGAATCTTCAATTTTGATATCTTGAATCTCTATACTGTACAGTCTTCATTCTTGGTACCTGCATGGTTAGTTCCTGTATATACATATATATCTAAACTTATACTTTTAGTATTTATATTTTATAATCTATTCTGAGGTTGTTGTCATCAAAACCATCATCTCATGGACTAACAATCTCCCCCTTTTTGATGATGACAACCTTTGTTTATAAAATATTACTTCTATCCTAATGACTCCCCCTAAAACCAATAACTCCCCCTTAATCTATGCCTAACTATCATGTTTTATATTTCTCCCCCTTTGTCATCAACAAAAACCATCCTAAAACCATAAAACTATAAAACTCCCCCTTAAACTAATACTAGAACAAATTATAGTAAATGAAATGTGAAAAACATTAAGATAATTATACTATAATTATTCAATACATAAATATGTATAAGTATATTTCAGACAATCCAATCAACATACACATCAAAATCAACCATGTCAGACAAGTCAAACAAATCAATCAAGTCAAACAAGTCAATCAAATCAAACAAGTCAATCAAGTTAATCAAGTCAATCATGTAAAGCAAGTCAATCCAATCAAATAAGACAATCAAAACATACCAAATAAATCAAAAACTAATAATCCTATATTATAAGACAATACTACAAAATTCCTAAATAAAATACACTCGTTATTTATACATGTATGCAATATGTAGTTTGTAAAGCAGTATGAAATGTATAACCTATGCAATGTAGCATGATATAATATGCAAAATGAAGTGCAACTTGTGATGCAAATGATTATGATATGCATTGTAATTTATGATGTAATATGCAATGAAATGTGATATGAAATAGGATGCATAATGATATGCAATAAAATGACAATAAAGTAAAATAATTTGCAGAATGCTATGATGATATATATGTATTATGGTAAGAGATATTCATACTACAAGATAAACATGAGTGATAAGTAATATCTAATTGGCAAGCATATGTGTGTGTGTGTGTTTATATATGTATGTATACATATATCAAACTATTTATTATAAATCACTTCAACCAAACAAAGGTAAAACACACCAATTACTAGACTTAAGTTAAGGAAACTAATGAATGAGACTGAAAGAGTTGTAAAGAAAGAGTTTGAAGATAATAAATGGTATTAAAACTGTAACATAATCGTGAAAGGTAGTAATCGAACTTAATATCAAAATTAAATGCTAAGGAATAAGGATTATACTATATATGATTAAATATGGTTTTTATAAAGATTAATAGCCAACTTATTTAATTTATTTAAAATAATTATTTTAATTTAATTACTAGAATCCAAACTTCCATGTTTATAAAATACTTATCTTACTAATTAGAACCTTTATATTAAATTATTATTGGTATAAATATTTTAGAAACATGTTTAAATATCTTTTCAATTTAAAAAAATATCATAATGAAATATTAAATAAACTAATAAAGATTGAAAAACTAAAATAAACATGTGTTATATTAAGACCTCTTACTTTAAAAATTTTAATTAATTAAAAAATTTAGAAATGAAATTAATTTTAAAACATTCTAATATAAGTTATAAATTAACTCTAAAAAGAATAGAAAAAAATATAAATATTATTTTTACATAACTTAAAATTTCGAACAGAAAAGACAGCATTTACAGAATGCTATAAAAGGTTTTTGCATTAAAATATATACAAAACATTATAAAACAGAAACTGCAGTATTTACCAAATGCTGTGAAAAGTTTCAGAAATGCTATAAAAACGTATTTGCAGCGTAACAAAAGCAAAGACAGCATTTCAGAAATGCTATCTAAAGTTCTGGGCAAAAATGGTGATTTTTGACCCAATTTTTATAGTAGTTAATATAATTAAAGTAAAAAAAAAACATAAAAAATAATGAGAAAACATGTGTAAAAACACTTATCACTATGTATGTAAAAAATGCTTTTATTAAAGAACAAGTATAATGACATGTGTTATTTTGCATGTATGTCATTATCTATTTATATGACAAGTATCATGTGATGTGGCACAATCTTATTAATTGAAGAAATTTATAAATAGACCCTTATTCTAAAATTCTAAATTCTTTCTATTAATTTTTTAAAAATATAAAATTAGTTTCTTAAAAGAAATATAGTACAAGAAGTATAAACAACATTAGAAAAGTTGAAATCACGAATGAAGGTATGCTTTTCTACTTAGTATAGTTGTAATAAATTAGTAGTAAGATTTCATTTGAAAGAAAACACATTTTAAAGACCTTTAAAAAAAAATTAGACTTGCATGTCGATATTTATACTATGGTGTGTCGATATATAAACCAAAATATCAAAACTTATAAAAGAGATAAATTTCTATACCTAACTAAATGCATAGATATATATATATATATATATATATATATATATATATTCTTAAATGCAACAATAAAGATGAAATAATAGTAAAGAATACCAATTTTTGCACTCCATCTTTCTAACTTTGTTGTCCCTCCATTTTCGTGAACCACACATTTATATCTTTCTGAATTTGATGACGAGATCTGTTCTATTGCGACGGGCTCGTTTTTCTGGTCAGCGTAGTATATTCATTTGCTGAATTTGAAGACCGTATGAGAAAGATACAGATGATTTAGAAGATCGACTAACTTGACGCCAAAACTTTGAATTCAAATTTTGAATGAATGGACACTTCAAGCACTATAAATAGGCCCAACAATCACCACTTTTCATAAAAGTTTCTCTTTTTTTTCTTCCCGTTTTTCTATATACTATAAAACTTCTAGAAGGCATATCTCCTTCGTTTCTTAACGGAATCGGATGAAACCAGCGGCAAATCGAAGAGGAAGGCAAGGACTAAGATCTAGTAATAGTTTGGTGTCGAATTTGGACGGTATTGTGATGCAACAGGCCGAACAGTAGAAGAAATGTAGAAAATCTCGTACACAGTTTTTCAGTTTTGGATAGCCAACTTCAAACTATAATATCTCACTCAATTTTGATCGGAATTTGATGATTCACCATCAAAACGACCGCGAGAACAAGAACTACAATCTGAAGAAGGAGTGGGAACAAAATACTCAAATTACTGGATGCAATTTGAAGACTACCTTTGATAGTTTTGCCTTCTTTTTCTCTTTGTTCACCAAAACTTCTTTTGACCATAACTTGGTCATTTCTTGATGGATTCGCATGAAACCAGTGGCATTGCGAAGCAGATGGAGAGAAGTACAATATCAAATCAAGTTGTAGATGAGAATCTAAAGCTTTGTATTGATATGGTACCCATTTCATTGTCGATTGCCACTATATATCCATTTGTTCTTCTCGATCGATGAATGATTTTTCGATATCTTTTAACCAATAGTCATTAGACATAATTTTTCTTCTACAAAACCACATAACCTTTTAAAGAATTAAGTAAATTTTCAAAATAACTAAATATGGTTTTAAACAAAAATATCATGATGATTCTGTGACATATTCATATGAAAACAGTGTTAATAAATTCCCGAAAAATAGCCATTTTGAAAACCTTTTCAAAATTCATATTATGAAAACTTTGAAAACCTTGATACCAATTGTGAGAAATGCGGATTACGGATCTTAAGGCTAGAATTAACACTATAGGGGGGTGAATAGTGTTTATAAAGAATTACTAAATCTTTTTGAGTTTATGTTAATTTAGACACAGATGTGTGCAATATACAGACACAGATATGATCACAGAAACAAATACATATGCAGAAATAAGATAAAAAGCAGTAAAGGAAAGAACACACCGGATTTTATACTGATTCGGAGTTACCCTACATCCAGTCCCGCAACACAAGTACGGATTTTCTTTCAAAAGAAATCTTTACAATTACACCCTCGATTTCAAGGCAACGAGGTACAACCTCTAGAATCACAGTCCCCTGGGTAAAGATACTTGATTTTCCGGGCAACAAGTTCACCCACATGATTTTACGGGCAACAAGTTCACCCAATTGATTTCCCAAGGCTACAATCACACCTTATCTCGCTTGATTGATTTTCAAGGCTACAATCACACCTTTTCTCGCTAAGTTGATTACAAAAAGCCTATAACTCTGAATAGCACTGAGGATCTTGTTGAGATAGTGATAGAGAATCAAACTACGAATGATCGAGTTCGATTCAATGTTGATTTCGACAGAGTAATGGTAAGAATATGTATTAAGAAAAGTAGAAGAAGAAGAGGAGTGAAAAACCATAAAATCTAATCTGAAATTCGTTGAAACTAACCCCTATTTATAGAAGAACAACAGCCATGTCCATTCGTGAAGAGGTATGGCGAATAGACACTTCTTTTGAAATTTGAATTTGAACTCAACTGACACCATGGGTATGTCGACATATATATCTAAACTTATACTGTTAGTATTTATATTTTATAATTTGAACTCAACTGACACCATCATCTCATGGACTAACAGCGTATATACATATATATCTAAACTTATACTGTTAGTATTTATATTTTATAATTTATTCTGAGGTTGCTGTCATCAAAACCATCATCTCATGGACTAACAGCGTAGACCTGTCCACATAATCCTTCGTTCGCCAGCTTAGGACACTGACTCTTGAGGTGCCCTCCTTTGTGGCAGTGATAAGAAATTCCTTTAAAAAATTCCCTCATTGAGGCCCTATAATCTTTAGCCTAGTGAACCTTTTTATGGAATCTCTTACACACCTTACCTTCTTTCTTGAACTTCCCTTTCGACTTCTTATTTGCCCAGAAGTTTTCTTTCTTAGATCCTTCTTGTTTTTGAGTTAGTCCAGTCTTCTCTACCTCTCTTTCTTCTACACTAGTCGTATGTAACAAAGCCAACTCAAACAACGTCGCATATGTGGCGCCAGTGGGTACTTGGGCAACAACATTTCCCTAAGTGGGGATTTTAGGCCCTTCGCAAAATTCATGGCCTTTTTCATAGGTGTATTAATCATGCTCATCCGAAACTAAGCCAACTCTGTAAACTTACCAACGTACTCTATTAAAGAGGATGCCTAAGCTGTATAAATTTCTCAAGTTGTAAACTCACCTCTGCTCTTGACATAAACCTTAGCTCAAATTTGTTTTGAATTCTTCTCAAGTAAAAATCCTACCAGCATTCTCCTCAGCCACTAAGTTCCACCAATCTAAGGCTTCTCCCTCGAGTTTTCAAAATTCCTCTTGCAGTCATTTATGCATGCCATAGCTTTCACAAATCCCTAAATTTCGTAGTATACTTTTCCTCCCATATGAAGAAAGTCCTTACACAATTTAGGAAAGTCAACGGGATGGGGTACAGCGTCGACTGGCGGGTAGAGGGTGCTGCTGGTGTAGCTTGAGGAATAGCGACTTGACCTATTTGCCTGAGGTATTGTTTAAACCATTTGGGCATCCCATGAATGGTAGGTCTTCCTCAGGCAGGCTTCCCGGACTCAAAAGGAGATTGATTATCAGCTATACAACTATTGTAGGTTGAGCTTTTAGTGATGATTTCCCGATATGCACATAAATATGCATATTTTTACTACCATATTTAATCTAATTTAATTGAATAAATGAGCATAAATGATATTATAACGTGTTTTAACCAAAATTCAAATTATTTTTAAATCGTCATTTATTCATCATCATATAGGGGCAAAATGGTCATTTTTGTGCGTATGTTAATTTGAGAATATTTATTTGTACATTTTATTTTTATTTGTAGGAAAATTGGATTGAAATTATGAGAAGCTTCATGTATTCATGCATGCATAAGAGAAAAAAGCAAATGATGATGGAAATAAATCAATTCATGCATCATGAAGGACCTCAACTACCCATTTACCTTGATCTACAATTAGGAGCTAATGCACATGTAAGTGGAGAAAAAAGTCATCTAATGGTGGATTATGCTCGTGCTAATGACAACTTGGAGGCCACACTTCCTAGAGTGGTATTTTTGGTAGTCTCCAAAAATATGCATTAGACTTTAATGCATGTATAAATACCCCTTATGTTTCATGTAATAAGCTCGTAGCCACATCTTAAGTTAGTTTAGTTTTAGGCTCAAAATAAAAATAAACAAAAGCCGTCTTTCCTTTTTCATGGCTACTTAGCCATTTTCTTCTTATGCAATTTTCTTATATGCAATTTTAATTCATGCTATTTTATTTCATTTTCTTTTCTTTTATGTTAGTAACTTAGATTAATTATTGCAGGTAGTATAACTCTATTTTTATTTTAATTAGCTTGCATTTTCCTCTTTTTTTTTGTTTCATGTTGAACTCTATATTTGTTGAAATGATAACAAATATGAGAAGCTAAACCCCTTCAATTTAGGGATAATGAAGCTCTCTTAATCATGTAGATTCAACATTTTGCTATTTTTTGATCTCTTTTTGTGCTTAATGGAAATGTTTGATTAGGTAAACTTTTAGTGATTAAACTTTGCATTTGATAGCCTATGTTGTTGACACCAAATAAACCATGCTTAAACAAACATAAACACAAATTATCTCTTCATCTACATATGATGCTGGTAATGAAGTGATTTTAGAAGTAAAATTTTGATGATCTATATTACTAATCAATAGTAAATATTCATTGCCAATTTTCATAAGAGTTAACAAGTGATTTAGTTGGTGTGTTATAGTTTGATGCTTTATGTTGGGCTAATTAATAGCAAAAATATGTCATACTTATGATAAACGCATCAACTAAATTCACTAATGAATAAAAGAGAGACCATAATTTCAATTTGTTGATTTATGTGATCATGAGAAGAAAATTACCTCTAAGTTGCCTTCTGCTCGCATATTTTTATCCACTTTTAGTTTTTGTTAGTTTCTAGAAATTTTTAATCTTCAAATTCTTGGTTTAATTTGATGAGTAGGAATTTTAAATCAATACAATTCCTTGTAGATCAATCCGTACTTGCCACTTACTAAAATTGTACGCCATGCGCTTGCGGTTATTTTTATTAAAATTTTATCGGCTATTTTTCTAATCCGAAGGAAAATTAGCCGATTCAATAAGTTTTTAGCGCCGTTGACGAGGAATTAATTTGATTTGAATTATTTTTGTTTGATTTTACTTTGTGTTTGTTTCATGTGTTAATTTGCATTAAAAAAATTATATTTTGTGTTGTGTGTTTGCATGATTTTTTTTTTTTTTTTTTTTTTTTTTTTGCATTTTGATTATGTGCTTATGGTTTTTACAGTTCTATATAAAAAACATACAATTTCAAAATAAAACGATATATTATTTCATTTTCAATTATATTTACAATTTTTAAAAGTTTACTTTTGCATTTACAATTCCACTTTCACAAACAATGCCTTTACTGTTACATTTCTTTCATTCCACTATCTACATTTTCACATTTCACTGTGCACAGTTCACCAGCCTTCTCTGACCATAACCTCTCTGTCATCCCCTGACTGCAGTGCCCCTTCAACCTTCTGCCTACTACCACTCAAACATCACCTGAAACACCACCACCCTATCCTGCACTTCTTCCTTCCCTATCAAACAACTCGATAACCATCAATACTCCACACCGTCACCATATCATCCTCACCATAGCACTATATCCTGTCACATTATATACTTCATAACACTTCAAACATTGTCAGTTCAAACCCAAATATACTTCACAGTGCCATACAACTGCTGCAATACCATCCCCAACAACACAACATCCACAAACCAACAGTACAATCATCACAATACTCCCTTCGCCTCTACTCTGCCAACCCATTACTACCTTTATAAACTGTGCACTGCTCTGTTTCATATCACCTTTCACTCACTACCATACAAACAACACTGTCATCTTCTTGCCAATATCATACTCCATTCAACATTCAACATCATACTCCTTCCTACAATCTTCAACAAAATCACTCACAGCTGTGCAATGTGCACATTTACGTGCACTGCCCAAATCATTCACACATCACATAACAGTGTACAGTAACCACCAACATACCACCAACCGTCTTTGCTGCTCACTAACTTCCACCTTTTGCTGTTAATACCACATACCTCCCCCTGCATACAAAAAGCTGTCACACTACATACTTCACCTCTGCCTGACAACCACCTCTCATCATCAACCACCAGAAAACTGTGCATATGACATGCCCCTCCAACATTCACAGTTCACCCAGCTCAACCCAATACCACTTCCTCTGCCTTACTTCAACTAACTATCCTTCTTCAAATAACCCACCATCAAACATTACACTGCCACATACATACTGCCATCCCAATTCAACTTCAACCACTATCTTCATCAACCACATCATTCTACTGTTGCACTACCCCTATAGCGACAGCAGCATCAAACACACCATATAAAACCCTCGACAAACATCCTACAACTGACTTCACAAACATTGCAACTTACTTCAAAAACAAGTTTTTGACTTCACAAACATCAGACAACCGTGCAACCTTTGCCAACCCCCTCCACAGTTAACAAAGCACCTGCACAAACCTGAACAATCCACCTCAATTATTCCCCCTACATCACTGCTCTATTCAACCCACTCTGACTCACTGCATTGCCTTGCTTCGACCAACAAATTACACGGTGTTAAACACCCTTCCTCCTTGACCACCCCACAACCACTGTCCATCACCTCAAAAACTCCCCACCTACAACTCACTGCTGCACCTTTGCACATCCTCCCCACAGCAGCACCTTCCCATCATTTCTGCAAATTCCTGCCTCTGTTCCACTTCTTCACACTCACAACTGTCACTTGCATCCCTTGCATCCACCACTCACAGCAGCCCTTCTACATCATATACCACTATTGAAACACCGTTACAGTATTCAACTCCCTAAACTATCGTTTCCGTCAGAAGCACAACCTACCACCCACTTCTGTTAGAAGCATAGCCCTACATCTGCCCCATTACTACCTTGTATCATCTGCCATATCACATTGCACAATACTTCCCACCACATTTCTTCCTGCCATATTAATCAACAACAATTCCTTACCATCAACCTTCCTCTGACATCACCATTTGCATGCCATCTGACTTCCTCTCCACTAAACCATACATACATACATGCTCCCATCTCCAAAGTCATAACAACATCACTTCATAACAACTTCCGCCAAACACTTAGACCTTCCCCTGCCTTGTCTTACCGCTCCACATCCCTATCAACACTTCCTTCTCCTCATAACACTGCACAACAGCCACCATCAGTGCCATCTTTTCCATAAAAACATCATGTTGCCTTATACAAGCTTCCAACCACTCCAACACCACCACTAGAAATTCAAGTGTCTCAACTGCCAAACCGCAGCCACCACAGAAACTCTAACCATCACCCAGTGCTTCATTGTAACTACTCCCATTCCCTTGCAACCTCAACTTCACCAACAGTCTCCAATCATCGACAATGACCACCATCCGCCACTCCACTGACAACCAGAGCAAAACTGCAACCCTACAAAACCACCCTCTGCCGCACCTTCATCACGCAAGAAACCCTCACAATCACGTCGAGACCTAAAACTTCCGCAACCTTCAGGCAAAACTAAATGTTGGAGTTTTGATTGAGTCTTAATCGAAGAATTGAACTTTCGGCTGTGAATTTTAATTTTGTATGGAGTCATTGGTTACTGAATTTTTAATCGAGCATTTGGAATTTATTTGAAATTAGAAATAAATTGTGGGTTTGATAATAATTTTTTGGGTTGAGTAAAGAATTGGGCTTGTGAATTGTTTTTGTTGTGGCCTATGTTAACATTTTCAGTAAACTCTTTAATTTTATTTGCTTCTTTAAAAAAAAAAAAAACAAGTTTCAAATTGTTTGTTTTCAATTGTTTTTTTACACTTGTTTGTTTTGTATTGTTTTTGTTCTTACTTTTATTTCAACAAAAAATTGCAAATAGTTTACGAAAAAAATTGCTTCCATTTTCAAACGTTTGAGTAAACGATAAAACATTGCCTTGCCTTTCTTTTTGTTCGATCTTTCCAAAAAAATTGTATATATTTTTTTCAACTCCTTTTTCAGATTACAAAAGCAGAAATTTGTAAGGAATTTTTCTTGTTAAATAATTTCTCAGCTCTACTTGCTTGCTTATATATAAAACAAATTGCCACTTTAAAATAAATTGCTAATAATTTTACACGCTATGGTATTGTGCTCTTATCACTTGTTTTTATTTTCTTTACATTGTGATTTGCTTGCATTTAAAAAAAAATCAATTCAATTCAATTTTTAATTGCAGTTGCATTGTTAATTTTTCAAACTAGAGTCTACTTGTGATGATAATTTAATTTTTATTCGATGTTTTGATGAGTTAAATGACTAAATTTCATGAATTACCAGAACTTATATTTAACTTATTCTTATTCATGTTAATTTAAAAGTAACTTCTTCATTTGTATATATTTTCAAAAACTTACATTCATCTGTAATTAAAATCTTACATTTAGGAATTTTTCATGTTGCGTTTGGATTTTATGGGTAGTATCCGCTAAAAAATCTCACGAGACAACACTCGTCCTACTTGGGGCACCTAGAGGTCTAACGGCTTGTTGCATATGCTCAATGCAATCAAGCTCCCTACGAAAATGGATTTATCTTAGTTTTCCTTTATTCGAGAATGAATAAAAAGATCAGCGTGAGGGAATTTGATGTGCACGCAAATGTGTATATTTTTACAACCATATTTGATCTAATTTAATTCAATAAATGAGCACATAGGGTATTATAACATGTTCAAACCAAAATTCAAATTATTTTCAAATCGTCATTTATTCATCTTCATATAGGGGCAAAATGGTAATTTTTATGCATATATTAATTTGAGAATATTTATTCGCACATTTTATTTTTATTTGTAGGAAAATTGGATAGAAATTACAAGATACTTCATGTTTTCATCATGCAAGAGATGAAAAAGGAAATGATGATCGAAATAAATCAGTTTATGCATCATGAAAGACCCACCTACCCACTTATCTTAATCTACAATTAGGAGTTAATGCACATGTTAGCGAAGATAAAAGTTACATGCACATCTAATGGTGGATTATGCTCGTGCTAATGAAAATTTGGAGGCCACATTTCCTAGAGGTGTATTTTGGGTAGTCCTCAAAAATATGCATTAGGGTTTTAGTCATGTATAAATTCCCCTTATATTTCATGTAATATGTCATTAGCCTCCTCTTTAGTTAGTTTAGTTTTAGGCTCAAAATAAAAATAAACAAAAACTCTCTTTTCATTCATGGCTACTTAGCCATTTTCTTCTTATGTAATTTTCTTATATGCAATTTTAATTCATGTTATTTTATTTCATGTTCTTTTATGTTAGTAGCTTAGATTGATTATTGCAAGTAGTTTAGCTCTTTTTTTATTTTAATTAGCCTGCATTTTCCTCTTGTTTTTTGTTTCATGTTGAACTCTATATTTGTTGAAATGATAACAAATATGAGGCAATGAAGCTCTCTTAATCATACAAATTCAATATTTTGCTAATTTTTGATCTCTTTTTGTGTTTAATGAAAATGTTTGATTGGTTAAACTTTTGTTGTTTAAACCTTGCATTTGATAGCCTACGTTTGACACAAAATAAATCATGCTTAAACAAACATAAACACAAATTATCTCTTCATCTACATATTATGTTTGTAATGAAGTGATTTTTGAATCAAAATTTAATGATCTATATTACTAATCAATAGTACATAGATCATGTTTAGAATAGATTTTATATTCAAGGTCATATTGTCAATTTTCATGAGAGTTAACAAGTGGTTTAGTCAGTGTGTTATAGTTTGATGATTTATGTTGGGCTAATTAATAGCACAAAAATTATGATAAACACATCAATTAAATTCACTAATAACCAAAAGAGAGATCATAACTTCAATTTGTTGATTCATGTGATCATGAGAAGGAAATTACCTCTAAATTGCCTTCTCCTCTCATATTTTTATCCACGTTAATTTTTTGTTAGTTTCTAGAAATTTGTAGTTAATCACATCTTCAAATTCTTGGTATAATTTGATTGAGTAGGAATTTTAAATCAATACAATTCCCTATGGATCAAACCGTACTCGCCACGTACTAAAATGGTACGCCCTGTGCTTGCGGTTATTTTTTTTAAAATTTTGTCGGCTATTTTTCTAATTCGATGGAAAATTAGTCAGTTCAACAAGTTTTTAGCGCCGTTGCCGCAAAATTAATTTGACTTGAATTTTTACTCTTCGAATTATTTTTGTTTTATTTTATTGTATGTTTTGTGTGTTAATTTAAATTAAAAAAATATTTTGTGTTGTGTGTTTGTTTGAATTTTGTTTGCATTTTGATTGTGTGCTTGTTGTTTTTACATTTCTATTTAAAAAACATATAATTTCAAAACAAAAAAATATTTTATTTCATTTTCAGTTATATTTACAATTTTTACAAGTTCACATTTACTTTTACATTTACAATTTCACTTTCAGAAACAATGCCTTTACTGTTACATTTCCTTATTTCACTGTGTGCATTTTCACATTTCACCGTGCCCAGTTCACCAGCCTTCTCTGGCCATAACCTCCCTGTCATCCGCTGACTGCAGTGCCTCTTCAACCTTCTGCCTACATACCGCTCAAACATCACCTGAAATGCCACCACCCTGTCCTCCTCATCGTCCTTCCCTGTCAAACAACTCGACAACCATCAATACTCCACACTGTCACCATATCATCCTCACCATAGCACTATATCATGCCACACCATATACTTCATAACACTTCAAACATCATCAGTTCAAACCCAAATATAGTTCACAGTGCCATAAAACTGTCGCAATACCATCCCCAACAACACAACATCCACAAATCAACAGTGCAATAAACACAATACTCCCTTCAGTTCTACTCTGCCAATCCATTACTACCTTTATAAACTATGCACTGCCTTGTTTCATATCACCTTTCACTTACTATCGTACAAACAACACTGTCATCGTCTTGCCAACATCGTACTCCATTCAACATTCAACATCATACTCCTTTCCACAATCTACAACAAAATCACTCATAACTGTGCACTGCCCAAATCATTCACACATCACATAACAGTGTACAATAACCACCAACATACCTCCAACCATCTTTGCTGCTCACTAACTTCCACCTTTTACTGTCAATACCACATACCTCCCCTTGCATACAAGGAACTGTCATATTGCATACTTCACCAATGCTTGACAACCACCTCTCATCATCAACCTCCAGAAAACTGTGTATATGACAAGCCCTCCAGCATTCACAGTTCACCCTGCTCAACCCAATACCACTTCCTCTACCTTACTTCAGCCAACCATCCTTCTTCAAATAACTCACCGTCAAACATCACACTACCACATACATACTGCCATCCTAGTTCAACTTCAACCATTATCTTCGCCAAACACACCATTTTACTGTTGAACTACCCCCACAGCAACAGCAGCATCAAATACACCATATACAACCCTCGACAAACATCCTACAACTAACTTCATAAACATTGCATCTGACTTCAAAAACAAGTTTTTGACTTCACAAACATCACACAACTGTGCAACCTTTGCCAACCCCCTCAATAGTTAACAAACCACCTACATTAACCTGAACAATCCACCTTAACTATTCCCCATACATCACTGCTCTATTCAACCCACTTTGACTCATTGCATTGCCTTGCTTCGATTAACAAATTACACAGTGTTAAACACCCTTCCTCCCTGACCACCCCACAACCACTATCCATCACCTCAAAAACTGCCCACTTACAGCTCACTGCTGCACCCTTACCCATCCTCCCCACAGCAGTACCTTCCCATCATTTCTACAAATTCCTACCTCTGTCCCACTTCTTCACACTCACAACTATCACCTGCATCCCTCGCATCCACCACTCACAGCTGCTCCTCTACATCATATACCACTACTACAACACTGTTATAATATTCAACTCCCTAAACCATCGTTTCTCTCAGAAGCACAGCATACCACCCACTTTTGTCGGAAGCACAGCCCTACATCTGCCCCATTACTGCCTTGCATCAGCTTCCATATCACAGTTCACAATACTTCATACCACATTTTTTCTTGCCACAATACTCAACAAAAATTCCTTACCAGCAACACCATTACCTTTGGGTTTTTTGTTTGGAAGAGAAAGAAGGAAGCACAGCATATCACCCACTTTTGTCAGAAGCACAGCCCTACATCTGCCCCATTACCTTTGGGTTTTTTGTTTGGAAGAGAAAGAAGGAAGGAAGAAGAAAGAACTATAGTCCCACATTCTAGAGTTTTATACAATATTCTTGTATAAATATAGCTCTCTTAAGTGGGTGTTGGGGCTTCCATATGTTTGCTTCGTTATGAGGATAGAAGTCATGCAACACCACGCGCGCCATTGCCGTCCGACCGAACCGGCTAGGATCCAAAAATATTTTTGGATCATATACGAACAGTAACGGGTCAGATTTTGGCCCGTTAAGGACCCAACACCCACTTAATGAATGGACGCGACCGTTTATAACGGTTGTGAACCGTTACAAAATGAATAGTCGCGACCGTTGCTAACGGTCGCAACACTTCGCGGATGGACATCTCCTCACATATATAAATAGAAACGTCCAGAACAATTGCAAAATAAGTTTCAAATCCTCTTCTTCTTCTCCACACAGTTCTGTGACGCCCAGAAATCATTATAGCCATTGCTCTGTTCTGTGACGCCTCCAAGGTGTTGCAAATTCAGAAAGCGTTGCAGAATTGTTTTTTCTTCTTCCTCTTTATTCTATTACATATAAATTGCATCATCAGATACAATTTCTGAAGTGTTCTTGGTCGGATCAAAGTCGTACAAACTTTGAATTCGCTTACGCTGTTATGGGGCTTCATTGAATCCTGAAAGTCGATAGTTCGATAAGCCGTTTGTACCTGGTGGGTTGAACTATTGTCTGAAAGAATCTATTCCATAGATCCTTGAAGTCGGAAGTACAACATTGTTTTCTTTGCAAATCGCCATCAAATTCGTCTCCAACCGCAAAATTCTCCAACACTTCCTTCTCATAACACTGCACAACAACCACCATCGGTGCCAACTCTACCATAAGAACATCACGCTGGCTTATACAAGCTTTCGACCACTCCAACACCACCATCAGAAATTCAAGTTCCTCGACTGCCTAAACCGCAACCACCACAAAAACTCTAACCATCACCCAGTGCTTCACTATAACCACTCCCATTCCCTTGCAACCTCAACTTAATCGACAGTCTCCAATCATCGACAACAACCACCATCCACCACTCCACTGACAACCAAAGCAAAACCGCAACCTTGCAAAACCACACTCTGCTACACCTTCATCACGCAAGAAACCCTCACAATCGCGTCGAGACTAAAACTTTTGCAACCTTTAAGCAAACCTAAATTTTTGAGTTTCAATTGAGTTTTAATCGAAGAATTGAACTTTAAGCTGTGAATTTCAATTTTTTGTGGAGTCATTGGTTACAGGAATTTTTGATCAAGTATTTGGAATTTGATGTGGAATTAGAAATAAATTGCGGGTTTGATAAATTTTTTTTGGGTTGAACAAAGAATTAGGCTTGTGAATTTTTGTTGTTGTGGCCAATCTTAACATTTTTTCAGTAAACTCTTTAATTTTATTTGCTTCTTAAAAAAAAAGGAAAAAAAAACAAGTTCTGATTTGTTTGTTTTCAATCGTTTTGTTTACCCTTGTTTGTTTTGTGTTGTTTTTGTTCTTCTTTTTATTTGAAAAAAAAAACTTTGCAAATAGTTTACAAAAATATTGCTTTCATTTTTGTTTGGGTAAACGATAAAACATTACTTTGCCTTTGTTTTTATTCGATCTTTAAAAAAAAATTATATATATCTTGTTCGAGTCCTTTTTCAGGTTGCAAAAGCAGAAATTTACAAGGAATTGTTTGTTAAATAATTTCTCAACTCTACTTGCTTGCTTATATATAAAAAAAAATTGTCACTTTAAAATAAATTGCTAATAATTCTTGCACGCTCCGGTATTATGCTCTTATCACTTGTTTTTGTTTTCTTTGCATTATTGTTTGCTTGCATTTAAAAAAAATTCAAATTCAAAAAAAAATTCATTATAGTTAAATTGTTAATTTCAAACCAGAGTCCAATTATGATGATAATTTAATTTTTATTCAATGTTTTGATGAGTAAAATGATTAAAATTTCATGACGATGACCATAACTTATATTTAACTTATTCATGCTAATTGAAAAGTAACTTCTTCATTCGTAAATATTTTCAAAAACTTACATTCATCTCTTTGTAATTAAATCTTGCATTTATGAATTTTTCATGTTGCATTTGGATTTCATGGGTAGTATCCGCTGAAAACCATCGCGAGACAACACTCGTCCTACTTGGTATACCTAAAGGTTTAACAGCTTGTTGCATATGCTCAATACAGTCATACTCCCTACGAAAAAAAGATCTATCTTAGTTTTTCTTTATTCGAAAATGAATAAAAAGATAAGGGTAGATGTAGTTGATGTGCACGTAAATGTGCGTATTTTTACTGCCATATTTAATCTAATTTTATTCAATAAATGAGCATATAGGGTATTATAACATGTTTAAACCAAAATTCAAATTATTTGTAAATCATCATTTATTCATCTACATATAGGGGAAAAATTGTAATTTTTTTGCATATATTAATTTGAGAATTTTTTATTTGCATATTTTATTTTTATTAGCAGGAAAACTGGATGGAAATTACAAGAGGCTTCATGTATTCATGAATGCACAAGAGAAAAGAGCAAATGATGATGGAAATAAATCAGTTCATACACCATGGAGGACCGCACCTACCCACTTACATTGATCTACAATTAGGAGCTAATACACATGTAAGTGGAGATAAAAGTTACATGCACATCTAATGGTGGATTATACTCATGCTAATGACAACTTGAAAGCCACACTTCCTAAAGGGGTATTTTGGGTAGTCCCCAAAAATATGCATTAGGGTTTTAGGCATGTATAAATGCCCCTTATGTTTCATGTAATAAGCTATTAGCCTCATTTTAGTTAGTTTAGTTTTAAGCTCAAAATAAAAATAAACAAACACTCTCTTTTCATTTTCATGGCTACATAGCCATTTTCTTCTTATGTAATTTCCTTATATGCAATTTTAATCTTGCTATTTTATTTCATGTTCTTTTATGTTAGTAGCTTAGATTAATTATCGCAAGTAGTTTAGCTCTCATTTTATTTTAATTAGTTTGCATTTTCCTCTTGTTTTTTGTTTCATGTTGAACTCCATATTTGTTGAAATGATAGCAAATATGAGAAGCTAAACCTCTTCAATTTAGGGATAATGAAGCTTTCTTAATCATATAGATTCAACGTTTCGCTAATTTTTGATCTCTTTTTGTGCTTAATAAAAAATGTTTGATTGGGTAAACTTTTGTTGTTTAAACTTTGTATTTGATAGCATTGTTGACACCAAATAAACCATGTTTAAACAAACATAAACACAAATTATCTCTTCATCTACGTATGATGTTGGTAATGAAGTGATTTTAGAATCAAAATTTGATGGTCTGTATTACTAATCAATAGTAAATAGATCATGCTAAGAATAGATTTTATTTTCAAATTCATTGTCAATTTTCATGAGAGTTAATACATGGTTTAGTGGGTGTGTTATAGTTTGATGATTTATGTTGGGCTAATTAATAGCATAAATATGTCATACTTATGATAAACACATCAACTAAATTCACTACTAACCAAAGAGAGATTATAATTTCAATTTGTTGATTTATGCGATCATGAGAAGAAAATTACCTCTAAATTGCCATCTACTCTCATATTTTTATCCACCTTTAGTTTTTGTTAGTTTATAGAAATTTTTAGTTAATCACAACTTTAGATTCTTAGCTTAATTTGATTGAGTGGGAATTTCAAATCAATATAATTCTTTACGGATCAACCTGCACTCGCCACGTACTAAAATGGTACGTCATGCACTTGCGGTTATTTTTATTAAAATTTTATCGGTTATTTTTCTAATCTAACGGAAAATTAGCCAGTTCAACAGCATTTGACGCCGTTGCCGAAAAATTAATTTGGTTTGAATTTTTACTCTTCAAATTATTTTTGTTTAATTTTACTGTGTGTTTGTTTTGTGTGTTAATTTAAAGTAAAAAAATATTTTGTGTTGTGTATTTGTGTGATTTTTGTTTGCATTTTGATTGTATGCTTGTTGTTTTTACATTTCTATTTAAGAAAAACATAACAATTTCAAAACAAAAAAATAATTTATTTCATTTTCAATTATATTTACAATTTTTACAAGTTCACATTTACTTTTACATTTACTATTTTCACTTTCGTAAAAGTGCTTTTACTGTTACATTTCTTTCATTTCACTGTGTGCCTTTACACATTTCACTATGTGCAGTTCATCAGCCTTCTCTAGCCATAACCTCCATGTCATTCCCTGATTGCACTGCCCCTTCAACCTTCTGCCTACATACCACTCAAACATCACTTGAAACACCACCATCCTGTCCTCCTCTTCCTCCTTCCCTGTCAAACAACTCGACAACCATCAATACTCCACACTGTCACCATATCATCCTCACCATAGCACTATATCCTATCACACCATATACTTCATAACACTTCAAACATCATCAGTTCAAACCCAAATATACTTCACAGTGCCATACAACTGTTGCAATACCATCCCCAACAACACAACATCTACAAACCAACAGTGAAATCAACACAATACTCCCTTCAGTTCTACTCTGCCAATCCATTACTACCTTTATAAACTGTGCACTTCCCTGTTTCATATCACCTGTCACTCACTACCATACAAACAACACTGTCATCTTCTTGCCAACATCATACTCCTTCCCACCATCTACAAAAAAATCACTCACAACTGTGCACTGTGCACGTTTTTGCCACTGCCCAAATCATTCACACATAACATAACAGTGTACAATAACCACCAACATACAACCAACCATCTTTGCTGCTCACTAACTTCCACTTTTTACTATCAATACCACATATCTCCCCTTGAATACAAAAACTGTCACACTGCATACTTCACCTCTGCCTGACAACCACCTCTTATCATTAACCTCCAGAAAACTATGCATATGACATGCCCCCAGCATTAACAGTTCACCCAGCTCAACCCAATACCACTTCCTCTGCCTTACTTCAACCAACCATCCTTTTTCAAATAACCCACCGTCAAACATCACACTACCACTCACATACAGCCATCCTAGTTCAATTTCAACCACTATCTTCATCAAACACGCCATTTTACTGTTGCACTACCTCCACAGCAACAGTAGCATCAAACACACCATGTACAACCCTCCACAAATATCCTACAACAGACTTCACAAACATTGCAACCGACTTCACAAACATCAGACAACTGTGCAACCTTTGCCAACCCCCTCCACAGTTAACAAACCACCTGCACAAACCTGAACAATCCACCTTAACTGTTCTCCCTACATCACTGTGAAAGCAACTAACACCAGATTCGACAATGCAACAGAAAAGAGAAGAAGTTTTTTTTTTGAGGAGGAGAGGAAGAAAGGATAGACAGAAGAGAGAGAAGAAAGCAGAGAAATGCAGTACTAAATTTCTGTCCTTTTTCATAACAACTTTGCCTCCATATATAGATGGGCAAATACAAGCTATTGGCTAATACCTTGCCACTTGGCGATACATGATTAAAGATATAAAAAGCTGTAACTAACTTTTTAACAAATTTATTATTTTGCAGAAATATAGAAAATAAAAGAAGCTACTATTTGTTAACTTGTGCACCACGTCGCTGCAGTGAAAGATTCCAGGTTGTTATTAGTCTGTGAACCTTCTAGGCACTCTAATGTTCCTCTGAGGCCTTGTATTCTGAATAGCACCCGCATCATTACCCCCTCCTTGAAGACTGACCTTGCCCTCAAGTTCATGAAGTGCAGTAATTTCTTTGGGCAGAGGGGTTGGAGTTGTAGTTTGTGGGTTAGGGCATAGCTTTAGAACTGAGATGTGGAAAACGGGATGTATGCGAGCTTCTTGAGGAAGTTGAAGTTTGTAGGCTACAGGTCCAATTTTCTCAAGGATTTGGAATGGTCCAAAATATTTTTTGGAGAGTTTGTTTTGTGGAGAATGAATAGAGTACTGTCTATAGGGTTGCAGCTTAACAAAGACCCATGCACCAACAGGAAATTGTTTATCCGAACGATGTTTGTCGGCTTGTTGTTTCATGCGGAGTTGAGCTCTTTGTAAATTTGTTTTGATGGTGTGTAAAATTTGGTCCCTAGTGAGCGCCCACTCTTCGAGTTATTGGTGGTGAGCGGTCCCCACAATGTAGTCAGAAATTACCGGTGGTGGGCGACCGTAAACGGCTTGAAAGGGTGACATCCCGATGGCGGAATGTTTGCATGTATTGTACCACCATTCCGCCCAAGGTAGGTAGCATGTCCATTTTTTTGGAAAATCCCCTATAATGGCTCTAAGATATGTTTCTAAGCAACGATTGACCACTTCCGTTTGGCCATCCGTTTGAGGATGGTAAGAACTACTCATCCGAAGTTCGGTACCATGAAGACGAAAAATCTCTTTCCAAAAGTGACTCATGAATAGCTTATCGCGATCGGAGACAATGGAACGGGGAAAGCCATGTAAGCGGACATATTCTTGTAAGAAGTGACTAGCTAGTTGTTCCGCGGCAACGGATGTGGGAAGCGCACAAAAGTGACCATATTTAGAAAGTCTATCGATGATGACCCAAATAGAAGTTTTACCAAATGATGGAGGCAGATGCGTGATAAAATCCATAGAGATATCCTCCCAAATTTGAGTAGGAATTGGTAATGGTTGTAGTAGTCCTTTAGGTGGTGTTGTTTCAGACTTAGCTTGTAGACAAGTTGAGCACTGAGTAAAAAAATTCTTAGCAGAGGGAAAAAGTTTGGGCCAATAGAAATTTGCAGCTATACGCGACAGAGTACCTTTAATGCCAGAGTGTCCTCCAGTATTCGAACAGTGAAATGCATTGAGAATATGTTGTTGTAGCTCCAAGTTGTCTGGAATATAAATTCTTTTGCCTTTAAAAAGCAGACCATCCATGTAAGCATAATCCCCATTGTAATTAGGGTCTGACTTGATGCGGTGAATCAAGGTTAAGGCTGTGCTGTCCTGACGGAGGATATGTTTGATGTCAGAGATGAGGTGGAACTGCGGCGCAGAGAAAGCCATCACCTGAGCTTCGGAGGTCCATCTAGACAAGCTATCAGCCACTATGTTCTCTGATCCAGGTCGATACATGATGTCAAAATCGAACCCAAGAAGCTTGGTCAACCAACGTTGTTGTTCCGGAGTTTGAATAGTTTGGGTCAGCAGCTGTTTGAGACTTTGGTGGTCGGTCACTATCAAGAAACGCCTCCCCAATAGGTAATGGCGCCATTTTTGTACTGCCGAAGTGATTGCATACATTTCTCGAACATAGGTTGAAGCTTTTCTAACTGATGGAGGAAGGCGTTTACTGTGAAATGCAATGGGATGATTTTGTTGAGACAAAACAGCACATATAGCAAGTCCTGAAGCATCAGTATAAATCTGGAAGGGAAGAGCAAAGTTGGGTAGGGTTAAAACTGGTGTTTGGGTGATAGCTTGTTGAAGCAACCGGAATGATTTATGGGCTGTCTCCGTCCATTTAAAAGATTTTTCTTTTTTTTAATAGATCTGACAATGGGGCTGCTAAGTGAGCATAATGTTTTATGAAACGACGATAGTAGCCGGTGGCCCGGTTAGGCCTAAAAACCCACGTACTGCTGTGGTTGAAGTTGGAACGGGCCATTCAAGGACAGCTGAAATTTTCCGCGGGTCTACCCGAACGCCATCAAATGAAATTATATGGCCCAGGTAGTCGAGCTCTTGAAGGCCAAAAGCACACTTCGATATGTTGGCAAAAAATTCGTTGCTGGAAAGAATGGCTAGTGTGATTTCCAAGTGCTGTAAATGAGATGTCCAAGAATTGCTGTAAACTAATATGTCGTCAAAGAAGACCAAAATAAATTTGCGAAGGTATGGCCGGAAAATGTTGTTCATTGTGGCTTGAAAGGTGGAAGGGGCATTTGTAAGACCAAATGGCATGACCAAGAATTCATAATGCCCTTCATGTGTGCGGAACGCCGTTTTGTGTACATCCGGTTGGTGAACTCGTATTTGAAAATAACCACTTCGGAGGTCTAATTTGGAAAAGTGTGTTGAGCCATGCAATTCATCGAGTAGTTCATCAACCGTGCAATGGAGAATCGGTCTTTGATAGTAATAGTGTTTAGTGCACGGTAATCGACACAAAACCGCCAGATCCATCTTTTTTTTTGACAAGAAGAACGGGTGAGGAGAACGGGCTTGTAGACGGTCGGATAATATTGGCTTGTAACATTTCTCGCACTTGAGACTCGATTTCATTTTTTTGAAAATAAGGATAACGGTATGGCTTGACATTAACCGGTTGGACGGTCGGTTGGAGAGTAATATAGTGGTCTAGTGCACGGTGTGGGGGAAGTTTTGTTAGAGTATTGAAGACGTGGTTATATTTGGCTAGTATGGTTTGTATTTGTGGGTGGGTATTTTCTATTAGGCTTTGTGGGCTTTCAATGGAGGAAGGGTCTAGCTGCAAATGCAAATAGAAAGTGATGGCTGCAGTGGAGTGTAGTCTTTTTAGTTGGTTAAGGGAGATTTGGGCTGGGAGTGTAGTGTGAAAGCCATTAAGGGTGACTGGGTTTTTATTGTAGGTGAAGGAAATAGTATGGTGAAGGAAGTCGGTGGTAATTGGGCCGAGTGTTTGCTGCCACTGAACTCCCAATATAGCATCCGATCCCACAACATGAAGGAGATAGAAATCAATAAAAAAATCAGTACCGTTTATTTGGACAAGGACATCTTTGCATAGGCCTTCGCAGTACAGTTTGTCACCATTACCTACCAGCACGGAGAAGAGGGGGCGGGGATCCCAATGCAGCCCTAAAAAGCGCGCAGCTCGAGGGTGTAGAAAATTATGTGAACTGCCAAAATCGATCAGTATGGAGACTGGGTGGTTGTTAATGGTTGCTGGAAGGCGTATGGAGGTCGGTTTTGTGGTGCCGAAGAGAGCATTAAGGGAGATTTCAGGTTGGTCTGTGTGGTGGGGATCTGGGTCTATAGGAAATATTGGAGCAGAATCATCGTCTTCCTCTGGCTGAAGCAAAAGCAGTTGACGAGCTTTGCATTTGTGACCCGGTTGGTATTTTTCATCACAGTTGTAGCATAATCCCTGAGCTTGTCTCTGTTGCATCTCGAAAGGAGTTAGTCGCTTTATTGGAATGGTTTTGGTCAGATTTTGAAGGGAAGATGGGATTGGGGGTAAGGTGTGAAGTGGGGGTGGGATATTGCGGTGGAAAGTGGCTCGGTTATATGCTGTTCTGGGTTCGTTATTCTTTATTTCGATTAGTTTAGCCATATCGATAGCGTTGGATAGTGTGACGCCCCACCTCTATACCCACGCTAGCCAAGAACACTACGGTGTAGTGCTGTCAACTAGCACGGAGAATAAGGCTGTTGAGGAGCGGCCATCAATAGTTGGCCTTACACTAGTATTGGTTATCTCGATGGGAGTGATATAAATATATATATTCTTTCATTTTTCATCTCTGATTTATTTTCTCCCATCGACATACCCCAATTCCAGTATAAAACGAACTACGATGGTTCGTAATAGTTTAGAACAGTAAATATAAAATAACAACACAGATAATATAAATGCGGAACACAGATGGAACAGAAAGTCTCATATATATATAATAACTGATGTCAGTTACAATACATTCACACGGTACATATGATACAACTACAACAGTCGACTAAGGAAGTTACATATACAAGTACATTAACGTATATAATATACATGAATACATATCTTCCTATACAATTTTACATACTACTACAAATGACGACGACTACTCCAAAAGATATGAAAGAACTTCATAGCTCTAGCAGCAACCCAAAGCAGAATATCTACAACCTGAAATACTCGGTCTGACCCGAGTATTAAATTCAAAGAAAATAATACTCGGGTCAGTCTAATTCAAACTCAGTTATTAATGCACAGAAGCAATAATAATTAAATAATGAATAGACGATAGTAATTAAACCAAATCAGAATGCAATTCAGAACATTGAATTGAAATAAACAAAACAGTTCAGACCATTGGAATATCAATTAAAACATTAAGATGAGTAGGGCTGCAGTACACGCACGCGTGTACTGCCTCGCCACTACAGCACATGAACTACGCAAAAGATTAATAAATCAAAACAAAATAGAATATCACAAAACCATACCGTGTGGCTGTAGTTCACGCTTGCGTGCACTGCCCTGCCACTATATTGACGATGTACCCAATGAATACCGTGTGGCTGCAGTTCACGCTTGCGTGCACTGCCGTGCCACTACAGTGATGATGTACACAAGTGAATGTAAGAATGTACACAAGTGAATGTACATAACCAACTCAAAACAGTCGCAATACGAAGACAGCAAGTAAAACTGCAACGCTCAAAGTAAAAAAAACATGGATGCAACTAATACCCAGTACCTATATGAAGTACAACAAGGCTCAAGTGCAGTCACAACATAACTGCAAGAAAGCTACAAAATGACCAGAACAACCAAATAGTGAATTAACAATGTCAGAGACCAAAGAATGGCCCGAGACAAGACTCAAGACGAAATACACCTCTATACATACATGAGTGAGGAAATGTAACAGCATATAACAAGCCAACACAGTGAAATGGACTCGCAGCAATATACAGTGACAATATGGTAAAGTGAAGGCAAACAAAGATATGGCCAAAACCCATAGCATACTCGAGGCATCAACAAGTATAACTGTGATGTTCAGAAATAAGCAACAAAATGGTTCGAGTATATGCAGGTCTGACCACAAGACACTGACAGCATTTTTATGTAATAGCAATCAAAGTGAACAATGCACAAAGGCTACAACTTCAAGTGGAAGAATGCACAGTGATGTAAAACATCAAGACCAATTGCAAATGAATAATGCAGTGGTCCATAAACAACTATATGAAACAGGACAAGGCAACATGAACAATAGTTAGGTGGTCTGCAACCATACCAAAGGAGTAACATGTACAAAGCACATAATCGATGTGAAGGAAATCAATACCAACACATGAACCACTAACTACAGATGGGAACTTCAAAATATCAGACTTGAACAAGGGTAAGTATACAAAGAACACAAGTTTACTTGCAGGAAAATAGTGCAGTGATAAAAATGCGGTGATAGGCAGCAGTGAACAGCACATTGAAGCAATCCAGCACATGTAAATAAACTGCAACTGCCGGAGTGGCACATAGTATGCAGGGATACTCGAAAAACAACATGAAGCTGGACGGAACAAACATCTAAAAGTATTTGGTTCGAGTGCTTACATAACAATGCAATGGTTCTTTCAGAAATACGCTACAGGAGAACAACCCCAATGCAAACTCAGGTCGAACAGAGACTAAAGACCAAGCCTTAATGAAGACAAGCTACTGAAGTAAAGGCATGAACCGTGCTCGAGACAACTATCACATGGTCTCAAACGTGAAATGAATCCGAGGAATGCAACTGAATTTAAGTGAATGGCAACACACATTACATCAGTGAATGACTCAAGTAATATGCAGTAACACAGAACAACCCAAAAATCGTGTACATGTAAAACGAAGAAACCAAATGAATAGACAAATGCCACAGTGAAATGCGTGACAAAAGTCGATCAAGCCCAAAGTTTTTCTCGTCACGAAATCCAGTATACTATTCGATCAATACCCGGCAGTAAAATCAAAAGGGCCAAAATAACCACGACCAATGTCAATGCCGAAGTCAAAGAATGTCAAGGTCAACCTAAAATAAATTTCCAGAAATTCGAACGAGTCAAGCCATACTCAGAATCAACAGCCCCAAAAATCAATTCAAGGCAGAAAAGCATCGACAACAAACAAAATCAGATCAAAGCCAAAGAAACGAAAACAACAAACGACTTCGACCAGTTCGAAATAGATGTGAGTAATGTAAATTACTCACCTAGTCGACGAATTGAAGCCAAGCACACCGCAGAAGCCACGCGAGACGAGCAACCATCGGAATCGAAACCCTAATTCCAGAAAGAAGCCGAAGCCCTAATTCGACAAAGAGAGACCGCCATTTTTCTTTTCGTTTAGGGTTTCGAATAATTGAAAATGAGAGAGAGGGATCGGGTTAGCCAACAGAAATGAAGAGGGGAACGGTTATAAGAACGAAGAGAGGGGGATGGGTCGAACGACATTCAAAAATAAATGGCCGGTAATCACAAATTTCAAAGCTCACAACACATAACAAATTTTATTTTATTTTATTTTTAAGAATTTCTTTTAACAATTTATAAATCAATTTAAAATTTAAAAATTTAAAACTTCAAAAGGAAATTTGCAATAATATTAATCATTTAAGTCGATTATAAATCGATGCGAAATACCGGGTTGTTACAGACTCCCCTCCTTAAAGAAATTGCGTCCTCGCAATCATAAGGAACAAACGGGTAAAAGGTAACAACCATAAAAGCATGTCATCACATGATGAAGAAATTCGAAGTAGGAAGTTCACCATAAAGAGCATGATAGAGAAAGCCTGATCGTGATTGCTCGATGAATTCTCTGGATTCCAAAGTGAAATTCATAGGATTTGAGAACCAATCAACTTTCACGAGAAAACATCTTTATTTCGAAGGTGACGAACCCCCGAAACATTGATGTGAAAAGAATGTTGCTCAACGTCAAATCTGGTGAAACTTCAATTTCTTCAATAATACCAGGCTTAAAAATAGAAATCGGAAATTCCTAAGGCATTTCCGTAATTGGAAGACGTAGAAAACGTCATGAATAGTAGAAAATTGAGCCGGTACACTGGCGTAGTACAATATAAACGCCAAAGAAATCTTTTAATTTCATAAAGGAAATTCACAAATTATCAACAAAATCTAATTATCAATAGATAATTCAGAGATCTCAAATCACAAATATTCGATTATCAAAAACGATAATCAAATCAACAAGTATTCGATTATCAAAATCGAAAATCAATCTTAAATCACAAATATTTAATTATCACAAACGACAATTAAATCTCAAATATCTAATTATCAATAGATAATTAGAAACAATAAATATCTGATTATCAAAAACGATAAATCAGAAATCACGAATCAACGATTATTTAATTATCACAATTGATAATCAAATCACAAATATCTAATTATCACAAACGATAATTAGATCTCAAATATCTGATTATCACAAGCGATAATCAGAAACAATAAATATCTGATTATCAAAAACGATAAATCAGAAATCATAAACATCCAATTATCAAAACGATAATCAGAAATTACCACAACGGTAATCAAATTTCAAATTACAAATTTTTCAATTAACGAGTCCGAAATTAACCGAAATAGCAAACACACATGACTCATAACCACGAGTTTTACTAAATCGTTTAATTCGCTTCATCGTTTCCTTGAAAGTGTTAAATTGTGTATTTTAAATAAATAACATTTTACGTTCTCAAACGGACAAGTCCGGAATTAAGCGAATCGGTAAAAGAAAGGGGTCATAGTCCTCGATTTTTCTGAAACGTTTAATTCGCTTCCTCATTCTTTTGAAAGTGCAAATCGTAAAGATTTTGAAAACAATTTTGATTTATATTTTGAAATATTTTGAAGAATAACAAATTTTTAAAACACGTGATTAAAATAGCAATGTCAGTAGCAACTTCGACATACGTCAAAATTTCATCGAAATAATTGGCATCAAAATATAATACCAATGAATTTTCGTTCATCAAAAAGGTCACAAGAATCTTCTCAAAGATAGAAAGGGATATCATACCCTAAACTTGTATTCATAACAAGTCAATAACACACGAATTCACCAATGCACAAGAATTGATAAAACTTATCAATAGAAATCACGAAAATTGGTGAAGCACAAATTCTAGAAATCCTCACAAGAAATCCAGAAAACACAAGCTAAGAGTATGAGAACTCGAACGCGAGTATGAAAACTCGAACCGGAGTATGAAAACTCGAACGCGAGTATGAAAACTCGAACCGGAGTATGAAAACTCGAACGCGAGTATGAAAACTCGAACGGAGTATGAAAACTCGAAGGAGAGTATGAAAACTCGAACGGAGTATGAAAACTCGAACGGAGTATGAAAACTCGAACGGAGTATGAAAACTCGAACGGAGTATGAAAACTCGAACGGAGTATGAAAACTCGAACGGAGTATGAAAACTCGAACGGAGTATGAAAACTCGAACGGAGTATGAAAACTCGAACAGAGTATGAAAACTCAAACGGAGTATGAAAACTCGAACAGAGTATGAAAACTCAAACGGAGTATGAAAACTCGAACGGAGTATGAAAACTCAAACAGAGTATGAAAACTCAAAGGAGAGTATGGAAACTCACCAACACGCGAGCATGAAAATTCATCAACACATGTAACGCATAACGAGAACGGGAGCACGAAAACTCACCTACATGCGAGCATGAAAACTCACCAACACGTGCAATGCAAAGCGAGAACGGGAGCACAGAATCTCACCTACACGTGAGCATGAAAATCACCAACACGGGCAACGCAAAGCGAGAACGGGAGCACGAAATCTCACCTACACGCGAGCATGAAAAATCATCAACACGTGCAACGCAAAGCGAGAACGGGAGCACGGAATCTCACCTACCCGCGAGCATGAAAAATCATCAACACGTGCAACGCAAAGCGAGAACGGGAGCACGGAATCTCACCTACACGTGAGCATGAAAATCACCAACACGGGCAACGCAAAGCGAGAACGGGAGCACGGAATCTCACCTACACGCGAGCATGAAAAATCATCAACACGTGCAACGCAAAGCGAGAACGGGAGCACGGAATCTCACCTACCCGCGAGCATGAAAAATCATCAACACGTGCAACGCATAACGAGACGCTATCTCATGGTTGCAAGCCATTAATTTTGACACACGAATGGCCCGAAGACCGTGGGGCGCTACCCCACATGTGTGAGTCGAAATCACACAGATTGAGGTCCAGACTAACCAAAAAATCAAAAGAGGTATGTGTGAGTGGAATCACACAAGTGGTGTCTAGTCTAACCTCACAATCAAAAGAAAAGTATGTGTGAATGAAATCACACAAGTGGTGTCTAGACAATCCTCAAAGCCCAAGAGATATGTGTGAGACGAAATCACACCGATGAGGCCTAGTCTAACCGTAAAAATGATCGTCATGATCAACGAGAAGTGTCAATTACACTAAGCTAGTAAATATAAAAGTTTAGCTTCATGTCCCATAACCACTTGCTTAACTTAAATATTTACGAACAAACTGTAAATCTTCACTAATAAAATTTGTCACAAGAGATTCAATCGAATAAGTCCAAGAATTAACCGGCGAAGTAAACGCAAGCGTTATATACCACTCGTTTTACTAAGTCGTTTAATTAGATTTCTCATACGAGTGAAATAAAGATTTGTATATACTAATAGATTGAAAAACAGTTTCAAAAACGAGTTTGGTATTGAAAATAGAGTTGAAAACATTCTGATAAAAGAGTTTTTGATATTTACTACTAGTATTGAAACCTTTATATTTTTAAAGTGACAAATCACAAAAATGATTGTAAAAACAATCAATCACAAGAATTCACATACGAAGACGTGAATAGAATCCAAAGAAATCGATACCGAATTCATCGAAAGGTATGTTCACAAAAATCCCGAAGAGAAGGTCATCAAAGTTGCTAATAAATGATAACAACAAATCGGGAAATAATCAAGAATCGATTAAATTCGAAAACCAAATCAATTCACTAAGATTCACATTCGAAGACGTGAATAAAATACAAAGAATTCGATTCCAAATCCATCAAAGTAGGAATACCCAAAATTCCTGAAATAGAAGTTATCAAAGTCGACAAAGGTGATAACAACTAACCGGAAAAGAAGAACCGATCAACAATTGGAAAAACAAAGCAGAACGAGTATAAATACTTGAATGACTTTAGCAAAAGTAAAAGTCAAGTCAACGTCGATATCGACAAGGCAAAGACCAAGACAATTTCTTTTATACCAAAGAAATTTTTAAAACCATCAGAGAGAGGCACATGAAAGCCAAAAACCATGGATAAACAGACAGAGTCGACAATTGGAATGCAATTTGTCTCATAGATTGATACCCAAAACCCAATTGTATGGAGACTGCATTAAGTACACGAATCAGAGATAAGAATGCCTATAGATAGCAGTTCGAATAAACAATGCGAGTTCAAATCGAAGTGGGTACTAGTTGCAGCAATATGCAACTTGGTAGAGCATATATACTCTGATACTTAGAAGTGTAAACTCAAGTGAGCAAGTGCGACAGAGAATAGCAGCACTACTCACGAATAAGCGTTAGGAATTCATTCCTAAAAATCAAAGATGGTCTTAAGACAAAGATGTGAAATAAAACATCGACAAATAGTTGTAACACATGTACTATCTAAGTTATGTTTTATATTTGTTCTAAACCCCAGGCTCTGATACCAAGCTGTGACGCCCCACCTCTATACCCACGCTAGCCAAGAACACTACGGTGTAGTGCTGTCAACTAGCACGGAGAATAAGGCTGTTGAGGAGCGGCCATCAATAGTTGGCCTTACACTAGTATTGGTTATCTCGATGGGAGTGATATAAATATATATATTCTTTCATTTTTCATCTCTGATTTATTTTCTCCCATCGACATACCCCAATTCCAGTATAAAACGAACTACGATGGTTCGTAATAGTTTAGAACAGTAAATATAAAATAACAACACAGATAATATAAATGCGGAACACAGATGGAACAGAAAGTCTCATATATATATAATAACTGATGTCAGTTACAATACATTCACACGGTACATATGATACAACTACAACAGTCGACTAAGGAAGTTACATATACAAGTACATTAACGTATATAATATACATGAATACATATCTTCCTATACAATTTTACGTACTACTACAAATGACGACGACTACTCCAAAAGATATGAAAGAACTTCATAGCTCTAGCAGCAACCCAAAGCAGAATATCTACAACCTGAAATACTCGGTCTGACCCGAGTATTAAATTCAAAGAAAATAATACTCGGGTCAGTCTAATTCAAACTCAGTTATTAATGCACAGAAGCAATAATAATTAAATAATGAATAGACGATAGTAATTAAACCAAATCAGAATGCAATTCAGAACATTGAATTGAAATAAACAAAACAGTTCAGACCATTGGAATATCAATTAAAACATTAAGATGAGTAGGGCTGCAGTACACACACGCGTGTACTGCCTCGCCACTACAGCACATGAACTACGCAAAAGATTAATAAATCAAAACAAAATAGAATATCACAAAACCATACCGTGTGGCTGCAGTTCACGCTTGCGTGCACTGCCCTGCCACTATAGTGACGATGTACCCAATGAATACCGTGTGGCTGCAGTTCACGCTTGCGTGCACTGCCGTGCCACTACAGTGATGATGTACACAAGTGAATGTAAGAATGTACACAAGTGAATGTACATAACCAACTCAAAACAGTCGCAATACGAAGACAGCAAGTAAAACTGCAACGCTCAAAGTAAAAAAAACATGGATGCAACTAATACCCAGTACCTATATGAAGTACAACAAGGCTCAAGTGCAGTCACAACATAACTGCAAGAAAGCTACAAAATGACCAGAACAACCAAATAGTGAATTAACAATGTCAGAGACCAAAGAATGTCCTGAGACAAGACTCAAGACGAAATACACCTCTATACATACATGAGTGAGGAAATGTAACAGCATATAACAAGCCAACACAGTGAAATGGACTCGCAGCAATATACAATGACAATATGGTAAAGTGAAGGCAAACAAAGATATGGCCAAAACCCATAGCATACTCGAGGCATCAACAAGTATAACTGTGATGTTCAGAAATAAGCAACAAAATGGTTCGAGTATATGCAGGTCTGACCACAAGACACTGACAGCATTTTTATGTAATAGCAATCAAAGTGAACAATGCACAAAGGCTACAACTTCAAGTGGAAGAATGCACAGTGATGTAAAACATCAAGACCAATTGCAAATGAATAATGCAGTGGTCCATAAACAACTATATGAAACAGGACAAGGCAACATGAACAATAGTTAGGTGGTATGCAACCATACCAAAGGAGTAACATGTACAAAGCACATAATCGATGTGAAGGAAATCAATACCAACACATGAACCACTAACTACAGATGGGAACTTCAAAATATCAGACTTGAACAAGGGTAAGTATACAAAGAACACAAGTTTACTTGCAGGAAAACAGTGCAGTGATAAAAATGCGGTGATAGGCAGCAGTGAACAGCACATTGAAGCAATCCAGCACATGTAAATAAACTGCAACTGCCGGAGTGGCACATAGTATGCAGGGATACTCGAAAAACAACATGAAGCTGGACGGAACAAACATCTAAAAGTATTTGGTTCGAGTGCTTACACAACAATGCAATGGTTCTTTCAGAAATACGCTACAGGAGAACAACCCCAATGCAAACTCAGGTCGAACAGAGACTAAAGACCAAGCCTTAATGAAGACAAGCTACTGAAGTAAAGGCATGAACCGTGCTCGAGACAACTATCACATGGTCTCAAACGTGAAATGAATCCGAGGAATGCAACTGAATTTAAGTGAATGGCAACACACATTACATCAGTGAATGACTCAAGTAATATGCAGTAACACAGAACAACCCAAAAATCGTGTACATGTAAAACGAAGAAACCAAATGAATAGACAAATGCCACAGTGAAATGCGTGACAAAAGTCGATCAAGCCCAAAGTTTTTCTCGTCACGAAATCCAGTATACTATTCGATCAATACCCGGCAGTAAAATCAAAAGGGCCAAAATAACCACGACCAATGTCAATGCCGAAGTCAAAGAATGTCAAGGTCAACCTAAAATAAATTTCCAGAAATTCGAACGAGTCAAGCCATACTCAGAATCAACAGCCCCAAAAATCAATTCAAGGCAGAAAAGCATCGACAACAAACAAAATCAGATCAAAGCCAAAGAAACGAAAACAACAAACGACTTCGACCAGTTCGAAATAGATGTGAGTAATGTAAATTACTCACCTAGTCGACGAATTGAAGCCAAGCACACCGCAGCAGCCACGCGAGACGAGCAACCATCGGAATCGAAACCCTAATTCCAGAAAGAAGCCGAAGCCCTAATTCGACAAAGAGAGACCGCCATTTTTCTTTTCGTTTAGGGTTTCGAATAATTGAAAATGAGAGAGAGGGATCGGGTTAGCCAACAGAAATGAAGAGGGGAACGGTTATAAGAACGAAGAGAGGGGGATGGGTCGAACGACATTCAAAAATAAATGGCCGGTAATCACAAATTTCAAAGCTCACAACACATAACAAATTTTATTTTATTTTATTTTTAAGAATTTCTTTTAACAATTTATAAATCAATTTAAAATTTAAAAATTTAAAACTTCAAAAGGAAATTTGCAATAATATTAATCATTTAAGTCGATTATAAATCGATGCGAAATACCGGGTTGTTACAGATAGTGTGGTGGGTTTATGGAGAAGTAGTTCATGTTGAATTTGAGGCTTAAGGCCGGATATGAAACAGTTAAGGAAGGCTTCGGAAGGTAAGGTAGTGATTCTGTTGCTTAGGTTTTCAAATTGTGATTGGTACTCTTCGACGGAGGAGTGTTGTTTGAGTTTGAAGAGAGCGGATTGAGGGTTGGTGTGTGAGGGGGGGCCGAATCGTTGTTCCAAGGCTAATGTGAATGCATTCCATGAAGACAATTGTTTGTTTCGATGCATCCACTGAAACCACGTGAGGGCTTGGGATTGCATGGAGAAACTTGCTAGGTCAAGGCGTTGTTCGTCGGGTGTATTATGGTAAGCGAAAAAACGTTCGGCTTGAAATAGCCAATCGAATGGATTAGATCCATCGAAGTTGGAGAGTTCGCATTTGGCAGGACGAGGTGATGTGTAGATTGGGTTGGGTAATAATGGTGATTCACGATACTGTTGAGTGTTTGAAGAGGATATGGAAGATTGTGGCGAGTGTGCAGGGTTGGTGGATAGTTTGGTATTGATATCTGCAACTGTTTTGATCAGTTGTTGTAGAGAAGATTGGATTTCATTGATCTGGGTTTGCTGGGTTTGTAGTAGATTGGTGTGGGATGTTTGAGTGGCTTGTATGGTGTTGATGGTTTCTTGGTGTTGAGTAGATGAATCACGGAGTTGGGCAATGGCTTCGTCGACTTGGCGAGTCATGATGAGAAAATAATGGAAGGTTACGGAGGTTTGTGGGAAGGTGAGGAAGTCAGTGGAATCACCAAAATGAAAGCAACTAACACCAGATTCGACAATGCAACAGAAAAGAGAAGAAGTTTTTTTTTGAGGAGGAGAGGAAGAAAGGATAGACAGAAGAGAGAGAAGAAAGCAGAGAAATGCAGTACTAAATTTCTGTCCTTTTTCATAACAACTTTGCCTCCATATATAGATGGGCAAATACAAGCTATTGGCTAATACCTTGCCACTTGGCGATACACGATTAAAGATATAAAAAGATGTAACTAACTTTGTAACAAATTTATTATTTTGCAGAAATATAGAAAATAAAAGAAGCTACTATTTGTTAACTTGTGCACCACGTCGCTGCAGTGAAAGATTCCAGGTTGTTATTAGTCTGTGAACCTTCTAGACACTCTAATGTTCCTCTGAGGCCTTGTATTCTGAATAGCACCCGTATCACACTGCTCTATTCAACCCACTCTGACTCACCGCATCGCCTTGCTTCCATCAACAAATTACATGGTGTTAAACACCCTTCTCCCCTGACCACCTCACAACCACTGTCCATCACCTCAAAAACTTCCCTCCTACAACTCACTGCTACACCCTTGCACATCCTCCCCACAGCAGCACCTTCCCATCATTTCTGCAAATTCCTGCCACTGTCTCACTTCTTCCCACGCACAACTATCACATGCATCCCTCGCATCCACCACTCGCAGCTGTTCCTCTACATTATATACCACTACTGCAACACTGTTATACTATTCAACTCCCTAAACCATCGTTTCTATCAGAAGCACAACCTACCACCCACTTCAGTTAGAGGCACAACCCTACATCTGCTCCATTACTACCTTGCATCATCTGCCGTATCACAGTGCACAATACTTCATACCACACTTCTTCCTGCCACATTACTCACAACAATTCCTTACCAGCAACCTTCCTCTAACATCACCATTTGCATGCGATCATACTTCCTCTCCACCAAACCATACGTATATACATGCTCACATCTCCACAGTCATAACAACATCACTTCATAACAACTTCTGCCAAACTCTCCGACCTTCCCCTGCCTTGTCTTACTACTCCACATTGCCAACTACCCCTATCATCACTTCCTTCTCCTCATAACACTGCATAGCAACCACCATCAGTGCCATCTCTGCCATAAAAACATCACGCTGCCTTATACAAGCTTCCGACCACTCCAACACCACCATTAGAAATTCAAATGCCTCTACTGCCTAAATCGCAACCACCATAGAAACTCTAACCATCACCCAGTGCTTCATCGTAACCACTCCCATTCCCTTGCAACCTCAACTTCATCAACAGCCCCCAATCATCGACAACGACCTCCATCCGCCACTCCACTGACAACCAGAGCAAAACTGGAATCCTGCAAAACCACCCTCTGCTACAACTTCATCACGCAAGAAACCCTCACAATCGCGTCGAGACCTAAAACTTCCACAAACTTTGCAAATAGTTTACAAAAAAAATTCCTGTCAGTTTTGTTTGGGTAAACGATAAAAAAATTACCTTGCTTTTATTTTCGTTCGATTTTTTTTTTTAAAATTGTTTAAATCTTGTTCGACTCCTTTTTCAGGTTGAAAAGGCAGAAATTTACAAGGAATTTCTCGTTAAATAATTGCTCAACTATGCTTGCTTGCTTATGTATAAAACAAAATTTTGCCACATTAAAATAAATTGTTAGTAATTCTGCACGCTCTTGTATTATGCTCTTATCGCTTGTTTTTATTTTCTTTGCATTGTTGTTTGCTTGCATTTTAAAAATATTCATATTAAAAAAACAAATTTCATTGAAGTTGCATTGTTAATTTCAAACTAGAGTCTAATTATGATGATAACTTAATTTTTATTCAATGTTTTCATGAGTAAAATGACTAAAATTTCATGATGATGACCGGAACTTATATTTAACTTGTTCATGTTAATTAAAAGTAAATTCTTTATTTGTAAATATTTTCAAAAACTTACATTCATCTCTTTGTAATTAAATTTTTCATTTAGGAATTTTTCATGTTGCATTTGAATTTTGTGGGTAGTATCCACTGAAAACCCTCACGAGACAACACTCGGCCTACTAGGGATACCTAAAAGTTTAACAGCTTGTTGCATACTCTCAATGCAATCAAACTTCCTATGAAAATGGATTTATCTTAGTTTTTCTTTATTCGAGAATGAATAAAAAGATATATGTGGGGGTATTTGATGTGCACGTAAATATGCATATTTTTACTACTATATTAATCTAATTTGATTAAATAAATGAGCATATAGGGTAGTATAACTTGTTTAAACCAAAATTCAAATTGTTTTCAAATCGACATTTTTTCCTCTTCATATAGAAGCAAAATGGTCATTTTTGTGCATATACTAATTGAGAATATATATCTGCATATTTTATTTTTATTTGTAGGAAAATTGGATGGAAATTATAAGAGGCTTCATGTATTCATGCATGCATAGGAGAAAGAACCAAATGGAGATGGAAAAAAAAATCAATTCATGCATCATGGAGGACCCCACCTACCCACTTACCTTGATCTACAATTAGGAGCTAATGCACGTGCCAGTGGAGATAAAAGTTACATGCACATCTAATGATGGATTGTGCTTATGTTAATGACAACTTGGAGGTCACACTTCCTGAAGGGGTACTTTGGGTAGTCTCCAAAAATATGCATTAGGGTTTTAGGCATGTATAAATAACCCTTATGTTTCATGTAGTAAGCTTTTAGCCTTCTCTTTCTTTAGTTTAGTTTTAGGCTCAAAGAAATAAACAAACAAAAACTCTCTTTTATTTTTCATGGCTACTTAGCCATTTTCTTTTTATGTAATTTCTTATATGCAATTTTAATTCATGCTATTTTATTTCATGTTCTTTTCTTTTATGTTAGTAGCTTAGATTGCTTATTGCAAGTAGTTTGTCTCTCCTTTTATTTTAATTATCTTGCATTTTCCTTTTGTTTTTTGTTTCACGTTGAACTCTATATTTATTGAAATGATAACAAATATAAGAAGCTAAAACCATTCAATTTAGGGGTAATGAAGCTCTTTTAATCATGTAGATTCAACATTTTGCTAATTTTTGATCTTCTTTTGTGCTTAATGGAAATGTTTGAATGGTAAACTTTTGTTGTTTTAGCTTTTAATTTGATAGCATATGTTGTTGATACCAAATAAGCGATGCTTAAAAAAACATAAACTACCTCTTCATCCACATATGATGTTGGTAATGAAGTGACTTTAGAATCAAAATTTGATGGTCTATATTACACATCAATAGTAAACAGATCATGCTTAGAATAGATTTTATTTTCAAGTTCATTGTCAATTTTCATGAGAGTTAACAAATGGTTTAGTGGGTGGATTATAGTTTAATGGTTTATGTTGGGCTAATTAATAGCACAAATATGTCATATTTATGATAAACACATCAACTAAATTCACTAATGACCCAAAGAGAGATCATAATTTAAGTTTGTTGATTTATGTTATCGTGAGAAGGGAATTACCTCTAAATTGTCTTCTACTCTCATATTTTTATTCACTTTTAGTTTTTGTTAGTTTTTAGAAATTTTTAGTTAATCACAACTTTAAATTCTTGTTTTAATTTGATTGAGTAGGAATATTAAATCAATACGATTCCCTACAGATCGACCCGTACTCGCCACGTACTAATATTGTACGCCGTGCTTTTGTAGTTATTTTTATTAAAATTTTATTGACTATTTTTCTATTCCGATGGAAAGTTAGCCAGTTCAACATTTCCTAAGATAGGATTATATGCTGAAAGACAAGGGTTACCTAATGTGTGTGCATATGTTTAAAGAAAATAGAGGATATATATATATATATATATATATATATATATAATAGAGCATTTTGAAAAATCCTTTCAAAAATAATAATTATGCCTCTCATACGTATCCTTTTCACTGTTGACGGGTAAAATAAGCTCTGATACCAAATATAACAACCTGCCCCAAAAGAGGCCTAAATTTCGATGCAGAAAAAGCCAATCGAAACTTAGTCCTATTTCGAAGCTGGTTGTTGGGTGGTAAAAAAATATAGAGTTATCTATCTATTCTTTCAGAATTCGTAGCGGAAGGACAAGATATAATAGTGGTAATAGTACCCATTTTATTTAAAATCAAATATCATAAAACATAACAAAATTTCAATATCAATCGTTACATCATCTTGTTCAAAAATACATATCATGGGTATAATAGAAAGCAACATGAATAGATAAATAACTACTGCCACAAGCTCCACTATTATCATCTCCATGCATCATCATCTCCTTGCCTAACCTGTATTGTAATAAGCAGAGAGACAGAACAACAAATGTCTGGTGAAAAGAAATCTTAAGCTTTTCTATGGCAGTAGCTGTGTAGTATAATTTAAATAAGAATATCTATTATGCATTTAAAACCATTTAATACTTCATATAAGGGAAAGAGGCGGCCCTTAAATAACCACTTAATACCTTCAATCTGTGAAGTAGGTTTCCTAATTTCATAACCTATAACCATTGTTATTAATGTCTTCCAATGCAAGAGATAGTACCCAAGTCACTTAATACCCTTTACTGGAATAGGCAGACCCTGACTAATTAAGACCTCAATTTAGGTAGGTCCCCATTATTTAATACATATTCACAAGGCAGACTCCTCACGTATGCCTATCTAGTTGACATTGCATGGAATCTCTTCGAGCCATATAATACTTCTTTTATGGGGAGGCGGACCTTACAATGATCACTTAATACCTTACCCACGAAGCAGAATCTTTTTGAGATACCATCTACCATGCCTAACCTCTAACCCTTGACCATTTAATACTTCATTTAGGGAAAAGAGGCGGGTCGTCAAACAACTACTTAATACCTCAAAACCCCCGAAGCAAGTCCTTTGTCTTATGATCTGTACCCATGGAGACATCTCGCATTAGTCCTAATTTGTTTGTATCGGTAGATAGGTTAGCTGGGCATACTACCCTATAGAATTAGAACAGACCCCAGTGTCATCCGTAGTTACTTATCATAAGCGATGTCATACATCAGCCCCAAAGTCACATTACTGGTAGCCAGATTAGCTGGACAGACTTCCCTATGCTTTTACTGATCTCGCATCCCCATGAATTTGTCATATTTACACCACTCTCAATATATTATTACACACCTCATCGTGTTCGTTATTTAGATTTTATAAGAATTCCTTCTTATTTTGCCTTAATAATCAATTACTTTCTTAAGGAGGATTTAATGAAAATTATTACCTAATTAAAAATGCAATTAACGCGTTATAATTGTAAGCTATTTACGGTAATTTATATATATATAAACACACACTTATTACTTCCTATGCATGCAGAGATTATGCCCTAAACTAGCATTTAAATGTCAAATCTTTCAAAATTATACAATTCTTGTCTCCATGATAACATAACATAAATAGACATAAATTAAGTAGTCAAACATCAAATCGATAGACTTGTATATAGAATCTAAATCCAACTTATTTCATATTAGAAAAATGAAATGAACGAAAAATGGAAACTTACTATTTAATCAATTCTACGCTCTATTCAACTTCTTTTACATGAATTTAGGCAAGGGAAATTCCATTAAATTTTGTAGAAATAGGTGGTGGAAACTACAAATAAAGATTCATGTTTACATACCATTTCTAAATGAAATCCCTTGAGCGGATTTGGAGAAAAAGATAAATAATGGAATATAATGTAAAATATATAAACCGCAAAATCCATACAAACTCCATCATTTTAATAAAAAACAATTAAGATTCCAACCTAAGAATTAGAATTTTGTTTGGAGGAATACTGGGGATTCTTAATATTATGTTTTTATAATCCAAAACTCCCCGAGGCATATATCAAATCCAAAATATACTATTCAACTACTAAAATAGAAAACCTAAAATTTTCGCTCGTAGTTGGTCCTTAGCTTTGCTTTTCTTTAGATTTGAAACACCTATTTTAGTCTCCTTCGGATCTCTTCTTTTTAGTATATACAGTAACATATTTTTATACATATAAGATTCAGAAAATCAAAGGTTGTAGGAGAAGAGGTTTGGAAAATAAATAATAAACAAAGGTAGGTATAAAGGATTCCTTACTTGAAACCCTAACTAAGTTTTTTGAATCTTAGAAGAGAAAAACTGACGTAGCTTCACTGATGTTATCAAAATATTTATGAATAAAAGTGAGAAGTCTAGGGTTTCATTTAGAGTGGTTGGTATGCACCAGAACCGTTGGATGAAGGTCAGTTGAAAATTATAAATTTGGAATGTTCAAATTAACAAACCATAGCCACCACTTAATAGGAAGCGGTTGAGCACCCCTACTACTGGTCGGCGACTAGCGACCAACCAGTCGAGTTCAGCGGTCGACTTCCCCCTTATTTCGAGAACGTTGATTTTGTGTCATTGTTTTATTTATTATATTGCTTAATTAATATTTAAGATCAACTTTTATTTCAACGTTTACTTAAACTCCAATTTTAATTACTACTAACTTTTGAATTTTAATTTAGGAATAAATTAATTAATTATTTAAATTTAAATTTTAATTAAATTATTTTAAAATCGAAAACTCAAACGCTCATAACTTCTTTGTTTGAGCTCTGTTTTCAACATATTATATACGAAAATTTGTCAGAATTTTACCATGAATGCAACTGTATAACTTTCATGGTTAAGTTTTATTTTTTGCCTAGAAACCACCATAAATCTTACTTTAGTTAGAAAAATCTTATCATTAAGGAGAAATTAGCAAAATTAACATTTAGATTTAGAGATTTACTGTTGGAGACATTTTGGAGCTTCTGTTCATCTCAAGATTTGTGCACTTTTTAATTTTCTTTGGACTTGGGTGAGTAGTTAGGATCTCTCACTTGCTAATTTGTCATTATACACCTTAAAATGACTTTTGGATCCTAAAATGTGTTTTAAAACTTTACTAATTACATATGTTAATTTGGAAACCTTTTATGAAGTTTAATTAAAATGGTATTCTTATGAATCTCCCTTGTTCTTATAGTTCTTCTGTAGTTTCTACTCTTAGATCTAGGCTCTAATTTGACATACATGGATGTATGCTTGTTAGAATATATTGCATGTAATGATTGCTCGAATGTATGATGTTTGTTTGGTTGAAAACGCCGATTGAGTAGTGATTCAAAAGTAGGATTGAATTCATGGATCAGTGATGATCTATGAAGGAGACTTGACCTAAATTTGGTGCGATCCATGTAGGGGGACAAGGAAGGCCTCGCAAGGCTATGAATCAAGTTTCAAGTCATTTGGAGTTAATTTCCTTGAGTTATGGTCAACTGTAGCTGGATTGATCGTGATTCGAAGGCCTTGAATCGATGGAGGTTGGATTTGGGGCAAGCTCGTGTTTTAGAAAGGTTTGCTTCGGGTCATATGGTGAAGTGCATCAGGTCGCTTGCGTAAGTGTATGAGTCGTTTAGGGAAGGTGGAAAAGGGCAAGTGGCAGTGGCCCATGGATCGGTACCGACCCATGAGGTAGCTTGGATTGGTGATGAAGGGATTTGAGTTCAAGAAGTGTTATGGTCCTTCGTAGCATGGTTTGGTGAGAGTCATTAGTTATTAGATCGGTGAAGCTAAATGGAAGGAGTTGTGCTAAGTGTTGTATTGGTGACACATGGATCAGTACCGATCCATGGGTTAGTATATATCGGTGGTGGTGGGTAGGACGTAGGGACTTTGGCTAGTGTTGTGCTTGCTTCGGGTCATTTATGCGTTTTTTCTGGGCCAAGCATATGAAAAATTCAGGTCGCCTACACTCGTGTGCTCTTCAAGCCATATTAACTTTGCTTCAAGCTAAGGCTCGGGTCGGTACATAGTTGTACAACTCGGTAGGGAACTTTCGACAACGACGCCATGCAATTTGACGACGATGATTTTCTAATAGGGAGTGATAGCTTCAACGATGGGATGACTGTACTTTGAGATGTAGAGTGACTACGAGTCGAAATGAAGGAACTGTTGGATGAAGGTTATATGATAAATGATGATATTCTATGACCAATGATGGTTGTCAAGAATAGTCCCAACCATGAAGACTTTAGATGAGAGTTGTAAGGACAGGTTTGGATGTTCTCTATTGCAAATGATGTGTGCAAATGGATCATTGATATTCATAGATTCTGAGTGTACTTGTAAAGACGGGGTATGTGAGGACGCTTACTTAGGAGTGCAATGTGCCCCAGATCACATGATGTTTCAATCCATTTTACCCTGAACTGAATGCGATGGCAATCTAGTTCTAGGCCTATTGAGTAGCATGGATTCATGTTTCGAGAAGCCTAGAAGTTGAGCAGTCCTTTACTATGCGATGAGGTCATGCGAGTATGTGTGTGTGTATGCAGTGCACTGTGTAAGTGAATGTGAGGATGGATATGGACACTATGTTTGCTTTCGTTGCTTATCACCCTAGGGATGTCACATAACGTGAATATCCCCAATTTAGATATATGGATGCCCATTGGTACTTTGATGTATAGTACAACATGACGATGTAGAGTAGCATATATTCTATGCTATGTGCTAACTCCATGGGTGTAGGGACATGTTATGTATGATTTTCCATACCATTGCTCTATTATATCAACTTTATAATGAGATTTTCTATTGCACATACCAGACTATTGTTCGACTCGGTATTTTATGCTTTGATTCCGATTATTCCGAATACTCTTAAATGAGTAGATCAGCAGGTCTGATGAGCACATGGAACTGGATAGGAGATGAGCATGAGATATACTCTCGTATTACAATATTTAGCTGTTATTGCTAATCATTTCGCTGTGCAGCACTGTAGAGCTTACTAGTGTTATTATCTATTTAGCATCAGTTGTCTACTTAGAGTTTATTATTAGTTTTATAAACTTTATCACTTATGTTGAATAACTGTATGTATTTGAGTGCTTTGATTTCTATGATTCATTCGGTTATTATTGGCCTACCTATTTTATATTTGAAATGTTTTACTACCATATTTCATTTGATGTGTTGTGAGTCATATGACTGGTTATGAGATTGATTTACTTTACTATAACCTTGACAATCGTCCTACATCGGTCGAGCACCGTTGCAGTGCATTATACAAGTTATATTAGGTGCTGATGGTATAGGGCGGTCATCATAGAGCCTATCTCCCATCTCACATCAACATATTGGTGACTAACAAAGTCCTCAATACAACACTTCGAAAGGTGGCACCCTAATGCTATATTAGTAGCTATTATTGTATGAAACTCCACTAAGTATAAGTGATTTTCTAAGATCCTCCAAAGTCTAATTCACATGCCTGCAATAATTCCTCATGTACTCCATTGAGCCTCTTCCATCTACCCGTGGATGGTATGTTGTACTCAAACATAATTCTGAATCCAAAGCACTCTGTAAGCTTCACCAAAACTCATAAGCAAATAATAATCCCGATCACCAACTATAATACTTGGAGCTCCATGTACTTTTACTATAGTCTTCACATAAGTCTTGGCAAACTTTTTTGCCGTCTTGATAGAGTTAAGTGAAACATCTCCCATTTTAAGATCCAAAAATGAATGTCCAATAATGCTACAGTCATCACCAGATTATTTTCAAGCGACAAAGTGATATCAGTGTAATTTTTTTGTAACATAATTAAACAGAGCAGCTATATAATCTCATTACATCATCAAGTTTTACAAAAGTCATTACATCACCGTTAACCCATCTCGTTCCCATAAAGTAAATATATAATATGGTATAAATGGAGTGTCTTGCTCGACATATGAGGATGCTAACATGACACTTAATCAGTTATTAATCTTGGTTTTGCATTGCAGAATTTCAAAATAGCTTTTATTCAAAAAATATGCCTCCTGCTTCGTCTTTGGAGTCTTTATTCGTCTTTTCCAAGAGCTAAACTCAACCTACTCAAATTAATTTTGGGAAATAACAAAAATGGAAATTAGACATAAAGCCTAGTATGAATAATACTTTATCCTAAGCAAACAATCATATTATGAGACCACGTCGCTAAAGCATGGAATGGGTTTCCTCTCACTATTCCAACTTCAGAAATTACATTATATAATATCAAACTATGACCAAACAGAAATCATCAATTTCACATAAGGGTGACATTCTTCTACTGATTTTTACAGTCAGTTCGTTTTTTAGCCTTGTCACTCATGCCTTACTCTTATTAGTTTAATGAGAGTACTAGTCGCCTAAGGTTATTGCTTAGGATTATTATTTGATGTCCCTTCAAATGCACCCCAAATAGTTTACTAGGTTGCGAATAAGGCCTTACACCACCCATCATCAAATATAATGCTGTGTTCATACAAACGGTTGTCATAAAGGCCTTACACCGTTAATTGCCAAATATAAAGTTTAGATTAATGGTTGCCACACATTTCTTACATCACCAATCATCATGTATAATGTCGTGTTTAGAAAATAAATGCTACATAGGCCTTACATCACCAACCATCAAATATAGGGTTGTGTTTAGATAAATGATTACCATACAGGTCTTCCGCCAATAATCATCCAATAATATATTGCCATGAGTCGATGTATCGGCCAAAAAGGCCATTTAACTAGAATTTCATTCTTTAAGTTATTTCATTTCATCTTATCACTATTTATGATCATTTCATCTTTATAATATTCTCAACCACCACTTAGGAAAGATGGCTTCCCAAGTGTTATAAAAATTCATTTATTTACTTATAATTTCTTAGCACTTTAGTTATCACATTGTCAGGGCATAGCCATTACCGATTAATGACTAATGCAAGTTGATAAGTTATCAAGTATCTCAAAATGACATTAAACTATAGCAATTGATAAGTTTTATAGCTATCTCAAATTGACATTAAATATAGAAATTTGATAAGTTTACAACTATCTCAAGTTGAATTAAGCTAACTCCAATTGATATCTTTTGTTGATATTTAGCTATCTCCAGTTGATATTAAGCTATACCCAATTGATATCTCTAGTTGATATTAGCTATCTCCAATTGACATTAAGTTATAACAAATTGATATTGAGCTATGTTATCCCGCCTTTCGGCAAGGCTATGATACCAAAGAATTGGCTGAAAATCAAAGGTAATCAGTCCCAAAGATTAGTTATACACCCGTTCGCTATAGATACTGACAAATTTCGTCCAAGTCCTGATCGAGCTACAGTTAACATGACACGACAGACAAAGCTATGAAAGCCAACGTTCCAATTTTCAAATCAATCGGATTTCGCGTGCTCAGGATAGGAATCGATCAAAACTGAGTCATTTCAAGTTGCTTGGAGTCTTCTCCGAGTCATATTCACGTTTTCTTCGGGTTTTCAAATAGCTTACTTCGGGTCAAAAGAGTGTTCACTTCGGGTCTTTGAGGAACAAGCAACTTCGAGTCATCACAACACCTGCTTCAAGTCGCCAATAGGTTTGCTTCGGGTTAAGGAGATGATTGCTTCGAGTCAAAGCCATGGATCAATCAACGAAAAATGTCTCCACCAATCTCGTATCCATTATGTTAGTATCCATCACTAGCCTCACTTCATACCCATCAGGCACCAGCCTCCTTCATATCCATCAAGCAAAGAAAGCCTGGTTCGTATCAGCCGCTAATCACATCTCTTCGCATCCATCAATATCTCGTTCGTATCCATCTTGCAAACAACATCCAAACCTCCCACTTCGTATCGATACAACGGTGACATATTTCGTATCGATCATTCACCTAATTGATACGAAGAAAATAGCCATGCATTGATACGAATAGAAGGCTCAGGCATCGATACGAAACCAAACGAAAAACATCGATGCAAAGGAATGGAATGTGGATCGATGCGAAAGGCTCGGCAACTGATCGATACGAAAGCGAGGATACATGGTCAATACGAAGAACATAGCAACCGATGGATACAGATGAGAAGCTGTCAACTCAGCATAAAAAGTGGATTGTTCCTGGATTATAGCGCCACACCATCAACCTGATCGATACGTACGCGGATCGATACGAACGTGACAGTCAACCTACAAACCTAAATTTGCATCGATCATAACTCAAGTTCTACAAGTCCAAATGCTATCAAATTTTCACAGGAGCTTGCGTACAACCTTAGGAATGTTCATGATCGATCTCGGTTCGATTGCGCAAGATTTGGATCGATACGAATCTCATTTGTATCGATCATGGATCGACTCGAAATGACCAGGGACCGATCACGTGGGCCACCCACGTGTGATAAGGAGTCTATCGAGATCTAAGCGAGATATTTGCAGCCTACACCTATAAATAGCAGTCTAAGAGCTTCAGAAAAGGGATCTTTGGTTCTCCTACGTCGTTACTCTGCCGAACTCCATTGTAACTCGATTATTAATACCTATACTCTTGTAACCAGCGAGTGATAACCAATAAAACAACAACTCTTCAAAGTGGACATAGGCTACAACGTCGAACCACTATAAATCGTGTGTTTCTACTGCTTTCCTTTTAAATTTTGAGTGTTCTTCACTTTTATATTCTCTACATACTTGCTATTTATGATCTATGATTGTAAACAGATGCTTTCATTGACAATTGGGTGTTTGTGACCAATTTTGATGCAAACAAGCTACAACAAGTTAAGTTAAGCTATAGCAAGTTGAGATTGAGCTAGCACAAGCTGACATCTCCAGTTAATATCAACTATCTTCGATTGACATTAAGCTATAGCAAGTTTAGATTGAGCTATCACAAGTTGAGATTGAGTTATTGCAAGTTGAGAATTGGCTATCGTAAGTTGAGATTGCGCTTTAGCAAGTTGATATTGAGCTATCGCAAATTAAGATTGAGTTATAGCAAGCTGATATGGCAATTTCGTAATTAACTTGAAAACTGATTTATTTCCATTCAAAGGAACTACATTTTACCTAACCCAGTTATATGTCGAATTATCCTTTGTTTACCAAGACTTTACATAGTTTTCTTTTTAGAATTTATTAATCACCTTCTTAATTAATTAATTAATGCCAGTTTTCTTTTTAGAATTTATTAATCACCTTCTTAATTAACTAATTAATACCCTTTTGTAATTAGCTTTTCCCTCTCCCAATAATTCATATTAATTCAAAATTGCATGGAAAAAATCCCAAAAATTTATCAAAAATCTTAATCACCATATTTTGCCTCATATAAAATTTTCAAGCTAAAATAAATATTTTAAATATTTAATTTTAAAAATTAGACATTTCCTAATTTTGAACATTCATATAAATTCTAAATCATTTCAGGAAATTATGAAATTAAACCCCCCCTCCATATTATTATTGTAACGACCCGGAACTTCCGATCCCGAAAATTCCAGATGGTTAATGAAAGAAGAAAGAGAAAGAAGAAGAAAACAACAACAAGTCACAAAATCCTCACATTTGCAGCGGATCAAATATAATATCAAATAAGATATCAGTTATACAAAGAAAACTATATCTTTTAATTTACATTTAAATATATCAGAGTTACACATATACATATACACTGGACAAAACAATCATGTCCAAATAGTACAATATCATAATGGAAACTCTCCATACGTCCCTGCCATCCAGCTCGCCTCCTGAGCTCCAGAACATTCTTACCTGAAAATCTGTAATACTCGGTCGGACCCGAGTATTACATCAAAGTAACACCCGGGTCAGGCTGGAAACCAGCGTGAGTAAACCCATCTAACATGGGATACAAAAGCATACAACATATATAAACCCGGGGTAACTTATATCAATTTACAACTCCATAAGTTGATATAGACATCACTTATATCATACATCAATTTCTAAGTGTCCAAAACTTAGATTAAATAGTCAAATACACTTAAAACATTTCATTTCAGCATACTGATTCCATATAGCATTTTATAAAGAATCGAAGTGGTTTCGGGTATTTACTAATACCCGACTCCGGTCTCTTCGAATTCAATGTCATTTTAACCCAATTTATCCAATTAAATACAATTCAACTTTAATTACCAGAAAACATTTTAACACATCAATTCATAATTGATAGATAATCACATTATCACTATTTATCCAACATATCATATCAGGAATATCAACCAGTCCCAAGCACTCATCTTTATTCAATCATTAATAAGCAAGATTGATCACTTCATAAATTATATTGATTAATGATCCTCAAACCACTTTCATTAGTTAATTTTCTTAAACTTCACATAATAATTAACCTTTAATTACATCACTATCAATCGTGATTTATCACAATCAGAAATTAACTTTCCTTAATTACTTCATTGATTAAACCAACTCCTTGATTAATTATATGAATTAATCCTTCAATTACATTGAGTAATTATCACTTAATTTTCCCATCAAGTAATCATCCTTTAATTACTACCATCGAGTAATTTCCTTAAATTAAATTACATCCAGTAATAAATTACTTTACTATGAAATTTCCCTCATTAATTACTTTAAGAAATTATACTTAACCCAACATCAAGTGATTAACTATAATTAATTAAACCGAATTAGTTAACCAAAATTAACCACATCCAATTAATTAATCATACTGAGTAATTAATTCCTTTAATTTCTTCATAAAGTAATTATTTTAGTTACTAATTACAACTTGATTTCTTAATTATCTGGCCTCTAATTGTTAATTAATAACTCTTAAACTTTATTAAATTAAACTAATTAATTACCCTTAATTACCTTATTTAATTGATTAGTCATTAATCGTCCAAATCTTAATTATCTCTTATGATAAATCTTTATTTTATTTAACGACTTACTTCTCATTAACAAAATTTAAATACATTTCCAAAACATTCCACTTTAAAATTGAACTTTGAATTTAAAATAAATTAAAATTTTACTTAACAAATTTTAAGTTAAACAACTTCAAATCTTCTAAATCAAATATTCAAGAAAACACTTATCTTACATAATAATTTTAAGATTTAATTCAATTTAAATTTAAAACCAGTTTTGTTTTTTTTTTAAAAATTCCAATACCAGCACTTGAACCAACTTCTGGTCCAACCTGAGAATAGCTCGAGTCCATACCCGAGTTCCATCAACCTCTTCCATTTTTTTTACCAAAAACTTTGCTGAAGATTTAAACTTGAAAAAAAACGTTTTCACTCTCGAATTACACGTAAACGACCCCGTGCCTTTAGCCCAATAACTCGAGCTTCCCTTCGAGTCTTTTTCCAAAAACCGAAACCGGCACCACTGACACACGGTGCACTTGCACTCAACGACGACGGCGATCGGACCCCTAATTCCATCTTCTACGAGTCGCCTACAGCTACCTCCATCGTTCCCAAGCATCCAAGTTTCCAAATCTGCTCGAAACCGAAATTGAAGCAATCAGTCCAACATGAACCAAAAATACTCTGACCAAAATCAATTCGTCCAAGCCACGACGACCACCGGAGGCATTGGCACCTCGTCCAGGGCCTCACCGAAGACTAAGCTTCATTTTCCCCCTTGTCTGATTCACTCAAATTTACTAACGATGACGAAATCCCTTCTCAACCTAATCGACGACCATTCCGACCTTTAACTCTAATATCACCTCGTCGTGCTACCACGGCGAGTGATAATCCTTCAGATTAATTTTCCCAAACACCCAACTCGAGATCTTGCTCCAACATCAAACTCGGCATCTACCAAAACCACGATCGCCGGAATTTGACCCATTTTCAATTTTCGATCAACACGAAATTCACCGCGATATACCATACTAAAAACTTGATTTTGATCTCAAAATTCATCGTTTATGTATATGAACCAGATCAAGCTATCAAATTCTAAATTTTAATAAATAAAAATTTGAACAAAATATGCTTTTACTGAAATTTATAAAATCCTCCTGTGTTTACCAATTTTTTATACTTCAATTTGTTTTTAAAGGTTAGATCAGGCTAATATAAACACCATTGCTCAGACACCATGACTTAAAAGAAATTTGGTGAAAAGATTTTATTTTTTGAATACATCTTAAGCCTGTAAAACTATTCTCATAGATCAGTATACCTATAACCAACATGCACACTCATTTCCATACATTAATATCACATGCAGGCACTGTAATGTTCTATACAAATGCTTTTCACAACAAGAACCAGATATAAACATTAGATAAATAAACAGATTCAAGATTATGGGTGTATCAGAATCCTCACTTGTTTATGTTTGAGCAGGGGTCAGGCTTTACTATTTATTTTAACTCAAATCTATATTTTTATGCTGTTATACTAATACAAGCACCTATATTTAGAGATCAAAGCCCAGAATCCATTTAGGTGAGATTTCTGAGTCTTTAAAACCAGGTTTTAAAAACCTGAATATTCAGACAGAGGCCAAAGTTTGGAAACTCATACATACACCCAAACATCAACAAATGTTTATACATTCCTACCTAATAAACCAATCTTGCAAAAACACATTTTTCATTCATGCAACCAACTGTCACAGCAATCATTCATAAGAAACCAGGTTTAAACAGTTTAAGCTAAGCTTACTCACCTTAAATTTTGCAGAGCAGAGAACAGGGCAGGTTATTAATCTTCTTCCAGGCTTTGAAAATTTGATTTGAAAAATGCTTTTCTGTTGAAAATCTTTGTGCGCTTACAGATTTCTTTGCTGTTGAAATTTATCCTTTTACATGCTCCAAAATCTTTGATTTAAGTGTTGTTCTTTTTTTTTAAGTGAAGAAACTGATCTTGATCATCCCTTAGCATTACAGATTGAAGATGCAGGTTTGAAATGTTTTGAAGAACTTTGGTTTGCAGATTTAATTCTACTTTCCAGTTCTCAGGTTTGAAAGTAATTTTAATTTTTTTTAATTTCCCTTTATCTTTTGTTTTGTATTACATTTTGATTGAGATGAAGAAAGAGTTTTGGTGAAGATTAAACTCATGTCTTTATTTTATAATTAAATTTTAAATTAATTTTTTCAAGAGAATGACACTTGTCCCCTTAAGTTCTAATTATCTTACACATATACACTTTTGTTTACAATTGTCATTAAACATATATTAATAAGCTTACAAGTGTTTTTAATGTTTAATTAATAATTTACAAATGTTATTTTCTTATTTACAAATTTTTTTAAGCTGTGAATAAGTAATTATGTAATATTCACATAATTATATTGTGTATTTATTTTATATAAGTAAGCTTTAGATTTTTTTTTTACATATGAGTTTATATAAACATTTATTTATACATAACTTATGTTTTTGATCAAATCAATATAACATATATTTAAGATATTTTTTTTCTAACTCTATTTATCTTAAAATAACACATAAATATTATTGGTTTGAAAATTAACAGTTTTGTCTAATTTAAATAATTTACTTATATAAACAACAATCATTACTTATTTTTAAAGGAATACTTTGTCAATTTTAAGTGATTATATTAAGATATTATCAGATAAATATTTATCCAAACATAAATATTTACGATTAGATTCATTTGTTAAATTTACAATTCAGTATTTCTATTAATTAACCCAATTACCATCAACTAATAGATACTCCAAAATCCGGGTTATTACATTCCTCCCCCCTTTGAATCTTTTCGTCCTCGAAAAGGAACGGAACCATAGTTTATTAAAATGCTTACTTTTTAGAAAAATTATTCTTTGAAGCACTTTTAAAATTTACATAATATTATAAAATGGTTTTATATATAGATACTTTTTATAACTCGATGTTTTAACCAGTCCATCCTTGTTCTCACAGAAATTCGGTCATACGTTGATCAGGCATATGACTGAAAATCTATAAGTACTTAGCAGATCCATTTTCAACACCCAATGAAAATACTTAAGAAATAATTTTATTGAAAATATAGAAAACATTTTTTGGAAATAGAGGATATATCTTTGGTGAGAATGCTCTGAAAATCATCACCCCCATCCATGGTCACAGTTACATCCAGGGTTACATTGCCATCACAGCAAAAGTCCATGTAACTGCAGGCTCTCATCGGCCTCTCGATTACGCCATGGATCCCACACAATAGATCACAGTTACACCCAGGGTTACGTTGTCGTCGCAGCAAAAGTCCATGTAACTGTAGGCTCTCAGCGGCCTCTCGATTACGCTGTCAAAATGAAACTTCTCCACTCCAACATAGGTCGCAGTCTACCGATGTAAAATCAAACGTAGACTGTTGGCTCTCAGCGACGCACACGACTTTCTCTTTGTTATCACAGGTCGCAGTCTGCCGATATAAAATCAAACGCAGACTGTTGGCTCTCAGCGACACACACGACCATTACTATGTTACCATAGATCGCAGTCTACCGATATAAAATCAAACGTAGACGTTGGCTCTCAGCGACACACACGACTTTCGCTATGGTAACCTCTACTCAAGATCCCCAGGAACTAGTTTTGTCCGGACTCCTCACAGGATCAACTTTAGAACCCCCTTGGGGCTCTAGGCAGCACCACCCGGTGGTACTCCTGAGAAGTTCATTTCAAGGGAGCGCCTTTTTCCCCAGAGCCATCATCAAAACATTTTATACTATACATATATAGTATCTTTAAATCATACACCTAGTATGATCTCATACAAAGCTCCTTTACTCAAAATCGATTATTCCAAAATCGATAATTCTCAAACTAGGCTTTCCAAATTCTCATATTGATTTACCCAAAAATCAAAAGCCTTTTCCAAATCCAAAGGTTTCCAAAACCCTTTTTCCAAAATCCTCATATGATCCTTTATATATATATTCAGATATATAAAATCTTTTAAACTTTGGATCATTTCAAACTTGTATAAACTCCTTTTATACTTCAAACATTTCCAAAAACCCTTTTCCTTCTGGCAATAGATTCATCCAGGGGGGTTTTATCTTATAAAACAAAGATATTTACTTTGTTTACTCAAAATCAGATATTCAAATTTGATTACTCTTTTCAATATCATTTTCATTCAAATCCGTACGATGTACACATATCATCCGTACGCTATACCAATTTGATCGCTCACTCGATCACACAATTTCACTTCCGAACTAGTATCGTCCACCTGACTTTCTAGTGCGGACACAGATCTGGTTTCTTGATCAGAAACCGTCATTCTCCTTGCATAGTCATAACTATGATAGAGAACATCCAGAACCAATCAACAATCCATATCCAGGTTCGCCGTCGAAAATCGAGTGAAAAATCCCACTCGGATTGATATAACTATCTCGAAATTCTATGCTCGAATCTGGATCAAATCATTATGCAAATAGAATAACATACGTACACCCTACATATTTATCTTTATTGGTTATTAGCCAAATCAATTCCATTTCTATTCACATTCACTTAAATTTTCATTCACTAACTCACAATTGCTTCAACCCATTTGGATTATCACTTCTATTCTTATCTCGATTGGGTATTTAACCAATAACAGTTTGAACTCCGACTAGTTTATTTAGAAAATAGCTTGAAAATTTTAAAAATAGATAAGTAGTTGGAAAATAATTACTAGTTTGTAAAATAGGTGTAAAATAGTTAGAAAATAGTTAAACTAATTATAGAATTTTTTAAATAATTGCAAAATAATAGTAAGGTAGTAATTTTATAAAACAGTTGGAAAATTGTTAAACAGTTTCAAAAATAATTGTAAAACAAGTACAAGATAGTTTGATTTTTAAAAGAAAGGTTGTTTATATATAATGAATTATCTTGGAAAAATAGGTTTATATTAAAACAATTCATATTAAAAATAGTCCAGAGTCAAACTGCTCACTTCCCAATCTCCATTCTCATCAATTCAATTTAAATTTCCTCTACCATTTAAATTGACCCAATTCCAATTTAAATAACTTCAATTTCCATTGAAATCTATTTAACCCAATTCAAGTTGAATTCCTCAGTTTCTTACCAAAATTTAACTTTATTCAACCTTGATCTCAAATTCTACTAATTCAAATAAATTTCAATTTAACTAGTTTCAATTTCAATTCATTTCAACTCCTGTTTGAATTAATCCCAATTTCATACTCCATCTCCAAATCAAGTTGAATTATTCTTGATTTCCTCCCAAATTCAATTCAAATTCCATTTGAATTTAAAACCATTCAACATTAATTACAATTCCAAATTATTCAAATCAATTTGGACTAATTTCAAATTAAACCCACTTTAATTTCAAATCGTTACAAATTAATCCAATCCAAATTTTCCATTTGAATCTTATACTCATACATCTTCAATCACACTTTCAATTACTTCAAATCAAATTCAATTTGAACTAATTCAAATTTCAAATTCAAACCATCTCTCATTCATTTAAAAATTTCAATTCACAACTTAAAGATTTTTAACAACAATAGGATGATATTATCTAATTTATTTTAAAACATCCATTCATTTTAAATTTCTAGACCTCAAACCCAATTTGAGATCACTCAAACTCTCAATTACAATCAACCATTTAACTTCCCAAGTTAAATCTTAATTTCATCTTAAAATTTACAAATCAGGTCGAACATCCCAACATATTTAACTTTTCCCAAGTTAAACTCAATTCACTTAATCCAGTCAACCTTACCTAGTTTGAACTTCCATTTCAAGTTTTGAACTTCTCATAAATAATCTTCCCACTTATTAAGTTCAAAAACTTAGCACTTCAGGTATCACATCTTATTCCACATTCAAAACTCAACATTTAGAGTTTATTTCAAACCATATTTGATATTATGTATATCCACAAATATACATATTAACTTCTTTTACATACCAAGTTATACTTTAAAATTTTAAACCACCTTTGGTTTTTAATTCAAAACAAATTTCTTTTAAAATTTTCAAACATTTCTTATTTAAAATAAGATCATATTCAAAATAGTTTGAATAATATAATTTCCTTTGACATTTTGAAACCAATTCAAATGTTTAAATTTAGAATTCAGAACTTCACAATTTGAAACTCACTTTAGTTTCATCCTTCCTAATTTACAAGTTTATTCTCCCTTTTAAATGGTTACTTCCTTAAAACATTTTATTGTTTATTGAAAAAAAACAATCATTCCATTATTAAACACAATAACCATCTATTTCTTTGGTTTGAAACCAATTCTAATTCATATAATTTTGAAATACTTCTTCAATTCAAGATTTCAATTTTAGTTTGAATCCATTTCAAACTTGTCTTCAATTTTAATTTGGTTGTAATTCTATTAATTCTTACTATTATTTTAATTTAATTAATACTACAACCAATTTCCTTAATATAATAGATAATCTATTTCTTATATAAGATTCATTTACTTTTAAAATCATTTAAAAACCTTTATATAAGAAAATACCAAGTACGCTCTCTCATATATATACACACTCAACTCATCTAGGGTACCACTTATCCTATCCTTAATGAGTAATCCCAACAGAGCCAAGGTTCTCGCTTAACCTTCAGCTCTGATACCAAATGTAATGACCCGAAACTTCCGATCCCGAAAATTCCAGATAGTTAATGAAAGAAGAAAGAGAAAGAAGAAGAAAACAACAACAAGTCACAGAATCCTCACATTCGCAGCGGATCAAATATAATATCAAATAAGATATCAGTTATACAAAGAAAACTATATATTTTAATTTACATTTAAATATATCAGAGTTACACATATACAAATACACTGGATAAAACTATCATGTCCAAATAGTACAATATCACAATGGAAACTCTCCATACGTCCCTGCCATCCAGCTCGCCTCCTGAGCTCCAGAACGTTCTTACCTGAAAATCTGTAATACTCGGTCTGACCCGAGCATTACATCAAAGTAACACCCGGGTCAGGCTGTTTACCAGCATGAGTAAACCCATCTAACATGGGATACAAAAGCATATAACATATATAAACCCGGGGTAACTTATATCAATTTACAACTCCACAAGTTGATATAGACATCACTTATATCACACATCAATTTCTAAGTGTCCAAAACTTAGATTAAATAGTCAAATACACTTAAAACATTTCATTTCAGCATACTGATTCCATATAGCATTTTATAAAGAATCGAATTGGTTTCGGGTATTTACTAATACCCGATTCCGGTCTCTTCGAATTCAATATCATTTTAACCCAAATTATCCAATTAAATACAATTCAACTTTAATTACCAGAAAACATTTTAACACATCAATTCATAATTGATAGATAATCACATTATCACCATTTATCCAACATATCATATCAGGAATATCAACCAGTCCCAAGCACTCATCTTTATTCAATCATTAATAAGCAAGATTGATCACTTCATAAATTATATTGATTAATGATCCTCAAACCACTTTCATTAGTTAATTTTCTTAAACTTCACATAATAATTAACCTTTAATTACATCACTATCAATCGTGATTTATCACAATCAGAAATTAACTTTCCTTAATTACTTCATTGATTAAACCAACTCCTTGATTAATTATATGAATTAATCCTTCAATTACATTGAGTAATTATCACTTAATTTTCCCATCAAGTAATCATCCTTTAATTACTACCATCGAGTAATTTCCTTAAATTAAATTACATCCAGTAATAAATTACTTTACTATGAAATTTCCCTCATTAATTACTTTAAGAAATTATACTTAACCCAACATCAAGTGATTAACTATAATTAATTAAACCGAATTAATTAACCAAAATTAACCACATCCAATTAATTAATCATACTGAGTAATTAATTCCTTTAATTTCTTCATAAAGTAATTATTTTAGTCACTAATTACAACTTGATTTCTTAATTATCTGGCCTCTAATTATTAATTAATAACTCTTAAACTTTATTAAATTAAACTAATTAATTACCCTTAATTACCTTATTTAATTGATTAGTCATTAATCGTCCAAATCTTAATTATCTCTTATGATAAATCTTTATTTTATTTAACGACTTACTTCTCATTAACAAAATTTAAATACATTTCCAAAACATTCCACTTTAAAATTGAACTTTGAATTTAAAATAAATTAAAATTTTACTTAACAAATTTTAAGTTAAACAACTTCAAATCTTCTAAATCAAATATTCAAGAAAACACTTATCTTACATAATAATTTTAAGATTTAATTCAATTTAAATTTAAAACCAGTTTTGTTTTTTTTTTTAAAAAAACTTCCAATACCAGCACTTGAACCAACTTCTGGTCTAACCTGAGAATAGCTCGAGTCTATACCCGAGTTTCATTAACCTCTTCCAATTTTTTTTTTTTACCAAAAACTTTGCTGAAGATTTAAACTTGAAAAAAAACGTTTTCACTCTCGAATTACACGTAAACGACCCCATGCCTTTAGCCCAATAACTCGAGCTTCCCTTCGAGTCTTTTTCCAAAAACCGAAGCCGGCACCACTGACACACGGTGCACTTGCACTCAACGACGACGGCGATCGGACCCCCAATTCCATCTTCTACGAGTCGCCTACAGCTACCTCCATCGTTCCCAAGCATCCAAGTTTCCAAATCTGCTCGAAACCGAAATTGAAGCAATCAGTCCAACATGAACCAAAAATACTCTGACCAAAATCAATTCGTCCAAGCCACGACGACCACCGGAGGCATTGGCACCTCGTCCAGGGCCTCACCGAAGACTAAGCTTCATTTTCCCCCTTGTCTGATTCACTCAAATTTACTAACGATGACGAAATCCCTTCTCAACCTAATCGACGACCATTCCGACCTTTAACCCTAATATCACCTCACCGTGCTACCACGTCGAGTGATAATCCTTCAGATTAATTTTCCCAAACACCCAACTCGAGATCTTGCTCCAACATCAAACTCGGCATCTACCAAAACCACGATCGCCGGAATTTGACCCATTTTCAAATTTCGATCAACACGAAATTCACCGCGATATACCATACTAAAAACTTGATTTTGATCTTAAAATTCATCGTTTATGTATATGAACCAGATCAAGCTATCAAATTCTAAATTTTAATAAATAAAAACTTGAACAAAATATGCTTTTACTGAAATTTATAAAATCCTCCAGTGTTTACCAATTATTTATACTTCAATTTATTTTTAAAGGTTAGATCAGGCTAATATAAACACATCTTGCTCAGACACCATGACTTAAAAGAAATTTGGTGAAAAGATTTTAATTTTTGAATACATCTTAAGCCTGTAAAACTATTCTCATAGATCAGTATACCTATAACCAACATGCACACTCATTTCCATACATTAATATCACATGCAGGCACTGTGATGTTCTATACAAATGCTTTTCACAACAAGAACCAGATATAAACATTAGATAAATAAACAGATTCAAGATTATGGGTGTATTAGAATCCTCACTTGTTTATGTTTGAGCAGGGGTCAGGCTTTACTAATTATTTTAACTCAAATCTATATTTTTATGTTGTTATACTAATACAAGCACCTATATTTAGAGATCAAATCCCAGAATCCATTTAGGTGAGATTTCTGAGTCTTTAAAACCAGGTTTTAAAAACCTGGATATTCAGACAGAGGCCAAAGTTTGGAAACTCATACATACACCCAAACATCAACAAATGTTTATACATTCCTACCTAATAAACCAATCTTGCAAAAACACATTTTTCATTCATGCAACCAACTGTCACAGCAATCATTCATAAGAAATCAGGTTTAAACAGTTTAAGCTAAGCTTACTCACCTTAAATTTTGCAGAGCAGAGAACAGGGCAGGTTCTTAATCTTCTTCCAGGCTTTGAAAAATTAATTTGAAAAATGCTTTTCTGTTGAAAATCTTTGTGTGCTTACAGATTTCTTTGCTTTTGAAATTTATCCTTTTACATGCTCCAAAATCTTTGATTTAAGTGTTGTTCTTTTTTTTAAGTGAAGAAACTGATCTTGATCATCCCTTAGCATTACAGATTGAAGATGCAGGTTTGAAATGTTGTGAAGAACTTTGGTTTGCAGATTTAATTCTACTTTCTAGTTCTCAGGTTTGAAAGTAATTTTTTTTTAATTTCCCTTTATCTTTTGTTTTGTATTACATTTTGATTGAGATGAAGAAAGAGTTTTGCTGAAGATTAAACTCATGTCTTTATTTTACAATTAAATTTTAAATTAAATTTTTCAAGAGAATGACACTTGTCCCCTTAAGTTCTAATTATCTTACACATATACACTTTTGTTTACAATTGTCATTAACATATATTAATAAGTTTACAAGTGTTTTTAATGTTTAATTAATAATTTACAAATGTTATTTTCTTATTTACAAATTTATTTAAGCTATGAATAAGTAATTATGTAATATTCATATAATTATATTGTGTATTTATTTTATATAAGTAAGCTTTAGATTATTATTTTTGCATATGAGTTTATATAAACATTTATTTATACATAACTTATGTTTTTGATCAAATCAATATAACATATATTTAAGATATTTTTTTTCTAACTCTATTTATCTTAAAATAACACATAAATATTATTGGTTTGAAAATTAACAGTTTTGTCTAATTTAAATAATTTACTTATATAAACAACAATCATTACTTATTTTTAAAGGAATACTTTGTCAATTTTAAGTGATTATATTAAGATATTATCAAATAAATATTTATCCAAACATAAATATTTACGATTAGATTCATTTGTTAAATTTACAATTCAGTATTTTTATTAATTAACCAAATTATTATCAACTAATAGATACTCCAAAATCCGGGTTATTACAATTATTCTACATATTATATAAAAATTTCAAGTGATTTGGTGAAGGTTTGTTTCATATTTTTCCTTGAACACTTCGTAAATAATCGTTTTTAAATTTTCAAACATGAATAAATATATTCTAATCTCCTAAACTTATTCACTATCTTTTAAAATATAATATATTCATATGATCCAAATCCATACAAGTTTGGATAGTTTTAGAGAAAGAATTACTCATTGTTTGGTTAAACTTGATTTAGAGCTTTGCCTCTTCTTATGAAAGAAACTCCTTCTTTTTCTTTAAATTTTCTTATTCTCTTCCTCTGAATATACGGTTGGCCTTGCCTTGGTTAGTTTTTGTTTTATTTTTGAGTGAATGATGGAATAATGAAAGTTAGGAGGGTTAGAGGGTTAGTAACTTGGGCTAAAACCCTATTCTAGCCTATTCTTATCAATTCACTAACTCTTTATCTTAAATTTATTCTCTTTTAAATAAATTGCCTTTATTATTATCCTCGTAAATTAATTTTATTAATTTTTCAATTTTTTTATATTATGGTACTCCAAAATATGGAGTGCTATAGTCTCCCGTTCTTATAAAAATTTTGTTATCAAAATTCAGACACTGCGAGATAAAGACCATCTCCTAAAACTATATACATCTAGCATAATAATTGCATTAGTTCCCTACTAATGCAAATCATCAATTATCAATCATAATGTATTAGTGCCACCACTAACACACAATCATGTCGTAATACGAAGTCATACTATTGTCTTTATTAGTCTAAATAATAAAACAGTCACGTTTAATCATACATGTCAAAACAAATCAGAACAGAGATTTCTTGTAACAACCCTGACTCGACCTTCGAAAAATCGACACCGAATACATCACCTATATTCAAATGCCGCAGATTCAAACGTCGAATCTGGTTTGCCGGAGATTATAACACAATAAGTACAACAACACAGCGGAAGAAATGAATAATATATCATTGATACAACAATGAATACAATATCTGATACATTATGATACAACAATATCAGAGACAAATTTACACAGCGAAATATGATAACACAAGAAGAGATAACTCAAATATGATCTTCGATGAAGAGTGAATCCAAAATCTGCAACTCCAAACCAAAAGCTTATCCCAAAAGCTACAAGGACTCCACTCCAATAAGCTCGAACCACCATCCATGCTGAAGTGAAGCAACACGATCCAAATGCGATTGCCAACATCCAGAGATTGAATGCTATCGAATCTACACCTATTATTCGATTATATGAAAAATCCAACTCTAGGCTGCCCGTGTGGAAAATTGTGGGCACCTAGAGTTTAGATAGGGAACAATAAACTCCAGGTCAGTCATGGGACTGGTATGAGCAAACAAAAACATTTTTATCTTTAAAAACAACAAAAGATTTTAAAATTTGAAATCCGCAATGCTTTTTAAAAAATGAAACTACCATAAGTCCTCCCGCCACACATACCATGCAAACGCAGAATTGGAAGTGATTTCTCCTTATGATAGTCAAAAATGCTTGATACGCGAAAACCATTTTGATATTATTATTATGCATAGTACATAAAACATTTGCAAGTATAATATTATTCTTAGCCAGCATACAACCATTACTGTATGCCTACTATAGCTACCATGTTCAATAGCAGGTTACCGCCAAACTCCATGGCAGGTTATACAACTAAAACCGTACAAGGCGCGTATTGGAGATTGGATTTCCAACAAATGGTCAGGCCAAGGAACTTCCCATTGCCACATGGGTATGCCTATGAAGGGACGCCCCGAGAACTTACCCAGCTCTCTGCCAACAGAAGGCCGGTGTACTCCCTTCTCGGGAGTAACACCTAAGATATGCCACCCTCGGTCGTTTGCGACCTTTATCCGAGGATACTCAACCACAAAGCAACATCACACAGTGATAAATATACAGTGTCCACATGAGTTAAGTATCTGGGCTCCATACCATGATACCACCCTTTTCCAGAAGGAATGGACATACCCTAGGGGTGCGACCCCTGAAACCTTGCCGCATCTTTCCTGTTTCGACCATTACCGGGTTGTGAGGTCCTGATGCAGTCTCATCCATAAAGCTACGCTATTTCACAAAGCCATGATTTGATCAACAAATGATCAGCAGCACTTCATATGCCACATTACCAAATTAGGAATGTATCACTAGTAACCATCAACTATATAACCACTGAACTCGTACGTCTCAGAGAAGGGTGTTAAGCTAAGAGAATAAATCTTTGCTACCAAACAGAAATGTATTGGATAGAAACCAGCTTTACATCTCAAAGTGTAATGTCAGACACACATCCATACAAGTCTGTTCCAAGTTCAAACAGAACCGAAGGCACTTCAAAAGAAGCCCTTGCAAATCCAGATAATCCCTAATCACGTCCGGACTTCCCATCACATATGGAGATCTCTATACCGAGGATCAACCGGTGCAGAGACATTCGACGAGTCATCCTTTCGTTTTCGGAAATATCCGGTCTTCACCACCGGTCTTCAAATGCTATCCATATCATCATATCATTATTCGAAATGGGTTATATGACACAAGGTCCTCTTTCGGCTAAACCGAACAATGAGCGTAATATTTTAAAAGCATATGGATATGGGATTTCAGTTACGTCACAACTTAAAACCCAAAATCTTTCTTCAAATGGTTTAAACAAATTACCATTTACAAAACTTTAAACAAAAAGATTCACTTTCACAAAGTTCACAAAGATTCATTCACATCTTTTCAAAACAATTCCATTTCAAATTGGATTAACTCATCTAATCTTTAAATCAAAGATTCAATTTATAGCTTTCAAACCATTTCAAAGACCCATTCATAACTTTCAGAAAAAATTCCCATTTCAAATCTTTTATGAAAGATACACCATTTAAAATCCTCTTCAATTTCAAGACAAGGCTCAAAAATCTTTCGAAAAGATTTATTCATAGATTTCAAAACAATTCACTTTTAAATTTGAAATCTTTATAATACAAACCGGAAGTTCTTTCGTTATGTGAAATCTATTATTATTTAAAAACAAACAGTTTTGTTTCGGAAAAATCCGATTACATTTACACACATTAAAGCCCTTTAGGTATAATACTTGGATTAAATTCAAGATTCCCAAAACACTACTTTTAAAATGGTTGAAAAACACATTTATAACTTATATAACCTTTTTAAACTATAATTTCCAAATATAGAATTCAATTCCAAATTTTGAGTTTGAATTCAAATCAAACTATTTAAATTTCAAAACTTTATCAAGTTATTAAAAATAGCTTTTATCTTCAAAACTCCTTTTCAAAAGCTTTCCATATTTAACCCAATTCCATTTCCAAAACCATTTGAATTTAAAAATTCAATCTTTAAAATCATTAAAAATCTGCTACTTAACCAATTTTCTCGTGCAACCCATATTTGTGTGTGTATAGTGTGGTCCAGGGGTTTTACACAATAGTGCAACAACATTACAGATTCAATCATATCAATATCGATAAGCGTTATATTCCAATAACTCTTATCATCATTCACAGATTCATAGATAGATATGTAAATGCATCACAAATAATATGTAAATACATTACAAATAAATAATATACACACATAGCTCAATCAAAACAATCCACATCACAGAATCATTATAGATCAACTCAAGGCATTCATATAATTCATACATCCATAAGCAAAATCAATTAATCATCCGATTAATTTAAATCAGATTAATTACTTATGAATAAACACTAATTATGGTTAATTAATATTAATTAATTACAAACCATTTTGATTAATTATTCTTTAATCATTTATTAATAAGTTAATTAACCTTTAATTAATAACTAATTGTTTGATTAATTATCCTTAATTAATTACAATAATTAATTAACTCTCAATTAATAATCATCCCTTATTACTTTCATAAATTAATTAACCTTTAATTAATTAATTATTCTCAAATTATTTACCTTAATTAATCACATTAATTAATTATTCTTTAAATTAATTAACCTTTTACACACTTGATTAATCAATCTTTAATTATTCATCATTAATTACTTTTGACAAATTAATTAATCCTTAATTAATACTTAATTAACCTTTAATTATGTAATTATCATTAAATTTCAAACTAATGACCCTTTAATCTTAAGATAATCCATTTTTTTCTCTTAATTAATTACATAATCATCATTTAAATCTTATTTTAAATAACCTTTTAAATGGATTAGCATAATCCTATAATTTAACTTAAACTTAAACTCTTTAAGTTCATCAAAATTATTATTCAAGATAAACCGTTTATCTTTAAAAGTCTTATCTAAATCATTCATGAAATCTAAATATATAAATTAAACTTGAAACACTTAAATTAATTGAAACTATTATCGTTTAAACTATTTAATTAGGTTATTTAAATTTATTTTAAAATAAACTTAAGATTCTTTTAAAACAAAGAATTACAACACTTGAACTTAATTTTATTTAAAGAATAATTATTTTAAAATTTTAACTAATTAACAAAACTGATATTAAACATTTTATTAAGAAAGTGTTTTAAAAACTTTGATTAAAATTTTAATCCAAAACTGTTCTCAACGCACACACGAGACAACCTCGGGTTTGAACCCGAGTCAAATTCTCAAATTCCCCGAGCCATTTCAATTTAAATTTACTTCGAGTAAACTCATCACTTTCCTATGACCATCCCCGAGGAAAAAAAAAACTTTCTTCCCAAATCAACGTCATTCCCTGATACACCGGCCTTACGCATACACGTACACGCCTGGTCGGAACGTTTCCGACCAACCTCATTCCCTTCGACAAGTTAGCAACCACCACCCAGATCATCGTAATCCACCAGAATTCAAATTTGCGCTGCCAAGCATCAACCTGGAACCAATTCGATCACCTACAAACGCCACTTCCCATCGCCTCAGGCTATTTGAAATGTCGAAACTCTGGCCACAGCTGCTCTGATGATCCTTGAGACTTTTCCCTCTGGTCTGATCCCCTCGAGTTCACCAGAGATGACGCAGTGCTTACAAAAATGTCGTCGACCAAAACCGGGCATTCAACCCTAAATCGTTGCCGCCCGACCACCATGGCCAATAGAAAAAACTCCAGTCATTTTTTTGATGTTCCCCAATACTTCATCATCCTCTAGCATCCACCTTGATGAACCCAACCCCGCTGATGGTCGGCAATTTGACAAAAAGGTCCAAACCGATCAATTCATAAAAGCACGTGATTCCCAAACTTAAAATTTATGATTTTATCTTTAAAATTCATGTTTTATGAAGATGAGTAGGATCATGCAATCAAAACTCAAGTTTTGATCAACTAAATTTTTGAATAAAATTTAATTTCACTGTGTTTTAAAGTCCCTAGTAAATCCATTCATCTTTAATACTTAAAAGTATTTTTAAAATAAATATCTCGATATTTCAATCCTTTTTGTTTTAAACATCAAATCTTAAAGAAGGTTGAGGGGTGAGATTTTGAATTTTTAAACTTATCATATGCCTGAAAACAACAAATAGGGGCATGTACAGACATGCACATTCATAACTTCATATATCATAGCATGCAGGCATTTTCACACAGGTATACAAGCATGTTCACATCATAACTACCAGCAATAATCCAAACACCAAGATGTAAAGTGGGTTCAAAGGTCTGCTCACCTGGAGTTTTGGAAAGAACGGAGAAAGGCAGAGAACTGGAAATGCAATTTTGAATTTTAATGTTGGCATTTGTTTTTGATCTTCTGGTTTCCAGTTTGAAACATTGCTTGATATTTGATTGAGTTGCTTATATTTTGAGTTGAAACCGATATTGCTCAAGTTTAAATGCCTCAGGTTGAACTTGATTCATGAATTGCTTTTGTTTTTCCAGATTTGCTTTACATCTGGAACTTCTTGTTTTTGAAAATTAGATTTATTTTGTCTTTGCTTTTGAATCTGCGTGCTTAAAACATTGAATTTCTCAAGTTGAAATGCTTTAGATTTTTATTCTGGGTTGTAGTTTGTCTCAAGTTTTTGATTTGCTGAGATAATTTTGTTTTCATGTTTGCTTGAATTCTTGTTTACCGAGTTTGAATTTTTCCAAGATGATTTCCTTTTTACTCTTAATCATGTTTTGGTTTTGTTTTCTTTTAGACCTGATTTGTTTTCATTATTTTTTAATTTAAAAACTAGTGACACTTGTAAGTTATATTATTTTGCTTCTTACACTTGTTAAGATTACTATTACTTGTTAAACACTTGTCAAATGTGTTTAAATTGTGTTTAAAACCTTTTTGTTAAAATTTATTTTAAAATTTATGTGAGAACCTTATCATATTATAATTTGCTTTATATCTCCATATGTTTACATTTTCAATTTAAACAAATCCATTTACTTTTATTTACATATGTATTTATACACAAGGTTTTAACTGTCGAATTATAACTTTTAAATATAAATATGTATTCACACACACACACACACACACACACACATATATATATATGAAATTGGAAAAAAAACTTTCATTTTTAAATTTCATATTCAAAAATTAATATACTATCAATTTGTATCTATAAATGAGTAAACAAATATCAAATTTATAAATATAAATTTTATCCCAATCATAATTTATTTATTTTTTCCAAATCTTTATTTTTTTATTTATTGTCATATTTTCAAATCAATCCATAATTAAGTTTATAATCAATATATTATTCAGAATATTTATTTCTGATTTCTCAATTACAAATGCTATTTTAGAATCATATTTACATACATTTATATTAATAACAAACAAATATCTATTTAATTTAGAAAATACCAAATTAATTCATAATTTAATTTCAATAAATAAATTAACTACCAATTATCTCATAATTAAATTCCAAAGATTGAATTTATTATCAAATTAATTCTGGCTAAAATCCGGGAATGTTACATTTCTAATCTTATCCCCTACGTCACAAGTACAATCATCGTTATTATCACTCCACTGGACGTGAACAAGTTCGATAATTTTGTTCCTTAACTCTTTGTATTAAGACCTACTATTCCTTTCAGTCGTCTAACATAGGTCAAATCTGGCTTTACAGATAAGTCCTTATCTGTCCTCGGCTCTACTAGCAAATTTGAGTCGTGCACATATTTCCTGAAGCATGAGATGTGAAAGACATCATGCACACCTGCTACAACTTGGTAACTCGACTTTATATGCAAGCTTACCAATTCTCTCAATCACTGGAAATGGTTCTACATATCTAGATGCTGATTTCCCTACCTTCCCAGAATGATAACTCCTCGCACTAGAGAAACCTTCATGAAAACATAGTCTCCTATCGCGAACTCAAGCTATTTTCTCTTTTTGTCGACATAACTCTTCTGCTTTGATTATGCTGTCTTCATTATAGTGTGAATCAACTCTACCTTTTTGGAGGCATTCCTTACCAAATCAGGTTCCAACATGAGCATGTTAAATAGGTGACTTACACGGTCTACCATACAGTGCCTCAGATGGGGTATATCGATAGTAAGCAAATTCTACATGATACAAACGATCATCCCAAGATCCTCTAAAATATAACACACATGCCGTTAGCAAATTTTCATGCACACGGTTCACCCTTTTTGTTCGGCCATCGGTTTATGGGTGGTAAGTTGTACACATGTTCAATTCTGTATCCAATGCACTTTGCAAACTTTTCCAGAACCGCTAGTAAACAAACGGTCTCTATCACTTATAATACTGCTCGGAATGCTATGTAGTCTCACCACATGTTTCATGTATAACTTCATTAAATTAGCTGCCATTCTTGTCGAATTTATTAGGACAAAATGGGCCATCTTAATCAATCTGTCGACTATCACCCAAATGCTATTGTTTTCTGTTGACCTAAGACATCAATAAAATCCATGGACATTGGATCACATTTTCAAGTCTATACTTCCAAGGTTAAAGTAATTTGCTCGACTTCTAATGTTAAGCCTTAACTGATATGTAGGTGAAACATCTTTTCACACATTCATCGACATCCCTCTTCATCCATTCTTAATAGAATACTATCTTCATATCATGATACATCATCATTTCGTAGGGATGAATGGTAAACTTATATCAATGACTTCCTTCCAAGACCTTCTTCCAAAGATTTTCTACATTCAAAACAAATTGTCTTCCTTTCTTCCTAATCCATCCCTTCGAGTCTATCTAGAACCCTTTTAGGTCTTCAACATCTACACCCATTCTCAGTCACCTAATTCTTTAGGCTAACAATGGATCTTCTCTTTGCCTTATGGAAATTATGTCTACAATGGTTGGATGTACTTCCAAACTTGCTACCATCCTCAAATATCGACTTGATCTCGCAGTTGTTCCATAATACACTCCGTAAGACGCCAATGTCTTTAATATCTTCCATTCATCAATCATAGCTAACACTCCATTCTGATGCTTTCTACTCAAAGCATCTGCAACCTTGTTTCCCTTTACTGGCGAATACTCTATACCAAAGTAGTGCATCGTCAAGAATTCTAGCCATTTCTATCGCCTCATATTAAACTCTTTTGATAGAATAAATACTTAAGGAACTTGTAGTCTGTATACAACTCGAACTGTTCTCCTAAAAGATAATGTCTCCAAATCTTTAGTGCAAAACCCACAGCTGCCAATTCCAAATCATGAGTCGGACATCTAACTTTATATGGTCTTAACTGCCTTGATGTGTTAGATAATACTTGCTCTTTTTGCATCAATACCGCTCCCAATCAGTTCCATAAGCATCTGTATACACCATCAAGTCCCAATTTCTTTCATGTACAATCAAGACAAGAGAAATTGTCAATAACTTCTTCAACTCTTGAAATGACCTTTCATACTTATCAGTTCATGCGAACTTCTCCTTCTTTCTGGTCATCTTAGGCAAGGGTGCTGCTATACGCAAGAAATCCTTAACGAATCTGCCATAATAGCAACCAATCCCAAGAATTCTTTTATCTCTGTGTCCATCTTTGGTTTCTTCTAAACGTTAATGGTCTCTATCCTCGATGTATCCACTGCTAATCTATTCTCCAACACAATGCCTAAGAAACTTAACTTCTTGTTTCTAAAAGTGACACTTTGAAAACTTTGCCTTTAATTTGTGATGTCTCAACGTCTCCAACACTAACCTAAGATGGATATCATTTTCTCTCTCATTCTTAGAATACACCAAAATGTCATCAACAAAGGCCAACATAAATCTATCCAACTGATCGTGAAAGATGCAATTCATAAGATCTAAGAAGAACATAAGTGCATTGATCTATCCAAACGACATCACTAACCACTCATACGAACCATATATTATTTTGAGTGTGGTCAAGAGGACACTGTCCTCCTCTACCTTTGATAGAATTCCATTGCGAAATCTAGCTGCAAGAATATTTTAGCTCCACTCAACTGGTCAAACAAGTCATCCATCTTAGGTAACAACTAATGGTCCTTCACTATTACTTCATTCAACTTGCGTAGTCAATACATATTCGTAATGATCCATTTGATTTCTTCACGAATACTATAAATGCTTCCCATTGTGAACTACTTGGTCTGATGAAACTTTTAGCTCAAGTTCCACCAACTGCTTCTTCAATTCCTCCATCTCCTTAGATGGCATTCTGCTAGGTGCTATACTAACAAGTTGTGCCCTTTCCATCAAATCTATTCGAAAATCAATCACTCTTCTTGGCGATAGCCTCGTTACTAGTTTGATAACATCCATAGCTCTCGGACTATTGGTATTCTAGTTATCCCTTTCTCTTAACCCTCCATCGCACACAATGCAAATCCCGACTTTTCATCCATTACATCTAGCTCCACTATGATCCTTTTCCCATCAATTAGATTTCATAAAGTGAGAACATTATTTGCATAAAAGATCCTAGCATTGTTACAGACTAATTGGTCCATATCCAAAATTACACCATACCCCATAAAGTGAAACATGTATGGGTTAAAACAAACAATGACCACACAAATCAAACAGAAGGTTAGTGCATCTTAACAAGAGTGGCATACCCACTGATCAGATTAAACACATGTAAGAACGTGACTAAATAGGTAGTACCTAATTCCAACCCATCCATTATGTCTTCCAAAATGAAAGAATATGTAGCACCCATATCAAACAAAGCTCTAACTAAAGTACCAGAGATCGAGATCATACCTTCTAGTACAACTTTATTCCCCTTCTCTTCAGCCATCCGTAAGAATGACGGTCCTTCCAAAGTGAAAACCTTTAACTACATTAACTCGAAACGATTTTTCTTCTTTCATCTGGGTTTTTCATAGATGAAGCATTTGAAATTCACCACACCGATGGTCTCTGCACACTCATTTTCATATTACCCTTTTTGCTTACAATTGTAGCATGTTAAATTAGCAACATCCTTCCGCATTCCTCCATCCTTAGCCTTTCATTTCTATTATTAGCCTTTCTAATATAGAGAAGAATCCCTTTCTTTTTATTATGCCTTGCCTTTCAACCTCATGCTCCGCCTTTCATCATACATCAGCTCATACCTCCTATCCATATCTATCACTTCGTTGAATAAAAGTGCTAGATTAGTCATTCTATAGTCACTCAATCCCGGTGTCAATCTCAAGATGAAATTCTCTACCTTCTTTCTTGGAGTCCTAATAAGATCAGCTCCATACTTAGACAATACATTAATCTTCTGCATATACTTCGACTCTATCAAATTCCCTTGTTGCAATTCCACAAACTCCTAGAATATTGCTAACAACTCTAATCCATGAATATATTATCCTTCATACATCTCCCTAAACTTTCCCAAGTGATTTCTTACTTAGGAATATCTGCTCTAATAGTTACGGCTAAACGCTTGCCAGCCCTTGAACTGTCCAGATACAAGCTTCACCTTCTGAGCATATGTCTGCTCTAAGTCTTCAAAAATCATCTCATATATCACCAGCCAGTCACTGGCCTCTAATACTTGTTTTGTCCTATCAAATATTTCTCTTACCAGGCCCTTGAAATCCTTATTCACTTTAGCAATATCCTCTCTAACTAGTTACACTAAGTCCCTTGGTACATTTTGGACCAACAACGTACTTGCTGCAGCATTAAGTTTACCAAAAACTGTTGAAAGAGTGCGTTCATATCCATATACCCTACAGTTGAGGTAGGAATTTCATTTCCATCTTCATCACAAACTTTTGGTGCTGCCTCCGCTCCTTGGCTATTGCTCTGAGCACTATGTTTTCTCTTCTAGCACTTGTTCTTCCTCCTCCCAAGTCGAACATCCACTTTATAGATCCATGTTGCCTTACTACATAAGCAAGCATTCATAAGAAGATGAAGTAAAATAGAGTGAAAACAATAGTAAAGGGATAGATATATCCACCTATGTATGTATATGTCAAAATACAAGCACATTATATATATAGCGCATACCTACCCAAGGTGTTCTTTTTCTAGCTATCTAACTTACATTTAGATCTATTTCACTTAAGGGTCCCCTAATCTAAGATCTAATACAAAGTTTAACATCCCTAATATTGGGACCCAATAATGAATGCCCTATGATGTTTAGTCATCACTATAATTATTTTCAAGCAATAAAATGAGATTAATATACTTTTTCACAACATTAAGTAGACATAACAGCTAAATAATTTCATTACATCAGAATGGTTTACAAAAGTCGTTGCATCACCATTAACTCATCTTATTCCTACGCAAAAGTAAATATATAGTAAATTATAAATAGGCCGCCATCCCCGACATATGTGGATGCCAACATGGACACTTAACCAGTAATGTAACACTCTGTGATTTTACGACAATTAATAAAAAAGGCCGAAAAATAGAATTTTTGCAAAAGTCTGAATTTGGCTACGAAATTTGTACCATTATGTTCATGGTGATTTTTTGATCAATTTTCATATATAATATTTTATGATTGGAGTTCAAACAAAAACGTTATTAATGTTTGAAGATTTTGAATCAGAAATAGTTATATATGTAATTATGGCAATAAAAGTAACTTAACGTTAATTATTAACGCTAATGGAAACTTAGATGTTAAGAGATATTAACCTTAAATCAAATCTGAGAGTATATATAAAATGGGAAGAAAATTATGCCAGTTGTGTAAAAAAGGAGTAAAATACACAAGATCAAACAATGCTAATTAATCATCATTTAAACAAAGAAACATTCGACCCTTGATGCGCCCAAGTCGACCATTAGTGGTAGACCCACGGTTATGAATGGTCAATAGTTAAGGAGTATAATTTGTAAATGGAGCATGTGATTGAACGGTGTTGATTTACGAAATTATTTTTCTTTGTTGCAAAGTTAGTGATGTGCATCTATGATGGATCTCATGATTTCCTAGGCTAAATCTAATGCTCCAAATCAATCCGTAGCCCATATAAATTAACAGTTAACCTAGCCCTAATTTATTTAGAAAACTTACTGCGTACTAAAACTTTACCATTTCCCGTTCTCCTCTAAATTCTAAAAGTAGTAAAATTATTATATACATAAATTTATACATACATATATACATACATTTATTTATAATTGGAGAAAAGTGGAGAATAAGAGAAGAGAGGAAAAATTGATTCAGAACACAGAAACAAAGGTAAATTGCGAATCAAAAAAATCTAAATTTAATTCAGTCCATTCCCCAAATCTGTAATTCTAATAGGTATATACCCTTTTTATATTTTGGATTTAAAGTAAAACGAAGCCAAATAAAAAAGGAAGGGATATAGATCTAGAGAATTCTAAAGCTAAAGTAAGATGAGTGGAAAATTACATATTTTGTAATAATATTACATTTATATCATTGTAGATCTATTTCAATTATGCCTAGATATAAATCACGATTTGGATATTTAATTTTATACGTGTAAAAAATGGATATAAATAACGAATGGGATATTTAATTATGTAAGCGTAGTGATTATGGAAAATATACCTATATTTTATGGGCAATCCTAAACTTGAGAAATATAATATACATTTGGATTTAGAAACTTAAGGGTATAAATAGTCACTATTTTTTTTAAAAACTTGTTGAAATCATATAAGGATTCTAGATTTGGTTATTTTACATAATTGTTGAACACAAATTATAATTGATTATAAATTAAATGTGGATCTATATAGTTAATATTGGATAATATCGCTGATATATCTTATATCGCTCCTAAGCCGATGCTTTTCAGAACATCGCTTAAAATATCGTTGTTGATATTCGCTTGATATTTGCCGATATATCGCTCCGATATATACTGTAAAATGCCCGATATTTTTTAAGAGTATGATTCATCATTTTATGCATTAGAGAAAATGTATTTAGAAATAAATATCTTCACATTCTCATATTTAATTTTTGTCAATAAGGAATGAAAATATCTAGACCATATTCGAAATCTCAGTGCACTAATTTTTGGTTTTAACTATATAGTTTTAGTCTACTTCATTAGTCTTTCAATAAAGAAAACTCTACTTATTCCATTATTTTACATGTTTTATTTTCCGTGAAGACTTTACCACTCAAAATAGATCGTGAAAAAGCTACTTCTCTTTTTAGTTGTTTTTTTGTTCACCATTTCTAATTGATAAATCGACTTATGAAAATTCATTTTATTAGTTATTGTCATGCACCAAAACTAAAAGTTAAAGAGTATTAAAGTTATATATTTGAGATATCGATGGGGGTATCGAATTAACATTGCTTATTCAATAAAATTAAGTGAAAATGAAAATTACAAAACTATAAATATGAAAATTTAGGGAAGGTAATGTAGATGATTAAATGAATGAAGAAATAATGAATATAGTATAAAAATGAAGAAAATAATAAAGAAGTACAATATACGAATTTTTCAATTTTTACGAATCTATATTATGATTCGTATTTTATGAAATATCTCAATAAATTAATTATGATATGTAAATTATATGCAATCAGTCTTTGACAGTAATTTGGCATTATTTATCCATATATTTGGAAATTTATCATCAACATAACATTATAACATAGTACAATATCGTTTATAACATGTCAAGACATGTTCGATATTTTATCAATATTATTCGATATTGTAATGATATTTTAGAATACGTCATATCGGTACTTGACCAATACATACCTGATATCCATATTAACTACTTAGATTGGGATTATAAAATATTTTAATATATTGGAATGAGTTGTGTAACAATGTGAATTTCTATAAATTGTCTAAAAATACAATAAAAGTGTATTGGTTGAAGTAACAAAAAATGTAAACAAAAAGGAAGAGATGTACAAAATAAGGGAATCACTGTATTTTGTATAGTCTATACTAATAGAAAAATAAAAGATAATTCCTTATTATTTCACATATAATATTTAAGTAACTTATAGAAAATTATAGTATGAACAATTTCCTTTGGGCAAAGAAGTAATTCCAATGTATTAAGGTATAAAAATCCTTAGGTAAAACTAAAGTAATGTATATAGGAATAATAACAACAATTTAAATGAGAAACCTAAAGTGTATAATTTAAGATGCGTAGAAAAAAAAGGGTAAACAGAGAAGATACAATTAAATGAATAGGGGAGTAATAAGTCTAAATAGGCAATTAAAGAGAAATATTGGTTAAAAAGAAAACATGAGATTTCATCCAATAACGAAAGGGAAATAATAAATGACACTTAAGTTAATAAATTAGAAATGGATAAGAAATGATAGTAAATGACAATAGTAATTCAAAAGTTAGTTATGTAAGATTTATTGAACAACAATGATTGAAAGTAAAGAAATGTAATAACTAAATGAATGTATATTCAAATATACGTAATCATAGGCGTGGAATATATATATATATATATATATATATATATATATATATATGTGTGTGTATATATATATATATGTATATATATATGTAAATAGCTTAGTAAATACGAAGGACATCATCATTAGAATAGGTTAGAATGCAAGGTCAGTAATGTTACATAATAAAAAAAATTCCATTGCAAGGAGCTACCAGCAGCCATGTATATATTATACTGATGTGAGCATATCCAATCAAAGAAACCGTGAAGAGCATATGCTTACGTACAGATAAAGGAATACCCTAATAAAAAGTGGAATTTGCTTCAAAAATGGGAAAGGGGTATTACCTTGATTGCGTTAGGTAGGCCTAATGAGCTATTATGAAATATGCAAGTATATGATTTTTGTTTGATGATATAATTTATATATATATATATTCATTTAAATGTATTTATTATTGTACTATTTTATTTTTCATGTAATTAAATAAATATTTGTTGGATAAAATAAATAACATAGAATTCAAATTCAAACAAATATTTTATTCAAACAAATGTTTTATTACAAATTCGAATAGTACAAATTTAAGCTCACACTATACATTTACACTTGTCAAATTTCAATTACAATACAATTTTTATTTTACACCTCACTACATATTCACTCACAACTCGTATTTTCATCTTCAACTCTGCTCCAGCTTGGATCCAGAGTCTGAACTATCTGCAAAAAAAACACTGACGCGGTAAAATTGAAAAAGAAATATTATTTGCAGTGCAAATTAAGTATGTTTTGGAAATATTATTTGCCTTAGTTATTTGGGTTGTTCATCATCATTTATTTTTAATCCATCATACACGAATAGCTTGTAACATGGACAGTGTATCACTGTACATGTCACATGGGCCATAAACACCGATATACACTTACTTGTTAGAACTACAGGGATAGGTGAGCAAAAGATCAAACCTGAGCCAAAGCAGGATTCAACTCAGGTGCAAATCAAAAATACAATTCAAAACTAGACTCATGCAACTAGGTCCACCAGACCAGAAAACAATGTACATAGGAAGTCAACAAAGCTTCAGATCAAACATCAATGTTCAATACACCAAACTCCAAACAAGAATCAAGCTACAACATACATATATACATGTATGTTCACAAATGAGATAACATCAATGCGTATGTACATGAGTGGAAAGCAGCTAAACCAGATAAGTGAAACAAGACCAGACCTACACTTCATTTCAAAAATGCACAGTAAAATGTTCACTAACCAGAGTATATATGGTACCAGACCAGAATCAAGTACAAGACAAATGAAGACTTTAACCACCACCAAAGTGAACCCAGAAATGAAGAATTGAATGAGCAATATGAACTAGATCATTTCTACATATGCAATGGTCACTACATTCAGACAACAAGTTCAAAAGCAAAACAAGACAATAGTGATTGGAAAAGACTTCAATGGTTTTAGACCAATTGCAACAAAGACCAGGATCGACATGCAGTGCAATATGAAGACCAGTACAGCCAAGTACAAAGTTTTAGCACAACACACATACATATGTATGTATATACATGGTGACACACATACAATCACAAGCTCAATGTCAATGAGCAGTTTCAACAATGAAATGGTCAGAAGCCGTGGGTCATCAAGGTACAGAAGCAAGTTTATATGTTTATAGCTATAACATGAATAGTAGTAGTTCGAACAATAATGGTGTGAAGCATTTTAAAGTAATTAATATTAGCAGTTTGATGAAAGTCAAGGAAAGTTTCCAAAAAGATTCGACAAACAAAAATTCAGCAATTGGTCAAACGAACAAGTCATAGCAAAAGGTCAGTTTATATCAATATTCAAAGTGCCAAAGTAATTGGAGGAAACCGACCCAAAGAAATTTAAACCGATGAAATACATGAACGAGTCAAGAAGCACCGGAGCCATGCGATTGAAAATCAACGCAAGTGCTTAAATTATATGAAAAATATACGAACCGACATTTAGGGAATTAAATCCCTATATAACCCAAAGATCATCGTTGCCAAAAGATCATTCGAGTTAAAGAAAATACCAGAGCTAGCTAAACCATGAACAAATTTATAACTCGAATAGATGTCAAGAAAAATAAAATTGAACAAGAAAATCATATACCAAATCATAGCATTTAAGCTCGACACAACTTGAAGCCACCGCGAATTATCAAGGCCAAGGGATCGATTGAGTAGGCAACTCAAATCATCACTAAAATCGATCAATTTTGAATCGAGCTTCAATTAATCAAAGCCCTAGTTTTTGGAAGAGGAATGAAGAAAGCATCGGTCACGAAAACAATAAAAGAGAGATGTCTCTTGGATTTAAATTTAATTAGGCTGGCTCTATCATATTTTACTTTGGGCTTAGAATTTTAATAAGATTTTGTTTATACTGTTTTTGTTTTTCTTTTAACTTGTGTAACTCTCTAGTTGTGTAATTAGGTTACGAACTACGGTGGTGTAGTGGGAGAATACGCAACTCACTGGCTGAGTTGTATTAGGGTTTTGAGCGTAGAGTTAGGTTAGTAATTAGCAAGTGTCTCAAGTTTACGTGTGTAAGCGTCTGGCTATTTAATTTTTAGTAGAAACCTTGAAGGCAGTACGTAGGCAAGGTTTTGCCGAAACTGGGTAAATTTGTGTGTGATCTCTTCTGCATTATATTTTGTTTTATTATCTATGAATACTTTTATTTCCGCATTAATTTATATTATTATTAGTACCACCCTATTCACACACCCTCTACGTAACAACCCGATTTTTTGACGCCTGAAAATCGACATCAATACGTCTACTGTATCAAATGCCAAGCAATCTAATGCCGAAAAACCGAACTATTAGGGTAAAAGAAGAAGGAGGTAGAAGAGGAAAATAGAAAACAATATCAGAATCTCACAATCGCAGCGGAACAATATATAGTAAATAACAATAAGTTTTTATTACAAAGGAATTTGTAACTGTTTATACATTACATTATTAGAGTATATCATAAATCAACAACATAATTCAAGGCAGTTATAATAACTTGTCCTCCCAAAGCTGAATATACAGCTTACACTGTACAGTGGAATATGTATCAAGTACGCGTGCAATCTCTCGCCATCGAGCTCGTCTTCTGAGCTCCATAGCCGTCCATCAGAATCTGTACTCTATAATACTCGGTTTGACCTGAGTATTATAGTTAAATAACACCCGAGTCAGTCTGGAAAACCAGCGTGAGAAAATACACTCAATTGGATTATTAAAGTTTTCAAAAATCCTTTTAAAAATAAAAGGTATCTCGTAAGACCACGCCACAAATAAACATGCCGGGTTTTACCTTACGATAACCAAAACATTTCTTATCAAATCCTCTAATATTATAATAGTGTATATATACAAATGCTTATTCAAATAGCCAAAATTGTTACATTATTAAATTCCAGCAATACTAGGCCGTATAAACAAAACCGTAAATGCTACTGGGTACCGCCCGTCATAGTACATGGTCTAGATCACCGTACCGAGGATCCACCCTGATCCCGTGCATCACAAGATCGGAGCCACCCTAATTGGATAGTCCGAATAAGTTCACCCCGTAGTTGGGATCAACAACCGCCCACACAGCCGAATAAAAGGGACCTCTAGACAGGGATGACCTTACCCTAATTGCTTGCTAGCCACTTAGCCTTGTGTAACGACCCCGGATTTTATAAATATTTAAATTGATAATTAATTGAATTTTTGAATTTAAAATTGTTAAGTAATTTCATTTTGAATAAAATTTGTGAAATTAATCGATTAAGTGATGCGAGTTTCCCCGGATCCAAGTATATTTTGTATAAATCATTTACATTTAAAATACTGTAAATATGTGTATATATTGAATGTATATATATATATATGGGTATATATGAGCAAATTTTATATAATATGTATGTATATATTGAACTTGAGTTAAAATCTCAAGTAAATGGTTTAAAAATAATCATAAAATACAGATATTTGACATGAGTATAAGATAAATAAATAAGTAATAATAAATATTTGAATTGATGGTTAATAATGATTTGAGTTTATAAAATAACATAAGATAATAAATTTGAAGTAAAATAATAATAATTATTATTTATTCTAGAAATAGAAATTAATATAAGATAGATTTTTATAAAAATAGAAAGTAGAACATTTGCTAAATTTAAACAACAATTTTAAAATAAAAGTTTATTTGTAAAGTAATATTATAAATACAAGTTAAAAGAAAGAAAACAAAAGAAAGAAATAAAATAAAATATACGTTGTAAATTTAATACGTATGTTAGAAAATATGATTAGAGGATTAAATTACAAAAGAAAAGCAAAGACAAGTGAAAGAATAAAACAAGTATATAAACAAACAAAGTAACAAAACAAATGCAAGATATCTCAGCCTGGAAATAACACTGCAAGAAGTACTCAATAATAAATACTAGTATCTCTAGCATAAAAGGGAAGGTATCAGGCAATGAATGCAACATGCTTCATGCATTTAATGCAAGCATATCAACCATGCTTATTAAACAAAATGGTATCACTTTGTACAAAATAAACAATACCCTGTACAAACAAAACAATATAACTTGTATAAACAATATACAACACCCTGTACGACAAAAATATTACCCTCTGCAAATTTTTCTTTTTTATATATTGAGCTTCTCATCACCATTTCGTTCACCATTCAAAGCTAAAGAAAAAAAATATGCTGAAGCAAATATTATTAAACAAATCAAAACCACTGATGCAAGCCTGAGTGAAAGTTCCAGTAGAAAAATTAAAAGCCTATTGTTTTTCAAATTAGGAGCTCTGTTATTTTTGTTCTCTGCCCACTGTTTAACCATACCAAGTGAGTAAACTTCTGTTTAATCAAATTACTTGTTGTTATATGTATGCCGGAAAAATGTTGAGAACTTTTGCATGAGGGAAATATTTGTGTATTTGTGTACATGTATGTTAGTGCCTGGAAATGTTCATATACAGGGTTATTCATCCCTGTTCTTTCTTATCTTCAGGTTTACAGAGTAAACCTATGATTGAATCCAACTCCCCCTTTCTTTGCTTTCTGTAAGAATTGAAATCGAAACAAAATAATTGTATTAAGTACGAGTTAAAATCTAAATATGATTTCATGAAGGAAAAATGCATGTAAAGGAAAGATCAAAGTTTTACAGTGAGAACTTTAAAATGGTCAAATTTCGAAATTCTTAATTTGTAAATCCAGGGTTACAAACTGAATCCTTATACTAAAATATGATTTTTAAAGAAAAATTTTTAATTTTTAGATAATGGGTTTAAGTGCAATTCGACAGTGAACGGAAATTGGTTTTTGAGCAATTGCCAGTGGTCGGAGACGTTAGGGGGTTTGGATTTTCTCGTGATGATAGTGGAGGCTATGGTGGTGAGGGGAAAATTGGTCGGAGGTGAGCACTGTCACTGTGGTGACGGCGGCGCAGGGTATAAGATTTTAAACCTAGTTTTAACCTGGTTCTGCATTTGGTGTCATCTGTCGCTGATAGGCGATCGAGTGCTATGGGGTTTCGAGAGAGGGTGGCTTGGTCGAAGACGAGTGCGTGGCTGGAATTTCATGGGTTCTGGTGGACGAGGTTGGGGAGGCGACGCGATTTTCAGGTATGGATGGTGATGGGTTCGAACGTTTCAGGTTTTCGTTCGTACGAACTTGATTTCGTTTTCGTCGTTGACTTAAGGACCGCGGTGGTCAGGTGGTTTGGGAAGGTGATTGGCGACTTGTCAGTGGCCAGAGGAATGGTCGGAGGGCATTGGTTGGCCAGTGCACGTGCACGAGATGTCGCGTGTAGCTGATGATAGGAAGGAGAAGTTCTGGAATTTGTATTGTGGGAAGCAAAAGGGTGAACTCGCGTGTTGTCTCGAAGTTGTATTCGAGATTTTGGATGCTAGACTCCAAGCAAGCTTGAGTTTTCTCGGGTCAAAGTGTTGCTACAGGTTTTTAATTAAACTTCTGTTTGAATTTAAACAGATTTTTGAAGATTTAAAACCAGGTTTTAATATAAAGTTTAAAACTAGAAATTGAAAGATGGATCCAAATTTATTTTTTTTATCCTAGTTTGAATTAAAAAAAATGTTTTGTAAAAATTTGTTATTAACTACTTTAAAAAGGGGTTAAAGTATTAATTTAAAATGTTTTGAATTTAAATGATTGATTTAAACTCTAGTATAAATTTCTGTATAAAGGTAAATGTTTTATAACGTTTGATTTTAAAAGAGTTTTAACTTGGTTAAGATTGTAGAATTAAATTTCTAGTTATTTCAAATTCTTTCAATATGAAATAGAATTTAAAAGTGAATTTGAAACAACATGTTTTAAAATGTATTTGAGTATGATAATTAAATCATTACTAAAACGATGTTTTATCTTAAAGATAATTAAGGTTTAATGATTTATAATCCATCTAATTTTTAAGGTAATTAAATGGTTAAATTAATAAGTTAATTAATTTATGATTTATTAAGTTATTAAGGGATGTTTATTAATTTAGAATTAATTAATCTTGTAATTAATTTAAAGTAAATAAATTGTTGTAACCAATTAAGATGACAAATTGATATTGATTTCTTATTTTAGAAAGTAATTAAGACGGATTACTTTAAGATAGTAATTAGAATTTGAATTAATAATGTTAAGTGATTGATAAACTTGTTATTTTGAATGATTAATTATGAAATTGGTTTAAAGATTAAATCAATTAATATAATTAATTAAGAATAATTTAATTAATTAAAGTGTTGGATAAACAAATTTATATCAAATGATTTGTAAAATAAATCAGTGGATTCATAAGTTTTACTTGTGAATGTTTAAACTTGACTGAATAATTAATTTGTCTGATATTCCTGTTATATGATGCTTTATGATTATCCTGATTTATGTTGTGATCTGTGATATAGTTATTGTTTGTGATATATATATATCTGCGAATCTGTGCATGAAAGATAAGCGTTATAGTTACATCGCTTATCGAATATAAAGTTGTATTTGAATCTGTGATGATTGAAATAATGTTGCACTATTGTGTGTTAAACCCCTGGACCACACCATACACACACAATTATGGATTTCACGAGGAAATCGATTAAGTCGCAGATTTTTGAAATAGTTAAATTTGAATTTTTAAATTCAAATGTTTTGGAAATGGAATCGGAATAAATGTGAAAAGCTTTTGGAATGGAATTTCAAAATAAAATTTTTTTTTTTTAAATTACTTGATTAAGTTTTAGAATTTAAATAATTTGACTTAAATTTAAATTCAATATTGAAATTGAATCCTGTAATTTGAAACTAGGGATTAACGATATTATACTAGTTATATATGAGTTAAACCATTTTTAAGTATTGTTTTGGGAATTTGAATTTAACCCAAGGATTTCAACTCGTATAAATAAATCAGATTTCCAAAATGAAAACTGTTGTTTCCAAATGATAAACACTTTTAGATAAGAACTGAGATTCCAGTTAATTAGGGGAATTTCAAGATTGAATAGAGAAGGATTTTTCCTAAGTTATAGATGATTCTTTTTCAAAGCTATGAATTAAATCTGTTTATTTTTAACAGATTTAAATTGATGATTTGTTTAAATTAAATTGAAATGAAATTGTTTTGAAGGCTATAAGTTAAATCTTTGATTTAAAGATTTAACGAGTTAATCAAATTGAAATGGAAATTGATTTGGAAAATCTGTGAATGAATCTTTTGTTTAAAAGATTAAAATGTGAAAATTGTTTAAACCGTTAAAGGTTGTGAAAATGAATCTTTTTGTTTAAAAGATTGAAATGGAAATTGGATTAAACCATTTGAAAGAAAGTTTTGAATTATTAAGTTGTGACTTAATTGAAATCCCATTATCCATTTGTTTTTGAAATATTGCGCTCACTATTCGGTTTAGCCGGGAAAGGACCTTTGTGTCATATATCCCATTCCGAATATGTGATATGTCGTTATGGATAGCATTGAAGACCGGTGTTGAAGACCGGGTATTTGCGAGAGCGATAGGATGACCTATCGATTGTTTCTGCACCGAGTCGCGCCGGTATAGAAACTCCCTAAGTGATGGGAAATCCGATCGGGATTGTGAATATCCGGGTTGCAAGGACTTCTTTGGAAGTGCCTTCGGTTCTGTTCGAACCCAGAACAGACTTGTATGGATTGTATGCCTGACATTACAAGTTGAGATATAAAGCCGATTTCTTTCAAATATATTTCTGTTGGTGGCGGAGAATTTATTCTTTGCTTAACACCCTTCTTTGAGACGTATGTGCTCAAAGGTTATATAGTTGAAGTTATCAGCGATATATTCCCAGTTTGGTAATGTGACATGCTGAGTGATGCTGAAATGATCATTGTGTTGATTATTTGTGATAGGATCATTTATTTGATCGTCTATCTTAGTGATCATTGTGTTGATCATTTGTTAACCCAAAGCATGGCTTTTGTATAAAGTATGTTTTTGTGGACGTGAATTCGTCGAGCCTCACATCCCGGAAATGGTCAAAACAGGAAAGATGCGGCAAGGTTATTAGGGGTTGCTGTAGCTCCCCTTAGGGTATGTGCATTTCCTTCTGGAAAGGGGTGGTATCATGGTATGGAGCCCAGATACTTACTCATGTTGAAAACACTCTATTTATTATGGTGTGATGTTGGATATCGAGCGCTCGGTTGAAAAGGTCCTAAAGGACCGGGGAATGGCGTGCTCGTGTCAGTAGTTACCCAGTTAAGGGGTAACCCGGCCTTGTGTTGGCAGAGTTCCGGTTTGGTTCTCGGGGGTGTCTTTCCAGAGGCATTCTCAGTGGCAATGGGAAGTTCCTTGGCCTGACCATTTGTTGGAAATCCAATTCCCAATACGAAACCTGTACGGTATTAGTTGTAGAACCTGCCATTCACTTATGGTGGTCACCACTGTTTGGATGGTAGCTATAGTAGACATAGTTCGAAATGTCTATGTCGGCTAAGATTTATATTCTACTTTCGAAATGAATTTTTCCTACACTATGCACTAGTAATAATATAAAATGTTATTTTAAATGCGTATCAAGCATCTTTGGCTATCATAAGGAGAAATCTCCTCCGATTCTGCGTTTGCATTGTGTGTGTGTGCGGGAGGCCTTATGGTAGTCTCATTTTTCAAAAGCATTTCGAATTGACTTTAAAATCTTTTGTTGATTGTTTAAAGATAAACTGTTTTTGTTGCTCACACCAGTCCCACGACTGACTCGGAGTTTATCGTTTCTTTCCTAAACTCTGGGTGCTCATTATTTTCTACACGAGCAGTCTAGAGTTGGGTTTTTCAGATAGTCAGGTTTAGTAGATTATCTGGAGTTAGTTCAGTCTTTGGATCGCACCAGTCTTACCTATCTTTGTGCATCGTTATTTGGAGTTCGAGCTATTGCTGGATTGATTCTTGGAAATGGAGTTGCAGTTCTGGAGTTCTTCCTTGAAGACTATCTTAGAGTTATTTGTTTCGCTGCTAGTGTTATCTATTTTCTTTTCCGCTGCTATTTTATTGTATCATATCTCTGATGTATATTGATATCTATTGGATTATTTGTATCAAAGCTGTATATCAATGTATTATTCTTTATTCCGCTGTGTTGTTTACTTAATGATTGTTATAAGCTCCGGCGAATCGGATTTGAACGGTTGGATCTACGGCATTCGAGTACGATTTGAAGTATGGATGTCGATTTTCGAGCGGGCAAAATCCGTCTCGTCACATTTGGTATCAGAGCTAAGGTGAAACTTTAGCTCAGGAGTGTAACACATTAAGTAACTCATTAGAGATAGGATGAAGTAAATCCTAGAATGAGTATATCCCTAAGATATCCGTTTGAATGCCTCAGTAAATTCTCTTACTATCTACTGATAGTAAGTATGAGTGCAAGAAGAGAACGAGATAGGGGACAGGTAAATACGACTATAATTAGTCAAACTCTGTAACAACAGTGGAAATAACTTTCTCTATCAATCTCCTTTGATTCGTTTCAAATTCTTTTGATTTTTTTCGTGACAGCTACAAAAAGAAGTTTCGGTGCGTTGATGCTCTACGATTCGTTATAGAAAATCCTTATCTTTATCGATTCTTATCGGCTTTTCGATTTAATCCTTAATGAATAAATTGGAAATTATAAATTGAGTTTAATTAGTTAATAAAATATGAAGGATGAATTTGAATAGTATCGATAAAGCGATTTCGTTTAAAATCAAATTTTGAAATTCTGTTGTAATTTCTTGGGTTGATCGAAGTCCGAAGAGGGACAAATTGGTATGTATTCTGAGATATTCCGACTTAAGTTTGGAATTCATATCTTATGTTTGAGGAATTATAAGAGATCGAATCTGTCTATCTCTGTGTTGTTTTCGTGCCTGCGAATTTCGAGGACGAAATTCTTTTAAGGGGGGAAGTCTGTAACGACCCCGGATTTTATAAATATTTAAATTGATAATTAATTGAATTTTTGAATTTAAAATTGTTAAGTAATTTCATTTTGAATAAAATTTGTGAAATTAATCGATTAAGTGATGCGAGTTTCCCCGGATCCAAGTATATTTTGTATAAATCATTTACATTTAAAATACTGTAAATATGTGTATATATTGAATGTATATATATATATATGGGTATATATGAGCAAATTTTATATAATATGTATGTATATATTGAACTTGAGTTAAAATCTCAAGTAAATGGTTTAAAAATAATCATAAAATACAGATATTTGACATAAGTATAAGATAAATAAATAAGTAATAATAAATATTTGAATTGATGGTTAATAATGATTTGAGTTTATAAAATAACATAAGATAATAAATTTGAAGTAAAATAATAATAATTATTATTTATTCTAGAAATAGAAATTAATATAAGATAGATTTTTATAAAAATAGAAAGTAGAACATTTGCTAAATTTAAACAACAATTTTAAAATAAAAGTTTATTTGTAAAGTAATATTATAAATACAAGTTAAAAGAAAGAAAACAAAAGAAAGAAATAAAATAAAATATACGTTGTAAATTTAATACGTATGTTAGAAAATATGATTAGAGGATTAAATTACAAAAGAAAAGCAAAGACAAGTGAAAGAATAAAACAAGTATATAAACAAACAAAGTAACAAAACAAATGCAAGATATCTCAGCCTGGAAATAACACTGCAAGAAGTACTCAATAATAAATACTAGTATCTCTAGCATAAAAGGGAAGGTATCAGGCAATGAATGCAACATGCTTCATGCATTTAATGCAAGCATATCAACCATGCTTATTAAACAAAATGGTATCACTTTGTACAAAATAAACAATACCCTGTACAAACAAAACAATATAACTTGTATAAACAATATACAACACCCTGTACGACAAAAATATTACCCTCTGCAAATTTTTCTTTTTTATATATTGAGCTTCTCATCACCATTTCGTTCACCATTCAAAGCTAAAGAAAAAAAATATGCTGAAGCAAATATTATTAAACAAATCAAAACCACTGATGCAAGCCTGAGTGAAAGTTCCAGTAGAAAAATTAAAAGCCTATTGTTTTTCAAATTAGGAGCTCTGTTATTTTTGTTCTCTGCCCACTGTTTAACCATACCAAGTGAGTAAACTTCTGTTTAATCAAATTACTTGTTGTTATATGTATGCCGGAAAAATGTTGAGAACTTTTGCATGAGGGAAATATTTGTGTATTTGTGTACATGTATGTTAGTGCCTGGAAATGTTCATATACAGGGTTATTCATCCCTGTTCTTTCTTATCTTCAGGTTTACAGAGTAAACCTATGATTGAATCCAACTCCCCCTTTCTTTGCTTTCTGTAAGAATTGAAATCGAAACAAAATAATTGTATTAAGTACGAGTTAAAATCTAAATATGATTTCATGAAGGAAAAATGCATGTAAAGGAAAGATCAAAGTTTTACAGTGAGAACTTTAAAATGGTCAAATTTCGAAATTCTTAATTTGTAAATCCAGGGTTACAAACTGAATCCTTATACTAAAATATGATTTTTAAAGAAAAATTTTTAATTTTTAGATAATGGGTTTAAGTGCAATTCGACAGTGAACGGAAATTGGTTTTTGAGCAATTGCCAGTGGTCGGAGACGTTAGGGGGTTTGGATTTTCTCGTGATGATAGTGGAGGCTATGGTGGTGAGGGGAAAATTGGTCGGAGGTGAGCACTGTCACTGTGGTGACGGCGGCGCAGGGTATAAGATTTTAAACCTAGTTTTAACCTGGTTCTGCATTTGGTGTCATCTGTCGCTGATAGGCGATCGAGTGCTATGGGGTTTCGAGAGAGGGTGGCTTGGTCGAAGACGAGTGCGTGGCTGGAATTTCATGGGTTCTGGTGGACGAGGTTGGGGAGGCGACGCGATTTTCAGGTATGGATGGTGATGGGTTCGAACGTTTCAGGTTTTCGTTCGTACGAACTTGATTTCGTTTTCGTCGTTGACTTAAGGACCGCGGTGGTCAGGTGGTTTGGGAAGGTGATTGGCGACTTGTCAGTGGCCAGAGGAATGGTCGGAGGGCATTGGTTGGCCAGTGCACGTGCACGAGATGTCGCGTGTAGCTGATGATAGGAAGGAGAAGTTCTGGAATTTGTATTGTGGGAAGCAAAAGGGTGAACTCGCGTGTTGTCTCGAAGTTGTATTCGAGATTTTGGATGCTAGACTCCAAGCAAGCTTGAGTTTTCTCGGGTCAAAGTGTTGCTACAGGTTTTTAATTAAACTTCTGTTTGAATTTAAACAGATTTTTGAAGATTTAAAACCAGGTTTTAATATAAAGTTTAAAACTAGAAATTGAAAGATGGATCCAAATTTATTTTTTTTATCCTAGTTTGAATTAAAAAAAATGTTTTGTAAAAATTTGTTATTAACTACTTTAAAAAGGGGTTAAAGTATTAATTTAAAATGTTTTGAATTTAAATGATTGATTTAAACTCTAGTATAAATTTCTGTATAAAGGTAAATGTTTTATAACGTTTGATTTTAAAAGAGTTTTAACTTGGTTAAGATTGTAGAATTAAATTTCTAGTTATTTCAAATTCTTTCAATATGAAATAGAATTTAAAAGTGAATTTGAAACAACATGTTTTAAAATGTATTTGAGTATGATAATTAAATCATTACTAAAACGATGTTTTATCTTAAAGATAATTAAGGTTTAATGATTTATAATCCATCTAATTTTTAAGGTAATTAAATGGTTAAATTAATAAGTTAATTAATTTATGATTTATTAAGTTATTAAGGGATGTTTATTAATTTAGAATTAATTAATCTTGTAATTAATTTAAAGTAAATAAATTGTTGTAACCAATTAAGATGACAAATTGATATTGATTTCTTATTTTAGAAAGTAATTAAGACGGATTACTTTAAGATAGTAATTAGAATTTGAATTAATAATGTTAAGTGATTGATAAACTTGTTATTTTGAATGATTAATTATGAAATTGGTTTAAAGATTAAATCAATTAATATAATTAATTAAGAATAATTTAATTAATTAAAGTGTTGGATAAACAAATTTATATCAAATGATTTGTAAAATAAATCAGTGGATTCATAAGTTTTACTTGTGAATGTTTAAACTTGACTGAATAATTAATTTGTCTGATATTCCTGTTATATGATGCTTTATGATTATCCTGATTTATGTTGTGATCTGTGATATAGTTATTGTTTGTGATATATATATATCTGCGAATCTGTGTATGAAAGATAAGCGTTATAGTTACATCGCTTATCGAATATAAAGTTGTATTTGAATCTGTGATGATTGAAATAATGTTGCACTATTGTGTGTTAAACCCCTGGACCACACCATACACACACAATTATGGATTTCACGAGGAAATCGATTAAGTCGCAGATTTTTGAAATAGTTAAATTTGAATTTTTAAATTCAAATGTTTTGGAAATGGAATCGGAATAAATGTGAAAAGCTTTTGGAATGGAATTTCAAAATAAATTTTTTTTTTTTTAAATTACTTGATTAAGTTTTAGAATTTAAATAATTTGACTTAAATTTAAATTCAATATTGAAATTGAATCCTGTAATTTGAAACTAGGGATTAACGATATTATACTAGTTATATATGAGTTAAACCATTTTTAAGTATTGTTTTGGGAATTTGAATTTAACCCAAGGATTTCAACTCGTATAAATAAATCAGATTTCCAAAATGAAAACTGTTGTTTCCAAATGATAAACACTTTTAGATAAGAACTGAGATTCCAGTTAATTAGGGGAATTTCAAGATTGAATAGAGAAGGATTTTTCCTAAGTTATAGATGATTCTTTTTCAAAGCTATGAATTAAATCTGTTTATTTTTAACAGATTTAAATTGATGATTTGTTTAAATTAAATTGAAATGAAATTGTTTTGAAGGCTATAAGTTAAATCTTTGATTTAAAGATTTAACGAGTTAATCAAATTGAAATGGAAATTGATTTGGAAAATCTGTGAATGAATCTTTTGTTTAAAAGATTAAAATGTGAAAATTGTTTAAACCGTTAAAGGTTGTGAAAATGAATCTTTTTGTTTAAAAGATTGAAATGGAAATTGGATTAAACCATTTGAAAGAAAGTTTTGAATTATTAAGTTGTGACTTAATTGAAATCCCATTATCCATTTGTTTTTGAAATATTGCGCTCACTATTCGGTTTAGCCGGGAAAGGACCTTTGTGTCATATATCCCATTCCGAATATGTGATATGTCGTTATGGATAGCATTGAAGACCGGTGTTGAAGACCGGGTATTTGCGAGAGCGATAGGATGACCTATCGATTGTTTCTGCACCGAGTCGCGCCGGTATAGAAACTCCCTAAGTGATGGGAAATCCGATCGGGATTGTGAATATCCGGGTTGCAAGGACTTCTTTGGAAGTGCCTTCGGTTCTGTTCGAACCCAGAACAGACTTGTATGGATTGTATGCCTGACATTACAAGTTGAGATATAAAGCCGATTTCTTTCAAATATATTTCTGTTGGTGGCGGAGAATTTATTCTTTGCTTAACACCCTTCTTTGAGACGTATGTGCTCAAAGGTTATATAGTTGAAGTTATCAGCGATATATTCCCAGTTTGGTAATGTGACATGCTGAGTGATGCTGAAATGATCATTGTGTTGATTATTTGTGATAGGATCATTTATTTGATCGTCTATCTTAGTGATCATTGTGTTGATCATTTGTTAACCCAAAGCATGGCTTTTGTATAAAGTATGTTTTTGTGGACGTGAATTCGTCGAGCCTCACATCCCGGAAATGGTCAAAACAGGAAAGATGCGGCAAGGTTATTAGGGGTTGCTGTAGCTCCCCTTAGGGTATGTGCATTTCCTTCTGGAAAGGGGTGGTATCATGGTATGGAGCCCAGATACTTACTCATGTTGAAAACACTCTATTTATTATGGTGTGATGTTGGATATCGAGCGCTCGGTTGAAAAGGTCCTAAAGGACCGGGGAATGGCGTGCTCGTGTCAGTAGTTACCCAGTTAAGGGGTAACCCGGCCTTGTGTTGGCAGAGTTCCGGTTTGGTTCTCGGGGGTGTCTTTCCAGAGGCATTCTCAGTGGCAATGGGAAGTTCCTTGGCCTGACCATTTGTTGGAAATCCAATTCCCAATACGAAACCTGTACGGTATTAGTTGTAGAACCTGCCATTCACTTATGGTGGTCACCACTGTTTGGATGGTAGCTATAGTAGACATAGTTCGAAATGTCTATGTCGGCTAAGATTTATATTCTACTTTCGAAATGAATTTTTCCTACACTATGCACTAGTAATAATATAAAATGTTATTTTAAATGCGTATCAAGCATCTTTGGCTATCATAAGGAGAAATCTCCTCCGATTCTGCGTTTGCATTGTGTGTGTGTGCGGGAGGCCTTATGGTAGTCTCATTTTTCAAAAGCATTTCGAATTGACTTTAAAATCTTTTGTTGATTGTTTAAAGATAAACTGTTTTTGTTGCTCACACCAGTCCCACGACTGCCTCGGAGTTTATCGTTTCTTTCCTAAACTCTGGGTGCTCATTATTTTCTACACGAGCAGTCTAGAGTTGGGTTTTTCAGATAGTCAGGTTTAGTAGATTATCTGGAGTTAGTTCGTCTTTGGATCGCACCAGTCTTACCTATCTTTGTGCATCGTTATTTGGAGTTCGAGCTATTGCTGGATTGATTCTTGGAAATGGAGTTGCAGTTCTGGAGTTCTTCCTTGAAGACTATCTTAGAGTTATTTGTTTCGCTGCTAGTGTTATCTATTTTCTTTTCCGCTGCTATTTTATTGTATCATATCTCTGATGTATATTGATATCTATTGGATTATTTGTATCAAAGCTGTATATCAATGTATTATTCTTTATTCCGCTGTGTTGTTTACTTAATGATTGTTATAAGCTCCGGCGAATCGGATTTGAACGGTTGGATCTACGGCATTCGAGTACGATTTGAAGTATGGATGTCGATTTTCGAGCGGGCAAAATCCGTCTCGTCACACCTTGTGTGCACCTCCTCTGTTGTATCCATTACCGATTGATAAGGCTCAAGGCTATGCATTACCCTTTTAGCACACATTCAATTAGAATGCTCATCGTCCTCCTGACGATGTTCTGAAAGCATTCGTCCATACAAGTCCGTTCTGGGTCCGAACGGAACCGAAGGCACTACTCCTACTACATCCATTTTGAAATCACCCTTAGGATTAGTAGCGATTAGCCCTTGCTCTTCATTGCTCCATCTTCCACTCTTAGCTCTTGTCTTCCTCACGAAAACATTCTAACCAGATCGAAGTGGTTTTCGGGAAATTAATCCCGATCCCGGTATCTTCGAAACGATCAACGCGTTGGCCAATATTGATAGTCAGTTATTTAACTATCAAATAACATTTACAAACAACCATTAGTAATAATTTTCCAAAATTATTTATTATTCGAAATATCTTCGCAAGATATCTTTCTACATCTCAATCCTTTGAAAACAGTTCCCAAATCACTTTTCCTCTCGCGGATTAAATTTCCACCCAATTGCTTATTCCACTGAAAATAACCAAGTCTAAATACTTTAGGTTTCAAAATAATTTAAATCACTTTATCCAAAAATATATACTTTAAAATATTTAAAATAAAAACTATTTAAAATACTAGTTATGAAATTTTATAATAATTTCTCATATAAAACTTAAGTCAAAACAAATCTTAAAATAAAAGTTATGAAATTCTATACAAGTTTTTCAAATAAAAACTTCAGCCAAACTATCTTTGAAATAAAACTACTTTATAAAATATAAATATTAATAATTACCTTTTAAATCATAATACTAATTAACCTCTTAAAATCATTACTAATATAACTAATTTAATAAATTATTTACTTCTAAAATTCTAAACAACTTAAATAATAATTTCTCAAATAACATTCTTTTAAAACAACTTTAAAACTTTTAATTTATACTTAAAAATCTGCTCTGAAAACGTACATGGCTTTTCAGGGAAATACACTTTTCTTTCAAACCTTTCAAAAATAGACCACTATTTATTTAAAAAAAATACCCATTCCTTTATAAATTCCGATCGTTAATTTATACTACCAAATATCCACTGATATCTTATTTCACCTTATAAACCAAGTTTATAAATTCCATAGTCTCATTCTCCTTTTAAAACATAGTTTCAACATTAAATCAAATTTTAAAACGATTTCCCAATCTATTCCATTTAAAAATAAATTCCTTTACTTACCCAAATTTGTTTTAAAACCCATTAATTCCATATTCACTTATATATGTATGCTTTAAAATCTTATTTAAAATTCGAAATATTAATTTCATACTTAATTTTAAAAATTCTCCCTTTTATTTCTCCCAAACCATTTTAAATCCCGAATCTAAAATAAATTCTTAAATTTTTAAACAATACTACTTAAATTTTAAGAATTTCATTTATTTTCATTATTTAAAAGTCTCTTTCCTTATACTTGGAAATTGTGCGTTAGGATTTCAGAAATCAACTTTTATCCTTTCTTCATTTAAAATTTATCCAATTCTCTAACGCATCCAAATTTCTTCATTTAAAATTTATCCAATTCTCTAAAATTATTTACTTAAAGTCCTCTACTTTAATTTTGTAACGACCCATAAGTTTAACTAGTTTTAATAACGTTATTAATTGAAATTTTCTGAAATTTTAAATAATTAAATTTTGAAATAAGAATTTAATATTTGAAATACGTCTAATTTAACATAGCAAATGGTAAATTTTCAGCTGATAATATGGAAGTTTATTTCATTGTGTAATTCTATTTTAATTTAAATCAGTTAATATTTGATGATAATAAAATGTTTTCCAAATCTGAATATTTTTCTATAGAAAATTTGTAAATCATCTTCTGAGCGAGACAACATATTTCGTTTCTTTAAATTTTGACTGTTATTGCTCCATCGATCTTATTTTCGACGAAATAGCAGCATTTTCGGTACCGATATCGATTTTGGATCAGATGAACGTACCACTGATATCTACATACCGTTTTGATCATCTCGTCATGCTGATCTTTACAGTATACTCATTTGTGTAATTCGTAGTTTAGTGTGCGATGCAGTCTGCGATACGTCTAGTGTAACGATTCCGCAATCGAGACTTTTGGTTGCCTACCCTTTCATTCCCTACCGTGAAAATCCAATAGCCGTAACTTTTCATATTTCTTTAATCAAGCGTTTGTGACTTTACATTTTGTATTTATTATCGGCTGTCTTTTCATTTGCTTTCCTTGTTCATTTTGTTCTTTCGTATAAACAAATGCAACATAACAGCGAAACTTCGCTTCTTCCCATTTACATCTCCACTCCACCTCAAAATCATGCTCCACCCTCAACAAACAAAGCTACGCCCATGACATCCCAAACCCGCCTGTTATCTTGCCGACCACGCCACCTCATCACTCAAACCCGCATGACTGTCCTCCCATCCCCTCTCACGTGTGCGGCCTAGCTTGACATCATCACCATCCTCTCAGCCTTGAACCACCACCGAGTTCCAACCACTGTCGAGTTCCACTTTCCTTTGCCTTCTCAGTCTCCGCCTCAACCTGTCTCATCTCGCTCCTCTCCGCTGACCCAAGCCGACTCGTCCTCCCTCCACCTCACCTACTCTCCCTCTTCTAGGTATGTGTTATATGTGTTGTTTACATATATAAGCTTATATAATTTATCCCAATTTATTATGTGAGGGTTTTGTGCGTTTATATGAATATACGTGAACTATATGATCTATTTTAGGAAAAAGTTATATGAGTTGTATAACATATTTGCGTGTGTTGTGTATATATATATATATATATATATATATATATATATATATATATATATATATATATATATATATATATATATATATATATATATATATACACACATACATACATACATATACTTACCATATATGATATTATTAAAAGTATTATATTACACTATTCGAAGGCATATAAGTGGTTTATATATTAAGCTGTTTATTATATATAAATAATGTATATGAATGTTGTAATATATACATTAGCCGTGGTTTGCTGTAATCATGACTATATTATTTAATGTACATATATAAATAGGATGTTAGTCTATTATATGTATATTTTAGCTCAATCTTAACCTGCCATACAATTATAATTTGGGTCAGTTAAACTATGTTAATATGTATATATTTTAGCTTATACAGATTTTGTAATAATGTTAGTTGTATACCAGTTTTAAATATGTACCTAGATTATGTGATTGATTCCAAATATCGTTATATATAAATTTTTACTGTATATATATAAATATATGTAAAGTGGTTTCGGATGTATATGTGTTTGTTAGCTTACATATATGTATATATATTCATTTATATACATAACCTACGTATAGTGTCTAGTAGTATAATATATTTGTTTTTCATGTGATGTTATAATATAAGTTTACTACAGTCACAAGGCTACCATAGTTATATGGGACTTGTTTGAATATATATAGTTTATGCCCTATATCTGATTTTCTTACTGTAAGTTATATATTGACATATGTGTTTATGTAATTTTGTATATACGTGTTTGAACTGAAACATGATTATTGATATAGTGTATTATAAGTTATGTATAAAATGCTGAGATATATTTTAAAATAATAAAAATATGTTGATATATATATATATATATATATATATATATATATATATATATATATATATATATATATATATCCGGTCTGACTTTATATATATTTTTATATAGGCTATAGGTATAAGGTTGTTCGTATAGTACATAAGTTATAGATTGGTATCGTTTTGGTTTTAAATATTTGTTTTAAATGTAAAATATATATAGATTTTTATGTTATATATTTTATTATTGATTTCATTATATTTGGATATCTATTCTGATTATATGTATATATAGATTTAAATGTGTAAATATTTTTCATTTTAACAAGTTAATATATAAGTATTTATTTAATTTAAAATGTGTTTGAATCTATAATTTGATTTATATAGTTATAAACAAGAACTCTTATACCATTCATCTTCATTCATCCAGTTCTGACCGATTTCGACAATTCCTATTTATCAGCTTCGTTCACCAATTCGAGTTCAATCTTACCTTGTTTTGAGATTCGTGCCTGGATCCGTAGCTCATTTCTTAGTTGAATCATCTCTAGCCTTGAAAGATGAGTAATCATTCACGATTAACGTTCTTATATTTATTAAATTTGATTTCAATTGAAACGACAATTGTAACGACCCAAAATTTTCAATGGTTTTAATAATGTAATTAACTTAATTTTTATGAAATTTTAAAGAATAAAATTTTTAACTGAAAATTTAATATTTGTAATACGTCCAATTAAACATAGCAGATGGTATTTTTTTTCAATTAATTATATGTAAGTAAATTTATTGTATAATTCTATTTCTATTTCAATCGGTTAAAAATTGATGGTAACAAAATATTTTTCAAACCTGAATATTTTTACATAGAAAAATTTGTAAATCCTCTTCTGAGTGAGACGTCATCTTTCATTTTTTAAATTTGGATTTCTGTTGCTCCGTTTATCTTATTTTCGACAAACTAGCAGCATTTTTGGTACCGATTATCGACTTTTGATCGGATGATCGTACCACTAGCTAATATCGGTATAACGTTTTGATCGTCTCATCGTGCTGATCATTGCAGTATATTTATTTCTGTATTTTGAGGTCCGGTACACGTCGGAAGCGATAAAACGTACGTCGTATCAGTGCCATAAATTTTGACCGTTAGTTTTCTTTGCTTTTTAAATTTTTACTACAGCCCACGCAATCTAATAAATTACCTTCATTGTCCAATGGATTTGAAAATATTTATTGTTGGTCCGTTCTTTTCTTCACTTCGTTCCGTCTGTTACTTTTGAAATGAAATCACATACATATTTATACGTTTCTTTATAGCCTGGAACCTGCTCCAACCTTTCACGTTCATACGTTCCTATACCTCTTCCTTTTTTTAAATATATGTATATATGTATCGTTTTCCTTTCCTTTCAAAAGCTCATTCCTTAAAGATAAAAAGGAAACGTATTGTTTCCCTTCTTCTCCCACCCTTCAATTTTCGAACCAGACGTCCCATTCTTCTATTTCATTTTCTAGAATCCGAGCCTAGCTTCCTCACCACGTCTTCATCTCCTCATCAAACTCGTGCGCACCCGCGACCTCCATCGGCTCTCACCAACACCGTGCTCCCCTCCACCGTGTGCCGACCCACCCACACGTCAACAGCTCGAACCCACACCGAGCCAAGACCTTCTCCTTTTCCTCCGCCTATCCTATAGTATGCCTCCCATCCTTATTCATCCACGACAACCTCAACAAATACCTTTGAGCGGCCCGACTCTTGCAGCTCTATATATGCATATCCCTCCATACGTATGTTTAATATATATATATATATATATATATATATATATATATATATTATCGTATGTGTATTGGTCTTTTGTTAATGAAATGTGTTTAGACTTTTATATTTTATATACGTATAATGTTATAGTAGGTATATTATGTTTTAGAGCCTTTCTCTGTGCCCAGTTCCAATTTTACTAATATATATAAAACATACTTTGAGTTGGCTTCAAGGTTTACATGTAGCATGCATATAAATGTTGGTCGCCTATATATTATTTTAAAGTATATGTTAGCTTATATATATAAAAAGTTAGATTTATTATAAATCCGTTATATATATTACTGTATATTATGTTGTTGAAAATATATAAGTTATTGATATATACATAATATGTTAAAGGGTTTACTTAAAGTATGCTGTGTTTGAAACAGTTTTGTTTATAATATACATTATGATTTTTCATAGCTACTACACATATAAACTTATATGAGTTTTATAACCAGTGCATGTGTATCAATGGATATCTGTGGTGTGTTGGAATCTGTTATTCATAATGTATTAATTTTATAATTGGTTTTATAAGTATGTACAGATAAAGTAAAGTAACGTGTATATATGTATGGGTTATTTGAGTTGTATAGGGTGTTGGTTACTTAGAGTATAGTTATATATATATTTATGATCTGTTAGTTTTATTTAAAGAGTATATGCTAGAGATGTATCAGTTTAAAAAATATACACCAGAATATGTATACAGAATTAGAAACATACATATGTGAGTAGTCTGCATATATATATATATATATATATATATATATATATATATATATATATATATATATATATATATATATATATGCATGTATATTGTTTGCATTTTTTTTGTTTGTAGTCTGCACGTAGGGTGTATATATACTAACCTGCATTTTTTTTATATGGTTGATTTATATATATATATATATATATATATATTATGTAAAACAATGATTTTTAATTATATATATGTTATTTTAATACCATTTTTGACTTATATATTGATATTCTAGAAATTATATATATATATATATATAATTTCTGTTCTATCAAGATGGTTCCGATTATCTCCATCAACCCATTTCTGATTGGATTCTGTCTATTCTTATTATCAGCTTTAATCGTTGAATTCGTGCCGATTTTGCTTTGCTTCGATTCGCCATTCAAATTTCAGTTTCCGTATCAGTGTGCATATCCATGTCATCTTCTGATTCTCTAACCTAAAAAGGTGAGCAATCACTCCCGATTAACGTTCTTATATTTATTAAATTTGATTTCAAATGAAGCGACAATTGAAATATCTACTGTTAGTTATTTACATTGTCATTTATATACTATTATCTGTATCAGTTCACCTGTGACATCTGACACCATTATCTGCTATTTATATTAACGATAGATGCTTGTTGTTGTTGTTGTTATTATTATTATTATTATTATTATTATTATATCTGTTATCACTCTGCAAGATCCGTATTAGTATAGAAATCACTATGGGTTGAAATGTTGCATACCCGAACGATATGTAGAATAGGATAAAATCGTTATGGGTTGAAATGATAAACCCAAGTGATTTTCATTTGAATTGAATTTGGGATTACGGGTTGAAATGACATCTACCCGTATATATTAAAATTGCGGATTGAAATGATAAATATCTGTATCGCTTGACCATAGGATAAAGAATATATACCGACACCGTTGGTCTATATATAAATATTTTGAAAATGATTTCTATGGTTTTGAAAGGGAATATATGGTTTTATTTAATATTGAAATATTTTATATAAATATTTTTTGAATATAAAGTAGATTTTATAATAAACCTAAATTAATAAAGTTTGATTTAATTGGTATAATATGTTAAGTATTATATTCTTAAATCGATTTTTCAGTTATTTGTATAAGTAAGGAAGATAAGGTTGAATTGATTAAAATTGTATTTAGTTAAGAATTTTACTTAATTAAATCGATTTGAAACTATTGAATTTGAAATTTTTAGATATGATCTTATAACTTGATTTTGATCTAAGAATTTTAATGAATATTCCTGTTTAAAGAAATTGAAGGAAAAATATAGTAAACTGTAACTTAAGGTTATTCAAACGATATTGAATTTATTAAGTGAATATTCCAAGACTAAATAACAATGAAGTTAAACCAAGATTTATATGAAATTTTTAAATTTAGTTTTGAAAATGTTGAATATTCAAAGCCTTGAAAATATTGGAATTTAAATGGTTTATTTTGTGATTCAAATCTGTATTTGAAATCGCTATTAATTGTAATGGTTTATTTAGAAATTGAATTGAATTGAAATTGATAAAGTGGGATTGAATAGAATTTGAATTTGGTTTGGTTTGACATTTGGAATTGATAAATTTAGATGGAGGTTATATTTTCAAAGTATGGTTTTCCAAAGAATTACGATTTCAAAGTGTTTTGGTTTTCGAAAGTGTCGTAACTTTAAAAGGGTTATAGTTTGGAAATGTATATATTTTGAAAGGAAATGATATTTTGGTTTGAATTATAAACGATTTGAAATGACCATAGTGTTCTAATGACGTTTGGTTATTAATAACATGCATTTTTACATTGTAATAATTCCATGGATCCTTAGAGGATGGTTATCCCAAACATCCTTTGAGTTACTGGTATTTCAGTTGATATTTCACTTGAGTTGGATTTATTGATATAAGAATGTTAATTTTGACTCGAGTGTTTTGTGTTTTGCTTTACGCTCAGGTCAGACTGAGTGATACAACAAATGAGACTCACTTTGGAGTTTGGAGCTTCGTTTGGAGATCCAACTATCGATTTAGCTTTTAGTTTTTTTCAGTTGATTTTCTCAAAGAGGTCATCTGTTTGTATTGGAAACTTCACTGTATTTGAGATATTTTGTTGTATTTTATTTCAAACTCTGATGTTTATATAGTAGCTTCATGAACTACTATTTATCTATTCCGCTGCATTATTATTATATTACTCTATGTCTATGATTCTGTGATTGATTTATTTACTGTATATGTTGAGTTTTGCCAAATATAAGCTAACAATCTGGTGTTTTGAGCAATTCAAGTCTGGCATGTGCGGATACAAATGGTTGAAAATACCTGGTCGTTACAGTTGGTATCAGAGCTTTGCTCTAGGAAAACTTAGCATATATAGTAAATTTATTTGCAAGAATCACTTTCGTTCAAGCTTGAATTTCTTCCTATTTGATTTGGTTTTTCCTTTGGACTTTGGAACGTTTCCTGCGGTTCCATAATCCATTATCTTCTCTCCCTATTCGTGTTTCTTGATTTTGGAGTATCCCATAGCTCCACTTCGAATGATCTCTATAAGAATAGGCGATCCCGCCAAACTTTGAATGATTTGTAAAGGGTGAAACTCCTTTACAATTGGCATTGGTTTACCGGAGATTTCTATATCCTTGATTCAAATGCTGCTATCTTTTGCTATTCCGAATTCTATCTCGGGCGATCGAATGTCGATTTGCCTTAGAATTCCACATCGATCATATTCTTGAAGTCACCGTTGACTCGGTTAAGGTCGCCCGTGATTTATACAAGTACCCATCCTCTATTTTGTAATATAAGTATCTCATCTTCGTTTGAGCCTACCTTCGAATCAGAATTCTATTTGATTAGAGTCCCTATAATTTGAGTTTCTATCTTTGTTTTGGAATCCATTCTTGAATCATCCTTTGAAAAATCGGGTTTGTTTGTATTTTAGAAATTGTTTTATATACCGAAATTACTATTTTGATAAGAATGATTATATTCTATAAAAAAGTGAGAATGTTTTCAATAAGGATTATATACCTTTTAAAAACAAGAATTTGAAGTTTCGAAAGGATTTGAAATTTTGAAAATTTTATATAGGAAATGGATTTATATAAAAATGATTTATAACTGAATGGTTTTAATTTGAAATTCGAGAGATTCAATTCTAGTATTTTGAATATGGATTTTAGGATTTTGAAATATATAATAATATGATTTAAAAGTATTTTTCGAATAAGAAATGTTTCAAATGACTTCAATGAGTTTCAATGATTTCAAAGAAATTTCAAAGAAGTTTTCAAGAAAACAGAAGTCCAGAACTCACTTATGTCGCTGGAATTTTTTTCGGTGATGAGTGCACGCATCTTTGACATTGATTTTCGAGTTTCAAAGTGGGGGAGAGGCCACTTTAGTAGCTTTACTATGCGATTGATTTTGGGAAACCAATTTTTGATTTCAAATTCCGAAGTACAAATTGATATTCAATATATATATATATATATATATATATATATATTTGAAACAATTTGAAGTGAGTCTGGTGTTCAGTCCTCGAGTTTCGGATTTGATTTGGTATAACCTGTCTATAAAAATTGATTTACTAATTTGTTGCTGATTTCCAACTCTTGAATTTGAAATTTGATTTAGCTGACTATTTTGAATGTTCAAACACTTCCAAATCGAGGTTTAATTTTCAAAGCTAAGTAATTTTGAAAGGTATAAATTATTTGATAAGGTATATAAGTTTAGTTTTGTATGTTTAAAGTATGAAGTAATATGATTTAAATAAGTTTGAAACTATTTTGTTAAGCAAATGAATGAGACTATTTTGATTTATACTAATATGGAATTTAGTTTTGAAATGTTTTGAATAAAATTTAGTTTTAAATGTTTTTAACTTAGTAACATCTTTTATATAACCATATATGTATATATAGAACAATAATTTTCAAAAGGGTAAATTGGATCTTTCAAATAGAAATAAATAATTTAAAGGTTTTAAAGGGATGGTTTTAAACTTGGTAATCATTTTTGGGTATAATTGATTTTGAGAAAAATATTTGGTTTCAAAAATAGATTTGAATTTAAAATCTAGTATTTATATGATGATTTTGGAATTGAATTTGTTTGACGTAAATTATGTGATTTGGAAGCTACGATTATTTTCTAAGCCCATTATTTTGGAAACTTTCAAGATATTAAATTTGGAAGAAATAATTTGGTGAAATAGTATATAGGATTTTGAAACTAAACCGATATTGAAACGAATTAAAATTGAGAACCTTATTTTACTAAATACTTGATTTGGGAGTTATCGAACTTATATAAAATTGATTTGTATAAGTGTGAAGTTGATTTGAAAACTATTGATTTGGAAAGGTACTCAATTTGAAAAGAGAAATCTTATATAATCGAAGTCTATATATGTATGATTTGATATACTATTGATTTTGGAAAGTATTCGATTGAAAATGAAATCTTATATATAATGGACTTTATATAAGTATGATATTTGAAATTGATTTGAAAGGGTACTATATGATACATATTTTAGAAGTAAAGATATGGAAAGTGCCTTCTACTTGATATCCGCTTTGTGGCCACATTGTGGATTCATTCTATCGATATTATTCTCTTTGATTTTGGTTTTCCAGATGTGATACTCGAGTATATTTCCATGGCGTTACCCATGGTTGTTTTGGTAGCGTAATCTGCAAGGCAGAGATTGCTTAAAGGGTACGGATGTTTCCTGAGGGATCCAGGCGTAACCATTGTGTATCCACGGTTTACCAGTTTTGTTGTCATGGCGTAATCCACAAGGCAGAGATTGCTTAAACGGTACGGATGTTTCCTGGGGGATCCAGGCATAACCATTGTGTATCCACAGTCCACGAGTTTTGGTTATCATGGCATAATTCGCAAGACAGTGATTGCTTAAAGGTACAGATGTTTCCTGAGGGATCCAGGCGTAACCTTTGTGTATCTACGATCCACGATTCGGCTGATTTGTTTGGATTGTACTTTCCATATCGATTTTGAAGGTTTTTCAAGTATTTTCACTGGGTGTTGAAACATATCTACTAAGTACTTGAGGAATTCTAGCTTTGCGCCTGACCAACGCATGGCCAGAGTCTGCAAGAACGAGGATAAACTTGTTGAAACTTCGAGTTATAAAAGTATATTCGAAAGGAAAATTTGTATCAATATGAAAGTATTTTATTATAAAAGTATTTTATTATAAGTGTATTTTATTATAAAAGCATTTCCAACAAAGAAATTTTGTATTAGTATTTGATATTGAAATTTTTATGGTTTGTATTAATCATTCATGCCTGATACTATTCTTTTGAAACTACCTTATCTGCTCAGCTTTATTTATTCACCTATATTCTGCTTTTTTGAATCTACCTTCTTTTCCTTTTTGAATATTCCTTTTAAAATATTGTTTATTTATATACTACATGATCTAATAGTAAATTACTAGTGTTATAAATATTTTAGAAGTTATTAATTAAATAAAACATATTTAAAGAAAATGATTATTGATTTATTAATAATATTTGAAAAGTATCTTGAGATAAAATTAATAAATTTATGAATTATAGATTTGATGTTTTCAGTAAACTCTTTGTCAATATACGTAATGATGTAAATAATTGTTTTCAAATAGTTTTCATATATTTGTAAAGGTGTTATTTAAACATATAAATGGTACTTATAAAAGAAGCAAGAAATTTTAAAATGGGTTTTGAAAAGTATTAAAGAATTAAAGATAATTGATTTGCAAGTGAAGTTTTCAAATGAATATTTCAAGTAAAATTTATGTAGTTCTAAATTCATTGTTTATCCTTGTCTTTCAATCTATTTTTTTTTCTTTCTGGTTGTTTCTATTCTCCTACCTTCTTCTTTTTCGGGGACGAAAAGTTTTGAGTGGGGGAGAATGTAACGACCCAAAATTTTTAATGGGTCTGATAACGCAATTAACTGAATTTTTGTGAAATTTTAAATAGTAAAATTTTTAATTGAAAATTTAATATTTGTAATACGTCCAATTAAACATAGTAAATGGTAAATTTTCAATTAATTATATGCAAGTAAATTTATTGTGTAATTTTATTTCCATTTCAATCAGTTAAAAATTGATGGTTACAAAATATTTTCCAAACCTAAATATTTTTACAAAGAAAATTTGTAAATCCTCTCCTGAGTGAGACGTCATCTTTCGTTTTTCAAATTTGGACTTCTATTGCTCCGTTTATCTTATTTTCGACAAAATAGCTGCATTTTCGGGACTGATTGTCGACTTTTGATCGGATGTTCATATCATTGATATCTATATATAGTTTTGATTGTCTCGTTGTGCTGATCTTCGCAGTATATTTATTTCCGTATTTTGAGGTCCAGTATGCGCCGGAAGCAATAAACTGTACGTCGTATCGGTACCATAAATTTTGACCGTTAAATTTCCTTTCCTTTTTAAATTTTTACTTGCAGCCCATGCAATCTAATAAATTGCCTTCACTGTCCAATAGATTTGAAAATATTTATTGTTGGTCCGTTCTTTTCTTCACTTCGTTCTGACTGTTACTTTTGAAATGGAATCACATGTATATATTTATACGTTTCTTTACAGCCTGGAACCTTCTCCAACCTTTCACGTTCACACATTCCTGTACCTCTTCCTTTTTTTAAATATACGTATATATATATCGTTTTCCTTTCCTTTCAGAATCTCATTCCTTAAAGATAAAAAGGAAACGCATTGTTTCCCTTCTTCTCCCACTCTTCAATTTTTGAACCAGACATCCCATGCTTCTATTTCATTTTCTAGAAGCCGAGCCTAGCTTCCTCACTACGTCTTCATCTCCTCATCAAACTCACACGCACCCGTGACCTCTGCCAGCTCTCACCAACGCCATGCTCCCCTCCACCGAATGCCGACCCGCCCGCACGTCAGCAGCTCGAACCCACACCGAGCCAAGACCTTCTCCTTTTCCTTCGCCTATCCTACGGTATACCGCCCAGCCTTATTCCTCCACGACAACCTCAGCAAACCCCTTCGAGCAGCCTGACTCTTGCAGCTGCCTATATATGCATATGCCTCCATATGTATGTTTAATATATATATATATATTATTATTATTATATGTCTATTGGTCTTTTGTTAATGAAATGTGTTTAGATTTTTATTTTTTATATACGTATATGTTATAGTAGGTATAGTATGTTTTAGTGCCTTTCTCTATGCCCAGTTCCTATTTTACTAATATATATAAAAGATACTTTGAGTTGGCTTCAAGGTTTACATGTAGCATGCATATTTAGATTGGTCGCATATATATTATTTTAAAGTATATGTTAGCTTATGTATAAAAAAGGTTAGATTGATTATAAACCCGTTTTATATATTAATCTATATTATGTTGTTGAAAATATATAAGTTACTGATATATACATATTATGTTAATGGGTTACTTAAAGTATGTTGTTTTTGAAACAGTTTTGTTCATAATATACATTATGATTTTTCATAGCTGCTACACATACAAACTTATATGAGTTTTATAACCAGTGCATGTATATCAATGGATATTTGTGGTGTATTGGACTCTGTTATTCATAATGTATTAATTTTATAATTGGGTTTATAAGTATGTACTGATAAAAGTAAAGTATATATGTATGGGTTTTTGAGTTGTATAGGGTGTTGGTTACTTAGAGTATAGGTATATATATTTATGATCTGTTAGTTTTATTTAAAGAGTATATGCTAGAGATGTGTCAGTTTAAAAAATATACAGCAGAATATGTATATGGAATTAGAAACATACATATGTGAGTAGTCTACATACATATATATATATATATATATATATATATTGTTTACATATTTGTTTTGTTTGTGATCTGCACATAGGATGTATATATACTAACCTGCATTTTTTTATATGGTTGATTTTGATATATATATTTTATGTAAAACAATGATTTTTAATTATATATATGTTATTTTATTACCGTTTTTAACTTAATTATTGATTTCCTAGAAATAATATATATATATATATATATAATTTCTGTTCTATCAAGATGATTTTGATTATCTTCATCGACCCATTTTTGATTGGATTTTGTCTATTCTTATTATCAGCTTTGAACGTTGAATTCGTACCGATTTTGCTCTGCTTCGATTCGTCATTCAAATTTCAGTGTCCTTATTAGTGTGTGTATCTATGTCATCTTCTGTATTCTCTAGCCTCGAATGGTGAACAATCACTCACGGTTAATGTTCTTATATTTATTAAATTTGATTTCAATTGAAACGACAATTTAATTATCTACTGGTAGTTATTTACATTGTCATTTATTTAATATTATCTATATCAGTTCACTTGTGACATCTGACACCGTTATCTGCTATTTATATTGATGACAGATGCCCGTTATTATTATTATTATATCTATTATCACTCTGCATGTTCCCTATTAGTATAGAAATCATTATGGGTTGAATGATACATACCAGAACAATATGTAGAATAGGAGAAAATCATTATGGGTTGAAATGATAAACCCAAGCGATTTTCATTTGAATTGAATTTGAGATTACGGGTTAAAATGATATCTACCTGTATATATTTAAATTGTGGATTGAAATGATAAATATCCGTATCACTTGACCATATGATAGAAATTATATACCGACATCGTTGGTCTATATATAAATATTTTAAAAATGATTTCTATGGTTTTGAAAGGGAATATATGGTTTTATTTAATATTGAAATATTTTATATAAACATGTTCTGAATATAAAGTGGATTTAATAATAAACCTAAATTAATAAAGTTTGATTTAATTAATATAATATGTTAAGAATTATATTCTTAAATCGATTTTTCAATGATTTGTATAAGGAAGATAAGGTTGAATTGATTAAAATTGTATATAGTTAAGAATTTTACTTAATTAAATCGATTTGAAACTATTGAATTTGGAATTTTTAGATATGATCTTAGAACTTGATTTTGATTTAAGAAATTTAATGAATATTCCCCATTTAAAGAAATTGAAGGAAGAAAATAGTACATTGTAACTTAAGGTTATTTAAACGATATAGAATTTATTAAGTGATTATTCCAAGACTAAATAATAATGAAGTTAAACTAAGATTTATATGAAATTGTTAAATTTAGTTCCGAATATGTTGAATATATAAAGCCTTGAAAATATTGGAATTTAAATGGTTTATTTTGTGATTCAAATCTGTATTTGAAATCAACATAAATTGAAATGGTTTTTTTTGGAAATTATATTGAATTGAAATTGATAAAGTGGGATTGAATAGAATTTGAATTTGGAATTTGGTTTGGTTTGAAACTTGGAATTGATAAATTGAGATGGAGGTTATGATTTCAAAGTATGGTTTTCCAAAGAATTATTGATTTCAAAATGTTTTGGTTTTCGAAAGTGTCGTAACTTTGAAAGGGGTATAATTTGGAAATGCATATATTTTGAAAGGAAATGATATTTTGGTTTGAATTATAAACGATTTGAAATAACCACGGTGTTCTAATGACTTTTGGTTGTTAAAAGTGTGCATTTCTACGTTGTAGATAGTTCCACGGATTCTTAGAGGATGGTTATCCCAAACATCTTTTGAGTTACTGGTATTTCAGTTGATATTTCACTTGAGTTGGATTTATTGATATAAGGATGTTAATCTTGACTCGATGTTTTTTTTTACTTTACGCTCGGGTCAGACTGAATGATACAACAGTTGAGACTCACCTTGGAGTTTGGAGCTTCGTTCGGAGATCCAACTATCGATTCATCTTTCAGTTGATTTGCTCAAAGAGGTCATCTGTTTGTATTGGACACTTCATTGTATTTGAGATATTATGTTGTATTTTATTTCTAACTCTGATGTTTATATAGTAGCTTTATGAACTACTATTTATCTATTCCGCTGCATTATTATTATATTACTCTATGTCTGTGATTCTATGATTGATTTATTTACTATATATGCTGAGTTTTAACAAATATAAATTAACAATCTGGTATTTTGAGCAATTCAAGTCTGGCATGTGCGGATGTGAATGGTTGAAAATACCAGGTCGTTACAACAATTTAAATATGCTGCCGTTAGTTAGTTAGTTACATTGTTATATATATGCTATTATCTGTATCTGATCACCTATGACATCTGACACCATTGTCTGTTATTTATATTGATGATATATGCCTGTTATATTATTATCATATCTGTTATCACTCTACAAGTTCTCTGTTAGTATAGAATCACTATGGGTTGAAATGATACATACCAGAATGATCTATAGAATAGGAGAAATCGTTATGGGTTGAAATGATAGACCCAAGCGATTTTCAATTGAGTTGAATTTGGGATTGCGGGTTGAAATGATATATACCCATATTTATATTTAAATTACGGATTGAAATGATGAATATCCATATCACTTGACCATAGGATAGAAAATTATATACAGACACCATGGCCTATATATAATTTTTTTTTGAAATGATTTCTATGGTTTTGGAAGAAATATATGGTTTTATACAAATATTAATTTTAGATATTATATAAATGATATTTGATATATAGTTAAATTTTTGATTTTAAGCTATGTATAAATTTGTTTTAGTATAAAATAAGTAAATAATTAAGTTTGATTTTATTAAATATAATTATGGTTAAGTAATAGAACTAGACATTAATATAGAGTTTATAATGATTTTAATAAATTAGGGCTGGGAAGATAGATTTGAAACTGGTTTGAAATTGTATTCAATTAAGAATTATATTTAACTAAAATCGATTTGGAACTTATTGAATTTGAGATTTTAAAGGATATGGTTTTTATAACTTGACTTTGGTTAAGGTGATTTAAATGAATATTTCAAGTTTGATTAAATTGAAGGGAATATTTAGTTTAGATTATTCGAGATTTATTTAAATAATACTGGATTTATTAAGCAAATATTTCAAAACTAAATAATAGTAAATTGAAATATATATGTGTGTGTGTGTGGAATTGTAAAAATTTAGTTTTGAAATTATGGAATATTTAAAGCTTTGAAATATATGGAAATTGAAATGGTTTACTTGAGGTTCAATTATGTATTTGAAATTGATATAAATTGAAATGGATTATTCAAAAAATGAATTGTGTTGAAACTTATGAATTGAGATTTGATTTAAATTGAATTTTGGATTCAAGTTGAATTGAATCAATTTGTGAAGTTGAGGAAATTATTTTATTTTATAAAGTAATTTTATATTTTAAATTATTTTTTTATATACACTATTTGGATATCTAAACTGTTTAAGGGGTGGAAGTTATGGCATCGAAGCAATAAATTCCAAAGTATTATGTTTTGAAAAAGTTACATTTTCAAGTATTTGATTTTGAAAAGGAAATGATATCGTATTGATATGGTTTTGAAATGACAATGATATTTTGGTTTTGAAGAATAAACTATTTTGAAATGACCACGGTGTTATAATAACGTTTTGTGACGAAATGGATTTTTCGCGCTCGAAAATCGACATCCATACTTCATATCGTATTCGAATGCCATAGATTCGACCGTTCAAATCCGATTCGCCGGAGCTTATAACAACATTAAGTAAATAACACAACGGAATAAAAGAATAATACATTGATATACAGCTTTGATACAATATCTGATACAACAGATGATCTAGTACATATCAATATACATCAGAGATATGATACAATAAATAGCAGCGGAAAAGAAAATAGATGACATCCAGCAGTGGAATAATATAACTCTAAGATAGTCTTCAAAAGAGAACTCCGAGAACTGCAACTCCATCTCCAAGAACCAATCCAGAAATAGCCCGAACTCCCAATAAAAATACACGAAGCTAAGCAAGACTGGTGTGATCCAAATTCTGAACTAACTCTAGATAATCTACTAAACCTGACTATCTGAAAAACCCAAACTCTAGACTGCTCGTGTAGAAAATAATGAGCACCCAGAGTTTAGGAAAGAAACAATAAACTCCAGATCAGTCGTGGGACTGGTGTGAGCAACAAAAACAGTTTATCTTTAAAAACAAACAAAGAAATATTTTAAAATAGATTCGCAATGCTTTTTAGAAATGAGACTACCATAAGGCCTCCCGCACACACACACAATGCAAACGCAGAATCGGAGGAGATTTCTCCTTATGATAGTCAAAGATGCTTGATACGCATTAAAAAGAAACACTTGGTATTATTACTAGTGCATAGTGTAGGCAAAAATTCATTTCGAAAGTAAAGATATAAATCTTAGCCAGCATAGGCATTCCGCACTTATGCCTACTATAGCTACCATGTTCAATAGCAGGTTACCGCCACATTCCATGGCAGGTCATACAACTAAAACCGTACAAGATCGTATTGTTTTTTTGGATTTCCAACAAATGGTCAGGCCAAGGAACTTCCCATTGCCACATGAGAACGCCTCTGGAAGGACGTCCCCAAGAACCAAACCGGATCTCTGCCAACACAAGGCCGGGTTACCCTTAATTGGGTAACTACTGACACGAGTATGCCATCTCCCGGTTGTAACCAACCTTTAACCGGGGCCCCAGCAACAAATCACAAAGTAATATATATATATATATATCTACGATATCAACATAAGTTAAGTATCTGGGCTCCATACCATGATACCACTTCTATCCAGAAGGAAATGCACATACCCTAAGGGGTGCTACCCCCAATAACCTTGCTGCATCTTTCCTGTTTCGACCATTCCGGGGTGTGAGGTCCGACGAAGTCTCGTCCACAAAGCCACGCTTTATACCAAAGCTGTTCTTTGGGTCAACAAATGATCATAGAAATGATCACAAAGATAAACGATCAAACAAATGATCCTATCACAAATGATCAACACAATGATCATTTCACAGCAACACTCAGCATGTCACATTACCAAATTGGGAATATATCGCTGATAACCTTCAACTACATAACCTCTGAGCTTGTACGTCTCAGAGAAGGGTGTTAAGCTAAGAGAATAAATTCTCCGCCACCAACAGAAATATATTTGAAAGAAATCAGCTTTATATCTCAAATTGTAATGTCAGGCATAACAATCCATACAAGTCTGTTCCGGGCTCGAACAGAACCGAAGGCACTTACAAAGAAGTCCTTGCAATCCGGATATTCACTAATCACGTTCAGACTTCCCATCACATATGGAGTCTCTATACCAGGGACCAGTCGATGCAAAGACATTCGACGAGTTGTCCCTTCGCTTTCAAAAATATCCGGTCTTCAACACCGGTCTTCAAATGCTATCCATAACGACATATCACATATTTGGAATGGGATATATGACACAAAGGTCCTCTCCCGGCTAAACCGAACAGTGAGCGCAGCATTTCAAAAAAATATATGGATATTGGGATTTCAATTAAGTCACAACTTGAAACCCAAAACTTTTCTTCAAATGGTTTAAACCAATTACCATTTCAAATCTTTATATTACAAAAAAGATTTATTTCACAAAGATCAATTTATAGTCTTTAAAACAATTTTCATCCCAATTGGATTAACTCATTAAATCTTTAAATCAAAGATTTAACTCATAGCTTTCAAAATTCGATTAACTTGTTGAATCTTTTAAATCAAAGATTCAACTTATAGCTTCTAAATCATTTTCATAACTTGAAAATTTTCTTCATTTTCAAACTTGAAATTCTTTTTAACACAAATTGAACGTTCATTACTCAGGTGAAAGCTTTTATTATTTGAAAACAAACAGTTTTTGTTTCAGAAAAATCCAATTATATTTACATGAGTTAAAGCCCTTGAATTCTATTCACATCCCAAATCAATACTTTTAAAATAGTTTAACCCATATATAACTGGTCTAACATTTTTAATCCCTAGTTTTAAATCATAGAATTCAATTTCAAAGCTTGAATTTAAGTTCAAATCAGATTATTCCACTTCATATTTTATCGAGTTATTCAAAATAAATTTCATCTATGAAATTCCATTTCAAAAGCTTTTCACTTTAAACCCAATCCATTTCCAAAACATTTGAATTCAAATATTCAAATTTAAAACTATTTCAAAAATCTGTGACTTAATCGATTTCCTCGTGAAATCCATATTGGTGTGTGTATAAGTGTGGTCCAGGGGTTTAACACAATAGTGCAACATCATTCAACCATCACAGATTAAAACACAGAAATATAGTCGATAAGCGATATAAACTATAATGCTTATCATACATTCACAGATTCATAGATAATATACAAATATATCATCAATAAATGAATAAATACCCAGCTCAATTCACAGAACAAAAATATCACAGATCAGATAGGAAAATCAATTCAAGGCGTTTCATACAATATAAACATTCATAAGTGAGGTCAAGAATTCAATAGTCATGCATAAGTAGGATTAATTTAATTGGTTAATCCTAATTTCTTTAGGTAATTGACTTTTAATTACAAATAAATTAACTTTTTATCATAAATTAACTTTAATCAGTTTCACATTATTTGATTACTTTTCTAAATAATTAACTTACATTAACCGTTATTAATTATAAGTTTGATTAACCCTTAAAATTCATTAATTAATTGTAGTCTAATCTATGGTTCTCAATTACATATTATCTTAATTCATTATTTAAACATTAATTAATACATTCAAACTTATAATTACTAATTCAATTAATATAAATTATCAATTATCTATTCTAATTTGTCTTAATGGTTAATGAATATAAAATCTTAAATCTTCATTTCTCAAAGTAAACTTATTTTTATTAGTGATTAAATTTTCACTTTCAATATGTTTAAGAACATTTCTTTCAAATTTTCTTTGTTATGAAGGGATTTTAAATCAAATTTCCCTTAAATTCAAAATATTTAAACTTATTTACAATATTAAAATTTATAAACTCCCTTTCTTTCAAAAACTGGAATTTAGATTTACTTAACCCAGGCTATACAAATTTGACCTACTTTCCTTCCATTTTTCAAACTTCCACCTTGACTTCATTTAACACTTTGAAATCGTTAATCAAATTTTAAATAAAAACCCAAAATTTATTAAAATCTAAGTTTACAAACTAAACTCGGATTTATATTTAAACTTCTGATGTTAACCAAATTTGAGCTTTGTTAAAATTTTGAAATTTGGTTTAAAACAAAACCAGAGCTGGTATCGTTTACTTCGGCAAAACATAACGCCAAACCTGAGCAATACGACTACCTGCTTCGAGTCTATAACTCGTTCTCACGCACTCGACCTCGAGAAATACTTCGAGTCTCCTCCTTCGTCTTCCCCCAAACCTCAACATCATCAGGCACTAAATGATACCACGTGCACGTCCACAATGACGTTGGCCAGCTCCAGTCATTGCCGCGACTACGAGCATGTCGATGATCATCCCCAGATCGAGCTCCGACCACTCGCACCGTCCCACCAATTCGAAATCAAAATTTGGGGCCGTGTTTGAAAACCTGGAACACTCGATACTGTCGACCCCCACAAACCCGTCAACGCGCCACATCATCAACTCCGACCACCAGAAACGCTGCACTTCCGGCCACGAACGCTCTGACCATTCACGAACCCATCCCCCGTGGTCCCATCGAACTCGATGCAACAGAGGGAACGAACGAATCGATTTCATGATCTTGCCTAAAACTAGGGTTAGAAATAAAAACTCCTCCCCATCATCGCCACAGTCTTCTTCGCCACCTCCAGCCATTTTTCCTGGCAACCCCATAGCCTCCTCCATCACCTCACACAACCCCGACCAACTCGAATCACTCAATCACGAGAAAATGATTTAAAAGCAGATTTTGTTCTACCGTAAACTGCTCATGATACACACAACTAAAAATCACTATATTTGTTACAAAAATCCTATCTTGGGCTATAAATTCAAGCTATATGATTTAATCCATAATTCATGATATTTGAAGTTTCCAGAGACTTAAGTTTTTACTGTAAAACTTGTTCTTTCACTCCACATACCTTTATTCTTCACACAACCATTTTTAGATGATAAATCGTACCATAACAAACAAAATTTGTTTTGATCTCGAGTTCAAATGTTTAATAGATCAAGTAGAAATGGATTTTAAATCAAAGTTTTGTTTTGAAAACTCCAAACAAAGAGCAGAGAAAAATAACAGCCTGTACACATAAGCTTTCAATATTCACAGGCATTTATATGTATATAAATTTAAACATACTCATCCGCATACATACTTGCAACAAAATTTTACTTTTAAATTTGTTTTTAGAGTGATATTACTCACATGTTTCCCAGGAAAGAACAGAGCTACTTATTGTTGAACTTGCATGCTTGCTGAGATCTTCTTTGCTTCTCTGGTTTTCATTGATTGACGTTTTTAAGATAATGTTTACTTTAGTTGTTGCTCAACTTTGAATGGACGAACAAAAATGAAGAGTTTGATGTATAAAAAGAAACTTACCAGTGATATTATATTTTGTACAACAAGTCATGGTTGAGGATGCTTTCATTAAATGCATGACCTTTGTTCCCATGCTTGCCTTACTTCAGTACTTGTTGCTGTGTTATTTTCCAGGTTAAAGTATATTACTTTAGTTCTTAGTCTTCTTATTATTTCTAGCCTAGCCTAGCTTACACAATGTTTTATCTTTTGTTTACAGCCTAGCCTACTTGTTTCCAGGTTTTAAGTATATTACTTTATACAATAAATAACTTCTATTTTAATGTGTTGTTAATTATTGTTATAAGATGGCATTTTGTTTAAGCTTTTTGAGATGAGATTTACTTTAGATTTCCTTAGCTTTGGAATGGTCGAACTGAAATGAATGGATTTATACATATATTTTTGTTTTAGTCTATGTTATAAATATTAACTTATGTACAGTATATACTTTTTAACTTAAGTATTTATTTTATCTTACATACAAATTGTTTTGTATATTTTCTATATTTCAATAGTTTATATTTTTATTTTATTAAAAATCTATTTAAATATTTTGTTTAACATCATATCCAAAAATCCAAACACCATCTATTTCCCAATATATTTATATTTAAATCTCAATTAAATTTTCCATCTATTTTATATACATGAGTTCAAATATCTAGATCAATTTCAATAAATTTTTAATTTAACAACTATTTTATATTAGTTACCAATTACTACACAATTTTTAAATCAAAAATTAAATTAATTATCAATTTAAAATAAATTAAAATTCGGGATCGTTACAGATTTCCCCCCTTAAAAGGAATTTCGTCCTCGAAATTCGCAGGCACGAAAACAACAAAGAGATAGATAGATAGATTCGATCTCCTATAATTCCTCAAACTTAAGTTATGAATTCCAAACTCAAGTCGGAATATCTCAGAATACATACCAATTTGTCCCTCTTCGGACTTTGGTATTAATGAAAAATTACAATAGAATTTCTAATTTGGTTTTAAACGAAATTGTTTTATCGATTCAATTCAAATTTATCCTCATATTCTATTAATCAATTTAACTCAATTTAAAATTTCAAGTTTATTCAAAATTTCTAATTTCAATTTTCAAATTCATATTCATTAAATTTTAAATCGAAAAACTGATAAGAAACTGATGAGGATATGAAGTAAAAATTTTCTACAATGATTCGTAGGGCCATCATCACACCGAAACTTCTTCTTGTAGCTGTCACGAAACAATCAAAAGAAATTTGAAAACGAATCAAAGGAGATTGACAGAGAAAGATTGTTTCCACTGTTGTTACAGAGCATTGACCAATTTATAGTCGTATTCCCCTGTCCCCTATCTCGTTTTCTTCTTGCACTCATACTCATTATCAGTGGATAGTAAGAGAATTTACTAAGGCATTCAAACGGATATCTTAAGGATTACTCATTCTAGGGTATACTTCACCCTATCTATAATGAGCTACTTAATGTGTTATACTCCTGAGCTAAAGTTCACCTTAGCTCTGATACCAAATGTGACGAACTGCCTAAAACAAGGGTTATAAATAAAAACTCCTCCCCATCATCGCCACAGTCTTCTTCGCCACCTCCAGCCATTTTTCCTGGCAACCCCATAGCCTCCTCCATCACCTCACACAACCCCGACCAACTCGAATCACTCAATCACGAGAAAATGATTTAAAAGCAGATTTTGTTCTACCGTAAACTGCTCATGATACACACAACTAAAAATCACTATATTTGTGTAACGACCCAGTATTTTCAACCCTTCGCATCCGCACATGTCGGACTTGAATTGTTCAAAATACTGCGTTGTAAAATAAATTTGGCAAAACTCAGAATATGTAGTAAATAAATCACAGAATCACATACATATATCAGAACTCACAGCGGAAATAAAATATACAGTGGTTCATGAAGCCACTATAAAACTTTAACCAAATAGAATTTACATAGTTTAGAATCTGCAATACAGCTGTAGACATAAATAGAAACAGAGTCTTCCAATTTGATTGATTGCAAATAAGATAAAGACTGAAAGGCTTCCGGCAGTATGAATGATCTACGGGATGACATAACTCCGGAGAGAAACTGAAACTGCAACTCAGGCTGACCCGAGCGTAAAAATAAAACATAACACTCGAGTCAGGACATACATACTTATATAATGTAAGCTAATTCAAGTGTACTGTAATATAGAGCAAGTAACTTAAAGGATGCTTGGGACCGCCCATCCTCTAAGGATCCGTCAAACTATTTACTATGTAGTATATTGCGCTATTATACTAGTGTCTATTTATAAAATAAACTTACTTTTAAGTAGCGTTAAGGCTTTACATTTTCCACCTTAACACGTAATAGTCCCAGTAGTCCATCCAATATCATAGCTCCTCCTGATCGGGAAGCAACTAGAGGATACCACACGGGCTACGGGAGAAATCTAAACTCGTACAAGGCGCGGTATGGTAGGTGACACGGCACAACTAGGCAATGCCAGGGTAGATATACCAATTACGCATCCGGGCCGATGGTAACGCGAAGCCGCAGCAACCGCCCACCTCGAAACAACTCCCCAAATCAAAATAGAAGTGGCCACTGAATCAATCCAAAGTCATAGTATAATATCGAAGAGGAGTGTACGATCAGAGGAATGACCTCATTAACCCGTCGATCGCTCCTGTTTTAGCCACCTTATGCCAACTCACGGGAGTCGGGTCCACGTATTTACCTTACAGGAAACGTCGCCACCAACCTACTTCATTCTGGAATCTCCACCGCGTACACGGTTAGTCAAAGTGGTTTTCGGTATCGACAGAGAGTATGTCCATATCCGATCCCGGTCTCTTTGCCAACCCATCGTTATTATAACACCGTGGTCTTTTAAAACAGTTTATACTTTAAAACCAAAATAAACATTTCTATTTCAAACTATAAACACGATATCATTCAAAACCCAAAACAATATGATACCGTTATATTCAAGTATAATTCTTTTCCAAAAACCATACTGCTTAAAATTTATAATATCTGGAAACCAAATATTTAAATTATATCTTCAAAACATAATATTTTGGAAATTTTACTTTAAAACCATAACTCCCAAACACAATGGTTTGGACATTCAACGGTATATAGAATAAATGGTTTAACTTTATGGTTATTTTGTAAAGAAGATAATTTACATAGCTTTACAAATATATTTCTTTATTTTAAACCATAATTTAAATATCACTTCATGTTCCCAAGACCATTTCAATTCCTATATATATATCCAATTGGAGTATTAATATTCAAAACTAAGGTTGGATATTTTTTCTTTCAACAAATTAGTGTTTATTATTTCGTCTTGAATATTCCCATAAATTCCATAGATAAAACTCCAAAATTATGCCATTAAATAATTTCAAAATTTACTTAACACTAGAATGTTCATCTTAAATTTATTAAGAAAAATCCAGTTATAAATCTCATATCTTAAAGGTCTCCAAAACTTAACCATAAATATAATTTATCAAATTCCTTAAATTTCAAAACAATCAAATTCCAGATTCTATAGCACTTAGGAAATGCTACCTAAAGTTACGGGTAAAACTAGTCCAATTTCAAAAGACAGCATTTAAATGCTTTAGTAGATTGTTTAACTTAATAAATATTTCCAAATATAACTTATATATATATTTCTTAACTGAAATCTTATCCTTTCAAAAGTCCAGAATTTCCAAAATAAGTTATATTCCAAAATTTTATTCAAATATTTATTTATTTATTTATTAACATTTATAACTCATTCAAAATCAATATAAAATCCTTTAAAGATATTAAATCAAATATTTAACTTCCAAAATAATTTTAAATATTTCAGAAAATATTATAAGGACCACGGGCCTGTATATAGTTTTCTAGCCTAGGTCAAGTGATACGGATTTATATCATTTCAATCCGTAATTTACAAACCCCGGGTTCTATCATTTCAAACCCGCAATCCCAAGTTAACAGTTAAACAGTTAACATAATAATAGCACAGTAATCATCATTTAGGCCTATCATTTCAGCCCACAACAATCTAAATTTAACAGGGAACTTGCAGTGGTGATTTAAGCAGTAAATAAAAAATAATATAATATAACTGCAGAAATAATACAACAGATAATAACTGATGAGGTGTCAATTTAAATGGGGTTCATCATTCTACGTTATACTACAGACAGATAATATTTAAATAAAATTTACACATACACTTGCGATAATTTACCAAAATATATGTACGTATGTCTGGTGAGAAATACTCACCTGAAAACTGCAGAAAATTTTGAATTTCAAAACGACAATTTCACCGGAAAAGAACGACAGAGGGTAACGATCAAAATTTCTCGGATGTCGCCTAGATTCAAATCTAGAACAAAATTCAAATATTGAATACGCGACCTTAGATTTTTCGGTCAAAGAAAAATTAGAATAGAACGAGAATTGGTTTGACTTGCTCGACCACTCCACCGTGTAATATGACCCAAATATACCCAAATATGTGAACCGTGCTAACACTAAAACCAAAATAAAATTTCCTAAAGACGAACTAAGGCAAAAAGGTGGGGTTTCCTATTTTATGTCGGGACATATACACATGTACACGTGCACGAATTTTTTCTGAAACTCACCCCAAAACATACAACAAACCATTTACTACTGATGCCATTCTACTATCAAAAATCAGATTCAACTTCATGGTTTCAGTTTCCATTTCTATACCCAGTTTTTTTTTTTTTCAAAATCTTTTGTTGCCTAATTATTTTAATTCAGAACCAACAACTTGCTACTTCGAGCCAATCCACCTAGTTGCTTCGAGTCAGTTTGCAAAGCTTCGAGCATATCTCCCTCTCTATAAAATATTTGAAAACAACTACCCTTCTCCTTCCTCTGTTATTATTCAATATATTATATATTCTATGCAAAAGGAATTTATGCAAATTCCAGCCCATTCCTATCCAAGCTTCTATATATGTTTACACTTAGTTTTACATCATTTTTTAATATTATCATTCATCTTATATTTAAACTTTCCAGGTAGAAACTGAAAGATGCCAAAGAGACCCGAGCCTATCTTCATCTACCCGAGTCACACCCTTACTTACTTCGAGCAGATTATGCAAACACTTCGAGTAAGATTTCCACCAAAACTGAAGCTTTGAATAAGACAACTCCTACCTATCCAAACACTGAACTTGAACAAAAGCTACCTACCTACCTCCATCACTAACATCAACTACTCCAGTCTTCTATTCATCATCACCAACTCCAGACCAACTCGTGTTTTCCTATTCCTATTGGTGACTTGACATGCACAGCCGTGCACACATGCAACTCATCACCATGTACAAACTGCAACCACTTATAGTCACACAATACTTGATGAAACCCATGCCTTTGCAGATGAAAGAAAATTCTCTAGGCCTTGTCGGCAATCATACCACTGAATTTATATGCACAAATATACTAAAACCCCAGTCAGTCACATCCCCCTAGAATTTGCAACTTACAACTAAATTTGGACAAAATATAGACAAGCTCAGATGCTATATACACACACGCATCTACACACTGCATCCCTGTTATGCTTATATACACTCATATACAGGCTCCATCTCCCCTATAACTTCATTCACCTAACTGCCATTTGAAGGAAAACAAACTACTTGGGCCAAGCTTCAGATCCTATGTGAACTGATTGTTAGCTTTTTTTTTTTTTTTTTTATAACATATTACAGTTAAAAATGCCCTATGGAAAATCAACCAAGCGAATTAAAATGTGTGTATACAGATGGGTTTCTCACAGTAGTTTACCACAAAATTGGATCTACTACCTTGATCAACTATTAAGGAGCAACCAGGTGAGCATTCCAAGTCGCATCACTCCATGAAAATGTCTAACAATAGCTAGTCTCCCCTAGTTTCCTTCCAATATTTTCAGACAATGGTCTGTTCCCAAAAGTACTGGATTTTTCCCATTCGAAAACTATGGTTTTCCAAACGAACTTACTTATCATCACACAAAGTAAATACAGGAATTCCTCTGCTGCTAAATCTTGAACAGTCTACTTTGAGTTCTCCTCCAACCTGCTTTATGCAAGATATAGTCGTGCACAGACGTGCACAGATGCACACTCTTCTCTCCTTCTTCCTCTGTTATGTTTTCTTCTTTTTATTATTATTATATATAATTTTTTTTCAAAGCAACTCTCTGTTCCTAAACACAAACTACTAAAACAAAATAAAACCAGATCCCATATGTTTAGACTCACGTCCTATGACAAGAATCTCAGTAAACACAGCGAACGAAAGGTAGGGTGGCCGAGCAAGTCATCAGTAAAAGGAAAAAACAAGAAGCTGAAGAAGAAAGGAGACGATCAAAATATTACCTGATGAAGCTTCTGCTCGTGAAGAAGATGTGAAGTCTGGATATTTGGGATGCAGAGGAGAATGATAAGGTGGGTATATTTATAGGCAAAGCGACTTTGAGGAGAAGTAAAAGAAATAACATATCAGTTTCTTAAAAATAAATTTTCGTATAAATTAAAGGAGGGGGCCGAGAGGGATTTTCTCTTGTTGAAAGTTTGATGGTACTATGTCAGTTTCATTGATATAGATTTAAATCTGCATACGTGATTTATTTTCAGTTTATACATTTTTGATTTACAGGGAAACAAAACGTCAAGCATTGATTTAATGCAATATTTTCTTTGGTCTAAGAAACGGCAAAGGTGATGAAGGGAAGTTGTGTAAAGATTGGGGAGTTGATATTACCTGTGACTCAAGCAAATACATATTGATTTGTTTTAATGTAGGCTGCGCGATTAAAGCAACTAATTTGCTTAGGACCTTATACAAACAGAGAATACCAGGTTGAACGTATTATGCGTGAAGACTGGGAAGAGAAATAAGGGCCTAGTTTAGTGTCAATTTTCCAACATTTTTTATCTGGTATTTATGTGTATATGTTACTCTGTGTGTAGCTGGAAAAATAGAAGGTGGAAAAACCGATGTGCACGTTTTAGATTAAGCATGCACTAATGTTTGCTCACGTTACTTCATGTAAATCTTCATTTCATTTTATATACTTTGATAGGCAGATATGGTCCAGAGATAAAAGAAACTGGAAATGCCAAAAGAACTGCTAGAATATTCCTCATGCACGTTACTCATTTTCATTGAAGCTTGCGTGATTAAAGAAATGAGCATGGAACGTTATACGTGTGTGATGATTCATTTATGTTTAAATAAATTTTGATTTTTAGTTTGATAAAAATAAATGAAATGGCCAGAGTTTACGCAAAGCTTAAGAAAGAGACGCATACAATTTATTCAAAAATCAGACTGTTAGTTAACAAAGTAACGTTGGGTAGAAATTTACTGACTGATATTCTTCTTCAAAAATATCTGAAAATATGATTTTTACATTACGTTAAACTGGCGTAATATAAAACATCGAAAAATTTCTATAAAAATAACAATTTAAATTTACACGTTTTATTACGTCACTTATACCTTATAATTGACGCGTCTTTTAAACGTGAAATTTAACCGTTCAAACATAGCTTAAATTTTCACAGTTATTATCTAATTTTATTGACACACACAATTTTATAAAGTATATCTCCAAATCAAATAATTAAACTATATTGGTAAACACAATTTATATAAAATATATTTCAAAATCTAAATAATTAAAAGAAATAAGTAGCTAAAAACTAGGGCTGTTACACTCTCCCCCACTCAAGAACTTTTCGTCCTCGAAAAGGAACGAAGAAAAGAAACAAAGGAAGATAAGCTAGATAAACAAGAACTTTAAACGAATAGTTCCGGATTTGAAGCACGAAGAAGATCTTCTAGAATCGGTTTTACTCTTTTCAGTTCGACCGTCGGTCTATGGGTGGTAAGCGGTGCTCAGGCCCCGATGAGTAACAAAGATTTTTAAAGATTATAGAAAAGATTTCTAAATAGACTGGTATAAGCAATAGCCTCCTCATTCTGTAGCAGATAGGGAAACCAAGGACACTTAAAGATAGTTTGAAAACAAATAAGATAATAAATTTGCAATCATAATGCTTTGAAATTATTAAATTTATAAATTTGGAAATCATGCTACTAAAATCATAATACCTTTAAAATAATCTTCATTTATACCTTTTAAATTCAATGCCAAACAATATTCATTTCAAGGTTGAAATATTCCTAAGTTCATTTATAAAAAAAAATTTCCAAAACATTTTATTTTTAGAAACAGCAGCACTCATAATATGCTATAGTAGATATAATAGTATTCCTAATCAGTTTATTATGTACTTAACTCTGAATTTTAACAAATAACCTAACACTTTATTAAAAATACTTATCTTATAAATAAGATATTCCTTCAATAAGTTACCCTTGAATTTCCATTTGAAAACCAATTCTCAATTATCAAAATTTAGTGATATTAGAATACGTCTTAACTATTTATTTAGACATCAATTAAACTATGATTTGAAGATATATAATCCTTACTCCAAAAATATCCCTTTCAAATATATTTTCCTTATTCAAAGATACCTTGTTTATTACACAAACATATTCATTTCAGGAAATAACCTTTTATTAAAATCTCTTGGTTAGATTTACGGCTCCATATTAAATTAATTTGATTATTAAGACATTTGAATAAAATTCCTTAAATTCCTTTTTCTTATTTATCCCCATTAATCTTTTATAACTAAAATTTAAGTGTATAATATTTATTATAACCACTCAAATTTTATTCATAAAATCCTTTTATATTGTATATTATCCAATTACATGTTAACTTTTGAAAATCAAGGTAAGTTATATTAAATGAAATTGGGTGTTATACAAATAAAACTTTCAATTTAATTATCTCCAATTGGAACCTTTTTATTCAAATTTTTGTTATTATATTTATTTTCCTCCCTCAAGATAAACTTTAAGAATTAAATTCCTGATTCCCTTCAAACCATTTAGAGATAACTAAATATATATACCTAATATGTCAAATCAAATTTAAATTATATATCTATATATATTAAGTCATACTTTAGAAATTCAAATCAATTAAAATCTCAAGGAAACACTGTAGCCAGACTACAGAATGGTCTTTTCACTTCGAAACTCGAAAATGAATGTCGATGATGCTGCAGTCATCACCGAAATTATTTTCCAGCGACAAAGAGAAAAGCACTAATTTTAAAATTTCTTTGGAAACAAATTTCTATACAAAAATACTTATTACATCCTTTTAAAATTTAAACACAAGGTTTGAAATCATCAGAAATTTAATTCTCAAGTTTTAGTTTTAAATTCATTTCTGTTTCCAAATTAATTTATAACCATTGTTTTATATTCACTTATTTATTAGACAAACACATGGCTTACAACACCATAAATAAAATCAAAACTATTATCTCTTGACAACTAGTTAAATTAATTATAAAATTTTGAAAATTATACTCATATATATAATATTATATTTTAATTTCAAATATAGGAATAAACTTCTCAAACCAGGATAGAGACTCAAATTTGATGAACTCAAATCAAATAGAATTCAAGATAAATTGAAATCAGAAGATCAGAATAAGGAAACTGGGTAAGTCTATATAAGTCGCGGACAACCTTGACCTAGTCATCCGTGACTTAAAGAGCCATATCGATGTGGTTGGGGTAAATCTACATTTGATCCGAAGAGATAGAATTTGGAATAACCAAAGATACTAGCATATAAACCGAGGATAAATATAAATCTCCGGTGAATCAATGCTAATGGTAAAGGAGTTTCACCCCTTTATTAGAATAATGGCGAGACCGCCAATTTACAATAAAGATCATCCGAAGTGGAGTTATGAGATACTCCAGAATCTAAAGCAGATGAAAAAGTGAGGGATACGAATGAGCTTTGGAACCGTAGGGAATGTTCCAAAATTCGAAAAGAGAGTGGTTCAATCTCGAATGAACGTGATTCTGTAAATCAAATTTACCATACATTCTAAGTTTTGCCTAGAACCTGGCTCTGATACCAAATGTAACGACCCAGTATTTTCAACCCTTCGCATCCGCACATGTCGGACTTGAATTGTTCAAAATACTGCGTTGTAAAATAAATTTGGCAAAACTCAGAATATGTAGTAAATAAATCACAGAATCACATACATATATCAGAACTCACAGCGGAAATAAAATATACAGTGGTTCATGAAGCCACTATAAAACTTTAACCAAATAGAATTTACATAGTTTAGAATCTGCAATACAGCTGTAGACATAAATAGAAACAGAGTCTTCCAATTTGATTGATTGCAAATAAGATAAAGACTGAAAGGCTTCCGGCAGTATGAATGATCTACGGGATGACATAACTCCGGAGAGAAACTGAAACTGCAACTCAGGCTGACCCGAGCGTAAAAATAAAACATAACACTCGAGTCAGGACATACATACTTATATAATGTAAGCTAATTCAAGTGTACTGTAATATAGAGCAAGTAACTTAAAGGATGCTTGGGACCGCCCATCCTCTAAGGATCCGTCAAACTATTTACTATGTAGTATATTGCGCTATTATACTAGTGTCTATTTATAAAATAAACTTACTTTTAAGTAGCGTTAAGGCTTTACATTTTCCACCTTAACACGTAATAGTCCCAGTAGTCCATCCAATATCATAGCTCCTCCTGATCGGGAAGCAACTAGAGGATACCACACGGGCTACGGGAGAAATCTAAACTCGTACAAGGCGCGGTATGGTAGGTGACACGGCACAACTAGGCAATGCCAGGGTAGATATACCAATTACGCATCCGGGCCGATGGTAACGCGAAGCCGCAGCAACCGCCCACCTCGAAACAACTCCCCAAATCAAAATAGAAGTGGCCACTGAATCAATCCAAAGTCATAGTATAATATCGAAGAGGAGTGTCCGATCAGAGGAATGACCTCATTAACCCGTCGATCGCTCCTGTTTTAGCCACCTTATGCCAACTCACGGGAGTCGGGTCCACGTATTTACCTTACAGGAAACGTCGCCACCAACCTACTTCATTCTGGAATCTCCACCGCGTACACGGTTAGTCAAAGTGGTTTTCGGTATCGACAGAGAGTATGTCCATATCCGATCCCGGTCTCTTTGCCAACCCATCGTTATTATAACACCGTGGTCTTTTAAAACAGTTTATACTTTAAAACCAAAATAAACATTTCTATTTCAAACTATAAACACGATATCATTCAAAACCCAAAACAATATGATACCGTTATATTCAAGTATAATTCTTTTCCAAAAACCATACTGCTTAAAATTTATAATATCTGGAAACCAAATATTTAAATTATATCTTCAAAACATAATATTTTGGAAATTTTACTTTAAAACCATAACTCCCAAACACAATGGTTTGGACATTCAACGGTATATAGAATAAATGGTTTAACTTTATGGTTATTTTGTAAAGAAGATAATTTACATAGCTTTACAAATATATTTCTTTATTTTAAACCATAATTTAAATATCACTTCATGTTCCCAAGACCATTTCAATTCCTATATATATATCCAATTGGAGTATTAATATTCAAAACTAAGGTTGGATATTTTTTTCTTTCAACAAATTAGTGTTTATTATTTCGTCTTGAATATTCCCATAAATTCCATAGATAAAACTCCAAAATTATGCCATTAAATAATTTCAAAATTTACTTAACACTAGAATGTTCATCTTAAATTTATTAAGTAAAATCCAGTTATAAATCTCATATCTTAAAGGTCTCCAAAACTTAAACATAAATATAATTTATCAAATTCCTTAAATTTCAAAACAATCAAATTCCAGATTCTATAGCACTTAGGAAATGCTACCTAAAGTTACGGGTAAAACTAGTCCAATTTCAAAAGACAGCATTTAAATGCTTTAGTAGATTGTTTAACTTAATAAATATTTCCAAATATAACTTATATATATATTTCTTAACTGAAATCTTATCCTTTCAAAAGTCCAGAATTTCCAAAATAAGTTATATTCCAAAATTTTATTCAAATATTTATTTATTAACATTTATAACTCATTCAAAATCAATATAAAATCCTTTAAAGATATTAAATCAAATATTTAACTTCCAAAATAATTTTAAATATTTCAGAAAATATTATAAGGACCACGGGCCTGTATATAGTTTTCTAGCCTAGGTCAAGTGATACGGATTTATATCATTTCAATCCGTAATTTACAAACCCCGGGTTCTATCATTTCAAACCCGCAATCCCAAGTTAACAGTTAAACAGTTAACATAATAATAGCACAGTAATCATCATTTAGGCCTATCATTTCAGCCCACAACAATCTAAATTTAACAGGGAACTTGCAGTGGTGATTTAAGCAGTAAATAAACAATAATATAATATAACTGCAGAAATAATACAACAGATAATAACTGATGAGGTGTCAATTTAAATGGGGTTCATCATTCTACGTTATACTACAGACAGATAATATTTAAATAAAATTTACACATACACTTGCGATAATTTACCAAAATATATGTACGTATGTCTGGTGAGAAATACTCACCTGAAAACTGCAGAAAATTTTGAATTTCAAAACGACAATTTCACCGGAAAAGAACGACAGAGGGTAACGATCAAAATTTCTCGGATGTCGCCTAGATTCAAATCTAGAACAAAATTCAAATATTGAATACGCGACCTTAGATTTTTCGGTCAAAGAAAAATTAGAATAGAACGAGAATTGGTTTGACTTGCTCGACCACTCCACCGTGTAATATGACCCAAATATACCCAAATATGTGAACCGTGCTAACACTAAAACCAAAATAAAATTTCCTAAAGACGAACTAAGGCAAAAAGGTGGGGTTTCCTATTTTATGTCGGGACATATACACATGTACACGTGCACGAATTTTTTCTGAAACTCACCCCAAAACATACAACAAACCATTTACTACTGATGCCATTCTACTATCAAAAATCAGATTCAACTTCATGGTTTCAGTTTCCATTTCTATACCCAGTTTTTTTTTTTTTTTCAAAATCTTTTGTTGCCTAATTATTTTAATTCAGAACCAACAACTTGCTACTTCGAGCCAATCCACCTAGTTGCTTCGAGTCAGTTTGCAAAGCTTCGAGCATATCTCCCTCTCTATAAAATATTTGAAAACAACTACCCTTCTCCTTCCTCTGTTATTATTCAATATATTATATATTCTATGCAAAAGGAATTTATGCAAATTCCAGCCCATTCCTATCCAAGCTTCTATATATGTTTACACTTAGTTTTACATCATTTTTTAATATTATCATTCATCTTATATTTAAACTTTCCAGGTAGAAACTGAAAGATGCCAAAGAGACCCGAGCCTATCTTCATCTACCCGAGTCACACCCTTACTTACTTCGAGCAGATTATGCAAACACTTCGAGTAAGATTTCCACCAAAACTGAAGCTTTGAATAAGACAACTCCTACCTATCCAAACACTGAACTTGAACAAAAGCTACCTACCTACCTCCATCACTAACATCAACTACTCCAGTCTTCTATTCATCATCACCAACTCCAGACCAACTCGTGTTTTCCTATTCCTATTGGTGACTTGACATGCACAGCCGTGCACACATGCAACTCATCACCATGTACAAACTGCAACCACTTATAGTCACACAATACTTGATGAAACCCATGCCTTTGCAGATGAAAGAAAATTCTCTAGGCCTTGTCGGCAATCATACCACTGAATTTATATGCACAAATATACTAAAACCCCAGTCAGTCACATCCCCCTAGAATTTGCAACTTACAACTAAATTTGGACAAAATATAGACAAGCTCAGATGCTATATACACACACGCATCTACACACTGCATCCCTGTTATGCTTATATACACTCATATACAGGCTCCATCTCCCCTATAACTTCATTCACCTAACTGCCATTTGAAGGAAAACAAACTACTTGGGCCAAGCTTCAGATCTTATGTGAACTGATTGTTTGCTTTTTTTTTTTTTTTTTTTATAACATATTACAGTTAAAAATGCCCTATGGAAAATCAACCAAGCGAATTAAAATGTGTGTATACAGATGGGTTTCTCACAGTAGTTTACCACAAAATTGGATCTACTACCTTGATCAACTATTAAGGAGCAACCAGGTGAGCATTCCAAGTCGCATCACTCCATGAAAATGTCTAACAATAGCTAGTCTCCCCTAGTTTCCTTCCAATATTTTCAGACAATGGTCTGTTCCCAAAAGTACTGGATTTTTCCCATTCGAAAACTATGGTTTTCCAAACGAACTTACTTATCATCACACAAAGTAAATACAGGAATTCCTCTGCTGCTAAATCTTGAACAGTCTACTTTGAGTTCTCCTCCAACCTGCTTTATGCAAGATATAGTCGTGCACAGACGTGCACAGATGCACACTCTTCTCTCCTTCTTCCTCTGTTATGTTTTCTTCTTTTTATTATTATTATATATAATTTTTTTTCAAAGCAACTCTCTGTTCCTAAACACAAACTACTAAAACAAAATAAAACCAGATCCATATGTTTAGACTCACGTCCTATGACAAGAATCTCAGTAAACACAGCGAACGAAAGGTAGGGTGGCCGAGCAAGTCATCAGTAAAAGGAAAAAACAAGAAGCTGAAGAAGAAAGGAGACGATCAAAATATTACCTGATGAAGCTTCTGCTCGTGAAGAAGATGTGAAGTCTGGATATTTGGGATGCAGAGGAGAATGATAAGGTGGGTATATTTATAGGCAAAGCGACTTTGAGGAGAAGTAAAAGAAATAACATATCAGTTTCTTAAAAATAAATTTTCGTATAAATTAAAGGAGGGGGCCGAGAGGGATTTTCTCTTGTTGAAAGTTTGATGGTACTATGTCAGTTTCATTGATATAGATTTAAATCTGCATACGTGATTTATTTTCAGTTTATACATTTTTGATTTACAGGGAAACAAAACGGCAAGCATTGATTTAATGCAATATTTTCTTTGGTCTAAGAAACGGCAAAGGTGATGAAGGGAAGTTGTGTAAAGATTGGGGAGTTGATATTACCTGTGACTCAAGCAAATACATATTGATTTGTTTTAATGTAGGCTGCGCGATTAAAGCAACTAATTTGCTTAGGACCTTATACAAACAGAGAATACCAGGTTGAACGTATTATGCGTGAAGACTGGGAAGAGAAATAAGGGCCTAGTTTAGTGTCAATTTTCCAACATTTGTTATCTGGTATTTATGTGTATATGTTACTCTGTGTGTAGCTGGAAAAATAGAAGGTGGAAAAACCGATGTGCACGTTTTAGATTAAGCATGCACTAATGTTTGCTCACGTTACTTCATGTAAATCTTCATTTCATTTTATATACTTTGATAGGCAGATATGGTCCAGAGATAAAAGAAACTGGAAATGCCAAAAGAACTGCTAGAATATTCCTCATGCACGTTACTCATTTTCATTGAAGCTTGCGTGATTAAAGAAATGAGCATGGAACGTTATACGTGTGTGATGATTCATTTATGTTTAAATAAATTTTGATTTTTAGTTTGATAAAAATAAATGAAATGGCCAGAGTTTACGCAAAGCTTAAGAAAGAGACGCATACAATTTATTCAAAAATCAGACTGTTAGTTAACAAAGTAACGTTGGGTAGAAATTTACTGACTGATATTCTTCTTCAAAAATATCTGAAAATATGATTTTTACATTACGTTAAACTGGCGTAATATAAAACATCGAAAAATTTCTATAAAAATAACAATTTAAATTTACACGTTTTATTACGTCACTTATACCTTATAATTGACGCGTCTTTTAAACGTGAAATTTAACCGTTCAAACATAGCTTAAATTTTCACAGTTATTATCTAATTTTATTGACACACACAATTTTATAAAGTATATCTCCAAATCAAATAATTAAACTATATTGGTAAACACAATTTATATAAAATATATTTCAAAATCTAAATAATTAAAAGAAATAAGTAGCTAAAAACTAGGGCTGTTACAATTTGTTACAAAAATCCTATCTTGGGCTGTAAATTCAAGCTATATGATTTAATCCATAATTCATGATATTTGAAGTTTCCAGAGACTTAAGTTTTTACTGTAAAACTTGTTCTTTCACTCTACATACCTTTATTCTTCACACAACCATTTTTAGATGATAAATCGTACCATAACAAACAAAATTTGTTTTGATCTCGAGTTCAAATGTTTAATAGATCAAGTAGAAATGGATTTTAAATCAAAGTTTTGTTTTGAAAACTCCAAACAAAGAGCAGAGAAAAATAACAGCCTGTACACATAAGCTTTCAATATTCACAGGCATTTATATGTATATAAATTTAAACATACTCATCCGCATACATACTTGCAACAAAATTTTACTTTTAATTTTGTTTTTAGAGTGATATTACTCACATGTTTCCCAGGAAAGAACAGAGCTACTTATTGTTGAACTTGCATGCTTGCTGAGATCTTCTTTGCTTCTCTGGTTTTCATTGATTGATGTTTTTAAGATAATGTTTACTTTAGTTGTTTCTCAACTTTGAATGGACGAACAAAAATGAAGAGTTTGATGTATAAAAAGAAACTTACCAGTGATATTATATTTTGTACAACAAGTCATGGTTGAGGATGCTTTCATTAAATGCATGACCTTTGTTCCCATGCTTGCCTTACTTCAGTACTTGTTGCTGTGTTATTTTCCAGGTTAAAGTATATTACTTTAGTTCTTAGTCTTCTTATTATTTCTAGCCTAGCCTAGCTTACACAATGTTGTATCTTTTGTTTACAGCCTAGCCTACTTGTTTCCAAGATTTAAGTATATTACTTTGTACTATAAATAACTTCTATTTTAATGTGTTGTTAATTATTGTTATAAGATGGCATTTTGTTTAAGCTTTTTGAGATGAGATTTACTTTAGATTTCCTTAGCTTTGGAATGGTCGAACTGAAATGAATGGATTTATACATATATTTTTGTTTTAGTCTATGTTATAAATATTAACTTATGTACAGTATATACTTTTTAACTTAAGTATTTATTTTATCTTACATACAAATTTTTTTGTATATTTTCTATATTTCAATAGTTTATATTTTTATATTATTAAAAATCTATTTAAATATTTTGTTTAACATCATATCCAAAAATCCAAACACCATCTATTTCCCAATATATTTATATTTAAATCTCAATTAAATTTTCCATCTATTTTATATACATGAGTTCAAATATCCAGATAAATTTCAATAAATTTTTAATTTAACAACTATTTTATATTAGTTACCAATTACTACACAATTTTTAAATCAAAAATTAAATTAATTATCAATTTAAAATAAATTAAAATTCGGGATCGTTACACGTTTGGTTGTTAAAGAGACCGGGATCTGAAGTTGTCATATCTCTTTTCTAACTCCGAAAACCACTTTAACAACCGTGTACATGGTGGAGATTCCAGAATAAAGTAGGATGGTGGCGACATCTATTGAGGTATGTACATGGACCCGACTCCCGTGAGTTGGCATAAGGTGGCTAAAACAGGAGCGATTCCGGACCAATGAGGTAGCTCCTCTGATCGGACACACTTCTTCGATACCATTTTATTACTTTGTGATTGATTGGTTGCACCTTTAATTTTGGGAGTGTGGCTCGAGGTGGGAGGTAGTGGCTGCTACGCGTCACCACCTGTACGGATGTGTAATTGGTATATCTACCCTGGCATTGCCTTGTTGTACCGTGCCATCTACCCTAGCGAGCATTGTACGAGTTTTGATTTGTGTCGTACCTATGGAGTATCCTCTGATAGCCTCCCGATCAGGAGGTATTACGGTACTGTATAGACTATTGGCACTATATATGTGTTAAGGTGGAAAATGTAAACCCTTAACCCTATTTTTAAGTAAGTTTATTTTACTTTAGACATTATTATAATAGCATATATTACTACATAGTAGAGAGTTTAACGGATCCTTAGAGGATGGTTGTCCCAGACATCCTTTGAGTTACTTGTATTTCAGTTGTTATTTCACTTAAGTTGGATTTATTTATATAAGAATGTTAATCCTGACTCGACTGTTTTGTGTTTTGTTTTACGCTCGGGTCAGACTGAGTGATACAGCTTTTGAGACTCACCTTTGGAATTGGAGCTTCGCTTGGAGATCCAGCTATCTATCCAGCTTTCAGATATTCAGTTGATACTAGTGATGTATTCTGGTCTTGTATTTGACTATTGTATTTGATTTAACTGTGATATATATAGTAGCTACATGAACTACTATTTATTTTGTTTCTGCTGTGTATTGGATATTACTCTATGTCTGTGATTCTGTAATGTATTTATTTACTGTATATGTTGAGCTTTTCCAAATGTAAATTAATAATATGGTATTTTGAGCAATTCAAATCCGGCATGCGTGGATGCAAATGTTGAAAATATCGGGATGTTACAATTTATATCAGAGCCAGGTTTTAGGCAAAACTCAACATATAGGGTAAAATTTAATTACGGAATCACTTTCATTCGAGCTTGAATCCCTTCCTCTTTGACTCGGTTTCCTTTGAATTTTGGAACGTTTCCCTTGGTTCCAAAATCCATCCTTATCTCTCCCTATTCGTATTCTGAAGTATCTCATAACTCCACTTCAAACAATCTCTATAATAAATCGGCGGTCTCACCAATCTTCGAATGATTTGTAAAGGGGTGCAACTCCTTTACACTAGGCATTGATTTACCGAAGATTTCTATATCCTCGGTTTACAATGATATCTATCTCCTGCTATGCCTGAATTCTATCTTTTGCGACCAAATGTCGATTTGCCTTGAAATTCTGCATCAATCTTATTCTTGAAGTCACGGTTGACCCGGTTAAGATTACCCATGATTGATACCAGTATATCCATCTTTCTCTTTTGTTATTAGCCTTCTCATCCTCGTTTCGAACCTATCTTCGAATTAGAATTCTCTTTGGTTAGAGTCCCCTTGTATTTGAATCTCTATCCTTTGCTTTGAAATCCATTCTTGTATCGTCGAGCGAGGAAGTGTAATTGTAAATTAATATTAAAAATGTTTTATGTATATTGTGTTGTCTAAGTTGTTGATGTTGATTTGGATTCCCGATCGGTTCGTCTGATCAATGCTATCGATAGGATTTCTAAAACACTTAAATAGAGCAAAATGACACAATATTGTTTTCAAATTTAGTAAATAAATGAATTTTGTGTGGTTATATATATAAGTAAATCTTCTAAAAGATAATTGTTAAATGAGTGGTTTAACAAGATGATAATATTTGATTTTCAATTATTGTTTTGTAAACTAATGACTATTACCACATGATTAAACAAATGAATTATAAAATCGTGGTTCATAAATTGATTTGGAATATAAATGAATATAAATTATAAATTTGAGAATTTAATTTCCAGTGATTTCAAACTTTGGTTTTAAAAGTTTTAAAATGTATATTAAGTATTTTCGAATAAAAATTGTTTTCTAAATAAATTCAAAAGTTTTAAATCAGTGCTCTTTTCTTTGTCGCTGGAAAATAATTTTGGTGATGACTGCAGCATCATCGACATTCATTTTCGAGTTTCGAAGTGAAGAGACCATTCTGCAGCTTTGCTACACTTTTGTTTTGGAAAATTAAATTGATTTGAAATTCTAAATTACGACTCAATTTATAATATATATATATATATATATATATATATATATATTGGTATATGATAATAGATTTGGTTTAATATATATAGAATTATATACATACATACATACGTACATACATACATACATACATACATACATACATATATATATTTATCTCTAAATGGTTTGAAGTGAATCAGGAATTAATACTTAAATTTATGTTAAAGGATGATTTTAATTATAAATAAATCCAAAAAAATTGGATGAATATTTAAACTTGAATAATTGACTTAGAAATCTTTACTTGTAAATTACTCAATCTCATTCTAATATAACTTACCTAATTATTCAGAAGTTGAATATGTAATTGAATAATTCACAACGTAAAATGATGTTAAATGATTTTATAAATAAAATTTGAGTGGTTATAATAAATGTTATAAACTTAAATTTTAATTATAAAGTGTTAATAGAGATAAATAGAATAGTAAGTTGACGGAATAGTAAATGAGACAAATTAAATAAAATTCTGATTGAAAGAAAGCCTTTTTGCATCAAATATTTATAAATTGAAATTTAATCAACTTAATGAATAACCTTGAATTTAAAATCAATTGTTGAATAGTAATTAATTTAAATTTAAATTTATATGGTTTAAATTAATTGTTTTATTTTGTTTTCAATCTATTTTCTTCTGGTTGTTTCTATTCTCCTACCTCCTTCCTTTTCGAGGACGAAAAGTTTTGAGTGTGGGAGAGTATAACGACCCATAATTTTAACTAGTTTTACAAACGTTATTAATTGAAATTTGGTGAAATTTTAAATAATAAAATTTTAAAATAAGAATTTAATATTTGGGATACATCTACTTTAACATAGAAAATGGTAAAATTTCAGCTGATAATATGGAAGTTTATTTCATTGTGTAATTCTATTTCAATTTAAATCAGTTAATATTTGATGATAATAAAATGTTTTCCAAACCTGAATATTTTTCTAAAGAAAATTTGTAAATCATCTTCTGAGTGAGACGTCATATTTCATTTCTTCAAATTTTGGCCGTTATTGCTCCGCCGATCTTATTTTCGGCGAAATAGCAGCATTTTCGGTACCAATATCGATTTTGGTTTGGATGATCGTACCACTGATATCTACATACCATTTTGATCGTCTCGTCGTGATGATCTTCGTAGTATACTCATTTGTGTAATTCGAAGTTCAGTGTGCGGTGAAGTCTGTGATACGTCTAGTGTAACGGTTCCGCAATCGAGACTTTTGGTTGCCTACCCTTTCATTCCCTACCGTGAAAATCCAATAGCCGTAGCTTTTCATATTTATTGAATCAAGCATTAGTGACTTTACATTTTGTATTTATTATCGGCTGTCTTTCCATTTTCTTTCCTTGTTTATTTTGTTCTTTCATATAAAAAAATGCAACATAACAGTGAAACTTTGCCTCTTCCCATTTACATCTCCACTCCACCTCAAAATCATGACAAACAAAGCCACGCCCAGGACATCCCAAACCCGCCTGTCATCCTGCCATCCACGCCACCTCACCACACGAACCGCGTGACTGTCCTCCCCTCCTCTCTCACGCGTGTAGCCTAGCTTGACATCATCACCATCCTCTCAGCCTTGAACCACTACCGAGTTCCAACCACTGCCGAGTTCCACTTTTGTGACGCCCCACCTCTATACCCATGCTAGCTAAGGACACTACAGGATAATGCCGTCAACTAATACGGAGAATAAGGCTGGTTAGGAGCGACCATCTATAGCCTTGCTCTAACTATCTATTGAATACATCGACAATAGGCATACCAAGCAAGTTGACATACCCAATGAATACTTAAAACAAAACCATAGGTGATTGGAGAACCTATCAAAACAGAATATAACAACTCAAATGTAATATACATCACAGAATAGTAGATCATCATATACACATATATTGATACATAACAAAGTTTACAAAATAATACATGTCAGTTGGTAAAGCAAACCACAATATACAGGCGAACCAAAAGAATACATATATCAGAGTTACAATAAAAGGACTATACAAAAACATTTAACAAAAAGGAACAAGCTGAATAGTCCATGCGGAAGCAAAATAGGCTAAGTCCAAAAGCACCTAACCAGAAACATCTCGGTCTGACCCGAGTATAAAATACACGGGCCAGTCTAGCTAAACAAATCAGTTAGATAAACTGAACAACAATAAACCTGCAAGGTTACAAGGTATACCAAATATCTCTAAAAGAGATAACATAATCATCTAACAAAAAGATGAATCATATCATAACAAGCCTCATATCATCGGCAACTCATAGAAACAAAGGATAGGAATATCCCAAAACAAGCCAAAAGGCAATAACAAATACCAATGAAGGTAACACAAGTTCCACAAGGTAATCGCTACATATCATGCGGCTCAAAAAGACCAACACCGTAGGGCAATACCTAGGGAATATACATATCAATGAAACATTAGAAAATTACTCGAGCTCAGTACTATATAAACAAGGATCCATGAGCCCGAAGACTCCAAACCCAATATCACACATGCGGCTCATAACGACCAACATCGGAAGCGATACTAAAGGGCAACCCAATATCACCCATGCGGCTCATAACGACCAACATCGGAAGCGGTACTAAAGGGCAACAAACCCGAAGGCACAAACCCGAAGGCAACATACCCGAAGGCAACAAACCGTAGTGGTGAAGGTCCGCAGGCCTAGTACTGGACACCACTAACTGGCGGAATGTGTCATAACTCTCAAAAAGGAATCCGAAAAGTGGTAACGCGAGTCCCATAACCACTCGTTCGCACTAAACGGTTTACTATCCGTTAGTTAATTTCACACTCAAAGCAGTACAAAGTTCACCTCATCTCATCGGTAAACCAGACCAAAAGGCCAAAACGATCAATCGAATAGGTCGGGGATTAATCGGCAAGACAAACGCATGGATTCATGGTCCATGTTTTACCTAACCATTTAATCTCCCTTCCACTCCGCTCGAAGTGCGAAATTGTGTATGTGCGTTTTAAATTGAATTTATAAATTAGAGAAACGAGCTTTTAATGTAATTTTAGAAGATTATTTATAAAAACCCGTGGATAAAGTCAAAAATAAGTTATCAAAGCCAAAGATGCAATGACAACCACTAAGAACCAACTCGAATCGATAAAATTTGGAAAACCAATCAAAATGAGCAAAAATAGGCAAAACAACAAAATAGGAGCAGGTCGGTCGACCGGCTACAGGGCTCGGTCGGCTGCCAGAAGCAAAAAATAAAAAAAAGCTCGGGATAGCAGGTCGGTCGGCCGGCCCAGAGGTTCGGTCGGCCGAAATGCAAGTTTCTGCAGTTCCTGCCCTTTTTCAATAAGTGCAAACTCCTCCAAAACGCGACCGGTCGAGCAATGGACCTAAGGAGCCTTAGCCAATAGATACCCCAGCTCCATTAGCTCTCCGATTCGCCACCGAAAACATGTTCAAACATCAAAGTTAGGATCATCAAAGAATTGAACCCAAACACTAAAAATTTGGATATTCACCAATTCAATCCAAATCAAAAGCAAGTACATATGAACATGGTATTAGGAATTCATACCCAACATCAAAGATAGATATAAACATAGACGAGAGACAAAAATATCACCTTACACCAATAATATCAAGAGAAGTAGATGTGAGTTCAAAACTCACCTTTAACCAAAAACAAAGAAGAAGAAGTTCAATTTGCAAGGAGAAGACCAACTAATCTCCACTTCTACTCAACTAGCTTCAATCTAAGATCAAAACAAGTATTTCCCTAAGTTTAGGTTTAGGAATTTCTGAGATTGAAGAGAGAAAGAGATAGAGAAGATGAAGAAGAGGCTTACCACTATCTTCTCTTTGATTTTGGAGCAAGAATTCAAGTTGCAAGAAGAAACTAGGGCTTGGAATTTCTAATTCCCATTCTCTTCCCCCATTTTCAGTTTTTAGCTTAAGTTTTTATGAAATGAAATAAGTGTGGAGAGGAGAGGGACTGAGTTAGGGTTAATTAGATAGTTAGTGGGCTGAACCCAACCCAAAGCCCAACTAGAAAAAGTTGCAAAATTCAACTTACTCCAAACATATCAAAGCTTATACTAAAAAAGATCGCAAACGCCATTTTGGAACCAATGGAAATGGTTTCGAGTTCCAACTCGGCCATTTGCAAAAAGCAACATTTCGGACATAAATCCGACTAACGACGCTATATTTAAATAAAACATTTAAATATATAATCGTTAAATATGCGGGTTGTTACAGATCTCCCTTCCTTACAAAATTGCATCCCCGCAATTCCTAGAGACGATATTTGTAACAACTACATACATACAACATCCAAAAAGAAAAGAAAATAGGCTTGAGATGAAAAGTTAACTCACTGTTCCTAAGCAAAGATAGAAAACCCGGATAAGATCTCTCAATAAACTATTTGGTTTCCCAAGTACAGTCATTGGAATTAGCGGACCATTGAACTTTAACCAGCGGCACGTCCTTGTTCCGAAGGTGTCGCACCTCCGTGTCAAGTATGCGAATAGGTTGCTGTACAATAGATAAGTCCGGTGAGATCTCAAGCTCAAGCAAATCAGGAGAATCAATAACAGAATCCGATTCCCGAAGACACTTCCAAAGTTGCGAGACGTGAAACACGTCATGAATGCCAGATAGATGAGCAGGAAGTTAAACTTTATAAACCACAGGGCCAATACGTTCAGTAATAGAAAATGGTCCTATAGAGCGAGGAGCCAATTTCCTAGTCGTATTGAAACGCATAACCCCTTTCAAAGGAGAAACACGAATAAAAACAAGATCACCAATCGAGAACTCGAGAGGTTTCCTACGATTGTCTGCGTAGGATTTCTGGCGACTCTGTACCTCTTTCATTCTCAACCGGATGAGATCAATCTTCTCAGAAGAGTCACGAACAAAATCTGGACCAAGAATAAGCTTCTCTCCAGATTCCAACCAACAAGAAGGTGATCGACATGGCCTTCTGTATAAAGCTTCGAAAGGAGCCATACCGATACTAGATTGAAAACTATTATTGTAGGAGAACTCTACAAGAGGTAGATGATCCTCCCAACTACCACCGAAATCAAAAATACAAATACAGAGAAGATCTTCCAAGATACGATTCACCCGTTCAGTCTATCCGTCAGACTGTGGATGATAAGCTGTGCTGAAATTAAGCTTTGTTCCCAAAGCTTGCTGAAGACTGCCAAAAATGACTCGTGAATAAAGGATCACGATCACTCACAATAGAACTAGGAACACCGTGAAGTTTCACGATTTCCTTGACATACAACTTAACCAAATGCGAAGCAGTCCTATTAGACTTAATAGGGATAAAATGAGCAGATTTGGTGAGGCGATCAACAATAACCCAAATGCTAGAATGGCCCGATCTCGAACGAGGTAGGCCGTCAATAAAATCCATAGAAATCTGATCCCATTTCCACAATGGAATCTCTAGAGGCTGAAGAAGACCCGAAGGACGCTGATGCTTGGCCTTAATACGCTGACAGGTTATGCAATTACTCACATAACTCGCCACATCGCGCTTCATGCCTTCCCAATAATAAAGACGATGCATATCGGCATACATCTTACTACTACCAGGATGAATGGTATACTTAGAACGATGACAGTCATCAAGAATGTCATGCCTAAGTGCAAAATCAGAAGGCACAAAAAGACGGTTCTTCTTGCGAAGACACCCATGAGAATCAATGCTGAAATCCCGCAATGCCTCATCACAGGATCCAGACTCACAAAGCTGAATAAGATGCAACAAATCAGGATCACGCCGCCGAGCATCGGCAATACGATCCAATAAAATAGGTCGAGCTCCCAAACTAAATAATAGAATAGGAGAATCAGAAGATAAACCTCGATCACGAATTTCACAAAAAGATAGAGTCTCAAGAATATCCCATTCGGCAAGCATCATAGAAATTACAGCCGAATGTTTGCGACTAAGCGCATCAGCAACACGATTACCCTTTCCAGGGGTATACTGGATATCAAAGTCATAGGAAGCAAGAAACTCAAGCCAACGCTGTTGTCTCATATTGAGTTCCTTCTGAGTGAACAAATACTTAAAGGATTTATGATCGGTATAGAGAATGAAGCGCCCGCCCAATAAATAGTGTCGCAAAATCTTCAAGGCAAAGACAATGGCGGCTAACTCAAGATCATGAGTGGCATAACGAACTTCATTCAGACGCAGTTGCCTAGAAGCATAAGCAACTACTCGATCCTTCTGCATAAGAACAGCACCGAGACCACTACCACAAGCATCAGTGTAGACAACAAGATCATGATTCCCCTCGGGAACCACAAGAATAGGAGCATCAGTGAGAAGTTCCTTCAACATCTGAAAGGAAGCTTCACACTTGTCGGACCAAATATAACGAATGCCTTTCCGAGTAAGGCAGGTGAGAGGAAGCACAACCCGGGAAAAATCCTTAATGAACCGACGGTAATAACCCGCCAATCCAAGGAAACTACGAATCTCATGAACATTTTCAGGCCTCTTCCAATTCTGGATGGCTTCGATCTTTGAAGGATCGACAAAAATGCCATTGGAAGATACAACATGGCCTAAGAACTTAACCTTATTCTCCCAAAAGTGGCATTTGGAGAATTTGGCTCTAAGCTGATGATGACGAAGAGTACTCAAGACAATTCTCAAGTGATTAGCATGCTCAGCATCAGACTTAGAATAAACAAGGATATCATCAATGAAGACAAGGACGAACTTATCGAGATATTCCTGGAATACCCGATTCATGAGATCAACAAAGAAAGCAGGAGCGTTCGTCAAACCGAACGGCATAACGAGCCACTCAAAAGAACCATAACGAGTGCGGAAAGCGGTAAGAGGTATGCTATCCTTCGCGACTCGTAACTGATGAAAACCTATGGCAAGGTCAAGCTGAGAAAAGACCTTAGCACCACTCAATAGATCGAACATATCATCGGTCCTAGGCAATGGATACCTATTCCTAATGGTTAACTCGTTAAGCTTGCGATAGTCAATGCAAAGCCTAAGAGTTCCATCAGACTTCTTCACGAAGACGTCCGCGGATCCCCACGGAGAAAAACTGGACTGAATCAACTGCTTGGACTTAAGCTCTAAAAGCTGCTTCTTGAGTTCCTCATTTTCCTTTGTAGACATCCTCGTGGGAGGACGACTAACTGGCTGCGCACCTGGAATGAGATCAATGCGAAACTCAATTGCCCGCTTGGGTGGCAAACCCAAAACCGGTTCAAAAACATCAGAAAAGTCACAAGCAATAGGAATACAAGATATGTCATCATCATCTCGTGAATTAAGAGAACATAAAGCCATTTAGGAATTGTCCACATTCCGAAGAACAAGAGATAATTGAGTAGACGAATCTGGATGTCGAAGATACAAAATTCTCTCCGAACAAATAATCCTGGCATCATATCTCACTAGCCAGTCCATTCCCAAGAGACAAGAAATAACGTGCAGATTCGCACGAAAAGAAAAGCCACATAAAACAATCTCAACATCTTCACAAAGCATGCTAAGGGTCGCGGATCCCCCAATAGGATTCCCATCCTTAAAGAAGTAACCAAACAAGAAACATCCAAAGATAAATCATCAACGAGCTTCTTCGATACGAAAGAATGTGAAGCACCCGTATCGAAAAGAACTCGTATACTAAGATCATGAAAATAGAACCTTCCAAAATAGATGGAGATATACCTTTGGGATAAGAGGGACCTTCAGAAGCCTTAGCAGCATAAAGCCTGCTAGACTTGGCACCAGCCGGAACAATAGGGCAAGCTGAAACATGATGACCTTCCTTCTTGCAATAGCGGCAGAAGAGAGGCTTAGGACAAGCTCGAATAATATGATCAGGAGAACCACAATTGAAACACTTCCGAATAAAACGTGTTCCAACAGACTGAGGCTGAGAACTAGAACAACCAGTCTTCTTCTTCTTAGAAGGAAAAGGCTTCTTCTAAAATGGAAACTGCCTCTTGTTGGGGTTCTTGGAAACCTCAACATCAACATCACTATCACACTCCTTCTCGACGGTCTCGAGATGAAGCGCTGAATCAACCAATTCCTCAAAAGAAAGCTTAAGCTGGAGCAACAAAGACTTCTTAAGATATTTCTTAAGACCAGAAACAAACTTCAAATTCTTCTTATAAGAAGTGCTAATAAATTCAAGACCGTACTTAGATAAAGCCTCGAATGATGCAACATACTCAGAAACAGAAGATTTCCCTTGCTTCAACTCAAGGAAGCAACGGGTCAATAAAACTTTTTCAGATTCAGGAACGAACTTGAGTTCAATTCGCTCCCGAAACTGAGTCCAAGAAAGAGTAGACTCATCGATTTCGGCTATAAGAAGCTCATACCAATCAAGAGCACGCTCTTGTAATAAGCTAGAAGTTACAAGAACTCTATCATGGTCAGAAAGATCCATATGAGAGAAGATACGCTCGCACGTGCAAAACCATGCTTGGACTTCAAGAACAGACTCGGAGCCCTTAAACGGCTTTCCTCCAAGATGAGAAAAATCACTGCACAGACTGCAAAGGCAGACTTGCGAGGTGGAGAAACTCGAGGAGGAACTGGAGGCTGAGTGCTCTTAAACAATTCCAAAAACTGATCGGCAGATATATAAACGCCATCCGGATGTGAGCCACTGGATTGCCCAGCATCCGAACGTCGTCCCCTGCCTCTTCCAGCCATACGCTGAAAGTACGATAAGAACAAGATTAATCACAAGGTAGATACGTCAATATGGAATACTACGGAATAAAATGCATTCCTAGACGTATTACCTAAATTCTATCTAACCTTTGATAGTAGAAGGAGTAGAAAGGCACGATGATTCAAAGATTTTTATCACTTATACACTCTGATGCAACATAATATGTGCATCTATACTGTGTTTATCATATTTTGTTCTGAACCTCGCTCTGATACCACGCTGTGACGCCCCACCTCTATACCCACACTAGCCAAGGACACTACAGGGTAATGCCGTCAACTAACATGGAGAATAAGGCTGGTTAGGAGCGACCATCTATAGCCTTGCTCTAACTATCTATTGAATACATCGACAATAAGCATACCAAGCAAGTCGACATACCCAATGAATACTTAAAACAAAACCATAGGTGGTTGGAGGACCTATCAGAACAGAATATAACAACTCAAATGTAATATACATCACAGAACAGTAGATCATCATATACACATATATTGATACATAATAGAGTTTACAAAATAATACATGTCAGGTGGTAAAGCAAACCACAATATACATGCAAACCAAAAGAATACATATATTAGAGTTACAATAAGGACTATACAAAAAGCTTTAACAAAAAGGAACAAGCTGAATAGTCCATGCAGAAGCAAAATAGGCTAAGTCCAAAAGCACCTAACCTGAAACATCTCGGACTGACTCGAGTATAAAATACACGGGTCAGTCTAGCTAAACAAATCAGTTAGATAAACTAAACAACAACAAACCTGCAAGGTTACAAGGTATACCAAATATCTCTAAAAGAGATAACACAATCATCTAACAAAAAGATGAATCATATCATAACAAGCCTCATATCATCGGCAACTCATAGAAACAAAGGATAGGAATATCCCAAAACAAGCCAAAAGGCAATAAAAAATACCAATGAAGGTAACACAAGTTCCACAAGGTAATCGCTACATATCATGCGGCTCAAAAAGACCAACACCGAAGGGCGATACCTAGGGAATATACATATCAATGAAACATCAGAAAATTGCTCTATCTCAGTACTGTATAAACAAGGATCCATGAGCCCGAAGACTCCAATCCCAATATCACCCATGCGGCTCATAACGACCAACATCGGAAGCGATACTAAAGGGCAACCCAATATCACCCATGCGGCTCATAACGACCAACATCGGAAGCGATACTAAAAGGCAACAAACCCGAAGGCACAAACCCGAAGGCAACAAACCGTAGTGGTGAAGGTCCGGAGGCCCAATACTGGACACCACTAACTGGTGGAATGTGTCATAACTCTCAAAAAGGAATCCGAAAAGTGGTAACGCGAGTCCCATAACCACTCGTTCGCACTAAACGGTTTACTATCCGTTAGTTAATTTCACACTCAAAGCAGTACAAAGTTCACCTCATCTCATTGGTAAACCAGACCAAAAGGCCAAAACGATCAATCGAATAGGTCGGGGATTAATCGGCAAGACAAACGCATGGATTCATGGTCCGTATTTTACCTAACCATTTAATCTCCCTTCCACTCTGCTCGAAGTGCGAAATTGTGTATGTGCGTTTTAAATTGAATTTATAAATTAGAGAAACGAGCTTTTAATGTAATTTTAGAAGATTATTTATAAAAACCCATGGATAAAGTCAAAAATAAGCTATCAAAGCCAAAGATGCAATGACAACCACTAAGAACCAACTCGAATCGATAAAATTTGGAAAACCAATCAAAATGAGCAAAAATAGGCAAAACAGCAAAATAGGAGCAGGTCAGTCGACCGGCTACAGGGCTCGGTCGGCTGGCCAGAAGCAGAAAATAAAAAAAAAGCTCGGGATAGCAGGTCGGTCGGCCGGCCCAGAGGTTCGGTCGGCCAAACTGCAAGTTTCTGCAGTTCCTGCCCTTTTTCAATAAGTGCAAACTCCTCCAAAACGCGACCGGTCGAGCAATGGACCTAAGGAGCCTTAGCCAATAGATACCCAGCTCCATTAGCTCTTCGATTCGCCACCAAAAACATGTTCAAACATCAAAGTTAGGATCTTTAAAGAATTGAACCCAAACACTAAAAATTTGGATATTCACCAATTCAATCCAAACCAAAAGCAAGTACATATGAACATGGTATTAGGAATTCATACCCAACATCAAAGATAGATATAGACATAGAGGAGAGACAAAAATCTCACCTTACATCAATAATATCAAGAGAAATAGATGTGAGTTCAAAACTCACCTTTAACCAAAAACAAAGAAGAAGAAGAAGTTCAATTTGTATGGAGAAGACCGACTAATCTCTACTTCTACCCAACTAGCTTCAATCTAAGCTCAAAACAAGTATTTCCATAAGTTTAGGTTTAGGAATTTCTGAGATTGAAGAGAGAAAGAGATAGAGAAGATGAAGAAGAGGCTTACCACTATCTTCTCTTTGATTTTGGAGCAAGAATTCAAGTTGCAAGAAGAAACTAGGGCTTGGAATTTGTAATTCCCATTCTCTTCCCCTATTTTTAGTTTTTAGCTTAAGTTTTTTATGAAATGAAACAAGTGTGGAGAGGAGAGGGACTGAGTTAGGGTTAATTAGATAGTTAGTGGGCTGAACCCAACCCAAAGCCCAACTAGAAAAAGTTGCAAAATTCAACTTACTCCAAACATATCAAAGCTTATATTCAAAAAGATCGCAAACTCCATTTTGGAACCAATGGAAATGGTTTCGAGTTCCAATTCGGCCATTTGCAAAAAGTAACATTCCGGACCTAAATCCGACTAACGACGCTATATTTAAATAAAACATTTAAATATATAATCGTTAAATATGCGGGTTGTTACAGATCTCCCCTTCTTACAAAATTGCATCCCCGCAATTCCTAGAGACGATATTTGTAACAACTACATACATACAACATCCAAAAAGAAAAGAAAATAGGATTGAGATGAAAAGATAAACTCACCGTTTCTAAGCAAAGATAGAAAACCCGGACAAGATCGCTCAATAAACTCTTTGGTTTCCCAAGTACAGTCATTGGGATTAGCGGACCATTGAACTTTAACGAGCGGCACGTCCTTGTTCCGAAGGTGTCGCACCTCCGTGTCAAGTACGCGAATAGGTTGCTGTACAATAGATAAGTCCGGTGAGATCTCAAGCTCAAGCAAATCAGGAGAATCAATAACAGAATCCAATTCCTGAAGACACTTCCAAAGTTGCGAGACGTGAAACACGTCATGGATGCCATATAGATGAGCAAGAAGTGAAACTCTATAAGCCACAGGGCCAATACGTTCAGTAATAGAAAATGGTCCTATAAAGCGAGGAGCCAATTTCCCAGTCGTACTGAAATGCATAACCCCTTTCAAAGGAGAAACACGAATAAAAACAAGATCACCAATCGAGAACTCGAGAGGTTTCCTACGATTGTCCGTGTAGGATTTCTGGCGACTCTGTGCCTCTTTCATTCTCAACTGGATGAGATCAATCTTCTCAGAAGAGTCACGAACAAAATCTGGACCAAGAATAAGCTTCTCTCCAGATTCCAACCAACAAGAAGGTGATCGACATGGCCTTCCGTATAAAGCTTTGAAAGGAGCCATACCGATACTAGATTGAAAACTATTATTGTTGAACTCTACAAGAGGTAGATGATCCTCCCAACTACCACCGAAATCAAAAATGCAAATACGGAGAAGATCTTCCAAGATACGATTCACCCGTTCAGTCTGTCCGTCAGACTGCGGATGATAAGCTGTGCTGAAATTAAGCTTTGTTCCCAAAGCTTGCTGAAGACTCTGCCAAAAATGACTCGTGAATAAAGGATCACGATTACTCACAATAGAACTAGGAACACCGTGAAGTTTCATGATTTCCTTGACATACAACTTAACCAAATGCGAAGCAGTCCTATTAGACTTAATAGGGATAAAATGAGCAGATTTGGTGAGGCGATCAACAATAACCCAAATGCTAGAATGGCCCGATCTCGAACGAGGTTGGCCGTCAATAAAATCCATAGAAATCTGATCCCATTTCCACAATGGAATCTCTAGAGGCTGAAGAAGACCCGAAGGACGCTGATGCTCGGCCTTAATACGCTGACAGGTTATGCAATTACTCACATAACTCGCCACATCGCGCTTCATGCCTTCCCAATAATAAAGACGATGCATATCGGCATACATCTTACTACTACCAGGATGAATGGTATATTTAGAACGATGACAGTCGTCAAGAATGCCATGCCTAAGTGCAAAATCAGAAGGCACAAAAAGACGGTTCTTCTTGCGAAGACACCCATGAGAATCAATGCTGAAATCCCGCAACGCCTCATCACAGGATCCAGACTCACAAAGCTGAATAAGATGTAACAAATCAGGATCACGCCGCCGAGCATCGGCAATACGATCCAATATAAGTTTACTACAGTCACAAAGCTACTTTATTTGTATGAAATTTATTTGAATATATATGTATAGTTTATGCCTTATACCTGATTTGCTTACTGTAAGTTATATATTGACATATGTGGTTATGTAAGTTTGTATATACGTGTTTGAATTGAAACATGATTATTGATATAGTGTATTATAAGTTATATATAAACTGCTGAGATATATTTTAAAATAATCGAAATATGTTGATATATATATCCGGTCTAAGTTTATATATATTTGTTTTATATAGGCCATAGGTATAAGGTTGTTAGTATAGTACATAAGTTATAGATTGGTATTTTATTGGTTTTAAATATTGTTTTAAATGTAAACTATATATAGACTTTTATGTTATATATTTTATTATCGATTTTATTATATTTGGATATGGATTTTGATTATATGTTTATATATATTTAAATGTGTAAATATTTTGCATTTTAATAAGTTAATATATAAGTATTTATTTAATTTAAAATGTGTTTGAATCTAGAATTTGATATATATATATATATATATAATTATAAACAAGATCTCTTATACCATTCATCTTCATTCATCCAGTTCTGACCGATTTCGACAATTCCTATATATCAGCTTCGTTCGCCAATTCGAGTTCAATCTTGCCTTGTTTTGAGATTCCTGCCTAGATCCGTAGCTCATTTCTTAGTCGAATCATCTCTAGCCTTGAAAGGTGAGCAATCACTCACAATTAACTTTCCTATATTTATTAAATTTGATTTCAATTGAAACGACAATTGAAATATGCTGCTATTAGTTAGTTACATTGTTATATATGCTAGTATCTGTATCTGATCACCTGTGACATCTGACACCATTATCTCTTATTTATATTGACGATATATGCCTGTTATTTTATTAACATATCTGTTATCACTCTACAAGTTCTCTGTTAGTATAGAATCACTATGGGTTGAAATGATACATACCAGAACGATCTGTAGAATAGGAGAAATCATTATGGGTTGAAATGATAGACCCAAGCGTTTTTCAATTGAATTGAATTTGGGATTATGGGTTGAAATGATATTTACCCGTATTTACATTTAAATTACGGATTGAAATGATAAATATCCATATCACTTGACCATATGATAGAAAATTATATACAGACACCGTGGTTTATATATAAAAATATCCATATCACTTGACCATATGATAGTTAAAATTTTGATTTTAAGCTATGTATAAATTTGTTTTAATATAAAATAAGTTAATAATAAAGTTTGATTTTATTAAATTTAGTTATGGTTAAGCATTTAAATTAGATATTAATATAGAGTTTATAATGGTTTTAATAAATTAAGGCTGGGAAGATAGATTTGAAATTGGTTTGAAATTATATTCAATTAAGAATTATATTTAATTAAAATCGATTTTGAACTTGCTGAATTTGAGATTTTAAAGGATATGATTTTTATAACTTGACTTTGGTTAAGGTGATTTAAGTGAATATTTCAAGTTTGATTGAATTGAAGGGAATATTTAGTATAGATTATTCGAGATTTATTTAAATGATATTGGATTTATTAAGTAAATATTTCAAAACTAAATAATAGTAAATTGAATTATGTGTATATGTGTATATATGTATGGAATTATCAACATTTAGTTTTGAAACTATGGAATATTTAAAGCTTTGAAATATATGGAAATTGAAATGGTTACTTGAGGTTCAATTATGTATTTGAAATTGATATAAATTGAAATGGATTATTCAAAAAATGAATTGTGTTGAAATTTATGAATTGAGATTTGATTTAAATTCAATTTTGGATTCAAGATGATTTGAATCAATTTGTGAAGTTGAGGAAATTATTTTATTTTATAAAATAATTTTAAATTTAAAACTATTCTTTTTTATATACTATTTGAATATCTAAACTGTTTAATGGGTGGAAATTATGGTTTCGAAGCTATGAATTCCATATTATTATGTTTTGAAAAGGTTATATTTTCAAGTATTTTGTTTTGAAATGGAAATGATATCGCATTGATATGGTTTTGAAATGACAATGATATTTTGGTTTTAAAGAATAAACTATTTTGAAATGACCACGGTGTTATAATAATGTTTGGTTGTTAAAGAGACCGGGATCGGAAGTTGTCATAATCTTTGCCAACTATGAAAACCACTTTAAAAACCGTGTACGCGGTGGAGATTCCAAAATGAAGTAGGATGGTGGCGACGTCCTATTGAGGTATATACGTAGACCTGGCTCTCGTGTGTTGGCATAAGGTGGCTAAAACAGGAGCGATTCCATGCCAATGAGGTAGCTCCTCTGATCGAACACACTTCTTCGATACCATTCTATTACTTTGTGATTGATTGGGTGCACCTTTGATTTTAGGAGTGTGGCTCAAGGTGGGCGGTAGTGGCTGCTATGCATTACCACCAGTCTGGATCCGTAATTGGTATATCTACCCTGACATTGCCTCATTGTGTCGTGTCACCTACTCTAGCGCGCCTTGTACGAGTTTTCATTTGTGTCATACGTATGGAGTACCCTCTGATAGCCTCCCGATCTAAAGGTATTACGGTATTGTATAGACTATTAGCACTATGTATGTGTTAAGGTAGAAAATGTAAAACCTTAACGCTATTTTTAAGTAAGTTTATTTTACTTTAGACATTATTATAATAGCATATATTACTATATAGTAGATAGTTTTACGGATCCTTAGAGGATGGTTATCCCAAACATACTTTGAGTTACTTGTATTTCAGTTGTTATTTCACTTGAGTTGGATTTATTGATATAAGAATGTTAATCCTAACTCAAGTGTTTTGTGTTTTGCTTTACGCACGGGTCAGACTGAGTGATACAGCTTTTGAGACTCACCTTTGGAATTGGAGCTTCGCTTGGAGATCTAGCTATCTATCCAGCTTTCAGATATTCAGTTGATTCTAGTGATGTATTCTGATCTTGTATTTGACTATTGTATTTGATTTAACTCTGATATATACAGTAGCTTCATGAAATACCGTTCATTTTGTTTCTGCTGCATATTGTATATTACTCTATGTCAATGATTCTGTGATGTATTTATTTACTGTATATGTTGAGTTTTGCAAAATGTAAATTAACAATTTGGTATTTTAAGCAATTCAAATCTGGCATGTGTGGATGCGAATGGTTGAAAATATCGGGTTACAAATTTCCTTCCAAAGATCCAATTTTTATATTTCTGATAACTTAAAATACCAAAATATATTTGGCCAAACTATAGCATTCAATAATTTCAATTACCAATATAATCAATCACAGATTATCAATACATCATATCACAGATTATGGAATAAATTCAAACATTTGAGGAATCCAGTTGGATCCCTCCAACCTGTTTTCCCTGCATCCATAGATGTTAGCACAATATAAAATACCAATCCCACTTCAAGGTGGAATATCACGGTATATGGGGTCATCCGCTGTTATGCGGGGCACATAGGGTCTCATCTGCTATATAATGTAGGAAATCATCACTCCAATACACACACACACACTACATATCTCATCCTTGCTGATAATAAATTACTAATTCAAGCAATCAACCAATGATTTAAATTTTTAACTGTTTAAATTTAATGGTATTCCAAATGAGTAAGATTAACTCACCTTTGATTTATGTTTTGCAACCCGATCCATCTTGACTTGATTTTCCATGGTTTTAGACCTTGTATAAACATTTAAATAAATCGAACAATCAACTAACTTAATAAATTCAGTTAACTAAAATTTTAATTAGATAATTTTCCTTTAAAATTGTTTAGTGACTATAATAAATTAAATAAGTTAATTTAACAAATTAATCTTCAAAACGTACTACCTTTAAATAAACTAATAGATTTAAATGTGTGTATGTATATTTACTTTACTCTTTGCTTTGAAAATACATATGCACGTATAAAAATAATCTATATAGGTTTTAATAATTTTTCTTCTTCAAACTTTATTTATAATTTTTTTTATTTCAGTAAAAAATCACAGAAATTTACTTTACTGTCTATATACAAATATATAAAATCTTCAAATATTCCTTCATTGTAAAAATCTCTAAATATATACATATATATGTGTGTGTGTGTATCCCTTGCTATCAAATTAAATCAATTGTGTTTGCCAGTTAAACTAAAAATTATTTAAATTAAAATGCTAAAAATTAAACTACCATAATCGAAATGGCGACAAAAAACAATGAGCTTCGGCTTGAATCCAAATTGTGCCTTCCCTCAGCATCTCGACTCTGACGAACCAATGTCACCCAAATCCCTAACTGCGAGCCTCCCCGGTCTCAATCTCCTCATCTTCACGCGAGGACGTCTCCTCAATCACATGCGAGCGAACCCTCGCGACTGAACCCCGATGTGTCGCTACCGCCACTCAGGTCGATAAGACCATTCTTGACTAGTGACGATGCCGCCTGCGTACGCCCACGCGACTCGAGACTGCTGCAACCTTTAATCACTTGACGTTCTCCTCTCTCGATTGAAGTACTTATACAAATCGAGTCACGATTTGGATAAGAAGGGCCGTGTTTTTGGTTTTCGAATTTCTGTCCACCATTATTTACTCCTGATTCTTTTTTGTTTGTTTGTTTTTTTTTTGCCGAGATAAATGTTCGGCCCTTTGCTTTCTTTTTCTTATCTAAAGCATTCTTGACAGATGGAGGAAGAATAATTTTTAATTTTAATGCGTGTCTCTTTTGAAGACACATGATTCAAATTCTGTTACTTGTTTGCAGGCTTGCAAATACAATTATTATTTATATTTAAATTTATGTTGAAATCGTCTCGATTTTCGCAACGTACAATCTCGATCTCCAGTCGAGGCATGCTGCCAGGCGTTTATAATGTTAAACCCATATTCCAAATGCAATGGGAAAGGTGTCGAGTCCTAACTCGATCGTATGGAAAAGATAGCTTTTTGGACTCGGTTATTATATTAAATTTTCGATTTAAATTTCAGTGCGTTTATCTACCGTATGATCACACGACAAATCCAAACACTACGAAAATTGAAATCCGGTAATAATACACTATTACGGATCCAAAGGAACTGATTTCGTCGAATTCCGAGACTATGCTCCAGAAGGCTATTTTTAAATACTGATTTAAACTATATATTTTTAAAACTGCACAAAACACTTCAAATTTCAATTTTAAAGCTTGCACTATCTTCAGTACTCTAAATATAAATTTTATAAGCTTTTGAAATATTTTTAACAAGCATAAAATCGAAGATTCAATATTTTACTCAATTTCAATAATTTAATTCGATAATTTAATTGCCAAATAAATAGTGATATTTGAAATTCAAGTTAAGCTAGCTTTCAAATATTTAAAATCAATTAAATATTTCAATTTTAAATATCCAAAAATCCTGGGTCGTCACGTTCCTCCCCCCTTAAAAGAATTCCGTCCCTAAAAATACTAGTTAAGAAGAATGATCCAATACTCGTTTACTATTTTCCCAAAACCAAACAGTTTTCAATAATTTTCCAAAACAATCTCTTTTCCTTATTAAAGACACATTATCACTCTTACAACTTCCCAGATTCTACCATAAGTTAAACAATATTACTTAGTCAGTAATTCAAATTTAAAACCAAAATTTAAATTATCAAAATATTCTCAAAAATTTTCTAACTCCCTAAATTTTTGAAAAATTTCGTCAGCGTCTCCTTTGCACGGCTAGCTCGACACAACTACAAAATGCCTCTACGAGCCCCCAAATTCAAAAGAAAACAAAATGAAAAGTGGCTAGACCAGAAAATCATCAAATTTTATACAGAAATTTAAATACATACCTTTTGTCGAGCAATTCAATTTATCTTTTGAAATCAAAAATCCCAATTTCTTTTTTGCTTTTGAATACTGTCTACTACTTACCAATAATATCCAATCACAGCACTCGAAAATCATCTTATACATTCTTTACAAAAGTTTCAATATCTATTTCATTCAAGCCCATATGATATACACATATCATCCATACGCAATATCAAATCTGATCGCCCACTCGATCACACAATTTCATTTCCGAACTAGTATCGTCCACCCGACTTCCTTGTGCGGACCCAGGTCTGATCTCTTGATCAGAAACCATCATTCACCTTGCATAGCCGTAAACTATGATAGAGAATTTCCACAATCAATCAAAAATCCATACTCAGAGTTTGCCGTCGAAAATCGAGTGAAAAATCCCAACTCGGATCGATATAACTACCTCGAAAGTTTGTGCTCGAATCTGAATCAAATCGTTATACGAGTAAAATAACGTACATCTTACGTATTTATCTCAATTGATTATTAGGTACATCAATTACCTTTTCTTTTATTCACATTTATTCTTATTTCTATCCACTTATCATTTCACACACCTTATTCCATTTCACAACTTTACTTAACATTATTCAATATTAACTTAGAATATTTTCCTAATGCCAAATTTTACTTAAGAATATCACCATCCATTTCTTAAGTTCAATATAACTATTTTATATGCTTCTTATATTGATTTTTACTTCACTGCTGAAGTTTGTATCCATTTCTATCCACTTTGCCTTTACAATTCCATTCGAATTCAATCTGCCTTCAAATTTAAATATTGAATTCTATTCATCTCAAACCATATTTAATTTTCTTTAGTAAGTTCCACTTACTAATTTTATTTTAGTCCTTCATTTTATTTAGTCAACTCTTGAAAAACTTCCATTCATACAATTCAAATTAATTCCCAATATTCAGTTTCAATTCCATTAACTTACAATTATATTGGTTTATTCAATTCACAAATTTATTTCAAACTTAATAAATTTTATACCAATGGTCATGTAACAGCCCATAATTTTGTAAGCATATTAATTTAATTTTTATTTGAAAACTTTGATTTTTAAATCATAATAAAAAGAATTTCTGTAATTTTCCAATGTAAGTTTGGAATTTGGTTGTAATTTATTTTCCAAATACAATGAAATAAACATTTTCTGAAAAATTTTGTATTTTGGTCAAGGAAAGTCAAAGTTTGACCACGGTTGAAAATTTTAAAATTTGAATTTTTAAATCCAAATCTTTTTCTTTGAAAATGTATTTTATTTTAATATTAATTCTGTTTTTCATTTCGTTGAATTCTGATTATACTTTTTGAATTAGATAAATTACAGTGTTTTACACGCAATAACTTTCGATATTTTATTTTTTATTTTTCCTATGTTCATTTCCCTAATTTATTTTCTATTTTCTATTTTTCGTCTTTCTAATTTTATTTTGTTTAACTTTTATTTTATTTTTATTTTTTTGATTTTTGATTGGTTTATTTTTGATAAATGGTTTAGGAAATTCAAAGGTCATAAGTTGCTCTTTCTCTAATTCAAAATGAGACTTTTCCTTTTCTTACCATCCAAAACTTCCCCTTAGCCGTTCATTTTTCTTTTGGCCGTGCATTTCACTTGCTATTCATGTACAAATAAAATCTTTATGATCTCTCATTTCATTTCTAGAAAGAAATCTATGCAAATACATGGCTTGGAGAAATTTAAGAGACATAGGTTACATGCGTTAATTTCTTGCTTTTAATTGCCTAGCCTCTTTATTTCTTACGCTATCCATTCACCTATTCTAGCATGTATTCCCCTATCAAATCAAGCATAAAATATTCTCATTATCTCATTTCCTCATTTTCATTTTCAATTAAGGATAAATATATACGTTTCTTTCTCCTTAACTTATGCCTTTTCCATTTCCTAACATTTACTTCTTTGCTTGCCTTCCAAACCACTCCATCTATTAGCCATGAGAAACATTATGAATTCATGCACAAAATATATTTCCCATTATGTTCTCATCTTTCATTTGCATTTAAGAATAATATATATATAAGTTTCTTTTTCTTTAATTCTTGCCTTTTTGTTTTCCTAGCATTTATTTCTTTTCTAGCCAATTACTTCCCACATTCATAGCCGTGATTTTCTCCATATTGTTCCTCAAACTCCTCTTTTCATTGCGTGCAAACAAAGAAAAAAATTAATCAAATCCATCAAGTTATTTGTTTTTATAGTGTTGCCTTTTTATTTTCCAAACCATTCAAACTCTTGCCTTTTATTGCCTAACCTCTTTATTTCTCACCTTAGCCGTTCATTCCTTTAACCTAGCCACCACTTTTTTTTCAATCATGTAGTAAAGTTTCCCAATTCCTCGTCTCTTGTCATTTGCATCCAGAAAGAAAAAAATATAAGTTTTCTTCCATGGCTTCTCCTTACTTTCTTCATCCATTTTCTTTTGTTTTCTCTTTTGTCTTCATGATTGGCTCGGCATCCATGCTATTACCAACCTCACCATCTCCACCACATCACCATGACTGACCATCATCACTCCTCCTCACCACCATCCAAGGCCATGACCACCATGAAGACAACATCACCAAAACTTTGACCAAACCAAGCCATGTATTGATCACCTTGCTTTGATTTATCAAGGTTATGTCATTTTATTTCCTATCTTTTCATTATTGCAATCTCTATTATTTGTATTGAATCATGTTCTAATGTCTGTGATATTTGTTTTCTTTATTTTGTTATGTACAAGATGTGGATTTTGGGCTCTCTTTTCACTCAAGTTTGCATCTTTCTTCATTTTAGGTTATGTCCCTTTGATCCATATTGTTCATTGTTTGATTCATAATCTTATATGTTGAATTATACACTTATGTTTGTGTAATTGTTTGTATACAAGATTTGGATCCGACTCTTCATCCACTCAAAAGAATATAGTCGTGCTTTATCATGCCTTTTCGTGCTTTGCAGAGTTTAGATTTGGGTTTGAATTTCAATTTTAGCTTTTAAAAGGTGAGTTATTCACTCTAGACCTACGTACTTTTATAAATGTGAAATGGTGACAAGTGAATATGTAAAACTGATATGTTATGTTCATATATGCCTATGATATATATTTATATGATGTTAAATGCTGTTTATATATCTATTAGATCATCTGTTATGATATTTTATTCTATACTGTTATTTTATTCCTGTTTATCACACTACAAGTCCCCTATCACTATGGGTTGAAATGATACATACCCGAACGGACTTTAGAATAAGGAAAAATCATTATTGGCTGAAATGATAGGCTCAGGTGATTTTTATTGTATTTATTTTACTTGGGATTGCGGGTTTGAAATGATAGAACCCGGATTTTTCTTTTTAACTTATGGATTGAAATGATACATATCCGTATCACTTGACCTGGGTTAGAAAATATTATACAGGCCATTGGTTATATTTTTAAATAATATTTCCCTAAAAATTTATTTAGTGTTTTTAAGTAATATTTTCCTAAAATATTATTAATTATTTTGAGTCTTATAATTATATGAAATTTCAACTTAAAAGCTGATTTAATGCTTTAATTACAAAGGTGTATTAGTTTTTCTTTAAGTTGAAATTTTATAAGTTAATAATTGGTTTTAAATTGACTTAAAGATCTTTACTGATGATAAATAACTTAATAATTGAATTTGACTTAATATGGAAGTTTTAACATAACCTAATAATTGTTATGAATTTTACTTTATGAGATGGGCGTGTTTTGTATAATAAATACTGTATTTTAAACTGATAAAATGAAATACAGTTTTAATTAGGCCTTTTGTAATAAAATTTATTTAACTTGAAATCATAGTTAATTGATAGTTAAATGAATAGATTAATAAAGAGAATTGGATTGTTATATTAACTATGATGAAATATTTATTTATGATTATGTTTTGAAAAAAATTTTAGACGATTATGATTTAAATGGAAAAAATGTAACTTAAAGATGACTTAACTTGACAAGTGAAAATTTAATTTTCAAATAAAAGTTAAGCAAATTCAGTAATAGAAATATTTTATTTATGGGATGGATATTTTAAATTAAAGTGTAAAGTTATTTGTTAAAAATAAAAGTAAAGTAAAATGGGGTAACTTTGACTTATAAATGAATTTTAGTTAAATTTGGATATTTATTGATAAGATATTATTTTATTACATCATAAGTTAAATGATATCCAATGAATATTTTCTGAAGCAAGAAATATGATTTTGTAAGTTAAAACGGCTAAAAATTGAAATTTTAATTTGGATGAAATATACAATGTATTTGGAAAGTTTATAATTGAATGAATAAACATAGATATGTTACAACTTTAAAATGAATATTATTTGACATTGAATTTAAATGGTTTAAATGAAGGTCATTTTAATTGTTAGGATTTTTCTATGTATGATGATTTTCAAAAGAATAACATTTCCAAAGTGTTGTGATTTTAAGTAGTATGTTTTCTAGATGATAACATTTCTAAATTGTTATGATTTCAAAGTATTATGACTCCAAAGTATTTTGGTTGGAGTTGTTATAACTTTGGAAGCACTATGGTTTTGGAAAAGAAATTATTTGAAGTTGTATTTAATTAAGAATTGTCTTTAAACATATAAATTTGAAACCTATTGAAATTGAAGATTTAAGAATATGACTTTATAAAGTGGTAAGATGATATTTCAAGTTAATAAATGGAAGGAAATATTCGACGATGTGGAAATTTGGGTTTTATTTAAAGGATATATTGATTTGGTTTGGAGTTTAAATGATATATTATTCCTATTTTTGGAATGGGTATTATTTTGGAAAGAAAACAGATATTATTTTGGAAAGTATATGGATTTGGAAATATTACCAATTTTGAAAATGGATATTATTTTGAAAAGTAATAGTATTGCCTAACGTAAATTAAAAATTCGGTATTTTGGAAATAAAATAGTATATTGGTAATAGAAGTACCAATTTTAAATTAACAATTCGGTATTTTGAGCAATTCAAGTCCGACATGCATGGATGCGAATGGTTGAAAATATCGGGTCGTTACAGATCATCCATCAAGCCTACTCAGAATTCCCTTAAATTCACATTCATTTTATTTGATTCAGTTACACTTCAATTAAACTCAATTTTTTTAACTTCTAAGTTTCTCAACTTACTTACATTCCATTTACTAATCTCTTTAATTCACTTTATTTAATTGGCTTACTTATGCCTGCATTTTGTTGTCACACTTTCTGTGACGACTCAGAATTTTTGACATTTGAAATAGAAATATTTAATTGATTTTATATATTTGAAAGTTGGTTTAACTTTAATTTCAAAATATCTGTTTATTTGGTAATTAAAATTTTGAATTAAATTATTGAAACTTGGGTAAAATATTGAATCCTGAGTTTTAGGCTTGCTAAACATATTTTAAAGGATTGGAAAATTTAAATTAATAATACTGAAGATAATGGATGCTTCATAATTGGAGTTGGAAATGCTTTGATCAGTTATGAAAATTTATCATTTAAATCGATATTTAAAAATAGCCTTTCGAGGCACAGTCTCGGATTTCAACGAATCCAGTTCTATTGGATCCATAATATTGTATTATTATCGGATTTCAATTTTCGTAGTGTTTGGAGTGATCATGTGGCCGTACGATAAGAAAACGCGCTGGAATTTATATCGAAATTTAATTAAATAACTAGTCCAAAAGCTGTCTTCTCCATACGATCGAATTTTGACTCGAAACCTTTTCCATCGCATTCGGAATAGGGGTATAACCTTATGAACGCCTAGCGGCAAGTTTGGAGATTGAGATTGTGAGTTGCGAGATTGAACGATTTAAATTCAAATTTGAATTTAAATTATATATATATATATATATATATATATTTATGTATTTAATATAATACCATTTCCCAAGGCAAACTACACGTTTCATCATTTTGAACACCTGGCTTCTCTTTTCTGCTCAAAATAACACGCGTTGAAGAATTTTTTTTATCTTGTTCGAAGAATAAAGAAAAAAACAACGGCATCACTTCGAACTAAAAAAAATAATGGCCTTTCGTTTAGCCTCGTTTTAAAAATCGAAATAAAAATTCAGAAAGAGAAAAATCATGGCTGCAACTCATCTCAAATTCAAATTAAAAAAAAGAAGTGAGAACAAATCAAAATCGATCGAACTCGATTGGAATCAAAACCCAAATCGTAGAAACGTGATGAAAGTCGAGTTCAATTTTTCATCGAACTCTGGGGATGCACGTGCGCGCGGCTCTCGCAAGTAGGAGGCAGCAATGCTAGATGGATCGCCGTTCGATTTTAGGAAGCGACGAACTTGAGTAAAGGGCATCGTGACGTTGTGGATAGCAGCTACTATCACGATTGATGTAGGGCAATTTGTTCGAGTTCAAGTGACGACAGTAGAGGAAAGAGCACGTGCTTGCGCACACGAGTAGAGGAGCAAGGCATCGTCGGTCGCGGCGTGCGGTGGCGATTGAATTCGTGGCTTATTTAGGTGATGGGTGGTCGATAAAAATCTAGGTGCTTGAATTTGGATGCGTGCGTTCGTTAGCAGAGGTGGAGAAGCTTGCGTGGGGTGGTCTGGTCGAAGTGTGGCAGTAGTAGAAACTTGATGTCCGCGTTCTCTCATCGAGTAGGTAAAGCGTTTTTACATTTTTATTTAAATATACTTAAGTTAAATTATTTGAAAATTTGGTAAAGGTTATCTGTTGATGTATTTGAAAATTTATAAACCCTAATTAGTTTAAAATCAGTGTCAGAAAGAAAATTGGGGTTTTTAATTGTTCGAAGAATTTATAAAAGTAGAATTTATGAAATCTATAAATATTTTTATAAGTATATGTAATATTCATGCACATATCTAGATTTGCCAATTTATTTTAAAAATAAAAGTGTGTGTTTAAGGTGACTAATTAATATAATTAACTTATTTATTTAACTTATTTTAGTTATCAAATAATTTAAAAAGGAAAACAAGTCTAAAATTTAAGAATTTGTTTAAAATAAATCATTGGATAATGGCAATTTATTGTCGATCAATTCAAATATTAATTAGCCGTATAATGTTGTTTCAAGGTTTAAGAAATCATGAAACAAGCTGGAAGGGGAAATGGATTGCAAAACAAAGGCAAAGGTGAGATCTTCTCACTCAATTGAAATAAGTAGAATTTCAATTTTTGATTGTTTGGATGTGATAATATATAGTAGTATATATATACTAGAGTGATTGATTTCCCGCATTATATAGCGGATGAGACCCTATGCGTCGCATAATAGCGGATGATATTATATAATCCCATATACCGTGATATTTCACCTCGAAGTGGAATTGGTATTTAATTATTGTGCTAACATCCATGGATGCAGGGAAATAAGTTAGAGGGATCCAACTGGATTCCTCACTTTGTTGAATTTATTTATATATGTTATGATGTGATAATCTGTGAATGATTATATTGGTTTTAATGATTATATTAGTAGTTGAAATTTATTGAAGGCTATAGCTTAGCCGAATATATATTTGGTATCGTAGGATACCAGAGATATAAATTTTGATTTTTGGAAATTAAAGTAGAAAATTTTAAATAAATTCATTTTAGAGAATTGAATAAATTTGAAAGAGAGAATTCTAAAAGGGTAAAGGTTGATTTGTGAAATCCTATCGAATAAATTCCAAATTATGGGAAACGATTTTAATAAATGGAAATAAATGGATTTTGAGTAATATTTTTTAAAAGTTGAAGAATTTATTTGAAATTCGGATTTTAAATAGTTCGGGGAAGTAAAGGAATTTATTTTAAAAGGAAATAAATTTGGAAATTTATTTGAACTTTGATTTGATGTTTGGAATAAATTTAGAAATCAATTTGGAATTTGATTTAGTGTTTTGAAATAAATTTGGAAATCAATATGGAATTTGATTTGGTATTTGAAAATAAATGTTTGGGAAATCAATTTGGGATTTGATTTGGTGTTTGAAAGTGAATATTTGGAAATCGATTTGAAAATCATATGTCAGTGGATATTTGGAAATATAAATTCACAAATGGAATTTATGAAGGAAAGGGAAATTTATTTAAAAATAAATATTGGTTTATTTTTAAAAGTGTGGAAAGAGATTTACGGATTTGGAATGTAAATTGAAATAAATCAAAAAGGATTCATTAATTGATTTAAATGAACCATTTTAGAATGGAAAGTGTATTTTCTTTGGAAAGCCGAGTATGTTTTCAAAGTAGCTTATAAATATAATTTGAAATTTTTTTAGGATGGCTTTAGAAAGGATGATTCGGAGAAATTATTTTTTAAGCTGTTTTTAAATCTTTAAAGTAAATATTTATTAAGTTAATTATACAAGTGATTATTTTAAAGATTTAATTGATATTTGATTTAGAAAATGGTTATTTAAATAGTTATTCTCTATTAAATAAATTTTATTTTTATTTTTAAAATTAGTTTGGGCTTAGAGTTTATATGAGATATTAGTATAATATTTTCATAATTAATATTTAAATAAGTTATTAAAAATAGTTTTTATTCTAAATGTTTCCAAGTATATATTTTTGGATAAGTGATTTAAATTATTTTAAAGTATTCGAACTCGGCAAATTTTCAGTGGAAATAAATAAATATTTGGAAATTTATTCCGCATGAGGAAACTGATTTGAAATTTGTTTTCAAAGTGTTGAAGTGGGAAAATTTATCTTGCGAAGATATTTTGAAAATAAATAATTCAATGATTTGGAATTTGTTTTCAAAGTGTTGAAGTGTGAAAATATATCTTGCAAAGATATTTTGAAAATAAATAATTAGGGGAAAATTATTTAAAATCTGGTGATTGTTGTGAATATTGATTGATAGTTAAAAACCAACTATCAATATTGGCCTTTAAATGGTATCTGAATTTCGATGCGACCGGGGGTCGTATACCAAATGGTTATCCGAAAACCACATCGAACCTTTGTGACAGATCTTTTGATCAAAGTGGAAATTTATTATGATTTACTTGAAATCTGAATGCAACACTTATTTTTAAAATAAGCGCTCATTATTCGGATTAGTTGGGAGAGGACTTTGTGTCATAAAACCCATTCCGAATAATGATACGACGAAATGGGATTGCATTTGAAGATGGTGGTTGAAGACCGGGTACTTTTCGAAAATGAAAGGATTACCTGTCGAATGTCTCTGCACCGAGTTTCTCCAGTATAGAGAGTTTACCACCCTTTTTGTTGTGGAGTCCGGACGTGTTTAGTGAATATCCAGATTGCAAGGACTTCTTTCCTTAATTGGAGGAAGTGCCTTCGGTTCCGTTCGAACTCAGGACGGACTTGTGTGGATGTATGTCCGACGTTGCACTTTGAGATGTAAAGATGGTTTCTATCAAATACATTTCCATTGGCGGCGGAGAATTTATTCTCTTAGCTTAACACCCTTCTCTGAGACATACGAGCTTAGAGGTTATGTAGTTGATGGTTACTAGTGATATATTACCAATTTGGTAATGTGGCTGCTAAGTGTTGTTGATCGAAGTATGACTTTTGTGAAAAGCGTAGCTTTATGGACCAGACTTCGTCGGACCTCACACCCTGGAAATGGTCGAAAATGGAAGGATGCAGTAAGGTTATGGGGTCGCGCCCCTTAAGGTGTGTACATCTCCGTCTGGATAAAAAGTGGTATCTGGTATGGAGCCGAGATATTTAACTTGTGTGGATTATTAAAAGTGGTATTCTGGTATGGAGCCCAGATTATATACTGTGTGGTTGTTGGTTGATGGACACCTTGGATAAAGGTCGGTCTAGACCGGGAGGTGGCATACTCATGTCAGTAGTTACCTAGTTACAGAGGTAACTGGCCTTGTGTTGGTAGAGATCCGGTTAGGTCCTCGGGAGACGTCCCTCCGGAGGTGTTCCCATTCGGTGAGGAAGTTCCTTAGCCTGACCATTTGTTGAAAATCCAAAGAAACAATACGAACCCTATGTGGTTTTAGTTGTATAACCTGCCTTTTAGTTATGGTGGTAACCTGCCGTTTAATTGGTAGCTATAGTAGGCATACTACGAAATGTGTTTGCTGGCTAAGATTTGTATTATACTTTCGAAATGTTTTCCACACTATGCACTAATAATAATATCAAAAAGAATTTTTGCGTATCAAGCATGTTTGACTATCATAAGGAGAAATCTCCTCCAATTGTGCGCTTGCATTGTGTTTGTGCGAGGAGGTCTTATGGTAGTTTCATTGTCCAAAAGCATAATGGATTTCTTATCTTTTTCTTTGTGCAAATAACTGTTTTAAGATCTCGCACCAGTCCCATGATTGACCTGGAGTTTATTGTTCCCTTTCTAAACTCTAGGTGCCCATAATTTTCCACACAGGCAGCCTAAAGTCAGGTTATCAGCGTTCCGGAGCGAAGTCAGAAAAATATGTTGTGGAGATCTGGAGGCAAGCTGGATGGCAAAGCGTATCACTTATTCAATGTATTATCTGTTGCGTATGGGTTGGTGCAAGTTCGGTTTCATGTGAGCAAGTTATAAAGACTGCCAGTGTTTGTATTGCAATGTTGTATACTCTGATGATATATGTATAAACTAATATAGTTCTTTGTTTTAAAGATTATTCATTTATCTATTATATATTGTTCCAGTGCGAAATGTGAGATTCTATTATTGTTTTTGTTTCTTCTTCTATCTTCTTCTTCTTTAACACTAATGGTTTGGTTTTTCGGCGTTCGTTTGTTCGGCATTTGATACAGTGGACATATCGATGTCGACTTTCAGGCATCGAAAAATTGGGTCTTTACAAATTTGGTATCAGAGCATTAGGTTAAGCGACAACCTTGGCTCTGGTGGAGATTACTGATTAGAGATAGAGACGGTAGTACTCTAGAATGAGTTTGAGTGTATTAATAGATATGAGCGCGTATTTGTTAGTGAATATAAAAAATTGTTTTATATTGTGTTGACTTTTCGGTTGATTGTTTATAGATTCTGGTTGGTGCAGTTTGGCAACTGTATCGATAGGGGTTTCTAAACTCTTAAACAAGATAAGCCGACACAATATTGTTTTAAAATAGGGTAAATGAAATAGTTTTTGCCTATTCATATATAAAAGAAAATAATCTTTGTAAATTATTATAGTTATATATGGTTGCTTGTTTGTTAGGAAGTGGTAATATTAAAATATTATCATTGTTAAATGAAAAATGAATAAAGATTGAAATCATAACTAAAAGCTAAGAATATAAATTCCTATGCAAATGGGATTTGTATATATAAATTGTAAATGTGATTTATAATTGAAAATGAAATAGAATTCCAGAGAAATATTTGAGAGAAATTGAAAGGATTTAAAATTTTTAGATTTGGAAAAATTTGAATCCCTTTTGAGTTTGAGAATGATTTTCAAAGCTTAGGGAAAAAAATATGGTGATATTATTTGGAAAATATTTTGAATTGGATTTGAAATCTAGTGGAGTTTGAAATTAAATGTTTTAAAGAGGGAAAAGCACCAAACACTTTTCGGTCACTGGAATATAATTCTAATGATGATCGCGACATCATCGGTGTTCATTTTCAAGTTTCCAGGAGAGGAATTGCTGTCAAAATATTTTAAAATTGAAGTTGTTTGCAAACTAGGCATGATTTTGAAAATTCAAAACATAATTTGAATTGATTTCAAAAATGATTTTTGGAATGTTGGAAAGACTCTACATTCCTATTTAAGTACTTATGGAATCATAAGAGGTTTGATAATTTATTAAATTTGGAAATTTGCTTGAAATGTAAATAAGTTGGAACACCTATCAAAGCTTAAAAGTTCAAATTAAAACTAAATATTGGAAATTGAATTTGATTTGGGATAAACAAATTAAAATGGAAAATCTTAAAGTTGAACCCAATGAAGCAAAGTATTGAAGTAAAATTAGTAAGTGAAACGAATTGAAGAAATGACAAAATAAATATGGTTTGAAATGAATTGAATTCAATATTTATAAATAAAAGGTAAATTGAATTCATGTCGAATTGGAAATCCAGTTTAAATATAAGTATAGATAAACCAAAGTGGTGAAGTGAAATAATATAAGAAGTATGTAAAATACTTATATCGAACTTAAGAACCAAAGGGTGAAATTATTAAGTAAATTTGGTATTGGAAATATAAAAAGTTAACAATTGAGTGAAAGTTAAACTGGAAATTGTGAAATGGTAATTGTGAATGAGTGAATGAAAATCAATGTGAATAAAAGAAAACAGAATTGATATATCTAATAATCAATTAGAAAAACGTAGGATGTATGTATATTATTTTATTTGCATAGTGATTTGATCCTGAATTCGAGCACAGAATTTCGAGATATTCATATCGATCCGAGTTGGAATTTTTCACTCGGTTTTCGACGGCGAACCTGGATATGGATTTATGGTTGATTCTGGAAATTCTTTATCATAATTTATGGCTATGCAAGGAGGATGACGGTTCTGATCAAGAAACCAGATATGAGTCCGCACTAGGAAGTCAGGTGGACGATACTAGTTCGGAAGTAAAATTGTGTGATCGAGTGAGCGATCGAAATTGGCATTGTGTACGAATTATAAAAGTACATCATATGGATTTGAATGAAATAAATGCTCTAACTTTTGTAAAGAAATGTGCAAAATAATAAGCATGATATACATGCATTAAAAGGCAAAGGGAATTGGGATTTTGATTTTGAAGATAAATTTTAAATTGCTCGACAAAAGGTATGTATTTAAATTTCTGTATAAAATTTGATGATTTTCTTGTCTAGCCACTTGGCCTTTTGTTTCCTTTGAAATTTGGAGGCCCATGGTGGTATTTTGTAGTCGTACCGAGCTAGTCGTATAAAGGAGACTCTGGCGAAATTTTTTGAAATTTTAGGGTGTTAGAAATTTTTTGAGAAATTTGGATAATTTAAAATTTTGAATTTAAATTTGAATTGTTAAGCAAATATTGCTGTTTGGAACTTGTGGTTGAGTTTGTAAAGTTAATAAGAAGGTTAGCGTGCCTTCAATAGAAAAAATTGTTTTGGAAAGTTGAAACTGTCTGGTTTTGGGAAATTGGTGAACGGGTTAAGGATCATTCTTCCTAACTAGTAATTTCGATACGAAATTCTTTTAAGGGGGAAGAATATGACGATCCATACTTTTTTACATTTGAAATAGAAATATTTAATTGATTTTAAATATTTGAAAGTTGGTTTAACTTGAATTTAAAAAATATCTGTTTATTTGGCAATTAAATTTTGAATTTAATTATTGAAACTTGGGTAAATTATTGAATCCTGAGTTTTAGGCTTGTTAAAAATATTTTAAAGGCTTGGAAATTTTAAATTAATGATACTGAAGTTAGTGGAAGCTTCAGAATTGGATTTGGAAATGTTTTGATCAGTTTTGAAAATTTATCGCTTAAATCGATATTTAAAAATAGCCTTTCGAGGCACAATCTCGGATTTCGACGAAACCAGTTCTACTGGATCCGTAATATTGTATTATTATTGGATTTCAATTGTCGTAGTGTTTGGAGTGATCATTTGGCCGTATGATAAGCAAACGGTGTTGGAATTTATATCGAAATTTAATTTAATAACTGGTTCAAAAAGCTATCTTCTCCACACGATCGAATTTGGACTTGAAATCTTTTCCATCGCGTTCAGAATAGGGGTATAACCTTATGAACACCTAGTGGCATGCCTCGATTGGAGATCGAGATTGTAAGTTGCGAAATTGAACGATTTAAATTTAAATTTGAATTTAAATTATATATATTTATGTATTTAATATAATACCATTTCCCAAGACAAACTACACATTTCATCATTTCGAACACCTAGCTTCTCTTCTTTGTTTAAAGTAACACGTGTTGAAGAATTTTTTAATCTCGTTCGAAGAATAAAAGAAAAAAAACAACGGCATCACTTCGAACTAAAAAAAATAATAGCCGATCGTTTAGCCTCGTTTTAAAAATCGAAATAAAAATTCACAGAGAGAAAAATCATGGCCGCAACTCATCTCGAATTCAAATAAAAAAAGAAGTAAGAACAAATCAAAATCGATCGAACTCAATCGAAAATTAAAACCCAAATCGCAAAAACATAATGAAAATCGAGTTCGATTTTTCATCGAACTCTTGGGATGTGTGTGCATGCGGCTCTCGCAAGTAGGAGGCAACAACCCTGGATGGATCGCCGTTCTATCTTGGGAAGCGACGAACTTGAGTAAAGGGCATCGTGACGTGGTGGATAGCGGCTGCTGTCGCTATCGATGTAGGGCGATTTGTTCGAGTTCGAGCGGCGACAGTAGAGGGAAGGGCACACGCTCGCGCATGCGAGTAGAGGAACATAACATCGCCTGTCGTGGCGTGCGGTGGCGATTGAATTCGTGGCTTATTTTGGTGATGGGTGGTCGATAAAAATCTGGGTGCTCGAATTTGGATGTGTGCGTTCGTTAGCAGAGGTGGAGAAGCTTGCGTGGGGTGGTCTGGTCGAAGTGTGGCAGCAGCAGAAGCTTGATGTCTGCGTTCTCTCATCGAGTAGGTAACGCGTTTTTCACATTTTATTTTAAATATACTTAAGTTGAATTATTTGAAAATCTAGTAAAGGGAATCTGTTGATGTGTTTGGAAATTTTACAATTTATAAACCCTATTTAGTTCAAAATCAGTATCAGAAAGAAAAAAGGGATTTTTAAATATTTAAAGAATTTATAATAGTAGAATATTTGAAATCTATAATTATTTTTATAAGTATATGTAATATACATGCACATGTCTAGATTGCTAATTTATTTTAAAAATAAAAATGTGTGTTTAAGGTGATTAATTTTTATAATTAACTTATTTATTTAAGGTATTTTAGTTATCAAATAATTTATAAAAGGAAAACAAGTCTAAAATTTAAGAATTTGTTTAAAATAAATCATTTGATAAAATTAAATTTTTAATTTTTAATTAAAAAATGGTAATTTATTGTCGATCAATTCAAATATTAATAAGCCGTATAATGTTGTTTCAAGGTTAAAAAAATCGTGAAACAAGCTGGAAGGGGAAATGGATTGCAAAACAAAAGAAAAGGTGAGATCTTCTCACTCAATTGAAATAAGTAGAATTTCAATTTTTGATTATTTGGATGTGATAGTGTATGTGTGTGTGTGTGTGTGTGCGTGTGTATGATTGATTTCTCGCATTACATAGCGGATGAGACCCTATGCGCCGCATAATAGCGAATGATATTATATAATCCCATACACCGCGATATTCCACCTCGAAGTGGAATTGGTATTTAATTATTGTGCTAACATCTATGGATGCAGGGAAACAGGTTGGAAGAATCCAACTGGATTCCTTACTTTGTTGAATTTATTTGTATATGTTGTGATGTGATAGTCTATGAATGATTATATTGGTGTGAACGACTATATTAGTAGTTGAAATTTATTGAAGGCTATAGTTTAGTCGAATACATATTTGGTATCATAGGATACCAGAAATATAAAATTTAATTTTTGGAAATTAAAGTAGAAAATTCTAAATAAATTCATTTTAGAGAATTGAAAAAATTGGAAAGAGGGAATTTTAAAAGAGTAAAGGTTGATTTGTGAAATCAAATCGAATAAATTCCAAATTATGGGAAAAGATTTTAATAAATGGATTTTGAGTAATATTTTTTAAAATTTAAAGAATTTATTTGAAATTCGGATTTTAAATAGTTTGGGGAAGATAAAGAATTTATTTTAAAAGGAAATAAATTTGGAAATTTATTTGAAATTTGATTTGATGTATGAAAATAAATTTGGAAATCAATTTGGAATTTGATTTGGTGTTTTGAAATACATTTGGAAATAAATTTGGAATTTGATTTTGGATTTGAAAATAAATCTTTGGGAAATCAATTTGGAATTTGATTTGGTGTTTGAAAGTGAATATTTGAAAATCGATTTGAAAATCGTATATCAGTGGATATCTGGAAATATAAATTCACAAATGGAATTTATAAAGGAAAAGGAAATTTGTTTAAAAAATAAATATTGGTTTATTTTTAAAAGTGTGGAAAGAAATTTACAGATTTGGAATGTAAATTGAAATAAATCAAGGAGAATTAATCAATTGATTAAATGAACCATTTTAGAATGGAAAATGTATTTTCTTAAGCTGTTTTTAAATATTTAAAGTAAATATTTATTAAGTTAACTATACAAGTGATTATTTTAAAGATTTAATTGATATATGATGTAGAAAATGGTTATTTAAATAATTATTCTCTATTAAATAAATTTTATTTTTGAAATTAGTTTGGGCTTAACGTTTATATGAGATATTAGTATTATATTTTCATAATTACTATTTAAGTAAGTTTTTAAAATAGTTTTTATTCTAAATGTTTCCAAGTATATATTTTTGGATTAGTGATTTAAATTATTTTAAAGTGTTCGAACTCGGCAAATTTTCAGTGGAAATAAATAAATATTTGGAAATGTATTCTGCGTGGGGAAAGTGATTTGAATTTTTTTTTCAAAGTGTTGAAGTGTGAAAATATATTTTGCGAAGATATTTTGAAAATAAATAAATTAGCGATTTGAAATTTGTTTTCAAAGTGTTGAACTGTGAAAATATATCTTGCGAAGATATTTTGAAAATAAATAATTGGGGGAAAATTATTTGAAATATGGCGATTGTTGTGAATATTGATTGATAGTTAAATAACGTACTATCAATATTGGCCTTTAAATGGTATTTGAATTTCGATGCGACCGGGGGTCGGATTCCAAATGGTTATCCGAAAACCACATCGAACCTTTGTGATGGATCTTTTGTTTAAAAGGTCAAAGTGGAAATTTTTTGTGATTTACTTGAAATCTGAATGTAACACTTATTTTTAAAATAAGCGCTCTTTATTCGGATTAGCCAGGAGAGGACTTTGTGTCATAAAATCCATTCCGAATAATGGTACGGCGAAATGGGATTGCATTTGAAAACGGTGGTTGAAGACCAGGTATTTTTCAAAAATGAAAGGAATACCTGTCGAATGTCTCTACACTGAGTTGCTCCAGTATAGAGATTTTATCACCCTTTGTGATGGGGAGTATGGACGTGATTAGTGAATATCCGGATTACAAGGGCTTCTTTCCTTAATGTGGAGGAAGCGCCTTCGGTTTCGTTCAAACCCAGGATGGACTTGTATGGATGTATGTCTGATGTTGCACTTTGAGATGTAAAATCGGTTTCTATAAAATACATTTCCATTGGTTGTGGAGAATTTATTCTGTTAGCTTAACACCCTTCTCTGAGACGTACGAGCTCAGAGGTTATGTAGTTGATGGTTACTAGTGATACATTGCCAATTTGGTAATGTGGCATGCTGAGTGTTACTGATTATTTGTTGATCGAAGCATGACTTTTGTGAGAAGCGTAGCTTTGTGGACGAGACTTCGCCAGACCTCACGCCCCGAAAATGGTCGAAACAGGAAGGATGTAACAAGGTTATGTGGGTCGTGCTCCTCAGGATATGTACATCTCCTTCTGTATAAAAAGTGGTATCTGGTATGTAGCCCAGATATTTAACTTGTGTGGATTATTAAAAGTGGTATTCTGGTATGGAGCCCAGATTATTTACTGTGTGGTTGTTGGTTGATAAGGCGCCTCGGATAAAGGTCGGTCTAGGCCGAGAGGTGGCATACTCTTGTCAGTAGTTACCTAGTTACAGAGGTAACCCGGCCTTCTGTTGGCAGGGATCGGGTTAGGTTCTCGGGGAGGAGTCCCTCCAGAGGCTTTCCTATTCGGTGTGGAAGTTCCTTTGCCTGACCATTTGTTGGAAATCCAAAGAAACAATACGAGCCCTGTGTGGTTTTAGTTGTATAACTTGCCTTTTACTTACAGTGGTGACCTGCCGTTTAATTGGTAGTTATAGTAGGCATACTACGAAATGTGTATGCTGGCTAAGACTTATATTATACTTTCGAAATGTTTTCCACACTATGCACTAATAATAATATCAAAAAGAATTTTTGCATATCAAGCATGTTTGGCTATCATAAGGAGAAATCTCCTCCAATTGTGCGCTTGCATTGTGTGTGTACGGGGAGGCTTTATGGTAGTTTCATTTTCCAAAAGCATAGTAGATTTCTTTTGTTTTTCTTTGTGCAAATAACTGTTTTGAGATCTCACACCAGTCTCATGACTGACCTGGAGTTTATTGTTCCCTTCCTAAACTCTGGGTGCCCATAATTTCCACACGGGTAGCCTAGAGTCAGGTTATCAGTGTTCTGGAGCGAAGTCAGAAAAGTATGCTGTGGAGATCTGGAGGCAAGCTAGATGGCGAAGCGTATCACTTATTCTATGTATTATCTGTTGCGTATGGGTTGGTGCAAGTTCAGTTTCATGTGAGCAAGTTATAAAGACTGCCAGTGTTTGTATTGCGTTGTTGTATACTCTGATGATATATGTATAAACTAATATAGTTCTTTGTTTTAAAGATTATTCATTTATCTGTTATATATTGTTCCGCTGCGAAATGTGAGATTCTGTTATTGTTTCTGTTTCTTCTTCTATCTTCTTCTTCTTATTTAACCCTAACGGTTCAGTTTTTCGACATTCGAATTTTCGGCATTTGATACAGTGGACATTTCGATGTCGACTTTCGGACGTCGAAAAATTGGGTCGCTACACTTTCCTTTACTTAAATCATTCCATGTTAAATTTGATTCCAACCCATTTACCTTCACAACCATTTTTAAATAAGATTTCAGAGTTCAAGCTATTACTTAAACATTCAAAAATAAATTTTGAAAACATATATATCCAAATTAATTTATTTCAATTAATTAGCTTACCTTCCAACTTAATTTGTCTTCATACTAACTTTTATTTAACCCTTTTCAAGTTGAATCTTATTTTAACCAATTCCAAATTCCTATAAGTTATCAAACTTATTATATACCATAAACATTTTTAAATAAGATTCTAGAGTTTAAACAATTTTTCAACATTTCTAAATCACTTTTGAAATCAATCATATACACAAATCATTTGCATATCAAATTGTCTTTTGAATTTTAAAACCAATCCCGGTTTTGCAAACACTCCAATTTAAAAAAATTTGGTAGCAATTCCTCTCTTGGAAACTCAAAATGAACATCGATGATGCTGCAGTCATTACCGAAGTCATTTTCCAACGACCAAAGAGAGTTCAATGCTTTTACCCTTTTAAAAACATTCCAAATATTTCTAATTCCAAATCTCACTAGATCTCAAATCCAATTCAAAATATTTCTCAAATAATATCACCATTATTCTTCCAAAACCTTTGAAAATCATTTTCAAACTCAAAGGAATTAAATTCCAAAATTTCGAATTCCAAATCCTTTCAATTCATATTCAAAAATTTCCCGGGAATTTTATTCTGTTTCAAATTATAGGTCCCGTTTATAATTCACATTTACAAATTCCATTCTATTATCTAAATTAATTTCCTTAACTTTTGGTTATTATTTCAATTCCTTATTCAATTCCCCTATATAATGATAATAATTAAATATTATCATTCTATAACAACCAAGCAACCATATACACTTATAATAATTTACGAAAACGTATTCTTTTTATATACAAAAATAATTTTGGTTAAAATTATTTCATTTACCCTATTTTAAAACAATACTGTGTCAGCTCATCTTGTTTAAGAGTTTAGAAATCCCTGTCGATAACGGTTGTACTTCCCATACCGACTAGAATTCAAAAACACTCAACCGATAAGTCAACACAATATGAAAACAAATTTTATGTTCACTAACAAATACGCACTCATATCTATTAATACACTCAAACTCATTCTAGAGTACTACAGACTCTACTTTTAATGAGTAATCCCCACCAGAGCCAAGGTTCTCACTTAACCTTCAGCTCTGATACCAATCTGTAACGACCCGATTTTTTGACGCCCGAAAATCGACATCAACACGTCCACCGTATCAAATGCCGAGCAATCGAATGCCGAAAAACTGAACCATTAGGTTTAAAGAAGAAGAGGTAGAAGAGGAAAATAGAAAACTATATCAGAATCTCACAATCGTAGCGGAACAATATATAGTAGATAACAATAGATTTTTATTACAAAGGAATTTGTAACTGTTTATACATTACATTATCAGAGTACAGCACAAATCAACAACACAATTCAAGACAGTGATAATGACTTCTCCTCCCAAAGCTGAATATACAGCTTACATTGTACAACAGAATATATATATCAAGTACGTGTGTTATGTCTCGCCGTTCAACTCGTCTCCTGAGCTCCATAGCCGTCCATTGGAATCTGTACTCTATAATACTCGGTCTGACCCGAGCATTATAGTTAAATAACACCTGGGTTAGACTGGAAAACCAGTGTGAGAAAATACACTCATATGGATTATTAAAGTTTTCAAAAATCCTTATAAAAATCAAAGGTATCTCGTAAGACTACACCACAAATAAACATGCCGGGTTTTTACCTTACGATAACTAAAACATTTCTTATCAAATCCTATGATATTATAATAGTGTCTATATACAAATACTTATTCAAATAGGCGAAACTGTTACATTATTAAATTCTAGCAATACTAGGCTCTACAAACAAAACTGTAAAGGCATGTAGGGAGAATGGATTTCCATCAATGGTAGGGCTACTGGGGTACCGCCCGTCACAGTTTGTAGTCTAGATCACTGTACCGAGGATCCACCCTGATCCCCTGCATCACAAGACCGGAGCCACCCCTTACTGGATAGTCTGAATAAGTTCACCCGCGGTTGGGATCAGCAACCGCCCACATATCCGAATAAAAGGGGCCTCTAGACAGGGATGACCTTACCCTAATTGGTTGCTAGCCACTTAGCCTTGCGTGCACCTCCCCTATTTTAGCCATTCCCGATTGATGAGGCTCGAGGCTATGCGTTACCTTTTTAGCACACATTCACTTAGAATGCTCATCGTCCTCTTGACGATGTTCTGAAAGCATTCGTCCATACAAGTCCGTTCCGGGTCCGAACAGAACAGAATGCACTACTCCTACTACATCCATTTTGGAATCACCCTTAGGATTAGTAGCGATTAGCCCTTGCACTTCATCGCTCCATCTTTGACTCTTAGCTCTTGTCTTCCTCACGAAATTCAAACCGGATCGAAGTGGTTTTTTCAAAAATTAATCCCGATCCCGGTCTCTTCGAAACGATCAGCGCATTGGCCAATATTAATAGTCGGTTATTTAACTATCAAATAACATTTACAAACAACAATCACTCTTAATAATTTTCCAAAATTATTTATTATTCGAAATATCTTCGCAAGATATCTTTCTACATCTCAATCCTTTGAAAACAGTTCCCAAATCACTTTTCCTCTCACGGATTAAATTTCCACCAAATTGCTTACTCCACTTAAAATCACCAAGTCTAAATACTTTAGATTTTAAAATAATTTAAATCACTTTATCCAAAAATATATACTTTAAAATATTTAAAATAAAAACTATTTAAAACACTTTATTTAAAATACTAGTTATGAAATTTTATAATAATTTGTCATGTAAAACTTATTTCAAAACAAATCTTAAAATAAAAGTTATGAAATTCGATACAAGTTTATCAAATAAAAACATTAGTCAAACTATCTTTAAAATAAAACTACTTTATAAAATATAAATATTAATAATTACCTTTTTAAATCATAATACCAATTAACCTTTTAAAATAATTACTACTATAACTAATTTAATAAAATATTTACTTTTAAAATTCAAAACAACTTAAAAATAATTTCTCAAATAATATTCTTTTAAAACAACTTTAAAACTTTTAATTTATACCTAAAAATCTGCTTTGAAAACGCACTTGGCTTATCAGGGAAATACATTTTTCTTTCACACCTTTTAAAAATAAACCACTATTTATTTTTAAAAAAAATTACCCATTCCTTTATAAATTCCCATCATGAATTTATACTTTCAAATATCCACTGATATCTTATTTCAATTTATAAACCTAGTTTATAAATTCCACAGTCTTATTCTCCTTTTAAAACATAGTTTCAGCATTAAATCAAATTTTAAAACGATTTCTGAATTTATTCCATTTAAAAATAAATTCCTTTACTTATCCTAATTTTTTTTAAAAACCTTTAATTCCATATTCACTTCTATATTTATTCTTTAAAATCTTATTTAAAATTCAAAATATTAATTTCATATTTAATTTTAAAAATTCTCCCTTTTATTTCTCCCAAACCATTTTAAATCCTGAATCTAAAATAAATTCTTAAATTTCTAAATAATACTACTTAAGTTTTCAAAATTTCATTTATTTTCATTATTTAAAAGTCTCTTTACCTATACTTGGAAATTGTTCATTAGGATTTCAAAAATTAACTTTTATCCTTACCCAAATTTCTTCTTTTAATTTATCAGGTTCTCTGAAATTATTTACTTAAAATTCTCTACTTTAATTTCCTTCCAAAGATCCAATTTTTATATTTCTGATATCTTAAAATACCAAAATATATTTGGCCAAACCTAGCATTCAATAATTTCAATTACCAATATAATCAATCACAAATTATCAATAAATCATATCACAGAATATGAAATAAATTCAAATATTTGAGGATACCAATTGGATCCCTCCAACCTATTTTCCCTACATCCATAGATGTTAGCACAATATAAAATACCAATCCCACTTCGAGGTGGAATATCACGGTATATGGGGTCATCCGCTATTACGCGGGGCGCATAGGGTCTCATCCGCTATATAATGCAGGGAATCAATCGCTCCAATATATATATACATATATATATATATATATATGTAGACACATATACATATACATATACATATATCTCATCCAAGCTGATAATAAATTACTAATTCAAGCAATCATCAATCCACCAATGATTTAAACTTTTAACTATTTAAATTTAATGGTATTCCCAATGAGTGAGATTAACTCACCTTTGATTTATGTTTTGCAACCCGATTCATCTTGACTAGATTCTCCATGATTTTAGACCTTGTATAAACATTTTAAATAAATCGAACAATCAATTATCTTCTTAATAAATTCAATTAACTAAACATTTTAATTAGATAATTTTCCTTTAAAATTCTTTTAGTGACTATAATAAATTAAATATGTTAATTTAACAAATTAATCTTCACAACATAATACCTTTAAATAAACTAGTATATTTAAATGTGTGTATGTATATTTACTTTATTCTTTGCTTTGAAAATATATATATGTACCTGTGTAGTTAATTCCCCGCTATATCTCATAGCAGATTTCTACCGCTACGATTTTTCCATATAGCCCTAGAATAGAGCCTTTCCGCTTTAATCCCCGCTATTTCCGCTATATCCCGTTATTTCCGTTATATTCCGCTATTCCCGCCATATCTTTTTTAATAAAATGAATTGAAAAATTGCATTTATACATTATAAAATTATGAAACTAATTTATTTGATTTAATTTTTAATATATTTTCATAAATGAAAATAGTCTAATATTCTACCAAATTCAATTATGTTATATAACAGTTTTCGTTTATTTAAAGTATATTCGTACATGTTTTTATTTAAAATTATTTATGCATTATTTATAATTCAATTGAATGATAATTCTTCATTTAATTACCATTTATATATTTGTAAAAACATTAAGTACGAGGTTTATATGCTATTTTAGAGCCATCCGCTATATCCCGCTATATCCTAACTGTATCCCCGTTATGATTTTTTGCACCTCCACCGCTTTGAATCTACCGAGCGCATTAACTGCACAGATATGTACGTATAAAATTAATCTATATAGGTTTTAATAATTTTTCTTCTTCAAACTTTATTTATAAAAAAACTATATATTTTTTTGTCAAAAAAATCACAGAAATTTACTTTACTGTCTATATACAAATACATAAAATCTTTAAATATTCCTTCACGTAAAAATCTCTAAATATATATATATATATATATATATATATATATATATATATATATATCCCTTGCTGTCAAATTAAACCAACTGTGTTTGCTAGTTAAACTAGAAAATATCCAAATTAAAATGCTAAAAATTAAAATACCTTAATCGAAATGGCGATTGAAAAGAATGAGCTTCGGGTCGAATCCAAATCACGCCTTCCCTCAGCATCTCGACTCTGATGAACCAAAGTCGCCCAAATCCCCAAATGCGAGCCTCTCGGGTCTCGATCTCCTCGTCTTCACGCGAGGACGTCTCCTCAACCACATGCAAGCGAACCCTCGCGAGTGAACCCCGATGCAACGCTACTGCCACTCAGGTCGATAAGACCATCCTCGACTAGTGACAATGCCACCTACGTATGCCCACGCAGCTTGAGACTGCTGCAACCTTCGATCGCCTGACGTTCTCCTCTCTCGATTGAAGTACCTATACAAATCAAGTCGCGATTTGAACAAGAAGGGCCGTGATTTGGGTTTTCGAATTTCCGTCCGCCATTATTTACTCCTGATTCTTTTTTTGTTTGTTTTGTTTACCGAGATAAATGTTCGGCCCTTTGCTTTTTTTCCTAATCTGAAACATGCTTGACAAATGTAGGCAGAAAGAATTTTTAATTTTAACATGTGTCTCCTTTGAAGACACGTGCTTCAAATTCTATTACGTGTTTACAGGCTTGCAAATAAAATTATTATTTATATTTAAATTGAAGTCGTCTCGATTTTCGCAACTCACAATCTCGATCTCCAAATAAGGCGTGCCACCAGGCGTTTATAATGTTAAACCCCTATTCCGAACGCAATGGAAAAGGTTTCGAGTCCTAACTCGATCATATGGAGAAGAGAATTTTTGAACTCGGTTATTCTATTAAATTTTCAATTTAAATTTCAACGCGTTTATCTACTGTACGATCACATGATAAATCCAAACACTACGAAAATTGAAATCCGATAATAATACACTATTATGGATCCAACATAACCGGTTTCGTCGAATTCCGAGGCTATGCCCGGGAAGGCTATTTTTAAATATTGATTTAAACTATATATTTTTAAAACTGCACAAAACACTTCAAATTTCAATTTTAAAGCTTTCGCTATCTTCAGTACTCTAATATAAATTTTATAAGCCTTTGAAATATTTTTAACAAGTATAAAACTGAAGATTCTATATTTTACCCAATTTTCAATAAGTAAATTCAATAATTTAATTGCCAAGCAAATAGTGTTATTTGAGATTCAAGTTAAACTAACTTTCAAATATTTAAAATCAATTAAATATTTCAATTTCAAATATGCAGAAATCCTGGGTCGTCACACTCTAAGGTGAAAAGGATCCTCCAAGTGGTATCAGGGATCGGAACAAAAATCATTTTTCAATTAAAAATTTGATTTTTCTTTCAATTGTAAATTCGTTTTTATAAATGGCTTGCTTTAAAGTTTTTTCTGAGGGTCAGTCCATAGTTAGGCCACCGATGTTCAATAGTGAATACACATATTGGAAAAATAAAATGAAAATTTATCTGAAACCCATAGATTTTAATTTTGAGATTAAACTACAAACTGCTAACACCAAGGCTATGAACTCTGTTATTTGCTCATTAGACCAAATTGATTTTAATCGTGTTTCACATTATTTATCTGCATAGGAAATCTAACACACACTTGAAGTAGTTCATGAAGCAACCTCCCAAATCAAAGAATCTCGTCTTGCCAAATTTAGTAAAGAATATAACGAAAAAGCAAATCTGTGCTTTTAAGGAGAATTTAATGACAGTGAAAGTGAAGAACCAAGCGAGGTGTGGTGGCAGGCTAAGAACAACAAGAATGGTATCTAGATTCTCGTTGCTTCAGGCACATGATGGGTGACAAATCAAAGTTTCCTAGCCTAGAAAAGCACAAAGGTGGGAGAGTCACAATGGGAAACAACGATAAATGCAAAATTATTAGTAAAGGTAAAGTAGGTAATGGTACGTTTACCTTAAACGACGTATTATACATTGAAAATCTACAGCATATTCTAATCTCAATTAGCCAGTTATGTGATAAGGGAATGAATGTTGTTTTTGATTCTGACTTGTGCAAAATTGTTGACCAATCATCAAAAGAAACATTATTTTCAGGTAAGAGGATATGTAATATATGCTCTCTAGATACAAATGTTTTTTTATTCTGACTCGTATTTTTATCTTCAACTCTGTTCGAGCTTTAATCCAGCATATGAACTATCTGCAAAATAAACACTGAAAATTCAAAAATAAATATTTTTGCAGTACAAATTAAATTGTGTTTTGAAAATATTATTTGCCTCAGTTATTAGGTTTGTTCGCCATCATTTATTTTTAATCCGCCATACATGAACAGCTTGTAACATGCATAGTATATCACCGTAGATGTCACAAGGGCTGTGCACACAGATAAACACTTGTTTGTCAGAACTATAAAGACAAGTGAGCATAATGTAAAACCCAAGCCAAAGCTGGATTCAACTCAGGTGCAAATCCAAAATACAAATCAAAACCAGACTTATGCAATCAGGTCCACCGGATCAGAAAACAATATACACAGGAACACAACAAAGCTTCAGATCAAACATCAATGTTCAAGAGTGCAACAAGGCCTATCACACATACGCCAAACTCTAAACAAGAACCAAGCTACAACATACAAATATACATGTATGTTCACAAATGAGGTAACATCAGTGCACATGTACATGAGTGGAAAGCAGCTAAACCAGATAAGTGAAACAAGACCAGACCCACACATACAACATTTCCAAAATGCACATTAAAATGTTCACTAACCAGAGTATATATGGTACCGGACTAGAATCAAGTCTAAGACAAATGCATACTTCAACCACCACCAAAGTGAACCCAGAAATGAAGAACTGAATGAGCAATATGAACCCGACCATTTCTACATATGCAACGGTCACTACATTCAAACACCAGGTTCAGAAGCAAACCAAGACAATAGTGATTGGAAAAGACTTCAATGGTTTCAGACTCAATTGCAATAGAGACCAGGATCAACATGTAGTGCAACATAACGACCAATACAACTAGACTAACCACAACCAAGTACAAAGTTTAGCACAACACACACATACATATGTATGTATCTATATACATGGTGACACACATATAATCGAAATTTCAAAGTCAATGAGCAATTTCAACAACTAAATGGTCATAATCCATGGGTCATCAAGGTAGAAAAGCAAGTTTATATGTTTATATCTATTAACATGAAAAGTAGCAGTTCGAACAATAATGGTGTGAAGCGGTTTTAAAGTAATTAACAGTAGTAGTTTGATGAAAGTTAAGGAAAGTTTTCAGAAAGAATTGACAAACAAAAATTCAAAAATTGGTCATACGAACAAGTCATAACAAAAGCTCAATTTATATCTATATTCAAAGTGCCGAAGTAATTTGAGGAAGCCGACCCTAAAAAATGCAAGCCGATGAATCCATGAACGAATCAAGAAGCATCGGAGCCATGCGATTGTAATTCAATGCTAGTGCTTAAATCACACGAAAAATATATGAACCGACTTTAGGGATTTCAATCCCTATATAACCCAGGGATCATCATCGGCAAAAGATGATTCGAGTTTAAGCAAATACGAGAGCTAGCTAAATCGCGAACAAATTTATAACTCAAATCAAATTCGAGCAAAATTAAAATCGAACAAGAAAATCATGTACCAAATCATAGCATTCAAGCTCGACACAACTTGAAGCTAATGTGAATTATCAAGGCCAAGGAATCGATTGAGAAGGCAACTCAAATCATCACTGAAATCGATCATTTTCAAATCGAAGCTTCAATTAATCAAAGCCCTAGTTTTTGGAAGAGGAACGAATAAAGCATTGGCCATGAAAATAATAAAAGAGAGATGTCTCTTTGGTTTAATTTTAATTGGGCCGGCTCTATCATTGTTTACTTTGGGCTTAGAATTTTAATAGGGTTTTTTAATATTGTTTTTGTTTTTCTTTTAACTTGCATAACTCTCTAGTTATGTAAGTAGGTTATGAACTATGGTGGTGTAGTTCGAGAATTCGCAACTCATTGGCTGAGTTGTGGCAGGCTGTTGAGCATAGAGTTAGGTTAGTCATTAGAAGCTGTCGCAAGTTTACATGTGTAAGCTTCTGACTACTTAATTTCTCGTAGAAACCCTGGGGGCAGCATGTAGACATGGTTTTGCCAAAGCTAGGTAAATTTGTGTGTGATCTCTTCTGCATTATCGTTTTGTTTTCTTATCTGTGGTTGCTTTCATTTTCGCATTAATTTTTATTATTATCAGTATCATCCTATTTACCTCCCCACCCTCTAGGGTGAAAATGATTCTATAACTATACCTCCTACTAAGGTATGCCACATTAGCTAATGCACTACCACAGTTGTTTGCTAGTTTGTTTGTTAAAGCAAGGCGAGTTAACCAATAGAAGAGTTCTTTCAAAAATGAATGGGGTAGTCCATGGATCTTAGTCCATAATAGAAAGCAGAAAAGTTAGTAAATTCCCAAGGAAAGATAGAATATGGCTAAACTTTTATGGCGTCGTTATTAGGCACTAAGGAGATGTTCTACTTTGTACACATGCAAATTAGGCCTAGACATTGATGATGATGCCTGGCGGTGCAGAATTACGGATACTAGAGAGGATAGTATCTTAGTCCGAAGGGGGACTGTAGTACTTATATATTTGTATATATTTGTATACATAAGTGGTTATAATCTACTTTGGGTAGATGAAGGGCAGGGCATCGTACGTGAATGTGGAGTCGAGATGACTAAGTAAAATTTAAAAGACATAACATAGAATGGAAGATAATCGGTATAAACTAGTGTTATGCAGAAAGTGTATAATTTACCAATCACCGAACGTTGTTCTTACCCTCACCTTATTACAACCAATATATAGCTTTAGAGGGACATGTACTGGTATAAGATTGGAATAGTGAAAGGATTGGTTTTCTAATGCATGCTTGGCATTGACAAGGAAGCTAGATATTGGAAGTGTCAATTTGGTTAGTAACTTTATGTTTATTATACTCCACTATTCTACTATGAGTTTATATCGATGGTGCTTTGATATGCATTTATTTGTTTATTTATAGGATACCAGACCAATGGTCCGTAATGGTGGAATTGGGTTTTCGATTCAGTGAAAAATCAGGCCTTGTGCTAACAATCATCCAATATAATGTTGCGAGTAGATGTATTTGTGCCGCAATGGCCATATAATTATATTTTCATTATTTAAGTAAGTTATTTAATTTCAACTTGTTATTATTTATGTCCATTCCATCTTGATGAAATTCTCAACGACCACTTAGGAAAGATGGCTTTCCAACTATTGCAAAAAGTCACTTATTTACTTGGATTTTTTAGCACCTTTAGCTATCACAGGTTATCTATGCACATCTATAGTGCATAGCCGTAGCAGGTTAAAGACTAATGCAAGTTGATAAGTTTTATAGCCATCTCCAATTGACATTAAACTATAGGAATTTGGTAAGTTTAATATATATCTCAAATTGACATTAAACTATAGCAATTTGATAAGTTTTGCAGCTATCTCAAGTTGACATTAAGCTATCTTCAGTTGATATCTCTAGTTGATATTAAGCTATCTTCATTTGATGTTAAGTTATTTCTAATTGATATCTTCGATTAAGTTAAGATTAAGCTATAGCAAGTTGAGATTGTGCTATATCAAGTTGAGACTAAGCTATCACAAGTTGACATCTCCAATTGATATCAACTATCTCCATTTTGTGACGCCCCACCTCTATACCCACGCTAGCCAAGGACACCACATGGTAATGCCGTCAACTAACACGGAGAATAAGGCTGGTTGGGAGCAACCATCTATAGCCTTGCTCTAACCATCTATTGAATACATCGACAATAGTCATACCAAGCAGGTCGACATACCCAATGAATACTTAAAACAAAACCATAGGTGGTTGGAGGATCTATCAGAACAAAATATAACAACTCAAATGTAATATACATCACAGAACGGTAGATCATCATATACACATATACAGATACATAACAGAGTATAAAAACTAATACACGTCAAGTGGTATAGCAAACCACAATATACAGACGAATCAAAAGAATACATATGTCAGAGTTACAATAAAAAGGACTACACAAAAAGCTTTAACAAAAAGGAACAAGTTGAATAGTCCATGCGGAAGCAAAATAGGCCAAGTCTAAAAGCACCTAACCTGAAACATCTCGGTCTGACCCGAGTATAAAATACACGGGTCCGTCTAGCTAAACAAATCAGTTAGATAAACTGAACAGCAATAAACCTGGAAGGTTACAAAGTATAACAAATATCTCTAAAGGAGATAACACAATCATCTAACAAAAGATGAATCATATGATAAAAAAACAAGCCTCATATCATCGGCAACACAACAGACAAAGGATAAGAATATCCCAAAGCAAGCCAAAAAGGCAATAACAAATACCAATGAAGGTAACACAAGTTCCACAAGGTAATCGCTACATATCATGCGGCTCAAAAAAACCAACACCGAAGGGCGATACCTAAGGAATATACATATCAAATGAAACATCAGAAAATTGCTCGAGCTCAGTACTGTATAAACAAGGATCTATGAGCCCGAAGACTCCAAACCCAATATCACCCATGCGGCTCATAAAGACCAACATCGTAAGCGATACTATAGGGCAACAAACCCGAAGGCACAAACCCGAAGGTACAAACCCGAAGGCAATATACCCGAAGGCAACATACCTGAAGGCAACAAACCTGAAGGAGACAGTCCGAAGACACTATCCCAAAGGCAACAAACCGTAGTGGTGAAGGTCCGGAGGCCCAGTACTGGACACCACTAACTGGCAGAATGTGTCATAACTCTCAAAAAGGAATCCGGAAAGTGGTAACGTGAGTCCCATAACCACTCGTTCGCACTAAACGGTTTACTATCCGTTAGTTAATTTCACACTCAAAGCAGTACAAAGTTCACCTCACCTCATCGGTAAACCAGACCAAAAGGCCAAAACGATCAATCGAATAGGTCGGGGATTAATCGGAAAGATAAACGCACGGATTCATGGTCCGTGTTTTACTTGACCATTTAATCTCCTTTCCACTCCACTCGAAGTGAGAAATTGTGTGTGTACGTTTTAAATAGAATTTATGAATTGGAGAAACGAGCTTTTAATGCAATTTAGAAGATTATTTTACAAAAACCCGTGGATGAAGTCAAAAATAAGTTATCAAAGCCAAAGATGCAATAACAACCAATTGGAATCAATATGCATCGATCAAATTTGGAAAACTAAGCGAACAACGCAAATTGGAAAAAGACAATAGATTTAGACGTCTGAAAGAAGGGATTCAGATGTCTGAATCTGGAAATTAAATTATTTTCTAGAACAGAATTCAGACGTCTGAACCCAAACTTTCAGACGTCTGAAATAGGCATTATTTTGCCTATTTCCTTTCTAGTTGAAATTTAGCACTTTCAGACGTATAGAATATAATTTCAGATGCTGAATCTGGGAATAAAAATCTTCCCCAGAACAATATTCAGACGTCTGAAATAGGGTTTCAGACGTTTGAAACCTGATGGTCAGGCATTTCCTGAACCTAGGCCATCTATGGCCAAACAAATCGAAAGCAATCGGATGCGTGTTGATTATGGGCTTACGTCAAACGACTACCGAACCTTAACGACACACCCAAACACTCCGAACAACATAAACATCAACCATATAAGGTTTTACATAGATTTGGCTTCAAAAATCATAATTTGGCAATTTCACCGAATCAACCCAAATCAAAAGCAAATGCACATGAACAAGTGTTAGGAATTCATACCTAACAACCAAAGGTACTTATAGTCATAGATGAGAGATAAAAATCTCACCTAACATCATTAATATCAAGAGAGGTAGATGTGAGATCAAAACGCACCTTTTAGTTCAAAACAAGAATAGAGAAGCTCAATAGCAAAGAAAATAACCAACCACTCTCCACTTCAACTCTACTAGCTTCAATCTAAGATCAAAACAAGTATTTTCCTAAGCTTAGGTTTAGGAATTTCTGAGATTGAAGAGAGAAAGAGATAGAGAAGATGAAGAGGAGGCTTACCAATGGCTTCTCTTTGATTTTTGGAGCAAGAATTCAAGTTTGCAAGTAAACTAGGGCTTGGAATTTCTATTTCCCTTTCCCTTCCACCATTTTCAGTTTTTAGCTTAAGTTTTATAAAATGAAATGAGTGAATGGGGAAGAGAGAGACTGGGTTAGGGTATTAAACTAGCAAATGGGCTGAACCCAAACCCAAAACCCAATTAGAAAAAGTAGCTAAATTCAACTTACTCCAAACATATCAAAGCTTATACTCAAAAAGGTCGCAAATGCCATTTTGGACTCAATGGAGGTGGTTTCGAGTCCTAATTCGGCCATTTTCAAAGAGTAACATTTCGGACCTAACAATCCTACTAACGACACTATATTTAAATAAAACATTTAAATATAAAATCGTTAAATATGCGGGTTGTTACAGATCTCCCCTCCTTACAAAATTGCATCCCCGCAATTTCTAGAGACGATATTTGTAACAACTACATACATACAACATTCAAAAGAAAAGAAAATAAGCTTGATACGAAAAGATATTCTCACCATTCCCAAGCAAAGATAGAAAACCCGGATAAGATCGCTCGATAAACTCTCTGGTTTCCCAAATACAGTCATTGGGATTAGCGGACCATTGAACTTTAACGAGTGGCACGTCCTTGTTCCGAAGGTGACGCACCTCCGTGTCAAGTATGCGAATAGGCTGCTGTACAATAGATAAGTCCGGTGAGATCTCAAGCTCAAGCAAATCAGGAGAATCAATAACAGAATCCGATTCCCGAAGACACTTCCGAAGTTGAGAGACGTGAAACACGTCATGAATGCCAGATAAATGAGCAGGAAGTGAAACTCGATAAGCCACAGGGCCAATACGTTCAGTAATAGAAAATGGTCCTATATAGCGAGGAGCCAATTTTCCAGTCGTACTGAAACGCATAACCCCTTTCAAAGGAGAAACACGAATAAAAACAAGATCACCAATCGAGAACTCGAGAGGCTTCCTACGGTTGTCCGCGTAGGATTTCTGGCGACTCTGTGCCTCTTTCACTCTCAACCGGATAAGATCAATCTTTTCAAAAGAGTCACGAACAAAATCTGGACCAAGAATAAGCTTCTCCCTAGATTCCAACCAACAAGAAGGTGATCGACATGGCCTTCCGTATAAAGCTTCAAAAGGAGCCATACCGATACTAGACTGAAAACTATTATTGCAGGAGAACTCTACAAGAGGTAGGTGATCCTCCCAACTACCACCAAAATCAAAAATACAAATACAAAGAAGATCTTCCAAGATACGATTCACCCGTTCAGTTTTTCCGTCAGACCGCGGATGATAAGCTGTACTAAAATTAAGCTTTGTTCCCAAAGCTTGCTGAAGACTCTGCCAAAAATGACTCGTGAATAAAGGATCACGGTCACTCACAATAGAACTAGGAACACCGTGAAGTCTCACGATTTCCTTGACATACAACTTAGCCAAATGCGAAGCAGTCCTATTAGACTTAATAGGAACAAAATGAGCAGACTTGGTGAGGCGATCAACAATAACCCAAATGCTAGAATGGACCGATCTCGAACGAGGTAGGCCGTCAATGAAATTCATAGAAATCCGATCCCATTTCCACAATGGAATCTTTAGAGGCTGAAGAAGACCAGAAGGACGCTGATGTTCGGCCTTAAAACACTGACAAGTTATACAATTACTCACATAACCCGCCACATCGCGCTTCATGCCTCCCAATAATAAAGACGATGCATATTGGCATACATCTTACTACTACCAGGATGAATGGTATACTTGGAACGATGACAGTCATCAAGAATGTCATGCCTAAGTGCAAAATCAGAAGGCATAAAAAGATGGTTCTTCTTGCGAAGACACCCATGAGAATCAATGCTGAAATCCCGTAACGCCTCATCACAGGATCCAGACTCTCAAAGCTGAATAAGATGCAACAAATCAGGATCACGCCGTTGAGCATCGGCAATACCATCCAATAAAATGGGTCGAGCTCTCAAAATAAATAATAGAATAGGAGAATCAGAAGATGAACCTCGATCACGAATTTCACAAAAAGATAGAGTCTCAAGAATATCCCATTCGGCAAGCATTATAGAAATAACAGCCGAATGTTTGCGACTAAGTGCATCAGCAACATGATTACCCTTACCAGGGGTATACTGGATATCAAAGTCATAGGAGGCAAGAAACTCGAGCTAATGTTGTTGTCTCATATTGAGTTCCTTCTGAGTGAACAAGTACTTCAAGGATTTATGATCGGTATAAAGAATGAAGCGCTCGCCCAATAAATAGTGTCGCTAAATCTTCAAGGCAAAGACAATGGCGGCTAACTCAAGATCATGAGTGGCATAGCGAACTTCATTCGGACGCAGTTGCCTAGAAGCATAAGCAACTACCCGATCCTTCTGCATAAGAAAAGCACCGAGATCACTACCACAAGCATCGGTGTAGACAACAAGATCATGATTCCCTTCGGAAACCACAAGAATAGGAGCATTAGTGAGAAGTTCCTTTAATGTTTGAAAGGAAGCTTCACACTTGTCGGACCAAATAAAACGAATGCCTTTCCGAGTAAGGCTAGTGAGAGGAAGCACAACACGGGAAAAATCCTTAATGAACCGACGGTAATAACCCGCCAATCCAAGGAAACTACGAATCTCATGCATATTCTCAGGCCTCTTCCAATTCTGGATGGCTTCGATCTTTGAGGGATCGACATAAATGCCATCGGAAGATACAACATGGCCTAAGAACTTAACCCTATTCTCCTAAAAATGACACTTGGAGAATTTGGCTCTAAGCTGATGATGACAGAGGGTACTCAAGACAATTCTCAAGTGATTAGCATGCTCAGCTTCAGACTTAGAATAAATAAGGATATCATCAATGAACACAAGGACGAACTTATCGAGATATTCCCGGAATACTCGATTCATGAGATCAACAAAGAAAGCAGGAGCGTTCGTCAAACCGAACGGCATAACGAGCCACTCAAAAGAACCATAACGAGTGCGGAAAGCGGTAAGAGGAATGCTATCCTCCGCGACTCGTAACTGATGAAAACCTGTGGCAAGGTCGAGCTGAGAAAAGACCTTAGCACCACTCAATAGATCGAACTTATCATCGATCCTAGGAAATGGATACCTATTCCTGATGGTTAACTCGTTAAGTTTGCGATAGTCTGCAAAGCCTAAGAGTTCCATCATACTTCTTCACAAAGACGACCGCGGATCCCCACGGAGAAAAACCTGACTGAATTAACTGCTTGGACTCAAGCTTTAAAAGCTGCTTCTTGAGTTCCTCATTTTCCTTTGTAGACATCCTCGTGGGAGGACGACTAACTGGCTGCGCGCCTGGAATAAGATCAATGCAGAACTCAATTGCCCGCTTAGGTGGCAAACCCGAGACAGACTCAAAAACATCAGAAAAGTCACAAGCAATAGGAATACGAGATATATCATCATCATCCCGCGAGTCAAGAGAATATAAAGCCATTTCGGAATTATCCACATCCCGAAGAATAAGAGATAGCTGAGTAGGCGAATCCGGATGTCGAAGATATATAATTCTCTCCGAACAAATAATCCTGGCATCATATCTTACTAGCCAGTCCATATCCAAAATCAAATCAAATCCCAGACAAGAAATAACGTGCAGACTCGCACGAAAAGAGAAGTCACATAAAAAAATCTCGACATCATCACAAAGCAAGCTAAGGGTCACGGATCCCCAATAGGATTCGCAATCCTCAAAGAAGTAACCAAACAAGAAACATCCAAAGATAAATCATCAACGAGCTTTTTCGATATGAAAGAATGTGAAGCACCCGTATCGAAAAGAACTCGAATACTATGGTCACGAAATAAAATAGAACGTTCTAAAATAGGTGGATATATACCTTTGGGCTGAGAGGGACCTTCAGAAGCCTTAGCAGCATAAAGTTTGCTAGACTTGGCACCAGCCGGAACAGTAGGGCAAGCTGAAACATGATGACCTTCCTTCTTGCAATAGCGGCAGAAGAAAGGCTTAGGACAAGCTCGAATAATATGATCAGGAGAATCACAATTGAAACACTTCCGAATGAAAGGTGTTCCAACGGACTGAGGCTGAGAATTAGAACCACCAGTCTTCTTCTTCTTAGAAGGAAAAGGCCTGGACTTCTGAAATGGAAACGGCTTTTTGTTGGGGTTCTTGGAAACCTCAACATCAACATCACTATCACACTCCTTCTCGACGGTCTCGAGATGAAGCGCAGAATCAACCAACTCCTCAAAAGAGAGCTTAAGATGGAGCAACAAAGACTTCTTAAGATATTTCTTAAGACCAGAAACAAACTTCAAATTCTTCTTATAAGAAGTGCTAATGAATTCAGGACCATACTTAGATAAAACCTCGAATGATGCAACATACTCAGAAACAGAAGATTTCCCTTGCTTCAACTCAAGGAAGCGACGGGTCAATAAAACTTTTTCAGATTCAGGAACGAACTTGAGTTCGAACCGCTCCCGAAACTGAGTCTAAGAGAGAGTAGACTCATCAATTTCGGCTATAAGAAGCTCATACCAATCAAGAGCACGCTCTTGTAATAAGCTAGAAGTTACAAGAACTCTATCATGGTCAGAAAGATCCATACGAGAGAAGACACGCTCGCACGTGCGAAACCAAGCTTGGACTTCAAGAACAGACTCGGAGCCTTTAAACGGCTTTCCTCCAAGATGAGAAAAATCACTGCACTGGCGTGCAAAGGCAGACTTGCGAGGTGGAGACACTCGAGGAGGAACTGGAGGCTGAGTGCTCCTAAACAATTCCAAAAACTGATCAGCAGACATATAAACGCCATCCGGATATGAGCCACTAGATCGCCCAGCATCCGAACGTCGTCCCCTACCTCTTCCAGCCATACGCTGAAAGTAAGATGAGAACAAGATTAATCACAAGGTAGATACTTCAATACGGAATACTACGGAATAAAATGCATTCCTAGACGTATTCCCCAAATTCTATCTAACCTTTGATGGTAGAAGGAATAGAAAGACACGATGATTCAAAGATTTGTATCACTTATACACTTTGATGTACCATAATATGTGCATCTATTCTGTGTTTATCATATTTTGTTTTGAACCTCAGCTCTGATACCAAGCTGTGACGCCCCACCTCTATACCCACGCTAGCCAAGGACACCACATGGTAATGCCGTCAACTAACACGGAGAATAAGCCTGGTTGGGAGCGACCATCTATAGCCTTGCTCTAACTATATATTGAATACATCGACAATAGTCATACCAAGTAGGTCGACATACCCAATGAATACTTAAAAAAAAACCATAGGTGGCTGGAGGATCTATCAGAACAGAATATGACAACTCAAATGTAATATACATCACATAACAGTAGATCATCATATACACATATACAGATACATAATAGAGTATACAAACTAATACACGTCAAGTGGTATAGCAAACCACAATATACAGACGAATCAAAAGAATACATATGTCAGAGTTACAATAAAAAGGACTACACAAAAAGCTTTAACAAAAAGGAACAAGTTGAATAGTCTATGCGGAAGACAAATAGGCTAAGTCTAAAAGCACCTAACCTGAAACATCTCGGTCTGACCCGAGTAAAAAATACACGGGTCGGTCTAGCTAAACAAATCAGTTAGATAAACTGAACAGCAATAAACCAGCAAGGTTACAAAGTATAACAAATATCTCTAAAGGATATAACACAATCATCTAACAAAAGATGAATCATATGATAACAAAACAAGCCTCATATCATCGGCAACACAGCAGACAAAGGATAAGAATATCCCAAAGCAAGCAAAAAGGCAATAACAAATACCAATGAAGGTAACACAAGTTCCACAAGGTAATCGCTACATATCATGCGGCTCAAAAAGACCAACACCGAAGGGCGATACCTAAAAAATATACATATCAAATGAAACATTAGAAAATTCCTCGAGCACAGTACTGTATAAACAAGGATCCATGAGCCCGAAGACTCCAAACCCAATATCACCCATGCGGCTCATAAAGACCAACATCGTAAGCGATACTATAGGGCAACAAACCCGAAGGCACAAACCCGAAGGCAACATACCCGAAGGCAACATACCCGAAGGCAACAAACCTGAAGGAGACAGTCCGAAGACACTATCCTAAAGGCAACAAACCGTAGTGGTGAAGGTCCGGAGGCCCAGTACTGGACACCACTAACTGGCAGAATGTGTCATAACTCTCAAAAAGGAATCCGGAAAATGGTAACGCGAGTCCCATAACCACTCTTTCGCACTAAACGGTTTACTATCCGTTAGTTAATTTCACACTCAAAGCAGTACAAAGTTCACCTCATCTCATCGGTAAACCAGACCAAAAGGCCAAAACGATCAATCGAATAGGTCGGGGATTAATCGGAAAGATAAACGCACAGATTCATGGTCCGTGTTTTACTTGACCTTTAATATCCTTTCCACTCCGCTCGAAGTGTGAAATTGTGTGTGTGCGTTTTAAATAGAATTTATGAATTGGAGAAACGAGCTTTTAATGCAATTTAGAAGATTATTTTATAAAAACCCGTGGATGAAGTCAAAAATAAGTTATCAAAGCCAAAGATGCAATAACAACCAATTGGAATCAATATGCATCGATCAAATTTGGAAAACTAAGCGAATAAGGCAAATTGGAAAAAGACAATAGATTCAGACGTCTGAAAAAAGGGATTCAGACGTCTGAATCTGGAAATTAAATTGTTTTCCAGAACAGAATTCAGACGTCTGAACCCAAACTTTCAGACGTCTGAAATAGGCATTATTTTGCCTATTTCCTTTCTGGTTGAAATTTAGCACTTTCAGACGTCTGGAATATAATTTCAGACGTCTGGAATATAATTTCAGACGTCTGAATCTGGGAATAAAAATCTTCGCCAGAACAATATTCAAACGTCTGAAATAAGGATTCATACGTTTGAAACCTGATGGTCAGGCATTTCCTGAACCTAGGCCATCTATGGCCAAACAAATCGAAAGCAATCGGATGCGTGTTGATTATGGGCTTACGTCAAACGACTACCCAACCTTAACGACACACCCAAACACTCCGAACAACATAAACATCAACCATATAAGGTTTTACATAGATTTGGCTTCAAAAATCATAATTTGGCAATTTCACCGAATCAACCCAAATCAAAAGCAAATGCTCATGAACAAGTGTTATAAATTCATACCTAACAACCAAAGGTACTTATAGTCATAGATGAGAGATAAAAATCTCACCTAACATCATTAATATCAAGAGAAGTAGATGTGAGTTCAAAACTCACCTTTTAATTCAAAACAAGAATAGAGAAGCTCAATAGCAAAGAAAACAACCAACCACTCTCCACTTCGACTCTACTAGCTTCAATCTAAGATCAAAACAAGTATTTTCCTAAGTTTAGGTTTAGGAATTTCTGAGATTGAAGAGAGAAAGAGATAGAGAAGATGAAGAGGAGGCTTACCAATGACTTCTCTTTGATTTTTGGAGCAAGAATTCAAGTTTGCAAGTAAACTAGGGCTTGGAATTTCTATTTCCCTTTCCCTTCCACCATTTTCAGTTTTTAGCTTAAGTTTTATAAAATGAAATGAGTGAATGGGGAAGAGAGGGACTAGGTTAGGGTATTAAACTAGCAAATGGGCTGAACCCAAACCCAAAACCCAATTAGAAAAAGTAGCCAAATTCAACTTACTCCAAACATATCAAAGCTTATACTCAAAAAGGTCGCAAACGCCATTTTGGACTCAATGGTGGTGGTTTCGAGTCCTATTCGGTCATTTGCAAAGAGTAACATTTCGGACCTAACAATCCGACTAACGACACTTTATTTAAATAAAACATTTAAATATAAAATCGTTAAATATGCGGGTTGTTACACATTTGATATCAGCTATCTCCGATTGACATTAAGCTATAGCAAGTTGAGATTTGAGTTATAAAAAGTTGAGATTGAGCTATAGCAAGTTGATATTGTGCTATCGTAGGTTGAGATTGAGCTATAGAAAATTAAGATTGAGCTATAGTAAGTTGATATGACAATTTGGTAATTAAAAACTGATTTTTTTTCCATTCAAAGGAATTACTTTTTACTTAACCTGGCTATATGTTGAATTATCTAGGTTTACCCGGGCATTATGAAGTTTTCTTTTAAGAAATTATTAATTACCTTAATAAAATCATCCTTTTGTAACTAGCTCTTCCCTTTGGCAAATAATTTGTATAAATTCGAAAATGCATAAGAAAAACCTAAAAAAATTCAATAGAAATCGAAATCACCATATTTTGCATCATAAAAAATTTTAAGCAAAAAATAATTATTTTTTATATTTTAAATAATTGATTTCTAAAATTAGGTATTTTTCCTAATTAAAAAATTCGTATAAGACTAAAATCCACTCTACATTATTATTCTACACATCACATAAAAATTTCAATTGATATGGAGAAGGTTTGGCTCACATTTCCTTATACACTTCATAAATCATCATCTTTAAATTTCCAAACATAAAAAAATATTTTATAATCTTCCAAAGCCTATCCATTAACATCCAAAATTTCACAAATATATAAAATCCAAATGTATATGGGTTTGGATGATTTTAGGGAAAGAGTTGCTCACCTTTTTACTTGATTAAACTTGATTTAGAGCTTTGCTTCTTCTTAAGAATGAAGCGCCTTTTTTCCATTAAAATTTGTTCTTCTCTTCCTTTAAAGTCTAGCAGGCCTCTCCTTGGTTATTTTTTTGAGTGAATAATTGAATGGATTAAAGGTAGGAGGGTTACGTGGTTAGTAATTTGGGCTTTGAGCTAAAATCTCATTCTAGCTTATTCTCATCAATACCCCTCCCTCTTCGTCTTGCATATATTCTCTTTTAGATAAATTGTCTTTGTTTTAATCTTTATAAATTAATTTGATTAATTTATTGTTTAATTAATTTTCTCATATTATGGTTCAAAATACGGAATGTTACATTCACAGTGATAAGATGTGCACTCTTAGTTAATTTATCTACAGTAACCTATATACTTTCATTCCCAGTTGTTAACCTCGACAAGTCATCTAAAAAATGCATTGAAACTCCGTCTTACTTTCATGACGAAACCTCCAATGATTGTAAAAATCCATCCGGCTTTTGGTGTTCTGGCTTAACTTGTTGGCATATGAACATATTTTCACACATTCCCCAAAGTGTTTTCTTCATTCCTTCCCAATAAAAGCTTCATTTCATGTCATGGTACATCTTAGTATCTCCTGGATGAACAAAAGACTTCAAATGATAGCATTTGTTCAAACTACCTTTAAAATGTTTCTTATCACTGAAACATACAATCTTCCCTTTTTTTTGAAGCCAACCTCTTTTGTTGAATCCAAAACTCCTCAACTCTTTTGTCTTGGCACAAGACTCTAGCCACATGATTCTTTTGGCACAAAGTGGATCCACCCACTTCTTCTCCGTAATTCTTTCCATGTGAGTTGGGCGAACTTCCAAGCACGACACTATCCTAAAAATTCCACTTGAATCAACACTCGACAGAAAGTGAACATTTCCTTTCATCAGGGTGCACTCAGTCTCGAAGTCATAAGTTGGCAAAAACTTTAACTACCTTTGTTGTCTCATGTTCAACTCCTTCTGAGAGAATAATTATCTCAAAGACTTATGGTTAGCAAACAATTCATTTCTTCTAAATGGTAATGTCTCTAAATCTTCAATGTGAAGATAACAGCTGCCAACTCCAAGTCATGTGTTAGATGTTGAACCTCATGGGGTCGTAACTACCTAGATGCATAAGCTATACTTTTCCGCTTTGCATCAACATAGTTCCTAGCTCTAAACCCGAAACATCTATATAAATAATCATATCTCTATTATCCTCGGGGATAACCAAAATAGGCGCATATGTCAATCAAAGCTTTAACTATCGGAATGATGTCTCACATCCCTCAGTCCAAACGTAATTCTTATTCTTTCGAGTAAGTCTCAACATTGGCGCAACTATACATGAGAAATCCTTGATGAATATTCGATAGTAACCTACCAATCCTAAAATCTCTAAACTGCCATAATAGTTTCAGGTCTCTTCCAATCATCCATAGCCACAACTTTTGAAGGGTCTATAGCCAAATAATTCTCCAAAACTACATGGCCTAGAAACATAACTTCCCTTCTCCAAAAAATGACATTTATAAAAAATTTCTTTAACTTATGTTGTCTCACATCTCCAGCACAAGCCTTAGTGAGTCTCATGGTCTCTCTCCTCATTTGAATATACCAGTATATCATCCATAAATACCAGTAAATATTGGTCTAACTGGTTTCAAATGATCCCATTCCTTAAATTCATAAAGAATGTTAGTGCATTGGTAAGTCCAGATGACATTATTAACTACCTGTATGAGCCATACCTCATTCTAAAATAATCAAGAAAACACTCGTATTTGTAACTCTCGATTGATGGAATCTTGAAGATAAATCCAATTGCAAGAATACCTTAATTCCGTTGAACCGATAGCAAGTCATCAGTCCTTGATGAGCGATATCTGATCTTCATAATCCTCTCTTTCAAAATTTGATAGTCAATGCGTGGTGTAAAAACCCATGTTTTACGTATCAGAGGATCGTAAAATATTTGTATTTCATTCATATGAGATCGTGTGACTCCAAGATTTTGGAAAGTGACTCTTGGGGACATTTTTTCACATCTATGATTTCTCTCGAATTGCTATACGATAATTTTGACCCTGAAAATCTTGTTTGTACTATAACTTTTGATATAAGTCGAATTAGGATTTCAAACCACCTCGATTGTTTCAGGATGATAGTTTTCCATTTCAAAGAGTGGTCATAATAGAAAAACGGACATGTCATTTGAAAGTTATGGTAGTTTTAAGTTTTGGCTGCTAGTGGTCAGTTTAGTAGATAATTAACTAAGCACATGCTTAGGCCCACTAACCCACTTCGAATTTTGTGCTAATAGGAGGCTGCAGGAACTGATCTAAGTCATTTCCTTCTTCCCCAAAATAGATCTAAACCTCTATCAACCCTAATTTCATCAATAATCATGCATTTTAGTTACTAGTCTTAGCTAAATGATTGAGTAGAAAGGGGATTAGCATAAAGAAACTTATGTTTAACATTTTTGCTGATTTGGATTCATCTCCTTTGTTGTTTACTTTAGATTTGAGGAGAAAAATTAGTATTCTTGGTATTTGGTGAGTGGTTCTTGGCCTCCAACTCTTCTATACTTGTTTATATAGTTAAATGATTGTTTTAAATATGTTTTTGGATCTAAAATGGGTTTCTAACTTTAACCACTTGTTCTTGTATGTTTATGGCCAGAAATATGAGATTTTTAAATGATTTTAGAAATGGGCTTTATAAACTGTTAACACCTGTTAACTTGGTAATGTAATCTCTATCACTCATATGCATATTATTAGTGTAAAACTTGGATTCAGGGAAAAAACTAGTTTGATTATCATATCTTCATATACTGATTATATGAATGGATGTTTTGGGTGTTAGGTCGATAGGTAGAGAAATAAATCAGAGGCAAAATCGACCGGAATTGGACAAGACTTAAGGCCAAATCAGGGGCACAGGTGGAGCTTGCAGTTCAAATCGCAAGCCCTAATTCACTAAGAACAGAAGTCAGCACCGACATCAGAGGTCGGCGATGTCATCTATGGCTTAGTTCAAGTTGTCAGCAATTTGGTAAAGAGGTAGATGTCGGCTAGTAGTGGTGTTCCAAGGCGATGGACTGGAATTTGGCTAAGTACTTGAGGCTATGACGACTTGATTCGGGATTTTGAATTAGGTGTTTAGAAGACATATGACTTAAAATAGAGTAGAGAAGTCGGGGTTCGGGCATCGGGGCATGAAGTACTAGAAGCAATATGTGGGGTGGGAGAGACTTGGCCACTGGTTGGCCAAGTACAAAAGTCGGTGCTGACCTCTTGAAGTCGGTACCTAGTTCTCATCCTTAGTCCAATGGGAAGCGAATTTCTAGAGCATGCATTTGGAGTTCGAGAGGTCATGCTTGAGATGTTGGCTTGTTCATATGATGACTAATAACAGTATAACATCATGGTGAAAGTTAGAGTCTTCGAATAATAACTTGATAACAAATGGAGTTAGGTTTGAAGATAATGGATTGATGAAGAAAGGAGTCATGGAGTGGGGAACGTAGAATGGTTCCTTGAGAATAACATCTCGATGAAGAAAGGAGTCAATAAATGGAGGAATGAAGAATGGTTCCTCTAAGATAATGAAAGTTAAATGGAGCAAAGGAAGGGCTCGGATGCGTGCACCATAAGATCATTGATACTCTGAGTGTTTTCTTTTATATTCAATGTAGTGTGCCATGAGGATGCTTATGGGTAGTGAAAAATGGCTAAAGTGGATTGGAAGAATGGATCTGTGTACCTTGGATCGAAATAATGGGTTTACTTACAGCTTTAGGCTAAAGAGAGTACAATTGAAAACTGAGATTTCTATTAGTCCCTATAGAAGAATGGTCATACAAGTTATCATATATCCTGATTACACTAAGTGACAGTTAGTATTGTTTGATGGATGTTATGTCTGTTATGGTTGCTTCACTAGCCACTAGTCACTCTAAGGTTGTCATCGAAATTAGGTAGTGGAGATTGAGATAACTTAATACCCTTTATCACACTTGGTTGTGTTACTCCTTTATGATATGTAGAGTAGCATATTATGTTATTATGTGCTAACTTTTTGGTTGCAGGGACATGTCAGGTATGATTTATATACGTTGCTCCTTACTATATTGATTTGTATAGTTTTTGATTTACCCACTGCTCACACTAGATTGTTGTCTAACTCCATGTTTTACGCTTTGCTTCTTATTATCTCAGGTTCTCTTAAATGAGTAGAGTAGATAGCGGATCTAGGTACAATGCAGTATCTGTGTAGAGGATAAGCTGGAGGGAGCTATCTCGTATTATATATGGATTTCTATGCTTATTCCACTGTGCAACACTGTGGAGCATTAGTAGCGTTCACTTATTATTAGTAGGATGAGACAATTATTTGAGTTTATTTCTGTTGTATGAACTCCATTTCATGATGAATAACTTTGTATATCTGTATTTTGATATTTAAATCACTTAGTTATTATTGTCTCTCCTGTTTTATATCTATGGTATTATACTTTATTCCAAGCGTTGTGACATATACTACAGGTTCTGTGATTTTTTGTTTCATTTTTGAACCCTAATGGTCACTCTACATCGATCGACATGACAGTAAGCACTATATTATGTATATTGGGTGCTGGTGGTGTAGAGCGGTCGTCACAAGTGGTCTTAATGAACCATCGGACTTCTTCACAAACACAACCGATGCTCCCCATGCTGAGCTACATGGCCTTATAAAGCCCTTGCTTTCTAGCTCCATTAGTTTCTTTTTCAACTCCTCCATATCATTTGGCGGCATTCTACTAGAAGTTGGCTAATAGGCTCAACTCCCAGTATTAGCTCGATACGAACTCAATAGATCTCAGGGGTGGCAATCTAAAACTGGTTCAAACACATAGGGAAAGTCTCCAGCTACCCACTCTTCTTCGATACCTTCTTCTTCTGAAGCCAAAGCAAACAATACAACTTGCACCCTGGTTTTGGCTTTCTAAAGCTATAAATGCTCTTCTACTTCAGCCAAGGTGAATCAAGGCAATAATCCTTTTGGCATGGTATATTCTAGCATAGTAACGCTCTAAAAAAATCTATTTCTAAATAACTCTAAAGCCTACAAAGTCAAATACAAAGAGATAAAAAAGAACTTACACCTACCTAACTCAATTTCTAAATTAGTGCATCTAAATCCGAGAGTGACACATCCTCCTATCATATTTACTACACGTAGGGAAGTGACTAAGCCGGTAACTTCTAAATCAAATTTATTAACCAAATTTTTTGCTATAAATGCATGTGTAGAACCGGTATCAAACAATACTCCAATTGAAATATAATAAATCAAAGTCATACCTTTAATAATAAAACTAGTTCCTTTCTCCTCTACAAATGGTCTAGCTGTGGGTCTTTCAAAGGAAAACATTTTTTTCGATTCAGATCGGGATAATGTTTCTTCTTATGCACAGATTTGTCATAATTAAAACACTTAAGGTGCATGCGCGGACAATTTTTATTAGAGGTTGTGGTATTCATGGACAAAAACTTGATTAGAGGTTGCATAGAAAGTAATGTGTAATGAATGGTGCTTATTTTTTTTATCTACAATGATAATTAATTATTATTAATTAATGTATATAGTATTGGATAGGGATTATTATTAATTGTTTGCAAAAAATAGAAATTACGATGTAGTTAATACATCCTACATAAATGCTACTTTTCCAAGAGTTGAAAATATGGATAATAAAGCCATTGACGTATCTGTCACATTCAACTTATCAAAGATAAGTCGAAAGTATTTCTAGTTATCTGTTTTTCTATTAGTGAATTTGATGTCTGTGAACAAGGGATTAAGCTTAACCACTCCAGCTAGTTTCTTACACTTAGATTCACAGTGCCCTTTATGACCATAATTATAACAAATGACCTTAGCTGTATCTTTCTATGCTCTACTTTCCAAAGCCTTTCCTTCTTTTTGTTTTCCCTTTTCCCCCTTCAAGTATAGGCCAAACCTCCTCTTTTTCTATGCCTTGGGCTTTATCTTAACTCTCCTCTTCTCTTGACAGTTATATTATCATATCTTCATGTCATATCCACAATGTAAACAAATGTATAGAGGAACAAAGGATTTTACATTTCTAAGTAAATGAAATTGAAACTGAATATTAGAATTTAATTTAAACCGTGTTACTCAAAAGAAGATGCTAAGTGCGCCATCATCTTACGATCCAAACCTTGCCTCAAGTCCCGAGTAAACACGTTCTTCATCTATGGCATATTAATCATCTCTCTGTTATAATTAGCCAATATGCTCCTCCAATAAAAGTTCTCCTTACATCAAATCAACGAATTCCTAAAGCAACATGCTTTATTGAGACATGGAAATAAACTGAATTTTGAACCTTTCCTTGGATCGATTCCCGTTGATCTCCTCTTCAAGGGTCTCTGCAGTAGTATCTCTCACCAATCAATAATATATTCATGTAACTACCTCAAAGCCAACCTTCAGTTTTGTGCATTATTCAACCTTAGATCTTTGAAAATGCGCTCATAGACTCTCGACTAATTAAGCACTTTTATAACCCACATATTTAGCGCTTTTAATATCAAAGTAATTAAAAAGGAATTTTTAATAAAAAGACGAATTAGGTGATATATTTATAGGCATTGCAAAAGTCACTCCAAGCCGATTGATTTGATATATAATTTTGAAGCATTTGGAATTACGGTTTTCGAAATAGAGGCATTACAGTGTCTAAATAGGTTACACAACATTTTTGGGCCAAATAATTACATATGATTAAATCTGCATCATTACCTATATAAGTAATCCTTAGAAACCCAAGGAGGCAGTCATCATATCAGTCCCTTTTCTTTAATCTCGGAATTCCTCTTAATCGTATTTTTAATGGCGAACGATTTTCATTAATTACAAATTGATTCAAAAGTTGAAATACACAAACCCCTGCATATTATATATCATTGTGAAGCTCTTGAAAATGGAGTTGACAGGCGATGTTCATTTGTTAACTTGGTGCTCAAGTTGGTCAGAAATTGGCAAAGAAGTCTCAGTTATCCATTATAGGGTTTTTCGATCATTGGTGAAATGACTACCAATCGTCGACCGAGAGACACCAGAGCATAGTGAAGGCCATGAGCATTCGATCCACATGGTTGGATCGTCGAGATAGGCTTTGACTTCACAAAAAATAGGCTATGAAGTCACAACATATGTGGTCGTGCACTGACGAAGGAAAGGGTGGGGATTATTATGGTGGTGGGGATGGATTCAGATTTTGGTAGGGCGGCGCCTAGCTTTGTCCGACGGAGCTAAAGGTGATCGTGGAAGCAATGATTCCAAGTGAAATGTGGGGGCTAATAGGTTTGAGCAAGTGAAGAGAGTTTGCAAGGTACAATAGCTATTTTTTTTTAATTATTTATTTATTAAATTACTAAAATACCTCTACCTTCTAGCCTGCATATCTTTAATATAGAAACTCTGATTCACGTGCAATTTCTTTCATTGGACTCATGGGAGAATTCCAAATGATTTGGCTATAGGTTTACTCAGTTTTATAGCTGTCTGCAAAAGCATGTTGAGAAGGTTAGTTTAATTTAATTAATTGAATTCTAAATTATAACGTACATATCTACTGATGAAAATCATATTTATTAATATACAGTGTGTTCAATGGATGACTATTTTGTTATTAAAATATTTTGAACGTATTGTTCTTGATTTGATAACTATTGTTGATTCTAGTATTTTTGGGCATTTAATTAAATAAATATTTGATTTAAATTTAAAAATAGTTTGTTGGAATAAAAATATAATAATGATAAAAATAGATGAATAAATGGTAATAAGGACATTTATAGATTTTGGATGGTACCTGTAAATAACAATGTTTTAAAAAACTTTACCAAAATTAATATGGAATTAAATAACGTTACTTTTTATGAATTTCTAGAGGAAATTCGTAAATCATAACTAAAATTATATTTTAAATTAATATTTAGAAAGTTTATTATTAATAAAGTAGAATGAAACTTTAGGTAATAATCATATGAATTTCAATGAGTATTGCTTTGCGTAAATGATGAAATGATTGACTTTTAGTATTTATGGCAGGAAATATTACTATTGTTATTTATGTAATAAAGTAAAAAAATTATTTTCTAAAAAGTAATAGTAGTAAAGAAATGTTTTCGAAAGTGTTTCTAAATAAAATAATTACTATTTTGAGATGAATATGAATAAAAAAGGAGTTTGCTGATTTAAATTAAAGTATTATTATTTTGAGATAAATAATGATAAACCGGTTTGGAAAGTATTAAAGAGGTTTTTCTATATTATCATTTGGATGTAAAGTTATGATATTAATGTTTTGAAAAATAATTTGAAAAAGATTACTATATTTTGATTTAAAATGCGATGTTTGGAAGTATTAAAGAAATAGAGGTATGTAATGGGTTTTAAAGTATATTATCATTTTTGAGAAGAATATTATTGTTTCATACATATAAATGAAGGGTATTTTATAATAAATGAAATGAGATGATCTTATATATAAGAGAAAACCAATGGTCGTAAAGATAATGTTTTGAAAGGATGTAATACGTAGATAATTATTCATTTGAATTACACAAATGTTTGTTTTATGATGATGGAATTATATTAGGATGTGGATGCAGTATTTTATCATTTTTACTACCAAATGATGGATAGTTGATTATGGTTATTTCATGACTAATGTTTTGTTAATAATATTGAGTCAGTTAGTATACATTTGATGATTGATGTCGTGTTAATATTATTAAATAATTAGTAAATATTTGATGATTTATACTTGCATTGGTAATGCATTAACTATGATGAATGATTAGTATTTAGGTAAGTTTATTTATATTCTTATTATTTTCTTATCTATTGATGAGGGTTGACATTGAGCATTGTCAAATGTAGGTGATGTTTAATGGCTAGGTGTGCTATTGTTGTTATTGCCTATGTGATGATTTGTCGCGATGGATGAGCAGGAATACTATTTTCTACTTCTATTATTTGCATCAGTTTCATTTTTCATAATGGTTGCAATGGTTGCATTAATGCGATGATTATATGTACTAATGAGTATTTTCATGTAGGAAAAGAGCAGAAATTGAAAACACGCGGGCTTGATCCCTTAAAAGGGTTATGTAGGCAGTCTTTTCCATGCAATAACCCACAGCTCCTTATGTTAAGGGTATATAGAAACTAGTGTAGCCCAAACATAGTTGACACCTTTTGACTTTATTATATGTATGTATGTGCATTTGTAAGTTTGCAAGTGGAAGCAAAGAAGAGAGCAAAAGGGTCTGGAATGATTTATTTCATATGATTGTCGGTATACCTCTTACATCATAGTTTTACGGATGTTACTTAATAATTGATGCTGTGAAATGTGTATATTATGTGATGTATTTTGTTTGAGCAAAATTTAAATTGTTGAAACGAGATATGTATATATTGATGTTTAAATTTTGCTATGAGGCATACCTTTTTACGTTCACTATTTTGGAATCTTCAAATTTTTATATCCATGGTCCACTACTTTTAATATCTAAATTTAGTTGTATTTATATTTTGTTTGAGTATATAATTATTTTTACGTGTTAAAAATAATGGCTCATCACATTATGGTATCAGAGCTTACGTTTGGTGACTCCTTGAGCCCTAGGTAGGTCTAAACCAATTAGAATAGTTTAGTTCATACCTTAGGTTGGATTAGACTATAAATGAGAGAGTGTTTGATTTGTAATTGTATGCATTGTGTGTAGGGGTTGTTTTTTTAACCACCATTACATACTTAACTCTAAAATGATGTTTATTTATGACGACCTTCGTGGAAGATAAATAAATTTGGAGTAGTTAGGATGAAGGCTTATAAAAGAGGCTAAGTTTTGGTTGTAACCTAAGTGACACATACCCAATGTTAAATTAAGTGAAACATGACCTTAATAAGATGGAGCCAAGTTCATTTTTTAAGTGAATAGTATTTATTTGGAAAATTTATAAAGCATACATTTCTAGTTTTAAAGATATTTTATTAAAAAGAAAAAATGTCTACTTTGAAAAAGGTATGATTTATGAAAATTTTGTTAAGAAATAAAGTATTTATTTGGGAAAATAAAATATTTTTACAAAGATACTTTTATAAGAAATAGTAAATATTGTAAAAATATTTTATTTTGAAGCGTAAAGGCATTTTAATTAGATATTGGAAGTTAAATTTGGTATTTGAAGAAACATTTTTGTATGAAAAACTTTTATTGGTTTTGAAACATCCTTTGGAATATACTTCTATATAACATTATGATTTAGGAATGCATTATTGAAAGTGGAAAAAATTTATCAAGGGAAAGAAAATTTTTGTTGACAAATATTCCGGTTGAGAATGTTTTGGTTTAAAATATTTTATTCTGAAATGAATGTTTTAATGAGAATATCTTGGCTAAAATTGTTTTAATTTGGGAATATCTCTTGAATATTGTATACGTTGAAAAATATTTTGCAACCTTATTTTTGATTTAAAATACTTTGTATAAATATTCTATCAAGGGACACTTTGGAATGGAATATTTCTGGTTAATAGATATTATAAAATATATACTGTAAATTTAGAGGAGTACTTGTTTAAAAAGACGCCTTGAAGGGGAAAACTATTTTAATGATAGTAAAAAATTTAAAATGTTTTGTTAAAAGTACCTTGTTGGGAAATACCTAGTGAGAACCCGTATCAAAGAAAATATATTTTACTAAAATATTCCTTACAATGAATATTATATGATTTAGAGAAGATTTATTTTAAAGGTACTTTGTAGAAAGGCAATTCCCATAAAAATATGTTCTGTTTTAAAGGAATTATTTTCTCAAAAGTAGTAACGTTTTGGAGTATATGAGATAAAATATTTATTTGAGATAATTTTTTTCATCAAAGGAGTGTATTTGATTTTAGAAAACTCTTTATTCGAAAATCGATTTCGATGTAAGGATTTTCACTTAAAGGATGCTTTGATAAATGATGTTTTGAAAAGAAAAACAATTTTGGGTAAATAGTTTTCGTTAGGATAGACCTAATTTGAAAATTGTTTATCTGAGAACATATTTAGAGATATATTATAATGAAATGATGTATTATAATAATCCAGTTTTACAGTACCCTGAGAAAATATTTTAATAAGATGAGGATCATCTGATTTGGAAAGTAGATGGTTGAAAAAGTAAAATATTTAATTGTATAACAAACTTTGGAGGAGTTTGTTAAAAAGGCTTTTATTAAAAAGATGTTTTATTTGAGAATTTTAACTAAGAATTATAAAACTAGACTTCATAGCATGTGGTGTAAGACGATGTGGTAAGATGAATTTTGAGTTTGCCTAACACCCATTATGACGATGTTGCCTTTATGACCACTGTGTGATTTTTCCTAATGAGCGGTAAGGACGTCTAGTTATTCACTTCCATGAAGAGTTTTGGGATATGAAGAAGGGACTGTGCATTTTGATGTTTAGGACAATGACTCTTTTTGTTCTATTTGTTTACTTTGATTGAGTTGTCCACGTGATCTATTCTTTGTTACGTTATGTTTGATTCCTTGTTTGCGTTCTATAGTTTGATTGTGGTATAATTATTTTATGTCAGCTTGTTTAAATTATCTTCTCTTGTTTGTAGTATATTGTTGACTGTTTGATAGATTATGATTGATTTTAATTATTTATTTGTTTACTTGTCTATTTGATGTTCACCTATTAATTTAATGATTGTTTGGATTAATCTCATTTTCTTATATTAGTTGTTGTTTGTACATTTGCTATAATTAGTTTTTTATTTGCTTGTCACTTGTTTGTTTGATTGGTTATTGTCTATTTAGTTGTTTACGAGCTCACTTGGTTGCGTGTTGTTTGACATATGTTTATATCGCGTTTGACTAAGAAATGTGACGATATTCCATAAAGATGAGTAATAGTGGTTGGGGGATTTTTGGTTACAAAAGACTTGTGAATACCATTGACTAGTTTCCTAGCCAACCTCAAAATGTGACTAATGCATTAGGAAGAGCAAAAGTTACTTTCTAATCACTAGGCTTATAATGGAGGATGAGGAGCTAAATATACCATTGAATGGAAATAACACGAGATATAGATTGGTAAGGAAAAGTTACCTACATCCATTGTGAAGTTCTCTTAGTATATTCTTATCTTGCAATAAGAAATTACAAGATAATCGTAAACAGGAAGCACCTAAGACTAATAAAGCTATGTAATCTTAAGGACTTGCGGTTTCAAGAGTCGTGAATTTGTATATGGTACTCAGAATTCTTAAATGATCCAATAGTTCAACTAGAATCCAATCCTTTTGTAGTACATCTGCATGGGATATTTATAGTAGCTGGAATGGGTATTGTATGTGTGAGATTGTGATGTGAGAAAAGGCAAGAATTAGGCTCGACCATTGATCTAGCTATAGAGGTGGATCGTCGACAACTATAAGTAGGTTAGAAGATAGGCGATGGATGAGAAAGCACACATCACCCCTCTGCACAAGGTGTGGGCTTGCATTAAATATGCATTTTAATGCTAATGGTAAGCCCCATCAGATCAGTCACCCTATTGGTGGTGTTTTAATGGGATGGATCGACAGCTTTGTCTTTCACTTCAGTAGCCACATAGCCTTGGCCAATCAAATGTCAGCAACCTGGAAGAGGTTTGAAAATTTACCTAAAGACCATGTGGGGAAGGCCAACAATGGATCGGGCGAGGGCAATTTGGGAGGGAGGCTGGGCTCAGATAAGGGTCAGGTGCCAACAGATGCGGATCCAGGCGAACCGCGGTAGCCTTTAGCTATTGTTGAAAGTCGAGGAACCAGGTGGGAACAATTTAGGTCCGGTCCTAGTCTTATGTATGGAAGGTTGCTTGAAGACGTCAGACTTTACCATAATGCCTTGTTAGGTTGAAAGGCTAGTTTGGGACCATGGGTTTAGGCTGATCTTTCACTGGGCCAACCATGGATCAATTGGGATGGGTTTGATTAGGCCAGATTCCTTTAACTCCACTTTCTAGCTGCTTGCGAAAATTATGAGTAGCTTTCTGTCCCCAAGCCCGTATCTTTTTATAAATACTAGCTTAAATAAATTTCATATAAATCTTCTTGAATGACGACACTACAACACATTTAATGCACCGTCCAAGTGGCTTTGTGTAATTGGTTGTGATGGTCTGATATTCCAGATGTGGCATGGACATACCTATCCCTCCACATGCTTGACTTGACTCAATGCCGATCTTTATTAGACGGCTGAGATCATTTTTACCTTTTGAATTCAATGCCTAGGATTGAAGGTGTGGGTATATAAATACCCCTTCTTCTTCTTCTTTGAACCCACAAAATTGCTCTTCGTGAAAAAATTTCAAAGCTAGTGAGTCGTTTGCAAATCTTTATTGATGGCTACTGGCTTTATCATCTATTTCCTTCCATATGCCTTTGATCGAATGCCTTTTTATCAAATTTAGTTGTGATTTGGAGAAAGGAGAAAGATCTTCGGTATTTGAACTGCCTCTTGTTGATTGAAGTTTAGACCATTGGACAGGAACTTCTGCTTGGAGCAAATTATGCCTTGCCGCTTGGCTTAGACCCTTGCCTACGGACCATGGCCCTGGTAGTGGGTGGAAGTCAATTTCAAACTAATGATCCAAGTGAACCTATGGCGTTTCCTTGCTTTGAGGCTGCAATTCTCCTAGTTCTAGGTCAGTTTGGATGCTTTTACAATTCTGCTTCTTCTACCATGACCAAAGCCTAGGTTTTCCATTTATGAGGTTCTCCGAAGCTTCTTATGGTCTTTTCAGGGAGATGGCATTAGATTTGGTAGCACACTCCCCATCTTTATAAAGTTCTGGATCAGTCGAAGTAACTGAAGTGCTTCGAAGATGGGAGCTTATTCGGCTTTTATAACGATCCAGAATTTCAGTCATTTGAAATTCGTATAATTAATTGATTTTAAATATTTAAAAGTTATTTTTATACACTAATTAACTTATATTTCGAATATAAGGATTTAATTAGATAATTAAATCGTTAATTTAATATTTGAAATTGTGTAAATAATTGGAAATTGGATTTAATGTGAATAAAATTGATTTATAAAGTTTAATTAAATTCTATTTGAGTTAGAATGATGTTAGAGAACTTTTAAAATCGATTTAAAAGCTAATTTGTAAAAATTGAATATTTTAATATTTATTTGACATGTAAAATAGCCATTTTTCAAACAGTTTTAGATTTCGATGAAACCAGTTTCAGCAGATCCATAATGATATATTATTGTAAGATTTCAAATTTCGCGTCAATTGGATTTACGTTTTGTCCGTGGCAAGCTAAAACGCCTAGAAATCTATTTAAGTGAATTTTAAATTTAAATAGTCGAGTTGAAAATTTATCTTTCAAATACGACCGAATTGGCTCTCGATATATATTCCATCGTGTTCGAAATAGGCGTAAAACATTATAAACACCAGGAGGCATGCTTTATTTCGAGTTCGGAAATTTTCCGGATGAATAGCGTACGAATATTTTCTATAAAAGGCCAACTTTTATTTCATTTTGCGTCAAACCCTATTAGGGTTAGGGCTAGCCACCATTTTCTTTTCCATGGCCAGAATTTCATCTCGTTTCTTCTCTAATATCTTCCAATCCATGCAATATTTCAAGAAATCTTCAACTACAAAGATGAAGATCGTAGCAAGATCTATCCGTCAAACGGTGGAGATCATTTTTTACGAAGCCAATCAACGATGGTTTGCGTTTGAAGGGGCCAGGTCCATGCGCATTTATCGATAAAAACCAGCAGCCAAGTTGGACCAGTTTTGGGATGGAGGTGGAGCTCGCTTCGGCGCGTTGATGGGTAGTGCTCGATCGTCTTCAAGTTGATCGAAGGTCCAGCGAAAAATTGGAGAAATAGGCGGCTTCATGGGTTAGTTCGATCGTGTTTTTCACGATAGGGAGAAGAAGAAAAAAAATTTGCAGCTGTGATTCTCTAAGCAGAAACGTGCGGCTAGATGATAGAAAGGTTTTAAAAAAATAAAATAAAAATGAAATTGATTTATATTTAAATTCGTACAATCTTTAAAAAGTTATAACTTTGTCATACAAGATCCATTTCTGACGAAACGAATTACGTTAGGTTCATATGGATGAGCACTACATTATGATGCTAGATTGGAATTTATTTAAGCTATTAAAAATTATGGTTGAAACTAAACGCTTGTTTAATTTTAATCGGAATAAACCGCTATCGCGATGACTACAAGCAATGTGAGTACAACTCACTCTTTCTGTCTCACTGATATTTTTATATAAGTGAGAATAAGTATTATTTTTGATGACTGATGATTGTTTGGATGATATATGTATATTGATGAATATTTGGATATATACCTGCCTAGTGGAGCAGATGATCCTATACGTTCCCGTGTATGAGCGGATGACCTTTTGTACGCGCACCTGCCACGAAGTGGACATTGTACACATATTCTAATATGTATTTTGGTGTAGGTGATAGGTTGGAGGGATCCAACTGGATTCCTCAACAGTACTGATTTTATCTACCGATATTGGTATATGTTGTTATCATATGATATATGATGTTTTGGATGTCGTGATTGATGTGTTTAGTGCTGTTGCAGCATTGGGCCTATTTTGGTAAATTTAAAAATGTTTAAGTGATGATTTTCAAATTAAGAAGGATTTTCAAGTGATTTTGAAAATATACATTTTATTGAATTTTAAAGTGTTAAAGAAATGAATTTATGAATAAATAAAAGATATAATTTTTATGTTATAAAAATTATGATTTTTGTGAAGTTATACTTAAGTATGATTTTTGGAGTTATATAAGTTTTAATAACGATTTGTAAATTATTAGAAGGATAAGCTTGTTTAAAGTGGGATGTTTAAATAATTATAAATGGTTTTATGTATATAATATTTATTAAGTTGATGTTTTTATAAATCAGAATGAAGGAATTATAAAGGAGTTTTATAAGTGTTAAAATGTAGTATAAACGAATCTTATAAGAAAATAAGATTTATAGATTTATGAAGTTGTGAAGTTATAAAAAGAATGAATTTGTAAATAAATGATTTATAAGTAAATTAACTTATAAATTGGTTTTTTAGATATAATTGAGATATAAATGGAATTGGCTAATAAAGGAATTTTGTGTATTGAAGTTTTTATAAAATATAAATATAATTTATAAACATTGTTTTAGAAATCCGAAATCAATTGATTTTGATAAGTTAAGTATAGAAGATTATTAAAGGAATTATATCCATGATTTCGTATAGTGGATAATCCTTTAATTTAATTTGCAATAGTAATGAATTTGGTAAAGGAGATGTATTCACGATTTTGGACAATGGATTATCTTCAATATATATGTAGAAGTAATGAAATTGGTAAACGATTTATATTCACGATTTTGGACAGTGAATAATATTTTAAAATGAATGTTTTTGGAATGTGATATTTTAAATAGAGTTAAATGTTTTAAAGATGTTTTAAAATGTGTTAAGTATCGAAACCATAGATTTCAACATTCATTGTTGAAATAGACGTTTTCGAGAAATATGGAAATGATGAACTATAGCACTGTTGTTATAGTAAATGATTTTCAAAAGAAACTGTTTTTGTATGGTATATGGGATTTATATATCTATCTTATTTTCGAATCCCTATACTATTGATTTTGGATTGTCGTAACGATGTTTTACGCGACGTTCGTTTTGACCAAATAAATGTGTTTAAAGAGAATTTTTTCCTTAAAGAATAAAATATATACTTAATCGTGATTTAATTATGTGTAATATTTTCTAAGTATTGAAAATAAAGAGAATTGTGAATTACTTATTATTAAATAAGTATATGGAAATGTTTTCCAATATTGAAATGGGTTGAGAATATATATTTTTTAAAGATAATTTGAAGTGAATGTTTGACAAGTAGTTTAATTAATAAAAGATTAACTAAAAGGGCCTAGTGATTGTTATGGTGTTGAATATTTGTTTGTTTGCTTGCTTTGATAGTTAAATAACCGACTATCAAATTTTGCCAAATTTTAGTTCCTCGACTTGATGTGGGAACTATTTAGTCGTACACTAAGTACGTAGCCTTCTACGTAGGCTTGGTAATCGTTTGTGTTAAGAATGTTGATTCGTATAGTGCGGAGTATTACTTCAATCTATCGAGCTTCCTTCTCATCCCTAAGGATAGCAAGTTGAAAGTTGGAAACGTGATAAGTCTATGAGACTTAGTTTCTGCGTGAGGTTGAGAAACTCTTTTGTGTTGTTGGTGCGAAGAGACCGGAATCAGATTTATCTGAAAACTACTTCGGACCAATGTATATGTAATGATTATGTAGGTTGCTTGTGATGATATTGATATTCAGGATTTTCATAGTTGGGGACTACTTGTTTATCATTTGGGGTTAAAATCCCAATATACATCCAGTAGCAGTGGTCTCTTTGTTATGAAATATCCAATGCAAGGACTATTTGCTACTAATCCTAGGGATTTCCCGACAGGATGTGGTAGGAAAGCACCTTCGGTTTGTCCTGTTCCTGAACTACTTGTATGGATGTTTGTCTGATATTGCATTTCTATAGATTACGTACATTGGTTTTTACAAACGACATCAGTGGTGGCAAAGAAGGAAACTTCTCTTAACTTAACACCTTCCTTGAGATGTATGAGCTTAAGGGTTGTATTTTTGTGGAAGGAAATTAGTAGTCAATGGAAATGGCCTTCTGGCATTCTAAGTGATGTGATATGCGATTGTGAAAGGTAATCGTTACCTCTAGCCTCATCAACCGAAAATGATCAAAACATAGTTAGATGCAGCAGGGCTAAGCGGTTAATTCCCAAGTAGGAGATGATCATCCACTTCTAGATATATCTTTACACGCTATGACGTCGTGTATCTGATTATTATGGTTTGTATGCTAGAAGGCCCTCGGAAAAGGTCGGTAACGACCGAAGGATGACATATTCGGTACCATCTAGTTATAGAGGTGGGCCGGTCCAATGTTGGTAGATGGCAGATGTTCTGTGCCTCAGGACATCCATCTAGAGGTGTACCCTTTTGGAAGGTAGTCCCTTCACCTGGTCATTTGTATGGAAATCCAAAATCCACTACGTACCTGCCAATTTAATTGTAGAGCCTAGTATGTTGGAATTTAATAATGGCACAATTTATGCTATTTTAAATATTATTTGTGCAATAGACACTATTATAATATAACATGAATTTGATATGAGATTTTTTAGCTATCATAAGGTAAAAACATGTCCATGTTTATGTGTGGACTTGTCTTACGAGATACTTTTGTTTTGATAAAGGAATAGTTTTGGTAACTTAATAAATTCAGTTGAGTGTGTTTCTCACGCTGGTTTACCAGACTGATCCGGGCGTTCTTTCCTTTCAATGCTCGGGCCAGACTGAGTATATTTATAGGTTCAGTTTTGATGCTTTTGGAGCTTCAGTAGGAGAGCTGGAGATCTTCATTCCGTATACACGTACATATTTTGTTTGATTATCCGCTGCATTGCTTAGTTGTTGTTTATATTATGAGCATTGCGAGGAAAGATTATTATAACTGTCCAGGGTGATAATTTGTGGTTGATCGTTGTACTCTATGTATGTATATACAGTTTCTATTTTGTAAAGATCGTCGATATGATATTATATGTTTTCTGCTGTGAGGTGAGATTCTACATTGTTTATTTGGTTATATCTTCTCTCTTTCTTCTCTTCTTCTCTCTTCTTTACTTTCTCTTGACTTTCCATCAATATGTGCATTTTGGGTCGGACATGTGTGGATTATTGTCGATTCAAAGGGCATGTATTTGCGGGTTGTCACATTTGGTAATAGAGCTTAGATTTTGTATATTCCTAAGCTTTGATTTGTAGTCAGTATAGATAGGGACAATATCACCCTTGATTGAATTTGAGTGTATTATATATATGAGTGCGTATTTGTTAGTGGATATAAAAATGTTTTACATTGTGTTTGCTTATCCGTTGAGCTGTTTGTGAATTTTGGTCGGTATGTGGGACGCCATATTATCGATAGAGATTTCCAAACACTTAAACGAGGCAAGTCAATATAGTATCATTTTGAATCGGGTAAATGAAATAATTTTACCTCGAATATATTTTATATATAAAGAATTGATTTTTCATAAATTAAAGTGTATATAAATTGATTGTTTAGTTGTTTGAGAATGTAAATAAATATAATGAAAGGTGTTTGAATAATCTAAAATAAAAACAACAATTGTAAAAGAATGAAATTATATAAGCAAATGATATATAAAGTATGGAATTATAATTAATATGATTTACAATTGTGAAATAATCTTATATATAAGAAATGAAACTAGTTGAATTGTAAATAAAAATGAATTTAGACGAATTATTTGGAAATTTTGAATCCTGTTTATTTTGAAAGTTGTTTTTCAAAATTAAAGAGATTAAATTATTATAAATCTAAGTAGGATAAATGAATTTGGAATTATCTTATATAAGTAAAAGATTTGTAAATGTGATTTATAAATAATAAAAGGAAATTTTGAAAAGAATATAAAGCATTGAATTCACTACTGTTGCTGGAAAAATGTAACGTTTACGATTTTTTCGGGATCCGAAGGTCGGCATTCTTACGTCCACTGTATCAAATGCTGCATAATTGAATGCTGGAAAATTGAACTGTTATGGTTAAAGAAGAAGAGGTAGAAGAAAAGGATAGAAGTAAGAATAAAAAGAAACAATATCAGAATCTCACATATCGCAGCGGAACAACATATAATAGATAAATAAATAATCTTTAAAACAAAGAACTTTATCAGTTATTACATTACATTATCATCATCAGAGTGTACAACAACAATATACAACACAACAATGGACAGTTATACAAACATGTCCCTACAAGTGAATTTACAGCGGAAAGATAATATCATATACAAGTAATACGCCTCGCCATCCAGCTCGCCACTTGAGCTCCATAACACTTCTGAATCCATAATGACCTGATAACCTGACTCTAGACTGCCCATGTGGAAATTATGGGCACCCAGAGTTTAGGAAGAGAACAATAAACTCCAGGTCGGTCAAGGGACTGGTGTGAGAACTCAATACAGTTATTTATCTTTTAAAACAACAAGGGAAGTGAAAAATATCCGCAATGCTTTTGAAAAATGAAACTGCCATAAGGCCTCCCCGCACACACACAATGCAAACGCAGAATTGGAGGAGATTTCTCCTTATGATAGTCAAAGATGCTTACTACGCAAAACAAATCATTTTTGATATTATTATTAGTGCATAGTGATAAAAGCATTTCGAAAGTAGAATATAAATATTATCCAGCATAGGTACCATTATATTATGCCTACTATAACTACCATATTAAATGGCAGGTTCTATAACTAAAACCGTACAAGGCTCGTATTGTTTCTTTGAATTTCCAACAAATGGTCAGGCTAAGGAACTTCCTACTGCCACATGGGATCGCCTCTGGCGGGACGTCCCGAGAACTTAACCATCTCTCTGCCAACACAAGGCCGGGTTACCTTTGTAACTAGGTAACTAATACACGAATATGCCACCCCTCGGTCCTTTGGGACCTTTATCCGAGGGCCCTCGATCACCAAGCAACAACCACACAGAAAAATGAGATTGGAGCAACCACATAGGTTAAGCATCTGGGCTCCATACCTGACACCACCTTTTTCCAGAAAGGAATGACATACCCTAAAGGGCGCGACCCTCATAACCTTGCCGCATCTTCCTGTTTCGACCATTTCCGGGGTGTGAGGTCTGACGAAGTCTCGTCCACAAAGCTACGCTTTTTCACAAAGCCACGCTTTGATCAACAAATGATCAATAAATAATCATCACACAGCAACACTCAGCATGCCACATTACAAAATTGGGAATATATCGCTGATAACCTTCAACTACAAAACCTCTGAGCTCGTACGTCTCAGAGAAGGGTGTTAAGCTAAGAGAATAAATTCTCCGCCACCAACAGAAATGTATTTGAAAGAAATCTGCTTTATATCTCAAAATGTAATGTCAGACACGTAACCATACAAGTCTGTTCCGGGCTCGAACAGAACCGAAGGCACTTCAAAAGAAGCCCTTGGAAATCCAGGTATTCACAATCCCGATCGAATTTTCCATCACAAAGGAAATCTCTATACCGTAGCTAACGGTGCAGAGACAATCGATAGGTCATCCTATCGTTTTCACGAATACCCGATCTTCAACACCGGTCTTCAATGCTATCCATTACGTCGTATCACTATTCGGAATGGGTAATCCAAATAATGAGCGCAAAAATTTAAAAATAAGTGTAGCATTCAATTTCAACCAATTCATAACAAATAGCCATTCAAGGGTCAATATTGATAGTCGGCTATTTAACTATCAATCAATATCCACAACATAACCCGATTTCAAATAATTTACCAAATTATTTATTTTCAAAAATATCTTTACAAGATATAATTTCCACACTTCATACATTTGAAAACAGATTTCAAACCACTTTTCACCTTTACAACTTTCATTTCAAAATGGTTCATTCAAACCAATCAAATAAATCCTTACCGATTTATTAAATTTACGTTCCAAATCCGTAAATTTATTCCCACACTTTTAAAAATAAATCAATGTTTATTTTTAAAACAAATTTACCTTATAAATTTCCATTGTGAATTTACATTTCCAAATATTCACTTTTTATACGATTTTTCAAATCGATTTCAATTATTCACTTTCAATTTATCTTCAAAAGATATAATCTCAAAACATTCACTTCATATTGGAAAATAATTCCATACTTATTCAATAATAAGTATTCACAAATCCATTTATTTTCAACATTTGGAAAATATTCAATATACTTAAATCCAAATTAAGTATATATTTTATTCTTTAAGGAAAACGTTCTCTTAAACACATTTATTTGGGTCAAAACGAATGCTGCATAAAACATCGTTACGACAACCCAAAATCACTAGTATATGGATTCGAAATTAAGATAGATATATAAATCCCAATACTATACAAAACTTTTCCTTTCGGAAATCATTTACTATAACAACAGTGTTATAGTCGACCATTTCCCTCTATTTCTCGAAAACGTCTATTTCAACAATGAATGTTGAAATCTATGCTTTCGATACTTAACACATTTTAAAACATTTTTGAATCGTTTTAATTCTATTTAAAATATCACTTTTCCAAAATATTTCTTTAATATATTATTCACCGTCCAAAATCGTGAATATACTTCATTTACCAAATTCAATATTTCTACGTATTTTATTTAAAGGATTATCCACTGTCCCAAATCGTGGATATATCTCCTTTAATAAGCTATAATAATTAAACTTATCAAAATAAGTCGATTCCGGATTTATAAAACAACGTTTATAAATTCCATTTATACTTTATAACAACTTCAACTTATAAAATCACTTTATTAACAAATTCTATCCATATCTCATTTACACACCAAAATCCAGTTTATAAGTTAATTACTTATAAATCTTTTATTTTACAAAAATCCATTCATTTTATAACTTCACAATTTATAAATCTATAGATTTCATCCACTTATGAAATCCATTTATACTTCATTTTAACACTTGTAAAAACTCGTTTTATAATTCCAATATTTTAATTTATAAATATCCATTTTATAAATCTTTTGTATAAATCATTTATAATAATTCAAAAAACCCAATTTAACCCATTTTATAAATTAATCAGCTACTTATTTCAAAAAAAATCACATTTCGATTATATTTCACAAAATCATAATTTTTATAACATAAAAATTACAACGTTTATTTATTTAAAATGAATCAATTCCAAAATAAAATTTTATTATGAATTCTCAACTTAAATTTCCAAAAATCAAATTTTATTTATTTTCGGCATCTAACGATACCAAAAATATATTCGGCTAAAATTTAGCCTTCAACGATTTCGATCACAAAAATAATCACGCAGATTATAAATAGATTAACACACAACATTGGAACCATTTCAATTATTTGAGGAATCCAGTTGGATCCCTCCAACCTGTTTCCTTGCATCCAAAGATGTTAGCATAATACCAATTCCGCTTCGAGATTGAATATCACGGTATATGGGATTTATAAAATACTATCCGCTATTATGCGGTGCAATAGGGTCTCATCCGCTATATAATGCGGGAAATCAACTCCAAGTACATATATAATACCAATTCCAATCAAGATGGAATTATCGCGGTATATGTTTTTAATAAATAACATCCGCTTAATATACGGCGTATAGGGTCTATTTCAATATAACAGATAATAATTTATCATCCAATCACACAATCAAGCAATTTTAAATCTAACTATTTAAATCGAAATAATTCGATTGAGTGAGAAGTTCTCACCTTGAGTTTCCGATAACAGTTGTAGCGTTTTATTTCGAATAAAATTAAACGTATGTTTAATTTTACCCGAAATTCAAACTAGCTCCAAATGACTCCAAACCAGCTCCATTGCGTAGCGCTCGATAAAACGAAGCCGACGCAAGTTGTTTCGTGCGTTTTCGACCTCATATGAAAAAGTTACGCTAGTTTAAAGTTTACACGAATTATAATATATATATAATTTACAATTTTCTTTTTAATTTAAAACCTAACAAATCCTGGCCGTTGGATCTGACTTGATGAAATCAGGCCGCATGTTTGCTCTTCCCAAACGCGTATCTCTTCCAGGTAATTGCCGTGAACCTCAAACCCATTGCCGCCATCTTCATCCATTTATCGAGCCATCTCCATGCACCTTCACGTTGATCAGAGAACACCACTAGAACGCCCCTGTCAAGAGCTACCCATGGCTAGAGTTTGGTGGAGCTCGGCCCTCCCTGGACCTCGTGATGCATGCGCAAAACCTAGATGAAAGCGGCCCTCAAGCTCCCTCCACGTTGCTCCAATCAAGATCATAACCGTATGGGTCTCGAGATCACTCAAATGCTCTACGTTTTTCGTGTTGGAAATTTTCTGAAATAAGGTGTGGATTGAAAGAAAAATGAGGAGAAAGGAGATGGATTCTCAGCCATTAACTTTAGAACGGCGGCTGAAGCCCTAGGATTTGTTTTTGTTTGCAAATTGTGAAAGTAGAGGTCCTTTTATAGAAAAATCTCAAATAACTATTCACTCGAAATTTTTCGAACTCCAAATCTCGTGCGGTGACTGGCGTTCTAGGGTTTACCCCGCGTTCCGGACACAATGGAATTGGTTTCGGAGGCTAATTCGATCATCTATGCGAGTTACAGCAATAAACGATCAAATTTAAATTAAACCGATTAAACTAATTTCTATGCGTTTTGGCTTGCCCCGGACAAACCGTAAATCTGATTGACACGAAGTTTGAAACCATATAATAATATAACATTACGGATCTGATGAAACTTGTTTCGTCGAAATCCGAGACTGTTTGAAAAATGGGTACTTTCACTAGTCGATTAAATATTAAAATATTCAATTTTCACAAATTAACTTTTAATTCAATTTTAAAATTTCACAAACATTGTTCTAACTCCAATATGATTTAATATAACTTTATAAATCATTTTTAATCACATTAAACCCTATTTCCAATTATTTACGCAATTTCAAATATTAATTTGTCGATTTAATTATCCAATTAAATCTAAATATTCGAAAAATAAATTATTCGACTTATAAATTTTACTTGTTGATATTTAAAATCAATTAAATATCTGATTTTCAAATGACATAAATTCCGGGTCGTTACAAAAATAATAAGGATGATGACAACAACATCATCAGTATCATTTTCGAGTTTCTATTTGATGGATTTGCTACGAATAATAAATTGAAGTTTTGTTGTGATAAACAAATTTGATTTTGAATCCAAGTTATAATTGATAAATATAAGTAAAATAAGTTTTGGACTTATAATATGAGATAATAAAATTTTAGCTTTGGTAAAGTTGAAATGAATTTGAGTTAGTATAATAACATATATGATTTGAAATTAAATAAAGGAAAGTTAAATAAAGTGAATTGGATTTGGATTATATAGATATATTATTGAAATGGAAATTAAACTTAAGCGATAAGTGATTATATAATATGAATTTGGAAGTCTAAATAAATAAGTTGTATAACTTATTAAGTGAGAAAAAGTAAGTAAAACTAATTGTTAAAATAGTTAAACAATTTTGTTAAGCAAAACAAAATCTGAACTTGAATAAGTGATAGGAAATTTGACTTAAGTAAAGTTAAATGAAATAAGATTTGAAATAAATTAGTAGTGAACTTAAGTTGTATAGTGAAAGTAAATTTTAATGAAGTAGAAATGAAATATGACTTAAGTGATGTTGAATGAAGTTAAATTTCATATCAAAATGAATTAATAAAGTAAATTAATGAAATAAAGACATTAAATAAATATGAATTTGAGTTATATAATGAAATTCAAATTGAAATGTATAATGAATTAGCATTAAAAATGTTGTTGTTAAGAAGTTGTGAATTAATAACAATATTAGAAATGTAGCATAGAAATGTTAATATAGTGAATACTAGAATTCAATCTAAATTGAATACCAAACAAAATGGAATTAAATGCGTTGAACCAAATTGAAGGTAAACGAAGTAAATTAAATAGTTTGGTTATGTTGGTTATACATTGGTTGTTAGCTTGATGTTAGTTGATTGTATAGAAATTTATGTGAAGTTGAATTAATGAAATTGAAAGTAAAATAATTGAATCCATATTGGAAGTTAAGTGAATCTAAATAGAATTGAATTTTTATTTGATTTGATTTGAAAATGAATCAACTTGAATGTGAATTAGTGAATGTAAACTAATTGAATGTGAATAAATGATTGTTAGTAAAAATCCAATATTAATGAATCAAATGTGATTAAATTGGAAATAAATTCAATGAATATCAATTAGAAGTGAATGTATATTGATTTGATTATGCGTTGTTGGATGTTAGTTGGATAATAGTGGTTTGAAGGTTGGATTTATTGTTTTTGTTGCATTTGTTATATTGGCACATATAGTTGTTATATTATATGTTGTATATTGATATTACTTTTCATATGTACACATTTCTCATTTGTTTGTTGAGTATTAAGTAGGTGCGGATGTTGCTTGTTTCATATTTGGAGCTCGCTTTTGCACTATACTAGCCGTATATGCTCGCTAATAATATATAAGGTACATATCTCGGATTACATATCGTACTTTTATACTTTTTTCCCTTCGGGATGCCTCATCCTCGAAGATTCAATGTATATTTGTGACATATATATGTTGTGATCCTATACGATCGAACCACGCAAAGAAGACGCTGGCGATTTTTTTTGAAAACTAAAGCATTAGAATTTTTTTGAGAATTTTGGAGAAATTTTGATTTTGAGTTAAAGTTAAACGATATTAGTTAATGTGGAAAAGATAACTGTAAATGGATTTGAAAACTTAGTAAAGTTGTTATGAGAAGTTTAACTATTGATTTTTGGAAAAGTTAAACACTATAGAGATTTGGTAAATCTAATTTGAACCATTGTTTTGAAAATTTAATGGATTTTCTTACTTGGTAATTTTAGGGACGAAATTCTTTTAAGTAGGGGAAAATGTAACGACCCAGAATTTTAGTCATTTGAAATTCATATATTTAATTGATTTTAAATATTTAAAGTTATTTTTATACGCTGAATAACTTATATTTCGAATATAAGGATTTAATTGGATAATTAAATCGTTAATTTACTATTTGAAATTGTGTAAATAATCGAAAATTGGATTTAATGTGAAAAAAATTATTTATCAAGTCGAATTAAATTCTATTTGAATTAGGATGATGTTAGAGAACTTTTAAATTCGAATTAAAAGTTAATTTGTAAAAACTGAATATTTTAATATTTAATTGACGTGTAAAATAACCATTTTTCAAACAACCTTGGATTTTGACGAAACTTGTTTTATCGGATTCGTAATGATATATTATTGTAAGATTTCAAATTTCGCATCAATCGGATTTAGGGTTTGTCCGAGGCAAGATAAAAGGCCAAGAAATCTGTTTTAGTGAATTTTAAATTTAAATAGTCGATTTGAAAACTTATCTTTCAAATACAATCGAATTGGCTCTCGATATATATTCCATTATGTTCGGAAAAGGGGTAAAACATTATATACACCTGCCAGCACGTTTCGTTTCGAGTTCGGAAATTTTTCGGATGAATAGTGTAAGAATATTTTCTATAAAATGCCAACTTTTATTTCATTTTGCATCAAACCCTATTAGGGTTAGGGCTAGCCGCCATTATCTTTTCCACGGCCAAAATTTCATCTCGTTTCTTCTCTAATATCTTCCAATCCATGCAATATTTCAATAAATCTCCAACTACAAAGATGAAGATCGTAGCGAGATCTATCCATCTAACGGTGGAGATCATTTTTTACGAAGCCAATCGACGACGATTTGTGTTTGAAGGGGCCGGGTTCATGCACGTTTATCGAGAAAAATCAACAGTCGGGTTGGATTGGTTTTGGGCTAGAGGTGGAGCTCGCTTCGGCGCGTTGATGGGTGGTGCTCGATCATCTTCAAGTTGATCGGAGGTCGAGCAAAAAATTGGAGAAATAGGCAACTTCATGGGTTTATTCGATCGTGTTTTTCACGATGGGGAGAAGAAGAAAATATCTACGACCGTGATTCTCTAAGCAGAAACGTGCAGCCAGATGATAGAAAGGTTTTCAAAAAGTAAAAATGAAATTGATTTATATTTAAATTCGTACAATCTTTAAAAAGCTACAACTTTGTCATACAAGGTCCGTTTCTGACGAAACGAATTGCGTTGGGTTCATATGGACAAGAACTACGTTATGGAGCTGGATTGGGATTTATTCGAGCTAGTGAAAATTTTGGTTGAAATTAAACACTTGTTTAATTTTAATCGGAATAAATAACTATCGCGACGACCAAAAGTAATGTGAGTACAACTCGCTCTTTCTGTCTCACTGATATTTTTATATAAGTAAGAATAAATATTATTTATGATGATTGATGATTGTTTGGATGATATATGTATATTGATTAACATTTGGATATATACCTGTTTAGGGGAGCAGATGACCCTATACGTTTCCGTATATGAGCGGATGACCCTTTGTATGCATTTCTGCCTTGAAGCAGACATTGTACACATATTCTAATATGTATATTTGTTGCAGGTGATAGTTTGAAGAGATCCAACTGGATTCCTCAACGGTATTGATTTTATCTACAGATATTGATATATACGTTGTTATCATATGATATATGATGTTTTGGATGTCGTGATTGATGTATTTAGTGCTGTTGCAGCATGGGGCCTATTTTGGTAAATTTAAAAATGTTTAAGTGATGATTTTCAAAATAAAAAGGATTTTCAAGTGATTTTGAAAATATAGTTTTATTGAATTTTAAAGTGTTAAAGAAATGAATTTATTTTGAATAAATAAAAGATATAATTTTTATGTTATAAAAATTATGATTTTTGTGAAGTAATACTTAAGTATGATTTTTGGAGTTATATAAGTTTTAATAACAATTTGTAAATTATTAAAAGAATAAGCTTGTTTAAAGTGGGATTTTTAAATAATTATAAATGGTTTTATATATAAGATTTATTAAATTGATGTTTTTATAAATCAAAATAAAGGAATTTTAAAGGAGTTTTATAAGTGTTATAATGTGGTATAAATGAATCTATAAGTAAATAAGATTTATAGATTTATGAAGTTGTGAAGTTATAAAAAGAACAAATTTGTAAATAAATGATTTATAAGTCAATTAACTTATGAATTGGTTTTTTAGATATAATTGAGATATAAATGGAATTGGCTAATAAAGGAATTTTGTGTATTGAAGTTTTTATAAAATATAAATATAGTTTATAAACATTGTTTTATAAATCATAAATCAATTGATTTTGATAAGTTAAGTATAGAAGATTATTAAAGGAATTATATCCATGATTTCATACAGTGGATAATCCTTTAATTTAGTTTGCAATAGCAATCAATTTGGTAAAGGAGATGTATTCACGATTTTGGACAGTGGATTATCTTTAATAAATATGTAGAAGTATTAAAATTGGTAAACGATTTATATCCATGATTTTGGACAGTGAGTAATATTTTAAAATGAATGTTTTTGGAAAGTGATATTTTAAATAGAGTTAAATGGTTTAAAGATGTTTTAAAATGTGTTAAGTATCGAAACCATAGATTTCAACATTCATTGTTGGAATAGACGTTTTCGAGAAATATGGAAATGATGAACTATAACACTGTTGTTATTGTAAATGATTTTCAAAAGAAAATGTTTTTGTATAGTATATGGGATTTATATATCTCTCTTATTTTCGAATCCCTATACTATTGATTTTGGGTTGTCATAACGATGTTTTATGCAACATTCGTTTCGACCCAAATAAATGTGTTTAAAGAGAACGTTTTCCTTAAAGAATAAATATATACTTAATCGTGATTTAAGTATATGTAATATTTTCTAAGTATTGAAAATAAAGAGAATTGTGAATCACTTATAATTAAATAAGTATATGGAAATGTTTTCCAATATTGAAATGGGTTGAGAATATATCTGTTTTTAAAGATAATTTGAAGTGAATATTTGGCATGTAATTGAATTAATAAAAGATTAATTAAAAGGGCTTGGAGACTGTTATGGTGCTGAATATTTGTTTGTTTGTTTGTTTGTTTGCTTTGATAGTTAATAACCGACTATCAAATTTGGCCAAATTTTAGTTCCTTGATTTAATGTGGGAACTATTTAGTCATACACTTAGTACGTAGCCTTCTGTGTAGGCTTGATTATCGTTTGTATTGAGGATGTTGATTTGTATAGTGTGGGGTATTGCTCCAATCTGTCGAGCTTCCTTCTGGTCCCAAAGGATAACAAGTTGAAAGTTGGAAACGTGATAAGTCTATGAGACTTAGTTTCTGTGTGAGGTTGAGAAACGCTTTTGCGTTGTTGGTGCGAAGAGACCGGGATCAGATTTATCTGAAAACCACTTCGGACCAATGTGTATGCGACGATTGTACAGATTGCTTGTGTGTAACAACCAGGTATTTTCAACCATTCGCATCCATTATAAGTGCATAGGTAGACACTCATGCCGGAATTGAATTGCTCAAAATACCGCGTTGTAAATAAATTTTTGGCAAACCTCAGAATATACAGTAAATAAAAATCACAGATCACAAACACAGAGTATATAAAAATGCAGCGGAAGAAAAAGAGATAGTAGTTCATGAAGCTACTATATTAATATGAGATACATCAGAGTTAAATAAGATACAACAGAAGAGTAACTGGATACATCAGGTACAAATCAGATACATCACTGAACCATTGGATACTGAAACAAAATAGATGGCTGGATCTTCAAGGAAAGCTCCAACGCCGAAGGTGAATCTTGAATGCTAACTCAATCAATCTGACCCGAGCGTAAAGCAAAACACAAAACCCTCGGGTCATGACATAAATACTTATAAGCTTTAAATCAACTCAAGTGAACAGTAACAAAATGCATCAGTAACTTAAAGGATGCTTGGGACCGTCCATCCTCTAAGGATCCGTTAAACTATTTACTATGTAGTAATATACGCTATATACGGTTGTGTCTAATCAGTAAAGTATAATCATATAGAAAATAGCGTTAAGGGGATGGTGAACCTTAACGCGGTCGGATCTTTAAAACCAAAATCGTAGTGGGCTCGATATAAGGATATGACACGGCACGCGAGGCAATGCCAGGGTGGATGCACCGTTCGCACTCCCGGACCGGTGGTGACGGCAAGCCAGCAGCTTCCGCCCACCTCGAACAATACCCCTGAATCAAAGTGGCGCCACCGAATCGAATCACAACAGTAATAGAATAGTTTCCGATGGAGCATGCTCGATGAAAGGGTGCGACCCTTTGTGTAGCCCGGTATAGCTCCTGTTTTAGTCATATATGCCAACTCACGGGAGTTGGGTCACGTAATATACCTCGAGAACGTCGCCACCATCCTACTTCATTCTGGAATCTCCACCGCGTACACAGTTGTTAAAGTGGTTTTCGGTATTGGCCGGCTATAAGACAATATCCGATCCCGGTCTCTTTAACAACCAATCGTTATTATAACCCGTAGTTATAATTTTTTTTAAAACAATATTTATACTTCAAAATAAAATATTATTTCAACCCAAATCTTTATCAAAATAAAGATTAAATCATTCCAGAATATCATATCTTTCAGATCTTCTTTTCAAATCATTTTAATATCAAAATATCATATCTTTCAAAACTCCATTTTCAAACCATTTTAATATCAAAATATCATATCTTCCAAAACCACATTTCAATCATTTAATATATCAAAATATCATATCTTTTCGAAACCACATTTCAATCATTTAATATATCAAAATATCATATCTTCTCGAAACCACATTCATTTCAAATCATTATTCATTTTGTTCAATTTAAAATAGCATTTCAATCCATATTTCAAAACAGTATATATTCCAAAAATCATTTTTAATCATTAAAATGAAGTTATTATGTTTAATAATTAAATTATTAAATTTTCAAAATTTTCGACTTCCAAAGTTCATTTATTCACTTAAGTTTATCAAAGCAGTGAAAATTCACTTTTCGTGGCATTTAGAAAATGCTACGGAAAAATACATTCAAACAGTTCAATTTAACAAAAGACAACATTTTAAAATGTTGTAATAGGGTTTACTTAAATTTCGAATAAACTAAGTTAAATTCAACAATTTATAGCGCTTACAAAAATTGCTATAATAGCTTTTAATTCAATTTAGCTTTTTAGTTCATTATCATCAACTACAGCATTTTCAAATGCTGTAATATCATTTACATTGTAATTAACAGCATTTCAAAATACAGTCAATTAACTTAAAATATTCAATATAATTTCTCAACCAATTATATTTTTATTAAAACATTTTTTTTCACTTATAAAGTCATACATTTTCACATTTATAACATCATTTAATTTTTCCTTAAGTTCATGATTTTACAAGGTTAAATTTCCATTCAAAAATCAAGATTTAATAATAATCCACTTATTAAAATGCAATGTTCAATTTTAAAATCCATTACATTAAATTTCAACTTAACACTTAAGTTCAAATTCTCAAATATAACTTAGTTTTATTTTTATTTGCTTAACTAAAAGTTCACTTTTACGTCAATTTCATAAATTTCCAATTCTAGTTATATTTCAAAGTTTCAACTTAAAATATTTATTCATTTCACATTTCAACTTTATTAAAAATCATAAATATGATAAAAAATCATTTTAAATTCATTTAAATTCAAATTATCATAAATTTGTCATAATTTCATACTCAATTAAATTTCCAATTAAAATTAAATCAAAATTTCCAAAATAACTTACGTTCAAAATTTCTAACTTTTTCATTAATTCACTTCACTTACAATTATTCAGAAAATCAATAATATTTTACAAAAATATTATTTTTATTAAATTTCAAATCAAAATATTATAATAATTAAATTTATAAAATATTTTAAAATTTTTAGAAAAGCATATTTTAACTATGGGCCATGTATAAAATTTTCTACGCTAGGTAAAGTGATACGGGTAATATATCATTTCAACCCGTAATTTACAAAGAAAATCCGGGTTTTATCATTTCAAACCCGCAATCCCAAGTTAAAATAAATTAAATAAAATAAATCAGGCCTATCATTTCAGCCCGTAATGATTCTATTCTAATAGGGAACTTGCAGTGTAATCATATACAGGAATAATATAAACAAGGTCAATATCACAATATACAGTCATATATCAGATGTCAGGTGAAAATTAACAGTTTAAACATGGTAATAACATGGCATAGCATATCATATGATCATCATTAATTTGCATAAACATTTTATATTACTAAACACTTGTCATCAATTCACTTTCATAAGTATAAATGTCAGAGTGAGAAAGACTCACTTTTTCAAGCTGAAGACCAAAACAACAAATACAAGTGCAATTCCAAAAGTATGACAAGCACGATACAACACGACTTTTGATTTGAATGAATGGAGAGCGAATCAAATCTACAACCATTGTGTACAACCCAAAAAAAAAATCAAAACAACAAAATTCAATACGACTTTAAAATGCAATAACATTGAAATAAAGGAGATACGACTACGCAGTCTTTTGCTTTGCCTTCTCTAATGTTTGGTATGGCTTTGGGGTCTGATGTGGTTCAGATGTGGTCAAGTTTTGGGTGAGGTTTGGGCTAACATAGCTTGGGTTCAAGGCAAGACAAGGTGGAGTTTGTACATGAGGAGGTGATGTGGTTTTGAAGTCAATTAGGTGGTTTTTGGTCAAAACAAGGGCTCGGCCATGGGGATTGGGCTCGGACTGTGATGTGTCATGACTGGACAGAGGTGGGGAGGGGTGTGTTGTGGTCAGGTCTGGGGAGTGGTGGCGGCTATGGTGGTGGTTTGGGTGGTGGTTGAAGTGGATGAGCATGTAGAGGTCAAATAAGCATGGATCTAGGCATCTAGGTTGTAATTTGAGGGGTTTGACCATCAAAAGGGGTTCGACCATGGTCAGATCTGATGGAGTAGATGGTGGTGATGGTTGGGAAGAGATGGAAGGAGGTGGTGGCCGTGGAATAGGGGAAGAGGCCGATCTTAATCAAGGGAGAAGGCAAGGCAAAATATTAGAAAACAATGGAAAAAGAAGAGCAAAAAGAAGAGGAAAAGAGGAGCCATTACCAAACCTTTCTAGCCATGAAAAATGAAGTGGAGAGGAATGTTTTCACGTGAAAATGAGGTAAGAAATGCAAAGCTACAATAAAGAAAGGAACGGTCAAAGGAAATTAAATCTATTAATTGGAAAAGAAACGGAAGAAGAAACGTTAAAACGGTTTTACGTTTCTTTGCTTTCAAACCTTTTAAACTTCCTATATATATTCATATACATCTTAAATAACTGAAATCACTTATAAATTTCAGTTAGAATTCGAAAATATAACAGATAAACAAAATATTAATAATTAAATATTAATTAGATATGATTTAAAATAAGAAAATAGCACAGAAAATGAAAACTTGACTTAAGAATTAGAAATAACTTCAATGTACTTTGGAAAAATTTACTTTAATTTAAATACATGTAAAATGAATAAAATAAAGTAAAACACAGCAAATAAAAGTGAGTGCATAAAATAACTAAATAAATTTTAATTATATATAATTAAATTAAGAAAATGGCTTAAAGTTGTAGACTAGGCTTTAAAATTAGAAATAAATTCAAATGAACTTTAGAAAAATTATATTATCATTTTAAAAATGCTTAAAAGTCAAAATATACATAATATAACATATTATCCCATATTAAAGTAAAATATAACAAAGAAGAAGTAACTTATACAATTTAAAATAGTCATTGTTAAATAACCCTATATACGCACAATATTGTAAAGGGTATAACTTTCACAATTTACATCCGATTTCAACGAAACGAAAAGTGGTGTTCTTAGAATTTTATGTACTTTCATAATAAAAGAAATTTTTTTTAAATTTTGAACTTTTAAAATTTTAAGTTGAAAGTCACAGTTTGACTATTTTGACCAAAATCAGCATTTCAGGCAAATATTCAACTTACACACGTTTGGAATTATAACTCATATAAAAATCAAGATTGTATTTAAATAATAAATTTAATCATTTCAAATAAGTAAAATAAGTTTTTAAATCAAAATCTTACATTAAAATAATTAAAATATACAATAAAATAATTACAAAATACAGGGTTGTTACATTGTGATGATATTGGTATTCAGGATTTTCATAGTGGGGGACTGCTTGTTGATCGTTTGGGGTTAAAATCCCAATATACATCTAGTAGCAGTGGTCTCTTTATTATGAAATATCCAATGCAAGGACTATTCGCTACTATTATTGGGGATTTCCCGACAGGATGTGGTAGTAAAGTACCATCGATTTGTCCTGTTCCTGTACAACTTGTATGGATGTTTGTCTGACATTGCATTTCAATATATTACATACATTGGTTTTTACAAACGTACATCAGTGGTGGTGGAGAAGGTAACTTCTCTTAGCTTAACATCCTCCTTGAGACATATGAGCTGAAGAGTTGTATTTTTGTGAAAGACAATTAGTAGTTAACGGAAATGACCGTTGTAACGACCCTGACTCGACCTTCGAAAATCGACACCGAATACGTCACCCGTATTCAAATGCCGCATATCCAAACATCGAATCTGGTTCGCCGAAGCTTATAACACATTAAGTATAACAACACAGTGGAAGAAAATGAATATATCAATGTACAACATTGATACAAGATATGATACAACTGAATATCAAATACAAATGACTATAATATATCCAAGATAGATACAAGACAATAATAGAGATAACAGTAGTGGAAAGACAATGTCTTCAATGCCAACTCTAAAACTCCATCTCCAATCCAAAGCTAGCTCGAAATCCCAACAAGTTGAATTAAGCAAGGTCAGCCATAAATGCTGAAGTGTAGCAAACTCGATCCACAAATCCAAAAGGCTTTGAAGGCTATCGAATCTATACCTATTATTGGATTATCTGAAAAACCCAACTCTAGACTGCCCGTGTGGATAATTGTGGGAACCCAGAGTTTAGGAAAGGAACAATAAACTCTGGGTCAGTCATGGGACTGGTATGAGCAAAAAAAATCAGTTTTATTTTTAAAACAAACAACAAAAGAATTTGAAATCCGCAATGCTTTTTGGAAAATGAAACTGCCGTAAGGCCTCCCGCCACACACACAATGCAAGCACACACTTGGAGGAGATTTCTCCTTATGATAGCCAAAAATGCTTGATACGCGAAAACATTTTGATATTATTATTAGTACATAGTGGAAAAAATTTGAAAGTATAATATTAATCTTAGCCAACATTGGTACCATTATACTATGCCTACTATAGCTACCACCTGAGGTGGCAGGTAATACAATTGCAATCATAAAGGGCTTGTATTGGATGATTGGATTTCCAACAAATGGCCAGGCCAAGGAACTTCCCATTGCCACATGGGTACGCCTCTGGATGGAAGCCCCGAGAACTTACCCAGCTCTCTGCCAACACAAGGCCGGTCTACTCCCTTCCCGGAAGTAAAACCTAAGATATGCCACCCCCGATCGTTTCCGACCTTTATCCGAGGGCCCTTAATCACAAAGCAACATCACACAGTAATAAAGTTTACAGTGTCCACATGAGTTAAGTATCTGGGCTCCATACCATGATACCACCCTTTTCTAGAAGGAATGGACATACGCTAGGGGTGCGATCCTTGAAACCTTGTCGCATCTTTCCTGTTTCGACCATTACGGGTTGTAAGGCTCGATGAGGTCTCATCCATAAAGCCATGCTTTTTCACAAAGCCATGCTTTGGTCAACAAATGATCAGCAACACTTCGTATGTCACATTACCAAATTAGGAATGTATCACTAGTAACCATCAACTACATAACCTCTGAGCTCGTACATCTCAGAGAAGGGTGTTAAGCTAAGAGAATAAATCTCCGCCACCAAACAGAAATGTATTTGATAGAAACTGGTTTTACATCTCAAAGTATAATGTCAGACACACATCCATACAAGTCTTTCTGGCTTCGAACAGAACCGAAGGCACTTCCAAAGAAGCCCTTGCAAATCCGGATATTCACAATCCCGATCGGACTCCCCATCACATAAGGAGAACTCTATACCGTAGCTATTCAGTGCAGAGTCATTCGATAAGTTATCCTATCGTTCTCGCAAATACTCGGTCTTCACCACCGGTCTTCAATGCTATCCATAACGACGTATAATTATTCGGAATGGGTTATATGACACAAAGGTCCTCTCCCGGCTAAACCGAATAATGAGCGCAATATTTAAAAACATATGGATATGGGATTTCAGTTAAGTCACAACTTTAAAACCTAAAACTTTCCTTTCAAATGGCTTAAACCAATTACCATTTCCAAATATTTAAACAAAAATATTCATTTCACAAAGTTCACCCAGTTTTACAAAGATCCATTCACGGTTTTCGAAACAATTTCCATTTCAATTGGATTAACTCATTCAATCTTTAAATCAAAGATTTAACTTATAGCTTTCAAAACCAATTTCTAAAGATTCATTCATAACTTGGAAAACCATTTTATTTCAAATTTGAAATCCCTTAACACAAATTGGGAATTCATTTCTTATATGAAAGCTTTTATTATTTGAAAACAAATAGTTTTCATTTCGGAGAAATTCGATTTCATTTATACAAGTTAAAATCTTTCAAACTTGGGTTAAATTCAAGTTCTCAAAACAATACATTTAAAAATGGTTTAAAACCCATATAAACACATTTATAACTTGTATAACTTTCTTAAACCAAAATTTCCAACGTAGAATTCAATTTCAAATTTTGAATTCAAATTATTTAAATTTCAAAACTTTATCAAGTTATTCAAAAATAAATTTTATTTTTGAAAACACCCAATTCATTTCCAAAACCATTTGGATTAAAAATTCAAATTTGAAACCATTTCAAAAATCTATGACTTAACCAATTTTCACGTGCAATCCATATTTGTGTGTGTATGGTGTAGTCCAGGGGTTTTACACAATAGTGCAACATCATCAATCATCACATCATTAATCATTACAGATACAATCACAATAATATCGATAAGCGGTATAATTCTATAACGCTTATCTATATACACAGAATCACAGATAGATAACATAAATGCATTATAGATAAATAAATTATATTTCACAGCACAAACATATCAAAGAACATTACACATAAGGGATATCACATAATTCACAGCATTCCACACCATCCATACATTCATAAGTATAATCATCAAGTCATCTGATTAATTTTAAACTAGATCATTGCCTATGGATAAATGTCTAATCATGTTTAACTAATAATTAATTAATTACAAACCATTATCATTAATTATCCTTTAATTAATCATTAATTAACCTTTAGTTAATAATAATCCTTTGATTAATTATCCTTAATTAATTACAAAAATTTAATTAATTAATCCTTAATTAATAATCATCCCTTAATTACTTCCATTAATTAATTAACCTTTAATTAATTATTCTCAGAGTAATTACCTTAATTAACTAACCTTTTTAATTAATTATTATTTAAATTAATTAACCTTTAAACATTTGATTAATCAATTTTTTTAATCATAAATTATCCATTCTTAATTACTTTCAATCAAGTAATTATTTTTAATTAATTATTCATTAATTACTTGATTAATTAAACATAAATTATTAATTAATGTATCTTAATTACTTTTATTAAGTAATTAACTACAAGTAATTAATTTCCTTTAACAAATAAATTAGCTTAGACTTTAAAAGTTAATTAACAATTAAAACATTCTTTATACCAATTAACTTCTTTAATATTATTAAGTTTATTTAAAATAAACTTTCAAAATAAGGTTATGTATATTTTAAACCATTTTTAAACTTGGTTAATTAAAAAAAATTTATTTAAAAACCTTCTTAACCAATTTTAATACTTAGATAACATCTAATATAAAAAGAAACTTGGTTTTAACCAAATTTGTTTTCAATATCTTTGATTTTCTTTTAGTTTTAAAATCATTTCCAACATTTGTTATTAACAAATGATTTAAAACATTTTATCATCATCTAAATTTGGCTTTTGAATAATCTTTAAAATCAACTTGATAACTTTAAAGTTAAACAACCTTTATTATATAGAGAAAATAGTTTTAAAACTTAAAGGAAAACTTGACTTATATTTTTAAAACTAGTAGAACAAATACCCGAGAAAAACTCAAATGAAACTCGATCTAAAATCTGGGAATTCATTAATCTAACATGTCTTCCCATGTCCTCTTGTACCTTCTCCCATTCCTCCCGTACATTCCCTCATCCCATCCTTTTCTACTCCTCCTTCACCCTCGTTTCCTGCTTCTCCTTCTCCTCCAGCCCCTGCTCCTCCTTTTCCTTCCCCATCTACTCCAGTTCCTTCACTCATCCCATCTTTGTCTGTTCCTCCATCTCCTTCTGTATCTTCCATTCCTCCAGCCCATGTTATTCCTGTTGCTCCTCCTATTCCACCGGCTCCTGACCCTCTACCTAATGCCACTCCTGGTGCCCCCCTTTCTTCTTTCCCTCATCTACCTTTTTCAACAGCTCCTCCATCTCCTATGGTCTTTCAGCCTCCTCCTCCTTCTTCTTCTTCCCCCAGCCTTAAATGGTCTTCATTATTTGCAAATAAACCTCATGATGCAGGAACTTATGTTCCAGTTCAATTTGACATTCAGCGCAATGGTTCTCCTTTAGAACCTTATGCTGAGGTTGTTAATGAAGGCATTAAGGTTTGGTATGAATGCCTTGTTGGCTTTTTCTTGGCGGGAACTGTTAATTTCATGGCAGTGAAGGCTCGTTTGGATAAAATATGGAAACTCCAAGGGTCCTATGAAATTTTATTTGACAAACGGAACTACTATCTCAAGTTTAGTAATGAAGAGGATAAACAGTATGTGTTGATGAAAGATCCTATCTTTATTCGTGGTCAGATGTTTATTATAACTAAATGGAATCCCTCTTTCACTAGTGCTCAGTCTTCGATCAGGTTAGTTCCTATATGGGTGCACCTATACAAAATTCCTATATTAACTTGGTCACTAATGGGCATCAACTGGCTTGCCTGCCACCTGGGTAAACTTGTCTGTTTTGATGAAAACACAGAAAAAATGAAGAGATTTGAATATGCGAAATGTTTGATTGAAGTTTCAGTGGGGAATGAGTTATGCCCGAATGTAATTGTCGAATATTCTTGGAAACCCCTAATATGTATGCACTGTAAAGTGTTTGGACATGCTACTGATCTCTGTGATCTTAAATCTGGGGTATAAAATGGTTTAGTCAACAAAAGTGAGATGGAAAAAGGGACAAAAGTTGAGCAACAGAATGTAGAAAATGATTTGGTGGTAAAAAGAAAAAGTAACAGAGTGTTTTTTATTAAGGGAAGGAGAAGAAACAAGCAAGTAAATAAGGAATGGAGGAAAGTTAATCTGAAAAAGGATAATATAGAAAAGGAAGATGATATAATTGAAGATGGTGAGATTACTGGAAACATTGCAACAGGAAAAGAAAATACAAATGAAATTATTAATAACCTTCCCCCTCAGGAAGCTTTGCATGTGAATTGCTTTTCCCATGCAACTGGCACATCTTCCTATAATTGCAACATAAATTCTCGTTATATGCAGTTGCCTAAAACAAATCCTTTTGATGATTCCTTGCATACAAGCAACCCTTTTTCAATCCTACGAGAAATGGACTATGAAAACAATTTTGAATCTCTAATATCTAATAATAATGACCTTCTTAGGTCAAATCACCCTACTGATATTGGGATTCCTCATCCAATATCTCTAATGCCAACTGGTTCTGAAGTGAACTCTGACATGCACTCCTCCCCACCAGCTAACCTTCCTGTAGCTATATTACATGGTTCCCCTTACGCCTCATTGTCTCTTCCTATTCACTTGTTCCCTGACATTGAACCCTCCTCTTCAACTGATCTCTCTTCAGTCAACATCATTTCTCATGCTTCCACCTCAAAAACAAGCAAAAGAGGCAGACCCAGAAAAATTAGCACACCTCATTCCCATGTTTCTGACAGGGATAATGGTTGTCTCTTTTCGATTCAACAAACAGCTGGCCATACACTTCAATCTTCTATTCCATCTTCCACCTTCTCTGGGGTTTGTACCAGAGCATCTTCAAATAAGTTATGATGATTGATAAACTTGGATATTGGAATATAAGGGGAGCTAACTCTCTTGCAAAACAATTAGAAATAAGAAATCTATTTTATTCCCAAAATCTTCACCTCTTGACTGCGGCTGAAACAAAGCTAAACCATTTTACTACTTCCACTGCTATTTCATGTATTATGCCTCAATGGAAATCCATTCATAATTTATCTCAAGCTCCTTTTGGAAGGCTTCTCATTCTTTGGAATCCTACTATATTCACTTTATCTCCTATCTCTGTTCAAAGGCAGTTCATTCACTCTTTAATAACTCATATTCCATCCTCTTCTTATTTTTTCCTTACCACTGTTTATGCTGATAATAGTGCTAATCATATGCAGATCCTCCTTGATTTCACACCTTCTCTTAATCCACATAACTCTCCTTGGATACTATTGGGGGATTGGAACTGTATGCAATAGTCATTTGACAAGTTTGGTGGCACTCCTCTCTCTTTCACTCAAACTAGACCCTTGAATAGTGCAATCTATGTCTCTAGATTACTTCCAATTCCTACCTCTGGTAACAAATTCACTTGAAGTAATTCTAGTAGAATGGGAAATTTGATTTTATATAAACTGGATAGAGCTTTCCATAATCTTCCTGCTCTTCTTAAATGGCCCTATCTTTCTTTCATCATCTTACCTCCTTCATTGTCTGACCACTCTCCTTTGATTCTTGACTGGGGAAATAAGATTATGAGAAGACATGCCTCATTTTCATTTTTTAATAACTGGGCTCATCACCCTGATTTTACCTATGTTGTTAATGACTCTTGGAAAATTCATGTTTTTGGTAACCCAATGTTCATTTTGCAGGAAAAATTAAGGCATCTCAAAGGTAAACTCAGAGCTTGGGCCAGAGTAATTTTTGGTTCTGGTAACTGTGTCTCTTCATCTCTTAGAGGAAGACTTGAGAAACTTCAGAGAGATATTCAGCTCAATCCCTGCAACAAGAACTTTAATGATCTTGAGGTAATCATGAAGAATAATTTAGCTAAGGCTTGGTTGAGGAGTACAAAATGAATAAGCAAAAATCGAAGACTAATTGGAATTTGTATGGTGATAGGAATACCAAAACTTTTCATGAGTCCCTCTCAATCAAGCAAGCTTATGAAAACATTACCAGTATAACTGACAAGTGGGTTGCCATCTGTTCTTCTCCTGAATCAGTTCACCATGGTTTCTTGGAGTATTTTCAAGACATTTTGGTTAGCCAAACCACTCCAGTTATAACTGACCAATTATTCACCCACTCCAAAATCCCTACAATCTCTGAAAATCACAAGGCTAACTTAATTAGGCCCATTACTGCTTCTGAAAACAAAGAAGCAATCTTCAACATGAAGTCTTCTAGTTCTCCTGTCCCTGATGGGTTTAATGCTTTCTTTTATAAATCTTGTTGGTACAATGTGGGAGGTGATGTCATTAATGCCTTTCTCAATTTCTTTAAACATAACAAGATGTTATCTGGTATCAATGCCACTAGACTTGCTCTCATTCCTAAAGTTGATCATCCTTATTTGGTTAGTCAATTCAGACCCATTGCGTGTTGTAATGTCATATACAAGTGTATTACTAAGATATTAGCAGCTAGGATGAAGGATATCCTTCCTTCCATTATTTCTTCTAATCAAGGAGCTTTCTTGGCCAACAGAAACATCACTGATAATGTCACTCTCTCCACTGAATTACTCAGAGGCTACAACAGACATAATGTCTCCCCCACATGTGTCTTAAAATTGGACATCCAGAAGGCTTATGACACTGTTCAGTGGAAATCAATCATCTATATTTTGCATAGAATGAATTTCCCTACTCCCTTCCTTGCTTGGATATTCACATGTATCTGCACCGTCAATTACTCCTTGAGTATTAATGGTAGCAATTTTGGTTACTTCAAAGCTACTCAGGGAATTCGTCAGGGTGACCCTATCTCACCTTACTTATTTATATGTGTTATGGATCTTTTTCCTGTCATATCCAAAAATGAAATGTCCCTTCACATTGTGGATTATCATCCTCTTTGAAAAAGTATGGAAATTTCTTGTCTCTTGTTTGCTGATGATCTCATGTTTTTACTAAGCCTAATGGAAATCAATTTCTGGTGTACTGAATATTTTGAGTGATTTTAAAACCAAAACTGATCTGTCTATCAACTACTCTAAGTCTAAATTGTGGATTGCTGGAATCCCTGAACAAATGAAGTCTGCTATGTTCACCTTATCTGGCCTCTCTCCTTTTAATCATAATGAGAGTTATCTTGGTGCCCTTATCTGCTCCTCTAGAATCACTACCAATCAATGTCTTCAACTGTTTGAAAGAATTATTGGTAAAATTTCTTCTTCGCATGGGCAACACTTCTCTATGGCTGGTAGACTTATTATTGTTAAATACATTGTCACTTCTATGTGCTTGTATTATGCTAGAACGTTTATTCATCCTTCTAAACTTATTTCTATGATCAACTCTGCTCTAAATCATTTCCTGTGGCATGGAAATCCTTACTCCAAGAAACTCATTCCAGTTGCTTTTGGTAGAGTCTGTAGCCCATATAATTTTGGTGGGTTAGGCATTTTGAATCTAAAGAAATGGAATCATGCTGCTTTGTCTTCAAGGCTAGAAAACCTTCTTAGAAATGATGGAAATTTATGGGCAGCTGGGTTATGAAAAATTTGATTAGGAGGCAATATTTTTGGACTATGATTGGTCCTACTGATTGTAGTTGGATGTGGAGGAACTTACTCCGTTTCAAAGATGTTATCCATTATTTCAAAGCAGTATGAAGGACATGGAATCCTTATCTTTCTGGCATGATCCTTGGTCTTCTCGGGGGAGTATCATTCATACTATGCTAGATCATAGCCTTAAGATTTTAACTGGTATTCCAGACAATTCTAAGGTTAACATGTTTTGGATTGATGGGCATATTTCTCTACCTTACTCTATCTCTTTCACTGTGAGGCAGCTCTGGAATGTTATTCAAAATCGTGCTTATAACTGTAACAATGCTTTCTATTCTTGGGATAGTAAAGCCCACTCTGTAGCTACTATTTATAAATTTTTGATTAAATCTGGTGTTTTTGAAAATTTTCCTTGGCATACTCGTATTTGGTCTTCAGCAACTGCTCCTAGAGAAAATTTATTGTTGTGGAAGGTCGTCTCCAATGGCCTTCTAACTCTTGATAAACTTAAGAAAAATGGCATTGTTCCTTTGTCCACTTGCCTGTTGTGTGGTGTTGAGGAAGAATCCATTTCCCACCTTTTTTTCACATTTAATTCTCATGCTTTATCTGGAAAAGTATGCTAGGATGTTTGAAGTTGTATAGGCCTATCTTGAATTCCTCTGAAGAATGGTTTTATATTTTCAAGCTACCAGATGGAAATCTCCTGCTACAACTAAGTTATTATGTGTTTTTGTAATATCCCGGAATTTTGGACAATATAAATTTGATAATCTGTGTTTAAATTTATATTGAATTGATAATTTTGATTAATAAATTTGATTTGATTTAAATAATCTTCTTTATTTAAATATTTAATTTGTGAAATTATTTTTAATAAGCTAATAAATCTATTTTCTATTTAATAATGTATATGTGTTTATATATTTTAAATAGACAAGTTGTTTTTAGTTAAATTAGTATAGTATAATTTTAATATGTTTTGAAAATAGAAATTGTGATTTATTTTGGATTTAAGCTTTTCAAATATATTTAATTAAATAACTATATGTTTTTAAATATGAGATAAATGTTTTAATTAGTTTAAAATTCATTTTTAATTCAAGTTGTATATTAAAATATGTTAATACAAACTCTTTTATAAATTTGTTTTAAAAGTTTCTTTTTCAAAATGATTTAATTGTGTATTGTTTTTCTTTGTTCTTTAGAATTATTTATATTCATAATTATGTATATAAGAATTAATTAACAAGGCTTAATGCTTATTAACTTTAATTAAACATCAATTTAATTCATAAAGACAAGTGTTTGTAAATATTAAAGCTTAAAAGACAAGTGTCTCTATGTTTACAAGTGTCAATATTTCATTTTCATTTTTCTTTTAATTCATTGAAAACTGAATATACATTCATATAATTTTGTTCTTCATTCATATGCATTCTTTTCTCATTCCTTAAAAAGAAAACCAAAATTTCATTCTCAAACCATATACAAAACTGCATTTCTCAAACCTGATATCATATGCATGCAACTCCTCTTTTCAAAGTACAAATCTGCATCATTATGAATCAAGTAGAGCCTGCATTTCAATCTTCATCAATTGAAGCTCTGCATTTCAAATCTTCATCAAGAAAACCTGCAAGCATGCATTTCTTTTCAAACCCTGGAACATGCATGTTAAATCAAGAAGGCCTGCACAACAATTAGAAGCCTGCACGTTGAAAACTGAAGCATGTATGAAGCAAGCATCATTTTTAAAGGCAGGAGTCTGCATTTTTAAAAGCATTAGAAGCCTGCATGCATTAAACTTCAAATCTGGGCTCTGCAAGTTGAATTGTGCTCTGCAATTTTCAAATAACAGGTGAGTAACACTTAATTTAAAATAAATCAAGTAGGAATGCATGCTTGTTTTTCTTGTTAAGTTAAATCTTTGAATCTGTTTTTCTTTTATCTGCCTGTGTATATATGAAATGCCATGCATGTTTGATTTCCAATGTTCTGATTATCATAGTTTAAGTTTAAATTTGATAAATGGTTTTCTTCCTTGATCTGATTACTATCTTGTATTAGCACTTGAATGGAATTTGCTCATTCCATGATAAGATGATTTTTTTTTAGTTTTTACAGGCTTTAGTTCTGAGTTGTCTGAAGCATAAATACACAACTAAATTTTGTAAAAATTAGAAGATGTAGGTATCATGAATTCATGTTTCAAGTTCATGAATAGGATCATTAAGTGAATTCAAGAACTTTTAAAACAAAAACTAAAATTTACAGTGTTAAATATAATAGGCAGTTCCAAACTGTATTTTACACTTTGGCCAAAATTAATTGAAACTTGCAATTGATTTGAGTGAAATTGCTTCTGGAGATAGATATCTATCATATATTATAGTAAAATATCAAATTGGTTTACAAATAAAATTTGGTGAAGAGATTGGGAAATGATAGTATATAACCTAGTTTCACCTGGGTTAATATGTTGGGGTGTTGTGGCTTCAAGGGTGCATCGAGTTCTAAGATGTTTTGGGAATTCGTAGATGGTGTAGTGGTGAAGCTTTTGCCGGAGTATGGTGTGTAATGGTGATCAGAGGTGGAAGAGATGGGTGTTGCCAGGTTAGACATTGAGGGGGAGGGAAAGATTTCCAGGTTTGGGCTTTAAAAACTTGAATTTAATTCAAGTTGAAATCTAGATATTGGGTTGTTCAGGTGAGTTGTGGGTTTACTGACCGGAGAGAAGATGGCCAGAGGTGATGGACAGAGATGGTCTGAGGTGGTTCAGGTGGTGCACAAGGGAAATGTGCATGTTGTGAAGAACTGTGTGTTACAGGGTTTTGTCTCGAGTCAATTTAGTGGGGACTCGAAGCAAGGAGGCTTTTAACTCGAAGCAAGATCACTAATGGCTCGAAGTAATTTATAAAAGTGCTCGGGAACCATTTTGTTTCAGATTTTTATAAAAACAGAAGCTTGTCTGTTTCAACAATTTTAAAAATCAAGTTTAAAATTAAATCTAGAAATGGAACTTAGATTTAAAACTTGAATCTAAGATGAATTCAAATAGTTTGAATTCTAATTTTGAAATGGTGTGAGTTAAGGAATTCAAGTTTAAAAAAAAAAAAAACAAAGAAAGAAACTGGAAACTGTTTTTTTCAGTTTTATAAATTGTGAAGTAAATGCAAACTTAATTTTAAACTTAGGATTTTAAAACCTGAATCTAAAATATGAATTCAAACAAGTTTGAATTTTGGTTTTTAGAAATAATTTAAATTCAGGAAATTTAAATTTGGATTCTTTAATAAAAACAGAAAACTGTTCTGTTTTTAAATATGAAGTTTAAATTTGCTAATTGAAGTTTAAACTGGATTTTGAAATCTGAAATTTGAATGTGAATTCAAATTTGATTTTCTGAGATTTGAAATCATTTATGTTTTAAATTTAAATTTGGAAATCAAACTCTCAAGTGTAAATGTATATGTGATTGGAAGGTTAAATATTTTAATTAGAAATTCAAAGTGAATTCAAATCTGAGTTTTAAATCTGGAATAAATTTAAACTTCAGTTTTTAAATAAAGGTTTAAATTTAAATTGCTATTAAATGATTTGCATTTGAATTGAAGGTGTGAATTGTAGAAAGAATTTTAAAGAGTTAAAACTAAATTGAGTTTGGAAGTTGTATTTAAATTTTGAAATTTTAAAAGTAATTTTTAAATTGATTTGAATTTAAATTTAATTGAAATTTAAATTGTTTTAACTTATTGATAAGGTAGATGTTTTAACATATAAGATTAAGTTTTGAATTGTTTTAAAAATTCTTTAAGTTAAAATTGAGTCTTAAGTTTAGAGGAAGATAAATAGAATTTAAAGTAAATTTAAAACATTTTGTTTTTAATACTTAATTTAATAAGAAATGTTTATCTAAAGGATAAATAAAGTAAATGATTGAAATCATTTAATAATTAAGGAAATTAATATGAATATTAATTATTTAATTAATTATGTGGATGTTTAATTAAGTAATTAATGATTCTTAAGTTAATTAATTTAATTTGAGATTAATTAATTAAGGTTAATTAATCAATAATTAAGGATGATTAATTAAATTTTAATTTATGATAAGATTTATTTAATCAAGTGATTAAAGATAATTTAAGATCTTAATTAATTAATAATTAGTGATTAATTAAGTTGTAATTAAATGATAATTAAGTATTAATTAATTGATAATTAATAATGATTAATTTAAGTTAATTCTTAATTAAGTAATTAAGAAATGTTAATGAAGTCATTAACTTAAAGATTAATTAACAATTAATTAATGTGATTAATTTTTGATAATTAATTAGATTAATTAATTAATAATAATCAATTGTTTAAGTTTTAATTACTTAATGAAGGTAATTAATGGATTAATTACTTAATGTAATTAATTTAATGAATGTGATTAGTTTAGATTAATTAATTTAAATTAAAACATTGAGGATTGTTGATAATTACTTTATGCAATTTATGAATTTGTAATTACTTAAGGAAGTAATTAATTAATAATTACAGGATGTAATTAAGGATATTTATTATAGAAGTAATTTGGATTTAAATTACTTTGAAATTAATCAAGGGGATTAATTTAGATAATTAATTAAGAATAATTAATTATGGGTTGAGTAATTAATGTAGTTAATTATTGAATGGTTATTAATCAAGGGTGATTAATATAAATGTAGGGATTAATTTTAGATTAATTACTTATGTAATTAATTAAATGTAGTTAGAAATCATTAATTAATTAATTAATGATGTAATTTGAATTGATTAATTAAAGTATAATTAATAATGAATAAATAATTAATGTAATTAGTTTTAGTTAATCAATTAATTTAGCAATTTTCAAGTTAATTATTTGCAAGGGTTTAATATTATTAACTTGTGTAATTAACTTATAAGCTAATTACTTATTGTAATTAGAGAATGTTAATCAATAATGATTAATTGAATGATTATTTATAAATTGATTTGAAATCAATGGATGGTTAAGTTAAGAAGAATTGATGATGAAGTAATTAATTTAATTCATTTTAAATTAACTAGAGATTGAGTAATTGATTTAATTCATTTTAAATTAATTATAGAAAGTGTGATCATTAGATCATTGCTTATGTTAGATGAATGGTATTAGTTGCCTGGTATGGTTTGTAATCTCAATTATGAGATGAGTAGTGTATGTGATATGGATGCATTGGTTGCTTTTGGATGATAGTATGAATTATCTGATTATGATATGAACTATCTGTTGATAATGATAAGGCTGATTATCTATTGTGTTGTGAATTATCTATCTGTGTATATTTAGATAATGAATTGAATTGTTTTAAACTTAAAACAACTTGGACCTAAAAGACACGCTTTGGATTTCGATGAGACCGGGATCAGGTTTCCATATTTGGAATTCCGAAAACCACATCGATTCCAATTAAACGTTAGGTCGTTAATCCAAGTGGAGCAAGTGAAGACTCGAGGTGTAAGAGCTATACGTCAGTATAACTCTGTGGGTGATTCCGTAATGAGTTTGACGGAATAGTGCTTATAGGTTCGAGATGGTGAATCAGAGTGCAAGGGCTATGGTCGTTGACTCTGAGGGTGATTCCAATAATGAGTGCAACGAGATAGTGCCTTCGGTTTCGTTCGAACCCGGAACGAACTTGTATGGATTGAATGCTTTCAGCACATCGTCAGGCGGACGATGAGCATTCTAAGTGATGTGTCCTATAAAGGTAATCGCAGCCTCAAGCCTCATCAACCGGGAATGGCTAAAACAGGGGAGGTGCGCCAAGGCTTCGTGGGTAGCCCCCACTTGAGAGCAAGATTGACTCCTGTCTAGAAGTCCCTTTATATTTCGGCTGTGTGGGGCGGTTGATCATGACAACCGCCGGAGTTGTCTTGTTCGGGACTATTCAGTAAGGAATGGTCCCGGCCTTGTGTTGCAGGGGATGAAGGGAGTAATCCTCGGTACGTTGATCTAGGCCACGTACTGTGACGGGCGGTACCCCAGTAGCCCTGCCATTGTATGGAATCCAAAATCCAATAAGTGCCAACGGTTTTGATTGTATTACCCACTTTTGTGGCTAGTAGCTGGAATTTAATGAATGTAACAATTTCGGCTATTTCATATTTATTTGAAAACCCTAGACACTATTATAATATCATCAGATTTCCTATCAAATGTTTTGGTTAGCGTAAGGTAAAAACTTTTCCATGTTTATGTGTGGGAAGTCTTACGTGATACCTTTTCTTTCAAAGGTTTTTCAAAGTTAAACAACTTTAACCTGTTACTCACACCAGACCCATGTCTGACCCGGAGTTATTTTCTGTTTTTCTTTAACTCTTGGGTACTCAAATTTTTATGAGTAGTCAAGGGAATTCAGGTTAGGATTCAGGATTGCTTTGACGATTTGTGGAGGAGCATATGGAGCAGGAGGCTTCTGCGTATAGTTATTTAGTTCCGCTGTGTTTGGTATCTCTGAGTCTTGTGTTTGTATTGAGTTGTAATAACTAGACAGGTATTTATAACTGTCTAGTATGTGTTGTATATGTCTGTGTACTCTGATATTTGATGTATACTATGTAATACTTTGTTATTAATATAATTTATTCGTTTCCGCTGTTGAGATTCTTGTGTTGTTTCTTCTTCTCTTCTTTCTTTTCTCTTTTCTATCCCTTTCTTTCTTCAAGATGTCGCGATTTTCCGGGAATGGAAAGTCGGGTCGTCTCAGTTGGTATCAGAGCCGTAGGTTGAGTGAATACCTAGGCTCTGAAGTGTGTCTTTCTTTAGGGAGCGTTAGGTTGAGTGAATACCTAGGCTCTGTAGTGGTGTCTATCTTGAGAGAGCATATTTGTAATTTTTAATATATATATATATTTCTACCTATTTGTTGGATTACCTGTTCAAGTTTTCCAATATAAGTCATAAAGGTAGATGAGGTAGAAGTGTGTGTAACACGACTACCACTGGTTGGAGTTTGAATGTTTGAGGTTGGAGGTGTATTTGTCGAGACCGTAGACCTAATATCGTCTCGAGTGAGTTCTGTAGTGATGAAAGACTTCATCGATCTCTGAAGGTAACCTGTTAAGGTTCGGAGTTCATCTTTGAAGTGTTGAATTGAGTTTTGATCTGTCGTTTGGGCAGAAGCAAGCAAGTGATGATATCTTGATATCTCAGGAATTAGTAGCTGCGTGATGAGATGCAGTGACTATGGATGTTTCCGAAGATGTTTCTTTGGAACAAGAATAAGAAGTGAGTCAGCACGGTGATGTGGCTGAGTTTAGCAGAGTATTCTGAGATGATAAGGAGTCTTCTGGCTGGGTAGTTTTTCTGAAGTGGAGTTCAGAAGCATCAGAGGGGATCTTTTCTCTGGTAAGTTGGCTAAGTCAGCATAAGCTATTCTGTTTGGTTGAGAGAGAGCAGTTTCTTTGGATTTAGGCTGAGTTGATCGCAAAAGTGACTTGCGATAGTATGTTCTCTTGTGTTTGTTGGAGATTGTCTGGATGTCTTCTGGAAGTCAGAGTTTGTCTGCATCGGGAGATCGAGTTTTCTTTCCAGGATTGGATCTGGTGGTTCAGTTAGTAGATGGATGGTTCCTTGAGGTAAAAGTTGGTGAAGCAACTCAGGTTTGGGAGGAACATCTGAGTTTTCTTATGGATATATGGAACCTTATTTTTGTGCTGGGTTATCTAGTCTGTGCTTGTGCTCTTCGTCAGCATTTTCTTCTGTTTCGGATCAGAGTTGTGCAGCGGAAGCAGTTTGGAGATGCTTCTGTTTGTTTTTCGGATAAGGAGAAGTTTGTTCAGTCTTCTGTTGTTGTGAAGCAGGGTGTGTGTTCTTGGTTTTTGAGTGATCTTGAGGAGATCATTGGATTGTTTTGATTCAGTCTGTTTCTGTTGGAATCAGCAAGAGTTAAGCTGATTAGGAGTGATGTTGGTAACCCAGGATCGTCTGAAGAGTTTTATGGATAAGAGACAGATAAATTTGGATTCTGGAATTGGAGATTTGAATTTGGTTAAGTTTTCTCTAGGGAGCTATAAGTTTGGGAAGCTAGCTCCGTAGTGTTTTGGTTTCTTCTGTGTTTGGTTAGATCAGGGTTTGATATTTCTGGTTGTAGAACCAGCAGTTTAGGTTGGTTTGTTTGTTGAGTTAGACTCGTCTGTAGTCTGATACTCTGTTTAGAATTGTTGTTAGGAGCTCTATAGCTTAGTAGTATTGATTGATTGGATTCGATAGAGCGAGTATCCCGATATAAATATACCGGGGAAACTCGTGAATGTTTTATCCAAAATTCTTTTGGATAATTAGATTTGTTATGAATGTGTGAATTGGTTGCTTAGGTTATTGGCATGTGAATAACATATGCTGTGTTTAAAATAAAATCTGTAAATAGATTATTAAATTAACTTTGTTTTAAATTTCGGGGACGAAATTCTTTTAAGGGGGAAGGATTGTAATATCCCGGAATTTTGGACAATATAAATTTGATAATCTGTGTTTAAATTTATATTGAATTGATAATTTTGATTAATAAATTTGATTTGATTTAAATAATCTTCTTTATTTAAATATTTAATTTGTGAAATTATTTTTAATAAGCTAATAAATCTATTTTCTATTTAATAATGTATATGTGTTTATATATTTTAAATAGACAAGTTGTTTTTAGTTAAATTAGTATAGTATAATTTTAATATGTTTTGAAAATAGAAATTGTGATTTATTTTGGATTTAAGCTTTTCAAATATATTTAATTAAATAACTATATGTTTTTAAATATGAGATAAATGTTTTAATTAGTTTAAAATTCATTTTTAATTCAAGTTGTATATTAAAATATGTTAATACAAACTCTTTTATAAATTTGTTTTAAAAGTTTCTTTTTCAAAATGATTTAATTGTGTATTGTTTTTCTTTGTTCTTTAGAATTATTTATATTCATAATTATGTATATAAGAATTAATTAACAAGGCTTAATGCTTATTAACTTTAATTAAACATCAATTTAATTCATAAAGACAAGTGTTTGTAAATATTAAAGCTTAAAAGACAAGTGTCTCTATGTTTACAAGTGTCAATATTTCATTTTCATTTTTCTTTTAATTCATTGAAAACTGAATATACATTCATATAATTTTGTTCTTCATTCATATGCATTCTTTTCTCATTCCTTAAAAAGAAAACCAAAATTTCATTCTCAAACCATATACAAAACTGCATTTCTCAAACCTGATATCATATGCATGCAACTCCTCTTTTCAAAGTACAAATCTGCATCATTATGAATCAAGTAGAGCCTGCATTTCAATCTTCATCAATTGAAGCTCTGCATTTCAAATCTTCATCAAGAAAACCTGCAAGCATGCATTTCTTTTCAAACCCTGGAACATGCATGTTAAATCAAGAAGGCCTGCACAACAATTAGAAGCCTGCACGTTGAAAACTGAAGCATGTATGAAGCAAGCATCATTTTTAAAGGCAGGAGTCTGCATTTTTAAAAGCATTAGAAGCCTGCATGCATTAAACTTCAAATCTGGGCTCTGCAAGTTGAATTGTGCTCTGCAATTTTCAAATAACAGGTGAGTAACACTTAATTTAAAATAAATCAAGTAGGAATGCATGCTTGTTTTTCTTGTTAAGTTAAATCTTTGAATCTGTTTTTCTTTTATCTGCCTGTGTATATATGAAATGCCATGCATGTTTGATTTCCAATGTTCTGATTATCATAGTTTAAGTTTAAATTTGATAAATGGTTTTCTTCCTTGATCTGATTACTATCTTGTATTAGCACTTGAATGGAATTTGCTCATTCCATGATAAGATGATTTTTTTTTAGTTTTTACAGGCTTTAGTTCTGAGTTGTCTGAAGCATAAATACACAACTAAATTTTGTAAAAATTAGAAGATGTAGGTATCATGAATTCATGTTTCAAGTTCATGAATAGGATCATTAAGTGAATTCAAGAACTTTTAAAACAAAAACTAAAATTTATAGTGTTAAATATAATAGGCAGTTCCAAACTGTATTTTACACTTTGGCCAAAATTAATTGAAACTTGCAATTGATTTGAGTGAAATTGCTTCTGGAGATAGATATCTATCATATATTATAGTAAAAATATCAAATTGGTTTACAAATAAAATTTGGTGAAGAGATTGGGAAATGATAGTATATAACCTAGTTTCACCTGGGTTAATATGTTGGGGTGTTGTGGCTTCAAGGGTGCATCGAGTTCTAAGATGTTTTGGGAATTCGTAGATGGTGTAGTGGTGAAGCTTTTGCCGGAGTATGGTGTGTAATGGTGATCAGAGGTGGAAGAGATGGGTGTTGCCAGGTTAGACATTGAGGGGGAGGGAAAGATTTCCAGGTTTGGGCTTTAAAAACTTGAATTTAATTCAAGTTGAAATCTAGATATTGGGTTGTTCAGGTGAGTTGTGGGTTTACTGACCGGAGAGAAGATGGCCAGAGGTGATGGACAGAGATGGTCTGAGGTGGTTCAGGTGGTGCACAAGGGAAATGTGCATGTTGTGAAGAACTGTGTGTTACAGGGTTTTGTCTCGAGTCAATTTAGTGGGGACTCGAAGCAAGGAGGCTTTTAACTCGAAGCAAGATCACTAATGGCTCGAAGTAATTTATAAAAGTGCTCGGGAACCATTTTGTTTCAGATTTTTATAAAAACAGAAGCTTGTCTGTTTCAACAATTTTAAAAATCAAGTTTAAAATTAAATCTAGAAATGGAACTTAGATTTAAAACTTGAATCTAAGATGAATTCAAATAGTTTGAATTCTAATTTTGAAATGGTGTGAGTTAAGGAATTCAAGTTTAAAAAAAAAACAAAGAAAGAAACTGGAAACTGTTTTTTTCAGTTTTATAAATTGTGAAGTAAATGCAAACTTAATTTTAAACTTAGGATTTTAAAACCTGAATCTAAAATATGAATTCAAACAAGTTTGAATTTTGGTTTTTAGAAATAATTTAAATTCAGGAAATTTAAATTTGGATTCTTTAATAAAAACAGAAAACTGTTCTGTTTTTAAATATGAAGTTTAAATTTGCTAATTGAAGTTTAAACTGGATTTTGAAATCTGAAATTTGAATGTGAATTCAAATTTGATTTTCTGAGATTTGAAATCATTTATGTTTTAAATTTAAATTTGGAAATCAAACTCTCAAGTGTAAATGAATATGTGATTGGAAGGTTAAATATTTTAATTAGAAATTCAAAGTGAATTCAAATCTGAGTTTTAAATCTGGAATAAATTTAAACTTCAGTTTTTAAATAAAGGTTTAAATTTAAATTGCTATTAAATGATTTGCATTTGAATTGAAGGTGTGAATTGTAGAAAGAATTTTAAAGAGTTAAAACTAAATTGAGTTTGGAAGTTGTATTTAAATTTTGAAATTTTAAAAGTAATTTTTAAATTGATTTGAATTTAAATTTAATTGAAATTTAAATTGTTTTAACTTATTGATAAGGTAGATGTTTTAACATATAAGATTAAGTTTTGAATTGTTTTAAAAATTCTTTAAGTTAAAATTGAGTCTTAAGTTTAGAGGAAGATAAATAGAATTTAAAGTAAATTTAAAACATTTTGTTTTTAATACTTAATTTAATAAGAAATGTTTATCTAAAGGATAAATAAAGTAAATGATTGAAATCATTTAATAATTAAGGAAATTAATATGAATATTAATTATTTAATTAATTATGTGGATGTTTAATTAAGTAATTAATGATTCTTAAGTTAATTAATTTAATTTGAGATTAATTAATTAAGGTTAATTAATCAATAATTAAGGATGATTAATTAAATTTTAATTTATGATAAGATTTATTTAATCAAGTGATTAAAGATAATTTAAGATCTTAATTAATTAATAATTAGTGATTAATTAAGTTGTAATTAAATGATAATTAAGTATTAATTAATTGATAATTAATAATGATTAATTTAAGTTAATTCTTAATTAAGTAATTAAGAAATGTTAATGAAGTCATTAACTTAAAGATTAATTAACAATTAATTAATGTGATTAATTTTTGATAATTAATTAGATTAATTAATTAATAATAATCAATTGTTTAAGTTTTAATTACTTAATGAAGGTAATTAATGGATTAATTACTTAATGTAATTAATTTAATGAATGTGATTAGTTTAGATTAATTAATTTAAATTAAAACATTGAGGATTGTTGATAATTACTTTATGCAATTTATGAATTTGTAATTACTTAAGGAAGTAATTAATTAATAATTACAGGATGTAATTAAGGATATTTATTATAGAAGTAATTTGGATTTAAATTACTTTGAAATTAATCAAGGAGATTAATTTAGATAATTAATTAAGAATAATTAATTATGGGTTGAGTAATTAATGTAGTTAATTATTGAATGGTTATTAATCAAGGGTGATTAATATAAATGTAGGGATTAATTTTAGATTAATTACTTATGTAATTAATTAAATGTAGTTAGAAATCATTAATTAATTAATTAATGATGTAATTTGAATTGATTAATTAAAGTATAATTAATAATGAATAAATAATTAATGTAATTAGTTTTAGTTAATCAATTAATTTAGCAATTTTCAAGTTAATTATTTGCAAGGGTTTAATATTATTAACTTGTGTAATTAACTTATAAGCTAATTACTTATTGTAATTAGAGAATGTTAATCAATAATGATTAATTGAATGATTATTTATAAATTGATTTGAAATCAATGGATGGTTAAGTTAAGAAGAATTGATGATGAAGTAATTAATTTAATTCATTTTAAATTAACTAGAGATTGAGTAATTGATTTAATTCATTTTAAATTAATTATAGAAAGTGTGATCATTAGATCATTGCTTATGTTAGATGAATGGTATTAGTTGCCTGGTATGGTTTGTAATCTCAATTATGAGATGAGTAGTGTATGTGATATGGATGCATTGGTTGCTTTTGGATGATAGTATGAATTATCTGATTATGATATGAACTATCTGTTGATAATGATAAGGCTGATTATCTATTGTGTTGTGAATTATCTATCTGTGTATATTTAGATAATGAATTGAATTGTTTTAAACTTAAAACAACTTGGACCTAAAAGACACGCTTTGGATTTCGATGAGACCGGGATCGGGTTTCCATATTTGGAATTCCGAAAACCACATCGATTCCAATTAAACGTTAGGTCGTTAATCCAAGTGGAGCAAGTGAAGACTCGAGGTGTAAGAGCTATACGTCAGTATAACTCTGTGGGTGATTCCGTAATGAGTTTGACGGAATAGTGCTTATAGGTTCGAGATGGTGAATCAGAGTGCAAGGGCTATGGTCGTTGACTCTGAGGGTGATTCCAATAATGAGTGCAACGAGATAGTGCCTTCGGTTTCGTTCGAACCCGGAACGAACTTGTATGGATTGAATGCTTTCAGCACATCGTCAGGCGGACGATGAGCATTCTAAGTGATGTGTCCTATAAAGGTAATCGCAGCCTCAAGCCTCATCAACCGGGAATGGCTAAAACAGGGGAGGTGCGCCAAGGCTTCGTGGGTAGCCCCCACTTGAGAGCAAGATTGACTCCTGTCTAGAAGTCCCTTTATATTTCGGCTGTGTGGGGCGGTTGATCATGACAACCGCCGGAGTTGTCTTGTTCGGGACTATTCAGTAAGGAATGGTCCCGGCCTTGTGTTGCAGGGGATGAAGGGAGTAATCCTCGGTACGTTGATCTAGGCCACGTACTGTGACGGGCGGTACCCCAGTAGCCCTGCCATTGTATGGAATCCAAAATCCAATAAGTGCCAACGGTTTTGATTGTATTACCCACTTTTGTGGCTAGTAGCTGGAATTTAATGAATGTAACAATTTCGGCTATTTCATATTTATTTGAAAACCCTAGACACTATTATAATATCATCAGATTTCCTATCAAATGTTTTGGTTAGCGTAAGGTAAAAACTTTTCCATGTTTATGTGTGGGAAGTCTTACGTGATACCTTTTCTTTCAAAGGTTTTTCAAAGTTAAACAACTTTAACCTGTTACTCACACCAGACCCATGTCTGACCCGGAGTTATTTTCTGTTTTTCTTTAACTCTTGGGTACTCAAATTTTTATGAGTAGTCAAGGGAATTCAGGTTAGGATTCAGGATTGCTTTGACGATTTGTGGAGGAGCATATGGAGCAGGAGGCTTCTGCGTATAGTTATTTAGTTCCGCTGTGTTTGGTATCTCTGAGTCTTGTGTTTGTATTGAGTTGTAATAACTAGACAGGTATTTATAACTGTCTAGTATGTGTTGTATATGTCTGTGTACTCTGATATTTGATGTATACTATGTAATACTTTGTTATTAATATAATTTATTCGTTTCCGCTGTTGAGATTCTTGTGTTGTTTCTTCTTCTCTTCTTTCTTTTCTCTTTTCTATCCCTTTCTTTCTTCCAGATGTCGCGATTTTCCGGGAATGGAAAGTCGGGTCGTCTCAGTTTTAAAGAAGGTTATATATACTATTTGGACTGAGAGGAACAATAGAGTGCTTAATGGAATCTGCTCCTCTAAACACTCTCTTTTCCTTTTTGTGTCTATGTATATCTAGTATACATCATTTCAAACAATTTATTTTTAATGATTAAAGCATAGCATTTAACTTTTTGGATGGTATGAATTTTTAAAACAGGTTTATCAAACCTGCCATGGATAAACAGAGGCATGTTGCCTGATCACAATTTTGCACAACAGTAATCCATACATATATACAAGCATGCAAACACATTTCACAATATCAAAGACTGATCACATGCAAAACAAATACATCAAGTTTGAAGAATTTATAAGGGTGGTTTGCTTACCTGAATTTGGAAGCAGAGAACCAGGTTTTGTTTTACTGAAGTTTGATCTTCTATCTGTTGAATTATCTTGCTTTGATTCTGCATTTTGGTTTAAATTTGTCGATCTGAAGTTTGCTCACTTGACTTTGAACAGAAAAGCAAATCCTTGAACTGCATCTGATCTTGAACTTGATCTACTTTTCGCTTTGCTATTTTGCTTTCTTTAATTTTTCAGATTTTGTTTCCACTTTTCCAGGTTGAAATAGATTTTTGTTTTTGATTTCTTTTCTTTTTTCAGTTTGCAGCTTTTTTGCATTGTATCTGAGATGATCTTCTTCTCGATTATGCTTCCAGATTTTAACTTGCTTTCTTAAATCTATTTCCAGATTGAAGTCATTGATTCAAAACTGAAAAAAATGCTTTTGATTTAAGCTTGCTTCCAGATCTTGTTTGATTGTTTGAGAACTGGAATTAAAGACCATCTGATCTTCTAATTTGATCAAGGCTTCGGATTTGACTTTCTTTTCTGATTTTGTTTCATATTTTGAACTGCTTCAAACCTAAAGCTTTTCTTTTGTTTTGAATTAAATTTCTGATCTTGATTTCTTTCATCTCAGGTTTCTTTGTTTTGGGTTTCTTGGCTTCTAAATTTGTTAACAGAGTTTTGACATGAGAAGAAACGAAATTGTCTTTTCTTTTATTACATTTTAATTAAATTTTAGTTTAAAATAAATATGCATTTGCCACTTGTATTACTTGCATGGCAACATTATTTATACTTGTTAATCTATATTATTACTTATTAGACATCTGTCAAATGTGTTTAAATTGTGCTTAAACCCTTTTGTTAAACTTATTTATAAATTTGTTTTAAATCCTTATTTCATTATAAATTACTTAATTTATGTACAAACTATATGCTTTAACCCTTGTTTACTTAAGTATCTATGTTTATATAAACAAATAAACTTCATTTTGTATTTATACAATTTTAAAACAAATTATACTTTAATAAATAACACACATATGTATATTATAAAATTTAGCTTTTTAAATAACATTCAAAAAATTTACTATATTTTAAGCATTTCAAATAATATTTTTGAAGATAACTTTATATCATATTTCTTATTTAAACAAATATATTTTCTTTATTAATCATTATAAAATCTTTTAAAGCAAAATTGGTTTTACAGTTTTGATTCCACCTAAATAAATAATTTTATTCTTAATTAGCCTTTGGGAAAATTTATTACATTTAATTCAGAATATCATTTTTCAAATCAAAATGCATATTAAATATAATTAGAAACAAATTCTTATTAACTTAAAAATAAAAATTTTATATTCAATTTATTTCTAGAATCCAATTTATTTCTCAAATATTTATTCTTGAATTTCAAATTCCAAATTCAATTCAAAAATACATATCATATTTATTATGGAAATTTTCCAATTGATTCATCATTAAATCCAAAATATAAAATTAAGTACCAATAATTTCATAATTTAATTCCAAAGATTAAATTAATTATCAAATTATTTTTAGCTAAAATTCGGGAATGTTACAGCCGTGTGGCATTCTAAGTGATGTGATATGTGATTGTGAGAGGTAATCATTATCTCTAGCCTCGTCAACCGGAAATGACCAAAATAGGGTTAGATGCAACATGGCTAAGTGGGTCATTCCCAAGTAGAATATGATCATCCTCTTCTAGATATATATTTACACGTTATGGCATCGTGTATCTGATTATCGTCGTTTGTATGCTAGAGGGCAATCGGAAAAGGTCGGTAACGACTGAAGGATGACATAGTCGGTACCATCTAGTTATAGAGGTGGGCCGGTCTTGTGTTGGTAGAGGGCAGATGTTCTATGCCTCGGAACATCCATCTAGAGGTGTACCCCTTTGGAAGGTAGGCCCTTCACCTGTTATTTGTATGGAAATCCAAACTCCATTACGTACCTTCCAATTTAATTGTAGAGCCTAGTATGTGGAATTTAGTAATAGTAACAATTTCGGTTATTTTAAATATTATTTGTGCAATAGACACTATTATAATATATAACATGAATTTGATATGAAATGTTTTAATCATCGTAAGGTAAAAACATGTCCGTTTTTATGTGTGGACTTGTCTTACGAGATACTTCTGTTTTGGTAAAGGAAAAGTTTTGGTAACTTAATAAATTCAGTTGAGAAACAACTTAATAAATTCAGTTGAGTGTGTTTCTCACGCTGGTTTACCAAACTGATCCGGGCGTTCTTCCCTTTCGATGCTCGGGTCAGACTGAGTATATTTACAGGTTCAGTTTTGATGCTTTTAGAGCATCGGCAGGAGAGCCGGAGATCTTCATTCCGTATACACATACATGTTTTGTTCGATTATCTGTTGCATTGCTTAGTTGTTGTTGATATTATCAGCATTGTGGGTAGGTTATTATAGCTGTCCAGGCTGATAATTTGTGATTGATTGTCGTACTCTGATTGATGTATGTATATACAGTTTCTGTTTTGTAAAGATCATTGATATGATATGATATGATATTATATGTTTCCTTCTGCGATGTGAGATTCTGTATTATTCTATTTGGTTTTATCTTCTCTCTTTCTTCTCTTCTCTTCTTCTCTCTTCTTTTCTTTCTCTTGACTTTCCGTCACTCTGTGCTTTTTGGGTCGGACATGTGTGGATTATTGTCGATTCAAAGGGTATGGATTTGCGGGTCATCACAGTTTTCTTTCAAAGTTCTTGATTGCTTGAACTATTTCTTTGACGAAGCCAGGGGATTTGTAGGTAGTGATAAAAGTGGGCGTCGGTCTACCCTAGAAGAGCTGTTGATATGCTTCTTCTTCTGTTCTTTTTTTAGTTTTAACTAATTAGTCACGAGAATATTACTGCATGCCCAATGGGGGAGGCATTGTGCCCCCGCACTATTTTGGAGTAAAAATTTGAGAATTTTGTTGTGTCCCTTGATAATTTATATGTACTATTGGGTAGAATACCCCGAGTATCCAGTGATCTCTGTATTTATGTTGCAAAAATATATTTTTCCAATTTATTTAGGATTATGCCTGTTGTTAATATGACAATAAGAAGGGTTGGATACAGCCGTTAGCATAGCCAAGTGACGGCCGAATTTAGGGTGATGGTTTGCACCAGTATAAGTTAAAATGCAATTTAGCTAGTGAGCCCTCTTGGGCATCAAGCGGTCAACCATTGAGTGGTAGACAAGCTCAGTCTCGAACCCAAGCACATGAGTTATGGGGTTATCCTGAGCGACACGTTGTCGGGTACAAGACGATCATTGATCCTAAAGGGAAATCTATTAAGGTGGCTACGTGATGGCTGAATGTAGAGCATCCATTTGCATTTGCATGAGTTGAAATAAAAGTCTAATTATTAGTTCTCTAAAACTTCAAGCGGTCGAACATTGAGTGGCAAACGATCCTAGGCCCGAACCTGAGTGCACGAGCTGTAGGGTTCTCTTAGGTGACACATTGCCAAATACGAAGTGACCACTGATCCTAAGTCGAATATGAGCCTATTGGTTTGTTCGCTCTTATGTGGGATATATAATGATGAAATGGGCTTTATATAGACCGACCTCGAAGATTTATGGAATGAAAATAAACATATATACATAACTTTCCACATCGTAATTAAAAAACTTATCTATAACGAAGGGTGAAGTCCAAGGTAATGATGCCCCGAGTTCTCGGATAAGTCGGTCAATCATGAAAGAGTGGAAGCTCCCGCCACTTCTTCAGAGTTAGGGGTGGCTTTGAAAAAACCAAGGTGCTGATCGGCTAATTGGATTTGTTACAAAATCCACTGCCAATTGTTGGATGCGCTTGTTATAGCATAAGGACACCTTTCTTTTCTTATCTAAGGGGGGTTCCATAACATTCTCTTGCCTTCCGCTGGTTGCCCTTAATCTTGTCAAATCCGTCTTGGATAGGGAAATTCATGATGAGGCGGTTGTTGGAAACGATGACATCCATCTCGGCAAATGTCGATCATCATATTAACAGTTTATAAGCAGATAGGCAATAACCACTACAAAGTTTACCTGGATCATGGCAGCGAGGGGCTCTTGGCCGAATGTTGTTATGAATGAGGTTGTGCCCATTGGAATAAATCCTCTACCCCAAAGCTATAAATGGCAAGGCACACGAGGTGAGGTTGAACGCAGCAAGCCTGAGGGCTTCAAACACATTCATGAGCATGATGTTGACCGAGTTTCCTCCATCCACGAATGCTCGATGCACATTTGAGTTGGCTAAAGCAAGAGTGATAACCATGGGGTCAAGATGAGGGTAGGAGATTGCTATCTTGTCTTCAGGCATGAAGCTGATCTGTCGATATGACTCCAGTCGGGGAATCTTGGACGTCCATTGTAACGACCCGTATTTTGCATATCGAAGGATCATAAAATATTATTTTTATATTCATATGAGCCGTATCACTTTATAACTTTGAGATATGACTACTAATGACATTTCCTATGTTAAGAATTTTTTTGGACGATTTCATCCCTGATAATTTGTAACGGCTATAACTTTTGATAGAAGCCGAATTAGCATCTGATACCACTTCCATTGTAAAGATATGATGGTTTTCGTTTTAGAGGGGTTATAATAGCTATTTGGACCTTTTGGCTAAGAGATATGACTGTTTGAAGGTTCATGGTTTTTGCACAGTTTAATGGATAATTAGTTAGTTTTAGGGCAATCCTGCTAACCCATTTCGGGCTTAAAGGCTATAATATGCTGAACCATCATCCCCAAATCATGTTTACCACTTTCCAAATAGATCCAAGCATCCACTAACCCTTCTCCACCCAAAACCTTCTCTTTTCTCCTCCAAATCAAGTGTAAATCGTATATTAAGAATAGATTGGCAAGGGGATTCACTGGAGATCTTCAAATCTGCAGTTTTCGGGAGGGAAATTACATTTTTTTTGTTCGTTTTTGGATTTGCATCAATTTACATGCAAAACCTGGATTTTGTAGGTTTTGGTGAGTGATTTATCATTTCTCACCTTACTATCTATGTATTTATAGGTTTTGGCATGTTTTAGACTTATTATTAAAGTCAAAATAATGTCTTAGAACTATTTTAAAGTGAATCATGAAGTAAAAACGAAATTAAAATGTTTTAAAGTGTCTTACTCATGTTAATTTGATGTATGTTGTCCTTAAGGGGGGGGGGTTAGGTTTTCGGAAATCCTATATACGGTTTCAATGACAACAACTATATAATGTAAATCGATTATATATAATACATATAGATATATATTTATATACACAGGTACTTCCTAGAACAACATCACTAGAAAGACAGGAACACAGCTCAAAGGAAACTACAAGAGACTACAAGTCGGTAGGTACAAAGGAGCAAAATAAAAGATGCAAAAAACAGACATGCACAAGTATCGGACGTCTGGGTGCACAAGCCAGACGTCTGAAAAAGTCCTCTAGAACAATAAATAGGTGAAACCAGACGTCTGGTAATAGCATTTAGACGTCTGAAAATCTACTATGTACAAAAAATATATAGTATCAGACGTTTGATACGAATACCAGACGTCTGAATTCAAACTCGAATTTCAGATATGAACTACAACTGCCACATATGAATGGACATCTTCGCTTCTCTTTGCTGCAACTCTTCATCATCAACAGAAGCAATATAGAGCACTCTCTAATGGATGCAACTACTCAAGATACCTATCGACAACTATATATAGCATCAAGAATCAAAAGAATAACACTTAACTGTAACGACCCGAAAATTTTTAACAATTTTTAATTGATTCTATAACGTATTTAATTGAATATTTGTGAAATCTTATAATAATTGAATTTTTAAATAAAATGTTTATATATTTAGAATACGTATATTTAAATATAGCGGATTGTAAATTTTCAAATAATTTTATGGAAGTTTATTTAATTGAGAAAACGTGCTGTCCAATTCAAGCTATTAATTGCTTTAATTGATTTCTGAATCAGTGCGTAACGGTTTCTTTTTACTACCGTTAAAGATTTCTATTGCTTAATACTTTTCCAATTCAGGTAGACTTTTCTATTCGTAACCATTAATAAATTTGAGATCATCGACCTTGCTTTTATTATTCCTTGTAGTTTCGTGCACTGACTTTACTTTTCCCACTACCCATAATTTTCTCTATACGTTTCTTTTGCAATTGAAGCGTATATTTATATTTATGGTGGTGCGTTTATTCTGGTCTCCCTTTATTTTTGTTTTTAACGCTCGAAAGAATCTCAAATCATCAAGCTAGTAGCATCCGTTCCTTCCCTCGCTTTCATAAGGCCTATAATATATAAACAACTTGCTTATAATCTGACACAACTTTGTCATCAAATTTAATGTGCCTTCCTCTCCCTATTATTTCGGTTCCAACCTTCCTAGTAAATGGCTTTAATAAATTTTGGCTAAATCATAGCTACGGACTTTTCAAATTTCTTTCATTTTATATTTATTTCCAATTCCTTCATTTGCTTCAAAATTTTTGAACGTGCCTAATCATCTCAGCATGTATATATAATGTAAGCCTACCTTTCCTTAGAAAGCTATTGCTCACAAAATTTCCTGATTTCTTTCCTTTTATCCATTTTTATATCCTTGACTTTCAAAACTCATTTTGTGTTGTACAAACAAACAAAAATTTATTGCTTTAAGTGTATAGCTAAATCAACTATTGACCATTACAATTACATTTATTTTTATATTCATTTCAATTTATTACTTGATAACGTTTTGATGAATCAATGGACAGCTTTATGTTTCTTTTGCTTTTGAAAACTTTATATTTATAGTGTACGTTTCTTTTGCATTTCAAAATTTTGAAACATGCTGCCCCATTTAAGCCATTAATTGTTTTAATTATTTTTCTTAATCGACATGTAACCGTTGCTTTTTATTATTCCTGGATTTACATCCATACTTTAATCTCTGCTGTTCCATTTATTTCATTTGAAATCTAAATTTATTTACCATTCATTTATACGCCTCTTTCTCTTCCTCTTTTTACGTTATTTCCCTGCTTGCAAGATCTGTTGCCATTCCCGTATTTATTTCTTTCCTTTTTGAAATTTAAAACGTATACGTTTTACATTTATTTATTTCTAAACCATCCATTGCCTTTCCTTTAAATCAATCCATTCTCTTCTTATTTGTTTTAATTTATTTCCTCTTTTCACCAACACTCAATCTTTATACATATTTGTTTTAATTCATTTTCTCTATTCATGTGCATTCAATCTTTATACATATTTGTTTTAATTTATTTTCTCTTTTCACCAGCGTTCAATGTTTATATACATATTTGTTTCATTTTATTTCCTCTGCTCACCAGCATTTAATATTTATATATTTGTTTTAATTTATTTCCTCTTTCTTTTTTTTCTCCTTAAATTATAGGAATAAATTCCTAAATTTCCTCTAGCCATTACTATCTTTATTTCTTGCCACTTTAAACAAAATTTCTTTCCACTCTATCAATGAGAGGCTTCTCTTATAAATACAAATCACTCGTACATACCCTACTCCATATCAATAGATATTCATCTCCTCTCTTGCGTGTGAAGCTTCTTCTGTAGGTAAATGGCTGCACTAATTTTTTTTTTCTTATTTCTTTTCTTTTTCTTCTTCTTTTTCCTCCTTTTCTTTTGTTTTCTTATTGTTTATATTGCTTTTGCTTTTCCTTTATTTTAAGCATAACATGCTTCAAGTATATATTTTACATTATAAGTATGTTTATATAGTGCAGCGCAAGTATACATTAAATATAAAGTTATAAACATTTGCATTTGTTCTATGGTTAGTTTTATATGAGTATTTATTGAAATTTGTTTAGTATGCTTTTGAATATACATTGGGTTATTTCATACTGTTTATATATAATATAAGATGTTTAGCAGTCTGCATATATGTTACAGCATGTAAGATTTTTATAAAAAAAAAAGAAAGGTGTTAATTTTATATTGTATTGTTTATAAAAAGGTGTTAATTTTATAATATATATATTGTGGGACAATATACATTTATAAACATATTAATATATAGTGAGTTATAAAACATAAGTTTGATATATAGGTAGAGTTTGCATGGGTTTAAATTTCCTTCTGTTGTTTAAAATATAGTTGTAGAGTTATAAAATTTTGGGGAGAATATATAGTATAATATATTTTAAGTTAGTTTGTGTGTCTGTCCAGAGATGAATTATTATACAAATACAGTTTTATAAGATCTAAGATTTGTTGTTTTAAAATGTAAGTTTATACTAGTGATTATATGGGTTAAAATTTGACATTGATATTTTTAAGATGATAAAGAAAGTTTAATGTAAGTGTTAACATGTAAGCCTGAAGCTTGTTTTAATATTAAAGAAAGTACTGGAATTTAATATGTTAAATTAAGTTGGAGCTGTGCTCTCGCCCTTCTCTTTCTTATAAATATTTTGCAAAAGGTAAATTTATATCAAGTATAAGGTGTGTAGTGTTTCAACAAATTAATAAAAGTCGATATTGGTCTTAACAATAATAATGTGGAATGTTAACTTAAATGTTGATTTAAATATGATTATAAAAAATTTATGTTAATATTGGTTTTAAATATAGTTTTGCAGTTTTCTATTATTTGCATTTGTTTGAAAACGTATGTATGTATATGTAATTTTAATGCGTTTCAAAACTAATATTGGTTAAGAGAGTAGTATAATAGAATATTATTTGTATTTCATTTCGGTCTACATAAAGCAGTTTCTGATCTATTTTCATCGATCTCTATTTATCAGTTGTCCATCGTATTCGTGCCAATCTTGCTTCGCTTTGAAGATTTTGTTTGGATTTGTTCGATGTCTAGATCGTGATCCAGCGTAGCTCAATTCTTTGTCCAATCTATCTAGCCTCGAAAGGTGAGAAATCACTCACGATTAACATTCTTTTATTTACTAAATTTGATTTCAATTGAGACGACAATTGAAATATGAGGTTGTAGTTATTTAAATTGTTATATATGCTATTATCTGTAACTATTCACTTATGGGATATGACACCATATCCTATTGTTTATATATTTATTTTGATGATATATGCCTGTTGTTATTATTATTTACATATCTGTTATCACTCTGCAAGTTCCCTGTTAGTATAGAAATCACTATGGGTTGAAATGATACATACCCGAACAGACTTTAGAATAGGAGAAAATCGTTATGGGTTGAAATGATAAACCCAAGCGATTTTCATTTAATTGAATTGGGATTACGGGTTGGAATGCTATCCACCCATATACATTTAGTGTACGGATTGAAATGATAAATATCTGTAACACTTGACCATATGATAAGAAATATATACAGACATCGTTGGTCCATATATATAAATATTTTGAAATTTAATTCATTGTTTTGGAAAGAAATATATGGTCTTATTAAATGTTAATCCTTAAATTTTTTTATATATAAAGGGTAATGATATATAGATTTAATAATATTTAATTTAGTCAAAATTTGATTTAATACATAAATTATGCTAAATATTTATGTAAATTTTATTCCAAAAGTATTCTGCAATTTACTAAGATTGGGAGATAAATGTGGGTTTATCTAAATGGTATTTAAATAAGGATTTATTCAATTAAATCAATTTGAAATTATTGAATGGGAAATTTAAGGGTATGATTTTGTAACTGGATTTTTATTTAAGTGATTTAATGAATATTTCACGTTTAAATAAATTAAAGAAAATATTGAGTAAAATGTAATTTAAGGTTACTTAAATGATATTGTATCTAATGAGGGATTATTTTAAGACTAGATAATAATGAGGTTAAATCGAGATCTATATGGAACTATTAAATTGAACATTTAATTAAAGATTTAAGCTTTGAACTATATTGGGATTTAAATGGTTTATTTTGAGATTCGGATATGTATTTGAAATCAGTATAGTTGAATTTATTATTTAGAAACTAAATTGATTAAAAAGTTAGTTTGAAACGTTGAATACTTAAAGTTTTGAAATATATTGAACATAAAGGGTATTTTGTGATCTCAAATCCGAATTTGAGATCGATAAAATTGAAGTGGTTATTTTAGAAATTGAGTTGAATTTAAATTAATAAATTGAGATTGAAATAGATTTAAATGGGGTGGTCGGGTTGATGTTAAACGATTTGTAAGTTGAGGGAATTGAAATTTCTTTACTGTACAAATTATTTAATATATAAAAATACTATTTGGGAAGTATAGAGATATTTGAAGTGAAAATGATATTTGGTTTTGAAGTATAAATTAAGTTGAAAAGACTACGGTGTTATAGTGTATATTTCTATTTTTTAGATAGTTCCATGGACACTTAGAGGATGGTTATCCCAAACATCCTCTAAGTTAATTATATTTCAGTTGATATTTCACTTGAGTTAGAATGTTAATCCTGACTCGAGTGTTTTGTATTTTGCTTTACGCTCGGGTCAGACTGAGAGATACAGCATTTGAGACTCATCTTCGAAGTTGGAGCTTTGCTGGAAGATCCAGCTATCTATCCCTTCAGTCATCCAGTTGATTGGTTCAGAGAAGCCATCTGTTGCATTGGAGACTTCATGGCATTTGAACTATTCGGTTGTATTTTATTTCTAACTTTGAGGTATATAGTAGCTTCATGAACTACTATTCTTTATCTATTCCGCTGCATTGTATTACTCTGTGTAAGTGATCTATGATTGATTTATTTACTGTATATTTTAAGTTTTGCCAAATTTTATTAACAATTCGGTATTTTGAATTATTCAAGTCGGACATGTACGGTTTTATTGTCGATTTGAATGGTCCATAATAGCGGGTCGTTACAGTTGGTATCAGAGCTTTGGCTCTAGGCAAAACTTAGCATATATGGTAAATTTATTTACAGAATCACTTTCGTTCGAGTTGAATCTCTTCCTTTTTGACTCAATTTCCTTTGAGTTTTGGAATGTCCCTCGGTTCCGAAATTCATTCTTGTCTCTTCCTATTTATATTCGTTTGATTCTGGAGTATTCCATAACTCCACCGAATGTTTTGTAAAGGGGGTGAAAACACCTTTACAATTGGCATCGATTCACCGAAGATTTTTGTATCCTTGGTTACGATGCTGCTATATCTTGATATGCCGAATTCCATCTCTGGCAATCGAATGTCGATTTGTTTTAGAATTCCGCATCGATCATATCCCTGAAGTCACGGTTGACCCGGTTAAGGTCGCCCGCGATTTATAGAAGTATATCCATCTTCTATTTTGTAATTTAATTATCTCATCTTTGATCGAGTCTATCTTCGAATCAGAATTCTATTGATTGGAGTTCCTCTAATTCAAATCTCTATCTTTGTTTTGAAATCCATTCTTAAAATTATTCTTTGAAAATCGAGTATATTTGCATTTTTGAAATTGTTTTATATATCGAAATTATTATTTTGATAATTATGATTTTATTCTATATAAAAAGTGAAAATGTTTTCGATAAGGATTAATACCTATATATAAAACGAATAAGAAATGTTATTCTATATATAAAAGTTTTGAAAGGATTGGAAATTTCGAAAAATTATAAGAAAGTGATTCATATAAAAATGATTTATAACTGAAGGGTTAAATTTGAAATTCGAGAATTGAATTCCGGTATTTTGAAATTGGTTTTAAGATTTTGGAAAATATATAAAAATAATATGATTTAAAAGTATTTTTCCGAATAAGAAATGTTTCAAATGAGTTCAAATGAATTCCAATAATTTTGAAGAAATTTCAAAGAAGTTTTCAAGAAAATAGAAATCCAGAACTCACTTATGTCGCTGGAAAATAATTTCGGTGATGAGTGCACGCATCATTGACATTGATTTTCGAGTTTCAGAGTGGGGGAGTGGCCACTTTAATAGCTTCGCTATGCAAGTGATTTTGTAAAACCATTTTTGATTTCAAATTCCGAAGTATAATTTGATATTTTAGAAAGATATAAGTATATATTTGAAACAATTTAAAATGAGACCGGTGTTCAGTCCTCGAGTTTCGGATTTAATAATTGGTTTATTGATTTATTGTTGATTTTCAACTGTTGAATTGAAAATTTGATTTCCCTAACTATTTTGAATGTTCGAACACTTCCAAATCGAGATTAAATTTTCAAAGCTAAGAAATTTCGAGGAGTATAAAATGTTTGATAAAGAATATAAATTTAGTTTTGAAAAAAAATATGGTTTTGAATAATGGTTTTCAGAAAGGTAAATTGGATATTTCAAATAGAAATAGATAGTTTAAAAGTTTTAAAGGGATACTTATAGATTTGGAAACTATTTTTAGTATAATTGATTTTGAGAAAATATTTGGTTTTGAAATTTAATTGAAATTAAAACCAGTACTTATATGGTGATTTTGGAAATGAATTTGTTTGACTTGAATTATTTTAATTTGGAAACTGGGATTATTTTCTAAACCTATTATTATGGGAACTTTGAAATTGAGATATTTAATTTGGAAGAAAATTTGGTGAAATCATATATGATTTTGAAACTGATATTGAAATGATTTGAAATTTGAGAACCTTATATTGTTAAGCACTTGATTTGGGAGTGGTCGAACCTATATAAAATGGATTGTATAAGTATGAAGTTGATTTGAAATCTATTGATTTGAAAGGTACTCAATTTGGAAAGAGATTTTATATAATCGAAGTTTATATAAGTATGATTTGATCTACTATTGATTTGGAAAGTATTCGATTTGGGAAAAATGAAATCCTATATATATGGACTTTATATAAGTACGATATTTGAAAGTGATTTGAAAAGGTACTATATGATATATATTTTCGAAGTAAAGATATGGAAAGTGCCTTCTGCTTGATATCCGCTTTGTGGCCACATCGTGGATTTATTCTATCGATATTATTCTCTCTGATTTTTGGTTTTCCGGATGTAATACTCGAGTGTTCCCACCGTGGCGTAACCCATGGTTTTTTTTTTCTCTCGTGAATGCATAGCGCAATTGCTTGGCTGAGTCTTGCCTAGAGGTACGGATTGTTTCCTGGGGGATCCAGGCATAATCATTGTGTATCCTGCAATCTGTGTAGGTCGCGAATAGTAGCGCAAGTGCCTGGCTGAGTCTTGTCTAGGGTTACGGATTGTTTCCTGGGGGATCCAGGCGTAACCATTGTGTATCATGCACTCTACTAGTCATCATGGCGTAACTCGCAGGGCTGAGAAAGCTTACGTATATGGATTGTTTCCTGGGGGACCCAGGCGTAATCATCGTGTATCTGCGAACCATGATCGGACAAAGGTTTCGGTTTGGTTGATTTGTTTGGATTGTACTTTCCATATCTATTTTTAAAAGGTTTTTCAAATATTTTCACTGGGTGTTGAAACAGGTCTACTAAGTACTTGAAGAACTCTAGCTTTGCGCCTGATCAACGCATGGCCAGAGTCTGCAAGAACGAGGATAAACTTGTTAAAACATCGAGTTATAAAAGTATTTTCGAAAGAAAAATTGGTTTCGATATAAAAGTATTTTATTTATAAAGGCATTTTATTATAAAAGTATTTTCAACAAAGAAATTTTGTATTAATATTTGAAATTTAAATTCTTATGGTTTGAAAATAATTATTCGTGCCCGATTCTATTCTTTTGAATCTACCTCATCTGCTCAGCTTTATTTTTCACCTATATTCCGTTTTCGGAATCTACCTTCCTTTCCTTTTTGAATAAATCTTTTAAATATTGCTTATTTGTATACTACATTGTTTTATATAAAATTTTAGTGTTATAAATATTTTTGAAGTTATAAATTAAATAAAACATCTTTAAAGCAAATGATTATTAATTTATTGATAATATTTGAAAGGTATCTTGAGATAAATTAAAAATTTCATAAATTTTGGATTTAATATTTTCAATAGTCTTTGTAAATAGAAGTAATAATGTAAATAATTGTTTGCAAAGGAGTTTAAGAAGTATTAAATATTAAAGAAAATTTAATTTCAAATAAAGTTTTCAAATAAATATTTTAAATAAAATTTATATAGTTTTAAAATTTATTGTTTATCTTGGCTTTCAATCTATTTTTTTCTGGTTGTTTTATTCTCCTATCTCCTTCCTTTTCGGGGACGAAAAGTTTTGAGTGGGGGAGAGTGTAACGACCCAGAAAATTTTAACAATTTTTAATTGATTCTATAACGTATTTAATTGAATATTTGTGAAATCTTATAATAATTGAATTTTTAAATAAAATGTTTATATATTTAGAATACGTTATTTAAATATAGCAGATTGTAAATTTTCAAATAATTTTATGGAAGTTTATTTAATTGAGAAAACGTGCTATCCAATTCAAGCTATTAATTGCTTTAATTGATTTCTGAATCAGTGCGTAACGGTTTCTTTTTACTACCGTTAAAGATTTCTATTGCTTAATACTTTTCCAATTCAGGTAGACTTTTCCATTCGTAACCATTAATAAATTTGAGATCATCGACCATGCTTTTATTATTCTTTGTAGTTTCGTGCACTGACTTTACTTTTTCCACTACCCATAATTTTCTCTATACGTTTCTTTTGCAATTGAAGCGTATATTTATATTTATGGTGGTGCGTTTATTCTGGTCTCCCTTTATTTTTGTTTTTAACGCTCGAAAGAATCTCAAATCATCAAGCTAGTAGCATCCGTTCCTTCCCTCGCTTTCATAAGGCCTATAATATATAAACAACTTGCTTATAGATCTGAACACAACTTTGTCATCAAATTTAATGTGCCTTCCTCTCCCTATTATTTCGGTTCCAACCTTCCTAGTAAATGGCTTTAATAAATTTTGGCTAAATCATAGCTACGGACTTTTCAAATTTCTTTCATTTTATATTTATTTCCAATTCCTTCATTTGCTTCAAAATTTTTGAACGTGCCTAATCATCTCAGCATGTATATATAATGTAAGCCTACCTTTCCTTAGAAAGCTATTGCTCACAAAATTTCCTGATTTCTTTCCTTTTATCCATTTTTATATCCTTGACTTTCAAAACTCATTTTGTGTTGTACAAACAAACAAAAATTTATTGCTTTAAGTGTATAGCTAAATCAACTATTGACCATTACAATTACATTTATTTTTATATTCATTTCAATTTATTACTTGATAACGTTTTGATGAATCAATGGACAGCTTTATGTTTCTTTTGCTTTTGAAAACTTTATATTTATAGTGTACGTTTCTTTTGCATTTCAAAATTTTGAAACATGCTGCCCCATTTAAGCCATTAATTGTTTTAATTATTTTTCTTAATCGACATGTAACCGTTGCTTTTTATTATTCCTGGATTTACATCCATACTTTAATCTCTGCTGTTCCATTTATTTCATTTGAAATCTAAATTTATTTACCATTCATTTATACGCCTCTTTCTCTTCCTCTTTTTACGTTATTTCCCTGCTTGCAAGATCTGTTTCCATTCCCGTATTTATTTCTTTCCTTTTTGAAATTTAAAACGTATACGTTTTACATTTATTTATTTCTAAACCATCCATTGCCTTTCCTTTAAATCAATCCATTCTCTTCTTATTTGTTTTAATTTTTTTCCTCTTTTCACCAACACTCAATCTTTATACATATTTGTTTTAATTCATTTTCTCTATTCATGTGCATTCAATCTTTATACATATTTGTTTTAATTTATTTTCTCTTTTCACCAGCATTCAATGTTTATATACATATTTGTTTCATTTTATTTCCTCTGTTCACCAGCATTTAATCTTTATATATTTGTTTTAATTTATTTCCTCTTTCTTTTTTTTTTCTCCTTAAATTATAGGAATAAATTCCTAAATTTCCTCTAGCCATTACTATCTTTATTTCTTGCCACTTTAAACAAAATTTCTTTCCACTCTATCAATGTGAGGCTTCTCTTATAAATACAAATCACTCGTACATACCCTACTCCATATCAATAGATCTTCATCTCCTCTCTTGCGTGTGAAGCTTCTTCTGTAGGTAAATGGCTGCACTAATTTTTTTTTTCTTCTTATTTCTTTTCTTTTTCTTCTTCTTTTTCCTCCTTTTCTTTTGCTTTCTTATTGTTTATATTGCTTTTGCTTTTCCTTTATTTTAAGCATAACATGCTTCAAGTATATATTTTACATTTTAAGTATGTTTATATAGTGCAGCGCAAGTATACATTAAATATAAAGTTATAAACATTTGCATTTGTTCTATGGTTAGTTTTATATGAGTATTTATTGAAATTTGTTTAGTATGACTTTTGAATATACATTGGGTTATTTCATACTGTTTATATATAATATAAGAAGTTTAGCAGTCTACATATAAGTTACAACATGTAAGATTTTTATAAAAAAAAAAGAAAGGTGTTAATTTTATATTGTATTGTTTATAAAAAGGTGTTAATTTTATAATATATATATTGTGGGACAATATACATTTATAAACATATTAATATACAGTGAGTTATAAAACATAAGTTTGATATATAGGTAGAGTTTGCATGGGTTTAAATTTCCTTCTGTTGTTTAAAATATAGTTGTAGAGTTATAAAATTTTGGGGAACATATATAGTATAATATATTTTAAGTTAGTTTGTGTGTCTGTCCAGAAATGAATTATTATACAAATACAGTTTTATAAGATCTAAGATTTGTTGTTTTAAAATGTAAGTTTATACTAGTGATTATATGGGTTAAAATTTGACATTGATATTTTTAAGATGATAAAGAAAGTTTAATGTAAGTGTTAACATGTAAGCATGAAGCCTGTTTTAATATTAAAGAAAGTACTGGAATTTAAATTGTTAAATTAAGTTGGAGCTGTGCTCTCGCCCTTCTCTTTCTTATAAATATTTTGCAAAAGGTAAATTTATATCAAGTATAAGGTGTGTAGTGTTTCAACAAATTAAGAAAAGTCGATATTGGTCTTAACAATAATAATGTGGAATGTTGACTTAAATGTAGATTTAAATATGATTATAAAATATTTATGCTAATATTGGTTTTAAATATAGTTTTGCAGTTTTCTATTATTTGCGTTTGTTTGAAAACGTATGTATGTATATGTAATTTTAATGCGTTTCAAAACTAATATTGGTTAAGAGAGTAGTATAATAGAATAATATTTGTATTTCATTTCGGTCTACATAAAGCAGTTTCTGATCTATTTTCATCGATCTCTATTTATCAATTGTCCATCGTATTCGTGCCAATCTTGCTTCGCTTTGAAAATTTTGTTTGGATTTGTTCGATGTCTAGATCGTGATCCAGCGTAGCTCAATTCTTTGTCCAATCTATCTAGCCTCGAAAGGTGAGAAATCACTCACGATTAACATTCTTTTATTTACTAAATTTGATTTCAATTGAGACGACAATTGAAATATGAGGCTGTAGTTATTTAAATTGTTATATATGCTATTATCTGTAACTATTCACTTATGGGATATGACACCATATCCTATTGTTTATATATTTATTTTGATGATATATGCCTGTTGTTATTATTATTTACATATCTGTTATCACTCTGCAAGTTCCCTGTTAGTATAGAAATCACTATGGGTTGAAATGATACATACCCGAACAGACTTTAGAATATGAGAAAATCGTTATGGGTTGAAATGATAAACCCAAGCGATTTTCATTTAATTGAATTGGGATTACGGGTTGAAATGCTATCCACCCGTATACATTTAGTGTACGGATTGAAATGATAAATATCCGTAACACTTGACCATATGATAAGAAATATATACAGACATCGTTGGTCCATATATATAAATATTTTGAAATTTAATTCATTGTTTTGGAAAGAAATATATAGTCTTATTAAATTTTAATCCTTAAATTTTTTACATATAAAGGGTAATGATATATAGATTTAATAATATTTAATTTAGTCAAAATTTTATTTAATACATAAATTATGCTAAATATTTATGTAAATTTTATTCCAAAAGTATTCTGCAATTTACTAAGATTGGGAGATAAATGTGGGTTTATCTAAATGGTATTTAAATAAGGATTTATTCAATTAAATCAATTTGAAATTATTGAATGGGAAATTTAAGGGTATGATTTTGTAACTGGATTTTTATTTAAGTGATTTAATGAATATTTCACGTTTAAATAAATTAAAGAAAATATTGAGTAAAATGTAATTTAAGGTTACTTAAATGATATTGTATCTAATGAGGGATTATTTTAAGACTAGATAATAATGAGGTTAAATCGAGATCTATATGGAACTATTAAATTGAACATTTAATTAAAGATTTAAGCTTTGAACTATATTGGGATTTAAATGGTTTATTTTAAGATTCGGATATGTATTTGAAATCAGTATAGTTGAATTTATTATTTAGAAACTAAATTGATTAAAAAGTTAGTTTGAAACGTTGAATACTTAAAGTTTTGAAATATATTGAACATAAAGGGTATTTTGTGATTTCAAATCCGAATTTGAGATCGGTTATTTTAGAAATTGAGTTGAATTTAAATTAATAAATTGAGATTGAAATAGATTTAAATGGGGTGGTCGGGTTGATGTTAAACGATTTGTAAGTTGAGGGAATTGAAATTTCTTTACTGTACAAATTATTTAATATATAAAAATACTATTTGGGAAGTATAGAGATATTTGAAGTGAAAATGATATTTGGTTTTGAAGTATAAATTCAGTTGAAAAGACTACGGTGTTATAGTTTATATTTCTATTTTTTAGATAGTTCCATGGACCCTTAGAGGATGGTTATCCCAAACATCCTCTAAGTTAATTATATTTCAGTTGATATTTCACTTGAGTTAGAATGTTAATCCTGACTCAAGTGTTTTGTGTTTTGCTTTACGCTCGGGTCGGACTGAGAGATACAGCATTTGAGACTCATCTTCGAAGTTGGAGCTTTGCTGGAAGATCCAGCTATCTATCCCTTCAGTCATCCAGTTGATTGGTTCAGAGAAGCCATCTGTTGCATTGGAGACTTCATGGCATTTGAACTATCGGTTGTATTTTATTTCTAATTCTGTGGTATATAATAGCTTCATGAACTACTATTCTTTATCTATTCCGCTGCATTGTATTACTCTGTGTAAGTGATCTATGATTGATTTATTTACTGTATATTTTAAGTTTTGCCAAATTTTATTAACAATTCGGTATTTTGAATTATTCAAGTCGGACATGTACGATTTTATTGTCGATTTGAATGGTCCATAATAGCGGGTCATTACATTAACTCACCTTACTTACTTACGCTTTCTGATTCTATACTCTATTCTTGATCTTTGCACTCTAGAAATTCTTACTTGTATTCACTCTTCCATATACACAGTTTCTCATAGATAATATTCCCTAGTGATATATTGGAAACAATTGTACTAATTGGTCAACATTCGTTTTATATTAGAACACACATTTGACAAGAACACCTTATTGTAACCAAGCCTATTCCTCCGGGTGAAGCGAGGGTTTTTGATAGTAGAATTCCGTAGGGGAGCTTTGGGACTGGATGTAGGATGAGAGGTCCAAACCAGTATAAAATCCTGGTATGCTTATTCTATATTTACTTAGATTAATGTTATTTTAGTTGCATTATAATTTTGTCACATATACTTGCATATACATTACACGATCCACCCCGTAGACTTTCAATTGGTATTAGAGCAAGGTTTGATCAAAATATAGTAACACGATTTGAATCTGTTTAATATGGAAAGTATTTCAAGAAGGTCAATCCACAACACGTCCCCCACTTTTTAATGGTTCTAATTATGCATATTGGTCAACATATATGATAATTTTTATGAAAGCTAATGGATTAGTAATTTGGTCAGCCACTCAAAATAAATATGAAGCATCTGACATTGTTATGAACATATGGAATGCTGCATAAAAAACCACAGCTTCTAATAATGCCAAAGCTACGAATGTTTTATTCTGTTCATTAGATAAAAATGAATTTTCACATGTCATGTTATGTAACACTGTATATGATATTTGGCGTGCCTTAAATTTACACACGAAGGCACAAACAATGTTAAACAAACTAAAATTTCAATTTACAAAATCAATTTTCATCATTTAAAATGAAACAAAATGAATCTATAGTGGACATGTACTCTAGATTCTAAATTATTCAACACGATTTAATGGCACTAGGAGTTAAATTCATAAAAGTTTGATTTAGTACCTAGAATACACAATTCTTTAACTTCAGAGTGGGAAAGAAAAGTACTAGCTATCGTATAAGCTAATGACCTCTCAACACTCTTAGTTGAAGAATTGATAGGAAATTTAATGTCCTATGAAGCTAATCTGCAGGCAAGAAAAGAAAAAAATTCGAAGAAGAAAAACGTAGCATTTCTAGAAACAAATGAAGACTCCGACTTAAACGAAGAAGAAACCGTATTTATTGCCAAAAACTACAACAAATTCAAGAAGTTTAGAAAAATGACCATATTTCAAAAAGGAGGAGAGTCTACGTCAACCAAATGCTATGATTGTGATCAATTTGGATATATGAAGAATGATTGTCCTAAGCTCAACAATGATAAAAAGAAGAACAAATTTGAATAATTCAAAAAGAAGAAAGCTTTCATAGTAACATGGGATGATACAGACTCTTCATCGTCATCGGACAGTGATAGCGATAGTGACGGAAAACAAGCTAATATATGTTTTATGGCACAAACTGATGAGGTACCCAAAATAAAAAATAAGGAGAAATGGATACTTGATAGTGGATGCTCCAAGCATATGACCGGAACTCAAAAATGTTATCAAATATAACATACATCAATGGTGGAACGGTAACTTTTGGAGATAACTCAAAAGGATATGTCATTGGCATTGGAGAAGTCATCAACTCTGGTATTTCCAACTCTCCTATTTTTACGAATGTTTTGTTAATAGAAAATTTAAAACACAACCTACTTAGCTTTAGTCAATTATGCGACAAAGGTTTTCAAATTAATTTCGAAAAAGATGGATGTAATATTTTCAACAATAACTAAAAATATTATCTTTGAGGGTTTTAAAAACAAAAATACTTATGTCTATATGAATATAAATCGAAATTCAAACTTAAGCTTAACCGCCAAACATGACGTCCAAGGTTGTGGCATAAGTGATATTCTATCATATTAATTTTAAATATATTAATAAATTAGCAAAATATGAGCTAGTTAGAGGTTTACCTAAAATAAATTATAAAGTAGAAATTTTTCGTGACGGTTGTTAAATTGGAAAACTAAAGAAAAGCTCTTTTAAATCTAAAAATAATATTTCTACAAAACAACCATTACAATTATTACATTTAGATTTATTATGTCCAACTCAAGTACGATCTATAAATCACAACAAATATGTTTTCGTAATAATTGATGATTTTTCAAGATATACATGGACTTTATTTTTAAAACATAAAAGTAACACCTTTGGTATGTTTAAATTTTTTGCTAAAAGAATTAAAGCTCAAAAGGATTTTTTTTTTTTTTTTTTTTTTGGGAAAAGGTTAGCCGCCTCATTAAAAACCTGAACCTATAGCCAGCGTGGATATAGGACAGGAAAAAAGAGTGCGGCGCTTTATTAGCAACATATTAACAAAGCAAGAGAATCTCTATACAACAAAACACACTGATCAAAACAAAAAAAACAACCACCCAAACAAAACTGAAATCCAATAACATATAAACACCACCTAGAAAGAAAAGTCAAAACGAACAATGGAAACAAACAGCACACCCGATACCATACCTTCTATCTTCTTCAGAAGAAAAAGGAAAGGAAAGTGAATCACTCCCCCACCATGTCAAAGCCCCATCGATCTAAGATTCTTCTACTTCTACTAGAACTTGCCTTCTTCTTCTTCTTCACTTTGCTCCCCAGAATCTTCAGATCCATTTCAATTAGCTTCCATCTGTCCAGATTTGATATTCTTCGATCATCGTGTAGCCTGCTATTTCGTTCTTGCCAAATGTGGTGAATAATAGTGGAAAAGCTAGCGAAAGCTAAGTCTGAAGCCAGATCTGATGCAGAGAAATTTGTGATAAGGAGTTGAACTCCCTCTTCCATAGTCATCGAGATTGGTTGAGGTAACTCCATTAAATTACAGCAAGTACACCATAAGTAGGCAGAATAAGAACAACAAAAGAATAAATGAGAATGATTTTCAGGAACTTGGTTACATAGGAGGCAATACCTATCTGAATTATAACCCCATTCAATTAACTTATCTCTAGTAGGCAGACGGTTGTATATAGCTTTATAGGCAGTTAAAGACATCCTGGGATTATTACAGTGGTTCCAAATAATTTTTCCCCAATCCACAGTAGAATGTTGAATTCTAGCAGCATTCCAGGCAGATTTGTAACTAAAACCTTTTTGATCCCTATTCCATTTCCAATAATCTGAACTAGCCGCAGAATCTATTTGAATATTGGATATCTGATTATATAATTGTCTAGTGAAAGGAACCAAATCCAAATTAAAAGTACCATCTTGCATGATAGATGATACAGTATCATTTATATGACCATATAGATGTAAGCTGTCCCAGCCTAGAATAGAGACCATACTTTCACTATTTATCCAAGGATCATGCCATAGAAGCGTATTTCTCCCATTAACAATGACTCTAGAAATATTATTTCGAGCAATTTGTCTGTGTTTGAGAATAGATTTCCAAGTACAAGAAGAGTTATTATCAATCTCCATAGTCCAAAACTGCTTATTGTCACAATATCTTTTGTTTATCCAGCGAGACCAAACATTCTTTGAATTTATAAACTGCCAAAGAAGTTTTAGACTAGATGCTTTTATAATATCAGTAAAGTTTCTCAAGCCTATTCCTCCTTCTAATTTAGGACGACAAAGAATATTCCAGGCAATTTTGTGCACTTTACCATTCCAAATAAAATTAGCACACATTTTATTTAATTTGTCTATAGTCGCCAAAGGGAGTTGATAAACCATCATCCAATACATGACCATAGGAGTAATAACAGAATGGATTAATTCGATTCTCCCAGCCATGGATAAAAATTTGCAATCCCATCCATTTAATCTATTGTTAATATTATCAAAAAGAGCCCCACAATCAGAGAAATGTAGATAGTTATGCGATAGAGGCACACCTAAATACTTAACAGGAAGTTTACTTTCTTGCATGTTAAAGATATTCATAATTTCCTGCTTATTTGTTGATCCTTTACTAAAATATAGCTTAGATTTGTTATTGTTAACATTTAATCCCACATATGTTTTGAGCTTCTTTAAACAATTTGAAATCACCTTTGCACTTTTAGAAGAAGCCCGAACAAAAATCATCAAATCATCAGCATAGAGAAGGTGAGTGATAGCCGGTTCAAAATTGAAAGGAGGAATAATATCTTTGATTTTGTATGCCTTCAACATCAATATAGAAAAATACTCCATAGCCACACAAAATAGATACGGAGAAAGGGGGTCACCTTGTCGAATACCTCTATTACTAGATATCAAACCCTTAGGGTATCCATTTATCATTATAGAGAATGTAGGAGTAGATATGCAGTTGTATATTAATTTCACCAATTTTTCAGGAAAACCCATCCTTTTGAGCATATGAATAATGAAATTTCTATTAACCATGTCATATGCTTTTTGTAAATCTAGCTTCAGACAAAACTTACCCGCTCCTTTCCGATTAAAAAATCTTACTTGTTCATGAGCAAGTAAGATATTTTCAGATATCACTCTTCCAGGAATAAAAGCTGATTGGGCTTCAGATATAAGGTGACTAAGAAAAGGCTTAATTCTATTGCAAATGACTTTTGCAATTATTTTGTATATCACATTACAACACGATATAGGCCTATAATCAGCAAGAGAAGTTGGATTATTTACTTTAGGCACAATAGTAATAAAAGTATGATTCACACCTTTGTCTAATTTGCCAGTATTGAGAACCTGATTAGTCATATTCGTCAATATTCTTTTAAACTCATTCCAATGAACTTTGAAATTTTTTGCAGAGAAACCATCCGGACCCGGACTACTATTATCAGACATGGAGAAAATGGCATTATGCACTTCCTCAGAACTAACTCTCCTAGACAAGAATTCTCTTCCTCCATCATTTATTTTAAAGGTACTATTTATTTCAGGGAATTCTATATTACCATCATCTCCATTAAAAATCTGGGAAAAATATGAAATTGCTTCTCTTTCAATAGAAATGGGATCATGTACTAGTTTACCATCAGTAGATATTATGGAGTTAAGATTAGATTTATGTCTTCTCATTGACATTTTAGAATGAAAAAATCTTGTACATGTATCTCCTTCAGTGAGCCACTCCACTTTGGCTTTTTGAGTAGCATTAAGAAATTCGATATTATTTTGCTCCTTCCATTTTTTGCAGGCTGCCATCAAATTTTCAAAAGTTGTAGAGTTACCTGGATTGTTATCAATACACTTTAGAGCTAAAGCATATTCCTGTTCCAGTTCCTTCAGAATCTTACCATCTAAGCATCTACTAGAGCTCCATGCTTTGAGGTAGAATTTACATGCTTTCATCTGTTGTCTAATTTTATGTAGATAAGAACCCTCAAAGGTTAGATTAAAAGCATTAGAGAAACATTCCCCATAACCATCTAGTAAATTCCAGGTGTTCACATATCTGAATGGTTTCCCTACAGTAGACAAAGGAAGGTCCAATAATTTAAGACAGATCGGGACATGATCACTAATAGGATTAGATATTCCAAAACTGGTTAGGTTTGGGAATTTGTTCATTAAAAGATCATTACATAACATTTTGTCAATTTTAGTGGCCACTCCCCTTTTCTCCATGTAAAATTGAAGCCCAGTATAGGCATTTCAATCAATCCTGAATTGATGACACAATTTTTAAATCCTTCCATTTGACTAAAAGGAACAGCAGTACCTCCTTTTTTATCTGAAGGGGAAAGTATATTATTAAAGTCACCCATAAGGCACCAAGGCATGTCAGTATAAATGGATTCATTGGACAAAACATCCCATAAAAGAACTCGGTCTTTTAGAAAATTACTAGCGTATACAAAAGATAATTTCATTTTGAATCCTCCAGAATTCATAAGATTCATAGAAATATGCTGCGAAGTCATATGAGTAGGCTCAACCTACCAAGTTGAGCTTTCCCAAATTACAAGAATTCTTCCTTTACAAGAGCATATGTTATTATCCACACTGGACCAATTATTATTCATCCTATTCATTAATTTTTGTTTAGCATCATTACTTAATTTATTCTCTAGCAAACCAACTATGGTTGGTTTATGAGACATTAGAAATTTAAAAACTGCCAATTGTTTACTAGCAGCATTTAAACCTCTAACATTCCAAGCAATTATGGTCATTTAACTTTTGAGTGGCTCCTTGTTTGCCTTTTAGGAGGAGCAAAATTATTTGGATCAACATTTTTCTTTGTATTCTTTTTTTTGTTTAACTCTTCAATTTCTTCCACAAATTCCTTATTAACTTCAATAAAATGTTCCACATTCATGACAGGAGCCTGCTTAGAAATGAGTAGATCATCCACAGCAATATGATCTATTAACTCTTCATCAGAGTCAGATAAATCTTCGATAAGGCCTTCACCTGATTCTAGATTGAAATCAGGTATTCCTTCTTGTTCTTGATCCTGTTGTGATTCATTTAAATTATTTAAAGTGTTTTGCAATACCTTATCTTCTGATATTTGCTTAGGATTATTATCTTTGCTTGAGCTACCAACTAACTTTGTATTTTTACACCGTGGCAGATTAGCTGTAGTACCTGGTTCAGATGCATTTCCTTCTACAGAATTTATCACTGCTTCCTCTACTTGGAGATAGGACGAAAGGTCAAAGTCCATTGACAGCTGGTTGAACCGATTTTCTGAAATCTTGATGCTAGGAAGTTGATTGTTTATGTTCTCTTGAGTCTGTATATTTTTATTTGCATTTTGTTGTAATAGATTAAATTCACCTTCCCTTCCGCTATCATTGTTTAGCTGTGATGTTTTAGATTCAATATCTCTGCTAACATTTATATTTTCGTTTCCCATACTGATATTAGCACTATTACTGTTTATGACATCTTCACTGACAAAATGCAGAGCTTCATTACATATTACATTTGTTTTCTGAATCCATTTACTTGTACATTTGATTTTACATTGTTCAGTGGAATGACCAAAAATTTTGCAACCCTTACAAAATATTGGTTTATAATCATACATAACTGACACTTGAAATTCCTCTCCATTATGCATTACCACATCTACATAGTTTGGAAAACCATCTTCAGCATACATTTCAATTAACACTTTAGCATATGCTATCCTAGATTCATCCGCCGTGATTTTGTCCATTTTCATAGGCTTACCCAAAACACTCGCTATAGCACTAATCGCTTCCTTATCCCATAAATCCAATTCAAGATTATGCAGCTTTACCCAAATCGGCATTGAAGAGAGTAAATCTCTACTAAACCTCATTCCTGCCTGCCACTTCTTAAGAATTATAATACGATTATCAAACAAATACGGCCCTCCCTTCATTACATTCTCACAATCCGACGCATCTTCGAATCTAATTATAAAAAATCCATAATCCCGAGCCAGTAAATTAAACTGTTTTTTTGGTTTCCAAGTCCGTTCTATATACGCTTTCAGATGTTTATGATATGGTCTAGATCCATAAACATAAAATATAATAGAATTTTTCCACTTATCTGCGGCCCTCTTGTTCATTTCAGTGTCGATAAAAGCCTTTTTTTCTGATTAACAATTAGTGGTTGTTTGAAATTTAATTTTACTAGCTCTTCTGAACCACCAAATCCCCCATCTGCAGCATTCCTCCATTCTTTATTATGTCCTTCAGCTAATCCATTCTTGATTTTGTTTCAATCAATCGTACGAACAGAGAAACAATTTTGATTATTTGAAACATTAGTATTTCCAATACCACCTTGGTTTCCAGTTGATTTCGTATTATTCGGCATCCCAATTTGGTCTTGATTGTATTGCTTCCTCTGATTTTCGATTCTTCCTTTGGCAAGAGACTTACGATCTCTAGGCTCATTCGATTGATTTTGTATTTGAACTCCAGAATTATTCGATGTACCAGATCCACCATATCCATCCGAAGCAACTTCTTTACCATGAGATCCAGATCTGCCACTTTCAATATGTTGATTACGAGAAGACCTCGATTCAATTACCGTCGCCTCATTATTGGGGGGGGGGGGGGACGGGAAGATTATCTGCGTGGAAAACCTTATCCGGAGGACGAGAAAGATTTTTTTTTTGGGGATTTTTTTTTTCCTGCGAATTCGAATATGATCTTTTTACTAATTTTTGTAATATAAAGGGCATAAGTCATAATTTTTCTTTTCCCCACACACCTCAACAAAATGGTGTAGTAGTAAGAAAAAAATCGTACGTTACAAGAATGTGCACGAACACAATTAAATAGTAGTGGTTTACCAAAACATTTTTGGGCTGAAGCTATTGCTACGACTTATTATGTTTTGAATCGAGTAAACATACGACCTATGAGTAAACATATTAGTTTTGAAATATTTTTTTGGAAGAAAACCTAAAGTATCATACTTTAAAACTTTCGGATCAAAATGTTTTATACTAAATACAAAACATGATTTGGGAAAATTTGACCCGAAGGCCGATGAAGGAAACTTTGTTGGATACTTGGATCGCAGCAAGGCGTATAGAATTTCTAACAAACGTACTAACACAATTGAAGAAAGTTTACATGTTTCATTTGATGAAAATTTTCCTAACCATCATACTAATGACGACGAAGAAATTATTCCAATAACAAATACAACAAACTCATCTAATATTGAGACAAATAATACTTTAGTGTCACCCTTTGGAATCCTAAAAGATCGTCCAAAAAATAATATCATTGTAGATCTTAAATCCGGAGTAACTAGAAATCGACTTAACCAAATAAGTCATATAGCATTTGTGTCAAATGTTGAACCAAAAAATTATAAAGAAGCTTCAAATGATAATTTTTGGATAATAGCCATGCAAGAAGAATTAAATCAATTTGAACATAATAATGTTTGGGAATTAGTATCAAGACCAGAAAATCAATCAGTTATTGGAACAAAATGGGCATTTAAAAACAAAGCAGATGAAAATGGAAATATAGTTAGGAAAAAAGCACGTTTAGTCGCTCAGGGTTATAATCAAGAAGAAAGTATCAGTTACGACGAAACTTTTGCTCCAGTAGCAAGACTTGAGGCCATACGTACATTACTTGCATTTGCAAGTCATCACAATTTTAAATTATTTCAAATGGATGTCAAAAGTGCGTTTTTAAATGGTTTTATTAAAGAAACCGTATATGTTAAACAACCTCCATTATTTGTCCATGAAAAATATCCCAGACATGTTTTTAAATTGCACAAAGCCCTATATGGTTTAAAGCAATCCCTCATGCCTGGTACAAACATCTTAAGAATCATTTTATTACAACTGGTTTTCAAATAGATAAAATAGATACAACCTTATTTATTAAACAAGAAAATAACGACATGTTAATTATACAAATTTATGTAGACGATATGATTTTTGGTTCCACTCATGAAAATCTTTGTACTCAATTTTCAAATATTATTAAAAAAGAATTTGAAATGTCTCACATGGGCGAATTGAATTTATTTTTAGTTTACAAATAAAAAAACTTGAAAATGGTATTTTTATTCAGCAAGAAAAATATTTAACGTTCTATTACATCATCTTGAAATGGATGAAACTTCAAGCAAACCAACACCAATAAGCACTAGTGTTCACATGAAAAAAGAAGATAACTGAAAAGATTTTGATGAAAAATTATATCGTAGTATGATTGGCTCCTTACTTTATTTAACGGCTAGTCAACCCGACATTATGATGAGCGTATGTCTTTGTGCCCAATTTTAAGCAAAACCAAAAGATTCTCACCAAAGAGTTGTTAAACGTATCTTACGTTATTTATCTAGTACTAGAGATTATGGTTTGTTTTATCTTAAGGGATTATCGTTTGAACTAGTTTCATATAGTGACGCGGATTTCGCTGGATGTAAAATAGATCGTAAAAGTACTAGCGGAACATGCCACTTTATCGGACAATCATTGTTTCATGGTTTAGAAAAAAGCAAAATTGTGTCTCCTTATCCATTTGTGAAGCCGAATATATTTCAGCGGCTTTAGCATGTGTACAAGGTGATATACATGCAACAAACGCTTAAGGATTTTGGCAAAGTTATTGATAAATCACCAATATATTGCGATAACACAAGTGCAATAAATTTATCAAAAAACCCTGTAAATCACTCACGTATTAAACACATAGATATACGACATCATTTTTTACGCAAAAATGTAGACGAAGGAATTATTACATTAGAATACGTAAATATGGAGAATCAAATAGCAGATATTTTCATAAAATCACTAAATGAACAAACATTTGCTAAACTGCGACGCGATTTAGGAATATGCTCTCTTAATGATCTTCTCAGCTGGTACTACATTTCATTCACTCTATTTTTGGCTAATTTTTTTTATCCACAAATCTAAATTTTAACACTAACCAACAATTTTTTAGAAATTTATTTTCTGAAATTATATATGTATAACCTTTTGAATCATGTATAAATAGCCTTTCTTTTTACAAAACAAAACGTAAAAATATATATAGATTTCATATTCTATTTTACAGAAAAACAAAAGCATGTCTTCCGACAACTCTCATCTCTTCTTCTCAACATTATCATCAGATAGTTTAGCGGATACCCCTCATCACCTTCCTACCCTGACACCAGATCAGGAACCGACCTATTAGTGGTCTTCCTACCACACTCAATTCACTCCCGATAAAAAAGGTCTAAACGATCTTTATTTGTCTCTCCTATCACCAAGGAGAAAATCGATGTGAAACATTATTATCAAAAGCAAGAAATAGAGTTACAACGAGAACTATATTTTGAATAAAAAGTCACTGCGAGACGACTAAGTTCTCTGGAGCAAATATCGATCAAAATTTTCAATTCATGAAAAAAGGATGTACATGAACCACTTACGATTCCTTGCAGTTCTCTGGATCCTTCTGCATCTTAATGTACACCTTGGGATCCTTCTCCTAAGCAATTATCTGGTTCCCCAAGAACCAACGAACGTGGAAATATTTGGTCTCCTCTCAAGCCATGGAAGGACAGCCCCTTTGAAGATCGCAATGCTCCATCTTCATCTAAATAAATTTAGTTATTCTCATTGTATTTTCATCTACGTATATTCGTATTTGTCTTTCAAAAATTAATAATATTATGTTTCACTAAAAAATCTCTCGAAAAATAAGCAACAACCTTCAAAATAAATCTATTTTTAGACATACTGCACATTTCAGACTTCTGGACAATGCCCTCAGACGTCTGACACCTTTGTAACACACCCTTTTTTTATACCGTGCATGTATCAGACATCTGATATAAACTTCCAGACGTTTGAAAATTATCTCAGCCTAATAAAAATTATAAACCAGTCTATTTCAGACGTCTAAAATAGTGACCAGACGTCTGAACAAAGTCTCTACCTCCTTAAGATACAAACTCAGGCCATTTTCAGACGTCTGATATTATATCCAGACTTTTGAGAAAACTATTTGTCTTAAAAAATTACACTTCGGCCTATTCCAGACATATGATTCTACATCCAGACGTTTGAAAAAACTCTCCGGCTTCCAAAATTTACAACTCGGTCGATTCCAAACATCTACTACCAACAACCAAACGTCTGAACATATGTACTATCTTCATTCTAGGTAAAATCAAACGTCTGATTCACCTTCCAGATGTATGACATTCGATCGATACTCATAAGTAACCTTATAATGTCTATTTTTTCACTTTCCTCACTTTCATTTCATTTTATTTCTACTGCAAATTCAATCCCCTAATTCTCCAGATCGCTTTCTCCTCCAAATCGCTCGAATCTCATGGCACCCAAAACAAAAAACCCTAAAATCTCTAAACACAATTAAGAAAAGCTACTTCACCAAACCTGCAAGTATGTTCTGATTATCAAATTGAGAGAAGGATGAATCGTGTACCACATCCAATCAAAAGATACGAAGACATTCAAAAGAAGAAGCTACATACAGGTCCATTTTATAATTTTCTTAAGTTCCCCATGTATGATTTGGATGAAATGTGCGAAAATGCTGGGTTAGAAACATTGACTTCCTTCAATCCGAATAATGTCCAAATCAATCAAATCGCCATATTTCTTTTCTATGCTAACCCCGATAGCACTGCCGTATGGAACACCGAAAATGAGGATAGTTGGCTTTGATCAAGTGTTTACGGCAATACTATCCTTCTAACTTCGGGAATAGTAGGCCATACTTTAGGATGTTCCGACTTCGACGAAAACTTGTATAACATCTCGGATATGCACTTTAAACCTAGAGATAATATTACACATCAGATATGGAAAGACGAAATGCCTAGATTTTCATCAAAATACTTGAGACCTAAGGCGATACTTAGCACTAGAATAATTATCAATACTATCATTCCTCGCCTTGGTAGCCACGAGCAAACCACAGAGTTAGAGCACAAGGCTTTGTATGCTATCTTCAATGGAATTAGGGTTAATTGGGTGAAATTTATATTTGACTAGCTCAAACACTATTGGACTCGATCACTTCCATCTATCATTTGTCCTACCTACATTGTACGTCTTTTGAAAGCTCACAACATCCCATCGTATTTATCAACTTTTGAAATATTTCTCCGAAGTACGCTTCCACAAAATTCTTCTCCCTAATGCACTTACTAGAAAATCCTCTAGATTTTATATCATTTGAAGAATGGACGCAACGTCGTCAAGGTAGTCAAGCTAGGCTTCCACCTCATTAACAACCTGAACCATCATAAGAAGTAGAGAAACATTGCGAGAATACTCCTCCTCCTCCTGCACCTTTTGATTATTTGCGCCAAGTCGACATTTTGGAGACTCGCACTGAGACGAATCCAAATGAAAGTATTCGTGACTTAACTCTCCAAAATCAACTTATTCTATCACGCAATCAAAATTTATTGGCTAAGCGTATTGATAGTTTTGAAATAACGTTTGCTTTATGCCTAGCCATAGTTGAAACATCTCTTTCAACAACTCTATCTATTCTAAAGAAGGTTCTTCAATGAGTACGTGGCCCTACACCACCTTCGGAAGATTGGCCAACTCCAGTGCCTTCTCCTCCTACTTCAAAACATTTTAAACTTTTTGAAGAAGAAAAAGAATCTCTCGAACATGCTCCGAAATCTCCTAAAAAACAAGCTAGCTATTCAAAGAATGAATATGAAGGAGAAGATCAAGCTCAAGATAAAATTTCCCCAAAAGATGCTTAGATTTTTTTCAAGATTCCATTTTTTTATTATAATCAACAATCTATGCATGTAATCATTCAATATGTTTGATGAAAAGTGCTTTTTGGTTTGTTATTTCTGTGTATGTTCGTATATCCTTCCGAAGATTGGTAAATAATAAATGATATTAACATGATGTCAAATTTAAAAATTATTAATGCTTTTTGATAATGCCAAACGGGGAGAAATAATGGGAAGCACGTATTCAGGGGAAGATTTATAAAACTATATCTAAGTACATTGTATAGTTGTCATCATCAAAAAGGGGGAGAATGTTAGAAAATCCAATATACGGTTTCAATGACAACAACTATATAATGGAAATCGAATATACATACATATTTATATATATAAGTATCACTAGAAAGACAAGAACAAGGCTCAAAGGACATTACAATAGATTATAAGTCGATAGGTACAAAGGAGCAAAAGAAAAGTTACACAAAAAAGACATGCACAAGTATCAAACGTCTGATGCACAAGCCAGATGTCTGAAAAAGTCCTCTGGAACAACAAACAGGAAAAATCAGACGTCTGATAATAGCACTCAGACATCTAAAAAATCTACTATATACAAAAAATATATAGTATCAGACGTTTGATCCAAATACCAAACGTCTGAATTCAAACTCCAATTTCAGATATGAACTTCAACTGCCACATACGAATGGACATCTTCGCTTCTCTTTGCCGCCACTCTTCATAAATCAACAGAAGCAAATGTAGAGCACTCGTTAATGGATGAAACGACTACTCAAGATACTTATCTACAACCTTATATAGCATCAAGAATCAAGAGAACGACACTTACCTCACCTTACTTACTTATGCTTTCTGATTATATACTCTATTCTTGATCTCTGCACTCTTGCAATTCTTACTTGTATTCACTCTTCCATATACACAGTTTCTCATAGATAATATTCCCTAGAGATATATTGGAAGCAATTATACTAATTGGTCAACATCCGTGTTATTAGAACACATATTTGACATGAACAACTTATTGTGACCAAGCCTTTGCCTCTGGGTAAAGCGAGAGTGTTTGATAGTAGAATTCCAAAGGGGAGCATCGGGAATGGACATAGGACGGGAGGTCCAAACCAGTATAAAATCCTGCTGTGCTTATTCTATATTTACTTAGATTAATATTGTTTTAGTTGCATCATATATTTTGTCACATATACTTTCATATACATTACACGATCCACCCCATAGACTTTCATTAGGCTATGTTAGAGACACATAATAGGACAATTTTCCATAAATTGTTGTATGTTTGCATGTTTGAATGTTGTTTGGTGCCTCTATGGTGATGGTTGTATGGTTGAAACGCTCATCAGAGCGACTTAGAGTTAGGGACCATGAGTCGGGCTTCGATGGATTAACTCAAGGTTGTTGAGAGTTGTATCCATGCATATGGAATTCACAAAGGTTGAAAAATGGAGTATAGCGATGAAATCGATGTGAAATTAGAGATAATGTTGGTTTTGGTTCGGCATGGTCGATCCATTAGGAGCATGGTTTGGTGGTGGAGAAGACCAAATGGCAATTGTTGTTCAGTGTTGTCATAGAGGATTGGACATCGTTAGATGTCCAATAGTAGCAAGAAAGATAAACCAACATTTGTTGTCCGGTGGTACCATTGGAGATCGAACAACATTTGCCGTTCGATGAAGTTATAGGAGGTCGGACAAGAATTCATGTCCGGTGGCTCTAGGCCTAGGTACCGAACATGGAAGGGTGCTCGAGGTTGCATCTTAGCATGTTGGAACCACTTCGGGTCGATTGCATGTTTAGACTAGACAGAGGTGCGAGATTAAGGAACTTTGAGTTTGGGGAGATGATGCTTTAGGGTTCCTCATGAATTGCTTTGGGGCTTTTGTAGGTGACTTAGGGATAAGGTGGGTGACCTCGAACAACTAAGGATGGCCTTCAATTCTATGCGGCAACAGATGAAGTGATAACGTAACACTTCGACATGATGACTTAGAGACCATAGTACAATGTCACTATGACTTACGATGGGTATCTAGAGGCATTCCAAAGATGACAACTTAACGATTTGAGTCGTGACGGTGATCGACAAGGGAAAATTCAGTAATAGGGCCTTGTGAGGAGGATTTGCAACTGTGTTCTACTATGTAGATAGACATGATGGAATAACGATTGAGTTCCAATAGGGAGACACACGCAAATGGGGTGTTGATAACTCAGAGGCTTCTAATGTGCTCGTAGAAGGGGTATGTGTAGATGCTCACTTGGATTTGCAATCGTGTCCTGACCTTGCGATAGTAGCTTACCCTATGTTTTGCGATTGTGAACCTAGTTCCTAGCCTTTCAGAGTGGCATCGATTTGAGCACCAATGAAGAGATTTCGACTGAGTCCTAAGTTTTTGATTATGCCATACGATTTATCATATATCCAATGCACACGAGTGACTGTGAGGATTGTTTGTTGGATGCCATGTTTCCATGGTTGTTTACCACTTTAGGGTGTCACACGATGTAGGTATTTTCGATAGTATATATAGACACTGGACACTGCACTTTGATTGTAGTACACTCATAAGGAGATGTAGAGGATTAGCTTATATCAACTGTAATATGTTAATTCTTTGGATGCAAGGACAGGTCAGGTATGGTTCTTCATACCCTATGCTCCTAATTTACTATATACAATTTTCATATTAATTTTGTGATGATGTATCACTCACTTTAGATTACCGCTTGACCCGAGATTTTATGCATTACTTCTTATTATCTCAGATACTCTTAAAATGAGTAGGGATAACGGGTTTGGATAACACATGGAGCTATATGGAGTCCGAGTAGGAGGCCGAGCTTTTATGTATCTATATTTGGAGCTCGTTATTGCTTATAGTCCATTGTACAGTACTATGGAGGTATATCGGTACTAGTATTATTTAGAGACAGTTTTGGAGTTTATTTGGAGTTTTGGGATGTATAAACTCTTTTATTTTGGCTTTTGAATAATCCATGAACATGTTATATACTGATGTTCTTATTAATGATTCATTTGATTATATCACTATCTTACATATTTTACATCTACATTATTATATTATGTCTTTGTCTATATGTTGTGACATGTTCTATTGGTTCTTTTCTTGGATTTTTATCACTTTACACCCTTGTCTACTGTCCTTTCGACCGAGTACCTCTACAGCCCTTTATATAGGTACATTAGGGTACCGGAGGAACTACGACAGTCGTCGCATTAGTATGAAAGCTTAGGTTGTGAGATGACCTAAGTTGATACTTAGATCCATTAGAGATAAGGAAGGAGCTATCGTCTTAGAATGGATCGATCAATATATGAGGTAACGTACTTGTTATATTTTGGTTTCTAAAACTGATCATTCTTATTTCAGCTTATATGAATGAGCAGGCTAATAAGAAATGCTGCTAAGAACTCCGTTTCTTGAGTTAAGGAGGGACGGAATCGGGGACTGCTAACACCGACTTGCAAAACATGTTGTTGAGATAGTGCGAAACATGGTTCAGGATACCCAAGTTTCTCCTTCTGGGACTATTAATGGTGGTGCTCTAGTGCGAGAAACGAGGGTTGACTTTGCCAAACCGAATAAGGATTGCTCTACTCTAGGTGGCAAATCGTTTCTTGGAACAGAATTAGCTATCGAAGTGCATGATTAGATGGACACCTACGAATGCACCTTTGAGGATATAGAATTAGAGGATGAGATAAAGAGAAAGTCGTCCTCAAGACAGCTTCAGGGATGAGTTATTGGGTGGTGGGACGCCACTAAGATTACTACTCCAAAGGATCAGATTACTTGGGGGTAGTTTAAGGCAAGGTTTGAAGAGATGTATATATCAGCCACTCAAAAGTCGATGCTCTTACAAAAATTTGCTGACTTAAGATAGGGGGATATGTCTGTATCGAAGTATATGATAGAATTCTATATGCTGTCGAAGTATGGCCTTCCTTTTATCGATACTTTGTTCAAGAAGAAGGAGAAATTTATCATGGGCTTGAATAATTATATTGGAGAAAAGTTGGTTAGACATATCGATGAGACCTTTAAGAGGCTAGTGAAGAAGCCTCCTTAACATGAGAGTCTGTATCCTAAGCCTTAGTCGGTTGTTGCTCCAAAGGAAGAGCAAAAGCCGCAAGCTGGCGGGGGAGGCAAGAGGAAGTGGGACAATAATAAAAAGATGAAACAGTTCAGTATAGTGGTTAGAAAAAGGGCAAGTGAGAGCCTTCTAGCCATAATCATGGAGAGAATAACCATCTTTTTAGAGGTTGTAAGACAGAAGGCAATAAGTGCTATAACTGCAACACACCGGGGCATAGCAAGAAGGATTATCTAGAACGAGGAAAAAGCAAGTTGTGTCTACTTACGCTTTGAACGCTATTCAGCTTTGTCGGGTGCTCCATTGGCCAAGGAGAAGGGGAAGAGCATTGTTATATAGGGTATGTTTTCTTTTTTTGATAGACCTATACGTGTTTTATTCGATACCGGGGTTTCACATTTCTTCATATCTAATGATTTTCTAGATAGATTGGGATTGAAACCCAAGATATTTAATTGACCTTTGATTGCCACAAACCCTGTTGGAGGATCGACTAGCCTTTGCATAGTTTGTCAAGAATTAGCCTTATCGGGTCATGGATGTTTGTTTACTTTTGATTGCTTTGTTTTGGGTTTTAGGGGTTTAGTATTATTCTAGGGATGGACTGACTGTAGAAGTATGGAGTAGTGGTGGATTGTGAAGGGACTTTGGTGATGATTGTGTTGGATGATGAGCGTAGGTTGGAGATAGGCTTCCTACCTGATGATGGGTTGATAGTTAGCTCTCCGTACTCATTCGAGATCCCACACAACTAGTTGTAATTTGTGCTTACAGCGAGGGAGTATCTGGAAATACTTGAGGAAGTAACCATATTACCACTACATAGGGAGACAGAGTTCTGTATGGATTTGGTGAAGGATGTTAGATTGATTGTTACGCCATTGATGCGTATGGCGTCAAAAGAGGAACTAGAGGTGCAAGTAAATGACCTATTGCAACGAGGGTTCATTCGACGAAGTATATCTAAGTGGGGAGAACCTGTAGTGTTTTCCACTATGGTGGATGGCTATTTCAGATTGTACGTAGATTACCATGCGTAGAATAAGGTGAAAATTAAGAACAAGTATCCACTCTCACTTATTGATAAATTTTTCGATCAACTTCATGGTTCTAGGGCGTTCTCTCAATTAGACCTTATGACGAGGTTTCATCAACTGATAGTGGCAAAGGAGAGTGTGCCGATTACAGCGTTTCGTCCACTATCTTGATTCTATGAGTAGTTAGTTGTTCTATTTAGGTTAACCAACAAATCGACATACTATGTTGATCTAATTAATCATGTATTCAGGGATCAGCTGAATAAGTTTGTACTTGTGTTTGTAGACGATATCCTTGTTTATTTGAGGATAGAGGAAGAACACAAGGAGAATTTGAGGATTGTGTTCAAGATGTTGAGGAAGTACCGAATGAATGCGAAGTTTCCGAAGTGCAACTAGTCAGAGTTGGAGGTATGCCCTAGGGGAAATTATGTAATTTGTTATGCATATCTAACTTGGTAATCAATCTTGTTCAAAATAAAAGATGTTTTTCTTTCTATTATGTACTTGATATAATGTTTTATATTCATTAATTAATTTAATTAAAAGTATATTTAATAGAAAAACCATAAATGGTATGTTTTTGTGATAGTAGTTACAAAGTGTTGAAACCATCAGCAATTTATCACCATGAAAACAAATATACCATTTTAAATGTTCCTAGTCAAGATGCATTAAGACTGGATATCGATGTATCCGTTGGGACTAGACTGCGTAATGCTCTCCAAATGCAAGGCAGTGTATTACTCATGGCTATTAGGGGGCACCAAAGGGTTACATAATGATAGTTATTTGATAACTATGGAACGACTCACTTGATAGTTTTATGTTGGTTAATATAACTAAGATGTAATAGAAAATATCGATGTGACTGATTTACACAGTTCTCTCAGCTTGAAATATTATGGATCTTCAACATGAAAGCTTTGTTTTGATTATAGTCAAATCATGGCATGGTGTTCCATTAAGTGACTACAGTTGGGTTGAGTGGAAGTATTGGAAGAATAACATCATTCAAGAGAGGACTCGTCCCCTCAGTTGTATAGGGTTAGTATCACAGTCAACTCCAGTTAAATTAAAGTCGAAGTCTCTACGTAGAGCATTTATGTTGATAATAATTGTTATTATTGAACCAAGGATTTTATGTTTGAGCTATAGAGGTGAATGTGGATGATATTGGAATTTTGACCAATACCAAATTCCATAAGTCCAAAATGATATAGTTTTGACGAAGAGAATTGGTGTAAATAAATGTCACAATCGGGTAACACTTAATAAAGTGAAAATGGGTTTTATCGAAACTATGTAAGTGATAAATTTGGCCAAAATGTCACACCACTTAAGTGACGTGTGAACAATAACATTCGAATAGTTCGATGTTAATCGCTGAATGAATTTACATCCAAGAGTCACACAACCGAAATGATGAATTCTCTTTGGACCAAATGATTTAACTAGTATAATTTTTATAAATCAATTATTATTTATGAAATATTAATTATGAAATTTGAATATGATCCGAAGAATAAATATTATTATATACTTATAATAGTTATAAATATATCGATCGATATGCGGTCTCGATAAGCAGTTAAATTAGATTTAATTAGTAATATTTGTTTGGGCTTAAAATGGGTTAAAGCCCATGAAAGGGGCTGCAAATTTTGACCAAAAAGTATGTAAGGAGAGGATAAAAAATGGGTTAGGGGTATTTTAGATGGATGGCTCAAATTTGGGGAGAAATGTTAAGATGTATGATCCACCTTTCTCTCTATTTCTTCCATTATAAAAGGATTCCTAACCCTAATGCAAAAAGGGCTTTCGGTTGCCTCCTCTATCATTTTACGGTCGAAATTTATCTGTCTATATAATCCATTAAAAGTAAAATCAAATCAATTCAAATCAAAAGCTATTTGATAGCAAAAATTACTCGGTTCAAGGACTGCAATCTGACGAATCATGAAGTTTTCCAAGGGAGGATAACTCATCATTGCAAGATGAACTTTAGGGCATTAGATATATGATATGTTATCTCTGTACAAGTGTATATTGTTCATGTATATAAATATATTTCTATTGCTATACTGTTAGTTAGATGAGATTCCTATGTGTATTGTTGTTGTCAAATATCGATTTGTTATGTGTATATGTTGATAAAATAAAATAAAAATATAATTTTTCCTTAAGGATATGATACACACAACCAAAATTATTAATTTTAATTATTTATATTTTAGTATATATATATATTAATATATTAACTGTTTATGTATATGACTTGTATTAAATGATATAACTATGTCACATAAGTAATTGATCTAATATTTTTAAATTTAAATTATATTAAATGTAAGTTTTAGTTACAAAAAATATTTTGATAATTATTTAATCTTTTAATGAATTAATAAATTAATATAAAATTAATTTTATTTTAGAAATTCGTTTTTTTATAAATTAACACGACATCTTAAGACTCCTGGCCAAAAAATTAAACTTTTCAAATCAATTTTATTATTTTTTTTAAATTATTTTTATTTTTTAAACCCATTTATTTGATAAAAAATATTATTTTGACTTTGAAAAATCCAAAAAAAAATCTTAGGCTATTTAATTATATTGTCAATTTTCTAAAATTTTAAAATTAGAAATATTTGTTATGTATATATATTTTCTATCTTTTATTCGTTGTTATTTGACTATATATTAATATAATTAAATTATATTTAATTTTGGAATTACTGTGTATTCGATATGGAATGGAAATAAGAAAAAGTTATTTATTTTAAAATTTTATGATTATATAAAATATTCTAAATCATATTTAGACTAATAATTATATTTATGGCAACAATGATATTTAGTTCTAAATCATATTTTGACTTTGATACATGCCCTCCAAGCGACAATGCAATGCCAGCATTCATTTATATAAGTTGTTCAGGATATGAACAAACCGAAGACACTACTTCTACAACATCCATTTTGGAATCACCTTCAAGGTTAGGAGCAAGTGCCATTGCATTTCAAAGATATTCATCTTCGATTAAATCATATTCAAGGTGTTTCCAATTCGAACGCTTACGTTGGTTCCAAGTGGTTTTCAGATAAATCATGCTACCCGATCCTGGTCTCTTTGAACATAGATTCAATAATTTCAAAAGGATCAAGTTATTGATAGTGGACAAATCCACTATCAGGGTTGAGTATATATTTTGCATATACAAATAAGACATCCTATACTTATCCCTAATTTTTGATTTCAAACTTATCCCTTGATTAACAATAAAGTCGAACAAGTTAGAAACTAACCTTGACTCGACGTACATTATTAGTTCTCGGGATAGAGATGAGTTTCTGTACCTCGGAATTTGGTGTTAAGTATGCAATTAAGTATCATCCATATAGATAATTTATCATGACCCATTTATCGAAATTAACTTCCTTGTATATATCACGTTTCCGACATTTCGACTTCTCCATCACTTGGCTAGAAATCAATTTCTAGATCTTATAGATAGAGGAAAGCCTACTCATTGGCTTTTAATGCTAAATACAAGACGACTTACTTTCTATAAAACATGTCATTTTAGTATAATTTATTCATATTTGTTTAACTATTTAATGGCACAGACAAAGAGAATCCCATGTATTTAAACAATTCTTTGTAAAAGAAAGCTATGTTTTAAACAACTCGATCCTTAGAAATAAAGTAATTAAAATTTAAAACTTTTATTTAATTAATTAAAAGTAAGTTAAATCCTTTATTTAATAATTATTAAATCTTATTAAACCCTAATTTAAATCTTTATTAAATCTTAATTAAATCTAAACTTAATTAGTAATTAATTAATAATTAAACACTATGTGATTAATAATTAATTACCATATTAAATCCCTCTTAATTAATAATTGATTAAATAATTAACCTTGCTTAAATAATAATTAATTAGATAATTAAATTTTATTCACTGAATAACTAATTAACCTTTAATTAATTAACCAATTATAATTGTCTTACTTAATTAATAAATAAGTGCTAATTACCTTTACTTAATTAGGGATTAAGTATTAATTATCTTTACTTAATTAATGATTATATACTAATTATCTTTAGTTAACTAATTAATTAATTAACCTTACTTAATTAATAAGTAATAATTACCATTTAACACTTACAATATGCTTAAAAATACTTTTCAAAAATATTAAGAGTGAAAAACACTTTTGGTTTACAAAGGGGTTCATTTTTACGAACTACATCCATAGCGACAATTGTTATGGATACTATAAATCCAAAAATAGTTTTATATACCAAATGCCCCTATAAACTCTTACCTTCTATAATTTAAATAACTTTAAAAACTTTGCAAAAAGTTTTGTAAAATAAAATAAAAGTTTCGAAAACTTTATAAAACTAATTCTAGTAAATACCTAAGTAAAACAAGTGCAAAACCAAGGGATCTCGATATCACAAGTAAACAACTTCAAGTACTAACTTTTCTTTAGCATACACTTCCATATACATGAACACGACATATATACAAATGCAAACACTTTCACGAACAAGTAAAGGTCATCACTTTTCAAACATCACTTAACATTCCAATTATACTTCCAAATCCATAACCAAATATTATATAAAATTGCACACATATATATATAAGAAAAATCACTTTCAAACTGAACAACCAACATCAATATTATCAACATATAAAAATTCTAAAACTTTGCTTAAAATGTGAGCTTTACTCACCAAAAGATCACCTGAAAAAGTCAAACAACCACTACAACTTGTATCGACCCTAGATCTTGGATTTTATTTGAAAAACATGGATTTGTGGAGGCCTAAAAGGGCCTATATGGCTTTGGTGGCGTGGGCTCGATCTTGGCTTGATGGAAGAGTTTTGGGCTTGTTTTGAAAAGGAAGGAGGTATAGAAAGGAAGAGAAGGGTTTTAAATAAGATTTTTAAGGATTTAAATGGAAAATAATTATATTTTTAAACTTTGAAAAACTTTTGAAGCCATTAAAATGAAGAGTGGAGCTTTGGAAAAAGGAAATACAGGTTTGAAATGAAGAAGTAAAGGTAAAACGAAAAATAGAAAAAAAATAGGTTTTATATAAAATGATATAAGGGAATTACCCTCTTACCTTAAGTCACTTACCCTCCACGTACTTTGTGACACATCATCACCACCTCCTTCCTTGTTGCTAATGCAAGGCATCAAACCTCACCTTTGTCCATCGTTTTTTCCACAACTTAGTACTACGACGTGTTATATAATGTGACATTACCTTATCACATCCTTTCCTTTTTATTTATTTTTCAAAATTCAAATTTAAAAGGAAAAATCAAACTACCTTTTTACCTAACTAAATATTTAACCTATTTACTCAGATTATTTTCATATGTTATTTATATAAGTGTGTGTGTATATCTACACTTGTGTACAGAATCTTTCTGATAACTTTTAGATGACGAAAAGTTGAAAAATGATTTTAGGTCACATTTTCGATTTTTTTGAACTCACTATTTTTATAAACTAAATTTTATAATAACCTCACCGTCATCATTTATTATTTAAAAGAGGTCTATTTAAGTTATTAAATCCATTAATTAATTTTTTAAAATTATATCAAATATCCATATGTAAGGTGATTAAATTCCAAATCATTACATTCTTTCCCCTTAAAAGAATTTCATCCTGAAATTAACACCCAAAGGGTAACTCAAAATAACTCAAAAGGGTATGTATTATATATCACGAAACCCATACAAAAGATATACACTAAGCTACAACATCACAAATAATGCATACATAATCCATAAAACAAGCAAACAACTATCCTAGCATCAACTCATGATAAGCTTCCGTCATACTATCTTTCGTCTATCAAGTACAATCTCAGAGATCTTCACTCTACTGAACCTTAACCAATCTCGCTACCCTATTAATAGTCTCTTCTCATCTTGATCCACAATAATACTGGTATCTTATCGCAGTCAAGTTCGATTCTACCTCCAAATTCTCTTGCACCGATGGATCCACAATCAGTGATGGGTCATGCATATACTTCCTCCAATGGGATACATGCAAAAAATTATAAGCCCTCGAAAACTTCTCTGTTGTCTCAACTGTATGCGCAGGCGGCCCAATCCTTTTAAGAATTTGAAAAGGTCCAACATACCTTGGCGTCAACTTCCCTGTTTTCCCAAGTCAAACAACTCCTCTAATCAGTGAAATCTTCACAAATACAAAATCTCCAAGCGCGAATTCCAAATCCTTTCGCCTCCGATCGGCATAACTCTTCTATCGATCTTGAGTTTCTTTTATCCTTCTCATAGTCATATCAACGTTTTCCATAGCTTCCCGAATCATATTCAATTCAAGCAATAATCAATCCTCTATCTCCACCTAACACACTGGTGACTTATATGGTCGCCCATAAAGAGATTCATAGGGCTCCATGCCAAATCTTGCTTGATAGCTGTTGTTGTAGGAGAATGCCACTAAATGTAGATAATCTTCCCACGTTGCTCCAAAGTCCAAGATGCATGATATCAACAGATCCTCCAAGATTCAGTTAACTCTCTCAGTTTGACCATCGGTGTGAGGGTGGTATGCTATGCTCAAACTTAACTTTGTTCCCAAAGCTACTTGTAATGGTTTCCAAAACTGACTGGTGAAGATGGGATCCCGATCACTTAAAATTCTCGCTGGAACTCCATGTAATCGAACAATCTCTCTCATATGGATCTCTACCGATGTTGCTGCAGTCCTTATCGTCTTAGCTAGGATGAAATGGGCACTCTTAGTTAGCCTATCTACAATGACCACACACCTTCATTCCATTTCCTAGATCGAGGTAAATGGTCAATATAATCCTTTGATACTTGTTCCCATTTCCAATTTTGGATCTCTAGTGGTTGAATTAGCCCAGCATTCCTTTAGTGGTCATCCTTAATTTGCTAGAAGCTCACATATCTGCCCATAAAGATAGATATATCCCTCTTCATCCCCTTCCATCATAATACCCACTTCATATCACGATGCATCTTCGAAATATATGGGTGGATACTCAACTTGGACTGATGACATTCTTTTAAAACCTCCTGTCTAAGACTGTCGACATTTGGAACACATATCCTCTAATTCATACACAATACGTCATGGTGATTTACATTAAAACTAGAACACTATACGTCCTCAATATCCCGGATGATTTTCATTAAGCGCTTGTCTTCCCTTTGTTTGCTAGCAATCCTTTCCAGTAGAGTCTATATGACTTCTAAAAGAGCAAGATTGCATTCCTGCTCAGAGCATCCACCACAACATTTTCCTTTCCCGACGTTTACAGAACATCCGAGTCGTATGTCACCAGATATTCTAACCATCGTCGTTGCCACAAGTTCAGATCATTTTGCTTGAAAAATAAACTTCAGGGACTTGTGATCTGCGAAGAGTTCGAGCTTCTCACTCAATAAGTAATGCCTCCACATCTTTAATGCAAACACAACAGCTAACAACTCCAAACCAAGCATTGCATTATTCTTCTCATAAGGCTCCAGTTGCCTGCTAGCATAAGAAATCACCTTCCCCTGCTGCATTAGAACTGCACCCAAACCTACTCCAAAAGCATTGATATATACTACCAATCCACCACTTTCATCCGGAATGGCTAAAAATGAAGTACCAGTCAACCTCCTCTTCAACTCAACGAAGGCTTCCTCACACTCTTTGAAGCCTAAAAAAACCTCTTATCCTTCTTCATCAACTTGATTAAGTGTGAAGCAATTGGAGTAGTCTCGAATGAATCTCCTATAAAAGTCGGCCTTGCCTAACAAACTTCAGACTTCAATAGGAGTATGCGGTGTCTTCCATTCTTGAACAACCGCGACCTTTACTAGATCCACCGAGATGCCATCCCACAGTACATGTCTGTAACACCCTGTATTTTTAGTAACATTGTTTAGGATATTTAATTAGCTTAATTACATAAAATAATGTGATGATTAGGGAATTGAGATTTGTAATTAACAAGGAGCAGCCGTGCATTGATAACAAATGAACTAAAATAAAATGATCAAGTATAACAGATAAGGGGCAATATAGGAATAGATACACTCTTGTACCCTAAACCCCGTAAGTCCTCATTCTCACATTCATTCATAATTCAAAAACAAAAAATATAAACTAAGGTCGGCCACCAATAGAAGCAACTAGAGGAAGATAAAAGAATCAAGGGGAAGCTTAATCAACTTAAATCCATTCAAATCTCAAACTCTTTAATCTCAAAAGCTAAGGTGAATAATGACAACATATCATTTTTCTAATATTTTTCAGTTTAAAGATGAATACGAAGTATTTTGCATGATTATGCCATGTTTTTAAATGATTAATTGTTTATATATGCCTGTTGATGAATTATGCTTAATCATATAGGTTTTATGATATGTTTTAATGTGAAAACCCTATTTAGTGACATCCAAATGTCTTTCGATTCTAGATATATGTCAGAAATGATATTTTGGAGATGGGTTTCAATTTTCATAATTTTTTGAATTAATGTGGGTTTTATATTAATTTTCTAGTGAAGAAAATAATTTATTGGGTTTAAAATAATTTAAGGTTAAACTATATATAATTTGGGTCTAAAATTTATATACGTCATAAAATATATTAAAATTGATTTTGTGGAATTTTGTAGAATTTTCGTAAGTGCTTTGATGTATATATAAAATTATTTAAGGTATGAGACTTAAATATTTTATATATTTATAAAAGGAGAAGGGGTATTTTGTAAATAAATTAAATTGTTTATTTCTAAATTTTGGAAGTGCTTTTAGAAAAGAAAATTTGCGACCAATAAGATTTTGACAGACAAGGCAGGAATTAAAAAAATTAATTAAAAAGGTTAGAAATCAGTTTTACATGCAAAATGTATGTTTCACCACTTTCGGCACCCTACTTCCGACTTATATGGCTTTCGACTTATATGGCAATAGCATCAAAGACTTGGTGCGCAACGAATTAGAAAGAAGGCTGAAGGTATGAGGTCTAAACCAGGGGTTCCAAAGGGGCCGAAGCGCTACTTTGTTTTAAATAAAAATGCACCTGCTTTGCTTTCGACAGTATAGCTTTCGGCTTGGTTGGCTTTCGGCAGAGTCAAATGTTTTAAAGGAATGATTTTGAATGGGTTGCACCTTTTTTTTAAGTAAATGCTTTCGCATAGGGTCGAAATCCTCAGCTGCCACATTTCTACCTTTCAACGTCAATGGTTTTGGAAGGTATACCTTCCTTTTAAAATGTAACCGTTTCTCTAAATCTTTTGGAAGGTTGGTATCGACACCGTCACTTCTTTACTTAGGAAATGCTTTCAAAAGAGTGCTTTCAACTTGAATACTTTATGACCCTTTTGCTCTGTTGAAGGTAGAACCAAGGTGGTTTTAAAGAAGTTAATTTTCATGGTTTCGAAAAGTGTTTCCATATGTTTTACTTGAACCCAAAAGCTTTTGAAAGGTTTGATGTTTTATTGCTTTCAAATGGTCTTAAAGGATGGTTTTGAAGGGGTAGCTCCATAATGGTTTCGAAAGGTTTTGAAAGGAAAGGTTTCCAATGTAATCGAAAGGTAATGTTTAAAGGTTTTGATGATAGATGTCTAAGGTTTTAATGCTTTCGAAGGAATGGTTTTTTTCAACGTGTTTGAAAGGAAGATTATGAATGGTATCGAAAGGAATGTTTTGGCCTTTTGGCCTAGGTGAAAGAAGGATTTTACTTGGTTTCGAAGGGGGAACTTTCGATGGATTCGAAAGGAGTACTTTCATAGGTTTAATGTTTTCATCAACAAAGATTTGAGTAAAGTGTATATAACATGGCAAGGTGATTTTGAGTAAAGCATAGAGTATACATTTTCCTTGTTTAAGTTTGGTTTAAACTTTTTAAATAAATTTGAGATGAAAAGGATTTCAAGGAAAATTTAAGGGAAGATTGCCCTAAATAAAACGACTCAGATATTAGAATTCTAGATGGGACATGTATAGGGTCACATCCTATACATTAACTATTAGCTGTAGTTAATTTAGTCGAAAATTCCGGTGTGTAGAGCTTTGTCATAGGTAAGACTAAAATTATGATTACACATAGAAGCGAATATATTTTTGTATATAGATAGGTTATTGGTGAGTCCGCAAAACCATTAGGATCAGGTGACCCTGGGAGATGCTAAGTTAGGGACAGACCGTCCAAAAGAGAAGTATTTAACAGATAGTTAAGGATAGATCGTCTAGAAGAGGAGTGTCTAATAGGTGTTGGATTATTTTGATTATATTTTCTGGTAGGCCCAAGTCAGCCAAATGTTAGTAATTAGCAAAACAAAATTGTAGTGTTCGGACAAATAGTTCATTTATTACCTGAATGTATCTTTACATGATAATGCTTTACTATTTTAACCAGTTTTAGTTGCAGGATAAAGATTTGCAAAAGATATGTTTAAAATGATATTAGTGAGGGGAAACTGTTCCGCCAAGCGGCGTGATCTCACTTAATATTTGAGTAGACTAAGGGTTAAGGTTTTATAGGTTTTAGTAGGTTGACGAATAAAGCTTCCAGAGACAAGAATATGGCTGACAGATAGCTATTTAGGGGTTGTTGTTTTGTTTTATTCCGCTGTGTTGTATTTAAGAGAGTTATATCTATATAGTACTCTGGTCAACCAAAGGGGCATCATCACATGTCGCTCTTGGCGTATTTATGTAATAATTGTATTTTATCTGAAATTGGGAAAATGATTATTAGATTATGTAATTTGAATGTGAATCATGTGTTTCGATATGTAATAAATAAAATGTTGTTTTTTCGAAATCTATGATTTTGTTTCATATGCAAGTGCTTATGGCATTATGAATACCATTGACATATTCGTATTTAGTTGTCAGAAGTTAATGCTATGGATGACTACAACATCTGTAGCGCTTAGCTTTGGGCCACTAGATAGAGGGATGTTGCAACTTGGTATTGAGCATAGTTTATGATTTTTTTTTACTAAAAATGATTTTTGAAAACATAATCCTAAATAATTAGAGTAAGAATGGGTTATGGGATAATGCTATAGTAACGTAATTATATTTACTATATGTAAGTATACGCTGTATATTTAGTTTGCTATCTCTCTTAGGCTATCCTTCTGTATCTCACGAGGCCTGAATATAGATATGGAAAGTGGAATAGTGAATCTTGGAGGAAGCACCACCACAAATGGAATTGCCAGACCAAAAAATAGGAGAAACCAAAGTCAGGCACAAGCAGAGAATGTTGGTGCTGGAGTCCCACAAGTGGATATGGGAGCTATGTATTAGTTTTTCAAGAAATGATGCACGCGGGGGTTGCTGCTGGTATAATAGAAGGAAATGCTGGAGTAGGAGGTCAGAAAACTCCGTTAGTCAACCATTATTCTATCTTGAGTAGAGATTATGCTAGGCTTGGATGGAAGCCCTTTATTGGAACTAAGGATGCTATAGAAGTGGAGAACTGGTTGCTGCATTGTGAGAGGATTTTTACAGACATGGGGCTCAATGATGAGCAGAAGAGGAGGCTTGCTTCGAGATAGATTCAGGGAGCAGCTTTATTTGGGTGGAATAGTGGAATGGCTGGAGTAAATGAAGAGGATATGGAATAGGCTGAGTTTAGGAGAAGGTTTTAAGAGAGGTTCATGTCTATGATGGTGCGGTCTTCTTTTCTCAGGAAGTTTGCTGAGTTGGAGTAGAGGCATATGTATGTTTTGGAGCATGCTAGAAGATTTGAGGAGTTGGCTAGGTATGGGTATGCTACTGTGGATACTGTGTTGAAGAGGAACGAGAAGTTCATAAGGGGGTTGAGAGCCTGAGTTGGAAAAGGACCTCATATCAGAGACCCTTGTGATATGGTGGTAAAGATGGCTTTGAGGCAAGAGGAGATGCTTGCTTGTCTAGAGAAGAGTAAGGCAAAGAAGGTCCAGGTTGGGAAAGGCCAGAAGAGGAATTAATTCATAAGAAGGGTGCTCAAAAAGGCGGAGCAGCAAAGAAGGGAAAGTCTGAGGCTGTGTGCTTCAAGTGCGACAAGAAGGGGCATTTTGCGGATGTGAGTCATACTGGAAAGGAAAAGGAAGTGATCAGGAAGAAGAAAATTAGATGTTTTAACTGCGATCAAATTGGCCACTATAAGAATTAATGAAAAGAGCCCGCTAAGGATGGAAGATGAAAGGAATTTGCATTGGAGCCTGCTACATCAGAACCAACAGTGCAGGATAAAGGAAAGGTAGTGTTGGGAGGTACGCTTCAGATTCATGGTATGTCCGTTAGCGTTCTATTTGATACTGGTGCATCATATTCTTTTATGTCTCATTGTTTGGTAGATAAGCCTAACTAGAACCTACATAATTAGTTACTTCATTAATGGTTGCAAATCCAATAGGAGGGTATGCGACACTTGGGATGAAGTGTGAAAACTTAGAGTTTGATTTGCTAGGTCATACTTTTGTTTGCAGTTTGCATGTATTTGACTTTGTAGTGTTTGGAATTATATTGGTTATGGATTGGTTAAGTAAGTACGATGCTAGGATATTTTGCCATGATAGGAAGATATCGCTTAGACACCCCGTCAGTAGTGATTGAATTGCATATACCATAGAATGCCCTAATTGTGAGGTGAATGCTTTGTTAGGTGTAGTGGAGTTGGAAGATGAGTTGAATCGCGTTTTTGTGAGAGAATTCGAGGATGTCTATGAGCCAATAGTATGATTGCCTCCGAAACGAGCCATTGAGTTTTGGATAGATTTGATGCCTAGAGCAGAAGCGGTGAGTAGGTCGCCAAGCAGGATGACACCTACCAAGATGGGGGAATTAAAGTGTAGTTGGTATATTTGAAAAGCAAGAGTTTTATTAGGCCAAGTAGTTATTCTTGACGGGCAGCCGCAGTGTTTGCTAAGAAGCCGAACGAATCGTTAAGGTTGTGTATCGATTATCGTAAGTTGAATGAGAAGACGATAAAGAATCGATGTCTGTTTCCTAGAATTGACGATTTGTTTGATCCATTGAGTGAAGCCAAATTATTTTCTGAATTGGATTTTGCAACTAGTTTACATCCGCTTAGAGTAGCAGAGGATAGTATTCCTTTGACGGTGTTTAAAACTAGATATGTATCGTATGGATGGTTAGTGATGTCGTTTGGACTAACTAATGCTCTGGCAACCGAATTTTCCAAGAGGAATTGGATAGATTCGTGTTGGTTTTCATAGATGATATCTTGATATACTCTAAGGATGAAAGGGAGCATGAAGTTCATCTTAGAATTTTGCTTGAGACGCAAAGGCAGAATCTGCTGAAGGCGAAGTTTACGAAGTGTCATTTCTGGAAGAAGGAAGTGAATTTTCTTGGTCACGTGGTTTCAGAGAAGGGGTCGTCATTCGATCCAAATAAGGTCAAAGCTATTAACAATTGGAAGAAACCAGAAATGGTGATTGAGATTAGGAGTTTTCTTGGATTGGCTGGATATTTTTGGAGGTTCATTAAGGATTTTTCGCGGATAGCAGTGCCAAAGACCAAGCTAATGCAAAAGGATGTGAAGTTTGTGTGAACCGATAAGTGTGAGGGAGCATTCTTAGCCCATGCACCTATATTAGTTATTCCCGAAGAAAATCAGGATTTGGTAGTATATACGGATGCGTGTGGAACTAGATTAAGAGATGTGTTGATGTAGAGAGGTAAAGTGATTGCCTATGCTTCTCGACAGCTTAGACCGCATGAGGTTGACATCCAACGCATGATTTGGAGTTAGCTGTAGTGGTTTTTTCTTTGAAGGTGTGGAGACATCACCTTTTGGGAGAGAGGTTTGAGATTTATATGGATCATAAGTCGTTCAAGTATTTGTTCTATGAATATGAGACAGTAGAGGTGGTTAGAGTTTTTAGCCACTTATGTCTTTGGTATTGAAAACACACCAAGAAAGGGCAACAAGGTTGCATATGCCCTCAGTAGAAAGAATTAAAATGCAATGTTGGCAATGATAGAAGAGTGGAAAGAATAGAAAGCACTATTGACTTGTAGAGTTCAGTGGAGATCTGAGGCCGGATCTAGTGAAGGAACTGCTGTACTATCTTGTTTAGAAGTTTGACCAATTATGATTGAAAGGATTGCTTATAAACAGGAGAAGGATCCAATGTTGGCTGAAAGAATCTAGAAGTTGAAGGAAGGAACGGAGAGCGATGACTTGAAGGATTTTTGTCTTGACCAGAATGGGTGGTTGAGAAAGAAAGGAAGGTTTTTTTTTTCGAATGTGGGAGATATTAGGAAGAAAGCTTTGAAGGAATGTCATCCTTCAAAGTTTACTATTCATCCAGGAGGAACTAAGATGTATTAGGATATGAAGCAGAGTTTCTTCAGGGAAGGTATGAAGAGAGATGTGGGCTTATGGGTGAAGTGGTGTTTGAACTATCAATAGGTAAAAGCTGAACATCAGAAGCCAAGTGGGTTGCTACAGCCATTGGATATTCCTGTGTGGAAGTGGTATTCTATTTATATGGATTTTATTGATGGGTTACCAAGATTTAGTAAAGAAAATTTAAGTATATGGGTCATAGTGGATAGACTCCCCAAGAGTGCCTATTTTACTCTAGTTATGTCAACTAGGTCAACACCTATTTTAGCGAAATTGTTTATGAAGAATATAGTTAGACTTCATGAAATTCCTAGTAGTATAGTAAGTGATAGAGATTCCTTGTTCACTAATGAGTTTTGGAAGAGTCTACAAGAGATTTTAGGAAACCAAGCTCAAGATGAGTACCGCTTACCATACATAGACCGATGGGAAAACAGAAAGAGTTAACAAAGTCTTGGAGGATTTGTTAAGAGCTTGTATGTTATATTTTGAATGATCATGGGAAGACCATCTACACATAGTCGAGTTTTCGTATAACAATATTTATCAGACTAATATATGAATGGCACCATTTGACGCTTTGTATGGAAGACCATGCAAATCACTTCTTTATCAGTTAGAGGTCGGGGATAGGTTAGTTCTTGGTCCGGATTTGGTTAGAGAAGCTGCAAAGAAGATTGTGTTGATTCAAGCTAGGATGAAGGAAGCTCGGTCTAAGCAGAAGAGTTGTGTAGACAGAAGACGAAAAGACATAGAGTACTCTATTGGAGATCATGTCTTTATTAAGGTATCATCGATGAAGGGTGTGAATAAATTCGAGAAATCAGGGAAGTTGGCATCGAGATTCGTAGGACCATTTCCTATTGTAGAAAGGATTGAGAAATTAGCATATAGAGTAGAGTTACCGAGCAGTTTGGCAGCAGTCCATGATGTTTTTCGTGTTTCTCGGCTAAGGAAGTGTGTTAGAGATCCGGAGTCTACTATAGCATCGACTGTGTTAGGTGACTTAGTAGTAGAACTAGACTTGACTATAGTTAGAAAGCCGATTCGTATAGTCGCGAGAGATGATAATAGGGTAAGGAACAAGACAGTCAGATTAGTGAAAGTCTAGTGGGGCGACGATGAGAGAGACTGTACTTGGGAGACCGAGAGCAGATTAGAGATGCTTATCCTAATTTGTTTGATGGTATGTTTAACCTCTATGTTTGATTGTTGTCTACCTTGTCGTAATTTCAAGAATGAAATTCTTTAAGGAGGGGAGATTCTAACATCCCATATTTTTAGTAACATTATTTAGGATATTTAACTAGCTAAACTAAATAAAATAATATTATGATTTATATATTTATAATAGGAGAAGGGTTATTTTGTAAATAAATTAAATTGTTTATTTTTGAAATTTTGGAAATGCTTTTAGAAAATAAAATATGCAACCAATAAGATTTTGACAAACAATCCAGGTTAGTTAAAAAGATTACCTAAAAAGGTTAAATATCAGTTTTACATGCAAAATGTATGTTTCGCCACTTTCGGCACCCTGCTTCCGACTTAGATGGATTTCGACTTAGCTCCTCCGCCTCCATCAAAATCAATGCACATGACATCAAAGACTTGGTGTGTAGCAAATTGGAAAGAAGGCAGAAGGTATGAGGTTGAAACCTGGGGTTCCGATAGGGCCAAGCGTGGCTTTGGTTTAAATAAAAATGCATCAGCTTTGCTTTCGATGGTATAGCTTTTGACTTGATTGGCTTTCGGCCAAGTCACATGTTTTAAAGGAATGGTTCCGAATGGGTCGCGCCTTTTGTTTTAAGCAAATGCTTTCACATGGGGTCGAAACCCTAGCTGCCGCTTTTCTACCTTTTGATGCGAATGGTTTGGAAGGTATTCTTTGCTTTTAAAACGTAACCACTTCTCCAATGCTTTCGGAAGGTTGGTTTCGACACCATCACTTCTTTGATTAGAAAATGCTTTTGAAAGAGTGCTGTCGGCTTAAATGTTTTATGACCCTTTTGCTCCGTCGAAAGTAAAACCCAAGTGGTTTTGAAGAAGTTAATTTTTATGAATTCGAAAGGTGTTTCCACATGTTTTACTTAAACCAAAAGGCTTTCGAAAGGTATAATGTTTTATTGCTTTCGAATGGTTTCGAAGGGATGGTTACCCAATGGTTTCGAAAGGTTTGAAAGGGAAGGTTTTCCAATGTATTTGAAAGGTAATGTTTAAAGGTTTTAAAGATAGGATGTCTAAGGTATTAATGCTTTTAAAGAAATGGTTATTTTTCAACGTTTTCGAAACAAAGGCTATGAACGGTATCGAAAGGAATTTTTTGACCTTTCGGCCTAGGTGAAAGAAGGGTTTTACTTGGTTTTGGAAGGGCTGCTTTTAATGGATTCGAAAGGAGTACTTTCAAAGGTTTATATGTTTTCATCAAAAAAAAATTGAGTAATTTGTATATAACATGGCAATGTGATTTTAAGTAAAGCATAGAGTATATATTTTCCTTCTTTAAGTTTGGTTTAAAAGTTTTTAATCAGTTTGAGATGAAAAGATTTTCAAGGAAAAATTAAGGGAAGATTACCCTAAGTAAAATGACTCGGATATTAGAATACCGGATGGGAATGGCATAGGGTCACGCCCTATACATTAGCTATTAGTCCCAGCTAGTTTAATCCAAAATTCTAGTATGTAGGGCTTTGTCATAGGTAAGACTAAAATTATGATTACACACAGAAGGGAATATATATTTGCATACAGATAGGTTATTGGTGAGCCTGCAAAATCATTAGAATCAGGTGACCGTGGGAAATGTTAAGTTAGGGACAGAACGTCCAAAAGAGAAGCACTTAAATAGATAGTTAAGGATAGATCATCCATAGAGGAGTGTCTAACAGGTGTTAGATTATTTTGATTATATTGTCTGGTAGGCCCTAGTTAGCCAAAGGTTAGTAGTTAGCCAAACAAAACAATGATGTTCGGACAGATAGTTCATTTATTACCTGATATGTATGTTTACATGATAATGCTTTACAGTTTTAACCATTTTTGATTGCAAGGTAAAGGTTTTCAAAAGATATTAAAAGGATACTAGGGGGGAAATTCGTTCTGCTAAGCTGCATGGTCTCACTTAATATCACATAACCGAGATGTATAGTATTATTCACGCTAGGCTTTATGTCTGACTCGAAGTTTATATTTTCCCCCTTAAACTCTCGGGTGCTCAAAATTGATTTGAGTAGGCTGAGGGATGAGGTTTTACAGGTTATAGTTGGTTGATGAATAAATCTTTCGGAGACAAGCAAGTGGCTGACGGATAGCTATTTTGGAGTTGCTGTTTTGTTTTTTTATTCCGCTATGTTGTATTTAAGACGGTTATGTCTATATAGTACTCTGGTCGACCAAATGGGAATCATCATATGTCGCTCTTAGCATATTTATGTAATAATTATATTTTATCTGAACCTGAGAAAACGGTTGTGGGATTATGTAATTGGAATGTGAAACATGTGTTCTAAAATGTAACCAGTAAAATCTTGTTTTTTGAAATTTGTTATTCTGTTTCATATTCAAGTGCTTCTGATATTTTTGATGCCATTAACATAGCCATATTTAGTCACTAGAAATTAATACTATGGACGATTGCAGCATCTGTAGCTCTTAGCTTTGGGATTCTAGATAGTGGATGTTACAATGTTCTAGGTACCAAACTTCTAATTGCCGAAAATGACACTTAGGAACTTTTGCCTTAAGAATGTGTATGCTTAACGTTTTTAACACCACTTCGAAATGGTGTTTGTGCTCTTCCTCGGTCTTAAAATTATTTTGGATATCGTTTATAAAGATCAACACAAACTTATTAAGAACATCCTTAAAAACATGATTCTTAAGACCTATGAAATATGTAGGTGCATTGGTTAGCCCAAAAGGCATAACCAACCACTCAAGAAAAAGGTCTGGTCCTCTAAATTCCATTAGGGGTGTGCGATCCTCTGCTACTCTCAGCTGGTGAAATTCGGTATCCACGTCCATTTGGGCAAATACTCGAGCACATTGAAGTTGGTGAAAAAGGTCGTCTATGCGAGGTAAGAGATACTTATTACGAATGATCTACTTGTTTAACTCCCATAATCCACATAGTCTTAAAGAACCATCAGACTTTGCCACAAAACTACATCTGATCCCGAACTCGTATATCTTGATCAAATCAGTCCCCTCCTTAACAAGTCATTGGTTTAATTTATTAGCTCCTTGCTCTCTCTTGGGGTGTAACACCCCTAATTTTAAGTAACATTATTTAGAATATTTAATTAGATAAACTAAATAGAATAATGGGATGATGATAAGGGAATTAGGATTTTAATATAATTAAGGTCGTGCCTTAACCAAATAAACCTATAAGTTTGTTTTATAACTTAAGCATATAGTTGAATAGGAAAAGGGTAATATATGAACAAATAAGACTTCATAACCTCTAAAACCTTATCCCTTCTCATTCATGTTTTCATAAATTAAAATAATCAAAGAGCTCAAGCAAGGCCGTCCATTAACTAACACCTAAGTCATGAAAATCAAGTAGAGATCCAAGAAGGAAAGCTATGAAGATCAAGTAATAATCAAGTATAAAAATCCATTATTAAACCAAAGTGAATAACGATCTATACCATCTCATATTTTTTTACTTTTATTGATTTAAATTTTGGTTTAAGGTTAAAAACCAAATATATGAATGATGATGATATGCCATGATTAATTTTTGCCATGTTTTTATTTAGATGATGAGTTATGAAAATTTTACATAGCAAATTAAAATGGTTTTAAGAGTAAAATCGTAGAAAATGATTTAAAAATGCAACGATTTTTGACTATGTTTTTGAAAACCTTATTTTGGAGATAGGTTTTTAATTTGAGAATTTTCCAAAGTGATATGAATTTATTATGAATTTACTAAGTTTAAATAAGCATAAATTCAGATTTAATTAATTAATGATAATTAAGCGTGATTTTTGGACCTGAAAATTATATACGTGACAAGAAATATAATTTTGGAATTAATGTGAATTTTGGTATTTTTTCCTATGAAATTTTTAATTATGGAGAATTTTTTATGGCAGAGTATGCGTATAAAAGTTTAAATAATTATGGTTAGTAATTGATTATTTGAAATAATGTTTTGAATCTTGAAAATATGGCGCATTAGTTTTTCTGTAAAGAAAATGGATAAAGTTTTGGTAGCCAATAAGCTAAATTATAAAGGTTTGGTGGAAAGAAATAACCTTTTATAGTAATATTCCAGTTTTTAAGTTATTTTCAACTCTGCCATGTCGACATTGTCCATGTCGAGTCACATCTCACCACACACATCATCATCGATGGATGTCAATGAGTTTGCCATGAAATGGATTAGTTTTGAACCTCGGCGAGGTTATAGCAAAAAATATAGAGAGTGGTCTTCGATACGGGCATTTCGAGGCGCATAAATGCCGCATTTTTACTAAGAAGCATGACGCCACATACACTTCTTAATGTTTTAGCCCTCACCTACCTAAATGATCATCGAGCCTAATCTATGTTGCATTTAAACTTGTCATCGAGTTACTATTTCGCTTTTAAAATTGATATCAAGCTTTTCCAATGCCGATTTTAATTAGTCTTCGGGTTTTTAAATAAGTGGATAACCTATGTATCATGAGGATCAATGACTTTATTATCATTGAGGTATGATGTCGCATGTTTAGTCTTTGATTTTTAAGAGGTGGAAAGCCTTAAGCTTTTACATCAACATGATATGATGACAATGATCAAGCTAAGATGTTTCGAAAGCAATAAACCTTATATCATTTTCAACCATGTACATGGAAACATAAAAAAGGTTTTATAAAAGGGCATTGAACTTTGAGAATATGAAAGGATGATTTCCTTATTAATTTTAGGGTTATGTTTACTAACCAAATTTCATTAACAAAATGATTATAGGGAATTAAACTATGGATGTTTATATCATTGTGTGCATTTGATCAGTCATTATAAATGCTATTGTTATCATAATCACTTCATTGGTTACCCATCACTACATTTTAGGGGTATTAATGGTAGAACAACCAGCTAGGTTGATCTAATAGTGAATAAAATTTTATTGAAATTTTGTGTGAGTAAAATTGCATTCAGGAGGTTAGGATTCAGAATATAGGATGCCTATAATTGATTAAAAGATTTTTGATTTAGTAAGGTACTTAGTTAGCCCATGAAAACTATGTTATGAGATATGTTATTGGCAAGGGCCAATAGGTTCTTATTGATCCCATGAAAACTATGTCCGGAATATGTTATTGATAGAGATCAATAAGTTCATAGTTAGCATGTAACATTCCCCACCTGGAGGCCCAAAACTAATGGCTACGGATGCTACAGTCATCCGTAGTTATTGATCTTCGACGACCAAATACGGCAATGTTAGACACATTGATATAAGAGAAACACAATGATACAATTTTTTTGGAATCATTAAACAACTTTCACATTCCATTTCAAATCATTTCAAATTCATTACAGAATCCAACATTCGAGAATCACGTTCGGTGAAATTATAATTATTACAAATATATGCCAAGAGAGACATATGAAGATGCCCTTTGGATGATCAGAGTTTAACATAGGAAATTAAACAACTTTTCCTTTATAACAGAACACAATCAAAAAAAAGAACTCCTAAGAGCTATCTTGCCTCCTGCACATCTCCGGAAGCTTATTCGGCTAAAGAGGTACTTGAAAAACACGACTCTCAAACTACTCAAAGTTAATTGAGTACCCGAGAGTTTAATGGAAAAAAATAAACTTCGAGTCAGACATAAAGTCTGGTATGAATAATAACCTACCATCTTGAACCATTTAGATATCTAGTAAGACCACGCCACATAGCGGAACCGGTTTTCCGCTCACTAATATCTTATCCAAAAATTTATAATAACTATATACTATGCTCCTGCATCCACAATGGTTAAAACATAGCAATTTCATATATTATGATGATATGCAGACAAGTAAATTATTATGGATTTTCCATCCCCTTTAACTTGGCTATCCGTCTCAGTTATAGTTTCAAGGGTCACTATTAACCTATTAGTTTTCATAGGCTGACTAATAACTTGTTTAATGTTTATGGACTGTCTGTCCGGTCTCATAGATTTCATAGGCTCACTAAAAACCTATTGGCCCCGTCCAATAACTTCATTAATTCATGGGTTCTCCCTTAACCTATTAGTATCTCCAATAACTTCTCTCATATCATATTTTTCATTGGTTTATTAAGAACCTATTGACTTATGTCAATAACTTTATCCAGATATAGTTTTCATGGAATCACTATGAACCTATTGGCCCCCTACTAATAATTCTTTCCAAATATAGTTTTCTTGGCTTTACTATGAACCTGTCTTAACTGACAACTTTAATCAATCTTTGTGCATCGTATTTTCTAGTCTTTCGACCTCCTGGATGCAATTCTACTCATTTAGGGATGAACTCAATTTATATTGACTATTGGGTCAACCTAACTGGTTATTCTGCCCTTTTTTCTTCTAAAATACAGTTATGGGTCCATTATACGGTGAATATGTACATTAGAACAAGCAAATGGAATAACATAATAACACCAACATTTATGGTGTTAATATCCTTGAAAGCAATAAAACATGGTTAATCTCTTTAACCTATGGTTTTATCAAGAAAAACTTCTTCAAAAACTCCATATTAAAAAACCATTTCAAAACTCCTTTAGTTTGTCATGGGTTTTCTTTTGAAAATGAGAAATGGTTCTTTTCTTTGAAAATTAAGGCTTTCGAAACCGTTAACATCTATCTTTCAAAAGCTCTTAATCTTCTTTTCAAGACACTTAAACCTATGGCTTTCGAAACCTTTTGAAAGCGTCGAAACCATCCTTTCGAAACCATCAAAACATTTCTTTCGAAAGTATTAAAGTATATCATTCGAACACATAGAATCATTAAGCATAGCTTCGAAACCCTTTGAAAGTATCTCTTTCGAAACCATTGGGTTTTTACTTAAAGTAACTTTTGGGTCAAAGTGAATATAAACTAAATTACTTTTCGAAACCAATAACCTTTAAGTATATGTGATTAGGGAAAACTAATGGCTTCAGAACCATCCTTTCGAAAGCATTAATCATTTAAGTAAAGCATTTGGAAGGATAGCTTCGAAACCTCTTTTGAAGCCATTGCCTTCGAAACCTTTAGTATATGTAGATACTGGAGCCCTTTCGAAAACATTGGGAAGTGACATATTACATTTATAAACCAAAAGCTACCTTTCGAACTCGTTGATTACTTCAATCGATTCGAAAGTCACAAAGGCGGCAACATGGTTTCGAATGGTTCAAATAACCCATTTGAAAGCATTGATTTAAAACAAGACAACTCATTCAAAAGCTACCCTTAAAACAAAATGGCGGCAACTTCTTTGAAAGTTGTATTAAACCCTTTCAAAAGCATTATTTTGGAAATAACGCAAGTGGCATTTCCTTGGATAGTAAAACAAAGGTCTCGACCCCTTTGAAAGTTTGCTTTCGACTCCATACATGCCGCCATTCTCCAATCCACTATGTACCAACGCATTGATACCTTGTGTATTGGTTTCGGCTTGGTTGAGGCGGAAGTATAGGGTCGAAAGGTAGCTACTGAAAGTGGCGAAACAGTAAACTTATGCAAAAAAAAAATTATTGCCTTTTTAAGTAATAATTTACAACTAACTTGCCTATTTGTAAAAATCTAATTGGTTATCATAAACTTTACTAAAATCTTTCACAAACGACTGCCGAATTCATCTTAGATTTAATAAAAATAATTAGAAAAGAAGCCCTTCCCTTAAGCAAAACAATGTAGACATTTTTGTCCTCCAACTAAATTTATTTAATTTTCATAGTAAATTATTCAGGAAAAATCCCCAAAAATTCTCAAAATTCACTTTTAATATGTTATCTAACATATAAAAATTTTGGACCCAAATTTCTTTATATAATTACCGAAATTAATTTATAAACCCAATTGTTCATATATTTCTTCGAAATTCATAATAAATTGTCCATAACTTTTAAAATTATGAGAAATTAAATCCATCTTCAGAATAATGTTTTACATAACATATTAAATCCTCAACGCATTTGAAACCCAATATAAATGATTTATCCTTAAATTCAAATAAAACAATTAACAAAAAAAATTGTTTGAATATAACATATCATGTAATCCAAGCACATCATCATCAAAAATCATCATTATGGATTTAAACTTAAGCCCCAAATCAAATGCTCATTAAAAATGAAAAACGAGATGGTTTTGATTATTATTCACCTTTATTTGGATAAGGAACTTGAGATTTGATTTAGATTGATCCTCCTTGCTTGATTCCCTAGGTTTAAATGATTTCCCCCCTTTCTTTCCCTGGGTTATGGCCGGTTTGAGCTCTTATTTTACGTTCTTCAAAATTCTAAAATATGGACTTGTAGAGAAATTGGAAGCGGGTTTAGGGATTATGGGATTATGGTGGCGGTTAATCCCTATAATTCCCTTGCATTATTTTCTTATTAATTATCTAATGAAAATGTTTCCACAAACTCATCCTCTTTGTTTAATTAAGCATGGCTTCTAATTAAATTTTCAAATCTTAATCCCCTTATCTCTCTAATATTTACATTATTCAATTTAATTATCTAATTAAATATCCTGAATAATATTATTAAAAATTAGGGATATTACAGGCTCCCATCCTTATAGAATTTTGTCCTCGAAATTCAGTAAGGACTAAATACTAAACATAACATTCATCTGTAACAACTTCTAACTACTACCCTAGCTTACCTGAGTAGCAATAGCCTACAAAAAGAAAATATAGAACATATCCTTACAGCAGATCAGGATAAATATCTCTAATCATGTCTTTTGTCTCCCAATTACAGTCCTTCTTGTTGTCGCTCCACTAAGCTTTCACCAAGGTGACTATCTTGTTCCTTAACCTTTTCTCATCTCTCACTACAACCTGAACAGGTTGTCTAACAAAAGTCAAACTCGGCTCTACCACCAACTCTATCGGATGAATAGTAGTCTCTGGATCATGCACATACTTGCGAAGACAAGACACATGAAACACATTATGGACTCTTGCTATTCTGTTGGGCAATTATACTTTGTATGCGGGCTTTCTGATCCTCTCAATAAGTTGGAACAGACCAACATATCTTGACACTACAATAAACAAACCTTTTTATAGAGCTTAAAAATCTCTTTTAAAACCTTTTATAGTGTTTCAATAAACGCCATAGATTAACAAGTTGTAATAAGTATGATAGATGTAGTGACATTTCAAAATTGCATGGAAAATGGACTTTCAAGAGCTTTTTTTGTTGCCATTTTAGACTAGGTGTATCGGTACAACTACTTTTCTATAGCACTTTGAAGCTTGCTATAGAACTTTAACACAATGTTGTGATTATGATACAAATAATTATGATATCATTTAATTGCTATAATATGTTGACATGTCATATTATAACGTCTAAAAACGCTGTGGAAATATTATGTCAATCTTTTATTATGCATTGAAATGCTATATAAAATTCATTACTATCTATTGTAGCATGATATTTTTCCATGAAAGTTGTTTAATCCTTGTAGAATATTTTGTATAGCACTAGTATAATGCTATAGCATTTGAAAGCTGTAACAATTTTTCTTTTCGTAGCATAGTTAAAACGCTTTAAAAAAGTTTCCATTGCATTTTTTATTGTCATATACATTCAATCTTACGGTTTTCAATTCTACTAAACTTATTTCAACTAATATATTATAAAAATTCAAAAGACCACGCTTATCATATTGTAACGTACATAATCAAATGGAGTCATAAGACAAACCACAATATATATGTATATATATAATATTTCATACACGGAGTATTAAACCTAATAATATTTGTGACCAAAAGTGAAAATACATACAATTGTAGCTAGCTAAAACGATACATATTAAAAACAAGACGTATGAACATGGACAGACAATATATTAATGCAAACATGACCGGTTTGAAGGAGAAAGAGTGCGACATCATGTAGCAAACTCAAAAGCATCATACAACACCTGTCAAAAAGAAGCATATACGTATGTATGTTAGTCATAAATGTAGAAAACAAGGAGGAGAAAATTAATATGGTCTCAAGCATGACCGATTCAATGCTTGCTTTTGCAGGTCAAAAAACAAGGAGGAGAAAATTAATATGGTCTCAAGCATACAGCTAATTTCTTTATTTTTATGGGTGAAGTATTTAATTATCACTTTTAGTAACCATGCGCTAAAATATACATGATAATATCATGCTAAAGTAGCAAAGTACACATTCATACAATCAATAATATCACAAACTTAAATAGCAAGTCACACTACATTAAAGTTCATGCACTAATTAAGCAAAGTTTACGAATACTATTACTACATAGTTAAAAATTCAAGAATCATACTCCAAAGCGTACTCATGGGATATACATAATAATAATACACAGACGCCAATGCATGCATCTTATGTTTATTTTGACAAGAATGATTAGATGTAGTAAAGGAGTATAAAGAAAATTATACCAATAAAACAGACTCTTGGGACCATATTAACTTTGTTATACTTATACCCATCAAACACACTATTATGTATATATTTTGCAAAAGGCAAATAGTTGAGAAATGGGGAATGAAGTAAATGTTGATTTTACAACTATAGATATAAGGAAAATAGTAACTAGTTATTATCTAAATATGATGAATAAGTATACCTATATGGTCATTTATATTCGCTCATCCATTTTATCTTTTTTATTTTTGTATATGTGCTTGCCTTCTTTGTTTCAAATAATCAAAATTTCAAATACTAGAAATATGTCAATAAGAAATGCAAAGTATATGTCGTACCTTTGAGGATCTTATTTGCTTTAGTGACTCTTCTAGTTGATTTTTGATTTGATTGAGTTCATTAGAGTTGGGTTGGCCGAGGTCCTCACCAAGTAGATTTTTGATATTACAAATTCAATTAGGAAAAAACATCATATTATTAACTTTAAGGTTCGATACTGATGCCACCTCTAGGAACGCTGCATAAGCTCAACTCTTGTTTTAACTTTGGACACTGCGAGTAACGGCTCTACACTGTAAAACAAGATGGAGACTAGTTAGCCTTTGAATAAAACTTTGCATGCTTTTGGACAAATAATCCATAGGCTATAGGATTCATTTTATATACCTAAATGTGACAAAAAACTAGTAGGAGATATGGAAACATGTTTATGTTTCCATTAAACATGTAAAACCTGTGCCTTCTTTGATGAAGCATGAGCGGCTGATGTGTTGTAGGCTAAAAGTAACAAGTCTATGCCATCTTTGCTGAAATTTTTTGACATGATATGCAAGAGGGAAATTTTTTTGGCTCCTTGAAAAATGGTTGGACAAGTTAGTTGACAATAATGTTGAAGTCGACACCTAATGAGCGATTTATATGTTTATGTCCTAAAGGAAAGCTAAACCATATTTTACTCCGACTAATGATGCTGAGTCTAGAAGCTCTATAATTGACAAACATGTCATAACAAACTTTAAAGCTGATTCTGTTAGCGAAGACACTTTTCGGGATCCTTGGAGTTGATATAAATGATGATAGTAAACTTAATTCAGTTGATAAAGATAAAAATATCGAAGCTTCTCACACTAATAAAACATTGTTCATCGTGAATCAAGAGGTACAAATAGGAAAAGTTTATCCTGTAATTAATATCTACATTATAGATGTGCAATACATGGTACACAAATTTTCTTCGATAAATCGGCAAACCATGTAAGTGAGATCTAAAGTTGTTGCATTGCCCTTGCATTTTCTACCACATTCGTTAAATAAAATGTAGCTGCGATGGTACGATATATCCAACTTTGGTTTGTTCTGATTCCAAAGTAACCAGATAGAAAATGAAGTTTGTTGTAATTTATTATTAAAAGTATAGTCTTAAATTTGCCATCTAACCGACATATGTTAGTTTAGCTCTACCAACATTTTACAACTTAAAATATGAGCAGCAAACATTGACTTCATAAATGGTGATGCATTTATGATTTATACATATATGGTACATCTTAGCATTGTTTAAATGCTTTTCCCACCATTACTTACAAATACACTCTCCATCTAATAATTTTGTTCTAATTTCGTGTACACATAGTTCATTCGAATTTAATAAGTTCATCAAAATAACTTATCAAAAATTTTCCAATAGAAATGCCACTATATTCATGCATGGATAGATTCTAAAATTATTCATGTGTGCATTTAATTCCCGACCTATGCTTTTTTCCACTTTCTATTGTAGTCCAGATGAGGTTGAATTTGCGAAAATTATTAAATATGAATTTTATAACACATAAATTGGTTCCATAAATTGATAAATAATAATCTATGAACATTCTTCATACTGTACTCTATATGTCTGACATATTTCATCCCATTTTTCATTCCATTTAAAATAAATGAACATTTCAATTTATGTTACAGAGGGTTTAAAATTTCCTTTATCAATGATGCATATATGTTGGTGTTATCCCACGTTTTGGTCAAAACTGGAATATCAACAAATAGGTATGGAATGATGGATATCGGGATTGGAGATCGATTGGAAACAAGACTACAATCGATAACGTCAAAATTTGGTTGAGCTTCGATCGGGACAAAATTGGTTGGAGATGATGATAAGGACTTGGAAAGGCTATGTTTCAAATTTTAGGTTAATCGGAGTTCGTATGAAGGAGATATGATCGATTCGAGGTAGGAAGGGCATGCTGTTCGAACCCATCGGCACGTAAGGATGGTTTGAATCGATCAGGGGTAGCGTTCGTATCGATACGGTTCATATCGACACCACTTCGAATCGATACACTTCGTATCGATCGGCATGGGTTCGACTCGGTTACTTCGTATCGATCGGAAGAAAAGGTTAGGTGGATTTCGACTCGATGATGGCATAGGTCTCCTTCGTATCCATAGGTGTATAAGGGTTGGTTCGTATCGATGCGCTTCGCATCGATCAGGAAGATATTGATTCGAATCGATACAGTTTGTATCGATCAAAAGGAAATGTAGGAGTTTACTTCGAATCGATGCGCTTCGCATCGTTGTAGAACAGTGGGATGGATGCGCAGAAGTCCTTCGTATCGATCAGCGCTGGTCGATACGAAAGGGAAGTAGAAGTTTTGATTTTGGATTCGTACCAATCGATACGAAGAGGGCGTTCGAGAAGGATACGCGGGGAGTCGACTTCATGGGTTCGAAGGACTTAGAGACAATGTTCGTATCTATTCGAAGCGATCGATACAAACAAGGGAATAAACGCTCAACACGGCGACAAAGGTGGATCGTCCTGGAGAATTCGTGACACGTCATCGATGCGCACGCGCTTTGGATGGATTCGAACAAGATGGATTCGAAGCACTGGATTCGAAGACGACAGGCATCGAACAACCCAAACTCGAATCGATCATAACTCAAGATCCACTTATCCAAATGCAATGAAATTTTTACAGGCGCTTACATACATGTTGAAGAATGTTCTCACCAAATTTCAGATCAATTGGATGATTTCTCGATCGATTCGAATGGAGTTCGAATCGATCCCAAAGTGGGCCCAATTTCCTGAGGCCGAGCATGTGGGCCCCCCCTCACGTGCTAGAGGTGGTCTCGCTGATTTTAGGCAAAATATCAGCCTCCTACACCTATGATAGAGCCCCAGGTCATTCAGAAAAGGGGATCAGAATTCTAAAGCGCCAAGACTCTGCTGGATTCAACTCTACACTTCATAATCGCTGTTATAAGGAAATCACTTTATTGTAATCGCGGTAATTCACTGTAATCATCAAGGATAATCAATAAAAAGGATAAAAACTTTGGAGTGGACGTAGGCCATAGATAGCCGAACCACTATAAATATCGTGTCTCTGTTTATTATTTCTGGATTGTTGTGTGATATTTGCTTAGATCTGTGATTTGTGTCTGAATATTGCTGACTTGTATTCATACACTGGTGCTTTCACGGTATTTGGGGTTTGTGACCAATTTTGGCGCAAACAGTTGGCATACAAAGATGTGATACAGTAATTCAAAACACTAACTATGCATTATGCACACCGATTTAGGTATGTATAGTAATGAAGTACAATTTTAAAAGTTATAACCCTATGACTTATCTCAAATATTTGGTTGATGAATTATTAAAAGTTGATATCATAATTCAGAAACTAATAAGGGTCGAGGCCATGGTTCAAAATTCCAGCGGAATTCCGACTGAAAAAAGCATTCTTCCAAATACAACCCTCTTTGTACCATATTGTAAAATAATATCAATGTTGTAGGAGCAATAATCATTTAGAGGGGGTACTAACCAATACTAAAATATTTCCAAACATATATTGTAGACATGTGACTTGATGCTTTGACGATGTCAGGTATTTATTTATTTGTAGATCTAAATTGTTAGCATTTGAAAACACTAAGGATCAAGTTTCTTACATACATATGTGCACCCAACTAAACTATAAATACATTTTTGTCGGTTCTCATGGGTTAGTGAGATTGAAAAATGTGAATCATTTGACTTTGACTTTATTTCATCCATGAAATACTCTGATATTAATTAATTTATATAAACTTATCAAATTTTTAAAATTTGGTTAACTTAGTTTTTTTATCTAACTTAAGCTAATTTAATCGTTTTTATAATACTTGCTTAATTTTTATGAACATGGTTGCTTTCCTAAACATTAGTTAACTGAATTAAAATTTATAAATTTAGTTAGTTCTTATAAAACTTAGTTAACTTAGTTAACTTTCTTTAAACATAATCAAATTTTATCTCAAAGAAAACTAAACTTGCCAAAGCAAAAATTGTCACGTCATAATTAAGAAATTTGAACTGAGGCATATGTGCCTTAGGTAAAACCGAGGCGTGTATGCCTCACTCTAAAACTGAACTGTGGCGTATAGTGAACCGAGGCAAGTATGCCTCGGCTAAAACTAAACTAAAGCGTGTGTCAAGTGCAATAAAGAACATGCAGCTTGCCTTAGTTCAATTTTCTTAATTATGGTGTAAATACATAATGAAAACAAAAATGAATAGTATTTAGCATTTAGTTTACCCGTAGAAATCAAAACATAAGTATTTAATCTATTTACATTGACTCAAAACATAAGTAATTATGATGTAAATACATTTATTTGACATTATTTAAGATCATTTCATTCATATTGGACACATTATTATAATTTCTATTTATGTAAAGGAGAATTTATTAAAATTCTAAAAAAAATTAAATTCATAAATTAAGGGAAAACACAAAAGAATTATGTAAGATAATTTGTGTGGAAATAACTATTGTTAAAACGGTTAAAAGGGGAAATCTACGATGAACTGACAATATTTCTTTCTTTAATCTCCATGAGGTCATTCTATAAAAATAGAAATATGGATGTTAATTTTAGGTAGAATAGACATTATATGTTCAAAATTATGAAATATTGATAATATATGTAAAAAATTTGCCGACTGATACTAAAACAAAACAGGGCCAAAAAACATTGACTAAATCAACAAAGAATATTGCTATTAGAGGGATGTGGAATCAGAAATTAACTAAAAAACGTTACCAATGATGAGAAAGTGGATTGCAACTATCTTGTTGCTGACAAATCCATGACAGTGAATTCTGATTTCCAATTTCATGTTGTTCATATTGAACCTATAGTGTACAAAAGAAACAAAAAAAGTCTAATGCTTATAAAAAAAAAAACATGAATAATAAATTAAATACAAACCTATATTAAATTGTCTGTCTGTAACCTTAGTTGATTGTTCGTATGATGATGTTGCTGATCAATGTGCAAGTTTGATAGGAATATGCCATACCTTTTGAAACTTGGCTGTAATCTTGGCAGTTCAATATTCATAAGAAGGGAAGTTCAAGAATACAACTTAACTAAGTCCAAGGATTTGATAAAGAACCCTAGAAACTTTATAAATTTGTCTAAAATCCAGTGTCATTTCTTTGGATAGTAAAACAAAGATCTCGACCCCTTCGAAAGCTTTCTTTCGACTCCGTACGTGCCGTCATTCTCCAATCTACTATGTACCAACGCAATTGATACCTTGTGCATTGGTTTCAGCTTGATTGGGGAGGAAGTATCGGGTCGAAAGGTAGCTATTGAAAGAGGAGAAACAATAAACTTATGCAAAACTGTTTTTATTGCCTTTTAAGTAATACTTTTCAACTAACTTGCCTATTTGTAAAAATCTAATTGGTTGCCATAAACTTTACTAAAATCTTTTCCCAAAAGATTGACGAATTCATCTCAGATTCAATAAAAATAATCAGCAAAGAAGCCCTTCTCTTAAGCAAAATAATTTAGACATTTATGTCCAAAACTAAATTTATTTAATTTTCATAGTAAATTACTTCGGAAAATCCCCAAAAGTTCTCTAAATTCGCTTTCAATATGTTATCTAATATATAAAAATTTCGGACCCAATTTTTTTTATATAATTACCGACATTAATTCATGAACCCAACTGTTCATATATTTCTTTGAAATTTGCAATAAATTTTCCATAAATTAGGAAATTATGAGAAATTAAATCGTCTCTAAAATAATAATTTACATAACATATTAAATCCTAAAGGCATTCGAAACCCAATATAAACGATTTTATCCTAAAGTCAAATAAAAAATTATCAGATAAACTTGTTTGCATATAACGTATCATGTAATCTAAGCATATCATCATCAAAAATCATCATAATGGATTTAAACTTAAACCCGAAATCAAATGCTCATTAAAAATGAAAAATGAGATGGTTTTGATTATTATTCACCTTGATTTGGATACGAAACTTGAGATTTTATTTAGATTGATCCTCCTTGCTTGATTCCCTAGCTTTAAATGTATTTCCCCCTTTTCTTTCCCTAGGTTATGGCCGATTTGAGCTTTTATTTGACATTTTTTAAAATTCTGAAATATGAACATGTAGAGAAATTTGAACGTGGGTTTAGGGAATATGGGATTATGGTGGCCGCAAATCGCCATAATTCCTTGCGTTATTTTCTTATTAATAATGTAATGAAACCATTTCCATAAACTGATTCTCTTTGTTTAATTAAGCACAGCCTCTAATTAAATTTTCAGATCGCAATCCCCTTATCGCTTTAATATTTATATACATTGGTTGTAATTAGTATACATTGGTTGTAATTAGTATACATTGGTTGTTATATGATAATTAGTTGATTGTATAAAAACCCATATGCAATTGAGTTAATGAAATTGAAAGCTAAAGTAATTGAAATCAAATTGGAAGTTAAGTGAATCTTAAATAGAATTGAAATTGATTTGGAAGTGAACAAATTGAATATGAATTAGTGAATATAAACTAATTGAAAATGAATGTTAGTAAAAACATCCAATGTTAATGAATCAAATGTGATTAAATTGAAAACCCATTTCATTGAATATTAATGAGAATATGAATGAATATTTATTAGTTATGGATGATAGTTGGTTGATGGTTGAATATATTGCTTTTACTGCATTTGCTATGTTGGCATATATAGTTATTATGTTGCAATATGTTGTATATCGATACTATTGTCTATATACATGTTTCTCAATTGTTTGTTGAGTGTTTAGTAGGTGCGGATCGCGTTTGCTTCGCATTTGGAGCTCGCTTTCGCGCTATATTAGCCGTATATGCTCGCTAATAAAATATAAGGTACATATCTCGGATTAAATATCGTACTTTTACACTTTTTTCCCTGCGGGATGCCTCATTACTTGATGAGATGTATATTTGTGATATATATTCAATTTTTTTACGGATCGAGCCGCGCAAAGGAGACTCTGGCGAATTTTTCTGAAAATTTAAGGCCTTAGAATATCTTTGAGAAAATTGGAAAAGTTTTATGAAAACTATAATTTTGATTTGGAATTGAAAGTTAAACAATAGTAGTTGTTTTTGAAAAGATAATTAAGTATGATTTTAAACTTAGTAAAGTTATTGTAAGAAGTTTAACTATGGATTTTGGGAAAGTTAATAGATTCTGTAACTTTTCTTACTTGGTAATTTCGAGGACGAAATTCTTTTAAGGGGGAAAGATTGTAACGACCCAGAATTTCTATTAATTAAAATTCATATATTTAATTGATTTTAAATATTAATAAGTGAAATTTAATAGTCGAATAAATTTTATTTCGAATAAAGTGATTTAATTGAATAATTAAATCGATAATTTAATAGTTGAAATTACAGAAATAATTGGAAATTGGGTTTAATATGATTGAAAATGATTTGTAAAATTTTATTTTATCATATTGGAGCTAGAATGATGTTATAGAACTTTTAAAATCGAATTAAAAGTTTATTGGTGAAAATTGAATATTTTAATATTTAATCGACTAGTGAAATTAGCCATTTTTCGAACAGTCTCGGATTTCGACGAAACTAGTTTCATCGGATCCGTAATGTGATATTATTGTATGTTTTCAAATTTCGTGTCAATCGTATTTATCGTTTATCCGGTGCAAACTAAAATGCCTAGAAAATAGTTTAAATCGATTTAATTTGAAATCGATTGTTTATTGCCATAACCCACACAAATGACTGAATTAGCTCCCGAAACACGTTCCATTGTGTTCGGAACGCGGGGTAAACCTTAGAAACGCCAACCGGCATGCTTCGTTTGGAGTTCGGAAATTCCGGGATGAATAGTGTTTGAGAAAATTTTCTATAAAAGCCCCTTAAAAATTCACTTTTGCAAAATTCTAAAAACCCTATGTCAAAATTCAGAGCTGCCGGCCTCTTATATTTCCAATGGCCGAAATCTTCCTATCTTCATCCCTTAATTTCTTCAGATCCGTTAATCGAATCGAAAAACTTCCAACTAGAGAGTTGTAGACAACGATGAGAACTACATATCCAACGGCTATGATTGGATATAGTTGAGTGGATTGATAACAAAGAGGGGTGAAACATGGTCAGTTCGCACGTGTTTTTCACGACCATCATGGAGCCGAGCTCGACATGGCTCATGCCGAAGGTAGAGGAGGGGATGGACTTCAATATGGCGCTAGTTGATCGTCTTCTTGTTGTTCGAATTAGTCGCGTTGATTTACGGTTTTGGTGGAGGTTGGGTTCGGCATTCACTGGAAACGAATGATGGGGGGGAAGATGATACTCACGGCCGTGATTTGCAGGGTGATGGAATCAAGGGACGTGATGAAGCAGAGGTTTAAAATTGAAAATAAAAATTGTAAATTTTTATATTATAAATTCATGTAACTTTAAAAATGTGTATCTTATTCATACGAGGTCGAAAACGCACGAAACAAGTTGCGTTGGGTTCGTATGGACGAACTCTACGCTATGGATCTGGATTGGAATCATTTGGAGTTAGTGAGAATTTCGGGTAAAATTAAACGCTCGTTTAATTTTATTCGAAATAAAAGCTGAAAACGAAATTGAAATCAATGTGAGAACTTCTCACTCAATCGAATCGGTTTCGATTTAAATTTTAAATAGTTAGATTTAAAATTCTTGATTGTATGTTTGAATGATGATTGTTATCTATTGATTGTTAAAATAGACATTATACGTCGTTAGTAAGCGGAGGTTATTTATTAAAAACATATACCGCAAATATTTCACAGTACAGTGAAATTGGTATTATTTAAGTATTTGGAGTTGATTTCCCACATTATATAGCGGATGAGACCCTATTGCGCCGCCTACTAAGCGGATAATATTTTATAAATCCCATATACCGCGATATTCCGCTTTAAACGGAATTGATATTGTGCTAATGTTTGTGGATGCAGGGAAACAGGTTGGAGGGATCCAACTGGATTCCTCAACAGTATTATTTGATTATGGATATTTTGATATTCGTTGATTATCATATACAGATATATGATGTCGTTGTTGTCGTGATTGACTATTTGGTGTGTAGCATCATTGGGCCAATTTTGGAATTTTAAAAGGATTTTTAAAGTGATTTTTGAAAGTATACGTTTATAAAATATTTTAGGAATTGATTCATTTTAAATAAATAAATGTTATAATTTCAATGTTATAAAAATTATGATTTTTGAGAAAGATAGTTAAAAGTTGATTTTTGAAAATATGGGGTTAATGATTTTATAAAATAGTTTAAATCGGGATTTTTGAATTTATTGTAAAAAGTTCAAATATAGGATTTATAAAATTTGATTATTTTATAAATCAAAAATGATGAAATTATAAAGGAGTTTAAAGACGTTTTTAAAATAATAATATAAATTGATTTATATAAAAGATTTATAAATTGATATTTATAAATTTAAAATATTTGAATTATAAAACGAGTTTTTATAAGTGTTAGAATGAAGTGTAAATGAACTTCATAAATGAATGAAATTTATAGAATTATAAATGGTGAAGTTATAAATGGAATTTTATAAGCAGTAGATTTATAAAATTTGTAAAGTTATTAAAAGAATAGATTTGGGTAAATAAATGAATCTTATAAGTTATAAGATTTATAATTTGGGAAGTTTAAAAGAACGATTTTGTAAACAAATAAATTATAAGCATTTAACTTATAATATGAACTTTTGGTATATAATTGAGTTATAAATTGAAATAGGTTAATAAAGGAGATTTATAAAAGGAATTTGTTATAAAATAAATAGAAATGGAATTTATAAACATTGTTTTATAAATCCGCAAACGACTTATTTTGATAAGTAAATTGTTATAACTTATTAATGGAGTTATATTCACGTTTTAGACAGTGAATAATCCTTTAAAATAAAATGTATAGAAATGATGAAATTGGTTAACAAAGTATATTCACGTTTTTGGATAGTGAATAATATGTTAAAGAAATTGTTTTGGATGTGATATTCTAAATAGAATTAAAACGATTTAACGATGTTTTACGCAATATTCGTTTTGGCCTAAATAAATATGTTTAAGAGAATGATTTCCTTAAAGAATGAAATATATACTTAATTTCGATTTAAGTATATTGAATATTTTCCAAATGTTGAAAATAAAAAGATTTGTTGTTAGGGATGCGGATTAAGGATCTTAAGGCAGAAATAACACTAGAGGGGGGGTGAATAGTGTTTTAAAGAATATATGAACTATATGACTAAATTAAAACTTTCAACACAAATCTAAACAGAATTCTAACACAAAATCAGAATAGAGGAATATTTCAAGGCTAAAACAAAGTTTGAAAATATTTTTGAAAACATGATTTTGAAAGCTAAAACATTTTGAAAACAGATTTTAAAAACATTTTGAAAAATCTATTCAAACTGAAATTGCAAGAACCTTCCTACAGAGCTCCTCCATAGGACTCGAGAATTTGTACAAAGTAGTTTAAATGATTTTGATTTTCGTGGGTTTGTAAGACACTTGTCGTAGGTTTGTAAGATACTTGTCGTGGGTTTGTAAGCCACTGGTTTCGATAGAAATTGGGTTCCATCCCAAAAGAAAATTGGAAGAAAGATAAGAGTGCTATTATGAAGTTTTAACAAAATACTAGACACTTATCTTGAGATCTTGAAATCTTGATTCTCTAGAGTCTTGAATCTTGAATCTCTAATCTTCATCTTGATGCTTGAGTTTTTATACTGATCAGTCTTCGATGATACCTGCATATACTTCCTATATACATATATATATATATATATATATATATGGAAATGTTAGTATACATTTTATAAAGTAAAGTATAATAACTATATAAGGTTGTTGTCATCAAAACATCATCAACTCAGTTCCTAACATTTGTGAATTACTTATTAAATAAGTATGGAAATGTTTTTCCAATGTGAAATGAAAAGTTTTGAGAATTTATCTTTTTGAAGATAAATTGAAAATGAATAATTGAAATCGTATATTCATAAATATTTTGGAATTGTAAATTCACTATGGAATTTATAAAAGAAAGGGGAATTTGTTTAAAAATAAACGTTGATTTATTTTTGAAGTGTGGGAATTAATTTACGGATTTATTTAATTAGTTTAAATAAACCATGTTGAAATGAAAGTATTTCCGCGTAAGGAAAATGTTTGAAATTTGTTTTCAAAAGTGGTAAAGAGGAAAAGTGATTTGAAAATCGTTTTCAAATGGTTGAAGTGTGAAAAATAATATCTTGTAAAGATATTTTTGGAAAATAAATAATTTGGAAAATTATTTGGAATCTGTCGATGTTGTGCATATCCATTGATAGTTCAATAACCGACTATAAATAATTACCTTTGAATGGGTATTTGTTGTGATTTTCTTGAATTTGAATGCCACATTTATTTTTGAATAAGCGGTCACTATTCGGGTTAGCCGGGAAAGGACTTGGGGTCGTATAACCCATTTCGAATATGTGATACGTCGTTATGAATTGCATTTGAAGACCGGTGTTGAAGACCGGATATTTTTTGAAAACGGAAGGATTACCGTCGAATGTTTCTGCACCGAATGGCCCCGGTATAGAGATTCCATATGTGATGGGAAGTCCGGACGTGACTAGTGAATATTCGGATTGCAAGGACTTCTTTGTAAGTGCCTTTGGTTCTGTTCGATCTCGGAAAAGACTTGTATGGATTGTATATCTTACATTACAAATTGAGATATAAAGCTGATTTCTTTCAAATACATATCTGTTGGTGGCGGAGAATTTATTCTCTTAGCATTAACACCCTTCTCTGAGACGTACGATCTCAGAGGTTATGTAGTTGAAGGTTATTAGTAATATACTCCCAATTTGGCAGTGTGATATGCTAAGTGCTGTTGACCATTTGTTGAATCAAAGCACAGCTTTTGTATAAAGCATAGCTTTGTGGACGAGACTTCGTCGGACCTCACACCCCGGAAATGGTCAAAACAGGAAGGATGCGACAAGGTTATTAGGGGGTAGAGCCCCTTTAGTGTATGCCATTCCTTCTGGATAGAGGTGGTATCATGGTATGGAGCCCAGATACTGAACCTATGTTGTTGCTGCAAACTTATTACTTTGTGGTTGTTGGAAATCGAGGATCCTCGGATGTAGATCGGTTACGATCGGGGGATGGCATATTCGTGTCAGTAGTTACCCAGTTAGGGGTAACCCGGCCATGTGTTGGCAGAGATCCGGTTTGGTTCTCGGGACGTCATTCCATAGGCGTTTCCATGTGGCAATGGTAAGTTCCTTGGCCTGACCATTTGTTGGAAATCCAAAGAAACAATACGATCTTGTACGGTTTTAGTTGTAGAACCTGCCTCCTCAGGAGGTAGCTATAGTAGGCATAATATAATGGTACCTATGCTGGCTAAGATTTATATCTTTACTTTCGAAATGATTTTTCCTACACTATGCACTAGTAATAATATCAAATGTTTCTTTTAATGTGTATCAAGCATCTTTGACTATCATAAGGAGAAATCTCCTCCGATTCTGCGTTTGCATTGTGTGTGTGGGGGGGAGGCCTTATGGTAGTCTCATTTTCAAAAGCATTGCGAATCTATTTTAAAATTATCTTGTTCTTTGTTTTAAAGATAAACTGTTTTAGTTCTCACACCAGTCACATGAATGACTCGGAGTTTATTATTTTCCTTACTAAACTCTGCGTGCCCACCAATTTCCACACGGGCGGTCAAGAGTTAAGGTTATTAGGATATTCTGGAATTCAGGAGTTGCTGGAGGCAAGCTGGATGGCATGGCGTATCATTTAGTATATAGTATTTCTTTTCCGCTGTTTGTTGTTATTTGTTGTTGTTGTAAACTCTGATAATATAATGTAATGTGATGTAATGTAATAACTGATATAGTTCTTTGTTTAAAGATTATTCATTTATCTATTATATGTTGTTCCGCTGCGATTGTGAGATTCTAATATTGTTCTGTTTTTTTTCTGTTCTGTTTCTTTTTCTTTCTCTCTTCTTCTATCTTTTTCTTCTTTTTAAACCCTAAGAATTCGTATTTCCGTTCATCTTGAGTTAATCAATGGAGATTTGTGTCTATTCAAGGAGTACGGATTTGCGGGTCCTCACATGTCCCTTCTTTCTCAACCATCCTTTACAGTCAAGACTAAAATCTCTTATATCATCGATCCCGACCTAACCTCAATAATGGATCCTTCTTCTGCTTAGAAGCAATCCTTTCGATCAACACTAGTCGAACTCCCAAACAGCATAATAGTGGCGATCCTCTGACTAGAACTATTAGTCGATCTTAACTGCACACTACAAGTAGTCAAAGCATCTAAGCCTTTCCATTATACCAACATAGCTAACACACATTCTGATGTCTTCTGCTAAGAGCATCCACAACCTTATTTGGTTTCTCAATTGTATAGCCTATACCAAAATCATAAGCTGCAAAAACTCCAGCCACCTTTGCTGTCTCATATTCAACTCCTTCGGAGAGAATAAATATCTTAAGGATTTATGATCCATGTATGGCTCAAATCTCTCCCTTAAGAGATAACGTATCCATAATTTTACCGCGAAGATCACTGCAGAAAACTCCAATTCATGAGTAGGATATCTCACCTCATGAGGTTTAAACCGCCATGAAGCGTAGGCAATAACTTTAACCTTCTTCATCAGCACAGTTTCTAATCTAGTCCCACATGCATCGATATACACAAGAAACCCTTGATTTTCGTCTGGAACTACTAACACGGGTGCATTGGTCAACAAATGCTTTAACATAAGGAATTCTTCCGCAAATTTGTCGAACCAAACAAACTTCACTTCCTTCCTGGTTAACTTAGTCAAGGCGCTGCTATCCGCGAGAAATCCTTAATGAATCTTCGGTATTAGCTAGCAAGTCTAAGAAAACTTCTAATCTCGGTAACCATCTTTGGTCTATTCCAGTTATTGATAGCTTCGATCTTTTCTGGATCAACCGACAAGCCCTTCTCTGAAACCATATGACCAAGAAACTTAAACTCTTTCTTCCAAAAATGACACTTGGAAAACTTCGCTTTCAGCCGATGTTGCCTCAGCATTTCAAGCACTACTCTAAGATGATCTTCATGCTCTCTTTCATCCCTAGAGTATACTAAAATGTCATCTATAAATACCAATACGAATCTATCCTATTACTCTCATAAAAATCAGTTAATAAGATACACAAAGAAACCTGGTGCATTTTTTAAACCGAATGGCGTTACTAACAACTTATACGAACAGTACCTAGACCAAAATGCTTTCAGTGGAATACTATCCTTTGCCACCCTTAACTGATGGAAACCTATCGCCAAATCCAATTGGAAAAATACTTTGGCTCCACACAACTGATCAAATAGATCATTAATTCTCGGCAAAGGATATTTATTCTTAATCGTCTTCTCGTTCAATGTACATTTGTCGATACACATCCTTAATGACCCATCCGGTTTCTTCACGAACACTACGGTCGCACCCCAAGGCAAACTGCTTGGCCTAATAAAATTTCTTCCTTCCAGATCCACTAGATGCACCTTCCACTTCAGATCGGTGGTCTAATTATAGGTGGTCTAATACTAGGTGGTCTAATTATAGGCTATGCTCCTCGCACAAGACCTATCAGAAACACAACAGTTCATTTCGGTGGTAGTCTTGTTACCAGCTCAAAAACATCTGCAAACTCTCTTGCTACTCGAATCTGACTTAACACTTCTTCCACTTCCATAGCTCTTAACAAAGCACAAGCATTTCGGTTAGAATTCTCCATTGAGAATATGATTCTATTATGATTATCTGGATGTCTCAATGATATTTCCCTATTCTAGCAAAATATCCAAGCCTCATATTCACCCAACCAATCCTTTTCAAAAATGATTATGAAATCTCCGAAATCAAAAACATACAGACTACATGCAAACTTATGACCTAACAAATCAAGTTCTAACTGGTCATATCTCATCCCTAGATTTTCATACTCTCCTATCAAATTTACAACCCTTAAGGAAGTAACTGGGTGTGTGGATTCTAACCATAGCCTATCAACCAAATTCTTAGAATGAATGAATGTGAAGCACCGGTATCAAATATTATCCTAACTGATATACTCTGAACAAAAGAGTAACTTCCATCGTAGGCTTCCCTTCTTAGCGGTAATTGGCTTAACAGATGATGGTCCAACATCAAAGGCTTTCCCCTATCCTCCCTAACTGGTTCTATACACTGATTCTTATAATGCCCAACCTGGTCATAGTTAAAGCACTTCATGCCCTTCTTGCCCAACCTAGTCATAGTTATGGCACTTGCTTGTCTGAAATTCATGGGAATAATGACCCTTCTTATCACACTAGAAACAGAACGGATCGGCCTTTGCCTTTTTGGTAGCTTCTCCCTTTCGGGTTCCCTTCTTTTTAAAGAACTTCCTCTTTTTCCCATGAGAACCCTGTGTTTCAACTGTCTTTTCCTTCCCATAAATAGCAAGTATTTCTTCATATCGGATTGCTATCTCCAAAACAACATTACAAGGATCATGGACATATAGCAAAGTCACCCTAACAATCTCGGGTCTGAATCCTTGAATAAATTTCTCATTCTTCTTGATGACAGTGTCAATGGTAGCATAATCATATCTGGACAGCTCATCAAACTTTGTGTCATACTAGATTACCGACATCTCTCCCTGCATTTGATCCATGAACTTTCTCAATAATGCCGACCTAACAACTTCAAATAAAAACCTCTGCTCGAATCTCCTTCAAAAATTTTCCCAAGTCAACTCTTCCTCAGGAACTTCGGTGGTAACACTATACCACAATGAAGTGCTACTCTACAACTGCCTAGAGGCTAATCTTCTCTTTTTCTCATCATTCAATCCCAAATCAGCAAAGATTCTCTCATAATGCAATAGCCAATTCTCAACTTCTGTGGCATCCTTTGCTCCCACAAACAGCTTACCAGCAAGAATGGTGTAATCTCCGCTCAACTTAGCATAGTTGTTTCCAATTGGAGCCGCGGTATCAACTCCTCCATCATTTGCAGCCACTCCTGCAGCTGCTTCAGCCTGCATCAGATTGACGAAGAACTGATACATCATCCCCATATCTACTAGCGGATTTCCAACACCTACATTGGCATCTGCATTTTGATTCGCATTTGCTTGTCAACCCAGGTTCCACTTATTATTAGGTCGGGCATTTCCATTTGCTGTGGTGCTTCCTCCACCAAGATTTCTTCATCCATTTCCTACCTCCATATCTTCCTTTCTCGTAAATTTGCACACAAGCCTCAGTAAGATACAGAAGAACGGTCTAAGAGAAAGAAGAATATGTACTTATATACATCTACGTATATCAAATACAAGTACGTTACTATAGCGTTGAGCAAAACTCCGATCTTTTTTTCTGATTCATTGGATTATGTTTTTGAAAATCTTTAAAGTTTTAAATTTTTCAAGTTTTCATAAACCTATGCTCTTACCAACTTGTAACGTCCCCTACTTGGACGCCCAAAACTAATGGCTACGGATGCTGCCGTTATCAATAGTTATTAATCCTTGACGACCAAATACGGTAATGTTAGACACATTGATATACTAGAAACATATGGAGATGAATTTTTTTAAAATCATTAAACAGCTTTCACTTGACATTTCAAATCATTTCAAATTCATTACATAATCTCACATTCGAGAAACGCGTTCAGTGAAATTATAATTATTACAATATACACCAAGAGCGACATATAAAGATGCCTCCTTGAATGATCAGAGTTTAACATAGGTAATTAAACAACTTTTCCTTTATAACACAACACAGCAGAATCAAAAAAAAGAAAAGAACTCCTAACATCGATCTCACCTACTACACGTCTCCATAAGTTTATTCGGCTAAAAAGGTACCTGAAATCCTCAACTCTCTAGCTACCCAAAGTTAATTGAGCACCAAGAGTTTAATGGGAAACTTAAACTTCGATTCAAGCATAAAGCTTGGTGTGAATAATAACCTACCATCTCGAACCATTTGGATATCTAGTGAGACCAACAGAATGGGTTTTCCCCTTACTAATATCATATCGAAAAATTTATAATAACCATATATTTTGCTCTGCATCCACAATGGTTAAAACATAGCAATTTCAAATACTATGATGATATGCGAACTAGAAAATAATTCTAGATTTCCCATCACCTTTCATTTGACTATTTGTCTCAGTTATAGTTTCTAAGGTCACTATTAACCTATTGTTTTTCATGGGCTGACTAATACCTGTTTAAAGCTTATGAACTGTCTATTTGATCTTATAGTTTTCATGGGGTCACTAAAAACCTACTGGCTCCTACCAATAACTTCATTAATTCATGGGTTTTCCCTGAACCTATTGGTATCTCCAATAAATTCTCACATATCATAGTTTTCATGGGTTGAACAAGAACCTATTCACTTCTGTCAATAACTTTATCCGGATATAGTTTTCATGGGATCACTACGAACCTATTGGCCCTTTACAATAATTTTTTTCCAAAAATAGTTTCATGGGTTTACTGTAAACCTATCTTAACTGACAACTTCTTTAATCAATATTTGGGCATCCTGTTTTCTGGTCTACCTGACCTCTTACATGCAGTTCTACTCGTTCATGAATTAACTCAATTTATATTCACTACGGGTCAACCTAGCTGGTTATTCTACCGTTTTCTCCCCAAAATAAAGTTATGGGTTCATTATCCAGTAAATATGTATATTAGAAGAAGCTAAACATAAAAACACCAACATTTATGGTTTTAATATCCTTGAAAGCAATGAAACATGGTTATTCTCTTTAACCTTTGGTTTTATCAAGGAAGGATTCTTCGAAAACTCTATAATAAAAAATCATTTCCAAACTCCTTTAGTTACTATGGGTTTTCCTTTAAAAATGAGATTGGGTTCTGTACTTTGAATACTAAGACTTTCAAAACCTTAGACCTTTACTCTTGAAACCATTAAAATCAATCTTTCGAAAGCTCTTAAATCTTAATTTCAAGACACTTAAACCTATGGTGTTTGAAACCTCTCGAAAGCATCAAAACCTTCCTTTCGAAACCATCAAAACATTTTTCGAAAATATTAAAGTATATCATTCTAACTCATAGAAGCATCCAAGCATAACTTCGAAACCATTTGAAAGTACCTCTTTCGAAACCATTGGGTTTTTTACTTAAAATAACTTTTGGGTCAAAGTGAATATAAACAAAATAACCTTTTCAAAATAATTAACCTTTAATTATAAGTGATAAGGAAAAACTAATTGCTTCGGAACCATCCTTTCGAAAGCATTAGTCATTTAAGTAAAGCATTCGAAAGGATAGCTTCGAAACCCCTTTCAAAGCCATTTTCTTCGAAACCCTTAGTATAAATGGCTGCTGGAGCCCTTTCGAAAACATTGAGAAGTGACTTATTACATTTATAAAACAAAAGCTACCTTTCGAACTTTTTGAAAACTTCAATCCATTCGAAGGCATAAAAATGGTAGCATGGTTTCGGTTGGGTTCAAACTAGCCTTTTGAAAGCATTAGGTTAAAGACAAAGCAAATCATTCAAAAGCTACCCTTTAAACAAAAAGGCGGCAAGTTCTTCGAAAGCTATATTAAACCCTTTCGAAAGCATAATTTTGAAAACAAGGCAAGTGGCATTTCTTTGGATAGTAAAACAAAGGTCTCAACCCCTTTGAAAGCTTGCTTTCGACTCCTTATGTGCCGCCATTCTCCAATCCACTACGTACCAATGCATTGGTACCTTATGTATTGGTTTTGGCTTGGTTGGGGCGGAAGTGTAGGGTCGAAAGGTAGCTACTGAGAGTGTTGAAAGAATAAACTTATGCAAAACTATTTTTATTTCCTTTTTAAGTAATACTTTTCAACTAACTTGCCTATTTGTAAAAACCTAATTGGTTGCTATAAACTTTACTAATTTTCCCAAAAGATTGCCGAATTCATCTTAGATTTAATAAAAATAATTAGCAAAGAAGCCCTTCCCTTAAGCGAAACAATTTAGACATTTCTGTCCTCCAACTAAATTTATTTAATTTTCATAGTAAATTACTTAAGAAAAATCCCCAAAAATTCTCGAAATTTACTTTTAATATGTTGTCTAACATATAAAAATTTCGGACCGAAATTTCGTTATATAATTATCGTAGTTTATTTCTAAACCCAATATAAACGGTTTTATCATTAAAATAAAATAAAACAATTATCAAATAAACTTGTTTGAATATAACATATCATGTAATCTAAGCATACCATCATAAAAAATCATAATAAGAGATTTAAACTTAAACCCAAAATCAAATGCTCATTAAAAACGAAAACTGAGACTATTTTGATTGTTATCCCACCTTCGGGCAAGGCCGTGACACCAAAAAGTTGACTGGAAATCAAGAACAGTTCGTCCCAAAGATTGGTTATACACTATTTCTCTATGGATATCGATGAATTTTGTCCGAGCCCGGATCCGGCTAAAATTGACAAGGCACGATGAGCAAAGCCGAAGAAATCAATGTTCCAAATTTCAAGTTAGTCAGAGTTCGTATGGTCGAGATATGATCGATATAACTCGAGTGATCAAGTCGTTCGTATCCATCAAAAGACCATGTTTGAATTGATTTGTTCAAACCCATCTGGAACTACGCAATTCGTATCCATCAGGAGAATATGCTTCATTCGTATCGATCGAATCGACTCAATCATCCAACATCTCCATTTCGAATAGATCGATAGTTGTCTTCTTCGTATCCATCAGAAAACAGGCCCACTTCGAATCATTTAGCTGCTGTCCATTTCGTATCCATCGGCAACAACACAAATATCTAGTTCGTATCGATCAAACATCGTACACACTTCGTATCGATCGTAGATCGATAAGAAGTAGATACTTTTCGTCGATACGAACAAAACCCTAGCGCTCGATCGATACAAACATGACAGAGCAACCGATCGATAGGAACAGAGTCACGACAATCGATACGAACAAGGCGCGAATGTTGGGGAGAGACTCGGTCAACTCGGCATGAACTTCGGATCGATCCTAAAATGAAGAGCCACGTCAACTTGCAGGTGCGTGATCAACATTGACTCGAACAGACCAATACGAATATATCGATTCGAACTAAAACGACCTACCGAAAACTCAAGTTTGCATCGATCATAACTCGCAATCTACAAGTCCAAATGCTACAAAATTTTAACAGGAACTTACGTACAACCCAAAGAACGTTCTTGCCAAATTTTGACTCGATTGGATCAAATCTTGATCGACATGAAGTTCGTTCGTGTCGATCACAGATCGAGTCAAAATTATGTAGGATCGATCGCGTGAGCCCACTCACGTATCAGGAGGAGTCTCTCGAGATTTGAGTGAGATATTTGCATCCTACGCCTATAAATAGCACCCCAGGGACTATAGAACATGGATCTTTTTTGGCTCTTCGACGTCCAGACTCTGCCGAAACCATTTTCTGCCTCAAAGCTGTTGTTGTACTCGAATTTTATCATTCTAATCCGCTGTAATCAGCTGTAATAATCAAGTGAATAGAAATAAAGTCATCAACTTAAAAGTGGATGTGGGTCGAATCGTCGAACCAGTATAAACTCTATTTTCTTTACTGCTTTCTTCTTAATTTTCTGAGTGTTCTTCACTTTTAATTCTCCACATACTTGTTATCTGTGATCTGTGATTGTGAACTGGTGCTTTCATCGCTAATTGGGTGTTTGTGACCAATTTTGGCGCAAACATTTTGGTGCTTCCACCGAGAAGGCTAATCAAGGGATTCTATCGCTTGGAAGTTGAATTTGAAGGCTTAAAGATTCAGATCTAAAAAAGCTATGACAAGGAAATCAAGTAGAAGGCAAAGAGTAAAAAGGAGTCAGCATAAAGGGATTCAGGAGGCTTCCTCAGGAGCGAACCAAGCATCGATCTTCATCACCAGAGATGAGATGATGATGAGAGTTATGCATGAAGTGCTTCTAAAGAGACAGGAAGGGATGATGCAGAATTTACTTCGAGGAACTGGGCAAACCGAAGTGCAGAATTAAGCTAACGCGGCCGCAGGAGATGCTGGAGATAGGGATCGGGAGAACGGAGCAACCATAATTCAGTTTGGAGCTGGACCATCTGGCACAGCCCCAGAACTAGGGGGCACTTACCCAGAGCATGTTCACCTAATATCAGGCAGAATAACAGGTGGAGCTGCGCAAAACGGCATTGACAGAGAAATGAATGCTCATTCAGGAGGGCATATCCCAGGAATCCCTTATGATAAAAACCAACAGACAAGGGCTACATCTTGATTATAGTGACAGATTGGCGGAGATGGGCAGATGAGCCATGAGAGGCAGACTAGTGAATAGAGATCTGGAAGATGTGAATAGGAGTCCCTTTGCTCCTACGATCAGGCAAGCCAAGAATCCTCCAAAATTCAAGTTACCAACATTGGAGACATATGATGGGAGGATGGATCCTGCAGTTCATCTGACACGACACATGAGGCATATGGAGGTGTTGGGAGCATCGGAGGAAGTCATGGACCGATGCTTTCCATTGCATTTGACAGACACTGGAGCCCTATGGTTTAGACAACTGGAGAGTGGGTCCATTGGAACACGGACCGATTTGACTAAAAAGTTTATGAGGAAATTCAGGGTTCACATTTCGAAACCCAAGATTGTGATAAGTTTGGAAGCACTGAAGTAAAGAACCGAGGAATCTTTGAGGAGCATTCTGACGCGATTCAATGTAGCGGCAGAATCGGTGGATCAACCAGATCCATCCATGGTTTTTATGGCAGCGGTATTTGGCATAGCTGACAGTATAGAATTCAATAATTCGTTGACAAGGGATCCCCCCATGGATCTAGGAGAATTTTATCATGAGGACGTAGGATTTTTGCAATTAGAGGATGCAAATGCTAAAAGAGAGGAAGGAGAAGGAGGCAATGTTTATGAAATCAAGGGGGAAATCTTCATGAAAACGATTCAGGAACTGATAAAGTGAAACGGATGGCCAAGGATAACGGCGATGGATCAACACGACCACGAAAGGAACCAAGATTCACCTCATATATGGAGCTGAACGAGACTTTGGAACGAATCTACCAAGACACCAGAGGGCAGGTTCCTTATCGAAAGCCGATGAGGAGAGATTCGACCAACAACGAGAGGAGATCAGACAAGTATTGCTTATTCCATGAGCTGAATGGTCATAGCACGAAAGATTGCAGGCACTTAAAGGATGAGGTTGAGGGGCCTATCCGAAATGGTCTACTATCGCAGTTGTGAGAAGGGGAACAATAACGGTGGAACGAGAGCGACCACCACCTGCATCAACTGGCAACGGTTTAGGATCGGGGTGTCAGCTTGTCATCAATTGATGGAAATAACGACGAATAAGTGGCAAACTCCACACCAATGCAATTAAGTCATTTACACATGTACAGGACCGTGAACGATCCTCAGGCATGCTTTGATACGACTACCAACTGCATGGTGTAGGTGTTTGCACTTGGACGTCTCTATTTTGCTTTAGTTTTCTATTTCTCATGTTAGAACTTGATTTGGTTGAACATTTCTGTTGAAAGACTCGGTTGAATGGATATTCGGTTTTAATAATTCTATAACGGCTAAGCCGCTTACACATGTAAGGGATCGCGAACGGTCCTCAGACACGCTCTAAGATGGCGACAAACCACCATAACCAACAAATCAGAAACTCACTCGAACGTGAAATCTGACGATAAAGATACTAAGTCCCCCTCGGGCACACACAACTCGCCTCGAAAGGCACTCGACCATGAACGATCACATTTCTCCTCGTACGGCACTCGACAGCGAACGGTCACGATTTGCCTAAACCGACACCCGATCGTGAACGATCACAATTCGCCAAGAGCGACACCTAACCACGAATGGTCACAAATCACCTCGAACGGCACCATGAACGCGTACTGTCACCATTCTCTGTGAATGGCACCCGACCTCAAATGGTCGTCATTCGCCTCGAACGACATCCAATCCGACCGATCACTATTCACAGTCAGGCAAGATTATCCGTTTTTTTACAGATCATTAACAGGATATGAACATCCAGCTTATCGAACTACAAAACACGCCTTCCTATTACAAGGCATGTTTTGGGAGGCGAGTACTATCCCGCCTTTCGGCAAGGCCGTAACACCAATAAGTTGACTGGAAAACAAGAACAGTTCATCCCAAAGATTGGTTATACACTGTTTCGCTATGGATATCGATGAATTTTGTCTGAGTTCGAATAGGGCTACAATTGACAAGACACGACGAGCAAAGCTGTAGAAGCCAACGCTCCAAATTTCAAGTCTATCAGAGTTTGAATGGCCTAGATATGATCGATACAACTCGAGTGATCAAGCCATTTGTATCCATCAAAAGACCATGTTCGAATCAATTTGTTCAAACCCATGTGGAACTGCGAAGCTTCGTAACCATCAAGGAAATATGCTTCATTCGTATCGATCAAATCGACTCAATCATCCAAAATCTCCATTTCGAATCGATCGACTATTGTCTTCTTCGTATCCATCGAAGCTGGCCTTCTTCGTATCCATCAGAAAACAAGCCCACTTCGAATCGGTCAGCTACTGTACATTTCGTATCCATCGACGACAACACAAGTATCTTGTTCGTATCGATCAAACATCATACACACTTCATAACGATCGACCGCAGATCGATATGAAGTAGACACTTTTCGTCGATACGAACAAAACCCAAGTGCTCGAACGATACGAACATGACAGAGCAACCGATCGATCCGAACAAAGTCATGACAATCGATACGAACAAGGCACGAATGTTGGGGAGACTCGATCAACTAGGTATGAACTTCGGATCGATCCTAAAATCAAGCGCCGTGTCCACTTGTAGGCGCGTGATCAACATCAACTCGAACTAATCGATACGAATATATCGATTCGAACTAAAATGGCCTACCGAAAACTCGAGTTTGCATCGATCCTAACTCGCAATCTACAAGTCTAAATGCTACAAAATTTTCACATGAGCTTACGTACGACCCAAAGAACGTTCCTGCCAAATTTCGAATCGGTTGGACCAAATCTTGATCGATACGAAATTCGTTCGTATCGATCACAGATCGAGTCAAAATTACGTGGGATCGATCGCGTAGGCCCACTCACGTGTCAAAAGGAGTCTTCCGAGATTTGAGCAAGATATTTGCATCCTACGCGTATAAATAGCACCCTAGTGCCTGCAGAACGGGATCTTTTTTGGCTCTTCGACGTCCAGGCTCTGTCGGAACCATTTTCATACCTCAAGACTGCTATTGTACTCGAATTTTATCACTATAATCCGCTATAATCAGTTATAATCAGCAAGTGAATAGCAATAAAGTCATCAACTTCAAAGTGGACATAGGCCGAATCGCCGAACCACTATAAACTCTGTGTACTTTACTACTTTCTTCTTAATTTTCTGAGTGTTCCTCATTTTTAATTCTCTGCATACTTGTTATCTGTGATCTGTGATTGTGAATTAGTGCTTTCATCGATAATTGAGTATTTGTGACCAATTTTGACGCAAACATTGATTATTATTCACCTTGATTTGGATAAGGAACATGATATTTGATTTAGATTGATCATCCTTGCTTGATTCCCTAGTTTTAATTGATTTTTTTCCTTTTCTTTCCCTAGGTTATGGCCGGCTTAAGCTTTTGTTTTACGTTTTTTTTAAATTCTGAAATATGAATGTGTGGAGAAATTAGAACGTGGGTTTAGGGATTATGGGATTATGGCGGCGGCTAATCCCCATAATTCCCTTGCGTTATTTTCTTATTAATTATCTAATGAAACTATTTCCACAAACTCATTCTCTTTGTTTAATTAAGCACGACCTCTAATTAAATTTTCAAATCTCAATCCCTTATCACTCTAATATTTGCATTATTTATTTAATTTATCTAATTAAATCTCCTGAATAATGTTATTAAAAATTTGGGTTATTACATAACCTATGAAAATTCTGGTTTGAGAGATGTTATTGGAGAATCCAATAGGTTACAGTGATCCCATAAAAACTGTGATTGGGTAGTGTTATTAGAGAATCCAATAGGTTCATAGCGATCCCATGAAAACTAAGAAATCAGATAGATAATCCATACGATTGGAACATGTGATTAATCAGCCTATAAAAACTAATAGGTTAATAGTAACCCTAGAAACTATAACCTGAGATAGATAGTCAAATAAATTGGGATGGGGAATCTAGGAAATATTGCAAACTTGAATACCATCTTATTATTTTATGTTTTAACCATTCTAGATGTAGTTGAACAATACATGGTTTTTATAATTATAGTTAGGATACTAATGAGCGAGAAACTCATTCCGCTCAGCAGCATGGTCTCGCTAGACATCTAATTGGTTCGAGATGGTAGGTTATTACTCACACTAGACTTTTTGTTTGACCCGAAGTTTCTTGTCTTTCCCTTCAAACTCTCAGTTGCTCATTTGAGTAGACCAAGAGTAAGGGTTTTTCAGGTTCCCTTTAGATGAATAAAATTTTAGAGACATGCAGGAACCAACCTAACTAGTAAGAGCTATATAACTATTTTCCGTTGTGTTTTGATCTGCTTTTGTGTTGTAATGGCAAGTTGTACTAAATGCCAAATTTTGACTCCGACTATCCAGAGGGTGCATCTTCATATGTCTCTCTTGAAATATGTTGTAATAATTATATTTCTCTGAACGTGGTTTGCGTATTGGGATTATGTAAAGAAATTGGCATCTTATCGTGAAATGAAATGAGAAAGTTTATTGTAAAAACTGTGTTGAATTTTCCATATTCATATGTTTCTAGTATTATCAGAATGATTAACATAGCCGTATTTTGTCATTGGAAATTAGTAACTATGGATGACTGTAGAAATAGTGGCATCTAGTTTCAGACTTCAAAATGGAGGATGTTACATAGGGCCATTTTATGCCTAGGCTGAATAATAGGCCTTGCATCAGAAATTAAGTCAATATGGAACTCAATCTCTCGATGTGGAGGTAGATTGTTAACTTCTTTAAAGACCTCAGGAAAATTCTCAATAATTAAAACAGAACCTAACTCTTCTTGTGATGATTTTAAGGCATATAAGAAACTACTCACTCACTTGACAGGCTCCTGACATGATATCCTTTCCAATACCCTTCCAGCCTTGGCCTTTAACACTATTATCCGCTTGACAAAATCATGAACAACTTTATATCTAGATAACCGGTACATACCGTATAACGTCAAACCCATTAAATTCAAAACATGCATGTCGTAAAAGAAGGGGTGGGTAAGATAAGTAATTTACACCTTTTCACGAATCGTACACAGATTTTTTATACCACCGATGAGGTTAAACACACAAATAGGGGTTTCTACGAATTTAGGGGAAAGTTGCAATCTATCTACCAATTCTTTAGAAATAAAACTATGGGAAGCCGCAGTGTCAAATAACTAACTAAATGCCATTAAAAAATAAGGTACCTTCCAGAACTCCTTTCCCTTTCACATTTGCCGAGGTCAATGGTTCATCCTTGATAGCATACACCTTGACCTGCTGTTCCTCCAATAACGGGCAATCCTTCACCACGGCCCTGGTTGCTGATAGTTGAAACAAAGTGTCTTCTGAACCATCGGAGAAATAGGTCCTTCTTGCTACTGTAGAACTCCAGAATTTTTGCAAAATTTAGCTATATGTCCCTTCTGGTTGCATTTATTACTAATGTAGTCCTTAAACTTGTTTCCTTGATCTTCCCCTGACCTCCCTTTCCCTTGCTTCTTCTAGTTTGGATTAACCTTCGTCTTGTTTGGATTATTGTTACTATTATTGAATGTTGCTGTTGGTTTCTGCTTCTCTAGAACCTCAACTTAGAGTCGTATCTATCAAATCCACAAAAGAACCCTTCAAACGGGCAACCATATTTTCTTGGAAACCTTCCTTTATTCCTATTACAAACATCTCATTCTTCTTTAGAGGGATATTAACTAACTCCGAGCCAAATCTTGATAGCTCACTAAACTTAGTCTTATACTCTGACATCGTTGATTCTCCCTGTTTTAGATCCAAGAAACTCCTATACATTCGAATCTTTCCTGTAGCAGGCATGCACTGGTCTTCAAATACTTCCTTAAATCAATTCCAAGAAAATTAATCTTTCAGAACATTAGCTGTATAGAGTCCTACCATGTGCAGTACCATCTTACAACTGCCAAGATGCTAAGAATTTATTTTTCTCATTCGAAATATCTAATCCATGAAATTATTTTCATAAAATCAAAGCTAGGCTTGGACTTCAACGATTGATTCTATGCCCTTAAATCGCTCCCCTTCTAGATTTTTTAATCCTTTCTTAGAGCTAAAAAGTTCATATAGGGTAGTATTGGTACTGCCTCCTCAATTATTCCAACTCTTCCAACATTTAAAGCTCGATCGTTGGTGGTCACATTGTTGCTAGCTCCTATACCTCGTCTTTTCCTATTGCTCATTCTTACTACCTGAATATAGTAAGATAACCCTTTTAGATTACTTGGATGAGATAATCTTAAGGAAAGGGGTACCAATCAAACATATCAAAGCGATCTATCTAACTGGAATATGTATATATAAGAATAAAAATTATATATATATGTGCTCTCATAGACTAAACTCATTCTAGGGTATTGCTAACCCCATCTCTAATGAGTTGACCATAACCAAGGCCTATGTGTTCACTCAACCTAAGCTCTGATACCACATGTATTGATCTTCCTTTCTTAACCTTAATGACGACACTTAATTCACCAATGGTATTCATGTGATGTCATCTAAGAGTCCGAAAGATAAGCCATTGGGGTAAAAAAGAAAAAGACAAGAAGGAAGAAAACATAGATTCTCACATCGAAAGGCAATCACATATAATAGTCAACATAAGATAATACATTGCATTATTTCCCAAAATGAATATCAGATTTACATAAATACCAAATCAGCCAGAAATCGTTAGAACCGTCTGTCACCACAATGCTGACACAAAATGGACACATATACAACGAAAAATAAGATAAATAGCTAGATAACGATGAAGCCACCTGCTCCATGCTCCTCTGAATGCATCGGTATAATGAGGACTGCTTGGCTATTCATACAAATTTGAGTACCCAAGAGTTTTAAGGAACGAAAGAAAAACTCGGGTCAAATATAAGCCTGGTGTGATTAAACTCCAAACAACCGAAATATTAAGCTTATAAAACTCTATGAAACAAAGATATCTTATAGACCACATTGCACATTAAAACGGATGAGTTTTTACCTTACTATAACCAAAATACTTTTCTATAGAAAATATCGCGATATCATAATAACGTTTAGGTTTTAAAGTAAATATGGCATCATAGCCGAAATGGTTACATTAATTGCATTTCGACATAATAGGTATACAACTAAGTCTATGAGGACACTTATTAGAGAGTGGATTCCATCAACGATTGGGGTACTGGGTTACTGCCTATCACGGTACATCTCTAGATAAAATGTACCGAGATTGAAAACTTTCAACCCCTATGAGTAAGATCAACATAACTCTTACTAGGTAGTACCGAATATGATCATCCCTCGGTCGCGATCAACAACTACACTGGGCCCTAAAGCATACATAAATAGGAATAACATCGATTCGTATTAGGGATGATTATACCCTAATTGTAGCAAACCATATAGCTTTAAAGCATATCTCATGTTTTAGTAATTCTCCGCTGTGAGGCTTGAGGCTATGTTTTATTTTTTTTATATAGCAATCCCACTTGGAATGCCAACACTGCCCTCCAAGTGATAATGCAATGCCATCATTCTTCCATACAATTGTTTAAGATATGAACAAACCAAAGGCATAAATTCTACTACATCTGTTTTGGAATCACCCTTAGGATTAGTGGTAAGTAGCACTTGCACCTCAAAAATCTTCGTCTTCGATTCCATCACCTTCAAGATGTTTTCAATTCAAGCGCTTACATTGGTTTGAAGTGGTTTTTGGACAATTCGTGTTATCCGATCCCGGCCTCTTTGAACCGACATTCAATAATTTCAAATGGGTCAGGTTACCGAAGTGGACAAATCCACTATCTGGGTTGCATATAGATTTTGCATATGGAAATAAGGCATCCTATACTTATCCCTACTTTTCGATTTCAAATAGTATTATCCCTTGATTAACATTAATACGAAAAAGTTAGAAACTAACCTTAACTTGTGTACATTCTTAATCTTGAGATAGAGATTAGCTTTCATACCTCGAAATTTAGTGTTAAGTATACAATGAAGAATCATCCATCTACTTAATTTATCATGACCTATTTATCGAAATTAACCCCCTTGTAGTTATCACATTTTCGCCATTCCAACTTCTATGTCACTTTTAAGAAAATTAAGTTTTAAATCTCACAGATAGAGGAAAGCCCACTCATCGACTTTAGTGCTAAATACAGAACGTGTAAAGACCCGATTTTTCAACTTTCGAAAATCGACATTAATACATCCACTGTATCAACTGTCGAACCATCGAACGCCGAAAAACCGAACCATTATAGTTTAAGAAGAAGAAGGTAGAAGAAGAAGATAGAAACAATAACAGAATCTCACAATTCGCAGCGGAACAACATATAATATATCAATGAATAATATTTAAAACAAAGAATAATATCTGTTATTACATTACATCACATTACATTATCAGAGTGTACAACAAAAGACAGCAGAAGAAAATATAACATATACTAGTAATACGCTTCGCCATCCAGCTTGCTCCTGATCTCCACAGCAACTCCTGAATTCCAGAATGACCTGATAACCTGACTCTAGGCTGCCCGTGTGGAAATTGGTGGGCACCCAGAGTTTAGAAAGGGAACAATAAACTCCAGGTCAGTCATGCGACTGGTATGAGATCTTAAAAACGGTTATTTTCACCAAGAAAATAAAAACAAACCCACTATGCTTTTGGAAAATAAAACTAGCATAAGGCCTCCCGCCACACACACAATGCAAACGCAGATTTGGAGGAGATTTCTTCTAGTCAAATATGCTTAATACCCAAAATCAGTTGATATTATTATTATTAGTGCATAGTGTGGAAAACATTTCGAAAGTATAATATTAATCTTAGCCAGCATAGGTACCATTATATTATGCTTGCTATAGCTACCATATTAAATGGCAGGTTCTACAACTAAACCGTACAAGGCACGTATTGTTTCTTTGGATTTCCAACAAATGGTCAGGCTAAGGAACTTCCTATTGCCACATGGGTACGCCTTTGGCGGGACGCCTCGAGAACCTAACCGGATCTCTGCCAACACAGGCCGGGTTACCTCTGCAAAAATAGGTAACTACTGACACGAGTATGTCATCCCCCGGTTGTAAACAACCTTTATCCGAGGATCCTCAAGTCAATAATCACAAAATAATATATATTTGCGATATCCACATAAGTTAAGTATCTGGGCTCCATACCATGATACCACTTCTATCCAGAAGGAAATGCACATACCCTAAGGGACGCTACCCCCTATAACCTTGCTGCATTCTTCCTGTTTCGACCATTCCGGGGTGTAAGGCTCGACGAAGTCTCGTCCACAAAGCTACGCTTTTCACAAAAGCCATGTTTTGATCAACAAATGATCATCAGCACTTCGTATGCCACATTACCAGTTTGGGAATGTATTACTAGTAACCATCAACTACATAACCTCTGAGCTCGTACGTCTCAGAGAAGGGTGTTAAGCTAAGAGAATAAATTTTCCGCCACCAACAGAAATGTATTTGATAGAAACCAGCTTTACATTTCAAAGTGTAACATCAGATACACATCCATACAAGTCCGTTCCGGGATCGAACAGAACCGATGGAACTTCCAAAGAAGCCCTTGCAAATCCAAATATTCACTAATCACGTCCGGAATCCCCATCACAAAGGGTGATAAAATCTCTATACCGGAGCAACCCGGTGCAGAGACATTCGATACTTAATCCTTTCGCTTTCGAAAATACCCGGTCTTCAACACCATCTTCAAATACAATTCCATTTCGTCATATCGTTATTTAGAATGGGTTTTACGACATAAGGTCCACTCCCGGCTAATCCGAATAACGAGCGCTTATTTTAAAAAATAAGTGTTTCATCCAGATTCAAACAAATCACAACAAATTCCACTTTGATCTTTTAATAAAAGATCCATCACAATCACAATCGTTCGATGTGGGTTTCGAATATCCATTTGGAATTCGAATCCCGATCGCATCGAAATTCAAATGCCATTTAAAGGCCAATATTGATAGTCGGTTATTTAACTATCAATCATCATTCACAACAATCGCTGGATTTCAAATAATTTCCCCCAATTATTATTATTTTCAATATCTTCCCAAGATAAAATTTCACTTTTCAACACTTTGAAAACAAATTCAAATCAATTTTTCACACTTCCATCCTTTGAAAATAAATTTCAAATCAATTTTTTCCTTACGCGGAAAACATTTTCAATATTTATTCATTTCCGCTGAAAATCTGCCGATTTCAAATATTTTAAAATAATATAAAATATTTATTCCAAATTTACTTGGAAACATTTAAAATAAACTATTTTAGAATATTTGCTTAAATATTAGTTATGAAAAATATTATACTAATATCTCATATAAAAATTCAAGTCCAAAACTAATTTTAAAATAAAATTAGTAGATAGAGTATAAATATTTAAATATCCAACATCTAAAACAAATATCAATTTAAAACTTTAAATAATCACTTCCATAATAATTTAGAATATATTTTTACTTTAAAGATTTCAAAATAACTTAAGTAAATAACATTCTTTCCTCAAAACCATCTTTACAACTTCAATTTATATTTATAAACTATATTGAAATCATTCTCGGCTTTTAGGGAAAAATACACATTCCATTCCAAAATGGTTCATTCAAATAAACTTATAAATCTTTCTGGATTTATTTTAAATTTACGTCCCAAATCCGTATATTCCTTTCCACACTTTTAACAATATTTATTTTAAAACCAATTTTCCTTTCTTTATAAAATTCCCATTGTGGATTTAAATTTTAAATATCCATTAATTTATGATTTTCAAATTGATCCCAAGTATTCATTTTCAACACCAAATCAATTTTCAAATTGATTTCCAAATTTATTTCAATTACCAAGTTCAATTCCAAATTGATTTCTAATTTATTTCAAACAACAAATAAATTTTCATATCAATTTCCCAAAGGTTTATTATTTTTTTAACACCAAATTAATTTCAAATCGATTCCTAAAATTTATTTTAACTCCAAATTAAATTCCAAATCGATTTCTAAAATTAATTTCAACTCCAAATTAAATTCCAAATTTAATTTCTAAATTTATTTCCTTTTAAAATAAATTTCTTTATCTCTTTCAAATATTTAAAATCCGTATCTTAAATAAATTCTTCAACTATTAAGCAATATTACTCGAAATTCCTTTATTAAAATATTTTTCCATATTTTTGGAATTAATTTGATCGGATTATAAAAATCAACTTTAATACTTTAATTGTAACGGTCTAGGCTTTGCTACTTTAATTTCCAAAAATCCAATTTCATATTTCTGGTGTCCTACGATACCAAAAATATATTCGGTTAAATTTTAGCCTTCCATGGTTTCAATCATAAATAGTCGCACACAGATTATAAATAATCAACACAAAACTTTGAAAACAAATCAAAATGTTTTGAGGAATCCAGTTGGATCCCTCCAACCTATTTCCCTGCATCCACAGACGTTAGCACACAATTAAATACCAATTTCACTTCAAGGTAGAATATCGCGGTATACGGGATTTATAAAAATATCATCCGCTATTATGCGGCACAATAAGGTCTATTTCAAAGAAAATAATAACAACCATCATCCAAGCACACAATCAACACAAACAACAACTTTAAATTTAAAATCAAACTGGAAATTCCAATTTAAAATTGAGTGAGAAGATTTCACCTTGGATTATGCATGCAATCCATTTTCTATTACTGATTTGTTTTCTTCACGATTTTAGACCTTGCATAACAAACAATTTATATGATTTATTAGTATTCGAAATAATCGAATAACAAATTTCCTTTCAAATAGTTTTATTCAACTAACAATTTTATTCAAACTGATGAAAAAAATTTCATTTAAACTTTTTGTCTCATAAATAAATTAAATCAGTTTATTAAACAAATTAATCTGTATAGGGATTAAAAATTCTTATTATAATTTCCTTAACATTTTACAACGTCTAATTTCAAAATCCTATCTATACAAAAATTAATTTCTGTTTATTTAAAAATGAGCATGCATATAAATCAATTGCCATTTTTATTTGTTTATATTTTTACTTTGAACATATATTTGTATATTTACTGTTTTATCTTCTGGAAATTCAAAATAGAAATTAACCTTACTGTAAATTATTCTGAATTCCTAATCTTTACTTTAACAGCAAACAGCCTTACTGTGATAAATATTTAAACTACTAAATTACCTTCACTGCCTAAGAACAATTTCCAAATTGCGATTCTCGAAACCACATATCCATGTTGCTCCGATTACACCAATATCACCAGCATCTCCTCTAGCTTGCGTGCATGTGAACGCAAGAAGTTGCGCCTCCAAAACCCTAGTTGTCGTTCGATCGACCGAGTCTCGCGCCTCCAACTCTCCTTGCTCGCGCACGCTAGAGAAAGCCCTAGCATGAACGCAGCTCGCCGAAGTCACCCTACTTCAATCTCGCGCTTACGAACCCCTCACCGAAGATCGATCTGCTTCTCCTTGACCTCACGACCCTAGCCGCAGGCGATCTAGTCGCGACTCTCCCCAGTCGATCGAACCACCCACGCTATCTCGAGGTCGCCCTTGCCCAAACTCCTCTACCTCGTGCACGCGATTATGATATGAAGTCGAAGTAAATTTCGTCGCTCGCCATTTTTTTCTGTTTCGAACGATCAAGTGGATTTTTTTAATTCGGCCATGGATTTTGGTAAAAAGGGGAAATCGATTTTCTCTCTGATTTCACAATGCTCGGCCCTTTAAAATAAAAGGAGGAAGATACCTTGCATAAGAAGCTTTTCCTAGCTACAGTGTTTTGAAAGTATTGACGTGATTTTCTTGTGTGCTGAACAGGTGGCCAGTGCTTTGGGAAAAAAAACTGATATGAGACGAAATTTGACCAATTCAAACTATATGTAATTTAAATCGATTAACTATTGTCTAGGCGTTTATATCTCGTACGATCACACAATAGCTCCGAAAGCTACGAGATTTGAAATCCGATAATAATTCAATATTACGAATCCAATGGAACAGGTTTCGTCGAATTTCGAGACTGTGCCTCGGAAGGCTATTTTTAAATATCGATTCAAACGATAAATTTTTAAAACTGAACAAATCATTTCCAAATTTAATTCTGAAGCTTCTGTTATCTTCAGTATTATTGATATGAATTTTACAAGCCTTGAAAATATTTTTAACAAGCTTAAAATTGAAGATTCAAATTTTTACCCAAATTAAATAAATTAAATTCAATAATTTAATTGCCAAACTCATATTTATATTTGAAATTTCAAGTTAAACTAACTTCTAAATATCTAAAATCAATTAAATATTTCGATTTCAAATGTTCAAAATTCCGGGTCGTCACATTTTTCCCACGTTAAAGGAATTTCGTCCCGAAATTTCTAGTTAGGAAGAATGATCCTTAACCCATTTTTTTTTCCAATCGAAATAGTTTTATCATCTTACCAAAACAAATCTTTTTATTTAAGACCCATCATTAGTTCAACTAACTTCCCAACTTCAATTATAAGTTTCATACAACCTTGTTTACTTTAACAATTTAAATTTAAATTCAAATTCAAATTTCAAACTTTCAAAATTTTCTCAAAATTTTTCTAACACCTTAAATTTTCGAAAAATTTCGCTAGCGTCACCTTTGCGCGGCTAGCTCGGTACGACTGTAAAATGGCACCACATGCCCTCAAATCCCAAAAGAAAACAAAAAGCCAAGTGGCTAGACAAGAAAATCACTAAATTTCATACTGAAATTAAAATTCATACCTTTTTTGTCGAGCAATTAAATTTTATCTTTGAAATCAAAATCCCAATTCCATTTCCTTTAATACACATGTATATCCTAATATCCATAATATCCAATTACAATATTCAAATATCATTTTGCACCTTTCGTTACAAAATTTTCAATATATATGCTTCTTATACCATTTTTACTTCACTGTTGAAGTTACATATCCATTTTCATTCAATCTTGCATTTTCAATTTCCTTTGAATTTAATTCACAATTTCAATTCTATTTGAATTCAATTTATCTTCTACTATGAATATTGAATTTTATCTTCCATTTACAACTGATTCATATCATTGTTTTAATTTAGTTTCATTCACTAATTTACTTCAATTTCAATTTTGAAATCGTTTGTCGCTAACATTTTTCTTTTCAAAAATTTTCTAACTCCCAAAATTTTCAGAAAATTTTGGCAGAGTCTCCTTTGTACTGAGGAGCTTTTACAATTTGACAAAAGATATAAATATATATACATCGACCCACCCGGTCGGAATAAACAAAAACCATTCATATTTCATATTATAATTGCGTAGGCGTACCTTATTTAGCATTTTTAAGCAAAGCGGTTAATTATTAGCATTTTAGCGCAACCAAATCCTGCTAAACTGCCCCCATGTACCTGTACTTAGTCAATGTAAACACGTAAGTGCCATATATAGGAAATTCATTTACATTTCACTCATTTTCAATAGTAAACACATAGTTTTCACAAGTAATGGACTCAAAATAATTCCCATAAGTAATATACAAGGTTTCAATACAAATTTAATTGCTTACAACTAAATCACACATCATTTCCATTCAATTTAATGGTTTACAACACACTTTCCTTCATTTAATTCATTTTTAACCGAAATGAACTAATATCTATTTCAATTAATCCTAAAATCAATTTTTATTGGCTTTCATTAACTTATAAAATTTTATGCAATCACGTTTGCGTCAAACGACAACCATTTCTATGCAAATTCGACGATATTCGCTAAATAGAATATCCAGTCTAGTTTATAACTAATTTAAATTAATACCAATTCAATTTACTCTTTATTCTATTTCATTTCCAATTGATTCCGTTCAATTCATTTTGCATTCCATATTCACATTCATTTCAATTAAAACCATTTCACAATTTCCAGTTTATCCTCCATTTATTAATTTAGAATATTTCTCTATTCTAAATTTTACTTAAGAATTTTACCATTTATTTCTTAAGTTCAAGATAATTATTCTATATACTTCTTATATTTATTTCCAATTCACCACTTTGGTTTATAACCACTTATATTTAAACTAGATTCCAAATTCCATATGAATTCATTTACCTTTCATTTATAAATATTGAATTCAATTCATTTTAAACCATATTAAATATGTCATTCTTTTAATTAGTTTCACTAACTAATTTTAATTCCTTTATTAACATTTAGCTCCATTTGATCAAATATTTACTTAAGTTATTTCAATTCAAAACTCAAAAAAAAAAAAATTGTAACACTTCCCAATTTAAATCCTTGATTTGATTTTCATTTATCAAATCCATTCCATTTACAAATTTTAATTAAATTAGTTTTATTCACTTATCCATTTTTAATTTCAAATTTCCTTTCTCAATTCATCTCGAATTTATTTTATCAATAACAAGGAATTTTTTTAATTTATTTCTACCTACTTGAATTTATTTGCAAATTCGAACCATTTTTATTTAACTCACAATTCCAGTTTTTAATTTAACTAATTCAACTTTCCTATTTCATGAATTAATTAATTATCATATTAGTTTACTTGAATTCAATCCATTTTATTTTTATTTTATTTTTCCATGTTTGGATTTTTTTATATTCAACTTGATCCAAGTCAAATCTCATCTCAATTTATAAAACTCATTTATACATTCACATTACCAATTTCATTCCATTAATGAATTTTATTCCAATTTATAAATTACATTTAAAATTTACATTTACAAATATCATTTGTATTTTTTATTTTCTTAGCTTTTGGTTTTGATTTCAATTTCTCATACAACGATGATAATAATCTAATATTATCACTTCCTAACAACCAAGCAACCATATATTATAATAATTCACAGAAAATCATTTCTTTTATATACCAAAATAGTTTGGGTAAAATTATTTCACTTACCCTATTTTAGGACACTACCGTGTCAATTCGGTCGACCAAGAAGTCGCGCCTCCAAAACCCGAGTTGTTGTTCGATCGACCGAGTCTCACGCCTCCAACTCTCCTTACTCGCGCACTCTAGAGAAAGCCCTAGCATGAACGTAGCTCGCCGAAGTCACCCTACTTCTATCTCGCGCTCACGAACCCCTCACCGAAGATCGCGATCGATCTGCTTCTCCTTGACCTCACGACCCTAGCCGCAGACGATCTAGTCACGGCTCTCCCAAGTCGATTGAACCACCCACGCTATCTCGAGGTCGCCCTTGCCCAAACTCCTCTACCTCGTGCACGCGATTATGATATGAAGTCGAATTTAATTTCGTCGCTAGCCATTTTTTTTTGTTTCGAACGATCAAGTGGATTTTTTTAATTCGGCCATGGATTTTGATAAAAAGGGGAAATCGATTTTCTCTCTGATTTCACAATGCCCGGCCCTTTAAAATAAAAGGAGGAAGATACCTTGCATAAGAAGCTTTGCCTAGCTACAGTGTTTTGAAAGTATTGACGTGATTTTCTTGTGTGCTGAACAGGTGGTCAGTGCTTTGGGAAAAAAAACCGACATGGGACGAAATTTGACAAATTCAAACTACATGTAATTTAAATCGATTAACTATTGTCTAGGCGTTTATTTCTCGTACGATCACACGATAGCTCCGAAAGCTACAAGATTTGAAATCCGATAATAATTCAATATTACGAATCCAATGGTACTGGTTTCGTCGAATTTCGAGACTGTGCCTCGGAAGGCTATTTTTAAATATCGATTCAAACGATAAATTTTTAAAACTGAACAAATCATTTCCAAATTTAATTCTGAAGCTTCTGTTATCTTCAGTATTATCGATATGAATTTTACAAGCCTTGAAAATATTTTTAACAAGCTTAAAATTGAAGATTCAAATTTTTACCCAACTTAAATAAATTAAATTCAACAATTTAATTGTCAAACTCATATTTATATTTGAAATTTCAAGTTAAACTAACTTCCAAATATCTAAAACCAATTAAATATTCCGATTTCAAATGTTCAAAATTCTGGGTCGTCACATCCTTCCCACCTTAAAGGAATTTTGTCCCGAAATTTCTAGTTAGGAAGAATGATCCTTAACCCATTTATTATTATTTTTCCAATCGAAATAGTTTTATCATCTTACCAAAACAAATTTTTATTTAAGACCCATCATTAGTTCAACTAACTTCCCAACTTCAGTTATAAGTTTCATACAACCTTGTTTTCTTTAACAATTCAAATTTAAATTTAAATTCAAATTTCAAACTTTCAAAATTTTCTCAAAAATTTTCTAACACCCTAAATTTTTGAAAAATTTCACTAGTGTCACCTTTGCGCGACTAGCTCGGTACGACTATAAAATGGCACCACATGCCCTCAAATGCCAAAAGAAAACAAAAGGCCAAGTGGCTAGACAAGAAAATCACTAAATTTCATACTGAAATTAAAATTCATACCTTTTTTGTCGAGCAATTGAATTTTATCTTTGAAATCAAAATCCCAATTCCATTTCCTTTAATACACCTGTATATCCTGATAACCATAATATCCAATTACAATATTCAATTATCATTTTGCACCTTTCGTTACAAAATTTTCAATATATATGCTTCTTATACCATTTTTACTTCACTATTGAAGTTACATATCCATTTTCATTCAATCTTGCATTTTCAATTTCCTTTGAATTTAATTCACAATTTCAATTCTATTTGAATTCAATTTATCTTCTACTATGAATATTGAATTTTATCTTCCATTTACAACTGATTCATATCATTATTTTAATTTAGTTTCATTTACTAATTTACTTCAATTTCAATTTTGAAATCGTTTGTCCCTAACATTTTTTTTTCAAAAATTTTCTAACCCCCAAAATTTTCAGAAAATTTTGGCAGAGGCACCTTTGTACGGAGGAGCTTTTACAATTTGAAAAAGATATAAATATATATACGTCGACCCACCCGGTCGGAATAAACAAAAACCGTTCATATTTCCTATTTTAATTGCGTAGGCGTACCTTATTTAGCATTTTTAAGCAAAGCGGTTTATTATTAGCATTTTAGCGCAACCAAATCCTGCTAAACTGCCCCATGTACCTGTACTTACTCAATGTAAACATGTAAGTGCCATATATAGGAAATTCATTTACATTTCACTCATTTTCAATAGTAAACACATAGTTTTCACAAGCAATGGACTCAAAATAATTCCCATAAGTAATATAGAAGGTTTCAATACAAATTTAATTGCTTACAACTAAATCACACATCATTTCCTTTCAATTTCAATGGTTTACAACACACTTTCCTTCATTTAATTCATTTTTAACCGAAACGAAGTCATATCTATTTCAATTAATCCAAAAATAAATTTTTATTGGCTTTCATTAACTCATAGAATTTTATGCAATCACGTTTGCGTCAAACGACAACCATTTCTATGCAAATTCGACGATATTCGCTAAATAGAATATCCAATCTAGTTTATAACTAATTTAAATTAATACCAATTAAATTTACTCTTTATTCTATTTCATTTCCAATTGATTCCGTTCAATTCATTTTGCATTCCATATTCACATTCATTTCAATTAAAACCATTTCACAATTTCCAGTTTATCCTCCATTTATTAATTTAGAATATTCCTTAATTCTAAATTTTACTTCAGAATTTTACCATTTATTTCTTAAGTTCAAGATAATTATTCTATATACTTCTTATATTTATTTCCAATTCACCACTTTGGTTTATAACCACTTATATTTAAACTAGATTCCAAATTCCATATGAATTCATTTTACCTTCCATTTATAAATATTGAATTCAATTCATTTTAAAGCATATTAAATATGTCATTCTTTTAATTAGTTTCACTAACTAATTTTAATTCCTTTATTAACATTTAGCTCCATTTGATCCAATATTTACTTAAGTTATTTAAATTCAAAACTCAAAAAAAAAAAATTGTAACACTTCCCAATTTAAATCCTTGATTTGATTTTCATTTATCAAATCCAATCCATTTACAAATTTTAATTAAATTAGTTTTATTCACTTATCCATTTTTAATTTCAAATTTCCTTTCTCAATTCATCTCGAATTTATTTTATCAATAACAAGGAAATTTTTTGTTTTATTTCTACCTACTTGAATTTATTTGCAATTCGAACCATTTTTATTTAACTCACAATTCCAGTTTTGATTTAACTAATTCAACTTTCCTATTTCATGAATTAATTAATTATCATATTAGTTTACTTGAATTCAATCCATTTTATTTTTATTTTATTTTTCCATGTTTGGATTTTTTTTATATTCAACTTGATCCAAGTCAAATCTCATCTCAATTTATAAAACTCATTTATACATTCACATTACCAATTTCATTCCATATGAATTTTATTCCAATTTATAAATTACATTTAAAATTTACATTTACAAATCGCATTTGTATTTTTTATTTTCTTAGCTTTTGGTTTTGATTTCAATTTCTCATACAACGATGATAATAATCTAATATTATCGCTTCCTAACAACCAAGCAACCATATATTATAATAATTCATAGAAAATCATTTCTTTTATATACCAAAATAGTTTGGGTAAAATTATTTCATTTACCCTATTTTAATACAATACCATGTCAATTCGGTCGACCAAGAAGTCGCGCCTCCAAAACCCGAGTTGCCGTTCGATCGATCGAGTCTCACGCCTCCAACTCTCCTTACTCCCGCACGCTAGAGAAAGCCCTAGCATGAACGCAGCTCGCCGTAGTCACCCTACTTCAATCTCGCGCTCACGAACCCCTCACCGAAGATCGCGATCGATCTGCTTCTCCTTGACCTCGCGACCCTAGCCGCAGGCGATCTAGTCGCGACTCTCCCCAGTCGATTGAACCACCCACGCTATCTCGAGGTTGCCCTTGCCCAAACTCCTCTACCTCGTGCGTGCGATTATGATATGAATTCGAATTAAATTTCGTCGCTCGCCATTTTTTTCTGTTTCAAACGATCAAGCTGATTTTTTTTTAATTCGGCCATGGATTTTGATTAAAAGGGGAAATCGATTTTCTCTCTGATTTCACAATGCTCGGCCCTTTAAAATAAAAGGAGGAAGATACCTTGCATAAGAAGCTTTTCCTAGCTACAGTGTTTTGAAAGTATTGACATGATTTTCTTATGTGCTGAACAGGTGGCCAGTGCTTTGGAAAAAAAACTGATATGAGACGAAATTTGACCAATTCAAACTATATGTAATTTAAATCGATTAACTATTGTCTAGGCGTTTATATCTCGTACGATCACATGATAGCTCCAAAAGCTACGAGATTTGAAATCTGATAATAATTCAATATTACGGATCCAATGGAACTGGTTTCGTCGAATTCCGAGACTGTGCCTCGGAAGGCTATTTTTAAATATCGATTCAAACGATAAAATTTTAAAACTGAACAAATCATTTCCAAATTCAATTCTGAAGCTTCTGTTATCTTCAGTATTATCGATATGAATTTTACAAGCCTTGAAAATATTTTTAACAAGCTTAAAATTGAAGATTCAAATTTTTACCCAACTTAAATAAATTAAATTCAATAATGTAACTGCCAAACTCATATTTATACCCAACTTAAATAAGTTAAATTCATTAATTTAATTGCCAAACTCATATTTATATTTGAAATTTCAAGTTAAACTGACTTTCAAATATTTAAAATCAATTAAATATTTTGATTTCAAATGTTCAAAATTCTGGTCGTCACAGAACGATTTCAACAAGATGTGTCAACGTTTTAGTTAACCTACTTATATTTGTTTAACTACTTAATGGCGTATCCTTTATTTAACTACAGAATGTGTCAACGTTTTAGTGCTTAATCCTTTATTTAATAATTAATAAATCTTAATTTAACCTAATTTAAATCTTTATTAAATCTTAACTGAACTTTAATAAATAAACCCTACCTGATTAATAATTAATTAACTAATAAAATCCCTCCTTATTAATTAGTTAATTAATTAATTAAACCTTACTTAAATAATGTTAATTAAATAATTAACTTTATTTAATTAACAATTAATTAAGCCTTACTTAATTAACTAATTATAATTATCTTACTTAGTTAATAATTAATTGCTAATTACATTCATTTAATTGGTGATTAATTACTAATTATATTTACTTAATTAATGATTAAGTACTAATTATCTTTACTTAATCAATTAATTATGTAACCCTTAACCCTTACTTAACTAAATAGTAACAACTTCTTTTAATACTTACAATAGGTTTGAATATACTTCTCAAAAATAATAAGAGTGAAAAACTTTTGGATTACAAAAAGTGTTCGATTATACGAACTGCATCCATAGCGACTATCGCTATGGAAACCATAACTTCAAAACTATTTTTATGTATCAAATGCCCCATTAAACCCTTACCTTTTATAATTGAAATAACTTTAAAAACTTTGTAAAAAATTTTGGAAGATAAAAGTAGAAGTTTTGAAAACTTTATAAAAAAATTTCCAGAAAATACCTAAGTAAAACAAGTTTAAGGCCAAGAGATCTCGATATCACAAACAAACAACTTCATGTACTAACTTTACTTAAGCACACACATCCATATACATGAACACAACATATATACAAATGTTAAAAGGTCGTCACTTTTCAAACATCACTTAACTTTCAACTAGACTTCCAAATCAATAACCAAATATTGCATAAACTCGGACATATGTGAACAAACAAAATCACTTTCGAACTAAAAAACCAACACCAATATTATCGACATATAAAAATTTTAAAATTTTGCTTAAATATGTGAGATTTACTCATCAAAACTCACTCGAAATAAGTCAAACTACCACTACAACTTGTATCGACCTTAGATCTTGGATTTTCTTTGAAAAAGATGGATTTTTGGAGGCCTAAAAGGGCCTTATGGTTTGCCTTAGGTGGTGTGGGCTTAGCCTTGGCTTAATGGAAGTGTTTAGGGCTTCTTTGGCAAAGAAGGGATGTGTAGAAAGAAAGAGAAGGGTTTTAAATAAGGTTTTTAAGGATTTAAATGGAAAAGGATAAGATTTTTAAACCTTGAAAATCTTTGGAAGCCATTAAAATGAAGAATGGAGCTTTCTAAAGAGAAATTACAAGTTTGAAATGAAGAAGTAAAAGTAAAATGAAAATTAGAAGAAGAAAAAAGAAATAATTTTACATAAAATGAAGAAGGGATAATTAACCTTTATCCTTAGGTCACTTGCCTTACACATACTTTATGACATATCATCACCACCTCCTTCCTTCCTTGCTGCTCACGCCAGCCATCAAACCACCATTTTTCCATCATTTTTTTCACTACTTTGTACTATGATGTATCATATAATGTGACATTACCTTTTCACATCTTTTCTCTTTTATATTTCTCCAGAATTCAAATTTAAAAAGAAAAGTCAAACTACCTTTTCACTTAGTAAATATTTGACCTATTTACTCAAATTATTTTCATATGTTACTTATATAAAGCCAGTGTATATATCCACTATCGTGTATACAATGTTTCCAACAACTTTTAGATGACGAAAAGTCGAAAATTAAGAAAACGATTTTTGCTCATATTTTCGATTTTTCTTTGAACTCGCTATTTTTGTAAACTAAATTTTAAAACAACTTCAACATCACCAGTTATTATTTAAAAGAGGTTTACTTAAGTTATAAAATCCGTTAATTAATTATTTGAAATTATAGCAAATATTCATATCTGAAGTGATTAAATTCCAAGTGTTACAAATAAGTTTGCCATGGCTAACACTTTAGGGTGTTACACGATGTAGGTATTTTCAACCGTATACTTAGACACTGGACTTAGTACTTTGATTGTAGTATACTTGTATGGAGATGATAGTAGATTAACATATATCGACCGTTCTTTACTAACTCTTTGGATGTAGGGATGGGTCGCGGATAGTATTTTATACCCTGTGTCCCTACTTATTATATACGATATTTATAGTATTTTTTAGATGAGGTATCACTTACACCAAACTGTTGAATGACTTGAGGTTTTATGATTTGCTTCTTATAATCTGGGATACTCTTAAATGAGTATATTAGGGATAACAGGTTAGGATAGTGCATAGAGCTATCCGGAGTACAAGTAGGAGGCTGCGCATTCATATATCTATATTTGGAGTTTATAGTTGCTTATATTCCACTATGTAGTACCGTGAAGCTATACCAGTACTTGTTTTACTTTTGAGACAATTTTGGATTTTATTTGGAGTTTTAGGATACATAAACACTATTATTTGGACTTTTATATATTTTATAACCTGTGGCATTTTGTTTTTCTTATTTTTGGTTTATTTGATTATATCACTGTCCCGCCGGCTTTACATTTATGTTATTACATCATATCTTGTATGTGTATTGTGGGATGTTCTATGGGTTCTTTACTTGGATTTTTGTTATTTCACACCCTTGACTAGGCTACCGTCCTGCATTTATCGGGTACCTCCATAGTGCTCTATATAGGTATATTAGGTACTGGAGTTATAGGGCAGTCGTTACATCCAGGATTCTAACGAATAAACCATCCATGCAATACCTACCTCTCTGTGATATTAGGATTGGGCTCCTCAGCTGCTACCTGCCATATTTATCCCCAATGGTTTACCTTAGTGATGGCTTGGACATTGATGTTGTTGGGATGAGGGGCTATTCAGCCGTTCTTCTTGGTTTGCCCTTAGCTTGACCTGATGAAAAACAAATGCTAGAAGCATGCCTTCCTGGATAAGCCTTTTGATCTTTTGAGCACACGACAACCTATTGTAGAATGGATATTGACTCGATGGAACTCATGGTACTTGCTATTGCAATAAGGTTCCTTTTGCTTTCCATCTCTTTTAGTGGTGGGTCTTTGATACCAGATCTGATTCCTGGTGGTGAGGTAGATGGTGGCGATGTTCCTATTCAAGTGTGAGTAATCATGATGCCTGGGTTTGTAGGGTAGCTGTTCTCTGGATGCCTTCGAGCGTTGGTCTGACAACAGTTGTTGCAGCGATCATTGTTGCTGCGAGGACTAGTCTTGGCGAGGTGCCTCATCTCATTATTGCTGTCTAAAAGATCTACATCTGTCATCTTCGTCATCTCATTTACCCAATGGTAGAAGTCAGTTAGGGATCAAACTTGCTATTTTTGGAGTTCTCTCCATGTCTTGGATTTATATTGGACCCCTGAACATAGAGCGATGACCAAACTGTTGACATCACACCCCTAGCCCCGATGGACTCTTTGTTGATGTGGCTAACATTATATGCATGCGGGACGTGAAGAAACAAGTTCTGAAGTCCGTGCATAGTTGGGCCAATGAGTGGATGTTGCTCGATCATAAGTGTAAGAACTAGTAAGAGGCCAGTCCTGCATGAGTGGAAGGAAGAGTAGAACTTGGCAAGGCCAAAGAGCTGCCCGACATGGGTGATGGAGTTAAAGGTCATGATGTGGTCGTATGGGCTTACTACCATCATTCTTATCAATTAGCAACAAGGCATACCGACGACTAATGTAAGTATCCATGATTTCATTAGCGAACAATTCCTTATTCCCATCATCTGACAATGCCTCGCCCCAAGTGCCACGGGCTTGCATTCTATTGCGCTATTGTCATAGGGTATGCATTTCTTCCCTAAGGTCGACATTAACCTATTGCGGGATGTTCTAGCCAACCATAGGCCAAGGGCTAAGTCTGCGTCGAGACGGAGCAGGAGATTGGCGATGGAACAGATAACAACAAGGATGGGCCGATGTTCTCCCCTTATGCACCAAGGGAGATCTAGAATGGCAGGTCGCCCTCTCCTTTGCCCGCTTTTAGCCACATCCTTATGAGATTGGGAGTACAATGAGAGGGCAGTGCACACACTATAGATGGTGGGGGCTGCCATTAAGATGACCAAATGTAGAAGTTCATGATTGAGCAAGAGATGGTGACTGTTCACAAGAGGGTAACGACAATGGTTTAGCCCAACCGGCGAAGCTACGTCCAAGGAGAGATTAATTCGACTAGGTATGTGCACGATGAACATTCTAGGATTAACGGGGATGTTCATGAACAGACTTTCTAGCACCGCCTTTTCTAAGCCTTAGCTATGTTTAAGAGATCATAGCCGCCAATAGGCATTTTCTTGTAAGCAGGTTGATTGACCAAGTCGATCATTCAAGGAGCTAGTGGGATGAAATTAACTGTGGCTTGAGTGTCTAACCACATCGTCAAGCCATTGACTTCATGGCCAACTGATCCATGTTTGACAGCTGCAGCATCACAGCATGTTATCTTTCTTTGTCAAAGCCTAGGTTGGGCTAGATAGCACTAGTGAGAGTGTTGCCTTTGGTTTGTTGCTCCTTAGAGTTGTTACCTTCAAAGGTATGTTTTGACATTGCTACGGTAAAGAGGGATAGACTAGATTATGCTAAGGCCTTTATTGAGAGAAAACCGAATATGTTGTTATCGTATATTCTCCCTATTGAGCCTACCTCTGAGAGTGTTGTAATCGTAAATGTAAACTAGAAGTGGAAACCACCTATTGTTGTTACTTATCTTTCTTTTGGTCACTTAGCTTCTTTATGAAAACAGACCTTCATATCTAGTCCCCCGCTTCCAGTTATGAAGGAAGGCATTGTGATCCCATTTGTTCCAAAAATTCCGCTGCCAAAAGTGGCCAAAAGATTCTGGGTCTGCAAAACAACTCTTGTTCCTTCACTTAGGACACCGTCTCCTATGGTTATCCTATATAGCCTTGCACATGATGCAAATGTGATCTTGCCTTCGCATGAAGAGATTAGTGATATTATTACTTGGACATCTGAAGAGAAAGCTTGGATCTATAGTGCTTTGGAAATTCGATGCTTTTCGATATATGACACTTATCATAAGTTTTGTTTAACCCCATCTTTATACCTATACTATCTAAGAGTACTACAGAGTAATACTATCAGATAATATGGAAAATAAGGCAATATGGAGTACATGCATAAATATTCCCTTAGGCTAACACTGGTACGTATTAAAACATCAAATAAACAACTAATCTATATGTATATAGTATCGGTGCAAAGTGGTAGTCATGTGTGCCTCCAGGATAGAACAATACATAACATATAATAAATAACATAGAATACAGAGTCAATAGCTGCAATAATATATGATATATAATATAGTATATAACATATGATACAGTTTATATACAAATATCTCTAATATCAACTCTAATGCCAACTATCTCAATGTTATGCGATATACAATCAATATACAACTCATTGTCATAAACATATATGTACAATGAATCAATGTCATATAAATATTATACAACAACATATTTCTTTCTAAGCCTACTAAAACAAACGCAGATCATGTCGTCCTCGTACCTTAAATGTCTCGGACTAACCCGAGTATTATATAAATAATAAATGGGTTCAACTACATTTAAATTCAAGGTCAATAAACATAAAGAGCTATATATACATATTGGGTATGAGTATCAGAACGTTATCTCAAATAACTCCAAATATCATATAACATTGAACACCATAAACCCCATCATAAAAATGTCATCACCAAAAAATCACGAATACTACATCTAATGGGTGAATCATCCATATTATAAATCATCATCATAGAAAATGAAATCATCAAGCGAATCAGGCTAGCACATAATGATGCCCTAATATAATATCATAAAATCATATAATCAATAGAAAATCTGAGATAGCCCATCAAATCATTCAAATGATATCCAATACTATACAAACTAAAAGATAATCTATCACAATTAATAAACAAAGTTTATCTCTATAATATCAAACTAGAAGAGTATGATATACGACGACTGGCTAAACTTTAGATTGAACCAGTCTCTAATCTAGTCAACTCATTATAGGAATGAGACATATATGCCAACCCACTACTCTCACATACATACCTAAACTAGATGGGAGATCGATAGCATGTCTGCTTACTCTAAGAGCCTCATATAATCATATGACATGATGCCTATAGTGATCGGTTACCCTAACCTCTTCCATCTCGGTATCGTGACAATGATCCACCACTAACAATGCATAGCCACTTTGGCCACAACAAATGACACTTCTGCTCCAGGATAACTGATTATCGGCTGACGTGACATAGGGGAACAACACAAAACACCAACACAAGGCTAAACATAATCATAAACAAGGTGTCATGGATTAGGAGTAAGACCCCTCAATAAGGCCGGCAGGGTGGATATTGGCCAATCTGATTCACTCTCACAACATAAAGGGAGTCGGGCCCAAGGTGGATGGTCATATTGTAACAACCCTGTTTTTGGTGATTACTTGTAAATATTAAATTATAAAGGTAGTTATATTTTAATATTGTAAACTAAAAATAAAATTGGAGATTTAAATTGTTTATTTGTAATAAATAATGAATTTCGAAAATAAAATGTGAAAATAAAATTTGGAAACTTTATTTTGTTTGTTTGGGTTAATAATGAATGGGAAATGATTTTTATTTGGAGAAAATGAAATAATTTTAGTAATTATTACCAATTACTTCTTTTAATAATTTAACGAAAGCATTTGATTTTAGATGTTGTTTATTTAAATAGAAAGGTGAAATTTGGTTTAAAAATAATTTTTGATCACAAAATTGATAGCAAATGGTTTGTTAAATTTTGTTGCACAAGAGAATAATTTTTTTGTAATTTTTGAAGTTAAAAATGGCGTTTTATGCATTTATTTGTGTAAATTATGCATTTATGTAAAAATAAGGGTTTTTCATAACAAAAATTATTTTTTAACATAAATTATATTTTTATTTAGTGTAAAATATTTTATATAACTTGTTGATATGTTTACATAATTTATTTGTAGAAAAAACTTGAAGAAAAATGTTGTTTTGATAATTACATAAGTGTGCATACTTGTTTTAGTGTTAATTTGTTTACATAGGATAATTAATTCTTTTATTCTTAGGTCCAAAGCGCACTTAGCTAGTTAAACCAGAAATGAAAATTTTCTTCCTATACGTACTTTACATCTTCATCTTCTCCTGTAAACCAAAAATAGAGAAAAAGAAAGAAAACTCCACTCCTCTTTAAACCTAAGGCTATAAACTTCAATTTTCTTCAATAAATTATTGTTTCTATCAAATCTAAAGAGAAATCAAAAGGTAATCCATTCCAAAACTTAATATTTCATTAATACCTAAATCTTTGAGTTAGGTTTGTTCGTTAATTATTCTTCTTCTTTGCATGTATCTACTTTTCACTTTTACAGGTTCTTAAAGCCAAAACTTACACAAAGCTTCCCCTTTTCAGCTCAAATCTGGTTTTTTCACTTCAATAACAAGGTAAGTTGCTTCTCACATAATGCTAGCTGAAGCAAAAGCTTCAAAATGCCAAAAATTGTTGTAAAATAGCTTCAATATTTGATTTTCTGTTGATATTTTTGTTTCTGTGAAAACTGTTTTGGTTTGTGTCTTTGCACGCTAATATCTTCCAATTCCGGCAACGAAATGCTGTCGGAATTTCTTTAGTTGATAGTCCATGTGTTGTAGTATAATTACACAAAATTTCATAGAAAAACTCTTTCATTTGATACCTGAAAACTTTGCTGCAAAATCAATGCGCGGCCTGGAAATCACCTGTACACATTTTGTTTTCTGAGTTGCTGCAAACCTGGCCTGAGTCCATTTTAAGACAGCATATCTATTTCATATCTTGCTGGAATTCATCGATTCTTTTTTGTTTTAAAGATAAAGTTTTATAGTATATGTATACCTGTTTTCAGCACAAAATGAGGTCGTTTGGTCCTCTGTTTCTGACCTGTAAGTTGAACCCAAGGTGGTTTCCATGCCTAGGCGTATTTTTGTTTTTTTTAACTGTTGCAAACATGGCATGAGTCCATGTTTGAACAGCGTAACTTTTTCATTTCCAGTAGGAATTCATCGGCTCTTTTTTTGTTTAAAAGATGAAGTTTTGTAGTATGTGCATACCAATTTTCAGCTCAATATAAAGCCGTTTTTCCTCTGTTTCAGGCCTGTAAGTTGAACTCGGGATGGTTTTCAAGCCTATGCACATTTTTGTTTTTGAGCTGTTACAAACATCGCCAGAGTCTATGTTTGAGACAACATAACTTTTTAATTTTCTGTTGGAATTCATTCGTTCTTTTTTTAAAGCTGAAGTTTTCTACTATGTGCACTCCAATTTTTAATTTAATCAGAGGTCGCTTGGCCACCCGTTTCATGTCCGAAAGTTATACCCAGAGAAGATTTTAGACATGGGTATTATTTTGCCTATGCATTTTTATGTTCTTTTTCCATCCGAATTTTGACTTTTACTTCATGTTTTTTTATATTTTTGAAATGTTTGAGGGCTATGATGCTTATCAACAGGCTAGCCAAGTTTTGATGAATTTGAAATTCAAATTTGTATTGAATTTGAATGATGGTTTTGAATGATTTCTTTGATTTTGAGCACGGATTTTTCCAAACAATTTTGAAATAAATTTTAAAATAAATTAGCATTTAAAATAATTATTATGTATATTTTTAAAATTATTTTAAGCTATAAAATTTGTCTATTCTCTATAATAGGGGAATTTTCAAATATTGTTTCCAAAATCGATTTTGAAAAATGGTTTTATTTTTCTCTCAAATAAATTATTTTATATATAAAATACACGTATTTGCAATATTTGAGCGAATAAGAATTAAATGATTTGGCGAAACACATGGTATGAGACGTGTGTGTTTATCTTATCAGTTAATTCCCGACTTGTCCATTTGATCGTTTTGACCTTCGGGTTTACCAATGAGACGAGGTAAACATTTTACTGCTTTTGAGTATGACATTTACTAGTCGTTAGTAAACCGTTTTGTGCGAACGTGTGGTATGGGACGTACGTTAACACTTTTTAGGTTCCTATCTAAGAGTTTGTGACACATTTGTCATTGCGGCGTATTGCCAGTACTGGACCTTCGCGTCATTGCTATTGCGGCGTGTTTTCCATTGCAGCGTGTTTGTCCTTGAGACGTTTTCCATTGCGGTGTATTTTCCATTACGGCGTACTTATCATTGTGACATATTTGCCTTTGGCATAGCGCCTTATTAAAGAGATCAGTACTTGGCAGGCTTCAGCCACATGCACATGCAAATTTTTGAGATGATTTTATTGATTATTATGATTTCCCAAGTGTATCGCCTTTTTCATGGTTGGTCATTCGAGCTGTTTGATACACACACACACGACGATTACCTTATGGCAATTTGAACTCTTTTGAGTTCTATTTTTGAGATTTGAGTTGCCTACACTGGCACTAATTGAGATTTTCCTTTTTGGCATTTATTTGGGATTTACATTCTCCTATTTGGAGATATGTATTGCCTTTATGGCGTATTTTTAGATGGTGACTTCTTTGGAAATGCTTTTGAGTTTGCCAATATGGCAGGTTTGGGATTTCTCCTTTCTAGGAGTTATGATTTTCCCTAAACCATTTTTGATGATTTGTGATATGTCGACGATATGAGGCTTGCTATATTTATCGTTTGTGGATATTGATTTATCTCTTTGAGATTGTATACTCATGATAGTGATACTATAACCATACTTATACTTAAAATAGTTTCTTCTCTTTTGAAAGAATACCACCCTTATCCTTATACTCATATTTTCATTTATCCATATTAACCGATTGTTCTAGCAAGACTGACCCGTGTATTTTATACTTGGGTCGGACCGAGGTGTTTCAGGTTAGGTACCCGTTGAACTTAGCCTTTCTACTTCCGCTTGGATATTTTGCTATCGCCTTATTAATGTAGCTTTTTTGTAGAATCTAATATGTATATTGTTTTGACTTATGTGTACCTTCTGGTCGTCATATCACATACTATGTACCATTTTGTATCACTCTGATGATGTATTTGTATATGCATATATATATTTATATGTTTATCTGTTGTTCTGTAATGTGATTCGCATTCGGTTGTTAGATTTTGTTCTGATAGATCCGTTAGCCACATATAGTTTTGTATTAAGTACTATTGGATATGTCGATATACTTGAGTTAGAAAGAATTAGAGCATTTATCGACATATTCAGTAGATATTTAAGGCAACGCTATAGATGGTCGCTCCTAACCAGCCATCTTCTCCGCATTAGCAGACAGTATTACCTAGTAATACTCTTTGTTAGTGTGGTTCTCTGGGTGGGTTTTCACATTTTGGAGCTGGGTTCAGAACAAAATATGATAAACATAGAACATAAACACATATTACAGATAGATCTAAGTGTAATACAAATGTTATGAATCCCTAAATCATCATGCCTTTGACCTTTTCTTGTCCTTTAGGTAGGCAGAAGTTTGGGAATACGTCTAGGAATGTAATTTTAATTTCGTAGTATTCCATATTTGAATTTATTTTATCTACCCTACGAATAATTTTTATCTTATCTTAACTTTCAACTAATGGTTGGAAGAGGCAAAGGACGATGCTTGGATGCGGGGCAGTCCAATGGCTCCCTTCCGGACGGCGTTTATATGTCTGTCGATCAGTTTATGGAGTTATTTAGGAGCACTCAGCCTCCAACTCCTACTCCAACATCTCCTCCTTGCAAGTTCTCCTTTGTGCGCATGTGTAGTGATTTTTCCCATCTCGAAAGCAAGTCGTTCATAGGCTCCGAGTCCGTTTTAGAGGTCCAAGCTTAGATTCGCACATGTGAATGCATCTTCTCTCGTATGGATCTTTCTGACTAAGACAGAGTTCATGTAGCATCTAGCATTTTGCAAGAGCGTTCCCTTGACTGGTACGAGCTTCTCATTTCCTAACTCGATGAGTCCACTCTCTCTTGGACATAGTTTAGGGAACGATTCGAGGTGAAGTTCGTTCTCAAATTAGAGAAAGCTTTATTAGCCCATCTCTTCCTCGAGTAGAAGAAAGGGAAATTCTTCCATTTCTGATTATGTATCTTCCTTCGAGGCCTTATCCAAATATGGTCTCAAATATATTAGCACCTCTTACAAGAAGAATTTGAAGTTTATATCTGGTTTGAAGAAATATCTGAAGAATGCTTTGATGCTCCAGCTCAAGTTATCTTTTGGGGAGTTAGTTGACTCGGCGCTTCATCTTGAACCCATTGAGAAAGAGCGTGATAATAGTGATGAGATTGAGGTTCGTAAGAACTCCAATAAGAAGAGATTTCCATTTCAGAAGTCGAAGTCTTTTGCTCGCAACAAGAAGAAGAAGTCTATTGGTTCTAGTTCTAGATCTCAGCATCATGGAGCACTTCCTACTCAGAAGGGGTGTTCCAACTGTAGCTTTCCCAACCATATGATTCGAGATTGTCCTAAGCCTCTCTTCTACCGCTATTGCAAGAAGGAAGGCCATCGTATTTCCGCTTGTCCTATTGCTCTGAATAATTCTAAATCTAGTAAGCTGAATGTGGTGGATGCTTCTGGAGGTTCTTCTCAGCGCAGAGGTACATCTTCTTCTATCCTTGAAGGTTCTTTGTTGTTTCATGACCGATCTATTTGAGTCCTCTTTGATACGGGTGTGTCACATTCACTCGTATCAAAGGAGCTCGATGTGCTGTTCCTTTGGATGTTTCTTGTTTGGTTACTTCATTGAGAATTGCAAATCCTATCGAGGGATCTATAGCCCTTAGCATTTTTTGTGAGGATGTTGAGATTGTTTTGTGTGCCTTTTCTTTCCATGCGATTTGCATGTTATTTCTTTTTTGGGCTTTGATATGATTTTGGGAATGGACTGGCTAGCGCAATACGATACCACGATTATTTGTTCTGTGTGAGTTTTATAACTTTGACATTTAGATTAGTCTGCTCAGCTACCACTTGTTCTTCGGAATATGGATAATTCTTAAGCATCCTTATTTTCTCTCAACTCATGATATGATGATGATATATCTTTTATTCCTATTGTCTGGGAATTCTTTGATATGTTTGAGCCTATTTTGGGTTGGCCACCCAAGCGAGCTATCGAGTTCCGCATTGATCTCATTTTAGGCATGTAGCCAGTTAGTCGTCCTCTCATGAGGATGTCTACCAAGGAAAATGAGGGACTCAAGATGTAGCTTTTAGAGCTTGAAGCTAAGCAATTTATCCAGTCTAGTTCTTCACCGTGGGGTGCTGCGGGCATCTTTGTGAAGAAGTCTGATGGTACTCTTAGGCTTTGCATCGATTATCGCAAGCTTAACGAGGTAACCATCAAGAATATATATCCATTGCCTATGATCGACCATATGTTCAATCAATTGAGTGGTGCTAAGGTCTTTTGTCTGCTCGAACTTGCCACTAGTTTTCATCAGCTACGAGTTGCGGAGGACAACATTCCTCTCACAGCTTTTCGCACTCGTTATGGTTCTTTTGAGTGGCTCGTTACGCCGTTTGATTTGAGGAACGCTCCTGCTTTCTTTGTCGATCTTATGAATCAAGTATTCCAGGAATATCTCGATAAGTTTATCCTTGTGTTTATTGATGGCATCCCTGTCTACTCTAAGTCTGAAGCCGATCATGCTTACCATTTGTGGATAATTTTGGATATTCTTCGTCGGCATCGGCTTAAAACCAAATTCACCAAGTGCCAGTTTTGGGAGAATAAGGTTAAGTTCTTTGGTTGCGTTATTTCTTCCGTAGCATTTCGACCGATCCCTTAAAGATTGAAGCCATCCAAAATTGTAAGAGGCCTGAGAATGTTCATGAGATTCACAGTTTCCTGGGATAGGTAGGTTATTACTGTGGTTCATTAAAGATTTCTCTCGCATTGTGATTTCTCTCGCTAGCCTAACAAGGAAAGATGTTTGATTTATTTGGTCTGACAAGTGTGAAGCTTCTTTTCAGTAGTTGACGGAGCTTCTCACTAATACTCCTATTCTAGTGGTTCCCGAAGGGAATCATGATCTTGTTGTCTACACCAATGCTAGTAGATATGGCCTCGGTGCCATGCTTATGCAGAAGGGTCGGGTAGTTTCTTATGCTTATAGGAAACTGCGACCGAAATGAAGTTTGCTATGCCACTCATGACCTCGAGTTACCCGCCAAAGTCTTTGCTTTGAAGATTTGGCAACGTTATCTTTTAGGCGAGTGCTTCATTCTCTATACCGATCACAAGTCCTTGAAGTATCTGTTCATCCAGAAGGAGCTCATATGAGGCAACAATGTTGGCTCGAGTTCCTTGCCTCCTATGACTTCGATATCTAGTATATCTCTGGTAAGGGTAATCGTGTTGTTGATGTGCTTAGTCGTAAACATTCGGTTGTTATTTCTATGATGCTAGTCAAGTGGGATGTTTTGGAGACCTTATCCTTTTGTAATATTCGTGATCGAGCTCCATCTTCTGATTCTCCTATTCTATTATTCAATTTGGAAGCTCGGCCAGCTTATTGGTTCATATTGCCGATGCTCAGCTGCATGATCCCAATCTTGTGCACCTTATCCGGATTAGTGAGTCTGAGTCCCGTGATGAGGATTTGCGGGATTTCGGTATTGATTCTCATGGGTGTCTTATCAAGAAGAACCGTCTTGTTGTGACTTCTGATTCTGCACTTAGACATGGCGTTCTCGATGACTATCACCGTTCTAAGTAAACCATTTATCCCAATAATAGTAAGACGTATGCCGATATGCATCGCCTTTATTATTGGGAAGGCATGAAGCCCAATATGGCGAGTTATGTGAGTAATTACATGGCTTATCAACTCATCAAAGTCGAGCATCAGCGCCTTTCTGGTCTCATTCATCCTTTAGAGGTTCCACTGTTGAAACGGGATCATATTTCAATGGATTTCATTGACGGCCAACTTTGTTCGAGATCGGGCCATTCTAGCATTTGGGTTATTGTTGATCACCTCATTAAATCAGCTTATTTCTTTCCTTTAAAGTCTAATAGAAGCGCTTCTCATTTGGCTAAGTTATATATTAAGGAAATCGTGAGACTTCACGGTGTTCCTAGTTTGATTGTTTGTGACCGTGATCTGCTATTCACAAATCATTTCTAGTAGAGTCTTCAGCAAGCTTTGGGAACAAAGCTTAATTTCAGCACAACATCTCATCCATAGTCTGATGAACAGACTGAATAAGTGAATCGTATTCTTGAGGATATTCTTCGTGCTTGCGTTCTTGATTTCAGAGGTAGTTGGGAGGATCATCTGCCTCTTGTGGAGTTCTCCTACAAAAATAGTTTCCAGTCCAGTATCCGTATGGCTCCTTTCGAAGCCTTATACGGAAGGCCATGTCGATCTCATTCGTGTTGGTTGTAATCTATGAGAAGCTTATTCTAGCCCCTGATTCTGTTTGTGATTCTTCTAAGAAGATTATTCTTATTTGGAAGAGAATGAAAGAGGCACAAAGCCACCAAAAATCCTATACGGACAACCTTAGGAAGCCTCTTGAATTCTCTATTGGTACTCTCGTCATTATTCGTGTTTCTGCTTTGAAAGGAGTTATGCGATTCGGTACGACTAGGAAATTGGCTCCTCGATTTATAGGACCATTTCCTATTACGAAACACATTGCACTGTGACTTATAGAGTTTCACTTCCAGCTCATCTATCTGACATTCACGGTGTGTTTCATGTCTCTCAGCTTCGGAAGTGTCTTCGAGAGTCTGATTCTATTGTCGATTCTTCTGATTTGCAAGAGCTTGAGATGTCACCAGACTTATCAATTGTGCAGCAGCATATTCGCGTATTTGCTTCATAGGTGAGGCACCTTCGAAACAAGGACGTGCCACTCGTTAAAGTCCAATGGTCCACTAATCCCAATGACTGTACTTGAGAAACCAAAAAGTTAATCAAGCGATCCTACCCTGCTTTTCTTTCTTCATATAGCGATGGTGAGAATCTTCTTATCTCAAGCTTATTTTCTTATTTTAATTTGATGAAATAATTGTGTTGAATACAAATTATTCTCTAGAAATAGCGAGGACGCAAATTTTAAAAGAGGGAGTCTATAACAACCCTGGTTTTGGTGATTACCTGTAATATTGTGAATTAAAAATAAAATTGGAGATTAAATTGTTTATTGGGAATAAACAACAAATTTTGAAAATAAAATGTGAAAATAAAGTTTGAAAGCTTTATTCTGTTTGCTTGGATTAATAATGAATGGAAAATGATTTTTATTCAGAGAAAATGCAATAGTTTTATTAATTGTTTCCAATTACTTCTTTTAATAATTTTTAAAGGAAGCGTTTGAATTTTAGAGGTTGTTTATTTAAATAAAAAGGTGAAATTCGGTTTAAAAATAGTTTTGATCATAAAATTGATGGAAAATGGTTTGTTAAATTTTGTACCATAAGAGAATAATTTTTTTTTTGAAATTTTTGAAATTAAAAATGGTGTTTTATGCATTTATTTGTGTAAATTGTGCATTTATGAAAAAATAAGGTTTTTAATAATAAAAATGTTTTTTAACATAAATTATATTTTTGTTACGTGTAAAATAATTTATATAACTTGTAGATATGTTTACATAATTTATTTATAGGGAAAACTTGAAGAAAAATGTTGTTTAGATAATTACATAAGTGTGTATACTTGTTTTAGTGTTAATTTGTTTACATAGGCTAATTAATTCTTTTTTTCCTTAGGTCCAAAGCCCACTTAGCTAATTAAACTAGAAATGAGAAGTTTCTTCCTGTACGTACTTTACATCTTCATCTTCTCTTGTAAACCAAAGTAGAGAAAAAGAAAGAAAACTCCACTCCTCTTTAAACCTAAGGCTATAAATCTTCAACTTTGTTCAATAAATTATTGTTTTTATCAAATTTAAAGAGAAATCAAAAGGTAATCCATTCCAAAACTTAGTATTTTATCAAAATCTAAATTTTTGAGTTGAGTTTGTTTGTTAATTGTTCTTCTTCTTTGCATGTATCTACTTCTCACTTTTATAGGTACTTGAAGCCAAAAATTGCACAAAGCTTCCACCTTTCAGCTCAAATCCAGTTTTTACACTTCAATAACAAAGTGAGTTTCTGCTCACATAATGCTAGCTGACTCAAAAGCTTCAAAATGGCAAAAATTGTTGTAAAATAGCTTCAATATTTGATTTCCTATTGATATTTTCGTTTCTTTGAAAACTTTTTTGGTTTGTCTCTTTGCATGCTAATATCTTCCAATTCCAACAACAAATGTTGCCGAATTTTCTTCCGTTGATAGTCCATGTGTTGTGACATAAGTATGAAAAATTTCATAACAAAACTCGTTCGTTTGATACATGAAAACTTTGCTGCAAAGTCAACGCGCAGCCTGGAAATCACCTGTACATATTTTGTTTTTTGAGTTGCTGCAAACATGGCATGTGTCCATGATTGAGACAGCATATCTCGTTCATTTCTTGCTGGAATTCATCGATTCATTTTTTGTTTGAAAGATGAAGTTTTGTAGTATGTGCATACTAATTAGCTCACTATGAGGTCGTTCGGTCCACTATTTCAGGCCTGTAAGTTGAACGCAATATGGTTTTCAGGCCTGTGCACATTTTTTGTTTTTTTTGAACTGTTGCAAACATAGCCTGAGTCCATGTTTGAAACAGCGCAACTTTTTCATTTCCAGTCGGAATTCATCATTTCTTTTTTTGTTTAAAAGGTAAAGTTTTGAAGTATGTGCATACTGATTTTTAGATCAATATAAGGTCGTTTATTCCTCTATTTCTAGCCTGTAATTTAATCCCAGGATGGTTTTCAGGCCTGAGCATATTTTTGTTTTTGAACTGTTACAAACATCGCCTGAGTTCATGTTTGAGGCAGCATAACGTTTTCATTTCCTATAAAAGTTCACTGATTCTTTTTTTTTCAAAAGCTATAGCTTTCTACTATGTGTTCACTAATTTTTAGTTCAATCAAAGTTTGCTTGGCTACTTCTTTCATGTCCGAAAGTTGAACCCATAGAAGATTTCAGACCTAGGTATTATTTTTCCCATGCGTTTTTATTTTCATTTTCCATTCGACTTTTGACTTTTACTTCATGTTTTTGTGATATTTATGAAATGTTTTGAGAGCTATGATGCCTATCAATAGGCTAGCCAATTTTTTATGAATTTTAAATTCAAATTTCAATTGAATTTGAATTGAATTTGAATGATGGTTTTGAGTGATTTCTTTGATTTCGAGCACGGATTTTTCCAAACAATTTTGAAATAATTTTTAAATTAAATTGGCATTTAAAATAATTATTATGTGATATTTATAAATTATTTTAAGCTATAAAATCTACTTATTCTCTACAAAAAGGGAATTTCAATTTCCAAAGTCGATTTCGAAAAATGGTTTTAAAAGCTTGTTTTCTCAAATAAATTATTTAATATATGAAATACACGTTTTTTGCACTATTTAAGCGTATGAAAAGGAGAATTAAATGATTTGGTAAAACATGTGGTATGAGACGCATGCGCTTACCTTATTGGTTAATTCATGACTTGTCCGATTGATCGTTTTGACCTTCGGGTTGTGTTTACCAATGGGATAAGGTAAACATTTTACTACTTTTGAGTGTGACATTTACTAGCTGTTAGTAAACCGTTTAGTGCGAACGTATGGTATGGGATGCACGTTAACACGTTTTGGGTTTCTATCTGAGAGTTTGTGACACATTTTCCATTGCGTCATATTGCCTTTACTGGACCTTCGGGTCATTGCCATTACAGCGTGTTTGTCCTTGGAACGTTTGCCACTACGGCATATTTGTCACTGTGAAGTATTTGCCTTTGGGCATGGCGCCTTATTTGAGAGATCAGTACTTAGCAAGCTTTGGCCACATGCACGTGTAAATTTTTGAGATTATTTCATTGATTATTGTGATTTCCTAAATGTATCGCCTTTTTCATGGTTGGCCATTCGAGCCGTTTGATACACACACACACACTCTTATATATATAGCAATTACCTTATGGGAATTTGAACTCTTTTGAGTTCTATCTTTGAGATTTGAGTTGCCTACATTGGCATTAATTGAGATTTGCCTTTTTGGCATTTATTTGGGATTTATATTCTCCTATTTGGAGATATATGTATTGCCTTTATGGCATATTTTGAGATAGTGATTTTTTTGGAAATGCTTTTGAGTTTGCCGATATGGTGGGTTTGGGATTTCACCTTTTTTGGAGTTATGATTTTCCTTAAACAATTTTTTGATGATTTGTAATATGCTGATGATATGAGGCTTGCTATATTTAGCGTTTGTGGATATTATTTATCTCTTTGAGATTATATACTCATGTTAGTGATATATATCATTCGTAGTAACCACACTTATACTTAGAATAGTTTCTTCTCATTTAAGAAGAATACCACCCTTATCCTTATATTCATATTATCGTTTATCCATATTAGCCAATTGTTTTAGCTAGACTAACCCGTGTATTTTATACTCGGGTCGGACCGAAGTGTTTCAGGTTAAGTACCCATTGGATTTAGCCTTTCTACTTAGATATTTTGCTATCGCCTTTTTGATGTAGCTTTTTGTGTAGACTCTGATATGTATATTGTTTTGACTCGTGTGTATATTATGGTTGTCATATCATTTACTATGTATCACTTTGATGATATAACTGTATATGTGTGTATATATGTTTATCTGTCGTTCTGTGATGTGATTTGCATTTGGTTGTTATATTTTGTTCTGATAGATCCGTTAGCCACCTATAGTTTTGTATTAAGTATTTATTAGATATGTCGATCCACTTGAGTTAGAAAAAATAAAGCGTTTATAGACGTATTCAGTAGATATTTAAGACAAGACTATAGATGGTCGCTTCTAACCAGCCCTATTTTCCACATTAGCAAACAGTATTGCCTAGTAATACTTTTCGTTAATGTGGATCTTGGTGTGAAGCGTCACATATATAGTACTCAACCTATAGCTATATACATCACCAATCATTGGCCAACACATGATCCGCATAAGTAAACACATGTCTACCATATACTCACAACGGTGAGTATCACCATATATACATATAAGTATACCCCCATTTGAGTTACATTTAATTACAAGGAATAATCAATCAAATAATGTAAAGGCATCCTATACCACCACATGTTACTCGAATAATTATTCAGTGCTCATAAATTACACTCAATACACATTGGATGTTTCTATATGACAAGTTTGATGAATAACTAGAAAAGTGTTGCTGATAGTCCCATACCACACAGTATGACTGAACCGTTTATTCAAACTTCTCATTACATAGAAATAAAATCACATAAAATCAATAGAAAGATATCATCGATGTATCACATCCAAACACTAATCAAATCAATAGCAATGGTGAATCTCACATATAATTCAATTCAATATAAAAGGAAGTAGAAATCAAAAAAGTAAGATAAAATAGATTAATCAAAAACACACACACCATACACACACGCATGCACACATATACACGTATATAGAACAGACAAATCAATATTCAATAATATATCGATTGCAACATATAACTTTTATATTACAAAATATATCATATGAAATGGATAATAAATAAATATTTCAAAATAATTTGAACTTAAATAGTTTAATAAGTAACTAATATCTTAATAAAATTAGTCGATTATTAAATATTGGCTAAAACATTAGAAACCGCGTTATCTTCTTTTGGTAACCAAAAATAGTTTGTAAAGCCAATATTACTTATAAGAATTATTTCATATTTAATATGAATATATACTAATTTAAATAATTATAAAACATTCAAAATTGTTAAATATATATAATCAATTAAATATGCTTTTAAAATTTGAATTATATTTTGATATTAAAATGTCACGCTTTATAAAAACATGATTACCGAACACCAATTGAATAAAACAAACATAGGTACTTCAATAATTGGTTAATCCTATATGTATGCATTCATATATGAATGATATATCAAAGTAACTTCATACATATAACACCCCTAAATTTTGATAACATTATTCAAGAAATTTCAATAGACATATTAAATAGAATAATGATGATAAAGGGATTGAAATTTGAATAAAACTATAAGAAGGCTATACTTAATTTACCTTAAATGGGATGAAAATGGATTTTAAATTATTAATTAAAACATGTGCATATTAGTAAATATAGCTGCACCTTATTATCCACGGCCATATACTTTTTTTTGTCCATTCATGTTCATTTTCTCAAAAAACTCAAAAACACAAATTTATCCTAAGAAGTGCCGACCATAAACAAGGAGGAAGAAGAAGAGAAATTCAATCAAGTTAAGGAATTAAAGCATATCACCATCTAATACATCATAAAAACGAATTTAATCTTATATCCAAAAATATATGATTATAAAAACAAAATAGAGATGGAATGAATTATTATTCACCTTAAATATAAGAGCTTTGAGATTTGATTTGAATGCATATGAATTTGTATGGTTTTAGGTCAAAACCGATTGTATTGATTTTAGAATGCCATGGAAAAATTTACATGTTATGTAAATCATGATTTTAGAGATGGTTTAAATTTTTTATAATTTTCCAAGCTATGAAAGATTTACTATGAATTTCTAAATGAAAATATGATAATACTGGGTTTAAATTTGATTATTTCAGGAAGTAATTGGGTCTAAAATTTTAATATGTCGGATAACGTGATGGAATTAATTTCTGTAATTTTCGGGGAATTTTTCTAATTGATTGCTATGGAAAATAAATTATTTTAAAAGAAGGACTTATTTGCAGTATTGGTTTTTCTTAATGGAAGAGCTTAAACATTAATTTTTTTCCTTTGATTTAGATCTGATAAATGCGACAATTATTTTGTAAAGTATTTGAAAAGTTTTATGGCAACCAATTAAAAGATTACATATCGGCATGTTAGTTAAAGCAATTACTAAAAATGAGCGTGATTTCAGCCTTTAATAAAAAAAAGAGTTCCTCCTCCTTTACCTTTCGACTCCAATGCTTCCGCTCCAACTCAGTCGAAACCAATCCAGCCAAAATCCATCTAGTCAAAACAAATATGCAAGGTATCACTTAGATGGTACGCAGTGGATTCTAGGAAAGGCGGAAGCTGTGGTGTTGAAAGCAATGCTTCCGATGGGGTCAAAACCTTAGTTTGTTTTCAAATGTTTAGTGCCTGCTTTGTTTACTTAAGCCTTTCAACTCAGTCGAAACATATGTTTTTTAAATGGGTTTTTTAGATAGCATTCGAAGGAGGTTGCCTTACTATGTTTTAAGTAGGAGCTTTCGAATGGGTTCCTTTGTTTTTATATAATGCTTTCGAAAGAGGTGGTTCCGACCTAGTCGAAACTCAACCGCTATTCTTTTAGCTTTCGGATGTATTGCATCCATCAACGCTTTCGAAGGGTTCTCTTTGTTTTAAACTTAAGTTAAGTCACCTCCCAAATACTTTCGAAGGGGTTCAGGGGTTTCGAAGGCAATGGTGTCAGAAGGTTATTTCGATGCTATATTTCAAAGTTTTATTCCGAGGTTATGAGCTTTTGAATAGATGTTCCGACACAATCAATTTTTCCCCCAAAATATTTTATTAAAGGTTTCAAAAGAGATACTTTCATGTGTAACCAGTTTGACCCAAAAGATGTTTTAAAGAGTAAAACACAATGTTTTCGAAAGGGGTACTTTCATTGGTTTCGAAGCTATATTTCTTAATATTATTTAATAATATTTTGACACATTCAAAAGGTAGATTGGGTTCGAAAGGATTGATTTATAGAGCTTCGAAAGGTATATACTTAGAGTTTTGAAAAGTGGTTTTCTATGCTTTCAAACGAGGTTATCCGGTGGTTTCGAAAGTAATGTTTAAGGTTTCAAAACAAATAATCCATTCTCATTTTAAAGCAAAAATAATGGCATAAATAAAGATTTTTGAGAGTATTATTTTGTTGTTATATTCATTTATATTGTAGTTAGCCCATAACGGTAATTTGGGGAAGGGTAGAATAACCAGCTAGGTTGATCCAATAGATAATATAACTTAAGAAATGTTAAAATCTTAATTAAAGATATTGGAAGGAGCCAATAGGTTCATAGTAAGCTCATGAAAATTGTATAAAGGAAAAGATATTGGCAAGGGCCAATAGGTTCATAGTCAGCCCATGAAAAATATGGTTTGATATTAGCAGGGGACAATAGGTTTATAGATAACCCACGAAAACTATATTTGGATTAAGAATTGACATTTAATCAATATGTTCCTAGTCAGCCCATGAAAACTAGGATAAGAGTAAAGATTCTGGAGTTATCAATAGGTTCTTAGTGATCCCATGAAAACTATGAATATGGAAAGGGAGTCCATAATCACTTTACCGGTTAATAGTCAGCCCATGAAAACTATTAGGTGAATATTAACCTTAAAAAAATATAACTGTGACAGATTATCTAAATGAATGGGGATGGGTAATCCCGAATTTATTCTCTTATTTTGCATATCATCATGTTATACTGTTTTGAATTGTTATAACCATTGTGGATGTAGGAGCACAATATATGGTTTTATAAAGGTTTTAAGATACTAGTAAGGGAAAAACCCATTTCGTTAAGCGGCGTGGTATCACTAGATATCTAAACGATTTGAGATGGCAGATTTTTATTCATACCAGACTTTATGTCTGAATCAAAGTTTTTGTTTTCCCCTTAAACTCTCGGGTACTCAATTGGTTTTAAATAGTTTGAGGTTTAGGATTTTCAGGTGTTCTTTTAGACGAATAAAGCTTCTCATGACGTGTAGGAGGCATGTTAGCTACTAAGAGTTCTTTTATTTCCACTATGTTTGGTTGTAAAGGAATTTTTTTTATTGCCTTACTATATACTCTGATCATCCAAGAGGGCATCTTCATATGTCATTCTTAGTGTATTTTGTAATAAGTATATTTTGCTAAACATAGTCTGCACACTGGGATTATGTAATGAATTTAAAATATTTTGAAATGAATTGTGGACTTTGTTTGGTATTTTAAAAAATTTCCATATCCATATGTTACTGTGTATCAATGTATCTAGCATTGTCGTATTTTGTCTTCGAGGATTAATAACTATGGATGACTGCATTATCCATAGCCGTTAATTTTAGGCCTCCAAGTAGGGGGATGTTACAAGTTGGTATCAGAGCATAGGTTTATGAAAATTTAAAACAAACTTAAACCTAAAGGATTTTTCAAACATAATCAAATGAATCAGATAACAAGATTGGGGTTGGGTTAGTGTTATAGTAACGTACTTGTATTTGATATGTAGAGATATATATAAGTACGTATTCCCTACTCTTTTAGATCGTTATATATACTTATATATATAGTTAGATCCCAGTGGAGGAAGCACCACAACCAATGGAAATACTCGACCCACCACCAGAAGGAACCCGGGTCGACCGGTTAATTCTAATAACCAAAATGTTGATGCTAATGTGGGTGTTGGAAATCCACCAGCAGATATGGGGCGGTGTATCAGTTCTTCGTCAATATGATGCAAGCAAGAGCTACTGATGTTGTTGTTGGAAATACTGGAGGAGCAAATCTTGTAGCTCCATGTGGGAACAATTATGCTAGGCTGAGCAGGAACTACACTAGTGTTGGTGGGAATCCATTCATGAGGACAGAGAATGCTATTGAGGTAGAGAATTAGCTGTTACATTGTGAGCATTTATCTTTGTTGATTTGGGTTTTGATAATGGGCAAAAGAGAAGGTTGACCTCTAGGCAATTACAGGGTTCTTCGTTGATGGAATAGTGTTACAGCCGGAGTTTCAGAGGAGCAGTTGACTTGGGCAGATTTTAGAAGGAGATTTGAGCAAAAGTTTGTACTCGAGTTTGCTAAGTCAAAGCTGACGAGGAAGTTTATGGATCTAGAGTAGGGAAAGATGTCAGTTGTTGAGTATACCACTATGTTTTAGGAGTTTCCCGTTATGGACATAACACTATAGACACTGTCATAAGAAGGAACAAGAAGTTCATTAGGGGACTGAGGCCCAAGATTGCTAGGGCGACCCTTCCACATCTTTGCGATCCTAGTAATTTAGTTGTAGAAATAGCCATTTTCCGTGAGGAGATGCTTGCCAGTTGCGCTAGAGAGAAGCTAGTAGAAACTCATGATTCTCAGGGGAAGAAGAGAAAGTACTTAAAAAGAAGGGAGCCCAGAAGGGAGATACAACCAAGAAAGTGAAGGCTGAATTAGTTTTCTTTAAGTGTGACAAGAAGCTTCATTATGCGAATAAGTGCTGGTTGGGTAATAGGAAGAAGGCTGCAAATAAAAAGAATGTGAAGTGCTTCAACTGTGATCAAGTTGGGCATTACAAGAATCAGTGCCCAGAGCCAGTTAGGGAGGACAAAGGAAAGGTTTTTGCTATCAAACCAACTAGGCCTACTGCAGCTGATAAAGGAAAGACTATGATGGAAGGTATGTTTTTGATTTAGAGTATACCAGTTAGGGCACTTTTGATACCCGTGCATCACATTCATTTATATCTCAGTGTTTGGTAGATAGATTAAACTTAGAACCACATACCTTGTTACTTCCTTAAGGATTGCGAATCTAATAGGAGGGTATGCAACTCTAGGGTTGAGATGTGACCAGTTAGAACTGAATTTGTTAGGTCATAAGTTGCATGCAGTATGTACATTTTTAATTTCATAGATTTCGAAATCATTTGGGTATGGATTGGTTGGGTAGGTATGCGGCTAGAATATTTTGCTAGGATAGGGAGATATCACTGAGACATCCTGATAGTCATAACCGAGTAATATTTTCAGAGGAGAATTCTGACCAGAGTGTTAGCACTTTACTTAATGCTATGGAGATAGGAGATGAGTTAAGTCAGTTTAGAGTAGCAAGAGAGTTTGTGGATGTCCTTAAGCCAGTCACATGACTACCAACGAAACGAGCAGTTGAGTTTCATATAGGTCTTATTCCCGGAGCTGAACCTGTTAGTAGACCACCTAGTAGGATTACACCTATAGAAATAAAGAATTAAAGGTGCAGCTAGTGGATCTTGAAGGAAGGAAATTTATCAGGCCAAGCAGCTCGCCTTAGGGAGCGGCCGCAGTGTTTGTAAAGAAACCGGATGGGTAATTGAGGATGTATATCAACTATCATAAGTTGAATGAAAAGATGATCAAGAATAAGTATCCTTTGCGAAGAATAGATGATCTGTTTGATCAGTTGAGTGGAGCCAGAGTGTTTTCCCAGTTGCATTTTGTGACAGGTTTCCACCGGTTACGGATGGAAAAGGACAGTGTTCCTTTGACAACATTTTGGATTAGGTATGGTTTTTATGAGTGGTTAGTGATGCCATTTGAATTGACAAATGCACATGCTTTTTTCATGGATTTGATGAACCGAGTTTTCTGAGAGTACTTGGATAGGTTTGTGCTAGTGTTTATGGATGACATTTTAGTATACTCTAAGGATGAGAGAGAGCAAAAAGTTCATCTTAGAGTGATACTTGAGGCACTGAGACAGAATCAGCTAAAAGCAAAGTTTACCAAGTGTCGTCTTTAGAAGAAAGAAGTTAAGTTCTTGGTCACATGGTTATAAAGAAAGGCTTGTTAGTCTATCTAGATAAGATCGAAGCTCTGAATAATTGGAAGAGACCGGACATGGTAATTGAGATTAGAAATTTTCTTGGACATGTTGGCTACTACCGGAGATTCATTAAGAATTTCTCGCGGATAGTAGCACCTTTGACTAAGTTAACCAGGAAGGAGGTGAAGTTTATCTGGTCCGAAAAATGTAAGTAAGCATTCCTTAAGTTAAAGCATTTATTGAGCAATGCACTAGTTTTAGTAGTTCCAAATGGAAAGCAGGGGTTGGTGGAGTATACTGATGCACGCAGAACTGGATTGGGAGTATTATTGATGTAGAACGGTAAAGTTATTGCCTACGCATCCAGACAACTTTGACTACATGAAGTGAGGTATCCTATACATGATTTGAAGTTGACTACGGTCATATTTGCATTAAAGATTTGGAGACATTATCTCTTAAGGGAGAGGTTTGAGCTTTATACCAATCATATGTCTTTAAGATACTTATTCTCTCAGAAGGAGTTAAATATGAGACAGCAGAGGTGGCTGGAGTTTTTGGCTGCTTATGATTTTGGTACAGAGTACACACCACAAAAGATAATAAGGTAGCGTATGCTCTTAGCCAAAGACATCAGAATGTAGTATTAGACATGTTGGTGGAGTGGAAGAATTTAGAAGCTTTGGCCAATTGTGGTGTGCAGTTAAGATTGCCCGCTAGTTCTAGTCAGAGTACCGTCATGTTGTACTATTTAGAAGTTTGACCATTATTGATCGAAAGGATTGCTTCTAAGCAGAAGGAGGATCTAGTATTAGCTGAGAAGATTAGAAGGCTCGATATTAGAGATGAGATCGATAATCTAAAAGACTTTAGTCTTGACCAGAGAGAATGGTTGAGAAAGAAGGGATAGTTGTGTGTTCCGAATGTGGAGGACTAGAAGAAGGATGTTCTGGAAGAATGTCATCGATTCAAGTTTACGATTCATCCTGGAGTAATCAGGATGTATCAGGATATGAAGAGGAGCTTCTATTGGGAAGGTATGAAAAGGGATGTTGGCTTTTGGGTTAAGCATTGTGTAAACTGTCGACAAGTGAAAGCTGAGCATCAGAAGCCGAGTGGGTTGCTTCAACCATTAGGGATTTTAGTTTGGAAATGGGATTCAATATCCATGGATTTTATACGTGAGTTGCCAAGGTCGAATAGAGGAAACGAAAGTACATGGGTTATAGTGCATAAACTGACCAAGAGTGCCCATTTCATTCCAGTTAAGTCAACTAGGAGGGCTCCTATTTTTTCTAAGTTGTTCGTGAAGAACATAGTTAAACTACATGTAGTTCCTAGTGGTATCGTGAGTGACAGAGATGCTTTGTTTAGTAGTGAATTCTGGAAGAGTTTATAGGAAGTATTAGATACCAAGCTTAATATGAGTACTACGTATCACCCTTAGAAAGATGGGCAGACGGTGAGAGTTAACAAGGTGCTCGTAGGATCTATTGAGAGCTTGCGTAGTAGACTTTGGTGGATCTTGGGAAGACCGCCTTCATTTGGTTGAGTTTTTCTATAATAATAGTTACCAAACTAGCACAGGAATGATGCCTTTTGAAGTATTGTATCGAATGCCATCCAAACCACCAGCATGTTGGCTGGAGATAGATTACTCTTAGGTCCAAATTTAGTTAGCGAGACGTCAAAGAAGATCGAGTTAAATCGTGAAAGGATGAAAAAAGCTCAATCTAGGCAGAAAAGTTACGCAGATAAGAGGCGTAAAGACCTAGAGTTTTCAGTTGGAGATAGGGTTTTCATTAAGGTGTAACCAATGAAGGGCGTGGTATGATTTGAAAAGTAAGGAAAGTTAGCCCTTAGTATGTTGAACCACTCCAGATTATAGAGAGGATTAGGAAGCTCGCATACAGAGTACAGTTACCGGGCAGTATGGCAGGTGTCCATAATGTATTTCATGTGTCTCATCTTCGTATGTATGTGCATGATCCAGAGACTGCCATTCCTCCATTAGCGTTGGAAGACTTAATAGTAGAGCCAAATTTTAATTTTGTTAGGCAACCAGTTCGGTTTGTGGCAAAGACTGAGAAAAGATTGAGGAACAAGACAGTCGGGTTGGTAAAAGTCCTGTAGAGCGACAATGAGAAGGACTATACTTGGAAGACAGAAGACAGGATCAAAGATACTTATCCTGATCTGCTTTAAGAGTATGTATATATTAGATTTATATAGATGGTTACTAGTCAGATAGGCTAGTATGGTTGTTAGGAGTTGTTACAGATGATCGCCATGTTTAGTATTAGTCCTTACTGAATTTCGAGGACGAAATTCTTTAAGCGAGGGAGCCTGTAACACCCCTAATTTTTGATAGCATTATTAAAAGAGATTTAGTTAGATAAATTAAATAGAATAATGATGATAAGGGGATGAGATTTGAATAAAACTATAAGACGACCATGCTTAATTTACCTTAAATGGGCTTAAAATGGAACCCAAAAACACAAAATTTAACCTAAGAAGAGCCGGATATTAACAAGGAAGAAGAGGAAGAGAAATTCAATCAAGTTAAGGAATTAAAGTTAGGACATTAATTTCAAATCAAATCTCAAAGGTCTTATCATATTTAAGGTGAACAATAATTTATTCCATCTCTATTTTGTTTTTATAATCATATGTTTTCGGATTTAAGATTAAATTCATTTTTATGGTGTATTAGATGGTGATACGCTTGAATTATTATGTGTTTGATTTAAACCAATTCATTTACATATGAATTTGCATGGTTTTAGGTCAAAACCAATCGTATTGATTTTAAAATGACATGGAAAATTTTATAAGTTATGCAAATCATGATTTTAGAGATGAGTTTCAATATTTTGTAATTTTCCAAGTTATGGAAGATTTACTATGAATTTCTAAAGGAAAATATGGTCATATATGGTTTAAATTAAATTTCGATTATTCGGGAAGAAATTGTGTCTAAAATTTTAATATGTTAGATAACACGATGAAATTGAATTTCTGTGATTTTTGGGGATTTTTCCTAATTGATATGCTATGGAACATAAATTATTTAAAAGAAGGGCTAATTTGCAGTATTGGTTTTGCTTAATGAAAGGGTCTAAACGTTAATTTTTTTCCTTTGATTTAGATTTGATAAACGTGGCAGTTATTTTGTAAAGTATTTGAAAAGTTTTAAAGTAACAAATTAAAAGAGTACATAGAGGCAGGTTACTTAAAGAAATTACTAAAAATGAGCATGATTCAGCCTTTAATCGGAAAAAGGGTTCTGCCTCCTTTAGTCGTACCTTTCGACTCCAATGCTTCTGCTCCATCTTAGTCGAAACCATTCCAGCTGAAACCCCCTGGTCGAAATCAATACACAAGGTATCACATAGATGGTACACAGTGGGTTGGAGGAAAGGCAGAAGCTATGGTGTTGAAAGCAATGCTTCCGATGGGGTCGAAATCTTAGTTTTGTTTTTAAATGTTAAATGCCTGCTTTGTTTACTTCAAGCTTTCGAAGCAGTCGAAACATATGTTTTTGAACGGGGTTTTCTAAATAGCTTTCGAAGGAGGTTGCCTTACTATGTTTTAAGTAGGAGCTTTTGAATGGGTTCCTTTATTTTTATATAATGCTTTCGAAAGATGTGGTTCCGACTTGGTTGAAACCCAGCTGCTATTCTTTTACCTTCCAGATGTATTGCATCCATCAATGCTTTCAAAGGGTTCTCTTTTTTCAAACTTAAGCTAAGTCACTTCCTAAATGCTTTCAAAGGGATTCATAGGTTACGAAGGCAAGGGTGTCGAAAAGGGGTTTCGTTGCTATCCTTCAAAGTTTTATTTGAAGGTTTTGAGCTTTTGAATAGATGGTTCCGACACCATCAATTTTTATGCCAAAAATATTTTATTAAAGTTTCGAAAGAGATACTTTAGTGTGCAACCACTTTGACCCAAAATATGTTTTTAAAGGGTAAAACTCAATGTTTTTGAAAGGGGTACTGTAACGAACCGAAATTTTCGACCTCGAAAATTCGACACTAATACGTTCACTGTAGAAGTGCCGAGTAATCGAACGTCGAAAATCTCTGATTGTTAGGATAAAGAAGAAAGGGGTAGAAGAAGAAACAGAGAACAAAACACAGAATCTCACATTTCGCAGCGGCTCAAAATATAATATCATATAATAGCATTTACACAAACAAAATCTGTTATTGTCAGATTACATACATTTCATCAGAGTACAAACATTTTACAAATAGACTAGATAGTTATATCAACCTGTCCAAACTACTATCAATACAACTCTATTATACAGCAGAATATACTACATATGTCCTTACCATCTAGCTTGCCTCTGGAGCTCCAGAACGTTCTAACCTGAAAATTTGTAATACTCGGTATGACCCGAGCATTACAACAAAGTAACACCCGGGTCAGGCTGGAACCAGCGTGAGTAAACCCATGTACTTGAAATACTAAATTTTAATACATAAATGAAACATGAGGTAACTCGTACCTTACTACGAGTTAAGTTAAAACCAACACTTATTTTCACAAATCAATCCCTAAGTACCCTTACTTAGTTTTAATGGTCCAGTTTACTTAAATTCTTCCATTCCAGCCTATTGATTGCACATATCAAATCTATAAAGAATTATTGTAGATTGCAAATCGAACTGGTTTCGGGTATTTACTGATACCCAACCCAGGTCTTTTCGAATCCAATATCATCTTAAAAACAAAGCTGTTTAAGTTTTAAACAATTCCATGTATATCTAGAATTACATATTTACATAGCAATTCGTCATAGATAGACAATTCGTATTATCCCAGCTCAATCCAAACATATCATATCACAAAGCATCACAAATCACATATCAGAGATATCAAATAATCTAAGTCATTCAATATATCTTAATCATCTATAAGCAAGATAAATTAATTTGTACCATTTCAAATTAATTTAATTGCTTTCAAATCCTGCTTACTTGACATTAATTAATCATTCTTTAATTGTCAATCTAAACTGATTATCCATAATTAATTTCATTAATTAATTATCCCATTGGTTAATTATCCTCAATTAATTAACCTTTAATTATTAATTAATTATCCACTAATTACCAATTAAATTAATTAACCCTTAACAATTTAATCCTTTAATTACTTACGCTAAATAATTATCATTTAATAAATCAAATTCAGTAATTATCCATTAATTACTCACCTTAATTAATGACATTAAGTAATTATTCTTTAACTACTTCCATTAAGTAATTATCATTAATTAATTACATTAAGTAAATAACCTTTAATAAATTAATCATCTTTTAAATTAATTACCTTAATTAATTTATCACATTAATAAATCAATCCTTTAAATTGATTGCACAAATTAATTAACCATTCTTTATTACAATAAATAATTAAACCTTTATTTAATTACATCATTTGTAACGACCCGTATTTAACGTGTCGATAAATCGTAGAATTTACAGGTCGTTAGTGTTGTTTATGTTGTCTCTAGCCTGAGTCGTATAGGAAGTTAACTCGTGTGTTAAGTGTTGAGCCGTTAACGAGTTAACTAATGGACCGAGTTGAGAATCTGACCGACTCATAGAGGCAGCGACCTATAGGTTTGGCCGAGTTAGTGAGTTAAGAAGATGGCCGACTCATAGAAGACCGACCCATAGGTGTTGACCGACTCATAGAGTGACCGGCTTAAGGCATGGCCGAGCCAAGGAGATCGCCGATTTAGTAGTTGGCCGACTCATAAGGGATGCCGACTCATGGGTTAGCGGCTTAAGGGGTTAAGGCTTAGGTCGTGGGTAACTGAGTAGGCAGGATCTTAAGTCGTAAGTCGTTGGAACTTAGGCTAGGTGATGAGTCGTAGGGGTTGTTGAGTCGTTAGGCCGTATTAGTTGGGTCGTTGAGTCGGCAGGATAGTTTAGCTCGTGTGTGTTCTTAGGTTGTGTGTTGTTAAGTCGGTAGGGGTTTGAGTCATGTGCATGCTGTGTCGTGTGTGTGTGTTGTGTCGTATTTGCCTTGAGCTGCGTTGAGTAGTGAGTCGTAGTGGCTTGAGTCGTGAGTCATGAGTCGTGGACGACTCATAGGGGCGGACGACTCATGGGGAATTTCAGCCTATAAATAGAGGGGTTTGGCTCACTTTTTGGCACCGGATTTTGAAGCGACGAAGTGCTGCCATTTTGAGAGCTCGACTACAACATTTCTTCATCTCCTTTTCTCCATTTCAATTTAGTTCTAACATCCATTCAAGATCGAAGATCCAAGAGCCAAAGTTGAAGATCTTCATCCAACCAAGCTAGATTTCATCATTTCAAGCGGGATTTCGACGAATCAAGCTTGAATCCTTGCTGTCCAGATCTGAAGTTGATAGTTTTTGAAGTGTTTGGGTGATTCGGTGAGTGGTGGTTATCTCTCACGCGGACCCAAAGGAGTATATTGGTTTGGTGGTTTGTTGGAGTGTTGTAGATAGTGATTTTATGCATTTTTCCTTAGATCTAAGTATAGATTCATTACTTATGAAGATGTTTACTTATGCAAGATCATTCATCAAGTTGTAGAGACAAAACCCATGATTTATATTTGTTAGATCTACGCTAAGAACCCATGATTCATGTATGTTAGACTTATGCTCACTTATTTACGAAATTGCCATTTTAGTTACAAATGCCTATTTAGATCCTAATTGACTACTTATTTGTTTGGATTAATGTTTTCCTTGTTTGATTGTTGTGAATGAGTTATCTAGTTGATAGATTTGGACAAGTACGGTCAAAGACGATTCAAAAGCTGCGGAAGAGGCTCTTGAATGGTGAAAGTTGCTTAAGGCATATGTAGTGGATGTTGACACTCATATGTATGGATTGGATGATGTTGAGATGGAATTTTGCCATGATGTGATGAGGCAAACCATGATGTTAAGATAAGCCTTTGCTATGATGAAGATGAGACGAGGCATGAGGTGATGTAACCTTGGTATAATCAAGAAGGATTGCTCCAAGCATGTTGATAACTTGAAGGGTAGTTCAAGTTGATTGATAATGGATGGCTCAAGAGGTAGTTTGGGCTAGGATGAGAATAGTCGTCAAGGAGGATGACTAGATGGCTTGGATTTCATCGTTGTTGAAGGTTCTAGCAGACTCAAAGCAAGAGTACAAGGGTTGCCCTAAAGACTACAGGTAGGTGGTCTGGACACCCTAAAGACTACAGGTAGGTGGTCGAGTACTCTGGGTAGTTGCGAAAATTCCTAGGCACGGGTCATGATGACGTGTGGAGTTATGTCTAGAACCGGGGTTACTATTAGCCCTTGATAGATGGCTCAGGAAGGAGTCGGTCATTCAATTAACGGTGATTTCGAAGCAAGGTTAACAGTGATAGCCAGAGTCATGGATGTTTGGACGTTTGGTTGTATCATCATTCGGTCTCAAGAGCGGTGTTTTCTGGGTGCTTATCTGATCTTGGTTTAGGCCTTGGGGGTTTGTATTTGGAAAACATCGACCTTGACTCGAATGATTATTGTTTTACTTTAATTGTCTGCCATGTTATGCTTGCTTCTCCTTAGAGTGTGTCTGGGGGCTATCACTGTAGAAAGAGGCGGAGTGGGATGGTTTGGTTCCTATTCCTTTTATCCCTTATACTCTTTTGGTATGTTTGATAGTTGATTTACTGCTCACTAAGACTTTGTCTGACTCAAGGTTTTATGTCTCCTCTTATTACCTTGGGCTGTTCATCCATTTTGGGATGGGCAGACTAGGTAGCAGGTGACAGGTGCTGTTCATGGAGGTTTACGCTGATGACAACGAAGACGAGCAGGAGGCTTTTGCATATTATTTCTTATTATATGTACTGGATATTCCGCTGCTGTATTTGATTGAGTGTTATGTAGTGAGGTTTTGATGTATGGATGATTCATATGTTTGTATAAAACTATTATGATGCTTATATGATGATGTCCTGTTCTATGGAGCTTCACTATATTAGATTTCTCTATTGTATTTTGTCCATGCGCTGTGAGTTATACGATAGATTCTGCGATGTTTATTCTACTTTGACGGTCACCCATGGCTGCCTGGCACGCCCTTCAGCGCACATTTCTCCCTGATTTGGTGCGGGAGTCATGGGCGGTCGTCATATTTGGTATCAGAGCTTTGGTTAATCGATTTTAGCCAACGCTCGCTGACGTAACTACGTATGAGAGACGTAATTGTATGATTGATGAATGATTACTATATATAATATAGTAGTTTAGAAGGATTTGTACCCCTTATGAAGTTGTTTCTCAAGGTGTTCTAAGTCATTCCTTTTTGTAGATATTAAGGATGAGTCAAAGGGGGAGACCAGCTGCTAGGGAAGGCCGTGCTGCTAGGGAAGCTGTTGATTATGCTCCTATGTTTGAGGCCATGATGACTTCGATCATGAGAAGGATACCAGCCTCGGGGCCATCAGTAGATGTTGGAGTTCAAGTTCAAGCTCCAAGACCGGTGGATTTTGCTAAGCTTTGTAAGGACTACACTGCTCTTGGAGGAAAGGTTTTCTTAGGGACAGAGTCAACCATTGAAGTCCAAAGATGGATAGATGCTTGTAGAAGAATTTTTGGTGATTTGGGGATTGAGGATGCGACTAAAAGGAAGCTTGCATCGAGACAGCTTCAGGGAAGAGCTGCTGATTGGTGGAATTCTATCACCATTGATACTCCGGAGGAGGAGATTACTTGGGAGTAATTCCAAGTTAGATTTGAAGCTAAGTTCATCTCTACGGCTCAGAAATCTGTTCTGTTTAAGAAGTTTGTGGAGCTCAAGCAAGGTGGGAGACCAGTTCTTGAGTATGTTTCTGAGTTTGAGGCTTTGTCCAAGTATGCTCGATCGTATATTGATTCTCCCTATCAGAAGAACGAGAAGTTTGTGACCGTTTTGGATGCTTATCTTGGAAGACAGTTGGTGGATCATCTGGACGATCCGTTTGAGAAGCTTGTGGAGAAAGCCCTCAGGTATGAGTGTTTGTTTCCTAGGGAAAGTTCTGTTGTTGCTGTAACCAAGGAAGGATCTAGGCCACAGCAGAGTGGAAACAAGAAGAGGAAGCAGCAGCAACAGAGAGGTAAGGATGGCCAGAAGAAGCCGAAGGGCGAAGTGACCTGCTACAACTGCCAGCAGAAGGGCCATCTCTTCAAAGATTGTAAGAATCCCAAGGTGCCAGGAAAGTGTTACAACTGTGATAAGCTGGGACATATCAAGAAGAATTGTCCAGAGCCGAGGAAGGACAGGCAGATTGTGCAAGCTTATGCTTTGGGAGCTGTGCCGTCGTCTTCAAAAGCTCCTACTGCTGAAGAGAAGGGGAAGAGTGTGGTGGTTCAAGGTACTCTTTCCATTTGTGGTATTCCAGTTAGAGTGTTGTTTGATACTGGAGCGTCGCATTCTTTTGTTTGTGATGATTTGGTAGGCCGGTTAGGTTTGAAACCGGATATTATTGATAGGCCATTGGTTGTGACTAATCCAGTTGGGGGTTCGTCTTGTTTGTGTATGATATGTCGTGGTCTAGTTGTGTTGAGTCATGATTGCTCGTTTGTTAGTGATTGCTTTGTTCTGAACTTTGCGGGGTTCGGAATTATTTTGGGTATGGACTGGCTTAGGAGCTATGCGGCTAGGATTGATTGTGAGAGGCTGGAGGTGACAGTCGGGAATGTGGAAGGGCGAAAGGTTGTGATACGATGTAAGCATGAGGAAGGCGTCTTCATGATCTTCATGTATTCGCTGGTTGTTCCACGGGATGGACTGTCATCGGTGCCTATTGTGAATGGATTTGAGGATGTCTTTGACGAAGTCAAAGGGTTACCGTCGCATAAGGAGATCGAGTTTCGTATCGATCTAGTTGAGGGAGCCAGACCTGTTGTGATGCCTCTCAGGAGGATGGCGCCTAGGGAGTAGCAAGAGTTGAAGGTGCAAGTTGATGACCTTTTGCAGAAAGGATTCATTCGGCGTAGTGTGTCCGAATGGGGTGCACCAGTTGTGTTCGCAACCAAAGCGGATGGATCGTTGAGGTTGTGTGTCGATTATCGTGAGCTGAATAAAGTGACTAAGAAGAACAAGTATCCATTGCCGAGAATAGATGACTTGTTTGATCAGCTTCACGAAGCAAAGGTGTTTTCTCAGATGGATTTGGCAACGGGATTTCACCAGTTGAGAGTGGCAAAGGATAGTGTGCCGAAGACTGCTTTTAGGACACCATCCGGTTTTTATGAGTGGCTGGTAATGCCGTTTGGATTGACTAACGCACCAGCATATTTTGTGGATCTTATGAATAGAGTATTCAGAGATCAGTTGAATAAGTTCGTGCTTGTGTTCGTGGATGATATTCTGATTTATTCCAGAACTGAGGAAGAGCACAAGACGCACTTGCTTATTGTTTTGGAAATCTTACGGAAACATCAGCTGAAGGCTAAGTTTTCGAAGTGTCACTTCTGGAAGAGTGAAGTGAGATTCTTAGGCCATGTTATCTCTGGAAATGGAATAGCGGTTGATCCCGCTAAGGTGGCCGCGATCCAGGATTGGGGTAGACCTAAGAATGCATCTGATGTGAGAAGTTTTCTTGGATTAGCTGGATATTATCGACGGTTTATCAAAGACTTTTCCAAGATAGCTGCACCGTTAACAGGATTGACGAAAAAGAACCAAGTGTTCAAATGGGATGATAAGTGTGAGCAAGCTTTCGTGATCCTGAAGGAGCGACTGACGAGTACTCCTGTTTTGACTATTCCAAGTGGGAATGATGAGATGGTGGTTTACACCGATGCATGTGGTACTGGACTTGGAGCAGTACTAATGCAGAAGAATAAAGTTATTGCATATGCAAGTCGACAACTGAAGCCGCATGAAAGGAATTACCCGACTCATGATTTGGAGTTAGCGGCAATTGTTTTTGCTTTGAAGATGTGGAGACATTATCTATTGGGAGTTAGATTCGAGTTGTTTGCAGATCATAAGTCGTTGAAGTATCTGTTCTCCCAAAAGGATTTGAATCTTCGACAGCAACGATGGCTAGAGTTTTTAGCATCATATGATTTTGGTATAGCTTATACTCCGGGAAAAGGTAACGGAGTAGCTGATGCATTGAGTCGAAGACATGCAGGATTGGGAGCCATGTTTTCGGAATGGAAGAGTCTCGAGTATTTAGCTGGATTTGACTTCAGGCCTAGATGTGAATTGGAACCTGAGATGTTGGCAAACTTATCAATAAGGCCTACTCTTGTGGAAAGGATTGGCGAGAGTCAAAAGCGAGACGATAAGCTTGTCAAGATTATCCATGATTTGGAATCTGGATTGGACCCAGAGAAGGATAAGGGATTCGAAGTCGATCGAGAGGGTTGACTTCGGAAGCAAGGACGATTGGTTGTTCCCGACATAGATGAATTAAAGGATGAAGTTCTGAAGGAAAGTCATCACTCGAAGTTGACAATTCATCCAGGTGGAAATAAGATGTATTGGGATATGAAGAGAACCTATTACTGGGAAGGTATGAAGAAGGATGTTGGAAATTTTATTTCCAAGTGTATGAATTGCCAGTTGGTTAAAGCAGAGCAGAAAAAGCCAAGTGGATTGCTTCATCCATTAGAAGTTCCTATGTGGAAGTAGGAACAGATATCGATGGATTTTATCGATGGTCTACCTAGAACCAGAGCAGGAAATGAAGGGATTTGGGTCATAGTAGATCGGTTGACCAAGAGTGCAAGATTCATTCATGTTCGATCGACTAGGACTGCATCGAAGTTGGCTGAGTTGTATGTTAAGTGGATAGTTCGATTCCATGGTGTTCCGAAGAGTATAGTGAGCGATCGAGACCCATTGTTCACTAGTGGATTTTGGAAGAGCTTCCAAGAAGTTTTGGGAACTAAGTTGTGTTTGAGTACAGCTTATCATCCTCAAACAGATGGTCAGACTTAGAGAGTCAACCGAGTTTTGGAAGATCTCCTTAGAGCATGTGTTTTGGATTTCGGAGGATCATGGGAAGATCATCTTCATTTGGTGGAGTTTGCGTACAATAACAGTTAGCAGTCAAGTATTGGTATGGCACCATATGAAGCACTGTATGGAAGACCGTGTAACTCTCCGACATGTTGGTTGGAAACTGGAGAAAAACTGATACTTGGGCCAGAAATGATTCGTCAGACTTCGGGTTGTATAGAGATCATTCGGCAACGAATGAAGGTAGCCTAAGATCGTCAGGAAAGTTATGCCAATAATCGTCGTAAGGATTTGGAATTCGACGTAGGTGATATGGTTTTTGTGAAGATTTCTCCTCTGAAGAATGTTATTCGATTTGGAAAGAAAGGGAAGTTAACTCCGAGATTTGTTGGACCATTCCCGATTATCGAGCGAATTGGAAAGCTCGCTTATAGATTGGAGTTACCGGAAAAGATGGCGGGTGTGCACAATGTTTTTCATGTATCTTATCTACGGAAGTATGTGCACGACTCGAATACAGTGGTTTCTGCTGATAGCTGTGAAGACTTGGAGGTTGATCTAGTGGTTACGAGACCTCGTAAGCCGCTTCGTGTTGTTGAGACCGACACGAAACAGCTTAGGAGGAATACGATTACGTTGCTCAAGATATAATGGAGTGATGATGTTAACGACTGTACGTGGGAGGAGGAAGAGAGGATGAAGGCAGCTCATCCTGAACTCTTCGAGGTATGGCCCTAAGGTGTCGTGACATCTCATGAATTTATAACTTGTTCTAAGTCTTAGAATTCTGCATGCTAGGATAGTAATTGGATGCATGGTTTGTTGATTGCTATGGATGGTAGGCATGCAGAATAGTTTTGGTTGCTCTTGTTGTTTGGAATTTCGGGGGCGAAATTCCTAAGGGGGAGAGAATGTAACGACCCGTATTTTACGTGTCGATAAATCGTAGAATTTACAGGTCGTTAGTGTTGTTTATGTTGTCTCTAGCCTGAGTCGTATAGGAAGTTAACTCGTGTGTTAAGTGTTGAGCCGTTAACGAGTTAACTAGTGGACCGAGTTGAGAATCTGACCGACTCATAGAGGCAGCGACCTATAGGTTTGGCCGAGTTAGTGAGTTAAGAAGATGGCCGACTCATAGAAGACCGACCCATAGGTGTTGACCGACTCATAGAGTGACCGGCTTAAGGCATGGCCGAGCCAAGGAGATCGCCGATTTAGTAGTTGGCCGACTCATAAGGGATGCCGACTCATGGGTTAGCGGCTTAAGGGGTTAAGGCTTAGGTCTTGGGTAGCTGAGTAGGCAGGGTCTTAAGTCGTTAGTCGTTCGAACTTAGGCTAGGTGATGAGTCGTAGGGGTTGTTGAGTCGTTAGGCCGTATTAGTTGGGTCGTTGAGTCGGCAGGATAGTTTAGCTCGTGTGTGTTCTTAGGTTGTGTGTTGTTAAGTCGGTAGGGGTTTGAGTCATGTGCATGCTGTGCCGTGTGTGTGTGTTGTGTCGTATTTGCCTTGAGCTGCGTTGAGTCGTGAGTCGTAGTGGCTTGAGTCGTGAGTCATGAGTCGTGGACGACTCATAGGGGCGGACGACTCATGGGGAATTTCAACCTATAAATAGAGGGGTTTGGCTCACTTTTTGGCACCGGATTTTGAAGCGACGAAGTGCTGCCATTTTGAGAGCTCGACTACAACATTTCTTCATCTCCTTTTCTCCATTTCAATTTAGTTCTAACATCCATTCAAGATCGAAGATCCAAGAGCCAAAGTTGAAGATCTTCATCCAACCAAGCTAGATTTCATCGTTTCAAGCGGGATTTCGACGAATCAAGCTTGAATCCTTGCTGTCCAGATCTGAAGTTGATAGTTTTTGAAGTGTTTGGGTGATTCGGTGAGTGGTGGTTATCTCTCACGCGGACCCAAAGGAGTATATTGGTTTGGTGGTTTGTTGGAGTGTTGTAGATAGTGATTTTATGCATTTTTCCTTAGATCTAAGTATAGATTCATTACTTATGAAGATGTTTACTTATGCAAGATCATTCATCAAGTTGTAGAGACAAAACCCATGATTTATATTTGTTAGATCTACGCTAAGAACCCATGATTCATGTATGTTAGACTTATGCTCACTTATTTACGAAATTGCCATTTTAGTTACAAATGCCTATTTAGATCTTGATTGACTACTTATTTGTTTGGATTAATGTTTGCCTTGTTTGATTGTTGTGAATGAGTTGTCTAGTTGATAGATTTGGACAAGTATGGTCAAAGACGATTCAAAAGCTGCGGAAGAGGCTCTTGAATGGTGAAAGTTGCTTAAGGCATATGTAGTGGATGTTGACGCTCATATGTATGGATTGGATGATGTTGAGATGGAATTTTACCATGATGTGATGAGGCAAACCATGATGTTAAGATAAGCCTTTGCTATGATGAAGATGAGACGAGGCATGAGGTGATGTAACCTTGGTATAATCAAGAAGGATTGCTCCAAGCATGTTGATAACTTGAAGGGTAGTTCAAGTTGATTGATAATGGATGGCTCAAGAGGTAGTTTGGGCTAGGATGAGAATAGTCGTCAAGGAGGATGACTAGAAGGCTTGGATTTCATCGTTGTTGAAGGTTCTAGCAGACTCAAAGCAAGAGTACAAGGGTTGCCCTAAAGACTACAGGTAGGTGGTCTGGACACCCTAAAGACTACAGGTAGGTGGTCGAGTACTCTGGGTAGTTGCGAAAATTCCTAGGCACGGGTCATGATGACGTGTGGAGTTATGTCTAGAACCGGGGTTACTATTAGCCCTTGATAGATGGCTCAGGAAGGAGTCGGTCATTCAATTAACGGTGATTTCGAAGCAAGGTTAACAGTGATAGCCAGAGTCATGGATGTTTGTACGTTTGGTTGTATCATCATTCGGTCTCAAGAGCGGTGTTTTCTGGGTGCTTATCTGATCTTGGTTTAGGCCTTGGGGGTTTGTATTTGGAAAACATCGACCTTGACTCGAATGATTATTGTTTTACTTTAATTGTCTGTCATGTTATGCTTGCTTCTCCTTAGAGTGTGTCTGGGGGCTATCACTGTAGAAAGAGGCGGAGTGGGATGGTTTGGTTCCTATTCCTTTTATCCCTTATACTCTTTTGGTATGTTTGATAGTTGATTTACTGCTCATTAAGACTTTGTCTGACTCAAGGTTTTATGTCTCCTATTATTACCTCGGGCTGTTCATCCATGTTGGGATGGGCAGACTAGGTAGCAGGTGACAGGTGCTGTTCATGGAGGTTTACGCTGATGACAACGAAGACGAGCAAGAGGCTTTTGCATATTATTTCTTATTATATGTACTGGATATTCCGCTGCTGTATTTGATTGAGTGTTATGTAGTGAGGTTTTGATGTATTGATGATTCATATGTTTGTATAAAACTATTATGATGCTTATATGATGATGTCCTGTTCTATGGAGCTTCACTATATTAGATTTCTCTATTGTATTTTGTCCATGCGCTGTGAGTTATACGATAGATTTTGCGATGTTTATTCTACTTTGACGGTCACCCATGGCTGCCTGGCACGCCCTTCAACGCACATTTCTCCTTGATTTGGTGCGGGAGTCATGGGCGGTCGTCACATCATTTAAATCACTTTTAAAACATTTAGGAACTAACCTATTATATAATTACTTTTAAACAAACAATTTTAAAACATTTTAAAAACCTAAAACTTGTTTTAGAATTTACTTTGCCTTAAATCTTGGTTTATTCCTATATATTTTAAATCTTTGGTCATCTTGCTTAAACCTGATAATCTTTACTTCCCATACTTCAAACTTGTTTGCTTTACAAATTAAAAATGGTATTACAATAATATCCTATCCGAGCCAAAACTGTAGAAACCCCCGAGTCAAAACCGAGCAAAACTCACATCACTTCCCTCGAGTCAATACGTGATTGACTACAAGCCTGACCCGAGAAAAAACTAATCTTCCCCCTGCTCCTTATCTTCTTCTTCCATCAGAACTTAGAACACAGATACATTGATGCCTGTGCACATGCACATCCCCACGCCGCCGCTCCGAACAACACTGCTACCTCCAGCAGGTCTATGTCGACGTGCTAATATACCCCGACCACCCAGATTTCACGAAGATGCTCGAAATCGAAATCAAGAAAATCGCAAGCCCTAAAAAACAATCACCTATTCCCACCTTACGCCACCGTCACCACCCAGCGGGACCCACGACCTTCCACCCGAAGCTTCGCTTTACTCTCCTCTTCATTTTTCCATCCACCGAGACCCTCCGATGCCTCCCCGACCTTGGAATCGTACGTCAAACACTTCTCGCCCAAATCGAGGTCCAAATCGTATACCTTCGTTGACCCACCACTATGACGCATTGAAAATTAAACCACCATTTTTCCTATGATCGCTTCCCATCCAGCCTCTTCTGACCAAAATCTCGTGGTCCAGAAATATTACGTTTGCCAGAAAAGCCTTCTCAACCATTTTCCGTTCAACCTTTAATTTCCCTACAATTTCAAGCTAAATTTTTTTGATATGGATAAAAAAAATCATCAATTTCTAGAACGAATCAGGATATATAATTAAAATTTGGGATTTCGATACTTTATTTTTCCGATTTTAAAAGATTTTCACTGAAATCATCTTCTACCAGTAATCTACTCGTTATTTATGCTTTAAAATATTTTTAAAAATTAAATCTGATAAATACAAACCAATTTCCTTTAAAGGTCTTAACATAAAACTGTATATATACAGAGATATAAATTTTCGAACCTGATTTTTTTTGTTAAAACAAACAGAGACCAATTTATTTCATACACAGACATGCACATACTTATATACTCAGTAATTCAGATATACTTCAAACAATTTACATCATGAAAACATATTACTTCACACATTTATCTCATGCAACCAGATATCAAACAGATTAAGCTAAAAGTGATGGTTGTTTACTCACCTTTATATAGCTTGAACAGAAAATATAGGAAAAGGACTTTGTTCTAGACTGTCTTGGCCTAAAACTGAAGCTTGTTTTGATTTACTTGATGTTTTGATCTTGAATTTGTTTGCTTGCTGTTTGGTTTGAATTTATATTGAGTTGAATTCCTCGCTTGATCTTCTACTTTAGCTCAGGTTAAAACTTGGAAAACTGTTGCATGAAATAAATTGTTTTTATATATGTTTATATATATTTATATTATAATTTTAATTTATTTTTGTTTTTGTTAATGTCTTATGTGTTTATATTTATACTTTCTCTCCTACTTATCTCTATATAATTTAAAATAAAAAATGATATAAAACTAATTATATGCTAATAATAATCATATATACATATTATTTTTAAATCCAATTTATTTCCAAGATGTTTACAATTGAATTTCAAATCCAAATTCTATTTAAAAATCTACTTTTATAAATATACATAACAAATACTTGTTTTATTTTCTTGAAAAAAAAAATTTAGATCATTTTAAATAATTTATAAAAGAAGATTGCCACATTATCATAGCTCAAAAATCCAGGTTATCACAGGTACTTTCAAAGGTTTCAAAGATATATTTCTAAAGATTAGTTAACAATGTTTTGACACATTGAAAAGGTATGATTTAGTTTCGAAAGGATTAGTTTATAGAGATTTGAAATCTATATACTTAGAGTTTTGAAAAGAGGTTTTATGTGCTTTCGAAGGAGGTCATCAAGTGGTTTCGAAAGTGATGTTTGAGGTTTCAAAAGAAATAACTCATTCTCATTTTAAAAGAAAAACCATAGCATATAATTTTAAGAGTATTATTTTATTATTATATTCATGCACATTGTAATTAACCCATAATGGTACTTTGGGGAAGGGCAGAATAACCAGCCAGGTCGAATATAACTTAAAAATGTTAAAATCTTAATTAAAGATATTGGCGAGGCAATTAGGTTCACAGTGAGCCCATGAAAAATCTATAAAGGAAAAGATATTGGCAGGGGCCAATAGGTTCATAGTCAGCCCACGAAAACTTATTTTGATATTGGCAAGGGACAATAGATTTATTGTTAGCCCATGAAAACTATATTCGGATTAAGATATTGATAGTTAGCCAATAGGTTCCTAGTCAGCCCATGAAAAATAGTATAAGAGTAAAGATATTAGAGTTAGCAATAGGTTCTTAGTGATCCCATGAAAACTATGTAACAAGACAAGAAGTCCATAATCAATTTACCAGTTAATAGTCAAGCCATGAAAACTATTAGGTCAATAGTAACCTTAGAAACTATAACTGTGACAGAACATCAAAATGAATGTGGATGGGTAATCCAAAATTGATTCTCTTGTTTTGCATATCATCATATCATACTGTTTTGAATTGTTTTAACCATTGTGGATGCAGAAGTACAGTATATGGTTTTATAAAGGTTTTAAGATACTACTGATGGAAAAACCCGTTCCGCTAAGCAGCATGGTCTCACTAGATATCTAAATGATTTGAGATGATAGATTATTATTCATATCCGTCTTTATGTCTGACTTGAAGTTTTTGTTTTCCCCTTAAACTCTTGGGTACTCAATTGAATTTGAGTAGTTTGAAGTTTAGGGTTATCAGGTGTTCTTTTAGATGAATAAAGCTTCTGGTGACGTGTAGGAGACATGCTAGCTACTTGGAGTTCTTTTATTTCCGTTGTGTTTGGTTGTAATGGAAAACTTGTTTTATTGCCTTATTATATACTCTGATCATCCAAGTGGGTGTCTTTGTATGTTGCTCTTGACGTATTTTGAAATAAGTATATTTTATCTGAACGTGATCTCCGCACTGGGATTATGTAATGAATTTGAAATATTTTAAAATGGAATGTGGACTTTGTTTGCTGTTTTAATTTTTTCCATATTCATGTATTTCTGTATATCAATATATCTAACACTACCGTATTTGATCATCGATGATTAATAAATATTGATGATTATAGCATCCATAGCCATTAGTTTTGGGCCTCCAAGCAAGGGATGTTACGATACATGTCTTAGTTCTCCTTGATCTTTACATGCGACAGCATATCCAAAACAAAACGTAAAAGCTGAAGCAAATAAAAGGTAGGAAATAATGATAAATAATTCACAAAAGGCATGCTATGTAGGTAAACAGCCAAATGTAGATATCATGAATGGTAGGGACACAAATCCCAAATATATTCAAAGATATTCTAATACAACTTGCAATTCCCTGGAAGATATTCATAAGCAAGCAAATGTATTGCACTTTAAACAATATTCAAACTCTTATACATTGTCTAAGTATATATTTATTTGGAGTTTAAATTTTATTTATTCCAATATGATTTTATTTATTCACCTAGGCTAGAAACTACAAAGCTTATATAAATGCACAGAGTTGGCTCTTACACAAAGCATCACCCACATAGGCAAACAACTCTATTCTCTTTATGTACAAAACTTGAGCACACATAGCAATATCAAATATAAAATTGCATTCACCCTAACTTACATGAAATCACAACAACACTCACCCCTCAAACTCAATAATTCACACTTACAAAAATATTCGCATACATGCACACATAAACTCACAAAGAAAAACCCTTACACACAACGCAACAGCAAAACCTACGCACACTACACAGCAACACCATCACACAGGTTTATGTATACTCATACACATACTAACTCACATTATCCTGCCCAAGTCAGCACTCTCAACCAAACACACGCATACATTGTGCATACACATGCAAATCCATTCGTGTACTCATACAGCACACTTTAAAATATTCTCACCTACACAAAATGCGTTGACACTCAAACACAAACAGGCTCACATTATGCATAGAAACTAAAAATTACACACATATATAAACATTTACTCAGACATACTCATACAAAAACACATAGTGAAACACACAAACACACGGAAAACACTTGCATAAATACAAGCACACAAATGCACTTGCAAGAAAACGCACACGCATATTAACAAACACCAACTAAAACACACATACACGCACGTGAGAACAGCTCACACACGCATCCCACTCTCTCACTAACTCAGCACACTACACACACCTAAACACATATAAATGTATGCACACATACAAATACACACACATTCATGCACACTTGAACTTAGTCACTCCAAAACATAGCTTCCACTCTTAAACATAACACACTCATAAATATACACACTGGCACACAAATAAACATAACACACAATATTCTACACATGCATATTAGCACCAAAAGCAAGTGTTGGGCATAGAAAATACACAAGTACGCCCAAATAAAAGGAGTAAATACATAAAGTTACAAAAACTAGTGCAGCATCAGGTGTGAAATAGCAAATGCACTTGCAAAACACTCAACTAAATTATAAAATAATGCAACCAAAAATGAAGGGGAACACAACATATAGCACTCGCCTATGAAAAATAATAATCCAAGCACAAAACACAAATGGGAATTACTTGAATAGAGCATATATTTGTGAGTAAAACTCACCTATTACTATGCGTCCCTCTCCTTCTTCCTTATGTTTGCATGCACGCAGTGGTACCTGTAATTGATCATGAACTGTTGCTGAGCATTGACGAATTTCAGGCCATATGCAACCTAGTCTGTTACTGTGCATTCCTCTCCTTCCTTCTTATGTTTGCACGTACACACCCACATTTTTAGTTCTGCAATGGACAAAATTTACGACGTAGATGCATACAGGAGTCGAGAAGCACATATCCAAATTTAAGGAATTTTAGTAATTTATTAGAATTGTTTGTAATTTTTCCTAATATGGAATTTTTTTGGCTTTCTTACATCTCGAAGTAGTCCTCGCTACAAGATATTGTTGTATTACTATATACTGAAGGAAGAAGACTCTCAAAAATGGAGAAATTTGGAAATTGGATTTAAGTTATAAAACGTGGGCTTGGGTGTTGAAAAAGAATCGATCATATATGTCTTTTATTTACCTTTCCCTCTTATATATATACATACACATATATATATATGTATATGTGTGTGTGTCTATATATATATATATATATATATATATATATATATATATATATATATATATATGTATATATGTATATGTATATGTATATGTATAAAGCTACATATTGTTTAATTTGAATAAATACAAGTTTCTATTAAAAATCATTTCTTCTCCAAACTAATATTTTATTCTAATTTCGACACTCATAAAATATTATTTGTACAATTTCAACTTATTTAATTTTTAACAATCATCTGTTTCCACAAAGCAACCTTCACAAACTAACAATCAAAGCTAATCTAATTGATCTGCCATCGCCTCGCAAAGGCCGGTCCATACCCATAGTCTCAAACTAACCTTTTTACTCAGCTAGTCGACAAGATGATACCCAACGGTCTTATCCCAAAGCAACCTTCACATTTCACTAAGTCCAAACCAGGCCTGACTCGGTCCCAACCGACTCCCCTACATTGAACTTCCAACAACAACTAAAATACAACATAAATCACCTGGCATCACATTAGTTGAAGGTCGAAATTTATCCAAGCCCATCCCAGTAGAGGGAAAATCAGGAAAGAGTAGCCTAAGGATAGGTTGTCTTTAGCATGGCTTCAATACAGCCATCTCCAATCGGCATCAGGTCTCCCTCCCAGCCACCTCATGTCCGGCCATTGACGGTTTTTCTCACATGGTCCTCAACAAGATTCCAAGTCTCCTCTATGTTGTCGATAGTCGATCGGCCAGCTCAGCCAGCTCAACCATGTAGGCACTCTAGTGAACGACAAAACTGCACATCCATCCATCCATCCATCCATCTGTAGCACCATCTTTGGGTAGCTGAACTAATGTGGCTTACCGTCAACATTAAATGCGCATTTAATGCAAGAACATGCCTACTATAGAGAGGAAATGAGTACATTCGCATCCACCATACATCTTCTAACACACTTTATAGCCATTGACTATCCACCTCTATGGTCAGATCAACAGTCAAGCACTTTTCCCATCAGCTCTATAATGCAATCTCAACCATCCACCATCCACTTCAACTACTATGTACCCCTTTCTTTGCAACATCAAGGGGGTTGAACTTTGGTTGAAACATTCAAAAAATCTAAATACTACACATAATTTAGCACTCTTATTACCGTATAAATCCTTAAGATTACATAGTTTTAATAGTCTTGAGTGCTCCCTTTTTTCTTATTATTCTTTTGTAATTCCCTTTAGTTGCGAGAGGGATATATCGTAAAAGAATTTCATAGTGGATGTAGGTAGCTTTGCCGAACCACTCTAAATCTTATGTTATTTACCTTTCGGCTGCGTATTTAACACCTCATTTTCTCTATTTTTAAGCATAATGATTAGTAAATAATCTTTGCTTTCCACATTGTACTCATATCATTCTGAGGTTGGCTAGAAAACTGTCAACATTTTTGTGTAAGTGAGGGCCTCCTTTTAAAATCTCTCCCTTTTCTACACTTTTCAACTCTGCAAAACCCGATCTTACTTGTTACCATGGACAATCTTCCGTCTTTTGAAGGTAACAACTCTAAAGAGCATCAAAATAACGACAACGCTTTTGCCAGTTCTTCCTAGCCCAATCATGGCTCCAACGAAGAAATATGGCATGTTGTACTACTATAACTGTCAAATATGGTCATTTGACCAATGAAGTAAATGGCTTAAGGACGTAAGTTGATGCTCAAGCCACTATGAACTTTATTACACTAGCTATTTCGACAGTCGAACTGGTCGACCTACTTGCTCGTAAGTCAATGCTCTTACATGTTACGATCTCCTGAACACTGCCGAGGTCCGAGAAAGGGTGGTACCAAAAAATAAATGGATATACATCCTTGTCCATCCTAGAATGTACACTATGTGAGTGCCTACTCGGATTGATCTCTCTTAGGACATGGCTTCGCCTGTGAATCCAACCCCCCGTTGTTCCTCTTTAGTGCAACGACCGCCAGCACCTAATCATCTATGAACTTCTGCATTTGACCATCTCAAAAGCAACTTCATGTTGTCAACATGGCATGCAAGGGTCCCTCAGTGCACTCCTAATCCCATAGGGATATGGTTGGAAACAGGCAAGTAGGAGAGCAATTCATGCATTCCAAACCGCCCACAACGCGTAGGAAGGGATTTCTAACTCGTCCCTATCATTCTCCATCTCATCGCTCTCCTACTCCACCTCGATGCAGGCTCAGCCCTTAACATGTAGTTGGCCAGAACATCATGCAACAGGCCTATGCTAGCCTGAGGAAAGAAATGAAAATTCATTTCTAATTGAATGCAAGCCCGCAATACATGAGGCGAGGCATTCTCAGATGACAAGAATGAGGAACCATTCTCCAATGAAATCCTGGGCACATACACCCATCGACGGTATGTATTACCCCTAATTGACAAGTATGATTGGAGTGTAGACACATCCAACTGTATCATGACATTCAACTCCATCACCAATATCAACCAGCTCTCCTACTCAGTAAAGTGCTTACCCTTCCCCTCTACCCTTGTAGGACTAACCTCCCACTGGTTCTTGCACCTACTACCAGGTTGTATCCACTCCTAGGCGGATCTATGCATGGACTTCAAGACTTATTTCTTCAAGTCCCATACCCATGTCATGCTAGCTAACGAGCTTTGCAATACTAAATAAGGTACTTCTGATTTGTTATGTTAGTCGCTATAATAGAGAGTCCAGCCAGGCTAGGGGTGCAGACGAGAGAAGCTTGATCATGGCCCTATAAGTCGGATACAAGTCCATGATATGGAGAGAGCTTCATTAACAGCCGACATCATTCCAAACTATGTCAACCCATTCTTAGAGTACACAACGTCGAGTGGTAACATCTGACTCCTGAATACAGCAAAAGGCAATTCATCGAGGTAAAAATTAAAAAAAAAACACTATACCAAGGCACATCGATACAATTTCACAATGGGAAGATAACATATAATATAGTGATTATACATGAACAGAATAATATAGAAAAAATGTATAAGAGACTGCACTAGCGGAAGCAGTTAATGTATAAATATCAATAAAGACAGTCAGAATATACTAACTCCATTCGTATGGAATTCTTTATATAGTATCTGATATAACAAGCCAGTAACAAAATAGCATGTCTTCCATGTACTACATCACCAATAAGTATACATACCCAATGTATCGACTTCACGCCTCCAGAATGCTTCATTTGTACTATAAGCCTGGCCCTAAAAGCACCCGACTCCCAAACTACTCAATCGCGTACTCGAGAGTTGTCATGACATAAACTAACAAAAACCACAGATTAGACATAGAGCCTAGTGTGCAGGGAACTATCTCTAAGTGTTATATATACATGCAACATATAATACATCTAATAAACGTGAGCACGGATCAATAGGTAATACTAATAATACCTCGCCCTACTTTATGAATACACCAACTATCAAGATGATATATAGCAGTGGTTCTCTAACTAAAACATTATATAAAATAACAAACCATGCTCTGAATATGAAAAATGAGCATGGGTTTAATACTACACTTTATAAGCGGTGGTGCCATATATCTTTCCAATCCTATGAAAGCATTCAAACTGCAAAACAAATACAATGTATAAGTATGCTACTAATATAGCATCTCCATGCCTAAAACCTAAATTCAAATATTTATAACCAATACATGTGCCAAATTTCGTTAGCTGCCAAAGAGACTTATCGAGATCAACAACTAACTTGTGGGCTTCCGTGAAAACCAACACCACAAAAGAAGTTGTTAGTGTAAATTTTCATCTACACCAACATTCCAAGATCCAAAGGTGTATCTTCAAAAGTTTATTAAAATATTGGGCCTGGCTAAAGGGTTACCGAGACTTGATGTAATCAAGCTTTGAACATGAGATGTTGAGCCATAGAGTAATAATAGCACATGAATAGGAGGTAAAGTACGAAAGGAAAATAATACTGCGACTTTTATAGTGGTCTAGGCCGAAAGTCTCTACATCCACTATCCTTTTCTTATTTAGTCACTCTTATATAGCTGAGGGCTTATTACATTGAACATAGGCATTTTCGCTATTAATGGGTTTGTGAATTACGTGCTAATGTAGGAAAGTACATTATGATTTTATGTCAGTCTTTTTTGTGCCAGCCACCCCCTTATGCTCTGGGGATTGTTGCCTATTTATAGCTGATATGCCGTAACGCTATTGGTAGAGAGCCTTTCCTTTGGATTAATGATTTGGCTTGCTATGTACGATTTAGATTTGAAAGTCTGTTACCATCTGGTTAATTGCATTTTGATGCGGATTGCTAAATTGATGCTTTATATACAGCTTATTTGATTCTTTTCGTTTATCTTGACCGTTAATCTCAGTCTGAGCCTATCTAAGCCATTGATTGTTGATACTTGTTGAAAGGCATTTGGCTTCAGCAACTGCTGCCCTCGGTTAAGCTTCTTATTTTAGCTGAACAATGATCTCGACCTTGGTTAATGCTTTGATTCATGCTCTTGGATAACATGCTCTTGGTTATACTAAGTTTTGTACTTATACTCTAATTAAAAACTAAACAATAGGTCTTGGAATTACAAGCCAAAGAACTTTCTTTTCAAATACTCATAATTTATACTTTATAGAAATTATGGTGTAACACATACCCCCAAAATTTCACTGTGCATGGTTGATATGAGGTGGACTTTGGAAAGAATGGTGTCATATTAGGTTTGCTACCTGGCTTGTTTATTCTGTTCTCATCATGAAAGCTGACTATGAGTTTTCAGGCAAAGTAATATCTTGATAACTTTCAGAAATACTGCTTTTCCTAGACAAGTTATAACGATTTAACCTTATTTAGAGGGTTTTGGGAGTAATTTGGACTTTACCATTGCCTAGAGGCTTTTTGGAGATTGAAACTAGTACCTAGAGGCAAAAATAAATCAATACCATGCTGCAGTCGTCTAGATCCGATCTTTCATAGAAATAAGATTTGAAAAATATTAATGATGGTATAATGCCTATGTTTGCTTGTTATTATAAAAAAAACTGGGCTATTTTCTTGGAATTAACTTTTGGGTTGGAAAGCATGGTTTCAACCAGACTGTGAAGCCTAAACTATTGAAAACGTGCTTGTCTGTTGAAGGCATCTAAGCTAAGTGCCAAGAAAAATTATTACGGTGCCAAAAGGCAAAATCTACTTTGAGATTATGAGGTCAAACGTTTTGAAATCGTGCTTCTCACTTGAAGCCATCTAGGCGCAATGGTAAGCGAAATTTTTTGGTGCCGAAGGGCAAAATCTAAGTTGAGAATATGAGGTCAAATTTTTTGAAAATTATGCTTGTCACTTTAAGCCTTCTAGGCTAAGTGGTAAGCCAAACTGTTTTGCTACTAGCGGGAAATCTAATTTGAGGCCATGAGGTCAAAACTTTTGAAAACTATGCTTGTCACAAGAAGCCATTACGCTAAGTGGTAAGTGAAATTGTTTTGGTGTCGAAAGGCAAAATCAAATTTAAGATCATGAGGTCAAAACTTTTAAAAACTATGCTTGCCACTTGAAGACATCTAGGCTAAGTGGTAAGTGAAAGTGTTTGGGTGCTGAGATGCAAATTAATTTGAAACCATGAGGTTGAAATTGTACTTGTGGTAAGGAATTTGAAAGTGATCATTTAGGATTGGACTTTGAAGAGATGAGTTTTGGTCTTGCATTAAATGTGAGTCCAAGTGTCGGTAGTTAGTTGGCTATTTTCAAAAAGCACCTATTTTTTCTTATGCAAGGATGATCTGGCATCTGACGAAATCTTTTGATATTCCATTTATGGGTAGTTTTTGGATAAGATCTATGATGAGAAAGACTTCTCTCTCTTTAATCTATGCCATTCTATTTAATATAAACAATCTCTTTTCATTCTCTCCTCTTTTCACCTGTTCAGATTATGAAACTGTCATTGACATTCTCAAGCTTTCTTTGATTCCTCTTTTGACATTTGCCTTGTTCTCTTATATTAGAAATGGATGCTCCTAGGACTTTGTGAGAATTCGATGAGGTTTTGTCTTCATATAAGATCATAGGAATCGAGACCTTCACTCCTTGTTCCGGGATGCATTATATTAATCCTCCAGAAGGGTATTTCGTGTGGTCTGGGAAACATTTAGAACATGGAATTTTCCAGCCCCTAGCACCATTATTTGTTAATGTTCTAGAATATTATTGTATTTATCCCTTCCAACTCTTGGCTACATCCTACGCAACTTTATCCACTGTAGCGATCCTATATTCCGTAAGAGGCTATTGGGATACACATGTAATTGAGACCAATTATATGTTCAACTTGCTAGAGTCCAAATCCATTGGAGGATTTCCCATATATTTTCTCAAATACCTAATGCCATCTCCTCTATAGGGCCCATTCAGCAAGATAATGTCACGTCAGCGGTTCCTTTTTTAGGCCTCTTCTCATTGAATTGTCACCTCTTTTAATAATGCTGGTATGTCTTTGGATATTATAATTTCCTTTAGCCTTACTTGTATTATAAGTTGTGTCTCCTTATTTTTTAAATCTCAAATAGTGAGACCCAAGAAGAATAGTGATCCAGCGATCTTTAATCACTTTAAAAAAAGGTATAAAGAAGTCATGAAAATTCCATCTCTACAGCGATATCGACAGTTGGTTCTTACTAAAAGTAAACAAAAAGCCACAGGTCTTATACCTCCTTCTGCTAAATTCGCTGGACTTAAACCTTCTTAGAAGTAAGAGAAAGCTTCTATCATAGTTTTTAATAGCGGAGAAGAAGCCGAATCTAGTCCAGGGGAAAGCAAACTTAAGGTTTCACCCTTAATTCCTTGAACTAACCTACTTCTTCTTCCTAGTACAACTTAGTCTTGATTTTAATTTTAGCCTTACCCTTTTCTCCTTATTTCAATGATTATTGTTCCTAAGAAGACTAACCCTCTAGATGAGGGGAAAAAGACCAAGAAGAAGTTTAAGTTGATGTTATTCATAGGAGTACTCTCGGCTTGAAGAAGAAAAAGGTTGTTGGATCCTCTAAAGTCGAAAGTCCCAAATGGAAAGCTTTAGACTTGCTCGCAGAAGAAGAAGAATAAAGCAATGGATATAGCTAGAGCTGCTTTCGAAGGTGACCTTTTCAATAAAATTACCGAGCGCATGTTAGACTGCCAACTTTTGCCTCGGGAGTCCAATAAGCAATTAAGTATAGCCTTCGGGAAAGCATCAAGGTAAAAATGCATTTTCACATGTAAGTTTATGATATCGAAATACGTTCTTACCTCGTTGCTTCTTTTTAGACTGTGGTGGAAATCTCCATCCTTCAACATGGATGGTTGAAAATGAAGGAGAAGGTAGCCTCTGCTAAGGCAATGAAAAAGGAGTTTGTGGAATTTAGGGCTAAAGTTCAAGAGGTGAATACTCGAATAGACGAGACAGGTAGTACTTCAAGAGGGGGGGATCATAAGATAAAGACCCTTGAGGAAGCCTTAAAGGAAAGGGACGAAAGGTTAGAGAAAGCCAAAGTCGGGGTAGTTGATTAGAATCGCTACATTGCTAGAGATGAATATGAAAAGAAGGCTAGCAGACGGGCTTTCCTAGTTTTATTTGATGCTTATGCCCACCATTGGGATCAAAACATGGCTTTCTCTCTAGCTTATCTCAGGAACCGTGCTACTATAGTAGAGGCCAAATGCACTAAAAGGTATGAGGAGCATCGAAAGAAGAAAGATACGGAGGCCAATGCGGAAGATAAAGCCGAAACCTCGGTTGAGGAGGAGGAAGGAGTCGCTTCTACTAACAACAAGGTATAAGAAGATATTCCCGACAATATTCTTGATGGAGGAAACATACCATGACTTTTTTTTGTTACGGTATGAATTATTGTAACTTTTGACTTGTAAAAATTCTTGAACGTTACCTCCTTGATGAATTAACCATATTTGAGTTTCTATTTGACTTGATGCGATTGTCACATGATTTTTCAAAATAGAGTAGCTGATATGAAGTCCTTTATTTACCGTCTTTTCTCTCTACTAATCTTAAGTCGATGTTCCTTAAGGAGTTTCCTACATGAACTATTCAAAGACTCAGCAAGACTATGCTTTTCTTTACCAATCTGTTAAGGAAAAGGTAGCTAAGCTTCAAAAGTTGAAAGCAAACCTTCGGGCTTTTGAGATTAAGAGCAATTCCTTGAGTGGAAACTAGGTTTAAAAACTAAGAGCTAAATTATCTCGGAGAAGAGCAAGCCCTGAATTAGTATCTGGTCTCAGGAGATGGTGGTGCATTTCTTTTGAATGAAGAGAGGAAAGGAGACCAAGGATGATATTGTTAATAGGCTCCTTTCGAAATCACAAATACAAAGACTGTTTTGGTGAGTTACAACTTATCATCTCGGCTTCCCTAGTTAGGAGGGATTCCTTCCTTTCGGCTTTATATTATCATCTCTGGATGCTCTTGATTTTGTAATCCAGTTTTTTAATATCATTCATTTATCAAATTAGGCATTCTTTTTACTCGAATCCTTGTAACATCTTCTTCAATGAACTATATATAAAGGAATTTTACCTCTTTCGATTTTACTTATTGGGTCGTCACTTTGCTCAACCATATATTAGAATGTTCTCTTTGTGGTCTCTTGCCCTCGGTATATCTTTATCAAAACTATATCTTGAAACTGATTGAGGTCTATTGCTGGATTTCTATCAAGGCCATCCTAGTGGTGCGATCAGGAAAAAAAATATTATGAGTCTACCAGATTCCTTGACTTTGGGAACTTTTCCCTTAGATTCAAATCTTATTCATCCAATTCTAAACTCATGCATGATACTTCTTGATCATGGCTCATTATGACTAGGAATGTACCCAGCATTCTAATCTAATTGGGAATCTACCCAATATTCTAATCTAATTAGGAATGTGCCTAACTTTCTGATCTAATTGGGAAGGTACCCAACATTTTGATATAATTGGAAACCTATCCAACATTCTAATCTAATTAGTAATCTACCCAATGCATAATACTACTGGATCATGGCTCACTATTATTGGGAATATACCTAACACTCTAGTCTAATTGGGGATCTACCCAATCCATGATACTATTGGATTATGGCTCACTATTATTAGGAATCTACCCAACACTCTAATCTAATTGGAAATCTACCCAATGTATGGTTCCTTTTGACCACGACTCACTATCAACAAGCATTCTACTTTTCAACATTCTTATAAACCCAGGTGATATTGGCCTTACACTTTGTTTTGCATCACTGTAGGGGTGCTCTTATGGCGAGGTCTACCAGTTATTATTGGGTCCCAATCTACAACCACTTGTGGCTGGCATCGGCCGTCTACAACCATTTTAGATGGCGTCAGCCATTCACAGCCATTTTTGGTGGGTGTTGGCCATCCAACACTACTTTAAGTTAATTGGTCATACATAATGCTTGTAACTTGGCAAAGGGGAATACACACACATACATATACATTTCTTTTGAAAAAAGGTGCTTCAAAACTATTTTGTAAAAGATTTTCAAAATTTATAAATCATATTTTTTAATGGAAAGTTTGATCCAAGTTTGGAAAAGGTGTTTATTATGTATAGATTTTGAAAAAGTGAAATTCTTCATTGATCTCATCAAATTAATAGAAGAATTTCAGTCCTTAAATTCTAAATGCAAGCATGGTATGCGAAAGTTCTTAAGAAGAGAAAACAAATCGAAGGAGATACTGTAAATATCTAGACTTTGAATATGTAGAATCGGAATCTGAGGAAGGGTTATGTCAAAGAAGGATGTTGCAAAACCCACTGATTAAACTTTCGAAGATCTAAGACTACGAGATGCCCCTCTTGGAGTTAAAACTTTGAAGGTTATAACCAAGATAAGCACTTCAAGGGAACCAAAGTCCTTTATTTGTCCATGGGAATATGACTTCTTAAAAGAATCCTTCTTGCAACTTCATCCTTGTAAAAAGAAACACCTCATGCATCCATTTGACAAGGGTTACCTAGATTTTTCTTGGAATTATAAAAACGAAACAAAGTGAGAAATTCTTAAAATAGGATATTTAATCTAATGTTTAATAAATTTAGTTAACTTCCCTTTTTGTATGAATTATTCGAACGCATAATAGAGCTTTCGACATTTGTTCGTTTCATGCCTATTCATCAAGTGGTAAGCGCAATACTTCTCACTCTTCAGGTTTTCTTTCTTTAATAAAGGGTAATCTAGGTAGGAGTGGTTATTACAAGTTTCATGAATATCCGAGACAAGGTTTGACTGAGTAGGGGTAAGATCTTGATCATGCTTCAATTTCTTATGAAACCCATCATCTAGGGTAATTGGGAGGGTTCTCTTTTTGGAAGGAACCAGACCTTCATATTTCAACAATTCAACATAAAGATCCCTAGCTTCACTATTTAAGGCCTTAACAATATTTCTGAGCTGGGCTGATTCATGGAGTGATTCTTGGAGATATTCTGAAAGCTGCCTGACCTGAGAAGCTTAAAGTTCATAAACATGATCATAATCTTTACCGTTCTCTTTCTCCGAAACAAGGGTGATCAGTCTTTCGTTGTTGTCTTCTTCGACAAGCTAAAGGCAAAGGTTGAGGGGTAACTCCAAGGTTAGCTTCCCATTCTCGAAGTTTGTCATGGTGGGAGGGATGATGTTACTAGGTTTTCTAGGAGGGAGAAAATGATAGAGGTTCGGGACCCTCCTTCCAATGCCAAAAATGTTAGAGTAAATTTTCGTCTACACCGACACTCCGAGATATGAAGATGTATCTCCGGAAGATGATTGGAATAATGGGCCCGACTAAAGGGTTACCGAGACGTGATGTAGTCAAGCTATGAGCATGAGATGTTAAGACGTAGGGTACTAATAGCACATGAAGAGGAGGTAAAGTACGAAAAGTAAATAACAACGAGACTTTTATAGTGGTCCAGGCCAAAATACCATATGTCTACTATCCTGTCCAAATTTAGTCACTCTTATATGACCGAGAGGCTTATTACATTGAATCTAGGCATTTTCACCATTAATAGGTTTATTGAGTTCTAACGTAAGAAAGTACGTTACGATTTTATGTCATTCATTTTTTTGTGTTAGCCGCCCCTTGTGCCCTGGGGATTGTCGCCTATTTATAGCCAATATACCAAAGTGTTGTTAACGGAAAGCCTTTTCTTTGAATAGATAACTTGGTGCTATATGCGACTTAGATTTGAATGCTTTTTATCATGTGGTTGTTTGCATTTTGATGCAAATTGCTAATGTGATGCTTTTATATAGAGCTTCTTTTATTCTTTTAGTTTATCTTGACCATTGATCTCTATCTGAGGCTATCTGAGCTGTTGATTTCTGATACTTGTTTAAATGCTTTTGTCTTCAGCAACTGCTACCCTCGGTTAAGCTTATTGTTTTAGTTGAACAACGATCTTGACCTTGGTCGGTGCTTTGATTCATGCTCTCGGATCACATGCTCTCAGGTACCGAGTTCCGTACTTGTGCTCTTGCTAGAAACTAAATAATGAGTCTTGGAATTACAAGCCAAGGAACCTCCTTTTAAATATTCGTAATTCATACTTGGTAGAAATTATGGTGTAACAGAAGTTAGCCTATAGGTCATGTCGTAGTACCCAATTATACTACAGGATAGTGTATGACCAACTCTAGACAGGCATTCCTATCTCTCTCCGCTCCTGCTTCAGGACCATGTCTATAGGTCGTGCGCCTCAATGGTACGATTGATACCCTCACTTGCATATTTTCAATCCATTTTTCTGCACCGATATGCTGAAACCGTACATAAATAATAAACTCTACGTACTCCCTTCCCACGGGTAATGTAACACCCTACCTCTACACCCTTACTATCCAAGAGTATTTCTAAGTAGTACTATTAAATAATATGAACAATGAGGTAATATGAGGTATGCATGTGAATATTCCCTTGGGCTAATTTGATACATATTTCAAAATTGAATAAATAACTAACCTTTACGTACACGGTATCAACACAAAGTAATAAACAGGTGTGCCTCTAGAATAAAATAATACGAAATAAATAATAAATAGTAGATATAATAGAAAATATATATACACACACAATGTTTACATCAAATATCCACTATTTCTTAAATATTTGATATGTGAATCCAATATGGACCTCAATGGAATGCATACCTAAAATGACATAATATATAGTAATATCCAATGATGCCTATCCTTCGTATATGCTCAACATCAACAAACTAGTCGTCTTTTCCATAAACCTAAAATGTCTTGGACTAACCTGAGTATTACATAAATAACACACAGGTTAGACTATGCCTAAATATAGCAGTTAATATACATATGTAACTCAGTATATGCAGGGTATAACAATATGATAACACCATCTAAATAACTCATGAAATCAAACAAAATGTCAATGTATATATATAGTGATGTATGCATGATATATAATCTATTATATAGCAATCCCCAAAGTATCACAAAACACCAAATATCATAAAATCATGCATAAAGATGTCATCACCCATGTAAAACAATATCTAATAATGAATCATAGAATCAACGTCAAATGGGTGAATCATCCATATCAAAGTCATCATCTAAATCCATAAAACATCAATACTTGAGATATCATAAAGTATACTTAGGCTAACACACAGCAATGCCCAAGTATACCATTTAATCTCAAATTATAAAATACCATCATGAATCATATAAAATAGGCCATCCTATGTATAAAATCGCATACAAATAAAGATAAGAGGATCAACTATACTCTGGACACCTAGTCTAGGTATAATCACATCTCCCTGTAAAGAAATAATTCATATTAATAAACGGTGACATTCTTTGATTGTATGACATACATAAATTCTATGATGGAGCCCTATCTCAATATGTGGGTCATCCACTCATATCCATACTTAGGTGAGATGTATCAATAGTATATGCCAATCTATTACTTTGTTAGAACTAGAAGGGAGATTGATAGCCATCTGCCTACCTTAGGAGCATATAGGTTATCCATTTGGATCTACTCCTGCGGTCTTTAGTTGCTATGGTAATTGTGACAATATCCACCAGTGTGCTCATCAATGCATTGACTCCCGGTAACGACACGGTTTCGACCCCCATGGTAACATACTGCTAGCCTAGATGACACAGGAGACTAAGAGTTAACCACCCAGTTGTGAATACTATAGCGTGTCACGGATCTGGGGCATGATCCCAAGATTAGGCTGCTAGGATGGATGCTAGCCATCTGGCTCGTTCCAATATCAATAACTAGAAGTACATCGTGATAGACAAACACATAGTATATACATATATAGATATCCCACCAACTCAAATCCATGAGCCATCCCAACACTATAAGCATCAGCTCCCGTAAGTATCATCGTAGTATCGCTGATCCCGTCACATAAGTGACATTTACTTACAATAAATAACAAAATAAATATCACAACGATGTCCCATACCATCGCGAGATACTCATTCTGTTATTCACTTCTCATAAACAACACTCAATCCCCATAATATGCTATATAATGAGTCTAAAGAATAACCAAAGAAATATTACCGAAAGTCTCGTACCTGATGGTACTATAACTGTATTTATTTAGGTTTCTCATTATATAGAAAATGTAAACATATACATACCTTACAAAAGCAATGACATTAGTAGTAAAATATTATACATCACTTTGAATGCATTAATAATATTTTGTAAAAACATACTATATTATATTATAATAAGTGAAACATCACTTTAAATCATTTAATTTAATATATAAAGCTTTTTTAGAACTTCAGTGAAATAATACTATTACTTTAAACCATCAGATAAGCTTTATGAAGCCTTTGGATAATTTTTAATGATTGAAGAAAATATTTAATTAAATTATTAAACTCCATAATGAATTTATAAATTAACAATCTAATTATCGAATTAATGTTTCCTTTAAAATAATTTCTTATCATAAAAAATAAGTTTAAATTTGTGAATTACAGAATTTATATTTTATTATATTATATATATTTTTAACAGAGCTAGCAGGGTTGGCCAGACCCTTAAAAGGATTTATTAAAACAAAATAAGAAGAGGATTGGGTATTAGCATGCCAATACCCAAGGATACATGAAATTGAACGAAAGTAATATAGGGAGGAAACCGAGAAACATAAGCATTCAAGACCACCCATTTAAGTCATTCCCTTAAAGACCCTTGTTAGAGTTGTCTAAGAAGAACATTATATTATACAATATCTTATGGAACAAAACTGTTTCTGAGATTTCATAATTTTATCAAAAAACTGCATGTTTCTTTCCCTCCAAACTTCAAATGTGAAAGACTTCAAAGTAATCAACATGATAAAAAGAACCTTTTCTTCTACTTCTAATAGCCCTAAATAGAAGATTCCATTCAGTTCTACTATCTTCATTTGGTTTGTCCCTGCCTCCTCTTTTCAAAACTAGACGCCATAGGTAAAAAATAAAAGAAAAGTGGAAGAATAAGTGTAGAGTGTCTTCTACATGACTGCAGCAGAACACACAACAATTAACAACTTGAATGCCACGTCTCTACAAGTTAGAAATTTTATGCAATCCATTCCTCGTAACTTTCCATAGGAAAAAGCTGTGTTTTTAGGAATTAAAATTATTCTAGACCCTAGCACCCCAACTAAAGATTATGTTATTAGCATGAATAATCAAAGCTTTGTATATTAAGGATATACTATGACCCTTGGTACAGTTTATTCTATACATACCCATCACTATTAGGCTGAATAGAAATGTCATTCAGCCTGCTCCAAAGAACATTAACATTCATATTACTGGAAGTTTGAAGAGAAACAACACAATTTTGGACATAGTCGTCAGCATGGGCTTCATATGGGATGCCAGTTTGTTGTTTACCTTCATGAGAGAGAGCATTACATAAAAGCGGCCCTTGCATTGGCCATGGCACATACCAAAACTTAATTTTATCACTCTAAGAAAGCCTTAGCTATAAGAAAGACAAGAGATCATCTCTGAGCTTTAACACACTCCTCCAGACCAACCACACAAGAGTGAAGGCTCCATCACCCAAAAGTTCTTATTTCCTATGTGATATTTTCTAGTCTGTAAACCTCATAAGCAACACTTATTATTGATTAGGTTGTCAAAGTGCTCCAAGTAGGCAGTTTTATACCAAACTCTAGTGTTTTTGACACCAAGGTCACCAAAACTATGAGACCTCCCAACTTTATTGAAAGTCACAGGAACAATTTTTCTAAAGTACATATTACAAGTTCATAGGAAATGATTCATGCCATTTCTGAGATGATCCAAGAGTCGAAGATGAAGAATGAAGGCCCTACTCTAGTAGACAGTCATAAAGTGGATTATAGAATTGATTATAGTCATTATTCTAGCCTAGTTAAGAATTATATTCATCCAGCTACTCATGAAGGAAGTTATCTATTCAGACAAAGGAAGGCAATTAGAGTAGCTAACGTTCCTAGTACATAAAGGCATCTCAAGGTAGTTTATAGAGCTATTCATTAGAGGCAATATAATAATAGCACGAACAGCTTCTCGACTATCTTCACGAACTACTGCTATATGTACTAGACCTATCCAAATTGATTTGTAGGCCAGTACTATTATAAAAGACTTGCAAATTTGTGTTAATATTGTGCAGGGAGACATTAGTTAGGTTAGTGAAGATAATGAGGTCGTCAGCGAACATAAGCATGGTGATCCGAGGTTCACTGCATTCAGGGTGCAAAGAGAAGACTTTGGCATCACCAGAAATATTTATTAGTTGTATAAGAAGTTCCATGATAATATGAAAATGTACGAGGAGAGGGGATCTCCTTGTCTAATCTTCTGAGTACAGAAGAAATAACCCACATTTTTACCATTAATCCCTAGGGAGTACGAGGCTGTTGAGATACAAGTGTGAATCCAGTTGACAAAGTTATAGGGGAATCTCATCCTAGCCATAACAGCCACAACAGACTTTCATCAAAGAAAGTCAAATGCCTTTTTTTTATCAAGCTTGAGCATGGCACGAGGAGAAATATGTATTCTATTATAGCCATTCAACATCTCATGGGCAAGAAGCACATTGTCCAGAATGCTCCTACTAGGTAAGAAAGCAACTTGGTTAGGGGAGATCAAGGCGGTAAGGACAATTTTTAGTCTAGAAGCAATGACATTAGAAACATATTTGTATATGACGTTGCAATACTCAATCGACTTATAGTTAGACACCATCTTAGCACCTTTAGACTTGGTAATTAAGGCAATATTATTAGCATTGATGCTCATAAGCATTTTTCTGTGGTTGAAGAGATTGTACGCAACACTAAGCAACTTAGGAGAAATGATGCTCCAACAGGAGATATAGAATATGCATTGAAGCCATCACTACCGCCGGAGGAAGTCATATTCAAATCACAGATAGTCTATTTAATTTCATCATTTGTAACCTAAGTAGATAGATAACTGATGGCATAGTTATAAAGCATAGGAAGGTTGGTGGAAAGAAGGTCATCAAAAATAGGAGAGTAAAGGTTTTCATTGCCAAGAAGATTAGAATAGTAGTTCAAGAAGGCAGCTTCCACTTGACTAGGAGAAGTATGGACAGAACCATGATGATCAATTATTTGATAAATATTACTAGAAGACTTCTTAAATTTAAGGGAATTATGAAAGGCTTTGGAGTTCCTATCACCTTGTTAGTTCCATTCTTTCCTCAACTTTTTCCTAGTCATATCAAGCTCCACGGAAAGAGCATCTTCAACTTTAGTTGTCATATCATGTTCTGAAGCTTAGAGTGTGGGGTTGTTTGGTTGCAGCATATCTAGTTGAATTTTTAAAGATGAACAGAGAGAAGCTTGGTCATCATTGCCATATCTACTTTCAGCCGATGTCCTCGGGACATTTTTAGTGGCTTGCAATTTTTTTAAAATACAAACATGGGAAGTAAGAAGTTGACAAAGAAAGTTTAACAATATCATAAAAATCTGGGGCCTTGACATATAAGTTAAAAAAATTAAAGCTGTTTTTATTCTCAATGACATTGTCAGAGCACTTCACAAGGAAGGGGAGTGATCAGAGAGCATAGGGGAAAGGATATGGGTGCATAGAGTTGGCCAGAGAACAAGGGTAGGACAGTTGATGAAGTTACGATCAATTGTGCTTAACAGACACCAGAATGGCTCTTGTAACAACCATAGATTTTTGAAATATTTTTAAATTTGACTTTATTTCATTTTTAAATTATTGTAAATTTATTTGTATTTCAAGATTTCATTTTTAAATATTTTTAGACTGATGTTATAATTTTTCCAAAGCTTACTGTATTTATTTACAATTTTTAAAACCTAGTTTCTATTTTTAAGCTATTTTCTTAATTAATTTACATTTATCTAAAATTTATTTATTTTCTTTCATACTTTATTTTGTTTTGTTTTTCTATTTTATTTACATTTTTCATGTGTTTAAAAATGAATAAAGAAAATGGCAAATACTAAGAGTTTTAAACTTTTCATATACCATTGACTTTTCATCTTCTTTTTACCTTTTCATTTGCAATCAACACTTGCATTCATTATTGGCCGACCATATGCTTTATTCACCCGCATATCATTTTCATTTCTTACGCAAAAAATAAAGTTTCTCATCTCAAAAACTTGCGGCCACCATTTTTGAAAATTGGTAATGGTTTTTTTCCACTTTTTCTTACATTTTTCTTCTTTGTTTTATTATTTATCTTGTCATGCCTTCACTTAGCTTGTTCGGCCATACCTCCCCTTCACCACCAGCTCACTCGGCTGCAACCATCACCTATCACCTCTGACTTGTCAGGCCGTGGCCACCCTTGGTTGAAAGCTCCACACAAAAATAGCAAACACTCCTTATACATGCATAGTCGAACTCCTATTGCCTCCACCACTTCACCACCCCTCTCGGCCACCACTTGCACCACCTTCACAAGCCTATATCTAACCCTAAGCCACTGCCACACCATCCCCTAACCTCCACCAATCATAGCCGTGCCACCTTGGAGCCATGGTCGAGCTTGTGATGCACACAAATTGCCTTTGTTGCCTTGGCTTGTGTTGTTCACGCATAAGCAACTTCCACTCCTTCATACCCTAACTAGGCCAACCATGTTGGACCCATACTTGACCAAATACACCACCATGGCCGTGCCTTATCACCATATGGCCAAGCATAAGATGGGTGAAAGCAAGTGAAGTTGTTTAATTATTGGTTTTTCCTTATTTACTAGTGTTCAATGTTATATTTGGTGTTGAAATTCATGTCCTATATATTGTTTTGTTTCATATGTACAATATAACCACTTTGGCTCTTCCCTCACTTGAATCGTAGTCGATCTTTCGTACTTTTCGGATCTCTTTTGTGTGTTTGATTGTGCTATCTCCAGCTTGTAGAGGTGAGTATTTCTCACCAGACATTTTGTACTTAAATAATTAGTAAATTGACACCACTTTGAATCTGTAAATTATATTATCATGTTATAACTGCCAATGCTATGATCATATGATGTTCAACCCTATTTATACACCTGTCATATCATCTGTTACGGTTATATAATGTTATTCTGTTTATTTATATCAGTTTATCACACTGCAAGCTTTCTATAGATTAGAATCACTATGAGTTGAAATGATACATACCCGAACGAACTTTAGAATAGGGAAAAATCGTTATGGACTGAAATGATAGGCCTGAGCGATTTTTATTTATTTTATTTTTCTTGGGGCTGCGGGTTTGAAATGATAGAACCTAGGTTTTCTTTGTAAATTAAGGATTGAAATGATAAATATTCGTATCACTTTACCTAGGATAGAAAATTATATATAGACCCGTGGTTAATATATATTTTTCTAGAATTTTTAAAGTATTTTTAAAAAGTAAATATTATAATATCTTGATTTAAATTTGAATTTAAAATGATTTTTATAAAGTGTTATTGATTTTTCCATAAATTAAAAATGGTTAAATAAATGAATGTTAAAAATTGGAATTTGAAATATAACTTAACTTAGAAAATGTGAAATGTGTTTTTAAATTAAAAGTTAAGTTAAGAAAAATAAAATGGAATTTAAATTTAATTTATGAAATGGTAAATTAAATTAAAATGTAAAATAAATGAAATGTTATAAAATTTTACATTTATTCTATAAGTGAATTATTAAAAATTTGATAATTATTTGTGAAAAATTCACTTTATAAAATCATAAATTAAAAGGTATTTGAATGATCATTTTAAAGTGAGAAAATATGATTTTTATAAGTTAAAAATGGTTTAGATTAAAATTTACTTGTTTATGAAATTGTATTGAAAAATTGGAATTTAAATTAACAGCATGTTTTGAAATGCTATCATTTCTTAAGTAAAGGATAGTACAGCATTTCTAAGTGTTGTAGTTGATACAAATGAACTAAATGGCTAAACTGAACTAGGGGCTATTACAGCACCTTGTAAGTGCTGTAGTTGGTGAATTTAACTAAAGTTTTATTTGAAACTAAATTAAACCTATAACAGCATTTTAAATAATGTCTTTACTAAATTGAATTGTTTTAAAACATAACTTTTCGTAGCATTTTTCTAAGTGCTGCGAAAGTTGGAATTTCACTGTTTTAATAAAATTTAAGTAAATAAATGAATCCTAAGAAAGGTTAAAATTTTGAGGATTTAATATTTAATTATTAAATATAATAATTCATTTTAAATGGTTTAATGGAGTATTTTGATTTGAAATATAAAACATTTTGAATTGTGATAAAAATGATATTTAAATTAAATAAAAATGAATGACGTTTTTGAAAAGATATAATATTTTGATATTATGAAATGGCATTGAAATGACATTGAATTGTTGAAATGATATTTAATTTTTGAAATATAAATACCATTTTTAAATTATAACCACGGGTTATAATAACGATTGGTTGTTAAAGAGACCGGGATTGGATATGGACATACTCTCTATCGATACCAAAAACCACTTTAACAACTGTGTATGCGGTGGAGATTTTAGAACGAAGTAGGATGGTGGCGACGATCCTATTATGTTATGAACGTGGACCCGGCTCTAGTGAGTTGGCTTAAGGTGGCTAAAACAGGAGTGATCGACGAGCCAAGTGAGGTAGCTCCTCCGATCGGACACACTTCTTTGATACCATTCTATTACTTTTGTGATTGATTGGGTGCACCTTTGATTTTGGGAGTGTGGCTCGAGGTGGGCGATAGTGGCTACTATGCGTCACTGTCAGCCCTGAAGCGTAATTGGTATATCTACCCTGGCATTGCCTCGTGTGCCTTGTCACCTACCATAGCGAGCTTTACTACGAGTTTGTTTTTCTTCCGTAGCCCATGGAGTATTTAGGATAGTCTCTTGATCTGGAGATATGCCGATACTGGATGGACTACTGGGACTATTATGTGTTGGGAGCTATATGGTTAACCCTTCGACGCTATTTTAAAGTAAGTTTATTTTACTGTAGACATTATTATAGTAGCGCAATATTACTACATAGTAAATAGTTTACCGGATCCTTAGAGGATGGGCGGTCCCAAGCATCCTTTAAGTTACTTATATTTCGTTACAGTTCACTTGAGTTGGTTTACATTATATAAGTATATATGTCCTGACTTGAGTGTTTTGTGTTTTGCTTTACGCTCGGGTCAGCTTGAGTATTCACAGCTTTGGATTTTCTTTCTGGAGCTGGTCTTTGTTGGAAATTCTGCCTATCTATTTATATATCTATTTCAGTTTCAACTGTTCTAGTTTATCCCATGTATTAGTGAACTTCTATGTATTTGGGGTTTCTATTATGTTGTTTTCGGACTGATATTATGTTTTTGTTTGAGACTTTGTTATAGTAGCTTCATGAACTACTATGTATTTAATATTCCACTGCGAGTTATTCTGATTGTTTTGTGTCTGTGATTCTGTGTGATTGATTTTATTTGCTCCAAATTTATTTACAATCTGTTATTTTGCATCATTCAAGTCCAACATATGTGGATTATTGTCGATTTGAATGGTACAAAAAATAAAGGGTTGTCACAACTCTTGTTGTTCCAAGTATAGAATGGCCTAATAATAGTAGTTTCAAGGAGGTAAGAAAGGTTTAATGCTTCATTCAAAGGAGCAATGTCTTCGGTTGCATGAGGAAGGCCATTACATCGATCAATGGCTCTAAGCATACTGTTGAAGTCACCAAGAGAAATATAAAGGTGGGATTTCTGCTAAGGTAAGGTAAGTAGTCAAGAAGGAGTTGTCTAGAAGAGGGAAGGTTATCATCATTAACAATGGTGATGTACATGGAGACAAAATTTGGGATGTAAGCAGCATGGAAGTGCATAAATTGGTGATGAGAAAAAATAAGGGTTAACGAGAAAATAAGAGGGTAGGAGAAGATAAGAATACGACCAAAAGGAGAGTGTTCAAGGTTATGACAAAGACTCACAAGAGGAGTTAATAAAAGAGGCTGCTTTAGATGTTAAAGAAAGGTTGAGCTTGGTTTCGACTAGAGAAAAAATGGTTAATTTATTATCAAAGATAATAGACTTGGCTTGTTTTAACATAGCTTGCTTATGGGCTCCTCTAATGTTCCAAAGCCAATGTTGTGAAACACAAATTAAACTTTGGGGAGTTTGGAAGAGGTGCTTCTTGTTCTTCTAGAAGAAGATGGCAGATCTTGGGGCAGTTATGGGAATGTTTCCTCATAGTTAAATTATATTCCTTCATTGTGATCAAGTGCAGAGAGAGATAGGGAGTTTGACAGTTTGGATAGGGTGATAGGTTTAGTTGGTTTAGAAAGAGGAGGGGCTGAGTCAGAGGATAGGTTTGGGGGAGGTTGCCAAACTGGAGGAGGAGTAATCTGGGAGTAAGGTGTAAGGGTTGGTGGGAGGGAGGTGGTTGATGTAGGGAGATTGGATGGAGAAGAGGAGTGATTCTTGGATAATGATGTGGTAGTTATGACTTCATTGGGAGCAGATGCCTGCATTAAAGCATGCAAAGGGCCATCTATAAACTGGTTAGGTTCATGGCTCAACATAGTATGGCTGTAACGACCCAAAATTTCCGAACCCGAAAATTCCAGATAGTTATGAAAAAGAAGAAAGAGATAGAAGAAGAAGAAAAAAAAGATCAGAAACACCAACATCTCACATTCGCAGCGGATAAAATATAATAATAAGTAATAACTGTTTACAGAAGAATACTATATCTTTCGATTGCATTTAAATACATCAGAGTTACACATATATTCAACACTGGACATATACAAATCAGCATGTCTCAGATTTACAATATTATAATACAGCGGAAATACTCTACACGTTCCTGTCATCCAGCTCGACTCCTGAGCTCCAGAACGTCCCTTACCTGAAAATTTGTAATACTTGGTCTGACCCGAGTATTACATCAAAGTAACACCCGGGTCAGGCTGGAAACCAGCGTGAGTAAACTCATCCAACATGGAATATAAAACATATAACTTATATAGAACCCAAGTAACTTATATCAATTTACAAATTCACAATTTGTTATACCTTTCTCTAATTTCACACATCAATATCCAAGTGCCAAAAACTTAGATTAAATAGTCCAATTCACTTAAATCATTTCACTCCAGCCTATTGATTTCTCATATCAATCTATAAAAATTCGAAGTGGTTTCGGGTATTTCCTAATACCCGACCCCGATCTCTTCGGGTCACATTCAAGACATCCCATACCATTCAATCATCCATAAGCAAACTTGATCACATCCAAATTAATTCAATTGATTCTAATTGAATTTCTAACCTCAATCACTTAGATTCCTTTATTTATCATTAATTAATTCCAAGTCAATTAACTAATCAACCCTTCATTTCTCATCTTAATTAATCACCTTGGATTAATTCTTTCAATTACATTCAAGTAATTATCTTTAATTAATTCCATAATATTAATTATTCTTAACCAAAGTCAATAAGTAATCTTAATTACTTCATAAATTAATTAACTATATTATTACATTAATCCTTAATTACTTATATTAATTAATTTCTCATAAATCAATTAGTACTGATAAATTAATCTTAACTAATCAATCTTTAATTTCGTCATTGATTATATAAATTAATGATTTCCCATTTACATTTCAATTTGCCCTAATTTAATTTAATTACATTAGATAATTAATCATTAATTAAACCACAATATTAATTACTCTTGATTTAACTCATCCTGCGATCACCTACCTTTTTATTTACTTCATTAAATAAATCAATTACTCCTTAATTAAATAACCTTAATTAATCTCTTGATTAATTCCACAAAGTAATTATATTTTATTAATTTCATTAAGTAATTACCTAACAAACAACCCAATGATTATTCTAAATTAATTAAACTTAATTAATTAACACAAACCTTAATTAATTAATTCAACCCTTAATTATTCAACTTAATTTAATTACATTATAAATTAAGTAAACTTAAATAATTAACTTTCTAAGTTAAAATAAATAATTCGACTTAATGAATCAAATTTTTAAATAATCGCTTTTGTAGGATCTAGATTAACCCTAGAGGGGGTGAATAGGGTTATAGCAAATTTTCTCGATTTAAACACAGAAATAAACTACAGAAATAAATATGCAGTAAAGTAAATCACACACAAAATTTACCCAGCTTCGGCAACCCCTGCCTACTGCTGCATTCACAGATTTCTATTAGAATTAAACAGTATCACGCTTACAAACACTCTACTAGACTCGCAGACATTTGCTCCCGCTCACAAACACTCTACTAGACTCGCACACCCTGCTCGCAAACATTTTCTCCCGCTCACAAACACTCTACTAGACTCGCACACCCTGCTCCGCCTATAGAGTTTCGCTTACTCGCAAACTTTGCTTCCCGCCTATAGAGCTTCGTTTACTCGCAAACTCTGCTCCCGCCTACAATAGAATTTTGCAAACTCGCACACCCTGCTCACTGAACTAATTCTAACTAGACAATCTGACACTACCTAAACCCTAGGTGGTGATTTACAAATTCTTTTGACTTGAAAAATAAAAACACAACAAAAACAAATAGCACTTAACCATCCCTAAACCAAAATTAAAAAACCCTTAAGTAAATGTGACCGGCCCAAAAACAAAAGGATGTTTTTATTCCTTTTCTTTTGACTGTTTAGCTCGTTCCTCTTTCCTGTTGCTTGTGAAAATATGGCCGATTCTCTTTCGTTCCTCTTTGCGAATTAGGGTTTCTGCAAATTGCTTTTGCTCCTTGTGATTCAAACTAGGGTTGTGCAAAATTGAAGCGCCGCTCGATCTCGTTCGATAGTAGGCTTTGATGCTTTTGATTTGCTTACGGCTCTTCAATTTTGGATCGAATTCGTTCTGCTTTTTCGGTATGTATTTTTTCTCTTTTTGCTTTGCTGGTTGATGCTTGAACTCGATAATTATTTTTCCAATGATGATTGGGCTTATATAGGATTCGAAATCCTATTTTTGCGTTCGTATACGTTCATTTGAATTTGTCAATAGTCGTTCGATCTTGTATTAATGCTTGGGATTGATCTGACTTTGTCAATTTCGTATTTTTGGTAGCTTGATTTACACGGTATTGATTTGATTTCGTGGTCAATTTGCTTGGCTATCACGGTGAACACTTGTTTGACTTTGACAATACTGATTTCGTGAATTTTCACTTTGTTGACTTGTTCATCATTGAATTGGCGATTCACTGTCACTTCGGCCTTGATACTGAGTGTTTACTTCGGCCATTTGATTTTCTAAACTTCTGGATTTTGTGGGATGCCGTCTCCATTTGGTTGTTTTGATTTGAACTTCTGTAGTGATATGATATTACTGCAATGTGAACTGTTGTGATGGTTCCATTGTTGTATTTCTGACCTGTTGCATACATGAACTGTTTTGTTCTTTGTGCTTCGACTCTGCCATTTTTTATGTTCACTGGCCTGTACATTTGCATTGTATATATTCTTGGATTTGGATTTGAACTGCTTCATGTACTTGATATTGTGGCAAGTGGTCTTTGCTGTTATGTTGATGCATTGTGCCTTTGTGGTTGTAACTGGACAGTTCATATTGCTTTGCTTCATCGTTTGTGTCCACTGCATTCTATTTCACTTTGGTTTTGGAGTTGCTGCTATATTGGTTTGAGTTGCACTGTACTTTGTGCTACTTCACCATGTCACTTGAGGTTTTGCAGTTGGTTTATTGATGCATTCATGTTCATGCAGTCTCAGCTCCATTCTGGTTTCTTCCCTGATCTTGCTGTGACATTTTGTTGCATGAGTTACCTGCATTTTTCATGTTTGTTGCCAGTTTACCTGTACGGTCCACTACCCTTGTGTCTGCATTCACTACATTTTGTACACTTTTGGTTATTGTTGTAGTTGTATTATGTGATGTTTTCTCTTGTTGCTGTCATATACATTCATTAATGTTAGCATTTGCATTGCATAATTCATGTTGTAGACTGGTCATTTGTGCACTGCCTTTGTGGTCCATTTGAGGTTGTAGCTTTGGTCTTTGTTGCTCTAGTCCTGTTGCCTTCAGTTGCTTGATCTACTTCTCTTTGATCATGTCGCATATTGCATTTTGTCTCTGTTGCATGCTTGCTGTCGCATGCTTGTTTGTATGTGACATTCCTCTGCCTTGTTGAGTTTCTGTGTTTGGTCACTGATGCATTACTGTAGTTGCCATATCTCATGCTCGAGCTCTTTGCATACTTCATGACTGTACTGTTGTAGTCGAGTTGTATTCATGTACACTGTTCATATGTTCTTGGTGGCATTTCTTTGGTCTTCGTTTCATTCATGTCATGTTGCCTTGTGTTGAATCCAGTTTTAAAACTCGGGTTTGACCTTGTGCTCGTGTCGTGATTTTCAATGTTATTGCACGTGAGTTGAACCCGTTTTTTCATTTGGGTTTGACCTGTGCTCGCCTGTCCCTGTAAATCAATTAAGTGTATATATCGGCGTGCACGGCCTTGTGGCATATACAGTGATACACTGTGTATGTCACAAGTTGTTCGTGTATGATGAATTCAAATTTAAATTATGACGAACACCCCAAATAACTGAGGCAAATCATATTTTCAAAAATCATATTTCATTTTATATTGCAAAAATATTTCTTTTTCAATTTTACTGCGTTAGTTTATATTTTTGCAGATTGCTCAGATGCTGGATTCAAACTAGAATGCAGTTGAAGATAAATACGAGTGTGAGTGATATGTAGTGAGGTGCTGATGTAAATGTGAAATGTGATGTAATTGTAATCAAAGTTGTATAGTTATAGTGAGAGCTTGAAATTGTACTATTCAAAAATGTAATAAATATTTATTTGAATAAAATATCTGTTTGAATTCAAATTCTGTGTAATTTATTTTATTCAACAAATATTTATTTAAAACTGTGAAAAAATAGAATAGTATATTAACAAATACATTTAAACGAATGTATATATGTTTATTATCATCAAACAAAAATCATATAAGCGCAAAGCGCATATTCAACAGCTTTTATATAAAAGAATGATTGGGTGAATTATTAAAAGCTTGATTGTGTTATTTTAACATTTGAAACACAATTATCCAACCCTATACAAGTTCAGCACTTACCTGAACAAAATTGAGTCCTCACCTCCTCTTTTTTGGGCTTAACCCTTCTTTTTTTTCTTTTCTTTTTTTTCAGTTTAAAATTTTAAAACTAAGCTTGCAAGCAGATTCAATAACAATTAACCCAAAACACAAAACCAAAACAACTAGGCTAAACACTCAAGACCACGCGACATTCACAAGTCCCCTTCAACAATCACTTCGAGTCGCACAAGAATCAACCCAAGATCATACCCGGGGGAATCATCATCTTCCCAAACAACTCATTCCCAGATGCACCAAAGAAAAATTATCCAAAATAAAGCTTATAAAGAGAAAATAAAATTACTCACAGAAATTCGGTCGCGAGAGCCCAGACAGTTGTCCTCCCAGCCATTGTTGAAATCCACCTCCACTGCCTCCTTAGCTCGTACGCGATACCCCACTTCCAAGACAACTGGACACTTCAATAGTCCTCTTCGTGTCGCTGCACTCGAGCTCGTCTATCATCGGTCTGCCTATCGCGAGTCGTCATACGCGACATCCCTTCCAACAGTGTCGATCCTCCTTACCTACCCTATCGAGCATGCCCTTCCCCTTGCGCCGCCGCTCAACGTCGCCGCTCCATCACGAGCGACTCGGCTTCGAACGAAGACGTGGGCATCCCTGGTATTTGACCCAAGCAAGCATTCACGATTCTCGTCTGCCCTTTTTTTGAGTTAAGTTTCGATTTCGATTCAATTTGAGGGGGAATAGAACGGGGTTTAGGAAGAAGCAACGGCGACCCTCCCCCCCTTTTTTTAGAGATGAAGGTGATTTGCCAGCCATTAAAATCGATCTCACTTCAGCCCTATTATTTTTCTGAATTGTGAAGGAAGATACGCGTTTAAAACGAGAAGAGGAGACAAGCTAAGTCGATGAAATTCAGGTATTAGGGTGGCTCGAATACACTTAGGTGGCTGCTGATTTAACCATTATATTTTTATATCTTTAATATTATTAAATTTTCAAAATATCTCGTTCAGCATAACGCGAAATCTCGAACCCCGAATCAGACATGCCGACAGGCATTTATAAGGTTTTACCCACATTCCGAATACAATGGAATGTGTTTCGGAGGCTAATTTGATCGTGTGCGCGAGTTACGAAAGTAAACGATCAATTTTAAATCAAATCGATTAAAATAGTTCGAAGCGTTTTGAACTGCCAGGGTCAAACGACAACTCCGATTGCTACGAAAATTGAAATCCGATAATAACTAACTATTACGGATCCAATGGAACTGGTTTCATCGAATTCCGAGACTGTGCCTCGGAAGGCTATTTTTAAATATCAATTTAAACGATATATTATTAAAACTGTACAAATTACCTTTAAATTAAATTCCAATTATTCTATTATCTTCAATATCATCATTATAAATTTTATAAGCCTTCAAATTACTTTAAACAGGCTTAGAAATTTCAGTTTCAACAATTTACCCAATTTCAATTATTAAATTCAATATTTAAACTATATAATTCAATTATTTAATTATCAAGTAAATATTGATATCTTGAATTCAAGTTAAAATTAACTTTTAAATGTTTAAAATCAATTTAATTATTCCATTTTAAATTGTTAAAAATTCTGGGTCGTCACATTCCTCCCCCCTTAAAAGAATTTCGTCCCCGAAATTACTAATTAGGAAGAATGATCCAATACCCATTTATTTTTTTCTAAACCACAACTCAACATCCTACCAACTATCTTTTATTAAAGACCCACTATCACCTCAACCAACTTCCCAAAACCTTCTATAGTTTCCGACAACATTATTTACTTCATTTATTCAAATCTAATTTAAAATTCAAATTTAAATTATCACAACTTCCTCAAAAAAATTCTAACTCCCTAAATTTGCGAAATTTTTTGCCAGCGTCTCCTTTACGCGGCTAGCTCGGTACAACTACAAAAGGCCTCTACGGGTTCCCAAATTCCAAAAGAAAACAAAAGCCAAGTGGCTAGATCAAAAACCCAATCCAATTTCATACAGATATTTAAATACATACCTTATTGTCGGGCAATTCAAATTTATCTTTTGGAATCAAATCCAATTTTCTTTTCCCTTTATAATAATTGCATATCTTAATTAGCAATAATATCCAATTGTAACTTTTTAAATCATTTTATACATTTCTTTACATAAGTTTCATACCCACTTCAATTCAAATTAGCTTTTCCATTTCCATATGAATTCAAATTATCTTCAAATCTAAATATTGAATTTTATTTTTTTTTCATTTATAACAGATTCGTATCATTGTTTAAATTAGTTTCATTCGCTAATTTATTTCAGTTTCATATTTAAAATTGATTTGTTACTAACAAACAGTTTCCAAAAAAATTTCTTTTCAAAAAATTTCTAACTCCCAAAATTTTCAAATTTTTTTGGCAGAGTCTCCTTTGTACGGAGGAGTTTTTGCAATTTGACAAGAGATATACATATATATATACATCGACCCACACGGTCGGAAAAGCAAAAACAGTTCATATTTCCTATTTTTATTGCGTAGGCGTACCTTTATTTAGCATTTTAAGCAAGCAGCTTATTATTTTAGCAATTAGTGCAACCAAATCCAGCCAAATGGCTTCCCTGTACCTGTACTTACTCAATTTAAATATGTAAGTGCCATATATAGAGAATTTATTAGCATTCTACTTACTTTCAATAGCTAAACACATGCATTACATAAACAACAAGCACCAAACGCTTCCCATAAATGATTTATATGATTTAAAGCTAATTCAATTGCTTTCAACCAATTCATATGCCGTTTCATTAAATTTTAATGGTTTTCAACTCAATTTATTATATTCAATTGATTTTTAATCCAAACAAGCTCATATTCCATCCAATTAATTTCAGAATCAAGTTATTTAACCTTTCTCAACCCATAAAATTTTAATTACTTTTATTTACGTCAAACGACAATTCATTCAATGCAAATTTGACAATATTCGCTTAAAAGAGTATTTGTTTTTAGTCTATAACTTCTTTAAATTAATTTCAACTCATTTTATATTTAATTCCATTTCATTTCTAATTTATTCACCAACCATTTATTGTTCTTCATTTTATCTCCGCACTGGATTCATTTTAAAATTATTTCATTGAGTTAAACAGCATTCGATTGTTATATTGATATCCATTTCCAAAAATAAATTTAACCCAAACTTTGTATTTAATAATCTTCCATTCTAATAACCCAATACCAACTAAAACTTTGATTTAATTTTTTATTCAAGCAGACTTCATCTATTTATTATTTAATTCAATTAACCCATTAATTCACCCCATATTTAAATTTTTAATTCACTTACTTAGTTCATTTTCGAATTTATTTTATTAATACAAAACCATTCTCAATTTATTTCTATTCACTTGGGTTTTTTTTGCGATTCAAACCATTTCTATTATAATTCATTTTCATTTTATTCGACAACACTTCCATTATATCTAATTTACTTGCAAATTTCGTTAAATACTATTCATATCACACTTTAATTTTATTTATAATTCAAACCATCACTATTTCGATCCAACTCTGCTTTATTTTTATTTTTTTATACAACATCTCTTCTTATTTAATTCATTATCAAACCCAAGTCAAATTCTATTTACAATTCGAATTCATTTCCAAACTCCATTATTAACTTACAATCCATTTTATTCAACCGAATTAAATTTTATTAACATACTTTATCGAATAATTATTTAGCTAATTAGCTTACCTCCAACTGTTACATCAATATTCGATTTTATTACTAAAATCCCTCCATTAAATTTTCCTGAGTTCAATTTTATTTTATAATTCCAGTTTGGATTCCCCTTTATTTTCCAAAATTCTAACCTTTTATTTTAAAATTCTAGAAATGCTTTTAAATTGACATAGTACTATTAAAATAGCTTTTTATAAAAATACTTCTTATAACTCGATGTCTCAACCAATCCATCCTTGTTCTCATAGAAATTCAGTCATACGTTGATCAGGCGTGGGACTGAAAATCTATAAGTACTTGGTAAACCCGTTTTCAACACCTAGTGAAAATACTTGAAAAATAATTTTATTGAAAATATAGGAAACAGTTTTTGAAAATAGAGTAAATATCTTTGGTGAGAATGCTCTGGAAATCATCACTCCCATCCATGGTCGCAGTTACATCCTGGGTTACGTTGCCATCGCAGCAAAAGTCCATGTAACTGTAGGCACTCCGCGCCCCTCGATTACGCCATGGAACCCACAACAGATCGCAGTTACATTGCAGGGTTACGTTGCCATCACAGCAAAAGTCCATGTAACTGTTGGCTCTCAGCGGCACACATGATTTTCGCTGTCAAAATGAAACTTCTCCACTCCTACATAGGTCGCAGTCTACCGATATAAAATCAAACGCAGATTGTTGGCTCTCAGCGGCACACACGACTTTTGCTATGTCACCATAGGTCGCAGTCTACCGATATAAAATCAAACGCAGACTGTTGGCTCTCAGCGGCACACACGACTTTCGCTATGGTATACACTACTCATAATCCCCAGGAACTAGTTTTGTCCGGACTCCTTACAGGATCAACTTTAGAACCCCCTTAGGGCTCAAGGCAGCACCACCCGGTGGCACTCCTGAGAAGTTCATTTCAAGGGAGCGCCTTTTTCCCCAGAGCCATCATCAAAACACTTTATACTATACACATATAGTATCTTTCAAATCATACACCTAGTATTATCTCATACAAAGCTCCTTTACACAATATCGATTATCCAAAAATCGATAATTCTCAAACTAGGCTTTTCAAATCCCAATATTGATTTTACCCAAAAATCAAAAGCCTTTCTAAATCCAAAGGTTCCCAAAACCTTTTTCCAAAATCCTCATAAGATCCTTTATATATATATATATATATATATATATATATATATATATATATATATATATATATATATATATTCAGATATATATAATTTTTAAAACTTTGGATCATTTCAAACTTGTATAAAACTCCTTTTATACGTCAAACACCTTCAAAATCCTTTTCTTCTGACAATAGATTTAACAAGGGGAGATTTACCTTATATAACAAAGATATATAGATTTGTTTATTCAAAATCATATATTCCAATTTTGATTACTCTTTTAAATATCATTTTCATTCAAATCCGTATGATGTACACATATCATTCGTACGCTATACCAATTTGATCGCTCACTCGATCACACAATTTCACTTCTGAACTAGTATCGTCCACCCGACTTCCTAGTGCGGACACAGATCTGGTTTCTTGATCAGAAACTGTCAATCTCCTTGCATAGCCATAACTATGATAAAGAATATCCAGAACCAATCAACAATCCATATCCAGGTTCGCCGTTGAAAATCTAGTGAAAAATCCCAACTCGGATCGATAAGCTATCTCAAAATTCTGTGCTCGAATCTGGATCAAATCTCTATGCGAATAGAATAATATACGTACATCCTACGTATTTATTTTCATTGATCATTAGCCAAATCAATTTCCTTTCTATTCACATTTCCTTTAATTCCCATTCACTTGTTTACAATTGCCTTAATTCTCATTTGGATCATATCTTCAATCCTTATCTCAATTGGGTATTTAATCAATAATAATTTGAACTCCGACCAGTTTATATTTAGAAAATAGCTTGAAAATTTTAAAAATAGATAAGTAGTTGAAAAATAATTATTAGTTTGCAAAATAACTGTAAAATAGTTAACTAATTGTAAAATAGTTGAGAAATAGCTAAATAGTTTCAGAAATTTTAGATAATTGCAAAATAGTTGTAAAATAGTAATTAATTTGTGAAATAGTTGAAAACAGTAATTAGTTTATAAAACAGTTACAAAATGATTGTATAGCCCTAAAAATAATTGTAAAACAAGTATAAAATAATTTGGCTTTAAGAAAGAAAGTTTGTATATATTTAATAGCTTGGAAAAATACGTTTATATTAAAACCATTTATATTGAAAATAGTCCAGAGTCAAAACTGTTCAATTCCCAATCTCCATTCTCATCAATTCATTTTAAATTTCCACCTCCATTTAAATTGACCCAATCCTAATTTAAATAACTCCAATTTCCATTGGACTTGATTTATTCCCAATTCAAGTTGAATTAACTCTCAATTTCTTTCCAACTTCAAATCAAATTCCATTTGATTTTTAATCCTGTTCAACTTTATTTACAGTTCCAAATTATTCAAATAAATTTGGACAAATTTCAAACTGAATCCACTTCAATTTCAAATCATTTCAATTTAATCCAATTCAAATTTCCCATTTAAAATTTTAAACTTATCCATCTTCAATCACAAATCCAATTAATTTAAATCAAATTCAATTTTGAACTAATTCAATTCCAGTCTCAAATTTATCTTCCGATTAATAACCTATACACCTAAGTTTAAAACTTGCTTCACTTTGGGTTTCACATCACATTCCAAGGAAAATTCAAAACTCAACCTTAGAGTTTATTTTCATATTTATTTCCTTTACACACCAGGCTACTTTTAAATTTTAAACCACCCTTGGTTTTAATTTCAAAACAAATCCCTTAAGAATCTTCCAAACCTTTCTTGTTTTAAAATAAGACTATATTCAAAATAGTCTGAATTATATTATTTATTATTTTCTTTAACTCTTTGAAACAATTTATTGTTTCCAGACTTAGGTTTTCAAACTTCAAAATTTTAAAATCTACTTTAATTTAAAAGTTATACTCATCTTATAAATTTTACTTCATTTGGTTTACTTAATAACAAATATACCATTAGTAAACACAATAACTATTTATAACAATACCCAAGGTTATCATATCCAGATACCAATTCCTTTTTTTTATTCTTACTTCTATAAATTCAAGATTAAATTTCAGTTTGAATCCATTTCAAACTTACCTTTATTTAATTTTAAACAATTTAATTTCTGAGCTCAAATTCTAGAATTTCATTTCAATCAATTTAATTTTAATTTGATTGTATTTCTGTTACCACTTAATTTAATTCCAATTCAAGATTTAAATTTGATTGTATTATACTACTACTTAATTTAATTTCGATAATTTAACAACCAATCGCCTTAATATTTATTAGAATGAAATATTGCTTTATATATCAAAATATACTTTTATATAAAATCATTTAAAACCTTTATATAAGAAAATAACAAGAACGCTCTCATATATACACACACACACACACACACACACACACACACACACACACACACACACACACTCAACCCATTCTAGAGTACTACGAACTCTATTTAATGAGTAACTCCCACCAGAGCCAAGGTTCTCGCTTAACCTTTCAGCTCTGATACCAACTATAACGACCCGAAATTTCCGAACCCGAAAATTCCAGATAGTTATGAAAAAGAAGAAAGAGATAGAAGAAGAAGAAGAAAAAGATCAGAAACACCAACATCTCACATTCGCAGCAGATAAAATATAATAATAAGTAATAACTGTTTATAAAAGAATACTATATCTGTCGATTACATTTAAATACATCAGAGTTACACATATATTCAACACTGGACATATACAAATCAACATGTCTCAGATTTACAATATTATAATACAGCAGAAATACTCTACATGTTCTTGCCATCCAGCTCGACTCCTGAGCTCCAGAACGTCCCTTACCTGAGAATCTGTAATACTCGGTCTGACCCGAGTATTACATCAAAGTAACACCCGGGTCAGGCTGGAAACCAGCGTGAGTAAACCCATCCAACATGGAATACAAAGCATATAACATATATAGAACCCGGGTAACTTGTATCAATTTACAAATTCAAAATTTGTTGTACCTTTCTCTAATTTCACACATCAATATCCAAGTGCCAAAAACTTAGATTAAATAGTCCAATTCACTTAAATCATTTCACTCCAGCCTATTGATTTCTCATATCAATCTTAAAAAATTCGAAGTGGTTTCGGGTATTTCCTAATACCCGACCCCGGTCTCTTCGGGTCACATTCAAGACATCCCATACCATTCAATCATCCATAAGCAAACTTGGTCACTTCTAAATTAATTCAATTGATTCTAATTGAATTTCTAACCTCAATCACTTAGATTCCTTCATTTATCATTAATTAATTCCAACTCAATTAACTAATCAACCCTTCATTTTTCATCTTAGTTAATCACCCTGGATTAATTTTCTTTCAATTACATTCAAGTAATTATCTTTAATTAATTCCACAATATTAATTATTCTTAACCAAATTCAATAAGTAATCTTAATCACGTCATAAATTAATTAACCATATTAATTACATTAATCCTTAATTACTTATATTAATTAATTTCTCATAAATCAATTAGTACTGATAAATTAATCTTAACTAATCAATCTTTAATTTCGTCATTGATTATATAAATTAATGATTTTCCATTTACATTTCAATTTGCCCTAATTTAATTTAATTACATTAGATAATTAATCATTAATTAAACTACAATATTAATTATTCTTAATTTAACTCATCCTGTAATCACCTACCTTTTTATTTACTTCATTAAATAAATCAATTACTCCTTAATTAAATCACCTTAATTAATCTCTTGATTAATTTCACAAAGTAATTATATTTTATTAATTTCATTAAGTAATTACCTAACAAACCACCCAATGATTATTCTAAATTAATTAAACTTAATTAATTAACATGAACCTTAATTAATTAATTCAACCCTTAATTATTCAACTTAATTTAATTACATTATAAATTAAGTAAACTTAAATAATTAACTTTCTAAGTTAAAATAAATAATTCGACTTAATGTATCAAATTTTTAAATAATCGCTTTTATATAAAAGAATGATTAGGTGAATTACTAAAAGCTTGATTGTGTTATTTTAACATTTGAAACACAATTATCCTACCCTACACAAGTTCAGCACTTACCTGAACAAAACTGAGTCCTCGCCTCCTCTTTTCTGGACTTAACCCTTCTTTTTTTTTCAGTTTAAATTTTTAAAACCGTTTAAGCTTGCAAGCAGATTGAAGAACAATTAACCCAAAACACAAAACAAAAACAACCGGGCTAAACACCCAAGACCACGCGACATTCACAAGTCCCCTTCGACAATCACTTCGAGTCGCACAAGAATCAACCCAAGATCATACCCTGGGGAATCATCATCTTCCCAAACAACTCATTCCCAGATGCACCAAAGAAAAATTATCCAAACTAAAGCTTATAAAGAGAAAATAAAATTAAATTACTCATAGAAATTTGGTCGCGACAGTCCAGACAGTGGTCATCTTCGCCATTGCTGAAATCCACCTCCACTGCCTCCTTAGCTCATACGCGATACCCTACTTCCAAGACAACTGGACACTTCCATAGTCCTCTTCGCGTCGCTGCACTCGAGCTCGTCTATCATCGGTCTGCCTATCGCGAATCGTCATACGCTACATCCCTTCCAACAGTGTCGATCCTCCTTACCTACCCTATCGAGTACGCCCTTCCCCTTGCGCCGCCACTCAACGTCGCCACTCCATCACGATCGACTTGGCTTCGAACGAAGACGTGGGCCTCCCTGGAATTCGACCCACGCAAGCATTCGCGATTCTCATCTGCCCTTTTTTTTTAGAGATGAAGGTGATTTGCCGGCCATTAAAATCGATCTCACTTCAGCCCTATTATTTTTCTGAATTGTGAAGGAAGATACACGTTTAAAACGAGAAGAGGAGACAAGCTAGGTCGGCGAAATTCAGGTATTAGGATGGCTCGAGTACACTTAGGGTGGCTGCTGATTTAACCATTATATTTTTATATTTTTAATATTATTAAATTTTCAAAATATCTCGTTTAGCATAATGCAAAATCTCGAACCCCGAATCAGACATGCCGACAGGCGTTTATAAGGTTTTACCCGCATTTCGAACACAATGGAATGTGTTTCGGAGGCTAATTTGATCGTATGCGCGAGTTGCGGAAGTAAACGATCAATTTTAAATCAAATCGATTAAAATAGTTCGAAGTGTTTTGAACTGCCAGGGTCAAACAACAACTCCGATTGCTACGAAAATTGAAATCCAATAATAACTAACTATTACGGATCCAATGAAACTTGTTTCGTCGAATTCTGAGACTGTGCCTTGGAAGGCTATTTTTAAATGTCAATTTAAACGATATATTATTAAAATTGAACAAATTACCTTTATATTAAATTCCAACTATTCAATTATCTTCAGTATCATCATTATAAATTTTTATAAGCCTTCAAATTACTTTAAACAGGCTTAGAAATTGCAGATTCAACAATTTACCCAATTCCAATTATTAAATTCAATATTTAAACTATATAATTCAATGATTTAATTATCAAGTAAATATTGATATCTTGAATTCAAGTTAAAATTAACTTTTAAATGTTTAAAATCAATTTAATTATTCCATTTTAAATTGTTAAAAATTCTGGGTCGTCACAATGGCACTTGATGCAATAAGCAAGCTTAAAGGGTCAGTGAGAGTAGCAGGGACATGCATGAGGATATCAGAAGAAACATGCATATTTGTGACATTTACATTTGAAACATGCCCAAGATTATCAAGGACATGCACAACCTTATTTATAAGTTGTTCAATGTGATAATCAATGTTTTCAGGATTATTTAAACCAACATCCACTTCATCAAGTTCGTCAATCAGTTCACCATCTTCAATGCACCCCTCAGTGCCATTTTCATCTTCCAATACTCGGAATTTATTAGCAGTGTTTATGTTACCAACCACCTAGGGACTGCATGCAGAATTAATGTCTATTTATTAACCTCTTCAATGCTTTTCTCAGCCAACACTTTTTCATGCACAGACAAAGTATCTTTTTTGCTTTTCATTTCTAATAAGATTTCCACTAGATGTTGCTTTAACAACCATGCTTTCCTTCCCTTTGGCATTATTCCCGGTGTATCCCACCCTCTTCCAAACATTCCTAACATTATTTGTATTTCTAATAGTAGTAGGATCAATAGTCACTAGTTTAGACTTATTATTCTCAGGTGTTTTAGTTTGTTCCTCGGCAGTAACCGCCTCCAACTGGTGTAAAAGGCAGTTATCTAGGGTGTGATCAAATATTGAGCATTCACAGCAAATTTCAGGCTTCCACTAGTAGTAGGCCTTCACTATCTATCCAGTGCCATCATCAAGCAAGACAATAAACTTATTGATCAAATCAGACTTGGGGGTAACTTCAACTAAATATTTTGCATAAGAAATTCTTTCCAACTTCTCTGTCATTTTGTCAAGACACAAAAGCTTCCCTATTCTACTGGAAATTAAATTAATGCCAAGAGGGGACTAAGCAAAAATTGGAATATTCGATAAATGTATCCAAACTGGTACAAAGTTCACATTACCATGCACGTTACTGACCATATGGTTCCATTCCTTAATTATAAACATCTTATTCTTTTCATTATGGGTCACCCTTAGCTTGCCTCTTCTATCTTCATCATTGGAAAGCAGGAATATAAAGACAGTCCCATCAGATTGGACTTTAATGCTGCCTTTAAGTTTTCAGATCCTTTTTAAGTGTTGTATCACTACTATGTAGGATAAAGGCTTGTTAAGGTAGAACCCAACCACATAATCGTGCCGTATTTCTCTGTCGGCATCTGGGATAACTTGTGGTGGAACCAAAGCTTTGCCAGAAAACATTTTGGATCTCAACGGGTAGGTACTTCCATGCATTGCGAGGTTTCATTTTAAAAGAGAGAAGTTCATAATTGTTGAGGTAAATCATTAGGGGGAGAGACAGATGAGGTGGATGAGCTTGGAGTGGGAATGGAGGGAGAACCATAAGGGGAGGGAACATGTAAAGGCGAAGGATCAGGGACAAGGGGGATACAAGGAGGAAGGCGCGGCAGGAGGGATGGAGGAGGAGGAAAAGGGAAATCAAGTTGGGATGGGAACGCTAGGGTTGGATGAGAGGGCGAGAGAAGTACTAGACGTAGCCATTGAAAATTGGAAAAAGTGGGAAATAACCTTTCTATGTTAAATTATTTTATTATATAAATAGTATACATATACACATACATACATACGTCATATATATACACACATATATATAAACACAAACATATTAGTGCACTAGGAGCATCATCGGTCGATAACTAGCGGTATCGCAAGTTAAAATAATTCGATCGGTTTTACCACTTCTCCTCCTTCTCCTTATTATTCTTTTCTCTGATCAGGGCATACAATATTATTTATCATACATCAAACCAAGAAAATACACACACACACACATACATACACAATGAGTTATAGGATTTAAACATAGACGCGTGAGTAAATTTACTCACCTATAGCTTTTCTTACTTCTTCTTCTTCTACATATGCAATTTATAAAATGCTAAAGCATCACCCAAAACCATAACTTCTTCATATGAATGACTGTAAGCTAGTATCGAGATGCACGTACTCTAATTTGAGAATTTATAATGATTTATTTGATTTTAATTTAATTTCTTAAGGAAGGAGGATTTCATGCTTTTTTTCCTTCAAGAAGTAGAGTTAGAAATTGGTAAGGAAGAAGTATAAATAAACTAACATTTACAGCACAAAGAGAATTGCCTCGAATTAGAAGAATCTGAAAGTTGAGCAGGCTGAGTTTGGCATAGCCTTTATTTATAGATACAAGCATATATATATGTGTGTGTGTGTGTGTGTGTGTGTGTGTGTGTATCCTTCTTTTCTTTTCTTTTCTTTTACAAACTGTTATTCTATTCAACTCAAACCGATATCAATTCTCAAATAAGAGCTATATTTACGTTACCAAAGCAATAACATAACTTAGGGAATTTTATAGAATATATTTCCCATAAGTTCTTTTTATTTTAACTATTTTTTCAAAAATATTCGGTTTGGATAACCCAAATTAATCCAAAATTCCACTTTACAATTATTTCTGACTTAAATCGATATTATTAATTCCATTATAATTTTACAAAATAGTTTCTGTATTTTAAATTATTTTAATTTAATTACCATATATTTACATTTTAAACCCATTTATTAAATCAATTCCAAAATTATTCTAATGTAATGTTTAAGCATCTGTTTCAATTAATTATACCATCATTAATAATTTAATTAGTTAAATCATCATTAATAATTTTTAATTAAATACCCTTCAACACCGGCTTGTTACATGTACACAATACCAAAGTATTATTTTCCTTGTGTGGATTGTGATTTGTTCTTGAAGTGCCTTGCACTACCCAGTTGCCACAAGTCGGGCGTACCAAACCAATATATAAACTGCCCAAACCATACATATACATATACGTATACATATACATATACACACACACATATACATATATAAATCACTTGAACCACATATTCGTATATTCATATAATATATTTTATTCACTATTCGGTATTCCCAAGTCAGGCATACCAAACTTTACATAAACTTAAATTGTGTGTCGGCAAATCATCCTGAATTGCCATTAGCTACCAGAAAGACCTATCGAGAGCCACAATCAACTTGTAGACTCACTTGAAAACCCACATCTCAAAAGAAATTGGCTTGTAGGTCCTGTCACAGCACCCAATCATACTATGGATGTAACGACCCACAAATCCGTACCCGTCGAGTCGACACTATTCTAACAACCCGATTTTTCGACGCTCGAAAATCGACATCGTTACATTGGAACAGTATATGAACTACTCTAGACTAGCGTCCCAATCTCTCTCCACCCTACTCCAAGACCATGTCTGCAGGTCGTGCGACTAATTGGTACATTGGATTCCATACACCAGTTGGGAGCCCCAAAATATGTCATCTCAATATCCATAACAATTCACTCAAAAAATTATATAAACAATTCAACAACAATGTATCTTACTTAAGCACAGAAAAGAGATTGTCCTTGGTCTTTGGCCATCCTTTATCCTCTTTCGGTAATATCATAGATGCCAATATTAGATTCAATCTGGAAATGACTATTAAGTAGATTCATGGTAATCGAACTTGGATTAGCATACTGGGGTCAATTCCATCCTATCCTCGTACCCTACTTGCTTCCATCACGTATGGCTAAAGATGTTCCCCTCCCTCAATTGATCGGGGTCACCGCAATGTTTATACCTTCCTTTGGTTTCCTTTAGTGATGTCCTCTTTAATATCATACCTAAGCTAAGTAGTTCCATACAATGTGAAATACCTAGGAAAAGGACTTATTGTTGAGTTATGCTTCACCTCAATCAACCAACCAACTTCGTTACACGAAGAGATGCTTTGTTTGGCAGACTACCAATGAAAGAACGTGGAACGGCTGGTAAATTAATTGGAAGGTCCAAGTATATTAATCTAGGCGAATCCTAGTTTAGAGAGAACTATTATGCCAGTTGGATGCAAAGTGACTTAAAATACATCAATTGGTTTTCAACTACTGCTTGGGCTGGTGCACATTTAGGACCTCATGAACGCTCCCATATATGAGACGTCTTGGCAACGAAACAACCGAGTTGTTGAACTGGTATGTGTTGGTCAAGCATTTCACTAATCTAGCAATTATGTCTTCTTCATATTATTTTATAGAAGTATCAAACTTATTTTATAAAATAATATCATTGCCGAATCAATCCTACTATAGCTTAATATCACTTGATTCTTCTATTAAAATTAAGTTAGCTATTAATAAGGCCTTCAAATATTATACAGCTCATATATATTATATAAATATATATGTGTGTGTGTGTGTGCACGCGTGCGTGCGCATGCGTATGCGTGTATGTATTTATGTATGTATAACCATATTTCACAAACCATTTCTTAAGGTCTAAAGTTAATAAATCAAGTTATAACAATAATTAGGATTTTATAGTCTTAATCAAACCCTATTAAATAATATAATAATTCTTTTATTATTTTTAACTTTTCAAATCACCTTCACAAAAATTCACTAATTAGTTAATTATTGAATTACACCATAGTAAACCAATACCAAGGCCAAATAAACTTCAAAGCCATTTTAATATAAGCTTAACTCACTCAAACAATTATTTTAGCCTTACAGCTTAGTTTAAAGGTCATACTTTTAAATTTCGATTAGTAATAAAATATATAATATTATTTTTATTACTAATATAACTAACAAATTAGGGTTTAATTAATCTATAACCGTGTTATAAATTAATATCGACTCCTTCAAATTCTATTCAATACTAACAGAACAAAATATTTATATATATGGAATTTTAATCAATTATTCTGAATATCAGCTCAAACCAATCGAATCAAACAGGAGAATAATATATATATATATATATATATATATATTATTCTATCTATTTTAGGTAAAAAAATAATAATATAAATAACTATGGGGATTCATACTGAAAAATAAATTAATAATTCCGCTCACCTGAACCTTAATTTCTCATGTGTCTAGATCTAGTCCAAGCCCATACCATATCTTAGATAAATTCCTTTATGAATGGAAAGGTGAAAACCCAACTCTACTAGACCCTTATGCAATAGATACGAATTAAATACAAAATGATAAAATTAAATTAATTTAATCATCTTAATTAATTTTCCCCTTCTTCCCTAAACTATCACTCTTATACACAAAACGTACATGCATAACCACACCTACAACTTTCCCCATCGATTCTTTGCACCACACTATGTTAAACGACAAACCGCCGACTCTAATGCGTCACACTGTGCATTCTCTCGGCAATGGGCTTCAACTCATCAACTCTGGCTACCTTAATCAAGATGCCACACCTGACCTCCTTCTACGGACTAGAAATGTCGCAACCACCAGTAATCAACCGAAGTCAAGCTTTTTTGGGGGAAGACATGCCTCTTAAAGGAGCACGATGGCATACTCCGCTTCATGTAACTTCTCTCCAAGCTCTACAAAACCACGACACTAACCATGGCATGAAAAGGTGATTCACGGCCAATCTTCGATGCACGCTACAATGTCTACATGGATGTGATGCCATCCTCTCCATGAGTCCAACTGATCCATCCCTGGTATCTAACGCGGAATGAAGCTCTTGATTTAATTGAAAAGGAGGAGCAGCCTTTTTCTTCATTCACTATGGAGAGAAAGATCAAAATGAGGAGAATAAATAATCGGTGAGGTATATACATATATACTTATATTAATATATAATTTCTTAAATAAATCGCCTCATTCGAACACATGACACATCGGATCGCTAAAAACTCATCGGTGCACATCACCTCATTTTTCCTGTCTCGATGGCATAAATTTCACCATCATCCAGAACGAAGCTTCGAGATGATAATTTTATGCGTATTGATGTCGTTTTGGCCATCGGATCATCTGATACTAAAAGTTCTTCAACCGTACGTCTCATAATGAAGTCCCCATCCTAGAATCACAAGCCGTCGATCGAGCTGGTACTGGACTCGACTACACTTGTATTTTTATAAAAAATACGTATAACAATATGTAAATTGTGAAAGTACCATGACTCTAAACATAGCGATATTTATACTCATTTAGATTTGCAACATCGATCTATACTTGACAGAAGTAGTCATGAATTCTAATTCGACCATATGCCGAAAATCAGATTTTGGACCTTTAGTTAATTAACGATTCAATATTTAAATTACTTAATTAAAATTCAATCGTTAGAATGCAGGTTATTACATTCTCCCCTCCTTAAAATAATTTCATCCCTAAAATTACTACGAGCATGACAATGCTACCCGACAGACCAAAAAACTTCCAAAGCACTGAATAAACCTCTTAACCCTTAGGATCTAAAAAAATCCTCTTGTTTTGAAAAAATTCGACAGCACCTCCTTTGCGTGGCTAGCTCCGAAAAATCTAAAAACAATATATATACATCTCATATCCGAGGCATCCCATATCTGAGGCATCTCATTTATAAAGACATACAAGCGTATATATCCATAATATCTACACTATAGATCTTACATGCCTCTTCCATAACAAGAGCATGGCATTTAAATGTGAATATGAGAAAATAAGCATCCCAATAGCGCATGGTTGTATCCATGTACCAAATCATGTACCCATCAAAGAGGGTTATACATAATTGTAACATTATATCATGAATTTAAGCATGTTATATCGTATTTAGCAATAATAACAAATAAATATGCTATATCAAACCATGCAATAAACATACCAAACAACTATATTATAACAATCTATGAAATAGACATCCCTAGTGCAACATGCATCTCAAATAAACAATTTATAACAAACCATGCAACATGCATCTCAAATAAACATGTTATAACGAACTATGCAACATGCATCTCTAATGCAACAGACATCTCACATAAACATGTTATGACAAACTATGCAACAAACATTTCTAGTGCAACGGGCATCTCAAATAAACAAGTTACCATTTAGAATAACTGCTACACTCTTAATATATCAGTAACAGCAAAGAAAGCTTTACACTATGCTTTCTTACATTTTAATAAAACAAAAAGGAAAACAAAAATTTCCCTAAGTAATTAGAGGAATATCAATACAAAGCTCTATCGAACACAGACATGCTTAACCCCATCTGTCTGAAGCCACATAGCCCTATTCTCAAAAGTATAAACAGGTCTTCAAGGTCTAAAGCCACATCCAGTTCACAACAACTTTCTCTAGTCGACTCGATGACATTACCATAATTTCACACTTATACAAACATAATTCACATAATAATACGTGCACTCCTTCTAAGGAAAAGGAAAATTAACATAATATGGTAGAAATAAGAACAAATGATGGACAATCAATATGTAATAAAAATAAACAATCAATAAATAATCAAGCAACAACAAGAATCAAGAAATAACAAAAATCAATCAACAAAAACAAACAAACCCTCAATATCAAGCATAAGCACTAACAGATGATAATAATCAACAATGATTACCATACAAACAACCAATCATTCAAAAAGAGTCTATAACAACACGCATGGTAACCAATAATAATCATAGCATGCATGCCAAGCAGTAAACTTCCATGGGTACGTTCAACATCCAAGATGAACCAAATGATTAAGCGGTGCAACTCCCTTTCATGAATACAATATGTGAAAGACTATCACACCTCCCGCTCTTAAAAGAAAATTTTATATCATATGCTAGGTCACCGATTCTCAAAACTCACGAATAAACCTAACAATCTAAGTACCAACTTTCCTTTCCTTTCGAACAGAATCATTCTCTAAAGAAGAAAAGCTTACTAATTAAATCATTATTAAATGACAACCTACAAATGGTTAGGCTTACTCAGGTTCAAACTGACTTCAACCATACAATGATAATAAAGATAACAAACTAAGTGTACAGCAACACTCTCCCAAGGAAGTATCATATCGCCACTTAGAAGATTATCCAAATCGTCACAAAATTAGTTAAGAAGTTCTACCCTAAACTATCACAAGCTATCTTAACTATACAACACTAAAATAATTTTACAATGAATAAAAACCATTCAAAATAATATATGATGGCTGATTAAGTCCTTCGTTCACTTGCAAGATTTTTTCTATTAAATAGGGTAGGTCATGATTCCTCCTATGAGAATTTTGATCGGACTCCTTAGTTCGATCATCGAAAATTCCTCACGGGACCATAGTCATGTTTCAAAAATCTCTAAGTCAATCTAAAAATCCGACCCAAGTGCTCGCCTTTAAGAATCAAATAAAAAATCATTAAATAACTAGTTCCAATCACCTAGAAACCCCAGCTTAAACCAGGGATTAAAAACTGGTACGTGAATAGACTGATCCTTATAGGCACCATTGCAGTTCATGGGACTAATCACACCACTTAAGGGGTGTTAACACAAGGCTAAACACTTGTAACACGAATGAATTAATGAGAAACGTAGAATTTTTTGCTCAATCCTTGATTATTTCTGGGCAACCACCGAATCCTACTTGGATACATAATCTAAGTCACACTTCACGTGACAACCCTACTCAAATTAAAAGCTCGTGCATAAAGTTCAAATGGTAGTACTCTTAGTCATTGTACCTTTACTCAACAGCCAAGGTTACCCATACAAGATTAATTATTGCAAAAGAATTTACCTACCATATTAGCGGTCAGGAATGAGATCAGACTAAGAAATAATCCCAAACCCATGCATTAAGAGCTTACGCTGGCTTCCTTGCCTACTTCAAAGGAATAATAACCATCTCCGCCCTGAATTTATCCAAAAGGTTAAATTAGCTAACATACCCTTTCACTGACAAGCTACCTTACTGTAAATAGATGAAATGCTTGAATTGTTTCTATCTCATAAATAAACTGAGACTCAATGCAATGTTTAGAATCAATCCAAGTCATGGCCTGCTCATTAATCTCTACTACTACTATGCCCTAAGGCCTACATCGCCTACAACGGCTACCATAGGTGTTGAAATGTTCATAGATGATGCAATATCCCTTACGGTATTCCAATAGTCTTTGAACCAACTAAGCATCTCAAATAGTGTATCTACAGTCGCTTTTGCACCCCGTCAGCTTTTACAAATAGCCTTAAATGAAGATACCTTAGCCAATAGCGATTGAATAAATCAAAATCCAGGAGACAAGTGGTGTATGAAGTATTTTATGTAGAAAAATTTAAGTATGCTCTCTCAACATATTCCATCTACCGAGTTACCCAACTCAAACCGGTCTATTTAGTCATGAGTTTTGAGCCTAAGCTCTGATACGAACTGCGACAACCTGCCCTTCGCAATGGGAAGATAACGTATGATATATTGACAGTCCGTTGGGATAAAATTAAAACAAAACATCATACTAGGCATATCGATACAATCACACAATGGGAAGATAATATATGATATATTGACTATACCTGAACATAATAGGATAAACAATAAACAAGAGAATGCACTAGTGGAAGCAACTAATAAATAATATCAATACGTAAAGTCAGAATACATTAATTCTATGCATATGGAGTTCTGAATGTAGTTTCTAATATCACCAGTCTCATATACAAAATAGCATGTCTTCCTTGTAACGCATCATTAATAATTATAGTACATATCCAATATATCGACTTTACGCCACCAGAATGCTCCAGTTGTCCTGTAAGCCTACACCCAAAAGCACCCGACTTTCAAACTACTTAATTAACTATCCGAGAGTTTTCATGACATAAATAGACAATTAAAAAACATAGATAAGACATAAAGCCTGATGTGAGGGGGAATATCTCTAAGTAGTGTATATACCTATAATACATCTAATAAACGCGGGCAAGGATCAATGGGGTAATACTAATCATAGCTTGTCCTACTTTATCTATACCCCACAAGTCGAGATGATACATGATAGTGATTCTCCAATTAAAATAGCACACACTACATAAAGTTATGCCACCGAATATGAAAAACAAGCTTAGGGGGTAATACTACACTTCATAAGCAATAGTGCCATGGATATCTCAAACCCTATCAAAGCATCTAAAATGTAACACAAATACAACGATATAACTATGCTACTAACATATCATCTTCATACCCAAAACCTAAATACAAATATCTATCACTGATACCCATTTCGAATTGCTATTAGCCACCAATGAGACCTACCGAGGTCCATAACTAACTTGTGGACTTCCCTAAAAACCAACACTTCAAAAGAAGCTGGCCTGTAGGCCCTATTACAGCACTCAATCATACTATAGAACAATATAACTGACTCTAGTCCGGGTAAAATCTCGCTTTGTCCCTGCTCAAGGACCACGTTTGTAGGTCATGCACCTCAATGGTACAATGGATTCCCTTACTAGCATACTTTCCTTTGTCTACACTGACATATCAGAACCATATCTTAACACTAAACTCCATGTACACCCTTCCCACATGGGTACTATAACACCCCACCTCTATACCTAAACTATCCTAGAGTATTACTAAGTAATACTCTTGGATAATATGAAGAATGAGGTTATATGAGGTATATACATGAATATTCTATTGGGCTAACACTGGTATGTATAAAATCGAATAAACAACTCACTTTTACGTACACGGTATCATAACAAAGCAATAAACAAGTGTGCCTCAAGGACACAACAATACACCATATACAATAAATAGTAGAGAGGCATCATCGTAGCGATAATATATAACATATACAATATATACATCAAATATCCATTATTTCTAAAATATTTGATACATAAACCCAATATACATTTCAATGGCATACATATCTAATGACATAATATATAGTAATATCCAATGATAACCTATCCTTCATCCATGCCTAATATTCACAAACTGGTCATCTTTTCTCTGAACCTAAAATGTCTCAGACTGACTTGAATATTACGTAAATAACATATGGATCAAACCATGTCTAAATATAATAGTTAATATACATATGTAACTCAGTATATGCAGGGTATAATAATATGATAACACCATCTATATAACTCATGAAAACAACTAAATCATTAATGTATGCATGTGTATATATAGTAATGTACGTGTGGTATATAATTTTATAATTACAACAATCCCAAAGTATCACAAAACCACACAAAAAGATGTCATCAAGCATGTAAAACCATATAAAATAATGAATCACGGAATCAATGTCAAATGGGTGAATCATCCATATCAAAGCCATTATCCAAAATTAAGAAAACATCAATACTTGAGATATCATCGAGTATAGTCAGGCTAGCACATGCCGATGTCCAAATATACCCCTTAATACCAAATTATAAAATACCATCGTGAATCAATATAAAAAGGCCACCTATCTATGAAATCGTATACAAATAAAGATAAGTGGATCACTATACTTTGGACACCTATTGTAGGTATAATCACATCTCTCCATAAAGAAATAACACAAATTAACAAACGATGATAGTTTTTGATTGTACGATAGGCACAAAGTCCCCAGTAGAGTCATATATCAACATATGGGTACCCATCTATATCCATACTTAGGTAAGGTGTAGCAATAGTATATGCTAATCTAACTAAAAGGTAGACTGATGGTCATTTTCCTACTCCAGGAGCACAAGTGTTATCCACTCGGATCTGCTCCTATATTCTTCGATTGCCACCACGATAATCATGAAAATATCCACCAGTGTGCTCGTCAATGCAAGGATTCCCAGTAATGACCCAGTTTCAGCCCCTATGGTAATAGACTGTTGTCCTAGGTGACACTAAGGACTAAGGGTTAACCACCCAGTTGTGGATACTACAGTGTATTAAGGATCTAGGACATGACCCCATGATCAGGCTGCAAGGATGGATGTTAGCCATATGATTCTCTCCAATATCAAAAATCAGGAGTACATCATGATAGACTATCTACATATAAACAACCCAAACTATGCATCTACAATTATATATATACATACATACATATATGTATATGTATATATATATATATATATATATATATATATATATATATCTGTAACAGCCTGCAAATCCGTAACCCTTGAGTCAACACTAATCTTCATTAATCAACTCAAGATGTACAGAAATATGAACCATTTGGGTTAAAGAAGAAGAGGTAGAAGAAGAAAATAGAAAACAACAACAGAATCTAACCATCGCAGCGGAATAAAATATAATAGATAATAATAGATCTTTACACAACAACAAATATATCTGTTTATACATTACATCATTAGAGTACAGCATCAGAGTCCAATACAATCAACAACACAACTTAGGACGATTATAATATCTCGTCCCTCCAAAAACTGAATACACAGCGGAATATTTCATACAAATACGGAAGCACGTATCACCATCCAGCTCATCTCCTGAGCTCCACAGCAACCTTTCATGTATCCTATAATACTCGATCTGACCCAAGCATTATAAGTAAATAACGCCCGAGTCAGTCTGCAATATCAGCGTGAGAAATCACACTCAAATTGATTATTAAACTTTCAAAATCCTTTTGAAAACAAAAGCATCTCGTAAGACCACGCCACAAATAAACATGTCGGGTTTTTACCTTACGATAGCCAAAACACTTTTTATTAAAATCCTCTGATATTATAATAGGGTCTATTTACAAATACTTATTAAAATAGCCGAAATTGTTACATGATTAAATTCTATCTACTAGCCACAAAGTGGGTAATACAAACAAAAACCGTAAAAGGCACGTAGGGAGAATGGATTTCCAACTAATGACTAGGCACTGGGGTACCACCTGTCACAGTGCGTGGCCTAGATCACCGTACTGAGAATTACTCCCAATCCCCTGAGACACAAGATCGGGACTACCCCTTACTGGATAATCCCAAGTAAGATCATCCCATGGTTGGGATCAGCAACCGCACCACTAAGCCGAATAAAAAGGGACATCTAGACAGGGATGACCTCACCCTAATGGGCGCTACCCACCTTGCCTTGCTGCATAACCCCTGATTTTCAGTCATTCCCAGTTGATGAGGCTTGAGGCTAAGCGTTACCTTTTTAGAACATATCCCTTAGAATGCTCAAATCGCCACCTGACGATGTTCTGAAAGCATTCATCCATACAAGTCCGTCCCGGGTTCGAACGGAACCGAAGGCACTACTCCTACAAATCCTCAGGATTAGTAGCGACTAGCCCTTGCACTTCACTGCTCCATCTTCGAATCCAAACTCTTGTTTTCCACACGAAAACGTACAAACCGGATCGAAGTGGTTTTTGAGAAATAAATCCCGGTCTCTTTGAAACGATCAGCGCATTGGCCAATATTGATAGTCGGTTATTTAACTATCAATTAACATTCACAAACAACCATCAACAATAAATAATTTGACCAAATCATTTATTAACCTCAAAATATCTTCACAAGATATATTTCCACTTTCAACACTTTTGAAAAACAGTTTTCAAACCACATTTTCTCATGGAATGAATTTCCAAATATTTATTTCCACTGAAAACACCAAGTACAAAGCTTTGGATTTTTAAAACAATTTAAAAACACTTTATTTTAAAATATACTTCAACATTTAAATTGAAAACTACTTCAATACTTTATTATATATTATAGGAATATTTGAAAATGAGGTTACTTTATAAAATATAAAACTAGATTTCTCTTTTTTAAACAAAATACCAAGTCATCTTTTAAATAATTACTACGATAATAGATTTGAAAAATATTTACTTTAGAATTTAAACATTTAGAATTAATAAATTTTCTAAAACATGCTTTTTAAAACAACATTAAAAAATTTAACATATATTTAAAAATTTGCTTTGAAAACGTACTTGGCTATCCAGGGAAATATACTTCTCTTCACATCTTTTAAAAATAAATCACTATTTATTTTTAAATAAACTTTTCCATTCCATTAATAAATTCCCACCTTGAATTTATTCTTCCAAATATCCACTGATATATTACTTCACTTTTACAAACCCATTTTATAAATCCCATAGCCTCATTTCCCTTTTTAAAATTCCAATTTTAAACACATAAATCAATTTCAAATTGATTTCCAGATCATTCCATTTTGATATAATTTCCTTTACTTACTCATTTATTTCAAAACCCATTGACTTCAAATTTTTATTCCTTAATTATGATTTAAAATATTTTAACTCAAACATACCTATTTCAGATTTTCTAAATTTCTTCTTTATTCTTTTCAATAATTTAAATCTTAAATTTAAAATAAATGCTTTATTCTTTTAAATAATAACACTGAAGTTTAAAATTCATTATCTTCCTGTGTTTATTCAAAATCCCCTTTTCATATACGGAATTTATTTATTAGAATTTTAGAACCACTATTATTCTTATCCAGTTCATTCTTAATTTATTTAAATTCTCTATAATTATTTCACTTACAAATTCTCTTCTTTTACTTTCTTTTCAAAAATCCAATTCTATATATTTTGATAACTCAGTGTACCGAAATATATTCAAGTAAGCCATGGCTTTCAATATTCCAATGATCCATAATATTCATCACAGAATATCAAATATTCATAACAGAGAATATTAAACAATATAAATAATTTTGAGAATCCAGTTGGATCCCTCCAACCTGTTTCCCTGCATCCACAGATGTTAGCACAATAAAATACCAATTCCACTCCAAGGTGGGATTTCGCGGTATATGGGATTAATATAATATCATCCGCTATTATGCAGCGCATAGGGTCTCATCCGCTATATAATACGGGAAAATCAATCACTCCAATATATACTATATACTACTATATAATATACCGCATCCAATAAATTCAATCATTTAACCAAACATTTAAATTTAACTATTTAAATTTAAATAACAACCAGATGAGTGAGATTAACTCACCTTTTGATTTTCGTTTGCAATCCACTACAGTCTTGCCTTGGTTCTCCCGATTTCCGACCTTGTATAAATATTATACGGTTTATTAATATTTGAATATATCCAATAATTTATTTTCATTTATTACTTTAATTTAAACTAATTTTCCTTTGAATAATAATTCTTTTTTTTAGCGACTTAATAAATTGAATAAGTTACTTAAACCAGTTAATCACTATAATCCATTATTTTAAAATAATTTAGTAAGTGAAAATATGTATATATGTGTATTTATTCTATTTTCCTTGAAACTAGATACACTTAGAACCCAATTTATATTGATTCAAGAATCTAATTTCTAAATAAACCTTTGACATTTAAAATTCCTATATGCACATATATATTCAAAAAATCTCCCTGTCTAGATTGTACCTTTCTTTACTGTAAATACACACACACACACACACACACACACACACACACACACATATAATTAAACTGAAATAATGAATTTTAATTAACCAGTTTTGAACTGATGACTAGCCTAATTATTTGTCTTATAGTTTGCAACTAAAAAAATAGTTTAATCAAATACAAAACAAAATAAAATAAAATAAAATAAAAGAAAGGTTACTAAGATATCGACTGCCGCCACTCTCATCAGAATTCGACACCAAAAACACTTGACAGAAAATAATCCACGATCAACTCCCAAAGCCAACCAACACAAACCCCTCACTGCAAAAACTCATCACACACGAACCTCTTCGCTTCGAACCAGAACCTGCCTCCCTTGCCACTGACGTGCTCGCGACTTCAACTCGCGCTCGTATGTATCGCGACTCCAACTCGATACCTTGTCGACTCGTCTTGATAGTGGCCCAACATCTAGTGTACATGGATCCATTCCAGCTACCATCTCAAACTTTGTTCGTCGTCCAAGGTCGCAAGGTCTCGCATAGGAATGATCGCGAACCCTAATTCGAACGGCGCTGTCGAACAGAGGGTAGGAGTGTTGACTATTTGAATTGAAGAGGAGGGAAAGACTCACGACTTCGATTTTTTTCTCTTAGCGTCGGCCATTCTCGAATTGGGGATACTGAAGTTTGGGGGAGAAGAATTGTTTTTTTTTCTTTTTGGACGAGAAGGAGGGACTCATATACTTTTTTTCACAAAAAGAATATCATACGAGAGAAGCTAAGGAAACGTATACACTTCAACTTGCAGGAAGGTGGCTATGACTTTGACCCAGATGATTAAAGCTGATGTATGTCTTGATCAATCAACAACGAATATATATATATTTATTTAAATTTTAAAACGTCTCGAATCTGCAACTTAAAATCTTAACCTCCTATCGAGGCGTGCCACTAGGCATTTATAATGTTATATCCCTATTCCGAACGCAAAGGAAAAGGTTTTGAGTCCAAATTCGATTGTATGGAGAAGATAGCTTTTTGAATCCAGTTATTTTATTTAATTTACGTTGTAAGTTTCAGCGCGTTTACCTACCGTACAATCACACGACAACTCCAAACGCTACGAAATTTGAAATCTAATAATAATGCACTATTACGAATCTAATGAAACTGGTTTCATTGAAATCCGAGACTGTGCCTCGGAAGGCTATTTAAATATCAATTTTAAACGATTTATCTTTAAAACCGAACGAATCACTTCCAATTTCAATTTAAAAGCTTTTATTATCTTCAGGACTATCAATATAAATTTTACAAGCCTTCAAATTATTTTAACAAGCTCGAAACTCCAAAATTTATATTTTTACCCAATTTCCAGTAATTAAATCCAAAAATTAAATTTCCAAATAATGGTGATATTTGAAATTTAAGTTACAAACTAACTTTTAAATATTAAAATCAATTAAATATCCCAATTTTAAATTGTCCAAAATTCTGGGTCGTCACAATATCACTTGAACCACATTTTATATATCCGTAAAATATATTTTTCCATATTCGACTGCCCCTAGTTGGGCATACTGAACTATGCATACACTTAAATTGTGTATCGACAAATTGTGCTAAATTGTCATTAGCTACCAAAGAGAATCATCGAGAAGCACAACTAACAGATAGACTCCCTTGAAACCCAACACCTCCAAATAAGTTGGCATGTGGTCCTATCGCAGCACCCAATCATACTATAGAACAACATATAACCTACTCCAGATTGGTGTTCCAATCTCTCTTCGCCCTTGCTTCGGGACCAAGTTTTGTTGTCTACACTAACATGCCAGACTATATGTAAGCATTAAATCCAGTTACACCCTTCCCACATGGGTACACAACACTGAAGGATTATCATCCCAGTATGGATCGTGATTTGTTCTTGAAGAACTTCGCACTACTCGGTTCCCATAAGTCGTACATGCCAAACCAATATATATAAACCACCCAAACTATGCATCTATAATTATGTATATCTATAAGTATGTCTGTATATAAATCAATTGAACCACATCTTTATATATCCATATAATATATTTCGTTCACAATTCGGTAACCCCAAGTAGGGCGTACCAAACTATGCATACGCTTAAATTACATACTGGAAAATCATGCTAAATTGCCAGAAGCTACCAAAGAGACCTATTAGAGCCACAACTAACTTGTGGGCTCCCTTGAAAATCAACACCTCAAAAGAAATTAGCATATACATTCTATCACAACATCCAATTATACTACAAAATGGTATATGATCTACTCTAGACTAACGTCCCAGTCTCTCTATGCCTCACTCTGGGACCACGTCTGTAGGTTGTGTGCCTCAATGGTATAATGGATTCCATACACTAGTCGATAGCCTCAAATTAGACATACCGAAATAATATATAAATTCTTTAAATCGTATGTCAATAAGTATGTATGTATAATATTCCATGCATCTTCCAATAGTCCCAAGTCAGACACACTAGAACTGTATTTATATATATAGACATATAAATCACATAAACTATATTAATGTGTTTATATATATACATAACCAGTCCAACTATTTGGAACTAATAAACACATATTGTGCATATTTATATACGTGAAAACAATGCACAACCAAAGTAACAAATCTATCATCTCAATATCAATAACGATTCCTACATACAATTATATAAACAATTCAACAATAATGCATCTTACTTAAGTAACGAACCTAACAATTACATCTTTGTATTATTTGACAAAAATCCTTGCCGAATCAATCCTATTATAGCTTAATACCACTTTATTCTTCTACTAAAATTAAGTTTACCTATTAATAAGGCCTTCAAATATTGTATAGCTCATGTGTGTGAGTGTTTGTACCTATGTATGTATGCATATCCATATATCGTAAACCATTTCTTTGGGTCTAAAGTTAATAAATCATGTTATAACAATATTCGAGATTTTATAACCTTAATCAAACCCTATTAAATAATACGATACTTGTTTCTAATTTCTAACTTTTCAGTTTGCCTTTGTAAAAATTCACCAGTTAGATAATTTTTGAATTATACCATAGTAATCCAATACCAAGGCCATATAAACTTCAAAGCCATTTTAATATAAGTTTAACTCACCTAAAAAATTATTTTAGCATTACATTAAATTTTAAAGGTCGTACTTTTAACTTTCAATTAGCAATAAAATATATAATAATATTTGTGTCTCTAATGGAACTACAAATTAGGGTTAAATTAATTTATAACCATGTTATAAATTAATACCTACCACTTCTAATGTTATTCAATATGAATAGATCATAATAGTTATATATACGAGGTCTTATTCAATTATTCCAAATATTTACTCAAACCAATCCAATCAACCAGGAAAATAATTATCTATAAATATAAATATATATATATATATTATTCTACCTCTTCTAGATAATATTTCTTCAATATATATAAATATAGGAATTTATATTGTAAATTTAGAGTTATGATTCCTCTCACTTAAACCGTAATTTCTTAGGTGTCCAGATCCAGTCCAAGCTCGTACCAGGTCGTAGATAATCCCACTATAAGTACAACGACAAAGATTGCATCTCGATTGGACCCCCTATGCAAGAGGTATAAATTTAATATGAAACGATGTTAATTAAAATAATCTCCTTTCTTCCCTAAATTATCACTCTTGTACACCAAACATGCATGCACAACCACAACCGCAACTTCTCTCATTGGTTCACACACTATTAAATGATGAACCGCGGCACCTATGCATCACAGTACGCGTTGTCTTCATGAATGACTTCAATGCATCAACTTCGGTCGCCCTAACCAAGATGTGAAACAACAACCTCCTTCCATGGCCTGTAAATGTCGAACCACCAGCAATCGACTAGAGCTCAAGCTTTTGTGGCAAAAGACGTGTGCTTCTTAAAAGAACACGATAGCATATTCTACATTGCCTAACTCCTCGCCAAGCTCTACCAAACCTCAATCCTAACCATGGCATGAAAAAGTGATTCATGGCCAAGCATTGCCGCACTCTACAACGACCATTGGATGTGATGCCCACCCCTTCACAAGTCTATTGGATCCATCCCCGACGTCTAAAGTGGGTCGAAACTCTTGAATTAATTGAGAAGGAGGAGCGGTCGTTTTCTTCATTAATGTGGAGAGAAATAAAGGAATGAAGAGAATAAAATATCGATGAGGGTATATACATTAATATATATATATATATATATATATATATATATATATATATATATATATATATATATAATTTCTTACATAAAATGCCTTACATTTTGAGCTCATATGATCATACGACATATTGGATTGGAATGAAACTCATCGATGCACATTACCTTAATATTTTTTCCCGATGGTATAAATTTTTTCTCCATGTAAGACGACGCGCTGGAATGATAATTTCATACAATTCGAGGTCGTTTTGGCCATCAGATCAACCAATTCCCAAAAAGTTTCAACCGTACGTCTCATAATGAAGTCCCCATCCTAGAATCACAATCCGTCATTCTAGATCGCACTGGAATCGACTATGCACATATTTTTACAAATAGTATGACAATACAAATATCGTAAAAGTAACGTGACTCCATATATAACAATACTCATACTCATTTTAATTCACAATGTTGATCTGTACTCAATAGAAGTATTCATGAATTCTAATTCGACCATATGCGAAAAATCAAATTTTGGACCTTCAATTAATTAAAGATTCAAATTCATATTAATTATCTAAATATTCAATAATTAAAATGTAGGTTGGTACACTAACTAAACTTTATCAACGTGCAAAGGACATTATAAGGATGAAAGATATAGATCTTTCAAACACCGACAGCGAAGCAAAGTGTCCTGCCCAAATAGCCCTCGCAACAAGAATGATCACGTCAACAATGGTCGTCAAGCCGATGTCAAAAGGCATCTTATCCCTCTTTACAAGCCCATGTATTATAATTATTCATATTTGCACAGGACACCGCTACCGTCTACCTCGCCACCAGGAACTAACTGCAATATCAAAAATTTGCAACCAACGAAGGTCGAAAATAGGAGGAACCTCACTGTAATGGCAAGTACTACGAGTTCCATTGAATTAATGACCATTCCACATTAGACTGCCATATGCTCAAGGATGAGATCAAAAGGCTCATCCGAGAGGAGTACTCTTCGAATTTTTTTTACATCAGGTCAAGCAAACTGCAGCGATGAACGAAAGTATCAGCCACCTCAAGACAATAACGTCTCTATTTAAGTCATCACAAGGTCCTGACCATGTGCGAGGGCCACATGTGGCCGGCCGCAGTTGAGGGGACTAGTCTCGATATTAAAGAGAAGAGGGCACTACCAGGCAGGTTTACTCATTGGAGTCCAGGATGTCGAAAGTGCCCTTACTGGAATTAGAATGACCGATCAATTTCATGACCCAGGATAAGGAAGCGACGTCATATACCTATCATGATCCTATGGTCATTACTCTTGCCTTGGCCAACTACAATATGCATCGGGGCTTCGTGGATAGGGGTAGCTTGATCAACGTCATGTTCAAAAATGCCTCTGAAGCTCTCAAGCTTCATGCCTCCAACCTCACCTCTTATGCCTGGCTTATTTACGGCTTTGGGGTATGGGCATTGTTTCGATAGGCATAACCTCACTCGTAACAGCATTCAGCAAAGAGCCCTTCACTGCAAAGTTCCAAGTAAACATTGTAGCAGTTGTTTTCTTGTCTACTTAAAAACTGTTAATAGGATGACCGATGCTTACCAAGCTTGATGTCATCTTCTCCTATAACCGCTTCATCATGAAGTTCTCTGTCTAAGACAGGGTTAGCAAAATCAGGGGTAATCAGTAAAAACGATAGAATGTTATAGAACTTCGCAGGGTATCATCATACTACAGTAAGAACAATCCCCCATCAACGTTGGGTTGCTCAATAGACCTAACAGGCCGGTCAAGGCCTTGGTTCTTTCCATTACCAACCTCAACCCCAAGGCAGTGGTAGCAACCTATACTCTCTCATGATTGGGCGCCTCATCTTAAATCCAAGAGCATCACAAACTTGGGTCAGACTCGTCATCATAAGCAAGTTCTCCTTCACCAAAAAGGGAGAGAATAACGTAAACACTTTTTCACTTATATATTCCTTGTGAACTGCTGCATATATAGCCCGTCTCACCATCAAGTTATTATAAGTGAGCCGCATATAGCCCACCTCACCATCATGCGACTCACTTACATTAGACTGTCTAGGCTAAGAAAATGCACTCTAGTTCAATTCAAGATTAATTATCTCCTCACGATAAGCGATGTTTCACCCAGTTTAATCTTATAGCTCTATGCGCTCAGGTCCTGTTCTTGTCTGCCACTTAACGCTTGATCGCTTGCCGCCCAAGAGAACCCACAAGAAAATTTCATTTTATCTCATTTCAGACAAACTACCACTCTACATCCCGCAGTCACTTAGCTGCATTAACAGCTGTATCTAGCTCGCCATACTATCACATTAATAGTTAGCTTAATCCTAAAAAGAAAGAAATTTTTGTGGAACAAATACAGGGGCCATTGGATACTCAATGCTCAACAAATAAAAAGGAGGATCATCAACACAACAAATTTCCCAAATTAGAGTTTACAACAAAAGATTTATTTCATTCAGTTCAAAAGAGCATAGGGGTACAATGCCTACCCCGTTGGGTTTACATAAATATTCATATCGCTAGCTAGTTGAAAAGAAAAAGAAAAAACGCAAAGAAGAAGAAGCACATCAACAGGTCTTCCAAGTTAGGCCAGTTTGCACACTTATCACCACCTAGAAAGCCACTGACTTCGCCAGAGAAGCACTTCAGATACTTCAATCGAACCAAAACTGGTTGAAGAAAACGGAGCATGCTTCCATCTTCGAAGCCTTACACGTTGAGTCTCACAAGAGATCCTGAAAAGATTCTTGACAACCTCACCAAGGAGTAGACCAAGGTTAGGTTATAGTAGAAGAAGCAGAGGCTACAGCCCCTTCTCCTACCAAAGAAGCGTAGAAGCGTCCTAACCGACATGAGGTCGGGAGTGTTAGAGCCTCAAAGAAATGAAGATCCTTTGCTTCACTTGGATCATTGGTTTGAGATCGACGTCTAACGACTATCCGAACTTTAGTCGGCAGGCAAGGGTCCAAACCAAGCGCTAATGCATAATCTGCCCTAAGCAGAAGTTTCCAGCAATGGTTTAGGCTGCAATCAACAAGTAGTAGTTTAAGCACCAAAGAGATTTCTCCTTTCTCAACATCTTAGCTAAATTTGATAAAAAAAAGCATGCATGCAAAAGAGTTTGGGAAGGAAACGTATTTTCTTTAACGATTTTTCTCACGATAGCTACTTCAATGACTTGTCCCATGATAGCTCCTATATAGTGCCCTTTGATGACTACAATAATCATTACTTGATAATTTCTATATTTCATCATATGGAGGCTCTAAGAATCATAACATGGGGACATTAATTCCTCATTCCACGATGACTCTAGAAATTATTTCATAATGGCTTTAATGAATACTCCACAATGGCTTTGAGGAACACTTCACGCTGGCTTTGAGGAATGCTTCATGATGGTCTTAAGGATTGCTACTTTCCAATCATTTTAGTGAGTTAACCTACGATAGCTCTATTTCTTCATCTTTCAATGGTATTTTGAAGTCATTTTTCACGATAGCCTCTCATAACAATCATATGAACGCTTTTGTATACGAAGGCTTTTATTCATCATCTCACGATGGCTTCAAGGTTTCACTTCATGATAGCTTTAGAAATTTCTTCACAATGACTATAAAAGTTATAACATGAAGGCCTCGATGGTTTCAAGGTTTATATCATGATGGATTCAACTCTCCATTTAATAATAGCTTTGGAAATCTCTTCACAATGACTATAGAATTCATTACACCAAGGCCTCAATAGCTTCAAAGTTTATACCACGATGTCTTCAACTCTCTATTTAGTGATAGCTTTAGAAATATCTTTACAATGGTTTCCACTTGTTTCATAATAACTTAGTTTCTTTATTTTAGATTGTTTCAAGGAATCATTCACGATAGCTTGCGCATATCGACCCATGGTGGCTACAAGAGTCATTACATGATGGCTTCTTCATATAAATTCACGATAGCTATTAGAGTCACTACATGAGAGCTTCTCACATCATCTCACGATGAATTTAGGTACAATCACATGAAAACTTAGGTGCTCCACATTTTGGCAATGCATTAACTAACCTTTTCTTCATTTTCTTTAAAAATTCTTGGATTATAGCACATCCAATTCCTACATCAAATATCCTAATTAGCAACCATACAAACTACTCTTATGTAAGTAATATATCTTCAGTAATGATTTCCAGTCATCGAATCGTGCTACCAAGCCCTAAAATTCATCTAATTCGTCTCTAAACCTTCACCGTCTACAATTGGTGTCTTCTGAAACTCCTCGATTTAATGAACTATGGATATCTTCTTGTTGTCCTCTCCAGAATTGTCTAGGGTTTCATTCAGATTTGAGAGAGGAAGATGGAGGTCAGAGACGGATGAAGAAAGAAGATGGAGAAACTAAAAACATACATAATGAGAAACTGAATAAATTCGAATCTTCTTAGCCAATTATATAAATATATTCTTTAGCTTAACGGGCTTAAGCTCGTTTAAACAATTTAAAACAACTTAAAACTCACTTAACTTCTTCATAAGGATTCCGACCCGAACAAACTAATATACCATTTTAACCAGAAAATGAGGTCAATGCAATAATATAAGTCCCGTCACCTGATTTTAAAAAATTTAAAATTACAATTCTGCCCTCACTATTGAAATATATGTCTAAATCTCAAGGCGTTATTAGAAAATCTTCCTGTTTGATATATGTAAGTAGTTTTAATATATAATATTTTGAGATAGTTCCCCTCACACTAGGCATTATGTCTGACCTGTATTTTGTTTTTATATGATTGTGTCATGATAACACTTGGGCACTCGATTGAGTAGTTTGGAAGAGTGGTGTAGCTGGAGCTTTGGTGGTAAGATACTTGGATATATATATATACACTTTATGTTGTAGTAGTAGTACATAACAGATGTGTTATTTGTATATGAGACTTCTTTAATTAGATATTCTATTTTGACTTTATGTATTGATATTTATTCATCAATTACTTCTGTCAATGCAATCTCTTATATATTGCTCATCCTTTTATGTTCATGTATATACAATATATTATATGTTACCATTCTGCCGTGAGATTATATTTCTATGACTTGGTATGATGTTTATTTTTAATTTTACCCTAACAATTTATCTTTTGTGGTATTCGAGAGTCATCTGTTGTCAATCGACGTTGGTTTTTGTAATTTATAAAGGGTGGTTTGTTATAGAAGCCTTACTTCACTGCAACTTTCCCAAAGTCTCTTGCCACCCCAACTTTCCCAACGACTTGTTTCAACATGACATTCACTTCCCATTTGAAGTACCCTATTAAACTGTAACAATCCACACCTTAATAGGCCCAATTTTTTGAATAAATAGAAAACTTAAGTCCATTAGGACACGGATTGTTGGTGTTGGTAAACTATAATAAAAATAAGTATATTAGAGTGCTATCTATACGAACTCATAGTGGATAGTAAAATATAATAAAACATATATACTAACTATGGCTACTACCTTGAAATTAATATTATTTCTTGGATATCAAGTTTTATTGTCATTGCCAAGCATGAATGAGAAGACCTCTCCACCCATCATTTCCGTCTTGTACCAGTAGCCTATTCCTCTAAATCTATCATGAGGGTTATAATGAGGAGAGAGTCAGAATAACATTTTGGTGATTGGCAATTACATATTTTATCCATAACACTAGTTTATGCCTCCCTTGATTTCTATTTAAGTGTTATGTCCATAATTCATGAGATTATTCATTTAATTCCACTTGCGTCTATGATATATCCAACCTTCTCTGAGGTATAACTATGCATATGCGTAGTCCTACCCAAAGGAAACCCCGGTCATTTAATACTTCTTAAATAAGGAGGAGGCGGATCTATCAACCATTTAATATCTCAATCCCGAATCAGGCCCTCCATAATGTAATCTAATCGACCCGAACTACGAAGGTCGATGACTCCTAGATACGACTTTATAGTTTAATCAACCATATTACTAATGCATCTCAAAGACTTGTCTAAGGGTTAACTAGCCCACCTCCGACAAACAAATATTCAATTAAACTTTGAGGTCTTTGCATATCCATATGGATTCTACACTAGTAGAAAGCGAAATCCGTCAAGGAGTAACCCAAGTTTGTGCTAACAAACGCTCGGGATCACTGCTAGTCAAAGCCTATATGCCAATCCTACATCTAAATGCTAGTTTATCAACAACACTAACATAGCCTAATGACCCCCACAGTCAAAATCTTATTTAGACTTTCCTAATACAAGTCAAGGGAGATGATAGTTCTAGTTGCTTAATACCTCTGGCTTGGAAATGAAGCAGACTCCATTTCCCTACTAGGCACTATTGTATTTAAGGCCTCTTATATAGGGATGGAGCCAATCCAACAACCATTTAATACTTCATTCACTGAAGTAAATTCCTTGACATCCCTATAGGTACCGAGTCATCTAATACTGAAATTCAAGGCGAACCCTTGGTATGTTTTCCTCCAAACCTATATGCAAACGTATATCTCCCCTATGGGTCCTATAGTTGAAGATGTCACACATTAGTATTATATATGCACAACTGTTGGTAGCTTATGGGTGAAGGATAGACCTCCGCTGTGTAACTCTACTGGTATCGTATCCCAACCCATACTAAAGCAAGCCATTCATAATTAACCTAAATATTGGGCTAGGCCCCCTAATTCATGCTGGTCATAAACGTATTATTGAGGCATATAATTTCCACTATAGAAATTAGCTTGCCTCTTAAGTTCATTTATTAGTATTCATTTATTTACTTTCTATGAACTTATTCTCATCTTATATTCCTATTTCCTTTATTCTTCACTTTTATTTATGTCACTTAAATATCATCTATTTCTTTGCTTCCAATTAATTATCCTTTATAGCAGTCACCATAATTCAAACTAGATGATCACTAATGACATTTATTTATCTGTTTCAATCTAACTTATATATCTATTCGGTTTTTCCATAAATATCATATTTAATTTTGTAATTAATCCCATTAGACACATTTATGTCCTTATTTGATTTTGTTACTTTCTATTGATTGCACATTTATTACCCATTAATATTACAATTACTAATCATTAATATTAGAGTTATTGCAACATCTTAACCCTTTGATTTATTATGTTATTAATATTTAAACATTTCAATCCAACTAATACGAGAATCGACATGTAATTTTTTGTTACGCTTTCCTTTACCTTATGTATATTTATATTTTTGATTAGTAGACGCGATTATACATACATGTATTTCTATATTTGACTCTTTACTTTCTACGTTTAGGAATTTAGAACATACACTTATGTGTAAATTCTAAAAAGAATATCTATTTCCACATTTTAATCTATTTGAGCTATCCTTCCCTAAAAAGGAGATTATTACTATTATAACTTTCCATAAACTACCTTAAAGGGGTATTTTTGCTCCATTTGAAATTACAAGTAATTATCTTTTTTTTATTTCTATTGAAATAGACGGTGCAAAGCACGAAGAAGGACATCTGTACTTCACACATCTCTTTCGTTTAGCCATATTCTTAACTTTTTCAAATGACATAATTTTTGTAAATAGTTGTGAAGTTATAGAGTTTAAAGAAATTTACATAGAAATAGATATAACTAAATTGTACGTTTAAAACATTCAATATATTGAAACATAGAAGTTTACATTCCAAGTCAAATTATGGCATTCCAAATGAATGTTGATAATTTACAACCCAATTAACGTAAATCTAGAATAAAATTAAAATTAGGGTGTGTATGCCATTCTATCACAATTACATAACTTATAAAATATATAGACGAGATTTGAATTATATTAATTCATTTTAAGCCTACAATTCAATGGGTCTTGCATGAGCATAATAATTAAATAAAATTCAATGATACATATTACAGTGTTATATATAAATCATATAATTTTCCACTCATCTTTCTAGCTTTTTAAATCTCCAAATCTGAGTTCGTTCTTTAATTGACTCCTTTTTCCTTTCCAACCTAAAAAATTGTATAAAAAGATATGTGTTTGTGTGTAACCATCAGAATTATAGACCTGAAAAGAGATTTGAGTTTAGTGGAATTAGGCTTATATTTATAAAGTTTAATTTTTCACAGAATTGATTCACTCCTCTTCTTCTCTTTTGTTTTCTACCCTTCTCTAATACACACACATACACAAGGTATTTTTTTAATTTTTAGAAATAGTGGAGAAGGGAAAATGGCAGAGCTCTATAACTTTGTTTAGAAAATATGAGAATAAAATGAGGGGCTACGTCTATATTTATAAATGTTCGAATCAATTCTATCTGTTAGATTAATATTTATTAAATCCAGGCCATTAGGCCAAGGTTCAACCCTAGCTGCCACAACGCAAACCGATCAATCGCACCCCATTGGCAGTCGACCGCTAACGGTTGCCCAGCCAATGAGGCTATCGATTGATGGTGGTCCAGCATTTATTAATTTCACCATAATTAATATTTATTTCCTTAATTCCTTTTCAATTATTTTCTATCTGAAACCTTCAAACATCGATAACTTCGTTTGAACTTTGATCGTGAAGCTTTACAATGTAAAAGTTGCTCAGAAAATCCCACGAATACAATGGTGCAAGTTTCATGATCAAATTCCGACATTTGCTCATATTCCATTTTTTGAGCCCTATTTAATAATTTATTAATTTTCTTTTAATCTATTTACTATTTTTTTATGAGGTGTTACATTCTTCCACCTTAAAAGATTCTTGTCCCCAAAATTCCTCAAGGACTGAATCATGTAACATAGCACGCATCATTCTAAACTATCCAACCAATTAGTGTACAACCAATTTTGCAGCCATTCATGTACAAGGGCACGGTATGTCACAACACATATGATATGTAGGCTGAATAATATTAAATCAGCGCCTCCTATATGTATGCATTCTTTAAAATAATTTTGAAAATGTGATGCAAACAACCTATATATAACGGCTGTTCTACATGTATGCAATTTTCAATAACTGAAATCTTCATTTTCGCACAACTATTTCCACACTCCTTCGAACAGGTGTTTGGTTTAGTCAATTTTGCATCCAATCCCTACCATCCAATAGCCAACACATAGTTTCTAGCATTCAAAATTTTAAAAGTCCGGTTTTCCTAAATCCATACCCTTATACCGTAAAAGGAATTTAGATTAAGAATTTTATATTTTCACCATTCTTTTGTATACCATTCCATTGTACCTTGAAACTTTCATTTTTGCCCCCGAAGCTTTTTCAAAATTTCCAGGTACAATTCACATAAGGAGGTTTATTTTTAAATTTTTAAATTGAATTATTTTAAAAACAAGTTTTGTTTACTATCAACAAGGTATGAAAATATAAATTCCAAAGTTAAATGTAACAACCCAATATAAGTAAGAATTAATTAAAGCTGATAATGATAATTTAATTTATTAAATTGTGTTGGTAATTATTCAATGAAAGGATTTGAATTTTGAAAAGGTTATATTTAAATTTAAATAAATCATAATTGTGGAAAATAATATTTTATAAACCTGATAAAAATGAAATAAAATGATTGCTTAAAAAAGGAATGATATATGTATACACATATATACATATACATATACACACACACACATATATACATATACACACACATACACACACACACATATATGCACACATATCCTTATGCCGTAAAAGGAATTTAGATTAAGAATTTTATATTTTCACCATTCTTTTGTATACCATTCCATTGTACCTTGGAACTTTCTTTTTTGCCTCCGAAGCTTTTTCAAATTTTCTAGGTACAATTCACATAAGGAGGTTTATTTTTATATTTTTAAACAGAATTATTTTAAAAACAAGTTTTGTTTACTATCAACAAGGTATGAAAAAATAAATTCCAAAGTTAAATGTAACAACCCAATTTTAAGTAAGAATTAATTAAAGCAAATAATGGTAATTTAATTTATTAAATTGTGTTGGTAATTATTCAATGAAAGGATTTGAATTTTGAAAAGGTTATATTTAAATTTAAATAAATCATAAATGTGGAAAATAATATTTTATAAACCTGACAGAAATGAAATAAAATGATTGCTTAAAAAAGGAATGATATATATATACACATACACACACACATATATATATATACACACACATATACATATATATATACACACGCACATATATACATATACACACACATACACACACAAACACACACACACACACATATATGAACTTGTATTTATGTGGATTAAATTAAACCTGGTTTGAGAATAAAAGCAAATGTATATATATTTACCTTATATTCAAATTTCAAAGCCCAAAGCCTATATAGCCCAAATTGTAGAAATCAAGCGTAAAATCTATTTCCAATTCTCTCCAATTCTCGAAAAGACATTCACGAACACAATATTAGGTGGACAGTCTTCTTTCTGAAGCGAGGACAGTAAACAAAAAAAGTTCTCCTTCCTGGTAATCAAAAAATAAATAATATAAAACCTTATATATGCCAAATATGACACGATATTTTATTACATCATCTAGTATAAAAATATCTAAAGTTTGATCGATGCTTAGAATCTCTAGTGTGTATGGCTGGTGAAGTATAGTGAAGGACATGTTTTGGTGAGTATTATACTCACATTTTCTATGTCTAAATTATCATATCCTCTGTTATATATGTTTGGGTTTGTTGAATGAATGAATTTATGGAAATATGAATTGTGTTGTGTGCCTGAGAATTATAAGTTGCTGGAAATTAATTAGTGTGTGCAAAGTATTTCTAAATTTGTATTAGAGCCTCTGAGTGTATATATATGTGTGTTTATATTTGCGTACTTGCGTGTGTGCACTAGCCTGTGTATGTGTGTGTTCCTGTATGTGTTTGTTAGTGAATATGTAGTCCATGTGTCAAATGTAACAAGTTTAAGTGTGAGCTCACCTTCTTCTTTTCCTCCTTTATTACCATCGTATCCTTCAACTGTTGACGTTTATGCTATAAGGTTATTGTTGCTGCTACTTTCTAATAAATTGTGATACTTTATCAACTCAGGTTAGCACTTTATAATTTATCCATCTGATCGAATAATGATTTGGCTCTCACTCAAATATATATGTAAGATAGTTAAATCCTAGACAAACTCATATTACTCATCACCTGAAAACACCCTTGAATTACTCTGACAAGGCAACTGAGTTTGTTGCCAACTTTGGGCAGAAGTCCAAATCATTGCCAGAGTGATTATTTTGCTCTTTTCCTTTGTAGTTTTGATAGTTTGTACATTTTAGATCATCCGAAACCTACATTACACTACATACATGATCCATAACACTCTGATTTCATGAGCTAATGCATTAGGATGATAATTAACGAAAACTTGATTTACAATATAATGACTTTTAAATTCCAAAACTCCACAAATTTGTTCCAGTTCCATTTCCTTTCTCCATGCTTGCAATACTGAATTATCTTCATGTTCTTATGAGGGTATGTGTGGAATTCTGGATGAGTTCTCATATCCGTCTGTGTGTGAGGGTTATTTTATGTGCATGCTCATATATGTGCCAGTGTGTTTGACAGTGTGCGTGCAAATGTGTATGCGTGTGTATATACATACATATATCTATATATATACATACATATATATAGATATAAACATATACATATACATATACATATATATACATATATACATACATATATATATATATGTATGTATATATATATGTATATGTATATGTATATATATATGCATATATATATATGCATGGGTCTTGGTGCTTGTGTGTGGGGTGTATATGTGAGTAGCTGAGTTGGATAGTCGGTAAGTGAGTGTTGTTTGTGTAGTATATTGTGTATGTGTGATTAAGTGAGTGCATATACATATATATACACATATACGTACATACACAAACATACATATATACATATATAATATATATAGGTGAAGTTTAGATATTAAATTGTGATACTCGTATATTATAAATCTATATATTTAGGCTATTAATTCCTGTTGTGTCAATGCATGTGTGTTGTCATTTTTTTGCATGTGAATTGCTTTGTTTGGCTACACTTCACCTGATTTCAATTGAATGCATGTCTTCGTAACCTTTCCATGAGTGCAAGAGTAGTTTAAGTGTATAACTTATACAAATACACACATACATACATAATATATGAACGTAATTATAGTTTAAAGCTTAGTAAATTAATAAAGCGAATCTAGTGGTATATTTAAATGGAAAGATGTAAGAGGGTTTTAATCATTATCTCGAGATTTAAAGTATATTTTATGAAATCTTGAACTAAATTTTAAGTTCTAATAATAGGATTATTTGATTACAAATAATTCAATTAAATAGAACGTTTTCTAATCATTTTAAATAGAATTAATATTATAATTAACGAACTATGAAATAACTCATAAATGTAATATATAAGCTTTATAAACTACTTTGGAAATTTAAAATGATTAAAATTAGTTTTCTAATGTTATTGGTGAACATTTAACTACTAATTAATCTTATTAAAGATTGAGAAATTGGATATTTAATGTGAATAATAAGATTATACTTGAGTATTATTTCTCATTAATCCATGCATAACTAGTTATTACTTATTCTAAAGGTTTTCTTTCTTATATAAGACTTAGTTTTATAAATTCTCATATGTGATATTATTTGAAATTGAATTAATTATTTTATATGTACACATTTAGATAATCTATTTTTATTGTTTTCCTAATCATTTTTTCTTTGAACATTGAATTGAATTGTATGAGTGATTCACCGTAGATGTTAATTTGGTTAATGATTTGAAATGATGTGGCGATGACATCTTTTTGTATGATTTTATGATATTTAATTCCGTGTGACGAGAAATTTGAATATACAGAGTTATAATACCGTTTGGGACGGAGGCATGCGGTAATATTTCTTCGGTTATTCTTTGGACTCGTTATACAGAATAATGAGTAATTAAATGTAGTTTATAAGCAGTGAATAAACATTTAAGTATTACGAAGTGGTATGAGAAGCTGTTGTGATATTTATTCGGTTATTCATTGTAAGTAGATGACACTCATGTGATGCGATTAGAGTGGAGAGCGTGAGGTGATACATAGTGATATAGGGCTTTGTGCTTATAGTTAGTGAGACTTCGAGTCTTTGTGTATTGGTTCTATATGCCACTATTACGATGTACTATTTATGTTTGTCAGAGAGGACCAAATGGCCAGTATCTATCCTAGCGGTCTGATTGTGAGGTCGCTTCACAGGTCTGTGGCACCCTAGATTTACTTAGCTCCGTCTATATATAGCATAGTGCTTCGCTTTATGCCATTGCCTATGTGTCGCCTAGGCTAACAGTCTGTTACCCATAGGGGAATTTGTAGCGTCGTGACTTAAGGTCTTCACGTTGAAACATCAGTGGTTACCTGTCACGATGACTATGAGGCAACTAAAGACTATAAAGACTTAGTGTCTCTGGAGCTTGTTTAGTGCTATCAGTCTCTCTTCTGGTACTTGACATATACGATTGATACACCTCACTATAGTATTGATATTGCTACATATTATTTATATGACTCTACTAGGGACTTCGAGTTTGTCGTACAGTCATTTCCCATCATGATACTTTATGATAGATAGATATGAGAAGATGAGATTATACCTATGATATATGATCAGAGTATAGTGGACTCTTATTATATTGATAGGTAGCCTATCTTATTTAATATCGATGGAGTTTTATATATCGAGATTGAGAGATATTTGGGCAATGCTATACATCAGCCCGATGTACTTGATGATATGATGTTTTTTGGAATTAGATGTATTTTTAGATATGCATGATTCAACCATTTGTATTGATTCTGAGATTTCTAATTTGATATGCTTCTATATGGGTGATGGAATCTTTCGATATCAGAGCTGGTTATTTTATGTGATTTGAGTTATTTGAATGATATGGTGCTTTTATAACTATTAATGACATTATATGGATATTTAGGTCATTCATTGCCATAGATATACACGTCTATTGAAATGTCATCTGATGATTAGGTTTTCTATATTAGAGTATCATATTATTATTCTCTGATTACATTGTGTTACCTTTGCTATACCCTTGATTATACATAGTCTGACCCATGTTTTATTTTATAATACTCGGGTTAGTCCGAGATATTTTCGGGTACAGGGATGAATTGACCGGTATTTGTATTTATTAGGCTCAGAGGAGATTTATATTAGAATGTTCTATATTATTTGACTTGTTTTATATATTTAATACCGAGCTATATATTAATTGTTTATCACCTTATACTGTGATATCATATATTTGTATTGAGTTGTACCCTTACTATATATACATTATATTTATCATATATTATCGCTGTGATTGACTTTCTGTGCTCTTTTATTTACTGTATATTATGCATTGTTCTATCCCGGTGGCACACATGTTTATTGTACTGATACTTTGTATGTATATGTGGGTTATTTATTTGAGATTCTAATACGTATCGGTGTTAGACTAAGAAAATATTCACCTGTACACCTTATATAGTCTCATTCTCCATATTATCTAACGGTGTTATTCTATAATACTTTTGGATAATATAGTTGTGGAGATGGGGTTTTTACAGTAAAATGGCTCTTTCCCTTGTTATTATATATATTTTGTAAACTGTCACACTTATTGAACGGCAAAATTCATATTCACTAACATGTCGACCCTCCTTGCATTAAGCACGTGGCACTTGAAAATTAGAAAATCTTCCATCTTCGATTAAAAATATTTTTTCTCCATTCAATCAAATTTGTAAAATAGCTTGAAAATAAAATTTTGATACATAATTTTTCAAAAGCATTAGTGTAGCGACTCTAAAATTCCAACACTTCATCTTCGAATATCGAAATGTTTTGAAATATAATTAAGTGTTATCATTATGATTTTATAACCTTGTTAAGCATCATTTAATAATGAATAATAATTAAAAACTTTTTTTTGAAAATTATTTACAAGAATATATTCTTCAATGGAAAATCAATATTTGATCGAAAATCAGTTTATCGGAAAACAACTTTTCGATCGATATAAGTTGTTCGAACTCTTGTGCACTTATCTAATGATTAAATGAATATATTAGCAACTAATTAACATACATACCTCTTCAAAACACTTGGAATATTCTATAAGCTTCAATTAGGATAAGAGATATTGTCATGTGAGGGGTAAAATGATAATTAGCATAAAGGAGAAGTGACTTAAAGGAGAAGTAATTGGAGGTGAGGCTTCCATGGAATGAAAGGGGTGAAGGCAAGCTTATAGAGCACCATTTTTAGCCTATAAAAGGTGGGGCACACCCTAAGTAATCACTCACAAATTCACAAAGCTCAGAGTTGAAAAATCCATGTCTTCTTCATATTCCTTTTCATAATTTCCTAAAGCAAAATAATTGCAGATCATGTTCATTTCATATCAAATTTGAAATGAAGTCTTATTGCAGTATAACAACGCCTTCTACTAAGTTAGATTATGAAAAAGCAGACGAGGTAGACTTATCTATTTGTGAGATTCAAAATGAACTATCCAGACATGGCTTTGATGCAATCACTACTCTAACTTACCTTAATGCACTTTGGACGAGGAATAGTTAAGTTGGAATGTCATAAACAAGTTAAGTATATCAATCGTGATTTGCATAAGAAATTATTTTGACTAGATAATCGAGAACCCATGAGAAATTATTTGCATAAAAAATTATTTGCATAAGAAGTAAGTGAAATAATTTGCGATTTCATACCAATGAGAACCCATAGGTACGAAATGCCTCTATCTTTCACTTACTTCTAAAAGAACCAGAATTGAGTTAACAGGAAATTCATCAGTTGGTTTTAAAGAGTCCGGGATTGGTAAGTGTTTTATTTATCGAATACCACTTCAAAACTATTATACGGGTTCTATGTTCTGGAAGCGGTTGAAAAGGGGAATCTATATGGAGAATCGAGATCTGTTCTAGATGCTCAAATCCATGTAATGATTTATGATCTGTTTGAGATGTGGGAATCCATTTAGGGATTCGCATTCTATTTGAGTAATGAAGACTCGTGTGAAATATGTTGAACATAACCTCAGCATCGAAAATGGCTAAAGACAGAGTAGGCTGCACAATCTAAGGTTTGGCTGACCTACGACGGAATATTATTAACTCCATATCTAGAGTATGATTATCGATATGTTGGTACCAGAGGTTAATGAATATTTCATACAATGTGGTTCATGTTTATGTTCGAGCATGGGCCTTTTTGTATTCCTTATGGTATATTTTATCTAGAGATATATGACGCTCGAAAGGTGACTTCTGAACCTTATGCATGGAGACTGGATTTTGGTTTGACTAAAGGGATCTCCGTGGAAAATCCATTATGTGAACGTACCTTAGCAGTTTTTGATTATAACCTAAATATGTTATGATATGATCAATTTAAACATCGCAGCTATTTGATATGATTTATTGTCTATATCTTAGACATTATCTATCATATCACTATATTAAACTTAATGAATGGTTGGTTTCTTTTGAGGAGAAAACAGTTATAAGAATCCGTACGGTAATAGTTACCATTACATGTTGCATGTATCATGGGTTTTCTCATACTAGACCTATGTCTAATGTTTAGTTTTTGTTTCCCTAAATTCCTCACGTACTCTTTAGAGTATAAGTATGGCAGGTTTTAAATTGAATGCTTCAGAGTTCAAAAGACGAGCTAGAGGCTTTTATTATCTATCTATTTCTATTGTTCCATATTAGCTATTTATGTATCAGCGTTGTGAGGACGGGAAATTTTAACTGTCTAGGCTGATTGTAGTACTTAACTTTTGTAACTTTGAAATTCCTATATTCAAAGTAACCCTTTGAAGTGTTCTTTTGATATTATATACTACCGTTCCACTATGGGATTCTCATATTGTGCTCTTCCTTTCTTGTTCTATTCTTTTTTATTTTAGCCTAACTTTCTGTCTTTCCAGCATTTGAGTGCTCGACACACGAATACCGTGGATGTATTAGTGTCGACATTCGAGGGTCAAAAAGTCGAGTCGTTATATTTGGTATCAGAGCACATGGTTGAGCGAACAACTTGGCATTGGTCGGGTATGGTTAATTAGAGATAGGGTAAGCGATACCCTAGAATGAGTCAAGTGTATTATATGTACAAGAGAGCGTATTTGAATTTTTCTATAAAACTATAGCCCTTTTCAACCTTCCTTAGAAATACTCTCTTTCTTTGAAATAACTCTAGCCTTTCATATCCTAAATATATTCTTCTATGTGCAGGTAGTAAAAATCACTAGAGTTGCCAATGGTCGAGGAGGTAGAGGTGATCAAGGTGGTACCTTCATAAATAGTTGAGATCAAGCACCCAGGAATGTTGCTCTAATCAGGGAACAATGGGTGAATATTATAGAGGAGGTCATGTAGGTTAGGCCTTGGGTGAATTTTTCTTCACTATGAAACAATTATGAGAGGCTAGGAGTTAAGTGGTTTGGTGGTATGGAGATGACCATAGAAGTCCGGACTTAGATCAAATTATATGATCGAATATTTATGGATATGGAGTTCGATGGTGCGATGAAGCATCGATTGGTGTCACAACATCTAACGGATGCAACTATGGATCGGTGAAGTTCTATCTTTACTGATGCCTAAGAGAATAACATATTGGGCCCAATTTAAGAGGGATTCAAGATGAAGTTTTTCCTAGAAGCCGGGAAGACTTTATTGTTTAGGAGCTTCCTTGACTTGAAGCAAGGGGGCCATGATAGTGGCAGACTATGATAACTGGTTCACTGCCTTATCTAGGTTCGAGCCTGTTTTGGTAGATATGCCATTGAAGTGAAATGCGACGTTCATCGCAAGGATGCATCCAAAATTCTAGGGTAATAGAACTAATCACATCTTGGGGTCTTATGTAAATTTGGTAAACAAGGGGTTGAGATTTGAGAGCTTAGCACTGAAGCTGTCTATTCATGCAATAGTTGGGAACCACAAATGGAAGTCTTAGCTTCTAAGGGATATTTCTAGTTTGGCTTGTCAAAAGTGTGGAAGGAAAGGGCATTTAGAAGCTATACATCGGTTGGGGAGAAACAAGTGGCAATAGAGCCATTAGCTAAGGCACTATTGCTAAAGTGCTTATGGTAGAGCCATAGAAAGTCAGGGCATAGTTTACACCAAGGAGCTACTATAATTGCCACCGACACGATCATCTAGTTAAAGACCATCTGATCATTCATAAAGGGGATCAGCTTAGAGTTTTTGCTTTAGCTTCATCCCCTTCCACTTCCGCCTCAGCAAAGAAGAAGCAAGTTTTGGAAGGTATTTTATCAATTTTTGGCATTTCTATTTGTGTCCTATTTAATACCGGTGCTTCTCTTAGTTTCATATCTCATACACTTATTGATAGATTAGAACTTAAGGCAGTTACGGCTTTAGATCCTATTTGTATGTCGAACACTGTTGAGGGATCGACCAATTTTTGTATGGTTTATTTAGAAGTTCTGATTTCTTATGTTGATTGACTCTTTCCTTACAATATTTATGTTCAGGGTTTTATAGGTTTTCATGTTCTGCTTGGGATGGATTGGTTACACAGAATAACGCAGTCTTAGATCGTGATAAGCGAACCATGGTATTGAAGCAAGGGAGGAAGGCTCTGACTATAGATTGTGAGGGGCCTAGCTTACTTATAACTGGTTTCCTTTTATTCTCTTGATGTGGCATAAGAGGAGTTGGGTTCGATCCCTTTTGTTTAGGAATTTATGGATATTTTCAAAGAGGTTACAATTTTACCACCTCATAGAGAGATAGAATTTCGTATTGATATGGTGAAGGATGTAAAGCCTATTATGTTGTCTATTCGTAGACTTGCCCCGAAGGAGAAGTTGGAGCTAACAAATCAAGTTAGTGATTTGATGAAGAAGGGTTTGATCCGACCAAGTCGTTTAAGTTGGGAAGCGCTCATCGTCCTTTCTATGAAGGCAGATGGTTCCCTAAGATTGTGTGTATATTATTGTGAGTTCAAGAAATGAACTGTTAGGAACTAGTATCCTTTGCCTATGATAGATGACTTGTTCGATCGGCTTTGTAGAGCTTGAGTGTTTTATCAGCTTGATCATGCTATAAGGTTCCATCAGTTGAGAGTGACAGAAGAGAGTGTATCCTTGACCGCTTTTGGATTCGACAAATTTTATAAGTGGTTAGTTATGTCGTTTGGCCTAACTAATGCTTCAGCATATTTCGAAGAATTAGTGAATAGAGTTTTCCGAGATGTGTTGAATAAATTTGTTCTTGTTTTAATCAATGATATTCTAGTCCACTCCAAGTCGAGGAGGAGTATTCACGCCATCTAAGGATTGTTCTAGAAACACTATGAGAACATGTGTTGAAGACTAAGTTATCAAAGTGCCATTTTTGGCATTTGGAAGTTAGGTTCCTAGGTCATATTATTTTGGAGGAGGGTGTTTATGTTGATCCCGCTAACATTATGGCCATTCAGGAATGGAAGAGGCCAGAAAGCGCGATTGATATTAGGAGTTTTCTGGATCTAGCAGGTTACTATAGGAGATTTATATGAGATTTCTTGGAGATTGCCTTTCGCTTAACGAATTTGATGAAGAAAGATGTCAAATTTGTGTGGAATGATAAATGCTTTAGCACTTGTAGAGTCAAAGGAAAAGTTGACTAGTGCTCATGTTCTTACTATGCAAGATGAAGGTGAGGGTTTGACTGTTTACACTGATTCATGTGGAACGAGTCAAGGTGCTATGCTAATGCAGCATTAAAGGGTTATTGCTTATGTAGTTGGCATTTCAAACTGCATAAACAAGGTATGCAACTTATGACTTGGAGTTTTTAGCAATGGTATTTGCGTTAAAAATATGGAGGCATCACTTGCTAGGTGAAAGGTTCGAGTTCTATACTAACAATAAACTTTTGAAGTACCTTTTTACATAAAAAACTTAAACATGAGGTAGCAAAAGTGGTTGGAGTTTCTTGGGGTCTGGATATATTAGACACATCGGGGAAAGCTAATGTCGTAGGCTGTTAGCTGATGCGCTCAGTAGAAAGTATGAAATTATGGAAAATGTTACGGATCATACGATTCTGATTAGTCTTTTTAAAGAGCATTATCTTATGGATCTTCATTTTGCTAGGGCAACAAAGAATGTATGTGAGAATAAGGCACCAAAGGGATGGCCAGGATTTGAGGTGGATAGTCATGGAATTTTGGGAATGAATGGTTGGTTGTATGTCCCAAATGTTGATGGGATTAGGTAGGAAAGTTCTAGTCGAAAGTCACCATTCTAGGTTGACGATACATGCCGAGGTCATTAAGATTTATCAAGACAAGAAGAGGGCATTTTGGTTGGAGGGCATAAAGAGGGATGTTCCTATCCTTATGAATATATGTGCTAACTGCCACTAGGTGAAAGATAGTCACCAGAAGATGATTAGACTGCTTCAGTCACTCGAGATTCCTAAGTGGTAGTAGGAGTAGGTTTCCATGGACTTTATCGACGACGCCCAGGTTGAGAAGAGGTAAAAAGGGTATGTGGGTTCCCGTGGATTGATTGACCAAGAGCGATCACTTCTTACCTGTTAATACTACGAGAACATCTTCTAGTTTGGCTAAGTTATATGTTAAGAAAATCATCGGATTACACAGTGTTCCTTGTAATATCGTGAGCGATGGAGATTTAATATTCACAAGCCAGTTTTGAAAGGATTAGCATGAGGCCTTAGGAACCAAGCTTAGTTTGAGTTCTGCAGACTAATGGGCAAACGGAATGGGTTAACCGGGTATCTGAGGACATGCTTTGAGCATGCATTCTAGATTTTAGGGGTTCATGGGAAGAGCACTTACCACTTGTTGAGTTTTCATACAACAACAGTTATCAGGCCAGTATCGAAATGGCATCATTTGAAGCATTTTATGGAAGGCCTTACAAATCTCCATCATGTTAGGTAGAACCCGGAGATTGTCTTATGCTTGGGCTGGATATGATTCGAGATGCGTCGGATTAGGTTTTAGAGATTTGAATGTGAATTGAGGAAGTGCAAAATCGACAGATGAGCTATGCAGACGAGAGGTGCACGGAGTTGGAATTCTCAGTTGGAGACTTTGTGTATGTAAAGGTTTCTCCGATGAGAAGTGTAGTTCGATTCGGAAGGGCTGGGATGTTGGCTCCTCGTTATGTAAAGTCGCGACTCTAGAGAGGATTGGTACGCTCGCGTATAGAGTCGACTTACCGAATAGGATATCGGGTGTGAAAAATGTATTTCATATGCCGCATTTGCATAAGTTTGTGCATGATCCTTCGATGATAGTGGAAGCATCGCATGAGGAGGACCTGGAGATTGAGCCAAATTTGACTATTTTGAGACGGCCTGCTCGTATTGTTGATAGGGATATGAAGCGATTGAGGACTAAAGTTGTGAAATTAGTTATGGTAAAATAGGGTAAGGATGCTTGGGATTATGGTGGAAAGAGAGGACAGCTTGAGGGAGTCCTAGATTTGTTCTTAGACTAGAGATTTCTTATCTTAGTATCGTACATCTTTTGTAGCATACTCACCGCTTGAGGTAGAATTACTTAGTACGATTTTGGGTTGCATTTTACTTTGTATATTGTTTTAGAAATAATATATATATATATATATATATATATATATATATATATATTGTTCCTCTATCTTCTTTGATTATCATTCTTATTTGAATTTCCAGGACTAAATGTTCCAAGTGAGAGAGAACGTAACGACCTTGAAATTCGAACACTTCATCTTCCAATATCGAAAAGTTTTGAAATATAATTAAGTGTTATAAATATGATTTTAATACATTGTTAAGCATAATTTAATTAATGAATAATGATAAGAAACTTGTTTTTGAAAATTGTTTAAAAATATATATTCTTCGATTTAAAATCGATAATGTGACCGAAAATAAGTTTATCGGCAAATAGCTTTTCAATCTTTGTTCAAACTCTTGTGCACTTGTCTAATGATCAAATGAACACGTTAGAAACTAATTAACATGCACACCTCTTCATAAAGCTTGGAATTTTCTAGAAGCTTCAATTAGTATAAGAGATATTATCACGAGATGGATAAAATGGTAATTGACATAAAGGAGAAGTGACTTAAAGGAGAAGCGATGGGAGGTGAGTCTTCCATGGCATGAAGGGTGGGGGGTGAAGACAAGCTGAAAGAGCATCATTATTAGCCTATAAAAGGAGAGGCACACCCTAAGTTAGCATTCACAAATTCACAAAACTTAGAGTTGAAAAAATCCATGTCTTCTTCTTCCTTCTCTTCATAATTTCCTAAAGCAAAATAAATGAAAATCATATCCAATTTAAATTTGGAGTGAAGTCTTACTACAATAAAAACACCTCCTACCAAGTTAGATTGTAAAAAAGTGAGACACATATCCACCCATACTCCATAAGCATGAGTAATAAGAGGGCAGAGGAGGTAAAAGATAAGTGAAAAGCAAGGAAGAAAGGAGGTTGCTGGTTTGGGTTTGGATTTGGGTTCTTGGACCTTAGTTATTTTTTGGATAAAAGGTTAGCTAATTTACCATTTTCATTGGAAAATATCACACACACACACACACACACACACACATATATATATATATATATATATATGTTGATGTTTGATTTTATTGATGTTGTTTAATTAATATGGACATATGTGAAAATAATGATTTTACTTTTTACCTTGAAAACAAGTGACGTATAAATGGACTTGAACGGACTTAAATAACTTGAGTGGACTTGTATAACATATAGCAAGGTCTTTGGAACAAAGAATATAAGTTTTTATTGAATATAGGTTTGAATATAACTCGAATTTTGAATTGCACTAATAGCGATAGTCGGTGTAGATGCAGTTGTGAATTGCCTTGTTTTTAGCAATGCTTATGGGACTTTGTAGAAAGATCCTTAGGGATTTCTTGCCATATTTATAATGTTATATATATACACATGTTTTTTTTATTAAAAGCTTGGATAGTAAAAAGTTAAGTAATAACTCGAAAATGACCAAAATGTCACTTGTGCAAAACTGCCCCATTTGGATTTGATTTTTGGACTTAAAAGGTTTGAAATGAATTCTAAGTTTAAGTATTTTGTTTCAATATTTTTACAAGTATTTACTAACTATTATTAGAGTATTTTAAAAGTGGTTTGAGGTCTTTCTAAAATTTTAAGAATTAATTGTGAATTTTTAAAGAAGAGGGTTTTATAATAAAACATGTTCTTTTTCAAGTTTTAAAGATTTTACAAACTTGCTATTTTAAAGAAATATTTTGGATAAATATTTTAAAACCTATTATAAGTATTTTCAAGTATTTTAAAAATATATAGAAATGTTATCGAAAAGGTGCTAAGAATTTCTTATTGACTAAATGGCTTTATTATGCGATTGTTTGTTGAAAAGTAACTAACTATGCTTAACACCAGAACCTAACGAAGTAAGGCTTATCTATTTATGGGAGTTAAGATTGATTTCGAGTAGGGACAGAGCAATAGAGTTCTAACTTATTGGTTTCCCTCTTGGTCGAGGAATAGTAAGTCGAAAAATGTCGAAAATATGTTAATCGTGTTGATTTCTTACCTTTTTTATGGAAATCATTAAAATTATACTTAACACTAAAAGCCAACGAGTAGACTTATCTATTTGTGATACTTAAGAATGAATTATCTAGGCAAGGCATTGATGTAACTGTTGCTCTAACTGACCTTGCTTCACTCTTGGACAAGGATTAATAGTTAAGTTAGAATGTTGGAAATGAGTTAAGCATATGAAGTGATTTGTATAAGTAATCGTTTTGACTAGATAATAGATTAAATGGTAATGGAAAGAAGTAATGGAAAGAATTCGCAATTTCATATCAATGAGAACCCCCAGGGAGGAGTATTGGTAAGAAATGCCTCTGGCTATCGCTTACTTCTGAAAGAACTAGAATTGAGTTAAGTGAAAATTCATCGGTTGGTTTTGAAGAATCTACGATTGGTAAGTGTTTTACTTATCAAATACCACTTCAAAATAAGTATATGGGTTTTTTGTTTTGGAAGCAGCTGAAAATGGGAATCTATATGGAGATTCAAGATTTGTTCTAGATACTTGAATCGATGTAGTGATTCGTGATCTGTTTGAGATGCGGGAATTCACTTGGGGATTCGTATTCTATTCAAGTGATGAAGACTCGTGTGTAAGATGTCGAACGTAACCTCGAGATTGAAAATGGCTAAAGACAGAGTAGGCTGCACAATCTAGGGTTTGATTGACCTATGATAGAAAATTATTAACAACATATGTAGAGTATGCTTATCGAGATGTTGGTACCGAGGGTTGAAGATATTCGATACCATGTGGTTCATGTTTATGTTCGAGCATGGGCCTTTGTGTTTTCCTTATGGTTATTTTGTCATGAGATATACAACAATCGAAAGGTGAATTCCTATCCTAGTGCATGGAGATTGGATTTCGGCTTGACCGAAGGAATCTATGCAGAAATCCATTATATGAACGTGCCTTAGAGGTTTTTGATTGTAACCTAAATATGTTATGGTGTGACCAATGTAAGCTATACAGCTATTTCATATGATTTATATTCTATACCCTAGGCATTATCTATCATATCACTATAATAAACTTAACGAACGGTTGGTTTCTTTTAAGGCGGAAACTATTACGGGAATCTGTACAGTCTCAATAGTTAGTGTTGTATGTCGCATGTACTCCATGTTTTCTCATACCAAAATTATGACGGAAGCTTGGTTTTTTCCCCCCTAATTCCTTGCATATTTAGAGCAGGCTGAGTATAGCAGGTTGTAACTTGGATGCTTCAAAGTTCAAAAGATGAGCTGGAGGCTTCCATTATCTATCTATTTCTATTTCTAATTTTCCGTATTAGCTATGTATATATAAGCATTGTGAAGTGAGGTAGTTGTAACTGTCCAAGCTGATGATAATAATTATGTTTGGTAACTTTGAAATTCCTATATTTAGAGTAACCCTATGTACTATTTTTTTGATATTATATACTATCGTCTCGTTATGAGATTCTAATGTTGTATTCTTCCATTTTTGTTCTATTCATTTTTAATTTTACCTTAACTTTTTGTCTTTCAACACGTGGGTGTTCGACAGATGAATACCGTGGATGTATTAGTGTCGACATTCAAGGATCAAAAAGTCGGGTCGTTACATTTGGTATCTGAGCATAAGGTTGAGTGAACACCTTTGCATCGTTTGGGTTTGGCTCATTAGATATAGGTTAAGTGACACCCTAGAATAAGTATAGTGTATTATATGTACGAGAAAGCATATTTGTATTTTCTACAAACCAATACCCCTTTTCAACTTTCCGTAGTAATAATCTCTTTCTTTGAAATGTCTATAGCCTTTTATATCCTAAATATATTCAGCTATGTTTAGGTAGTACAGATCATGAGTACTAGAGCTACTAATACTCGAGGAGGTAGAGGTGGAAGTGACCAAGGTAATAGCATCGCAAATGGTGGAGATCAAGCAACACGAAAGGTTGCTCCAATAGTGGAACCAAGGGTGGATATTGTGGGGGAGGACATGCAGGTTAGGCCTCAGGTGAATTTTGCTTCACTCTACCACAATTATGAAAGGTTAGGAGGTAAGAAGTTTGGTGGTATAGAGACGATCATAGAAATCCAGACTTAAATGAAATTATGTGATCGAATATTTAGGGATATAGAGCCGGATGACATGATGAAGCGTCGATTGGCATCATGACATCTAATGGATATAACCATGGATTAGTGGAGTTCTGTCCAAGAGAATGACATCTCTTGGGCCCAATTTAAGATGGATTCAGGATGAGTTTGTCTCAAATACCAGAAAGACTTTATTGTTTAGGAACTTCCTTGACTTAAAGCAGCGGTTATGATAACCGATTCACTGCCTTATCTAGGTTCAGGCCTAGTATGGTAGATACATCGTTAAAGAGAAATGAAATGTTCATCGTAGAGATGCGTCCAAAATACAAAGGTAATATGAAAAATCACATCTTAGGGTCTTACGTAAATTTGACAAACATAGGATTGAGGTTTGAGAACTTAGCACTAAAGCCGTCAATTCATGCACTAGCTGGGAACAACAAATGGATCAGCTTCCAAGTGATATTTCTAGATTGGCTTATCCAAGTGCAGAAAGAAAGGGCATTTCGCCAGGAGCTGTACATTGATTGGGGAGAAACAGGTGGAAAAATCGCCATTGGTTAAGGCATCTATTGCTAAGGTTTCGAAGAAAGAGCCATAGACAACCGGTCACATTTTGCACCAAGGAGCTACTACAATTGCCACCAGCCAGATCATCTAGTTGAAGACCGTCCGATGCTTCATAAAGAGGAGCAGCCTGGAGTTTTTGCTTGATCTTCAACAGCTTTCGCTTCTGCCATAGAAAAAGGGAAGCAAGTTTTAGAAGGTATTCTATCTATTTTTGGCATTTTTGTTCATGTCTTATTTGATACTGGTGCTTCTCTTAGTTTCATATCCCATACCCTTGTTAATAGATTGGAACTTAAGCCAGTTATGGCTTTAGATCCTATTTGTGTGTAAAACCCTTTTAGACGCTCGGCCAATCTTTGTATAGTTTGTTTAGAAGTTTAATTTCTTGTTTTGACCGACTCTTTACTTGCAATATGTATGTTCTAGGTATTATTAGTTTTGATGTTCTACTTAGGATTGATTGGTTATCATGAAATAGCACAGTCTTGAATTATGATAAGCAAACCATGGTATTAAAACAAGGAACGAAGGATCTAACTGTAGATTATGAGGAGTCTAGCTCGCTTATGACTAGTTTCCTTTATTCTCTTGATGTGGCAGAAGTGGAGAGGGATTCGATCCCTATTGTTCAGGAATTTGTGGATATCTTCGAAGAGGTGTCAGATTTACCACCTTATAAACAGATAGAATTTTTCATTAATTTAGTGAAGAATGTAAAGCTTATCGTGTTACTTGTTTGTAACCTTGCCCTAAAAGAGAAGTTGGAGCTAACAAATCAAGCTAGTGAATTGTCATAGAAGGGTTTGATTCGACCAAGTCGTTTGAGTTAGGGAGCATCTCGGAGGGTTTCCTAAGACTGTGTGTAGATTATCATGAGCTCAACAAACGAACTGTTAGGAACAAGTATCTTTTTCCTAGGATAGATGACTTGTTCAATCAGCTTCATGGAGCTCGAGTGTTTTCTCAGCTTGATCTTGCTACAAGGTTCCATCAATTGAGGGTGATAGAGGAAAGTGTACCCTCGATCGCTTTTAAATAAGACCAATTTATGAGTATTTAGTCGTACTGTTCAGCCCGACTAGTGCTCCAGCACATTTCGTAGACTTAATTAATCGAGTTTTTTGAGATGTGCTGAATAATTTTGTTCTTGTTTTTATCGAAGATATTCTGGTCTACTCCAAGTCCGAGGAGGAGCATTTGTGCCATTTAAGAATTGTTCTAGAGACACTAATAGAGCATGTACTAAAGGCTAAGTTCTCAAAGTATCATTTTGGCATTCCAAAGTTAGATTCTTAGGTCAAGTTGTTCCGATGGAGGGTATTTCTATTGATCTCGCTAAGGTTATGGCCATTCAGGACTGGAAAAGGCCAGAAAGCACGATTGATATTAGGAGCTTTGTTGGTCTAGCATGTTATTACAGGAGATTCATACAAGATTGCTCGAAAATTGCCTATCGCTAACAAAATTAACGACGAAAGATGTCAAATTTGTGTGTACTGATAAATGCGAGCAAGCATTCATAGAGTTAAAGGAAAAGTTGATTAGTGCTCTTATTCTCACCATGCCAGATGAAGGTAAGGGTTTAACTGTTTACGCCGATTCATATGGAACGGGTTTAGGTGTTATTTTAATGCACCATGGAAAGGTTATTGGTTGTGTAAGTTAGCAGCTCAAACCGCATGAAGCGAGGTAAGCAACTCATGACTTGGAGTTTTTAGCAGTGGTATTTGCATTAAAAATGTGGAGGCATCATTTTCTAAGTGAAAGGTTTGAGTTTTATACCGACCACTAATCTTTAAAGTATCTTTTTACGCAAAAAGACTTAAACATGAGGCATCAAAGGTGGTTGGAGTTTCTTGCGGCCTATGATCTAGATATATAATATATACCGGGGAAAGCTAATGTCGTAGCTGATGCGCTTAGTAGAATGTATGCAGTTATGGAAAATGTTGAGGTTCATCCGACTCTGATTAGTCGTTTCAAAGAGAATCAGCTTAAGGATCTTCATTTTGTAGGGTAGCTAAGAATGTAAGTGAGACTGAGGCACCAAAGAGATGGTCGGGATTTGAGGTGGGTAGGTGTAGCATTTCGAGAATGAATGGTAGGTTATGTGTCCCGAATGTTGATAGGATTAGGCAGGAAGTTCTTGTAGAAAGTCATCATTCGTAGTTGACGATTAATCCCAAGGTCACTAAGATGTATCAAGACATGAAGACGATGTTCTGGTTGGAGGGCATGAAGAGGGATGTTTTTATCTTTGTAAGCAAGTGTGCGAACTGCCAGCAGGTGAAAAGTTGTCACCAGAAGACGGTTGGACTACTTTAACCACTCGAGATTCCTAAGTGGACGTGGGAGCAGATTTCCATAGACTTCATCGATGGATTGCCTAGGTCGAGAAGAGGTAATGAGGGTGTGTAGGTTATCGTGGATCGGTTGACTAAGAACATGCACTTCTTACCTGTTAAGACTATGAGAACAGCTTCTAGTTTGGCTAAGTTATATGTTAAGGAAATTGTCAGACTATGCGGTGTTCTTTGTGATATCGTGAGCGATAGAGATTTGATACTCACAAGCCAGTTCTGGAAAGGTTTGCATAAGGCCTTAGGAACAGAGCTTAGTTTGTGTACCTCTTATCATCCGCAGACTTGATGGGAAAACAGAAAGGATGAACCGAGTATTAAAGAACTTGCTTCGACCATGCATTTTAGATTTTGGGGGTTCGTGGGAAGAGCACTAACCACTTGTCGAGTATTGATACAACAATAGTTATTAGGCCAGTATCGAAATGATACCATTTATAGCGTTGTATGGAAAGCCTTGCAAATCTCTATCGTGTTGGGTAGGACCTGAAGATCATCTTGTGCTTGGGTGTAATGACCCTAATTCTGATTTACATTATTTAGAACATTTAATTGGATAAATTAAATAAAATAATGTACAAAGTTAAGAGATTAGTATTTTTTAATTAAGAGGAACAATGCCTTAATGAATGTATTAGTAAAATAGAACTAAAAATAAGTAAGTAGGAGGAATATGGTAAGGGTAAAATGGGAATATCCTTTGTTCTTATACCCTAAACCCTTCTATTCTTCATTCCTCGTTCATTTTAACTTTCACAGACAATACTAAAACCCTAAAGTACTCATTCGAAAATTATTAAGAGGATTCAAGGAGAAGAGAAGCTAGGATTCAAGTAGGAAGCATAAGCAAATCAATTTAAAGGAAAATCTCAACCTTCTTAGCACAAAGCCAAGGTGAATAATTAGTCACATCCCTATTTAGGACGAATGATTTCATTTTAAAGATAAACCTATTTTCTTTTGCAAGTACATGCCATGTAATAATGATTAAATGATCATAGGTTGTAAGTTAATGATTTATGGAAATTTAATAAGAATTTTATGATATGTTTAGATTAGAAAACCCATCATATGACATCCAAATGAGTTGCATTTTTGATATATGGTCAAAAATATTATTTAGTAGTGGGTTTCAAGTTTCATAATTTTCCAGGTGATTATGGATTTATTATAAATTTTCTATGAAAGAAAATAGTTAATTTTGGGTTTAAAGTATTTAAGGCAATTAAATAATGCCTTCGAGTTTGAAATTCATATATGTTAGAAAATATATGTCATGTGAATTATTGTGATTATTGGGGATTTTTTCCTAAGTGCCGAATTATGGTCAATAAATTATTAAGTTGAAGGGCTTAAATGTTTTAATTGTTGTAAGAAGAAGAATGGGTTATTTGCTAAAAAAATGTTTTCAATTGTTCAATGTTGAGTGAAGCAGCTATTTAGAAAGAATTTTGGTGAAGTACTGGCAACTAATCATATTTTGGAAAATTATGTAAGTTTGGTGAAAAGGAATTACTTTAAAAGGCATAAAATCAGTTTTATATCGAATTGCAACTTCACCACTTTCATTTGCTTGCTTCCGTCACTATACTCAGTAAACCTTTCACACCCATTCAAAATCTATGCATATGGTATTAATTATTTGGTACGTAGTGTATTGGAGAAAGGCGGAAGGAAAGGATAGCATTGAAGACATGCTTGCGAAAGGGTTAAAGCCACTTTTATTTGCTTATGAACACTTCGATACCCTAGCTGCGGCATTTATACCCTTCGCCTTAGTAAGAGGCTACTTTTATAACTCTTTAAAACAATAAATTCAGAGAGTAGGGTTTCGAATCGATATCCTTCCGCAACCATTGAAGCTGCTTTTCTTTTAACTTATACATGCAAAGGGTGGGTACCACTCCCATACCTTGTGATATGGTTAAAGCCGCTTGTTTAAACCCAAGTATACATGTGGAAGTATGACATCGTCACCCTAAGTGTTCGAAAGGTATGTTTCAAGTGTTTCGAAAGATATGTTTCAAGTGTTTCGAAATGTATGTTTCAAGTGTTTCAAAAGGTATGTTTTAAATGTTTCGAAATGTATGTTTTAAGTGTTTCGAAAGATATGTTTAATGGCTTTGAAAGAGCATGTCAAAGATTTTAAGTAATGATTTCGAAAGGTCTATTTCCAATACATTCAAAAGGAAGGTTTTGGCCTTTCAGTCTAACGTTTTCAAGGTTAAAGTATTTATCTTGTTTTGAAGGGATAGAATACCCTATTGATTTTAAGTTTTCATCAACATTGTTTTATGTAAAAAGTATATATCATGGCATGGATAGTTTGAGTAAAGAAAAGAGTATATTTTCCTTGTTTAAGTATGATTTAAAAGGGCTAAATCAATTTGAAAGAAATGTTTTCAAGGAAAATTTAATAGGGTAGTTAGCTCTAAGTATATGACTCGGATATTAAATGACCAAATAAGACAGGTATGGGCTCGCACTTTATACTTTATCTAGTAGCCCTAGATAATATAAGTCCGAAATTCCAGTGTGTGGGTTGTTAGAAGTAAGACTAAAATGATGTTACCTACAGAATGAAACACATAGAGTAGGTAGGTTATTGGTGAGCCCACAAAACTATTGGGATCTTTTGACCCTAGGAGAAGTAAGTTAAAGACAAACCATCCAGAATTGTATCTAACAGAAGTTAGAATATTTACTATGTCTGGTAGGCCAAAGTAAGCCGGTGGTTAATAGTCAGCCTGATAAAACTATATTGTTCAGATAGATAGTCCATTGGTTACCTAATTTATATGCATATATGTTATTTCTATTATTGTTATAATCAGTTTGATTGTAGGATTTTGATTTGCAAAAGATATGATTTTAAAAGGATATTGGTGCGGAGAAACCATTTCAGTTAAGCGGTGTGGTCTCACTTAATATCAGTGAACCGAGTGTAATAGAATTATTCACACCGGGTTTTATGTCTGACTCGAAGTTTATGTTTTTCCCTTAAACTCTTGGGTGCTCAAAATTTAATTTGAGCATATTGCAAGTTAAGGACTTTTCAGGCTGGACCAATAAGCTTAAAGAAGATGTCCAGGAGGCAAAGCTAGCTATATAGGAGTTATTTAGTAGTATTTCTGCTGTGATGTATTTATGACTGATATGTCTATGTATCTAGTATTCTGATGATCCATGGGGGCATATGCGCTCTTGGCATATTTTGTAATAATTATATTTAATCAAAACCTAAGAATCAATTTTGGATTATGTAATCGAATATGAAATATTCATGTGCTTCTAACATTATGGATACCATTAACATTATTTTATTTTTTTCACCAGAAGTTAATGCTATAGATAACTGCAGCATCTATAGTGCTTAGCTTTGGGCCTTAGAATAAAGGATGTTACAACTTGGTATCAGAGCATAGGTTTATGAAAACATTAAAGAAATTTTAAACTTAAAATGATTTTTGAAAACGTAATCCTAAAGAAATTAGAGAAATGATTGGGATATGGGATAATGTTAGATTAACATACTTGTATTTGCTATATATAAGTATACGCTTTATTTCTATTCTCCCATCTCCCTTAGGCTATTCTTCTGTATCTTACAAAGACTCGAATGTAGATTTTAAGGAAGTAAGATATAGATGCTAGGAATGGAAGAGTTAGTCTTGGTGAAGGAAGCACCACAATCAATGGAAATGCCTGACCAAACACTAGAAGAAATCCAGGTCGGGCACAAGCTGCTAATTTCGATGCTGAAGCGCCGCAAGTTGATATAGGGGTTGTGTATCGGTTCTTCGTCAACATGATGCAAGCTGGAGCTGCTGGGCGATCAGATGGAGGAAATATCGAAGGAGGAAATCAGAAAGCTCCAGTGGTCAATAGCTATGCAGTATTGAGAAAAGACTATGCTAGGCTTGGAGGAAAGCCGTTTATCAGCACTGAGGATGCAATTGAAGTGGAGAATTAATTTCTTCATTGTGAAAATATTTTTGGTGATTTGGGACTCAACAATGAGCAGAAAAGGAGATTGGCATCTAGATAGTTGCAAGGAGCAGAACTGTACTGGTAGAACAATGTTACTATAGAAGCAGCTGAAGAGGTTATGACTTAGAAAGAATTCAGAATGAGGCTTGCTAAAGCAACTTTACCACATATTAGGGATCTGTGTGATGTAGTTGTTGAGATGGCTTTAAGGAATGAGGAGATGCTTGATTTCATTAATGTAAAAAAACAATGGAAACTCAAGGTGGGCAAAACCAGTACAGAAAGTTTTTCCATAATAAGGGAGCTCAAAAGAGTGAAGCTGCTAAGAAAGGGAAGACAAAATTTATCTGCTACAAGTGTGATAAGATAGGGCATTTTGCTAATGCACTGGAACTAGCTACCTCAAGACCAACGGCAGCGGAGAAAGGAAAAGCTATGCTGGGAGGTACGCTTTTGATTCAGGGTGTATCAGTCAGAGTTCTATTTGATACTAGTGCATCACATTCTTTTACTCATTATTTGATAAGTAAGCTTAACTAAAACCTTCATACCTAGTTACATCCTTAAGGGTTGCGAATCCGATAGGAGGGTTTGCAACTCTTGGGATGGGATGTGACTAGATGGAGCTTGAACTGTTAGGTCATATATTTTCTTGTAGGTTGCATGTGTTTTTTGATTTCATAGGTTTTGAAATTATTTTAGCTATGGATTGGTTAAGTACGATGCTAGGATATTTTTCCATGATAGGAAAAAATCATTTAGACATCCTGGTTGTAGTGATCAAATCATATACACTGTAGAAAACCCAAAATTAGATTCTTGCGCTTTGCTGGGTGTTATTGACGAAGAAGATGATTGAATCAAGTTTTCTTTATTAGAGAATTTGCAGATATCTTTGAGCCTATGATACGTTTACCACCGAAACGAGCCATTGAGTTTCGGATATATTTAGTACTAGGATCTGAACCTGTGAGTAGACCGCCAAGTAGAATTACACCGACCGAGATGAAGGAGCTAAAGGTGTAGTTGATGGATCTAGAAGGCATGAATTTTACCAGACCGAACAGTTCGTCTTGGGGGGGGGGGCAGCCGTAGTATTTGTCAAGAAATTGGATGGATCGTTAAGATTGTGTATCGATTATTATGAGCTGAATGAGAGGACGATAAAGAACCAATATCTGTTACCTAGGATTGACGATTTGTTCGACCAGTTGAGTGGAGCCGAAGTATTTTCTCAGTTGGATTTGGCAACAGGGTTCCATCAACTTAGAGCAGAAGAGGATAGTATTCCCTTGACGACATTAAGGACCAGATATGGATCATACGAATGGTTAGTGGTGTTGTTTGGTCGAACTAGTGTGCCGGCATTCTTCGTGGACTTGATGAACAGAATCTTCCAAGAGCATCTGGACGGATTTGTATCAGTATTCATAGTTGACATATTGATTATTCTAAGGACGAAAGGGATCATGAAGTTTATCTTAGGATATTGCTTGAGACATTGAGAATGCATCAGTTGAAGGCAAAGTTTTCGAAGTATCACTTTTGAAAAGACAGCATCAGTTGAAGGCAAAGTTTTCGAAGTGTCACTTTAGAAAGAAGGAAGTGAAGCTTGTTGGTCATGTAGTCTCAAAGAAAAGGTTGTCAGTAGATCCGGCTAAGATTGAGGCAGTGAATAACTGGACTCGAGATAGTGACTGAGATAAAGAGTTTTCTTCGGTTGGCTGGCTACTACCGGAGATTTATTAAGGATTTCTCACGGATAGCCGCAACGTTGACTATGCTAACTCGAAAAGACGTGAAGTTTGTTTGGACTGATAAGTATGAGGAGACACTCCAGAAATTGAAATATTTATTGACGAATGTACCAGTGTTAGTTATTCTAGTGGGGAATCAAGACTTAGTGGTATACAAAGATGCACGCTGAACAGGATTAGGACCTGTGCTAACGCAGAGGGGTAAACTAATTGCCTATGCTTCTCGACAGCTTAGACCACATGAAGTTAAATATCCAACTCATGATTTAGAATTAGCTGCGATTATTTTTACATTGAAATTGCGGATACATTACCTTTTAGGAGAAAGATTGGAGCTATTTACGGATCATAGGTCACCGTGATTTTTATTCTCTTGGAAGGAGTTGTATGAGACAGTAGAGATTGTTAGAGTTTATAGCTGCATACGACTTTGGTATCGAGTATGCACTAGAGAAAGGAAATTAGATTAAAGATCACTTAGTACAAAACATCAGAATGCAATATTGGTGATGATAGATGAATGGAAACATTTAGAAGCATTGACTACATGCGGAGTACAATGGAGATCTAAGGCTAGCTCTAGTCAAGAAATCGCCATGTTATCGTGTTTAGAAGTCAACCGATATGATCGAAAGGATTTCTTCTAAGCAAGGAGAAGACTAAGTATTGGCTCAACGGATCAAAAAGTTAAGGAATGGAATAGAGAGCGATGACTTGAAAGATTTCAATCTTGACCAAAATGGGTGGTTAAGGAAGAAAGGATGACTATGTGTGTACCAAATGTGGGGAACATTATAAAGGAAGTTCTTGGAGAATGCCATCGTTCGAAGTTCACTATTCATCTGGGAGGAACTAATATGTATCAAGCTATGAAGAGGTGTTTCTACTGGGAAGGTATGAAGAGAGATGAAGGCTTATAGGTGAGGTGGTGTTTGAACCGTCAATAGGTAAAAGCTGAACATCAGAAAGCGAGCAGGATACTTCAGCCTTTGGACGTTCCAGTCTAGAAATGGGATTCTATCTCAATGGATTTCATAAATGGGTTGCCAAGGTCGAATAGAGGAAATGAAAGTATCTGGGTTATAGTGGACAGACTGATTGTAATAACCCATATTTTTGATAATTAAAAATATTAAATTTAATAAGGTTTTGGACTTTAATATTGTCAGATGTTAAAATTTATGATTTATTAAATTGAATCTTATTAAATTAGAAATTTTGACCTTAAGATAAATCTTAAAACAACTAATTTTAATGAGATAAAAGATGGTAACACGTATTAACATATAATTTGCTAATATTGATTGAATGTAATTGATCATTATACTATGTTAACGTAATTTCAATCAATTTAAATAATAAAGGTTAATAAGGAATAGAACAAATGATGCATAAATTGATGTAATCATATGTTATTAATTGCAATTGGTTTTAATATGGAGTATGAAATCAATTATTTTGTACGTAAATTTATTAACCGTTGTTTGTAAATAATAAGTTAATAGATATGGATTATTAATGTATAACCAGTGTTTTATTTATTATCTTATTATTAAATCCGTTAGAAATTTATTTGGTAATTAATGGAGAATTAATGTAATTGAAATATTACAGTTGATATAAGAAGAAACGTTAACTATTGAGTGATGAGTGTAATAAAATGAAAACTTATGTTAATCAATTTTATAAGGGAAATGGTTGATTTGATAATAAGAATGTAAATCAAAATAAAATGATTTGTTTGGAATTTAATATATAATGAATGGGTTTTATTACAGTTGTAATTAAATGTTGGAATTAATTTAGTATATATATATTGAGTTTAACATGGAAAATTAGATTTCAAAGGAAACAATTGGACTAATTATATTCCCTATATTAGGGTACATTTTGAGATTTAATTATTGTAATTAATAGTAATTATATCCTGCCATTAGTAAGAAACAAAAGTAAATGGTAATTAATTAATGATATGTGCAACTTACGTTTGTGTTAAAAATATAATGAAAATTTCAATGAGAAATATTATGTTCAAATTGTGGGTACTTAAATTTGTAACAAATATAATGATAATAGGAAATCAATTGATAAAGAAACGATGTGGTTGTATGAAGTATTATTTCTATGACTCTTTAATGGGATAATCTTTAAATATAAGTTAGTTTTAAAGGGGAGGTGTTAATTATAAAATAATGTGTAATAAAAAGAAATATGTTTGAATAAAAATAAAAAGAAAAGGATTGGTTTCATGAAAAGAATATTTTTATCAAATAAAGTGAATATTTCATTTGTGAATGTAAATTTATTTTCATTAAAACAAGGAATTGAATTTTGTTGTATGTTTCTAGTTGAAATATTTGATTTATTTAAATATTCAAACTTGATTTGAAATTAATTTATAAAAAAAAAATAACAGTAATAAAATGGTAAGAAAACAACTTGAAGATTTGGTTAAATTTTTGATTTCAAATAGTTAGCATATTTACTTAGGAAATTTATTCCGTTTCAAATTTGACTTTGCAGTCTCAGTTCATCTTTAAATGTGTGGGGTGGCAATCCTAATTATGTTAATTGCAGTGTTTAATTTTTTTATTGTGACTGAATAAAAATACATATGTGTGTGTAAATTTGAGCATATTAGGTTTAATAAAATATGTTAAAATATAGTATACTAGATTTGTGATTCCTATGTACGGTTTACGTTCTCAAATTTAAATCGTCACTTTCATTTATTTTATTTTATTATTACTTTCTTTTATTAAATACATGCCCTTTTTGGTTTTCCAGTAAGTTTTTTCATTTACACGCGAGCCTTGCCTTGAAATGTTTCATGTGTATTGATGAAATTAGTTTAGGTAGCACAAGTTTTGAAATTTTATACCAAAAGATTTGCTTGCCATGTAAACATGTCTTATCAAATTCCAACGTGTGCCTTTTATCTTTTGTTAATTACCTGCATGTTAGGATCTTTTTATTTTACAAATTTACATCTTCTTGTATCCTTCTCTTTCATATTCCAATTTCCAAATGTGCTTTACCCGTATTCGTTTCCTATTTCATAAATCTCTTCATCTAACTTTCCATTTCCAAAACGTGCTCCCATTATTTCTTTTGCCTAAAATTTCTTTCTCTTCTAAAAGAACAAACAAATGTGAGCAACTTATTTTCATGAAGCTAATCTTTTCCATTTGTTTACAAATCCAATGCCTAAAACCTCCTTCCTCCATGTGTGAGCCATTATGTCTTTTTCCATTGATTCTCCAGAATTTATAAACATGAGCAGGCTTCAAAATTCTTAATGTAAGTAATTAACTTATTTTATTTTATTATTAAAATATGTGTACATGGTTTTCTATTTCATTTCCATAATATTCTTATAACTTGAATATCTTTCGCATATTAACTTCGATTAATGCGCGATTCCTTCATTTGGGTTCGTATCAAAATTTCGAAAAACATGAAACTAGTTTGGTTGAATTTAGAGACCGTTGAAAATTTAGGCTTTTATTGGATTTTCAGTTGGCTATAAATCAAAGATGAGTGATTAAACCCACTCACGCAGTACTAATGAGATGACCTGACTTTCTCACCACAGAAAATTGCATCATCTTGAAAAAAGAAAGGGATAGAAAAGAGAAAAGAAAGAAGAGAAAGAAGAAAAAAAACACTAGAATCTCAACAGCGGAACGAATAAATTATATTAATAACATAAGTATTACATAGTATACAACAAATATCAGAGTTACACAGACAATACAACACATACTAGACAGTTATAAACACTTGTCTAGTTATTATAACTCAAAACACAATACAGAAGACACTCAGAGATACCAACATAGCGGAAAACTATATATCTACACGCAGAAGCCTCCTGCTCCATTGCTCCTCCACAATTCATCAAAGCTAACCTGAATCCCTTGGCTACTCATAAAAATTTGAGTACCCAAGAGTTTAAGAAAAACAGAAATAAACTCCAGGTCAGACATGGGTCTGGTGTGAGTTACAGGTTAAAGTTGCTTAACTTTTGAAAAACCTTTGAAAAGAAAGGTATCACGTAAGACTTCCCACACATAAACATGGAAAAGTTTTTACCTTACGCTAACCAAAACATTTGATAGGAAATCCAGTGATATTATAATAGGTCTAGGGTTTTCAAATAAATAAGAAATAGCCAAAATTGTTACATTCATTAAATTCCAGCTACTAGCCACAAAAGTGGGTAATACAATCAAAACCGTTGGCACTTATTGGATTTTGGATTCCATAAAATGGCAGGGCTACTGGGGTACCGCCCGTCACAGTACGTGGCCTAGATCACCGTACCGAGGAGTACGCCTGCTCCCCTGCAACACAAGACCGGAACCATTCTTTACTGAACAGTTCCGAACAAGACCACCCCGCAGTTGTGATCAGCAACCGCACCACAAAGCTGAAATAAAGGGTTATCTAGACAGGGGTAAATCTCATCCTACTTGGGCATGACCCACTTAGCCTTGCTGCACCTTCCCTGTTTTAGCCATTCCCGGTTGATGAGGCTTGAGGCTACGATTACCTTTATAGGACATATCACTTAGAATGCTCATCGTCCACCTGACGATGTTCTGAAAGCCTTCAATCCATACAAGTTCATTCCGGGTTCGAACGAAACCGAAGGCATTATCTCATTACACTCATATTGGAATCACCCTCAGAGTTAACGACGATAACACTTGCACTCTGAATCTTCATCTTCACTTGAGATTCACGACCTAATGTTGATTTTGATCGATGTGGTTTTCGGACATCTAAATATGGAAACCCGATTCCGGTCTCATCGAAGTCCAAATCGTGTCTTTTAAGGCCAAGTTGTTTTAAAGTTTAAAACAATTTCAATTATCTATATACACACAGATAGATAATTCACATCACAAAAGATAATCAACATTATCATCATCAACAGATAATCCATATCAGCATCACAATGCAACCAATGCATCCATATCATATAACATTACTCATCTCATGGCTGAGATTACAAACCATACATGGCAACAAATACCAATCATCAAACATATCAATGATCACACCATCTATAATTAATTTAAATGAATTAAATTAATTACTTTATCTCTAATTAATTTAAAATGAATTAAATTAATTACATCATCATTATAATCCTGCTTAACTTAACCATTGATTGATTACAAATCAACTAAATAATCACCATCTCACTATTCATTTCAATTAATCATTACTGATTAACCATCTCTAATTACAATAAATAATTAGCCTTTAAATTAATTACACAAGTTAATTATACTTAACAATTTACAATAATTAACTTTTAATTACTTAATTAATTAACTAAAGTTAATTACATTAATCCTTTATTAATTACTTACTTCATTTATTAATTATTCCTTAATTAAAACATTCATCGTTAATTTTATTAATTAATGATTTCTAATTTCATTTTTAATTAATCTCTTATAATAAATTTATTACATTAAGTAATTAATCTTAAATTAAACCACATATATATATTAATCACCCTTGATTAATAACATCTAGTAATTAACTTCCCTTAGTTACTTCATCAATAAATTATACCTTAATTTATCATCTCAATTAATCCCTTGATTAATCTCAAAGTAATTTAATCTAAATTACTTCCATCATTAACACCTTTAATTACATCTAGTAATTATCAATTAATTACTTCCCTAAGTAATTACAAACCTATTAATTACATAAAGTAATTATTCATCAATCATCAAGTGTTTAAATTAATTAAACTTAATGAATTAACCTAAACAAAACACATTAACACAATTAATTACATTGAGTAATTAATTCATTAACTACTTCCATTAAGTAATTAAACTTAAACAATTTCAATAATGATTATTATTAATTAATTAATAATTAATTATTAAAATTAATCACATTAATTGTTAAATAATCTTAAGTTAATGACCTTCATTAACTATTCTTAATTACTTAATTAAGAAATTAACTTATATTAATCATTATTAATTATAAATTAATTAATATTTAATTACTAATTAATTAATTACTAATTATTAAATTAATTAAGTATTAACTACAAATTAATTAATCCTTAATTATTAAATTAATTAAGTGTTAATTAAAATCTTAATTTATCCTTAATCGCTTGATTTATTAATCTTAATCATTAATTAAAATTTAACTAATAATCCTTAATTACAGATTAATTAACCTTAGTTAATTAATCTCAAGTCTTAATTAATCAATTTAAAAATTCTTAATTACTTAATTAATCATCTATATCATTAATTAATTTAATAATTAATTACCCATTTTAAATTAACTTAATAATTTAAATGAATCCAAATTCTCAAATTTTATTTATTTTTAAGATAAACATTTCTTCTTATTTAAACACTTAAAAACAAATTGTTTTTAAATCTACTTTAGATTCCATTTTAAACTTCATTTTAAAGTTAACATTTAAAAATGAATACAAATTTTAACTTTAACAAGGTTTTAAAAACAATTCAAAACCTTTATCTCATATGTTAAAAGAAACATCCATTTTATGAAATAAGATTAAAAGAATTTAAATCCCAATTCAATTTAAATCCAAATCAATTTAAAAACACACCTAAACATTCCAAGTTATTAAAAACAATTTTAATTCAAAAATTTCTTTAATTTAAAAACTGAAATACAGTTTTTAAACTCATTCTAGATTTAACTTAAATCTTTAAAGTTTACTTACATTTTAAACTCCATCTTAAATTCAAATCATTTAACCATATAAAGTAATTAAACAAATTTGAATTTAAACTCATTCTATTTTAAAAACTGAAGTTTAAATTTAATTCCAGATTTAAAAACCCAGATCTAAACTCATTTTAAATTTATAATTTACCAATTTAAACTTACAGTTTAAATTCAAATCAACATATACTTTTATACTTAAAAGTTTTTTTAATAAACCAAACTTAAATTTCACACTTAAATTACTTCAAAACTCAAATTCAAACTAATTTTAAATCAGGTTCAAACTCAGGTTTAACTTAGTTTAAATTTTTAGTTTACATTTGAAAACCTGATTTTAAAACTAAAAACAAAAAAGTTTTTCTGTTTTATTTATTAAAACCAAATTTAAATTCTAAAAATTCAAATTATTACAAAAACCAGAATTCAAACTTTTTGAATTCATATTTAAATTCGGGTTTTAAATCCTAAGTTAAAATTTTAGTTTATATTTAAACTTGCATTTTTTAAAAACTTAAAACGGAACAGGTTTTCTGTTTATTTATTAAAACCTGAAACACAGTATACTCGGGCCTCCCCTAACCTGACTTCGAGTCGGGCACCCATCTGCTTTGAGTTAAAACTCGAAATTCCCGAGTCCATCACATGGCAACCAAAACTGTAACCCAACATTCACAGCATATCAACCATTGCACTGTGCACATGTACGACGACGCCGGCCTCCTCCGATCAACTCCGATGACCAAAACAAGTCATCGATCACAAACAGGCATCCCGTATACATCGCCATTACCCAGCTTCCCCTTCGAAATTAAAATCGAGGTCAAAATTCAACCTGAAAACAAACTGGAACAGGCACAGAACTCAAAACCAAACCTGTCAACAAGTTCCCCCCATGAAACTCCGACCACCATCACCACTAAAACTCCGGCGAATCCTTCGGCAACTCACCATCTTCCAATGCCCAAGACCCCAAGCAACTCGATCCATTGTCAAAGCCGAAATGTTCAATTTTCTCAATCCGAGTAAAAACTAGGGTTCTACAATTCAAACCCCAAATCCATCATCACCAAATTGCAGAGCAACCAAATGAAAAAATTTCCCATCATCACCAATAACTCCTCCTCCCCCAGGAACAATCACGTCACCTCAAACCACTTGTGGTAACAGAGATGCCCAAAAACTTAATTTACAGTAAAACTAGAACTGCTCTTTGGTTTTGATATTAAAAATTTTAATTTTACTTTTAAAAATCATAATTTTGCATGATGTTTTGATATATAAACCTGAAACATAAATTCATATAATTTGAATTTTCACTTATACCTATTTTACTCTGTTATTCATGGTTTCCAGTGAGCTCCTAAATTTATTTCACTTAAAACAAATTTTAAAATTTACTTTATAATGAAACAACCCACTTTGGTTTAGAACTTAAATCCTAGCAAAGCCTAGATCAAAATGAAATCAATTTTGTTTAGATACCTAGTTTTGAAAATATAAACAATCCATTTACAGGTTGTACTATCAGACACATATTCATGCAATCATATATATACAGAAATGCACTTAATACTTTACTCACAACCATGCAGATTTACAGATATGAACATGCAACAAGATTGTTTACTTAAGCTTTTAAATTAAAAAGTTACTCACCTTAAAAATCCTGATAAGCAGAGCACAGTTGAAAGCTTCTAAATTTTTTTTAAATCCTGTTTGAAACTTCTTTTGCAAACTTGTTTGAAATGCTTTTAAAACTCGAGCTTCCTGATTTTTGAACAGCCTTTAAACCATTTGAAAACTTGCTGATGTTTTAGTTTGCTTAAATTGTTGTATGCAGGGCAAATTCTTTCCAGATTTAAAAGAAATGCAGGTTGCTTGCTTGAAATGGAATGCAGATTTGCTTTTTGAAAATGAGTTTCAGGGATTTTATTTTGCATGATGTTTTGAAGATGGTTTGTGTTTGGATATGAGGATGAAGAGTGATTTTCAGATTTCATTTGATTTAAATCTGAAAATCTTAAAAATGCTACAGATTTTGATTTACATATTTTCTTTGTTTATGAAATGAAAATGAGAAAAGAAAGGGGAAAGAAAGCATGCAAGTTTATATAACTATAAAAATCAAAGAAAAATTAAAATTAAAACAATGACACTTGGCTAAAATGTTAACACTTGTTAACTTTCTTATTTCACTCAACACATGTTAAGCTATGTTTCTAAGATACTCACATTTGTCCTTTAAGTGATTAGTATTTTTGATTAAGTGTTAATAAAAGTTTAAACTTAGTTAATTAAATACTTAGTTATGTTTAGATAATAATTAAAGAATAAACCAATTATAATTATAAATAAAAACAATATACAAATCAATTATTTGAAAATAATATTTAAATCATTTTAAATAAATTTATAAATAGATTGTAACTTAATTGTTATTTAAATGAATACATGTTTCATATTTTAAATTATATTTTAAATTTTCATTTCTAATTTACAAGTCATAATTATTAATCAATATTTTAAAAAGAATTAAAATAAACATTTTTATAACTTATTTTAATATCCAAACTTAAGTCAAAATATATTTTAAACAAATAAAATATTTATCTTATGTATTAAAAATCATTTAGTTATTTTACTAAAATAGCTTTGAAAAGCTTAAATCAAAAATAAAATCATAATTTCCCAATTTCAAAATATTAGAAAATTTGCTTTATCAATTAAATTTAAAAACCAAACTCATCTATTTAAAATATATATAAATACACATATACATTTTATAAATAGTAAACAATTTATTAATTTATTTAAAGATAAATTCACTAATTAATTATTTAATAAAATAAGATTATTGAATCAATTAATAAAAATTATCAAATTAATTTAAATTTAAACACAGATTATTAAATTAATATTGTCCAAAATTTCAGGATATCACAACTAAAAATTCCATTGCAAGTTAAATAAAATATATGATGTGATATATAATTTTTTTATTGTTGTTTGTTGATTTAAGTTGACATTTGAATTGATATTGAATATGAATTGACATTTAATTTTATACTGGAATTTAATTGATAGTTAAACCCCGATATTGATAACTATTATATATTGAAATATATTGTTTGATTTGGATGTTGTTTGTAATGGATGCTTATTGATTGATATGTTGGATGTATGGTTATTGATTTATTTTAATATGTCCCTGTTATCACCTTGTATATTATTGACATCATTTAAATGGTCCTCTAAATCATTTTAGAATTGGATAATTAAGATATTTAAATTATGGGTTGAAATGATATGCACCCATACAATTTCTTCAATTTGGATTATTTATTGAAACTGAATTATTTAAAAAGTTTAAGTTTTTAATTTAAGCTTCGGATTTATTTTAAATAAAGTGGTTAAAATTGGTATTTTGAATTATTTGAAATCTTGTAAGTTATTGCACTCACGCTGTACACTTGATAGGAGATGAAAAATCCCGTAACATCTCTGAAGCCATTGCCCTCATATTTATATTTGAGATTGATTTGATTTACATAGGAATTTTTCTAGTTCTAACTCGAGTGTATTGTTTTTCATTATGCTCGGGTCAGCTTGAGTTTTTCAGTGTTGAAGACTATTTTCTGGTGGACGAAGATGAAGATTCAGTATATTATTGCTATTTATTATTCCACTACATTCCATGTTCCGCTGCATTATTTGTTTGTTTATGATGTATGTATAACTCTGATATGAATTTGTAAAAGTGTAATCAAATGTTATTTGTAAAACAACTTCATGAACTGTTTATTTGATTATTATATTTTGTCATTTCGCTATGAGATTCTGTTTTTTCTTTCCTTTTTTTTCTTTTTTCTTATTTACCCCATTAACAATCCTCCCTTTTGAATGGTTATAGTCCGACATGTGTGGTTTATTATCGATTTGAACCATCCAAAAAGGTGGGTCGTTACAGTTGGTATCAGAGCCAGGTTTGGGCATACCTTAGCCTATTGGGATTAACTCATTTTAGATGGGGTATTAATATCCTAGAATGAGTTTGTCTGAGTGTAAATATACGAGAGTGTGTACTTGTTAGTGTTATAAAAATGTTTTATATATAAGTTTGGAAATGAAGTAATTTTCCTAATATTATATGTTATATATAAAAGAAATTTTTTATAACTAATATAGTTATTTGTAATGTGTTTGATTTATGAAATAGTAATATCTAATTATTATCATTTATTGTTGACTTGTTGTATTTAGTCAAATTATAAACATTGGCTATTATTGTTGATTGAATGTGTGGACTAAACACTAGTTTAATAATGGTGAATTAAAGGGAATGAAGTGGATAATTAGGATATTTGATATGAAATTTGAAATGTTGTTGTGAATTTTGTTTTTTGTTGATCGGTAGTTTCAACTATTGAAAAAAGGAATATCCAGATATTTTTGGATAATCGAAACCTTCTGAATTAATATATGAGTTGAAACTTAGAAATTATGTTGAATTATGCAGTTGAATTTGATAACCTTAATTTGGATGCAAGTAAAACAAGGTTTAATTTTTTATATCTATATCTAGTAAATGAATAGAATTGTTGTACACATTCTTGGCATGTAATGTAATAATATACAAATATGAACTTTAAGCCTTGGGATGTTTAAATTGAAATTGTGATTAAGGAAATGTTGTAAATGAGATTAAATTAGAAAAAATATGTTCTAAATAAATTGAAAGGTGAAGGTGAAACTAAATGAAATAAGAAATATGAATTAAGAGTGAAATGATTATAAATAAAGCCATGACTTGTAAATTGTTATGAAATAAATGGTTATAAATAAAGTTGTGATAAATTTAATCTCGAACAAAGTTTTATAAAAAGGAATTAAGCTTTTATAAATGGTTATGAACTTAAGAAGATTCCTTATGAAATGATTTGCAAATAAATGTAGTATTAAATGAGAAATATTACATGTGAAATAAATGTAATTTAAATTGAAGAGAAATATAAGCAATATTATGAGAATGAATATATTAATGTTTTATATTAAATGAAGAAATTTTGTGAAACAAATATTAAAGTATGAAGTGATATTTGTGTTAATCAATGAGATTGAAAATGAATTTAATGTAAATGTAATTGTGATTAAACAAATTAGAATAATTACGTAAGTTGTATATACATTATTTTATTTGCAAATTAATTTGATCCGGATTTGAGTACACAAGTTTTATGTGAATTACACCACTTCATGTTAGGATTTTTCATTCTATTCTTGATAGCGAATATTTGATATGGATTTCGGTTTGATTCTAGAACTCTCTATCATAGTATTGGCTATGCAAGGAGAATGATGGTTTCTAGTCAAGAAACTATATCGAAGTATCCATTAGGGAAGTCGAATGAAGAATATAGTTCAAAACGAACTTGTGTAACTGAGCGAGTGATCGAATGTGATTTTGCGAAATGATGACATATGAAATTGAAAGTCCGCATTATTGATATGCTTTGACGCTGAAATTGGAAGTTGTTGGGTTGGATATCTTTGCAATTTAAATTGGAATTTTTCTTATATGCAAAGCTATTAATTTAAAACCATTTTTCAAAATAATTTTTTTTATTTCTCTTATACAAACTGTAATGACCCAAAATTTTCGACCTCGAAAATTCGACACTCATACGTTCACTGTAGAAGTGCCGAGCATTCGAACGTCGAAAATCCCAGATTTTAAGGTAAAGAAGAAAAGAGGTAGAAGAAGAACAAAAATCAAAACATAGAATCTCACATTTCGCAGCGGATCAAAATATAATATTAAATATTAGCATTTATACAAAGAAAGCTGTAATTTTCATTTTAATAACAATACATCAAAGTTACAACCATTTACAAATTAGACTAGACAATTAAAATTAACTTGTCCCAGATAAATAGCTCCAATACACAACGGAATACATTCCATATGTTCCTGCCATCTAGCATGCCTCCTGAGCTCTCGAATATCCTAACCTGAAAATCTATAATACTCGGTCTGACCCGAGTACTACATCAAAGTAACACCCGGGTCAGGCTGGAAACCAACGTGAGTAAACCCATATAACTTGAAAATACTGAGTTTAAACATAACTGAAACCCAGGGTAACTCGTACCTTACTACGAGTTCTTCCTTATTAAATCCAATCACTTATTTCACAAACAATCACTAAGTACCCTTACTAAGTTTAAATGGTCATGATACTTAAATTACTCCATTCCAGCCTATTGATTGCACAAATCAAATCTAAAAAGAAATTTAGATTCATAATCGAAGTGGTTTCGGATATTGCTAATACCCAACTCCGGTCTCTTCGAATCCAATGTTATTCTTTAAGTCAAATTGTTTAAGTTTAAACAATACAATTTGTTCAGGATTTCATATTCACACAACAATTCATCTCAAATAGATAACCCACAATATCACAGTTTAACCAAAGTATCTCATATCATAAAGCCTCACAAATCACATATCATAGATATCAAATAATCTAATTCATTCAATATATCTTAATCATCTTTAAGCAAGATTAATTAATTGTACCATTTGTAATTAATTTAATTTATGCAAAATGTAACTACCCAAAATTTCGACATTGAAAATTCGGCATTAATATGTTCACGGTAGAAGTATCGAGCAATCGAACGCCGAAAATTTCAGATTGTTAGAGAAAAGAAGAAGAAGCTAGAAGAAGAATAGAAACCAACAGCATCTCACATTCGTAGAGGGCTAAATATAATATCAAATAATGGCATTTATACAAAGAAATCTTTAATTGTCATATTACATTCAATATATCAGAGTACAATCATTTATACATAAATTGGACAGTTGTACAACTTGTCCCAGACTACTATCAAAACAGATTCAAATACACAATGGGATATACTTCATATGTTCCTGCCATCCAGCTCGCCTCCTGGGTCTAGAACGTCCTAACTTAAAAATCTGTGATACTCGGTCTGACCCAAGAGTAACGACCCAAAATTTTGACCTCGAAAATCGACACTAATACGTTCACAGTAGAAGTGCCAAGCAATCGAACGCCGAAAATTTCAGATTGTTAGAGAAAAGAAGAAGAAGGTAGAAGAAGAACAAAAAACAACAGCATCTCACATTCGCAGTGGATTAAATATAATATCAAATAATGGCATTTATACAAAGAAAGCTGTAATTGTCAGATTACATTCAACATATCAGAGTACAATCATTTATACATAAACTAGACAGTTGTACAACTTGTCCCAGACCACTATCAAAACAGAATCAAATACACAGTGGGATATACTTCATACATTCCTGCCATCCAGCTTGCCTCCTGGGCTCCAGAACGTCCTAACCTGAAAATCTGTAATACTCGGTCTGACCCGAGCATTACATATGAGTAGCCAAGGGATTCAGGTTAGCTCTGACGAATTCTGGAGGAAATGTGGAGCAGGAGACTTCAGTAAATATTGATATTGTGGTTCCGCTGTGTTTCTTTGTGTTGTAGCTTGTGCTGTATGATTGACAGGTTTCCATAATTGTCTAATGTTTTGTGATGTAAAGTTGTGTAACTTTGATAGATGTTGTATATTATGTAATAACTATGTGATTAATATATTTTATACATTTCGTTGTGAGATTTTGATATTGTTTAGTTCTTCCTTTCCTATCTTTCCTCCTTTCTACCCCTTTGTTTCTTAACAATGATGCATCTTCCTATGGAATGGAAGGCGGGTCGTCACAATTATTAATTATAACTAAACTATAATCAATTAATGTGATTAATTAATGGATCATTAATTAAGGTGAATTAATCAGTGTAATTAATTAAGGTTAATTAACTCATGTAATTAATTAAGGTTAATTAATTAATGTAATTAAGTAAGGATAAAATAAATAAATAATCAAGGAGAAATAAACTAATCAACGATTAAGGATTAATTAACTAATAATTAAGGATTATAAAATTAATTAATTAGAGGTTAAATAATTGGTAATTAGAGATTAATTAATATAAGTAATTACTTAAATGATAATTGCTTAATGTAAGTAACTAAAGATTAATTTGTAAAGGGTTAATTAATTTAATTAGTAATTAGAGGATAATTAATTAACAATTAAAGGTTAATGGAATTGAGGATAATTAACCAATGAGATAATTACTTAATGAAAGTAATTATGGATAATTAAATTAGATTGAAATTAAAGAATGATTAATTAATGGTTGTAATTAATTAATGTTAAGTAAGCAGGTTTTAAAAGTAATTAAATTGGTTAGAAATGGTACAATTAATTTATCTTGCTTATAGATGATTAAGATATATTGAATGACTTAGGTTATTTGATATCTCTGATATGTGATTTGTGATGCTTTGCGATATTGGATGCTTTGGTTGAACTGTGATATTTTGGGTTATCAATGTGAGATGAATTGTTATGTGAATGTGAAGTCCTGAATATAATTGTATCGTTTAAACTTAAACATTTGGCTTAAAGAATAACATTGGACCCGAGGAGACCGAGTATTGTAGATTTTCAGGTTAGGACGTTCTGGAGCTCAGGAGGCGGGCTGGATGGCAGGAACGTATGGAGTGTATTCCGCTGTGTAATAGAGTTATATTGATAGTAGTCTGGGACAAGTCGTATAACTGTCCAGTTTATGTATAATGATTGTACACATATATTGTTATAAAATTGACAATTACATATTTCTTTGTATAAATGCTATTACTTGATATTATATTTAATCCGCTGCGAATGTGAGAGCTGTTGTTTCCTGTTCTTCTTCTACCTTCTTCTTCTTTTCTCTAACAATCTGAAATTTTCAACGTTCGATTGCTCGGTATTTCTATAGTGAACGTATTAATGTCGAATTTTCGAGGTCGAAAATTTTGGGTCGTTACACAAACTATCTTATTCTATTTTATTTTAAAAAACTATTTTAAAAATTATATTATTTACAAACTATTTTATTTACAAAACTATTTTACAAACTATTTTATTTAAAACTATTTTATTTACAAAACTGTTTTATAAACTATTTTATTTACAAAACTATTTTACAAATTATTTTACAAAACTATTTTATATATAAAACTATTTCACAAATGATTTTATATATGAAACTATTTAAAATTCAAAACCTTTTATAAAGCAAAGATATTGAATCTCGTATGGCTTTTCATGCAGCGAAATTGATTTTGGAAAGTTTTTAATTCTTGTATAAGACGGACTTTATATAAGTATAAGGTGATTTTCAAAACTATTGATTTTGGAAGGTTTTCGATCTGAAGAGATAAATCTTATATAAAACAAATTTATATAAGAATGATTTGACATATTTGAGATTATTGATTTTGGAAAGTACTTTATCTGAAAATGAAATCTTACATATAATGAATTTATATAGGGGCATTTCACTAGAAGGACAAATTTTACAGTCCAATTAGTTTCTAGGACACACATCCACAGAAATTAATTTCAAGGACAAAGTCAGCAGAATAATTACTTTTAAGGACAAAGTCGGCAGACCAATTACTTTCAAGGACAAAATTTCATAGGTTTTTAAGCCAAAAAACTAGTTATTTTGCATTTTGTCCTTAAAAGTAATTATTTCAGTTGTGTGTCCTAGAAACTAATTGCACTTGCTAAAGAGGCCCTTGTGGCTAATTTCCACATTTATATAAGTATGACAATTGAAGCTATGATTTTGAAAGGGTACTGCATATGGTATGTTATATTTTAAAGTAAGAGGTATGGGAAAGTATCCTCCACGAAGAATCATAGTATATGTGCTTCGACCTAGACGGACTTGGGGAATCCAGGAATGGATTCGGCCAATAAACCCTAATATACTTGGATGAATTCAGAAATGGATTTGTACGGATATTGTTGTCCGGACTTAAACTCATGAGTTCCTCGATTTTTTTTGCAAGGTAGATGGTTCTTTAGTTTGCCCAATGGAGGAACTTTCGATCCTGGGATCTGTTATTTATGGATCTTTTGGGAAGAAAGTGCATCCATTACGTAAATCATTGAATCGGAAATTACCACTGCAGCAAGGGTCGATGGTCCCTTGTTTACGAAATGGCTACGATATTTTTCTGGAATCCGGAAGGTGGAAGGATCTTCTGGAAAGTTTTGTGTCCATTGCGTAAATAGTGGGTCAGCAGCGGGCCATTGTTTTCGTAACATCATCGTTTGACATTAGATTTTGAGCGGTACTTCTCATACCTGTTTTTAAGTATTTTTCACTGGGTGTTCAAACAGGTCTACTTAATAGTTGGAGATTTCTAGTCTTACGTGTGATCAACGTATGAACAGTGTGGCGACCTAGGATTTTTAGATATTTGAAATTCGAATAATTAATTGATTTTAAATATTTAAAAGTTAATGTTTAACTTGAATTTCAAATATCACTAATTTTTGGATAATTTAATTATTGGGTTAATAACTGGGAATTGGGTAAAATATGAAATTTGAAGTTTCAGGCTTGTTACGTATATTTTAAAGGCTTATAAAATTTATATTAATAGTACTAAAGATAATGAAGGCTTTAAAATTTAAACCATAAGTGATTTATTAAGTTTTAAAAATATATCGTTCAAATCGATATTTAAAAATAGCCTTCCGAGGCACAGTCTTGGAATTTGACGAAACCATTTCCATTGGATCAGTAATATTGTATTATTATTGAATTTCAATTTTTGTAGTGTTTAGAGTTGTCATGTGATCGTACGATAGATAAATGCGTTGAAATTTATATCAGAAATTCAATATAATAACGGGTCTAAAAAGCTATCTTCTCCATACGATCGAGTTAGGACTCGAAATCTTTTCCATTGCGTTCAGAATAGGGGCATAACATTATAAATGCCTATCAGCATGCCTCGATAGAACATTGAGATTTTGAGCTACGATTTCAAGATAATTTAAATTTAAATTTTGAATTTATATATAAAATATACTTGTTTGAACTGGTAAAATTTCAAATCATATCAGCCCTTTTTTCCAAAATACTATAGACCATCCAACACTTGTCCTCCATAAGGCCACGCGTTTTTGTTTAAAAAAAAATCAAAGCCAAGCAACTTAAAAACAAAAAAATCGATTTCTCCTTCAAACTAAATCCATGGCCGAACTGAATAAGTACTAAAAATAATAATATAAAGAACCCAAATCGAATAATGGCCGCTCTTTCTTCACTTCTTTCCAATCTTGGGCAACTTTCTTCCTTCGTTCAATTAGAACAAGATACGAGACAGATGCAGTTAGGGTTTCGCATTCGAGGTGGCGGCGATCTCAAGTCGCGCGAGGCATGGGAAGCTCGAAGGCACTGCAGGTTGTCCGGGGTGGTTGCTTTATTCGAATATTTTCAAATGGAAATTTAATTGTTTAATTTATTCGAATATTAAAAAAAATCATCTAATGTTCATACAAGGTTTTAAATTAGAGGAAGACAAGCCGGTTTGGATCGAATCTGCAAAATAAATATCAAAGGTGAGTTAATCTCACTCATTTGGATTACCATTAAAGTTTAAATAGTTAAATTTAAATTATTGGTTGAATGATTGAATTGATTAGATTTGATATATATATATATATATATATTGGAGTGATTGATTTCGCGCATTATATAGCGGATGAGACCCTATGCATCCCGCATAATAGCGGATGACCCATATACTACGATATTCCACCTTGAAGTGGGATTGGTATTTTATATTATGCTAACATCTATGGATGCAGGGAAAGAGGTTGGAGGGATCCAACTGGATTCCTCAAAACGTTGAACTTATTTTATATTCAGCGATGTGATTTATGTGATAATCTGTGGCGATTATATTGATTATATTGGGAATTGAAATTATTGAATGCTACGGCTTGGTTGAACATATATATTGGTATTTGAGAGAATGAAAAATTTATAAGTTTGGATTTTTTTTAAAAGGAAACAAAAAGGAAATTTTTAATTAAAATAATATAGTGAATTTGGATAAATTAAAGATTGAATTTAGAAAAAATATAAAAGTTTGATTTTTAAATTCTATTAAATAAATTCTGAGTATGGAAATAAAGATAGAGATTTTAAATAAATGAAAAATAAAATATTTTTGGAGACTTAAAGTGATACTGGCTAAAAATTTAAAGTGTTCCATTTTCAAAATTTAAGATCAAATATTTGGGAAGAAATTAAAGGGCAGAATTTTGAATGAGGAATGAAATGGATATTTCAGTTTAAAAATAAGATTTTTAATCATAAATATAGAAGTAAATATGGAATTAATGGGTTTTAAAATAAATTTGGGTAAGTAAAGGAATTAATTTTAAAATGGAGTTAGTTTTGAAAATCGATTTGAAAACTGATTAAGTGTTTGAAACTGGAATTAAAGGAGAATGAGATTATGGAATTTATAAACGGGGTTTATAAATAAAGTGAAATATTTGACAGAGGATAATTTGGAAGTATAAATTCAGGATTGGAATTTATAAGGAAAGGGTGATTTGTTTAAAAATAAATAACGGTTTATTTTAAAGGTGAGGAAATGGAAAGTGTATTTAGCTGAAAAACCAGGTATATATTTTCAAAGAAAGATTTCCAAGTATAGGTAAGAGGTTTTAAAGTGGTTTTAAAGGAATATTTTAGAAAGAATTATTATTTAGTGGTTTAAAAAAAATAAAAGTAAATATTTATAAAGTTAATTATATAAGTAAAGTATTTCAAAGGTTTAACTAGTATTATGATTTAAAGGATAATTATTTAATATTTATACCTTATAAAATAACTTTTATTTTAAATCTAGTTTTGGCTTAAGTTTTACATGAGAAATTATTTCATAACTAGTATTTTAAATTAGTGTTTTAAGTAGTTATTATTCTAAGTGTTTTAAAGTATAGATTTTGGATAAAGTGATTTAAATTTATTTTAAATCTAAGTATTAAGACTTGGTGATTTCCGGTGGAAATAAAACGATTGGGTAGGAATTTATTCCGTGTGAGAAGAAGTGATTTGATAACTATTTTCAAAAGGGTAAAGTGTAGAAAAATATCTTGCAAAGATATTTTGAAATAAATAATTTGGGAATTATTAAGGCTGATGATTGTTTGTGCATGTTATTTGATAGACAAATAACCGACTATCAATATTGGCCAATGCGCTGATCGTTTCAAAGAGACCGGGATCGGGATTTATTTCCTGAAAACCACTTCGATCCGGTTTGAACGTTTTCGTGAGGAAAACAAGAGCTTGGAGTCGAAGATGGAGCAGTGATGTGCAAGGGCTAATCGCTACTAATCATTACGGTGATTCCAAAATGGATATAGTAGGAGTAGTGCCTTCGGTTCCGTTCGGACCCCGAACGGACTTGTATGGACGAATGCTATCAGAACATCGTCAAGGGGACGGTGAGCATTCTAAGTGAATGTGAAAAAGGCAACGCATAGCCTCGAACCTCATCAACCAAGAATGGCGAAAACAGGGAGATGCAGTAAGGCTAAGTCGCTAGCAACCAATTAGGGTAAGGTCATCCCTGTCTAGATGTCCCTTTTATTCGGCTGTGTGGGCGGTTGATGATTCCAACCGTGGGGTGATCTTATTCGGACTATCCAGTAAGGGGTATCTCCGGTCTTGTGTAGCAAGGGATCATGGTGGATCCTCGGTACGGTGATCTAGACCACGTACTGTAACGGACGGTACCCCAGTAGCCCTGCCATTGATGGAAACCATATCTCTAATAAGTGCCTTCAGACTTGTTTGTATACCTATTATGATGGAATTTAATGAATGTAATAATTTCGGTTATATGAATAAGTATTTGTATATAGACACTAATATAATATTAGAAGATTTGATAAAAAATGTTTTGGTTATCGTAAGGTAAAAACTGGCATGTTTATTTATAGCGTGGTCTTACGAGATACCTTTGATTTCAAAAGGATTTTGAAACTTTAATAATCCAATTATGAGTGTTTTCCCACTTTGGTTTTCCAGACTGACTAGGGTGTTATTTCACTATAATGCTCGGGTTAGACCGAGTATTATAGGATACAGGAAAGGATGCTGTGGAGCTTAGGAGACGAGCTGGATGGCCAGACGTATCACACGTAATCGGTATATATATTCCGCTGTGTATGGTTAACTACTTAGTCAGCTTTGTGTGGACAAGTTATCATAACTATCTAGTGTTGTGCTTTTGTTGTGTTGTACTCTGATAATGTAATATATAGACCAGTTACAGTTTCTTTTGTATAAAAATCTGTTGTTATCTATTATATGTTATTCCACTACGTTTGTGAGATTCTGATGTTGTTTTGTATTTTTTTTTCTACCTCCTTCTTCTTTAACCCTAATGGTTCAGTTTTCCGATGTTCGATTGTTTGGCATTTGATACAGTGGGCGTATTGATTTCGACTTTCGAAGGTCGAAAAACCAGGTCGTTGCAGTTGGTATCAGAGCTGAAGGTTAAGTGAGAACCTTGCTATGGTGGGGAATACTCATTAGAATAGAGTCCGTAGTACTCTAGAATGAGTTTGAGTGTATTAATAGATATGAGCGCGTATTTGTTGGTGAATATAAAAATTGTTTTTATATTGTGTTGACTTACCAGTTGAGTGTTTATGGATTCTAGTCGATATGTGGGACACTATGTCATCGATAGGGGTTCCTAAACTCTTAAACAAGATAAATCGACATGGTATTGTTTTAAAATAGAGTAAATGAAATAATTTTACCCAAATTATGTTGTATATAAAAGAAATAATTTTCCGTAAATTATTATCTATATAATAAAATCCCTTGGTAGATAAACAAAAGACAAAGAGCGGCCAAGATTTATCATCACCATTTATATCATGCGGCTTCTGGTTCTTCAGCTCTATCCACTAAACTTAATATACTCCATGATCCAACCCGCTTTTCGAGTTTTCTAACTTCTTTAATCCTTTTCTACTCCAGTTTATACCTCCACGTGCACTACAAAACCGATAGTTGCTCAAAAAGCTCGATTTCCACATGTATTTTAATCAAAATTCTTTTATTACTGCGCTTTTTTCTTCAAGCTCAGCGATACAAGTAATACAGGACGTCCTCTCCCATGTCTTTCCCTCACTTCATGAAAACTTTGTCTTGCCTCCACCTAACATATGAATACACACACGAACTGACAAATATTTCATATACATTAAATTGTGGATTCTATGCATAATATTTCTGTACTCCTTACGTTGACTGTTTATACATATATAATATTTCAAAGTGGAAGAGAGTTAACAAAATAAAACAAAAGGACAGTAGTCCAATCAGCACGAGACGAGGTGTCTGAGACACGAAGCATTCGGTACATGGTTAAAAAAATCCTATTGAATGGATTTGTATACAAGAAGAAATGGTTTTTATACGATTATATTTATATGGTTTTATATGCTATTTTACATAGCAATATTTAAAAGGCAAACACTGCTATTATCACCCTTCAGTCTCTCAACATCAGTTCAAAACTCATTCGTGCTGGAAAAATCAATGGCCACTCCATTTTTGTGATGTATACAATGGAAAACCATGCAAACCACAGCCTGTCAATATTTAACAGTGCAAGACCATGCAACCCATGCAAACAAGTAAACATTGTTGGTGCATGCACACTTACATTATGTTATTATACTACTGACACATAATGCACCAAATCCAACTAAAATACCAACAACCAACACTCCCAAATCTCTGCAAACAAATCAGCAGTTGCATCTCTGTTAAAAGAACCCAAGGAGCAAAACAAATGTATACTTTATTCATACTCAACCGATCTAATCCAACTGTACGAATCATAGTTGGCACAACCTATATACAACTATCACATGAAGCACTGAACCACAATATAATAAGGTGTAATAAATACTTCAAAACAGAGCTATTCATGCGTAAGGAAAAACGTAAAACACATAGCATGTGGAATAATGTGTAACTACAAAATTTTTAATTATACCATTTTATTTTAATACATACCACCTTAACGTTCTTCAACAATGCTTTCCAGCATTCTATCTATTCCATGTGACACTTGGTAACTGTATTTGGATCGTCTAAACAAATTCAGTATCCAGGAAATTAAAGGAAACAAGTCAGCCAAATCTACACTGGCACCCAGCTCTACAACTTCATGCAGCTCACGATCAACATGAGTTGTTCATCAACGTGAAACTTAAAGCCATGCAATATTAAACCATAGATATGCATGATTTTTTCAATTTTCCATTTTTCTTGGTTGGTGCAAAATATACATGCAAATGCAATAGTAAGCAATATATATATTAACTCATGCCATGGCTCATTATATCATGCTATATTAAATCATGTCTCAATGTCACGTCATCCATGACAAGCATCTACATATATTTTGACAGTAATTGGGGCCACGTACTCATCGGATGGCTGCAAAGTTAATAGATATGCTGAGTTGCGGATTACCACAATTTGCTGAAAATATATGTTTTCCACTACTTCCACGCATCATGTTTCTGCACCTGTCTATCCACTTTGTCATCTTCTATTTATGTCTTTCTTCCTCTTTTTAAAGAAAGATTTCTAAATATAAGTTAGAGATTTTAAAGTGGTTTTAAAGGAATATTTTAGAAAGAATTATTAATTAGTGGTTTTAATTTTTTTTAAAAGTAAATATTTATAAATTTATCTATATAAGTAAAGTATTGTAACGACCCGTAATCTTCGCTAATTAAATTTTGTTAAATTAATAGGTTTTGGTAATTTAATTCGGAAAGAAAATAAAAAAATCTATAATTTAATAATGAAATCACTAAAACAAAGGTAATAATGTTAATGCAAGTTAATAAATAACTAATTTAGTGCAAAACCAATTAATTGAAACAATTGTAAAGTCATAATTAATTGCATTTAGTAAATTGGGAAATAAATTTCAGTAAATGTAATTAAATATTATGTTAAAGTAAATTAAGATAATATTTGAAAATGATGTCAATTCCATTTATAATATGTCAATTTGTTGATTCAAAGAATGAAAATCAAGATTTATTAATTTATTTGAATTTAAATTATAGTAATTGGGTTTATTGCAAATAAATGGAATTAATTATTTAGATATTATGTAAAGGGAAATTAAGATGAAATTTGAAGTTTTTAATGTAATAAATCAGGAACAAATGTTAGTTGTATCCTTACTGTGATAAAAGATGTGAATAACAAGGTTTAAAAATTTAAGAAATGGATTTTGGGAATTTTAAATTATAATTTCTGAATTTAATGAAACTGAATTTAACACTCCAATTGATGGATTAATTAACTTTAAATTGACATCTAAATTTGTTTAAATTACTGCAATTGTTTAAGAAATCAAAAACGATAGAAAGGGTAAATAATTAAATTCAAACTGAAAAAGTGATTTAGTTAATTAATTATTAATTTAGTTTAATAACTTAAAATTAGCCATTTTGGCCACTGACTCGGATTTCAACGAAACCAGTTTCATCGGATCCGTAACGGTGAATTATTGTAGGATTTCAAGTTTTGTGTTGATCGGACTTGTCGTTTGATCGCACGGATTCGAAACGCCTAGAAATCAATTTAATAGAAATCAATTTGAAATAACTTGATTTTAGTATAACTTCTTCATACGATGGAATTTGGACTTGAAACCTATTCCATTGAGTTAAATTTATCAAAAACATCTATTCTGATATATAGGATGACCCATTTCCATTTTGGAAACGAAACTGGCTTTTCGAGGGCGTTATCGTCTTTTCAAACCAATTTGACTTTAATGGTAACCTATGAAAATGATTGAATTGAGCCTCAAAACCAGTTCCATTGTGTTTAGAAGGTCTTTTTACGTTAGAATAGCCTGTCGGCACGCTTCAATCGGAGTTCGGGTTGTTTTCTGACCTAATTATATATACGCACGCAAAACGAGGAAAATAATATTTAATTATTCTTAACCCTAGAAAATTACTACAGCCACCACCCTTTTTCTATGGTCGAAACTTCTCCATCTTCTTGCCTCACTTTCTTCCAATCCATGCATTGAAATTGAAATATTCCAAAAGGAAAGTGGTAGATAGCGACGAGCTCTTCACATCTGACGGTTAATTTGGGCTATTTTGTCATGGATTTGCCAATATCTGGCCTTGAAGTTGCGGCAGTTTTTCTTGATTTGTGCGTGGGTGGTGACACTAAAGGGGGCTGCGCCCTAGCTGATGGTCGAGCTTTGAGAGGCGCACGTCGCGGCCACCTTCAATCGATGTCTAGTTGCTTCGTGTTGTGTGTGGCTTCAAGATTTTGACGCGTGAGATGGGTTCTGGTGCTTTCGGTCATGAGGGAGGAGATGTGTACGTGAGTGTTTTCTTTTTTTTAATTAATTTTTAAATTTAATTATTTAATTGTTCTAACTAGCATAACTTTTGCATACGAGCTCGGTTTTGGGCGCGGTTTCTTGCGTTGGGTTCGTATTAAAATTTCGGATATTTTGACATTGGTTTAGATGAACTCTGAGAATGTTCAAATTTTGGGTTTAAATTGGATGTAAATTCAATTTAAATTCAAAAAGTGAGTGTTTTAACCCACTCACAACTTCTAAAATTTCTTATGTTTGTTAAATTGATTTATGATGTGACTAGAAATTTATTTGTGACTGTTTGGTATATTTTTAATCATGGTCTCGGTTAAATTGTTATTTAATTTATTATTGCATATAAACTGCCAGTTAAATTATTATTTAAATATAAACTGCCAATAAATACCTATTATTTAATATCTGTTCTATATGGATGTTATTGATTGAATTGGATGATGATTGTGATAAATGTTTGATGATTGATATTGGATGATGTATATTGTATTTTATATTGTCATAAACTGCAAGTTGTTATGGATTTTTATTTCATTCGGGATTGCGGTTTGGAATGATATATAACCGTATTTATATTTTTAATTACGGATTGAAATGATAAATATCCGTAATACTTGACCATAGGATAGAAAATTATATACAGACACCGCGGTCTATATATATAAAAATATTTTGAAATGATTTCTATGGTTTTGTAAAGAAATATATGGGTTATGTAAATATTGATTTTAGATGTTATGTAAATGTTATTTTATTATTGATTTTTAGCTATGTATAAATTTGTTTTGAAATACAAAATAAGTAAATAATAAATTTTGATTGTTTTTATATAATATGGTTAAGTATCTGTTTAAATTATATTGTGTACATAGTTTACAATGACTTAAATAAAATTGAGGTTGGAAGATAAATATGAAATTGATGTGAATTAAATTATTTGAGAATTATACTCGAATAAATTTGATTTGAAATTTAAATAAAATTGAGAGTTTAAAAGCATGATTTTTATAACTTGGTTTTGGTTTAGAGTGATTTAAATGATTGTCAAGTTGATATAAATGAATATATCAAGTTAAAATAAATTGGAAGAATATCCAGTTATTTGAAGTTAAAAGATTTACTTAAATGATATTGGATTTATTAAGTAAACATTTCAAATCTAAATAATAGTAATTGAATTTGATATGTATGGAATTATCAAAGAATTAGTTTGAAATGGTGGAAAAATATATGGAAATCGAAATGGTTTATTTGGAGGTTCAAATCTGTAATTGGAATCGATTTGTAAAACTAAAGAAGCTATTTTATTATATAAAGTAATTTAATATTTAAGCCATTTGAGTGGTGCATTTATGTTTCAAAGTTTTGAGTTTCAAAATATTATAATTTGGAAGTGTTATATTTCAAGTGGTTTGACTTCGAAGTGTTATAACAATGAAAGTACTATGATTTTGGGAAGGATATATTTGAAATAAAAATGATATTATATTGATTTGGGTTTTAATAAAAACGATATCATTTTGATTTGGTTTTTGAAATGGAAAGGGTTTCATATTTATATTGATTCGAAATCGATATATATTCTGGTTTTGAAATATAAATTATTTTGAAATGACCGTGGTGTTATGATAACGTTTGGTTGTTAAAGAGAGCGGAATCGGAAGTTGTCATACTCTTTGCCAACTCCGAAAACCACTTTAACAACCGTGTACGCGGTGGAGATTCCAGAATGAAGTAGCAAGGTGGCGGCATTTCCTTTGAGGTAAATACGTGGACCTGACTCCCGTGAGTTGGCATAAGGTGGCTAAAACAGGAGCGATCGACGGGCTAAGAAGGTAGCACCTTTTATCGGACACACTCCTTCGATACCATTCTATTACTTTGTGATTGATTTGGTCCCTTTTGATTTTGGGGGTGTGGCTCGAGGTGGGTAGTAGTAGCTGTTACGCGCTACCACAGGTCCGAAAGCGTAATTGGTATATCTACCCTGGCATTGCCTAGTTGTGCCGTGTCACCTACCCTAGCGCGCCTTGTACGAGTTTGGACCCGTAGCCCGTGGAGTATTTAGGGTAGTCTCCCGATCTGGAGATGCGTTGATACTGGATGGACTACTGGGACTATTACGTGTTAAGGTGGAAAATGTAAAGCCATAACACTATTTAAAAGTAAGTTTATTTTACTATAGACATTATTATAACAGCGTATATTACTACATAGTAAATAGTTTAACGAATCCTTAGGAGATGTGAATCCCGAGCATCTCTTAAGTTACTACACGCATGTTAGACATTGGATAGGAGATGTCAAATCACGTAAACATCTCTGAGGCCGTTGCACTCATACTGTTTACCGTTGATTTAACTCACATAAGATCTTTAATTCTGACTCGAGTGTTTTGTCTTTTCAATTCACTCAGGTCAGTCTGAGCATTACAGGATTTGAAGACTATATTTTGGAGGATGAAGACGAAGATATTATTATTATTATATACTATATTGTTCCACTGAATCACTTTGTTCCGTTGCATGGTATGTGTAACTCTGATATGTATTGTATAAGTATAATCGAATGTTTTGTAAAATAGCTTCATACTCTGTTATTTGATTATTATATTTTGTCATTCTGCTATGAGATTCTGTTTTGTTTTATTTCTTTCTTCCCTTTTCTTTTTCATCCCCATAACAATTCGCCTTTTTGTATGGTTTGAGTCTGACATGTGTGGTTTATCATTGATTTAAAGCGTACAAAAAGGTAGTCCGTTACAAGTATTTTAAAGATTTAACTAGTATTATGATTTAAAGGATAATTATTTAATTTTTGCACCTTATAAAATAACTTTTATTTTAAATCTAGTTTTGGCTCAAGTTTTACATGAGAAATTACTATAAAATTTCATAACTAGTATTTTAAATAAAGTGTTTTAAGTAGTTATTATTTTAAGTGTTTTAAAGCATACATTTTGGATAAAGTGATTTAAATTTATTTTAAATCTAAGTATTAAGACTTGGTGATTTCCAGTGGAAATAAAACGATTGGGTGGGAATTAATTCCGTGTGAGAAGAAGTGATTTGAAAACTATTTTCAAAGGGGTAAAGTGTGGAAAAATATCTTGCGAAGATATTTTGAAATAAATAATTTGGGAACTATTAAGGCTGATGATTGTTTGTGGATGTTATTTGATAGTTAAATAACCGACTATCAATATTGGTCAATGCGCTGATCGTTTCGAAGACACCGGGATCGGGATTTATTTCTCGAAAACCACTTTGATCCGGTTTGAACGTTTTCATGAGTAAGATAGAGCTTGGAGTCGAAGATAGAGCAGTGAAGTGCAAGGGCTAATCGCTACTAATCCTGAGGGTGATTCCAAAATGGATGTAGTAGGAGTAGTGCCTTCGGTTCCGTTCGGACCCGGAACGGACTTGTATGGACGAATGCTATCAGAACATCGTCAGGGGGATGGTGAGCATTCTAAGTGTATGTATGCTAAAAAGGTAATGCATAGCCTCGAGCCTCATCAAACAGGAATGGCTAAAACAGGGGAGATGCAGCAAGGCTAAGTGGCTAGTAACCAATTAGGGTGAGGTCATCCCTGTCTAGATGTCCATTTTACTCCGTTGTGTGGGCGGTTGTTGATCCCAACCATGACGTGATCTTATTCGAACTATCCAGTAAGGGTTAGCTCTGGTCTTGTGTAGCAGGGGATCAGGGTGGATCCTCGGTATGGTGATCTAGGCCACGTACCGTGACGGGGGGTAGCCCTGCCATTGATGGAAACTCAATCCCCAATAAGTGCCTTCAGACTTGTTTGTATACCTATTATGTTGGAATTTAATGAATGTAACAATTTTGGCTATTTGAATACGTATTTGTATATAGACACTACTATAATATCAAAGGATTTGATAGGAAATATTTTGGTTATCGTAAGGTAAAAACCCGGCATGTTTATTTGTGGCGTGGTCTTACGAGATACCTTTGATTTCAAAAGGATTTTGGAAACTTTAATAATCCAATTGAGTGTGTTTTCTCACTCTGGTTTTTCAGACTGACTCGGATGTTATTTTACTATAATGCTCGGGTCAGACCGAGTATTATAGGATACAGGAAAGGATGCTGTGGAGCTCAGGAGACGAGCTGGATGGCGAGACGTATCATACGTAATTGATATATATATATATATATATATATATATATATATATATATATATATATATATTCCACTATGTATGGTTAACTGCTTAGTCAGCTTTGTGTGGACAAGTTATCATAATTGTCCAGCATTGTGCTTTTGTTGTGTTGTACTCTTATAACGTAATATAAAGACCAGTCGCTATTTCTTTTGTATAAAAATCTGTTGTTATCTATTATTGTTATTCAGATACGTTTGTGAGATTTTGATGTTGTTTTCTATTTATTTTTCTACCTCCTTCTTCTTTAAGCTTAATGGTTCGGTTTTCCAGCATTCGATTATTCGGCATTTGATACGGTGGGCATACTGATTTTGACTTTCAAAGGTCAAAAAACCGGGTCGTTACAAACATAGACTGCAGGAACGAGGATAAACTTGTTTAGACATCGGGTTATAAAAGTATTTTGATAAAGTATTATATAAAGGATATTTTGGTTATTTTTTTCTTTTCTAAATACTTTAAAATATTTAAAATGTTGTCTATTTATGTACAACATGGTTTATTGGTGTTGTAAATATCGTGAGAAATCATTAATTCAATAAAACATATTTAAAGTAAATGATTACTGATTTATTAATAATTTTTGAAAAGTATCTTGAGATAAAACTAATAAATTTATAAATAAAGGATTTAAGGTTTTTAATAGCTTCTTTGTAAATATAAGTAATAATGTAAATAATTATTTTCAAATAGTTTGCTTATATACGTTTATAAAGATGTTATTTAAAATATTTAAATAGTATTTATAAACGAAGCAAGAAATTTGACAAATGAATTTTTGTAAAGTATTAAAGTATTAAAGATGATTGATTTGCAAATAAAGTTTTCAAATGAATATTTCAAGTAAAGTTTATATAGGTATCTTTGAATTTATAATTTAAAGGTATTATATAAATGGGGAAAAAAAAATTGATTTGCGAAGTTTATTTACATTAATATACTTGAAAAATAAATTTGAATCGCTATTTTGGAAGTACAATTTGAAATATTTACTTGATTTCGAAGTACTAATAGTAAATTTATTAGTTTATATACGATTTGAATTTTTGTATTAAACCATAATAATTTTTCCATGATTTGAATATTCATTTTAAAACAAGTGTGTAAAATTAATTATGAAGATCTGAAATTTTATACTTTAATTTAGAAATTTAATGTAAGATTTGAGTATACTATTAGTTTCAGTTTAATAATCTTGAGTTTATACTTATTTTAAAAATAATGAGTCTAATAAATTATCGGATTTAAGGAAGTTTTTTTAAAGCTTATTATAATGTTTTGATATAAATTTCTAACATTGTTTTAGACTTTTGAAAAATCTTTGCATAATGCTATGAGGATGTTTTTAAATATATCTTATATTTTTACTAAGTGAAGGAGGTTAAATGTTTTAATTGAATTTTTAGATATATTGAAATATTTCTTTTCTCTTCAAGGGAGAATACCAAAAACTTAATTTTTTATTCAATAACCAAATTATGCTATAAACTTAAGTAAGGCAGTAGAAGCTTAAGTAATATTTTTTTGAAATGATTCATAATGACTTAAATCTTTAATGGAAACCAAATTATGTAAGTGATTGATCTTTATATAAATAAATGATTGAAAGGTAAATGATAAAAAAACCAATCGAATAAACTTAACTAAAATTAAAATTCTTGTTATTTGGCTGATGGGAAGTTTGGGAAAGAATACTTCTAGTTATTGAGGTTGTATGACTAATCTATTAAGGAATTATCTAAGGTTGTTGAGCATAGGGTACACTTGATAGTTTATTTACCACCTTGCATGATTAAAAGTTTCTGAATTAAACAAACCATTGGTATTAGTTACTATGGATGTATGATGGATTCTTTGGTTGCATAAATGGTTATATTGTTTGTTTGTTTATGTTTTATATTGATTTGCTTTTGTTTCAAATTGAAACAACTTAAAATTTTCTTTAATACATAATTCTCACTATTTTGGATTATATAAGTGAAATACAGGTTTATGGAAGCAATAGTTGCTGCTTTTGGTTTCATAAATAAGTTGTTTTCCCAAAAAACAGGTATTTTTTTTGTAACTCCCCACCCCGAGACCCGCCTTAGTAAAGAGAATTAACATGTAATTCCGTCTACCAAAGCGGAGAATAGGGCTGGTTAAGGGCGACCATCTGTAACTTTGCCTTAACCATCTATTGAAAACGTCGATGAATGCTATATGTATAGTCTTTTCACTTAAGAGGTTTGACATGTCCAATAAATGACTAAAACAAAGCTATAGGTGGCTAAGGATCTATCAGAACAAAACACATCAACTAAACGAACATCTCATCACAGAACAGATATACATACATGAATGAACGTCTTATATACAATGATTCATCACTTTATAATATCAATACTACAATGGGTGGTATGACAACCACACGAATACAAGAACGAATCAAATGAATATACATCATCTCAGTGAAATAAACCTCTAAAAGGAGATAGACACGATCTTGACTTCAAAGCATCATCAACGGCAACAACTAAAGAGAGCATCCTCAAACAACTTGGTCTGACCCGAGTAAAAACACACGGGTCAGGCTAGCTAAAAATATTAGTTAAAGATGAATGATTGATAAGGTAAAGCATAAGATATACGGTATCCTTCACACAAAGGAAAGCATACACTAAATATTACTTCAATGACGTAAGGGAAATAGCATTACTCTTCCTAAGGACGAAAAAGATGATATCAAACAAGGTATACTCAAGTGGTGTGATGACACTTGAGTAAAAGAACTATTAATAAATAAGTCCATAAGAAGAACATATCAAATACACGTTCGCCTCGTAGAGCGAGATTATATGGATATCGATAATAATATACAACCACAATCGTCTTGAAAGACACAACTACAACATCCATATAATATAATGGCACTAACCTTATTAAAAGAATGGAACATATATAGGAATGCCTTATTTCATCGGCATATCCTAAGTGCCAAAACAAAAAAAATCACAATCGCAATATAAAAGGAACTTCAAATAGACATATGCACCTCATTTCATCGGTAACATACGATCACATTCCAAATCCACCCCAGATCATCAAATAATTCAAAGAAGTCATCAATTCAACGTAAAGCGCTTAATCAAACATTATAATATAACTAATATCACTATATATATATATATATATATCTTTTAGCACTAGGATATCGATGTGAAGATCGTCGAGAAATGGTGAAATCGAAATCATCAAGAACCTTCAAAAGAAAACATCGGATTAGCCAGATCCTTACATGCTGAAGCATGTTGCGCACGCTACATCATGACTAGTACTACTATTTGGTACCATAAACATCATGATGACTGGAGTCAAATAATATCTTAACATCGTGAACATCGTGAATGACTATAGTCTATAACATCATAATGACTCCCAGTCACAAAGACTCGAGTTAATAACATCGTGATGATCGGAGTAGCAACTATATCGTAATGACTCCAATCGAGTACTCGTGGTATGTAGTACTAGTAAACATCATGAATGTGTCTCAACTTCTCGGATAAGAACCCAATAGGTGTTAACGTATGTCCCATACCATACGTTCGCACCTAACGGTTTACTAGCCGTTAGTTGGTATCACACTAGTAAAACATCATAAACGTCATGAAAATATACTCAGCCTCATGCCATTGGCGAGTAAATACCATGCCCTACTCATCTTATCTCATCGACAAGTAAGAAATACCATAAAGTCCTCAATCATCATCAAATTCCATTGAAATATTTGCCTCATATCATTGGCAAGAGCATCTCCATCAATATAGCCCATCATCGAATATACTCCTATTTAGGAGTTCTCGGACTATATATATATCAACCAAATAAATTGAAATGGAATAATGCCCCAATTAGGATTTGAATACATCAAAAACATACCACGAAGTGGTTGTCATTAAAGAGGAATTCAAACAATTCCCAAAAGTTGTTTCGATCGTACAGGTCCGAAATTAACCGATAAAGTAAATTCACGAGTCCCATATCTCGTAATTTTACTAAACCGTTTAATTTACTTCCTCATACGTCCGAAAAAGCATAAAAGTAATTAAAATAAATAAAATTAATTATAAAAGATTTTACTTGAGAAAACGGGGTTATAAAAAAAATTAGAAATTTATCTAAAAGATTTTGAGAGAAAACACATCATTAAAAATGATTTTAATAATTTTTAAAAACCTTAAAAATAAAGAAAATTGTTAAAAACCTCTAAAAATGTATAAAAACATTTATTACTCCAACCATGATGTTAGAATATTTTCTAGAATTTATTCGGATTTTTAAAACTCAAGAAAACATCAATTTGCAATTTAATCGGCCTAAACCGATATTCAAATTTAAATCGAATTCAAATTAAATTGAATTCAAATATCATCCAAACTTGATTAGTCCATTGCTGGACAAAATTATCAAATATTAGCATGAAATTTCATAAAAAAAATTGCAAAAGAATGCAAATGAAATTGTCGAAATCGGACAAATATATAAATATTGTGGCTGTCAATGACAGGCCAGCAGTAAAAACATCAATTTTCCACCATGTAAACAACAAAATCATACAAAATTTAAAACAATAAAAGTTGTAGCATATTTCCTATGGATTCCAAAACATCTGGAATTTCAAGATTCCGATCGGTAACGTGAAAGTAATGATCGAAATACTACCTAGAAAAAATTTATATGCACTGGCTATCAACACAGGCCAGCGATGAAAAAGTCAATTTTTTACTATGTAGACTTAAAAACCATTCAAAACTGAAAACATAAAAGATGTGGAATATTTCACAAGGATTCCATAACATCCTGAATTTCAAGATTCTGATTAGTAACATGAAAGTAATGATCGAAATACTACCTAAAATATTTATGTGCACTGACTATCAACACAGGCCAGCGATGAAAAAGTCAATTTTTCACTACGTAGATTTCAAAATCATTCAAAACTGAAGAAATTTGTGGCATATTTCACAAGGATTCTATAACATCTTCAATTTCAAGATCCCGATCAGCAACGTTAAAGTTATGATCGAAATACTACCTAAACAATTTATGTGCACTGGCTATCAACACGGGCCAGCGATGAAAAAGTCAATTTTTCACTATGTAGACTTCAAAAACATTCAAAACTGAAAAAATTTGTGTCATATTTCACAAGGATTACAGAACATCTTGAATTTCAAGATTCCGATAAGTAATGTGAAAGTTATGATCGAAATACTACCTAAAAAATTTATGTGCACTGGCTGTCAACACAGGTCAGCGATGAAAAAGTCAAATTTTCACCATGTAGACTTCAAAATCATTCAAAACCAAAAACATAAAAGTTGTAACATATTTCACAAGGATTCCATAACATCTTTAATTTCAAGATTCCGATCAATAGCATGAAAGTTATGATCGAAATACTACCTAAAAAATTTATGTACACTGGCTATCAACACAAGCCAGTGATGAAAAAGTCAATTTTTCACTATGTAGACTTCAAAATAATTCAAATGCTAAAACATAAAAGTTGTGTAATATTTCACAAGAATTCCATAACATCTTGAATTTCTAAATTCCGATTTGAAACGCAAAAGTTATGCCAGAAATACTATTCAGCCAATAGAGCAATAATACAAAACAGAAGTTAAACAACGACAAGCTGAATTTACAGTAACTAAATAATTCCAGATTCTTGTCCAAAGGCTAAATTTAGCTAGAAAATGTAAGTATGAATACTTACCATACACTTTATCAATGTTTTAGCACGAATTTGGAGCCAAGCTGAGGTCTTTTGTAGAGGTTGAGAACATACAGTACCTAAAAATACCTCAAAATAAACATGCATAGCCAGTGGAGAAGAAAGTAAGAATTTACTCACGGTAAATGAATTTGGTGGAGATTTTTGTAGGAGAAGGAATGAGATTACCTCTGGAGTTAATTAGCAAGCCAAAAGAATTAATTTTTTGAGGGCTCCAGCTTGAGATTAGGTTGAAGAAGCCATTGAAAAGTTTCACAGAGAAAGGAAAACGAGGGAGGGAGAAGATTCAGGAATTAGAACGTACAGGAAAAAAAAGTTTTCCCCTTCAACCAGGCTAGAGTTCACAAAAATGAAAATGGGCTTGGGCTCAATAGTCAAAAAAATTACAACAAAAAGGCCTCAAGGAATAAATTGATTCAATAAATATGTGCACAACATATGTACACATATATAAAATTTATTTTCTCACAAACTATTTATACAAGAGATCTCAAATTTTCAACAATTATAAAGTAAAGCATTCTAAACCCAAATAAATAGATAAATCTCTATTTTAAACACTTTTACAATAAAGCCCCTCTTTTATTATAAATTGCACACTTTTAATTAAATAAAGAAAATAACCCATATTTTAACTTCTAAAACTCCACAAAATATTTTCCTTTACTTAGAAAATACACAAAACCATCTAAAACCATAATTTATGGTTAAAACAAATCTCCAACCCAAATTCATGTTTTTATTCAATAAGTACTTAATTAAATTGATTACTCTTATTAAAACCAATTAATAAAACAAATGGCAATAATTATCCAATTATTGCATTTTGTTATCTAAATAAAAACATGTTCCATTCATTTCCACTTACATAACATGAAATAAAATCCTCGAACACTATTTTCACAACAAATCCTCAATTCTCACAATAATTAGATTTTTAACTCAAATTTTATTCTCAAAATCAATATTAAATTATAACCTTCGATATAATTTAACATAAAAAGATGACCCCAAACCCAGGGTTGTTACATTTTCGGATTACGGTTTTATGGTGATATTTTATTGTTGTCATATGTTTTGGGATATTTATTTTTGCGATATGATATATATACGTTTATTATTGGTATTATAATTTTTCTAGACCTAACCATGCAAAGGAAATGTTGTCGAAATTTTTCATGGAAGTTGAGTTATTTTCAAATTTATATTAAACCTAAATATGTAAGTTAAATTGTTTATAAATTGATTGTTTTGAATAATATATTTCAAATTCCTTGATTCCTTCTTGTTCCTTTTCGAGGATGAAATTTTTGAGTGTGGGAGACTGTAACAACCCATATTTTTGATAATTAAAAATATTTATTTTAATAAGGTTTTGGACTTTAATATTATCAGAAATTAAAATATATGATTTATTAAATTGAATCTCATTAGATTAGAAATTTCGACCTTAAGATAAATCTTAAAACAATTAGTTTTAACGAGATAAAGACGGTAACACGTATTAACATATAATTTGCTAATATTGATTGAATGTAATTGACAATGATACTATGTTAACATAATTTCAATCAATTTAAATAATAAATTTTAATAAGGAATAGAATAGATGAAGTATAAATTGATGTAATCATATGTTATTAATTGCAACTGGTTTTAATATGGAGTATGAAATCAATTATTTTGTACGTAAATTTATTAACCTTTGTTCGTAAACAACAAGTTAATAGATATGATTATTAATGTATAAACATTTTATTTATTTATTATCTTATTATTAAATCCGTTAGAAATTTATTTGGTAATTAATGGAGAATTAATGTAGTTGAAATATTACAATTGATATAAGAAGAAACGTTAACTGTTGAGTGATGAGTGTAATAAAATGAAATCTTATGTTAATCAATTTTATAAGGGAATAGTTGATTTGGTAATAAGAATGTAAATCAAAATAAAAGGATTTGTCTGGAATTTAAATATATAATGAATGGGTTTTATTGCAGTTGTAATTAAATGTTGGAATCAATTTAGTATATAGATATTGAGTTTAACATGGAAAACTAGATTTCAAGGGAAATAATTGGACTAATTATCTTCCCTGTATTAGGATATATTTTGAGATTTAATTATTGTAATTAGTAGTAATTATATCTTTCCATTAGTAAGAAATATAAGTAAATGGTAATTAATGATATGTGCAAATTACGTTTTGTGTAAAAATATAATGAAAATTTCAATGAGAAATATTACGTTCAAATTATGAGTACTTAAATTTGTTACAAATATAATGATAATAGGAAATCAATTGACAAAGAAACGATATGGTTTTACAAAGTATTATTTCTGTGGCTCTTTAATGGGATAATCTTTATATATAAGTTGGTTTTAAAGGGGGAGGTTTAATTGTAAATTAATGTGTAAAAAAAGAAATATGCTTCAACAAAAAGAAAAAGAAAAGGATTGTTTTCTTGAAAAGAATATTTTTATCAAATAAAGTGAATATTTGATTTGTTAATGTAATTTTTTTATTAAAACAAAGAATTGAATTTTGTTGTATGTTTCTAGTTGAAATATTTGATTTATCTAAATATTCAAACTTGATTTGAATCTAATTTATAAAAAAATAACAATTATAAAATGGTAAGAAAACAATTTGACGGTTTGGTTAAATTTTTGATTTGGAATAGTTAGCATATTTACGTTGGAAATTTATTCCGTTTCAAATTTGACATTGGAGTCTCAGTTCATCTTTTAATGTGTGGGGTGGCGGTCTTCATTATGTTAATTGCCGTGTTTAATTTTATTTACTGTGTATTAAATAAAAATACATATATATATGTGTAAATTTGAGCGTATTAGGGTTAATGAAATAGTCAAAATGAACTGTTTATTTTAGTGTATTAGATTTGTGATTTCTATGTACGGTCTACGTTCTCAAATTTAAATCGTCGCTTTCATTTATTTTATTTTATTACTACTTTATTTTATTAAATACATGCCTCTCTTTTTTTTCAGTAAGTATTTTTATTTACATACGAGCCTTGCCTTGAAATGTTTCATGTTTGTTGACGAAATTAATTGAGGTAGCACATGTTTTGAAATTTTATACAAAAGATTTGCTTGCCATGTAAACATGTCTTATCAAATTCCAACGTGTGTCTTTCATCTTTTGTTAATTACCTACATGTTAAGCTCTTTTTATTTTGCAAATTTACATCTTCTTGTATTCTTCCCTTTCATATTCCAATTTCCAAACGTGCTTTACCCTTATTCGTTTCCTATTTCATAAATCTCTTCATCTAACTTTCCGTTTCCAAAACGTGCTCCCATTATTTCTTTTGCCTAAAGTTTCTTTCTCTTCTAAAAAAACAAACAAATGTGAGCAACTTATTTTCATGAAGTCAATCTTTTCCATTTGTTTACAAATCCATTGCCTAAAGCCTCGTTCCTCCATGTGTGAGCCATCGTGTCTTTTTCTATTGATTCTTCAGAATTTATAGACATAAGCAGGCTTCAAAAATTTTAATGTGAGTAACTAACTTGTTTTATTTTATTATTAAAATATGTGTACATGGTTTTCTATTTCATTTCCATAATATTGTTATAACTTGAATATCTTCCACATATAAACTCCAATTAATGCACGGTTTCTTTCTTTGAGTTCGTATCAAAATTCTGGACAACGTGAAACTAGTTTGGTTGAATTTAGAGACCGCTGAAATGTTGGGCTTTTATTGGATTTTCAATTGGCTATAAATCAAAGGTGAGTGATTAAACCCACTCACAAAATACTAAAAATTCCATTGCAAGTTAAATAAAATATATGATGTGATATATATATATATATATATTATTGTTTGTTGATTTAAGTTGACATTTGAATTGATATTGAATCTGAATTGACATTTAATTTTATACTGGAATTTAATTGATAGTTAAACCCTGATATTGATAACTATTACATGTTGAAATATATTGGTTGATTTGGATGTTGTTTGTAATGGATGCTTATTGATTGATATGTTGGATGTATGGTTGTTTATTTATTTTAATATGTCATCGTTATCACCTTGTATATTATTGAAATCATTTAAATAGTCCTCTGAATCATTTTAGAATTGGATAATTAAGACATTTAAATTATGGGTTGAATGATATATACCCATACAATTTCTTGAATTTGGATTATTTATTGAAATTGAATTATTTAAAAAGTTTAAGTTTTTAATTTAAACTTCGGATTTATTTTAAATAAAGTGGTTAAAATTGGTACTTTGAATTATTTGAAATCTCCTAAGTTATTGCACTCATGTTGTACACTTGGTAGGAGATGAAAAATCACGTAACATCTCTGAAGCCATTGCACTCATATTTTTATTTGAGATTGATTTGACTTACATGGGAATTTTTTTTAGTTCTGACTCGAGTGTATTATTTTTAATTATGCTTGGGTCAGCCTGAGTTTTTCAGTGTTGTAGACTGTTTTTTGGTGGACAAAGATGAAGATTCAGTATGTTATTGCTATTTATTATTCCACTACATTCCGTATTCCGCTACATTATTTATTTGTTTATGATGTATGTATAACTCTTATTTGAATATGTAAAAGCATAATCAAATGTTATTTGTAAAACAGCTTCATGAACTATTTATTTGATTATTATATTTTGTCATTCTGCTGTGAGATTCTGTTTTTTTCTTTCCTTTTTCATTTTTTTCTTATTTACCCCATTAAAAATCCTCCCCTTTGAATGGTTAGATTCCGACATGTATAGTTTATTATCGATTTGAACCGTCCAAAAAGGTGGGTCTTTACACTGATTAAGAGTGCACACTTTATATCCATTAAGTCGGCCATAACAACACCAATTTAGCTAAGTTATTCATGAAGAATATAGTAAGACTGCATGAAATTCCCAGTAGTATAGTAAGCGATAGAGATTCTTTATTTACTAGTGCGTTCTGGAAGACTTTACATGAGTCTTTAGGTATCAAGCGCAAGATGAGTACTACTTGCCATCCACAAACAGATGGATAGACGGAGAGAGTTAACAAAGTCTTAGAGGATTTGTTAAGAGCTTGTGTGCTAAATTTTGAAGGATCATGGGAAGACCACCTACACTTAGTTGAGTTTTCATATAACAACAGTTATCAAACAAGTATAGGGATGGCACCATTTGAAGCTTTATATGGAAGACCATGCAAATCTTCCATTTGTTGGTTGGAGACCGATGATAGATTAATTCTTTTTTCGGATTTGGTTAGGGAAGCTGCAGAGAAGATTGAGTTAATTCGGGCTAAAATGAAGGAGGCTCGGTGTAGGCGGAAGAGTTATGCTGATAAGAGACGGAAAGACTTAGAGTTCTCAGCTGGAGATTATGTTTCCATCAAAGTATCATTGATGAAAGGAGTGATTAGATTTGGAAAATCAAGAAAATTGGCACCAACATTCGTTGGACTATTTCTTATTTTAGAAAGGAACAGGAAACTCGCGTATAGGGTAGAGTTACCGAATAGTTTGGCAGGAGTTGACAATGTTTTCCATATTTCTCATCTAAGGAAGTGTATTCGAAATCAAGAGACTACTATTACATCGACTGTGTTAGAAGATCTAGTAGTGGAACAAGATATGACTATAGTTAGAAAACCAGTTTGTATAGTTGCAAGAGATGAGAAGAGACTAAGGAAAAAGACAGTCAGATTAGGCAAAGTCCAGTGGAGTGACGAGGAGATTGTACTTGGGAAACCGAGAGCAGGATTAGAGATATTTACCTTGGCTTCTTTGATGGTGTTTTTTACCTTTATGTTTTATGGTTATGGGTACCTTATCATAATTTCAAGGACGAAATTCTTTAAGGAGGGGAGTTTGTAATGACCCTAATTTTGACTTACATTATGTATAACATTTAATTGGATAAATTAAATGAAATAATGTAGATAGTTAAGGGATGTGATTAGTTAATTAAGAAGAAGCCGTGCCTTAGTGAATATACTAGAAAAAGATAACTAAAAATATGTAAGTATGAGGAATATGGTGAGGGTAAAATGGGAATAGCCTTTGTTCCTATACCCTAAACCCTTCTATTCTTCTTTCCTCATTCATTTTAACTTTCACAAAAAAAACTAAATCCCTAAAGAACTCAACCGGCCACCATTAAGAGGATTCAAGAAGAAGAAGAAAAGCTAGGATTCAAAAAGAAAGCTTAAGCAAATCAATTTAAAGGCAAAATCTCAACCTTCTTAACACAAAGCCAAGGAGAATAATTAGTTTACATCTCAATTTTTAATGAAAGATTTCGGTTTACATGTAAAACTGTTTTCTTTTGCAAGTATATGTTATGTTATAATAATTAAATAATTATATGTTTTAATTTGAGGAGATTTAATAAGAATTTTATGGTATTACAGATTAGAAAACCCATCCTATGATATCCAAATGAGTTGAGCTTTTGATATATGGTCAAAAATATTATTTTAGAAGTGGGTTTTAATTTTCATAATTTTTCAAGTGAATATGGATTTACTATAAATTTTCTATGAGAGAATATAGTTAATTACGGGTCTAAATTATCTAAGGCGGTTGAATAATGCCTTCGGGTTTGAAATTTATATATGTTAGAAAACATATTTAATGTGAATTATTATGATTTTTGGGGATTTTTCTAAGTGCTTAATTATGGTTAATAAATTATTTAAGTTGAAGGGCAAAAAGTTTTAATTGTTTTAAGAAGAAGAATGGGTTATTTGCTAAAATGTTTTCAACTGTTCAATGCTGAGTACGGCAGCTTTTAGAAAGAATTTTTGTAAAGTATTGGCAACCAACAATGTTTTGGCAAATTACGTAAGTTAGGTGAAAAAATTACTTTAAAAGGTATAAAATCAGTTTTATATTGAATTACAACTTCGCCGCTTTCATTTGCTTGCTTTCGTCAACATACCCAATAAACCTTTCGCACCCATTCGAAACCTATGCACATGGTATTAAGTATCTGGTACACAGCATATTGGAGAAAGGAGGAAGGAAAGGAGGAAGTAAAGGATGGTGTCAAAGGCATACTTGCGAAAGGGTTGAAGCCGTTTTTATTTGCTTATGAACACCTTCGATACCCTAGCTGCCTCATTTATACCCTTCACTTTAGTAAGAGGCCGCTTATATAACTCTTTAAATCAACGAGTTTGGAGGGTAGGGTTTCGAATCGATATCCTTCTATAACCATTGAAGCTACTTTTCTTTTAACTTATACGTGCAAAAGGGTGGGTGCTGCTCCCATACCTTTCGACATGGTTGAGGCCGCTTGTTTAAACTCAAGTATACATTTAAAGTATGACATCGTCACCTTAAATGTTTCGAAAGGTATGTTTCAAGTGTTTCGAAAGGTATGTTTTAAATGTTTTGAAAGGTATGTTTTAAGTCTTTCGAAAGATATATTTAATGGCTTCGAAAGAGGATGTCTAAGATTTTAAGTAATGATTCAAAAGGTCTATTTCCAATACAATTGAAAGGAAGGATTTGGCCTTTCAATCTAACATTTTCAAGGTTAAAGTATTTATCTCGTTTTAAAGGGATTGAATACTCTATTGATTTTGAGTTTTCATCAATATTTTTTATGTAAAAAGCATATATCGTGACATGGGTATTTTGAATAAAGCAAAGAGAGTATATTTTCCTTGTTTAAGTATGATTTAAAAGGGTTAAATCAATTTGAAAGAAATGTTTCAAGGAAAATTGAATAAGGTAGTTAACCCTAAGTATATGACCTAAACATTAGATGACCATATGGGAATGGTTTGGGTCGTGTCCTATACTTTAGCTAGTAGCCCCTAACTAATATAAGTCCAACATTCCATTATGCATACACACAGAAATAAATAGACAGAGTAGAGGTAGGTTATTGGTGATCCTACAAAACCATTAGGATCAATTGACCTTAGGAGAAGTAAGTTAAGGACAAACAGTCCAGTATTGTGTCTAACAGAAGTTAGAATATTTACTATGTCTAGTAGGTCCGAGTCAGCCAGTGGTTAATAGTCAGCCTGAAAAAACTATATTATTCAGACAGATAGTGCATTGATTACCTAAGTTATATGTATATATGTTATTTCTATTGTTGTCATAATCAGTTTGATTGCAGGACTTTGATTTGCAAAAGATATGATTTCAAAAGAATATTAGTGAAGGGAATCCTGTTCCGCTAAGCAGCATTGTCTTATTTAATATCAGTAAACCGAGATGTAATAGGAGTGTTCACACTGTGCTTTATGTTTGACTTGAAGTTTATGTTTTCTCTTTAAACTCTCGGGTGCTCAAAATTTAATTGAGTAGTTTTAGAGTTATAGACTTTTTTGGTTTAGCAGGTTGGACAAATAAGCTTTCGAAGACGTGCAAGAGGCAAAGCTAGCATGTAGGAGTTATTTAGTAGTATTTTCACTGTGACGTATTTATGACTGATATACCTATCTATCTATTACTCTGATCATCCAAGGGGGCACCTACATATGTCATTCTTGCATATTTTATAATAATTTTATTTAATCAAAATCTAAGAATCATTTTGGGATTATATAATTGAATATGAAATATTAATTTGAAATGCAATCAGAAAAGCTGTTTTTGAAATTTGTGTTGATTTTATTTCATATTCATGTGCTTTTGATATTATGGATGCCTTTAACATTACTTTATTTGTCACCGGAAGTTAATACTATAGATGACTGCAGCATCTATAGTGCTTAGCTTCGGGACTCAAAATAGGGGATGTTGCATTGGGCCGGATATGATTCGAGAGGCGTTAGATAAGGTTATAGATATTTGGAAGCGAATCAAGGAAGCACATAATCGATAGAAGAGCTATACAACCTATAGGTGTAGGGACTTAGAGCTCTCAGTTACAAACTTTATGTTTGTAAACCTTTCTCCGATAGGAAGTGTAGTTTAGTTTGGAAGGGCTGTGAAGTTGGTCCTCGTTATATAGGATCATTCCCGATTTTGGAGAGGATTGGTACACTCGCGTATAGAGTCGAATTACCAATTAGGCTATCAAGTATGCATAATGTATTTCATGTATCACATTTGCATAAGTTTGTGTATGATCCTTCAATGATAGTAGAAGCATCGCAGCAGGAGGACTTAGAGATTGAGCCAAAATTGACTGTTTTGAGGCAGCTTTTAGTATTGTTGATAGGGATACGAAGCTATTGAGAACTAAGGTTGTGAAGTTAGTCAAGGCACAATGGAGCGTTGATACTAGGGATTGTACGTGGGAAACAAAAGATAGTTTGAGGGAGCCCTATCCAGATTTGTTCTTAGACCAGAGATTTCTTATCTTAATATCATACGTCTTTTATAGTGTACCCACCGCTTGAGGTGGAGACACTTACTATGCATTTTAGGTTGCATTTTAGTTTATATATAGTTTCAACGGTACTTTAAATATATATATATATATGTATGTATGTATATATCTTGTTCTTCTGTCTTCTTTGATTATAGTTCTTATTTGAATTTCGAGGATGAAATGTTCTAAGTAGGGAAGAATGTAGCGACCTTGAAATTCGAACACTTCATCTTCAAATATCGAAATGTTTTGAAATATAATTAAGTATTATAAATACGATTTTATAAACTTGTTAAAAATAATTTAATTAATGAAAAATGATAAGAAACTTGTTTTTGAAAATTGTTTACAAAAATATATTCTTCGATGAAAAATTGATAATGTGACCGAAAATCAGTTTATCAGTAAATAGCTTTTCGATCGATATAAGTTGTTTGGACTGTTGCTCTAGAAGTGACTTAAAGGATAAGAAATATTATCATGAGATATTATCTTGGAATGTTCTAGAAGCTTCAACTAGGATAAGGGATATTATAATAAAAGGGGTAATATGGTAATTAGCATAAAGGAGAAGTGACTTAAAGGAGAAGTGATGGGAGGTGAGTCTTCCATGGCATGAAAGGGGGGGGGTGAAGGCGAGCTTAAAGAGAACCAATATTAGCCTATAAAAGGAGGGGCACACCATTAGTTACCATTGACAAAGCCACAAAGCTTAGAGTTGAAAAATCCGCATCTTCTTATTTTTCCTCTTTATAATTTTCTTAAGCAAAATAATTGCAAATCATATCCAATTCAACTCAAATTTGGTGAAGCATTACTATAATATAATGACACCTTCTACCAAGTTAGATTGTGAAAAGGTGAAGCACATCACCACCAACACTCCATATTCGTGAGTGATAAGAGGGTAGAGGAGGCAAAATATAAGTGAAAAGCAAGGAAGGAAAGGAGGTTGCTAAATTGGGTTTGGATTTGGGTCCTTGGATATTTGTTGTTTGTTGGATAAAAGGTAAGCTAACATACTATTTTGATTGGAAAATATCACATATATACATACATACATACATATATATATATATATATTGATGTTTAATTATATTAATGTTGTTAGATTAATATGGACATATGTGAAAACATTGATTTTATTTCTTGCCTTGAAAACAAGTGACATGTGAATGGACTTAAAGGAACTTGAACGATCTTGAGTGGACTTGTATGACATATTTCAAGGTCTTGGAACAAAGAATATAGGTTTTAGTTGAATATAGGTTTGAATATAACTCAAATTTGGAAGTACACTTATAACGATAGCCGCTATAGATGCAGTTGTGAATTGCCTTGTTTTTGGCAATGTTTATGGAACTTTGTAGAGAGATCCTTAATGTTTACTACCATATATATATATTGATATTAAAAGCTTGGATAGTAAAAAGTTAAGTAATATCTCGAAAACGACCAAAACTTCACTTGTGTAAAATTGCCATGTTTAGACTTGAATTTTGGACTTAAAAGGTTTGAAAAGATATTTAAGTTTAAATATTCCGTTTTAATATTTTTACATGTATATACTAACTACCATTACAGTATTTTAAAAGTGGTTTGAGGTCTTTATGAATTTTTAAGAGTTAATTATGATATTTTGAAGAGGAGGTTTTTATAATAAAACATGTTCCTTTTCAAGTTTTAATTTTTTTACAAACTTGCTATTTTAAAGTAATGTTTTGGATAAATGTTTTAAAATCTATTATAAGTATTTTCAAGTATTTTAAAAGTATATTGAAATGTTTTCAAAAAAGGGTGGAGAGTTGCTTAGTGACTAAATGGTTTTATTATGCGAATTTGTTGAAAAGTAATTAACTATGCATGGCGACTAAATGATTTATATTTTATACTCTAGACATTATTTGTCATATCGCTATACTAATCTTAACAAATGGTTGGTTTCTTTTGAAGGGGTAACTATTACGGGAACTTGTACAGTCTCAATAATTACTGTCACATGTTGCATGTATCCTGGGTTTTCTCATACCAGACTTTTGCCTGACGCTTATTTTTTCCCCCTAAATTCCTCTCATACTCTTTCGAGTAGGTTGAGTATGGAAGGTTTTCACTTGGACGTTTCAAAGTTCAAAAGATGAGCTGGAGGCTTCGATTATCTATCTATTTCTATTTTTGTTATTCCGTATTAGCTGTGTATGTATCAGCGTTGTGAGGACAGGCGGTTATAACTGTCTAGGCTGATGATAGTACTTAGATTTTGTAACTCTGAAATTCCTATATTCAGAGTAACCTTTTGTATTGTTCTTTTGATATTATATTTTATAATTCAGTTGTGATATTCTGATATTGTGCTCATCCTTTCTTGTTCTATTTTTTTATTTCACCCTAACGTTTTGTTTTTCTAGCTCTTGGGTATTCAGCACATGAATACCGTGGATGTATTAGTGTTGACATTCGAGGGTCGAAGTCAGGTCGTTACAATTTTCCTTTACAACTTTTGAAACAAGTCAAGCCGCATATTAACGTAATCAGGATTCAGTCAATGCATATGATCGACCATAACATTGCATAATTATTCTTAGATATTGAAAATGTTTTCTTTTATTTTAAAACAATAAACAACACACAAGTATATTTACAAATTTTAGCTTTTAAATGATAATGATAGTGACCCGTGGTTTCGCGAAAACCCTTTACTATCCTTTGCTTGTTAAATTTTACTTTCTAAAGTTCCTATCTTCCTTTTCATTTGTTGTTAGTTAAGTGTCTATATAAGATTTCCATATTTATGCTATTTTCCAATATGTACAGTGGTCAATGCTCATCCAGAAAATCATCACAGTAATAAAATAGAAACATATCTCATATCAGGACGTATTCATTTCCAATACCCGAAGGGAGAAAACTAGCGGTTACAGCCAAAATAACCTAAAAAGAAATAACTGCTAGATGCTGCCCTCTAACATCAACTAGTATTAATAACGTTGCGGCCCTGTCATTTCTTACTTAAATAAAACTGACATTTTAGTATGCCATTCTACTATAACCAACATGCCTCATCTTACCTTAGGCTTCTAATAAATAAAGGCCATCCATTACTTCAATTATCACAATCAACTATAGGATAGACTACGCATTCCTACATTGCAGTTGGTGAGAAATATAATATATGCATATTTGGAATAACTCATTAAAAACCGGCTTAGTGGAATAACTTTTCTTCCACCTATCTTGCCTTCTTTAATCCTAAGTCAACCAACGTCCTTTATGTGTTTTTGCGACCTTATCACCTTCTAATTGTATTACTATCTTCTTTTAATCAAAATCCCTTCATGGCATTCTCAAGTTTTGGTATTTATTGTTTATCCTTGACCTTTCATGCGAGTATACTCTAAAACTCATAGAAGTATACTTTAATACCGTTCATCATTGCTTATGGGTTCTTCATATGGCTTTCACACATGTTTAACAAAACATCCCTAGGTTCCTACCAATATTCTTTATATTTACGGGGATTCGTTGTTGCTCTCATACGTGCATTCATAGCTATTTTATTCATAGCTTAACTTTCACCCCATTTTACTTAGGAAATCATTTTTATCCACTCCATATCAAAGTTAGTTTGGTTTTCACCGCTCTTTATAAAATATTAAACTTCATGGTCATGAAGTACTTAACCTAAATTATTATCTTTCAAAATATAAACTTGGAAGCCTTTTTATTAAATTCAAAAATTGCTTGATTTTCAAAAGGAGCCATCAAAAATTTCTCATTTTAACCAACTTTAACTGTATGCGTCATAACTTTTAATAATTTAATTTAGGACTTAAGAATTAATTTTATCTATTAAGTTCAAAAGCCAAAATTGGCAATTTAAAAAGGTCCTTTCCTTAAGACAAAGCATTATTTCATTCTTTTCAAATAGCAAGAGTCAAGCTTTTATTACATGAGTAGTTATTATAAAACTAAAGTAGATAAGGATAACTTTCATCCTATTATTCACGCTATTTCCACTTTCTACCTTAATGGAAATTCTATTAGCATATGAGGGAGATTTTTAAAAGATGTGCACAATTACTGGACATATTTATGGAAATTTTCTATTTTTCCTTTTGTTTTACTCCTATATTTTTTCTAATTAGATTACTAGACTTATTTTAATATAAATTCCTAGCGTTATTTCTATTCAAATTTCTTCTATTTAAGTTGCTCTTATTTTAAATGGGTTCTTCCTATATAGCTCTTTTTCTCTTTAACTATTTTCTTTATTGGATCATTGCAGTGCGTTTGGATACTGCTTTACCCATTGGGCATTTTCTTCATTAACATGAAAAGAGATGCCAAATGTATAAATCTATTTTAGTTGTTTTCCTCTAAATTTTTCTTATACAAGAGTATTTTTCTTGTCTTCATCATCGGGCATTCTTAACCTTCTATTCTTTTACCCCATTTAAATCAAGTACCATTTTCATTTATCCACCCCTTAAAACGAATTTTAAAACTTCGAATTTACAAAATTAGAGAAATCATGGGGCCAAACATACACTCTATTTTCTATTTACTTCAAAAACAAAAATTCTCTTTACCAAAAACTTTTAAATTTAATTTTTTTTAATCCAACTAGTTTAAACTTCAATAGGAATTTCTAGATAGCTCTTTTAATTAAATATTTAAATTTCCCTATATGTATTTTTAAAGAATATTTTATGTTATCTGGGTTTTTACCCAATAGGATCCAGTAGAATACAGAAAACTCCCACCAGATCAAAATGGCTTAGAACTTAACCAAAAAGGCTAAGGCAAGGAGTTGACGAGAGCCAAATCATATTATTAAAGAAGCTAGTGTTAGTTCAGTCCAGTCAGAAATCAAAGCACAATCAGCCATTAGATTGTCATCAAGAAGGAGTAACGTGCAACAATATTACTCAAACAACTATGATAAAAGACTATGGAAACATCTCCAATTCCAGACTCTAGAAAAATCCTAAGTACTTATATCGTCAAAGACCCATGCTTCTCCTCGAACCTTCAAATCAACCAGCCATGGAACGGCGAGATGTTGGCCCAAAAAATACGCCAAGTCTATGGGTCGTCGACGACCCATGGGCCATGGTTCGCCAGCGACCCATGGTTTTGGCTCATTTAGCGAGCCAAAGTCCCCCTAGGTCGTCTGTTACCTACCTGCGAGCTGATGAAGACATGCTTGTCCAGAAGCTCTTTGATCTCTATAAATAGCATCCTACCTACAACATAAGGAGGATCTTCTCCGAACTGGTTGCTGAAGCTCTTCTGAAATTATTCTTCACTCTTTACCTCCCTCACAACAATCTCCAAAGGAATCCACTGTGATTCTCCAGTGGATTCATTACAAAAGAGGCGAGACATTGTCCCGAAAAATGAGCTAAGTCTATGGGTTTCCAGCGACCCATGGTTTTGGCTCGTTTTGCGACCCAAAGCCCCTCTAGGTCGTCTGTTACCTACCTGCGAGCTGATGAAAACAGGCCTATCCAGAAGCTCTCTGATTTCTATAAATAGCATCCTACCTACAACATAAGGAGAATCTTCTCTGAACTAGTTGTTGAAGCTCTTCTGAACTTATTCTTCACTCTCTACCTCCGTCACAACAATCTCTAAAGGAATTCACTATGATTCTCCAATGGATTCCAACTTTGGGGATTTATTCTAGCTAAAGATAGTCAAAGCCCTGTAATCAAACATCTCTTATAACAGTAATTAGTCTATAAGGAAAATTATAAAGTGGACGTAGGCTACATTAACAACCGAACCACTATAAAAATTCTTTATCTTCTTTCTTTTACTGCTCTTTTCTTATATCTTTGATCTATGGCATTGCTCTGTCAAAACATGGCTGGTGCTTTCAACTCTAGTCAAGGTGTTGATTTATTTTTTGGGTTAACATTTTAGTGCTTTCACTGAGAACCTTGAACAAGATATGAAGATTTGAATCCGAGATTCAAGGAAAATGAAGAGGCCTAATACTAATCTAAAACTAGAGCAAGTCAACCAGAGCTTGGGGGCAGCCAGGAAGCGTCCTCAATTTCTCATCAACCCAGCTATGTGATTTGAGAGGAGACGAAAAGAATGATGAAAGAGATGGAGGATGGACTCTTAGCTAGACAACACGAGATGATGGATGGATTCTTTCAAAGGATGGAGCAGCAAGGGATGGCTAGATCTGTAGGGAATAGGAATCAAAATTTAGGAATAATGCAAGGATTGCTGGATTTGGATTGGAGCAAGATGGGGCCTTGCCCTCACGCCTAGAGCAACCGACATAGGGGGCAGCGCTGGAATCAACAAGGGAATCAATGCCAATGCCGGAGCAACTATTGAAACACTAGGGACTGGTGGCACAGGAGCTGATCTGAATAATAGGATGCGACCGACATAAGGATATGTACCAGAACTTCCTTGGAGGAATGGAGGAGTGAATGAAGCTACAGTGGAAAATCAGAACATAGGTATGTTGTCGGAAGAGTCAATCTCAGGATACCCCCAGTGGCAAAGTATCGCTTTAGGACAGAGACCTTCATTGGACGGTGAGAACAGAGTTGCTGAATTAGTATGGAGATTCATCAGAGGAGGCCCCCCAGATCAAGGTTTGGAAGATGTAAATAGAAATTCATTTATACTAATATCCGAAACATGATAAATCCTCCATATTTCAAGCTTCCGACACTGGAAATGTACGACGGGAAGACAGACCCGGCGATTCATATGATGTGATCATCCAACATTTGGAGGGGTTGGGTGCTTCTGAGGAAGTTATGGGGTGATGCTTCCTCTTATACTTAACAGATTTGGCTGCAATGTGGTTCAAACAATTAGAAAATGGATTCATAAGCATGTGGACCGACTTAGTAAGCAGATTCTTGAGACAGTTTAGGGTTCATGTCTCACAACCAAGGAATGTAATGCTCTAAAACATAAATCAAAGGCCTGGAGAGTCCTTGAGAAGTTATTTAACAAGATTTAATGCGGCAACAACCGCAGTGGACAAACCCGACCCATCCTTTGTCCTGATGGCAGCAACATCTGGAGTCGCGAATAAGACTGATTTCAAAGCCACATCGAAAAGGGAACCACCGATGGATCTTGAAGAATTCTATTACAAAGTTGAGAGGTACTTGTGTTAGGAAGACGCCGAAGCTAAGGATGAGGATGTGGACGCTGAAATAAATGCCGTCGAAAGCGGGGGACCGTTTGGAGCTAGAATTGGAAAAGATAAAGGAAAGAAGAAAGCCGATGACAACATCAAAGACCCAAAACGACAGAGAAACGAGCCAAGATTCTCCTCATACACCGACCTGACTCAAACCATGGAGAGGATATACCTGGATACGAGGGGACAAAACCTCTACCGAAGGCTGCCTAGGAGAGAGCCCACTGACCGAGAGAAAAGATTTAAAAAGTTTTGAATCTTTCATGAGTTGAATGGGCATGAGATGAACGAATGTTGACACCTTCGTAATTTGATAGAAGAACTGGTTCGGAACAACTAGCTGCCACAATATGTGGGAATGGAACTGCGGTGGAATAGCAGGGACAATGTCATCCATGGCAAATGCATCAAGAAATGCCCAAGGACAAGCGCCAAAACAAATTATCCCATGATTGGGGTAAACAAGAGTCTAATTCGATTCCAATGCTTTGTTTTATCATTTCTTTTCCCACACTATTTTTTGGTATGTAGACGATAATAATCGAAGGATGCTTACACATGTACGGGATCCCGAATGGTCCCTAGGCATGCTCTGAGTTAGATGCCTGAGAGAAATTAGGATAATAACAATCGAAGGCCGCTTACGCGTGTGCGAGATCCCGAACGGTCCCTAGGCACGCTCTGAGTCGGATGCCTAAGATGAACATTTAGGACTCCTACTTGTTTAATTTCTGTTTATTTGTTTTGATTTGAATATTTGAATTTTGATAATTAATATTGATCGCCTGGGAGTCCCACCGCGGAACCGGAGTGCAAGGTGCAAGTCCCCTTGCCAGAGAGCAAGTGGATGGACTTATACGATATTGATCGCCTTAGAGTCCCACCACAAGACCGGAGTGCAAGAAGAAAGTCCCCTTACCAGAGAGTGAGCAGATGGGATTGCTTAATCCCCCTTGACTTAACAAACAAATGATCCGGAAAGATTATCCCCTTAATATAAAAAATTGAATGATCCAGAGGGATCACACATTAAACTAAACATTAAACGATTCGGAGAGATCACATGTTAAACTAAACAATAAACGATCCGGAGAGATCATGCATTAAATTAAACATTAAATGATCCAGAGAGATCACGCATTAAACTTTAGCGGTCCACAAAGAACGAACCTTAAAATATATTTGGTTTTGCAAAAAAGGATCTAAATGCCTTATAAATAGAATAAGACGAATAAATCCTGGATGAACACATGATGACTTTGATATATGATGTGATACAATGTGATTTTGATATATGTTGTGACATGATATGATATTGAGATATAATGTGATTTTGATATATGATGTGATATGATGTAATTCTGATATATGATTTGATTTGGATATATGATGTAGAAACTCTAAATGAAAAGCAGAAATTGATAGTGATGTAAATCCCAAACGAACGCGGGACGAGTAGAGATGTGTAATGTAATTAGAGACATTTGATGTAATAACCTCGAATGAAATCAAAATGACTGTGATGTATAGATTACATTTAGGCAGAGTCTAAAGTCTTAGGCTGTAATAGGATTGGAACAACTTGTGACTGGCAAGAGAATTCGAAGGAACTGGGCGATTCACTAAGACTAAAGCTGCTGGAAAGCTCAAAAACCGAAGACGCGTTGCTATGGCTTGTTATAGAGCAAAGCACACCTTTCATTCAAAAGGCATACTTGAGGGGCAAATGTTTTCCTCATTTTTAACTCGATAGGATAAAGCAGAATATAGAACAATCTCATCACATCATAATGTCTTAGAATTTAACCAGAAAAGCCAAGGCAAGGAGTTGACGAGAGCCAAATCATATTACTAAAGAAATGACTAAGTTCAACTGAACCAAGAAGCTAGCGTCAGTTAAGTCCATTCAGAAATCAAAGCACAATCAGCCAACAGATCATCATCAAGACGGAGTAATGTGAAATGATATTACGCAAACAACTACGATAAAAGACTATGGAAGCATCTCTAATTCTAGACTCTAGAAAAATCCTAAGCACTTAGATCGTCAGAGACCCATGCTTCTGCTCGAACCTTCAAACTAACCAGCTATGGAACACCATAAAAGAGGCGAGATGATGGTCTGAAAAGCGAACCAAGTCTATAAGTCGCCAGCGATCCATGGTTTTGGCTCATTTTGCGAGCCAAAGTCCCCTTGGGTCATCTAATACCTACCTACGAGCTGATGAAGACAGGCCTGGCCCAAAAGCTCTTCGACCTCTATAAATAGCGTCCTATCTGCAACATAAGGAGGATCTTCTCCAGACTGGTTGCTGAAGCTCTTTTGGAATTATTGTTCGCTCTCCACCTCCCTCACAACAATCTTCAAAAGAATTCAATGTGATTCTCCAATGGATTCCAACTCTGGGGATTCAATATAGCTAAAGATAATCAAAGCCTTGTTATCAAACATCTCTTGTAACAACAATCAGTCTATAAGAAAAATTGTAAAGTGGACGCAGGTTTCATTAACAACCAAACCACTATAAAAATTCTCCATCTTCTTTCTTTTACCACTCTTTTCTTATATCTATGATCTGTGGTATTGCTCTGTCAAAACAAGGCTGGTGCTTTAAAACTCTAGCCCGGGTGTTTATCCATTTTACATGAAGACAAAAATAGTATTTACATACCTTTCAAAAATAATAACTTTTCAGTGCTAGTGTTCTTCTATTTTTAAATAAATTTTTTGAAAGTTATTTCAAATATTTTAGGAAAATTTTAAAATCTTTTATTAAATTCCTTTACATGGGTCGGACTTGGAAGTGGATCTTATTCGTCCTTTCTTTTGGACTTTTCCTTTTTCTCCAATTATTCTTATCATATCTTCATTAAGAACATATTAAATCCGACTATCTTCCTGAGGTGGTCAATATATATCTTCCTATGGGAACTTGCTTTATTCTTACTTCCTGATATCTGCAAGATATAGATTCTTACTCCCCTTTTGTCTAGATAAAATATGCATCATCAATTGGCAATCCAACGAAATCCACAATCGTAGGGCAGTTTAGGCCCGGCAAAGGAGTCAAGTACCATCCAGCTTCAGGGACCCTTCTATAAGTCATGCTCATGCTCTTCGTCAACGTCATATGGTGCGGGCTACATCTCATCGTGTAATTAGGGTGGGTGCATAAATTTAATTCTATTTATTATTCCAACTCATAATTGTCTTATCAATATATTAAGAATATGGTCGCAACTACTTCTATAGTCGGAATTCGTAGAGTTTGGCGTATTATATATATATATAGGTAAAAATACATATACGTTCACTCAGCATATCCAAATTCTTACAGTCGACCAACTTAGGCCTTGATATCAAATGCAACAACCTATACCTTAATGAACCCATTTTTTGACTAAATCGAAAAACAAAGTCCATTAGAGCACATGAACATTGGTGTTAGTAACCTATAATAAATATAAGTATATCGGAGAGCTACCTATATGAACTCACAGTGGAATAGTAAAATATAATAAAACATACATACCAACTAAGGCTACTACTTTAGAATCAATATTATTCCTTGGTTATCTAGTTTCCATAACAGTGCCAAGCATGAATGAGAAGACCTCTCCACCCATCGTTCTTGATTTGCATCAGTAGCATGTCCATCTAAAATCTATTTTATGGGTTATAATGAGGATAGGGAGGTGGTCAGAATAACATTCTAGTGATTGATAATACATGCTTCATACATAAACTAGTTTATGCTAATTTATTTCTATTTAAGTGTTATGTCTACTATTCACAGGACTATTCATTTAATTCCACTTGCATGTACGATATATCTAACCTCCTTCGAGGTAAAAGTATGTATATGCATGCACGAGCGTGTGTGTATAAGCGGTGTACTACCCAAAGGAAACCATGACACTTAATACTACTTAATAGGGAGGAGGCAGACCTATCGGCCATTTAATACCTCAACCTGACATAAACACTCCGTAACATAATCGATAGTCAGTCGGCCCTAGCTACGAAGGATGATGGCTCCTAGATACAACTTCATAGTTTAATCAGGCATACTACTAATGCATCTCAAAGACTTATTTAAGGGTTAACTAGCCTACATGTAACAAAAAATATTCAATTAAACTTTGAGGCCTTTGTATACCCCATATGGATTCTACACTAGTAGGAAATGAAATCCATCAAGACGTAACCCAAGTCTTTATTAACGACCACTCGAGACAATTGGCAGTCAAAGCCTATATGCCAGCCCAACTTTTAAATATCAGTTTATCAACAGTACTGACATTGCCAGCCGACCCCCATAGCCGAAACCTTGTTTTGACTTGCCGAATACAAGTCAAGAGAAATGCCCACTCTAGTTACTCAATACCTCTGGTTTAGAAATGAAGCAGACTCCATTTCCATATTAGGCATAGTTCTTGGTAATTTAGGACTTTTTATATAGGGAGGAGGAAGACCTAATGGCTATTTAATACCTCAATCCCTAAAGTAAACCCCTTGACATCCCGAAGGTTACTGAGTCATTTAATACTTCAAATCCGAGGCTAACCCATACTATATTTTCCCCCAAACCTATAAACGAGCATATATTCCCCACAGGGTCCTATAGGTGGAGATGACCTACATTATTAAAACGTATAAACAACTGTTGGAAGCCTTTAGGTGAAGGGAAGACTTCTGTTGTATAACCCCACCGACCTTGTATCCTAACCCGTACTAAACTAAGTCATTCATAATTAACCTAAATATTGGGCTAAGTCCTCTAATTCATACCCATCATAAACGTATTATTGAGGTCGTATAAATTTTCACTATAGAAATACATATGCCGCTTAAGTTCATTTATTAGTATTCATTTATTTACTTGCTATGAACTTATTTCAATTTTATAAGCTTATTTCCTTTATTCTTCATTTCCATTTACGTCACTTTAATGTCATTTATTTCTTTATTTTTGATTGATTTTCCTTTATAAATGGTCATTATAATTTAACTGGACAATCAATAATGTCATTTATTTATCCATTTCAATCTAACTTATTATGCCTGTTCCATTTTCTCCATAAATGTCATATTTAATTTTTGTAATTAATTCCAATAGACATATTTATGTTCCCATTTGATTTCTATAACTTCCTATTAACTGCACATTTATTGCCTATTAATATTGCAATTACTACTCATTAATATTGGAGTTATTATCCATTTTTCATTGCAAGAATAATTTCAGTTTTGCTATTTTTCAAAATCACGTTTTCATTTTCAAAGATTTCGAAATTTTATTTCATGTCATTTAACTTCATTTCAAAATTCATACATTTGGAATTTTCATACATTTTAAAATTTTCTAATTCGTTTTGTAAATGTTGTTTTTGCAGATCAACTCGGTCTCATTTTCTTGGGCAAAACAAAAAATTTCTTTTCTAGCTTTTGAAATTTTTAATGAAAATGAGAAAATTCATTTTCGTAATTCAAACATTTTTTTTACAATTAGAATTTTTATTTTTCTTAATATTTTCAAGCTTTATTTCCAATTTATTATTTTTCTGATGCAGTCTAGATTTCTCATTATTCAACCTGTTATTTTTTAGTTTAAGATCATCGATAAATTTAGTTAATTTACAACATAAAAGAACTAAACCTTTAGATGAAAAACCACTTATCTCATTATTGTCGAATCATTGTCGTCACTATCATTGTCTGAATTGTCTTTTGTGAATCATGCCAAACAAGTTTTTCTATTGAACTAGTTTTAGGGAGTTTCTTATTACTGTTGACTATTCTGTCATATATTGCATCAAGAGTGTTCCGTATTTCCTATGAAGTTAGACAATGAGAGATATGATTAAATTCAGCTCTATTAATTAGAGAGAAGAGAATATTCATATCATAAGTGTTAATTGAAATATTTTTCTTACATACCACATCACACCCATTTTCAATAATATTCCAACATTTAAAATTAATAGATTTTACATAAAGTTCCATTTTCTGTTTCCAAATTGAAAAAATTTGTTCTCTCAAAAAAGGTGGACTAGCACTGGATAGACTCGCTAGATCTATAACTAGGGTTGGACATTTTTGCTAGCAGTCTTGCTTTGATACCACTTGTAGGATCAAATTAAATCTAGAGATGGGTGGATAAGGTTTATTATAAATTCACAAGAATAATAAAAATTGTAGCACGGATAATAATAGAATATATATAGGGAAATAAAAGCAATATAGAAATTAACCCAGCTTCAGAAAAACCTACCAAAAAATGCACCCAAGATTTCTACAAAGATTAAACAATCGACTGCTTACAGACCCTATAAACTTGCAACCATCACTTCCGTGATTGTTCTAACCCTAAGCTTAGAACCCTGCCTCATCTCTATCCCCGAGTTGAGAGTTTCCCAAAGTATGCCCTGTAATTCAATCCTAGTTACAAACTAGAGTTTTAAAAGTTAGAAGTAAATTACAATTAAATAAAACACAGTGAAACCCTAATTTAATTTAACAAAAAAAAAATCGGTCCAAATAAGAGAATGCGGTCTTCTATTTTTCATCCCGTTCATCCTTTATTTGCAAACCTGATCCATTTTCTTTTCAAAACCGATCTTCTTTCTTTTAGGGTTTCTGTTTTAGGAAGCTACCTTGCAATTTATCATTGAATCACGCTTGGAGATCTGATGTTGATTACGTCCTTCAATTTGCCGGCGATTGACAGTAACGGTTGCTTCCTCATCCAGTGCTGTTGCCTTTGATGCTTTGGTACATTTTTTATTTTTTGCTTTATTTTTTTTGAATTCGACTGCTTGAATTGTCGTTGATGATTAGGAAGTGATTTGATAAATATCTTCCTTGGATTTTCATATATTTCATGAATTTTTGGTTTGGATATTTCAACGCCGGTATTTGCTCTGGTTTTGATTTCTTATTTGATGCTTTTTTCTTTGGCCAGATTTTTGAATTATTTAACATTTTAACTTTGACTTTGAATTCTTCAATGCTAATTATTTACTAGTGTATTTTCTTGTGCACATAACTTGTGTTTTTGGTTTATTTGCGTCCATAAATTGCAACTTGTTTTAATCTGTTGCTCTTGTATGTGCACTTGCCGTTTTGGCCTGTGCATTACTTATTTGTTAGTCTGGCCATTTTGGTGTTGTAAACTTTTTCAACTGTATTAATTTCTAAGACTGTTCTTATTGTGTTTGGTTTGTGCACTTGCCTGTTTCGACTTGTGAGCTTGTGTATGTGCATATGCCTTCTTCTTGTGCATGCTTTAAACTTTGGTGAGCTTGCCTTTTGTTCCAAATTGTGTTTTACTTGACCTTGTTTTTGTGTCGAATATTGCCTTGTATGCTATTATTTGACTTGGTAGCTCGACCTAGTTGTGCACTATATTGAGCTACTTGTGTGTGTATACGCACATGACTTTTTGTGCGTGGCTTGTGTGCCTAAGCTGATTCATGTTGCCTTTGATTTGTGCACTTGCTATTGCACCAGTTTATGTTCACTCTTCTTGCATTAATTTGCGTTGCACTGGTTTGTATTTTACCCTTCTTGCATCAGTTTGTGTTGCACCAATTTGTTATTGCACCGTGTTGAGCCTTCGGACTTGACCTTACTACACATGTACCTGATCTGGTTGCACTTGCTTGTCTTGGCTTTCCCACTAATGCACTAACTTACTATACATGCACATAACCTAGTTTTGCTTGATTGTTTTGGCTTGCCCACCAATGCACTTGAATTTTAGACCTAAATTTATATTTATAGCTTGTGTTTTGTGCACATGCGCAAGTTTGACATGTGCAAAAGTGTATATGTGTAACCTTTTTAATGTGCTTGCACCTATGGCATGTATATGATACACTGTGCATGTCGTAGTTGTTCATGCACATTATTGACTTGATTTTAAATTTTTGTTCCATACGAACATGTTGTACTGATCCTTATATATACATGTTGCACAAGTCCATGTTCGTTATTTTTATGCTTATTTAAAATATGAAAAGAACGAAACCAATAAACTAAGTGAATGTCGAGTTCAAACATATTTATATTTTCGTAGTTCTAATTTTTTTTCTTTTGCTTTTTGCTGCGTTGTTATTTGGCATGTAAAGCAGATGTCTGGACAAAAGATGGAGTAAGAAAATAACCATAATATTCCAATAGAAAGTACAGTGTAAAAAATATTGTATTTGAAAAATTATTGTGTAAGAGGGAGTACAAATTTGTTGTATATGAACATTGTATATAAAATATTATGGAAGCTCTTGATGTAACTATGCATACTATTAACATTTTATTGAAATAAAATTTTTGATATGTTTATTTCCTTCCGTGAAATTACAATAGTACCATATCAAACACATTTATGTATATATATATGTGTGTGTGTGTGTGTGTTGTCATCAAACAAAAATCATAAACTAATATATTCTACAAGCCCATAGTTGGAAAATACAATGCGGGTCTATACTGTCGGGCCCTTAACTAATGAACTCAATGTTTATTGTAAAAAAAACCAAGCAATAGGTAGATAAAAAGTATGTAGGAGTCTTGTATTCATAATAAATTGGAAAAGGTATCTTATTGGTTCTCCCTAACTGTATATCAATCATCATGTAAAAATATACTAGAGTAATACCTAACTCGAAATAGGGAAAATGGAACGTGTGTGTGGTTAGCCACCATTTTTCGATAAAACTGATATGAGCGAACAATCAAAAGATTATCCATGTCTAATCTATAAGAAATGGGAAAATTGATTGGCTTGTAGCTTATCTACTAGAAAACGGATGGGGTGTATGGTAAAACTGTACAATGTGTTAATACCTCATTTATTGATTTTGATTTTGATTTTGATGAAAACAATCATACACATTCATAATATATATATATATATATTAATGTTTAGTCCAGGTATATAGTATATAATACAGAATACTATACAGGTATTGAATCGAAGACTGTACAGGTTCTCATGAGTTCAAAGACAAAGAAAAGAAAACCTTAAGGTAATGATTTAATGTATAGAATCGTTAGTATATATTGTTAAAGTCCTTGATAGCAATTTTTGATCTCAATCTCCAAATTTTGATCTTTGATATTTTTAAACAAAAATAAATTATTTTCATTTCAATTTTTTTATAAAGGTTTTCTAAAGTTCAAATATTTAAAAACTATGTTCAAATATTTTACAAAGTATAGGATTTTCAAAACATTTTAAAAGTAAAACAATTTTCATTTTAAACTAGTATATGTCGACATTCATGGATAGGATATATCGACATACATGTCGCCAAATGGTTTTTCATATTTGAAATGGAAGTGTGTATTCGACACAACCTTTAAGGAATGTACATATTTGTTAATTTACTATGTGAAGAGGAGTGCAAACAAATTTTTTGATAGCTAATTACTTGCTTTCTTTCCTCCTCTTACTCTCTTGAAAAATATCCTCTATTCTCTACAAAATCATATAGCATCAATTCATACTTCATTATATTGATTTAATACCACTTTCTTACTATTTTGGAAACATCTCTCTCATTTCAAAAATCAAAGTGCTATCCAAGAGGCTATAGAATCCATTACATCCAAAATACAAGAATATGCATTTGGAAAAACTAGCAACTCTATTTGTGTTTGCTTGGGTGTGCTTGTATCTTGTTCAAATCAAGTGGTTGTACTTGGTAGCCTGTTCAAATCTAGTGGGTGTGCTTGTAGCCTGGTCAAATAAAGCGAGTTTATGCTGGACTTGGAATATAGGAGAGCGTGTCTTATAGCCTCGAAATTGAGATTGAATTTTGGTTTGCCTTTTGGTCAGTTAAAGATTGGCATTTGAAAAGAAATATGTACCAACAATTGTATGAAATTGGATGTAGGAGAAATCCAAACCAGTATAAAATTTCTGGTGTCATCTCTCTAACTCTTTACTTTATTTTACTGCTTTTATTTTTATCCATGATTGATTGTTAGTATTCTATATTGTTAATTAGTGATTTAATATCAATCTTGAAATAAAATTAAAAAGATTTACATAAGTTATAAAATACTATTCACTCGCCCTCTAGTGTTAAATCGGTCTTAAGATCTACAATCTGCAACCCACTATCTAAGCACTCTCGTAATTTGATTTTTGAAAAGTTTAAATGGCTAGCAACACTGTCAGTACACTTGTTAACACTTTTTTCGAAGGACAATCTACTGGTAGACCTTCACTTTTTAATAGTAGTAATTATACTTATTGGTCATGTAGGATGAAAATTTGTTTATAGTCTAATGGTTTAGATATTTAGAATGTTACACAGAATGAGTACACAGAACCCTAGATTAACTTTCCACAATAGACTGCTGACCAAACGACATTGCACTTAATATTTCTAAGCCCATGAATATTTTATTTTTATCATTATATAAAAATGAATTTAATAGATTCTCTATCTCTAAGTCTGCATATGATATTTGAAGAACATTGCAAGTCACTCATGAGCGCACTAGTAAAGTCAAACAGACTAAAATTTTTCATGCTAACTAATTGGTTTCAATTATTTAAAATGAATCAGAATGAGTCTATTTCTGACATGTATTGTAGATTTTAAGATATGGTACATTTTTTATTATCATTGGGTAAAAACTTTTCTGAAGAGGACCAGGTTACAAAAATCCTTAATTCACTCTTTTCGGGGTGGGATCAAAAGGAACTAGTAGTTAAAAAGGCTAATGATATTAGCATTCTAAAAAATGAAGAGTTAATAAGTAAATTAATGTCCTATGAAGCACAATTACGTAGCAGAAGAGAAAGCAAGGCAACAGAAAAGAAATCCATTGCATTCAATGCAATAATTGACAATCAAGATTCAAACGACGATAATGATAAGGAGATTGCTTTCATGACAAGAAATTTCAAAAAGTTCATGAAGTGTAGAAAGATGAACAACTTTCGGAGATCTAAAAATAAGACTCCTGGAACTGGAACCGCAATTAGATGTTTCAACCGCGATGAACCTTGTCATATACAAAGAGACTGTTTGCATTAGAATAAATCAAGGATACCATCAGTTATTGATTCATCCAAAAAATGAAAGGTCTTACACAACAACATTAGATGATTCAGATGCTACTTCAAGTGATAGTCAACCGAATACTAAGGATGCAAACATGTGTTTCATGATAATAGTAGGTTAATTAGAACAGATCAAAGAAATGGAGCAAAAAGTTATACTTTTTACATTTAATTTTTATTTCTTTTTTTAGGAATGAAATATAGATTAGTAATAATATTAGATACATAAAAGTGTGTGTGTGTGTGTGTGTAGGAATATTCTATATTAGTTTTAATTTTGAATTTTATGGCCCATATGTCAACATATCCAGAGCCCACGTGTTGACATATATGCCAGAATTTTGAAATTTCATTGAATTTCCCTCTCTTTTGGATTAACTCCAATAACTGAAAATGCATATTTTCAAAACTAAAATGTAATTTCTCTATCTATTAACTCATCCTATCACTATCTATTCATTCACTCGCTTTATCTCCAAATTCAAAATATCTCTTCACTATTTTATCTCTTCAAAAACAAAAATTAGCCTTCTTAAACCAACCACCAAAAACCATAAGGCTCTCAAAAAGAATCAAAGGCTTTCTTTTCAATGACAAAGAAGCCATTGACACTTATGTTGAATATGCTACTTCCGAAAAGATTTTCTGGAAGATTTGTTAAGTTTGTTGATTTTTCTTTTTACGGTCCTGAAGATCTTTATTTTCAAAATGGCATTCCCAATGTAATTGACTCTTCTTAAAATGATTTTGTATGTTATCCAAAATTTAGTTAAAATGTTCAATGGAAATTTGAATGGAAAGATTTTTTCAAGGAGGAGAGGGACAAGTTTAGAGTAGTGTAAAAGGCACTACTATTATTTTAGATTGTGAAATTTTGGGTCAAATACTTAGTTACAAATTTAGTGGAATTGACCTGTCCACCTTTACAATTGATGAACAAAATCAATAAGTTTTTCATGATAATTATGAACATAACGAAGAATTTGATTTCAAACACAAAAATCTTAAACCAAAATCGAGACTTATAAGTCTCGTTTTACAACAAAAGCATTACACCAACGATGAGAAATTACAATAACCCGACTCAAAAAAAAATTAAAACTCTTTTTTCCATCTATGGAAATTACAACATCAATCGGGCATAAGTTATTTTAAATGATTTTTCTCCAAAGAATATTTATAAACACGAGAACACACGTTATTATGGTGCATATCTTACTGGAGTGTTTGAATATTCTGGTGTTGATTTACAAGGAGAAACCACCTTGTCTTGAAATTTTTTCGATAAGGCCAACATCTCTCTCATGCACGTATAAAACAACTGAAAAAGAAGAAACATTGGCATGGGAAGAGGAGCGAGAAATTCAACAACAAGAAAAAGACAACGAAATGGAAATTGAAGAAGAGGGTAATCAAGAAGAGGAAGAAGGAAGAAGTAGATACTTTCTTAGAAAGCTTTGAAAAACCTTCTTACCCTTCCAACAAAGAGATTTTAAAGAACCAAAAGAATCTTCTCAAAAACCAAAAGAAGATTAAACGCTCCTTTAGTAAAAAGTTCAATTCTCTCTCTCCAACAAATTGGATAATTACTTTGGAAAAATCGTTAGGAAGTTTGGTGAAAACTCTTCATCTTCGCTATCATCCTTTTAGATCTAGTTATTCTATCTTTATACCCTTATTTTGTGTTTATTTAGTTTTATTTCGTGTCATTTTCATGTATTCCTTTTATTTTTACTTTGAAATCCAAGTATTTCTCTATTCTAAGTAATGAAACCTATTTCTTACCGTTCTAGTTCTATTAGTTTCTGGAAATTATACAATATAATAGTATTAAGTAAAAAAAACTATATCAAAAAATTAAATATTGCAAATTCTGACATATATGTCAACATACATATATGACATACGTCGACATATCCTAGCCGTTTGGGAAAATTTTGACATTTAAAATGTTATAATTATCATTTATTCAAACATTGGAAACGATCTATATAAGCCTATTTCTTTTAGAAAAGTTCACTTACCATTTCATTCTTTACTCCCATTTTATTCCCAAATATTTTTTAATAAAATGTCTTCTCCATATCAAAAACCTCGTGAAAAGCTTGAAGAAAAAGTCCAATCTTTCAAAATATTCACTTTTTTTATTCTACGGAACCAAAAGCATTTGGAATTAAGCCAAATGCAAATGATAAAAGAGCACGAAAAGTACTTTGATGCTTTTCGATGGTTAATCTTTTCCTTGATCAAAGATGATCAAACCAATAACCTAGAATGCTCAAACAACAAGGACAATGAAGATTGAGATGCAATCAACGCAAATCCAATCTTTGAATCTGAAGATTGGGTTGGAGTCCCTAGGAATGTTTAGACTTCTACTTGTTTTGATTCTTAAGTGTGCATATTTAACTTATTTATTTTTTAGTAGCATGTAAATAATTTGTTTTGATTTAAGTGTGGATTGTAAAATAATTAAGTATGGTTTATTAGGATCAGATTTGGTTTGGATTGTTAGCATTTGATTTGGTTATGTATGTTTGGAATGATAGTTTGATTTGTATAGTTTAATTAAATTAAGATTTTTTTATCTAAGTTTCCTTAACTTATCTTGTTTACTTAAAAGTCTCCATATGTTAAATCATATTCTTATGTAAGTCTCAATTATTTTTATTCAATTTATTGATTTCGACTCTACAGTTTATAAGTATTTCATTTAGCGAGAGTTTTACTTTTTATCCATTTTTGTTGATGACAAAGAGGGAGAAAAATATAAAATATACACATGCATATATTCATCGGGAGTTATGTCATATTTTATATACATGAATAAATAATGATTGTCATCATAAAAAAGATAGAAATTGTTAATACCTCAGTTACTGATTTTGATTTTTTTGACAACACCATATACAATGATATAAAATATAGATACTAATGTTTTGCCAAGTTATATAGTATATAGTGGATAATATTATACAAGTGCTTAATCGAAGACTGTATAATATAAAGACTCAAGATTAAAGATACAAAGACTTATGAGTTCAAAGATAAAGAAAAGAAGATCTCAATATTATAATTTAGCGTATAGAGTCATTAGTATATATTGTTAAAGTCCTTGAGCAATTTTTGATCTCTATATTCAAATTTCGATCTTTGATATTTTTAAACAAAAATAAATTATTTTACTTTTAAAAATATTTTATAAATTTTTTCTTAAGTTCAAATATTTAAAACAGGAAAATAGACATAAGGAAGAAGTTGCAAAAAAAAATTAGTCTCAGGGATACCAAGTTTGTTTTTAGTTTGAAGGACATTTTTTAGTATAAACTGAAAATGATAGTTACAACTATCATTCTGTAATTTACACTAAAAAGTGTCACTCAGCCTAAAAAGCAAACTTATTGTCCCTGAAACTAAATTTTTCTTCAGCTTTTTCTTTGAGCCTAAAACCCCTATTTAAAAACCATGTTCAAATTATTTTACAAAGTATAGGATTTTCAAAATATTTTAAAAAGAAAACAATTTTCATTTTGAACTAGCATATGTCGACATACATGTATGTGATATGTTGACATACATGCCGTCAAATGATGTTTCAAATTTTGAATGGGAGTGTCAATTCGACAAAATCTTTCACAAATGAACACATCTGTTAATTTACTATATAAAGGGGAGTGCAAACGATTTTTTTGATCACTAATTACTTACTTTCTTCCCTTCTCTCACTCTCTTGAAAATCCCTTGAAAAATATACTTTATTCTCTTCAAAATCATAATAGAATAAATTCTACTTCATTGTATTGATTCAATACTACTTTCTTACTATTTTGGAAGCATTTCTCTCTCATTTCAAAGATCAAAGTTTTATCTAAGAGGCTTATGATCCATTGTTTCGAAAGTGCAAATATTTGTATTTGGAAACACTATTAACTCTATTTGTGTTTGCTTAGATATGCTCATAGCCCGTTCAAATGAAGTGGGTGTGCTTAGTAGTCCGTTCAAATCTAGTAGGTGTACTTGTAGCCCGGTTAAATCAAGCGAGTTTAACCCGGACTCGGAATACATGAGGGTGTCTCGTAGGCTCGAAATTGAGATTGTATTTGTGTTTGCCTTCTACCCGGTTAAGGATTGGTATTTGAAAAGAAATTTGTACAAATAATTATACGAGACTGGATGTAGTAGAAATCTGAACAGTATAAAATCCCTGATGTCATCTCTCTAACTCTTTATTTTGATTTACTGCTTTTATTTTTATCTGTAATTGCACCTGCGATTGATTGTTAGTGTAATTCTATATTGTTAATACGTGATTTAATATCAATCTTGAAAGAAAATTAAAAGGATTTAAATAGGTTAGAAGACCCTATTCACCTCCCTTCTATATATAATATAACTAAAAATGCATAACCCCAGTTCAATTAATCCAACGTTGATATAGTAACAATTATTTAATATTTATCATCATTCCATAGCAACGATTATATGTAAAGAGTATACAAAGATATATAGATGCAGCTCAACGTAATCTAATGTGGTCCATACGCAATGAGCGTATCCAGTTAGAATCTCATGTATGCTTCGTAAATCGTCAATTGTCATTTCAAAATTAAAGACAACTTCCACCAATGCTTTTCTTCAAACGGTTCATCTACCACTTTTTGGTGGCATGCTGTGTCATTTCGTTGGTTTTTGAATAAGAAGAGAAAAAGCCGAGTTAAAACAAATAGAAAATATGAGATGGTTGACCCTTTTGTGCGCGCAAAAGCTCAAACGTTTGTTCATTTGGAGTGCGAACTCGGTAGATGTGACTATTGGGAAATTAACCTTTCGCTAACCCTTAATATTCACTAACATTATCTGGACCGGGTCGTGTTCCCGAATGCTGAACATCCGAACTTCATAAATCAGATAACAAGAAGGATCTGTTGGATTAGAATATTAGAAGATGACTTTTGCTAAAAGGAACTAGATAGGAGAAGAAAACAAGAAAAATCGGGAAAAGCAATTGAGCTCGATTTAAAATAAAAATGTCTAGTATCTGTAACCCCATTTCATTAAATTCATGCACAAATTTTCCCAGGCGAGATTCTTCTAAACCTCGCTCCAACCCTAAGGCGTTTAGAGTCAATTGTGCAATTGTAGGTATAAATTTCGATTCTTTCTTGGTTTTTATCTTTTTTTTCCTTTCTTTTATCCCCTCCTTCTCCTCATATGCTGTTATATGTTGCTTCCGAATTAAAACCTAGGAAGTGAAATGAAGTATTATTGTATATATTTATATTCCTGTTCAACTATTTGGTTGTTTTTATTCATCATTTGCTTGTATAGTTGTCATTGTCAGATTTTGGTGTAGTTTGAAATTAATTGCATTTGTATTAGGTAGCGATGATTGAAGGAATCAGGAAATGGTTTTAGCTAAGAACCTTGCAGCTCGTGTATGTTCCTGCTGATGTATATAGCAACTTGTAATTGATATTAAACCAGCAGATTTCTTTAAAAAGCAGCCTGAAACTAATCAAAGAACAGCCATTTTCTGGTTATACTTCGTTTTAGAGCTTTAGTTTAAAAGCTTACAAGTTACCCATGTTTTTAAACCTGAGGGGATCAGACTTTTGTAGCTAAGACAGTTGCAAAACATACATGTGTTGGCCACCAAATAATATTATAGCTTCAGATGCTGATCGTGTGGATTATACCAAAAAATGATAAATACAAACTATTATTCTTTAATTGGCACAAAATATTATCAAAATACTGTTTATTAAGAAGCTCTGCAGCTGTATTATCCTCACCAAAGTCTTCTCTGAATCGAAAAATAAATATTGTCAGTTTCAAGCAACCTGAAATTGTAAGGGAGCAAACTTTTCAGCAATCAACTTAACTTGTTTAGGATTTTAAGGGAAAGATAAATAATATCATTCTTTGTTATTTCTCTGCAATTTTCCTTTTTGCTGGTGGGCAACATTGCTAGAATTATATAGAAGAAACAATGGCTTCTGTTTCACTACCCTGATCTATGCTCATGTATTGGTAGTGATTCTCAAATACCATAAAAAAGAATGTGATACCATGAGATAGAATGCAATAAAAAAACAGACAGCAAATGAGTTACCTACTTCTAATGGTCGAAGTTATCCCTTTAAATCAATCCTTAATTCTTCAATGAATTTCACTGATTTGAAGAAGATTGTTGCTAATGTTTGGTTTTAGTTTGCTTACATTCAAATTTGAGTCATGTGCCTATTCTTCGAATTTGCTAATAATACCCCATTTTACCATGCAATGGGGAATGTAGCGCTGTATCCCAGTTACCAAGGTCCTTTTATCGAACCTTTGTGCCAAGCATACAATGGAATTATACAAGTCATTGGTATCATTCCCATTTCATTGATCGTCAATCTGTTGTAATAACGTTGGTTTCAAATGTATCATTGATATTTACGTATTAGAGTAAATCTACACTAAACAAGTATATAATTTTCCATAGCTTTTTTTATTTATAATTTGTTTGCAGCTATGCCATGACAAAACTATGTTACATATAAATGCTGGGTTAAGTATCTTTTGGTATTATTATACTTTATTCTGTAATCATTATGGATTTAACAATTTAAAGTTCTATTACGTAGAAGTAACTGCCGAGCCAAGAGCAGCCAGCGTAGGTGAGCCTCTTTTGATTGAAGCGGTACGAGGAGTAAAAGTGGAAAGACCTCCAGTCTGGCTTATGAGGCAAGCAGGGAGGTACATGAAGGCAGGTTCATTTCCATAACTCGTTGAATCTGTTTTAATAGTTCTGGACATAAAACTAGTTGATAATGTTTTTTAATTACTATTATATTACTTTTTTCATCTAAATGATAGTACGTTAGAGGTACGGCGCTTTGAAGAGAGGTTTAGAGGTCATGAGTTCAAGCCCTTGAGACATCATCATGATTGTTCTTGTTATCAAAATAATTAAGTAAATGATAATATGTATATCTTCTTAGCGAAAGTCGGGTGAGCCCCTCCAACTTGAATTTGATTTCGGATTCAAAGTACTCTATCCAAATCATGGTTTTAAATCTTCTATATTTCGTCTAAGATCTCATCCTTTTCACAATTAAGATGAAACAAGACATCAAATCTCCTCCGACACTCATCTCGTTCGAAATATTCAAATCTCACCCGAAATATCGATCAAAATCTCAATCCGAGATTATATATTTTTGTTCCTTTACATGATATTTTTTCATTTTCATATAGATTTAAAAGAAACTACCCAATCCAATTACCATTTACCAACTCCTTGAACATATTTTTTATGTTGAAAAGTCACGACAAAAAATTTCATTTCCTTTTTATGTTCAAATAAGATATTATTCGCTCATTACTAAATAAATTAAGCTAATCAAGCTATCACTCTTCTCCAAAACATTAGTTTCAATCAAGTATGTTACAAATTTTATTTTTACCTTTGAAAATTATAATCGAGCATCAAAACATTACATTTAGACACATAAGTTACTCCGAGATATTCTCGAGATATTTTAAGATCCGAGATGTCAATCCGAAATGTATATCCGAGATACACTCATCTCGTTTTAGAACTCCTTCTATACGAGATAGCTTGTGTGAAATTTTCGAGACGAAACGTGATCGAAACCCGAGATTTAAAACCTTGATCCAAATAGAACGAACCTAATGGCTCTCACAAAACTTTTCGTTCAAGCATCATAACAATTTTTACTCAAATCTTGCATGTCCTGTACAAACGCTGAATTGCTTTTCCCAAAATTATGCAATATTCCTTTCTCAACATTAACTGGATGTATTTAATTCTCTGGGGTACTTACTGTATTCTGGTTTGTTCAGAGTATTATATTGGTGTTAAAAATAATGCTGGTACATCGTCACTGGGGTGAACAATAGCATGAAATAGAATACACTTTTTAATTAGATTTCTAGCACAACTCATTGCTAATACTTCTATTCATAGTCATTGTTAAATTGAACTGTTAGAGTTTATGAAGGCATTGTGGGATGGGGTCTACTTACACCAGAAGTGCCAAATATTAAGATAAGAGCAGTACCAAGTGGTGAGATGATAATAACATGAGAAGCATGTAATACTGAGACGAGGGCGATTTAGGAGAAACATAATTTTGTATCATAGTTGTCCATATGCTTCCACTGATGATAAAATAGAAATATAAATTAAGCTTCTTAGGTATATGATGAGATGTCATGGCTTCTTTGGTAATGATATTATGCTGGTCAATAAGACGCTAGGAGAAGCGTTAAGTGAAAATTTTAGATCTCAAGTCTTATTCTAACAAAGATATGTTATGTATTCAGTATTCTGTTGAGGAAAAGTGGAGAATATATTGCATATAATATGAACTATGAATAATCTGACTAAAAATTATTTCACTGCATTATGGATTTATCATGCCCAGTCATCTACTAAGCTTCAACAAAACGTGCATCTGTGTAGCTGAAAGGGGTACTGCTAAGTTTAATCGTGTAACTTGGCTCTTTGTCCCTGTCCCTGGCTTCAGTATCTTTCTTTTAATCTGATTCAGAGTATACATAATCTTTAAGTAATATTTATCTCACATTCTTCCAATTGTTAACTTTTTATTAACGATATGTTTTTTTTCTTTCTTTCTTAACAGAGCTATCAAACATTATGTCAGAAGCATCCTTCTTTCCGTGAACGGTCAGAAAATGTTGATCTTATTGTTGAAATCTCTCTACAGCCATGGAAAGCTTTCAAACCTGATGGGGTGAGATTGTCATTTGTGAACTTATGTTGACTCTGACCGCTTTATCATCTAGGTCAAATGTGAAACCCTATAGATTTACCTGCATTTCCATTAATAATTTAGTTATCAATGAACTAAACCATTTATTATTTTTCTTATGGGGGCAGGTAATACTATTTTCTGATATTCTCACACCTCTTCCTGGCATGAACATACCCTTTGACATAGTAAAAGGAAAAGATCCAATAGTATATGAGCCATTAAGAACCGCTGCTGATGTAGATAAAGTTCGTGATTTTAATCCTGAGGAGTTTGTTCCTTATGTAGGGGAAGCATTAACAATTTTAAGGTCGGAGGTAAATGCTCTTTCCCTGTTCTATTTTGTTTTAAAATCTTCACATATGACTTAACTTAAATCAACCATTTTTGAACAATATTTCTATTTCAGGTTAAAAATGAAGCAGCTGTACTAGGGTTTGTTGGTGCTCCTTTCACGTTGGCATCTTACGTGATTGAAGGCGGTTCATCAAAGCACTTCTCAGTCATTAAGAAAATGGCATTTTCTCAGCCACAGGTATCCCATCACTGCATGATATTTGAAACTAAAGGTTACAAATAATAGAGCTGCTTAAAGCATTATTCTGTCTGCTCATAAGTACTGGTACCCATTAGCAGTGTTATGGGTACTGCGTTTGCAGCAGACCTCAAACTGTTATACATTTTCTAGTACTTATATTATAACAAGACACATGCTTTGCAACGTTCATAAATATATCATTAAAAAAGTAATATATAATGAGCTAGGATCAATAGTCCTCCTTATTCAGCACCATTTGTAGCCCACTTGATGTTAGCTGCAAGTTTATATTTAAATATTTGATCCATGTGATGTGAGAGAGAAAGAGCAAATATTTAAATAGAAATTTACGGCTGATATTGGGGGCTGCAAAATGATGTTAAATAAGGGATGCTAGATAATGGGTGTTATTGATACCTAGCTCATATATAATAGTCTAAAATCATTATATTCAAATCTCATTTATAGTTTTAATAAATGTAAATTGGATAACTCATAAGAAAGGATAAACTTATCGTGGGGAGTGGGAATCATGTTTTTGTTCTCATTTATGTATAAGAATTTTATTTTAAAGTAAATGTTAATTTTTTTTCATGAGCAAGATCTGAACCGTTGACCTCTCTTTTGTATATAAGTGCATTTTGTGTAGTTTGCGGTTGTGGTCAGATCTAAAAGTTGCGAATCTATTTCAATCATTAATGAAGATTAAATCTTGACAGATTTTACATGCACTACTACAAAAGTTTGCAACCTCCATGTCAGAGTACATAAAGTACCAAGCCAATCACGGTGCTCAAGCAGTGCAAATATTCGATTCATGGGCCACAGAACTTAGCCCAGTTGACTTTGAAGAATTCAGCCTTCCATACTTGAAAATAATGGTGGATTCAGTTAAAAAAACTCACCCAAACTTACCGCTAATACTTTATGCAAATCGCTCAGGAGGGTTAATCGAAAGATTAGCACTGACTGGTGTGGATATTGTCAGTTTGGATTGGACGGTTGATATGGAAGAAGGAAGGAAAAGATTGGGATCAGATATTGCAGTTCAGGGAAATATTGACCCTGGTGTTCTTTTCGGGTCAAAAGAATTCATAACTGAGAGGATTAATGACACTGTTAAAAAGGCAGGAAATAGCAAGCACATATTGAATCTTGGACATGGAGTTGCTGTAGGAACGCCCGAGGAGAATGTTGCTCACTTCTTTGAGGAGGCGAAAAGTATCAGATATTAGGCTCTGGTACTATTTGGTACTATTTTCTTCATTTTTTGGGTACTACAGTGTCAATTTTAGTGGAATATGCAGGCAGTGGAGTGTAGATGAGTGATTATTTTGTTGATCGAGGAACCTAGATATCCTTCTGCAAATCATTTGTTTTGATATAATTGTGGTATATTTGATTAGTTGGATACTGTTATAATACATTTCGTAACGCAGAGAACATAACATTTATGGTTTACATGAACTATTTGTTGTGGATTTTGTGCATACTGTTAGGGAGCTTACAGGCGTTAATTTGGTTCTTTGGCTCTTTAGGAAAATAATAGCGAACAGAACAGAGAGGGAAAGAGAGATTTCATTTCGTTCCATTAACATCTCTATTTAACCAGTGTGTAATCCGTGCGTTGTACACGGTAATGTTGTTAAAAAATAATATTTATATTTTAATTATTGTTAAAATATATCTTATTATGCAATATATGTTGAATTTATCGTTATATATTAATCGTAAATTAAGATGATATGCGATGCTTGGATGTGAAGTTGATGGTTCAATCTTCAATACCTACGTATCTTTGTAAAATTAATATATTAACTCAAAAAAAAAAAATTATAAATTAAATTTGTTAATATTGTGTGTAAATAATTTATGTTTTTTCTTAATGACAAAAAAAATTTAGGTTATGTGAAATATATTTCGATATGTACGAGTGAATTAGTAACTTTACCAATTTATTACTATGATTTTTGTATATATTAATATATATTGAATTGTCACCTTTTTAAAGGGTTATAAATGGATTAATGAACATTAGATAATTGATTTATTTAAATAATTTGAATTAATGATCAACATAACTAATTAAATATAAGAAGCCGAATGTAAACATAGAAGAAAATTGAGAAGAGCTTTATACATATTGTAATATAGAAGAGCACTGGTCTTATGGTTAGTTTATCTACATGTGAACTTTTATCCATATTTAGTTTTCATTTTAAAATAATTTTATTCTTGCGATTAACCATATATTTTATACTGTTGAAGGGTTATGATAATTGCAAAACAATGCATGTAGCATTTAATTGAGTTATGAGTTGGGTATGGTTTGATAACATGTAAGTGAGAATGTTTATATAATCTAATGTTGATGTAATATATCTGTGCGTTCACATCATAATGTTGTAAAATATAAATTTATCTTTTATAAATTATTCAAAATGAAATTATGTTATGTAATGTACGATAATTTTTTGATATAAATGAACCAGAAATTAAAAGAGTTAGTATTATTTATGTAAACATTTTATGTTACGTGATTTAAATATCTTTTATATATATCCGAATAAAGAAGAAATAATTTTATCATTTTTTTCCATATATATGAACATTGTATATATTGAAATTCTCGTATTTTTAGGGTTTATTATGTGGATTAATGAATATTAGTTAACCATATTTATTTATATATTTTAAATTTACGACTACACATATATAGTTAAATATATGCATTTGAATGTAAAATATTAGAAGATAACTGAGAAGAGTTTTAACGTAGTTGTAAAAAAAGTAAATTTAGGTATTTGAGTTAATAGAATTTTACAGTGCAATGTATGATAAATCCATTTATTAAATAAATTATAAAATAACTTTATTATTGTCATTAATGTATATAATTTATGTTATGTGATTTATATATATTTGCATCTGAATAAATTTTTCCAACCAATTTGTTGATATGCATGTAGCATACATATTGAAACTTTTATCTTTTAGTTTTATTATAAATATCAGTTGATTTAGCTTAACAATTAGTTTAAAATTTGGATTAATTTAAATGTATGGACTTTAATATAAAATTTTCATAGAGAACTGTGAAAGATTTGTAAATAATTCTAAATTTTAAAAAAAAGTAGGCATTTGGTTGTAGAATAGTACGAGAAATTTCATAAAATAACTGTAAAATGGTAAATCATAGGATTTCAAAAAATAAATTATCCAGACTTTGAGAGAGTTAAGGAGAATAAAGATAAGTTCTAGAATCAAGAAGAGGGCTTCAAATTAGAAATGACTCATTGCAAATTCTTGAATTTTTAGAAATGACTCATTGCAAATCCATATATATGAATATCATATATATATCAAAATCTCGTATTTTTAAGATTTATTACATTGATTAATGAATATTAGTTAATCATATTTATTTCAATAGTTTATATTTACGATTACACATAGTTAAATATATGGATTTGAATGTAAAACATTAGAGATAATTGAGAAGGGTTTCAACATAATTGTAAAAAAAAGTAAAATTTAGGTATTTGAAGTTAATAGAATTTTACATAAATTCATATATTAAATAAATTATAAAATAACTTTATTATTGTCATTAACGTATATAATTTATGTTATGTGATTTATATATATATTTGCATCTGATTCTAACTAGTTTCCTGATGTGCATGTAGCATACATATTGAAACTTTCATCTTTTAGGTTTATTATAAATATCAATTGACTAGGTTTAACAATTAGTTTAATATTTGAATTATGTAATTAATTTAAATGTGTGGCCTTTAATGTAAAATTTTGATAGAGAACCGTGAAAGATTTGTAAATAATTGTAAATTTTAAGTAGGAATTTAAATGTAGAACAGTACGAGAAATTTAGTAAAATAATTGTAAAGTGATAAATCATAGGATTTTGAAAATAAAATATCCAGACTTGGAGAGAATTAAGAAGAATGGAGATAAGTTCTAGAATTAAGGAGATTACTTCAAATTCTTCTGCTTTACTATTATTTATTAGATTTATTTATGTGAAGTATGAGAGCAGTTTAAAAGATCTTTAGTTGTAAAGTTCAACAACCACAAGTTATGAAATTACGATGTATAAAGTGAGTTGAGGAACACAAGACATAATGGAGGGCTAGGCGGTCAAATGAGCCAACCCTCTTTTTAAAGGCAACTGTATCAGCCTTCGCTTATCATCACTAAACATCAAACTAGAAAATGAAATAATCTGGAATAAAATGAAAGGAAAAAAATTCAAACTAGAAAATCAATTAAAATGAAAAGAAAAACTGAATGGGATAAGAAATCTAAACATAGCCAACATTGGATCTTTGTGAAGCTTGGATTCTTTTGTATTGGTTTGTGTTTGAAACAAAAATGGTACAAACATCCAAAAAGGTAAAAAAGTAGAGATTAAATGAAGAATGTAAATGAAAAATAAGAGAAAAATAACCACTCACAGATTTTATAGTGGTTGGCAATCTGGGCCTACATCCACTTGAAGATTCTCTATTAGTTTTCCACTAATTTGTGATTACAAGTGATTGAGATCCGTTTTAATCCTTGATTACAATGAATTTTAATGCCTGTCTTGGGAGGAGTTGGCAAAAAAAGAAACAAGAAGCTCCGAGTCCAAAAAAGAAGAAGATCTCTGTAATGAAGGTTGCCTGGTGTGTGTGTGTGTGTGTGTGTGTGTGTGTGTGTGTGTGTGTGTGTGTGTGTGTGTGTGTGTATATATGGGTGAACGATGAAATATCTTTCTCAAATCTCGCCTACAGAAGCTCCTTGCCAAGACGAAGTTCTTCAGAGAAAGCCGACCCCGTACATGCTAAGTATGGTGATTGGTACCGATCCCTGAAGAAGGGGAGTGGGGCCCCGCAACTCCTCAAGGTGGTCCCTCTCGATGTTCGTCTTATGAATCCAAGCTTTGTTTGCATAGTCTCCTAGGTGTTTTTTTGGAGATATCAATGAAGTTGTAGAAGAATAGAGTTGTTGATTCAGGAGTACGTAGAGATCGGTAGAGAATCACATCGATTCAATAAAACTTTGGAAATAGGCTCTTAGCATCGAGTTAGGCGATGGGGTCCACCATAGCTATATATAGGAGTTGGTATCGATCTCTAGGTGGGAGTCGCTATCGATCCCAACATGGGGGATCACATTATTGTGTTGTCTTGATCAGGTTTTTTTTGGTTTGGTTGAACTTGCTTGGAGTCCGACCTGAGAAATTGGATTGTTTGCTTGGGGCTTGACCCGATATTTTATGAGATTTCGTGTTCTGAGTATCCTTCACCTACTTGGAGTCAGACCCAAGATTTTTTTATGTCTGACTCGAGTTTAAGGAGTTGGTGCCGATCTCAGGTAGGACTCGGTACCGACCCTTGACTTGGAGCTTCTGCATGGTTTGCTCTGGGTCACGCTTGGAGTTTTTTCATATCCATCCTGCTTCGAGTTAGACCTGAGGATTTTGTGGGTTTTTTCGAGCCAACCCTTCCAAAAATTTAAACTTCCAAATTTTCAACCTTTTTCCGTTTATTTTTTGATATTTCTTTTTTTTTCCTTTTTATGATATTCCCAAAGTCCTTAGGTCATTTCTCCGTCGTTCCTCATCCGGGTCGATTGTTTAAGTCTGTTCAAATATTGCATGGTCAAAAGGTTGGATAACATTTTCCCCCCTTAAGTACATTTTGTTGCAAACATGATGTGCTTTGAATCGAGACAAGTTTGGATTGCCAGAATGGAATTCACTTAGTACGCCGAATTGTCGTTATCCTTCCGTCGAGTGGATTTCACGAAGAGTCGTATCTTTAACCGTCAGTTGTGACCTTGGTTGATATCTGCCATTATAGAATTGAAATGTATCCTCTTGGTAATTGTCTATGATTAATTCCATCAAGCTAGTTGATTAAAATAGTAGATCTCAGTTATCTGAACTAGTTTCTTTGTTGAAAATCTCAAGTAAGAATTTGATTTCCGTCAATTCTAGAAATTGTATGTCGGGTATGTTGTCGGTTCTCAAGTATGTTTGCTGTAACGTCCGACCTTATCGATCCCAGATGTCGACACTAATACATCAACAGTATTCGTGTGCCGGGTACCCAAAGCTGGAAAGACCTAAAGTTAGGGTATAATAAAAGAAAGTAGAAACGTGACAAGAAAGAACACAATATCAAATCTCACATGCTGAACGATAATATATAATACGAAAAGTGTAGTACAAAGAGTTACTCCAACATATTTGAAATCAGAGTTACAAAAGTGACTAAGCACTACTGTTAGCGTGGACACTTATAACTATCTAACAATGCTGAGTACACACATAATAGTGAACGAAAATGAAAATAGGTAGACATATAGATAGGTGGAAAGCATCCAGCCTGTCTCCATAAGCTTGAAAACATCCAACCCTAAAACCTGCATTACTCGACCTACTCGAAAGAGCACACAGAGAGTTTTGGAAAAAGAAACACCACGTGTCAGACATAAGTCTGGTATGAGAAACTCAAAAATGCGTATAAACACATAACATTACTTCCGAGACCAACCGAATTATTGGACTGGTTTCCCCTCGAAAGAACCAGCTCAATTGATATTTACATTAGGTGATATTATAGCTAAAGTCTAAGGTGTGTAGTATAAATATGAAAATAGCTGGAATTGTGTAACGACCCGCAAATCCGTACCCCTTGAGTCAACACTATTCAACAACTATCAACTCAAGTTGTACAGAAATACGAACCATTTTGGGTTAAAGAAGAAGAGGTAGAAGAAGAAAACAGAAAACAACAGCAGAATCTAACCATCGCAGCGGAATAAAATATAATAGATAATAAATAATTTTACTCAATTCAAAGATATCTGTTTACATATTACATCATCAGAGTACAACAATCACAGCTCAACATCAACATCGATAACATACAAATGGATACACAACTCAACACAGCGGAATATATATAAAACATGTACGAATGTACGTATCGTCATCCAGCTCGTCTCCTAAGCTTCACAGCATTTCCTGTATCCTATAATGCTCGGTCTGACCCGAGCATTATAGTTAAATAACACCCGAGTCAGTCTGGAATACCAGCGTGAGAAAATCACACCCAATTGATTTTTTTAAAGTTTCAAAAATCCTTTTGAAAACAAAAGCATCTCGTAAGACCACGCCACAAATAAACATGTCGGGTTTTTACCTTACGATAGCTAAAACAATTTTTATAGAAATCCTCTGATATTATAATAGGGTCTATATACAAATACTTATAAAATAGCCGAAATTTTACATGATTAAATTCCTGCTACTAGCCACAGAGTGGGTAATACAAACAAAACTCGTACAAGGCTCGTAGGGAGAATGGATTTCTAACCAATGACTAGGCACTGGGGTACCACCTGTTACAGTACGGGGCCTAGATCACCGTACCGAGGAGTACACCCGCTCCCCTGCAACACAAGGCCGGGACTACCCCTTACTGGATAATCCCGAGTGAGATCACCCCGCGGTTGGGATCTGCAACCGCCCACTAAGCCGAAATAAAAAGGGACATCTAGACAGGAATGACCTCACCCTGCTTAGGTGCTACCCACCAAGCCTTGCTGCATAACCCCTGATTTTCAGTCATTCCCATTTGATGAGGCTTGAGGCTAAACATTACCTTTTTAGAATATATCCCTTAGAATGCCCATCGTCCACCTGACGATGTTTCACAAGCATTCATCCATACAAGTCCGTCCCGGGTTCGAACGAAACCGAAGGCACTATTCCTACTACATCCATTTTGGAAATATCCTCAGGATTAGTAGCGATTAGCCCTTGCACTTCACTGCTCCATCTTCGAATCCAAAATCATTTTTTTTCTTCACGAAACGTACAAACCGGATCGAAGTGGTTTTCGAGAAATTAATCTCGATCCCGGTCTCTTCGAAACGATCAACGCATTTGTCCAATATTGATAGTTGGTGATTTAACTATCAATTAATATTCACAAACAACCATCAAACAATAAATAATTTTCCAAATTATTTATTTATCCAAAATATCTTTACAAGATATATTTCAGATTTTTACCCCTTTTGAAAACAGTTTCAAACATATTCCTTTCCCGGAATACTTTCCCAACATTTATTTCCACTGAAACACCAAGTATGAAATACTTTTAGATTTTAAAATAATTTAAAAGCACTAAGTTATAAAATATACTTTACAGCCTTAAAATTTAAAACCACCTTAATACTTTATTAAAATATATACTTTAAAAATATTTAATAAATAAGGCTACTTTTATAAAATATAAAACTATATTTTTCTTTAAAACAAATCCCAGTCATTTAATAATTACTATGATAATAGTTTTGAAAAATATTTTAGAATTTAAACAATTTAAAATTTTGTTTTTCTAAGATATGCTTTTTAAAACAACATTAAAACCTGTAACTTATATTTAAAATTGCTTGAAAATCGTATTTGGCTATCCAGGGAAACACTCTTCTCTTTCACATCCTTAAAAAATGAATCACTATTTATTTTTAAACGAATTTCCATTCCTTTATAAATTTCCTCTTTGAATTCATATTTAAAATATCCACTGATATTTTATTTTACTTGATAACCCAGTTTAAAACTTCCAAAATCTCACTTCCCTTTTAGATTTCAAATCCCAGAACACTTTAAATCAATTTACAATTTAATTCCAATTTACTTTGCTTAGAATAAATTTTCTTTCTGGCTTTACTTATTTCAAATTTCATTAACATTTAGATTTTATTTCCTCATTTTGAGTAAAAACCCCTTTAACTGAAGATACCAATTTCAGATTCCCAAAATTCCTTCTTTATCTCTTAATTAAATTTAATCCTTAAATAATAAAAATAAATTCTTTATTCATTCAAATAATATCACTTAAGCTTTACAATTTATTATTACCTCTAATAATTCAAATTCCTCTTATTTCAAATTTGTTAGAGTTTTGCAATCACTTTTATTTTATTTTATTTTCAATTCATTATTAATTTATTCCAATTCACTAGAATTATTTTACTTAAAAATTTATCCTTTTATTTCTTTCGAAAATACAATTCTAGAGATTTGATAATTTATTTTACTGAGATATTCAATCCAACCATACCATTCAATACTTCAATTATTCATAAATCATCACAGGATGTCAAATATTCAGGACACAGAATATTAAATAATCTAAATAATTTTGAGGGGTCCAGTTGGATCCCTCCAACCTGTTTTCCCTGCATCCAAAGATGTTAGCACAATAATATGCAAATTCCAGAATATAATATACTATAGCACATCAATCAATTTCAACCATTCAAACAAGTATTTAAATTTTAGATCATCTAAATTGAAATTGAAATTAACTGAGTGAGATTAACTCACCTTTGACTACGCATGCAACCATTCCAATCCGGCTTTTTTTCTTTTCAGATTTCAAACCTTGAATAACCATTTACAGTTTATTAACATTTGAACCAATCAATCAGCCTATTACCATCTATTAATTAAATTTTTAACTAATTTCCTTTATTAAATTTCTTTAAGTAACTAAGAATTAATTTCCATAATTCATTATTTAAAAATTTCACTAGTAAACGGAAATAGGTATATATGTGTATTTATTTATTTTATTTTCATTTTGAAACTCATGTATACTTAAAATAATTTATAGATTTCAAAACTTTCACATTAAAAAATTCCTATTTACTTTTCAAACCTTTATACATATTCTGCTTATCACAATATATATATATGTATATATTCTAAATTGGAAACTGCATAAATATTTTATCAAATTAAATAAAATACACTATACCTTACTGTCGACTTCTAGAACCGCGCCCAGCGAAGACCTATCTTTTCCCTTCCCGAACAGCAATCACCGAGTCACTTGTGCGACTTCATCGAAGAGCGACTTCGTCGATTCCCTGAGTCGTACTTCCCATCGCCATCACAACGTTGCCGTGTACTCTCCAAACAAGCCCTACCTGAAAGTTGAACGCACCTCCATGCCTTTCCCTACGCGACTTCGCATCTCTATGCTTTTCCCCCTTCACTCGTACACAGCCTAGGCCCGCGCATCCCATCGCGAGCTCGCGAATCGATTCAAATCGAATTCGGTTCCATTTTTTTTATTATTATTCTTTTACGAACGATTTGAAAAGAGGGAGAGGGATTCGATTTTAAGAAGAGGAATGAAGATTTCGTGAATTACTGAGAGGATGAGGGAGGGAGAAAATTTGATTTTTATACAAAAAGGGTTTCGATTCTCAACTGAAAGATAAGGTGAGGGAGGAGCTTTTTTTTCTTCCAGAAATCGAATTGAGGAATAAGGGGAAATCGAACTGAAGAAAAGGGGATCGATTTGCTCAAATTCCTTACTTAGTTCGGCCATTAGTCTTCTTTGAAAAGCCTTGAACGAGATATTATTGAACGAGCCTGCATTTAAAAAAAAAATAGAGGGAATAGGAAAAGATGTTCGCGTGTACAATTGTTTCATCATGTCGGCTTTAACAGAGAAATGTTGGCTGCTGATTAAAAATTTATATTTTTATATTCAAAAATATCTCGCTTAGGTACCTAGTTATTAAATTGAATTCGATATAGGTTTCAACGCGTTTACATAACGTACGCTTACACAACAACTCTGATCACTACAAAATTTGAAATCCGATAATAATTTAATATTACGGACCCAATGGAACTGGTTTCGTTGAATTCCGAGACTGTGCCTCGGAAGGCTATTTTAAAATTCAATTTAAACGGTATAAATTTTAAAATTGAACAACCCACTATTAATTCCAATTTTACAACTTCTATTATCTTTAGTGTTATCAATATAAATTTTACAAGCCTTCAAAATATTTTTAATAGGCTTAGAAATTCCAGATTCAATATTTTACCCGATTTTAAATTATTTAATTTAATAATCCAATTAACAATTAATTAGTGATATTTGAATTCAAGTTAAAATTATTCCATTGAATATTTAAGTCAATTAAATATTCTGATTTTAAAATCTTAAAGATTCCGGGTCGTCACAAATTTTTACATTGGTTACATTCAACAACATATTAGAGTACATTTGAAAATTGCTAGGGTGTGTTCGTCTAGTTGGATTTTCCACGAAGACCTCCTCAATGAGACCGATCTCCTATAACAAGGATCATAAAATACCTTCCGAGAGCCGTATATCTCTAGATAAAATATACCATAAGGTAAACACAATCGGGCCATCATCCGAACACTCGCATGAACAATGTGTACCAAGTATCATCAACTCCTCATGCACAACATATCGATAAGCATACTCTAGATATGAAGTTGATGTACTCCTCATGGCCCCAGGATCATGCATCCTACTCCGTCTTTAGTCATCTTCCCGACGTCGAGGCTACATTCGGCATCTTCACACGAGTCTCCAATGCTTATCAAATCATGAATCCCTCATGGATTCCATTATCTCAATAGATTTTGGAACACACATGGTTTCCATCATTCACTTTGAAAACATAGAAACCATATACTAGTTTTGAAGTGGTATTCGGCAAGTAAAACACTTACCGATCTCAGACTCCCCAAAATTAGTCGATGAATTTTCGATTAACTCAATCCCGGTTCTTTTAGAAGTAATCGAAAGCTAGAGGCATTTCGTATCAATATTCCTCCACGGGGGTTCTTATTGGAATAAATCCGTGAAACATTTCGTATACTTCCTAAGTTAAGTTTCGTTGAGATCGGTAGCCGATTAGTCGACTATCGAGCCTCGAGCACTTGCTTATGAGAATCAAGGTTCATACACTTAACTTGTTTTCGACATTTCTACTTAACTATTCATCGGCCTAGTAGGATGCCGATAGGTTAGAGCTCTACAGCTCCGTCCCTACCTAAACATCAGTCTTGACTCTCACAAATAGAAAAGCTTGCTCGTACGACATTTAGTATTAAGTATAGTAATACTAACATTCCATAAACAATCAAACTGAGGTCATACATAGTTATTACTATCATTCAAGTATTATCAAGTCAGATAAATGACTTTTAATCCTTTTTTAACTAATTTATCTTTTATTAATTAAATCTTCTTCTTTAATGACTTCTTTTATTAGATTTATAATCATATTTATAACTTATAGAAATATCTTTAAAATAATTATTAATATGTTAAAACTCTTTAAAACTATTTAAAATATATGTTAATTATTTATATAGAAGTTACGTAAAGAAAAAAAATTGAAATAAAAAAATGAGTTTTATTTTAAAGGCTTTTAAGTTTAGAAATTCACGATTAATTATTAAAAATACATTCAAACTTAAAACCAATTTTAAAACGCTTTATTATAAGTTAGAAAACAATCCTAGAAATATTAAAGAAAAATATTAAATTTAAATATCATTTTAAATAATTTATAGTTTAAAATAGAAAAGTTAGCATTTTTAAAAATGCTATCTAAAGTTTTGTTACCATTGCCAATATTGTTTTGCTGTAACTTTGGGCCTAGATTTTAACGCTTAAACAAATGATTTTTGATTCATTCATTTTACATTAGTTAATATACTTTGGGTACTTGGAAATCATGAAGAAAAATCCTAAAGAATAACTTCCAAAATTTCCCAAAAGCAGGGTATTTTACCGAACTACACTTATAACGACTATTTCGCTATAAGCTTTTGCATTTCGTTCAACTAACTATCAAATGAATTAGACTTCAAAAATTTTCCAATAAGAACAATATATTGTTTACTCCTTAAACATGAAAAAAACCCCATGCAAGTTTGTAGAAAAATATCGTTATTTGGCTAAATAAGAAGTGCCGTTATAGCAATCTTTTTACTTCAATATTTAGTTACTTTGATTTACTTCTTCAATAGCTTTCCAAAACATATTATTTGCTTTTCTAAACACTTATAGAAGTTTAAATAATAACCAAACAAATTATCATTGATATGTCATTAAATCACCATTTTCATAAGTTATAGTCTAAGAGATTCAAGTGCGTTTATAGTGACTATCACTATAAGGACAATTCCATTTTCAATTCAATAGCCAATGTTTAGTATCATTCAAATTTATACACAAATATTATTCCGTATTCAATCCATATTACTACAAAACATATTTCAACATACAAGCAAGTTAACATGTCCATTTTTAAGCATTCGAATGCACTTATTTTAAACTATACTTCTCAATGATTTAAAGGCAAATACTTTAGCAATTTATACAATTTTTTAAGTATATAATCAAGGGTTTAACTTTAATTAGTTACTGTCTAATATTGCTAACATATATCAAGCAATATCCTCATGCAAAGTCAACACATATACTGTCACATATATGACATGTTATTGGATTTTGATTAATGAGTGAGATAGCTCACCTTTTTATTTAAATCATCTTCCACTATCTTCCTAAAACATTCAAATAGATACCACTACACTTCCTCCCTACTACACACAAGATTGGAATCAAGCAAAACAAGAGAGAATGGAGGCTAGATAGTGGCTCGGCCAAGGAAAAATCTTACCTTCGGCTCACGGCCTAGAAGGGATTTAGGAGAATGGCTTAACTTCCTTTGTTTTTGAGATGATAAGGTGTTGTTATATGGTATATTAGAATGATGGCTTGAGTTTGGAGAAGTTTGGAAAGTATTTGATTGAGTTTCTCTTTATTTAGAGAAGTTAGAAAGAGAAGAGAGTGATATGAAGTGATTTCTTTCAAGAGAGTTTGTGAGAATGTAAGGAGGCTAAGGATGCTTATTTATAAGCTTTAGAAAGTGAGTAAATGACCTCTCTTACCCTCAAATGGGCTGCCAAAGAGTGATGGTTAAACATGCTCTTTTAACACCTTACTTCCCTTAAATCACTCCTATTAAATCTCCTTAAATTAATGGCCCACCTGTCCTTCTTCTAGAAGACTTTTTGCTAATTAATTACCATTAGTTTTAAGTGTATTTAAGTACTTATTAATTTGTTCTAATGATGTCTTACTTGTGCTCAATTATTCTAACAACTTATTTTGAACAAAGTATTGTTTTTTCACAAAAAGTTTTTCGATCATATTTTTAGTACTTTACCAAAGAATATATTTTTGTAAACTTATTTCATAAATTAGTTTTCTAACATCAGTTATTAATTAAAATTTGTTTATGAAGGTTATATGATCATATTTTTAATATTTAAACATTTTCCAAAAGCTGAGATATACGAAGATGAAGTGTTCCAATTTCTGGGTCGTTACATTCATGTGCCTATGGGTCGTCTCCAAACTCCACTGGATTGTAATCATAAGTTGTTTTCGTGTTAGTTTGATTAAGTGTAGTCGTCAGGGAGACTAATTCCAATTGCCGGCCAAAGCAATTCCTGCTTGAGTTATCAGTTCGACATCCTATTTTAGGATGTCTGATTCTTTCATGCCCCCATTCCTCAATCAAGAGGTTGAGGTCGCTCAAGATGACGTTGAGCAAGACGAAATGTTAAGTGTTGATGATGAGGCTAGCCATGAAATCATGAATTCAAGCCATGAGTCAGTGATTGAACTATTCTAATGGTTCTATTCCGAGGCATCCTTTTGGTTGTATCATTAAGATGCATCGAACACTAGGCATGAGCCATAGTGTTGAGTTGTTGTGTTCAGCTATAAGATGATGATTTTCCTCTGCCCTCGGTCTGAGGTCAACGAGATTAGTACCTTGATGGTCAAGTCTCGTTCTTATGTAGTGATACTCTTCTCTGTCGGGTCTATGGTCCGAGTCGGCGAATGGGCAGTCGGGTCACATCTATCCTGAGTTTGTGCTCCCATTGACGGATCAAAGGTAGAAGCAGGTGAATGAATGGTCAAGTCACATTCATTTCATGTTTGTATTGTAACGAAGCCACGAAAATAGAGTTAATTGATGAATGGTCAGATCACATTTGTACTGGTTGGACGGTCGTCTCGTGTCCATTTTGGATTTGAATTTTTCCTTATTGGATTAAAGATAAGAGTTAGGAGGCGGAAGATTGGGTCGCATCCCCTTCAGGGTTGATGATGGATGGTCGGGTCATGCCTATCTTGAGTTTCATACTCCCCCTATCGGATCAAGAGAAAGAGTTAAGTTAATGGATGGTCAGTCACATCTATTTTGGTTTGAACTCTCCCTGTCGGTTCAAGAGAAAGAGTTTGGAGACGGATGGTTAGTCATATCCGCTCATTTGTTGGTTATGCTCCCCCTGTCGGGTCAAGGGGAAGAGCTAAGTTGATGGGTGGTCAATCACATCCATTTTAGTTTGAACTCCACCTGTCGGGTTAAGGGAAAGAATTAAGAGATGGATAGTCAGTCACATCTATCTTGGATTATGTTTCGTGTCCCCCCTTGCCGGGTCAAGGGCTAGGAGATGGATGGTCAGTCACATCAATCTCAGATTATGTTTCATGCCCCCCATCAGGTTAAGTGAAAGGGCTAGGAGATGGATGGTCAGTCACATCCATCTCGGATTATTGTTTCGTGCCCCCCTGTTGGGTCAAGGGAAAGGGCTAGAAGATGGACGATCAGTCACATCCATCTTGGATAATGTTTTGTGCTCCCTATCGGGTCAAGGGAAAAGACTAGGAGATGAACGGTCAGTCACATCCATCTCGAATTATGGGCTTTCCCCCGAGTTGGCAAAGGAGTGATTGAATCATGCTCATCTCGGTAGAGCTCTAAAGGTCAGTCCATGGGGCATAGAGGTTTGGCAGGCACCTAACTCTAGGCACCTAAACACCTGCATTTTTTATATGAAGTTTCATTCAAGTCGGTCGCGTTTCACGACTCATATGGCATGCAAAGACGAAGTTGCGTAAGTGGAAAGCAAATTCACTAAAAAATAGAAAATAGTAGAGTCTGTCTCATGAAATAGTTCAAAACAAACAGAAATAAGTCTTATTCTCAAGTGAAGTAGCATAGTAGATGCTTGCTGCTCCAGTCTGCTCTAGCCATCCTCTGTTGGAAGATGAACGTCAGCGGTCTAATTTATAACCAATCTTTTAGGCCACCTAGGTCCATCAGCACTAGAAGCAGTCTATCCCTATTGAGGGTCGGATGTTTGTTGTCCGCCATCCTGTTGGGTTTTTACAAATTGTTGGAGCCTTTTGTTCCAAATCAACTCTTCGATCATAACTCGGAGGTGTTTGCCTTTATTTGTGTTGTGACCATGGGTCTCATGAAATCTATAGAAATTTCCAGACTTTCTCTGGCTTTTAGTTGACTCTCTTATGGATGGTTTCCTTATTGCTCAAAGCTATGAGTGGCTAAGTAGATGTTTTCATTCGAATCATTTAAGGGGGGTATATGTTTCAAATCTTGGGACTCTCAGTCATTTTCTAGAATTTGAATTCTCGTATGAGGCCTTATTGTGGCCTTTGTTCTGATTCCCATTCTTGTTCTGTGCATTCACATCATTGTTCTCAGGGCTCTCTCCGCACTATTTCACGACAATGTTGTTTTGAATTCCTTCGGCCTGATGGCCTATTCTATCTCCTTGTTTGGTCCGTAGAACCTCCTCCTTGTGTAAGTACTGGGCCGCCTTGTTAAAAAAGCAATCTAGGGTGGATGCTTCCTTGATAACCATTCTCCAAAATCCATATAGCTTGGATCCCCTGATCAAAGCCATCATGATTGTATTGTCTTGAGGGTTTCTTACCTCAGTCATAGCAGTATTAAATCTTTGCAAAAAGTCCTTGAGCGATTCCCCTTATCCTTGGAATAAGTTAGATAATGACATGACATCCTTGGGGAGAGTTGAATGCATTCTGAACCGCTCAATGAATTTTCTTACCAGCTGATCAAAAGAAGAGACGGACCTTGGTGGTAGTCGAGTAAACCACATGGTCGCCACTCCTTCTAGGAAGATTGGGAAGCACCTGCACTTAATTGCATCCGACCCTCCGGCGGAGTCCATATGCCACTGTATTTCATGAGATGTTGTCTAGGATCAGTATTTCCTAAATATGCCGACATGGTTGGAACATTGAATCTCTGTGGATACTCTTCACGCAGAATGGCTTCAGTGAAAGGATTCTAACTAGGGGAAGTGCCCCAGTCGTCATTAGCTTAACCTTGACTTTCTCTCATAAGTTGCCTTACCATCTCAGCCAAGTTCAGCTCTTGAGAATCTACTGGGTTGTGGTAGTCATAATCTGTTCCTTATGCTTGGCCCGGTAAATGATCCAGATTTGTGCCTCGTCACCTAAATTCTTCTGGCTCTAGAGGAATCGTTTGCCAGCCTAGCAATTCCATGTCTGTTCGTGTAATGACCCAGAATTTTAGTCATTTGAAATTCAGATATTTAATTGATTTTAAATATACACAAGTTAATTTTAGAAGATGAATAACTTATATTTGAAATATAAAGATTTAATTGGATAATTAAACGATTAATTTAATATTTGAAATTGTGTAAATAATTGAAATTTGAATTATATGTGAATAAATATTATTTATAAAGTTGAATTAAATTCTATTTGAATTAGAATGATGTTTTAGAACTTTTAAAATTGAATTAAAAGTTAAATAGTAGAAATTGAATATTTTAATATTTAATTAACGTGTAAAAATGGTTATTTTTCATACAGTCTTGGATTTCGACGAAATTAATTTCATTGGATCCGTAATATTATATTATTGTAGGATTTCAAATTTCGCATCAATCGGATTTACGGTTTATTCGTAGCAAACTAAAACGCATGGAATCTGTTTAAGTGAATTTTAAATTTAATATAGTCAATTCGAAAACCTATCTTCCAAATACAATCGAATTTGGCTCTCGATATATATTCCATTATGTTCGGAATAGGGGTAAAACATTATAAACGCCATATGACACACTTCATTTGGAGTTCGAAAAAATTTCGGGTGAATAGTGCGTGAAAATTTTATATAAAAGGACTTCATTATTCTATTTTTTCACAAACCCTAATGCATCTAGGGCAAGCCGCCACTAAAATTTCAATGGATGAAAATCGCGATGTCCTTCCCACCTTTTCTCTCGATCCCTTCACTTTCACAAAAATCCTCCAACTAGAAAAATGTTGAGCACAACAAGATCTTCGATGTCAACAGTTATGATCGGAAAATACGCTACGGATCGACGACAATGCGCATTCGAACGCGTATGTTCTTGCATGATTTTCACAGCTATGGAAGGGCTAAGCTTGACCGGTCTTCGGCCAGTGATGGACGCAAGTGCGAGCTTTGCAATGATGGTGTTGGATCATCGTCTCGGCATGCAAGGAGGTTGCGATAATCGATGGGAAACGTCGGTTATATGGGTTATTCGCTTGTGAAAATCTAGGGAGGGATGAAAGAAAGCAACAACCCCGATCTAGGAAAGGAAATCAATGGCATAGATGAAACTAGGGTTTAAAATTAAAATGAAATTTGTATAATTAATTATATTATAATTCATATAAATCTCTAAATATCTTTGTCATACGAGATCCATTTTTGACGAAACAAGTTGCTTTGGGTTCGTAGATGAGCACTACATTTTAGAGCTGGTCTGGAGTTGATTGGAGCTAGTGTAAATTTTTGGTAAAATTAAACGCTCGTTTAATTTTATTCAGAATAAAACACCGCAACTGCTATTAGAATCAATATGAGTACAACTCACTCTTTCTGACTTACTGATATTTCTATATAAGTAAGAATAAATTTATTCTGTGTTGACCGATGATTGTTTGGATGATATATGATATATTGTGTATATATATATATATATAGATTGGTATTTGAATGTATTCCTGCCTATTGGAGCATATGAGATCCTATACGTTCCCGTGTATGAACGGACGATCTTTTGTACTCGCGTCTGCCTCAAAGCGGACATTGTACACATATTCTAATATGTATATATGTTGCACGTGACAGGTTGAAGGGATCCAACTAGATTCCTCACCAGTATTGGTTTATTTACAGATATTGTGATATATGCTGTTATGATGTGATATATGATGTTTTGGATGTCAGGATTGATGTATTTAGTGTTGTGCAGCATTGGGCCTATTTTTTATAATTTTAAAAATATTAAAAAGGTGATTTCAAATTAAAAAGGATTTTTAAGTGATTTTTAAAATAAATGTTATGTATGTTTTTGAATTGTTAAGAAATGAATTTATTTTGAACAAATAAAGATTATAATTTTATGTTATAAAAATTACGATTTTTGTGAAATATAACCAGAATATGATTTTTGAAATATGGAGTTATTTACTTTGTAAATTAGTTTAAATTGGTATTTGAAATTATTGTAGATGTTTTATCTACAAGATTTATAAAATTGAAAATTTATAAATCAAAATGATAGAATTGTTAATGAGTTTTAAAAGTGTTAAAATGAAGTGTAAATAAAGAGATTTATAAGCAATTAACTTATAATTTGGATTTTGGCATATAAAAGAGATTAATGAGTTTGGTTAATAAATGAATTTTGTGTATTGAAGCTTTTATAAAATATACGTGGAATTTATAAACATTGTTTTATAAATTCGAAATCAATTGATTTTGATAAGTTAAATATGAAAGTTTATTGAAGGAATTTCATTCACGATTTTGCACAGTGGATAAGCCTTTAATAAAAAGGTAGAATTAATGAATTTGGTAAAAGGAGCTATATCCACGATTTTGCACAGTGGATTATCCTTTAATAAATGTGTAGGAATATTGGATTTGGTAAACGAAGTATATTCATGATTTAGGACAGTGAATAATCTTTTAAAATTGAATGGATATTTTTAGGAAGTGATATTTTTGTATAGAGTTAAATGGTTTGAAGATGTTTTTAAAATGAGTTAAATATCGAAACCGTAGATTTCAACATTCATTGTTGAAATAGACATTTCCGAGAAATAAGGAAATGATGGACTATAACATTGTTGTTACAGTAAACGATTTTCGAAAGAAAACGTTTTATATAGTATATGGGATTTATATATCTATCTCATTTTCAAATCCCTATACTAGTGATTTTAGGATGTCATGACGATGTTTTATGCAACATTCCTTTTGACCCAAATAAATGTGTTTAAAGAGAATCTTTTCCTTAAAGAATAAAATATATACTTAATCGTGATTTAAGTATATGTAGTATTTTCAAATGTTGAAAATAAATTGATTTTTGAATTACTTATTCTTAAATAAGTATATGGAAATGTTTTCCAATATTGAAATGGTTTGGAGAATATATCTTTTTAAAGATAATTTGAAGTGAATATTTGGCAAGTGATTTAATTAATAAAAGTTTAATTAAAAGGGCCTAGTGATTGTTTATGGTGCTAAATATTTGTCTGTTGCTTTGATAGTTAAATAAACGACTATCAAATTTGGCCATTTTTAGTTCCTCGACTTAATGTGGGAACTATTTAGTCATACACTTAGTACGTAGCCTTTAGTGTAGGCTTGATTATAATTTGTGTTGAGGATGTTGATTCGTGTAGTGCGAAGTATTACTCCAATCCATCAGGCTTCCTTCTTGGTCGAAGGATAGCAAGTTGAAAGTTAGAGACATGATAAGTTTATGAGACATAGTTTCTGTGTGAGGTTGAGAAACGCTTTTGCGTTATTGGTGCAAAGAGACCGGGATCGGTTTATCCGAAAACCACTTCGAACCAATGTGTATGCATTCGATTGTGCAGATTGTGATAATATTGATTTTCAGGATTTTCATAGTGGGGGACTGCTTGTTGATCGTTTGGGATTAAAATCCCAATATACATATAGTAACAGTGGTCTCTTCATTATGAAATATCCAATGCAAGGACTATTCTCTACTAATCCTTGGGATTTCCTGAAAGAATGTGGTAGGAAAGTACCTTCGGTTTGTCATGTTCTTAGACAACTTGTATGGATATTTGTCTGACATTGCATTTCTAAAGATTATGTACATTGGTTTTTACTAAAGTACATCAGTGGTGGCGGAGAAGGCAACTTCTCTTAGCTTAACACCCTCTTTGAGACGTATGATCTTAAGGGTTGTATTTTTATGGAAGGCAATTAGTAGTCAAACGGAAATGGCCGTGTGGCATTCAAAGTGATGTGATATATGATATGTGAAAGGTAATCGTTGCCTCAGGCCTCATCAACGAAAATTACCAAAACAGGGTTAGATGCAGCATGGCTAAGTTGGTCATTCCCAAGTAGGATATAATCATCCTTTTCTAGATATATCTTTACATGCTATGATGTCTTGTATCTGATTATTGTGGTTTGTATGCTAGAGGGCCCTCCGAAAAGGTCGGCAACGATCGGAGGATGACATATTCGGTACCATCTAGTTATAGAGGTGGGTCGGTCTTGTGTTGGTAGAGGAACTTTATGATGGTTTCTCGGGACATCCATCTAGAGATGTACCCATCGGAAGGTAGTCCCTTCACCTGGTCATTTGTATGGAAATCCAAACTCCACAACATACCTGCCATTTTGATTGTATTACCCATTTTGGGCTATATGTTGGAATTTAATTAATGTAACAATTTCGGCTATGATTAATATTATTTGTATATACTAGACACTAGTATAATATAAGAGGAATTGATATGAAATGTTTTAGTTATCGTAAGGTGAAAACATGTCTGTGTTTATGTGTGGGCGTGACTTACGAGATACTTTTGTTTTGATAAAGGAAATGTTTAGTAATTTAATAAATTCAGTTGAGTATGTTTCTCGCGCTGGTTTACCAGACTGATCCGGGAGTTCTTCCCTTTCAATGCTCGGGTCAGACCGAGTATATTACAGGTTTAGATTTGGTGCTTTTGGAGCTTTAGCAGGAGAGCTGGCGATCTTCATTTTCGTATACACGTATCTGTTTTGATTATCTGCTGCTTAGTTGTTATATATTGTCGGCAATTGTGAGGACATGTTATTATAACTGTCCAGGCTGATAATATTAATTGATTACTGTAGTCTGATTGATGTATGTATATACAGTTTCTATTTTGTAAAGATCATTGATATGATATTATATGTTTTCCGCTTCAATGTGAGATTCTGTATTTTTCTGTTTGATTCTATCATCTCTCTTTCTTCTCTTCTCTTCTTCTCTCTTCTTTTCTTTCTCATGACTTTCTGTTAGTATGTGCTTTTTGGGTCGGACATGTGTGGATTATTGTCGATTCAAAGGGTATGGATTTGCGGGTCGTCACAGTTGGTATCAGAGCTTAGATTTTGTATATTCCTAGGCTTTGTTGTGTACTCAGTATAGATAGGGACAGTAGCATCCTAGTTTGAGTTTGAGTGTATTATATATATGAGAGCTTATTTGATAGTGATTGTAAAATGTTTTATATTGTATTTACTTATCCATTGAGCTATTTTTGAATTCTGGTCGGTATGTGGGACGCCATTTTATCGATAAGGATTTCTAAACACTTAAACGAGGCAAGTCGACATAGTATCATTTTTCAATTGGGTAAATGAAATAATTTTACCTTGATCATATTTTATATATAAAGGAAACAATTTTTCAGAAATTATTAAAGTGCATATAAATCGACTGTTTGGTTGTTGAAAATGTAAATATATATAAGTTAATAAAAGTTGTTTGAATAACCTAAATAAAAACAACAATTGTAAAAGAATAAATTATATAAGCAAATGAATTATAAAGTATGGAATTATAATAAAAATGATTCACAATTGTGAAATAATCTTATATACAAGAAATGAAATTATATGAATATATTTATAAATATGAATTATAAATAAAAATGAATTTTGAACTAATAATTTGAAATTTTTGAATCCCGTTTAATTTCGAAAGTTATTTTTCAAACTTAAAGAGGTTATATTATTATAAATCTAAATAAGATAAATAAAGTTGAAATGAATCTTATATAAGTAAAGTGAAATAGTGAAATTATATAAGTAAAAAGATTTGTAAATGTGATTTATAAATAATAAAAGGAATTTAAAAAAAAAGAATTTAAAGCATTATTGCTAGGAAATAATAAGGGTGATGACTGCAACATCATCAATATCATTTTCGAGTTTCTGTGTGATTGATTAGCTACCATAGTAAAGTGAAAATTGAAGTTTTGTTGTGATAAACAAATCTGAATTTAAAATCCAAGTTGAATTTGATGATTATAAGTGAATTGATTTTTGGGCTTATAATATGAAATAAAATTTGAGTTAGTATAATAAGATATATGATTTGAAATTTAATTAAAGGAAGATTAAATAAATTGAATTGGATTTGAATCGGATTAGATAAGTTATTGAAATGGAAATTAAACTTAAAAGATAAATGATTATATAATATGAATTTGGAAATTTGAATAAATTAGTTGTATAACTTATAAAATGGGAAAAGGTAAGTAAAAATAAATTGTTAAAATAGTTAAACAAATTTTGTTAAGCAAAACAAAATCTGAATTTTAATAGTGATATGAATTTAACTTAAATAAAGGTTAAATAAAATGACGAGTTAGAAGAAAATTTAGATTTGTTGATTATGAAGTATCAAGAAATTGAATTTGAATTAAATTAGTAGCGAAGCTAAGTGGGATAAAAAAGTAAATGTAAATGAAGAAGAAAAAGGAAATATAATTTAAGTAATGTTAAATGAAGTACTTAAATGAGTATGAGTTTGAGTTATATTATGAAATTCAACTTTAGTTGTTAAATGAATCAACAATTGAATTAATGAATTGAATTGAACTAATGAAATAAATTAGTAAATAAAATATGGATTGAATGTTTATCAATCGAATGTAAATGAATTGATACGAAATAATGGATGTAAGTGTTAATTCATTAAAAGGTAATGAAACTGGAAATCAAATAATTAAATGAAAGTCAATTAGATATTAAACCAATTTGAAATTAAATGTGTTAAACCAAATTGAATGTAAGCAAATCAAATAAATTTGGTTATGCATTGGTTGTTAGATGGATGTTAGTTGATTATATAGAAATTCATATGAAATTGAATCAATGAAACTGAAAGTTAAATTAATTGAATTTAATTTAAATTGAAAGTGAACCAATTTAAATGTAAATTAGTGAATGTAAACTAACTGAAAATGAACAAATGAATGTTAGTAAAAATCCAACGTTAATAAATCAAATGTGATTAAATTGAAAATCAATTCAATGAATATTAATGAGAAGTGAATTTATATTGATTTGGTTATGGACTTACTGGACAGATATTGGATTGTTGGATGTTAGTTGGATGATAGTATTTGATGGTTGAGTTTGTTTCTTTTGATTGCATTTGCTATATTGGCGTATATAGTTGTTGTATTGGTATATGTTGTATATTGATATTACTTTCATATATACATGTTTCTCATTGTTTTTTGAACGTTTATTAGATGCGGATGGAGTATGCTTCACATTTGGATCTCGCTTTCGCGCTATATTAGCCGTATATGCTTGGTAATAATATATAAGATACATATCTCGGATTACATATTGTACTTCTACTCTTTTTTTCCCAACGGGACGCCTCATCCTCGAAGAGAAGATGTATATTTGTGTTATATATATATATATATATATATATATATATATATATATTTTGTGATCCTACTATGATCGAACAGCGCAAAGAAGGCTATGACGAAATTTTTTGAAAATTTAAGGCGTTAGAAAATTTTGGTAAAAATTGGAAAAAATTTTATAAATAAAATTTTGATATTAAGTTAAGAGTTATACGATATAAGTTGGTTTTGAAAAGATAACTAAGTTTGGATTTGAAAACTTAGAAAGTTTTTATAAGAAGTTTAACTAATGGATTTTTGGAAAAGTTATATGATTTTGGAAATTTTAATTTGAACGAGTTGTTTTGAAAAGATAATGGATTTCGTGACTTTTTCTTACTTGGTAATTTCGAGGACGAAATTCTTTTAAGTAGGGGAGAATGTAACGACCCGGAATTTTAGTCATTTGAAATTTAAATATTTAATTGATTTTAAATATTCACAAGTTAATTTTATAAGCGGAATAACTTCTATTTGAAATATATGGATTTAATTGGATAATTAAATAATTAATTTAATATTTGAAATTGTGTAAATAATTGGAATTTGAACTATATGTAAATAAGTATTATTTATAAATTTGAATTAAATTATATTTGAATTAAAATGATGTTTTAGAACTTTTAAAATTGAATTAAAAGTTAAATTGTAGAAATTGAATATTTTAATATTTAATTAACGTGTAAAAGTGGTCACTTTTCATACAAGCTCGGATTTTGACGAAACTAATTTCATTGGATCCGTAATTTTATATTATTGTGGGATTTCAAATTTCGTATCAATCGGATTTATGGTTTATCGTGGCAAACAAAACACGTAGAAATCTATTTAAGTGAATTTTAAACTTAATATAGCTGATTAGAAAACCTATCTTCCAAATATGATTGAACTAGCTCTTGATATATATTCCATTGTGTTCAGAATAGGGGTAAAATATTATAAATGTCAGGCGGCATGCTTCATTTGGAGTTCGGAAAAATGTCGGGTGAATAGTGCACGAAAATTTTATATAAAAGGACTTCATTATTCTGTTTTTTCACAAACCCTAATGCATCTTGGGAAGTCGCCACTAAACATTTCAATAGTCGGAAAATCACGATTTTCTTCCCTCTTTTGCTCTCGATCCCATCACTTCCATGAAAAATCCTCCAACTAGAAAAATGTTTAGCACAACAAGATCTTTGATGTCAACGGTTATGATCGGAAAATATGCTACGGATCGACAGCAATGCGCGTTCGAAAGCGTACGTTCGTGCATGATTTTCACGGCTATGGAAGGGCCAAGCTTGACCGATCTTCGGCCAGTGGTGAACGTGAATGCGAGCTTTGCAATGATGGTGTTGGATCATCGTCTCGGCATGCGAGGAGGTTGCGATACTCGATGGGAAACATCGGCAATATGGGTTGTTCGCTTGTGAAAATCTATGGAGGGAAGAAAGAAAGCAACGACTCCAATCTAGGAAAGCAAATCAACAACATAGGTGAAAGTAGGGTTTAAAATTAAAAGAAATTTGTATAATTAATTATATTATAATTCGTATAATCTTCTAAACGCTATATCTTTGTCTTACGAGGTCCGTTTTTGACGAAACAAGTTGCATTGGGTTCGTATTGATGAGCATTACATTTTACAGCTAGTCTAGAGTTGATTGGAGCTAGTGTAAATTCTGAGTAAAATTAAATGCTCGTTTAACTTTATTCGGAATAAAACACTGCAAATGCTATTGGAATCAATGTGAGTACAACTCACTCTTTCCGACTCACTGATATTTATATATAAATGAGAATAAATTTATTCTATGCTGATTGATGACTATTTGGATGATATATGATATATTGTATATATATTGATTGGTATTTGGATATATTCCTGTCTATTAGAGCAGATGAGACGCTATACGTTCCCGTGTATGAGCGGATGACCCTTTGTACATGCGTCTGCCTCGAAGAGGACATTGTACACATATTCTATTATGTATATTTTTTGCAGGTGACAGGTTGGAGGGATCCAACTGGATTCCTCACCAGTATTGGTTTATTTACAGCTGTGTAGTTAATGCCCCGCTATAACCCCGCAATATCTCATAGCGGTTTCTACCGCTACGATTTTTCTATATAGCCCCTAAAATATAGCCTTTCTGCTTTAATCCCCGCTATTTCCGCTATATCCCGTTATTCCCGCTATATTTTGCTATTTCCGCTATATCTTTTATGAATTAAAAAATTGCATTTATACATTATGAAAATTATGAAACTAATTTATTTGATTTAATTTTTAATATATTTCTAGAAATGAAAATACTCTAATATTCTACTAAATTCAATTATGTTATATAACAGTTTTACGTTTAATTAAAGTATATTCGCACACGCTTTTTGTTTAAAACCATTTATGTATTAATTATTCAATTGAATGATAATTTTTCATTTAATTACCATTTATATATTTGTAAAAACATTAAGTACGAGTTTTTATATGCTATTTTAGAGCTATCCGCTATATCCTGATATATCCTCGCCGTATCCCCGCTATGACTTTTTGCACCTCCACCTCTTTGAATCTGTCGAGCGCTTTAACTGCACAGATTTACAGATATTGTGATATATGCTGTTATGGTATGATATACGATGTTTTCGATGTCAGAATTGATGTGACTGATGTATTTAGTGTTGTTGCAGCATTGGGCCTATTTTTGGTAATTTTAAAAATATTAAAGTGGTGATTTCAAATTAAAAAGGATTTTTAAGTGATTTTGAAAATAGATGTTATATATATTTTGAATTGTTTAGAAATGAATTTACTTTGAATAAATAAAGGTTATAATTTTTATGTTATAAAAATTATGATTTTTGTGAAATATAATCAGAATGTGATTTTTGAAATATGGAGTTATTTATTTTGTAAAATAGTTTAAATTGGTATTTTTGAAATTATTGTAAATGTTTTATATATAAGATTTATAAAATTGAAATTTTATAAATCAAAATGATGGAATTGTTAAGGAGTTTGAAAGTGTTAAAATGAAGTGTAAATAAAGAGATTTATAAGGAATTAACTTATAATTTGGATTTTGGCATATAAAAGAGATTAATGGGTTTTGGTTAATAAACGAATTTTGTGTATTGAAGTTTTTATAAACTATAAATGGAATTTATAAACTTTGTTTTATAAATCCGAAATCAATTGTTTTTGATAAGTTAAATATGGAAGTTTATTAAAGGAATTTCATTGACGATTTTGGACATTGGATAATCCTTTAATAAATATGTAGAATTAATCATTTGGTTAAAGGTGCTATATCCATGATTCTGGATAGTGGATTATCCTTTAATAAATGTGTAGGAATATTGGATTTGGTAAACGAAGTATATTCACGATTTTGGATAGTGAATAATCTTTTAAAATTAAATGGATATTTTTGGGAAGTGATATTTTTTATAGAGTTAAATGGTTTGAAGATGTTTTAAAATGTGTTAAAAATCAAAAGTGTAGATTTCAACATTCATTGTTGAAATAGACGTTTTCGAGAAATAAGAAAATGATGGACTAACACTATTGTTAAAGTAAATGACTTTCGAAAGAAAATGTTGTATATAGTATATGTGATTTATATATCTATCTTATTTTCGAATCTCTATGCTAGTGATTTTCGGTTGTCGTAATGATGTTTTACGCAACATTCGTTTTAACCTAAATAAATTTGTTTAAAGAGAATCTTTTCCTTAAAGAATAAAATATATACGTAATCGTGATTTAAGTATATGTAGTATTTTCAAATGTTGAAAATAAATTGATTTGTGAATTACTTATTATTAAATAAGTATATGGAAATGTTTTCCAATATTGAAATGGTTAGGAGAATATACCTTTTTAAAGATAATTTGAAGTGAATATTTGGCAAGTGATTAATTAATAAAAGTTTAATTAAAAGGGCCTAGTGATTGTTTATGGTGCTAAATATTTGTTTGTTGCTTTGATTGTTAAATAACCGACTGTCAAATTAGGCCATTTTTATTTCCTCGACTTGATGTGGGAACTATTTAATCGTGCACTTAGACGTAACCTTCAATTTAGGCCTGATTATCGTTTGTGTTGAGGAAGTTGATTCATGTAGTGCAGAGTATTACTCCAATTTATCGAGCTTTCTTCTTGGCCGAAGGATAGTAAATTAAAAGTTGGAGACGTGTCTATGAGACTTATTTTTTGTGTAAGGTTGAGAAAAGCTTTTGCGTTGTTGGTGTGAAGGACTGCTTGTTGATCGTTTGGAGTTAAAATCCCAATATAGATATAGTAGCAGTGATTTCGTCATTATGAAATATCCAATGCAAGGACTATACACTACTAATCCTAGGGATTTTCCGACAGGATGTGGTAGGAAAGTACCTTCGGTTTGTTGCGTTCCTTGATAACTTGTATGTATGTTTGTCTGATATTGCATTTCTAAAGATTACGTACATTGATTTTTATAAACGTACATCAGTGGTGGCGGAGAAGGAAACTTCTCTTCGCTTAACACGCTCCTTGAGATGTATGAGCTTAAGGGTTGTATTTCTATGGAAGGCAAATAGTAGTCAAACGGAAATGGCCATGTGGCATTCAAAGTGATATGATATATGATATGTGAAAGGAAATCGTTGCCTCAGGCCTCATCAGTCGAAAATGACCAAAACAGGGTTAGATGCAGCATGGCTAAGTGGGTCATTCCCACGTAGGATATGGTCATCCTCTTCTAGATATGTCTTTACGCGTTTTGACATCGTGTATCTGATTATTGTGGTTTGTATGCTAGAGGGCCCTTGAAAAAGGTCGGTAACAACCGAGGATGACATATTCGATACCATTTAGTTATAGAGGTCCGGTCTTGTGTTGGTAGAGGAACTTTGTGATGGTTTCTCGGGATATCCATCTAGAGGTGTACCCATCGGAAAGTAGTCCCTTTACCTGGTCATTTGTATGGAAAGCCAAACTCCACTACATACCTGCCATTTTGATTGTATTATCCATTTTGGGCTATAAGCTGGAATTTAATCAATGTAACAATTTCGACTATGATTAATATTATTTGTATATACTAGACACTAGTATAATATAAGAGGAATTGATATGAAATGTTTTAGTTATTGCAAGGTAAAAACATGTCCGTGTTTATGTATGGGCATGTCTTACGAGATATTTTTTTTGATAAAGGAAAAGTTTGATAATTTAATAAATTCAGTTGAGTGTGTTTCTCACGCTAGTTTACCAGACTGATCCGCGTGTTCTTCCTTTTCAATGCTCGGGTCAGACCGAGTATATTTACAGGTTCAGATTTGGTGCTTTTGGAGCTTCAACAGGAGAGCTGGAGATCTTCATTTTCGTATACACATATCTATTTTGATTATCCGCTGCTTAGTTGTTGTATATTATCGACAATTGTGAGGACATGTTATTATAACTGTCCAGGCTGATAACTATTGATTGATTGTTGTACTCTTATTGATGTACGTATATACAGTTTCTGTTCTGTAAAGATCATTAATATGACATTATATGTTTTCCACTACGATGTGAGATTTTGTATTGCTCTGTTTGGCTCTATCTTCCCTCTTTCTTCTCTTCTCTTCTTCTCTCTTCTTTTCTTTCTCTTGACTTTCCATCAGTTTGTGATTTTTGGGTCGGACATGTGTGGATTATTGTCGATTCAAAGGGTACAGATCTGCATGTTGTCACAGTCCCTTGGGGATAGTTCCATAGCAAAATATCGACCTCAACGCCCTAGCCAATCATAGTATGCCCGCATTGCACGTTGTCTCCAAATTGAAGGCCCGAACCCTGGTTTGTGGGTTCGACACCGACACCTTGTGTGGTCGGTCCGAGCCCAAATGTAGGATCAGTACTGACTGCCGATCCTTAGGTGGGGTCGGTTCTTAGCTCCTACCTTGATGTTCTAGCTTTATATGCATCCGTCCATTGCCTTCTGCTTCTTTTGAGATGGCCAGATCACGAGGAACTTCTTGATTCCGAGAATGGAGGAGATGGCTCTCTCTTAGTCCTTCTACGTCCAATGTTCAGCTGGTTCGTCAAGCTCTTACCCTTTTAAATTTTCTGGTTCAATTCCGCACCGCTATAATGTAATTCTTTCATCATCCTTTCAAAATCCATCCTACCGATAGCATCATAAGGGTTTTGAAGATCCGTGACTCCTTATTGCACGCTTTCATTTAAAACATTCAAATCTGTAGTCTCTACTTCACCAGTAGCTCTTGAGGAGGCGACAACTTTGTCTTTCCTAGAGGCCATTTAAGATTTCTTCCTTTGGACTTTGTTTAAATATGTAGGGAAGCTATTTGAGAAGAAATTGAATCTCTTCCTTGGATTTTAGGGAATCTAATAGTATACAAGGATCCAAATAGCCTGAAAGTCGGGCTCTCAATGAAAGCAGCAAAATATTTGAACCAAAAATGGCACAAACACCTAAAAGAGTAAAAGAGTAACTATTAAGTGAAGAATATAAATGAAAAATAAGAGAAAAGCAATCATACATAAATTTATCGTGGTTCAGCAATCTGGGCCTATATCCACTTGAAGGTGTCTATTAGTTTTCCACTAATTTGTGAACAAGTTATTGGAATCCGTTTTAATCCTTGATTACAATGAATTTTAATGACTATCTAGGGAGGAGTCAACCAGAAAAGAGAACAAAAGCTCCGAGTCCAAAGAAGAAGATCCCAGTAATGAAGGTTGCCTAGTGTATTTATAGGGGTGAACAATGAAATATCTTCCTCAAATCTCGCCTATAGAAGCTCCTTGCCAAGATGAAGTCTTCTAGAAAAAACCGACCTGTACGTGCTAAGTATGAGGATCAGTACCGATCCCTATAGGGGGATCAGTATCGATCCCTAAAGAAAGGGAGTAGGATCCTATGACTCCTCATGGTGGTCTCTCTCGATATTCGTGTTATGAATCTAAGCTTTGTTTGGATAGTCTCCTAGGTGTTTTTTGGAGGTATCAATGGAGTTATAGAAGAACAAAGTTGCTAATTAAGGATTATGCAAAGATTGGTAGAGGATCATGCTGATTCAACAAAATGACATTGGAAATAGGCTCTTAGCATCGAGTTAGGCATATAGAAAGAAGATGGGGTGCACCCTATGTAACATCCCCCTATTTGGAGGCCCAAAACTAACGGCTACAGATGCTGCAGTCATCCATAGTTATTACTCTTCGGCGACCAAATACGGCGGTACTAGTTTCATTGATACACAGATCACAAGAATATGGAAAAAAATTTAACATTTTCACTTTCAGTTCAAAACATTTCGTTCTCATTACATAATCCCAAAACATTAACCGTTGTTTGCACCAAAATTGGTCACAACACTCTTCGGGAGTCGTTGAAGAGATAATAATGGAGAATGTAAATTCAAAACGAATATTATCTAACAAAAACTCCAATCAACAGTAATGTAAATGCGTAGACAAGCGATTTATAGTGGTTCGGCGTGTTGCCTACGTCCACTGTGAAGTTTTTTGCAGTTTTATTGATTCTCTTTCAATGATTACAAGTTGTTACAGCGATCAACAGCGAGTTACAACTGGAAATTCAAAATCAACAGCAAAATTATGATGTAGGATGATGGAGATCTCAATCCAGCAGAGTCTGGGCGCTTGAGAATCCAAAAGATCCTTTTTCTGTTGGCTCTGGGGCTCTATTTATAGGCGTAGGATGCTGATTTCTCGCTGAAAATTCGGGAGACCACTTCTGGCACGTGAGGGGACCTACGTGCCCGGCCTCAGGAAATTTGGGTCCACTTTGGCATCAATTCGAACTCCATTCGAATCGATCAAAAAATCATCCAATCGAGGTGAAATTTGGTGTGGACATTCTTCAACATGTACGCAAGCTTCAGTGAAAATTTCGTGGCATTTGGGTCAGTAGATTGAGAGATATGATGGATACGAGATGACGTTCTTCGTGCAACTGTTTGGTTCGAAACCATCCCCTCGAACCGATGGTTTCGAATCGATGGTGGCACGCGCCTCTGTGATGACGTGGAGCGCAAACCTCGAATCGATCCGGTCTTCACTCCGAGTTGACCGCGTCGACTCCATATATCTCGACGCGTTCGTATCGATGAATGACACGTCATCATGGCTAGTTGACTTGGTGGATTCGAACGAAGCTTCACTGATGGGTTCGAGCAAGGCTTCACTGATGGGTTCGAGCAAGGCTTCACTGATGGGTTCGAACAAGGCTTCACTGATGGGTTCGAACAAGGCTTCACTGATGGGTTCGAGCTTTGTAACTTCTCCATGGATACGAAGTCAATTGATGCGAACTTGAACTCTTCGGTGGATTCGAAGGGCGATGATCTGATGGATACGAAGCAAACACTGGCTGATGGATATGAGGTCCATCGATACGAACTCGATGGATTCGAAGTTGATGGAGTCGAATCCGAGGCACTTCGACGGATTCGAAGTTGATCGGTATGAAGGTGATCGGTTCGAACCAGTGTTCGGTGATGGATTCGAAATCTAGGTTTTTCCCTTCAAATTGAATCGATCGTAACTTGAGCGTATGAACTCGGATTGACTTGAAATTTGAGATGTCGACTTCTATGATCTTTCTTGTCATGTCCTATCAATTGTAGTTCAATCTGGACTCGGACAAAATTCAGCGATATCCATAGTGAAACGAAGTGTGACCAATCTCTGAGACGAACTGTCCTTTGTTTTCGATCGATCTTTTGGTATCACGGCTTTGCCAAAAAGAGCGGATAACATTTTGCCCCCCAAAGTACGTCTTGTGGAAACTTGACGTGCTTTGAATAACTGCAATTTCTCGCTGAACAATCATTGCTCTCTTTTGTTGAGATTCGTACCCTGTATTGCTGTAACCTTGCGTTGATATGATTGATTGCTGTATAATAGTGCTTAGCCGTTGGCTGTTGCATTTGTAACAAGATGAGTATTCGATCCCTGTAAATGTTTAAAATCGAATGTTAGTCCGACATATATGCACATATGTTAGTTTGACCCTTGTTAACGTCGTGCGTCCACGAGTCATTGTCAATTTTGTTTGCTGTTGAATTTCGTATCGATTCTCTCCTGAATCGATTTGGAAATTCGAGTTAAGACAACACTTGATGGTTGTTTTGAAAAATCCCTTCGTATCGATCCTCTCTTGAACCGATATAGAAGGTTGAAGGAGTCGATTTTGTGTTGCGCGAATGTAATATTTTGAACCGATGGGTATGAGCATCGATGGATTCGAGGTCAACATTCGTATGGATGAAGTACGCTTATGTTATGACGGGTACGAAATCGACATTCGTATCGATGACTTGGATAAGTACGACTCACCCATTCGCACCGATGAGAAAGGATGGATACGAAATCATCGTTCGTATCGATAGGAAATGATGGATACGAAATCGTCGTTCGTATCAGTAGGTTGTGGATGAAGTTGTGAATTTGTTGATGTGAACAGGGGCTTTGAATCGATGTGCCCACTATTTGTTTCGCATCGATGCGGCTCGATGCTCTGCTGTGTGTTTCGTATCGATGAAGCTTCAAGCGCATGGATTCGAAGGTAGATTTCGAACCGATCTGTGAATTGACCGGTTGTGACCGGTCGAGTTGACTGGGATGCGAAACGGCTCGGTCATCTTATAGGTTTCATATAAATAGCCGAGACCTTGCCATTTTTCACCTTTTACTTTTTACTGCCGCCCTGTGTTTACTGTGTTTTTGCATCGACTCGAAGATTCAGAGATAAAACATTTTGTCATGTCTTCGAACCAATCAAGATCCAAATCTTTTAATTCATCGAATTCCACACTCAAATTAGGTAATCAACCTCGAATCCAAACGGCAAAGCTATTTCAGACCTACCTCTTCTTCATCGATTGGCCACTCTGGTGAGTGGTAAAACCAGATCTGGTTTGGAGGAGCTTTGAATCGATCTGGGGACTCGTGCTCGAATCGATGAGGGCGGCATCATTTTTCCTTGGATCTTGCATCGATCCTTGGGATGCCCTTTGGAGGGGACGTAGTTCGCACCTGATTGACCATTGTGATGGGTCGCATCGATACGAAGTGATCGATACGAGAAGTAGCTATTGGTCGATTCGAAGTCCTTAACTTTACATCGATACGAATTACATCTTTATGACCGATACGAAAGGTATCGATTCGAACGTAATCGATGTTAAGTTGAGGTTTTCCTGATCGGTACAAACCAGTTAACCAAGGATCGATTCGAAGTTATCCTTCATTGATCGATTCGAACTTGGCACTTGATTATCGATTCGAAGCGCCCCCCTCTGTATCGATTCGAAGTGGTATTATGATGGGTTCGAACGAGCTTCCTGCGATCGTTTCGAAACCCTCCATGATGGATACCAAAGTTTGACATTTTCTTAGTATAATTCCGACGAGCTTCATTCCTTCATATTTGGACTTGAAGATTAAACTACATACTCAACCACCTTTCGAAGCTCGTCGATGGAACCATGACAACTTCTATCTGAATCAATTTCCATCATATAAATAGTTTAGTGATGACGGTCAGCGATGACGGTCATTACAACTGGACTCCGTAGCTTCGTCGTTTGCATATTTCCTTTAACCCTGCGACATTTATTCAAGTAATGCACAACACTGCACAACACACATTCATACACTTTACACTGGGGAATGCACGGGTCCTTTGTCGTCTAACGATAGTTTCTCATGAGTTAGCTAGTCATGGAACCTTCAAGTTCGCAGCAGCAGGAGATTCAAAGTACAGTTACTTCGAGACTAGAGGTTCCGGATATTGAACCTGAGATCATCGGTCCAGCCCCGGACGAGTTTCCCAACGCGTCTTTTATTGCCAATCCATCGGACTCCGTTCAATCCAATATTTCTGAAGATATGTTGGGGAGGATATGTTTAAGGCATGGCCTGTCACTGGACGATGTGTTATTACCGGGAACGAATGACAGACCACACAATCCACTGGAGGGATACACCGCATACAACCGCCATGCATGCGCGGTTGGGATGCTTCCTCCGTTCAATGAGTACATAAGAGAAGTACTATCTTTTTTGAGGATTGCCCCATCTCAACTACACCCTAACGGATATGCTTCCGTGAACAGCTTGTTCATCGTTTTTATGGAGTACCTTCATAGACCACCGATCCTGACCGAGATCACATATCTATTCAATTTCAAAACCCGAGGTGATTACCCCTCCTTCACATTTTTGGAAGCAGTGAGGAATTGCCAAGTGGTCACCGGGTCCTAGACCAGGTTAAGCTATTACAGGACGGAATGGTTTTACGTCAGATGTCCTCCGGGGTTTGCCCGGCGATGGTTATTCAGACGTGAGTATAGCTGAGTTCTCAAATAATTACTAAGGCAATTACAGTCGAAGTGAAACTTATATCTTTTCCTTTTTACAGCAACGATTTGGCGACCTGAAGGTGAACACTTTAAGGAGATAGTACGAGTACTCCGAGAAGTCCCGAGCGAAGCTAGGGATATCGAATTGCTCTTGACGGATATGAATCTCCGGACTTTTGGGTTGATCGAACGAGGGCAAAGCATAAATTTTGATGGGGCACTAAGGACCGTATTGAAAAAACGAGTCAAGAACAAGAAGCCCAAAGTTATTATAGCCGAGGAAGCTGATTCTGAAAGAACTCATACCGATGAGGAGACGTTGGACGAATCTGCGGATGTAGCCTAAGATACCGAAGAGCAAAGAAAAGACAAGGCAGCCGTTGTTAAGCCAACTAAGAAGGGGAGATGGAAATCGGTTGTCACGGCCCGATCCGCTCCCGGAGTTAGAATTTTTGAGATGCCTCCTCCGAGTACTGAAAATCTTTATGAAGGGCTCGCCGATATTCCAATTTCGAACGATGTGTTCTTGCAGCATGATGCCGGATTGGAAGAACTTTCAGAAGCTTTAGTTTTGAGCGAGTCTTTTCCCACTGGTGTGGTAGACACATCCGGTTGGTCGGGGGGTTGCACATTCATACATATTTCACAACACTGCATAACCTTTGACTGTAAACACCTGTTTCGAAAGGTGATTAATTCTACTTTATTTTGCCCTGCAGATACTATGTCTGGGCGAGGTTCAATGCTAGGGAGTCTCCGACATACTCGCAAGTCTTCATACCATGAGTCGCGCAGACGAGAAGGGGATAGAGATTACGACGAAGGATCCTCTGGGTATTCTAGCCAAGATAGATATGATAAAGATAGAGGCTATAAGCGTTGATCTCGATCGCGTACTCCTCCTCCTCCCAGAGATCCCATACAACCTCCTGCTTATGTCTCTCGTCCCTCTGAATCTTCACGCTACAAGTTGGCTTCTCAATCTTCTAGGCACGAATCCCGCCACCCTAGAAGCGAAACAATAACTGCCGCTGTTACAGAACAGCCCCTGTGGAAATTTTAGGGGAAGGAGCAATAAGGCTCTCTCAACTAAAATAAGATTTTTTGAACATCTGCTTTGATAACTATATCTTTCCTCCATATTTAAAAAGGATCCCAGAGGAAGCCGAGCAGTTAGTACATGACTATGTGCACAATTTTTATGCCCAATACAAAGCGTGGGCGAAAGCGGCTGATAAAGCATCGGCGTTGGCCTTTGAGCGAGCGACCATTATTGAAAAGCTACAAGCCGAGCTGGCTCAAAAAGATCGCATAATACAAGTGCTGAACACAGAAGCTGAATCATCTCGAAAATGGGAGATGGAGGCTCTTATGAAGGCCGATGAAGCTCAAGCGGCCATGGATAGGATGAAAAAAGAGCACTATGTCACGGTGGAAGACATGGGCCACCGGAACACCATCGTCACGCCGAGCAAGATGCGGCTTTGAAAGAGCTTAATGAGCTTAAGGCTAAATTTGCCGAAATCACCAAAGATAGAGTGACGTGCATAACACGGCCCAAGAAGCATACGAACAAGCCGTAGTGCTTCGGATTGAAAGAGATGCGGCAGTGGCCAAAGTTCAGGCAGTCGAGGCCGAGGTTGAGGAGAAGGTTCAAAGGGCAGAGGCCAGGCTGGAGGCCGACATCGAAGATCTCCTCGTTACTTTCAATGCCAATGTGCCGAGGCACAGAAATTTGGCCTGGCTTCAGGATTATTCGGTACATCTTCTTAACGCTTGGGTCCGATTGGTTGAGGAGGAAGGAGAAGCGCATCCGGATGCATCAATCGACTAGTTCGAGCTTGAGAACCGGTTGCTGACCGAAGATGAAAAGAAGATCCTTCATGATGCCATAATTTCTCATGAGAAGGAGATGATTGGTGGCCAGCACCGGGAGATTGGGGAAGGATCGGGTGTCGAGCATCACGCCGCTATTCTTGAAATTACTGCTCCACCTTCGTTAGAGCCTGTATCTGTGGTTGATTCACAATCCGTTCCAGCTTTTGACCCAGAACAGCCGCGTCTATCTCCTATTCAGGAGCATATTTCTGAAGCTGCTCAGTCGTCAGTAGGCCACGTTGAGGAAGGTATTCCGAACTTACCTCAAGTGTATTCCGAATAGGGAGTTTGTTTTGAGGCATTTATTAATAACTTCTTACCTTTGCTCAGTGACTGGAGTTGCGCCGATTGCCGCGACTCAAGAATCAAGTAAAGGGGAGAAGGCCATCACCTCCGAGACTACCGTCGTAATAGCAGTGTCAACTGAGGTGGCGTAGGGGAGCGCACTATCTCTTGATGAACAAATGGTGAGCGAGCTGCTTGGCGAGCAGGGTGGCTTCTCCACAGACTTGTCGTTCATCGTTAGTGACCTCCCGCCAACCTCTAGCTCTTCAATGTAGACTGCAGATGCCCCCAGCCAGGTCCAAGCGATTCGTGATGAAGAGATTTTGGCCGAGATTAATGCAGAATTAGAGGCTGCGGGGCAAAGTGGTAGTATTGGTGGCAGTACGGCGGCGCATAGCCCAGCACCTTTAACGGTAATATCATTGGGTGGCACTATCCCATCTTCCGTTGCGGGTCCAGTCCCTCCTACTCCTCCGGTGGGAAGCCTTCATGTAGATTCAAGCTCTGAGGAGGATGTCGACATTATGCCCCCAGCCGAAGAGCAGCCACCGGAGAGGAAGCACTCCAAACGAAGTATCTCTGTTTCTAGCGAGTCCGAGGACGAACCGCTGATAAGGAAATTTAAAAAGAAGAAATAGATGGGCCGTTTAAGCGGATTTTTTGATAGATATGAACTTATGTTTGTTTTCCGCTAGTAGGCCATGTATAGACGCAGGTTCGGCCCCTGCAAGTAGGAATTCTTTTTTGGAAGAACTTGTTTGCATGTTAGTCCTTGTCTCTAGTTAGTTGAAATAAAATTCAATTTCTTTGTTTCAATTCTCATTTCTTTTGTGCTTAAGTGTTTGTAGTGTTTGGTTTTCAGTCCGGTGTACTTGTGGTGTTTTTACCGTCAAGTAGAGTTTGTTTTATTTGCCAAGTCTGAAAATCTTGGTCATAAGCTGTGATCGATGAATAAGTTGAACTTCGGACATTGTATCACTTTGGTTAGTGATTAACACTTAGCTCTTTTGCCCCCCAGTTTCGGGGAACAACATTTGTATTTTGGTGGTTGATCGCACTTATTGGAAATCTTAAGCACATGTCCACGCTCTGGGGACTTAGGATAATTTGCGATCGATAACCTGGTTCGCGCTATGGGAAGTTGAGAGTTATCGATGTTTGTAACACGGTTCGCGCTCCGGGAACCTGGAGTTGATGTTTATACTCCACTTCACGCCCTGCGAACTTGGAGTTAGTGTTGATATTTCGGTTCGCACTCCGGGAACTTTAACTTGGTATTTATGCTTCAATTCACGCTCTGGGAAGTCGGAGTTGGCCGATAGGTGGTCAGTCACACCTGTTTGGGCTTTTTAGGAATTCATTCACACTCTGCGAATGATGGATTTGATGTTTATACTTCAATTCGCACTCTGGGAATTTGGAGTCCGTTCACACTTTGGGAACGAGTTATTCGATGTTTATACTCCAATTCACACTCTAGGAAGTTGGAGTCCGTTCGCACTTTGGGAACGAGTTATTGGATGTTTATACTCCAATTCACACTCTGAGAAGTTGGAGTCCGTTCGCGCTCTGGGAACGAGTTATTGGATGTTTATACTCCAATTCGCACTCTGGGAAGTTGGAGTTCGTTCGCACTCTGGGAACGAGTTTATTGAATTTTTATACTCCAATTCGCACTCTGGGAATTTGGAGTCCGTTCGCACTCTGGGAACGAGTTATTGAATGTTTATACTCCAATTCACACTCTGGGAAGTTGGAGTCCATTCGCACTCTGGGAACGAGTTATTGAATGCTTATACTCCAATTCACACTCTGGGAATTTGCAGTCCGTTCGCGCTCTGGGAACGAGTTATTGGATGTTTATACTCCAATTCACACTCTAGGAAGTTGGAGTCCGTTCGCACTCCGGGAACGAGTTGTTGGATGTTTATACTCCAATTCACACTTTGGGAAGTTGGAGTCCGTTCGCACTCTGGGAACGAGTTTATTGAATTTTTATACTCCAATTCGCACTCTAGGAATTTGGAGTCCGTTCGCGCTCTGGGAATGAGTTATTGGATGTTTATACTCCAATTCACACTTTGGGAAGTTGGAGTCCGTTCGCGCTCCGGGAACGAGTTATTGGATGTTTATACTCCGATTCACACTCTGGGAAGTTGGAGTCCGTTCGCACTCTGGGAATGAGTTATTGGATGTTTATACTCCAATTCACACTCTGGGAAGTTGGAGTCCGTTCGCACTCTGGGAACGAGTTGTTTGATGTTTATACTCCAATTCGCACTCTGGGAAGTTGGAGTCCGTTCGCGCTCTGGGAACGAGTTATTTGATGTTTATACTCCAATTCGCACTCTGGAAATTTGGAGTTAGTTGTAGGACTGTCGTGTGTTGGTCCAGTTCAGCCTTTGACGTCATGGCTTGCCCCCGAGCTGGGGTTTCACTTAGTGAGTGGCCGGTCGTATCACAGTCACTCGCTATTTGAATAAATTCCATTGTTTGATGGAACTTAGCTCTTTGTGTGTCGTGATTGTTGAATGTTGCATTCGGTGAATCACAGCTCTAGCTTGAAGAGATAGTATTTTATTGCTGAAATAAGAAAATATGGCAAAGTTAGTGCCTTATTACAAATTCAAATTTCAGAATGTAAAGGAAACTGCTAAGTATTCATAGATTGAATGAGCCTGTCATGTGTGACAGTGACGAGGATCTTCGTCGTTCCAGGCTCCTGAGAAAGTTGGTCTGCCACTGATGGCGTTTATCACCAATCTTCCACGGGGACAAGTCGAGTCCTCCTGTCTCGGTCGATTGGGTTCATTGTTTTGATTGGATGGGCCCGCTTCTCTGGGCTGCGGTGTCCGCACAAACTGTTCGATCTTCCTTTCTCTGATCAGTTTTTCAACGAGTCTTGTAAGTCTCGACACTCGTTCGTATTGTGCCCGTAGCTTTCATGGAACCTGCAAAATTTTCCCGTCTGAATTTGCCTCTCTGACGACGGTTTTGATGCGGGTTTTTGGTACTGAATTGTATTACAGGTTTGTAAGTACAAGTCCTCTAGTGATGTATTCAGAGGAGTGTAACTGTCAAACATTGGATTCTTGCGCTGCGGGCCACGATTTTGATCTCGTTCTCTAGTTTGATTCACGCTCTCTCTTCGCCGAGCTTGTTTATTTTTAATGTTCAACTGAACTTTTCCGGAGCTCTCACCGGACTGTTTGATTGCAACATTTCTTTGGATCCCTTCCGTACTTGGTCCTGCATCAGTTTGCTTCCTAGATTGTTTCGCGTCTTCCCGTCTCAGGAATTGAGCCGCTTTGGCATGGAAACGGTCCAACGATGCAGGTGGTTTTCCAGCTAACCAGTTGCTAAACTCAGAATCGGGGTCGATCCCCTTAGTTAACGCCATAAGGATGGAGTTATCGTTCGGATTGCCGATCTCTGCACATGCAGTATGGAATCTCTCTAAGTAGTGTCTAAGCGTCTCTCCAGGAGCTTGGGTGACGCTGGACATAGTGTTTACATCTTTTGGCCTTGCGACATGCATGCGGAATTGTTCAACAAATTTTGTGGCCAACTGGTCGAATGATGAGATGGATCGAGGTGGCAATCGAGTGAACCACATGGTAGCGATGCCCCCCAAGGATATGGGGAAACTACGACACTTCACTGCATTGTCGGCTCTTGCAGCGGTCATCGACCATTCATATTTCAGAACATGTTGGTTAGGGTCAGAGTTTCCTTCATACATGGGTAGAGTTGGCATTCTGAATCGCCTTGGGGGTTCAGCAGTAAGGATATCGTCCGTAAAGGGAGTGTGACTTTGGGAAACTCCCCAATCGTCATTTGTGAATCCCTGGCTCTCACGGATCATCTGACGTATCATAGTCGAAAGATCCGGCATTTGCGCGTTTTGTGCGGCTTACGCCGGAGTATGATTACGTTCCATACTTTGGGGTTGGACCGGACGTCGTCGACGATCCAAGTCTTGCCTCCTTGGCTCATAGTCCTCGGGGACGTACAGTTTAGGAGTACGTCCGCTATGACGACGGTCCAGGTTCGACTGATCTTGGACGTCGACCCCTGGTTCAGCCGCAACGTTAGTAGTGCGGTATTCTGTGGTGTGGTGAGGGACGACACCTCCTCGGGAGGAGGGTCCGGTTTGGAAACTGGCTGATGGACCAACTCTCAGTTGTCCAACGATCAGTGCCGGTTGATCTCCAGCGGCTGGCATGTGACTCCTATCTAGCCGGGGTCGTGGAGATCGATTATGATAATCGGAAGATGAACAACTTTCGCTGGAGGAGTGAGAAGTATGGTCTCTCTTGGATCTCTTTCGCTTCTGGCGATCCAGCTTGTCGATCAGCTCGGCGTTAGCACGTAGCTGTTCTGCTAGTTGTTGCCGACTCTGGGTCAGCTCTTGGAGCAGCAACTGTAACTCTTATCGGGTAACCGAACCTGACAGGTCCGAGTGTCCAGTAGCATCTTGGTTAGGTGGAGGTAGTGGAGCAGGATTCTGTCGATCTTGTTCCTCTTGGTTGACAGCGTTAGAGGTAGTTCTTGTGCTAACCATCTTGAAAGTTGAATTCCTTTCCTAGATTTTATGCAAATCTGAATAGAAGGGAAGGAACTTGGATTCGATGATCTGGATCTCTCCCTTAGATTTATTCAATCCGGTATCATGACAGATCCAACGAGCAGGAGAAAATTTGGGTTTTCTCCGTGAAAGCACCAAAGTGTTTGCACCAAAATTGGTCACAACACCCTTCGGGAGTCATTGAAGAGATAATAATGGAGAATGTAAATTCAAAACGAATATTATCTAACAAAAACTCCAATCAACAGTAAAGTAAATGCATCGACAAGCGATTTATAGTGGTTCAACGTGTTGCCTACGTCCACTGTGAAGTTTTTTGCAGTTTTATTGATTCTCTTTCAATGATTACAAGTTTTTATAGTGATCAACAACGAGTTACAACTAGAAATTCAAAATCAACAGCAAAATTATGATGTAGGATGATGGAGATCTCAATCCGGCAGAGTCTGGGCGCTTGAGAATCCAAAAGATCCTTTTCCTGTTGGCTCTGGGGCTCTATTTATAGGCGTAGGATGCTGATATCTTGTTGAAAATTCGGGAGACCACTTCTGGCACGTGAGGGGACCCATGCGCGCGGCCTCAGGAAATTTGGGCCCACTTTGGCATCGATTCGAACTCCATTCGAATCGATCAAAAAATCATCCAATCGAGGTGAAATTTGGTGTGGACATTCTTCAACATATATGCAAGCTTCAGTGAAAATTTCATGGCATTTGGGTCAGTAGATTGAGAGATATGATGGATACGAGATGACGTTCTTCATGCAGCTGTTTGGTTCGAAACCATCCCCTCGAACCGATGGTTTCGAATCGTTGGTGGCACGCGCCTCTGTGATGACATGGAGCACAAACCTCGAATCGATCCGGTCTTCACTCCGAGTTGACCGCGTCGACTCCATATATCTCGGCGCGTTCGTATCGATGAATGACACGTCATCATGGCTAGTTGACTTGGTGGATTCGAACGAAGCTTCACTGGTGGGTTCGAACAAGGCTTTACTGATGGGTTCGAGTAAGGCTTCACTGATGGGTTCGAACAAGGCTTCACTGATGGATTCGAGTAAGGCTTCACTGATGGGTTCAAACAAGACTTCACTGATGGGTTCGAGCTTTGTAACTTCTCCATGGATACGAAGTCAATTGATGCGAACTTGAACTCTTCGATGGATTCGAAGGACGATGATCTGATGGATACGAAGCAAACAATGGCTGATGGATACGAGGTCCATCGATACGAACTCGATGGATTCGAATTTGATGGAGTCGAATCCAAGGCACTTCGATGGATTCGAAGTTGATTGATACGAAGGTGATCGGTTCGAACCAGTGTTCGGTGATGGATTCGAAATCTAGGTTTTTCCCTTCAAATTGAATCGATCGTAACTTGAGCATATGAACTCGGATTGACTTGAAATTTGAGATGCGGACTTCTATGATCTTTCTTGTCATGTCCTATCAATTATAGCTCAATCTGGATTCGGACAAAATTCGACGATATCCATAGTGAAACGAAGTGTGACCAATCTCTGAGACGAACTGTCCTTTGTTTTCGATCGATCTTTTGGTATCACGGCTTTGCCAAAAAGCGGGATAACAACCGTGTTCAGTAAATTATAATTATTACACATACGTCGAGAGTGACATATGAAGGTTCCCCCTTGGTTGACCAGAGTATATAGTAAGGCTAATAAATTTTCCATTATATCCAAATACACAACGGAAAAAGATAACTCTAAGTATCTAACTGCCTCCTGCACACCTTCGAAAGCTTTATTCGTCTAAGAAGAGAACCTGAAAACCCTAAACCTCAACTACTCAAAATTAATTGAGTACTCGAGAGTTTAAGGAGAGAAATAAAACTTCGAGTCAGACATAAAGCCTTGTATGAATAATAATCTAACTTCTCAATCCTTTTAGATATCTAGTGAGACCACGCCGCTTAGCAGAACTGGTTTTCCCCCTCACTAGTATCCTAAAACCTTTATAAAACCATATGCTGTGTCCTCCATCCATAATGGTTACAAACATACATTTAAAAATATTATGATGATATGCATATATAAAATCATTAAGATTTTCCATCCCCAGTTTAGATTGACACCCTGTCATAGTTATAGTTTTTAGGGCCACTATTAACCTATTAGTTTTCATGGGTTTACTAATAGCCTTTTTCATTATACATGGACACCCTGTCCTATTTCATAGTTTTTATAGGATCACTAAGAACCTATAGACTCCTACCAATTAACTTTATTAATTTATGGGCCCCCTGAATCTATTAGTCATTCCAGTAACTAATCCCTTACCCTAGTTTTCATGGGTTGACTAGGAACCTATAGCTTTATCCAGTAACTCCTTTCTTATCCTAGTTTTCATGGGTTGACTAGGAATCTAAAGATGCTTCCATTAACTTCTTTCTTATCCTAGTTTTCATGGGTTGACTAGGAATCTACTGACTGATGTTAATTCTTAATCCGGATATAGTTTTCATAGGTTCACTACAAACCAATTAAGCCCTGCTAACCTACCTTAATACATAGTTTTCATGGGTTTACTATGAACCTGTTGGTTACCTCCAACGACTACATAATCATAGTTTTCGTGAGTTTACTATGAGCCTATCTCCCGGACAACTTCAAAGTGTAGGCATCCTCTATTTTGGTCTCCCTGACTCCCTGGATGCAATTCTACTCATTCAGGAGTTCAATCCAATTATATTCACTACTGGGTTAACCTAGCTGGTTTTTCTACCCCTTTATCCCCAAAATATAGATTATGAGTTCTTTATCATGTGAATATACTCATATTTAAGGAAGAAAATATAATAATTTAATAATACCACTCCAGTGGGTTTTAGTTCCTTGAAATACATTTCATATGTAATATAGTTAACCCTTTTAACTTATATTTTTATCAAGGCCATACTTCTTCAAATTTATAAGCTTAAAGTCATTTCAAAACTCCTTTATTTAGCCATAGGATTTTTTCTTTAAAATTTGAGTTTGGGTTTCAAAACCTTTCGACTCCTCCGAAAGCATTAAAAGCTAACTTTAAAAAATCAGGCTCCCGCCTTTCGAATACTAAAACAACCCTCTAAAAACCTTTCAATCTTGTTAAAGTATTCTCACGTAAGTATAAAAGTATAGCTTTGTAACCATTTGAAAGTACCCTCTCGAAACCAATGAAGGTTACCCTTCGAAACCATTGAAAAACCCTCTTTCGAAAGTGTTGGGTTTTCACTTAAACCTTATTTTTGGGTCAAAGTGAACATAGGCGAAATCATATATTTTGAAACCATTCTTTATTTCAAAAAGTATTGGGGAAGTTTGATGGCGTCGAAACCATCCTTTCGAGAGCAATAAAACACCCAGGTAAAACAATCGAAGGTTTGCTTCGAAACCCCTTCCGAAACCATTGCCTTCGAAACCCCTAACCCCTTTCGAAAGCATTAGGAAGTTGCTTGTATTTATAAAAACAACTGAATCTTTCAACAGCATTGATGTCTTCAATACCATCGAAGCTCATCAATTCTAAGAAGGGTTTCGACTTGGTCGAAACTACCTCTTCCAAAAGCTTTAACTAAAATCTAAGTAACTCCTTCAGAAGCTACTTCTTTAAAACATAGGCGGCAGCTCTCTTTCAAAAGCCTCTTTGAAATATTCTTTCGAAACCATTGGTTTCGACTACTTTGAAACCCATTTATAGACTGGCAAGCACTTTTCTTTTAAAATAAAATAAAAAAGGGACCATCTCCTTCGGAAGCTACCTTTCGACACCTTACCTTCTGACTTTCGCCAATGCGCTACGTACTATTTAAATGATACCATGTGTATTGGTTTACTGGTTTCGACTAGGTTGGAGGCGGAAGGTCTGAGTCGAAGGGTCTTTCTAAAGAAGGCGGGACCCTTATTTCTGAGAAAAAGGATGTTTTTACCAAACAAAGTAAACATTTTGTACAAACTTGCATACTTGTAAACATTTGATTGGCTTTCATAAACTTTTAAATAATTTGGATAATATTTTCCGCATTTTCTTAGATATACAACATGGTAACTTTGAACAAGTAATCCCTTTCTATTAACAAAATAATTAAATCATTTAGGTCCTCCTTTTAAAATAATTTCCATACTAAATAACATAGTAAAACTCCTCAAAGATTCTAAAAAATTTACTTTAATCATGTTATCTGACATATAAAAATTTCAGACACAAATTCTTAATATATTTTTCAAAATAAATTTATAAACCCAAATAACCATATTTTTCTTCAAAAATTCATAACTAATTCTTTACGGCTTGGAAATTCGTAAAAATTGAAACCCAACTCCAAAATCATGTTTTCCGTAAAATATAATTTTCCTATGGCATTTAAAAATCATTTAACTTCGGTTTTACCTTATAACCGTGTATATCTCCATTTAAACATCCTTGTTTGAACATATAAATTATAAACCAAGCATATCATCATCCAATATATCATAAAAACGAATTTATCCCTTAAATATGAAACCATAAGATTATAAAACCAAAATAGAGATGTGGTGGTTATTATTCCCCTTATATTGGATAAGGATATTGAATATTGATTTGGATTGATTTCTTCTAGCTTGAATCATAAGCTTTACTTTGAATTTCTCTCCCCTTCTCTTCTTTCCTCCTGATGGTCGGCTTGCTCTTTCTTTTTCTTACATTTTTGTTTAGGATAAATTGAACATGCATGACTAAGGAAATGGTATAAGGGTGGAGAATGTGGGCGACAATTACCCCACCGCCCTTATATGTATTTAGCTAACACTTAACCATTTATTAGTTCATTTAATTTAAATATGCATAGCCACTACATACTTATTAATTAACCTCAATCTCCTTATCTACATAATTCTATTTAATTTATTCTAATTAAATCTTTTGAATAATGTTTTTAAAAACTAGGGGTGTTACACCCTAGCAATATTTGGGAGTTCGTACCAGTCCTTAGGTGGGTGTTGGTATCGATCCCCAATGTAACGACCCGTAATTTTTGATAATTAAAAATGGTTAATTTAATGAGATTTGTGACTTAATGTTGGAAGGAATAAAAATTTGTGATTTAATAATAAGAATATAACTAGAATAAAATGTAATAGTATAAATTTAAGTTAATTGATAACTGCTTTAAATGTAATTGCAATTAATTGAAATGATTAAAAAATTATAATTGGCTATAGATTTTAATTAATTGTGATAATGTGTGTGATAATTAATAATTGGATTTAAAGAGTAACTGATAATTTAAATGTTAATTAATTAAGGAAATAATGTGTAATAGATTGAGTTAGATAAAATTTGTGTGATGTGAGTTGTTATAACATTTTTTTATAAATAATAAACTTACGAATGTTATTAAATGTAGAAATGGTGATAATTGTTATTTGTTGCCAATTTAATTAATCAATTACAAATAAATGTAAACAGAGGTTACGCTAATGTGAGTTATGACAATAACTGCAAATTGTGAATGTAATAAAAGGTATAGAAATGTTAATTATATTTACAAGGCAATAATTGATGTAATAAAAAGAGTGAAACAAAGAAAAATTAATTTATTGAGATTTTAAATCATAATAAAATTGACAAAAAATCAATATAATGAAAATATAGTAGTTAGTACAAATAAAAGATGGAAATCAAAGAATATTAATGTAATGAAATATAAAACAATGTTAACTATGTCTATAGAATAATAATCGGTTAAATAAAAAGATTGAAATCAAATTAAATCAATTTTTTGGAATTAAATTATAATTAATTGGGTAAATTCAAGTTGAAACTGAACAATGTATTTAGGGAAATAATTAACATTGAATTGACATATAAATTTGTCTTAAACTATTGTAAGTGTCCTAGTAATCTAATAAGATAGAAATTATAATTTATTAATTTTGAAATAGGAAAGTGATTTAATTAATTTGATATAATTTAATTAATTAATGTGAAAATAGCCATTTTGGCCACTGTCTTGGATTTCGACGAAAGCAATTTCATCGGATCCGTAACAGTGAGTTATTATAGGATTCCAAGTTTCGTAGCGATCGGACTTGTCGTTTGATCAGGCGGGATTGAAACACGTAGAAATCAATTTAATTGAACTCAATTTGGAATGAACAAATTTTCAAGCTAACTTATTCATACGATGGAATTGGGACTTGAATTCTATTCCGTTTAGTTTAAAACTATCAAAAACATCTATTTGTTGTATGGGATTACCCATTTTCATTTCGAGAATAAAACGGGCTTTTCAGATCGTTTGTAGTTCCAGTACAAATCGATCTGTCCATTCGTTTCTTATTATCTGTACGTACAATTCTATCTACTTCTCTCTTTTCAACGGCAGACAAACCAAAACTATTTCCAAATTCAATTGCACACCAAAATCAAATCGAAAATCAGACTCCTCCGATTAATATCAAACTATATATCGATTCGATGCTCTCGATGATCGCAACTCAAATCTACAATTTGTTTTCCGATTTGAATTTCTACGTGGCCAGAATTGGGTGATTAATTCTTGGCCGCTCATTAGGTTGCGATCGACTTTAAGGGATCATCGATTTGTTGGTACTAGGTTGTGGAGAGGGCCGAGGGGAGTTCATCCATATGGTTTGCTTGGCGAGTTGATGGCCGGATCATCGCCATTAATTCAATTAGGGTTTTGTATTATAAGGCGGCGGCCTTCAGGGCGTAGGTGCAGTGAAAGGAGAGGGTCGTGATGGTGGAGGTCGCAGATGGCGCCGATGGCGGTGTGAAGATGAGGTCAAAGGTTTGGTCAACGGTCGCATTTTTTGGGTTCGAGCTGTGGGTTTACGTGTGTATGGGGAGGAAGGCACGTGAGTGACATGGAAAAGGTTTTTTTAAAAGTTTTTTTTTTGAATTTCAAACTTCTAACGATCAAAACATTTTCATACGAGCTCGAATTTGGACACAGTTTCTTCCATTAGGATCGTATCAAAATTTCGGACAATATGGTACTGGTTTAGTAAAATTATGAGACTATTTAAATTTTAGGCCTAAATTGGATTTTAAATCAATTTAAAATCGAAGGTGATTGTTTTAACACACTCACAATTAATAAATTATCTTATGTTAGTTAACTTAAATTTATGTTGTGATTAGAAATTAATTGGTTGATGTTTGGTATGTTTAATTTTCATTCTAGTTAAATTTGATTTTTATTGCATTTAATCATCGTTTAATTTAATATTAAATTAAAATTGTCGATTTAATACCTGTTACTGATTATCACTTATCTATTGATATTTATTGATTGATTTAGATGATGATTGTGATGGATGTTTGATTGTTGATATTGGATGAGTGGATGTTGTATTTTTATACTGTTATAGCACTGCAAGTTCCCTATGGGTTGAATTGATTCATACCTGAATGATCTATTATAACCTATTTAATCCAGTTTGATCTAATTTACCTATTTTAAAGAAATTAAATTTATTTAATATATTTAAAATCTATTTAATATAATTTATATCTATTTAATCTATTTTAAATTTATTTAAGCTATTTAAAAATCTACTTAATATAATTTAAATCTATTTAATATATTTTTAATTTATTTAATCTATTCAAAAATCTACTTAATATAATTTAAATCTATTTAATCTATTTAAATCATTTTAAACTAATTAAATCAAATTTAAATCTATTTAAAATATTTCACTATTTAAACTAATTTTAAATATAATTAAACTATTTTTGAAACTATATAAACTATTTATTATTACTTAAACTATTTTCTAAAAAATTTAGACTGTGTAAAGTTGAAGCATTTATATTTAAATCCTTGATGATGATACAACCTTAGTTGGAATTTGGAATTTATACCTTTTGTGAAATGACATAATCGAGTGAATAAGATAATTTGAAATGAATAACTAATTAACATAACTTATTCGATAATCTCAAAGTGAATGTGAATTTCAAAAGTGAATATGATTTGAAAATGAATATGATTTTGAAAGTGAACATAGTTTGAAAGTGGATATGATGTCGAAAGAAATATGATTTGAAATCGAATATGATATTTTAATATCAATTTTGAATTGACTTTTGAAATGTAAAAGAACCATCCGGTGTGAAATAATCGTTTGATTATTAAAGAGACCGCGATAAGATATTATCATACTCTCCGCCAATACCAAAAACCACTTTAACAACGGTGCACGTGGTGGAGATTCCAATGAAGTAGGATGGTTTGGTGTACGATTCTATACGAGGTATTTACGTGACCCTGACTCCAGTGAGTCAGCTTAGATGTGACTAAAACAGGAGCCATGTGTAATGCCCCACTCCGAGACCCACATTAGCAAAGAGTATTACGATGTAATACCGTCTGCTAATACGGAGAATAGAGTTGGATAGGAGCGACCATCTATAGCCCTGTCTTAACTATCTACTGAATTTGTCGATAAATGTAGCATTTTTTAATGTGGATCGACATATCCAATAGATACTTAATACAAAACTATAATGGCTATAAGATCTAACAGAACAAAATATAATAACTCAAATGTAAATCACATCACAGAACAGTAGACCATAACATACATATACACATATACAGATGCATCACAGAGTATACAAAATGATACATGTCAAGTGGTATAGCAACCACATTATACAGGCTAGTCAAAATAATATGCATATCAGAGTTACAACAAAAAAGGACTACACAAAAAGCTATAACAAAAGAAGATGGCAGAATAGTCCATGCGGAAGCAGAATATGCGAAGTCCAAATGTACATAACCTGAAACACCTCGGTCTAACCCGAGTATAAAATACACGGGTCAGTCTAGCTAAACAATGATAATGAACATGCAAGGTCATAAAGTACCACAAATATCTCTAAAAGAGATTACTCGATCATCTAGCAAAAGATGAATCATAACAAGCCTCATATCATCGGCAACTCAAATAAACAAAGGATATGAATATCCCAAATCAAGCCAAAAGGCAAATCACAAATACCAATAAAGGTAACACAAGTTTCTACAAGGTAATCGCTATGTAACGAGTGGCTCAAAAGACCTACTCCGAAAGGCGATACTTTAGGGAAAATATAAATATCAATGAAACAAAAGATGCATGTGCTTAGTACTGTATAAACAAGGATCCACAAGCCCGAAGGCGACAAACCCAAGTATCTCTCGAGCGGTGACGAAGGACCAACTCCAAAAGCGATACTATAGGGCAACAAACCCGAAGGCGACAACCTCAAGTATCTCTCGAGCGGTGACAAAGGACCAACTCCAAAAGCGATACTATAAGGCAACAAACCCAAAGACGACAAACCCAAGTATCTCTCGAGCGGTGACGAAGGACCAACTCCAAAAGTGATATTATAGGGCAACAAACCCAAAGGTGACAAACCCAAGTATCTCTCGAACGGTGATGAAAGACCAACTCCAAAAGCGATACTATAGGGCAACAAACCCGAAGGCAACAAACCGTAGTGGCGAAGGTCCGTAGGCCCAGTACTGGACACCACTAACTGGCAATATGTGTCACAAACTCTCGAAAAGGAACCCGAAAAGTGTCAACGTGTGTTCCATACCACCCGTTCGCACTAAACGGTTTACTAACCGCTAGTAAATTTCACACTCAAAGCAGTAAAAGGTTCACCTTATATCATAGGTAAACTAGACCCGTAGGCCAAAACGATCAAACAGACAAGTTAGGAATTAACCGAAAGGATATACGCACGTATCCCATACTACGCGTTTTACCCAATCGTTTAGCTCTCCTTCTCATTCGTTCGGCAGTGCAAAAACGTTTAATTATTTATAGAAATAATAAATTGGAGAAAACGAGCTTTTAAAACAATTTAAAGCCACTTTATAAACCGCTTTTGCAATCTATCTTATTATAGAGATACTAAAGTTTTATACTTGAATATAATATATATTAATTATTCCAAAAACCAATTTAATTGAAAAACATTTCAAAACTCATTTATAAAACCCGTGTACGAAATCTAGAAAGAATCATCAAGAAATACAGAAAAATATCGGAAGTTTAAACTTATAAAATTCCGATAAAAACAAGCTGTGAGTGCAAGTTCAACAACAGATATATACAAGTTATCATGGTCAAAATGACCTAAAAATATGTAGAAATAAAGTTCAACATTTGTACTTTAAACTGCAAAAAGGATCACTGAGTTCCGATAAGAGACGAAGAAACTGCGACGTCTCAAAGTCGGACCAATGTCAGGAAGTGAATACATGGGAAAAACAAAGGCCACCGGCTTGTTTAGCCAGTTCACCCTTATTCAACCTAAAATTTGACAAATCACAAAACATGAAAGTTATAGAGGACATTCTAAGATTTCTAGGAATTTAAAAATTATCGAATTCGGATAAGAGATGAAAAGGATACGATGAAAACAATTTTCAGATTTGAAGTTCACTACGGCTGTCGTTTTAGTCTCGGGACAGCGAGACTAGAATGAACTTTAGACCATGTAAACTTCAAAATTTCACAAAACTCAAAAAACAAAAGTTATAGTAAACAATCTATGCTTTCCAGATCATTAAGAATCGTAAAATTTGGACATCAAATGTGAAAGATATGCTTAAATTACCAATGATATTTGGCACAGAAAATTACAGTTTTACAGTGACAGGGTAGCAAGTTTACATCATGCTTTTCGACCATCTATGATCAGTATTTTCGAAAGTGTTAAACATGAAAGTTGTCACACTCTTTTTAGGCTTTTCAGAACATCAAAAAAAATCCTAATTTCGATTAAAAACGCAAAAGATATGTGCAATTTACTAACAACAAATCACAAATGTACATGCAACAAATACAATTGAAATTTCTTACCTTGAAATCTCAATCTAAGCTAGAAATGTGAGTTTTCAACTCACCTTAGGATTTATTGGCAGCAAACTAGTAGATTTAGCAAGTAAAGTAAGGAGTTTTGGCCTTGATTTGGTGCTAGAAACCTTATAGCCTTGCTATTGCTCTTCTCCTTCCTCAATTTTTACCCTAAAACTTAATTTACCCAAAAACACAAATGAAATTTCCCTCAACAATCAAATCTACAAATTCAGAATAAGATGAGGATATGATTGAGAAGTTTACCTGGATTTTACTGGATTTTATTTCAATTTATTTGATTTTAAAACCCTAATCTTTGCTCTCAACTAGGGTTGCATTGGGAAGTTTGTCTCTGTTTGATAATTCTGAACGTACGGAGAAGGAGTTGTTTCTCCTATTTAGCAAATTCACTAAGTGTCTAAATGGACTGCTATAAACTTAAAGCCCAAAACCCTCAATTTAAATAAACCAACTTGTAAATTAACCATTCTCTAATCACATTTTATACCATTCTAAAACACCGTTATCTCATAGGTTAAGACACCTAAAAATTAATGTGAGTACACTAAAAATAAGTTCGTTAACTAATCTTTTCAACAAAACGGTAAAACATAGATTTCACAATCATTTGACCCTTTATTTTATTATTGAAAATGACACTTTTTAACTTGCAAAAATAAATGTGACGACATGATAATTAAATCAATTAAACCCCAAAAATCATATTTTCTTATTTAATTAAACATCACAAACCATATAAAAATATTTTTACATCCAAATATTTTTTTTAATCAATATTACACATTTTTATTCACATTCTTAACCATATTTAATTTTTAACACATCATTAAAATTAACAAAAAATACGTTGACCATTATTTCCGCAATAATTGCATTTTATCAAATTAAAACCATTCAATGCTCATTATTATCCCAAAATAACATACTAAAGTTTTCAAAACTTTATTTTCTTCATTTTATATTTATTTACAACAAATAAATGTTGAATTAATTTTATTTATCCCTATTTAAATGAAATTACCATCAAATAAACATAATTTTATTATTCTCACTTTATTTACAGCCAAACTTCTTAATCTCCATTTTATTACACCAAAACCCATTGTTTATTTTAAAAAGAACAATTTTAACAAATTTTACATCTAAAAATTTATTTTATTCCTCCATTTTAAATTAAAACCATCATTATAATTTATCTTTACAGGTAATCACAAAACCAGGGATGTTACACCATGCCGGGCCAAGTGAGGTCGCACCTCTGAGCGGACACATTTCTTCGACACCCTATTATGACTTTGTGATGATTTAGTGGCCACACCTCGATTTTAATTATGGGAGTGTGTTCCGAGGTGGGTGGTAGTAGCTGCTGTGCGTTACCACCAACCCAGATCTGCAATTAGTATATCTACCCTGGCATTGCCTCAAGTGTCATGTTCACATGCCCTATCACGCCTTCGCGAGTTTAGTATGTACCATACCTATGGGGTGCCCTCTGATAGCCTTCCAGTTTAAAGAGGAATTACGATACTGTATAGGCTATGGAAATATATTAAAAAATTTGTTAAGGGGGATATGTGTAACGTCTTAACGCTATTTTAATGTAGACATATTATAATAGTGTATTATACTACATAGTAGATAGTTTGACGGATCCTTAGGAGATGTAAATCTCGAACATCTCTTAAGTTATTGCACTCACGTTGACATTGGATAGGAGATATCAAACCCCGTAAACATCTCCGACGCCATTGCACTCATATTTATTTACTATCGATTTAACTTATATAAGATCTTTTAGTTCTGACTCGAGTGTTTTGTCTTTTCACTTTGCTCGGGTCAGTCTGAGCTTTTTAGTTTATCGAAGACTGATTCGCGATATAACTAGGAAGACGTTTACATGAGTTACTGGACATGCGAGTTCAATGTATCTTTATTGGGGAGAGCAGACAAAGAATGAAAAAAAAGAAATGAGAAATAAGGATAAGAAAGGGTCCAGAGCAAAAAAGAAAGATGGTTAGTGAGCCCCTATTTATTTTCATAGTAAAGCTTTTATTTGAATGCTGAGCACAGAGAAGATCTTGGAACTATTTTCCAGAAGTGTTTGCGAATGCATACCGGAAAATGCAATCTGGAGGATAAAGAAGAAGAAACCGTACTATTATTATTTATTTTATTTAATCCGCTGCATCATGATGTTCTGCTGCATTATTTATTTATTACTGCTGTATATAACTCTGATTTTGTATTGTAAAGGAATAATCAAATGTATTTATAAAACAACTTCATTAATTTTTATTTGATTATTATATTTTGTCATTCCGCTGCGAGATTCTATATTTGTTTTTTTTCTTTCTCTCCTTTTTCTTATTTACCCTATAACAATCTACCCTTTTGAACGGTCTGGGTCTGACGTATGTGGCTTATCGTCGATATAAACTGTCCAAAAAGGCGGGAAATTATAGTTGGTATCAGAGCTTTGGTTTAGTGATAATCTTAGCTTTGTGGGGTCCGACTCTTTAGAAATAGGGTGATAATACCCCTAAAAAAGTCGCTGAGTGTATATATATGAGAGAGCGTATTGGTTAGTGTTATAAAAGGTTTTGTATTGTGTTAATTTTGTTCTATTTTGTATTTATAAATCCTGGTCTGTGCGTAGGACGCTATAACATCAATAGGGATTTCTAAACACTTAAGAGGGCAGACAAACACAATATTTGTTTTGAAATATAGGTAAATGAAATAATTTTGCCTATTATATCTTTTGTATTAAAATAATAATTTTATAAATGATATAGTTGGTTGTTATATATTTGTTTGTTAGGTACTAAAATTTTATAAATACTGATGGAAAACTATGATTTACAAATAAAATGGATATAAATTGGAATTTGAGAACTTAAGTTCTGGATTTTGAAAATTTCTTTCAAAAGATTTTGGAATATAATATTAATATTATTTAGAAGTAGTTTTTGATATGAATATTTCAACACGATTTGAAATAAAATTTAAAAAGGAAATTTTATAGGAAAAAGTGCTGCAGTCCCCTCTCTGTCGTTGGAAAATAATTTCGGTGATGGGTGCACGCATCATCGACATTCAATTTTGAGTTTCAAAGTTGGAAGACCGTTGTAATAATTTTACTGCACTTTTATTTTGATAAAAAAATTTGAATTTGAATTTTAAATATGATTTGATATATGTATATATAAATATGGGTATATATATATTATTTTATAAGGATTGAAATGAAACCTAGATGGTTAGTTCTTAAGTTTCTGTAAAATTAGAAATTGAAATTTTTATAATGAAATGAAATCTTGAAAATTTTAATAATTGGAAACTTTTAGTACATTTAATTGGAAACTAGATGCCAAATGATAAATGGAATAGATAAGGAATTGAATATTTGTAAACCGCAAATAAAAAGGAAGTGAAAATATGAAAATGTAACCATTGAACATTTTGATTTAAAATAAATATGAAAACTTATGTAACATTTTATTGCATTCTAAAAGATATATATATATATATATATATAACACTTACCAAAATATTAAAAGTTGAAGTGTTAATAGGAATATGTAATAGAATATAATGCAAGTAAAACTTGGGAAAAAATTGAAAGTGTTTAATGAAATTACCTCTGTAAATAAGAATTCTAATGTTATAAATTTCTATAAACTGAAGTTAATAGTTTGAAATGCTAATAATTAAATGTAATAAAAGTGAATAATGTAAGAAAAATGATTATAAACTTAGGTTAACATTCTAAGCTATTTATAATCAGATTTAATGAAAAGGGTGAATACTGTAAGTAAATAATTATAAACTTGAATTAATATTGAAGCCATTTATAATTAAAATGAGTACCATAAAGATTGAATGATTATAACTTCAGAAACCATTGAAATAACTTAGAAATGGAGTTAATATTCAATAATACTATATATGGAAGAATGTGAAGAAAAATAAATAATCTATAAATGATGAATTGAATTGTAAAGAAACTTACGAAATAATGTATAATTCAATAATTGAAATCAAAATAACCTATTTAAGCAATGAATGTAAAGTGATAAAATGAAAGAAATGACATTATATGAATAGAGAAGAAATGAACTTTTGTAAGTAATAACGAATGTAAATGAATGAAAATAAAAATTATATGAATGAGTAAAGAAAAGTAAATGATGAAAAGAAAAACGAAAAAGAAGAGGAAAATCAAACTAAATTGTGAATGTGAAGTATAATTGAAATAAAATATACAATACTTCAATAATGAATTCATTTATAATCCAAATAATTGGAATGGTTATAACTTATGTAAGTAAAGAATGTAAATTAATGAAATAAGCCTTATATGAATGAATGAGAATTAAATCTTTGTAAGTAATGAACGTGAATTAAAGAAAATCATTGTACGAAAAAAATGAACAATAAATGATGTGAAAAAGATAAATAGAGTAAACTTAAAAATGTGTTGAATTCTTTGTTTGTTGGACTTATTGATTGGTTGGGAAAGGATACTTATATTTCGTATAGAGATGTATGAATAATCTGTATAGTTTTATCTACGACTATTGACTGTATGGATTACTTCATAGTTTATTTATCATTTTATATTATTAGATGTTTCTAAACCCGAACAAACCAATCGGTAGTTGGTATGGATGTAAGATTGATATTTTGACTGTATGTGATGATTGTATGATTTGTTTATAAAAAATTGTTGTTATGTGGTGATGTTTTGTTGTTATTAGTTGAAACAATTTAAAGTATTTCTCTTTTATATAATTATTAATTTCTTTGGATTATATAAGTGAAATATAGGTTTATGGAAGCAATAGCTACTGCTTTTGGTTTCATAAATTAAGCGTTGTTTGCCCGACAAATAAGTACGTTCTCGGATTACGGTTTTATAATGATATTATATTATTTTCCCGTGGTTGGGATATTGTATTTTGAAAATATGTGATATAAATTGTTATTATTGATATTATTATTTCTCCCAGACCACTTTGTACAATGGAGACTCTGTCGAAATTCTCCATGAATTTTGGACATAGAAAATTTTGTGAAATGTTTTCCAAACCTTTGTTAACTTGAATATAAAAGGATTTAATTATTTATAAATTGATATATTTTATTTAAATTGTTTAATTATGTAAATTAATTGTTTATAAATTTAATATTTTTAATAAGATATATTGATTTCTGAATTCCTTCTTTTCCTTTTCGAGGATGAAAAGTTTTGAGTAAGGGAGAGTGTAACGACCCGTAATTTTCGACAATTAAAAATGTTTAATTTAATGAGATTTGTGACATAATGTTAGAAGGAATAAAAATTTGTGATTTAATAATAAGAATATATCTGGAATAAAATGTAATAGTATAAATTTAAGGTAATTGATAACTGCTTTAAATGTAACTCCAATTAATTGAAATGATTAAAAAATTACAATTGGTTATAGATCTTAAGTTAATTGTGATAATGTGTGTGATAATTCATAATTGGATTTAAAGAGTAATTGATAATTTAAATGTTGATTAACTAAGGAAATAATGTTAATAGATTGAATTGGATAAAATTTGTGTAATGTGAATTGTTACAACATTTGTTTGTAAATAATAAACTTACAAATGTTATTAAATGTAGAAACGGAGACAATTGTTATTTGTTACCAATTTAATTAATCAATTACAAATAAATGTAAATAAATGTTACATTAATGTGAGTTAAGACAATAACTGCAAATTGTAAATGTAATAAAAGGTGTAGAAATGTTAGTTATATTTACAAGGCAATAATTGATGTAATAAAAAGGGTGAAACAAAGACAAATTAATTTATTGAGATTTTAAATTATAATAAAATTGACAAAAATTCAATACAGTGGAAATATAGTAGTTAATACAAATAAAAGATGGAAATTGGAGAATATTAATGTAATGAAATATAAAACAATGTTAACTTTGTCTATAGGATAATAATCGATCAAATATTAAGAATGAAATCAAATTAAATCAATTTATTGGAATTAAATTATAATTAATTGGATAAATTGCAGTTGAAACTGAACAATGTATTTAGGAAAATAATTAACAATGAATTGATATGTAAATTTGTTTTAAACAATTGTAAGTGTCCTAGTAATTTAAAGTGATAGAAATTATAATTTATTAAATTTGAATTAGGAAAGTGATTTAATTAATTTAATATTAATTTATTTAATTAATGTGGAAATAGTCATTTTGACCACTGTCTTGGATTTTGATGAAATCATCTTCATCGGATTAGTAACGATGAATTATTGTAGGATTCCACGTTTCGTAGCGATCGGACTTGTCGTTTGATCGGACTGGCTTGAAAGCATAGAAATCAATTTAATTGAAATCAATTTGGAATTAGGACTTGAAACCTGTTCCATTGAGTTTGAAACTATTGAAAACATCTATTTTGATATATGAGATTACACATTTTTGTCTTAGGAACGAAATGGGCTTTTCGAGTCGTTTATCATTCCAATCCAAATCGATCCATCCATTCGTTTCTTATCAAGCCTTGTACATATAAATAGCTTTGTTTCTCAAACCCTATCAGTCATTTCTTATTATCTGTACGTACAATTATATATGCTTCTCCCTTTGCAATGGCTTACAAACCAAAACCAATTCCAAATTCAATTGCAAACCAAAATCAAATCGAAAGTCAAACTCCCCCAAACCATATCAAATTATATATCGATTCGAATCTCTCGAAGAGCACAACTCAAATCTGCAGTTTTTTTCGATTTGGGTTTCTGTATGGCTAGAATTGGATGATTAATTCTCGGACGTTCATTGGGTTGCGATGGACTTCAACGGATCGTCGATTTGTTGGTACAAGGTTGTGGAGTGGGCCAAGGGGAGTTCATCCATGTGGTTTGCTTAGCGAGTTGACGACCGGATCGTCATCGTTAATTCAATTAGGGTTTGGTATTATAAGGCAGCGGCGGTGATGGGGGAGGCCGAGGGTGGCGGCCTTCAGGGCGTAGGTGCGGCGAAGGGAGAGGGTCGTGATGGTGGCGGTCACAGGTGGCCAGGTGGCCGACGGCGGCTTGAAGACGAGGTCAAAGGTTTGGTCAAAGGTAGTGATTTTTGGGTTCGAGCTGTGGGTTTGTGTGCGTATGGGGAGGAAGGCGCGTGAGTGATGTGGCAAAGGTTTTATTTTATTTTTTATTTGAATTTCAAACTTCTAACGATCATAACTTTTTCATACGAGCTCGGATTTGGATGCGGTTTCTTCCTTTAGGATCGTATCAAAATTTCGGACAACAGAGAACGGGTTTTGTCGTATTCTAAGACTGTTTGAATTTTGTGCCTAAATTGGGTTTTAAATCAATTTAAAATCCAAGGCGAGTATTTTAACCCACTCACAATTACTTGTAGTTAAATTTGACTTTTATTGCATTTAATCATCATTTAATTTAATATTGAATTTAAATTATCAATTTGATACCTGTCATTGATTATCAGTTATCTTTTAATGTTTATTGATTGATTTAGATGTTGATTGTTTGATTGCTGATATTGGATAACTGGATGTTGTATTTTTATAGTGTTATAGCACTGCAAGTTTCCTATGGGTTGAAATGATACATGCCTGAATGATCTATAGATTAGGGAAATATTGTTATGGGTTGAAATGATTGACTCGAGCGATTTTATAATTTTTTTAATTCGGGATGGTGGTTTGAAATGATATATAACCGTAAAATTTTAAATTGCGGATTGAAATGATAAATATCCGTATCACTTGATCATATGGTAGAAAATTATACATGGACACCGGATTGGTTAAATTAAAGGATTTTTAATCCCTTAAATTTTGAATTCAGTTAACTGGCATTTTGAAATAGAAACTGATTTATATAAACTGAATTATTTTCGATAATCGAAGTGTTAATGTTGAAATTGGAATTGATTTAATGAATTGTTTAAAGGATTTAAATTTGAATTTCAAAGTTGAAGTGTCAAATATAAAAGAATTTATCGAAATTAAGTTACTGAAAATGTTTGGATATAACTTTGAAATTCAGTTTAAACTAATTTAAAACTGTTTTTGATAAATTTAAACTGTCTTAATCAATTTAAAACTATTTAATTTATTTAATCTGTTATAGCCTATTTAATCCAATTTGGTCTAATTTACCTATTTTAAACAAATTAAATTTATTTAATCTATTTTAAATCTATTTAATATAATTTAAATCAATTTAAATTTATTTAATCTATTTAAAAATCTACTTAGTATAATTTAAATCTATTCGATCCATTTTAATTTTATTTAATCTATTTAAAAATCTACTTAATATAATTTAAATCTACTTAATCTATATTTAATCTACTTAAATCGTTTTATACTAATTAAATCAAATTTAAATCTATATAATCTATTTCGCTGTTTAAATTATTTTTAAAACACATAAACTATTCATAATTACCTTAACTATTTGCTAAAAATTTCAGACTGTGTAAAGTTGAAGTATTTATATTTAAATCCTTGATGGTGATACAACCTAAGTTACAATTTGGAATTGATACCTTTTGTGAAATGACATTATTGAGTGAATAAGATGATTTGAAACGGAGAAGTAATTAACATAACTTATCGATAATTTCAAAGTGATTGTGAATTTCAAAAGTGAATATGATTTGAAAGTGAATATGATTTTTAATGAATATAGTTTGATAGTGAATATGATTTCGAAAGGAATATGATTTGAAATCGAATATGATATTTCGATATCAATTGTGAATTGACTTTTGAAATGTAAAAGAACCATCCGGTATGAAATAATAATTTGGTTCTTAAATAGATCGGGATCAGATATTGTCATATTCTCCCCAATACAGAAAACGACTTTAACAACTGTGCACGTGGTGGAGATTTCAGAAAAGAAGCAGGATGCTTTGGTGCACGATTCTGTATGAGGTATTTACACGACCCCAACTCCCGTTAGATGGCTTAGATGTGACTAAAACATGAGCCATGCTGGGCCAAGTGAGGTCGCACCATCGATCAGACACATTTCTTTGGTACCATATTATGACTTTGTGATGATTTGGTGGCCATCCCTCGATTTTGATTGTGGGAGTGTGTTTCGAGGTGGACGGTAGTAGCTGCTATGCTTTACCACCTGTCCAGATCTGCAATTGGTACATCTACCCTGGCATTTCCTCGAGTGCCATGTTCACATGCCCTATCGGGCCTTCTGCGAGTATGGTTTGTACCATTCCTATAGAGCGTCCTCTGATAGCCCTCCAGTTTATGGAGGAATTACGGTTCTGTATAGACTATGGGAATATGAAAAAATATGTAAAGGGGGATATAGGTAACGCCTTAACGCTATTTTAATACTTTACTTTATTGTAGACATATTATAATAGTGTATTGTACTACATAGTAGATAGTTTAACGGATCCTTAGGAGATGTCAAACCCCGTAAACATCTCCAACGCCATTGCACACATATTTATTTACTACCGATTTAATTTACATAAGATCTTTTAGTTCTTATTCGAGTGTTTTGTGTTTTCAATTTGCTCGGGTTAGTCTGAGCTTTTCAATTTATCGAAGACTGCTTTCTAAAGGACGAAGACGAAGAATTTGTACTATTATTATTTATTTTATTTATTCCGCTGCATCATGATGTTCCGCTGCATTATTTATTTATTACTTCTATATATAACTCTGATTTTGTGTTGTAAAGGAATAATCAAATGTATTTATAAAACACCTTCTTGAACTGTTATTTGATTATTATATTTTTCCATTCCGCTACGAGATTCTGTGTTTTTTTCCTTCTCTGTTTTTACTTATTTACCCCATAACAATCTACCCTTTTGAATGTTTTAGGTCTAACGTGTGTGGCGTATCGTCGAATTAAACTGTCCAAAAAGGCAGGTCGTTACACTCAACTTAGAAGATCTCATTGTTGTGTTGTCTTGATTTGGGTTGTTTTGGCTTTGGGTGAACTTACTTGGAGTTCGACCCAAGAAATTTGATTGTTTGCCTGGGGATTGACCTGAGATTTTTGTGTTCTCAGTTTCCCTTCGTCTGCTTGGAGTCAGACCTAAGATTTTTGTGTATCTGACTTGAGTTTTCAGGAGTCTGTATTGATCCATAGATAAGACTCGGTACCAATTCCTAACTTGGGGTTTCCGCGTGGTTTTCTCTGGGTCCTACTTGGAGTTTTTCCATGGTTATCCTGCTTCGAGTCAAACCTGAAGAATTTGTGGGTTGGCTTTGAGTCAACCCTTCCAAAAACTTAAACCTACAAATTTTCAACTTTTTTCGCTTATTTTTTCGATTTTTTTTGCCTTTTTTATGATATTCTTAAAGTCTTTAGGTCATTTCTCTACTGTTCGCTCATCCGAGTCGATTGTATAAGTTTGTTCAAATACTGCTTGGTCAAAATGTTAGATAACAATTTATTTGTGATTACCCAGACAAAAAGATCGTGACTCATTGTGCTAAAAATTGATGCAATACTCCAATATTAGATAAAAAGAAACCACAACGGATCACCATACCCTTCCTTATTTTTTTAAACTTTCCACAACTGTTCCGTCTACGTTTCCCCATCGCCTTGCCTCATTTTCTCCCTATTTCCTAACTGATTCATCTCATATTTTCCCACTACACAACAAAAGGCCTTTTGCAGTGTTGAGAAAACGCTACCAAATCTTTTAGTAGCGTTTTGTTAAAGGCTGTGATATGACATGCAACTAAAAGTCTGAATTTTTTTGTAGTATTGTTGCAAAGGCTACCAAAACTTGACAGATTGTATCTTTTATAAATGCTATAAAAATTTATTTTTGTAGCATTTGTCAACCTCTACCAAAGTTAACATTTTTTATTAGTGTTTTTACTTGCGCCCATCTTTGGTTTTCTGTAGCGATTTTTTCTACTAGTATACATTTTTCATGTTTGTATCTTGCTATAGTATTTTTTTACTGGATTACATTTATTTCTGTGGTGTTTTAAAAATGCTACTAAAAGTTATTGACTGTTTTGCTGGATACTTTATACGCTACTGTTTTCTATTAATGGCTTGTATTATTTCCAGCAATCATCCACATAATAGACATATTAAAACCAACACTCAATTACATAATTGTCATATTCAAACCATAAATCAATCACATAATTGTTATACTCAAACAATTAAAAAAACACTTTAACCACATAATTTCATAACCATTTTGATAATAGTTTTTTGTCAAAATGAGCAAATTCACATAAATCCATAACCATTCATAAATAAGTTTACACAATTAGTACTAACAAAATGTTATAATATATATAACAATTAGAGCCAAGTTCATTACTTGAATACCCACAATTCTTTACTGTAGCTGGTCTTTACTTCAAAAAAGTTAATTAACTATAGACAAGTTTAACAATTAACAAATGATTATGAAAGTGCTTTACATATTTAAGGCACATCAAACATCCTTAGTTAATCTTTTATTAAATTTAAATAATTTGTATACAACTTACTTAACTTAGTTAAATTTTTATAAAACTTGGTTAATTATTATAATAAACTTATTTAACTTTTATAAAACTTGGTTAACTTAGTAAATTCTAATAAACTTTAATTAATTTGTGTGATTCTATTTAATATTTTTAAAACTTAGTTAAATTGTATAAACTTAGTTTATTTTAAAAATTAGGTTAATTTATAAAATTAGTTAAATTTTATAAAGCTCGGTTAACTTATTTGTAACTTTATTTATATTAACTCACATTTATAAATTATTTCAATTGCTAAAACTTAAAATGTCATAACTTATGTTTTAATTAACTTAAACTTATAAATTATCTCAAACTTAAAACTTTATTAACTTAGTCAATTTTTATAAATTATCTTAAACTTATAAATTTTCATGAACTCGGTTAATTTATTATTATTGTAAACTTAGCTAATTTATTATTATTATTATTGTAAACATATTTAAATTTTATAAAACCTAGTTAAGTTAGTTAATTTTTATAAACTTAGTTTTTGTTATTATTGCTATTATAATCATTACTATTAATTATAAAACTTGGTTGACTTAGTTAATTTATTATTATTATAAACTTAGTTAATTTTTATCAAACTATAGTTTATTATTATTATTATTATTATAAACTTAGTTAATGTTTTATCAAACTTAGGTTATTTTTATCATTGTATTTAATTTTTATAAAATTTAGTTTATTTATTCAAACTATTGATTATTATTATTATTACTACTACTATGAATTATCTCAACTGTTACAAATTAAAATGCAACAACTTATATTTTAATGTAACTTCCCCTATATAGAGGCCCAAAGCTAAGCGCTACAGATGCTGTAGTTACGACGACTTGATATTTCGAACTGTTCAAATCGACAGTCATCCACTCATGTCAGACTTGAATTGCTCAAAACAACATATTGTTAATTTATATTTGACAAAACTTAGCATATACAGTAAATAAAATCAATCACAGAATCACAGACACATAGTAATATAACAATAAGTAGCGGAATAGATAAATAGTAACTCATGAAGCTACTATATAAACAACATAATTCAAAGTGAAATACAACATACATCTTAAATAAATAGGAGTTACTAATACAAATGCCAACGACAAGTCAGAACAAACAACTGGAATAAAATGAAGCAACTGGAAAGCTGAATAGACAAAGACCGATCTTCAATCAAAGATCCAAACTCCAAAGGTGAGTCTCAAATGTTGTGACACTTAGTTTGACCCGAGCATAAAGCAAAATACAAAAAAATCAAGTCAGTATTAACATTCTTATATCAATAAATTTAACTCAAGGGAAATATCAACTGAAAAACAAATAACTTAAAGGATGTTTAGGATATCCATCCTCTAAAGCTTCGTTAAACTATCTACATACATAGTATAATACGCTACATATATAATGTCTATAGTAAAGTAAACTGTTAAAATAAGACGTTACCCATATCCCCCTTAACACATTTTATATAATGCCGTAGTCTATACAGTACTGTAAACTCCACCAAGCAGGTGGGCTATCAGGGAGCACTCCATAGTTACGACACAAACCAAAATCGTAGAAGGCGAGTTAAGGCATGTGACAAGGCATGCGACGCAATGCGGAGGGTAGGATACTACCGTTTGGCGGATCCGGACTGGTGCTAATGCATAGCAGCTACTACCGCCCACCTCGAAACACACTCCCAAATCAAAGGTGCACCCAATCAAATCACAAAGTAACAGAATGGTATCGAAGAAATGTGCCCGATAGGAGGAATGACCTCACTTGGCCCGACATGGCTCCTGTTTTAGCCACATCAAGCTGACTCGCGGGAGTCATGGCTACGTTAATACCTCAAACAGAATCGTAGCCAAGCCATCCTACTTTGTTATGGATTCTCCATCACGTACACAGTTGTTAAAGTGGTTTTTGGTATTGGCAGAGAGTATGACAATATGCAATCCCAGTCTCTTTAACAACCAATCGCTTATTTCACACTGTAGTCATTTTATATTTCAAACAGTTTATACTTCATATCAAAATATCATATCCACTTCAAAATCATGTCAATTTCGAAATCAGTATTCACTTTAAAATCATATTTATTTCAAACATCTCAACCACATAATAGGTTAAACCATCATATCAATTATTCGCATTTAAATCCATTAAATCTAAATCATAACAATTCCAACTTAAATAGTTTAAATATTGAAAATAATTTATATATTGAAATAGTTTATATATAAAAAAAAATAAGTGATAAATTAAAAATAGTCGATATATAGTAAAAAGAGTTTATATACTAAAATAGTTTATATCAAAATAGTTCAAATTAGAATTGGTTTCTTTAAATTTTACAAATCAATTCAAATCAACCTTTAGCCCCAAATTCAATTCAATCAATCTCAATTCAAATTATCATAAAAAATAAAGTTATAAGAAAAATCTTGAAAATTATATTTTCAAAGCTTTGGAAATCATTTCAAAAAAATCGACCAACAGTGTTCGTATATAATTTTCTACCCTATGGTCAAGTGATAAAGATATTTATCATTTCAATCCACAATTTAAATATTTACGGGTATATATCATTTTAACCTGCAATCCTAAAATTCAAAATCAATGAAAACCACTTGGGTTTATCATCTAACCCATAACGATTTCCCCTAATCTATAAGATTGTTCGAGTATGTATCATTTCAACCCAGAGGGAATTCTAAACTAACAGGAACTTGCAGAGTGAAAACAAATATGATAAAATATAACATATCAACAACAGACATATATCATCAGTAAAAAATTTAAATATAATATATACAACATGTATGGTGTGACACGTCATTGGTAAACAGTTGCAGATAATGACATGTCATATTTAACAATTAAATAACCTAATAATTCAAATTTAAAGTATATTTCAATAGTCATTTCATGTGAATTAAATTTAATAAATATAAGACTGTTAATCATGAGTGATTGCTCACCTTTCGAGGCTAGAGAACAATGATGGCGAAGATGGTGACACTGACACGCACACGGATACGAATAGCAATAGCGCAAAAGCTGTTGCCACAAATTTTTGACAGTGATGAGACAAAAGCAAAGCACGATGAACTGGATTTGATGAAGATCAATTATAAAAGTAAACTGATATATATAAACTATATATATATATATATATATGTTGAAATCATTTTTAAAAATAAGATCTACACATTTACTTAAATTGGAAATCAAAACATACAACTTTGTTCTTTCATAAAATCAATATTCGATTTAAACGCATATTAAATCAAAATACCCATATATTATAGTTTAAAAATCAACATTCAAATTAGAACGCATATTAAAAATAAAATCTATACATATTCCAAAATCATTGTTTAATTTAAAACACATATCAGATAAAATATATATATACACATTTAATATTAATATTTCTTAAATATCAATGTTCTTTCTATGCATATATATATACACACTACTCAAAATCATATATGTAGACTATATATATATATATATATGCAAAATATACACACACATATGAGCTACTCAAAATCATATACAAACTATATATATAAAAAAACAAACATATGTAAGCTTCTTCAACAAACCAATGCAGACCACTATATATATGTAAACAAAATACATATGTAAGCTAATCTATGTAGACACTATATACTATATGTGCAATAGAATTGTATATATTCATATGCTGCTTTCCAAATACATATATGAAATAGACTAAATAAATTACACTATTTTTGTTTTCTTTACTCATGTAAGAGCAGAATAGGAAAGGGGTTGCGGCTGCCATTTGAACAGGCTCAGGGTAGATATGCTTGGCACTAAAAAGATGGACGGCGAGCAATGGGCTGCTGTGAAGCATGAGCGGCAGCAATAGGCAGTGGGGCTGAAGGGTTGAACTGCCAAGGCGAAGATGGGTTTAGCACTAGCTTGCTCAGGTCGAAATGCTGCTTGGGATTTTGAGGAATAGGTTGGCACATCATAAATTCTCTTTTCTCAACATTTATTAAAACCCAGTTTTTTTACATCTTCAAATTCGAAAAATACTTTCAACATCTGTCATATATATATATATATATATTTACTAAACTTTCATACTTTAAAATATATAATATATATACATTAAGGCTAAAAAAAACTATTTTAAAGATATTAACAAACATTTAAGTAAATAACTCAAACATATTATATACATGTCTTTAAACCAATTATGTACTACTCTAACATATTATACATACGTAGCATTTTTTTATGTATAACAAAAATCAAGGCACTTGAATGTATAAACCCTAAACAACCGTAGCAACAAAAAATGCTGTTAACATATATACCCTCTTCTCTAATTTCAAGTACACTTGAATCAAAAAAATTGTTAATAAAATAAAAGAATATAAAACAAAGGATTTTTAAATAAAGAATACGAACAGATAATACCCAGATTGAGATGGAGGCTTGCTTGGCATGGGTTTACTGGCGGCCGAAGTGGAGATGGTGGCGAGGCCAAAGGCTATGGGCGTGAGTTTCTTTTTCTGTTTGGTGGTCGTTTGGGTTTTCTCTGCCACATGTGGAAGGTTTGGCAAGGGTGCCTACTACGGTTGTGGCTTTCGAGCTGTTGTGGTCGGGCTGTGCTATCACATGGCGAGCAAGAGGTAGGCGGGCTTGGCTTGGCTTGGCTTGGCTTGGCTTGTGAGATGGTGACGTGGAAGGTCGGGGTGGTGAGGAGTTGGTGGATGAGCAGGTGGTGGAAAAATAAAGGATGAAGAGATGAGCTGCTCACTTCTTAGATATCAATATACAAAAGCTTATGTATATAATTTTTTTACAAATGGTAGAATAGAAACCAAGAAGAAGGGAAACACGTAGGTTGTATAATATATATTAAAGCTATATTTTTTTAAATTTTTTTCGGCCATGAATGGGTTTTAAGTTGGAAGAAGATGAACATGTATAAGGTGATTTGCAAACGAAAGAAAACGTGGCCTTTCGTATTATATAGGCTACTTTATATATGTATTTTCTTCTTTCATAAACAAGACACAAAACCAAGAAGTGAGTATAGAGAATTGACGTGGGAACGGAACCAACAAGTATTGAAATGGTAGGAAAATAAAAAGTCAGAAGATGAATTCAGTGAATATTAATAACTACCGACCATTTATTTTCTCACGGTGGACAATGAATGGTCATAGAAAACCAAAAAATTTCAGAAAATGGGTACCGATATGGTTAACCGTTTTGACGTACCGGATATCGAAATAATATACAGCAAAAATCAACATGATGAGACGAATCGAATGGTACACAGATACAAACGTTATGATCATCCTATCAAAAGTCGATATTCGCTGTCAAAATGCTGCTAAAACGCCGAAAATAAGATAAACGGAGTTAAAGCAGTCCAAATTTGGCCAAATGAAATATGACGTCTCATTCAGAAAATGATCTACATTTTTACTATATAAAAATATTCGAATTTTGAAAATATTTTATTTTCATCAATTTTAACCGATTTAAAATGAAATTGAAAACTACACAACAGAATTAACTTTCATATTTTCTGATGAAAATTTATCATTTTCTATGTTTAAATGGACGCATACCAAATGTCAAATTTCATTGCCAATTTTTTTTGTTTACTTTCAGGCAAAATTTTATTTAGTTACGTTATAAAACCGTTAAAATATCCAAGTCGATACAGCAGTTATCCATAATATTAACTTCCGTCGACTAAATATGGCTATGTTAAAGGTATCCATAATATCATAAGCACTTAAATATGAAACAAAATAGCAAATTTTCAAAAAAACAACATTTTACTAATTACATTTCAAAACATATGTTTCACATTCAAATTACATAATCCCATAATCGTTTCCTAGGTTCATATAAAATATAATTGTTACATAAATACGCCAAGAACAACATCCGATGATGCCCTTTTGGTTGACCAGAGTACTATACAAACATACCCGTCTTAAATACAACACAGTGGAATAAATCAAAATAAAACAGCAACTCCTAAATAACTTTCCATCGGCCACCTGCTCGTCTCTGGAAGCTTTATTCGTCAACCTACTAAAATTTGAAAAACCTTAACCCTCAGCCTACTCAAATCAATTTTGAGCACCTGGGAGTTTCAGAGGAAAACATAAACTTAGAGTCAGACATAAAGCCTAGTGTGAATAATACCGTACATCTCGGTTATTTAATATAAAGTGAGACCACGCCGCTTAGCGGAATGAGTTTACTGGAATGGGTTTACCCTCAATAATATCTTTTAAAAAATATCTTCTGCAAACCTTATACTATAACCAAAACTCGTTAAAACTATAAAGCGTCATTATGTAAACATACATATCAGGTTATAAATGAACTATCTGTTCGAACACTATAGTTTTTTTTGGCTAACTACTAACCTTTGGATGACTCGGGCCTACCAGACAATAAAATCCAAATAATCTAACACCTATTAGACACCCCTCTTCTAGATGGTCTGTCCCTATCTATCTATTGAATAATCCTCTTCCAAACGGTCAGTCCCAAACTTTATACATCCTAAGGTCACCTGATCATAATGGTTTTGAGCGCTCACCAATAACTTATCTGTATACAAACAATATTCCCTTTTATGTGTAAACATAATTTTATTCTTACCTGTGACAGAGCCTACACACTAGAATTTTGGATTAAATTAGCTGGGGCTAATAGCTAAGTATAGGGAGCGACCATATACTAGTCCCATCTGGTATTCTAATATATAAGTCGATTTATTTAGGGAAACCTTCCCATAAATTTTTCCTTAAAAACCTTTTCATCTCAAATTGATTTAAAACCTTTAAACCAAATTTAAACAAGGAAAATATATACGCTATGCTTTATTCAAAATCACCTTATCATGTTATATATATACTTTACTCAAACCTTAGTTGATGAAATCATTTAAACCTTTGAAAGTACCCCTTTCGAATCTATTGAAAGTACCGCTTTCTAAACCATTAAAAGCATCTCTTTTGAAACCAAGTAAATTCCTTCATTTCACTTAGGCCGAAAGGTCAGAACCTTCCTTTCAAAGCCATTCTCAAAGTCTTTCAAAAACCTTGAAATTTTTTTCCTTCGAAAGCTATAAAACCTTAGACATCTTATCTCAAAACACTTTAAAACTGCCTTTCGAAACTATTGGAAAACCTTCCTTTTAGCCCTTTCGTAACAGTTAGAAAAATACCCTTTCAATCTTTTCGAAACCATTGGGGAACCACCCCTTAGAAACTTAAAAATATTTTGAAAGCACTTGGGTTCAATTTTAAACATGTGGAAAACTACTTCGAAACCATTTAAACTATCTCCTTTGAAACCATTTGGATTATGCTTCAGCAGAGCAAAAGGGTCATTAAAACAATTAATGTCGAAAGCCTATCTTTTGAAAGCATTCCTAAGCAAAGAAGACATAGTGTCGAAACCACCCTTCCAGAAGCACTGGAGAAGTGGCCATGTTTAAAAACAAAGTATACCTTCCGAAACCATTTACTTCGAAAGGTAGGAAAAACGACAACTAAGGGTTTCGACCCTTTTGAAAGCATTTCTTAAAAAAAAAGAGGACAACCCATTCGAAACCATTCCTTTGAAATCATTTGACTATATCGAAAGCCAACCCAATCGAAAACTAACTCTTCGAAAGCAAAGTAGGCGCTACTTCAATTTAAAACAAAGGCATGTTTGGACCCCTTCAGAACCCTACATTTCAATCCTATTCCTTCCATCTCTGTCCAATTCGCTATGTACTAAATGTATTGATACCATGCGCATTGGCTTCGAAAGCAATAGTGGAAAAACGTCTAGGTCGGAACCCCTGGTACCGAAAATGGCGGAATATGCTAAAACATGTAAATTTTGTTTTTAAATTAAAAGAGAAACACTTTTCAATGAACCTTTTTTGTTTATCAAATTTTCATTGGTTGGTAAATTTCTTTTTCAAAAATGCTGCCAAGATTTCTGAATAAACAATTTTACTTTGCAAAATAACCCTTCTCCTTTTATAAATATATTAAACATTTTAGTCCCATGCCTTAAATAATTTTATAAATACATCAAAACACTTTGTAAAACTCTACAAAAATTCCAGAAAATTCGTTTTAATATGTTTGCTTACACATATAAATTTCAGACTCAAATTATTTATAATTTAATCGTAAATTATTTATAACCCAATAAATCGTTTTCTTCACTAGAAAATTAATATAAAGCCCACATTAATTCAAAATTTATGAAAATTTAAACCCATATCTACAATATCATTTTTGATCTAAATCTAAACATGCAAGACGTTGGATGTCAATTAATATGGTTTTCATATCAAAACATATCATAAAATCTATATGAACAAGCATAAATCATCAAGAAGTATACATAAGCATTTAATCCATCAAAACATGTCATAATCATGGAAAACATTTCCGATTCAACTTAAAACCGAAAATATTTAAGAAAATGATATTTGGTCATTATTCACCTTAGCTTTTGAGATTATGGATTCGAGATTTGATCTTGATTAAGTGATTTGATTCTTCTCTTGAATCCTAGATTTTATCTTCTTCCTCTTGTCAATGGTGACCGGCCTTAGAAATGTTTTTGCTTGAGAAATTTCTAAATGAACATGTTTTTTGATTTCCAAAGGATTTAGGGTATAATTTTACTATATTTTCCATTTTTCCCTCCCATATTTTCTAACACTTATTTCCATTTTAGTTCATTATTTCATTATACATGTAGGCACAACTACTTCTTATTAATCACAAACCTCAATTCTCTAATCAACTAACATTATTTTATTTTATTTAACCAATTAAATATCCAAAATAATGTTACTAAAAATATGGGGTGTTACCATCTCCCCTCCTTAAAGAATTTCATCGTCAAAATTACGATTAGGTACACAACTAAACAATCAAAGGTAAAACATACCATCACACAAATCAGGGTAAGCGTCTCTAATCCTGCTCTCAGTCTCATAAGTATAGTTTCTCTCATCGTCGCTCCATTGGACTTTCATTAATCTATCGGTCTTGTTCCTCAACCTCTTCCCATCTCTCGCGACTATCTGGACAGGCTTCCTAACTATATTCAAGTCTGGTTCCACTATTAAATCCTCTAATATAGTCGGTGCTATAACAGTGTCTGGATCCCTAATACATTTCCTTAGATGAGATACATGGAAAAAATCATGGACTCTTTCCAAACTACTCTGTAACTCTACTCTGTATGCGAGGTTTCCGGTCCTTTCTAAATAGGAAACGGTCCTACGAATCTCGATGCCAACTTCCCTGTTTTCCTGAACCTGCCATTCATCGGCGATACATTGATGGAAACGTGATCTCCAATAGAGAATTTTAAATCTTTTCATCTCCTATCTGCATAGCTCTTCTGTCTAGACTGAGCTTCCTTCATTCTTAACCTTATCAGCACATTCTTCTCCGCAGCTTCTCTTACCAAGTCGGAACCAAGGACTAACCTATTTTTGGTCTCCAACAACATGCGGCGATTTGCATGTTCTTTTGTACAAATCTTCAAACGATGCCATCCTTATACTAGGCTGATGACTATTATTGTACAAAAACTCGACTAGGTGTAAGTGGTCTTCCCATGATCCCCGAAAGTGTAATACACAAGCTCATAACAAGTCTTCAAGATCTTGTTAACTATTTCTGTTTGCCCCTCTGCCTACGGATGGTAAGCGGTACTCATCTTGAGCTTGGTTCCTAAAATCTCATGTAGGCTTTACCAGAGTTCGCTAGTGAATAATGAATCTATATCACTAACAATACTACTAGGAATTCCATGAAGTGTAACTATATTCTTCATAAATAACGTCGCTAAAACAGGTGTCGTCCTAATTGACTTAACTGGAATGAAATGGGCACTCTTGGTCAGTCTATCCACTATAATCCATATACTTTCATTTCCTTTACTAGATCTTGGCAACCTGTCAATAAAATCCATAGAAATAGAATCCTATTTCCATACCGAAATATCCAATGGCTGTAGCAACCCACTTGGTTCTTGATGCTCGGCTTTTACTTATTGACAGTTCAAACACTGTTGTACCCATAAGCCTACATCTCCTTTCATTCCTTACCAGAAGAAACTTCTTTTCATATCCTGATACATCTTCGTTCCTCTTGGATGAATAGTGAATTTCAAACGATGACATTCCTCCAAAACTTCCTTATGTCTCCTACATCTGGAACACATAACATACCCTTTTTTCTCAACCATCCACGTTGGTCAAGATTGAAATCCCTCATCATCGCTCTCCATTCCATCCTTTAACTTCCTGATCCTTTCAGCTAACACTGGATCCTCTTCTCGTTTAGAAGAAATATTCTCGATCACTACCGATTGATCTTCTAAATAAGGTAACATAGTAGATTCTCCACTAAACCCAGCCTCGGATCTTCACTACACTCTGCAAGTCAAAAACGCTTTCAAGTCTTTCCATTCTTCTATCATAGCCAACATTGCATTCTGATGCTTCTTACTAAGCGCATTTGGAACCTTGTTGCCTTTCCCTGGTGTGTACTCAATTCCAAAATCACAAGCGACTAAATACTCTAACCACCTCTATTGTCTCATATTCAGCTCCATCCGAGAGAACAAATAATTCAATGACTTATAATCTGTATAAAGCTCAATCCTCTCTCCCAAAAGGTAATCTCTCCACAACTTCAAAGCAAAAATAACTACAGCGAACTCTGAGTCATGCATTTGATATCAAACCTCATGCGGTTTATGCTGTCGAGAAGCACAGGCAATCACTTTACCTCTCTGTACCAACATGGCTCCTAATTCAGTTCCATGCACATCTGTATATACTACCAAATCCTGATTTCCTTCTGGAACAACTAATATAGGTGCATAAGTCAATGAGCGTTTCAAGCACTAGAATTCTTCCTCACACTTATCGGTCCACACAAAATTCACATCCTTTCGCGTTAGCTTGGTCACCGGTGCTGTTATCCGCAAAAAAACCTTTATAAACCTCCGATAATATCCAGCCAATTCAAGAAAACTTCTTACCTCAGTCACCGTTTCTGGTCCTTTCCAATTATTAACAGCTTCAATGTTATCTGGATCGATTGATAACCGCTTCTCCAAAACCACGTGACCAAGAAACTTAACTTCTCTCTTCCAGAAATGATATTTCGAAAACTTCGCCTTCAGCTGGTGTTCTCCCAAAGTTCAAAAACCACTCTAAGATGAACTTGATGTTCTTCCTCATCCTTTGGGTATATGAAAATATCGTCTATGAACACCAACGCAAATCTATCTAAGTGCTCTCTAAAATTTTGGTTTATCAAGTCTACGAAGAATGCTGGCCCATTAGTCAGTCTGAACGGCATAACTAACCATTTGTATGATCCATACCTGGTCCTAAATGCCGTCAAAGGTATACTATCTTCTGCCACCCTAAGCTGATTTAACCCTGTAGCCAAATCCAACTGAGAAAATATCTTGGTTCCACTCAACTAATCAAATAAATCATCAATTTTAGGCAAATGATATTGATTCTTATCGTCTTCTCATTCAACTTATGATAATCAATACACAGCCTCAACAATTCGTCCGGCTTCTTAGCCAACACTATGGCTGCTCCCCAAGGTGAACTACTTAGTCTAATAAAACTCTTCCCTTCCAAATTCACGAACTACACCTTCAACTCTCTCATCTCTATAGGTGTCATCTGGCTTGGTAGTCTACTTACCAGTCCTGCACCAGGAACCAAATCTATCTGAAACTCGGTGGCTCATTTCGGTGGCAATCCTACTATCGACTTGAAGACGTCTGCGAATTCTCTAACTATGAAAACTCGATTCAACTCGTCTTCTAACTCCATAACTCCCAACAAAGCATTTATCTCACAGCTAGGCTTTCTATAGTATATACAATCCGATCACTATAATCAGGGTGTCTAAGTGATATTTTTCCTATCGTGGCAAAATATCCTAGCATCATACTAACTTAACTAATCCATGCCCAATATGATTATGAACCCTACAAAGTCAAATACATGCAAACTGCAAATAAAGGTGTAACCTAGCAAGTCAAACTCTAAGTGGTCACATTTCATCCCAAGTGTCGCATACCCTCCTATCGGATTTGCAACCCTTAAGGAGGTAACTAAATATGTAGGTTCTAGGTTAAACTTATCTACCAAACATTGAGATATAAAAGAATGCGATGCAACAGTATTAAAAAGAACGCTAATAGACATACCATGAATCTAAAGTGTACCTTCCAACACTACCTTTCCTTTCTCCTACGCTGTTGGCTTCGAAGCAGCAGGCTCCAATGCATACACCTTGCCCTTCCCATCCTTGGCAGGCTCTTTGCATTGATTCATATAGTGGCTAATCTGATTGCAATTGAAGCACATGATATTCTTCTTCCTGATCACTTCCTTTACCTTTCCAGTACGACACTCATTAGCAAAATGTCCCTTCTTGTCGCAGTTAAAACAAACCACTTCAGACTTCCATTTCTTTGCTGCTCCACCTTTCTGAGCACCATTCTTGTGAAAGAACTTCCTTTTCTGGCCTTGCCCAACCTGGACTTCCTTCGCCTTACTCTTCTCTAGACAAGCAAGCATCTCCTCATGTCTCAAAGCCATCTCTATAACCACATCACAAGGGTCTCTAATATGAGGTAATGTAGCCCTTGCTAAGTTAGGCTTCAATCCCCTTATGAACTTCTCATTCCTCTTTAACACAATATCCATAGTAGCATACCCATACCTAGCCAACTCCACAAATCTTCTAGCATACTCCAAAACAGACATCTCTTCTTGCTCTAACTCAGCAAACTTCCTGAGCAACGTAGACTGCGCAGTCATAGGCATGAATCTCTCTTGAAACCTTCTCCTAAACTCAGCCCATGTCTTCTCCTCTTCATTTACTCCAACCGTCACACTATTCCACCAAAATGAAGCTGCTCCCTAAAACTATCTCGAAACAAGCCTTCTCTTCTACTCATCATTGAGCCCTATGTCTGTAATGATCCTCTCGCAGTGCAACAACTAGTTTTCCACTTCTATAACATCCTCAGTTCCAATAAATAGCTTCCCGCTAAGTCTAACATAATCTCTGCTCAAGATAGCATAATGGTTGACTGCCGGAGCTTCTTGAATTCTTACTCCAGCATTTCCTCCAACCACTTCAGTAGTAATTCCATCTTGCATCATGTTCAAGAAAGACTTATACATAGCTCCCATATCCACCTGTGGGATCCAAACACCAACATTTTTAGCTTGAGCCTGACATTGGTTCCTTCTCGTATTTGGTCGGGCGTTTCCATTGGTGGTGGTGTTGTCCCTGCCTAGGTTAACTCTTTCTCTTCTAGCGTCCATATCTGTATTCATGCCTCGTGAGATATAAAATAATAGCCTAACAAAGATAGGAGATTAATGGTATAGCGATACTTATATATAACAAATACAAGTACGTTACTATAGCGTTATCACATACTCCAATCTTACTCTAGTTCCTTAGGATTATGTTTTCAAAAATCATTTTTAGTCAAAGTATTTCATAAACCTATGCTCTGATACCAAATTGTAACATCCTTTATCTAGAGACCCAAAGCTAAGTGCTATACATGCTGTAGTAATCCATAGTATTGACTTCTGGCGACTAAATATGACTATGTTAGTAGTATCCATAATATTAAAAGCATTTGAAAGTGAAAAAAAATCATAGTTTCCAAAAAACAACATTTAACCGATTACATTTCAAAGCATATGTTTCACATTCAAATTACATATGATGATGCCCCCTTGGTTGACTAGAGTACTATATGAACATAACTGTCTTAATTACAACACAGTGGAATAAAACAAAATAAAACAGCAACTCCTAAATAGCTATTCGTCGGCCACCTGCTTATCTCCGTAAGATTTATTCATCAACCTACTGAAACCTAAAAAACCTCAACCCTCAGCATACTCAAATCAATTTTGAGCACTCGAGAGTTTAAGAAGAAAACATAATCTTCTAGTCGGACATAAAGTTTGGTGTGACTAATACTATACATCTCGATTATTTGATATTAAGTGATACCACATCGCTTAGCGGAACGTGTTTCCCCTCACTAATATCCTTTTAAAACATATCTTTTGCAAACCTTTTTCTATAACCAAAACTGGTTAAAACTGTAATGCATCATTATGTAAATATATATATATCTGGTAATAAATGAACTATTTGTCTGAACACTATAATTTTGTTTGGCTAACTAGTAACCTTTGGCTGACTCGAGCCTACCAGACAACAAAATCAAAATAATCTAACACATATTAAACACTCTTCTTCTGGACGATCTATCCCTAACTATCTATTAAATACTCCTCTTCTGGATGGTATGTCCCTAACTTAACATCTCCCAGGGTCACCTGATCCTAATGGTTTTGCGGGCTTGCTAATAACTAATCTGTATACAACATATATTCCCTTCTGTATGTAATCATAATTTTAGTCTTACCACTGACAAAGCCCTACACACTGGAATTTTTGATTAAATTAGCTGAGGCTAATAGCTAATGTATAAGGAGCGCTCTATCCCAGGCCCATATGGTATTCTAATACCCGAGTCATTTTACTTAGGGAAACCTTCCCATAAATTTTTCCTTGAAAAACTTTTCATCTCAAATTGATTTTAAACCTTTATACCAAACTTAAACAAGGAAAATATATACTTTATGCTTTATCCAAAATCACCTTACTATGTTATACACACACACGCACACACACACACTCAAACCTTAGTTGATAAAAACATTTAAACCTTTGAAAGTACCCCTTTCGAATCCACTAAAAGTATCCTTTTCTAAACCATTGAAAGCACCTCTTTCGAAACCAAGTAAAACCCTTTATTTCACCTAGGTTGAAAGGCCAATACCTTCCTTTCGAAATCATTCTCAAAACCTTTCGAAACCCTTGAAAAATCTTTCCTTCGAAAGCTATAAAACCATAGCATCTTTTCTAAAAACACTTTAAAATTGCCTTTTGAAACCATTGGAAAACCTTCCTTTTATCCCTTTCGAAACTTAACCTTTTGAAACCATTGAGGAACGACACCTTAGAAACCCTTCTTTAAAACCTTTCGAAAGAAATTGGATTCAATTTAAAACATGTGGAAAACTCCTTCGAAACCATTTAAGCCATCTCCTTCAAAACCATTTGGGTTTTTCTTCAACAGAGCAAAAGGGTCATTAAAACTATTAAAGTCGAAAGCCTATCTTTTGAAAGCATTCCTAAACAATGAAGTAATGGTGTCAAAACCACCCTTCCAAAAGCATTGGAGAAGTGTCCATGCTTAAATACTAAGTATACCTGTTGGGTACGTTTCTACTACCACCGAATCAGTATAAGGATGTAGCCACCGAACCATTCGGTACCTAACCAACACAAGGAGGAAGCCACCGAACCATTCGGTACCGGACCAACATACCCCACTTCCTAGCCAAATCAACTCCACTTCCCTTCCTAGCCGAACCAACTCCACTTCCCTTCCTAGCCGAACCAACTCCATTTCCCTTCCTAGCCGAACCAACTCCACTTCCATGTACCACCGAACCAGAGTGCAACCGAACCAGAACCTATTCCCACCATCTACTACCGGACCACAGTACTACCGGACCAAGGCGTATCGAACCAACACTACCAGGCCAGATTGCATCAGCCCAGGCTCACCAGTAGCTATATACATCCAAGACCCCTGCCTCCAGCCTCACTCTATAAATGAGGGGCAGGGGTACAACAATGGCAGACAAGTTTGAGAGCTCAAGCATGGATAGAACTTTCAAACAACTTTCAGTTACTTGTAATCAAAGCTTTGTACTTGTGATTTGAATAGAAAAGGAGAATAACATATAAAGTGGACGTAGGCACGTTCTGGCCGAACCACTATAAATCCGTGTGTCTTTTACAGTTTAGTCCCTGCTTTTTATACATTTGCATAAATCACCCAAATCACTAAGAACAACTTAAAATCGACTAAACCATACGACTTGGAGGTGTTTGCCCATTTTTTGTGCAAACATTTTTGGTGCTTTCACTAAGAACAGAGCTCGAAGCTTCAGCTTCTCCCACTCAACCCCTTTCCTATCAACATCGTTCATTGCTTTGAAAACATGCCTCCCGGACGGAAGAAGGATCTAACAAAGGAAAAACATTGCAACTAGTAGTATCCCAGATCTAGTAATCAGAGATCAAGACAATTGTCTGGTTCCAACAGCAAATGAAAATCAGGCAAATCCGACAGCCCCTGCTGCGGAACAACCAATTACAAGGACGGATCTGGACAGGGTTGTGGCTGAAGTAACTAACCGCTTCGTATCTCATCAAGAAGCCTTGGTGGACCAACTCACGTCACGCTTAAGGGATGATGAAGAATCCAACCGCAACACTGAATCATGGGGTGAGTTCCGGTCTGGAGGATCTGGGAGACGACAAAGGTCTTTCTTCTTCGAAGAGGCTAACAACAGAAACAACAATGGTAGGAGCCGAGCCCGGACTCAGCCCGAATTCCGACCCGAGGAAACACTTGGAACCGAACCCAACAGGGGAGGTACCAGGCAGGGGTCAGATGTAGTTGAGCCTGTCATGCTACCTAACCATGGAAACACCAATAGACGGGGCTAAGCTGGAGTTCAGCCCGAAGTTGGACCCGAGGAAGTGCTGAGAACAGAACCCAGCAGGGGAAGATCAAGGCAAGGGCCAACTATGGCTGACCCCAGCGTGCCCCCGTAAGACCAGAGGCAGCCATTGGAGAATGTTAGGAGTGACAGACGATACCATCCCTACAGGTCATCTGGACGGAATCAATCCCGTAGGGAAGAACCAAACTCATTTCTATCCGCTCCAAGTTCTGATGAAAGGATGGCGCGATTGTTCAGAGAATGTGTCCAACGGGACCAAAGGGACCAGGGGATAGGCGCTAGGGTAACCAGCCCCTTCACCCGCAATATCGAAACTGCCATCACCCCCCGGGAATGGAAAATGCCAATAATGGAACCTTACAAGGGAACCTCTGACCCCGTCGTACACTTACAGAGATACACCCAGCATATGCTCATGAGCGGAGCAACAGAGGGAGTGTTGTGTAAATGCTTCCCACTATTCTTGGCAGATCTAGCTACCTCCTGGTTTTGCCACCTACCCCAAGGGTCCATCAGCTCATGGGAAATGTTGAAAGAAAAGTTCATCAGCCAGTTCCGCATTCATATGGAACAACCCAAGGACGCTTATTCCTTATTTAATATCAAACAGAAACCCAGAGAGACAGTGCAACAATATCTAACCCGATTCAACGCCGCAGCGGCCGCAGTCCAAGATGCCGATGAAAAACTTATCCTAATGGCCCTCTGCAGTGGTGTACATCCGGATACTAAATTTGCTAGAAGACTAACCAAGGAAAAACCAGTTACTTTACCTGATTTCTTCCATGAAGCTGGAAAATATATGAGACTTGAAGACGCTGCCACTGAGAGGCAGTCAGGGCAACAGGCTAGGGCAGCTCCAGACAGGGTTCCCGCTGCAGCAAAGGATGTTCGGAGAAATGACTCTAGAGACAATGCTGGGGGCAAGAAGGGAGAAAAGCGCTTATATCGACAAGGACCAAGATTTGACTCCTACACTCCTTTGAATGAAAAAATCGAAAACAACTTCCTAGTCACCCAAGACGAAGTTAGATACAAGCGCCCCCCGCACAAGAAGGAGTTAGATTACGCACTCAAGTCTGGAAAGTTCTGCCGCTTCCACGAATCCCATGGACATGACACCAATGAATGCCACCATCTCCGGGACTTGATTGAAGAACACATCAGAAGGAAGAGACTGGAACGCTATGTAAAAAGCCAGAACAGGACTCCAGCTCCCGCCAATGAAAACCCAGGGTTACCCCTCCCAGAAGTAGGCGGAGGAAATCGCAACAACAGCGACTCTAGTCAAGAGAAGATAGTGGTCCATACCATATCAGGAGGACCACACATCGCCGACAGAAGCTGGGCAGAGATGGAAAGATACGGTAAGTCACTTAGAAACGATGAAGGCTACGTTAATTCTGTTATGGAAGAACGCCACCCGAAATTGAAAGAGAATGACGACATCACATTCAGTAGGCGTGATCTAGAGGGAAGGCAGTACCCGTACATGGATCCTATCGTCATCACTGCCTGGTTCGGCCCTGCCAAAGTTTTTCGAATTTTAGTAGACACTGGAAGCTCAATAAATATCCTATTCAAGCATGCTTTCGACAAAATGAAGCTGTCAATGAAGGATGTGTCTCCTTGCAACAAACCACTACATGGTTTCACTGGAGATGAAAAGATGCCCCTCGGGCAACTGGATCTCTTTGTTGAAATAGGAAGTCATCCCCGCTCCGTTGTGCGAAAACAAACATTTGTGCTAATAGAGAACCACTCGGCCTACAACGCCTTTTTGGAAGGCCAGCCTTGTCTGACTTCCAAATTGTCCTAGCCTGGTGGTGCCTGAAGATGAAATTTCCAACGGACAATGGAATAGGAGAAATAGAGGGAGACCAAGGCGCCGCTCGAGATTGCTATGTGACTGAACTTCGCAATAACCGCAGAAAAGATAAAGGAAAAAATGCAGAGACTCCTCTCTGCATGAAAAGCTTGGAAGCATAGTAACTAAAGAAAGTCCCTCCTCTTCGATATACCAGTGATACTTTCAATGAATTAGACCCCAGGGACAAAGAGGAGGAGGCCACCGCCGAGCCTGCAGAGGCTATGGAATTCGTAGCTGTAGACAAACATGACTCAAGTAGACTATTGAAAGTCGGATCTCAACTAAAAGAAGAATTAAAGGATCAACTCATTGATTTTCTTCGCCACAACATGGATGTATTTGCATGGACGCACGCTGACATGAAAGGAATCTCCCCAGACGTAGCATGCCACGTACCGAACGTCGATCCCACCAAGGTGCCAGTAAAGCAGAACAAGAGAAGCATGGGGGCAGAACGATCAGCAGCCCTCAAGGAAGAAGTAAAGAACCTACTTGCCAATAACTTCATACGAGAAGCCGTCTACCCAGAATGGATCGCCAACCCGGTGCTGGTAAAGAAGGCTAATGGGAAGTGGCAAACATGCATCGAATTCTCCAACTTAAATGACGCTTGCCCGAAGGACTGCTTTCCAATCCCCCGAATCGATCAGCTCGTGGACAGCACAGCCGGACATGAACTCTTATCCTTTATGGACGCATACTCAGGATATAACCAGATCCCTATGCACGCCCCCGATCAAGACCACACTAGTTTCACCACTGACCGGGGATTGTACTGCTACAGAGTAATGCCTTTTGGACTTAAAAACGCCGGAGCTACTTATCAGCGCCTCGTCAACAAGATGTTTACGGAACTAATAGGACGAACTATGGAAGTTTATGTGGATGACATGCTGGTAAACTCGAGGAAAGCTAACGATCATATAAACCACCTGAACAAGATGTTTCAAGTACTTCGCCAAGATGGAATGAAGCTGAACCCTCTAAAATGCTCCTTCGGAGTATCGTCGGGAAAGTTCTTGGGATTCATCGTCCATGCCAGGGGGATTGAAGCAAACCCCGAACAGGTTCGGGCTTTGCAAGATATCAAGATACTATCCACTCGAAGAGAGATGCAAAGCCTAAACGGGAAAGTGGACGCCCTAAGCAGGTTCATCTCTAAAGCGACCGACAAATGCATCCCTTTCTTCGAAGCTCCAAAGAAAGGCAAAGGAAAGTTCGAATGGACTGACGAATGCTCGACAGCCTTCCTTAACCTGATCGAACACCTTCAGAGACCACCAGTACTCTCAACTCCAAATGAAGGCGAAGAACTATACCTATACCTTGCTGTATCGTCCCATGCTTTAAGCGCCGCTTTGGTGAGAGAAGACAACCACGCACAGCGGCCCGTATACTTTGTAAGCAAGAGATTTACAGGGGCAGAAACCAGATACTCTAAACTTGAAAAGCTAGCATACCGTTTGCTAATCACGTCACGGAAACCACGACACTATTTCCAGTCTCATTCCATCAGAGTTTTAACCGATCAACTGCTAAGGCAGGTACTCCATCGCCCCGACACTTCTGGGCGACTACTTAAGTGGTGCATTGAACTGAGTCAATATGATATCACCTACTATCCTCGCATCGCCATCAAAGGACAAGCCATAGCCGATTTCATTGCCGAATTCACTATTAACGAAGGTAAGGAGCAATCTGAAATAGCAGAAGATATCAAGTGGAACCTCTTCGTAGATGGAGCATCAAATGAACAAGGCTCGGGGGCAGGTGTTGTGATAATCACCCCTAGGGGAAGGAAGCTGCACTATGCCCTAAGGTTGGAATTCGCTGCCACCAACAACGACGCAGAATACGAAGCAGTGATAGCCGGATTAGAACTTGCCCTGGAGATTGGGTCGGTTCTTTATGTCTCCATAGTGATTCTCAACTTATTGTAAATCAAATACTGGGAGAATTCCAGACTCGAGGAGAACGACTTACAGCATATCTAAAGAAGACCAAGCTGCTGCTCAGTCAATTGGATCACTATTTAATCAAACACATTCCTCGAGAAGAGAATCAGGAGGCCGACGAACTGGCAAAGCAAGCTAGCATGAAGGGCGGCACCGCTTTCGGAACAATAACCATCTCAAAGCAACTAGCCCCGAGTTACGAGCCAATGGATATGATAGCTGCAATCGAAGAAGAAACTTGGATGACACCCATCCGGAAGTACTTACAAAGTGGCACACTGCCCGACGGGCGTAACGAAGCTAAGAAAATCTTAAGGAAAGCTTCCCGCTACACATTACAAGAAGGCATCCTCTATCGGCGCGGTTTCTCTAATCCCTTATTAAGGTGTATCGCTGGAAGGGAAGCCAAGGGAGTCTTGTCCAACATCCACCAAGGAAGTTGTGGAGATCACACTGGAGGGCAGACTCTAGCAAAGAAAATACTCCGATATGGGTATTACTGGACCACTTTAAACAAAGACGCCTTAGACTTCGTCAAAAGATGTGACAGATGTCAGAAATTTGCTAAGATTCCTCGACTACCAACAAATGAGATTACTCAGATGACCAGCCCTTGGCCCTTTGCGATATGGGGAATTGACTTGATTGGCGAACTGCCAATGGGCTGAGGCAGAGCCAAATATGCCATAGTGGCAGTCGACTATTCCACCAAATGGGTGGAAGCGGAGCCTCTGAATAAAATATATTCGGTGAAAGTTATTAACTTCTTTATCAAAAATGTTTTATGCAGGTACGGGGTTCCACTCAAAATCATATCGGACAACGGACTTCAATTTGACAGCGAAGAATTCACCGACTGGTGCTAAGAGCACGGAATTCACAAAAGCTTCTCATCTGTAGCTTACCCCCCGGCAAACGGACAAGTCGAAGCTGTCAACAAAATTCTCAAAACTCTAATCAAGAAGAAATTTGAAAAGTCAAAAGGCGCTTGGGTGGATGAACTTCCTACGGCACTTTGGGCCTACCGCACATCTTACAGAACATCAACAGAGCATACTCCTTTCTCTTTGGCATACGGATCGGAGGCCATGCTCCTAGTTGAAACTATAGTGCCTTCCCACCTAGGATCCACTACAACCCAGAAGAGAACGAAGAAATCTTCCACATGTCTTTGGATCTAATTGAGGAGAGAAGAAACGATGCAGCACTCAAAGCGGCAGCTCACAAGCAAAAAGTGGCAGCACAATACAACTCCAAATTCAAGCGCCGCAGCTTACAAGAAGGAGATCTTGTCCTCAAGCGGATCTTCCCGCGCCCCGGAGCGCTAGATCCAATCTGGGACGTACCCTATGTAATTCATAAAGATCTCCACAACGGAGCTTATATTTTGTCAACAGTGGACGGAGAGGTGTTCCAGAGGGCATGGAACATCCGACACCTTCGTCGATACTTTTCTTAACTTGTACTGCCCATATGAAGTGAATTAACAAAGAGAATCAGTGGACGTAGGCATTTTCATGCCGAACCACTTTAAAAATCTTGTCTCTTTTTAACTTGTTCCTTTATATCTCGGCTGCTTGTTAAGCTTTATACTTTTCTGTTGAACAAAATCCTGTATAACGACATTTCCGTTCTGGACACTTCACGACACAACCTCACCTGGACAAGACCTAACAGTTACTATACGAATCTATGCCCTCGTCAATGAGACACTTTTGCTCCAGCATCCCTCTGCTGCGGGTTAACTCATTGCTCGCGACGGCCCTCAAAGCCAACTATAATGAGCCGATCATAAGCCACCGAGAAGGCCGACTATAGCCGAGGCATCTCATTACGGTGTTCGGCTCGCCGTCGACTATGAACCTATTATAAGCCCCAACATAAGGTGTGGCCAGCCAGGGGCAGTTCACAGTTGACGATCGGCACCCACGCTAGCCGGCCACAGTAAATCGAATAATACCCACGATTACGGGCCATAATGGCCCGGGTAGTGACTGTGCGCGATCTCGGCTCCGATGTGTCTTAAGTACGGCTGTGGTAAAAAAGAAAACTCCCCACGGAGGCATAAGATGGGTGACGAATGTCTCCAAGACCCACAGCTAGGGAAAGTGACTACAAAACCCGTTTGCCACGAACTTAAGCACATCGAAGGCCTTCCGTGATTGGAAGTTTTACTATTTCTTATATTTCTATTTTATTTATAAAAACTTTCCTCCTATCCTCTATAACGATCACTAAAGCACAGGACACAAAATGGGAGACACTCGCTAGTGGAAATGAGAACTCACAACTGGATAACAGGTCACTCAGCTGCATTCCATCCTCAGTCACACAAGACATTCAAAGCTACCGTCTACCACTAAAACATGAAGGGCGGTACTTCCTTTTCTTGTACATAAGCATGTAGCTATATCCTATTAGCACATCACACTAACATTGCGAGACATGAAATTACATTTTAAGCAAGAGCTTAGCATCAAACACAATTGAATCACTAGCACATGCACGGCTATATTTTATGCAACACATCAAAATAACAACAACATTCAAACATGACAAAATCAGCTTATGTTATAAAATTACATGTCGTTCATCACAAATGACATAATTACAACCCAAAAGTACATTAATGTTTTGGAGCTAGTATGTACAGGAATGTCAAGTAAAACCAAAAATGCCCGGATCAAGTCAAAATAGTCGGCAGCATCAGAAATTCATCTCTATCCTTCCACCCCCCCAAGATCTACTTGACCGCAGGATCAGAACTCCCTGCATGCTGACCAGAGGTCCCACCTGTCCAATTCAGGAGAAGAATCTATTAGACAAACGATAGGCGATCAAGTTAAGGAAAGATTAAAAGGGAAAACTTACCAGCGCCTGCTCCCTAATCATCGTCCTCCAACTGCACACCCACTTCATCAGCAGTAAGCAGCCACATGCCCTCCTTCACCACCACCTTCTCCTCCTTGGTGAACTGAGCAGTAACCACATCCATCCTGAAAGCCGCACCACCTTCCTTATCCGCATCAGCCTTAGCCTCCTCTAGAGCCCGAAGGTATATAGCCATGACCCGGGGATAGTCGTCCATCCAAGACAGGTTGCCCTGCTTCCAAGTATGGAAGTACATGTCCTGGAGAATCTCATCCATCATCCCCTCGTTCTCCTCAAACTCCCTCATCCGGGCCTCAGAAACCGACAGCCTTGCGACGGCAGCATCTCTCTCCAATCGGTATCTCGAGCAGTCAGCCTGAAGGGATTTCCGCATCGCCTCCATCTCCTCCTTCAGCTTGGCTTGAGCAAGCTCTGCGGCCTTAAGCCTCCCAGATAACTCCTCTACCTGCTCAAGATCCGCTTTCCGAACCTCATCCACCGTTGGATAGCCATGTCAATTCGTTCTTTGCAAACAGCCTCCATTTTTCGCAACTCAGCCTTGCTAGCCTCTTCCATGGTTTTCTTTAGTCGTTTGGAGGCCGCCTCATGCTGGGATATTTGGATGGCCTGATCGACAAGCTAATTGGCCTGATCAAAAACCATTAGCCACAACCGAATGTTAGCACTTCCGATTTCCTCTCCAGCTTTGACCAGTCGGGCATGGTGCGCCATCAGTTTCCTGGTCTCCTCAGCCACCCGATCGATGTTTGCCTTGTCCTCATCCCCCATAGTCACGATCCGAGTGGTCAACAAATCGAGATCCAAAGACTTAGCCTCATCAAGCACCCTTACCATAGGATTGCGGGGTAGGAGGTTCTCACCGGTAACCTCATCGAAGGACATATCAGGGAAGTTCGGATCCAGGTCCGGATGACCTGCAAATGGGTTGCAAGCCAAGCTGGGACGATCTATCGGAGTGACAGTAGGGTTCTCAGATGGATGCAGAGAGGGTACAAAATCAAAAGTCTCCTCCGTAATATCCTGAAGCGGCTGAGTTGGAGGCTGGGGACGAGATGGAGATTCGAACAAGTAGCAGCCCCTCTTCTTCCTTTGGATATCTTCTTCAATAATCCCGAGAAGAGGACGATAGCCGACTATGTCCCCAGGGCGGCTAACAGGAGGCTTCGGTCTAGCAGAGGCCCTGAGTAGCTTGGAATGTTCAAGGCGGTGTCGAACATCTGATGTTTTGGCCACCTCGCCTGCCCCTGGAATAAAGAATAGGTGTTACGAGCGTACAATGATCCGTAATTCAAGAAATATGTTATGTTAAAAGGAGTAAGAAGACGCATTTCTTATACAAACCCTAAAGGGGAGTGGGATACTGCAATAGGTCCTGAATCTCATTTCAGGACGGGAGCTGGCCATAAAATATTACTAAGTCCTTATCATAAAGGGAGTCTGCGGAAGTCAAAAATTCACCTTGAATCACCGAAGTCTCCTTAGCCGGAATACTCTGAGAAGATGAACCGGCACCAGTCCCGGCCTTATCAGTTTCCTTCGGTTTCTTCACCAAAGCCGACCCTTCTTCCAACCCCTCAACAGCTTGGCGGAAAGCATCATCCGTCCACTCTTGAATCTCACCTGCTTGCCCAGAGGTCAAGGCCCCAACGCCGCTATCACTTTGTCCCTCGCCACCATTGCCACCATCACCTTTTCCGTCACCTCCGCTCTCCTCCTCGCCCCTTTCCTCCTCTCCACTTTCCTCCTCCGGAACATCTGGGCACGTACTGGCAGAGGGTCCATCAGACTTCTTGAGCTTCTTCCCCCCGACGACTGGCGGTACCGAGAAGGGTCTCCTCTTGCTGCTCTTTGTCGTGGCCCCTCCTTTTGCTTTGGCAGCTCTTTCCTCAGCCGTATCCCTCTACTTGACCACAGACTGATGTGGTAGAATCAAGTTGTGTCCCAGGAGAGTGGCATTCCTGATTAGGTAAGAAGCTGACCTCTCCTTTCCTGAAATGGCCTCTATCTCCACGGCCATCTGAACCAGATGATCATTCTCCACGACCGCAAAGCCATCTGTCGCTAGCAAGAGATAAAAGCACATAAGAAGAGGCATCTCAGTCAGAACAGAAATTATAAACAAGCTTCAACTTACAGCCAGAGGTGAAGCGGTGGATCGAAACGGTGTCATCCTGGACGAAGAACCATTCCTTCTTAAACATGGTGAACTTTGAATACAAGTCCAAGACCAGCTTGAAGGACACGGCCGATTCCAAGCTGATGTATGGAGACCCCTTCTTGTAACCTCTCAAGTTGTATAGATACCGAATCTCCTGGTTAGAAGGGGGGCGCCCGTACTTTCTCTGGAAAATCATGAATAGGCACACCAAGATAGCATAGGAGTTGGGCTGGAGCTGGAAAGGGGCCACCTTCAAATAGGTGACGAAGCTAACTATCCAAGCATTGATTGGAGGAATGGCTCCGCACATGCAGTGGTACCTACTATAAGCGAAGTATCCTTTAGGGGGATTATATGGCATGACCCCCTCCCCTGGCAACAACATGCGTGCTCTATCAATCCCAAAGGAGCGGGAGATAACATCAAGCTGCTCCTCTCTGAGAGAGCTCGGAAAGCAATCAGGAGGAGAGTTCAGAAGCTCTTGGGGACCATACCCATCTACTAGCGATCTCGGGGTGGGTCCACGACGTTCCGGTCCTGGCTGGGCTGGGGGCACAACGGGGGACTCTCTTCTATCCGTAGATTTTCTCTTTTCTGATCGAGTTTCCACTTTGCGAGACATTATCTGCAACACCAAAAACAAACACGTCATTAGAAGTAGAGATTTAAAAAACAAGTTTCATTCGGCAATACGAAAGTGTCATTCGGTACTTGCAACCCCTCGAACTCATTCGGTACTGAAGATTTTTCAAGTTCATTCGGTATCAGGTTCATTCGGTGCTAAATGTTTTCATGATTCATTCGGAATTAAGTCCATTCGGCATTGAAAACCTTTAAGTTCATTTAGTAAAACAAAGAAATTCAACCTTAAGAAGTCGTTCGGCAGAAGAGAACCTACCTGGACCGGCAGCTAAGATTGGATCGGCACAATGATCGATTCGGCAGATCAGAATTGATTCCGCTATTTCGATCGGTAAGGGATGACGAAGGTATGGAGCCTCTACTTATAGAGGAAGGTTGGATAGCCGGACCAGCCGGTTCGGTCCTCGGGCCGAATATGGTCGTCCAAACTAAAACAAAGCACGACATATGCTAGCATATGCCCTACTTTGGGGGCAAATGTTGGGTACGTTTCTACCACCACCGAATCAGGATAAGGATGTAGCCACCGAACCATTCGGTACCGAACCAACACAAGGAGGAAGCCACCGAACCATTCGGCACCGGACCAGCATACCCCACTTCCTAGCCAAACCAACTCCGCTTCCCTTCCTAGCCGAACCAATTCCACTTCCCTTCCTAGCCGAACCAACTCCACTTCCATGTATCACCGAACCAGAGTGCAACCGAACCAGAACCTATTCCCACCATCTACTACCGGACCACAGTACTACCGGACCAAGGCGTACCATACCAACACTGCCAGGCCAGATTGCATCAGCCCAGGCCCACCAACAGCTATATACATCCAAGACCCCTGCCCCCAGCCTCACTCTATAAATAGAGGGGCAGGGGTACAGCAATGGCAGACATGTTTGAGAGCTCAAGCACGGATAGAACTTTCAAACAACTTTCAGTTACTTGTAATCAAAGCTTTGTACTTGTAATCTGAATAGAAAAGGAGAATAACATATAAAGTGGACGTAGGCATGTTCTGGCCGAACCACTATAAATCCGTGTGTCTTTTACAGTTTAGTACCTGCTTTTTATACATTTGCATAAATCACCCAAATCACTAAGAACAACTTAAAATCGACTAAACCATACGACTTGGAGGTGTTTGCCCATTTTTTGTGCAAACAATACCTTCCAAAACCATTGACTTCGAAATGGAGGAAAAGCGCCAGCTAGGGGTTTCGATCCCTTCGAAAGCATTTCTCAAAACCAAAGAGCACAACCCATTCGAAACCATTCCTTTGAAATCATTTGACCAGGTCGGAAGCCAACCCAGTCGAAAACTAACTCTTCTAAAGCAAAGCAGGCACTACTTTAATTTAAAACAAAGCATTTTTTGATCCCTTCGGAACCATATGTTTCGATCATATACCTTCTGCTTATATCCAATGCTATGTACCAAATGTATTGATACCATGCGTATTGGCTTCGAAAGAAATAATGGCGAAACGTCTAGGTCGGAACCCCTGGTACCGAAAATAGCAGAACATGCTAAAATCATGTAAATTTTGTTTTTAACTTAAAAGAGAAATAATTTTCAACTAACCTGTTCTGTTTATCAAATTTTCTTTAGTTGCTAAATTTCTTTTTCAAAAGTGCTACCGAGATTTTAGAAATAAACAATAATTTTATTTTGCGAAATACCCCTTCTCCTTTTATGAATATATAAAACATTTAACTCCCATAACTTAAACAATTTTATGTATTCATTAAAGCACTTTGGAAAATCCTACAAAAATTCTAGAAAATTATTTTCAGTATGTCTTCTTACATATATAAATTTTAGAACCAAATTATTTATAATTTAATCGTAAATTATGTATAACCCAATAAATCATTTTCTTCACTAGAAAATTAATATAAAACCCACGTTAGTTCAAAACATTATGAATATTTAAATCCATCTCTACAATATTATTTCTGATCTAGATATAAAATGACAAGGCATTTGGATGTCATTTAATAGGGTTTTCTTATCAAAACATATCATAAAATCTATATGAAAGCATAAATCATCAACAAGTATACATAAACATTTAATCCATCAAAACATGGCATAATCATGCAAAACATTTCAGATTCAACTTAAAATAAAAAACAGTTAAGAAAATGAGATGTGATCATTATTTACCTTAGCTTTTGAGATTAAGGATTTGAGACTTGATCTTGATTAAGTGATTTGATTCTTCTCCTGAATCCTAGCTTTTATCTTCTTCCTCATATTAACGGTGGCTGGCCTTAGAAATGTTTTTACTCGAGAAAATATGAAATGAGCGTATATTTTGATTTCCTAAGGGTTTAGGATATAAGTTTACTATATTTCCCATTTCCCTCCCTTATTTCCTAACACTTATTTCCATTTTAGTTCTTTAGTTCATTGTACAAGTAGGCACGACTACCCCTTGTTAATCACAAATCTCAATCCCCTAATCAACTTACATTATTTTATTTTATTTAACTAATTAAATATCCTAAATAATGTTACTAAAAATATGGCGTATTACATTTAATTAACTAAATCGTATAAAATATCTTAAATTAAAACTCAATGGACTTAGTTAATTTTTATAAATTATCTCAAACTGATAAATTTTTCATAAACTTAGTTAATTTATTATTGTTGTTGTAAACATAATTAACTTACTGTTATTATTATATACTTATTTAATTTTTACAAACTTGTTTTTGTTATTATTATTATTATTAATTATAAAACATAGCTGACTTAGTCAATTTATTATTATCATTATAAACTTTGTTAATTTTTATCAAACTATGGTTTATTGTTTTTATTAATTATTATTATAAACTTAGTTATTTTTTTATCAAACTTAGATTATTTTTATAAACATATTTCATTTTTATGAAATTTAGTTAATTTATTCATACTATTGATTATTATTATTACTAAACTTATAAACTATCTCAATTGCTAAAACATAAAATGCCATAACTTATATTTTAATTAACTTAAACTTATAAATTATCTCAAATTTAAACTCAATTGACTTAGTTAGCTTTTATAAATTATCTCAAACTGATAATTTTTTCATAAACTTAGTTAATTTATTATTGTGTTGTAAACACAGTTAACTTACTGTTATTATTATAAACTTAGTTATTGTTATTATTATTATTAATTATAAAACATAGTCGACTTAGTTAATTTGTTATTGTTGTTGCAGCTGCTGCTGCTGTTGTTATAAACTAAGCTAATTTTTATCAAACTATATATGTATACATAATTTCATCTTAGGCATCCAGCCATGGATTCTTGTCAAGGGAACCTATATGGTCAAACATATAAGATTGTTAATGGGATAGTCTTACATGAGTACTAGCTATCCTGCACAAATACATACATAAGTACGTACGTACATTCATACATATACATATACATACATATATATACTGCAACATATATTGCTCGAGGATTGCCAAGCAATATAATATAAATATCCGCCGGAAACATTCCCCACATCCTGTATAAATTAAATAAACCAAATTGGTGTAAACTGCTGTTAGTTTAATATCAAATTGGTGTGTAATAAAAGTATCACAAAATTTATATAAAATAAGTCAGTAAATAGAGTTACCGGCATAACCTTCCTGGATAGTCGGGATTTCTACTATCTTAAATATAAATTACGGGGTTAGTCTGGATTTTCACTATCGTAAAATAAAATTACAAGGATAGTTGGGATTTTCGCTATCCTAAATATAAATGAAAATATATCTTGGTCAAACACATTTAATTTTTCAAATGCAAACCTTCCTGGATTGAATATGACACTTGAGAACATAAACAAAATGCATTGTATCAACATGAATTATCTAAAATTTTCATTGAACATTTTTTGGGTCAATGTACTTAAAGACTTACTTGCAATAAAAATAAAATCCCGATGCACAATGACATTTTGGCTGAAACATTTGAAATGTGTAAACAATAGGAAAAGATTCATCCATTGTACTCTTGAAACTCTGTAATGACCCCGTAAATTTTAACTATTTTAATAACGTAATTAACTAAAATTTTGCTTGAAATTTAAAATTTATTTAGCAATGAAAATTTGGTATTTGGTATGCAACTACTCAAACATAGCAAATGACAGATTATCATTGATAAATATGAATATTAGTTCTGTTGTGTGATTTTCAATTTCAATTTAAAATCAGTTAATTTGAAGAGAATAAAATATTTTGAAATCTGAATATTTTGTATAATAAAAACGTAAACTTTTTTCCAAGTGAGACGTCATATTTCGTTTCGCAAAATTTAGATTGCTCTAGCACCGTTTATCTTATTTTCAACGAATTTGCAGCAGTTTGGCAATGAATATCGACTTTTGATAGGATGATCGTATCGTTGATTTCTGTGTGCCATTTTGTTCGTCTAGTCATGCTGATCTCCGCAGTATATTCATTGGTGTATTTCGGCACCCGGTATGTGGTAGAATTGACAAAACGATTCGCCGTACCGGTTCCGTATTTGGCCCTTTAAGTTTCCAGTGTCCTTTCTACTCCACCGTGTAATCGAATAGCCATCTAAAGTTAATATTTTTCAACTCTTGACTTTTGTTATTCCATGTCGATTGCTATTCTACCGGTTGCTTCTATTTCCATCTATTTTTATTCCTATTCGTTTGCTCCCATGCTTTGAAAGAGAAAAATATAAACAATATATATAAAGTTGTTATGTACGAAACATGTCTTCTTTCTGCTGCCACTTCTTTTCTCCCCAACTATACCTGCTTAATATTTCTTCCTCCATGGAACTTATATATATTTCTTTTCTTCTTCTTTCATGCTCAGCATCCCCTACGTCCACACTTCATCGTCGAAACCCACCACCGCCCTTGTTTCGTGAACCCGCCGTCGACCTCTCTTCCACCACACTCAACCCCTCACCGACCTTACCGCCACCCTCTTTATCTCCACCACTGCCCAGACTTCCGCCCATAGCACCGAAACCCACGATCTTCGACCCCTCCACCTTTCCCATCCGCTACTCCATCCTCCTGAGTAGCCGCTCACCAGCCCCACCCAGACTCGGACTGCCATCATCCAGCCCCACCTCACATATCTCCACGACCTGGCACCTCATCCACTCCCACCAGCGCCGAACACACCATCTACCACCACAACTCCTGCAGCCTATCTCCAACCAAGCTCCAACAATCACTTCCCAACGATTCAGTCGAACTCGTCATGAACGACAACACCACATGACCCACCACCCATTCCATCCTTCGCCATCACCACTCTACTGCCCCAGATCCCCACGTCAGCCGACCTCGCCTCCCACCGCCTATGCTTCTCCATGCATCCACCCTATCACCCAAGACAACTCAGCACCACCGAAATAATCACCTCCTTCCCCCATGCTAGCATGCTACCCCACACACTCACCACCTTCCTTCAAAACTGGGTTGCGTCTTTGCATGTATGTTTATATATTTAAACAATTATTTCATATATATATATGTATGTATGTATGTATAAGTTTATATTAGTATTTTTTTTGTATTATCTGTTTGTATAAGTTATAATAGTATTATATATATATAATCTGTTTGTATATCAAATTCTGTTATTTATAATACATAAGTTTATATTTGCTTATAAAGAGTGAATTTGGTATAGTAAAGTTGATGTTGTTATATTTATATATATATATATATATATATATATATATATATATATAGTGTTTGTACCAAAATTGGGCACAACACTCTTCAGAAATATTTGAAGAGATAAAATGAAGAAAATAAATGGAAAAGGAGGATTATCTAACAAACACTTCTAACACAGATAAGAGAAACGTGCAGAAACACAGGGATTTAGAGTGGTTCAGCGTATGGCCAACGTCCACTATGAAATTGATGACTTTTATTAACTTTTACTTGTTGGTTATAGCGGATTACTGCAGTGAATTTTGAGTACAACAGTGATATTTGAGTAAAAAATGATTTTGGTAGAGTCTGGAAGTAGGAGAACCAAAAGTCTCTTTTCTGTATGTCCTAGGCTACTATTTATAGGCGTAGGCAGCAAGTATCTTGCTTAGATCTCGGAAGACCCCTTCTCTCATGTGGGCGGGCCCACACGATCGATCCCATGTCATTTGCACTCGCTCCGTGATCGATACGAATGAATTTCGTATTGATCAAGATTTGTCCCAATCAAGTCAAAATTGAGCATGAACATTCTCTAAGTTGTATGTAAGCTCCTATGAAAATTTGGTGGCATTTAGACTTATAGATTATGAGTTATGATCAATGCAACTTTGGGCTTTTCAGTTGCTGTTCTCTTCGCATCGATCTCCTTCGTATCGGTGGTTTCGCATTGATGTGAGCACATGCTTACTTGTTGATGTGGCGCTTGTTTTAGGATCAATCCGAAGTTCATGCTGAATCGATCGAGTCTTCCTAATGTTTAGGCCTCTTTTGTATCGATCTGACTTGGTCTTGTTCATATCGATCGGCTACGCTTCATTTCGTATCGATCCTGCTTGTGTACTTCATATCAATGTATGGATATCTACTTCGTATCGATCTGGTAGCTCTGTTCGTATTGATTGAAATTATTTTTCTCGTATCGATTGCCACTATTCTATTCGTATCGATCGCTGGTCGATCGACACGAAGTAGCGGTTGGACGTCGGTTAATCGATACGAGCAAGCAGAAGATGATAGATGCGAATAACGCCGCCTCCTATGGATACAAACATGTGTTCCCCTGATCGATAGAAGCTATGCGCGCCCGATGGATTCGAATCAGATCGATTCAAATGTGGTTTATTCCTAGTGGTATGATGGATACGAACAACTTGATCACTTGAGTTGCATCGATCATAACTTGAGCATACGAACTCGGATTGACTTGAAATTTGGAACACTGGCTTCTATAGTTTTGTTTGTCTTGTTAGATCAATTGTAGCTCGTTCTGGACTCAAATAAAATTTATCGACATCCATTGCGAACCTATGTATAATCGATCTTCGGGACGAACTGTCTTTGGTTTTTAATCAATTCCTTGGTGTCATGGCCTTGCCAAAAGGCGGGATAACATTTCCCCCCTAAGGTATGTCTTGTGAGAAGACGATGTGCTTTGAAAAGTTGCAATTTTCAACCTGAACAGTTTTATCTGACTCATCTGAACGGTTGTTGTCTTTTCTTTGAAAGAAGTAACCTTTGATTGATGTTTAGTAGTACAAATAAAGGATGGTTGACGGCCAGTTGCTGCACTGTGCACTGTTGTAACTGAGCATTGGACGATAGAATACCGTTGACTGCTATTGTGATTGCCATCAAGTGAGCATTTAATTCCTGTAAATGTTAAGAATTAAACGTTGAGTTATGGTATATAGGATATACCCAACATTGGCTCACGTCAACGTCGGTTCGTTCACGAGTCGTTATCGAGTTCTTTAGTTCTTTTTAGATCGAATTTCGTATCAATCCTCTCCTGAATCGATGTGAAATTCGAGTTATATCGATGATAAATAGTCGTTTAAAGAAATTTCTTTCGCAGCGATCCTCTCCTAGATCGATTCGAGACGTTGGAATGCATGCTTCGTATCGATGGCTATCGATACAAAATGGATAGTCGCCAGAGATGTTTGGTATCGATGGATACAAGTTCTTGGGTCTTGAAGTTGATAGATAAGAAATACGCGTTTCGTATCGATAGAGTTGAATGGTCCATATATAAATTTGCAGTGATTTTCGTATCAATGGTCACAAAACAGTGCTCTTTGGATCGATCCATATTGATGGATACGAAGTGCTGATAGATACGAAAGTTAAGCTCCAGACCGCTTGCTTCAAGTTGATGGATACAAAGGTTATTCTTCGTATCGATAACATTTTGACCGCTTCCATCTGTTCCTGTCACTGGGATATGAAACGTTCTCTTTGTTGGACACGAACCCATACAAATACTTTTTGGACTTAGACATATTTCTCACTTGCTCCTGTTCCTACTTTTACTTCGTATAGATCTTGAAAAAATAAAAAGAATGAAAAATTCATCTCCCAAAACAGTCAACTCATTAACTCCTAATCCAATTTCTTAAACTAGGTAACTATTGACCAAAAACCTTTCTATAATGATAAGATTCGAGTTTTGTAGCATTCCATCTAAGGTGATGGCCAATTCCGGCATCATTGGTGTTAGAACGTGGTTAGGGTAAGGGTGAGGAAGAAATTAATGGCGTCTTGGAGGCATAGAGAAGAAGGAGAGCAATTGATGGAGACGATGGAGTCACTGACTTTAAGCCATTGCATCAAACCTGTATCGATTAGGAGATGGTGGGAGTCGCCTTGTATCGACCTGGAAAACATGGTTGTTCCTATCGATGTAGGTTGATTGATGCGAAAGGCACTACCGATACGAAATGAACCGCTACGCACAGGTCCTCGGTCCAAGTTCCGATCGTTACGAACTCATGTTTCAGGGGAAGGATCCAAGTTAAATCTTGATGATATGAAACATAGCCCTTTGCACATTTGAATACCTGACTCCGACGAGCTTCAATATAGCGTAATTGGACTTGACTTTTTCAGTGCATATTTGACTACCCTACGAAGCTTGTCGATGGAACTGTAATTTAACAAAATTTTAACGAATTTTAACTTGGATCGATCTCTAAGGTCTGGATGGCATGGTTGTGACGGTCAGTGATGGACGGTCAATCCAGTTGAATCTCGAAGTCTCATCATTCGAAGCTTTTTTTATTTCCATGAATTTTCTTGACTACTACGCAGCACTACACAACACAACACATTCACAAACTTCACACTTGGGGACACACGAGCTTATTATCATCTAATGGTGGTTTTGGATAAGATAATCAGTTATGGAATCCATAAGTTCACCACAGCGGGAGGCACAAAGTTCATCTCCTTTGGTAATATAAATACCAGCTATCACGGCTGAAGTAATAAGCCCAGCTCCGGATGAGCTTTTTGGAGTAAATGTAATTCTGAACCCGCAAGATTCAGTTGCATCGAACGTTTTCGAATTTATGCTAGGAAGAATTTGCCAACGTCATGGGCTATCACTGAACGACGTTCTGCTTTCGGGGTCAAATGACAAGCCATATGCTCCTTCGGAGGGGTATACTGCATTTGACTGACATTCTTGTACAACCGAGAAACTTCCTCCATTTAATCAGTACATTCGAGAAGTATTGGCTTTTTTATGCTCCATTGCAATTGCATACGAATGGGTATGCTTTGTTAAACAGCACATTCATTGTCTTCATGGAGCATCTCTTGCGGCCCCTAACTCCAAAAGAAATCAGATTTATATTTAATGTCAAAAGTCAGGGAGACACCCCTTCTTTCACATTCTTAGAGGCAATTAGGAACTGCCAAATTATAACCGGCTCCTGGACCAGATTGAGTTATTTCAAAATTGAATGGTTCTATGTCCAATGCCCGTCGGGTTTCGCCAGGTGATGGATAGTTAGGCGTAAGTGCTTCATCTTTACACCATTTGCACAAGTGATCTTACACGATATCTATTCTAACGTTTTATTCCTTTCGCAGCCTCGATTCCATGGCCAAAGGGCGCCTACTTTAAAGAGATAATTCGAATTCTTCAAGAGGTGCCGAGTGAAATGAGAGAAATCGATGCGGTACTTTCGGATGAGAACTTGAGGATTGTTGGGCTAATCGATCAAAATCATAGCATTAGACTCGAAGGATCGATCAGAACAACTCCGTCAAAATGGGACAAACGCAGAGCACCCATGATTGTAATAACTGAGGAAGGCGGTAGAGAGGATACACCTACTGATAATGAGCCTGTAGTCAGACCTTAAGGCAGTTTTCAGGATTTGGAGGGAAGGAGAAAAGGTAAGGTAGCCACTTATAAGAGTCATAAGCCTCTAAGGTGGAAATACATAGTTGTGTCTCTGCCAGTCTCTGGTGTTAGAATCATGGAGACTCCTCTCCCTTAAGTAGAGAATCTCTTCGAAGGGCTTACTGATATCCCAATACCGGACTATGTGTCACTTCAACATGACACTGGATTGTAGGAGCTTCAAAGTGCTCTAGACTTAAGCGAGTCTCTACCCACAAGCGTGGCCGACATTGCCAGTTGGTCGGGGGTTTGCACATACATATACACTTCATGGCACTACAGGGTTTCCAATTATAAGTTGGCCACTTCGAGAGATTACTAACTCTATATTTCTTTCTTCTTTTCAAATACAATGACCAGAAGAGGATCTATGTTGGGAAGCCTTCGTTCAGCGCGTCAATCATCTATCTCCTACTATGATTCACGTAGGAGGAAGGCTGAAAGAGACTGCGATCGCGGTTACTTTAGTCAGGAACGTTACGAGAGGGAGAGGGATAGAGATTATAGAGATCGATCCCGATCGTGTTCTCCTCCTCGAGCTCGCACACAATCTTCAGGTCATGGAAAACAACCAGTAGAGCCTCCTCACCAGAAATCTTTTTCTCAAACCCCTAGGCCAGAATCATAACGTTACAATCATGAGGCCGAAAATCCCATTTTTGCCGAACAAGCTATTGAGTCTATTGGGGAAGAGGCTATTAGAATTGCCCAATTGAAGAAAGATTTTCCAAATATATGCTTTGACGCTACATCTTCCCCCTCATTTAAAGAAATTTCCCTCGGAAGCAGAAAACACAATGCATGATTACATTCATGACATCTATACCCAGTATAGGAGTGGGTGAAAGCTGCAGTAAAAGCATCGAAGGTAGCCTTTGAGTGGGCAAAGACAGTTGAGAAACTAGAAACTGAACTTGCTCAAAAGGACCGGATTATTCAAGTTCTCAATAGCGAAGCCAAGTCTTCTCGAAAATCCTAAATTGAGGCCACCCAAAAGGGCGATGAGGTGAACTTGGCAATGGAGAGGATGCGACAAACACATTTCGCTTTAGTGGAGGAGATGGGCCACCGGAACACTACAGTCATAGCTTAAAGGGACGCTGCCTTGACGGAGCTCAACGAACTCAAAGCTAAATTTTTTGAAATTAACAAAGAAAAAGATAATGCGAACAAGGCAGTGCAGGAAGCGTGTGAGTAGGATGTGGTTCTCCGGGGCAAGCGGGATGCGGCATCGGCTAAGATCAGGGAGATGGAAGCCAGGGTTAAAGAAGAGGTTAAAATGGCCGAGTCCGTGCTAGAGGCTGATATTGAAGATCTGCTCAATACTTATAACGTTAACGTCTTGAAACACAAAATCATAGCCTGGCTCGAGAACTATTCGACACATATGCACAACGCTTAGGGCCGACTGGTTGAAGATGAAAAGGCCGAGCACCAGGTGAATATGTTGATGATTTTGAGCTTGAGAATCGAGTGCTGAATGAAGATGAACGAAATGTTCTCCACGATATAATGATCTCATACGAAAAATAGAAACTTGTCATCTAGCACTCGAAGGTTGGAGAGGGTTCAGGTGTTGAGCGCCACGACATAAGTTCTGAAATTCCCGTGCCAACCCAGCCTTAATCTTCATCTGCTATTGATTCTCAATCTATTCCAGCTTATAATACTGATCAACCGTGGTTATCTCCTTCTCACGACAAGTTTCTAAAGCCGCTTTGGCGCCTGTGAGGCAAACTGAGGAAGGTACTCTGAACACTCCTCATACTTATTCAAAATCATAAGCACTACTTGAAGCGTTTACTAACAGTTTTTCCTTTGTCTCTTTCCAATGATGGGAGCCACATCGGTTGCGCCTCCGCAACTCAAGAGTTGAATCATGCACATGACGCAATTATTATGGATGCGACCATGACACCGGCCACTGCACCTACATATGATGTACAAGGGAGCACACTTTCATTCGATGAACAGATGATGGAGGAACTTCTCAGTCATCATAGTAACCCTTTTTCTGGTTTTCCATTTATTGTGAGTGGAAGCGCACCTGCAACCAGCTCCTCAGGCCCAACCACAAGCGTTTCCGACGATGCATAAACACTTCAGGAGGAAGAAATTATAGCTGAGATTAACACTGAAATGGAAGCAGCTGCACGGGCCAACAGTGGAATGACAGGCTCTGGCTCTGCCCCGTTACGCGTGATATCTCCTGGCGGTACTGTTATGGATGCCAGCATGCCTATTCCACCTCCTACAGGGGACCTGACCCCTCCGACTCCGCCTGCAGGAAGTGTTCCCATACACTTGAGTTCAGAAGAGGAAATCGATATAATGCACCCGGCGGAGAGTCAACCGTCAAAAGGAAAGGGCTCAAAGAGGAAGACAAGTAGCAAATCTGGTAGTTCAATACCAAAGAGGAAGCCAAAGAAAAAGAAAGAATAGACACGCTTCCTTGGTGTACTTTTGGATAGATAGGAACTTCTTTTTTTTGTTAGCCATGGATAGATGCAGGTTCGGCCCCTGCTAGTAGGATTTTTTGAAATAAAATTATACATAATTTCCTTCCACAAATAGTTGAAATGAAATTTTATTTTGTATTCAACTCACTTTGCATTTATTTGCTTAAGTGTTGAATTCCAGTTCAGTACACTTGTCAAATTTTGACCTTCGGATCGGGTTTGTGTTTATTTGTCAAGTCCTGAAATCATGGATACGAGTCATGACTGGACATTAAGCTGAACTCTGATGCTGCATCGCTTCATTTAGTGGTCAACGATTAAGTTCTGCCCCCAATTTCAAGGACGAGTTGTAAAGATCGGTTAGCAATTGCATTTTGCCTTCAACACATCGAGCTTAGCGTCGCTGAATCGATGCTGAAACAAGGATAGTTTGAGTGATCGAATCACAATTGCTCTTCTATCGATGATTGCATCTACACACCTGGGATTTTACTTGTATGTCGACGGTCGGTCACGCCTGCTTTAATTTCAAGGATATGTCTATGCTTTGGGGACTTAAATTATGGAATTGGCGGTCAATCACACTTGTTTGGTACTTAGCATTTCGTCGCACTCAGGGGACTTGAATTGCTTTGCGGATGGTCACTCACACCCGAGTTCTGTGTATACTCTGATCGCACTCTGGGGACTCAGAGTTGTGTTACGGATGATCGATTTATATTTGGTTTGTGTTTAAACTCCAATCCACTCTCTGGGAATTTTAGAGTTAGTCGGTGTTTGTACTCCAGTTCGCACTCTAGGAATCTGGAGTTAATTGCTGTCGAAACTCTGGTTCGCACTCTGGGAATCTAGAGTTAGTTGATGTTGGTATTCCAGTTCGCATTCCAGGAATCTGGAGTTGATGTTTATACTCTTATTCGCACTCTGGGAATTTGGAGCTGATGTTTATACTCCAATTCGCACTCTGGGAACTTAGAGTTAGCTAACAGACGGTCGTTCACATCCATTTAGGCTTTAGGATTTCAGTCGCACTCCGGGAACGATGAATCTACCAGGATCATAGATGGTCAGTTCACATCCACCCTAAGTTAATAAGAGAGGTCGTTAGATGGACGGATCCATCCTCCTCAAACTTGGTCAAGATACGGGCGAAGTCGTTAGGTGGACAAATCCACCCTCTTTGAGACCGTATTTTTAAGTTACACTCCAGCTCGCATTCTGGGAAACTAGAGTTAGTTAAAGGATTGTTGTGTATCGATCCTTTTTTTTAACTTCAGTGTGATGACATGCCCCTCGAGCTCGGGTTTCTCTTAGAGAGTAACCGGCCATATTACAGTTACTCCCTCTTTGAATAAATCCCATCGTCAGGTAGAATTTAGTTCTCCGTGCATAGTCACAACTATGGCTCGAAGAGATGACATTTTATTACTGAACTAAGAAAATATGGAAAAATTTGTTGCCTTATTGCAAATTCAAATTTCGAAATGCAGAAAAAAATTGCAAATGAAAAATAGACTAAATAAATAAAGCTTTTCACGTGTAGTAGTGACGAAAACTCTCGTTGTTCCAGGCTCTTGGCAAAGTAAGACCGTCAACGGTCGATAACTAAAACGTGCCATCTCCGAGCTTTTGTTCAGTCACATACGGCCCTTCCCATGTTAGTTTCATGTGTGAAGGTACCGGGTAGATTCTTGTAAGGACGAGATCACCGAGTTCAAAGGTTCGGGGTCGGACCTTGGCATTATACAATCGGGCGACTCGACTTTGGTACGTGGCTGCCCTCAAATCAACCTCTTCTCGCTTCTCATCTAATAAATCCAGAGATTCGGCAAGTAATATAGCATTTGTCTTCAGATCATAGTATGTCATGCGATGAGAAGGCAATTCCAACTCGACTGGAATAATGGCTTCTGAACCATAAGAAAGAGACAATGGAGTGTGGCCGATTATGGACTTGTGGGTCGTTCGATAAGCCCATAAAGCCATAGAATGTTCGTCGGCCCATTTTCCCTTGGCCTTTTCCAGTCGTTTCTTCAGAATAGACTTGATAACTTTATTAACAGGTTTAACTTGTCCATTCGCTTGAGGGTGTGCAACTATGGAGAATTTCTTTTGAATATGGAATCGTTGACAGAAATCCTTGAACTCAGTGCCGTTGAATTGGGTTCCGTTATCGGCGATGATGGTACGCGGGAGACCAAATCAACAGATAATGTTGCGTACCACGAAGTTGATCACTTTCTTCGTCGTGATTGTAGCAAGGGATTTAGCTTCCCCCCACTTAGTAAAGTAATCAACTGCGACAATGGCGTACTTCGCACCACCTTTGGCTAGAGGTAGAGAACCAACAATATCAGTGCCCCAGACTGCAAACGGCCATGGACTGACCATCTAGGTTATTTCGGTAGAAGGGTCTCTAGGAATCCAAGCCTGTTTTTGACATCTGTCACATTTTCTAGCGTAATCCGACACATTACGATTCACGGTCGGCCAATAATATCCATACTGGAGTACTTTCTTAGCTAAAGCTTGCCCCCAGTGTGATTGCCACATTCTCCTTCCTGTACATCATGTAACACTCGTTTAATTTAATCGTGAGCGATACACTAGAGTAACGGAACAGAGTATCCTCTTCTATACATGTCTTCATTCTGAAGAGTGAACTGCGAAGCTTTTCGAAGAACTTTTCTTTTTTCACTCCTGCGCGCTGGCAATGTTCCATGCTCGAGATAATTTTTGAATGGAGTCGTCCATGAATCCTTATCGGGAACGACCTTAAATACCCAATCTGTGTCCATTTGATCGATGCTTGGGGAAGATAATGTTTTGCATAGGAATAAGTCCCATTTGTTGTGCTTCACCGATGCTGGCTAGTTTTGCCAATGAATCGTCTTTTTGATTGCGCTCTCGAGGTATGCAATAGATGGCATAATAATCGAACTAATTTAATATTTCTTGAACCCGAGCTTGGTAAGCAGCAAGTCTTCGGTCCTTGGCCTGGTACTCCCCGGAACTTGATACACGACCAGTTGCGAATCATAATAAATCTCCACGGTAATGACTTTTAGATCTCGGGCAAATCTCAATCCTGTAAGTAGGGCTTCGTACTGAGCTTCGTTTTTGATCACACGAAAATCAAACTTTAAAGCAGAGAATATAGATCGACCTTCAGGAGTTTCAAGTATAACCCCGGCACCTGAGCAACGGTCATTTGATGCACCATCAGTATGCAGCTTCCAGATATATTAAGGAGATTCACTAGTTTCAAGAAAGTCCTTTGGGATGATAAATTTTTCTATGAAATCTACTAGGACTTGTCCTTGAATGGCCCGCCTTGGAGTGTAAGAAATATCAAACTGACTTAGCTCGATATTCCACTTGATTAACCTAAACAGATGTCTTAGGCCGTGTAAGGACCTGTCGTAATGGCTGGTCGGTGTAAACGGTGATAGGATGAGCTTCAAAATACGGACAAAGCTTCCTTAAGGCAATAACAAGACAATAAGCCAACTTCTCCCTTTTCGTATAATTCCTCTCAGCTTCAGTTAGTCGTTTACTAATATAGTAGACCGGTTTTTGTACTCGGTCGTTCTTCTAAACCAGGGCAGCACTGATCGCGTTTTCTGATACCGCCAAGCAAAGGTACAACTTCTTGTGATCGATAGGCTTTTGACAAAATAGGCGGTGTGGAGAGGTGTTGAATTAGTGCTTTGAATGCGCCCTCACATTCTGTGGTCCATTCAAAGTTTTTTCCCCTTTTCGGATCAAATCAAAGAAGGGAATGCATTTGTTAGTGGATTTTATAATGAAAACGCTCAGTGCTGCTAATTTTCCGTTGAGGCTCTGGACTTGCTTTATAGTTCTTGGAGTCTCAAGATTTCTCATCGCCCAGATCTTCTCGGGATTGGCTTTGATTCCTCGGGCGTTGACTATAAACCCAAGGAATTTTCTAGATGCGACCCAAAAATGACATTTCAACGGATTGAGCTTCATTTTGTATTTTCGGAGGATATTACACATTGATTCCAGGTTTTTGATATGAACAGTGGAGAATAGTGATTTCACTAGCATATCGTCCATGTATACCTCCATGGTTTTTCCAATCTGGTTGGCGAACATCCGATTAATCAATCGTTGGTAAGTTGCACCAGCATTCTTGAGTCCAAAAGGCATAACTTTGTATCAGTAGAGTCCCAAATCGGTCACGAAGCTGGTATGCTCCTGGTCGGTCAAGTGCATGGGTATCTGGTTGTAGCTTGAATACGCATCCATGAAGGATAGGAGTTCATGTCCAGCCGTTGAATCTACGAGCTGATCGATTCGAGGAAGTGGAAAAATTTCTTTGGGCCAAGCTTTATTCAAGTCTGAATAGTCGACACACGTTGTCCATTTTCCATTTGGCTTTCGAACAAGTACAGGATACCCATTCCGGGTATAATATGTCTCGAATAAATCCATTCGATTTAAGCTTATCTACCTCTTCCTTAAGGGCGGAAATCCCTCTAGATCCATACCACGCCTTTTTTGTTTGACCGGGACGTGCCACGGATCAATATTCATTGTGTGGCTCGTGATGTCCGAGGAGATTCCACACATGTCAGAATGTGTCCAAGCAAGCACGTTAAGGTTTGCTTGGAGAAATTCAATCAATTCCTCTTGCATTTGTTGGCTTAGCCGAGATCCAATATTTATCATTCTAGAGTCATCGCTATCGTCAATCGGGACATCGATCGTCAGTTCGGCCGAAGAAGATTAACTGTCTTTACTTTCATCTTCACTTTCGTTATCTCTCAAGTCAAGATCTCTTTGGAATAAATTGGGGTGCCAGGGCTTGGTCCCCAGCACCAATTGTCAATTTTCAACAAAGCGAACGCAAAGAGATTCCTCTACGCCCTTTCCTTTCTCCTTTTGTTGCGTCTCGCGCAACTCAGCAACATCACAGGCTCGTCCAGCAGCCTGATCTCCTTGAACGACTCCAACTCCACGTTCGGTGGGAAACTTTAGAGTCAAACACCATGGGGCAATGGCATCCTTGAACTCAGCTAGGGCCGGTCGGCCCAAGAAATAATTGTACATCGATTCTATATCCAGCATAACAAATTGCAATATTCGAACTCTTCGGCGTTTTTCGATTCCTAACCCCACTGGCAATTCCACTACTCGAATGGGTATGGCTGCACTCCCATTGAAGCCATGAACACGAGACTGACAGGGCTTCAAATTTTTAGCTTCCATTTTCATTTGGTCATAGGCTCGCTGAAACTATATATTCACAGAACTTCCACTGTCTACCAAGATCCTCTTCATCCAAGCAGGACCTACTTGAGCTGATATGACAAGTGGATCGATGGTTGGGGCTTCGACGTTGTCGGCGTCTCTATCTCGAAAGACGATTTCGTCAGTCATCGTCTTCTATTGCTTGGCCGAAGCCCCATCTTCCAAACTACTACAACTCTCGAAGCTCACATGCCTAATAGAACTGGCATACGACTTCTTTTCCTTCCAGCTTTGGTCTGCTGGATGAGGACCATCACTAACAGTATTTATCACTTATCTCCCGCCAGTATGAGCAGGTTCCTTCTGTCTTTCCTGATTTGTTACATGATTTTGATTTGATGGGCACGCACCTCCAGATTGCAGTGCCTGCAAAAACTTCTCTAACTTCCTTTCTCTTATAAACTTTTCAATGAGATCCTACAAGTGATGACACTCATTCATGTTATGGCCATAGCTATCATGGAATCTACAAAAAATTTCCGTCCGGATTTGTATCTCTGATGATGGTTTCGGGGCAGGTTTCTTATATTGAATGGTATTACAAGTCTGTAAGTACACATTCTCCAGTGACATATTCAAAGGAGTATAATTATCAAACACGGGAGCCCTACATCGTGGGCCACGATTATGATCTCGTTTCATATTTCGATCTCCATTACCTATCTGTTGATTCTGTTTATTTTGTATATCCAATTGCACTTTTCAGGAACTCTCCTCGGATTGTTTAACAACTACATTACTCTTGATTCCTTCCATGCTAGGCCCTACATCATCCTTTTTCCTAGACTATTTCGCATCCTCCCTTCTCAAGAATTAGGCTACCTTGGAATAGAAATGGTTCAACGACGCAGGGCATTTTCCGGCTAGCCAGATTTTGAATTCTGAACCGGGATCAATCCCCTTAGTTAGCGCATTCAGAATTGAGTTATCATTAAGATTGCTAATCTCAACACACGTAGCATGAAATCATTTTAGATAACATCTGAGTGTCTCTCCAGGAGCCCGAGTGACACTGGACAAAGTGTTAAGATCCTTCGGCCTCATTACATGCATCCGGAATTGCTCAACAAACTTTGTCGCCAACTGATCAAAACACGAGATGGATCGAGGTGGCAGATGAGTAAACCATATGGTAGCTATGCCCCCAAGAGAGATCGGAAAACTTCAGCATTTAACAGCATCATCGCTCGTAAAGCATTCAATAACCATTCGTACATTAGAATATGCTGATTAGGATCTGAGCTCCCTTCATAGACGTGTAGAGTTGGCATTCTGAATTGCCGAGGTGGTTCAGTATAGAGTATGTCATCAGTGAAAGGGGTATGACTCTAGGAGATTCCCCAGTCATCATTAATGAGACCCTTTCACGTATCATTTGACGTATCATCGTTGGTATATCTGGCATTTTGACATTTTGAGCATGCCGGGCCAAGGTGTGGTCGGGTTCCACAATGCGAATAAGGGCCAGTCACGATCAACAGTCTATATCTCGCCTCCTTGGTTCTAAATTCTTTGGAACATAAGGTTCTAGAGCATATTCATGTTGACGTTGGATCGGATATGTCCGGTTTCAGGCATCTGCTCCCGGTTTAGTAGCAGTGGTGGTGTGGTTGTCTGTAACATGATATGGAATAGCACCTCCTCGGGAGGAGGGTCCAGTCTGAGGGCTGGTTGACAGGGAAACTCTCGGTTGCCCAATTTTCAGCGTATGCTAATATCAAGTAGCTAGAGTATAACTCCCATCTAGCCGTGGGCACATGGATCTATGATGATAGTCTGAAGAAGTTGAACTCTCAGCAGATGAATAGGAAGCCTTATCCCTCCTGGATCTCCTACGCCTTTAGCGATTCAGCTGATTGGTCAATTCTGCGTTGGCACGCAGCTGTTGAGTAAGTTGCTGACGTCTCTATGTCAGCTCTAGCAGTAGCATCTGAAACTCTTACCTGGTGACAGGGCCTTGCAGATCTGATGGTCCAGCAACATTCTGATCAGTCGGTGGCAATTGCACGGGATTCTGTCAATCCCGTCTTTCTAGATCTGCAGCAGTAGAAGTAATCCTTGTGTTAACCATGATGGATAGCGAAGCTCTTTCCTAGACTTGATACAAATCTGAATAGGATGGAAGAACTTTGAACTTGAGATCTGGATCTTCTCCTTAGATTTATGCAATCCAATATCGATAGTTGATCCAACGAGCAGGAGAAAAAAAATTTGTTTTCTCAGTGAAAGCACCAAAGTGTTTGTACCAAAATTGGGCACTACACTCTTCAGAAGTATTTGAAGAGATAAAATGAAGAAAGTAAATGGAAAAAGAGGATTATCTAATAAACACTTCTAAAATAGATAAGAGAAACGCATAGAAACACAGGGATTTATAGTGGTTCGGCGTATGGTGTACGTCTACTATGAAACTGATGACTTTTATTAACTTTTACTTACTAGATACAGTGGATTACAACAGTGAATTTCGAGTTCAACAGTGATCTTTGAGTACAAAAATGATTTTAGCAGAGTCTGGACGTAAGAGAACCAAAAGTCCCTTTTCTCTAGGTCCTACACTGCTATTTATAGGCGTAGGCTGCAAGTATCTCGCTCAGATCTTGGAAGACCCTTTCTCTCACATGGGCGGGCCTACACGATGATCCCATGTCATTTGCACTCGGTCCGTGATCGATACGAACAAATTTCGTATCGATCAAGATTTAGTCCAATCGAGTAAAAATTGAGCATGAACATTCTTTAGGTTGTACATAAGCTCCTATGAAAATTGGGTGGCATTTAGACTCGTAGATTGTGAGTTATGGTCGATGCAAGTTTGGGATTTTCAGTTGCTGTTCTCTTCGCATCAGTCTCCTTCGTATCGGTGGTTTCGCACCGATGTGAGCACATGCTTGCTTGTTGACGTGGCGCTTGTTTTTAGGATTGATCCGAAGTTCATGCCGAATCTATCAAGTCTTCCCAATGTTTACGCCTCTTTCGTATCGATTTGACTTGGTCTTGTTCATATCGATCGGCTACGCTTCATTTTGTATCGATCCTTCTTGTGTACTTCGTATCGATGAATGGCTATCGACTTCGTATCGATCTAGTTTAGCTCTATTCGCATCGACTGAAAATGTTTTTCTCATATCGATTGCCACTATTATGTTCGTATCGATCACTGGCCGATCAATACGTAGTAGCGGCTGGATGTTGGTTGATCGATACGAACAAGCAGGAGATGATGGATGCAAATAACGCCGCCTCCAATGGATACGAACCTATGCTTCCTCGATCGATGCAATGCTAGGCATGCCCGATGGATTCGAATCAGATCGATTCGAACGTTGTTTCTTCCTGGTGGTCTGATGGATACGAACAACTTGATCACTTGAGTTGCATCGATCATAACTTGAGAACACAAACTCGGATTGACTTGAAATGTGGAACACTGGCTTCTATAGCTTTGTTTGTCTCGTCATATCAATTGTAGCTTGTTCTGGACTCAGATAAAATTTATCGACATCCATAGTGAACCTGTGTATACCCGATCTTCGGGACGAACTCTCTTTGGTTTCTAGTCAATTCCTTGGTGTCACGGCCTTGGCAAAAGGCAGGATAGCATATATTAATATATAAGTTGTATACATATGTTTTCCAAAGATTTGCATTGTGGCTGACGTGTTTTATATATATGTTATAGTAATCTTGACTTTTAAAGTAATGATATTATATGTTATGTGCTCAGATTTCTAAATAGTATGTTTGCAGGTATAGAAATATAATATGTTATAGTATTTACTCAAACTTATGTTAATATTTTAATAAAGATTTGTAACAGCTGTAATACATACGCAGGGTAGGTTTAATTAAAGAATTTTGAAAAAAAATTAGGTTTTAATAAATATTGAAAAAACACACACACACACATATATATGTATGTATGCAATATAGCAACTCATTTATATTATTGTTATATATATTTCCATTGGTAAAAGTGAAGTATGTATACTATATATAGCTATTCAATAAATCCTATTCGCTTGGTCATTGCTTTGCAATTGGCAGCCTTCTGTTTGACTTTATATAAATATTGTTTTACAAATATTGTTTAAGTATTGTTTTTGAAAATATAAAATATTTTGATTGTAAGTTATATGTGTTTTAAATTTAATATTGATTTTTAAATATATGTGTTTTAAGGGTAATGATTTTTAATTATATATATATATATATATATATATTAATTTAATAGTTGTGTTAGATTAAAATATTGAATTTTATAAAATAATAATATAATAATATATTCTGTATATATATCAAGCTGATTTGATTTGTTCTTATCTATCCAATTTATCAGTTTTGTCCGTCAAATCCATTTTCAACTACTTCGCTTTGAGATTTATTGTTTTGGTTGGTCGATTGTCGAATTCGTGATTTATTCTGTGTGCTTGTCCTATTCTCTCTCTAGCCTCGAAACGTGAGCAATCACTCACGATTAACATTCTTATATTTAGTAAATTTAATTCACTTGAAATGACGAATGAAATATGTTGTTAGATTAGAATTGTTAGTTATTTAATTGTTGAATATGATTTGTTATCATTTAAAACTGTTAACCTGTGATTAATTGACATACGACAACATGACCTGTTGTATATATTATACTTAAATTTATCACTGATGATATATGCCTATTGTTGATATGTTGTATTATTATCACATTTGTTCTCGCTCTACAAGTTTCCTGTTAGTTTAGAATTCCCTATAGGATGAAATGTTACATACCCAAACGATACTATAGATTAAGGGAAAATCGTTATGGGTTGAAATGATAAACCCAAGCGATTTTCATTGATTTAAAATTTTAGGATTGCGGGTTGAAATGATATACACCCATAAATATTAAATTATTACGAATTGAAATGATAAATATCCGTATCACCTGACCATAGGATAGAAAATTATTTACGGACACCGTTGGTCTATTTTGAAAAAAATGATTGCAAAATTTGAAAGGACATATACGGATTTTATTAAATATTGGTTTTTAAATTGTAATATAAATAATTTATTATAATTTATGTGTAAAATTAGATTATTAAAATCACAAGTTTTGGAAGTCATAAATTTATAAGTTATTTTTGAAAATATAAATTTCGAGATTTTTCTTATAACTTTATTATTTTAATGATACATATGTGTGTGTGTGTATAATAAGAATTGAAACTTATTGAATTTGAGATTTTAAAGATAGAATTTATTAACTTGATTTTGATAAAGGTGACAAAATGAATATTTTCAAATTGAAATAATTTAAAATTTTAATATATAGTTTGATTTAAAGGTGTAATTGGAGATTTTCTTTAATTATTATTAAAATGATTAAGTGAATATTTTCCAATTTGAATAAAATTAAAGTTAAATGTTGAAATATATCTCAAACTTATATCGAATGTTCGAATATCAAACTTTGAATCTCATTGGAATTGAAGAGATAGTTCAAACATGGATTTGAAATCGATAAAAATTGAAATGGTTTATTGAGAATTTGAATTGAATGTTTAACCTTTTAAAATTTAAAGTGTTGAACTGGGTTTGATTTAAATTGAATTTTGGAATTTAAGTTGATTTGAATCGATTTGCGAAATTGGAGGAAACAAATTTTATTACATAAAGTATTTTTAATATGTATAAACTATTTTTAACTATTTTAATATATATACTATTTCAATATATGAACTATTTAAGTTGGAACTGTTACGATTACGGAAGTGTTGTGATTACAAATGTGTTATGATTTCAAAAGTTTTATAATTTTGAAAGTGTTACGATTCTGGAAATGAATATTTTTAAGGTGAATAATGATATCAAATTGATATGGTTTTGAAATGAATATGATATTTCGATATGAAGTATGAAATATTGAAATGAAATGACCATGTTATGAAATAACCGGGATCGAATATTGTCATATTCTCTGCCAATACCGAAAACCACTTTAACAATTATGTACGTGGTGGAGATTCCAGAATGAAGTAGAATGGTTTGGCGACGATTCTATATGAGGTTTTAGCGTAGCCCTGACTCCCGTGAGTCAGCTTAAGGTGGCTAAAACAGGAGCTATACCGGGCCAAGTGGGGTCATTCCCCCTATCGGACACATTTCTTCGATATCATTCTATTACTTTGTGGTTTGATTGGGTGCATCTTTGATTTGGCAGGGTGTCTTGAGGTGGACGATAGTAGCTGCTTTGCGTTACCACCAGTCTAGGAGTGCAAACGGTATTTCTACCCTGGCATTGCCTCGCCGGCCTTGTCACATGCCATATCGTGCCTTCTCGAGTTTGGTTTGTGTCATACCTACAGAGTGCACCCTGATAGCCCACCTGCGGGTGGAGTTTACAGTACTGTATAGACTAAGGCATTGTATAAAATGTGTTAACGGGGATATAGGTAATGCATTAATGCTATTTTAATACTTTATTGATAGACATATTATAATAGCGTATATTACTACATATTAGATAGTTCCACGGATCCTTAGAGGATGGAAATCCCAAATATCCTTTAAGTTACTTGTATTTTAGTTCACATTTCACTTGAGTTGAATTTACTGGTATAAGAATGTTAATCCTGACTTGAATGTTTCATATTTTCTTTATGCGCGGGTCAGGTTGAGTGCCACAACATTTGCGACTCACCTTTGGAGCATGGAGATTTTCTGGGAGATCCATCTCTATCAGTTCAGCTTTCTATTATTTTCGGATGTTATGCTAAGCCTTGTCAGTTATTTAGCCTTAGGTTTTTCCTTTAAAATTTGATTTTGGGTCATAAAAGTTACGAAACCTTGCTTCTGACCTCGTAGGATGACCTCCTTCGAAAGCATGAAAATCTATCTTTAAAACACTAGGCTCCTGCCTTTCGAATACCTTAAAACATCCCCTTCGAAACCTTTCGACCATGTTAAAGTTTTATCACATAAGTATAGAAGCATACCTTCGAAACCATTTGAAAGCACCCTTTTGAAACCAATGAAGGTTACCCTTCGAAACTATTGAAAGTATTCCTTTCGAATGCATTGAGTTTATACTTAAAACATCATTTTGGGTCAAAGTGAACCTAGGCGAAAGCATCTCTTTCGAAACCATTATTTAATTCAAAAATTATTGGGGAAGTTTGATGGTGTCGAAATCATCCTTTCGAAAGCTTTAGAACATCTGGGTAAAACAATTGAAGGTTAGCTTCAGAACCTCTTTCGAAACCATTGCCTTCAAAACCCCTAACCCATTTGCAAAGCATTAGGAAGTGGCTTATATTTATAAAAACAACTGAACCTTTGACAATATTGATTTCTTCAATACCATCGGAAGGTCATTAATCCATAGAAGGGCTTTGACTTGGTCGAAACTAGCCCGTCCAAAAGCTTTAAACAAAATCAAAGCAACTCCTTCGGAAGCTACTTCTTTAAAACATAGGCGGCGGCTCTCTTTCGAAAGCCTCTTTGAAATACTCTATCGAAATTACTGGTTTCAACTACTTCGAAACCTATTTATAAGCAGGCAAGTGCTTTACTTTTAAAACAAAATAACAAAGGAACCAACTCCTTCGAAAGTTACCTTTCGACACCCTGCCTTTCGCCATTCTCCTATTCGCTACGTAACATTCAAATGATACCATGTATATTGGTTTACTGATTTTGAGGGCAAAAGGTCTGTGCCAAAGGGTCCTTCTAAAGAAGGCAGAACCCCTTTTTCTGAGCAAAAGGCCGCTTTAACCAAATAAAATAAACTTTTTGTAACAAACTTGCCTACTTGTAAACATTTAATTGGCTTTCATAAACTTTTAAATAATTTGGATGATATTTTCCACATTTTCTCAGATATAAAACATCATAACTTTTAACAATTAAGCCTTTTCTATTAACAAAACTATTAAGTCATTTAGGTCCTCCTTTCAAAATAATTTATTTTCCATACTAAATCACTTAGTAAAAGTCCCCAAAATTCAGAAGTTCACTTTAATCATGTTATCTAACATATCAAAATATTTGACACAAATTCTTAATATATTTTCCAAAATAAATTTATAAACCCAAATACCCATATTTTCCTCCAAAAATTCATAACTAATTCTCCACAGCTTGGAAAATTATAAAAATCGAAACCTGACTCCAAAATCATGTTTTCCACAACATTTAATTTTCCCATGGCATTTAAAAATCATTTAACTTTGGCTTTACCCTAAAATCGTGTATATCTCCATTTGAACACCCTTGTTCAAACCATAAAAATTATAAACCGATCATATCATCGTTCAATAAATCATAAAAAATGAATTTATCCCTTAAATCCAAAACCGTATGATAATAAAACCAAATACAGGCATAGTGATTATTATTCACCTTAGAATGGATAAGGAAATGGAATATTGATTGAGATTAGCTTGAATCCTAAGCTTTACTTTAAATTTCTCTTATCTTTCTTTCTTCCTAATTGTCGGCCTTGCTCTTTTTCTTTTACGTTTTTGTTTTGGATAAAATGACCGTGTATGACTAAGGAAATAGTATAAAGGCGGAGAATGAGGGCGGTAATTACCCTTATGCCCTTATATTTATTTAGCCAATACTTAACCATTTATAAGTTCACTTAATTTAACTAAGCAAGACCGCACATATTTATTAATCAACCTCAATATCTTTATCTATATTATTTTATTTAATTTATTCTAATTAAGTCTCCTAAATAATGTTATTAAAAATTAGGGGTGTTACGGGGTCCCCTTCTTAAAGAATTTCATCCTCGAAATTCAGTAAGGACTAACTAGCAAACATATCAATCATCTTTAACAACTTCTAACATCCATAATAGCCTACCTGACTAGCAACTAATCTATATAAATTTAATATAGACATATCATCAAAGCTGATCAGGATAAGCATCTCGAATCTAGTCCTCTGCCTCCCAGTACAGTCCTTCTCATTGTCGCTACACCGAACTTTCACCAACTTCACTATCTTGGTCCTTAATCTTTTCCCATCTCCCGCAACAACCCGAATTGGTTGTCTAACAAAAGTCAAATCAGGCTCTACTACCAAATCTTCAAACTCTGTTTGTGGAATACTAGCCTCTGGATCATGCACATATTTCTGAAGATGAGACATGGAATACATAATGGGCACCTACCAAACTGCTCGGCAACTCTACTCTGTACGCGAGCTTTCCAATCCAATCTATATTTTGGAATGGTCTAACATATTCGGTGCCAATTTCCCTGACTTCCCAAGTCGTACCACACCCTTCCTCGATGATCCTTTATAAAAACCCTGTCTCCCACTGAGAACTCTAGGTCCTTACGCCTCTTATCTACGTAACTCATTTTTTTGGATTGAGCTTCCTTCTCCGTTCTTGGATGAACTTAATCTTCTATAATGCCTCTCTAACCAAATTCATACCTAAGACCAATCTTCAAAGGAATGATGTCCTCCACCATACTCAACTGATGGAACCCTATAACCAAATCCAATTGGGAAAACACTCTAGCTCCACTCAACTGATCAAACAGATCATCTATCCTCGATAGAGAATAACTATTCTTGATCGTCCTTTCGTTTAACTAACGCTAGTCGATGCACATCCTTAATGACCTATCTGGCTTCCTCACGAAAACCGCGGCCGCTCCCTAAGGTGAACTTCTTGGTCTAATAAAGTTCCTTCCCTTAATATCCACTAGCTGCACCTTCAATTCCTTCATCTCAGTCGGTTTCATCTGCTAGGTTGTCTACTGACAGGTTCAGCTCTCAGTACAAGATCTATCCAAAACTTAACAACTCGTTTCGGTGGTATCCATGTATCTGGCTCAAAAAATTCTGCAAATTCCCTTGCCACTCGAACCCGACTTAACTCTTCTCCAACCTCCATAGCACTTAACGAAGTACAACTACTCCGGTTGGAAATCTATACTAAGAATATAATTCGGTTATGACTAGCTGGGTACCTCAATGATATTTCCCTATCTTGGAAAAATTTCTTAGCCTCATACCTACCCAACCGATCCATACCCAAATGATCCCGAAATCTACGAAATCAAAAACATACAAACTGCAAGCAAACTTATGGCCTAGCAAATAAAGTTCTAATTAGTCACATCTCATCCCTTGAGTTGCATACCCTCCTATTGGATTCACAATCCTTAAGGAAGTAATAAGGTATGTAGGTTCAGTGCATAACCTATTAACCAAATACTATGATATAAATGAATGTGATGCACCAATATCAAATAGTACCCTAACTGGTGTACTCTGAATCAAAAGCGTACCTTCCATCACAGTTTTCCCTTTCTTTGCTGCAATAGGTCTAGAAGAAGATGGTGGTTCAATAGCAAACACCTTCCCTTTGTCCGCCCAGACTGGCTCTGGATACTGGTTCATATAATGCCCAATATGGTCGTAGTAGAAGCATTTCCCATTCTTCTTCTCTGCATGCTTCTTTCCCTTTCCCGCCCGACACTCTTGAGCATAATGGCCCTTCTTATCACACTTAAAGCACACCAAATCATCATTTTCCTTCTTGGCAGCCTCCCTTTTCTAGGCTCCCTTCTTCTTAAATAATTTCCTTTTCTTTCTCTGAGGACTGGGGAATTCAACTGGCTTCTCTCTAACTGGCACAGCAAGCATCTCCTCATGGAGGATCGCCATCTCCTCTACCACATTACAAGGCTCTCTAACACGAGTCATAGTCATTCTGCCTAGCTCTAGCCTTAGTCCATAACAACCCGAATTCCAGTGGGTCCAAATTTTTCGCAAAAAAGGCTAAAATCCAAGTCCATTGAAGCACGAGTTAGGTTCCTGGTATCCTGCAAATAGGCAAAGAAAAATATATCAGAGCTCAGATAAATATCTCACAGTGGAACTAACTAAAATATAATAGTAAGTAAGTACTTACCAATATAATAATACTTTCTAAACAAGTGTCTCAAAGTTGGAAAGTGTCTGCCATCTACCTAACCTGTAGGATGTTATGAGGAGGGATTCAGAACTAAAGTTCTGGCGAGTGGACAAATTTTACACTTCTAAGCTTAATTCTACATATACCATTTTATTTCCATTTACTGTTACTCTAGTAGATTAAAACCTAGTAACTAATATATATGTAGCTATATGCCCAATGACCGCATCGGTCCTAGGTACAACACATAGTATCTTCCGTACCCTCCTTATAAAGGACTCCATCGTCTTAATTCTTTGGCGTTCTATGACTACATCTATAAAGGACTGCCTCGAAAGGCCTACAATACAAATGCTCCGTCGTCTACTATAAAAACATAAAACTATGTCCGTACTAGTCTATACTGATGCTCGTACATCCACAATGTACATCCAATGCGTACCTTGAGGACTATACATAATCGTTCTGCCCACTCCCTGAATCCCACTTAACAAGGTCGATCTTGTACGGAACTCAGTCAGGGATTTTCTATTTCGGTACAGGACTTCCTCGTTAGGCCTACAGTACATATATTTTATTTCGGTAAAGAAATACCCTATTAGGCCTATAATACAACCATTCTATTTGGTCTTTCTCTATTCTTATCGTGGCTATGGCCCCATGCAGCCACCCCTCAACTAATCGAAAGACCTCTAAAGAGCTAAGTGGCTGTGCCCTACTGCAAACAATCTAAACATCCAATTGGCGGTACCCCTCATCCAATCACTCGATAGTGAAAGTATCTTTGGACTTTTGGTTTAACACTAGTCTTTCACGAACTCGCTCTTGGTTTTGATGCTGGCCAAATATTCGCATGCGACTATCCTTTTGGGTCCTGCCCACTAAAACTTACTTGCAAGTACTGGGATATACAAATATCCTACTCCAAACATGAAACCCTTTTGACTGCCTACAATGGTCTTGTCATGCAAAAAGCAGCAAAGGCATACTCTTTTGATGGAACACCTACAGACCTACCTCTAGAGGACTACATCACTACGCCTACACCAGAGGGCCATCCTAGAGTATCCTCACATCCCGTTGAAGTCTCGTACTTCCTTCTAGCCCAAAATAACTAAGTTGAACGTGCTTCTTCTGTACTGAAATCTATTATGAACTGCTTCGTTAGGCTCTTCATCCTTTGGGCAGCTTCAAACACATCTCACTCTTTTATTAGATCCCAAGTCTAATCTTTTATTTTCCGTTTAGTTTACTTTTCTTATTATGTTGGCTACTTATTTACCCTAATTAGCATAATCTTGTCTCAGCCTCACCTAACTGTTGTGAGGGCATCAACTCCTGACCGATAGGGAATGCTGTTGGTATGGACCACTTCTGTTATCTTGCTTATTAACTTAATTTAAGTCTTAAGTTTATTAAAATAAGCCTCTTCTATTATTTCTGCTCTATTTTCTTATTAAATTAATTTAAGTCTTAAATAATCCTTTTTGTTCTTTCTATTTAATTATAAACTATGTTATAATTTTACTTGCAATCGTCAGTTTTCTTTTTTTTTATAATTTGTACAATATAAATACAATTACAAGCGTCTCTTTTCTATTCTAGTCCGTCTTCTTTTATTATGATATTAAATTCTCTTTAATTCTCTTATATTATGCGACAAGCTTAGCTTGGGACTACGTCCGCTTGTCACAAATTTACTTATCATAATCACTGGTTACTTTTATTCTATTATCTGTGCAGTAAATCTAGGTACATTTCTGTTTATAGCTTCAAGTCTTATCTAATAATTAACTTGATACCCTTAATCTTTACTTTATTTTCTTATATTATATGAAGTAGCTCTATTCATTTGGTTGGTCACGAAAACTGTGCTAAAAATTCATTTCCTTATTTTAATACTAAATAATGCTATAAACAATAATCTGTAACTGCAAGATATTTCTTTTATTATTTCTATACTTTTTGGATTGTGCAAAATACAATGGTTTCTCTATTTTACACTAATTCCCTTTTTCTTCCTTTTATTCTTGCAATTACGTTTATCATTATCTTATTAAATATTAAACTATAGAAATGTATTCTATTTCCTAAACCAACCAATTAATCTATCACATACTTCCAAATCAAGTTATTAATTTTTTTTTATTTTATTACTCCCGTTTTTACCATAATTTACTGCAAAATTCCTATCTTTCTCTTTGTATTCCAGCTTTTCTTATTTTACATCTAATTTCTGTAAATCTAGTATTCTTCTATTTTAGTCCATATTTGTGAATTCTCCACTTTATTACTTTATTCGCGTAAAAAGGAATAAAAAGAAGCTAACATTTATAGTCTAAATTTCAACTTTAAAATAGATGTAAATAACTAGAATTTCTTACTTTTTGGCTTATGCCTTTCTCTAACTGTCAAGCCTAATTTTAATTGAATACAAGCTCTCTTATACAATTTACAGTCTTAGCATAACTAATTAACAGAATTAATTACTGAAATAAATACTGAATAAAATTATTTAACGGGAATCTGACGATAATATATCATAAACATAAAAGATATATAATTAAATCCACTCACTTGTCCTCCCTAGCTTTGCTTGTGCTTAGCTTGGCTCCTTGGTTCTCATGGATCCCCTTCTAAGGTGTATAATATTATTATTTAAGAAGATCCCCTCCTTGGAAATATTTTCTTTTTAGGGTCCAGTCTCAGGCAATGAATCCGTTGGGAGAAAATCTGATTGTGAGAAAAAAGCTAGGCCTGGGGTCCTATATATAGTGAAGTTCGGGATCTCCAACCGTTGGATTCTTGGATTGAACCTGGAGCCACCACATCACAAGGTCGTTTGGAGACATCAGATTAATCAACGTATGGCTCAGATTGAACGAAAATTGAACTTTATATGGCTCAGCTCGTACCTGGACGAAACTTCATCGAGGTAACAATGCGTGTCAATCCTAGGGTCGACCTAGGAGTGCTCTGGGTCGACTTAAGGGTTGACCCATATTTTTTCCTTTTTCGTTTATTTTCCGTTTTTCATTTCTCCCGTAACTTCTTCATATTAACTCGGATTTTGACAAGTTATATATGGAAACTGATCAGAAAATCACCATGGGCACAATAATATAAGTTTCAAGGCCATATTTTGACAATTTCAAAAATGCTTATTTTCACCGTTTATAATTATTTGATTATTTAATTGTATAAAAATACGGGTTGTTACATTCCCCCACCTTTAGGAAATTTCATCCCTAAAATTTGACGAGGGTAAAACTATGTAATTCCTCGCATTAACTATAACCATTTTATGTACATCCAATTTTTCAACTATATGTGTCATTGTGCAAAGTGCAATATATCATAAAATATATGCATGTACAAAAATTTCTAAGCGGTACCTCCTATATGAAAGTATTTTCTTTTAGAAATTCCTTTTAGAACATGATGCACACATCCTAAATATACTTGCAATTTCTATATGAGTGCAATCTTTTGAAAACTCAAAACATTTTTCATCCAGTTTTTCCCACACTCCTACTGAATAGCGGTGTAGTTCAATGAATTATTCATCCAAATCCTACCACACAACTTTTAATATTCAAATTTCAAAAAAAATCTAATTTTCTGAACTTGATTTCTTATGTCAGAAAGAAGGTAGAAAATGGAAAAACTTCACATTTCTCCTTTTTACTTCCGCGTGCTTCTCACTCCGTACTTGGAACTTATGCCGCTATCCTCTAAAATCTCTATTTTCTTTCGCAAGCACGGTTTACATAAGAATGATTTTGCTTTTAAAACTTTTCCCAAGCTTAATTTATGGGAAAGATGTATTTTTATTTTGCAATTCTCATTTATTTTTATTGACGTTTCTGTTGCTTTCTTTAGATCTTACTGTTTTTCTTTTAGTATAGCAACTAAACATAGCTATAATCTAGGGCTAGGAGGTTTAGGACCATGTCCACTTTAACACAGAAAAGTCTTATACTAGAAATCCAAGTAACTCATATGCTCCTCTTGCTGCCTATTATTTGTTACCAACTTTCACTGCATTACTCATGATGAATAAGATCTGTACATCACTACTATTCATGCTAAAAAAGGAATAACTATGTCTCATTTACTGCAATGGATAAGGACTTCAATCTATGAAGTCTCTATCTAAAAAGACAACTAAGCTTGGGGAAATTCTCTCTTTAGCTTTCATTTTTCCCCAACTAAGATCTACCTTTCCCAACCACGTGTGTCTTACTATTTTACTAATATCAGTTCATTATTCTTCTATAGCCTACACACATAAAGCAACATTTCTAGGTTCTCACTAATGTCCTATACACCTTACGGGAACTTTCATTATTACTACTAGGAGTAATTGCTGCTATAGCCTTATACTTTTCTCGTTACACCTAGGAAATGATTCCTATTTACTCCATATTTAAAAGTCTGATTTGGTTTGGTGTTTTTCATTTTACTTCAAAATTAAAGCTTCTAAATTTTTGAAACATCAAATCTCCAAATTCTCACCTTTGAAAATGTTATTTAAAGTTTCATATGAAATTCAAAGGTACTTCATTACTTAAAATTTTATCTTTTCAAAAACTTATTTACTTTTTCACCAAACCATCTTTCTTTAAAACATGTCTTGATTGTTCTTAACACATTTTTCTTTCTTTTTTCTTTACTCAAAACAAACGTCCCCACATGTTTTCAAAAAATTCTTCTTTTCATAGATTTTTAAATTTACTAAAACTGGAGTAGATAAGAACAATTATTTTATCAAAAATCCCTTAAATTTTCTACTCTTCCGATGACTTAACCTTGGAGGAGTTTTTTTAACTTACTACACTTAGTGGTTTTATACCTTAATATATTGGAATTACTTTCTCTTATGAGAAATTATTAATGCTAAAACCTTCTATAAATCCTTTAAAGGATGATTTCATGTTTATGTGAAATTATAAGTATTTTATATTTTATCAAAGGCTACACAAAATATAGTGCTTTCCATACCATGTACTTCCCTTTCACATATTCCTTATAACTTGCAGAAAACATCTTTATTTGTGATTCATAGAAAATTATATCATTATTCTTTTCATTCTAATCGATTAACGTATGTTTACTCTATATTCACTTCATAAGATATTTTCTACTAAATTCATTAATTTGACATGCATTATTTTTCAAAAGAACTCATTTTTCAAAACTGCTTTAATATTTTCATAACTGGAAAATACTCTCATATACTTATCTAAATAATAAGTGTACATACAAACTACTTTAGAAATTATCTCCAAAACTCATTTGGGTCAAAACAGATGTTGCGTAAAACATCATTACTACAACGCAAAAATGCTAATATATGGATTAAATTAAAATGAACATTAACAAATCCCATATGCTATGTAAAAACATATACTTAGGGAGTCATATACTAAAACAACAGTATCATAGTCTATGTTTCCTTTATTTTTACAGAAAACATCTACTACGATAATAAATGTTGTAATCTACGGTTTCGATACTTAACACACTCTAGGTTTTTATATTTAAAATCTTTGTTTATCTGTAAAGAAACTAGCAGGCTATACATGCTCTATAATTCTTCAAAAAGAATTTCACTTTTAATAAAATTTACATCATATAAAAACCAATTTAAATTTCATACCACTATTTTTTTCAAAAATCCAATATTTACTTTCTCAAATATATTAACAACTATATTTTTCAACTTTTCAATTCAAAAGTTTCATTTTATTGTGTTAGGCATAAAGTGGATTTTCTTCTTACTAAAACCTCTTATTCCTTCCAAAATAAAAACACTTTCCCTACTATTCCTAGAAAAATTTCCCACTTCCTATAAAATATGGGCACCAATCTTCTCTCAAAACATGGCTGATTTGTATGCTATAAATCGGTAATTAACATAGGGCACAACATACTTGGGTCATCCTAAATCCAGCTACTAATATCTAAAAACTTTCCATCTGTGCACTTAAAGCGTTCGGCAGATTCGAAGCGGTGGAGGTGCAAAAAGTCATAGCGGGGATACAGCGAGGATATAGCGGAATATAGCGGATGGCTCTAAAATAGCATATAAAACTCGTACTTAATGTTTTTACAAATATATAAATGGTAATTAAATAAAAAATTATCATTTAATTGAATAATAATTAATACATAAACAATTTTTTAAAAAAAAACATGTGCAAATATACTTTAAATAAACGTAAAACTATTCTATAACATAATTGAATTTAGTAGAATATTAGAGTATTTTCATTTCTGAAAATATATTAAAAATTAAATAAAATAAATTAGTTTCGTAATTTTTATTATGTGTAAATGCAATTTTTTAATTCATTTTATTAAAGAAGATAAAGTGGAAATAGCAAAATATAGCGGGAATAACGGGATATAGCGGAAATAGCGGGGATTAAAGCAGAAAGGCTATATTTTGGGGCTATATGGAAAAATCGTAGCGGTAGAAATCCGCTATGAGATATAGCGGGGTTATAGCGGGGTAATAGCGGGGCATTAACTACACAGCTTTCCATATGTTAAAATCTATAATCAGGGACTATTTGGATTTTAGTACATAATATATTTACATTTTAGTAAAAAAATACAAATATGTTCACTCACCATCTACCTAGGAATCTAAACCTAGGCTCTGATACCAAATGCAATAACCCGAATTCCAGTGGGTTTGGATTTAACGTAAAAAAATGCTAAAATCCAAGCCCATTGAAACTCGAGTTGGATTTCTAGTATCTTGCAAATAGGCAAAGACAAATATATCAGAGCTTAGATAAATATCTCACAGCGAAACTAACTAAAAGATAATAGTGAGTAAGTACTTACCAATATAATAATACTTTCTAAACAAGTGTTTCAAAGCTAGAAAGTCTTTGCCATCTACCTAACCTGTAGGATGTTATGAGGAGGGGGTCAGAACTAAAGTTCTGGTGAATGGACAAATTATACACTTCTAAGCTTAATTCTACATATACTGTTATATTTCCATTTACTATTATATTAGGTTTATTGGGTTTAATACTCTCGCATATGTGCGGAAATCGTGCCCATCTACTCCCTAGTAGATTAAAACTTAATAACTGATATATATGTAGCTATATGCCCAATGACCGCATCGGTCCAAGGTACTATCCATAGTACCATCCGTACCCTCCTCGCAAAGGACTCCATTGTCTTGCTTCCAAGACATTCCGTGACTACATCTATAAAGGACTGCCTCATAAGGCCTACAATATAGATTCTCTGTCGTCTATTATGAAAACATAAAATTGCGTCCGCACTAGTCCACACTAATTCTTGGACATCCACAATGTACCACCTAGTGCGTACCTTGAGGACTACACATAACCATTCTGTCTACTCCCTGAATCCCACTTAACAAGGTCTACCTTGAACGGAACTCGGTCGAGGATTTTCTATTTCTATAAAGGGCTGCCTCGTTAGGCGTACAATACATATATTCTATTTCTGTAAAGGATTGCCTCGCTAGGCCTACAATATAGCCATTCTATTTGGTCTGTCTCTTTTCTTATCGTGGTTATAGCCCCCAGCAGGCACCCCTCAACTAATCGAAAGACCTCTAAAGAGCTAAGTGGTTGTGCCCTACTACAAACAATCTAAACATCCAATTGGCGGCGCCCCTCACCCAATGTCTCGATAGTGAAAGTATCATTGGATTGTTGTTTTAACTCTAGTCTTTCCCAAACTTGCTCTTGGTTTTGATGCTGGCCCGATATTCGCATGCGACTATCCTTTTGGGTCCCGCCCACTAAAATTTACTTGCAAGTAATGGGACATACGAATATCCTACTCCAAATATCTACCCCTTTTCACTACCTACAATGGTCCTGCCATGTAAAAAACAGTTAAGGCATACTCTTTTGATGGAACACCGACAGATCTGCCTCTGGAGGACTGCATCACTACGCTTACACCAGAGGGCCATCCTAGAGTACCCTCGCGTCCCGTTGAAGGCTCGTACTTCCTTCTAGCCCAAAATAACTAAGTTGGATGTGCTTCTTCCTTGCTGAAATCTATAATGAGCTACTTTGTTAGGCTCTTCATGCTTTGGGCTGCTCCAAATGCATCTCACTCTTTTATTAGATCCTAAGTCTAATCTTAATAAGTCTAATCTTTGATTTTGTGTTTAGTTTACTTTTCTTATTCTGTTGGATACATATTTACCCTAATTAACATAATCTTTCCCAACCTCACCTAACTACTGTGAGAGCATCAATTCCTGACTGAAAGGGAATGTTGTTGGTATGTGTCACTTCTATTATCTGCTTATTAACTTAATTTAAGTCTTAAGTTTATTAAAATAAGCCTCTTCTATTATTTCCTCTCTATTTGCTTATTTACTTAATTTAAGTCTTAAATAAAACTTTCTGTTCTTTCTACTTAATTATATCCTATTTTATAATTTTACTTGTAATCGTTACTTTTGTTTTCTTTTATAATTTGTACATTATAAATATAATTACAAGCGTCCCTTTTCTATTCTAATCTGTCTTCTTTTATTATATTATTAAATACTCTTTAATTTTCTTATATTATATGACGAGCTTAGCTTGGGACTACATCCGCTTGTCAGAAATTTACTTATCATAATAACTAGTTTACTTTTATTCTATTATCTGCATAGTAAATCTAGGTAAATTTCTTTTTATAGCTTCAAGTCTTATCTAACAATTAATTTGATTCCCTTAATTCTTTACTTTATTTTCATATATTATAGGAAGTAGTTCTATTCCATTTGGTTGGTTACTAAAACTGTGCTAAATATTCATTTCCATATTTTAATACTAAATATTGCTATATACAGTAATCCATAACAGCAAGATATTTCTTTTATTATTTCTTTACTTTCTGGAGAATGCAAAATACAACGGTTTCTCTATTTTACACTAATTCCCTTTTTCTTTCTTTTATTCTTGCAATTACGTTTATGGTTACCTTTTTAAATATTAAACTATATAAATGTATTCTATTTTCTAAGCCAATCAATTAATCTATCACAAACTTCCAAATCAAGTTATTAAACTTTTCTTTAATTTATTACTCTCGTTTTTAGCATAATTTACTGCAAAATTCCTATCTTTCTCTTTTTATTCCAGTTTTTCTTATTTTACATCTAATTTCTGTAAATATAGTATTCTTCTATTTTAGTCCGTATTTGTGAATTCTCCTCTTTATTATTTTATTTGCGTAAAAAGGAATAAAAAGAAGCTAACATTTACATGCTAAATTTCAACTTTAAAATAGATGTAAATAACTATAATTTCTTACTTTTAGGCTTACGCCTTTCTCTAACTGTCAAGTCTAATATTAGTTAAATATAAGCTCTCTTATACGTATGGAGCCTGGAGCCACCACATCACAGGATCGTTTGGAGCCATCAGATTAATCAACGTATGGCTCAGATCGCACGAAAATCTTATTTTATGTGGCTCAGCTCGTACCTGGACGAAACTTCGTCCATGTAACAACGTTGGTCGCCCTGTGTTCTCCTTGGATCGACCTAGCGGTCGACCTAGGAGTGCTCTGGGTCGACCCATATATTATTATTATTATTTTCTTTTTCATTTATTTCTCTTTTTTCATTTGTCCCGTAACTTCTTCATACTGACTCAGATTTTTTGTCAAGTTATATATGGAAACTGATCAGAAAATCACCCCGGACACAATGGTATAAGTTTCGAGGCCATATTCTGAAAACTTCAAAAATGCTTATTTTCACTGTTCATAATTATTTGATTACTTAATTATATTAAAATATGGGGTGTTACAAAATCTCTCATTCCTTCTGATATCAGTGTCTACTAAAGCATATCCATATCTAGATAACTCATCAAACTTAGCAGCGTACTCAATAACTGACATCTCTCCTTGAACAAGGTCCATGAACTTCCTCATCAATGTCGAATTGGCGGCTCAAATTAAAACATCTTCTCAAACCTTCTTCTAAAATCAGCCTATGTCAGCTCTTCTTCCGAGACTCCGGCTGTTACACTGTTCCAACAATGAAGCGCTAACCCTTATAACTGCCTAGAGACTAGCCTTCTCTTTTCTCCATCATCCAAGCCTAAATCAATATAAATCCTCTCACAGTTCAAAAGCTGATTCTCGACTTCAATAGCATCCTCTATACCAACAAAAGGCTTTCCACCTAGACTAGTATAGTCTCTGCTCAGCCTAGCATAGTTATAAACAACTAGAGCTATAGGTTTAACTCCACCAACATAACCAGTAGCTCCTACTTGCAAAAGATTAGTCGACAATTGATACACCGTCCCCACATGTACTGGTGGATTTCTAGCACCGACATTGGCTTCAACATTTTGATTAGCATTAGCCTGTCGACCTTGGTTTCTCCAGGTGTTAGGTCGAGCATTTCCGTTGGTTGTGGTGCTTCCTCTACCTTGATTTCCTCTTCCGTTTCTTGATTTCATATCCTCTTTCTCGTAAATCTGCATACATGCCTTAGTAAGATACAAAAGAATGGTCTAAGAGAGGGGGGAATATGTACTTAGATATATACCTACATACCAAATACAAGTACGTTACTATAGCATAAACCCAAACCCCAATCATATTTTTGAATTATTGGATTATGTTTCAAAAAGTTTTTGGTTTTACTTTTATTTTAAAGTTTCATAAACCTATGCTCTAATACCAACTTGTAACATCCCCCTACTTGGAGGCCCAAAACTAACAGCGACGAATGTTGTAGTCATCCATAATTATTAATCCTCGACGACGAAATATGGTATTGCTAGATTCACTAATACACATATCACAAGAATATGGAAAAAATTTAACAATTCAAAAACATATTTCTAACATTCAAAATATTTCATGCTCATTACATATTCCCAAAATGTTAACCACGTTCAGCAAAATACAATTATTACATATATGCCAAGAGCAACATATGAAGATGCCCCCTTGGTTGATCAGAGTGTACAGTAAGGCTAATAAATCTGCCTTTACAAATAAAACACACATCAGAGAAAGATAATTCTAAATAACTAACTGCCTCCTACACGCCTCTCGAAGCTTTATTCTTCTAAGAAGAGAACTTGAAAACCCTAAACTTCAAACTACTCAAAATCAATTAAGTACTCGTGAGTTTAAGGGGAAAACAAAAACTTCGAGCCAGACATAAAGCTTGGTATGAATAATAATCTAACATGTCAATCCTTTTAGATATCTAGTGAGACCATGCCGCTTATCATAGCGGGTTTTCCCTTCACTAGTGCCCTAAAACCTTTATAAAACCATATACTATGCTTCTGCATCCACAATGGTTAAAACAGACATTTTAAAGTATTATGATGATGTGCATATTTAAAAACGTTTAGGATTTACCATTCCCAGTTTAAGCCGACATCTTGTCATAAATCATAGTTTCTAGGGTCTCTATTAACCTATTAATTTTCATGGGTTTACTAGTTACATTTTTCATTGACATGGACACCCTGTCCTATTTTATAGTTTTCATGGGATCACTAAGAACCTATAGACTCCTACCAATTAACTTAATTAATTCATGGGTCCCCCTAAACCTATTAGTCATTCCAATAACTAATCCCTTACCCTAGTTTTCATGGGTTGACCGAAACCTATAGGTTTATCCAGTAACTCGCTTCTTATCCTAGTTTTCATGGGTTTGACTAAGAACCCACTGATGCTTCCATTAACTTCTTTATTATCCTTATTTGCATGGGTTTACTAGGAACCCGCTAACTGATGTCAATTCTTAATCCATATATAGTTTTCATGGGTTCACTACAAATCAATTAGTCTATGCTAACCTACCTTAATACATAGTTTTCATGGTTTTACTTTGAACCCGTTGGTTACCTCCAATAACTACATAATCATAGTTTACATGGGGTTACTATGAACCTATCTCCTGGATAACTTCAATGTTTAGACATCCTATGTTTTGGTCTCCCTGACTCCTTGGATGCAATTCTACTCATTCAGAAGTTTAATCAAATTATATCCACTACTGGGTTAACTAGCTAGTTTTTCTACCCCTTTATCCCCAAAATACAGATTATGGGTTCTTTATCATGTGAATATACTCATATTTGAAGAAGCAAATATAATAATTTAACAATACCACTCTAGTGGGTTTTAGGTCCTTAAAGTACATTTCATATAAAATATAGTTAACCCCTTTAACTTATTTTTTTATCAAGGCCATACTTCTTTAAATTTAGAAGCTTAAAGTCATTTCAAACTCCTTTATTTAGCCATAGGTTTTTCCTTTAAAATTTGTGTTTGGGTTTTAAAATCTTTTGAAACCTTCGAAACCTTGCTTCCAATCTCATAGGATAACCTTTTTCGAAAGCATAAAAATCTATCTTTAAAATACTAGGCTCCTACCTTTCGAATACCTTAAAACATCTATTTCAAAACCTTTCAACCATGTTAATATTTTATCACATAAGTATAGAAGCATAGCTTCGAAAGCATTTGAAAGTACCCTTTCGTAACCAGTGAAGTTACCCTTCGAAACCATTAAAAGTCCTCCTTTCGATAGCATTGGGTTTATACCTAAAATATCATTTTGGGTCACAGTGAACCTAGGCGAAAGCATCTCTTTCGAAACCACTCTTTAATTCAAAATGTATCGAGGAAGTTTGATGGTGTCGAAACCATCCTTTCAAAAGCTTTAAAACATCTGGGTAAAACGATTGAAGGTTAGCTTCGGAACCCCTTCCGAAACCGTTGCCTTCGAAACACCTAACCCCTTTCTAAAGCATTAGGAAGTGGCTTGTATTTATAAAAACAATTAAATCTTTAAACAACATGATGGCTTCAATACTGTCGAAAGGTCATTAATTCACAGAAGGGCTTCGACTTGGTCAAAACTACCCCTTCCAAATGCTTTAAACAAAATCTAAGCAACTCCTTCAAAAGCTACTTTTATAAAACATAGGCGCCAGCTCTCTTTCGAAAGCCTCTTTGAAATACTCTATCGAAATCATTGGTTTCGACTACTTTAAAATCCATTTATAAACAGGCAAGCGCTTTTTTTTAAAGCAAATAAAAAAAAAGGAACCAACCCTTCGAAAGGTACCTTTCGACACCCTACCTTCCACCTTTCTCTAATCCACAACGTACCATTTTAATGATACCGTGTGTATTGATTTACTTATTACGGTGATGGAAGGTCTGAGTTGAAGGGTCCTTCTAAAGAAGGCTGAACCTTTCTCGGAGCAAAAGGCTGTTTTTACCAAATAAAGTTAACTTTTTCTAACAGAATTGTCTACTTGCAAACATTTGATTGGCTTTCATAAACTTTTAAATAATATTGAAAATATTTGCCACATTTTCTCATATCTAAAACATGACAACTTTTAACAATTAAGCTGCCTATTAACAAAACAATTAAATCCTTCAGGTCCTCCTTTCAAAATAATTTTTAATTTCCGTAATACATCACTTAGTGAAAATCTCTAGAAATTCATTTTAGTCATGTTATCTAACATATCAAAATTTCAGACCCGAATTCTTAATATATTTTCCAAAATAAATTTATAAACCCAAATTCCCATATTTTCCTCCAAAAATTCATAACTAATTCTCTACGGCTTGAAAAATTATAAAAATTGAAACCCAACTCCAAAATCATGTTTTCCATAACATATAATTTTCCCATGGCATTTAAAAATCATTTAACTTCGATTTTACCTAAAACCGTGTATACCTACATTTAAACATCCTTGTTTAAACCATATAAATTATAAAATGAGCATATCATCATTCAATAAATAACAAAAAACGAATTTATCCCTTAAATCCAAAACCATATGATTATAAAACCAAAATAGAGTTGTAGTGATTATTATTCATCTTAGATTGGATAAGAAAATTGAAGATTGATTGAGATTGATTTCTTCTAGCTTGAATCCCATTCTTTAGTTTGAATTTCTCTTCTCTTCTTTCTTTCTAATTGCCAGCCTTGCTCTTTCTTTTTCTTACTTTTTGTTTTGGATAAAATGAACGTGTATGACTAAGGAAATAGTACAAGGGTGGAGAATGTGGGCGGCAATTACTCCAATGCCCTTATACTTATTTAGCTAACACTTAACCATTTATAAGTTCATTTAATTTAAATAAGCACGACCGCTACATATTTATTAATCAACTTCAATCTCCTTAGCAACCTTATTCTAGTTAATTTTTTCTAATTAAATCTCCTGAATAATGTTATTAAAAATAGGGGTGTTACATATAAACAGTCTTTTTATAGGTTGAATAAATATCAATCATCATTGCATGACCCCATTAAGTGCTCTTTTCACACTTTTCACTTGTTTGATGTTATAATATGTGACATCCCTGAAATTTGGCCAAGTTTAATTTGATAATTAATTTAATTTTGGAATTAAATTGTGAATTTATTTATGAATTAATTAGAAATTTCTAGAATAAATAAAAAATTTAGATTACAAGTAGCAACTTGATTTGAAATATAAGAATAAGTATTTTATAAAAAAATATTGAATTTAAAAATAAAATGTATTAAAAATAAAGTAGAATTTAAAAGCTTTAAAAAGTTAGTGATAGTTTGTTTTCTAAAATTTTAATATATTTGGAAGATGTATTAATTTTCAAAGAATTAATGTGCTAATTTTCAAAATATTATTTGTATGATTTAATTCTCTTATATATATACAAATATGAATAAAAGTGATTATTTGTTAATATGTAATCAAAATTTTTAAATTATTCTTTTCTTTTTTTAAAGTTGTACAAAAATAAATGATAAGAAATGTATGAATGTAAAATGTGTGTGTATATATATATATGTATGTATATAAATATAGTGAGCTAAATTAAAGGTTGTAATGTGAAAAATAATTGGGATAAAATTTTATTTGTGTAAATATAAATATTAAAGAAAACATAAACATTTTAAAATAAGACATATGTTACATATGAAAATATATTTACATGAAGGATTAAAATAAATTTACAAAACAGTTTGAATAAAGGGTATAAAAACAATTTTTACTACATGTAACAAGTGTAAAACATGCAAATGAAAATTAACAAGTGTTAGGTAAGGACTCTCATGTGATAACAAACGAAAAAACTAAATATTTTTAAAATTTAAAAGACATAAATAACATGTATGAGAAAAGAGTAACCCAGGCTGATGAATTCAATAGTCTCTTCGTCTCCATTCTCAAAATCTGAAATCTGAAAAATCAAAACAGAAAAAAAGAAACTTGGGAAACAGAAACAAAATCATCTTCAACTCAAGAAATTCGAATCCTCCTCAATCAAAAATTTAAAACCAAAAGAAGAAAAAAGAGAGAGCTTCAGTTTATTTATGGAATAGAAATCAAAGTCTGAAATCAGAAGCAAAGTAAACATATCAAAAGTAGATCAAACCAGTTAAACAAAGTCTGTTTTCAAAAGTCTTCAACCTGGAAGCTATTTGTAACGACCCAGAATTTTTAGAAATTAAAATTTGAATATTTAATTAATTTTAAATATTAAGAAGTGAATTTATAAGTCAAATAAATTTTTATTTGAATTATTGAATTTAATTGGATTTTTAAATCGATAATTTAATATGTTAAATTATGGAAATAATTGAAAATTGAGTTAAATATGATTGAAAATGATTTGGGAAATTTTATTTTATCATATGGAAGTTAGAAAGATATTTTAGAACTTTTAAAATCGAATTTAGAGTTAATTTGTGAAAATTGAATATTTTAATATTAAAATCGACTAGTGAAAATAGTCAATTTTTGAACAGTCTCAGAATTGAACGAAACTAGTTCCATTGGATCCGTAATAGTTAGTTATTACCGGATTTCAAATTTCGTGTCAATCGGAGTTACCGTTTGATCGTGGCAGCTCGAAACGCATCGAATTATTTTTTAATTTTAATTTGGCGAGTTAAAATAGCCATTTTTCAAAAAGTCTCGGATTTCGACGAAACCAGTTTCATCGGATCCGTAATGTGATATTATTGTAAGGTTTCAAATTTCGTGTCAATTGGATTTACCGTTTGTCCGGAACAAATTAAAACGCCTAGAAATCGATTTAAATCGGTTTAATTTAAATCGAACGTTTATTGCCATAACTCGCACAGATATCCGAATTAGCTTCCGAAACCTGTTCCATTATGTCCGGAACGCGGGGTAAACCCTAGAAACGCTGGTTACGGCGCGTGAATCGGAGTTCGGAATTTCCGGGATGAATAGTGTCGATCGATTTTCTTATAAATAGCCCACCCTTCATAAATTAAATTAAAAAAAAACACTAAAACCCTAATCTAAACCTAGCCGCCTCTTTTATAACGGAAGGCCAGAAATTGTCGAAATTCATTCCTTAATCTCTCCAAATCCATTCACAATCAAGCGAAGTGATCAACTACAAAGATGAAGAGCAAGGCGAGAGCTTTCGATCTATACGGTGATGATGGAGTTTGGTGTCGTGTGGAGGGAGCTAGGAGGGGCCGTTCATGGCCAGTTGCACACGCAACATGAGGAGGAGGAGGGGGCCGAGCTCAGGGTGCTTGGGGCCGAACCTAGAGGAAGTTAGGGGCTACGCAATGCAACTACCTGATCGAGCTAGAAGTCGTTGTGGTGATCGAATTTATTAACCCTAGTTTTGTGTTTGGGTTCTTTTATGCGGCCTGTACATGTTCGTGCGCATGAGAAGATGAAGGGGGGGCGTTGGATCTGGTGTGGACGGTTATGATGAGGGAATGATGAAAATTTAAATAAATGTTGTAATTTATATGCTTTATAAAATCGTGTAACTTCAAAAATTGATATCTTTTTCATACGAGGTCGAAAACGCGCGAAACCAGTTGCGTTGGAATCGTATGGACGAGCATTACGCGATGCGATTGGATTGGAGTCATTTGGAGTTAGTGAGAATTTCGTGTAAAATTAAACGTTCGTTTAATTTTATTCGAAATGAATCGCTAAAACGGAAATTGAAATCAAGGTGAGAACTTCTCACTCAATCAAATCAATTTCGATTTTATTTTAAATAGTTAGATTTAAAATATTTGAATGCATGTTTGAATGATGATTGTTATCTATTGATTGTTAAAATAGACATTATGCGCCGTTAGTAAGCGGATGTTATTTAATAAAAACATATACCGCGAATATTTCATAAACAGTGAAATTGATATTATATATAATAGCAATATATATATATTGGCATATGTATATATTGGAGTTATTGATTTCCCGCATTTTTTGTTTAGCGGATGAGACCCTATTGCGCCGTCTATTAAGCGGATAATATTTAAATCCCATATACCGCGATAATTTCGTACTGGAACGAAATTGGTATTGTGCTAATGTTTTTGGATGCAGGAAAACTGGTTGGAGGGATCCTACTGGATTCCTCAACAGTATTTATTTGATTTCAGATATTTTGATATTTGATGGACTATCATATCGATATATGATGTCGTTGTTGTCGTGATTGACTATTTGGTGTGTAGCATCATTGGACCAAATTTGGAATTTTAAAATGATTTCAAAGTGATTTTTTGAAAGTATACATTATAAAATAATTTTGGAATTGATTCATTTTAAAATAAATAAACGTATAATTTTTAATGTTATAAAAATTATGATTTTTGAGAAATATAGTTAAAAACTGATTTTTGAGAATATGATGCTAATGATTTTATAAAATAGTTTAATCGGGATTTTAGAATTTATTGTGAAAAGTTTAAATATAGGATTTATAAAATTTAATTATTTTATAAATCAAAATGGTAAAATTATAAAGGAGATTAAAGACGTTTTGAAATAATGATATAAATTGATTTATATAAGAGATTTATAAATGGATATTTATAAATTAAAACGTTGGAATTATAAAACGAGTTTTTATAAGTGTTTGAGTGAAGTGTAAATGAATTTCATAAATGAATGAAATTTATAGAATTATAAATGGAGAAGTTATAAATGAGATTTATAAATAGTAAGATTTATAAATTTGTGAAGTTATTAAAAGAATAGTTTTGAATAAATCATTGAATCTTATAAGTTATAAGATTTATAATTATGAAGTTCAAAGAAACGATTTTGTAAAATAATCGTTTTATGAGCATTTGACTTATAATATGAACCTTTAGTTTATAATTGAATTATAAATCGAATAGGTAAATAAAGGAATTTATAAAAGGAAGTTGTTATAAAATAAATAGAAATGGAATTTATAAACGTTGTTTTATAAATTCGCAAACGACTTATTTTGAAAGGTAAATTGTTGAAACCTATAAATGGAGTTATATTCACGTTTTGACTGTGAATAATCCTTTGAAATAAAATGAAATAAAGGATGAAATTTGTTAACGTAGTATATTCACGTTTTTGAATAGTGAATAATATGTTAAAGAAAATGTTTTGAATTTGATGTTTTAAATAGAATTAAAACGATCTAACGATGTTTTAAAATGTGTTGAGATTCGAAACCATAGATTTCAACATTTATTGTTGAAGTAGACGTTTTCGAGAAATAAAAGGAAATAGTGGACTATAACACAGTTGTTATAGTAAATGAATTTCCGAAAGGAAATGTTTTGTATAGTATTGGGATTTATATATCTATTTTAATTTCGAATCCCTATACTAGTGATTTTGGGTTGTCGTAACGATGTTTTACGCAACATTCGTTTTGGCCCAAATAAATATGTTTAAGAGAATGATTTCCTTAAAGAATGAAATATATACTTAATCTCGATTTAAGTATATTGAATATTTTCCAAGTGTTGAAAATAAATAAAATTTGTGAATTACTTATGAATAAATAAGTATGGAAATGTTTTTCCAATATAAAGTGAATATTAGAGAATTTATCTTTTTGAAGATAAATTGAAAATGAATATTATAAATCGAATTGAAGTCGTATATTCATTAATACTTTGGAATGTAAATTCAGTATTGAATTTATAAAAGAAAGTGGAATTTGTTTAAAAATAAATATTGATTTATTTTTGAAGTATTGAAATTATATATCTTGTAAAGATATTTTGGAAAGTAAATAATTTGGAAAATTATTTGGAATCTGGTGATGTGTGCATATCCATTGATAGTTCAATAACCGACTATCAATATTTCCCTTTGAATGGGTATTTGATGTGATTTGATTGAATGTGAATGCCACACTTATTTTTGAATAAGCGCTCACTATTCGGGTTAACCGGGAAAGGACCATGGGGTCGTATAACCCATTCCGAATATGTGATACGTCATTATGAATCGCATTGAAGATCGGTGTTGAAGACCCGGTATTTGCGAAAGCGATAGGATGACCTGTCGATTGTCTCTGCACTGAGTTGCAACGGTATAGAGACTCCCTAAGTGATGGGAAATCCGATCAGGATTGTGAATATCCGGATTGCAAGGACTTCTTTGTAAGTGCCTTCGGTTTTGTTCGAGCCCGGAACAGACTTGTATGGATTGTATGTCTGACGTTACAAATTGAGATATAAAGCAGATTTCATTCAAATATATTTCTGTTGGTGGCGGAGAATTTATTCTTTTAGCTTAACACCCTTCTCTGAGACATACGAGCTCAGAGGTTATGTAGTTGAATGTTATCAGCGATATATTCCCAATTTGGTAATGTGACACGCTGAGTGTTGCTGTAAATGATCATTGTGTTGATTATTTGTGATAGGATCATTTATTTGATCGTCTATCTTTGTGATCATTTCTATGATCATTTGTTGACCCAAAGCATGGCTTTTGTATAAAGTATGTTTTTGTGGACGTGACTTCGTCGAGCCTCACACCCCGTGAATGGTCAAAACAGGAAAGAAGCAGCAAGGTTATGAGGGGTAGCGCCCTTTAGGATGTGTGCATTTCCTTCTGGAAAAGGGTGGTATCATGGTATGGAGCCCAGATACTTACTCATGTTGAAAACACTTTGTTATGATTGTGTGAATTGATTAGAGAGCTCTCGGATAAAGGTCCCAAAGGACCGGGGGATGGCATATTCGGTCAGTTGTTACTCAGTTAGGGGTAACCCGGCCTTGTGTTGGTAGAGATCCGGTTTGGTTCTCGGGGATGTCCATCCAGAGGCATTCTCATGTGGCAATGGGAAGTTCCTTGGCCTGATCATTCGTTGGAAATCCGAAGAAACAATACGTGACTTGTACGGTATTAGTTGTAGAACCTATCATTCACTTATGGTGGCGCCCCACTGTTTGGATGGTAGCTATAGTAGGCATACAATAATGGTCGTATGTTGGCTAAGATTTATATTATACTTTCGAAATGAATTTTTCTCTACACTATGCACTAGTAATAATATCAAATGTTCTTTTAAATGTGTATCAAGCATCTTTGACTATCATAAGGAGAAATCTCCTCCGATTCTGCGTTTGCATTGTGTGTGTGTGCAGGAGGCCTTATGGTAGTCTCATTTTTAAAAGCATTGCGAATTGACTTTAAAAATATTCCTCTATTTTGATTTTAAAGATAAATAAACTGTTTTGAGTTCTCACACCAGTCACATGACTGACTTGGAGTTTATTGTTTTCCTTCCTAAACTCTGGGTGCCCACCAATTTCCACACGGGCAGTCAAGAGTTAAGGTTTAGCAGGATATTCTGGATATTCTAGAGTTGCTGGAGGCAAGATGGATGGCATGGCGTATTACTAGTTTATATAGTATCTCCTTTTCCGCTGCATTGTTTGTTGTTGCACACTCTGATGATGATATGATGTAAAGTATAAAATGTAATAACTGATATAGTTCTTTGTTTAAAGATTATTCATTTATTATTATATGTTGTTCCGCTGCGAATTGTGAGATTCTGATGTTGTTCTGTTGTTTTCTGTTCCGTTCTATTTTTCTTTTCCCTCTATTCTATTTTCTATCTTTTCTATCTTTTTCTCTCTTCTCTTTTCTTAAATTCTTTTGCTTAAACCATAACATTTCGGGTTTTTAGCCTTCGATTTCTCGGCAGTCGATAAAGTGAGTATCGATGTTGAATTTTCGAAAGTCGAAAATTTTCGGGACGTTACATTTGGTATCGGAGCTTATGGTTAAGCGACGACCATGGTTCTGTTGGGTATTACTCATTAGAGATAGAGTCAGTAGTACTCTAGAATGAGTTTGAGTGTAATAATAGCTATGAGAGCGTATTTGTTAGTGAATATATAAAATTGTTTTATATTGTGATGATTGGTTTATTGAGTGGCATATGAACCTTTGTCAGGACGGTCTGTACAACTATGCCGAAGGGGTTTATAAACACTTGAATAGAACAATTCGACACAATATTGATTTTAAAATTGGGTAAATGAAATAATTTTACCTTGAGTATATTTTATAAATGAAGAAATAATTTTTCAAAATTATTAAAGTGTATATAAGTTGATTGTTTGGTTATTGAATAAGATGTTTGAATAATCTAAATTGAAGAATAATTGTATAAGCAAAAAGGATTATAAGAATTGAATTATAATTAAAGTAATTTACAATTGTGAAATAAACTTATATATATAATAAGTGAAACTATATGAATATATTTATGAATATGAGTTATAAATAAAAATGAATTTAAAGTTAAATGAAAATTTACTTTAGAAATGGAATATAACTTAAGAGATGTTGAATGAAGTTGATATTGGTATCAAAATAAATTATTAAAGTTAAGTGATGAATATAAACTTGAGTTATATAAATGAATTGGAAATTGAATTGGATTAAAGGAAGTTGAATAATTGAATGAATATAAGCAAAGGAATTTGGTTGCAAATTAATATACATTGATTGTTATATGATTGTTAGTTGATTGATTGTATATAATTCATTAAGAGTTAATGAAATTGAAAGCTATATAATTGGAATCCAATTGGAAGTTAAATAAATTTGAATAGAATTGAATTTGATTTGGAAGTGAACCAACTTGAATATGAATTAATGAATATAAACTAATTGAAAATGAATGTTAGTAAGAACATCCACTGTTAATGAATCAAATGTGATTAAATTGAAAACCAATTCATGGAATATTGATGAGAATATGAATGAATATTTATTGGTTATGGATTATAGTTGGTTGATGTTTGCATTTGTTGTTTTGTTGCATTTGCTATGTTAGCATGTATAGTTATTATGTTGCTATATGATGTATATTGATACTATTTTCATACATGCATGTTCTCATGTTGTTTGTTGAGTGATTAGTAGGTGCGGATCGCGTTTGCTTCGCATTTGGATCTCGCTTTCGCGCTATATTAGCCGTATATGCTCGCTAATAAAATATAAGGTACATATATCGGATTACATACCGTACTTTTACATTTTTTCCCTACGGGATGCCTCATTACTTGATGAGATGTATATTTGTGATATATATATTGTCATTTTTTTTTCGGATCGAGCCGCGCAAAGGAGACTATGGCAAATTTTTCCGAAAATTTAAGGCGTTAGAAAAAATTTGAGAAAAATTGAAAAATTTTGAAAACTATAACTTTGATTTGGAGTTGAAATTTGAACAATAGCAGTTGTTTTTGAAAAGATAACTAAGTATGATTTGAAAACTTAGTAAAGTTATTATAAAAAGTTTAACTATGGATTTTGAAAAATTAATAGATTCTGTAACTTTTCTTACTTGTTACTTTCGAGGACGAAATTCTTTTAAGGGGGGAAGATTGTAATGACCCAGAATTTTTAGAAATTAAAATTTGAATATTTAATTAATTTTAAATATTAAGAAGTGAATTTATAAGTCAAATAAATTTTTATTTGAATTAATGAATTTATTTGAATTTTTAAATCGATAATTTAATATGTTAAATTATGGAAATAATTGAAAATTGAGTTAAATATGATTGAAAATGATTTGGGAAATTTTATTTTATCATATGGAAGTTAGAAAGATATTTTAGAACTTTTAAAATCGAATTTAGAGTTAATTTGAGAAAATTGAATATTTTAATATTAAAATCGACTAGTGAAAATAGTCAATTTTTGAACAGTCTCAGAATTGAACGAAACCAGTTCCATTGGATCCGTAATAGTTAGTTATTACCGGATTTCAAATTTCGTGTCAATCGGAGTTACCGTTTGATCGTGGCAGCTCGAAACGCATCGAATTATTTTTTAATTTTAATTTGGCGAGTTAAAATAGCCATTTTTCAAAAAGTCTCGGACTTCGACGAAACCAGTTTCATCGGATCCGTAATGTGATATTATTGTAAGGTTTCAAATTTCGTGTCAATTGGATTTACCGTTTGTCCGGTACAAATTAAAACGCCTAGAAATCGATTTAAATCGGTTTAATTTAAATCGAACGTTTATTGCCATAACTCGCACAGATGTCCGAATTAGCTTCCGAAACCTGTTCCATTGTGTCCGGAACGCGGGGTAAACCCTAGAAACGCTGGTTACGGCGCGTGAATCGGAGTTCGGAATTTCCGGGATGAATAGTGTCGATCGATTTTCTTATAAATAGCCCACCCTTCATAAATTAAATAAAAAAAAAAACACTAAAACCCTAATCTAAACCTAGCCGCCTCTTTTATAATGGAAGGCCAGAAATTATCGAAATTCATTCCTTAATCTCTCCAAATCCATTCACAATCAAGCGAAGTGATCAACTACAAAGATGAAGAGCAAGGCGAGAGCTTTCGATCTATACGTGATGATGGAGTTTGGTGTCGTGTGGAGGGAGCTAGGAGGGGCCGTTCATGGCCAGTTGCGCACGCAACATGAGGAGGAGGAGGGGGCCGAGCTCAGGGTGCTTGGGGCCGAACCTAGAGGAAGTTAGGGGCTACGCAATGCAACTACCTGATCGAGCTAGAAGTCGTTGTGGTGATCGAATTTATTAACCCTAGTTTTGTGTTTGGGTTCTTTTGTGCGGCCTGTACATGTTCGTGCGCATGAGAAGATGAAGGGGGGGCGTTGGATCTGGTGTGGACGGTTATGATGAGGGAATGATGAAAATTTAAATAAATGTTGTAATTTATATGCTTTATAAAATCGTGTAACTTCAAAAATTGATATCTTTTTCATACGAGGTCGAAAACGCGCTAAACCAGTTGCGTTGGAATCGTATGGACGAGCACTACGCGATGCGATTGGATTGGAGTCGTTTGGAGTTAGTGAGAATTTCGTGTATTCGAAATGAATCGCTAAAACGGAAATTGAAATCAAGGTGAGAACTTCTCACTCAATCGAATCAGTTTCGATTTTATTTTAAATAGTTAGATTTAAAATATTTGAATGCATGTTTGAATGATGATTGTTATCTATTGATTGTTAAAACAGACATTATGCGCCGTTAGTAAGCGGATGTTATTTAATAAAAACATATACCGCGAATATTTCATAAACAGTGAAATTGGTATTATATATAATAGCAATATATATATATTGGCATATGTATATATTGGAGTTATTGATTTCCCGCATTTTTTGTTTAGCGGATGAGACCCTATTGCGCCGTCTATTAAGCGGATAATATTTAAATCCCATATACCGCGATAATTTCGTACTGGAGCGAAATTGGTATTGTGCTAATGTTTTTGGATGCAGGAAAACAGGTTGGAGGGATCCAACTGGATTCCTCAACAGTATTTATTTGATTTCAGATATTTTGATATTTGATGGACTATCATATCGATATATGATGTCGTTGTTATCGTGATTGACTATTTGGTGTGTAGCATCATTGGACCAAATTTGGAATTTTAAAATGATTTCAAAGTGATTTTTTGAAAGTATACGTTATAAAATAATTTTGGAATTGATTCATTTTAAAATAAATAAACGTATAATTTTTAATGTTATAAAAATTATGATTTTTGAGAAATATAGTTAAAAACTGATTTTTGAGAATATGATGCTAATGATTTTATAAAATAGTTTAATCGGGATTTTAGAATTTATTGTGAAAAGTTTAAATATAGGATTTATAAAATTTAATTATTTTATAAATCAAAATGGTAAAATTATAAAGGAGATTAAAGACGTTTTGAAATAATGATATAAATTGATTTATATAAGAGATTTATAAATGGATATTTATAAATTAAAACGTTGGAATTATAAAACGAGTTTTTATAAGTGTTTGAGTGAAGTGTAAATGAATTTCATAAATGAATGAAATTTATAGAATTATAAATGGAGAAGTTATAAATGAGATTTATAAATAGTAAGATTTATAAATTTGTGAAGTTATTAAAAGAATAGTTTTGAATAAATCATTGAATCTTATAAGTTATAAGATTTATAATTATGAAGTTCAAAGAAACGATTTTGTAAAATAATCGTTTTATGAGCATTTGACTTATAATATGAACCTTTAGTTTATAATTGAATTATAAATCGAATAGGTAAATAAAGGAATTTATAAAAGGAAGTTGTTATAAAATAAATAGAAATGGAATTTATAAACGTTGTTTTATAAATTCGCAAACGACTTATTTTGAAAGGTAAATTGTTGAAACCTATAAATGGAGTTATATTCACGTTTTGACTGTGAATAATCCTTTGAAATAAAATGAAATAAAGGATGAAATTTGTTAACGTAGTATATTCACGTTTTTGAATAGTGAATAATATGTTAAAGAAAATGTTTTGAATTTGATGTTTTAAATAGAATTAAAACGATCTAATGATGTTTTAAAATGTGTTGAGATTCGAAACCATAGATTTCAACATTTATTGTTGAAGTAGACGTTTTCGAGAAATAAAAGGAAATAGTGGACTATAACACTGTTGTTATAGTAAATGAATTTCCGAAAGGAAATGTTTTGTATAGTATTGGGATTTATATATCTATTTTAATTTCGAATCCCTATACTAGTGATTTTGGGCTGTCGTAACGATGTTTTACGCAACATTCGTTTTGGCCCAAATAAATATGTTTAAGAGAATGATTTCCTTAAAGAATGAAATATATACTTAATCTCGATTTAAGTATATTGAATATTTTCCAAGTGTTAAAAATAAATAAAATTTGTGAATTACTTATGAATAAATAAGTATGGAAATGTTTTTCCAATATAAAGTGAATATTAGAGAATTTATCTTTTTGAAGATAAATTGAAAATGAATATTATAAATCGAATTGAAGTCGTATATTCATTAATACTTTGGAATGTAAATTCAGTATTGAATTTATAAAAGAAAGTGGAATTTGTTTAAAAATAAATATTGATTTATTTTTGAAGTATTGAAATTATATATCTTGTAAAGATATTTTGGAAAGTAAATAATTTGGAAAATTATTTGGAATCTGGTGATGTGTGCATATCCATTGATAGTTCAATAACCGACTATCAATATTTCCCTTTGAATGGGTATTTGATGTGATTTGATTGAATGTGAATGCCACACTTATTTTTGAATAAGCGCTCACTATTCGGGTTAACCGGGAAAGGACCATGGGGTCGTATAACCCATTCCGAATATGTGATACGTCGTTATGAATCGCATTGAAGATCGGTGTTGAAGACCCGGTATTTGCGAAAGCGATAGGATGACCTGTCGATTGTCTCTGCACTGAGTTGCAACGGTATAGAGACTCCCTAAGTGATGGGAAATCCGATCAGGATTGTGAATATCCGGATTGCAAGGACTTCTTTGTAAGTGCCTTCGGTTTTGTTCGAGCCCGGAACAGACTTGTATGGATTGTATGTCTGACGTTACAAATTGAGATATAAAGCAGATTTCATTCAAATATATTTCTGTTGGTGGCGGAGAATTTATTCTTTTAGCTTAACACCCTTCTCTGAGACGTACGAGCTCAGAGGTTATGTAGTTGAATGTTATCAGCGATATATTCCCAATTTGGTAATGTGACATGCTGAGTGTTGCTGTAAATGATCATTGTGTTGATTATTTGTGATAGGATCATTTATTTGATCGTCTGTCTTTGTGATCATTTCTATGATCATTTGTTGACCCAAAGCATGGCTTTTGTATAAAGTATGTTTTTGTGGACGTGACTTCGTCTAGCCTCACACCCCGTGAATGGTCAAAACAGGAAAGAAGCAGCAAGGTTATGAGGGGTAGCGCCCTTTAGGATGTGTGCATTTCCTTCTGGAAAAGGGTGGTATCATGGTATGGAGCCCAGATACTTACTCATGTTGAAAACACTTTGTTATGATTGTGTGAATTGATTAGAGAGCTCTCGGATAAAGGTCCCAAAGGACCGGGGGATGGCATATTCGGTCAGTTGTTACTCAGTTAGGGGTAACCCGGCCTTGTGTTGGTAGAGATCCGGTTTGGTTCTCGGGGATGTCCATCCAGAGGCATTCTCATGTGGCAATGGGAAGTTCCTTGGCCTGATCATTCGTTGGAAATCCAAAGAAACAATACGTGACTTGTACGGTATTAGTTGTAGAACCTATCATTCACTTATGGTGGCGCCCCACTGTTTGGATGGTAGCTATAGTAGGCATACGATAATGGTCGTATGTTGGCTAAGATTTATATTCTACTTTCGAAATGAATTTTTCTCTACACTATGCACTAGTAATAATATCAAATGTTCTTTTAAATGCGTATCAAGCATCTTTGACTATCATAAGGAGAAATCTCCTCCGATTCTGCGTTTGCATTGTGTGTGTGTGTGCGGGAGGCCTTATGGTAGTCTCATTTTTAAAAGCATTGCGAATTGACTTTAAAAATATTCCTCTATTTTGATTTTAAAGATAAATAAACTGTTTTGAGTTCTCACACCAGTCACATGACTGACTTGGAGTTTATTGTTTTCCTTCCTAAACTCTGGGTGCCCACCAATTTCCACACGGGCAGTCAAGAGTTAAGGTTTAGCAGGATATTCTGGATATTCTGGAGTTGCTGGAGGCAAGATGGATGGCATGGCGTATTACTAATTTATATAGTATTTCCTTTTCCGCTGCATTGTTTGTTGTTGCACACTCTGATGATGATATGATGTAAAGTATAAAATGTAATAACTGATATAGTTCTTTGTTTAAAGATTATTCATTTATTATTATATGTTGTTCCGCTGCGAATTGTGAGATTCTGATGTTGTTCTGTTGTTTTCTGTTCCGTTCTATTTTTCTTTTCCCTCTATTATATTTTCTATCTTTTCTATCTTTTTCTCTCTTCTCTTTTCTTAAATTCTTTTTCTTAAACCATAACATTTCGGGTTTTTGGCCTTCGATTTCTCGGCAGTCGATAAAGTGAGTATCGATGTTGAATTTTCGAAAGTCGAAAATTTTCGGGACGTTACACTATTAGTCAGAAGCATGTATAAAATCAAATGTCAAGCAAGGATCAAGTCTAACTTCAACAAAATCAAAGCTTTCAAACCTGAAAAACATTCCAGGCTTCTTCTTTTCAAACTTAAAAGTCAGGTGAGCAAACCCCTATAACTCTGCTATATCTATTGACGTTTGGATTTGTATCTGATATATGATATGAATTATGCTGGAATGATGGTGTGAATGTGTTTGCATGCCTTTCTAAAAATGAATGACTGTGTGCATATTAGTGTACATGCAAGAAAAACATGCCTCCGTTCAGATTTACAAGGTTTAAAAAGTAGTTCAAAATTCAAAATCTCGATTTTTATTCACTTATAGGGATTTATGTCTAACAATTTATGCTTGAATTTGCAAGATTTGAATTATAAAAATACTTTTAAGTATTGAAGATGAATGGATCTACTGGGAAGTTTAAAAACACAGTGAAATGAAAAAAATCAAGCAAAGCTTAAAATAAAACAACCTCTGTTCTTTCAGGAAAGCAAGGTGAGTAAACTATTTAAAATCTGAGCAAATCTTGATGTTGTGATGAATTGTTGAAGATAATTTGTAAAATAATGCCTGCATGTATACAAACGCACATGAATGTTTTGTGCATGTCTGTCTTACAGACACATGCCTCTGTTGTTTCCAGTTTTTTTTTCAAAACGAGTAAATATTTAAACACTCCTTCTCCAGTCCCTTATAGGCTTTAGAATCCATATGAAACATGTTTGCATAATCATGTTTGAGGTTTTAAAAATGATTTTTAGCATAATTAGTTTAAATATTACTAGGAAATTAAGAAAGACAGTAAAGATCTTTAAAATTGATAAAAATCAAGCATTTTATTTTGTAAATTCAAGCATGCAACTTGGGGAAAATACGATTTTTAAAAGCAAAATCAATTTTTTTTAAGAACATATCCACTGAGAAATTGAAAAATGAACGTGAGTTAGGTTTTATTGAAATTCTCATGATCGGAGACGAAGTTTGTCTCGCGATCACGGCAGAAGCTAGCAGGTGTTCGGGATCATCACAAAATTGTTGAACGAAATTGTAAATCATCATGATGGTCGGTAATTGCTAAACTAGGGTTTAAGCTCTGCATTTAGATGTTGAGGTCGCGAGTTAACTACGTCATCGACACGGTATTTCAAGCGATCGATCTTAGGGAATTTGAATCTTTGGGTATCAGGGAGGCTTCGAGCAAGATGGCACGATCGTCGATGGCCGGGGAAGGTAGTTCGAAGCGGTTTTAGGCGACCCAGTTTTTGTCCAGTCAAACCCATAGACTCGATTCTCGATTTGTGATGAATGCTTGGTTCTGGGTGCTTGGGGTGTTTGAGTGGGTTGACGTTGTCTTGTCGGAGGTGGAGTCGACGGCCAGAACATCGTCCATTAGTTGTGCACGTATATGTGATACGTGCGTATCAGTTTTCTAGTGTTTGGGGAAGAAAGGTGTAACGACCCATGAATTTCGTTAATTAAATTTGTCATATTAATAAGATTTTGGAATTAAATTTTTAAAGAAATATAATTTTTATAATTTGTAATGAGGTAAATGTTAAGAATTTACCTATGAAATATTATATTGATTAAAATAGACTTAATTAAAAAAGGTTGAATTGAATAAATCCTATTTATTGGAACCTAATTTATTGGTATGCAAATTTATAGTAAATGAGTTATTGCAAGAAATTGAAATTTGAATAGAATTATAATGAATGAAAGTAGTGGAAAGATTTTTCCCGGATGTAATTGTATATGAGAAATAAAGGAAAGTATTAAATTGAATTAATGTATAAAACATTGTTAACGGTATTTGATTGTAAATTTAAGAAATGTGTTAATGCAAGTTAATATTTAATGAACTTGAATGAACATTACAATTTAATTAAAATTCAAATATTATGACTTTTAGCTATAAATGGAATATAATAAGAACAAATGCAATTATTGTATTTATGGATGAAATAATATATTGATTTATTTGTAACCGAATGTAAATTAATGCAATTATGTTAATGTAAGTTTACAAATAATTAATTTAGCACAATTCCAATTAATTGAAATAACTGTAAGGTCATAGCTTGTTGTATCTATTAAAATTTGGAAATTTAATTCCAATAAATGTAATAAAGTATTAGAAATGTATATTGTTTCATAAGATAGTATGAAGAAATGTAAACCTGTGATCTACATACGAAATAATAACCAAAATAAGAGAAATAGTGTTAATGTAAGTAAAGTTGTAACAAATTGGTTTACTAAAACAAAAATTTGGATATCAATAATGTAATGTTTATGAGAATTAATGCAAGGGCTGAAGGTAGGTATGTAATAAATAGAAACGGGAAATTTTTCATAAGTAATAAATTAGGAAAAAAGGAAATGGAACTAAGGTTTGGTTTTAAAACCTTAATTTATGTGGGTAATTAATAAGATTTCACATTTGAAACATAGCCATTAATACAAATAAAGAAAAAGAGGCAATAGTGTAAAACTTTAATCATTTACCCATTTGCATTGAATTTGGTCTAAATCAAATTTCAATATTTGGTTGTTAATAATAGCTTATGAGTGAAATAAACGTTAAAGGGTAACAAGTATTGTAGGTTAACCTTTTAGACAAGTATATTAAATTATAACTCGTAATCAATTGCAATAAATATTAACAAATTTTAATGTTAACGTTAATTTAAGTAATTTTTGAAAATAATGACAATTCCATTTATAATATGACTATTGGTTGAGGTAAAGATTGTAAATCAAGATTTATTGATTTATTTGAATGAATTTAAAGTATAAAACCATGTAAATAATTAACGGAGAATATAAATAATAATTAATGTACATATTTGGAAAATACAGTAAAATTGGAATAAAATGTTATGTAATTGAAATAAAGATGAAAATAGAAATGGAATAAATCTTTATTTACTTATTGGAATAATTTTAATTAATTGAGTTTATTGTGAATGAAATTAATTACTATGTTATTTGAAATTTAAGATGGAATGTGAAAATATTTAATGGGATAGATTTTGAGTCCAATATAAATGCCATCTATTTGACAATAATGAATGAAATAATTACTGATTGATTTAATTAAATGGAATTCTTGGGAATTTTATTTATAAATTTTAAATTCAATAAAATGAGGGTAAGCTGAAAATTTGAGAATAACAATGTAATAAACCATTAACCAATGTTAATTGTATCTATTTGGTGATAATGGATTGAATAACAAGATTTAAAATCAAATAAATGGATTTATATGAAACTTCAATTGATAGTTTGTGAATTTATTTGACATTGAAATTAATACGGTAATGGGTAAGTAATTTAACTTAAAATATGATGTATGAACTTATCTGAATTATTATAAGTAATTAAGAAATATAAAAGTGATAAAATTGTCAATTATAAAAGTGAAATTAAAAATTGGATTCAATTAATTAATTAATCATTAATTTATTTAATTAAGGAAAATAGCCATTTTGGCCACTGACTCGGATTTCGATGAAACTAGTTTCATCAGTTCCGTAACAGTGAATTATTATAGGATTTCAAGTTTTGTAGCGATCGGACTGGTTGTTTGATCGTACGGACTCGAAACGCCTTGAAATTTATGAAATTGAAATCAATTTGAAAATATTGATTTTAGCATAACTTCTTCATAGGATGGAATTTGGACTTGAAACTTGTTCCATCGCGTTTAAAATATTTAAAAACACCTATTTTGATATATGGCTTGACCCAATTTCGTTCCGAAGTCAGAACGGGCTTTTTGGGCCATTTCGTCGTTAGCGCGTACATCTATTTTATCCGATCCATTCTATTTCAAATCTGTCTATAAATACGTTGTTATAAACCCTAATTTCCCTCATTCTCATTTGTCTGTACACACATCTTCTTCTCAACTCCTTCTTTCTAATGGCAGACAAACGAATTCTAAATCCAAAAACAAATCAAATTCAAAATCAAAGCCAAAATTCAAACTTCACAAAATATAGCAAATTATATATGGATTCAAAGCTCTCGAAGAGCGTAACTCAGATCTGAAATTCCTTTTTCAATTCGAGGTTCGATGTGGCCAGAAATCGGGCAAACATTCACGACCGTTCGTTGATCGTCGATGGATTGTGACGGATCGACAAACCCTTTCTGGGTTTTGGAGAGGAAGCCGAGGGGATCGCATCTAGGTGATTGGTTTGACGAATCGATGGTTGGATTGGCGGCAATTTCGATTAGGGTTTGATGTTTTTGGAGTGCGGCGGCTGCTTGTTTTGTGTCGTCGTTCGACGACGTGGCGGTATCGCCGGGCCAGGAGAGTGTGCGGAGGGGGTCGGCTCGGTCGTAGGTGATCCAAGGTGATGGCCGGTGTCGGCAAGGAGGCGGTGAAATAGTGGCGGTAGTTTTGTTGTCTAGGTGCGTTGTAGGGTTGCGTGTGTACAGGATGCGGAAAGGGTTCTGAGTGGGAAGTGCGTGATTTGGGGTGAAAGGATAACGTGGCTAAGAGGTGAAATGTGTTCTTTTTATTTTTATTTTTTAAATTGATTTCAATCTCATTTATCGTCATAATTTTGCATACGATATCCAATGTATCGCTGTTTCTTCTGTTAGCATTGTATTGAAATTACGGATCTTTTGACGCTAGTTTGGACGAATTTGGAGACTGTCCAATTTTTAGGTTTAAATTGGATTTAAATTCAATTTAAATTCAAAAGGTAAGTGTTTTAACCCACTCACAACTTCTAAAATTTCTTATGTTTGTTATATTGATATATGATGTGATTTTAAATAAATGTATGTTGTTTGGCATATTTTTAATCATCATCTCAGTAAATTTCATTTATTTAAATTAAATTTCTATTTAATTTATTCATTTCATTTAAACTGCCAGTTAAATTGTTAATTTATTTTTTCATTGCATTTAAACTGCCAGTTAAACAGTTATTTAATTTATTATTGAATATAAACTGCTATTTAATACCTTTTGCTTATTATCCGTCCTATATTGATGCTATTGTTTGTTTTGTATGATGATTGTGATGGATGTATGATTTTATGATGGATGAATGGATGTTTTATTTATATCATCATAATCTGTAAGTTGTTATGCATTTATTTTGATTCGGGATTGCGGTTTGAAATGATATACAACCGCATTTTTATTTTTAAATTGCGGATTGAAATGATAAATATCCGTATCACTTGACCATATGATAGAAAATTTTATACAGGCACCGCAGACTATATATAAAAATATTTTGAAAGGATTTCTATGGTTTTGTAAAGAAAATATGGTTTTTAAGATATTGATTTAGATATTTATAAGTGTTATTTTATGTATACAATTTATTTCTCGGTTTTACGCTATGTATAAAATTGGTTCAAAGTATAAAAGAAGTTTAATAATAAAAGTTGATTTTATTAAGATATAATACGGTTGAGTATTTATTTAAATTTTATTTATAGAATTATATTGACTTAAATAAAATTTAGATTGGAAGATAAATATGAATTTGATTTGAATTAAAGTATATCCTCGAGTAAAATTGATTTGAGATTTTAAAAGGTATGATTTTTATAACTTGATTTTTGGTAGAGGACTTAAATGAATATCAAGTCGATTCATTTGAATATTATCAAGTTAATTAAATTGAAATAATATCCTGTTATTTGAAGTTTAAAGGTTTAACTTAAATGATATTTGGTTTATTAAGAAAACATTTCAAATCTAAAAGAAAAATAGTAATTGAATTTGATATATATATATATATATATATGAAATTATCAAAGAATTCGTTTGAAATATTTAATATTTAAGCTTTGAAATATATTGAATTTGAAATGGTTTATTTGGAGGTTCAAATCAGTATTTGGAATTTATTTGTGAAACTAAAGAAGCTATTTTATTATATAAAGTAATTTAATATTAAACCATTTAAATAATAAAAGTTGTGTTTCAAAGCTATGGGTTTCAAGGTATATAGATTTGAAGTGCTATGATTTTGGGGAAAGGATATATTTGAAATAAAATGATATCATATTGATTTGGGTTTTTAAAATAGGAATGATATCGTATTTATATGATTTTGAAATGGATATCATATTTTGGTTTTTAAGTATAAACTATTTTGAAAAGACCGCGGTGTTATAATAACGTTTGGTTGTTGAAGAGACCGGGATAAGAAGTTGTTATACTCTCTGCCAACTCCGAAAACCACTTTAACAACCGTGTATGCAGTGGAGATTCCAGAATGAAGTAGGATGGTGGCGGCGTTTCCTTTGAGGTAAATACGTGGACCCGACTCTCGTGAGTTGGCATAAGGTGGCTAAAACAGGAGCGATTGACGGGTTAAGAAGGTAGGACACATCCCTTCGATATTATACTCTGACTTTTGGATTTATTCGGTGGCCACTTTTGATTTCTTTGATTTGGGGGTGTGGCTCGAGGTGGACGGTAGCTGCGGCTATGCGTTACCACCGACCCGGAAGCGTAATTGGTATATCTACCTTGGCATTGCCTAGTTGTGCCGTGTCACCTACCCTAGCGCGCCTTATACGATTTTTTTTGTACCATACCTATGGAGTGCCCTCTGACGATGCCCAGTATGGAGGAGATTACGGTACTGTATAGACTATGGGAATATATTATGTGTTATGGGGAATATTGGGTCACTTCTTAACGCTATTTTAAAGTAAGTTTATTTTACTAATAGACACTATTATAACATCGAAATATTATTACATAGTAAATAGTTTAACGGACCCTTAGGAGATGTGAATCCCGAGCATCTCTTAAGTTACTGCACTCATATTTATTCCTGTTGATTTAACTCACATAAGATATTTTAATTCTGCCTCGAGTGTTTTGTCTTTTCAATTCGCTCGGGTCAGCCTGAGCATTTCAGGATTTGAAGACCTTACTTCTAGAGGACGAAGACGAAGATTTTATTACTATTATATATTATATTAGTCCACTGCATCACAATTGTTACGCTGCATTATTAGTTGTTTTCTTTGGTATATGAACTTTGATATTTATTTTATAAAGAAAAATCAAATGTTTGGTAAAACAGTTTTATAAACTGTATATTGATTATTATATTTTATCGTTCCGCTGCAAGATTCTGTTTTGTTTTTTTCTTCTCTGCTTTTCTTATTTACCCCATAACAATCCGCCCTTCCATATGGTTTGAATCGACATGTGTGTCGATTTAAAGTGTGGGAAAATGCGGGATGTTACATCTGGTATCAGAGCTTTGGTTTAGCGATAAACCTTAGCTTTGTGGGGTTTGACTCTTTACTAATAGGGTACTAGTACCCTATGGGAGTCGCTGAGTGTATATATATATATAAGAGAGCGTATTTGTTAGTGTTATAAAAAGGTTTTAATATTGTGTTAATTTGTTACGTTTTGTATTTATAAATTCTGGTTGATGCATGGGACACTATGACATCAATAGGGATTTCTAAACACTTAATATGACATACTGACATAATATATGGTTTTAATATAGGTGAATGAAATAATTTTGCCTATTATATTTTCTATATATAAAATAAATTTATTAAATGATATATATATATATATATGGTTGCAATATATTGGTTGTTAGGTAATGCAATTTATATATAATAGTTGAAATGAGATGGAAAATAAAATAAAATGAAAATTTGAAATTGTGAACTTAAGTTCCGGGGTTTGAAACTTTCTTTTGAATGAGTTGAAATATAATAATAATATTTTAGAAGTATTTTCTGATATAAATATTTCAATATAATTTGAAAGAAATGTTTTAAAAGAAATTTTGGAAAAGAAATAAGTTTTGTATTCCCCTATGTGTCGCTGGAAAATAATTTCGGTGATGAGTGCACGCATCATCGACATTCATTTTCGAGTTTCAAAGTGGGAAGGCCACTGTAGTAGTTTTACTACAGATTTATTTTGATAAACAAAAGTGAATTTTTAATTTGTTTTAAATATACTTGGATATAGATAAGTTGTAAGTATATTTATCTATTATTTTAAAATGATTTGAAATTTAGCCCAGTATTTAATTCTCAAGTTTCGTTAATTAATAGTTTCATTTAGTGCAGTGAAATGGAATTTAATTAATAATTGAAACCTTTAATTGAAAATAAGTGATTTAATGCTAAGTTATAAATAGTGTTAAAAGAAAGTAGAAATTGTAATCTTATAGAACGAATGATATAATTATTGAACCATTAATTAATTAAAAGAATTGAGGTAAAACTTGTATAAGTTTCATTTGCATTCTTTTAACATATATACAACTTACCAAAGAATGTAAAAAGTTGAAATGTTAATAAGAAGATGTAATAGATATTATACAAGTAATAAATTTGAGGTAATGAAAGTAATTGATGAAATTCTTTAATAAATAAGAATTAGTTGTTCTAGTGGTATAAACTTAGGTATAATTGAAATTGCTTCTAATAAAGTATAATATAACGATAAGGAATATAAATAAAAGATTATAAACTTAAGAATATGAAATTAAGCAGTGAGTAAATGTATGTAATATAATAAAAGAAAATTTCATGCTATGAATAAGTGAAAATGAGACTTTGTTAGAAATGAATAATAGTAAATGAAACTGTAAGAAAGAAAAAGGCAAATTAAAAAGATAGATTATTATATGAATGAAATTAATAAACTTGATCTATTGTTTGAATTGCTTGCTTGGTTTATGGTTGTTTGGGCAAGGATGCTTTAAAATTGTTTGGATGAATGAATAATCTATTTAGTTTCATCAAATACTGTTGAGTAAATGGTGCACTTAGTAGTTCATTTTTCATTCTGTACAATTTGAAGTTTTGAACCCAAACAGCTGTTGTTTTGTTTTAATGAATGAATGAATTGTGTTGATTCTGTATGAAGGTTGTATGCTGTTTGTTGCAATTGGTTATTGAATTGATTGTTTGTTTGTGGTTGAACAACTTAAATATTTCATTCTATATGATTGCTAACTCTTATCAGATTATATAAGTGAAATATAGGTTATGGAAGCAATTGCTACTGCTTTTGGGTTTCATAATTTAAGCGTTATTGCCCAACAAATAGGTACGTTTTCGGATTACGGTTTATAGCGTTATTATATTGTTTTCCCGGGTTGGGATATATATTATTTTGGAAAATATTTGTTGTATATTGTTATATTTATATTATATTTTCTCCCGAGCCTCTCCGTACAAAGGAGACTCTGCCAAAATTTTCCGTAAATTTTGGACATAGAAAATATTCTGAAAATGTTTCCCAAACTTTATTAATTTGAGTATAAAAAGATTTAATGGTTATAAATTGGTATATTTTATCTAAATTAATTAATTTTCTAAATTTAATTGTTTATAAAGTTAATGTTTGAATAAGATATATTGATTTCTTAATCCTTCTTTTCCCTTCTTTTCCTTTTCGGGGACGAAAAGTTTTGAGTGGGGGAGAGTGTAACGACCCGTGAATTTCGTTAATTAAATTTGACATATTAATAAGATTTTGGAATTAAATTTATAAAGAAATATAATTGTTATAATTTGTAATGAAGTAAATGTTAAGAATTTACCTGTGAAATATTATATTGATTAAAATAGACTTAATTAAAAAAGGTTGAATTGAATAAATCCTATTTATTAAAACCTAATTTATTGGTAAGAAAATTTATAATAAATGAGTTATTGCAAGAAATTGAAATTTGAATAGAATTCTAATGAATGAAAGTAGTGGAAAGATTTTTCCCGGATGTAATTGTATATGAGAAATAAAGGAAAGTATTAAATTGAATTAATGAAATAAAACATTATTAATGTTATTTGATTGTAAATTTAGGAAACGTGTTAATGCAAGTTAATATTTAATGAACTTGAATGAACGTTACAATTTAATTAAAATTCAAATATTATGACTTAGCTATAAATGGAATATAATAAGAACAAATGCAATTATTGTATTTATGGGTGAAATAATATATTGATTTATTTGTAACCGAATGTAAATTAATGCAATTATGTTAATGTAAGTTTACAAATAATTAATTTAGCACAATCCCAATTAATTGAAATAACTGTAAGGTCACAACTTGTTGTATCTAGTAAATTTGGAAATTTAATTCCAATAAATGTAATAAAGTATTAGAAATGTATATTGTTTCATAAGATAGTATAAAGAAATGTAAACCTGTGATCTACGTATGAAATAATAACCAAAATAAGAGAAATAGTGTAAATGTAAGTAAAGTTGTAACAAATTGGTTTACTAAATCAAAAATTTGGATATCAATAATGTAATGTTTATGAGATACCAAAAGATCGATCGAAACCAAAGGACGGTTTGTCTCAGAGATTGGTCACACTTCGTTTCACTATGGATATTGCTGAATTTTGTCCGAGTCCAGATTGAGCTACAATTGATAGGACATGACAGGAAAGATCATAGAAGTCAGCATCTCAAATTTCAAGTCAACCCGAGTTCATACACTTGAGTTATGATCGATTCAATTTGAAGGGAAAAGCCCAGATTTCGTATCCATCACGATGGGTGTTTTCGTATCCATCACCGAACACTGGTTCGAACCGATCACCTTCGTATCGATCAACTTCGAATCCATCGAAGCATCTCGGGTTCGACTCCATCAACTTCGAATCCATCGAGTTCGTATCGATGGACCTCGTACCCATCAGCAGATGAAGCGCTTCGTATCCATCAGCCAGTGTCTGCTTCGTATCCATCGGATCATCATCCTTCGAATCCATCGAAGGGTGCAAGTTCGCATTGATTGACTTCGAATCCATGGGGAAGCTATAGGGCTCGTATCCATCAAAGAAAGGCTCGTTCTTATCCATCGACCATCAGTTGCTCGACTCCATCAGCAACTACTGTTCGAACCCATTGGTGAAGCTTCAATCGAATCCATCAAGCCAGCATGCCAAGGTGACGTGTCATCCATCGATACGAACGCGCCGAGATATATGGAGTCGACGCGGTCAACTCGGAGTGAAGGCCGGATCAATTCGAGGTTTGCACTCCATGTCATCACAAAGGCGCGTGCCACCATCGATTCGAAACCATCGGTTCGAAGGGATGGTTTCGAACCAAACAGCCGCACGAAGAACATCATCTCGTATCCACGATAACTTGAGATCTACTGATCCAAATGCCATGAAATTTTCACAGAAGCTTGCATACATGTTGAAGAATGTCCACACCAAATTTCACCACGATTGGATGATTTTCTGATCAATTTGAATGGAGTTCGAATCGATCCCAAAGTGGGCCTAAATTTCCTGAGGCAGGGAGCGTGGGCCCCCTCACGTGCCAGAAGTGGTCTCCTGAATTTTCAGCGAAATATCAGCATCCTACGCCTATAAATAGAGCCCCAGAGCCAGCAGAAAAGGGATCTTTTGACTCTCAAGCGCCCAGACTCTGCCGGATTGAGATCTCCATCATCCTACATCATAATTTTGCTGTTGATTTCGAATTTCCAGTTGTAACTCGCTGTTGATCGCTGTAACAACTTGTAATTATTGAAAGAGAATCAATAAAACTGCAAAAAACTTCACAGTGGACGTAGGCAACACGCCGAACCACTATAAATCGCTTGTCTATGCATTACTTTACTGTTGATTGGAGTTTTTGTTGGATAATATTCGTTTTGAATTTACTTTCTTCATTATTATCTCTTCAACGACTCTCGAAGAGTGTTGTGACCCATTTTGGTGCAAACACTTTGGTGCTTTCACTGAGAAAAACCAGATTTTCTCCTGCTCTTTGAATCTGTCATCGATACCGGATTGAATAAATCTAAGAGAGAGATCCAGATCATCAAGTCCAAGTTCCTTCCATTCTATTCAAATTTTCACAAAGTCTAGGAAAGGAATTCAACTTTCAAGATGGTTAGCATAAGAACCACCTCAAAAGATGTCAATCAAGAAGAACAGGATAGACAGAATCCTGCTCCACTACCTCCATCTAATCAAGATGCTACTGGACACTAGGAACCGTCAGGCCCGGTTACCCGACAAGAGTTACCGTTGCTACTCCAAGAGCTGATACAGAGTCGGCAACAACTAGCAGAACAGCTACGTGCTAACGCCGAGCTGATCAACAAGCTGGATCGCTAGAAGCGAAAGAGATCCAAGAGAGACCTTGCTTCTCGCTCCTCCAGCGAAAGTTCTTCATCTTCTGATTATCATAATCGATCTCCACGACCCCGGCTAGATGGGAGTCACATGCCGGCCGCTGGAGATCAACCGACACTGACCGTTGGACAACTGAGAGTTGGTACATTAGCCAGTTTCCAAACCGGACCCTCCTCCCGAGGAGGTGCTGTCTCTCACCACACCGTAGAATATCGCACCACTAACGTTGCGGTTGAACCAGGGGTTGATGCCCAAGATCAATCAAACCTGGACCGTCACTATAGCGAACGTACTCTTGAACCATACGTCCCAGAAGACTATGAGCCAAGAAGGCAAGGCTTGGACCGACGACAACGTCCGGTCCAACCCCAAAGAATGGAACGTAATCATACTCCGGCGCAAGCCACACAAAACGCGCAAATGCCGGATCTTTCAACTATGATACGTCAGATGATCCGTGAGAGCGAGGGATTCACAAATGACGATTGGGGAGTTTCCCGAAGTCACACTCCTTTTACGGACGATATTCTTACTGCTGAACCCCCACGGCGATTCAGAATGCCAACTCTACCCATGTATGAGGGAAACTCCGACCCCAACCAACATATTCTGAAATATGAATGGTCGATGACCGCTGCCAGAGCCGACGATGCAGTGAAGTATCGTAGTTTCCCCATATCCTTGGGGGCATCGCTACCATGTGGTTCACTGGACTGCCACCTCGATCCATCTCTTCATTCGACCAGTTGGCCACAAAATTCGTTGAACAATTCCGCATGCACGTCGCAAGGCCAAAGGATGTCAACACTCTGTCTAGTGTCACTCAAGCTCTTGGAGAGACGCTCAGACACTATTTAGAGAGATTCCATACCGCATGTGCGGAGATCAGCAATCCAAACGATAACTCCATCCTTATGGCGTTAACTAGGGGGATCGACCCCGATTCCGAGTTTGGCAACTGGTTAGCTGGAAAACCTCCTGCATCATTGGATCGTTTCCACGCCAAGGCGGCTCAATTCCTGAGAAGGGAAGATGCGAAACTGTCTAGGAAGCAAACCGATGCAGGGCCAAGCACGGAAGGGACCCAAAGCAATGTTGCAATCAAACAGTCCGGTGAGAGCTCCGGAAAAGTTCAGTTGAACGTTAAAAACAAACAAGCTCGGCGAAGAGAGAGCGTGAATCAAACTAGAAAACGAGATCAAAATCGTGGCCCATAGCGCAAGAATCCAATGTTTGACAGTTACACTCCTCTGAATACATCACTGGTGGACTTGTACTTACAAACCTGTAATACAATTCAGTACCAAAAACCCGCACCAAAACCGTTGTCAGAGAGGCAAATCCAGACGGGAAAATTTTGCAGGTTCCATGAAAGCTACGGGCACAATACGAACGAGTGTCGTCACTTACAAGATCTCATTGAAAAACAGATTAGAGAAAGGAAGCTGGAACAATTTGTGCGCCACCGTAGCCTAGAGAAGAGGGCCCATCAAATCAGTATAATGAACCCAATCGACCGAGACAGGAGGACTCCACTTGTCCCCGCGGAAGATTAGTGATAAACGCCATTAGTGGCGGACCAACTTTTTCAGGAGCCTGGAATGACGAAGATCTTCGTCACTGTTGCACATGACAGGCTCATTCAATCTATGAACACTTTGTAATTTCCTTTACATTGTGAAGTTTGAACTTGTAATAAGGCACTGACTTTGCCATATTTTCTTATTTCAGCAATAAATTACCATCTCTTCAAGCTAGAGCTGTGATTCACCGAATGCAACGTTCAACAATCACGACACACGAAGAGCTAAGTTCCATCAAACAATGGAATTTATTCAAATAGCGAGTGATTGTGATACGACCGGCCACTCACTAAGTGAAACCCCAGCTCGGAGGCAAGCCATCACATCAAAGGCTGAACTGGACCAACGCACGACCGTCCTACAACTAACTCCAAATTCCCAGAGTGCGAATTGGAGTATAAACATCCAATAACTCGTTCCCAGAGTGCGAACGAACTCCAAATTCCTAGAGTGCGAATTGGAGTACAAACATCAAATAACTCGTTCCCGGAGTGCGAACGGACTCCAAATTCACAGAGTGCGAATTGGAGTATAAACATCCAATAACTCGTTCCCAAGGTGCGAACGGACTCCAAATTCCCAGAGTGCGAATTGGAGTATAAACATCGAGTGCGAATTGGAGTATAAACATCCTATAACTCGTTCCCAGAGTGCGAACGGACTCTGAATTCCCAGAGTGCGAATTGGAGTATAAACATCAAATAACTCGTTCCCAGAGTGCGAACGGACTCCAAATTCCCAGAGTGCGAATTGGAGTATAAACATCCAATAACTCGTTCCCAGAGTGCGAACGGACTCCAAATTCCCAGAGTGCGAATTGGAGTATAAACATCAAACAACTTGTTCCCAGAGTGCGAACGGACTCCAAATTCCTAGAGTGCGAATTGGAGTATAAACAACCAGCAACTCGTTCCCAGAGTGCGAACGGACTTCGAATTCCCAGAGTGCGAATTGGAGTATAAACATCAAATAACTCGTTCCTAGAGTGCGAACGGACTCCGAATTTCCTGAGTGCGAATTGGAGTATAAACATCAAATAACTCGTTCCCAGAGCGCGAACGGACTCCAAATTCCCAGAGTGCGAATTGGAGTATAAACATCAAATCCATCGTTCTCAGAGTGTGAACGAATTCCTAGAAAGCCCAAACAGGTGTGACTGACCATCTATCGGCCAACTCCAACTTCTTAGAGCGTGAATTGGAGTATAAATATAGATTATAGGTTCCCGGAGCATGAACCGAAGCATCCGTGCTATCTCCAACTTCTCAGAGCGTGAATGGAGTATAAACATAAATTACAGGTTCCCGGAGCGCGAACCCAAACATACATGCTATCTCCAAGTTCCCAGAGTGTGAATTGGAGCACAAATACCAAGTCAAAGTTCCCAGAGTGCGAACTGAAATATCAATCCTAACTCCAAGTTCCCAGAGCGTGAAGTGGAGTATAAACATCAATTCTAGGTTCCCGGAGCGCGAACCGTGTTACAAACATCGATAACTCTCAAATTCCTGGAGTGCGAACCAGATTATCGATCTCAAACTATCCTAAGTCCCCAGAATGTGGACATGTTCTTAATATTTGCAATAAGTGCGATCAACCACCAAAATACAAATGTTGTTCCCCGAAACTGGGGGGCAAAAAAGCTAAGTGTTAATCATTAACCAAAGTGATACAATGTCTGAAGTTCAACCTATTCATCGATCATAACTTGTGACCAAGATTTTCAGACATGGCAAATAAAACGAACTCTACTTGATGGTAAAAACACCACAAGTACACCGGACCGAAAACCAAACACTACAAACACTTAAGCACAAAAGAAATGAGAATTGAAACAAAGAAATTGAATTTTATTTCAACTAACTAGAGACAAGGACTTACATGCAAATAAGTTCTTCCAAAAAAGAGTTCCAACTAGCAGGGGCCGAACCTGCGTCTATACACGGTCTACTAGCGGAAAACAAGCACAAGTTCCTATCTATCAAAAAATCCTCTTAAACGGCCCATTTATTTCTTCTTTTTCAGTCACCTTATCATCGGTTCGTCCTCGGACTCGCTAGAAACAGAGATCCTTCGTTTGGAGTGCTTCCTCTCCGATGGCTGCTCTTCAGCTGGGGGCATAATGTCAACGTTATCCTCAGAGCTTGAATCTACATGAAGGCTTCCCACCGAAGGAGTAGGAGGGACTGGATCTGCGACAAAAGACGGGGCAGACACCCGGGTATCGACCACAGTGCCACTCGGCAATATTACATTTAGAGGTGCTGGACCGTGCATCGTAGTCCTAATTCCAGCACTGCCACCTTGCCCTGCAGCCTCTAATTCTGCATTAATCTCGGCCAGAATTTCTTTAACGCGAATCGCTTGGGCCTGGCTGGGGGCATCTGCAGTCTGCATTGAAGAGCTAGAGGTTGGCGGGAGGTCACTAACGATGAACGACAAGTCTGTGGAGAAGCCACCTTGCTGACCGAGCAGCTCGCTCACCATTTGCTCAACAAGAGATAGTGCACTCCCCTGCGCCACCTCAGTTGACACTCCTGTCACGACGGTCGTCTCAATGGTGATGGCCTTCTCCCCTTTACTTGAATCTTGAGTCACGGCAATGGGCGCAACTCCAGTCACTGAGCAAAGATAAGAAGTTATTAGTAACTACTTCAAAACAAACTCCCTATTTGAAATACACTTGAGATAAGTTCGGAATACCTCCCTCAACGTGGCCTGCTGACGACTGAGCAGCTTCAGAAACGTGCTCCCGGATAGGAGATAGCTGCGGTTGCTCTGGATTATAGACAGGGACTGACTGTGAGTCAACCGCAGATGTGGGATCTGACGGAAGTGGAGCGGTGATCTCAAGAACTGAAGCCCGATGCTCAACACCAGAACCTTCCTCGACTTCCAAATGACGGGCGCCGACCATCTCCTTCTCATGAGAAATTATGGCGTCATGAAGGATTTTCTTTTCATCTTCGGTCAGCAACCGGTTTTCAAGCTCAAACTGGTCAATTGATTCATCCGGATGCGCCGCTTTCTCCTCCTCAATCAACCGACTCCAGGCGCTGCGAAGATGTATCAGATAATCCTCGAGCCAAGCCAAATTTCTATGCCTTAGCACGTTGGCATTATAAGTGATGAGGAGGTCTTCAATGTCGGCCTCCATCTTGGACTCGGCGATTTCAATTTTTCTATCAACATCGGCTTCGATCTCCATTACTTTAGCCATCGCAGCGTCACGCTCGGTCCGGAATTCTACCGCCTGATCACATGCCTCCTGTGCAGAATTATTGGCGGTATCCCTTTCCTTCATAATTTCAGAAACTTTAGCCTTAAGCTCATTAAGCTCTTTCAAAGCCGCATGTCGCTCGGCGCCGACGATGGTGTTCTGGTGGCCCATGTCTTCCACCGTGACATAGTGCTCTTTTTTCATCCTATCCATAGCCGCTGGAGCTTCATCGGCCTTCGTAAGCGCCTCCATCTTTGATTCTTGAGATGATTTAGCTTCTATGTTCAGCACTTGTATGATGCGATCTTTTTGAGCCAGCTCGGCTTGAAGCTTTTTGATGGTAGCCGCTCGTTCGAAGGTTAATGACGACGCTTTCTCGGCCGCCTTATACCACGCCTTGTATTGGGCATAAAAGTCGTGCACATGATCGTGTGCTACCTGCTCGGCCTTCGGTGGGATTCTTTTCAAGTGAAGAGGAAAATGTAGTTATCAAAGCAAATATTCAGGAAGTCCTTTAATTACGCTAGCCTGATTGCTCCTTCCCCCGAAATTTCAGTAGGAGGCTGTTCTGCAACTATTTGAGACATTGCCTCAGATCTGGGATGGTGGGGATCGGATCTAGAAGATTGAGAAGCTGACTTGTATCGAGAAGATTCGAAAGGACGAGACACATAGGCAGGAGGTTGTAAAGGAGCTTTGGGAGGAGGAGTGCGAGATCGAGACCGACGCCTATAGTCCCTATCTCTTTCATACCGTTCTTGGCTAGAATACCCGGAGTACCTACGATCGTAATCCCTATCTCCTTCTCTTCGTTGTGACTCGTAATATGAGGATGATTTACGAGCATGTCGCAGACTTCCTAACATCGAACCGCATCCGGTCATAATATCTGCAAAGCAAAATGAGAATAAAGTTAGTGGTTTTTTGAAACCGATGACCTACGACTAAGGGTTATGTAGTGTCGTGAAATGTGTATGAATATGCATTCCCCCCGACCAACCAGAAGTGTCGACCACGCTAGTAATAAAAGGCTCGCTCAATTCTAGAGTATGATGGAATTCCTCCAACCCGGCATCATGTTGAAAAGACACATCATCCATGATTGGAAGATCGGCAAGCCCTTCAAAGAGACTTTCTGTTCTTGGGGGAGACCTCTCCGAAATTCTAATTCCGGGAGTGAGCCGAGACATGAATACCGACTTTCGTCTTCCCTTTTCAGGCGACTTAAAAACGGTTGCCTCGCCTTTTCTCTGCTCCGTGACATCCTGAACTACATACGTAGGCCCGGCCAACGGCTCATCATCAGTATGGGTTCTTTCAGAATTAGCTTCCTCGGCTGTAATAACTTTGGGCTTCTTGTGCTTGACTCGTTTTTTCAAGACGGTCCTTAGTGCCCCGTCAAACTTTATACTCTGCCCCCGTTCGATCAACCCAAAAGTCCGGAGATTCCTATCCGTCAAAAGCAATTCGATATCCCTATCTTCGCTCGGGAGTTCTCGGAGTACTCGCACTATCTCCTTAAAGTGTTCACCTTCAGGTCGCTGAATCGTCGCTGTAAAAAGGAAAAAATATAAGTTTCACTTCGACTGCAATTGCCTTAGTAATTATTTGAGAACTCAGCTATACTCACGTCTGAACAACCATCGTCGGGTAAATCCTGGAGGACATCTGACGTAAAACCATTCCGTCCTGTAATAGCTTAGCCTGGTCTAGGACCCGATGACCACTTGACAATTCCTCACTGCTTCCAAAAATGTGAAAGAGGGGTAATCACTTCGAGTTTTGAAATTGAACAGATATCTGATCTCAGTCGGGATCGGTGGTCTATGAAGGTACTCCATGAAGACGATGAACAAGCTATTCACGGAAGCATATCCGTTCAGGTGTAGTTGAGATGGGGAGATCCCCAAAAAAGATTGTACTTCTCTTATGTACTCATTGAACGGAGGAAGCGTCCCGGCCGCGCACGCTTGGCGATTGAATGCGGTGTATCCCTCCAGCGGATTGTGTGGTCTGTCATTCGGTCCCGGTAATAACACGTCGTCCATTGACAGGCCATGCCTTAAGCATATCCTCCCCAACATATCTTCAGAAATATTGGATCGAACGGAGTCCGATGGATTGGCAATAAAAGACGCATTGGGAAATTCATCTGGGGCTGGACCGATGATCTCAGGTTCAATATCCGGAACCTCTAGTCTCGAAGTAACTATACATTGAATTTCCTACTTCTACGAACTTGAAGGTTCCATGACTAGCTAACTCATGAGAAACCATCATTAGACGACAAAGGACCCGTGCATTCCCCAATGTAAAGTGTATGAATGTGTGTTGTGCAGTGCTGTGCATTACCTGAATAAATGTCACAGAGTTAAAGGAAATATGCAAACGACGAAGCTACGGAGTCCGGTTATAATGACCGTCATCGCTGACCGTCATCACTAAACTATTTATATGATGGAAATTGATTCGGATAGAAGTTGTTATGGTTCCATCAACGAGCTTTGAAAGGTGGTCAAGTATGCAGTTTAATTATCAAGTCCAAATATGCAGGAATGAAGCTCGTTGGAATTATGCTAAGAAAATGTCAAACTTTCGTATCCATCATGGAGGGTTTCGAATCGATCGCAGGAAGCTCGTTCGAATCCATCATGATACCACTTCGAATCGATACAGAGGGGCGTGCTTCGAATCGATGATCAAGGGCCGAGTTCGTATCGATCATTGTAGGATGACTTCGAATCGATCCTTGGTTAACTGGTTCGCACCGATTAGGAAAACCTCAACTTAACATCGATCACGTTCGAATCGATACCTTTCGTATCGGTCATAAAGATGTAATTCGTATCGATGTAAAGTTAAGGACTTCGAATCGACCAATAGCTATTTCTCATATCGATCATTTCGTATCGATGCGACCCATCACGATAGTCAATTGGTGCGAACTGCGTCACGTCCATGAGGGCATCCCAGGGATCGATGCAAAATTCAAAGAAAAATGATGCCGCCCTCATCGATTCGAACACGAGTCCCCAGATCGATTCAATTTTTCTCCAAACCAGATCCGGCTTTACCAATCACCAGAGTGGTTAATCGATGAAGAAGAGGTAGATCTGAAATAGCTTTGCCGCTTGGATTCGTGGTTAAGTACCTAATTTGAGTGTGGAATTCGAGGAATTAAAGATTTGGATCTTGATCGGTTCGAAGACATGACACGGTGCTTTTCTCTCTGAATCTTCGAGTCGATGCAAAAACACAGTAAACACAAGGCAACCGTGAAAAGTGAAAAATGGCGAAGCCCTTGCTATTTATATGGAATCTAGAAAGTGACCGGGTCGTTTCGCATCCCAGTCAACTCGATCGGTCGTAACAAGTCAAACCACAGATCGGTTCGAAAGCTCAATTCGAGTCCATACGCTTGAAGCTTCATCGATACGAAACACACAACTAAGGCTGTGATGAAGAACATTGAGTCGCATCAATGCGAAACAAACAGTGGACACATTGATTCGAAGCCCCTGTTCACATCAAAAAATTCACAACTCCATCCACAACCTACGGATATGAACAGAAATTTCGTATCCATCAAAACCGATCGATACGAACAGCAACTTCATATCCATCCTTCCTCATCGGTACAAATGGGTGATTCATACTCATCCAAGCCATCGATACGAATGTCGATTTCGTACCCGTCATAGCATAAGCATACTTCATCAATACGAATGTTGATCTCGTATCCATTGATGCTCATACCCATCGATTCGAAATATAACATTCGCGCAACACAAAGTCGATTCCTTCAACCTTCTATATCGGTTCAGGAGAGGATCGATATGAAGGGACTTTTCAAAACAACCATCAAGCGTTGTCTCAACTCAAATTTCCAAATCGGTTCAGGAGAGAATCAATATGAAATTCAATAGCAGACAAAACTGACAATGACTCGTGGACGCACGACGTTAACGAGGGTCGAACTAACATATATGCATATATGTCGGACTAATGTTCGATTTTAAACATTTACAGGGATCGAATACTCATCTTGTTACGAATACAACAACCAATAGCGAAGCACTATTATACCGCAATCAATCATATCAACGCAAGGTTACAACAATACAGAGTACGAATCTCAACAAAAGAGAGCAATGATTGTTCAGAGAGAAATTGCAGCTATTCAAAGCACGTCATGTTTCCACCAGACGTACTTTGGTGGGCAAATGCTATCCCACTTTTTGGCAAAGCCGTGATACCAAAAGATTGATCGAAACCAAAGGACAGTTTGTCTCAGAGATTGGTCACACTTCGTTTCACTATGGATATCGCTGAATTTTGTCCGAGTCCAGATTGAGCTACAATTGATAGGACATGACAGGAAAGATCATAGAAGTCAGCATCTCAAATTTCAATTCAATCCGAGTTCATACGCTCGAGTTATGATCGATTCAATTTGAAGGGAAAAGCCTAGATTTCGTATCCATCACGATGGGTGTTTTCGTATCCATCACCGAACACTGGTTCGAACCGATCACCTTCGTATCGATCAACTTCGAATCCATCGAAGCGTCTCGGGTTTGACTCCATCAACTTCGAATCCATCGAGTTCGTATCGATGGACCTCGTACCCATCAGCAAATGAAGTGCTTCGTATCCATCAGCCAGTGTCTGCTTCGTATCCATCTGATCATCATCCTTCGAATCCATCGAAGGGTGCAAGTTTGCATCGATTGACTTCGAATCCATGGAGAAGCTATAGGGCTCGTATCCATCAAAGAAAGGCTCGTTCGTATCCATCGACCATTAGTTGTTCGACTCCATCAGCAACTACTGTTCGAACCCATCGGTGAAGCTTCAATCGAATCCATCAAGCCAGCATGCCAAGGTGACGTGTCATCCATCGATACGAACGCGCCGAGATATATGGAGTCGACGCGGTCAACTCGGAGTGAAGGCCGGATTGATTCTAGGTTTGCGCTCCACGTCATCACAAAGGCGCGTGCCACCATCGATTCGAAACCATCGGTTCGAAGTGATGGTTTTGAACCAAACAGCCGCACGAAGAACATCATCTCGTATCCACGATAACTCGAGATCTACTGATCCAAATGCCATGGAATTTTCACAGAAGCTTGCATACATGTTGAAGAATGTCCACACCAAATTTCACCACGATTGGATGATTTTCTGATCGATTCGAATGGAGTTCGAATCGATCCCAAAGTGGGCCCAAATTTCCTAAGGCCGGGCGCGTGGGCCCCCTTACGTGCCAGAAGTGGTCTCCCGAATTTTCAGCGAAATATCAGCATCCTACGCCTATAAATAGAGCCCCAGAGCCAACAGAAAAGGGATCTTTTGACTCTCAAGCGCCCAGACTCTGCCGGATTGAGATCTCCATCATCCTACATCATAATTTTGCTGTTGATTTCGAATTTCCAGTTGTAACTCGCTGTTGATCGCTGTAACAACTTGTAATTATTGAAAGAGATTCAATAAAACTGCAAAAAACTTCACAGTGGACGTAGGCTACACACCGAACCACTATAAATCGCTTGTCTACGCATTTACTTTACTGTTGATTGGAGTTTTTGTTAGATAATATTCGTTTTGAATTTACGTTCTTCATTATTGTCTCTTCAACGAATCCCGAAGAGTGTTGTGACTAATTTTGGTGCAAACAATACAAATAAAGAAAAAGAGGCAATAGTGTAAAACTTTAATCATTTAACCATTCATGCAATGCATTGAATTTGGTCTAAATCAAATTTCAACATTTGGTTATTAATAATAGCTTATGAGTGAAATAAACGTTAAAGGGTAACAAGTATTGTAAGTTAACTTTTTAGACAAGTATATTTAATTATAACTCGTAATCAATTGCAATAAATATAAACAATTTTTTATGTTAATGTTAATTTAAGTAATTTTTGAAAATAATGACAATTCCATTTATAATATGACTATTGGTTGAGGTAAAGATTGTAAATCAAGATTTATTGATTTATTTGAATGAATTTAAAGTATAAGACCAAGTAAATAATTAATGGAGAATATAAATAATAATTAATGTACATATTTGGAAAATACAATAAAATTGGAATAAAATGTTATGCAATTGAAATAAAGATGAAAATAGAAATGGAATAAAGCTTTATTTATTTATTGGAATAAATTTTAATTAATTGAGTTTATTGTGAATGAAATTAATTACTACGTTATTTGAAATTTAAGATGGAATGTGAAAATATTTAATCGGATAGATTTTGAGTCCAATACAAATGCCACCTATTTGACAATAATGAATTAAATAATTACTGATTGATTTAATTAAATGGAATTCTTGGGAATTTAATATATAAATTTTAAATTCAATAAAATGAGGGTAAGATGAAAATTTGAGAATAACAATGTAATAAACCATGAACCAATGTTAATTGTATCTAATTGGTGATAATGGATTGAATAACAAGATTTAAAATCAAATAAATGGATTTATATGAAACTTCAATTTATAATTTGTGAATTTATTTGAAATTGAAATTAATACGGTAATGGGTAAGTAATTTAACTTAAAATTTGATGTCTGAACTTATTTGAATTATTATAAGTAATCAAGAAATATAAAAGTGATAAAATTGTCAATTATAGAAGTGAAATTAAAAATTGATTCAATTAATTAATTATTAATTTATTTAATTAATGGAAAAATAGCTATTTTGGCCACTGACTCGGATTTCGACGAAACTAGTTCCATCGGATCCGTAACAGTGAATTATTATAGGATTCCAAGTTTCGTAGCGATCGGACTGGTCGTTTGATCGTACGGACTCGAAATGCCTTGAAATTTATGAAATTGAAATCAATTTGAAAATATTGATTTTAGCATAACTTCTTCATACGATGGAAATTGGACTTGAAACTTGTTCCATCGCGTTTAAAATAATTTAAAACACCTATTTTGATATATGAGTTGACCCAATTTCGTTTCGGAGTCAGAACGGGCTTTTTGGGCCATTTCGTCTTTAGCGCGTACATCTATTTTATCTGATCCATTCTATTTCAAATCTATCTATAAATACGTTGTTATAAACCCTAATTTCCCTCATTCTCATTTGTCTGTACACACATCTTCTTCTCAACTCCTCCTTTCCAATGGCAGACAAACGAATTCTAAATCCAAAAATGAATCAAATTCAAAATCAAAGCCAAAATTCAAACTCCACAAAATGTAGCAAATTATATATGGATTCGAAGCTCTCGAAGAGCATAACTCAGATCTAAAATTCCTTTTTCAATTCAAGGTTCGATGTGGCCAGAAATTGAGCAAACATTCATGACCGTTCGTTGATCATCGATGGATTATGACGGATTGACAAACCCTTTTTGGGTTTTGGAGAGGAAGCCAAGGGGATCGCATCTAGGTGATTGGTTTGACGAATCGAAGGTTGGATTGGCGACAATTTCAATTAGGTTTGATGTTTTTGGAGTGCGGCGGCTGCTTGTTTTGTGTCATAGTTCGATGATGTGGCGGAGTCGCCGGGCCAGGAGAGTGTGCGGAGTAGGTCGGCTCGGTCGTAGGTGATCCAAGGTGATGGCCAGTGTCGGCAAGGAGGCGGTGAATAGTAGCGGTAGTTTTGTTGTCTGGGGGCGTTGCAGGGTTGCGTGTGTACAGGATGCGGCAAGGAATCTGAGTGGGAAGTGCGTGATTTGGGGTGAAACGATGACGTGGCTAAGAGGTGACATGTGTTCTTTTTATTTTTATTTTTAAAATTGATTTCAATAGCATTTATCGTCTTAATTTTTGCATACGATATCCGATTTACGCGCGGTTTCTTTTGTTAGGATCGTATTGAAATTACGGATCTTTTGACGCTTGTTTGGATAAATTTGGAGACTGTCCATTTTTAGGTTTAAATTGGATTTAAATTCAATTTAAATTCAAAAGGTGAGTGTTTTAACCCACTCACAACTTCTAAAATTTCTTATGTTTGTTAAATTGATATATGATGTGATTTTAAATTTATTTATGGTTGTTTGGCATATTTTAATCATCATCTCAGTAAATTTCGTTTATTTAAATTAAATTGCTATTTAATTTATTGATTTCATTTAAACTGCCAGTTAAATTGTTAATTTATTTTTTCATTGCATTTAAACTGCCATTTAAACGGTTATTTAATTTATTATTGAATATAAACTGCTATTTAATACCTGTTGTTTATTATCCGTCCTATATTGATGCTATTGTTTGTTTTGTATGATGACTGTGATGGATGTATGATTTTATGATGGATGAATGGATGTTTTATTTATATCATCATAATCTGCAAGTTGTTATGCATTTATTTTGATTCGGGATTGCGGTTTGAAATGATATACAACCGCATTTTTATTTTTAAATTGTGGATTGAAATGATAAATATCCGTATCACTTGACCATAGGATAGAAAATTTTATAAAGGCACCGTGGACTATATATAAAAATATTTTGAAAGGATTTCTATGGTTTTGTAAATAAAATATGGTTTATGAGATATTGATTTAGATATTTATAAGCGTTATTTTATATATGCAATTTATTTCTCGGTTTTAAGCTATGTATAAAATTGGTTCAAAGTATAAAAGAAGTTTAATAATAAAAGTTGATTTTATTAAGATAAAATACGGTTGAGTATTTATTTAAATTTTATTTATAGAATTTATATTGACTTAAATAAAATTTAGATTGGAAGATAAATATGAATTTGATTTGAATTAAAGTATACAAGCATTATCCTCGAATAAAATTGATTTGAAATTTAAATAAATTTGAGATTTTAAAAGGTATGATTTTTATAACTTAATTTTTGGTAGAGGACTTAAATGAATATCAAGTCGATTCATTTGAATATTATCAAGTTAATTAAATTGAAAGAATATCCTGTTATTTGAAGTTTAAAGGTTTAACTTAAATGATATTTGGTTTATTAAGAAAACATTTCAAATCTAAAAGAAAAATAGTAATTGAATTTTATATATATATATATATATATATATATATATATATGAAATTATCAAAGAATTCGTTTGAAATATTTAATATTTAAGGTTTGAAATATATTGAATTTGAAATGGTTTATTTGGAGGTTCAAATCATTATTTGGAATTTATTTGTGAAACTAAAGAAGCTATTTTATTATATAAAGTAATTTAATATTATACCATTTAAATAATAAAAGTTGTGTTTCAAAGCTATGGGTTTCAAGGTATATAGATTTGAAGTGCTATGATTTTGGGGAAAGGATATATTTGAAATAAAATGATATCATATTGATTTGGGTTTTTAAAATAGGAATGATATCGTATTTATATGATTTTGAAATGGATATTATATTCTGGTTTTTAAGTATAAACTATTTTGAAAAGACCGCGGTGTTATAATAACGTTTGGTTGTTGATGAGACCGGGATCGGAAGTTGTCATACTCTCTGCCAACTTCGAAAACCACTTTGACAATCGTGTACGCGGTGGAGATTCCAGAATGAAGTAGGATGGTGGCGGCGTTTCCTTTGAGGTAAATACGTGGACCCGACTCTCGTGAGTTGGCATAAGGTGGCTAAAACATGAGCGATTGACGGGTTAAGAATGTAGCACCTTTTATCGGACACATCCCTTCGATATTATACTCTGACTTTTGGATTTATTCGGCGGCCACTTTTGATTTCTTTGATTTGGAGGCGTGGCTCGAGGTGGGCGGTAGCTGCGGCTATGCGTTACCACCGACCCAGAAGCGTAATTGGTATATCTACCCTGGCATTGCCTAGTTGTGTCGTGTCACCTACCCTAGCACGCCTTATACGATTTTGTTTTGTACCATACCTATGGAGTTCCCTCTGACGACGCCCAGTACGGGTGAGATTACGGTACTGTATAGACTATGGGAATATATTACGTGTTAAGGGGAATATTGGGTCACTCCTTAATGCTATTTTAAAGTAAGTTTATTTTACTAATAGACACTATTATAATAGCGAACTATTATTACATAGTAAATAGTTTAACGGATCTTTAGGAGATATGAATCCCGAGCATCTCTTAAGTTACTGCACTCATATTTATTCCTGTTGATTTAACTCACATAAGATATTTTAGTTCTGACTCGAGTGTTTTGTCTTTTCAATTCGCTCGGGTCAGCCTGAGCATTTCAGGATTTGAAGACCTTACTTCTGGAGCACGAAGACAAGGATTTTATTACTATTATATATTATATTAGTCCACTGCATCACAATTGTTCCGCTGCATTATTAGTTGTTTTCTCTAGTATGTGAACTCTGATATTTATTGTATAAAGAAAAATCAAATGTTTTGTAAAACAGTTTTATAAACTGTATATTGATTATTATATTTTATCGTTCCACTGCAAGATTCTGTTTTGTTTTTTCTTCTCTGCTTTTCTTATTTACCCCATAACAATCTGATCTTCCATATGGTTCGAATCGACATGCGTGTCGATTTAAAACGTGGGAAAAGGCGGGATGTTACATTCGACTTGAAGCAAGACTAGGGGTGAACGTGTGGTAGCTCGAGTTCTAACTCGAGTAGAATGTTGGTGCGAGTTAAAGTACTCAAAAAAAATTTAAGTTGAAAATTTAGGGCGCTCGGGTTGATTTTTGACAAAATTCGAAGGAGACAAGCGATATTCTCAGGTGTGACTCAAAGCGGGTCTCGATTTAGTATGTAAAACAATTTTACTTTAAAATTTTTCAAACTTTCCAACATTTTTAAAACACTTGTTTTCAAAATGATGATTTGATTACAGTTTGAATCAATTAAAGGTTTAAGTAAGATACTTTTCAAAGAAATTAAAATTTATTAAATTTTGATACATTATTTTATAAAGTTATTTATATTAAATAAATAATATTAAAAGGGTAAGTATGATAAAAAGTTACTTAAACTATCTTAACCTTTTAAAGCAACTAATGTATGAGAATGATGTTTAAACAAGATTTGTAAAATATCCAAAGTGAATAATAAAGATAAAAAGATTTATCTTTTAAGTTTATCAAATAATTAATGGTTTGTTAATATAATAACTTAAAAGGTAATTACTTAAATTAATTACTTGATACTAAAGATTCAATTAATCAAGGTAAATTAATGTGAAATTAATTATTAATTAATTAAGAAGTAATTAATTAATAAAAGTAATTAAGAGCTAATTAATTAACAATTAAGGATAAATTAATTTAGATAATTAATTAAGAAATGATTAATTAATGAAGGTGATTAAGACTTAATCAATTGTAGTTAATGATAATTAATCATTGATTAAAGATTTCTAATGAAAGTAATTATGTGGGTAACAAATTTAAAACCACACGATGTATTCATCTTAATTAAAGATGTTTGATTGCTATTGAATGTTGTGTATTGGATTGATACCTCTGTTATGTGATTGTGATGCTATGTAATATGAATTGCTTTGTGCTAAGCTGTGATATCTGTGATGAACATACTGCTGTGTGAAAATGAAAACCCTTTGGGCCCATGAAACGACGTTTGAATTTCGATGCGACAGGGAGTCGGATTCCAGTAGGTTTCCGAAACCCACATCGAATCGTAATAATGAATCTTTGTGATTGATAAATTTAATTTATCTATGAATCTGTGAATGAAGATAAGCGTTATGGGTTATACAGCTTATTGATATTGATATGATTGAATCTGTGATGATTGATGTTGTGTACTATTGTGTAAAACCCCCTGGACTACACTATACACACACAAATATGGATTGCATGTGGAAACCGGTTAAGTCGCAGATTTTTGAAATAATTTTAAAAATTGAATTTTTGAATCCAAATGGTTTTGGAAATAGATCGAATTTAAAGTGAAAAGCTTTTGAAAGAGGGTTTTCAAAGATAAAAGTTATTTTAGAATAACTAGATTCAATTTTAAAATTTAATTTAAATTTGGATTCAAAATTTGAAATTGAATTCTATGTTCAGAGAATTTATGATGTAAAAGGGTTATACAAGTTTATATGGGTTTTAAACCATTTTAGAAGTGTTTTGGGAATTTGAATTAACCCAAAAATTTTAACTTGTATTAATGAAATCAGATTTTTCCAAAATAAAAAATGTTTCCTTTCAAATAATAAAACTTTCATATAAGAAATGAACTTCCAATTTGTGTAAAAGGAATTTCAAGTTTGAATTGAAAATGGTTTCCAGGTTATGAATGAATCTTTGGAAAACGGTTTGAAAGTTATGAGTTAAATCTTGATTTAAAGTTTAAAAGAGTTAATCCAATTAAAATGGAAATTGTTTTGAAATCCGTAAATGGATCTTTGTGAAACTGGGTGAACTTTATGAAATGAATCTATTTGTTTAAAGATTTGAAATGGTAATTTGTTTAAACCATTTGAAAGAAAGTTGAATTTTAAAGTTGTGACTTAACTGAAATCCCATATCCATCCGTTTTTAAATATTGCGCTCATTGTTCGGTTTAGCCGGGAGAGGACCTTGTGTCATATAACCCATTCCGAATAATGATACGTCGTTATGGATAGCATTTGAAGACCGGTGGCGAAGACCGAGTATTTGCAAGAATGACAAGATGACCTATCGATTGTCTCTGCACTGAGTAGCTACGGTATAGAGATTCCCTAAGTGATGGGAAGTCCGATCGGGATTGTGAATATCCGGATTTGCAAGGGCTTCTTCGGAACTGCCTTCGGTTCTGTTCGAACCCGGAACAGACTTGTATGGATGTGTCTCCGACGTTACACTTTGAGATGTAAAGCTAGTTTCTATCAAATACATTTCTACTTGGTGGCGGAGAATTTATTCTCTTAGCTTAACACCCTTCTCTGAGACGTACGAGCTCAGAGGTTATGTAGTTGATGGTTACTAATGATACATTCCCAATTTGGTAATGTGGCATACGAAATGTTGCTGATCATTTGTTGATCAAAGCATGGCTTTGTGAAAAAGCGTAGCTTTGTAGACGAGACCTCACCGAGCCTCACAAACCGGTAATGGTCGAAATAGGAAAGATGCAGCAAGGTTTCAGGGGTAGCTCCCTAGAGTATGTCCTTTCCTTCTGGAAAAGGGTGGTATCATGGTATGGAGCCCAGATACTTACTCATGTGGACACTGTAGTATATTTATTATTGTGTGATGTTGTTGGTGTAGAGGATCCTCGGATAAAGGTCGCAAACGACCGGGGGTGGCATATCTTATGATTTACTTCCCAGGAAGGGGGTAACCAGCCTTGTGTTGGCAGAGAGTCGGGTAGGTTCTCGGGGCGTCCCTCCAGAGGCGTTCCTATGTGGCAATAGGAAGTTCCTTAGCCTGACCGTTTGTTGGAAATCCAATCATCCAATATGAGCCTTGTACGGTTTTAGTTGTAGAACCTGCCATTTAACATGGCAGCTATAGCAGGCATAGTATAATGGTACCTATGTTGGCTAAGATTAATATTATATTTCGAAATGTTTTCCACTATGCACTAATAATAATATCAAAAAGGATTTTGCATAGTAAGCATGTTTGACTATCATAAGGAGAAATCTCCCCCAAGTGTGCGATTGCATTGTGTGTGTGCTAGGAGGCCTTATGGTAGTTTCATTTTCCAAAAAGCATTACGGATTTCAAACTTAAATTCTTTTGTTTGTTTTAATACCCAATGTTTTTGTTTTCTCACACCAGTCTCACGACTGACCTGGAGTTTATTGTTCCGTTCCTAAAGTCAAGGTGCCCATAATTTTCTATACGGGCAGTCTAGAGTTTGGTTTTTCAGATAGTCAGATAGTATATATCGATTTGGTAGCCTTCGGCTTCTGTTTGGTATTCTTTGGAGTCTTTGGAGTCCATGTACTGTACTTGCTTAGCTTTGTGCAACCTTGATGGGGGTTCGAGCTTGGAGTTTTAGAGCTTTGGCTTTGGAGTTTGGATTGGAGTTGCAGTTTGGTTTCTTTTGAAGACTCATCTCATATTGTGTCGTGTTTCGCTGTATTTTTGTGTTGTATATATTCTCTGATGTTGATGATTATCATTGTATCAAATTGATGTATCGGATATTGTATTCATGTTGTATCAACGATATCATCTTTTATTTCCGCTGTGTTATTTGTCATCTAATGTTGTTGCAAGCTCCGGCGATACATATTTGATGTTGTTTGTCGGACATCGAGTTCGGGTCGTCACATGATATGAATTGCATTAATCCTGAAGAACTACTAGGATTATTTAATAATTTGAACCATTGTAGCACACTAGGACTATGTAAAAACTATTGGACATAGTCATAGATAATATCTGTAAATAATACCATAATATATAATGAATGTCCATGTAATGCACTCATACCCAAGGATTACTCATTTGAAATTTTAAAGGAAACCAAAATAAGGAGTATTATATAAGTTAACAAGTGTATTCAGTAGTGGAAAGATGTCTATATTCATTTATGTACTGATAACATTGGAAAATATAGATAATGCAGTTTTTTGCTGTTCTTACCTCCATCAAGCTAGCATTACTCGTCAAATCTAAAGCTCTATTGTTTTGTTCCTTATATAAATTTTTTGGATTAAGCACATTATTCTTCTATGAATTTTATGACCACTAGACCTCAGCCGATCGCTCATCTATAATAACCATAATGACAAATTGCAGAATATATTAAAAGCAACCCAACAAAATAATTTTAAAAAATGGTTGAAAAGGAAATATACCTTTGATTCACGGCTATGTGAAGGATTGGACAATTGACGAGAATGCAATTTCGGTATCTTTTTTGATCAATGAGGAGGAAAACTTTCACTGAACTTTGGTGAAGGGACTTGATTAAGTTCCCATAAAACATTGGCATGTTTTCTAGCTAAAACAGGGTCATGCTGCTGCGTAGATTCAGATATCCATATCCTTTACTAAATATGCTAACTGTTGCAACTGTCTGGCACTATAATAGCATACGGTTTAATAAAGTCACATCAAAAACAAATACTACAATTTTAGAAAGTCATGCATAACTATAAACAAGGACTAGAATTCCAATGTAAATAATACAAATACTTCTGCGTAATGAAATTTGGGGCTATATGGAAATGTCGTAGCGGCATATATCTAGTATGAAATATAGCAAGATTATAGCGGGGTAATAGCGGGGCATTAACTGCTTAGTTTCGGTCAAACTTGGAGTGCCACCTTCTAAAATTGAAGACAACCGAAAAGATTTGTCCATCCCTAGATGATCTGGATCATAGCCCGAATCCTTTTCCGAGGCATGAGAAATGGAAGCACTGTTTGCTTGAGTGGTAAGAGGATCTTTGGAACCAGACCCCGAGGATTCGCCGCCATCTTTCCCCTTTGCAGTGATTGCTGGATCACCGGGAAAAATGAGTTGAGCATCCTTAAGTTCACTAGGCTCTTAATCACACAAGATTTCATGCAAGAGCTACTCTTCATCCGCTTCAACACCACCGAGGGACTTTTTTTTTCAAATCTATAACATGGTCTAAGGCTTTGACGAGCGACTCGAGATACGCCTCTCCATGGAAGTGGAGGTGGCGATTCATCAGGACGGATGCATCGTAATATATCATCAGCGGATTGAACTCGTCCTTTATCTTTGTAGTACTAACCTTCCTAGCCTCTTCCTTAGGGGCCTCCATCTGCACAAGCTGTCTATCAGCCTCTATTTTAGCTTCAGTAGCCTTAACAATCTCCTCGCGGTAACGTTGAAACTTCAGCTGAGCCTCAAATTTCTCCTACTTTTCCTTCTCAAGCTCTTCCTCAACCTATTTAATTTTTTTTAAAACTTAGTTAAATTCTATAAAACTTAACTAATCTATATAAATATGTTTAACATTTATAAAACTTAGTTAAGTTGTTATTATCATTATAAACTTAGTTTATTTTTATCAAACTATAGTTGTTGTTGTTATTATAACTTAGTTAATTTTTATCAAACTTGGTTTATTATTATTATTATTATTATCATTATTATAAACTTGTTAATTTTTATAATACTTAGTTAATTTTTATAAACATATTTAAATTTATAAAACTTAGTTAATTTTTATAAACATACTTAATTTTATAAAACTTAGTTAATTTATTCAAAATGATGTTGTTTATTAATATTATTATAAACATAATCAATTTTTATAAACTTTGTCAATTCTTATAAAACTAATTTAAATTTTTTCCCACTAGAACAAATAATAAAGACCTATCGTGTACATATCATACTAATTTGTTTTATAGATCTATGAGTATGGCATAATAACATAACACTGGTAAAATAATGAATCTTACATCTTTCATCATTATTGTTTTATTATTTTATTTTTATTTTTTAAGTTATTGTTTATCATTTTATTTCAAATAAATGAAAAAATTTGGAGTTATAATTTTATTCTTCTATGATTCTAGACAAATGATAATTATTTTATGGGAATGAGTATAATTAATACTATGATAAGGCCCTGTTAATTTAATAGAGCACACTAACAAGTACTATGACATGAGCAAAGAGAGTGGACCCATTAGCAAGTGCGTGGATCATAGTTGTAACGACCTGATATTTTCAACCCTTCACATCCATACATGCCGAATTTGAATTGCTCAAAATACCAGATTGTTAATTTATCTTTGGCAAAAACTCAGCGTATACAATAAAAAAATAATCACAAAATCACTGACACAAAGTAATATAATAATATGCAGCGGAAACAAAGGAATAATAGTTCATGAAGCTACTATATATATATATATATATATCAGAGTTATATAAGATACAACAGAAGTGTCAAATACAATAGTCAAATACAAGGTCAGAATACGTCACTGGAATCAACTGAATAACTCCAAGCTGAAAAGATTTAGATGGATCTCCAAACACAGTTCCAACTCCAAAAGTGAGTCTCAAATCTGTATCACTCAGTCTGACTTGAGCGTAAAGCAAAACACAAAACATTCGAGTAAGGATTAACATTCTTATATCAATAAATCCAACTCAAGTGAAATAATAACTGAAATACAAGTAACTCAAAGGATGTTTGGGATAGCCATTCTCTAAGGATCCGTTAAACTATCTACTATGTAGTACTATACGCTATTATAATAATGTCTAATAGTAAAATAAACTTACTTTAAAATAGCGTTAAGGCTTTACATTTTCCACCTTAACACATAAATAGTCCCAGTAGTCTATACAGTATCATAGTCCCTCCTGATCGGGAAGCCACCAGAGGATACTCCATAGGTTACGACACAAAACCAAAATCATACAAGGCACGCTAGGTAGGTGACACGGCACAACGAGGCAATGCTAGGGTAGATATACCAATTACACATCCGAACTGGGGGTAACGCGTAGCAGCCACTATCGCCCACCTCCAGCCACACTCCCAAAAATCAAAGGTGTGCACCAATCAATCACAAAGTAATAGAATGGCATAAAAAGAAGTGTGTCCAATAAGAGGAGCTACCTCATTGGCCCGGAATCACTCTTGTTTTAGACACCTTATGCCAACTAACGCGAGTCGGGTCCACGTACATACCTTAATAGGACGTCGCCACCATCATACTTCATTTTGGAATCTTCACCGCGTACACAGTTGTTAAAGTGGTTTTCGAAGTTGGCAGAGAGTATGACAACTTTCGATCCCGGTCTCTTTAACAACCAAACGTTATTATTACACCGCGGTCATTTCAAAATAGTTTATACTTCAAAACCAAAATACCATTGTCATTTAAAGACCATATTAATACGATATCATTTCCATTTCAAAACCAAACACGATATCATTTTCATTTCAAGTATATCCATTTCCAAAATTATAGTACTTCAAAGTTATAGAACTTTCGAAACCAAAACATTTGAAAATATAACACTTTGGAAATCATAGTTTAGAAATCATAATACTCCCCACTTAACCGATTTAAATATTGAAATAGTACATATAATAAAATTGTTTTACTCAAATTTTACTAATTAATTCCAAATCAACCCGAATTCCAAAATTCAGATTTAATCAGATCTCAAATCATTAATTCCAATTTAGCCTCTAAATAAACCATTCAAAATAATATCGATTTCAAGTATAGATTTGAACCACACATAAACCATTTCAGAATATATATATTTCAAAGCTTTACATATTCTATGATTTCAAACCTAAATGTGATAATTTTATATATATCTTAATTCAATTTACTATTATTTAGTTTGAAATATTTACTTAATAAATTCAATATCATTTAAATAAACCCAAACTTAAAACATTTATTAATCATTTTAAACCAACATCAAGTTATAAAATCATATCCTTTAAAATCTCAATTCAGTAAGTTCCATATCGAATTTAATCAAATGTAATTCTTAGTTAAATATAATTTCAAATCAATTTCAAATCTATCTTCCCAGCCTTGATTTATTAAAATCATTATAAACTCTATATTAATATATAATTTGAATACCTAACCATAATTGTATTTAATAAAATCAAACTTATCGTTAACTTATTTTACATTAAAACAAATTTATACATAGCTTAAAATCAAGAATTTAACGATATATAAAATGACATTTATATAATATATCTAAAATCAATATTTATATAAAACCTTATATTTCTTCCCAAAACCATAGAAATCATTTCAATATATATATATATATATATATATATATATATAGGCCACAGTGTCTGTATATAATTTCTATCATATGGTCAAGTGATACGGGTACATATCATTTCAACCCGTAATCCCCAATTCAATTCAATGAAAATCATTTGGGTCTATCATTTCAACCCATAATGATTTTCTCCTATTCTACAGATCGTTTGGGTATGTATCATTTCAACCCATAGTAAATTCTATATTAGCAGGGAACTTGCAGAGTGATAACAGATATGATAAAAATATAACAAGCATATATCATCAATATAAATAACAGATAATGGTGTTAGATATCACAGGTGAACATGTACAGATTATAGCATATAAATAGCATTGCAAATAACTAACAATAGCATATTTCAATTGTCGTTTCAATTGAAACCAAATTTAATAAATATAAGAACGTTAATCGTGAGTGATTGCTCACCTTTTGAGGCTGGAGAAGTTCGAAACACAACCAGCTACGAATTGGGTCACGATCTAGAAAACCGAACAATCCAAACAACAGTCTCAAAGTGAAGTAAGCTGAAAGCGGATTTGACGGACAAAGATGATAGATAGGAATTGATGGAATAAATCAGAATCATCTTGATATAAACTGAGACGAACTTCATATTATATAATTAAACTTAAGACAAATATTAAATATTAAATAATATATAAATATATATATTTCAAAATAATTCATTTTGAAACACATACATTTAAAATAGAATATATATATATATAATATTTAAACCCATAATTAAATTAAAACACATATAAAATAAAATATTCATATTACACATTGTCAAATTTCTATGTCATAAACACATATTAAAATTTAGACAACGCCTATACTTATATGCAAAATATAACTTACTTTAAAATATATATACTCATAAAACAAATCATATATATAAGATCATATATATATAATAAACTAACATACTCACCCCACATGTGGAAATTTAAAATCCATAAAAATATGCTTAGACTTACATATATATGCAAACTTACAAAATTTACAGTATATCGATAATCCAACAGTCATAGGAAACTTATATATATATACTTATATATCCTAACAATATAAACTAACATGTAACTTGCATATTTATATAACTATTATATACTAACAAATATACATATAACATCTTCTCTACCTTTACAAATAAACTGTAGTATGGTATATACATAAAAATTTTCTATAACAAATCATAAAACTACAAATCTTGTTATACAACTCTATATATGCAAAATGAAAAAACCAGCAACACTTTCATAACTTATAATACATATAACTGACATAATATCATACTTTAAAATATTTATAATAGCATGATATGATTTAAAGTGTATATACTTTTATTCTTTACAAACTTTACGAACTGCAGCATACTTTAACAATATATCTCATAACTCCAAGCTCATACATATATACGTTTATATATATAATAAAATAAAACATATATATTGAGAATACTTAAGATATAAAATAAAATAAATGTATATCAAGGCTGCAAATTTAGGCAAGTCAGTAAATACAAAACAACAAAACGAAACATATATTAACTAATATATATAACTTTCACAATATACACATTAGACAAAATCGAAAATATAACAGGGCATACTATGCTTATAACCAATATGATTTATATAAATATACTCATATATAAACATAACATGTTTCTTTAGTCAAACCAATGCTGGCTAAATATAGATATATAAGTTGAAGTCATATTATAGTTTGAAAACTGCAATATAAACTTTATATGTATTAGTTGTTACAAAATCCAATTAGATATAAATATAAATTTACAAATATTTAAAACGTACTATAGTACATAAAGTAGCACAGCAAGCTTCAGACAAACCACTGTATACAAACCTATATACAAAACTAGTATGAAATAGACTATATATTTGCTATATTATGAACCAATATGTACAGCATACTTCGAAATCAATAAATATACTTATATAAATTAACCTACATATATAAATTTATAACTAAACCTAAGTATATAATCTGATATATAGTAAACAATTATATATAAACAGCGACATATTTTAGTACATATATAAACTGACATGTATAAAATATAAATATATATATATATATATAATATACTCACATAAAATATACACGGTCGAGACGAGGTGGAAAAGCCGAGAAGAATCGGCTATGCGGAGGAGTTGAGAGGCCGAAGTAAGGACACAAGGCAGCGGCTGCTTGATGGAGCCGAGGAGATGTAAGCTGGGTGTTTGCTCAAATGGGATGGGAGGCCTCGGGGGTTGGTGGAGCAGTGCGCGAGGAGGAAGATGGTGAGAAGGCGGCGAGGTCAGGTTTGATGGTGCCATAAGAGAATAAAGCCACATATTTTTTTTTCAAGCATGGCGAAAGCAAAGAGAGAGAGAGCAAGGTGGGATGATGAAGAAGGTAACTAGAAGGACGAGGCTACAGGAATAAAATGCATGCATACTTTATTATATATTATAAACTTATCTCAGAAAGTAAATGAACAGATTGAAAATCGTAAAACCAAAACAACATTTGTATTGGAAATTTGAAGTGGTGGGATATCAATGGTCACAGAATATTAGAGGTTTAATAACCAATGGCTTATTTATCTTTAGCCGTTTGACAATTGAATAGGCACAGAAACCGGTATCGTGTTACCGTTTTCATGAATTTCGCAGCAAACTGGACTTCCAAACACAGAGTTGAATATACCATAGAGATCAGCACGACGATACGATCCAAATGGTATATAGAGATTAGTGGTACGATCATCCAATCAAAAGTCGGCAATCGGTACCCAAAAAATGCTGCTGTTTTATCCAAAATAAGATCAACGAAGCAATAACAGTATAAATTTAGAGAAACGAAATGTGACGTCTCACTCAAAAGATGATTTACAAATTTTCTATATAAAAATATTCGGCTTTGGAAAACATTTTATTATCATCAATTTTTAACTGATATAAATTGAAATAGAATTACACAATAAAATAAACTTCAATATTATAATATGAAAATTTACCAGTTGCTATGTTTAATTAGACGTATTCCAAAAATTAAATTTTTATTTCAAAATATTATTATTTAAAATTTCTCAAAAATTCAATTAAATATGTTATAAAAATTATTAAAATTTACGGGTCGTTACACTTTCCCCCATTTAACACTTTTCGTCCCCGAAAAGAAACGAGGTAGAAGAATAGAAACATCCAGAAAGAAAAATGGATTGAAATTCAAAAGAAAACAATTAATTTAAAACCATATAAATTTCAATTTAAATTAACTAATATTCAACAATTGATATTAAATTCAAGGTATTTCATTAAGTTGATTTTATTTTGATTTATCAATATTTGATACAAAAGATTTCTTTCAAACAAAATTTTATTTAATTTGTCTCATTTACTATTTAATCAACTTATTATTCTATTTATCTCAATTAACATTTTTATAATTAAAATTTAAGTGTATAACCTTGATTATAACCACTCAAATTTTATTTATAATATCATTTTATATTGTATATTATTCAATTACATGTTCAACTTCTGAGTAATCTAGGTAAATTGTATTAAAATGGAATTGGGTATTATACAATTAAATTTTCCTAACTAAATTATTTCGAATTTAAATATTTATTCCAAAATTTGGCTTCATTTTATAATTAAAACAACCTTTACATAAATTTAAGAATTAAATTTTCGATTAACTTCAAACAACTTAGAGATGAAAATATATATACTATATATCAAATCAAATCTATAATCATGTACATAAATATTATACATCAAATCACACTTTATAAATTTAAACCAATTAATTCATTTTCCAAACAAAAGCGTAGCAAAGCTACATACTGGTCTCTCCACATCGAACCTGGAAAATGAATGTCGATGATGCGGTGGCCATCACCAAAATTATCTCCCAGCGACAAAGAGGAGAGCGTTGATTTCAACACTTTAAAATTCTTTAAAACAATTTATATTCAAAATACTTTAAATAGATAATATACCCTTTTAAACTTTAAAACCATAGTTTGAAATCATCAGAAATTAAACCCTCAAATTCTAAATTTAAATTCAATTAAATTTTCAAATCTGGATGTTGAAATAGTCAATGGTTTACAAAATAATAAATGAAAATCAGATATTATTATTTTCAACAACTAATTCATTTAACTTTTAATTCAAGAATATTTACTTATAGATATAGTATAATCAAACAAAATTTATTTCATTGACCAAATTTTAAAACAATATTGTATCAATTTATTCTGTTCAAGTGTTTTGGAAATCCTATAGATAGCGTTGATCAGACGAATCAGTCTAAAACCCAAATCAACATCAACAACTCAAACAACACAATATATATATAAAACATTTTTAATACTAATTTACAAGTACACTTCCTCGCTCGACGATACAAGAATGGATTTCAAAGCAAGGATAGAGATTCGAATTTGATGGACACAAATCAAAGAGAATTTTGATTCGAATCATAGATTCGAAAAAAAGATAAGTTGATTAAATAACAAAATAGGACGATGGATAAGTTTATATAAATCGCGGACAACCTCAACCGGCTCAACCGTGACTTCAATAATAAGATCTACGCAGAATCCACGGCAAATCGACATCAGATCACAAGAGATAGAATTCAGACATAGCAAAATATAACAGCATCGTAAACCGAGGATACAGAAATCTTCGATGAATCAATGCTTGTTGTAAAGAAGTTTCACCCCTTTACAAATCATTCGAAGATTGGAGAGACCGCCGAGTTATTATAGAAATTGTTTGAAGTGGAGTTATGTGATACCCTAGAATACGAATAGGGAGAGATAAGGATGGATTTTGGAACCGAAGGGAACGTTCCAAAAGTCAATGGAAAACCGAATCAAAAGGAAGGAATTAAAGCTTGAACGAAAGTAATTCTGAAACTACATTTACTTTATATGTTAAGTTTTGCCAAAAAACCAAAGCTTTGATACCAACTGTAATGGACCACCTGCCAGTGGGGTAACGCCCACCGTAGCATACATTGGTACCTGTGTTCTGCCTTTACGGCCAGCCTCTCGACTGTACCAACCCTCGCACGGACATGTAGGAGTAAGAGTCATCCATTAACTACCAAACCAAATGCGAGAACCCCTTATCATGCTGCACCCTCCAAGTGCATAGGAAGACACATGCCGGATTTGAATTGCTCAAAATACCAGATTGTTAATTTATCTTTGGCAAAAACTCAACACATACAGTAAATAAATAGTCACAGAATCACAGACACTGCTTAATATAATAATATGCAATGGAAACAAAGGAATAGTAGTTCATGAAGCAACTATATATATATATATATCAAAGTTAAATAAGATACAACAGAAGTGTCAAATACAATAGTCAAATACAAAGTCAGAATACATCACTGGAATCAACTGAATAACTGCAAGCTGAAAAGATGTGGATGGATCTCCAAAGGAAGCTCCAACTCCAAAGGTGAGTCTCAAATTTGTATCACTCAGTCTGACCCAAGCGTAAAGCAAAACACAAAACACTTGAGTCAGGATTAACATTCTTATATCAATAAATCCAACTCAAGTGAAATAACAACTGAAATACAACTCAAAGGATGTTTAGGATAACCATCCTCTAAGAATCCGTTAAACTATCTACTATGTAGTAATATACGCTATTATAATAATGACTAATAGTAAATTAAACTTACTTTAAAATAGCGTTAAGACTTTACATTTTCCACCTTAACACATAAATAGTCCCAGTAGTCTATACAGTATCATAGTCCCTCCTGATTGGGAAGCCACCAGAGGATACTCCATAGGTTATGGCACAAAATCAAAATCGTACAAGGCGCGCTAGGGTAGGTGACACAACACAACGAGGCAATGCCAAGGTAGATATACAAATTATGCATCCGGACTAGTGGTAATGCGTAGCAGCCACTAACGCCCACCTCGAGCCACACTCCCAAAAATCAAAGGTGCACACTAATCAATCTCAAAGTAATAGAATGGCATATGAAGAAGTGTGTCCGATAAGAGGGGTACCTCATTGGCCCGGAATCGCTCCCGTTTTAGACACCTTATGCCAACTCACGGGAGTCGGGTCCACGTACATACTTCTATAGGACGGCACCACCATCCTACTTCATTTTAGAATCTCCACCATGTACACAGTTGTTAAAGTGGTTTTCGAAGTTGGCAGAGAGTATGACAACTTTCGATCCCCGTCTCTTTAACAAACAAACATTACTATTACACTGCGATCATTTCAAAATGGTTTATACTTCAAAACCAAAATATCATTGTCATTTAAAGACCATATTAATACGATATCATTTCCATTTCAAAACCAAATACGATATCATTTTCATTTCAAATATATCCATTTTCAAAATCATAGTACTTCAGAGTTATAACACTTTCGAAACCAAAACATTTGAAATTATAATACTTTGGAAATCATAATACTCCCAACTTAACCAATTTAAATATTGAAATAGTATATATAATAAAATTGTTTTCCTCAAATTTTACCAATTAATTCCAAATCAACTCAAATTCCAAAATTCAGATTTAATCAGATCTCAAATCATTAATTCCAATTTAGCCTCTAAATAAACCATTCAAAATAATATTGATTTCAAATATAGATTTGAACCACACATAAACCATTTCAAAATATATATTTCAAAGCTTTAAATATTCTATAATTTCAAAACTAAATACGATAATTTTATATATATCTTAATTTAGTTTACTATTATTTAGTTTGAAATATTTAATAAATTCAATATCATTTAAATAAACTCAAACTTGAAACATTTATTAATCACTTTAAACGAACATCAAGTTATAAAATCATATCCTTTAAAATCACAAATTCAATAAGTTCCAAATCGAATTTAATCAAATGTAATTCTTAGTTAAATACAATTTCAAATCAATTTCAAATCAATTTCAAATCTATCTTCCTAGCCTCGATTTATTAAAATCATTATAAACTCTATATTAATATATAATTTAAATACTTAACCATAATTGTATTTAATAAAATCAAACTTTATCTTTAACTTATTTTATATTAAAACAAATTTATACACAGCTTAAAATCAAGAATTTAACGATATATAAAATGACATTTATATAATATATCTAAAATCAGTATTTATGTAAAACCATATATTTCTTTCCAGAACCATAGAAATCATTTGAAAATATTTATATATATATAAACCACGGTGTCTGTACATAATTTTCTATCCTATGGTCAAGTGATACAGATATTTATCATTTCAATCCATAATTTAAATATATACGGGTATATATCATTTCAACCCGTAATCCCAAATTCAATTCAATGAAAATCGCTTGGGTCTATCATTTCAACCCATAACGATTTTCTCTTATTCTACAGATCATTCGGGTATGTATCATTTCAACCCATAGTGAATTCTATACTAACAGGGAACTTGCAGAGTGATAACAGATATGATAAAAACATAACATGCATATATCATCAATATAAATAACACATAATGGTGTCAGATATCACAGGTGAACAGGTTTTAAGCTCTAATTTTGTCTCCATGGTTTTTGGGTTTCAATTTAAGGAAAAATTGTAGGCTTCGGCTCTGCTTCATTAATTTCTCATATATGTATCTTGATTAACATTTATTACACTATAATCTTTAAGTAGAATTTGTATAGTAATTTTGATGTCTATTTTATCAATCCATAGGCAATTACAAGGGTCAGTCGAGTTTTTGTGTTATCTATTTTTAGATGTTTGTTATGTTTCGTACGTCATTTTATCATCAATGTAATCTTGGGGATGTGACTACATCCCATCAGTTTGGGTTTAAAAATTAGGTGCCACAATATTGTCTACTCATTTACTTTCAAGATTCACCCACAGTTATTTTCTTAAAGCACTTCTCTACATTTGCATAAGATGTATAAATAGTTTCTAATGTTGGCACATGATGATTGTCTTACAAATCTTGCCATTGCTAATTTTTGCAGCTGCACTTCCTAATCCTTGTGTTGGTTAATGCAAATTCCACAAATTCGTTGTTAATTATGCAGAATTTTTTGTTTACTCTTTACGTTCATAACAAAGAGTTCAAGAATGACAGATTTCGAGGAGACTGGTACATTAGTGGAACTGTTGTTTGCTGATGCATTTAGTTAGTTTATAAGAAATTTTTCTTAGTTAAACTAGAATTGACCCGTGCTTCGCACACAGGCTGTTTATATTATTGTAAACGGAAAGCAAGGGCATTTTCGGAATTTCAAAAAGACGCCGAGTAAATTAATTCAATGAATTTTCTTTATTAGTAGTAGAGATGGGTTTTCATATATAGTCATTAGAGCATTAGTGACACACTGTTAGGAACTACTAATTTTAGCGCTTCTAGAAAAAATACTATAAATGTTAGAACTACTTGTTTTTGGTCTTTCTGCTTTGTAGCTTAAACTGCAATATCTACTCTCTACGTGCTTTAGCTTAGATTGGTTGTTTCATCCATTCTATAAAGTAATGAATTCTTTGCAATCTTCAAAAAAGATGTCGACAACATTAATTTTTTACTAACGGGATTCATGTAATTAACTTACCATCGATGATGCACATAGATAACTAGTAATTGTATGTTTATTCCCGTTACTAACACTTAAAGTTGTGTTGCATTAATAGAATTTAACCATTGAACATATGCAACTTATTTACTTAATTTTTTTTAAGCGGGTTTGCTGTAATACATATTCAGTTGTTTTACTTTAGGTTTTTCCTGTGTGGGTTGTAATCATCAAAAAAGAAAAATAGTTCATTGGCTCTTTAAAGTCTACACAATATAAATAATGGCACAAAACATACTATATCTTTCCATGTGTGAAGCACGTGCCTCATGCTAATCAATTATATTGTATGATATCATTATTGAAAGGATATTAGGTATAGAAGATAAATAATATTATTTGGAAGAAAATATTAAGATTTTAAAGCAGATGATAGTAATGTGGAATTGAGTGTGGTACATTACTAACTTTGAATCATTTAAAGCTGAATATTGAATTTGAGTGGAATAATAATAAATTAATTTTATGTATATCTAGAATAAATTATTACTATTTAAAGAAGTTGAATTTTGAATAAATAATAATAATAATAAGATTTTGAAAGCTTTCATAATAACCTTTTCCTTTAATTAAATTACGGCAGTAAAACACTATGGACAAGTTTATACTATTTTAATATTCATTCCAGAGTAAACAAACGAGAATAGAAAAATGGATTGGATAAAATAAAAGTTGATTACAAGTATTATGACGACAAATAATAAAGGATGTTTTGAAAATGATTTGAGCTAAACAATTATTCTTTTTATAAATAATGATGATATAGTTTGAGTATTTTCAAATGTAAAATATTATATTCGAAAACGATGAAATTAGATTAATATGATATTGGTTTGAACATTTATAATTTGATTAGATGATTAGTATGATGTTGGCGGAAAAATAATACTTATTATGTTTTTAGAAGGGATTAAATGAAAATTACTATTATTTAGTAATGTACTAATCTATTACTTTAACTTAAAAAGCAGGAACTAACAATTGCTTGCTTGTCTCCGTTATTTCCTTAGATTTTTAAATACTCAAATATTGTTTCACCATATGTCTGTTGTTATCCGACCTTTTGACCCGGTTATATTTGGATTGATTGGACAACTTGGACTCGATGATATACAAGGCAAGTAGTCCGAAGAGGCGATCCCAGAGACCAAAGAACAAGTATAGACAATAATATGAAGTAACGATCAAGCGAAGCCAAGAGATAGACTCAATGGAACATTCTAACATGGATTAGTGCTTCCTTTTAGGCAGGGGATCAAATTGGATCACTAGCTATGAACAGCCTGAATCAGTAGCTCAACACCACGTGATACGATCGATATCTTTAAAAAACATGAAAGCAACAATGTAAACAACTTTGGAAACATGAAGCCAACTTGGAGGGGGACCCACACAACCTATTGTGCACCGCTATGTGAACGCCTCGACCGATCGGCTCTGTTCGCTTAACATAGGGAATTGGGCCTCGAAAGTTTCTAGGTGACCTCGTCAACATTTGGAGATTCTGCTGATGAATTTTCAGGAAGATATTCGATCGTCTACGCCTTTGAATATAGGGTTCATACGACATTTGAGTGGTCTCTACACTGTTGTTTTCTTTGTACTCCATTGTAATTACGGATTCCGATTTGATCCCTCTTCTACTCAGAAATTCAAGTAATTATAAAGCAATTTCATAAAAGTGGAAGTAGGCATTCAATGTTGAACCACAATAAATATGTTTGTTGTTGTTTTTTATTTGTTTTCTACTTGTTTCCTCTGTTGTTATTACGATTCTTCATTTATTTCTTTACATATAATATATTGGGTGTTTGTACCAACTTTTGGTGCAAACATTTTGGTGCTTTCATGAGAAACGAATTCTCGGACTAATTAGATTTCATCAACTATAGTGGATTTCCATACGCACGAGATAGACCCAGATTTCTATCGATAAGTTTCCATTTCTACGCAGACTCGAAGAAGATCAAGAAGGAAGCTACTACCCATGGCCAAGGGAGAGTATGCTATTTACCGTGCTGTTGAAGGCAATGATGATGCTAGCGTTCATCAAGTTGATCGAAATGTACAACCGACGGCTGCCGATGCCTAGAATCTAGCTGAATACACCAGAGCTGATTCTAAAGTCCTAACGAAGGAACCGATGGATAGCCGTCAACAGCTCAACTAGCAAATCCAGGCTAACATCGACCTGATGAACAAGTTGAAAGATCGGCATAGAAAGACTAGGAGAACCCTACTCCATATTCAGGATCGAAAAACTCCTCCTCATTCGATGACTATCACAAAAACAGACGTCACAAAATGGATGCATGCGCAGCAGGAGTATCACGAGATCAGGCGATTGGCCATGGCTGATCGACATCAAACCCCTAAAGGCTCGACACTGAACCCTCTAATTAAGGGGGATCAACATGCAAGTGGAGGAGCTTACTCTGAAGGTACCACAATCGATCAAGATGCTAGAGCGCAGATGAATATTGTTGAACTATAGCTGAGAGACGACAATAGAGCTGCTACTCAGGAAATTGGTCAAGAGAAAGAGGAGCCAAGGCAATATGGCACTGCTTAGATGCATGGATCGAGTCATTCATGTGAGGTGGAACACGATTACCACCTAGCACCAACTTTCCAAACACCAATCTTAACTACTATGGTGAGGCAGCTAGTGGAAGAAAGTTAAGGCTTGACTAACAACAATTGAGGACTCTCCAAAAGTCATACTCCATTTATCGACAACATTCTACATGCAGAATATTCATAGAGGTTTCATATGCCTACGATGCTTGCCTATGTAGGAAAAACAACCCCAAGCATTATCTCTTGAAGTATGAATGACACATGGAGACACCAATGCAGTCAAATGAAGATGTTTTACCATTTTTCTAGAAGATGCTATGACTGTGTGGTTCAATAAGCTACCACCGCGGTCAATCTCTTTGTTTGATGAGTTATCAAAGGAGTTCTTGAAGCAGTTGCATATGACTCGCCCAAAGGATGTAACATCACTCTCCAGCTTGGTTTAGGCTCCTGGGGAGTCATTGAAAAACTTTCAAGAAAGGTTTAATACAACTGTTACAGAAGTCAGTATCCGAATGATGATGCAATACTAATAGCATTGACTAGGAGAGTCGACCCCGATTCTGAATTTGGCAATTGGTTAGCGGGAAAACCTCCTTCTACATTGAGTCGTTTCTTTGCAAAGACGGCTCATTTTCTCAGAGAGAAGGAAATAAAGCGATCCAGGAAGAGAGATGTTGCAGGCCAAAGTGCCGAGGGAGTACAAAGTAATGTAACAGTGAAGTAGTCCGGTGATAGTTTCGAGAAAGTTCAAATCAATGCTCGGAACAAACCAAATGAGTAGAAGAAAGGCGGTCATTGAAACCATGACCGAAGATGGCATTCCGGGAGAGGGAAGCTGAGGATCCCATCGTTTGATATATACATGCTGTTGAACACATCATTAAAGAATGCTTGTCTACCAACTTGTAACACTATGTAGTACAGTAAACCACCTTCAAAGGAGCCAATGGAGAAACAGAGACAGCATGGAAAGTACTGTAGATTTCATGAAAGTTATGGACATACCACGGATGAGTTCGCCACTCCCGTAGGATGGCGGGTAGGGATCATCCATACCCGATCGAGGACAAGCTCCGACAAGTGCTGAGGAATCTCGGTGGACAGTAGGGAGATTAGTTATTAATACCATTATCGGAGGACCACGTCTGGTTGGTAAAAGATGGAATGAGATGGAGCAATACGTAAATGTTGTCAAACATATTAACATTGAATGTTGCTTGTAGACGGTGCTCCAGTAATGCAGCAGCGAACTATTATAGATGATATCGTGTTTTAGAGTAGAAATGCGGACATGGTGGAGGCCCTTATGATCGACCCAATGGTGATCGCGGCCATGATCGGTCCCGCCTTGGTGAGACAGATTTTGATTGATTGTGGAAGTTCTATAAACATCATTTTCAAGAAGGCATACAAATAGATGTTACTAAAAGCCAAAGATCTGAAACCATGGAAAGCCCATATTCATGGCTTTAATGATATTGCAGCTGAAGCGGTAGACTATGTTGAGCTATCAGTGGAATTAAGAGATGACAACCGAAGGAGAGTGTGTGTGTTGATGTTTGTTGTGATGGATGTGCTCCCCATACAATGCTTTTATAGGCCGACCGATCGTTGCTGAATTCAGGGGAGCAATCGACACTTAGTGTTTGACCCTCAAATTCCTGACAGAGGATGACATGGGAATTATCTGTGGAGATCAGGTGACCGGACTTGCATGTTTTTAACTGAGTTGAGAGAAGCTCAGCGAAGGAGAAAGGAAAAGATGCAGAGAAGCCTCTCTACATCAAAATAGCTTAGCAATCAGCGTCCAAGCCTTGGCTCGAGCACCACAGTTAGTTCTATGAAGATATAGATCTGAGTGATGAAGAAGAGGGGCATAAAGAAACTAAGGCTGCACCTTCTGAGCTAATGATTGACACCAAGGTTGGCCACTATGACCCATTATGGGTCCTGAAGATCGAATCATAGCTCAGTGCGACAATGATGAAGGAATTAGCTGGCTTTCTCCAAGAAAACCTTAATGTGTTCGCTTGGACCCATTCTGACATGTGTGGGATCTTACCAAATATCCCAAGCCATGCATTGAACATCAACCCAAGGCATGTCCCAGTGAAACAAAAAAGACATAGCATGTATCCAAAGAGATCTGCTGCACTCAAAAAGGAGGTGAAAAAACATAAAACAATGGGTTTATCCACAATGCCCTCTACCCTAATGGGTATCCAATCATGTTCTTGTGAGAAAGACTAATGGGAAGTGGCGAACGTGCATCGACTACTCCGACCAGAACAAGGCATGGCTAAAATACAGCTTTCTACCATCGAGGGTCGACCACCTGGTAGACTCCACCACTGGACATGAACTACTTTCATTAATGGACGCATACTCAAGATATAATCAGATCTGATGCACATCCCAGATTAGGGACACACCTGCTTCATTACCGACCTGGGATTATACTGCTACGTTATGATGCCTTTTGGACTAAAAAATGCTGGAGCTACTTACTGTAGACTGGCCAACCGGATGTTCAAAGACCAGATCGAGTGATCAATGGAAGTATACATGGATAATATGCCTATGAAAACACGACGATCAAATGACAATATTGTTGACTTGATGGATAATCTCCGTGTTCTTGGAAATATGGAATGAAGCTTAACCACTTGAAGTGCTCTTTTGTCATAGCATCAGGAAAATTCTTAGGTTTCATCGTCAACTATCATGGAATTAAAGCCAATCCCAAGAAGATTCAAGCGATCAGGTTCATCCAGGTGCCGAAGACAATCAAGCAGGTGCAAGGTCTAAATAGGAAGGCCATTGCCTTGAGCCAACTCATTTCCAGAGCTATTGAAAAATGCATTCCTTTCTTCAACTTAATCAAGAGAGGGAAGAGAAACTTTGAATGGATGCAGGATCTATTGACGCGTTTCAAGCTCAGGTACATCACTTAGAGAGACCCTCCATATTTTCTAACCACTAGATCATGACGATTTGTACATCTGTATAGTGGTGTCAGTACATGCCATGAGCGCCGCATTGCTGCGTGAAGAGAATCGAATCTAGAGGCCAGTGTATTATGTTAGCAAGTGGCTGACATGTGCTGAAAGGAAGTATCTGAAACTAGAGAAGCTCGTGTGTGCCTGTTTATTAAGTCAAGGAAGCTCCGCCTTTATTTCCAGGCCCATCCAAGTAATGTCTTCACCGACTAGCCCTTACGACAGGTCCTACATCGACCTCAGACGTCTGGAAGGTTACTTAAATGGAACATCGAACTAAGCCAGTTTGATATAACTTATCTTCCTTGAAGAGCTATCCAGGGACAAGCACCGACGGACTTCATAGCTGAATTCACTATACAAGATAACTCTTCGAAGACAATGGAGAACCTATCATCAAATGGAAGATGTACATGGAAGGAGCATCCAACGATTGATGTTCTGGCATCGGAGTTACTTGGGTAACACCTGAGGAACGCTCGATCTATTACGCCGTGAAACTTGACTTCCCTGCAACGAATAATGGAGCTGAATATGAAGCTTGATCGCTTGGCTTAAACTGGCTAAAGAGTTGGGGTAAAAGCTTTGCAAATTGTCTACGATTATCAATTAGTGGTGTATCAAATCAAGGGAGAGTATCAGGCTAAAGGAGCATGACTTGCTCCTTACCTCAACATGGTCCAAGAGATGCTAGCCGATTTCGAGCATTACACCATTATATAAATCCCTAGAGAATAGAATGAGAAAGTCGACTCATTGGCCAAGCTGGCCAGTTCCAGGAATGCATTGCAAATGGGCTTGCTCCTAGTTGAAGCACTCAACAATCCGAGCATCGACCAGATGGAGATGATTGGGTCTTAAAAAAGAGCTTGAGAAGGAGTCGTGGATGGGTCTAATTAAAGATTATTTGCAAAGGGGAATCCTGTAACGATCGCGATTTTTCGTTGCCGAAAAATCGAACCGTTAGGGTTTTAGAAGAAGAAAGAGGTAGAAGAAGAAAGAAAAGAAAGAGAAGAGAAAACAGAAAAACAAGTAACAGAACGAGAAACAATAACAGAATCTCACAGTCGCAGCGGAACAACATATAATAGATGAATGAATATTCATTAAAACAAAAGAACTATACATTTTATACATTACATCACATTACATCAATCAGAGTGTACAACAACAACAGCGGGAAAGAAATACTATATACAATAAATAATAGACTACGCTATCTGGCTCGCCTCCAGATCTGCACAGCAACTCCCGAATCCAGAATAACCTGATAACCTAACTCTAGACTGCCCGTGTGGAAAATAGTGGGCACCCAGAGTTTAGGAAAGGAACAATAAACTCCAGGTCAGTCATGTGACTGGTGTGAGAACTCAAAACAGTTTATCTTTAAACAAGCAACAACAGAATTTAAATTTAACTTTCGAAATTCGAAATGCTTTTTGGAAAAATGAAACTACCATAAGGCCTCCCGCCACACACACAATGCAAACGCAGAATTGGAGGAGATTTCTCCTTATGATAGTCAAAGATGCTTACTACGCGAAAATCAAATCATTTTTGATATTATTACTAGTGCATAGTGTAGAAAACAATTTCGAAAGTAGAATATAAATCCTAGCCAGCATAGACATTCCGAACTATGCCTACTATAGCTACCATCCAAACAGTGGTGACCACCATAAGTGAATGGCAGGTAATACAACTAAAACCGTACAAGGCGCGTATTGGAGGAATGGATTTCCAACAAATGGTCAGGCTAAGGAACTTCCTACTGCCACATGGGATCGCCTCTGGCGGGACGTCCCGAGAAACTAACGTTACGGTTAGATCTCTGCCAACACAAGGCCGGGTTACCTCTGTAACTAGGTAACTACTACACGAATATGTCATCCCCCGGTCCTTTGGGACCTTTATCCGAGCGCTCGATACCAACAACACCACACAGAAATATATATATAGTGTTTCCACATGAGTAAATATCTGGGCTCCATACCATGATACCACCCTTTTCCAGAAGGAAATGACATACCCTAAAGGGCGCGACCCTCATAACCTTGCCGCATATTCCTGTTTCGACCATTTCCGGGGAGTGAGGTCCTGACGAAGTCTCGTCCACAAAGCTACGCTTTGTACAACAAAGCCATGCTTTGGGTCCACAGATGACCAAAGCAATAATCACAAAGATAAATGATCAAATAAATGATCATATCACAAATGACCAACCAAAGATCATCACACAGCAGCACTCAGCATGCCACATTACCAGATTGGGAAATATCGCTGATAACCTTCAACTACATAACCTCTGAGCTCGTACGTCTCAGAGAAGGGTGTTAAGCTAAGAGAATAAATTCTCCGCCACCAACAGAAATGTATTTGAAAGAAATCTGCTCTATCTCTCAAAATGTAATGTCAGACACGTAACCATACAAGTCTGTTCCGGGTTCGAACAGAACCGAAGGCACTTCCAAGGAAGCCCTTGCAACCCGGGTATTCACAATCCCGATAAAATTTCCCATCACAAAGGAAATCTCCATATCGTAGCTAACAATGCGGAGACAATCGATAGGTCATCCTATCGTTTTCACAAATACCCGGTCTTCAACACCGGTCTTCAAATGCAATCCAAACGACGTATCGCATATTCGGAATGGGATATATGACACAAAGGTCCTCTCCCGGCTAAACCGAATAGCGAGCGCTTATTTTAAAAAATAAGTGTGCATTCAATTCCAAACAAACACAATCAATACCATCCAAGGGTAAATATTGATAGTCGGTTATTTAACTATCAATAAAGATGCGCCACATCATCAGATTCCAAATAATTTTTCCAAATTATTAAGTCCCAAAATATCTTACGAGATATATATATATATATACACCATTTCCAAATAATTGCCCCAGTTACTTGTTTTACCAAAACCACTTCACGATAAAACTTTCCACACTTAACCAATTGAAAAACCAATTTTCAATTTACCTTTACCATTTGAAAACCAATTTTCAAATCACATTAACCATTTGCAAACCAATTTCAAATCACCTTAACCATTTGAAAACTAATTTCAAATCACCTTAACCATATATACCTTTTGAAAACAAATTTCAAACCACCAAATAAATCTTTACCGATTTAAATTTAACTTACGTTTCAAATTCGTAAATTATATCCCATACTTAAAAATAAATCAACATTTATTTTTAAACAAATTTCCCTTCCCCTTTTCAAATTCCATAGTGAATTTCCCAATTCCCAAAGATCTACACATACCCGATCCTCAAATCAATTTCAAAATATTCACTTTCCATTTATCCTTAAAAGGTGAATTCTCAAACGTTCCATTTCATATTGGAAAAACACTTCTAAACTTATTTAATAATAAATAATTCACAATTTAATTTCTTTTCAACAATTTCGAAAATACCCAATACACTTAAACCACCGTTAAGTATTTATTTCATTCCTATAAGGAAACTATTCTTTTATTCAAATTTATTTGGGTTAAAAACGAATGTTGCGTAAAACATCGTTACGATAACCCAAAACACTAGTTTATGGATTTGAAATTAAAAATAGATATATAAATCCAATACTATACAAATTATTCCCTTCTGTTTCTCGAAAACGTCTATTTCAACAATCAATGTTGAAATCTATGTTTTCAATACTCAATACATTTTAAAACACCTTTAATTCGTTTTAAATTCCATTTAAAACATTCCTTTCCCAAAAACAAACCCATTTTATTTAATAATCTATTCAATATTCAAAATAGTGAATATAGCCCACTTAACAAATTCCCATATTTCAATTTATCAAATTCGATGAATTTCAAATTTATAAACATAGTTTATAAATTCCATTTCTATTATAAACCCCAATTTTATAAATTCCTTTATTAATCCGATGCAATTTTACATAACCCAATTTCATACCCAAAAGCCATATTGTAAGTTAAATACTTATAATATTATTTATTTACCAAATCGTTCCTTTGAACTTCACCAATTTAAAATCTTATCACTTACAAGATTTCTTTATGGTTTATAATAATTTCAACTAATGAAATCTTCATTTATTAACAATTTCTATAAAATTCCCCTTTTTAATGCCCAAATCCATTTTTATAAGTTAATAACTTATAAGCTTAAAATTTTCCAATAACCATTCGTTTTATAAATTTCACATTTATTAATCTATAAATCCTAGTGAAATTCATGTTATACATCAACTTAACACTTTATAAATTTATTCTATAACTTCAAAAATTTTTATTTAAAAACATCCATTTATAAAATCCTTTATATAACCCATTAATAATAATAACTTCCCAAAAACCAAATTTAACTATTTTATAAAAACCTATTATTGTTAAAAATTTCTTTTAAGTTATATTTTATAAAAATATAAATTTTTAAAACATAAAGATTTATCCATCTATTTATTTTAAAATTTAAATCAATTCAAAATTTTAAATAAACCATATTCTTTGAAAAATCGATTTAAAACCCCTTTTAAATTCAAAACCGTTATTTTTAATTTAAAAATTAGAATCCGATGATGCAACGACATCGAATGGTCAATCACGGGAATAACATCATATATCAATGTGATTATCAACAATCAACATAATATTCATAAACAAATAAATATGCGAGGAATCCAGTTGGATCCCTCCAACCTGTTACCCTGCATCCACAGACGTTAGCACAATACCAATTCCACTTCAAGGTGGAATATCGCGGTATATGGGATTTTATAAATATTCCGCTTAATAACGGCGCAATAGGGTCTCATCCGCTATACGAGGCGGGAAATCAAATCCGATATATACATATGCCAATATATATATATCGCTATATATAGTATATATCCTACTATATCTACTAGCACAATCAAACAGCAATCATCAATCAACATTAACTATTTATATTTTAAACCAAACTGTTCGATTGAGTGAGGAGTTCTCACCTTGATTTTTATTCCGGTTTCGTCGTTCGTTTCGAATAAAATTAAACGAACGTTTAATTTTACCCGAAATTCAAACGAGCTCCAATCGACTCCAAACTGGTTGCATCGCGAAGTGCTCGATCATACGATTCCAACGCAACTGATTTCGTGCAATTCCGACCTCGCATGAACAAGATATTGCATTTTAAACGTTGTACACGATTTAAATAAATAAATTAACAACTTTTATTTTCAAATTTTCCAGACCTAATCTTGGCCGTGCAAAAATTCAAGCCAACGAATCAAAGCCGCCCCTGCATTTCTTCCTCCACGCGACTCTCTCCCCAGGTATACACGCGCGCACGAGAAACCCAATGCCCCGTTCAACTCCTCCAGGTCGCGACCACCCTGAGTACTTTCCCTTCGATCAAGTGTTGCCGTTTCGAAGCCCCACTCCATCTCGACTTCCGTGCCAAAAGCCATGAGTTCCGGTCGCCCCTAGGCCATGCAATTGGCCTTCGAACGCATGCCCTTTGCCTTGAAATTCACGTCGATCTACGCCACGAAACCCGATCATAGCCGTTCAGATTGAAGATCACACTTAGCTCTACGCTTTTGTGGTTGGAAGTTTTTGAAATTATTGAGTGGATTGGAAGAAAAGAGAGGGAAAACAATGGAGCTTTGCGGCCATTGAACGCATGGAAGTGGCGGCCGGTGAAAACTCTCTAGGGTTTGGCAAAAAAAATTGAATATATATAATTTTTTATTTTTGTATTAAATTAATAAAATTCTCGATTTAACTGATTATGCAAACGACCTCCAATCTACGCGTTCCGACAGGCGATCCTAAGGTTTTTCCGCGTTCCGGACACAATGGAACAGGTTTCGTAAGCTAATTCCATCGTATGTGTGAGATACAGCAACAAACGCTCAATTTAAATTAAAACCGATTTAAACGATTTCTAGGCGTTTTGGCTTGTACCGGACAAACGGCAAATCCAAACGACTTGAAATTTGAAATCTTGCAATAATATCACATTACGGATCCGATGAAACTGGTTTCGTCGAAATCCGAGACCGTTTGAAAAATGGCTATTTTAACTCGCCGAATTAAAATTAAAACGATATCGATGCGTTTCGAGCTGCCACGGTCAAACGACAACTCCGATTGCTACGAAAATTGAAATCCGATAATAACTAACTATTACGGATACAATGAAACTCGTTTCGTTCAATTCCGAGACTGTTCAAAAATTGGCTATTTTTCAGTCGATAATTAAATATTAAAATATTCAATTTTTACAAATTAACTCCAAATTCAGTTTTACAAGTTCTAAAATATTTCTATAACTTTAATATGATAAAATAAAATTTTCCAAATCATTTTCAATCATATTTAACCCAATATCTAACTATTTGTGGAATTTCACTATTAAATAAATCGACTTAATTATCCCATTAAATCCAATATTCGAAAAATAAATTATTCGACTTAAAAATTCCACTTATTAATATTTAAAATTAATTAAATATTCAAATTTAAATTATTAAAAATTCTGGGTCGTTACAATTTTCCCCCCTTAAAAGAATTTCGTCCTCGAAATTGCAAGTTAAGGAGAACGATCCTAATCCGTTTATTATTTTTCCAAAGCTAATTAGTTTTACTAACTTTCTAACCTAAATATTTTTATTAAAGATTCACTATTATTTCAATTAGCTTTCCAACTTCAATTATAGGTTTCAAACAACACTGTTTACTCAACAATTCAAATTTAAATTTAAATTCAAATTTCAAATTTCAAAATTTCTCAAAATTTTTCTAACTCCCTAAATTTTCGAAAAATTTCGCCAGAGTCTCCTTTGCGCGGCTAGATCGGTACGACTACAAAATGGCACCACGGCCCCTCAGAATCAAAAGAAAAAAAGAAAGCCAAGTGGCTGGAGAAGGAAATCACCAAATCTCATATAAAAACTGAAATACGTACCTTTTTGTTGAGCAATTCAATTTAACTTCATAACCAAAATCCCAATTCCATTATATACCTGTATATCATACTAGTAATAGTATCCAATTCCAACATCAACATTCAAATCATTTTGCCAATTCAATTACAAAATTTCCAATACATGCTTCTTATACATTTTTGGTTTATTATTGAAGTTGCATATTCAATTCATTCGTTTCAATTAGTTACATTCACTAATTAAATTCACATTGGTTCATATTCAGCCCAAATCAAATTCAATTCTATTCAAATTCATTTACTTTACATTCAATTTGAATTCAATTACATAGTTTTCAAATGCGCTAATTCAATTTCATTAACACTAAATGAATTTACATACAATCAACCAACAAGCAATAACGACCAATGTACATCCAATACAACCAAATTTTATTCGTTTTACTTACATTCAATTTGGTTCAACTGTTTTAATTCCAATTGGTTTAACATTCAATTGATTTTCATTCTACTATTCAACTATTTTCAAATGAATTTACACTTGCATGCATCATTTCATATCAACTTATTCATATTCTATTGATTAACATTCAATTCATACTTTAACTCAATTGCTAGTTCTTTTTACAAATAAAATTGAATTTCATTTATATAACTTAAGTTCACATCTTTAACAATTTCATTTACTCACTTTATTCATTTATTTTGATATTAACATCAATTCTTTCAATATTACTTAACTTGCATTCCATTTCAACTTTATTTACATCATTTAATTCACTTGATTATTTAACTTTGATGCAAAGATCGATTTTTTATTCAACTTCACTTAAGTTATTCCATTTAAACATCATTTGTTAATCAAACTTAAGTTTTACTTATCAATTCAATTCGGATTTTAAATTCCAAAGTAAATCCTATTTAACTTTTACTTAAGCCAAATTCATATCAATATTCAAATTCATATTCCATTTTATTTAACTTAATTGTTTAACCACTTCAACAACTGGTTTCACTTACATTTTCCCATTTAATAAGTTATAAAACTTATTATTCAACTTCTAACTTATATTATAAGTTCAAAACCTTTTTCACTTATATTTATCAATTTCAAATTGAATTTTAATTTCAAATTGGTTTATTACAACAAAACTTCAATTTTAAATTCATTTTTGTAGCAAATCCATCACATAGAAACTCGAAAATGATACTGATGATGCTGCAGTCATCACCCTTATTATTTCCCAGTGACAATAGTGAAATCAATGCTAAATATTCTTTCAAAAAGTTTTCTTTCTATTCACAAATCACTTTTATAACCCTTTTACTTATATAATTTTACTTCTTATATACATACATGATTATCTTACAATTGTAACTCATTATTAATTATAATTCCATCTTATGATTCATTGGTTTATACCATTATTCTCTTACAATAGTTGCTTTTATTAGCTTATTCAAACAACTTTTAATTATTTTATATATATATCCTATTTAACAACAACCAAGCAATCAATTATATACACACTTCAATAATTCTTGAAAAATTATTTTCTTTTTATATATAAAATATAATCGAGGTAAAATTATTTCATTTACCCAATTTAAAACAATATTGTGTCGAATTGTTCTATTCAAGTGTTTAGGAACCCCTTCGATTCAGTTTTCGAGGCTGCGCCGACGAAGGTTCATATACCACTCAATAAACCAATCATCACAATATAAAACAATTTTATATTCACTAACAAATACGCACTCATATCTATTATTACACTCACATTCATTCTAGAGTACTGCTGACTCTATCTCTAATGAGTAACACCCAACAGAGCAGGTTGTCGCTTAACCATATGCTCTGATACCAAATGTAACGATCGCGATTTTTCGTTGCCGAAAAATCGAACCGTTAGGGTTTTAGAAGAAGAAAGAGGTAGAAGAAGAAAGAAAAGAAAGAGAAGAGAAAACAGAAAAACAAGTAACAGAACGAGAAACAATAACAGAATCTCACAGTCGCAGCGGAACAACATATAATAGATGAATGAATATTCATTAAAACAAAAGAACTATACATTTTATACATTACATCACATTACATCAATCAGAGTGTACAACAACAACAGCGGGAAAGAAATACTATATACAATAAATAATAGACTACGCTATCTGGCTCGCCTCCAGATCTGCACAGCAACTCCCGAATCCAGAATAACCTGATAACCTAACTCTAGACTGCCCGTGTGGAAAATAGTGGGCACCCAGAGTTTAGGAAAGGAACAATAAACTCCAGGTCAGTCATGTGACTGGTGTGAGAACTCAAAACAGTTTATCTTTAAACAAGCAACAACAGAATTTAAATTTAACTTTCGAAATTCGAAATGCTTTTTGGAAAAATGAAACTACCATAAGGCCTCCCGCCACACACACAATGCAAACGCAGAATTGGAGGAGATTTCTCCTTATGATAGTCAAAGATGCTTACTACGCGAAAATCAAATCATTTTTGATATTATTACTAGTGCATAGTGTAGAAAACAATTTCGAAAGTAGAATATAAATCCTAGCCAGCATAGACATTCCGAACTATGCCTACTATAGCTACCATCCAAACAGTGGTGACCACCATAAGTGAATGGCAGGTAATACAACTAAAACCGTACAAGGCGCGTATTGGAGGAATGGATTTCCAACAAATGGTCAGGCTAAGGAACTTCCTACTGCCACATGGGATCGCCTCTGGCGGGACGTCCCGAGAAACTAACGTTACGGTTAGATCTCTGCCAACACAAGGCCGGGTTACCTCTGTAACTAGGTAACTACTACACGAATATGTCATCCCCCGGTCCTTTGGGACCTTTATCCGAGCGCTCGATACCAACAACACCACACAGAAATATATATATAGTGTTTCCACATGAGTAAATATCTGGGCTCCATACCATGATACCACCCTTTTCCAGAAGGAAATGACATACCCTAAAGGGCGCGACCCTCATAACCTTGCCGCATATTCCTGTTTCGACCATTTCCGGGGAGTGAGGTCCTGACGAAGTCTCGTCCACAAAGCTACGCTTTGTACAACAAAGCCATGCTTTGGGTCCACAGATGACCAAAGCAATAATCACAAAGATAAATGATCAAATAAATGATCATATCACAAATGACCAACCAAAGATCATCACACAGCAGCACTCAGCATGCCACATTACCAGATTGGGAAATATCGCTGATAACCTTCAACTACATAACCTCTGAGCTCGTACGTCTCAGAGAAGGGTGTTAAGCTAAGAGAATAAATTCTCCGCCACCAACAGAAATGTATTTGAAAGAAATCTGCTCTATCTCTCAAAATGTAATGTCAGACACGTAACCATACAAGTCTGTTCCGGGTTCGAACAGAACCGAAGGCACTTCCAAGGAAGCCCTTGCAACCCGGGTATTCACAATCCCGATAAAATTTCCCATCACAAAGGAAATCTCCATATCGTAGCTAACAATGCGGAGACAATCGATAGGTCATCCTATCGTTTTCACAAATACCCGGTCTTCAACACCGGTCTTCAAATGCAATCCAAACGACGTATCGCATATTCGGAATGGGATATATGACACAAAGGTCCTCTCCCGGCTAAACCGAATAGCGAGCGCTTATTTTAAAAAATAAGTGTGCATTCAATTCCAAACAAACACAATCAATACCATCCAAGGGTAAATATTGATAGTCGGTTATTTAACTATCAATAAAGATGCGCCACATCATCAGATTCCAAATAATTTTTCCAAATTATTAAGTCCCAAAATATCTTACGAGATATATATATATATATACACCATTTCCAAATAATTGCCCCAGTTACTTGTTTTACCAAAACCACTTCACGATAAAACTTTCCACACTTAACCAATTGAAAAACCAATTTTCAATTTACCTTTACCATTTGAAAACCAATTTTCAAATCACATTAACCATTTGCAAACCAATTTCAAATCACCTTAACCATTTGAAACTAATTTCAAATCACCTTAACCATATATACCTTTTGAAAACAAATTTCAAACCACCAAATAAATCTTTACCGATTTAAATTTAACTTACGTTTCAAATTCGTAAATTATATCCCATACTTAAAAATAAATCAACATTTATTTTTAAACAAATTTCCCTTCCCCTTTTCAAATTCCATAGTGAATTTCCCAATTCCCAAAGATCTACACATACCCGATCCTCAAATCAATTTCAAAATATTCACTTTCCATTTATCCTTAAAAGGTGAATTCTCAAACGTTCCATTTCATATTGGAAAAACACTTCTAAACTTATTTAATAATAAATAATTCACAATTTAATTTCTTTTCAACAATTTCGAAAATACCCAATACACTTAAACCACCGTTAAGTATTTATTTCATTCCTATAAGGAAACTATTCTTTTATTCAAATTTATTTGGGTTAAAAACGAATGTTGCGTAAAACATCGTTACGATAACCCAAAACACTAGTTTATGGATTTGAAATTAAAAATAGATATATAAATCCAATACTATACAAATTATTCCCTTCTGTTTCTCGAAAACGTCTATTTCAACAATCAATGTTGAAATCTATGTTTTCAATACTCAATACATTTTAAAACACCTTTAATTCGTTTTAAATTCCATTTAAAACATTCCTTTCCCAAAAACAAACCCATTTTATTTAATAATCTATTCAATATTCAAAATAGTGAATATAGCCCACTTAACAAATTCCCATATTTCAATTTATCAAATTCGATGAATTTCAAATTTATAAACATAGTTTATAAATTCCATTTCTATTATAAACCCCAATTTTATAAATTCCTTTATTAATCCGATGCAATTTTACATAACCCAATTTCATACCCAAAAGCCATATTGTAAGTTAAATACTTATAATATTATTTATTTACCAAATCGTTCCTTTGAACTTCACCAATTTAAAATCTTATCACTTACAAGATTTCTTTATGGTTTATAATAATTTCAACTAATGAAATCTTCATTTATTAACAATTTCTATAAAATTCCCCTTTTTAATGCCCAAATCCATTTTTATAAGTTAATAACTTATAAGCTTAAAATTTTCCAATAACCATTCGTTTTATAAATTTCACATTTATTAATCTATAAATCCTAGTGAAATTCATGTTATACATCAACTTAACACTTTATAAATTTATTCTATAACTTCAAAAATTTTTATTTAAAAACATCCATTTATAAAATCCTTTATATAACCCATTAATAATAATAACTTCCCAAAAACCAAATTTAACTATTTTATAAAAACCTATTATTGTTAAAAATTTCTTTTAAGTTATATTTTATAAAAATATAAATTTTTAAAACATAAAGATTTATCCATCTATTTATTTTAAAATTTAAATCAATTCAAAATTTTAAATAAACCATATTCTTTGAAAAATCGATTTAAAACCCCTTTTAAATTCAAAACCGTTATTTTTAATTTAAAAATTAGAATCCGATGATGCAACGACATCGAATGGTCAATCACGGGAATAACATCATATATCAATGTGATTATCAACAATCAACATAATATTCATAAACAAATAAATATGCGAGGAATCCAGTTGGATCCCTCCAACCTGTTACCCTGCATCCACAGACGTTAGCACAATACCAATTCCACTTCAAGGTGGAATATCGCGGTATATGGGATTTTATAAATATTCCGCTTAATAACGGCGCAATAGGGTCTCATCCGCTATACGAGGCGGGAAATCAAATCCGATATATACATATGCCAATATATATATATCGCTATATATAGTATATATCCTACTATATCTACTAGCACAATCAAACAGCAATCATCAATCAACATTAACTATTTATATTTTAAACCAAACTGTTCGATTGAGTGAGGAGTTCTCACCTTGATTTTTATTCCGGTTTCGTCGTTCGTTTCGAATAAAATTAAACGAACGTTTAATTTTACCCGAAATTCAAACGAGCTCCAATCGACTCCAAACTGGTTGCATCGCGAAGTGCTCGATCATACGATTCCAACGCAACTGATTTCGTGCAATTCCGACCTCGCATGAACAAGATATTGCATTTTAAACGTTGTACACGATTTAAATAAATAAATTAACAACTTTTATTTTCAAATTTTCCAGACCTAATCTTGGCCGTGCAAAAATTCAAGCCAACGAATCAAAGCCGCCCCTGCATTTCTTCCTCCACGCGACTCTCTCCCCAGGTATACACGCGCGCACGAGAAACCCAATGCCCCGTTCAACTCCTCCAGGTCGCGACCACCCTGAGTACTTTCCCTTCGATCAAGTGTTGCCGTTTCGAAGCCCCACTCCATCTCGACTTCCGTGCCAAAAGCCATGAGTTCCGGTCGCCCCTAGGCCATGCAATTGGCCTTCGAACGCATGCCCTTTGCCTTGAAATTCACGTCGATCTACGCCACGAAACCCGATCATAGCCGTTCAGATTGAAGATCACACTTAGCTCTACGCTTTTGTGGTTGGAAGTTTTTGAAATTATTGAGTGGATTGGAAGAAAAGAGAGGGAAAACAATGGAGCTTTGCGGCCATTGAACGCATGGAAGTGGCGGCCGGTGAAAACTCTCTAGGGTTTGGCAAAAAAAATTGAATATATATAATTTTTTATTTTTGTATTAAATTAATAAAATTCTCGATTTAACTGATTATGCAAACGACCTCCAATCTACGCGTTCCGACAGGCGATCCTAAGGTTTTTCCGCGTTCCGGACACAATGGAACAGGTTTCGTAAGCTAATTCCATCGTATGTGTGAGATACAGCAACAAACGCTCAATTTAAATTAAAACCGATTTAAACGATTTCTAGGCGTTTTGGCTTGTACCGGACAAACGGCAAATCCAAACGACTTGAAATTTGAAATCTTGCAATAATATCACATTACGGATCCGATGAAACTGGTTTCGTCGAAATCCGAGACCGTTTGAAAAATGGCTATTTTAACTCGCCGAATTAAAATTAAAACGATATCGATGCGTTTCGAGCTGCCACGGTCAAACGACAACTCCGATTGCTACGAAAATTGAAATCCGATAATAACTAACTATTACGGATACAATGAAACTCGTTTCGTTCAATTCCGAGACTGTTCAAAAATTGGCTATTTTTCAGTCGATAATTAAATATTAAAATATTCAATTTTTACAAATTAACTCCAAATTCAGTTTTACAAGTTCTAAAATATTTCTATAACTTTAATATGATAAAATAAAATTTTCCAAATCATTTTCAATCATATTTAACCCAATATCTAACTATTTGTGGAATTTCACTATTAAATAAATCGACTTAATTATCCCATTAAATCCAATATTCGAAAAATAAATTATTCGACTTAAAAATTCCACTTATTAATATTTAAAATTAATTAAATATTCAAATTTAAATTATTAAAAATTCTGGGTCGTTACAAATCCTTTCCAAACGAAGGAATGAAAAACGACAGATCTTTCGCAAAGCATCACGATACATCCTTCAAGAAGGAGCCATGTGCAAGAAGGTTTTCTCCTTACTCTTGCTTAGGTGCATCGTCAATGATGAAATCAAGTGACTATTAAGAGAAGTCCACGAAGGAGAATGTGGCGGTCACACTGGGAGGCAAACTCTGGCGAAGAAGTTGCTCCGTATGGTTATTTTTGGCCAACTATCAATCAAGACACAACTGATTATGTTAGATTATCTGATAAGTGCCGGATGTTTTGCAAAAATTTCGAGAGCCCTGTCGATAGAAATCATTCAGATTGTCAGTCCATGATAAAAATCACTTGGGGTATTGACATTATCGACTCCTTGCCGATTTCTAAACGTGGTGTGAAATACGCTATTGTAGTAGTTGATTACTTTACTAAATGGGCTGAAGCCGAACCTTTGGCCACAATCACTACAAAGAAAGTAATCAAATTTTTTCATTCGAAACATCATCTTTTTGGTCTTCCCTAAACAATCATAACCGACAATGAGACCCAATTCGATAGTGCTGAGTTTAAAGACTTTTGTCACTAACATCATATTGAGAAAAGATTTATGGCAGTTGCTCTCCCTCAAGCTAATGGATAGGTTGAAGCTGTCAAAAAAATCATACACACCATTCTAAAGAATCATTTGGAAAAAGCTAGAGGCAAGTGGGTCGAAGAACTCCCATCAGCATTATGGCATACAGAGCCACCCACAAATCCGTGATTGGCCATACTCAATTCGCTCTTGCTTACAGCTCCAAAGCCATGACTCCTATAGAACTTGAAGTCCTATCTCATCGAGTGACTTACTATGACCCAAGAACTAACAAAAGATTTCTTTTTGGAATCTCTAGACAGGGTTGATGAGAAGCACGGAGAAACTGACTTGAGGGCAGCTGCACATCGACAACAAGTCGCCTGATACTTTAATGTTAAAGTCTAATCTAGGACCTTTGAAATTAGCAATTTAAACCTAAATGGATCTTTCCTAGCCCCGCAAACATGGGTCCGAGATGCAAAGGACTGTATGTAATCAACCAGAAGCGTGGTGATAGAACTTTCAAGCTAGCAATCATTGATGGCATCACATTTCCTGGAGCATGGTATAGCAAGCATTTACGATGCTATTTAACTTAGTCCTGTTTCATTTAGTTGCATTTCACTTAGAATTTGCATTTTCATTTGCATCCAAAGCCATGTAATAAGACAGATTCTGTCACTTCATTTTCAATTTGCAATAAAATATGAAGTTCCTTCCATATCTATGAATTGTTTATGCAAATATAATAATCGTGATATACGACCAAGTTACATCCCCATATGCATAATATGAACTAACAAGTTCTAAGAGTTTGGTGCCAACTAAGTACTCGAGTCCATAATCGAATTAAATAAAATCAACGTGACTCGACGGTTCATCCATTGATCCTCGTCCTTAATCCTATGGGCTGAGTATAAAACAGAGAGCGGATGTGACTCGACCACTCGTTAACTAACTCCGTTTCCCAATTCGAAGGAAAGAATGTAAAGCAAAAGTGGTTGTGGCATGACAGACCACTATTCAACTTTTGCCCCAGACTTAAGGGCAAGGGAATTAGTCAAAGGAAATGGGATTCGACCATTACCCAAGACAATTTCAGTCCCGAGAATGTGGGCTAGATTATGAACATCAAATGGCTGTGATTGACTGCCCATCGACTAACTCTAATCCCAAGAATGTGCATAAGGGTATAAACTATAAGAATGAGTGCGATTAGACCATTAGTTCCCCAACTCTAGGCTGAACATGATAGGAGGAGTATAAAATCATCGTGGATGGGACCCAACCGTCCATGAACTCGCTCTGTGAATCGAAGACCGAGGGAAAAAGTATAATCACTTAGCCGTTGAACGTGACAGCGTAACACTGTGGCTCATACCTTGTGTTTGATATGACTTAAGACCACGACTAAAAGGAGGCCTTGAGAAGGATTTTTCAAATCGACGCCAAAAGCAACGGGCAAACGAAAGACATTACAAATTGAATGGCAAGCGATGAGTTAAAAGTACATTAAATGGGAAACGTAATAGCTCGAACACATTGACAATTTTGTACAAAAGATGAGTAGAAACGAAAAATCTTTATTCACATAATGAAACTTGGAAAATAAGTACAAGTTTATTTCGAAAACTAAAAGCCAAAAACGAGGGTCGTACTCGCATAACTACGGCTAAAGAAAGATACTGGCTACCTAGCTATGAACTACCCAAGCCAGTTTGATGGTTATTTCTCCCCTTTTTTGGGCTTCTTCGAGGTGGTTTTTTCGGAGCTACTGCCTCCTCCTCTCCGCCCTTTTTTCCCTTGCTACCTTTAGGAGAGATGCTTTTAGAAACAGAGGCTGTCTCACTTTGGGATACAAAAGGATCGATCTCCTCAAGAGTGATGCCATTTGACAATATTGCATGAAGCAAAGTAATATCCACTTTAGCACTCTCCTTCTTGGCTTGCAACTATAGCTCCTCCTTTTTAATGTGCTCCTTCATGCCAAGTTTATTAGTGTATTCATAGGCATGGGTCACTATGACGTCCTCTACTTCATCCTGGCATTTCTAGTTATTAGTTTTTCTTTATCTCGAGCCCCTATAACTTCAGCATCCGATCCAGGAGTCTCAACTTGTTGATCGATGGGAGCCACATGTATAGTAACTACTACAGTGGACCTTGTGGTAAGCACTTACTTTCCAGGGAAATATCAACATCGGGAGCATGGACAGATGTGGTGAACCTACAATTTCATGAAGAAAAATGGGTAAGACCATGACTATCGAACGCGAGATGTAAACCTTCTCAAGCATCGGAGAAGTAAGATATATGCCTTCTCCAGATTGGCCTTCAGTCCTGTATAGCTAAAGAGCTCAGTAGATTCAATATGGCATAGGTGCAAAATGTTATAGCGGGGATACAGCGAGTATATAGCAGGATATAGCGGATGACTCTAAAATAGCATATAAAATTCATACTTAATGTTTTTACAAATATATAAATGGTTACTAAATAAAAATTAACATTCAGTTGAATTATAATTAATACATAAATAAATCTAAATAAAAACATGTGCGAATATACTATAAATATATGTAAAACTGTTATATAACATAATTGAATTTAGTAGAATGTTAGAGTATTTTCATTTTTGAAAATATATTGAAAATTCAATTAAATAAATTAATTTCATATTTTTTGTAATGTATAAATATGTTTTTTTAGTTCATTTCTTTTAAAGAAGATATAGTGGAAATAGCGGAATATAGTCGAAATAACGGGATATAGCTGAAATAGCGGGGCTTAAAGCGAAAAGGCTATATTTGGGGCTATATGGAAATATCTTAGCCGTAGAAATCCGTTGAGATATAGCAAGATTATAGCGGGGTAATAGCAGGGCTTTAACTTCACAGCTTTGGTCATAGTTGGAGTGCCGCCTTCCAAAATCGAAGACAACCGAAAAATTTGTCCATCCCTGGATGATCTGGATCATAGCGCGAATCCTTTTCCAAGGTTTAAGAAATTGAAGCACTAGCTTCTTAAGTAGTAAGAGGATCTTGGGAACCAGACCCCGAGGATTCGCCGCCATCTTTCCCCATCACATTGTTTGCTGGATCATTGAGCAAACTGAGCTGAGCAGCCCTGAGTTCATCAGGCTCTTCATCGCACAAGATTTCATGCAAGAGCTACTCTTCATCCGCTTCAACACCACCGAGGAACTTCTTTTTCAAATCTATAATATGGTCCTAGGCTTCAACGAGCGACTCGAGATACGCCTCTCCAAGGAGGTTGTGATTCATCAAGATGGATGCATTGTAATATATCATCAACAGATTGAACTCGTCATTTATCTTTGTACGACTAGCCTTCCTAGCCTCTTCCTTAAGGGCCTCCGTCTGTATAAGTTGTCTATCAGCCTATATTTTAGCTTCACGAGCCTTAACAATCTCCTCGCAGTAACGTTGAAACTTCAGCTGAGCCTCATGTTTTTCCTACTTTTCCTTCTCAAGCTCTTCCTCAACCTATTTAATTTTTATAAAACTTAGTTAACTTAGTTAAATTCTAATAAAACTTAACTAATCTATATAAATTTTTTTAACATTTATAAAACTTAGTTAAGTTTTTATTATTATTATAAACTTAGTTTATTTTTATCAAACTATAGTTGTTGTTATTATTATAACTTGGTTAATTTTTATCAAACTTAGTTTATTATTATTATTATCATTATTATAAACTTGTTAATTTTTATAATACTTAGTTAATTTTTATAAACGTATTTAAATTTATAAAACTTAGTTAATTTTTATAAACGTACTTAATTTTATAAAACTAAGTTAATTTATTCAAAACAATATTGTTTATTAATATTATTATCATTATTATAAACAAAATCAATTTTTATAAACTTTGTCAATTCTTATAAAACTAATGTAATTTTTTTCCTACTAGAACTAATAATAATGACGTATCTTGTATATATCATACTAATTTGTTTTATAGATCTATGAGTATGGCATAATAACATAACATTGGTAAAACCATGAATCTTACATCTTTCATCTTTATTGTTTTATTGTTTTATTTTTATTTCTTAACCTTATTTTTTATTATTTTATTACAAATAAATGATAAAACTTGGAGTTATAATTTTATTCTTCTATGGTTTTAAACAAATAATAATTATTTTATGGGAATGAGTATAATTAATACTATGATAAGGCCCTGTTAATTTAATGGAGCACACTAACTATTACTATGACATGAGCAGAGATCGGGGACCCATTAGCAAGTGCGTGGATCACAGCTATAGTTGGATCCACACATACAACCTCCGTTCTCTTCTCCTTCGTATCCTCCCTCTTCAAACTGCTTGCAAATTATTCATAATCATTTAATAGGTTTTACAGTTCAGAATAAAATTTGAAAGCATCAACATATATATAGCGGTAGTACCAAGTACCCATTAAGAGGAGCTACACCAAGGATGACAGTTCTTGAAGTGGCGCCTCCCTCTTCAACATAATCTGTATTTCTCTTGCAGCTATAACCATAAAAAAAAACAATAGTTAATTACCTAGGATAACAACTTTGTTAATTAAATCATCAGATTTACACCAGGAGCAGCCACTACATTTGCAGTTGGATCTGCACTTGCTTTTTTTTTTTTTTTTTTTAAATAAAGAAAATATATATAACATCCACCAAAAGCTGTCAACAAGCCTGACAGGTAACTTGAGAACAAAGCAAAAACAGAATCTATACAATGACAAAACCAACAAGCCCTGAAAAACAGCAACAACCAAATAAAGATAAAACCACCACAAACAACCCAACAACAGACAGGTCGGATACCGGAAAGAGAAACAAAACTCTGAAAACAAAGACCAAACAAAGATCGGTCGAAGAACCACGCCCTCCCCATAGAAATCCCTAACAATAAGCAAAGCCAGAACCCAGGAACCAGCCAGAGAACTATTCCGAAAAACTCCCAGAAACAACCCCATAACCAACATCGTCATCGAGCTCCGGCAAGGCCACCGCCCGACTACAATGAAGTAGGAACAGGACCCATAGATCAAGCCAATCACCGCTTCTACTACCATATCCGGAGGAAAGACAAATGGAAGAAGGCCAGCGGACTCACAGCAGAAACAATAGTTTCCAGAACCCAGCGAACCACAACCCGAATCCGAGCGAAAAGAAGGAGCATAAGATCTCAAACCAGTACCCCATGGAAAAGATAGGAGAACTCGATAAACCCAAACACCGAAACCAAAACAATCACCAAGAGCCTGAAGACAGCTGCGCTAGGAAGAATGACAAGACGACCCGAACACCACCGGTAACCGAACCTGAAAAGAAAAGCCACACAGCAAAAAACGAACAAAAACACAAATAAAAATGGGGAGGAAGATGGGAGAGGAGAGAAGGATTCAGATGGGCCAGGGAAGAAAAGGAAGGAGAGGCACCCGACAAGCAAAGAGAGTCAACCAATTCCCGCTCTGACAGAAGAGCGAGAACATGAAACAGATAAGAGGTTCACAAGATGAGCAGACCGCAAAGATACCATACCACGAAAAGGACGGCCGCGAAAAGCTAAGAACACATCCTCTCTGACTCTTCGAATAACTGATAGAGGATCCATCGGAGATTCATCAAAAATTGCCTTGTTCCGCGCACACCACAGATGCCAGCATAAAATACAAGGAATCAGTCGGAAGATGATTGATCGAAGAGATCGACCAGAACACCCAGCCCACCAATAGAGCACCAAATCTTGGGAAGTGGACAATGTACCACTGACACCAAGAAGAGATCGGAAGTAGTTCCAACAGACGTTGGCACACCAGCCACCGAAGAAAAGATGGTCCACGGTCTCCATATCACCGTTACCGCAACACCTGCATCGGGAAACAAAAGGAATGCCGATCTGCTGGAGATTCGCATCCACCGCTATTCCCTTGTGGAACAACCTCCACATCAGGACAGAAACTTTTGGGGGGATACGAACGTCCCAAATGAACTCACAAAAACGAAGGATAGGAGACTGGATACGAACAGAATTCCAGGCCTTCTGAATGGAAAAGGAACCACCATCCCATCCGAGAAGGCCATTGTGAGAATCAACCAGAAGTTTGACAGCTTGCATATGCTTCCAAGTCTCACTGGCGAACGAAGGAGAACCGGTGTAACCCGAAGGAGCAAGACTTCGGTATTTAGCATGGAGAAAATTCGCCCATAAGGAGTCGTTGGTCCCAAACCTGAACCACAACTTACAAGCGAAAGCCGAACAGATGTCCTTCGGATTGCGCAATCCTAGCCCGCCCTCATTCTTCGGACGACAAATAACTTTCCACGACACCCAGTGATGACGCCGGTTATCGCCCTTTGAACCCCAAAAGAAGGAAGAAGCCAAGGATTGAAAGGAGCGGAAGAAAGAGGAAGTAGGGGTCATAGCAGCGAAAATATGAGTACCCATAGAGCATAAAACAGATTGAATCAGAACCAGTCTGCCAGCTTGGGACAGAAAAGACGAATTCCACCGAATAATTTTACCCCTCACTTTATCCGTCAGAGGGTCGAAAATAGCATTCAATTTCCTACCTCTGTAAAGAACAATACCAAGGTAAGGGAGAGGAAGAGAAGACGCCCTGAAACCAGTAAAGGACTCAACCCACGAAACACGCGAATGGATCATATCCCGAGCAGGAATGAAGCAGCTCTTCGAAGAGTTGACCCGTTGACCTGAACACCTCTCGTAAAGCTGGATAAACCTAACAAGACGTCGAACGGAAGAACGGTTGCCATTGGAGAATATGACAATGTCATCTGCGAAAGATAGAGAGGAAATAAGCGGACACCCACTGGGAATCCCAAAACGCTGAATCTGACTATAAACGGTCAACGTGTGGATTCCACGAATGAATGCCTCAGCCGCGATAACGAAAAGAGTAGGAGATAAAGGATCTCCTTGGCGAATGCCTCTACCAGCCTTGAAAAAGCCATTGGCCGTTCCGTTGATAATAACAGAAAACCAACAGTTGGAAATGAGCCTCCAAACCAAATCGATCAGAGTTTCCGGGAAACCAAAGGCACGAAGCACCTTTATGATGAAAAACCAAGACATACGATCATAGGCTTTCTCCATATCAAGTTTGAAGACCACGTTGGAACCCCTGACCTTACGGTTAATCTGAGAGATAAGTTCCTGGGCAAGAAGAACGTTATCAGTGATCAAACGGCCTTTAACAAAACCCGCCTGAGAAGAAGAAATAATGCGGTCGAGAAGCGGAGCTATTCTCGATGCCAAAATCTTAGAAATAACCTTATTGGCGAAATTACAAAGACTAATCGGACGAAACTCCGAACAGTACCTCGGGTTATCACACTTAGGAATGAGGATCAAATTTGTGGAAGACCAGCTAATCGGGAGGCTGGCTCCTGAAAAGAAATGCTGAACAGCCAGACAGAAATCAGCTTGGATAATATGCCATGCACTACGGAAGAAAGATCCGTTAAAGCCGTCCGGACCACTGGCACTATCCTTACTAAGAGCAAAGACACAAGCTCGAATCTCATCTGTCGTAGGCGGGCATGCTAAAGCATCACCCTCATCCGCCACAACAAAACGAGGAATAAACGAAAGGATATCCGACACCTCACCAGAAGCAGAAGGTGAGCCAAGATAAGACTGGAAGTGAGATACAATAACATCAATAACCCCTGACTGGGAAGAGACCATAGACTGATCCTCACGCAAAATCTCGCGGATGAAGAGCAGATTGGCTTTCTTGCGAATAGATGAATGAAAGAACCTGGAGTTCATATCACCATCAACAACCCATTTGAGCCTGGCCTTTTGGCGAAGGTAAGAATTTTCAATACGGAGTTCCGAGGAGAAAGCCTGTTGAGCCAGCGCCCATTTCTCCTTGTTTTCAGCAGAGGGAATCTCGTCGAACAGAGATTCAGCAAGAATCAGAGATTCTTCAGCCGCTCGCACCCGGTCGAAAATGTTCTTGAAGACAAGGGAGTTCCACGCCTTAAGGGCCACCTTAAGGCGTTTCAGTTTACGAGAAAAGGAGACCATGGGAGCAGCCACTAAGGGAGTGGACCACGACTCCTCCACCATCTGAAAAAAATTATGGTGGGAACTCCACATGTTGAGATATCTGAATGAGGAGGGACCCGTAGCAGAACGCGAAGCACAACGCAAGATCATTGGCGCATGGTCAGAACAGGCTCGATGGAGATGGGAAATAGAGAAGGATAGAGGTAGGTCGAACCAGCTGCCCGATCCAAAAACCCTATCCAATCTAGAGAGAATCCGATCCGGACCCTCCTGGTTGTTAGACCAGGTAAAAGCAGAGCCAACGAAAGGAAATTCAGATAATCCAGATCGCACAATGAAAGAGTTGAAATCTGAAACCGATAGCCGATTGACCGCCAATCCGCCAAGTTTCTCAGCCTGACTAGCGACCACATTGAAATCCCCGCCCACAACAGAATAAGGGAAGCCCGCTTCACCAAGAGACAGAATGTCTTCCCAGAGAGATAACCTCTCAAACCTATCGCATCTGGCGTATACTCCTGAGAAAATGAACGGATGCGGGAATAATGGAGTTCGGCACAAAACAGAAAAAAGCTGAGACGAGTCAAAAAAGGGAGAAACAGCGTAATCTTTGGACCAGAGAATCCAGATCTTACCCGAAGCGTTTGAAAGAGCGCCGCCAAAACCCAAAGATAAAACAGTCTTAGAAATCTCTCCAGAACCCACTAAAGGTTCTAAAATAGCCACCAGACCAATGGAATGCTTACGGACAATCCGTTTAAGTCTAGCAGCAGACGCCTCGTTTCCAATACCACGAATGTTCCAAAAAAGAAAGTTCGACATTGAAGAATATAAAACGAAAGAAGGACAACTGTTAAGATCAGAAACAAAGACCAGTGGCCAATCAGATACGATAAAAAGAGGATAGAGCCGACCTCTCGGTCCGCTCCGTCGCCGCTATAGAGCGAGTGCGAATAGTGCGGGGGATAGCTGAAATGCCTCTCGCACCAGCGCGAGAGCCACGGCGACTATAACCACGACTGGTCCCGGGCACAGGAGGAGCATCACAGCATTCCCTAATGGTAGAGAAAGAGGAGGATCTGGACGGATCAGAGTTCTCGGCGAGCCGAGCCAGCCTATCATTAATCTCCACTATCTCCTCCGGGCTGAGCATCGGGATGACAATCGACAAAGAGCATGAAGAGGATGGAAGAGAGCAAAGAGATGAGCACCCAGAAGACAGAGAAACAGAAGACTCCGACGGAGAAGAAGAAGCAGCTAGGCGTAAGTATGTCGGGGATCGAATCAATCGCATCCCACGATGCTGTAGGAACCTCTCCCATGCCGGACTGCCAGTCATGGGACAGCCCCGCGCGTTGGGGACGGTTCTCAGATAGGCCCCGTCAGAGATATCTCCCACACTAGACGATAGTGACCGGAAACATTCCAGGTTGCCCGCATAGTGTACCGATAAAGGATACACTATGCACACAAAACTGGAACACCGCCAACGCCACATGACCCACCCGGGGAAATATCTCCGTAGTGACCGAAGGAAATCAACCCAAGAAGAAAACCGACATAAAACCATCTGCGACACGGACCAGGCCGCGCTATGGCAAGGAGTGAAAAAGCACTGAAATGCCCAGCCATGTTCTCTCCAAACGGAAAGAGCACAGCCGATAGGACCTGACACGCAAGCTAACACCCCGAAGGGGACAGTGACAGGGAGCATACGCCGAAACGCATCATGGCTCACAATAACAAAAAGCATGGGTCCAAAACCAACCCAATCGACAAACAAATATACCACAACAGCAAACGACAAGGACAAAAACAACGAAAGCCTAACCTGCCCCCCCGAAACCGACCATACCAGCATAAACATACCCATGCTACCAATAACACTGACCTGCAGCTGCAACACCACCCAAATACCACCCCACAACCCGCCAAGATCCCCTTCAACAGAAACCAACAAGAACAACGAGCCACACAAGACCACAGACCACCCAAAATCGAACACAGCTACAGTCAAAGAACCGGCAGCAACAAAACCAAACCAACTCACCAACACCACCTTCAACAACAAGCAAAAATCCAGAGCACCCAAAACTACACAACCAGTTCCGATAAGCAACCAGACAGGAGCAACACTCAAACGAACACATAACGCAACCATAGCCTCGCCCTCAACCTCAACCACAAACACCCCAAAGGTGTGAGGATAGGTCAAAGTCACAACAACCGGATCTGGACCAAACAACAAACCAGCAGAAGGAGAAACAGACATATGCACCCACCACACCAAACACCGAAACTGATCACTCCAAACATCTGAAGGGGTGATAAAGTCCCCTAAAGATGCCCCACTACCCCTCACAACCCCACAGGACAGAGCGTCAATCTGGGACGAGCCGGCGGCTTCAGAGGGCACAAACGAGGAGTCACCCACCGTTGTACAAAGCGGCGTAGGAAGCACGCATCCAATGCTTCGCCTCCGACGACGCCGTCGTACCCTTTTTCTCTTCCTACTCGGCTCCAAAACCGACGGCGGTAAGCAAGGGGTGGTTAAATCCCCTATTGCTACCACACTAGGAAGTTCACAGGAAGCATTAGAATGAGAAAGCCCCAAAACCGAACCAAAAGAAATAGGACAGTTCCCCCAATTCTGCAAATAACACGAATCCGCAAATCGCAAGCACGGTTCGAAACTCACATCATCACGCCGCCTAATTGGCAGCGCACCAGTGGACAAACCCACATCAGAAAACGGCAGAATTTCCAAGAAACAACCATCGACCAAAACCATACGGTGGCGGCTAATCTCGGCAAACGCGAGACACGAAAAGACCTGGATCTCAATCGAATTCGCGCCAGTGAAAATCAGGGAGATCGGTCCTTCCGTAAGGTCGCGCAACGCCACAGCGATAACCTCAAAACTAGGGCAAGATTTCACAAACGAGCCAGTGAGGATGAATACCTCCTCAACATAAAGAAGATCCATGAATACGAGCCACAAGACAGTAGTAATAAACGCGAGAAGAAGATAGGAGAAGACGAGAAGAAAAGAAAGTCAGAAATTAGGCAGATGAGGACATTAAAGTGACCGTTGTTTTTTTTTTTGCACTTTTTTTTAATCATCCAATGGATCTGCACTTGCTACTTGTACCACACTTATCACATGAAGATGACATTATTATCTATCTACTAAAGCTCTCGGTCATGAAGTTGCTGCCTCGTTATGTACCACATTAGCTAATGTTGTAGCCTCACTTTTAAGTACATAATTAAAACATTAGGAGAAACTTTTCAGTCATTAGGATAGGAGAACAGTCTAAATCTATAAGACATTCACACTTATCATTTAGTTTGTTTGAGTTGCAAGCTTAGGGTTCAATATTAAATGTGCTCTAATAGCTACTTAAGGTAATATAAGTTTAACTGAAAATTTTGTTAACAATCATAACTTCCCACTGTTAGCACATTGACAATATTAACAACTAGAAAAATATTGATTGTAACAGCAAATGTAGATTATTCACGCCAAAAGCTTATTTTGATAATTTCGAGTAGAAAAAATGAATGAATATGTATGAAAAACCTAACTATTAAGTCAAAAGTCATATGATTTTACTAAATATGTGAGGAGAAACAACCTTTATTTAAATAAGTATAACTACGTGGGTAAGTACTCATGGATGGAGCATAAATTTAAGCAATTTAGTTTGATACCGTTATCTTATTTGTTCATGCTTATTTCATTATGTGAATTCAAAAAATTTGATTTCAACTATAGATTTTTATTGCATAATTCTTTCGTATGAGTTATTAATCTAGGATCGCATTTCAATCGTTTCTTTTTAAAACATAAACTCAATTATATCACATATGAATTTATAGGGATTTTCTTTAATATCATAATAACTGATGGTTATCACTAATATCAGTATATAAATATATAAATAAGCATAATTTAATCCATGTTTGATTTCTTTAGCTAATATAAAATACATAGCTTATTAATTATATAAAATTAATAAATCAGGTGCTGAAAAATACTTTGAATAATGTCATGAGAATATACACATGTGAACAAATATCAAATTTTTAGTTAATATAATTTAAATATGAATACCAATCACAAATGACAAATAAAAAATGTATTCAATACCTCCTTGATTCATCTTGTAAGTCGCAGCAATCTTCAGTCGTTGTGCATCTTAAAATTCTTCAGATGTAAAGGAAGATTATTTATATGTTACATATATTAGGTAGTTGGTTCTTAAGTCTACTGCTACCAGGCTGGCCTTTAGGTTTGATGCAACACTGATAGACACTTTAGCTAGATACCGTAGAATTCACTTAACTAGTAGACGGACCACACTCAACTTTAGCTCTCTCAGTGACCTAGGCACCCAACACTTAGTTAATCAACTATAGCCAATCAATCATCCACTTAGCTTCACTTAGGCGCTCAAACACTCCAGTAATTCATGCTTCAGTCATATGGTTGGGCACTCCTAATTGTTCTGCTTCTCCAACACTCCATTTGTTAATGTTGCACTATAAGTCCTTCGGCTATTACAACCAAATAGTAGGTCAACTCTAGGCATACAGTAGCAATTTGTTAACCCAACACCCAATAACTCATTCATCACACAATCAGTCAGCCCTACTTCTCTGCTCATATAGCAGCTCACCTTTAGCTTGTAATAGAACCCGTCAGCATAGTATTGCATTATAGAAGTGTAGCATAACAAAAAACTATTTTACTTCATTCGGTTCACATACATACATATATACACACACACACACGTGTGCGTGCGTGCACGCATGCTTATGTTTTATCACTCTTATTGATCATTTATTTGATGATCTTACTTCATATGCAACCTCACCCATCAAACTCGTTGACGGCTTTTGGAATTCTTATTTAACAATATAATGGGTGCTCTCCTCACAGTGAGGACCACTCTTTCGTTAATTTTTTTTAGGAATGACATTATATGCATCTTCACCTGTAACAAATGCAACTGGCACTACCTAAATAAGGAGAAGCAAGATGTTATGTTTGCTTGCTGGCTGAGATAAAATGAGACTGATTTGGTCTTAAGTGTTCATGTGCAAATCCAAACAAGTATCTATGTGTTTTCAAGCTTAAGTATTCGATATAAGTAGAAACTAAAACCACCCATCTAGTATAATTTTATTTATGCTGTTAAACGTTGTATGTATGAGCATTCACTATAGAAATGTCAAAATTGATGTTATTATGGGAAATTAGTTAGCAGCTCAATGTATGTTTCTTTTTTTACATTGTTTCTTTTTTACATTGGTTAATTGACATTAATTAGTCTTGGTCTCAAAATCTTATCCCCGTCCTCTAGGGGACATCTTCATATTGGTAGTTTTACTTTTCATGTACAGGCGTTTCACTTTATTTTTCTTAGAAGGTAAATCTTTTATTTAACTATGACTAGGAGTTTAGCCGGCATAAGGAGGTATAATACATATTTATATATCTGCGATTTATTTTGTTAAACTAAAACTAAAATCAACGACTAAAATATGATCAAATTTGAAACTATTAATGATATTAAGCGTATGTACTTGAAAAGAAAAGATGGGATGGATGCTTAAGTACTTTATCACTTTTGTAAGGATTAACTTGCCATAAATTACAAAATATTTGGACATGCAACCGAAACTTCCTCAAAATTAGTGAGCAGTGATGCAAAACAAAAAAGTCAATGACGCGGCTTAGACTAGGCTTGATCAGTTTAGATGTCAAACTGTCACAACCTATCCAGGATCTTCCTCACGAAATGATGATTTCGTGTCAAATAAATCGGTAGAACGATAAATGCGCAATTCCGTTGATCGTGATGATGTCGGAATCTAGCTATCTCCAACCCGTTGATCTCGCAAGATACCGTGTTGAAAGATCTACAATTCGATCGTTGAACACTCGCAAGTGATACCGAGAATTGGTCAACTTTGTTGATTCACGCACGAATAACCCGAAGATGGAAAGAAGAAGGAGATCACACTCAACTTCAACAATGGTATCCAAAGCTCACACAAAAATTTATTTCAAAAATCAACTCCCTTTACAAATGACAACACGCCCCTATTTATAGGGAATTAGAACACATTCAAGCGACTCAACATACAACACATTCAAGCGACTCAACATACAACACATACATGCGGCATAACAACACCACAAACGACCTAACGACATACGACTTAACACAATTACAAGTTACAACATCACACGCGACTAATTACAACACAAGTGACCCAACAGCATACGACATAACAATACATGCGACTTAACAATACAACAATACAACATAACAACATACGACCTATGAAATCAGCGACATAAGATTGAGCACGGCTTCAGGAACGATTTAGCGACATAAGCTTCAGTACGACTTAAGCAATGCGGCATCAGTGAACGGCTTAAGGAAAAAGCGGCCTACAACTTACGACTTAAGGAATCAGCGACATAAGAACAATGAGGCCTCCTGAGCGACTTAAATCAGCTGCACGCGACATAAGAAATCAACGGCTTAAGAAATGCGGCATAACTTAACGGCTTAAGGAATGCGGCATAAGTGAACGGGTTAAGAAATACGGCCTTGTTTTCTTGAGCCATTATCTTTAAGGTAGGTCGCTGAGCGACTTAAGCATGCGACTTAAGGAAATGAGCGACTTAAGGTCGTTGAGCGACTTAAGGTGGTTGAGTATCTCTTGAGCCGTTATCTTTAAGGCATGCGACTTATGTGGGTTGCGACTTAAGGAAAGGCGACTTAAGGCATGGTGCGCTGCATCATCCTCCTCTGGTTGAAAAGAATTCGACCCCGAATTTACACTTTCCTCTTCTTTGACATACCTATTCTCATGATATAGAATCAAGTGTTTGACATTGAAAACGTCAGCAGTATGGATATGATCCGGCAATTTTAACTGATAAGCATTCTCATTAATCTTTTTCACAATTTTCAAAGGATCAATCTTTCTAGCAGCAAGTTTGTTGTAAGTACCAATAGGAAATCGATCCTTAGTCAACACTGCATATACAAAATCTCCTTCTTTGAATTCAACATTTCATCGTTTAATATCTGCAGATTGCTTATATTCCTTGTGGGACTCTTGTAGTTCATTCACAAAATCACTAGCTCGTTTTATCACTCCTTTCTGCTGTGGTACTATAGATAAATCCAATGGTCCCTTAAGAATTGTTGAGTAAACGACCTAGAATGGACTGAACCCAGTGCTACGATTAACTGCATGGTTGTGTGCAAACTCAGCTTGACACAACTTGGAATCTCAACTCTTCAAATTGTCATTCAAGATTACCTAGGGATCTATTCACAACTTCTGTCAGTCCATCCGTCTGTAGATGATAAGCACTACGAAATTTCAGCTTTGTCCCGACCATTCTCCATAGACTCATCCAAAAATGACTCATAAAACAAGTGTCTCTATCCGATACAATAGATTCAGGCAGCCCATGAAGACGATAGATCTCTCTAAAGTATAACTGTGCGACATTAACTGCATCTGCAGTCTTCTTGCATGCGATAAAATGTACCATTTTTAAAAACCGATCAACCACCACATAGATAGAATCGTTGCCACGTTGCGTCCTCGGCGGGCCCAATACAAAGTCCATACTAACAACCACTCATGGTTTAGTAGGTGTAGGCAACGGCATATATAAACCTGCATTTGTCGCGGTCCCCTTTGAAACTTGACAAATATGGCACCTCTGAACAAACTTTTCAACTTCCTTCCTCATTGACGGCCAAAAATAAGACTTTGAGATCAACTGCATAGTACGGTCGCGACCCACGTGTCCTTCTTCATGTAATTCTTTGATGATTTTCGTTCGTAAACTGCAATCTGGAATACACAACTGATTTCCTTTGAATAGAAAACCTTCAACCAGCATATATCCATCCATGCTTCCCTGTTTGACTTTGTCTAGGATTTCGGAAAAATATGAATCTGAAGTAAGCAAATCTGGAAGTAAGTCAAAAACCCATCACCTCTTCTCGCATGGTTGTTAGTAAATTCTCCCTCCGACTCAATGCATCGGCGACGCGATTAGTTGCTCCAGACTTATGCTTTACGACGAATGTAAATTGTTGCAAATAAGCTATCCACGATGCATGCCTAGCTGCAATTTTATTCTGCACTTGTAAATGTTTCAACGCTTCATGGTCCGTATACAAAACAAATTCTTTGTGGAACAAGTAATGTCTCCAATGCTTCACAGCCTGCACAATAGCATAAAACTCCACATCATAAGTATTGTATCTCATCTTTGCTTCAGAAAGTTTTTCACTGAAATAGGCAATTGGACGTCCCTTCTGACTCAACACTCCTCCAATTCCAACTTTGGATGCATCTGTATGTAACTCAAATAGTAACTGAAAATCTGGCAACACTAGAATCGGTGATGAGGTTAAAAGTTCCTTGATTTTCTCAAAAGCAGATCCTGCTTCTTTCGTCCATGAAAACTGCTTTCCTTTCATATAATCAGTAACAGGAGCCATTACACTACTAAAGTGCAGTATAAATCTTCGATAAAATGAAGCTAACCCATGAAAACTTCTGACTTCTGTTATAGTTTTTGGTTGTGGCCAATTTCTAATTGCGGCTACTTTACTCTGGTCCACTTGTATCCCTTCCTTAGACACGACATAACCCAGAAATAAAACACTTGGCGTCATGAACACGCATTTCTTCGTCGCTGCATAGAACTGTTCTTGACGAAGAATAGTTAACACCTTTCACAAGTGTTGAATGTGATCCTCTGTGCTAGCACTATATATCAAGATATCATCAAAGTAGACTACCACAAACTTCCCGATGTAAGGTCTGAAAATCTGATTCATCACCCTCATAAATGTACTTGGTGCATTTGATAAACCAAACGGCATGATAAGCCATTCATATAATCCTTCCTGAGTCTCGAATGCTGTCTTCCATTCATCACCTGGTCTTATGCGAATCTGATGATAACCACTCTTAAGATCGACCTTAGAAAATATTACAGTCCGACTGAGTTGATCCAATAGATCATCAAGTCTTGGCATAGGAAAACTGTATCTGACGGTTATTTTGTTTAGTGCCCTGCTGTCGATACACATTCTCCATGAACCATCTTTCTTCGGTACCAACAGAGCTGGTACAGCACAAGGACTGAGACTCTCTCAAACACGCCCTTGCTCAAGCAACTCCTCAATCTGTCTCCTCAACTCTTCATGCTCTTTTGGACGCATACGATAATGTGGCCTATGCGGTAAAACAGCACCTGGCACTAGATCAATTTGATGTTGTATATCCCTCAACGACGGTAATTCTTTGGGTAATTCCGCAGGAAAGACATCTTCAAATTCATTTAACACCGGTCTAACCTTTGCAGGAATTTCAAGAACTTCACTTGTTTCATACCCAATCAACATAAACAATTCAGCACTATCTTTCACTTCTTCAACAAATTCTCTCGTAGATAATAGACTAGTTGATTCCACTTTCTTCTCTGACTTGCTTTCACTTTGTTTATGCTTCTTAGGAACTAAGGTAATTTGAGTACCTTCGAACATGAAACTGTAGCTGTTGGTGCGACCATTATGTTGTACAGCTCTATCATATCGCCATGGTCTTCCCAATAGTAAGTGACACATCCATATTGACAACATCACACCATATATCATCTTTGTACTTCTACCCAATAGAAAATGTAACAAATGCTCGTCTTCCCACTGTCACTTCTCCACCTTTCTTTAACCATGCCAGTTTATAAGGTCTAGTGTGTTTTTCAGTCTTCAACCCTAACTTCGTGATGGCTTCTTTAGAAATAATGTTATCGCAGCTTCCCGCATCAATAACAAATCAACAAACCTTTCCCAAGATAGTACATGTAGATTGAAAGATATTGCTTCTCAGCCAACTAGAATCATTCTCATGCTTTGGCACTAAACAAGACCTCCTTATCATCAAGTTACACCCTTCATCTCCTGACACAACTTCTTCATCTTCATCAAACTTCGATGGTTGAGAATAATCGACTTCAGCTTCCACATCCTCATACTCACATTCCTCTGCAACTAATGCTCTCTTCTTTGGCTTTGTACATTCATTACTTTTATGGCCAAACTCCTGACAATTGTAGCACTTGATACTGTTATTGACATTTGCTTTAGCGGCTTCATTGACAGTTGGTTTATTGATTGCCATGAAAACATTAGCACTGCTACTAGCACCCTTATTCTGGTTGTTAGAACCCGCAAACACACCACTTCCTCGTCTCCCTTGTTTCTCCCAAGCTAGAGCTTTCTGATGTGCTTCAGCAACTGTCATTGGACTAAACATATTAACCATGTCTTGAATTTGCATTCGTAACCCTCCAATATATCTAGCCGTTAGTTGTTCCTCGGTTTCCATAATATCATTCCTTGCAATCAATTAATAGAATTCATCTGCATAGTCATTCACTGACTTCGTCCCTTGTCTCAAATTCTGTAAACATTGATACATAAGAGATTGATAATTGTATGGCAAGAAAGTCGCTTTCATCATCTTTCTCATCTTCTCCCCAGTGACAACTTTTGATTTTCCCATTCTCTCCCGAGTTAGTTTAGTTTGTTGCCACCAAGCCATAGCTCTTCCCCTTAGTCTTGTAGCAACTAATTGGACTCTGCGATTCTCAGGCACCTCCTTGAATTTCAAAATTTCTTCAACATTTGATAACCAATCAAGAAATTCTTCTGCTTGCATACCACCTTTGAATTCTGGAATTTCCATCCTCATACCTGACTCTCATTTACGATCATTTTCTGAATCCAGATATTGATTTCGCACTTGGCCTCGATTTCGATAATGAATACTACCTCCATCACCATCCTCCTCAAAATCATATGTACTTCGATATCGATCCTGACCATCTACATCCCTACGATCACGCATGTCCCTTCTACCCTGTCTTTCAGCATCACGATATGGTTCATTCTCAAACCCACGTTGAGTTCTTCCCTCTTCATTTTGATACCCATGGTGGTTTCGCTTCATTGAAATTGATGATTCTCTCCTATCACGATAAGATTGGGGTGACATCCTCCTTTCTCCCGAAACCGATGGTGAAATCCTGTTTCCACTCTGGTTCAAAGCTGGTGACGTTCTCCTTTGATTTCGATTCATGTCATTCATCAATTTCTCCAATTTTTCAGTACCCTCATTGAACTTTTCATTAATACGCTACTCCATCTGCTCAGCTTCTTGTCTTCTATACAAATCTTCAACATTATGATAGCGATTAGCACGTCTCGGAGGCATGATTATTAAACAATCTCGTTTCCGTCTCTGATTAGGCTCTGATTTGGCTCCGATACCAATTGACGTCGCTTTGATACCAATTGACGGAGCTTAGACTAGGCTTGATCAGTTTAGATGTCAAACTTTCACAACCTATCCAGGATCTTCCTCACGAAATGATGATTTCGTGTCAAATAAACCGGTAGAATGATAAATTCTCAATTCCGTTGATCATGATGACGCCGGAATCTAGCTATCTCCAACCCGTTGATCTCGCAAGATACTGTGTTGAAAGATCTACAATTCGATCGTTGATCACTCGCAAGTGATACCGAGAATTGGCTTCAACTTCGTTGATTCGCGCACGAATAACCCGAAGATGGAAAGAAGAAGGAGATCACACTCAACTTCAACAATGGTGGCCAAAGCTCACACAAAAATTTATTTCAAAAATCAACTCCCTTTACAAATGACAACACACCCCTATTTATAAGGAATTACAACACATACAAGTGACTCAACATACAACACATACATGCGACATAGCAACACCACAAACGACCTAACGACATACGACTTAACACAATTACAAGTTACAACATCACACGCGACTCAATACAACACAAACGACCTAACAGCATACGACATAACAATACATGCGACTTAACAATACAACAATACAGCATAACAACATACGACCTACGACCTAAGAAATCAGCGACATAAGATTGAGCACGGCTTCATGAATGATTTAGCGACATAAGCTTCAGTACGACTTAAGCAATGCGGCATCAGTGAACGGCTTAAGGAAAAAGCGGCCTACAACTTACGACTTAAAGAATCAGCGACATAAGAACAATGCGGCCTCCTGAGCGACTTAAATCAGCCTTCACGCGACATAAGAAATCAACGGCTTAAGAAATGCGGCATAACTTAACGGATTAAGGAATGCGGCATAAGTGAACGGCTTAAGAAATGTGGCCTTGTTTTCTTGAGCCGTTATCTTTAAGGTAGGTCGTTGGGCGACTTAAGCATGCGAATTAAGGAAATGAGCGACTTAAGCATGCGACTTAAGGAAATGAGCGACTTAAGGTTGTTGATCGACTTAAGGTCGTTGAGCGTCTCTTGAGCCGTTATCTTTTAAGGCATGTGACTTATGTGGGTTGCGACTTAAGGAAAGGCGACTTAAGGCATGGTGCGCTGCATCAGTCAAGGCATTCGAAAGAGAGACTCAACAAAAGATCATGATTTAAAAAGTTTAAAATGGTGGAAACTAAAAAATGCTAACCTTATTACCAATGCAACTATGCATGTTGCTACTTGTGATGGGAACACCTCAATTTCAAAGCAAACTAAAACATCACATGAGCATGAGCATTTGCATTATGAAGTGTCCCTAAATATAGGGGATGCTAAATTCAAAAAATACACAATTAATACGAAAAGATGGCGTTGTTCTACTAACAATCCATGAATTCTACCATAAAAAACAATCTCTTGCAACTCAGACCAAAACCCGAATCAAAAAAATAATCAAGTGAATTAATTACTTCCTAATCAACCTACTTGATTTAACTTTCCCACCATCAATATGTTTGAACTTCTTTTCGATGACAAGGCTAATGAAGAATTGGTTACTCGGAGCTTTTAATTTGTCTTTGAAGAATTAGAACTTAACAAGAATAAAGTTATTACATGCAAATCCTTGTGCATGCGAATACTCCACCCTTTGGTTAACCTAACAAGCCAACAATTCATGAAACTCAACCGAAATGTGCTATCACTACCTCAAAATACCCTAAAAAACTCTACCCACATTTTGTGACTCCATTGTACTTTCTTCATCAGATCCTGTCATTGACTTCGCTTCACTAGAATATTAATATTAAAAAACTAAATATAAGATATTTGGATCCATTGTGGCATATGGATTGCATCAAAATTTAGTTAAGCAATTGTATTAGCTTGATGATGATGATTAAATAATAGTATACTAATTTAAGAAAGGATTAATAGAATAAACATGAATAAAATAAATCCACTAACCTCACCCCACTGTACTTATTAACTTTATCTCTTTCTGAAGCACATTCATTAAATCCGCCTTTAAAACTATTTCCCCGGCATCTTTGTGTTCCCAAGGTATGCAAAGATTGGGATGGTGGTAGTGATGTGCCCAAGGAAATACTGTAACTATGTCCAATATTTTAAGACATGCCTGTTGTCTTTGCCAATTATCCCATTGGCGAGCTCATTTGGTAGTGACTTGAACCGTAACTGAAGCATATCGATGACCATCGGTAGTCCATTTCTTACTGGACATTTAAAACCCTAACCTAATTAGAGTAGAAAATCTGGATCATCGGGAAGAGGTGCGGTAGAGATCGTGAAGGAAAAGAAGAGGAACAAATTTACATTTTGTAATTTTACAAAATTTTGAATGGGGGAGGAAGTGGAAGAAAGGAGAAATATTGAAGAGAAAATTCCAAGTTAACAATATTGTGCTAACAGCATGAATTAATTAGAGAATGAAATTTGAATCAAGATAATGGCGGCCTCTCCTCCCTCTTCCTCGTTTCCCCATCCTCCCTCTTCTCTGTTTCCTCCTTCCTCTTCTCTGATTCCTCCTCTTCCCTCTTCTCTGATTCCTCCTCCTTCCACTTCTCCGAATCATCCTCATCCCTCTTCTCCTCCTCCCTCAACTCTTTCTCAATCCTCTTCTCTGATTCCTACTTCCTCTTTTTCTCCTTCTTCTTCATCTCTGGTTCCTCATCCTCCTTCTTTACTGTCTCCTCCTCAACCTTCCTCCCTCTTTCCTCCTTCTACCTCATCCCTTTCGATTCCTTCTTTAATTTCTCAATCATGCTTGAACTCTATAAAGCAACCATCATTGTTAGCTGATACAAATTTTCCTTCTCTATTTGATAATTCGAATCCAAAGCTGATTAATAATTCTTTTCATTCTACAATGGTTTCTGAAACTGACGTTAAGCGGTCATCGCTATTTAAGAAAAAGCCTAGAAATGCTGGTATTTTTGTGCCTATTCAGTTTGATATTAAGAAAGATGGCTTACCGAAATCTTTACCCGAAGAGGTTAAAAGAGAAGGAATTAAATAGTGGTGTAATCATTTGGTTGGATTTTTCTTGGATGGAACTCTTTCTTATTTGACTGTAACAAAGTATTTGAGAAGTGTTTGGAGATTGAAAGGTGAAGTTGATATAAAATCTGAAAATGAAAATTTCTGTTTCAATTTCTCGAATGATCTTTGATAGAATGAAGATTCTACAATCCGATCCTATCTTTATTAAAGGTAAAATTTTCATTATAACAACTTGGAATCCATCATATGGTTATGTTCAAGAGCAAGTTAAAAAAGTTCCAGTTTGGGTACATTTTTTATAGAATTCATCTGATTGCTTGGACTTTAATTGGAATTAATTGGTTGGCTTGTCATGTTGGTAAATTGATCTGTCTTGATGAAAGTACGGAAAAATTGACAAGATTCAAGTATGCAAAAGCTTTGATTGAGGTATCTCATGATCAAGAACTTCCTGAGTTTATTGCAAATGACGATTTAGGTGACAGTTGTCCTCATGTTAAGATTGTATATGATTAGAAACCAGATATTTGTTGTAAATGCAAGGTGTTTGGACATGAAACTAAGGATTGTTCAGGAAATTGTAAGGTTGAAAGATCTGAAATGTTTTCTGGAAGTGATATTGGAGCATCTGATTATAGTGAATACATTGAACAGAATATTAAGCAAGGAAAGGTTCTGAAGACTCATAATTCTGGAAATTTAAATTTGAAGACAATGAAAGTCTGGAGGAGGAAGGAAAAAGATCAAGAAGTTCTTAATGTTTGTAATAATTGGAATAAGAAAACTAATAATCTCTTATCTGATATTGGGGAGAAGAACTTGGATCATAATCAGAAAGTACAAAAGAAAACAGAGATCATTATTGACAATTGTATTTCAGGTTTTAGTAATGAGCAAATCAAATTGGATGGTATAGGATATAAGGAGAATATTACAACTTCAAATTCTTTTATGGTTGTGTCAAATGTTTGTGAAGATGTTATTAATAATGAGTTAATAAAAGAAAATGAGACCTCTAATTCTAAATCTGGTAACAATCAGGACATTGTTGGTTCACCTGAAAATCATGGCAATGTTGCTGTTAAAATGTTAAAAAATAGTTCTGTTGCAAAGGATTCTGCATCTACAACTGAGTTACTGGAACATAAAGATGTTTTGGAAGATAACTCAAATGTAAATATGAAATATCAAAATCACAAGGAAACAGCAATCTCAAAAAATAACAAGGCTTTGGAATCACCTGTTTTGTTAGAATAAGGAAACTTTGCAAATGACATTAATTCTGTGTCCTTGGAAAACAGTAAAGATGTTATCATTGCACAATCTTCTCCTTATATTAATATTACTCCTCCTGATTACCTAATCTTACCACCACCTTGTAATTCAAAGGAGGATACTGTGGAACAAGTTATATCAATTAATAAAAAAGGAAAAAGAGGTAAAAAGAAAGTCTCTTTCAATGATTCAGTTGATGATCTTAATAATGGGAATAACTATAAAATTGATGATATTTAGCCAAGAAGCAATAATGAGTCTGCAACATCTTATAAAGAATCTTCAACTCATTCGAGTGGAAATGGACATACAAGGAAGCATCCTTCAATTCTCATATCTCCTAAACTTTTATGACGATGAACAACAATATAGCATATTGGAACATCAGAGGAGGGCATTTATTATCAAAGCAATCTGAAGTGAAGAAATTGATTAAAGAACAAAATATACAGCTTATTGCTATCAGTGAAACAAAGTTAAACAAGACAAAGGCTGGAATAGCTTGCAAAAATATTGCTCCAAATTGGTCATATGATGATAATTTGCTAAGTGCTCCGTATGGAAGAATTTTAGTACTATGGAATTCGGTTTTTTTCAAAATGACAAAGTTAAAGGAAGATGATCAAATTATTAATTTCAATGCTATATCCTTACCTTCAAATACTTCCTTTCTGATTACATTTGTTTATGCTCAAAATAATTTGAATAGAAGACTCTCATTTCTTTCCAACATCTCTTCTCTTGCTCATCCAAATTTACCTTGCTAATTCTTGGAGATTTTAATTGTATGTATTCCTCTGATCAAAAACTTGAGGGAATCCCTCTATCTTTGAAAGATATATCTCCTTTGAAGCAAGCCCTTATTAATTCATCTCTTAGTCATATTTCATTTGTTGGTGCTGAATATACGTGGAATAATAAAAGTAAAAATGGACCAAGAACAACTTGATCATGTTTTTCATAACATTCATTCTATAAACTTATAGCCTAATCTTCTCTGCAAATTCTTAAATCCCTTTATTTCTGATTACTCTCCTATAATTCTATCTAGGGGAGAGAATGCTACTATGAGAAATCCAACTTTTAAATTTTATAAATCTTGGACTAATCGCAAAAATTTCCCTAGCATTGTTATGCAGGTTTGGCAGGAGGTAATTATTGGGAATCCACTATATATTCTAAAAACAAAGTTACAAAAGGTGAAGGCAAAGCTAAAAATCTGGGCAAAAGAAATTTTTGGTAAAGGATCAAAAGTTCCTGATAGAATAAGAGAGAAACTTTATTATATTCAGCAGCAACTTCATAATGATCCAGTGAACACAATATTGGCTTCCAAAGAAGCAGATTTAACTAAAGATTTACATGAGGCATTGGAGTTAGAACCTTTCATGAGGAAAGAAGTTCTGCATGATATTATTGTAAAGCAAGGTGATAGGAATACAAAAATTTATCATAACTCAATCAAAATCAAACAGGCCAAAGAAAGGATTTTGAGTATAACTGATATGAATGGAGTAATACAAGACAATGATGATTCCATTTCAAAGGCTTTCATTGATTATTTCTCTTTTATACTTGCTAATCCAACTCCTATGATTCCAAATATGTTCCCTCTCTTTAAAATGCAAGTACCCTTCCTGGATAAGAAGCAGGCAAGTGATCTGATACAAGAAGTTTTACCTGAGAAGATTAAAAGGGCAGTTTTCTCTTTAAAATCAGATAGTGATGGTGGACCTGATGGATTTAATGCTTTTTTTTTACCAAAATACATGGAAAATAATTAAACTTGATGTTATCAAAGCAATACAATATTTCTTCTGTCATAACAAATTGCCAACTGGTGTAAATGCAACTAATATAGCTCTAGTGCGAAAATGTTCAAATCCAGTCAGTGTTTCTGAGTTTAGACCTATTTCATGTTGCAATGTTCTTTACAAAATCATATCCAAGATAATAGCAAATAGACTTCAAAGTGTTTTGCCTTCAATTATATCAAGCAACCAAGTTGCATTCATGCCTCACAGAAACATCAGTGATAATATTTTGCTAACACAAGAGCTTATAAGAGGATATGGAATGGGTAATATATAACCTAGATGTACGTTGAAACGTGACATACAAAAATCTTTTGATTCTATATCATGGAGTTCTATTATAGCAATTCTTTCAAGGATGAATTTCCCTAAACCTATGCTAGCATGGATTTATACCTGTATTTCTACAACGCACTTCTCCATGCTAAGAAATGGATGTTCTAGAGGTTTCTTCAAAGAAACTCAAGGGGTACATCAAGGTGATCCAATATCTGCTTATCTGTTCATTATAGTAATGGAAGTTCTAAATTCATTGATAATTGAACAAGTGAAAGCTAAGAAGATAGAGTTGCATCCAAAATGCAAGGAACGACTCATAACCCATCTGCTATTTGTTGATGATTTAGTCATTTTTACTAAACCATCTTTTTCAAATATTACCACTATACTTAAGGTATTGGATCAATTTTATGCAATTACTGGTTTGAAGATAAATTTTAACAAATCACTCATACTAATAGCTGGTCTTAGTGATGGCCTGAAAGCTGATATTATTAAACACTCTGGACTTAAAGAGATGCAGCACAATGCCAGATATCTTGGATTACCACTTATTTCTGCAAGAATCACTAAATCTGACTGTTTTCCTCTATATGAGAAAATTACTGATAAACTATCCATTTGGCCTAACACAAAGCTTTCTCAAGTAGGAAGATTAGTCATTGTTCAGAGTATTGCAAGTGCTATGGTTAATTTTTGGATGAGACACTATATTCTTCCATGCAAACTTGTTTCAATGATTAATAGTGCACTAAATAGTTTTCTTTGGCATGGTGATCCATTTTCAAAAAAGTTAATTCCTATATCATTTAAGAAGATTCAATTGCCAAAGGATAGGTGTAACGACCCGTAAATTTAATAATTTTTAATTGGGTTTATAATGTATTTAATTTGATTTTTGAGAAATTTTAAACAATAATATTTTAAAATAAAAAATATAATATTTGAAATACGTCCATTTTATTTTAGCAGATGGAAAATTTTCATCCAATTTTATGAAAGTTTATTTCATGGTTAAATTCTATTAAATTCTAGTCAGTTAATAATTGTTGATAGTAAATTTTTTCCAAACCTAAATATTTTTACATAGAAAAATTCTAAATCATCTTCTGACTAAGACGTCATTTTTCATTTTTCCAAACTCGGACTTCTTCAGCTCCGTCGATCTTATTTTACTGCGTTTTGCTGCATTTTCAGCTAGTAGGAAATTCGAAAATTTTATATTTCAATCACACCACTGATATTTGTATGCCGTTTTGATCGTCTCACCGCATTGATCTCTACGGTATATTTATTTCTGTATTTTGAGGTCCGATACGCGACGGAGACAATAAACTGTCCGTTGTAACGATACCGCTTTCGATGTCCATTCAAATTCCGAACGGCTGAAATAAAAGGCCACTAACGTTTATTTTCAGCTGATATTTCTGTTCCATCACTTCAATGCGTTGATTTTTTGCTTCCTTCATTTCCATCGGTTATATAAACTTTTATATTCGTTGCACGTTACATTTATTTATTTGACCGGTCCTCTCCTTTGTTATTTCCCGATTTTCGTGCGTTACTAACCAATGCTCCATATTTATTTGCCTTAATGATTCAGCTAAATTTAAGGATGACTGTTGCTTTTACATTTTGTTTATATCACCTTTCCCCTATTTTAGCCGGTTGCATTTGATATTTCCTTGATTTAAGCTTTCTAACTTTTAAAAATTCCCACTGTTGCTCTTATCTACCGGTTCAACAGGTTGCGGTCCAACTTTAATTTGGCATTCCCATTTATTCATACGTTACTTTGGGTAACATTTATATGAAGGCTACTTCTTCCTCTGCATAGATTTTTCCCACAGCAAACCTCCTTTCCATTTTATTTCTTGCTTTCTTTCTTCTTAACGTTTCTCCTGAAGCCCCTACCTCCACCCTGTGAACCCACCGTGCTCCCCATGAACCGAGCTTCTCTCCACTCATCATTCCTCCGAGCATGACCTTCCCGACTCCGCCATTTTCCCCTCTCCCCTGCGGCAAACCCAGCACTCGAGCCACCCGGTTCACCCCCTCCACCGAGCTTCCTTCTGTTCAGCGTCCACTATGTCTCCGTCCTTCCTCTATTCGGCAGCCACGCCATCTCCGCTTGCTTCCCCGACCCTCCGTACGCCTACCCATCGGCCCCACCTGCTCGCGTCAAACATCGCGCAACCACATCCACTTACACCCTGTAGCCATGGCCGAGCCTTCCTCTCCACAGCGGCGACCCATGCACAACCGACTCAACAACTCGCCCCATCACCTCAGAACCACGCCCATCATCCAGCACACCTGCCGATCCTCCACGCCTCTTACTCACGTCCATGTTTTCCCGATCCACCGAGCACAGCGCCTCCACCGTTTCTACCACCTGATCCATGCCGACCTCTCGTCTCTGCCTTCATCTTCCCCAGGCCGTCGATCTCACCAATGTCGTGCCACGACCTTCTCACCCGCCACCAACAACCAAACCTTCCATCGGCATAGTCACCATCCCGACCCATACACATTCGAGCGCCACCCTCTACCCTGTGCACTGCAACCGCTCCGCCTCTCCGTGGCAATAGCAGTTCGCTACAGCCACTGCTTCAATTACTTTCCTCCTCGCCATCTCCTTCACCTGATGTGCGTGCGGGGGCAGCCATCTTTGTCGCTTCTTTATGCTTTACTGGTATATAAGGTACTGTACAGTTATGTAAGTAATTATTTATATTATATACGTATATATATAATTGCTGTATGATTGGTTTATGTATATAGTGCTTGTTTGTCCTTTATGTATATAGGCATAGCAAGTGTATATATAGTCTGTAATATAGTATGCTATATTATTTATATTATATGCAGTGATAGGTATATAAATATATATAGCACAGAGGTACATATATATTTTGATACATACTTGGATTATGAACATGTCTGTGCACAGATAATATAATTTTACAAAATCTGGATAGTAACTTTATTACGTGTTTATATAACTGTATATATTTAAGTACTGTAAATATATTTAAGATTTTTATGTATAAGTCTGTAAAGTTTTAAATGTTTAAATTTATAAAAGTTTATTTTATGCCAACTTGTTTTGTACTTTTGGTCGGTAGTGTCTTATTGTTATCAGATAAGTCTACCTGTTAAAAGTTTTAGTAGCATGATCTATAGTGTTTATATATATTATTTATATTATAGTATGAAGTGGTGTATATTTTATTTTATAACGGGGTTTATATATGTTTAAAAGCACATATGCATATGATATATATCTGTACCTCAGTTGCTAATATTCCAAGTACCATAAGTTATACATTTATAAAATATAGAAGGTTATAAAGTTTATACAGTATATATTATATTATAAAGTTTATAAAGGTTTATACAGTTTATAATTTATAGGGTGTATATATAAAAAAAGACTGTTTAAGTATGTCATACATTTGGATATTAGTGTATAAGTTTATAAAGCAGTTTCGACTGTTCAAGTTTTATAAAGCTATTTCGACTGTTTTGAATATACAAGTTTATAAAGTTGATGAACTATTTGTTGTATATAAATTTTATAAGTTATACTCTGTAATAGCTATTAAAAGATATATGTACTATAAAAGAAAATGCATGTCTACCAGTATTTGTGTTTTGTTATATATATATATATATATATATATATATATATATATATATATGTATGTATGTATGTATTACATATAGAAACTTTGATTTCAAATTTACCTATAAATTGTATATTATATCCTATATAGATGTATTTTAATTTTATACGTATAGATTTTTGATTTGGATACGTGTATATATGTTTAAACTTAATATCAATTACCTTACACATATATCTATTTTAAGACTTTATATAAGAATAAATTTTTATGTGTAAATAAATAAATATATATATATATATATAATTTTATATGTTATATCTATATGAGTACACATATACCATTATCTTCGCCGATCCCGTTCTGACTTGTTCCATCAATTCTTGTTATCAGCTTTGATCGTTGAATTCGTGCCAATTTTGCTTTGCTTGGATTTGAAATTTAATTTCAGTGTCTGTATCAGTATGCTTATCCGTGTCTCCTTCTATATTCTCTAGCCTCGAAAGGTAAGTAATCACTCACGATTAGCATTCTTTTATTCATTAAATTTGATTTCAATTGAAACGACAATTAAATTATGCTGTTGTAGTTATTTAAATTTGTTATATATGCTTTTATCTGTAACTGTTCACCTGCGGGATATGACACCATATCCTGTTATTTATATTATATTGCTATTGATGATATATGCCTGTTATTTATTGTATTTTCTGTTATCACTCTGCAAGTTCCCTGTAGTTTAGAAATCACTATGGGTTGAAATGATACATACCCGAACAGACTTTAGAATAGGAGAAAATCGTTATGGGTTGAGATGATAAACCCAAGCGATTTTCATTTAACTGAAGTTGGGATTACGGGTTGAAATGATATCCACCCGTATATATTTAGTATACGGATTGAAATGATAAATATCCATAGCACTTGACTATATGATAGGAAATATATACAGACACCGTTGGTCCATATAAATATTTTGAAAATAATTTATATAATTTTGGAAAGAAATATATAGTTTAATAAATTTGATTCTTAAGATATTATATAAATGAAAATTTTATATATAGATTTAGTAGTAATATTTGATTTAAATTAGATTGATTTAATGCATATAATATGGTTAAGTATTTATGTAAATCTATATTTCAAATATATTCTCTTGTAATAAATTGAATAATTAAGATTGGGAGATAAATTTGGGTTTATTAAAATGGTATTGAATTAAGAATTTTATTTAGTTAAATCGATTTGAAATTATTGAATGGGAAATTTAAAGGTACAATATTTATAACTGGATTTTTACTCAAAATAAATTAAATGAATATTTCTAGTATAAATAAATCAAAGGAAATATTTATTTGTTAGAAATTTGAGTTTTATTTTATGGGTTTATTTGGTGAATATTTTAAAACTAAATAATTGAATATAAAGGGGTAATTTGTGATTACAAATCCGAATTTGAGATCGATAAAATTTAAGTGGTTTTTTTAGGAATTGAGTTGAATTTAAATTGATAAATTTGAGATTGAATTTAATTTGAATGGGAAGGTCGGGTTGATTTTGGAAACGATTTGTTAAGTTGAGGAAGCTACAAATATTCTACTCTATAAATATTTATGTATATTTTGGAAAATATATATAAGAAATGAAAGATATTTTTGTTGTGAAGTATAAATTAATTTGAAATGACCTTGGTGTTATAGTGTATATTTATACCTTATAGATAGTTCCATGGACCCTTAGAGGATGGTTATCCCAAACGTCCTTTAAATTAATTATATTTCAGTTGATATTTCACTTGAGTTAGATTTATAGATATAAGAATGTTAATCCTGACTCGAATGTTTTGTGTTTTGCTTTACGCTCGGGTCAGACTGAGTGATACAGCATTTGAGACTCACCTTCGAAGTTGGAGCTTCGCTTGAAGATCCAGCTATCTATCCTTTCAGTCATCCAGTTGATTGGTTCAGAGAAGTCATCTGTTCGTACTAGAGACTTCACTGTATCTGGGATATTCTGATGTATTTTATTTCTAACTCTGATGTATACAGTAGCTTCATGAACTACTATTCCTTATCTAGTCCGCTGCATTTTATTACTCTGTGTCTGTGATCTGTGACTGATTTATTTACTGTATATGTTACGTTTGCAAAATTTAAATTAACAATTCGGTATTTTTAATTATTCAAGTCAGACATGTATGGTTTTATTGTCGATTTGAATGGTCAAAAATAGCGGGTCGTTACAGTTGGTATCAGAGCTTTGGCTCTAGGCAAACTTAGCATATATGGTATATTTATTTACAGAATCACTTTCGCTCGAGTTGAATCTCTTCCTTTTGACTCGATTTCCTTTGAATTTTGGAATGTCCCTCGGTTCCGAAATTCATGTCTCTCCCTATTTATATTCGTTTGATTCCGGAGTATCCCATAACTCCATTGAATGATTTGTAAAGGAGGTGATAACTCCTTTTCAATTGGCATTGACTCACTGAAGATTTCTGTATCCTCGGTTTGCGATGACGGCTATATCTTGTTATGCCAAATTCTATATCTCTAGCAATCAAATGTCTACACCAATCTAATTTTGGAATCACGGTTGACCGGTAAAGGTCGCCCGCGATTTATAGAAATATATCCATCTTCTATTTTGTAATTTAATTATCTCATCTTCGATCGAGTCTATATTCGAATCAGGATTCTATTGATTGGAGTTCCTCTAAATTAAATCTCTATCTTTGTTTTGAAATCCATTCTTGAATCATCCTTTGAAAATCGGGTTTTGTTTGTATTTTTGAAATTGTTTATACCGAAATTTTATTTTGATAACTATGATTTTTTATATATATATAAAAGTGAAAATGTTTTCGATAAGGATTATATACCTATATATATAAAGCTAATAAGAAATGATATTTTATATAAAAGGGTTATGAAAGGATTTGAAATTTTGAAATTTTTTAAGAAATTGATTTATATAAAAATGATTTATAATTGAAGGGTTAAATTTGAAATTCGAGAATTGAATTCCGGTATTTTGAAATTGGTTTCAAGTTTTTGGAAAATATATAAAAATAATACGATTTAAAAGTATTTTTGCGAATAAGAAATGTTTCAAATGAGTTCAAATGAATTCCAATAATTTTGAAGAAATTTCAAAGAAGTTTTCAAGAAAATAGAAGTCCAGAACTCACTTATGTCACTGGAAAATAATTTCGGTGATGAGTGCACGCATCATCGACATTGATTTTCGAGTTTCAGAGTGGGGGAGAGGCCACTTTAATAGCTTTGCTATGCAAGTGATTTTGTAAAACCGTTTTTGATTTCAAATTCCGAAGTATAATTTGATATTTTAGAAAGATATAAGTATATATTGAAACAATTTAAATGAGACCGGTGTTCAATCCTCGAGTTTCGGATTTAATAATTGATTTATTGATTTATTGTTGATTTCAACTCTTGAATTGAAAATTTGATTTCCCTAACTATTTTGAATGTTCAAACACTTCCATATCGTGATTAAATTTTCAAAGCTAAGAAATTTCGAAGAGTATAAAATGTTTGATAAAGAATATAAATTTAGTTTTGAAATGTTTTGAAAAAAAATAGTTGAATAATGGTTTTCAGAAAGGTAAATTGGATATTTCACATAGAAATAGATAGTTTAAAAGTCTTTAAAAAAAATGGGATAATTCTCTAAACCTATTATTTTGGGAACTTTGAAATTTAGATATTTAATTTGGAAGAAAATTTGGTGAAATCATATATGATTTTGAAACTGAATTGATATTGAAATGATTTGAAATTTGAGAACCGTATATTATTAAGCACTTGATTTGGGAGTGGTCGAACTTATATAAAATGGATTGTATAAGTATGAAGTCTATTGATTTGAAATCTATTGATTTGGAAAGAGAATTTTATATAATCAAAGTCTATATAAGTATGATTTGATATACTATTGATTTGGAAAGTATTCGATTTGAAAATGGAATCTTATATATATATGGACTTTATATGAGTATGATATTTGAAAGTATTTGAAAAGGTACTATATGATATATATTTTTGAAGTAATGATATGGAAAGTGCCTTCTGCTTGATATCCGCTTTGTGGCCACATCGTGGATTCATTCTATCGATATTATTCTCTCTGATTTTTGGTTTTCCGGATGTAATACTCTAGTGTTCCCACCGTGGCGTAACCCATGGTTTTTTTTCTCTCGTGAATGCATAGCATAATTGCCTGGCTGAGTCTTGCCTAGGGGTACGGATTGTTTCCTGGGGGATCCAGGCGTAACCATTGTGTATCCTGCAATCTGTGTAGGTCGCGAATAGTAGCGCAAGTGCCTGGCTGAGTCTTGCCTAGGGGTACGGATTGTTTCCTGGGGGATCCAGGCGTAACCATTGTGTATCCTGCACTCTACTAGTCATCATGGCGTAACTCGCAGGGCTGAGAAAGCTTACGGATATGGATTGTTTCCTGGGGGATCCAGGCGTAACCATTGTGTATCTGCGAACCATGGTCGGACAAAGGTTTTGGTTTGGTTGTTTTGTTTGGATTATACTTTCCATATCTGTTTTTTTAAATAAAAAAAAAAGTTTTTCAAGTATTTTCACTGGGTGTTGAAACGGGTCTACCAAGTATGTGAAGAATTCTAGCTTTGCGCCTGATCAACGCATGGCCAGAGTCTGTAAGAACGAGGATAAACTTGTTGAAACATCGAGTATAAAAATATTTTCGAAATAAAGTTTATTTTGATATAAAGGTATTTAATATAAAAGTATTTCCAACAAAATAATTTGTATTAATATTTGAAATTGGTATTCTTTTGGTTTGAAATTAACTATTCGTGCCCGATACTATTCTTTGAATCTACCTTATCTTCTCAGCTTTAGTTGTTCACCTATATTCCGTTTCCAGAATCTACCTTCCTTTCCTTTTTAAATATAATCTTTTAATATTGTTTATCTATATACTACATTGTTTAATAGAAATTTTAGTGTTATAAATATTTTAGAAGTTATTAAGTAAAACATATTTAAAGAAATGATTATTAATTTATTGATATTATTTGAAAGGTATCTTGAGATAAATTAAAAATTTCATGAATTTTGGATTTAATATTTTCAATAGTCTTTGTAAATATAAGTAATAATGTAAATAATTATTTCCAAAGAAGTTTTGAAAGGTATTAAAGTATTAAAGAAAATTAAATTTCAAATTAAGTTTTCAAATGAATATCTCAAGTAAAAATTTATATAGTCTTGAATTAATTGTCTTTCAATCTATTTATCTTTCTGGTTGTTTCTATTCTCCTACCTTCTTCCTTTTCGGGGACGAAAAGTTTTGAGCGGGGGAGAGTGTAACGACCCGTAAATTTAATAATTTTTAATTGGGTTTATAATGTATTTAATTTGATTTTTGAGAAATTTTAAACAATAATATTTTAAAATAAAAAATATAATATTTGAAATACGTCCATTTTATTTTAGCAGATGGAAAATTTTCATCTGATTTTATGAAAGTTTATTTCATGGTTAAATTCTATTAAATTCTAGTCAGTTAATAATTGTTGATAGTAAAATTTTTCCAAACCTAAATATTTTTACATAGAAAAATTCTAAATCATCTTCTGACCAAGACGTCATTTTTCATTTTTTCAAACTCGGACTTCTTCAGCTCCGTCGATCTTATTTTACTGCGTTTTGCTGCATTTTCAACTAGTAGGAAATTCGAAAATTTTACAATCACACCACTGATATTTGTATGCCGTTTTGATCGTCTCACCGCATTGATCTCTACGGTATATTTATTTCTGTATTTTGAGGTCCGATACGCGACGGAGACAATAAACTGTCCGTTGTAACGATACCGCTTTCGATGTCCATTCAAATTCCGAACGGCTGAAATAAAAGGCCACTAACGTTTATTTTCAGCTGATATTTCTGTTCCATCACTTCAATGCGTTGATTTTTTGCTTCCTTCATTTCCATCGGTTATATAAACTTTTATATTCGTTGCACGTTACATTTATTTATTTGACCGGTCCTCTCCTTTGTTATTTCCCGATTTTCGTGCGTTACTAACCAATGCTCCATATTTATTTGCCTTAATGATTCAGCTAAATTTAAGGATGACCGTTGCTTTTACATTTTGTTTATATCACCTTTCCCCTATTTTAGCCGGTTGCATTTGATATTTCCTTGATTTAAGCTTTCTAACTTTTAAAAATTCCCACTGTTGCTCTTATCTACCGGTTCAACAGGTTGCGGTCCAACTTTAATTTGGCATTCCCATTTATTCATACGTTACTTTGGGTAACATTTATATGAAGGCTACTTCTTCCTCTGCATAGATTTTTCCCACAGCAAACCTCCTTTCCATTTTATTTCTTGCTTTCTTTCTTCTTAACGTTTCTCCTGAAGCCCCTACCTCCACCCTGTGAACCCACCGTGCTCCCCATGAACCGAGCTTCTCTCCACTCATCATTCCTCCGAGCATGACCTTCCCGACTCCGCCATTTTCCCCTCTCCCCTGCGGCAAACCCAGCACTCGAGCCACCCGGTTCACCCCCTCCACCGAGCTTCCTTCTGTTCAGCGTCCACTATGTCTCCGTCCTTCCTCTATTCGGCAGCCACGCCATCTCCGCTTGCTTCCTCGACCCTCCATACACCTACCCATTGGCCCCACCTGCTCGCGTCAAACATCGCGCAACCACATCCACTTACACCTTGTAGCCATGGCCGAGCCTTCCTCTCCACAGCGGCGACCCATGCACAACCGACTCAACAACTCGCCCCATCACCTCAGAACCACGCCCATCGTCCAGCACACCTACCGATCCTCCACGCCTCTTACTCACGTCCATGATTTCCCGATCCACCGAGCACCGCGCCTACACCGTTTCTACCACCTGATCCATGCCGACCTCTCGTCTCTACCTTCATCTTCCCTAAGCCGCCGATCTCACCAAGGCTGTGCCACGACCTTCTCACCCGCCACCAACAACCAAACCTTCCATCGGCATAGTCACCATCCCGACCCATACACATTCGAGCGCCACCCTCTGCCCTGTGCACTGCAACCGCTCCGCCTCTCCGTGGCAATAGCCGTTCGCTACAGCCACTGCTTTAATTACTTTCCTCCTCGCCATCTCCTTCACCTGATGTGCGTGCGGGGGCAGCCATCTTTGTCGCTCCTTTATGCTTTACTGGTATATAAGGTACTGTACAGTTATGTAAGTAATTATTTATATTATATACGTATATATATAATTGCTGTATGATTGGTTTATGTATATAGTGCTTGTTTGTCCTTTATGTATATAGGCATAGTAAGTGTATATATATAGTCTGTAATATAGTATGCTATATTATTTATATTATATGTAGTGATAGGTATATATATAGCACAGAGGTACATATATATTTTGATACATACTTGGATTATGAACATGTCTGTGCACAGATAATATAATTCTACAAAATCTGGATAGTAACTTTATTACGTGTTTATATAACTGTATATATTTAAGTACTGTAAATATATTTAAGATTTTTATGTATAAGTCTGTGAAGTTTTAAATGTTTAAATTTATAAAAGTTTATTTTATACCAACTTGTTTTGTACTTTTGGTCGGTAGTGTCTTATTGTTATCAGATAAGTCTACCTGTTACAAAGTTTTAGTAGCACGATCTATAGTGTTTATATATATTATTTATATTATAGTATGAAGTGATGGTGTATATTTTATTTTATAACAGGGTTTATATATGTTTAAAAGCACATATGCATATGATATATATCTGTACCTCAGTTTCTAATATTCCAAGTACCATAAGTTATACATTTATAAAGTATAGAAGGTTATAAAGTTTATACAGTATATATTATATTATAAAGTTTATAAAGGTTTATAATTTATAGGGTGTATATATAAAAAAAAGACTGTTTAAGTATGTCATATATTTGGATATTAGTGTATAAGTTTATAAAGTAGTTTCGACTGTTCAAGTTTTATAAAGCTATTTCGACTGTTTTGAATATACAAGTTTATAAAGTTGATGAACTATTTGTTGTATATAAATTTTATAAGTTATACTCTGTAATAGCTATTAAAAGATATATGTACTATAAAAGAAAATGCATGTTTACCAGTATTTGTGTTTTGTTATATATATATATATATATATATATATATATATATATATATATATTACATATAGAAACTTTGATTTCAAATTTACCTATAAATTGTATATTATATCCTATATAGATGTATTTTAATTTTATACGTATAGATTTTTGATTTGGATACGTGTATATATATTTAAACTTAATATCAATTTCCATACACATATATCTATTTTAAGACTTTATATAAGAATAAAATTTTATGTGTAAATATATATATATATATAATTTTATATGTTATATCTATAAGAGTCCACTCATACCATTATCTTCGCCGACCCCGTTCTGACTTGTTCCATCAATTCTTGTTATCAGCTTTGATCGTTGAATTCGTGCCGATTTTGCTTTGCTTGGATTTGAAATTTAATTTCAGTGTCTGTATCAGTATGCGTATCCGTGTCTCCTTCTATATTCTCTAGCCTCGAAAAGTGAGTAATCACTCACGATTAGCATTCTTTTATTCATTAAATTTGATTTCAATTGAAACGACAATTAAATTATGCTGTTGTAGTTATTTAACTTTGTTATATATGCTATTATCTGTAACTGTTCACCTGCGGGATATGACACCATATCATGTTATTTATATTATATTGTTATTGATGATATTGCCTGTTATTTATTGTATTTTCTGTTATCACTCTGCAAGTTCCATGTAGTTTAGAAATCACTATGGGTTGAAATGATACATACCCGAACAGACTTTAGAATAGGAGAAAATCGTTATGGGTTGAGATGATAAACCCAAGCGATTTTCATTTAACTGAATTTGGGATTACGGGTTGAAATGATATCCACCCGTATATATTTAGTATACGGATTGAAATGATAAATATCCATAGCACTTGACTATATGATAGGAAATATATACAGACACCGTTGGTCCATATAAATATTTTGAAAATAATTTATATAATTTTGGAAAGAAATATATGGTTTAATAAATTTGATTCTTAAGATATTATATAAATGAAAATTTTATATATAGATTTAGTAGTAATATTTGATTTAAATTAGATTGATTTAATGCATATAATATGGTTAAGTATTTATGTAAATCTATATTTCAAATAGATTCTCTTGTAATAAATTGAATAATTAAGATTGGGAGATAAATTTGGGTTTATTAAAATGGTATTAAATTAAGAATTTTATTTATTTAAATCTATTTGAAATTATTGAATGGGAAATTTAAAGGTACGATATTTATAACTGGATTTTTACTCAAAATAAATTAAATGAATATTTCTAGTATATATAAATTGAAGGAAATATTTATTTGTTAGAAATTTGAGTTTTATTTTATGGGTTTATTTGGTGAATATTCTAAAACTAAATAATTGAATATAAAGGGGTAATTTGTGATTACAAATCCGAATTTGAGATCGATAAAATTTAAGTGGTTATTTTAGGAATTGAGTTGAATTTAAATTGATAAAATTGAGATTGAATTTAATTTGAATGGGAAGGTCGGGTTGATTTTGGAAAAGATTTGTTAAGTTGAGGAAGCTACAAATATTCTACTCTATAAATATTTATGTATATTTTGGAAAATATATATATGAAATGAAAATATATTTTTGTTGTGAAGTATAAATTAATTTGAAATGACCTCGGTGTTATAGTGTATATTTATACCTTATAGATAGTTCCATGGACCCTTAGAGGATGGTTATCCCAAACGTCCTTTAAATTAATTATATTTCAGTTGATATTTCACTTGAGTTAGATTTATAGATATAAGAATGTTAATCCTGACTCGAGTGTTTTGTGTTTTGCTTTACGCTCGGGTCAGACTGAGTGATACAGCATTTGAGACTCACCTTCGAAGTTGGAGCTTTGCTTGAAGATCCAGCTATCTATCCTTTCATTCATCCAGTTGATTGGTTCAGAGAAGTCATCTTCTCGTACTGGAGACTTCACTGTATCTGGGATATTCTGATGTATTTTATTTCTAACTCTGATGTATATAGTAGCTTCATGAACTACTATTCCTTATCTAGTCCGCTGCATTTTATTACTCTGTGTCTGTGATCTGTGACTGATTTATTTACTCTATATGTTACGTTTGCAAAATTTAAATTAACAATTCGGTATTTTTAATTATTCAAGTCAGACATGTATGGTTTTATTGTCGATTTGAATGGTCAAAAATAGCGGGTCGTTACAATAGAGATGGTTTGGGAATAACTAATATAAAGATATGGAACATTGGAGCTATCTCAGTATACTTCGACAAAATTCTATCAAGAAAAGAAGATCTCTAGACATAGTGGATATTAAAGAATCTTTTAAAAGGTAAGGATTTTTGGTCTATGAATTTTCCCAATGTATGCAGCTGGAGTTGGCGTAACATTCTGAAATTAAGAACTATTTTTCTGCAAATCATTCAATGCAATCCACTTGAGAACAATGATTTATATTTCTAATCATCTCCTTGGGCTAGTCCTGGTTTGATTATACAAGAAATTATTCCGTGCTCCTTAAAACTCCAGTCTGGCATTCCTTTAAATGCTAAAGTTACTTCCTTTATTAATGATGGTTCAGTTGTTTTACCTTATTGTAGTTCTAATCAAGTCAGAGAATTATGGTATTATATATCATCGCTACCTCTTTCATCTTCAAATCTTAAAGTACTTTGGACTAATAATGGAAAGAAGCATACAATTTCTCTAGTGTATAAAGCTCTGTTAAATAATGCTAATTCAGAGAGCTTCCCTTGGACAACAAAAATTTGGATGGAAAATCATCTGCAAAAGAAAATTTATTATTATGGAAAATTATGGAAAATGCTCTTAATACTAAACAGAAATTAACAAGTTTGGGTGTTATAAGCAATGAAGATTGTGTATTCTATCAAAAGCATCCTGAAACAAATACTCATTTATTTTTTGAGTGCAACTACACTTTTGCAATATGATGCAGATTACTTGCAAATGGAAATTTTCACAAACCTGTTAAAAGCTCGAGAATTGAATGGTTTAATATTTTCAAGGCAACTAGGTGGAAGTCTTCTAAGACAAAGATTCTAATGATTATTTTAAAGATTTTTGCATATGAGATATGGAATAAAAGGAATAGGAGAATTTTTGATCTGAAAATGCAAGCTGCAGCTATTTATACAATATTATTGATAAGAGAATTCGGAAAAGAATAAGTAGGCTGAAGTGAAAGTTGAGATGTTATTGATGTATTGTAGTTTTTATGCCATTGATATGATTATGTTACTTAGCGTAAATGTGTTTCCTGATATAAGGTTGTAATTTTGTTTCTATACATTTCTGAGTGATGAATATATTGGGCAGGGCTCCCTTAGACCATTGCTTTTCAAAAAAAAAACAATACTGTGCTAAGAAAATGAATATTACTAACTAAAGCAAATGCACCGCCTAATTTTTCGTGTCACGTCTATGATTTTTGGTTTATGTATTTTTTAATTTCCGTTTTGACTTCTTAAAATGCACAATAGTAGCATATAGGTTTGAAACGCTGGCATATTATGCTACTAATATTATTTTTCCTTGTAGTATCCCCAAATTGAACAGCGAAAATGTCATCAAAATATTACCCATCCTACGTATTCTTCGTCTATTTTTTCCACATAATCCACCCTGCAGTCAACATTCCCATTGCACTAGGTTTGAGAAGAATTTATTTGCTAGACTACCTTAACTAATGGTTGAACTACCGATAATGGTTGTTTTTTCTGTTGAGTGCCTTGGTCAAATACTCAAGGTAATTTACTGTTCACATACATTATTATCGCAACTTCATTTTCCACGTTCCCTTTAATTTATTGTCGATTGTACTACAATAACATTTAGTATGGTTTAGTTTACTTTTGTAGTTTTTTCAATGATGTTGTAAGCTCTATTTTTAACTCCACGGTTTTAGGGCTTCAATCTAAGGCAAAATTGTAGGTTTCGGCTCTGCTTCATTCATACATGTATCTTGATTAACATTTATTACATTATGAATCTTTAAGTAGAATTTGTATAGTAGTTGTAATGTCTATATTATCAATCCATATGCAATTACAAGGGTCAGTTGAGTTTTTGTGTTATCTATTTTTAGATGTTTGTTATGTTTGGTACGTCACTTTCTCATCAATGTAATCTTAGGGATGGGACAGCCCATCAGTTTGGGTTTAATAATTAGGTGTCACAATATTGTCCACTCATTTACTTTCAAGATTCACCCACGGTTATTTTCTTAAAGCACTTCTCTACATTTGCATAAGATATTTAAATAGTTTCTAAGGATGGCACATGATGATTGTCTTACAAATCTTGCCATTGCTAATATTTGCAGCTGCACTTCCTAATCCTTATGTTGGTTAATGCAAATTCCGAAAATCCGTTGTTACTTATGCAGAATTTTTTGTTTACTATCTACGTACATAACAAAGAGTTCAAGAATGACAAATTTCGAGGAGACTGGTACATTAGTGGAACTGTGGTTTGCTGATGCATTTAGCTAGTTTGCAAGAAAGTTTGCTTAGTTAAACAAAATTTTCATATGTAGTCATTAGAGCATTAGTGAAACATTGTTGAGAAGTACTGATTTTAGCGCTTCTAGAAAAAATACTATCATATTTTTGAATCCGACTCAGATTATAAGTGTTAGAATCACTCTTTTTTGTTCTTTCTGCTTTGTAGCTTAAACTGCAATATCTACTCTCTACATGCTTCAGCTTAGATTGGTTGTTTCATCCATTCTGTAAAATAATGAATTCTTTGCAATCTTCAACAAAGATGTCGACAACATTAATTTTATATTAACTATATTCATGTAATTAACTTACCATTGATGATGCACATCTCTACTAGTAATAAAGAAAATTCATTCAACTAATTTACTCGGTGTCTTTTTGAAATTACAAAAATGCCCTTGCTTTTTATTTACATGTTTGCGTTCAAACAAAATATTAACGCAAATATTAACGCATGCAATAATACAAATAGCCCGTCAATAATACAAATAGCCCGTGTACAAAGCACGGGCCCATACTAGTAGCTAACTAGTAATTGTACGTTTCTTCCCGTTACTCACACCTAAAGTTGTGTTGTATTGATAAAATATAACCATTGAACATATGCAACTTATTTACTTAATTTTTTAAAGCAGGTTTGCTGTAATACATATTCAGTTGTTTTACTTTAGGTTTTTCCTATGTGGATTGTTATCATCAGAGAAACAAAAAAAGTTCATTGGCACTTTCAAGTCTACATTATATAAATAAAGGCACATAACATACTTCATCTTTCCATGTACGTAAAACGTGCCTCATGCTAATCAATAATATTGTATGATATCATTGTTGAAAGGATATTTGGTATTGCAAGATAAATAATATTATTTAGAAGAAAGTATTAACATTTTGAAGCAGATGATAGTAATGTGGAATTGAGTGTGGAACATTACTAACTTTAAGTTGAAGATCATATTTCAGTGGAATAATAATAAATTAATTTTATATAAATCTAGAATAAATTATTACTATTTAAAGAAGTTGACGTTTGAATAAATAATAATAATAAGATTCTGAAAGTTTTCGTAATAACCTTTTCCTTTAATTAAATTACAACAATAAAACATTCGAGACAAGTTTATACTATTTTAATACTCATTCGAGAGTAAACAAACGAGAATAGTAAAATGGATTGGATAAAATAAAAGTTGATTACTAGTATTATGACGACAAATAATAAAGGATGTTTTGAAAATGTTTTGAGTTAAACAGTTATTCTTTTTATTTTTATAAATAATGATATAGTTTGAGTATTTTGAAAAGTAAAATATTATATTCAAAAACGATGAAATTCGATTAGTATTATATTGGTTTGAACATTGTAATTTGATTAGTTGGTTCATATGATGTTGGTGGAAAAATAATACTTATTATGTCCTTAGAAGGGATTAAATGAAAATTACTATTATTTGCTAACATACTAATCTATTACTTTAACTTAAAAAGCAAGAACTAATGATTGCTTGCTTGTCTCTGTTATTTCCTTGTATTTTAAATACTCGAATATTATTTCACCATATGTCTGTTGTTATCTGACCTTTTGACCCGGCTATATTTGAATTGATTAGACAACTTTGACTCGATGATATGCAAGGCAAGTAGTTCGAAAAGGTGATCACAGAGACCATAGAACAGGTATAGACAATAATACAAAGTGACAATCAAGCGAAGCTAAGAGATAGACTCAGTGGAACATTCTAGTACAGATTAGTGCTTCCCTTTAGGCAGGGGATCAGATCGGATCACTAGCTATGAACAGCTTGAATCAGTAGTTCAACACCACGTGATACGATCGATATCTTTAAAAAAACATGAAAGCAACTATGCAAACAACTTTGAAAACATAAAGCCAACTTGGAGGGGGACCCACACAACCGATTACGCACCACTATGTGGATGCCTCGACCGATCGGCCTTGTTCGCTTAACATAGGGAATTGGGCCTCGAAAGTTTCTAGGTGATCTCATCTACATTTGGAGATTCTGCTGACGAATTTTCAGTAAGATATTTGATCGTCTGTGCCTATGAATACAGGGTTCACACCTCATTTGAGGGGTGTTTACACTGTTGTTTTCTTTGTACTCCATTGTAATTATGGATTCCGATATGATCCCTCTTCTACTCAGAAATTCAAGTGATTATAAAGCAATTTCATAAAAGTGGACGTAGGCATTAAATGTCGAACCACTATAAATATGTTTGTTGTTGTTTTTTATTTGTTTTCTACTTGTTTCCTCTGTTGTCATTTAAATTTCTTCATTTATTTCTGTACATATAATCTATTCATTGTTTGTACCAACTTTTGGTACAAACATTTTGGTGCTTTCACGAGAGACGGATTCTCAGCCTGATTAGATTTCATCATCTACTATGGATTTCCATATACATGAGATAGAACCAGATTTCTACCGACAAGTTTCCATTTCTACTCACTCGAAGAAGATTAAGAAGGAAGCTATCACCTATGGCTAGGGGAGAGTCTATTATTTACCATGCTGTTGGAGGCAATGACGATGCTAGCGTTTAACAAGTTGATCGAAATGTATGACGGCCGCTGAAGCCTAGAATCTGGTTGAATACACCAGAGCTGATTTTGAAGTCCTATTAAAGGAACTGATGGCAGCAGCTCAACTAGCAAATCCAGGTTAACATCGACTCGATGAACCAGTTGAAAGATCAGCATAGAAAGACTAGGAGGGACCCTACTCCTTATTCAGGATTGAAAAACTCCTCCTCATTCGACGACTATCACAGAAATAGACATCACAATGGATGCATGTGCAGCTGGAGCATCACGAGATCAGGCGATTAACCATGGCCGATCGACATCGAACCCCTAAAGTATCGACACCGAACCCTCTAATTAAGGGGGATCAATATGCAGGTGAAGGAGCTTACTCTGAAGGTACCACAATCAATCAAGGTGCTGGAGCTTAGACGAATATTGTTGAACTGCAGCTGAGAGATGACAATAGAGCTGTTGCTCAGGAAATTGGTCAAGAGAAAGAAGAGCCAAGGCAATATGGAACTGCTTACAGGCATGTATCGAGTCATCTACGTGAGGTGGAACACGATTACCACATAGCCCCAACTTTCCAAAGACTAGTTTGAACTGCTAGGGTGAGGCAGGTAGTGAAAGAAAGTCAAGGCTTGACTAACAACAATTGAGGACTCTCCAAAAGTCATACTCCATTTATCGACAACATTCTACATGCAGAATATCCATGGAGGTTTCATATGCCTATGATGCTTGCCTATTTGGAAAAAACCAACCCCAGGCAGCATCTTTTGAAGTATGAATGGCACATGGAGACACTAATGTAGTCAAATGCAAGTGTTTTCCCATTTTTCTAGAAGATGTTGTGACTGCGTGGTTCAGTAAGCTACCACTGCGGTCAACCTCTTCATTTGATGAGTTATCAAAGGAGTTTCTAGAGCAGTTCCGCATGCATACAACTCGCCTAAAGGATGTAACATCACTCTCCAGCTTGGTCTAGGCTCCTGGGGATTCATTGAAAGACTTTCAAGAAAGGTTTAATACAACTATTCCAGAAGTCGGTATCCGAACGATGATGCAATACTAATGGCACTGGCAAGGAGAGTCGACCCCGATTCTGAATTTGGCAATTGGTTAGCGGGAAAACCTCCTTCTACATTGAACCGTTTCTTTGTAAAGGCGGCTCACTTTCTAAGAAAGAAGGAAACAAAGCGATCCAAGAAGAGAGATCTTGCAGGCCAAAGTGCCGAGGGAGTACAAAGTAATGTAGCAATGAAGTAGTCTAGTGATAGTTCCGAGAAAATTCAAATCAATGTTCAGAACATACCAAATGAGTAGAAGAAAGGCGGTCATTGAAACCATGACCGAAGATGGCATTCCGAGAGAGGGAAGCCGAGGATCCCATCGTTTGATATCTACATGCTATTGAATTCATCACTAATGAATGCTTGTATGTCAACTTGTAACACTATGTAGTACAGTAAACCACCTTCGAAGGAACAGATGGAGAAATAGAGACAACATGGAAAGTACTGTAGATTTCATGAAAGTTATGTACATACCACGAATGAGTTCGACACCTCCATGATGTTATTGAGAATTTAGTTCGAGAAAGAAATTTGCAATTGTTTGTTAAAACCCCGTAGGATAGCGGGCACGGGTCAGCCGAACCCAATCGAGGACAAGCTCCGATAAGTGTTGAGGAACCTCGATGGACAGTATGGAGATTATTTATTAATACCATTGTCGGAGGACCACATCTAGTCGATAAAAGATGGAATGAGATGGAGCATTACATAAACGCTATCAGACATATTAACATTGAATGTTGCTCGTAGACGGTGTTCTAGCAAAGCAGCAGTGGACTATTATAGATGATAACATGTTTTAGAGTACAAATGTGAACATGGTGGAGGCCCTTAAGATCGACCCAATGGTGATCTCGACCATGATCGGCCCCGCCTTGGTGAGAAAGATTCTGATTGATTGTGGAAGTTCTATGAACATCATTTTCAAGAAGGCATACAAATAGATGTTACTAAAAGCCAAAGATCTGAAACCATGCAAAGCCCATATTCATGGTTTTAACGATATTGCAACTGAAGCGATAGGCTTTGTTAAGATATCAGTGGAAGAGATGACAACCTAAGGAGAGTGCAAGTGCTGACGTTTGTTGTGATGGACGTGCTCCGCATACAATGCTTTTATAAGCCGATCGGTCGTTGCTGAATTCAGGGGAGCAATCGACAATTAGTGTCTGACCCTCAAATTCTTGACAGAGAATTACATGAGAATTATCTATGAAGATCAGGTGACCGTACTTGCATGTTTTGTAGTTGAGTTGAGAGACGCTTGGCGAATGGAGAAATGAAAGGATGTGAAGAAGCCTCTTTGCATCAAAATCAATGTAGCTTAGCAATCAACATCCAAGCCTTGGCTCCAACAGTATAGTTAGTTCTATAAAGATATAGATCTGAGTGATGATGAAGAGGGGTATAAAGAAACTAAGGCTGCACCTTCTGAGCTAACGATAGGCATCATGGTCGGCCACTATGACCCATCATGTGTCCTAAAGATCGGATCATAGCTTAGTGCAACAATGATGAAGGAATTAGCTGGCTTTCTCCAAGCGAATCTTAATGTGTTCGCTTAGATCCATTCCGTCATGTGTGGGATCTTACCAACTATCACAAGCCATGCATTGAACATCAACCCAAGGCATGTCCCGGTGAAACAAAAAAGACATAGCATGTATCCGGAGAGATCCACTGCACTCAAAAAGGAGGTGGAAAAACATAAAAACAATGGGTTTATCCACAACATCCTCTGCCGTAATGGGTATCCAATCCAGTTCTTGTGAGAAAGGCTAATGGGAAGTGGCGAACGTGCATCGACTACTCAAACCTGAACAAGGTATGGCCAAAATACAGCTTTCCACTTCCGAGGGTCGACCAACTGGTAGACTCTACTGCTGGACATGAACTACTTTCATTCATGGACGCGTACTACAGATACAATCAGAATTCAATGCACATCCCAGACTAGGGACACACCTGCTTCATTACCGATCTGGGATTATACTGCTACGTTATGATGCCTTTTGGACTAAAGAACGCTGAAGTGACTTACCATTGACTGGTCAATCGGATGTTCAGAGACCAGATCTGGTGATCGATGGAAGTATACATGGATGATATGTTTGTGAAAACACGGCGATCAAATGATAACATTGATGACTTGACGGAGATGTTCCGTGTTCTTAGAAATATGGAATGAAGCTTAACCACTTGAAGTGCTCTTTCGGCATAGCATTAGGAAAATTACCTTGTTTCATCGTCAACTATCATGGAATTAACGCCAATCCCAAGAAGATTCCAGCGATAAGGTTCATCCAGGTGCCGAAGACAATCAAGCTAGTGCAAAATCTAAATAGGAAGGTCACTGCCTTGAGCCAACACATCTCCAGAGCTAGTGAAAAATGCATTCCTTTCTTCGATTAAATCAAGAAGGGGAAGAGAAACTTTGAATTGATGTAGGAACTATTGATGCATTTCAAGCTTTGGTACATCACTTAGAGAGACCCTCCATATTGTCTAAGCCACTAGATCATGAAGACTCGTACATCTATATAGTGATGTCAGTACATGCCATGAGCGATGCACTACTGGGCGAAGAGAATCGAATCTAGAGGCCAGTGTATTATGTTAGCAAGTGGTTAACATGTGTTGAAAGGAACTATTCGAAACTAGAGAAGCTCGTGTGTGCCTGTTGATTAAGTCAAGGAAGCTCCGCCTTTATTTCCAGGCTCATCCCAGTAATGTCTTCACCGATTAGCCCTTATGACAGGTCCTATAGCGACCTGAGATGTCTGGAAGGTTACTTAAATGGAACATTGAGCTGAGCCAGTTTGATATAACTTATCTTCCTTGAAGAGCTATCCAGGGACAAGCACCGACAGACTTCGTAGCTGAATTCACTAACAAGATAACTCTCCGAAGATAATGGAGAACCTACCATCAAATGGAAGATGTACACGGATGGAGCATCCACGATTGATGTTCTAGCATTGGAGTTATTTGGGTAACACCCGAGGAACGCTCGATCTGCTATGCCATGAAACTTGACTTCCCTGCAACGAATAACGAAGCTGAATATGAAGCTTGATCGCTTGGCTTAAACTGGCTAAAGAGCAAGGGGTAAAAGCTTTGCAAATTATCTACGATTCAATTGTGATGTATCAACTCAAGGGAGAGTATTAGGCTAAAGGAGCATGACTTGCTCCTTACCTCAACATAGTCCAATAGCTGCTAGCCAATTTCGAGCATTACACCATTACACACATCCCTAGATAATAGAATGAGAAAGCCGACTCACTGGCCAAGCTGGCCAGTTCCAGGGATGCATTGCAAATGGGCTTGCTCCTAGTTGAAGTACTCAACAATCCGAGCATCGACCAGATGGAAATGATTGGGTCTTAAAAAAGAGCTTGAGAAGGAGTCCTGGATGGGTCTAATTAAAGATTATTTGCAAAGGGGAATCCTTTCTGAATGAAGGAATGAAAAACTAAAGAACTTTCGTAAAGCATCATGATACATCCTTCAAGAAGGAGCCATTTATAGAAAGGTTTTATCCTTACCTTTGCTTTGGTGTATCGTCAACGATGAAATCAAGCGATTATTAAGAGTAGTTCATGAAGGAGAATGCGGCGATCATACTGTGGGGTAAATTCTGGCAAAGAAGATGCTCCGTATGGTTATTTCTTGCCAACTATCAATTGATTATGTTAGACTATGTGATAAGTGCCGGATGTTTTGTGAAATTTACGAGAGCCATATCGACAGAAATCACTCAGATTGTCAGTCCATGATAAGAATCACTTGGGGTATTGACATTATCGACTCCTTGCCGATTTCTAAATGTGGTGGGAAGTACGCTATTGTAGCAGTCGATTACATTACTAAATGGGATGAGGCTGAACCTTTGGCCACAATCACTACAAAGAAAGTAATCAAATTTTTTCGTTCGAAACATCATCTTTTTGGTCTTCCCTAAACAATCATAACCGACAATGAGACCCAATTCGATAGTGCTGAGTTCAAAGACTTTTGTCACTAACATGATATCGAGAAAAGATTTATGGCAGTTGCTCTCCCTCAAGCTAATGGATAGACTGAAGCTGTCAACAAAATCATACACACCATTCTAAAGAATCATTTGGAAAAAGCTAGAGGCAAGTGGGTCGAAGAACACCCATCAGCATTATGGCATACAGAACCACCCATAAGTCCATGATTAGCCATACTCAATTTGCTCTTGGCTTATGGCTCCAAAGCCATGATTCCTATAGAACTTGAAATCGTATCTCATCGCATGACTTACTATGACCCAAGAACTAAAAAAGATTTCTTTTTGGAATCTCTAGACATGATTGATGAGAAGCGCAAAGAAGCTGACTTGGAGGCACCTGCACATCGACACCAAGTCGCTTGATACTTTAGTGTTAAAGTCCGATTTAGTACCTTTGAAATTAGTGATCTTTCCTAGCCCCATAAATATGGGTCCGAGATGGGAAGGACCGTATGTAATCAACCAGAAGCATGGGGATGGACCTTTCAAGCTAGCAACTATTGATGCCATCACACTTCCTGGAGCATGGTATAGCGAGCATTTACGACCCCATTTCACTTAGTCTTGTTTCATTTAGTTGCATTTCATTTATAATTTTCTTTTGCATTTGAATGCAAAGCCATGTGATAAGACAGATTCTGTTACTTCTTTTTCAATTTTAAATAAAATACGAAGTTCCTTCCATATCTGCGAATTGTTTATGCAAATATAACAATCGTGATATACGACCAACTTACAATCTATATGCATAACGTAAACCAACAAGTTCCAAGAGTTTGGTGCCAACTAAGTACTCGAGTCCACAATCGAATTAACAAAATGAACGCGACTCGACCATTCATCCATTGATCCTCGCCTACAATCCTACGGGCTGGGTATATAACAAAAAGCGTGTGTGACTCGACCACTCATTAACTAACTCGTTTCCCGGTTCGACGGGAAGAATGTGAAGCAAAAGTGGTGGTGGTATGATAGACCGCTCGTCAACTTTTTTCTTCAGACTTAGGGGCAAGGGAGTTATTCAAAGGAAACGTGATTCGACCATTTCTCAACACAACTTTAGTCCCAAGAATGAGGGTTGGATTGTGAACATCAAACGGCTGTGATTGACCACCCATCGACTAACTCTAATTCCAAGAGTGTGGGTAAGAGTATAAACTAAAAGAATGAGTGCGATTAGACCATTAATTCTCCAACTTTAGGCTAAACATGATAGGAGGAGTATAAAATCATCATGGATGGGATCCTACCATCCACGAACTCGCTCTGCCAACCGAAGACCGAGGGCAAAAGTATAATCACTTAGCCGCTGAACATGACAGCATAACACTGTGGCTCATACCTTGTGTTTGATATGACTTAATACCACGCTGAAAGGAGGCCTTGAGATGGATTTTTCAAATCGACGCCCGAAGCAATGGGCAACCAAAAGACAGTGCAAATTGAACGTCAAGGGATGAGTTACAAGTACACTAAATGGGAAACGTAATAGCTCGAACACTTAGACACAAAAGATGAACAGAAATGAAAAATCTTTATTCACATACTGAAACTTGAAAATTAAATACAAGTTTATTTCGAAAAATAAAAGCCAAAAACAAGGGCCGTACTCGCATAACCGCGGCCAAAAAAAGATATTGGCTACCTAGGTATTTGAACTACCTAAGCCAGTTTGATGGCTATTTCTCCCCTTTTTGGGGATTCTTCGGGATGGATTTTCCAGAGCTACCGCCACCTCCTCTCCTCTTCGCCCTTTTTTGCCCTTACTACCCCTAGGAGAGATGCTTTCAGAAATAGGGGCTGCCTCACTTTGGGATACAAAAGGATTAATCTCCTCAAGAGTGATGCCGTTTTACAATATTGCATGAAGCCAAGTAATATCCACTTTGGCACTCTCCTTCTTGGCTTGCAACTATAGCTCCTCCTTTTTAATGTGCTCCTTTATGCCAAGTCTACTAGTGTGTTCATATGCATGGGTCACTACGACGTCCTCTACTTCATCCTGGCCTTGCTAGTTATTAATTTTTCTTTATCTAGAGCCACTATGAGTTCAGCATCTAATCCGGGAGTCTCCACTTGTTGATCGATGGGAGCCACATGTACAGTAACGACTATCGTGGACCTTGTGGTAAGCACTTACCGTCTAAGGAAACATCAACATCGGGAGCATGGACAAATGTGGATGGACCTGCAATTTCATGAAGAACAATGAGCAAGGCAATGACTATCGACTCGAGATGTAAACCTTCTAGAGTGTCGGAGAAGTAAGAGATATGCCTTCACTAGATTGGCCTTTGGTCCTATGTAGTTAAAGCGCTCGGTATATTCAGTATGGCATAGGTGAAAAAAGTCATAGCGGAGATACAACAAGGATACAACAGGATATAGCGAATGACTCTAAAATAACATATAAAACTCATACTTAATGTTTTTACAAATATATAAATGATAGCTAAATAAAAATTAACATTCAATTGAATTATAATTAATACATAAATAATTTTAAAGAAAAACATGTGCGAATATATTGTAAATATATGTAAAACTGTTATATAACATAATTGAATTTAGTAGAATGTTAGAGTATTTTCGTTTCTGAAAATATGTTGAAAATTCAATTAAATAAATTAATTTCAAAATTTTCATAATGTATAAATATCTTTTTTTAGTTTATTTCTTTTAAAGAAGATATAGCGTAAATAACGGAATATAGTCAAAATAACGGGATATAGCGGAAATAGCGGGATTAAAGCGGAAAGGCTATATTTAGGGCTATATGGAAATATCGTAGCGGTAGAAATCTGCTATGAGATATAGCAATATTATAGCGGGATAATAGCGCGGCATTAACTACATAGCTTCGGCCATAGTTGGAGTGCCGCCTTCCAAAATCGAAGACAACCGAAAAGATTTTACATCCCTGGATGATCTGGATCGTAGCCCGAATCCTTTTCCAAGGAATGAGAAATTGAAGCACCAGTTGCTTGAGTAGTAAGAGGATCTTGGGAACCAGACCCCGAGGATTCGCCGCCATCTTTCCCCTTTGCAGTGGTTGTTGGATCGTTGAGCATCAAGCTCTTCATCGCACAGGATTTCGTGCAAGAGCTACTCTTCATCCGCTTCAACACCACCGAGGGACTTCTTTTTCAAATCTATAATATGGTTCCAGGCTTTGACGAGCGACTCGAGATACGCCTCTCAAAGGAAGTGGAGGTTGCGATTCATCAAGATGGATGCATTGTAATATATCATCAACAGATCGAACTCGTCTTTTATCTTTGTACGACTAGCCTCCCTAGCATCTTCCTTAAGGGCCTCCATCTGCACAAGTTGTCTATCAGCCTCTATTTTAGCTTCACGAGCCTTAACAATCTCCTCGCAGTAATGTTGAAACTTCAGCTGAGCCTCAAGTTTCTCCTACTTTTCCTTCTCAAGCTCCTCCTCAACCTATTTAATTTTTATAAAACTTAGTTAACTTAGTTAAATTTTAATAAAACTTAACTAATCTACATAAATTTATTTAACATTTATAAAACTTGGTTAAGTTATTATTATTATTATTATAAACTTAGTTTATTTTTATCAAACTATAGTGGTTGTTATTATTATAACTTGGTTAATATTTATCAAACTTAGTTTATTATTATTATCATTATTATAAACTTGTTAATTTTTATAATACTTGGTTAGCTTTTATAAACATGTTTAAATTTATAAAACTTAATTAATTTTTATAAACGTACTTAATTTTATACAACTTAGTTAATTTATTCAAAATGATGTTGTTTATTATTATTATTATTATAAACATAATCAATTTTTATAAACTTTGTCAATTCTTATAAAACTAATTTAATTTTTTTCCTACTAGAACTAATAATAATGACCTATCGTGTACATATCATACTAATTTGTTTTATAGATCTATGAATTTGGCATAATAACACTACATTGGTAAACAATGAATCTTACATCTTTCATCTTTATTGTTTTATTGTTTTATTTTTATTTTTTTAGCTTATTTTTTATCATTTTATTTCAAATAAATGATAAAACTTGGAGTTATAATTTTATTCTTTTATAGTTCTAAACCAAATGATAATTATTTTATGGGAATGAGTATAATTAATACTATGACATTCCCCTATTCATTTAATGGAGCACACTAACTAGTACTATAACATGAGCAGAGACCGGGGACCCATTAGCAAGTGCGTGGATCACAACTGTAGTTGGATCTACACATACAGCCTCTGTTCTCTTCTCTTTCGTATCCTCCCTCTTCAAACTTCTTGCAAATCATTCATAATCATTTAATAGCTTTTACAGTTCAGAACAGAATTTGATAGCATCAACTTATATATAGCGGTAGTAGCAAGTACCCATTAAGAGGAGTTGCATCAAGGATGACAGTTCTTGAAGTGGCACCTCTCCCTTCAACATAATCTGTATTTCTCTTGCAGCTACAACCATAAAAAACACAACAGTTAATTACCTGGATAAAAACTTAGTTAATTAAATCATCAGATCAACACATCAGAAGCAGCCATTACATTTGTAGTTGGATCTGCACTTGCTGCTTGTACCACAGTTATCGCATGAAGATGACATTCTTATCTATCTATTAAAGCTCTTAGTCTGAAGATGCCGCCTCATTACGTACCACATTAACTAATGATGTAGCCTCATTTTTGAGTACATAGTTAAAACTTCAGGAGAAACTTTTGAGCCATTAGGATAGGAGTACAATCTAAATCTATAAGACATTCACACTTATCATTTAGTTCGTTTGAGTTGCAAGCTTAGCGTTCAATATTAAATGTGCTCTAACTGCTACTTTAGGTAACATAAGTTTAATTGAAAATTTTGTTAACAATCACAACTTCCCACAGTTAGCACATTGATAATATTAAAAATTAGAAAAAAAACCGATTGTAATAGCAAATGTAGATTATTCACGCCAAAAGCTTATTTTGATAATTTCGAGTAGAAAAAAATGAACGAATATATATTAAAAACCTAACTATCAAGTCAAAAGTCATATGATTTTACTAAATATGTGAGGAGAAACAACCTTTATTTAAATAAGTATAACTACATGGGTAAGTACTCATGGATGGAGCATAAATTTGAGCAATTTAGTTCAATACCATTATCTTATTTGTTCATGCTTATTTCACTATGTGAATTCAAAAAATTTGATTTCAACTATAGATTTTTGTTGTATAATTCTTTCATATGAGTTATTAATCTAGGATCGCATTTCGATCGTTTCTTTTAAGAACATAAATTCAATTATATCACATACAAATTTATAAGGATTATCTTTAATATCATACTAACTGATGGTTATCATTAATATCGGTATATATTTATATACATAAGCATAATTTAATTCATGTTTGATTTCTTTAGCTAATATAAAATACATAGCTTATTAATGTATATAAAATTCATAAATTAGGCGCTGAAAAATACTTTGAATAATGTCATAAGAATATACACATGTGAACAAATATCAAATTTTTAGTTAATATAATTTAAATATGAATACCAATCACCAATGACAAATAAAAAAATGTATTCAATACCTCCTTGATTCATCTTGTAGGTCGCAGCATTCCTTCGGTGGTTGTGCATCTTAAAATTCTTCAGATGTCACAGAAGATTATTTATATGTTACATATATTAGGTAGTTGGTTCTTAAGTCTACTGCTACCAGGTTGGCCTTTGATGCAACACCAATAGACACTTTAGCTAGATACAGTTGATTCACTGCAACTAGTAGCCAAACCACACTCAACTTTAGCTCTTTCAGTGACTTAGGCACCCAACACTTAGTTAATCAACTTTATCCAACATTCATCCACTTAGCTTCAATAGTTGCTCAAACAATCCGGCAATTCATGCTTCAGTCGTATGGTTAGGCGCTCCTAATTGTTCAATCAGCTGCTTCTCCAATACTCTATTTGGTAATGTTACACTATAAGTCCTTCAGCTATTACAACCAGATAGTAGGTCAACTCTAGGCATACAGTAGCAATTTGTTAACCCAACACCCAGTAACTCACTCGTCACACAATTAGTTAACCCTACTTCTCCACTCACATAGCAGCTCACCTTTAGCTTGTAATAGAACCAGTTGGCATAGTGTTGCATTATGGAAGTGTAGCATAACAAAAACCTATTTTACTTCATTCGGTTCACATACATACATACATACATACATACATACATACATACATGCATACATACATACATGTTGGAATTCCTTAACAAATAAAATGAATGAAATATACAAAGTCCCACATTGCCAAATTATTGAAGCTATATTGGTTTATATATGGCTTTCTCATGAGGAGGTTGGGGGCCTGGGGATCCCAAATGTATGCTTCGTTGTGAGTAGGGAGGTCATGCATCTCCACCACACGCGCGCGCCGCCGCCGTCCGACCGACCGAACCGGGCCGGGTTTGGGTCTAATATGATTGAAGTGGCGCGGGCAAACAGAAGCAAATAGCAGGCGGGTGCGACTGTACGAAGTGGTACGGACGCGACTGTTTGAGCGAACGGGTGCAGACACGACCGTTCGGAAGAGGTACGGACCAACTATAAATAAGAAGGAAAACTGATCACTTTCCTCACTTATTTTTCAGAATCCGAATCTTCTTCTTCTCTTCTGCTACCATACTCTAAATCACAGAGTGATATACTCATTGCAATCTCGAGCAGAATACGTCTGTTGTATCTTGGGGGAATTTTGAAATAAAATGCTTAAGGAAATTGTTACGACAAGCCTCAGACGGAATTTCCTTTATAATCCGGTTAGAATTCTAGTTTGTTTATATATTTTATACATTATTCTATATTCTATCTGTTATTCTGGTTATACTATTTATTCAAAATAGTATAACGATGTTGTTGTAACTTATTTACAACTTTCATACTGTTTTAGTAAATAATACATAATTCTAGTGCAGTCGAAATCTGAGTTATAAACTTGTGCGACGAGTTTATAATTGATTATTCTCTGTTTTGGTATACTAGACGTATGACATCTTAAGAATTTTACTGTTTTCTTACTAAAACAGAGATGACATCAGTAGAATTTTCAAAGAATATGTATTCTGATTGTGCTATTAATAAAATTGAAGTTTCTTATTTGCTTGAGCATGAAATTTTACCATGGCATGCTAGATTGGGATTCATAAATTTTCGCAAAATGAAAACATTATCAAACTTGAGTTAATTCTAAAATTCCAAGTAGATAAGAACTACAAATGTGATACATGTGTAGAAGCAAAAATGGTAAAACAACCATTTAAATCTGTTGACAGAAGCACCGAACCATTAGGTTTGGTACATACAGATTTATGTGATTTTAAATCACTACCTACAAGAGGTGGGAAAAAGTATTTCATTACTTTTATTAACGATTATACACGATATTGCTATGTATATCTTTTAAATAGTAAAGATGAAGCAATAACAGCTTTTATAAAATACAAGGCTGAGGTAGAAAATCAGTCAAATAAAAAGATCAAGATACTAAGATCTGATCGAGGTGGAGAATATGAATCACCATTTGAACAATTCTGTGAACAAAATGGAATAATTCATCAAACAACAGCTCCATATTCACCACAACAAAATGGTGTAGCCGAGAGGAAGAATAGAACGTCAAAAGATATGATTACTGCCATGGTTTTAACTTCTGGTCTACCGACGAACTTGTGGGGGGAAGCCTTAAATATGTCTAATCACATATTAAACAAAGTTCCTCACAATAAAACGGGAACAATTCCATATGAGATATGGAAAGGACACGAACCAAGCTTTAAATACCTCAAAGTGTGGGGGTGCTTGGCCAAATTTCCAGTTCCGCCTCCCAAGAGAGTCAAACTTGGACCAAAAACAGTAGATTGTTATTATCTTGGGCCAGCCCAAAATAGTAGTGCCTACAGATTTTTGATATTCAAGTCTGATATAACGGATATTCATGTAAATACAATCATGGAAGCAAGAGATGCCTCATTCTTTGAAGATGTGTTTCCGCACAAAAGAAATGAAGGAAATAATATCCCAAAAAGGACAAGGGAAGAATCAAACGATTCACATGAAGATGAAACTCATCATCAAATTGCGATGCTGAACCAAGAAGAAGCGTAAGGGCTAGAACTTCCAAAACATTTGGTTCGAACTTTTTTACATATGTATTAGAGCACGAACCTCAAACATACAAGGAAGCAATGTCATCTTCTGAATCCTTATGTTGGAAAGAAGAAATTCAAAGTGAGATTGATTCAATTCTAAGTAACAAAACTTGGGAAATTTTTGATATTCCACCAGGAATAAAACCAATTGGCTGAAAATGGATTTTCAAGAAGAAATAAAAGCAGATGGCTCTATCGACAAGTATAAAGCCAGATTAGTGGCGAAAGGATATCGTCAAAAAGAAGGAGTAGACTTCTTTGATACATATTCGCCGGTAACATGAATAACCTCTATAAGAATGTTAATAGCAATTGCATCCATCTATAATCTAGAGATTCATCAAATGGATGTAAAAACAGCATTCTTAATTGGAAATCTCAACGAGGAAATTTACATGGAGCAACCTGAGGGATTTATTTCCAAAGGAAATGAAAAGAAAGTCTGTAGATTAGTCAAATCATCATACAGACTAAAACAAGCTCCAAAGCAATGGCACGCAAAATTTGATAGTGTCATGATGAGAAATGGTTTTCGTATAAATGAATGTGACAAATGTATTTATTATAAACAAATTGGAAAATCATATGTAATGATCTGTCTATATGTGGACGATATGCTAATACTCGGTCCAAATACTCAGGTAATTGAGACCGTAAAGAAAATGTTGATCAACAATTTCGACATGAAAGACTTGGTTGTTGCAGATGTTATTTTGGGAATGAAAATAATAAGAACACCTAATGGAGTTGAGTTATCTCAATCACATTATGTAGAAAAAGTGATTGAAAGATTTAAAAAAATTTAGAATAAAAGGAGTAAATACACCTTTTAATCCATCAGAAGTACTGCATAAAAACACTAATGAGAGTGTAATGCAACTGGAATATTCTCGTGTAATAGGATGTCTCATGTATCTCATGAATTGCACAAGACCAGATATAGCTTATGCAGTAAGTCGATTGAGCAGGTATACAAGCAACCCAGGAAAGGAACACTGGAAAGCACTAATGAGAGTGCTTGAATATTTAAAAAATACCACAAATTATTCCTTACATTATGGAAAATATCCTGTCGTCTTAGAAGGATCTAGTGATGCAAATTGGATTGCTGATTCAGAGGAATCAAAATCAACGAGTAGTTATGTCTTTCCCTTAGCAGGGGCAGCAGTGTCATGGAAATCTACTAAACAAACATGCATAGCTCGATCCAATATGGAATCAGAGTTCATCGCATTAGATAAAGTAGGCGAAGAAGCAGAATGGCTTCGTCATTTTTTAGAAGATATTCCATTTTGGCCTAAACCTGTACCGACCATATGCATACACTGTGATAACCAAGCTGCGTTAAGCAGAGCGCACAACTTTGTGTATAATGGAAAATCACGACATATTCGTCGACGCCATAACACAGTTAGGCAGTTACTCTCAAATGGAACTATTTCCATAGATTATGTGAGAACAAATGATAACCTAGCGGATCCATTTACTAAAGCTTTATCAAGAGAGAAAATTGACTGCGCATCAAGGGGAATGGGTTTAAAAGCCTAAACCAACAAGAGTTACCTTATACGGAAACCTATCCTAGCGACTGGAGATCCCACGGACTAGGATCAATAGGCAAACCAGTTCTGAGTAACTCAAGACGTAATGCATTTGCGTGGACATAGTCCAACTCCATTCCTATGGTGCACAATATAAATGCATGCCTACAGAAGTATTTAAAGGTTAAAACTATGTTTTTTAATGATGATCATATCTTGGAAATAACAAGTGGGGTATATGTAGGATACTCTTAATGGTTGCGATCACCTATGTTAGTGTGAGTTGGGTCGGCTCCATGAGAATATTAAAAGGCTTTTATTCTCTAAAACACTCGTAGAACCAAAAATTGTTCAGGACCAAAATGAACACAACCAAGAGATTGGATGAGAAGGGAATCAATGCTTTGTAAAGCTTATTGTCTGGATATACAATAAAGACCGACGGTTCAAGATGAAATAATTCACCGATTAGCCAAGTAGATCCGATAAGTTTTAACTAAGGAAAGTTCAAAGTGAAATATCTACTTATCCACGATAAAGCATTATTCCATATATACTCTGTGATATTTCGCTTTGTGTGGGGGATATGTATATTATCATTCATGTGGGGTATTGTTGGAATTCCTTAACAATAAAATAAATGAAATATACAAAGTCCCACATCGCCAAATTATTGAAGCTATATTGGTTTATATATGGCTTTCTCATGAGGAGGTTGTGGGCCTGGGGCTCCCAAATGTATGCTTCGTTGTGAGGAGGGAGATCATGCATCTCCACCACACGCGCGCACCGCCGCCGTCCGACCGAACCGAACCGGGTCGGGTTTGGGTTTGGGTCTAATATGATACTCGTATTTTTACTGCAACTGGACCGGGCTTTTTTAACAATTGCAGGCTATACGAACGGACGCGACTGTTCATAAGCAAACGCGGATTGCTGAGGAGGTGCGACTTCTGAAGCGGGCATGGGTTGAATAGGTGCGAACACAGGCGGGTGCGAAGCGGGTGAATGGATGCGGCATGAGCGGGTGCGACCCGATTGAAGTGGCGCGGGCAAACAAAAGCAAATAGCAGGCGGGTGTGACTGTACGAAGTGGTACGGACGCGACTGTTTGAGCGCACGGGTGCAGACACGACCGTTCGGAAAAGATACGGACCAACTATAAATAAGAAGAAAAACTGATCACTTTCCTCACTCATTTTTCAGAATCCGAATCTTCTTCTTCTCTTCTTCTACCATACTCTAAATCACAGAGTGATATACTCATTGCAATCTCGAGCAGAATACGTCTGTTGTATCTTGGGGGAATTTTGAAATAAAATTCTTAAGGAAATTGTTACGACAAGCCTCAGATGGAATTTCCTTTATAATCCGGTTAGAATTCTAGTTTGTTTGTATATTTTATACATTATTCTATATTCTATCCGTTATTCTGGTTATACTATTTATTCAAAATAGTATAACGCTGTTGTTGTAACTTATTTACAACTTTCAAATTGTTTTAATAAATAATACAGAATTCCAGTGCAGTGGAAATCTGAGTTATAAACTTGTGCGACGAGTTTATAATTGATTATTCTCTGTTTTGGTATACTAGACGTATAACAAAACATACATACGTATGTATGTATATACACATGTGTGTGCGTGCATGCATGCTTATGTTTTATCACTCTTATTGATCATTTATTTGATGATCTTACTTCATATGCAACGTCACCCATCAAACTCGTTGATGGCTTTTGGAATTCTTATTTAACAATACAATGAGTGCTCTCCTCACAGTAAGGACCACTCTTTCGTTAATTTTTTTAAGGAATGACATTATATGCATCTTCACCTGTAATAAATGCAGCTGGCACTACCTAAACAAGGAGAAGCAAGATGTTATGTTTGCTTACTGACTGAGATAAAATGAGACTGATTTGGTCTCAAGTGTTCATGTGCAAATCCAAACAAGTGTCTATGTGTTTTCAAGATTAAGTATTCGATATAAGTAGAAACTAAAACCATCCATCTAGTACAATTTTATTTAAGCTGCTTAAATGTTGTATGTAAGAGCATTCACTATAGAAATGTCAAAATTGATGTTATTGTGGGAAGTTAGTTAGCAGCTCAATGTATGTTTTTTTTTTACATTGGTTAATTGACCTTAATTAGTCTTGGTCTCAAAACCTCATTCCCTTCCTCTTGGGGACATCTTCATATTGGTAGTTTTACTTTTCATGTACAAGAATTTCATTTTATTTTTCTTAGTAGATAAATCTTTTGTTTAATTATGACTTGGAGTTTAGCCTGCATAAAGAGGTATAATACATATTTATATATCAGTGATTTATTTTGTTAAACTAAAACTAAAATCAACGACTAAAATATGATCAAATTTGAAACTGTTCATGATATTAAGCATAAGTACTTGAAAAGATGTGATGGATGCTTAAGTACTTTATCAATTTTGTAAGGATTAACTGGCCATAAATTACAAAATATTTGGACGTGCAAATGAAACTTCCTTAAAATTAGTGAGCAGTGATGCAAAAAAAAGGCAAGGCAGTCGATAGAGAGACCCAACAAAAAGATCATGATTCAAAAAGTTTAAAATGGTGGAAACTAAAAAATGCTAACCTTATTACCGGTGCAACTATGCATTTTACTACTTGTGATGGGAACACTTCAATTTCAAAGAAAACTAAAACATCACATGACCATGAACATTTGCATTGTGAAGTGTCCCTAAATATGGGAGATGCTAAATTTAAAAACTATATATTTAATACAAAAAGATGGTGTTGTTCTACTAACAATCCATGAATTCTAACATAGAAACCAAAATCTCTTGCAACTCAGACCAAAACCCTAATCCAGCAAATAATCAAGTGAATTAATTACTTCCTAATCAACCTACTTGATTTAACTTTCCCACCATCAATATGTTTGAACTTCTTTCCGATGATAAGGCTAATGAAGAATGGGGTTACTCGGAGCTTTGAATTTGTCTTTGAAGAATTAGAAACTAGCAAGAATAAAGTTATTACATGCAAATTCTTGTGCATGCGACTGCTCCAACCTTTTGTCAACCAATAGCCAACAATTCACGAAACTCAACCAAAATGTGCTATCACTACCTCAAAAATACCCTAAAAACCTCTACCCACATTTTCTGACTCCATTGTACTAGCTTCATCAAATCCTGCCATTGACTTCGCCTCACTAGAATGTTAATATTAAAAAACTAAAACTAAGATATTTGGATCCATTGTGACACATGGAGTGTATCAAAATTTATTTAAGCAATTGTATTAGCTTGATGATGATGATTAAACAATAGTTCGATAATTTAAGAAAGGATTAATAGAACAAACATGAATAAAATAAATCCACTAACCTCATCAACGCTGTATTTATTAACATCATCTCTTTCTGAAGCACATCCATCAAATCCGTCTTTAAAAATATTTCCGCTGCGTTTTTGTGTTCCTGAGGTATGCAAAGATTGAAATGGTGGTAGTGATGTGCCCAAGGAAGCACTATAACTATGTCCAATATTTTAAGGCATGCCTGTTGTCTTTGCCAATTATCCCATTGGCGAGCTCATTTGGTAGTGACTTGAACCCTAACTGAAGCATATCGATGACCATCGGTAGTCCATTTCTTACTGGACATTTAAAACCTTAACCTAACTAGAGTAGAAAATTTGGATCACTGGGTGGAGGTGAGGTAGAGACTGTGAAGGAAAAGTAGAGGAACAAATTTATATTTTGTAATTTTACAAAATTTTGAAAGGGGGGAGAAAGTGGGAATAAAGGAGAAATATTGAAGAGAAAATTCGAATTCAACAGTACTGTGCAAAGAAAGTGAATTCTACTAATCGAAGAAAATGTACCGTCTAATTTTTCGTGTCCCGCCTATGATTTTTGGTTGAAGTATTATTTAATTTTTGTTTTGACTTCTTAAAATGCACAACAGTAGCATATGGATTGAAACGTTGGCATATTATGCTACTAATATTATTTTTCCTTGGAGTGTCCCCAAATTGAACAGCAAAAATGTCATCAAAATATTACCCATCCGACGTATTCTTCGTCTATTTTTTCCGCATTATCCATCCTGCAGTCAACATTCCAATTGCACTAGATTTGAGAAGAATTTATTCGCTAGACTACCTTAACTAATGGTTGAACTACCGATAATGGTTGTTTTTGCTGTTGAATGCCTTGGTCAAATACTCGAGATAATTTATTTTTCACATACGTTATTATTGCAACTTCATTTTCCATGTTCCCTTTATATCTTCGTCTAATTTATTGTTGACTGTACTGTAATAACATTTAGTATGGTTTAGTTTACTTCTATAGTTTTTTCGTTGATGTTGTAAGCTCTAATTCTAACTCCACGGTCTTAGGCTTCAATTTAAGGCAAAATTGTAGGCTTCGGCTATGCTTCATTAATTTCTCATACATGTATCTTGATTAACATTTATTACATTTTGAATCTTTAAGTAGAATTTGTATAGTAGTTGTGATGTCTGTTTTACCAATCCATATGCAATTACAAGGGTCGGTCGATTTTTTGTGTTATCTATTTTTAGATGTTTGGTATGTTTGGTACGTCACTTTCTCATCAATGTAATCTTGGGGATGGGACCGCCCATCAGTTTGGGTTTAAAAATTAGGTGTCACAATATTGTCCACTCATTTACTTTCAAGATTCACCCACAGTTATTTTCTTAAAGCACTTCTCTACATTTGCATAAGATGTTTAAACAGTTTCTAAGGATGGCACATGATGGTTGTCTTAAACTTGCCATTGCTAATATTTGCAGCTGCACTTCCTAATCCTTATGTTCGTTAATGCAAATTTCACAAATCCGTTGTTACTTATGCAGAATTTTTTGTTTACTATCTACGTTCATATCAAAGAGTTCAAGAATGACAAATTTCGAGGAGACTGGTACATTAGTGGAACTGTGGTTTGCTGATGCATTTAGCTAGTTTGTAAGAAAGTTTGCTTAGTTAAACAAAATTTTCATATGTAGTCATTAGAGCATTAGTGAAACATTGTTGGGAACTACTGATTTTAGCGCTTCTAGAAAAAATACTATCATATTTTTGAATCCGACTCAGATTATAAGAGTTAGAATTACTCTTTTTTGTTCTTTCTGCTTTGTAGCTTAAACCGCAATATCTACTCTCTACATGCTTCAGCTTAGATTGGTTGTTTCATCCATTCTGTAAAATAATGAATTCTTTGCAATCTTAAACAAAGATGTCGACAACATTAATTTTATATTAACTAGATTCATGTAATTAACTTCCCATCGATGATGCACATCTCTACTACTAATAAAGAAAATTCATTCAACTAATTTACTCGGTGTCTTTATGAAATTACAAAAATGCCCTTGCTTTTTATTTACATGTTTGCGTTTAAACAAAATATTAACGCATGCAATAATACAAATAGCCCGTCAATAATACAAATAGCCCGTGTGCAAAGCACGGGCCCATACTGGTAGATAACTAGTAATTGTACGTTTCTTCCCGTTACTGACACCTAAAGTTGTGTTGTATTGATAAAATATAACCATTGAACATATGAAACTTATTTACTTAATTTTTTAAAGCAAGTTTGCTGTAATACATGTTCAGTTGTTTTACTTTAGGTTTTTCCTATATGGACTGTTATCATCAGAAAAACAAAAATACTTCATTGGCTCTTTCAAGTCTACACTATATAAATAAGGGCACATAACTTACTACATCTTTCCATGTACGAAACACGTGCCTCATGCTAATCAATAATATTGTATGATATCATTGTTGAAAGGATATTTTTGTATAGCAAGATAAATAATATTATTTAGAAGAAAGTATTAACATTTTGAAGCAGATGATAGTAATGTGGAATTGAGTGTGGAACATTACTAAATTTAAGTTGAATATCATATATGAGTGGAATAATAATAAATTAATTTTATATAAATCTAGAATAAATTATTACTATTTAAAGAAGTTGAAGTTTGAATAAATAATAATAATAAGATTCTAAAAGTTTTCGTAATAACCTTTTCCTTTAATTAAATTACAACAATAAAACATTCGACACAAGTTTATACTATTTTAATATTCATTCCAGAGTAAACAAACGAGAATAGTAAAATGGATTGGATAAAATAAAAGTTGATTACTAGTATTATGACGACAAATAATAAAGGATGTTTTGAAAATATTTTGAGCTAAACAATTATTCCTTTTATAAATAATGATATAGTTTGAGTATTTTGAAAAGTATAATACTATATTCAAAAACGATGAAATTCGATTAATGTTATATTGGTTTGAACATTATAATTTGATTAGTTGGTTCGTATGATGTTGGCGGAAAAATAATACTTATTATGTCTTTAGAGGGGATTAAATGAAAAGTACTATTATTTGCTAACGTACTAATCTATTACTTTAACTTAAAAAGCAGGAACTAACGATTGCTTGCTTGTCTCTGTTATTTCCTTGGATTTTTAAATACTCGAATATTATTTCACCATATGTCTGTTGTTATCCGACCTTTTGACCCGGCTATATTTGAATTAATTGGACAACTTAGACTCGATGATATACAAGGCAAGTAGTTCGAAGAGGCGATCACAGAGACCAGAGAACAAGTATAGACAATAATATGAAGTAAGAATCAAGCGAAGCCAAGAGATAGACTCAGTGGAACATTCTAGTGTAGGTTAGTGCTTCCCTTTAGGCAGGGGATCAGATCGGATCACTAGCTATGAACAGCTTGAATCAGTAGTTCAACACCATGTGATACGATCGATATCTTTAAAAAAAATATGAAAGCAACTATGCAAACAACTTTGGAAACATGAAGCCAACTTGGAGGGGGCCCACACAACCGATTACGCACCGCTATGTGGATGCCTCGACCGATCGGCCCTATTCGCTTATCATAGGGAATTGGGCCTCGAAAGTTTCTAGGTGATCTCATCTACATTTGGAGATTCTGCTGACAAATTTTCAGAAAGATATTTGATCGTTTATGCCTATGAATACAGAGTTCACACCTCATTTGAGGGGTGTTTACACTATTTTTTTCTTTGTACTCCATTGTAATTACGGATTCTGATAAGATCCCTCTTCTACTCAGAAATTCAAGTGATTATAAAGCAATTTCATAAAAGTGGACGTAGGCATTAAATGTCGAACCACTATAAATATGTTTGTTGTTGATTTTTATTTATTTTCTACTTGTTTCCTCTGTTGTCATTTAAATTTATTCATTTATTTCTGTACATATAATCTATTCGGTGTTTGTACCAACTTTTGGTGCAAACATTTTGGTGCTTTCGCGAGAAACGAATTCTCAGCCTGATTAGATTTCATCATCTACTATGGATTTCCATATGCATGAGATAGAACCAGATTTCTACCGACAAGTTTCCATTTCTACTCGGACTCGAAGAAGATTAAGAAGCTATTACCCATGGCTAGGGGAGAGTCTATTATTTACCATTCTGTTGGAGGCAATGACGATGCTAGCGTTTAACAAGCTGATCGAAATGTACAACCGAAGGCCGCTGATGCCCAGAATCTGGTTGAATACACCAGACCTGATTTTAAAGTCCTAATGAAGGAACTGATGGCAGCAGCTCAACTAGCAAATCCAGGTTAACATCGACCCAATGAACCAGTTGAAAGATCGGCATAGAAAGACTAGGAAGGACCCTACTCCTTATTCAGGATAGAAAAACTCCTCCTCATTCGATCACTATCACAAAAACAGACATCACAATGGATGCATGCGCAGTTGGAGCATCACGAAATCAGGCGATGAACCATGGCCGATCGACATCGAACCCCTGAAGTATCGACACTAAACTCTCTAATTAAGGGGGATCAATATGCAGGTGGAGGAGCTTACTCTGAAGGTACCACAATCAATCAAGGTGCTGGAGCTTAGACGAATATTGTTGAACCGCAACTGAGAGATGACAATAGAGTTGTTGCTCAGGAAATTGGTCAAGAGAAAGAAGAGCCAAGGCAATATGGAACTGCTTACAGGCATGTATCGAGTCATTTACGTGAGGTGGAACACGATTACCACATAGCCCCAACTTTCCAAAGACTAGTCTTAACTTCTAGAGTGAGGTAGGTAGTGAAAGAAAGTCAAGGCTTGACTAACAACAATTGAGGACTCTCCAAAAGTCATACTTCATTTATCGACAACATTCTACATGCAAAATATCCATGGAGGTTTCATATGCCTATGATGCTTGCCTATTTGGAAAAAACCAACCCCAGGTAGCATCTCTTGAAGTATGAATGGCACATGGAGACAATAATGTAGTCAAATGCCGGTGTTTTCCCATTTTTCTAGAAGATGCTGTGACTGTGTGGTTCAGTAAGCTACCACTGCGGTCAACCTCCTCGTTTGATGAGTTATCAAAGGAGTTTTTGGAGTAGTTCCACACGCATACAACTCGCCTAAAGGATGTAACATCACTCTCCAACTTGGTCTAGACTCCTAGGGATTCATTGAAAGACTTTTAAGAAAGGTTTAATACAACTATTACAGAAGTCAGTATCCAAATGATGATGTAATACTAATGGCACTAGCAAGGAGAGTCGGCCCCGATTCCGAATTTGGCAATTGGTTAGCGGGAAAACCTCCTTCTACATTGAACCGTTTCTTTGTAAAGGCGGCTCACTTTCTAAGAAAGAAGGAAACAAAGCGATCCATGAAGAGAGATGTTGCAGGCCAAAGTGCCAAGGGAGTACAAAGTAATGTAGCAGTGAAGTAATCTGGTGATAGTTCCGAGAAAGTTCAAATCAATATTCAGAACAGACCAAATGAGTAGAAGAAAGGCGGTGATTGAAACCATGACCGAAGATGGCATTCCGAGAGAGGGAAGCCGAGGATCCCATCTGATATCTACATGATATTGAATACATCACTGCAGAATGCTTGTCGGTCAACTTGTAACATTATGTAGTACAGTAAAACACCTTCGAAGGAACAGATGGAGAAACAGAGACATCATGGAAAATACTGTAGATTTCATGAAAGTTACGTACATACCACGGATGAGTTCGACACCTCCGTGATGTTATTGAGAATTTAGTTCGAGAAAGAATGTTGCAATTGTTTGTTAAAACCCCGTAGGATAGCGGGCAGGGGTCAGCCGAACCCAATCGAGGACAAGCTCCGGTAAGTGCTGAGGAACCTTAATGGACAGTATGGAGATTATTTATTAATACCATTGTCGGAGGACCACATCTAGTCGATAAAAGATGGAATGAGATGGAGCATTACGTAAACGCTATCAGACATATTGACATTGAATGTTGCTCATAGACAGTGCTCTAGCAAAGCTGCAACGGACTATTACAGATGATAACATGTTTTAGAGTACAAATGCGAACATGGTGGAGGCCCTTAAGATCGACCCAATGGTGATCTCGGCCATGATCGGCCCCGCCTTGGTGAGAAAGATTCTGATTGATTGTGGAAGTTCTATGAACATCATTTTCAAGAAGGCATACAAATAGATGTTACTAAAAGCCAAAGATCTGAAACCATGCAAATCCCGTATTCATGGCTTTAACGATATTGCAACTGAAGCGGTAGGCTATGTTAAGATATCAGTGGAAGAGATGACAGCCTTAGGAGAGTGAAAGTGCTGACGTTTGTTGTGATAGACGTGCTCCGCATACAATGCTTTTATAGGCCGATCGGCCATTGCTGAATTCAAGGGAGCAATCGACAATTAGTGTCTGACCCTCAAATTCCTGATAGAGAATTACATGAGAATTATTTATGGAGATCAGGTGACCGGATTTGCATGTTTTGTAGCTGAGTTGAGAGACGCTCAGCGAATGGAGAAATGAAAGGATGTGGAGAAGCCTCTCTGCATCAAAATCAATGTAGCTTAGCAATCAGCGTCCAAGCCTTGGCTCCAGTAGCACAATTAGTTCTATAATGATATAGATATGAGTGATGATGAAGAGGGGCATAAAGAAACTTAGGTTGCACCTTCTGAGCTAATGATAGGCATCATGGTCGGCCACTATGATCCATCATGGGTCCTAAAGATCGGATGATAGCTCAGTGCAACAATGATGAAGGGATTAGCTGGCTTTCTCCAAGCGAATCTTAATGTGTTCGCTTAGACCCATTCCGACATGTGTGGGATCTTACCAACTATCATAAGCCATGCATTGAACATCAACCCAAGGCATGTCCCGGTGAAACAAAAATGACATAGCATGTATCCGAAGAGATCCACTACACTAAAAAAGGAGGTGGAAAAACATAAAAACAATGGGTTTATCCACAACGCCCTCTACCGTAATTGGTATCTAATTCAGTTCTTGTGAGAAAGGCTAATGGGAAGTGGCAAATATGCATCGACTACTCAAACCTAAACAAGGTATGGCCAAAATACAGCTTTCCACTTCTGAGGGTCGACCAACTGGTAGACTCTACCGCTTGACATGAACTACTTTCATTCATGGACGCATACTACAGATACAATCAGAACTCGATGCACATCCAAGACTAGGGACACACCTGCTTCATTACCGACCTGGGATTATACTGCTATGTTATGATGCCTTTTGGACTAAAGAACGCTGAAGCGACTTACCATAGACTGGTCAACCGGATGTTCAGAGACCAGATCTGGTGATCGACGGAAGTATACATGGATGATATGTTTGTGAAAACACGGCGATCAAATGATTAAATTGATGACTTGAAGGAGATGTTCCGTGTTCTTAGAAATATGGAATGAAGCTTAACCACTTGAAGTGCTCTTTCGGCATAGCATTAGGAAAATTCCCTTGTTTCATCGTCAACTATCATGGATTTAACGCCAATCCCAAGAAGATTCCAGCGATAAGGTTCATCCATGTGCCGAAGACAATCGAGCAAGTGCAAAATCTAAATAGGAAGGCCACTGCCTTGAGCCAACTCATCTCTAGAGCTACTGAAAAATGCATTCCTTTCTTCGACTAAATCAAGAAGGGGAAGAGAAACTTTGAATTGATGTAGGAACTATTGATGCATTTCAAGGTTTGGTACATCACTTAGAGAGACCCTCCATATTTTCTAAGCCACTAGATCATGAAGACTCGTACATCTATATAGTGATGTCAGTACATGCCATGAGCGCCACACTGCTGGGCGAAGAGAATCGAATCTAGAGGTCGGTGTATTATGTTAGCCAGTGGTTGACATGTGTTGAAAGGAACTATTCGAAACTAGAGAAGCTCGTGTGTCCTTGTTGATTAAGTCAAGGAAGCTCCGGTTTTATTTCCAGGATCATCCCAGTAATGTCTTCACCGACTAGCCCTTACGACAGGTCCCACAGCGACTTGAGATGTCTGGATGGTTACTTAAATGGAACATCGAGATGAGCCAGTTTGATATAACTTATCTTCCTCAAAAAGCTATCCAGGGACAAGCACCGACAGACTTCATAGCTGAATTCACTAACAACATAACTCTCCGAAGATAATGGAAGACCTACCATCAAATGGAAGATGTACACGGATGGAACATCCACGATTGATGTTCTAGCATCAGAGTTAGTTGGGTAACACCTGAGGAACGCTCGATTTGCTTCGCCGTGAAACTTGACTTCCCTGCAATGAATAATGAATATGAATATGAAGCTTGATCACTTAGCTTAAACAGGCTAAAGAGCGAGGGGTAAAAGCTTTGCAAATTATCTACGATTCAATCGTGGTGTATCAAGTCAGGGGAGAGTAACAGGCTAAAGGAGCATGACTTGCTCCTTACCTCAACATAGTCCAATAGCTGCTAGCCGATTTCGAGCATTACATCATTACACACATCACTAGATAATAGAATGAGAAAGCCGACTCACTACCAAGCTGGCCAGTTCCAGGGATGCATTGCAAATGGGCTTGCTCCTAGTTGAAGTACTCAACAATCCGAACATCGACCAGATGGAAATGATTGGGTCTTAAAAAAGAGCCCGAGAAGGAGTCATGGATGGGTCTAATTAAAGATTATTTGCAAAGGGGAATCCTTTCTAAATGAAGGAATGAAAAACGACAGAACTTTCATAAAGCATCATGATACATCCTTCTAGAAGGAGCCGTGTATAGAAAGGTTTTCTCCTTAACCTTACTTAGGTGTATCGTCAATGATGAAATCAAGCGATTATTAAGAGTAGTTCATGAAGGAGAATGTGGCGATCATACCATGGGGTAAATTCTGGCAAAGAAGATGCTCTGTATGGTTATTTCTTCCCAACTATCAATATAGACACAATTGATTATGATAGACTATGTGATAAGTGCAGGATGTTTTGCGAAATTTAAGAGAGCCCTATCGACAGAAATCACTCAGATTGTCAGTCCATGATAAAAATCACTTGGGATATTGACATTATTGACTCCTTGCCGATTTCTAAACGTGGTGTGAAGTACGCTATTGTAGCAGCCGATTACTTTACTAAATGGGCTGAGGCCGACCCTTTGGCCACAATCACTACAAAGAAAATAATCAAATTTTTTCGTTCGAAACATCATCTTCTTGGTCTTCCCTAAACAATCATAACCGACAATAAGACCCAATTCGATAGTGCTGAGTTCAAAGACTTTTGTCACTAACATCATATCGAGAAAAGATTTATGGCAGTTTCTCTCCCTCAAGCTAATGGATAGGTTGAAGCTGTCAACAAAATCATAGACACCATTCAAAAGAATCATTTGGAAAAAGCTAGAGGCAAGTGGGTCGAAGAACTCCCATCATCATTATGGCATACAGAACCACCCATAAGTCCATGATTGGCCATACTCAATTTGCTCTTGGCTTATGGCTCCAAAGCCATGATTCCTATAGAACTTGAAGTCGTATCTCATCGCATGACTTGCTATGACCCAAGAACTAACAAAGATTTCTTTTTGGAATCTCTAGACATGGTTGATGAGAAGCGCAAAGAAGCTGACTTGGGGGTAGCTGCACATCGACACCAAGTCGCCTGATACTTTAACGTTAAAGTCTGATCTAGGACCTTTGAAATTAACGATCTTTCCTAGCCCCATAAATATGGGTCTGAGATGGGAAGGACCGTATGCAATCAACTAGAAGCGTGGGGATGGACCTTTCAAGCTAGCAACTATTGATGCCATCACACTTCCTGGAGCATGGTATAGCGAGCATTTACGACGCCATTTCACTTAGTCTTGTTTCATTTAGTTGCATTTCATTTATAATTTTCTTTTGCATTTGAATCCAAAGCCATGTGATAAGACAGATTCTGTCACTTCTTTTTCAATTTTAAATAAAATATGAAGTTCCTTCCATATCTACGAATTGTTTATGCAAATATAACAATCGTGATATATGACCAACTTACATCACTATATGCATAATATAAACCAACAAGTTCCAAGAGTTTGGTGCCAACTAAGTACTCGAGTCCATAATCGAATTAAACAAAATGAACGTGACTCGACCATTCATCCATTGATCCTCGCCTACAATCCTACGGGCTTATAACAAAAAGCGTGTGTGACTTGACCACTCATTAACTAATTCCGTTTCCTGGTTCGACGGGAAGAATGTGAAGCAAAAGTGGTGGTGGTATGATAGACCACTCGTCAACTTTTTCCTCGAACTTAGGGGCAAGGGAGTTATTCAAAGGAAATGTGATTCGACCATTTCTCAACACAACTTTAGTCCCAAGAATGTGGGTTGGATTATGAACATCAAACGGCTGTGATTGACCACCATCAACTAACTCTAATCCCAAGAGTGTGGGTAAGAGTATAAAATAAAAGAATGAGTGCGATTAGACCATTAATTCTCCAACTTTAGGCCAAACATGTTAAGAGGAGCATAAAATCATCATGGATGGGATCCTACCATCCACGAACTCGCTCTGCCAACCGAAGACCGAGGGCAAAAGTATAATCACTTAGCCGCAGAACATGACAGCATAACACTATGGCTCATACCTTGTGTTTGATATGACTTAAGACCACGCTGAAAGGAGGCCTTGAGATGGATTTTTCAAATCGACGCCAGAAGCAATAGGCAACTAAAAGACATTGCAAATTGAATGGCAAGTAATGAGTTACAAGTGCACTAAATGGGAAACGTAATAGCTCGAACACTTAGACACAAAAGATGAACAGAAACGAAAAATCTTTATTCACATACTGAAACTTGGAAATTAAATACAAGTTTATTTCGGAAACTAAAAGCCAAAAACAAGGGTCGTACTCGCATAACCGCGACCAAAAAAAGATATTGGCTACCTAGGTATGAACAACCCAAGCCAGTTTAATGGTTATTTCTTCCCTTTTTAGGGATTCTTCGGGATGGATTTTCCAGAGCTACAGCCTCCTCCTCTCCTCTTCACCCTTTTTTTCCCTTACTACCCTTAGGAGAGATGCTTTCAGAAATAGAGGTTGTCTCACTTTGGGATACAAAAGGATCAGTCTCCTCAAGAGTGAGTCGTTTTACAATATTGCATGAAGCCGAGTAATATCCACTTTGGCACTCTCCTTCTTGGCTTGCAACTATAGCTCCTCCTTTTTAATGTGCTCCTTTATGCCAAGTCACTAGTGTGTTCATAGGCATGGGTCACTACGACGTCCTCTACTTCATCCTGGCCTTGCTAGTAATTAGTTTTTATTTATCTAGAGCCACTATGAGTTCAACATCCGATCTGGGAGTCTCAACTTATTGATCGATGGGAGCTATATGTACAGTAACAACTACCTTGGACCTTGTGGTAAGCACTTACCGTCCAGGGAAACATCAACATCGGGAGCATGGACAGATGTGGATGGACCTGCAATTTCATGAAGAACAATGAGCAAGCCAATGACTATCGTACGCGAGATGTAAACCTTCTCGAGTGTCGGAGAAGTAAGAGATATGCCTTCACCAGATTGGCCTTTGGTCCTGTGTAGTTAAAGCGCTCGGTAGATTCAGTACGAATAGGTGAAAAAAGTCATAGCGGATATACAGCGAGGATATAGCAGGATATAGCTAATGACTCTAAAATAATATATAAAACTCATACTTAATGTTTTTACAAATATATAAATGGTAGCTAAATAACAATTAACATTCAATTGAATTATAATTAATACATAAATAATTTTCAAGAAAAACATGTGCGAATATACTATAAACATACGTTAAACTGTTATATAACATAATTGAATTTAGTAGAATGTCAGAGTATTTTCATTTCTGAAAATATATTGAAAATTCAATTAAATAAATTAATTTCAAAATTTTCGTAATGTATAAATATCTTTTTTTAGTTCATTTCTTTCAAAGAAGATATAGCGAAATATAGTCAAAATAACTGGACATAGCGGAAATAGCGGGGATTAAAGCGGAAAGGCTATATTTAGGGCTATATGGAAATATCGTAGCGGTAGAAATCTGCTATGAGATATAGCAAGATTATAGCGGGATAATAGCGGGGCATTAACTGCAAAGCTTCGGTCATAGTTGGAGTGCCGCCTTCCAAATTCGAAGACAACCGAAAAGATTTTACATCCCTGGATGATCTGGATCGTAGCCCGAATCCTTTTCCGAGGAATGAGAAATTGAAGCACTAGTTGCTTGAGTAGTACGAGGACCTTGGGAGCCAGACCCCGAGGATTCGCTGCCATCATTCCCTTTTGTAGTGATTGTTGGATCACTGAGGATCAAGCTCTTCATCGCATAGGATTTCATGCAAGAGCTACTCTTCATCCGCTTCAACACCACCGAAGGACTTATTTTTCAAATCTATAATATGGTCCCAGGCTTCGACGAGCGACTCGAGATACGCCTCTCCAAGGAAGTGGAGGTTGCGATTCATCAAGATGGATGCATTGTAATATATCATCAACAGATCGAACTCGTCCTTTATCTTTGTACGACTAGCCTCCCTAGCATCTTCCTTAAGGGCCTCCATCTACACAAGTTGTCTACCAGCCTCTATTTTAGCTTCACAAGCCTTAACAATCTCTTCGCAGTAATGTTGAAACTTCAGCTGAGCTTCAAGTTTCTCCTACTTTTCCTTCTCAAGCTCCTCCTTAAGCAATTTAATTTTTATAAAACTTAGTTAGCATAGTTAAATTTTAATAAAACTTAACTAATCTATATAAATTTATTTAACATTTATAAAACTTAGTTAAGTTATTGTTATTATTGTAAACTTAGTTTATTTTTATCAAACTATAGTGGTTTTTATTATTATAACTTGGTAAATTTTCATCAAACTTAGTTTATTATTATTATTATCATTATTATAAACTTGTTAATTTTTATAATACTTGTTTAGTTTTTATAAACATGTTTAAATTTATAAAACTTAGTTAATTTTTATAAACGTACTTAATTTTATACAACATACTTAATTTATTCAAAATGATGTTGTTTATTATTATTATTATTATTATTATTATAAACATAATCAATTTTTATAAACTTTGTCGATTCTTATAAAACTTATTTAATTTTTTTCCTACTAGAACTAATAATAATGACCTATCGTGTACATATCATACTAATTTGTTTTATAGATCTATGAGTTTGGCATAATAACACTACATTGGTAAAACAATGAATCTTAAATCTTTCATCTTCATTGTTTTATTGTTTTATTTTTATTTTTTTAGCTTATTTTTTATCATTTTATTTCAAATAAAAGATAAAACTTGGAGTTATAATTTTATTCTTCTATGGTTCTACACAAATGATAATTATTTTATGGAAATGAGTATAATTAATACTATGACATTCCCCTATTAATTTAATGGAGCACACCAACTAGTACTATAACATGAGCAGAGACCGGGGACCCATTAGCAAGTGCGTGGATCACAACTGTAGTTGGATCTACACATACAACCTCCGTTCTCTTCTCCTCCGTATCCTCCCTCTTCAAACTGCTTGCAAATCATTCATAATCATTTAATAGCTTTTACAGTTCAGAACAGAATTTGATAGCATCAACTTATATATAGCGGTAGTAGCAAGTACACATTAAGAGGAGTTGCATCAAGGATGATAGTTCTTGAATTGGCACCTCTCTTTTCAACATAATCTGTATTTCTCTTGCAGCTACAACCATAAAAAACACAACGGTTAATTACCTGGATAAAAACTTAGTTAATTAAGTCATCAGATTAACACATCAGAAGCAGCCATTACATTTGCAGTTGGATCTGCACTTGCTGCTTGTACCACAGTTATCGCATGAAGATGACATTCTTATCTATCTATTAAAGCTCTCAGTCATGAAGATGCCGCCTCATTGTGTACCACATTAACTAATGTTGTAGCCTCATTTTTGAGTACACAATTAAAACTTCAGGAGAAACTTTTGAGTCATTAGGATAGGAGTACAATCTAAATCTATAAGACATTCACACTTATCATTTAGTTCGTTTGAGTTGCAAGCTTAGCGTTCAATATTAAATGTGCTCTAACTGCTACTTTAGGTAACATAAGTTTAATTGAAAATTTTGTTAACAATCACAACTTCCCACAGTTAGCACATTGATAATATTAATAATTATAAAAAAAACCGATTGTAATAGCAAATGTAGACTATTCCCACCAAAAGCTTATTTTGATAATTTCGAGTAGAAAAAAATGAACGAGTATATATGAAAAACCTAACTATCAAGTCAAAAGTCACATAATTTTACTAAATATGTGAGGAGAAACAACCTTTATTTAAATAAGTATAACTACATGGGTAAGTACTCATGGATGGAGCATAAATTTGAGCAATCTAGTTCGGTACCATTATCTTATTTGTTCATGCTTATTTCACTATGTGAATTAAAAAAATTTGATTTTAACTATAGACTTTCATTGTATAATTCTTTCATATGAGTTATTAATCTAGGATCGCATTTCGATCATTTCTTTTAAGAACATAAATTCAGTTATATCACATACAAATTTATAAGGATTATCTTTAATATCATACTAACTGATGGTTATCATTAATATCAGTATATAAATATATACATAAGCATAATTTAATTCATGTTTGATTTCTTTAGCTAATATAAAATACATAGCTTATTAAAGTATATAAAATTCATAAATTAGGCGTTGAAAAATACTTTGAATAATGTCATAAGAATATACACATGTGAACAAATATCAAATTTTTAGTTAATATAATTTAAATATGAATACCAATCACCAATGACAAATAAAAAAAGGTATTCAATACCTCCTTGATTCATCTTGTAGGTCGCAGCAATCCTTCAGTGGTTGTGCATCTTAAAATTCTTTGGATGTCATGGAAGATTATTTATATGTTACATATATTAGGTAATTGGCTCTTAAGTCTACTGCTACCAGGTTGGCCTTTAGGTTTGATGCAACACTAATAGACACTTTAGCTAGATACAGTTGATTCACTTCAACTAGTAGCCAAACCACACTCAACTTTAGCTCTTTCAGTGACATATGCACCCAACACTTAGTTAATCAACTTTATCCAATCATTCATCCACTTAGCTTCATTAGTCGCTCAAACACTCCGGCAATTCATGCTTCAGTCGTATGGTTAGGCACTCCTAATTTTTCAATCAAATGCTTCTCCAACACTCCATTTGGTAATGTTGCACTATAAGTCCTTCAGCTATTACAACCAAATAGTAGGTCAACTCTAGGCATACAGTAGCAATTTGTTAACCCAACACCCAGTAACTCACTCGTCACACAATTAGTTAGCCCTACTTCTCCACTCATATAGCAGCTCACTTTAGCTTGTAATAGAACCAGTTAGCATAGTGTTGCATTATGGAAGTGTAGCATAACAAAAACCTATTTTACTTCATTCGGTTCACATACATACATACATACATACATATAGGGCCGGCCCGTATGTTTTTGTTGCCCTAGTCAACTTTTGAAAAAGTGAATTGCTTATTGGAAAAAGTGTATGTTTTCCGGACTTGAACCCAGACCGATGCCCAAAATTGCCTATTGCTTATCACCCTACTACTACACCAACACGGAAACTTGTTGCTGAAACCTATTTATATAAAATTTATTTAAATTTCTTGCCCCTGTACCATCGGTTGCCCTAGTCGACGGGCTCTCTCGACTCCCCCTTGGGCCGGGCCTGCATACATACATACATACATACATACATATGTATGTATGTATGTACACGTGTGCGTGCGTGCATGCATGCTTATGTTTTATCACTCTTATTGATCATTTATTTGACGATCTTACTTCATATACAACGTCACCCATCAAACTCATTGATGGCTTTTGGAATTCTTATTTAACAATATAATGAGTGCTCTCCTTACAGTAAGGACCACTCTTTCGTTAATTTTTTTAAGGAATGACATTATATGCATCTTCACCTGTAATAAATGCAGCTGGCACTACCTAAACAAGGAGAAGCAAGATGTTATATTTGCTTACTGACTAAGATAAAATGAGATTGATTTGGTATCAAGTGTTCATGTGCAAATCCAAACAAGTGTCTATGTGTTTTCAAGATTAAGTATTCGATATAAGTAGAAACTAAAACCATCCATCCAGTACAATTTTATTTAAGCTGCTTAAATGTTGTATGTTAGAGCATTCACTATAGAAATGTCAAAATTGACGTTATTGTGGGAAGTTAGTTAGCAGCTCAATGTATGTTTTTTTTTTACATTGGTTAATTGACCTTAATTAGTCTTGGTCTCAAAACCTTATTCCCATCCTCTTGGGGACATCTTCGTATTGGTAGTTTTACTTTTGATGTACAAGCATTTCGTTTTATTTTTCTTAGAAGGTAAATCTTTTGTTTAATTATGACTTGTATTTTAGCCTGCATAAAGAGGTATAATACATATTTATATATCAGTGATTTATTTTGTTAAACCAAAACTAAAATCAATGACTAAAATATGATCAAATTTGAAACTATTAATGATATTAAGCATAAGTATTTAAAAAGAAAAGATGTGATGGATGCTTAAGTACTTTATCAATTTTGTAAGGATTAACTGGCCATAAATTAAAAAATATTTGGACGTGCAACTGAAACTTCCTTAAAATTAGTGAGTAGTGATGCGAAAAAAAGGCAAGGCAGTCGATAGAGAGACTCAACAAAAAGATCATGATTCAAAAATTTTAAAATGGTGGAAACTAAAAAATGCTAACCTTATTACCGGTGCAACTGTTAGTTTTTTTTTAAAGATGGACAAGAAAAATTGAGCCTGAAAAACTCTTTTTTAATTTATATTGAAGGATATTTTTTTCATACTGGAGTTACATTCGGATTGTAGAACTTATAGAAATCTGAAATAACCTTTCAGGTTGATACAATAAATGCAAAATATAATAACTAATAGCTTGACTTGAAGTTAACCAAAGAGTCATTTAGAATACCAAGAGGAAACACATTAACTTCAATACTCCTCCTTAATGTGTTTGTCAGTAATACTAAGCTTTGCACGCAGCAACTGAAATTTGTCCCTAGACAGCGCCTTTGTTAGAATGTCAGCAAGTTGTTCTTCAGTGCTACAGTAAGTGAGTTGAATGTCACCAACGGCTTCAGCTTCTCTGAGTACATGATATCTGACTCCAATATGTTTTTTTTTCTTGTGTAATACAGGATTCTTTGCAATAGCAATGGCTAATTTGTTGTCACAACAAATCTAAACTGGTTTCACATGCTTTTCTCCCATGTCCATTAATATTTTGGTCAGCCAAATGGCTTGGTTTGCTGGCCCTGCAGCTGCAACATATTCAGCTTCAGCAGTTGATTGAGCAATAATGCCTTGTTTTTTCGATTCCCATGAAAACACAATAGAACCGAGAAAGAAGCAATATCCAGCATTACTCTTGTAGTCGTCAAGAGAACCTGCCTAATCACTGTCCGCATATCAAATTAGCTTCCCATTTTCATTGTGCTTGAACCAAAGGCCATGATATAATGTCCCTTGCAGATATCTCAGAACTCTTTTGGCAGTCCCAAAATGAACTTGACTCGGTTCATTCATAGATCTTGACAATAGGCTTGAAGCGAATATTATATCTGGTCTTGTTGTGGTTAGATAAAGAAGGCTTCCAACTAAACTCCTGTATGTAGTTTGATCAGTCTTTTTTGATCCATCATCTTTTTTTAGCTTTTCTTTAGCAATCAGAGGTGTAGCCACTGACTTGCATCCCAACATTCCAAATTTTGACAGCAGCTCCTCGGTATATTTTCTTTGTGAAATAAAGGTCCCATTCTCTTCTTGGCAGACCTCTATTCCCAGAAAAAATTGCATCAAGCCAAGATCACTCATTTCGAATGTGTTCATAATGCTTTGCTTGAAGCTTTCAATCAGCTAAGGAGTGTTTCCTGTAACAATCAAATCGTCAACATACAAAGAAACAATTAATATGTTAGTATCTCTTTGATGTTTTGCGTAGAGTGTAGGTTCACTTGGGCTTCTTTGAAATCCTTGATCAAGAATTTTTTTATCAATCTTTGAGTACCAAGCTCGGGGAGCTTGTTTCAGCCCATACAAAGCCTTTTTTAGCCGCAAAACTTTTCCAGGTGCTTCAATAAATGCCTCTGGTTGGTTTACATAGACTTCTTCTTCCAAATCTCCATTCAAAAACACAGATTTTACATCTAGTTGGTATGTTTTCCACTTCTTGTTGGCTGCAAGAGCAATTAGAGTTCGATTTGTATCATGTCTTGCAACTGGAGCAAAAGTTTCAGCATAGTCTTTTCCAAATTGCTGAGTATACCCTTTTGTCACAAACCTTGCTTTGTGTTTCTGGATTGATTTATCAGGATTTAACTTAGTTTTGTAAACCATTTCACTCCAATCACATCTTTTTCAGCCGTAAGATCGACCAACTCCCATGTATCAATTTTTTTTATCATTCGCATTTCTTCCTCCATTGCCTTGACCCACACATGCTCTTTTGCTGCAGCAGCATAATTTTCATATTCCAATGACAAAAAGTTGCAATTTTCATAGATTTCATGCAAATTTTTGAACATTTTTGGTGTGTGATCATAAGTGTGAGAAGGAGGCGTTTGAGCTTCATCTTCTTCTTGATTCTGAAATGGAGGTGATTGAGGTTCATCACCTGTAATATTGACATGATCAGATTCATTATTTTCAACGGGAACAGTCACATGTTCATTTGAAGCTTGATTTTTTTCCCAATTCCAAAAAGATTCTTCATCAAAATTCACATCACGGTTGATAATCAACTTCTTTGTTTCTAGAATATAAACTATATATCCTTTTGATTGGCTGCTATATCCTAAAAAAATTCCCTTTTGAGATTTCTCCTCCAATTTGTGCCTGTTTGGAGCTGGAACCAGTACATAGCAAATGCACCCAAACACGTTCAAGTAGCCTGCTGTTGGTTTTCTACCATGCCATGCTTCAAACGGTGTTTGGTCAGCAACCGCACTTGTTGGACACAAATTCAGCAAATGTACCGCAGTGTTTACAGCTTCAGACCAAAAAATTGTTGGAAGTTGTTTCTCAAACAACATTGATCTAGCCATTTCCATCACTGTTCTATTTTTTCTTTCCGCCACGCCATTTTGTTGTGGAGAGTAAGCTACTATGAGTTGGTGTTTTAACCCCTCTTCATCACAAAATTTATTGAACTGTTGAGAGTTGAATTCCATGCCTCGGTCGCTTCTCAAAGCTTTCATTTTGAAGCCACTTTCAATTTCAACTGCTCTTTTAAATTTTTTAAAAATTTCCAGCACTTCTGATTTTTCTTTCATAAAATAGACCCAAGTCATCCTTGAAAAGTCATCGATAAATAGCAGAAAGTACCTGTTCTCATTGTGTGATGGTGTTCTCATTGGACCACACACATCAATATGGACAAGTTGCAATGGTTCTTTGGCTCTCTATAAACTTTCTTTTGGAAAAGAGTTTCTGTGCTGTTTTCCTAACATGCAACCTTCACATATGGATTTTTGATGTTGTAATAAAGGCAGATCCAAAATCATTTTCTTCTCATGTAATTTTCTCAAGGCATCATAATTATAATGTCCGAATCTCTTGTGCCACAAGTTGGAGTGATTCACTTCTGCATCCATAGCATTATGCGCATGCCATTGAATAGGAAAATTTCTATTGCAACTCATTTTAACTCTGCCGATCTCATTATTTTTATCATCACAAATTTGACAAAGTTTATTTTCAAAATGCAGAGAATAGCCATTTTGAGTCATTTAACCAACACTTAACAAATTCTGCTCTAGAGAGGGAACAAGTAATGCATCTTTAATGTACCTGGTGCCTTTTCTTGTTTGCACAGCAGCAATTCCTTTTCCTTTAGCCTCGATTAATTTACCATTTCCCATATTCACTTTTGTTTTGATGGATTCATCAAGCTAGGAGAAGATATTTACATCAGCTGCCATATGATTGTTGCACCCGCTGTCAATAGACCAAGTATTTTCAGCATTATTGTTTACCGGACCAGCAAAGAACAAGAGCTACTCATTTTTTTTCTTCTGTGAAATTTGCTTCTTGATTTGTCTTGAATCTGCAGTCCTTTTCAAGATGGTTGAACTTTTTGCAGTAATTGCATTGAGGTTTTCCTTTATGGAAACAATCTTTTTCAGCATGGTTAGTTTTCTTACAAATTCCACAAGGTGGAAATACTCCCTGCTTTGCTTTCTTTTTATCTTCTTTGAAGACTTTCTTCCCATTCTTGTTAGAGTCTTTCCACTTTTGAGATTTTATATTCACATTTGATTGGAATGCATTTTCTAAAGAACCATTAATTCTTCTTCCAAGTCTCTGCTCGTGCGCTTGAAGAGAACCCAACAATTCAGTGATGGTTAATGTTTAAATCCTTAGATTCTTCTACAGCAGCCACAACATGATCATACTTCTCCGTGAGACTAATTAGTATTTTCTGCACTATTCTTTGATCGGAAACTTCTTCTCCATATGCTCTCAATTGATTGACGAGTTCAATCAATCTAGAGGCATAGTCTTTGACATTTTCTGATTCCTTCATTCAAAAATTCTCTAGTTCTCTTCTCAAGCTTTGGAGTTTGATTGATTTTACTTTTTCATTCCCTTGGAATTCTTGCTGCAATGTTTCCCAGGCCTGCTTTGCTGTTGTTGCTCTCGTTAATCTAGGAAATATGGATTCTGACACAGCTTGTTGAAGAACAAACAAGGCTTTTGCATTTTGTTGCTGTTCAGATTTTAGTTTTTCTTGAACAGCTCTTGATTGTCCTTCTGGCGTGGTGACTCCTTTTTCTATTACTTCCCACAGATCTTGAGAAATAAAGAAGGTTTTCATTTTTATACTCCAAAAATCATAACCTTCCCCATTAAAGACGGGCGCTGGTGCTGCTGCTCCAAAATTTGACATGATTCGTCCTTTGACAGATCGAATTAGCTCTGATACCACATGTTAGTTTTTTTTTAAAGATGGACAAGAAAAATTGAGCCTGAAAAACTCTTTTTTAATTTATATTGAAGGATACTTTTTTCATACTGGAGTTACATCCGGATTGTAGATGTAACGACCCGTAAATTTTGATTAATAGATTTGTTAGTTTGATTTAAATTTTCTATTTAATTTAGGAAGAAATAAAAATTCTAGTAGTTATAACGAAGCAAATGTTAGAAATTTAATGTAGCGATTGAAATTAAGATTTACAAATTCAAAAAAATGAAATAGAAATTAATTAAATTTATGAAATTTGTCATACTTGGTTATAAGTTTAATTTAGGAAACAAACAAGAATATTGAATTAACTAATGAAATGTTATAATCAGAGGTAGTTGAATGAATTCAATATTATGTAAGATATTTTAGTAATTGGTTGGAAATATAAACTTAAGTAAAAATTGAAATGCTACTAATTTAATATAATAAGAAGGTAAGTGATATAAATAAATGATCGTAAACTTTAGTAAATGAATTAATGTGCAAAGGTATCGAATTAAACATGAATAGCACGAATATTAATGAATGAAGTTTATGCAATAAATTGTTAAATGATGGCATTTATGAATGAAATAAGATTTGTAAGTAACAAAGGAAAGTATAAATAACTGGGTATAAACTTTAGTAAACAATTGCTAAGAAATTGGATTAAGCACAAATACTGTAAATGAATAAATAAAATATAAATGAAGTTATGCAATAATGAATGATTGAATGAATACATTGCAATAAAAGAAGAAACTGACATGACATCTATAAATGATAATAAATATTGGTAGGGAATAAATGAGAATAATTGAAATAAGCTTAAAGGTAATTAAAGTTAAATAATTACAATTGATAAGATACCTACTAGTTAATAAACTTTAATGCGAAAACAATTGAAAACTTTTGACCCAATTTGTGTAGTTAACGTAGTTTTGATTGGCATTGAAGTTTGTTAATTCTAGAAGATGCAATCAATGTTAATTTTATTTATAATATGACGATTGGGTGATTTAAGAAGTGAGAAACCAATATTTGTGAATATATTTGAAATTTGAAATTCAATTTGTGGAATTATTACAAATAAGTGAAATTAATATTTAACTATTACGTTAGTGGAGTCTAATAAATTAAAATGGGAAATAAATAGAAAATTTTGGTTATAAATTGAAATATAGCCATTTGAACAAATCTAAGATGAATATAGGAGTATTGGGCAATAAATTTATTATAAGAAAAAACCAATGCAAATGTTAAATTAATCAGTGAAACAATAATAATAAATAGTAATTAATTCAAAATTTGTAACTTGGGAATAATGTAGATTAATATACGTTAGTTATTTAGGGTAATGACTAAAATTGGTAATTCGTTTGCAATTAATGATAATAGTGTTGATATAAGCTAATAAGTTTAAATGTCAATGCAATTAAAAGCACATAAGTTGCAATTTTTAGGTTGCTTGTTTATTTAATAAGTTAAAATAAAATTTGGTGATCGATTACAAATAAATCTTAATTGTACGTTGGTTAATGTAAATTAAAGTAACAGTTGATGTGATAAAGGATGAAACCAAGGAAAATTAGTTAAGTGGATTTAAAATCTTAATTTATGGGTGAAATCGACAAATTTCAATATGTTGAATTTGGTAGTTATTACACAATTAGTGGAAATAAAATAGTAATACGAATAAAGGTGAAACAGAAGTATCAATGTAATGAAATGTAACAAAATGTAAATATGTTTATGGGATAATGATTGTTTTAATAATAAGAATGGGAATCAACATTTATTTATTTATTTGAATTTTTTTTGAATGAATTAATTTGACTTTTAATTTGATAAATCAAAACAATTTATATATATATATATATATATATTAAAAGAATGTTTAATTTTAGATCCATGTTTTAAACTCTTAAACCAAATTGCATTTTTTTTAGATCTGAAAGTTTATATACATATAATTTGCATTTGTGTTGAAACAGAAATATTGTATACACATATTGTCACTTTATCTTAAATTGAATATATCATGAAATTTGAATACTTTGTTGAATAAATTATTTGTTCTTAATCTAATAAATTATAATAGAAGTTTACATATGCTTAACAATTTTTCGATAATAAATCTAAGCTTTGATTTTGATTACAACAATATTTAAATTTGTTACCTAATTTATTATCTCAAATGTCCTTATTTAAGGATCTTAAAGGTTTATTACTATATTGCTTAATTTGTCATGTTCCAGTTTTGTTTTGTTAAAAAATTAAATAAATTTCATTAAGGTGAAAAGGTTTAATTTATATGTATATATGTATTTTTGACTTTAAGTATACATAAGTTTACAAATGCATTAGACAATTTAATGTGGTATGGAAGTATGCTTTTAATTAATTAATAAGCTTTGGTTTAATCTTTATACATACATGTATGTGTGTTTGTGTGCATGTGTATACGTATAAACATTTAATATTTTAATTTCAAATTGCTAAAGCATGATTTAATTTTTATTATTTTTGTCAAACAATTTAAAAGTGAGGTAATATTATATACATATTAATTTATTGTTTGTTGTTTATGTTTTCTAGTCACAATACAACTTGCATGATAATTAAATGTCGTATTAATAAATTGGCTAAAGTGGGAAAGTGGAATTAATCAATGTCGTTACTTTTTATCTCCTTCCCTATAGATCCTTATGTGATTGCATCTACATTTATTCTTGTTTATTCCTATATATTGTCACCAATTAATCGTACTTGATATATGTTTAGCAATTTTGACACACAGTTAAAATATGAATATATATGATGTATTCAAACTTTTCTATATCTAGCACTTAATTAATTTAGAATCAAACTAACGAAACGTGACATTTGTTTTTGTCCCTCCATATTCATTCCCTTTCTAATTAATAATTACCTCTTTTTAATACCTGCTACTTTTAAAAAAAGGGCTATTCATATTTACTATATTTCAATACCAAGTTGTTCATATTTACTTTATTTCTAATTAATAGCAGCCTCTCCTTTCAAATCTCTTTGTCCTCAAACCTAACTCTAACCTTATAAATACGATATGATGCAAATGAAACCCTAGCCTCCATTCAAATCTCCTTCTTCTTTTTTTCTTTCAAATCTCCTTATTATATCTCATTTTAATTTTTCCTTCCTCTTCAAATATTCTTCTTCTCAAGTTTTATTCTATTTCAAACCTTCTTCTTTCTTTTCAAAACTTGATCTTCTCTACAATTTTCAGTTCTTCTTATTTCAATCCTTTTCTTTTTTAAATTCTTCTTTTTCAAATCTTTTCCAAACCTTTTAAAAATACATACATAAATACATACATACATACATACATATATATATTAATATAACAAGGAGGGAAATTTAACTAAATCAAAATAAAATAAATTACGGAACAAAGCTAGCAACCAATAAGAAGACTAAGGAAGCGTAGAGCGAAGCTATTGATTAGAAGTCTATTATTTTCAGATTCATATAAAGGTGAGTGTTTTAACCCACTCACAACTTCTAAGATTTCTTATGTTTATTAAATTGACTTCAGATATGAGTAGAAATTTATTTATGACTGTTTGGCGTGTTTTATTCATCATCTCAGTTAAATCGCATTTATTTAATTTAACTGTTAATTAATTTTATTATTGCGTATAATTTGACAGTTAAAATTTATTTATTTGCATATAAAATGCAAGTTAAACAGTCATTAAATCTTTATTGAATATAAACTGTTAGTTAATACTGGTTATTTATTTCCTGTTATATTTTATATGCTCTATATTAATGATTGGTTAAATTGATGATGATTGAAATAAATTGGTTGATGATTGATATTGGGTGAATGGATGATGTGTTCTATATTATAAAAATCTGTCAGTTATCATGCATTTCATTTTATTCGGGGTTGCGGTTTGAAATGATATACAACCGCATTTTTATTTTTTTAATTGCGGGTTGAAATGATAAATATCTGTATCACTTGACCATAGGGTAGAAAATTTTATACAGGCACCGCGGTATATATATAAAAAATTATTTTGAAATGATTTTTGGTTTGGATATGATACGGTTTAATTAATATTGAATTTGAATATTTTATAGTTAAATTTAGAATTTAAGCTACGTATAAATCTGTTGAATATAAATAAATTGAATAGTGAAGTTTGACAATTTATATTATACGATTTAGTATAGGTTTAAGATATTTTATATATAGAGTTTAATGATTCCAATCAATTAAGATTTGAAGATAAGCTGGAAATTTATTTGGAATTGGGTTTATTTAAAATTAAACTCCATAAGTTGATGTAAAATTATTAAGATTGGAAATTTTAAAGGTATGATATTCATAACTGGATTCTTTATTCAAGATAAATTTAATGAATATTTCTAGTATAAATAAAGTGAAGGAAATAATTAATTGTTAGAAATTTGAGTTTTATTTTATAGATTTGTTATGTGAATATTTCAAAACAAAATAATAGGACAATAGATTTGTTGAATAGAAATTTCCAACCTTAGTTTTGAAATTGTTAAATACGCAAAGTTTGAAATATTTTGGAATCGAAGAGTTTTTTTTAAACTGAAAGTGAATCTAAATTTTATGGGTTTAGACTAAATTTAAAGTGAATAAATGGTAAAGGTGTGGAAATTATTTACTTTATAAAGTAATTTAAAATCAGCTATTTTACATACTGTTGAATATCCAAACCATTTAAGTTTTGGAAGTTATGGTTTTAAAAACTATGGATTTCGAAGTTTTTGGTTTGAAGGTTATAATTCAAATGTTTGGTTTCCAGATATTATAAATCTTAAAGCAGTATGATTTTGGAAAAGAAATATATTTGGAATAAAATGATATTATATAAATTTGGGTTTTATAAAAATAATATCAAATGAGTTTGGTTTGAAAGGGAAATGATATCGTATTTATGGGTTTTGAAATGGATAATTATATTCTGGTTTTGAAAGTATAATTATTTTTAAATGACCGCGGTGTTATAATAACGTTTGGTTGTTGAAGAGACCGGGATCGGAAGTTGTCATACTCCCTGCCAACTCCGAAAACCACTTTAACAACCGTATACGCGGTGGAGATTCCAGAATGAAGTAGGTTGGTGGCGGCGTTTCCTTTGAGGTAAATACGTGGACCCGACTCCCGTGAGTTGGCATAAAGTGGCTAAAACAGGAGCGATTCTCGGGCCAAGGGGGTTAGCGCCCTTTATCGGACACTCCTCTTCGATACTATACTCTGACTTTGGATTGATTCGGTGGCCACTTTTACTTTCGATTTTAGGGGGAGTTTGTTCGAGGTGGGCGGTAGCTGCGGCTATGCATTACCACCAGCCCGGATAGCAATTGGTATATCTACCCTGTCATTGCCTATTTGTGCCGTGTCACCTACCCTAGCGCGCCTTATACGATTTTGGTTTTGTACCATACCTATGGAGTGCCCTCTGACGACGCCCATTACGGGGGAGATTACGATACTGTATAGACTATGGGAATATATTATGTGTTAAGGGGAATATTGGGTCACTCCTTAACGCTATTAAAAAGTAAGTTTATTTTACAATAGACACTATTATAATAGCGAAATATACTACATAGTAAATAGTTTAACGGATCCTTAGGAGATGAAAATCCCGAGCATCTCTTAAGTTACTGCACTCATATTTATTCATGTTGATTTAACTTACATAAGATCTTTTAGTTCTGACTCGAGTGTTTTGTCTTTTCAATTCGCTCGGGTCAGTTCGAGCGTTTCAGGATTTGAAGATTTAGCTTTGGAGGACGAAGACGAAGATTCGTATTATTATTATTTATTCCATTGCACTACACTCATACTGTTCCGCTGCATTGTTATTGGTATGTGTAACTTTGATATGTATTATGTAAATATAATCAAATGTTTTTGTAAAATAGCTTCATGAACTGTATATTTGATTATTATATTTATCCTTCCGCTGTGAGATTCTGTTTTGTTTTCTTCTTGTTTTTCTTATTTACCCCATAACAATCCTCCCTTGCGTATGCTTTGAGTAAACGTGGGTCGATTTAAAGCGTGCGAAAAGGCGGGACGTTACAGTAGAACTTATAGAAATCTGAAATAACCTTTCAGGTTGATACAATAAATGAAAAATATAATAACTAATATCTTGACTTGAAGTTAACCAAAGAGTCATTTAGAATACCAAGAGGAAACACATTAACTTCAATAGCAACTATGCATGTTGCTACTTGTGATGGGAACACCTCAATTTCAAAGAAAACTAAAACATCACATGACCATGAACATTTGCATTTTGAAGTGTCCCTAAATATGGGAGATGCTAAATTTAATAACTATATATTTAATACAAAAAGATGGTGTTGTTCTACTAACAATCCATGAATTCTGACATAAAAACCAAAATCTCTTGCAACTGAGACCAAAACCCTAATCCAGCAAATAATCAAGTGAATTAATTACTTCCTAATCAACCTACTTGATTTAACTTTCCCACCATCAATATGTTTGAACTTCTTTCCGATGACAAGGCTAATGAAGAATTGGTTACTCGAAGCTTTGAATTTGTCTTCGAAGAATTAGAAACTAGCAAGAATAAAGTTATTACATGCAAATCCTTGTGCATGCGACTGCTCCACCCTTTTGTCAACCAATAAGCCAACAACTCATGAAACTCAACCAAAATGTGCTATCACTACCTCAAAATACCCTAAAAAACTCTACCCACATTTCCTGACTCCATTGTACTAGCTTTATCAAATCCTTCCATTGACTTCGTCTCACTAGAATGTTAATATTAAAAAACTAAAACTAAGATATTTGGATCCATTGTGACATATGGAGTGTATCAAAATTTATTTAAGCAATTGTATTAGCTTGATGATGATGATTAAACAATAGTTCGATAATTTAAGAAAGGATTAGTAGAACAAACATGAATAAAATAAATCCACTAACCTCATCAATGTTGTATTTATTAACTTCATCTCTTTCTGAAGCACATCCATCAAATCCGTCTTTAAAAATATTTCCGCGGGTTTTTGTGTTCCCGAGGTATGCAAAGATTGAAATGGTGGTAGTGATGTGCCCAAGGAAGCACTATAACTATGTCCAATATTTTAAGACATGCCTGTTGTCTTTGTCAATTATCCCATTGGCGAGCTCATTTGGTAGTGACTTGAACCCTAATTGAAGCATATCGATGACCATCGACAGTCCATTTCTTACTGGACATTTAAAACCCTAACCTAACTAGAGTAGAAAATTTGGATCACTGGGTGGAGGTGAGGTAGAGATTGTGAAGGAAAAGTAGAGGAACAAATTTATATTTTGTAATTTTACAAAATTTTGAAAGGGGGTAGAAAGTGGGAAGAAAGGAGAAATATTGAAGAGAAAATTCGAAGTCAACAGTACCGTGCAAAGAAAATGAATATTATTAATTGAAGAAAATGTACCATCTAATTTTTCGTGTCCCGCCTATGATTTTTGGTTGAAGTATTATTTAATTTTTGTTTTGACTTCTTAAAATGCACAACAGTAGCATATGGATTGAAACGCTGGCATATTATGCTGCTAACATTATTTTTCCTTAGAGTGTCCCCAAATTGAACAGCAAAAATGTGATCAAAATATTACCCATCCTACGTATTCTTCGTCTATTTTTTTCCTCATAGTCCACCCTGCAGTCAACATTCCAAATGCACTACATTCGAGAAGAATCTATTCGCTAGACTACCTTAACTAATGGTTGAACAACCGATAATGGTTGTTTTTGCTGTTGAATGCCTTGGTCAAATACTCAAGATAATTTATTTTTCACATACATTATTATTGCAACTTCATTTTCCATGTTCCCTTTATATCTTCGTCTAATTTATTGTCGACTATACTGGAATAACATTTAGTATGGTTTAGTTTACTTCTGTAGTTTTTTCGATGATGTTGTAAGCTCTAATTCTAACTCCACGGTTTTAGGCTTCAATTTAAGGCAAAATTATAGGCTTCAGCTATGCTTCATTAATTTCTCATACATGTGTCTTGATTAACATTTATTACATTTTGAATCTTTAAGTAGAATTTGTATAGTAGTTGTGACGTCTATGTTACCAATTCATATGTAATTACATGGGTCAGTCGGGTTTTTTTGTTATCTGTTTTAGATGTTTGTTATGTTTTGTATGTCACTTTCTCATCAATGTAATCTTGGGGATGGGACTGCATCCTATCAGTTTAGGTTTAAAAATTAGGCGTCACAATATTTTCCACTCATTTACTTTCAAGATGCACCCACGGTTATTTTCATAAAGCACTTCTCTACATTTGTGTAAGATGTTTAAATAGTTTCTAATGTTGGCACATGATGATTGTCTTACAAATCTTGCCATTGCTAATATTTGCAGCTACACTTCCTAATCCTTATATTGGTTAATGCAAATTCCACAAATCCGTTGTTACTTATGCAGAATTTTTTGTTAACTATCTACGTTCATAACAAAGATGTCCACAACATGATATTCCACGGTTATATTCATCCATTCTGTAAAATAATAAATTCTTTGCAATCTTCAACAAAAATGTCCACAACATTAATTTTATACTAACTAGATTCATGTAATTAACTTACCATCGATGATGCACACAGATAACTAGTAATATATTTTACGTTTATTCCCGTTACTGACACCTAAAGTTGTGTTGTATTGGTAAAATTTAACCATTGAACATATGCAACTTATTTACTTAATTTTTTAAAGCGGGTTTGCTGTAATACATATTCAATATAAATAAGGGCACATAGCATACTACATCTTTTCATATACGAAGCACATTCGGATCAATAATATTGGATGATATCATTGTTGAAAGGATATTTGGTATAGCAAGATAAATAATATTATAGTCCGCGGGTGCAGCGCAGTGGAAAGGAGGCTTGAGTTCTGGTAAAAAGACCAAGGTTCGATTCCTACCATGCGCTTCCCTATCCTATATAAATTTACCCGGGGGTATGGGGGCTTGGATCAGTGGACGACTTTACCATACCATCCTCAGGAGTTTACAGGCCCGTCGGGTTCTCCTGGGTTTTCAAAAAAAGAGATAAATAATATTATTTGGAAGAAAATATAAACATTTGAAGCAGATGATAGTAAGGTGGAATTGAGTGTGGTATATTACTAACTTTGAATCATTTAAAGTTGAATATTGTATTTGAGTGGATTAATAATAAATTATTTTATGTAAATCTAGAATAAATTATTACTATTTAAAAAAGTTGAATTTTGAGTAAATAATAATAAGATTTTGAAAGTTTTCATAATAACCTTTTCCCTTAAATTACAGCAATAAAACATTGGGGAAAAGTTTATACTATTTTAATATTCATTCCAGAGTAAACAAACGAGAATAGTAAATGGATTGGATAAAATAAAAGTTGATTACTGGTATTATGACAATAAATATTAAAGGATGTTTTGAAAATGTTTCGAGTTAAACAATTATTATTTTTATAAATAATGATGTGGTTTAAGTACTTTGAAAAGTAAAATATTATATTCAAAAACGATGAAATTAGATTAATATTATATTGGTTTGAACATTAATAATTTAATTAGTTGATTAGTATGATGTTGGAGGAAAAATAATACTTGTTATGTTTTTAGAAGTGATTAAATGAAAATTACTATTATTTGGTAATGTACTAATCTATTACTTTAACTTAAAAGGCAGGAGCTAAGGATTGCTTGCTTGTCTCTGTTATTTCCATGGATTTTTAAATACTCGAATTTTTTTTTACCATATGTCTGTTGTTATCCGACCTTTTGACCCGACTATATTTGGACTGATTGGACAACTTAGACTCCATGATATACAAGGCAAGTAGTCCGAAGAGGCGATCACATAGATCAAAGAAAAAGTATAGACAATAATATGAAGTAACGATCAAGCGAAACCAAGAGATAGACTCTATGGAACATTCTAGTATAGATTAGTGCTTCCCTTTAGACAGAGGATCAGATCAGATCACTAGCTATGAACAGCTTGAATCAGTAGTTCAACACCACGTGATGCGATCGATATCTTTAAAAAAAACATGAAAGCAACTATGCAAACAACTTTGGAAACATGAAGCTAACTTGGAGGGGAACCCACACAAACTATTGCGCACCACTATGTGGACGCCTCGACCGATCAACGCCTTGTTCTCTTAACATAGGGAATTGGGCCTCGAAAGTTTCTAAGTAACCTCGTCTACATTTGGAGATTCTGCTGACGAATTTTCAGGAAGATATTCGATCGTCTATGCCTATAAATACAGGGTTCATACCTCATTTGAGGGGTCTTTACACTTTTATTTTCTTTATACTCCATTGTAATTACGGTTTCCGATATGATCCCTCTTCTACTCAGAAATTCAAGTGATTAATAAAGCAATTTCATAAAAGTGGACATAGGCATTCAATGTCGAACCACTATAAATATGTTTATTGTTGTTTTTTATCTGTTTACTGCTTGTTTCCTCTGTTTTCATTTTGATTTCTTCATTTATTTCTGTACATATAATCTATTGGGTGTTTGTACCAACTTTTGGTGCAAAACATTTTGGTGCTTTTATGAGAAATGAATTCTCAGCCTAATTAGATTTCATCATCTACTATGGATTTCCATATGCATGAGATAGAACCAGATTTCTATCGACAAGTTTCCATTTCTAATCAGACTCGAAGAAGATCTAGAAGGAAGCTATCACCCATGGCTAGGGGAAAGTCTTCTATTTACCATGCTATTAAAGGAAATGACGATGCTAACGTTCAACAAGTTGATCGAAATGTACAACCGACGGCTGTCGATGCCCAGAATATAGTTGAATACACCAAAGCTGATTTTAAGGTCCTAATGAAGGAACTGATGGATAGCCGTCGGCAGCTCAACTAGCAAATCCAGGCTAACAACGACCTGATGAACCAGTTGAAAGATCGGCATAGAAAGACTAGGAGTGACTCTGCTCTATATTCTGGATCAAAAAACTCCTTCTCATTCGACGACTATTGAAACATACGTCAAAAAATGGATGCATACGTAGCTGGAGCATCACGAGATTAGGCGATTGGCCATGGCCGATTGGTACCGAGCCACTGAAGGATCGACACTGAACCCTCTAATTAAGGGGGATCAATATGTAGGTGGAGGAGCTTACTCTGAAGGTACCACAATCGATCAAGGTGTTGGAGCTCAGATGAATATTGTTAAACCACAGCTAAGAGACGGCAATAGAACTGCTGCTCAAGAAATTGGTCAAGAGAAAGAGGAGTCAAGGCAATATGGCACTGCTTAGAGGCATGGATCGAGTCATTCACGTGAGGTGGAACACGACTACCACCTAGCACCAACTTTCGAAACACCAATCTTAACTGCTATGGTGAGGCAGCTAGTGAAAGAAAGTCAAGGCTTGACTAACAACGATTAAGGACTCTACAAAAGTCATACTCTATGTATCGACAACATTCTACATGCAGAATATCCGTGGAGGTTTCATATGCCTACGATGCTTGCCTATGTGGGAAAAACCAAGCCTAACAGCATCTCTTGAAGTATGAATGGCACATGGAGACACTAATATAGTCAAATGCAGGTGTTTTCCCATTTTTCTGGAAGATGTTGTGACCATGTAGTTAAGTAAGTTACCACCGCAGTCAATCTCTTCGTTTGATAAGTTAGCAAAGGAGTTCCTAGAGCAGTTCTGGATGCATAAGACTCGCCCAAAGGATGTAACATCACTCTCCAGCTTGGTCTAGGCTCCTGGGGAGTCATTGAAAGACTTTCTAGAAAGGTTTAATACAACTGTTACAGAAGTCAGTATTCGAATGATGATGCAATACTAATGGTACTGACTAGGAGAGTCGACCCCGATTCTGAATTTGGCAATTGGTTTGCGGGAAAACCTCCTTCTACATTGAACCGTTTCTTTGCAAAAGCGGCTCACTTTCTAAGAAAGAAGGAAACAAAGCGATCAGGAAGAGAGATACTGCAGGCCAAAGTGCCGAGGGAGTACAAAGTAATGTAGCACTGAAGTAGTCTGGTGATAGTTCCGGGAAAGTTCAAATCAATGTTAAGAACAAACCAAATGAGTAGAAGAAAGGCGGTCATTGAAACCATGACTGAAGATGGCATTCCAGGAGAGGGAAACCGAGGATCCCATCATTTGATATATATATATATATATATATATATATATATATATATATATATATATATATATATATACAGGCTATTGAATACGTCACTAAAGAATGCTTTTCTATCAACTTGTAACACTATGTAGTACAGTAAACCACCTTCGAAGGAACCGATGGAGAAATAGAGACCGCATGGAAAGTACGATAGATTTCATGAAAGTTATGGACATACCATGGATGAGTTTGCCACCTTCGTGATGTTATTGAGAAGTTAATTCGATAAAGAAAGTTGCAATAGTTTGTCAAAACCCCGTAAGATGGCGGCCAAGGGTCATCCGAACCCAATCAAGAACAAGCTCCGATAAGTGCTAAGGAACCTTGGTGGACAGTAGGGAGATTAGTTATTAATACCATTGTCGGAGGACCACATTTGGTCGATAAAAGATGGAATGAGATGGAGTGTTACGTAAGCGCCATCAAACATATTGACATTGAATGTTGCTCGTAGACGGTGCTCCAGCAAAGCAGCAGCGAACTATTATAGGTGATATCGTGTTTTAAAGTAGAAATGCGGACATGGTGGAGCCCTTACGATCGAGCCGATGGTGATCGCGGCCATGATCGTCCCCCCTTGGTGAGAAAGATTCCGATTGATTGTGGAAGTTCCGTGAATATCATTTTCAAGAAGGCATACAAATAGATGTTACAGAAAACCAAAGATCTGAAACCATGCATGTGATGTCCCGGAAATTTAGGCAATAATTATTTAATAATTTCATTGATAATTGTTGTAAAATGTGAAATATAATTTTAATAATTTAATTCAAACAGAAAATCTCTTTTGAAAATTTACAATTAATTAATTTGTTAAATGATATTCTTTTCAAAAATCAAAAATATTTTATTTATAATGTATAAATGTTTATACATTGTAAATAGAGATTTGGTTTTAATTTTAAATTTATATTTAATAAAGTATACTTTCTAATTATTATATATAAATGTAAATTTGTAAATTGATTTAAATTAGTAAGTAAGTATTTATTTTTGTTTATAAAATAAATATAGTTTAATTTTGTTTTATAATAAAAGTATAATTTGTTTTATTTTAAAATTGCTTTTCTTTGAAATAGATTTAATTCATTCTTCTCTTTTGAAATTTGGTTTATAAATAATATTATTTTAAAAATAATTAAAAAAACATTTTAATGTAAGAGTATATGTATGTATTTCAAAGCTAATGTTAATAAACATTTAAAAATAAAACATGTTTAAATAATTTGAAATAGTTTAAGATAATTTAAATACATATATAAATTTAGAATTCTCTTTTAATAATTGGTTTTGCATATGTGTTAAATTATTAGAACATAGAAGAGACACTTGTAAAACAATTAGCACTATAACATAACAAGTGGCAAGCTTATTTATTTTTCTTAAAATTTAAGTTATATTGATAGAAACATAACAAAGCATTTTGATAAAAACATTCTCTTCAAATTTTAAGTTCTGAAAATCAGATTTGAGTAAATCAAAAACCCCTAAAAAACAATTGCATTCAACCTCAAATCTGCAATAAATTCTCAAATCTGCAACCTATCTTCAAAACAAATTTGCATACATCTTCATTTCTGCATTCATCTTCAAATATACAAATTCAATTCTGCAAAAACAAACTTCTAGTCAAAATCTGCAACAAATCTTCAAACTGTAATCAGTTAAAGCAAACATCAATTTCATCAAACCTGGAGCTTAACATCTATATGAAGTCCAAATTAAAAATCTGAGCAATGGAGTTGGGGTCTGCATGCATACAAATACAAGATAAAAGCAACAAGCAATTCCAGTAAGCAAATGAAGCCAGACTTCAATATGCAGTTTCTGGAAATTGGATCTGCACCTGAAATTGCTCTGCATCTAGTTGCTTCTGCATCTTCAATTTAATTGGTGAGTAAACCTTTACTTTTAAAAACAGTTTCTTTTTAATCAAACTGTTTACAAGATTGTTCTGTTTGTTTCTAAAAAAAAAAGTGAATAACCCCACATGCACCAAAGTTTGAGTGATCAGAGCATATGAATTGAAAGATATGAGCTTGTAGAATGATGACTGTTCTGTGTACATGTTTGTGTTTAAATATTGCTTTTGCCTGTAGCTATATATCTTGTAAATTAAGATTTTCTTTTACATAAAATCTTTACCACTTGAATTGATTCCAGTTTGTAATTTTTGTGAAATAAGACATGTTGTTTGGTATAGCTTAGATTTATAAATTTTCTGTTAGTTTAAGAAAATGTAGTCTCTGTAAAACAATGGAAATCAGTTATATTCAAATAACCAAATCCAAACTCATAATGATTGGGGCATGCTGTAATATGTATGGAGGTAGAGGGGTTGATAAGGGAAGATGGTCAGTAATTTATGTCAGAGGAGATGGTGATTGAATTGAGGTTTCCAGGTTTTCAAAAGCCTGCTTTTAAGTGTGCAGTTCTTAGTATCTGCATATGCTCTATGTTGCATTAAGTGAGTTAGGAACTTGAGAGGTTGTAGAGAGGACTTGAGGGAGGGTTTGCCGGAGTCTCAAGGGTGTTGATGGTCGGAGGTGAGATTGGGAGATGGAGACAGGTTTGGTAGTTGAGTTCTGGTGAACTCAGATGGGGTGTGCAGGGTTTGTTGTGACTCGGGTAATACTCGGGTAGTTGTGCTTCTAACTCGAAGCAGAGGAGATTGGAACTCGAAGTAGTAGATGGGGTAGCTCGGGTTTATGTGCAGGGTTTTTAAATCCAGAGAGTTGCAGTTTTTCTTAGAAATTTGAATTGAATTCAAATTCTAGTGTAGGGTTGATTTAAGTATGGATTGAACTAAATCTAAATAGAGTTTGAATTCATAGTTTTTAAAGGTAAATCTTAAACTTAAACAGGATTTAAAACTCTGTTTTAAATCAAGAATTTAAAACAGTTGCAGGTTTAAATCCAGAGAGAATTTACAGTTTTAAATTTTAAATGGAATTCATATTTTAAGGTGAAATCTGGATTTAAGTATGAATTGGAATTGAATCCAAATAAAGTTCTGAGTTCAAAGTTTTAAAGATGAAATTTTTAAATTTTAACAAAGTTTTAAATTCTGTTTAATCAAGAAATTTTAAAACTGTTTCAGGTTTTATAACAGAGAGTTGCAGTTTTTAATGTTTAATGAAATTCATGTTTTAAGTTGTAAATTTGATTTAAATGCAAGTTAAATTTGTATTCAAATAGAGTTTGGAATTCAAAGTTTTCAAAAATGAAATATGTTAAATTTAAACAAGTTTTAAATTTGGTTCTAAATCAATATTAAAACAGTTGCAGATTTATTGAACCTGTACTTTTGCAGTTTTAAAGTATTAAATAAAATTCATATTTTAAAGATTTTAAATTAAATCAAATGCAAGATTTAACTGAATTCAAATGAATTTTGAATTCAAAGTTTTTAATTCTGTTTTTAATCTAGATTTAAACTGTTTCAGGTTTAAGCCTGAGAGATTTGCAGTTTTAAACTTTTTGAATAAATTCATATTTTAAAGTTGCAACATGATTCAAGTGTAACTTGAATTTGAATTCAAATTTTATTCTGAATTAAAAGTTTTAAAAATTCAAATCTTAAATTTAAACTAGATTTAAAATTCAGTTTTAATCAAGTTTAAGAATAGTTTCAGGTTGTTTTTTTTTAAACCAGAATTAGATTTAAATAGTTTTGTAAGTTTTAGAAGTATGATCAAATTTAAATATTTTCAAATTTGATTTAAACTGGTTTGAAATCAAATTAAAAACAGTTTCAAATTTACTTTGAAACTCAGTCTTGATTTCAAACAGTTTATAAATTTAAAGAAGAATGAATGAACATATTTCAGTGTTTAATATAGATTTGAAAATAAAATTTGATTTCAAATAAGTTTAAACTTGGAAGAAATTAGTTCCTTAGTATTTGAATTTAAAATATGAAGTGTTAATTTAGATTCATGTTTAAATGGTTAAACATTTTAAAATATCAAATTTTTAAAATGGAATTTGAATTTGAATTTAGAAATGTATTGTTTTAATACATTTTGAATGTGAAGGAGTTATTTGATTAGTAATTAGAATATTTTGAAAATATTTAAGATAATTAAGAATTTACTTAATTATCTGATTTGAAATAATGATTTAGATTAATTTTAATTAGAAATGATTTATTAATCTGATCCAGATTTCTTAAGTATGTAATTAATGAAATGTGTTAAATAATAATGATGATAATTATCTAAGGATAATTTAGTAATTAATTAAGGAAATTAATTTTGGGTAATTAATTAGATTAATTGATTGAATCTAATTAATTGTAATTTGTTAAGTAATTAAGTAATTAATTACTTATTGTAATTTATTTTGGATTGTGATTTATTTTAGTTAATTAATTTAGTTTAATTAATTTAAATAAATCATTTGATGATTTTAAGAATGTAATTACTTAATGTAATTAGTGGAGCAGGATTACTTAATGAAGTAATAATGTTAATTACTGGAATGTAATTAGTAATTTGGATAATTACTTTTGTAATTAATTAAGGAATTAATTAATGATTAATTATTGGTTAATTAATTTGTTAATGAGTAATTAAAGATAGTTAATTACTTAATTGAATATTAATCAAGGTGATTAATAATTAGATTTAATTACTAAATGTAATTAATTTTAATTAAGTAATTTATTTAAATGTTAGAGATCATTAATTATTTTAATTAATGATGTAATTAATGATTGTTTAATTAATTATTAATTAATTAAGTGATTAATTAATTGTAATTAATTAAGTGATTAATTAATTGTAATTAATTAAGGTAAATGTAATTAATTATAGTTAATTAATAAATTAAGTAATTAAATGTTAATTACTTGTGATTAAGGTTAATTTATTTTATAAAATTAATTTAAGACTAATTACTTATTGTAATTAGTGAATGATTAAATCATAGATATTTAATCAAGTTAAATACTTAATGAATGGTTAATTAACTAGTTTGATTAATCAATAGATTTATAAGCAGAATTTATAGATGGATAATTAATTTAATTTATTTTAAATTAATTTAAGATAGAGGTAATTAATTTAATTCCTTTTAAATTAATTATAAATGATGGATGATATATCATTGCTTATGGATGATATTGATATACTTTGGATGGTTGTGATCTCAGAAATGAGATGAGTAGTATCTATAGGATATGGATGCTTAGTTATAGTATGATGGATTATTTGGTTGTGATGATTGTTGTTGTGATGATTGACTGTTGTGATGATTATCTGTTATAATAATGTTATGGGTTATCTGTTATGATGATATATGTAGTTTATCTATCTGTGTGAAATAGATAAAAATAAAATGAGTTAATTGTTTAAAACCCTTAAGTATAACTTGGACATTAAAATGGCGTTTGGTTTCGGTGAGACCGGGATCGGGTTTCTATATTTGGATATCCGAAAACCACATCGATTCCAATTAAACGTTAGGTCGTTAATCCAATGGAGCAAGTGAAGACTCGAGGTGTAAGGGCTATACGTCAGTATAACTCTGTGGGTGATTCCGTAATGAGTTTGACGGAATAGTACTTATAGATTCGAGATGGTGGTTTAGAATGCAAGGGTTATTGTCGTTAACTCTGAGGGTGATTCCAAAACGAGTGTAACGAGATAATGCCTTCGGTTTCGTTCGAACCCGGAACGAACTTGTATGGATTGAATGCTTTCAGAACATCGTCAGGTGGACGATGAGCATTCTAAGATAGATGTGTTCTTTAAAGGTAATCGCAGCCTCAAGCCTCATCAACCGGGAATGACTAAAACAGGGGAGGTGCAGCAAAGCTTCGTGGGTCGCACCCACTTGAGAGCAAGATTTACCCCTGTCTAGAGGTCCCTTTATATATTTCGGCTGTGTGGCAGTTGGTGACGACCAATCTTCGTGGTGGTCTTGTTCGGAACTGTTCAGTAAGGAACGGGTCCGGTTTTGTGTTGCAGGGGATGAAGGGAGTAATCCTCGGTACGGTGATCTAGGCCACGTACTGTGACGGGCGGTACCCCAGTAGCCCTGCCATTGATGGAAACCCATTTTCCCTACGAGACCCTACGGTTTTGTTTGTATTACCCACTTTTGTGGCTAGTAGCTGGAATTTAATGAATGTAACAATTTCGGCTATTTCTTATTTACTTGAAAACCCTAGACACTATTATAATATCACTGGATTTCCTATCAAATGTTTTGGTTAGCGTAAGGTAAAAACTTTTCCATGTTTATGTGTGGGAAGTCTTACGTGATACCTTTTGTTTTCAAAGGTTTTTCTAAAGTTAAGCAATCTTAAACCGTTTACTCACACCAGACCCCTGTCTGACCCGAGTGTTTATTTTCTGTTTTATTAAACTCTTGGGTACTCATATTCTATATGAGTAGTCAAGTGATTCAGGTTATCTCTTGACGAATTCTGGAGGAGCTTTGGAGCAGGAGGCTTCAGCGTGTAGATATATGGTTAGAGTTTCCGCTGTGTTGTTTCTGTATGATGTCTTGTATTGTATTAGACAGAAATGTTATAACTGTCTAATTTGAGATGTTTAGTTGTGTACTCTGATGTATATGATACTCTGTATATGTTCTATATTATATTTAAATCGTTCCGCTGTGAGATTCTGATGTGTTGTTTTCTCTTTCTTCTCTTTCTTTTCTTCTTCTATCCCTTTCTTTCTTAAAAGATGACGCGATTTTCCGGGAGTGGAAGTTGGGTCGTCACAGGTGGTATCAGAGCATTAGGTTGAGTAAATACCTAGGCTCTGAAGTGTGTCTTTCTTTAGGAAGCGTTAGGTTGAGTGAATACCTAGGCTCTGTAGTGGTGTTTTCTTGAGAGAGCGTATTTGTAATTTTGAATATATATATATATATATATATTTATTTATTTCTACCTATTAGATTGGGTTACCTGTTCAGGTTTTCCAATAAGTAATAAAGGTAGATAGGGTAGTGGTGTGTGTAACACAACTACCAATGGTTGGAGTTTGAGTGTTTGAGATTGGAAGTGGTCTGCTAGGGCAGTGTTGGGCATCTTGAGTAGTTCTGTAGTTTGGTGTGAAGGATTTCACTAATCTCTGAAGGAAATCTTTTTTAGATTCGGAGTTTATTTTGGATTGTAAGCTTGGTAGCACTCGTGAGAGTGGTTTCTCTTGAGTTTAGATCAGTTGGAAGTTCTGAAGCCAGCATTGGTATCTTGGCAACTTCAGGAAGGAGTTCTGTCTGCTTTTGAGTTGAGACTCAGTTTGGCAGAATGTTTTGAGCTTGGTTTGGGAGCGAGTTTCCTGAGAGATATCTGTCTATCTAGAAGGTTTTATTGTGTAGAGGCTGGTGTAGATTTGAGGTTCGTTGAGCTTTTGGATAAGGAAGTTTTGGCAGCAGTAGCAGCAATGAGTGGCCTGTTCTTCGAAGGTTCAGAAGTCTCTTTGATTCTTCTATCAGAAGTCCGGGAAGATGGTGGAGCTTATCCATTTCTTCTGGAGCTCAGATGGGTGTGAGGTCAGTGGTTAAGAGGTGGACCACTAGTTTCTTCTTTTGAAGGCTTTAGCTGTTCTGATTGTTGAGGTGGGGACGATTTCTTGGAATCTGAACTAAGTGGAATCGCAAAGGTGACTTGAGATGGTTCGGAAGTTTTCTAAGTGATCTTCGTTTGGATTGAAGCATCTTTAGAGGATGTTTGAGTTATCAAAGTGGTATTTTCTAGATATCTTCGAAGGAGTTAAGATTGGTATCCGCATCAAGAGTTCGAGTTCTATATCGACTTGATTCTTGGAGCTGTCCCGGTGGTTCAGCATTGTAGGAGATTCTTTGAGTGAGATCTGTTTGAGTTGGCAGGATTTATTAGATCCAGTTTTCTGGTTGAATTTCGCTGTAGTGTTTGTGACTGAATCGGATAGGTCACTGAGATTTTATGGAATTTGATGAACAATATTCCAGGATAAGTTGATCAAGTTTGTACTTGTGTTCATCAACAGCATTCTTGAATCAGAGTTGCGCAGTGGAAGCATGGTGGCAGCTATTCCAGAATAGAAGCAGCACTGGATTCTTTGGGAATTTGAGTTTTGTTTTGGATTAAAGGATTTCTACAGGAAATTTATTTTGGATCTGGAGACTTGATTGTTTTGTATCTGTTTGTTTTCCAGAATAGGAGTAGTAGGTTGGAAGTCTTCTGATATTTGTGTAGAAGAGCTATGTGGTAGATCTGATTGATCTAGAAGGTTGGAGGCAGCCCAAGATCGATATGAGAGATTGTGTGGATATGAGATTGGATCTTTCTGCTTTCTCTTAAAGTTAAGTATTTGTTCTACGAGATTGAATTGCCAGTTCGGATAGCTGGAATTTGTTTATTTTCACGTATCTCTGAGGGAGTACGTGTATGATTTATCATTGGTTTTAGATTCAGCAGTTCTGAAAGATTTGGGAGTTGATCAGGACGTGTCTGTAGTCCTGTATTCTGTTTAGATTTGTAGATCTAGATATAGGAGCTCTAGATCTGAGTGGTTTAGTTATTTTAGATTCTGTAGGGCGAGGGTCCCGGTGTTTGTACCTGGGAAACTCTAGGGAATCTTATCCAGAATTTTGTCTGGATAATTAGAATTGTTTGTTTTGAATTGGTTGCTATGATTGCTAGTATTTGGTTGATAGTATTTGATTGCTCTTTTAAAATTTAAAATCTGTATAGAATTATTAAATTACCTTTGCTTTTAAATTTCGGGGACGAAATTCTTTTAAGGGGGGAGGAATGTGATGTCCCGGAAATTTAGGCAATAATTATTTAATAATTTCATTGATAATTGTTGTAAAATGTGAAATATAATTTTAATAATTTAATTCAAACAGAAAATCTCTTTTGAAAATTTACAATTAATTAATTTGTTAAATGATATTCTTTTCAAAAATCAAAAATATTTTATTTATAATGTATAAATGTTTATACATTGTAAATAGAGATTTGGTTTTAATTTTAAATTTATATTTAATAAAGTATACTTTCTAATTATTATATATAAATGTAAATTTGTAAATTGATTTAAATTAGTAAGTAAGTATTTATTTTTGTTTATAAAATAAATATAGTTTAATTTTGTTTTATAATAAAAGTATAATTTGTTTTATTTTAAAATTGCTTTTCTTTGAAATAGATTTAATTCATTCTTCTCTTTTGAAATTTGGTTTATAAATAATATTATTTTAAAAATAATTAAAAAAACATTTTAATGTAAGAGTATATGTATGTATTTCAAAGCTAATGTTAATAAACATTTAAAAATAAAACATGTTTAAATAATTTGAAATAGTTTAAGATAATTTAAATACATATATAAATTTAGAATTCTCTTTTAATAATTGGTTTTGCATATGTGTTAAATTATTAGAACATAGAAGAGACACTTGTAAAACAATTAGCACTATAACATAACAAGTGGCAAGCTTATTTATTTTTCTTAAAATTTAAGTTATATTGATAGAAACATAACAAAGCATTTTGATAAAAACATTCTCTTCAAATTTTAAGTTCTGAAAATCAGATTTGAGTAAATCAAAAACCCCTCAAAAACAATTGCATTCAACCTCAAATCTGCAATAAATTCTCAAATCTGCAACCTATCTTCAAAACAAATTTGCATACATCTTCATTTCTGCATTCATCTTCAAATATACAAATTCAATTCTGCAAAAACAAACTTCTAGTCAAAATCTGCAACAAATCTTCAAACTGTAATCAGTTAAAGCAAACATCAATTTCATCAAACCTGGAGCTTAACATCTATATGAAGTCCAAATTAAAAATCTGAGCAATGGAGTTGGGGTCTGCATGCATACAAATACAAGATAAAAGCAACAAGCAATTCCAGTAAGCAAATGAAGCCAGACTTCAATATGCAGTTTCTGGAAATTGGATCTGCACCTGAAATTGCTCTGCATCTAGTTGCTTCTGCATCTTCAATTTAATTGGTGAGTAAACCTTTACTTTTAAAAACAGTTTCTTTTTAATCAAACTGTTTACAAGATTGTTCTGTTTGTTTCTAAAAAAAAAAAGTGAATAACCCCACATGCACCAAAGTTTGAGTGATCAGAGCATATGAATTGAAAGATATGAGCTTGTAGAATGATGACTGTTCTGTGTACATGTTTGTGTTTAAATATTGCTTTTGCCTGTAGCTATATATCTTGTAAATTAAGATTTTCTTTTACATAAAATCTTTACCACTTGAATTGATTCCAGTTTGTAATTTTTGTGAAATAAGACATGTTGTTTGGTATAGCTTAGATTTATAAATTTTCTGTTAGTTTAAGAAAATGTAGTCTCTGTAAAACAATGGAAATCAGTTATATTCAAATAACCAAATCCAAACTCATAATGATTGGGGCATGCTGTAATATGTATGGAGGTAGAGGGGTTGATAAGGGAAGATGGTCAGTAATTTATGTCAGAGGAGATGGTGATTGAATTGAGGTTTCCAGGTTTTCAAAAGCCTGCTTTTTAGTGTGCAGTTCTTAGTATCTGCATATGCTCTATGTTGCATTAAGTGAGTTAGGAACTTGAGAGGTTGTAGAGAGGACTTGAGGGAGGGTTTGCCGGAGTCTCAAGGGTGTTGATGGTCGGAGGTGAGATTGGGAGATGGAGACAGGTTTGGTAGTTGAGTTCTGGTGAACTCAGATGGGGTGTGCAGGGTTTGTTGTGACTCGGGTAATACTCGGGTAGTTGTGCTTCTAACTCGAAGCAGAGGAGATTGGAACTCGAAGTAGTAGATGGGGTAGCTCGGGTTTATGTGCAGGGTTTTTAAATCCAGAGAGTTGCAGTTTTTCTTAGAAATTTGAATTGAATTCAAATTCTAGTGTAGGGTTGATTTAAGTATGGATTGAACTAAATCTAAATAGAGTTTGAATTCATAGTTTTTAAAGGTAAATCTTAAACTTAAACAGGATTTAAAACTCTGTTTTAAATCAAGAATTTAAAACAGTTGCAGGTTTAAATCCAGAGAGAATTTACAGTTTTAAATTTTAAATGGAATTCATATTTTAAGGTGAAATCTGGATTTAAGTATGAATTGGAATTGAATCTGAAAGTGCGGTGTATATACAATTATATGTGCTAATATAGTATACACGGATCATTTAATATGGATTACAATACAAATGCAGAAATAGATGATAATAGCATTGTAAATAAAAAAAATAGAAAAATCACACCAGAGATTTTTATACTGGTTCGGAGCACCGTCCTACGTCCAGTCCCAGACTACTATCTGGATTTTCACTAATTACAACCTCGCTTCACCCGGAGGAACAGGTTTACAATTACCCGAACAGCCGAACGGGATTTCACGCCTCTACAACACTGAGGGCTTCAACACTTGCCTCTTACAATACTGAGGACTTCAACAAAAAACAATTACAATTGTTGTTGACAACTTGTGCTCTTGTAAACACGGATTTGTCACTTGTAGTACACTTTTCCTATAATCTTATCCTCAAATTGTGAATGATGTTTGTGAAGATTATGGAATTTATATTGCTTATTGAATCAAAATATATGAGATAGTGTCAATGATTCAATAAGGAATGAAAGTAGTTTAGAGCTTTTTGAATGCAAGTGAATTCAAAGAATAGATAGAGAGCATATATAATCTTAATAAAACTTATTGTTTTAATCAATGATATTGATGTGTATTTATAGAGAGAAAATAGTTATAACCCTTGGTGAAAAGTTGCAGTCAAAAGTTATGATCATTGATGAAGAAGAAGAGACGCAACCATTGAAGAAGGATGTGTCTTTTGGAAGAAGTTGCTCTCTGTTTAAAAACGGTCGACAGGTCAAAAACTAACCGGTAGACAGGTTTTTAAAAATATAGTCGTTATGTGCATGTGTGCACGTTTATTGTGCACATTCAACAGGAACGGTCGACCGTTCATTTTTGGACCGGTCGACCGGTCTCTGTTAAGTTGCACAATAAAGTGCACAACCTATATAAATGTGTATATATATATATATATTATATTTTGTGCATGATTATTTGAGGATAGATTTTGACAATTTTATTACTATTATAACATCAAATAATCAACCTATAATCTAGAGTACCATATGTACGTCTTGATTTGTCGATCGCTTTAATATTGTTGTCAGCAATCAAAATCTTCATAGAAGCTGTGACTCAACATTCTCCCCCTTTTTGATTGATGACAATATAAAAACTCAAGTATAGGATCTCCCCCTGAATATGTGATATGTGATTTCCTGCAGACAATTATTAGCTTCTTTCATCCTGCAAACAATTATTAGCACCTTTCTCCCCCTTTGTCATCGACAAAAAGGAGTAAACAATAGAAAATATAAACCAAAGAGAACAATGCATACATTCAAACACAGGATGTTTTGATGAAGTACAATGCAAGTCATAGTCTACTACGAATAAAAAGATGGACACTATTTAGTACAAGTGCCATATATGTTTTTAAAGAAATGAAAAGAAAGAAAAACAAACTAACTTCATTCCGACTGAATCTCTTCCTCATCATCATCATCATCATCATCATCATCGTCGTCATCGTCATCGTCATCATCATCGTCATTGTCCCCACGACCTTGTCCGCTTGTACCACCGGATTCCTCGGATGTCGACCAAGTAAAAGTTGGAGGAGCCGGACGTTTTCCGGGGTCTTGATGTTGGGTCGAGACGGATGTGCTACATGATATAGCATCCCATATAGCGCCGAAGAATGACTTTAACTTATTGAATCGTCTATCAATTTTCGAATCCATTCGTTTTAGTCTTGATTCAAGTAAAAATTGATTCCGAGTGATGGTTTCAAGAGATTCTCTTGTAGATGATTTAGATTTCAATAATCTAACATCTTCAGAACGACGACGAGATGGTGGAGCTTGTTGTTCTTGAGTATCGCGTTGTTGCCATTGTTCGAATGGCATAATATGAACATATGGAGGAGGAAGCTTCATCCGTTTGATAGTAGTGGAGTCAATACACTTTGGTGTAGAATATGCCGAATCCGGGGGTGTGACTCCACATGCAAGCAACATACGCATAATATACTCGTTATAGAAGAAATGTGGACGAGTAGAGTTATTTACCTTAAGAATTTCATCGAAAATCATGTGAACCCAATTTATTTCGATATCATCGTAGATAGCATAAAGAGCCTTGAAATTCTCTTTGTAAACGGCATCATAGTTTCCTAATCGAGGAAATAGAGAGTGCATTAGGACATGGTGTAACAACCTTGCAGTCGGTCGTAGCCCAATCGATTTGGTGCCGTTACTATCATCTTCTATAAATTTATGACTCGTACTATTCCGGGTGAAAACTTCACAAAATGTCGATGAAAACTCTTCACCCCTATTCGGTATTCCCAAAATAGAAGCAATTCTATCATAAGTGAGATAGATTCGCTTGCCACATACTACTGACCAAATAACTCCATTTGGATTTTCCGGAGTATATTCCTCTAAATTCATATTCGCATAAAATAGCTTAATCATCAAATGATTAATTTGTACGCTATTTACAGAAAAATCAATAAGAGGAGAGATACGAGATCTATTTGCTAATCTTTGAATACCGTATGCAGTGAAATCGTCGAATTTGATGAATGAGCCTGGATGGAATTTGTAATTTGTCATTTGATTCCATCTAGTTACTGCAACCGGAGATTCTAGCCATTTTCTAGCAGAGAGAGTAAGAGAAGAAGTTTCTGATGTTGCTCTTTTCTTTGATTTTTTCTGAGGAGGAGCCATTGAAGAGAATTTGAGAGTTTGTGAAGCTTGAGAATATGAACTAGGGTTTGGAAATGGGAAAATTTTCAGTAGAGAGTAGAAAGTAAAGAGGGTTGGTGGCAAAAATATATACGTGAAGTATAAAAAAAAAAGAAATAACTGCCGACCGGTCGACCGCTTGCGTATTGCCGGTTGACCGTTTTCAACCAGAGAGCAAAACGGTCGACCGGTCATATTTTAGGCTGTCGACCGGTTTGGCTCTGTGTGCAAAAATGCAGAATTTGGCAAAAATTTTGAAAACGAGTCGAATTAATATATTATATATTATGTTATTATTGCAAAAATATAATGTATTACAAGAATTATATATGAAAGCAAAATAATATACATTATGGAATTCTAATGAGAAGGTGAGTTGTTATTAGAATTCTTGTCGTTTTCAATGCGTTTTGCCCACGGACTCCACTTATATCGAGCTCCTTCATTCTCGTTATAGTTTTTATCCCAAGAGTTTGGAGTTGTTGAAGTCGATGGTCTTGACGGCATTGGTTCATGAACATCGTGTTTGTTTGAACCGCAGAAGAATGAAGCCATTCGTTCTAAAGCGGATAAACGAGTTGAAGTACGTTGTTGTTCATGGTATAGTAGGTTTTGACCATAATGTAGTTGTCGTTGAAGATCAATTTGATGCTTTTGGTAGTGATGAATTTCATCGATTTGCGCCTTCGTGCGCGGAGAGCAGAATAGTGCTTTCTTTGCACGCTTGGATGTTGGAGTATGGCCAGGTGTGCGAAAACAATGGTGAGGGCATTCCGGCCTTTGTTTCGGTGTAATCGGAGAATATTGTTCCTCCGACTCCGAGCTAGTGATAGAAATATGAGATTCCTCTGCGCATTTGTCGCAAATGTGTGCCATGGTAGCTTGTTTAAGGTGATTTATAATTTTCAGCAAGAAGGTGAATGAATGAAAGTGTATTTTTCAAACGTTATATAGAAAAAAGTTTGCCAATGAACTTGAGGATAGGATTTGTTAGAGATAATTAGCCATAAACAAAAACAATGATAGATAAAAAAGTTATAAAAATAGGTATAGTTTGTTATAGGCTGAAATTTAAGAATTATTTGAAAAATATATAGCCTAAGTTTGAAGGTTACTTATTCTATTCTAGATCTTTCCGAGATACTAAGCCAAGCTCTCTTCGTAGTTTAATAAAACTAGATTCAAGTAATGGTTTAGTGAAAATATCGGTTATTTGATTGTCAGTGTGAACATATTCAAGATGTATATTACCTTTTTCAATATTATCTCTAAGGAAATGATGACGGATATCAATATGTTTGGTTCTAGAATGATTTACTGGATTTTTAGAGAGATTTATTGCACTCGTGTTATCACAGTATATAATAGAATTCGATAAATGTATATCGAAATCTTGAAGTGTTTGTTGCATATATAGTACTTGAGTACAAGCGAGAGCCGCTGATATATATTCAGCTTCACATGTTGATAGTGAAACACAATTCTGTTTCTTACTAAACCAAGAGACAAGTGATTTTCCAATAAAATGGCACGTACCACTTGTACTTTTTCTATCCGTCCGTGAGCCACCAAAATCAGCATCACTATATGATACTAATTCAAATGGACATTCTTTTGGATAGAAAAGACCAAAATCTTTGGTATTATTTAGATAACGAATTATACGTTTCACTGCTCGTAAATGTGATTCCTTTGGATCGGCTTGAAAACGAGCACATAAACAAACACTCATTAATATATCTGGACGACTAGTTGTAAGATAAAGAAGAGAACCAATCATGCTTCGATATAATTTCTGGTCAACATTCTTACCACTTTCATCTTTTTCAAGATGTGTAGTTGTACTCATAGGAGTTGGTTTACCAGATGTATTTTGTAATCCGAAGCGTTTGATAAGATTTTCACAGTATTTTTCTTGATTGATAAAAATACCGTTTGAAAGTTGTTTGATTTGAAGTCCAAGAAAATAAGATAGTTCTCCCATATGAGACATTTCGAATTCTTTGGTCATAATACTTGCAAATTCCTTGCAGAGTTTATCGTTTGTTGAACCAAAGATGATATCGTCTACATATATTTGGATAACCAGAATATCATTTCGAGAATGTTTAATAAACAAAGTTTGATCGACTTTGCCTATTTCAAATCCTGAATTAATAAGATAGCTACGTAAACGTTCATACCAAGCACGAGGTGCTTGTTTTAAACCATACAGAGCTTTCTTAAGTTTGAACACATGGTCAGGATATTTTTCATGTACGAATAAAGGTGGTTGTTCGACATAGACATTCTCTTTGATAAATCCATTGAGAAAAGCACTTTTGACATCCATCTGATAAAGTTTGAAATTATGATAACAAGCAAAAGATAATAGAATTCTAATAGCTTCTAGTCGAGCAACTGGTGCAAAAGTTTCTTCATAATCGATACCTTCTTCCTGATTGTATCCTTGTGCTACTAATCTTGCTTTATTTTTGGTGATATTTCCTTGTTCGTCAGCCTTATTTTTATAGACCCATTTAGTACCAATTACTGACTGATCAGTTGGTCTCGGAACAAGTTCCCAAACGTCATTGCGCTCAAACTGATTTAGTTCTTCCTGCATGGCAATGATCCAGTAATCATCTGTAGCAGCTTCTTTTGAATTCTTGGGTTCGATATTTGAGAGAAAAGCGACATGACCCATTTGATTGAGTTGACTCCTTGTTCTGACATGTGATGTTATTTCACCTATTATATTTTGGGCCGGATGGTCTCTTAATATTCTTGGTGGTGATTGTAATTCACATATTTGAGGAGTATTCTCAATAATTACTTCTGAGTCAGAATCAGTATTTGAGATGATTGGATTATTAATGACTATTGATTCGTCATCATCTGATATTGTGTGAGGATGCTGATAGATTTCATCAAAAGATACATGAAGTGATTCTTCAATAGTTTTGGTTTGTTTATTAAATATTCGATAGGCCTTACTTCGTTCCGAATAACCGATAAATATTCCTTCATCGGCTTTTGGATCGAATTTTCCAAGCTGGTCTTTCGTATTTAAAATAAAGCACTTAGAACCAAAAACTTTAAAGTATGAGATTTTGGGCTTTCTTTTGTTAAACAATTCATAAGGAGTATTCTTGGTAAGAGGTCTTATGGACACACGATTTAAAACATAACAGGCAGTTGCAACAGCTTCTGCCCAGAAGTGTTTTGGTAAGGTGGTTCCATTTAATAATGTTCTTGCACATTCTTGTAAAGTTCGGTTCTTTCGTTCTACTACTCCGTTCTGTTGTGGAGTTCTGGGAAACGAAAAATTATGATATATACCTTTCTTTGTACAAAAATGTTCAAATTCATTATTTTCAAACTCTCCGCCATGATCACTTCTTATATTTTTAACTTTAATCCCTTTTGATTTTTGAATTCTTTTGACGAAAGATTTGAAATGATCGAAAGTATCACTTTTATTTTTTAAGAAAATTGTCCATGTATAACGAGAGAAATCATCAACAATTACAAGCACATATTGACTGTGATTTATTGATTGAACTCTAGTAGGTCCAAATAAATCCATGTGCAGTAACTCAAGCGGTTGTAATGTTGATATGACTTTCTTGGATTTAAATGATGATTTGGTCAATTTTCCTAATTGACATGCATCACAAATGTTGTTAACTTTAAAACTCATTTTGGGTAGTCCTCTAACTAGATTGTTTTTGGCTAGCTTGTCAATAGTTCTGAAGTTTATATGACAGAAACGTTTGTGCCATAGCCATGGATCATTGTCATTAGCCATAAGACACATATCTGAATTATGATTAATATTCATATTTAGAATATATATATTTCTGTCTCTATAACCTTCAAAAACCAAATTATGATCTTTATCTAAAATACTACACTTATTATTTGAAAAGGAAATTATAAAACCCTTGTCACATAACTGACTAATACTAAGTAAATTGTGTTTTAAATTTCTAACTAGCATGACATTAGTAATAAGAGGTAAGTTAGATGTACCACAATTGCTCACATCGCCTTTGCCGATGATATAACCTTTTGAATTGTCTCCAAAAGTGACTGAGCCACCATCTGAGTATTTAATATTTGTTAGTAAGCTCTTGTCTCCCGTCATATGCTTTGAGCAACCACTGTCCAATATCCACTTTCCTCTTTTCTTCAGTGGGACCTGCAAACATAGAATTAAGTTCATGGTACCCACTTTTCATAGGGTCCTAAGAGTTAGGTCTTAGGAGTCCAAACCCATTTGGGTCCGGTATCCCCTTTATATATATAATTATTATTAAGATGCACAGTATTCATGAATTACTGAATGTATTTGTTCCTAATCAAATTGTTATTTGTTTTAGGAACCCATATTTTGATAGTCTTGACATCTTTCTTTTGAAATTTCACTATTGGTTTTGGTTTGAAATATAATAAACTAAGATTTTTCTTAGCTTCAGTTTTTTGTACTTTCTTCTTCCTTTTATTTCTAAGATGTTTCTTAGTTTTATGTTTGTTATATCCCAAACCTTGTTTATCTGAAATAGATTGTGAACTTTCAATGATTTTAGTCAAATTTTCTCGACCTTTGTTAAAGTTAGAAACATTTTGAGTAATGTCATCAAACTTTGTTTGTAAACTAGCTTTTTCTAGGTCTAGAATTTTGACTTTTGCTTTAAGTTCATGATTTTCAGTAGTGAGAGCATTATTTTTCTCTTTTTGAGCTTCTATTTCTTGACTCAAAAGAGATATTTGAGAGTCAACATTAGATGATGATTCTTGAATATTTTCAAGTTCTTCTTCTAATATTTTCTTCTCATCTTTTAACATATCTCGTTCAAACTCTGCTCTACTTAAATCTGCTTTGACTACTTTTAATTGACGTTTTATGTCTTTATATTTGACTATCAATTCAGCATTAATATCAAGTAATTCATCAAATGTAGGAATTTGTACCTCATCTTCTGTTGCCATAAAACAAACATTAGCTTGTTCATTCTCCGAATCACTTTCACTTTCTGATGAAGATGACTCTGAATCATCCCATGTTACTGAGAAGGCTCGTTTCTTTGATTTGTCCTTCTTATATTTGAATTTGTCATTTTCTGACTTTTTCTTTTGTTCTGGACAATCCTTCTGCATGTGTCCCTTTTTATGGCAGTTGAAACATTCTATAGCAGATGAAGATGGTTTATTTGATCCAGGTTTCCTTTTATTGTAGCGACTGGCTTTTCGATATTTTAGGAATTTTTTGAAACCTTTAGCAATGAACGCCAAATCTTCATCTTCAGAATCTGATTCATTTTCATCTTTCTCAACATGAAATGCTACATTTTTCTTTTCTTCTTTCTGTTCTTTTCTAGCCTGCAAATTTGCTTCATAGGACATTAAATTTCCTATCAATTCATCTGGCTTCATGACGGAAAGATCATTAGCTTCTTCAATTGCTAATACTTTTCCTTCCCATTCATTAGTCAGAGAATGTAGGACTGTTGAAACAACATCAAAATCGGAATACTTTTGTCCTAACCCAATAAGTGCATGGTGAATAGTTTGAAACCGTGAATACATGTCATTGATTGTTTCATTTGGTTTCATTTTGAAATTTTGAAATTGACTTTTCAGCATGGCTATTTTGGCTTGTTTAACCTTGTTAGTACCTTCATGAGTGATTTTTAGCGTTTGCCAAATTTGATATGCAGTAGTACAGATACTAACACGATTATATTCATTTTGGTCTAATGCACAGAACAACATATTTATTGCTCTTGCATTTACGGTTGCTGCCGTTTTCTCAGCCACAGTCCATTCTGAATAATCAGTTGTTGGATTCACTATTTCTCTTTGAGTAGCATTCCAAGCATCATAGCTACTTGATTGCATAAAGAATGACATACGTGTTGCCCAATAACTATAGTTAAGACCATTGAAAAATGGAGGTCTTTGTGTCGATTGCCCTTCTGTGTAAGTGGTGTTTTGAGTGCTAGTACTTGCGTTATTTGCCATATTACAAGAATATATCAAATAACTGTGTTACGGTTATATGATGACCGTGCTCTGATACCAAATGAAAGTGCGGTGTATATACAATTATATGTGCTAATATAGTATACACGGATCGTTTAATATGGATTACAATACAAATGCAGAAATAGATGATAATAGCATTGTAAATAAAAAAAATAGAAAAATCACACCAGAGATTTTTATACTGGTTCGGAGCACCGTCCTACGTCCAGTCCCAGACTACTATCTGGATTTTCACTAATTACAACCTCGCTTCACCCGGAGGAACAGGTTTACAATTACCCGAACAGCCGAACGGGATTTCACGCCTCTACAACACTGAGGGCTTCAACACTTGCCTCTTACAATACTGAGGACTTCAACAAAAAACAATTACAATTGTTGTTGACAACTTGTGCTCTTGTAAACACGGATTTGTCACTTGTAGTACACTTTTCCTATAATCTTATCCTCAAATTGTGAATGATGTTTGTGAAGATTATGGAATTTATATTGCTTATTGAATCAAAATATATGAGATAGTGTCAATGATTCAATAAGGAATGAAAGTAGTTTAGAGCTTTTTGAATGCAAGTGAATTCAAAGAATAGATAGAGAGCATATATAATCTTAATAAAACTTATTGTTTTAATCAATGATATTGATGTGTATTTATAGAGAGAAAATAGTTATAACCCTTGGTGAAAAGTTGCAGTCAAAAGTTATGATCATTGATGAAGAAGAAGAGACGCAACCATTGAAGAAGGATGTGTCTTTTGGAAGAAGTTGCTCTCTGTTTAAAAACGGTCGACAGGTCAAAAACTAACCGGTAGACAGGTTTTTAAAAATATAGTCGTTATGTGCATGTGTGCACGTTTATTGTGCACATTCAACAGGAACGGTCGACCGTTCATTTTTGGACCGGTCGACCGGTCTCTGTTAAGTTGCACAATAAAGTGCACAACCTATATAAATGTGTATATATATATATATATTATATTTTGTGCATGATTATTTGAGGATAGATTTTGACAATTTTATTACTATTATAACATCAAATAATCAACCTATAATCTAGAGTACCATATGTACGTCTTGATTTGTCGATCGCTTTAATATTGTTGTCAGCAATCAAAATCTTCATAGAAGCTGTGACTCAACAGAATCCAAATAAAGTTCTGAGTTCAAAGTTTTAAAGATGAAATTTTTAAATTTTAACAAAGTTTTAAATTCTGTTTAATCAAGAAATTTTAAAACTGTTTCAGGTTTTATAACAGAGAGTTGCAGTTTTTAATGTTTAATGAAATTCATGTTTTAAGTTGTAAATTTGATTTAAATGCAAGTTAAATTTGTATTCAAATAGAGTTTGGAATTCAAAGTTTTCAAAAATGAAATATGTTAAATTTAAACAAGTTTTAAATTTGGTTCTAAATCAATATTAAAACAGTTGCAGATTTATTGAACCTGTACTTTTGCAGTTTTAAAGTATTAAATAAAATTCATATTTTAAAGATTTTAAATTAAATCAAATGCAAGATTTAACTGAATTCAAATGAATTTTGAATTCAAAGTTTTTAATTCTGTTTTTAATCTAGATTTAAACTGTTTCAGGTTTAAGCCTGAGAGATTTGCAGTTTTAAACTTTTTGAATAAATTCATATTTTAAAGTTGCAACATGATTCAAGTGTAACTTGAATTTGAATTCAAATTTTATTCTGAATTAAAAGTTTTAAAAATTCAAATCTTAAATTTAAACTAGATTTAAAATTCAGTTTTAATCAAGTTTAAGAATAGTTTCAGGTTGTTTTTTTTTAAACCAGAATTAGATTTAAATAGTTTTGTAAGTTTTAGAAGTATGATCAAATTTAAATATTTTCAAATTTGATTTAAACTGGTTTGAAATCAAATTAAAAACAGTTTCAAATTTACTTTGAAACTCAGTCTTGATTTCAAACAGTTTATAAATTTAAAGAAGAATGAATGAACATATTTCAGTGTTTAATATAGATTTGAAAATAAAATTTGATTTCAAATAAGTTTAAACTTGGAAGAAATTAGTTCCTTAGTATTTGAATTTAAAATATGAAGTGTTAATTTAGATTCATGTTTAAATGGTTAAACATTTTAAAATATCAAATTTTTAAAATGGAATTTGAATTTGAATTTAGAAATGTATTGTTTTAATACATTTTGAATGTGAAGGAGTTATTTGATTAGTAATTAGAATATTTTGAAAATATTTAAGATAATTAAGAATTTACTTAATTATCTGATTTGAAATAATGATTTAGATTAATTTTAATTAGAAATGATTTATTAATCTGATCCAGATTTCTTAAGTATGTAATTAATGAAATGTGTTAAATAATAATGATGATAATTATCTAAGGATAATTTAGTAATTAATTAAGGAAATTAATTTTGGGTAATTAATTAGATTAATTGATTGAATCTAATTAATTGTAATTTGTTAAGTAATTAAGTAATTAATTACTTATTGTAATTTATTTTGGATTGTGATTTATTTTAGTTAATTAATTTAGTTTAATTAATTTAAATAAATCATTTGATGATTTTAAGAATGTAATTACTTAATGTAATTAGTGGAGCAGGATTACTTAATGAAGTAATAATGTTAATTACTGGAATGTAATTAGTAATTTGGATAATTACTTTTGTAATTAATTATGGAATTAATTAATGATTAATTATTGGTTAATTAATTTGTTAATGAGTAATTAAAGATAGTTAATTACTTAATTGAATATTAATCAAGGTGATTAATAATTAGATTTAATTACTAAATGTAATTAATTTTAATTAAGTAATTTATTTAAATGTTAGAGATCATTAATTATTTTAATTAATGATGTAATTAATGATTGTTTAATTAATTATTAATTAATTAAGTGATTAATTAATTGTAATTAATTAAGTGATTAATTAATTGTAATTAATTAAGGTAAATGTAATTAATTATAGTTAATTAATAAATTAAGTAATTAAATGTTAATTACTTGTGATTAAGGTTAATTTATTTTATAAAATTAATTTAAGACTAATTACTTATTGTAATTAGTGAATGATTAAATCATAGATATTTAATCAAGTTAAATACTTAATGAATGGTTAATTAACTAGTTTGATTAATCAATAGATTTATAAGCAGAATTTATAGATGGATAATTAATTTAATTTATTTTAAATTAATTTAAGATAGAGGTAATTAATTTAATTCCTTTTAAATTAATTATAAATGATGGATGATATATCATTGCTTATGGATGATATTGATATACTTTGGATGGTTGTGATCTCAGAAATGAGATGAGTAGTATCTATAGGATATGGATGCTTAGTTATAGTATGATGGATTATTTGGTTGTGATGATTGTTGTTGTGATGATTGACTGTTGTGATGATTATCTGTTATAATAATGTTATGGGTTATCTGTTATGATGATATATGTAGTTTATCTATCTGTGTGAAATAGATAAAAATAAAATGAGTTAATTGTTTAAAACCCTTAAGTATAACTTGGACATTAAAATGGCGTTTGGTTTCGGTGAGACCGGGATCGGGTTTCCATATTTGGATATCCGAAAACCACATCGATTCCAATTAAACGTTAGGTCGTTAATCCAAGTGGAGCAAGTGAAGACTCGAGGTGTAAGGGCTATACGTCAGTATAACTCTGTGGGTGATTCCGTAATGAGTTTGACGGAATAGTACTTATAGATTCGAGATGGTGGTTTAGAATGCAAGGGTTATTGTCGTTAACTCTGAGGGTGATTCCAAAACGAGTGTAACGAGATAATGCCTTCGGTTTCGTTCGAACCCGGAACGAACTTGTATGGATTGAATGCTTTCAGAACATCGTCAGGTGGACGATGAGCATTCTAAGATAGATGTGTTCTTTAAAGGTAATCGCAGCCTCAAGCCTCATCAACCGGGAATGACTAAAACAGGGGAGGTGCAGCAAAGCTTCGTGGGTCGCACCCACTTGAGAGCAAGATTTACCCCTGTCTAGAGGTCCCTTTATATATTTCGGCTGTGTGGCAGTTGGTGACGACCAATCTGCGGGGTGGTCTTGTTCGGAACTGTTCAGTAAGGAACGGGTCCGGCTTTGTGTTGCAGGGGATGAAGGGAGTAATCCTCGGTACGGTGATCTAGGCCACGTACTGTGACGGGCGGTACCCCAGTAGCCCTGCCATTGATGGAAACCCATTTTCCCTACGAGACCCTACGGTTTTGTTTGTATTACCCACTTTTGTGGCTAGTAGCTGGAATTTAATGAATGTAACAATTTCGGCTATTTCTTATTTACTTGAAAACCCTAGACACTATTATAATATCACTGGATTTCCTATCAAATGTTTTGGTTAGCGTAAGGTAAAAACTTTTCCATGTTTATGTGTGGGAAGTCTTACGTGATACCTTTTGTTTTCAAAGGTTTTTCTAAAGTTAAGCAATCTTAAACCGTTTACTCACACCAGACCCCTGTCTGACCCGAGTGTTTATTTTCTGTTTTATTAAACTCTTGGGTACTCATATTCTATATGAGTAGTCAAGTGATTCAGGTTATCTCTTGACGAATTCTGGAGGAGCTTTGGAGCAGGAGGCTTCAGCGTGTAGATATATGGTTAGAGTTTCCGCTGTGTTGTTTCTGTATGATGTCTTGTATTGTATTAGACAGAAATGTTATAACTGTCTAATTTGAGATGTTTAGTTGTGTACTCTGATGTATATGATACTCTGTATATGTTCTATATTATATTTAAATCGTTCCGCTGTGAGATTCTGATGTGTTGTTTTCTCTTTCTTCTCTTTCTTTTCTTCTTCTATCCCTTTCTTTCTTAAAAGATGACGCGATTTTCCGGGAGTGGAAGTTGGGTCGTCACAATGCAATGCCCATACTCATGGCTTTAACGATATTGCAACTGAAGTGGTAGACTATATTGAGCTATCAGTGGAATTAACAGATGATAGCCGAAGGAGAGTGCGGGTGCTGACGCTTGTTGTGATGGATGTGCTCCCCATACAATGCTTTTATAGGTCGACCGGCCGTTGCTGAATTCAGGGGAGCAATCGACTGTTGGTGTCTGACCCTCAAATTCCTGACAGAGAATGACATAGGAATTATCTATGGAGATTAGGTGACCGGACTTGCATGTTTTGTAGCTGAGTTGAGAGACGCTCAGCAAAGGAAGAAAGGAAAGGATGTAGAGAAGCCTCTCTGCATCAAAACCAATGTAGTTTAGCAATCAGCGTCCAAGCCTTGGCTCGAGCAACACGGTTAGTTCTATAAAGATATAGATCTGAGCGATAAAGAAGAGGGGCATAAAGAAACTAAGGCCGCACCTTCTGAGCTAACAATTGATATCATGGTCGGCCACTATGACCTATTATGGGTCTTGAAAATTAGATCATAGCTCGGTGCAATAATGTTGAAGGAATTAGCTGGCTTTCTCCAAGCGAATCTTAATATATTCGCTTGGACCCATTCTGACATGTGTGGGATCTTACCAACTATCACAAGCCATGCATTGAACATCAACCCAAGGCATGTTCCAGTGAAACTAAAACAACATAGCATGTATCCAGAGAGATTTTCTACGCTCAAAAAGGAGGTGGAAAAACATAAAAATAATGGGTTTATCCACAACGCCCTCTACCTTCATGGGTATCCAATCCAGTTCTTGTGAGAAAGGCTAATGGGAAGTAGCGAATGGCATCGACTACTCTGACCTGAACAAGGCATGGCGACAATACAGCTTTCCACTTTCGAGGGTCGACCAGTTGATAGACTGGCTCGTATGCACCAAGAGTCAAGTAAACAAGTCAAGTCCCTAACCCTAAGTTATCTAATGGGTCATATGCAACAAGAAGTTCCTAACTTCGAAGACATAAACTACTTTCATTCATGGACGCGTACTCCAGATACAATCAGAACCCGATGCACGTTCCAGACTAGGGACACACTTGCTTCATTATTGACTTGGGATTATACTGCTATGTTATGATGCCTTTTGGACTAAAAAATGTTGGAGTGACTTACCATAGACTGGTCAACCGGATGTTCAAAGACCAGATCGGGTGATCGATGGAAGTACATGTGGATGATATGCTTGTGAAAAAACGGCGATCAAATGACAATATTGATCACTTAACGGAGATGTTCCGTGTTCTTGGAAATATGGAATGAAACTTAACCACTTGAAGTGCTCTTTCAGCATAGCATCAGGAAAATTCTTGAGTTTTATCGTCAACTATCACGGAATTCAAGCCAATCCCAAGAAGATTCAAGTGATAAGGTCCATCCAAGTACCCAAGACAATCGTGCAGGTGCAAAGTCTAAATAGGAAGGTCGCTTCCTTGAGCCAACTCATCTCCAGAGCTACTGAAAAATACATTCCTTTCTTCGACTTAATCAAGAGAGGGAAGAGAAACTTTAAATGGATGCAGGATCTATTGATGCATTTCAAGCTCTGGTACATCACTTGGAGTGACCCTCCATACTGTCTAAGCCATTGGATCATGAAGACTTGTACATTTATATAGCGGTGTCAGTACATGCCATGAGCGCTGCACTGCTGAGCGAAGAGAATTGAATCTAAAGGCCAATGTATTATGTTATCAAGTGGTTGACATGTGTTGAAAGGAACTTTCCGAAACTAGAGAAGCTCGTGTGTGCCTGTTGATTAAGTCAAGGAAGCTCTGCCTTTATTTCAAGGCTCATCCTAGTAATGTCTTCACCGACTAGCCCTTACAACAGGTCCTACGGCAACCTGAGACATCTGGAAGGTTACATAAATAGAACATCGAACTGAGTCAGTTTGATATAACTTATCTTCCTCGAAGATCCATCTAGGGACAAGCACTGGCGGACTTCATAGCTGAATTCATAATACAAGATAACTCTCTGAAGACAATGGAGAACCTACCATCAAATGGAAGATGTACACGAATGGAGCACCCACCGATTGATGTTCTGGCATCAGAGTTATTTGGGTAACACCTGAGAAACGCTCGATCTGCTACACCGTGAAACTTGACTTCCCTGCAATGAATAACGAACTGAATATGAAGCTTGATCGCTGGGTTTAAACTGGCCAAAGAGCTGGGGGGTAAAAGCTTTGCAAATTTTCTACGATTATCAATTAGTGGTGTATCAAGTCAAGGGAGTGTATTAGGCTAAAGGAGCATGACTTGCTCCTTACCTCAACATGGTCCAAGAGCTGCTAGCCGATTTCAAGCATCACACCATTACATACTCCCTAAAGAATAGAATGAGAAAGCCGATTCACTGGCCAAGTAGGCCAGTTCCAGGGATGCATTGCAAATGGGCTTGCTCCTAGTTGAAGTACTCAACTCTCCGAGCATCGACCAGATAATGATGATTGGGTCTTAAAAAATAGCTGAGAAGGAGTCGTGGATGGGTATAATTAAAGATTATTTGCAAAGGGAAATCCTTTCCGAACAAAGGAATGAAAAACGACATATCTTACATAAAGCATCACGATACATCCTTCAAGAAGGAGCCATGTACAGGAAGGTTTTCTCCTTACCCTTGCTTCGGTGTATTGTCAACGATGAAATCAAGCGATTATTAAGAGAAGTCCATAAAGGAGAATATGGCGACCACACTGGGGAGCAAACTTTGGCGAAGAAGATGCTCTGTATGGTTATTTCTAGTCAATTATCAATCGAGACACAGTTGATTATGTTAGACTTTGTGATAAGTATCGGATGTTTTGCAAAAATTCTGAGAGCTCTATCGACAAAAATCACTCAGATTGTCAGTCCATGATAGAAATCACTTAGGGTATTGACATTATCGACTCCTTGCTGATTTCTAAAGATGGTGTGAAGTATGCTATTGTAGCAGCCGATTACTTTACTAAATGGGCTGCAGCCGAACTTTGGCCATAATCACCACAAGGAAAGTGATCAATTTTTTTGTTCAAAACATCATCTATTTTGGTCTTCCCTAAACAATCATAACCAACAATGAGACCCAATTTGATAGTGCTGAGTTCAAAGACTTTTGTTACTGACATTATATCGAGAAAAGATTTATGGCAGTTGCTCACCCTCAAGCTAATGGATAGGTTGAAGCTGTCAACAAAATCATAAATACCATTCTAAAGAAGCATTTGGAAAAATCTAAAGGCAGGTGGGTCGATGAACTCCCATCAGCATTATGGCATACAGAACCACCCACAAGTCTATGATTGGCCATACTCAATTCGCTCTTGCTTACGGCTCCAAAGCCATGATTCATATAGAACTTGAAGTCCTATCACATCGAGCGACTTGCTATGACCCAAGAACTAACAAAGATTTCTTTTTGGAATCTCTAGACATGGTTGATGAGAAGCGCGAAGAAGCTGACTTGAGGGCAGCTGCACATCGGCACTAAGTCACCAGATACTTTAATGTTAAAGTCTGATCTAGGACCTTTGAAATTAGCGATCTTAACCTAAAATGGATCATTCCTAGCCCCGCAAACATGGATCCGAGATGGGAAGGACCATATGTAATCAACCAGAAGCGTGGAGATGGAACTTTCAAGCTAGCAACTATTGATGGCATCACACTTACTGAGCATGCTATAGCAAGCATTTACGACGCTATTTCACTTAGTCTTGTTTCATTTAGTTGCATTTCATTTAGAATTTGCTTTTGCATTTGAATTCAAAGCCATGTACTAAGATAGATTATGTCACTTCTTTTTCAGTTTGCAATAAAATCTTAAGTTCCTTCCATATCTATGAATTGTTTGTGCAAATATAATAATCGTGATATATGACCAACTTACATCCCCATATGCATAATATAAACCAAAAAGTCCTAAGAGTTTGGTGCCAATTAAGTACTCGGGTCCATAATCGAATTAAAAAAATTAAACGTGACTCGACCGTTTATCCATTTACCCTTGCCTACAATCCTACGGGATAAGTATAAAACAGTGAGCGGATGTGACTTGACCACTCGTTAACTAACTCTGTTTCCCGATTCGACGGGAAGAATGTAAAGAAAAAGTGGTTGTGGTATGATGGACCACTCTTCAACTTTCGCTTCAAACTTAGGGGCAAGGGAATTAGTCAAAGGAAACGTGATTTGACAATTTCCCAAGACAACTTCAGTCTCAAGAATGTGGGTTGGATTTTGAACATCAAACGGTTGTGATTGACCGCCTATCGACTAACTCTAATCTCAAAAGTGTGCATAAGAGTATAAACTAAAAGAATGAGTGTGACCATTAATTCTCCAACTCTAGGCTGAATATGATAGGAGGAGTATAAAATCATCATGGATGGGACCCGACCATCCGCAAACTCGCTATGCCAACCGAAGACCGAGGGCAAAAGTATAATCACTTAGCCGCTGGACATGACAACATAACACTGTGGCTCACACCTTGTGTTTGATATGACTTAAGACTACGAATGAAAGAGGCCTTGAGATGAATTTTTCAAATCGATGCCCAAAGCAACGGGCAACCAAAAGACATTGCAAATTGAACAGCAAACGATGAGTTACAAGTACATTAAATGGGAAACGTAATAGCTTGAACACTTAGACAGTTTTATACAAAAGATGAACAAAAACAAAAAAATCTTTATTCACATACTAAAACTTGGAAACTTAGTACAAGTTTATTTCGAAAACTAAAAGCCAAAAATGAGAGCCATACTCACATAAATGGGCCAAAAAAAGAAACTGGCTACCTAGCTATGAACTACCCAAGCCCATTTGATAGCTATTTCTCCCTTTTTGGGGTTTATTCGGGGTGGATTTTTCGGAGCTACCTCTTCCTCCTGTCCTCTTCGCCCTTCTTTTGTCCTTTCTACCCTTAGAAGAAATGCTTTCAGAAACAGAGGTTGTCTCACTTTGGGATAAAAAAGGATCGATCTCCTCAAGAGTGACGCAGTTTGACAATATTGCATGAAGCGGAGTAATATTCACTTTGGCACTCTCCTTCTTGGTTTGCAACTATAGCTCCTCCTTTTTAGTGTACTCCTTCATGCCAAGTTTACTAGTGTGTTCATAGGCATGGGTCCCCTACAACGTCCTCTACTTCATCACGGCCTTACCGGTTATTAGTTATTCTTTACCTAGAGCCCCTATAACTTTAGCATCCGGTCCGAAAGTCTCAACTTGTTGATCGATGGGAGCCACATGTACAGTATCGACTACAGTGGACCTTGTGATAAGCACTTACTGTCCAGGGAAACATCAACATCAGGAGCATGGACAGATATGGATGGACCTGCAATTTCATAAAGAACATGGGTAAGCCCATAACTGTCGTACACAAGATGTAAACCTTCTCGAGCGTCGGAGAAGTAAGAGATATTCCTTCACCAGATTGGCCTTCGGTTATGTGTAGTTAAAGCGCTCGGTAGATTCAATACGGCATAGGTGCAAAAAGTAATAGCGGGGATACAGTGAGGATATAGCAGATGACTTTAAAATAGCATATATACTTAATGTTTTTACAAATATATAAATGATAACTAAATGAAAAATTAACATTTAATTGAATTATAATTAATACATAAATAATTTTAAATAAAAAAATGTGCGAATATACTATAAATATACATAAAACTGTTATATAATTTAATTGAATTTAGTAGAATGTTAGAATATTTTCATTTCTGAAAATATATTAAAAATTAAATTAAATAAATAATTTCATAATTTTTTGTAATGTATAAATATATTTTTTTAGTTCATTTCTTTTAAAGAAGATATAGCGGAAATAGCGGAATATATTCGAAATAACGGGATATAGCGGAATAACGGGGCTTAAAGCGGAAAGGCTATATTTGGGGCTATGTGGAAAAATCATAGCGGTAGAAATCCACTATGAGATATAACAAGATTATGGGGGGTAATAGCGGGGAATTAACTGCGCAGCTTCGGTCATAGTTGGAGTGCCGCCTTCTAAAATGGAAGACAACCTAAAAGATTTGTCCATCCCTGGATTATCTGGATCATAGCCCGAATCCATTTTCGAGGCATGAGAAATTGAAGCACCAGTTGCTTGGGTAGTAAGAGGATCTTGGGAACTAGACCCTAAGGATACGCCTCCATCTTATCCCTTTGTAATGATTGCTGGATCACTGAGCAAACCGAGCCGAGCAGCTCTAAGTTCATCAGGCTCTTCATAGCATAAGATTTCGTGCAAGAGCTACTCTTCATCCTCTTCAACACCATCGAAGGACTTCTTTTTCAAATCTATGATATGATCCCAGGCTTCGACGAGCGACTCAAGATACGCCTCTCCAAGGAATTGGAGGTTGCACCTCATCAGGATGGATGCATTGTAATATATCATTAGCAGATCAAACCTGTTCTTTAACTTTTGTATGACTAGCCTCCTCCTTGAGGGCCTCCATCTGCACAAGTTGTCTATCAGCCTCTATTTTAGGTTCATGAGCCTTAACAATCTTCTCACAGTGATGTTGAAACTTTATCTGAGCCTCTAGTTTCTCCTACTTTTCCTTCTCAAGCTCTTCCTCAACCTATTTAATACAATGGTCCAAAGCATCATTATCCTTTTTCAGCGCCTCCTTCTCCTTCTCTATAATGAATTTTTCAAGGGCTAAAGTACCACTGCTACGAACGACAGTGTCCAATTTAACTTGGTGCACATTTATTAAACGCTCGACGGCTTCAAAAGATTCGCTGGCTTTTTTCTCAACATCAGCCAACTTAACTACTTGACCTCCTCATCCAAGTATTTGATGATGTCTTTGTCTTAGATCACCTAAAGACTTAAGCAATAAATTTTGTATTTCCATTCCATTGACACCTCCTAGATTCTCTCAGCCACATGGAGAGTGGTATAGTGCTGGACATAGACATCATTAATGTAAGAGAGCATTGTGTCTTTAGCCTCTGGAGGAATTGAATGCAAAGCGAGAACAAATTTGAACTCGTCAAAACACAACTTAGGAAATGTGGCCTTGAGCTCAGCCATCTTCTCAGTAGTAATGGCATCAAAAGTAGTCGGAGCTGAGAGGACCCATATGTCGTGCTTGCAGGACGAAGTATCAGGACCTTCTATGCCAAACTGGCATTTCGAAGATCGACGGGCACTGGAAGAATCTGAATTTTGCTCTGGCGCGGTAGCCTAAGTGGGACCATGAAACAGCGACTTAATACTACTATGTATACTGGGGTGTTGACGAACACTAATGTGGTGAGAAGATTGAGATTTTAATTTATGTTAGGATGATGAGTCCTTGGATTGGTGGCTTCAATCTCGGTCTTCTCTTCCTCGATACCCTTCTCTATCTCTGCGGAGTTATGGACCTCGACTGGGCCCAAAATAAGACGGTTGAGAGTATGCTGATCTCTTTAAGAGATTATAGTTAAGAGGGTATCCCATCGAGACTGCAAACAAAATGAATGTGTATAAGAATCATTGGAGTTAGAAGTGGATAAGTGTCGTTTGGTGTGGTGCACGTGATCGTAAGTGTCCAACTGTCCTGCCAACGAACCAATTACTAGAGCTTTGCTAATTGGAGTCATCTCTTCCATGAAAATGGGAGGAACATCAACACCAAGTCAAATAGGAGATTCAGACCCCTGAGGCTAAGGTTGGCAAAATCATAATCTTCGACATCATCCAAGAGCGGGATGTCTGACAGCTTCCCAAATAGATTTTGTAACGACCCTTAATTTTGAAGATTTCAAATTGTAATTTAATAAGATTTTTTGTAATTAAATTTAGAAAGAAATAAAAAAATTATAATTTGTAATGAAGTAAATGTTAAGAATGAATGTAGCAAGGGTAATAAAAATTAATTTTTGACAATTGAAGTTAAATCCCAATAGTGTAGTAGTGAAAATTTTCGCATTTGGTTAAACTGGAAAATAAGTAAATAAAAGTTAGTGTTGAATTTAACCAATAAATCTTGGTATTAAATATTGAATAATGAAAAATAACTAGGACGAAAAGTAACAACGAAGTTAATCAAAGGTAAGTATTAACAATTGAAATGAAAATACGATTAATTGAAGTAATGGAAATTGTTATACTAGGCTAAGAATTGAATATAAGAAACAAATGGGAATATTGTATTAACTAATGCAATGATATAATTAGTGGTAATTTAATGAATCCAATGTCATATTAACTGATGAAGTAATACGTAATAAATGGAAAATTTATACAATCAATGTAGATAAGTAAAAATTAATGTTTATTGTTGATAATAAACGTTACTTTAATAAATAAAATAATTGGAAGTGTGAATGTAAATTGAATAGTAACGTAATTTATTTATAAGGTAGTAATTGATGTAATAAAAGTACAAAACCAAGTAATAAATGGATTGAGAATATAAATCGTAATTAATGTACATATCCGACAATTATAATAAAATGGAAATAGTAGTTAATACAAAGAAAGGCTGGATTTTTGAATATAGTAGTTCAATGAAAGACAAACAAATCATTCCATCTAAATCTAATTTATAATAAAGTGTAATTATTGAAGCAATTGGAATTAAATATTATGCAATTGAAATTAAGATGAAAATAGAAATGGAATAAAATTAGTGTTATATATGGGATAATAATCTGGGTTGATAGGTAACAACTTTTAAATGCAAATGAAAGCAAATAGATGACAATTATTATAGGTTGTTTATTTATTTAATGTGTCAAATCAACTTTGGTAATCAATTACAATAAATCTCAATTTAACGTTTTGTTAATGTAGATTAAAGTAACAATTGATGTAAAGAATGGAGCCAAGGTAAATTAATTTATTGGATTTAAAATCTAAATTAATGGGTGAAATTGACAAATTTCAATATGATTGGATTGTGGTAGTTATTACACAATAAGTGGAAGTAAAATAGTTAATACGAATAAAGGTGAAATGGAAAATATCAGTGTAACCAAATGTTAATATGTTTATAGGATAATGATTATTTGAATAATAGGAATGGGAATCAATATTTATTTATTTATTTGAGTTTAAATTATGGTAATTAGGTTTATTGCAATTAATTGGAATTAAATATTTAAATATTATGTTAATGGAGTTTAAGATGAAATTTGAGAATAAAAATGTAATAAACCATGAACCAATGTTAATTTTATCTATTTGGTGATAAGGGATTGAATAACAAGACTTAAAATCAAATAAATGGATTTATATGAAACTTCAATTGATAATTTGTGAATTTATCTGAAATTGAAATTAATACGGTAATGGGTAAATTAATTTAACTCAAATTTGATGTCTAAACTTATCTGAATTATTGTAAGTAATTAAGAAATCCAAAAGGGGATGAAATTTGTAAATTATCGAATTGAAGTAAAAGTTTGGATTTTATTAATTAATTATTTAATTAATGTAAAAATAGCCATTTTGGCCACTGACTCGGATTTCGACGAAACCAGTTTCATCAGATCCGAAACGGTGAATTATTGTAGGGTTTGAAGTTTCATAACGATCGGACTTGTCGTTTGATCGTACGAACGCAAAACGCCTAGAAATCAATGAAATTGAAATCAATTTGGAAAATATTGATTTTTGCGTAACTTCTTCATACGATGGAATTTGAACTTGAAACTTGTTCCATCGTGTTTAAAATATTTTAAAACATCTATTTTAATATATGGGTTGACCCAATTTCGTTCCGGAGTCGAAACGGGCTTTTCGGGCCATATATCGTTCAGCACGTTTAAATCGGGTCCATCTATTCTATTTCAGTTGTCTATAAATATCTTGTTATAAACCCTAGCAGCCTCTATTCCTCATTTTTATACATACAGAAACTTCTGTGCTCCTGTTCCTCAATAGCTGTAAACCCTAATTTATCCAATTCAAAATCAACTTCAAAATTTCAAACTCCTCAAAAAAATTCAAAAAAAATTATATATCAAAGCTCTCGAACAGCGGATCTCGGATCTGCAATTCGTTATTGGTTTTGAATCTTCGATTGTCTTGAAATCGCAAATCATTTCTGACCATTTGTATTGGAATTGGATTGATCGAACGATGGATCGTCCGCTTGGGAGCGATCAGGTGGTACTGCTGCGAGGGGGGTCATGTTCTTCAGATCCATACGCTTAGTGGTGTTAGGAGGTGGCAAAATTCGCCGCGATGGGCCAGGGAAGGGAACGACAACGCGGTGTATGTGGGCATGGGTTAGGCAGGCGCGACTTCATGGTGAGGTCGGCCTGGGGAGCTCGTTTCATTCCTCTCCTCTGATCGTGGCCAAGGTGTGTGTCGACGACGAGCAGTTTCGATTGGTGCGGCGGCTTCAAAGTGGGTTGCGTGATTTTTCTTTCTGCATGGCTAGGGTTCACGGTAGATACTCGAATAACTTCAACATACAGACTCAGATTTACGCGCGGTTTTCTCCGCTAGGTTGGTATTGGAATTCCGGACACTTTGACGCTGGTTTGGACGATTTCTGAGGCTGTTTGATTTTTGGGTTTAGATTTGAATTTAAATTCGATTTAAATCCAAAGATGAGTGTTTTAATCCACTTACAACTTCTAAAATTTCTTATGTTTGTTAAATTAATTTATGGAGTAATTAGAAATTTATTTATGACTGTTTGGCATGTTTTTAATCATCATCTCAGTTAAATTGCATTTATTTATTTGAATTGTTATTTATTTATTTATTAATTATTGCATATAAACTGCCAGTTAAATAGTTATTTAATTTATTATTGAATATAAACTGCTAGTTAATAACTGTTGTTTATTATCCGTTCTATATCGATGCTATTGTTTGAATTGGATGATGATTGTGATAAATGGTTGATGGTTGATATTGGATGAATGGATGCTGTATTTTATATTGTTATAAACTGCAAGTTAATATGCATTTTCATTTCATTCGGGATTGCTGTTTGAAATGATATATAACCATAAAATTTTATTTTAAATAACGGATTGAAATGATAAATATCCGTATCACTTGACCATAGGATAGAAAATTTTATACAGACACCGCGGTACATATATAAAAATATTTTAAAATGATATTCTATGGTTTTGAAAATATATATATATATGGTTTTATGAGATATTGATTTCGGATATTTGATAAAGGTTATTTCATATATAGTTAAATTCTTGGTTTAAGCTATGTATAAAATTATTTAAAGTATGAAATAAGCTTAATAATAAAGTTTGATTTTATTAAAATATATTATGGATAATTATTACTTAAATTATATTTTAATATAGAGTTTATATTGATTTTTATAAATCAAAGTTGAGAAGATAGTTTTGAAATTGATTTGAGTTTTATTTAATTAAGATCCTACTGAAATTGAGATTTTAAAAGAATATGGTTTTATAACTTAATTCGGATTTAAGGTGATTTAATTGAATAAATTGAGGAATATTTAGTTATTGAATTTGAAATTTTATTTAAAGAATATTGGATTTAATAAGCAAATATTACAAAACTAAATAATAGTGAAAGTGAATTTGGTATATATATGAATTATAAAATTTAGTTTTGAAATATTGAATATTTAAGCTTTGAAATATATTGAAATTGAAATGGTTTATTTGGGATTTAAATCTGTATTTGGAATTGATTTGTGAAGGTAAAGAAGCTATTTTACTATATAAAGTAATTAAATATTTAAACCATTTAAGTGGTGTAGTATGTTTCAAAGTTATGAAATTCAAAGTTTTATGTTTTGAAAGGCTATATTTCAAGTTTTGGTTTCGAAATATTATAACTTTGAAATGTTATGGTCTTAGAAAAGGATATATGTGAAAATGATATCAAATTTGATTGGGTTTTTTAAAAAGAGGAAATGATATCGTATTTATATGGTTTTGAATGGGATATTATATTCTAGTTTTAAAGTATAAATTATTTTGAAATAACTACGGTGTTATAAAAACGTTTGGTTGTTGAAGAGACCGGGATCGAAAGTTGTCATACTCTCTGCCAACTCCGAAAATCACTTTAACAACCGTGTACGCGGTGGAGATTCTAGAATGAAGTAGGATGGTGGCAGCGTTTCCTTTGAGGTAAATACGTGGACCCGACTCCCGTGAGTTGGCATAAGGTGGCTAAAACAGGAGCGATCGACGGGTTAAGAAGCTAGTTAATACCTGTTGTTTATTATCCGTTCTATATCGATGCTATTGTTTGAATTGGATGATTGTGATAAATGGTTGATGGTTGATATTGGATGAATGGATGTTGTATTTTATATTGTTATAAACTGCAAGTTAATATGCATATTCATTTCATTCGGGATTGCAGTTTGAAATGATAAATAACCGCAAAATTTTATTTTAAATTACGGATTGAAATGATAAATATCTGTATCACTTGACCATAGGATAGAAAATTTTATACAGACACCATGGTATATATATAAAAATATTTTAAAATGATATTCTATGGTTTTGAAAAAATATATATATGGTTTTATGAGATATTGATTTCAGATATTTGATGAAGTTTATTTCATATATAGTTAAATTCTTGGTTTAAGCTATGTATAAAATTGTTTAAAGTATAAAATAAGCTTAATAATAAAGTTTGATTTTATTAAAATATATTATGGATAAGTATTTACTTAAATTATATTTTAATATAGAGTTTATATTGATTTTTATAAATCAAAGTTGAGAAGATAGTTTTGAAATTGATTTGAGATTTTATTTAATTAAGATCTTATTGAAATTGAGATTTTAAAAGAATATGGTTTTATAACTTAATTCGGGTTTAAGGTGATTTAAGTGAATAAATTGAGGAATATTCAGTTATTGAATTTGAAGTTTTATTTAAAGAATATTGGATTTAATAAGCAAATACTGCAAAACTAAATAATAGTGAAAGTGAATTTGGTATATATATGAATTATAAAATTTAGTTTTGAAATATTGAATATTTAAGCTTTGAAATATACTGAAATTGAAATGGTTTATTTGGGATTTAAATCTATATTTGGAATTATTTGTGTAGGTGAAGAAGCTATTTTACTATATAAAATAATTAAATATTTAAGCCATTTAAGTGGTGTAGTATGTTTCAAAGTTATGAAATTCAAAGTTTTATGTTTTGAAAGGCTTTATTTCAAGTTTTGGTTTTGAAATATTATAACTTTGAAATGTTATGGTCTTAAAAAGGATATATGTGAAAATGATATCAAATTTGATTGGTTTTTTTAAAAAAGAGGAAATGATATCATATTTATATGGTTTTGAAAGGGATATTATATTCTAGTTTTAAAGTATAAATTATTTTGAAATAATCGCGGTGTTATAATAACGTTTGGTTGTTGAATAGACCGGGATCGGAAGTTGTCATACTCTCTGCCAACGTTGAGAACCACTTCAACAACCGTGTACGCGGTGGAGATTTCAAAATGAAGTAGGATGGCGGCGGCGTTTCCTTTGAGGAAAATACATGGATCCGACTCCCGTGAGTTGGCATAAGGTGGTTAAACAGGAGCGATCGACGGGTTAAGAGGGTAGCCCCTTTTATCGGACACATCCCTTCAATATTCTACTCTGACTTTGGACTTATTCGGTGGCCACTTTTGATTTCTTTGATTTGGGGGTGTGGCTCGAGGTAGACGGTAGCTGCGGGAATGCGTTACCACCGACCCGAAAGCGTAATTGGTATATCTACCGTGGCATTGCCTAGTTGTGCCGTGTCACCTACCCTAGCGTGCCTTATACGATTTTGTTTTGTACCATACCTATGGAGTGCCCTCTGACGGCGCCCAGTACGGGGGAGATTACGGTACTGTATACTATGGGAATATAAAAGTGTGTTAAGATGGAAAATGTAAAGCCTTAACGCTATTTTCAGTATATTATACTTTACTTTAGACACTATTATAATAGCGTTCATTACTACATAGTAAATAGTTGAACGGATCCTTAGGAGATGTGAATCTCGAGCATCTCTTAAGTTATTGCACTCATATTTATTTCTGTTGATTTAACTCACACAAGATATTTTAGTTCTAACTCGAGTGTTTTGTCTTTTAAAATCGCTCGGGTCAGTCCGAGCATTTCAGGAATTGGAGACTTTATTTCTGGAGGACAAAGACGAAGATTTCGCTATTATTATTATTATATATATTATATTTTTCCACTACACACTGTATTCCGCTACATTTATTAATATTCACTGGTATGTGCAACTATGATATGTATTTTATAAATATAATCAAATGTAAAAAAACAGCTTCATGAACTGTATATTTAATTATTATATTTTATCGTTCGACTGCAATATTCTATTTTGTTTTTTTTCTTTCCCTGCTTTTTCTTACTTACCCCATAACAATCCACCCTTTTGTATGGTTTAAGTCTGACGTGTGCGGTTTATCGTCGATTTAAATCTTACAGAAAGGCGGGATGTTACATCTAGTATCAGAGCTTTGGTTTAGTGATAAACCTTAACTTTGTGGGGTCTGACTCTTTACTAATAGGGTAGTAATACCCTATGGTGGGTTGCTGAGTGTATATATATATGAGAGAGCGTAATTGTTAGTGTATAAAAAGGTTTTAATATTGTGTTAATATGTTCTGTCTTGTATTTATAAATTCTGGTTGGTGCATGGGACGTTATGACATCAATAGGGATTTCTAAACACTTAATAGGACATACCGACTTAATATAGGTGAATAAAATATTTTTGCCTATTACATTTTCTATATATATAAAATAAATTTTTATAAAGATTATATTTGGTTGAAATATATTGGTTGTTAAGTAGTGTAATTTATAAATAATGGTTGAAATAAGATTGAAGATCAAATAAATGAAAATGGGAAATTTAGAACTTAAGTTCCGGGGTTTTGAATTTTTTTTTCAAATGATTCTGGGATATAATAATAATATTTTAGTAGTATTTTCTAATATAAATACTTCAAAATGATTTGAAAGAATGTTTGAAAAGAAATATTGGAAAATAAATAAGTTATGTACACCCCTCTCTGTCGCTGGAAAATAATTGCGGCGATGAGTGCACGCATCATTGACATTCATTTTCGAGTTTCGAAGTGGGAAGGCCACTGTGTTAGTTACTACAGATTTCTTCTGATAAAAAATATAAATTTTAAATTGTTTTAAATATAATTTGATATATAAGTTGTTGTAACGACCCGGAATTTTGGGCAATAACAATTTAATAATCTGTATTAATAATTTAACTAGTTTGATAATTTTTCTTTATAATTTTAATTTAAACTGATAAATTTATTCTTTTATGGTTAATAAATATATAATCTGATAATTGTGATCAATATCTTTTTAACAATTTAAAATATTGATAGAATTGTTTTTCAAAGCTAATAAATTTTATTCTATTTATAATATATATATCTGATATATATTGTGAATAGAAGATCTTGTGTTTTAAATAAAAGATGAATTTTTAAATAGTAATATATATATTTGTATATGTTATAATTTGAAATTGTTTTGAAATTTAATTTAATATATTAATAATTTAAATATGTATGAAATTGTAATTTAAAGCTTTGTTTAAAAATTAATATTCTTCAAAAGCTAATTTAAATAATAATTCAATTGTTTATAAAATATAAGATAATTGTTTATTTTAAATAAGATAGTTTAAAAGGGTTTTAAAAAAAGTTTTGTTTTGTCTTTCTTTAAAGTATTTAAAATATGATAATTTGAAAAGAATTTAAACAAGCTTTGTTTTGTTTCTTTTAAAATGCTCAAACTAAAATGGTTAAATGATAAAAATAAAAGTTTTAGATTTTTAATAACATGTATAAGATGTATATTTATATTATAATTAGTTTTAGAATAATTTCTTTTAAAAGTGAATTTATTTATACATATGTAAACATTTATTAATTAAGAAATTAAAATAAGTAAGTTATATTTACATTTAAATTAAATAAAAATTCAATTAAAAATACATAAAAACATGTGTTAATACATTAGGACATTTTAATAACACTTGTAAACTCTTTAAAATATGTTTGAGACACTTATTCAAATTATCATCATGTGGCAAAATACTCATTTTTATTTTAATAAAGTTTTAAGAAGAAAATTTGTTTTCTCAAACATTTTTATTTTTTTTCATTAATGGCAACTACTCTTCAAAGACCTGAAACTTGAATTCAAATCTGCAAATTATGTTCTTCACAACAATTCAACCTGCAACTTAAAAGGAATCAAAAGCAAATTTAAATCCTGCAATTATGAAAACTGCAATTTCAAATCTGCAAATTAAAGTGGAACTGTGATCAACTCAGCAACTTCAAGATCCATTTCAACTTTTAAAACAACAAATTGATGGCATGCAATGTTTTTCTTAAGCAAAGCAAAATCAAAGCTTTTTCATATTTTATTCAAGTGCCTGAATAAATTAGAGACCTGCTCTACAAATAAAATTGTGAGTAAATGTTTTTTTTTTTTAAACAGTTGTTCTGGATTCTTACTTCCTTGCACGTGTTAATCTATATTGATGTTGCATGGAACATTTTTAGTTTTTACATTTTTGGATTGTTAGATTTACATGCATATGTGTGATGGTCTGTATATATGTACAGCCACTTCATTTATCTGCTACTTCCCTGATCTGGATTTCATTGAATAATTTAAATCTTCCACTAACAATCATCATTTTGTCATTGATAATTTGATAAAGTTGTTTGTCATTGATGTTAGTAATATTAAAATTGGTTTCTGCAAATTTAAAAACTTACAAATAATTTTAAAAAATGAAAGACACAGTAAACTTAAATTTTGGTTAAAAATTAACTGCTTTATATTCAAATTTGGATTTTATACATGTAATTGTGATGAAAAATCATGATTTTAGATGTTACTATCAAAATTTTAATTGTGTAATTATGATGAAATTGGGGTTTATATGAAATTGGGGATTTTGTGAATTGCTGATTATCTATACATTTATTTGGTTTGAAATTTGGATCAAATCTTATGTATAGATTGCTGGTTATAGGAAAAATACACGAGAATTTTTCTATTGGGTAAATCGTTCGAATTTGTTCGAACTAGGGTTTAAGGTGGTTTTTAGCTGAGTTTAAATGTTGAAGCTTTTGCGACTTGAATTCTTGACCGAGTTCAATCGCATTTGGGGAGGTTGACGACATTGGTTGTGGTATCACGATGGAGTGGTCGGCATGGTTCATCAACGTTGGGATGGACGGCATTGGGTTTGGATTTGAGGCATTGTTTCTGCAGTTTTCGGTATGAATGCTCGAATTTTGGAACGCGTATCAATTGATGAATCTGGGTTTAGTTTCGAGTTCGCGTGCGTTGGTGCGACCGTCACCGATGGTCGCGACGACCAAGTATGGCCGGAGGGCGATGGACACATGCATCGTGTTGGGTTGTGCACTGGGAAGTTTTGTTTTGGAGAAGACGATGGGAACTCGAAGCAGCACTCGTGTTATTCTTGCGATCGACTCGGTGTTATTGGTATTGGGTTTTGCTCGAGGTAAGCACGGGATTTTTAGGTAACTGTCTCGAGATTTTTAGGTGTACTTTTATAAGTTCTGTAATGTAAATGTTTTCAGGTTTAAACCTGTTGACTGAATGAACGGAACAAGTTCAAGGTTATAAGGAGATGAATTATAAGTTAAAGTTGTGGTTTTGAAATAAAGTTTTCAAAATTTATATAGTGTTTTGAATTTTAAAATTTAAAGAAGTGTTTAAATTTAAGTATTAAATCAAAGTTTGAGTAATGTTTCAAAGTTTTCAGAACTTATAAGTTTGAATTAGATGTTTAAAGTGTTTTAAATTCTTTTCAAAATTTGATTTCTAAATGCCTTATTTTCAAATAAGGTTATTGTTAAATTTGAAAATCAAATAGAATAAATTGTTGTTAAGTTATTAAAATTTGATTTAAATTCAAATAAATTATTTATAAAGATAAATATGGTTAAATTATTTTGTCATGAACTTAGGAATACTTAATAAATATGATTTGTTAATTAAGATTAATGTTTTCTTAATTAATTAAGTATTTTGAAATATAAGATGTTAATTAATTAATTGTTTAATTAATTTTAAATAATTAGTTAATTGTTTATCAAATTTTAATATCACTTAATTGTGGATTAATTGAGAGTGATTACTTAATGAAGTAATCAATGGTTAATATTTGAATATAATTAAGAACGGAAGAAATTAATTATGGAAGTAATTAATGGTAATTACTCATGGAGTATTTTAATGGAGTGATTAATGGGTAATCACTTGATGTTATTAATTAAGGGATTAATTAATAAAATTGTTTTGAAGTTAATTAATTATGAAGTAATTAATTAATTAAAGGGTTGAGGATTATGTAATAATGGAATTAATTACTTATTAAGTAATTAATTAAGAGAGTAATTAAGAGTTATTAATAACGTAATTAGAGATAATTACTTGTTAAATAATTAAGAGTTAATTACTTAATTATTTTAGTTAATTAATAAATGTGATTAATTAACTAATGAGTGAGTTTAACTTAAGATTAATTACTAAGTATAATTAATTAAAATTTTAATTAATAAATAAAGCAATTAATTATGGATTTATTTATTAATTTAATTGTTTAATAACTACTTAATGAAGTAATTAAAGATTAATTAATTGGATTAATTAATCAAGGATTAATATAATTAATTTAGAAGTTAATTAATTAAGAAGTTAATTAATTAAGATAAGTAATTACTAATTATGATTAATGAGTTGATTAATTACAAGTTAATTATTTAATTAAAGAGAATTATTAATAAATGGGGATCATTAATTAATGTAATTAATGATATTAATCAAAGTCGATTAGTATAAGTAATTAATTTAAGTGTGATTAATTAATTGTAATTAATTGAGGTTTAATGAAATTAATTATAGTTAATTAATGGAAGCAAATGAATGATCATTAATTATTGTAATTAATGATAGTAATTAAAGGTTAATTACTGAATATGGTTAAGGATGATTACTTGAATGTAATTAAAGTAAAATTAATCAAGGAAGATTAATTTGGGAAGATCATTAAGATGATTAATTTATTTGGAATAAATAAATGAAGGAGGATTATAGGTAATCAAATTGATTAAGAGTTAATCAATTCTGCTTGGTTGATTGGTTATTATTGGTTGATTGATTGATATTGGAAGATCAATATTGAGTGGTTGATATTGGATGATTTGGATATAAATGATATGTGATATGCTGCTTTGTGGAGGTGAATGTTTGATGTGAATTATCTGTTGTGATAATGTTATTCATCTATCTGTTATATCACCTTGAATATGAGTCTAAATTGTTAAACCCTTAAGTACAACTTGGACATTAAAATGGCGTTTGGTTTCAGTGAGACCGGGATCGGGTTTCCATATTTGGATAATCCGAAAACCACATCGATTCCAATTAAACATTAGGTCATGAATCCAAGTGGAGCAAGTGAAGACTCGAGGTGTAAGCACTATACATCAGTATAACTCTATGGGTGATTCCGTGATGAGTTTGACAGAAATAGTACCTATAGATTCGAGATGGTGATTTAGAGTGCAAGGGCTATGGTCGTTGACTCTGAGGGTGATTCCAAAATGAGTGCAACGAGATAATGCCTTCGGTTTCGTTCGAACCCGGAACGAACTTGTATGGATTGAATGCTTTCAGAACATCATCAGGTGGACGATGAGCATTCTAAGATAGATGTGTTCTATAAAGGTAACTGTAGCGTCAAGCCTCATCAACCCGGGAATGGCTAAAACAGGGGAGGTGCGGCAAGGCTTCGTGGGTAGCCCCCACTTGAGAGTGAGATTTACCACTATCTAGAGGTCCCTTTCTATTTCGGCTTAGTGTGTGGTTGGTCGCGCCAACTACGGGGTGGTCTTGTTCGGGACTGTTCAATAAGGAATGGTCCCGGCCTTGTTCTGCTGTGTTCTTTGGTATCTGTATCTTATGTACTTGAGTTGTATAGTTAGACAGATGTTTATAACTGTCTAATATGTATTGTATAAGTTGTGTACTCTGATGTAATATGATACTATGTAATATTTTATGTGATATATTATATTTCATTCGTTCCACTGTGAGTTATCTGATGTTGTTGTCTTTCTTCTTTCTCTTTCTTTTCTTCTCCTATCCCTTTCTTTCTTCAAGATGATGCGATTTCCTACAGATAGGAAGTCGGGTCGTCTCAATTGTAAGTATACATTTATCTATTATTTTAAAATGATTTGAAATTTAACCCGGTATTTAGTTCTTAAGTTCCGTTAATTAATAGTTTCAATTATTTTAGTGAAATGGGTTGTAACTAATTAATAATTGGAACCTTTAATTTAAAAAGAAACTAAATGCTAAGTTATAAATGAAAATTCAAGGAAGTTGGAATTGTAACCTATAAAACAAAAGATATAATTATTGAACTTTAAATTAATTAAAAGAAATGAGGTGAACTCGTATAAATTTCAATTGCATTCTTAATAAACATATATATAACTTACCAAAGATTTAAAAGTTGAAATGTCTAATAAGAAAATGTAATAGAAATTGTACAAGTAAAAGTAGGCAATGAAAGTGTTCAATGAATTTCTTTTATTTATAAGAATTGATGTTATAAAGTTATAAACTTAAGTTGTAATTGAAATGCTACTAGTTTAGTAGAAATGTAAGTATTATAAATAAATGATAATAAACTTAAGTAAACGGTTGAAGCTATTATAAATAAATAAGTAGAAAAGATGAATGCATTAAATATATGATTGTAGGCTAAAGTTAATGCATTGAGATGCTAAGTAAATGAAATTGAAAAAAAAAAATGAACAAATGTAAAGCAAATAAATAAATTAATTAAAATTTTGCAAGGAATAAAGGTAAATTAAAGATAAATCATTATATAAATAAAAAGGAAATCAAACAACTAATAGTATGAAATGAAATTGATAAAAATGAATGTGATCTATTGGTTGAAATTGTTGTTCGTTTGGTTTATGGATTGTTTGGGAAATGATATTCTAATTGTTTGGATGTATGAATAATCTGTTGAGCTTTATCTAAGACAGTTGAGTAGAGGATATGCTTAGTAGCTTATTTGGCATGCTGTGTAAGTTAGAATGTTTAAAACCGAACAAACCATTGGTTTTGTTTGCTTTGGATGGATAATTGATTTATCTTGATTTTGTATGATGTTGGTTGCAATGATTGTTGTTTATATTTAATTGGTTGAAACAACTTTAAATATTTCATTTTATATAATTGTTAACCTTTTTGGATTATATAAGTGAAATACAGGTTATGGAAGCAATTGCTACTACTTTTGGTTTCATAATATAAGCATAAATCGCCGACAAAAAGGTACGTTCTCGGATTACGGTTTATAGCTCTATTATATTATTATTTCCCGGGTAGGGATATTTATTATTTTGGAAAATATATGTATATATTGGTATATTTGATATTATATTTTATCCCGAGCCTCTCCGTACAAAGGAGACTCTGTCGAAATTTTCCGTAAATTTTGGACTTAGAAATTATTTTGGAAAATGATTTCCAAACTTTATTAATTCAAGTATAAAAAGATTTAATGATTATAAATTGGTATATTTTGTTTAAATTAATTAATTTTGTAAAGTTATTTGTTTATAAATTTAATAATTTAGGTAAGATATTTTGATTCCTAATTCTTCTTTTCCCTTCTTTTTCCTTTTCGGGGACGAAAAGTTTTGAGTGGGGGATTTAAAATTGTAATTTAATAAGATTGTTTGTAATTAAATTTAGAAAGAAATAAAAAATTTATAATTTATAATGAAGTAAATGTTAAGAATGAATGTAGCAAGGGTAATAAAAATTAATTTTTGACAATTGAAGTTAAATCCCAATAGTGTAGTAGTGAAAACTTTCGCATTTGGTTAAACTGGAAAATAAGTAAATAAAAGTTAGTGTTGAATTTAACCAATGAATCTTGGTATTAAATATTGAATAATAAAAAATAACTAGGATGAAAATTAACAACGAAGTTAATTAAAGGTAAGTATTAACAATTGAAATGAAATTACGATTAATTGAAGTAATGGAAATTGTTATAGTAGGCTAAGAATTGAATATAAGAAACAAATGAGAATATTGTATTAACTAATGCAATGATCTAATTAGTGGTAATTTAATGAATTCAATGTCATATTAACCGATGAAGTAATACGTAATAAATGGAAAATCTATACAATCAATGTAGATAAGTAAAAATTAATGTTTGTTGTGATAATGAACGTTACTTTAATTAATAAAATAACGGAAATGTGAATGTAAATTGAATAGAAACGTAATTTATTTATAAGGTAGTAATTGATGTAATAAAAGTATGAAACCAAGTAAATAAATGGATTGAGAATATAAACCGCAATTAATCTACATATCTCGCAATTATAATAAAATGGAAATAGTAGTTAATACAAAGAAGGTTGGATTTTTGAATATAGTAGTTTAATGAAAGACAAACAAATCATTCCATCTAAATCCAATTTATAATAAACTGTAATTATTGAAGCAATTGGAATTAAATATTGTGCAATTGAAATAAAGATGAAAATAGAAATGGAATAAAATTAGTGTTATATATGGGATAATAATCTGGGTAGCTAGGTACTAAGTTTTAAATGCAAATAAAAGCAAATGGAGGACAATTAATATAGGTAGTTTATTTATTTAACGTGTCAAATAAACTTTGGTAATCAATTACAATAAATCTCAATTTAACGTTTTGTTAATGTAAATTAAAGTAACAATTGATGTAATAAAGAATGAAGCCAAGATAGTTAATTTATTGGATTTAAAATCTAAATTAATGGGTGAAATTGACAAATTTAAATATGATTGGATTATGGTAGTTATTACACAATAAGTGAAATAAAGGTGAAACGGAAAGTATCAGTGTAATGAAACGAAACCAAATGTTAAATATGTTTATAGGATAATGATTGTTTGAATAATAGGAATGGGAATCAAGATTTATTTATTTATTTGAATTTAAATTATGGTAATTGGGTTTTGGCAATTAATTGGAATTAAATATTTAAATATTACATTAATGGAGTTTAAGATGAAATTTGAGAATAACAATGTAATAAACCATGAACCAATGTTAATTTTATCTATTTGGTGATAAGGGATTGAATAACAAGACTTAAAATCAACTAAATGGATTTATATGAAACTTCAATTGATAATTGTGAATTTATTTGAAATTGAAATTAATACGGTAATGGGTAAATTAATTTAACTCAAATTCGATGTCTGAACTTATCTGAATTATTGTAAGTAATTAAGAAATCCAAAAGGGGATGAAATTTGTAAATTATCGAATTGGAATAAAAAATTGGATTTTATTAATTAATTATTAAGTTATTTAATTAATGTAAAAATAGCCATTTTGGCCACTAACTCGGATTTCAGCGAAACCAGTTTCATCAGATCCGAAATGGTGAATTATTATAGGGTTTCAAGTTTCATAACGATCGGACTTATCGTTTGATCGTACGAACGCGAAACGCTTAGAAATCAATGAAATTGTAAATCAATTGAAATCAATTTGAAAAATATTGATTTTAGCTTAGCTTCTTCAAACGATGGAATTTGAACTTGAAACTTGTTCCATCATGTTTACAATATTTTATAACATCTATTTTAATATATGGGTTGACCCAATTTCGTTCCGGAGTCGAAATGGGCTTTTCGGACCACATACCGTTCATCACGTTTAAATCGGGTCCATCTATTCTATTTCAGTTGTCTATAAATATCCTGTTATAAACCCTAGCAGCCTCTATTCCTTATTTTTATACGTAAAGAAACTTCTGTGCTCCTCTTCCTCAATGGCTGTAAACCCTAATTTATCCAATTCAAATTCAATTCAAAATCAACTTCAAAATTTCAAACTCCTCAAAAAAATTCATAAAAATTATATATCGAAGCTCTCGAACAGCGCATCTCGGATCTGCAATTTGTTTTTGGTTTTTAATCTCCGATTGTCCTGAAATCGCAAATCATTTCTGACCATTCGTATTGGAATTGGATTGATCGAACGGTGGATCGTCCGTTTGGGAGCGATTAGGTGGTACTGCTGCGGGGGGGGGGTCATGTGCTTCAGATCCATACGCTTAGTGGTGTCAGGAGGTGGCAAAATTCGCCGCGATGGGCCAGGGAAGGGCACGACGGCGCAGCGTATGTGGGCATGGATTAGGCGACCGCGACTTCATGGTGGTGTCGGGCTGGGGAGCTCGTTTCATTCCTCTCCTCTGATCGTGGCCAAGGTGCGTGTAGACGACGAGCAGTTTCGATTGGTGCGGCGGCTTCAAACCGGGTTGGGTGATTTTTCTTTCTGCACGGCTAGGGTTCACGGTATAGATGTGTGACGTGGTTTTTTTAAGTAAAGGTAAGTTTTATTCTGTTTTAATTTAGTTTTGTTTATAAACAAGTTAACTCGAATAACTTCCACATACGGAATCAGATGTACGCGCGCTTTTCTCCGCTAGGTTTGTATTGGAATTCCGGACACTTTGACGCTGGTTTGGACGATTTCTGAGGCTGTTTGATTTTTGGGTTTAGATTTGAATTTAAATTCGATTTAAATCCAAAGGTGAGTGTTTAACCCACTCACAACTTCTAAAATTTCTTATGTTTGTTAAATTAATTTATGGAGTAATTAGAAATTTATTTATGACTGTTTGGCATGCTTTTGATCATCATCTCAGTTAAATTGCATTTATTTAAATAAATTGTTATTTATTTATTTATTAGTGCACATAAACTGCCAGTTAAACAGTTATTTAATTTATTATTGAATATAAACTGCTAGTTAATACCTGTTGTTTATTATCCGTTCTATATCGATGCTATTGTTTGAATTGGATGATGATTGTGATAAATGGTTGATGGTTGATATTGGATGAATGGATGTTGTATTTTATATTGTTATAAACTGCAAGTTAATATGCATTTTCATTTCATTCGGGATTGCGGTTTGAAATGATATATAACCATAAAATTTTATTTTAAATAACGGATTGAAATGATAAATATCTGTATCACTTGACCATAGGATAGAAAATTTTATACAGACACCGCGGTACATATATAAAAATATTTTAAAATGATATTCTATGGTTTTGAATATATATATATATATATGGTTTTATGAGATATTGATTTCGAATATTTGATAAAGGTTATTTCATATATAGTTAAATTCTTGGTTTAAGCTATGTATAAAATTATTTAAAGTATGAAATAAGCTTAATAATAAAGTTTGATTTTATTAAAATATATTATGGATAAGTATTACTTAAATTATATTTTAATATAGAGTTTATATTGATTTTTATAAATCAAAGTTGAGAAGATAGTTTTGAAATTGATTTGAGTTTTATTTAATTAAGATCCTATTGAAATTGAGATTTTAAAAGAATATGGTTTTATAACTTAATTCGGATTTAAGGTGATTTAAGTGAATAAATTGAGGAATATTTAGTTATTGAATTTGAAATTTTATTTAAAGAATATTGGATTTAATAAGAAAATATTGCAAAACTAAATAATAGTGAAAGTGAATTTGGTATATATATGAATTATAAAATTTAGTTTTGAAATATTGAATATTTAAGCTTTGAAATATATTGAAATTGAAATGGTTTATTTGGGATTTAAATCTGTATTTGGAATTGATTTGTGAAGGTGAAGAAGCTATTTTACTATATAAAGTAATTAAATATTTAAACCATTTAAGTGGTGTAGTATGTTTCAAAGTTATGAAATTCAAAGTTTTATGTTTTGAAAGGCTATATTTCAAGTTTTGGTTTCGAAATATTATAACTTTGAAATGTTATGGTCTTAGAAAAGGATATATGTGAAAATGATATCAAATTTGATTGGTTTTTTTAAAAAGAGGAAATGATATCGTATTTATATGGTTTTGAATGGGATATTATATTCTAGTTTTAAAGTATAAATTATTTTGAAATAACTGCGGTGTTATAATAACGTTTGGTTGTTGAAGAGACCGGGATCGAAAGTTGTCATACTCTCTGCCAACTCCGAAATCACTTTAACAACCGTGTACGCGGTGGAGATTCCAGAATGAAGTAGGATGGTGGCAGCGTTTCCTTTGAGGTAAATACGTGGACCCGACCCCCGTGAGTTGGCATAAGGTGGCTAAAACAGGAGTGATCGACGGGTTAAGAAGGTAGCCCCTTTTATCGGACACATCCCTTCGATATTCTACTCTGACTTTGGATTTATTCGGTAGCCACTTTTGATTTCTTTGATTTAGGGGTGTGGCTCGAGGTGGGTGGTAGCTGCGGCTATGCGTTACCACCGACCCGGAAGCATAATTTGTATATCTAACCTAGCATTGCCTAGTTGTGCCATGTCACCTACCATAGCGCACCTTATATGATTTTGTTTTGTACCATACCTATGGAGTGCCCTCTGACGACGCCCAGTACGGGGGAGATTACGGTACTGTATTGACTATGGGAATATAAAAGTGTGTTAAGGTGGAAAATGTAAAGCCTTAACGCTATTTTCAGTATATTATACTTTACTTTAGACACTATTATAATAGCGTACATTACTACATAGTCAATAGTTTAACGGATCCTTAGGAGATGTGAATCCCGAGCATCTCTTAAGTTACTGTACTCATATTTATTTCTGTTGCTTTAACTCACATGAGATATTTTAATTCTGACTCGAGTGTTTTGTCTTTCCAATTCCCTCGGGTCAGTTCGAGCATTTCTGGAATTAGAGTCTTTGTTTCTGGAGGACAAAGACGAAGATTTCACTATTATTATAATATATATATATATATATATATATTGTTCCGCTACATACTGTATTCCGCTGCATTTATTAATATTCACTGGTGTGTGCAACTCTGATATGTATTGTATAAATATAATCAAATGTAAAAAAACAGCTTCATGAACTGTATATTTGATTATTATATTTTATCGTTCCGCTGCAAGATTCTATTTTGTTTTTTTTCTTTCCCTGCTTTTTCTTATTTACCCCATAACAATACGCTCTTTTGTATAGTTTAGGTCTGACGTGTGCGGTTTATCGTTGATTTAAATCGTACAAAAAGGTGGGACGTTACAGATTTTCTAGAGTTAAAGAGCTGGTTTAATCCATAACAGCAAAGGTTGACTTTGATTTCTTGGAGACCTTCCCTCTACAAAGCATATAAACTAGCCTTTTCATTTTCACTTCTTTGAGGCAGGGAGCCGTGGGCCTTGGGAGGATCCGAACATAGGCTAATGGCTTGGGCTCATAATCTCATGACCGAGATCATTAGCATTGCTCCTCACCTCGCCTTCTTTGGCGACATCCTAAGCTCCTTCAATTGAGGGCACGACGGGATAAACTTCGTCACCTCCCTACCCAATGATGCCTCTTCTTTCTACAACTTCTTCCTTGGTGTTTCTTGGCAGTCCCATGTTACGGCCTTCTTACAGTAAGCCGAAGGTAAAAAGGCGTGCATCGATAAGAAGAGATCTGATGTCTCTATCCACCACTGATATATTTTTGAGTGTTGAATCTGCTTCGAGTATATGTCACCAGTGGGACGTGGATAGCTACCTACAATATTCCATACTGCTTAATTCAGGATACAACTTAAATAAAAGCACTTCTAGTTAAATTTGAAGCGACACTTACGTCCTTCCAACTACTATCCTGCAAAACCAGGTGGGCAATGCGTGTAGAACCATTCATTCTTAAAAGCGCTCAGTTTGTTCCAAATATCAGTTACGACTTGGCAGTTTGTGACTGATTTGAGAAAAGTGTACGAAAGGCTTCCCCTTCACCACATGAGGTTGTAGATGAATCCGATGTCTTTTAGGGTCGGTTCATAATATAAGAATTCGAGGAATATCATGTACTGCAATGCAGAAACATGTAGCTATTCAGATGCAGTTGAGCCAGGGCCAATCTTAAATAGTGCAACATTTTTCGAATGAATGGATTGAAAGGCAGAACATAACTAGCCAGCACATAAACTTATTGCATGCATTATACCCCTCCAAAGGAAAGTGAGCCCTATCATTACGAGATGGGACTTGCACATCCTCGTATGGAATCCCATGTTTAATGCACAGCCTGCGGAGAGAGGCCTCGTCGATTTTTGAAGCCACCGAATCCTCTAGATCATTTGAAAATATAGCATCTTCTAAAGTGTCGGGTGCTGGCTCGATCTCTGCTTCTAAGTTCGAAGGAATTTCTGGCATCTGTTAAGAGCTTTTAGGCTGTTCAAATTGATGGCCTTGAGAGTTTCTGGCGGATATTGTTGCTGAGCTTGATTCAGCGTCGTGATTTTCATATGAAGAAGTTTATTCAGTACCCATAGCAGCTAGACGCTTCTAGCATCTGGAACCTATAGTTATCAAACTCAATAGATAGTAATCATTAGGAAAATAAACATGTTCCCCTATGCTAAGTGTAAACCAGTGCAGTGTAGTGCAGTATTATGCAGTACGAAGATAGACAGTTGAGAATTCAAACGATGGTTATAACGAGACTCTAGGATTCGACCGGAGTGACCGTCATCGCTGATCATCCTAGCCAGATTTCACGTTGATGGTTGTGGATTTTATCTAAGCTCTGGGATCAGTCATTGGGAAACTGGAGTATGGAATTTGCATTCAAGTTCATTCGAGACTATATGTTATACTCATCCAAGTTCAAATCATATTCGAAAGTGTTCGACTTTGAGTTCTAATGGTTCAATTCATGTAAGTTCAAATACAAAGTCTAATCAAGTTCCAGGTTATGTGCATTTGTTTGTGAGCCAAAATATTCAAATCCATGTGAGTTTGTGTGCATGTATTCTTGTTCTAAGTCATGATCTATTGCAAGTTCATATGGTCGGGTATGCGACCGATCGAATTCAAACACTCATGTTCAACAGCTGAAAATGGCTAAGTTCCCATAGGCAGAGGGGCCGTGCCCGATTCTTCCCTTAGGCAATTTTGCCTTATGTATCTTTGAACTCCCAAATTCCTATACCGATACCTCCCTGCGATTGATCCTACACTTTAGTTTATCTCCAATATACTAAACCAAACCCTACATTCCCTCCACTCCACATCACAATCGATCTCTCCATCATCGATCGCCTCCTAAAACTCTATTTCATATTTATCTCATACTACAACCAATGACATGGTTGTATGCGATTCTACTTCATCCTCCTCATGTCAACATTGGTCTTTCATTAACCACATCGCCTCTTCAATTCTTTTTGATCCATCAACGAACCCTAGGTTCGCGACCACCGGCAGGGTTAATGCCATCATCTCACCACAATCACTTACTTTAAACCACGTACAAACAAAAAAATCAAACCCACCTATATAGGAAGACGCGACTTGATTGAAGAGGGCTAACTTAAAATTGTCTGGATTAAAGGTTAGCTTTGATTTGGACGAGGTCGAGTAAAATTTGATGCTTGGATTCAATTGAAGGCGGCGACAAAAGTTGCAATGGATGGAAAGGATTGAATCAACTATGAGAATGGAGGGATGTGTGGATTTATTAAGCTTAGAATTGTCATGGCAACGGTAAAGGAAATTGAGGGTTTGGTTTGTTGGTAGAAGAAAATGAATCAAGTGAGAAGAGAATTAAGCTAAGTAGCTTATATATGATACGCGACCCGCTTACTTGGGCTCGGAATTCGTTTAAGTCTGCCTAGACTAAGGGATTAGTGTCGATCCCATGCTTAAGGGATTAGTACCAAACGACCCTTACTAATTTTTAATTATATATATAAGCAAAATTCATAGCCTATATACTCAAGTATATGATAGTATATATGGCATGCTTCTCTTGAAGCCTAAAATTGGATAACTCTACGTAGTTATAGGGATCGGGTACCGACCCCCCACCAAATAAAGAAAGAGAAGAGGGAGAAAAAAAGAAAATGGTAAATTGCAGTAATCTATTACTTTAATCATATGATGCCAACAATGACCCATGAATGTGTAAACATGACCGGGAGCAATGACAAAAGTGTGTATATATATCCAACATTCGGTTTCTTGAATCAACAGGAATTGAATCATTATCTAGATTTCACAGAGAAGCAGTGACTTCAGGTAGCCAAGACCTACTAGCTTAATTTATCAGCTCAATGGAACCAAGCATGGAACGTTATCGGCAAGTAACACTCTAATATTTATGCTGCCAGACATCGACCAAGAATCGCAATGAACAGAGAGATACCGCTCTTCGGAAAGACAATTCAACGGAAGGGTAACAAATATTTAGGAAACTGGATGGAATCCTTCACGATGACTCTAACTTGCTTCGATTCACTGCATGTCATGTTTAAAACAAGACGTACTTTAGGGGACAAGTGTTATCTGGTCTTTTGCCCCGGCTATATTCGGATTGATTGGACAAGTTAGACTTGATTATAGACAAGCAACCCAAAGAGGCAATCATAGAGACCAAAGATCAAGTATAGACAATAATATGAGTAACGATCAAGCCAAGGCAAGAGATAGACTCTATGGAACATTCTAAGTATGGATTAGTGCCTCCCCTTAAGCAGGGATCAAATTGGATTATTATGGCTACGAATAGCTTGAACTAGAAGTTCAACGCCACTGGGATTGATCGTTATCTCTAAAAAAACATGAAAACAACTATGCAAACAACGTTCGAAACATAAAGCCAATATGGAGGGGGACCCACACAATCGATTGCGTGCCGCTACGTGGATGCCTTGACTGATCGGCCCTAATCACTCAACATGGGAAATTATGCCTCAAAATTATCTGGGTGACCTCGTCTACATCTAAAGATTCTGCCGGCGAATTTTCAAGAACATATTCAATCATCTATGCCTATAAATACAAGGTTCATATCTCAAGTGAGGGATTTTTACACCGTTGTCTTCTTTTTACTCCATTGTAATTATGGTTTTTAATCAGACCTCTCTTGTATTCAGAAATTCAAATGATTAATAAAGCTATTTCATAAAAATTGACGTAGGCATTCGACGCTGAACTGCTATAATTCTTTTTATTATTATTTTTTACTTGTTTCCTGCTTGCTTCCTCTACTTTAATTTTGATTTCTTCATTTATTTCCCTACCTATAATCTATTGGGTGTTTGTGCTAACTTTTGATGCAAATATCCATTAACTGGAGCATTGGTTTGAAAACTATGTCTATAATACATTGGTTGGCCTCTTTATACTAACTATGAGCTTGTAGTTTGAGCTTACGGCTTGATCGTGACTGTTCCGATAATGTTCTTGACGGCTCAAAAAAATTGATGTTAGAGGTAGAGGATGCACCATAGCGGCTTTCTTTGAGATAACTTCCTAAAATGTTTATAATAATGCAATAAATTTGCTATTTGGTGTTTGGTGGATAAGTTTCTAACTTGATCTGGAATTCACAAAAACGGTATCCTGAATCTATAACAATAACGTTTACATAACAATGTTTTTATACCACTACAATCATATGGTATAAATAATGGTCCATCTACCTTTAGTTTGTTTCCTCACTTTGATTATCAAGGGAAATACTTCAGGTTTAAACTATAAAAGTAAAATAACTATTAAACAGTGATGGTAAAATGTTTACCCTGATCATCCAATAAGGGAAAATTGATAGGGATTATAAAATGTATGTGTGCGAAAAAATATAACAAGACATATAGGCTAAAAAGAATAGGTATAACACATGATCTCTATATTACCAATGTTTAATTAATTTAAATTCCATTTTCTGCTAAAGTACAATTACTAATCCCTGAATTTTGTAAAACCTATTTTACATTAAATCAACATATTTGCTCTTTTTTTATTATGGAGATATATTCATGGAGATTGAATTGAATTTTTATAAATTGACTTTAAAGTTATATTTTATTTTTAACTAATATCACTTGAATTTTTGGTATTTCTAAGATAAAACATCTGCTTGGTGTGCATGAACAAAAGTAAGGCCCATAGCATTTTAAATAGAATATGCATACATCAAGTGCACAATATTTGGCACTCGATTACTTAGGATGTGAGGTAGATGTAGCTTAAAGTGTGCCTAGGTGTATTATTTTATATGGTTGTATTTTTATTTGATTATTGAGAAATTTGTTGGCAAATAGCCATGCTATGTAATGTTTGTTTTCCTCATAAACGTTTGTTTCTATTATAAATTCTCTAATAATAATTGAAAGTAATATTCTACAACTTCATGTATCTTTAAGCATCTAACATAACTTTGCTAAGAGTCATCAAAACTTTAATAATACTTTGTAAGTGTGTGTAATATAGTAAACGATCAACCATTTCTGACTATCTCATCGGTTAAAATTATTCCAACTAATAGGCAAAAAATAGTCTATACCCATGTTTTATGTCTTCTTACCTATCTTTCAATCATGGTTCAAAATTCCGACGGAATTCCGGTTATCCAGTGATTCCGTTTCGGTTCCGTTCATAACCGGAACGGAAACCGGTCAAAATTTCGGTTCCGGTCAAAATTCCATATTTTCTTTTGAAATGTTGATTTTTTTATAAAAAATTAAAAAAATACAACAAATAGATATTAATTAAAAAAAGGAAAAAAATAAATCGGGACAATAAATAAATGGAGAAAAATCACGCAGTTTCATAAAAAAAGTTGTTATACTTTGTTACTCAACATCGAATCATAATAAAAAATTAAAAATTTTCAAAATTGATCCAAGTTTTAAAATCTCAAATGAATAATACAGAATCCTATACAATAGATTTTAATTAAAGCGTGTATTTTATATGTAAAAACATACTACAAATTTATGACAATATTGGATATTTATTAGCGTATATGGAAAATTAAAGCAAAAAAGTATTGGAATTAGAAAACCAGAATTAAATCGGAACTTTCGGAATGTCCAGAATGGAACTAGGAATTTTATAATTACCACTGACGGGAACGGAAATGGAAAACAGAATCTTGAACCTTGCTTTCAATGTAACCTGGTACTGCAATACTTCTTTTTCTACTATTTTGTACTATGTTTGATCTTCACTTTACAATTACAAATTCATCACTGTATAATCCCATTGCCTAAGGCTTCATGTATAGTACTCATGTAAAAGTTTTATACCATGATACCCAAGAACAACCCACCATGAAAAACCCATGTGCGGAGCTTCGCACAGACCTCTTAGTAGTCAATAAAATGAAAGGAAAAACTGAATGGGATAAGAAACCTAAACATAGCCAATATTGGATTTTGATGAAGTTTCGATCATTTTGCATTGGTTTGTTTGTGATAGCCCAGACAAACTTGTTTATGACTCATTGTGCCAAAATTTGACTCAATAATCCAATATCAGATAAAAACACCAACAATATCGATCTATTAAAATAAACGAAGAAAAAACAACTTCTATAGTAGTCGACAAATTCTCCAACATACATACGCTTTAATTTTATTATCTTATGTTTTCTCTTCAGAATAAAAAGATTATAAATCAAGTCCAACCACAATCTAATGAATCTCGAATTTACAAGGGTTTTTTAGTTGATGGTGGAAGAAGAAGATAGAGAAATCATAGGTGCCAAAAGTCCAAAGGAAAAGCCCCACTCTGATTGTCATAGGCTTACTATTTATACGAATAACCCATCGAAGTTATAGGATCGCGAAATACTAGGTGAAACTCCAGATAGGAGAAAGTAGGAGAGGATATGAAGTCTTCCGTAGTACAAAATTATATCGGTGCTAACATGAATCATGCCAGTACTAATTTGATTTGCCTTGTACAAATCTCTTGTATCTCTCATATCTTGTCTTCTAGCTTCAATTCATCAAGCTTTGGGCACTTTTGCCTTAGAAATCAGACTCGTCTAGTACCTTTCTTTTTACTAAGCTTTTTGGAGTTGTTCAATATTCCTTCGGAAATGGACCCTAAGACGATCATTTTGGTCAACCTCTCCACGTCCATCACTCTAGAAGCTATGAATGTGCATAGAAAGTGACGCCGATCTCACATATCGATATCTTTTTCTTTGTGGAATCAACTCCAAACTTCCAGAAGTCTTTTTCATCGTCATTCCAAGCTCGTTTCTAAGTCTGTGGATCCATTCCTTTATCATTCTAAAATCTAATCCATCCATTCGAGCATGACCTAAGACTGTGGAAAATTTGACATTACCATGACTATCGTGCCAAAAATATCCGATTAAAAGATTTAGTACATTATATGTATGATTTATGGTTCCTATATATTTATAAAAACTAAAGGTGATATTTATTCAAATTCTATTTGTATTATTTTGGGATTTTCATTCAATTTATTACGTATATATGCACTATGGTAAAAATTACTCGTTGATAATTAGTTATGAACAAAACATATATTTTTCTCAACAAAAATGGAATATTGATTTCTTAATCTTGTTGGATGAATTGTTTTAGTATTACTTTATCTCTACTATTAATAAAGACAATTCAACTAATATGAATTATATCATGTTCTTTTGAAAAAATACCTTATCACTCATTAATGGAACCTCACTGACGGTTTGTAACCTCCGCCGCCATCCTCTTCTCGACCATCTAGCAATGGAATATCACTATCAATTCGCATCGCACACCCCTAACAAAATTGCTTGAAATAAACGTGTTACGACTGCCAAAACTTTTACGCTTATAGCATACATCCATCTATTAATTTTGTATTAAATAAATGTAAATTTCTACATCTATTACATACACGTACATGTGATTTGTACTATTGTTTCATAAGATGATTTAGATATGTGAATAGAAGGAATCTATTTTTTCATTTATAAAAAAGTTATTTGTTGAAAGGAAAATTGATTGTGCAATCCAATCTCTTTAACCGGTCCTGAAAGAACATTAACGTTTGAATGCTCATCATTCAGTTTAGTTGCTTCAATTATAAAAAAGGATAATTTGTCAATAAAGCCTTAGAATGTCCATCCTCTCACATCATTTCGACAATCAATGAACATCTCATCAAAATGTATCGCTAAAGAAATCAATGAGAATTTTTTTTAGTATAAAAAGGGTACCCTAGATAATGGATAGCAATATTGATTGTTATATCAACAATAATTAGTGCAGAAACAATATAAGGAAGAGAGATACAAAAAATTAGTGCAACTAGTACATCCCAAAAGACAAAATTCAATATATCTCTCTTGATAGTTTTATACTTTGGTTTTTGCATCGAGAAAAAACATGGGAATTATAATAAAGATTACTTTAAAGATAGAAGACGCTACTCTTGGAATGCAAATGAAGATATATTCAAAAACATCTTATAAATCATGACTTCACAATACTTAAGGTGACCAAAAGGAACTATCATATTCTCTGTCCAATTAGGACCTCACTCAAACTCTATGATTTATCAAAGATATTTATGAGCATTGGAACCTATAAATATCAAGCATCAGCAGAAAAAAATGGTCAAAGAAGAGAATCCCCGCAATTCATTTTGGACTAGATACCGACTCATTGTTTTGCTTCAAACTTCTTCATTTTCCTAAATAAATTATTGCAATATCTTCTGTAACGACCCGCCGCCCTGACCGCCCCCAGTCGGTAATTAAACCAACTCGAAACGTTCAAAATGATGGATTGTTAGTCAGTTTATAGAGTTTAAACAGAATCAGCCACAGAATCACAAAATAATCATAATATTATTCATAAATGAATTTTACTTACATATATCAGGGTTTGTACAATGCATTATATTTATACAGCGGAATATATCTTTTATTATTGAGTACAAGAAAAAAATTTCTAGAAAAACTTTAGTGAAGTGCTTTCCCCTCTCTCTAACTTCGCTGCCTGAAAATCTTCAAGCTGTAAAAATACTCGGTCTGACCCGAGCGTTTATTGCAAACACAAAAACACTCGAGTCAGGATTAATCTTTATTCAAGTAATTAAATTTGCGATGAACTGAAATAAATGGTAACAGCCCAAAATACAGTGTGTCAAACATCAGCCTGAATATAACTAAGCATTAAGGCCAAGCACAGATGAACAAACAGGGTCCCAAAATGAATGGACAACAATTCATGGATTTATAAGTGCAACTGAACAAATGAAACAGGGACAGTGAATGATTCAACATAACAACATCGAAGTGCAACATGTTTGAAAACTCAATTAGAACTCTGTAACCAGGTATGAACAGAGAACAGAGAAGCAACAGGGAAACAAACTTAAATTAAATTATTATTTTTAAAATCTATCAATCCAGTGTGGCTGCAGTGCATACATATATTTGTACACATGTGCACTGTCTCGCCAACACGTGTGCATCAAGCATGAAGCATACAACCTCAAATAACCACTGCAACAATACTTTAAAATGGAGGCAGAACAACAATGAAAAAAGCAAATGCACATCTAAACCAATATTGCAAGAGGCAACAAGAATGGCCAGAACAGTGAATGGAAACATACACTTGCAATAGAAAGTTTTGAAAAGGAGAACCAGAAGTGCAAGTGTGTAAGCACAACTTCACAACAACAAGGCAATGCACTATGCAGTGGACAACATATCAAAAATATGAAATAAATCAAAGTAATCAGTGATGAACTGACATGCAGACAAGTACCAAAAGGCACCAGTTCAGTAGTCAATTGAACAACTATATGGACAGGGCAGCAACTATTGGAACATGACTTTGAACAATGCAAACTAAATGAAACAAGACACAGTACTCAAATGCAAGTGCACAACTAGACCCAAGTCCAACAGACTCAAGAGAATGCAACAACATGTCAACAGAAATGACATAGCAACAAGGCAGACCACAAAATGCATGCTACTTAGTTCAACAACATCAAAGATGACCAAGTCAAGAGAATCAAGTCAACCAGGTAATAACGATTAAAGTTTAAACTTGCTTTCATTTATTTCTAAAAATATATAACAGGTCTTAAACCAAAGTTAAACTTGTTTACAATTTTTTTTTTAAAGCAAAGAGGAGGAGAAGGATTTAAAACCTGGTGTGAGCCTGCAACTCAAACAAGTTAAACCAAATTCCAACTTACTTATTTTTTTCTTTTTTTTTCTTTTCCTCAGTAGATTACATGATCAATATCAAAGTGCTTCAAGAGGCAGTGGATAACATGGAAAAACATCCACAAAATTCCAGTGAAGTTATAAGTGAAAATCAAGACATCAAGTATGTCTGTAAATGCAACCCAGTACAGTTCATTGAACTGAGGTGAAGCTACAAGAGTACAACTACACCAACTAAATGTCATCAAGTAAACAAGGTTCAAGACAGTATAAATCCAGTCATATATATGCATACACACATACAAATATATGTATGCCTATATATGCAGATTTTAGAAAACAGGTGACACATTGAGTCCACCATTTAAAACAAATTGACACAGCTAAAAATGATTCAAGTTCAAATATATCAGTATAGCTAATAAAATGAAAATGGACAGCAGCTACTACACAAATGCAAGAAGGTCAAGTTAGCACACTCAACACAGTGCAAGCACAAGTGCATACAAGAGGTCAAAGATAGTTATATATTAAAACTGTATAAGTTCGTAGTTGAAAACAAGACTATACTTTCTGAAAAACTCTAACATTTTCAAAGTCATGTATATATGAAACTTCATTTGTTCTCAAACTAGTACTCATACTCTTAAAATTAACATCTGTTCTTATCAGTTTTTTTAAAAAAAAACAAAAATTAATAGCATCTGTTCTTAACAGTTTAAAAACAAAATTTATAGTATCTGTTCTCATCAGTAAAAAAAAACAATATCATATAGCATCTGTTTTTAACAGTTTAAATTGGATTGACCGAGAGCAAAGAGCAAAACAAGATTCAAAACTTTAAAGTATAGTTTGCTCACAGTATTATATATATATATATTTTCTTGAAACTGCATAACATAACAGAGGTGGCATATATATACAGATACACGAGCATGCATCCATCACATGTAGCAACACAAAAACAAGCATCTGTCCTCATCAGTTAAAAACAAATCACAAATTGATAGCATCTGTTCTCATCAATTTAAATTAAATTCCAAATAGTGTCTGTTCTCACCAGTTTAAAAATAAATCCCAAATAGCATCTGTTCTTAACAGTTTAAAAGCAAATATCAAATAGCATTTGTTCTTATTAATTTAAAAACAAATATTGGGTAGAATCTGTTCTTAACAGTTTAAAAATAAATCCCAAATAGCATCTGTTCTTAACAGTTTAAAAGCAAATATCAAATAGCATTTGTTCTTATTAATTTAAAAACAAATATTGGGTAAAATCTGTTCTTAACAGTTTAAAAACAAATTTTATAGCATCTGTCCTCATCAGTTTAAATCAAATTCAAATAACATCTGTTCTTATTAATTTAAAATCAAAATATCAGAGCAAATGATAGCGAATAACAACCAACAACCAACATGCAGTGACAAATCTGCTCGTATCAGTTTAAATCCAAAAAAATCCGAGCAATTGATAACGAATAACCCCCCAAAACATAGCATGCAACCAAACATCCAATTCAAACAAATTTAAACACTTGAATCAAAATCAATCGTGAGCAAAGAACTCACCTTTCACCGAAACAAGGAGACGAACTCGACCCACTGAGAAGCACGCGATCGAATTGAAGGAGGCGTCGAGCAAAATTGAAGCCGCAACCCTCATTTAGATCGAGCGAATGAAGATGAAGCTGAAACCCTAATTTTTGGAGCACAGAATTGAAGAGACGACGAGAGAGACGCCATCTTTTTTTCATTTGATTTATTTTTTTCTGGTTTTCGAATGAAAAGGAGAGCTTCGTGTTTTAAGGAGAAAGGGGAACGTGTTTTTGCAGAGGAGATCGTGATTTTTGGGCGTGGGTTTAGGCATAGATTATGGCGTGAATTTTGGGATAGGGTAAGGTAATGTATACTTATTTATTTTATTTTTATTATTATTTTTATTTACTTTTTATCTTTTTCTCTTTCTTTTTTTTTCAATTTAAATTCAGTTAGTTTTGTTTATTTTCTTTGCTTTGCAAAAACGATGTTGTTAAAATTTCCACTAGTTGTATTTATTTATTTCGTTATTGACAAAAATTTTATTCTATTTTAGTTTAGTTAAAGAAAAATGTTATTTATAACTAAACATCGATTTATAAATTTACATAAATAATAATTCTCAAAATCCAAATTATTATTCCTAGTCATTCGTTCAAATTTTAAATACCAATTCAATATTCAATTTCAAACTCCAAAGTTAAATTTAAATTTTATTCAACTTTAAACAGATTAAATTCTAATATTTAATCGCCAATTTATTCTGATAATTTGAAATTCAAGTCAAATCATCATTTAAATATTTAAAATAAATTAAATATTTACATATTAAATTGTTCAAAATTCAGGACCGTTACATCTTCGCAGTCAGTTGTAAATAAAATATAGAGGAGAAATATCAGTAATAATTGAAGGAGTCATCGTAGGCATTGAGTTTGGGCCCAGCCACTGTAAAAGTCTAGCATGTTCTTACTATTTATTTCTATTGATATTGCATGCTTATGATTTGGTTTTTCTTAATTAGTTTTTTATTACACCTATCCTGCTATAGCAAGCATAAAATTTCTCTTCTAAACTACTTCTTTCTACATTTCAAGATCGAAGATCTACACGATGTACTTGCGTTTTTTCGTCCAAAAAACATACAAACTTTTAATTCTTTCATTGTGAATAATCTAATTCCATCTTCTTTTTATTTATTTTAAAAATTTTTAAGATATATAAATTTTTTATTTAAGCTTTCTGCCAGGGTTTCTACATGTTGTGACAACCTATATTTTTACACACTGGAATATTTAACTAATTGATTTTAAATATTAAATTGTTAATTTAATCGATGGGTTGAAAAACTCAACTCTCAAAAAATGACGAATTAGAACCCGCAACAACTTCCATTGAGTCTAGATCGTTCGAGTGATTAACAATGAGTATAAGCATCGATATGTTTCGATCGATAGATTTTTAGTTGGTAACCTGAGTTTGATTCAGTGATCGACCTAAAAGGCTAACTTTCGTACATGATGGAATTAGATCCCGATACCTTTTCCTTCAAGTCTAGAATATGGGTATTTGGTTATAAAATAGTAAGCATGCTTCATTTGGAGTTGTACATTTTTTGATAGATATTTGTGAATGATACAAACGAAATTAACATCTGGTGAGCGGTCTCGAATGGTGCCATATTATATACCATCGGGACCCAAAAAATGCACAGAGTCACGTGGTTCGAGAATCATCTCTATCCGAACTCGCTAGAACTCGTGAGAGTCAAAAACGTGAAGAGAAAATTAATTTTATACAATTTCAGATAATTTTACTTTAATGAAAAAGAAATTTCCCATCTCCTAAAAAATAATGCCCGCTGCAACCAACGAACGCCATTGCTCGGCGCTGCTAGGAGCCGTATTAGGCATGGGTGTCAACCAACAAATTATGCGTCATTGTGAGATGTAGGAGGTGGACGGTTGGATTGCCGATTGGTGGCATGTGGCAGCGTGGATCTTGGGATGTACAATTCGACAAGTATGGGTTCGTGGGTAAGCTTCAGGCATCACATCGATACGGGTCTTGGTGGGTAGCGAGGGATCTTCATGGTCAGGGCTACCTCTAAGCAAGATGCAATGCCATGCATCTCCTGAGGCGGTGCAGGAGGGTCATGGAAGTAGCGATGTCATGAGTGAAATGGCGCCTGGGGTTTGTGAACGTAATTTACATTAATTACTTAATTAGTTTAGCTAATTAATCGTTGATTGTTCATTAATCCGTATCTTGCCCACATGAGGTCGGATTGTAACGCGGTTTCTTGCCTTGGACTCGTGGAGACATCACCTATATAGTGGAACAATTTTGGTCACAATCTAGACGACCGAAAAATATTTCTAAAGTGAGTGGAGCGATAACTGTATGATTAATTATCGTATAAGTTCTAGTGTTTTTGTATATCAGTTTATATGGCTAGAATGACATAGAGTAATGTGGTTCATTGATATATGATGTTTGCATGGATAATTATTGACATAGAATAGTTGTTGAGATCTTAGGTAAATGTCGACGACAATTGTGGTATTTATTTAATAATTTTCCTGTTTGATTGGATTAGTTTGAGTGGATACTCGGGATGATTATTTAGATCTCGAATATATATAAGAAGATCTATTCGTACTGAATAGAGGTGGAAGGGGTATATATTAATTTATAACGTGGTTATACATTAATTAAACCCTAATTTTGTAGTTTAGATTAGTGATAGAAATATTAGTACATATTTTATTACTAACGGGATTTAAAAAGACTGCTTTTGAAAAAATAAGCAGGAAGACTTAAAAATGATGGAACGATTTTATATATTTGATAAATGGGTTTACAATTAACTTAATTTAATAAATTAAATGTTATAATTACTCAATATTTGTTTTGAGTAAATGAGATATTCTATAAAAACATTGACACAATTTTTATAAAATAATGTGAATTAAATATACTTGATTTACTTTGATAAATTAAGTGAATTGTGGCTTAAAATGGTTAAAGTGATTTTTAAGCGAATATGGTATTCTATAAAGAGATTTATGGATTTATAACATATCATGAGGTGAGATATATATATATTACTTAAACTGGTTTTTTAAGTATATTATGAGATGCTATAAAATGGATATGATTTTATAGAATGACATTATTTAGTTATAATTATATAATTAAATAATATTAAGCTTTAAAATGATTTTTAAGCTTATAGTTGATTTTAAATAATATATTTTGTTTGGAGATAATATATTAATGGAAGGATCATCCTATATATTACCCAATGGTATAACGAGTTGATTAATGATTAGATTGTATATTTTTATGTCATTATTTTGAATTGATTGTAGAATAGAACTGAATGATAGATAAATAGATTATTTGATTTGGTGGTTTGATTGACTTTGATATGGTATGGTTATTACTTTGGTTAGGCATGACTTTTGTGTATGTAAATGGGCATGCTATGGGTATATTAGTTCCAATAATTGGACTGGTAGTATATATACATGCATAGAGTTTATACGAGTTAAAAATGTCTATACTTATATATAGTCCTAGTATGCCTGACTTGGGGCTACTAGAAGAGGTATAGAATAATTTGTATATATTCATTGATATGCGGTTTAAGGCGTATATATATAGTCCTGGTATGCCCGACTTGGGGCTACTAGGAGAGGCATAGAATATTTTTATATATTCATTGATATGCAGTTTAAGGTATATGCATATAGTCCTAGTATGCTCAACTTGGGGCTACTAGGAGAGGCATGTTGAGACTTGGTTTTGATTCATGACACGAAGCTATCACTATAGATTTGACGACTACTACGACAAAAAGAGACAAGAAGACGAGACTTTAAATACCGGTGTATCAACTATGGTATTTTATTTTTATGTCTTAGGTCAATATTGTTAAAATCACTACTCGATTATGTCTACATTAGCTTATATATTTAATCATTATATTTACTAAATATTTTATACATATATAAGCACGTATTTAAATTATAAAAGTGTTTTAAAATTATAGTAATTCATATACTTATGGAAACTGTGCTTATTACACAAAAATAACTAGGTCAGTCGATTGACTACCTGAAACAGTCCATTAACACTAGGTATTTTGTGCAGCATAAATAGTTACATAAATATACGAATTTTAAATTTAAAAATCATTTTGAATATTCAGTCGACTGACCCAGAGGATCAGTTGACTGAATTTCTATAACAACCACTTTTCGAAAAGACGTGACTTTTGCGAAGAGTTGCGAACCTTTAATGAAAAGATTCGGACACAACACTTCAATTGAAACTCTTCACCAACAGTCGTTGCTTTCTAACCTTTATAAATACAAACTTCAACTTGATTTCAAATCATTTAATTACAATCGATTTCTCTTATTCTCTGATCTAACTTTCTGAAACCTATTTGCTATCATACTTTCAATTATTCTGCATTAAAGCAATACTATACCTTTCTATTCTTCATATACTTCAAATATATATATATTTATACTCGAGGAGAAGATTATAGAAAGCGTGTACAAAAAGTGACAAATCTGCATTATCGGAACACACATAAGTCAAAATTATTTTCTATAATTGTTGAAGTCCTGTTCTACTGCTCAGGCGAGTGAAGTCCTCTTCTGCTATTGAGCCGAAATCCTGTTCTGCTGCTCAGGTTCCTGTTCGGCTGCTCAGGGGTGTATAAATTTGTTCCTTCGGGTTAAGTGAGGGTTGTTGTTTTATTGAAATTCCAGAAGGAGTCCGAGAATGGATGTAGGATGGTGCTCCAAACCAGAATAAAAATCTCTGGTGTCATTTTACTATACTGCTTTTTATTCCGCGCTATTTACAATATTATTATCGTCATTATACTCTGTATTATCATATATCCATATTACACGATCCATAGCATAGCACTCTTTCATTTGGTATCAAAGCAAGGTCATCATATGACCGTAACATAGTTATAAGATAATATACTAATATGGACACTAAAATTGACACAAGCATTAACACTAGCTTCGTTGAAGGACAATCCATTGCACGTCCACCACTATTTAAGGTATGAATTATAACTATTGGGCCACACGAATGAGAATACATATGCAAGCAAATAGTTTTGATTCATGAAATATAAATCAGATAGAATATACTATTCCTACCGAAGAATATTCCACTTGGTCAAATACATAGAAACTAGATGCCACAACTAATGCAAAAGCCATGAATATGTTGTTTTGTTCCTTAGATAAAAATGAGTTTAATCGTATTAGCATGTGTAATACTGCATATGAAATATGGCATACACTCAAAGTTACGCACGAAGGAACTAACAAGGTCAAATAAAGCAAAATATCCATGCTCAAGAGTCAGTTTCAAAACTTTAGAATGAAAGAAAATGAATCTATAAATGACGTGTACTCAAGATTTCAGGATGTCTATCATTCATTAGTAGGACTAGGAATATTCAGACTTTGATATTGTATCCAAAATCCTTTACTCTTTACCAAAAGAATGGGAAAGAAAAGTTCTCGCTATTGAAGAAGCGAACGATATTTCCAAAATAACTCCAGAAGAGTTAATAGAAAATCTAATGTCTTATGAAGTGAAATTGCAGACAAAAAGAGTTCAGGCTTAAGATAAAAAGAATATAGCATTTCATGCAGAATAAGAAGAATCAGACTCAGACAAAGACGACTTAGCCTTTTGTTGCCAAGAACTTCAAGAAATTCTTGAAATATAGAAAAGGAAACAGAAATAACGGCAGGAAAAGCTCAAACAGTAATAAACCGCCGTCTTTATCGGTTATGGAATGTTTTAATTGTCACAAAAAGGGGCATATGCAGAAGGACTATCCAGATCAAAAGAAAGAATATCGAAATAAAAAGAAGGACAAATTCAAAAGAAAAGCATTTTCAGTCACATGGGATGATTCAGATTCCTCATCTTCTACTTCGAGAAGTGAAAGTGATAGCGATAATGAACAAGATAACGTGTGTTTTATGGCTAAAGCTAATGAGGTTAGTGATTTTACTTTTGATGATATGATAGAAATAAATTCTGAATTATTAGATACTTTAAAAAGTCTCAAACGAAAATATAAAGAGGCTGTTGAAAATCAGAATAAGGCAGAATTCGAAGGAGATATGCTTAAAGACGAGAAGAAAATATTGGAAGAAGAACTTGAGAAAACTCAAGAATCTCTTTCAAATGTTAATTCTTAACTTATATTATTGAGTCAAGAAATTGAAACTCAAAAAGAAAAGAATGACAGTCTTGTTTCTGAAAAATCATGATTTAAAAACTAATATTAAAATGGTAGAATTAGAAAATTGAAGCCTAAAGACCAAATTAGATGGAATCGCTAAAAATGTTTCAAATTTTATTAAAGGAAGAGATAATTTATCTAGAATTATTGAGAGTTCACAATCTTTTAGTAATAAAAATGGTTTAGGATATAAGAAGAAAATTAAAGAATAACAATCTAGTAAGTTAAACAAAGTTAAAAATGATAAAACACCACATATTCAAACAAACTAGTTTCTAAAATTATAAATATATGGGTACCTAAAACTAATAACAAGTTAATAAGGAAAAAGTATATTAGTTCATTCATAGAAGATGTTCATAATAATAAAAATTACATTTATAAACAGGATACTAAACCCTCTTGGGTTTGGTTTCCTAGGGTCTAACTCTTAGGACCCTATTAAAAAGTGGGTACCAACGTTATCTTATATTTTTTGCAGGTCCCGCTCAAGAAAAGAGGAAAATGGATACTCCATAGTGGTTGCACAAAACACATGACAGGGCACAAAGATATGCTGATAAATATTACATACTCAAATGGAGGTTTGGTCACTTTTGGAGATAATTCCAAGGGATATATGTCAGCAAAGGCAATGTGAGCAATTACGGTACATCTAATTTACCTCTTATTACAAACGTTTTATTAGTTAAGAATTTAAAACATAATCTGTTAAGTATAAGTCAATTATGTGATAAAGGTTTTAAAGTATCATTTTCTGAAAATAAATGTAGTATTCTTGATCAGAATCAAAATCTTATTTTCGAAGGAAATAGAGATAAAAATATTTATGTTTTGAATATGAAAGTTAATCATAACTCGGATATGGTTTAATAGCTAAAGCAAATGATCCCTGGATATGGCACAAACAATTCTGTCATATAAATTTCAAAAACATTGATAAAATTTCTAAAAATAATCTTGTAAAAGGATTACCGAATATGAATTTTAAAGTTAATAATATATATGACTCATATCAATTAGGTAAATTAACTAAATCTTCATTTAAATCTAAGAAAGCTATTTCGACATTACAACCGCTCGATTATTTCATATGGATTTATTTGGCCCTACCCAAATTCAATCCATAAATCTTAATAAATACGTTTTTGTAATAGTTGATGATTTTTCTAGATATACATGGACTATCTTTATGAAAAATAAAAGTGATACCTTTGAGAATTTCAAAACATTTGTTAAACAAATTCAATATTTAAAAGGTATTAAAATTAAAAATATTATAAGTGATCACGGAGATGAGTTTGAAAATATACAATTTGATAATTATTGCAAAAAGAAAGGAATTTCATAACTTTTCCTTTTGGAGAACCCCACAACAAAATGGAGTTGTAGAACGAAAGAATCGAACTCTACAAGAATGTGCAAGAACTTTACTAAATGAAAGTACGTTACCAAAAAAATTGGGCAGAAGCTGTTGCAACTTCTTGTTATGTTTTGGATCATGTTTTTATTAGACCTCTCACCAAAAATACTCCTTACGAACTTTTAAATGGTAGAAAACCAAACATATCTTATTTTAAAGTATTTGGATCAAAATGTTTTATATTAAATACCAAAGATCAGTTTGGCAAATTTGATTAAAAATGTGACGAAGGAATGTTTCTTGGATATTCAAATCGAAGCAAAGCTTATCGAATTTTTAATAAACGAACTAATATTATAAAAGAATCACTCCTTGTATATTCGATGAGAACTCTAAACTTGTTTATAATAAAATTAATAACAATAACTTATTCAATAATAATAAAATAAATATAATAAACAATTTGAGAGATGATGAAGATATAATTTATAATTTCAAGAGAAGATGAGAACATTGTTAGTAATTTAGAAAACAAAAAAACTACTAATACAATAAGATCTCCTCGAAGAGTTTTACGAAATCATCCTATAGAAAATATAATTGGAGAAATAAATTCAAATGTTCGGACTAGAAATCAATTAAACTTAATGGGTAATGTAGCTTTTTTCTCTACTATAGAACCTAAAAATGCTAAGGAAGCATCATCCGATGAAAATTGGATTATTGCTATGCAAGAAGAATTAAATCAGTTTGAACGAAATGAAGTTTGGGAACTAGTACCTAGACCAACCGATCAAATTGGTATAGAAACTAAATGAGTTTATAAAAATAAAGCGGACGAATTAGAAAATATAACTAGAAATAAAGCAAGACTAGTAGCACAATGATATAACCAGGAAGAAGGAATAGACTACGAAGAAACGTTTGCTCCAGTTGCTAGACTACGAATTTTATTGGCATACACATGTTTTAATAACTTTAAACATCATCAAATGGATGTTAAAACTGCTTTTTTAGATGGCTATATTAAAGAAAACGTTTATGTTGAACAACATCCTTTATTTATTCATGAAAAATATCCAGATCATGTACGTAAACTTAAGAAAGCTTCATATGGTTTAAAACAAGCACCACGTGCTTGATATGAACGACTAAAAAGTTATCTAATTAATTCTGGATTTGAAATAGGAAAAGTAGATCAAACTTTATCTATAAAACACTCGAAGAATGATATATTAATAGTTTAATATATGTTGACGACATTATATTTGGATCAGCTAACAATGAATTATGGAATGAATTTTTTGAAATAATGACTAGAGAATTTGAAATGTCCCATATGGGAGAATTATCATATTTTCTAGGGCTTCAAATAAAAAAAAATTCAAACGGAATTTTTGTTAATCAAGAAAAATACTGTAATAATCTTATCAAATGTTTTAGGATGGAAAATACTTCTGCCAAACCAACACCTATGAGCACAACAGCACATGTTGATAAAGATGAAAAAGGCAAAAGTATAGACCAAAAGCTATATCGTAGTATGATAAGATTACTACTTTATTTAACAGCAAGTTGACCAGATACTATGATGAGTGTATGCTTATGTGCATGACTTCAATTGACCTGAAAGAATCATATTTACGTGCTGTAAAACGTATACTATGCTATCTTACTAAAACTACAAATTTCAGACTTTTCTATCCGAAAGAGTGTTTGTTCGAATTAGTATCATACAACAATGCTGATTTCGGAGGATCACGAATAGATAGAAAAAGTACAAGTTGTACGTATCACTTCATTGGTAAATCTTTAATATCATTGTTTAGTAAGAAACAAAGTAGTGTCTCTTTATCAACTTGTGAAGCAGAATATATTTCTGTGGCACTAGCTTGCACACAAGTAATTTATATGCAACAAACACTTAAAGATTTTGGAATCAATCTATCAAAATCAACAATTTACTATGATAACTCTAGTGCAATAAATCTATCTAATAATCCAGTAAACCACTCAAGAACTAAACATATAGATATTAGACACCATTTTTTACGTGATAATATAGAAAAAGTAGTAATAAATCTAGACTACGTACCATCAGAAAATCAATTAGCCGATATTTTTACTAAACCACTATTAGAAACTACGTCTACAAAATTGCGACGTGAGATTGGTATAATGTCAATTAAAGATATATAAATAAAATAAAATAAAATAAAAAAACTCAAAAATAATTTATTTTGCAAAAATACAAAATTTTGACCATGCTGAGACTTGAAACCGTGACCTGCTGTGAATAGTCCAAGTGTCTTAACCATTTGAGCTATTGATTTTTTCTGTTGTAGTCTAGCATGGGCAACTTTTTATATGGTGACGTTAAAATAGACTGCAATGTACGCTTCTTGTTGGAATATATTTATTTCTGGTGCATTAAATAGAAAATATTAACATTTCACAGAAAATTAAATTTATTTCTGTATCATTCATCAAAATAAAAACTATTTGTAATAATAAAATTAACAAGTTATATAATATATTAACTTACAACATCCAAACAAAATTCAGTGCAGAAAAACTTACAAGTCAGTCGACTGTCTCAGATGGTCAGTCGACTGACACAGCAAATTAAATTTTTTATATGCATGGTCAGTCGACTAGACCAGAAGGTTGAATATTTTCGGCCTTCAACTTCAGTCGACTGAAGCCCTGAGCCAGTCGACTGACGCAGTAATATAAAATTTTTATAACATGGTCAGTCGACTGACGCAGCAATATAAAAATTTTATAACATGGCCAGTGGACTGTCTCAGAGCCTCAGTCGACTGGACCAGAAGATCGACAAATTTCAATCTTCAGCTTCAGTCGACTGAAGCCCTAAGCCAAAAGACCGAGCCGTAGATGTGAGTTACTTTTTAACTTCTACCTACCCAATTCAATCCTTTTATCTTTCACTTTACCTTCTCTCCTCTTTACCATTTCAGATTTCCAAATTTTCAAAAACCCTGGGCTCTCCAAAACTCAATTTTTTTCTTCAAAATTAAAATTAAATGGCTCCTAAATGAAAGGGACAAGCTTCCATATCATCTCAACCTCCGTCGAATGAACAAATTCAAGGATGGCTATTTGATGACAACGCGATGAGGAGGTGGAGACGAATGCAAGACTTAAGGATTTTCGAAGGTTCGTTTGTCAAATTCCCTGATTTTTCTCCATATCATATCCAAGAGTTAGCTCGAAGGAGCAATTTAGATTCATTAATTAAAGTTGACGATAACAAACAAAAAAATCAACCAAATTATGGTGAAATTATTCTACGCAAACCTCATCATTACGTTCCAAATCAACAAGACTGTGTATGGAGTCTTGTATGTGGGAAACCCGTCTTCTTCTCTCTAGACCGCATGGCTCATATTTTTCAAAAAAAAAATGATGGTGTGGAATTAGCTACTATTGTTGTTGATTTGGTTGTTCGAAACAATATAAGCCATTTGTTTCTAGAAGATGACATGCATCAACTAAAATCGATGTCTTTAAGACCCAAGGCATGAATTATTCATCGCGCTCTAATGAAAACTGTAACTCCTAGAACTAGGAGTTATGAACTTTTCTATGAAAATAACTTTAAAGCTTTGTACGCTATCTTTGGGAACATCAAAGTAAACTTGCTCCGTTTAATTCTTGACGAATTTTTAAGCTTCAACAACGGTAGAATGAATATAATTTACTATGGCGAATATATTATGCGTCTTTTAAAAGCTTGTGAAGTTTCGGAACCGGATTCACCAGTTTCTACCATTGGATGTTTGAATGCTCGGACTTTAGGCTTGATGAAATTACCAATTGCCCGACCCCCTCATATAATATCTTATGAAGAATGGACCCAAAGGCAAACAGCTTAAGACCAACTACAAGAACATGGCGAGCCATCTCAACGACTATCTCGTCAAAGATTGACTCGTTATCATCAAGAAGAAATTATGATTCCAAATGGACGTCTTCAACCATGTGAATCCATCAATATAATTGTCGTAATCAACAAATTCTACAATCCAACATCATCGAAGTTGATAAGAAGCTCGATAAGATCAATGGATTTTTCACCAAATTATGGCAAGCGATCTCATGCTCTTCCGGGACATCTACGGCTACTATAGGCGATCCGGGTAAGCAACCCGTCTTTACATGGTCTTCTTCTGACGACGATGAAGCAAGTAGCAGTGCTGATGATGGAGACGAAGGTGATAATGAGAGGGGTAAGCTACCGATGGCGTGAGATTTTATCTTTCTTTTTATCCAGAACATTTGTTTTCAATTCGTATGGCTTACACTAAATGGCCATTCTAGTTTATTTATTTTGAACACTCTTGACTATGTAAGTTAAACGTGTGGATGATTGTTCTTGTTTTTTTTATCTCATATTATAATTTCATATTGTAATTTCATATTACTTATTCCTTTTTGTCGATGACAAAGGGGGAGAAATATTATTGCTACTAATAAGAATGCTGGATATAGAACATCAAAGATTCAGGGGGAGTAAGTATTTATGTTATATATATACAGTCAAAATCTATATCTATTTACAGGTTGTCATCAATCAAAAAGGGGGAGAATGTTGAGACTTGGTTTTGATTCATGACACAAAGCTATCACTACGACATACAGATTGACGACTGCTACGACAAAAAGAGACAAGGAGACGAGACTTTAAAAACAAGTGCATCAACTATGGTATTTTGTTTTTAAGTCTTAGGTCGATATTGTTAAAATCTATCCTCAATTATGTCTACATTAGCTTATATATTTAATCATTATATTTACTAAATATTTTTTACATATATAAGCATATATTTAAATTATAAAAGTGTTTTAAAGTTATAGAAATTCGTGTACATATGGAAACTGTGCTTACTGCACAAAAATAACTAGGTCAGTCGAAGGAGCACCTGAGACAGTTGACTGACACTGGGTATTTTGTGCAGCATGCATAGTTACATAAATATACGAATTTTAAATTTAAAAATCACTTTGAATATTCAGTCGACTGACCCAGAGGCTCAGTTGACTGAATTTCTATAACAGCCACTTTTCGAAAAGACACGTCTTTTGCGAAGAATTGCGAACCTTTAATGAAAAGATTCGGACACAACACTTCGATCGAAACTTTTCACCAGCATTCGCTGCTTTCTAACCTTTATAAATACAAACTTCAACTTGATTTCAAATCACTTAATTATAATCGATTTCTCTTATTCTCTGATCTAACTTTCTGAAATCTATTTGCTATCATTCTTTCAATTATTCTATATTAAAGCAATGCTATACCTTTCTATTCTCCATATACTTCAAATACAAATTTATACTCGAGGAGAAGATTATAGAAAGGGTGTACTATAAGTGACAAATCTGTGTTATCAAAACACACATAAGTCAAAACTATTTTCTGTAATTGTTGAAGTCCTGTTCTGCTGCTCAGGCGAGTGAAGTCCTCTTCGGCTGTTGATGCGAAATCCTGTTCTACTGCTCAGGTCCCTGTTCGGCTGTTCAGGGGTGTATAAAAATGTTTCTCCAGGTTAAGTGAGGGTTGTTGTTTTAGTGAAATTCCAGAAGGTGTCTGGGACTGGACGTAGGACGGTGCTCCGAACCAGTATAAAAATCTCTGATGTCATTTTAGTATACTGCTTTTTATTCCACATTATTTACAGTGTTATCATCATCATTATACTCTGTATTATCATATATCCATATTACACGATCCATAGCATAGCACTTTTTCATGTTATATGATATTTTGTATATATTCCTTGATATGCAGTTTGAGGCATATGTATGCAGTTTTGATATGTCCGACTTAGGGCTACTGGGATGAGGCATAGAATATTTTATTTATGTTCATTAATATGCAATTTAGAGCAGTCATATATAGTTTCGGTATGTCTGACTTGGGACTACCGATTGGTGCAAGGGAATCCTATTGTACCTTGGTGCACACGACTTGCATATATGGCTCCGAAGCAAGAGCTGAGAGAGACTGGGACGCCGGTCTAGAGTAGGTCATACACTATTGTGTAGTACACTTGGAGATTACGATGGGACCTACAAACTAATTTATTTTGAGGTATCGGTTTTTAGAGGAGTCTACGATATAATTGTGGCTCTCGATAGGTGTGAAGACTCATCTCCTCGACTCTTGAAAATTGACAATAATATGTAACAACCTTGTATTCGGTGATTATTTTATTGTATATTTTATTTCTGTTAGATTGAGTTTCCTAATTTAAAACTTTACTTTTATTTATTAAAATGAATAAATTTTGTTATTTAAATATAAATTTTGATTATTATGTGAATTATATTTCCAAACTTGAATAAAATTGAATATTTTTCTAGAAAAGTGAATTTTTGGTCAATATGGTCAAACTTTGACTTTTAAATTTAAAGTTAAATTTTTAAATTTTTAAATTTTGTCCTTTTCTATGAGCACAGATTAAAATTTTAAAATACTGCTTTTCGTTTCGTTGAAATCGGAGTTATATTGTGAAAGTTAAGTTTTTTACAATATTCGGTGTAAACTGTTTTATTTAACAATATTGTTTATTTTAAATTATAGAAATAATATTTTTATTGTCATATCTTATTCAAATTTGTATTATATGTTATGTTACATATATTTTTGTCTTTTAAATATTTTTAAAGTGATGTTTGAATTTATTGTCAAATTTTAAAGCCTAGTTTCTATTTTATTTGCTATTTTCTTAATTTAATTATATTTATTTAAAATTTATTTATTTATTTTTGTGAATGCATTTTTATTTTGGGTTCTTATATTTATTTATAAATATTTTTCAAGTATATAAAAATTTTCCAAAGTTTGTTCCATTTATTTTCAAAATTTCAAGACGAGTCTACATTTTCTTTGTTATTTTCTTAATTTAATTATATATAATTAATATTTATTTATTTATTTTTGTTTGTTTACCAAATTTTTTTATTTTTATATGAATTTACATATATATATATATTTCATTTTTATAAAAATTTAAAAGAAATATTGGATATATGAAGAGTTTGAACCCTTTTATATCCCTTGACTTTTCACCTCCTCACCTTTTCACATTTCAACCAATATTTACTTTTATTTTTGCCGACCCTACCTCTATCTTCAGCCATATCTTTTTCCTCACTGTTTACACGTAAATAAAAGTTTCTCATCTCATAAAATTTCGGCCAATAACCTGAAGCATAACTTGGTAAAAAAAAATTCTTCTTTTCTTTGCAAATTCTTATTGTTTTTCTTATGTTCTTTGCATTTGCTTCACCTATATGCTCGGCCCCTTACTCCTCCATCACCACGGCTACCTCCTCCACCACCTCCTCTCCAACCCCATAGCCAGGCCGAGCCATGCTATGGTGAAGCTCCACCTAAATCTACACAAACTTCACCTATATGCACCATAGCCAACACCTATGCCTTCATCACCTTCAACTTTCTTTTGGCCGCCACCAACTCCATCTCCACCACCCATAGATGACCTAAAACCCTCTGCCACACCATCCTCCAGTCCACTATAGAGATGGTCGTGCCTGGTCTTGCTTGGGCCGAGCCCAATGTTGCATTGAATTCATGTAGTTTGCCTTTGTAGTTGAAATCTGTGCACCTATCTCTTTGTATCACCTTTGCCCCATCACCATACATGTTTGGCCAACCCTATGGAACCCAAAGCCAGACCCTAACACACACTTTGGCCGTGTTCACCTGACCTATGGCTGAGTATTAGTGGTAGAAGGCAAGTGCAAGTGGTTTGGAGATGATTTATGCATTTATTTCTACCATTATTTAATCGTATTTTGAGTTGAAAACTTATGTTGTTTGTATTGTCTTGTATTCAAGGAAATAAATCTTTGGCTCTCCCAAACTCGAATCTTTGTCGTGCTATCGTGCCTCTAAAGATCTCAGTTTGTGTGTTTCAGTTGTCGCCTCCAGCTTATACCAGTGAGTTATTCTCACCAGACAGTTTTGTACTTATATGACTTGTGAACTGATTTCATTTGAACCTGTAAAATGCATCACATTATTATATCTGCTATATTATGTTCATATGATGTTCACCCATGCTTAAACACCTGTTATATCATCCATTACTGTTATATTATACTGTTATGTTTATTTATATCAGTTTATCACACTGCAAGTTCCCTTTAGATTAGAATCGCTATGGGTTGAAATGATACATACCCGAACGGACTTTAGAATAGAGGAAAATCGTTATAGGCTAAAATGATAGGCCTGAACGATTTTCAAAGTATTTCATTTACTTGGGACTGTGGGTTTGAAATGATAAAACCTAGTTTTTCTTTGTAAATTACGGGTTGAAATGATATATTACCCGTATCACTTTACGTAGGCTAGAAAATTATATATAGACCCGCAGTTAAAATATGTTTTTCTAAAATTTTTAAAATATGTTTGAAATATAAATATTATAATATTTTGATTTAAAATTTAATTATATTTTTATAAATTATTATTGATTTTCTAAGAATTTATAAGTGAAATAAATTAATGGTAAAGTAGAAATTTGAAATATGAATTATTTTGGAAATTTTGAATTAATTATAAATGGAATTTAAATTAAATATGGAAATAAGATAAATTTATGATATTTGGAATTAAAATGAATTTAAAATGATTTTTATATATATTGATGATTTTTGAATAAAGTTAAAATGTTAAATGAATGAATATTGAGTTGAATTTTGAAATGTAACTTAAATTGGAATTTGTGAATTTTGTTTAAAAGTGAAACTTTAAGTTAAGTAAATAAAAATGAAAATGAGTTATATTTGAAAATGTAAACTTAAATGTTAAGTTAAAATTTAATTATAAAGATTGTGTGAATTTAATATGTGAATTATTATTAAATATTGATTTTTTTTCGAATGGAATTTAACTTTATAAAATCATGAATATAATGATATTTAAATGATTGTTTTAAAAGTGAAATAATACGATTTTGTAAGTTTAAAATCGAAAAAATAATAATTGTTTGTGAAATAATATTGAATGTTGGAATTGTAATTAACAGTATTTTGAAATGCTATTATTTTCTAACGTAAATGACATTACAGCGCTTTGTAAGTGTTGTGGTTGATACAAATGAACTATGTATAAATTATAACTAAGTGGTATTACAGCACTTGGTAAGTGCTGCGATTTTAGACAGATAATTAAAATCTGGATCTAAATAAAGGGCTATAGTAGCACTTGATAAGTGTTGCGGTAGGCTAAAATGAATGTTTGAGGTTTTGATTTAAATAAATGAGCTCAGAATTTGTCTAAAATTTTGAGAACTGAACATTTGATTGTAAATATAATGACTTCACTTTTAAATGGTTTAAATGAGTTGTTTTGATTTAAATATAAACTATTTAAAAGGTGATTTGAAATGATAATAAATGAATGATATCTTTGAATTAAAAAGGATAATAAATGAATGATATCTTTGAATTAAAAAGGATATTTAATTGTGTATATTTGGATTTGAATTCAAATAATGATTTGAAATGAATTATGAAAGATATGATATTTTGATATATTGAAATGGTTTGGAAATGATTAGATCTTTATTTTGATAAAGATTTGAATTTGGAATGTTAATTTATTTTGAAGTATAAACTATGATTTTTAAATTATAACTACGGGTTATAACAACGATTGGTTGTTAAAGAGACCGGGATCGGATATGCACATACTATCTGTCGATACCGAAAACCACTTTAACAACTGTGTATGCGGTGGAGTTTCCAGAATGAAGTAGGATGGTGGCGACGTTCTTGAGGTATATTATGTGGACTCGACTCCCATGAGTTGGCTTAAGGTGGCTAAAACAGGAGCGATCTCGGACCAAAAGGGGTAGCTCCTCTGGTCGGACACGTTACTTCGATACTATACTCTTACTTGTGATTGATTAGATGGCCATCCTTCGATTTTGATATGGGAGTGTGTTTCGAGGTGGGCGTATATGGCTGCTGCGTTACCACTAGCCCGTGTGCGTAATTGGTATATCAACCCTGGCATTGCCTTGTGTGCCGTGTCACCTACCACACGGAGCCTTTACTATGAGTTTATTTTTCTCCCGTAGCCCATGGAGTATTTAGGGTAGTCTCCCGATCTGGAGATATGCTGATACTGGATGGACTATTGGGACTATTATGTGTGAAGGGCGATATGGGTAGCCCAGAACGCTATTTAAAAGTAAGTTTATTTTACTTTAGAGATTATTATAATAGTGCAATATTACTACATAGTAAATAGTTTAACGGATCCTTAGAGGATGGGCGGTCCCAGGCATCATTTCATTTGCTCCAAATTTATTTACAATCTATTATTTTGCATCATTCAAGTCTGACATGTGCGGATTATTATCGATTTGAATGGTACGAAGTGGCGGGTCGTTACATTTGGTATCAGAGCTTTGGTTTTTGGCAAACCATTGCCTGAGGAGCAAAAACTCATTAGAGATAGGGTAGAAATACCCTAGAAAGAGTGAAATCAATCTCAGAATCACTTTCTTTGTGAGAGAACGTATTTTCCAAGTAGAAAATGATTTTTCAAAATGATTTTCAAAATGTTTTCAAAAGATTTTTCAAAGATTATTTTGATATAAAAAATTTCTTGTTTTAAAGGATTTTTCAAATGTTTTCTAACTTCCTTTCTTTCGTATCCACCTTGTTAGATTTTTCTTCCTTTAGGATATTCATCCAAGTGAATTCTCTCGTCTTATCTAAATTTATCTTTGACTTTTCCTTATCCTGTCCTGAATTCATTCTTGATTTTTTCAGGATGAATCGAGGAAATGTCAGAGGTAGGGGTCGTGGTATTGCCCTAGTCCTTCAACCTGTTGCTCCTGTTCGATTCACTGTTCTTTGTAAGGAATTATCTCGACTTGGTGGAACCCCATTCACCGGTTCGGAGAGCATCATTGAGGTTCAGCAATGGTTGCGGAGTCTTGAGAGGATATTTAATGGTCTTGAGATTACTGATGCCCAGAAGCGTCAGTTAGCAGCTTGGCAGTTGCATGAGTCTGCTCTAGATTGGTGGGAGTCTGTCATGGCTAACACCGTCGAAGCTGATAGTACTTGGGAGCAGTTTAGGTATCTTCTCGTGTTTCTTTGAATTCTGTTTTTTTAATCTTTTTGGTGCTTTTTTAAGTTTATCTATCATCGTTCCAGAGAGGCTTTTGTGGCAAAATGGATGCCCGAAGCCGGGAAATCTCGGCTTTATCGTGAAATTATGGATCTCAAGCAGGGTACCATGTCTTTTGCTAAATATGAGAGGAAGTTCAACGAACTTTCTAAGTTCGGTCCTAGCCTGATTGACATTCCTCTCAAGAAGAATGAGAAGTTCATATCTGGTGCTCGTCCCGAGTATTATGGTCGTCCCATTTCTCATGTCCATGGCACTTTCACCCAGCTTATGGATATGGCTATCCGTTATGAGAACCCTACTTCTAAGGGTCCTGCTCCTGCTGGTACTCCTTCATCTCAGTCTTCCTCTGCCAATTCTAGAAGGAGAAAGCCTAATTTCGAGCAGCAGAAGAAGATTTGGCTCAAGAATTCGGGGTGGGATGTTCTTCATCTCTTCTTTCTCATAGGCAACCTGTTAACCTTTCTGCCATCACTTGCTTCAGATGTGATCAGAAGGGACACTATGCCAATAGTTGTCCTACCTTAGCAGGTGCAGTTGTTCCTCCTCCTGCTGATATTAAGCCTTCTGGTATATTTGCTGTTTCATCTGCATCTTCTTCAGTTCCTCCACCTGCTCCTACTCCTAATGATGACCAAGGTACTCTTCAGTGCAACCTTTCTTTATTTCTGTATCATATTCGTGTTTTATTTGATACTAGAGTTTTCCATAGTCTTATTTATGTTGATTTGTGTGATAAGTTGAGTATCTCCTTTCTCCTGAGTTTGCTTCTGTTCTTTTATGTGTTTCAAATCCAATTGGGGCTCCGCAAACCTTAATAGGATTTGTAAGCATGTGCAACTTTTCTATTCTGATCATTGCTTTGGTGGTGATATTCATTTGACTCCTATAGTCAGATTCTATCCTGATATATTGGTAAAGTCACTGCTTTATCTCCTAAGCGGGAAATTTCTTTATGTACAGATCTTATTCTGGAACGCTAGGAATGGGTTCTATAAGTGGTAGTCATGCCTTTTGGTTTTACCAATGCTCTTGCTTTCTTTGTTTATTTGATGAATCTTGTTTTCGTGCTGTGCTAATTTTTTTCTAAGTGCCATTGTTGGAAAAATGAAATCTGATTCCTTGGACATATTGTTTCTAGTAATGGAATTTCTGTTGATCCACTCATAATCGTTGCGATCAATGGAAACCTTTCTTTCTTTTTATTTTTCTTTTTCTTTTCCCTTGTCATTCAATTATTCTATTTTTTCTGTGTTTTCCCGTACCTCGTTCCTTTTCAGGGATGAAAAGATTTGTGTGGAGGAGAGTGTAACAACCCTGTATTCGGTGATTATTTTATTGTATATTTTATTTCTGTTAGATTGAATTTCCTGATTTAAAACTTTACTTTTATTTATTAAAATTAATAAAAAAATTTATTTAAATATAAATTTTGATTATTATGTGAATTATATTTCCAACCTTGAATAAAATTGAATATTTTTCTAGAAAAGTGAATTTTTGGTCAATATGGTCAAACTTTGACTTATAAATTTAAATTTATGAATTTTATCTTTTATTATGAAAATAGATTAAATTTTAAGAATACTGCTTTTCGTTTCGTTGAAATCGGAGTTATATTGTGAAAGTTAAGTTTTTTACAATATCGGGTGTAAACTGTTTTATTTAACAATATTGTTTATTTTAAATTATATAAATAATATTTTTATTTGTCATATCTTTCTAAAATTTGTATTATATGTTATTTTACATATATTTTTGTCTTTTAAATATTTTTAAAGTGATGTTTGAATTTTTCCAAAGCTTATTGAATTTATTTTCAAATTTTAAAGCCTAGTTTCTATTTTCTTTGCTATTTTCTTAATTTATTTATTTAATTTTGTGAATGCATTTTTATTTTGTGTTATTATCTTTATTTATAAATATTTTTCAAGTATATAAATTTTTTCCAAAGTTTGTTCCATTTATTTTCAAATCAAGACTAGTTTACATTTTCTTTGTTATTTTCTTAATTTAATTATATATAATTAATATTTATTTATTTTTATTTACCATATTTTCGTATTTTTATCTGAATATATATATATATATATATTTCAATTTTATAAAAATTTAAAAGAAATATTGGATATATGAAGAGTTTGAACCCTTTCATACCCCTTGACTTTTCAGCTCCTCCCCTTTTCACATTTCAACCAACATTTGCTTTTATTTTGCCGACCATACCTCTATCTTCAGCCGTATCTTTTTCCTTTCTTTTTGCATGTAAATAAAAGTTTCTCATCTCACAAAATTTCGGCCATTAACCTGAAGCTTAGCTTGGTAAAAAAAAAATCTTCTTTTCTATGCAAATTCTTATTGATTTTCTTACGTTCTTTGCATTTGCTTCACCTATATGCTCAGCCCCTTGCTCCTCCATCACCATGGCTACCTCCTCCACCACCTCCTCTCCAACCCCATAGTCAGGCCGAGCCATCCTATGGTGAAGCTCCACCTAATTCTACACAAACTTCACCTATATGCACCATAGCCAACACCTATGCCTTCATCACCTTCAACCTTTCTTTGGCCGCCACAAACTGCACCTCCACCACTCATAGACGACCTGAAACCCTCTGCTACATGATCCTCCAGTCCATTGCATAGATGGTCGTGCCTGGTCTTGCTTGGGCCGAGCCCAGTGTTGCATTGAATCCATGTAGTTTGCCTTTGTAGTTGAAATCATGCACCTATCTCTTTGTATCACCTTTGCTCCATCACCATACATGTTTGGCCGACCCCATGGAACCCAAAACCAGACCCTAACACACACTTTGGCTGTGCTAACCTGACCTATGGCTGAGCATTAGTGGTAGAAGGTAAGCGCAAGTGGTTTGGAGATGATTTATGCATTCATTTCTACCATTGTTTAATCGTATTTTGAGTTGAAAACTTATGTTTTTTGTATTGTCTTGTTTGAATTGTATTCAAGGAAATAAATCTTTGGCTCTCTCAAACTCGAATCTTTGTCGTGCTATCGTGCCTCTAAAGATCTCGGTTTGTGTGTTTCAGTTGTCATCTCCAGATTATACCAGTGAGTTATTCTCACCAGACAGTTTTGTACTTATATGACTTGTGAACTGATTTCATTTGAACCTGTAAAATGCATCACCATATTATGTTTGCTATATTATGATCATATGATGCTCACCCATGCTTAAACACCTGTTATATCATCTTTTACTATTATATTATACTGTTATGTTTATTTATATCAGTTTATCACACTGCAAGTTCCCTTTAGATTAGAATCGCTATGGGTTGAAATGATACATACCCGAACGGACTTTAGAATAGGGGAAAATCGTTATAGGCTAAAATGATAGGCCTGAACGATTTTCAAATTATTTCATTTACTTGGGACTGCGGGTTTGAAATGATAAAACCTAGTTTTTCTTTGTAAATTACGGGTTGAAATGATATATTACCCGTATCACTTTACGTAGGCTAGAAAATTATAATGAACTGCCGTTGCGCGACGCGCCGATTTTTGACTAAAATTTTCAATTCTCATTCGAACTTTAAAAAAACACTTTTAATGTTTATAAATCATTTCAAACTCATTTTAAATCATTTTTAAAGAGGTTTAACGTTTCATAAACCTCATTTAATTAATTTGAGGAAAATGATTTCCTTTGTGCTTTTCGACATGTATTTCCATGACTTGCATACACACACAAATATATATATATATATATATTAAATATTCATATGAAAACATCCAAAAATTTTGATCAATGCATAATAAACATCCATTGCAAACATCATATCATCATCCTAAATAAATATAATAGTTTAGGAGTTCTCAGCTTGAGTTTTCAATGATTAACTAAAAATTCGCTATAGCTCCAGAACTCGATTTTCGAAGCTCACTATTCTTTCACTTTTAGCTCCTAGATGCCACAACCAAAGTTTGGGGTGGCTTGGGGGTGCACGACCTAGGGTGGATCAAGGAAGTGGCTTGGCCTATGATGAAGTGGGTGGAGATTGTGAAGAACAAAGAGAAAAAGTGGAGTTTCGGGATTGTTTTAAGGTGTTTAAATATATATAACTATATATTATAATTTAAATTATTTTTGAAATTTATTTTGCCAATATTTCTCTTAGGATGGAAGCCAATAAAGTAGAAGACAAATCTTAGAAATATGAAGAAGACGATGAATGAAAATGAAGAGAAGAGGGTGGGGTATTTATAGGAAAAGAAGAGTGTAAAAGTATCAATGCATACATCATCATCTTCATCACTATTATATGGCTTCACCAACACATCTCCCCCTTAGGTACGTGATAATCATCCCCCCTCCATATGCCCATCATCTCATGCATGCATATGTTGACTTAGGTATGCTTAAGGAGTAAGAAATCGTAAAATATATTTTATATTATACTTTTGTACTTAATTATTTTTGTATATATATGTTTATGTGCATGCTCTCATGTATGCACATGTACCAGTGTATGTGTACGTTACATTACATATTCCTACAACGTTGCACAGTTTCCATTCTTTGTATTATTACAAATTCTGAATTTGATTTTTGGTCATATTTTCCTTTTTAAATTAATTTGCATATTTTTGTAAAAAAAAATTGAAAATAAATTTTCTTATCATTCTTAACTAATTAAAATGATCATATTTTATTTACAAAATCATATAAATTAATATGAATAATTATTTACAAAAATATTGTTATATCAGTAAAGCTAAAAGAACATTTATTTAAAGTGATATATTTCGGGTCGTTACAATAGGCCTTATAGGTTGCTAATGACAATACATAAAGGTCTATTGATCCATACTGGAGCGACAATACTTTGGCATTTTGTACTCATGTGGAAAGGATGTAGGCAAGGTTTCTCGTTTACATACGTTTTGGTATGTCGGTGGTGACAATCCAAAGTAAGGGACGCTAGCATGGAAATCCATTATACCCTTGAGACGACATGACTTGTTGAAAGCGATCACAGAGAAAGGGCAGAAAGATACCGGAATGCCAGTCTAGAGTAGGTCATATACAGTTCCGTAGCACTGTTAGATGCTACGACGGGACCTATAGGCCAACTTCTTTTGAGGTGCTGGCTTTCAGGGAGTCCACAAGTTAGTGTGACTCTAGATAGGTCTCATCGGTAGCTAATGGCAACTTGGAATGGGTAAAGTTATGGATATCCATATTTTGGTTTTGGGTAGGAAGACGCTATTTTAGTAGCATTTTTAAATAGCCGTATTCGTTTTTTATTTCATATGTTTTGATGGGGATTATTGGATCGGTTGGTGTCCGTAGCGGACCCACCCGCCATCGATGATGGGTATCAACTTGTTCTTTGGGAGTCTACTTTTGTTATGATTGTGTATGTTATATTGGTTAGACTTACATAGGGATTTTTATATTACTCCTACATTGGTACATTAGGCTACCTCTATCATGGTATGTTGTTACGTTTCAGTCACATTATATTAGTTGTATTGACTTGTTAGTTGCAGGTGAAGAGCAGGTTATGGTATGATCCCCTACTTTTGAGTACGATTTTATTTCACTTGTTTAGGAGTAGTCTTGGTTATCCTTAAGCCAAATTTGTGGATAGGACCGACTGTACTTCCCAAATCCCCTATATATTTGTATACGGATTTGGTATACAATACTTTGAGATTGCTCACCTCATGCCACACTTTAGGTCTGACCCGCATTTTGTCTTTGCCTGCTTATGTCATGACAACTCTCGGGTACTCCATTGAGTCGTTTGGAAGTCAGGTGATTTTAGGGATACGCTTTCTGGACAGTTGGAGCATTCTTGAGGAGTGAAGTCATTATATTGGATATATGTATGCATATATATACTTGCTTTCTACGTTTTACGCGACAGTTCAAACCATGTTGTATATGAGATTTGCGACATCAGATATTGTATTCAGAACTCCATGGAAATGGCTTTCATGTATTCTAACTCTTTGTATTGGTATTTATTTACCAATTGCTTCTGTTACTGCTGTCCCTTCTATTAATTGTTTATCATGTTCTATTCATGTATATGTAGTATATTATATATTATCATTCTGCTATGAGATGCTACCGTTGTGCTTGGATTATTTTTAGACTTTTTTCATTTTACCGGATGGACCGTCTTTTTGGTAAGGAGTTAGGGTAGTCATTCAACATTGATTTAGGGTATTACAAAAGGGTGGATCATTAAACTTGGTATCAGAGCATAGGCTCAAAACTTAGAATCTTATAAATTAGTTTGAGTTAAGTAACTTTGTACGATAAGATACGTCAAGAGAGCGTACTTGTATTTTTCTACTATATAATATTGCATATGCCACTTGTCCTCTGGACTTACATTTATTTTAATGGATAGTTTCTAAGGTATAGTCGTTCAGGCTATCGGTATTAGCAGATGAAATACAAGAGCGACTACGGGTAGGTAGTCTGAGATGCCTGATTAGTTCAGAGACTATTTTGCCACAGCACAAGATGTTTCGCCACCTGAGTACATCCCAGGAGTTGCGGTAAGTGTTAAATGCAGTGTAGCAATAGTAGAAGAGATTGACAAGCAAAACATGACTTGTATGGATTCTGGACGTTGCTTCGAGTCTCGATTTATTTTTGAGATTAACAGAAATGTGCAGCCCGAGTGTTTCATCTATTTGCAACATGGTAGCTGGTCATTGAAGGCGTGTTAGCCAATTTAATCTTTTGGCTAAATTCTGCATGGAGGTAGTTATTACTCCTATATAATAAGCGAGGAAGCTTGCCTAGGGTCTTAATGCCTGGATTTGGGATTTATTGCTTAGTCATATAATAAACTTGACCCCTTGTACTGTAAGTTAATTCTTTTATAAGGTTTGATCTTGCATGGGAAACTTGGCTGTTAAGGAAAGGTGTAATGGCCAAGGGTACTACCATTCGAACTTGATGCATGAGATTTGAAGTAAAGCATAGTAGTTCAATGAGGTGTGACTTGGGTTCTGTATCCGACTACGATCCAGTGGTTGCCTAGAAATTAGAAACGATGAGCAAATAAGTTATATGTTATGCATAGATTCATTTGTATTCAAAAGGTTGTTGGATTATCTTGCGATAGTTTAGGAAGGAACTCCTTGGCTAGTTTTGTAATGATATGGATCATCTTAGTGGTCATATGATATTTGACTAGGCGAGCGTCATAGTATGCTTAGTATATTATCTTTATTAGCATTGTGTGGTTGAGGTAAATTTGAACCCGAGCAAGCCAAGTATTAATAGATCGTCATTTAATGATGAATTATTTTTTTAAAGGTTTTCTCCCTTGGAGATGGGGGTCTGTTTGGAGGGTAAAGGAAGATTGAGACTTAGTTCGCTTAATTTATGCGGGAGTTTTAAGGATTGGGGTCCGGCATATCAACTAAGTTTTCCTTTTTAGAGTAGGTAGTGTGATAGTATTTCATATATTGTATTCATGAAAGAAGTTGCACCACTTAAGCATTTGGATCATCTAGGGTGTCGAACAGACTTATTGGGGTATGTAGGGGATATGCATGTTTTGACTATTGTTGGTCACCTTGTGTGTCGGTATAAATTCTTTGTAACGGTTCATTGTTTGGTATGTGTGATTTTTTGTTGTTGCCTTCTATTATTTGATGGTTGGTTTATTATTGCTGCTTGCTGTTGTTTGTTGTTGTTACCTACTGATTGATCATTTATATTTGATTAATTGATTGCTTGTTGTTGCTTAATTATTGATTGATGGGTTAATTTTGTTGGTTGATTTTTGCTTTTTAAATGTTATTGTTGTTTATAATTTGTTTGTTAGTATAAATGTGTAATTCTAGTTATGTTGCGGTGATACATCAACTAAAATAAGTGGAAATGAACTAGATGTGGCTTAGATCTCAAGGGCTTATTCGTTTATAGTAATATGGCTATATGGCTTCGGACCGGTGGGGTTAAGCTTGTTCGTGTTAGGTGGTGCTATGTATTGATATGCCTCCAGTTACTGAAGGGAAATTTTAATTTTTCCTTTTTTTTGTTTTTTTAAAATGTAAGAAAGCATGGTGTAGAGATCGCTTTGTTGTTGCTTATGTTTTTCAAGTGTGATTGTTGTTTTCGATAATGACATATTTATTTGAGATACTTGTTGCATATGGATTTATATCGTGCTAGAGTTTACATGTAGATTTTCACCAGGCTACTATTGCATTCATGGTAGGGTTGTAAGTTGCATTCATGTGGAATTGCAAGTTGTAGCATGTTTTGAATTGCATTCATGGTTGTGTTTTGCATGCTTGGTTGTCACTTATGCTTCGCTTTCCATGTTGTGGTGATATGTATGCATGTATTGTTTGGATAAGCATGTTCGAATGATTTTTCAACTTATGCTTCTACGTGGTGAATATAAGGGAGTATTTTGATTCTCTTTGATATGCATGACTTTCTTTTTGGTTATGTAAGTGAAGTGCAGGTGCATGGATGCAAGGGCTTGTTAACTCTTGGTTTCATGAGTTGAGTTAGCTTGCTTGCTACATGGTACGTGTTTATGCTTAATGGGTGTGTTTGCCATGCGACATACACACTATATAAGATATATCATACGTATATATTGTTGGTTGTTGTGTTGTCCCTAGATATGGAGGGACTCAGTTATGGGATTATACTGTTGTTTGGGAGTTGTTGTGGTTTTTTGAATTGAGCTGTGCAAAGGAGGTGCTATCAAAATTTTCAGTAACCATAGTCGAATTTGAAAGAAAAGTTAACCAGAAGGTTGTTAGACGTAACCGATAGTCGAGAGAGTTGGTAGTGTAGTATAGCTACTCAACTTCTCTATTGAATTGCAATTTTATCACTTCGTTTTCCGTTTGCATTTCTTAGGAAACGCGTGGGTATATTATGCATTTAGTTTAGTTGATTAGACTAAGGGTAGTTTGTGATTGTACTTAGGGAATGAGGACGAAGGCCCGGAGGCCAGTCCAAGTCTTTTTCCTTGTTGTGATCACTTGAGGATAGTGATTCGTTGATTAAATTTTGATAATTTATTAATGCTCGATATGTGGGATGCGTCATGTTAGTAGACATATGTATTTCCATGTGTGTTCTTGTGCAGGCTAGTGCTAAGATGTGATGGTATAAGACATGCTTGTTATGAGTTACTATACGTTGCATATGTATTTATCAATGAAAGATTATTTTGGTCAAGCGATGATTTAAGTGTCATTGGTAAGACATGGGGGTAGGGTAGGGTTACATTTTTGCTTTGAAATTTCTAGGATGGAATTCTTTTAAGGTGGACAAATGTAACAACCTGTATTTTTATACACCATGATATTTAAATAATCGATATATTTGAATATTAAATTGTTAATTTAATCGATGGTTTGAAAACTCAACTCTCACAAATGGACGAATTAGGACTCGTGACCACTTCCATTAAGTCCGGATCATTCGAGGGGTTGAGATTGAGTATAAGCATCGATATGTTTCGATCGAAGGATTTTTAATTGGTAACCTGCGTTCGATTTTGAGATCGATCCAAAAGGCTAACTTTCGTATATAATGGAGTTAGGTCCCAAAATGTTTTCCTTTGAGACCAGTCATTAGAATTATTTGGTTATAAATAATAGTGGGCATGCTTCATTAGGAGTTGCAGATTTTCGACAGATATTTGTGAACGGTACATACGAAATTAACCATCCAATGAGCAGTCTTGGATGGTGCCATATTTTATACTATCGAGATCGAGAAAAAACATAGAGTCGCATGGTTCGAGAATCGTCTCGATCCGAGCTTGCTAGAAGTCATGAGAATCAAAAACATGAAGAGAAAATTGATCATATACAATTTTAGATAATTTTTTTATTAAAAAGCAATTTCCTCTCTCCTAAAAACCATGCTCGCTCCATCCAATGGCCACTATTGCTCGACGCTGCTTGGAGCCATATTAGGCAAGAGTGTACACTAATAAATTGTGCGACATGGTGAAATGTTGGAAGTGGATGGTTGGATTGTCGATTGGTCGCACGTGGAACATTGGACGAATGGCGCGACAAGTATGGGTTTGTGGGTGAGCTTCAAGCGTTGAGGTGAGTCCTGGTGGGTAGCGAGGGGATCTTTGTGTTCAGAGAAACCTCCAGGCGAGGTACGGTGGCATGGCATCACCTAAGGCAGCACCGAGAGGTTGTAGTAGTGGCGTTGTCATGAGTGAAATGGCGGCCTGGGGTTTGTGAACGTAATTAACGTTAATTACGTAATTAGGTTAGTTAATTAATCGACGATTGTTCATTAACTCGTATCTTTCTCATATAAAGTCGATTTGGAACGCGATTTCTTGCATTGGACTCGTGGAGACATCACCTACGCAGTCGAACACCTTTGATCGCAATCTGGACGATTTAAACATATTACTAAAGTGAGTGGTACGATAACTCTATAATTAATTATCATATAAGTTTCAGTATTTTTGTATGCCGGTCTACGTGGTTAAAATGACAGAGTAATGTGGTTCTTTGATATATGGTGTTTGGGTGGATACTTATTGACATAGAATAGTTGTTGAAATCCTAGGAAAATGTCGACGACGTTTGTTCTACTTATTTAATAATTTTCCTGCTTGTTTGGATTACGTTGAGTGGATACTCAAGATGATTAATTTAGATCCTGAATATATATAAGGAGATTTTTTCGTATTGAATAGAGTTGGAATGGGTTGATATTAATTTACAACATGGTTATAAATTAATTTAACCCCAATTTGTAGTTTAGATTAGTGATGGAAATATTGGTATATATTTCATTACTAATCGGGATTTAGAAAAAGACTTTAAAAAAAAGACATAAAAATGATGGAATGATTTTATATATCAAATAAATGCATTTACACTTACTTGAATTTGATAAATTAAGTGTATGATTACTCAAGATTTGTTTTGAGTAGATGAGATTTTTTATAGAAATGTTGACACGATATTTATAGAATAAAGTGAATGAAATATATTTGATTTACTTTGATAAATTAAGTGAATTATGGCTTAAAATGCTTAAGTGACCTTTAAGCGAATATGCTATTTTTAAACTGATTTATGGATTTATAACATATTATGAGGTGGGATATATGTTACTTAAATTGGTTTTTTAGTATGTAATAAGATGTTATAAAATGGATATGATTTTATATAATGATATATTTAATTATAATTATATAATTAAATAATATTAAGCTTTAAAATGATTTATAAGCTTACAGATGTTTTCTAAATAATATATTATGTTTGGAAATAATATATTAATGGAAGGATCATCCTATAAATTACGCAAGGGCACAATGAGTTGATTGATGATTGGATTGTCTATATTTATGTCATTGTTTTGAATTGATTGAATTGCTTGTAGATTAGAATTAAATGCCGGATAATATTTTTTTTTGATTTGTTGGTTTACTTGATTTTGATATGGTAGGATTGTTATTTTGGTTGGGTATGGCTTTTGTGTATGTAAACGGGCACAATATGAGTATATTAGTTCCACATAGTTGGGCTGGTAGTATATATACATGCATAGAGTTTATATGAGTTAAATATATCTATACTTATATATAGTTCTAGTATGCTAGACTTGAGGCTACTAGGAGAGGCATAAAACATTTTGTATATATTCATCGATATGCAATTTAAGGTATACGTATATAGTCCTAGTATGTCTGATTTGGGGCTACTATGAGAGGCATATAATATTTTGTATATATTCATTGATATGCGGTTTAAGGCATATGTATATAGTCCTAGTATGCTCAACTTTGGGAATTAGGACAGACATAGGATATTTTGTATATATTCATTGATATGCGATTTAAGGCATATGTATGCAGTTCTGGTATGTCCAACTTGGAGCTACTGGAAGGAGGCATGGAATATTTTATTTATGTTCACTAATATATAATTTAAAGCATGCATATATTGTTTCGGTATGTCCAACTTGGGACTATCGATTAGTGCAAGGGAACCCATTATACCTTGTTGCATACGTGCTCCGAAGCAAGGGCGGAGAGAGACTGGGAAGCCTGTCTTGTGTAGGTCATACATTGTTGCATAATACTCTTGGAGGCTACGACGGAACCTACATGCCCAACTTATTTTGAAGTGTTGGTTTTCTAGGGAGTCCATAATATAGTTGTGGCTCTCGATAAGCCTTATAAGTAGCTAATGGCAATTTATAAAGATTTATCGATCCATACAAGAAAGACAACACTTTAGAATTTCGTACCCATGTGGAAAGGATGTAGGGAAGGTTTCGCGTTTACATACATTTTTGGTACGTCGTTGGTGATGATCGAAAGTAAAGGAAGCTAGCACGGGAATACATTGTACCCCTGAGATGACATGACCCACTAACATGATCTTGGAGAAGGGGCAGAGAGAGATTGGAATGCTAGTCTAGAGTAGGTCATATATTATCCGTAGCACTCTTGGATATTGTGAAGGGACCTGCATGCCACCTTCTTTTGAGGTGTTGTTTTTTAAAGGAGTCCACAAGTTAGTGTGGCTCTCAATAGGTCTCACTGGTAGCTAATGACAATTCGGGACGGGTAAAAGTTATGGATATCTGTATTTCGGTTTTGGTTAAGGAGACACTATTTTAGTATCATTTTTAAATAGTCGTATTCGTTTTGTATTTTAGATGCTTTGATGGGGATTATTAGATAGGTTGGTGTCTGTAACGGCCCCACCTACCAGTGATGATGGGTTTCAACTTGTTCTTTGGAAATCTTCTATTGTTATGTTTATGTATGTTATATTGGCTGGTTGATTACCGTTATTGAACATTATGTGTTAGACTTATATAGGGATGTTTATATTACTCCTACATTGATACATTAGGTACTTTTATCATAGTATGTTGTTACATTTTAATCACATTATACTAGTTGTGCTGACTCGTTGGTTGTAGGAGAAGAGCAGGTTATGGTATGATCCCCTACTTTTGAGTTGGTTTTTACTTGAGCCATGTATGGGGAGATGACCGGCTATACTTCGCAAATCCCCTATATATTTGTATATGGATTTGGTATACAATACTTTGAGATTTTTCCACTTGCACTAGAATTTATGTCTGACCTGATTTTTGTCTTTGTTTGCTTATGTCATGACAAATGTCGAATACTCAATTGAGTGGTTTAAGAGTTAGGTGCTTTTGGGAACACGCTTTCTAGACACCTGGAGCATACTAGAGGGGTGAATTCGTTATGTCAGGTATATGTGTATATATATATACTTGCCTTCTATGTTGTATATGACAATTCAATACATGATATCTGGGACATCGGATATTGTTTTCCAAACTCCATAGGAACGACTTTGATGTATTCTGAATCTTTGTATTGATATTTATTTTTCAATTTCTTATGTTAGTGCCGTCCCTTTTTAAATTTTTTATCATGTTCTGTTCATGTATGTTTAGTATATTATATATTATCATTTTGCTGTGAGATGCTGTGTTGTACCTAGATGATGTTTAGCATTTTTTTATTTTACCCGGACGGACCGTCTTTTTTGGTATTAAGGAGTCAGGCATTGTCATTCAACATTAATTTAGGGTATTACAAAAGGGTAGGTTATTACATGCGCCAAGTGATAGGGTTAAGGGTGTGTCCTAGACGAATTTATGTAATTTGATTATATAACTTAACTCCTATAGAGAATATTGTTCGAAATAATGCAAGATTTTGATTTTATTTTCTACTATATGTACTATTATATTGGGATATAAGTAATATTTTGAATGCATTAATTAAATATATATAAGTCTCCTCAGGAGAAGTATTTAATCAATTGTAGTTACAAATGTGTTTATAATCATGAGCATTAAATAATGTCAATAAATACGTATCCTTAAATTTTCCTAATTAAGATGTTCTTATAACGATATATTTACCTATTAGCTAAGACTTGTTTATGCGAGATACTTCATATGATGGATAATGACTTACTCATGGCCGTTGGAGTCACCAAGGGATTGCATACATGTGATTGTTTGGAATAATTGCATACATGTGATTGTTTGGAATAATCATAGAATGACTCATCGAGAGTCTTCTATATGTTAGTTATAAAGTTAAATAAAATATCTCATGTGACGATACGTAATAATCTTTTGACTTGAGAATACTATGAATCTTAAGTGTCTAAAGTGTACTTTGACTATGATCATCACATGACAGTGATGGTCATATTAAGGCCATAGTTGGATGTAAGTTAAATAACTTGAAGTGAAACACTATTCAAGAGAGGATTCATCTCCTTCAAAGTATCACTGCAATTGGTAGTCAACATAAAGTCAAAGTGTGTTTGGCCAAAGCAAATGGTTGATTAGTATATTTTATCGAATTGAACAGATGACTTTAATGTTTGATTTCATAGTTGACTATGGATATTATTAGAGTTTTAGCTATTGATCGAGCTTTAGACACTAATAAACTTTAGGGTGTATCCTAGGAGAAATTATGTTTTTGTTATATAACTTAATTCTTGTATAAGAATCTTGCTCAAAATAAAGTATGCTTTTAGTTTTGTTTGATATTGTATGTGAATTTATGTCATGATGTAAGTATTGATCTAAATAAATTAAATATACACAAATTGGAAATCATTAGGAAAAGTGTTTAATCGATTGCTACCGTGAATGTGCATGTAATCATGAGTTTTGAATTGAATTAAAGTACTTATCTTTAAATTGTTCATAGTCAAGATATATCAAAAAAATGATAGAGAAGCATTTATTAGGATTAGTATACCTAATGTCCTCCATAGGATGGATGTTGAATTACTTATGAACTTTGAGATACTATGGCATTGCATACTTATGGTTGTTTGGAACAATCATAGAACATCACAAAGAGAGTCTTCTGTAGGTTAATCACAACTAAGTCAAATTAAAAGATCACATGTAATGATATGCAGCAGTTATTAAACTTGAGAGTATTGTTGATCTTAATTTAGATACCACTTTTTGATAAAGTTAGGGGTATGCTATAGGGAAAATTCCATAATTTATTGTAAATTATAAACTCTATAATCAAAATTCATTCATAATAAAAGGTGTATTTTCTGTTATACATTGGTTATAATGTGTTATAACCAATTAAAAGTTTAATTAAAGTAAATTTTAAAAAAATCCATAAATGATGTGTTTGTGTTAGTAATTACAAATAGTAGCAATCAAGAGCATTTTATTACAATATAATAAACAAAACATTTGAAATATTCCAAGTAGGGATGTATCGAGACTGAATATCGATGCATTCGTTGAGACTAGATTACATAACGCCCTCCAAATGATGGGTATTATATTACTCATGACTGTTAGGGGTACCAAGAGGTTACATATAGATAGTTATCGGATAACCATAGAATGACTCAATAGTTTTCCGTTAATTGATGTTGATATCAAAAGTGGCACAACACCTAAAAGCCCCTTGAATAATCTAGCAAGTATTATAAGAAAACTATAGAACACACACAAATTTTTATAATAGTTGGGAAAGTCACTAGTACAAGAGATTGACAAGTTCTCAAAGCCTAGAATAACCAAAAATGTCTGCCTTGGTGACCATGGAGAGGAGAAGTAGTAGATGAAGAAACTGAAAGAGTCAAAAGTCCTTTTTTAGTAGTCATAGGGTTTTTATTTATAGAGGAATTAGTGACTAGTATCGGCGGTCCGCTAAACATCAAGTCTACTCTCTTTTCGATCTTTAGGAGAGAGAAACAAGGCGTAATATCCAAGAAAGGCCCCTCAGTATGTGACGATCCGTAAATCCGTACCCTTTGAATTGACAATAATCCACACATGTTCGATCCAAAAAGCACAGATTGACGGAAAGTTAAGAGAAAGAAAAGAAGAGAGAAGAAGCGAAGAGAAGAAAGAGAGAAGATAGAACTAAACAGAACAATACAAAATCTCACATCGTAGCGGAAAACATATAATATCATATCAATGATCTTTACAAAACTGAAACTATATATATATACACATATATATATACATCAATCGGAGTACAACAATCAAACAATAATTATCAGCTTGGAGAGTTATAATAACCTGTACTCACAATTGCTGATATTATACAACAACTAAGCAGCGGATAATCAATAACCAAAACAGATACGTGTATATGAAAATGAAGATCTCCAGCTCTCCTGCTGAAGCTCCAAAAGCACCAATCTAAACCTTTAAATATACTCGGTCAGACCCGAGCATTGAAAAGGAAGAATGACCAAATCAGTCTGGCGAACCAGCTGAGAAACACACTCAACTGAATTTATTAAATTACCAAACTTTTCCTTTATCAAAACAAAAGTACCTCACAAGAGAAGTCCATATATAAACACAGACATGTTTTTTCCTTACGATAACTAAAACATTTCGTATCAAATCCTCTTATATTATACTAGTGTCTAGTATACAAATAATATTAATCATTTTCAAAATTGTTACATTGATTAAATTCCAGCATATAGCCCAAAATAGGTAATACAATCAAAATAGCAGGTACGTAGTGGAGTTTGGATTTCCATACAAATGACTAGGTGAAGGGAATACCTTTCGGCAGTACATCTCTAGAGGAATGTACCGAGGACCATCACAAAGGATCCTCAACCAACACAAGACCGGCCCACCTCTATAACTAGATGGTACCGAATATATCATCCTTCGGCCGTTACCGACCTTTACTGAGGGCCCTCATAGCATACAAACCACAATAATCAGATACATGGCATCATAGCATGTAAAGATATATCTAGAAGAGGATGGTCATACCCTATTTGGGAGAAACCGACTTAGCCTTGCCGCATCTAACCTTTTTTTTGTCATTTCCGGTTGATGAGGCTTGAGGTAACGACTAACTTTGCAAATCACATCACTTTGAATGCCACATGGCCATTTCTGTTGAATACTAATTGCCTTTCGCAAAAACACAACCCTTGATCTCATACGTCTCAAGGAGGGTGTTAAGCTAAGAGAATTTTCCTTCTCCACCGCCACTGATGTACATTTGTAAAAACCAATGTACGTAATCTTTAGAAATGAATGTCAGACAAATATGCATACAAGTTGTCCAGGAACAGGAAAAACTGCAAATACTTTCCTACCACATCCTGTCGAAAAATCCCTAGGATTAGTAGCGAATAGTCCTTCATTGGATATTTAATAATCAAGAGACCACTGTTACTATATATATATTGGGATTTTAACCCCAAACGATCAACAAGCAGTCTTCCACGATGAAAATTCTGAATATCAATATCATCACAAGCGGCCTGCACAATCGTCGCATATACGTTGGTCTGAAGTAGATTTCGGATAAACTGTTCCTGGTCTCTTCGCACCAACAACGCAAAAGCGTTTCTCAATCTCACATAGAAACTAAGTCTCGTAGATTTATCACATCTCCAACTTTCAACTTGCCATCCTTCAGCTAAGGAGGAAGCTCGATAGATTGGAGTAATACTCCACACTACATGAATCAACATCCTCAACACAAATGATAATCAAGCCTACACAGAAAGCTACATACTAAGTGTATGGCTAAATAGTTCCCACATCAAGTCGAGGAACTAAAATGGCCGAATTTGATAGTCAATTATTTAACTATCAAAACAAACAAACAAATATTCAGCACTATAACAATCACTAGGCCCTTTTAATTAATCTTATATTAATTAAACCATTTTCCAAATATTCACTTCAAATTATCTTTAAAAAGATATAATTTCCAAACCATTTCAACATTGGAAAATATTTCCATATAATTATTTAATAATAAATAATTCACAATTCAATTCATTTTCAACACATCAAAAATATCACATATACTTAAATCACGATTAAGTATATATTTTATTTTTTAAGGAAAACATTCTCTTAAACACATTTATTGGGTCAAAACGAATGCTACATAAAATATCGTTACGACAACCCAAAATCACTAGTATAGGGATTCGAAAATTAGATAGATATATAAATCCCATGTACTATACAAAAACATTTTCTTTCGAAAATCATTTACTATAACAACAATGTTATAGTCCATCATTTCTTGTACTTCTCGAAAACGTCTATTTCAACAATGAATGTTGAAATTTATGGTTTCGATACTTAACACGCTTTAAAACATCTTTAAACCGTTTAACTCCATTTAAAATATCACTTCCCAAAAACATCTATTTTATTTAATATATTATTCACTGTCCAAAATCGTGAATATAGCCTATTTACCAAATCCAATATTTCTACACATTTTATTAAAGGATAATCCACTGTCCAAAATCGTGAATATAATCCTTTTACCAAATTCATTACTATTGCACATTAAATTATAGGATTATCCATTGTCCAAAATCGCGGATGAAATTCCCTTAATAAACTTCTATTTAACTTATCAAATTCAATTTATTTCGGATTTATAAAACAACATTTATAAATCACATTTATATTTTACAAAAACTTTAATTTATAAATTCCCTTTAATAACAATTTCCATATATAACTCATTTACAAGCCAAAATCCAGTTTATAAGTTGATTACTTATAAATCATTTATTTATAAATTTATTCATTTATAACTTCACAAATTATGAATCTTATTCACTTATAAGATTCATTTTCAACTTCATTTTAACATTTATAAAACTCCTTTACAATCCCATAATTTTCATTTATAAAATATCGATTTTATAAATCTTGTATATAAACCATTTATAATAATTCAAAAATCTCGATTTAAATAAACTTATTCTTTTAATAATTTAAAAATCATTATTAAAACTTTTATAACTCCAAAAATCATACTCAGGTATATTTCACAAAAATCATAATTTTTATAACATAAAAATTATAACTTTTATGTATTCAAAATAAATCCATTCCTTTAACCATTCCAAAATTAATAAAACATCTATTTTCAAAATCGCTTGAAAATCCTTTTTTATTTGAAATCATCGCTTTAACATTTTTTTAAATTATCAAAAATAGGTTTAATGCTGCAACAACACCAAATACATCAATCACAACATCCAAAGCATCATATATCACATGATAACAGCATACATCACAATATCTGTAAATAAAATCAATACTGGTGAGGAATCCAGTTGGATCCCTCCAACATGTCACATGCAATAAATATACATATTAAAATATGTATACAATGTCCATTTCGACGTAGACGCACGTACAAAGGGTCATCCGCTCATACATGGAAACGTATAGGGTCTCATCTGCTCCAATAGGCAGGAATATAACCAAATACCAATCAATATAAAGATAATATATCATATATCATCCAAATAATCATCAATCATCATAAAAACATTTATTCTCACTTATATAAAAATATCAGTGAGTTAGAAAGAGTGAGTTGTACTCACTTTTGTTCCAAAAGTAGTTGTAATGTTTTATTCCAAATAAAATTAAACGAGCGTTTAATTTTACCTAAAATTTACACTAGCTCCAATCAACTCCAAACTAGCTCCAAAATGTAATGCTCGTCAATACGGACCCGATGCAATTTGTTTCGTCAAAAACAGGCCTCGTATGACAAAGTTATAATTTTTTAAGTTTTTATGAATTTATAATATAATAATTTCAATTTCTGTTTTAATTTTAAAACCCTACACTTCAATCCAGTCATTGATTTCTACAAAGCAAGATCTTCGTCGTGCTCTATTTCTTCCCATTCACGTTCATATCCTCCAGGTTTCAAAAGAAGCCCAAGCCACCATTCGTTTTGGAATTTCCACCACGCTTGACTAAACGTCTATCGACAACCATAGTGTCGAAGCCCCTCACGCGCGCCACCATTGGCCAAGGACCGGTCACGCTCGACCGTGCCTCTTTCTCGAGAAATGGGCCCAAACACGTCGCCTTTGAATCGAAATTGCCATCGATCCATAACTTGAAATTGAATCTCGGCCGTACGGATTCGAAGATCTCGTGAAGCTTTACAAAGTTGTAGTTAAAAGATTTCGCTAATTGTTTATGGATTTAGAGATTTTGAGGGAAGAACGAGGTGAATTTTTGGTCATGGAAAGGTTAATGGCAGCTAGCCCTAGCCCTACTAGGGTTTTGTGAAAACGAATAAAAATAAGTCCTTTTATAGAAAATATTGCGACACTATTCATTCGAATGTTTTTTGGAACTCCAAACGAAGCGTGCCGCCTGGCTTTTATAATGTTTTACCCCTATTCCGAACACAATAGAATATATATCGAGAGCCAATTCAATCGTATATGGAAGATAGGTTTTCAAATTGAATTATTTAAATTAAAAGTTTACTTATACAAATTTCTTTGCGTTTTAGCTTATCCCGAACAAACCGTAAATCCGATTGACACGAAATTTGAAATCCTATAATAATATAACATTAGGATTCAATGAAACTGGTTTCATCGAAATCTGAAACTGTGTGAAATATGACTATTTTCACACGTTAATTAATTATTAAAATATTCAATTTCTGCAAATTAACTCTTAATTCGATTTTAAAAGTTCTCTAACATCATTCAAATTCAAATAGAATTTACATCAACTTTATAAATCATTTTCATTCACATTAAATCAAAATTCCAATTATTTACACAATTTCAAATATTAAATTAACGATCTAATTATCCAATTAAATCACTATATTCGAAGCTTATAAAATTAACTTTTGAATATTTAAAATTAATTAAATATATGAATACTGAATGACTGAAATTACGTACCGTTACATTCTCCTTTACGTGGAAGAATTTCGTCCTCAAAATTACCAAGTAAGAAAAAGTCACAAAATCCATTAACTTTTCCAAAACAATTCATTCAAATTAGATTACCAAATCTCTTAAGTGTTTAACTTTTCCATAATCATCTAGTTAAATTTCGTATAAAACTTCTCTAAGTTTTCAAATCCATTCATTTTTATCTTTTCAAAACTACTAGGTTCATTTAACTTTTAACTCAAGTCGAAATTTTATTTATAAAAAAATTTCAAATTTTCTCAAAAATTTTCTAACGCCTCAAATTTTCAAAAAATTTCGCCAGCATCTCCTTTGTGCGGTTCGATCGTTGTAGGATCACAACATATTTATATCACAAATATACATCTCATCTTCGGGGATGATGCATCCCGTTGGGAAAAAAGTGTAAAAATACGATATGTAATCCGAGATATGTACCTAATATATTATTACCAAGCGTATACGGTTAATATAGCACGAAAGTGAGCTCTAAATGCGAAGCACACGCCATCTGCACCTACTAAATACTCAACAAACAAATGGGAAACATGTATATATGAAAATAATATCAATATACAACATATACCAATATAACAACTATATATGCCAATATAGCAAATGCAACACAAGCAAGAATTCAACCATCAAACAACTATCATCAAAAAACAAATATTTATATCCAGCCAATGCATAACCAAACCAATATACGTTCACTTCTTATTAACTATTCATTGAACTGGTTTCCAATTTAATCACTTTCGATTCAATAACATTGGAATTGACTAATATTCATTTATTCATATTCAATTAGTTTATATTTACTAATTTACACTCAAGCGGGTTCACTTCTAATTCAAATCAAATTCAATTCTATTTAGATTCACTTACTTCCAATTTGGATTCAATTATTTAGCTTTCAATTTCACTAATTCACATTCCGTATGAATTTCTATTCAATCAACTAACAACCATTGCATATTCAATATAACCAAATTTATTTAATTTACTCTCAACATCCATTTTGGTTTAACATATTTAATTCAATTGGTTTAATATCTAATTGACTTCCACACAATTATTCAATTCGTTTAATATTGAATTTGGATTAAATTCTAATATTCACTATATTCCCATTTTTATACAACACTTCCAATATTAATTCAAAACTTCTTAAATTAAGTTTATTCAACTCTTAACAACAGCATTTCTAATCCATGTTTATTCACTAATTCACTTTTACAATGAAAGTTGAATTTCATTTTATAACTAAAATTCCTATACATTTAACTACTTCATTTAACATTACCTAAATTATATTTCATTTCATTCTTATTTGCATTTACTTTCACTAGTCAACTTCAGTTCACCCCTAATTTAATTCAAATTCTTTTTTATTAAACTTTTACTTAAGTCAAATTCATATCACTATTCAAATTCAGATTTTGTTTTGCTTAACAAAATTGTTTAACCATTTTAACAATTGGTTTTATTTACTTTTTCTCATTTTATAAGTTATACAACTTATTATTCAAACTTTCAAATTCATATTATACAATCACTTACCACTTTAAGTTTAATTTCCTATTTCAATAACTTATCTAATCTAGTCCAAATCCAATTCAATTTATTTAGCTTTCCTTTAGTTAAATTTCAAGTCATATATCTTATTATACTAACTCAAATTTATTTTAACTTTACTAAAATAAATTCTTATTTCATCATTTTAAGTCCAAAACTCATTTTACTTATATTTATCAATTTCAACTTGGATTTTAAATTCAAATTTGTTTATCAAAACAAAACTTCAATTTCAATTCACTATGGTAGCAAATCTATAACGACCCGCCTTTCATTCCATAGAAGGACGCATCATCAATAAGAAAGAAAGGGATAGAAAAGAGAAAAGATAGGAAAGAAAGAACTAAACAATATCAGAACCTCACAACGGATCGAATAAAATATATTAATCACATAGTTATTACATAATATACAACATCTATCAGAGTTACACAGCTTTACATCACAACACATTAGACAGTTACAAAAACCTGTCTATCATACAACTCAAAATACAACACAGAGATACCAACACAGCGGAACCACAATATCTATATATGCTGAAACCTTCTGCTCCAAGTCTCCTCAAAATTCGACAAAGCAAACCTAAATCCGTTGGCTACTCGTAAAAATTTGAGTACCCAAGAGTTTAAAAAAACAGAAGATAAACTCTGGGTCAGACATGGGTCTGGTGTGAGTAAACGGGTTAAAGTTGTTTTACTTTGAAAATCATTTGAAAACAAAGGTATCTTGTAAGATCACGCCACAAATAAACATGTCGGGTTTTTACGTTGATAACCAAAACATTTGATAGGAAATCCAGTGATATTATAATAGCGTCTAGGATTTTCAAGTAAACTAGAAAATAGCTGGAATGCTTACATCTCACGTCCCAACATAGTTGGGCACAATCAAAACGTACGGCACTTATTGGAGATTGGATTCCATACAATGGTAGGGCTACTAGGGTACCGCCCGTCACAGTACCTGGTCTAGATCAGAATACTGAGGATCCACGCTGATCCCGTGCAACACAAGGCTTAAACTATCCCTTACTGGATAATCCCGAATAAGACAACCCTACAGTTGTTCGCGACCAACCGCCCACACAGCCGAATAAAAAGGGACCTCTAGACAAGGGAAATCTTATCCTACTTGGGTGCTACCCACTTAGCCTTGCTGCACCTCTCCTGTTTTAGCCATTCCCGGTTGATGAGGCTTGAGGCCACGATTACCTCTTTAGAACACATATCTTGGAATGCTCATCGTCCTCCAATGACGATGTTCTGAAAGCATTCAATCCATACAAGTCCATTCCGGGTTCAAACGAAACCGAAGGCACTATCTCGTTACACTCATTTTGGAATCATCCTCAGATTTAACGACAATGCCCTTGCACTCTGAATCTTCACCTTGATTGAAGAAACTATCTCCGTTAACTCGTTTTGGAGTCACCCTCAGAGTTAACGGCAATAGACCTTCCACTTTGAACTCTTCGTCTTGGTCTTCACTTGACATTTCATGACCTATCGTTAAATTTAGATCATTGTGGTTTTGGGATATCCAATTTGCAATCCGATCCCAGTCTCACCGAAATCCAAAACGCCATCTTTTGATGTCCAAGTTGTTTTTTTAAGTTTTAAACAATTCAATTTATCATATAGAATAACATATTCATACAGATAGATGATTCACATTATCACAGATAAATAATCCATATTATCACAATTCGACCAAAACATCTCATATCATAGAGTAGCACATCTCACATATCAGAGATGTCAAATAATCCAAAGCATTCAATATCATTCAATCATCCATAAGCAAGATTAATTAGTTACACCATTTCTAATTCATTTAAATAAATTAAATTAATTACTTCAATCATTATAAATCCTGCTTACTTAACCATTAATTAATTACAAACCAATTAATTAATCATCCCTTGATTATCCATCTTAATTAATTATCCTCAATTAATTATTCTTTAATTACATTAAGTAATTAATTACATAAATTAATTATCCCTAAACCATTCACATTAATTAACCCTTAATTACCCTCATTAATTAATTACCTATAATTAATTGCATTGATCCTTAATTAATTACATTAATTAATTATTCTATAATCAATTACATTGATTAATTATCTTTTAAGTAATCACGTTCATTAATTAACTAACCCTTAAATTAATTATCTTAGTTAATCGATTCTTTAATTAATTACACTAAGTAATTAATCCTTAATTACTTCCATTAAGTAATTATCCTTTAATTACTTTCATTAAGTAATTTCCTTTTTATTAATTACATTCAGAAATTATCCATTAATTACTTTACATTAAGTAATTACACTTTATTAATTACATTAAGTAATTATACTTAATTATTTACATTATATGATTATCCTTAATTAATTAAACTAATTAATTATCTTAAATTAATTACATTAATTAATTAATTATTCCTTAATCACTAGTTAATGATCCATAAATTAATTACATTCATTAACTATCCATTAATTACTTCTATTAAGTAATTACCCTTTGATTATTAACCACTAATTAATTAACCCTTATTAATTACATTAAGTGATTAACTTTTAATTAATTTTACTAATTAATAATCACAAATTAATCACAACCTTAATTAAATAAAGATAATCCTTTATCTTCATTATTTACTTTATTACATCATTAAACTTCATTAGAAAAACATTTAGTAACTGATTACATAATTAATCTAATATAAATATTATTTTTTTAAACAGCACAATTTTTAAACATTTTTATTTTAAAATTTAAACCTTGAAATTTGCTAAAAAAATTGTTATATCATTATTTAAACCAAATTTTTTTAAAGAAGGCATTTTAACTTTAGAATTAAATCTTTGAAACTAGTTTTAAACTTGATTATCTTCCTTTGAAAACTCATTTATTTAAATACACACTAAAATTTGCTCTAGCTTTTAAACATTGTCCTTTTCTTGCTTGAAATTTTGTATTTCTTTGTTTATTTTCAAAACTGCTTGTACTTTACTTATTTCAAAACCTGTTTAGTTATCAAAAACAAACCCAAGCCTGTGATTAGAAAACCCGACCATGAACTCGAGCCAAAACACAAAAATCCCTGAGTCACTAGCGAGCAACCACGCGAACTCATCTCGCTTCGAGACACACATGCAAAATCCTCGAGCCATGCCCGTGAAGAATGCTGCTTCCCCAAATCTACAAACCAAACCAGATACGAGAAGGTACTCGTGCACGTGCACGATTCACCGTCATTGTTCTGGTCACCTTCGCCAACGCCTACAGGTCGCCAACGACCCTTGCCAACGTCCCGACCACCCAATTCCGTCTATCTCGTATGGAAAGAAAAATCGAGCAACTCGATCATTACTGGAACCTAAACCATTGACGGGAAAACACCTCACGCCACCAAATACTATCACCAGAAATCCTATCATTCCACCCAGAGACACGTCATGAACCGAAGCGACGGTTCCTCCCGGTCCGATCAATCACGATTCGCCATTGACGTCGAAAGAAGCTTAACAACTACCTCGCTCAAAACCAGACATCGAGCCCTAGTTCGACGTTGCCTAACCACAAAGGCCTCTAATAAATTCCCTGGCCATTTTTCCCATGACCCTCGACCCTTGAGCCACCTCAACTTCAGTCACGTCACACCACTCAACGCCGATCGTCGAAAATTGACAATAAACCTAGATCTGATCAACTCAGAATTCCTCAAATATACCAACTTAAAAATCATAAAATGATTATCAAAAATCATTAAATTACAATATGAATCTGATGGTAAAATCTAAACATGTTTTCCCAACATTCACATTTTTACTTGAATTTGATTTTCTCTTTATTTTTCTATTTTTGACATAATTATTTAATATAAATTCTTCGAATTATTTTTAAAAACAATATTACACTTTTATAAACATATTCCCTTAAGAGATCAAAGCCTAAAATTGAATGTATAAAGAGAATTTGAATTTATTCAGGTGGATTTAGAACCTGTGATACAACAGAGACATATCTATATTCATATACACAGACATATCGTATATACATAAATGCATTCACAGCCAAACATTCGTGTAACATTATACACTATACTACTACAAGATTCCGTCAAATGCATCAAAATTTATAACCATATTTTAGACTTTTAAAATCAAATGTTTACTCATCAGTTATAAAAGCAGAGAACAAGTTTATTCATGTTTCTGGAACTTTGTTTTTGAATTGATCTGAAGCTTGAGTATGATCTGTACTAGATTTTGAAACTGATCTATGAAACAACAACTTGAATTGTTGAGTTTGAAGCTTGATCAATTACTTGAATCAGGTTGTAACAGAAGTTGACATCTGATATATTTTCTTCTTAGGTTTTTAGTTTTTCTTTTTTGTTCTCTGTGTTTTCTTTTTTTTTATTTAAAGAGATGAAAGAAAAAGAGAAATGAAAATTCTTTGAAAAGAAACAGTCTGGTTTCTCCTAATCATGATATTTATAAATTTAATTTCAAGAGAAAAACACATGTTGCCACTTGTATAATTGCAAGTTATCTCAAGCTACAAATGTCAATATATATTACTTAGCTTACAAATGTTTAAATGCAAGAATTAGATGTTACAAATGTTTAAAGCATGATATTATTATTTTTACAAATGTCAAAAACTATATATAAACACTTTCTTATGTTTATTATATTAATATGTTTATGAATTATGTTTTTAAACTATAATATATACAAATTATGTTTATACATGTATGTTTTAAATCTTTATATATTTACAAACTACATTTATTTCAAGTATAACTTTTAAAGAAAGCATACAAACCTTTATTAAATATTTTCCTTATGTTTATATTTATATTAATTTATGTTAATATTATATATATACAAACTATATATATAATTTCAAACCAAACTTATTTTTATGAAAAATTAAAAAAAAAGCAAGATAAACTTTTTTCTCAAATCCTATTTAAAATCTAAACTTAAGTTATGATATTTAAATTGATAACTTTATATAAATAAATACTAGTGTTAAAAATGTTCAATTTAACTTTAATTATCTTTTAGAAAATCATTATATTTAAAACATAATTTCCAAATCACAACACACACACACACACACACACATATCATATAATTTGAAAACAAATCTGTTTATTAAATTCAAACCAAAGCTTTCTAACCACAAGGTATAAACGTGTATATATATATATATATTATAATTAGAAAACATTTTTCTAGTATTGAAAGGATAAATTTTGCCACATCAAATATTATTAGCTTTGAAAAGATTAAATTTTGCCAAATTAAATGATTATAAAAGAAAATTATTAAGTCAATATTGCCAATTTAAATAATTATTTTAGGAGATTATCAAATTGCTATTGTCCAAAATTCCAGGTCATCACAATATTTATCACATAGAAACTCGAAAATGATACTGATGATGTTGCAGTCATCACCCTTATTATTTTCCAGCGACGGTAAAGAATTTAGTGCTTTAGATTCTTTTAAAAAATCCTTTATATTTTTATGAATCACAATTATAATTTTTCTTACTTATATAATTTCACTATTTTACTTTACTTGTATAAGATTCATTTCAAATTTATTTATCTTGTTCAGATTTATAACAATATAACCTCTTTAACTTTGAAAAAAAACTTTCAAAATAAATGGGATTCAAATTTTCAAATGATTTGGTTTAAATTCATTTTTATTTATAACATATATAGTTTCATTTCTTATATATAAGATTATCACTAGTACAAAAAGTGCATATTACTTCGCCTAATTTGAATCGGTTGAAGTAAAAACTGATGCAAATAAAACTATTTGCATCAGTTCTATCTTAACAATAGGTGCATTTGGTACGTGGAAAACAATAGGTAATAAAAAAATCAAATTTGCATCAGTTGTCACCAACAACCGAAGAAAATACATCGATGCAAATAGTTTTAGTCGCATAGGTTTTAAAGTCAACCAATGCAACTACATTAATTTGCATCCCTTACCAACATAGTTTTGTTCGGTGAATCCAAAGTAACCATTTTCGCATCGGCTCACTAGCGAAGGCGATGCAATTTCAAATTATTTATGTTGTCAAGGTCCAAACCACTTCCAATTTTTTCGGCCGTTTATTTTCTCGTTCGTTTCCCCCCAAAAAGTATTTCGCCAACTTCAAAATAAAAAACCCTAAAAATTGATTTTCACCGTTAATTTCAAACGTGATTTCGCGGACTAGATTTGGCCATGGCTTCTCATTATCAAGGTACCAAATCTTCATCTTTTACGTTACTTGAATTGTATTCTTTTTTAAGTTGGTCGAATTGGATTTCGCGAATGAATCGGTTCACTAGTTGACCCTCTCACCAATTCCAGAATTAATCTTCCAAAATTTCGTTTTATGAAGTTCTCTGATTGCAAGTATGATATCTAGAGTCACAAATTTGGTTTCGGCTTGAATTCAGATCTGGTGGGTCGTTACCTGACTGTTTTGCTTTAGTTTACTGCTGTGGAAGGATTTTTTTTATTATAAAGTAGAATCTAGTGGTTGGAGGGAAATGCAGCATCATGAAATTTACAGGCATGGTCATATTTACATCTATTGCTATAGGGGAAAGCTCTTCCTTGTTTTGAGTGCTGATGTATTTGTTTGTGAATTTGGTGATAATCCAAGTATTTGTAAGCTCGTCTCCTTAGGGTTGAGTCCTTGAGATTCTTGGAGACTTACTTGGCTAAGTCAGATGAAGATCTTTTGTTAGTTCTTGTATTTAACGTCCGCTATAGCACCTGCAAGGTATTCAAACTGGAGTTTGGACAACAGCAGGTTAAGTTGGTAGAGCTAAAATGCTTAGGTGACAGAAGTTTGTTTTTGGTCCTGGATACTACGTTCTCTCTCGTTGCAAGCAAGTATCCTGGTTGTAAAAAAAAATTCTATTTACATACCAGAGTTTTCAGGAAGATTTGACGAGCCAACTATTGCTCCAGCCCTGATAATATATGATTGCGAGGAAGAGCAGCCTAGATATGTACCATATTTTGTTGAAGGTCCTGGGCACTTGATACCTTGTGCCTGGTTCAGACCTAGTCTTCTGATGTGAGATGTTGGAATCAGGGATATAAAAAGTTGCATGATGTGTGGATATGTTCGAAGTCAGTATGTCTTCCTAACTTTTATATATATCTTAGTTTTTGTACTTGATTTAGTGTCAGTATTTATTGTCTGTGTTAAGTATGTGAAGGGAAAAAAACTTTGGTTAGTACATGCTCTGCTTAGAAACTTTTACATGTTGTTTTACGGTACTGATAATCGCATTTAAAAAGTTTGGCAGGTGTGTTTAATGAAACCATATAATTTGTTGATGCTTCCTGTTTAGTAAATTCATTCTTTTTTTGTGGGTTCTCGCTATTGTTTTGTTGAAGCTAAAAACAGTTTATCATGTAAAACACATGAACATACTTTGTTATTTACATCTCTATAAATAGAACTATTTTACATAGATACCATATAACCATAACATAGTCACATCCTTAACTAAAATAAAAGGTGATAATTTACTGCTTGTTTGGAAAATAACAAATAACTTTACTGTATTTTTGGTGTCCAGTATACTTAAACGTTGTACAAGCTGTAAATTCTATATATAAAATGTTCGCTTATATTTTAATACAAAACATTAAATCAGGTCTATCTATCAAGGGATAGTTTTGATTGGCGTAACTTCTTCATGTTTTATTTTATTTTGTTTCTTTTAACGTCATTTACGGAGTATTTTCTTCAATGGTAACCTTTTTGTAACCTGCAAATATTACATGTCTATTCTTGATGAAAAGGAGTAATTATTTACATGTTTAAAATATTAACGTATGGGTATTAAGTTACTTCAGTAATAGCGGTTCAACATCAGATAAAGATCAAATTTTGTTATCCATGCCTAATCCAAGTCCATAAACCTTAGTCGGAAGAAAGATTTACCCTTATGTATGTATGGAATATGTATGGAATGGTAGAAAGCTTACAAGAGAAATATGGATTTCCGATGGCTCCTAGACATCGCGAGCCGTCGAAAATGTCGTCGGAATACGGACCACGAATTTCGTCCATTTCCGACGACTTCGAGGAGATCAAATTTCCTAATTACCAATCGAAGTTCACCTACAGTTTATGAAATTCATAAGAATTCAGTCTATGACCGTATTTCTTTCTACTGAATAATTCTGATTGTTTTATAAGTAGGTGTATAGCTGAATTTCGGTATGAATTAAACTGTTGAAAAGAAAAGTTGGAGGAAATCTTTAGGTATCAAACAACAATCTTTTACCATATGTAAGATTTAAATCATACTTCTTGTCGGCAGATGCTCAATGTAGTCATTTGTTAAACTAACATATAAGTTGGAATAGTTATTGGGGAAATCAATATACTATAAATTTCCAACCATAAATTTACATTTTTAGATCTGAACCAAAATCAACTGGAGTTATCATTTTCTTTGAATCAAATTATTGTCATAATTTTGCTGTGTTTGTCATAGTTAGTCACAAATTCTTTATTGATATGTTTTTGGTATTTTTTTACTCTGCGTAAAAAAATGTCATTGTCATGGTATTAGTGTGTACATATTGTAGGGCATATAATACATTTTTTGCCTATGCTGTAAAATTGAAATATTGGAGCAAATATTATTTCTTTTTATTCTCTACTAACACCTATTGTTTGCCCTTACCAGGCATTAGACCTTAAAGATCATGACGCTTGATTCCATTGGTTGATTATCTGTAAGTTTATGCTATTATTTACTAAGTAAAAGTATGTGTTATGTCTAGCAAATACTATCATGCTCATAACATTGACTATGTAGCTTCAATCGCAGTGCTCTTGATTTTGTGAACTTATACGTGCTAGCTATACCATGTGTTAATATATAACCTTTTTTGGTGATGATCTATTATTTTGTTGAGCTGTCGAATGCTAATCATTTTATTACTATTTATATTCAAAGATGGTTATAAATACAGCAGCATCAAATTTGGCAGTGATTATATTTATTTTGTTTCTTAGTTATTACCTCCCAGAAACATTTTTTTTAATAACTTTCACCGAATGTCTTTCACCCACCCTAATACTAAAACTAAGATGTTTATTCAACTGCTCCCTAAATTATGTTTAGAAGATGAGCTATTGGTAAGCTTGCTTCTAAAAGTATATTTTCATTTTTTATTCACAAATTTCATCCCCATTGTTTTTTCTTTTATCTTTTCAATGTATCAATATTGTCATTCCACTTATCTTTATGCCTGTCTTCGAAATGAATTTTGGCTATATATTAAAATATTGTGAACCATTATGTTAGCAAAAAACTGAAGCAACCCATGCTTAAAAAAATTTTAACACGCAAAACATTATAAATCTGAATTATTAATCGCCTTATGGGGTGTTTGTTTTTGGCTCTTAACTTATGGGGTGTTAACTGAAATGGATGCTTGTGATATGAGGTGATATGAAAGATATATGCTACTGTTGTTACAGAGAATTTTGGACAGAGTATATATGGGTGTTGTGGTGGTGATGTTGAAGATAGGTGACAGTCAGGTTGTGACAGTCAGGTTTGGTTAGCAGGCAGTAGTGTCGATGGCCGAAGTGTGGTAGTTGATATGAATGTGATGGCAGCAACGAAGGAAGGACACTATGCAAGAAGATGTGATGTTTTGAGGAGTAGGCTGTTAGAGAGAAGTAGTTACGTGGTTGATTAACAGTCTGGTTATTGTAGAGGGGAGTATGTCACAGTAGCGATGAAGTGCAGATGCACAGTAGTATGAAGTGGTGGATGTGGTGATTTTGGGGAGTTCAATGGTTGGGAAGTGAGGAGCTGTCCAGAAATGGTAGCAGTTTGATGGCTCAAGAAATTTGGAGATGATGGTTTGTTTTGGTATTGTGGCTGACTGTAGTGGTTATTGTTGTATGTCATGGAAATGTTTTTGTAGCGTTGCTGGTGCAATGACATCGTAGTTGATGGAAGGTAATTGAACGCAGTTTGATTTGCCAAGCAGTGAAATGTAAGTGGTGAGTGTGCAAGTTAAGTGGTATGGTAGGGGATGTAATGGCAGTATGAGTTTGACGCAGTAGAGTGATAGATGTCTGTTGTTTGCAAGTAGAGATTGGACAGTTGAGAGTAGTGAGGTAGAGAGTTGTAGTAGAGCAAGAGGATGGTTTGAAGGTGAAGCAGCAAGCAGCAGGTAGAAGACAGTGTTAATAGAAGGGGTTGTTTCAGCTTTGTGCACTGAAATGAAAATAGAGAGGAAATAAAAATAAGTTAGCACTCTTCTATCAATTCTATAGCTATAGCTTCATTGTAAGGCACACTTTTTTTTATGTACCACTACTTTGATTGAAATTCAAAACATGTTTATTTCTTGTTTTTCCAGGTTCAAGTTGACATTGGAAACATGGAATGCAACATAGTGTTTTGAGCTAAAGCCTAAAAATTTGGGTTTTCAAGATTCCATGAAGTTTTAAGGTTTTCACTATACTATTTCTTAATAGTTGTACTAATTAAAGATCTGAATTAAGACTATACAACTTAATGATTGTACTAAAGATCTGAACTATGCTGCTAAAATGAATGTATGAATAATTATTTTGTATAGATTATTAACACTATAATTGATATATGTTTATTTTGGTATTATGTTATTCAGTTTGAATTTGCATCAAATTTAATTTTGAATGATTGTAATATTGCATGCAATAATTGTTTGTTATAATCAATAATATATATATTGTCTATTTGAGTACTGTAATAATGATTTCTGAGAATGGCTTTTTTGCATCAGGTATAGATAGCTGATGTGATAGAGGGATTAGTTTGCATCGGTTGTTATAAAAAACCGATGCAATAAAGAAGCCTTTTAAACCCAAAGACTCTTATGTTGCATCGGTTTCCAACAACCTATGCAATAAGTTCCTTTGTTGCATTGGTTTTCATTACAACCGATGCAACATGACGGCTGTGTTCAAGCAACCAACCGTATTTTGCACCAGTTGTTAGTAACAACCGATGCAAAAAGGATCGTTTTGCATCGGTTTTAAAACTGATGCAAAACTGTTAAGCCTGTTGCATCGATTGCATATGCATTGGATGTTGAACTGATGCAAAAGGGGGGTAAACAACTGATGCAAATGACATGTTTTGTAGTAATGTATCTCACAATTGTAAATCATTTTAATTATAATTCCATACTTTATAATTCATTTGCTTATATAATTTCATTCTTTTACAATTGTTTTTATTAACTTATATATATTTACATTTTCAAACAACCAAACAATCAATTTATATACACTTTAATAATTTCTGTAAAATTATTTCTTTATATATAAAGTATAATCGAGGTAAATTATTTTATTTACCCAATTTAAAATAATATTATAGCGACTTGCCTCATTTAAGTGTTTAGAAATTCCTATCGATAACATGACGTCCTACATACCGACCAAAATCCACAAACAACTCAACAGATAATAAACACAATATAAAACATTTTATTCACTAACAAATACGCGCCCATATATATAATACATTCAACTCAATCTAGGGTTCTAGGGTCCCTATCTATACCGAGTATACATCAAAGCTTAGGAATGTACAAGCTCTGATACTACGTGTGACAACCTACAAATCCTTACCCTTTAAATCGACAATAATCCACACATGTCCGATCCAAAAAGCACAGACTGACGGAAAGTCAAGAGAAAGAAAAGAAGAGAGAAGAACAGAAGAGAAGAAAAAGAGAAGATAGACTAAACAATACAGAATCTCACATCGCAGCGGAAAACATATAATATCGTATCAATGATCTTTACAAACAAAAACTGTATATACATACATCAATCAGAGTACAATAATCAAACAATAATTATCAGCTTGGATAGTTATAATAACCTGTCCTCACAATTGCCGATAATATACAACAACTAGTCAGCGGATAATCAATAATCAAAACAGATACGTGTATACGAAAATGAAGATTTCTAGCTCTCCTGCTGAAGCTCCAAAAGCACCAATCTAAACCTGTTAACATACTCGGTCCGACCCGAGCATTGAAACGGAAGAACGCCCGGATCAATCTGGTAAACTAGCGTGAGAAACACACTCAACTGAATTTATTAAGCTACCAAACTTTTCCTTTGTCAAAACAAAAGTATCTCGTAAGACAAGTCCATACATAAACACAGACATGTTTTTACCTTATGATAACTTAAAATTTTCATATCAAATCCTCTTATATTATACTAGTGTCTAGTATACATATAATATTAATCATAGTCAAAATTGTTACGTTGATTAAATTCCAACATATAGCCCAAAATGGGTAATACAATCAAAATGACAGGTACGTAGTGGATTTTGGATTTCCATGCAAATCACCAGGTGAAGGGACTACCTTCTGGCAGTACATCTCCAGAGGAATTACCGAGGTCCATCACAAAGGATCCTCTACCAATACAAGACCGGCCCACATCTATAACTAGATGATTCCGAATATATCGTCCTCCAGTCATCACCGACCTTCACTGAGGGCCTATACAGTATACAAACCACAATAATCAGATACAAGATGTCATAGCGTGTAAAGATATATCTAGAAAAGGAGGATCATACCCTACTTGGGAGCGACCCACTTAGCCTTGCCGCATCTAACCCTGTTTTGGTCATTTTCGATTGATGAGGCTTGAGGTAACGATTACCTTTCACAAATCACAATCATATCACTGTGAATGCCACACAGCCTTTTCTATTGAATACTAATTGCCTTCCACAAAAACACAACCCTTGAGCTCATACGTCTAAAGGAGGGTGTTAAGGTAAGAGAAGTTGCCTTCTCTGCTACCACTGATGTACGTTTGTAAAAACCAATGTACGCAATCTTTAGAAATGCAATTTCAGACAAACATCCATATAAGTTGTTCAGGAACATGACAAACCGAAGGTACTTTCCTACCACATCCTATCGGGAAATCCCTAAGATTAGTAGCGGATAGTCCTTACATTGGATATTTCATAATGGAGAGACCACTGCTACTATATGTATATTGGGATCCTAACACCAAACAATCAACAAGCAATCTTCCATGATGAAAATCCCAAATATCAATATCATCACAAGCAACATGCACAATCATCACATATACTTTGGTCCGAAGTGGTTTTCGGATAAACCGATTTCGGTCTCTTCGCACCAACAACGCAAAAGCGTTTCTCAACCTCACATAGAAGCTAAGTCTCATAGACTTATCACATCTCCAACTTTCAACATGCTATCCTTCGGCCAAGAAGGATGCTCGATAGATTGGAGTAATACTCTGCATTACACGTATCAACATCCTATACACAAATGATAATCAAGCCTACACAGAAGGCTACGTACTAAGTGTATGACTAAATAGTTCATACATCAAGTCGAGGAACTAAAATGGCTAAATTTGATAGTCAGTTATTTAACTATCAAAACAAACAAATAAATATTCAGCACTATAACAATCACTAGGCCCTTTTAATTAATCTTATATTAATTAAACCATTTGCCAAATATTCACTTCAAATTATCTTTAAAAAGATATATTTTCCAAACCATTTCAACATTGGAAAACATTTCCACATATTTATTTAATAATAAGTAATTCACAATTCAATTCATTTTCAACACTTCAAAAATATTACATATACTTAAATCACGATTAAGTATATATTTTATTCTTTAAAGAAAACATTCTCCTAAACACATTTATTCGATCAAAACAAATGTTGCGTAAAACATCGTTACGACAAGTTCACTAGTATAGGGATTCAAAAATTAGATAGATATATAAATCCCATATACTATAGAAAAACATTTTCTTTCGAAAATCATGTACTATAACAACAGTGTTATAGTCCATCATTTCCTAATCCTATACTTCTTGAAAACGTCTATTTCAACAATGAATGTTGAAATCTATGGTTTTGATACTTAACACACTTTAAAACATCTTTAAACCAGTTAACTCCATTTAAAATATCACTTCCCAAAAACAACTATTTTATTTAATATATTATTCATTGTCCAAAATCATGAATATAGTCCACTTACCAAATCCAATATTTCTACACATTTTATTAAAAGATAATCCACTGTCCAAAATCGTGAATATAATCATTTTACCAAATACATTCATATTGCACATTAAATTAAAAGATTATCCACTATTTAAAATCGTGGATGAAATTCCTTTATTAAACTTCTATTTAACTTATCAAATTCAATTGATTTCGGATTTATAAAACAATGTTTATAAATCACATTTATATTTTATAAAAACTTCAATTTATAAATTCCCTTTAATAACAATTTTCACATATAACTCATTTACATGCCAAAATCCAATTTGTAAGTTAATTACCTATAAATCATTTATTTACAAATTTGTTCATTTATAACTTCACAAATTATAATCTTATTCACTTATAAGATTCACTTACATCTTCATTTTAACATTTAAAAAACTCCTTTACAATCCCATTAATTTTATTTATAAATATCGATTTTATAAATCTTGTATATAAACCATTTATAATAATTCAAAATTCTCGATTTAAATAAACTTATTCTTCTAATAATTTACAAATCATTATTAAAACTTATATAACTCCAAAAATCATACTCAAGTATATTTCACAAAAATCATTATTTTTATAACATAAAAATTATAACTTTTATTTATTCAAAATAAATCCATTCCTTTAACCATTCCAAAATTAATAAAACATCTATTTTCAATATCACTTGAAAATCCGTTTTTATTTGAAATCATCACTTTAACATTTTTTAAATTATCAAAAAATAGGTCTAATGCTACAACAGCACCAAATACATCAATCATAACATTTAAAACATCATATATCACATGATAACAACATATATCACAATATCTGTACACAAAATCAATACTGGTGAGGAATCCAGTTGGATCCCTCCAACCTGACACCTGTAACAAATATACATATTAGAATATGCGTACAATGTCCGCTTCGAGGCAGACGCACGAACAAAGGGTCATTCGCTCATACATGGGAACGTATAGGGTCTCATCTGCTCCTATAGGTAGGAATATATTCAAATACCAATCAATATGCAGATAATATATCATATATCATTCAAATAATCATCAATCATCATAAAAATATTTATTCTCACTTATACAAAAATATCAGTGAGTTAGAAAGAGTGAGCTGTACTCACTTTGGTTCCAAAAGCAGTTGTAGTGTTTTATTCCGAATAATTTGAACGAGCGTTTAATTTTAACCAAAATTTACACTAGCTCTAATCAACTCCAAACTAACTCTAAAGTGTTGTGCTCGTCAATACGGACCCAACACAATTTGTTTTGTCAAAAACGGACCTCGTATGAAAAAGTTATGATATTTTAAAGTTTGTACGAATTTATAATATAATCATTTCAATTTCTATTTTAATTTTAAAACCCTACACTTCAATCCAGCCGTTGATTTTTGCAAAGAAAGATCTCGGTCGTGCTCTATTTCTTCCCACTCAGGTTCATATCCTCCAGGTTTCGAAAGAAACTCACATCGCTGTACGTTTTGGAATTTCCACGACCACCACACTTGACTAAACGTCAATCGACGACCACAGTGTCGAAGCCCGTCACACGTGCCACCATTGGCCAAGGATCGGTCATGCTCGGTCATGCCTCCTTCTCGAGAAATGGGCCCAAACATGTGGCCTTTGAATTGAAATTGTCATCGATCCGTAGCTTGGAATCCAATCTCGACTGTATGGATTCAGAGATCTCGTAAAGCTCTACAAAGTTGTAGTTGAAAGATTTCGCTGATTGTTTATGAATTTGAGATTTTGAGGGAAGAACGAGGTGATTTTCTGGCCATGCCAGGGATAATGGCGGCTAGCCCTAGCCCTGCTAGGGTTTTATGAAAATAAATAAAAATAAGTCCTTTATAGAAAATGTTGCGACACTATTTATCTGAATTTTTTTCGAACTCCAAACGAAGCATGCCGCCTGACGTTTATAATATTTTACCCCTATTCTAAACATAGTGGAATATATATCGAGACTCAATTTGATCGTATTTGAAAGATATGTTTTCGAATTGAATTGTTTAAATTAAAAATTCACTTAAACAAATTTCTACGCGTTTTAGCTTGCCCCGAACTAACTGTAAATCCGATTGATACGAAATTTGAAATCCTACAATAATATAACATTACGGATCTAATAAAACTAGTTTCATTGAAATCCGACCCTGTGCGAAAAATGGCTATTTTTGCACGTTAATTAAAAATTAAAATATTCAATTACTGCAACTTAACTTTTAATTCAATTTTAAAGTTCTCTAACATCATTCAAATTCAAATAGAATTTGTATCAACTTTATAAATCATTTTCATTCACACTAAATCAAAATTCCTATTATTTACACAATTTCAAATATTAAATTTACGATTTATTATCTAATTAAATCACTATATTCGAAATTAAGTAATTCAGCTTATAAAATTAACTTTTGAATATTTAAAATTAATTAAATATACGAATACCGAACGACTGAAATTCTGGGTCGTTACACAATATCCAGTGAAATCACTCGGTACCGACTGGTTTTCTTGAGGGGAATTTTCTCCTCCTTTCCCTTTTCGATCTTCTATCTTCAACTCCTCGCATTCCACACACTTTTTCCTCTGTGATTGAGCTATTCATTGGGTTGTTCCCCACCCTTCTTTGTTTATGTCTGCTTTTTTTCTTTCTTTTTGGGAATTCTTGGAGTTATTTGACTATTCCTGAAGAAAAGGTCCATGATGAACACTTGAATTGAGGCGTCACATACAAGTGGTTTGGGGACTCTAAAGTGGAACAAAATGGACTTGGTACCAAGTGAAAGGTCTCGATGCCGAGTGGTCCCCTTTTATTCCTATATATTTGAAATTTTTTGAGTGTGATCCTCTCTCCCTTTTGAGTATGTTTTCAAGTTTGTGAATCGTTCTGTATTCATCTAGACATTCTAACTCCAGTTGAAATCGGCTTGGTCAAGAAATCGGTTAACACTGCCCTTCCAGAGTTTTCTTTGATTGAGAACAAAGCATGCTTTGGAACAAGATGAGTACTGACTTACCATCTCCTCTTCTGGTTAGTTGCTTAGGAATTGCTTCAAAGTATTGCCTTTATTTTTTAGATATTCTTTTAACTACATTTCATAGTTGAAATTTCATTCTTCGAGTTAAGGACAAGATCTTCACTCTAGTGATCGTTCAAGATTTGATCAAGCATATTATTCTTCACAATGCTTATTCCTAAAAATTTATTTCCAAATATACCTCTCGGTTATAAGAGATTCCTCTCTGTACCAAGAGCTTTTACTTAACCCCTAATACTATAAGTACTCGGGACTTGTGTAATTTTATACTTTCCATTTTCCATCCGAGGGTTTTTTCCTTCAAACCTTCTACACCTCAACTCCTCCAACTTCACATGACCGAAACCTTCACCATCGCTAACCACAAGCCGCAATTATTTGCTATTGACCCTCCAAAGAAGTTTCCAATAGCTTAAGTTCGCTAGCGCCGCCAGAACGCCATTTCAACCATGATTTATTATCCAAAATCACTCGACATTGAATCCTTTCCACCTCAAAGTCACGATTTTATTTAAAACAAGTGGATTCATCTGTGTTCTTAGCGATTAGGCGGTCGTTGGTGGAGATTGTGCAAAATACTTGGCTGGAGCAACATTATGATTTTCACAGGGTCATGCTCGGGTCTGATTCGATGTGCAATAGGGTTTTGATCTAGGATATGCTTAGGAGAATTGTTTGAACACCAAAACTCAAGTTATCGGATCACAAAATCCTTTAAGTTGCTTTGATCGACACATGCTTGACCAAACATCATTGTTCGACGTTAATATAACATTTTTCGTTCGAAGAACGACCGTGTCGACTGGTTCCATTACATTGTATTTCTAGTTCCTGCATCTCTCGTGCTCCTGTAAAAGAAAAGCTTCTACGTCGCTTCGGATAGCGGTTTAATTATCGATTATCCGTCGATAAATGGTAAGATCCGGTACATAGATTCGTCATGAGGCATGGCTCATTTTTTAGCATGGGTGGGCTATCTAGATAGGATAGCCCATCCGTTGTTTATCGGACCTAAGACTCACATTGAATAGGTTGATACTTCACTTTCCCTGGTCGGTGCTAAAAATTTAATAGGTCAATACACATCGACGTCCATTGGACTTTGGGCGTCGGTCATATGGCTTTAATATTTGTGACTAAGCATACCTAACTATGTTAAACGTGAAGTTTTCCTGCCTAGAATGATGTGTCAATCTCCCGCTTCATCCCAGAGCTAGACATTTACTCCTCCTAAAGCTTGCCTTTCCACGGCTCAAGCTTTACCTTTCGTGCCTATCAGGCCCGGGCATTCAATTACTGCCGATTATAAGGCATGGTCGGTGGAACCATTGCAAAATCAACCTCCTCCCCTAAATGAATTATTTGTCTAAGGGTCCTAGATGACCCGTTGGAACAAATGTTGACCATACTTACTCCGAGAGTGCTCCAGAATATATGCCACTAGCATGGGATTCTTGAAGATGATGTACTTCTTCCAACGAAGGCTAAACAAGCACGCACTCCTTTGTTGGGATATATGTTGTACGATCAGTATATGTGCTTAGGTGATGCTGTCTCGCTATTCAATCCATTTCTATGCACGATTCTTCAAGAGCTTGGTTGGCTAAATCCCGAGTTCACCCCAACGGGTATGCTCACCTAAGCTCCCTGATCGTGCTTGTCATGAATCGATTTCCACACACCTACTTATCTCTTTGACTTCAAGCAAAGGCATGACTAACATTTTATATGATTATCAAGGCCTGGTGTAGACGCAAGGTTATAAAAGCACTCTGCAAGAAACGTTCATACTTTAAGAATGAGTATTTCTTTGTCCGTTGGCCATATGGCTTCAATGGGCACTGGCCGTTCGGTAGTAAGATCCCTTCCTTACGCTCTTGCCATTCTTGGATTTCTTTCATTTAAGTGCTTAACCTATCATTCACTTCTTTGTAGATATTCCTGCTACAGATGTTTGCAATAAGCATGCTGACACTCTGAAAGCTCTAAAATAGATTGGTTTCCAGCATCGCACCATAACATATCTCTTGACTAGCAAGAACCCCCAATGATGTGATCTACTACTCACCAATAGGTTCGTTGTTCATGAGTCAAATCTATCAAGCAGCTCAGGAGCACTTACTTAATCTTCTGCTCCCGCTCTCATCTCTAGCGTCAAGGGAAAGTTGAAGTCTGTCAAGCACGACATGTGTTATGGACCCCATTGGAAGGTGAACAAAAGAACCGGTTATAGGCGATGCCCTGAAAGAAGGGAATGAAGGAGCTAGAATGACATCATTCTCAAGGAGAGTGAAAGAGCAAGGGTAAGGGAAGGGAAGGAAGAGATGGAAGAAGAGGAAGGAGCGGAGGAAGAAGGAGGTGGTGATGAAGATGACAGTGAATATGCTGCTAGTTCGGAGGGACACTAATTATGTGGTAAGATGTCTCTTGAAGGAACTGAACTTCTTTATTTACTTCATACAAAGCACATCGCCGTCAAAAACTCCCAAGAAAGCTGGGCACACTTCTAGCCATAGAGACAACTCTTCTAGCTAGGTCATTAGGGGATGTTTTTGTTGGCTTGAGTGATTTCGACGTCTCTATTGGTGATCTCCTTGTCGAGGTTCTACAAACTTTTGCTTCTCCTAGAGGGGATCTTTGATGCAGGTGGTGAGACACCATCCTTATGCAAACATGGTCTGTGAAGTACTTAGGGGGTCATCGCACTCTGCACTTCATAGGATCATGAACATACATTTCTGCATTTACTTGTATTCTGAAATTCCAACTCTTATACATTCTTTCTTCTTTTTTCAAGTTCCATGTCTAGAGATAGATTTCGTAAGCTCTAATATAGCTACAAGGAGTCTAACGGACAAACTTTTGACCAACATCTGTTCTGCTCCAGTTACCAAGGTCATCACGAGACTAACGAAGAAAGGTTTAAAAGAAAGGAATGGGAAGCGGAGGATGACCATAGGGTTGAAAGAGAAAGAAAGAAAGGGTAGGTCAAAGAGAGCTGTCCTTCAATCAATCCAAATGATAGAGAGAGTCACAAGATCATCAGGGCTACTCCTCTGCTACTGTTCTTCCCTGCATTGAATCTCAACCTCCTTCTCACCTACAAGTCCCCGCTTCCAAGTCCTTAACCACCACTATGCCTCCACATTTTATTCCTCCAACATCTACATCTGGTGCACCACCCCATATGTTGGCTGCCTTTTGTTATCTTTTCTTATAGGGTGTCCTATTTGAGCAAGACATCGAAGACATTCAAAAGGAAGAGATAGACCGGGATGTCCAGAGGGTTCAAAAGCATGTTAACTAGAGATGTATATGGAAAAAGCTCTGCTTCTCCTTCTCCAAGGTCAACAAAATCAATTATACCAATATCCAGTCCATCAATTATAAAAAGAAATCTAACAAAAGAATCACTGAAGGTTATTAGAGGGATTTCAAGAAAATGAAGGTGGAGAGGGACTCCATGCTAAAGTCCAATATAAGCAGTGATAACCTAATGGTAGAGATGAAGCTGGCACATTCCAATGCCAATTTTTTGCAGAAAGATTGCCCAAGACTACTCATGAGGATAGCAGTGCACTGAAGATGTAGATCACTAAAAAGAACCCGGCCTTCACCATAAAAGATGAAATTATCCTGACCAGGGACAAAAAATATTAAGGAGCAGGTAACCGAGATTCGCAGGCTTCGTAAGGAAAATGAGAAGTTTTCTAACAACTTGTTGCTGGTTAATGTTGAAAAGTTGGATGACGAGGTTGGACACGAGATCATGGCATAATAGCTAAAGGAGCTCAAAGTGGAAAAGGCCAAGGAGAAGGAAGAGCTGAATAATACTCACCGGCACTTCTTTGCAAGCGTGACTATATACAAGAACTTGAAGTGATTTGGAAGTACTAATGCTGAAACCCTAACTAATGTGTAACACACCTAATTTTTAGTAATATTATATAGGAAATTTAATTAGATAAATTTAAAAGAATAGTGTAAACATTAAAGTGATAAGGGGATTGAGATTTGAAAATTTTGAATAAAGGCCGAGCTTAATTAATTATATAAATGGGCTTATTAATGGCTTTGTATATTGATTAGGTGAGTAATTAACGCAAGGGTATTTAGGGTAATTGTGCACCATATCCCAATACCTTATATTCTCATTTCCTATCCATTCATGTCTACTTTTCTTAAAACATAAAATGCAAACAAAAGAGAGAAGCCGACCATTACTTGGGAGAAAAGAGGAGGAAATCAAACTAGCGCTAAGAATTTAAGCAAGGGGAATTAATCTTAATCAAATCTCAAAGTCCTTATCCTAATCAAGGTGAATAATAATCAAAACAATCTCTAATTTGCTTATATGATCATTTAATTTTTGGGTTTAAGATTAAATCCGTTATGATGATATGCTTGGATTTTATAACATGTTTGATTCAAACAAGATTGTTTGATAATTGTTTATGCACGGTTTTAAGGGTAAAATCATTTAAATTGAATTTCGAATGCTATGAGGAAATTATATGTTATGTAAAATATGATTTGGAGTTGAGTTTTAGTTTTTATAATTTTTCAAGCTGTGGAAATTTTATAATGAATTTTCAAAGGAAAATATGAATAATTGGATTTAGAAATTGATTTCGGTTATTGTACGTAGAATATGGGTCTAAATTTTTTATATGTTAGATAACATATTGAAAGTGAATTTCTGTAATTTTTGGGAATTTTTCCTAAATAATTTACTATGGAAATAAAATTATTTTAGATGAATGACTTAATTGTTTTATTAGTTTTGCTTAATGGAAGAGCTTATTTGTTAAATTAATCCTTGTTTGGATCTGAAATTATGCGGCATTTATTTTTGTAAAGAATTTGAAAAGTTATGGTAACCAATCAAATGATTACAAATAGGCAGGTTAGTTATAAAGCGTTCATTTCAAATGGCATTAAATCAGACTTACTTCAGAAAATATATTCGCCTCTTTTAGAAGCCACCTTTCGACCCTATGCTTCCGCCTTCAACCAAGTCGAAACCTACCTGGTCGAAAACAACTAAGCCGAATCTAATACATAAGGTATCACAATGTTGGTACGTTAGTGGATTGGAGAAGAGTATAAGGCATGGTGTCGAAACATAGCTTTCAATGGGGTCAAAACCTTTGTTTTACTTTCTAAAGAAACTTGCTTGCCTGTTTTTACTAAAAGCTTTCAAAGGAGTCGAAACAAATTCTTTCGAAGGAGGTTGCTGCGTCTTGTTTAAATTGTAGCTTTCGAACGAGTTACTTAGTTTTAAAACTAATGCTTTCGAAAAGGGTAGTTACGACCAAGTTGAAACCCTTCTGCCGTCTTTATGCCTTTTGAGTGGATTAAAGTCACCGACCAATTCGAAAGTGATGTGCAAGTAAATATGCATATTTTTTACTTTTGTATTTTATCTAATTAAATTAAATAAATGATTATATTGGGTATTTTAACATGTTTAAACCAAAATTCAAATTATTTTAAAATCGTCGTATATTCATCTTCATATAGGGGCAAAAAGGTCATTTTTGTGCATATATTAATTTGAGAAAATTTACTTGCACGTTTTATTTTTATTTGTAGGAAAATTGGATGAAATTTACAAGAGGCTTCATGAAGAAATGTGCATGCATAAGAGAATGAAATAAATGAAGATGGAAATAATTCATTTCATGAGACATGGAGGACCCCATCTACCTACATGCAATGATGTACAAATTAGGAGCCAATGCGCTGGCTAATGGCCGTTAAAGTTTCATTCATATTTAAATAGAGGACTATCTCACGCTAATATAATTGGTGGCCACAATTCCTTAAGGGTATTTTGGGTAGTTTCCAAAAACTGGATTAGGGTTTCCAAACATGTATAAATAGCTCTTATGTTCATGTAATTAGTCTCTCCTCTCTTAGCCTCTTGAGCCTCCTCTTTAGTTTAGTTTTAGGCTCAAAAATAAAACAAAAGCTCTATTTTCTTTTCATGGCTACTTAGCCATTTTCTTCCTTTATGTAATTTTCTCTTTTATGCAATTTAATTTCATGCTCTTTTAATTCTTGTTCTTAATCTATGCAATAAGTATAGTTTATTTCTTGCAACTAGATTATATTTATTTCATGCAAAATTAGTTAGCTCCCATTTTCTTCTTGTTTTTTGTTCTATGTTGCAATCTACATTTGTTGACATGATAACAAATATGAGAAGCTAAAACCCTTCAATTTAAGGGTAATGATGCTCTCTTAATCATGTAGATTCAACATTTTGATATTTTTGATCACTTTTTTGCTTGAAATGTTTGATGTAGTTAAACTTTGTTGTTTTACCTTTGAATTTGATAGCCTATATTGTTGACACCTAATAGGCTACGCTTAGACAAACAAAATACAAATTACCTCTTCATCTACATATGATTATGGTAATGAAGTGAATTTTAAAATTAAAATTTGATGGTCTATATTTCTAATAAATAGTTAATAAGCCATGCTTAAAATTGATTTTATTTACAAATTCATTGTCAAATTTTCATGAGAGATAGCAAGTGGTTAAGTGGGTATGTTATAGTTTGATGGTTTATATTGGGATAATTAATAGCATAAATATTCCATACTTATTGATGAACATATCAATTAAATTCACTAATGACCAAAAGAGAGATCATAATTTCATATATGTTGATTTATGTGATCTAAAGAAGGACATTGCCTCTAAATTTCCTTCTACTCTCATATTTTTATAATTTCTAATTTTTGTTAGTTTCTAGAATTTTTTTAGCATAAAAGCATCTCACAATTCTTGGTTTAATTTGATTGAATAGGAATTTTAAAATCTAAACAATTCTCTACGGATCGTAATGTCTCACCACGTACTAACATTGTACACCGTGCACTTACGGTTATTTTTAATTAAAATTCAATAAGTTATTTTCCAGTCTGATGGATATTTAACCGGTTCGAACAGAAAGGTAGCCTTTGTTTTAAACCTGTATTAAGCCACTTCCTAAAGCTTTCGAAAGGATTCAAGGGTTTCAAAGGCAATTGCTTCGAAAAGGGTTTCAAAGCTATCCTCTAAATTTTTTAATTAAATGTTTTGAGCTTTCAAAAGGATGGACCTGAAGCCATCTATTTTTCCCCAAACTCTTTTTAATGATTTTGAAAAGGGTACTTTCACTTGTATTCACTTAGACCCAATAATATATGTTTTAGATCTGACCCAATGTTTTCGAAAGGGATACTTTCAAATGGTTTCGAAGTTAGTTTTCTATAGTTAAATGTAATACTTTAATACGTTCAAAAGGTTTTAAAAGAAAGGTTTTAAACTTTTTCGAAAGGAAGGTGCCTAATGTTCTGAAAAGGAGATCTGAATGCTTTCGAAAGGGAGTTTTCCAATGGTTTCGAAAGTATACAATAAAGGTTTCGAAAGCCTTATTTTTCAAAACAAAGAACCCAATCAATTTTTAAAGGAAAAAACCATGGCATTACAAAAGAGCTTTTAAATGCTTTTAAATTGTATTTTTTGAAGAAGCTTTCCTTGATAGAATAATAGGTTAAAGGGATTAACCATGTTTTATACAAAATGATTTCAAGGATATTAAGCCACAGTGTTGGTGATTATTATGTTAATATGTTTGCTTCTTTACATATTCACTTTAATATGGACCCATAATTGTAATTTGGGGAAAAGGGGCAGAATAACCAGCTTGGTTAACCCACTAATGAATATAAGTTGAGTTAACTCCTAAATTAGTAGAATTGCATCTAGAATGTTACAAAGACCAGAATATAGGATGCCCAAACACTGATTAAAGAAGCTGTCAGACAGATAGGTTCATAGTAAACCAAGGAAAACTATGTATAGGAAAAGTTATTGGCAGGGCCAATAGGTTCATAGTAAACCCATGAAAATTATAATTAGAAAGTGTTATTGGTATAGGCCAATAGTTTTGTAGTGAACCCATGAAAATTATATCCGGATTAAGTTATTGACAAATGTCAATAGGTTCCTAGTCAACCCATGGAAACTAGGATAAGAGGAAAGTTATTGGAGATACCAATAGGTTAAGGGAGAACCCATGAAACAATAAAGTTATTGGCAGGGTCCAATAGGTTCTTAGTGAGCCCATGAAAACTATGAAATCGGATAGGAAGTTCATCAGTATTAAACAGGTTATTAGTCAACCCATGAAAACTATTAGATTAATAGTGATCCTAGAAGCTATAACTGAGACAGATAGTCAAAAATGAATGGGATTGGTAATCCAGGATTGATTTACTTGTTTGCATATCATCATAATATTTTGAATTGTTATGTTTCAGCCGTTGTGGAATCAGAGCACAATATACGGTTTTCATAAAGTTTTGGATAAAGTTCCGCTAAGCAGCATGGTCTCACTAGATATCTAAGTGGTAGATTATTATTCATACCAGGCTTTACGTCTGACTCGAAGTTTTTGTTTTCCTCTTAAACTCTCGGGTGCTCAATTGATTTTGTTTAGTTTGAGAGTAGAGGTTTTCAGGTACCTCTTTAGACGAATAAGATTTTGGAGACATGCAGGAGGCGTGATAGCTATTTAGAGTTCTTTTCTATTTTGATTCAATGTGTTTTTTTGTAAATCCAAAGTTGTTTAATTTCCTAGTTATGTACTATGATCATCTAAGGGGGCTTCTTCATATGTCTCTCTTAGCGTATGTTGTAAAAACTATATTTTCTCTGAACATGGTTAATGATTATGGGATTATGTAATCAATTTGAAATGCTTTGAATTGGAATAAGGAAGTTGTTTGTTGATTTTAAATTTTTTTTCATATCCATGTGTTTTTGTTATATCAAGGTATCTAACATTACCGTATTTAGTCACCATGGATTAATAACTATGGATGACTGCAGCATCCATAACCGATAGTTTTGGGCATCCAAGTGGGGGATGTTACATAATGCTTGGGAGGAAGTGCAACATCTCTCCGAGGCTACCAGTGAAGGCTTCACCTAGGAAGAGTTAATGGCTATGTACCTTAATGCTGAAGACATAGCAAAGCTTGAGGAGGGAAAATCCATGTGTTTCTATTATATCAAGGTATCTAACATTACCGTATTTGGTCTTCGAGGATTAATTACAACGGATGGCTGCAGCATCGGTAGCCACTAGTTTTAAGCCTTCAAGTGGAAGATGTTACAAGTTGATATCAGAGCATAGGTTTATGAAAACATAAAATAAATTTAAACTTGAAAGATTTTTCAAAACATAATCCAATGAACCAAAAAATAAGATCGGGGTTTGGATTAACGCTATAATAACATACTTGTATTTGATATATATATATATATAAGTACGTATTCCCCTCTCTTAGACCATTCTTCTGTATCTTACTAAGGATCGTATGTAGATTCAAAAGAAAAAGGATATGTAGGCAGGAAACGGAAGAGGAAATCTCGACAGAGGAAGTATCACAACCAATGGAAATGTTCGACCCACCAAGAGTAACTTTGGTCGACAAGCTAATGATGACCAAAATGAAGATGCCAATGTGGGTGCTAGAAATCCACCAGTGGATATAGGGTCTATGTGTCAGTTCTTCGTCAATCTGATGCAAGTAGGAGCTGCTGCTAGTGTTGCTGGAAATGTAGGAAGAGCTAATTGAACCCCTATCTAGAGCCTAAATCTAAGTGCTACAGATGCTGCAGTCATCAATAGTATTAATTTTCAGACTAAATATGGCTATGTTAATGGTATCCATGATATCTGAAGCATTTGAATACGAAACAAAATCACAGATTTCAAAAACAACTTTTCTTATTACATTTTCAAAACACATGTTTCACATTCAAATTAATAATCCCACAATAGTTCCCCACGTTCAAATAAAATATAATTATTAGATAATTATGCCAAGAGTGACATATGATGATGCCTCCTTGGTTGACTAAAGTACTATATAGACATGACTGTCTTAAATACAACACGGCGGAATATAATTAAACAAAACAACAACTCCGAAATAGCGATCCATCAGCCACCTGCTCGTCTCCGGAAGCTTTATTCATCAACCTACTAAAATCTATAAAACCTCAACCCATAGCCTACTCAAATCAATTTTGAGACCCGAGAGTTTAAGGGGAAAAACATGAACTTCGAGTCAGGCATAAAACCTGGTATGAATAATACTATACATCTTAGTATTTGATATTAAGTGAGATCACAGCACTTAGCGGAACGGGTTTCCCTTCACTAATATCCTTTAAACATTCTTTTGCAATCCCATTTCCTACAACCAAAACTGGTTAAAACTATAAAGCATTATTATGTAAACATACATATCAGGTAACAAATGGACCATCTGTTTGCACTCTATAATTTTATTTCACTAACTACCAACCTTAGGCTGACTCGGGCCTACTTGACAATATAATCAAAATAACCGGTTAGATACTCCTCTTATGAACGGTCTATCTTTAACTGTCTGTTAAATACTCCCCTTTTGGACGGTCTGTCCCTAACTTAACATCTTCTAGGTTACTTGATCCTAATGGTTTTGCGGGCTCACCAATAACCTATCTGTATACAAACATATATTTTATTCTATGTGTAATCATAATTTTAGTCTTACCTATGACATAGCCCTGCACACTAGTATTTTGGACTAAGTTAGTTGGGGCTAATAGCCATTGTATAGGACACGACCTTATACCTGTCCCATCTGGTATTCTAATATCCGAGTCATTTTACATAGGGAAACCTTCCTAAAATTTTCTTTGAAAAACTTTTCATCTAAAATTGATTTAAAACCTTTTAAACCAAACTTAAATAAGGAAAAAATATGTACTCTATGCTTTACTCAAAATCACCTTGCCATGTTATATTTATTTTACCCAAATCTTTATTGATGAAAACATTTTAAACCTTTGAAAGTACCCTTTTCTATCGCATTAAAAATATCCCTTTCGTAACCAAATAAAACCTTTCTTTCATTTAGGCCAAAAAGTTAAAATCTTCCTTTCGAAATCATTTACATAAACCTTTCGAAACCATTGAAATACCTTTTCCTTCGAAAGCTAAAAGCCTTAGACATCTTGTCTTTAAAACCTTTCACCATAGCCTTCCGAAACCATTGGAAAAACCTTTCCTTTAAACCTTTCGAAACCATAGGGGGGTCACCCTTTCAAAACCTTTCTTGAAAACCTTTCGAAAGTATCAAAACCTTAAACCTTTCGAAAGCATTTGGATACAATTTAACACATGTGAAAATACCTTTCGTAACCATTCAAAACCTTATCTTTCAAAACCTTTGGGTTGATCTTTTAAAATTCTCTAAAGGTCAAAAACATTGGGTCGAAAGCAACTCTTTCAAAAACCAAAACCTAAGTGAAGAAGTGATGTTGTCAAAATCATCCTTCCAAAGCATTGGAGAAGTGGCTAAGTTTTAAAAGCAAGTATACCATCTGAAACCATTGGAATCGAAAGGTTGGAAAGCGACAGCAAAAACGGCTTCGGCCTAGTCGAAAGCTTATATTTAAAAACAAAGGCGCAACCTCTTTAAAACCATTTCTTTAAAACATTTGACCACGTCGTAAGCCAACCAAGTTGAAAGCAAGATAGTCAAAAGCAAAGCAGGCGCATATCCCATTTAAAGCACAGTAACGCTTCGACCTCGTTCAGAACCTGTGGTTTCGACCTCATATCTTCCGCATTCTTTCCAATTCGCTGCGCACCAAGTCTTTGATGCCATGCGCATTGGTTTTGATAGTGATGGAGACAGAGGAACTAAGTCGAAATCGATCTAAGTCGGAATCAGGGTGCAAAAAGTGGTGAAACATACATTTTATATGTAAAACCAATTTTTAACCTATTTAAGTAACCTTTTGAGCTAACCTGCCTTGTTTGTCTAAATCTTATTGGTTGCAAATTTTCTTTTCTAAAAGCAGCGCTAAGATTTTAGAAATAAATACTTTAATTTATTTACAAAATACCTCTTCTCCTTTTATAAATATATGAAAATTTAAGTCCCATAACTTAAATAATTTTATATATTCATCAAAACGCTTAGAAAAATTCTACAAAAATACCAAAAAACCATTTTTAATATTTTTGCAAACGTATGAAAATTTCAGATCCAAATTATTTATAATTTAACCTTAAATTATTTATAATCCAGTAAATCATTTTCTTCAGTAGAAAAGAATATAAAAATCCACATTAATTCAAAAAATTAAGAAAATCGAAACAATCTCTAAATATCATTTCTGATCTATATCTAAAATCGCAAGGTATTTCGATGTCATTAAATAGGGTTTTCACATCAAAATATATAAAAAAATCTATACGAATGAGCATAAATCATCAACAAGCATATATAAACATTTTGTCCTTCAAAATCATGGCTAATCTATGCAAGATAAATTCGGATTTCCTTAAAACCAAAAATATTTAAGAATAAGAGATGTAGTCATTATTCACCTTAGCTTTTAAGATTAAGGATTTGAGATTTGAGTGTAGAGTTTGATTTAGCTTCTTCCTTTAGCTTTCCTCCTCTTGTTCTCTAAAATGGTTGTCGGACTCTGCTTGATAAATTTTGGTAAATGAAATGAACGTATGGTAGTATATTCCTATGGGTTTAGAGTATAAGAATATCCTACTCCCTATTTTGCTCTTGTCTATTTTGTTTCATGTTATCTCGTTTTGACACTACAACAAACAGGACCTTTAACAGCGTTTCAAAAACGCTATAAATGCTATTAACAGCGTTTTTACATACGTTGTATATTGACATGCAGTTATATGTCAGAGATATACAATGACAAGGAATAAATGATGTTAAATGTCCTTTTTTATAGCGTTTCCCTGGTGTTTTGAAATCATTTAACGTCATTTGGTCTAATTTTATGGCATTTTTAAAAAACGCTGTTAAAACAATTCAATGGCATTTTTAAAACGCTGTTAAAATATTCAACGGCGTTTAAAAATGCCATTGAATGTTTTAACAGCGTTTTAAAAACAACGTTAAATTGTATTTGGTTATGTTTTTATATACAATTCAACAGCATTTTTAAAACGCTGTTAAAACATTCAACGGTGTTTAAAAAACGCCGTGGAATGTTTTAGCACGTTTTAAAAGCGCCGTTAAATTGTATACAAAGCTAAGTCAATGAAGCTTTTTCTACTTTTCTGTAAATTCCATTTCAGTAAACATCAGTCACAATGTGTATATATATCACTTTCCAAATTAGCATATTATATCAATACCACATTTCAAAATCAACATATTGTATCAAAACCAAATTTTGGACACATATTTGATAACCAACGTACGAAATTTCATAACAAATACACAATCCTCTTACACCAAACATAAATAGTTCGTCGTCAATAGTTCATAAACAAAATATAGAATAAGTAGCAATAGCAAAACAAAAGCAAGTAGTACATACGTTAAAACCAAAAAGTAGTTCTAGCAGCAAAAACAACTTCGATCCTAACTCATTGCAACTTTTTCTTGCATCACAGTCATCTATCTATCCGTAAAACAAAAGTAATCGATTTATCTCAAATGATGGCGTATTGATGTGCATAAGTCTACATCACTACATAACAATACAAAGATGGAGGTTAAATGCTTTAAATCTCTTTATAACTCGTAAAAAGATCAGAACGAGCCATAAAATAACATATTTAAGACTAGCAAGGATTCATTATTGTATGAACTTGATATTCCAAATAGCTTTGTTGGAAAAAAAAATACCATCATAATATACCTCTACTGTTACAAAATAAACCATATCATAAATAAACCATATCATAGCCTCATATTTGGCCTCCTCGCCGTCTCTACTGGGTAATAATTAACATCAATTATCTTGTTGAGGTTTGCAGTAACAACTGCTGTTATCTGTCAAAATAATGAGCATATTCAGCAATGCTTGACACATGATTACAAAATAACTAAGTACGCATATTAAAATAATATTCTAACCTCAGCTAGCCTATCAAAATCAAAATATCTGTTCTTAAACCCAATGCTTCCAACATATTTAGATGGATCAGATTCCAATGGAACATTCTGAAAATTCATAATTTTGTTTATAGTTTGCATGTAAGAAGCTAGTACACAAAAAAGTGTATTATTTGATGTAGGTAGGAGTACCTTCTGTCTAACAAATCTTGGTGGAGAAATTAAAGAAAAATTGCACACAGCATTTTCATTAGAGCTAATTGAAGACAGACGTTACCACTAAAGTAAGGCTTGAAGGTATCGTAATCAAAGTGTGGGAACGAAATTGATTTTCAGTAGAAGGGGAAAAAAGTGACAATAAAATTATATGCACGCTTCAATTCAGAACCTTCATAATTCAGCACTTGCTTCGGAAATTGCCATACTTCAGTTCACCACTTTCATGCTTAAGGATCTAATTATGATTTTTGGTCATGCTTATACATCAGTTCAGTTCAGGTAGGCCTCTAAACATTTAAAGGCCTTTGATACCATAAATGATATGAGTTACTTCCATCAATGAAGTACATAACCATCAATTCATTTTAATGCCATGTTATTTTGAGAATCATAAAGAATTCTCTCTAAAACATCCCACAATTTTTCCAAAAAATGCTCAGGAGTCATTTCTATATTAATCATGACGTTAAAAGATCAATATGATACCTATATCATTCTACCTCAAAATTAAAACACATAGCCATATGCGAATACAGGTTTGCATGCATATTATACAACAAATATTTTAGTTCAGTTCCTGATGGTAATATACATGTATAATACAAGTTTGCATGCATGTTACACAGTAAATGTTATATCCGTATATTACCTGGTCTATGTGCTACATATTGTGTCATGTCTCTAATTAACATGCAAAGTTTCAGCTATTGGTCCACTATTATGGTTGTAAAAGTAATGATGATAAAGTAATGTTTAGCATGATCCAATGTGAAATTAGTATATATGGATTATAAGTTAAAATATGTAATATAAATATTGTTAGGATAATCAAGATGATTAAGGAGATTGTAAGTGTAAAAATTTTACACATACATACTAAAATTTTGGAAAGTTTAACAGTTTTTCTTTTCTTACTTCTTCTTCTTCTTCATTTTTTTAGAGGTAGATATGTTTCTCAGATTTCTGACAATAAACATTGGACCTATCAACTAAGGGCCAGGCACCACAAGCCCATATTAAACTATCTTTTTATACGCTAAAATTAACTTGACACTGGCTAATCTTATTAAGCTATCTTATCAATCCTAAGTCCTTTTACATAATACTAATCATATAACATAGCGAGTGTCTGAGTGCGTGCTTATTTCGTTGACATGTAGTCTTGACTTAAACGATTATTGCCACAAGTTGTATACCTGCCATGTCTTGATCCTTGCACCAGTTTATCAAGTAAAACTTTCCACTCCAAAAACCTGATCAGCTAATACTTATTTATGTTTGCCAACACCAGCTTATAAGTGAGAGTAGGTGCTTGGAAGTTGATATGTTATTAGCTACAAATATGCGCTTCTTATGATTTTCACTATACTTATAAAACAATTTATTGGTACTTTTGAGTAGATATATAATTAGGTATTCTAATTTGATGACAAACAATGAATGGATGCTTATTAAGCTAATGGAATCCATAGAAATTCGTAAAAGTGTACGAAAACAATTATAAAAAGTGTTAGTACAAAAGAAATTAAAATAATGTGAGCTATCAATCCAGTTATAATCAAAAATAAAGTCACAAATTAATATCCATAGGTTCCATGATTCATGTTAAACCATGAAATAGATGAGCACACAATGATTAAGCCAAGCAATATTTTGTAGATATTTATATAAACTAAATCTATTGACAACTCTACCAACCACTCTACATATATAAACGATACTCTAATCAGGGTACGGAAGTCACTAAATCAAACATCAAAATTGAAATCACACCTTACAAGCAATCACAATTTTCAGCTTCCTTATTCATCACCTATTCAGCAAAGATTGCATCAAAACCATGGAATTTGCAGATGCTCATATGTTCTGTTATAGAGTCCTCCGATTTAGAAATTTGATAATGAAGTACGGTTGGAAAAAACTTTAAGTACTAAAAATTCTTCGCTGAAAACAAAATGCAAAGTACTGATGATTATAATTACAAAATATGTGCAAGTAGAGGCCATCAAGATGAGATGATGTAGGTCAAGCATAAATATTTATTCCATCATAAACTGAAACCAAGAAAGATTCATTGAATCTTATTACTATGAATATCATATTACAGTAGGTTGCAAAGTTATAGGATAGCAAAGTACCATTTTACATATGTAAAAAGAAACTAATACATTTTCAATCTGAAGGTTGCAAATTATTATGTTTACAAATATTGTCAATTAAATAATTATATGTAGGCATCATAGACTTAAAAACTGAAATCATGCTTCAGTTTGATCCAAGTACAAACTGAGGCATTTCCTTTAATAATTATTTTATGAATTGAAGACGTTTTTCTTTTTTGTTTGTTAAACTTCACCAACTTTAACTGAGCTAAGCTCAGTTTTCAAAACCAAGAAAAATGTTTACCAATTGTGCCTCTATTCCAAATTCCATGGATAAGGAAGAGGTTTACCAATTGCGCCTCCCTTCCAAATCCATTGCAAAGGATTAGATATTGCCATGACACTACAAAGAAGTATATACCATACGAGTGAATTATGTGAGAGAGCAAACATATTTTCAAATTACACAAATAAATTGGACTGCCAATTGAAATTCAGTTTAAAATAAATATAGACTGACTTCGTTATATCATTGACATTTTGATTCCTATTTCAGTGGTAACATAGAAAAGCAATTCTGCCGAATTAACAGAACAATCACAACTAGCGATGTCTTATATACAAAAGCTATGAAGTTATGGATATACCTCAAGCTTCTCTGCCAAATTATGTGATATCCATGATGATTATCTCAACTGAAAAAGGAAAAAAGAATTATTATTAAAACGACAAGAATTAGTAGTTAAAAACATTTATGGTTGTAATTTTTATAATATAATTCAATTTTCATAAAACATAGGTAACTTAGTTAAATTTTATAAACTTTTTTAATTTTTATAAGACTTAGTTAACTTGTTCGATAAAGTTATTTAATTTATTTAACTTTATAAAGCTTAGTTAGTTTTTATAAAGTTATTTCTATAACTTGTTTAATTTTTATAATACATATTTAACTTAATTAATTTTTTAAAATTATCTATTTTTATAAAACTTATATAGGAGCATAGATGTTGTAATTGAAGTCTGTTCATAATGAGCAGCTACGTATGCTCCCAATCTAGTTGATTTCAAGTCCCTTGGTATGCATATATGCACTAATAAAGACAAATATAATGGGTCTATAATTGAGTAATTAGTGGATAATAACTATTGTATATGACTTGAATAGACAGTTAACGTATTCGTAAAGATACCGGTTAAAGTTTTGTACTTAAATGTTATAAAATATAAACCATGAGCCCTTTTAAGTTTTACTGTTAGCAACCACATGCCCAGTAGCCTGTGAAATTAGTTATTTATATTTGATGCTGAGGTTAGGCTTTTTACTTTCTAACTGGTGTGCAAGATGACCATTAGTCCAGTATTAAATGTGGAGATGTAACGATTACAATGATATTAAAATACGCGTAATGGAGCAGTAAATGTTAATTTTTTACTATCATAATTTTTTTAATGTAATAATACCATATTATATTTCAATGTCATCTATATAAACTAGGTATGTTAATGCTATCACAATTAGAGCAAAGAAACAAACCAACTTAAAATTATACAGAACACTGTAAAGAACAAGGTATCTAGCATTTAGCCTACAAATAGTTTGCAAATACAAATTTAGATGCCAAAGGACACATTAAAACCACATTTAAAACTTATCTCTTATAAAAGTAACATAAGTTAAAGTACCTCTTGGAATTTCTATGTAGATCTACAAATCTACAAATTTAAATATCTAGACTCTATTCATTATTTAATCACTATCAGTAAATTTCATAGTCAGTGTTAGTGTCCAAAACATAGAATGGTTATTGACAAAATAATACATATGATATAGCAAATAAAGCTGAAAGGCCTACACCACCATCGTCGGTACTTAATAATCATCCTTAAGAAGAAATTTAACAAAACCATTTTAAAGCATATTAAAACCTGATGATATTAAATGGGATACGTTGTCACCAAACTACCTTAACAAACAAAATAATAGAAGAGCCAAACAATTCCATCATTCGACATTTGAGCAGCATAACATAGTTAGTTAAGAAACAATGTATAGTAACATTAAAAAACAGTAGTTGATTGCAGTACATGAGTAGCCAATTGAACAAATTCAAAGTCGCATTAAAGAAATGAGCATTTGGCTAATATAAACGCCATAGTAAAAAGAACTAAGAACAAAATACAAGCAAAAGCAATTGCAGTCAGAATAAAGTTAATTGGTGAACATCATAAATTTATAATTTGGATTGCCCAGCAATCATAGAGTAAACTATTAGTATATAGTTTAATACATTAGAAGTTGCATTACACTCTCAAGTCAAGACATAATTTCACGTATATCTGGAACTAAATTCCAGCTAAATATCATGCATTACTGTCTAATATAAGCATGTTAAGGTTAATTAAGACTATCTTGTACAAAAATGTTAAATTAAATTTCAACAAACATCAAAAAGGTATTCTAAACTGCATCCGCCAGTGGAATTCGATGCATCAACTTAGCAGTTGTCACAACCATGTTGCAATTAAATTACAAGGTTTTACCCTAAAATAGTCACATAACAATGCAATAGAATATTACTCATAGATAGTAAAATGTATTGAAATTTGGCCAACGAGATTCAATGCACTGACTTGGCAGTTGGCATAACCATGTTGCCATCAAATAACAAGGTTATACACCCAAAGCAGAAATACAACAATTCAATAAAGTATCGAGTGTACCTTGAGGGCCCCAAAAATTATGTTGCTTGTGGTGGTCCTTGGAAGACAAACATCAAGAACACCATGCAATGTCCTACTCTAAGCAAGCTCTAATCAGTACTCTTCTCCAGTAGCTCGAAGAGAATATTATCACATGACAAACTTCGCTATCAAATATAACTCAACATTACCATTGTACTCCTCATCCATTTCAAGTTTTTCAAAACATGTCAAGCCGACATAAATCTAGTAAAATAAGCTACCTACTACATAGTTGGTGAGCCCAACTTCAAGAACATAGTGAGGCAGTTCATGTGCAAAAACTCTATCAAATGCTTAAATATTAGAATTAAATGCTTAAATGAACTAGATAAATGATGCAATCTCTACAATTTTCTTACAATAAACTATTTCACTCAACATCAGGGTAATAACTATAATAGTTAAAATTAAAATGCTTTCATAAGGCTAATTTAGTGAAATTTTTTTTGCCTAATGTATTGTTTTTGTTTTTTTTTTTTGGTTTTGAAAGTGGTCGTATAATGCAAATAAATATCCATAAGGAACATAACCGACTATGATGAAAAAGTGGAATAACCAAATCAAAATTATTCACACAAAATAGAATTTGGTGTTACTTAAGAATCACTTTGAATATGCAAAAGGTTGCTCCCTATTATATGCCATAAACAATACAAGTTCGGGAAAGGATGCAAATCATTTTCTTACGAGGATTAACTTAAAATACATATCACAACAATACAATAAAACAATGATGCACCAAGATGAAGCCATATACTTTCAACTAGATAATTATTTTTAGACATACGCTATAGGAAAAGATAATTTTTTGACAGGTTGTTTGTATTCCTAATATGCATATGGACATATAAATTGAAGTAACTCATTGAACCTTTAGTGGTAAGAATAAATGACGCTAAGCTAACTGGCATGAAGACCAGCTTTATTTTGTCATAAAAACTTAAAAGTAAATCACTTCACTTGTAATTGATTGTCATAAGAATCGCTAGAACTCAATAAATATGAACAATGCCAATATACAACATATGAACATATTACGCATCAGTTGATACCAATCATGAAAAGCATGAGCTCGGAGAACTCGCTAAATTTAGCACTGATCTCTTCATCATCAACATGTTTACATGCAAATAAAATATGAATGTACAAGAGTAGAATCTCCTTGACTTCCCATGTTGATCATTTTGTAGCAAGTTTTTCGAAATTATTTGTATATTTCTTAGGTATGTACAAACTAACTTTTATTTTTTATTGTAGAGCATTGAAGCTAAACATAAGAATTTAAGACAAGAATCAAAGAAACAATGGTCATTGCATTCCTTAACAATAGCGATCCATTTAACGGTATTTGAATAATACAATATATGCAACATGTATTGATAAAATAGGTAATGTACAAAAAAATAGTAAACAAAATATGTTTTGAATGATATACTCACATTCTTTTTCAAACCAACATTGCTTCAATTGTAAAAAAATACCAATTAGGGGTTTCTAAATAGTCAAATCATAATGAGTTCGACAAAAATGAACAAAGTCAGGAACCTGAAGTAAAATTAAGAGTTTAAGAATAATATGAACCTTACCAATTTAATCATTAGGTTCTATCAATCCACTTTCACCGTGGAAGCCAAAAAATAGAAAAATATTTCAAATAAACCCAATGAATCGACAAAGTGGAGAAAGTTGAGAATGGAGGCAAGCAACTTATGTTGCTAGATCCTCATCCTTGCAAACCTCACTGAAGCTAGGTTCAACTAAAAGAGCTAGGAAAAGGCGCAACTTGGCAATGGGGTTTTGTTTATCAGTAAGCAGCAGAGTCTTCAAGGATAAAGGCATAGCAGAGTCAACGAGAAACAACAAAATCGTCAATGATGGTGGTGAAATTGAAGGATGAGGGAACAAATTTCTTTTTGGGAAAAACGAAATTAGGGTTAGAGAGGAAAATTAAATTTTCGGTGAAATAACGAATGAAGTGGCAGGCTGCAATTATGTGGGAAGTGTATAGCGTTGGTTTCATAAAGAAATTTATATTTGTTAAAGGATGAAATGCATAAAAACAGCGTAATAGACTAAAACGTTGAGATTTGACGTCGTTAGAAGCTATAATTCTTGTACTATGATTTACTCATTAATATGGCATGACCACCCTACTGAATCACAAATCTCAATCCATTAATCAACTCACATTATTTTATTTTATTTAATAATTAAATATCCTAAATAATGTTACTAAAAATATAAGGTGTTAAAATCCTATGGCTCCAGTTGGGAATAATTATGCTATGCTGAGCAGAGATTATAGCAGACTTGGTGGGAAACTGTTTATGGGAACGGAGAACGCCATAAAAGTCGAGGATTGGATGTTGCATTGTGAGAGGATGTTCGCTGATTTGGGTTTGAACAATGAGTAAAAGAGAAGGCTGGCCTCTAGGTAGTTGCAAGGGGCAGAACTTCATTGGCGCAATAGCGTCACTGCTGGAGTTCCAAAGGAGGAGTTGACTTAGGAAAATTTTAGAAGGAGATTTGCACAGAGGTTTTTTACCTGAAATTGCCAAGTCATCGTCGATGAGAAAGTTTATGGATTTGGTGTGGGGAGAAATGTCGGTAATCGAGTATGCTATTAAGTTTGATGAGTTGTCCCGATAAGGGCATGCTACTATAGACGCCGACATCAGGAGGAATGAGAGGTTCATTCTAAGATTGAGACTAAGATTGCTAGGGCAACCCTGCCATATCTCCGTGATCCTTGTAATGTAGTTGTGGAGATGGCAATGCGACATGAGGAGATGCTTGCTATTTGTGCTAGAGAAAAGCCAGTTGAAACCCAGAGCCCTTAATCAAGAAGAGGAGTTCTTTAAAAAGAAGGGAGCCCAGAAGGGAGAGACTACCAAGAAGTCAAAGGCTGATTTAGTTTGCTTCAAGTGTGATAATAAAGGTCATTATGCTCATGAGTGCCGGTTAGGCAAAGGGAAGAACGCGGCAGAAAAGAGGAGTGTGAAGTGCTTCAACTTGTATTAGGTTGGGCATTATAAAAACCAATCCCCAAATCCAGTCAGGGTGAACAAGGGAAAAGCTTTTTTTATTGGATCATCACCTTCTAGGCCAACTGCAGTTGAAAAATAGAAGACTGTGATTGTTATCCCATCTTTTGGCAAAACCGTGACACCAAGAAGTTGACTAAGAACCAAAGACGGTCTGTCCCAAAGATCGATTGTACATAGATTCACCATGGATGTCGATAAATTTTATCTAAGTTCGAATCAACCTACAATTGATGTGATAAGACAAGCAAAGCTAGGAAAGCACGTGTTCCAAATTTCAAGTCAATTGGAATTCGTATGCTCAAGTTACGGATCGATCAAGATTCATGGAAAATATGCTTATTCGTATCCTAACATTTTGTATACATCAATGAGCGTCATTTCATATCCATCAGATTGTTCGTTGTTCGTACCCATCAGTTATCTATTTTTCGTATCCATCAAGCTCCAGCACACTTCGTATCCATCAAGTAATGCTATTTCGTTTCCATCGAGCGCACCACTTCGTATCCGTCGGGCAACCATTCTCTTTGTATCCATCAACAGGTCACGTCATTCATAATCCAGCTGGTCAACTGCTACCATCTTCGTATCGATCACTTTCTACCCATTTCGTATTGGTCAGCTAATGGTCGATACGAAGTACACATGAATGATCGATACGAAGTGCACATAAAGGATCGGTACGAAATGCACATGAAGGATCGATACGAAGTAAAGCATGTCTAATCAACAAAGCTAAATCATCAATACGAAATAAAGCACGGTTGATCAATGCGAGCAAGATCAAGTCAGATCGATATGAACGAGGCGTAAACATTGGGAAGACTCGATCAATTCGGCATGGACTTCAGATCGATCGAAGAAAACAAGCGCCACGTTAACAAGCAAGCACGTGCTCACATCGATATTGAACCATCGATACGAAGGAAACAGCAGTTGAAAAACCCTAATTTGCATCGATCATAACTCACAATTTACAATCCAAATGCCACCAAATTTTCACATGAGCTTAAATACAAACTAAAGAATGTTCATGCTCAATTTCGACTCGATTGGATCAAATCTTGATCGATACGAAATTCGTTCGTATCGATCATGAACCAAGTGAAAATGACATGGGATCGATCGTGTGGGTCCGCCCACGTGAGAGAAGGGGTCTTCCAAGATCTGAGCAAGATATTTGGAGCCTACACCTATAAATAGCATCCTAGGACCTACAGAAAAGGGACTTTTTGGCTCTCCTACGTCCAGACTCCATCGAAACCATTTTTGTACTTAAAGATCAATGTTGTACTCGAAATTCACTATTGTAATCCACTGTAACCTGCAAGAAAACATCAGTAAAAGTTAATCATTTCATTGTGGATGTAGGCGAAGCGCAGAACCACTCTGAATCCCTGCATTCCTGTGCATTTCTCTTATCTAATTATGAAGTGTTTGTTAGATAATCCTCTTTTCACATTTATTTTCTTTATTTTATCTCTTCAAATACTTCCGAAGAGTATTATGCCCAATTTTGGTACAAACACTTTGGTGCTTTCATAGAGAAAACCTAGTTTTTTTCCTGCTCGTTGGATCTATTATCGATATTGGATTGCATAAATCTAAGAAGAAGATCTAGATATCAAGTTCAAAGTTCTTCTATCCTATTCAGATTTGCATCAAGTCTAGCAAAGAGCTTCCTAATTCATCATGGTAAACACAAGGACCACTTCTATTGTTGTAGATCCGAAAGGTCGGGATCGATAGAATCCCATGCAGCTGCCTCTGACTGATCAGAATGCTGCTGGACCATCAAATCTGCAAGGCCATGTCACCAGAAAGAGTTTCATATGCTACTGCAAGAGCTGACATAGAGCTGCCAGCAACTTACTCAACAACTGCATGCCAACGCAGAATTGACCAATCAGCTGAATCACCAAAGGCGTTGGAGATCAATGATGGATCAGGCTTCCTATTCATCTATTGAGAGTTTAGCCTCTTAAGATTTTCATCATAGATCCACACGGCTATGGCTAGATGGGAGTTATACCCAAGCTACTTGACATCAACGTACACTGACTATTGACCAACTGAGAGTAGGTCAGTCAACCAGCTATTAGACTGGATTGTCCTCCCAGGGAGGTACTGTTCCTCATAATGTTATAGACAACTGCACTACCACTGCTGCTACTGAATTGGGAGTGGATGCCCAAAATCAAATAGATCCTAACCGTCGCAATAATACTCCTGAACCTTATGTCCCCGAAGACTTAGTACAAAGGAGGCGAGACCTGGACCGTTGACCACGTCCGGCCCAGCCTCCAATGTGGAACCCCACCCACCTTGGCCCAGCATGCTCAAAATGTCTAGAGGCCAGATATACCGACGATGATACGGCAAATCATCCGTGAAAATCAGGTTCTCACTAATGATGGCTGAGGAATCTCCCAGAGTCATAACCCTTTCACTGATGATATACTCTATGCTGAACCACCTAGGCGATTCAGGATGCCAACTCTAACAGTCTATGAAGAGAGCTCAGATCCTAATCAGCATATTCTAAAGTACGAATGGTTGATGAATACTGCACGAGCTGATGATGCAGTTAATGTCAGAGTTTTTCGATCTCACTTGGGGCATAGCTACCATGTGGTTTACCCGTATGGCTCCTCGATTTATCTCATGTTTTGATCAGTTGGCGACGAAGTTTGTTGAGCAGTTCCGGATGCATGTAACGAGACCGAACGATGTTAACACTTTGTCTAGTGTCACTCAAGCTCTTGGAGAGACACTCAGACGTTATTTGGAAAGATTGCATGCTGCATGTGCTGAGATTAGCAATCCCAATGATAACTCTATTCTGATGGCACTAACTAAGGGGATTGATCCCGATTCTGAATTCGGCAACTGGTTGGCCGGAAAACCTTCTGCGTTATTGGACCGTTTCTATTCCATGACAGCCCAATTCTTGAGAAGGGAGGATCGAAATAGTATAGGAAATAGGATAACGTAGGGCCTAGTGTGGAAGGGATACAGAGTAATGTAACTGTTAAACAATCTAGGGAGAGCTCCAGAAAAGTGCAATTGAACATTCAGAATACACAAAATCAGCAGGAAAGCAATGGAAACCAAAATAGAAAGTGGGATCAGAATCGTGGTCCACGACGTAGGGCTCCCATGTTGATAATTATACTCCTTTAAATACATCGCTGGAGAATGTGTACTTACAGGCTTGTAATACCATTCAATATAAGAAATTTGCCCCGAAAGCATCATTAGAGAAACAAATCCAAACAGGAAAGTTTTGCAGATTCAACGATAGCTACGGCCATAACACGAATGAGTGCCGTCACTTGAAGGATCTCATTGGAAGGTTGATAAGAGAAAGGAAAATAGAGTAGTTTGCACGGGCGTCGCTATCTGGAAGTGCGGGCCCATCAAATCAGAATCGTGTACCTAATCAGGCGAGACAGGGGGAACCCGCTCGTACCAGTGAGAGGTTGGTAATAAATACTATTAGTGGTGGTCCTCATCCAGTAGATCGAAGCTAGAAGGAAATGGAGTCGTATACCTGTACTATTAGGCATGCGGACTTCGAGCATTGTAGTAGTTTAGAAGATGGGGTTCCACCCAAGCAACAGAAAACGATGACTGACGACATCGTGTTTCGAGACAAAGATGCTGACATGGTCGAAGTTCTAACCATTGATCCACTTGTTATATCAGCTCAAGTAGGTCCTGCTTGGATGAAGAGGATCTTAGTCGACAGTGGAAGTTCTATGAATATATTGTTTAAGTGAGCCTATGACCAAATGAAAATGGAAGCTAAAGATTTGAAGCCTTGTCGGTCTCGCATTCATGGCTTCAACGGGATTGCAACCATACCCACTGGAGTGGTGGAATTGTCAGTGGAATTAGGAACTGGAGAACCTTGGAGAGTCCGGATATTGCAATTTGTTGTATTGGACATAGACACGCCGTACAATGCTTTATTGGGCCGACTGGCCATAGCTGAGTTCAGGGCTGCCATTGTCCCATGGTGTTTGACTCTAAAGCTTCCCACCGATCATGAAGTTGGAGTCATTCAAGTAGATCAGGCTGTTAGGAGAGCCTGTTATGTTGCCAAGCTACTCGAGGTGCAACTAAAGGAGAAAGGAAAGGGCATAGAGGAACCTATCTGCATCCCCTTTGTTGGAAATTGAAAATTAGTGCCTAGGCCCAGGTCGGGCACCCCAACCAATTACAAAGAGATTTTGACTCGAGAGATAATGAAAGTGAAGATGAAAGTAAAGACAGTCGAGCTTCTCCGGCCGAACTGACGATCGATGTCCCGATTGACAATAGCGATGATTCCAGAAAGATAAAGATTGGATCATAGTTAAGCCAACAAATGCAAGAGGAATTGGTTGAGTTTCTTCGAGCAAACCTCGACATGTTTGCCTGGACACATTCTGACATGTGTGGAATCTCCCAAAACATCACGAGCCACACATTAAATATTGATCTGTGGCACATCCCTATCAAGAAAAAAAGGTGTGCTATGGATCCAGAGAGATCTAACCCCCTTAAGGAAGAGGTAGATAAGCTTAAATCGAATGGATTTACTCGAGATGCATTATACCTGAAATGGGTATCAAACCCTGTACTTGTCCGAAAGCCAAATGGGAAATGGAGAACGTGTGTCGACTATTCAGACTTGAATTAAGCTTGCCCAAAAGACAGTTTTCCACTACCTCAAATCGATCAGCTTGTAGATTCAACGGTTGGACATGAACTCCTATCCTTCACGGATGCGTATTCAGGCTACAACCAGATACCCATGCAATTACCTGACCAGGAACATACCAGCTTGGTGGCCGATCTAGGACTTTACTGCTATAAGGTCATGCATTGGACTCAAGAATGCCGAGGTAACTTACCAACGATAAGTCAATCGAATAGTCGCTAATCAGATTAGAAAAACTATGGAAATATAAGTACACGATATGCTAGTGAAGTCACGATTCTCCACTAATCATATCCAAGACTTGGAATCAATGTTTAATATCCTCCGAGAATACAGAATGAAGCTCACTTTGTTGAAATGTCACTTTGGAGTTGCATCCGAAAAATTCCTTGGGTTTATCGTCAACGCCCGAGGAATCGAAGTCAACCCCAGAAAGATCTGGGCGATCAGAAATCTTGAGACTCTAAGAACTATAAAGCAAGTCCAGAGCCCCAATGCGAAAGTAGCAGCACTGAGCAGGTTCATTTCAAAATCCACTGACAGATGCATTCCCTTCTTCGATTTGATCCGAAAAGGGAAATGAAACTTTTAATGGACCACGGAATGCGAGGGCACATTCCGAGCACTAATCCATCACCTCTCCACACCGCCTATTTTATCAAAGCGTATCGATTACGAGAAATTGTGCCTCTACTTGGCGGCATCGGAAAATGCGATCAGTGTTTCCCTGATTCAGGAGGAAGACCGAGTACAAAAACCGGCCTACTATATTGGTAAACGATTAACGGAAGCTAAGAGAAATTATCCGAAGCTAGATAAGTTGGCTTATTATCTTGTTATTGCCTCGAGGAAGCTCTGCCCGTATTTCCAAGCTCATCCTATCACCGTTTACACCGGCCAGCCATTACGACAGATCCTTACATGGCCTAAGACGTCTGGTAGGTTACTCAAGTGGAATATCAAGCTAAGTCAGTTTGATCTTACCTATACTCCAAGGCAAGCCATTCAAGGACAAGTCCTAGCAGATTCATAGCTGAATTTACCATCCCAGAGAACTTGCCTGAAACCAGTGAATCTCCCGAATATATCTAGAAGCTGCATACTAATAGTGCATCAAATAAATGTTTCTCAGGTGCCGGGGTTGTGCTTGAAACTCCGGAAGATCAATCTATATTCTATGCTTTAAAGTTTAATTTTCCTACGACCAACAGCGAAGCTGAGTATGAAGCCCTACTTGCCGGATTGAGACTTTCCCGAGATTTAAAAGTCGTTACTGTGGAGATTTTTTGTGATATGCAACTGGTCGTGCGTCAATTTTGGGGGAAGTATTAGGCCAAGGACCAAAAACTGGCTGCTTACCTAGCTCGGGTTCAAGAAATATCAAATCAGTACGATTATTATGCCATATACTGCATGCCCTGTGAGCGCAATCAAAAAGCTGATTCATTAGCAAAACTAGCCAATACGGGTGAAGCACAACAAATGGGACTCGTTCCTATGGAAACATTGTCTTCCCCAAGCATTGATCGAATGGAGACAGACTGGGTATTTTAGGTCGTTCCCAATAAGGAGTCATGGATGACTCTGTTAAGAAATTATCTCCAGCGTGAAACACTGCCAGATCGTAGGAGGGAAAACGATAAGTTCTTCGAAAAGCCTCACCGTTCACTATTCCAAATGAAGTCATGTATAGAAGAGGTTATTCTGTTCCTTTACTCTGGTGTATTTCTCATGATGAAATTAAATGAGTATTGCATGATGTACATGAAGGAGAATGTGGCGATCACACTAGGGGGCAAGCTTTAGCTAAGAAAGTACTCTGATATGGATACTATTAGCCGACTTGATGTGTCCTACTATGCCAAAAAATGTGATCGATTTCAAAAACACGCTCGAATTCCTAGAACTCCTCCTACCGAAATAACCTAGATGGTCAATCCATGGTCGTTTGCAATCTGGGGCATTGATATTATTGGTTCACTACTTCTGGCCAAAGTGGTGCGAAGTACGCCATCGTCGAAGTTGATTACTTTACTAAGTGGACAGAAGTTGAAACCTTTGCTACAATCACGACGAAGAAAGTTGATCAACTTCATGATACGCAACATTATCTGTCGATTTGGTCTCCTGCATACCATCATTACCGATAATGGAACCCAATTCGACAGCGTTGTGTTCAACGATTTCCGTCAAAGATTTCGCATCCAAAATAAATTCTCTGCAGTCGCACACCCTCAAACGAATTGATAGGTTGAAGCTTCTAATAAAGTTATCAATTCTATTCTGAAGAAACGACTGGAAAAGGCCGGGGGCAAATGGGTCGATGAACTTCCTATGGCTTTATGGGCTTACCGAACAACCCACGAGTCCGCGACCGGCCACACTCTTTTCTCTTTTTCTTATAGTTCAGAAGCCGTTATTCAAGCCGAGATGGAAGTAACTTCTCATCGCGTGATATACTATGATCCAAAGAAAAATGCTATATTACTTGCCGAATCCCTGGATTTATTAGATGAGAAGCGAGAAGAGGCTGATTTGAGGGCAGCCGCTTGAAGTCAAGTCACCCAATTGTACAATGCCAAGATTCGACCCCGAACCTTCGAACTCGGTGATCTCATCCTCAAGAGAATCTACCCGGTACCTTCGCACATGAAACCAACATGGGAAGGGCCGTATGTGATTGAATGAAAGCTCAGGTATGCCATTGTTTAAGTTATCGATCGTTGACGGACTTACTTTGCCAAGGGCCTGGAACAACAAAAGTCTTTGTCGCTACTACACATGACCGACTTCATTTATTTAGTCTATTTCCCATTTGCAATTTTTTTCTGCATTTCAAATTTTGAATTTGTGATAAGGCGACTGACTTTGCCATATTTTCTTATTTTAGAAATAAAGTGCAATCACTTCGAGCCAGAGCTATGAATTATTGAATATGTCGTACAATCATCACGATGCACGAAGAGCTAAGTTCTATCGTATGGCGGGATTTATTCAAATAGGGAGTGACTGTGATATGACCGTTCACTCACTAAGTGTAACCCGAGCTCGAGGGCAAGCTATCACACTGAAGACTAAATAGGATTGATACACTACAATCCTTTAACTAACTCCAGGTTCCCAGAGTGCGAACTGAAGTATATATCTACAAACGCGGTTTCGAGGAGGGTGGATCCGTCCACCTAACGACCTCATCCGTATTCGAACCAAGTTCGAGGAGGATGGATCCATCCATCTAACGACCTTACTTGTTAACTCAAGGTGGATGTGAATCGACCATCCACTATCCTGATAAATCCATCATTCCCGGAGTGCGAACAAAATTCAAATGCCTAAACAGACATGACTGACCATCTGTCGGCCAACTCCAAATTCCCATAGAGAGAATTGGAGTATGAACATCAACTCCAAATTTCCAGAGTGCGAATTTGAATATAAACATCAACTCCAAATTCTCAAAGTGCAAATTGGAGTATAAACACTAACTCTGAATTCCTACAGTGCGAACTGGAGTATAAAACATCTAAGTCCCCAGAGCGTGGACTGGAGTATAAGCATCAACTAACTTTAGGTCCCTAGAGAGCGGATTAGAGTTTGAGCATAAACCGGATACGAATCGATCATCCGTAACATAACTCTGAGTCTTCATAGTGCGATCAGAGTATAAACACAATCGGGTGTGACTGACCACCCGCAAACCAATTTATGTCCCCGGAGTGCGAACGAAATGCTAAGTAGCAAGCGAGTGTGATTGACCGCCTATACAATAATTTAAGTCCCCGGAGCATGGACATATCCTTGAAACTTAAGCAAGCGTGACCGACCGCCAACATACAGATAAAATCCATAGAGTTTGGATGCAACTTCGATAGAAGAGCGAGTGTGATTCGATCACTTGAATTATCCTTGTTTCAACATCGATTCCGCGACGCTAAGAACGATGTGTTGAATGCGAAATGTAATCGCTAACCGAACTATGTAACTCGTCCCTGAAATTGGGGGCAGAACTTAAGTGGCGACCGCTGACTGGATCTGTGCAACTCTAGAGGTCATCATAATGTCCGGTCATGACTCGTATCCATGATTTCAGGACTTGACAAATAAGCACAAACCCGATTCGAAGATCGAACCTTCACAAGTGTGTTGGAAAGAAGTTCAAATGCTGAGACACTTAAGTAAATTAACACAAGTTGAACAGAAGGAAAAATGAAATTTTATTCCAATCATTCTTTGGAAGAAAAAGGGTAAGTACAAAAGTATGCCAAAAGTCCTACTAGCAGGGGCCAAACCCGTATCTATACATGGCCTATAAAAGAAAAGCAGAAGCGAATTCGTATCATCTACCAAAAATGAGCTAGTGGGGCATATCTACTCTTTCTTTTTTCTTGGTTTCTTCTTTGACGTAGACCTGCTAGAGCTGCCTTTAGGTTTCCTCATTGAGCCTTTGCCCTTCGATGGCTGGTCTCCAATGGGGGGCATTATATCGACTTCCTCCTCCGAACTCAAGTGTATAGGAATACTTCCAACAGGCGGAGTCGGAGAGGTCGGGTCCACTACAGGAGGTGGAATAGGCACGCTGATGTTGACAATAGTGCCAACAGGAGATATCATTTGTAAATGGGCTGATTCAGGTCCCGCCATTCCACCTCCAAAGCTACTAGCCCGAGTGGCTGCCTCCATTTCTGCATTAGTCTTGGCTATTATCTCTTCTTCGTGAGCTGTTTGAGCCTTACCGGGAACACTAATGGTTGGGACTGAGGAACTGGTCGCTGGCGCTACTCCACTCATAACAAACGGCAAATCAGGGAAAGTGTCACTATGATGACTGAGAAGTTCCTCCATCATCTATTCCTCGAATGAAAGTGTGCTCCCTTGTACGTCATCTATAGGCACAGTGGTCGATGTCAAGGTCGCTTCGGTAATAATCACCCCTGTGCATGATGCGAACTTGAGTTGCACGAGGCGCAACCGATATGGCTCCAATCATTGGAAAGAGACTAAAGAAGAGCTGTCAATAATCACTTCAAGTAGTGCTTACGGTTTTGAACAAGTATGAGAAGTGTTCGGAGTACCTTCCTCAATTTGGTTCACCATCACTGGAGCAGCTTCAGAAACTTCTTCACGAGCCGGAGATAACCGCGGTTGACTGGGGTTATAAGCAGGAATGGATTGAGGATCCACCACAGAGGTAGACTCAGGCTGAGTCGGCACAACAGTTTCAGAATTTATGTCATGGTGCTCAACACCAGAGCCTTCTCCAATCTTCGAGCATTGAGCGCTAAGTCTCTCCTTTTCATATAATGTCATTGCATCATAGAGAACTTTCCATTCATCTTCACTCCAGACTCGGTTCTCAACCTCAAATTCATTAACAGATTCACCCTAGTGCTCGGTTTTTCATCTTCAACCAGTTGGCCCCAGGCGTTGTGCAGATGTGTCGAATAGTTCTCGAGCCAGGCTAGGTTTCTGTGTTTCAAGATGTTAGCGTTGTAAATAATGAGCAGATCTTCAATATCCGCCTCTAGCCTAGACTCGACCATTTTAACCTCTTTTTCAACCCAAGCTTCCATCTCACTGATCTTAGTCGAAGCCGCATCCCGCTCACCCCGGAGCACCACAGCCTGTTCACATGCCTCCTACGCTGTCTTTTTTGTGTCATCTTTTTCTTTATTAATTTCAGAAAATTTATCTTTGAGTTCGTTGAGCTCCTTTAAGGCAGCGTCCCTCTCAGCTATGACTGTAGTGTTTCGGTGGCCCATCTCTTTCACTAAAGCGAAATGTGTTTGATGCATTCTCTCCATTGCCAAGTTCGCCTCACCGGCCTTTCGGGTGGCCTCAATTTCGGATTACCGAGAAGACTTGGCTTCGTTGTTAAGGACTTGAATAATCCGGTCCTTTTGAGTGAGTTTGGTTTCTAATTTCTCAATGGTATTCGCCCACTCAAAGGCCACCTTCGATGCTTATTCTATAGCTTTCCCCCACTTCTTGTACTAGGTATAGATGTCATGAATATAATCATGCATTGTGTTCTTTGCCTTCGATGGAATTTTCTTTAAGTGAGGGGGGAAGATGAAGCCGTCAAAGCATATATTTGGAAAATCTTTCCTCAACTGAGCAATTCTAATAGCCCCTTCCACAGTGGGCTCAGTGATAGCTTGTTCGGCTATAGTGGGAGTATTAGCCTCATATCTGTGACGTTGTGATTCAGGCCTAGGAGTTTGAGAAGATGGTTTTTGGCGAGGAAGCTCTACTGGTTGTTACCTGTGGCCTGAAGGTTGTGTAGGGGCTCGAGGAGGAGGAGAACGCGATCGAGATCGATATTTGTAATCTCTATCTCTCTCTCATAACAATCTTGGCTAGAGTAACCGCGACCGCGGTCTCTTTCAGCCTCTCTCCTACGAGAGTCATAGTAGGAGCTTGATGATTGTCGCACAGAGCGGAGACTTCCCAACATAGATTCCCTTCTAGTCATTGTATCTGTAAAGAAGAAAGAAGAACAAAGTTAGTAATCTCTTGAGGTAAGCAACTTGTGATTGGAAATCGTGTAGTGCCGCGAAGTGTATATGTATGTGCAACCCCCCGACCAACCGGAAATGTCAGCCACACTTGTGAGAAGAGACTCGCTTTAGTCTACAACACTTTGAAGCTTCTCCAATCCGGTGTCATGTTGAATTGGCACATAGTCCGGGATTGGGATATCGGCAATCCCTTCGAAGGGATTCTCTACTTGAGGAGGAGGAGTCTCCGTGATTCTAACACCAGAGACTGGCAGAGACACAACTACATATTTCCACCTTAGAGGCTTATGACGCTTATAAGCGGCTGCCTTGCCTTTTATTCTTCCTTCTAAGCCCTGAAAACTGTTGGAAGGCCCGACTATGGGTTCATCATTCGTGGACGTACTTTCTTCGTCGCCCTCCTCAGCTGGGCACTTTGCATTTTACCCACCTAGTCGGGGCTACCTTTAGCGTTCCTTCGAATCTGATGCTTTGATTTCTCTCAATTAGCCTAAAGGTCCTCAAGTTTCTATCTGTTAGCGTCGAATTTATATCTCTCATTTCGCTTAGCATTTCTTGAAGGACCCTTACTATTTTTTTGAAATATAAACCTTTAGGTCGTGGGATTGCCACTGTAAAAGAAAGAAGGTATTAATATCAATGCCAGTTGCAACCATCTTGTTAACTACCAGAAAAGTCGGAGCACTTACGTCTGACTAGCCATCGACTGGCAAACCCTAGAGGGCATTGAAGTAGAACCACTTAGTTTTGAAGTAGCTCAATCTGGTCCAGGCACCAGTCACAACTTGGCAGTTCCTAACCGCATCTAAGAATGTAAACGAAGGACTATCCCCCCGACTCTTAATGTAATGCAAGTATCTGATCTTGACAGGGTTAGGGGTCGGAAAAGGTGCTCCATGAATGCAATGAGTAGACTATTCAACAACGAGCATCCATTGGGGTGTAGTTGTGAGGGGGCAATTCCAAAGAAAGCCAATACTTCCCGAATGTACTGATTGAATGGGGGAAGTGTTCCAACAGTGCACGAATGTCGATTGAAGGCCGTAAATCCTTCTGGCGGAATATGTGGCCTGTCACTTAGTCCAAGTAACAAAATATCGGCTAATGATAGACCATGTTTTAAGCATATTCATCGCAACATATCTTCAGAGACATTGGACGGCATAGAGTATTGTGGATTCACAATAAAAGTTTCTCTTGGTAGCTCATCTAGAGCCGCATCTATTACTTCATCTGCAATGGCTGGCACCTCAATTATTAGGGTAGATGGACTTTGAGTTACTGCCGAGAACTTATAGATTCCATAACTAATCAATTTATCAAAAACCATCATTAGATGATAATAAGCTCGTGTGTTCCCCATTGTGAAGTGTGTGAATGCATTGTGCAATGCAGTGCTACATAATACTCAAGAAAATTCACAGAAATAAAAAAGAAGTATTCGAATGATAAGACTTCGAGATTCAACTGGAGTGACCATCATCACTGACCGTCACAACCGTGCCAACTAGACTTTGGAGACCGATCCAAGTTAAAGTTTGTTAAAATTTTGTTAAGTTATATTTCCATCGACGAGCTTCGAAGGGCAATCAAATATGTAGTGAAACAGTCAAGTCCAATTATGCAATATTGAAGCTCGTCGGAGTCAAGTGTTCAAATATGCAAGAGGTTTCAATTTCATCAAGGTTCAACTCCTATCGGTCATCTAAGCCCCGGTTCGTATCGGTCAAAGAAGCTACTCATATCCATCGAAATACGAGTTTGCATCCATCACCTAAGAACTTTCCTATCGATCTCCTGGCACGTAGTTCGTATCGATCGGGAACATTGAATTTCATACCGATCGAATGCAACCCCTTTGTATCGATCACCAAGTCTGAAGCATTCGTATCGATCTTCTCGAGTCAATACGAAACCATATCATCAGATGATACGAAGACCTCCACTTCATCATCTCGGAGTCCTTTTGTCCAGATCGATTCGAACGACCCATCACCCCTCCATCATCGATACGAAAGCAGAACTCAATCATTTCCACACAAATTCTTCGTATCCTGGAGTTCTTCTTCCCCAAGTCCATCCATGCGTTATCTCCTCTTTCTCCAAACCCGTTATGACCATCTGCAACTATCACCACTCCGGAATCGGTCACAGGAACGACTAGGATGGCAAAATATCTCAAGTCTCATTGTTCTAGAAGGGATTATTAAGGCTAATTACCTAATTTAAGCAATCGATTCGAAGGATTAAAGTTTCGTTTGATTTGGAGACAAAGGGCAATTTTCTTCTTAGTCTTTCGAACGATACAAATACAGTCTATCTAAATGAAAACAAATGGAAATTTGATTAAGTCCTAAGCGTATTTATATGGACTTGAGCGTAAAAGAGAAAACGATTCATATCCTGGTGGTAGTGAACCGTCGAAACGATCAGAGACACGACAATACAAAAGACCTTTCTTCGTATCCATCTACGGTCGAATTATGGGAAAAGCTTTTCGAATCCATCAATTCATAGATACGAAACGACCATTTCGTATACATTAGTGGAAATCGATACAAAGCGCTATTTCGTATCCATAAGCATGGAGGCTTAAGCTTCAAATGATCAATACGAAATGACAACTTCGCGTCCATCATTTTGGAGACCGTCTGAATTTGTATCCACCGATACGAAATGATTCAAAGGACCAACTGATTCGTATCGATCACCATCGAAACGAAGAACAACTTTTAACCTTTTACGTTGGTCCAAGAGGGGATCGATACGAAGGGACACTATGAAAAAACCATCAAGTGTTGTTACAACTTGAATTTCACATTGATTCAAGAGAGGATTAATACGGGATTCGATCTACAAAAAACTGACAACGATTTATGGACGTACGAACGTTAATGGGAGTCAGGCTAACATATGCACGTGTATGTCAAACTAACATCCAATTTTTAAAATTCATAGGAATTGAATACTCGTATGGTGACAATTACAACAATAGCAGATCACTATCATACCACACTTAATTACAATAGTACACAATACAACCATTAGCAGTTAACAGTTCATATTACTGAAAATCGATCAAAGGCTACATCTTTTGATGAGAAAACAAAAATCATTCAACAAGTTAGATAAAGCTTCTTAAAATGAAGATTACAGCTTTGTCATGTTTTCATAAGACGTACTATTGGGGGAAAATGTTATCCCACCTTTTGGCAAGACCGTGACACCAAGAAGTTGACTAAGACCAAAGACGATCTGTCCTGAAGATCGATTGTACGTAGGTTCACCATGGATGTCGATAAATTTTATCCAAGTCCGAATCAAGCTACAATTGATGTGATAAGACAAGAAAAGCTATAAAAGCCAACTTTCCAAATTTCAAGTCAATTGGAGTTCGTATGCTCGAGTTATGAATCGATCAAGATTCATGGAAAACATGCTTACTTTGTATCTGTACATTTCGTATCCATCAATGAGCGTCATTTCATATCCATCAGATTATCCATTGTTCGTATCCATCAATTATCTGTTGTCCGTATCCATCAAGCCTCAACATACTTTGTATCCATCAACTAATGCTATTTCGTATCCATCGAGTGTACAACTTCGTATCGTCGAGCAACCATTCTCTTCGTATCCATCAACCAGTCGTGTCATTCATAATCCAACTGGACAAGTTTTGCCATCTTCATATCGATCCCTTTCTACCCATTTTGTATCGGTCTGCCAATGATCAATATGAAATATACATGATTGATATGAAGTGCACATGAAGGATCTATACGAAGTGCACATGAAGGATCGGTACGAAATGCACATGAAGGATTGATACAAACTAAAGCATGGCTAATCGATATGAACAAAGCCAAAACATTGATACAAAATAAAGCACGACCGATCAATACGAACAAGACCAAGTCAGATCGATATGAACGACGCATAAACATTGGGATCGATTCGGCATGGACTTTGGATCGATCCAAAAAAACAAGCGCCACGTCAACAAGCAAGTACATGTTCACATCGATGCAAAACCACCAATAGAAAGATGATTGATGCGAAGGAAACAACAGTCGAAAAACCCTAACTTGCATCGATCATAACTCACAACCTACAAGTCCAAATGCCACCAAATTTTTACAGGAGCTTGCGTATAACTTAAAGAATGTTCATGCCCAATTTCGACTCGTTTGGATCAAATCTTGATCGATAAAAAATTTATTCGTGTCGATCAGGGACCGAGTGCAAATGATATGAGATCGATTGTGCGGGCCCGTCCATGTGAGAGAAGGGGTCTTCCAAGATTTGAGCAAGATATTTGTAGCCTATGCCTATAAATAGCATCCCAAGACCTACAGAAAATGGAATTTTTGGCTCTCCTACATCTAGACTCTGCCAAAACCATTTTTTTACTCAAAGATCACTGTTGTACTCGAAATTCACTATTTTAATCCGCTGTAACCAGCAAGCAAACCTCAATAAAAGTTAATCATTTCATAGTTGACGTAGGCTAAGCGCCGAACCACTCTAAATCCCTGTGTTCCTATGCATTTCTCTTATCTAATATTGAAGTGTTTGTTACGTAATCCTCCTTTTACATTTATTTTTTTATTTTTTATCTCTTCAAATACTTCCATAAAGTGTTGTGCCCAGAATTGATACAAATAGTGATGGATGGTAAGCTTTTGTTTCAGAGTATAACGGTTAGGGTACTATTTGATACTAGTACATCACATTCATTTATATCTTAGTATTTTTTAGATTGGTTATGCTTAGAACCCACATACCTTATTACTTCCTTCAGGGTTGTGAATCCAATAGGTGGATATGTAACTCTAGGGATGAGATGTGACAAGTTAGAACGTGATTTGTTAGGTCATAAGTTTGCATGCAGTCTGCATGTTTTGGGTTTCGTAGATTTTAAAATCATTTTGGCTATGGATTGGTTAGGTAAGTATGAGGCTAGGATATTCTGCTAGGATATGGAGATATTACTAAGATACCCTAATAGTCATAACCGAATCATATTCTCAATGGAGAATTTTGAATGGAGTAGTTGTGCTTTGTTAAGTGCTATGGAAGTATGAGAAGGGTTAAGTCAGGTTTGAGTTGCAAGAGAATTTGTAGGTCTCTTTGACCCGGTTACAGGACTACCATCGAAACAAGCTATTGAGTTTCAGATAGATCTTACTCCAGGAGTTGAACTTGTAAATAGACCACTATTCAGGATAACACCGACAGAGATGAAGGAATTGAAGGTGCAGGTAGTGGCTAGAAGGCAGGAATTTTATTAGACCAGGCAATTCGCCTTAAGAAGCTTCCATTGGTGTTCGTGAAGAAACCAAATAGGTCGTTGAGGATGTGTATCGACTATCATAAGTTGAATGAGAGGACGATTAAGAATAGTATCCTTTGCCGAGAATAGATGATCTATTTGATCAGTTGTGTGGAGTCAGAGTGTTTTCCCAGTTGAATTTGGCGATAGGTTTCCATCAGTTAAGAGTGGCAGAGGACAGTATTCTTTTGACAGCATTTCAGACTAGATGTGTTTTGTACAAGTGGTTAGTAATAGCATTCGGGTTAATGAATGCACTTGCTTTCTTCGTGGATTTGATGAGCCGAGTCTTCTGAGATTATTCGAATAGGTTCGTGTTGGTGTTTGTAGATGACATTTTAGTATACTTTAAGGATGAAAGAGAACATAAAGATCATCTTATAGCAGTGCTTGAGGCTCTAAGGAAACATCAGCTAAAAGCAAAGTTTTTCAAGTGTCATTTTTGAAAGAAAGTGGTTAAGTTTCTTGGTCATGTGGTTTTAGAGAAGAGCTTGTCAGTCAATCTAGATAAGATCGAAGTTGTTAATATTTGGAAGAGACCAGAGATGGTGACTGAGATTAGAAGTTTTATTGGACTTACTAGTAATTACCGGAGATTCATTAAGGATTTCTCGCGGCTAGTTGCACCTTTGACCAAGTTAACCAGGAAGGATGTGAAGTTTATCTAGTCCGACAAATGTGAGAAAGCATTCCTTAAGTTAAAGCATTTGTTGACCAATGCATCTGTGTTAGTAATTCCAAACAAAAACCAAGGTTTGGTGGTGTATGCTGATGCATGAGCAACTGGTTTGGGAGCTGTATTGATGCAAAAGTGTAAAGTGATTGCTTACACTTCACGACAGATTGGACCGCATGAAGGAGGATATCCTACTCATGATTTGGAGATGGATGCAATAATCTTCACATTGAAGATTTGAAGACATTGTCTCTTAGGGGAGAGATTTGAGCTATACACAAATTATAAGTCTTTAAGGTACTTATTCTCCCAAAAGGACTTAAATATGAGATATCAGATGTGGTTGGAGTTTTCAGCTGCTTATGACTTTCGTATAGAGTATACTCCTGGGAAAGGAAATACAGTAGCAGATGCTCTTGGCAGAAGACATTAGAATATGGTGTTAGCTATTTTGGCAGAATGGAAAGATTTAGAAGCTTTAACTACTTTTAATGTGTGGTTAAGATCAACTGCTAGTTCTAGTCAGAGTACAGCCATGTTGTCTTATTTAGAAGTTCGACCAGTATGGATCGAAAGGATTGCTTCTAAGCAGAAAGAGGATGCATTATTATCTGAGAAGATTAGAAGGTTTGAGTTTGGAACCGTAATCGATGATCCAAAGGATTTTAGTCTTGACCAGAAGAATGGCTGAGAAAGAAGGGGTGGTTGTGTGTTCCGAATGTAGAGGACTTGGGGAAAGAAGTTCTTGAGGAATGTCATCGATCCAAAAGATTCATCCTGAAGGGACAAAGATGTAACAAGATATGAAGAAGAGCTTCTATTAGGAAGGTATGAAGAGGGATCCTGGCTTGTGGTTTAGGTAGTATGCGAACTGTCAACAAGTGAAGGTCGAACATCAAAAGCCGAGTGTGTTGCTTCAACCGTTAGAGATTCTAATTTGGAAATGGGATTTTATATCCATGGATTTTAAAAACGGAATGCCAAGGTCAAATAGGGGAAATGAAAGTATACGAGTCATAGTGGGCAAGTTGACCAAGAGTGCCAATTTTATTCCAGTTAAGTCAATCACGACGGTCCCTATTTTAGCTAAGTTGTTCATGAAAAACATAGTTAGATTGCATGAGATTCCTAGAAGTGTAGTCAGTGATAGAGATGCCTTGTTTACTAGCAAATTATGGAAGAGTCTACATGATATATTATGTACCAAACTAAAGATGAGTACTGCATATCACACTCAGATGGATGGGTTGATAGAAAGAGTCAAATAAGGTACTCGAGGATTTATTGAGAGCATGTGTATTGGACTTGGTGGTTCTTGGGAAGATCACCTACATTTGGTTGAGTTTTCTTATAATAATAATTATCAGAGTAGTATAGAAATGGCGCCTTTCAAGGCTTTATATGAAAGGCCATGTAAATCACCAGCATGTTGGTTGGAGACTGGAGACAGATTAGTCTTAGGTCCAGACCTGGTTAGAGAGGCGACAAAGAAGATTAAGTTAATCTGACAAAGGATGAAGGAAGCTCAGTCCAAACAAAAGAGTTACATGGATAAGAGGTGTAAAGACCTAGAATTCTCGGTTGGAGATAAGATTTTCATTAAGGTATCATCAATGAAGGGTATGGTACAATTTGAAAAGTTAAGGAAACTGGCACCAAGATAAGTTGGTCTGTTCCAAGTTATAGATAGGATCGGGAAGCTCGCATACAGAGTAGAGTTGTCGAGCAGTCAGGTTGGTGTCCATAATGTGTACATGTGCCTCATCTTCACAAGTATGTGCATGATCCGAAGACTACTATTCCTCTGACAGGGTTGGAAGATTTGATAGTAGAGCCTAATTTGACTTTTGTTAGACAACCAGTTCGGGTTGTAGCAAGAGATGAGAAAAGGTTGAGGAACATGACAGTCAGGTTGGCGAAATTTCAGTGGAGAGATAATGAGAAGGACTGTACTTGGGAGACAGAAGACATGATTAGAGATACTTATCTTGATCTGCTTTGAGGTTATGTCTATATTAGCTTTATATAGATAGTTGTTAATCAGGTAGGCTAGTATGGTTGTTAGGAGCTGTTATAGAAGATTGCCATGTTTAGTATTTAGTCCTTACTGAATTTCGAGGACGAAATTCTTTAAGGAGCGGATCTTGTAACACCCCTAATTTTTAATAAAATTATTTAGGAAATTTAATTAGATAAATTAATTTGAATAATGTAAACAGTATAGTAATAATGGGATTGAGATTTGAAAATTTTAAATAGAGGCTGAGCTTAATTAATGATATAAATGGCTTTGTATGTTAATTAGGAGAGTAATTAACGCAAGGGTACTTAGGGTAATTGCGCACCATAATCCCATCACCTTAAATTCTCATTTCTTATCCATTCACGTTTATTTTTATCAAAACATAAAACGCAAAGAAAAGAGAGAAGTCGATCATTACTTAGGAGAAAAGAGGAGGAAATCAAATTAAAGCTAAGGATTTAACAAAGGGGACTTAATCTCAATCAAATCTCAAAGTCTTTATCCTAATCAAGGTGAATAATAATCAAAATCATCTCTATTTTGCTTATATAATCATTTGATTTTCAGGTTTAAGATTAAATCCATTATGATGATTTTTGATGATGATATGCTTGGATTTTATAACATATTTGATTCAAACAAGATTTTTTGATAATTGTCTATACACAGTTTTAAGGGTAATATTATTTAAATTGAATTTCAAACACTATGAGGAAATTATATGTTATGTAAATCATGATTTTGGAGATGGGTTTTAATTTTATTAATTCTCCATGCTATGGAAAATTTATTATGAATTTTCAAAGGAAAATATGAATAATTGAGTGCAGAAATTGATTCTGGTTATTGTATGAAGAATATGGGTCCAAAATTTTTATATGTTAGAAAACATACTGAAAGCAAATTTCTATAATTCTTGGGGATTTTTGGGGATTTTTCATAAGTAATTTACTATGGAAATGAAATTATTTTAGACGAAGGACTTAATTGTTTTATTCAGTTTACTTAATAGAAGGGTTATTTGTTAAATTAATCCTTGTTTAGGTCTGAAATTAACGGCGGTTATTATTGTAAAGAATTTGAAAAGTTATGGAAACTAATCAAATGTTTACAAATAGGCAGGTTAATTATAAAGTATTCATTTTAAATGGCATTAAATCAGACTTGATTTAGAAAATATTTTCCGCCTCTTTTAGAAGCCACCTTTCAACCCAATGCTTCCGCCTTAAACCATTCGAAACCTACCAGGTCGAAAGCAACTAAGCCGAAACCAATACACAAGGTATCGCAATGTTGTACGTAGTGGATTGGAGAAGGACGGAAGGCATGGTGTTGAAACATAGCTTTAGATGGAGTCGAAACCATTGTTTTGCTTTCTAAAGAAATGTGCTTGCATGTTTTAACTAAAAGCTTTCGAAGAAGTCGAAAAAAAGCTTTTGAAAAGGTCTTCTAAATAGCTTTCGAAGGAGGTTGCCACCTCTTGTTTAAATTGTAGCTTTCGAATGAGTTACTTAGTTTTAAAATTAATGCTTTTAAAAAGGGTAGTTTCGACCAAATCGAAACCCTTCTACCGTCTTTGTGCCATTCGAGTGGATTGAAGTCATCAACAAATTCAAAAGGTAGCCTTTGTTTTAAACCTATACTAGGCCACTTTCTAAAGCTTTCGAAAGGATTCAAGGATTTCGAAGCAATGGCTTCGAAAGGGGTTTCGAAGCTATCCTTCAAATGTTTTACTTAAATGTTTTGAACTTTCAAAAGAATGGTGCCGATGCCATTTATTTTCCCCCAAACTCTTTTTAATGGTTCCGAAAGGGGTACTTTCAAATGGTTTTGAAGTTATGCTTCAAAAATTGAGTGGTGATACTTCAATACATTCGAAATGTTTCAATAGAAAGGTTTTAAAGTGTTTCGAAAGGCAGGTGCCCAGTGTTTGGAAAAGGAGATTTCAATGCTTTCGAAAGGAAGTTTTCCAATGGTTGTCAAAAGTAAAGATTAAAGGTTTTGAAAGCCTTAGTTTTCAAAACAAAGAAACCAATCTCTATTTTTAAAGGTAAAACCCATGGCATTATAAAAGAGCTTTTAGATGCTTTTAAATTGGAGTTTTTGAACAAGCTTTCCTTAATAGAATAATCGATTAAAGGGATTAACTATGTTTTATATGAAAATGATTTCAAGGGTATTAAATTACAAATGTTGGTGATTATTATGTTAATATGTTTGCTTCTTCTCATTTACATATTCACTTTATTGGCTCATAACTATGATTTAGGAAAAAGGGATAGAATAACCAGCTAGGCTGACCCAGTAATGAATATAAGTTAAGTCAATTCCTAATTGAGTAGAATTGCATCCAGGAGGTCAGGAAGACCAGAATATAGGATGCCTGATTAAAGAAGTTATCACATAGATAGGTTCATAGTAAAACCAGAAAAGTTATATATAGGAAAAGTTATTGGCAGGCGCCAATAGGTAGTAAACCCATGAAAACTATGATTAAAAAGAGTAATTGGTAGGGGCCAATAGGTTTGTAGTGAAACCATGAAAACTATATATGGAGTAAGCTATTGAAAGATGTTAATAGGTTCCTAGTCAGCCCATAAAAACTAGGAAAAGAGGAAAGTTATTGGAGATACCTATAGGTTCGGGGAGAACCTATGTAACAATAAAGTTATTAGCAGGAGCCAATAGATTCTTAGTAATCCCATGAAAACAATGAAACTAGACAGGGAGTCCATAAGTAATAAATAGGTTATTAGTTAGCCCATGAAATTTATTAGGTTAATGTGATCATAGAAACTATAATTGAGACGGATAGTCAAAAATGAATTGGGATGGGGTAATCCAGGATTGATTTACTTATTTACATATCATTATAATATTTTGAACTGTTATGTTTTAACCGTTGTGGAATCAGGAGTACAGTATATGGTTTTTATAAAGTTTTGGGTAAGATACTAATGAAGGAAAACTTGTTCTGCTAAGCGGCGTGGTCTCACTAGATATCTAAATGGTAGATTATTATTCATACCAGGCTTTATGTCTGACTTGAAGTTTTTGTTTTCTCCTTAAACTCTTGGGTGCTCAATTGATTTTGTGTAGTTTGAGAGTTGAGGTTTTCAGGTACCTCTTTAGACGAATAAGTTTCCGAAAACATGCAGGAGACGTCATAGCTATTTAGAGTTCTTTTCTATTTTAATTCCGTTGTGTTCTATTGTAAAGGAAAAGTTGTTTAATTACCTAGTTATGTACTCTTATCATCCAATGGGGCATCTTCATATGTCTCTCTTAGCATATGTTGTAATAATTATATTTTCTCTGAACGTGGTTAACGATTATGGAATTATGTAATGAATTTGAAATGCTTTGAATTGGAATGAGGAAGTTGTTTGTTGATTTTAAATTTTTTTCCATATCCATGTGTTTTTGTTATATCAAGATATCTGACATTATCGTATTTGGTCACCGTGGATTAATAACTATCAATGACTGCAACATCCGTAGCCGTTAGTTTTGCACCTCCAAGTGGGGGATGTTACATAATGCTTAGGAGGAAGTGAAACATCTCTCCGAGGCTACCAGTGAAGGCTTCACCTAGGAAGAGTTAATGGCTATATACCTCAATCTGAAGACATAGCAAAGCTTGAGGAGGGAAAATCCATACTCGTTGCAGAAGACGCTACTGCTACTGTTGCCTCTACTGAGGCTCTTGCTGGCCCAAGTGCATCGATTCTAGTGGAATCATCAATTTCGAAGTCCAAAATGCCCGCGATAGGTGTTTCCAAGATTGAGGATGCCATTTTCGAGGTTATTCATATAATTCCAGCATCCGTAATGGCTAGTTATGTTGAGCTATGTGTCCCTCTTTTTGTTGACCTGCCGATCTAGTACTCCTTCGAAGAGGGAGAGTTTTCTAAGTCCCCTACTTCATAATCGATCCTGGGCGAAGGTATATCTTTGCTTTGATCGGTTTTTGAGAAACTTCAGTTCTTGCATGAATATATTTCTAATCTTTACCGTTCTATTTTCCAACTTATAGGTCAACCACATCTCCCACCTCCTCCACTGGCTACTTAGGGATCGGGTGCCGCAGCTATTTTCACCATGTCAACTCCATCTCTACGGGACACTCCAATCCTGCATCCTAGATCCAAGCTTGGTCCTAATTCTCAACAGATCATGGCGTTGGAAGGGCAGGAGGATATCCCTCAGTCCCTAGGGGAAAATATTTCAACGACTTGTGTTGCGGATCCAACTAACTCTATTATAGCAGCGAAGAAATCGAAGAGCGACCTTCCTAAGTTAGAATATAAAAAGAGCCGAGAAATGAGAAATATGTCAACTCCATGCCTATAAGCCCTACCACCAAGCTTCCCTCAATTAAACTATGGCCCCGCAAAATAAAATCCTCTATGACTTCTACCAGGAGGACTACTGATGTGCCACATACCACAACCGATAGAGAGACTACCTATTCCGAGGCTGATATTCTCGAAGAAGGTAAAAACAAGGCCGAACAAAAGCATAAGAGGCGCATTGGCAGCTCCGGTCAGAAGGGCAGTAAGAGAGTGAAGAACAAATAGATGATTTTTTGAGCTTGTGGGAAAGACAGTTTAGCTATTTCCTTTTGTTATAAACATGCCGTGATTGTGTAGGAACGGCCTCCACTACTTCTTTATGTAAAAATTCAAGTACTGAAAGATCATGTTTTGTCCTATAATATTTGTTTTGTTTACTTTTCGTATTTTTATATACTGTACCTATTTATGAATAACTACATGCATATATAATATAATTATCTGTAATGCAATTTACCTACATTATATATGTCTATTTCTACGCAATGCATTTATTTATAGCAACTTTGCATGTATAAATAAAATTCCTACAATTTCTTTAGGTATATTCTATCGTTTAGTTTTTTTAGCCAAAGTGTTCCGTTAAGCAAAAAAGAACCACAATTGAACCAACTCCATGGTTGCCCATGTTACGGTTAGGTCGAGTTTCCTTCGACCATTTTTACCGTAAATAGTCAATGTTCCGTTTTGCCCCCATCATCGGGAAGAATCAACTGAAGTATCTACTTCCTTCTTTTATATTTTTGCCATGATCTAAGTCTTGTTCGCAATTTTTTTTATTCCAAATGCCAGAATCTAGGCATTAGTATCTGTCAAACATTGGGGCAAATTATCTGATTTCCCCCAGTCCAATCATGCTCTTTCGATCCTGATCTCAAATCGAAAAATTCCTAGAACACTTGTTCTGGATTCTCTATCCTCACTTATCCTCGGCCAAGCATGACTCACTAGGCCACTGACGTAGTTGTGGAAATCTAGTTTGTACACCAGTCGCTGTCTTCGGGCGCTAGTATTTTAATTGCTCAATTTTGAGCATTTCTTCTCGATGTTGTCACGCTTCGGGTAACAACTGATACCTGCAAGCTAGGACTGAATTATCCGATTGACCTCTACGTGGTTGTTGCTACTTGTCGTTGCCAAACGTCGAGCAATGACAAATACCTATAAGGTCAGGATCGAATTATCTGATCGACCCCCAGGTGATCGTTCCTTCTTAACAATTCTAATCTTCGGGCAATCGGTGAATTCCTAAAGGTCAGGGTCAAATTATCCGATTGACCCCTAAGTGGTTATAACTTTTTGATATTGCTAACCTCTTGACAATGACAAATTCTTGAAGCTTGGGATTGAATTATACGATCGACCCCGATATGGGATTTCCTTCCCAACGTTGTCGATCTTCGGGCAACGCCAAATTTCTAAAGGTTGGAGTCGAATTATCCGATCGAACCCTAAGTGGTTTTACCTTCTTGATGTTGCCAATCTTCGAGCAACGCCAAATTTTTGAAGGTCGGGGTTGAATTATCTGATTGACCCATATATGGGTTTTCCTGACATTGCCAATCTTCAGGCAACGTCAAATTCTTGAATTTCGGGGTCAAATTATCCAATTGACTTCTAAGTGGTATATGTAATAACCCGGTTTTTGAATAACAGTTAATTGGATAATTAACTATTTTTTTATTTTACTATTGAGTTATTAATTTTATTTGAATTAAACAAATAAAAGTTGACAATTTAAGATGTCCCGATGTATATTGGTGAATTTGGAACTATTGAATTAAGTGATGAATTCAATGTCATTAAACATATAAACAGGAATTAATTAAGGATCATATTTTATTTAAATATATATAAGATATATATTTAAGGAGTATTAAACATAAAAAGAAAAATATGTTATACATAAAAAAAAGGAGTTCTTGACATTTGTAAGGTAATAGAAAACATGTATTTACATGTGTAAATTCAAAGTTGCATGCAAAATACAAATGGCGACACTTGATTTTTATGATAGTTTAAATAAAGTTTTGTTTTGTTTCCTTTAAAGTGTTTAAATTTAAAAAGTTAAAAAAAAATATGTATAAGAATTTATTTGTATTATAATTAGTTTTATATTATTTCCTTTAAAAAGTAAATTTATATATACATATGTAAGAAGTTATTAATTTAGTAAATTAGGTAAATAGGTTATATAAAATTTAGATTAAATAAAAATTTATTAAAAATACTTAAGTAACATGTGTAAACATGTTAATACATCTTAGTAACATGTAGGAAGATTAAGTTACTTAAGTGACAAATGTAAGTTCCTAGATAACAAGTGTCATCTCTAAATTTTTATTTTCTTTAATTTATCATAATTTAGTTTATAAAAGCATACATTCTTCTTCAAATCCTTTTTTTATTTTTCAGCTGAAATAAAAAAGAATTCCAAACCAAAATTCAATAGTATAAACACATATCAAAATCTAAAACCAGAAACCATTTTCAAAACCTGAAATTAGAAGCCAAAAGAAAAATTAAAATCTGAAAAAAAAAACAAAACTCTTCACATCAATTAAAGGCTGCAACTCCAATTCCTACTGCAAGTTGCAAACCTGAGACATTGAGAATCAAAAGGGAGTTCAGATCTGTTTCAACTTTAAAATCAAAGATTTTTGGCAAGCATGCAAAGGATTTCAACAGCAAGGCAAATCAAAAACATTTTTCAGATAAATTTCAAGCCTGGACATGAAAATTTGTTATCTGCTTGTAAAAAAGGTGAGTAAATTTCATTTTAAAATCAAATTTAAAACCTATGATTTAAACCTAATGCTTATGATGAATTGAGTGAAAATATAGCTGCTTGTGTTATGGGCATGAATGCATGAATATATGTGTATGATGTGATGTATATATCAGATGCATGCCTGGAAATGGATAGTAAACATCTAATTTTTTTTTCTTAAGTAGGATAATATTGTTGCTTAAGAAATTTCTGTGTAAATGATGCTTGTTTGGGGTATTACTTCACATATATATGAATGTGTTAATGTGTGTACATGTCAGTTTTCTTTCTATTTTTCAACTATAGGGTTTCAAATCATTAGAGTGTTCTCTGTTCAACAGAACCTTGCAGGTGAGAAAATATAAGTTTTAAAAACAGCTTTAAACCTAAAATTTGTCCATGATATTTGAATATAATTCATCTTGTTAGCCGGTAAATTTGAACGGAATAGAGACATATTATAAGTGTGATTATTGAATGCCTGTGTAGTTTTAAAAATAGACTCTGTTGATAACTACAGGTTTGGATTTCTTAATAAATTCAATATCTCAACTTTGAATCCGAATTAATTTGTGACTTGTGAATAAAAGTTGTTTGTAACCATGTAACATTTCACCTAGAAATAATTACAGGAATTTAGGATCAATCTTTGGTTTGGAAATTTAAGTTTTACAGTAAAACCTTAATTTTGGTCAAAATTTACTCAATTTAATCTTCCGATTTAAGTATATATTTGATTTTGAAATACCAAACCATGAATTTTAGTAATCATATCACAAATTTTAGTTTAGTTTTTGGCTTGCAAATTGGGGATGATCAGTTTTTGGGTTTCGAGTTAATTCCGGCGACTGATGAAGCTTTGGAGGTCGGAGCTTTGGTACGAGCTTGACTGGTGAACGTCCAGTTAGGGAAAAATAGGATTGTATTTTATATTGGGCCGTGGCGGCTGGAGTAAGGTGAAATAGGGTTTTGGGAGGAGGTTCTGTAGAGTGTAATGGCGAAGTGATGTCGCCTTAATCAAGGCGTCGTGTCCGATCGCGAGTGTGGGAATGGTTGCGTGGGTCGATGATGAGGCTAATGTCAGAAGGACGTGGGGTCCAGTCGCCGTGATCGACGTGGCGAACGTCTTCTTGGTCGGGGAAGTTTGGGAGTGGGTTGTTTCAGATCGCTTGATTTGATTTGGTGGTGTGATTCTTCGATCTGGATGGTCGTGGCTGATGTCGAAGTCAGTGTCGACTTGTAGGAGATCGGGAGGATGGCCGGAGGTAGGTGGTGCGTCGGTATACGTGCACCGTGCACGTTGTGACTCTGGCATGCGAAGCTGGTTTGGGAAAGAAGGGTTTTACCCGGAGTAGTTTATGTTATATCTCGCGTTGGACTCGAAGTTGTGATAGTGGGGGGAAAGCTTATTTGGGTGTTTCGAGTATACTTGAACTCTGTCATGAGTATTATCTCGAGGAATTGAGGTTTTGGCCGTGGAACATTTTGTTTCGTTTCCGATTTTACCCTGTTTAGTTTTTAAACTAAATTGATTTCCAAAATTTTTAAATAAACTTAGATCTTAAGCAAGTTTTAACTTATTTAAGTTAGAAATGATGTTTTTAAGATATTTAAATATTAGAAGTATGGATTTTAAAGTTATAAATCTTGTTTTGAAATAGTCTGATAAATATTTCATTGGAGTAATTTTGAATTAGTTATAAACCCTTTCAACTTAAATATAATTGTTAAAATATAATTCTGGTTTAGGTAATTTAACTTGAATCAAAGCAGAATGATTTTTTTATATTCAAGCTTTCGATTTTTATTTAATGAAAAATGAAAGTTAAGGGCTAATGCGATAAATTAATTTGAGAAATTGATTAAGTATAGGAGATCATTAAATCAAGGATAGATTATTTAGGAATAATTTCTTAAGGAAGAATTTAAGAATAGTTAATGAGGTCATTAACTTAAGATTGTTTAAAAATTTATTTAGGTAATTAATTTTAATAATTAATTAGATTAATTAATTGATAATAATCAATTGTGAAATTGTTTAAGTTTAATTACTTAATAAAAGTAATTAAGAAATTAGTTACTTAATTGGGTTAATGTGATTAGTTTAGATTTATTAATTAAGTTTAATTAATTTAAAAACTTGATGATTGATGAATAATTACTTAATGTAATTAATGGAAGTGTAATTACTTAAGGACGTAATTAATGGTAATTACTGAATGTAATTAAAGATGTTTAATGATGAAAGTAATTTGGATATAATTACTTTATAGTTAATCAAGGGATTAATTAGAGAATAAATTAAGGATTAATTTATTCAATGAAGTAATTAAGGGTAGTTAAATTCTGGATGTTATTAAGCAAGGGTGATTAATAATTATGGTTAATAAGTAATTAACGAAGAAATTAAAGGTTAATTACTGTATTTGGTTACGAATAAATTAATTTGTGAAATTAATTAAGAGATAAATAGAATGATAGTAGAAGCCTTTGATTAAGTGTTATCCCTAATATGTAATTCGTGATGCTATGTGATAAGATATGTTTGATTTAAATTGTGATGATGTGGCTATTGATTAATGATGAATTACTGTGACATCCTATATTTAAAATTGAATTGTACTTAACTTGAATAATTTAAGTTAAGATGATTTTGGTTTCGAAGAGACCGGAGTCGGGTATTAGTAAATACCGAAACCACTTCGAATCTTTATAAATTGATATGTGAAATCAATAAGCTGATTTGGAATGATTTAAGTAAATTGGACCATTTAATCTAAGTTTGGCACTTAGGAATTGATGTGTTAAATAAGTAATATCTATAGCAGCTTGTGAAGTTGTAAATTGATATAAGCTTCCCGGGTTATAAAAGTGGATGTTTTTTTCCATATTAGATGGGTGTACTCACGCTGGTTTCCAGCCTGACCCGGGTGTTACTATAATGTAATGCTCGGGTCAGACCGAGCATTACAGATTTCCAGGTAAAGACGTTTTGGAGCTCAGGAGGCGAGCTGGATAGCATGAACGTATGGAGCGTACCCGCTGTACATATTATAGTTGTGTATCTGGACGTGTTGTTTTAAACTGTCCAATGTGGTGTAAATGTTGTAACTCTGATATATAAATGTATAAGTGAATTGATACAGTTCTTCTTTATAAAACTATTATTTATGTGATATTATATTTTATCCGCTGCGAATGTAAGATTCTGAGATCGAGTTTTCTGTTTCTTCTTCTTTCTCTTTTCTTCTTTTTCTAACTATCTGGAATTTTCGGGATTCAATTTTCCGGGTCGTTACATTTGGTATCAGAGCTGAAGGTTAAGCGAGAACCTTGGCTTTGGGGGGATTACTCATTAAGAATAGGGTAAGTGGTACCTTAGAATGAATTGAGTGTGTGTATATATATATGAGAGAGCGTACTTGTTATTTTCTTGTATAAAGATTTTAAGTGGTTTTATATAAGATTATATTTTGATATATAAAGCAATATATCTTTCTAACAAATAGTAAAAGAATTGGTTGTTAAATTATTGAATTAAATTAAGAAGTAATAGAAATACAGCCAAACTGAAATTAAATCTTGAATTTGGGAAAGGTTTTAGGATAAGGATAATCAATTAATATATGTAATTAATTAAACTTTATTTAATGAGATTAATTAATGGATAATAATTGGAAATGATAAATTTAGAGGAAGTTACTTAATGAAGTAACTAGAGGTAAGTAACTTAAAGGACAATTACTTAATGAAGGTAAATAAGAAATAAGTTAATTACCGAATGTGATTAATTGGAAATTAATTAATGACGTAATTAATTTAAAGAAACAATAAATAATATTATTTAATGCAATTGAATGAAATGGTCCTATTTCAAACAAAAGTTGATTGAAAATGTAAAAGAAATTAATATGTATATGTGGATATACATAATATCAAAGGTGGATTGAAACAAACTCTAAATGGTGAGTTTTAAATTTGGAATAAGACAGGATACCCAAAGTGATAAGTTTTTAAACTTATAAGTGGGAAAGTATTTTGAAAATTTGAAATGGAGAATTCAAATTTAAGTAAGGTTAAACGGGATTGGTTGAATTTAACTCGGAGGAAGTTAAATAAGTTTGAATGAACAATCTGATTTGGAAATTTCAAGATGAAATTGGGATTTAACTTGGAAAGTTAAATGGTTGATTTGAATTAGGGAGTTTGAATCTCAAATTGGGTTTGAGATCTAGAAATTGAAAATGAATGGATGTTTTAAAATAAATTAGATGATATCATCCTATTGTCGTTAAAAATCTTTAAGTTGTGAATTGGAATTGTTTAAATGAATGAGAAATGGAGTATGGTAATCCATTATTGAGATATATGGGAAATTAAACTTTGAATTGATTAAAAAAAATTAAAGGAAAATTGTTTTAAAGGAATTAAATCAACATTTGAAATATTAATTCGAATTTATATAATTCGAGATGGTTTAAATTTGAAATTTGAGTTAGTCCAAATTGAATTTGATTTGAATTAGTTGAAATGGTGATTGAAGATGTATGAGTATAAGATTCAAATGGAAAATTTGAATTGTATTGATCTGAATAATTTCAAATTGTAATTAAAGTTTAATAGTTCTAAATTCAAATAGAATTTGAATTGAATTTGTGAGGAAATCGGGAATAATTCAACTTGATGTGGAAATGGAGTTTGAAAATTGGGATTAATTCAAACTGGAGTTGAAATGAATTGAAATAGGAACTAGTTCAATTGAAATTTATCTGAATTAGAAGAATTTGAGATCAAAGTTGAATAAAGTTAAATTTGAAAAGAAACTGAGGTTAATTCAACTTGATTTGGGGTTGAATCAATTTCAATGGAAATTGAAGTTATTTAAATTGGAATTGGGTCAATTTAAATGGTAGAGGAAATTTAAAATTGAATTGATGAGAATGGAGATTAGAAAGTGAGCAGTTTGACTCTGGAATATTTTAAATATAAATTGTATAGTATAAACCTATTTTTCCATGCTATTCATTATATAAACAACCTTTCTTTTAATAAGCCAAACTATCTTATACTTTTTTTACAATTATTTTTGAAACTGTTTAACAATTTTATAACTATTTTATAAACTAATTACTATTTTCAACTACTAATTACTATTTTATAGCAATTTTGTAATTATTTAAAATTCTATGACTATTTAACTATTTTTCAATTATTTTACAATCACTGAACTATTTTACAGCTATTTTACAAACTAGTAATTATTTTTCAACTACTTATCTATTTCTTTAACTTTTCAAGTTATTTTCTAAATTTAAACTGGACAGAGTTTAAACTATTATTGGTTGAATACCCAATCGAAATAAGAATAGAGGAGATAATCCAAATGGATTGAAGCAATTGTGAGTAAGTGAATGAAAATCAAAGTGAAAGTGAATAGAAATGGAATTGATTTGGCTAATAACCAATAAAGATAAATACGTAGGATGTACATATGTTATTCTATTTGCATATTGATTTGATCCAGATTCGAGCACAGAATTTCGAGATAGTTATATCGATCCGAGTTGGAATTTCCCACTCGATTTTTGAAGGCGAACCTGGATATGGATTGTTGATTGGTTCTGGATATTCTCTATCATAGTTATGACTATGCAAGGAGAATGATGATTTCTGATCAAGAAACCAGATCTGAGTCCGCATTAGGAAGTCGGGTGGACGATACTAGTTCGGAAGTGAAATTGTGTGATCGAGTGAGCGAACAGATTGGTATAGCGTACGAATGATATGTGTACATCATACGGATTTGAATGAAAATGATATTGGAAGAAGTAATCAAATTTGTATATTTGATTTTTGAGTATTTGTTTTATAAAATGAAACTCCCCTTGTTGAATTTTTGCCAGAAGAAAAGGGTTTTTGAAAATGTTTGAAGTATAAAAGGAGTTTTATACAGGTTTGAAATGATCCAAAGTTTTAAAAATTATATATATTTGTATATATATGTACAAAGGATCTTATGGGGATTTTGGAAAAAGGGTTTTGTGAACCTATGGATTTGGAAAGGCTTTTGATTTTTGGGTAAAATCAATATTGAATTTGGAAAGCCTAGTTTGAGAATTATCGATTCTGGGATAATCGATTTTGTGTAAAGGAGCTTTGTATGAGATCATACTAGGTGTATGATTTGAAGATATTATATGTATAGTATAAAAAGTTTTGATGATGGATCTGGGGAAAAAGGCGCTCCCTTGAAATGAAATTCTCAGGAGTACCACCGGGTGGTGCTGTCTTGAGCCCTAAGGGGGGTTCTAAAGTTGATCCTGTGAGGAGTCCGGACAAAACTAGTTCCTGGGGATTATGAGTAGAGTATACCATAGCGAAAGTCGTGTGTGTCGCTGAGAGCCAACAGTCTGCGTTTGATTATATATCGGTAGACTGCGACCTATGGTATAACATAGCGAAAGTCGTGTGTGCCGCTGAGAGCCAACATTCTGCGTTTGATTTTATATCGACAGACTGCGACCTATGTAGGAGTGGAGAGGTTTCATTTCGACTGCGAAAATCAAAGGCCGCTGAGAGCCTGCAGTTACATGGACTTTTGCTGTGATGGCAACGTAACCGTGGATGTAACTGTGATCTGTTGTGTGGGATCCATGGCGTAATCGAGAGGCCGCGGAGAGTCTGCAGTTACATGGACTTTGCTGCGACGGGAACGTAACCCTGGAATGTAACTGCGACCATGGATAGGGGTGATGATTTCCAGAGCATTTTCACCAAAGATATTCCTCTATTTTCAAAAATGTTTTCAATATTTTCAATAAAATTATTTTTCAAATATTTTCACTGGGTGTTGAAAACGGATCTGCTAAGTACTTATAGATTATCAGTCATACGCCTGATCAACGTATGACCGAATTTCTATGAGAACGAGATGGACATGTTGAAACATCGAGTTATAAAGAGAAAAAAATATTTTTATAAAACTAGTTTATAATATTATGTGGAGTTTAAAAATATTTTAAAATGATCAAAGAATATTTTAACTGGTTTTAAAAAAATAATAAGTTTAGGCTTCATTCCTTTTCGAGGACGAAAAGATTCAAAGGGGGAAGGAATGTAATAACCCGGTTTTTGAATAACAGTTAATTGGATAATTAACTATTTTTTTCTTTTACTATTGAGTTATTAATTTTATTTGAATTAAACAAATAAAAGTTGACAATTTAAGATGTCCCGATGTATATTGGTGAATTTGGAACTATTGAATTAAGTGATGAATTCAATGTCATTAAATATATAAATAGGAATTAATTAAGGATCATATTTTATTTAAATATATATAAGATATATATTTAAGAAGTATTAAACATAAAAAGAAAAATATGTTATACATAAAAAAAAGGAGTTCTTGACGTTTGTAAGGTAATAGAAAACATGTGTTTACATGTGTAAATTCAAAGTTGCATGCAAAATACAAATGGCAACACTTGATTTTTATGATAGTTTAAATAAAGTTTTGTTTTGTTTTCTTTAAAGTGTTTAAATTTAAAAAGGTTATAAAAATATATGTATAAGAATTTATTTGTATTATAATTAGTTTTATATTATTTTCTTTAAAAAGTAAATTTATATATACATATGTAAGAAGTTATTAATTTAGTAAATTAGGTAAGTAGGTTTATATAACATTTAGATTAAATCAAAAAGTATTAAAAATACTTAAGTAACATGTGTAAACATGTCAATACATCTTAGTAACATGTAGGAAGATTAAGTTACTTAAGTGACAAATGTAAGTTCCTAGATAACAAGTGTCATCTGTAAATTTTTATTTTCTTTAATTTATCATAATTTAGTTTATAAAAGCATACATTCTACTTCAAATCCTTTTTTTATTTTTCAGCTGAAATAAAAAAGTATTCCAAACCAAAATTCAATAGTATAAACACATATCAAAATCTAAAACCAGAAACCATTTTCAAAACCTAAAATTAGAAGCCAAAAGAAAAATTAAAATCTGAAAAAAAAACAAAACTCTTCACATCAATTAAAGGCTGCAACTCCAATTCCTACCGCAAATTGCAAACCTGAGATATTGAGAATCAAAAGGGAGTTCAAATCTATTTCAACTTTAAAATCAAAGATTTTTGGCAAGCATGCAAAGGATTTCAACGGCAAGGCAAATCAAAAACATTTTTCAGATAAATTTCAAGCCTGGACATGAAAATATGTTATTTGCTTGCAAAAAAGGTGAGTAAATTTCATTTTAAAATCAAATTTAAAACCTATGATTTAAACCTAATGCTTATGATGAATTGAGTGAAAATATAGCTGCTTGTGTTATGGGTATGAATGCATGAATATATGTATATGATGTGCTGTATATACCAAATGCATGCCTGGAAATGGATAGTAAACATCTAAATTTTTTTCTTCTTAAGTAGGATAATATTGTTGCTTAAGAAATTTCTGTGTAAATGATGCTTGTTTGGGGTATTACTTCACATATATATGAATGTGTTAATGTGTGTGCATGTCAGTTTTCTTTCTATTTTTCAATTACAGGGTTTCAAATCATTAGAGTGTTCTCTGTTCAACAGAACCTTGCAGGTGAGAAAACATAAGTTTTAAAAACAGCTTTAAACCTAAAATTTGTCCATGATATCTGAATATAATTCATCTTGTTAGCCGGTAAATTTGAACGGAATAGAAACATATTATAAGTGTGATTATTGAATGCCTGTGTAGTTTTAAAAATAGACTCTGTTGATAACTACAGGTTTGGAGTTCTTAATAAATTCAATATCTCAACTTTGAATCCGAACTAATTTGTGACTTGTGAATAAAAGTTGTTTGTAACCATGTAACATTTCACCTAGAAATAATTACAGGAATTTAGGATCAATCTTTGGTTTGGAAATTTAAGTTTTACAGTAAAACCTTAATTTTGGTCAAAATTTACTCAATTTAATCTTCAGATTTAAGTATATATTTGAGTTCGAAATACCAAACCATGAATTTTAGTAATCATATCACGAATTTTAGTTTATTTTTTGGCTTGCAAATTGGGGATGATCAGTTTTTGGGTTTCGAGTTAATTCCGGCGACTGATGAAGCTTTGGAGGTCGGAGCTTTGGTAGGAGCTTGACTGGTGAACGTCCAGTTAGGGAAAAATAGGATTGTATTTTATATTGGGCCGTGGTGGCCGGAGTAAGGTGAAATAGGGTTTTGGGAGGAGGTTCTGTAGAGTGTAGTGGCGAAGTGATCTCGACTTAATCAAGGCGTCGTGTTCGATCACGAGTGTGGGAATGGTTGCGTGGGTCGATGACGAGGCTAATGTCAGAAAGACGTGGGGTCCACTCGCCGTGATCGACGTGGCGAACGTCTTCTTGGTCGGGGAAGTTTTGGAGTGGGTTGTTTCAGATCTTTCGATTTGATTTGGTGGTGTGATTCTTCGATCTGGATGGTCGTGGCTGATGTCGAAGTCAGTGTCGACTTGTGGGAGATCAGGAGGATGGCCGGAGGTAGGTGGCGCGTCGGTATACGTGCACCGTGCACGTTGTGACTCTGGCGTATGAAGCTGGTTTGGGAAAGAAGGATTTTACCCGGAGTAGTTTATGTTATATCTCGCGTTGGACTCGAAGTTGTGATAGTGGGGGGAAAGCTTGTTTGGGTGTATCGAGTATACTCGAACTCTGTCACGAGTATTATCTCGAGGAATTGAGGTTTTGGCCGTGGAACATTTTGTTTCGTTTCTAGTTTTACCCTGTTTAGTTTTTAAACTAAATTGATTTCCAAAACTTTTAAATAAACTTAGATCTTAAGCAAGTTTTAACTTATTTAAATGTTTAAGTTAGAAATGATGTTTTTAAGATATTTAAATATTAGAAGTATGGGATTTAAAGTTATAAATCTTGTTTTGAAATAGTCTGATAAATATTTCCTTAGAGTAATTTTGAATTAGTTATAAACGCTTTCAACTTAAATATAATTGTTAAAATATAATTCTGTTTTAGGTAATTTATCTTGAATCATAGGAGAATGATTTTTTATATTCAAGCTTTCGAATTTAATTTAATGAAAAATGAAAGTTAAGGGCTAATGTGGTAAATTAATTTGATAAATTGATTAAGTATAGGAGATCATTAAATCAAGGATAGATTATTTAGGAATAATTTCTGAAGGAAGAATTTAAGAATAGTTAATGAGGTCATTAACTTAAGATTGTTTAAAAATTTATTTAGGTAATTAATTTTAATAATTAATTTGATTAATTAATTGATAATAATCAATTGAGAAATTGTTTAAGTTTAATTACTTAATAAAAGTAATTAAGAAATTAGTTACTTAATTGGGTTAATGTGATTAGTTTAGATTTATTAATTAAGTTTAATTAATTTAAAAACTTGATGATTGATGAATAATTACTTAATGTAATTAATGGAAGTGTAATTACTTAAGGAAGTAATTAATGGTAATTACTAAATGTAATTAAAGATGTTTAATAATGAAAGTAATTTGGATATAATTACTTTATAGTTAATCAAGGGATTAATTAGAGAATAAATTAAGGATTAATTTATTCAATGAAATAATTAAGGAGTTAAATTCTGAATGTTATTAAGCAAGGGTGATTAATAATTATGGTTAATAAGTAATTAACGAAGAAATTAAAGGTTAATTACTGTATTTGGTTACGAATAAATTAATTTGTGAAATTAATTAAGAGATAAATAGAATGATAGTAGAACCCTTTGATTAAGTGTTATCCCTAATATGTGATTCGTGATGCTATGTGATAAGATATGTTTGATTTAAATTGTGATGATGTGGCTATTGATTAATGATGAATTACTGTGACATCCTATATTTAAAATTGAATTGTACTTAACTTGAATAATTTAAGTTAAGATGATTTTGGTTTTGAAGAGACCGGAGTTGGGTATTAGTAAATACCGAAACCACTTCGATTCTTTATAGATTGATATGTGAAATCCATAAGCTGGTTTGGAATGATTTAAGTAAATTGGACCATTTAATCTAAGTTCGGCACTTAGGAATTGATGTGTTAAATAAGTAATGTCTATAGCAGCTTGTGAAGTTGTAAATTGATATAAGCTTCCTGGGTTATAAAAGTGGTTGTTTTTTATCCATATTAGATGGGTGTACTCACGCTGGTTTCCAGCCTGACCCGGGTGTTACTATGATGTAATGCTCGGGTCAGATCGAGTATTATAGATTTCCAAGTAAAGACGTTTTGGAGCTCAGGAGGTGAGCTGGATAGTAGGAACGTATGGAGCGTACCCGCTGTATATATTATAGTTGTATATCTGGACATGTTGTTTTAAACTGTCCAATGTGGTGTAAATGTTGTAACTCTGATATATAAATGTATAAGTGAATTGATACAGTTCTTCTTTATAAAACTATTATTTATGTGATATTATATTTTATCCGCTGCGAATGTAAGATTCTGAGATCGATTTTTCTGTTTCTTCTTCTTTCTCTTTTCTTCTTTTCCTAACTATCTGGAATTTTCGGGATCGAATTTTCCGGGTCGTTACATTATACCTTCTTGACGTTCCCAATATTCGAGAAATGCCAAATTCCTGAAGGTCGGGTTTGAATTATCCAATCGACCCCTATTTGGATTTTCCTTTGTAATGTTGCCCGTCTTTGGGCAATGCCAGATTCCTTAAGTTTGGGGTCAAATATCCAATTGGCCCCTAAGTGGTTATATCTTCTTGGCGTTGCTAATATCTAGGCAATGCCAAATTCCTAAAGGTCAGGGTCGAATCATCTGATCGACCCCTAAGTATTCATTCCCCTCGATCTTAATTCCTAGGCAGAGGAAGTTTATAACTGATTATCCACTAATTGCGCAACATAAAATTTTTGCTTACGTGAACATGGTTCCATTAGTTCCTAAAGATAATTATTTATATTAATGAAAACGTGGAAAGTACGGCCTTATCACGTTGCCCCTAGAGTCCCTAGGTGGCTTATTTGAAAAATAAACATAATAGTGACGTAGTAAGTCGGTGTTCCTTGCCCGTGTAATCCGAATTCCATCAACGGTAGCTAGCGTGAATGTTACATCTCCAAGCTTTCATTCAATTGCGTAAGGGCCTTACAAATTTGGACCGAATGCCCCAGTACCTAAGAGAACTCGCTTAAGAATGTGATCCCTACGTCGAATGTGCGGTTTCGGACCATGATATTAAAGAGTTGCTACTCTATTTTGGTGAGCAGCTAACCTTAGTTTCGCTTCTTCCCTCTTCACATCAACCAAATCGAGGGAATTAAGCAAGAGTTCCTCGTTTAACTTTGATTGAAATGCGTATTATGATGAGAAGGGACTTTTAGTTCTATGGGGATCATAGTTTCTGATCTGTATGCTAGAGCGAATGGCGGATGTCCAGTTGCCGACTTTTGGCTCATCCCATATGTCGGCGAACGCTTATTGACCCAGTTGCCTTTAGCTTTAGCTAAACTCTTCTTCAAGTGGACATGATTTTATTCACCGCCTCCACTAGTCTGTTTGCTTATAATGTGCTACCATTGAGAAGCTCTTCCCAATTCTGTACCGCTTGTAGAAATCCTTGAATTTGGTACTTTTGAACTAAGTTCCGTTGTCCGTGATGATCTTTTGAGGTACTCCAAACCTGCAAACGATGTTCTTTACCACGAAGTTGATCACCTTTTTCATTGTGCTCATGGTAAGCTGTAACATCCCTCATCAGCAAACCGAAAAATGAATGTCGATGATGCTACAGTCATCAACTTAATTATTTTTGAGTGAGCAAGAGTGATTCTATATTATTTAAAACGGTCTATGTACACAGAACAACAAAATATTTATTCCGTCAAATTTGTTCTAATATTTATTACATACATTTTCAATATTAGCCCCAAAACATACCCAAGCAGGGGTTAAAATATAATCATAGAAATGCATAATAGTGTGTCGGGCTAACACATGAAGATGCCACCTAAACACTTATAATAGCGGAATTAACATACATTAATAGATAACTAGGCCCTCAACATCGTCTTTGATCTTTGGCGTGCGCTTAATATAACCTACCTATTCCATAAACTCAGTCTACTTAAATAATTACTCATGAGTTTATGGGGAAAACGGTGATAAAAACACGAATCAAACATAAAGTATGTGTGAATGATACTTATTAAAAGTATAACATAAATACATATTGAGATCATGTTGCATAACGTGGAACGGGTTTTCCCCTCACTACATACAAACAGGATATATAATACTGCAATTAACAAACGTCATAATTACTTACCCTGGAACTTCTCAAGTTTCTCTTGATACTATTTACTACAGCAGCCTTATGTAGTTCCTAACTGGTTCCAAACAGACTATATAAAGATTTGATGCTGAGCTGTATCGTTTTATTTAGTTTGGGGCAACTATGCTACCCCATCGCAGCTTCATCCTTACAAACTTATTAAATTCAAATTTGGTATGAAACAGCCACTCGTAAATTTTCCCTTCCTTCATCTTTTATATTATTTAATTAGACCTAGGACCACTATGAATCAGCCACACGCAATCCCCTATCTAATATTTATTCATTTATTTTTGACCTGGTATGAATTTTCCGCCTATAGGTCTCATTTAATTATTATATAGTTCTGGATTACAAAGAATCAGCCACATAGTCCCTTACTGCATAAAATCATCCCCCTGCAGTATTAGATTTTGATTTTGATTTGAGGCAGCATAGAATCAGTCCTATGTAAACCTCTAGAAGTTGAACGCCTCTCCCTACCTGAAGTTTTTTTAGGCGTGCATTCGAGCAAGCGTCCTTACATGACATTAATAGCCCTTCCACTCTCCTATTCTACTCAAATCACTTTGGCGTAGTACATCCTGCCCTGATGCATATGCGCGGCATGCTCTTTACATATTAAGCATGTTCTTTTTCAAATTGCGGCGTGGTATGGCGGTGCAGTTTATCTTATTCTCTTCTTAATTATGGCGCTCTATCTTTCATAAAAATAGCGACGCATAACTAATTTCCCCAGAAAGTCCCTGAATTCCTTTTGCAAATCACTACCCTACTAACCAACATAGTTTTATTTATCCCAATTCTCATTTGAGACATTTGGCCACTGCCTCCTTAGCTCAGAACATAACAATATCTGACACTTCTGACAAAAGCAAGTTACCACCTTTACACATGTTGCCATTAAATATGTTACCTTACTGTTTTCTGATATCCACAAAGTTCTTTATTTATCTTTTCAGCTATTTTTATTGATCTTGTCCCTTTACATTAATATTTTAATATATGATTCAATTTCATTAATTCTCGGTGCAAATCCCCATTCCACCAACGTAGTTCTACGTTAGTTCTAGCTTATTTATGCATCAGAAACCTTATAAAATTCCAAAAAATTCATGAATACTTCCTTTATCCCTTCCTTATCTTTCATTTGAATTGAAATTTATTTTCCTTGCATCTTTTCTAGTGTTTACTTTAAAATTCATAACAATTTATTCCTAAGCCGTGGACTTCTCAAATCACTAACCTATCTTTAGGATAATGGTTAGGACATCATAACAGGTTTTCATTTTGGCATAAATCTATGTGAATACCAATAACGTAACATGATCCAACTAACCAAAACGGATTAAATAAAAGGATAAGTATTGCTCACTTAAATTATTAAGAAATGTTGTTTAGATCTTCTTCTCTTTTCCTCAACTTGTAATTGCTTTATTTTCTCTTCATTCCCATTTCTCTAAGCCATTGCCATTAACATATCTTTTGAGCTTTTATTTACTTCTAGTAGAGTGAAATGAATGAACGGAAAAGAGTCATGATTATTGTCCCACATTTATTTGGGCTTTGGCCCACATACTCATTTCCATTAATTCATTATCCTTTTCTCTATCTTACTCAGCCTCTCTTGGTCCTTTAATTAATTAAATTAGTTGAAATTTAGTGGTTCTTATAGTCTCCCTTCCTTCAAGGAATTTTTCCTTCGAAATTCAATTAAGGCTCAGTAATGATTTTCTTACTATCCCATGCTTACCCTAAGCATAACCATGAATTCCTAATTCATAAATAAAATGTACCAGTGCCATTTACTAATACAACAGTCAACCAAAATATTCATATATGTGTGTGTGTGTATGGTCCACAATCAACATAATACATTACATAGCTCATATGCTAGTTCGAAATAAACAACTCTGGATTGTCCCTCCTGATTATGTCCTCTATTTTCCATGTGCGATCCTCCCAATCTGCGCCTGTGCAGTTAAAGCGCTCGGCAGATTCAAAGCGGTGGAGGTGCAAAAAGTCATAGCGGGGATACAGCGAGGATATAGCGAGATATAGAGATAGCTCTAAAATAACATATAAAATTTGTACTTAATGTTTTTACAAATATATAAATGGTAATTAAATGAAAAATTATCATTCAAATTGAATTATAATTAGTACATAAATAATTTTAAATAAAAACATGTGCGTATATACTTTAAATAAACGTAAAACTGTTATATAACATAATTAAATTTAGTAGAATATTAGAGTATGTTCATTTCTGAAAATATATTAAAAATTAAATCAAATAAATTAGTTTCATAATTTCTATAATGTATAAATGCAATTTTTCATTTCATTTTATTAAAGAAGATATAGCGGAAATAGTGGAATATAGCGGGAATAACGGGATATAGCGGAAATAGTGGGGCTTAAAGCGGAAATGCTATATTTTGGGGCTATATGGAAAAATCGTAGCGGTAGAAATCCGCTATGAGATATATCGGGGTTATAGCGGGGTAATAGCAGGGCATTAACTACACAGATCCGCGCTTCACTGAACAAAGACTAGCTTCACTACCTTATTCCAAAGTTACTTATGATCTGGTCCACTATCCGCACCGGCTTCACACATAGGTCTTATTTGGCTCCATGACTTGATCTTCTACTGCCTTCGAATAAAATACCACGCTTCGATCATTAATTCATTTCTGCAAATGTGATGCATGAAATACATTATGGATCCCTACAAAAACACTAGGTAGTTCCACCTTATATGCCACCTTTCCAACCCTTTCTATGATTGAAAACAACCCTACATATCTAGGTGCTAGCTTCCTAGCCTTCCCATAATGCATCACGCCTCTCGTTAGAGAAACCTTCACGAACACCCGACCGCGAACTGCAAACTCTGCTACTTTTCTCCTAGCATCGACATAACTTTTTTCCTTAATCGCGCTGCTCGCATCCTAGCTCGTATCAACTCTACCTTCTTGGTAGCTTCCTTAACCACTTCTGGGCCCAATATGGTCCTATCCCCCTCGTCCAACCAACATGTAGGCGATTTGCGTGGTTTTTCATATAGCGCTTCGAATGAAGCCTCCCAATACAACTCTGGTAGCTATTGTTGTATAAAAAGTCTACTAAGTGTAAATAATCCTCCCAATATCTACTAAAGTCTAAATGCAAGCTGTAAACAAATATTTCAGGATCTTGTTAACTCTCTCAATCCGCCCATCTATTTATGGATAGTACACAATATCCATGCGTAATTCTAAATCTATAGCACTTTACAAGCTATGTCAAAACTCACTAGCTAGTCACCCCATGCAATCTCACTACTGCTCTTACACACACAAACATACACACTAACTTCAACGTAGTTCATGTAGCCTTCATGGGAATGAAATGGGCACACTTAGTTAGTCTATCACTATGACCTATATGCTTTCATTCCCTGCCCTTGACCTTGGCAACCCATCTATGAAATCCATAGATACTAAATCCCATTTCAAGACTGGAACATCCAAAGGCTGCAGTAGTCCACTTGGCTTCTGATGTTCAGCCTTCACTTGCTGGCATGTAAGACATCTTCTCACGTACTCTTCCGCATCTTTTTCCATCCCTTCCCAGAAGAGACTCCTCTTCATATATTGGTACATTAATGTACCTCCGGGGTGTGGTAAACTTTTAATGATGACATTTGTCCAATACTTTTCTTCGTTGTCTTTTTGCTCTTAGAACATACAACCTTTCATTCTTCCATAGTCCGCCCTCTCTATCAGCACTACATCGCTTTTGCTGGATTGCCTCAACTCCTGAGTCCAATCTTCTTATTATGTCTACGCAAAACTCGTCTCCCATATCTAGTTCAGTTATTCTATCTACTAGCACGGGCCTGACCTTTAGGCTTGCTAGCATTCTGAAAGTACTGCTGGAACCTACACTAGACTGAAACTGCACATCACATGTAGAAAATGTTTTTAAAATGACCCATTCCTCTATCAAATCCAAAACACCTCTTTTTTGCTTTCGGCTAAAGGCATCATCTACTTTGTTGCTTTTTCCTGAGGTATATTCCATCCTAAAATCATATGATGTATGAGACCCTAACCACCTCTGCTACCTCATGTTCAACTCCTTCTAAAAGACCAAATATCTCAATGACTTGTAGTCAGTACACAACTCAAACCTCTCCATTACGAGATAATGTCTCCAAACAATCAATGCAAAGACAACTACTACCAACTCTAAATCTTGAGTTGGATATCGAACTTCATGCGGTCGCAATTACTTAAATGCATAGGCAATCTCTCTACCCTTCTAAATTAATACGACACCTAATCCTGCTCTTAAAAGCATCCGTATACAACCAATCACCATTCCCTTCAGGAATCACTAACACGGGCGCATCATTCAATCGATACTTCAATTCCTAGGATGCCTTTTCACACTCCTACGCCAGAAAAAATTTCTGACTCTTCGTAGTCTGCCTCGTCATTGGCACAACTATACTAGAGAAGTCCTTAATGAATCTCCGATAGTAGCCAACCTATCCAAAGAAATTTCACACCTTATTGCGTCAACCTTCGAAGGATCTATGGCTAACCATTCTTCTGAAATCGCATGGCCTAGGAACTTCACTTCCCTTCTCCAAAAATGACACTTGAAGAACTTTGCCTTCAAATTATGCTCCCTCAATGTCTCCAGCACGTGCCTAGGTGAATTGCGTGCTCCACTTTATTTTTGGAGTACACTAAGATGTCATCTATGAATACTAACATGAAATTATTTAGTCGATTTCAGAAAACTCTATTCATCAAATCAACAAAAAATGCTGGCGCATTCGTCAGTCCAAATGGCATCACTGGCCACTCATATGAATCATACCTTGATCTAAATATAGTTAAAGAAATACTATCTTCCGCAACCCTTGGCTAATGAAATCCCGTAGCTAAATCTAGCTGTAAAAATACCTTATCTCCATTCAATTGATCAAAAAGGTCATCAATTCTTGGCAAAGGATATCCATTCTTCATTGTCCTTTCGTTCTACTTTCGATAATCTATACATAACCTTAATGACCCATCAAACTTTTTCTCAAACATTACCGTTGCTCCCCATGGTGAGCTACTTAGCCCAAATGAAGCTCTTACTTTCTAACTCAACCGACTGCTTTCTCAATTCCTCTATCTCCTTTAAAGGCATTCTACTAGGAGGTCGATTAAACTATACAATCCTTAGTAGCAAATCTATAAAAAAAACTCTACTACTCTCAAGGGTGGCAAGCCCGAAATGGTTCAAATACGTATCGGAAATCCTTTTCAACCCACATTGCTCCAAGCTCTTCTTCTATTTCTGAAGCTAAAGAAAAAAAAAATGCTCTTATGCATGGACCACACTCCTCTAAGGCCACGCACAATCTATTTTTGAGTATGAATGGCTAAGAGCAATAATCTTCTCGGCATAGTGCATACTTGCGCAGCACTTCTCCAACTAATCCATCCTAAAATAACCCCAAAACCTATGAAGTCAATGCATGGGGATCACAAGAAAACTTGCACTTGCCCAACCCAATCTCCAGCTCAGTGCATCACAATCCGAGAGTGGCATATCCCCTATCAGATTAACTACACGTACGAAGGTGAGTAAATAGGTGGCTCCTAACCCAAGTCTATTTATCAAACCTCTTGCTATAAATGAAAGTGTAGCACCAGTATCATACAGTACCCCAACTAATATACTAGAAATTAAAGCCAAACAATCCTAGACTTTCCCTTTGCCTCTCTCTTCAGAAGATGGTCCTTCCCTTGGTCCTTCTAAAACATAAACCTACACCTTTGTAGCGACCCATGTTTTTAATAATTAAAAATATTAAATTTAATTAGATTTGGAATTTAATAGTCTAAGAATTAAAATTTATGATTTATAATGGAAAACTGTTAGAATATAAATTAATAATGTTGATTGAATGAAACTGACAACTGTTTAATGTAATTTCAATCAATGGTAATAATGAAAGTTAATAAGGAATAAAATTGAACGTTGTATTAAAAAGACAAATCAATGTTAGTTGATTTGGTTTGTTTTAACATGCAATAGGAAACCAATTATTTAGTACGTAGATTCAGGAACCTTTGTTCTAAGCAATAGATTTCTAAATGTGTTTAAATTACTTAAATGTAAATCTTGTTTTATTTATCATTTATTATTTAATCCGTTGAAATCAATTTGGAAATTAATGAAATTAAATATAATTAAATATTGTAGTTAATATAAGAAAAGTTTTAACCGTAGAGTTGAGTGAAATAAAATGAAAACTTGTGTTGAATAAATTCATAAGGTAATAGTTGATTTAATATGAGAACATTTAAATAAAAAAGAATAAAATGAATAAGTTTAGTAAAGGAGTAAACATATGTTTATTTGTTTGAAATATATTTTAGCTTGTAGATCAACAATAGGGATGAGAAACTATTATTTAGTAAGAAATGTATTACTCCTGTTTATGTCCAATAATGTATGAATACGTTTAAATTACTATAGGACAGGAAACAATTGTTCTATTACTCTTTACATTTATTTAGTCCATTTTGATATTCACCTTTGTGAGCAATTGAAATTAATGTAATTGAATAATTTCAATTAATAAGAGAGAGAACGTTAAATTGTAAATTAATAGGTGTAATTAAACGTAGCTTAGGTATTGTGAAAACAAAAGGAAAGTATGATTTAATGAAAAGAGCATTTTTATCAAATAAAGTAAACGTTTCATTTGTGAATATAAGTTTAAGTTCACTAAAAATTGAATTTTGTTGCACGTTCTAGTGGAATATTCAATTTACATAAATATTCAAACTTGATTTGAATTTAATTTATGAAAAATGGTAAGAAAACACTTGAAGGTTAGGTTAAAATTTTGATTTGGAATAATTAGCATGTTTACATAGGAAATTTATTTCGTTCCAAATTTGAATGTGGAGTTTCAGTTCATGTTTTATTGTGTGTAGCGGTGGTCCCCATTACGTTAATTACAGTGTTTAATATTATTTACTGTATACTAAATAAATACATACAAAGGTGTAAATTTTAGTATATTGGATATAATAAAATAAGTTAAATAAACATTTTTAAATTTGAGTATATTAGAGTTTTGCTTTTCATGTATAGTCTACCTTCTCAAATTTAAATAATTGCTCTCATTTATTTTATTTTAGCGCTATCTTTTATAAAATACATATCTCTTTTGGTTTTCCATTAAGTTTTGTTTGTTTACACGTGAGCCTTGCCTTGAAACATTTTTGTATGTTAATGAAATTAATTGAGGTAGCGCACATTTAGAAATTTAATTCCAAAAGATTTGCTTGCCTTATAAACATGTCTTCTCAAATTCCAACATGTGTCTTTCATCCTTTGTTAATTACCTGGGTGTTAATCTCTTATCATTTTTCAAATTTACATCTTCTTGTATCATTCCCTTTTATATTCCAATTTATAAAAGTCATTTATTCTTATTCATTTCCTATTTTATAAATCTCTGCTTCTAACTTTCAACGTGTTGCCATTATTTCTTTTGCCTGAAGTTTTTCTCTCTTTTAAAAAAACAAATATGAGCAACTTATTTTCAAGAATCCAATATTTTCCATCTGTTTGCAAATCCATTTCCTAGTGCCTCCTTCCTACATGCATAAGCCATCATGTCAATTTTTTTTGTTGATTCTTCAGGCTTTAGAAACATGAGCAGGCTTCAAAATTCTTAACGTGAATAACTAATTTGTTTTATTTTATTATTAAAATGTGTGTACATGTTTTCACATTTCGTTTTTATATTATTCTTACAACTTGAATATCTTCCACATACGAACTCCAATTAATGCGTGGTTTCTTTCATTGGACTTGTATCGAAATTCCGAACAATATGAAACTAGTTTAGTTGAATTTGGAGACTGTTCAAATTTTCTGCTTTTATTGGATTTTTAATCGACTATAAATCAAAGGTGAGTGATTTAACCCACTCACGCAATACTAAACCTTCTTGTGTTAGTTGAATTAAATTTATGAAGCGATAAGAATTTTATTGAATGCTGTTTGATGATTAAATTGTCATATAAATTTAATTTGAATTTGTATTGAATTAAATTGATATTTAAATTAATATTGGATTTAATTGCTAGTTAAGTATCTAATATTAATAACTAGTTGATTATTGTGATTTATTGGCTGATTCGGATGCTAACTGTAATGGATGTCTAATTGTTGATATTTTGGACAATAGGTTGTTTATTTATTTTAATATATATCTCTGTTATAACCATGTATATTAATTGAAAGCATATAAACTGTTATTTGAATTATTTCAAATAAATTATGAAATAGGTTGAAATGATATATACCTATGACACTTTAATTTGTATTGAAATGATATATATCCATCCCTATAATTAAAATTGAAATAACTGATCACTTGGCCATGGGGTAGAAAATTATATATGGATACCGGATTAGTTAAATTAAATGGCTTTAAAATCATTATTTGGATTTTGATTAAATAATAATGTTTTAAAGAAAATAAATTGTGGATTTATATTTATTGGATTATTTATGATTCAAGCTTTTAAAAGTTGAAATTGAAATTGGTTAAAAGAAATTGTTTAAAAGAACTGAATTGGAAATGTAAAGTTATAATCGATTTATGAATTTATCAAAAAATTGAATTATTTTATGATTTAGACCTTAAAATTGAACAATGAGTTTAAATAGATTTAAGTGTTTCAAAATTGATAAATTGAAATTGGACTTGAAATTAATATAAATTGAATGGTTTAAAATAAGAATTGGACTGAAATATAAATGTATCGAATTTGAAGTTAAAAATGAACTCGAAAATTGAAGTTAGTTCGAATTGAAATTGAAACTATGTTGATTTGAAACTAAATTGAAATTGAGTCAATTGAATTGAAAGATTGGAAATTGAGTTTTGTTGATTTGAAATATGGACATGGATCCAGATTTGTCGAATCGGAGAGAAACTGTTTGATTTGACATTATTTTCAAAATAAATTATTTTTATATATAAACTGTTTAATATCTTTTAATATTCAAATTATTTAAATTTTCCAAACTATTTTACTACATAAACCATTTTCAATACTTAAATCATTTTATAAAACTATTTAAACTATTTATAACTATTCAAACTATTTTTAAAATTTCAAACTGTGCAAAGTTGGAATGTTTATATTTAAATCGTTGATTTAAATGTAAATGTGGTTAAATGAAGTTATAACCTAAGTTGGAATTTGAAATGATACTTTCAAGTGAAAATGACATATTTTGAGTCTATTTTTAAATGAAGGATATTATGAATTGAATATGATATTTTCATATCAAATGTGAATCATTTTGAAATGTAAAAGAACCGATCAGTGTGAAAAATGACGTTTGGTTCATAAAGAAACGGGGGCCTCTTATTGGCATACTCTCTATCAGTATTGAAACCACTTTAACAACTGTGTACGTGGTGAATGATCCAGAATGAAGTGGTTGAATTTGGTAAATGTTTGTTGGATTTGAAGAAAGAGAACGATGATGGATGACCTCGACACTTGTGTCAATTTGAAATGACTAAAACAAGAGTCATATTTAACTAAGGAGGCTAGCTACCTCTAGTAGGCACACTTCTTCTTATTACCATCTTACTTTGAAACTTGATTGGTGCGCATCTTCGGATTTTGGAAGTGTTGGACGCGTGGGCCTTTAGGGGTTGCCACCAATCAGGAAACGCAAAACGGTAGTATCCTACCTTAGGCATGGCCTCACATTCCTTGTCATACTCTTTATCCTTATTCGTGACCACTATGACTTTTTTTTGGTGTTGTCTTATCACGGCGCCTCCCTGGCTACCGACATTACTGGTGATGCTACCAAGACAACCTATAGGACAATGCTTAAAAATGTGCTAAGAGGGATTAATGTAAAGCCTTAACGCTATTTTAATACTTTACTTTACTGATAGACACTACATATATAGCATATTTACTATATATAAATAGTTTAACGGATTCTTAGGGATGGAAAATCCCATAACATCTCTTAAGTTATTGCACGCACGTTATATACTGCATAGGATATGTGAAACCGCATAAACGTCTCTGAAGTTATTACACTCATATTAATTTGATGTCGATTTAAATAACATAAAAAATTTATTTTTAACTCGAGCGTTTTGTCTTTTCATTACGCACAGGTCAGCTTGAGAATTTCAATGTTTGAAGACATTATTTCTGAAGGACGAAGACGGAGTTGGTATATTATATTATTAGTATTATTCCGCTACATCATTATTGTATGTTGTTGTCTGTACTCTGATTATGTTGTAAAAATTGTGTAATCAAATGTATATTGTAGAACATCTTCATGTACTGTTTATTTGATTATTATATTTTGTCATTCCACTGCGAGATTCTATGTTCCGTTTTTCCTTCTTTTCTCTTATTTTCTTATTTACCCCATCGATGATCTACCCTTTTGAATGATTTGACTTAGACATGTGCAGTTTATTGTTGATTTAAACCGTCCAAAAAGGTGGTCGTCACAACCTTAAACTCTGGGCAGTCCTACTTCGAATGCCTAAATTTATCAAACTTGAAGCATTTAGCCCTCACAAGACTCTTTAGCGCTGGACACTTGGTATCATATTGTCCCTTCTGTCTGAAATTGAAATAAACGACTTCCGCGGTAGTAGCTTCTCCGCTCTACCCTCTCTGCACTCTCTTCTTTCCTTTGGTATAAGGAACAAATTTCTTCTTCATCTCTGCTTTGGGCTTTGTCTCTACTCTTCCCTACCCCTAATGCATCCCATCATACCTCCTAGCCACGTCAACTATTGATTCAAAAGGAGATTCTAAGTAAGCCATCATCTTATGATCCAGCCCTTGCTTCAAACAGATGATGAATTTCTCATTCTTGTTTATCGGAGTATTGATGATCTCCCTACCGTACTTAGAAAAAGAATTAAACTTCTGAATGTACCTATCCACAGTAAGGCCTCCTTGCTTTAAGTCTATGAACCCACATAGTAATAGGCTCTGATGAGATTCGGATACAGACCGAGCCTCGAATCTTTCTCCAGACTACACCAAGGTAATCTCCTCCTCTGGTGTTCCAGCAATAACAGCCTCCCACCAATCCAGCACATCCTCCTACAACTGTCCTAACTCTAGCCTCCTCTTATGCGCATCATTCGATCCTAGGTCTTTAAATATATGTTCGTATTTTCTTAGCCAACCTAGTACTTCTACCGTGGGCTCTCTTCCAGCAAATACTTTTTCCTCTAAACCTTTTTAGCCTTTACACATCTTTGGAGAATCTTCTCTTACAACAACGGGCCTTGGCTCAATAGCTCTAGGCACATTTTCCCTTATTATCTAATCCATAATCTCTCTAAGCAAGACTTTCATATCCATGTTTGCCACATTTACTAGCTGTGCAGCATCCACCCTACTACTCTTGGGACTTTTCCCCACTTACTTCATTGATCTATGCAATTTCTGCATATCTCCTTGCACTTGCTCCTAACACAATTCGTATATTCCTTAAATCCATCATTCTTTTTCTATAAAGCAAGTCTTCATAAGAAATAAAAAGGACAAAGAGAAATAATAATAGAAGGGTAGATATATTTTCCTACATATCTATATATCAACTTGCAAATATGTTACATATATATGTATGTCTGTGTGTATGTATGTATAATAGTGCATCCCATCCCAATGGGTTTCATTCTAAGTTCTTACTCTTACTTCTAGTTCTCTTGTAATGACCTGTTTTTCCATACCCTTTGAATTGACAATAAACCACACATGTCTAACTCAAATTGCACGAATAAGCGGATCATTAAGGGTAGAAAGGAAATAAAGACAAAACAGAATCTCACACGTATGAAATAACATATATCATTTCAATAATAATCTTTACAGTGGAAAATTTTAAAATACAATATCAGAGTCTAACCTAGATTCAGCCTGGACAGTTATAACACTAGCTCTTATAAATGCTGATAAACAACAAACAAAAACAAACAAACCATGATAAATAAAAGAATATGTGAGACGACCCGCCTTTCTAATCGCAGAAAGACGTATCATCATTAAGAAAGAAAGGGATAGAAATAGAAAAGAATAGAAAGAAATAACAACATCAGAATCTCACAGCGGAATTGAACAAAATATAATACATCACATAGCTATTACATAGTTATACATACATCGGAGTTATACAATATCATACAACAGAACTGTCATATACATATATGTCCATACATACATCCAAAATACATCATACACTAACTACACAGCGGAACTATAGATAGATACATACGTCTGGTCTTCTTCTCCAAAGCTCCTGCAGAAAATCAATACTCCGAATACCTATCACTTGGCTACTCATAAAAATTTGAGTACCCAAGAGTTTATGAAAAACAAAATATAAACTCTGTGTCAGACATGGGTCTGGTGTGAGTAAATGGGTTAAAATTGTTTAACTTTGAAAATCATTTGGAAACAAAGGTATCACGTTAGACTTCCCACACATAAATACGGGTAAGTTTTTACCTTACGCTAACCAAAACATTTTGTAGGAAATCCAGTGATATTATAATAGTGTCTATGGTTTTCAAGTAAATAGAAAATAGCCGAAATTGTTACATTCATTAAATTCCAGCTGCTAGCCACGAAAGTGGGTAGTACAAATCAAAACCGTAGGGTCTCGTAGGGAAAATGGGTTTCCATCAATGGCAGGGCTACTGGGGTACCGCCCTTCACATGACGGGGCCTAGATCACCGTACCGAGGATCACTCCCGACCCCCTACAACACAAGGCCGGAACCATTCCTTACTAAACAATCCCGAACAAGATAACCCCGCAGTTGTGGCCAACAACTGCCCACACAGCCGAAATAAAGGGACATCTAGACAAGGGTATACCTCGTCCTGCTTGGGCATGACCTACCTAACCTTGCTACATCTCCCCTGTTTTAGCCATTCCCGGTTGATGAGGCTTGAGGCTGCGATTACCTTTAAAGAACATATTTCTTAGAATGCTCATCGTCCACCTGACGATGTGCTGAAAGCATTCAATCCATACAAGTTCGTTCCGGGTACGAACGAAACCGAAGGCATTATCTCGTTACACTCATTTTGGAATCACCCTCAGAGTTAACGATGATAACCCTTGCATTCTGAAACACCATCTCGATCTTCAATTGATATCACGACCTATCGATTAATTTGGATCGATGTGGCTTTCGGAATATCGAATTGATACCCGATCCCGGTCTCATTGAAATCCAAACGCTATTTTAAGGGCCAAGTTGTCTATTTAGTCTTAACAGTTTAATTCAATACTTAGAATTTACATAGCAGATGTCACAGATAAATCATATACAGTCATCACAGATATATCTAGAATATATCACAACATATCACAGAATATTATCAAATAGATATCAGAGTCAATCAGACAAGAATCATCAGTTCATATCAAAATAGTTTGGTTTACTTAACTTAATTAATTACTAAGAATAAACTACTTTATTCTGCTTAATTAATTACTGATTAATTAACTTATTAAATTTATTGATTCTTACTTAATTACTCAGTTAATTAATTGATTCTTAATTATTAATTAATAACTTAATTATTAATTAATAAAATTTAATTACTTATTTAATTATCACAAATTATTTTAATTAATCATTTAATATCAGTTAATTAATTATTTATTATCAACTAATTTATCATTTATCTTTAATTAATCACTTAAGTTAACTACCATTTGTTAATTAACTTTAAGAAATTAATTAAATTCTTTAAGTTAAATTGATTTAACACAAGATTAATTTTCTAACTACAAATTCAATTAAAGTTATTAATTTAACTTCAAGTATAAGTTAATTTCATTTTTAATTACCTTTACAAACCTTTCTTTTAATAAACTTTAAATCAAATATTAACTTAAAACTAACTAATATTATTTACTTTATTTAATGTTAAACTTTGTTGATCAAAAATACTCAAAGCATTAAGGCAAGTCCACGGCCCTGAGGGAACCCATGCATTCGCAGGAGTAATCACCCGAGCCTCCTTCCTGTTTCTCGCGTTCCACTCTTCCCATACCCTTCTTCTTCACTCATCTGTTTCTTTCCTTCTTCTTTTTTTTATTTAGCTTAAGTTATAAAAATTTAAACTGCGGAAACAAAAAAACACTCACGCGCGCGACCCAGAGACGAGCTCAAAGCAAAACCCCAAAAACCTCGAGCAAGAGCACGCGACCATCACGACACTCCATCGGACATTCAAACGCCACTGTGCACGTGCACAGTGGTTCGCTGCACCTCCGGCAACCCCTGTCGCCACCCACAAACCATAAATCGACCGTGCATACGAAAACAAAACTCCAATTATCACGATCGGGTCGAATACAAAATTTAGCCTGTAGCTCGAACTCGAGACACAAACGCCCCAACGAAAATCACCACGTATTTCCATCACCCATCACCGGAGGCCAAGCCCCTTCGCCAACACCATGTCCAGACCTTCATCGGCCTTTACCCAAACTAGCGTGCCACTCGATTCAAACACGGCGACGAAAACAAATTTTTACAGAACATCAAAACAACATGAACCCAAACCCTATTTGTATCTCGACCTCAAAATCCTTGCATTAAAAAAAATATTTGGCATTTTTCCTATGTTAATTCATCTTCAAGCTTACTTCATAAGAAATTTCAACAATTAAAATTAATTGGATCAACCGAAATTGACAAAAATCAATTTCAGTTCCCTTTTAAAACTGCACCTATTATCATTACTTAAAAATCATAATTCTTATGTTAAAAATCTTATATATTTGTATGTAATCAAGTTATGTGATCAAATTCACAAATTAATACATTCGATTTTTAGCTTTTAATTTATTTCTTACTTAAACCTGTATAAACAGTTTTTATAAATTACTGTGATGCTTAAAATTCATTTCAGGTTACAATTAAAGTTTTAAACAACCTACTTTATCTATAAATTCTAAGCTTTTATATATATATATATATATATATATATATATATATATATATATATGAAGATGTATAAGCTTTAAATGATGAAGAATATATAGCTTCTAGTACACAGAAATCATTACAGGTCCTTTAATAACAATATGTAGCAACATAAACATCAGAAGCAAATTATTATAATTAAAATTTCGAGAAAAGTATGTTTACTCACTAGATAAATCTTTGAACAGAAAGCAAGATGTCGATGAAGAAAACTGCAGATTTGAATTTCCTGAAAGCTTTTCCTTTGTTTTTGCTGTAGAACTTAAATGGGATTTTCAAAGACAAGTTGCTACAGATTTTCTTCTTCTCGGGTTTGCTTAGTGGTGCTAATTAAATGCTTGTCTTCAGATAAGTTTACATATATTTATTGTTTGCTGATATTTGTTTATATTTTGAAGTTAATACTTGTCTTCTTTTGCTTACCAGTTTTACATATATTTAATTTGTTTCTTTATCTCTCTGTATACTTGATTTACGTAGCATCTTTGTTATAATTTTTTTGTTAAAGATTTGTATTGTAAAAATGTATCTTATAGGTAAATGTTTAGGCTGACTTACCTTATATATTTTTGGTAAACTTATTATAGTCATTGTTAGTATATTAGTTTTATTTTATTTGTATTGTTAATGTATGATTATTATAGTTATAATTTCTAAATTTTATTCTATTAGTAATTTAAATTTTCAAACATTTGATTATAACATTCTTGTATTTTTATATTTCAGTTTATGACTTATATTTTATATTTCTAGTTATAACTTATGTTTGTATATTTATATTTTTAGTTACATCTTATATTTTGTATTTATATTTTATTTTTACATTTTTATACTTATGTTTTAATGTTCATGTTTAATATTGATATGATTGTCTATTTTTTTTAAACATTATTATTTAAAAACTACAATTATATATTCATATGTATATTGTCAAATGTGAAAATATAGAATCTTTGATTTTTATTGAATAAGAGAGATTTTGCTATAAACATTTTAAAAGATTTTATTTTGAGTTTTCAAATCAAAACTTCCATTACAAAGCATGTATAACTGCTAAATGATCAAGTTTCCATCGGTTTATAAAATTGAAAAGCTTGTATTTCATTTAAGTTAGATTAAATATTTATTAAAATATACTGTCAAAAATTCTAGGTCGTTACATTCCTCCCCCCTTAAAAGAATTTCGTCCCCGAAATTTAAAACAACAGTCAATTCAAAAGCTTTTATATTAACAATCCAAACATACATATCATCCACAATAACAAACAATCAAACAGTCTACTCTAAAAAACATCACTAGTTATCCGGACATAAATCTGGATAAGCTTTCCTGAAACTATCGAGAGTTTCCCAGGTACAATCTCTGGGATCCTCACTCCACTGCACCTTGACGAGTTTCACCACTTTACTCCTGAGCTGCTTCTCGTCTTGATCCACATTCCGAACTGGATTTCTGACCACAGTCAAGTTGGGTTCGACTTCCAAATCTTTTTGAACTACTGGTTCTACAACCAGTGATGGATCATGAACATATTTCCTTAAATGTGGTACATGAAACACATTGTGAATCCCAGACATCCGCTCTGGCAATTCAATCCTATATGCTACAGCTCCAATTCTTTCCAACACTTGGAATGGTCCAATATATCTTGGAGCAAATTTTCCCGTCTTTCCGAATCTTATAGCACCTTTGATTGGAGAAACTTTGACAAGCACCAAATCTCCGATCTCAAATTCCAATGGTCTTCGTCTTCTATCAGCATATTTCTTCTGACGATCCTGAGCAGCTTTCATCCTTTTCTTGATAAGCTCAACCTTCACAGAAGCTTCTCGAATAAGATCGGGTCTGAGCAAAAGACGATTCTTCGATTCAATCCAACAAGATGGGAATCTACATGGTCTTCCATACATAGATTCATAAGGAGCCATCTTAACACTTGCTTGATAACTGTTATTATAAGAGAATTCCACTAAATGAAGATGGTCTTCCCACGATCCTCCAAAATCCAAAACACAAGCCCGCAACATATCCTCAAGAATACGATTAAGCCTCTCCGTCTGTCTGTCTGTTTGAGGATGATAGGCTGTACTCAATCTCAAATTTGTTCCCATTGCTGATTGCAGAGATTCCCAGAATTTGCTAGTGAAAATAGGGTTACGGTCACTTACTATACTGATAGGAACACCATGCAATCTGACTATCTCCTTCAAGAAAATTTCTGCCAGAGAAACTGCAGTACGAGTTGCCTTAACCGGTATAAAATGGACACTTAGTTAAACGATCCACAATAACCCATATTCCATCATTTTCTTTCCTGGTTCTAGGCAAACCATCGATAAAATCCATCGAAATCATCTCCCACTTCCAATCTGGAATTTCCAAAGGCTGTAATAATCCCGTTGACTTCTGTTTACCACCTTTAACTTGTTGGCAGATGGCAAAACTATTCACGTATCTAGCAATATCTTTCTTCATGCCCGGCCACCAAAAGACTCTCTTCATATCCTTGTACATCTTCGAGATTCCAGGGTGAATATTCAATTTGGAACGATGACCCTCAGACAACACTTCCCGCTTTAGATCCCTATCATTCGGAACACAAATTCTTCCATTAATCCTTAATGTTCCTTGGCCATCGATTTCAAAACTGGGACACTGACCTTTCCTGACTTTTTTGATGATTCCTCTTAATCTATTATCTGCTTCTTGCTTGGTTGAAATCCTTTCAATAAGAGATGGAACAACTTCCAGAAGAGATAGGACTGCGCTCCTGCTAAGAGCATCAGCCACAACATTCGCCTTTCCCGGAGTGTACAGAATATCTAAATCATAGGATGCCAGAAATTCGACCCACCGCTGCTGTCTCAGGTTAAGATCTTTTTGAGAGAAAAGATATTTCAACGATTTGTGATCCGTGAACAATTCGAATTTCTCTCCCAAAAGATAATGTCTCCAAATCTTCAAAGCAAAAACAATGGCTAACAATTCAAGATCGTGCGTAGCGTAGTTCTTCTCATGTGGCTTCAATTGCCAACTCGCATACGCAATTACCCTTCCATTCTGCATCAGACTGCTCCCAAACCAACCATACAAGCATCGGTATAAACCTCGAATTTGCTCTTCCCATCCGGAATAGCAAGCACTGGTGCACTAGTTAGTCTCATCTTCAATTCCTGAAAAGCTTCTTCACACTGAGGTGTCCACTTGAATTTTGCTCCTTTCCTAGTCAGCTTAGTCAGATGTGAAGAAATCTTGGAATAATCCCTGATAAATTTCCTATAGTAGCCAGCCAATCCCAGAAAACTACGAACTTCTGTCGGTGTCTCCGGCTGCTTCCATTCCAAAATAGTTTCAACCTTCGCTGGGTCTACAGAAATACCTTCGCCAGAAACAATGTGCCCTAAAAATTTAACTTCCGATTTCCAGAAATGGAACTTCGAAAACTTTGCCTTCAACACATGCTTCCTCAGAGTCTCCAATACAATTCTCAAATGCTCCCTGTGCTCTTCTTCAGATTTGGAGTAGACCAAGATATCATCAATGAATACCAGCACGAACTTCAATACATCCCTAAAGACTCGGTTCATCAGGTCAACAAAGTAGGCAGGAGCGTTGGTTAACTCGAAAGGCATAACCAACCACTCATAGAAACAATTCGGTCCCCTAAATGCAGTCAAGGGAATACTGTCCTCGGCTACCCTCAACTGATGGAAACCTGAAGCTAGATCTAGTTGAGAAAAGATAGAAGAATCATGCAACTGGTCAAAGAGATCATCGATACGAGGAAGAGGATATTTATTACGGATGGTCACTTTGTTCAATTCTCTAGAATCCACACAGAACCTTGGCGATATATCTGATTTAGTTATAAACACTGTCGCAGATCCCCAACAAGAAAAACTGGGCCTTATCAACCCCTTCTCCAAAAGATCCTGAGTCTGCTTAATTAACTCCTCTCTTTTCCTAAGAGCCATTCTCCTGCTGGGCTGAATCACCGGCACTGCTCCTGGAATCAAATCAATACGGAAACCTATTTCTCGATGTGGTGGTAGACACTTAACTTCTTTAAATATTTCAGCAAAATCTTGTACCACATCGATATCTTCAATCCTCTCTTCAGAAGTCTCAATTCCATGCAAAAGACTGCTCAAGTGAATTCCAGAATTATCACACGACACTCAGGCAATTCTACCCAAATTAGTTTCCAGGGAAACTGTTCTTTCATCACAATTCAAAACTGCTCTATACTTATCCAGCCAATCCATTCCCAAATTAAGATCAAATCCCTTAAAATTTAACACATACGGGTCACAAGAAAAACTGTGGGATAGATAAGAGATCTTCAAGTCCTTATAGATCGTATCTAATTTGGTCACCCCTTCTATAGGATTAGATACCAAGATAGGACAGTCTACAGATCTAGGGGTAAGAAAGAACTTCTCTACAGAGTCCAGAGAAATAAAACTCAAGGACGCACCCAAATCAAACAAAACTTCAATATATTTGCCATCTAAAAGTAAAGTACCTTCCAAAAATCCTTTTCCTTTGCCTTCCGAAGAAGAAGATGGACCGACTTCCAAAGCCAAGACCTTATTCTGAGGCACCCTCTGTAGAAGTGGACAATTCTTGATCATGTGACTAGGCTGATGACAATTAAAACACAACGATCTCTGAAACATAGCTGATCCTGGACCACTAAATGCGGTTGCTGTTGCTGGAATCCTTTTCTGGGACATTTATTTGCTAAATGTACTTCCTGTTGACAAATGTAACATTTGCGAGGTCTGTTGTTATTTCCAGGCTTCTTCTTGCTTGGCTTTCTCCATTTGGGATCGAACTTCCGCTTATTCGGATTAGTGAAATTCGCACCTGAAGCTACAACTGGTTCCACAAATTTCTTACTCATCAAATTTCATATATCAATGCCATATCAATCAAATCGACAAAAGATCCTTTCAAAAGCACCGTCATCTTTTCATGGAATTCAGGCCTCAATCCTTGCACAAACTTTTCATTCTTTTTGAGGGGAGTATCGACGAGCCCTAGTCCATAACAAGAGAGTTCGTTGAATCTGGTCTCATACTCCGAAATAGACATGTTACCCTGCTTCAAATTCAGAAAATCCTGATACAATTGGGTTTTCCTTGCCGTTGGCATAAACTTCTCTTCAAATAACTCCTTAAATCTGTCCCAAGAAATGTCATCCTCAGAAATGTTTGCTACTGTTGCATCCCACCAGGCTGCTGCACCACCCTGCAATTGCCATGATGCCATTTCTCTCTTCCGCTCATCCGACAATTTCATGCTCTTAAAGATGCGCTCACAAGTGCGTAGCCAGGCTTGAATTTCAATTATCGATTCTGAACCTTTGAATGGTTGGCCTCCAAGGTTGTTAAAATCTTTGCATAAAGCTGCAAAACTAACTTGAGGCGGCACTGGATTTACAGCCTCACTAGCATTTTTACTCCGTCCATTATCAGTTGAAGTATTGGCCCTAACTCTGCCTCTTCTTCCGGAACTCATGTTGGCCACCTGGACAGATAACTCAACAAATTTAGATATATATATATAATTATATGAAAATACAAATACGCACTCTGAAGATAAATATTACACAAGAGCCTAGGTACTCGCTCAACCTAGCGCTCTGATACCAACTGTGACAACCCGCCTTTCTAACCCCAGAAAGATGTATCATCATTAAGAAAGAAAGGGATAGAAATAAAAAAGAATAGAAAGAAATAACAACATCAGAATCTCACAGCGGAATGGAACAAAATATAATACATCACATAGCTATTACATAGTTATACATACATCAGAGTTATACAATATCATACAACAGAACTGTCATATACATATATGTCCATACATACATCCAAAATACATCATACACTAACTACACTGCGGAACTATAGATAGATACATACGTCTGGTCTTCTTCTCCAAAGCTCCTCTAGAAAATTAATACTTTGAATACCTATCACTTGGCTACTCATAAAAATTTGAGTACCCAAGTGTTTATGAAAAAAAAAAAACTCCGGGTTAGACATTGGTCTGGTGTGAGTAAACGGGTTAAAATTGTTTAACTTTGAAAATCATTTGGAAACAAAGGTATCACGTAAGACTTCCCACACATAAATACAGGTAAGTTTTTACCTTACGCTAACCAAAACATTTTGTAGGAAATCCAGTGATATTATAATAGTGTCTAGGGTTTTCAAGTAAATAGAAAATAGCCGAAATTGTTACATTCATTAAATTCCAGCTATTAGCCACGAAAGTGGGTAATACAAATCAAAACTTTATGGTCTCATAGGGAAAATGGGTTTCCATCAATGGCAGGGCTACTGGGGTACCGCCCGTCACAGTACGGGGCCTAGATCACCATACCGAGGATCACTCCCGACCCCCTACAACACAAGGCCGAAACCATTCCTTACGGAACAGTCCCAAACAAGATAAATCCGCAGTTGTGGCCAACAACTGCCCACACAGCCGAAATAAAGGGACATCTAGACAAGGGTATATCTCGTCCTGCTTGGGCATGACCCACCTAACCTTGCTGCATCTCCCCTGTTTTAGCCATTCCCGGTTGATGAGGCTTGAGGCTGCGATTACCTTTAAAGAACATATTTATTAGAATGCTCATCGTCCGCTTGACGATGTGCTGAAAGCATTCAATCCATACAAGTTCATTCCGGGTACGAACGAAACCGAAGGCATTATCTCGTTACACTCATTTTGGAATCACCCTCAGAGTTAACGATGATAACCCTTGCATTCTGAAACACCATCTCGATCTTCAATTGATATCACGACCTATCGATTAATTTGGATCGATGTGGTTTTCGGAATATCGAATTGATACCCGATCCCGGTCTCATTGAAATCCAAACGCTATTTTAAGGGCCAAGTTGTCTATTTAGTCTTAACAGTTTAATTCAATACTTAGAATTTACATAGCAGATATCACAGATAAATCATATACAGTCATCACAGATATATCCAGAATATATCACAACATATCACAAAATATCATCAAACAGATATCAGAGTCAATCAGACAAGAATCATCAGTTCATATCAAAATAGTTTGGTTTACTTAACTTAATCAATTACTAAGAATAAACTACTTTATTCTGCTTAATTAATTACTGATTAATTAACTTAAAAAATTTGTTGATTATTACTTAATTACTCAGTTAATTAATTAATTCTTAATTATTAATCAATAACTTAATTATTAATTAATAAAATTTAATTACTTATTTAATTATCACAAATTATTTTAATTAATCATTTAATATCAGTTAATTAATTATTTATTATCAACTAATTTATCATTTATCTTTAATTAATCACTTAAGTTAACTACATTTCTTAATTAACTTTAAGAAATTAATTAAATTCTTTAATTTAAATTGATTTAACACAAGATTAATTTTCTAATTACAAATTTCAATTAAAGTTATTAATTTAACTTCAAGTATAAGTTAATTTCATTTTAAATTACCTTATTTTAACTAATTACCTTAACAAACCTGTCTTTTAATAAACTTTAAATCAAATATTAACTTAAAACTAACTAATATTATTTACTTTATTTAATTCTAAACTTTGTTAATCAAAAATACTCAAAGCATTAAGGCAAGTCCACGGCCCCGAGGTAACCCATGCATTCGCACGAGTAATCACCCGAGCCTTCTTCCTGTTTCTCGCGTTCCACTCTTCCCATACCCTTCTTCTTCACTCACTCGAAGCAAAACCCTAAAAATCTCGAGCAAGAGCCCGCGACCATCAAGACACTCAAACGCCACCATGCACGTGCACGGTGGTTCGCCGCATCTCCGGCAACCCCTGTCGCCACCCACAAAACATAAATCGACCGTGCAAAAGAAAAAAAACTCAAATTATCACGATTGGGTCGAATACAAAATTTTGCTTGTAGCTCGAACTCGAGACACAAACGCCCCGCCGAAAATCACCACGTACCGCGATCACCCATCACCGAAGGCAAAGCCCCTTCACCAACGCCATGTCCAGACCTTCATCAGCCTTCACCCAAACTCGCGTGCCACTCGATTCAAACACGGCGACAAAAACAAATTTCTACAGAACATCAAAACAACATGAATGCAAACCCTATTTGTATCTTGACCTCAAAATCCTTGCATTAAAAAAAATATTGGCATTTTTCCTATGTTAATTCATCTTCAAGCTTGCTTCATAAGAAATTTCAATAATTAAATTTAATTGGATCAACCGAAATTGACAAAAATCAATTTCAGTTCCCTTTTAAAACTGCACCTATTATCATTACTTAAAAATCATAATTCTTAATTTAAAAATCTTATCTTTGTGTATGTAATCAAGTTATGGATCAAATTCACAAATTAAAACATTCGAATTTTAGCTGTTAATTTATTTCTTACTTAAACCTGTATAAACAGTTTTTATAAATTACTGTGATGCTTAAAATTCATTTCAGGTTACAATTAAAGTTTTAAACAACCTACTTTATCTATAAATTCTAAGCTTATATATATGAAGATGTATAAGCTTTAAATGATAAAGAATATATAGCTTCCAGTACACAGAAATCATTACAGGTCCTTTAATAACAATATGTAGCAACATAAACATCAGAAACAAATTATTATAATTAAAATTTCGAGAAAAGTATGTTTACTCACTAGATAAATCTTTGAACAGAAAGCAAGATGTCGATGAAGAAAACTGCAGATTTGAATTTCCTGAAAGCTTTTCCTTTGATTTTGCTGTAGAACTTAAATGGGGTTTTCAAAGACAAGTTGCTACTGATTTTCTTCTTCTCGGGTTTGCTTAGTGGTGCTAATTAAATGCTTGTCTTCAGATAAGTTTACATATATTTATTGTTTGCTGATATTTGTTTATATTTTTGAAGTTAATACTTGTCTTCTTTTGCATACCAGTTTTACATATATTTAATTTGTTTCTTTGTCTCTCTGTGTACTTGATTTACGTAGCATCTTTTTTATAATTTTTTTGTTAAAGATTTGTATTGTAAAAATTTAACTTATAGGTAGATGTTTAGGCTGACTTACCTTATATATTTTGGGTAAACTTATTATAGTCATTGTTAGTATATTAGTTTTATTTTATTTGTATTGTTCATGTATGATTATTATAGTTATAATTTCTAAATTTTATTCTATTAGTAATTTAAATTTTCAAACCTTTGATTTATTACATTCTTGTATTTTTATATTTCAGTTTATGACTTATATTTTATATTTCTAGTTATAACTTATGTTTGTATATTTATATTTTTAATTACATCTTATATTTTATATTTATATTTTATTTTTACATTTTTATACTTATGTTTTAATGTTCATGTTTAATATTGATATGATTGTCTATTTTTTTTGAACATTATTATTTAAAGACTACAATTATATATTCATATGTATATTATCAAAGGTGAAAATATAGAATCTTTGATTTTTATTGAATAAGAGAGATTTTGTTATAAACATTTTAAAAGATTTTATTTTGAGTTTTCAAATCAAAAATTCCATTACAAAGCATATATAACTGCTAAATGATCAAGTTTCCATCAGTTTATAAAATTGAAAAGCTTGTATTTCATTTAAATTAGATTAAATATTTATTAAAATATACTGTCAAAAATTATGGGTCGTTACAATATGTCCGTACGTAGATGAATATCTCCAGCTCTCCTCTGGAAACTCCAACTGTCTTCGACTAAACCTGAAACTACTCGGATTTGACTCGAGTATTGAAAATACCTGGATCAGACTTGATAAAAAGCGTGAGAAAACTCAATAATAAATGGCAGTGTCATATATAAGCCTTGGAATAAAATCCTTTGAAAAGAAAGAGTATCTCATAAGACCACACCCACACATAAACACCAATGGTTTTTACCTTATGATAACTTAAAACACTTTTATATATCAAAACATTTGATATTATGTCACGACCCGAACTCGATGACCGACAAACAACATCAAATTCGTATCGCAGGAGCTTGCAACACCCATTAGATGATAAATAACACAACAGAAAATAAAAGATGGTATCACTGACATAACATGAATACAATATCTGATACATCAATTTGATGCAATGATAATCATCAACATCAGAGAATATACAACACAGAATACAGCGGAACATGATACAATATGAGATAAGTCTTCACAGAACCCAATACTGCAACACTGATCCAATGGCTCCAAAACTCCTAGCTCGATCCACCATCAAGGTTTCATCAAGATAAGCAAGACTGGTGAGCATCCAAAGACTGAACTAGCTCCAGATAATCTATTAGACCTAACTATCTGGAAAAAAACCAAACTCTAGACTGCCCGTGTGGAAAATTGTGGGCACCCAGAGTTTAGGAAAGGAACAATAAACTCCAGGTCAGTCATGGGACTGGTGTGAGCAAACGGAAATAGTTTGTCTTTTAAATAAAATAATCAAAAGATTTAAATTTGATAACCGCAATGCTTTTCGAAAATGGAACTACCATAAGGCCTCCCGCCACACACACCATGCAAACGCAGAATTGGAGGAGATTTCTCCTTATGATAGTCAAACATGCTTACTACGCAAAATTCTTCTTTTTATATTATTATAAGTGCATAGTGCAGAAAAAATTTCGAAAGTATAATATAAATCTTAGCTAGCATAGACATTTCGAACTATGCTTACTATAGCTACCATCCAAACAGTGGGGCGCCACCATAAGTGAATGGCAAGTAATACAACTAAAACCGCACAAGGCTCGTATTGGATGAATGGATTTCCAACAAATGGTCAGGCTAAGGAACTTCCTACTTCCATATGGGAACGCCTCTGGTGGGACGCCCTGAGAACCTACCCGGCTCTTTGCCAACACAAGGCCGGGTTCCTCCCTTCCCGGGAGTAACACCTACAGATATGCCATCCCCGGTCCTTTGGGACCTTTATCCGAGATCTCTCAACACCAACAACATCATATAGTAATAAATATACTACGATGCCCACACAGTAAGTATTTGGGCTCCATACCATGATACTACCCTTTTCCAAAAGGAATGGTCACACCTAGGGGAGCTACCCCTGAAACCTTGCCGCATCATTCTTGTTTCGACCATTACCGGTTTGTGAGGCTCGACAGGTTTCATCCACAAACCTATGCTTTACACGAAAGCTATGCTTTGATCACAAATGATCAACCAATGATCATCAATACACAGCAGCACTTAGCATGCCACACTACCAAATTGGGAGTATATTGTTGATAACCTTCAACTACACAACCTCTGAGTTCATACGTCTCAGAGAAGAGTGTTAAGCTAAGGGAATAAATTCTCTGCCACCAACAGATATGTATTTGAAAGAAATCTGCTTTATATCTCAAAGTGTAGTGTTAGACATACAACCATACAAGTCTGTCCCGGGTTCGAACAAAACCGAAGGCACTTCCGAAGAAGCCATTGCAATCCGGGTATTCACAATCCCGATCGGACCTCCCATCACTTAGGAAATCTCTATACCGGAGCAACTCAGTGCAGAGACAATCGATAGGTCATCCTATCGTTCTCGCAAATATTCGGTCTTCACCACCGGTCTTCAAATGCTATCCATAATGTCGAATCACATATTCGGAATGGGTTATACGACATAAAGGTCCTCTCCTGGCTAAATCGAATAGTGAGCGCAACATTTAAAACATATGGATATAGGATTTCAATTAAGTCACAGCTTAATAATTCAAAACTTTCTTTCAAATGATTTAAACCAATTACCATTTCAAATCTTTTTAAACAAAAGATTTACCTCATAAAGTTCACCTAGTTTCACAAAGTTTCATTCCGGATTTCAAAACAATTCCATTTCAATTGGATTAAGTTATCAAATCTTTAAATCAAAGATTTATCTCATAGCTTTCAAAACTGTTTCTAAAGATTCACTCACAACTTGGAAAATCATTTTCAATTCAAACTTGAAATCCCTTTTATATAAACTGGAAGTTCATTACTCATATGAAAGCTTTTATTGTTTGAAAACAACTGTTTTTATTTTGAAAAATCCGATTTTTTATTTACACAAGTCAAAATCTTAGGGTTAATTCAAATTCTTAGAACAATACTTAAAAAATGGTTTTAAAACCCCATATAAACTTGTATACCGTTTTTAAATCATAAATACTGAATATAGAATTCAATTTCAGATATTGAATTCAAATCATTCAGATTTCAAATCTTTATTAAGTTATTCAAAATAACTTTCATTCTTAAAACACCTTTTCAAAAGCTTTTCACATTAAACTTAATTTATTTCCAAAACTATTTGAATTTAAAAATTCAATTTCAAAACTTATTTAAAATCTGTGACTTAACTGATTCCCACGTGAAATCCATATTTGTGTGTGTATAGTGTGGTCCAGGGATTTTACACAATAGTGCACACATCAATTATTACAGAGATATCAATATCAATAAGCGATATAATCCATAACGCTTATTTTTATTCACATATTCATAGATAAATAAATTTATCAATCACAAAGATTTATCGTTACGATTCGATGTGGGTTTCAGATAACTAACCGGAATCTGAATCCCTGTCGCATCGAAATTTAAATGTTGTTTTACGGGTAAAAGGGGTTTTCACATAGACATACAGAATAAAATCACCAATCATAATCCAGCACAGAGTAATTCACATCTCACAACATCATAATTACAAACAGAAATATCAATTCATTATACAACGAATCAGATATCCTACATACACAATCCATAAGTAATTATCTTTAATTCTTATTGTAATTAATTCAATTTAAAATTTATTTCTTGAGAGTTAATTCCTTAACCCTGTTTAATTTATCATTAATTATCCATTGATTACTTATTTCATTTCAAATTAGTTAATTAATAAATCATTCCCTAATCAATTACTAGGTCTTAATTACTAAATTGATTTCCCTTAATTATTAAGTAAAATTTTAATTATTAATCAACTTAAAAACCGCGCCCCTCTGACCATAGCACCTCCTTCCATCAACGCAGCGAACACCCCAGTCGCGATGGCCTCCGATTCCCTTTAGATTTCCCAATTGCCTCGCGAAGGTAGCCGATAATTTCGAACACTTAAACTTAAAGTGCTCTCATCCCTTCGATTCTTGCAATAGAAATTTTTTAAACATTTTTCCTGTATTCAACGTATATCAAGCAAGTTCCAAAACAAATTACAACATCCACGATTTGTTAAAACAACAGAAATTGACAAGAATGCCATTTTAATTCATCAACGAACCGCACCTTGTACATTGTTCTAAAAATCATCATTTTTATTTTAAAAATCTTAGCTGTGTGTGATAAATCAAGTTATGAAATCAAATCACCAATTTAAATCATTCGAAAAAATTCATATGATTCTTTTTACCGTAAATTTTAGTTTACAGGTTCAAGCTTTTCCATTTGCAAACTAATTTTTTTTTCTTCTGAACAATGGTTTAAGCTTAAACAAACTTGTTTTGTATAAAATCCTAAACTAAAGATGTTTGTATAAAGATTTATAAAAAAAATTTCTAATTTATGTTTACTCTGTAACAAAAAATAAACAGAAAGATCAGCACCATCACAGTACACAGGGGACACATATGTATACATTCAAAACAAGTTGCCTCATTTATTCATTCCATTCATCATCACTGAACAAATCAAAATAGAAGATTATAGACAGTTTGCTCACTTTGAAAGGTTTTGAAACAGAGAATAATCCTGTTTTTTTAAAGGCCGGCAGTTTTGATTTTTTTTTTTCTTCTTGAATCCTATTTTTGCTTTGAATGGAATGATGTCTCTATATTTTCTTTTGCTTTCCAATTATGTTTTCTTGAACGAACTGGAACCATATAAAGGTGTATATGTAGGGAAAGTAGTGTAGTATGTAGTACAGAGGAAGTGTTATGTGGTGCTACATGTTTGTACAGAGTATAGGCTTACTTCTTTTGTTTGTTTTACATTTGTTTATTGATATAATATTATCCTATTTCGGCTGAGAAAATACCAAGTCGTGCTGAAGAGATTTGTTTTGTGCTTGGTATTAAATGCAAGTCTTATTTTGTTTACAATCTTATACTATTTGTTATGTATGTACAGTCCTTTTTCTTTGTATATGTATGTTCATATGTACTTTTGCTTTCAAGTCTATACTTATTAAATTTTGCTTGTACAGTTTGTATTGTGGACATTTCTTTTTTTTATTCTTTTATTCACTGAGATGACTTTTAACTTGCTTAGTTTAATTTCTAGGCTCTTGTATTTGAGCTTTGCTTTGGATACTTGATTTAAATATGCTTTAAGTTTGAAGATCGTTTGATTTTTTTTATGTTGTCATGTGACCATGTACTTTTATTATTAACATAAATTCTTAAATTTGATTTCTATTTATAGTTTGATCTCCAAACATAAATTTTATAACATAAATTTTAATTATATTTTACACTTACATTAAATATTGATAAGATAAATTTCATACTTCTTATAACTTTCATAAAGAAAATGGAGTAAAACACAATCTATATATTTAATAAATAATTATACATATTATTTTTCCAAAGTAAAATTCTTTATAATCCAATTCATTTTATTTTGAGTTTCAAATCAAATTCATAAGCAAATAAGTATACATTTCTTATTAAACTTGAAAAATTCAAACAAATTCGTAATTTAATCCAAGAATTTAATTACATTATAAATTTAAATTCGTTGTTAAAACTGGGATCGTTACATATTATTTCTAATGACATTCCTTGAAAACATTTACAAATAAACTTATTAATCTTAGCCGAAATGGTTACCCATATAGCATTTCGAGGCTATTCATTACGCCAATACAAACAAAACCATAGGTTCTTATTGGAAAATGGATTTCCACACAAATGACTAGGTGAATGGACTACCTTTCGGAAGTACATCTCTAGAGGAATGTACCGAAGACCATCACAAAAGATCCTCTACCAACACAAGACTGGCCTATCTCTGTAACTACACAGTACCAAATATATCATCCCTTAGTCATTACTGACCTTTAACCGAGCACGCTGTAGCATACAAACCACATAAATTTACATCCCAAACATTATAGTGGAAAGAAATATATCCAGAAAGGGATGATCATACCCTAGTTAGGAATGACCTACTTAGCCTTGCCGCATCTTACCCTGTTTCAGACATTTCCAGTTGATGAGGCTTGAGGCAACGATTACATTTTCACATAACACATCTTCTTTCACTTTGAATGCCACATTGTCATTCCTTTGATCGCTATCTGACTCCCACAAGCATACAACTTATGAGTTCATATGTCTCAGAGAAGAGTGTTAAGCTAAGAGAAATTTCCTTCTCCGCCACCAAGTAGATGTAAATTAGTAAAAGTCAAACGTTGTGCCTTAGAAATGTAATGTCAGACATTCGTCCATACAAGTTCATTTTGGGACTGAACGAAACCGAAGGACTTTCCTTGGCCACTACTAGGTTAGAAGCCCTTGCAATCCGAAAAATCTCCACAACGCGGAGACCACTGCTATAAATAACTCTATAATGGGAGCGACGCAAAGCATGTCAACAAGCAGTCCTCACGCTATAAAGATCCAAGGTCTTCAATAATTATCATCTTCAACATGTCTTCACTTTCGAATGTATAATTGGTTCTAAGTGGTTTTCAGATAGGGATCACCCAAATCCGACCTGGTTCCTTCGAAGTCAATCATCGGTTTAAAAGATGGTGAGTTCATATGTGGATATCAATCATCAATCAATTACTTCATCTTTTATTTAAAACAAATATCTTTCTTAGATATATTCTTTTCAGTTTATTCCATTTTCTTTTCAATAGTATATGGAATCATTAAGCCTCATTTATCAAATCATTTGGTTTATTTAAACCTTTCTTAAATCCTAGAATAATTCCAAATCATTTTCCCTTTTACTTATAAAAACCTTTCTAAATCATTTTTTTTATCTTAATGAAATATTTCTTACATTCAAGCAATAACTTCGAACTTATGGAAAATATTATCAAATTATTTATTAAATCTTAATCAAAGATTTCTTCTTAACTTCAAATCATATTCTTGCAAATCGAAGATTTTCATAACAGAGCACTACTGCCACTTTAGATACAGTAAATTCCACCTTTAGGGACTAATGGCCAGTATTCATACATTACGAAGATCTTTGTCATCAATGATCATTTTCTTCAATATATTTTATTTCGAAAATTAGTTTGAAGGGGTTTTCAGATAAGAATCACACAAATCTGATTTTCGATTTCGTGCTAATCGATGATAAAAGATGTTAAGTGGTTAATTAATATTCAGAGAATTTTTTACATTTCTTTTATCTTGGAAAAACTTAAATATGATCTTTTAGAGCATCCGAGTTTTCCTTTCGGTCTATTCCACCTCTCTCTTAAAAAGAGAAAAAATAGGCCAGATAAGCTCAGGGCACTGGTTCTCCATTCCTAACCTTAGTTAGACACCTTGTTTTACCTTTCCAGATCTCACGGACGGGACAAATGTACTAGTCATTTCCGCATACTCAGTTTGTTATTACATTCAATATTCTTCACTTTTTGTTTATGTGGTATAAACAATTTGTCTTAACAATTTATTCAAACTCTTATTAAAACTTCCAAATCATCCTTACATTACTTAATTATTCCTTTGAAATCATTCACAAAAGATTTAGGAAAGAATTGTTAAGTTTAAACTCATATTCAAAAGGCTATAGAATTCGTAGCATAAAAATGCTGTGGAAAGTGCTATATAAGCTTATTTGATTTAAACAACTTTTTATTACTCAAAAATTCATATTTTTCATTGCAAATATATTTTAAACCATTTTAATAGATATATCAAATTTATTTCATATTTTTAAATCATTTAAAAATATCATTTATAAAGAAATCTCCTTTTGGATTCCGAAGTGCAAAACCGCGATGTTTTTAGAAAATTGTTTTGGACATATTTCAAACTCTACTTGATGAAATCTTGATTTTTTTCTTTGTTGAAAAACTATTATCATTGTAGACCAAATAATTTTTATTTCGAAGAAATATGACTTATAAATCATTCTCTCCATCAATTAAAAGCTATGGGTCGAAATTTACGAACTGCCGCTACGCGACGAGCTCGATTTTGACCAATTTTGTGAATTACTTCGGAACTTGTCGGAAACACTTTAAATTTGTTTTAAACCATATTTAACTTATTTAAAATAATATTTTCATCATTTCAAACTCATTATTCATTTCATTTCATTTCATATTATAATATTATATTATTATAATATCATTTTCAATTTTTTTAGATATTTTGAAATCATTAAGAGGCTAAATAATTTTCATACACACATTTATACGGATTTAATTCGCATTTAATTAAATATGTTTACGAACCATTTCTCTTATCATTATCAAACCAAGTTAACATCCATATCACAAACATGTAATTAATCATAATATGAACCAAGTTATCATCCATTAAATCATCCAATATATACCAAACTTTTTATTTAATTAACTTTAAATATTGTTAGAAATTAGAAAATTTAAAATATGAGTACTCACCTTTACCCAAAAGATAAACTTCCTGCCAGCATTCTTTTTAATCTAACGCTTCACTAAATCATCTTATCTTTACCAAACCGTCACTTAAACAACTCCATCTCACTTTTTAGTGCTCGTCATCACTTTACTTCCACTTGCACTCGACCACAAGTCTTCCCCTCTTTCATAGGTTCGGCCTTGCCCTATTCTACCTCTTTCTCCATTATTTCTTCACTTCTTAGATGTTAAACCATGTTTTGGTAATATTCTAAGGTCTTTCGTAAAGTTTGGTTGTTGGATATGGTTTTGAAAAAGTTAGTAAGGAAAAGATAAGAGAAGAAGCCATAAGAGAGTGGAAGAAAAGCCTGAAAAAGGAAGAAGAAGAAGTGTAAACAAGTGAGAAAGTGGATGCTTGCTTATAGAAAAAGTTTTGGATTAAAATAATATTTTATAAAAAGACCAAAATACCCTTCACTTACCTTTTAAGCAACCTTATTTTTTCAACACTTAACATCACATTTCAAATCATTACTTTATGTCATTTTTACTTAAGTATTAAGTAAAGAATAAATAATTATGTTTGGTTTGATTTGATGTTTACTTTTGGCTTTGAAATGACATGTTTATCTGTTTGTGCTTACTTTTTTTAATTACATTCTAGAATTTTCTAAGTATATTTAGTAAAAACAAACTTGATTAGTGAATTAATTAATACTTATACTATTTGAATATATGCTCCTATATAAGAAAATAAAGGTGCAACGACGTTGCGATAACTTTTAATCGACAAAACGTTGATTTTCGACAAAATGTTTTACGGTTATATTTTGATGTTTTAATTAAACTATTTATTTATGTAAACCAAATATAAAAATAAATTTATATAATTTTATTTGAAAATATAAACACTCATAAATAAATTAAAATAATTTATTTAGCCATTGAGACATACTTTTCTAAAATCAGCATTTTTTCACTTTTGTCGATATAGGCAAATATTACTGTTTTTGTGTATACTTCTCTTTTCAAATCCTATCTAATATAATTTGAATCATATAACCTTACTTATTTTAAATTTAAAATCATTTTAAATAGTATATTTTAAAGTGGTCAAATTCTGGGCTCTGATACAAAGTGTGACAACCCGTCTCCTCGACTCTCAGAAATCGACGCTAATACATCCATAGTATTCACATGCCGTAAATCCAAGTGTCGGGAAGATAGATTATCAAGGGTGTAAAAGAAAATAAAGATAGAAGATAACACAATAATAGAATCTCACATCGCATTCAACATTTTAATTATATATAAATGATCACAGTCAAATACAAATCTGGCAGGATGGTTATAATTGTCTATTCGTAGATATGTTGGGACATACATACTACATAACAAAGTGAAAAATGGGTAGATATTAAGGTACTTCATCTTCATAGTTCTCAAAAGATTTCTCCAAAATGCTCCAAATGCTCCTAAGGTATCCTGACTACATGGCTGCCCGCAAAATAGGGCATCCAGAGTTTAAAGAGAAAAACAAACACTGGGTCAGTCATTAGACTGGTGTGAGAAATCAAAGTACGATGTTTTGAAAACAAAATGTTATCTCACAAGACCACGCTGCACATAAACACGGAACGGGTTTTTACGTTATGATAACCAAAACTCTTTATTACGTAAAATTTGGGGATATTATTTTTAATGATATTCTTGAAAATGTTTGCAAATAAACTTATTAATCTTAGCCGAAATGGTTACCCATATAGCATTTCGAGGCTATTCATTATGCCAATACAAACAAAACCGTATGTTCTTATTGGAGAATAGATTTCCATACAATTGACCAAGTGAAGGGACTGCCTTCCAATGGGTACGCCTCTAGATGGATTCTCCGAGGACCATCATAAAGGATCCTCTACCAACACAAGACCGACATATCTCTGTAACTAGATAGTACCGAACATATCATCCTCCGGTCATTACCAACCTTTATCCGAGAGCTCTCTTCTCATACATCCACATTAATTTACATCCCAAACGTCATAGCGAGAAAAAATATATCTAGAAGGGGGCGATCATACACTAATTGAGAATGACCCACTTAGCCTTGTCGCATCTAACCATGTTTCGGTCATTTTCGGTTGATGGGGCTTGAGGCAACGATTACCTTTCACATATCACATTTCACATCAATTTAAGTGCCATACTTCCATTTCCATCGACTACTAATTGCCTTTCGCAAAAATACAACCATTGAGCTCGTACGTCTCAAGGAGGGTGTTAAGCTATGAGAAGTTGCCTTCTACGCCACCATTGATGTACGTTTGTAAAAACCGATGTACGTAATCTTTAGAAATGCAATTTCAGACAAACATCCTTACAAGTTGTCTAGGAATAGGACAAACCGAAGGCACTCTCCTAGTACCACTAGTGGTGAGTAGTCCTTGCAATGCGATAAATCTCCACAACGAGGATGCCACTGCTATAAATAACTTTATAATAGGAGCTAACCAGAGCATGTCAACAAGAAGTCCTCATGCCATGACGACCCACGGTCTTCAACAATCATCATCTTCAACATGTCTTCGCTTTCGAACGTATACATTCATTCGATAAGAATCACCCAAATTCAACCTTGGTTCCTTCGAGATCCGATCATCGATAAAAATGATGTAATTAGGTGATTTTTTTTGATTCATTCATTTTTCTTTACCACAATATCTTCGAGAGATATATATTTTCAAAATATTCTTTTGAATACGAAATCATTTAAACATCTTTTTGAATATTACTCAAATAATTTTTAAAAGTATCTTTTGAGAAAATAGGTTTATAGAAATCATTCTACTTTTATCAAAAATCAACTTCTGTAATCAACGAGTGCTATGGGTGGAATAACGGTGAGATCACCTTTTAAATTTCAAGAATAGGACAAGTTCCCTCTTCGGATTTAATAATGAGCATAAGAAGATTATTTCTATAAAATCTGAGTTGAGAATCCAGACTTTCCTTTCGATGTGTTCCGCCCCTCGCCTAAAAGAGAAAAGTGAGGCCAGGTAAATTCAGGGTACTGGTTGCTCCACCCCTAACCTTAGTTACACACCTTATTTTTACTTACAGATCTCACGGGGGGACAAATGTACTAGTCCTTTCCGCATACTCATTTTCCCTTTTTAAATCACTTAACTATTTGTTTAACAATCTTTGGAATAAATGTTCAAATTTCTTTTGAAATTCTTTATTATTTACTTAAAACATTTACTAAGAATTTGGGAAAGAATTGTTAAGTTTCAACTTTTATTTCAAAAGTTATTGAAAAGCGTTGCAAAAAGCATTGCAAATAGTGTTACAGAAAGTGCTTTAAAAGCTGTATTCTTCAAAACGACTTTTATATCATTTAGAAAACCTTCTTTTCAACTTAAATCACTATTAAAACATTTTAAAGTATTTTTAGAATTTATTTCATATTTTTAAATCGATTATTTTGTCAATTTCCAACTTTGGTCATTTAGTGCAAAAACTAGACTTTTCTTGAAATTGATTTTGCCATATTTTAAAATATACAAGATGAAATCTTGATTTTCTTTTTTTATATGAAAGATACAGATATAAGCATTCAGAAATTTTTTACTTCGAATAATTCTGAACTATATTGCACTTCGTATGTGTAACGACCCACTATTTTGTACATTCAAATTCGACAATAAATAAAACATGTCGAGCTGGAATAGTTCAAAACAATAGATTGTAAATAGCTTAGGAACAAATGAATTCAAATACACAGAATCACATACACAGATATCAGAATCTCACAGCGGAAATAAACATTCAGTGGTTCATGAAGCCACTTATAAAACTTTAACCAACAGAAATTACATAGTTTATAATCTTCAATACAATGTTTAAAACATAAAAGAAACAGAGTCTTCAAAGGTCTTGATTACAGAAAAGATAAAGACTGAAACAAAGCTTCTGGCAGCACGAATGATCTACGGGGTATCCTAGCTCCGGAGAGAAACTGAAGCTGCAATTCAGGCTGACCCGAGCGTAAAATAAAACATAACACTCGAGTCAGGACATACATACTTATATAATTGTGAGCTAATTCGAGTGTACTGTAATATATAGCAACTAACTTAAAGGATGCTTGGGATCGCCCATCCTCTAAGGATCCGTTAAACTATTTACTATGTAGTATATTGCGCTATTATAATAGTGTCTACATATAAAATAAACTTACTTTTAAATAGCGTTAAGGCTTTACATTTTCCACCTTAACACAAATAATGCCAATAGTCTATACAGTACCGTAATACCTCCTGATCGGGAAGCTACCAGAGGGTACTCCATAGGTACGACACAAATAGAAACTCGTAGGAGGCTCGCTATGGTAGGTGACACGGCACAACTAAGCAATGCCAGGGTAGATATACCAATTGCTATCCGGACCGGTGGAAACGCGTAGCCGCAGTTACCGCCCACCTCGAACAACACTTCCAAATCAAAGGTGCGCACCAAAACAATCACAAGAGTAATAGAATGGCATACGAAGAAGTACGTTCGATCAGAGGTGCTACCTCATTAATCCGAGAATCGCTCCTGTTTTAGCCACCTTATGCCAACTCACGGGAGTCGGGTCCACGTATTTACCTTAAAGGAACCGTCACCACCATCCTACTTCATTCTGGGATCTCCACCGCGTACACGGTTAGTCAAAGTGGTTTTCGGTATCGACAGAGAGTATGTCCATATCTGATCCCGGTTTCTTTGCCAACCAAACGTTATTATAACCCGTGGTTACAGTTTAAAATGGTATTCGTACTTTAAAATCAAAATATATTTCAAATTCCTTCAATATCAAATATTGATTTAAACTTTCCACTTTATACATACTTTTTAAATTTATTCAATTTATTTTGGAATTTATTGCCTTTACCAAATTTTAAAGTTAAATTCTTCCTTTAAATCCATCAAAAAATCAATTTCTTAAAAAATTTCTAATTACATATTAAATTCCAAAATTTACACCTTTTTCCTAAAATTAATTTCCATACATTTTAAAACAATCAAATTCCAGTTTCTGCAGCACTTATGAAATGCTACCTAAAGTTTACGGGTTAAACAGTCCAATTTTAAAAGACAGCATTTAAATGCTGTAATAGGTTATTAACTTATCAATTTAGTTTAAATTCCAAATACAACTTATTATCAATTATTTCTTAACTGAAATCTCATCTTAACAAAAATCCAGAATTTTTCCAAATAAGTTATATTTATTTATTTAAAATCTTAACTCATTCAAAAATCATTTTAAATCTTTATAAAAATCCTTTAAATACATTAAACCACAATATTATAAACTTCCATTTAAAAATAATTTTAAAATATTTCAGAAAAATATTATAGGAACCACGGGTCTGTATAAAATTTTCTAGCCTAGGTCAAGTGATACGGATTTATATCATTTCAATCCGCAATTTTACAAACCCCGGGTTCTATCATTTCAAACCCGCAATCCCAAGTTAAAATTAAACAGTTAACTGAATAAATGAATAATAATCATCGTTTTAGGCCTATCATTTCAGCCTTAACGATTTAAATTTACAGGGAACTTGCAGTGATGATTTAAATCAGTAAATAAACATTTAACAATATAACTGCAGAAATATTACAACAGATAAATAACTGATGAGGTGTCAATTTAAATGGAGTTTAACATCCTACGTTATATTACAGACAGATAACAGTTAAATAATAATTTACACATACACTTGCGATAATTCACAGAAATATAGGCATGTTTGTCTGGTGAGAAAAACTCACCTGAAAGCTGTAGAAAAATTTCTATTCAACAACGAATCTACCGGAATAAGAGTATAGAAAGCACGATCAATTCACAGCGGTAGTAACGATTTTATCAAAAATATGGAAGAAAATCCAAAAAACAAATACGCGACTTCAAATTACGGTCAAAGCAAATATTTAAAAATAGAACGAGGATTTGTTTGTCTTGCTCGACCACTCCACTTCTCGACTTGTCAAGGCAAAAGGAAAACAGAGTTTCTTTGCCTGGCCAAAGTTTTCAAAACAGAAATGCATGCTTCACTGATACAGCTGTGTGCACATATGCACGCTCATCCTCTCTTCTCCCATGGGAGCTCACGCAACTAAAACATTAAAACATTTCCAACTTCTTATGCAACACTTTTTTTTTCTTTTGTTTTTTTTTTCTTTTCACAATTATGTTTCCAGACATTCCAGGCTTCCTCTCCCCTTTTAAACTTCATTCACCCAACTACCACCGGAAGGAAAACAAAATACTTTGGACCAAGCTTCAGATCCAACGTGCACAGAGAGGCATGTACGCATGAAACTGATCACTTACTTCTTCTCTTATTTTTTATTTTTTTTCCCTCTTCACATCCCTTCCAAACTTCAACGCACACCAGTACCCAAATCTCACCCAGATCTGCATGCATACATGAAATCTATCCCATACTATATGCTTCTAACATATTCACTACGCCCAGTTGAGTTTCACATATTGGCCAAAGCTTTCAAAACAAAATGCATTCTTTTAAATATTCTTGTGGCCGTGATACATGCATGTACAGGTAACTCTCTTCCTCTCCTACCTCTGTTCGTATTATCTATATATATATATATATATATATATATATATATATATATATTTGTTTAGAAATTTAATTTCTTTTCTCTGTTGTTCTTCTATCCTAGATACATGCCTCTGCAAAATTTAAAACCACAACATGCACATAACATTATGTGAGCCAACATACTTATGCATCACCTACAATCCATTTATACTCAAAATGATCTATGCTTTAACTCTCACGTTCTTCCAGCCTATTATCATTTACACATTACTACCTTACTAATATATATATATATATATATATATATATATATATATTAAGGCTATAACGACCAACCATAGGCACGCACGCATGCTTCACTGATACGGCTTGTGTGCACAGATGCCAGATCAAAACATGCATACTGGAAACACTTCAATCCTTCACTACTTTACAGATGCCAAATCACAACTGCACGCCAAACTCAGGTAATGGAATGTTTGATAAAACTTGTTTTGCATATATTTGCTAAACTACTCTTGATAATCTCTGCCAAAAATTTTTAAACTGCACTATCTGACCTAGAAGGCACGGCCCTACCCTACAAAAAATTCAAATGCATACATGCGTGAAGTTCATGCTATGTCAAAGGAGATCTGCCTAGAGGTCTACAAATGGCGTGCCAATCCAGGGCGAGGCAGGGCATCTAGGGGAACTGAGGAGGCAACATTTTGGTCAATGCAAAACTTGGCACGGAGGCCATTATTTTGGGGTGCGGCAGTGGTGGTGGAGGCTGTAGGCTGTCGAGGTGAAGGTGAAGTGGCCGAGTATAGAGGAAGCCGGAATAAATTAAAACAAAAGGAAATACAAAAGAAAATATAAAAGAAGGATAGAAAGTCTGGACCCTTACCTGATGGAAGCTTCACACAAAAGAAGAGGGGCTGAATTTATGAGATGCAGAGGAACGAAAGAGTATACTTATAGGCAAAGGCTAGCGAAATTTAGGGAGAGGCAGGTAAAAAAGTTTTATTCCTTTCCAGTTTTCGTTTTGGAACGTTACGAAAATTTGATAAAACATGGTCTGCTTGTAAATTGATAGGCAGATAAGTTTCGAGATCAAAGGAACTGAAAATAGACATGAAAATAAGAACGGCTAAAAAAACATGGACTATCTCAATTCCTCATGTCGAACGTTACACGAAGATTTGATTACAACATGCGTTGATTACATGAAAATTTGATTTTAGTTTGATAGAAACAAATGAAATGGCAAGAATTATGCAAGGCTTTAGGAATGAAAACGTATACAAATTATTTAAAACCAATTTGTCAGTTAAACAAAGTAACGTTTGTTATAAAATCACTGACTGATATTTTAAATCCAAAAATATTAGAAATATGATTTTTACAATACGTCAAACTGATGCAATACCAGACACCCAAAATTTATATAAACAGAACGTTTTAAATTTACGTTTTATTACGTTACTTATACCATATAATTGACGCGTCCTTTAACGTGAAATTTAACAGTTCAAAATAGCTTAAATTTTCACAGTTATTATTAAAACTTTATTGGCTTACACAATTATATAAAAATATATTTCAAAATCAAATAATTAAAAGAAATAAACGGCTATAAAACTAGGGTTGTTACACTCTCCCCCACTCAGAACTTTTCGTCCTCGAAAAGAAACGAAAGAAAGAAAACAAAGGAAGATAAGCTAGAAGATCAAAGTACCTTAAACGAATAGTTCCGGGTTCGAAGCACGAATGCTTTCCTCCGTCTCCCATGTGCAATCTCGCTCATCGGTGCTCCATTGCACTTTGACCAATTGGACAGATTTTCTTCTAAGCTGTTTCGTACCTCGATCGACGATACGAAGCGGCTTTCTTTCAATAGTTAGATCGGGTTCGATGTCCAGACCATCAAGAGCAGTACGCTGGATGACAAGAGATGGATCGTGAAGACAGCGGCGAAGGTGAGATACATGGAATACATTGTGAATTCCAGCAAATTTCTTGGGTAGATCTAGTCGATAAGCAAGATATCCAATCCTCTCCAAAATACGGAAGGGACCAATGAACCTAGGGGCCAGCTTTCCTCTACGTCCAAACCGAACCACATTTCTTAAAGGAGAGATCTTAAGAAATACCAAATCACCAACATCAAACTCCAAACTCCTTCTACGCCGATCAGCATACTTCTTTTGTCTATCTTGAGCAACCTTTAATCTTCTCTTAATCTCCTCTCTTTCTCCGAAGCTTCCAAAATCATCTCGGGGCCAAGAACTAAGCGGTTACCGGACTCAATCCAACAAGAAGGAGATCTACACGGTCTCCCGTATAGAGCAGCAAATGGGGACATCTCAAGACTAGCCTGATAACTATTGTTATAGGTGAATTCCACAAGGTGGAGATGATCTTCCCAAGATCCTCCATAATCCAAGATGCAAGCACGAAGAAGATCTTCAAGAATCTGATTTACCCTCTCCGTTTGACCGTCAGTTTGTGGGTGGTAAGCGGTGCTCAGGTTCAAACGAGTACCCAAGGATTCTTGGAACGCTTTCCAAAACTGACTAGTGAAAATAGGGTCTCGATCGCAAACAATGCTAAGGGGAACGCCATGGAGGCGCACAATCTCCCTCATATAGATTTCGGATAAACTCGAAGCTGTCCGGGTAGATCTGACTGGAATAAAATGAGCGGACTTAGTCAGTCTATCCACAATAACCCAGATGCTTTCATTTCCCTTCCTAGATCTCGGTAAACCATCGATAAAATCCATAGAAACTTGCTCCCACTTCCAATTCGGAATCTCCAAAGGCTGTAACAAACCCGGTGTCTTCTGATGGTCCGCTTTGACTTGCTGACAAGTCGCACATCTACTCACAAAGATAGAGACATCTCGCTTCATACCTCTCCACCAATATAGTTTCTTCAAATCCTGGTACATCTTTGCTACGCCAGGATGAATGGAAAGTCGGGACTGATGATGTTCCCGGAGTAACTCCTGCCTCAACCCATCAACATTCGGAACACAAATCCTTCCATTTATCCTTAAAACTCCTTTATCATCAATCTGAGCTCCACTATTATCAAAACCATTACTACCTCTTCCCCGGACATTCTCCTTAATCAATCTGATGATCCTGTCCTCATCCTGCTTAGCCTTGATACGGTCCAATAGAGGAGAAGAAACAATAAGCTGACATAACAAGGACTTCTTCCTACTCAACACGTCCGCCACAACATTTGCTTTCCCAGGAGTATAGTTTATATCGAGATCATAAGAAGCAAGAAACTCGAGCCACCGCACTTGTCTCTGATTTAAATCCTTCTGGGTAAAGATATATTTCAGAGACTGATGATCGGTGAAGAGATCAAACTTAGCTCCCAAGAGATGATGTCTCCAAAGCTTCAGGGCAAAGACAACAGCCAACAATTCTAAATCGTGAGCAGCGTAATTAGCTTCATGTGTCTTCAGCTGACGACTAGCATATGCAATTACTTTCCCATCTTGCATTAGCACTGCTCCCAAACCTTCTCGACAAGCATCAGTGAATACCGTTAATCTTTCACTTCCATTTGGTACAGTAAGTACTGGTGCGGAGGTGAGCTTATCCTTTAACTCTTGGAATGCAGCTTTACACTTATTGCTCCATACAAACTTAACATTTTTCCGGGTTATAGCAGTCAAAGGTGCCGAAATCAGAGCAAAGTTCTCAATGAACCTTCGGTAGTAACCAGCAAGGCCTAGAAAACTGCGAATATCAGTAGGAGTCTTAGGTTCTTCCCACTCTTTGATTGCAGCGATCTTGACTGGATCAACAGAAACTCCTTCTTTAGAGACAATGTGTCCGAGGAATCGGACTTCTTCTTCCCAGAAATGACATTTAGAGAACTTAGCCTTTAATTGATGGTTCCGAAGAGTCTCTAAAACATAACTCAAATGAACTCTATGTTCTTCCTCAGACTTGGAGAAGACAAGGATGTCATCAATAAAGACAAGGACAAATTTATTGAGTACATCGCGGAAGACACGATTCATCAAGTCTACGAAGAAAGCAGAGGCATTAGTCAAGCCAAAAGGCATAACTAGCCATTCGAAGAAACCATTTTCAGTACGGAAAGCAATTTTGGGTATGCTCTCCTCAGCAATTCTAAGCTGATGGAAACCTGTGGCTAAATCAAGATGAGAGAAAACAGTTGCTCCATAGAGTTGATCGAACATATCGTTTATGCGGGGCATAGGATATCTGTTCTTCATGGTAAGCTTGTTGAGTTCCCGATAGTCGACACACATCCGGAGGGAACCATCAGATTTGGTGACAAAGACTACAGCTGCTCCCCATTCTGAGAAGCTAGGTCTGATCAGACCTTTGGAGGATAGGTCTTGGATCTGCTTCCTTAATTTGCTCTTTTCCCGCGGTGCCATTCTTCTGGGTGGGAGGACTATAGGTCGTGCTCCAGGGATAAGGTCGATACGGAAATCAATTTCCCGCTTTGGAGGTAAAGAAGTGACTTCACCAAATACGTCGGGAAATAATTTCACTACCGGAGTCAAATGGATATCATCCAGGAAGGTGTCGAGAGAATAGATGAAACTACCAGCGAACTCCTGAGGCAATCTACACTGGATTTCTAATGGATTCCCTAAATCATCTTTAAGAGCAACAGTACGAGAACTACAAGAGATATCTGCACCATGCCTATCTAACCAATCGCCTCCGAGTAGAAGATCGAAAGCGTCGAAACCCAAAACATAAAAGTCTCCAGTGAAGCATTGTTGGAAATGGAGGAGCTTCACATTTCTACAAACTTGACCACCGATGGGGTTTGAAACACATAAAGGTACGGAGGAAAATTCAGGTGAAAGTCGATGTTCAAATCTATTACAGAGGTCGGACGAAATGAAGCTGTGGGAAGCTCCGGTATCGAATAAAACGCGAACAGGTAATTTGAACAAAGTAAAAGATCCTTGAAGTGTACCTTGAGAGTCGTTCGGAGCTGGAGCGGGTGCAGGTGCAGGCTGCGGAGCTGTAGAGGATGCAGAAGTCACCGCAAAGACCCCGGATGTTGTGCCCTTCTTTTGAGTGGGACAATCCTTCTTGTAGTGTCCCGGCTGGAGGCAGATGTGACATAGATCTCGCCTAGCAAACTGAGCAGGAGGTGGGACAGCAGCACCCAAAGTAGGACAGCGATTAGCAAAATGTCCCTTCTGCTGGCATCTGTGGCAAGTGATGGTAGACAGGTCTACAGGTAGCCTTGCAGATGTAGAAGATGATGATGATCCTAACCCTTGAGTCTTGTTCCTCTTATTGCGGTAGAAATTTGACTTCCTCTTTCTTGAATTACCGGAAGACTGGGCTGATGCAGACTGGGCAGCTGGAGTGGTCTTAGATGTAGGGTTCTCATACCGGAGAGCCATATCCATCAATGCCGTGAAGGACCCATGAACATGAGTAATGAGTCAATCGTAGAACTCAGGTCGAGCTCCAGCGATAAACTTCTCGTTCATCTTGAGCGGGGTGTCAATCAGATTCAGACCATACTGGGAGAGCTCATTGAACTTCCTCTCATATTCTGTGAAGGTCATACTGCCTTGCTTTAGATCCATGAAGTCTCGATAGAGCTGAGACTTGCCCGCTTCGGGCATCCACTTGGCCAGAAAGACCTCCCTAAAGCACGATAAGAGTTTAAAAGATAGATTCAAACATGGAATTTCAAATCCGAATTTGGACAACCAAAAGATACCTAAATTGCTCCAAAGTGAGGTCAGCCTCATTTGTTTGAGCAGTAATAGATAGCCACCAATTTAAAGCAGCGCCCTTCATTTGCCAGGCCGCGAGTTGCCTCTGCTGGGCATTAGTAATCTCGAGACAGGAGAAAATCCTCTCTAAATCCCGAAGCCATTGTTGAGCTTCTATGATGGTTTCTGTTCCCATAAATTTTGTGCCACCTAGCTCAACATAGTCCTTGCATAACTTAGTGAATCTGACAGGGACAGCAGGTGGAGGAGCAGCTTGCCCTCGACCTCTATTGTTTCCTCTATTCATCCTGAAAGATCGAGAATGAATTTTTAAGGGCAGAGGAGAAATATTAAGATATTCTAGGATAAGATAAAGTTTAATTTAGACAAGCAGTTAACAAAGGCTCGAAATATAAACGATGGAGAGAAGGAAGAAGTGTTTGGAAAACTCATTTTAAAACAGGAAGTTTTTATATTAAAATACTTCTTTTAAAATCCTTTTGAAAATCATTTTATACTTTATAATACGTTCTCTCACAAGGAAAAGATTCTGGAATTTGACTTCACTCATTCTAGGGTATTGCTACCCTATCTCTAATGAGTTTTTGTTCCTTAGGCTATGGTTAAACCTGGCTCTGATACCAACTGTAACGACCCACTATTTTGTACCATTCAAATTCGACAATAAATAAAACATGTCGAGCTGGAATAGTTCAAAACAATAGATTGTAAATAGCTTAGGAACAAATGAATTCCAATACACAGAATCACATACACAGATATCAGAATCTCACAGCGGAAATAAACATTCAGTGGTTCATGAAGCCACTTATAAAACTTCAACCAACAGAAATTACATAGTTTATAATCTTCAATACAATCTTTAAAACATAAAAGAAACAGAGTCTTCAAAGGTCTTGATTACAGAAAAGATAAAGACTGAAACAAAGCTTCTGGCAGCACGAATGATCTACGGGGTATCCTAGCTCCGGAGAGAAACTGAAGTTGCAACTCAGGCTGACCCGAGCGTAAAATAAAACATAACACTCGAGTCAGGACATCCATACTTATATAATTGTGAGCTAATTCGAGTGTACTGTAATATATATAGCAACTAACTTAAAGGATGCTTGGGATCGCCCATCCTCTAAGGATCCGTTAAACTATTTACTATGTAGTATATTGCGCTATTATAATAGTGTCTACATATAAAATAAACTTACTTTTAAATAGCGTTAAGGCTTTACATTTTCCACCTTAACACAAATAATGCCAATAGTCTATACAGTACCGTAATACCTCCTGATCGGGAAGCTACCAGAGGGTACTCCATAGGTACGACACAAATAGAAACTCGTAGGAGGCTCGCTATGGTAGGTGACACGGCACAACTAGGCAATGCCAGGATAGATATACCAATTGCTATCCGGACCGGTGGAAATGCGTAGCCGCAGTTACCACCCACCTCGAACAACACTCCCAAATCAAAGGTGCGCACCAAAACAATCACAAGAGTAATAGAATGGCATACGAAGAAGTGCGTTCGATCAGAGGTGCTACCTCATTAATCCGAGAATCGCTCCTGTTTTAGCCACCTTATGCCAACTCACGGGAGTCGGGTCCACGTATTTACCTTAAAGGAACCGTCACCACTATCCTACTTCATTCTGGGATCTCCACCGTGTACACGGTTAGTCAAAGTGGTTTTCGGTATCGACAGAGAGTATGTCCATATCCGATCCCGGTTTCTTTGTCAACCAAACGTTATTATAACCCGTGGTTACAGTTTAAAATGGTATTCGTACTTTAAAATCAAAATATATTTCAAATTCCTTCAATATCAAATATTGATTTAAACTTTCCACTTTATACATACTTTTTAAATTTATTCAATTTATTTTGGAATTTATTGCCTTTACCAAATTTTAAAGTTAAATTCTTCCTTTAAATCCATCAAAAAATCAATTTCTTAAAAATTTTCTAATTACATATTAAATTCCAAAATTTACACCTTTTTCCCAAAATTAATTTCCATACATTTTAAAACAATCAAATTCCAGTTTCTGCAGCACTTATGAAATGCTACCTAAAATTTACGGGTTAAACAGTCCAATTTTAAAAGACAGCATTTAAATGCTGTAATAGGTTATTAACTTATCAATTTAGTTTAAATTCCAAATACAACTTATTATCAATTATTTCTTAACTGAAATCTCATCTTAACAAAAATCCAGAATTTTTCCAAATAAGTTATATTTATTTATTTAAAATCCTAACTCATTCAAAAATCATTTTAAATCTTTATAAAATTCCTTTAAATACATTAAACCACAATATTATAAACTTCCATTTAAAAATAATTTTAAAATATTTCAGAAAAATATTATAGGAACCACGGGTCTGTATAAAATTTTCTAGCCTAGGTCAAGTGATACGGATTTATATCATTTCAATCCGCAATTTTACAAACCCCGGGTTCTATCATTTCAAACCCGCAATCCCAAGTTAAAATTAAACAGTTAACTGAATAAATGAATAATAATCATCGTTTTAGGCCTATCATTTCAGCCTTAACGATTTAAATTTACAGGGAACTTGCAGTGATGATTTAAATCAGTAAATAAACATTTAACAATATAACTGCAGAAATATTACAACAGATAAATAACTGATGAGGTGTCAATTTAAATGGAGTTTAACATCCTACGTTATATTACAGACAGATAACAGTTAAATAATAATTTACACATACACTTGCGATAATTCACAGAAATATAGGCATGTTTGTCTGGTGAGAAAAACTCACCTGAAAGCTGCAGAAAAATTTCTATTCAACAACGAATCTACAGGAATAAGAGTATAGAAAGCACGATCAATTCACAGCGGTAGTAACGATTTTATCAAAAATCTGGAAGAAAATCCAAATAAACAAATACGCGACTTCAAATTACGGTCAAAGCAAATATTTAAAAATAGAACGAGGATTTGTTTGTCTTGCTCGACCACTCCACTCCTCGACTTGTCAAGGCAAAAGGAAAACAGAGTTTCTTTGCCTGGCCAAAGTTTTCAAAACAGAAATGCATGCTTCACTGATACAGCTGTGTGCACATATGCACGCTCATCCTCTCTTCTCCCATGGGAGCTCACGCAACTAAAACATTAAAACATTTCCAACTTCTTATGCAACACTTTTTTTTTCTTTTTTTTTTTTTTCTTTTCACAATTATGTTTCCAGACATTCCAGGCTTCCTCTCCCCTTTTAAACTTCATTCACCCAACTACCACCGGAAGGAAAACAAAATACTTTGGACCAAGCTTCAGATCCAACGTGCACAGAGAGGCATGTACACATGAAACTGATCACTTACTTCTTCTCTTATTTTATTTTTTTTCCCTCTTCACATCCCTTCCAAACTTCAACGCACACCAGTACCCAAATCTCACCCAGATCTGCATGCATACATGAAATCTATCCCATACTATATGCTTCTAACATATTCACTACGCCCAGTTGAGTTTCACATATTGGCCAAAGCTTCCAAAACAAAATGCATGCTTTTAAATATTCTTGTGGCCGTGATACATGCATGTACAGGTAACTCTCTTCCTCTCCTACCTCTGTTCGTATTATCTATATATATATATATATATATATATATATATATATATTGTTTAGAAATTTAATTTCTTTTCTCTGTTGTTCTTCTATCCTAGATACATGCCTCTGCAAAATTTAAAACCACAACATGCACATAACATTATGTGAGCCAACATACTTATGCATCACCTATAATCCATTTATACTCAAAATGATCTATGCTTTAACTCTCACGTTCTTCCAGCCTATTATCATTTACACATTACTACCTTACTAATATATATATATATATATATATATATTATTAAGGCTATAACGACCAACCATAGGCACGCACGCATGCTTCACTGATACGGCTTGTGTGCACAGATGCCAGATCAAAACATGCATACTGGAAACACTTCAATCCTTCACTACTTTACAAATGCCAAATCACAACTGCACGCCAAACTCAGGTAATGGAATGTTTGATAAAACTTGTTTTGCATATATTTGCTAAACTACTCTTGATAATCTCTGCCAAAAAATTTTAAACTGCACTATCTGACCTAGAAGGCACGGCCCTACCCTACAAAAAATTCAAATGCATACATGCGTGAAGTTCATGCTATGTCAAAGGAGATCCGCCTAGAGGTCTACAAATGGCGTGCCAATCCAGGGCGAGGCAGGGCATCTAGGGGAACTGAGGAGGCAACATTTTGGTCAATGCAAAACTTGGCACGGAGGCCATTATTTTGGGGTGCGGCAGTGGTGGCGGAGGCTGTAGGCTGTCGAGGTGAAGGTGAAGTGGCCGAGTATAGAGGAAGCCGGAATAAATTAAAACAAAAGGAAATACAAAAGAAAATATAAAAGAAGGATAGAAAGTCTGGACCCTTACCTGATGGAAGCTTCACACAAAAGAAGAGGGGCTGAATTTATGAGATGCAGAGGAACGAAAGAGTATACTTATAGGCAAAGGCTAGCGAAATTTAGGGAGAGGCAGGTGAAAAAGTTTTATTCCTTTCCAGTTTTCGTTTTGGAACGTTACGAAAATTTGATAAAACATGGTCTGCTTGTAAATTGATAAGCAGATAAGTTTCGAGATCAAAGGAACTGAAAATAGACATGAAAATAAGAACGGCTAAAAAAACATGGACTATCTCAATTCCTCATGTCGAACGTTACACGAAGATTTGATTACAACATGCGTTGATTACATGAAAATTTGATTTTAGTTTGATAGAAACAAATGAAATGGCAAGAATTATGCAAGGCTTTAGGAATGAAAACGTATACAAATTATTTAAAACCAATTTGTCAGTTAAACAAAGTAACGTTTGTTATAAAATCACTGACTGATATTTTAAATCCAAAAATATTAGAAATATGATTTTTACAATACGTCAAACTGACGCAATACCAGACACCCAAAATTTATATAAACAGAACGTTTTAAATTTACGTTTTATTACGTTACTTATACCATATAATTGGCGCGTCCTTTAACGCGAAATTTAACAGGTCAAAATAGCTTAAATTTTCACAGTTATTATTAAAACTTTATTGGCTTACACAATTATATAAAAATATATTTCAAAATTAAATAATTAAAAGAAATAAACGGCTATAAAACTAGGGTTGTTACAGTATGTTCATTTTAACTTTGACGTGAAAACACGAACTATCGTTACGTGACGCGTCGAATTTTAGGCGTATTTTGAGATTCATATCCAAACTTTGCCAAGACAAGTTTAAGCGTATTTTGAAATTCATATCCAAACTTTGCCGAGACATGTTTAAACATATAGGAATCATTTCTAAACCATATTCAAATATTTTTCAAAGGTGATTTCATATCACATTTCATTTCATCTGGAAAGTGATTTCCATGTGATTATACGTCGTGTAAATTTGTGACTTGTTTCAACATACATATTTAATATAAAACTAATAAACATCCAAACAATTTTATAAGCGTTTTAACATATCCTAACATGTCATATGAACTTGCATATTAATTTAGCATATTAATTTAACAACCTTTTTTATTACAATGTCATATGATTGTCATTTATGTACATATTTGCTTACTAATTTTTGCAAATAACTTAAAGGTGGTTGCTTTCTTTTTCAAACACTTACCAAACATCATTATTAACATCCAAACAACATTTATAACTTGCAAAGCATCATATGAACACTTTCTACTTATCGATTTAGAGTTCTCACCTTTTGTTGTTTTCAATCTAGTTTTACACTTTTCTAATTTTGCTAAACTTTGCCTTAAGCTCTTAGAATCTGCTAAACTCCCTCGTACTTGCCTTAGGAGGCCACGACCAAGCTTGAAGTGGAAAATGTGCTCGATGAAATGGAGGAAGAGGAGGGCGTGAGCAATAGGAGGGGGAGGAGTTTTGAAGTGGTTCGGACGGAGTTTTGTTGATATTTTTCTTTATTTTAGTTTTGGGAATATTTTTGCATTATTTAATTACGGAAAGAAGTCATTAAAGGTTGTAAGAAAGCTTAAGAAAGTAGAGGAGAAATGGTGCAAAAGTGAAGAAGAAGAGGATGGGTATTCATAAAAAATATTTCAGTTTAAAATATAGATTTGTGTTTTTACTAAAATAACATTTCTTAAGAATTAAGTAAACTTATTTAATTCAACACTTACCATCCACATCACATCACACTTTTAAAATTCAAATAATTTATAATTAAGTAAAGAATAAGAATGATTACTTTACTTTATGTCACATTTGATGTGGCATGTGTTTTTTCATTTTTAGTTTACTTTTTACTAATTACTTTCTAGAATTTTCTATGTGTGATGATTAAAAATAACCTTGTTTAGTTTACTGATAACTAAATTTATATGTTAACATATTTATTAAATTTTGTACATAAAGGGGCAACAACATTGCGACAACTTTAGATCAACAAAACGTTGATTTTTGATAACATATTCTACGGTCATATTTTGACGTTTTAGTTAAACTTTTTATTTATGTAAACTAAATTTAAACATAAATTTGTAAAATTTTATTTAAAAATATAAACACTTATAAATAAATTAAAATAATTTATTAAACTGTTTAAACTTACTTTTCTAAAATAAGGATTTTATCACTTTTGTTAATACAAGCAAATGTTACTGTTTTTATGTATATTTCTGTTTCCAAATCCTATGGAATATTGTTTGGATCATAAAACCCTTTATATTTTATATTTAAAATCACTTTAAATATTATATTTTGAAGTGGTTAAATTTTGAGTCGTTACATTCTCCTTCACTTAAAAGAATTTCGTCCTCGAAATTAGATACAAAGAAAATAGATCAAAAAGAAATATATATTCAATAAGATGGAATATATACAATAAGTGATTACACCACATGCGCTGAGTACATTCAAACGATAGATAAAGTCTATACATCGATTCTAAACTCAGGGTATGCTTTTCTCATTTTATCTTCTGTTTTCGATGTGCAATCATTAGCATCCCGGCTCCATTAAACTTTGACCAATCGTATTACCTTCCTTAACCATTTTTTCATCTTGATCCACGATTCAAATGGGCTTTCTAATAACCGCTAAGTTTGGTTCTATCTCCAAGTCATCCTGGGCAGCCGTTTCTATGATTTGTTCTGGGTCATATATATGCTTCCATAAATGTGATACGTGAAAAACATTGTGTCATCCAGACAATCTTTCAGGCAATTGTACTCGATAAGCTAGTGGATGATTCGTTCGAGAATGGAAAAAGGTCAAATATATCGAGGTGCTAACTTCCTAGCTCTTCCAAATCTTACTACTCCTCTCATTGGAGAGACTTTCAAAAAGACTGAATCTTCAATTAAGAATTCCATATTTCAACGTCTTTGGTCTGCATAACTCTTTTGTCTACTTTGAGCTTCTTTTTGCTTCTTTCTAATCATATCTACTTTCTTTGAAGCTTCTCGTATCATATTTGGGCCAAGCACTAACCGGTCTTCGGTTTCTATCCATCATGTTAGCGATTTACATGGACGACCATACAAAGCTTCATACAGTGCCACGCCTATACTAGCTTGATAGCTATTATTGTAGGAGAACTCCACTAAATGTAAATGATTCTCCCACGAGCCTCTAAAGTCTAGAATACACGTTCTTAAAAGATCTTCCAAAACACGGTTGAATCTTTCTGTCTGTGCATCAGTTTGGAGGTGATATGCAGTGCTTATACTCAGCTTGGTTCCCAAAGCTGTCTATACTGCTTTCCAAAACTGACTATTGAAGATTGGATCACATTCGCTTACTATACTGCTCGGAATTCCATGCAATCAATCTCCTTCATATGTATATGTGTGTGCGTGTGTGCAAGGCTTGATGAAGTTCTTGCTCGCTTAACTGGAATAAAATGTGCATTTTTGGTTAATCGGTCAATGATAATCCAAATGCCTTTATTTCCTTTTCTTGTTCGGGGTAAGCCATCAATGAAATCCATGGATATTTGATCCCACTTCCAAGCTGGAATCTCAAAAGGTTGAAGTAATCCTGCCGTCTTTTGTTCATCACTTTTGATTCTTTGGCAATTTTCACAACGGTTGACATAGATAGATATGTCCCTCTTTATACTTTTCCACCAAAATGTACGCTTCATGTCCTTATACATCTTATGAATCCCCGGATGAATGCTAAGTTTGCCTGTGTGGCATTCAGCTAATACTTCTTGTTTAAGTTTGGCTGTGTGGATATCTATTTTAAAGCTTGAATTATCTCCTTGATGTATATTACTAACAATCTCCTTGAGAAATAGATCATCTTTTTGTTTGATGACGATCTTTTCTAGGAGGGTTGGAGTTACCATCAAATAAGAAATAGTAGCTAACTTCCTACTCAATGCATCAGCTACTACATTGGCTTTTCCAAATGTATATAAAATATCCGGATCATATGATGTAAGAAATTCTAGCCAGCGTTGTTGTCTTATGTTCAAGTCCTTCTTGGTGAAAAGGTACTTCAAAGATTTGTGATCCATGAAAAGTTCAAAATTTTCACCTAAAAGATGGAATATTATTTACTAAGGTCAATTCAAAGTTTTATCGAAATAAACTATGGTAGATTCTTACCCATCAAATAATGTCTCCATATCTTTAGAGTGAACACAACGGCTAATAATTCTAAGCCGTGAGTTGTGTAATTCTTCCCATGCTCCTTCAGGTGTCTATTTACGTAAGCAACCACCTTCCATCTTGCATTAAAACTGCACCAATTCCTTCTCCACAAGCATCTGTATAAATGGTCAATCCACTATTTCCATTTATAATTGCTAAAATTGGAGCGTTTTCAACCTCTTCTTTAGTTTTTGGAATTCTTCTTCATACTTAGGAGTCTGATAAACTTAGCATCCTTCATTGTCAACTTCGTTAAGTGATAGGCAATTTTAGAGAAGTCCTGAACGAATCTTTTGTAATATCCCGTCAAACCTAAGAAGCTACGAATCTCATTAGAAGTTTGTGGCTGCTTCCAATCTTGGATAGCTGCAACTTTCTCTGGATCCACTGAAATTCCATCCCTTGATATTATATGTCCAACGAATCTTACCTCCTTTTTCAAAAAATGGCACTTTGAGAATTTGGCTTTAAGCACATTATTTCTCAATATCTCCAACACAGCTTCTAGATGCCTTGCGTGTTCTTCTTCTGTCTTTGATTAGATGAGGATATCATCGATAAAGACTAACACGAATTTGTTTAGCACATCTTTAAATACTTTATTCATAAGGTCAACAAAATAAGCGGGTGTATTAGTTAGCCCAAAAGGCATAACCAACCACTCATAAAAAGTATTCGGACCTTTGAATGCAGTTAGATGGATGCAATCTTCTGCGATCCTTAACTGATGGAATCCTGTAGTTAGGTCCATTTTAGAAAAAACTCGAGCTTCATGTAACTGGTCAAACAAGTCGTCTATCCTGGGTAGAGGATACTTGTTCTTGACTGTTTGTTTATTTAGATCTCGATATTCTACACACAATATGATCCATCTGCCTTAGCAACAAAAACTACGGCTGATCTCCAACTTGAACGGTTGGGTGTTATCAGTCCTTTATTTAATAGCTCTTGGGTTTGGTTATTCAGTTCATCCCTTTATTTCGGGTCACCCTTCTATCTTGTTTTTCAATTGACATCGCACCAGGAAATAAATCAATACGGAATTCGATTTCTCGATATGGGGGCAAACTTTTTACTTCCTCAAAGACATCTGCAAATTCTTTAACAATTCTAATCCTGTCTAGGATGTATTTAAAGCATAAAGAAAACTATCCCTTCTTGGACTAAGACCTTCACAAGATATTTTATGATTTTTCCAAAGACGATCCATAAAGATATCGTTCTATTTTCGCAATCGAGCACTGCTTTATACTTAGCCAATCAATCCATATCGAGTAAAGTTTCGAATCCAATAAAATCTAAGATGAAAAGATCAAAAGGAAAGTGATGGGAAGGATAGGAAATTGGTACTTTTTCGCAGTGCATACAAAAATTAGTGGAACCTCCTGTAGGATTTCACGCAGATAGGGTCGTCAACAATTTTAGGTTCAAGTTCTAATTCTTCTACAGTTGTTTTAGAAATAAAACTATGAGAAGCTCCTCGACCGCAAAGGGGTTTCATTCTAAGTTCTTACTCTTACTTCTAATTCTCTTTTACTTAGATTACCCTAAACCTATGCTCTAATACCGACTATAGCATCCTTCACTAGGAGACCTAAAAATGAACGTCGGTGATGCAGCAGCCATCACCTTAGTTACTTTCGAGTGACCAAGAGTGAGTTTTGTATTATTCAAAATAGTCTAAATAAACAGAACAACAAAATATTTCGATCCATCAAATTTGTTCTAATATTTATTACATACATTTTCAATGTTAAACCCAAATCGTACCCAAGCAGGGGTTAAAATATAATCATAGAAATACATAGGAGAGTGTCGGGTCAACATATGAAGATGCCACCCAAACACTTATAACATCGGAATTAGCATACATTAATAAATAACTAGGCCTTCAACATAGTATTCGATCTTTGGCCCGTGCTCAAAATAGCCCTCATATCCAATAAGCTCAGCCTACTCAAATGAGTAACCGTGAATTTATAGGGAAAATAATGATAAAAACACGGATCTAACATAAAGTCTGGTGTGTTACACTTACCTGAAAGTATAACATAAATGTATAATGAGACCACGCCGCATATTCCTCTCACTACTTAAAAACAACATACATAATACTACACACAACAAGGTCATAATTACTTACCCTAGAAACTCCCCAAGTTTCACTTGATACAATTTACTGCCGTGCCTCTGTGCAGTTCCTACTTGGTTCCAAATGGACTATATAAAGATTTGATGCTGCACGGAATTCCCCACCTAACGACCACCCTTAGATTGTCTTTTTGCTTTACTAATACTCCACAGACCATAATTCCTGTAGGATTATTTTATTGACTTATTTAAATTGTACTATATGGAATCCCACCCCTACAATATTGTTTTAATTAGCTCTGGGCTACTATGCTACCCCACATGCGGCACCTTTCTTATAAACTTATTAGGTTCAAATATGAAATAGCTACCCGTAGATTTTTCCTTCTTTCATCTTTTATATTATTTAATTAGATCTAGGACCACTATGAATCAGCCACCCGCAGCCTCCTATTTAATATTTATTCATTTATTTCTGACCTGTTATGAATCAACCACCCTTAGGTCTTATTTGATTATTATTTAATTATGGACTACGAAGAATCACTCACATATAGTCCCTTACTGGATAGAATCAACCCTCTACAGTATTAGATTTTTATTTTAATTTGAGCTTGCATAGAATCAGCCCCTTGCAAATCTCTGAAAGTTGAATGCCTCTCCTCACCTGAAGCTTCTTCAAGTGTGCATTCGAGCAAATATCCTTACTCGGCGTCAATAGCCCTTTTTGTCTCCTCTTTCGCTCACATCACTTCGGCGCAGCACGCCCTGCCCCCACCCATGTGCGCAACACGCTCTTTACTTATTGAGCATCTTCTTTTTCAAATTGCAGCGCGGTATGGTGATGCAATTTGTCTTATTCTATTCATAATTGTGGCGCTCTATCTTTCATAAAAATAGCGGCGCAGAATTACTTTCCCCAAAAAGTTCCTGGACTTCTTGAGCAAATCACTACCACACTACTCAATGTAGTTTTATTTGGCGCAATTCTCATTTGAGACGTTTGGCCAATGCCTCCTTAGCTCAGAGCCAACAATATATGACACTTTTGACAAAGCATGTTACCACTTTACATGTGTCGCCATTAGATATGTTATCTTACTTTTTTTTCTGATATTTACATAGCTCTTTATTTATCTTTTTAGCTATTTTTATGGATTTTGTCCCCATACGTTATTTTTAATACACGTATTATTTCCACTAATTCTCAACGCATATCCCCTTCCATCAACGCAGTTCTATATTAGTCCTAGCTTATTTATGCATAGAAAGTCTTCTAATATTCCAAAAAATTTGTGAATAATTATTTTATCCCCTTATTTTCTTTCATTTGAACTACAGGTTATTCTCCTTGTATCTTTTCTAGGCGCTTACTTTAAAAATCATAAAAGTTTATTCCAAAGCTATGAATTTCTCAAGTTACTAACCCATTTTTAAGACAATGGTTAGGATATCATAACAGGTTTTCACTTTTGACATAAATCTGTATGAATACCAACAACATAACATGATCCAATCAACCAAAATGAACTAAACAAAAGGTTATGTATTACTCATTAAAACTGTAAGAAATATTTTTTAAACCTTCTTCTCTTTTCCTTAGCTTGTATTTGCTTTATTTTCTCTTTGTTCCCATTTCTCTAAGCTACTACAATTAATGTATTCTTTGAGCTTTTATTTTACTTTTAGTAAAATGGAATGAATGAATAGAAAAGAGTCATGTTTATTGTCCCACAATTATTTAGGATTTGACCCACTTACTCGTTTTCATTAATTCATTGTCACTTCCCTATATTACTCAACCCTCTTGGCCCATTAGAGCAAACAAGACCTCTCAGTACCAAGAGGACCTCCCGGTATCGAGAGTTTTTTTTGCTCTTTGGACCCCACATCCTCTTGTACTTTAAGTACTACTTCAAGTAACCGTCGCCAAGTGTTTTTCTCAAAGAATAGAAGAGCAGTACCAAGGATTGATGAGAAAAAAAACGAAGAAAGCAAGATAATACAAGCTTTATCAAGGAAATCATCGGAAATAGCTCAACCTCAATGAAAAAGAGTTTGAAATACATCGAATTGGAGATATGAGAGCAAGGCAAGAGAGGAAGAGTTTGCACCAACACAAACCTCTCGGCACCGAGAGGCCTTTCTGAAGATTGGGCCACGTGCTCTCTTGTACACCTTTGGGTTAGGATCTAGATTTCATACTATGCGGGCTCCTGGATCTACAAAGCAATTTCTCTATGAATATTAGCCCTATGGCAGGGGATCTTTTCCTCCATTTAAGACTATGGATCTTCTTCATCTCCTATCTCCCTTTCACAATAGTCACCTAGGCAGATACTGTTAGCAGTTTTACGCTTAGGAACCTGTCAATCCTAAATACTAGTGACTCTAAATCTCCAAAAAAAACCATAATCAATAAAAATATCAAGTAGATGTAGGCTAGAGATTACCGAACCACTATAAAATTCTTGTGTCTTTACTTTTCTACGCTTTTTTGTTATGTCTACTAGATCTAATCCTACAACATATCATATTTGAATGTTGTGCCACTTCTGACATCTAACACATCTCTTTTAGGATTTTAAAAGATGCAAAATCTAGTGGGAAACTTATTAGATAAATATAGTAAACCAATTTAATTATTATAAACATAGTTATTTTGGTTATATAAAAATCGATCAACAGTACCATTGAACATTTCGTTTCTCATCAATATAGGAATTTGAAGCGATGTTGCTGGTCACAGCAAATGTTACATCGTGCTAAGAAATCACATATGCTTATGGATCGAACTAAGAACTAATGAAGAAATCCTTATGTTTGCCAAAGTCGTATTATAAGCAACGGAATATCAACGAAGAATCTTCAAGTATTACAATTCAAGATACTTTTTAAGAAAAATGATTCAGTATTCAAAAGGTAGTGGAAGGTGTCAAAAACGAGGCAGATGACCTTCAAGGTCCAAGTTAGGAAGAATCTTTATTCATTAACAGAACAATACCTTCAGACATCTATTGGATAAGAAAACCTAATGGGAAGAAAATAACAAGGACATGGAATACCAAAAACTTGAGATTGTAATTTACTATTTTGAATAAGAAAAGAGAAGGATTTCGAAATATTGATTCTAATAGACAGCCCCTGGACTGAGATGCGGTATATTCAACGTAATTTTTAACCTGATGGGGTTAGTGGGATTCGTGAAGCAAAAGCATACTTTACATCCAGCAGAGGACAATTAAATTTTTGGACCCTCCTAAGGGCCCACCAAAGCACACATCTAAGGAAGATAGTCAATAAAGTCTTTGGTCCTGCTTCTATGTTTGGACAAAGCATCCATCCAAAAAGTGATGGTCGATTGAGCCTTTGCTCCCCTCCTCAGACTAGACCAAAGCACTCATCCAAAAGAGATGGTCAATCAAGCCTTTGGTCCTATTTTTACATCCAGTCCAAGCATTCATCCAAAGAGTGATGGTCAAATAAAGCTTTTGAAAGCAACTGTCCACGGAAGGATGACCAACTAAACTCTTGACTCCATGAGTAATCCAACTAAGAACAACCATTTAAAGGTATTCATATTGGCCATTAATCAACTTTCTAAAATAAAGAGTGCATATAACAAAAGAATCATCAAAAGGTTGACCGATACTCTCAATTAAGGGGCATGCAAGAATAAAGAGCTTCCAACAGGACTATAGGAAGTTACCACCTTGCGATAGAATCAATTAGTTCCGATGAAAACTACTTTAAAAGAAACTTTCATACTTTCAAAGATCAATTTTGAAAAGTAACTCTTTAATAGATACAGATTCAATTTTTGTATCAAATGATTTCCAAACGAAGCTATAAGAATTTTTCATATTTCAAAGGTATCTCTGAATAAGTTCGTAATTTTTTTTATTTTTTAAATAAGTTTTCATAAAAGTGTGTGATTGTGTTAGAAAGAACATTTTAAATTATAATGATAATTCTAGATATACATACATACATATATATATTTCAAAGATTGCAAAAGCCCCATGTTTCAAAAAAGAACAATTTTTCAAAAGAACAATTTTCAATGAAATGGTTTGCGATGATATCATGTCACACCCAAAATTTTTGAGTATAAAAGCTATTAAAACGTAGCAACAAAGAATGACAATTTGAAAAGAAGAAGAGGCAAAATAAGAACGGATTTACTAAGCTAAAGCATAAGAAAACTTCTTATGGAGGAAAGGGGGCACGTGTCACATCCAGAATTTTCAAACTTGAATATTAAAGGATAACAATGCAAAACTATTGAAGGTTGATAATGTAAAGCTGTCGCACATTGAAAGATGAAGCTATTATCGCAAGTTGAGAACAAAGAGAAAGTCGCAAGTTGAGAGTATAAAAGCTATCGCAAGGCGAGAATAAAGAAACTCTCGCATATTGAGAAATCAAGTTATCGCATGTTGAAAATTGAAGCTATCATCAATGCAAAAGAACTATCAAAAATATATAAATAAACGTTATCAAATTGGAGATAAATGTTAACGAAATGGATAAGGATGCTATAAGATGTTCTTACTAGAGTACATTGGTGGATCCACATCAAACGAATCAATTTAAAGATATGCAAAAAAGAAGATATAAGCGACATTCAACACTAAAGAATAGTAGTAAATCATGTGAAGAGGTCATTAATATGTAAAAAAATTATGCAATAAATCTTCAAGATACTCCTATACAACTATGCCACCTTTGTTAATTAATACCATAGCTAAGATACCGGTCTGCGTGAACGGCTATAATAATGAGATTATGACATATTACACTATGAAGACCATCCATCTTGCCAACTTACCGATCTACGTCAACTTTGATTGACAATACGAGCAAGTTATACCCCTTTCCAACTGCAATAAATAGAGACTTACCAGTACATAAGAAGGAGCTCCTCTCTTCTTTCTTCTTTCTAGCACAAATCATTTTTTTAGACTTGACATTTCTAAGCTCTCTAAAAGCTTAAGAACTCCTCTAATGGTCGGTGAAGAAGAAAACGACTATAATAAAGAACACATTGATTCTATTTTTGACATTTTGGACTTATAATAAAGGAGACAACTTGTACTTTTATATATTGATCACTTGATAATGAATATTGCATATATAATCATATTTCATATCATTTGTATATGAAAGGAATATAACCTAAACCATAGACATTTTGGATAATTTATAGTTTGATTGCAGGCATATTTGGAATTTTATTTGAATCATATCTTTTTAATTTTGATGTTGGACAAAAAATTGGTTTAACGCGTGCATTTGTTGAATTTGTCCACCTTTGATCATTGTACGACGTAGTATGATGCAGGATAGGTGCTAACTTAATCGTATTCAACATCAACTCTACAGTAGCATGAAGTGTCTTGTCGTTATCTGAGTTGTTAAAGTAGAGCTAATTGAATCATTAGAGTTCGATGACGAGTGATCGAAATGGTAATTGAAATCGTACTCGGACATTGCTAGAAATACAAGGAGAGAGCGAAGCGGTTTGAGCTCAAAAGACTTAGCAACCATACATGTAAACGTCTAGTGTCACCGTTATTGATGAAGAACTTTTGAACGGTTTTCGCCACACCGTTCACCCTTTATGTTTAACCATTATCGATGAGGAGCCTTTGAACGGTGTTCACCACACCGTTCACCCTTTATGTTCACCTAAAATGTTGTCAAACGCTGTCCATAGTTTTATTTATTTGATAGTTTTTACTTTTCAAAGTATTCTTTTGTACTTTGCTTTTGTTAAATAATATCTAGCTATTCTTTTCTGTGGACAACAGATTTGAGCAGGGAACGTTATTCGATCATTACTAATTCGATCAAAAACATTCAATTATTATTGAATTTTTTTGTTGACTGAACAAAAAAAAAATGATGAAACCGGCCGTAGTAGAAAACAATATGATACAGTCAAATATATTTACTTACTATAACTTATTCATTAAAACTTAACATGTTACAAAAATATTGATTTACATAATATTCTAAAAATGAACTAATTCCTTAACCAATCAACTTCTAATTTGAAATTCATAAAAGAAAATTTACTTGTGCTTTTCGGTTCATTAACATGACTGAAAATAATTATGTTCAAGTATTAAATTTTATTATTTATATGTTATCCGATTGTCTTCTATTTTCAAATGATCTTTTAAACTTTATCTTTTAAACTTAAGGTGTATTTTTGAAGTAGATTTCATGATTCAGTTGAATTTATGTTTAAGTGACATTAGTAAGAGTTTGGATATCTGTAAATAGTGACACTTAAAAGCAAAAAGAGGGTAAAAAAGCCAAACTACTGCAGATTGTCCGTAAACGGTAAACAAGATTAGGCGAAATGAAATAATTCAAAAGACTAAAACGACAGTTAATTGGAATTTCCCTATAATCGAGCCATCAGAGAATAATAGCTTTTTTTTCCCCCACCTGTGAAAAGATTGTGTATCGCGCCTACAATGTAATTATGTACGTAGTGTAAAGGTCAAGATGGCAAACGTGGCATATCTATAATCATGCTCATGAAAATGAACAAATCATTGGCATAAAAACAAGAGAACTTACATTTCAAACTAGCTCTTTCATCAGTTTTTCTTTTCTTTTTTCTTTCTCCAAAATGGGTTACTATGCTGAAAGATTATAATTATTGATACTTAAAGCTTCTATGTTAATGATGATTGTAGGACCAAACTGACTCTGCATCAGGGCCACTTGAAAACAACCCTAAATGCTCCATAGGAGGGTTTGAATCCACTGTTTCGTTCATACCACGATGAGCCCACTCCTCCCTGCAGGAATAAAAAATATACGTTTATTAGCAGAAATGAACAAAATACAAAATGACACCAACAACGCAATTAAGAAAAGACATCAACAAATGTCCATGCAGTGTTTATCATACAATCAGATTTTCACTGCAGGGATGTAAAGATATGGTATCATATTAGAGTCATCTTCTTATCTCATCATCATCATTCAACTGATTAGCATCAATCACGTGACTTTCCGTTTTCAATTATTTTTTATCTTAGACTTCTATTATTGGTCAAATTTAAATATTTTAGAGCATTTTTAATACTTTCTTCCTATTTCAATTCAGATCTTCCTTTTCATCTTTTTCTAACCACGCACACAATATATATGTATGTATATTCTTTTCACCGCTGCATCGTTTTAAGGTCTTTGTATGTGTACATACACTATAAATCTTATGTTTTTCTACTTTGGTTCATTTGTGTGTCACTACTAATTTGTCTTTTCACTCACATTTGGAAGCAATCCCAATCCCAACCCCAACCATCCCCCAACTTTTAACTTTTTAATTTCTCCTACAGTTACAGAATTTGTTTGCCTTTTTTTTTTTCAAAGAAAAAAAGGCTTCTAGACTAATACCAAATAATCAGTTCAACATATAACTTGCTCATATCCAAAACAAATTTTCCTACTTTAAGGCATCGAAAAAATTATAACAGACAATCCAGAAGAAAAAAATATAGTTTAGAGAAAAAAACTACAAGCACTTCTACATGTACATAAGTTTGCAAGGGAACTTCATATAATTTACCATATACACGAGTTGAGATAAACCAGCTTCAGCATGAAATTATCCTAAACCCATCCGATCTCCCTACCAATAAAATTCACACTATTCTTGATTCTATAACATTTCAACATATAGAAAAACAGTATGGACACAAGTTGACCGGGAACATCTTTTGATAAATCAGAATGGTGTTGTTGATAAACCAGGATCAGTAATTTTTTACTGATGAAAAAGTCTCTACATTCCTATGCCTGTTAGTCCTATTTCACTCCTTAACTATTATCTCATTACTTCACCACAATTAGCATATCCAATTCAGCATTTTTTTAGGACGATATTCTCGTATCATAAATTAAGCGTCATTAAATTTCAGACCTCATTTGGAAAGAAAAAAAGTGAGATGCAGGCTATATCCAATTCGGTAATTTTATTCAATTATCCATACGAAGATATGAGGTATACTCTCTTTTAAACACATTTAAACCTAGACACATTGTCATCAACTAGTAGACGTTAATAGCGCGATAGATATATCAATTAATTATTTATCAAACAATAAAAACAATACAAAGCATATAATGATAATACAACATAAATTGTATTATTATTAAGGGTAGGCATTCACCAACAAACTGAACCAATCTCACTGAACCGGTAGAATGGTTTGAAAAAACTACCACAAACTGACGGGCCAAAACTTTTTAATACGGTTCAGTTGCAGTTTGAACCGACAATGTCAAAACCAGATCAGATCATTTTTCAACATTTAATGAAGAACTAGAGAATTTTAAGCAGGATAATACATTTTACATTTTGAAATTTGTATATAAAACAAATTTCGTAACTCTTAGTGAAACATTTTGGAAAACCTCTGTTGGACTGTTTAATGTTAGAATGTTAGAAATGCCACTATCCGTAAGAACCACCAAACATCACACGAGTTAGAAAATGCTACCAAACATTCGAAAGTTTCATTATATCAAACAATTAGGGATACAAATGACATCAAACACTCACACTAATAGCTAGAAGTTTTCGGATTTGAAGCGTTTTCTGATATCAGTTTTACGTTTGTAATTTAAATATGAAATGGTGAAATGGTTGTTGGATAAATTTAACTGCTGGACTCGGTTAAACTGTTCGTGAGAATTATAATTTAGTGTATTTTGTAGTTCATAGTATTATAACACTATGAAATTCCCACTCTACCGTATAGAGTAGAACAGCAGATGTTTATTAGCAAAAACGAAAATAACATAAAAAGATAAACATTTTTCAATAAAACATATAAAAAGATATCGACAGATATCATATGATTAATCAATTGAATAAGAAACTTTTAGACTTGATGCCAAAAAATCAGTTCAGGATATAACTTCTTCAAACCCAGATTTAATTCTCAATCTTAAAGCACAGAGAAAATTATAAGAGACAATCCAGAAGAAAACAATGCAAGCCACAGGAAGAACCACAAGCACTTCCGTATGTACATAAGTTTGCACGTGCGTGCAATTTACCCATGTACATGCAGTAGGATAACCAACTTCAGCCTGAAATTATCCTGTTTTTTGAGCCTATCTAAATTTCCTACCTTTGAAGTACACACACTTCTCTTGATTCCATACAATTTCAGCATATAGAAGAATAGTATGGACATAAGTAACATTGGAACATCTTTGATAAATCACAAATGGAGTGGCCTATGGATTAGGGATTAGTAACCATCACTAATGAAATCTTTTCTACAACCATAGGTCTAAAGGTCTTATTTCAATCTCCAAGTATTATCTCATCACTTTACCGCAACTAACATATCTAATACAACAATTTAACCATCGTTACTGATCATACGAAAGCTACAGTCCATTTTCCTCTAACAACAATTTTGACACTTGCATACATCCACCAAACATGCACTTGAGATGCATGCAGTTCTGCCCTGGCCCAGCAAAACTTGAGTTAAGCACAGAGCATCAAAATTTACAGTGAATTAAAAAATAAATGTATTAGTATATCTAGCATTGCAACATATTATTTAGTAGAATGTCTCAACAGCTGTGTCAAACGGTTTTATTCTATGAGGCCACTGGTGCAAGCAAGGTTATTTTTTATGTTCCATCTTAGGTGTAGGATCTATATCTGAAACAAACTGCCATTCTAATACATAATGATTGAATGATTGAGCCAATATTATAAAATCGGACCGGACCGGTTATTAATATTTAATACATAATGAGGAACTCGAGAATTTAGAGCAAGATAATGCATTTAACATGTTGACGTTTGTATATAAATGAGCGGAAGACTGTTGTAACTCTTAATGAGACAGTCTAATACCTCATGTGGATTGTCAGACGTTAGAATGCTAGACAATGCTACTAAATAATAAGGTGCCGAACATTTCTAGAAAATGGTATCAAACATTTGAAAGTTTTCTGGTACCAAAGTAACCATGCAATAAAAAAAGATGATATCAAACTATCACACTAACAGCTGAAAATTCTCACATTTGGAACATTCTTTGATGTCGTTTTAACACGTGTAATTAATTAGTAAATATACTTCAAATAGTCATTTGAAGTATTTGCTATTTAATTACAAATGTTAAAACAATATTAGATATGTACAGAAAATTTACTAAAGTACTAAAAACATTCAAGCTCCTCGAGAAGAACATCAAACGAGTGCTCGATGAGGGAACCAACTTAGCAACAAGTCGACTGCAATGTAAATCAATTACATATCAGCTTAGTTGAACGTCACATAAACTGAGCAAAGGCGATCGAGCATTAATGAAGCACACCAACTCTTGTCGCCTAACAAACACAATGGTATCTCCATCAAGCCTAGTATCCCTAGCAAGGCCATCCAAGCAAGATTTCTTCGAGAGTAGGCTTTATTGAAGAATTCTTTCCACACTACAATGTTTGCTCATTCATTCTATAATCCTAAACCTAAGAAAGAGCACTCCTTACCAAAAGCTCGCCGGTTTAACCTTGATCACGAAGTGGAGTCTCCTGATCCAATTTCGAGCAATTCTTTGGACTTTTTAGCCCCATGTAACAGTGTTAGAGCTCTTTATCTCGATCTATAATGCTATTCTATAAGCTCCTCAACTCAATCGATTTGTGCTCTCCATTAGACTTCTTGACTCGATCCTATGGTGTTCTGTACAAGCTACTCGGTTCCTCAATACATCTCAAACAACCATAACGTTACGTCATCCAGGCGCATGATTGAGTTTTCCAACCCAGTTCTAACCGCTTTTTAGACTCTTCAATTTAGATAGTAACACTAGAGCTTTTCAGCTTACCTCAACAGTCCTTGCCTATCAGGTATTAGCTATTAAGCAAGCTTTGTCAAGGCACACGCCCAAATGTAGAAAAGCATCTGGCACAATCATGCATCTTTCAAAGATCAAAGGTGCAAATAAAGTGCATGAAGTCCAAAAGACACAAAGTAAAAAAGCCAAAAAATCGCGCCTTAATCAATTATACAAAAATTTCAATGTTTTATTATTGCAGACTTAAGTTGAACATTTTTGTGACTTCTGGTTGTTGATTTGTGTTGAATTAATAATGGTATATTCTAAAAATGCATTACTATGCGGTTTTTAAGCTCAAAATTTAGTTTTAATAGCAGCTTCTAACTGCATGTTTTTGTGCAGAAAATACAGAAAATGATGCTTAAGGCACACGAAAAAGCACCTGTCTTGCTCCATTTTGCACCATGACTGCTTTGCTTTCACCTTTAATCAAACTACGCTCACCACTAGACTTTGCAACTCAATCTATCGTACTCTTCTCAGAGTTCCCTCCGAAATGCACTCTTTAAACCCCTCAGTGCTATCTTCAAAGCTCCTTTATGCTCCTTCCAGAGCAAGCTTTTAAATCTTGGATTTAGATGAAATACCAGATTGACATCTTGGTCTCTATCTCGAGTTGAGATCGTACGATCTCGGATGAGATTAGTGTGAAACAGTTAGAAATCATGTTTAAAATCTCGTCTCGTCCAAGTGCAAAAAAAGGATCTTGGGTGGGATCTCGAGTGAGATGAAGGAGATTAAAAATTCTGCTCCAGAGTTTCTTCCTAAGCGCTCTCCTCATGGCCCTTCTCCAAGTGCTCATTTTCCAATAAAGTTCCTCTAAATAAGCTCCCCCCATGACTCTACTACTTAAAATCATCGCCATGGTTAAAGTTCCATAGAGAATCGTACAACTAATACACTTCTTTTATAATACAAACCACTTCCACATTAACTAAATATTACTAGGATGACTACACGTGGTAAGCTCCAACTTGCGACATCATTAGCAACACATGCTAATCACCTTTAAAAGTTTCTATCATATCACAATCCAAATCCTTTGACTGCGTCATCTATCCAAGCAAATAATTTGTCAACAAATAACAATCAAGTGGCAACCATCTTCTTGTCCATATCAATCTTAAATAAAAAACCTAGTGATCCATGTCACATTCAATTAACTAATCAACAAATCCTCGATCCACGTGCCATTACCTGGCCAATCCACTCAAGACATGCAGCAACAATCCAGAATACATCAACAAACACAAATTTGTCATGTCATTAATACATGTGATGATAATGCAATTATAAACACCAACGGTCTGCTATTGACAAAAAATCTTATTTTTGGGAATTGTAAGAACGTTTTGCCAAATCTTCGTTGTACTAAGTACCTTAACAAGCTTATGAATACAAGGAATATTTCCACTGTCGACAAAGGAGTCACATCCCTCAACATGTAAAGTCTACTTGTCATTTAGTGCTTATAATACTGTCATTATTTTCCCTATCCATTGTTGCTTCCTAGCATAGTTACTAATGGCGCACGGCAAAAAGGCGCAAAACTTCTTTGGAGCCTTAGCGCACGGTGTGGCAAATAGCGCGCACCTTTTTAATTTACTGCGCAAATTTATTTATTTATTTTATAAATTTAACGTTTAACAACAAATATAAAAAGTTCAATATTTTTTGCTAAAACATATGTAACCAAAGATTTTTAGGCATTTTGCAAAAAGAAACATCATCTAATACAACATCATTAGCATAGAAATTCAAACATAATAGTTTTCAAAATCCAAAATAATTATACATATTACGAATAAACTAGAAATCCGAGTTCGATTCAGCAATTATGTTTTCCAAATCAAATGTCTGCATCGTCGGAATCATAAGCTTAAACATCTTCATCATCCGTCTCATTTAGATTTGTTTCTTCTTCGTGAAGACATAAAAGAGTTTAAGCAGGTACTGAAAAACCTCTCGACATGGAAGTTCTTCTACATGGATATCTAGCTTCATCCACTCATGCTGCTCTAGTAGCAACACCTCATGTCAAGTCGTCGTCGTCAAATACAAGTTCATCTTTAGCATCGAATCGAATGCATCATCGATACTAATCTTATGCAATTTAAAATGCAAAAAATGAAAATAAATAAAAAATAAACAAAAAACAATAAAATAATAAAAAGATTCGTCATTTTGCGCTGCGCACCATTTGCGCCATTTGGCACGCCTTTTCATGTGCGCCGCGCCACAAGTGAAAATGGCGCAAACGCCAAGCCGCGCACCTTGGCATGCCATTGATGACTATGCTTTCTAGCACTTCTCATCTTTCTTTACTTTTAAGAACATTTTACTTTTAAGTAGCTTTTTTATTCCAACTACAGAATTGCATCCAACTTTTTGTGCTCTTCTTAAATTTCTTACAAAACAAGTACAAAACCGCAACTAGCAATCTATGCTCTCCTCATCATCAAAATTTCCTAAGGGTTAGAACGTGAAATGGCACTAACAATTTATGTTTCTTATTTTTTGGTACACAACTTCATAATGTCTTTTTATTGAAGTTTGAAACCTTCAAGCAACCTAGGATTTACACTTTACATTCACATATATCCGAAAATGCAGGAAGTTTGAGTTACTGGTATTATATAAATAATCCTAAGCCATCCTTATATAAACCAGCCTAGTCGTTTCAACGACTCATTGTATTCTCACCTAGCTTCAAGCTTTAAAGCCATGTCATTTTATTACAAATTCTATCATAATATATTTATCAAAATTTAGCAAATGAAATTTAGAAAGTAAAAAAAAATCATAATCAAAAGTTTGTTGCTGATATTGTGGTCAGCATATTTGCTTAATTTTCTATGTTCAACCCTTATACAGAAATTGTTCTAGTAATTATTCCACCTTTTTATTCAATTTCAGTACGTTCTATATTGTGCGTGTGTGCTTTTTTCTTCGTGCATGTATCTACTTGTTTGATAGAGGTTAGGATAGATGCAATTTGTATATTCAAATGCTACAAAGGGCCATATACACTTTGACTGGTACGTATATCATTAGTTTAGGCAAAACCTACTATATAAAAAGTGCTACAAATTTTTGTAGAAGAGGAATACTTATGAATGAGTGACAAAATTATTACATAAATATAGAGGATTTAAATGCCCGAATATGTGCCATTCTACGATCCAAAAGCCTTAACTACGTCTAACTTACGTCAACCATTCAGGTTTGGAGATGCTAAAGCTATACTTATAACTAAAATATGAATAGTGTGTGCGTGCAAACAATTAAAACTCATGGTGAGATCATAAAATCAAATTCACCAATAGGTACCAATAAAAAATTCATACATATAAATGCTATATTTAAATGTGTGACAAAAAAAACAGCAAAGGATAAGTATCACTATGAAACTCTAAGTTTCTATTATAAAATACTTACTTTGACCACCCATTAGCAGGAGGCACTTCAAAAGGATTCATAGTTGCTGAACTTCTGGGAGTACTATACATCGCTTCATTCTCAACCAGATTGTCTAGAAAATTTGAAGGAAGAAGATGAATGCCTCCATCAACTTGTGATTGCAACTGAAATGGTGAATTACATGACACCCAAGGATAATCTCCAATAGGATTCAAAACCCTTTGTGGAGTAACAATAGTAGGAAGTTTAGGATCGAACTTATCATCTTCTATACCGTTGCTGTGTACTAAGGGATGAAACCAGCTGGTTGGACCACCTGCTAAATCAATTCCATCTCTAGCCAATGGTGAGCCCCACATATGCCAAGTTCCCAAACTACCCCCACTATCTGGCTGACTTGACTGTACAGAATTATTATGCGGCTTTGGAGAGCATGACACATGTCTTTCTTCAGATATTCTCAATCGAGATAAAGGGGACTCAATAGGAGAAGGCTTGCTTACTTCAGCCGAAGCAATGACAGTTTTCAGACCAGGAGGAACTTCAACTTCCCTACTTTCAAGAAACCCAGTACCTAAATCAAAAGGAAAATTATCGAATTGAGGATCTGGTATATAACATGGATCTTCAAATAACTCAGCTTCTTCTACTGATGTATTGTGTATCAGTTCTTTTTCACTAGGCAGCATAGATTCAATAACAGAAGAGTTAGAATGCATGCCAAAGTTGAGTCGATCATCTACAAAGTAATTTGGAGGAGCACTCTGGTCAGTAGCATTCACTTTTTCAACTGCATTGTTATTTGTATCTGGATCAGGAGAAACAGAAGAAGACCGAAATAACTGATGCCATGACTTTTTCGGTGCAGTAGCTACAATCTATAAATAAACATAGAGAAAAATGGTTATATGTCCACGGTTTATCTACTGAAAATCAAAGAAGCAAATCATCAAATGATAGTAATAACTCACAGGATGGCTGTCTTTACGGGCAGCAGATTTCCCAATCATGTTTCCATGAGAATGACTGTCCTTTTTAACACTTCCTGAATTTTGCGCATAATTTACAGCTCCACCATTGGGCTTGCCAACTTTTGAAACATTAATATTAGACTTTGTGTTTCTCCCAAAAAATGATGTTGCACCATTCAAACTTCTGGCATTTGAAAAAAAGTTGCCTTTCACCCTATCAAAGTACTTGGTCCTGCCTGGTGCAGCCTTCTTATTGTTTGCTTCCAATACTTGAGCTTTAAAACTTTCAACCAAAGCTTTTTGCCTTTCAATTTCGCTCTTCTTATCAAATTCCATTTTCTTCTCGTATTCTCTGCCCATCCTCTTTTCAATCTCTTCCCCATCTGAATTACTTCTACTTGAATAACTAGATGCTTTATCCTTCTCCTTCCTCCTATCTTTTCTCTTTTTTTCAGCCTCCTTTTTATTCTCTTTTTCACCAGCGGCATTCGAATTTGAATTCACATTGACCTTTAACCGTACTTTCTCTGCCTCTGCTATCTCCTCTCTCAGCTTTCTGCGTTCTTCCACTAACCTTGCCACTTCCTCCCTTTGCTTCCTTTCTTCTTCCTCCAGCATTTCTCTTTCTAACCTTGCCTGTCTTTTTTCCTCAGCTTTTCTTCTAGCTTTTTCTACCCGACTTTCTTGAAAACCACCTCCATTATCTCCTCTCTTGCTATCACCATTACTCTCACCATTAACCTGATCACCCTCCCTTGATCCAAGCCTTAAAACCTTGCTAAATACACGTCTAATAAAGAAAAAAGCCAAACCCATTGTCCTAAACAGAAAAACTAAAACACCTGAATAAGATTTCATTGCCAAACAACGCATATCCTCGTTATGCCTACCTTGCGTCAACCAATACCCGCTTGGGCAATAATTCCATTCTGGCAAATCAAGCACGGGTCGTTTTGATACATGTCCACAATAGCTACACAAAAATCTTCTACCAGAAGGGTTTTGCTCCCTATATGGAGTCAAACAATTCCTACACCTACGAGTGGCAATCTTCTTTAGTTTCTGAAGCTCAATGGCCTGATTTATACGTTCCTCTCTAATTCTAGCAGATCTCCTAGCTCTCCAAATAGAAATCTGTGGCATCAAAAACTCGTACCACAACAAAGCAATAGCAAGAACAGAAACACACGCAACTCTTGGTATAGTGACCTCAAATCGGAAATTTGGGGGCAAAAATTGGGATAAAAACCAAAGTAAAACCATGGGAATTACAAGCCAAGGCAGCATAGCTGCAATTCTTCGGGAACATCGCTGAACGGCACAAAGTATGCACATTTTATCGGAAATATAAGAAAGGTCCAAGATCAGGGTTTCGAATTAGGGAAAACCCAAAAGAAGGGATTCGGTAATTAGGTTTTGGTTATAGAGGAAGAGTGGTAAAATATTGTAGAGATAGCAAACTTACAGGAATGGAGAGAGCTTTAGCTGCGGCGATCGGAAATCGGGTGTAAATGTTGCTGTATTTATTATTTGTCGTCAGAAGATTGCGAACGAGGAAAAGGATAATTGCCACAGTTTTGCTTTTCTCTGGTTTTTGTTTATATTTAATTTTGTTTATTTTTACGACCAATAAAAGCATATTTTCAAAATACCTTCAAGATATATAGGACAATACTTTCTTGTTTATTTGCATCCAAAAATATACGCATATAAAAGTGTTTTCCAATAGTGACTTGTGATATGTCAATGGATATTGTGCTTTTAACATTTTCTATACTCGGAGTATTAAATGACACAGTATGAAGTTATCTATCCATTATATTTGAAGGTGGATTCTTAGGAACTGAATGAGCATTTGAAAAGAGAATAAAAATGAAAGAAAAATGTGTTTTTTGTTACATGAAAGAACTAGAAACTTAACGTTATATTATAATAACAAGTAAATAGGCATAAGGAAGAAGTTGCAAAAAAATTTAGTTTAAGGGACAACAAGTTTGCTTTTAGCCTGAAGGACACTTTTTAGTGTAAACTGAAGGATACTTTTTAGCGTAAATCACAGAATGGTAGTCTTTTTAGTGTAAACTGAAAATGATAGTTACAACTATCATTCTGTGATTTACACTAAAAAGTGTCCTTCAGCCTAAAAAACAAACTTCTTGTCCCTGAAACTAAATTTTTTTCTAACTTTTTCCTTTAGCCTAAAAACCCCTTATAATAATTATTGATTATTGTTGATTTATATTTTTTAAGTTATAACCAAAATAAATTAAATGCAAAATTCATTAAATAATATTATAAATTTCGAAACACATGTGAGAAATAATGAGAGTAAAGAAATACAACAATATAACAATGTTATACCATAATTTTGCTAAGTCAATATATGATTTTAATGGTATTTAGCTAATAACTGAGATATTTAAGTCCATAATTGACGAGGAATTGTTGTATTTCGGATATAATCGAAGCCATTGATCTATTGATAATTTTATCATGAACTTCAAAGTTACCCGTGCGACTCAAATATACATATAACCAAAATTGCTCAACTTTAGTCCATGCGACTACTTATATAAATGCCCAGACGACGTAAATATATTTAGCTTTTAACTACATAAGCCAACTCGGTCAAAATTCAAGAATAAATGATCATATGTCGATGCCCAAAAATTTGAGCTTAGAAGTGACTCCAAATAATAACCAAAAAACGAATCCTGGAAATCCTGTTAGTCCGCCACATGAACCAATTATCGAAGCGACCATCAATTTACTCAACTTCAACAACTGGGCTAAATTATAGATCTTATGCACCTTGATCCATCAACATTGTCTTCACTCCAAATATTAGTATTGAGCCACCTAACATGAAGTCTTTTGTCTTTCTTTTTCAGGAGCACAATATGAAGTTAACTACCTAATATATTTTGCGATGTGTTCTTTTGTGAAGCCGAAAATGTGTTTTTGTTTATATGAATAATTATTTGAAAGGGGTAGAATATTGGTTTTTTATTTATAATAGTTATTCATAATTATTGATTTTTATTTTTCTATTATAGCTAAAGTAAATTGAATCTGAAAGTTCACTAAATAATATCAAAAGAATTGAAATACATTCGAGAAAAATGGTAATAAAGAAATACGACATTGCAATATTTTAATTCTCGGAATCGAGCCGGATTATAGCGGTTGAGATGGGTAGATTTCAAAAAAGCGTCCTACTTTGGATCATAGTGGGCTCATGATGTCTAATAGGTTGTTCTAGATCTAATCTAGATTATTTAAAAAAAACAATTTTATTTAATTTTCTAATTTAATTAATTAAAGATTTAATTAAAATTGATTTGTGTAAAGTTTATAAGTGTATCATTATATATTCATATGTGTATATTGTGCATGTGCAACAAAATAATGTGTACATAGTTAACTTACATGTATATAAATATTGGGATTTACATATATAACGTATGCATTTGTCATTTATATACATATTAGTTGTCTGAAATATTATTTAATACACACATATACAATATATTTTATAATTAAATTTCAAAATTTATGTTATACTAAATATAATAACCTTTTTTCCTTTAAATATATAACTATTTTGAACAATCACTAGGATTTAGATTCAAATTAATACCCAAAATATCAAATACTTTGACTTAGTAAAATAATTTGAATTTCAAATTTAAATCTATAAAAAAATATCTTTTTGTCATTCAAAATACATATATACATATTTAATATAATTTATTGCCTAGAGGTTTTTTTTGGATTTTATAATAAAATAAATATAAAGTTTACATATGATATACTAAATTCTTTTCGGCCAAATTTCTTATTAAAATTTCCGAAAGTAATTTAAATTTGTAATGTGTGTGTGTGTTTATACATAAATCGATATAAGTATTCATTCAAACACTAAATTAAATATTTACATTGGGTAATTTATTTTAAAATCCAATGTATATATATAAAGAAAGTATGGTTGAAAATAAAATTGGAATTTATTTATTTAAATAACCATATTGATTATCAAAAATCAATTAGTGATATTAAATTACATGTAAAACATGAAGCGACTAATGTGTGTATAAAACTGTGATATAGTAACTATTGCATGACAAGTATAATATGTTATGTAAATCAGAAATTATACCTTGAGGATGTTGCCTTTGAACACGGTTAGTTAAATTTTACTAACTTAATATTTGCTTTCAGTGGTGTTTAGGTAATAACTGGGATATTCAAGTTCATAATTGCCTAGGATTTGTTGAATTTGGCTATAACTAAAGTCATTCATCTATTGATGATTCAATCTAACACTAGAGTTAATATCGAAAGCCCAAGTGGTTGAAATATACTATAGCATAAATGGCTCAACTTTAGTATGTGTGACTCAATATATGAATTCCCAAATGGTGCAAACATATTTTTAGCTTTTATAGTTCTACGTAAGCCAACTCAATCAAAACCCAAGAGTAAATGATCATATATCGAAGTACAAAGAGTTGAGCTCAAAAGCGGTCAAGATAAAAACAAGATTCAGAACTCAAAAGTCCCTACTAGTTTGTCACATGAATCAATGAAACGACCATCAATTTACTCAACTTCAACAAATGGGCTCAATTATATGTCTTATGCACCTCAATCCACCAACCCTTGTTCAATAATGCGAGAACCTAGCAAATATTTCGAGCGAAATGCCACATCGGCACAAATAAGCCAATAGAGACTCCAAGAGAAGAGCAAAGTTAGTCGCGTATTCCATCAACAAATAGCACATCATCAATCTGCATCATTATTCGTGCTACTAAATACGACATGTGTCTCTATCATAGCCTTCTCTTTCACCAAGTCAACAATTCATGGTGAAATCTCTCCATTAATGGTGGAGCTCCAAAATTACTAATATTTAAGGACTCATTACACTAGAAAGTGGGATCTTATATGCATTTCTTGTAACCAAACTCTGCTAAATTTTTATCTCATTTTAATTTTCCTCCAAAAACCTAAGAACTCAAGCTTTGTACAAGGAAAAAAATGGCTACCAAGATAGTTTCATTCTTCTCAACCAAAACTAATAGAGTATTAGCTGACAATAGATGTATGGTAAATCCCAAATCACTATAAATTTGTTGTCTTTTACTAGTTTCTTTGGCTTTTTCTTTTTTATATTCCAAATGATCTTGGGCTCCATGGTCTTGAGTCCATTTCTAAACTCTAGGACTCTACGTTCACCACAGAACATAATTTTTAGCCTTGATGTGCCGTTGTAGCAAAAAACCAAACCAACATTTTTTTAACACTAGTAGGTCCCCCAACCACTAATTTTGCCACTGCTTGCTGCTGCTGTTTGCTACTTACTATTTGCTTTGTTTTTTGTACTACAACAATGAAGATTAATATATCAATGGTAAGAAAGAAATCAAAAATTCTTTGAATGACACCATGCTAGTTGAGTTTAAGGCTTAAGGTGTTCTCTAGATAATACTATTGCTAGATTTTCTTTTGTGTCATCACTTGGTGATAGAGTTAAGGATGTGTCATAGGGGAAATTATGTGATTTATTTTATAATATAACTCTTGTATGAGAACCTTATTCGAAATAAAATATGTTTTTTATTTTGATTTTTTATTATATTAATGTTATAATGTGATAAGAAATGACCGGAATACATTAAATATATACATATAGAAAATCTTTAGGAAAAGTATTTAATAGATAATAATTATGAAAGTGTTTATAACCATTAGTTTTGAATCGAATATGTAAAATACTTATAATTAAAATGTTTTTAGTCAAGATGAATTGAGAAAACGATATCGATATATTCGTTGAGACTAATGTACTCTTTCCATATGATGGATGATGAAGTATTTATGACCATTGGGTATACCAAGAGATTACATACTAGTGGTTTATCAGAAAATCACGAAATGACTGAATAAGAATCTTCTATAAGCTAAGCCAACTAAGTCAAAATAGAAAACCTTATGTAACGATGTGTAGTGGCCTTTGGACTTAAGAGTATTGTTGATCTAGGTATATAAACTATACTTTGATTATGGTCAATCACATGAGCTCACCATCGTGTTACAACCAAAGATGTGTACAAATTAAACTACTTAAAGTGAAACAGTACTCAAAGGAGGATTCATGTCCTTCATTGTAGAAGTTTGGTATCACCGTAATTAATAGTCAATTTAAAGTAAAAATCTCTAACCAAAATAAATCGGTAATGATAAATGGTATTCAATTGGACCAAGAGCTTTAAAGTAGCATTGCAAATTAGCTACGGATAATATTGGTATTTGACCATTGGATAAATGCTAGATATATAGTGATATAGTGACGACGAAAGAAAAACGTGCATAAAATATTGTAACAAATGTGTAGCTTGATAAAAATTAGAAATTGGATTATGCTTAAATGTTCAGCTAAACTCATGCCTGATTATGTACGTCAATGAAGTCCATACAAGTTTTAATATTTAAATCGTTTAAATATTAATAAGGACCAAACTCACACCGAGGAGTCAACACAACCATATTGTTAGCAATTTATTGAGTCTAACTCATTTAAATTAATTTGTAGATGTCATAAACTACTATTAAAAATTATTACACGTGCTATATTAAATTTTTATAGCTTTTAACTATTTGTTTTGGTCCTTAAAATTAAATAAAATAATATGTAATTGTTACAAATTAAACTAATCAAATATATGTTCTAAAACAAATAATTAATTAATTTATATATGATGTGAACTAGGCCCAAAATCATGGAGCATCCATGTACAAAGGGGAGTGAGCCAAAGAATGGAGGGGATGAGGTTTGAAGCTTCTTTTAACCTAGATTAGATCTAGATTTGAAAAAGAAGGAAAAGGTGGAGATATTTGATTTGTTTAGTAGCTATAAATAGCCATATTTCTTTCATTAAAAGGACACATGAAAACAAATGTAGCTTCTATTAAATATGTCGGAGCCTTAAAGCCGAGACTTACACCCAAGCGGAAAGAAGGAGGGATCTATAGTTTGAGTGGGAGCTGAGATCACAAAGTGTCGTTAACTAGACATATATAAGGTAAATGTTAACCTTTATACATATATACATACATGCATATATATATATATATATATATATATAACATCACCCACTTTGAGATCTAAAATAGATGTTGATGATGCTGCAGTCATCACAAAGTCATTTTCAAATGACGAAGTGAGTTCAGTATTAGTTTGTACAGCATTAAGTAAATAAAGCAGCTACATATATTTGCATTACATGGATTTGTTTTACAAGGTTCAAACCCTTCTCATTCCCATGCAGGGGTAAAGACAATAAGAAAATAAGAGTAGTTTCGTGCTCGACATGTAAAGATGCCAATATAACATAAAACCGGTTATAATTCCTGATTTTACATAGCTTATTTTCAAATAACTTTTATTAGCTAAATAAGCCTCCTGCTTTGCTTTTGGAATCTTTAATACTCCTTCCAAATGGTACATGTTTGAACCATAAGCTCCGCCTACTTGAATGAGTACCCGTGAGTTTAAAGGAAATGATAAAAACATGGCTCAGACCTAAAGCCTAATATAAGTAAAATATTTACTATAAGCATCCATAGTAAGACCACACTACTATAGCATAGAACGAGTTTTCCTCTCACTTTAACTTCATAGAAACTACATCATCTCATGTAAACAAATATTACATTGAAAGCAACATGTATTCAGTCCATAAGTATACCCTACACTTGCCATCTAATTATGAACCACGTCATATTTATATTTTCAATTCAAATTAAGTATACCATATACATAACATCCAATTATAAACCATTCTATTTAGAAAACAGTCATCAATCTAAACATCACTAAATATCTAATTTAGGTGTTCATCTTTAAGTTTTAATTAACTTAGTTTAGTGATTACCTCCTTGGGTTGATCTATCACTAATTTTTATCTTTTCTCGAATAACATCACCTGATGAAATAGCCATTCATTCCACCAATGGAAGCCGTCTTGACTCTTCTAAAAGGTTGAATGCAAGCATCTTGAGTACATTCCAGTAAGTGTCCTTATTGAGCATCAATAACCCCACTTAGTCCTTGAGCCGCTAGCATTCACATTGCCGATTTATTTATTTATAACACTACCCTAATGTTTTGGCATCCTGGCATGGAACCCTAGCATATCTCCCTTTTAGAGTTTATAAATCTTTTAGGATTAAAACCTATCGTGGTACCCTACCATATACCATTGGATTGTAGACTTAATATTCAAGGCTACCTGCCATCCAATAACTCCATGAGCCTGTATACCTTTACAATCATGATTCAACACCTTTCATTCATTTATAGTGTACCTTATGCTTCATTTAGATCAAACATCTTTATCTTTAATTAAATGGTACCCTAAAATTCTTCTTTTATTTCAGCCCTATGAAATAGTTGATCAACGTTTGAAAATTATCTTTCAAGGTGCAATAAGCACTTCTTATTTTACTTAGAAAAATTTAGCTTTCTAGGCTATCGCAATTTGAACTTAGCTGTCGCATATTTGCTATCCCCTAATCATCGCAAGTTAAGCCTAGTTATTGCATATTTGCTATCCCATAGCCTTCGCATGTTGATTCTTCTAGGCCATCACTAGTTAATTCTCAAGTAGCAATCACATACTGATAGTTACTTTGACTATCGCAAGTTGGGCTTCTGTATGAGTTATTACAGGTTGATAGCTTCCCAAGCTATTGCGCGTTAAGCCCCTAAATAGTTATCGCACATGGACACTTCTCCTAGCTATCATACATTGGTAGCTCGACTAGTTATCGAATGTTGAGCCAAAGGTAGACTTACCCAAGCCTTCTCACATTGAGCTCCCACTAAACTATCACATGTTGTTCTGCCTCTAAGCCATTGCAAGTTAAGGCACGTTTAGCTATCGCAAGTTGATAGCAATCAAAGGTTGAGCTCTTTTGGAGCTATTACACACTAGATTTCCCATAGCCATGACAGCTTGATAACCATAGTGTTATCACAGGTTGACAATCTATAGACTCGCACATATTGATATGGCATGTTCATAGTTAACTTGAAAACCATTTTGTTGCCTTATTTAGTACTTACTTTACACCAAATCCCATTTGGTGTTGAATTATTATTAGTTATTGGGTTTCTTTTATATTTTCCTTTTAAGAGCTTGTTATACGGCTTCAATTGATTAATTAATTATCTTTAATCAATTAATTCTTCCATTTTACCAAATAATTCATATAAAATTGAAAATTGATGGGAAAAATCCAAACAATTCATTAAAATTCCAATTTAACATATTCTACCCAATATTAAAATTCTAGGTCAAAATAATCAGTTTTAAAATTTTTAATAAGTGGAAAATAGGCCAAAGGACAAACTCTGAAAAAAAATTAAACCAAAGGACAACAAGTTTCATTTTTGGGCTGAAGGACAAACTTTGAAAAAATTAGGTTGAAGGACAATGCTAAATATAGCTAGCATTTCGTGCAATATAAAATTGAATATAATGCTAGTTATAACTAGCATTTTATATGGTGTAAAACTAAGTATAATGCTAGTTATAACTAGCATTGTCCTTCAATCGAATTTTTTATTTAAAGTTTGTCATTCGGCCAAAAAATAAAACTTAGTGTCTTTCAGCCCAATTTTTTAAAAAGTTTGTCCTTGTTCCTTATTCCCTCTATTAATAATTGATTATCCTAAAATTATCCAGTTTCTCAATTTAGGAAATTCATGGAAACACCAAGTAAATTCCATAAATCATGAAATTAAAAACACAACATTGTTTTATCATTATAAACATGATATAAAATTATCAAGGCATTCGAATAAGATTAAATCATGTTTCGCCCTAAAACATAAATAAATTCCTTCCATCTAAATTTCAAAACACATTCAAAGCTATGTTTAATCATCCAGAAATATTTATCATCATAAAAAACATTCGTTCACAATCCAATCCGAACCCAGATGGATCAGGAAAGGTTTTAGGGAAAATTTTATTCACCTTGGTTAAGAATACCTTATTTAAAATCTTTGATTTAATCCTCTTTCTTCTTAAGGTTGAAATTTTGAATTCTTCTAGCTTTAATTTTCCCTTCCTTAGCTTGAAAATGATGGCCGGCCTTGTGTAGATTTAGGGATTTTTTTGTAAAATGAAAGTGAAGTGGAATGAGAGAATATGGATAAGGGAAGTAGGTTACTGATTTTTGCTTAAGCTAATATCACTTCTAGCTTAGTCTCACCAATGCATCTGCCTCAACACAAATTCTTCTTACCCTAAAATTTGATTTATTTATCATCATTAAAATGGCCAACTTTAATTGTTTTAAGTACCCTTTGTCCATTCAGTTAAATTTTGAATTATTGACACCAAAATCAACACCGAAGAGTTAGCTGTAGGGAACCTATAAAACCTAGATCTAGAGATAGTATTTAAAATAACAGAAAATTAAGGGAGAGACATAATATTTTTATAGTGGTTTAACAACCTCTGGCCTACTTCCACTTTATAGTTTCATTAATTGTTGATTTTACAGAGTTTGTCAGAGATCATAAGAGAATAAGTCACTAGTATATGAGTTAGATAGTATATAAGTGCTAGAATTGCCTAGAGCAGCTGCCTTAATGACAATTGTGTGGAGGAAGAAGATGAAGAGGAGGCAGAGCTTCTGCGTAATGATATCAAAAATTAGCTCATATTTTGGTTGCACTATGGTTTGTATTTATAGGAGAAATAGTCGTGTTGGATCAGAAGTCCGCTTAGAGTAGAGTCCAGATATTAGCCCGAAGCCACTTGCAAAATCGCAAAGCAACCTAAGTTAAACAAAAACATTGGTGCTAACTTAAACATGTTGATGATGACATGTTTCCTAAGTTTGGATTACATCAAACTTTCTTACATCCTGCTTTCCCTATTTTGTTGCGTCCATGTTTTTTCCATCGATTGTTGGTCGATCGTGTTGGCTTATTCGAGCATTTTAGCTATTACCTCTTCAACTTTTGAAATAAGTTGTTCTAAACCCTTGGAATTTAATTAAGCATACATGGAAGAGGTTGAGAATAACTCATGTGATGTTGGAGGGGATGAATGGGAGCAAAACAAGTTGGCATCGAGATGAACAAGTCGGTATTGAGCTGTCCCCTTAGCACATTTTTGGATGATTTTCCTTTTGAGCTATTTCTTAATTCCAACTAAGCATTTCTCTAAGATTTCAAGTTGTTTCGTCTTCATTTCGATATTATAATTTTGGTTGACTTCTGCTCGGTTAAAAATCCGGTTAACATTTGCCCCCCTAGATTATGCTTTCATTGAATACAAAACATGCTCTGGATTGAGAAAAGTCATGGATTGCTATTTTATGAATTCCAATTGATTGCTTGAGTGCCATTTTGAGACATCGCTTTTACTTCGCCTTTCTTGAACAATTTCATTAACTATCTGCTTTAATGTTTGCTTATATTTCTTTCTTCTGCATTGGCAATGCAGTTTGCATTCCAGAAACTACGTAATGCTTTAGGTTGTCGTGTAGGTTCTCTACAACGAACTTGAGTCAAATTAGAGGGAAAATTACAAGTCGATACCAACTTAAACATGTCGGTACCGACATATTGCCTTAAGAACACTCTACTTAAACATGTTGGTACCGACATGAATAGGCGTATTTTCTACATATTCTTTTGGTTCGGGAGCTTTATAGCCCAACCCCTCACTTGAACCTTCTCACTTTTGCTTTTCCATTCGCCTTGTGCTTCATCCACTATTCAACATCTTTGTTGCCAAATTAGAGCTTGCAATGCCACCATCGCTACTGGTCATCTTGACCTCCAAGTTTGACCGCCTCTTGGCTTACTACAGTTGAACCTAAGCCATCATCTCAAGCCCGATCTAGCACTTAAACCCGAACCAATGCTTGAGTCGATTATCTCCTTCGATCTCCGAAGCTATTAGGTAGCTGGCGATATTGGTGGCAAACTTGGGTGAGCTTCACATTGCTGACCACCATTGGATTTGGGGGATGAAGTGGAAAAAGGTGAAAATCCATCCAAGGGCATAGTCCGGTTCCGATCTAACCATTGGTGGACTTTGAGCCTCAAACTCACTTGAGGGCTTTGCAATATTAACTAACATCCAAGTTTTTCCAAATGCTATCTCCCAAGTTCCATGGTGTTTTCAGTGCACAGCTAATGACATGGTGCCCGTTGGGATGGTCAGCGGTGCAATCGCTTCGGATAATATCTAGATTATCAAATGAATTATTGCTTAACATTTGATATTGACATTGCACAATGCTATAATTTATATCACACCACACTAGGCTTTACAGTGGTACAACTTTTAATTTTTCTGATGTTACTTGTATGTTGAGTTTTGATAGCTATGGCTCATAGATGTTCCGAGCATCTCTCCGCTCTAATTGTAGGCCAGTCAACTTTTAGATATGCCGAATCAGATACCGAGTCAAGTTCGACCATGCTTCTTTTATACGACACACTCCAACATCATATGTACTCCATCATACAAATCAACAAGTTGAACAACCTCCCTTGGAGGATCTTCTTGAGCCAGTAGAGGGTTCTGAAGTTTAGGCTGCCCCGAATACCCTTGACGATGATGAAATATTGGATGATCCTACAGATTCAATTGCTTTGAAAAATCAAGTAGAGGTCACTTAGGAGGATTTGTGAACAACATGGCATCCTATTCGAAGATATTTTGGTTTCCATGCACCACCAACGGGAACATCACCCTCTGGTTTGGTATACCGCATACAACCGATATATGTGTTTGGCGGGGTGCGTCCCACTATTCGATCAGTTCATATGATGAATTCTACATTTAATGAGGCTGGCTCCATCTCAATTGCACCCCCAATAACCACACCTTTCTAATAATGTGTTTATTATATTTTCTTATCATTTGAATTGCATTTTGAGTGATGAAGTGATCTGATACCTTTATAACTTTAAACATTGCAAGGGAAATCCTTCCCTTGCATTTTTGGAACAATCCAAGGGGCGTAGAATAGAGACTGGCACCTGGAATAAACTAAGTTACTTTAAACATGAATTTTTATTTGTATGTTGTCCACCCGATTTCACATACGGTGGTTGTCCAAGCATGATTTTCGCTTTCATTCTTTTCATTTGTGATCACTTCACAATTTTGTTTGTTCAAATTGTCTTCCTTTGTTCTTTCAGATGTGCCAAAAAGGCCTAATAGTATGACCCTAGCAGAGAATCTCAGGCCACTTTATGTAGTTCCCAATGCGTGCAGTGAGGCAAGGACATTGATCATCGATGAAAATCTCTTAGCTTGTAACTTGTTGGAAGCTAGTTGTAGCATTGGACAAATCCTGATGGCCTCATATAGTGACGAGAATGACTTCCCATCCAAGAATGACGGCAAGGATCTGGTAATGCCTCCAGTCCTAAATCTGGTAGCTGGAGCTGAATAAGTTTAAGAACATGTTGAGGAAGGTGAAGGTGGCGAAGCAAGCCACGATGAAGTTGATATGTGACAAAAGTCTCTTAATAATGATGGCAATGATGATGAAGGTTTTCTTTTGAAGCATCACCTTAAGGTAAGGATCCTTTTCATGCAGTATGACACGATCTCCACAAGCTACGATGATGGAAGAGTGCCTGTCCATCTTTTGGAGGACCCTTATGCAAATTTCAGGTCGATTTCAGATGATATCGGTTCTTTCATTCTAGATAAGTTAGAATCGAGGGGTCTAGAGAGTGACTTGCCAACGACTTATGTAAGGGAGATCTCTCCCATTAGCAAAATTCAAGCCCATGGTCCGTCCGAGGGACAATAGGAGACATACACACACATATGCATAGTACTTTGCTTATTTCACACCATGTGTTATTCTATCAAAATTTGCTCATCTTGATTTCATTTGTATGTTCAATGGAGCATCACAGCATGTTTGATTCCCTTGGGGACCAGATGGTTAATTATAGGAGCCACAATTTACGAACATGCTCCTATGGCACCAGCCACGATTCAGACACCAGCAGGCATTCAAGTCGAGATCAGAGTGGCCGAGACAGGGGTTATCATTCGCACGATTCGTCTTCAAAGCATACATCTAGGCCACCTCTACCCAGTAGTTGGGAAAAACATTCTGAACGACCCGATGACATTTTGCTTGAGGATGTCTCTCGTATCCCTACATCGTCTCCTTACTCCACATAGCAAATAGTGCCTTCTCGTGCACACCAACAGTCCGTGCAATCATCAAAACACATTTCCCCTGATTCCTCTCACCGCTATAAGACTAATAAGAAGGCTACTGAGCCTCCAACTTTCATGATGGAGTAATAGATCACATCCAACCCTTTGATGGCTAAAATAAAAAATCGCAACCTAAAGATCTGTTTTGAGGGCATTAAGTTTGTACCTAATCTGAAAGGAGATCCTACCATAAGTTAAAGACCAGACTATGGCTTATGTCGACGATGTTTACAATCAGTAGTTTATATGGAAGAGACTCGCCGAGCAGATTTTCGAGTATGCTGAGACGGTGAGTGTTGAGGATCAAGGGTTGAAGCTTGCAACTAACCAAGACAAGGAGATGATTGCTCAACTTGATGCAGAAGTTGCCGATTCAAAGAAGGAATAATCGAATATTGAACAAAAAGTCAAAGACCCAACTAAAGCAATCGAACGGGAGAGGAAAGATCATTTGAGCCAGATTGAATCTGCTATCGAAATCATGTTCTATCAGCAGTGAATGATCTTCTAGCAAAAGAAGTAGCGGAATTAAAGCCGCAATATAGAAGCATGAAAAACCAATAAGAGAAAGAACAAAAGAGAAAGACGGTGCTCTCATGAAGCTCATAATTATTGTAAGGAATTGCTGGATGCACGTAAGGAGAGGGATGATGTGCTGGCTCACACTAAAAACATGGGTGAATGGTTGCTGCCACAGAGAAGTGGATCAAGGATAGATCTAAGGCGCTCATCATTAATTATAATGCCAACTAATCAAGTTTAGAGACTTTGAGTGGCTTGGAAAAAATTACCTTAGAGCTCTAGCTTTATCGTGGAATAGATCGTGCGAGAAGAACAATAGGCTTTAGAAGGAGGTAAGATGAATCTAAAGGAGCTAGAGCACGAGATCCTTATTTCAGGTGAGATCGAAGCACTCAGAGCTAGCGAGCTTACTTTGCATCCAGAGTTGGCTACCATGGTCTAGAAAGACCAAGCCTCAGGCTCATGCACGGGAACTACACCTTAAGATCCTAGTATGGGACTCACTTCTGGGCTCCCATCCATCACCATCTCTCCTCAGATTCCCTGTATAATTCGAAAGCTCTACATAGACAACATTATGTCCCTCCGTTCCAGAGAGGAAATCTGATGGCACTCCTGCTCACATTGAATCTCAGCTTGGCAGAGGTATCCTATTGATTATCCCCATATTTGAGAAGATTTGCATGACACTAGTCGATGTTGCTAATATCTCCTTTCATCTTTCTCAAATTTTAGGTTAGCCCATGATTGTTGTCTCCCTAAAGGAAGGCATTAAACTGGGTCGACAAGCAACAACGACTGGATCAATGGTCGTAACCGTTTCTAAGACAATCCCAAGTATTCCAGTTGGTGATACTCTAGGCCCAGGCATGCAAATAATTCATGCTTTGGAAGAGGAGATGACTATTGACCTCCTTGGAGCCCAACCTAAGGAGGATGTTGTTGTAAATGGGACTTCTGATCCTTCTTTAGGGTCAGCATGCAAGAGTTGCTCCACACATAAGTCTTGTTGGCTAAGAAGATTAAGAGAAGCTAGTTGAATTTATTCTTCCTTCTCTATCAATGGTTTTACTTGGAAATGTTGTCTTTGTCCCAGCTACTCTTTCCATGCCCGGGAGTACCCAAGGTGCACATGTTGGGTCTTCATATAGCAACCCACCTAAAGATCGAGGAAGCGGGGTAGGGACAGAAAAAAACCAAATGAGCCCGGTGCACAATCCTTTGGGGAAGAGAAAAAGAAGAAGAAGCGTAAGAAATGATCATCCATTTGCTTTTTGCTTTTTGGTAGTATAGCCATATGATTTGTTTTGTTTTAGGATAATTTTGTTCGATTTTAGCCCCCGCTTTTTATTTTTTGGTTCAGTGTTATAAAACTTGCATCTTCCTTCAAGTTTTATTTCGATGTGAATAATAAAGACCTTTTGTTCTATTCAACTCTTTTGTGAATTTTCTTAAGTCTTGAGAAATGTGCTTGTCATCTCATTCATGTGTTTCCTAATCACTTCTCATCATCACTATTAGACAAAGTTATTTGTCCATTTTGTTACTTATTGGTCTAGTCCCACCATATTAGGGATGGGAATTGATTTTATTGTCATTTTAGTAAGTGAGATATGATCATTAGGGTGTACATCTTCACATGCCAGTATATCACCATGTTTGATTTTGGAACTTGGTCAAATTTCAATCAATTGGAAAGGCAGTTTGAACATCATTTTCAAGAAGGTTTTGAGTATGATCACTCCTAACTCCGGGTGTCGATCGAAGCAATTTATCTTTGGATGACCATTTAGACATCCTTCCTTGGGATGCATGTTTTGAGCACGCCAAAATTTAGGCGTTAGCTGGGGTTATCCACTTAAGACAGTGGTTTAAACATCCCCATCTAGGATGTTCATTCTTAATCGTGCCTACCTTCTAGCATTGATCAAAGTTCGTACAAGACTCCACCTATCTTTAGGCGCTGATTTTTGGCTTGCTGTTCTCTGGACAAGATGTGGATGCTCTGCCAAACTCAAGGCACGAGTTATAAGGGAGAAATGTCTCATTCTACCCTTGAATTTTTATATTTCTATCCCAAGTTATTGGTCGAAAGAGTTTTTTGGCATCTATCTCTGCATGCCTAGAGTGGTCACTTGAAGTGTCTAATCATGGACCGTGGTAGGTTATTTGGTACTATAATCCCGCCTTTCAACAAGCAGTATACAGACTAACTTGACGAGTCAAACTTGCAAGCTATCATGGTAGGAAGCCTAAAGAGATAGCCTCAGAGTTTGGAATCCAAGTGCAAACGGAGCCAAGGGGCAAAGACTAAACCACTATAAGTATCGAGGACGAAGAATCCACTAAAGTGGTGGATCGGTACCGATCCAACTTCTTGGATTAATACAGATCCATGAACCTTTGGAAAAACTTACCCCTACTCTTAATAATCGTAAGTCATGATGCCAAAATCCTATTTCAATTACCATTTCATCTATTCCATGAAATTCTCTACTGATTTTCACAAGCATCTGAATCAGCAACTCCATTCTTTCATCAATCCATCATATGGACTCGAAAGCAAGCTAACAATGATGCAAACAAGTTTGGAATCATGAAGCTGACCATGAATAAGTTAGGGAAAAGCATCCAAAATAGTCCATATAACCATTTTATGAATCGGTACAAATCCAAGACCATGGATCGGTACCGATCCATTAACTTTGATGAGGTGTCCACCACTTTTTTAGAGAATAAGTCTTAAGCACGGAGAACGAGGTCGAGATCATGAAGGCGATTTTTTCAGGCTATTTACTGATATAAATAGATGATATGTGCTCATTTTGGAAGATCTTTTTCACTTCTCTACAACTTTTCTATAACTCTCTTATACTCCCATGGATTTATACCGAACCGTAAGAACAGAAGTGTAGACAACACTATAAATTATCGACGAAGATAAATGGGTGTAGGCCAAGATTAGCTAAACCACTACAAAATGCTACGTGTTCTTTTCTTGCTCTTTTTAATTTACTTTTCTTTACATTTTATTCTCTACTATACTCATTTGGGTGTTTGTGCCATTTTTGGTTCAAACATTTTTGGTGCTCACTGAGAACCACTTGAATTCGCTGATTTGAGATTTGAAAAAGTTTAAAATGATGAGACAATCTACTAGGAAGACCGTTGGTGAAGAAAATCAACAAGGGGTTAGCCAAGAGGCATCTTTAAGGGCTAACCCTCCATCTCTCTATGTAACCAGCGATGAGATGGAGGCCATGATAAATTAGATGCAAGAAATAATAATAGCACGCCAAGAAGAAACGTTGGAAGGATTTTTCATGACAATGTGACAAATAGGAACAGTTGGAGTAGCTGTAAATCACAGTCAAAGACCAGAGGCTGAAATAAATGAACCTAAAAACGAAATGGATCAAACTAGGGAGATCCACGGGGAAATGCCATGGATCGGTACCGATCCTCGATCATAGGTCAATACCAATGCTCGGGGACTCAGGGTCATGGCTGATGTAAACTTGAAGAGAGATGATGCATGCCTAGGAAATAATGCTGAACACCAAAACTTGTACCGGAATACGGATGTGCTGCCGGAGGAATATATGCCGGCATTGGAACATGGGAAGAATGAAATCATAGATAAGAGACTTCCATTGTATGACAAGCCCATAGTCGGGATGGATTGGGTCAGGTTTGATTCCTTTATCATGACTTTAGATAAATGATGCAATATAACCTTAGGCCGCTTACACATGTACGAGATCCAAAATGTTCCTTAGGGACGCTCTAAGTTGGATGCCTGAGATGATTATCTAGGATATTTGCATAATATTAACCTCGGACCGCTTACACGTGTACGGGATCTTGATCGGTCCCTGGTCACGCCTTGAGTTGGAAGTGTGAAGGTGACTCTGATAGGATTAGATGTCTTCTAGATGCCCTGATTTAGACTCCATGAGTAATGATTAAAAATGATTAGGAAAGACCAATGAAGATTGATGACCCCCTACAATTGATTAGGATTTTATAAACCACTTGAACGTGATAACTAATATTGATCGCTTTAATCGGTTTCAAAGAGACACGATCAGAGTGTAGGGTGTATGTCCCCTTATGGAGAGCGAATGAGCATGTACGATAATGATCATTTTAAGTCCCGGCTGGAAAGCAGAGACTAGAGTGCAAGAAGTAAGTCACCTCACTGGAGCATGAATTGATGGGCTTGCTTGTCGTTGGGTTTCCGCATTTGAGATTGAGCAGATTGGGCTCATCATAGGTCTAGAGAGACCATTTATTTGGATCATTTTAAGTTCCATTCGGAGAGATGGGACCAGAATGCAAGGTGCAAGTCCCCTCGTCAGAGAGTGAGCGGATGGGTTTGTATGATATTGATCGCTTTAAGTCCTATATGGAGCGGCAGGACCAGAGTGTAGGGTGCAGGTCCCCTCATCGGGGAGCGAGCAATGTATGATCGATTTCACCCTAGAGGGGGGGGTGAATATGGAGATACTATTAGTTATAAAAAATTATTGCGGAAGTTTATATAAAATAATCTCAACACAGATATATCAGAATTATAGCAGCACAGATAATAGCAGAATAATAAATGCAGAATAGAACAATACAGAATTTACGCAGCTTCGGCAAAACCCTATCTACGTGCTGCCCCCAAGGTTTCTACTAGAAATTAAGCATTCAGATCCTTACATACGTAAACTCGCGACACCTGCTACCGACTAGCCTTAACTCTATGCTCAAAACCCTGCCACAACTCAGCCATTGAGTTGTGAATTCTCGAACTACACATTGTAGTTCGTCCCCTAGTCACACGACTAGTAATTACAAGAGTTTAAAAGGAAAAATACAAATTTAAAAACAATTTAAAGTAAAAACCCTAATTGGAATATATACTAGAGCCTAAAAACAATATAGCCAGCCCAACAACACGGTGTAAATAGATTTCTCCCTTTTTCTCTTTTATGTTGTTCGACCGGTCCTTTGAGAAAAATGGCTTCGTCCTTTTTAGTTCGTTCCTCAATAATTAGGGCTTTCTAAAATTGAAGGCGCCGACCGTTGTTCGATCAGTTGGGTTATTCTCATGATTGCTTTGAAGATTGATTGTAGATCTCTCTGCTTTATACACGGCCGCCCCAATTTTTGATCGAGTTCAACTCCTGACTTCGGTATGTAATCTATGCCTTTTTCTTCTTCTGATTTGCCTGCTTGAACTCGATCGATGATTCAAGTTGAATGATTATTCTTTGTTTAGCTCGAACTCAAATGCCAATTTAGGCCGATGATGATTGGGTTATATAGGGTTTAATGCCCTATATTTTCGTTCGAATATTTGTTTGAATTCGTCTGATAATTTTTGCTTAAATTCGTCTGATTGAATGATGGTGATTCTTACGGCCTTTTCAATTCGTATAGATTCATTCCTTGTTTAACACGGCTTCAATTTATTTTGATTCCGTTCTTTATGCTGTTGACTTTGACCATTTTTGTGTTAACCTAGACTTCTTCGATTTTGATAAAACTACTATTTGACTTCGGTCATTTTTGAAACTTACTGCTTGATTTTGTGTCGTTCGAACTTGCTATCACCGTTTGATTCTCTGATACTTTGTTGATTTCGGTCACTTTGAGGCTGCTATGTGAATTTTTTGCTTGACTCTGACTTGTTCGTTTGCTCACGGCTTTGACTTTTATTTTGATTGCACTGTGTGTATCCCCACATCTATCAAATGATTGCATTGGTCACTGGTCTTCTATACATGTGAACTTGAAGTTAAACATTAGAGTCTTGTTTAATTCCGGTCTTCATGTTGTATTTGTATCATGTCTACATGCTTCGAGTTTTCTACTGTCTATGCCGTGTACTTGAATCTGATTTGTGAGCTGGTTCATATAGATAGTGTATGTGTGTGTGTGTGTGTATGTCATTGACCCTTTGTATATTGCATCACTGTAGTCTGAGCTTTGTCTTCACTACAACCATATGTATGCTATGTGCTTGTTGTATATATGCACTGTGCTAGCTTTGGGTTTCACCGTGTTTGTTTTGCATCGAGTACATGTTGTTGCCATTCACTTGCATTCAGTTGCATTCTTCTGGTTCAGTTTCGTACCACCTGCTGTTCTTTTCTATGTACATTTTGATGTTGTGGCCATTTCCACTTGTTCAATGTATGATCTAGTTCATTTAAGTCACATGCATTGAGCTTGATTGCTTGCATATTGATGTTGTTTCATTTTTGTTTTACTGGTGCATGTTGTATCTGCATTCACCACTGTTTGTAAAATTCCGTTTTGACCTGAGGAGGTTGCAATTTGATGTGCACTATCTTTGCTTTTGAGGTTTCTGCACCATGCAGTCTTTGAGTCACTTGTGCATGTCTGATGTACTTGAATATGCTATGCGCTGTACTTCATGTATATGATATCACCTCTGTTGTCTGCATTGTCGATTTGTATTTGCAAGCTTGGAGTTGCCTCTGGTCATCAAACCACTTGATATATTTTTGCCTTTTGGTTCCACTGTACATATATGTGCTTGCTGTCTCATTTTACATGTCGCTGTCTCGAGTTTTGTGTAGTTGTCATGTGGACTGCCTGGTTAGACTTTGACTTTGGTCTGCTATTCCATGGCTTCGACATTGATTGAGTTCATCGTGGTTTGTTGTACTGAGTCAGATGTATTATGCATGTATATTGATCATAGTTTCTGTTCTCATATGTACGACTTGAACTTTGGTCGAGGCTTGATTTATGTGTCTTGACCATTCCATTTTGATTTGCACCTGTGTTGAATCCAGCTTATAGCTCGGATTTGACCTTGTGCTCGTGTTGTGACTTTATTTGTATTGCACTTGAGTTGAACCCGGCTTTTCATTTGGGTTTGACACGTGCTCACCTGTCCCCATAATTTTATCAAGTGTATATATCGGTGTGCACGGCCTTGTGGCATGTATAGTGATACACTGTGCGTGTCACAAGCTGTTCATGTATGATGAATTCAAAATTAAATGATGACGAACAACCCAAATAATTAAGGAAAATAATATTTTCAAAATTACATTTTATTTTATACTGCAAAAATATTTTATTTTCAATTTTACTGCGTCAATGTATATTTATGTTGATTACTCAGATGCTGATTCAACTTGAAGATCAAATACAAGTGAATAAGCGATATGTAGTGAGGACAATTATGTAAATTGAAATGTGATGTAATCGAAATTGTGTATATATAGTGAGGGCTTAAATTTGTACTATTCAAAATTGTTATAAATATTTGTTTGAATAAAATATATGTTTGAATTTAAATTCTATGTTATTTATTTTATTCAGCAAATATTTGTTTAATCTGTGAAAATAAAATAGTACATCAACAAATACATTTAATTGAAAATATATATGTTTATTATCATCAAACAAAATTCATATACTTGCATATTCAACAATCTCTCCCTTTTGATGATAACAAACCTATATTTAAGATTTTGAATTTATTAAATGTATTTGATTATTCAATTTGCTCCCCTTATTTGAATGCTCCCTCTCTACACAAAGCCCCCACTTCATATATGCATGAATAAAAATATGCAAATGATCCTGGATGCAAATAGAAAATATTTGACCTTTATTTGTCAAAATCTTGACTTTTCTCTCCCACTTTTGTTATCAGCAAAAGAGTAATAGTGTTAGAAAAATAGAGATAAAGTGATAGACATTAATACAACATTAAAACTCAAATGAGTATAAATATTAAATTTCAATAAAAAATCAAACAAAAATCATAAATATTCTGTTAGACGCATATTCCACTTTAGAGTGATGTGGATAATGTCATCATATAAAACCATATAGTTGTGTCTATTTGTGGTATATTTATTTCAGGAATTTGAATATCTACTAACCATGCATAACCGTTAGGACTTCTAAATGAGATTCGTAGTATTCCAATTTTTTCTTTTTAAAAAATGAATTCAAGTATCTTCTAACCATGCATAACCGTGAGGACTTTTAAATGGGATTAGAATCAACTTGTCTATTTAATTAATCAATTTTGATAAGCGTTCCATACATGCATAACCGTAAGGACTTTTAAATGAGCATGGAAGCACATAATCAAAATTTCAAGTAATTCACCCATGCATAATCGTGAGGACTTTTAAATGAGAGTGAATACTTTGGATCCTTTTTTTACAAAAAAAATAAAATGAAAAAGAATGATTTCCTGTTTAAAATACCACATATTGACAATCTATATTGAATTTTGATGAGTGATGATCGATAGAAATATGATAGACATAGAGATGGTCATGGAATTTTTACTAACAAAAAGTTTTTATAACTCTTGTTCAAATTTCTAAAGAAATTTACTAAGTATATCATCTCAAGTTATAATATATGATTAATATCAACACTCATCACTTTTCCAATCACTATTTATCTTTTCGATAATAAGTAGGGAGTCAGATTAGTTAATATAGTCATTTAAAATCATATTCAAAAATAATTATAAAATCAAATTTTCAAAAATGACTAATCTGAAACAAGGTCAACAAAAAAATGATTTTCTAGAAGGGGTTTTATATGAAAAATGTTTGCTAATTTGAAAATTATTTGAAATGAAAAACATGTAGATTTTTTCTTTGAAAAACGATGCAATTTCTGAATTTCTCAATATAAATCACGTTCCACTAGAAATTTTTCTATCAACTAGATTACCAGTGTAATTTGCATCTGAATTTTTCTTTCACTCGAGATTATTATTAATTGAATGTTATAGACCAGAATGTGAAGTTGCAACAATTTCTTGAAAATCATTTTTAATAGCTTTTAAATGAAATTGAATCGAAGTCGTGCAAATAGTGATCACATTGTCAGCAATATAGTAACCAAATATATCCGAGAGTAATCATCAATAAAACGCCATCATTAATCCAAGCAAATCAATATGAAACAGTTGATGATTGGTTAAATTTTTTGAGAAAAAGTCAGAATCATTATCAACATTCATTGTCACATAACTTTATAACACAACTGGCTGATTTAAATTCAAATTATGGTGCAGATTATCACATTAACTATATTGTTCAAGATGAATATACCATTACCTGTTTACCTTTACGATAATTTTTCATTGTTGCCCATTGTGATTCTGCCACCTATGTACTAGGCTGAGGAACTTTGATTCGTCGCCCATTGTGTTTCTGAAACAGCCAGAATCAAGATAACACTGTTGATGTTCCTTAGCCTGCCACCACACCTACACAAGAAAATATTTTTATGACCTATTTTTTTATAGGTCCATGTGGTTGTTAGTGGTAAACGAGTTTAAAAAATATGTTCGTGGAGACCCAAAACTATTTATATATATTCCTTTTGGCACCCAGATTTGTTTTACTTTGAGGGATTTTATATTCGTGCCTTTTGGAACCCAAATTGGTATAGTTTTCACGTGTTTGGGTCTATACCAACAATTATTTTGATTGTATCCATATTTTCTACAAATTGTGCACATGTAATTGACTTTATTAATTTCATTTCTAACATTTTCAGATTGATTATACCCAAGTCTTTGTCTAACAGTATTAACAGTTTGTTTTCCTAATAGCATATTCAATGATTTTTCACTTTCGGAAAATTTATCTGAAGTAGTAGACAATTGTTGGACTTGTATTTTCAAAGATTCATTTTCATTCAATAATTGTGTGCACTTTTTAATAGAATTTTCTCTCCTCGTGTTTTCATTTTCTTTCAAAATCATAATTTCATTTTCAAGTGGTTTTATTTTAATTTCTGATTTTTTAATTTCTTCTTCAAATGTTGGACACTTATCACACTTAGGGATCCTACTTTGATAGTTTTTAACTAATTGGTCGAGTTGTTTATTTGATTATATGAAAGTATCTCTTTGTGATTCAATTTTAGCGTATTTCTCTCTAAGTCTTTCAAAACAGCCATTTACTTCTTGGAAATATATAAGCAGTTGTGAGTGAGTGAGTTTTGATACCTCGCTTCGTTCATCATCATCGCTATCCGTTATGTCACCTCGTAGGCACAGATCTGCTTTCTCACTCTTACTGTTAGTGCTTTTGTTATCATCATCACTTTTATTCCACGTGGCTGCAAAACTTCTCCTTTTTGATTTCGTTTGTTGGCCATGTTAGTTTTGAGGACAATTGGGCTTGATGTGTTCGGGGTTGTTGCACTTGTGACAGACGATCTCCCGTTCTTTTGGGTTGTCTAGTGCTTTGACTATTCTGCTTTTCAAATTTTGATTTAGAGCCGGATTTCCGTATTTGTGATTCCACCTCTTGAATTTCTTCATTAGTAATGCCAACTCAGCTGCTTCATCTTTATCATCATCATCACTGCTGCTTTTTGCCAATCCTGTTAAGCATGTTTCTGTATCGATTTTGGAGGATTTCTCATTGCTATTGACTTTTGCAACATATAATGTGTCAAAAGTATTCCAGATTTCCTATGCACTTTCACAATGAGTGATAAAGTTTAAATTATCTTGATTAATATGAGAATATAATATATGCATAACAAGAGCATTAATCGAGATAATTTTCTCGTCTGTTATATTACACCCATTTTCAATAATATCCCAACATATAACATTAACAGATTTTAAATAAAATTCCATTTTCAATTTCTAATTCAAAAAATCTATTCCATCAAAAATAAGAGGGATAATACTAGACCGACCCTCGGCAAAAGTAGCCATTTTAAAAATTCAAATTCGAAAAAAAATTGGTCTTTGAAAAATCGAACTTTTTTAAAACAAAAATGGCTTTTGAACCTGGCTCTGATATCACTTGTAGGATCAATTTCACCCTAGAAGGGGGGGCGAATAAGGCGATACTATTAATTATAAAAAATTATTGCGGAAGTTTATATAAAATAATCTCAACACAGATATATCAGAATTATAGCAGCACAGATAATAGCAGAAGAATAAATGCGGAAATAGAGCAACATAGAATTTACCCAGCTTCGGCAAAACCCTGCCTACATGCTGCCCCCAAGGTTTCTACTAGAAATTAAACAGTCAGACGCTTACACGTAAACTCATGATACCCGCTATCGACTAGCCTTAACTCTACGCTCAAAACCCTGCCACAACTTAGCCATTGAGTTGCGAATTCTCGAACTACACCACCGTAGCTCGTCCCCTAGTTACACGACTAGTAATTACAAGAGTTTAAAAGGAAAAATAAAGTTTAAAAACAATATAAAATAAAAACCCTAATTGGAATATATACTAGAGCCCAAAAACAATATAGCCGGCCCAACAATACGGTGTAAATTTTCTCTTTTATGTTGTTCGACCGGTCCTTTGAGAAAAATGGCTTTGTCCTTTTTAATTCGTTCCTCAATAATTAGGGCTTTCTAAAATTGAAGGCGCCGACTGTTGTTTGATCAGATGGGTTATTCTCGTGAATGCTTTGACGATCTATTGTAGATCTCTCTGCTTTGTATACGGCTGCCCTAATTTTCGATCGAGTTCAACTCCCGACTTGGTATGTAATTTACGCCTTTTGCTTCTTCTGATTTGCATGCTCGAACTCGATCGATGATTCAAGTTGAATGATTATTCTTTGTTTAGCTCGAGCTCGAATGCCAATTTAGGTCAATAATGATTGGGTTATATAGTGTTTAATGCTCTACATTTTCATTCGAATATTTGTTTGAATTCATCTGATAATTTTTGCTTGAATTCGTCTCAGCCACTTGAATATGATTGAATTATGGTGATTCTTTTGACTTTTTCAATTCATATAAATTCGTTCCTTGTTTAACATGGCTTTGATTGATTTTGATTCTGTTCTTTATGCTGTCGACTTTGACCATTTTTGTGTTAACCTGGACTTGTTCGATTTTGATAAGACTGCTATTTGACTTCGGTCATTTTTGAAACTTGCTGCTTGATTTTGTTTCGTTTGAACTTGCTATCACCATTGGATTCTCTGATACTTTGTTGAATTTGGTCACTTGGTGCTGCTATGTGAATTTTTTGCATGACTCTGACTTGTTTATTTGCTCATGGCTTTGACATGAATTTTGATTGCATTGTGTATATCCCCACATCTCTCAAATGATTACATTGGTCACTGGTCTTCTGTACATGTGAACTTGAAGTTAAACATTAGAGTCTTTTTTAATTCCAGTCTTCATGTTATATTTGTGTCATGTCTACATGCTTCGAGTTTGCTACTGTCCATGCCGTGTACTTGAATCTGATTTGTGAGCCGGTTCATGTTGATAGTATATATATGTATGTCATTGACCCTTTGTATATTGCGTCACTGTAGTCCGAGCTTTGTCTTCACTACAACCACATGTATGCTATGTGCTTGTTGTAGATATGCATTGTGTTAGCTTTGGGTTTCACTGTGTTTGTTCTGCATCGAGTACATGTTGTTGCCATTCACTTGAATTCAATTGCATTCGTCTGGTTCAGTTTCGTGCCACCTGCCGTTCTTTTCTATGTTCATTTTGTTGTTGTGGCCATTTCCACTTGTTCAATGTATGATCTGGTTCATTTAAGTCATGTGCATTGAGCTTGATTGCTTGCGTATTAATGTTGTTTCATTTTTGTTTTACTGGTGCATGTTGTATCTGCATTCACCACTGTTTGTACAATTCCATTTTGACCTGAGGAGGTTGCAATTTGATGTGCACTACCTTTGCTTTTGAGGTTGCTGCACCATGTAGTCTTTGAGTCACTTGTGCATGTCTGATGCACTTGAATATGCTATGCACTGTACTTCATGTATATGATATCACCTCTGTTGTCTGCATTGTCGATTTGTATTTGCAAGCTTGGAGTTGCCTCCGGTCATCAAACCACTTGATATATTTTTGCCTTTTGGTTCCACTGTACACATATGTGCTTGCTGTCTCATTTTATATGTCGCTGTCTCGAGTTTAGTGTAGTTGTCATGTGGACTGCCTGGTTAGACTTTGACTTTGGCCTGTTGTTCCATGACTTCGGCATTGATTGAATTCATCATGGTTTGTTGTATAGAGTCAGATTTATTATGCATGTATATTGATTATAGTTGCTGTTCTCATGTGTACGACTTGAACTTTGGTCGAGGCTTGATTTATGTGTCTTGACCATTCCATTTTGATTTGCACCTGTGTTGAATCCAGCTTATAGCTCAGGTTTGACCTTATGCTAGTGTTGTGACTTTATTTGTATTGCACTTGAGTTAAACCCGGCTTTTCATTTGGGTTTGACCTATGCTTACCTGTCCCTATTATTTTATCAAGTGTATATATCGGTGTGCATGGCCTTGTGGCATGTACAGTGATACACTATGCATGTCACAAGCTGTTCGTGTATGATGAATTCAAAATTAAATGACGACGAACAACCCAAATAACTGAGGCAAATAATATTTTCAAAATTACATTTTATTTTATACTGCAAAAATATTTTATTTTCAATTTTACTACGTCAATTTATATTTTTACAGATTACTCAGATGCTGGATTCAAATTGAAGATTAAACATGAGTGAATGAGCGATATGTAGTGAGGACAATTATGTAAATTGAAATGCGATGTAGTCGAAATTGTGTATATATAGTGGGAGCTTAAATTTATACTATTCAAAATTGTTATAATATTTATTTAAATAAAATATATGTTTGAATTTAAATTCCATGTTATTTATTTTATTCAGCAAATATTTATTTAATCTGTGAAAATAATATAGTACATCAACAAATAAATTTAATTGAATATATATATATATATGTTTATTATCATCAAACAAAAATCATATACTTGCATATTCAACAAGCAGATAGGCTTGTATGATATTAGTCACATTAAGTCCTGGTTGGAGAGTAGCGACTGGAGTGCAAGAAATAAGTCAGCTTACCGTAGCATGAGCGGTTGGGCTTGCTTATTGTCGAGTTCCCTCGTCGAAGAGTGAGCGGGCTCAACAAGGGTCCAGAGAGACCATGGATTTGGATTTCTTTAAGTCCCATCCATAGAGATAGGACCATAGTTCAAGGTGGATGCCCATCGTTAGAGAGCGAACATATGGATTTGTACGATATTGACCGCTTGAAGTTCCATCTAGAGAGACGAGATAGAAGTGGAAGGTGCATGTCCCCTTGCCGAAGAGCGAGAGGATGGATTTGTACGATATTAATTGCTTTAATTTCTAGTTGGAAAGCGTAGACAGGAGTGCAAGAAGCAAGTCTCGTGCTAGAGTGTAAGCGAATGAGCTTGCTTGTCATTGAGTCCCCTCATCGAAGAGCGAACGGATTAGGCTTAATAAGGGTCCGGAGGGATCATGGATTTGACTACTAACCTTGAAGGGTCACAAATTCAATTAACAATATAGAGAGATCGCGATATAACTGTCGGCACTGAATAACCGCAAATTCACTAAAGATTCAGAGAGATCGTCAATTGCTAACTCCCGGATGAACATATGGTGTCATGAATGAAATAACAATTTCGAGAGAGCATATAATGGTTATTTGTGACTGGCACTCAAGCAAGGATTCGAGTCCTTAGCTATCATCACTTGAAATGATATCTGATTTACAGGTGAATCCAAAAGAAAAAGATGATTGCAACAACTTGATCCACTTTAAAGCAGAAAATTCAATTACTGACATTCCATCGACTTCAACATTTGTTCTTGAACAAATCACACCTTCCATTCGCAGGTTGTGCTTTGGGGGACAACTGCTATCCCGCTTTTTGGCAAGGCAGTATACAAACTAACTTGGTTAGTCAAACTTGCAAGCTATCAAGGCAGAAAGCCCAGAGAGATAGCTCCAAAGTCCAAAAACCAAGTGCAAACATATCTAAAGGGCAAATACTAAAACATCATAAGAGTCGAGGACCAAGAATCCACTAAAGTGGAGGATCGGTACCGATCCAACCTCTTGGATCATTACTGATACACGAACCTTTGGAAAAACTTGCCCCGTTCTTAATACTCATAAGTCATGATGCCATGAGCCTATTTTAATTCCCATTTCATCAATCCCATACACTTCTCTATCGATTTTCACAAGCACCTGAAATCAACAACTCTATTCTTTCCTCAATCCATCATTTGAAATCAGAAGCAAACTAATAATGATGCAAAAAAGTTTGGAATCATGAAGCTAACAATGAATCAAGCTAGGGTAAAGTATTCAAAATAGTCCACATGACCATTTTATAAATTGGGGCTGATATATGAATTTTGATGAGGTATCCACCACTTTTTCTGGAGAATAGGTCTTAGGCATGGAAAATGAGGTGGAGACCATGACGGTGATTTCTCAGGCCATCTACTGCTATAAATAGGTAGGAGGGAAAGGGCTCATTTTGGAAGATTTTTTTCACTTCTCTGTAACTTTTCTATAACTCTTTTGTACTCCCAAGGAGATATACCGATCCGTAAGAACAAAAGTGTAAACAACACTATAAACCATTAACAGAGTTAAGTGTACGTATGCCAAGATTAGTCGAACCACTATAAAACATTATGTGTTCATTTTTTTCTCTTTTAATTTACTTTTCTTTACTCTTTATTCTCTACTATACTCATTTGGGTGTTTGTGCCATTTATGGTTCAAATAGGTACCTAACTCTGGATTCGTATACCTGCATTATGCATATGAAAATTAATTTACGTTTACTATGGTGCACAACATTATAGTTAGACAGAGATAGAGTCACAGATCCAGGAAGTCATTTCATTTTATATATATATAGGAAATGACAAATTCTGCTTTGTTACATCAAATTTTACTAGATATTCAGAAAGTTAGATTTCAAGTGAAATAGCGTTGCAAGTTTTCACTTTTCCATGCTTGGGGAAGTGAAACCTCATCCTTGGTTGCTAGCTTGAACGTTCCATCTCCAAGCTTGTACTCAATTGAGTATTTTCCTTCCTAGCTCAGGCCCATATTCATGGGGCCTGGGAAGATTCATTTAAGAACAAGATCACCAATTTCAAAGGTCCGGACTTTGGTGTTGTAATATTGGGCAAGCCGTTTCTGGTGTGTGGTTGCTTTTAGGTCAGCTTCATTACGCTACTCATCTATCATGTTGAAAGTCTTCAACAGAGTTCCTCATTTGTTCTGGGGTTGTAATGAGTAACTTATTGAGAGGGTACTTCGAGTTTAATTGGAACCATAACCTTCGATCCATAGGTTAAATCGAACGAAGAGTGGCCGGTCATGGACTTATAGGTTGTTTTGTAAGCCTAAAGTGCTAATAGTAATTCATCGACCCACTTGCCCCTGGCCTTCTTCAACCGTCTACTAAGAATGGACATGTTAATTTTATTCACAACTTCTATTTGTCCGTTCGCTTATGGGTGTGCTACCAATGCAAATCTCTTCTTAATGCAATGCCTGTGGCATAAATCGTTAAACTCAGTGTTTTCGAATTGGGTTTCGTTGTCAGGGATGATTGTTGCAGGATCCGAAAGCGACAAAAGATATTTTTATCTACAAACTTGATCACTTTCTTAGTCATGATCGTGGCTAGCGGTTCTACATCAGCCCACTTTATAAAATAATCAACAACAACAATAGCATGCTTCATACCACCTTTAGATATTGGCAGCACACCAATGATATCAATACCCCAAACAGAAAATGGCCAGGGACTGACCATCTGCATAATCTCTACCAATGGGGATCTATGAGTCCTTTCATAAACCATTATCAACTGCACACTTTCTGGTGTAGTTAGCTGCATCTCGGTTAACAGTCAACCAGAAGTACCCATAATGAAGAATATTTTTCGCTATGGTTTGCTCTCTGGTGTGATCGCCATAAGCCCCCTTATGCACTTTCCTGAGGACTCCCTTGGCTTCATTATTAGTGAAACACTGAAGCAGAGGGATTGAGAACCCTTTCCGGTATAAGATTCCTTCCTGAATAATGTATCTTGAAGCTTAGTGAAGGAACCACCGCTGCCCAATCTTTCTGTTGGGAAGGGTTCCCTTTTACAAGTAATTATCGATTGGAGTCATCCATGACTCATTTTTAAACTCAGCCTCTAAGATCTAATAGACATCTATCTAGTCGATGCTCAGTTTTGACAAAAGTTCCACCAGGACCAGAACCATGAGTTGTGCATCTCCTGAACTAGCCAACTCGGCTAGTGAATCGGCTCTTGCATTCTCCTCTCCAGGAATATGCGTTATAGTGTAATACTCAATATCATTAAGCAACTCGAGGGCCCTGTTAAAATAAGGAGCTAGTCTCGCACTTTTTGCTTAAAACACTTTTCTAACTTGGAACACCATTAGTTGCGAGTCACAAAAGATGTGCAAATTTTTAACTCCCGATTCCTTTGCAATTCTAAGTCCTGAATCAAAGATTCATACTCTTCCTCGTAGTTTGTTATTGGAAAATCAAGTTCAAGGTGTAACAAATCGAGTGTTCCTCTGGAGTTATCAACACAACCTTACCACGGAACAATGATCTTTGGATATACCATTGGTGTACATCTTCCACTTAGCATTCAACTCTCCACCGCTCTTTAAAATATCTGCTAGTGCTTAGCCTTAGACTGCCCTCTAGAGATGATATGCAATGTCATATCGGCTCAATTCAATGTTCTATTTCAATAGCCTCCCTGAAGTCTTAGGTCGCTGCAAGACCCATCTCAAAGGCTAGTTGGTGAGAACCTTAACCGGGTAAGTCTAGAGGTACGCGTAGAGTTTCCTCGAAGCGATCAGTAGGTAGCACACCAGCTTTCTCAGCTTTTGGAAATTCCTCTCTCCCCCTATCAATCAATGTAATACACTGGCAGTTGGATTCGGGACTCCTTATGCACAAGTGCGGCACTCAAAGCATGCACCAATATTGCCAAATAAACAAATAAGTGCTCATCTTTCAGTAGCTTAGATAGGACATGAGGCCTTTCCAAGTGATCTACCAGATCCTGTAAAGCATCTATACACTCCTATATCCAAGCAAAGTTCCTCTTCCTTTACTTAATGACGTCAAAGAAAGGGATACACTTATCAGTGGGTCTGGGGATGAAGCGACTTAATGCGATGTCCTTCCCATTTAAACTCTAAACTTCCTTGATCGACTTCGAAGCTTCTATGTCCCTCAATGCCCAAATCTTCTCCAATTGGATTCTATTCCTATCGAGTTCACCATGACCAAGAATTTCCTAGATGCAACTCTAAATGAACAATTTAGCGGATTGAATTTCATACCATATTTGCGGAGCACGATGAACATCTATGCCAAATCTTCAACGTGGCTCAACAATCATTGTGACTTCACAAGCATGTCTTCCACGTAAACTTCCATTGAATGACCAATTTGTTCCTTAAACATTGAATTCATTTGCCTCTAGTAAGTTGCTCCTGCATTTTTCAATCCAAAAGGCATGACAAGATAACAATATAGTCTCAGATTAGTTATAAAGCTGGTGTGTTCTTGATCCTGGAGTTTCATTAGAATCTGGTTATAATCGGAGTACGTGTCCATGAATGATAGCAGATTGTATCCAACAGTCGAATCTGGTAGTCGATAGATTTTCGAGAGCGGGAAGCCACCTTTCGGGTATGCCTTATTCAAATTGGAATAGTCAATGCATGTTTTCCACTTCCCATTGGACTTCTTCACTAGTACTAGATTGGACACCCATTATAGGTAAAGAGCATCATGGATGAAGCCATTGTTCCTCAGCCTATCCATCTCTTCTTTTAGTGTAACAGATCTCTCCAGACCCAAGCTATTGTGTTTCTATTTCCTAAGAATGCATTTGGGATTCACATTTAATGTATGGCATGTTATCTCCGACGACATTCCATACATGTCGAAATGCATCAAGGCGAACACATCAAGGTATGCCTAGAGAAAACTAGTCAATTCTTTCATTATCCTTGTACCAAGCTGAGAGCCAACCTTTAGGACCTATGAAGGATCGCCTTGACTAACTGAGATGTTGATCGTCAATTTTGCAGGAGCTTCCCTAGCATCCTCCGGCTCTTTTCTCAAATCTGTATCCTTATGGAACCGACCGTGCTGCTCAAGCCAAAGCTCAGGCGGTGGTTGCTGTGCCATCTAGAGATTTAACGAAGTAGTCTTCTCCACATACTTTCCTTCGTTATGCCACCTTGCCTCTTTCAACTTTATGGCATAACATTCACATCCAAGCCACTGGTCTTCCTACACAACACCCACTACATTCTCTGTCAGTAATTTCTTCATTAGGCACCATAAGGAAATGGCTACCCGAAAATTAGCCAGGGCTGGTCGGCCCAAAAATGCATCTTAGGAAAAAAAATATCTAACACAACAAAGGTCACAACCCGCACTCATCTGCGGTTACCTTCGCCTAATACCACCGACAAGTCCACACGACTAATGGGTTCGGTAGCCATTCCATTAAATCCTTGGATACACGATCTATACGGTTTTAAATCCTTGTCCTCTAAGAACATCTAATCGTAAGCTTTTTTGAATTGAATTTTGACTGAAGTGCTGCAGTCATCCAGCACCTTTCTCACAATTGCTGGCCCAATCACGACCGATATCACCAAGGGTTCCAAAGTAAGGGCTTCAACTCCTTTAGCATCCTTGTTTTGAAACAAAATGTCATTAGTAATAGTCCTAAGTTATTTATTGGAGCTCCGTCTTTGATGGCAAAATAACTCTCAGTATTAAAATGCTTTAAAGCCTTAGCATATCTCTCTATTTCGTTCTAGCTCTTCTCTACTGGATGTGTCCCTTTATGAATGATATTACTGATTAATCTCCTCTTAAGCTGCCTGGCCTCATCATCAGCAGTCTTAGCATGATGTTGGAATGAGAGTCCTTAGGGGTTAGACCTTCCTTACCCTCCAACCTTTGGGGCTTTCATGAAATACTGTAATTTCTTTTTCCATGTCAAGTCTTTGATCACATTAAGTAGTTGATGCACTTATTTGTGTTGTGACCATATGTCTCATGAAATCTGCAATACTTTCCAGATTCCTTTCCCATCTTAGTTGACTCCCTTGAAGTCGTTCTTCTGTACTACTCGGTACCTTGGGTTGTAAAGTAGATGTTTTCGATTGAGTTATCCAGCTCAATATTATTGTCATATTTGGGAAACCTATGGCATTTCTTGTTGTCAAATTTTTGATCTTTGTCCCCACTTCCATTCTTTCTCTGGCCACCACTTTAGTTTTCAACATTCACGTCAATATTTCCGAAACTCCTTCCAGACTGTTTCATGGCAACATTAATTTGGAAAACTTTAGTGATTTCCTGACACCAGCCATTTTGGAAATAGCACTTGCTTCTTCTAAATGCAAGAATTAGTTTGCTTTCCTGTAAAATACATCCATCTTTGATGGGGGTTTCATCTTTAGGCATCTCACAAATCTGTATCAAGATGAACCCTCTTATTAATGCTATCAAAACAATATCTTCCCGGGCATTATTTACTTCAGTCACATTCATATAGAACTTTCTTAGAAAATCCTACAATGATTCTCCTATCTCCTGGAAGAGATTTGACAATGACATTACATCCTTGGGATGAGTAATGTGTGAACAGAATTTGTTGATAAACTTTCATGCTGATTGGTCAAAAGATGATTTGTATCTTAGCAGAAGCCAAATAAACCACACCATTGAAATCTCTTTGAAGAAAATTGGAAAAGAACGACATCTGACGACATTGGTTGCTCTGGCAGAACCTATATGCCAGTTATATTTCATCAAATCCTTCCTCGGATCCATCTTTCCATTATATGATAGCATCATTGGCATCATGAATCACCTAGGATACTCTTCACGTAGTTTCTCTTTAGAAAATGAGTTACGACTAGGGGATGTGCCTCATTCATCATTGCTTTGATGCTGACTCTTGCCTACTAACTTCCTCTCCATCTCAGCCAAATACTCTAGTTCTACGGGTTCTGTCGAATGGTGGTAATCAAGGTTCGTCCCAAGTGTTTGTCCTAGCAAACACTCTCTTATAAATTCATGATGTTTGCGTTCTCCTAACTTTGAAAGAAACATTCATCCAGTAGATTCAGTTATTTGATTCCTACATAGTGGACTGATAGCAGTCGCTTAATATCCAGTATTCAGATCATCCACAACATGATGCAAAGTAAGTCCAACATTTCCTTCGACTTGTTGAGTTGCCATTTTAGGGGCAAATGGTTCGGTATCGATCCATGGGAATGGATCAGTAGTGATCCTCAAACTTCAACCACAACCTACATCTGGCTTCACTTTCGATGCGCCAGCCTCTTCATGTACCGTTTTATGCTTCCTTCGTGTATGCCTTTGGATCGATGAATAGGAACTGTCAGAATTTGAATTGAAAGGTGCCAAATCCTTCTTGCTTATGCGAAGATTCTATGTTAACTCATTTATCAATTTGAGGCACTCTTACATATGTTGATTTATCTCATTGTAACTTCCTTGCATCCTATCTTTCATTTGTTTCATCATGCGGTCCATCTTCACTCTAATTATCGCATCAGTTGGGTTCTGGGCCTCGGCAGCGATTGGCTACGGAACTTCCTTTTAATTTTGAATATCAATGTTTTCACCATTATCTATAGCTTTGGAAACAGTAGAATGTTCTCCTCGTGGGTCCAAAATGGAAAGCAACTTGTGTAGATTTTGGAAAATCTAAGTAGTTTAAAATATCAAAAACAAAGAAAACTGGATCTATCTCTTCGATTTAGGCAATCCAATAGTAGATAAATGATCCAAATATCCTGGGAATAACGTTCTCAGCGAGAGCACCAAAATGTTTATACCAAAATATGGCCATAAACACATAAGAGATTTAAGTAGAGAATAAAGCGAAGAATGTTAAATGAGAATGAAGTAAAAATGATGCACATAAGGTTTACAGTGGTTTAGCCAACTAATGCCTATATCCATTTAGTGTTCCTATTGATTATATTGCTATTTATTGTTATTGTTCTTATGGATTGGTATGAATCCTTAGGATTATAAGGGAATTGCAAGAACTTAGTAAACATGCCAAAAGATCCCTCAAAATGGAGCCCCAACCTCCTACTTATAGTTGTAGGTTGCATGAAAGTTCTCCACCACGATCTCCCTCACGTTCTCCACGTCTAGTAGCAGTTAGCTCGCATGTCGGCAATCATGATGGATTAGTATCGATGCATAGGCATTGATCAGTACTGATCCATAAGATCTCCTTATAGACCTCTTCCATTGCCTTGTATTGATGCGAGTCATTCTTAGCTCATGCTTTCCATCTTGATTGCTCTTTTATAAGCTTATCTCTGGACCGATAAATTAGATCTATGGTGGAATGGAGTTTCTGATTTCATGTGCTTGAGTCGTTCGATAGCAGGATACATGTGATCGATCCCTTAGCACTTGGAATAGGTTGCTACCAACAACACTTGAGAATAAAGAGAAGCTGGGGCGCTTTAAATGAAGTTTTATGGAGTGATACCAATCCATCACTTTGATATATTTTTTCATTGAATTTCAATGATGGCTTTTTTTTCATCTTGTGGATTTGGTTGTACTTGGTTCCTGGACTTTGAGGCTACCTCTCTAGGCTTCCCGCCTTGATAATTTTCAGATATGACTATGCTAAGTTTTCCCAACTACTACCTAGTCAAAAGGCCGGATAACAATTCCTAATCCCAAATCAAACCCATTTACTTAGTTTCCCATATGTTAAACCTTATTTCCAAAAACCTAATTCTACCCACCCAAACCCTAAGATCAAAATCCACGCACAAAAATAAAAGAGAAATAAAATATACATTACGCGCATGGATGATGAAGGCCTAGCAATGCCATCCTCACCCTATGGCTAAAGGTGACACTGTGACAAAGTGAAGGCTGATGTCGCGAACTTTAAGGCATGATGGTAGGCGATTGAGGTAGCGAGTCGACGGTTGGAGATGGAGGATACCATTATAATATGGCTGAAGGGTGCATTGACATGTGGTTAAGAAAAACGTGGAGGCGCGATATCTTTGGGTGAATGCATAAATTAAGGTTGCTGCACATGCCAAGGTTTTGAGTTGGAAATGATTTGGGATTTTGGTGTGGATGAAGCAAAGATGATGAAGCCCGAGGTAATTTTTGTTGAGGTATGTTTCTACACTCACAACTACATCGAAATATCATTACATGTTATGAATTTATCTTGTTTATTACTTAATTTTTTGGAATTTGTTGATGTTTTAATAGTTGATTGTTTATATTGATTGAAAGTGTCAATTTGCAAAAGGAACTCTATCTAATTGGGAATTGAACTTTATGTTTGTATATCGATGTGTATGCATTATATAGATGATCAGAGTTTGATATAATTTGAAACGGGCGACATGATAAATATATATGGTTGAATGGTCATCATGTCCTTGAAGCAATTTTGCTTTTGGATTTAAATATTTGGATATATTATTTATTTGACTTGTTTTAAGAATTTTCTTTTAAAATCATGGAAAATAATTTTAAGGATTTAAAATATGATTAAAAACTTTTAAAAAATAACTTACTGGAGCTTTAGTTAGTTTAGCTCATTTTCATATTTTAAAAATCTATTTTAATTATAAATATAGTTTCCTTTTAGTCATGAAACCTTTTAAAATTAATATTGTAATTGTATTATAAATTTGTAAATGTTTTAAAGGCAACAAGAAAATATGCTACTATTTTATGGAATATATTATGAAAGGAATAATTCCATTTTAAGCGATTTTTACAAAAGCTATTTAAATAATTTTAAAAGAGTTTGCAGGCCTTTGAAAAATATAGAGCTCTTTTCGAGAAATAATTACAAGGTTTTTTTTTTAAAATACAATGATCTCTATCTATTACATGAGAAGTGTAAATAACATATAATATAAAAGTAAATATCTTAGTTTAAGTTATTTCGAGTGCAAAAGGCTATATAAGTAATTTTAAAAGGGTTTTATGCCTTTAGAAAAGAAAAATCCATTTCTTTTAAAATGAATATAAGAATCTAAATGATTTTAGTAAAATTATATATATATATATATATATATATATATATAGACACACACACATATATTGTAGGTTATTTTATACAAATATTTGATTTGATGAATTAAATGAAGTGGATTTTAACTGGAAAAGTATTACGAACATTTTAGTTATCTTTTGAATCCTTAGCAACGAAGTATAAAGTAGTTTTATCAAACATAATTTAGTCCTTAAATAATTTTTAAAGGTTATTAAATTATAAGCCCCTTTATATAATCAAAACTGAAATGTCTTACACGGATGTATGGGTGAAGTTCTATATGATGAGAATTTTGAGTAAATAGTTTAGTAGTACCAGTCGGTATGGAACGTTTGGTAATATTTTCATATTTACTCTCCTAACTCGTTATATGGAATATATGGTTATACCGTGTTTTATTTCTATGCAATGATGATATTGAATAAACTGATTAGTAATACTACGTGGTACGGGACACTTGTTAACATTTTTTTCGTATATTCTATTGACTCATACCGTAGAATATTAGTTTGATTTGATGAGTGTAGTTTACAATATTTTAATAAACTTTTGAGTAATATCGAGTGACATGGGATGCCTAAATAATACTTATTCGATTACTAGCTGTGAGTATATGTCACTTATAATTCATGTTGTGTTTGGAATTTAGGGAATTCGTCTAGATTTTATTCTTGTTTGAGTTGGTAGTCGAGAGTGTTATCTTTCCAAGGACTACATATTGAGTTTTTATGGGATTTATGGAGCATTCACAAAGGGCTTACTAGTGGGAGCTATTGTTTCCTTAGACCAGTAGTCAAGAATATATATATATATATATAGTATTCAGTATTGAACTCTCTTAGGACTTGTGGGTTAAGTGTTTCTACTATTGTTAGAACTCATTGAGTTGAGAGAATTATTAGGTGTTAGGAACCTACGTCATTCAGTCCACGCTACTATGGAGAGCATGTGAATAGGGCCACCAAATTGGCTAGTATCCATTCCAGCGGCCTGATTATAAGTCACGCCCCTGGTCCATGATGTCAAATTTTGGATTTTATAAGTTGAGAGTCATAACTCTTATAAGAGCTATTGCCCTGATGTCACTCAAGGATAGCAGTTTGTTACCAAGGGTGAGTAGGAGAAGTGACCATTGCATAAAGTTGGCTTGAGGATTGTTTGTGACATGCAGATGAATAATTAAGGGCTATGACTTTGGTAGTAACTGAGGGACTACACAAAATAGGTTGCAACTGTTAATATTTCCTAGAGCATTACTATGTGCTTTTCAATCTCCTTTCTAGTACATAAGGTGTGTTCATTTGAGTTACCATAGTTATTTGTAACCTCATTAGAGAGACAATTATTATCATTGTGTATATTTAACATCAAACACATGCTATGTGCTCGTCTATCACTTTTGATAGCTTGACCCAAAGACTAGCTAATGGCTCATCTTTTATTTGACATTAGGAACTTGTTGTGAGCTTGTTCGTCATTTTCTCTTAGAGCCTACGAATGAGATATATTTTAATGTGACATGTTATATTTGTCTCCAAGGATCATTAAATCAAGAGTTTCATCTCTCTTTCGAGGCTTTAGGTCGAGATAATTATTTACATATGCCATACATTATGATGTTCTTATTTATTTATTTATTTTGGTCTGCATACCTCATTATACATGTGGATATCTCCTAGGGCTTTCCAGTCGAAAGTACTACTTTCATTAGGATCGTAAGTTGACATAACAAGCTTTGTCTTCGATTCATGTGCTATGCATGGGTTTGTACTTTATACCCATAGTTACAGCTCTTTTGTATGGACTTTGTGTGGGCTCGTCCATAAAATTTAATTACCTATTCATGTTAATTGATTTCACCCATCTTGATGATGCCATATTCTTTTATGATTATAAATTTTTGTGTGACTATTATAGTGAGATTGCATGGTATATTATCGTCATTGCTATTTTAAATATTCATTCTATTCCTTTTATTAGCATGCTTTATTATTATATACTCACTTTTGGATTCAATCTGACCCATTTATTATTTATATAATGCTTAGGTCGGTCTGAAACTTTTCAAGTGTAGGGACATTAGCCACTATGGATGTTCGGTTCTAGTGGAGATAAGTTTGTGTGTATGAAATATATTGTATTTTGGAAAATCTAGTATGTTTATTTTCCTTTAGATGTCTTCTTATATTCGTTTTAATAATACGACTATGAGTTGTATATTTTATGTGCAACTTTATGTATATTGTCTATGTGAGTCAAATAGTCTGTTTTATAGAATTACTTTGTTGTGTATATATTTATTATGCATTATATTTTCCTGTTGTGGTCTGTGATTTTGTATTCATTTATATATGTTGTATATTGTTCTGTCCTGGTAAACCCACGTGTCTATTACTTTGTGTTGATACTGGGTACGTATTTTGGTGTAATATTCTGAAGTAAGAATTCGTACTCGTGTTAGCTAAGGGAATGTGTGGCACTCCTAACAAACCTCATTCTCTATATTACAAGATATTATATCTTAGTAATAATCTTTGGTAGTATGAGTATAGAGGTAGGATGTTACAGATAAGATTGGCCACAACAATAAGAGGCAAGATAAGAAAAGAAGTTGGGCTTTTAAGGATAGACAACCAGACTAGAGTAGAAGCTCACTTAAGCTAAAGCATAAAGTAATTTTTTTTACAGGGGTTGGTGGGGGTGAGGACAAGTCTTACACCCTAAATTTTTTCAAAGTTATGAAAGATAATTGCACAATGTTACTAATGCTGTCAAAAGCCAAAAAATAATGAGACCCATCCTAAGGTGAAAATAGTCAAGCATTGCATGTTGAAGTAAAGGGAAGCTATCACAAGTTGATAAGTGCTATCGTGTGTTCGATTAAAGGAAATCTATCACAAGTTGATAAGGGATATCGCATGTTGGAGTAAAAGGGAGCTATCACAAGTTGATAAGGGCTATCACATGTTGGAGTAAAGGGGCTATAACAAGTTGACAAGGGAATTCATAAGTTGAAGTGAAGGGAAGCTATTACAAGCTGATGTTGTTAAGGCCATCGCAAGCTAATATTATTAAGGCTATCATAAGCTGATGTTGTTGAGACTATGCAAGTTGATGTTGTTGAGGCTATCACAAGTTGATGTTTGTTGATGCCAAAAATGGATTGGGGTCTAGGATAGTTTACATGAAATTACAATGAGTTAAAGAGAGTATAAGTCACTAGTACTGGGGTTTGATAAGTTTTAAGTCCTAGAACCGCCAAGAGTAGCTGCCTTGGTTCCTATTGTGAGGGAAGAAGAAGGTGAAGAGAAATGGATTCCCGCATCCAGAGTGAAGAAGAAAGAGCAAGGATCAGTGTAGGATCGATTTCACCCTAGAGGGGGGGGGGGGGGACGGGTGAATAGGATGATACTAATAATTATAAAAATTTAAGGCGGAAATAATTTCAAATAAATGCAACACAGATATAGCAGAATAATAGCAGCACATATAATAGAAGAATAATAAAAGCAGTAATAGAACACATAGATTTACCCAGCTTTGGATAAACTCTGCCTACGTGTTGCCCCTAAGGTTTCTACCAGAAATTTAAGTAGTCGGACGCTTACACATGTGAACTCTCAACACCCGCTATCGACTAACCTAACTCTACGCTCAAAACCCTACCACAACTCAGCCATTGAGTTGCGAATTCTTGAACTACACCACCGTAGTTTGACGCCTAGTCACACGACTAGAATTTACAAAATATTAAAAAGGAAAATACAAAATAAAAATAAATTAAAACAATTACAAAACCCTAGAATTTAAGTCCAAACATAACAATAAAGGAAGCCACCCTAAAACAAAAGTAAGCGAAGTAAAAATAATTTCTCCCTTTTCCATTATACTATCGGCCCGTATCCTTCTTTTCCTTATTTATTATCGGCCCGTATCCTTTGTGTGAAAAATAATGGCTGCGTTCTTCTTCGATCTGAAATTAGGGCTTCATGATAAATTTGAGGTGGCCGTTTGTTTTTTGAGCGATTGAGGTGATTTTCTTCGCTTTGCTCTATCAATCGTCTCCTATCTTTTGTTGCTTTCGGTTGCTTCAATTTGTCGAGTTTGATTGATGCAAGAATTGGTGCATGAATGCCTTTTACTGATTATTGATTATTCTCGATTTTGATTCGAGTTGAATGATTCATTCCTCTCTGTTGTTGCTTGAACTTGAATGCCTTAATCTGCTAATAATGATTGGGTTTAAATAGGATTCTAAATCCTACAATTTCGTATATATTTTATTGAATTCATCTGCTACTTTACCTCGACCATTCGATGTTGCTTGGATTCTTGTGATGTTTTCTGACTTCTTCAATTCATATAATTTTATTGCTTGAATATCATGGCTTTGATTTTTTACTTGGTCACCACAGCTTTGAATTATTTAATTTTCTATGCTCGGCCATTTGAATTTTTCTCCGTAACTTCGGCAACTTTGATTTGAATTTGTTTCTCTTATGACTTGTTGGCATTTGATTTTGAGAAGTGCTTGACTCGAAAGTGTTCATTCACGGTTTCATGAAAAGTACATTTGCTTTGGGAATTGACTTTGTTAGAAACTTTTTACTCCGTAGCATTTTCGACCTGATGCTTAATCACTGTTCATCCTGTCACTGCATATGTATTCATGTTGCCTGGATTTGTGCATTTGATTCATGTGCATAGTGTATATATATGTGTGTGTGTGTGTGTGTGTGTGTGTGTGTTTGTTGCACCATGTAGTTGTATATACATATGTCTGTATGTTTGCATTTACTTCACTTGAGTTTGCATTGGTAGCCGGACTTGTTTCACTTGTTGCCAGTTGAACTTCTCTGGTTTTGTTGGTTCCATTTTTGTCTGGTTGCTTCATTGTTCTTGTGTCTGACCATATGTGTTTGATTGGTAGCTGCAGTGTCATCTCCACTTGTATACACACATACATTTATGTGTGTGTATATCTGGTTTCATTTTATACATCTTTGTTTGGAGTAGTTCTGAACTATATATGCATGTGCACCACTGTTATCTTGATATCACTTTGTTTGCATTTAGTTGATGTGCACTTGCTGTTGGTCTTCATGGATTTACTGGTCTAGTGTAGTTTTCTTGTGGCTTCACTTACATATTAAACTGCTTCCATTTGTTGTTTGTGAACTCATGCCTCATTGTGTTCAAAAATGTTTTAGTACTGTTTCAATTTGGTTTGGTACACTTTGAACTTCATGTGTGCTCGAGTCATGACATTATTTGTATTTCACTTGAGTTAAACCTAGCTTTTGATTGGGTTTGACCTTGTGCTCACCTATCCCTGCAATTTTATCAAGTGTATATCGGTGTACACGGCCTTGTGGCATGTACAGTGATACACTATGCATGTCATAAGCTGTTCGTGTAAGAAGAATTTAAAATAAATACAGCGACGAACAATCCAAATAACTAAGGCAAATAACATTTTCAAAATATACATTTTATTTTATACTGCAAAAATATTTCCTTTTCAATTTTACCGCATCATTATGTATTTTTCAGATAACTCAGATGCTGGATTCAGGCTGGAGCAAAGTCGAAGATAAAATACGAGTGAATGAGTGATATGTAGTGAGGTGCTAATGTAAATTGAAAATTGTGACGTAATCGAAATTGTATTGTAATAAAAAAATTGTATATATATAGTAAGAGCTCAAATTTGTACTATCAAATTGTAATAAAATATTTTTTTGAATATAACATATGTTTGAGTTTAAATTCTATGTTATTTATTTTATTCAGCAAATATTTATTTAATTGTGTGAAAAATAAAATAGTATAATAACAAATACGTTTAAATGAATACACACACACACACACGTATATATATGTTTATTATCATCAAACAAAAATAATATATTTGCATGTTCAACAATCTCCTCCTTGTGATGATAACAAACATATATTTAAGATTTTGAATTTATTAAATGTATTTGATCATTCAATTTGCTCCCCCTATTTGAATGCTCGCTCCCTACAACAAAGCTCCCCTTTCATATATGCATGAAAATAAATAAAAATATGTAAATGAACCTAGATGCAAATAGAAAATACAAAATAAAATATTTGACCTTTATTTTCTAAAATCTTAACTTTTCTCTCCCCCTTTTGTTATCAGCAAAAGAGTACTGGTGCTAGAAAAATAGAGATAAAGCGATAGAAATTAATACAATATTAATACCCAATCGAGTATAAGTATTAAATTTCAATAAAAAATCAAAAAAATCATAAATTCTCTATTAGGTGCATATTCCACTTTAGAATGATCGAAAAGATGCAAAACCATATGTTGTGTCTATTTGTGGAATATTTATATCAGGATATTGAATATCTACTAACCATGCATAACCATTAAGACTTTTAAATGAGATTAGTAGTATTCCAAATTAAAAAAATGAATTCAAGTATCTTCTAACCACACATAACCGTGAGGACTTTTAAATGAGATTAAAATCAACTTGTCTATTTAATCAATCAATTTTTGTATGTGTTCCGTACATGCATAACCGTGAGGACTTTTAAATGAGCATGAAAGCACATAATCAATAATTCCAAGTAATTCACCCATGTATAACCGTAAGGACTTTTAAATGAGAGTGAATACTTTGGATGTTTTTATTGTTAAAAATATAGTAAATTGAAAAACGAATGATTTCCCGTTTAAAATACCATATATTGACATACTATATTGGATTTTAATGTCGTTAGAAATATGATAGCAATAGAGATGGTCAAGGAATTTTTATCCATTAAAAGTTATTATAAATCTTGTTTAAAATTTTAAAGAAATTTACTAAATATACTATATTAAGTTATGATATATGATTAATATCAACACTCATCACTTTTTCAGTCACTATTTATTTTTTTGATAATCAGTAGGGAGGCATATTAGTTAAGTAGTAATTTAAGATCAAATCCAAAAATAATTAAAACGACTAATTTGAAACATGGTCAACAAAAACTATTTTATGGTAGGGGTTTTATAAGAAAAATGTCTGCTATTTGAAAATTAGTTAAAATGAAAATAAGCAGATATTTTCTTTGAAAATGATGCAACTACTGAGTATCTCAACATAAATCACATTCCACTAGTAATTTTTCTACCAACTAGACTACTAGTGAAATCTGCATCTGAATTTCTCCTAGACTCAAGATTATCATTAGTTGGATGCTATTGACTAGATCATGAAGTTGCGAAAGATTATTTAAAATCTTTTTATAGCTTTTAAATGAAATTCTTTTGTATTTGAATTAAAGCCGTGCCAATAAACTAACAGTGAACATAGTGTCAGCGGTAAAATAACCAAATATATCCATGAATATCTTGAATAATCATCATCACCATCATTAGTCTAAATAAATTTATATGAACTAGTTCAAAGATTCTAGAGGTATCTATAGTGTACTCAGCGTAAAAATATAATTTGGCCAACAATTTGGATAAGTCATAATCATAATCAACATTCATTATCACATAACTGGCTGAATTAAACTCAAATTATAGTGCAGATTTTCACATTTAACAAATCGTTCAAAATGAATATACCGTTACCTATTTTACCTTTGTCAATAATTTTTTCATTTTTGACCATTATGATTCTTTCATTTTTATACTAGGCTAAGGAACTTTGATTTGTCGTCCATCGTGTGCCTAGAACAGCCAGAATCCAGGTAACACTGTTGTTGTTCTTTAGCCTACCACCACACCTACACGAGAAAAGATTTTTATGACCTATTTTTGATTTTATAGGTCCATGGTTGTTAGTGGCAAATGATGTTGAAAAATATGTTTATGTAGACCCAAAACTATTTATATTTGTTCCTTTTGGCACCCAGATTTGTTTGACTTTAAGAATTTTTTTCATTGATGCCTTTTGGAACCCAAATTGGTATGGTTTTCACGTATTTGGGTATCACACTTTTCCATTTAAAAGTGTTATTAGTTGTTTGTTCATATTTTGACACTTTTGCAAATCCAAATGCATTCCTTTTATTCTCGAAGAGTTGATTTTCTAAGAGTATATTAAATGATTTATGTCTAGTGAAAAATTTTCGACTAACCAACTCAAGTATATTAACTTTGGATTTTAAAAGTTTATTTCATTTATTAGCTTCGAACAACATCTAAAGGCACTATCTCTCTTTACAAAACTATTCATTTTTAATCGCATATTTTCAATTTGAAGCTCTCTAATTTTATTCTCAATTTCTAGCATCTCAGTTTCAAAAGGTTGAAGTTTTTTATATTCAGTTTTTTCAAAATCCTTGATTTTTTTAATCTCCTTTTCAAGCTCGTAATTTAATCGAATAATTTCAGATTTGCTCAAAATCACATTTTCTTTTTTAAGGATTTTGAAATTTTTGTTGATCTTATTTAATTTCTTTTCAAAAATAGTACATTTAGAAATTTCTGGCTTCTTAAAGCTATCTAACTCTTTTTGCAAAATATTATTTTTACAAATAAACTCAATTTTGTTTTTCACTTGAATTAAAATTTCGTTTTCCAACTTATGAAGATTTTCATGAAAAGAGGCAAATTCTTTTTCATGGTTTAAACCCCTTTTGCAATTAGAAATTTTATTTTTCTTAATATTTTCAAGCTCATTTTCCAAATCATTATTTTTCTGATGAAGTTTAGCTTGTTCCCTTTCCAGCTTATTATTTTTAAACTCAAGAGCTTTATTATTTTTAATTAATTTTTGGCACAAGAGAACTAAATCATTGAATGGAAAATCACTTATCTCATCGGCTATTAAATCTTCATCAATGCTGCCGTTGGCCAATCCTGTTAAGCACGTTTCTTTAACTAAGTCGATTGTGGAGAATTTCTTATCGTTGTTGACTTTTGCACCATATATCGAATCAAAAGTATTCCAGATTTCCTATGCATTTTCGGAATGAGAGATAAAGTTAAAATTATCTTGATTAATATGAGAATATAGTACATGCATAGAAAGAGCATTAATCAAAGTAATTTTCTCGTCTATTATATCACACCCATTTTCAATAATATCCCAATACTTAAAATTAACAGATTTTAAATAAATTTCCAATTTAAAAAACTTGTTCCATAAAAAATAGGAGGAATAATACTGGACCGACCTTCAGCAAAAGCATTATTAAAAGAAGCCATTTTAAAAATTCAAATAAAACAAAAATTGGTTTTTGAAAAGTCAAAATTTTAAAATAAAAATGGCTTTTGTTCCTAGCTCCGATACCACCTGTATGATCGATTTCACCCCTGAGGGGTGAATAGGTTGATGCTAATAATTATAAAAATTTAATGTGGAAATAATTTCAAGTAATTACAACATAGATATAGCAGAATAATAGTAGCACATATAATAGCAGAATAATAAAACAGTAATAACACACAGATTTGCCCAGCTTCGGCAAAACCTTGCCTACATGCTGCCCCCAAGGTTTCTACTAAAAAATTAAGCAGTCAAACGCTTACAGACGTAAACTCGCGACACCCGCTATCGACTAACCTAACTCTACACTCAAAACCCTTCCATAACTCAGCCATTGAGTTGTGAATTCTCGAACTACCACCGTAGTTCGTCCCCTAGTCACACGACTAGAATTTACAAAAGTTTGAAAAGAAAAATACAAAATAAAAATTACTTCAAACAATTACAAAACCCTAGAATTTAAGTCCAAACTTAATAATAAAGGAAACCGGCCTAAAACAAAAGTAAGTGAAGTAAAAATAATTTCCTCCTTTTTTATTATACTATTGGCCCGTATCCTTCTTTTCCTTTTTTATCATCGGCCCATATCCTTTGCGTGAAAAATAATGGCTACATTCTTCTTTGATCTGAAATTAGGGCTTCGTGATAAATTTGAGGCGGCCATTTGTTTTTCGAGCGATTGAGGTGATTTGCTTCGCTTTGCTCTGTCAACCGTCTCCTATTTGTTGTTGCTTTCAGCTGCTTCAATTCATTGAGTTTGATTGATGCATGAATTAGTACGTGAATGCCTTTTACTGATTATTGATTATTCTCAACTTTGATTTGAGTTTAATGATTTATTCCTCTCTGTAGTTGCTTGAACTCGAATGCCTTAATCTGCCAATGATGATTGGGTTTAAATAGGATTCTAAATTCGACAACTTCGTTCGTTTATATTTTACTGAATTTGTCTGCTACTTTAGCTCAGCCACTGATGTTGCTTGGATCCTTGTGATGTTTTCTGACTTCTTCAATTCGTATAATTTCGTTGCTTGAATATCACGGCTTTGATTTTTTACTTGTTCGATTCCTTGGTCACCACGGCTTTGAATTATTTAATTTTCTATGCTCGGCCATTTGAATTTTTCTCTATAACTTTGGCAAGTTTGATTTGAATTTGTTTCTCTTATGACTTGTTGGCATTTGGCATTGAGAAGCGCTTGACTCTATAAAGTGTTCATTCATGGCTACATGAAAACTACATTTGCTTTGGGAATTGACTTTGTTTGAAACTTTTTGCTTTGTAGCATTTTCGACCTGATGCTTGATCACTGTTCATCCTATCACTGCATATGTATTCATGTTGTCTGCATTTGTTCATTTGATTCATGTGCATAGTGTGTATATATATGTATGTATGTTTGTTGCACGATGTAGTTGCATATACGTATGTCTGTGTGTTTGCAATTACTTCACTTGAGTTTGCACTGGTTTGTTACTGGTAGGCGGACTTGTTTCACTTGTTGCCAGTTGAACTTCTCTCATTGTCTTGGTGCCATTTTAGTGTGGTTGCATTTTTCTTGTGTTTGACCATATGTGTGTGATTAGTAGCTGCAGTGTCATCTCCACTTATATACACACATACATTTATGTATGTATATATCTAGTTTCATTTTGTATATCTCTGTCTGGAGTAGTTCTGAACTATATATGCATGTGCACCACTGTTATCTTGATATTGCTTTGTTTGCATTTAGTTGATGTGCACTTGCTGTTGGTCTTCATGGGTTTACTGGTCTGGTGCAGTTTGCTTGTAGCTTCAGTTGCATATTAAACTGCTACCATTTGTTATATGTGAATTCATGCCTTATTGTGTTCAAAAGTGTTTTGGTACCGTTTCTATTTGGTCTTGTTCACTTTGAACTGCATGTGTGCTCGAGTCGTGACATTATTTGTATTGCACTTAAGTTGAACCTAGCTTTTGATAGGGTTTGACCTTCTGCTCACTTATTCCTGCAATTTTATCAAGTGTATATCGGTGTGCACAGCCTTATGGCATGTACAGTGATACACTATGCATGTCATAAGCTGTTCGTTAAGAAAAATTCAAAATAAATATGATGACGAATAACCTAAATAACTAAGGCAACTAACATTTTCAAAATACATATTTTATTTTACGCTGCAAAAATATTTCCTTTTCAATTTTAATGCGTCAGTGTGTATTTTGTAAATAACTCAGATGTTGGACTAAGGCTGGAGCAAAGTCGATGATAAAATACAAGTGAATGAGTGATATGTAGTGAGGTGCTGATGTAACTTAAAAATTGTGATGTAATGGAAATTGTATTGTAATCAAAAATTGTGTATATATATATATATATATATATATATATATAGTGAGAGCTCAAATTTGTACTATTCAAAATTGTAATAAAATATTTGTTTGAATTAAATATATGTCTGAATTTAAATTCTGTGTTATTTATTATTCAGCAAATATTTATCTAATTATATGAAAAATAAAAGAGTACAATAACAAATACATTTAAAATGAATATATACATATATATGTTTATTATCATCAAACAAAAATAATATACTTGCATATTGAATAATCAGATGATGTTTTAGTTGCTCTTTGGTTTGTATTTATATGGGAAACGAGCATATTTGGTTAGAAGTCCACTTGTAGAAGAGTCCAGACATCGGCCCAAAATCACACAAAAAAGTCGAGGGGAGGTCCACCAAGTTGTAAAAATAAGTCGGTTCCGAGTTAAATAATTTAGAACCGAGTCATTTCTTTAATGAGAAATGACTTCTAGTTTCTAACATCACTTTTCTTACTTCATTTTGGTTTGCCCCCATGTTGTTTTCATCGATTATTGGTTGATTTTGGTGATTGTTGCTTCATTACTTGGTTCATTCTGCCGTTTTTGCTACCATCTCTTCAACTCTTGGAATTGCTTGTCCGAAACTCTTGAAAATCACTTGGTCACATATAAAAGAGGTAGATGATAACTCATATAATGTTGGAGTAGAGGAACGAATGGTAGAAATAACTCGGCCCTCGACGAAAATAAGATGGTGCCGACTTATTTTCCTTGCATATTTTTGGTAGAAATTTCCCAAGCTATTTCCTTATTTCATCTAGGCATGCCTCTAAGATTTCAAGTTATTTTGTCTTGTCATTCAACTTCTACTGACTTCTACTTAGTTAAAATCCCCGTTAACATTTTCCCCTAGAGTATGCTTTCATTGTAAACAAAGCATGTCATTGATCAAGAAAATTCTTGGAATAATATCGATAAATTCCAGTTAATCGTATGATTGCTGTCTTGAGATGCTGCATTCACTTAGTTAATTTTCCATTAATTGTTCTCTTTATTTGTAGTTGAAATTCCATTTCTCTACATTAGTGGTATAATTTTCACTTTGGTTACTACATTTTGCTTTAGGTTGGCATAAGTTCTTTGCAATGGTATCAGAAGGACTTAGGGGGGTAAAAATAGCTCGACATCGAGTTATTTAACTTGGCACCAAGTTATATGCCCTTGCCCCAACCTATTGATTCCATACTTAGAAAAGCTTCAAGTCCCACCTTCATTGGCTTATCACTTTTCACCCATGTTGTTCTATACTTCCACTTGAGCTATCTTGCCATCGACTTGTCTTCAACTCAGGATACCAACCAATCCTACGTGCTGTCACTGCCGCCTTCAACATATCGCTAACATGGCTAACCTACAACTACCGCTGCCATTGAACTTCGTGCCCTATTATCTCGGCCTTTCCTAAAACCTAGATCCAATTTTGTCTCAAGTTCTTGAGGTTGGCGTCGTTTGATCTAGCTAAAGCAATGATGGAGATGGCGATTTAAATTGGTTGATGGAAATTTGAAGGAAGATGGTTGAATTTCAAATTGTATTTGTTCGACGGTAGAACTTGGTTTTGGCCAGGTCGAATATACGTCATTTCGAAGACAAGTCTTGTTCTCCGGCTTTAATTGTCTCTTTTTGAGAAATCGGTAATTCTCTATCGTCACTTGAGTTCCATTGTGACGGTCTATTCTGAAATCAAACGTATGATTCTGTCATGTCGCTTTTTCGTTTTTACACTTCCAGTGATCCTAAAAAAAGCTTTCCACATTGCTTTGGACAATGGCTCCATTATCGATTACTCATCAAGAATAAATAAGTCCAAAAATATAATTTCAAACTACGACATGACTCGTTTTTCTAGCACGAGCAAGCTATCTACATAGGATGGTCTGTTCGTGGTATATAGGACATTGAACTCACACTACATTGATGAAAATAATACGCTTATACCGGTTAATGCCCTGAATCCAATTAGTTAACATACGTCGATTTCCTTTGGATTTTGGACATTTGTCACATAGGAATATTATCCAAAGTAAAACATACCCGACCGTGTTGAATGTTAAGTTTTTTTGTCTAGAATGATTTGTCGGTCCCCCATCTCAAGCCCGGTGAAGGATCACCTATTCCATCTGAAGCCGCATCTTCCACAACCTCGGTCTCGCCAACTATTCTAGCCAAGACAAGCCAACCTATGACTCTTGAACCCCAAGGCTAACAAGCTCATATTGCACCCGTTGTTAGTCAATTACCTCTAGGGCCGAGGATCTTGCATGACCCACCGAAGTAGGTGTCTTCTATCTTATCCGCCAAGTCTCTTTGAAATATATGTTTGCAATACGACATCCCCATGGACGACGTTAGTTTGATGATGGGAGGAAAATTTGCACACCATCCTCCATTAGACTTCACAACATGCAATTGCTATATGTGCTTTGGTGGTGTTGTCCCGCCATTCAATTCTTTTCTAATGAACGTGTTATAGGAGCTTGGATTAGATTCGTTTCAAGTTCACTCAAGCGTACGCTTTGTTAAGTTCTCTGAACATCCTCTTCATGAGCAGACTTAGCTGACCTCCAAGATTCAATGAGCTTTCCTATCTTTTCAATCAAGAGAAAGCAGGACTGTCTATCCTAATGATAATAAAGGCCTGGAAGGGCTGTAAAGTGATTAAGAAGCTGCACCACAAGCATTTTGCCTTCAAGAATGAATATTTCTTTATGCGATGCCAGGAATGATTCAACCGTCTCCAGATATCTGGATGTTAGCTTCTTTTCCCTTAACTCTCTTATGTTGGAATTTCTAAGTTTCTAACTTACATTACGCTTCCTTGTAGGCATCCCGACTCGAGGCGATAGTGAGTAGGACAAGAAAACGAATGAAGCTCTAAAGGCGGTTAGAGTCAATCATCCCACTATCGAATTCCTCTTGATAAATGAGAACTTGCAGAAGTGCGGACCGCTGCACCCGGGAAGATTTTTCGTTGCCCAGTCTCTATCACTAAGCAGCTCCAGAGTCTGTACTCACTCCATTGTCCCCACTCAAAACTCCGATGAGTATATTCAAGGGGAAGTAGAAGGTCCATCGAGTGAAGAGCATACAAAGATGACTACTGAAGTAGAAACTAATGAACCTGAATGAGGTGTCGCCCTCGTAGATAGAGTTGAAGATGTTAGAAGGTCCTCTATTTTAGAGGAGGATAAGGGATTCGTGAGGAGAAAAGGAAAAGAGTCGACTGTTGATGAAGAAGGTGAAAGCAGCAATGATAGGCGACTATCATGCTAGTGAGGAGGGGGACAAATAATTTGTTGAATCACCCAAAACGAGTCCTACCCTTCCCTGCTCACCTTCTCTAAAGCATATGGTTGTCAAAACTTCCAATGCGGCTAATGATCAAGTTTTGGTGGATATTGAAGAAAACTCAACTCGGACTTGTCCTCTTATCGATATTTTTGTCAATTTCAGTTACCTTAGCAAGATCAATTTTAAAATTAGCAAAATCTTGGAAGATGTCAGTTCAGATATCACCCTTTTGCTAGGAGGTCCCGTTGGCAAAGTTGGAGAGACTCCAACTTTAGTCCCTTGCCAACATGGTCGATAGAGTACTTAGGGGGTCATCGACACTACACATTACATTTAGGGTCAATGGACATGCATTCTTGCATTAAATCCCTTTCTAAAATTCTGGTGCTACCTCCATCTTCTTTTGTTTCAGGTTCAATGGGATGTAATTTCTACGTAAAGCATTAATGAAAGGCTAGTAGATTAAGAGCTCAAACTCTAGTTCCTCAACTGCCTCGCCCTTGGGAAACTTAAGACAACGAAGAAAGTATCAAGGCTGATGAGGCTCGCAAGGCTATATGGGATAAAGATAGAATGAGTGAGAGGGAAAGAGAGAAGAGAAAGAAAGAGTCCATAATTAATTCGGACCGTGATTCCACCAAGTGCCCAAGAGATTTCCTGAGCACATCGGCCTTACTTGCAGTGCTAGTCCGCCACACAGCGTGGCTTCATCTACTTCTCTCCAACAATCTTCTTCTTATTGTGCGATAAATGTTGTTATCCCACCTACTTCCAAAGGGGTCTTCACTCCTTCATTCACTTTTCCTCTTAGCCATCCTCGCTTGCTAGCTACGTTCCCCATCTCTTCTTATTAGGTGTCAAGTTCGACCAAGACATTGCCAACATTTCAAACAATATGGTGAAACAGAACTTAAAGAATGTTTAGCAGAGCATCAACGATGGCTACAAGTGAAAGAACTTATATGGGGCCCTCTCTGAAGTTAACAAAATTAGTCACACTAATATCCAATCCTTTGAGTTGGGGAGAGCTGATTATGATCGGATCATGCGTAAGAGGGATGCTGACTTAGCCAAAGTCATCAAAGAGAGAGATGCCACCCTCAAGTCCAAAGAAAATGCTGATAAGAGGATGTTGAAGATGTCTCGAGCTCACACTACCGCCCAAATTGCCATGAAGGACCAACTCAAGGATGCTCATGAAGAAAACTTTAACTTGAAGGCCCGAATCATTGAGAAGGACCAACTCCTCAAAGAAAAAGATAAGGATATCCAAGCCATGGACTTGAATATTGCTAACCTCACCCTACTCCATGAAGAAGTTTGGAAGCTCATGGAAGAAAAGAAGAAGCTCTCGAAAGAGGTTGAAAAGCTATCTAATACACAACTTGCTAGCGAGCTCCAATTTGCGCTTTCCCAGCATGAAGTTAAGGAGCTCAAAGTTAAAAGGACTAGAGTGTATGAAAATTTCAACAAGGACATGTTGTTCTTTTATGCCAACATGCTAATGGACAACAATTTGAGGTAGATGGATGACTACACCATTTCTCTTGTCAGCATTTGGAAGGAGGTATAGCCTAGATGTGTAAAGGTTGGTGAAGTGCACTCTGAGTCCGAATTGATGGAGGCATATCTTAACCCCCTAGATGTTGAAGCCCTCAATTTTGAAAGGGCCATATTGGCTACAAATGCCGAGCAAGCTGCTGTTGAAGCCTCCGCTAAATTCTAGCTGATCCGAGCTCTTTAGGTTAGGGTGAAACATCTGCTCTGTAGTCTCAAGAGCAGACGGCTATTATTTCTATATCCATAAGTGTTAGTTTTTTAGACCGTATGCGTGATTCTCACCTCTTCTACAAGTTCTTTGCATGAGACATACGTTCTTCCTATTGAAGGTGAATTCAAAGTGTCCAGAGCTGACGAAGAGCACATCATGGACGAGGGGGAGTTTGAAGTCGACATTCGAGAGAAGAGTGCGAGTTTAAGTATATTTCTTATCTCTCTAGTGTTTGAGAAGCTTCAGTTCTCACCGAAGTCTATGCAACGATCCGCTTTTTCGACCCTTGAAAAATGACACTTACTACATTCGTGGTATTTAGTTGCCAAGCATCAAAGTGCTGGAATGGTAGATTGTTAAAGTAAAAGGAGGACTAGAAGAAACGAAATCTCATAGTGGAACGACAATATGTAATATGAAAAAGTTAGTAAAAACTGTCACTCTAAAAATATGTGGTATACTAGAGTTAAACGCAAACCTTATCAGCCTAGACAGTTGTAACTTCCTGACCATACACTTACTGATAAATATATATAATAACCAGTGGAAAATAAAAATATTACAGCAGATGAACATTCAACTCTACTCTATGAGCTCCATGTCCCAACAGTGACAACCTAGAAAAATACTCGGTTTAATCCGAGCATTATATTAAAATAACATCTGAATCGGTCTAGAAAACCAGCGTGAGAAAACTCAAGTAATATAGTGAACATATAATAATTATGTGATCCCATGCCACTAAACATGGAACGGGTTTTTACCTCGCAAGAACAATATTCATAGATGACAGAATGGAAACAAGTTGGAATAAAATCAGACTTGAAAATATGGAAACAAATAATTATACATCGAGAAGAGCTCCAGGCACTATTCGATGCAATTAAGAAAATGATACAAAGATTTAAATTAAATAAGGAAATGAAATTTCCATGGATGACTACGAAGGTTTGCTCCTCCAACCGAAGATATACCTTTAGAATATACTTAAGAACTACGATAGCTCTCGGAAACCTCCAAGCCATACTCCACCAACCTTACCAAGAATCCGAGTATTTCACATCTCTGCTCGCATACAACTGAAACTAATCTAGAGTAGATGTGGCAATACACTAATGGGAGCAACCCCATATAGCTTGGCCCCCACTTACTGTTTATTTGGTCATTTCTGGCAAAGGATATTAAAATTGATAGTTGATGAATCAACTATTGGAAATAAAGTAGTACGACTCTAGGGAAAACAATGAAGCTAGACAAGATAGGGCAGTGTTGCTTTCTATATTGACTCGACTAATTTATTAACATTAAGAATAGTAAGAGTTTAAATGCCCCAAACGAGAAATAAAATCGTGTTGAATCGACGAATACAAAGAAGATAACTGGATCAATAGTCAATAAATCAACAATCGAGAATAAACAAATTGTTGTACATAAAAATTAAATCGCTTAAAGCATTTGACTCACACCAGTGCTTGATTTCACATCATAAATATTTGCAAAAAGATTTAAAAACACTCTTTAAAATATTCTTTTAAAAGCTAATTATATCTCTAAGTGTATTAAAAAGAAGGGTAAAAAACTAATGTCATTAAAACATCGTTTACTACAAAACCCAAAACAATTTACACAACTTTATTTTTAAATATTCATTTTAAGATTTTCTTATTTATAAACTATCATTTACAACTTTTAAAACAATGTTTATTATCCTAGAAGATAATAAATCAATAAAAATGTCTTTATAAAATTAAAACAATGTTAATCATCCCAAAGGATAATTAATATAATTATTCTATAAACTTAAAGCACACTATTATTTTGAAAGAAAAGCAATCAAATTTATAATCATTTTATTAATTTTAAAACAACACTAATTATCCAGAAATATAATTAATCAAATTTATAATCTTTTTTTAAATTTTAAAACTTCTCCTATAACGACCATGAATTTTCGATCTCGAAAATTCCAGATAGTTAGAGGAAAGAAGAAAAGAGATAGAAGAAAAAGAACAGAAACACCAAAGCACAATATCACATTCGCAGCGGATAAAATATAATATCAAAAAAAACTGTACTTGTCAAATTACACTTTAATACATCAGAGTTACAACATACACAAACACTGGACAGATACAATCCACATGTCCCAGATAAACTACAATGTCACAGCGGATACACTCCATACGTTCCTGCCATCCAGCTCGCCTCCTGAGCTCCAGAACGTCCTTACCTGAAAATCAGTAATACTTGGTCTGACCCGAGCATTACATCAAAGTAACACCCGGGTTAGGCTGGAAACCAGCGTGAGTAAACCCATACAATTTGAAATACTAAGTTCAAACCATAAAGATAAACCCGGGGTAACTCGTTCATCACTACAAGTTCACAACTTGTTATAGTCAACACTTATATTCACAATTAAATCCCTAAGTACCTTTACTTAGTTTTATATGGTCCAGCCATTTACATTATTCTATTTCAGCCTATTGACTTCACATATCAATCTATAAAGAATCATTGTAGGTTACAAATCAAAGTGGGTTTGGGTATTTACTGATACCCAACCCCGGTCTCTTCGAATCCGATGTCATTATTAACCCAAGTTTAAGTGAAACCATTCCGTTCATATTAGAGTAACACACTCATATGGTGATTTTATTACAGAAAGAAAATCCATATTATCTCAGTTCAACCAAACATATCATCTCACACAGCATCACAAATCACATATCATGGATATCAAATTACCTTAGGCAATTGATATAATTAATCAACTATAAGCAAGAATTATTAATCCAAACTGTAATTAATTTAATTAACTCAAATTAAATTAATTCACGTAAGAACTAATCACTCATCCCTGCTTAAGTAATCATTCATTAACTACAACCATTTGAATTAATTATTCTTAATTATCCCGCTTAATAAATTTTTCTTAATTGCTTAATTATTTCTTAATTAATCACATTAATTAACCTTCGATTAATTAATTAATTAATGTAACGAATTAACCCTTCAATTTCTTACATTAAGTAATTATCTTCTAAGTAATTTAATTGTCTCTAAATTATTTCCATCAAGTAATTATCCCATGATTACTTAATTTAATTAATTAACCCTTAACAAATTAATCTTTAATTATTTCTTTAAGAAATTATCATCTAAGTAATTAATATCTAATTACTTACTAAATAAGTTTAATTGATTAAAGAGTAATTAATTACACTAAGTGATTAACCCTTCATCACTTCTATTTAATTATTTTCACAAAGTAATAATCCTCTAATTACTTTATTAAATAATTACCCTTTCCTTAATTTCTTCCAGTAATTGTTCATTAATTACTTCACCAAGTAATTACTCTTAATTAATTCATAAGTGATTATCTTTAATTAATCACTAATTAATTTATTTAGCTAATTATTCTAACTAATCATTAATAAAATAATTTAATAATTCTTAACTACTATATTTAAAAGATTTTAATTGAGAAAAATCATTTATCTTAATTAAATTATTAATATCAACTAACAACTCTTTAATCATTAATAATAATTAAATTATCCTCATTATCTTCACATATTAATAATCTTTAATAAAATAAAAATCCTTAATTTCTTAAGATAAACTTTATATTATAATTGATTACTTAATTTTATCATTAAACCTTATTTAAAGTAAAACATTTTAGAAATCAATTATAATTATAACATCAAATTTTATGCTTTAAAATCTTTGAAACTTTTCAAGGTCATTAAATAAATTTTAATACAAAAATCATTTTGAAAACCTACTTATACTATTCTTCAAAATCTTATCTACTTTAAACATATTTAAAACTTGTTAAAATATTTATTCTTTGTAAACAAATTATTTTTCAGAAGTAAAAACCTGGTTCACTTTGCTTTAAAACTTAGAAACATTGCAAAAATGAAAATTTCTTTGTTTTAAAACTTTAACATTTCTTGTATAAGCCTTAAACTTGTTATTCACAAAACCTGATCTAGCAACCCACAAGACCCGAGCAAAACCCCTCAACCACTCAATCGAAAATCGAGGCATTCCACTTCATTCTGCTATGAGAAAAAAACTCGAATATTTCCGAGCCAAAACCCAAGCACGACCTCCTTCTTCACAAACCAATCCACCTAGAATGCACGAAATGTGCACGTGCACATACATCGTCCCTGATTGCCGACGAACCCTGCTTCGGCCTCCGACCAGTCGACTTCCACCTCGCCTTCAGATATGACCACCCAGATTTCCTCGATTCGATCGAGAATCGGAAACGATCCAAAAGAACCCACTTCTGGAAACATACTTCGCTGGAAGACCACTCGACTCCGACGATCCTTGCCTCGAGATACCTCGCTGCCTTCACCGTAGCTCCGCCTCATCTTCCAGCTCCTTCAGCACGCCTCGTGATCGACTCCGATCACGTCTCGTCGTCGCGAATCCCCTCCGAACACCGACGACACAACCAGGGAATAAAACCCTACTTCGACAATTTCTGGACATCATGGCCAACGATAAACCACCGGAGTATTTTTTTTCCAGCAATCGTTGACACCCCGACCACCTTCAGTCTAAATCTCATTCCCTTATTTGCCGTCGATCGACGGCAATCGACCAAAACGTTCATAAAGATCAACTCGAAAATCCCACTGATTTCCAAACTAAAAAAAATAACCACATCAAAATTCAAGATTTCCTACAGCTAATTCGATCATGCAATCAATTCTTAAAATTGAATTTATCTAATTTTTAACCCAAATCAAATTTTCATTGTTATTTTAAAAATTTCCAGACAAATATTTATTATAAATTCCTGGAATTATTTTTAGGAGTGATGTTGCATGATTTCAAACACTTTTTATTTACAAATCAAAAGCTAACTACGATTCAATAATGAGATATTGAATTTTTAAAGAAATCAAAACCTGTAAACATCGCAAGAGAGTCTATATTATGTCTACACAGGCATTCATCACCTATACGCATACATGCATTCATTTCAATCCAAGAATTCAGGCAAACATCTTGATTTTCATACATATATCAAAGTGGAAATCAAGATTTAAAAACTGTTTCTAAAATCTATGTTTACTCACCTGTTCAACTCAAAAACAGAGAAGCCTGGAGTGTTTTAAAAGCTTGGAAATTCTCGTTTTGATCTTATCTGATCTTTGACTTGCTGTTTTGAATTTGAATTTATTTGATTCGAAACCTTGTTTTGTTGAGATGAATTGGACTTGAAACAGCAGCTTGTACTTTGAATCTGAAGTTGCTTAATTTGATTTGCTTACTGACCTTGCTTAGCTTCAGGTTTAGATTGCAAAAGTTTGATATAATTTGGTTTTTTTTTTCTGAGTTGCTTTGATTTGGGTTTCAGTTTTGAAAATAAAGATGAGAAAAATATGTAAACTGGTGTCTCTTGCTTTTTGAAAATGAGATAGGGGAAAAAAATGAATGAAGAAGAAGAAATAAGGTTATATAGATTTAATTTTTGATTTACTAAAATTAAAGAAAATAAAATAAAAATGTGACACTTGTAAATAGAATTTACATTTGCCTCAAAACTTACTTAATTTGTTAACACATGTTATTAAGAAAGATTACAAGTTAACACATGTTACTTTCATGCAAAATTAGATTTTTTAAATATTTTATAAAGCTTTTATAATTAATTTTCTAATTTATGAATACATATTTTAATTTATATAAATAAACTTCTTTAAAAAGAAAATAATATAAATAATTTATGCTCTTAATAAAATCAAATAAAATACAATTTAAAACTAAAGTATGATTTAAGATATATATAACTATCTTTTGAATTTCAATTTAAATATCCAAATTAAAATTAAATTTCAAATTAAATTTAAAAATCAATTTGATATATACATATAATTTTAATAAATCCAAATTCCATTTGTATATAATAATTCTACTTAAAATATATATATATACAAAAAAATTATTATTATTGTTTAAAATAATAGTTTTATCAATTTTAATTAATTTAAAATGGAGATTATCACATTTAAATTTGTTTGAAATTCCCGAGATATCACATTTCACCCCCTTGGAATCTTTTCATCCTCCAAAAGAAACGAAGCCAGAATTTATTAAAATGATTATTATCAGAAAAATTACTCTTTGATAATTTTTAAAAACTTTAAAATATCATAAAAATACTTTTTATAACTCAATGTCTCAACCAGTCCATCCTTGTTCTTACAGAAATTCGGTCATACGTTGATCAGACGTAGGATTGAAAATCTATATATACTTAGCAGACCTATTTCCAACACCAAGTGAAAATACTTGGAAAATAATTTTACTGAAAATATAGAAAACATTTTTGAAATCAAGGAAACTTATTTGGTGAAAATGCTCTGGAAATCATCACTCCCATCCACGGTCGCAGTTAACCCGATGGTTACGTTGCCATCCCGGCAAAATCCGTAGATAACTATAGGCACCCGCTCCCCTCGATTACGCTATGGAACCCGCTACAGATCGCAGTTACAACCGGGGTTACGTTGCTGTCACAACAAAAACCTATATAACTGTAGGCCTCAGCGCCCTCGAATTTCGCTGCCAAAAGAATGAAACTTCACCACTCCACTCGACCATAGATCACCGTCTGCCGATGTTACGTTGCCTTCCCGGCAAAATCAAGCGTAGACCGTTGACACTCACCTCCATACGATTTTCTCTATGGTCCACAGTAGATCGCAGCGACATCTAGTTACACTATCGTCACAGCATAACCCAAGTGCCTCTGTAGGCATCAGCGCCCTCGACTTTCGCTACCCAATAATCCTTAGGAACTAGTTTGTCTGGACTCCTTACAGGATCAAATTTAGAGCTTCCCCCTCTTTGAGGCTCAAGGCAGTGCCAACCTATGACACTTCTGAGAAGTTCATTTCAAGGGAGTGCCTTTTTCTCCAGAGCCATTTTCAAAACACTTTATACTATACACATATAGTATCTTCCAAATCACACACCTCGTATGAATCCCATATAAATCTCCTTTTCACAAAATCGATTATCCCAAAAATCGATAATTCTCAAACTAGGCTTTCCAAATTCCAAAAATGATTTTTCTCCAAAAATCAAAGGCCTTTTCAAATCCATAGGTTCCAAAAACCTTTTCTTAAAATCGTTCTCATAAGATCCTTTATATATATATAGTTATATATAACTTTAAAAATCTTTGGATCACTTCAAACTTGTATAACTTCCCTTTTTATACTTCAAAAACTTTCAAAACCCTTTTCTTCTGGCAAAAGATTCAACAAGGGAAGTTTTATCATATATATAACAAGATACATAACTTTGTTTATTCCAAATCAAATATTCAAATTTGATTACTCTTTTATAAAGATATTAACCATATTACTTTCATTTCAAAAACCATTTTACAATTCTTATCCACAAATTTCAATATCAATATCATTCAAACCCATACGATGTACACATACCATTCGTACACAATTTCAAATTTGATCGCTCACTCGATCACACAATTTCACTTCCGAACTAGTATCTGTTAGTCCGTGAGATGATGGTTTTGACGACAACAACCTTAGAATAGATTATAAAATATAAATACTAACATTATAAGTTTAGATATATATGTATATCAGGTACCAAGAATGAAGACTGTACAGAAGATTCAAGATATCAAGATTGAAGACTCATGAGTATCAAGAATATCAGGAGTTCAAGAATTGAAGTAATTTATTCTTTAATTTGAAATTTTGTTAAAACTCATAGAAAAGCACTGGCATCTTAAAATCCAATTTATTCGTGGAATGGAATCCACTTCGAGCCTGTTAAAGGGATGGAACCCTAAGTAGGATGGAACCTATGAAAAATCTAGTGGAACATTGTTTTGTATCCACTAACTTTTTATTCAAAATCAATTTTCTCTAAAAATTATAACTATTCGAAGTGATCACGGTGGTGAATTTGAAAATGAAAAGTTTGAGGAATTCTGCAATAAAAAGGGAATAACTCACAATTTTTATTTTCGAGAACTCCACAACAAAATGGAGTAGTAGAACGTAAAAATAGGACGATTCAAGAGTGTGCGAGAACTATGCTTTCAGATAGTAATTTACCAAAGAATTTTTGGGCAGAAGCAGTTGCTACCGCCTATTATATTTTAAACAGAATTTTAATTAGACCTCTAACTGATAAGACATGTTACGAACTTCTTTATTCAAAGAAACCTAAGGTATCTTATTTCAGAATTTTTGGAAGTAAATGCTTTATTTTAAATACAAAAGATAATTTAGATAAATTTGATCCTAAATCCGACAAAGGAATCTTTATCGGATACTCTAATAGAAGTAAAGCATATAGAGTGTTTAATTTAAAAACTAACACCATTGAAGAAACAATGCATGTTTCATTTGAGGAAAATTTCAAAAATTTTGAAGATACAAATGATGAAGAGGATTTATTCACTCAAAATCAAGAATCAATTGAAACTAATAATGAAATTAATCATCCTAATAAAAGGACAAAACTTTTAAAAGATCATCCTATAGAAAATATACTAGAGGATATGTAATCTTTTGTTAAAACTTGAAATCAACTAAGTCAAATGAGTAATGTAGCTTTTATATCAACCATTGAACCCAAAAACCCAAAAGAAGCATCAACTGATGATTCATGGATTTTGGCTACGCAAGAAGAATTAAATCAGTTTACTAGAAATGATGTTTGGAAACTTGTTCCTAGACCTGAAAATAAAACTATAATTGGAACTAAAAGGGTTTATAAAAATAAAATGAATAAACAAGGAGAGGTAGTTAGAAATAAAGCTCGATTAGTACTCAAGGTTATTGTCAAGAAGAAGGGATAGATTTTGATGAAACCTTTGCTCCCCTAGCAAGATTGGAAGCCATTAGGATTCTAGTTGCTTTCACAAATCATAATAATTTCAAATTATTTCAAATGGATGTTAAAAGTGCCTTTTTAAATGGATTTGTAAAAGAAGAAGTACATGCTGAACAACCACCACTCTTTGAAAATGATAAATTACCAAATCATGTTTGCAAACTTAAGAAATCTTTATATGGTCTAAACCAAGCTCCTAGAGCCTGGTATGATAGACTAAGATCTTATTTATTGCAATCTAATTTTGAAATTGGTAAATTAGATAATACTCTTTCTATTAAAAGACATGAAAATGATATTCAACTAGTACAAGTTTACGTAGATAATATCATTTTTAGATCAAATAATGTTGAAATGAATACAGAATTTTCTGAAATAATGACAGAAGAGTTTGAGATGAGTCATATGGGTGAATTAAATTTCTTTTTAGGATTACAAATAAAACAACTAGATAATGGTATCTTTATTAGTCAAGAAAAATATGCTAAAGACCTAATTAGTAATTTGGTTTGACTACTGCGAGTGGAAAACTCACTCCCATGGCAACCAATGAGTACCTTAGTAAAGAAGATCTCTCGAAAGATGTAGATCAAAAATTACATAGAGGAATGATTGGATCACTACTCTATATTACTGCCATTAGACCTGATATCATGCATAGTGTATGTCTCTGTGCCAAATATCAGTCCCAACCTAAAGAGATCCACTGAAAAGCCGTAAAACGAATCATAAGATACGTTAAACACACATCTGATTATGGTTTATTTTACCCTAAAAATGATTCTTTTGACTTAATATCTTACTGTGATGCTGACTATGATGGTTGTAAATCAGATCGAAAAAGTACAAGTGGGACTTGTCACTTTTTGGGGCATTCTCTGGTTTCTTGGCTTTATAAAAAGCAAAACACGGTTTCTTTATCAATAACTGAAGCAGAGTATATTTCTGCTGCTTTGGCTTGTTCTCAGGTAATATACATGCAACGTTTTTCTTTTTTAAATTTTTTCCCACCAAAATTCAAAATAATTGGTTATATATTCTTCACATTTTCGAAATTCTATTCATCATTTCTGTTACCTTTCTGTTCTTCTCTCTGAAATCAAATAATCAATGGCCTCCTCTTCCAAATCAAACATAAAATTAACCTTTTCGTTCCCCTCTCCTACGTCTAGTCCATTTCAACGTACTACTCTCGCTCGTGTGACTAAAATAGAGGACTCTTTGAAGGATGCACTTCAGATGATGACTGAAATTCAAGTGATTCAACTCCGTATGGCAAAGGAACAAGAGAAGCAAGGCAAGATTCTTAGGAATTTCCAAAAATTTATAATGGATAATCAAGCCAACCCTATCTTGATTGATGAAAATTCTTCACTCAATTAAGAGGCCAACAAAGAAGAAGAAGAAGAACCCATGGAAGAAGCGCACGCGGAGGATGATGACCAAGTCGTGTGTGTTGGAGAAGTGTGTTTTGACAAGAATGGGAATCTTGTCGAACAACTTGGAAATTTCTTTTTCCACTATCCAAATTGTTCGATTCATAGATCTCCTATGTTTAAAAACACACATTAGTTTCTTCTCTTTCTTTACCATTGTTGTTTATTCCTTCTTACGTTTACAATGAAAAATGTACATTCCACTATATGATTAATAAATTAATTGTGTTCTTATATGTGTTCTTCTTATTTAGACATATAACTATACGGTTATTATATACTTAAGATAGTTAGTAGTTTAGGATTAGATTTATTATTAGATCTAAGTGTTGATTATTTATGATAATACTATTATTATAATCACATAGTATATTAGAATTAGGGAGAGTTATATAGTTCGGAGCTATAAAGTTTAGAGTTTGTTTTTGTTGATGACAAAGGGGGAGAAATATAAAATAGGTTAGTTAGGCATAAATTAAGGGGGAGTTATAGATTAAGGGGGAGTTATTAGGATAGAAGTAATATTTTATAAACAAAGGTTGTCATCATCAAAAAGGGGGAGATTATTAGTCCGTGAGATAATGGTTTTGATGACAACAACCTTAGAATAGATTATAAAATATAAATACTAACATTATAAGTTTAGATATATATATATATATATATATATATGTATATGCAGGTTTTAACCATGCAGGTACCAAGAATGAAGACTCTACAATATAGAGATTCAAGATATCAAGATTGAAGACTCATGAGTATCAAGAATATCAAGAGTTCAAGAATTGAAGTAATTTATTCTTTAATTATAATTTTTTTTGAAACTCATAGAAAAGCACTGGCATCTTAAAATCCAATTTATTCGTGGAATGGAATCCACTTCGAGTCTGTTAAAGGGATGGAACCCTAAGTAGGATGGAACCTACGAAAAATCTAGTGGAACATTGTTTTGTATCTGCTAACTTTTTACTCAAAATCATTTTTCAAAATTATATCATGTTTTCAAAATGTCTTCAAAACCTTCCTTTTAAAAGCATCAAACCTCTATCCCGATTTTAAATAATTTTAGACTCAAAATTATCTTTAATTTCAAAAGTCAAAATTACTCCTGATTTTAAACTATCTTTTAAAATAATATATTTAACTTTTAAATATTTATGCTTAAGATTTAAATATAAAATTATAGTTAAATTTTATAGATATTATTCTCTATATTTACTTATGAATTTTAACTATAGTCAAGTGCATTAGAAAAGTTTAAAATAGTTTTAATATAAGATAAAGTTTATTTTCAAAGAAAATCAAATCATCAAAAATTTCTTTGGGATGTCGACATGCCTATGGTGACCATGTCGACATGGTGTCAGTTCAGTTCAAAATTTAAATTTCAAAAGAAGTGTCTATTCGCCATAACTCTTCATGAATGGACATGGCTGTTGTTCTTCTATAAATAGGGGTTAGTTTCAACGAATTTTATATCAGATTTTATGGTTTTTCACTCCTCTTCTTCTTCCACATTTCTTAACATACTCTTACCATTACTCTGCCGAAATCAATATTGAATCATACTCGATTACTTCTAGTTTGATTCTCTATCACTATCTCAACAAGGTTCTCAGTGCTATTTAGAGTTATAGACTTCTTTGTAATCTATTAAGCGAGAAAAGGTGTGATTGTGGCCTTGAAAATCAATCAAGCGAGAAAAGGTGTGATTGTAGCCTTGGTAAATCAATTGGGTAAACCTGTGGCCTGGAAATCAAGTATCTCTACCCAGATGATTGAAATTCTGAAGGGTGAACCTCTTAGCCTTGAAATCGAGGGTGTAATTGTACAATTGCTTTTGAAAGGAAATCCGTACTTGTGTTGCGGAACTGGATGTAAGGTAACTCCGAACCAGTATAAAATCCGGTGTGTTCTTTCCTTTACTGCTTTTATTTTATTTCCGCATCTGTGTTTGTTTCTGTGATTATCCCTGTATCTTTAGATTGCATACATCTGTGTCTAAATTAAAATACACTCAAAAATATTTAGTAATTCTTTATAAACACTATTCACCCCCCCTCTAGTGTTAATCCTTGCCTTAAGATCCGTAATCTGCATTTCTTTTAGTATCGTCCACCTGACTTCCTAGTGGGGACTCAGATCTGGTTTCTTGATCAGAAACCGTCATTCTCCTTGCATAGCCTAACTATGATAGAGAATATCCAGAATCAATCAAAAATCAATATCCAGGTTCGTCGTTGAAAATCGAGTGAAAAATCCCAACTCGGATCGATAGAGCTATCTTGAAAGTCTGTGCTCGAATCTAGATCAAACCACCATGCGAGTAGAATAGTATACGTACATCCTACGTATTTATCTTTATTGGTTATTAGCCAAAACAATTCTCTTTCTATTCACCTTTACTTTGATTTCCAGTCACTTACTCACTATTGCTTAAATCCTAATTTGGATTATCACCTCAATTCTTATCTCAAATGGATATTTAATCATAAACTCTTCCAGCTTAAATTTAGAAAATAGTTTGAAAAGTTTAAAAATAGATAAGTAGTTGAAAAATAATTTTTAGTTTGTAAAATAGTTAAGTAATTGTAAAATAGTTGTTAAGTAGTAATAAGTTATAAAGTAGTTGAAAAATAGTAATTAGTTTATAATGCAGTTGTAAAATAGTTAAATAGTTCCAGAAGTAGTTATAGAATAAGTATAAGATAGTTTGATTTTGAAAAGAAAGGCTGTATAGTAATAGCTTGGAAAAATAGGTTTATATTAAAATAATTTATTTTGAAAATAGTCCAAAGCCAAACTGTATAACTTCCAAACCTTCAATTCCCATTAATTCCATTTAAATTTCCACTTCCTCTTAAATTGACTCAATTTTAATTCAATTTAAATAACTTCAATTTCCATTGAAATTGATTTAACCCCAATTCAAGTTGAATTAATCTCAATTTCTTCCCAAATTCAAATCAAATTCCATTTGAATTTTAAACCTATTCAACTTTAATCACAAATCCAAATTATTTAAATCAGTTTCAATTTGAACTAATTTCAAATTCAATCTCACTTTAAATCATCTCGAATTATATAAATTAGAGTTAAATTTCAAATATTGGTTTAACCTCTTAAACCAAATTATTCTTTATTTACATAGTCTTTGAACAATTTAATTCTGAGTCAAAATTTCAAAATTCCATTTACAATTATCTCTACCTAACTTATTTCAAAGTTCAAATAAGAGTTCAAAACAAATTTTATCTTTAAAAATTCAACTTATTACCAAAATTTATCTTCCAATTTTGAAACCGATTCTTAAACAATTTTAATTTACAAATTCAATTCTTAACATTCAAATCTTAATTTCAAAGTGATTTCATATCCTTTTTTGGCAAGGCCAACCGGTTTTATAGTGGACCGTCCACTTTTATTACGAACGTAATAAAATTTGAAGTACAGGAGTAAGGTAGAAGTACCTTAACTACTAAAACGAAAAAAAAGAAAATACAGCACAGGAGTGTGACAGCATGTCACAGCTACTATAAATAACGTATAAGACTAAATCTCCTCCGAAGAGGAAGAATCACCGATGACATCATCAACCTAGGAGGAACCCAAAGAGACATTCCCAAGAAGACCAAAAAGGGGCGAAACAAGATTGCAAGTGAAGGATCATAAATCAGAGCATCAGAAGTGTAAATAAAAAGATCGATCCCAAGTAGTATCAGCCAGCAGGACAGAATTTAAGTCAGCATACAAACCATCCAAGTCAAGGAACAAGGAATCACCAGATGGTCGATAATATAAACAGCGAAAGTCCATAAGATCATCGGAGACAAATCTGAAATAAGAGTTATCGACCGGGCTAAAACGCATATCAGAACGATGATCAACCCAACAACTTTCAGACTCAGCCCAAACAACAGGAAAAGGAAGCAGAGCAAGATCCGGAACAACAGTGGGTTCCGCAGAAACATCAGCAGGAACAATGGATGTAGAAGGGGAAGTAGGCCGTGCAGGAGAAACCAGCGGACCAGGATCAGAATCTGGATCTATAGGAGGAGGAGCAACCGATGATTTGGGAACCCATTTCCTGAGCGGAGGCCGAGGTAGAGGGATCTTGGTAGCAGCAGCGGAAACAGCAGAATGCGAGCAGGAGGAATCTAAGTGGCCAAAGGAGTTACAGGAAGTACAAATGTCAGGGGCCCATCCATAGCGAACACGGACTTTCACCACATGGCCAATAGCTAGATGAACTAGAATGGAGGATGGGAGAGGCTTATATGGAGAAATCTCAATCAGAGCCTTAGCATAGACCAACTTATCACGCGCAACGGTATTAGAGTCAAAACACTTCAATTTACCAACGTTGCAAGCAAGCCAATTCAAACCAAGCAGAGGTTGACGAGCAGAAGGAATCTGAGAAAAGTAAACCCATACGGGGATAGAAAGAACTTGTTCACGGGCTCTAGCAACAGTTGGAGACCAGGGAGTTATAATAAATGGTTTTCCATCAAAAAAAGAAGGCTCAGCCTCAAGTACACGTCCGCGTTCCTCAGAGGAGGAGAACAACATGAAGTACATGGAGTCAACAAACTTAACACGAAGATCACCGCGCAACCGCCAACCCTACGACAAACAGCAGACGGATCAAGAAGGCGATGTTTTGGGTCCAAAAAGAAACCAACTAAATGGTCTGACCAAAAGTCCATTCCATCTTGCATAACGTTCGGAGGAGGAATCATCACTCCATTTTCCTCAACAATGTCAAACTCAACTGGGACATAATCACCCACGTTACGGGGCAGAGATGTAAATAGAGAAGTCCAAGGTTTAGGGCCAGATGGGGAAGGGACAGTAGTAGCCACATCACCAAATGAGGCCGTAAGAGGACCAGCAGGGGGAGAGGCCGAATGCAATGCACCATCAGTACTCACAACACTGATTGTAGGAACAGCATTGTCAACAGCATTTGGTCGAACAACTGTTGTGCGCCGATCACAACACAATAAATCAGCAGAAACATGTCGATACCCACAATACAACACTCCACTATCATAACCAATAGCTACTGAATCAACACCAGATACAATATCATCGACTTCGATAACACCTGCGACAACTAATTCACGCAAAGGCGCAGGTCCACAACAGTCAACACCATCTAGAGAATCCAAAAGATCACGTTGCAAGCTAGGGTTAACATCAGATACAGGGGACGAGATCTTGGCAGTTGGGAGAGGGGGAAATTCAGAGACAGAGAACACAGGAGGCATCAGAGACAGCTTGAAAATTCTACCAAAACGAGTAGAGGAGGGCAGAGAGGATGGAGCATCGGAGAGAGAGGGAAGAAGAGGATAATGGCTGGGCATGTGGTGGAAGCGATGGGAGAAGAAGGATGGAAGAAACGGTCACGAGACAACTAACGAGAAGGCAAGACGCAGAAAAAACAACAGGTCGCCATTAATTACAAATGATTTATTATTATTTTCATTTGCTTTAGTGATTTCATATCCTTAATTTCAAAGTAAAGTTTAATTTCTCTTTTATCTCAATAACAGATATATTACCACAACCCATTTCTTTGTTTATTTAAACAAATCCAATTCACATTTTAAAGATTATTAATAATAATAGGATAGTATTATCCACATTATTTTAAAACATTCATCCATTTCCAATTTCCAGATCACAAATCCATTTTGAGATCATACAAACTCCCAATTCAAATCTACCATTTAACTTCCCAAGTTAAATCTTAATTTCAACTTGAAATTCTCAATTCTGGTTGTTTGTTAACTTATTTAACTTTCCCAATGTTAAGTTCAATTTACTTGATCCAGTCAACCCTACCCAATTTGAATTCCCATTTCAAATTTTAAACTTCATATTAATATCCAATCCCATTTATAAGTTCAAAAACTTATCACTTAGGGTTTCACATCACATTCCAAATAAAAATTTAAAACTCAACACTTAGAGTTTATTTCAAATCATCTTTGATGCTATGTATATCCCTCATATATACATATTTATTTCTTGGCCCTCCAAGCCAAATTTTAAAATTTAATCCACCTTTGGTTTTAATTCAAAAAAATTCTTTCAATGTTTTCAAACAACTTCTTATTTTAAAATAAGACTACATTCAATATAATATGAATAATATCATTTATTACTTCATTTAACATTTTGAAACAATTTCAAATGTTTCTAGACCTAGATTTCAAAACTTCACAATTTAAAATCCCACTTTAATTCACAAGTTATACTCAACTAAGTTTACTTCCTTAAAAATTTTCATTATTCAAGGTTATTACAACTAGAAATCAATTCACTATTATCTTATTCTAAAAATTCTTCTACAAAATCAAGATTTTAATTTCAGTTTGAATCTATTTCAAACTTATATTCATTCAATTTCAGTTTAGATTAATCCCAATTCCCATTTAAATATATATATATATATATATATATCACTTAATTCTTATTCAGTTTCCAACTACCAATTATTGCTTTATAAATAAAACACAAGCTTTTATAAAAATCATTCAGTAAAACCATTTTTAAAACCTTTATATAAGAAAATAACAAGTACGCTCTCTTATATATATACACTCAACTCATTCTAGGGTACCATTGTAACAACCCGCTTGTTTAACGATTATATATTTAAATGTTTTATTTAAATATAGCATCGTTAGTCGGATTTTTGGGTCCGAAAAGCTACTTTTTGCAAACGGCCGAATTGGGACTCGAAACTACCTCCATTGGTTCCAAAATGGCGTTTGCGATCTTTTTGAGTGTAAGCTTTGATATGTTTGGAGTAAGTCGAATTTTTCTATTTGCTAAGTGGGCTTCGGGTTTGGGTTTCACCCAAACTGTTCTATAAACCAACTCAGCCCTTCTCTCCTTCCATTCACTTATTCGTTTCATAAAAGCTTAAGCTAAAACTGAAATGGGGGAAGAGAAAGGAAATTAGAAACTCCTAGCCCTAGGTCCTCTTGCAAATCCAAATTCTTGCTCCAAAATCAAAGATAATCCATTGGTAAGTTCTTCTTCATCTTCTCCAACTCTTCTCCTCTTCAATTTCAGAAAATTTCCTAAACCTAAATTGGGAAATATGTGTTTTATTCTTAGATTGAAGCTTGTTGAGTTGAAGTAGTGTTTGGTTGGTCTTCTCCTTGTTATTGAGCTCCATCTTCTTGTTTTTGGGTTAAGGTGAGTTTTGAACTCACATCTACTTCTCTTGATTTCATTGATGTTGGATATGAATTCCTAACACCTTGTTCATATGCATTTGCCTTTGGTTTGAATTGAAATTGGTGAACATTTAACTTTTTGGTGTTTTGGAGTCAAATCCTTGAAAATCATAACTTTGATGTTTGATCATGGTTTTTGGTGGTGAATCGGAGTCAATGGTGTTGGGTTATCGATTGGCAAAATCCCCTTAAGTCCATTGCTCGATATGTTGCAAATGGGGTGAGTTGCTCCTCCATTTGCTAGGCTGGAAAACATTTCCAGCTACAGCCAGTCGACTAACCCCCTGCAGTCAGTCGACTGACTGCAAAGAGTAAAAACTCTCGGGTCATGGTTCAGTCGACTGACTGCAGTAGGCCAGTCAACTGACCTGCTTCATTTTGTCCAGTATGCCTATTTGTTTGTGATTTTCACTTTTATCGATGTATATTGATTCTAATTAGTTATTTATGCATATTTGACCTTAATGATTCCCTTTTGAATTCATTCACGGGTATTATAAATGATTTCTTCAAATCGTATTAAAAGTTCGCTTCTCCGATTTATAAATTCTATTTAAAACACACGCACAATTTCGCACTTCGAGCGAAGTGGAAGGGTGATTAAATGGTTAGGCAAAACACGGACCATGAATCTGTGTGTTTATCTTTCCGATTAGTCCCCGACCTATTCGATTGATCGTTTTGACCTTCGGGTTTGGTTTATCGATGATATGAGGTAAACTTTGTACTGCTTTGAGTGTGAAAGTGGCTGACGGATAGTAAACCGTTTAGTGCAAGCGAGTGGTTATGGGACATACGTTAACACTTTTCGGATTCCTTTTCGAGAGTTGTGACACATTCCGCCAGTTAGTGGTGTCCAGTACTGGGTCTTTGACCTTCACCACTACGGTTTGTTGCCTTCGGGCATGTGCCTTCGGGTTTGTGCCTTCGGGTTTGTTGCCCTTTAGTATCGCTTCCGATGTTGGTCGTTATGATCTGCATGGGTGATATTAGGTTGCCCTTTAGTATTGCTTCCGATGTTGGTCGTTATGAGCCGCATGGGTGATATTGGGTTTGGAGTCTTCGGGCTCATGGATCCTTGTTTGTACAGTACTGAGCTCGAGCAAATTTTCTGATGTTTCATTCATATGTATATTCCCTTGGTATCGCCCTTCGGTGTTGGTCATTATGAGCTGCATGATGCGTAGCGTTTACCTTGTGGAAGTTGTATACCTTATTGGTATTTGTTATTGCCTTTTGGCTTGTTTTGGGATATTCTTATCCTTTGTTTCTATATGTTGCCGATGATATGAGGCTTGTTCTATATGATTCATCTTTCGTTAGATGATTGTGTTATCTCTTTTAGAGATATCTATTATGCTTTGTAACCTTGCAGGTTTATTGTTGTTCAGTTTATCTAACTGATTTGTTTAGCTAGACTGACCTGGGTATTTCATACTCGGGTCAGACCGAGATGTTTCAGGTTAGGTGCTTTTGGACTTAGCCTATTTTGCTTCTGCATGGACTATTCAGCTTGTTCCTTTTTGTCATAGCTTTTGTGTAGTCCTATTATGTTGTAACTCTGATATTTATTCTTGTGAACTCATCTGTATATTGTGGTCTGCTATACCACTTGATTTGTATTATTTTGTATACTCTGTTATGTATCTGTATATGTGTATATGATGATCTACTGTTCTGTGATGTATATTACATTTGAATTGTTATATTCTGTTCTGATAGATCCTCCAACCACCTATGGTTTTGTTTTAAGTATTCATTGGGTATGTCGACCTGTTAGTATGATTATTGTCGATGTACTCAATAGATAGTTAGAGCAAGGCTATAGATGGTCGCTCCTAACCAGCCTTATTCTCCGTGTTAGTTGACGGCATTACCCTGTAGTGTCCTTGGCTAGCGTGGGTATAGAGGTGGGGCGTCACAGCGTGGTATCAGAGCTGAGTTCAGAATAAAGTATGACAAACACAGAATAGAGCACACGTTACAGTACCTCAAAGTATACAAGTGATACAAACCTTTGAATCATCGTGTCTCTTTATTCCATCAAGGTTAGATAAAATTTGGGGAATACGTCTAGGAATGCATTTTGTTCCGTAGTATTCCGTAATGAAGTATCTACCTTGTGAATAATCTTGTTCTTATCTTAACTAGAAGCGTATGGCTGGAAGAGGCAGGGGACAACGTTCAGATGCTGGGCAATCCAGTGGCACACATCCGGATGGCGTTTATATGTCTGCTGATCAGTTTTTGGAATTGTTTAGGAGGAATCAGCCTCCAGTTCCTCCTTGAGTATCTCCACCTCGCAAGTCTGCCTTTACACGTCAGTGTAGTGATTTTTCTCATCTTGGAGGAAAGCCGTTTAAGGGCTCCGAGTCTGTTCTTGAAGTCCAAGCTTGGCTTCGCACGTGCGAGCGTATTTTCTCTCGCATGGATCTTTCTGACCATGATAGAGTTCTTGTGACTTCTAGTTTATTACAAGAGCGTGCTCTTGACTGGTATGAGCTTCTTGTAGCCGAGATTGATGAGTCTACTCTTTCTTGGACTCAGTTTCGGGAACGATTTGAACTCAAGTTTGTTCCTGAATCTGAAAAAGTCTTATTGACCCGTCGCTTCCTTGAGTTGAAGCAAGGGAAGTCTTCTGTTTCTGAGTATGTTGCATCATTCGAGGCTTTGTCTCAGTATGGTCTTGAATTCATCAGCACTTCTTACAAGAAGAATTTGAAGTTTGTTTCTGGTCTTAAGAAATATCTTAAGAAGTCTTTGTTGCTTCAGCTTAAACTTTCTTTTGAAGAGTTGGTTGATTCGGCACTTCATCTCGAGACCGTCGAGAAGGAGTGTGAGAGTGATGTTGCTGTTGAGGTTTCCAAGAACCCCAACAAGAGGCCGTTTCCAATTCAGAAGTCCATGCCATTTCCTTCTAAGAAGAAGAAGACTGGTGGTCCTAGTTCTCAGCCTCAGTCTCCTGGAACACCTTTCGTTCGAAAGTGTTTCAATTGTGGTTCTCTTGATCATATTATTCGAGCTTGTCCTAAGCCTCTCTTCTGCCGTTATTGCAAGAAGGAAGGTCATCATGTTTTAGCTTGCCCTACTGTTCCGGCTGGTGCCAAGTCTAGCAGGCTTTATGCTGCTAAGGCTTCTGAAGGTCCTCCTCGGTCCAAAGGTATATCTTCATCTATTTTGGAAGGTTCTATTTTATTTCACGATCATAGTATTCGAGTTCTTTTCGATACGGGTGCATCACATTCTTTCATATCGAAAAAGCTCGTTGATGATTTATCTTTGGATGTTTCTTGTATGGTTACTTCTTTAAGGATTGCGAATCCTATTGGGGAATCCGCGACCCTTAGCCTGCTGTGTGATGATGTTGAGATTGTTTTATGTGGTTTTTCTTTTCGTGCGAATCTGCACGTTATTTCTTATCTGGGATTTGATTTGATTTTGGGTATGGACTGGCTAGTGAGATATGATGCCAGGATTATTTGTTCGGAGAGAATTTTGTATCTTCGACATCCGGATTCGCTTACTCAGTTATCTCTTGTTCTTCGGGATGTGGATAATTCCGAGATGGCTCTATATTCTCTTGACTCGCGAGATGATGATGATATATCTCGTATTCCTGTTGCTTGTAACTTTTCTGATGTTTTTGAGCCTGTATCGGATTTGCCACCCAAGCGGGCAATTGAGTTCCGCATTGATCTCATTCCAGGCGCGCAGCCAGTTAGTCGTCCTCCCACGAGGATGTCTACAAAGGAAAATGAGAAACTCAAGAAGCAGCTTTTGGAGCTTGAGTCCAAGCAGTTGATTCAGTCCAGTTTTTTCTCCGTGGGGATCCGCGGTTGTCTTTGTGAAGAAGTCTGATGGAACTCTTAGGCTTTGCATTGATTATCGCAAGCTTAACGAGTTGACCATCAGGAATAGGTATCCATTGCCTAGGATTGATGATATGTTCGATCTATTGAGTGGTGCTAAGGTCTTTTCTCAGCTTGACCTTGCCACAAGTTTTCATCAGTTACGAGTCACGGAGGATAGCATACCTCTTACAGCTTTCCGCACTCGTTATGCCGTTCGGTTTGACGAACGCTCCTGCTTTCTTTGTCGATCTCATGAATCGAGTATTTCGGGAATATCTCGATATGTTCGTCCTTGTGTTCATTGATGATATCCTTATTTATTCTAAGTTTGAAGCTGAGCATGCTAATCACTTAAGGATTGGCTTGAGTACTCTCCGTCATCATCAGCTTAGAGTCAAATTCTCCAAATGCCACTTTTGGGAGAATAAGGTTAAGTTCTTGGGCCATGTTATATCTTCCGATGGCATTTCTGTCGATCCCTCAAAGATCAAAGCCATTCAGAATTGGAAGAGGCCTGAAAATGTTCATGAGATTCGTAGTTTCCTTGAATTGGCGGGTTATCACCGTCGGTTCATTAAGGATTTTTCCCGGGTTGTGCTTCCTCTTACTTGCCTTACTCGGAAAGGCATTCATTTTATTTGGTCCGACAAGTGCGAAGCTTCCTTTTTGACATTAAAGGAACTTCTCACTAATGCTCCTATTCTTGTGGTTCCCGAAGGGAATCATGATCTCGTTGTCTACACCGATGCTTGTGGTAGTGGTCTCGGTGCTGTTCTTATGCAGAAGGATCGGGTAGTTGCTTATGCTTCTAGGCAACTGCGTCCGAATGAAGTTCGCTATGCCACTCATGATCTTGAGCTTGCCGCCATTGTCTTCGCCCTGAAGATTTAGCGACACTATTTATTAGGCGAGCGCTTCATCCTCTATACCGATCATAAATCCTTGAAGTATTTGTTCACTCAGAGGGAACTCAATATGAGGCAACAGCGTTGGCTCGAGTTTCTTGCTTCCTATAACTTTGATATCCAGTATAACCCTGGTAAGGGTAATCGTGTTGCAGATGCGCTTAGTCGCAAACATTCAGCTGTTATTTCTATGATGCTTGCCGAATGGAATATTCTTGAGACTCTATCTTTTTGTGAAATTCGTGATCGAGGTTCATCTTCTGATTCTCCTATTCTATTATTTAGTTTGGGAGCTCGACCCATTTTTTTGGATCGTATTGCCGATGCTCAGCGGCGTGATCCTGATTTGTTGCATTTTATTCAGCTTTGTGAGTCTGGATCTTGTGATGAGGCGTTGCAAGATTTTAGCATTGATTCTTATGGGTGTCTTTGTAAGAAGAACCGTCTTTTTGTGCCTTCTGATTTTGCACTTAGGCATGACATTCTTGATGATTGTCACCGTTCTAAGTATACCATTCATCCTGGTAGTAGTAAGATGTATGTCGATATGCGTTGTCTTTATTATTGGGAAGGCATGAAGCGCGATGTGGCGAGTTATGTGAGTAATTGCATAACCTATCAGCGTATTAAGGCCGAACATCAGCGTCCTTCGGGTCATCTTCAGCCTTTAGAGATTCCATTGTGGAAGTGGGATCAAATTTCTATGGATTTTATTGACGGCCTACCTCGTTCGAGATCGGGCCATTCTAGCATCTGGGTTATTGTTGATCGCCTCACTAAATCTGCTCATTTTATTCCTATTAAGTCTAATAGGACTGCGTCTCTTTTGGCTAAGTTATATGTCAAGGAAATCGTGAGACTTCACGGTGTTCCTAGTTCTATTGTGAGTGACCGTGATCCTTTATTCACGAGTCATTTTTGGAAGAGTCTTCAGCAAGCTTTGGGAACAAAGCTTAATTTTTTCTACGGCTTATCATCCGCAGTCTGATGGACAGACTGAACGGGTGAATCGTATTTTGGAAGATCTTCTTTGTATTTGTATTTTTGATTTTGGTGGTAGTTGGGAAGATCACCTACCTCTTGTAGAGTTCTCCTACAATAATAGTTTTCAGTCTAGTATCGGTATGGCTCCTTTCGAAGCCTTATACGGAAGGCCATGTCGATCACCTTCATGTTGGTTAGAATCTGGGGAGAAGCTTATTCTTGGTCCAGATTTTGTTCGTGATTCTTCCGAGAAGATTGATCTTATTCGATTGAGAATGAAAGAGGCACAGAGTCGTCAGAAATCCTACGCGGACAACCGTAGGAAGCCTCTCGAGTTCTCGATCGGCGATCTTGATTTTATTCGTGTTTCTTCTTTGAAGGGGGTTATGCGTTTCAGCACGACTGGAAAATTGGCTCCTCGCTTTATAGGACCATTTTCTATTACTGAACGTATTGGCCCTGTGGCTTATAGAGTTTCACTTTCAGCTCATTTATCTGGCATTCATGACATGTTTCACGTCTCGCAACTTCGGAAATGTCTTCGGGAGTCGGATTCTGTTATTACTTCTCCTGATTTGTTAGAGCTTGAGATCTCACCGGACTTATCTATTGTACAGCAACCTATTCACGTGCTTGACACGGAGGTGCGACACCTTCGGAACAAGGACGTGCCGCTCGTTAAAGTTCAATGGTCCGCTAATCCTAATGATTGTACTTGGGAAACCAAAGAGTATGTCGAGCGATCTTATCCGGGTTTTCTTTCTTCGCTTTGAAACGATGAGTATGTCTTTTCATCTCGAGCTTATTTCCTTTTCTTTGGAATGTTTTATGTATGTAGTTGTTACAAATATCGTCTCTAGGAATTGCGGGGACACAATTTTGTAAGAAGGGGAGATCTGTAACAACCCGCATGTTTAACGATTATATATTTAAATGTTTTATTTAAATATAGCATCGTTAGTCGGATTTTTGGTTCCGAAAAGCTACTTTTTGCAAACGACCGAATTGGGACTCGAAACTACCTCCGTTGGTTCCAAAATGGCGTTTGCGATCTTTTTGAGTGTAAGCTTTGATATGTTTGGAGTAAGTCGAATTTTTCTATTTGCTAAGTGGGCTTCGGGTTTGGGTTTCACCCAAACTGTTCTATAAACCAACTCAGCCCTTCTCTCCTTCCATTCACTTATTCGTTTCATAAAAGCTTAAGCTAAAACTGAAATGGGGGAAGAGAAAGGAAATTAGAAACTCTTAGCCCTGGATCCTCTTGCAAATCCAAATTCTTGCTCCAAAATCAAAGAGAATCCATTGGTAAGTTCTTCTTCATCTTCTCCAACTCTTCTCCTCTTCAATTTCAGAAAATTTCCTAAACCTAAATTGGAAAATATGTGTTTTATTCTTAGATTGAAGCTTGTTGAGTTGAAGTAGTGTTTGGTTGGTCTTCTCCTTGTTATTGAGCTCCATCTTCTTGTTTTTGGGTTAAGGTGAGTTTTGAACTCACATCTACTTCTCTTGATTTCATTGATGTTGGGTATGAATTCCTAACACCTTGTTCATATGCATTTGCCTTTGGTTTGAATTGAAATTGGTGAACATTTAACTTTTTGGTGTTTTGGAGTCAAATCCTTGAAAATCATAACTTTGATGTTTGATTATGGTTTTTGGTGGTGAATCGGAGTCAATGGTGTTGGGTTATCGATTGGCAAAATCCCCTTAAGTCCATTGCTCGATATGTTGCAAATGGGGTGAGTTGCTCCTCCATTTGCTAGGCTGGAAAACATTTCCAGCTATAGCCAGTCGACTGACCCCCTGCAGTCAGTCGACTGACTGCAGAGAGTAAAAACTCTCGGGTCATGGTTAAGTCGACTGACTGCAGTAGGCCAGTCGACTGACCTGCTTCATTTTGTCCAGTATGCCTATTTGTTTGTGATTTTCACTTTTATCGATGTATATTGATTCTAACTAGTTATTTATGCATATTTGACCTTAATGATTCCCTTTTGAATTCATTCACGGGTTTTATAAATGATTTCTTCAAATCGTATTAAAAGTTCGCTTCTCCGATTTATAAATTCTATTTAAAACACACGCACAATTTCGCACTTCGAGCGAAGTGGAAGGGTGATTAAATGGTTAGGCAAAACACGGACCATGAATCTGTGTGTTTATCTTTCCGATTAGTCCCGACCTATTCAATTGATCGTTTTGATCTTCGGGTTTGGTTTATCGATGATATGAGGTAAACTTTGTACTGCTTTGAGTGTGAAAGTGGCTGACGGATAGTAAACCGTTTAGTGCGAACGAGTGGTTATGGGACATACGTTAACACTTTTCGGATTCCTTTTCGAGAGTTGTGACACATTCCGCCAGCTAGTGGTGTCCAGTACTGGGTCTCTGACCTTCACCACTACGGTTTGTTGCCTTCGGGCATGTGCCTTCGGGTTTGTGCCTTCGGGTTTGTTGCCCTTTAGTATCGCTTCCGATGTTGGTCGTTATGAGCCGCATGGGTGATATTGGGTTGCCCTTTAGTATTGCTTCCGATGTTGGTCGTTATGAGCCGCATGGGTGATATTGGGTTTGGAGTCTTCGGGCTCATGGATCCTTGTTTGTACAGTACTGAGCTCGAGCAAATTTTCTGATGTTTCATTCATATGTATATTCCCTTGGTATCGCCCTTCGGTGTTGGTCATTATGAGCCGCATGATGCGTAGCGTTTACCTTGTGGAACTTGTATACCTTATTGGTATTTGTTATTGCCTTTTGGCTTGTTTTGGGATATTCTTATCCTTTGTTTCTATATGTTGCCGATGATATGAGGCTTGTTCTATATGATTCATCTTTCGTTAGATGATTGTGTTATCTCTTTTAGAGATATCTATTATGCTTTGTAACCTTGCAGGTTTATTGTTGTTCAGTTTATCTAACTGATTTGTTTAGCTAGACTGACTTGGGTATTTCATACTCAGGTCAGACCGAGATGTTTCAGGTTAGGTGCTTTTGGACTTAGCCTATTTTGCTTCCGCATGGACTATTCAGCTTGTTCCTTTTTGTCATAGCTTTTGTGTAGTCCTATTATGTTGTAACTCTGATATTTATTCTTGTGAACTCATCTGTATATTGTGGTCTGCTATACCACTTGACTTGTATTATTTTGTATACTCTGTTATGTATCTGTATATGTGTATATGATGATCTACTGTTCTGTGATGTATATTACATTTGAGTTGTTATATACTGTTCTGATAGATCCTCCAACCACCTATGGTTTTGTTTTAAGTATTCATTGGGTATGTCGACCTGTTAGTTGGATTATTGTCGATGTATTCAATAGATAGTTAGAGCAAGGCTATAGATTGTCGCTCCTAACTAGCCTTATTCTCCGTGTTAGTTGACGGCATTACCCAGTAGTGTCCTTGGCTAGCGTGGGTATAGAGGTGGGGCGTCACAACCATTGACCCTCCCTAATGAGTAAACCCATCAGAGCCAAGGTTCTCGCTTAACCTTCAGCTCTGATACCAAATGTCACGACCCAGAATTTTCGATCCCGAAAATTCCAGATAGTTAGAGAAAAGAAGAAAAGAGATAGAAGAAGAAGATCAGAAACACCAAAGTACAATCTCACATTCGCAGCGGATAAAATATAATATCAATGATATCAGTTTACAAAGGAAAACTGTACTTGTCAAATTACACTTTAATACATCAGAGTTACAACATACACAAACACTGGACAGATACAATCAACGTGTCCCAGATAAACTACAATATCACAGTGGATACATTCCATACGTTGCTGCCATCCAGCTCGCCTCCTAAGCTCCAGAATGTCCTTACCTGAAAATCAGTTATGCTCGATCTAACTCGAGCATTACATCAAAGTAACACCCGGGTCGGGCTGGAAACTAGCGAGAGTAAACCCATACAATTTGAAATACTAAGTTCAGACCATAAAGATAAACCCAGGGTAACTCGTTCGTCACTACAACTTCACAACTTGTTATAGTCAATACTTATATTCACAAATAAATCCCTAAGTCCTTTACTTAGTTTTATATTGTAACGACCCGTAAATTTTCGATAATTAAAATAGCTAATTTAATAAGATTTCGTGATTTAGTGTTATAAAAAAATTGTAAGTCGTTTGGAATAATAATAACTGGAATGAATTGCAACAATAATTATCCAAGTAATGAAAAATAAATGCTACTTAGTGAATGCCATTGCAATCAATAGTTGGATAGGGTAATAAATGTTGAATTCATTGGGTATAATAGAGTAATTGATTGATAAGTAAAAGCTAATTAAAATCAAAATAATTGAATATTGAACATGTAAATTGTTTAAAGTAAATATTTTAAACTTATTAAATAATTGAATAACTGTAAAATGGAAATAGCGTTCTAAGATGTGAATTAGTTTTAAAGGTTAAATTTTATAAGTTCGTTTTGAATATTTCAAAAGATAGTGATTTAAGAATAATCAAATTTGTTTAAATTTAACATTACAAATGTTTGAATAATTAAATTCCGAATTCGATATGATTAATTTGATATTGAAATTTACTATATGAAAATAGAGTGAAAAATTGAAATTTGATTTATTATGATTCAAATTGGTTTCCAAAGTGAATGTAAGTTATATTGGGATTATAATAGAGTTAATAAGATTTTAAAATTGGAATTTATTGGATAATTGAATAACGGGTTTAATATGATTAAAAATAATTTGTAAAATTTTATTTTAGCATACTAAAGATAGAATGATGTTGTAGAACTTTTAAAATCGAATTAAAAGTAAATTGTGAAAATTGAATATATTAATATTTAATTGACGAGTTAAAATAGCCATTTTTCAAACAGTCTCGGATTTCGACGAAACCAGTTTCATCGGATCCGTAGTGTGATATTATTATAAGATTTCAAATTTCATGTCAATCGGATTTACCGTTTGTCTGGGGCGAGCCAAAACGCATATAAATTCGTTTAATCGGTTTAATTTAAATTTGATCGTTTATTTCCGTAACTTGCACATACGATCGAATTAGTTTCTGAAACCTGTTCCATTGTGTCCGGAACGTGGGATAAACCCTAGAAACGCCGGTCACCACGAGTAAATCGGAGTTCGAAAATTTGGAGTGAATAGTGTTCGTTGAATTTTCTATAAAAGGGCATGTTATCTTCACTTTTGCAAAAAAAATTAAGAAACCCTAGGGTTTCAGCCCTTAGCCGCCACTATAGAGATGAATGGCTAGAAATTTCGAAACTTCTTCCTCAATTATCTCCAAATCCGTGGAGAATTAGCAAAAACTCTCAACTACAAAGTTGTAGATCTCAATGAGATCTACAAATCCAACGGTCATGATCTGAAATGGAGCTTCGGATCGACGGGAAATCGCGTTCAAAGACGCTGCGTTTTTCACGCAAATCGAGGCAAGGGGTGGGGCCGAGTTTGACCGCACTCACGGTGAAGATGGAGCCCGCGAAGGCCTTCGAGATGATGGGTCCTGATCGTTCTGGAAGTCGTCGTGGAGGTCGTGAAAATTGCTTGAACATTGGCGGCTATGGGTTTGCGTTGTACGTGTTTATCACGTTGAAGGAGAAGGTGATTTTGGTGGCTCAGATCTGAAGTAAAAGAATGGACGGCCAGATTTGTTTCTAGGTTAAAATATAAAAGAAAGATGTTAATTTATTTATATTAAAATTCGTGAAATCTTTGTAAAATCATATCTTTTTCATAAGAGATCGAAAACGCACGAAACCAGTTGCGTTGGAATCGTATTGGCGAGCACTACGCTATGGAATTGGATTGGAGTCGTTTGGAGCTAGAGAAAATTTCGGGTAAAATTAAACGCTCATTTAATTTTATTCGAAATAAAACGCTGGAACTACATTGAAATCAAGGTGAGTGTTTTATAACGCTCACAACGTACTGAATATCTTTATGCTAGTTAAATCTGATATTATGAAGTGATATGAATTTTATTTGTCGTTGTTTGATAGAATTTAATTGTCATATAGATTGTTATTTGAATTAACCGTTGAAAATTAAATTGACAGTTAAAATTGAAATTGAAATTGGATTGCGAGTAAATTACCTGACATTGATAACTATGAAATTGCCATGAATTGTATTGTCTATTGGATGATGTATTTCGATGGATGCTATTGGTTGATATTTAAATGGTTGGATGTTTATTTGCTTATATATAACCTGTTATGCATACATATGACACTATGTTTGATTTAAGTGATATATATTCATCCCTGACATTTAATTGAAATAAATAATTACTTGGCCATATGATAGAAAATTATATACGGACACCGAATTGGCTAAATTAATAATTTTTAAAATCGTCGATCTGAAATTTATTTAAATGTTTTGATTTAAAGGTTATAAATAGAAATCAATTTATAGGAATTGAATTTATCGGAAAATTTAGTTTGGAATGTTGAAATAAATTTTGGTAAAAAAAAATTTGTTAAATAATTAAAGTGGAGACTTTGGAATTTAAAATCGGGATATGATTGAATTTCGAAAATCTATTTGTTTAAAGATTTAACCTTAATTCGAGCTTTGAGTATTACTAAGTAAAAGTGGTATAAAAATGATATTTTGAAATTGAGCTTGAAATTGAATCATATTTGAAATTTGGATTTAAAGTTGAATATTGAAGGAAAATTTTGTTAAGTGTTATAAATTGGTATTTGAACATCAAGCTCCAAATCGATATAAATTGAAATTGAATAAATTAAAGGTGAATGTAAAATTGAATTAATTTGAAGTCAAAGTTGACATTGATTTGAATTGAAATCGAAATTGAATCGGTAGAATGGAAATTGAAATTGATTTGAATTGGGAAGTTATAATTGAAATGGATTGGTTTTGAAGCTGTTTTATTTTGTTTCCAAATTACTCGGTTATATAAACCATTTTTGAATACTTAAACTATTTTAATCTATTTTAAATCTACTTAATCCAATTTAAATTATTTTAAACTAATTTATCTATTTCAAATCCGTTTTAAGATTTTAAGTATTTTCAACTATTTTAATTATTTAAAACTACTTTTAAACTACTTAAAACTATTTTCTAAAATTCTAAGCTGGTCAATAAGGTGAAATGTTTATATTTAAATCTTGAATTTAAATACGAATTGGGTTAAATGAAGTTGCAACCTAAATTGAAATTCGAAATGATTTTGAAATCGAAATGAGATATTGATGCGAAAAATGATTTTTGAAATGGAATCTTACATTTGAAAAGATACGATGATATTTGAAATGGATTTGATTTTTTGGAAGCGAATATGATATTTTGATATCAATTATGAATCGATTTGAAATGTAAAAGGGCCAACGATGTAATAATACGTAGTTATTAAAGAGACCGGGATCAGATATGGACATACTCTCTGTCGATACCGAACACCACTTTAATAACTATTATACGCAGAGTGTTGATCCAGAATGAAGTGGATGGTTTGGTGAACGCGTTGACTGAAGAAAGAGAACGATATTGGATGACCCCTGACATGACTAAAACAGGAGCCGCGCCGGGCCATTGAGGTTCGCCATCTCTAGCGGACACACTTCTTCGATACCATATCTATTACATTTGTGATGCGATTTGGGTGCACCCCTTAATTTGGGAGTGTTGTTTCGCGGTGTTGGGGTAGCTGCTGGCTATGCTCAATATCAGTCTGGATCACGCAACTACTAGTATCCTAGTTGGTATTGTAGGATCTAGATTTAACCCTAGAGGGGGGGGTGAATAGGGTTATAGCAAATTTTATCGATTTTATACACAGAAAAATAAATATGCAGAAAAGTAAATCACACACAAAATTTACCCAGCTTCGGCAAAACCTGCCTACTGCTGCATTCACAGATTTCTATTAGAATTAAACAGTATCACGCTTACAAACACTCTACTAGACTCGCAGACATTTGCTCCACGCTCACAAACACTCTACTAGACTCGCACACCCTGCTCGCAAACATTTGCTCCACGCTCACAAACACTCTACTAGACTCGCACACCCTGCTCCGCCTATAGAGTTTCGCTTACTCGCAAACTTTGCCTCCCGCCTATAGAGCTTCGCTTACTCGCAAACTCTGCTCCCGCCTATACAGCTTTGCAAACTCGCACACCCTGCTCACTGAACTAATTCTAACTAGACAATCTGACACTACCTAACCCTAGGTGGTGATTTACCAGTTCTTGATTTTAAAAGTAAAAACAATTTAAACAATAATTAAAGATAAACAACCCTAATTAATTAAAGCCTAAAAACAAAACCCCCTTTTAACATAAACAAGGCCGGCCCCCTTCACTATCTGTTAGCCCGTTCCTTTATCTCCTTGTGAAAAATGGTGGCCGTTCTTCTCTTTCGTTCCTCTCAGTTCTGAATTTAGGGCTTCGTCCCTGATTTCCAAATTAGGGTTTGTGCAAATTGAAGTCGCCGCTTGATACATATAGTTGTAGACTTCGTTTCTCTTCTATTAGCTCATGGCTCTTCGATTTGGATCGAGTTCGTATGTGATTTTCTGGTATGTGTTTTATTCCTTTTGCTCTGCTGATTTTGGCTTTCTCGAACTCGATGCTTTATGCCGATGATGATTTTGGGTATTTATAGGAGTTCGATCTCCTTTATTTTCGTTCGTATAATCATGTTTGAATTTGTCATTTTCCTTTCTCTGCCGCTTGATTATGCTTGAACGATTGATGATTAATCTGACTTTGTCAAATTCGTATACTTGATGCTTGGCACACACGGTTTTGATTTTTGACTGGTTCACAATTGGCTTCGGCCTTTGAATTTGTGTTGATTGACTATGGCCGTGAATCTCTCTGTTCACCCGATTGCAATATGCTTTGAATTCGAGACATTTGTTTACCATGTGCTTTGAGATGATTGACTTGCTTTGAAAATTCTCTGTTCTGTTGATTTCGTGATGAATTTCTCGGCTATGTTCTTGATTTTTGGTAGCACTGGTTTTTGACTACGATATTGAACTCCCCTGTGACTTGTTCAATTTGCTTGGTCAATACGGTGTTGATCTTGACTTGGTTCGATTTGCTTGGCTGTTTGATTATTTCTTGTTGTACTTGGCTTTGACTTGATTTTTTAAAACTACTGTCACATTTGGCTTTGGTCATTTTTGAAATTTTGATCAGCCTGTACTTGTGCATTTGCATCATGTATATATATATATATGTGTTAGCTTTAAATTTGGTCACTTGATCATCTCTGTTGATTGCCCTGTAAAATTTCATGCTGACTTCGGTAACTTCGACACGAGCTTGTACTTGGATACATGTGCTTGCTGTCTGGATATCTGCAGTGCATCACCATTGTTCTTTACATTTGTATATAATGTCATTACATGCTGCTTTACCATATCACTTGAGGTCTTGTAGTTGGTGATTTGCACTTGCACTGCTTCATAAGTTCATTTCTATCTGTTTCTTGTGTTGCACTTGTATGCTCTTGTGTATTGCCTTGTATCACTGACCCTTCCATATACTCTCTGATAAATGTTTGAACTGGTGCATACTGTTGCGGCCTATACATGTATTACTAGCTCTGGTTCATCTTTGTTGCTTCACCACAGTTTGCATTTGCCACACTTGTGTTCCCTGTTATCAACTGGCCTTGATTATGTTTTGATTCAAAACTTCTGTTCACCTGCATGTATTATTGGTTCATTGTGATATTTGTTCATTTGTGTTTCACTGGTAGCACTTGAGTTGTTGACTTCGATCCCGCACTTGGTCTGCACTTGAATTCAGTCTGGACAATGTTGGGAACTCGGTTGTGTATTTGGTTTTGTGTATCCACTGCATGTGTCACTGCATATTGATCTTTATGCTTGGATGTTGAGATCATGTTTGCATGCTGAGTTGAATTCATGTGTTATTTGGATTTGACCTTGTGTTGAATTGTTAGTAGTGCTTTTGTTTGATTTGTGAACACGAGTTGGCGGGGCAGTGCACACGTGTATAAATGTACACGTGTGTACTGCAACCACTTATGTACAACCTATCCCTGATAAAAATACTAATATCCACAGATATTGCACAGTCAAAATTGATGACGAACAACCCAAATAACTGAGGCAAACAATGTTTTCAAAATCATCGTTTCTTTCAAATTTCAAAAATATTTCTCTTTCAATTTTACTGCGTTTGAGAATATTTTTGCAGATTACTCAGATGCTGGATTCAAACCGGAATGCAGTTGAAGACAAAAACACGAGTGTGAGTGATATGTAGTGAGGTTAACTGTAAATGTGAAATGTGATGTGATTGTAATCAAAAATGTATATGTATAGTGAGAGCATGAATTTGTACTATTCAAGATTGTAATAAATATTTATTTGAATAAAATATCTGTTTGAATTCAAATTCTGTGTAATTTATTTTATTCAACAAATATTTATTTAAACTGTGAAAAATAGAATAGTATATTAACAAATACATTTAAACGAATGTATATATGTTTATTAGCATCAAACAAAAATCATATAAGCGCAAAGCGCATATTCAACAATCTCCCCCTTTTGATGATAACAAACATATATTTAAGATTTTGAATGTATTAAATGTATATAATGTATTTGATCGTTCAATTTGCTCCCCTTATTTGAATGCTCCCTCTCTACACAATACTCCCCCTACATATATGCATACAAATAAAAATATGTAAATGAGCCTATATGCAAATTGAAAATTATGAAAATTATTTGACCTTTGCTTGATTCTATTTGACAAAATCTTAACTTTTCTCTCCCCCTTTTGTTATCAGCAAAAGAATAACAGTGTTATAAAAATAGGGATGAAGTGATAGACATGAATCAAACATTTAACTCAGTTAAATATAAATATAAAATTTCAATAAAACTCAAACAAAAATCATAATTACCCTTGTCAAGCGCATATTCCACTTTCAGAAGTGATGGGGATAAAATCATCAAAAATCATACAATTCTGTCTATTTGTGGTATATTTATTTCAGGAAATTTGAATATCTACTAACCATGCATAACCGTTAGGACTTTTAAATGAGATTAGTAGTATTCACAATTTTTATTTAAAAAAATGAAATCAAGTATCTTCTAATCACATGTGACCGTGAGGACTTTTAAATGGGATTAGAATCAACTTGTCTATTTGAATCAATTAATTTTGATATGCGTTCCATACATGCATAACCGTGAGGACTTTTAAATGAGCATGGAAGCACATAATCAAAAATCCAAGTAATTCACCCATGCATAACCGTGAGGACTTTTAAATGAGAGTGAATACTTTGGATATTTATTTTTATTGCTAAATATAATAAGTTGAAGCACAAATAATTTCCTTCACAGATTTAAAGATATTGAAGAACAAATGATTTCCTTTGTAAACTACCACAAATTTACATACTAAATATGATCTTGATGAGTGATGGTCGATAGAAAGATGATAGAAATAGAAATGGTCATGGAATTTTTACCCAACAGAAAGTTTTTATAACTCTTGTTATGAAATTCTAAAGAAATTTTCTAATTATACTTTCTCGAGTTATAATATATGATAAATATCGACATTCATCACTTTTTCAATCACTATTCATCTTTTCGATAATCAATGGGAGTCGGATTAGTCAAAATAGTCACTTAAAATCAAATTCAAAAAAAATTATAAAATCAATTTTTTTTCAAAAATGACTAATCTGTAAATATGGTCAAACATGATTTTCTCGAGGGGGTTTTATAAGAAAATTTTCTGCTATTTGAAAATTATTTCAAATGAAAAATATGCAGATATTTTCTTTGAAAAAAAAACAATGCAGCAAATGAATGTTTCAAAATAATTAATCACGTTACACTTAGTAATTTTTCTATCAACCATATTACCAGTGTAATCTGCATCTGAATTTAAATTTCACTCAATATTCACTCGTTGAATTTGATTGACCAAAACATGAAGTGTGCACCAAGAATTTCAAACTTAACATCAATTCTTTTGAATTTGAATTTAAGCCGTGTTAACACTCAAACAAATATCATGATGTTAATTTCAGAAACCATAGGATAAACAATTATATTCATGAGTAATCAACAGTCAATCATTATCATAATTATTTCAAAAACAATTTCTTGAAGTTTCAACAATTTCAAAAAATCCTTTTTAACAGCTTTCACATGAAATTTGAAATCGTGCAAATTTACAAGTAATGACCAAAATATATCTACATGTAGCATGAGTAATCAAATACCATCATTTGACCGAACAAATTTATATGGATTAGTTCAAAGTTGAAAATCTGATTGGTCATCAATTAAGCACAAATCATTGTCATAAATAAGAACAAGTCAAAAAAAAATCATATCAATTAAGTCCGAATCAGTCAACCATCATAATTACTCCAAGTAATTCTTTTTAAAGATGGTTAGTCAATCTTTTGAAAAAAATCATAGCATCAAAATCATCATCTTTTGTTTATCTCAATATTGGCTGATTTTAATTTAGAGTATGGTGCAGATAATCACATTTAAAAAACAATTACCTGTTTTACCTTTACAATAATTTTTCGTGATTGCCCATTGTGATTCTGTCACCTTTATACTAGGCTAAGGAACTTTGCTTTGTCGCCCGTTGTGTTTCTGGAACAGCCGAAATCCAGAGAACACTGTTGTTGTTCCTTAGCCTGCCACCACACCTACACGATAAAAGATTTATGTGACCTATTTGTTTTTATAGGTCCATTGTTGTTAGTGGCAGAATATGAAAAATATGTTTTTGGAGACTCAAAACTATTTATATATGTTCCTTTTGGCACCCAAATTTGTTTGACTTTCAAAGACTTTATATTTGTGCCTTTTGGAACCCAAATTGGTATAGTTTTCATGTGTTTGGGTCTATACCAACAATTATTTCGATTATGTCCAAATTCTCTACAAAATGAGCTCATTAAATTGACTTGATTAAATTTTGTGTTCCTATGACTATGATTTTCAACATGATTTCCAATTATTTCAGATTGAGCAAAAACACTTTTACTTTTTGCATTATCATCATTTTGTGATTTCCCAAAGCCTAGTCCTTTTCTATTGTTAGCAAAAATTTGATTTCCCAATAGCATGTTGAAAGATTTTTCGCCTCTTGAAAAGTTATTCAAAGATTTCTCAAGGTTTTGGACTTTGGTTTTTAATGTTGAGTTTTCAGTGACGAGTGAGGTGCATCGATTAATAAAATCCTTTCTCCTAGTGTTGATGGTTTCCTTAAGATTCAAGTTTTCATTTTCAAGACTTTCAAAGTTATTCCTCAGTTTTGATAATTCTGAATCTAAAATCTTACATTTTTTACATTCTAGGTTTTGAATATTTTCAAGTTCAGTTTTTAACCTAAAATTTTCACGAGCAAATTCTCTCCTATCAGATTTCAGTTTTTCAATTTTAGATTCAAGAGTATCCACTACCTTAGTAAGATTAGAACACATAAAAACAAGTTCTTTATAAGAAAACTCACCTGCCTCACTAGATTCGTCGAAGGTTGCTTTTGATTCTGATTTTGCCATGCAACACAAGTTAGCCTCCTCTGAGCTGCTATCCGAAGCTTCCTCTCCTTCTTCATCATCCCAAGTCGCTGCAAATACCTTCTTCACCTTTTTCTTTTCTTTGTTGTTTTTGAGAAGTGGGCATTTTGGTTTGATGTGGCCAGGCTTGTTGCAATTATAACACGTCAGTTCATTATCGGAATTTTCGGAATCTTTTGACCTATTGCCCTTTGTTTTCTTCTTGCGTGGCTTGAATCTAGACCATCTTCTAAGATTATTGACAGCCATTGCAAGCTCTTCAATTGGATCTTCTTCATCGCTTTCTTCTTTGCTCTCTAAGGCAATCGTCTTCTTCTTTGGTTCGGAGTTGTTGCATTCTTCCTTTGCTTTTAACTCAAGCTCATATGTCATCAAGTTGCCAATCAACTCCTCCATGCTTAGTTTTCTCAGATCTTTCGATTCTTGGATTGCTGTGACTTTTGCCTCAAAGTTCATTGGTAAAACTCGTAGTATCTTCCGCACAAGCTCTACCTCAGTGAATACCTTCCCAAGCGCTCTAGCATTGTATACCAAGGTTGAAAAGCGTCCAAACATGTCTTTTATGCTCTCTCCTTTGTCCATCACAAAGTTTTCGTATTCGTTACTGAATAGGGCTAGACGAGACTCCTTGACTTGAGAAGTTCCTTCGTGTGTCACCTCCAAAGTATGCCATATTTCCTGTGCTGTTGCACAATGAGAAATTCTATTAAATTCATTTTTATCAAGAGCACATATCAAAGCATTCATGGCTTTAGCATTTGTCGTTTTCAATTTCTTATCGTTAGCATCCCACCTATCCTTAGGTTTAGGAATCTCAGTATCACCAACGATTATAGTGGGAGGTTTATAGCCAGTTTCAATAATATCCCAAACATCATAATCAACAGAACTAAGATAGATACCCATCCTAACTTTCCAATAAGCATAATCGTTCCCGTTAAACTAGGGTGGCCTAGCAATAGATTGCCCCTCAGAAAAAGCATTATTTTGTAGACTCATGACTCTAGAGTTAAATAAAAATATACCGGGCTCTGATACCACTTGTAGGATCTAGATTTAACCCTAGAGGGGGGGGGTGAATAGGGTTATAGCAAATTTTATCGATTTTATACACAGAAAAATAAATATGCAGAAAAGTAAATCACACACAAAATTTACCCATCTTCGGCAAAACCTGCCTACTGCTGCATTCACAGATTTCTATTAGAATTAAACAGTATCACGCTTACAAACACTCTACTAGACTCGCAGACATTTGCTCCACGCTCACAAACACTCTACTAGACTCGCATACCCTGCTCGCAAACATTTGCTCCACGCTCACAAACACTCTACTAGACTCGCACACCCTGCTCTGCCTATAGAGTTTCGCTTACTCGCAAACTTTGCCTCCCACCTATAGAGCTTCGCTTACTCGCAAACTCTGCTCCCGCCTATACAGCTTTGCAAACGCGCACACCCTGCTCACTGAACTAATTCTAATTAGACAATCTGACACTACCTAACCCTAGGTGGTGATTTACCAGTTCTTGATTTTAAAAGTAAAAACAATTTAAACAATAATTAAAGATAAACAACCCTAATTAATTAAAGCCTAAAAACAAACCCCCTTTTAACATAAACAAGGTCGGCCCCCTTCACTATCTGTTAGCCCGTTCCTTTATCTCCTTGTGAAAAATGGCGGCCGTTCTTCTCTTTCGTTCCTCTCAGTTCTGAATTTAGGGCTTCGTCCCTGATTTCCAAATTAGGGTTTATTCAAATTGAAGTCGCCGCTTGATACAGATAGTTGTAGACTTCGTTTCTCTTCTATTAGCTCACGACTCTTCGATTTGGATCGAGTTCGTATGTGATTTTCTGGTATGTGTTTTATTCCTTTTGCTCTGCTGATTTTGGCTTTCTCGAACTCGATGCTTTATGCCGATGATGATTTTGGGTATTTATAGGAGTTCGATCTCCTTTATTTTCGTTCGTATAATCATGTTTGAATTTGTCATTTTCCTTTCTCTGCCGCTTGATTATGCTTGAACGATTGATGATTAATCTGACTTTGTCAAATTCGTATACTTGATGCTTGGCACACACGGTTTTGATTTTTGACTGGTTCACAATTGGCTTCGGCCTTTGAATTTGTGTTGATTGACTATGGCCGTGAATCTCTCTGTTGACCCGATTGCAATATGCTTTGAATTCGAGATATTTGTTTACCATGTGCTTTGAGATGATTGTCTTGCTTTGAAAATTCTCTGTTCTGTTGATTTCGTGATGAATTTCTCGGCTATGTTCTTGACTTTTGGTAGCACTGGTTTTTGACTACGATATTGAACTCCCCTGTGACTTGTTCAATTTGCTTGGTCAATACGGTGTTGATCTTGACTTGGTTCGATTTGCTTGGCTGTTTGATTATTTCTTGTTGTACTCGGCTTTGACTTGATTTTTTAAAACTACTGTCACATTTGGCTTTGGTCATTTTTGAAATTTTGATCAGCCTGTACTTGTGCATTTGCATCATGAATATATATATATGTGTGTGTTAGCTTTAAATTTGGTCGCTTGATCATCTCTGTTGATTGCCCTGTAAAATTTCATGCTGACTTCGGTAACTTCGACACGAGCTTGTACTTGGATACATGTGCTTGCTGTCTGGATATCTGCAGTGCATCACCATTGTTCTTTACATTTGTATATAATGTCATTACATGCTGCTTCACCATATCACTTGAGGTCTTGTAGTTGGTGATTTGACACTTGCACTGCTTCATAAGTTCATTTCTATCTGTTTCTTGTGTTGCACTTGTATGATCTTGTGTATTGCCTTGTATCACTGACCCTTCCATATACTCTCTGATAAATGTTTGAACTGGTGCATACTGTTGCGGCCTGTACATGTATTACTAGCTCTGGTTCATCTTTGTTGCTTCACCACAGTTTGCATTTGCCACACTTGTGTTCCCCGTTATCAACTGGCCTTGATTATGTTTTGATTCAAAACTTCTGTTCACCTGCATGTATTGTTGGTTCATTGTGATATTTGTTCATTTGTGTTTCACTGGTAGCACTTGAGTTGTTGACTTCGACCCACACTTGGTCTGCACTTGAATTCAGTCTGGACAATGTTGGGAGCTTGGTTGTGTATTTGGTTTTGTGTATGCACTGCATGTGTCACTGCATATTGATCTTTATGCTTGGATGTTGAGATCATGTTTGCATGCTGAGTTGAATTCATGTGTTATTTGGATTTGACCTTGTGTTGAATTGTTAGTAGTGCTTTTGTTTGATTTGTGAACACGAGTTGGCGGGGCAGTGCACACGTGTATAAATGTACACGTGTGTACTGCAGCCACTTATGTACAACCTATCCCTGATAAAAATACTGATATCCACAGATATTGCACAATCAAAAATGATGACGAACAACCCAAATAACTGAGGCAAACAATGTTTTCAAAATCATCGTTTCTTTCAAATTTCAAAAATATTTCTCTTTCAATTTTACTGCGTTTGAGAATATTTTTGCAGATTACTCAGATGCTGGATTCAAACCGGAATGCAGTTGAAGACAAAAACACGAGTGTGAGTGATATGTAGTGAGGTTAACTGTAAATATGAAATGTGATGTGATTGTAATCAAAAATGTATATGTATAGTGAGAGCATGAATTTGTACTATTCAAGATTGTAATAAATATTTATTTGAATAAAATATCTGTTTGAATTCAAATTCTGTGTAATTTATTTTATTCAACAAATATTTATTTAAACTGTGAAAAATAGAATAGTATATTAACAAATACATTTAAACGAATGTATATATGTTTATTATCATCAAACAAAAATCATATAAGCGCAAAGCGCATATTCAACAGGTATCGCCTCATGTACCTTGTCATACTGATTATCCTATTCGCGACCACTATGTTATGTTTTGTGTTATACCTATGGGGTACCCTCTGATAACCACCAGTTTACGGTGGGGCTTACGGTGCTGTATAGACTATGGCATTATAAAAATGTGTTAAGGGGGATTATGGTAACGCCTTAACGCTATTTTGATGCTTTATATTACTGATCGGCATTATCTACTTAGCGTACATTACTACATAGTAGATAGTTTAACGGATCCTTGAGAGATGGAAAATCCCGTAACATCTCTTGAGTTATTGCACGCACGTTGACACTGGATATGAGATGTCAAACCCCGTAAACATCTCTGACGCCGTTACACTCATATTTATTTACGATTGATTTAACTTACATGAGGATATTTTAGTCCTGACTCAGGTGTTTTGTCTTTTCATTACGCTCGGGTCAGACCTGAGTTTTTCAGCTTATTGAAGATCTATTCTGGAAGACGAAGATTTGGTTATTATCTTTGCATCATGTTGTCTGCTGCATTATTTTAATTGTTCTGTTGTATATGTATAACTCTATAAATGTTGTATAAATAATTGTCAACGTATAGTAAACAGCTTCATGAACTGTTTATTTGACTATTATATTTTATCGTTCCGCTGCGAGATTCTGTGTTGTTTCATTTCCTTTATTTCTCTTTCTTCTCTTTTCTTATTTACCCCAATAACCATCTGCCCTTTTGAATGGTTTGGAATCGGCATGTGTATTTGATCGTCGGTTTAAACTGTCCAAAAAGGCGGGTCGTTACATATATGGTCCATTCATTTAAATTATTCTATTTCAGCCTATTGACTTCACATATCAATCTATAAAGAATCATTGTAGGTTACAAATCGAAGTGGGTTCGGGTATTTACTGATACCAGACCCCGGTCTCCTCGAATCCGATGTCATTATTAACCCAAGTTTAAGTGAAACCATTCAATTCATATCTGGAGTAACATACTCATATGGCGATTTTATTACAGAAAGAAAATCCATATTATCTCAGTTCAACCAAACATATCATCTCACACAGCATCACAAATCACATATCATGATTATCAAATTACCCAAGGCAATTGATATAATTAATCAACCATAAGCAAGACTTATTAATCCAAACTATAATTAATTTAATTAACTCAAAATAAATTAATTCACTTAAGAACTAATCACCCATCCCTGCTTAAGTAATCATTAATTAACTACAACCATTTGAATTAATCATTCTTAATTATCCTGCTTAAGAAATTTTCCTCAATTACTTAATTATTTCTTAATTAATCACATTAATTAACCTTCGATTAATTAATTAATTTAACGAATTAACCCTTCAATTTCCTACATTAAGTAATTATCTTCTAAGTAATTTAATTGTCTCTAAATTATTTCCATCAAGTAATTATCCCATGATTACTTGAGTTAATTAATTAACCCTTAACAAATTAATCTTTAATTATTTCATTAAGCAATTATCATCTAAGTAATTAATCTCTAATTACTTACTAAATAAGTTTAATTGATAAAAGAGTAATTAATTACACTAAGTGATTAACCCTTAATCACTCTGTTTAATTATTTTCATGAAGTAATAATCCTCTAATTACTTTATTAAATAATCACCCTTTCCTTAATTTCTTCCAGTAATTGTTCATTAATTACTTCACCAAGTAATTACTCTTAATTAATTCATAAGTGATTATCTTTAGTTAACCACTAATTAATTTATTTAGTTAATTATTCTAACTAATCATTAATAAAATAATTAAATAATTCTTAACTACTATATTTAAAAGATTTTAATTGAGAAAAATTATTTATCTTAATTAAATTATTAATATCAACTAATAACTCATTAATAAAATTGAATTATCCTCATTATCTTCACATATTAATTATCTTTAATAAAATCAAAATCCATAATTTCTTAAGATAAACTTTATATTATAATTGATTACTTAATTTTATCATTAAACTTTATTTAAAGTAAAACATTTTAGAAATTAATTATAATTATAACATCAAATTTTATCCTTTAAAATCTTTGAAACTTTTCAAAGTTATTAAATAAATTTTAACACAAAAATCATTTTGAAAACCTACTTATACCATTCTTTAACATCTTATCTACTTTAAACATATTTAAAACTTGTTAAAACATTTATTCTTTGTAAACAAATTATTTTTGTAAGTAAAAACCTGGTTTACTTTGCTTTAAAACTTAGAAACATTGAAAAAATCAAAATTTCTTTGTTTTAAAAACTTTAACATTTCCTGTACAAGCCTTAAACTTGTTATTCACAAAACCCGATCAAGCAACCCACAAGACTCGAGCAAAACCCCTCAACCACTCGATCAAAAATCGAGACATTCCACTTCATTCATTCTCCTACGATAAAAAAACTCGAATATTCTGAGCCAAAACCCGAGCAAGACCTCCTTCTTCACAAACCAATCCCCTAGAATGCACGAAACGTGCACGTGCACGTGTACATCGTCCCTGATCGCCGACGAACCCTACTCCAGCCTCCGACCAGTCGACTTCCACCTCGCCTTCACATACGACCACCCAGATTTCCTCGATTCGATCGAGAATCGGAAACGATCCAAAAGAACCCACTCCTAGAAACATATTTCGTCGAAAAACCACTCGACTCCGATGATCCTTGCCTCGAGGCACCTCGCCACCTTCACCATAGCTCCGCCTCGTCTTCCAGCTCCTTCAGCACACCTCGCGATCGACTCCGATCACGTTTCGTCGTCACGAATCCCCTTTGAACACCGACGACACAACCAGGGAATAAAACCCTACTTCGATAATTTTGGCCATCACGACCAACGATAAACCACCGGAGTATTTTTCCAGCGATCATCGACACCCCGACCACCTTCAGTCTAAATCTCATTCCCTCCTTTGCCGCCGAGCAACGACAATCGACTAAAACGTTCATAACGATCAACTCGAGAAATCCCACTGATTTCCAAACTAAAAAAATATTCACATCAAAATTCAAGATTTCCTATAGCTAATTCGATCATGCAATCAATTCTTAAAATTGAATTTATCCAATTTTTGACCCAAATCAAATTTCCACTGTTATCTTAAAAATTTCCAAACAAATATTTATTATAAATTCCTGGAATTAGTTTTAGGAGTGATGTTGCATGATTTCAAACACTTTTTATTTACAAATCAAAAGCTAACTACGATTCAATAATGAGATATTGAATTTTTAAAGAAATCAAAACCTATAAACATCACAACATAATCTATATTATGTCTACACAGGCATTCATCACCTATACGCATACATGCATTCATTTCAATCCAAGAATTCAGGCAAACATCCTGATTTTCATACATATACCAAAGTGGAAATCATGATTTAAAAACTGTTTCTAAAATCTATGTTTACTCACCTGTTCAACTCAAAAACAGAGAAGCTGGAGTGTTTTAAAAGCTTGGAAATTCTTCTTTTGATCTGATCTGTGGCTTGCTGTTTTGAATTTGAATTTATCTGATTTGAAACCTTGTTTTGTTGAAATGAATTAGACTGGAAACAACAACTTGTACTTTGAATCTGAAGTTGCTTAATTTGATTTGCTTACTGACCTTGCTTAGCTTCAGGTTTAGATTGCAAAAGTTTGATATAAGTTGGATTTAATTTTTTTTCCGAGTTGCTTTGTTTTGGGTTTCAGTGTTGAAAATAAAGATGAAAAAAATATGTAAACTAGTTTCTCTTGCTTTTTGAAAATGAGATAGGAGAAAAAATGAACGAAGAAATAAGGTTATATAGATTTAATTTTTGATTTACTAAAATTAAAGAAAACAAAATAAAAATGTGACACTTGTAAATAGAATTTACACTTGTCTCAAAACTTACTTAATTTGTTACACATGTTATTAAGAATGACTACAAGTTAACACATGTTACTTTTGTGCAAAATTAGATTTTTTTTCAACATTTTATAAAGCTTTTATAATTGATTTTCTAATTTATGAATACATATTTTAATTTATATAAATAAATCTCTTTAAAAAGAAAATAATATAAACAATTTATGTTCTTGATAAAATCAAATAAAATACATTTTAAAACAAAAGTATGATTTAAGATATATATATGTATATATATATATAACTATCTTTTGAATTTCAATTTAAATATCCAAATTCAAATTAAATTTCAAATTAAATTTAAAATCAATTTGATATATACATATAATTTTAATAAATCCAAATTCCATTTGTATATAATAATTCTATTTAAAATCTTTATATATACAACACAATTATTATTATTATTTAAAATAACAATTTTATCAATTTTAATTAATTTAAAATGGAGATTATCACATTTAAATTTGTTTGAAATTCCTGGGATATCACATCTCCTTTATTTCAAAATCCTCAAAAACACTTGAAAATATGGTTTATTGTACTTTCAAAGTGCAAAAATGCAACCAAACATTTATTTTTTAAAAACAAAAGCATAAGTTTAACACACACAGAGAGCTTTAAGGAGATGTAATTTCATAAGTGATAGTGTAGCGATGATCGCCGTGATGACACTTACATGGATTAAACAATATTTCATAATTATTTTACCAAAACATTAATTTAAGCAACATAAGAATATAAGTACGATGCACATAAAAGTAAATTAATAATGGCGAGAAACCCCTTAGGGTAACAATGGTTATTTATGCAATCTGCTATTTAAGCGGGAATTCAAATCCAAACAAACAATCAAACAATAATAATAAACATATTTATTATCAACAATTAGTAATCAATAGCTAACATACCAATAATTAATTAATCCACGTATTAATTAACTTCCAAAATAAACTTTTTTTTGCAAACACAGAATGGAGATTTATTTTGCTCAATAAATATCTAATTTAATCTATTCGATTTGATTATAATAGAGCAGTGTTTTATTATGCTAAATACATATCACAAGTGAGATATAATTAATTTAACCACCTTAAACATAGTTAAATTAAATCACTATAACTTCATCATCAATTATACTCCATTAAAACTATCAACTATAATCCAAGCATTCAATAATAATTTAAAGCAACGCAGATACCATATAGTTTATTTGCAGGTGAGCAAACTCCAAAAATTCCAATTAATGCTTTCATGTTCCAGTTTGGTCTAAAATCGAATGATGATCGATTTTAGCTAAACATTTTACTAGCTCCACATTCAACGATTCTAACTCCAATGCATAAATAACACTGATTTGAGTCCAATGAAAAAAGCCGTGTCCAAATCCGACCTCATATGGAAGAGTTACTTAATTTTATAATGATTCAATTAATTAAATGTAAATTAATTCACTAATTAAACACTAATTACCCTTCATTAGTTTAAAATCCTACTTTCCCAATTCTAATCTTCCCTCCTTCCTGTAGTTTTCCATCCATGCACCTTTGTGTACACTCACACCTTCATTTCCTCCTCGGACCATGAGATCGACTCCTGACTTCACCACCTCACTTCTCATCACACGCCGAGTTCACTGACATACCCTTTTCCACCTCCAGCATCTTCAACCAAAAAGGGATAGTTGCTTCTCCATGCAACCAAGAAAAAGTTGCGATTCATCAGACGACGCCGATCTTCAACCACTACCTCCGAAAGATGCCTGCTACCAAGAAGAGCATGATGGTGCACCTTGATTTACCCAAAATCCTCCATAACGATGACAAAACAGAGCACTGGTTCGGCCTGAACTCCTCACATCGATTGTAACATTGTCGCATTGACCAAATTCGAGCCGCACCTCACTATTTCAACACTATCGAAGCCCCTTCCCACGAAAAACCAAAATCTAGCAACACCGAAGCCTATTGTCGCCTACAACTCCGAAAATCTCAAACCTTAGTCTTAACCAAAACCGTCAATCGCCTAAAAGCGACGTCGAACACCTCGAAATTTATATAGAATTGAAGCTCCTATCGATATAAACTCAAAGAACCCAACTTTATATTTTTTCATTGAGTAAATCTCTTAATTTTTTTTAAAGATGAGGGTTTCTTTCTTAGTTTACAGGAAATGTGAGGAGAGGGAAAATTGAAAAGATAAAGGTGAGGAAATGTGAAAATGGAAAAAATTCTAAGTGTGTTGTGTTAATATTTATAAACCAACCAATTTATTTACTTCTAATTCAAATCAAACGAAACCAAAAATCAAGCAATCATCACATCACCACAAATCATGTTGAAAATTTTGAATTCTGATTTGATTTAAAAAGTTTCGAAAAGTAGGTTTTGCGGTATTCCGCTATACATTATTTTGTTTACGTATGAACCACGAATGACAAAAATAAAAATACGATCGTGCACCCAATTGGACACCATCACAAATCAATAATAAAATACACTGGTTATCTTATTCTGTAAAATTTCAAAAATACCATCATTTGCCGTAAAATACGTTAAACGATAATTAAATGTTCTCCAAATTGAAAATTATGAAAAAATCCTAAAAATTCATTTAAAATACATTATTAAAATCAAGTCATTTTACTAACAATTGGTTTTCTTATTATTTATTTAAATATTTATTATTGTAAGTAAATTTACAAAGTGAGTTCATCATTATTGTTTATTAGTTAAAAGGAGTTAACTAAGGCCATTAAATCCATTTAATTGATACTTAATTCACAATTCAAATATTGAAATAATCGCTATATTTAAATTCATGTTATTAAAATTTAAAAACCAACTATTTAAATATCTAAAATTAATTAAATATTCAAAATAAAAATGATAAAATTTTGGGATGTTACATTCTCCCCCTTTAAAAGAATTTCATCCCCAAAATTCCCTAAGGAAGAAAATGTCCTCTCACCCTTAGGCTTCAAAAACATATTAATCAAAATGGGTTATCATTTTAAAGTCTCCTATATTATGAAAAATTTCGATAGCACCTCCTTTGCGCGGTTGATCCGAAAAAACTACAACTCGCCAGAATTGGCCCAAACCAACAAAGAAAACCGAAAACCAAGTGGCCTTCCATATCTAGGGTATAAAATCATCAGTCACCACCAATTTTTTAAAGGGGCATTTTAATAGAAGGACGAACTTTGCAATCCAATTAGTTTCTAGGACACACATACACAAAAATTAATTTCAAGGCCAAAGTTAGCAGAATAATTACTTTTAAGGACAAATCTAGTAGTCTAATTACTTTCGAGGACATAATTTCGTAGGTTTTTAAGCCGTAGAAACTAATTATTTTGCATTTTGTCCTTAAAAGTAATTATTTCAGTTGTGTGTCCTAGAAACTAATTGTACTTGCTAAAGAGGCCCTTGTGGCTAATTTCCACCTTTTTAAATCTACATATATATTTTGCTTTTGGTTATTATTTTTGCAAGCAACCAACTACCTTGATGAAAATGCAGGTTTACAAGAAATCAAATAGTAATCTCTTCATCCCTTTACCTATCTTGTACTTAAATAATTTAAAAGAGAATCATGATGAAAAAAGTGTAAGACACCAGCAACATATTAAAATCACAACGATGGGCAACAAGGCAATATGATGCAACTAATAATAATGATGCTACTCTAGTGTGATATAAAGTCATATGCAATCAAAAGCAACGTAACAACCATATGCAATAAAAGTACAGAAAATACTCTGTAATAAAATATTGTGCATCCAATCTTTTCAAAATATAAATTTAGAACTAAATTCCTTTATTTTTATATTCAAAATATTTTTTTCAAGTTCCTCCAAAAAGAAATACATCAAAACCAAAATCAATTATGACAAGGAGGAGGCTTCTCCTACCGAAGCATGGTAAAATTCTAGAATCAAAATAATGGAGCATCTAATAGTATCCTGGTTCCTCCTAAAACAATAACAAGAGTAAAAAAATATATACCTGGGGACTCTACCAAATAGAAAAATTCCAAATTTTCCAACTTTAGTCATAACAATTTTTTTTGTTGAAAAAAACCCTTCAAAAAAACTCTTTTCAAATATTCTAAAATAATATTATAGCACCAAAGTTTTCAAAATAATTTTATCATTATTTCTTTCATAAAATCTTTTGAAATCGCCTTTTCAAAAACACTGGGATTTAAGTCCTAATAAATAACAACTTTATAAACCATAGTCTACTAAATCACAGTTTCGGTTAAATTAAATTCCATAAAGGAATAAAGTTATACTTAACATTATTTAAAATATTAAATGACTACATACAAGAACTGTTTTTTTTCTTAGGTTCAGTATTTTCTCGATCATCCAAGTATATAGATAATTTTCTAAATGTACCATTATGCTTATTAGCCTTTGGTTATTTCTTAGAAGATTGTCTAAACTCCATTAAAAAAATTGAAAGTCACTCCTTAAACTTTCCTAAGAAATATAACAAAGAATACAAATATACTTAAGCCCTTATAATGTACATAAAACATATGTATGTGATATCTCATCCGACCACTTGCTCGAATACATAAACTTTACTTCCGAACTATTATTGCTCATTCGACCTCCCTAGTATGGAATTTGATCAGGTTCCTTTATTAGAAACCTCCGTTCCCCTTACATAGCTATATACTGTGATAGAAAATCTCAATATTATATCAAAAATTAGAATCAAGTGTTCATTGACAAGAATAAAGAGAGCAATCCCTTTTCGGACTAAGGTGAATCACCCCAAGTTATGTATTCAAATCCTAGGTCAAGAACCTTGTGAATAAAATGATTTACATATAATTTATATACTTAATCCAATTGGTTTCTTAACTATACCAATCTCTTTTTAAATCACTTCCATCCTTTATAATATTTCATTCAATACTAAAATAATTTATGAATTACTCCATAAATTTTTAATTAAATTTATAAACATTTTATAAAGATGCATCTTTATAAAATATCAAATTAAAAACTTCCTTTACTTTTATTTATTGTATTAAACTCTTCTACATCCTACGAGTATGTATATAAAATGTCAGTATTTCATTTTATTAATCAATCGATCGATTAATGATTATTATTCCAAAATTCAAGCGAAGGCCCAAACAAAATATTGGTCTTAAAACCGAGTTGACTACTTCGACCTTTTTACCCATCTAGTCTGGTAAGTAGGCAAGAAGAGTTGGATGCTGGTATCTAAACTCAGTCCTAGAGTCAACTTCCCAAAAACATCTATAAGGTGAAGATGTCTATTTAGTCGGCCCTATGACATCAAATAGTTTATGAGACTTAGATATTCAAAACAAAACTATGTTTTTAATAAAATAATGCTTATTAAAACATTCCTATCCAATTTGACCCATTTCAAAACTTGAGTTAAATTATCTCTTTTCTACCCAAAAGTTTAAAATTTCATTTATCAAAGCATTCTTTTATCAAAATTCCTTTTATTTTAAATCAATTTCCTTTAAGGAAACCTAAGAATCATATACCTGGAATTTATTTTAAAAACTTGTTTTTAAAATCGTACTATATATATTTCTATATATAAAATAACTTCAATAATTTATTCACTAACACTCACTTTGGGTTCGTTCGTATTTGAACTCATTTCGATTGCACAATGACAAGGAGAATAATTTACTAAGTGCAATACAACACTCGCTAAGAAAACATTCGATCATTAGTTAGAAGATTATTCAAATTATCACAAAACTGATCGAGATATTTCCCCTAAACTATCCAAAGAAAATGCATCTTTCTTAAAAATTCTCTTTGAAATGTTTATACTTACAAATATTTGTAAGTAATATTACTATTACTTTTCTCAATAATATTTTTGAAATCATTTCAAGCAATACCGGGGTTTAAAGTCTCAAAATCTCTTTTTACTTATAAATATAAATCATATAAATCATTTTATATGTCATTTGCATATAAAATGTACCTTTAAATCATCTTATATTATAATAACTTTCCTTTATTATAATGAACTTTCCATAAATATTTACCCTCTAAATGTCCATCTTCGCATTTATATTAATTTAAACAAGTTTATTAAAACGTGACTTTTAACTTAAATTTTTTACTGAACACCTTATAGTCAAATTGTGAAATATAATTCACAAGGGGTTCCTTTTAATGCACTTATCATTATCAAAACAATAAATGCCCATAAATTAATCGAGCACAAATTAATAACCAACAAATGATAGTCAATGCTTGTCAACTACATAAGCATGACAAATCAAGCAATAACGATAATAAATAAAGATTATCATTTCCAAACAAACAAATACAATATAAATAACTATATCAATTTGAAAATTATTGCTTTATATGTATGAAATATATAATCCTAGGTAAAATATTCCATATACCAATTTTCACAAATTAATTTCATGTCCATTTGCCTTGTTTGAGTGTTTAGAAACCCCTATCGACACTATGGCATCCCACATCTCGACTAAAATTCATAAACAACTCAATAGATTAATTAACACAATACATTTTTTAGCAATAACAAATACGTTGTCATATATACAATACTCTTAAACTCATCCTATAGTGTCACCTACCTTATTTCTAAGGAGTTTTACCCCACCAAGGCCAAGATTCTCGGTTAGCCTTCACCTATGATACCAATAATAATGTTCTCCTTCCTTAGAGGTTACTGCAAATGGTAACCTCGTTCCTGATTTTACAGCCAGCCTCTCGACTTCTCAACCTATCTATAAAGGGACATGGAGGGGTGAGAGACAAAGCTTCGTCATATAGTTCACAATGCAAGAGCCACCTATCACGTTGTCACTTTAATAATTGCAAGAATGAAAACATATAATACACCAAAAATAGTAAAAACCATCACTCTAAAATACATGGTATACCAGAGTAAAAAAACAAACCTCATCAGCCAGAACAGTTATAACTTCCTGACCTTAAAATTACTGATGGTATATATAATAATACAACAAAAAAATAAAAATACTACCGCAGTTGAATATCCGGCTCTACTCCATGAGCTCCATGTCCCATTAACAACAACCTAGAAAAATACTCAATCTGACCCAAGCATTGTAATAAAATAATACCCGGATTAGTTTGGAAAACCAGCGTGAGAAAACTCAAGTAATATGGTGAATATATAACAATTATATAATATCACACCGCTAAACATGGAACAAGTTTTTACCTCATAAGAACAACATTTATAGATGAAAGAATAGAAATAAGTTAAAAAAATCGGACTTGAAAGAATGGAAGCAAATAATTAAACATTGAGAAGAGCTCTAGTCACTTCTCGATGCAATTAAGAAAACGATACAAAGCTTTGAATCAAATAAGGAAAAGGAGTTTTCCAACAATGGTTAGGCGGATGTGCCCCTTACCAAAAGTATACCTCTAGAATATACTTGAGAACTACGATAACTCTCGGAAACCTTAAAGCCGGTCTCCGCCAACGTTATCGAGAATCCATGTCTATCACATCTCCCCTCGCATACAACCAAAACCCATCTACAATAGATGTGATAATACCCTAATATAAGTAGCCCAACATAGCTTGTCCCCCATTTGCTCTTTATTTAGTCATTTCTAGCAAAGGATATCAAAATCGATAGTCGATGAATCAACTATCGAAAATAAACTAATACCACTCTAGGGAAAACAATGAAGCCGAATAAGATAGTGCAGTGTTACTTTCTATCCTTGTGATGACCCGGAATTTTGGGCAACATCAATTTAATAATTTGTACTAAAAATTAAATTGATTTAATAATTATCTTTTATAATTGTAATTTAAAATGGCAAATTTATTCTTTTAAAATGAAATAAATATTTAATTGGTAAATTTTATCTTTTAAAGCTAATAAAATGTTTTCTATTTATAATGTGTATATATATATATTTGTATATATTGTAAATAGAAAAGCTTTGGTTTAAAATTTGATAAATAAAATCATGATTTCAAATTCTAATATATTTTGGTAATTTGGAAACTATGATTAAATATAATATAAAACTTTGCAAAGATCATTTAAATAGTCAACCATATGATTTTAAAATACTTAAGGTAAATATTATTTATTTAAAATTTATATTTAGCTTAAGTTTAAATTTAAATGAAATTAACAAAAAGACTTGTTTTATTTTCTTTTTAATATTACTTGATAAATATGATTTGGAAATATATATATAAGTTTAAAATACAATTTACATATGATCATTAATTCATTTACTAAAATAAGTAAATTATAAATAAAGAGATAATTTCTTTTATAAATTGTTTAAAATTAGAAATTTGTTATTTTCAAACAATAATAATAATGTGTTATTTTTATAAATAGATTTTAAAGAAAATTGAATTGTTATTTTCAAATTTATTATGTTGTTGATTTTAAATTGGATTTTTGAATTTAATTTGAATTTGAATTTGGATTGAAATTGAAATTCAATAGTTGTATATTTTAAAATATTTTGGATTTAAAATATAAGTATAAGATTTTATTTGTATATGATTTGTTTTATTTTATTTCCTTTAAAGAAATTTATTTATATGTATTTTGATAAGCTTTTATAAAATTTTAAATTAATATAGGCTTTTATTTACATTTAAAATAAATAGAAAAATACATAAAGGACAAGTGTAATTATATAAGGCTTAATATAACAAGTGTAATAAAATTAAGACACATAGTAACAAGTGTTAATTAGTGAACAAATGTAAATGACAAATGGTAAAGTTTTTAACAAATGTCATTTTAAATTTTAATTTTTCTTTTATTTTAAATAGATTACAAATTTAGCCTATATAAAACATATATTTCTTTATCTTCTATTTCCTTTTCTATCCTCTTCCTAATTCAAAACAAAGATAAAATCAAACAAATCTGTTAATCAATATTTTTCTTCAAACCAGAAAGCTGAACATCATTCCTCAAACCTGTAACCATTTTCAAAAACTAAAATCAAATCTTTAGCCTGCAAATCATTTTCAAAAGGAAAACTAGCCTGTAATATCATCTTTAAATCAAAACCCAAAATCTGTACAATTCTTAAAACTTGGAATCAGAGCCTGTGCATTTTCTTCAAACCTAAGATCTATTTAAAAGCAAACTTGAGATGAAATTCAAAAAGGCTGTAGCTGATCAACAGAGCAAGCTCAAAATCAAGCGGTTCATCTCTGTTTTCAAGCTAAAGCATTCTTCAGCAATTTCAGCATTCAAGTTCTTAAAATTAGAAACATTTTCCAGCAACTCAAGTTTTAAAGATTCAAAAGCTTTTTCAAAAAGAAGCCTCCATTCATCATCTAATCAGTGAGTAAACAATTTTTTTTTAAAAAAATCAATGTTATGGTTGCTTGCTTTATTGCATCTGATGAATGACTAGAGCAGTATGATTTGCATCAGCATTTGATATGAATGTATTAATATACATATGATCTGTATATGCCTGTATATGAGTAAATAACTTTATATCCGCACTGTTAAATCCAGGATTAAACTTCCTTATAAAATAAATATCTTCCCAAACTTTTAGAATTTGGTTATGATTTATAAAAGAAATATGATTATAACAGTGTTATACTAATTTTAAAAATAGTTTCAAGGTTTTATGTTTGGAAATTATTTCAAAAATAAAAAGATACAGTAATGATCTGAATATAGCTTAAAATCAATCATTTTAATTTTATGATTCGAATCCATAGATAGATTTGTGATGGCATAAGATGAATTTAGGGACCAGAATCATAATTTTTAGGTTGGTAATCTCTGAGATAATCGAAGTTGGAGAATTTTGGCAATCGACGTGGTGGTCGGCGCCGAGGTTGTGGTCGTAGGTGTCTGGTAGATGGATGGTGTCAGGAAAAATAGCGATGGATTTTATTGTTGGATATGGTAGCCGGAATAAGGTGATCTAGGGTTTCATCACCTGTTTGGGTAGGTCAGGTATCCGAGGTGAATGCGGTAGCGGTGGTGCATCGTGGTCGATCGCATGAAGAGGAAGGGGTTCATTGCATCATGGCACGTCTTTGGGTGGAATGGTCGGACCTCTTATGGTCAGCATTTGTGGCGTGAATCGATTTTCTGATGATGGCATGGGTTCCGGTCTGTTCGAATTTGTTCGATTTCGACACTCGGTGAGATCAACGATACTGGGTGGTTGGAACGTTGGTAGGGGTCGTTAGCGACAAGTGGGCATCGTCGGAGGTGATTAGATCGGCGGAATTCACGTGTACACGTGCACAGTGGTGATACAAGAATCTGGGTTTGGAAGAAGGCACAAGTACGGGGTTTGCTCGAAGATTTTTCGTGTTAGACTCGAAGAAGTGAGTTGCGTGTTTGATCTCAAGTGTCTCGGGATTTTTGTGAAAGGCTCGGGATTGATTTCAAACAGGTTTCAAAATTTTGTAAAAAGGAAATAAAGTTCAAAGTTTAAAGCAAAATGAAAACCAGTTTTTTCCAAGATAAATACTATATAATTTCCAAAAAAAGTGTTTAAACCAAGTTTTAAAGTTATTAAAATAATTTGTTTCCAAAAGAAAATGTTTAACCAAGTTTAAATATGTTTAAAAATTGAATAATTTTTTAAAAGGCGAGTTTATAAATAAGTTTCAAAGAATAAGAATTTATTAAATTTATTAAACAAGTTGAACAAGTTTTCAAGATTTTAATATTATAATTGTTTTGTTTTAAATTAAATTATATACTTTTAATTATATAATTGTTTTCTAAATGGTTTTTAAAGAAGTTAATTGATAGAATTTAGTGTCTAATTAAGATAAAGATTTTACTTTTAAAACTAAGTAAGGAGGGTGATGAATTAGGAATGATTAGCTAGTGGAGATTAATAGGAAGTTAATCACTTAATAAAATTAATAAAGGGTTAATAAATTTATAATAAAAGGGTAATTACTAAGTGAAGTAATTAATGAATTATTAATTAGTGCAACTAATTCAAGGATCATTAACTTGTGAATTAGAGAAAAATAATTATTGTAATTAATTTAAAATATTTGATTTAATTAATTAAGTGCAGTAATTACTTAATGTAATTAGAGGTTAATTAATTTACTTTAAGTAAATTAAAGGTAAATAAATTAAGTTAATTAATGGAAGCAATTAAAGTGATTAATTACTCAATGTAATTAAGTTAATGTGATGAGTTTAAATTAATTAATTTAATTAATTTAAAATAATCACTGGATGATTGGTTAAGTATAATTTCTTAATGTAATTTATAAAGTATAATTACTTAGTGAAGTAACTAATTGATAATTACTAGATGTAATTAATTGAAGAATGGAAGTAGTGTTGGGTTTAATTACTTTGTGTAATTAATAAGAGGGATAATTACTTAGTGGAAGTAATTAAGAATTAATAAATAAAATTTATTTTTAAGTTAATTAAGGTAATTAATTATGGGTGGTTAATTTCTGAATATGATTAATCAAGGCTGATTAATGAATAAAGATTAATTATTAAATGTGATTAATTAGAACAATAATTAATCAAAGAAGTGATTAAGGGATAATTAATTAATATAATTAATGAAATAATTAAGGGTTGATTAATTAAGGATAATTAATCAATGAAGTGATTATAAAGTAATTAATTAATGTAATTAATTAAGGATTAATGTAATTAATTATAGTTAATTAATTAATAGGAGTAATTAAAGGTCAATTACTGTAAGTAATTAAGGATAATTAATTTGTGTAATTAATTAAAGGCTAATTACTTAATGTAATTAGAGTATAAATAAATCAAGAACGATTAATTAAGATGAACACTTAGAGGATGATTAATTAATTGATTTGTAATTAATTAATGGTTAAGTAAGAGAGATTTATAGCGATGAAAGTAATTAATTTAATTTATTTTAAATTAATTAGAGATGAAGTAATTAATTTAATTCATTTTAAATTAATTATAGATGGTGTGACTAATAGATCTTTGCTTATGGATGGCTGAATGATATCGGATGCTTTGGGTTGTTGATATCTCTGAGATATGTGTTGATCTGTGATATTGGGTGCTTTAGTTGAATTGTGATGATATGAGTTATCTATTTGTGATGATGTGAATTATCTATCTGTGTGAATATAGATAATAGAATTGAATTGTTTTAACTTTAAAACAACTTGGCTTTAAAAGATGGCGTTTTGGATTTCGATGGGACCGGGATCGGGTTTCCAAATTTGGATATCCGAAAACCACATCGATCCAAATTAAACGATTGGTCGTGAATCTCAAGTGAAGATGAAGATTCAAAGTACAAGGGCTATTGTTGTTAACTCTGAGGGTGATGCCAAAATGAGTGTAACGAGATATTGGTTTCGTTCGAACCCGGAACGAACTTGTATGGATTGAATGCTTTCAGAACATCGTCAGGTGGCAACGAGCATTCTAAGATAGATGTGTTCTATAAAGGTATTCATAGCCTCAAGCCTCATCAACAGGGAATGGCTAAAACAGGGGAGGTGCGGCAAGGCTAAGTGGGTAGCACCCAAGTAGGACGAGATTTTCCCCTGTCTAGAGGTCCCTTTTTATTCGGCTGTGTGGGCAGTTGGTCGCGACAACTGTCGGAGTTGTCTTGTTCAGGACTATCCAGTAAGGGATAGTTCCGGCCTTGTGTTGCAGGAGATTTAGGATGGATCCTCGGCACGGTGATCTAGGCCACGTATTGTGACGGGCGGTACCCCAGTAGGCCTGCCATTGTATGGAATCCAATCTCCAATAAGTGCGTACGTTTTGATTGTGCCTAACTATGTGGGAACGTGATAAGTAAGCATTATAGCTATTTCTGTATTTTACTTGAAATCCCCAGACCCTATTATAATATCATTTGATTTCCTATCAAATGTTTTAGTTATCGTAAGGTAAACACTTTTCCGTGTTTATGTGCGGGAAGTCTTACGAGATAACTTTTGTTTTCAAAGGTTTTCAAAGTTAAACAATTTTAACCCGTTTACTCACACCAGACCCATGTCTGACCTGAAGTTTATTTTCTATTTTATTAAACTCTTGGGTACTCAAATTTTTACAAGTAGCCAAGGGATTCAGGTTAGCCTTGACGAACTATGGAGGAGGTATGGAGCAGGAGGCTTCAGCGTTTGTAGATACATAGGTGGTTCCGCTGTGTGATCTTTGAGTCATTTGTTTGAGTTGTATTTTGAATTGTAATAACTAGACAGGTGTTCATAACTATATAGTATGTGATGTATAAGATGTGTAACTCTGATAGATGTTGTATATTCTGTAATACTATGTGATTAATATAATTTATTCGTTCCGCTATTGAGATTCTGATGTCATTTTGTTCTTTCTTCTCTATCTTTTCTCTTCTCTATCCCTTTCTTTCTTAATCATGATGCGTCTTTTTTGTAGATGAAAGACGTGTCCTGACAGTTGGTATCAGAGCGGTAGGTTGAGTGAATACCTAGGCTTTGGAGTGATTTCTTTCTTGAGAGAGTGTATCTGTAATTTTGATATATATATATATATATATATATATATATATATATATATACCTATTTTTTGGGTTACCTGTTCGGATTTTCCAATATAAGTTCTAGAGGTAGGAAGGGTAGTGGTGTGTGTAGCACGACTACCAATGGAGGGTGTTTGAGTGTTGAGGTTGGAAGTATATCTGCCGAGACTGTTGACCCAATACCGTCTCGAGTGAGCTTTTCTGTGGTGTAAGGATTTCACCAATCTCTGAAGGAAGTCTTTTTGAGGTTCGGAGTTCATCTTTGAAGTGCAAGTTTGGATAAGTAGAGTTTGGATCTGTCGGTTAAGCAAAAGCGTGTGATGGTATCTTGCAAGTTCGAGAAGGAGCAGCTGTGTGGTGAGACACAGTGACTTTGGATGTTTCTGAAGATATTTTATTTAGGGCAAGTTTAAGGAAGTGTGTCTGAATCGGTGATGAGACTAGGTTTGGCAGGGTGTTTGTGTTGGGTTGGGGCCTGAGTTTCTTGAGGAGATGTCTACCCATCTCGAGGGTGGGATTGGATAATACGGCTTTATGATTCGAAGAGCTTTGGATAGGAAGTCTTTGGCATCAGTGGCAGTGTTGCAGCTCGGAGGTGTTCTGTGTGCCTGCAAGAAGGTCATCTAGCTAAGAAGCTTTCTAGAGGTGGAGTTCAGAAGCAGCAGAGTGGATCCATTTTTTTGATGGATTGGCTAGATAATCATAAGTTGTTCTGATTGGTAAAGAGAGAACAGTTTCTTTGGATATTAGGCTTGGTTGATCGCAAAAGTGACTTGCGATAGTTGAGTGTTCTCTTGAGTTGTCAGAGATTTTTTCGTATGTCGTCAAGGAAGTCAAGGTCTGCCAAAGCATCTAGAGATTGAGTTTCTGTATCGACTAGGATTGCAGGAATGGTACCGGTGGTTCAGCTAGTAGAAGGATGGTTCCTAAAGAGAGGGTTTTGGTGAAGCAGCTCATGATTTCGTGGTACTTCTGAGATTTCTTTATGGATCTGTTGGACCGTATTTTCTGGGATGTGTTGACAAGTTTGTGCTCATATTCATTATTAGCATTCTCATCTACTCCAGATCAGAGTTGTGCAACGGAAGCAAGATAACATCTGTTCTTGAGTGGAAATAACCTTAGATTCCTATAGGAATTTGCAGTATGTTGGATTAAAGGGTTTCTATAGGAAGTTTTTCAGGGTCTGAACGCGAGATTGGCGAGTGCTCCGGTTTTGTTTTTTCCGGATAGGAGAAGTAAGTTAGTTTTCTACTGATGTATGTGGAGTAGATTTTGTGTTCTTGATGTTGGATTAACCTTGAGAGGATCATTCTGTTGGGTTGTGTGTGGTCCAGCTTGTTTCTGGAGGCATCAACGAAGGTTGAGCTGTTCAGGAAGGATGAAGGAAGCCCAGAATCGTCAGGAGAGTTTTGTGGATAATAGACGAAGGAATTTGGATTTCGAGGTCGGAGAGTTGATTTTGGATAAGTTTTCTTCAATCAAAGGAGCTATAAGATTTGGTAAGACGGGAAAGCTAGCTCCGAGATATTGGATCTTTTCTGCGTTTTGGTAAGGATAAGTGCTTTGGTTTTTAGGGTTGAATTGCCAATTTGGAAGACTGGGATTCAATGTGTTTCACGTATCTTTGAGGGAGTACGTGTATGATCCATCATTGGTTTTGGAACGAGTAGTTCAGGAGGATATGGTAGTTGAGCAGGACTTGACTGTGGTTTGATATCCTGTTCAATTTGTAGATCTAGATGAGTAGGAGCTCTGTAGCTTAGTAATGTAGATTGTTTGGATTAGTGAAGCGAGTATTCCAGTGTTTAAACCTGGGAAACTCGAGATAGTGCTTGGAAGTCTATCCTGATTTGTGTTAGGATCATTAGGTTTGTTTGATTGAGTGAATTGGTTGCTATGGTTGTTAGCATATGGTAGATAAAATATGCTTGTGGTTTAAAATTAAAATTGTTGATGGGTTATTAAATTATCTTTGCTTTTAAATTTCGGGGACGAAATTCTTTTAAAGGGGGAGGAATGTGATGACCCGGAATTTTGGGCAATATCAATTTAATAATCTGTATTAAAAATTAAATTGATTTAATAATTGTCTTTTATAATTGTAATTTAAATTGGCTAATTCATTCTTTTAAAAGTAAATAAATATTTAATTGGTAAATTTTATCTTTTAAAGCTAATAAAATGTTTTGTATTTATAATGTATATACATATATATTTGTATATATTGTAAATAGAAAAGCTTTGGTTTAAAATTTAATAAATAAAATCATGATTTCAAATTCTAATCTATTTTGGTAATTTGGAAATTATAATTAAATATAATATAAAACTTTGCAAAGATTATTTACATAGTCAACCATATGATTTTAAAATACTTAAGGTAAATATTATTTGTTTAAAATTTATATTTAGCTTAGGTTTAAATTTAAATGAAATTAACAAAAGGATTTGTTTTATTTTCTTTTTAAACATTACTTGATAAATATGATTTGGAAATATATATATATATATAAGTTTAAAATACAATTTTCATATGATCATTAATTCATTTAATAAAATAAGTAAATTATAAATAAAGAGATAATTTCTTTTATAAATTGTTTAAAATTAGCAATTTGTTATTTTCAAACAATAATAATAATGTGTTATTTTTATAAGTAGATTTTAAAGAAAACTGAATTGTTATTTTCAAATTTAATATGTTGTTGATTTTAAATTGGATTTTTGAATTTAATTGAATTTAAATTTGGATTTAAAATTGAAATTCAAAAGTTATATATTTTAAAATATTTTGGATTTAAAATATACGTATAATATTTTATTTGTATATAATTTGTTTTACTTTATTTCCTTTAAAGAAATTTATATATATGTATTTAGATAAGCATTTATAAAATTTTATATTAATATAAAGGCTTTATTTACATTTAAAATAAATAGTAAAATACATAAAGGACAAGTGTAATTATATAAGGCTTAATATAACAAGTGTAACAAAATTAAGACACATGGTAACAAGTGTTAATTAGTGAACAAATGTAAATGACAAATGGTGAAGTTTTTAATAAGTGTCGTTTTAAATTTTAATTTTAATTTTAATTTTATTTTAAATAAATTACAAATTCAGCCTATGTAAAACATATATTTCTTTCTCTTCTATTTTCTTTTCTATCATCTTCTTAATTCAAAACCAAGATAAAATCAAACAAATCTTTTAATCAACATTTTCTTCAAACCAGAAACCTGAACATCTGAATCAAAATTCAATAACCTGTAACCATTTTCAAAAACCAGAATCAAATCTTTAGCCTGCACATCATTTTCAAAAGGAAAACTAGCCTTTAATATCATCTTCAAATCAAAACCCAAAACCTGTACAATTCTTAAAACCTGGCATTAGAGCCTGTGTATTTTCTTCAAACCAAAGATCTGTTCAAAAGCAAACCTGAGATGAAATTCAAAAAGGCTGTAGCTGATCAACATAGCAAGCTCAAAATCAAGCAGTTCATCTCTGTTTTCAAGCTAAAGCATTCTTCAGCAATTTCAACATTCAATTTTTTGAAATCAGAAACATTTTCTGGCAACTCACGTTTTAAAGATTCAAAAGCTTTTCCAAAAAAAGCTGTTGAATATGCGCTTATATGATTTTTGTTCGATGATAATAAACATATATACATTCGTTTAAATGTATTTGTTAATGTACTATTTTATTTTTCACAGATTAAATAAATATTTGCTGAATAAAATAAATAACACGGTATTTGAATTCAAACGAATATTTTATTCAAACAAATATTTATTACAATTTTGATAGTACAATTTCAAGCTCTCACTATAACTATACAACTTTGATTACATCACATTTTTTTCACATTTACATCAGCACCTCACTACATATCACTCACACTCGTATTTATCTTCAACTGCATTCCAGTTTGAATCCAGCATCTGGGCAATCTGCAAAAATATAAACTAATGCAGTAAAATTGAAAAAGAAATATTTTTGCAATTCAAAAATAAAAGATAATTTTTGAAAATATGATTTGCCTCAGTTATTTGGGTTGTTCGTCATAATTTAAATTTGAATTCAACATACACGAACAACTTGTGACATACACAGTGTATCACTGTATATGCCACAAGGCCGTGCACACCGATATACACTTGATTGATTTACAGGGACAGGTGAGCACAGGTCAAACCCAAATGAAAAACCGGGTTCAACTCACGTGCAATAACATTGAAAATCACGACACGAGCACAAGGCAAATCCGAGTTTTAAAACTGGATTCAACACAAGGCAACATGATATGAATGCAACGAAGACCAACAGCAAAATGGACTGCAACAATCATGTATGCAGATCAGGTCCAGTGCCAACAAACAACAAGTCTCGACCAAAACAGTTGCAACATGGATATCACAATCAAACTGCAACAAGGCAACTAGGAATGAACAGAATACAACAGCAACAGTGAAGTTCAACATTATCAGAGAGCATATGGAAGGGTCAGGTAAGTGGTAACTTCAAATAACACAAAAATCAATGTCGAAATCATTCCAGACCACATGGCTAGTGAGAACAGAGCAAAAGACACACAGATGTACACATGAACAAGTATGAACCCAAATCAAGCACCAAGTATACATGAAGCAATGGTCAAGTGAAGTCCAGGCCAAACCAACCAGAAGTTCAAAGCAGTAGGGTACATGAAGCAAACAACAACACCAAGGCAACATGATCAAAAGTTCAGAGCAGACGACAAAAGACTCAACAAAGGCTACAGACAAGTAGCAGTGTGCAAATGAAGCAACTGAAGCCAGAAAAAGTATCACATGCTCTTGCTTCAGCTGCCAAGACAGTGTGGCAATGGACTAGTCTTGTAGTAGGGGGAAGACCAGGCAGCAATGATGAAAGTGTGCAAGTGCAGACGATAGCTACTCATTGTAACTCAGTAATGCAAGGCAAACTGACAACAACAAATGTGAATACAACTCGAATGAATGCATATATATATCAGAGTGAAACGTTTGAAGTAAATGCATTGAACAAACATTAAACCAGTTGCAACATCACTGATACTAGTGAAACAACAAGCAGCAGTGAGCAAGTGCAACTCGAGCTTCAGAAATAACAAATGCAGATACAAAATGACTGGAGTCGAACTATACAGTACAGGTTACAGTGATTACCAAGTCGTAAATCAAGTTTGTATAAAAGCAATGGTGATGGCCGAAGCTAATTCGCATACCCAAAATCAAGTTAGTCAATGCCAAAGCCAAAATGAAGTCAGTGAATAAAGTCAACAGTAAAATGATCGGAGCAGAAGCCGTTGCAATCAAGGAGTTGAACAAGCCGTGGATATGTTGAACAAGTAAAATTGATCACGAAATAAATCAAAGCCGTAACCATCAAGCAACCAAAATATACGATAATGAATTAGTCAGAATCAATCTCAAACAATCAAGCATCATCGAGTGGCCGAGGTGAATCAGTTGACAAATTCAATTAGAAAATATACGACGCAAATCTAGGGTTACAAACCCTATATAAATTGACATCATCATCGGCAATTTTCTGTATCAAGTTCAAGCAAGTCAAAACCAGAAAAAGCAAAAGAAAAAGTTAACATACCAATTATAATTCGAACTTGATCGAATTGAAGTAGCTGTCTGCAATTCAAAGTAACATCTGATCGAACAAGCTAGCATCGAAAATAATCATCTGTTTCAATCGAACATCTTGAAGCAGCGCTTCAATTAAAAACCCTAAATTGGAACGAAGAAGGGACAAATCCCTAATTCAATTTCACGAAAAGCCGAAGCCCTAAGTCAAATCTCTCGAGAGCAATTTTACACAGCAGCCATTGATTAGAGAAGAGAAGGAGTCGAAAATAATAAAAGGATACGGGTTAAGGAAATCAAGCACTTGGGCCGGCCTTGTTTACATAAAGGGATAAGAATTTAAAAATAGGGTTTTTTATTTTTAATTTGTTTTTTGTTTTGTATTTCCATTTTTAAACCGTTTAAATTTCTAGTCGTGTGACTAGGGGACAAGCTACGTGGCGTAGCTTGAGAATTCGCAACTCGATGGTTGAGTTGTGGCAAGGTTTTGAGCGTAGAGTTAGATTAGTCAATAGCGGGTATAGCGAGTTTACGTGTGTAAGCGAGGGACTATCTAATTTATAGTAGAAACCTTGGGGACAGCACGTAGGCAGGGTTTTGCCGAAGCTGGGTAAATTCTGTGTTGTTCTGTTTTTTCTGTTATTTATATTCTGCGATATCTGTGCTGCTATTCTATGATCTGAATTGAAAATAATTTATAAGCTTCCGCGATTAATTTTTATAATTTATACCATCACCCTATTCACTCCCCTCTAGGCTGAAATCGATCCTACAAGTGGTATCAGAGCTAGGTTCAAAAGCCGTTTTTGTTTTAATTTTTTTTTACAAAAATCAAATTTTGTTTTAAAAATTCGTGTTTTAAAACTTGGTTTTTGTTTTAAAATTTTGAATTTTTGAAATGGCTTCTTTTATTAATACTTCTGTTGAGGGTCGCTCCAATATTATTCCTTTTATTTTCGATGGAACAGATTTTTTGAATTGGAAATTGAAAATGGAATTTTATTTAAAATCTGTTAATATTAAATGTTGGGATATTATTGAAAATGGGTGTGACATAACAGATAAGAAAATTATCTCGATTAATGCTCTTGCTATGCATATATTATATTCTCATATTAATCAAGATAATTTTAATTTCATTTCTCATTGTGAAAATGTACAGGAAATCTGGAATACTTTCAATGCAATATATGGTGCAAAAGTCAACAGCAATGAGAAGTCCTCCACAACTGACTCAGTTAAAGAAATATGCTTAACAGGATTGGTAAATAGCAGTTGTGATGAGGATGATGATGGCGGAGCAGCTGAGCTGGCATTAATAATAAAGAAATTCAAAAGATGGAACAACAAATACGGAAATCCAGCTCTAAATCAACAATTGAAAAGCAGAATAATTAAAGCACTGGACAACTCGAAAGAACACGGGATCACTTGCAACAAACCCGGTGATATCAAGCCCAATTATCCCCGATTTCAACTCGACAAAGAAAAGAAATCAAAACGAAGATGTTTTACAGCCACGTGGAATAAAAGCGATAGCAGTGAAAGTGAGAAAGCAGATATGTGCCTTCATGGGAATATAACCGATAGCGACGATGACGAGCCAAGCGAGGTATCAAAACTTACTCACTCTGAATTACTTATTTATTTCCACGAAGTAAATGGCTGTTTTGAACGACTTAGGGAAAAATACGCTAAACTTGAATCACAAAAAGATACTTTGATAGATTTAAATAAACAACTTGACCAATTAGTTAAAACCTATCAAAGTAGGATCCCTAAGTGTGATAAGTGTCCAACATTTGAAGAAGAAATTAGAAAATCAGAAATCAGAATAAAATCACTTGAAAATGAAATTCTGATTTTAAAAGAAAATGAAAATACTAGGAGAGAAAATTCTATCAAAAAGTGCACACAATTATTGAACGAAAATGAATCTCTCAAAACACAAGTCCAACAATTGTCAACGACTTTAGATAAATTTTCAAAAAGTGAAAAATCGTTGAATATGCTATTAGGGAAACAAACTGTTAATACAGTTAGACAAGGACTTGGATATAATTGTTCGAAAATTGTTGAAAGCAATATTAATCAAGTTAATTCTATGTGCACAATTTGTAGAAAATTTGGACACGATCACAATAATTGTTGGTATAGACCCAAACATGTGAAAACTATACCGATTTGGGTTCCAAAAGGCACAAATATAAAATCTCTCAAAGTTAAACAAATTTGGGTGCCGAAGGGAACAATTATAAATAGTTTTGGGTCTACACAAAATTAATTTTCAAAATTTTCTACCACTAACAACCATGGACCTATAAAAACAAATAGGTCACATAAATCCTTTTCCGTGTAGGTGTGGTGGCAGGCTAAGGAACAACAACAGTGTTCTCTGGATTTTTAGCTATTCGAGAAACACAACGGACGACAAAGCAAAGTTCCTTAGCTAAGTATAAAGGTGACAGAATCACAATGGACAACAACGAAAAATATCGTAAAGGTAAAACAGGTATATTTATTTGAACGATATATTAAATCTGATAATATGCACCATATTCTGATTAAAATTCAGCCAATATTGAGATTGATGAAAAGATGATGATTTTGTTTCTGACTTATTCAAAATTGTTGGCCAATTATATTCTTATGCCAAAAACACTATAAAAATCTCTAGATTCTTTGAATTACTTCATATATATCATTTTGGATTAAAAATAGTGTTTTGTTGGATAATTATACAATTGGTTATAATTCGGCTAACTCTATATTCACGGTTATCTGATTATTTACACGGCTTAATTCAATTTCAAAAGAATGTCATTTAAATTGCTAAAAAAAAATTGAGTTTGAAATTTTTGGTGCACACTTCATGTTTTGGTCTATAAAATTCAATTGATGATAATTTTGAGTGAAAGAGAAATTCAGATGCAGATTACACTGGTAATCTAGTTGATAGAAAAATTACTAGTGAAACGTGATTTTTGTTGAGACATTTAATAGCTGCATCGTTTTTCAAAGAAAATATCTGCATATTCTTCATTCCAAATAATTTTCAAATAGCAGAAAATTTTCTTTTAAATCCCCCTCGAAAAAATCATTTTGACCATATTTTCAGATTAGTCATTTTGAAAAATTAATTTCATAATTATTTTTGAATTTGATTTTAAATGACTATTTTGACTAAACTGACTCCCAAATGATTATCAAAAAGAAAAATAGTGATTGAAAAAGTGATGAGTGTTAATATTGATCAAATATTATGACTCGAGAAAGTATAATATGAAAATTTCTTTAGAAATTTAAACAAGAGTTATAAAACTTTTTGTTGGTAATAATTCCATGACCATCTCCATATCTATCATATTTCTAACAACCATCACTCGTCAAAATTCTATATAGTTTGTCGATATGTGGTACTTTAAACAGGAATCGTTCGTTTTTCATTTTCACATTTTAAAAAAAAATTGTAATAATAAATAAATACCAATGTATTCACTCTCATTTAAAAGTCCTCACGGTTATGCATGGGTGAATTACTTGGAATTTGTTATGTGCTTCCATGCTCATTTAAAAGTCCTCACGGTTATGCATGTATGGAACGCATATCAAAAGTTGATTTTGTAAACTAAACAAGTTGATTCTAATCCCATTTAAAAGTCCTCACGGTTATGCGTGGTTAAAAGATACTTGAATTCATTTTTTTTAAAATAAAATTGGAATACTATTAATCTCATTTAAAAGTCCTAACGGTTATGCATGGTTAGTAGATATTCAAATTCCTGATATAAATATGCCACAAATAGACACAACTGTATGGTTTTATACGATGACATCATTTCCATCATTCTAAAAGTGGAATATGCGCCTAACAAAATATTTATGATTTTTGTTTGATTTTTTATTGAAATTTAATATTTATATTCAATTGAGTTTTAATGTTGGATTAATATCGATCACTTTATCTCTATTTTCTCTAACATTATTATTCTTTTGCTGATAACAAAAGGGGGAGAGAAAAGTTAAGATTTTGTCAAATAAAATCAAGCAAAGGTCAAATAATTTTCCATTTGCATCTAGACTCATTTGCATATTTCTACTTGTATGCATACATGTAGGGGGAGTATTATGTAGAGAGGGAGCATTTAAATATGGGGAGCAATTAGAATATATCTATGACCAAATACATTTAACATATTCAAAATCTTAAATATATGTTTGTTATCATCAAAAGGGGGAGAATGTTGAATATGCGCTTATATGATTTTTGTTCGATGATAATAAACATATATACGTTCGTTTAAATGTATTTGTTAATGTACTATTTTATTTTTCACAGATTAAATAAATATTTGCTGAATAAAATAAATAACACGGAATTTGAATTCAAACGAATATTTTATTCAAACAAATATTTATTACAATTTTGAATAGTACAATTTCAAGCTCTCGCTATAACTATACAACTTTGATTACATCACATTTTTTTCACATTTACATCAGCACCTCACTACATATCACTCACACTTGTATTTATCTTCAACTGCATTCCAATTTGAATCCAGCATCTGGGCAATCTGCAAAAATATAAACTAACGCAGTAAAATTGAAAAAGAAATATTTTTGCAATTCAAAAATAAAAGATAATTTTTGAAAATATGATTTGCCTCAGTTATTTGGGTTGTTCGTCATAATTTAAATTTGAATTCATCATACATGAACAACTTGTGACATACACAGTGTATCACTGTATATGCCACAAGGCCGTGCACACCGATATACACTTGATTGATTTACAGGGACAGGTGAGCACAGGTCAAACCCAAATGAAAATCCGGGTTCAACTCACGTGCAATAACATTGAAAATCACGACACGAGCACAAGGTCAAATCCGAGTTTTAAAACTGGATTCAACACAAGGCAACATGACATGAACGCAACGAAGACCAACAGCAAAATGGACTGCAACAATCATGTATGCAGATCAGGTCCAGTGCCAACAAACAACAAGTCTCGACCAAAACAGTTGCAACATGGATATCACAATCAAACTGCAACAAGGCAACTAGGAATGAACAGAACACAACAGCAACAGTGAAGTTCAACATTATCAGAGGCATATGGAAGGGTCAGGTAAGTGGTAACTTCAAATAACACAAAAATCAATGTCGAAATCATTCCAGACCACATGGTTAGTGAGAACAGAGCAAAAGACACACAGATGTACACATGAACAAGTATGAACCCAAATCAAGCACTAAGTATACATGAAGCAATGGTCAAGTGAAGTCCAGGCCAAACCAACCAGAAGTTCAAAGCAGTAGGGTACATGAAGCAAACAACAACACGAAGGCAACATGATCAAAAGTTCAGAGCAGACGACAAAAGACTCAACAAAGGCTACAGACAAGTAGCAGTGTGCAAATGAAGCAACTGAAGCCAGAAAAAGTATCACATGCTCTTGCTTCAGCTGCCAAGACAGTGTGGCAATGGACTAGTCTTGTAGTAGGGGGAAGACCAGGCAGCAATGATGAAAGTGTGCAAGTGCAGACGATAGCTACTCATTGTAACTCAGTAATACAAGGCAAACTGACAACAACAAATGTGAATACAACTCGAATGAATGCATATATATATCAGAGTGAAACGTTTGAAGTAAATGCATTGAACAAACATTAAACCAGTTGCAACATCACTGATACTAGTGAAACAACAAGCAGCAGTGAGCAAGTGCAACTCGAGCTTCAGAAATAACAAATGCAGATACAAAATGACCGGAGTCGAACTATACAGTACAGGTTACAGTGATTACCAAGTCGTAAATCAAGTTTGTATAAAAGCAATGGTGATGGCCGAAGCTAATTCGCATACCCAAAATCAAGTTAGTCAATGCCAAAACCAAAATGAAGTCAGTGAATAAAGTCAACAGTAAAATGATCGGAGCAGAAGCCGTGGCAATCAAGGAGTTGAACAAGCCGTGGATATGTTGAATAAGTAAAATTGATCACGAAATAAATCAAAGCCGTAACCATCAAGCAACCAAAATATACGATAATGAATTAGTCAGAATCAATCTCAAACAATCAAGCATCATCGAGTGGCCGAGGTGAATCAGTTGACAAATTCAATTAGAAAATATACGACGCAAATCTAGGGTTACAAACCCTATATAAATTGACATCATCATCGGCAATTTTCTGTATCAAGTTCAAGCAAGTCAAAACCAGAAAAAGCGAAAGAAAAAGTTAACATACCAATTATAATTCGAACTTGATCGAATTGAAGTAGCTGTCTGCAATTCAAAGTAACATCTGATCGAACAAGCTAGCATCGAAAATAATCATCTGTTTCGATCGAACATCTTGAAGCAGCGCTTCAATTAAAAACCCTAAATTGGAACGAAGAAGGGAAAAATCCCTAATTCTATTTCATGAAAAGCCGAAGCCCTAAGTCAAATCTCTCGAGAGCAATTTTACACAGCAGCCATTGATTAGAGAAGAGAAGGAGTCGAAAATAATAAAAGGATACGGGTTAAGGAAATCAAGCACTTGGGCCGGCCTTGTTTACATAAAGGGAAAAGAATTTAAAAATAGGGTTTTTATTTTTAATTTGTTTTTTGTTTTGTATTTTCATTTTTAAACCGTTTAAATTTCTAGTCGTGTGACTAGGGGACAAGCTACGTGGCGTAGCTTGAGAATTCGCAACTCGGTGGTTGAGTTGTGGCAAGGTTTTGAGCGTAGAGTTAGATTAGTCAATAGCGGGTATAGCGAGTTTACGTGTGTAAGCGAGGGACTATCTAATTTCTAGTAGAAACCTTGGGGGCAGCACGTAGGCAGGGTTTTGCCGAAGCTGGATAAATTCTGTGTTGTTCTGTTTTTTCTGTTATTTATATTCTGCGATATCTGTGCTGCTATTCTGTGATTTGAATTGAAAATAATCTATAAGCTTCCGCGATTAATTTTTATAATTTATACCATCACCCTATTCACCCCCCTCTAGGGTGAAATCGATCCTACAAAAGCCTCTGTTCATCATCTGATCAGTGAGTAACAAAACTTTTAAAAAAAAATAGTGTTATGGTTGCTTGCTTTATTGCATGTGATGAATGGCTAGAGCAGTATGACTTGCATTAGTATTTGATATAAATGTATTAATATACATATGATCTGTATATGCCTGTGTTTGAGTAAATGACTTTATAGCTGCTCTGTTAAATCCAGGATTAAATTTCCTTATAAAATTAATATCTTCCCAAACTTTTAGAATTTGGTTATGATTTATAAAAGAAATATGATTATAACAGTGTTATTTAAATAGTTTCAAGGTTTTATGTTTAGAAATTATTTCAAAAATAAAAAGATACTGTAATGATTTAAATATAGCTTAAAATCAATCATTTTAATTTTATGATTCAAATCCATAAAAAGATTTGTGATGGCATAAGATGAATTTAGGGATCAGAATCATAATTTTTGGTTTGGTAATCTTTGAGATAATCGAAGTTGGAGGATTTTGGGGGTTTTTGCCATTTTCTGGCATTCGATGTGGTGGTCGGCGCCGAGGTTGTGGTCAAAGGTGGATGATGGATGGATGGTCTCAGGAAAATAGTGATGGATTTCATTGTTGGCTGTGGTAGCCGGAATGAGGTGATCTAGGGTTTCATCACCTGTTTGGGTACGTCAGGTATCCGAGGTGAATGTGGTAGCAGTGGTGCATCGTGGTCGATCACATGGAGAGGAAGGGGTTCGTCGCATCATGGCAGTCTCTGAGTGGAATGGCCAGACCTCTGGTGGTTAGAATTTGTGGCACGAATCGATTTTCTGGTGATGGTTTGGGCTCTGGTCTGTTCGAATTTGTTCGATTCGACGCTCGGTGAGATCATCGATACTGCGTGGTCCGAACGTTGGTAGGGATTGTTAACGACTAGTGGGCATCGTCGGAGGATATTAGATCGGCGGAAGTCGCGTGTACACGTACATGGTGGTGATATGAGAATCTGGGTTTGGGAAGAAGGCACGAGTATGGGGTTTGCTCGAAGATTTTTCGTGTTGCACTCAAAGAATTGAGTTGCGTGTTTGATCGCAAGTGTCTCGAGATTGTCTTGGGATTTTGTGAAAGGCTCGGGATTGATTTTGAACAGGTTTCAAAATTTTGTAAAAAGGAAATAATGTTCAAAGTTTAAAGCAAAATGAAAACCAGTTTTTTCCAAGATGAATACTATATAAGTTCCAAAACAAAGTGTTTAAATCAAGTTTTAAAGTTATTAAAATAATTTGTTTCCAAAAGAAAATGTTTAAACAAGTTTAAATATGTTTAAAAATTGAATAAGTTTTTGAAAGGGGAGTTTATAATCGAGTTTCAAAGAATAAGAATTTATTAAATTTATTAAACAAGTTGAACAAGCTTTCAAGATTTTTAATATTTATGATTGTTTTGTTTTAAAGTAAATTATATATTTTTAATTATATAATTGTTTTCTAAATGGTTTTTAAAGAAGTTAACTGATGGAATTTAACATTTAATTAAGATAAAGATTTTAATTTTAAAACTAAGTAAGGAGGGTGATGAATTAGGAATGGTTAGCTAGTGGAAATTAATACGAAGTTAATCACTTAATAAAATTAATAAAGGGTTAATAAATTTATAATTAAAGGGTAATTACTAAGTGAAATAATCAATGAATTGTTAATTAGAGTAACTAATTCAAGGATCATTAACTTGTGAATTAGAGAAAAGTAATTATTGTAATTAATTTAAAATATTTGACTTAATTAATTAAGGGTATTAATTACTTAATGTAATTAGAGGTTAATCAAATTAATCTAAGTAAATTAAAGGTAAATAAATTAAATTAATTAATGGAAGCAATTAAAGTGATTAATTACTCAATGTAATTAAGATAATGTGATTAGTTTAAAATAAGTAATTAATTTAATTAATTTAAAATAATCACTGGATGATTGGTTAAGTATAATTAGTTTATGTAACTTATAAAGTGTAATTACTTAGTGAAGTAATTAATGGATAATTACTGGATGTAACTAATTGAAGAATGGAAGTAGTTTTGGGTTTAATTACTTTGTGTAATTAATAAGAGGGATAATTACTCAGTGGAAGAAATTAAGAATTAATTACTTAGTATAATTAATTTAAGAATTAATAAATAAAATTTATTTTGAAGTTAATTAAGTAAGGTAATTAATTATGGGTAGTTAATTTCTGAATGTGATTAGTCAAGGTAGATTAATGAATAAAGAATAAATAAAGATTAATTATTAAATATGGTTAATTAGAAAAATAATTAATTAAAGAAGTGATTAAGGGATCGTTAATTAATATACTTAATTAAGTAATTAAGGGTTGATTAATTAAGGATAATTAATCAATAAAGTAATTAATTAATGTAATTAATTAAGGATTAATGTAATTAATTATAGTTAATTAATTAATAGGAGTAATTAAAGGTTAATTACTATAAGTGATTAAGGATAATTAATTTATGTAATTAATTAAAGGCTAATTACTTAATGTAATTAGAGTATAAATAAATCAAAGATGATTAATTAAGATGAACACTTAGAGGATGATTAATTAATTGATTTGTAATTAATTAATGGTTAAGTAAGCAAGATTTATAGTGATGAAAGTAATTAATTTAATTTAATTAAATTAGAGATGAAGTAATTAATTTAATTCATTTTAAATTAATTATAGATGGTGTAGTTAATAGATCTTTGCTTATGGATGGCTGAATGACATCGAATGCCTTGGGTAGTTGATATCTCTGATAAATGTGTTGATCTGTGATATTGGGTGCTTTAGTTGAATTGTGATGATATGAGTTATCTATTTGTGATGATGTGAATTATCTATCTGTGTAAATATAGATAATAGAATTGAATTGTTTTAACTTTAAAACAACTTGGCTTTAAAAGACGGCGTTTTGGATTTCGATGAGACCGAGATCTGGTTTCCAGATTTGGATATCCGAAAACTACATCAGTCCAAATTAAACGATTGGTCTTGAATCTGAAGTGAAGATGAAGATTCAGAGTACAAGGGCTATAGTCATTAACTCTGAGGGTGATTCCAATAAGTGTAACGAGATAGTGCCTTCGATTTCATTCGAACCCGGAACGAACTTGTATGGATTGAATGCATTCAGAACATCGTCAGATGGATGATGAGCATTCTAAGATAGATGTGTTCTATAAAGGTAATCATAGCCTCAAGCCTCATCAACCGGGAATGGCTAAAACAGGGAGGTGCAGCAAGGCTAAGTGGGTAGCACCCAAGTAGGACGAGATTTTCCCCTGTCTAGAGGTACCTTTTTATTCGACTGTGTGGGCAGTTGGTCGTGACAATTGCCGGGGTTGTCTTATTCGAGACTATCCATTAAGGGATGGTTCCGGCCTTGTGTTTAAGGGGATTTAGGGTGGATCCTCGGTACGGTGATCTAGGCCACGTACTATGATGGACGGTACCCCAGTAGCCCTGCCATTGTATGGAATCCAATCTCCAATAAGTGTCGTACGTTTTGATTGTGCCCAACTATGTTGGAACGTGAGATGTAAGCATTCCAGCTATTTTTGTATTTTACTTGAAAAACCTAGACCCTATTACAATATCACTGGATTTCCTATCAAATGTTTTGGTTATCGTAAGGTAAAAAAATTTCAGCGTTTATGTGCAAGAAGTCTTACGAGATACCTTTGTTTTCAAGGTTTTCAAAGTTAAACAATTTTAACCCATTTACTTACACCAGACCCATGTCTGACCTGGAGTTTATTTTCTGTTTTATTAAACTCTTGGGTACTCAAATTTTACGAGCAGCCAAGGGATTTAGGTTAGCCTTGACGAACTCTAGAGGAGGCATGGAGTAGGAGGCTTCAGCGTTTGTAGATATATAGGTAGTTCCGCTGTGTGATCTCTAGTCGTTTGTTTGAGTTGTATTTTGAATTGTAATAACTAGACATGTGTTTATAACTGTCTAGTATGTGATGTATAAGATGTGTAACTCTGATAGATGTTGTATATTCTGTAATACTATGTAATTAATATAATTTATTTGTTCCGCTGTTGAGATTCTAATGTTGTTTTGTTCTTTCTTCCCTATCTTTTCTCTTCTCTATCCCTTTCTTTCTTAATCGTGATGCGTCTTTCTGGTAGATGAAAGACAGGTCATTACAATCCTGACTTGACATCATTCTTAACTTTAAGAATAATAAGAGTTTGACTTCCCCAAACAAGCAGCAAAATCATGTTGAATCAATGATATAAAGAAGATAACATGATCGATAGTCAATAAATTGACTATCGGGAATAAAAAAATGGTCGTATATGAAAATTAAATCTACTAAACATTTGACCCACACCGATGCTTGATTTTTCACATCACAAATATTTGCAAAACACTCTTTAAAATATTCTTTTAAAAGCTAATTATATTTCTAAGTGCATAAAAATGAAGGGTCAAAATCAAATGTCATTAAAATATCATTTACTATAAACCCAAAACAATTTACACTTAGCTTTATTTTTAAACATTCTTTTCTAAAGATTTTATTATTTATAAACTCTCATTTATGACTTTTAAAATAATAGTTATTATCCCAGAAGTTTGTAATTCAATTTAAAATATCTTTATAAATTAAAAAATTGTTAATCATCTCGAAAGATAATTGATATAACTCTTTTATAAATTTTAAACCACATTAATTATTCTGAAAGAAAAGTAACCAAACTTATAACATTTTTATAAATTTAAAACAATATTAATTATCCAAAAAGATGATTTGTTAAATTTACGATCTTTTCATAAATTTTAAAACTTATCCTTTATCTCAAAATCCTTAAAAATATCTGAAAATATGGTTTAGAAAACTTTTAAAATGCAAAAACCCGACCAAACATTTATTTTGATAAAACATAAGCACTTCAACACATAGATCGGTCTAAGGAGATGATGTTTCATAAGTGATGGTATAGCGATAATCGCTATAATGACACATACATAGATTAAACAATAGATCACAAATACTTTACACAAACATCAATATAAGAATATAAGTAAGATGCATAAAATAATAAATTAATAATGGCGAGAAACCCTTTAGGGTTTCTCTAAAAAAGTCCCTTGCAAAGTAATGGTTATTCATGTAATCTGTTATTCAAGCATGAATTCAAATCCAAATAAACAATCAAACAATAATGACAAACATATTATTATCAACAATTAGCAATCAATAGCTAACATATAATTTATTAATTAATCCATATATTAATTAACTTCTAAAATAATCATTTTATTTTGCAAGGACAGAAAGATGATTTCTTCTACTCGATAGGTCTCTTTAATATAATCTATTTAATTTAATTATAGCGAAATGGGGTTTTATTCTACTAAATAGATAACATGAATGAGGTACAATGCGTAGATAATATTGATACGAGTCCAAGGCAAAAGACCGTGTCCAAATTCGACCTATATGGAAGAGTTATTTAATTTTATAAGGATTCAAATTTACTAAATGTAAGTTAATTCACCAATTGAACAATAATTATCCTTCATTAGTTTAAAATCCTTCTTTCCATTTCTAAACTACTCCCCCTTCCTGGACATATGCACTCGTGCACCTCGTTATACGCGGATGCCTCTACTTCCTCCTTGGACCATGAAATCAACTCCCGACTTCACCACTTCTCTTCTCATCACGCATAGAGTTCACTGACATCCCCATTTCCACCCCCATCTTCCGCTATTAGAATGCAATAGTGGCTTCTTTACCGGACTAGGCAAAAGTCACGATTCATCGGATGGTGCTGGAGCTTCGATCGCTACCTTCGAATGATGCATGCTGCTAAGACACGATAGTGCACCCTGATTCACCCAAAACCTTCCACAATGACAATAAAATGAAACCCTAATTTGGCTTGGAGCTCCTCATAATGTCTGTAACAATGTCGCATTCACCAAATTTGAGTAGCAATTCACCATTTCAACAACATCGAAACCCTTTCCCATGAGAAACCCAAACCCAACAACGCTGAAGCCTATCATTGCCCACAACTTTGAAAATTTCAAACCCAAGTCTTTTCAAAAACTATTGATCACCCAAAATTGACGTCATACACTAAAACTAATATAGAATCGAAGCTCTCATTGACACAAACTCAAAGAACCCAACTTTATATTTTTTTCATTGAGTAAATGTCTTAATTTTATTTTTTTAAAGATAGAAGGTTGCTTTCTTAGTTTACAGGAAACGTGAAGAGAGGGAGAATTGAAAAATAGAAAATATGAAAAGGTGAAAATGGAGAAAATTCTAAGTGTGATGTGCGAAAATTTATAAACTAACCAATTCCATTACTTCCAATTCAAGTTAAACAAAACCAAAAGATCAAGCATTCATTGCATCACCTTCAAGCCATGTTGAAAATTTGAATTTTGATTTGACTTAAAAAGTTTTGAAAAAAGGTTTTGTTGTATTTTGCTACACAATATTCCATTCGCGTATGAACCGCGAATGAAGTAAATAAAAATACGATTGTACACCACAATGCAAGATGGTCATAAATCAACAATAAAATAAATTGGCTATCTTATTCTGTGAATTTTAAAAATACCATCATTCACCGTATAATACATCAAACGATAATTTGAATATTCTCCAAATTAAAAATTATGGAAAAAATCCTATATCTTCATTTAGAAATATGTCAATAAATCAAGTCATTTTATTACCAATTTATTTTCTTGTTATTTATTCAAACTATTTATTATTGTAAATAAATTTACAAAATAAATTCACCATTATTATTTATTAATTGAAAGGAGTTAAATAAGGTTATTAAATAAATTTAATTAATATTTAATTAACAATTCAAATATTTAAATAATGACTATATTTGAATTCAATTATCAAACTTTTAAATCAACTATTTAAATATTTCAAAATTAATTAAATATTCAAAATCAAAACAATGAAATTCTAGAATGATATAGTCTATTTCTAAAATTTACCACTTTGTGTGCAAACTTATTGGCCAACCTCGCTTGCCTCTATAGATAAGGGTGTAATACTTCTCAAATGGGAAGAAGGCATTCAAAGTTTATATGGTTACTTCAAGTGGCATATCTAAAAAAGAATGGTTACTACTAGTGATATAGTGATAACATTAAACATGTATACAATCTCACAAGAGATAACTCCATAACAAATCAAAAGCACGGCTCATATCATCGGCGTATCACAAATCAATAAATATGGTTTATGGGAAATCATAACTCCAAAGAAGAGAAGTCTAAACCCACTATATTGACAATCTCAAAAGCATTCTCAAAAGAGAAAACATCACTATATAAAAGATAAATTTATATTTTTAAAACATTATTATTATTAAAATCCTAGCAAAATGAAATAAAATTTCCTTACCCTCCAACTAAGCATGGTTTAGAGGCCGGAGAGATTTTTACTACACCAACCACCATCTCCATGGGTTTTTTTTTTTGCATCCATTACTATTTCCAACTCCGACCCAGGTCTAGATTCCAAAAAGATCGCTGGTATAGGGAGCCTGCAGGACATTTCCATTTCTCAAAAGGAGGACGTTCATATGGCCGTCGCTTCAGACCCCATAGATTAAGATACGGTGCGGAGAGGTTGAAAGGGGTGCAATATATCCTTAACATAAAGAAAGGGCCCGAAGCTACCTAGTCCAGGATTTCCTGGTTTACAATCAAGACCGGCAAGCAAAAATGTAAAGATGTGTCAACTGGTGGATCCAAAGGATAGTTTGCCATTCCAAAGGCAATATTCCCCTACTAAGAACCCGAAGGGAGAGAGAAGCTCAAGCTCCGTTTGGGAAAGACTGCAAAAGGTGTCCGTGGTGATAAGAAGTAAAGTCTCAATAGTCTGCTAGTTGAGTGTTTGGTTTTGTGTTTTGTCGTAGTGTCGAACGTGTCTGTATTTTGCGTTTGGCTTAAACAGGCCGAGATTGTGTAGGTCCGACACTCGCTATTTGTCTTATACATAAATTTTTTTGTAGTAACGAAATATTAGCTTTACCTTTGTAATCTCTTTTGTGTACTTTTCTTGCATTTTATGTACTGTGCCTGTTTATGTATAACTGCCTGTGTATATAATATGCTTTCTTGCATTGTAATTTCCTGTATTATATACTTCTGTTTCTATTGGTGCGTTTATTTACAGCAACTCCATGCATGTAATAAGATTCCTACTATTATTTTAGCATGTTTTGATATTTAGCTCTGTTTGATTACTAAAATACTTTGTTCTGCCTAATAGAACTATGATATGACTTGATGTAGCCAACTCTGCGGCTGTTTCCATTCGAATTTGGTCAAGTTCATTTCGATAATAAACTGGTGCATGTAACCTAGTCCATAAGGATGATTGCTTTAAATGCTGACTCCAAACAATTTACTAAGAGATTGGTTATCCTTAGCAATTCTTTTGATTACTCCCAACCCGATTACCATATAATTCCTATCTCTAGGAACTAATAACTCTATTGCTTGATTCCAAGCATCTAGTTCGTGATGCTGCCAATTCATTGACTGTGATCGAATTCTTCTATGTTCACATCATCGGCCAATGTAATCCTAATGTTTATATCGAAATATATGTTATCGTGATCCTTCATTATAAAATATTCTTCTAAGTTCATTGTCGAGATCCTTACCGTGCACCAGTTTTTGACTTTGGAAACTCGTACAGGGACAACCCATCTTATTGGATTGTCTTCTGATGTCACCTATCTCCAAGCTTCAGTTAATTCTTTTTATTATCACCTATCTTCAGATGATGTCAAGTTCCAAGAAGTATGAGACAAATTTCAGCCGACTCATTGGTATGGAAATTCCTGGCATTGTCGGGGCAACATCGACACTTAGAAGGCAGGGATCAATTTTCACCATTAATCCACCGGTTTGAATCAATTTTCCCAAATTACTTTATGGTTTTGGGCCTTCCCAAAGTAACATCGGTCTTAGAAGGCTTGGATCGATTTTCCCATCGATCCTGTTGTTTGAGTTAATTTTACCGTTGATATAGCTATTTGAGTCAATTTTCCCCGTCGATTTGGCGGCTTTGGCCTTCCAGAAATTGCCACAATAACGATTGTTCTCAGTTGGTTTGGATCGATTTTCCTCGTCAATTCGGCGTTTTGAGTCAATTTTCCCATCGACTCGGCGGTTTTAAACCTTTCTGACGTTGCCGGTGTAACAACGTTTCTTGGAAGGTTTGGATCGACTTTTCCCACCAATCCGGCACTTTAAGTCGATTTTCTCTATCAACTCGGTGGCTTTAAACCTTGCCGACATTGTCAGAGCAATGCTGGTTCTCAGAGAGTTTGGATCAATTTTCCTACCCATCCGATGATTTGGCTTACGAGAATACGGTGCCATTGGTTAAAGAAGCTAACTTTATTGATGTGATAAAAGAAAAGGCAAGTCTTGATTATTTATACACCCAGCATCCCTTGATGTTTTATTTATAAAAATAGGAAACATGTAGATGTATATTAAGTGTAGTAGTGCCACGACAAGTCGCTGTTCCAAGCATGCGGGATTGGAGTTCCATCGACAGTCGCCAGCTTGAATGTTCCATCTCCAAGATTCTGGTCGATTGCATAAGGTCCATCCTAGTTTAGGCCAAGAGCTCTTGTTCCTAGAAAGATTCTTTTCAAGGTAAGATCTCCCACTTCAAAAGTATGGTTGCAAACTTTGACGTTGAAGTGGCATGCCACTCTTTTCTGGTAAGCTGCAACCCTCAGTTCAACTTCCTCCATCCTTTTATATAGCTAGTCAAGTGATTTGAGTAGAAACAACTCATTTTCTCTCCGATTGAAGTGTCTTCTATGATATGTAGGAACTCCTAGTTCCATTAGGATCATAGCATCAGAACCATACGCTAAGGCAAACAATGAATGCCTTATCACATATTCATGCGTTGTTTTGTAAGCCCATAGTGCTAGTGGAAGCTCATCAACCCAATTGCCTTTAGCTTTCGTCAGCCACTTCTTTATGGTGGATTTGATTATTTTGTTTACTGCTTCCACTTTCCCATTTTCTTATCGATGTACTACCATGGAAAATCTCTTTTTGATCCGGTAACGCTTGCAAAAGTTCTTGAACTCAGCACTCTCGAACTAAGTCCCGTTTGTCCATGATAATTTTCTATGGTACCCCAAACCTGCAAATAATATTTTCCATTTTGAAATTCATTACTTTCTCAGTAGTAATTTTTGGTAAGTGGTTCCATTTTAGCCTATTTTATGAAGTAATCTACTACGACGATAGCATGTTTGGCTCCCCCTTTTGCTATTGGTAGTATGCCGATTATATTGATTCCTCGGATTATAAATGGCCAAGGACTGACCATTTGCGTAAACTCTGAAGATGTAGCTCTTAGAATCTTTGTAAATCTCTGGTATCGATTACACAGTTTGGTGTAGTCTGATGCATCTTGGTTTATTATTGACCAATAATATCCATCGCGGAGTGTCTTCTTTGCATTGTCTACCCTCCGATGTGGTCACCGCACCTACCTTCATGAATTTCCATGATGATCTTTCCAGATTTATCTTTGGTTATACACCTAGGTAAGGGGGAGGAGAATCCTATCATGTACAGTATTTCGTCCTGCATTATGAATAATGGTGCCTTATGAAGGAGCTTCTTTCGTTCATTTCGGTCTTTAGGAAGTGTTTACCTTAGCAGGTAGTCCTTAATTGGTGCCATCCATGACTCTTCCTCTTCTACTATCTCCAGAATCCAATTGATGTCCATTTGATCTATGCTAGGATTAGGCAATACTTCTACCGGAACCAATCCCATTAGCTGTGCTTATCCGGAACAAGCTAGCTTGGCTAAGGTATTGGCCTGTACATTCTCCTCTCTGGGAATGCGAGATATCATGTCTAATTTCACTAAGCAACTCATTCTCGGCAACTAAGGGAAAGTTTTGTGCCCTTAGCTTGATATTCTCTGACTTGGGAGTCGCTGTAGATATGCAGAGTTTTTATTCCCAACTCCATCACTGACTTTAATCCTACTATTAACGCCTTGTATTCCGCTTCATTGTTAGTAGCAAGAAATTCCATCTTAGGTGCGTAGAAATTTGACCATCCTTCGAAAGTTTCAAGCATAACTCCTCTCCTGAGTAGAATTCGTTTGATGCACCATCAACAAACAATTGCCATTAAGATAATGTGACCATTGGGTCTTCCTCTTCGTCATCCCGGATAGTTAATTTGGTGATGAAGTCAACAAGTGCCTGTTTGTTAATCGCTCTTCGGGGATGATAAGTCACATCGTATTAGCTCAGCTCGATATTCTACTTCAAAAGTCATCCTAAAATTTTCGAATGAAAAAGCACTAGTTTCAAGGTTGATCTGTGTGCACCTTTATTGAGTCATCCTACTAATACGGTCGTAGTTTCCTTGATGCTACTAGCAAGATGTGTGCTAGCTATTCCAACTTTGGGTAGTTCTATTAGGCTTTGCTGAATCACTTTCTAATGTAGTAAATGGGTCATTGCATGCTACCTTCCTCACATAGAAGTGCTACACATAGAGCGTCGGCAGGCACCGGTAGGTAAATGGATAAAACCTCACCATCCACCGATTTAAACAGAACCAACAATGTCTCTGTATGTCGCAATAACTCTTCAAAAGAAGTTTGACAGTCCCCATTCCACTCAAAGTTCTTATTACCCTTCTTTAATGCATCAAAGAATGGTATAGACTTATCCCTCGCTTTGGAGATGAATCGGCTCAATGCTGCAATATTTCAATTCAAGCTTTGTAACTCGTTCTTCATTGTACGGCGCTCTAACATTTTACAAGGCGATTATCTACTTCGGATTGGCTTCAATGCCCTTTGCATTTATAATGAAACTAAGAAATTTTCCCGATGCAACACCGAAAGAACACTTTGGTGTATTAAGCTTCATTTCATACTTCCGAAAGATCTCAAACATCTCCCAGAGATCATCCAGGTGATTTTCAAACACTTACGAAATCAATAGCATGTCATCCACATACACTTCCATCGTTTATCTGATCTGATTCTTGAAAATTATGTTCACCAATCTCTGGCAAGTAGCTCTGGCGTTCTTCCGGCCAAACGACACTACATGATAGCAGTACACTATGATGATGCTGCTGTTCTCCTGATATGGTTCATGCATCCTGATCAGATTATACCTTGAGTAGGCATCCATAGATTAGAGCAGTTTATGCCCTATAGTTCCATCAATAAGCTGGTCGATTTTGGGCAATGGAAAGCTATCCTTCAAGTAGGCTTTGTTCAAATATGAGTAATCAATACATGTTCACCACTTCCCATTCGATTTTGGATCAACACAAGGATTGACACCCATTGAGGGTATGTTGCATTGTGGATGAAGCCATTAGCCAATAGCTTATCCACTTCTTCCTTCAGTGCAATGGATCACTCCAATCCAGGCTGCATCTCTTTCATCTCACTAGCAAGACCTTGGGATCAATGTTAAGTGCATGACATGCTATCTTCGACGATTTCCCACATATATCAGAGTGTGTCAAAGCAAACACATCTAGATAGGCATAAAGAAAACTTATCAATTCCTTTCGCATCCTGATTCCAAGCTGCAAACCTACTTTCAAGACCTAATTTAGGTTATCCATGTCAACAGGGACGACCATCGTAATCTCTGTCAATGCTGCCTGCACTTCCCCTGAACTCTTCTTCCTATGGTCCATAGCCTTGTTGAAGCGACTATGGTTTCCGAGCCAAGGGGGCTTATGTAATTGCTATGCGTGCAGTTCCTGAATGTGGAGTCTTCCTTACAATCTTTCCCTTTTCATGACATTTAGCTTCATGTAATTCAGCAACATACCATTCCCTCACAGTACTTTGGTCTCCTCTTTCCATTCATATCCCATTTCCCATTGAGAATTTCATCATTAGGCACCATTGAGCTAAAGCGATTCTGAAATCGACAAGGGTCGATCGTCCCAAGAAATCCTTATAGGTAGAATACTCGTCAATGATCACAAAGGTTCAGTTGAGAACCACCCTCCATTCTCCATCCTCGTTTCTACAGGTAGGTCGATCGTTCTAACTAGCTGTTTAGGTTCACCAATGGATCCTGAATTTTGTTTCTACAGACGATCACCTCCTTCATTCAAAGCTTCATAAGCCCAAACGTCTTCTGGAATAGGATGTTGATGGAACTTCCATTGTTAGTCAAAACTCGATGCACAACTACTAGTTTAATCCTTACCTTTATCACCATTGGGTTAAGAGTTGGTGCTTCTATGCCTTCAGTATCCCGATTCTGAAACATAATGTCATTGGTAATCATCCGTTTTTGCTTAGCTAGAGCTCTGTCTTTAAAGGCATAGCAACTCTCGTAAGGTGCTTGCTTTACAGAACTAGCATATCGTTCCATCTTGCCCTAACTCTTCTGCACTAGGTAAAGTCCTCTACTAATTGTTTTTATAACCAGTCTTCCATCAGTTCGCTTGGGCCCTTCTCTATTGAGTACAGGCTGATTACCTTGAGCATTCGATGCTAGAGGTCCAGTGGGTTGGTTAGGGTTTTGCGGTTTCTTCACAAACTGCTAGAATCTGTTGTTTCTTATCGATTCTTCAATTAAATCTTTCAAATGTCGACATTCATTTGTGTTGTGCCCGTGAATCTCGTGGAAACGGAAAAACTTCCCCGATATCTTTTGTTGCTAGGTCGCTTCCCTCTTCCGTAGTTTGTTATAAGGTTCAGTTCCTTGAGTAGAAAAATAAATATTCTCTAGATTATTATTCAACGGTGTATAGTCCTTGGGTCTCAAATTCCTAGAGTCTCTGATAAATATTCTTTCAATTCACAGTTTTCCCCTCATTTCTTACAGCAGTTCTGAAACTATTTCCATCTTGTTTAACCACAATATTACTCTAAATCACCTCCTTCGGCTGCTCATTGGCAGGCTTTCCTTTAGTCATATTTTCTACTCCAGTCTCAGAAACTGATTTTCCTTTTGATGGAATTCCTTCATGGTAGTTGGTTGCTTCATCTTTATCCATCTATCGAAATCCATGTCTGAATGAAGCCCCGAACTAGTGTTAAGAAGGCAAGATCTTCCTTTAGGTATCTAACTTCGTAACAACGATGTTGAATTGGTTCACAAAAGCTTTCAGCGACTCCTTGTGCCTTTGAGAAAAGCCATATAGGGACATCATGTCCTTTGGCAGTGCAGTGTAGAGTCTGAACTGTTCCAGAAATTTCTTTGCTAATTCATCAAAAGTGGATATAGACTTCAATGTGAGCCTAGTAAATCACATGGAAGCGACTCCATCCAAGAAGATAGGGAAGCACTTGCAACGAACAACATCCATAGCTCTAGCTCCAACCATATGCCATTCGTATTTGAGTAAGTGCTATATGGGATCAGTAGTTCCATTGTAGGATGGCATTGTTGGCGTGTGAACTTTCAAGGATATTTTTATCTTAAAACATTTTCAACAAACTAAGTTCAACTCAGTGTGAAACCATAGTCTTCATTCTTCTTACCTTTGCTTTCTTCCACTAACCATTTGACCATGGCAGTCATGTACTCCTCATTGCCATGGTAATATGTAGGTCAACTATTAGGACCTACACTAAGTGTTTGGCTTTGCAAACGATCTCAATTTGCCTATTAAAGTCTAGGTTCTCCATTCTTTGGGAGAACCACTCTTGAAGAGTTCTGTTGGCATCCGGTTGGTCTTGTTATGGCAGATTGAACTCCAATTCTAGTGTTTTGTCCATTAGCACGAGTATTCAACCCATCATCATTGTCATCCAACTGCATGTCGTCATCAGAGTCAAAAATTAGCAACGCATCTCCCTCTTAAGCATCATCAAGTGGGACATTTGGGTTGGTATGGAGCTATTTTAGCTTAGTAATGATTTGTTTTCTTAGAGGGAAGTGCTTGTAATGAACCGTAATTTCGCTACTTTGAAAATGAGAGATTTCATTTGTTTTAAATTTAAAAACTTAAATACATATGTTATATATAATAAATAATAATAGAGAAATCATTTATTCTTATAGTTAATAATTTTAAAAGTATAAATTTGGATTTTAGAACAAATCAACAAAAGCTAAGTTTTGTTAAAAATAAATAAAGGCTTAAATAAATGGATTTAAATATTTATTTAAAAATATAAATATCATTTAAAACATCTAATAAAGATAATAAAAGTATATTAAGATATTTAAAAATATGTTAATAACCGTTTTACAAAATAACCAAAATTTATCGCATTTTGTCAGTTTTACATACACTGTAAAATTATAGATTTTTATATTAATTAAGTGTGATTTTTAAATATAAAAAGACATGGTTTAATTTATTTAAAGATGTAGAAATGTTTATTTTAAAATTTGGTTTACTTCAATATATAGCTTAACAAAAAGGTCAAATTTTGACTGTAAAATTTGTCGATAAAAACACTGTTTTCGTCCAAAATAAGTCGTCAAGTTGTTGCAACTGGATATATTTTCTAACATATAAATACAAGTTTACAAACTTTTTAAAAACTTTACATTTAGCACTAAAATGCAAAAGGAGTTTACTTTTGAAAAGTTTAAATAAATTAAAAAAGTGTAAATATATGATTTAACAAAAGTGTGTATAAGTAAACAAATAAAACAACATCATTACATATCTTTCTTTTCTTTTATACATTATGTAACTAATACACCTTGAATTCAAGCAAATTGAAAGTGAAAATATAACTAACTAAAGGAATTAGTGACACATATGCTTGACATTAATGCACAATTACAAATCCATTTAGTGCAAATCAAATCAAATACAAAAGTCTCCTTTTCAAGTTCAAAATCTAAGAAAAAGAAGAAGGTTAATGATTCATATCTTTAACATCACAATTAATGCATGTCCTTAAGAGGTTAAATCAAGGGCATAAAAGTAAACTAAAAGTAAACTAAAAGTCAAAAAGTAGAGAAGGGTATTATAATCATTTGCCATCCAAAGCTCAGGTATAAATAAACATCCATATCTTTCATTTTGCATACTTCATTCTCTACCTTCCTTCTTCACTTTCTCCCTCTTCCTCACCTCCATTTCCGTGCCTTTCCACCTCTCCATTCTCTTCCACCAAGCTCCACCACCACGTAAACCATCTCTACTCACGGCCATAAAACCTCCACATCAACAATACACTAGCTACACCACCATCCACACCCCTACAACCCACGGCCGAGCACAATACCCACGCACACCCCCTCCTTTCCACCTACCCGAGCACCTACTCCATCTTACAAGCCTCCAACATCCCACACCCATGGTTGTACCCTCCTTCCTAGGCCACACACCCTCCTCTTAACCCCACGGCCAAAATAATAAAAAAAGGAAAGAAAAGAAAACAAAAGAGAAGGAAAAAAGAGCGATGAATTCAAAGACGTTGGAAATAGCACGTTAGCTTGAGAGACGCGTATCTGACGTAAAAGGTTGACGGAGTGGAAATAAAGGTATGCAATCCTCATCGCTTTTGAAATTATATTTTGGTTATGTTAAAACAATCACATTTATACCCTTATGACATATGAATGTTTATACCAAATTGATTGTTAATATGGTTGATTGATAGTTTAGTTAGATAATTGAATTGTGATAATATATCCCGTTATGGTATTAATAGTGAATTTTGGATTTGAAATCATATGTTATGTTATTGATTGAATGGATGTATTTTAGTGATAAATGTGGACACTGGTTATGTTCATTTTGATTTGATAATTTTTTTATTAATAAGACCATATTTTAGTGATATGAGATATTTTGGAAAAATAAGTCTCTTTTCAATTAGAAGTGAAATTAAAGTAAAAATAAAAGATAATTTTAAATTTGAAGTGAAACGGGTTTGAAAAGGATAGTTAAATTGATATTGAAGTTTAGATGAATAGTGAAATTGAAATCGATCTTGAAAAACTGAAGTTGAGATTAAGGTTGAATTAAAGTTTAAATTGAAATCTAAGTTTTAAATAAGTTTAATTTGAAGTTAGAATTGAAATTGGAATTTAAAATTTAATATTAAAATAATAGGAATAAAATAGTGTTATAATATGGTAATAGTGAAAATTCATTTTAAATACTTTAAAAGTGAAAATATTGATTTAAAATGATTTGTAATGATTTTGTAAGTGATAAGATTCAATTTGAACTAATTATTTCAAATATTGAAAAATAAGTTAAAACTAGATGCGTCGTGCAACGGTAGTTTGCAATTTTGCGCCGAAAAGGTCAAATGAATGTGTATAGTGGAATATTGTTCGAAATTCTTCGAGATAAGAAAATTCCAGACTATTATATCCCTATCTTCTAAACAAAGAAATAAAATCAAATTTCGTTGAGTAGATTTTGAATTAAGTCCAAATCAATTTTGTAGAAAAATTGCGCTAGTGCAATTAAGTGACCATAATAGGAAATCCATTTAAATGAACGTTTTTAATATTGGAAAAATATGAAATAAAATTGATAAATCTATTTAAATAGTTTAAAAGAGATTTGGATTGGAAAATATGAATTATCGAATGTTTAAAAGTTGTTTAAATCAAATAAGCTATATAGCACTTTCCAGAGCACTTTTATGCTACGAATTGTAGGACTTTATGAATATGAGTTTAAACGTAACAATTTTCCCCAGAATCAATTGTGAATGTTTTTAAAAGAAAAATTAAGTGTTTGAAATATAATTTGGAATCTTTATAATCAATTCCAAAATAAAGTTGATGACTGCGTATGCGGAAACGACTAGTACATTTATCCCACTTGTGAGATCTGGAAAGTTAAAACAAGGTGTTTAACTAAGGTTAGGGATGAAGCAACCAGTATCCTGAACTTACATGGCCTATGTTTTCTTTTCTTAGGCAAGGGGTGGAACAGATCAAAAGGAAAGCCTGGATGTTCTCAGATAAAAAGATTATATTAAGTTTTTGAATAAAAAAAGACCGGTATTGCCCAAAATTTAAGAAATCTCCAGAATGAATGATCTTATGATCCTATTTACTCAAAAATGTTTTGCTAAGATTTATTTTAGGGTTTATCGTAAACAGTGTCTTAAATAACATTGTTTTTGACCCGCCTAAAAGTTCAGAAATTTGGATCGAGAGTTAAATAAGGAAATTTAAGATAATATCCAAAGAAAAAGAATAAATTACCTAGAATTATTCTAAGTCAAAAGAAAGAGATTTTGAAATCATCCGAAAAGAACTAAAGTGAAAAGAGACTTAATAAATTCTGTATACCCATGTTCACTTTTTATCGATAATTGAATTACGAAGGAACCGGGGTCGGATTTGGGTGATTCCTATTCGAAAACCACTTCGAACCAATGTATACATTCGAATGTGAAGACGTTGAAGATGATGATTTTTAAAGATCATGGATCATCATAGCATGAGGACTGCTTATTGAACATGCTCTGGGTAGCTTATGTTATATAGTTATTTATAGTAGTGGTGTCCTCGTTGTGGAGATTTTTTGGATAGCAAGGACTACTTGGTACTAGTGGTAGTAGGAGAGTGCCTTCGGTTAGTCCTGTTCATGGACAACTTGTGTGGACGCTTGTCTGACATTGCATTTATAAAGATTACGTACATTGGTTTTTACAAACGTACATCAGTGGTGGCGGAGAAGGCAACTTCTCTTAGCTTAACACCCTCCTTGAGACGTACGAGCTCAAGGGTTGTATTTTTATGGAAGACAATTAGTAGTCAACAGAAATGGCAATGTGGCTTGAAAGATGTGATATGTGCTATGTAAAAAGTTAATCGTTGCCTCAAGCCTCATTAAATCAAAAATTACCGAAACTGGATTAGATGCAGCAAGGCTAAGTGGGTTATTCCCAAGTAGGGTATGATCATCCCCTTCTAGATATATTTCTTCCCGCTATGACATTGGGATGTAAATTAATGTGGTGTATGCAAACGAGCGCTCGGTTAAAGGTCGATAACAACCGGGGGATGACATATTCGGTACTATCTAATTATAGAGGTAGGCCAGTCTTGTGTTGGCAGAGGATCCTTTGTGATGGACCTCGAGACATCCATCTAGAGGTGTACCCATTCGGAAGGTAGTCGTTCACCTAGTCATTTGTATGAAAATCCATTCTCCAATAAGAACCTGCAATTTATTTGTAGAGCCTATTATGCTGGAATTTAATAATGGTAACAATTTTGGCTAAGATTAATAAGTTTATTTACAAATGTTTTCAAAGAATGTCATTAGAAATAATATCAAACGTTTTGATATAAAAGTTTTTTAGTTATCATAAGGTAAAAATCCATTCATGTTTATGTGTGGGCGTGGTCTTATGAGATACTCTTTCTTTTCAAAGGATTTTATTCAAAGGCTGATATATGACACTGTCATTTATTATTGAGTTTTTCTCACACTGGTTTATCAAGCCTGGTCTGGGTATTTTCAATACTCAGGTCAGATCCGAGTAGTTTCAGGTTAGTTGAAGACGATTGGAATTTCCAAAGGAGAGCTGGAGATATTCATCTGCGTATGAACATATTCTATTATCCGCTGTACATAGTTTGATTTAGTTTGATGTTTGTCAGCAATTTAAGGACAGATGTCTGTCCAAGCTGAATTTAGGTTTGACTCTAATATATAGTTTAAAAGTTTTCCGCTGTAAAGATATTTGTTCAATATTATATGTTGTTCCATTTGTGTGAGATTCTATTCTATCTTATTTTCTTTATTACTCTTGATCATCCATAATTCTGTGCAATTTTGGTCACACATGTGTGGTTTATTGTCGGCACAAACAGTACAGAATTGGGGGTCGTCGCAGTGCTTCTACTTCCTCCTACCGCACTTTCTGCAACTGCGACAGCCGCTTCCTTCTGTTTTTTGCTTTCCATCTCTCCTGTTTATGCCAGAGACCGAAGAGTTCTCTTGCTCTATTGCAGAAGAAGTTTCTTTTCAACCCTTCTTGTTGTTGGTGTCTACAAATTTAGCAATGCATCTATCTTATCCATGAGAGTTTGCTTACTATCCGTAAACTTTTGGTTAAGTTTATTGATCATCTAATTAAGTTATCCTCTAGTGATAAATTTCTATTGAATTGAGGATCCAGATAGTGGATTTTCATTATTTACTTCCATTTGGTGAGCATTCCCTTCACCACCCCTAGCCACAACTCCTAAGGATCAGTCGGATCTTCTTGACTTTTGTTAACAAATCTTGTGACGACCCACCTTTCTGACCGCTAGGAATGACACTTAATACATTCACGGTATTCGTGTGTCGTTGCCTAGTGTCCAAAAGACAAATTATCATAGGATAAAATAAAAGAACAAAACATGGTAGAACAGAAAAGAACAGCAAAGTCTCACATTGAAACAGTTGCATATAATACAAAAATAATCTAGTACATTAGGTTACTCCTAACATGGAGTAATCGAAGTTACACAAAAGTACTGCAATATCAGACTAGGCAGTTATACACCCCGCCTTTACACTTGCTGATTCAAATTACACATACATAATAAACATAATATCATAAATAAGTAAATAGATAGATAAAAGCGCCTCTTGCTTGTCCATCGTCTTTAAAAGAGCCCAAAGAAAAACCTACTTCTCTCGGACTACACAAACATAATTGAGTACCCGAGAGTTTAGGGAAAACAAGCAACTAGGGTTAGACAATAAATCTAGTATGAGTAAATCTCTTAACAAAAAGTGGAAATAAACATAATATGTGAGACCACGCTACTAACTATGGAATGGGTTTTACCTCACAATAACAACATTCAATCACAACAATGGATAAAAAAATTAAACATCGCGAAGCGCTCACAACACTTCCCGATGCAATTAAGAAAGAAGTAAATTTAAAATTTTGGAATCAAAGGAAAGTAAGGGAATTTTCTAATGACTAAGTGGGTGTACCCCTTTACTGAAAGTTTACCTTTAGAATATACCTAAGAACTATGACGGCTCTTGGATAATACCAAGCCAGACCTTGCCAACCTTTATCGAGAATCTGAGCATGTCATATCTTATTTCACATGAAACTGAAACCGACCTAAAGTAGATGTGAAAATACCCTAATGGGAGCAACCCCACATAGCTTGACTTCCACTCGTACTTTGGTTTTAGTAATTTATGAACAAGGATTATAAAACACAAATAAGCAACAAATCGGCTTAGTTTGTCGATACACAATAAGAAAGCTAATTCGATAGTTAATAAATCAAATTTTAGATATAATTAAAAATGATCTTATATGGAAATCAAATCTCATATTCTTATCACCACTCTTCAATTCCAAACTAGTGACATCCCTCAGCTGAAAATGAAGCCGGGCAAGTTGAGGTAGTGTTATCTCTAGGCATTTCCTTGACGACATTTTTTGACCTTCGATATAGAAACGAGTCCATACCTCGGCATTTATTATTAAAATTATAATTAAATGCTTTCCATATAAGTGATATCGTTTACAGAACTACTTTTCCATAATCGAATCAAACTTTTTCTCTTAAAAACAAACTTGTGCTGGGGTTTCACATTAAAAATAATAACTTTAAACAACTTTATAAAAATGAATTGATTGACTTTAAACACAAATTAGTTACCTTTTTAAAACTAATAATTTCCTTTAATATCATTACTTAAAATGATAAGTCAAATTTAATTAAGGATCAATTATTTTCAATACATCTTTATTTAAAATAATCAATTAGCTTTAACTCTGATTAATTTCTTCAAAACAACACTATTTAAAAAAATTAATTAACAATAAACATCCTTATTTAAATGATTAATTATCTTTAAAACATCATTTTTAAAATTATTAATCAATTTTAAAACACCATTACTAAAATAATTAGTTGATTTTAAGTCCTTATTATTAAAATAATCTATTAATTTTAAAACCTTATTATTAAAATAACTAATTTATTGTAAATCATCTTTATTTAAATAATTAATTATCTTTGTAGAACCCATGCTCAAGATCGAAAAAATATTTCAAAAGGGATAACATTGCATTCAAACAATACAAAACACAAGGGTGAGCACCAATACAAAGGAAATTAACAACTATACATAATTAGAGAACATCTCTTATCAAATATGAATATACCGACATATAATTCATTGTCCAAATCAATATAATAGCAGAACGGGTGTAACGACATGACTTTTTGGGTGCTTTAAGCAGGCATACATGTCAAACTCAATCCATTCAAAAGGGCCGATTGTTATGGGGTAAATAAGAAAAAAGGAGAAAGGAATAAAACAAATACAGAATCTCGCAGCGGAATGACAAAATATAAAAATCAAATAACAGTTCATGAAGCTATATACAAAACATTTGATTATATTTATACAACACAGAATCCGAGTTACACATATCAAAGATAAAAAATAATGCAGCGGAACAGTATGAATGCAGTGGAATAAATATGTTAAATAGCAGTATCACAATTCTTCGTCTTCGTCCTCCAGAAATAAGTCTTCGAATCCTGAAATGCTCGGGTTGACCCGAGCGAATTGAAAAGACAAAACACTCGAGTCAGAACTAAAAGATTTTGTGTAAGTTAAATCAACGGTAAATAAATATGAGTGGAATGGCGTCAAAGATGTTTACGAGGTTTGACACTTCCTATCCAGTGTCTAATGTGAGTGTAGTAACTTAAGAGATGTTCGGGATTCACATCTCCTAAGGATCCGTTAAACTATCTACTATGTAGTACAATACGCTATTATAATAATGTCTACAGTAAAGTAAAGTATTAAAATAGCGTTAAGGCATTACCCATATCCCCCTTAACACATTTTTATAATGCAGTAGTCTATACAGATATTGTAAACTCCACTCGCAAGTGGGCTATTAGGGAGCACGCCATAGGTACGACACAAAACAATCTGGTAGAAGGCGCTCTAGGGCATGTGAACATGGCATTCGAGGCAATGCCAGGGTAGATATACCAATTGCAGAACCGTACTGGTGATAACGCATAGCAGCTACTACCGCCCACCTCGGACACACTCCCATATCAAAAATCAAGGGTTGGCCATCAAATCAATCACAAAGTCATAGTATAGTATCGAAGAAATGTGCCCAATATGAGGAATGACCTCACTTGGCCCAGGTGTAGCTCCTGTTTTAGTCATATCTAAGCTGACCATGGGAGTCAGGGTCACGTAAATACCTCATACAAGAATCGTTCACAAACCATCCTACTTCATTTTTGGAATCTCCACCACGTGCACAGTTGTTAAGGTGGTTTTCGGTATTGGTAGAGAGTGACAATATCCCCGGTCTCTTTAACAACCAAACGCTTATTTCACACCGGACAGTTCTTTTACATTTCAAAAGTCAATTCACAAATTATATCAATATATCGTATTCTCAAAACCATGTCACTTTCGAAATCATATTCACTTTGAAATCATATTCACCTTTTAAATCATATCGTCTCCGAAATCATAATTTCTTTAAAAAAATCATATTTCCTATTCCTCACTTCAAAATCATCATATTCAATTAATTATAACATATAAATTCCAACTTAGGTTATATCATCATTAACCGTATTTGCTTTAAACCAAATGAATTTGAATATGAACACTTTCACTTTACTAAGTCCGAAATTTTAGAAATAGTTTAAATAGTTAAAAATAGTTAAAACACTCAAAACAATTTAATTATAGATTAAATATACTGTTAAAATGGTTTAAGATTATTAAATAGATTTAAAATAGATTAAATATAATTAAAGTAGATTAAGTAGCTTTAAAATTGATTAATTAAATTTAAAATAAGTTAAAATGGGTTAATTAGTTTGAAATAGGTTGGATGGTTTAAAATATGTTAAAATGATTTAATATAGTTAATATAGGTTTAAATAGTTTAATAAATTGAAAATCTTAAATTTTGAACCTTTAAAATAATATATTTTTAAAATAGTTTGTAATAAAACATGAATTCAAAATTTACATCAGTTTAAACCATTTATTTTGTTTCAACCCATTTGGACCATTTCCAATTTCCAAAACCCAATTTCAAATCCTTCAATTCAAATTTCCAATAAAATATTGAATTCTGTATCGCTTCCAATCCTTGTTTGAAATATCAAATTTAATACTCCAATTTCAATATATTTCAAATTCATATTTTAAACAATTTAAATAACCCAATTCCTTTTAATTCCATTTATATTCCAAAATCCAACTTAAAATTCTAAATCTAATTGCATTACACAATTCCTTTACCAAATTCAAATTTCAACATAACTTGATTTTTCATATAATAATTAAATTTATATAAAACAAGTTTATTTCAAAAAATATCATTCAATTTAAATTTAAAAATTAAGGATTTAAAAATCATTTAATTTAACCAATCTAGTGTCCGTATATAATTCTTTACCCTAGGGTCAAGTGATACAGATATTTATCATTTTAATATGCAATTTGATATTTTACGGTTATATATCATTTCATCGCAATCCTAAATTAAATAATAAAATCCATAAAAATCGCTTAAGTCTATCATTTCATCCCATAATGATTTTTCCTCAATCTATAGATCGTTCAGGTATATATCAACCATAGTGATTTTTCAAATAAAATTAAGGAAACTTGTAGAGTGATAATATTTTATAAATCAACTATAACATCTTGTAACGACCCAGAATTTTGGATATTTGAAATTGGAATATATAATTGATTTTATATATTTAAAATTTAATTTTTAACTTGAATTTCAAATATCAATATTTTTGGATAATTCAATTATTGAATTTAACAATTATGAAATATGGGGTTTCAAGCTTGCTAAAAATAATTTTAAGGCTTATAAAATTTATATTGATGATACTGAAGAAAATAGAAGTTTAAAATTTGAGTTTGAAAGTGGTTAGTTCAGTTTTATAATATATCATTTAAATGGCGTTTAAAAATAACCTTCCGAGGCACCGTCTCGGAATTCGATGAAACGTTCTATTTGATCCGTAATAATGTATTATTATTGGATTTTAAATTTCGTAGCATTTGGAGTTATCGTGTGGCCGTACATGACATAAACGCGTTGAAATTTATATCGAAAATTTAATTTAAAAACTGGGTTCAAACAGCTATCTTCTCCATACGATTGAGTTAGGCCTCAGAACCTTTTACATTGCATTTGGAATAGGGGTATAACGTTATAAATGCCTGGTGGCATTTAAAGTAAGAAATTTATAGTAAAGATGGATAAATTTAAAAAGGAAAGGATCGAAAAATAAATAGTTTGATTTTTAAATCCTATTTGATAAATTTCGGAATATGGAAAAGAATAGAGTCTTGAATAATGTGAATTAAAGGATTTTAAAACTAAGGACTTAAGCAATATTGATTTTAAGTACAAATGGTTTATTTAAAATTTTAAGTTTTAAAACGGGTTGGGAAAAATAAAAAGAGAATTTTGAAAAAGAGTATGAAATTGGTATTTCAGGTTTAAATAAGGTTTTAAAACATAATAAAGGGGTAAAAGTGGAATCAATGGATTTTGGAATAAATTTGGATAAGTCGAGAAATAAATTTTAAAGGGAATTTAATGTAGAGAATCGGTTTGAAAATCGAATTAAGTGTTTTGAAACAGTGATTAAAAGGAGAATGGGATTATGGGAGTTATAAAGAGGGTTTATAAATAAAGTGAAATAAATATCAGTGGATAATTTGGATTTATAAATTCACAGTGGGAATTTATAAGGAAAGGGTAATTTTAAAATAAAATAAAAATAGAGTTTTATTTTTAAAAGTACGGAAAAGAAAATTTACTGGATTGGGACGTAAATTAAAGTGGAAATAAACTGAGAAGGATTTATAAATGCTTAGATGGGCTATATAGGAATGAAAAGTGTATTTTCCTAAAAAGCCAAGTATAATTTCAAAGGAGATTTTTTAGTATAAGTTAGAAGTTTTAAAAGTGGTTTTGAAAGAATGTTTTAGAAAAATTATTATTTAGTTGTTTTAAAATTTTTAAAGTAAATATTTATTTAAGTTAATTATAGTAGTAATTATTTTTAAATGTTAAATTAGTATTATGATTTAAAGGATAACTATAAAATATTTGTACCTTAAATAACTATTTTATTTTTAAAGTAGTTTTTGGCTAAAGCTTTACTTGGGAAATTATTATAGAATTTCATAACTATTATTTTGAACAAAGTGATTTAAGTAGTTTTATTTTAAATGCTTTAAGTGTATATTTTTGGATAAAGCGATTTAATTTATGCGAAAACTAAATTTGATAAGACTTGGTGCTTTTCAGTGGAAATAAAATATTTGGCTTGTGATGTTATTTGATAGTTAAATAACCGACAATCAATATTGGCCAATGCGCTGATCGTTTTGAAGACCTGGGATCGGATTTAATTATCCGAAAACCACTTTGATCCGGTTTGAACGTAGCGAATGAAGACCGTGAAGATAATGAAGATGGTGATTTGGTTTGTCCAGACCTAAAGCAACTTGTATGGACGAATGCTATCAGACCACCGCCATTAAAGGACGATGAGCATTCTAAGTAAATGAGATCTTTAAAGGGTAACGCATAGCCTCAAGCCTCATCAACCAGAAATGGCTAAAACAGGGGAGGTGCAGCAAGGCTAAGTGGGTAGCACCCTAGTAGGGTAAGGTCATCCCTATCTAAAGTCCCTTTTGATCTCGGCTTTGTGGGTGGTTGCTGATCCCAATTGTGAGGTGATCTTATTCGGACTATCCAGTAACGGTTAGCTCCGGTCTTGTGTTGCAAGGGGTCGGGAATGGTCCTCGGTACTCTGATCTAGGCCAGGTACTATGACGGGCGGTACCCAGTAGCCCTGTCATTGTATGGAATCCAATCTCCACTAAGCGCACATACGGTTTTGATTGTGCCCAACTATTACTGGAACGTGAGATGCAAGCATTTCTGCTAGATTCTATTTTACTTTCTATAGACACTATTACAATATCAGACGGATTTGATAAAAATGTTTTGTGGTTATCGTAAGGTGAAAACCCGACATGTTAATTTGTGGTGTGGTCTTACGAGATACCTTTGATTTAAAAGGATTTTGAAAACTTTAATAATCCAATTGAGTGTGTTTTCTCACGCTGGTTTCTAGACTGTCTCGGGTATTTTTTTTATTATAATGCTTGGATCAGACCAAGTATTGTAGATACATGATGGGACGCTATGGAGTTTAGAAGATGAGCCGGATGACGAGACGTGTATAACGTATCTGACTTATATTCCCCTGTACTGTATGCTGTATAGTCAGCTTTGTGAGAACAAGTTATTATAACTGTCCAATATTGTGTTATTGTTTGGTGTTGTTCTCTGATGATGTAATGTATAAAATAGCAATAGTTCTTTTTGTATAAAGATCAGTTGTTATCTATTATATATTGTTCAACTGCGACTGTGAGATTCTGATGTTGTTTTCTATTTCTTCTTCTACCTCTTTCTTCTTTAACCCAAATGGTTCGTATTTCCGCCAATTTGAGTTGAACTGTTGGAGAATATTGTTGACTCAAAGGGGTACGGATTTGCAGGTCGTTATACTTGGTATAAGAGCTGAAGGTTAAGCGAGAACCTTGGCTCTTGTGGGGATTACTTATCCGAGATAGGGTTAGTAACGCCCTAGAATGAGTTTGAGTATATTAATAGATATAAACGTGTATTTGTTAGTGAATATAAAATTGTTTTATATTGTGTTGATTGGTTTGTTGAGTGGCTTATGGATTCTGGTCAATACGAGTAATTAACGTTATTGATAGGGATCTATAAACACTTGTACAGAACAATTCGACAAGGTATTGTTTTAAATAGGGTGAATGAAATAAGTTTACCCAAATTATTTTTATATATATGAAAGGAATAATTTTTCGTAAATCATTATAAGTATATATGGTTGTTTGGTTGTTAGGAAGTGATAATATTAAATTATTATTATTGTCGTGTGGAAATTGAAATAAGGAAGTAATGTTATAACCAAAGGTTAAAGAAATAAATTTATATAACAAAATGGAATTTGTAATGTGAATTTATAAATGTGATTTATAATTTGAAATAGAATAAAATTCCAGATTAATATTTGAATATAGATTGGAAGGATTTGAAATTCAAAAATTTGGGAAATTTAATTTCCTTTGGGGTTGAAAATGATTTTAAAAGGCTTTGGAGGAATAATAGTAATATTATTCGAAAATATTTTTGAATCGGATATGAAATCTGGGAAGATTTGGAACTAAAAATATTTGAAAAGTTTTAAAAAAAAGAATAAAAGCACTAAACTCACTTCGATCGTTGGAAAATAATTTCGGTGATGATTGCAGCATCATCGATATTCATTTTCGAGTTTCCAGAGGAGGAATTGCTACATGAATGTTTTAAATTGGAGTTGTTTGCAAAACTGGAATTTGATTTTGAATTGCAAAGTAATAATTGGATATACCGAAGGATTTTGTGTACGATTGATTTGAAAAATGATTTTGAAATACTTAAGTGATTGTTTAAAGACTCCGGAGTTAAATTAAAAATGTTTATGGAATATAAATGGGTTTGAAAACTTATAAAAATTTGAAATTTGTTTAGAATAAAAATTAACTTAAGAAGAGTTTAAATTAAAATAAGTGTGAAAACGTAATGAGTTAGAAAAGTAACCCAATTAGATGAAGTAAAATTAAAGAGATTAGTGAATGAAATGTAAATAAGTTGGGAAACTTATAGAAGTTTAAAATTTGAATAAAATTGGAATATAACTGTATCAAGTTAAATAAAAGTGAATTTTAAGGAAATGAATCTAAGTAAGCTAAGTGGACTAAGTTTTTGAAATAAAAATTATTTAGTTGAAATAAATTTGTGAATGAACAAACTAATTTAAATTTATAGGTAAATGGAATTTAAATTGAATACCAGAATGGAATATATAACTTGAATTATGTAAGTAAAGTGGAATTGAAAAATTAGTTTGAGTTTGACTAAAAGAACAAAGTTCTGGGAATTAAAATTTGTCGGAATTGGAAATAAAAGATAGTGGATGAATTAATCAAATTAAATTGGTAAGCAAATAAATTGGAATTGAATAGTGGAATGAGATCTGACTTAAATCATGTTGAATAAAATAGAGTTTGGAGATAAAATTATTGAGATTTGAAATTAATTAGTAAACTGAAGCAAATTGAATTCAAATAGAATTGAAAATGTAAACTCAATAAAAATGGATATAAACTTCATTCGTGAAGTGGAATTAAATATAAAATCAAAGTAATAAAGATGAAATCAATATAAGGAGTGGAAAATATTTATATTGAACTTAAGAAAGGAACGTTGAAATTCTTAAGTAAATTTGGAATTGAGAAATATACCAAGTTAATATTTGAATGAAGGTTTAATAAAAAGTGGTGAAAAGGGAAATTGTGAATAAGTGAATAGAAATCAAAATAAATGTGAATAAAAAGAAGTTGATATAGCTAATATCAATTGAGATAAATATGTAGGATATACGTATATTATTTTATTCGCATAACGATTTGATCTAGATTCGAGCAAAGAATTTCGAGATATTTATATGGATCGGAGTTAGGATTTTCCACTCGATTTTCAACGGCGAACCATGGATATAGATTTTTGATTGATTATGAAAATTCTCTATCATAGTATATGGCTATGCAAGAAGAATAACAGTTTCTGATCAGTAAAACCAGATCTGAGTCCGCACTAGGAAGTCAGGTGGACGATACTAGTACGAAAGTGAAATTATGTGATCGAGTAAGCGATCGGATTTGGTATTGCGTACGGATGACATATGTATATCATACGGGCTTAAGTAAAGCTAATACTGAAAATTTTGAAAAGGAAATAAAATGATTTTGAATTTTGTGATGGGATATCATTGCTAAGTAGGATACATGTATATAAAAGCAAAGGAAAATTTGTGTTTTCGAATTCAGGAGATAAATTTGAATTGCCCGACCAAATGTATGTATTTAAATTAGCATATGAAATTTGATGATTTTTCGATCTAGCCACCTGGCTTTTGTTTACTTTTGAAATTTGGGGCCCCGTAGAGGCATTTTGTGGTTGTTCCGAGTTAGCCGCGCAAAGGATATGCTGATGAAATTTTTCAAAAATTTAAGGAGTTAGAAAATTTTTGAAGAAAATTTTGAAATCTAAACTTTGGTTTTAAATTATAAGTTAAGTTATTAATGGGATGATATTATTTGAAACAGATGGATGAGTTTGGGAAGTTAGTAAGGGTATTAGTGTGTCTTTAATAAAATGGATTGTTTTGATGAGTTGTTAAAAACTATTTGGTTTTAGAAAAATAGTTAACGGGTTGTAGACCGTTCTTCTTAACCAACAATTTCGGGGATGAAATTCTTATAAGGGGGAGGAATGTAACGACCCAAAATTTTGGATATTTGAAATTGAAAATTTTAATTGATTTTAAATATTAAAAAGTTAATTTTTAACTTGAATTTCAAATATCAATATTTATTGGAAAATTTAATTATTGAATTTAACAATCGAAAATTGGGTAAAATATGAAATTTGGGGTTCCAAGCTTGCTAAAAATAATTTGAAGGCTTATAAAATTTATATTGATGATACTGAAGATAATAAAAGTTTTAAATTTGAGTTTGAAAGTGGTTTGTTCAGTTTTAAAAATATATCGTTTAAATTGACGTTTAAAAATAGCCTTCCGAGGCATAGTCTCGTAATTCGACAAAACTAGTTCCATTGGATCCGTAATATGTATTATCATCGGTTTTCAAATTTCGTAGCATTTAGAATTATTGTGTGGCCGTACGTGATATAAATGCGATGAAATTTGTATCTAAAATTTAATTTAATAACTGGGTTCAAAAATCTATCTTCTCTGTACGATCAAATTAGGCCTCGGAACCTTTTCCATTACGTTCAGAATATGCGTATAACATTATAAACGCCTGGCGGCATGCCTCAATGGAGATTCGAAATTTAAGACTGTGTAAGTCGAGACAATTTGAATACATATACATACATACATACATACATACATACATACATACATACATACATACATACATACATACATACATACATACATATATATATATATATATTTGTACTTTAGTCAACCATTAGTTGAATTCTTTTCACATCAACCCTTTTACCCCTCACATCTGTCTCTTTTCTTTCTATCAGCTACCACCCTACTACCTACAATGTGTTCAAAAACATGTCTCCTGTTTTTTCAAATCACGTTCCCGATGTTCCTTCTCGTTCCCTTTTAAAACTCAAACCAGTTAACGGGAAAAAAGAAGGAAGCAAAAGAAATGAAATAAATAGCCGATGAATCAAAACGCGTCTCCCTCTATAAAAAAATTACAAACGAACAGCCGAACCAAAAGCAATGGAAGAAGCCAACTTTAAAAACTCGTTCCTCCTCCAATTCTTAACCGAAAATCATTGAAGTAAATTTCAACAATCTCATTCCCAATTCCCTTTTCCCCTGAGAAAGATTCAGATCAAAATCGAAAAAGGTGGGGCAGCTTTCCCTTCGAGTTCGAACGACTCACGTTTGATGGGTTCGCCGACGTCGCGGCTAGGGGAGCGCGTGCGGCACTAGGTGGAGTCTGGAAGGGTGATGTGATCGCATGCGGCGCTTTGAGCTAGGGCGGAGACATTATAGGTTGAACGCGCATGCGATGCTAGTAAGGCCGAAGCGGGTTCGTTTAGGTGGTGGCGATTGCTAGGGGCTTCGATGGGTGAAGTCGTGTAGGGGTGCGAGGCAGTGAGGTATCTTTTTTTATTTTATTGAATAGATAAATGTTTATATAGAAAAAAGGATGTTTTACAGTAAAGTAAATTACTGTTATTATATACAGAAGAAGAAAAAAATATATTACAGTGATATGAAACCATTTCTGTTTTAATATATATGTATATGAAAGAGATTTTATTTTAGAATTTAATAAATATATGTGTATGCAGAAAGACAGATAAATATGTATACATATTGGATTTTGAAAGAAAAAAAATGTAGGAATTTATATAAAGATTTGATTTATAAAGGTTATTTTAGTATATGCAGTTTCAAACAGAAATTACAAATACATATACACATATTAAACCTATTATTTAACTTTAGAATAATATTAGTGATTAACTTGTTTATTAACTTATTTAATTAAGTGTTACCAAAATTATTTAAAGGAAAATTAGTTTAAATTAAATTATTAAATGCTAATAGATTGTTCGATTAGTTCAAATATTAATAAACCACACAATGTTTGTACAAGGTCCAAAATCGTGAAGGAAATAGCCGGTTTGGGTCGGATTGCAAAACAAAAATCAAAGGTGAGTTAATCTCACTCAAATTGGATTACTAGCTAATTTAAGTAGTTAAAATTAAATTATTGATTGATTTATTGAATTGATGAATTAATATCAGTCGGATGTGATATTATATATATATATATATATATATATATATATATATATATATATATATATTAGAGTGATTGATATTCCTGCATTATATAGCAGATGAAACCCTATGTGTCCCGCATAATAGCGGACGACCCTATATACCGCAATATTCCACCTCGAAGTGGGATTGGTATTTTTATATTGTGATAACATCTGTAGATGCAGGGAAACAAATTTGAGGGATCCCACTAGATTCCACAAAAATGTTGAATTTATTTTCGATTCAGTGATATATGAAATGTTGAATAATTCTGTGATATATTATGTTGGATAAGAATTAATTTATTTGATGTTAATATATTGCTGGATGTATTGTGACATTTTAAAAATATAAATGTTGCATTTTTAAAGGGAACTAAAAAGTGAAAATTTAAAATAAGAAATTTATCATAAAGATGGATAAATTTAAAAAGGAAAGAATCGGGAAAATAAATAGTTTGATTTTTAAATCCTATTTGATAAATTTTGAAATATGGAAAAGAATAGATACTTGAATAAATGTGAATTAAAGGATTTTAAAAGTAAGGAATTAACAATATTGATTTTAAGTACAAAGGGTTTATTTAAAAATTTAAGTTTTAAAATGGGTTGGGAAAAATAAAAAGAGAATTTTGAAAAAGAGTATGAAATTGGTTTTTCAGGTTTAAATACTATTTTAAATCGTAATAAAGGAGTAAACTGGAATTAATGGTTTTTGGAATAAATTTGGATAAGTCGAGAAATAAATTTTAAAGGGAATTTAATGCAGAGAATCGGTTTGAGAATCGAATTAAGTGTTTTGAACAGTGATTAAAAGGAGAATGGGATTATGGGAGTTATAAACTGGGTTTATAAATAAAGTGAAATAAATATCAGTAGATAATTTGGATTTATAAATTCACAATGAGAATTTATAAGGAAAGGGTAATTCATTTTAAAAATAAAAAGAGAGTTTTATTTTTAAAAGTATGGAAAAGAAAATTTACGGGATTGGGACGTAAATTAAAGTGGAAATAAATCGAGAAGGATTTATAAATGATTAGATGGGGTATATTGGAATGATAAGTGTATTTTCCTTATAAGCCAAGCATAATTTCAAAGGAGATTTTTTAGCATAAATTAGAAGTTTTAAAAGTGGTTTTGGAAGAATGTTTTAGAAAAATTATTAATTAGTTTTTTAAAATTTTTAAAGTAACTATTTATTTAAGTTAATTATAGTAGTAATTATTTTGAAAGGTTAAATTAGTATTATGATTTAAAGGATAACTATAAAATATTTATACCTTTATAGCTATTTTATTTTTAAAGTAGTTTTTGGCTAAAGCTTTACTTAGGAAATTATTATAGAATTTCATAACTATTATTTTGAATAAAGTGATTTAAGTAGTTTTATTTTGAATGCTTTAAGCGTATTTTTTTGGATAAAGTGATTTAATTTATGTGCAAACTAAATTTCATAAGACTTGGTGCTTTCAATGGAAATAAAATATTTGGCCTATGAATGTTATTTGATAGCTAAATAACCGACTATCAATATTGGCCAATGTGCTGATCGTTTCGAAGTGATCGGGATCAGATTTAATATTCGAAAACCACTTTGATCTGGTTTGAACGTAGCGAATGAAGACCGTGAAGATGATGAAGACGGTGATTCGGTTTGTCAGACCCAGGGCAACTTGTATGGACGAATGCTATCAGACCACCATCATTGGAGGACGGTGAGCATTCTAAGTAAATGAGATCTTTAAAAAGGTAACGCATAGCCTCAAGCCTCATCAACCAGGAATGGCTAAAATAGGGGAGGTGCGGCAAGGCTAAGTGGGTAGCACCAAAGTAGGGTACGGTCATCCCTGTCCAGTGTCCCTTTTGATATCGGCTTTATGGGCGGTTGTTGATCTCAACCGCGGGGTGGTCTTATTCGGATTATCCAGTAAGGGGTAGCCCCGGTCTTGTGTTGCAGGGTATCGAGAGTGGTCCTCGGTACTCTGATCTAAGCCAGGTACTATGATGGGCGGTACCCCAGTCGCCCTGCCATTGTATGGAGTCCAATCTCCAATAAGCATCCGTACGGTTTTGATTGTTCCCAACTATTGCTGGAACATGAGATGCAAGCATTTCAGTTAGATTCTATTTTACTTTCTATAGACACTATTATAATATCAGGCGGATTTGGTAAAAATGTTTTGGTTATCATAAGGTGAAAACCCGGCATGTTTATTTATCGCGTGGTCTTACGAGATACCTTTGATTTCAAAGGATTTTGAAAACTTTAATAATCCAATTGAGTTTATTTTCTCACGCTGGTTTTCCAGACTAACTCGGGTGTCATTTTAATATAATGCTCGAGTCAGACCGAGTATTACAGATACAGGAGGAATGCTATGGAGTTCAGCAGACGAGCTAGATGACGAGACATATATCGCGTATCTGACTTATATTCCACTGTATGGTAAGCTGTATAGTCAGGTTTTGTGAGGACAAGTTATTATAACTGTCCAGTATTATGTTATTGTTTGGTGTTGTCCTCTGATGATGCAATGTACAAAACAATAATAGTTCTTTTTGTATAAAGATCAGTTGTTATCTACTATATATTGTTCCGCTACGACTGTGAGATTCTGATGTTGTTTTCTATTTCTTCTTCTACCTCTTTCTTCTTTAACCCTAATGGTTCGTATTTTCGCCTATTTGAGTTGAACCGTTGGAGAATATTGTCGAATCAAAGGGGTACGAATTTGCTGATGTTACACATCTAATCATCCAATATTAGAAATCAGACATCCATCAAAATTTATCATCTAATTCAACCAATAAATTTCAACAATCAACTAATTATCAATAATAGGAAATTAAATGGCAATTCAAATTCAATAATAAAAAAATTAATAATAAGTTCAATATAAATTCAAATTTATCTAAATGACGGTTTTAACATGCCAAACTGCTATAAATAAATTCCAAATCACATCACAAATTTAATTTACTAACATAAGAAATTTTAGAAGTTGCAAGTGGGTTAAAACACTCACCTTCGAATTTAAATCGAATTTAAATCCAATTTAGTGTCCACATTTAAACGATCTCGGAAATCGTCCAAACCAGCGTCAAAAAGTCATAAATTTCAATACGATGCCAACGGATCAAACCGCGCTTGAAACAAAACTCGTATGTAAAAATTACGATAGTTATACCATTTGAAAAGAAATAGAAGAAAATAATAATAATAATATACAAATTTATACGTACACGTCACCTCTCTCTACCATTCCACGTGCTCAGACCTGAAACCGATCGTCTAGAAACCCTAGCCTTGATCGCTCGCAGCCGCCACAAGGCTTTCCTCCGTCGTACTCCTCAAGGCACGCACCGCATCCCCGTCCCCACCACCAAACATCATGCCGACGCTGCCCAAGCCCATTCGACCACCTGCAATCGGCCACGAAAGCAACCACCACCACTCTATTCGAAAACCTAATGAATTTTAGATGAACATCCAGCCTTCCGATCATCCTCCGACCTACGTAGATGAACTCCCCTCAGTCCTCTCCACAACCCAGCATCCTTGATTTGACAATTGACTGCAGTCGATCGTGACGAAAAGAACGGTCGAGAATCATTCCTTGAATTCCAGTCACATAGAAATCCAAATCGAAAAACACACAGTGGATTGCACTTGCGCTCTTCGAGAGCTTCAAATCGATATATAATACGATATTGTTTGAGGAGTTTGAAGTTTCGATTTGGTTTTGAATTGCAATTGAAATTGGAATTGGGAATTGGTTTGTTTGCCACTGGAAAGAGGAGATAAGAATGAAATGTACGTACAGACAAATGAGAATAAGATTGTAGGTAGAACTGAAAATAGAATGAATGGACAAGATTTGATTATAACATTGAACGATAAATGACCCAAAAACCCGTTTTATCTCTGTAACGAAAATGAGTAATCCCATATATCAAAATATATGTTTTACATGGTTTTAAATTCAATGGAACAGGTTTCAACTCCTAATTCTATCATATGAAGAGTTATGTTAAAACTAGCTTATTTCAAATTGATTTCAATTGATTGATTTCTAGGTGTTTCGAGTTCGTACGATCAAAAGACAAGTCCGATCGCTACGAAACTTGAAAACTTACAACAATTCACCGTTACGGATCCGATGAAACTAGTTTCGTCGAAATCGAACACAGTGGCCAAAATGGTTATTTTCACGTTAATTAAATAAATTAATATTAAATTAATTAATTCACTTTTTAATTCAATATTTATTAACTAACAAATTTCATCATTTTTGATTACTTAGACATTTATAATAATTCAAGACAAGTTTACACATCAATTTAGTGTTTAAAATTTCAATAATTACAGTGTTCAATTTCAACTGAAATAAATCCAATTAATTAAAGTTTAATTCCAATGAATTGATTTTATTTGATTTAGATCTTTATATTCAATTCAATTATTGTTCTAGACATGGCTTACATTTTTTATACTTCACTATATCTTCCAAACCATCTTTTATTGGTATTAACTACTATATTCCAATTATACTGAATTTTGTCAATTTCACACATTAAATAAAATTTAAAATCCCAACTATATATATTTATCCTGATTTCACCTTTTTATTAAATCAACTATTACATTTCGAATATAATTAACATTTCTATTCATTTTATTACATTCAAAATTCACAGTTATTGCCTTAACTCCCACTAAGGTAAAGTTTATTTACATTTAATTTCAATCGTTTTCCAATTAAATTTTATAGACAAATTAAATAGGTAACATATAATAATTGTTACCATTAACCTTAATCACATTTATAAATTCATTATTTACAAAAAAAATGTTATAATTTCTTATAACACTGATTTTATCTAATTATTATCAATGATATACTAATTCATTAATTAATTCAATATCTATATTTGTTTCTTTATATTCAATTTATAGCCAAGTATAACATTTAAATTATTTTACTTGGTTGGAGTTCCACTCAAGTTGTTAATAAATAAGTTCGATTTACATTGTTACATTTCATTTTAGTTATTATCTCATTACTAAATCACATTTTTTTATTTAAATCAATATTAAGTCACAGAATCTTATTAAGTCAACAAATTTTAATTATCGAAAATTATGGATCGTTACACTCTTCTCCACACAAAACTTTTCGTCCTCGTAAAGGAAAGAATGGAAAAGAAGGAATCAAGTAACCAATATATCTGATTCAAAATATTAAATTTATAAATTAAATAATTTAAATAAAATATTCCAATTTATAACCACTAAATCCCTTTATACTCAAGTTAATAAAAGTTTGGTAAACATTTCACAAAATTTCTAATTCTAAAATTCATGAAAAATTTCGGCAGTGTCTCCTTTATACCGAGAGGCTCGGAAGAAATTATAAAATTAAAAATAACAATATATATCATATATAATTCAAAATAATATATCCTAACAACGGGAAAATAATATAATATCACTATAAAACTCGTAATCCAAAAATGTACCTATTTGTCGGGCAAATAACGCTTATTTTATAAAACCAAAAGCAGTAGCTATTGGTTCCATAACCTGTATTTCACTTATATAATCCAAAAGAAGTCAAGAATTATATAAAAGTGAAATTTTAAGTTGTTTCAACTAATGTCAACAAAAAAATCATAACGAACAATTGTCACTTGCAAACAAACAATACAACTATTACATGCAGTCAAGTAAATCAACCATCCATCATAGCAATAAAATAGATGGTTTGTTTGGGTTTGGATACCTTTAATCGTGTAGAATGAAAAACAGATACTAAGTATACCATACACTCAACAGTCTTAGATAAAACTCAACAGATTATTCATACATCCAAACAGTTAGAAGTATCCTTGTCCAAACAGTCTATAAACCAAAACAAATAACAAATTCCAACATTATTTACGTTTATGTTTACATATTTCTTTTCATATTATTTATTGTCCATTTTTCTTCATGCAATGATTATTCCTTTAATTTACATTCATTTCTCACAGATTCAATTCCCATTCATTCATATAGTACTTAGTTCCATTTATTTACATTTATATAATTACATATGTTATTTACATCTTCCTATATATGTGACTCGTATATAATTATTTAAACATATGTAAATCAATTCTTAAAGTATTATATAGGTTCCTTTGTAAATAAATTCAGATTCATTCATTAGTACTTATTTTCATTTATTTCCATTTACTACTGACAAATTCATCTCCAGTAATCCATATAATACCAATTTCTTTTTTTCTTCTTCATTCCATTCATTTCTTACATAAGTTAATTCCACTCAGCTGTTTATAAAAATCTATGATTTCATTATTTAAGTATCCATATATTTTATTACGGTTTAGTTTACATTTGTAAATTTATATACTTGATTTCCATTAGATATTAATATTCAGTAGTGCCGAAGTTTATACTTAAGTTTTTTCTCTTTTAAATTTACATCCGTCCTTTCTTTTGTAATGTCAGTGAATATTAAATCCAATTTCTAAATCGTTTCAATAATTTCTGAAGTTATAATCATTTAATTTAATATAGTATTCATCTTTTCTACTCATTTTTAACTTTAAATTTACTTTGAACCTTTACTTAAGTTTTCAATCATTTATTTAATATGCTCACTTTATTATTACATTAAATTAGTGGCATTTAAATTATAACTTAAGTTTATAACAACTATAATGTCAAAGTTCTTATTTATAAAAGAATTTTATTGAACACTTTCTTTACTTCAAGATTTACTTATATAATATTCCATTACATATTCCTATTAACATTACAACTTTTAATATTTTGGTAAGTTATATATAGGTTTCTAAGAATGAAAGTGAACATTACACAAGTTTATCTCGATTATTTTTTATTAACAAAAGGTTCAATAATAATATCTCCGGGATTTTCATCCTTTGACTTGGTTGCAAATTTCAAGTTTCTTGTACATTTCATTTATAACTTAGCATTAAACTTTCTTAATTTCATTTTAGAAGTTCCAATTATTAAATAGTTAAAATTTCATTTCATTACAAAAATTGAAATCTCTAATTTATAGAAATTCAAGAACTAAATGTTGGGTTCCATTTCAAATCATTTAAAATAATATATATGTATAAACTCATAACTTTTATATACATCAAATCATATTTGGAAATTTAAAAATAAGATTTGTTATCGAAACAAATGTGTAGTAAAACTACTACAGCAGCCTTCCTACTTCAAAACTTGAAAATGAATGTCGATGATGCTTGCACTCATCACCGAAATTATTTTCCAACGATAGAGAGGGGAGTGCATAACTTATCTCTTTCCAAAATTCCTTTAAAACATTTCTTTCAAATTATATTGAAATATTTATATCGAAAAATACTTCCAAATAATATTAATATTATATTCCAAAATCATTCGAAAGGAAATTTCAAAAATCCTGGAATTTATGTTCTAAATTTTCCAATTTATATTTATTTTATTTACAAATCTTATTTTCAACCAACGTTTATAAATTTCACTACCTAACAAACAAATATATCCAAATATATCATGTATAAAATTATTATTTTATATACTAAAATATATGACATGCAAAATTATTGCATTTACCTACATTTCAAAACAAATATTGTGTCGGTCTGCCATATTAAGTATTTAGAAATTCCTATCATTGTCATAGTGTCCTATGCACCGACCAGAATTTATAAATATAAAACCTAACAAATTAAAACAATATAAAAACCTTTTTATAACACTAACAAATACGCTGTCTCATATATATACTCTCTCCGAATCATTCTAGGGTATTACTAACCTATTTTATACAAGTTAGACCCTACAAAGCTAAGGTTATCGCTAAACCAAAGCTCCAATGCCAACTGTAATGACCTGCCTTTTTGGGCGCTTTAAGCGGACACACATGTCAAACTCAAACCATCCAAAAGGGAAGATTGTTATGGGGTGAATAAGAAAAAAGAAGAAATAAATAAAAAAAATACAGAATCTCGCAGCGGAATGACAAAATATAATAATCAAATAACAGTTCATTAAGTTGTTTACAAAATATTTGATTATATTTATACAACACAGAATCAGAGTTACACATATCAGAGATAAATAATAATGTAGCGGAACAGTATGAAGGCAGTGGAATAAATATAGTAAATAATAGTAGCACAAAATTTTTGTTTTCATCCTCTAGAAATAAGGTCTTTAAATCCTGAAATGCTCGGGCTAACCCGAGCGAATTGAAAAGACAAAACATTTGGGTCAGAACTAAAAGATCTTATGTAAGTTAAATCAGCGGTAAATAAATATGAGTGGAACGGCGTCAGAGATGTTTACGAGATTTGAAAGCTCCTATCCAGTGTCTAACGTGAGTGCAACAACTTAAGAGATGTTCAGGACTCACATCTCCTAAGGATCCGTTAAACTAGCTACATACGCTATTATAATAATGTCTATAGTAAAGTAAAGTATTAAAATAGCGTTAAGGCGTTACCCATATCCCCCTTAATACGTTTTTATAATGAGTAGTCTATACAGATACTGTAAACTCCACTCGCAAGTGGGCTATCAAGGAGCACTCCATAGGTGGACACAAAACAAACTCGCAGAAGGCGCTCTAGGGCATGTGAACACGACACTCGAGGCAATGCCAAAGTAGATATACCAATTGCAGAACCAGGCTGGTAGTAACGCATAGCAGCTACTACCGTCCACTTTGGACACACTCCCATATTAAAGGGGTGGCCACTAAATCAATCACAAAGTTATAGTATAATATCGAAGAAATGTGCCCGATATGAGGAATGACCTCACTTAGACCAGGTGTAGCTCCTGTTTTAATCACATCTAAGCTAACTCACGGGAGTCAGGGTCGTGTAAATACCTTATACAGGAATCGTTGAGCAAACCATCCTACTTCATTTCTGAAATCTCCACCACGTGCACAGTTGTTAAAGTGGTTTTCGGTTTTGGCAGAGAGTATGACAATATCCGATCCCGGTCTCTTTAACAACTAAACGCTTATTTCACATAGGATAGTTCTTTTACATTTCAAAAGTCAATTCACAATTTATATCAATATATCATATTCTCAAAACCATATCACTTTCGAAATCATGTTCACTTTGAAATCATATTCACCTTTTAAATCATATCATTTCCGAAATCATAATTTGTTTCAAAAAAAATATTCCAATTCCTCACTTCAAAATCATCATATTCAATTGATTATAACATTTAAATTCCAACTTAGATTATAACATCATTAACCGTATTTGCTTTAAACCAAATGAATTTGAATATGAACACTTTCCCTCTACTAAGTCTGAAATTTTAGAAATGGTTTAAATAGTTAAAAATAGTTAAAACACTTAAAACGGTTTAACTATAGATTAAAGGTACTGTTAAATCGGTTTAAAATAGTTAAATAGATTTAAAATAGATTAAATATAATTAAAGTAGATTAAATAGCTTTAAAATAGATTAATTAGATTTAAAATAAGTTAAAATGGGTTAATCAGTTTAAAATAGGTTGAATGGTTTAAATTAGGTTAAAATGATTTAATACTGTTAATATAGGTTCAAATAGTTTAATAAATTGAAAATCATAAAATTTGAACCTTTAAAATAATATATTTTTAAAATAGTTTATAATAAAATATGAAATCGAAATTTATATCACTTTAAACTATTTATTTTGTTTCAATCCATCTGGACCATTTCCAATTTCCAAAACCCAATTTTAAATCCTTCAATTTAAATTTCCAATAAAATATTAAATTTTATATCGCTTCCAATGCAGGTTTGAAATCTCAAATTTAATTACTCCAATTTCAATATTTTTCAAAGTCATAATTTAAACAATTTCAATAACCCAATTCCTTTTAATTCCATTTATACTACAAAATTCAACTTAAAATTTTAAATCTAATTGCATTACACAATTCCTTTACCGAATTCAAATTTCAACATAACTTGATTTTTCAATAATAATTCAATTTATATAAAACAAGTTTATTTCAAAATATCATTCAATTTAAATTCAAAAATTAAGGATTTAAAACTCATTTAGTTTAACCAATTCGTTGTTAGCATATAATTCTCTTCTCTAGGGTCAAGTTATACGGATATTTATAATTTCAATCTGCAATTTAATATTTTACGGTTACCATTTCAAACCACAATCCCAAATTAAATAATAAAGTCTATGAAAATCGCTCGAGTCTATCATTTCAACCCATAATGATTTTTCCTTAATCTATAGATCGTTCGGGTATATATCATTTTAACCCATAGTGATTTTTCAAATAAAATTAAAGGAACTTGCAGAGTGATAACATTTTATAAATCAACCATAGCATCCAATCATCCAATATCAAAAATCAGACATCCATCAAAATTTATCATCCAATTCAACCAATAAATTTCAACGATCAACTAATTGTCAATAACAGGAAATTAACTGGCAATTTAAATTAAATAATAAATAAAATAACAATAAGTTCAAGATAAATTCAAATTAACAGAAGTGACGATTTAAACATGCTAAACAACTATAAATAAATTCCAAATCACATCACAAATTTAATTTAACTAACATAAGAAATTTTAGAAGTTGTGAGTGGGTTAAAACACTCACCTTTGAATTTAAATCGAATATGAATCCAATTTAAGGGCCAAATTTAAACGATCTCAGAATTCGTTCAAACCAGCGTCAAAAAGTCATAAATTTCGATACGATCCCAGCGGATCAAACCGCACATAAAATGGACCTTGTATGTAAAAATTACGATAGTTAGAACATTTCAAAATAAATAGATGAAATGATCATAATAATAATAATAATCGTAATATATAAATCTATAGGTACACATCACCTTTCTCTACCATTCGACATGCTCAGACCTAAAACTGATCATTTAGGAATCCTAGCCTTGATCGCTCGCAGCCGCCACGAGGATTTCCCCTGTTGCATTCCTCCAGGCACGCGCCGCGGCCCCGTCTCCACCACCAAACATCACGCCGACGCCGCCCAAGCCCCTCCGACCACCTGCAATCGGCCACGAAAGCCAGCCGCCACACCATTCGGAAACCTAATGAATTTTAGACGAAGATCCAACCGTCCGATCACCCTCCAACCTGCGTAGATAAACTCCCCTCAGTCCTCTCCCCAACCTAGTATCCTTGATTCGACGATTGGCTGCAGTCGATCGCGACGAAAAGAAAAGCCGAGAATCATTCCTTGATTTTCGGTCACACGGAAAACCAAATCGAAAAACAGACAGCGGATTGGACTTGCGCTCGTCGAGAGTTTCAAATTGATATATAATTCGATATAGTTTGAGGAGTTTGAATTTCTGATTTGATTTTAAATTGCAATTGAATTTGGAATTGGGAATTGGTTTGTTTGCCATTGGAAAGAGGAGATAAGAATGAAATGTACGTACAAACAAATGAAAATAAGAAGTGGCTAGGGTTTATAACGGGCTATTTATAGGTAGAACTGAAAATAGAATGAATGGACAAGATTTGATTATAACGTTGAACGATAAATGACCCGAAAGTCCGTTCTTTCTCCAGAACGAAAATGGGTAATCCCATATTTCCACATAGATGTTTTTGATGGTTTTAAATTCGATGGAACAGGTTTAAAGGCCCAATTCTATCGTATGAAGAGTTATGTTAAAATCATCTTATTTCAAATTGATTTCAATTGATTGATTTCTAGGCGTTTCAAGTTCGTACGATCAAATGACAAGTCTGATCGCTACGAAACTTGAAACCTTACAATAATCCACCGTTACGGATCTGATCAAACTAATTTCGTCAAAATATGAGATAGTGGCCAAAATGGCTATTTTCATATTAATTAAATAAGTAAATTAATTCACTTTTTAATTCAATATTTATTAACTAACAAATTTTATTATTTTTTATTACTTAGGCATTTATAATAATTCAAGACAAGTTTACACATCAATTCAGTGTTTAAAATTTCAATAATTACAGTGTTCAATTTCAACTGAAATAAATCCAATTAATTAAAGTTTAATTCCAATGAATTTATTTTATTTGATTTGGATCTTTATACTCAATTAAACTATTATTCTATAGACATGGTTTACAATGTTTTATACTTCATTAATATCTTCCAATTTCCATCTTTTATTTGTATTAACTACTATATTCCAATTGTATTGAAATTTGTCAATTTCACACATTAAATAAAATTTAAAATCCCAACTTGATTTATTTATCCTGATTTCGCCTTTTTATTAAATCAACTGTTACATTATGAATATAATTAACATTTCTATTCATTTTATTACATTCGCAATTCACAATTGTTGCCTTAACTCCCATTAAGGTAACATTTATTTACATTTAATTTTAATTGTCTTCCAATTAAATTTTATAAACAAATTAAATAGGTAACATATAATAATTCTTACCATTAACCTTTAATCACATTTATAAATTCATTATTTACAAACAAATGCTACAATTGCTTATAACATTGATTTTATCCAATTATTATAAGTTATATTTTAATTCATTAATTAATTCAATATCTACATTTATTTCTTTATATTCAATTTATAGCCAAGTATAACATTTAAGTTATTTTGCTTGATTAGAGTTCCACTCAAGTTGTTAATAATTAAGTTAGATTTACATCGTTACATTTCATTTTAGTTATTATCTCATTACAAAATCCCAATTTTTTTTTATTTCTGTTAATATTAAATCATATAATCTTATTAAATCAACAAATTTTAATTATCGAAAATTACGGGTCGTTACAACGGGATTTATTCTGCTAAACCATGTCATCCATATTTTATATAATTAAATGATAGCAAAATGGTGTTTTATTTTACTAAAAAAATGTCTATAAAAATCTATTTAATTAAATTATAATAGGAAGAGGATTTGTTCTACTAAACAAATACCCAAATTAATCTACTTAATTAAGTTATAATAGGATGGAGATTTATTCTACTAAACAGATGCCATCAATAACTTATTCAATTTGTTCAACTACTTAGGCTAAAGACATAGAGAATTCCCTGTTTTAAACTCATCCACTTGTAAAAAAAGCTGCATTTCAAAACAAACTGATCCTTGGAAATAAAATAATTAAAGATAAACCCTTTATCTGACAATAACTAAATATTAATTAAAACCAAATTAAAACTAAATTAACAACTTAAATAGAAATTAACTTAATTAACAATTATTAATAGTTAAACCCTTCACGATTTATAATTACTTAAACCTTAATTAATCATTAAACCTTAATTAAATAATAATTAATTAAATATAAATCTTTACTTAATACAAAATTTATTAATATTTAACCTTTACTTGATTAATAATTAATTAAAAATAAAATTTTACTAAATAAATAAATAATTTAAAATAATTTTTTACTTAATAAATAATTAAGTACCAATTAACTTTACTTAATTAATAAATTAAACAATCATTAACCTTATTTAAATAAATAAATAATAACATTTTTTATACTTAAAATATGTCTGAAAAACCCTTCAAAGCACTTAAAAAGTAAACACTTTAGATTGCAAAAATCGTTCATTTACTGAACTATATCCATAGTGGTCATCGCTATGGGTACCATAACTTAAAAATTAGTATTACATCTCAAAAACCCTTCATAAACTTTAACTTTGATTTGCTTCTTTTTTTAAAATATAGTAGGAAGTTTGAAAACTAAAAACAAAGTTTTAAACTTCGAAAACTTTTACAACAACCCGTAATTTTGCTACTTCGAAAATGAGAGATTTTGTTTATGTTAAAATTTAAAAAGGATTAAAACTTAAACAAATATGTTATATATAATAGGTAATAATGGAGAAATTATTTATTCTTTTAGTTAATAATTAAAAAGTATAAAATTTGGATTTTAGAACAAATCAGCAAAAGTTAAGTTTTGTTAAAAATAAATAAATGCATAAATAAATAGGTTTAAATATTTGTTTAAAAAGTTAAATTATATTAAAATCACTTAATAAAGATAATAGGAGTATGTTAAAGGGTTTTAAAATAGGTTTATAATAGTTTTACAAAAATATTCAAAATTTGTCACATTTTGTCAATGCAACTTCAAAATTCAATATTTTGATATTAACCCTAATCATATAGGATTTTACCCTAGATAAACTTGTTTTAATTCATTTAATATAATATTAAATAAATTTTTATACTTAAATATATAGTTTAGAAAAAACGTCAAATTTTGGCTGTAAAATTTGTCAATAACAACGTTGTTTTCAACTATAACAAGTCGTCGCAACATTAAATGATCATATGCACTTTGCAACTTATGTAATACCATTTTACAAACTATATAGCACTTATGTTTACATATTATAAATCAAAATATCTTCTTTTTATAAAATAAATAAAAGAAAATGTCAGAAATGGTGTCAATGCATGATTTGACAAAGGAGTGTATAGTAAGCTAAGAAAACATCATCATTACATTTCTTTCTTTTCTATTATGCAAGATGGAATTTATACACATAGAATTCAAGCAAATGGAAAGTGAAAAGATAACAAAATAAAGGAATCTGCGACATATATGCTTACCTTAATGCACATTACAAATCCATTTAATGCAAATCTAATCAAGGCAAAGGTCCTCTTCTTAAGTTCAAAATTTAAGAATGAAAAAAGAGTAATGATTGATATCTTTTACATCACCATTAATGCATATCCAATCTCTCTTTTCATGCTTAAGAAAAGGCATATATTTAAATACAAAATGAGAAGGGTAGTAAAGTCATTTGCCACTCAAGCTCCAATTATAAACACGGGACCAAACCTCACTTCTTCTTCATTCCAAAAATCACAAACGCTTGCTCTCTTCCTCCTTTCTTCTTCCATCTCCAAGACATTCACCATCTCCAAGCTTCTACCACCTCTTCACCCTCCTACACACCCAAACCCAAGCTCCAAACCATCCTACACACCCCCTAGACCCAAACCCGAGCCTACACCCACACACGTAGCCAAAGTTCCAGCCCACCCAAGCCCCCACACACATAACTTGCTCAAATGAACATATTTAATTATGGAAAAATATGATAAAAATTTGGTACATCTATTTAAATTGATATTTGAATTGGAAAATATAAATTTTCAAATAATAAAGGTCGATGAAATCGAATAAGTCATATATAACACTTTTCGCAACACTTTTTCTACTGCGAATTCTATAACTTTTGAAATATGAGTTTGAATTTAATTATTCTTTCTATATTCACTTATGAATGTTATTAATTATATAACTAAGGGTTATAAAGATGATTTAGTAAATTTACCACTTATTTTAAAGTTGGTCAAATAAACGATTAAGGAAAAACCATTAAAAGTAATTGTTTTAATCTTGGCTCTAATAAGCCAATGAGCAAACCTTAAACCTGATTTTTGTATTTCTGAGATTCAGGTGGAGGTGCTTAAACTAAGGAGATGTTCAGGAGCAACCAGTGCCCTGGCTACCCTGGCCTCATCCAGGGCGAGGAATGGATAAGGTTGAAAAATTGAAAATAGGTTAAGTATAAAAGATTAACCTTTCAAAATTTAATTAAATTGGATTGCATAGAAATAATCTTCTTATACTTGATGTTAAAATCCAAAGAGGGAACTCATCCTATTCATGGAATTTAAAAGGCGATTTCACCATTATTCCGGCCATAGCACTTGTTGAATATGGAAATTGATATTGAGTAGAATTAGAATGGTTTGTGATGCTAGAGGAGCTTTGTGATATTGATATCTAGTTATGGAGGTAGATCGGCCTTGTGTTGGTAGAGGAGCTTTATGATGGTTCCTCGGGACATCCATTTAGAGGTATACCCATCGGAAGGTAGTCCTTTCACTTGGTCATTTTTATGGAAATCCATTCTCCAATAAGAAGACTTTACGATTTTGATTTTAGAACCCACTTTATGGCTAATATGCTGGAATTTAATCGATATAACAATTTTGGCTAAGATTAATAAGTTTATTTGCAAATGTTTTCAAAAGAATGTCATTATAAATAATATCAAATGTTTTGTTATAAATGTTTTAGTTATCATAAGGGAAAAACCCATCTGCGTTTATGTCTGGGCGTGGTCTTATGATATACTCTTTCTTTATAAATGGATTTATTTCCAAGGCTAATATATGTCACTATCATTTATTATTTGAGTTTTCTCACACTGGTTTATCAAGCCTATTCCGGGTATTTTCAATACTAGGGTCAGATCCGAGCAGTTTCAGGTTTAGTTGATGATGGTTGGAGTTTCTGGATGAGAGCTAGAGATATTCATCTACGTATGGATGCATTCTATTATCAGCTGCTTTTTTTGATGTTTGTCAACATTTGTAAGCATAGATTTTTATAATTATCCAAGCTAAGTCTAGGTAGACTCTGATATATGTATTTAAAAGTTTTCTATAGTAAAGATATTGTTCGCTATTATATATTATTCAATTCATGTGAGATTCTATTTTGTCTTATTTTTCCTTTTACCCTTCATGTTCCGTCTTTTCGTTCAATTTGAGTTGGACATGTGTGATTTATTGTCAACTTAAAGGGTATGGAAAAACGGGCCTTGACATTTTGTGACGATCCGCGAATCTTACCCTTTGAATCGACAATAAACCATACATGTCCGACCCAAAAAGAACAGACTGACGGAAAGTCGGGAGGAAGAAAAGAAGAGAGAAGAAGAGAAGAGAAGAAAGAGAGAAGATAGAACCAAACAAAACAATACAGAATCTGACATCGTAGCGGAAAACATATAATATCATATCAATGATCTTTACAAAACAGAAACTGTATATACATACATCAATCAGAGTTCAACAATCAATCAACAGTTAGCCTGGATAGTTATAATAACATGTCCTCACAATTGCTGATAATATAAACAACTAAGAACAACGGAAAATAAACAGGTACATGTATACGAAAATGAAGATCTCCAGCTCTTCTGCTGAAGCTCCAAAAGCACCAAATCTGAACCTGTAAATATACTCGGTCTAACTCGAGCATTGAAAGGGAAGAACGTCGGGATCAGTCTGGTAAACCAGCGTGAGAAACACACTCAACTAAATTTATTAAATTACCAAACTTTTCCTTTATCAAAACAAAAGTATCTCATAAGACACGCCCATGCATAAACACAGACATGTTTCTACCTTAAGATAACTAAAACATTTCATATCTAATCCTCTTACATTATACTAGTGTCTATTGCACAAATAATATTCAAAATAGCCGAAATTGTTTCCATTATTAAATTCTATCATACTAGGCTCTACAAATAAAATGTTAGGTACATAGTGGAGTTTGGATTTCCATACAAATGACCAGGTGAAGGGACTACCTTTCGGAAGTACATCTCTAGAGGAATGTACCGAGAAACCATCACAAAGTTCCTCTACCAACACAAGATCGGCCCACCTCTATAACTAGATGGTACCGAATATGTCGTCCTTCGGTCGTACCGACCTTTTTCGAGGGCCCTCAAAGCATACAAATCACAGTATTCAGATACAAGACGTCATAGCGTGTAAAGATATATCTAGAAGAGGATGATCATATCCTATTTGAGAGCGACCCACTTAGACTTGCCGCATCCAACCCTGTTTTGGTCATTTTCGGTTGATGAGGCCTGAGGTAACGATTACCTTTCACAAATCACATATCATATCATTCTGAATGCCACATGGCCATTTCCATTGACTACTAATTGTCTTTCACAAAAATACAACCCTTAAGCTCATACGTCTCAAGGAGGGTGTTAAGCTAAGAGAAGTTGCCATCTCCACCGCCACCGATGTATGTTTGTAAAAACCAATGTACATAATCTGTAGAAATGCAATGTCAGAAAAACATCCATACAAGTTGTCCAGGAATAGGATAAACCAAAGGTACTTTCCTACCACATCCTGTCGGGAAATCCCTAGGATTAGTAGCGAAAAGTCCTTGCATTAGATATTTCATAACGAAGAGACTACTGCTACTGGATGTATATTGCGATTTTAACCCCAAACGATCAACAAGCAGTCCTCCACTATGAAAATCCTGAATAACAATATCATCAGCCAGCCTGCACAATCGAACGCATATACGTTGGTCTGAAGTGGTTTTCAGATAAATCTGATCCCGGTCTCTTCGCACCAACAACACAAAAGCATTTCTCAACCTTACACAGAAACTAAGTCTCATAGACTTATCACATCTCCAACTTTCAACTTGCTATCCTTCGACCAAGAATGAAGCTTGATAGATTGGAGTAATATTCCGCACTACACGAATCATCATCCTCAACACAAACGATAATCAAGCCTACAAAGAAGGCTACGTACTAAGTGTACGACTAAATAGTTCCCATATCAAAATGAGGAACTAAAAATGGCCAAATTTGATAGTTGGTTATTTAACTATCAATGCAAACAAATATTTAGCACCATATACAATCAATAGGCCCTTTTAATAAATCTTTTATTAATTAAATCATTTGCCAAATATTCACTTCAAATTATCTTTAAAAAAGATATATTCTCAAAATCCAGTTCAACTTTTATATTGGAAAGCATTTCCATATACTTATTTTATAATAATTAATTCACAAATCAATTTATTTTCAAAACTTAGGAAATATTATATATACTTAAATCACGATTAAGTACATATTTTATTCTTTAAGGAAAAGATTCTTTTAAACGCATTTATTCGGGTCAAAACGAGTGTTGCATAAAACATCCTTACGACAATCCAAAATCATTAGTATAGGGATTCGACAATTAGATAGATATATTAATCCTATATACTATATAAAAACATTTTCTTTCGAAAATCATTTACTACAACAAAGTGTTATACTCCATCATTTCCTTGTTTCTCGAAACGTCTATTTTAACAATGAATGTTGAAATCTATGTATTCGATACTTAACATGTTTAAAACATCTTCAAATCATTTTATTCCATTTAAAAATCACTCCCCAAAAATATATGTTTTATTTAATATATTTTCACTGACCAAAATCGTGAATATAGTCCATTTACCAAATCCAATATTTATACACATTTATTAAAGGATAATCCACTGTCCAAAATCGTGAATATAATCCTTTTACCAAATTAAATACTATTGCATATTAAATCAAAGGATTATCCACTGTCCAAAATCGTGGATGAAATTCCTTTAATAAACAACAATAATTAACTTATCAAATGTGGATGAAATTCCTTCAATAAACAACAATAATTAACTTATCAAATTCAATTGATTTTGGATCTATAAAACAATCACATTTATATTTTATAAAAACTTCTATTTATAAATCTCCTTTACTAACCAATTCCATTTATCTCATTTATATGCCAAAAATCCAAATTATAAGTTAATTACTTATAATTCTCTTTATTTCCAAAATTTGTTCTTTTTATAAATTCATCAATTTATAAATCTTATTGACTTATAAAATCCATTTATAACTTCATTTTAACACTTATAAAACTCCTTTATAATTTCATCATTTTGATTTGTAAAAAGTTCAATTTTATAATCTTATGTATAAACCGTTTAAAATAAATCAAAATATCTCATTTTAACTTATTTACCAAATAGTTAACTCCATATTCCAAAAATCATGTTCTGATAATATTTCCTAAAAATCCAAATTTTTATAACAATAAAACTTATAACATTTATTTTATTTAAAATAAATTCACTTATTAACAATTCAAAATTCAATAAAATGTATATTTTCAAAATCACTTTTTAAACCCTTTTAAATTTGAAAATCATCACTTTAATATTTTTAAAAATTCCAAAATAAGCCCAATGCTACAACGACACTAAATATATCAATCACGACGTCCAGAACATCATATATCATATGATAACAGCATATATCACAATATCTGTAAATAAATCGATACTGGTGAGGAATCCAGTTGGATCCTTCCAACCAGTCACCTGCAACAAAATACATATTAGAATATGTGCACAATGTCCGTTTTGAGGCAGATGCGTGTACAAAGGATTATCCGCTCATACATAGGAACGCATAGGGTCTCATTTGCTCCAATATGTAGGAATATATCCAAATACCAATAAATATATAAAAATATATCATGTATCATCCAAACAATCATCAATCGTCATATAAAATTTATTCTCACTTATATGAAAATATCAGTGAGTTAGAAAGAGCGAGTTGTCCTTACATTGATTCCAATAGCAGTTGTAGTGTTTTATTTCGAATAACGTTTAATTTTACCCAAAATTTACACTAGCTCCAACAACTCCAAACCTGCTATAAAATGTAGTGCTCGCCAATACGGACCCAACACAATTTTTTTTGTCAAAAATGGACCTCGTATTAAGAAGTTATACATTTTTGAAGTTTACGTGATTTATTATACAATAATTTACAAATTATTTTTATTTTTATTTAACCTTTTTATCGTGGCTGTTCAATTTCCAAAACCTAGATCTCGGCCATGATTTTTCATCTTCTTCCCCTTCGTTCCGTACGCACGTAACTAACCCATAAGCCGCCACCTTGCCATCAATTAACGTGACCACTTTGATCAACTTGAAGATGATCAAGGCCTGCCACCATGAAAAGCTTCGCGGGCTCTACCATCGGCAGAAGAATGGTCGAACTCGATCACCATATCATCTCGAAAAACATGTACGAACATCGTTCGCTTGAGCTTGATTTGTCGATGATCCATGCCTCTATAAACGATCACTACCGTTGGATTTGTCGATCTCGTCGCCCTCTACGTTTTTGTAGTTGAGAGATTTTGATGAAAGTAAGCGAATCGTGAGATATTGATGGAGAAAGACGATGATTTGCCGGCCATTGAAAATATAGGAGGCGGCTAGAAACCCTAGTTTGGTTTTAATGAAAATAGAAAAAAATCAAGTCCTTTTATAGAAAATTCTCGCCACACTATTCATCCAAAAAAATTCCCAACTCGAAATGAAGCACGCCGCCTATCATTCTGTGTGGTTAATGCCCCGCTATTACCCCGCTGTTACCCCGCTATATCTCATAGCGGGTTTCTACCGCTACGATTTTTCCATATAGCCCCAAAATATAGCCTTTCCGCTTTAATCCCCGCTATTTCCGCTATATAACTTTATTCCTGCTATATTTTGCTATTTCCACTATATCTTCATTAATAAAATGAATTGAAAAATTGCATTTATACATTATAAAAATTATGAAACTAATTTATTTGATTTAATTTTTAATATATTTTCAGAAATGAAAATACTCTAATATTATACTAAATTCAATTATGTTATATAACAGTTTTACGTTTATTTAAAGTATATTCGCACATGTTTTTTGTTTAAAATTATTTATAAATTAATTATAATTCAATTGGATGATAACTTTTTATTTAATTACCATTTATATATTTGTTAAAACATTAAGTAAGAGTTTTATATGCTATTTTAGAGCCATCCGCTGTATCCCGCTATATCCTCGTTGTATCCCCGTTATTACTTTTTGCAACTCCGCCGCTTCGAATCTGCCGAGAGCATAAACTGCACAGCTAGCATTTATAATGTTTTAACCCCATTCCAAACACAATGGAATATATAACGGGAGCCAATTCGATCATATTTGGAAGATAGGTTTTTTATTGCCTATTTAAATTTAAGATTCACTTAAACAGATTTCTATGCGTTTCAGCTTGCTATGACTAAACCGTAAATCCAACTGATATAAAATTTGAAATCCTACAATCATATAATATTACGGATCCAACGAAACTAGTTTCGTCGAAATCTGAGACTGTGTGAAAAATGGCTATTTTTACACTATTAAAATATTCAATTTCTATAAATTAACTTTTAATTAAAATTTAAAAGTTCTCTAGCATCATTCTAATTCAAATAGAATTTAATTCAAATTTATAAATCATTTTAATTCACATTAAATTCCAATTATTTACATAATTTCAAATATTAAATTAACAATTTAAATTATCCAACTAAATCCTTATGTTTCAAATATAAGTTATCCAGCTTATAAAATTAACTTGTAAATATTTAAAATCAATTAAATATCTGAATTTCAAACGATTGAAATTCTGGGTCGTTACACATTTTATATCAGAGCTTAGGTTGAGCGAACAATTAGGCTTTGTTGGGTAAATACTCATTAGAGACAGGATTAGTAACACCCTAGAATGAGTTCTAAGAGTATTATATATGAGTGCGTATTTATTAACTTTATAAAAATTATTTTGTTTAAAAAAAGGTTGATAAATGAAATAATTTTACCTTGGGCTTATATTTTGAATATTAAAAGGGATATTATTATTTTTTGTTAGAAATTAAGCATTGTTTGTAATTTAGCTTAGTAAAACTAAAATATGAATATCTTGTTATTAAAATTGCACGATTTGACTATAAGATATCCCAATCAATTAGTTGAAAGCTAGAATTTAGAACTTTGATTATATAACCCTATACATTTGGTTAATAAGAAGTAATGATGGTTTAGTAAATATCAGAATTGGTTAATTTCAGGAAAAAGTCAAGAATAAATACCTTGTGAATTAAGTTTCACGGTTTGACTATAAGATATTTGATTATAATATTGAAGCTAGAAGTTGTAATTAGAGAAAGTAAAAAGAAAATGCACGCTTAGAAAAATTCTTATCAACAAGATAGAAAAAGATAAGCCTAAATTGAGACTTTGGGTAAATATAATGTAAAATGGCAAGTTCTATAACTTATTAAGGAGATAAGATAATTTGAAATTTAGACACTTTGATTAGGTTAAAATCAAAGTGAAATTTAGGAATAAGAAATATCATCCTAATATAAAACTTTGAACTAGTGATACATTTAGGGTAACATTTGTAATTCAAAATGAAATAAGATTGGAAGTGGATAGGTTAGAAAAAGTTAAAAAAAAGGGAAGTTTTGAATAATATGGTTAGTAGGTTGATTGTTGGATGAAAATGTTTAAATAACAAATACCATGTGAATTAAGTTTCACAATTTGACTATAATATATTTAATGGATTTGAGATTAAGAAATTTGATTTAAAGTGGATTGGTAATTAAGTTAAGTAGATAATCATAGAATTAGTAAGAAAAATATGCACACTCAGTAAAGTTGTCTTATTAATATAGGTAAGATAAATAATATTAGCTAAATTAAAACCTTAGATAAATAAAACCAAGGATTAAGTCTTATAACTTATTGATTTGAAAAAATTGTAGAATTCCATATTTGTTAAACACCTTAATTCAAGTAATAGTAGTTTGAAGTTAGGGGATATGTATATATACTCTTAGGAAGTAAAGGTACACTATACAAGTTTAAGTCATATTTGTATGCTTAAGTAATAATGGATTTAGCAGAAAGTAAATGGTTGTGAAATAAACTTGGATTAATAAGAAATACATTAGGTAAAAATTAATGTGAATAAATACATAGGTTATACGTAAATCATTTCGGCATACAAAATTTTGATCTAAGATTTGAGTACAAAACTTTGAGATGTCTACACCAATCCGAGAAAGGATTTATCACTCGATACTTAACGGTGAACATTGATAAGGGTTTATGGTTATGTACTTGAGTTTTATATCATAGTAGAGAGCTATGCTAGGAAAGCAATGGTTTGTAATCAAGAAGCTTGATCAAAGTCCGTAATAGAAAATCGGGGGATCGATACTAGTTTGGAAGTAAAAGTGGATTCGAATAATAGATTGAATTAAATATCACATATAGTATGATGTTTTGGGTCTTTCTACATAGTATTTGGATAGTTATCTTAAATAATTGCACTAAGATATTGAAGTTAGACTTATGTTTTGGGGTGTATGTGTGTGTATATATATAGGTGTGGTATATGCTCAGGTCAAGGGATGGGCTATGTTGGATGTATTCATTTATGTTGATATAGTATTGGTTTGGTTGTTTTTGGAAGTATAGTCTATTTCGTAATTGCGTATATTTTCTTAAGTGTGTAGTTAGCACTAGTATGAATAGTATAGGAGTCCGACTTGACGTATGTATGTATAACCTTAAGTATACGATAAGTACTTAGGTTTGTATAAGGAATCTTTGTTCCATGTATGTATGTATGTCTGATGTTAATTGTTCAGTGTTGTAACGGTATTGACCTTCTTTTTATATATGCATTTTTCTATTGTCAGTATAAATAAGCCAGGATGTTTGAGGATACAAGTATCAGATAGATTTCTTTATCCAACTTTCATTTCGAGGACGAAATGCTTTTAAGTATGAGAGAATGTAACAACCCGTAATTTTGCTACTTTGAAAATGAGAAATTTTGTTTATTTAAAATTTAAAAAGTTTTAAAACTTAATTAAATATGTTATATATAATAGGTAATGATGGAGAAATTATTTATTCTTATAGTTAATAATTAAAAAGTATAAAATTTGGATTTTTAGAAAAAATTAATAAAAGTAATGTTTTGTTAAAAATAAATAAATGCTTAAATAAATAGGTTTAAATATTTGTTACAAAAGTTAAATTATATTAAAATCACTTAATAAAGATAACAGGAGTATATTAAAGGGTTTAAAAATTGGTTTATGATCGTTTTAAAAAAATATTCAAAATTTGTCACAATTTGTCAATTCAACTTCAAAATTCAATATTTTGATATTAACCCTAATGATATAGTATTTTAACCAAGACAAACTTGCTTTAATTCATTTAATATAATAGAAAATCAATTTTTTAGTTTGGTTTATTTAAATATATAGTTTAGCAAAAAGGTCAAATTTTGACCGTAAAATTTATCAAAAACAACATTGTCTTCAACTGTAACAAATCGTCGCAACGTTAAATGATCATATGCACTTTGTAACTTATATAATACCATTTTACAAACTATATAACACTTATATTTACACCTTATAAATAAAAATATCATCTTTTTATAAAATAAATAAAAGAAAATGATAAAAATGGTGTTAATGCATGATTTGACAAAAAAGAGTATAAATAGGCTAAGAAAACAACATCATTGCATATCTTTCTTTTCTCTTATGCAAGATGGAACTTATACACGTAGTATTCAAGCAAACGGAAAGTGAAAAGATAGCAAACTAAAGGAATTAGTGACACATATGCTTACCATTAATGCACACTTACAAATCCATTTAATGCAAATCTAATCAAGGTAAAAGTCCTCTTCTTAAGTTCAAAGTCTAAGAAAGAAAAGAGAGTAATGATTCATATCTTTAACAACATCATTAGTGCATATCCTGTAATCGGCTGCAAACTCATACCCCTTTGAGTTGAAAATATTCTCCATCAGTTCAACTCAAATTGGACGGAAATACGAACCATTAGGGTTAAAGAAGAAATAGGTAGAAGAAGAAATAAAAAATAACATCAAAATCTCACAATCGCAGCGGAACAAAATATAATATATAATAACAGATTTTTATACAGAAGAATCTGTGACTGCATAATACTTATAATCATCAGAGTACAACATAATCCATAGCACACAACTGGACAGTTATAATAACATGTCCTCACAAAAGCTGACTATACAACATACCATACACGTCGGAGTGTACATCAAGTACCTATGATACTCGGTTTGGCCAAAGCATTATAATAAAATAACACCTGAGTCAGTCTGGAAAACCAGCGTGAGAAAGCACACTCAATTAAATTATTAAAGTTTTCAAAATCCTTTGAAATCAAAGGTACCTCGTAAGACTACGCCACAAATAAACATGCCGGGTTTTTACCTTACGATAACACGAAAATATTTTTATCAATTCCGTTTGATACTATAATAGTGTCTATAGAAAATAAAATAGAATCTAGCTGAAATGCTTGTATCTCACATTCTAGCATAGTTGGGCACAACCAAAACATACAGGCACTTATTGGAGATTGGATTCCATACAATGTCAGGGCTACTGGGGTACCTTCCGTCACAGTACCTGGCCTAAATCAGCGTACCGAGGACCACCCCCGATCCCCCGCAATACAAGACCGGAGCTACCCCTTACTGGATAGTCCGAATAAGATCACCCCGCGGTTGGGATCAGCAACCGCCCACTAAGCCGAGATCAAAAAGGAACATCTAGACAGGGATGGCCTTACCCTACTTGGGTGGTACCCACTTAGCCTTGCCGCACCTCCCTTATTTTAGCCAATCCTGGTTGATGAGGCCTGAGGCTATGCATTACCTTTTTAGAACACATTTCACTTAGAATGCTCATAGTCCTCTTAACAATGGTCTGATAGCATTCATCCATACAAGTTGCCCAGGGTATGGACAAACCGAATCACCATCTTTATCATCTTCACGGTTTTCATTCGCAAACGTTCAAACCGAATCGAAGTGGTTTTCAAATGATTAAACCCGATCTCGGTCTCTTCAAACGATCAACGCATTGGCCAAATATTGATAGTCGGTTATGTAACTATCAAATTAAACAATCATTCACCCAATTATTTTATTTCCACTAAAAAGCACCAAGTCTTATTAAATTTAGATTTCAAATAAGTTAAATCACTTTATCCAAAACTATACACTTAAAACATTTAAAATAAAACTACTTGAATCACTTTATTCAAAATAATAGTTATGGAATTCTATAATAAATTTCCCAAGTAAACTTTTAGCCAAAACTACTTTCAAAATAAAACTATTATATAAGGTGTAAATATATTTAATAGTTATCCTTTACATCAAAATACTAATTTAACCTTTAAAAACAATTACTACTATAATTAACTTAAATAAATATTTACTTTAACAATTTTAAAGCAACTAAATAATAATTTTTCTAAAACATTCTTACAAAACCTATTTTAAAACTTCTAATTTATACTTAAAAATCTCTTTTGAAATTATACTTGGCTTTTCAGAAAAATACATTTTTTATTCCAGTATAACCGTCTAGTCATTTGTAAATCCTATTCGATTTATTCTAATTTAATTTACGTCTCAATACTGTAAATTTTCTTTCCACACTTTTAAAAATAAACCGCTATTTATTTTTGAACAAATCACCTTTTCCTTATAAATTTCCAATGTGAATTTATGCTTTAAAATTTAACCACTGATAAATATTCACTTTATTTATAAACCCAGTTTATAAATCTCATAATCTCATTCCTCTCTTTAATCCCCGTTCAAAAATACTTAATCGATTTCCAAATTGATTTTCTTGAAATAAATTCCATTTTAAAGTTTATTTCTCGGTTTATCTAAATTTATTCCAAAATCCATTTTTCCATCTTTACTCTTTTATTATGATTTAAAACCTTATCTAAATCTAAAATATCAAATGCATACTCTATTTCAAAATTCTCCTTTTTTCAACTCATTAAAAACTTAAATTTGAAAATAAATCCTTTGCAACTAAAAACCAATATTTCTTAAGTCCAAAATTTCAAAACCTTTTAGTTTACATTTATTCAAAGACTCTATTCTTTTCCCACAATATAGAATTTATTAATCAGGATTTTAAAAACAACTATTTGCTTTTTCCTAATCCCTCTTTAAATTTATAAATCTTCACTATACGTTTCCTTCTTTAATTTTTCCCATTTTATTCCCCTTTTAAAATTCAATATTTGTATTTTTTAATATGCCATAATATATCTAGCAATATATTAACATCAGATAAATTAATTTTCCAACATAATATATCACAGAATTATCCAATATTTCATATAACTGAATATGAAAATAAATTCAACACTTTTGAGTAATCCATTTGGATCCCTCCAACATGTTTCCCTATATTCCATAGATATTAGTCAACAAATAAAATACCAATCCCGCTTCAAGGCGGGATATCGCGGTATATAGGGTCGTCCGCTATTATACGGGGCGCATAGGGTCCCATTCGCTATATAATGTGGGAATATCAATCACTCCAATATATATACTACTATATATAATATAACATCCAAACTGATAATAAATTATTAATTCAAATCAATTAACCAATAATTCAATTTTAACTATTTAAATTAGCTAGCAATCCAATTTGAGTGAGATTAAATCACCTTTGATTTTTGTTTTGCAACCCGACCCACCGGCTATTTCCTTCAAGATTTTGGACATTGTAGAAACATTATATGGTTTATTAACATTTGAACTAAACGAAAAATAAATTACCATTTATTAATTTAGTTTAAACTAATAATTTAATTTTAAACTAATTTTCCTATGATAAATAATTTTTTTAAGTAGCAAAAATAATTAAATAAGCTAATTAAGCAAAATAATCACTATACTATACTATTTAAAATTAAACTGGTAAGTGAAAATGTATATGTATATTTATTTTATTTGTTCTTTGAAACTACATATAAAAATAACCTATATACACTATAAAAATCTAGTTTTTATTTAAACTCTACACATTTTAAAACCCCTATATATTTTTTCTTCTTTTCTGTTTACATAAAAATTATCACAGTAAACCCCTCTTTTTTCAGAAATCTTAACTTTATGTATAATTAAATTAAATAGGCCTGTGTGTGCATATATTTTTATTTTTATACTTTTTTGTTACTATATACGTCTACACACACACACACATTCATATATATATATATATATATATGTAGTATTTATATAAATCTTTAAACTGGAATAGGAATAAATTTGTTTTATATCTTATTGTTAATTTAAAAACTTATCTATATATATTAAATTTAATTAAATAAAATTGTTCGATACCTTATCGAAGAACCTAGCTCGGCCGACGACCCTTCACATTGTCGACCCCAGCTCGAGATCGAGTTTGCCACAAACCTATCGAACGACACCGAACCCTTATTTGCTCGACTTCGAGCCTTCGCCCATCCGCTCATCTCCCCCGCCGGCCTCGCGAACATCCAAGCGCCACCACGCGACCTCGCCTGGTGGCTGAATCCCCATTGCCACGAGAACCTCCCACCGTCGACTCTCCTCGACTTCAATTCACGACTCGGTCGCGAGTCCCACCCAAACGCGGCCTCTTCCATCGAGCGCCACACCACCGCTACGCCATCGCTTGAGACCGACGCCCCCAAACCACATCGCGGATCTGAACCCAAGCCGCACGTGAACCCACAATTCGATTCGATTCTTAGCTTTCGAACGATTTTAATTTCGTTCATTTCCACTTTTTTGTGAATTTGTTTTGATCCGAAGAGAAAAAGAAATGGAAGGGGAACGATATCTTTTTTTTCACTGATTGAAATCGAAGAAATGTTCGGTTTTTAAAAAAAGAAGAGGGGGGACAAGATCTGATGTTGGCATGCCTACAACCCTATGCAAGACTAGCTACAGTGATTTGCAGAGGAGACCAAAAAGTTCTGATGTGCTACAAATTCAGCTGAAGTTGACTAGGATATAAATAATTAAATTTTTAATTAAATTCAAATTGTCTCGATAAATGCAACTTAAAATTTTGACATCCTATCGCGGCGAGCCGCTAGACATTTATAATGTTACACCCCTATTCCGAACGCGATGGAAAATGTTTCGAGTCCTAATTCGATCGTATGAAGAAGATCAACTTTTGGACTCAATTATTATATTGAATTTTCGATATAGATTTCAGCGCGTTTATAACCCGTATGGCCACACGATAATTCCAAATGGTATGGAATTTGAAATCCGATAATAATATACCATTACGGATCCAATGGAATTGGTATCATCGAATTTCGAGACTGTGCCTCGGTAGGTTATTTTAAATGTCAATTAAAATGATATATTTTCAAGCTGAACAAAAAACATTCAAATTCAAATTTAAAGCTTTCATTATCTTTGGTAATTTCAATACGAATTTTATAAGCCTTCAAATTATTTTTAACAAGCTTGAAACTCCAGATTCCATATTTTATCTAAATCCCAATTATTTAATCCAATAATTTAATTACCTAATAATTAGTTATATTTAAAATTCAAGATAAAAATTTGCCTTTAAATATTCAAAGTCGATTTAAATATTCCAATTTCAAATACCCCAAATTCTGTATCCTTACATTCCTCCCCCTTAAAAGAATTTAGTCCCCAAAATTACTAGTTAAGAAGAATGGTCCAATACCCGTTTACTATTTTCCCAAAACCACACAGTTTCTAACAACTACCCAAACCAATCTTTTTATTAGGAACACACTATCACTCTAACTACTTCCCAAACTCATTCATAGGTTCCAATAATATTATCCCCTTAATCATTTCAAATTATAGTTTAAATCTAAACTTTTTAAACTTATCAAAGTTTTCTCAAAAAATTTATAACTCCCTAAATTTTCGAAAAATTTCGCTAGCGTCTCCTTTGCGAGGCTTGCTCGGAACAACTACAAAATGCCTCTATGGGCCCCCAAATTTCAAAAGAAAGCAAAAGCCAAGTGGCTAGATCAGAAAATCATCAATTTCATATGGTAATTTAAGTTCTTACCTTTTTGTCGAGCAATTCAAATTTATTTTCTAAAAACAAAAACACCAATTTATCTTTTGCATTTAATTACCTGCATCTTACTTAGCAATAATATCCAATCACAGAATTCAAAACTCATTTTATTCATTCTTTACAAAATTTTCAATATTTGCTTTACTTAAGCCCATACGATGTACATATATCGTCCGTACACAATATCAAATCCGCTCGATCACTCGATCATACAATTTCACTTCCGAACTAGTATCATCCACTCGACTTCCTAGTGCAGACTCAGATCTGTTTCCTTGATCAGAAGCCGTCATTCTCCTTGCATAGCCATTTACTATAATAGAGAATTTCCAGTATCAATCAAAATCCCTATCCATGGTTCGCCGTCGAAAATCGAGCGAAAAAATCCCAACTCGGATCGATATAAATATCTTAAAATTCTGTGTACGAATCTGGATCAAATCGTTATGCGAATACAATAATATGCGTACGCCCTACGTATTTATCTCCATTGATTATTAGCTATATCAAATTTCCTTTTTATTCACATTTATTTTGGTTTCCATTCACTTATTCACAATTTTCCCATTTCACCCCTTTTATTAAATCTCCATTCAAATATTAACTTAGAATATTTTTCAATTCCAAGTTTACTAAAGAATTTCACCATCCATTTCTTAAGTTCGGTTTGAATATTTTATACCCTTCTTATATTAATTTTCACTTGACCACTTAGGCTCATCTCTATTTTCATCTAACTTAAATTTCAATTCCATTTTCAATTCAATTTACCTTCACTTCATAATTTATTTTCAAATCAAATCTAACATTGAATTTTATTCACCTTATCTAAAAACCCATTCTTACTTATCCATTTCTTTAAATTAGTTACACTCACTAGTTTGTTTTCCAATCTTCCATTTTATTTAGCCCACCCGGACAACTTTTCTAATTTCACTTTACTTAATTTCATTTGCTTACCCATTTAAAACAATTTGTTTACTTACCAGTTTTATTTCACCTAATTGGTTTATTTTACTCATTTATTTTAACATAATTCAAACTTAAACATTTTTCAAAAGTTCGGTTCCAATTTCCATTTGGTTACAAATTAAATTAATTTATTCATTCACAAATCATTTCCAACTTAATAAATTTCAATGTCCATTTCATTTTGCCTATTTAGACTTTTTCCTTAAAATTCACTTCTATTTAACTTAAATCCATTAAATTTCATTTCAATTCAAATTTTAAACTCCTATAAGTCTCCAACTTATTTACATTCCACTCACTACTCTTTTAATTTATTTCATCTAATTGGCCTACTTTTCCACTTTATACTATTGTCATCTTCGCTTTAATTTAACTCTTTTTAAGTAAAATTTTATTCTAACAAATTTCAGATTTTATATGTTCCCAATCTTATTTATACTTCCATAAATTTTTTTAATTAAACTCTCCAGAGGGTTTAAAACAATCACAGTATAAAATCATTTTTGAAATCATATATACCCAAAGTCAAACTATGCTTTTACATTCCAAAATCAACTCAAATTTTTGCAAACAAACACCAATCCAAAATACCTGGGTAGCAATTGCTCTCTTGGAAACTCGAAAATGAACATCGATGATGCTGCAGTCATCACCGAAATTATTTTCCAACGACCGAAAAGAGTTTAGTGCTTTTATTCTTTTTCAAAAACATTTCAAATATTTTTAATTCTAAATCTAATAGGATTTCATATCCAGTTCAAAAATATTACCGAATAATATCACCAGTATTTCCCTAAAGCCTTTTGAAAATCATTTGCAAACCCAAAGGAAATTAAATTTTCCAAATTTCAAATTCCAAATCCTTCCAATCTATATTCAAATATTACCTTGGAATTTTATGCCATTTCAATTATATGTCACATTTATAATTCACATTTACAAATTACATTTTGTTATATAATTATTTCTCTTAACTTTAGTTATAATTTCAATTCTTTATTCATTTTCCACAACAACAATGACAATAGTCTAATATTATCACAACCTAACAACTAACAAACCATATATACTTAAAATAGTTTACAGAAAAATTATTTCTTTCATATATAAAATAATTTGGGGAAAATTATTTCGTTCACCCTATTTAAAACAATACCGTGTCGAATTGTTCTGTACAAGTGTTTAGAGATCCCTATCAATAACGTTAGTTACTCATATTAACCAGAATCCATAAGCCACCTAACAAACCAATCAACACAATATAAAACAATTTTATATTCATCAACAAATACGCGCTCATATCTATTAATACACTCAAACTCATTCTAGAGTACTACTGACTCTATCTCTAATGAGTAAAACCCACCAGAGCCAAGGTTCTCGCTTAACCTTCAGCTCTGATACTACTTTAGTAGGCCGCAAACCCATACCGCTTTGAGTCGACAATGTTCTCCATCAGATCAACTCAAAGTTGATGGAAATACGAACCATTAGAGTTAAAGAAGAATGTAACGCCCCACCCCGAGACATAGAAATCATATCAACTACTACATCATATCCGAGATCATATTTACAAATTTCCAGAATTATTTAACATACCAACTACTACATCATATCCGAAATTGGAAGCAATTGGCTTTATCATGAGAAAGATATGATTTTTTGAATATGGTGCATTTTCGGCCAACACATAGAGATCAATATTTGGCCGAATTCAACCAACAAATTTCTATATCAAAACAAATCAAAATTCAATGAAACTTTTCCAAAATGTTTCAAAATCCATCTAGTTCAACTAATCAAAAATTTGGAGTAATTGGCAGTAAATTGAGAAAGATATGATTTTATGAATATGATGCATTTTCGGCCAACAAACAAAGATCAAATTTTGGCCGAATTCAACCAATAATTTTATATATCAAAACAAATCAAAATTAAATAAAAAATTTCAGAAATGTTTTTCATACCAACCACTGCAACGTATCGAAAATTGAGAGCAATTGGCCATAAATTGTAGAAGATAAAATTTTTTGAACATAGCACAATTTCAGCCAACAAAAGAGAAAACTTATTCAATAAATTGAACATTTCAAGCAACAATTTGATAGCAAAATTTGATTTTTTTTTGCTTAAACTTGCTGTAAGAAACTCTTACCTTGCTTACCACTTGATTTAGCAATGGTTTTAGCAGCAAAAAGATGGATTTAGCTAGAAAATGGCCTTCAAGAGCCTATAGATTGCAAAATAAGAACATGCAGAAAGGAAAACAATCAAAATAAGATTACAGTAAATAGAAATCCAAACTTTGGATGGATTAGAGGATCTAAAAGGTTGGAGATTACCTGTAGGATGGCTTAGAATCCAATTTAATCCTAGATTCTAACAATTTTAGGTGGATTTTGGATTTAAGAAAGAAGTCATTATTGATTTCCCGATTTGTTTTAAAAGCTCTCTGTATATTAATTTTTCCCCTTCTGATATGAGAAAGATGAAAGATTGGAACGATGGTTGGTAGAAGCACCTTATGGATAATGGGTAGGCTAATCTTTGGACCCAAACCCAATAAGAATACTTAGCATTATTTTGTTGTGTTTTTATATGTTATTAACATTAATTCCTTCATAACTTTTTGATAAAAACTCCAAATCTCATGAAACAAATTGCAATGTTCATGTTTTGGATAAAGAACATGTTAAAATGTTATAAACCTAATTTTTTAACTAAAAATATTATTTACACAATTTAATACCAATATTCACATTAATAGTGAAAAAAAATATTTTCATCATTTTCCTCCAATAATTTTTTTACTAAGTTCATTAACGTGTATAAAAATGCTTTTAACATTTTTATAGCTTTAAAACATTATTTCAAATTTAATTGTGCTACAAAAGTTTATTTTCTTCGTGTTTATCCTTTTGCTTCGGGATAAAACTCTAATATTATAAATTTAACCCAATAATTTATTTTTATCATTTATTCTCATTCCATACCACTAATAAAGTGTTTTTAAACTTTATTTCCCATTTGTTTACACTAAAAACCCAACTCTTAATCAACAAACATTGTTTTATTTTAAATAAACAATATTATCATCAATTCATTCCATCTATAAATTTATAATTCAATACTAAATTATAATTTACATTATAATTTTTTTTTTTTGGTAATCTCCTAAATTCTGGGTTGTTACAGACTTCCCCCCTTAACAAAATTGCATCCTCGCAATTCCTAGAGGAAATTATGTAAGCAACATATCAAACCATCACAAGAAAGAAAGAACAAATGCTTGAGATGAGGGATTCTCACCAACACCATGAGAAGAAAGGAATTTAGGATACGATCGCTCGATAAATTCTTTGGTTTCCCAAGTGCAGTCATTGGGATTATCGGACCATTGGATCTTAACGAGCAGGACACTCTTGTTTCGAAGACGTCTAGTCTCCGAAGCAAGAACTCTCATAGGATGCTGCATATAAGATAGATCGGGAGAGACTTTCAACTTTTATAAAGCATGAGTATCAAGCATGGATTCTGGATCTCGTAGACATTTCCTTAACTGAGAAACGTGGAATACATCGTGAACTCCAGAAAACTGATCGGGAAGTGCTACATGATAAGCAAACGGACCAATACGCTCTATAATAGGAAATGGCCCAATATAGCGTGGTGCCAATTTCCTGGTGTGGCTAAAGCATACCACTCCTTTCAGAAGAGAAGCTCGAATAAAAACAAGGTCACCCAATGAGTATTCAAGAGGCCTCCTACGGTTGTCCGCATAGGATTTCTGGCGACTCTATGCCTCTTTCATTCTCTCACGAATAAGATGGATCTTCTCAGATGATTCTCGAATAGATTTGGGGCCTAAAATAAGCTGTTCCCTCGACTCAAGCCAACAAGATGGAGAATGACACGGCCTTCCATATAACGTTTCAAAAGGAGCCATGCCAATAGAAGATTGGTAGCTATTATTATAAGCAAACTCAACTAGAGGAAGATGATCCTCCCAGCTACCACCGAAATCCAAGATACAAGCACGAAGCAAGTCTTCCAAAATACGGTTCACTCATTCAGTCTGTCTATCATACTGTGGGTGTTAAGCTGTGCTAAGATTAAGCTTCGTGCGTAAAGCTTGCTGGAGACTCTGCCAAAAGTGACTCGTGAAAAGAGGATCACGATCACACACAATAGATGAAGGGACGCTGTGCAATCGCACGATCTCCTTAATATATAGTTTCGATAAAAGAGATGTCATCCTATTCGACTTAATAGGAATAAAATATGCGGATTTGGTGAGACAGTCCACAACAACCCAAATACTGCTATGGCCTGACCTCGAGTGAGGTAAGCCATCAATGAAATCCATCGAAATTTGATCCCATTACCACAATGGAACCTCTAAAGGCTGAAGAAGATCGGATGGCCGCTGATGCTCGGCCTTAATAAGCTGACAAGTTATGCAATTACCCATATAACTTGCGACATCATGCTTCATGCCTTCCCAATAATAAAGGCGACGCTGTTACCTGGAGAATCGACCAGGCAACTAGAACGTTCGGCATGTAGGGTTGTACTCGGCACAAATGAGCACTCGACACGTTTGAACGTTCGGCAGTCAAGGGTTGTACTCGGCATTGAAGAACGTACGTCCATCCAGGTTTGCACTCGGCACGAGACCTTCAGCATTTCACTCGGCACTCCCTCCACTCGGCCTGCTCTTCACTCGGCATACCCTTTGTTCGGCACATCCTGTGCTCGGCATATCCTTTGCTCGGCATGTCCTTTGTTCGGCATTCCCTCTACTCGGCGTATCCTTTCACTCGGCATACACGCCTCACATGGCAAGCCTTTCACTCGGCATGCTCCTCACTCGGCATCCATGCCCCACTCGGCATCCCAGCATCGTTCGGCCCGCTTCCTCCATTCAACAGAGAGATCCATCGACTTGGAAAGGAGGGCTCGGCATGCCGACCATTCGGCATGTTCCACTCGGAATGCAGGGCGCGACCTATCTGGACCGAGCTGTCTAGCCATCTGGCCTACCAGGGAAGTCCAACCCACATTCGTCTATAAATAGAGGGGCAGGGGCACAAAAAAGAGGGATCAGATTTCAGAGAACACAGGGGAGACTCTGCCTCATCCAAACCTCATCCAAGACTCCTACTTTTATTTCACAATTGTATTCGAATACTTAAAAGCGGATTGTATCTGTAATCAAGTTTAAAAGTGAAGAAATAAAGGATCAACTTCAAAGTGGACGTAGGCTACAACGCCGAACCACTATAAATTCTGTGTTCTCGTCTCCCGCATTTTAATTTATATTATCTTCTCTATTTTAATTTATCTTCTTCATTAATCTCTGTACACAAACTCTCTAAGGGTGTTAGTGACCAATTTTGACGCTAACAGACGCATATCGGCATACATCTTACTGCTGCCAAGATGAATAGTATACTTAGAGCGATGACAATCATCAAGAATGTCATGCCTAAGTGATGAATCAGAAGGTACAACAATACGGTCCTTCAAACGAAGACAACCGTGAGAATCAATACTGAAATCCCCCATCTCATCATCATGGGATCCAGATTCACAAAGACGAATAAGGCGCAACGTCTCGGAATCATGCCGCCGAGCCTCGAAAATACGATCTAAAAGAGAAGGTCGAGCTTCCATACTGAATAATAAGATAGGTGAATCGAAAGAAGAAGCTCTATCACGAATATCACAATAAGATAAAGTTTCAAGGACATCCCATTCGGTTATCATCATAGAAACAACAGCCGAATGCTTGCGGCTAAGCGTACCAGCCACACGATTACCCTTCCTCGGGGTATACTGAATATCAAAATCATATAAGGCCAGAAATTTAAGCCAACGCTGCTGCCTTATAATAAGATCCTTCTGAGTGAATAGATATTTCAAGGATTTATGATCGGTAAAAAGGACAAAGTGCTCTCCCAAAAGGTAATGACGCCAAATCTTCAAAGCGAAGACAATGGCTGCAAGCTCTAAATCATGAGTAGCATACCGAACCTCATTTGGACGCAACTACCTAGAAGCATAGGCAACAACACGATCTCTCTGCATCAAAACAGCATCGAGACCACTATGACTAGTATCGGTATAAACGATAAGATCTTGGTTCCCTTAAGGAACCACAAGGACGGGAGCATTAGTGAGAAACTCCTTCAATTTATGAAAAGAAACCTCACACTTATTGAACCAAAAGAATCGAACACCTTTCCTCGTAAGGCTAGTCAATGGAAGCACGATACAGGAAAAGTCTTTGATGAAACGGCGGTAATAACCAGCCAAACCCAAAAAACTACGAATCTCGTGAACATTCTCAAGCCTCTTCCAACTCTAAATAGCCTCGATCTTAGAAGGATCAATGGAAATATCTTCTGAAGATACAACATGGCCTAAGAACTTCACTTGCTTTTCCCAGAAGTGACATTTAGAAAATTTTGCTTTGAGTTGATGCTTTCGAAGAGTACTCAAAACAATTCTAAGATGTCGAGCATGGTCCTCTTCGGACTTCGAATATACTAGAATATCATTAATGAAAACAAGCACGAACTTATCGAGATATTCCCGGAATACTCGATTCATAAGATCGACAAAGTAGGCATGTGCGTTCGTCAATCCGAACGGCATGACGAGCCACTCATAAGAACCATAGTGAGTGCGGAATGCGGTGAGAGGAATACTATCTTCCGCAACTCGGAGCTGATGAAAACCAGTGGCAAGGTCTAACTGTGAAAAGACCTTAGCACCACTTAATTGATCGAACATGTCGTCGATCCTCGACAAAGGGTAACGATTCTTGATGGTTAACTCATTAAGCTTGCGATAGTCGACGCAAAGCCTAAGAGTCCCATCGGACTTCTTCACGAATACTACCGTAGCTCCCCACGGTAAAGAACTAGAACGAATGAAATGCTCGGCTTGAAGCTAGAGAAGTTTCTTCTTGAGTTCCTCATTCTCTCGTGTAGACATTCTCGTGGGAGGACAACTAACTGGCTGCGCACCGGGAATAAGATCGATACAGAACTTAATAGCTCTCATAGAAGGAAACCAGAAATGGGCTCGAATAAATCTGTAAAGTCGCAAACGATAGGAATACGGGATACATCGTCATCATCATCTCGATAATCAAGAGCAAATAAAGAAGCCACGGAATCACAATCGGAATCACGAAGCGAAAGAGATAACTGATCAGAATAATCAGGATGTCAAATATATAAGACTCGCTCCAAACATAAAATCCTGGCCTTATATCGAACTAGCCAGTCCATTCCCAATATCATATCAAATCCAAGAAAAGGAATAACGTGCAGATTCACACGGAAAGAAAAGCCACAAATCAAAATATCAACATCATCACAAAGCAAACTAAGAGTTGCATATCCTCCAATAGGATTCGCAATCCGTAAAGAAGTAAGCATGCAAGAAACATCTAACTGCAAAGCATCAACGAGTTCTTTCGATACGAATGAGTGAGATGCACCCGTATCGAAAAGCACTCGAATATAACGGTCATGGAAATTAATAGAACCCTCTAAAACAGAAGAGGAAGTACTCCTAGACTGAGCAGCACCTCCAGAGGTAGTAGCCACACCAAGATGACCTTGACGAGAACCCTTCTCCTTTTTGGGACAAGCTGAAACCAAATGTCCCTCCTTCTTACAATAAAGACAACGCTTAGGCTTGGGACACTCCCTCACTGGATGGTCAGGTGCACCAAAATTGTAGCATGCAAAAGGCTTAGTTGAAGGAGTAGACTGAGACTGAGAAGAAGATCCCCTCTGTTTCTTCTTCTTACTGGGATGGAACGGCTTCGGCTTGCGGAAAAACTTTTTCTTATTCGGGTTCCCCCGAACATTACCCTCATCATCATTATCTTTCTCCTTCTCGACCGCTTCAAGCTGAAGGGCCGCATCCACAAGCTTTTCAAAGGTGAGATCAAGGCGAAGCATGAGGGACTTCTTCAGATATTTCTTAAGCCCAGAGACGAACTTAAGATTCTTCTTATAAGGAGTAGCGATGTGCTCGAGACCATATTTAGACAAGGCTTCAAAAGATGCAACATATTCAGAAACGGACGACTTTCCTTGTTTGAAATCAAGGAAATGTCGAGCAAGAATAGCCTTCTCGGATTCTGGAATAAACTTGAGTTCGAATCTCTCACGAATCTGATCCCACTCTAGAGTGGACTCATCAATCTCAGCAATAAGAAGATCATACCAATGTAAAGCTCGTTCTTGCAACATACTAGATGCTACAAGGACTCGGTGATGACTAGAGATCTCCATACGACTAATATACGCTCACAAGAACTGAGTCATGCCTCAACATCTAAAACAGTCTCGGTGCCTTTAAAGATCTTGCCACCAAGATGTGTGAAGTCGCTACACATGCGCGCAAATGTAGATTTGCACGGAGGAGAAGAATGAGCTGGACCGGGAGGCTGAGTGCTCCAAATAAGCTCAAGGATCTGATTGGTAGACATATATACGCCTTCAGGACGAGAACCACCGGACGGTCCCGCTGTCGAAGAGCGTCCTCTACCTCTACTCGACATAGCTGAAAGATAAGATAAGATATGATTATTCACAGGGTAAATAGATATATTAGCAATTCAAGTGCAGAAGTTAAGGAATACTACGGAATATAATTAACATTCCTAAACATATTCCTTTCTATCTATCCCAAAGGAATTAAAAAGGGACACGAATCAAAACAAGGATAGGGGCAAGGCAAGGTCAAGGTGAAACCGATCATGATTAAGGGATGATGTATATGGATGTATTATATCTGATGTATGGTATCTTGTATGTTGTTCTGTATATATTACATTATATTCTGAAACAATGATCTGATACCAAGCTGTAACGCCCCACCTCGAGACCTACATTAGTAAAGAGAATTACTAAGTAATCATGTCTACTAATGTAGAGAATATGGCTGGTTAAAGGCGACCATCATAGTAATACATTAGTTAAGAGCTAAGCATGTCAATTATGACTTGATTTTTTTTCCATTACCTCATAGTGGTAGACACGCTTAGTCCCTAACTAATGCACACTATGGTGGATTCGGAACATTTCAGAAATAATGTAATATACATGAAGATAGAAAACATCAGTCACAGAACAGCAAATCCAGATCAGAGTGTATATATATATATATATAAATACATACGTCATCATACATCTCCATAATAATACATCATATATAAGTAGCATGGACTACTGAATCACATATACACCCATCCCACAAAATAATATACAATAAGACACATAAAAGCAGGCGACCCAAAACGACATCCAAGCCAAAATGATAAGTCCAACAAAAGCAATCAAGCTGATCCAAGAAGTGAAGCAATCCAAACTAACTTGCAACTCGGTCTGACCCGAGTGAAAAACACACGGGTCAGGCAAGCTAAAACTTAACAGTAGCAAGGATCTCAATAATAAGCGGAATGGTGAGAATCACTCCGTTGTTGCCAACGGAACGAAATGTTATTCATCATTTCATTTATAAGAAAGGGGACATCGGGGATTCATCTATCTATTTCAAAGGAATTCAATAAGTAACATGCATATGGCTTCTCTTAAGGACATCTCTAAGTAAAGTAGATAAGGGATGAGAACCATATAATAAATTCATAAAGAAACATCAAATCATCATAATCTACCATGAGAACTCAATAAGAGTTAAAGGCAATCATAATCGAAATCACCATATAGATGTAGTCCATTTCATACTCAAGGCCGTATTCAAATAACAACATCACAAAAAGGTGAAATCGAACATAGAAAACATTATAGAAAATTGCACGTGCTTTCCATCTTGACTAGTACTACTATTTTTTTTGGGTACCATACGTCGTGATGACTTGGGGTCATTATCATCTTAGCATCGTGATCGTCTCGATTGACGATAGTCGAACATTGCGATGACACCCAAATCATAAAATCTGAGCAAAACATCATGATGATTGGAATCTAGTAATGACATCAAGAACATCGTAATGATTCCAATCTTATACTCGATTTGTAGTACTAATAACATCTTGAATGTGCCACAACATCTTGAATAGGAACCCAATGGGTGTTAATGTACGTCCCATACCATACATTCGCACCTATTGGTTTACTAATCGTCAATCGATGCCACATTAGAAAACACCGAAAATCATCTAAATAGGCTATAATATATTTAGAATAATTTATAGAGAAAACGGGATTTTTAAACAATTTTTAGAGATTTTTAATTAGGTTATATAAGGAAAAATCCATTTATCAAATAGATTATCTATTTATAAAATACTTTAAAAAAAATAATTGCTTAAAAACCCTTTGAAATGTCTTAAAAACATTTATTTAATCAACCATAATTTATAAAAAAAATTCATAAACTTATTCGAAACCAAAATCAATTAAAACCATAGAATTCTTCAAATATCGACATTTATCGATATTTAGATTGAAATAGAATTTAAATTCTTGAAATTTCCAAAACCAAGCCAATCCATTGTCGGATAAAAATACTTAAACATTCATCATAAAATTTATTCAAACAATATTTAAAATCATTGAAATTTGCAGTGAAACAGTTAACGAAAGCGCAAATAGAAGCAAAAGAACAATCTACCAAACAACTTATTTTTGGCTAACTTTGAACAGTAATTTGGGGCACCAAAACAACCCAGATTTCTACCAAATTTTTCTGTGTTATACTATGACATGAGGACTATAATATCCAAATTTTGGAGCAATTCGCTGCAAAATGAAAGAGTTATGATTTTTCGAACATAGCTCTTTTCAGCAAGCACAAAAAAAAAAGATTATTGGCTGTTTTGAACCAATGATTTTCTGTATCAAAACAACTCAAAATTTCACGAAATTTTCCAAAAATATTTCATCATCCAACTACAGCAACATATCAGAAATTGGGAGCAAATAGCTCTAAAGTGAAGAAGATATGATTTTTTGAACATGGTGCATTTTCGGTCAACAAACAGAGATCAATTTTTGGCCGATTTCAAAAAACAATTTTCAATATCAAAACAAATCAAAATCTAATCAAAATTTGCAGAATTGTTTAACATACCAACTACTACATCATATCCGAAATTGGGAGCAATTGGCTTTATCATGAGAAAGATATGATTTTTTGAATATGGTGCATTTTCGGCCAACACATAGAGATCAATATTTGGCCGAATTCAACCAACAAATTTCTATATCAACACAAATCAAAATTCAATGAAACTTTTCCAAAATGTTTCAAAATCCATCTAGTTCAACTAGTCAAAAATTTGGAGCAATTGGCAGTAAACTGAGAAAGATATGATTTTATGAACAAGATGCATTTTCGGCCAACAAACAAAGATCAAATTTTGGCCGAATTCAACCAATAATTTTATATATCAAAACAAATCAAAATTAAATAAAAAATTTCAGAAATGTTTTTCAGACCAACCACTGCAACATATCGAAAATTGAGAGCAATTGGCCGTAAATTGTAGAAGATATGATTTTTTGAACATAGCACAATTTCAGCCAACAAAAGAGAAAACTTATTCAATAAATTGAACATTTCAAGCAACAATTTGATAGCAAAATTTGATTTTTTTTTTTTTTTTTTGCTTTGACTTGCTGTAAGAAACTCTTACCTTGCTTACCACTTGATTTAGCAATGGTTTTAGCAGCAAAAAGATGGATTTAGCTAGAAAATGGCCTTCAAGAGCCTATAGATTGCAAAATAAGAACATGCAGAAAGGAAAACAATCAAAATAAGATTACAGTAAATAGAAAGCCTATAGATTGCAAAATAAGATTACAGTAAATAGAAATCCAAACTTTGGATGGATTAGATGATCTAAAAGGTTGGAGATTACCTGTAGGATAGCTTAGAATCCAATTTAACCCTAGATTCTAACAATTTTAGGTGGATTTTGGATTTAAGAAAGAAGCCATTATTGATTTCCCTATTTGTTTTAAAAGCTCTCTATATTTTTTTTTTCCCTTCTGATATGAGAAAGAAGAAAGATTGGAATGATGGTTGGTAGAAGCACCTTATGGATAATGGGTAGGCTAATCTTTTGACCCAAACCCAATAAGAATACTTAGCATAATTTTGTTGTGTTTATATATGTTATTAACACCGATTCCTTCGTAACTTTTTGATAAAAACTCCAAATCTCATGAAACAAATTGCAATGTTCATGTTTTGGATAAAAGAACATGTTAAAATGTTATAAACTTAATTTTTTAACTAAAAATATTATTTACACAATTTAATACCAATTTTTACCAATATTCACATTAATAGTGAAAAAAAATCAATATTTTCATCATTTTCCTCCAATAATTTTTTTACTAAGTTCATTAACATGTATAAAAATGCTTTTAACATTTTTATAGCTTTAAAACATTATTTCAAATTTAATTATACTACAAAAGTTTATTTTCTTCGTGTTTATCCTTTTGCTTCGGGATAAAATACTAATATTGGAATAAAACTCCAATATTATAAATTTTAACCCAATAATTTATTTTATCAATTATTCTCATTCCATACCACTAATAAAGTGTTTTTAAACTTTATTTCCCATTTGTTTACACTAAAAACCCAACTAATCAACAAACATTGTTTTATTTTAAATAAACAATATTATCATCAATTTATTCCATCTAAAAATTTATAATTCAATACTAAATTATAATTTAATATTTCGGTAATCTCATAAATGTCGTGTTGTTACAAAGAAAGAGGTAGAAGAAGAAATAGAAAATAACATTAGAATATCACAATCACAACGGAACAAAATATAATATATAACAACACATTTTTATACAAAAGAATATGTAACTGTATAATGCTTACAATCATCAAAGTACAACACAATCCATAGCACATAACCGGTCAGTTATAATAACTTGTCCTCACAAAAGCTGACTATATAGCATACCATACACGTCGGAATATACATCAAGTACGTGTGATACGTCTCGCCATCCAGCTCGTCTCTTGAGCTCCACAACTTCCTATCATATATCTGTAATACTCGGTCTGACCCGAGTGTTATAATAAAATAACACCCGAGTCAGTCTGGAAAACCAGCATGAGAAAACACACTCAATTGAATTATTAAAGTTTTCAAAATCCTTTGAAATCAAAGGTATCTCGTAAGACCACTCCATAAATAAACATGCCAGGTTTTTACCTTATGATAACAAAACATTTTTATCAAATCAGTCTGATGTTATAATGGTGTCTGTAGAAAATAATGTAGAATCTAGCTGAAATGCTTGCATCTCACATTCCAGCATAGTTGGGCACAATCAAAACCATATAGGCGCTTATTGAAGATTGGATTCCATACAATGGCAGGGCCACTGGGGTACTGCCCATCACAGTACCTAGCCTAGATCAACGTACTAAGGACATCTCCCGATCCCTTGCAACAAAAGAACGAGGCTACTCCTTACTGGATAGTCCGAATAATATCACCCCGTGGTTGGGATCAGCAACCGTCACTAAGCTGGGATCAAAAAGGGACATCTAGACAGGGATGACCTTACCCTACTTGGGTGCTACCCACTTAGCCTTGCTGCACCTCCTCTGTTTTAGCCATTCCTAGTTGATGAGGCTTGAGGCTATGCATTGCCTATTTAGAATACATTTCACTTAGAATGCTCATCCTCCACCTGACAATGGTTTGATAGCATTCATCCACACAAGTTGCCCCGGGTCTGGAAAATCAAATAATCGTCTTCATCATCTTCACGGTCTTCATTCGCAAACGTTCAATCCAGATCGAAGTGGTTTTCGGATAATTAAACCCGATCCCGGTCTCTTCGAAACGATCAGCGTATTGGCCAAATATTAATAGTTGGTTATTTAGCTATCAAATTAAACAATCATTCACCAAATTATTTTATTTCCACTGAAAAGCACCAAGTCTTATTAAATTTAGATTTCAAATAAATTAAATCACTTTATCCAAAACTATACACTTAAAACATTAAAAATAAAACTACTTGAATCACTTTATTCAAAATAATAGTTATGGAATTCTATAATAAATTTCCCAAATAAAGGTTTAGCCAAAACTACTTTTAAATTAAAACTATTATATAAGGTGTAAATATATTTAATAGTTATCCTTTAGATCAAAATACTAGTTTAACCTTTAAAAATAATTACTTCTATAATTAACTTAAATAAATATTTACACTAACAATTTTAAAACAACTAATGATAATTTTTCTAAAACATTCTTCCAAAACCACTTTTAAAACTCCTAATTTATACTTAAAAATCTCCTTTGAAATTATACTTGGCTTTTCAGAAAAAATATGTTTTTCATTCCTGTCTAGTCATTTATAAATCCTTCTCGATTAATTCCAATTTAATTTACGTCTTAATCCCGTAATTTTCTTTCCACACTTTTAAAAATAAAATGCTATTTATTTTTAAACAAATCGCCCTTTCCTTATAAATTTCCATCATGAATTTATGCTTTAAAATTTATCCACTAATAAATATTTACTTTATTTATAAACCCAGTTTATAAATCTCATAATCTCATTCCCCTCTTAAATCCCCATTCAAAAACAATTAATCGATTTCCAAATCGATTTTGTTGAATTAAATTTCATTTTAAAGTTAATTTCTCAATTTATCTAAATTTATTCCAAAATCCATTAATTCAAGTTTTACTCTTTTATTATGATTTAAAACCTTATCTAAATTTGAAATATCAAATGCATACTCTATTTCAAAATTCTTCTTTTATTTTTTTCAACTCATTTAAAACTTAAATTTAAAAATAAATCCTTTGCACCTAGAAATCAATATTCTTAAGTCCTAAAATTTTAAACCTTTTAATTTACATTTATTCAAAGACCCTATTCTTTTCCCACATTCTGGAATTTATTAAGTAGGATGTTTAAAATCAACTATTTTCTTTTTCCCAATCCCCCTTTTAAATTTATCCATCTTCACTACAAATTTCCTTCTTTAATTTTTCCCTTTTTATTCCCCTTTAAAAATTCAATATTTATAATTTTTAAAATGCCACAATATATCTAGCAAGATATTAACATTAGATAAATTAATTTTCCAACATAATATATCATAGAATTATTCAATATTTCATATAACTGAATATGTAAATAAATTCAACACTTTTGAGAAATCCAGTTTGATCCCTCCAACCCGTTTCCCTACATTCCACAGATGTTAATCAACAAATAAAAAACCAATCCCGCTTCAAGGCGGGATATCGCGGTATATAGGATCATCCGCTATTATACGGGATGCATAGGGTCTTATTCGCTATATAATACGAGAATATCAATCACTTCAATATATATATATACACTACTATATATAATATCACATCAATACTGATAATAAATTATCAATTCAAATCAATCAACCAATAATTTAATTTTAACTATTTAAATTAGCTAGCAATCCAATTTGAATGAGATTAAATCACCTTTGATTTTTGTTTTTCAATTCGACCCACCTATTATTTCCTTCAAGATTTTGGACCTTGTAGAAACATTATATGGTTCATTAACATTTGAACTAAATGAAAAATAGATTACCGTTTGTTAATTTAATTTAAACTAATAGTTTAATTTTAAACTAATTTTCCTATGATAAATAATTTTTTTTTAGTAGCTAAAATAATTAAATAAGCTAATTAAACAAATTAATCACCATATTATATTATTTAAAATTAAACTGGTAAGTAAAAATGTATATATGTATATTTGTTTTATTTGTTCTTTGAAACTACATATAAAATTACCCTATATACACTAGAAAAATCTATTTTTTTATTTAAACTCTACATATTTTAAAACCTTTTTTTTCTTCTTTTCTGTTTGTATAAAAATTATAGTAAACCCCTCTTTTTTTCCAAAATATTAACTATATACATAATTAAATTAAATAGGCATGTGTATGCATATATATTTATATTTATACTATTTTCTTACTATATACATCTACGTATATATGTATTTATATAAATCATTAAACTGGAAAAGGAATAAATCTGTTTTATATCTTACTCTTAATTTAAAATCTTATCTATATATATTAAATTTAATTAAATAAAATTGTCCAATACCTTGTCGAAGAACCTAGTTTGGCCGACGACCCTTCACACTGTCGACCCTAGTTAGAGATCGAGTTTGGTCACAAACCCATTACACAATGCCGAGCCCCTATTTGCTCGACTTCGAGCCTTCTCCCATCCGCTCATCGCTACCACCGACCTCGCGAATATCCAAGCGCCACCACACGGCCTCGCCTTGTCGCCGAACCCCCACTGCCACGAGAACATCCCGCCGTCGATTCCCTTCGATTTCAATTCACCACTCGATCGCGAGTCCCACCCAAACGCGGCCTCTTCCATCGAGCGCCGCACCACTGCTACGCCATCGCTTGGGAGTAATGCCCCCCCAAACCACATCACGGATCTATTGCCTAGCCGCATGTGAACCCATGATTTGATTTGATTCTTTTCTTTCGAACGTTTTAAAATTTCATTCGTTTCCACTTTTTTTTTGTTAATTTGTTTTGATCGAAAGAGAAAAAGAAATGGAAGGGGAACGATATCTTTTTTTTCTCTGATTGAAATCGAAGAAATGTTCGGCTTTTAAAAAAAGAAGAGGGGGAGCAAGATCTGATGTTGGCGTGCTTGCAACCCTATGCAGCACTAGCTACAGTGATTTGCAGAGGAGAAGAAAAAGTTCTGATGTGCTATAAATTCAGCTGAAGTTGACTAGGATATATATATATATAATTAAATTCAAATTGTCTCGATAAATGCAACTTAAAATTTTGACATCCTATCGAGGCGTGTCGCTAGGTGGTTATAATGTTATACCCCTATTTCGAACGCGATGGAAAAGGTTTCGAGTCCTAATTCGATCGTATGGAGAAGATAGCTTTTTGGACTCAATTATTATATTGAATCTTCGATATAGATTTTAGCGCGTTTATAACCTGTATTACCACACGATAACTCCAAACGTTATGAAATTTGAAATCCAACAAAAATACGCTATTACGGATCTAATGGAACTAGTTTCGTCGAATTCCAAGACTGTGCCTCGGAAGGCTATTTTTAAATGTCAATTTAAACGGTATATTTTCAAACTGAAGAAAACACTTTTAAATTCAAATTTAAAGCTTTCATTATCTTTAGTATTTTTAATATAAATTTTATAAGCCTTCAAATTATTTTTCAACAAGCCTGAAACTCCAGATTTCATATTTTACCCAAATCCCAATTATTTAATCCAATAATTTAATTACCCAATAATTAGTTATATTTGAAATTCAAGTTAAAAATTAACCTTTAAGTATTTAAAGTCGATTTAAATATTCCAATTTCAAATACCTAAAATACCAGGTCGTTACATATCCAATCTTTCTTTTCATTCTTAAGAAAAGGTGTATATTTAAATACAAAAATGAGAAGGGTAGTAAAGCCATTTGCCACTTAAGCTCCAACCATAAATACAAGACCAAACCTCACTTCTTCTTCATTCCAAAAATCACAAACCCTTGCTTTCTTCCTCCATTCTTCTTCCATCTCCAAGCAATTCACCATCTCCAAGCTTCTACCAACTATACACCCTCTTACACACCCAACCCAATCTCTAAAACACCCTGCACATCCACTAGACCCAAACCCAAGCCTACACCCACACACCCAGCCATGTTCTAGCCCACTCAAGCCTCCACACACCTAACCCGAGCCCCTACACACCATACCCAAGACCCCACACCATCTACCCGAGCTCCAAACACTCACACCCCCTCAAAAAACCCACGTACCCTTGTTTAACAACTAATTTTCTATCGGTTTAGAAAATAGCCGAAAAATTTTAAATAAAAATTTACTACAAGCGCACGACTTACAATGTTAGCATGTGGCGAGTATGGGTTGATCCATAGGGAATTGTTAGATTTTAAATCTCTATTCAACCAAATTATACCAAAGTCGAAAGAATGTTTTAACTACAAAAAATGTAAAACCTAAAACTGCAAAAGTGAATGAAACTATGAGAATAAAATGACAATTTAAAGATAATTCCACTTTCTAGATCATATAATTCAACAAAATATGAAATCATTATCTCTCTTTTTGGTCATAAGGGAATTTAAACGATTTGTTTATCATAAGTATGACATATTTATGCTATTAATTAGCCCAACAAAAACCATCAAATATAACACAACCTTTAAATCACTTTTAGTTCTCACGAAAAATGACAAAAAAGTTGAAAGTAAAATCTATTTTAAGCATGACCTATTAACTATTAATTAAAAATATAGACCAACAAATTTTGATTTCAGCATTCACTTCATTACCATAATCATATGTAAATGAAGAGGTAATTTGTGTTTAGTGACTGTTTAAGCATAGCCTATTTGGTGCCAACCATATAGGCTATCAAATTCAAAGCAAAAAAAAAACAAATTAAACCACTTCAAGCATTGTCATTAAGCACAGAAAGAGAGCAATAATTATCAAAATATTAAAGCTACATGATTAGATAGCTTCATTACCCCTATTATCATTAGCATCAAATAATCGTCATTTAAGTGTGCATGAAGCTTTAAACTCTATTATCGTGTGCATTAGCCTTTAATTGTACATTAAGATAGGTGGGTAAGTGCATTCCTTCATTATCATGAGTTTGAATTATTTCCATCTTCATTCCTTTGTATTCATTTGTGCATTCATATTTACCATGAAACCCTCTTTCATTTTAAGCCAATTCCCTACAAAATAATGCATAAATTTCCAAGTAAATTTTCATAAATAAATATATGTACAAAAATGATCATTTTGCTCATATATGAATACGAATATATGGCGATTTGAAAATAATATCAATTTTTTCATAAACATGTTAAAATACCCAATATGATCATTTATTTAATTTAATTAGATTAAATATGATGGTAAAAATATGCATATTTACGTGCACATCGAATACCCCCACACTTATCTTTTTGTTCATTCTCGAATAAAGGAAAAAAACTAAGATAAATCCATTTTCGTAGGGAGCACGATTGCATTGAGTGTATGCAACAAGCCGTTAAACCTCCGGGTGTCCTCAGTAGGACGAGTGTTGTCTCGTGAGAGCTTTCAGCCGATACTACCCACAAAATCCAAATACAAAGTGAAAATAATTACAAAACGCAAGATATATTTACAAAAGAGATGAATGCAAGTTTTTGAAAATGTTTACAAATGAAAGATTTACTTTTAAATCGACATAAATAAGTTAAATATAAGTTTTGGGCATTGTCATGCAAATTTAAGTCATTTACTTATCAAAACATCCAACAAAAATCAAGTTATCATAACAAATAGACTATAGTTTAACTCGTTGTTTTGGTTGGTAACACAGTGTAACTATGAAATGGATACCTAGTTGATTATCAAAGTGATATTTTCATTTCTTTTCAATAATAATTCAAATAACAAGTTAAAATAGTACTTGGATTTCATTTGCTTACTCTTTCTACTTTTTTGAAAAATTTATTGATATTTACAATATTTACATATGCCTAACTCAAATAAACTGAGGCAAGATATATTACCCGTGCACTGCCTTGCGGACTTATGTAAGGGGAATACAGAGCGTGGTAAGTAAACACACAAGTGTGAACACTTATCGAATGTATGCGTTATTTATAAAAGAATTTTTTTTATATACACACCTAACTCAGGTAAATTGAGGCCAAATATACCGATCATCCACTGCCTTTCGGGCTTACATGAGAAGGGTATAGAGCATGGCGACTGTACTTATAAGTATGTACACCTATCGACTGTAGGTGTTAATAAAATACATACATATATACAATAAGAATTTTATTTTCTTTTTTTCTTCTTTTTGTTTCAAACTTTTTTTGGAAAGAGAGAGTTTTACAATACCATCTTAGTACCACTTAGAAGATAAAAATGTTATATCCTTTTCTTTTAAATCCACCACTTTTTAAAACAAAGATTTTCAATGAGGATATATTTGATAATTAACACGTATGAATCTTCCTATTTACTAGTTAAACCCATAGTTACTTATAATCGAACCTAATTTTTATTTTCGTTGAGAAAAATAAATTTTCAAAAATTTTAATTTAATAACCGCAATCCTATATTTATCCTATAGTGTTTTTTTAAAAGTAAATCAAAATGCTTAAATTTTTTCTTTTTGAGGTTTTGAAAGAAAATGTAAAAAATAAACTATGAAAAATTGAAAATGAAGAAGAGACTCCCTCTGCACTTGATTTTGACCGTGTCTCCACATTCAACCCAAGTGGAAGGAGAAAAACAAAAACAAAAACATGACCTTTATTTATATGAAAAAGATTATAATTCACAAGACATCAGAAAGTACGCCGTTGAAGAGTAAATGAGCTGGTCTTCTAAAGATCGATTCATTTGTCACCTCAAGTGTGCAGGACACAGCTTAAGCATGAAAAACCAAACCGAAAAAGATTTCGAAGTTGAATGTTGATTTAGGAAAACAAATGTCGTTTTATTAAAAATCTTATAAGTTGTTTTATTTTCGATGATTTTTGGGGTAGATACAACAATTGATTGAAGTTCAAGTTTATTCTCACCAAATTGAAATTCAAACTCATCATTGGCAAATTTTTCAAAATTGTCGATTTCAAAATCAAAATGATGTTTTAAATCTTCCCCTTTGTAGTTCAACAACTTGTCATTGAAAAGTCCAAAAATTCGTGTTCATTAAATTTGTTTTCCTTTGATGGATTATCAACAACTTCATTGCATATATCAATTTCAAAGTCTAAAGTTGTCTCGTTTAATTTTTCAAAATCGGAGAAAGGAAGATCAAATTTTAAATTTGGTTCCACACTCGCAAAAGAATTGAAATCCAACTCAATTACCACATTCTCAGCAACTTCATTAAGATAATCATTTTCAGTTTCAAAAGTTGTTGTTTGAAAATCGTTGATTTGGGTAAAAGGTGGATTATCACTTGACTCCTCACACGTTGCGATTTGATTTTGTTTATCACTTTATTTCATATATGAATCAAACAAAAAATTCGTATGATTATCGTAAATTCGTCCATTTGTTCGACAAAATCAAAATTATAATTATTAGCTTGAGAATTTTTGATTTGAAATTGTTGAAAACAAGAATTTTCAATCGCATCATAGTCGAGGTTATTCCCATTGCCAATTATTTGAAAAGTTGTTTCCATTTTCGTTTCGATTTTGAAATTCAGTTTGAACATTGAAATTGAATTGGCATGGGTTATACTCAAAATCATTTGAATTTTGAAGTGAATTCAAATTTTGATTATTTTGAAAACTTCGATTTGAGTTATCGCACAAAAATGAATTACACAACCCACTCATCCTTTGATTATTTTGTATATTCCATGCATTTTCAAGAGTTTAGGGTTGGTCATCATTTTGAAAATTTTATGATTCAAAACCCGAATTGTTTATACAATAGTCGTCGTTGAAATATACATAAGAATTTAGATTGAAATTATATGAATTTCACAACTACTATAAAATTCTTTCGAATAGGGAAATTCTGACATTTTCAAAAGCTTTTTTTTTGATTTTTTTCATAAAGGAAAATTATTTACAAAAAAGAATTTATTTTTCAAAAGGAATTTTTTTTGTTTTGTTTTTAGATTTTCAATTTTTTTGTAATTTTTTAAAAGGAAAACTATTTATCAAAAAGAATTTATTTTCAAAAGGGAAATTTGATTTTTGTTTTTTTTTTCAGTTTTTTTTTGTTTTCGAACATATTTATTTTTTGAATTTTTGATTTTGATTGAAAAAAATTCAAACGAAAAGGACTTGAAAACCAAGTTAAGAAATATTTATAATTTTTTTTATTTTGAATTTTTTTTAAATACGCATGAACTATTGCAACTAAATGAATGCAGCGGTTTAATTTCAAATTATTTACCCTAAATAGCTCCAAACCCAAAATTGTATAATTGCACTTTATCTTAAATCAACAAGATAGTTCTCAGCCAGGTAACCGACAGGATTTATCGGTGCACCATGAGCCACCGTAGCAATGTAGTCGAAGGTTTAAATACCTTCAAAGAAACAACCACCATAATATTTATGAATCACTGTAATATTTATAAATGGTTATTACTCTACCATAGCCTAGACACCTAGAATTTAAATTGTCGAAAGAAGACAATTTGTCGATATACAATTAAGTGTTATTTATTTGTAACCGTCATCATTAATCAAAATTCTAAGATGAAATGAAAAAACTGAAATTAGACGTGTATTAACAATGCAACTACGATGGATTTTTGTTTTTTGTTTTTGATTTTTTTTGGATTTTGAAATAAAAATGCAAATGCAAACAACCAACAATGCAAATAAAAAAAGGTATAAAAGTGCAAATTTTTATTTTTTATAAGAAAGCAATTTATTTGGCAAGTAGAACGATACTTTTCAGCAAACAATTCTTCTCCTTACGATTTTCTGCTCTGGTAGCCCTGAAAATAAGGACAAGATATATATACATTTTTTTTTTGAAAACAAAACCCTAATAAAGATTTTTTTTTTTTGAAGAGATGAAAGGAAGAGCTAAAGCAAAATAAAACAAAACCTTTATTTCGAAGAGAAAATAAATAAAAAAAAACTAAAAAAAAAAAAGCAAACTCTTTTTTTAACTAAAATAAAACAAAAGAAACTAAAACAAAGAGAATATTTTTTTTGATTAATAAAAAGAGAATGTTTTTTAGGAGAAGAAAAACTACTTCAACTTAAAACTAAGAACGAAAGACAAAATAAAAAAAAATGAATGAAACGAAGTACTCCAATTTCAGCCTGGCCCAAAAACAAAATTAACCTAAAACTTCTCGTTCCCCAATCAAACCCCAAAAACAAAAATTAATCACTCAGGAAAAATCGATTCCTACAATTCAACGATTTCCTGTCCGTTCCCCAAGAAAAATTGAAATTCCTCCAAAACAAAATTTCTCATTCGTTCTGTTTTTGTGAGTTGGTCGTAGCTTCTGATGTTCAAGTTGCCATTGGGTTAGGAGAGGAAGGTGATGGGGTTTCGGCAGTGGACGCGGTGATGGTCGAGGCGAATATTAGACTGACGATATTTGCAGAGGTGAGTGATTGAATGCAGTTCGACAGTTAATAGAGCACTGTCTTATGGTTGGTGGGTATACGATTTGGACGTGATTTGGGGTTCTGGGGCGGTGAGGCGAGGCGGTGGTCAATCACTATTGCGTGGGTGGGTTTCAGGCGATTCGTGGTGAGGCAGTGAGTGATGAAGTATGATGGTCAGTAAGTAATTTATATGTTGTTGGCAAAACAATGGGAATATTTTGTTTTTTTCTTTTCGGTTGTGACAGCAATTTTTTTTTTTCTTTTTTTTTATTGTTGTGCAATACGAATAATGGTAAGGTATGGTAGGAAGGAATGATTCGGGATAGAGGTATGAAGTTTGGTTGGTGTAGCAAATGATGTGGGAGGGTATCAGTTGTCAGTGGTTGTAGCTTGATGGAGGTTGTGATGTACAAAGCAGTAGGCACAGTGAACGACAACAAGTGGTAGAGGCGACTATAGTGGAAGGTTGTGAGTTGTTGAAGGCAAATGGTGGAGCAGTTAGTTGGAGATTGGATGGTTTGTGAAGTTTGAAGAACTGAAGTGTGGTGATGTGCTCAAAGCTGGTAGGGGATATGCAGATGGTCAGTGGAAGGCGCATATGATAGGAAGGGTGAGGCCGAAGTTTTGAGGTGCAGCAGTTTTTTTTTTTTTTGGTTGCTGCTGGCAACGGCGAGGGGTGTTGACAGGGAAGGGTGGAGAGGTATAAATGTTTGTGGAGAAGTTGTTTGTTGTGGGTATGTGCAATTTACTGATGTAAGGAGTTTGGGTTGGAAATGTGATGGTTGAATAGGGGGAAGTGGTGGTTAGCGGCAGTGATTGGATGGTATGGTGGACAGAAATGATGTTTGGGTGGAGGATGTTGAAGGAGAACAGCTGTGGTTGAAGTCAGTTTGTAACGGCAGTAAGACAGCGGAAGATGTTGATCAGACAGTATTGTTTGTAAAAGTGGGGTGTAGTTTTGAAGTAGTTGTTGAATGTATGAAGCAGTGGAATGCAGTAAAGATTGTTGAAGCTTGGTGTATGTGTAGAGGATGGTGTGTGAACTGTTTGTGTGGTTGGGTGGGGGGGGGGGGGGGGTTGGGGGGGTGGGGGTGGGGGGTGGGGAAGGAGTTGAATGTTGAGAGGAGTGTTTTGGAAATGATGTGCAAGGATGTGGTTGATATAGCAGTTGTGTTGAAGGCAGGGTATTATTGGAAGATGTGTTGATGAACAGATGATGGTTATAGGCAATAGAAGGCAAGAAAAGATGTAATAGTGAGGTATGTGCATAGAGGCAAGGTGAATATGGCAAGGGGATGAGGACAAAAGAATGTTTTGGTTGTTTGATTGTTTGAATGATAGAGTGATAAGAGGTTGTATTGTTGGGGTAGTTGTGTATATATGCAACAGACAGAAGAATGGTCGATGAAGTGATAACTGCGTTGGAGCGTGGACAGTGAGTCATGTTGCACTGTAATGTGAATTAGTGCACCGCAAGGAGATATTGATGTACATTGTGAAGGAGATATTGATATGAAGAAGGAGTGAAAATAGAGAGAGCAGGGCTGTGCACAGTGAATCAGTGCAAAAATGTACATTGTTTTTTTAAAAAAAAATTGTAAAATAAAAACTTGTAAATGAAATAAAAAATCGAATGGAATAATTTTTTTTTTCTTTCAGAAATTGTGTATGCTCTTTTTTTAATAATGAAAATGCTAATGGAAAGTGAGAAGAAAACAAACACAAAATGAAAATGCAAAAACAAACAAGATGAACATGCACACAAATTAAATCACACCAAAAACATACACAAACAACAATTTTTCTTTTCTTTTTTTAAATGCAAATTCATACACAAAACAAACAAACAAAAAAAATCAAATAAAAATAATTCGAAAAATAGAAAATAAAATAAAAAACAACTCCCTATGGTGCCAAAACCTTGTTTAACGACTAATTTTCTATCGGTTTTGAAAATAGTTGAAAAATTTTAAACAAAAATTCAGGCAAATACACGACGTACAATGTTAGTATGTGGCGGGTACGGGTCGATCAGTAGGGAATTATTAGATTTTAAATCTCCATTCAATCAAATTATACCAAAGTCGAAAGAATGTTTTAATTACAAAAAATGTAAAAACTAACACTACAAAAGTGAATGAAAACTATGAGAATAAAATGACAATTTTGAGATACTGTCACTCTCTAGATCATATAGTTCAACAAAATATGCAATTATGATCTCTTTTTTGGTCATAAGTGAATTTAAGTAATATGTTTATCATAAGTATGACATATTTGTGCTATCAATTAGTCCAACACAAGCCATCAAACTATAACATAACCTTTAAATCACTTTTAATTCTCATGAAAATTTCATGACAAGTTGAAAGTAAAATCTATTTTAAGCATGATTGATTCACATTAATTAGAAATATAGACCATCAAATTTTGATTTCAACATTCACTTCATTACCATAATCATATGTAGATGAAAAGGTAATTTGTGTTGTTAACAATATAACCTATCAAATTCAAAGAAAAACAACAAGTTAAACCACTTCAAGCGTTGTCATTAAGCACAAAAGGAGAGCAATAATTATCAAAATGTTGAAGCTACATGATTAGAGAGCTTCATTACCTCTAAATTGAAGGTGTTTAGCCTCTCATTTTTGTTATTATATCAACAATTGTAGCATGCAACATGAAATAAAAAGAAAAGAAAAAAGAAAGCAAAGTAAAAGAAGAGCTAATTAAAAAGAAATAAAACTATTCTAGTTGCATGAATAAATGAAACTACACCACTACTATGAAAGGAAATGAACATGTAATAAAAAGGAAACAATAATTAATATTGCATAAAAAAGAAAAATTACATATGATAAAAATGGTTAAGTAGCCATGAGAAGAGAAAAGGAGATTTCTTTAATTTTTAATCTAAGCTAAAACTAACTAAAAGGCAGAGAGATTACGTTAAGCATAAGGGGTATTTACACATGTATAAAACCCTAATCCACTTTTTTGAGGAACGCCCAAAATACCCTCTTAGGAAGTGTGAAGGTCAAGTAATTATTAGAATCGAATAATCATCATTTAAGTGTGCATGAAACTTTAAACTCTATTTGCATATGCATTAGCCTCTAATTTGTGCATTAAGATAAGTGGGTAGGTGCTTCCATTATCATGAGTTTGAATTATTTCCATCTTCATTCCTTTATATTCTTTGTGCATGCATATTTTCCATGAAACCCTCTTTCATTTGAAGCAAATTTCCTACAAAATAACGTAGAAATTTCCACGTAAATTTTCATAAATTAACATATGCACAAAAATGATCATTTTGCCCAAATATGAAGACAAATATACGATGATTTTAAAATAATATGAATTTGGTTTAAACATGTTAAAATACCTGATATGATCATTTATTTAATTTAACTGGATTAAATATGGTGGTAAAAATATGCACATTTACGTGCACATCAACGCTCCTCCTCAAGTCAAGCCAAGCCCATACCTCCTCCATATACCCATGCCAATTAAAAAAGAAAAAAAGGGAGAAGAGAAAAAGAAAAGAAAGAAATCCGGGAATTCGAGACAATCGAGAAGGAGCACGCTAGTTCACGTGAAGTTAGGTGGAGTGGAAATGAAGGTGAGAAATTCTCATCACTATTTAATTACGTTGATTATCAAGTTTAATTGTTATGTTAGATAATCGTCATTTAATGATATGGACGTTTAAATGATTGTTTGAATATGTTGGATGAATAGTAGAGTTATGCTAATATACTCTTATTGATAATCATTATGCTATGAGAATGGATGTTATGTTAATGATGAATATTTGGGATTAACTTTGAAATTTGAATTGATATTGAAGTTACATTTGCTAAGTTTAAATTAAGTTTAATTTGAAGTTAGAATTGAAATTTAATTGAAATTGGATTTAAAAATATAATATTAAAATAATAGGAATATAATAATACTATAATTTGAGAATAGTAAAAATGTTCTTTTAAACTTTAAAAAGTGAAAATATCAATTTAAAATTATTAGTAATGTTTTTATAAGTAATTATATTCAATTTAGATAATTTATTTCAAATATTGTAAATCAAGTTAAAACCAGGCGCATCACATAACGATAGTTCGCGATTTCGTATCGGAAATATCAAATGAGTGTATAGAGTGAAGTATTGCTTGGATTTCTTCGAAACAAGAAATGTATGGACTATTATAACCATAGTCTTCAAATGGAAAAAGAAAAAAAGGACTTCATCTGGTAGATTTTGAATTAGGTCCAAATCATTTTCTAAAAAAATCACGCTTGTACAGTTAAGTGACCATAACGTAAAATCTGTATAAATGGACATATTTATAATTAAGGAAAAATATGAGAAAAATTTGATAAATCTATTTAAATAGTTCAGAAGATATTTGAATTGGAAAATATGAATTTTCGAATAATAAAAGTCAATGAAATCGAATAAGTCTTATATAAAACTTTCCGCAACATTTTTTATGCTGCGCATTCTATAACTTTTAAAATATGAGTTTGCATTTAACAATTCTTTCTAGAACCACTTATGAATGTTCTTAATTATATAACTAAGGATGAAGACGATTTAAGAGATTTACCGCTTATTTCAAAGTTGGTTAAATAAATGATCAAGGAAAACCATTAAAAGTAATCGTTTTAATTTTGGCTATAATAAGCCAATGAGTAAACCTGATTTTTCTATTTTTGAAATTCAGACGTAGGTCTTAAACTAAGGAGATGTTCAAGAGCAACAATTGCCCTAGCTTCTCTGGCCTCATCCTGGGCGAGAAATGGATAAGGTTGAAAAATCGAAAACGAGTTAAGTACAAAAGATTAACCTTTCAAAATTTAATTAAATTGGATTGCATAGAAATAATCTTCTTATACTTGATGTTAAAATTTGAAGAGGGAACTCGTCCTATTCATGGAATTTAAAAGGTGATTTCACCATTATTCCGTCGATAACACCTGTTGAATACGGAAATTGATATTGAGTAAAATTAGAATGGTTTCCATGATCCTATTTGCTTAATGATGTTTGCTAAGATTGATTTTAGGGTTTACAGTAAACCATGTCTTAAATAACATTGTTTTTGACTTGCTTAAAAAGTTAAGGTATGTGGATCGAGTGTTAAGTGAGGAAATTTGAAATATTATCTAAAGCAAAAGAAAGAATTAACTTAGAATTACTCTTAAGACAAAAAGAAGAGATTTTTTATCATCCAAAGGAAATGAATGGGAATAGGTTTAATAAATCCAGTGTACTCATATTTACTTGTTTTTATCGATGATTGGATTGAAAGAACTGGGATCGAATTTGGGTGATTCCTATCCGAAAATCACTTCGAACTAATCCATGTGTTCGAAGAATGAAGCTGTTTGAAGAAGGAGATATTGAGACGAATACTAATGAAGGACTACTTGTTGATTAATTGGGGATAAATTCCAGATTTACTTATTGTAGCAGTGGTCTCTTTATTATGAAAACCTTAGAAAAACAAGGACTTCTCGCCTAGTAATGGTCGGTTTTGTTCAGTCCCAGAACGAACTTGTATGGACGAGTATCCAACCTTGCATTCTAATTAGAATGAGCGATCTTTATAAAATATATATCAGTCATGTGAATGTGGAAGACAATGTGGCATTCAATGTAAAAGAAGATGTGCTATGTGAAAAAGGTATTCGCTACCTCAAGCCTCATCAACTGGGAAATGACCAAAACGGGGTTAGATGCAGCAAAGCTATATGGTTTGCAACCACTAGGGTATGATCATTTGTAATCGTTATGAAGCCCGAGTATTAGTTAATGTGGTATGTATGCTAGAGCGCGCTTGGTTAAAGGTCCGTAACGACCCGGGGATGACATATTCGGTACTATCTAGTTATGGAGGTAGACTGTGACGACCCGGAATTTTCTAGCAATATCAATTTAATAATCTGCATTAAATATTAAATTGATTTGATATATTTTTGTTAATTAAACTTGAATTGATACTTTTCTTTTAATAAATATTTAATTGGTAAATTTTATCTGTTAAAATTAATTGTTTGTTTCTATTTATATATGTATATATTTGTATACATTGCAAATAGATGAGATTTGTTTTAAAGTTCAACTAATAATTTTTTTTTAAATCCTAATATATATTATAGTGAATTGGAAATTATGACCTATTTAAAATAAACTTTTCAAAGTTAAATAAATAAATACAGGGTTTTAAATACATAAGTAAATGTTTAAATAGTTTAAAACTTATTTTAACTTAAGTTTAAATTTAGAATTATTAACAAAATGATTTGTTTTCTTTCTTTTTAGTATAGCTTGATTTAAAGTATGGATTTAAAATGATATATGAGTTTTAAATATAATTTTGTCAAACAATACATTAGCATATATTATAAAATATGTAGTTATTATAAAAAGATGATTTATTCTATCTATCTTTTCAAATTGGTCATGTGTTTATAATGTAAATAAATAAGAAATAATCATATTGGATAAATTTATATAGCATTCACAAACATCTCAATTTTAATAGCAAGACAATAAATAAACTATCAAAAATGAACTGCAGTATATACATATATGTATATGTTTAAAGCATCTACATAAATATCCGTTATACAAACAAAATTTAGTAACAATAATGTGTGCAGGTCAAACTAGATTGCTATGTTTTATTGTACAAGTTTTGTCTTAGTTGTTGAAACATAATAATATCTAAAAATAAATGACAGTAATAAGAATATACATGTCATACAAGCCAAATGAAAGATATAAAAATATCTATATGTGCAGGCCAAATAAATACACAACTGTATATGTGTGAAGCTTGCTAGGGAAGACATTATTAAATATATTTAAGCAAACAAACAAAAATTATTAATGTAAAAATCTTTTTAGTACACAATTGTATTCATATCAGCCACCATTAACAAATATCTCTGGAAAACAAATCTGTACAAACAAAAGATTGTATGCAAATATTGTTACAGTGTATGAAACATAATTATAACCCTGTCTTCTTTCTTTTTATAAAGCAGTCTCACCTTATTCAATTCGAACTGATTAAAAAGTAAAATAAACTTCATTACAAACTAAAATATGAAATAAAACTATCTCAAGCTTAAACAAAAATTCAAGAAGCATAGCAAAAGTGAAGTTTCAGTTGTTTCCAAGCCTGCTTCAATAAAAGTGTCTCTGTTCTACTCTGTAAATTGGTGAGTAACACTTTTAAGATTTACTTAAGTTTTAAATTCTGATACATGCCAATATTTGAATGCTTAAATAAATTGTGTGAACATTTATATACTCATTTTTCTCTGGATATTTGTAAGATGAAGTTCTGCATATCTCAAGCCTGCATACTGTGTTTTCTATTTGCTGTGAGTAATATTTTTGTCAAACTCAAATATAAGAATGGTTGCTTTATTTATTTCTGAAATAAGTTTGTATGTGTACATATTTGAGAGTATCTTAGTGTATGTTTGGATGTGTGATGCATTTGGGTATGTGATGCATATATGATACCTGAAGAACACCTCTGTTCTAAAAAATTTCAAACCCATATTAGTTTAAAAATCCGTACTGCTTGATCCATTTATTTTTATGACTTAGGATCAAAACAAGATTTGATTGTTAGGTTACAAAAGAGATGTTAAAAATTTATTTAAGCTAAACAAAATTTAAACTTGCTCTGTAAGGATGATAAGGACAGTGAAACTCAAATTTTGATAAAACCCAAACTTCATAATTACTTAAGTCAGGCATATAAACTAAAACACTAAACAAAAACTCGATTTTTAAGGCCTGAATCAGAATTTTTAGATAAAGCTTGGAGGAGCGGTTTGTGTCTTTTTGTTTGGAGCTTTTTAAGTCGCCGTGGGCGATCAACTCGACCTGGTGGTTTGAGATTCGACCTGAAGGTGGAGGACTGTGCCGTGGAGCTAGGAAAAATAGGGGATGGCGGCGCAATGGGTTGTGAAAGCGTTGGCATGGACTTAAGGTTCCTAAACCCAAATTGTACCGCGCTTTGAAGTTTTGATCGATGCGGCCATTGTAGGCGACCGAGTGCTACAAGGTTTTGAGGGAAGGTGAAGGGAAGGTGGACGAGGCTATGGCAGGAGTTTCACTTGCTCAGGTGGTCGTAGTTTTGAGCGCGTGGCGTTGACAGGCATGCAGGGAAGGTGGTGAAGTATTTTCCAGGTTTTGTGTTCTGTTCCTCTATTTGTTTTTGCGCGCAAGGGAAATCTCGAAGCAGCTTGTTGGTTTTCACGGGGAAAACTCGCGTGTCACTCGAAGAAACACAGGGGGTGCTCGGGTTTTATCTCGGGAAACTTCAAATATTACTCGAAGTAACATAAGGGGGGGACTCGGCTGTTGTTTTTTTCAGATTTTAAAACCTGTAGCTGTTTTTGTTTTACAGTTTTGAAACTTGGCTTTAAAATGTAATTAAAGTCAAGCTCAGTTTTAAATCAAGTTTAAATCGTGAATTTAAGTTAGTTTTGAAAGAGAGTTGGAAATAATAAGTTTTTAAAATTTAAATACTTTTATAACTTAAAAGTGGTTAATAATTAAAATATATTCAAACGAGAGTTAAGTTCAAATGAATATAAACTGTTAAGACGAGATTGAAAACAGGTTAACCTCAAAAATAGAAATCAAGACTTGGATCTGAAATTCTAAATTTGGAAATGAAATAAAGTTTTATAATTTAAATTTATTCAAATAAGTTTTAGTTGCAATTGAACATGTGAGTTTACAAAGAGTTTTGAAAATAATAATAAATTAGTTCTAAAACTCTATTAATGATAAATTGGTTTTTAATTAGAAAGTAAATTAAAATAAATGTTTTAAACATATTGGAATTTTACTTTAATTCATGAAGTTTTAGAATTTCATATGCATTAACTCTTAAGTTGATTAAGTAAGAATAATTAATGATGGATATTAACTAATTTAGTCATTATAAGTTTAAAGGTAGTAATTAAAGTTAATTAATGAATTAATTAACTAATATGAGATTAAGAACCATAAATTAGATATTTACTTAAATTAATAAATTTTTATGGTTAATTAACTTATAATTAATAATAATTAATATAAGTTGATTATGTTAGAAGGAAATAATTAAATAATTATTAATGAAGTTCATTAACCAGATTATGTTATAATTACTTAATATGATTTTGTAATAAATTAATTAGATTAATTAATTCAATAGTTTAAATGAAATTATTTATTTGAGAAGTAATTAAGAAATTAATTTCTTATTAATTGTGTAAATTGATTTGAGTTAATTAATTTAATTAACTGATATTTCGGAATTGAATTACTTAGAGAAGTAATTGAAGGATAATTACGGGATGTAATTAATTGGGTGATGTTGTTAATAGGAGTAATTGGAATATAATTACTTGAAATTAATCAAGAGATTAATTAATCTTGTTATTGGGATGTAATTAATTATGAATGATTAATTACTGTTTGTTATTAATCAAGAGGATTAATATTTGTGTTTTGAAGATTTGTATTTTTAATATAAAGTAAACAAATGAAAATGAAATTAGAAATCATTAATATAATTAATAATGGGATTAGAAATTGGTTTATTTGAGAATAATGAATCAACAAGATAATTAAATGGCAATAAATCGATAAATGTAATTAATTCATAGATTTATTCAAGATTAATTTCTGTAAATAAATTAAGGAAACTACTGGAATGCAGTCAAGGATATTTAAATCAAAGATGATTAATTTAAATATATATAAGTAATGGATAATAAGATTTAAATTAAGTTAATTAATTAATTTTAGAAATCATTTGAGGATTTGGTATGTGAAATTACTCGGTGCAATTAATGAAGTATGATTACTTAGAATAGTAATTAGATGATCATTATTTGATGAAATTAATACAAGATGATTGTAAGTGAAGTAATTTGAGTAATTTCTTTTGTAATTAATCAAGGGATTAATTTATGGAAATAATTAATCATGGATTGATTAATAAGTAATTAAGGGTAATTAATTACTGGTTTGTTATTAATCAAGGGGTGATTAATAATTGTGTTTAAATAAAGATTAATTGAAGTAAATTAAAATTGAAGATCATCAATTAATATAATTAATGATATAACTAAAATTGTTTAATTAAGGAATAACTAATAGAAAGTAATTAAATGTTAATCTATTATGAGTGATTTAGAATAATTCATTTGAGAATTAATTAAAGACTAAATTATTCTTGTAATTAGAAAATGGTTAATTAATTTGATTTATAATTAAGGAATGATTGTGAGAGCAGGATTTATGGAATGAGTATTAATTTAATTTATTTTAAATTAATTAAAAATGGAGGTAATTAATTTAATTCATTTTAAATTAATTATAGCTTGTGTTTCATAAATCATTGCTTATGGATGATATTGATATTTCATTGTTAATTGTGATCTCAGATATGAGATGGATAATGTCTATGTGATATGGATGTATGTTTTAAGTATGATAATATTTAATTATCTGTTTGGATGATAATATTAGTTATCTGTTTATGATGATGTGATTATCTGTTATGAGATGTGAATTATCTATCTGTGCATATTGTTAATATTAAATTGACTGTTAAGACTAAATAGACAACTTGGCCTTAAAAGACACGTTTTGGATTTCGATGAGACCGGGATCGGTTTTCCTTATTTGGAATATCCGAAAACCACATCGTTTCCAAATTAACGATAGGTCGTGATTCTGAAGTGAAGATGAAGATCTGAATGCAAGGGTTATCGTCGTTAACTCTGAGGGTGATTCCAAAATGAGTGTAACGAGATGATGCCTTCGGTTTCGTTCGAACCCGGAACGAACTTGTATGGATTGAATGCTTTCAACACATCGTCAGGCGGGCAATGAGCATTCTAAGAAATATGTTCTATAAAGGTAATCGTAACCTCAAGCCTCATCAACCGGGAATGGCTAAAACATGAGAGGTGTAGCAAGGTTAGGTGGGTCATGCCCAAGCAGGACAAGGATATTCCCCTGTCTAGATGTCCCTTTTTATTCGGCTGAGTGGGCAGTTGGTCTGCAGCCAACTGCGGGGTTTATCTTGTTCGGGACTGTTCAGTAAGGAATGGTTCCGGCCTTGTGTTGCAGGGGATGAAGGGAGTAATACTCGGTACGTTGATCTAGGCCACGTACTGTGACGGGCGGTACCCCAGTAGCCCTGCCATTGTATGGAATCCAAAATCCAATAAGTGCCTACGGTTTTGATTGTATTACCCACTTTTGTGGCTAGTAGCTGGAATTTAATGAATGTAACAATTTCGGCTATTTTCTATTTACTTGAAAACCCTAGACCTATTATAATATCACTGGATTTCCTATCAAATGTTTTGGTTAGCGTAAGGTAAAAACTTTTCCATGTTTATGTGTGGGAAGTCTTACGTGATACCTTTTGTTTTCAAAAGATTTTCAAAGTTAAGCAACTTTAACCTGTTACTCATACCAGACCCATGTCTGACCCGAAGTTTATTTTTGTTTTTCATAAACTCTCGGGTACCCAAATTTTTACGGGTAGCCAAGGGATTCAGGTTTAGCTTTGACGAATTCTGGAGGAGCAATGGAGCAGGAGGCTTCAGCGTTATAGATATATCTATAGTTCCGCTGTGTGGTATCTCTGTGTTGTTTTGTGTATTGAGTTGTATAACTAGACAGGTGTCTATAACTGTCTAGTATGTGATGTATCGTATGTATCACTCTGATTGATGTTATATATTATGTAAATACTTATGTGATTATTATATTTTATTCGTTCCGCTGTGAGATTCTGATGTTGTTGTTCTTTCTTCTCTATCTTTTCTATTTTCTCATCCTTTTCTTTCTTATTAACGATACCACTTCCTGGACGTAGGAAGTGGGGTCGTTACATAGACCGATCTTGTGTTGGTAGAGGAGCTTTTTGATGGTTCCTCGGGACATCCATCTAAAGGTGCACCCATCGGAAGATAGTCCCTTCACTTGGTAATTTGTATGGAAATCCATTCTCCAATAAGGAGCCTTTACGAGTTTGATTTTAGAACCCACTTTATGGCTAATATGCTGGAATTTAATTAATTAACAATTTCAGCTAAGATTAATAAGTTTATTTGCAAAAAAATTCAAAAGAATGTCATTAGAATTAATATCAAATGTTTTTTTATATAAATGTTTTATTTATCATGAGGGAAAAACCCGTCCGTTTTTTGTGTGGGTGTGCTCATATGAGATACTCTTTCTATTTAAAATATTTTATTTCCAAGGCTGATATATGACATCGTCATTTATTATTTGAGTTTTCTCACGCTGATTTATCAAGCCTGATCCGTGTATTTTCAATACTCGGGTTAGATCCGAGTAGTTTCATATTTAGTTGATGATGGTTGGAGTTTCCAAAGGAGAGATGTAGATATTTATCTACGTATAGACGTATTTTATTATCCGCTACTATTTTTGATGTTTGTCAGCATTTGTAAGGATAGATGTTTATAAGTATCGAGGCTGAATCTAGGTAGACTCTGATATATGTATTCTAAAAGTTTTCGGCTGTAAAGATATTGTTCAATATTATATATTATTCCATTCGTGTGAGATTCTGCTCTATCTTGTTTTTCTTTTTACCCTTCATGTTCCGTCTTTTCATTCGATTTGAGTTGGACATATGTTGTTTATTGTCAACTTAAAGGGTATGGAAAAATGGTCCTCGACAAATTTCAAGTAATTTCAAAAGAGTAAACATGATTTTAAAACCAACGGACCTGTAAGTCACTTACACAAGTACAATGCTAACTTTCTTATCAATATCCAACTTATACATGAACAAGATCATATATTTACATGCCATAACCACAAAACAAAAGCAAGATCACATGTTTCAACCATTAAACAACCTTTAGACTTCAAATTCAAGTTAATCCAACACCATATTCAAGTACATGCATACCAAAATCCAACAACACTAAATTCCATCAAATTAAACAATATTGCATAGCAAAACAAAAAACAAAATAAATGTTAACTTTCCCAAAAAGATGCAAGTTGTTACTCACCAAAAGTTATAAAAACAAACCAATCTTTCATTAAACTTAAAATAGGCCGAGGTCTTTGAATTTTTCTTTAAAAGAAATGATTTTTTGTCTTGGATCTTGGAAATTGGGCTCGGCCTAGGCATGAAAGGGCTCGGCCATGGGTGTTAGGAGGTGAGAATGGCTTGATTTTGAAAGAGGAAGGAGTGTAGAAGAAGAAAAAAAAGGTTTAAACAAGTTTTTAAAAGAATTTAAAGGAGAAGTTTTGATTTTAAAAATTGAAAATAAAAGTGGAAGCCATTAAAGAGAAGTGAAGCTTTGTAAAAGGAAGAATAAAAGTTTGGAATAAGAAATAAACTGAAATTGATTATGGAAAATAAAAGGATTTTTTTTATATAAATGAGATAAGAAAATTATTAAAATAACCGTAAGTACAAATGCCTTCCACTAATTTTTGAACATGTCATCCATCTCCATGCTCCCCTTACCTCCTCCACACGCCACCTACAAGGCACCTCCCTTTTATCCACCATGTAAAGTTCCTCCTTGTAACATGATTTGTAAGTGAAAGTTGGCACATCATTCTTAATTTTATTTTGATTTAAACTTTTGAAAAGATGTCACGTCTTCTTTTATTCACTTAAGTAGATATATTCTTACCATATATCACATCTTCTTTTATTTACTTAAGTAAATTGAATTTTACATATTACTAATTTATCCATACTTATATTATTTTAAATATGTATATATGTTAACTCTAATGTACACAACATTTTTGACAACTTTCAGACACCGAAAAGTCGAAAATTTGAAAAATGATTCAGGTCACATTTTCTATTTTTCTTGAACTAATTATTTTTGTAAACACAATTTAAAAATCATTTTACATCAATGGTTAATATTTAAAAGGTGTATCTTTGAGTTATAAAATCCATTCATTAATCATTAAATAATTTATAAATATCCATATTTAAAGTGACTAAATTTCAGGTCATTACAACTCTTCAAGAATTTTTTTGGGATCTAACATTTGGATCTATCCAATCCAATGTAAAGAGCTAGATCTAAGCCTGGATTTAATTCTCCCAGTGAAAGCACTAAAATGTTGACACCAAATGGATCAATAGCCAAGGTTGAGTTGTAGGGAACCTGTATGACCTAGATCTAGCAGATAGTATTGAAAATAACATAAATAGAGCAGAGAGACATAAGATTTTTATAATGTTTGGCAATCTTTGGCCTACATCCACTTTATAGTTTCATTGATTAGGGATCTGGGATAGCTTGCATGAGATTATAAGTAGTTAGATAGAGTATAAGTCACTACCACAGAGATTTGACAAGTTCTAAGTCCTAGAAGTGCCAAGGGTAGCTACCTTGGTGATTATCGTAAGGGAGGAAGATGGTGAAGAGCAATGTACTCCTAGATCCAAAGTGAAGAAGAAAGTGCAGGGATCAGATCCTGTTTTGGTTATCGATGGTTTGTATTTATAAAGGAGCAGGCATGTTGGGTCAGAAGACCACTTGTAGAAGAGTCCTGATATTGGCCCAAAATCACAAAAAAGTCAAGGGTCCATCGAGTTGTCAAAATAAGTAAGTACCGAGTTAAATAACTCAGTTCCGAGTTATTTCCTTAATACGAAAGGTCTCATTCTTCCTTGCTTCACTTTTCTTATTTCATTTTGATGTGCCCAATATTTGTTTCATCAATTGTTGGTTGATTTTGGTTAGAGGTGTCAAACGGATTGGGTTGGGTTGTAAATGGGTTGGTTTGAAATTAACCCAACCCATTTAAAAGAAAAAATGACCCAACCCATTAAACCCATTTATTAAATGGGTCAACCTAACCCAACCCGTTAGTTTACCGGGTAAACCCTACCCAAACCATTCAACCCTTATTAATAAAAACCAAAAGAATAAAATAGGTCAAAAACTACCTATCAAACATGAAAATTGTACGAAAAAGCTTCAAACACAACAAAATCCATGGCTCAAAACTAAGAATTGCAGCAAACAAAGTTAGAATAATTCAAAATAGCATAGCAGAGAAGTTAAAATTGCACCAAGATACCAGAAAACAGTTCAAAAAACTACATAAAGTAGACCAGATAACACAGATACTACAACACGTCATTCAAGAACTTCAACATATAATATAACATGAAAAAAATATAATATAGAATAAAATTAAAGCCGAGTTGTATCTTCAAGTTGGAGAATTCTATTAAATAAGGTGAGTTGTATCTTCAAGTTTGCTGAGACTTATAATGATTAGGTTCTAAAATTTTGAAGACATTCCCTGCAAATATCAAAGTTAACTTATTTGAAACTTACTGAAAATGGTTTAAATGGGAAATAAAGAAAAAAATATACCGCTTACTGCATAGAGCATTTACATTGAATAATTGAATTTCACAAGCTTGCTTACTAGCCTGCTTTAGTGCCCTGTATAAAATTCCAGCTAAGAGAATTGAGTGGATATATACTCATTTAGTAACGTCAAATGGTTCTGAAACAGACTGATAATATTGAATGTCTGATTTTGACCAGTGTATAGTGTAAATTAAGGGGAACAGTAAATTAGACAGTTAAGCATACATGTACGTGAGATTTAGGTAGAAATTGTCAATTCTGCATCCGTATAAGACAAAGAAATATCCACATCAGGCTCCTCTATAGCTGATGCTGTCCCGTTTCCATATAGCCAGTCACGTGAACATAACAATGCTTCAACGGTATCCGCCTTCAGAGAACTTTGATAATCATCAAGAACCCTACCTCCGATACTGGATGCACTTTCAGATGCTACAGTAGTAACCGAAACCACCAAAATATCTTTTGCCATACATGAAAGAATTGGATATTTATACTGTTGAGATTTCCAAAAAGAGATAACGTCGAACGATGTTTTAGGATCTAATAGTTCCTCTCCAAGATATGACTTAAGTTTGGATTTACGAGAACTCTCGACTAAACATACCTTACGATGACTGTAAAATCCTTCTAACATATCTTCACATTCTTGTGAATACGGACCAATATTTGCATCAACGGATTCTACATCTTTTGATCCACTTGCTTCACTTTCGTTTTCATTTTTTTTGCATATTCGTTGAAAAGATTTTCAAATTTACTCTTTACCTCATCAAATTCATAACAATCGACTCCATAAATTTGTTCATAACAGCATTTAACAAATTCGATTTTATGACGTGGATCAAAGATGCATGCAATGGAAAGTATCACGCTAAATTTTCTCCAATATTTGTCGAATTTTTTATACATTTCATTCGCCATTATTGACATAAAATCATTGTCTTTCATACGCTTTTGCAATGTAAAAAGAACCGTCACGAGCTTTGGAAAAAATAAGTTCGATGTTGGATAATTAGAACCCAAAAATAAACAAGTAACTTTGTAAAAAACTTCCAAAAAATCGGCAATTTTCTTTGCATCTATCCATTCATCTGGGGTTGGACAATAAGTATAACTTCGATCAATGATTTCCAAATGGCATAGTGCTTGGTGGAAGTAAATAGCGCTTTTAAGCATAAAAAATGTCGAGTTCCATCTCGTTAGAACATCTTGTTGCAATATTTTTTTACTTTCACTCATAGAAAGATCTGCTATGCATTCCATAAACAACTTTTTTCTTGATTGGGAGCCCTTAGTGTACTTTATACTTTCCCTAATATTCGTTAAAATAGAACCAATGCATTTTAGATCGTCTTGTACGATCAAATTCAATATGTGTGCAGTGCAACGAATATGCAAAAACTCACCATCTGCAACTAATGCTTTCTTATATGTGAGAAGAGATTCCAACAATTCAATAAATTTATCATTTGAAGATGTACTGTCAAGCGTAAATGCAAACAGTTTATCTTCGATATTCCACTCAACTAACAGACTAGCTACCTTCCGAAATATTGCAGCTCCCGTGTGAGGAGGAGGCATCAATGAAAAACTAAGCAATTTTTTTTCGTAAAACCCAGTCGTTATCTATGAAGTGCGTGGTCAATGATATAAAACCATCTGTATTAATTGGTGTCTATAGATCAGATGTTAAGCTTACTTTTCCCGAACATGATTTCAAAAAATGTTTAAGCTTAACTTTTTCTTTCTCGTAAAGTTTCATGACATAAGATCGTACTGTATTTCTTGATATATGTTGCACTTCATTTTTCAAATAAAAATGCAGTTCTCGTACTTCATCATATTAGACAAACATAAATGGCAAGTTACGCCTAATGAAGGCCTTAGTCACCAATTCTCTGTACTTACTTTGATCGAACTTACTTATCTCATTATGCCTACCCATTTTTTTGGTAATGTGTTGACATTTTGGAATATGTTTTAGCATATTAGAAGTTCCATGCTTTTCTCCCCAAAAGTATGTTTTCTTACATCCCTTGCAAAAGCACGTTGGTGTTTTTCCTAAAATAGTTTCATTTTTCTGAAAATAGTTCCAGACTTCTGAGTGTGTGGTTCTACAACGTTTTTTTCAGCCGAACTACTCAATGAATCTTTCAATACAACCAAATCTTCTGTTTCAATATTTATATGTTCAGTTGAATCCATGTTCTATAATATTAAATATTAATAACAATTAGCATGTAGGTAGTACAATTTTTTTTTTACATAGTCCTGCTCCAAAACAAATGGCTGGGACTGGATTAAGGTGTAAGTGATAAAAAATGTGTTGACCTATTCATCATAATTTTCTGCAGGCACTCATTATAGTTTAATTAAGAGTATTAAATGTATATCGATTTGATCTATATTTGAATTGATTATTATATAGTCAAAACTGCAGTATACTGTACAAGTTGTTATCTATTTAAAATTTAATCCCAGCTAAACAGATGCAACATTCGATTGTGCGTTATTTCATTTAAAACAAAGCTGTCAATTCTTGACCATCATGTTGAATTATCAACAAATAAAGGAAACGGTATAGAATTATTTCATTCTGTGGCTGACCATCATGAGAAGATTAAAATTTCTTCTTTCAACACTGTTCCTTAAACATCTCAGTTAATGTTATCAAATATCGAAAAGGACAATGTTATTGAAACTTTAAATGCTACAATCAAAGATATTAACAATTCACTGATTGTCTTTTTTATCGAACTCACTGTACTTTAGATATCAACTAAAGAAAAAACAACGGTTGTTTGAGATGTGAACAAAAAATGGTAATTATATTATATAGTTCATAAAGCTTTGAAATACAGTAGCAGTAGTGTATTATAGAAACAAACTCAACTCCATTTGATTTGATTATCTGATTATCCTGAAATAGATTTGTGCCTCTGGGAATTTCCAAAGCTATAGATTGGTGTCTTAGTATCTTGAAATAGATTTGATTGTTTTGATAAAGTTGTTAAAAATATTGCAAACCAGAACACAGGGGGACTTGATGTAATAGTTGGCGGCTTGTACAAAATTATGCAGTGCAGCTACTACAAAAAATGAAAAGGAAAAGGGAAAAAAAGAGAACCCACCTAGAAATCCTTCGCAAAGCTGTAGGTGGTAGTGTTAGAGACTAAGAGCTGGATGATGGGATCTGATTTAACTAATTCTTTAACCTCGAATGAATCCTTCAAACAACAAAAAGTCTACTTACTCGGATTCTTGAAATACTCTGAAGGTATTGAAGGAGGACAAAACTTCTTGGCCACAAACTTGTACTATAAGTCATCAGTATGAACTCATATTAAACAAAGTGCATAACAATATAAAATAAAAGTCGATCAAGATGTATAGGTTTTTACCTTATGTTGGCCGTGTTTCTCTCTTATTGCAGGTAGATTGCTTCCAGTGTTGTAACATATTTGATGATGCAGAGCTTCCACACATTTACACAAATCAGAGGGTTGGTAATGAGATAAATAAAGTAGGATTCTGCAAAACAAAATATAGCCAGAAATAGAAATATTTAACCTTAGTATATTCAGATACTTAAACAAAGTGGCATAATTTGTTCCTATTTCTGAAAGAAATAACTGCATACCCAACGATGTTTTGCTGGTTGGAGAATAAAGCGGGATAGAAAAATGGCAGAAGCAGATATGTATGTGTGAGTATTTATGTGTGCGCGCGCATATCTTATTCTTACAGATCATCAAAAAAATGTTTAGTCGATTTTCGTTACTGAATGACGATCTCAAAAATAACTTTTTAAGGACTACACTATAAACCAAATTTGCAGCAATTTCAACAACCTAATTATAGACAGTCCTATCATTACTTTTTAACTAATCAAATGTGTAATTAGCAATTACCCACAACTTGACTGCTAAAAAGGTAAAGATATGATCACTGTACTGTAGCCGGATGCCCCCAACCGAACTAAAAGCTGCAAATTACACACAAGGATGAAACCTTTCTTTTATCACTATGTGCACCATTTTAATTTTAATTTTAATTTCGTATATTAAGTTCTGAAACGACTTTTTACAGCTATGGTAGCAAGGATAACAGTAGTAATTGACCCATTGTTGCATTTTATATCCATTATTGATACTACAATATATATATATATATATATATATATATTTGTAAACATGGAAACCTTATGTGGTTTTATTATGGATAGAATTGATGTCTATTAATAACTGTTGTACATGATGTGTCTTTGTGATATGTTAATAGTCCATTCAAAGGTTATCCGTTAACAAAAAGTCGATCTAATGCATGTTTTGTTTGTAAACATCAGTATTATCGCTCTCTTATGATTTAGGACCTACATCGCTCGTGATTAGGATCAAGAAAATTATGCAATTTAAAAATTTTATGTGATTTTTGACGTGGCGCATGATTTATCCAAATTTTTTTACGCGTAATGTCTAATTCACACAATTTTTGTTTGATCGACTTCATCCACCTTTGTGTCAATTAACTCATTTTCACATTAGATTAAAATATAGTTTTATATGTTGCGACTTTCATGGTATACATTGGTTTGTAATAACTTATACCAATCGCGCGTGAGCGACTGCAGATGGAACACGCTCTTTTATTAGAGCAGCAACGCTGGGATCCACGTACAACTGAAATATAATTAATAAAATAAAAATAGAATTGTCCTGAATCGAACATTATGGTAAATCAGATCAAATTAAAGGCTCAAAAGCTAAAAAATAAAGAAACAATTGGGGTATAGCTGAAAAGACACAGCAAAACATCATGAATCTTTGCCTAAATGTAATAAATAAATAAGAGATTCAGATATATATGAACTGATAAAGCTTTGCCCAAATCTAGCGGTTCTTAATAACACAAAATAACGGTAAAGGACTATAGCACAAAATAACGCACCAGCTTGATTAGATGGAAGGCTGATTATAGCTCGATTGTTGCAACCCAGAAATTGATGAAAAGGTGGAGGACGTCGAATCGTGCCCTATCAGGGAGAAGATGAGTGAATTTGAGAAGTGAGGAACCTTAGTTTTTTTTGCGTGAGAAGTGGGAATGTCGATTTTCTTTGGGTAAACGGGTAATCAGTGTAAAACGGGTCGGACCCATCTAATCCATTTAATTAACTGGGTTAAATGGTTTAGCCCAATAAACTAGTTTATTTTAATGGGTTTGACCCAACCCACTTGTTTTATGGGTAATTAGGTTGGGTAAACGGGTTGCAACCCATTTTGACAGCCCTAATTTTGGTGATCGTTCCTTTATTACTTAGTTTATTTTAATTTTTTTGCTATTATCTCTTCAACTCTTGGCATTGATCACAAATTGATCACCCAAAACTCTTGAAAATCACATGGTTGCATATGAAAGAGGTAGATAATAACTCGTATGAGGTTGGAGTGGAGAAAACTGGTAGAAATATCACGGTGCCCAAGCTAAATAAGTCGGTAGCGATATATATTTTCTTGCGTCTTTTTGGTTAAACTTTCTCGAGCTATTTCCTTGGTTCATCTAAGCATGCCTCAAGGATTTCAAGTCGTTTCATCTTTGTCTCATCGTTCTAACTTTTGTTAACTTTTGCTTGGTTAAAAACCTAGTTAACTATGTTGTTGAGGCTATCGCAAGTTGATGGTTAAGGCTATGGCAAGTGGATGGTTAATGATATAACGATTGATGGTTAAGGCTATGGCAAGTGGATGGTTAATGATATAACGATGAGATTTACACAGCTATCGTATGATGAAGTTAAAGTGCTATTTTATGTTGAAGGCTTATTATCATAAATTAATGCTATTACACATTGATGATTGAGGCTATTGCTAATTAATGATTAAAGCCATCACATATTGAGTTACACAACTATCACATGTTAAAGAAGCTACCCAAAATCAATGCTCTTTTTAACCACGTGTCATTCTCTGGTTTGATTAGCCATGCCACGTCACCATGAAGAAATTGAAAGTAAGTATTTCCACTTGTCAAATGGCAATGTGCCATATTAGCAAATCACAGTCGTTCATCTCCTATGAGTGCCAAATGCTAAAAATATAAAGGTTATATTTCTCTATAAATAGGCATGTACCTCTTTCTGAAAGGGGTGAATTTTTAATTGTACTTCTTCTTATTTTCACTTTTCTTAAGTACAAATAAATAGCTTGACTTTGGGAATCTAATGGCCGATTAGGTCATATTCAAATTTGACTTTGTAAGCTGATGATTAAATAATTGCGTATTCGCATATTTGACTAGGTTAAATATGATGAAGAGCTTACTTTTCCAAGGGGTCAACCTCTTGCCTAAGTATCATTAACCTGTGAACATAATACATGTTAGTGAAGACCAAAAATGACCTAATACAAATCATGCTTTGTTTCACAAAAGCATATTTTGGGGGCAAGTGTTATTCAGCAGTTGAACCAAGCGACATCTTGAGGGATTTGAAGTTCAAGATGTGAAGGAATGGATGAAGAAGCTCAAGTGATGTTAGAAATGATGAAAAGAAGAAGTAAAAGAAGTTTGATGAAAATTTTCATAAATCAAATCATGTTGGTATGGACATGACCAATCATGTCGGTACTGAGTTGTTTCTCATGTCGATACCAAGTTATTGTGTGAAATGGGATTAGTTTTGCAAAGTAGAAGCAGTAGTCGAGTTCTTTGAAAAAAAGAGAAAGGTTTATATAGGAAAAATTATGTTGGTACAGGCACGATATGTAGTAGCAATTTTGTCAATGAATCTTAGGAACTTGAGGACTTGAATAAATATTAGGAAAAATCAAAGATATGAGATGCAAAATCATGTCGGCACCAACATGATCGTGCTAGTACTGACACGATTTGGGTTATGAGTTTTACTCATTCTTCATGCTTAAAGGAGTGGATTTGACTTTTTACTTGGTCTTCTACGAGCTGGCTAATCTAATTGGTAAATTCACATATAAATATCAATCCTTTGGCAACGAAAAATGGATCTTAGATTCTCTAACTCATTTTTGACAAGAAGTGCTCTGAAATCGAATTTCAATAGCTTTTTAGTTTTGAAAGCCTTGTACTTCGATTATACTAGTACAAAATCATCTGGAATAAAATTAATAATGGACATAAGTAGTGATTTTGAGGTCGAACCACTTTAAAATCCCATGTTTTCAGACTTCTATTTTCATTTTTAAATATGTTCATCTCGTTCTTAGTTGATCCGGTATGTTGTGTCATTTTCTATGCTACAACAATTAGTTAAAACTAGTAATAAATTTTTAAATAATTAAATGGGCTTAAAGTGTAATATGTTGAATTTAATATGATTTCGAAGTATTTTGTGAATTTAGAAATTTTAATAACAAAATACCTTCATTGAGAATTGAGGAAAGGATAAATTAACATGTGGTATTCAATTATATTTTGAGAAATTATTCATCACATGATTATTAAATAAGTTCTTATTGTATTAAATATCTTTGAAACTACGAATTATTGTTAATGGTATTTTTGGATATTTTGGATTTATATTTATGTTTCAAAGCTCGTAGTGTTTTTAAGGTGAATTGAAAATTAAATAATAATTTATAAAGTCAAATAATGGTAAGTAAAAGAGTTTTGAAATTTATTTTAAGGAATAATGTATTTAATTTAATTTTTTGGTTAATAACTCATTTTTACTATAATGGGCCAAATATCGCAATTTTAGGACAATTAAATTTAAACTGAGAAAATTGTGAAATATATAATTTTAGGTAAACTTTGGTATAAAGTGAATATGACTTTTATTTAGGAATTGGAGCTATTTTGGTAATTCAAAAAAAAAATTGTGAAGGAGAATAAAGAAAATAAAATGGAAAATGACTTATTTTAAGCCGATGAGCCCGTAGCCTTAGCAAATTATTTGAAGCAACTCATTTATCTTACTTCTCGTTTCTTTAAAATTCTAGATAATTCCTAACTAACTTCAAAAATAGCGCTCGCATCTCGTTTAGCTTATTTTTCCACCTCCTCAAACAAAATTATAACCCTAACCCTCCTCTTCAAAAATCCTAAATAAGTCAAATCAAATTCTATAAATTATAAAATTCAAAAATATGCTTCTCAACAACTAGCTACATCCCTAGGATCAGCCAAAGTAATATTTTGATCATGTTTGGAGTTTCGTGCTATTCATAGTAAATGGAAAATAAGGATTTTTGGATGAGCTGTGAAGTGTTAGAAGTGGAGCTTGGGTTGCTAGTTTTAAGGTGAGTGTTTTCACTCATAAAAATCTATGTATAAAATCTATGAATGCTTTGCCTATTATTGTTTGGAGAATTAATATATACTTTACTAAACCAGCTATTGTAAACCTAAAATCACCTATATGGCCGTTTATTCATGTTTGTTTACTACTTGATTAAAGTGCACATGTGCTAAAATGAATATATTTGTGTGTTATAATGGAGAGGGTTCGTTCAAACAAGAAAACGAGAAGGGAGATGAAGATGACGCACAATATAAAAAAAATGTCGGCCCAAGGTCAGAGACACATAGTGCCCGGTTATGTGCAGATCGATAGATCGGTTGCACCCACAGGTTAACTTGTAATGGTGGGATTGGAGTTGTTCTCCAAGCAACATGCATGGGTTTTTCTTTTAATTTTTTTTTTGAAAAATAAGTAAAAGTTTTGATTTGAAAAGCAAAAATGAGACGTTTCTCAGATCTCAAGTTATTTGGTGAGATTAAATTATTTTTATTAAAAATAAATTAGAGAATGAATCAATATTTAAATTTTATTTGAAATTAATTTTTAGGCTTTAAAAGTTCATGTATAATCTAATTAAATTCTAGAAATTTATGTAACGGTTTGCAATAAATATTATTTAAATTTTAATGTATTTTCGTGATTTTTGGATTTAATAAAGAGGCCTTGGAAGTATTTATGTGCTTGAAATTCCTTATTTTGGGTTAAAAATAAATAGGAAAAATTATCTTCTGACTTGTAAAAATATTAAGAAGTTCTGGATGATTAAATATAATTTTCCTACAAACAAAACCTTTATATAAATTACTTTGTGTGCTTGATTGATCATTTCTTCTATGTAATTAGGATATCAAATCAGTGGAATTATAATACAACATGGTATGAGAATTTCGGTAATATTTTATCGGTTATTCTTTGGACGTTTTACATAGAATATTATCTTGTGGAGCAGTATAGTTTAAGAGCATTAGGTAAATGTATGGTTAGCACATAGTAGGATGGGACACCTGAGATGATATTTGTTTGGTTACTTTTTCAAAATAGACATCACTTATACAGGAATGAGAATTATGGGGTTTCACATCTAAAGTTTCACAAGACGAGAGTGAGATTACCGAGAGTGATAAGTATGTCTATTTATTAAGTTGGTACTACTATTATTTTATGAGTAGCAAACCATATTAGGCTAGTATCCATCCTAGTGGCTTGATTGAGGGGTCGTGTTATGAATCCTCGACATACCATATGATTTGTACAGCTAAGAGCCACTGCCCTTATATCACATAGGCCAATATCTGTTACCATTTGGGGCCACTTGTAGGTTCATGAACATTGCATTGTGTAGTCATGCAATATGTTGGTGCAAGATGGATAAAGTATCACAATGATCGTCAAGATAACTAAAGATTATAGGGGTAGCACTGAGAGCATGTGAGGAAGGCTCTTAGAGCAAGCTAAGAGATGTCCATCTTCCATCTGATTATTGATGTGATGATAAAAATGTACACTTGTTCGCCTTCGTGAAATCATTGAGTATGAGATTGATGGCTGATCTGATCATCGGATAACCAAATAGTTATCTATAAGGTTGAGAGCATGCACTAATAATCATAGAATTGAGAATCTGGGTTACTATCTATGATACTAAGAGTCGAGCGGATTATTAAGGGACTAAAAGCCCATATGCTTATTCATGAGGCTGAGAGTGAAGATCATTAACTATGAGGTTGAAAATTTGTGATTATTTATGTGATTATAGATTGCTTGGACTATGTATGAGACCACGAGTCCACATAGTACATCAACCCTATATATATCTATTATATGGTTATTTGAGAAATAAGCATAGCCGCTAAGAGCATGCCTTATTTGATTTTGATGTATGTTTTGCTTGGATGTTTGCTTGTTGTGTTCCATATATGTAGAGTATGACGGATCGTGGGTATGTCTATTTTATTGTAACGACTTAAAATTTTACCGCTTAAATTTGTAATATTTATTTTGTTTTAAATATTCAATTAATATTTTTAATAATTTAATAAACCACTTTTAATTCATATTTAATGACATAAAATTAATTTTTGAAATTTTATTTACACAAATAGGTAGTTCGATGGAAAACAGAAAATGTAAACCGAAAACCGTTTCCGAATTTTCAACTTTTCTTCAATCGACATGTTATTTGAAAATGAAAAGATAAATTTAACAAAATTAATAAGTTATAAAAATATTTATTTTTGAAAATTTGAAATGATGGATTTGTAAACCTAAGATTCTTTAAGTGTGTAAATTAGCAAAAGTACATAAGTCTTCGTGATATCCACCATTTTACCCATGTGATGTGGTACTTTGGAGGCTTAAGAAATGATGGGAGGGTTGAAAGATGATTCAAGGGCAATTTGGGTTTTAACCTTTTTATTTTATTTTAATTTTTACTTCATCTTATAAATATTTACTTCCCATACCATTCATCCTTATACCTCTTAATTTATTTTCCATCTTCTTTATCTTTTATCATTTTGGAAAAATGATATATTTTACCTTAAAACAACTTGAATTTGGATTTTGCATTTGCAAATAAGATGGAAGGTGCGAAAACTAACCTCGTTTTCTTTTCTTCATAAAATAACAAATATTGTGAGTTATTCAAAATTATTTGACATTTTTGTGAAAAAGAACATGGTGTAAATTTATTTGTTACCTTGGTTGTGATTTGGATGTGATTATCAAGTTTTAAGTAATAGGTTTAAAACATTAGTTTTTTGTTAAACTTTCTTTGAACAAGGATAAAATGAGTTTACTGTAAGAAGAAAACAACCAATATTGTTCTCTGTTTTTTAATTTCCATCTCCATTGCCATTTTCAAATATCATCATCTCACTGTCCGCCTAAAATTAACCAAAGCTCACAATTGAGAAGCTTTTCATCTTGAAGTCTATTTTTTTTAAAATAGTGCGAGGGGTTTTTTTGTGTATGGTGGGAGAATACTATCGACTACAGTAAGTACTCGAACATGATTAGTTTGTCGACTAGGTAAAATTGATGATTAAAGTTCATAGTCATGACCGTCTTAGCAAATCATGATTTTTAGAAGTAGTTCCATGATTTTAGGTAGTTAGGTTCACGTGTGGCGATGGGAATAATTATTTTGGATGAAAAATAAAATTCCAACGACATGGATTGCTTTGGGTTGATCGGCTGCACTGGGAGGAGGATCGAGGCAAGGCGGAAGCGTGGGTGCGGTTGGAGGTGGTGTGATGGTCGACTGTTGAGGTTAGATTAAGGCTTTAAGGGAGTGGGTTTTTACATGTATATTTTTGGGTTGTGGCAGTGGTATAGAGCATCAGGCTCGACGTCGGTTGGCCTGGAGGTCAGATGGAGGATAGAGGTTGTGATGGAAGTTGTGGCATGGGCTGTAGCAAGTTGAGGTGGTGGGACGAGCTTCCTCTTGTTTACTGTTGCATTTTCTTATTTTGGGTAGGCAGATTAGATTCTACCATAGGCAGCTGAAGATGGAGGTGGTGGTGCACTTGGAACAAGCTCGAGCAGGCGAGTGTGTAGGTGGGTTCGGGTTCAACGTTAGATGATCGAAGTTGATATGCATATGCACATCGAAGTTGGACACGGGAATTGGTTTTGGGAAATTTGATTTTGGCGATTTCGATTTTGAGGAGGGAAGATGAAGTTTCATTTAGGAGTTGAGTGTGTGGGCCTTGGGTTGGTTTGTTTAGTGAGAAATCTTAATTTAGTAAATTAATAATTTGATTTTGAAAAATCATATCTCACTCATTTTGAATCCCTTTGACCTATGAATCTTTGCATTAGACTCGTACAAACGAGTACAATGTTTTAGAATAATTTGTTTATAATTTGGATAAAGTTTAAATTTATGATAAATTAACAGTGGTTGAATAAAAATCACGTTATTTTAAATAATAACATGAGGTGATTCTATTTAGCCAAATAAAATGTCATCATATTAAATTAAGTTAAATGGATTATTTTGGACGTATATTGAGGATAATCAAACATCACTCTGCTATAAATAAATTGTGTAGATTATTAATGATATCTATTTTGCAGAATAAATTCTCGTTCAGCTATTATATCAATTTGGACATTTATTCATATCTCGGTTAATTAATATGTGGGTTAACTAATATTAGGTAGGTGATGGATTAAGTAGTTATTGTGAACTGTTGATTTTTGCCTGCGTATGCAAATATTAGTGATATGATTTTGAAAAATCAAATTGATTATACAGTAGCTTATCTAAGTAACGTTGAGTTACTATGTCTCTTTTCAAATTTGAAAGGTTATGGATTTAAATTTACTTTCATTTTTATTGCAATTTGAGTTTAAGTTTTTATTCAATTATAAATGATTTTAGTAATATTATTAAATATGTTTAAAGTTATTTAATTATATTTTTAGTATTGGTTTAAGTTAATCAGTTGATTTAATTATGTTTTAAGTTAATTAATTATTTCATTAATGATGTGTTTAAAATTAATTATGTACTTTGTTTGAAGTTAATTTATTATAATATTTATAATGTTTGAAGGTAATTGACTAATTTAATAAAGGTATTTAGAAATAGTAATTTGTTTTATAAAAAGGAATTTTACTTAATAAAAGAATTTATTTAAAGGTAGTTTATAAATGAGATTTTGTAAAGGATTTTATAAAGGAATTTTATAAATAATGTTAGGGATTTTTAAAAGAAGTTTATAAATAAATTTGGAGGTTTTTAAAAAGATTTGAAATATGAAACAGGCTTATAAAAAGAGAAATTTATAAAAAAAAGAGATTTGACTTTGATAGTTAATCCTTCTTAATTATGGTGGTATGGAAACATTCTTTTCATATTTATCACCAAAGGATAGTGGTTTAGTTTATAGTAAGAAATATTTTAAATATTATTTGTTTTGACCCATTTAAATATGGTTTTGGAAAAGAGGAAATCTCCCTCAATTTTCGTTAATATACTTATCCCATTGAGATAACTATATGGATATGTTCTATGTATTGAAAATATAATAGTTTGAAATATACTTATACCACTGAGATAAGTATATGAATGTTTTCCCAAGTATTGAAAAGAGTATAAGGGGTTTGTGGAAATATCTTTTATAAGGGTATTTTAAATCAAATATTTGAAAGAGATTTTATTTAACGAGAGATTAATTAATATAGGCCAAGTGGATTTCACATGGTATTTAATCTATGTATGATTGCTTGTCTATTTGATTGTTAAACCGTCAACTATCAAATCTTGGTCAAAATATAACTTCAGAAATATTTCTTCAATGATATTGTACTATGCTTATAAATCTTGTTTTGTTCTCCTAGAACAAATGATAAGGAAATCCATCCACTTAAGTGGTTAGGTGGTGATATTCAGTCATATGTATTGTCTGATTATTTTCAAAAAACATAAGTTGAGTTTACCGAAAATATCGATTGCTTTTGGAGCGATCGGTATGCTGGGGAGTGTAGTTAAATGAGATGACCCGAAAATGTAACCACTCCAAAACCATATATGTATGCGATGCTTTAGAATACGTTCAAGCCTGGTTCGAGATGATCGAAGATAGAGTTCTTTCAAATGCAAGTGCTACTTGCTACTAATCCTAAGGGTAATTCCAAAATAGATGTAGTAGAAGTAGTGCCTTTGGTTTGTTCATATCCTGAAAAATTGTTTGGATGAATGCTGGCATTACATAGTTGCCTGGAAGGCAGTGTTAGCATTTCAAGTGGGATTTGCTAAGAGTTCAAAAAGGTAATCATGATCTCACATGCCTCACATGCCTCACAACCCAGTAATGACTAAAAACAGGAATATGCAGCAAAGCTATGTGGTTTGCTACCATTAAGAGCAGTCATTCCTCGATATAGGATTGATATTTATAGACTTGGTATGCATGCGGAGGTAGGGCTTTGGCTGGTGCATATTGTTTTGGAGCCTTGATCCCAGGGAATGATGTAATCCGGTATTCCATGTTAAAGGGGCTATTGGTTCTATGTTACTAAGGGGTACATGTATGGCCCTTGGTATATTTCAATTGAGGTGTACTGTGGCAGGTAATAACCTAGTACCCTTATCGCTGATGGAAATCCAATCTCTAATATGTGCCTTTACCGACTTAGTTATGCCCAATTATGCTGGAATATGAGATGCAAGCATTCTAGCTATTTTATATATTTATTTTGAACCCCAAGACATCATTACAATATCACTGGATTTATAATAAAAATAGTTTGGTTATCATAAGGTAAAAACCCGTCTATGTTTGTGTGGGACGCGATCTTATGAGATACCTTTATTTTGAAAGGGTTTTAAAATATTAAAAATCCATTTGATTGTGTTTCTCACGCTGGTTTTACCAGATTGATCTGGGCACTATTTTTCTTATGATGCTCACGTCAGCCTGAGCATATTTTCTAGATTTAGCAGGATACTTTGGAGCTTTAGGAGATGAGCTTGGATCATCCAAGGCGTATTCACGTATTTTATCTTTCGCTATTTTATCCTTGTATTTATCAGAAATTGTAAGGACATGTTGTTATAGCTTTCCATAGGCTGATGATAGAATAATTGTATTCTGATTGATGTATGTATATTCAGTTTTCTTTTGTAAAGACAAATACTATAATATATATACTACTCATCACATTATAAGATTCTATTCTGTCTTTCTTTCTTCCCATAATTTGCCTTTCTGGCTCTTGGATGTTCGACGCACGAATACTGTGGATGTATTAGTGTTGATTTATGGGGATCGAAAAGGAGGGTTGTTACATTTATAATTATTTGAGAGATAATCTTAGGCATAAATGAGAGCATGCCATGGTTGAGTTTGATGATTATTTTTTATTGATTATTGCTGGTCGCGTAGAATGTTCACCCCTTTTGATATTGTACCACTTGAGTTATTGATTGACTTTGTATTGGCATTGATGATGATATATGTGCATGGTTTGAGATATGTTATTACATTTGAGATATTTATATGCCCCATTTGAGATACACTTTTTATACCATGAGGGTTGTAATTATACATGAATTGACGTCCACATTCTGTACATAGTATGGCGCATGTGTTTATTATATAATACTTAAGTCAGACCAAGAATTTCAAGTTCAATGAGGTGACTAGCTTGTGGTTTGTGGGCATAGAGTTGGAGGCTTGGTTCTGAGTAGGATGGAACATTATTTATGTAGCCTCTTATGCTGTGCAGTTAATGCCCCGCTATTACCCTGCTATAACCCTGCTATTTCTCATAGAGAATTTCTACCGCTACTATTTTTCCATATAGCCCCAAATGTAGCCTTTCCGCTTTAAGCCTCCCTATTTCCGCTATATCCCGTTGTTCTCGCTATATTCCGCTATTTCCAATATATCCTTTTTAAAAGAAATGAATTGAAAAATGACATTTGTATATTATATAAATTATGAAAATAATTTATTTAATTGAATTTTTAATGTATTTTTAGAAATGAAAATATTCTAATATTCTACTAAATTCAATTATGTTATTTAACGGCTTTACGTTTATTTACAGTATATTGGCACATGTATTTATTTAAAATTACTTATGTATTAATCATAGTATAATTGAATTTTAATTTTTCATTTAATTACCATTTAAACATTAAGTACGAGTTTTATATGTTATTTTAGAGTCATCCTCTATATCCTGCTATATCCTCGCTGTATGCCGCTATGACTTTTTGCACCTTCACATCGTTAAATCTACCAGGCGCTTTAACTTCACAGCTCTTATGTATACATGGATGTTATGTTGCAATGAATGTATTGGACCTATGTTGTGTACATTATTAAAGAGATAGTTAGTACTTGACTCTTTTTGTACACCTACTTAGAATTTTATATTTCATATATTATAGTTTATCACTGTGTTTGATGACTCTATATTCTATGTTATTATTTTCATTGTGTATTGTTCTATCTTGGAAATACATATGTTTTGCTTTGTGTCAATATCGAGTATGTATTTGTGAGATATTTGAGATGTTTTGAAAAATTATCGGTGCTAGCCTAAGGGAATATTCGTGTGTGACAGCCCAACATCGCCTCATTCTTAGTATTATTATATTATATTACCAGTAATACTCTTTGGTAGTATAGGTATAGAAGTGAATGGTACACAACATCTCTTACAAAGATAGGGCCTAATACGAGACTATCTCCCACTTCCAACCAACAAACAGATGACTTCCATAGTCTCCCATAAACCCCTTCAAATGGTGTCATCCGAATACTCAATTGATAACTTTTGTTATAGGAAAACTCTACCAAATGCAAATGGTCTTCCTCGAACTCTACAAATAGAAGACATATACGCTCATCAAATTTTCTAAAAATCAATTTACCCTTTTCGTTTGACCATTGTCTATGAGTGTAAGCCGTATTGAAATTAAATTCTATGCCAATAATACTCTGCAAACTTCTTAATAAATCACTAGTAAATAATAGGTCTCTATCACAAACAATTCTGCATGGCATCCCATGGCACCCCACAACATTCTTTATATAATACTTTGCTGAGTTAGGTGTCGTTCTTCTCAATTTTACTAGGATATAATAGGCGCTTTTAGTCAATCTATCGACTATTGCCCATATATTATCGTTTTTCTCTTAGGGACTCGACTATATATCTATGAAATCCATGGATACTGAATCTCACTTCCAAGTAGGTACTTCCAAGGGTTAAAGTAATCCACTTAGCTTTAGATGCTCAACCTTCATTTACTAACATGTTAAATGCTTCTTCATACATTCACCAACATCCCTCTTCATTCCCTCTCGAAATAACTGCTTGCTTCATATTGTAGTACATCTTCATTCCTCGTGGGTAAAATGTTGGCTTAGACTGATGATGCTTTTCCATGATTTCCTTTCGAAAATCTCCCACATTTTGGATATACACTCTTCCTTTCCTCCTGCGGAATCCTTTCAAGTCACCTAATTCTTTCTCCATCCATGCCTATCTCTAATTGGCTAATTGTTTTAGCTAACAATAGGCCATTGCTTTGCCTTCACTACACCAAATCAGCTATTTTGCAACACATATTTTTTTTTAAATTCGTAGCGGTTATTGGTGTTACAAAATAACAAAACTTATTCTCATTGGTTCATATTTACAATTATTATAATTATGTGGATATTTGTTGATGTCGAAATAAGATGAAGTAAGGAGGGTAAATTTGTAATTTTCTTTTTATACCTACTTTTAATATATCGGTTCATACTTTTTCGAGTATATGGTTTTCTATTCAGCTTCTGTCTTCTTAATCCAAAAATCCTGGCCTTATAAGTCCATAAATTATTTGATTATACATTTGTCATTTTCTGTGACAGAATCATAGAATAAGAACCCTATGATGATTGAAGAAGTAGAGGAGAAATTTTGGTCGATATGTAATTGGACGGGTTTGTATGTGCATTGTTTGTTACTACAAATACAGATATCGAACATCTAGAGAGGACGTCGAGCATAAAGAAGGAGAAGTAATTCACATTTAATAAAGAATAGAGAACCTAAAGCAATTCTGAGAAGATTTCGAACAACAATAACCAAGTGGTATTGAATGTTCAAGTGCAGAAGAAATGCCGAGCTTTTAGGGTATCAGTTTCCGAGCAGTTCACAAGCATGAGCGATATCGAATATATACAAAACACAAAAGGGCATCGAACGAGAAGAAAATCAAGTCAATGGACAATCAGAATTTAATAAGAAAAATATGTCGAGCAACCAAAGATGTCGAAAGCAATCAATATGTAGAGAAGAAATGCCAAATCTTTAAAAGGCATCAAATTTCTATAACCAGCAAGTATCGTTGAACCTATAAAGCTAATATACAGTGCTAAACATTAAAAACGAATGAGGGTAATGAGTGCATAGAAGTAATAAGGTATCGAATTTCTAAAAAAGTGATAGAGATACAATGCTAGTAAATATTTAAGGGTATCAATTTTCCACAACATGAAGGATTTTCAAATCTAAAGATATCGGAGGTATCGAACCTCTACAAAATAAAGCATTGTATAGTATATAACAAAAGAAGGATGCCACATCGCTAAAGGATGCTGAAAATCTAACCATAAATGGAGGATAACGAGTCCCTATGAGTAACAAGCCTATGATACATCAACTATTATTAAACCTCTATAAAAGTAACTGTTGTGTAGGCATCAAATAATAAAGGATTTTGAGCTTGAACGCTAGTAAGAAGGTTTTGAGCTTTTATAAATAGCAAGGGATACTAAAGCTTATGTAAGTAAGAGGTGCCGAATCTCTATAAGGAGGTGCCGAATCTCTATATGGAGATGTTGAATTTCATCATGCTTATACATGTAGAAAGTGCCAAATCTCTACAATAAGATGTTAAGATTTATGAAGACAGAGCTATTGAAACAGTTGGATTAATGGCTATGCCACATGTCCATCATCCTACATAGGAGCATTCCTATAAATAGACTCTTTTGGCCATTCGAAAGGGACGAATATTTCTTTTCTTGCTTCTTACATTTCTAATGTTGTAACCTATATCAAATTGGGGATTTAGAGCCGATTGTGCATTTTTGACTTTTTGTACATAAGGGCTTGGATATTGAACTTTGCATAACTACTTTAACTGAATGATGATATTTAACGAATTGTTGAACTTATGACATGCGTATGACTTATTGTACTTGACTCGAACTATGGACATGCATGTTCCGTTCTTTTGGACTAGGAATTGCATAATTCTCTCAAGCTTTGCATTAGGATACCTATGCTATTATCTGAACTTGATTGGCCTTATCCTATGTATTGGGTTAACAAAGAAATTTGTTAAAATTTTGGTGCTAGAAGAATGAATCGAACCTCCTATATTCGCCATATCCTTATAAAAAACTTACCAGAATAATGAACCGAACCTCCTATTTTCGGCATATCCTTATAAAAATCTTACCTTAAGTCTGCATATAAAGGATATAAAGGACTTTTCCAAACTACGTATTTCCTTAAAAAACTATCCAAACCTTGCATAATGACCATTTTGAAATAAGGATCCTTTGAGGCTGACTTGGCGAAACTAATTTATCAAGTCACTCATAGTTTGCAATTCCATAATGAACAAGTAATGAGGTCGTTGGCACTAAAAATTATGGATGAAGGGAGACAACCAGATCATTATAATCTAGATAAATGGAATATAAACCCATTCCATGTAGGCTCTACCCCAATCCATTGTTACTATTATAATCTGAGAGAAGAGAACACATAAAAGGATGGTTTGTTCTTAAGAATGAGGAAGGCCACACAACTCCAATCAAAGGGAACTATTTTTGAAAGCGAAATAACAAAAGGCATTAACAAGTTTGCTTAAAAGTGGGAAGGAATAGTGGGTCGCTCTTTCACACCAGTTGAAACTGAAGATTCTTTAAGGAGAAAATTTGTGGACAATGCAAATGCGCTAATCCAATGTTATAAAAAGTCAAGTGGAAGCAAAAAGCACAACACCCTAGAAATTTCTGATCCTCTACGATTCATTCCTTTGTCACCTCTTATGGGAATATCTGTCTCCTAACTAAAGAGTGACTGGACTATTGATCGTCAAAGAAATAGCAACCAAGTAATGAACGAAATCTCAAGGGTGCTTAATGCCAATATCATCGAAGATATGGTCACGAAATGGATTCGTGTCGAGCTCTTAAAGGAATGATTGAGAATTTCTTAGAAAAAAGTGAGCTTCAAAAACTTGTTAACAAGATTTAAGAAAAAGAAAAATGTGTCTACAAAGATCAAGTGATGAATAAAGAGGAATGATTCATAAAAGGGATTTATAAAATAAAGAAAAAAGTCTTTAATCCTGACAAGATGGCCTGGTCAGAGCATCTGCTAGAGGGAGGTCAGAGCAAGCCTTTGGTCCCGCCTGTAAGTCTTGACCAGATCATTGTAAGCCTTTGGTCCCACCAACGTAGCCTGATCCAAGCACCTCCAAGAAGGGGGGCAGAGTAAACCTTTGGTTTCGCCTAAGATGGCCTGGCTAAAGCACCGAACCAGCCTTTAATTTCGCCTATAAGACTGACTGAAGCTTCTCCTTGAAGGAGGATAGAGTAAGCCTTTGGTCCCATCTAAGATGGCTTGGCCAAAGCACCGAACTAGCTTTCAGTTCCGCCTAAAAGTCTTAACCGGTGCGCCGCCTAGAGGGACGATGTGTAAGACTTTGGTTCTTCCTAAGATGGCTAGCCGAACGCACCAACTAGCCTAAATCATTACCTATATGGTAATAATAGGATCAAGCCTAAACTATCACCTAAACGATAAGGGGCAAAAATAATAATCAAGCACGTTTAAATTTACCCTAAAGATAGGCCCAAGAAATCTTGTAAAAGAAGAACAATCAAGCATATTTATTTTTAAACCAAGGCAAAGTAATAGTAACCTTCAAAGGAAGGATCAAAAACTATATATTGTCCAGAATCGAAGATTTTAATGCCAAATATTAACACTGGAGAAATTTCGAGTTATTACTTAGGTCTGAAGCTTCATTTTTTAAAATATTGGATTAACGTCAATCCTCAATAATTGGAATCTCCATTAATATTCAGGTTTCTGATCCTCTTACCAAATGGAATTCTGCTGTTATTAGATGGATTTCTGATCTTCCTGCTAGATGAACTTCTAGTCTCATTATTAAATGAATTTCTGATGGAATTCTGGTCCTATTGTTAGATGAATTTCCTTATCAAATTAAATCTATGGCCTTCTTGCCAGATGAATTTTTGGTCTTTTATCAAAGATGAATAATAACTATCAATTCTTATGCGATAAAGAAAAGTCATCAAGTAGACATTTACTCCAAGAAACCAACCAAGATAATGGTGTTTAAAGCAACCATGATTTTCACATAACAATAAGATGAGGAAGCAAATTGATCGACTTATCCAACATTTTATTGATAATTATTCTGGAAATTGAATTTCAAAAACAATCTTTCAAAGTTTCAAAGGCTAAGACGACAACTTTTTCATGAAATATTCTTCAACATTTGCAAAGAAAAATAACCAATTTAACAAAGAAATAATTTCTCAAATTACGAAAGCCATGATTATTTGCTGTATGTTTTTCGAAAAGGAGAAGAGAGAACCAGAAAGGCCAGTCTAAAGCATTCTATGAAGAAATAATGAACATGCAAATCTATGCTTGATCAAAGACCAAAGATCATATGGAAAAGAATTAAAGCACTGAAGTAGGTTGCTAACATTAAATAATTCAACGAGTTCAAATACGTGACAAAAATAAGGGAGAAAATACAAAGTATACTCAAGGTATTAACCGTTCAAGTACAAACTTATTAACCATTATACACTTTACACAACATATACAAAATTTACAGATGACAAGAAAGATTAATCAACAAGAAAATCTAGTCAAAAGTTACCAAGTGATGCCACTTCGGTTAATCTCCATTAAGAATCAAGGTCTTGCACTTTTTCCTTCAAGTCTTTAACAGTCGGGGAAGGTTAAGCGATGTGACTAATCAACGCATCCAAAAAATTCTTGATTTTCTTGTCCTTCTTCTAGATAATATCTATCCCGTCAATAGAGCTAATTTGAACCTTTAATGCATGATCGAGTGTTATTGGCTCCTTTGAGAGTTTTGACCTTGCTCTGTAATTCTATAAATATTTACCCAAGAGCATATTTTTCACATCCTAAGTCCTTAACCTGTTTGATACTTATTAAGATATTCCAAGATTTTTTCATCCCACTTTCATTTTAAAAATTAGATACATTCGTACCTAACCCTTTGGCACCATTTGGAGATTTCTCCATGATCTAAGCTCGGAGGTAGGTTGAACAAGGAAAGGAATGAATCTTTGCCCACTGTAGATTAGGACCATTTTTCTTGCAGGAGTAGGAGTGCAAAGGATGGATTCACCTCCACTTGCAATAAGTTCTAGAGATTGGCACGATACTTAGCTTTTCAATAGTTCAACTTTAAGATTCTTGATTCTCTGATATAGACAAGCAATTTCTACATCAATTTTGATTCCTTGGCCTTGTGCTTTGGGCCGACTTACTACCCTTGATTCTTTCTTAACTCTTCGATCTCTTTATCTTTTTCTTTGATTTTCTCCTCTAAACTCAAAGCCATTTCATTTACATTGCTTAATGTGGATTTTAATTTATAGTATTTATTATACCAGTGACATGCTTCTGGATTATCCGAAAATGGTGTAGCCGAAGTAACTTGAGACGAGTGCTTCCTAATATCTAATATTATTTCGGCCTTAAGTCTAGCCATTCGGGAAGGGTGCTCAGGGTCAACATGTGAGAGTTGATATTCCTAGTAAGAATGGATAAAAGAAAAATTAGTATATGGGGAAAATATATTCTGTTATTAATGACAACAAGGCTTATAAGCATGGATAAGTTCAAATTACATTATCAACTCAAGTTTTATACATTAAATCCTTAAATTTGGAAGCAACAGTTTTTGAGTGAGCCCAGGACATAGGGAAAATAGAGTCAAAGGAGACATTAAACTCGGTAGGAGTAACAATTGGGGAAACTGATGATAATTCCATCTCTTAGCAGGGGACTAGAATCACCACATAATAGTTCAAAAAAATTAGACTGGACTTCCTTAAGTAAACTATCTTTCTCATCACCTACGAAATCAAAATACAAGTGTGGAAATTGAGTGAAAATGTAACGCCCTACCCCGAGACCCACCTTAGTAAAGAGAATTAACGAGTAATTCCGTCTACTAAAATGGAGAATAGGGCTGGTTAAGGGCGACCATCTATAACTATGTCTTAAACATTTACCGAATATGTCGATAAATGCAATATGATTTTTCTTTTCTATCTCAAGTGGATCGACATATCCAGTAATGTTTAATCCAAAACTATAGGTGGCCAACTAATCTATCAAAACAAAATACAATAACTAAATGTAAAGCACATCACAGAACAGTAATCAACCTCATATATATACATATACACCGATACATGTTTAGTATAATACAATATGAATACAATAAAGGTGGTACTCGACCACAACATATACATCGAATCAAATATAAATACATCAGAGTATGCGGAAGAACAGAAATTACTCAAGAGAAAGAAGAGCTATTATCCAACATCAACTTCAAGCTAAGTCCAATAGATGATACCTGAAACAACTCGGTCTGACTTGAGTATAAATACATGGGCCAGTCTAGCTACACAAATCAATCAATATCGATAATAGAAGCAAAATGGATATAGTGATACTTCTCCTCGAATGAGGAGAAGGATTAGGTAACTCATAACTTAATACTTAAATAACAAATTCTACCTAAGTGGCTAAATACCTTGAAAGAGGTAACTCAAACTCAATACTCAAATAAAACACAAGTGCCTCATATCATCGACGATAACCCATAACGAACTCAAATCAACTCATATAAAACTCAAGCAAAACTCAAATGGTTCGATGAACCATTACTCCAAAAAGGAGAAAACTCATCTCAATCACAGATAGAATTCATGAAAGAAACACAAGATAACTCCATAAGAATGTGAGATCTCAAACTCATAAGTAAGCCAAGATGGCTAAATCTCACACATACATCTCAATCTTAAAAGCTCATGGAACTCGATATGAAATCAAACTCATAAAATCTCAAACTCAATAAAGAATTCGATGCAAGTTCAAAACTCATAAAATCTTAACACTAATGCGCCAAAAACAGTGAACTGAAAACTCAGAAAATCCGGATTGGCCAGATCCCTGATTACAATGTCGAAGCAATGTTTCACGTGCTAAACTCAAATGACCGAAGCCTTAGACAAGGTCGCTAACACCTCCCAAGGTATTTCGTCCTCATGACAAGGTCGTTGACACCTTTCAAAGTCGTTTTGTCTGCCCTAACATGGTTGCTAACACCTCCCAAAGCAGTTCGTCCTCATGACGAGGTCGCCAATACCTCTTAAAGCAGTTCTGCTAGGTAAACATCATGAATGTGTCACAAACTCATGGATAGGAACCCGAAAAGTGTTAACGAGAGTCCCATACCACATGTTCTCACTTAGCGGTTTATTAGCAGCTAGTTGATGCCACACTAGGAACATCATAAAACTTAAAAAATCATATCTCGTCTCGTCTCGTTGGAAAGTGACAAAGAGACACCGTACTCATCTTATCTCATCTACAAGTATTAAATGGCATCTTAACTTGCCTCATCTCCTTGACAAGTGAGAACATCATGGTGGTTCCTCATAAACCATAAATCTTAAAATATGAAATCATACACTCAATACTTGCCTTATATCATTGGCAAGTAAATAAAACATCGTGATGGTTCTCATCGACCATACTCCTACATAGGAGATCTCAAACCATAATACTTGCCAAATATTGGCCATCTTACATAATTCCACAAAATAGGAATTATTAAACTCAAAATACGCCATAAAACTGCAAAATATCTCAGAATCAATAGTCTCAAGTAGCTTCGATCGTACAAGTCCGGAATTAACTGAAATAGTAAACGCACATGTCCCATACAATGTGTTTTACTAAATCTTTTAATTCTCTTTCTCATATGTTCGAATAGTGTAAAAGTGTATGTTTTATGTATAAATAGTTTACTAGAGAAAATAAGCTTCTAAATCTTTTCCCCGAAAAGATTAATAAAACAAATATTTGAAATTCCTTTATTATAGAAAATAAATATACTTTATATTAGATTTTAAAATACAAAATAATAAAAATTAGAAATTTCCATTTATTTCAAAAATCTCTTCAAAAATGGTTTAGTGAAAACTATGTTCGAAAACAATGAAAAACAAAGAAGATAACTCAAGACCGATAACTTGAGTTCCATACGAATTCAATTCAAATTTCACCCAAAATCAATTCAAATTCTATTTAAATTTGAATTTCAAATTCTCCAAATATAGCTAGCCTATTGATAGGTATCATAGCTCTCAAAACATCTGAAAACAACATCAAAATCCTATAAGAACGAGAGCAAAAATAAGCTAATACAATTCTAAGTTCAATGAATGTTTGTTGCTGTCGTATTGCTCTCAGGATAGAGACATACAACCATAATTTCGACCAAGTAAACTTTAAAATTTAAGAAAATACAAAGAATGAAACTTGTAGCACATGATCTAGGATTTCTGGAACATCCAAAATTATCAAATTCGGTTAAGAAACGAAGAAGTTATGGCTAATTTTATTTCAGCTTCAAACATAGAGAAAATATAGATTTTGCTCTCGTGATAGCAGAAAGAAAATTCAATTTTGACATACCTAACCTCAAAATAACAGGAAAATCAACCCACGAAAGTTGTAGTACATGATTTAAGCTTTCCGGAACATCTAAAATTATCGAATTCCGTTGAAAAACGAGAAAGTTATGGCTAATTTTGTTTCAGCTTGAAACACATAACAAATATAGGTTTTGCTCTCGGGATAGCAGTAGAAAATTTTGATTTTTACATAGATAGTCTAAAATTTACATAAACTGAATGCATAAAAGTTGTACCACGTGATTTAATCTTTCTGGAACATCAAAAAATATCAAATTCCGATCAAAAACGAGAAAGTTATGGCTAATTTTTTTCAGCTTCAAATGTAGAGCAAATATAGATTTTACTCTCGGGATAGTGGAAAGAAAATTCAATTTTGACATAGATAACCTCGAAAGTATAGAAAATTCGATGCATGAAAGTTGTATTATATGATATAAGCTTTCTGAAACATCTAAAATTATCAAATTCCGACAAAAAACGAGAAAGTTATGGCTAATTTTGTTTCATCTTCAAACACAGGGCAAATATAGATTTTGCTCTCGGAATAGCAGAAATAAAATTCAATTTTGACATAGGTAACCTCAAAATTACAGAAAACTCAACACATGAAAGTTGTAGTAAATTATTTAAGCTTTCCGAAACATCTAAAATTATCAAATTCTGATCAAAAATGAGAAAATTATGGCTAATACACTTCTCAGTAGCTAGATTTTGTGAGTTTATATACTCACCTTGCTGAATCGTTGTAAAAGCTCGGATTTTGGTTGAAAGTTTGAAGATTTTCGCCAAGAATAGACCATAGAAGCCTGAGTTTAGCTCTTAATTTCTCTTATTAAAACATAGATTTTCCTTTTATTTTTTGGTGATTAAGCATAGATTTAGAGGAGATGAAGAAGGCAGCCATTGTTTTGAGCTTTAGAAGTTTAACAAAGAAAAGGAAAATGAATGTACGTACAACAGCTTCTCACTTCTCATTTCTTAAGTAACAGGCTAAGGTTAGGGTTAGTTAATGGACTCAAGCCCAATAATAAAGAAATTAGTTTATGTTATTAATTTAATTACTTATTTCATGTTACAATGTATACTAACAATGAAATTTACAACATTTCAAGTTCCACTTCTTAAAAATTCATAAAACTAACACTCATGAGAATATAAAATCATATTATACTTAAATAAAAGATTACTTACATAACTAAAACATATTTATTACCATATTTCCCTATTTTGAATAAAATATCAAATTTTCATTATTAATTACAAAACTCATTGTAATGTAATAAATATAAAATTTTCATTATTAATAGTATAAATTCCACAAAAATCACATTCTTATGTAATAAAATTCTATAACTCATTTCAAACAATTTTTTACTCAAATTATATTTTTAAAACCCAATTCAATGATTATATTCAATATATATTCCATTTTAAAATAATCACCTCTTTTAAAAACTATTAAAAGAAGTAAATAGCAATAATTTACAAAATTATTGTATTAACTCTAAATAAAACACATTTCAGTCATTTTATTATCTCAAACCATCGTAATAAAGTTTTCGAACTTTATTTTTCTTATTTTATTCTCATTTATATTGTTTATTCACAATAAACAATAAAAATCCTTTATTTATTATTAATTAACACTATTAAATTATAACATCCGTTATAATTTAATATTCTTAGGTAATCGCTAAAACCAAGGTTTTCAGGATCCCCCCTTACAAAAATTGCATCCCCGCAATTTCCTAGAAAAAGAGCCATAAACAACACAAAATTCAATCGACAAAGGATAAAAGACAAGCTCAAAACTCAAACCATTCATACTCTCAACATAGAATGGTAGAGAGAAAAAAGGAAAAGCTCACTTGGTTAATCCAATGGCCCATCAAATGCTAATATAGTGAATAGCAAACCATCGAATTTTCCAAGTAACTCGAAAGAATTTCGAAGATATCCCATCTTTGAATCAAAACTCAATAAGATGCTCAACAATTAGTCAACCGAAATGATTGATTTCATAAAACTCTACGAATAGAGTCGGGATCAAACTCACTTAAACCCGAACTCTAAGCAATAAAGAAGATCATCAATAAGATTTTCTACATAAATATACGGAAGAACATCCTCACAACAGGGTAGATACAATAGACAAGATAGATAAATCACAAGATAGGTTCTCACAAGACCACCAAACTCGAATGATCGCGAAAAATGCACGTCGTTGATAATAGCTCAAAGATAGAATATACTCAAGAATAAGGATATATGATCCAATCATCTTTTAATCCAAGATATTTATAATTTTAAATCTCAACGTCTTTTAAATTTTTAAATCTCAATTTTCAACATTTGAAAATTCTCAAACTCTTTACTATATTATTTAGTAAGTAATTTAAAACTCAAAGTTAAAATTCAAATTTCTTCACTTACTTCAAAATTAATTTCCATAGAATTTTGTAAATCCATAATAATATTCCTCAAAATAAATTAAGGGTTTAAATTCTCTTTACTCTTCTATTAAACCACTTAAATAGTTTTTATAACAATCTTCAAATTCTCTCATTATACTCTTCCCTTAAAACATTCAATATATATAATATAGATTTTAAAATCTGAAAATATACTTCCAATAAAGCATAGCTCTAAAATAATTTCATTTATATTCTCATATTTATAATTTAAAAATAAATAAATGGCATTTCCTCGTCATCGAGTCTCTAATAAATAAATATATTTGTTGGCTGCAGAGTTGACCGAACGATCAAAACTGCCTCGCCATTCTATTACTCGTCTCTATATCAATGGCTGCAATTACCATTCAAAAATAAATTTAATATTTATTATTTTCAAAATATAAATCTTCAAAACACAAATCATCGTGTCTGATTGCCTCATCATAGCATTTAGGAGATTCCTATCGATAATGTTGATTAGGCGTATCGACAAGAACTCTTAAATACTCGATGGATAACCCAACACTCTTAAATTATTTCTATAAAAGAATACTACTCATATAAATATATTCTCAAAACATTGTTTGATTTTTAAAATATCTCAAAACTCCAATTTCTCTTTAAATTCATATATATATAGCTTCAAAAAATCAAACCAAAGAACATTAAGAGAATGCACCGAGATATTCCTAGAATACTCGATTCACAAAATAAACAGAAGGAGATGAAGTGTTCGTCAACTCCTACAGATGACGAGCCACTCTCAGAAATCATCAAGACACAAGATAAGCAAGATATTCTTCTCGAAGGAGAAGAAGCACATAAACAACAAATCATTACTTCAAACGAAGTAATGGTACAAAGGATAACACCGATTAAGTATCCGAAAAGGATAACTCAAAGAAACTGAATGATAAACTCAATCAAGCTCAAACAATCCAGAAATTCACCTCTTCCTTAGTGGATGTCCTCATGGAAGGATAGCCGAAGGCTAATGTGATGACCCTGACTTGACCTTCAAAAATCGGCACCGAATACATCACCCGTATTCAAATGCCGCAGATCCAAATGTCGAATCTGGTTCGCTGGAGCTTATAACACATTAAGTATAACAACACAGCGGAAGAGAAAAGAATATTATTGATAACAATAGATACAACATCTGATACAATGAATATCAAGATATATCAGAGGCACAAGACAACAGCGGAATAATATTACCAATCAGATCTTCCAAAGGATAGAAAGGAAGATTGAATCCAAAACCGCATTCCAATTTAATGCTTCAAAAAATCTCCAAACCAAGAAGCTCGAATCCCCAGCATCACGTTGTATTAAGAAAGGTCAGCCCAAGTGAAACAAATGCGATCGCCAAGATCCAAAGGCTGAAAGCTATCGAATCTACATCTACTATTTGACAATCTGAAAATCTAACTCTAGACTTCCCGTGTGCAAAATTGCGGGCACCTAGAGTTTAGAAAGGGAACAATAAACTCCAGGTCAGTCATGGGACTGGTATGAGCAAAAGAAAACAGTTTATCTTTAAAACGAACAAAAGAATTTAAAGAAATTCGCAATGCTTTTTGGAAAATGAAACTACCATAAGTCCTCTAGGCACACACACAGTACAATCGCACACTTGGGGGAGATTTCTCCTTATGATAGTCAAACATGTTTGATACGCGAAAACCATTTGATATTATTATTAGTGCGTAGTGGAAAACATTTGCATGTATAATATTGATCTTAGCCAGCATACGTACCATTATAGTATGCCTACTATAGCTACCATATTAGATGGCAGGTTCTACAACTAAAACCATACAGGGCTCGTATTGAATGATTGGATTTCCAATAATGGTCAGGCTAAGGAACTTCCTTTCCAAATGGGACGCCTCTGGAGGGACGCCCCCAAGAACCAAACTGGATCTCTACCAACACAAGGCCGAGTTACCTCTGTAACTAGGTAACACCTCTAAGTAAGCCATCCCCAATCGTTACCGACCTTTATCCCGAGATTCACCAACAAATAGCAACAACCACACAGTTAAATATCTGGGCTCCATACCATGATACCACCTTTTATCCAGAAGGAAATGGACATACCCTAGGGGAGCGACCCCTAAAAACCTTGCCGCAACATTCCTACTTCGACCATTTCGAGATTGTGAGGCTCAACGAAGCCTCGTCCACAAAGCTATGCTTTTCACAAAAGTCATTCTTTGATCAACAAATAATTTGCAGTAATTCATATGCCACATTACCAAATTGGGAATGTATCACTAGTAACCATCAACTACATAACCTTTGAGCTCGTACGTCTCAGAGAAGGGTGTTAAGCTAAGAGAATAAAATCTCAGCCACCAAACAGAAATGTATTTGATAGAAACCAGCTTTACATCTCAAAATATAATGTCAGACACACATCCATACAAGTCCGTTCCGGGGTTCGAACAGAACGAAGGCACTTCAAAGAAGTCCTTGCAAATCCGAATAATCCCTAAACATTTCCGGACTCCCCATCACAAAGGATGATATAAATCTCTATACCAGGGATCATCTGGTGCAGAGACATTCGACAGGTAATACATTCGTTTTTGAAAATACCCGGTCTTCACCACCATCTTCAAATGCTATCCATAACATCGTATAATTATTTGGAATGGGTTATATGACAAATAGTCCTCTCCCGGCTAAACCGAATGATTAGCACAATATTTAAAAACATATGGATATTGGGATCTCAGTTAAGTCACGACTTAAAGCCCAAAACTTTTCTTCTAATGGTTTAAACGAATTACCATTTTTAATCTTTAAACGAAAAGATTCATTTCACAAAGTTCACCAATCTTTCACAAAGATTCATTAATAGTTTTCCAATTCAAATCTTATATACAAAAGATACACTTTTATGATCCCTTTTCAATTTGAAAACAAAGTTCACCAATCTTTAACAAAGATTCATTCATAGCCTTTCATAACAATTCCTTTTCAAATCTTTCATATAAAAGATACACCTTTAAAATCCTCTTCAATTTCAAAACTAAGTTCAACAATCTTTCACAAAGATTCATTTATAGCTTTCAAAACAATTTTCATTTTAAAACTTGAAATCCTTTCAACATAAATTGAAAATCCTTTCTTTATATGAAAGCTATTATTATTTGAAAAAAACAAAGGTTTTCGTTTCGGAAAAATCCAATCAAATATGCATAAGTTATGTCCTTTAAAGTATAAACTTGGGTTAAATTTTAAATTCCCAAAATGATATATTCAATATACTTCAAAATGGTTTAAACTCCATATATATTTTATATAACTTGTATAAACCTTCTAAACCAAATCCCCAAAACAAATTTCAAAACTTAAACAAGAGAAATTATATTAAAACTGAATTTCAATTTTCAAACTTTCTTTTCAAAAGCTTTTTATATTCAACCCAATTCCATTTCCAAAATCATTTGAATTCAAAATTCAACTTTTAAACAAAATAATATTTAATTTCAAAATATTTGTGACTTAACCGATTTCCTAGTGAAATCCATATTTGTGTGTGTGTGGTGTAGTCCAGGGGTTTTACACAATAGTGCAACATCATCAATCATCACAATACAAACACAACAATATTGATAAGCGGTATAATCCTATAATGCTTATCTTCATTCACAGATTCACAGATAAACAATATAAATTCACCATAGATAAATAAATTACATTCATCACAGATAAATAAATTACATTCATCGCAGCTCAAATCAAAACAGAGCATCACACATCAGGGATAATGTTTGTCGACGGAAATTCTATCGGTTTAGAAAACCACCGAGCGAATTTAAATTAAAAATAACCGCAAGCGCATGGTGTACGAATGTAGCACGTGGCTAATACGGGTCGATCCGCAGGGAAATGATGTTTTTAAAAATCTATTCAATCAAACTAAACCAAGGTTGAAGAGAATGTTAAACTAGAAAAGAAGAAAAACAAGCAAAAGAAAATTGATAAAAATATGAGTGTTAAGACAATTTAGAGGCAATTTCCACTCTCTAGATCACATAATCAACAAAATGAAGTTATGATCTCTCTTTTCTTGTCATTAGTGAATTAGTTGATGTGCTTATCATAAGTATGGTGTATTTGTGCTATTAATTAGCTCAATATAAACCATCAAACTATAACACAACCACTAATGCACTTTTAAATCTCATAAAATATGACAACAAAGTTGAAAGCAAAATCTATTTTAAGCATGGCCTATTAACTATTAATTAGAAATATAAGCCATCAAATTTTAATTTCAACAATCACTTCTTTGCCATAATCATATGTAGATGAAGATGCAATTTGTATTTTGTTTGTTTAAGCATAGCCTATTTGTTATAAACAACATAGACTATCAAATTCAAAGCTAAACAACATCATTAAACCACTTCAATCATTCTCATTAAGCACAAAAAGAGAGCATAAACATCAAATTAAGTTGAAGCTACATTATTAGAGAGCTTCATTACCCCTAAATTGAAGGGGTTTAGCCTCTCATATTTGTTATCATATGAAAAAATGTAGCTTTCAACATTAGAGAAAAAGAAAAGGAAAAGAGAGTAAAGTGAAATGGAAAACTATTCTAATTACATAAAGGAAAATCTACACTACTTGCATAAAAGGAAATGAACATGTAATTAAAAAGAAACAATAACTAACATTGCATAAAAAAAAAAGAATTACATAAGGGAAGAAATGGCTAAGTAGCCATGGAAAGAAAGAGTGATTTGATTTATTTTCTAAACTAAAGCTAACTAGCTAAGAGGAAGAGGGCTACATGAAACATAAGGGGTATTTATACAAGTTAGAAACCCTAATGCATATTTTTGGGGAGTACCCAAAATGCCCTTGGAGGAAGTGTGGTGGCCAAGTTATCATTAGCTTTAATAATCCCTCACTTAAATGTACATGAAGCTTTAATTGTCTTTTAACATGTGCATTATCCTTTAATTTGTACATTAGGTAGTGGGTAGGTGGGGTCCTCCATGTTCTTCACTTTGAATTATTTCCATCTTCATTATTTTGTATCTTCTTTGTACATGCATATTCCTTCATGAAACCACTTGTAATTGAGTTTAAATTCCTAAAAAATAATATAGAAATTTCCCATTAAATTTTCTCAATTTGATATATGCACAAAAATGACCATTTTGCCCCTATATGAAGATGAATATGTGACAATTTGAATTTGGTTTAAACAAGTAAAAATACCCAATATGATCATTTATTCAATTTAGATAGATTAAATATGGTGGTAAAAATATGCATATTTACGTGCACATCAAATACCCCCACACTTATCTTTTTATACGTCCTCGAATAAAGAAAAACTAAGATAAATCCGTTTTCGTAGGGAGCACGATTGCATTGAGCATATGCAACAAGCCGTTAAACCTATGGGTGTCCCTAGTAGGACGAGTGTTGTCTCATGAGGGTTTTCAGCGGATACTACCTACAAAATCCAAATGCAAGATGAAAATATTTACAAAATGTAAGATTTATTTACAAAGAGAATAATGCAAGTTTTTGAAATATTTACAAATGAGGGATTTATTTTTAAATTGACACAACTAAGTTAAATATAGGTTTTGGTTATTATCTTGAAAATTTATGTCATTTACTCATCAATATTTCCAATAAAAACGAAGTTATCATAACAAATAAATTATAGTTTAACTCGTTGTTTTGGTTAATAACACAGTGTAACTATGAAATGGATCCTTAGTTGATTATCAAAGTTTATCAAAGTGGTATTTTCATTTCTTTTCAATAACAAACCACTCATGCACTGCCTTTCGAACTTATGTGAGGGGAGTACAGAGCATGGCGAGTGCACACATTTTTGTGCATACACCTATCAACCGTAGGTGGTTTTTATTAAGTCTATTTTTTTTACATGTGTTACATACATGCATAACCGCGAGGACTTTTAAATGAGTATGAAAACACATAATCAAAGGTTCCAAGTAATTCACCCATGCATAACCATGAGGACTTTTAAATGAGAGTGAATACTTTGGATGTTATTTTTTTTTTTATGTTTTTTTAAGAGAGGGAGAGTTTTGCAAAATCATCTTAGCACCATTTAACTTAGAAGACAAAAAAAATGTTATATCCTTTACTTTAAATTCACCACTTTTAAAACAAAGATTTTCAATTAGGATGTATTTCATAATTAACACGTATGAATCTTCCTATATACTAGTTGAACCATTGTTATTTATAATACAACTTCATTTTTATTTGTGTTAAGACAAATAAATTTTCCAAGATTTCAATTTAATAAACCAAAACCATATATTTATCCTATAACGTTTTTTTAAAAATAAATCAAAAGAAAATATGTTTTTGGGTTTTATTTTTTTTTGAGTTTTTTAAAAAATAAACCATGAAAAAAAAATGAAGATGAGTCTCTAATACCCCCACACTTGATTTTGACTGTGTCCCCACAGTTAACCCAAGTGGAAGGAGAAAAATAAAATAAAAATCCAATATTTACATGAAAGATTATTATTTACAAGAGATGAGAAAGTATACAGTCAAAAAGTAAATGAAACGGTCTTCTAAAGACCGATTCATTTGTCTCGTCAAATGTGTAAGACACAGCTTAAGCACGAAAAACCAAACCGTAAAAGATTTCGAAGTTGATTGTCGATTTGGAAAAACGAATTTTGTTTTATTAAAAATCGAATGAGTTGTTTTGTTTTCAATGATTTTTGGGGTTGATAAAAGAATTGATTGAAATTCACATTTATTTTCACCAAATTGAAATTCAAGTTTATCATTGAAAACTTCTTCCAAATTATCGATTTCAAAGTCAAAATGGTGATCGAAATCTTCCCCATCAAAATTTAATGACTCATTTTTGTAAATTCCATAAAACTCATGTTTGTTAAATTCATCTTCCTTTGTTGAATTATCAACAACTTCATCGCATATATCCATTTCAAAATCCAAAGTTGTTGTATTTAAATTTGCAGAAAAAGGAAGATCGAAATTTAAATCGAGTTTCTCACCCTCAAAAGAATTGAAATCCAACTCAATTACTGTGTTTTCAACAACTTCATTAAGATTGTTATTTTCAAATTCAAATGTTGTTATTTGAAAATCGTCGATTTGGGTAAAAGGTGGATTATCACTTGACTCATCACACGTTGAGATTTGATTTTGTTGTTCACGTTGTTTCATATAAGTTTCAAACAACAAATCCGTGTGATCATCGTAAATTTCTTTCATTTTTTCAACAAAATTCAATATGTAGTTATTAAATTGAGAATTTTCACTTTGAAATTGTTGAGAACAAAGATTTTCAATCGTAACGTGGTTAAGATTATTCCCATTGCCAAATTCGTTTGAAAATTTGTTTTCATTTTCATTTTGAGTTTGAAATTGAAGTGGCATGGGATATACTTGAAGTCATTTGAATTTTGAAGTGAATTAAAATTTTGATTATTTTGAAAATTTTGACTTGAGTTATCACACAAATAAGAATTTATCATTTGATTTTGTTGTGTAGAGATTTCAAGTAGAGATAAAATGCTATTTTCGAGATTCGAGGGTTGGTCATCGTTTTGAAAACTTTGTTGTTCAAAATTCGAATTGTTTAAAGAATAGTTGTCGTTAAAACATCCATACGAATTCGGAGTGAAACCATATGGATTATATTGATTTTCACAACTATTGCAAAATTCACGTAAGTGGGGAAACTCGGACATTTTCAAAAAAAATTTGTTTTTTTTGTTTTTAGTAAAGGAAAAATATTTACAAATAAAAATTATTTTTCAATAGGGAAATCAATTTTTTGTTTTGTTTTTCAAATTTTTTTGGATTTTTGAAATTTCAAAGAAAAAGGTTTTAAATATTTCAAAGGAAAAAGAAAATCTACAATATTTTTTGTTTTGGATTTTGAATTTTTATTTTTTTTAAATATGCATGAACTAATGCAACTACATGAAAGCAGTGGTTAGTTACAAATGGTTTATCCTAAGTTAACCCAAAATTGTATAATCACACATTGTCTTAGATAAACAATATAGTTCTCAGCCAGGTAACGGATAGGATTTATCGGTGCACCACGAATCACCGTAGCAATGCAGCCGAAGGTTTAAGTACCTTCAGAGGAACAACCACTGTAATATTTACGAATCACCGTAATATTTATAAATGGTTATTACTCTGCCGTAGCCTAAACACCAAGAATTTAAATTGTTCAATGAAGACAACTTTCCAATATACAATTAAGTGTTATCGATGTCTAACCGTTATTATTAATCACAATTCTAGAATGAAACGCAAAACAGAAATTAAACATGTATTAACAATGCAACTAAGAATGGATTTTTGTTTTTTTTTTTGGTTTTTTTTTATAAAATGCTAATGCAAGCAAACAACAATGCAATTCTAATAAAACTAGAGATTAAATATTTTTTTATTTAATTGCAGGCTAGCAGTTATTTGGCAGCCGTTCCTTCCTCTATCTGCTTTGGCAACCTGAAATAAAAACAAGATATATACAATTTTTTTTTTTCAATGATAAGACAAACAAATTAACACAAAACAAAACAAGTTTTAAAATTGAATTTTTTTTAAGACAAAACTAAAACAAAGTAACCAAGACAAATTGAGAAACTCATTTTTTTTTAATGCGAAAACACATCATACAAACTCACAAACTCAAAGCAAAACACACAACTCAAAACTGACAACCACAAACTCAAAAGGAAACAAAGTAAAACCAAAATAAATTCATTATTTTTTTTAAAAGGACACTTCAGTCAATAGCACAAACCCAGCCCAAATAGATAATAATCTCCAACTCAAAATGAACGCACTCATTCATGAAATCAAATTAAACAGCGAAGTCAATACACACAAAAAATAATTGAACGGCGAACGCACTCAATCAGGAAAGCAAATTCTTAATTCTCGATGCTCATCGTGAAGTAAATGGACTCGATTGTAGGTTCGAGTTGGTGAGGAGTTCGATTTTAGGGATGATGTCAATTGGAGGACGTGATTGGAGGACGTGATTTGGTTGCAGGTTTCGATTGAGGATGTTGGCAGATTTGGGTGCTTGATTTTGAGATGTGGTGAAGGTGGAAGAGGCAAGCAGGTTTGCGATTATTGATTTGGAGGTTCGATGCTGTGAATTTGATGCTCGACTTGGATTCGGTGGTTGATCGTTGATTAGAACTTGGTTGATTTGGGGTGTTGTTCGATGCTCGCTGGGGTGCAAGTCGTGTTGTGGTCTGCTGGATTCGATTAGTGTGAAGTGAGTTGAAGCTGAAAAGGGGAGGTGATGTAGCAGAGGTGGTAGAGGCTTGAACGGGTTATGATAGACGATCTGGATGAAGACAGCGTGGGTTGTAAAAGTGAAGTCTGGATGCAGTGATTTTGTTTGAAGTTGCAAGATGTGTCTGAGTTTGTAGTGGAATGGCACTGATGTGGCAGTTAAGTTGGTTGAGGGAATGTAGTAGTTGAGCAGTGCAAGGTTGTGATGGTATGTGGTGAAATGAAGTTCGCTGTTATTTGAGAGATGCAATGTTGTATGGGTGGATGGTCAGGGGGTATAGGGAGTGACAAAGGAAGAGGAAGTGCAGGAATTTGGCAAAGAGGTTGGTTTGGATGATGGAGTTGTTGCGATGACTGAAGAACTTTGTGTCGAGGAGAATGAAACTGCAGGTGTTTGCAAATGTACTGCAAATTTGTAAGGACTAGTGGGCTTGTCGTTGAAATGTGCTGTGGTCGGTGAAGAGGATGGGTGGTTTGTGTGTTATAGCAGTCTGTTCAGGGTAGTGACTGGGGAAATTGAGGTTAACAGAGATGGTGAAGAGGAGTGGCTGCAGTGATCAGTGGAGATGACTGAAGTGCTATGGAAGCAGTTTATGGTTGTAATGTTGGAGGGAAGAAGTGGTTCTTATGGGGTTGGAAAGGTGTGGTGGGTGGAACAGAAGTGTGTTTGTAGTGGCTTTGGGTAAAGGAGATGTGTGAGTAGGTTGAATGAATGAAGAAGGAATTGACTGTATGGTAGAAGGGGGTGTACTGGTTGTTGTGGTGGTGACTGTACTGTGTAATGTAGAGGGGAGTTGAGCACTGTTGACTGGAGTGAAGTGTTGAAGCAAGATGGTGGTTGCAAGAAGGTGGGGTAGCTGCCATCTGCACTGGTATGTGCACAGATGTGCACAACAGAGGAACAGAGAGGAGAAATACACAAGAAAAGGAACAAAAAAAACAAGAAAAACACAGAGAGGAGAAAATCTGTAAACAAATGAAATATGTAAATGAGGAAGAAATAAAATATTTTTGTTTTTGTTTTGAAATTTTGTATTTTTTTTAGTAGAAGTAGAAATGCAAAATGAAAAACTACAAACACATAAACAAACATAAGCACAAATCAAACACACACAACAATTTTTTTTTAATTTTAAAATGCACTCAACACACAAAACAAACACACAATATAATCAAAAGAAAATAATTCGAAGAATAGAAAATAAAATAAAAAAATTCCCTGACAACGGCGCCAAAAACTTTGGTTATGGACGGAAATTCCATCTGTTTAGAAAACCGTCGAACGAATTTAAATTAAAAATAACCGCAAGCGCACGGTGTACGAATGTAGCACATGGCGAATACGGGTCGATCCGCAGGGAATTGATGATTTTAAAAATCTATTCAATCAAACTAAACCAAGGTTGAAGAGAATGTTAAACTAGAAAAGAAGAAAAATAAGCAAAAGAAAATTGATAAAAAAATGAGTGTTAAGACAATTTAGAGGCAATTTCCACTCTCTAGATCACATAAATCAACAAAATGAAGTTATGATCTCTCTTTTCTTGTCATTAGTGAATTAGTTGATGTGCTTATCATAAGTATGGTATATTTGTGCTATTAATTATCTCAATATAAACCATCAAACTATAACACAAACACTAATACACTTTTAAATCTCATAAAATATTACAACAAAGTTGAAAGCAAAATCTATTTTAAGCATGGCCTATTAACTATTAATTAGAAATATAAGCCATCAAATTTTAATTTCAACAATCACTTCTTTGCCATAATCATATGTAGATGAAGATGCAATTTGTGTTTTTTTTGTTTAAGCATAGCCTATTTGTTATAAACAACGTAGACTATCAAATTCAAAGCTAAACAACATTATTAAACCACTTCAATCATTCTCATTAAGCACAAAAAGACAGCATAAACATCAAATTAAGTTGAAGCTACATGATTAGAGAGCTTCATTACCCCTAAATTGAAGGGGTTTAGCCTCTCATATTTGTTATCATATGAACAAATATAGCTTGCAACATGAGAGAAAAAGAAAAGGAAAAGAGAGAAAAGAGAAATGGAAAGCTATTCTAATTGCATAAAGGAAAATCTACACTACTTTGCATAAAAGGAAATGAACATTTAATTAAAAAGAAACAATAATTAACATCGCATAAAAAAAAAGAATTACATAAGGGAAGAAATGACTAAGTAGCCATGGAAAGAGAGAGAGATTTGATTTATTTTCTAAACTAAATCTAACTAACTAAGAGGAAGAGGGCTACATGAAACATAAGGGGTATTTATACAAGTTAGAAACCCTAATGCATATTTTTGGGGAGCACCCAAAATGCCCTTGGAGGAAGTGTGGTGGCCAAGTTATCATTAGCTTTAATAACCCCCCACTTAAATGTACATGAAGCTTTAAATGTCTTTTAGCATGTGCATTAGCCTTTAATTCGTACATTAGGTAGTGGGTAGGTGGGGTCCTCCATGTTCTTCACTTTGAATTATTTCCATCTTCATTATTTTGTATCTTCTTTGTACATGCATATTCCTTCATGAAACCACTTGTAATTGAGTTTAAATTCCTACAAAATAATATAAAAATTTCCCATTAAATTTTCTCAATTTGATATATGCACAAAAATGACCATTTTGCCCCTATATGAAGATGAATATGTGACAATTTGAAAACAATTTGAATTTGGTTTAAACAAATAAAAATACCCAATCTGATCATTTATTCAATTTAAATAGATTAAATATGGTGGTAAAAATATGCATATTTACGTGCACATCAGATATCAAACAATTCAACATTCAATAGAATCCAAACATCCATAAGTAAGGTTAATTAATTATCTGATTAATTTAAATCAGATAAATCACTTATGAATAAATTACTAATCCTTATCAATTATCATTAATTAATTACAAACCATCTTAATTAATTAACCTTTTATCATTTATTAATTAACCTTTAATAATAAATTAATCAACCTTTAGTTATTAATTAATTAATCTTTAATCAATAAATTAATCAACCTTTAATTATTAATTAATTAACCTTTAATTATTTAATTATCCTTTAAATAATTAATTAATAAATTAATTAACCCTTAATTAATTACCATTAAATTAATTATCCTTAATTAATTACAATAAGTAATTATCCAAATCAATTACATTAATTAATTAACCTAAAATTAATTACCTTAATTAAGTAATCACATAGATTAATTATCCTTTAAATAATTAAGGAATAAAGCTTTAATTAATCACATTAATCCATTAATCACCTTGATTTTATAATATTAAGTGATTAACTATTCTTTAATTATTCCTATAAATTAGTCAATCCTTAATTACCTTAAAGTAATTAACTTCTAAAACCTTTTATCCTTCTTAATTAACCACTTGATCACATTACTAAGTTTATTAAAATAAATTTTAAGCGGATAAACCTTAATCATTTACAAAAAAGCTAGTTTTAACAAGATTGTTTCAAAATAAACTTGATTGGTTCTAAAGTTTAAAACTATTTTAGTACTAAAATCAACAAACCCGAGACAAACGAGTATGATCCCCGAGACAAACGAGTATGATCCCCGAGCCAACTGCCAAAATTCTCATGTCCATCCCCGTGTAAACTCCTATTTCTTTTATTTTAAACTTTGCTTTAACTTTAAACTTTAAAACTTATTAAAAAAGGTTAACCACTCAATCTTCCTGGAATATAACTCGAGCCACCATATCGTTAACCCGAGAGTAAACCCGAGTCGACCTCTTCTTCCCAAACATCACAACCACCCAGGTACATAAGTGCATCATGCATATGTACAGCCAGGCAATCGACCTCCGACCACCATCGTAACCTTCGACACACCACGAACCACCTTGCCAACCCACATAATCCTTCAGATACCATCAATTCGGCGTAGTTCGAATTCGAGTAACACGATCAAAACTGGAGCTCATCACCACCGACAAATCTCCCCCTTTCCGACATTCCCAGCCACCACATCCACGCCATCCCGACCAAAGCTCCGTCACTCACCCCCAAACCTTCCCTCCCCCTCCGGTGCGATGCATCCTAATGCGACGTCGACGATGGAATTATTGCATCTTCCACACTGAACAAAACTGGGTCAATTAACCTAGTTCAACTCTGATCACCATCCACGATGGATTATAAATTCAACTCACATTTTTCTCGAGTTCGACGACCACCCAAGCACCTCTGGAAGCAACCACGACACCTAATAGTTTGCTGATCACCAGAACTTCATCGAAACCCATTTTTCGATCAACTATGAAATTCCCGTGATTTATTGAACTAAAAAATGTGATTTTTCTTTTAAAAATCATTATTTAAAAAAGTGAAACAGATTATATAAGTAAATCAAGAATCCATGATACTTCATTTTTGACATTTATTTGAGTTAACTACATATGCATCTTCCCAGTGAAATCTATGTTCAAATCTAGCTCAAAACTATTTTTAGAATTAAGATCTTGGTTATATGAACATAATTTGTTTAGTTCTTGTAGCCTAGAATGGATCAGAGAAAGAAGTATTGATTTTTGAAACAGGTTTAATCTTTATAAACTTGGAACAGAGCAATCTGTCTGTACAACAGACATGCATAAACCTGTCTACATATATATGATTTTGTATACATGCAACTAGATTTTCAAAACTTCATCGCTATATCAATTCAAAGATCAGATCAAAGAAGATTTCTCACAAACAACAACATATAAACAGATTCAAGGTGGAAAGTTTGCTCAACTGGAATAGTTGCATAGAGAACCCAAGCCTGGGACATGGAAATGATTTGAAAACTGATCTGGACTTTGATGTTGAAGATTGATGTTTTGATTCTTGAAACTATAATTGCTTGATCTTTAGTTGAGATTGAATCTTAGATTTTAATTTGTTTTCAGGCTTTTGAAATTGTTGTTTGATGTTGAATCTGCTCTTGCTTAAAATTTTGAATTGTCCGGTTGAAATGCTTCAGGCTTGTAGTTGTTTGCTTTGATTTTGATTTTATTTTGATTTCCAGGTTGAAAGCTAAAGTTTGATTGCTTTCAGATTTGAACTTGGTTTAGATTTTCATTTTGTTTTGTTTTTGATTCCTTAAACTTGATACTATTGAATTCTATTTGCATACTTTGATTCTTTCAGGTTTGAAAGCTTTTGATTTTCAGGTTTTGTTTTTGAGTTTCATTTATCATTTTTTTCCAGATTTGAAAATTTGGGCGTGAAGAGAAAATTTTCTTTACTGAAATAAGAAAGCAAGTTTCTTTCTTTAGGTATGCTATTTATGTTTTTAATTTTTTTTATAAAAACCATTTTGCCACTTGTACTTTTTCTAACACTTGTTAAATTCATAAACTCTTTATCCTACACTTGTTAAAAATAATTAATATTATGTTTAAATCCCTTTTCTTTAAATTGATTTACAAATTGTGTTTTAACCTTATTCATAATTAATTTATAACTTTGGTTTGAACCCTTACTTTATTTTAATTTATAAAACATGTTTATCTATTTTGTTTTCTTACATTTTATATATTTATAATTTTATAAGAAAATGAGTTTGAAATCTAATTATACTAATTAAATAAACACATATATGGATTATATACATGTCTTTAAAATATAAATTTAACTTTAAACAACTTTTAAGATTATTTATATCAAATTAAAATTTAACTTTCAAATATCTTTTAAAAATTTACTATATTGAATTCCAATACAACTTTCAAAATAAATATTACATATGTATATTATAAATTAGAAAATAAATTTCTATTAATTTTGAAATAGAGCTTTTCAAATCCAAATATTATTTATAAGAGATTTACTTTGAATTTCAAATTAAAATTCTTTTTATATTCTATATATATATATATATATATATGAATAAACAAACAAATGTTTTATTCAGTTTGGAAATTTCAAATTAACCCACAATTTAATCCAAAAATTTATTTTAGTTATTAATTTAAATTTAACTCAAAAACCGGGATCGTTACAGATTTTCCCGCTTAAGAAAATTTCGTCCTCGAAATTTGCTAGACAGAGAGACCAAACAAAGATGGATACACAAAGATAGAGAATCAACTCATTAGATCAAGCTGAATATTTGTTCTTCATTTGGATTACCAAATTAGAATACCAACAATAAATTTGAGAGTGAACTCATGTAATATTTTATAAAGTATTCTCGGGTCATTTGGTCTACGAAATATGCAGGGGATTGGTCAGTTCGAAGGGTAACTAACCGTTCATAGAATATATTTGGACCCCAAAGAATAGATAAATGGATTGAATCTTCCACAATTCTCAAACACTAAATGTGGATTCCAAACCCAGGTCGAAATACCCTAAAGTTTACACCAGCTTATCCCTCATCGGACTTTGATCCTCATAAAAAATCACAACAAAATTTATCAAATTTGGTTTTAACCGAAATCATTTTATCAATACAAATCTTCATATTTTATTCATCAATTTATTTTAAATAGAATTTTAGATTCATTAAAGTTTAAAAACGAAAAACTGATAGAAAACCGATGAAGGGAATACGAATTTGGAACTTATCTACAATGATTCGCATACAACCTTTCTTCGAGTTAAACACAAGAAAACTTTGAGTGAATCCCCGAGAACAATGCATCTTTTGGAGATGCCATGAAGCAAACAAAGAATTGAAATTGGAACAGAGGAGATTGAGAAGAGTTGTTTCATTGTTGTTGCAGGGTATTGACCATTTATAGCGGTACATCCCTGTCCCCTACCTCATCCTCTTCTTGTACTCATACTTACTATCAGTGAATAGTAAGAGAATTTACTGAGGCATACGAATAGATATCTTAGGGATATACTCATTATAGGGTATTTGTAACCCTATCTCTAATGAGTTACCTAATGTGTTATACTCCAAAAGCTAAAGTTCAACCTTTAGCTCTGATACCACTTGTGACGACCCTGACTCAACCTTCGAAAATCGGCACCAAATACATCATCCGTATTCAAATGTTGCAGATCCAAACGATGAATCTGGTTTGCTGAAGCTTATAACACATTAAGTATAACAACACAACGGAAGAGAAATGAATATTATCGATACACAACAAATACGAAATCTGATACAAATGAATATCAATATATATCAGAAACACAAGACAACAGCGGAATAATATCACCAATTAGATCTTCCAAAGGATAGAAAGGAAGATAGAATCCAAAACTGCATTCCAATTTAATGCTCCAAAAAATCTCCAAGCCAAGAAGCTCGAACCCCCATCATCATGTTGTATTAGGCAAGGTCAGCCCAAGTGAAACAAATGCGATCGCCAAGATCAAAAGGCTGAAAGCTATCGAATCTACATCTACTATCTGACTATTTAAAAATCTAACTCTAGACTGCCCGTGTGAAAAATTGTGGGTACCCAGAGTTTAGAAAGGGAACAATAAACTACAGGTCAGTCATGGGATGGTATGAGCAAACGAAAATAGTTTATCTTTAAAACAAACAAAAGAACTTAAAAGAAATCCGTAATGCTTTTTGGAAAATGAAACTACCATAAGGCCTTTCGGCACACACACAACGCAATCGCACATGTGGGGGAGATTTCTTCTTATGATAGTCAAACATGCTTGATACTCGAAAACCATTTGATATTATTATTAGTGCATAATGGAAAACATTTGCAAGTATAATATTAATCTTAGCTAGCATACGTACCATTATAGTATGCCTACTATAGATACCATATTAGATGGCAGGTTCTACAACTAAAACCAAATAGGGCTCGTATTGAATGATTGGATTTCCAAATAATGGTCAGGCCAAGGAACTTCCTTTCCAAATGGGACGCCTCTGGAGGGACGCCCCTAAGAACCAAACCAAATCTCTACCAACACAAGACCGGGTTACCTCTATTACTAGGTAACACCTACAAGTAAGCCATCCCTGGTCGTTACCGACCTTTATCTCGGGATTCACCAACAAATAGCAACAACCACACAGTTAAATATCTGGGCTCCATATCATGATTCCACCTTTTATCCAGAAGGAAATGGACATACCCTAGGGGCGCGACCCATAAAAATCTTGCCGCAACATTCCTGTTTCAACCATTTTTGGGTTGTGAGGTTCGATGAAGTCTCATCCACAAAGCTATGCTTTTCACAAAAGTCATGCTTCGATCAACACATGATCAGCAGAACTTCGTATGTCACATTACCAAATTCGGAATGTATCACTAGTAACCATCAATTACATAACCTCTGAGCTCGTACGTCTCAGAGAAGGGTGTTAAGCTAAGAGAATAAATTCTCTGCCACCAAACATAAATGTATTTGATAAAAACCAGCTTTACATCTCAAAGTGTAATGTCAGACACACATCCATACAAGTCTGTTCTCGGTTCGAACAAAACGGAAGGCACTTCAAAGAAGTCCTTGCAAATCCAGATAATCCCTAAACACATCTGGACTCCCCATCACAAAGGATGATATAAATCTCTATACTAGGGATTAGCCGGTGCATAGACATTCGATAGGTAATCCTTTCATTTTCGAAAATACCCGGTCTTCACCACCGTCTTCAAATGCTATCCATAACGCCGTATCATTATTCGGAATGGGTTATATGACACAAAGTCCTCTCCCGGCTAAACCGAATAATGAGCGCAATATTTAAAAACATATGGATATTGGGATCTCAGTTAAGTCACAACTTAAAACCCAAAACTTTTCTTCAAATGGTTTAAAAAAATTACCATTTTTAATCTTTAAACAAAAAGATTCATTTCACAAAGTTCACCAATCTTTCATAAAGATTCATTAATAGCTTTTCAATTCAAATCTTTTATACAAAAGATACACTTTAAAGATCCCTTTTCAATTCGAAAACAAAGTTCGCCAATCTTTAACAAAGATTCATTCATAGCCTTTCAAAGCAATTCCTTTTCAAATCTTTCATATAAAAGATACACCTTTAAAATCCTCTTCAATTTCAAAACCAAGTTCAACAATCTTTCACAAAGATTCATTTATAGCTTTCAAAACAATTTTCATTTCAAAACTTGAAATTATTTCAACACAAATTGAAATCATTTCTTTATATGAAAGCTATCATTTTTTGGAAAAAACAAAGGTTTTCATTTTGGAAAAATTCGATCAAATATGCACAAATTATGTCCTTTAAAGTATAAACTTGGGTTAAATTTTAAATACCCAAAATGATATATTCAATATACTTCAAAATGGTATAAACTCCATATATATTTTATATAACTTGTATAAACCTTCCAAACCAAATCCCAAAAATAAAATTCAAAACTTAAACAAGAGATATTATATTAAAATTAAATTTCAATTTTCAAACTTCCTTTCAAAAGCTTTTCATATTCATCCCAATTCCATTTCCAAAAACATTTGAATTCAAAATTCAACTTTTAAACAAAATAATATTTAATTTCAAAATGTCTGTGACTTTACCGATTTCCTCGTGAAATCCATATTTGTGTGTGTGCGGTGTAGTTCTGGGGTTTTACACAATAGTGCAACATCATCAATCATCGTAATCCAAACACAGCAATATTGATAAGCGGTATAATCCTATAACGCTTATCTTTATTCACAGATAAACAATATAAATTCATCACAGATAAATAAATTACATTCATCATAGCTCAAATCAAAATAGAGCATCACACATCAGGTATATTAGACAATTCAACATTAGAATCCAAACATCCATAAGTAAGGTTAATTAATCATCTGATTAATTTAAATCAGATAAATCACGTATGAATAAATTACTAATCCTGGTTAATTATCATTAATTAATTACAGACCATCTTAATTAATTAACCTTTTATCATTTATTACCTTTAATAATAAATTAATAAATATTTAATTATTAATTAATTAATCTTTAATCAATAAATTAATCAACCTTTAATTATTAATTAATTAACCTTTAATTATTAATTAATTAACCTTTAATTATTTAAATATCCTTTAACTAATTAATTAATTAATTAATTAACCCTTAATTAATTACCATTAAATTAATTATCCTTAATTAATTACAATAAGTAATTATCCAAATCAATTCGTTAATTAATTAACCTCAAATTAATTACCTTAATTAATTAATCACATAGATTAATTAACCTTTAAATAATTAAGGAATAAATCTTTAATTAATCACATTAATCCATTAATCACCTTAATTTTATAACGTTAAGTGATTAACTATTCTTTAATTATTCCTATAAATTAATCAATCCTTAATTACCTTAAAGTAATTAACTTTTAAAACCTTTTATCCTTCATAATTAACCACTTGATTACATTACTAAGTTTATTAAAAATAAACTTTAAATGGATAAACCTTAATCATTTACAATAGAGCTGGTTTTAACAAGATTGTTTAAAAATAAACTTGATTGGTCTTAAAGTCTAAAACTGTTTTAATAGTAAAATCAACAGACCTGAGACAAACGAGTATAATTTTGAGCCAACCACCAAAATTCTCGGGTCCATCCCCGAGTAAACTCCTGTTTCTTTTATTTTAAACTTTGTTTTAACTTTAAACTTTAAAACTTATTATAACAGGTTAACCACTCAATCTTCCCGGAATATATCTCGAGCAACCATATCATTTACCCGAGAGTAAACCTGAGTTGACCTCTTCTTCCCAAACATCACAACCACCCAGGCACATAAGTGCAATGTGCACGTGCATAGCCAGGCGATCGACCTCCGACCACCATCGTAACCTTCGACACACCACGAACCACCTTGCCGACCCACACAACCCTTCAGATACCATCAATTCGCCGTAGTTTGAACTTGATTAACACAATCAAACCTAGAACTCATCACCGTCGACAGATCTCCCTCTTCCCGACGATCCCAGCCACCATCATCCACGCCGTCCAGACCAAAGTTTCGTCACTCAACCCTAAACCTTCCCCCCTGGTGCGATGCATCCTGATGCGACGTCGACGATGGAATCGTCGCATCTTCCACACTGAACAAAACTGGGTCAAAAACCCTAGTTCAACTCTGATCGCCATCCATGATGGATTATAAATTCATCTCACATTTTTCTCGAGTTTGACGACTAACCAAGCACCTCTAGAGCAACCCCCTTCACCCAATAGTTCGCCCTTCACCAGAACTTCGTCAAAACCCATTTTTCGATCAACTACGAAATTCTCGTGATTTACTGAACTAAAAATTGTGATTTTTCTTTTAAAAATCATTATTTACAAAAGTGAAACAGATTATATAAGTAAATCAAGGTTTCGTGATACTTAATTTTAGAAATTTATTTGAGTTAACTGCATATTCATCGTCCCAGTGAAATCTATGCTCAAATCTAGCTCAAAACTATTTTTAGAATTAAGATCTTGGTTATATGAACATAATTTTTTTAGTTCTTGAAGCCTAGAATGGATCAGAGAAAGAAGTATTGATTTTTGAAATAGATTTAATCTTTATAAACTTGGAACAGAGCTGTCTATCTGTACAAAAGACATGCACAAACCTGTCTCCGTATATATATACATATATATGATTTTGTATACATGCAACCAGATTTTCAAAACTACATCACCATATCAATTCAAAGATCAGATCAAAGAAGCTTGCTCACAAACAACAACATATAAACAGATTCAGCGCGGAAAGTTTGCTCACCTGGAATAGTTGCACAGAGAACACAAGCCTGGAACATGGAAATGATTTGAAAACTGATATGGACTTTGATGTTGAAGCTTGATGTTTTGATTCTTGAAACTATAATTACCTGATCTTTACTTAAGATTGAATCTTGGATTTTAATTTGTTTTCAGGCTTTTGAAATTATTGTTTGATGTTGAATCTGCTCTTGCTTAAAACTTTGAATTGCTCAGGTTAAATGCTTCAGGCTTGTAGTTATTTGTTTTGATTCTGATTCTATTTTGATTTCCAGGTTGAAAGCTGAAGTTTGATTGCTTTTAGATTTGAACTTGGTTTAGATTTCCATTTTGTTTTGGTTTTGATTCCTAAAACTTGATACTGTTGAATTCTATTTGAATACTTTGATTCTTTCAGGTTTGAAAGCTTTTGATTTTAGGTTTTTTTTTTTAGTTTCATTTATCATTTTTTTCCATATTTGAAAATTTGGGCATGAAGAGAAAAATTTCTTTACTAAATTAAGAAAATAGGTTTCTTTCTTTAGGTATGCTAATTATATTTTCATTTTTTTTATAAAAACCATTTTTCCACTTGTACTTTTTCTAACACTTGTTAAATTCATCAACACTTTATCCTACACTTGTTAAAAATAATTAATATTGTGTTTAAATCCCTTTTCTTTAAATTAATTTACAAATCATGTTTTAAACCTTGTTCATAATTAATTTATAACTTTTTTAAACCCTTACTTTATTTTAATTTATAAAACATGTTTATCTATTTTGTTTTCTTACATTTTATATATTTACAATTTTATAAGAAAACGAGTTTGAAATCTAATTATACTAAATAAATAAACACATATATAGATTACATATATGTCTTTAAAATATAAATTTAACTTTAAACAACTTTTTAAAATTATTTATATCAGATTAAAATTTAACTTTCAAATATCTTTTAAAAATTTACTATATTGAATTCCATTACAACTTTCAAAATAAATATTACATATGTATATTATAAATTGGAAAACAAATTTCTATTAATTTTGAAATAGAGCTTTTCAAATCCAAATATAATTTATAAGAGATTTACTTTGAATTTCAATCCAAAATTCGTTTTATATTCAATTTATATACATACATACATATATATATGAATAAACAAACAAATGTTTTATTTAGTTTGGAAATTTCAAATTAACCCACAATTTAATCCAAAAATTTATTTTAATTATCAATTTAAATTTAACTCAAAAACCAGGATCGTTACAACTAAAAGCCAGGAATAAGGTTAATTCAACACTCGATTGCCCGATTGGATATCAAACCCAAACGGACTCTTATTACTCAACAAAGTCACCTTGATTGGAATTCGAGATATATCATCAACATCTCGATACTCAAGAGTGAATTTAGAAACTTTGAAATCATCATTGACATTCCAAAGTGATAGAAATAATAAACTATTCTAAATAGGAAACCTAAATATAAAATAGGATCCTATATAATAAAGGATTGGACTTAAAATCAAATAAGTCAATCCATCTCAAATCAAATGCATCTCAAGATTGTAGGTTACAAACAAATACTCACAAAAGCCACATCAAATAGAAATCTTAGAATGCTTACAATGAGCCAATCGTTGTGGATCCCCTCAATACGATTCACAATTCTCAAAGGAATACAACAAGAATACTCAAAGAAATCAATAAGCTTCATCGATACGAACTCACTCACATCGACAAAAATAAGAATAGAATAATCCCAAATAAGATTACTCATAAGATAAGATAACATCAAAGTCAATTATGGAATACTACGAAATACAGTATATATTCCTAGACATATTCCATTTAAACATATCCCAAAACTCGATAAATAATCAAAGCACGATTCGGAAACAAGCTCGAATAAAGGACAATGATTCACTCCTATTGTACTTCATCGTATCGTGATACATGTGTTGTTCTATGTTTATTCTACTTTTTTCTGACCACAGCTCTGATACCATGCTATAACCACCCCTAGACCCACCTTAGTAAAGAGAATTAATGAGTAATTCCATCTACTAAAGCGGAGAATAGGGCTGGTTAAGGGAGACCATCTATAACTTTGTCTTAAACATTTACTGAATACGTCGATAAATGCAATATAATTTTTCTTTTCTATCTCAAGTGGATCGACATACCCAGTAAATGTTTAATCCACAACTATAGGTGGCCAACGGGTCTATCAGAACAAAATACAATAACAAAGTGTAAAGCACATCATAAAACAGTAATCAACCTCATATATGTACATATACACTGATACATGTTTAGTACAATACAATATGAATACAATAAAGGTGGTACTTGACCACAACATATACATCAAATCAAATATAAATATATCAGAGTATGCGGAAGAACATAAATTACTCAAGAGAAAGAAAAGCTGTTATCCAATATCAACTTCAAGCTAGTCCAATAGTTGATACCTGAAACAACTTGGTCTAACCCGAGTATAAATACACAGGTCAGTCTAGCTACACAAATCAGTTAATATAGATAATATGAAGCAGAAAGGACATAGTGATACTCCTCCTCGAATGAGGAGAAGGATTAGATAACTCATAGCTCAATACTTAAGTAACAAACACTACCTAAGTGACTAAATACCTCGAAAGAGGTAACTCAAACTCAATACTCAAAGAAAACACAAGTGCCTCATATCATTGGTGATAACCCATAATGAATTCAAATCAACTCATATAAAACTCAAGCAAAACTCAAATGGTTCGATGAACTATTACTTCAAAAAGGAAAAAACTCATCTGAATCACAAATAGAAGTCATGAAAGCAACATAAGATAACTCCATAATAATGTGAGATCTTAAATTTAAGAAGCCAAGACGGCTAAATCTCACACATACATCTCAGTCTTAAAAGCTCATGGAAGATATGAATTCAAACTCATAAAATCTCAAACTCAGTAAAGAATTCGATGCAAGTTCAAAACTCAAAAAATATTAACGCTAATGCACCAAAAATGGCGAACTCAAAACTTATAAAACCCGGATTGGCCAGATCCCCGATTACAATGCCGAAGCAATGCTACACGTGCTAAACTCAGACGGCCGAAGCCTTAGATAAGATCGCTAATACCTTCCAAAGTAGTTCGTCCACATGAAAAGGTCGCTGACACCTTTCCAAGCCATTTTGTCAGCCCTAACAAGGTCGCTAACACCTCCCAAAGCAGTTCGTCCTCATAAAAAGGTCGCTAACACCTCTCAAAGCAGTTCTTCTAGGTAAATCTCGTGACTATGTCAAAAACTCATGGATAGGAACCCAAAAAGTGTTATTGTGTGTCTCATACCACACGTTTGCACTTAGCGGTTTACTAGCCGTTAGTCGACGCCACATTAGGAACATCATAAAACTCAGAAAATCATATCTCGTCTCGCCTCATTGGCAAGTGATAAAGAGACACCATACTCGTCTCATCTCATCTACAAGAATTAAACGGCATCATAACTTGTCTCATCTTCTTGACAAGTGAAAACATCGTGATGGTTCCTCATAAACCATAAATCTCAAAATATGAAATCATATACTCAAGACTTGCCTTATGTCATTGGCAAGTAAATAAAACATCGTGATGATTCTCATCGACCATACTCCTACATAGGAGATCTCAAACCATAATACTTGCCAAATATTGGCCATCTTACATAATTCCAATAAATAGGAATTATAAAACTCAAAATACGCCATAAAATGGCAAAACATCTTAGAATCAATAATAACAAATAGCTTCGATCGTACAAGTCCGGAATTAACCGAAATAGTAAACGCACATGTCCCATACCATGTGTTTTACTAAATCACTTAATTCTCTTTCTCATACGTTCGAATAGTGTAAAAAGTGTATGTTTTATATATAAAATAGTTTACTAGAGAATACAAGCTTCTAAAACTTTTTCCCAAAAAGATTAATAAAACCAATATTTGAAATTCCTTTATTATAGGAAATAATAGATTTTATATTAGATTTTAAAATACTATATAATAAAAATTTAAATTTTTTATTTATTTCGAAAATCACTTTAAAAATGGTATAGTGAAAACTATGCTCGAAAACAATGAAAACAAGGAAGATAACTAAAGACCGATAACTTGAGTTCCATACGTATTCAATTCAAATTTCACCCAAAATCAATTCAAATTCTATTTAAATTTGAATTTCAAATTCTCCAAATATATCTAGCCTATATAGGAATCATAGCTCTCAAAACATCTCAAAACAACATAAACATCGAATAAGAATGAGAGCAAAAATAAGCTAATACAATTCTAAGTTCAATGAATGTTTGTTGCTATCATCTTGCTCTCAGGATAGCAACATACAACCATAATTTCGACCAAGTAAACTTTAACATTACAGAAAACAAAAAGAGTGAAACTTGTATCACATGATCTAATCTTTTTGAAACATCTATAATTATCAAATTTGGTTTAGAAACGAAGAAGTTATGGCTAATTTTTTTAGCTTCAAACACAGAGCAAATATAGATTTTGCTATCGGGATAGCAGAAAGAAAATTCAATTTTGACATAGTAAATCTCAAAATTATAGAAAACTCAATCATGAAAGTTGTAGTACATGATCTAAGCTTTTCGAAGCATATAAAATTGTCAAATTCCGACCAAAAATGAGAAAGTTATGGTTAATTTTGTTTCGGCTTCAAACACAGAGCAAACATATGTTTTGCTCTCGGGATAGCAGTAGAAAATTTTGGTTTTGCCATAGCTAAGATCAAAATTATAGAAAAATCAGTACATGAATATTGTATCACATGATTTAAGCTTTTCGAAACATCTAAAATTATCAAATTCCGATCAAAAACGAGAAAGTTATAGCTAATGTTGTTTCAGCTTCAAACATAAAGCAAATATAGATATTGCACTCGGGATAGCAGAAAGAAAATTCAATTTTTACATAGCTAACCTCAAAAGTATAGAAACTCAATACATGAAAGTTGTAATACATAATTTAAGCTTTTTGAAACATCTAAAATTATCAAATTCCGATCAAAAACGATAAAGTTATGGCTAATTAATTTTCAGCTTCAAACACAGAGCAAATATAGATTTTGCTCTCGGAATAGGAGAAAGGAAATTCAATTTTGACATAGCTAATCTCAAAATTATAGAAAACTCAATACATTAAAGTTGTAGTACATGATTTAAGATTTCCAAAGCATCTAAAATTATAAAATTTGGATCAAATACGAGAAAGTTATGGCTAATACACTACTCAGTAGCTAGATTTTGTGAGTTTATATACTCACCTTGATGATTCGTGGTAAAAGCTCGGATTGTGGCAGAATGTTTGAAGCTTTTCGCCAAGAATAGACCATAGAAACCTGAGTTTAGCTCTTAATTTCTCTTATTAAAACATAGATTATCCTTTTATTTTTGGTGACTAAGTATAGATTTAGAGGAGATGAAGAATGTGGCCATTGTTTTGAGCTTCAGAAGTTTAACAGAGAAAAGGAAAATGAATGTACGTACAACAGCTTCTCACTTCTCATTTCTTATGTTAACAGGCTAAGGTTAGGGTTAGTTAATGGACTCAAGCCCAACAATAAAAGAAATTAGATTGTGTTATTAATTTGACCACTTATTTCATGTTACAATGTATACTAACAATGAAATTTACACTATTTCAAGTTCCACTTCTTAAAAATTCATAAAACTAACACTCATGAGAATATACAATCATATTGTACTTAAATAAAAGATTATTTACATAATTAAAACATATTTATTACCATATCTCCCTATTTTAAAGAAACTAGCAAATTTTCATTATTAATTATAAAACTCATTGTAATTAATGCTATAAATTTCACAAAAATCACATTCTTGTGTAGTAAAATTCTATAACTCATGTCAAATAATTTTATACTCAAATTATATTTTTAAAACTCAATTCCATGATTATATTCAATATATATTCCATTTTAAAATAATCACTCCTTTTAAAAAGTATTAAAAGAAGTAAATATCAATAATTTACAAAATTATTGCATTAACTCTAAATAAAACACATTTTGCTCATTTTATTATCTCAAACCAACTTAATAAAGTTTATATTAATAAAGTTTTCAAACTTTATTTTTCTTATTTTATTCTTATTTATATTGTTTATTCACAATAAACAATAAAAATCCTCTATTTATTATTAATTAACACTATTAAATTATAACCTTCGTTATAATGTAATATTCTTAGGTAATCGTTAAAACCATGGTTGTTACAGTAGACTTCTTCAAGATTCCTAAGAAAGGAGTATTTTGTTAATCGATAGGTTTTGAAGGTTAAAATTTTCTCCTTGAAATCCCTTTTTAGCTTGAGAAATTTACTCAAGAGTTCTTTTGAAATGAGAGTGCCTAATGATTTTTTATCCTATGTATTTCAAAAGAAAAATGAACTAAGATATAAAGGAATGAGAATTTCAGTAGTTGTAAAGATTGTTTAGATTTGTAATATAACAACATGATCACTCAAATTCATGCAATATAGTCTCTTTGTAAAATTCAGAGATAAATTTCTCTATACTAAACTTGAGTTTTTAAGGAGGGAGAGTATGCAAGGAGAGTGAAATGGCCTTAATCCTGGAAAGGTTCTAGCGTTCCCTAAGATAAAGATCAGATGGATGTTCATTCAAATATCTATCATTTAAATGCCTAAGTAAACCCCTGCTATTTTTCCCCAGAAAGAAAAAATAAATAAAGAGGTTTTTGGAATAAAATTTATAAATAAATTCTACTAAAATGTCCCTATCTTCAATAAGCATCTAAAAGAGTGTGGTTAATCCACATTCTCTCTTAGAAATCTTCCCCGATGAAGGCGGGATCTTTTCAAAAGCCAAGCTGCCCATTTTCTTCAAAAAGGTTTAATGGATCAACATAAATATGAAGATGCTTATATTTTTTGAACAAGTTGTCATGATCTTCAATCAACTTCATAGTTTCTCTGTTTAGTTGCAACACTCCTCTCTCACTCTTCTTGTACAAAATCTCAAAGTAACAATTATTTCTTTTCCTTAACTAGAACCAAATTTATTAACTAAGGCTAACGGATAATTATAAACATTAAATACAACAAACTCTATAACAAATTTCTCGTACTATGTAAATGAACTTAAAGTCGTAATTGTGTGCTGAACAGGAAGCGTCACAACCTAGGTTCGGGCCACTTTCGATGGCAATCCGATTCACAAAATAGCTCTTCGATCTAAATGATTCATTCTTATGGCCCTCAAATAGAACCACGACACAGCGCCCATTAGCTTCACGTGCAAGAAGGCAACGAAGTGCAGTTCAAGAGACAATAGCAGAGTGAAGCAGCCATGGCACGAAGTTCCTTGCCTTAGCTTTATATCGTTGGTGCCACCTAAATGCCTAACCAAGTTTCCTCTGTGTCTAATTCTTTGTTAGTAGTTTGAGTATTTTGCTAGGGTGCCTTCTTGAGAAGCACTATGAGGGTCAAAAAGTTCTGAAAGATTATCATAAGTAGAAGGGCCTAAGTCATGACCCCCCGATTTGTTGCCACCATCTTCTGATCCATCAAGATCCAAAATAACATCACCCCCATCCACATCATCATTATCATCATTATTATCATCATCACTTTCATTTTCATCATCATCCTCCCCTTCGTCATTATCCTTATCTTCGCTTAGTGAAGGATCATCAAAAGATTATATTTCTTGAAGGTCAATAGGAGCTTCTTTTGGGAATTCATCTTGAAGTGACCTAGAAAATCTTCCTAGCTTGAGATCCAATTTTGTTTTAAATCCAAGAGTGTAGGAAAGTTTAGTTTAGGATAAACCTCATGTTGTCAAAATATGCACTATAGAGAGAATTTTTATAACATCTTTCCCTAATTTTAGGGAGAGCTATATTGATGAAGTTAGAAAATTTTCATTTGACATTTTTAGTGATGTTGTTTGCATAAACGAGAGTGGTCACTTCGATTTCCCGTCGATTAGCCATTTGAGCCTTTCCTTTTCTAGCTAGCACAAGCTATATCTCCAGGGCCTTCACCTTCCTTCAGCAGCTAACTTAGTTTTTCTCTCCTCTTCTAGAATAGACGCGAGTTTTTCCTTTTCTGAGATAGCCTCATTCTTCTCTGCTACAACATCAAATACTTAACCTTCAAGGAATTTAAATTTTTTCATCAACGAAGAAATTTGCTCCTTTAGATCTGGGGCTAAGCCGATAGATCATGAGAAGATTGTCGGAGGACTAACATATGTTTGGCAACCAAAAATAGGTAACATGCATATAATAAAAAAAATGTATATAGAACTGAAAATTCCATGAAGAAACATATCATAAGGTGTTGTTGAGGGAGGACATGAAGATGATCCTTAGAGAAGGTAGAAGATTGTAGTGTGTTAGAGAAGCCAAGGATAGAGAATGAATAATTGAACGAATTAAGCCCTCAAAATTGGAAGGAATATTTTTACTTTGAGCCTCCAAGGAAAGAGATTTAGAGGGAAGAGTCGGGCCTAATTCTTGATAAATACGTCGGAGAACGGAAATAGACATTGGAATCGTAATATATATATATATATATATATATATATATATATATATATATATATATAAGGACCTGGAGTGTGTCCAACCTCTATTTGATTGTGGAGATCTTGAACTAACAGAATAGGATCAACAGAGACAGATTCTTTGTGGACCTTGGACACATCTATGTTTGATTCTTCTTTAGTAGTAATGAAACTTTGGCCTTCTCCGAGATGAGGCCTCTTGTTCGGTGAAGATTTTAAGTCACTGGATAAACCCTCGGAGCCCTCTTTTCTTTTGTGACCATTCGCATCAATATTCTCAAGCGCTTCAGTTATAGAGTCCTTAATAGGGGCGGTAGTAGTAAAGATGACTGAAAAAGAAACACGAGTCCTAGCCTTTTCGGATTTACAGGTTGCGACTATAAGAGCAGAACCTAAATCAGAGTAAAAACCATATGATAGTAATGCAAGAAACTTTGCTAAAAATTTAATAAGAACTTATCAGTAGAGTCACAGAGACTAAGGGAAGATTAGAAAAATAATCTTTTTTACCGGCAACCAATGCTTGTTTCCCATAAGCGTCTCTCTTCACCATAGGAAGTTCCTTAAGAACCTTATGGTTCTCCAGGATTAGGTAATATTTCCTAAGATTGGCTTTAGTGAAGATCCTATGTCTATCTCTTATAGTTTGAGATGCTAAGCTAAAAATACCAATTGCAGCAGCAAAGGAAGGATTAGTCCCCTTAGAAACAAGACCTGAAAAAAGGATGATCAGTATAAAACAACATAATACAATATAAGTAATAAAGGAGAAGATGACAATATTTACTTGGAACAGAGAAGGACCCTCTAATTTTAGGATTATGGCTCTTAACATAGAAGAATTGGTTCTTCTAATCTCTAGCTTTAATAATCAAGTTAGCAATTAGAAATTTTCTGAGGAGAAGATGATACACGGTACTCATTAGATGGTTCGCTACTTTAACGGGAGTTACTAATGAGTAGAGGATATTAACATTGAAAGAAGGGAGTTCAACTTCCCTAGCCATGATTTTAAGGCAGCTCAGATAAGTGTAGGAATTGGGTAGCAATTATATCGGGGGAATTCCTAAATGATCCAAGTATCTAAAAAAGAAGTTAAAAAGAGTTAGGTGGCTTGAATGCCAAATATAGATTAGCTTGAAAGCAAAGAAACCATCCAGAGGATTTATGTATCCAACTGGATGTTCCCGCTACTCTGGCTTCTACATTAGTAATCCTGAATTGCTGTAGGATAGTGTTGACCTCATCTTGAGTGTTTATAAGAGAATGGACGAGCATATAGTCTCCTTTTCCCAAGGAAGGAGAGGATTTAGAGCCTTTATCAGTTTTCTTACTAGCCATTTATCTGCCAAATGATGTTACACAAGTTCAGGGAATTATTATACATTCTGTAAGAAGTTTGAAATACCTAAGAAAAGGTTAAGGATTAGTGGAATTCCTCATTATGGATGCAAAAAAGAATAATTAAATGGCTAACCATTGAATACTTATTAATTAAAAACTATTCGATTCAAAGCAGAAAAATTCCAGAAGCATGACTAGTTATCGTATTTGCAGCAACTTGATAATTCACTGAGTAGTCCATGGATAAATGTTGAACCTATAATAAAATGTCAAATTCTTAACTACTCAGCACCTTCATAATTAATCAAAAAATAATTTATGATTATTGATTCCTAACACAATGTTAAGTTCGTAACTATCCAATGGAGACCATAACAAAGAATCAAATTTACATTATGTTATCGAGTTTACAATAATGGTCAATCATCGGGTCCACGACGAGGTGTTGATCTCATAAATCATTTATAAGTTCAAGGTTGTTTAAAGTTACTCTAACTAATTATCGAGTTTAATGTCAAATTTATAAACAATCAATGAATTCATAACTAATTAAAAATGCTATAATTGTATGCCAAACACATAGTGAGATATCGAACTTACATGAAATATTGGATTTGTAACTATATGACAACCCATGAAGTAGTTGTCGAATTTATAAGATTTTCGAGGTTATAACTAAAATAACAATCCATCAAACAATTGTCAGGATCATAACTGGTTATCAAATTTCTAAATAGTTGTCGAACCCTTAATTAATTGTCGAGTCTATAACAAGTAAATGAAACCTTAAAAAGGTTTTGAATTTCAAATTAGTTGTCCAAAAAAACCGATAAATTTGAAAACCTGAGATTTTGTGATGATTTATTTAATTTTAAATAGGATATCAAATATTTCACAATTAACCAAATTTTTAATTAAATGTTGAATTTTAAATAAGTATCGGTCTTATCAACATTCAACATGAGCGCTCTAGGAAATTATCGAATTTATAAAGTTTTCAAATTTGCAATAGCTATCAGATTATCAAGTTTCTCTCAACTAATAGAGAAATATTCTGCGATCAACATCTAAATACAAACATCAGAATTCTCTAAATTACAAAAACACTCAATCAATCAAACCCTAATTTTAAAATTAAAAACACCCTCTTTTAACATTCATCTAAATCAATTAGAAATAGATGTCATACCTTGAATTGAAATTTGAATGCTATGAAAATCGAGGGATTTTGATTAAAAATATGGAAAACAAGATTACTGATTAGCTTGGCAGTAAAATTTTGGCGAGGAAGAAGAAACAAATATTTATAGAAAAAGAGGAATATGATCTGGGACGTTGATTTCAATTTGAATGAACGAATAAGATCAAAGTGGAATGCTAATGGGCGATGATGTTAATATCAAAAGCGACAATATCAAATATCTATGCGGTAACATCAATATCAAGGCGACAACTTAAAGAATCAGATTATACTAATGTATAGGGAGCTCCTTCTATACTGAGGGGGAGTGGCAACGTTACTACAAATACAGATATTAAATATCTAGAGAGGACATCGAGCATAAAGAAGGAGAAGTAACTAGGGGATTTAATAAAGGATAACGAGCCTAAAGCAATCCTGATAAGGCATCGAACCTCAATAACCAAGGGGTGTCAAATGCTCAAGTGCAGAAGGAATGTCGAGCTTTTGGTGGTATCGAATTCTAAGAAGTTGACAAAAATGAGAAATATCAAACATAAATGCAACAAAAAAGGTATTGAATCAGAAGAAAACCAAGCCAGTAGACAATCAGATTTAACATGAAAAAGATACCGAGCTTCCAAAATGTCCAAAAAATCAATAAGTAGAGAAGAAATACCAAATCTTTAAAAGCATCGAGTTTTTACAACCAGCAAGTATTTTGAAAATTTAAAGCAAATAGACGATGCCTAACACTAAAAATGGAAGAGGATAACAAGTGCCTAGTAGTAAGAAGGTATCGAATTTCTAAAATGGCGATGGAGATACCATGCCAGTAAGTATTTAAGGGTGTCAATTTTCTACAACATGAAGTGTTAGTCTGTGAAATGATGGTTTTGATGACAACAACCTTAGAATAGTTTATAGAATATAAATACTAACATTATAAGTTTAGATACATATGTAGTGCAGGATTTAACCATGCAGGTACTAAGAAAGATGACTGTACAGTATAGAGATTCAAGATATCAAGATAGAAGACTCATGAGTATCAAGATTATCAAGAGTTCAAGATTTCAAAGTTAAGTATTTTTTTATTAGGAATTTTGTTAAAACTCATAGAAAAGCATTGGCATCTTAAAATCCAATTTATTCATGGAATGGAATCCATTTCGAGCCTGAACCTACGAAAAATCTAGTGGAACATTGTTTTGTATCCGCTAACTTTTTATTCAAAATGATTTTTCAAAATTACATCCTGTTTTCAAAATGTTTTCAAAACATTCCTTTTAAAAAGATTCAAACGCTTTATCCTGATTTTAAATAATTTTAGCCTCAAAATTATCTTTAATATCAAAGTCAAATTATTCCTGATTTTAAACTATCTTTTAATATAATGTATTTAACTTTTAAATATTTATACTTAGATTTAGAATATAAAATTAGAGTTAAATTCTATATATATTATTCTCTCTAGTTACTTATGAATTTTAACTATATTCAAGTATATTTATAAAGTTTAAATTAGTTTCAATATAAGATAAAGGTTATTTTCAAAGAAAATCAAAACATCAAAAAATGCTTTGGGATGTCGACATGCCTATATACCCCATGTCGATATGGTGTCAGTTGAGTTCAAAATTTAAATTTCAAAAGAAGTATATATTCGCCATAACTCTTCACGAATGGACATGGCTGTTGTTCGTCTATAAATAGGGGTTAGTTTCAACGAATTTAAGATCAGATTTTCTGGTTTTTCACTCCTCTTCTTCTTCCACTTTTCTTAATACATATTCTTATCATTACTCTGCCGAAATCAACATTGAATCGAACTCGATTACTTCTAGTTTGATTCTCTATCACTCTTTCTGCAAGATTCTCAGTGCTATTCAGAGTTATAGACTTCTTTGTAATCTATTAAGCGAGAAAAGGTGTGATTGTAGCCTTGAAAATCAATCAAGAAAGAAAAGGTGTGATTGTAGCCTTGGTAAATCAATTGGGTAAACTTGTGGCCCGGAAATCAAATATCTCTACCCAAAGAATCAAAATTCTGGACGGTATTCCTCGTAGCCTTGAAACTGAGGGTGTAATTGTACAATTGCTTTTGAAAGGAAATCTGTACTTGTGTTGCGGGACTTGATGTAGGGTAACTCCGAACCAGTATAAACCCTGTATGTTCTTTCCTTTAATGCTTTTATTTTATTTCTGCATCTGTGCTTGTTTCTGTGATCATATCTGTGTCTGTATATTTCATATATCGGTGTCTAAATTAACATAAATCGAAAAAGATTTAGTAATTCTTTATTAACACTATTTACCCCCCTCTAGTGTTAACCCTAGCCTGAAGATCCGTAATCACATTTCTCACAATTGGTATCAGAGCAAGGGTTTCAAAGTTTCACAATCTGATTTTTGAAAAAATTTCAAAATGGCTACCAACACTGGTACTGTTACTAACACTAGTATCCCTGTCACTAGTTCATTTGTAGAGGGTCGGTCTACTGTTAGACCACCACTTTTTAATGGCAGTAACTATGCATATTGGGCATGAAGGACGAAAATATATTTACAATCTATAGGATTAGACACTTGGAATATCACACAAACTGAATATTCTAAACTCACAACTAATTTTGCACAGTGGACTACTAAGCAAAAGACTTTTGCACAAAATAATTCTAAGGCAATGAATATTCTGTTTTGTTCACTAGATAGAAATGAATTCAATAGAGTGTCAGTTTGTAAGTCTGCATATGAAATCTGGAAAACTTTGCAAGTTACTCACGAAGGAACAAGCAAAGTTAAACAGAGCAAAATTTCCATGCTCACAAATCAGTTTCAATTATCTAAAATGAATCCTAATGAGTCTATTTCAGATATGTATAGTAGATTTCAGGATATTGTGCATTCTCTAATATCTTTGGAAAAGGAATTTTCTGAAGAAGATCAAGTCAGAAGAATTTTAAATTCTCTAACCCCAGAATGGGGTCAAAAGACACTTGCGATCGAAGAGGCAAATGACATCAGTACTTTAAAGATAGAAGAATTAATTGGAAATCTAATGTCGTATGAAGTTCAAATGATCGGAAGAAGAGAAAGTAAAGCATCTGAAAAGAAATCAATGGCATTCGAAGCATTAACCGATGGATCATACTCAAACAGCGATAATGATGAAGAGATAGCCTTTATGACCAGAAATTTTAGGAAATTCCTGAAATATAGAAAGATGAATAATCCCAAGAGAAACAACTATAAGAATTCTGAAAATCAGAATGTAGTGCCAAATAATGACAAATGTTACACTGTGGTAAACCAGGCATTTCAAAAAAGACTGTCCGTATCCTGATTGGCAAAATTGTCCTATGATCAATGATCCAGCAAAGAAACGGAAGCGTGCATTTACTGCTACTCTAGATGACCCAGACTCGTCCTCAAGTGATGATGATCAGAAAACATATAATTCGAATTTGTGTTTCACAGCTATTCATGACTCAGACGAATTCAAAGAAATGGACTTAAAAAAAGGTACACGTTTACAATACAATTGGTTGAAATTGCTTGCTTAGAATTAGTTGTTTGATTGTTTGATTGATTGGTTTTGAATTGGTGTGTTGTTTGAATTTTAAAATTTATTTTCTATTTTTTATTATTATTTCATTATATTTATTATATTTATTATTTTTTAATAGTATAATAATATTTTCTGAAATATACTTGAAGTTTAATAATATTTCAGATATATATATAGGCATTAATAATAATAATATTTATATATATTAGAGAACTTAGGAAAAATCAATTCATGAAAATTCAAAGGCACATGTCGACATGGTCCCTACCATGATGTCGACATGGGTACCTAAATTTGAATTCAAATGTTTGAATTTCCCTCCACCTTTTCACTTCATTTAATTCTCTGAAAAGCTACTTTTTGACCAGAGAATATGTCCTTTGAGAATCAATTTATTCACTATCTTTTATCATATCTTTTCACTCTCATTTTCAAATTCGAACTCTTTCTTCATAACTTCAAACTCTCTACTCTCAACTTTAATGGCTTCTTCAAGCAACCCCTCCACCATGAGAATTTCCAGAAAATCAAAGAGCAATTATTCAATGATCCGAAGGCAATAAAAGCCTACATCAATTATGCTAACTATGCCAAAGTCCATCCTGGAAATTTTGCTATTTTTCAAGATTTTTCTTCTTATGAACTTGATTCTCTTTTTGCAAACAATGAAGTTCTTAGTCTTATTGATGCTTCTCAAAATGATTTTGTTTGCTATCCAAATCTTGTCAAAATTTTCTATGCTAATTTAAACCGTGGATTTTATCATGGAAATGAGGATGGAATTTGGAGTAGTGTCAAAGGCACTAGAATTGTTTTGAATTGTGATCTTTTGGGTACCATTCTCAATTGCAAGTGTACGGGAATGGATCTTTCTAATTTTAAAATCGATGAAAATGATCTGGAGACATTTCATCACATTTTCGAAGGGATTGATAATTTTGAATTCAAAAATCATAATTTTCGACCAAAGGTAAGAATTGTCAATCTTCTTTTGCAACATACTTTGACACCAAGATCGGGGAATTTTAACAATCCTACTTAAAAAGTTTGCAAAGCTCTTTTTGCTATTTTCGTAAATTATGACATAAATTGGGCTCGAGTTATTTTGGATGAACTTCATCCTAAAAATCTTGAAATGGGTGAGAATACCTTATACCATGGAATTTATCTCACTCGAATTTTTAACTATTTTAGAGTGGATTTCAAAGGCGAAGAATTTTTTTCTAGAAAAGTTTTCAACCATTCCAACATTTCGCTTATGAAAATTCCTTTTTTTTTCAAGCTTATGAGACCCTTGCCAAAAAAGAAGAGCGTTTGGCTCATGAGGAAATGGAAGAAGAGGAAGAGGAAGAAGAAGAAGGAGAAGAAGAAGGGGATGAAATGGAAATTGAAGAAGAAGAAGGTGAAACCTCTTTGGAAAGCATTGACTATGCTCCTAATCCATCCACCAAAACCCTTCTCAAAAACCAAAAGACGATTGTTGAGAATCAACGGATTCTTAAAAGATCCGTTAGTAAGAAGTTGGACAAAATTTCATCCAAGATGAACAAGTTCATTTCCCAAGTCAGCAAGAAACTTGGACGATCTTCATCTTCATCATCCTCTAACTAGTCTTATCTTTTCATATCTTGTTGTATTTGTTTTAGTTTGCTTTATTTAGAATGTTCATGTAGTTTGTTGTATGCTTAATCGATGTATTATTGTAGTATGCAATGAAATGAAATTTCCTTTCTATTATCTATCTTATCTTATCTCCAGAATAAACGTAAGTATAGTGTATATACATATACGTATACGTATATGCATATACGTATATACGTATACGTATATGCATATGCATATACGTATATGCATATACGTATACGTATACGGATACGTATACGTATACGTATACGTATACGTATACGTATACGTATACGTATATGCATATGCATATACGTATACGTATATGCATATACGTATACGTATACGTATACGTATACGTATACGTATATGCATATACCATATACGTATACGTATACGTATATGCATATACGTATACGTATACGTATATACATACATATATGTATATATATATATACATATATCTATATATATATATATACAGACACAATTATTCACAAAATCAAATTAGTCATAATTTTTCACCGACCCATGTCGACATCCCCTATATGACCATGTCGACATGTACTGGTCAGAAATGACAATTGATTTTGAATTTGAAATTTGAATAACTAACAAATGTCTATTCATTTCAAACGAATTTCTACACCTATAAATACCCGTTTCTTCCAGAATTCTTCACTGAAATTCATTTCTTATCATCTATATCCTTTATTTCTTTCATAAATTCAACTATGGCTAATCCTATTCGCAATCTATCCGAAAATCTTGAAGAAACTCGTAATTCGTTCAAGAATATTCTCTCGTTTATTCTACGAAACTAGCATCACTTAGAATTGAGTCGAATGCAGATGATCAAGGAACAAGAAAGGCACTTTAATGCGATACGATGGATGATCTCCTCTCTGCACAAGGATGATAACGAAGCACATCCTCTTGTCTCTCTCACCATTGACAATGATAATTGGGATGCTATTAAGGCAGACCCAATCTTTGGAGAAGAAGGATGTGTGGAAGTTCCATGTAACGTTTGATTTTGCTTTATTTGATTTGCTTGAATTGATTTGGTTTGGATTGATACTCTGTGTGGATTGATTTCTTGATATTGGTTTGAAATTTGTTGTATAAAACATATATGTACATTGAAATGTATATAGACTTTGATTAGTTATCATGTTTATAAGTATAATTATTTCTTAATCTATATATTCCGTTGTATAGTTTATCAATGCAGGTACTGAAGAATGAGGGGGAGTGAATTTTTTTGTTGATGACAAAGGGGGAGAAATATAAAATATGGTAGTTAGGCATAGATTAAGGGGGAGTTATTAGGGTAGAAGTAAAATTTTATAAACAAAGGTTGTCATCATAAAAAATGGGGAGATTGTTAGTCCGTGAAATGATGGTTTTGATGACAACAACCTTAGAATAGTTTATAAAATGTAAATACTAACATTATAAGTTTAGATATATATGTATATGCAGGATTTAACCATGCAGGTACTAAGAAAGAAGACTGTATAGTATAGAGATTCAAGATATTAAGATAGAAGACTCATGAGTTTTTCAAGATATTAAGATAGAAGACTCATGAGTATCAAGATTATCAAGAGTTCAAGATTTCAAAGTTAAGTATTTTTTTATTAGGAATTTTGTTAAAACTCATAGAAAAGCACTGGCATCTTAAAATCCAATTTATTCGTGGAATGAAATCCACTTCGAGCCTGTTAAAGGGATGGAACCCTAAGTAGGATGAAACCTACGAAAAATCTAGTGAAACATTGTTTTGTATCCGCTAACTTTTTATTCAAAATGATTTTTCAAAATAATATTCTGGTTTCAAAATGTTTTCAAAACTTTCCTTTTAAAAAAATTCAAAACCCTCTATCCTGATTTTAAATAATTTTAGCCTCAAAATTATCTTTAATTTCAAAGTCAAATTATTCCTAATTTTAAACTATCTTTTAATACAATATATTTAACTTTTAAATATTTATACTTAGATTTAAAATATAAAATTAGAGTTAAATTATATATATATTATTCTCTATAGTTACTCATGAATTTTAATTATATTCAAGTATATTTATATAGTTTAAATTAGTTTTAATATAAGATAAATGTTATTTTCAAAGAAAATCAAAACATCAAAAAATGCTTTGGGATGTCGACATGCCTATATAACCCATGTCGACATGGTGTCAGTTGAGTTCAAAATTTAAATTTCAAATGAAGTGTCTATTCGCTATAACTCTTCACTAATGGACATGGCTGTTGTTTTTCTATAAATAGGGGTTAGTTTGAACGAATTTAACATCATATTTTCTGGTTTTTCACTCCTCTTCTTCTTCCACTTTCTTTAATACATATTCTAATCATTACTCTACCGAAATCAACATTGGATCGAACTCGATTACTTCTAGTTTGATTCTCTATCACTCTCTCTACAAGATTCTCAGTGCTATTCAGAGTTATAGACTTCTTTGTAATCTATTAAGCGAGAAAAGATGTGATTGTAGCCTTGAAAATCAATCAAGAAAGAAAAAATGTCATTGTAGCCTTGGTAAATCAATTGGGTAAACTTGTGGACCGGAAATCAAGTATCTCGACCCAGAGGATCGAAATTTTGGAGGGTGTACCTCGTAGCCTTGAAACCGAGGGTGTAATTGTACAATTGCTTTTGAAAGGAAATCCGTACTTGTGTTGCGGGACTGGATATAGGGTAACTCCGAACCAGTATAAAATCCGGTGTGTTCTTTCCTTTACTGCTTTTATTTTATTTCTGCATCTGTGTTTGTTTCTGTGATCATATCTGCGTCTGTATATTACATACATCGGTGTCTAAATTAACATAAATCGAAAAAGATTTAGTAATTCTTTATTAACACTATTCACCCCCCTCTAGTGTTAATCCTAGCCTTAAGATCCGTAATCTGCATTTCTCACATGTAGGATTGCCAAAACTAAAGATATCAGGGGTGTTGAACCTCTACAACACAAATTGTTGTAAAGTATATAACATAAGAAGGATGCCACACTACTAAGGTTGCTGAAAATCTTACTGCAAATGGAGGATGATGAGTCCCTATGAGTAATAAGCATATGATGCATCAACTGTTATTAAGCCTCTGTGGCAGTAACTATTGTGGAGCATCAAATAACAAAGGATGTCGAGCTTCAACACTAGTAGTTTTGAGCTTTTATAGATAGCAAGGGACATTGAAACTTATACAAGTAAGAGGTACCAAATCTCTAAAAGGAGATGCCAAAGTTCATTAGCATATACAAGTAGAAAGTGCCAAATCTCTACAATAAGATGCCAAGATTTATTAAGACAGAGCTATTAGAACCATTGGATTCATGGTTGTGCTATTGTCCATCATCCCCACAGGAGCACTCTTATAAATAGAACCATTTGGCCATTCGAAAGGGGGTGAATATTTTTTTTTGACTTCTTGATGTGCACATAAAAGTGCATATTTCTACTTCCATATTTAACCTACTTTTATTTAAATAAATGAACATATTAGGGTATTTTACATGTTTAAACCAAAATTTAAATTGTTTTCAAATTTATCATTTATTCATCTCATTTGGGGGTAAAATGGTAATTTTGTGTATGATTTAATTTGAAAAAATTTCTTTGCACATTTTTAAATTTATTTGTAAAAAATGAAGTGCAAATACAAAGAGGGTTCATGGATGAATGCATGTACATATGTTGAAGGCAAATGAAGGATGGAAATAAATGAATTCATGCAACATAGAGGAGCTCACAAACCCACTACCATATGATCCATAATAAAAAGCCCATGCACATGCTAATGCAGGCTTAAAGGCATGTTAGTGGGGATAAATTAATTTCCTAATAATTAGTTGGAGGTTACACTTTCTAAATAGCATTTTAGGCAGTCCTCTAAAATATGAATTAGAGCTTTAAGCATGTATAAATACCCCTTATGTATTATGTAATTATCTTCTTACCTTTTATGCAAGTTGTAGCCACAAAATAAAAGATAAATAAAAGTTTCTTTCATGGCTTCTTATGCCTTGTTTTTACTTTCATGCAATTTTTATTTATGCTTTCTTTTATGGTCTTTTATTCTCTTATGCTCTCTTTTAATTCTTGTAATTAGTTTAGTTTTATTTCATGCAAGTAGTTAGCTCTCTTTTATTTTAATAGATCTCATTTTCCTTCTCTTTTTATATTGAAATCATTTTATGTTATCATATTTTCAAATATGAGTAGCTAAACCCCTTCAATTTAGGGGTAATGAAGCTCTCATGAAACAAATCAAATCAATACAATAATTTCACTTGTAGTCACTTATTTGTTCTTAATGGAAAATATGAATGATGGTGGTTTATGTTTATTTTTATTGAATTTTGACAGCCTATGTTAACATCTCAAATAGGCTATGCATAATTTCATTTAAAGCATAAACTACTTATCATTTGCCTAAGTGAATTTGATCATGAAAATCAAACTAGAATCAAAATTTGTTGGTCTATGTTGCTAATTAATAGTAAATAGATCATACTTAAAATAGATTTTATTTTTAATTTTCATGTCATTTTCAAGAGTGATGATAAGTAGATTTGAATGGTGTGTTAGAGTTTGACGATTCAAGTTGTGCTAATTAATAGCACAAATAAATCATATTTATAATAAGCATATCTATCATTTATACTTAATATTTTTATGAGAGATTACAAGCGAATTTGGTTGTTGATTTATATGAATGATTAGAAGTGGATTTGCCTCTAAATTGCACTTTATCATCATAGTTCATTCACTTTTTCTTTAGCTAATTTTTACAATTTTTCTTAATTTAAAACCACTTCAAAACTTTGGGTTAATTTGATTGAGTGTTACTGAAATTTAATTTATTCCCTACGGATCGAGCCGTACTCGCATACGTAATACAATTCGACGCCGTACGCTTGTGGTTTAGGACGGATTAATTTTTCGGCGATTTTCTAACCGATAAAAAATTCGTCGTTAACAAGTTTTTGGCACTATTCCGAGGAAATGCAGTTTGATTTTAATTCTACTATTCAAGTTATTTTTGTTTGATTTTATCGTGTGTTAATTCTGTGTGTTGATTTGCATTCAAAAAAAAAAGTTATTTTGTGTTGTGTGTTTGTTGTGTTTTCTATTTGCGTTTGCATTTGCATTTTTCTACTTAAAAAAAAACTTCATTTCATTGTTTGCCTTTGTGCACTTCAATCCATATTCATTCTTGTGCATCTTGTTTTTCATTGATCACCTTGCAATTGCATTTCATTTTATTGTTTGGTCACTTCAGGTTTTTTTAATTTTACATTTCATATATATATATATATGCATTTCATTTCATCAATTGCTACAGGCATTTACATTCACTTCTTTTCTTTGTTTTACATTCTCTGTTTTACAAAATTTGCATTTCCTTTTATTTTTGTAGGTCTTTCTCTGCTGAAACAGTTCACCTCAAACTGCTCTAGCTCCTACTGCCACTACCTGCTTCTGCAGCCTACTGCTGCTACATTCACTGCCCCAAACAATCACTTGCTTCCATTTACAAGTATCACCATCTTCACAACACACCAACTTCATCACAGCACAATTCACCAAACTTCTGCACATTCAATAACCATGCTTCACCACACTCCCTTATCACTTATACTTCTCCTTTGACTCAACTCTCTACAGAAAACACATCAACACCAAGCATCCTCCTCTATACTACAGTTCACAACTTGCCACAATCAAACCATCACAAACTTCACAACTGCCTCAATTCCCTTCACTGCTGCCTCCCCTGCCATCGCATTAGCAACATACTCTGCCTTCACCTCAACCTGCTCCATTCTATCACAGCCTCAAACCATCACTCCATTCAACCACAATCAACCCACTGTAATCAACAATAAACAATTTCAAACAATCCCAACCATCAACCCACTGTCATCAACACATTTCACCACCATCGTCACTGTTACAATGAACTGCCAATCCCCTCTCTGTTACAAAACTGCCTACAACTCCATTCACTGCCATACCATCGACATACATACATTACTACAATAAATATACGGCACATTCTCCTCCTCTACCCAGCTCTGCCTTACCGCACAACTACTACAAATCACCATTTCTTGAAACAACCACTTCCTCACCTCTGAAAAACTCAAACTGCTGTACACGCACTCAACCTTACAACAACCACTTGATCAAACTTTGAAAACTGCCTCCACCTCTCCGCTCCATCACCAAAACACAGTCCTGTCTACAAACTGCTACTTCACCAAGTAATTACCTTCAACTTCATCAAGCTATCACTTTCCTGCTACTTCTCCATTCAAAATCCCGATCTGACATCCAAAACCACCACGGCGACCTCAGCGCTCCACCTCTTTGAACAATCCTCCCTCAATCGCCTCGAACAAGACCAGAAATCCAAGCAATCACCTGCGATTCACAAGCAGGACATAATTCTCATTATGATTTCAAAATTCTCAAAGCTGAATTGAAAATCAGTTTTAATTTTTTTAGAAGGGGAAAGTCGACATTTTTTTTAACAGAGAAAAGAAGATTGAGAAACTTTTGTGGGTAGCGGGTTTAATATTGGGTTGAGTTCGTTTTTATGTTATTTTATTTTATTTTTAGTTTATTTATTCAGTTTATTTTGTTTAGTTTGTTTTGTTTAGTTTGTTTTGTTAAAATCCACTTGTTTTATTTTTAGTTGAATATTCAATCTTTTGTGTTGATCTTGTTTGTTTGTTAAGGGTTTGTTTTGCTTGTTTAAAAAAAAAAAAAAAACTGTATATATCTTGTTCGAAATTTCAGGTTGCAAAAATAAAAAATCAAAAGGAAGAATCGCTTGCTAGTGTACTCTGTGACAAATAAGTTGCTTGCTTTTAAAAAATAAAAAGTCGTCGCTTTAAAATAAATTACTAATAATTCTACATGCGCTGGTATCGTTCCCACATCTCTTATTTTTATTTTCCTTGCACTGTTTAGGTACTTGTATTTTTTTTAAAAAGGGGATTTTTCAACAAAAAAACAATCAAACCTCATTCATAATTGCATTGTTAATACATATTTAATTCTGTTTTGCATTCATATCATCTTATATTCTTTACTAAAAGAAATAACTAAATCCACATAAGGTGGGGGATTTCATCATCCTTCCTTGGCCCACAAATTGCATATCATCATAGAATTTGCTAATAATAACGGTTAGATTTTTGGACTTAAGTGACTTACGAGCTCACCTAGGGCTTAATAGTGTCTTGACAAGTTGTCCTCTTTCGACAGTTTAATTTCTTGGTGTCTAGGTTATGGTAGAGCAATAATCATATATAAATGTTATGGTGATTTGTAAATGTTATAGTGATTGTTTCTCTTAAGATACTTAAACCTTCGGCTGCATTGCTACGGTGATTCGTAGTGCACCGATAACTCATGTCCATTACCTGAATAAGAAACATCATGTTGGATCAAGACAAAGTGTGGTTATACAATTTTTGTAAGAAGCTATTAAGGACAGAAAATTTGTAATTAAGTCCTTACTTACTTAGTTCATTTTGAAATAAAAAATAATAGTCTTTTTAAATCTTTTCCTTTGAAACAAAAAAAAGAAAAAAATTTCAAACAAAATAAAAAATTAAAAAAGCATTTTTCTTAAGTTTTAAATAAAAAATCCAACAAAATAAAAAAATCTTTTCACAAACAAAAACTAAAAAAAAAATCAAAAACATATAAAAAAGAAAAAGTTTGAAAATCCAAATGCCAAAAAATAAACAAGAACAAAATCTCCCTTTTGAAAAATAAATTTCTTTTGGTAAATATTTTTTCTTTCAAAAGAAATATGTATTAAAAAAAAAAATTAGTTTTTCACTTCATTTCACCTTCTAAACCTTATTTTCGTTCTCTTAAACTCGATACTCACTTCTTTCTCTCCTTGTCTTTTTCCTGTGCATGAGTACTTAGGCTCGCGACACAACAACGAATCGTTTAAATCGAACAAATGATACTCCAACAATGGCATACGAAAATGCCCTCGAACTCTCATGGACAGATTCTTTCCCGATGTAGTTTTTATTCCTTCTTGTATCACATTACCCGCACCAACGGGTAACCATTTCGAAATTTATTCCAATCATATTATTATGCTATCAAAATTTGGCAATTTTGAACATAATGACCCATTTGAACAAGTTGAAAAAGTTTTTGCAACCATTATTCTCCAACAACTTTGTGACGATGAAATCAAATTTTGAACAAGTTTTTGCAACCATTATTCTCCAACAACTTTGTGACGATGAAATCAAATTTTGGTAAATTCCATTCACCCTTACCAATTATGCTGAAAAATGGTTGTACAGTTTACCATCAAACTCGATTAAAACGTGAAAAGAATTTGTTAAAGTTTTCTTAAAAAAGTTCTACCCCTTGGAAAAAACAACTAAAATCCCAAACGAAATAGTCAATTTTCATCAATTCAGGGGTGAACCTTTCGAAAAATATTTTAAACGATTTAAAGAGCTTTTGATAAAATGGCCATATCATAATTTATAAAAATGGACTCTTTGCCGAATCTTATACAATGAACTTGAAAATAGCTCACAAACCATGCTTGAATCGATGTGCTAAGACAATTTTCTCGCTCAACATAATGATGATGCTTAGCAATTTCTCGAAAACATGGCTGAAAAGTCATTCCAATGGGAACGTTTTAACGAAAAATCCATTTCTCACTATCTAGCGCACATTCATATGACATCTTTGGCTTTGGAAGCTAAAATTTATTCAATGATTAATAAATTCAACAATGTTTTCTCATTAAACCAAATGAACCTAGCTTCCCAACTAGTGTGTTATAAATGCAATGATCCGAATCACATAGCCGATAAGTGCCTTAATTCGATAGAACAATTCAATGCTTTCGACAAGGTTAAAAGCGATCCACTTTCTCCAACGTACAATCTTGGTTGGAGATATCAACCTAATTTTGCATGGAACCAAAATAATTCCAACTTTAATTTGGTTTGTCCCAATTTTCAAGCATTTTCGAATAATGCTTCGAACCCTCCCTTTCAACCCAATCATTTTTAATAAAATTTTGCGCCTCCATCCTAAATCAACCGTAATAATATTTTGCTCCCTAAGGCGATAAACGTTTGTCTTCACTTGAGAGAAGTCTTGAAACTTTGGCTAAAGCAACCAATATAAGCCTCTAATCAAAAATCAATTTGAAATTTTTTTTAACCTTATACATGCATAATACGAGTCAATCGATTGCTAATTGAAATGCAAAAGAGTCAATTCGCCACCTCTGCGAGTGAATATGAATGAGGCGCATCCCCAAGTCAGCCAGTTTCGAATCCTAAAAATCAAAACACGAATTCGAATCAAGTCCATGTTGTTCAAGATATAAATGTAACCCAAATGAATGCTATCACAACTTTGCATTCCAATAAACAAATCAATAATCAAGCTATTAACCCAAACGAGTTACCGAAAACTCCTCCTGACAATTCAAAAACAAATGAATTTGAACAAAACATTGAGCCAAACATTGAATCAAATGCCAATCCAAATTTTTCTTCTAGTCAAGTAGACCAACCTACTGAGTATCATGTTCCATTTCCACATCACCTTCGACCCAAGAAACATTCTGGCCAAATGGAAAAGATGTTGGAAATTTTCAAACAAATGAAAGTTAACATCATTCCACTCGTTGATATCTGTCAAATAGTCCCAACTTATACTAAATTTCTTAAGCACTTATGTACTCAAAAATGACACACTCATGTAATCAAGAAATTTTCTTAGTTGCCGGACTTAGTGAAGTCTTGTCCCAATCAATTCCCATCAAATACAAAAATCCTGGATGTCCAAAGATCTCATGCACGGTAGGAGACAAAATGATTAATAAGTGCTTACTCAATTTGGGTGTGAGTGTCAATTTGATTTCTTATTCCATTTACCAGCAACTTGGCTTGGGTAAACTAAAACCGATAAAAGTAACACTTCAATTTGTCGATCGTTCGATAGAGAAATCCATAGAAGAAATCAAGGATGTACTCATCAAAATCGGTCAATTCATATTCCTCGTCGATTTTATCATTTTAGAGACCCAACCCGTGAATAATCCAATGAGCCAAATTCTATTGATTTTAGGTTGACCTTTCTTGGCTACTTCAAATGCTCTAATCAATTGGCGAAAAGTTCGATTAAAATTTCTTTTGGAAACATGACTTTGGATCTTAACATTTTCAATCTTGAAAATCAATCGAATGAACCATGTGATCAAATGCTGGAAATTAGCTATATTTAAGAAAATTTCGATAAAGAAAAAGTTGACCTAAACCATGAAGGCAAGACCAAATACGAACAACTGTTTCTAGATGAGCCTAACGAGATTGAAAGCGTGCTTCCATTTGGACCCATCGCCATTGAAGTAGAACTTCAACTTAATTCTTTGATTGAGCAACCCCCGAGGTTGGACCTCAAACCCCTTCCCGTTCACCTTAAGTACGCATATTTAGGTGATATAGTTAGGTTATAACGAATGTTTCCCATCATAATTTCTTCAACTCTCTTCTTTGATCAAGAAGCTTCCCTACTTTCAATTCTATCAAAAAACAAAGAACCAATTGGATAGTCTGTAACGACCCAGAATTTCTGTCATTTGAAATTTAGATATTTAATTGATTTTAAATATCAACAAGTAAAATTTGTAAGTCGAATAATTTTTATTTCGAATATCTGGATTTAATGGGATAATTAAATCGATAATTTAATATTTGAAATTGTGTAAATAATTGAAAATTGGGTTTAATGTGATTAAAAATGATTTATAAAGTTATATTAAATCATATTAGAGTCAGAACAATGTTTGCGAACTTTAAAAATTTAATTAAAAGTTAATTTGTGAAAATTGAATATTTTAATATTTAATCGACTAGTGAAAATAGCCATTTTTCAAACGGTCTCGGATTTCAACGAAACTAGTTTCAACGGATCCGTAATGTCAAATTATAGTAAGGTTTTAAATTTCGTGTCAATCGGATTTAGGGTTTGTCCGGGGCAAGCCAAAACGGATAGAAATTTGTTTAATCAATTTAATTTAAATTTGATCGTTCGTTGCCGTAACTCGCACAGATGATCGAATTGGCTCTCGATACCTATTCTATTGTGTCCGGAATGTGGGGTAAACCCTAGAAACGCCAGTCACCGTGCGAGATTTGGAGTTCGGAAAATTTCGGATGAATAGTAATTTGTGAATTTTCTATAAAAGGCCTCCATTATTTCCATTTGCAACAAAAACCAAAACCCTAATTCTCTTCTAGCCGCCAGTTTGTTCATTTATGGCCGAAAATGGTTGATCTTTTCCCCTTAATTTCTTCAAATCCACACATCTATTCGATAAACTTCCAACACGAAAAACGTAGAGCTCGAGATGATCTTTCAATCCATACGGTTGTGATCAAAATCAAAGCAGTGGATCGGCGGCAAAATGTTGACAAAGGGCTGACGTTTAGAGCACGAAAACCAAGGCAACATGTGACCGAGCTCGACCATACTTGGGGCGTTGATGGTGTAGGTGGAGGGTTTCGTGATGAAGGCATCTGATCGATGTATATGTCGTTGAAGATGGTCGCGAAATTCAGCGTGTTTGGGCGGCCGATAGGTTCACGCACGCTCGTGTTACCTGGGAAGAAGGAGGATATCGCGCACAACCACGATTTGATCAAAGGGTTTGGGCGGCACAGATTCATTAGGTTTATAAAATATAAAAGAAAATTTGTAAATTAGTTTATTTAAATTCGTTCAAACTTTGTAACGTCATATCTCTTTCATACGAGGTCGAAAACGCATGAAACAAATTGCATTGGGTTCGTATTCGTGAACATTACGCAATGGAGTTGGACTGGAGTCGTTTGGAGCTAGTGAAAATTTCGGGTAAAATTAAACGCGTGTTTAATTTTATTCGAAATAAAACACTATAACTGTTATCGGAAACTCAAGGTGAGAACTTCTCACTCAATCGAAATTGTTTCGATTTAAATTTTAAATAGTTATATTTAAAATTGCTTGATTGTGTGATTGGATGATAGTTATTATCTGTTGTATTGAAATAGACCTTATACACCGTAATTAAGCGGATGTTTTTTTATTAAAAACATATACCGCGATAATTCCAACTTGATATGGAATTGGTATTATATATGTACTTGGAGTTGATTTTCCTGCATTATATAGCGGATGAGACTTTATTGCTCCGCATAATAGCAGATAATATTTTATAAATCCCATATACCGCGATATTTCACCTCGAAGTGGAATTGGTATTGTGCTAACATCTTTGGATGCAAGGAAACAGGTTGGAGGGATCCAACTGGATTCCTCAAATGATTGAATTGGTTTCAATGTTGTGTGTTGATCTATTTATAATCTGTGTGATTATCTTTGTGATTGAAATCGTTAAAGGCTAAATTTTAGCCAAATATATTTTTGGTATCGTTATATACTGAAATAAGTAAAATGTGGATTTTCGTAATTTAAGTTGAAAATTTATAATTAAATTATTTTTGAGAATCATATAAATTTGAAGGAAGGAATTTTTAAAATGATAAAGTTTTATTTTTATCTTATTGAATAAAATTCCAAAATATGGTAAAAAGGCTTGATAAATGGATTTTCGATAATATTATTCAAAGGTTGAAAATTTGTTCAAAATATGGATTTTAAAGAGTTGGAAAATAAAAGAACTTGTATTCTTTACAAAGGAAATTATTTTGAAAAGAAATAAATTTAGAAATCCATTTGGGAATTGATTTTGGTAATTGAAAATAGATCTTTTGGAAATCCATTTGGAAATTTATTTGGTGTTTTGAAATGAATTTGGAATCAATTTGAAAATTAGTTTGGGGTTTAGTAGAAATTGATTTCAATTTGAAATTTGAATGAAATCCACTTAGTGTTTAATTTCTTGGAAAATCAATATGGGAATTGATTTGGTGTTTTTGGAAATCAATTGAAAACTGATTTGGCGTTGAAAGTGAATAATTGAAATTGATTTGAAAACTCGTATAAAAAAGCGAATATTTGGAAGTGTGAATTCACACAGGAAATTTATAAGGGAAATTTGTTTTAAAAATAAACATTGATTTATTTTCAAAAGTGTGGAAATAAATTTACGGATTTGGAACGTAAATTTAATAAATCGGTAAGGATTTATTTAATTGTTTTGAATAAAACATTTTGAAATGAAAGTGTATCTTCCCTGGAAAGCCGAATAAAATTTCTGAATAGCTTTGAAAAATATATTATTCACATATATAAAATTCTAGTATTGATTTTTAAAAGGATACTTTGAAGAAATTTACCTCTTAAATTATTTTAAATCCTTTAAGTAAAGATTTATTAAATTGTTTATAGAAATGATTATTTCTAAGATTTAATCAGTAATTGTTTAGAAAATAGTTATTTAAATAGTTATACTCTATTTACTAATTTTATATAAAAAAAAATTAGTTTGGGTTTAAGTTTATATAATATAGGTATAACATTTTATAACTAATATTTTAAGTAAAGTGTTTAAAGAAAAATAGTTTTATTTAAAAGAGTTTTCCAAATATATTTTGGATAAGTAATATAAGTTAGTTTTAAAGTATTTGAACTCGGCAGATTTCCAGTGAAAATGAATAACTATTTGGAAGTGTTTTCCGCTTAAGGAAAATGATTCGAAATTTAATTTCAAAAGTTGTAAAGGTGAAAATTGATTTGAAATTTGTTTTCAAATGGTTGAAATATGGAAAATATATCTTATAAAGATATTTTGATAATAAATAATTTGGAAAAATTATTTGAAATCGGGTGATGTTGTGAATATTGATTGATAGTTAAATAACCGACTATCAATATTGACCCTTAAATGGCTATTTGTTGTGAATTGGTTGAAATTGAATACTACACTTATTTTTAAATTATTGCGCTCGTTATTTGGACTACCCATTCCGAATAGGGATACCACGTAATGGATAGCATTGAAGACTGGTGTTGAAGACCGGGTATTTGTCAAAACGATAGGATGACCTATCGATTGTCTCTGCACCGTTAGCTACGGTATGGAGATTTCCTTTGTGATGGGAAATTCGATCGGGATTGTGAATACCCAGATTGCAAGGGCTTCTTTGGAAGTGCCTTCTGTTCTGTTCGAACCCGGAACAGACTTGTATGGTTACATGTCTGAAATTACATTTTGAGATATAAAGCAGATTTCTTTCAAATACATTTCGGTTGGTGGCGGATAATTTATTCTCTTAGTTAACACCCTTCTCTGAGACGTACGAGCTCAGAGGTTTTGTAGTTGAAGGTTATCAGCGATATACTCCCAATTCGGTAATGTGGCATGCTGAGTGTTGCTGCGTGATGATTATTTATTGATCATTTGTTGATCAAAGCGTGGATTTGTAAAAAACGTAGCTTTGTGGACGAGACTTCGTCAGACCTCACACCCCGGGAATGGTCAAAACAGGAATATGCGGCAAGGTTATATGGGTCGCTCCCTTTAGGGTATGTTATTTCCTTCTGGAAAATGGTGGTGTCAGGTATAGAGCCCTGATTCTTAACCTATGTGGTTGCTCTAATCTCATTTTTCTGTGTTGCTTGGTGATCGAGGGCCCTCGGATAAAGGTCCCAAAGGACCGGGGGGTGGCATATTCGTGTAGTAGTTACCTAGTTACAGAGGTAACCCGGCCTTGTGTTGACAGAGATCTGGTTAAGTTCTCGGTACGTCACGCCAGAGGCGATCCCATGTGGCTGTAGGAAGTTCCTTAGCCTGACCATTTGTTGGAAATCCAAATAAACAATACGAGCCCTGTACGGTTTTAGTTGTATAACCTGCCATTTACTTATGGTGGCGCCCCACTGTTTAAATGGTAGCCATAGTAGGCATAGTTCGGAATGTCTATGTTGGCTAAGATTAATATTCTATTTTCGAAATGCTTTCTACACTATGCACTAATAATAATATCAAAAATGATTTGTTTTGTGTAGTAGCATCTTTGACTATCATAAGGAGAAATCTCCTCCAATTCTGCGTTTGCATTGTATGTGTGCGGGGAGGCCTTATGGTAGTTTCATTTTCCAAAAGCATTGCGGATATTTTTCACTTCCCTTGTTGTTGTTGTTTTAAAGATAAATAACTTCTTTAGTTCTCACACCAGTCCCATGATTGACCTGGAGTTTATTGTTCCCTTCCTAAACTCTGGATGCACAAAATTTTCCACACGGGCAGCCTAGAGTCAGGTTATCAGGTCATTCTGGATTCAGGAGTGCTATGGAGCTCAAGTGGCGAGCTGGATGGCGAGGCGTACCACTTGTATATGATATTATCTTTTCCGCTGTAGAATTCAACTTGTAAGGACATGTTTGTATAGTTGTCCATTGTTTTGATTGTTGTATATTGTTGTTGTACACTCTGATGATGATGTGATGTAATGTAATAACTGAGATAGTTCTTTGTTTTAAAGATATTCATTTACCTATTATATGTTGTTCCGCTGCGATATGTGAGATTCTGATATTGTTTCTGTTCTGTTTCCTTACTTCTTCTATCTTTTTCTTCTACCTCTTCTTTTTAATCATAACAGTTCGGTTTTCCGGCATTCGATTGTGCGGTATTTGATACAGTGGATGTAAGAATGCCGACCTTCGGATCTCGATAAAATCGATATGTTACACAGTCGATCGCCCATATAAAAGGAATTAGTCTTGCTCTTAGTGAATATCGTATCCACTTAATTGACAAAGCCAAGCCTGTTCGCGAAGCGGAACGAAGGCTTAATCCAAAAATGAAGGATGTGGTTCATGATGAAATTCTTAAACTTCTCGATAACGGAATCATATACTCAATCTCTGATAGTTCATAGGCCAGCCTAATTCATGTCATGCCTAAGAAGTCTGGATTACCGTTATCAAGAACGACTCTAACGAACTCATTTCAACTCGTACTCAAACTGTTGAAGTGTTTGCATCGATTATCGAAAATTAAATGTTGCAACACGACAAGACAACTTTCCTCTTCCTTCCATCGACCAAATGCTTAAATGATTAGCCGGCCATGAATTCTATTTCTTACTTGATGGTTATTCTAGTTATACCAAAATTCCAATGGTTCCTGAAGATCAAGAAAAAATGACTTTCACGTGTCCCTTTGGCACCTTTGCGTATCGATGTATGCTTTTGGCCTTTCCAACGCTTCTGCTATCTTCCAAAAATGCACGATTAGCATCTTTTCCTATATGATCGAACGCATTCTTGAGGTGTTTATGGTCGATTTTTTCATCTTTGGAAACTATTTTTCCGAGTGGTTACAACATCTTGAGTTGGCTCTTAAACGTTGCAAGGACAAACACTTAATGTTAAATTGGGAAAAATGTCATTTTATGATCAAACATAGCATTGTTCTTGGGCATGTCATTTCAAACAAAGGCACTGAGGTAGATAAAGTGAAAGTTGATGTAATTACGAATCTACTCATTCCAAAATCCGTCAAGGACATTCATTCATTTCTTAGACATGCTAGTTTTTATCGACGCTTCGTGAAAGACTTCAGTAAAATTTCTCGACCTCTTACGACTCTTCTTGAAAACACATTCCATTTTACTTTAATTCTTATTGTATTTCTATTTTCAAACATCTTAAAAATGAACTCATTTCCGCTCCCATCATTTGCTCATCCAATTGGGATCTTCCTTTCGAAAAAATGTGTGACACTTCTAACTTAACAGTTGGTGTTGTCTTAGGACAACGCATCAATGAAATTCTTCACGTCATCTACTACGCTAATGTGACTATAAACGATGCTCAACTTAATTACATAACCACTGAAAAAGAGCTTCTAGTGGTAGTCTTTGCACTCCAAAAATTCCAGTCTTATTTGATTGGCTTACATATTACGGTTTATACTGACCATTCCGCTCTTGGTATATTTTTCCTAAAAAGGATGCTAAGTCTCGTTTGGTCCGTTGGATCCTCTTACTCTAAGAATTTGACCTTACGATCAAAGACAAAATAGGATCAGACAGTATCATTACTGATCATCTGTCACATCTTCCAAATGCACCATTTTTTTAAGGATCAAGGAGAACTTTCTTGATGAACAACTCGTTTCTGATTCTATCGATCCATGGTATGCCGACATAGTGAACTATTTTGTCACTAAGGAATTCCTTCATTCTGGTTGAAACAAGATAAATATAAATTTCTTTCCCAAGTCAAGTACTTCTATTTGGACGATCCTTACTTGTTTAAGTACCGTTCTGACAAAATCATTCGACATTGCATTCCAAATTGTGAAATCAAGAGTGTTCTTTCATTTTGTCATGACCAAGTGTGTGCTGGTCACTTCGGTCCGAAGAAAACAGCCGAAATAGTGCTTCAATGTGGTTTTTACTTGCCTATGCTTTAAAAACTTGCATTTGATTTTTTTTAAACTTGCGATCGCTGCCGAATGTTAGGAAGGATCCCTCAAAGAAACATGATGCCTTTGAACCCCATTTTTACGATCGAAATCTTTGACGTTTGAGTATTGACTTTATTGGACCGTTACCCAATTCTTTCAAAAATCTGTACATTATTCTTGCTATTGATTATGTCTCCATATAGTTTGAGGCCATTCTTTGTAAAATAAATGACCATAAAGTTATTTTAAATTCATAAAAGAAAACATCTTTTCAAGGTTTGGAACACCTTGCACAATAATAACCGATAGTGGAACCAATTTCTATAATCATTCATTTGAAACTCTAATGAAGAAATACTCGATAACCCATAAGTTATTAACTCCTTATCATCCTTAAACTTATGGTCAAGTTGAAGTTTTAAATTTCCAAATCAAACAAATTTTGGAGAAAAATGTGAATACAAATTGAAAAGATTGGCCAGAAAAATTGACAGATGCGCTTTGGGCTTACAGAACTACGTATAAAAACAATCTTGGGATGTCTCCTTTTAGGCTTGTATATGGTAAAGCGTGTCATTTACCCATTGAAATTGAACACAAAGCATTGTGGGCTGTTAAGAACGTAAACTTTGATCTTGAAAAAGCTAGCGAAAGCAGAAAATTGCAACTCAATGAATTAGAGGAGATTAGGAACGACGCATATGAAAACAAAAAAATTTACAAAGAAAGAACAAAAGTTTTTCATGACAAGTTATCCTAAGAAAAATATTTTCACCAAACCAAAAAGTTCTTTTGTATAACTCTCAACTTCATTTGTTACCTAGGAAATTAAAATCAAGATGGATAGGACCATACATTGTACGTACTAGTTTTCTACACAGTGCCATAGAAATAGAAAACCATATGGATGGATCGATTTTTAAAGTCAATGGTCATCGTTTAAAACCTTACTTGGAATTGCCGAGTGATCAAAAGGAGGAGCTTATGACTCTACATGAGCCATACTGTCTAGCAAAGAAATGTTAACCCTCTCCTATAAATATGTACATATTTTTCTCCATTACACTCATTATATCATGCATTGACTATGGGGACGGTCAAAATTAAGTGTAGGGGGAGGGGTCTCATGTTCATTTTTTATTTTTCATGGTTTATTTTTCTTTTTTTTAGAAAAAATTCCAAAAAATATTTTATTTTTAGCATATTTATTTACTCTTGAAGAACACTACAGGATAAGTATATGTTTTTGGTTATTAAATTGAAATTTTTGAAAATTTATTTGTCTCAACAAAAATAAAAATAAAGTTTGATTACCAGTAACTATGGTTTAACTAGTATATACGAAGGTTCATAGGTGATAATTATGACGTATATTCTAATTGAAATCTTTGTTTAAAAGAGTAGTTGATTTAAAGTAAATGCGATAACATTTTTAATCTTCTAAGTTAAGTGGTGCTAAGATGATTTTGCATAACCCTCTCTTAGAAAAACGAAAAAAAGAAAAAAAATATAATAAAAACGGTTTTCATGAAAATAAGGAGCACCTAGAGCCATATGTTCACACGCAAGTGTGCACATTCGCCTTGCTTTGTACCTTGCTAACGTAACCCCAAAAGGCAATGCACGATTGGTACATCTGACCTCAGTTAATTTGGGTTAGGTGTATGCAAATAGATTTAATAAAAATTACCACATAACGTCATGTGTTCATACACAAGTGTGTACACTCGCCACACTCTGTACTTTTCTCACGTAAGCCGGAAGGCAGTGCATGATCAATATATTTGGCCTTAGTTTATTCGAGTTAGGTGTGTAAATAATAATAATGTTAATACTTTTCAAAAATAGAAAGAGCAAGCAATTGAAATCCAAGCACTATTTTCACTTATTTGATTCGACATGTTATTCAAAAGAAATAAAAATACCACTTTAAAAAACTTTGATAATCCACCAAGGATCCATTTCGTAGGTGCACTATGTTATCAAACAAAATAACTAGCCAAATAGAGTCTAAATGTGATGATAACTTAAATTTTTTGGAAGTTTTGAAGAGAAAAGGACTAATTTTTTTTGACAATGACCAAAAATTATTTTTAACTTACATGTGTCAATTTCAAAAGTAAATTCTTCACTTGTAAATACTTTAGAAAATTATCATCATGTAGTTGCATTAGAATCAACATATCACATTTGGATTTTGTGGGTAGTATATACTGAAAACCTTCATGAGACAACACTCGTCCTACTAGGGACACCTAAAGGTTTAATGGCTTGTTGCATATGCACGATGCAATCGTGTTTCCAATGAAAACGGATATATCTTAATTGGAGTTTATTCGAGGATGAATAGATTGATAAGTGTGGGGGTAATTTTTACTTCTACATTTAATTTGCATTTATTTAAATAAATGAGTATAGTAGGGTATTTTACATGTTTAAACAAAAATTTAAATTATTTTCAAATCATCATTTATTCATCTTCATTTGGGGGGTAAAATGGTGATTTTATACATGATTTAATTTGAGAAAATTTATTTGCACTGTAACGACCCAGAATTTTGAATAATTTAATTTGAAAATATTTAATTAATTTTAAATATTTGAATGATGGTTTGGATTGAATTTTCAATATAACTTTGAATATGGCAATTAAATTATAGAATTTAATCTATTGAGAGTTGAATAAAAATTTGAATCTTCAATTTTAAGCTGACTAAAAATATTTCAAAGGCTTGTAAAATTCATATTGATAATACTGAAGATAATAGAAGCTTCAGAATTTAATTTGAAAGTGAATTATACAGTTTTGGAATTTAACCGTTCGAATCGATATTTAAAATAGCCGTCCGAGGCACAGTCTCGGAATTCGACGAAACCAGTTCCATTGGGTCCGGAATATTGAATTATTGTCGGATTTCAAATTTCGTAATTTTTGGAGTTGATATGTGATCACACGGCGTGTAAACGCATTGAAATAAAATCGAATTTAATTTAAATTTAAAATTTAAAATGGTCAATAACACACCACGTTACCTTCCCTTAACTCACGCCGAGCATCACGCAGAAAATCACGATAGAAATCGTGAGAGCCATGTTCGTTCGTTTTTAAATATCTCGTCCCCCTCTTTCTGAAAAAAAAAAAAGAAGAACGAAATCAATTCTCGTTCAAATTCTTAATCAATGGCCGCAGCCCCCTTGTTCTTCAATTATAAATCCATATCGATGTTCAGAAAAAAAAAAAAAAAGAGAAAACAAAATCATGGCCGCGCGCGTAGGCCATGTCGCCGCGACCTGGAAGTGGTTCGAGCGGTGGCGATTCTGGTGCTCGCGCGTGGGGGTACGCGGCACGAGGGGCGGCGACGACTTGAGATGGTGGCGCGCGTGAGGCAACTACTGGGGATGGAGCGACGTGATGTCGCGATGCAGGGGATTTCGCGCGCGAATGGAGTGGTGGCTAGGGCTTGCAGCGGCGGCGGCAGTGGAGGCCGAAGGGGCGCGCGCGTGTGCAGGAGAAGGGTGCGGAAATTCGAAGGCAGTGGTGGCGCGAGATGTAGGCGGCGTAGGGCTCGGCAAGGAGGAGGGAGGCGAAGCAGTGGATGTCGAGGCGCGATGGCGACTGCAGTGAACGCGACTCGCGTGAGGGTGCGCAGGCGATGGTGGATGGGGGTTTGCAGCAGCTAGGGCTTGTTCGATTCGAAGGAATTGCAGTGAGGTATTGAATTTAATTTAATTTAATTTAATATATATATAAATGTCAGTAAGTTAATAAAAAAAAAAAAACAGTTATGTAGATATATATATATATATATACACACATTTTAAAATCACTGATTAGTTTAGAAATTTATAAAAGGAAGTTTAGTTTTAATTCAATATTTTGTTAAACGAATTTAATTAAAGAAAATCAGTTTGAATTTTTAATTTTTAGTTTAAAATAAATAAAAAATCATTAACTCGAGATTGAAATAATTAGTTGGATATATTTAAATTTTAGGGTGAGTTAATTTAATCTAAATTCATTTTTTTGAGTTACTAAGAATAATTTATTAAAAGAAGGAAATTTGGTTTTAAAATTTAATTGTAGTTAAATAAATATTTTGATAAGTAAATTTAGTTGAAATTTAAATTTCCTCAAATGAAAATGTTTAAGAGTAACTTGTTTAAAAATTTAAAAAGGGAATTTGTTTGGAATGAGTGATTAAACCCAAATTAAATTTATAAACTAGTTAAATCAAATGAAAATTTATTATTCGATTTATTTAGAATATTAATAAATTTGTATAATATTTATACAAGGTATAAATGGAGAAAACAAGTTGAATTGGAAGTGGATTGCAAACGGGAATAAAAGGGTGAGAACTTCTCACTCTAAAGGATTTATTTGAATTTTAAAAAGTTAGCTTTAAAATTTGCTTGACTATGTTGATTGAATGCTTGAATGATGATTGTTATATATATATTGGATGTGAATAGACCCTATACGCCGTTAGTAAGCGGAGGTTATTTATTACACACATATACTGCGATATTCCACCTCGAAGTGGAATTGGTATTATATTATATATATAGCAATATATATATATTGGCATATGTATATATTGCAGTTGATTGATTTCCCGCATTTCTTTTTAGCGGATGAGACCCTATTGCGCCGTTAGTAAGCGGATATATTTTTATAAAATCCCATATACCGCGATATTCCGTCTCGAAACGGAATGGTATTGTGCTAATGTCTGTGGATGCAGGGAAACAGGTTGGAGGGATCCAACTGGATTCCTCACAAATATTTATTTGATTTCATATATTGTGATATTTGATTGTTTATCATGGATGATATATGATGTTTAAAGTTGTGATTGACTATTGATGTGTTGCATCATCGGATCCAATTTTTGAAATTTAAAAACAACGATTTTAATTTCTAAAGTGATTTTTGAAAATATACGTTTATATAATATTTTTTTGGAATTGATTTATTATAAATAAATAAACGTTATAATTTTTATGTTATAAAAATTATGATTTTTGAGAAATGTAGTTAAAAGTTGATTTTTGAGAATATGGGATTAATGATTTGACAAAATAATTTAAACTGGGATTTTTGAATCTATTATAAAATGAATAAAAGTGATGAAATTATAAAGAACTGTGAAGATGTTTCAAAAGAATAATATAAATTGTTTTATATTAAAAAGATTTATAAATTGATATTTATAAATTAAAAATATAAGAATTATAAAACAAGCTTTTATAAGTGTTAGAATAAATTGTAAATGAACTTCATAAATAGAAATGGAATTATAGAATTTTAACGATGAAGTTATAAATAGAATTTTATAAACAGTATAAATTGATTTATATAAAAGATTTACAAACGGATATTTGTAAATTAAAATATTGGGATTATAAAACGAAGTTTTTATAAGAGTTAGGATGAATTGTGAATGAATTTCACAAATGAATGAATTTATAGAATTATGAACGGTGAAGTTATAATTGGAATTTTATAAACAGTAGGTTTATAAAATTTGTGAAGTTATTTAAAAGAATAAGATTTTCGATAAATAGATGAATCTTATAAGTTATAAGATTTATAAAATTTGTGAAGTTTAAAGAAATGATTTTCTAAACAAATAAATTATAAGTATTTAACTTATAATATGAAATTTTTAATATATCATTGTGATATGAATTGAGATAAGTTAATAAAGGAAATTTATAAAAGGAAGTTGTTATAAAAGAAATAGAAATAGAATTTATAAACATTGTTTTATAAATTCGCAAACTACTTATTTTGATAAGTAAATTGTTGCAATTTATTTATGAAGTTATATTCATGTTTTAGACAGTGAATAATTCCTTAAACTAAAATGAATAGAAGTAATGAAATTGGTTAACAATATATTCACGTTTTTGAATAGTGAATAATATGTTAAAGAAATTATTTAGAATGTGATGTTTTAAATAAAATTAAAACGATCTAATGATGTTTTAAAATATGTTGAGATTTGAAATCATAGATTTCAACAATTATTGTTGAAATAGATGTTTTCGAGAAATAAAAGGAAATGGTAGATTATAACACTGTTGTTATAATAGATGATTTCCGAAAGGAAATGTTTTGTATAGTATTGGGATTTATATATCTATTTTAATTTCGAATCCCTATACTAGTGATTTTGGGTTGTCGTAACGATGTTTTACGCAACATTCGTTTTGGCCCAAATAAATATGGTTAAGTGAAATGATTTCCTTAAAGGATGAAGTATATACTTAATTTCGATTAGGGTATATTAAATATTTTCTAAGTATAGAAAATAAAAAGATCTGTGAATTACTTATTTTTAATAAGTATAGAAATGCTTTTCCAATATTAAGTGAATATTTGGAACTTATCTTTTTGAAGATAAATTGAAAATAAATATTAGAAATTGAATGGAAATCATATATCCATAAATATTTTGGATTGTAAATTCAATATAGAATTTATAAATGGAATTGGGAAATTGGGTTTAAGAATAAATATTGATTTATTTTTAAAAGAATGGAAAGAAAGTTGATATCTTCTAAAGATATTTTGGGGAAATAAATAATTTGGAAAATTATTTGGATTCTGGTGATGTTGGCATATCCATTGATAGTTCAATAACCGACTATCGATATTTACCTTTAAATGGTATATGTTGTGATTTGTTTGAAATTGAATGCCACACTTATTTTTTTTAAATAAGCGCTCACTATTCGGGTTAACCGGGAAAGGACCATGGGGTCGTATAACCCATTCCGAATACGTGATACGTCATTATGAATTGCATTCGAAGACCGGTGTTGAAGACCGGATATTTTCGAAAACGAAAGGGTTTCTTGTCGAATGTCTTTGCATCGACTGGTCCCCGGTATAGAGACTCCATATGTGATGGGAAGTCCGAACGTGATTAGTAAATATCCGGATTGCAAGGACTTCTTTGTAAGTGCCTTCGGTTCTGTTCGAGCCCGGAACAGACTTGTATGGATTGTGTGTCTGACATTACAAGTTGAGATATAAAGCCGATTTCTTTCAAATATATTTCTGTGGTGGCGGAGAATTTATTCTTTTAGCTTAACACCCTTCTCTGAGACGTACGAGCTTAGAGGTTATATAGTTGAAGTTATCAGCGATATATTCCCAATTTGGTAATGTGACATGCTGAGTGTTGCTGAAATGATCATTGTGTTGATTATTTGTGATAGGATCATTTATTTGATCGTCTATCTTAGTGATCATTGTGTTGATCATTTGTTGACCCAAAGCATGGCTTTTGTATAAAGTATGTTTTTGTGGACGTGACTTCGTCGAGCCTCACATCCCGGAATGGTCAAAACAGGAAAGAAGCAGCAAGGTTATGAGGGGTAGCACCCTTTAGGATGTGTCCATTTCCTTCTGGAAAAGGGTGGTATCATGGTATGGAGCCCAGATACTTACTCATGTTGAAAACACTTTATGATTGTGTGAATTGATTACGAGCGCTCGGTTGATAAAGGTCCCAAAGGACCGGGGGATGGCATATTCGGTCAGTTGTTACTCAGTTAGGAGTAACCCGGCCTTGTGTTGGTAGAGATCCGGTTTGGTTCTCGGGGATGTCCATCCAGAGGCATTCTCAGTGGCAATGGGAAGTTCCTTGGCCTGACCATTTGTTGGAAATCCAAAGAAACAATACGAAACTTGTACGGTATTAGTTGTAGAACCTGCTATTCACTTATGGTGGTCACCACTGTTTGGATAGTAGCTATAGTAGGCATACGATAATGGTCGTATGTTGGCTAAGATTTATATCTTTATTTTCGAAATGATTTTCCTCTACACTATGCACTAATAATAATATCAAATATTATTTTAAATGCGTATCAAGCATCTTTGACTATCATAAGGAGAAATCTCCTCCGATTCTGCGTTTGCATGTGTGTGTGTGCGGGAGGCCTTATGGTAGTCTCATTTTTAAAAGCATTGCGAATTGAATTAAAAATATTCCTCTATTTTGATTTTAAAGATAAATAAACTGTTTTGAGTTCTCACACCAGTCACATGACTGACTTGGAGTTTATTGTTTTCCTTCCTAAACTCTGGGTGCCCACCAATTTCCACACGGGCAGTTAAGAGTTAGGTTTATCAGGATATTCTGGATATTCTGGAGTTGCTGGAGGCAAGCTGGATGGCATGGCATATTACTTATATAGTATTTCTTTTTCCGCTGCACTGTTTATTGTTGTATGATGTTGTACACTCTGATGATATGATGTAATGAAATATAATGAAATGTAATAACTGATATAGTTCTTTGTTTAAAGATTATTCATTTATTATCTATTATATGTTCCGCTGCGAATTGTGAGATTCTGATGTGTTCTATTGTTTTCTTTCTGTTCTGTTTTTCTTTCTTTCTTCTTCTACCTCTTTCTCTTCTTTCTTAAAAACCCCCTCATTGTTCGGTTTTTCGGCAACGAAAAATCGTGTCCTGACAATGTGGTATCAGAGCTGTTGGTTAAGCGAAAACCATGGTTCTGTAGGGTATTACTCGTTAGAGATAGAGTCAGCAGTACTCTAGAATGAGTTTGAGTGTAATAATAGATATGAGCGCGTATTTGTTAGTGAATATAAAATTGTTTTGAATCGGGTAAATGAGAAAATTTTGCCCAAAACTATTTTGAATAGAAAAGAAATGATTTTCTATGAATTATTATAGTATATGGTTGCATGATTGTTAAGAAGTGATAATATTGAATTATTATCATTAGTATATAGGAATAAAATAAAATGGATTGAATTCAAGTAAACTAACTTGATAAATTATTTATTCATGGACTAATGAATTGGAATTTGAATTGGTTAAATTAAAGTTTAGTCGTGAGCTAAATTTGAAAATAAATTTGAATTGTATATAAATTCAAGTAAGAAAAAAAAAAGAAATAAATTGAAATTTCCTTTGTTAGTAATTAAGTAAATTCGTGATGAATTGAATATTGAAATGAATTAGTGGATGAAACTAATTGAAAGTAGTAATATGAATTACTAAATGGAAGTTAATCGTTAGAATTCAATATTTAGAATTGAGAATTGGATTCGAATGAAATTTAAATTGAGAATTGAATTCAAATTGAATTGAAATTGTGAATCGAAATTGAAGTGTAAAATTTAATGAAAATGGATATGCAACTTCAATAGTGAAGTAAAAATGTATAAGAAACATATGTTGAAAATTTTGTAATAGAAATGTGCAAAATGGTTTGAATGTTGGATTTGGATGCTACTATCAGCAGGTTATACAGGATTATAAAGGAATTGAAATTTTGATTTCGAAGATAAAATTGAATTGCTCGACAAAAAGGTACGTATTTCAATTTTAATATGAGATTTGATGACTTTCTTCTCTAGCCACTTGGCTTTTCTCTTTTCTTTTTGATTCTGAGGGGCCGTGGTGCCATTTTGTAGTCGTACCGATCGAGCCGCGCAAAGGAAATGCTGGCGAAATTTTTCGAAAATTTAGGGTGTTAGAAAAATTTTGAGAAAAATTTGAAAGTTTGAAATTTGAATTTGAATTTAAATTTGAATGGTTAGTAAAACAATGTTGGTTGAAACTTATAATTGAAGTTGAAAAGCTAGTTGAAATGATAGTGAATCTCTAGTAAAAAAAAATTTAGGCTAGTAAGTTGATAAAACTATTTGGATTTTGAAAAATGATAGACGGGATAAGGGTATTCTTCTTAACTTGTAATTTCGGGACGAAATTCTTTTAAGGGGGAAAGATTGTAACGACCCAGAATTTTGAATAATTTAATTTGAAAATATTTAATTAATTTTAAATATTTGAATGATGGTTTGGATTGAATTTTCAATATAACTTTGAATATGGCAATTAAATTATAGAATTTAATCTATTGAGAGTTGAATAAAAATTTGAATCTTCAATTTTAAGCTGACTAAAAATATTTCAAAGGCTTGTAAAATTCATATTGATAATACTGAAGATAATAGAAGCTTCAGAATTTAATTTGAAAGTGAATTATACAGTTTTGGAATTTAACCGTTCGAATCGATATTTAAAATAGCCGTCCGAGGCACAGTCTCGGAATTCGACGAAACCAGTTCCATTGGGTCCGGAATATTGAATTATTGTCGGATTTCAAATTTCGTAATTTTTGGAGTTGATATGTGATCACACGGCGTGTAAACGCATTGAAATAAAATCGAATTTAATTTAAATTTAAAATTTAAAATGGTCAATAACACACCACGTTACCTTCCCTTAACTCACGCCGAGCATCACGCAGAAAATCACGATAGAAATCGTGAGAGCCATGTTCGTTCGTTTTTAAATATCTCGTCCCCCTCTTTCTGAAAAAAAGAAGAAGAACGAAATCAATTCTCGTTCAAATTCTTAATCAATGGCCGCAGCCCCCTTGTTCTTCAATTATAAATCCATATCGATGTTCAGAAAAAAAAAAAAAAAGAGAAAACAAAATCATGGCCGCGCGCGTAGGCCATGTCGCCGCGACCTGGAAGTGGTTCGAGCGGTGGCGATTCTGGTGCTCGCGCGTGGGGGTACGCGGCACGAGGGGCGGCGACGACTTGAGATGGTGGCGCGCGTGAGGCAACTACTGGGGATGGAGCGACGTGATGTCGCGATGCAGGGGATTTCGCGCGCGAATGGAGTGGTGGCTAGGGCTTGCAGCGGCGGCGGCAGTGGAGGCCGAAGGGGCGCGCGCGTGCGCAGGAGAAGGGTGCGGAAATTCGAAGGCAGTGGTGGCGCGAGATGCAGGCGGCGTAGGGCTCGGCAAGGAGGAGGGAGGCGAAGCAGTGGATGTCGAGGCGCGATGGCGACTGCAGTGAACGCGACTCGCGTGAGGGTGCGCAGGCGATGGTGGATGGGGGTTTGCAGCAGCTAGGGCTTGTTCGATTCGAAGGAATTGCAGTGAGGTATTGAATTTAATTTAATTTAATTTAATATATATATAAATGTCAGTAAGTTAATAAAAAAAAAAAACAGTTATGTAGATATATATATATATATATACACATTTTAAAATCACTGATTAGTTTAGAAATTTATAAAAGGAAGTTTAGTTTTAATTCAATATTTTGTTAAACGAATTTAATTAAAGAAAATCAGTTTGAATTTTTAATTTTTAGTTTAAAATAAATAAAAAATCATTAACTCGAGATTGAAATAATTAGTTGGATATATTTAAATTTTAGGGTGAGTTAATTTAATCTAAATTCATTTTTTTGAGTTACTAAGAATAATTTATTAAAAGAAGGAAATTTGGTTTTAAAATTTAATTGTAGTTAAATAAATATTTTGATAAGTAAATTTAGTTGAAATTTAAATTTCCTCAAATGAAAATGTTTAAGAGTAACTTGTTTAAAAATTTAAAAAGGGAATTTGTTTGGAATGAGTGATTAAACCCAAATTAAATTTATAAACTAGTTAAATCAAATGAAAATTTATTATTCGATTTATTTAGAATATTAATAAATTTGTATAATATTTATACAAGGTATAAATGGAGAAAACAAGTTGAATTGGAAGTGGATTGCAAACGGGAATAAAAGGGTGAGAACTTCTCACTCTAAAGGATTTATTTGAATTTTAAATAGTTAGATTTAAAATTTGCTTGACTATGTTGATTGAATGCTTGAATGATGATTGTTATATATATATTGGATGTGAATAGACCCTATACGCCGTTAGTAAGCGGAGGTTATTTATTACACACATATACTGCGATATTCCACCTCGAAGTGGAATTGGTATTATATTATATATATAGCAATATATATATATTGGCATATGTATATATTGCAGTTGATTGATTTCCCGCATTTCTTTTTAGCGGATGAGACCCTATTGCGCCGTTAGTAAGCGGATATATTTTTATAAAATCCCATATACCGCGATATTCCGTCTCGAAACGGAATGGTATTGTGCTAATGTCTGTGGATGCAGGGAAACAGGTTGGAGGGATCCAACTGGATTCCTCACAAATATTTATTTGATTTCATATATTGTGATATTTGATTTTTTATCATGGATGATATATGATGTTTAAAGTCGTGATTGACTATTGATGTGTTGCATCATCGGATCCAATTTTTGAAATTTAAAAACAACGATTTTAATTTCTAAAGTGATTTTTGAAAATATACGTTTATATAATATTTTTTTGGAATTGATTTATTATAAATAAATAAACGTTATAATTTTTATGTTATAAAAATTATGATTTTTGAGAAATGTAGTTAAAAGTTGATTTTTGAGAATATGGGATTAATGATTTGACAAAATAATTTAAACTGGGATTTTTGAATCTATTATAAAATGAATAAAAGTGATGAAATTATAAAGAACTGTGAAGATGTTTCAAAAGAATAATATAAATTGTTTTATATTAAAAAGATTTATAAATTGATTTTTATAAATTAAAAATATAAGAATTATAAAACAAGCTTTTATAAGTGTTAGAATAAATTGTAAATGAACTTCATAAATAGAAATGGAATTATAGAATTTTAACGATGAAGTTATAAATAGAATTTTATAAACAGTATAAATTGATTTATATAAAAGATTTACAAACGGATATTTGTAAATTAAAATATTGGGATTATAAAACGAAGTTTTTATAAGAGTTAGGATGAATTGTGAATGAATTTCACAAATGAATGAATTTATAGAATTATGAACGGTGAAGTTATAATTGGAATTTTATAAACAGTAGGTTTATAAAATTTGTGAAGTTATTTAAAAGAATAAGATTTTGGATAAATAGATGAATCTTATAAGTTATAAGATTTATAAAATTTGTGAAGTTTAAAGAAATGATTTTATAAACAAATAAATTATAAGTATTTAACTTATAATATGAAATTTTTAATATATCATTGTGATATGAATTGAGATAAGTTAATAAAGGAAATTTATAAAAGGAAGTTGTTATAAAAGAAATAGAAATAGAATTTATAAACATTGTTTTATAAATTCGCAAACTACTTATTTTGATAAGTAAATTGTTGCAATTTATTTATGAAGTTATATTCATGTTTTAGACAGTGAATAATTCCTTAAACTAAAATGAATAGAAGTAATGAAATTGGTTAACAATATATTCACGTTTTTGAATAGTGAATAATATGTTAAAGAAATTATTTAGAATGTGATGTTTTAAATAAAATTAAAACGATCTAATGATGTTTTAAAATATGTTGAGATTTGAAATCATAGATTTCAACAATTATTGTTGAAATAGATGTTTTCGAGAAATAAAAGGAAATGGTAGATTATAACACTGTTGTTATAATAGATGATTTCCGAAAGGAAATGTTTTGTATAGTATTGGGATTTATATATCTATTTTAATTTCGAATCCCTATACTAGTGATTTTGGGTTGTCGTAACGATGTTTTACGCAACATTCGTTTTGGCCCAAATAAATATGGTTAAGTGAAATGATTTCCTTAAAGGATGAAGTATATACTTAATTTCGATTAGGGTATATTAAATATTTTCTAAGTATAGAAAATAAAAAGATCTGTGAATTACTTATTTTTAATAAGTATATAAATGCTTTTCCAATATTAAGTGAATATTTGGAACTTATCTTTTTGAAGATAAATTGAAAATGAATATTAGAAATTGAATGGAAATCATATATCCATAAATATTTTGGATTGTAAATTCAATATAGAATTTATAAATGGAATTGGGAAATTGGGTTTAAGAATAAATATTGATTTATTTTTAAAAGAATGGAAAGAAAGTTGATATCTTCTAAAGATATTTTGGGGAAATAAATAATTTGGAAAATTATTTGGATTCTGGTGATGTTGGCATATCCATTGATAGTTCAATAACCGACTATCGATATTTACCTTTAAATGGTATATGTTGTGATTTGTTTGAAATTGAATGCCACACTTATTTTTTTTAAATAAGCGCTCACTATTCGGGTTAACCGGGAAAGGACCATGGGGTCGTATAACCCATTCCGAATACGTGATACGTCATTATGAATTGCATTCGAAGACCGGTGTTGAAGACCGGATATTTTCGAAAACGAAAGGGTTTCTTGTCGAATGTCTTTGCATCGACTGGTCCCCGGTATAGAGACTCCATATGTGATGGGAAGTCCGAACGTGATTAGTAAATATCCGGATTGCAAGGACTTCTTTGTAAGTGCCTTCGGTTCTGTTCGAGCCCGGAACAGACTTGTATGGATTGTGTGTCTGACATTACAAGTTGAGATATAAAGCCGATTTCTTTCAAATATATTTCTGTAGTGGCGGAGAATTTATTCTTTTAGCTTAACACCCTTCTCTGAGACGTACGAGCTTAGAGGTTATATAGTTGAAGTTATCAGCGATATATTCCCAATTTGGTAATGTGACATGCTGAGTGTTGCTGAAATGATCATTGTGTTGATTATTTGTGATAGGATCATTTATTTGATCGTCTATCTTAGTGATCATTGTGTTGATCATTTGTTGACCCAAAGCATGGCTTTTGTATAAAGTATGTTTTTGTGGACGTGACTTCGTCGAGCCTCACATCCCGGAATGGTCAAAACAGGAAAGAAGCAGCAAGGTTATGAGGGGTAGCACCCTTTAGGATGTGTCCATTTCCTTCTGGAAAAGGGTGGTATCATGGTATGGAGCCCAGATACTTACTCATGTTGAAAACACTTTATGATTGTGTGAATTGATTACGAGCGCTCGGTTGATAAAGGTCCCAAAGGACCGGGGGATGGCATATTCGGTCAGTTGTTACTCAGTTAGGAGTAACCCGGCCTTGTGTTGGTAGAGATCCGGTTTGGTTCTCGGGGATGTCCATCCAGAGGCATTCTCAGTGGCAATGGGAAGTTCCTTGGCCTGACCATTTGTTGGAAATCCAAAGAAACAATACGAAACTTGTACGGTATTAGTTGTAGAACCTGCTATTCACTTATGGTGGTCACCACTGTTTGGATAGTAGCTATAGTAGGCATACGATAATGGTCGTATGTTGGCTAAGATTTATATCTTTATTTTCGAAATGATTTTCCTCTACACTATGCACTAATAATAATATCAAATATTATTTTAAATGCGTATCAAGCATCTTTGACTATCATAAGGAGAAATCTCCTCCGATTCTGCGTTTGCATGTGTGTGTGTGCGGGAGGCCTTATGGTAGTCTCATTTTTAAAAGCATTGCGAATTGAATTAAAAATATTCCTCTATTTTGATTTTAAAGATAAATAAACTGTTTTGAGTTCTCACACCAGTCACATGACTGACTTGGAGTTTATTGTTTTCCTTCCTAAACTCTGGGTGCCCACCAATTTCCACACGGGCAGTTAAGAGTTAGGTTTATCAGGATATTCTGGATATTCTGGAGTTGCTGGAGGCAAGCTGGATGGTATGGCATATTACTTATATAGTATTTCTTTTTCCGCTGCACTGTTTATTGTTGTATGATGTTGTACACTCTGATGATATGATGTAATGAAATATAATGAAATGTAATAACTGATATAGTTCTTTGTTTAAAGATTATTCATTTATTATCTATTATATGTTCCGCTGCGAATTGTGAGATTCTGATGTGTTCTATTGTTTTCTTTTTGTTCTGTTTTTCTTTCTTTCTTCTTCTACCTCTTTCTCTTCTTTCTTAAAAACCCCCTCAGTGTTCGGTTTTTCGGCAACGAAAAATCGTGTCCTGACATGCACATTTTTATTTTTATTTCTAGGAAATGAAATGAAAATATGAAGAGGGTTTATGGATGAATGCTTGCACTTATGTTGAAGGAAATGAAGAATGGAAATAAATGAATTCATGCAACATGGAGGAGCCTGTGGAATATGCGAGTATATGATTTTTGTTTGATGATAATAAACATATATATATATATATTCATTTAAATGTATTTGTTAATGTACTATTTTGTTTTTCATAGATTAAATAAATATTTGTTGAATAAAATAAATTACACAGAACTTGAATGGAATTTGAATTCAAACAGAAATTTTATTCAAACAAATATTTATTACAATCTTGAATAGTACAAATTCAAGCTCTCACTATACATATACATTTTTGATTACATCACAATTACGTCACAATTCAGTTTACATAAATTCCTCACTACATATCACTCACACTCGTAGTTTTATATTCAATTTCATTCCAGTTTGACTCCAGCATCTGAGCAATCTGCAAAAATATTCACTAACGCGGTAAAATTGAAAAAGAAATATTTTTGCAATATAAAATGAAATATGATTTTTGAAAATATGATTTGCCTCAGTTATTTGGGTTGTTCGTCATCATTCACATTTGAATTCATCATTCACGAACAATGTGACATGCACAGTGTATCACTGTACACGCCACAAGGCCGTGCACATCAATATACACTTGATAATGCTAGAGGGACAGGTGAGCACAGGTCAAACCCAAATGAAAAGCCGGGTTCAACTCACGTGCAATATATTTAAAATCACGACACGAGCACAAGGTCAAACCCGAGTTTTGAAACTGGATTCAACTCAAGTGAAATTTCAAAAAATCAACATGAATGGATGCAAAGACCAGTGATGCAAGCAATGACCAGATCAACCAGTGGAAATGATATAAGGCAATCTAGAAACAACAAGTATGGCAGTGAAACTCAAGGCAACAGTGCATTGCAACTACACAATGCACCAAGTAAGTAACAGCAAGCAACATGGTCAGACATACTTCAATAGTGCAGACCAACCAGAAATTCAAAGCAACAAGTAAAGTGAATCAAGTTCAGGTACAGGAGCTAAGGAAGACTGCATCATGATGCAAGGCCAGAGACTACAATATCACATGCAAGTGCAAACCAGAATGAAGACCACTAGTGTACAACTTCAGCAGTGACAATGAACTAAATGCAAGAATAAAGTACCAGAGACTACAAGTAGAGCAAGTGCAATACAAACTAACATGACAGCAAACAAATGCAAGTGACTCGAGAAAAATGCACCAGAGCACTAATGACCAGAACACAGAGTCAAAGCAGCAACAATGAAGACCACTATGCAGTGGACATGAGTACAACTTGACTATCAAAACTCAGTGAAGCTCAAGTATAACACTGCAAAAGTTCAAATCAGTACAACAACTCAAAGCAATGAACAGAACATCAACTGGGCACATGCAGTAATAACCAGAATGGATGCAAAGTGCAACTTGTATAAAAGCAGACAACAAACTCAAATAAGCAAATGTCCAAACAACAACTCAACAGCACATGACTGCAACATAAAGCATGTCGAGCTCAATACAACCAAGTACGTATAAAAATGGAACAATGCTCAAGTATGGAAGTGACTCAAAACAGCAGTGTGCAACTCGAGCTTCAGAAAGTTCAAAGTGTGCAAGCTAGTCTACAGTTACGAGATATACCCAACAGCAATGTATGCAAACAGAGAACAGTGCAGTAATGGGTATGAAATAAAATGTAACAACATGGACACATACAAAACCAGATTCAAAACAAGTTAAACCAACCAGAGCAGTTATGGCCACGGAATCAAAACAGCAACGTGTTGAACAAGTTAGAAAACAAGTGTGTGTACAATTTGAAAAAGTCAAATTCGTATCTTTGAAAAAGTCAAAACAAATAAAAGAGGAAAGTTCTTTGCCGTATGAATCAAGTTAAATCGAACGCTGCACAAACAAGGCCGTGCGTATCAAGTTGTAGCTATATCAGGAAAGCAAAAATTTAGAAAGTATCGAATTGATACGAACAAACTTAAGTATCTCGGAATTCATATAAATACAATCCTAAAATCATCATCGGCTGTGTGGAAAAATCGAATCAAATCCAAATATAAACCCAAGTTCATCATCGACATCGAGTGAGCAACAAGAACAAGTGATAATTCAAGCAAATTAAACCAGGAAAGAGAGATTACATACCGCAATCTGACGCACTCGATCAAAGGGGCAGCATTGAACAACCGTAATCAAGAGCAATACAGAACAGAGGATTGATCATCAGAGAGCCACGAACAAGAAAACGAAGCCCTAATTTCTGAAGGGAACAAAGCCCTAATTTGGACGAACGAAGAGTAACAAAAGCCGACATTTCTTTCACAAGTCAGAGAAAAGGATCGGGTTAAAGATTAAAAGGGCCGGGCCTTGTTTATAAAAGGGGTTTTATTTTGAGGGCTTTAGTTTATAGGGTTTAATTTTTAAATTTAGTTTTATTTGAGCAAAAATTATGAATTCAAGTTTGTATTTTAATTTTTGCTCCTGCTTTTATTTTTGAAGTCAGTTTTTCTTTTCAAGTCAAAATATTGGTAAATCACCACCTAGGTTGTAGGTAGTGTCAGATTGTCTAGTTAGAATTAGTTCAGTGAGCAGGGTGTGCGAGTTTGCAAAACTCTATAGGCGAGAGCAAGGGTTCGCGAGTTTGCAAAACTCTATAGGCGGGAGCAGGGGGTGCGAGTCTATTAGAGTGTTTGTAAGCGGGAGCAGGGTTTGCGAGTCTGTTAGAGTGTTTGTAAGCGGGATACTGTTAAATTCTAATAGCAGTAGGCAGGGGTTGCCGAAGCTGGGTAAATTTTGTGTGTGATTTACTTTTCAGCATATTTATTTCTGCAGTTTGTTTCTGTGTTTAAATCAAGAAAATTTGCTATAACCCTATTCACCCCCCTCTAGGGTTAATCTTGATCCTACAAGTGGTATCAAAGCAAGGTATTTTTCTTTAACTCTAGAGTCATGAATCCATCAAATAGTGCTTTTTCTGAGGGGAAATCTATTGTTAGGCCACCCATGTTTAACGGGAATGATTATGCTTATTGGAAAGTTAGGATGGGTATTTATCTTAGTTCTGTTGATTATGATGTTTGGGATATTATTGAAACTGGCTATAAATCTCCCACTATAACCGTTGGTGATACTTAGATTCCTAAACCTAAGGATAGGTGGGATGCTAACGATAAGAGATTAAAAACTACAAATGCTAAAGCCATGAATGCTATGATCTGTGCTCTTGATAAGAATGAATTTAATAGAATTTCTCATTGTAAAAATGCACAGGAAATTTGGCATACCTTGGAGGTGACACATGAAGGAACTTCTCAAGTCAAGGAGTCTCGTCTAGCCTTATTCAGCAATGAATACGATAACTTTGTGATGGACAAAGGCGAGAGCATAAAAGACATGTTTGGACGCTTTTCAACTTTGGTGTACAACGCTAGAGCGCTTGGGAAGGTATTCACTGAGGTAGAGCTTGTGAGGAAGGTGCTACGAGTTTTACCAATGAGCTTTGAGGCAAAAGTCACGGCAATACAAGAATCAAAAGATCTGAGTAAACTAAGCATGGAGGAGTTGATTGGCAACTTGATGACATGTGAGCTTGAGCTAAAAGCAAAGGAAGAACGCAACAACTCCGAACCAAAGAAGAAGATGACTGCCTTAAAGAGCAAAGAAGAGAGCGATGAAGAAGAAGAAGATCCAATTGAAGAGCTTGCAATGGCTGTCAATAATCTTAGAAAATGGTCAAGATTCAAGCCACGCAAGAAGAAAACATCTGGTTATAGGTCAAGAGATTCTAACAATTCCGATAATGAACTGACGTGCTTTAACTGTAACAAGCCTGGCCACTTCAAACAAGAATGCCCACTTCTCAAATACAACCAAGGAAAGAAAAAGAAGAAAAAGGCCTTCGCAGCGACTTGGGATGATGAAGAAGGAGAGGAAGTTTCGAATAATAGCTCAGATGAGACTAACTTGTGTCTTGTGGCAAAATCAGATTCAGAAGCAAGCTCAGAGGAATCTAATGAGGGAGGTGACTATTCTTATAAAGAACTTGTTTTTATGTGTCTTGATCTTACTAAAGTAGTTGATACTCTTGAATCTAAAATTGAAAAACTGAAATCTGATCGGAGAGAACTTGCTCGTGAAAATTTTAGGTTAGAAACTGAACTTGAAAATATTCAAAACCTAAAATGTAAAAAATGTAAAACTTTAGATTCAGAATTATCAAGACTTAAGAAAAACTCTGAGAATCTTGAAAAAGAAAACTTGAGTCTTAAGGAAACGATTGACACTAGGAAAAAGGATTTTATAAATAGATGCACCTCACTTGTCACTAAAAACACAACACTAAAAACCAAAGTCCAAAATCTTGGGAAATCTCTGAATAACTTTTCAAGAGGCGAAAAATCTTTCAACATGCTATTGGGAAATCAAATTTTTGCTAAGAACAGAAAAGGACTAGGCTTTCGGAAAACACAACTTGAGGATAATGCAAAAGGTAAGAGTGTCTTTGATAGATGTGAAATAATTGGACATCGTGTTGAAAATTGTAGTCATAGGAACAAGAACACAAAATTTATACAAGTTTGGGTTCCTAAGAATTCTACAAACAAATTTCATGTCTATTGGAACAAGAATCAAAGGACTAAACAAGTTTGGGTTCCAAAGGGATTATTTATTCACAATGCTTCTGCCACTAACAATCATGGACCTATGAAAACAAATAGGTCACAAAAATCTTTCATCGTGTAGGTATGGTGGCAGGCTAAGGAACAACAACAGTGTTCTCTGGATTTTGGCTGTTTCAGAAACACAACGGGAAACAAAGCAAAGTTCCTTAGCCTAGTACAAAGGTGGCAGAATCACAATGGGCAATCACGAAAAATTATCGTAAAGGTAAAACAGGTGAAGGTATATTTATTTGATCGATATTGAATGTGATAATCTGCACCGTATTCTGAATTAAATCAGCCAATAATATTGAGATGTTGTAAAGAAGATGATTTCGATTCTGACTTGTTCAACATAGTTGGCCAATTACATTTATGCCAAAAACACTATTCTTTGAATTACTTCATACATATACGTTTGGATTAAATATAGTGTTTTGCTGGATGATAATATTTCTGGTTATTTTTGGCTAACTCTATATTCACGGTTTTCTGATTATCTACATGGCTTCAATTCAAATTCAAAGAATGTCATTTAAATTGTTGTTAAAATTGAGTTTGAAATTTTTGATGCACTCTTCATGGTCTGGTCTATCAAATTTAATTAGTGATGTTTTTGAGTAAAAAAGAAATTCAGATGCAGATTACACTGGTGATCTAGTTGATAAAAAAATTACTAGTTGAACGTGATTTTTGAGACATTTAGTAACTGCATCGTTTTTTCATAGAAAATATCTGCATATTTTTAATTTTAAATAATTTTCAAATAGCAGAATTTTTTTTCCATATAACCCCTTCGAGAAAATCATTTTTGACCATGTTTTCAGATTAGTCATTTTTATTTGATTTTAAATGGCAAATTTTGACTAATCTGACTCCCTACTTATTATCAAAGAGATAAATAGTGATTGAAAAGAGTGATGAGTGTTAATATTTTTCATACATTACTCTAGAGAGTATATTTTAGAAAAATTTCTTTAGAAATTCAAACAAGAGTTATAAAACTTTTTGTTGGGTAAAGATCCCATGACCATTTCTATATCTATCATATTTCTATCGACCATTGTTTATCAAATCTTAAATATAGTTTGTCGATATGTGGTACTATAATCAGGGATCATTTGTTTTTCATGTCACATTTTTTTGTAAAAATAAATAAATATCCAAAGTTTTCACTCTCATTTAAAAGTCCTCACGGTTATGCATGGGTGAATTATTTGGATTTTTGATTATGTGCTTCCATGCTCATTTAAAAGTCCTTACGGTTATGCATGTATGGAACGCATATCAAAATTAATTGATTAAATAGACAAGTTGATTCTAATCCCATTTAAAAGTCCTCACGGTCATGCGTGGTTAGAAGATACTTGATTTCATTTTTTTAAAATTAAATTGGAATACTACTAATCTCATTTAAAAGTCCTAACGGTTATGCATGATTAGTAGATATTCAAATTCCTGATATAAATGTACCACAAGTAGATACAACTGTATGGTTTTATATGAGAATATCATTTCCATCATTCTAAAAGTGGAATATACACCTAACAAGGGTAGTTATGATTTTTGTTTGATTTTTATTGAAGTTTAATATTTATATTCAATTTGAGTTTAATGTTGGATTAATATTGATCACTCTATCTCTATTTTCTCTAACACTATTATTCTTTTGCTGATAACAAAAAGGGGAGAGAAAAGTTAAGATTTTGTCAAACAGAATCAAGCAAAGGTCAAATAATTTTCCATTTGCATCTAGGCTTATTTATATATTTCTATTTGTATGCATATATGTAGGGGGAGCATCATGTAGAAAGGAAGCATTTAAATAGGGGGAGCAATTAGAGTATATCATTGATCAACTACATTTAACGCAGTCAAAATCTTAAATATATGTTTGTTATCATCAAAAGGGGGAGATTGTGGAATATGCGCTTATATGATTTTTGTTTGATGATAATAAACATATATATATATTTTCATTTAAATGTATTTGTTAATGTACTATTTTGTTTTTCATAGATTAAATAAATATTTGTTGAATAAAATAAATTACACAGAATTTGAATGGAATTTGAATTCAAACAGAAATTTTATTCAAACAAATATTTATTACAATCTTGAATAGTACAAATTCAAGCTCTCACTGTACATATACATTTTTGATTACATCACAATTACGTCACAATTCAGTTTACATAAATTCCTCACTACATATCACTCACATTCGTAGTTTTATATTCAACTTCATTCCAGTTTGAATCCAGCATCTGAGCAATCTGCAAAAATATTCACTAACGCGGTAAAATTGAAAAAGCAATATTTTTGCAATATAAAATGAAATATGATTTTTGAAAATATGATTTGCCTCAGTTATTTGGGTTGTTCGTCATTATTCACATTTGAATTCATCATACACGAACAATGTGACATGCACAGTGTATCACTGTACATGCCACAAGGCCGTGCACATCAATATACACTTGATAATGCTACAGGGACAGGTGAGCACAGGTCAAACCCAAATGAAAAGCCGGGTTCAACTCACGTGCAATATATTTAAAATCATGACACGAGCACAAGGTCAAACCCGAGTTTTGAAACTGGATTCAACTCAAGTGAAATTTCAAAAAATCAACATGAATGGATGCAAAGACCAGTGATGCAAGCAATGACCAGATCAACCAGTGGAAATGATACAAGGCAAACTGGCAACAACAAGTATGGCAGTGAAACTCAAGGCAACAGTGCAGTGCAACTACACAATGCACCAAGTAAGTAACAGCAAGCAACATGGTCAGACATACTTCAATAGTGCAGACCAACCAGAAATTCAAAGCAACAAGTAAAGTGAATCAAGTTCAGGTACACTAGCTAATGAAGACTGCATCATGATGCAAGGCCAGAGAATACAATCTCACATGCAAGTGCAAACCAGAATGAAGACCACTAGTGTACAACTTAAGCAGTGACAATGAAGTAAATGCAAGAATAAAGTACCAGAGACTACAAGTAGAGCAAGTGCAATTCGAACTAACATGACAGCAAACAAATGCAAGTGACTCGAGAAAAATGCACCAGAGCACTAATGACCAGAACACAGAGTCAAAGCAGCAACAATGAAGACCACTATGCAGTGGACATGAGTACAACTTGACTATCAAAACTCAGTGAAGCTCAAGTATAACACTGCAGAAGTTCAAATCAGTACAACAACTCAAAGCAATGAACAGAACATCAACTGGGAACATGCAGTAATAACCAGAATGGATGCAAAGTGCAACTTGTATAACAGCAGACAACAAACTCAAATAAGCAAATGTCCAAACAACAACTCAACAGCACATGACTGCAACATAAAGCATGTCGAGCTCAATACAACCAAGTATGTATAAAAATGGAACAATGCTCAAGTATGGAAGTGATTCAAAACAGCAGTGTGCAACTCGAGCTTCAGAAAGTTCAAAGTGTGCAAGCTAGTCTACAGTTACGAGATATACCCAATAGCAATGTATGCAAACAGAGAACAGTGCAGTAATGGGTATGAAAGCAAATGCAGCAACATGGACACATACGAAACCATATTCAAAACAAGTTAAACCAACCAGAGCAGTTATGGCCACGGAATCAAAACAGCAACGTGATGAACAAGTTAGAAAACAAGTGTGTGTACAATTTGAAAAAGTCAAATTCGTATCTTTGAAAAAGTCAAAACAAATAAAAGAGGAAAGTTCTTTGCCGTATGAATCAAGTTAAATCGAACGCTGCACAAACAAGGCCGTGCGTATCAAGTTATAGCTATATTAGGAAAGCAAAAATTTGGAAAGTATCGAATTGATACGAACAAACTTAAGTATCTCGGACTTCATATAAATACAATCCCAAAATCATCATCGGCTGTGTGGAAAAATCGAATCAAATCCAAACATAAACCCAAGTTCATCATCGGCATCGAGTGAGCAACAAGAACAAGTGATAATTCAAGCAAATTAAACCAGCAAAGAGAGATTACATACCGCAATCTGACGCACTCGATCAAAGGGGCAGCATCGAACAAGCGCAAGGAAGAGCAACACAGAACAGAGGATTGATCATCATAGAGCCGCGAACAAGAAAACGAAGCCCTAATTTCTGAAGGGAACAAAGCCCTAATTTGGACGAACGAAGAGTAACAAAAGCCGACATTTCTTTCACAAGTCAGAGAAAAGGATCGGTTAAAGATTAAAAGGGCCGGGCCTTGTTTATAAAAGGGGTTTTATTTTGAGGGCTTTAGTTTATAGGTTTAATTTTTAAATTTAGTTTTATTTGAGCAAAAATTATGAATTCAAGTTTGTATTTTAATTTTTGCTCCTGCTTTTATTTTTGAAGTCAGTTTTTCTTTTCGAGTCAAAATATTGGTAAATCACCACCTAGGTTGTAGGTAGTGTCAGATTGTCTAGTTAGAATTAGTTCAGTGAGCAGGGTGTGCGAGTTTGCAAAACTCTATAGGCGGAAGCAAGGGTTTGCGAGTTTGCAAAACTCTATAGGCGGGAGCAGGGGGTGCGAGTCTATTAGAGTGTTTGTAAGCGGGAGAAGGGTTTGCAAGTCTGTTAGAGTGTTTGTAAGCGGGATACTGTTTAATTCTAATAGAAATATGGGAATGCAGCAGTAGGGTGGGGTTGCCGAAGCTGGGTAAATTTTGTGTGTGATTTACTTTTCAGCATATTTATTTCTGCAGTTTGTTTCTGTGTTTAAATCAAGAAAATTTGCTATAACCATATTCACCCCCCTCTAGGGTTAATCTAGATCCTATAGGGCTCACACACCCATTCTATATGGTCCATAATTAAAAACACATGAACATGTTAGTGGTGGCTTAAAGTATTATAGTGGGAATTAATTAATTCCCTAACGATTACTTTGAGGTTACACTTTCTAAAGGGCATTTTAGGAAGTCCTCTAAAATATGAATTAGGGTTTGAAGCATGTATAAATACCTCTTAAGTCTTATATAATTATTTTCTTATCTTTCATGCAAGTTGTAGCCACAAAATTAATGATAAATAAAAGTTTCTTTCAGGGCTTCTTAAGCCTTGTTTTTACTTTCTTGCAATTTTTATTTATGCTTTCTTTTATGCTCTTTTATTCTCTTATGCTCTCTTTTAGTTCTTGTAATTAGTTTAGTTTTATTTCATGCAAGTACTTAGCTCTCTTTTATTTTAATATCTCTCATTTTCCTTCGCTTTTTATGTTGAAATCATTTTATGCTATCATGTTTTTAAATACGAGTAAATAAATCCATCAGTTCAGTTCAGAGATAATGAAGCTCTCATGAAACATATCAAATTGACATAATGATTTCATTTTTAGTCTCTCACTTGATTTCAATGGTAAATATGATTAATGATGGTCATGTTTATTTTTTGGAATTTTAATAGCCTATGTTGACATCTTAAATAGGCCATTCTTAACTCCATTTAAAACATAAACAATTTGATCATTTGCCTAAGTGATTTTGATCATAAAAGTCAAACTAGAATCAAAATTTGATGGTCTATATTACTAATTAATAGTAAATAGATCATACCTAAAATAGATTTGATTTTTAATTTTCATGTCATTTTCAAGAGTGATTATAAGTGGGTTTGAATGATGTGTTAGAGTTTGATGATTTAAATTGTGCTAATTAATAACACAAATAAGTCATACTTATAATAAGCCTATCTACCATTTTTGCTTAATATTTTAATGAGAAATTACAAGTGAATTTTTTTGTTGATTTATATGAATGATAGGAAGACGATGTAACGACCCGATTTTTCGACGCCCGAAAATCGACATCAATACTGTCCACTGTATCAATGCCGAACAATCGAATGCCGGAAAACCAAACCATTAGGGTTAAAGAAGAAGGAGGTAGAAGAAGAAATAGAAAACAACATCAGAATCTCACAAACGCAGCGGAAAAAAATATAATAGATAAACGACTAATCTTTTAAAATAAAAGAATTATATCTGTTTTATATATTACATTATTAGAGTACGATACAATCAACATCACAATTCAGGACGGTTATAATATCTCATCCTTCCAAAGTTGTATATACAGCTTACACTGCACAACGGAAATATGAATCTACTGAAATACGCCTCGTCATCCAGCTTGTCTCCTGAGCTCCGCAGCAGTACATCCAGAATCTGTATTCTATATTACTTGGTCTGACTCGAGCATTATAGTTAAATAACACCCAAGTCAGTCTAGAAAACCAGTGTGAGAAAACGCACTCAGTTGGATTATTAAGGCTTTCAAAATCATTTTGAAATCAAAGGTATCTCGTAAGACCATGCCACAAATAAACTTGTCAGGTTTTTACCTTATGATAACCAAAACATTTTCTTATAAAATCCTCTGATATTATAGTAGTGTCTACATATAAATGCTTATTCAAATAGCCGAAATTGTTACATTATTAAATTCCAGCTAATAGGTATACAAAAAAAAACCGTAAAGGCACCTAGGGAGAATGGATTTCTGTCAATGGCAGAGCTACTGGGGTACCGCCCATCACAGTACGTGGTCTAGATCACTGTCCGAGGATCCACCCCGATCCCCTCCATCATAAGACCGAAGCTACTCCTTACTGGATAGTCCGAATAAGTTCACCCCACGGTCGAGATCAGCAACCGCCATACAGCCGAAATAAAGGGACCTCTAGATAGGGATGACCTTACCCTAATTGGTTGCTAGCCACTTAGCCTTGTGTTCACCTCTCCTGTTTTAGCCGTTCTCAGTTGATGAGGCTCGAGGCTATGCGTTACCTTTAGCACAAATTTACTTAGAATGCTCATCGTCCTTGTGACGATGTTCTGACAGCCTTCGTCTATACAAGTCCGTTTCAGGTTCGAACGAAATCGAAGGCACTACTCCTACTACATCCATTTTGGAATCACCCTCAGGATTAGTAGCAATTAGCCCTTGCACTTCACTGCTCCATCTTTGATTCCCAGCTCTTGTCTTCCTCATGAAAACCTTCTAACCAGATCGAAGTAGTTTCCGGGAAATCAATCCCGATCCTGGTCTCTTCGAAATGATCAGCGCATTCGCCAATATTGATAGTCGGTTATTTAACTACCAAATAACATTCACAAACAACCATCAGGTCTTAATAATTTCCCAAATCATTTATTTATTTATTATTTATTTCAAAATATCTTCATAAGATATTTTCCTAAACTTCAACCCCTTTTGAAAACCGTTTCCAAATCACTTTTCTCTTGTGCAATAAATTCCAAATATTGTTTATTTCCACTGAAAATCTCCAAGTCCAAATACTTTAGAATTTAAAATAATATAAATTACTTTATTCGAGAATAATATTTTAAATCACTTAAAATATAACTATTTAAAACACTTTATTTAAAATACTAACTATGAAATTTTCTAAAATTTCTCAAGTAAAACATTAGCCAAAACAAATTTTAAAATAAAAATAATGAAATTCTATGCAAGTGTTCAAATAAAAACTTTAGCCTAACTATCTTAAAAATAAAATTACTTTATCAAATACAAATATTAATAAATATTTTTTTTCAAATCATAGTACCAATTAACCTTTCAAAATAATTTCTACTATACTAATTTAACAAATATTTACCTTTAAAAATTTAAACGTAAATAATAATTTCTGGAAAACATTTTTCTAAAACACCTTTAAAACTTTTTACTTATACTTAAAAACCTGCTTTGAAAACGTACTTGGCTTTTCAAGGAAATACACTATCCTTTCACACATTTTAAAAATAAACCACTATTTATTTTTAAATCAAATTACCCATTCCTTTATGAATTCCCACCGTGAATTTATATTTCAAAATATCCACCGATATCTTATTTCACTTTATAAACGCAGTTTATAAATTCCATAGTCTCATCTTCTTTTAAAACACAATTTCAAAACTCTAAATCAATTTCCAAATCGATTTTCAGATTTTACTCCATTTAAAATAAATTCCTTTACTTACTCAATTTTATTTCAAAACCCGTTAATTTCAGATTTAACTTCTTTATTATGATTTAAAATCTTATTTAAACTGAATATACCGATTTTATATTTATTTCAAAATTCTTCTTTTATTCCTTCCTAAACCATTTAAATTCTGAATTTAAAAATAAATCTTTTACTCCTTTAATTATTATCACTTAAGGTAAGAATTCATTTATTCCAATTTATTCAAAAATCTCCTTTCCCCACACTTGGAATTTATTTATTAGAATTTAAAAATCAACTTTTATTCTTTTCCAATTCATTTTTTAATTTATCCAAATTCTCTATGATTATTTTACTTAAAAATTCCTTATTTTATTTTTCTTTAAAAAAAATCAATCTTTATCTTTGATAACTCAGTATACCCAACTATATTCAATAAAAACACAGCATTCAATGTTTTCAATCACCAATATAGTCTATCTCAGATTATCAAACAAATCATATCACAGAATATTAAAACAATCTAATTTTTTGTGGAATCTAGTTGGATTGCTCCAACCTGTTTCCCTGCATCCGTAGATGTTAGCATAATATAAAAATACCAATCCCACTTCAAGGTGGGATATCGAGGGATATGGGTTCATCCGCTATTATGTGGGGGGCATAGGGTCTCATCCGCTATATAATGCGGAAAATCAATCACTCCAATATATACATATATACTACCATATCCAGGCAATCCAATCATTCAACCAATAATTTAAAATTTAACTATTTAAATTCTAGCAAAAATCCGACTTGAGTGAGATTTACTCACCTTTAATCTTTGTTAGCAATCCAATCCAAATCGGCTTATTACTTCACACTTTCAGACCTTCTGTAAACATTAGATGATTTATTAATATTCGAACCAATCGAAAATCACTTATCATTAAATAATTTAATTAGCTACAATTTTATTCAGCTGATAATTTCTCTTTAAAAACCTTTTTGTAACATAAATAAATTAAATCAGTTTATTAAACTAATTATTCACTAATATACATTATGTTAAAATATTGGTAGATTTAAAATGCTTATATATATATATATTCATTTCTAAACTACAATAGAAGTAAATTATATAGGCTTAAAAATCTAGCTTCTAAATAAACTCCTCTATATTCCAAAATCTTCCATATGTATTTTAAATTAAAATAGAATGGCTTTTACTATAACATATATTTTCCTTCCATGTACCTAGCTAATCAGAGATTTCTTTACTGCATAAGTACTTCTCTTGACTAAATACAAAAATAAAAAGTTTTCCTGTTAAAACTTAATACCTAATTTTCAATATGTGCATATATTTGTGGAATTAAATTCTAAAAATAAAGTAGCCTAATCCTTACTGTAATTATCTTTTTCCCCCGTTCTCGTTCAACATGCAGATCAGTACTAAAAAAACCAACTAAGATATGCACATAAACGCATTAACAAGTCATACGCGAATACTCACCAGCGTCACCGAGCTCTCCCTCAATCGCAGCCACCCCACGCCGCAAACTCCACTGCCCCGTATGCGCCATCCTCCTCAGGCCTAGCCTTCAGCATTGCCTGTCTACCACCTGCATGTCGCGCCGTCGATGTCCTATAGCTCAAGATCGAGCTACTCCAAGCCTCCGACCTAGACTCCTTCCCATCGCAAACTCGCTCGCGAACAACCCTCTGCTAGCCTACTCGACTACCTAGCGAACGGCGGAGTCCGCGCGAGCCAGGCGAAATGACATTCTTCCCTAAATGGCGATTTGGGTTGTGGCAAACCATCATTTGAAAGTCGATTCGAAAGAGAAGAAGAACGAGATTAGGGATTTTGATTAATATGATGACGATGAACTGAGGCTTGACTAATTTGAACAGCTTTGGTTTCTTTTTAATTTTAATTTTTATTTTAATATTTAAACAAAAACGCGTGTCCTTATGAAGGACAAGTGTTGGATAGTCTTCAGTGTATTGAAGGAAAACGTAAAGTTTCTGAGGTTAGGAAATTTGACTAGTCAACCCAAAATATACACATTATATTTAAATTTTAAATTTAAAACAACTCGATTAACGCAACACACAAATCTCGATCTCCAATCGAGACGTTCCGCAAGGCGTTTATAATGTTAACCCGTATTTCGAATGAAATGGAAAAGGTTTCGAGTCCTAACTCGATCGCATGGAAAAGATAGCTTTTTGGACCCAACTATTATATTAAATATTTGATATAGATTGTAGCGTGTTTATCTACCGTATGACCAAACGATCACTCCAAACACTACGAAAATTGAAATTTGATAATAATACACTATTACGGATCCAATGGAATATGTTTCGTTGAATTCCGAGACTGTGTCCCGGAAGGCTATTTTTAAATATCGATTTAAACAGTATATTTTCAAAACTTAACAAAACACTTTCAAGGTCAATTTTAACACTTCTACTATCTTCAGTATTATTAATATAAATTTTACAAGCATTCAATTATTTTTAACAAGCTTAAAACTCTAGTCTTTCATATTTTTACCCAACTTCCAAAAATTTGAAATCCGATAATTTAGTTTTCCTAATAAATAGTGATATTTGAAATTCACATTAAACTAACATTCAAGTATTTAAAATCAATTAAATATTCCAATTTCAAATATCCAAAAATTCTGAGTCGTCACATTCCTCCCCTCTTAAAAGAATTTCATCCCCGAAATCACTAGTTAGGAGGAATAGTCCATAACCCGTTAACTATTTTCCCATGCCAAATAGTTTTAACAACCTCCCAAAACTAAACAGTTTCAACAACTTCTCTAAACAACCTTTTTAGTGAAGACACATTATCCTCTTATTAACTTCCCAAACTTATCCATAACTTCCAAACAATATTATTTACTCAACAAATCAAATTTAATTTTAAATCGAAAATTTGAATTATCAAAATTTTGCTCAAAATTTTTCTAAATCTAAATTCCCGAAAAATTTCGCTAGCGTCTCCTTTGCACGGCTAGCTTGGTACAACTACAAAATGCCTCCACGGGCCCCCAGATTTCAAAAGAAAACGAAAATGCCAAGTGGCTAGACTAGAAAACCATCAAATTTCGTACAGAAATTTAAATACATACATTTTTTTGAGCAATTTCATTTGTCTTCTGAAATCAAAAATCCCAATTTCCTTTTAAAACACTTGTATACTACTAAGCAATAATGTCCAATCACAGCATTCAAAATCATTTTATACACTTCTTTAAAAGTTTCAATATCTATTTCATTCAAGCTCGTACGATGTACCTATATCATTCATATGCAATTCAAATTCGATTACTCACTCGATCACATAATTTCACTTCCGAACCAGTATCGTCCACCCGTCTCTCTAATGCGGACTCAGATCTGGTTTCCTGATCAGAAACCTTATTCTTCTTGCATAGCCACAAACTATGGCAGAGAATTTCTAGAATCGATCAACAATCCATATTCAGGGTTCGCCATCGAAAATTGAGTGAAAAATCCCAATTCGGATCAATATAAGTATCTCGAAATTCTATGCTCGAATCTGAATCAAATCGCTATGCGAATAAAATAATATACATACGTCCTACGTATTTGCCCCAATTGATTATTAGCTATATCAATTCTCTTTTATTCACACTTATTTTGGATTTCCATTTACCTATACACAATTATCCCATTTCACACTTTACATAATCTTATTCAAATGTTAACTTGGAACATTTTCTCAATATCAAATTTTACTTAAGAATTTCACCACCCCTTCTTAAGTTCAATATAACTATTTTATATACTTCTTATATTCATTTTCACTTTATCACTTAAGCCTTTATATCTATTTTATTCAATTTACATTTCAATCCCTTATGAATTTAATTAACCATTTCTTATATTAGTTGCACTTAATAATTTATTCATATCTCAACACTTTCATTTCCAAACTTGTATTATTATGTTAAATTAGTTCCATTTATTTCAAATTTCAATTCATTTTATCTCAAACCATTTTTATTTAACCATCTCTTTAATTAATTCTACATACCGATTAATTTTACCACTTTACTCAATTTAATTTTAAATTTTAATATTCAGTTTCCAATTTCATTTAGTTACAACCAAATAAATATTCAAATCTCAGTACTTTTATTCAAATTTTAATTTTCAATTCCACTTGAATTAAATTTTCCCTTTTAGCTTACCTCTCAGTTTATTTTGTTTTCATACTTACTTTTATTTACTTTACTAGCTCATTTGTTTCATTCTTATTTTAATTTAACTCTTCTTAACTTAAATTTTATTCTAAACAAATTTCAAATTTTTATAAGTTTCCAAACTTATTTATTATTCCATAAACATTTTAAATAAGATTCTAGAGTCCCATTAAACAATTACTCAACATTTCAAAATCATCTTTGAAATCAATTATATCCAAAATCCTTCTGTAAATTCACTTACCTCTTTGAATTTCAAATCCAAGCCGAGTTTTTGCGAACAACCCTAGTTTTAAAACAATTTGGCAGCAATTCCTGTCCTGGTAACTTGAAAATAAATCTCGATGATGCTGCAGTCATCATCGAAATTATTTTCCAGTGACCGAAGAGAGTTCAATGCTTTTACTCTTTTCAAACATTTCAAATATTTTTAAACTCCAAATCTTGTCAGATTTCAAATCCAATTCAAAATATTTCTCAAACATTATCACCATTATTCCTCCAAAACCTTCGAAATTCAATTTCAAATTCAAAAGGAATTTAAAATTCCCAAATCTCATAATTTCTAGTCCTTTTAATCCCTATTCAACAATTACTCTGGCATCTTATTTCAATTTATAAATCACATTTATAATTCACATTTACAAATCCCATTTGTATATGAATTTATTTCTTAGCTTTATTTATGTTTTCAATTTCTTATTCAATTTTTACACAACAATGATAATAATTTAATATTATCTCTTCCTAACAACCAAGCAACCACATATAATTATAATGGTTTATAGAAAATTATTTATTTTGTATACAAAAATAGTTTGGGTAAATTATTTCATTTAGCCTATTTTAAAACAATACCGTGTCGATTCATCTTGTTTACCCCTATTGATGACATGGCGTCCCACATGTCGATCGGAATTCATAAACACTCAACCGATAAGTTAACACAATAGAAAAAATAATTTTTATATTCACTAACAAATACGCACTCATATCTATTATTACACTCAAACTCATTCTAGAGTACTACGAACTCTATTTTTAATGAGCAATCCACACCAGAGCCAAGGTTCTCACTTAACCTTCAGCTCTGATACCAATTTGTAACGACCCGATTTTTCAACGCTCGAAAATCAACATCAATACAGTCCACCGTATCAAATGTCGAACAATCGAATGCTAGAAAAACGAACCATTAGGGTTTAAAAAGAAGGAGGTAGAAGAAGAAATAGGTAACATCATAATCTCACAAATGCAGCAGAACAAAATATAATAGATAAACGACTAATCTTTTAAAACAAAAGAATTATATCTGATTTATATATTACATCATCAGAGTATAATATAATCAACATCACAATTCAGGACGGTTATTGATGCAGCGCATAATGAGATAAGTCATCCCAACTTCTTAAGTCGCTTAGAAGATAGCGCGGTGGCTTTAGGTCGCTCGGGTTCTTTGAGTCGTCAGCGACCTAACGAGCTACGGTGTAGCAGGACACAAGGGGATGATGAAACATTGCACCAGAATAAAGAGTTAGCGAGCTACGACCTAGCGAGTTATGAAGTGGAGGAGGGTGGAACGACCTAGTGAGTTAAGTCACATGCATCTTATGTCGTCAGAGATTCCTGAAGCAGAGATTCCTTAGGTCGCTCCAGCGTATGTCGCTCAAGTTGATAGATCGCTCAAGCTTCATGTTGTTATACTGTTGTTAGGTCATGTGAGTCTTATGCCACATGAGTTGTTATATTTTGTTAAGTCGCGTAACGTTGTATGTTGTTAAGTCGTTATTGTTGTAACTCGTGTTGTATATGTTGTGTTGTAACTCGTTTGTTTTAGGTCGTTGAGGTTAGGTCGCGGCTGTTAGGTCGTAGGTCGCGAGTACCTGTATGTGTAGGTCATGAATACTGTGCGGTGTTGTAAATTCTCTATAAATAGTGGGTGAGTTGTATCATTTGGGGGGTTGATTTTTGAATAAACTTTTGTTGAGTGCTTTGTGCCTCTTTGAAATTGGAAGTTGAGTGTTATCTCCTTTCCCCATTTTCGGTTATTCGAGTGCGCTCGAATCAACGATTTTGAAGCCGGTTCATGGAATCTCATGCGCGAGATCAACGTCAAAGAATCGTAGATCTTCTAACACGGTATCGTGCGCGATCAACGTGTTAAAGATAGCTAGAATCCGGTATCTCGTGAGATCAACGAATTTGGGCATTTATCTTGGGTATTATCAATCCATTGATTCATCATTGTATCGTTCCATCATCGTTTTATCGAATTATTTGACATGAAGCATTATCTCGTGATCAAAGATGTTATCCGCTGCATCAATTTTGGTATCATAGCCATACTTAGCCAATCATAGGTAAGCCGAGCCTATTGGGAGTAAAGAGGAAGTGTTGGAGTTTGAGCCGAGTATAGAAGTGGGATCAAGGCCGAGAATTATAGAAGTTGGAGCCGAGTCAAAGCAGTTATAGCCGAGCTATGCTAAGTGCAGGCCGAAAGAAGTCAAGTTCAGATTTGAGTTAAAGTTGTGCTAGTTGAACTGTGTGTTTGGATTTGTTGAAGATTCGACAATGCCTCCGAGACGTGCTAATCGATTTCAAAATGTTGAAGATGTGTATAAAAGACAAGAAGCCGAGCAAATGGAACGACATATCAATGAAAAGTTCGATGAAGGTATTGGGAAGTTGGAGAAATTGATGAATGGCATGAATCAAAGTCAAAGGAGAAGGTCACCAATCTCGAACCATGGAGGAAACAGGGTTTCGCCATCGGTTTCGGAAGCAAGGAGGGTGCCACCACAATCTTGTCGAGAAAGAAGAGAATCATCGGTTTCAATGAGGCGAGAACACCATGAGTACAAAAATGAAGAGAGAAGAACTCCAAGGGGGTTTGAAAATGAATCATATCGTGATATTGAAAGACAGAGTAAAAGGACCATGTATGATCGTAGAGATGTAGATGGTAGAGATAGATATCGAAGTACATTTGATTATGATGAAGATGGTGATAGAGGTAGTATTCATTATCGAGAACGAGACCAAGTATGGAGTCAATATTGGGATGTAGAAGATGATCGTCGATGGGAGTCGGGGATGAAAACAGAGATTCCAGAATTCAAAGGGGAAATGATAGCGGAAGAGTTTCTGGATTGGTTATCAAATGTTGAAAAAAAATTGACTTCAAGGAAGTACCCGAGCATTATAGAGTTAAGTTGGTTGCTACACGATTGAGGGGAAGAGCTATGGCATGATGGCAACGAACTAAACTTACACAGGAGAGAATGGGAAAGTCGAAGATTGTTTCATGGGAAAAGATGAAGAAGTTGATGAAGGCTACTTTCTTGCCTTATAATTATCAGTCTCTTATGTATCAGCGCTTATAGAATTTGAGACAAGTGACAAAGTCGGTAAATGATTATGCAGATGAGTTTTATCAACTGATCGCTAGAAATGATATCATGGAGACGGAGGAACAGTTGACAGCTAGATTTATTGGAGGATTGAGAATGCAAATTCAGGATATGGTAAATATATTTGATCGAAGATCCGTTGCCGAAGCACACCAGAAGGCTCTAGCTTGGGAGAAGCAAGGTAGAAGAGGCGGTGGTGCGCTTACAAATTCGATCAATCAGGTGAAAGGGGCTAGTAGCAATACTAATGTTTCCAAGGCTGTTAATAAATCGGTTGTTAATGAAGTTGCTAAGACCAAGATCAACAACAATTTCAAGTGTTATAACTGTCAGGAGTTTGGATATAAGAGAAATGAATGCCCGAAGCCTAAGAAGCGAGCGATGGTTGCTGAGGTTGAGGATGAGGATGCAGAAATAGAATGTTCCAATTCACCATAAGTTGAGGAGAAAGAAGAAATATTGGCGGGAGACGAAGGATATTCTTTAATGATGAGGAGATCTTGCTTAACACCAAAGCAGGAAGAGGAGACTAGTTGGTTGAGGAGTAACATTTTTTAGTCAACGTGCACTATTTTGGGAAGGGTTTGTAAGTTTGTTATCGATGCAGGAAGTTGTGATAACATCATCTCTACAGAAGCTGTAAAGAAGTTAGCGTTAAAGACAGAGAAGCATCCCAAACCCTACAAATTAGCTTGGTTGAGGAAAGGTGGGGAAGTGAAAGCTAGTCGAAGAGCTTGTGTAACTTTTTCCATTGGAAAGAAGTATAAGGATGAAATTTGGTGTGACGTGATAGATATGGATGTATGTCATTTGTTGTTGGGAAGACCGTGGCAATTCGATAGAGCTGTGCAACACGATGGAAGGACCAACTGCTATAGTTTCATGTTCGAGGGCACTAGAATCACTTTAGTTCTAAAAAAGCGACAACAAGGTGAAAACAAGTTGGAGGAAATCGAAGAACTAAAGACTCTGTTATCTTTGAAGGAGTTTGTCAAAGAAGTGGAGGATGGGCCTGAAGTATTTCTGTTGATTGGACATGAAAGTAGTGAAGCTGTTGAAATTCCGGAGGAAGTTAAGCCAGTATTGAAGGAATTCGAAGATGTATTTCTTGAAGAATTACCAAAGGAGTTACCACCGTTGAGAGACATACAACATCAGATTGATCTTGTTCTGGGAGCTGTGTTACCACATAGACCACACTATAGAATGAGTCCAAAGAAGCACGAAGAGTTGAGAAGGCAAGTGGAGGAGTTACTTGAACAAAGGCACGTACAAGAAAGCTTAAGTCCTTGTGCAATACCAGCTTTGTTAGTGCCAAAGAAGGATGGAACTTGGAGAATGTGTACAGATAGTCGAGCACTAAACAAGATTACAGTGAGGTACAGGTTTCCGATGCCTAGATTGGACGATTTGTTAGATCAGCTGAGTGGAGCTGCTATCTTTTCAAAGATTGATCTGAAGAGTGGGTATCATCAGATTTGAATTCGACTAGAGGATGAATGGAAGACCGCATTCAAGATGCGGGAAGGGCTGTATGAATGGCTGGTCATGCCATTTGGTCTTTCGAATGCACCTAGTACTTTTATGTGAGTGATGAATCAGATCTTTCGACCATTTATTGGAAAATTCGTAGTGGTATACTTTGATGATATATTGATATACAGTGGAAGCACAGAAGAACATCTACAGCACTTGCGGGAAGTATTGATGATACCTCGTCAGGAGCAATTTTACGCGGCAACAACGAAGTGCATGTTCATGACGCACAGTGTTTTGTTCTTGGGGCATGTGTTGTCCAAGGAAGGTATCCCTGTGGATCAAGGTAAAGTTGAAGCAATCAAAAATCGGCCGCAACCCAGGACTGTAACTGAAGTGAGAAGTTTCCATGGGTTAGCATCATTCTACCGAAGGTTTGTTCCACACTTCAGTAGCGTGATGGAACCAGTGACAGATTTTATGAAAGGAAAGCAGTTTGTGTAGACTGAAGAGGCTGATTCTGCTTTCCAACAGATCAAGACACTCTTGACTACCACACCGATTCTTAGATACCCGGATTTTCAGTTGCTCTTTGAGCTAGATACTGATGCGTCTAAGGTTGGAATTGGTGGAGTATTAAGTCAGAGGGGTCGTCCAATTGCTTATTTTAGCGAGAAACTTTCTAGAGCCAAGACAAGATACAGTACCTATGACTTGGAGTTCTATGCTATTGTCCAAGCCATAAAGCACTGGAGACACTACTTGTTTTATAAGGAGTTTGTGTTATATACGGACCATGAAGCATTAAAGCATTTGTAGGGACAGGATAAGATTGCAGCCAGGCATGCTTCATGGATCGCATACTTGCAACAGTTTACTTTGTTGTAAAGCATAAGTCGGGAGTTACAAACCGGGTGGCAGACATATTGAGTAGAAGAAATCATTTGTTGACTACGATGAGAGTTGAAGTGATGGGGTTTGAAGTATTTCTAGAATTGTTTGTTGAGGATCCTTACTTTGCTAAGATTATAGATGAAGTCGAGAAAGGGAAGACGGATGAGTATGTGTTGGTAGATAGTTTTCTATTCAAAGGAAATCGATTGTGTATACCAGAGTGCAGTTTGCGAATGAAGATTGTGAAGGAATTGCATGAAGAAGGTCATGTGGGAAGAGATCGTACCTTGCAGTTGATTTCTCAATCATATTTTTGGCCTTCCATGAGGAAAGAAGTTGAAAGATTTGTGCAGAGATGTCACATATGTCAAGTTTCCAAAGGGACAACTACGAATGTAGGATTGTATATGCCATTACCCGTGCCTACTAGACCATGGGTTGATATTAGCATGGACTTTGTTTTGGGTTTGCCAAGAACTCAACGAGGGAATGATTCTATATATGTTGTGGTGGATAGATTTTCAAAGATGGCACATTTCATAGCTTGTAAAAAGACCGCTGATGCAGTCCGTGTTGCTCAATTGTTCTTTAAAGAGGTTTATCAACTACATGGGCTACCTGAGACATTCTTTCAGACCGGGATAATCGATTTTTAAGTCATTTTTGGTTGAGTCTGTGGAAGATGGTTGGGACTAAGCTGAAGTTTAGTAGCGCCTATCATCCACAAACGGATGGGCAAACGGAAGTGGTGAACAGATCTTTGAGAATTTTGTTGAGATGTCTTGTGAAGGATAATTTGAAGAGATGGGATGTGAAGTTGTGTCAGGCAGAATTCACACATAATCATGCTATTAGTCGAAGTACTGGATTCAGTCCATTTCAAGTAGTATATTCAGCAATTTCGAAGGGACCGTTGAATTTGTCGATAATTCAACGTCAGAAAGGGGTTGTTAAACGAGCTTGTGATTTCATGAATGAGTTGCAGGAGTGTCACAAGATTGTTCATGAACGATTGCTTAAGTCAAACGAGAAGTATAAGCAACTTGCAGATAAGAAGCAAAGGAGTGTGGACTTCAAAGAAGGTGATTTTGTCTATGCAGTGTTGACCAAGGATCGTTTTCCAGTTGGAACGTACAACAAATTGAGAGCTCGAAAGATTGGTCCAATAGAAATTTTGAAGAAGATCAATGATAATGCTTATCAGTTGAGACTGCCGGATCATGTCCATACTGCCGATGATTTTAACGTCAGACACTTGATTCCGTATCATGAGGATAAGCGTCTTGAAGAAGAGGAAAGTGTGAATTCGAGGTCGAATTCTTGTCAACCGAGGGAGGATGATGCAACGCATAATGAGATAAGTCTTCCCAACTCCTTAAGTCGCTCAGAAGATAGCGCGGTGGCTTTAGGTCGCTCGGGTTCTTTGAGTCGTTAGCGATCTAACGAGCTACGGTGTAGCAGGACACAAGGGGAGGATGAAACATTGCACCAGAATAACGAGTTAGCGAGCTACGACCTTGCGAGTTATGAAGTGGAGGAGGGTGGAACGACCTAGTGAGTTAAGTCGCATGCATCTTATGTCGTCCAAGATTCATGAAGCAGAGATTCCTTAGGTCGCTCCAGTGTATGTCGCTCAAGTTGATAGATCGCTCAAGCTTCATGTTGCTGTACTGTTGTTAGGTCGCGTGAGTCTTATGTCGCATGAGTAGTTATATTTTGTTAAGTCGCATAACGTTCTATGTTGTTAAGTCGTTATTGTTGTAACTCGTGTTGTATATGTTGTGTTGTAACTCGTTTGTTTTAGGTCGTTGAGGTTAGGTCGTGGCTGTTAGGTCGTAGGTCGCGAGTACCTGTATGTGTAGGTCGTGAATACTGTGCCGTGTTGTAAATTCTCTATAAATAGCGGGTGAGTTGTATCATTTGGGGGGTTGATTTTTGAATAAACTTTTGTTGAGTGCTTTGTGCCTCTTTGAAATTGGAAGTTGAGTGTTATCTCCTTTCTCCATTTTCGGTTATTCGAGTGCGCTCGAATCAACGATTTTGATGCCGGTTCACGAAATCTTGTGCACGAGATCAACGTCGAAGAATCGTAGATCTTCTAACACGGTATCGTGCGCGATCAACGTGTTAAAGATAGCTAGAATCCAGTATCTCGTGAGATCAACAGATTTGGGCATTTATCTTGGGTATTATCAATCTATCGATTCATCATTGTATCGTTCCATCATCGTTTTATCGAATTATTTGACACGAAGCATCATCTCATGATCAACGATGTTATCCGCTGCTTCAGTTATAATATCTCATCCTTCCAAAGCTGAATATACAGCTTACACTGCACAACGGAAATATGAATCTACAGAAATATGCCCCATTATCCAGCTCATCTCCTGAGCTCCACAGCAGTCCATCTAGAATCTGTATTCTATAATACTCGGTCTGACCCGAGCATTATAGTTAAATAACACCCGAGTCAGTCTGGAAAACCAGCATGAGAAAACACACTCAGTTGGATTATTAAAGCTTTCAAAATCATTTTGAAATCAAAGGTATCTCGTAAGACCACGCCACAAATAAACATGTAGGGTTTTTACCTTACAATAACCAAAACATTTTCTTATAAAATCCTATGATATTATAGTAGTGTCTATATACAAATGCTTAATCAAATATCCAAAATTGTTACATTATTAAATTCCAGCTAATAAGTATACAAACAAAACCGTAAAGACACGTAGGGAGAATGTTTTCAATCAATGGGAGGGCTACTGGGGTACCGCCCGTCACAGTATATGGATTAGGTCACCGTACTAAAGATCCATCCTGATCCCTGCATCACAAGACCGGAGCTACCCCTTATTAGATAGTCCGAATAAGTTAATCCCCCGGTTGGGGTCAGCAACCGCTCAGACAGCCGAAATAAAGGGACCTCTAGACAGGGATGACCTTACCCTAATTGGTTGCTATCCACTTAGCCTTGTGTGCACCTCCCCTGTTTTAGCCATTCCCGATTGATGAGGCTCGAGGCGATGCGTTACCTTTAGAACACATTTACTTAGAATGCTCATCATCCTCCTGACGATGTTCTGATAGCATTCGTCCATACAAGTCCGTTCCAGGTCCGAAAGAAACTAAAGGCACTACACCTACTACATCCATTTTGGAATCACCATTACGATTAGTAGCGATTAGTCCTTGCACTTCAGTGCTCCATCTTTGATTCCCAGCTCTTGTCTTCCTCACAAAAACTTTCAAACCGGATCGAAGTGGTTTTTGAGAAATTAATTCCGATCCCGGTCTCTTCGAAACGATCAACGCATTTGCCAATATTGATAGTCGGTTATTTAACTATCAAATAACATTCACAAACAACCATCAGGTCGTAATAATTTCCCAAATCATTTATTTATTTATTTCAAAATATCTTCACAAGATATTTTCCTACACTTCAACCCCTTTTGAAAACATTTTCCGAATCACTTTTCTCTCATGGAATAAACTTCAATTATTGTTTATTTCCAACGAAAATCTCCAAGTCCATATACTTTAGAATTTAAAATAATTTAAATTATATTCAAGAATGTATACTTTAAATCACTTAAAATAAAACTATTTAAAAAACTTTATTTAAAACACTAACCATGAAATTTTCTAAAAATTCTCAAGTAAAACACAAGCCAAAACAAATTATAAAATAAAAATAAAAATAAAAATTATGAAATTCTATACAAGTTTTCAAATAAAAACTTTAGCCTAACTATCTTAAAAATAAAATTACTTTATCAAATACAACTATTAATTTTTTTAAAAAAAAAAATCATAATACCAATTAACCTTTCAAAATAATTTCTACTATAATAATTAAATAAATATTTCCCTTTAAAATTTTAAACAATGTAAATAATAATTTCCCGAAAACACTTTTCTAAAACAACTTTAAATCCTTAAAAATCTGCTTTGAAAACGTACTTGGCTTTTCGAGGAAATACACTTTCCTTTCACACTTTTAAAAATAAACCACTATTTATTTTTAAATCAAATTACGCATTCCTTTGTGAATTCCCACCATGAATGAATATTTTGAAATATGCAGTGAGATCTTATTTCAATTTATAAACCCAGTTTATAAATTCTATAGTTTCATCTTCTTTTAAAACACAATTTCAAACTCTAAATCAATTTCCAAATCGATTTTCAGATTTTACTCCATTAAAAATAAATTCCTTTGCTTACTCCATTTTATTTCAAAACCCATTAATTTCAGATTTAACTTCTTTATTATGATTTAAAATCTTATTTAAACTGAAAATACCAATTTCATATTTATTTCAAAATTCTTCTTTTATTCCTTCCTAAACCATTTGAATTCTGAATTTAAAAATTAATCTTTTTTTCCTTTAATTATTATCACTTAAGTTAAGAATTAATTTATTCCTATTTATTCAATAATCTCCTTTCCCACACTTGGAATTTATTTCTTAGAATTTAAAAATCAGATTTTATCCTTTTCTAATTCATTCTTTAATTTATCCACATTCTCTATGATTATTTTACTTAAAATTCCCTATTTTATTTTACTTCAAAAAAAAATTCAATCTTTATCTTTGATAACTTAGTTACCCAAAAATGTATTCAATCAAACTATAACTTTCAATATTTTCAATCACCAATATAATCTATCCCAGATTATCAAATAAATCATATCACAGAATATTAAAACATTTTAAATATTTTAAGGAATTTGGATCCCTCCAACTTGTTTCCCTGCATCAACAGATATTAGAACAATATAAAAATACCAATCCCACTTTATGATGGGATATCGCGGTATATGGGGTCATCTGCTATTATGTGGGGCATGTAGGGTCTCATCGGCTATATAATGCGGAAAATCAATCACTCCAATATATACATATATACTACTATATATACTATCATATCCAGGCAATCCAATCATTCAACCAATAATTTAAATTTTAACTATTTAAATTCTACAAAAATCCGACTTGAGTGAGATTTACTCGCCTTTAATCTTTGTTAGCAATCCAATCCAAATCGGTTTGTTTCTTCATGCTTTCAGACCTTATGTAAATATTAGATGATTTATTAATATTCGAACCAATCGAAAAATCACTTATAATTAAATAATTTAATTAACTATAATTTTATTCAACTAATAAGTTCCCTTTAAAAAACTTTATGTAACATAAATAAATTAAATCATTTTATTAAACAAATTACTCACTAATATACATTATGTTAAAATATTGGTAGGTATAAAATGCGCATATATATATATATATATATATATATATATATATATATATATATATTCATTTCTAAACTGCATATAGAAGTAAATTATATAGGCTTAAAAATCTAGCTTCTAAACAAACTCCTCCATATTCCAAAATCTTCCATATGTATTTTAAATTAAAACAGAATGGCTTTTACTGTAACATATATTTTCCTTCCCTGTACCTAGCTAATCAGAAATTTCTTTACTGCATATGTATTTCTCTTGACTAAATACAAAAATAAAAAGTTTTCCGGTTAAAACTTAATACCTAATTTTCAATCTGTGCATATATTTATGGAACTAAATTCTAAAAATAAAGTAGCCTAAATCCTTATTGTAATTATCTTTTTCCCCCGTTCTCATTCAACAAGCAGATCAGTACTAAAAAACCCAACTAAGATAAGCACATAAATGCATTAACAAATTGTACGCGAATACTTACCAACATCACCGAGCTCTCCCTCAATCGCAGTCACCCCACGCCGCAAACACCACTGCCCCGTATGCGCCATCCTCCTCGACCCTAGCCTTGAGCGTCGCCTATCCACCGCTTGCATGTCGTGCCGTCGACGTCCCATAGGTCGAGATCGAGCTACTTCAAGCCTCCGACCTAGACTCCTTCCCATCGGGAACTCGCTCGCGAACAACCCTCTGCTGCCTACTCGACTACCTAGCGAACGGCGGAGCCCACGCGAGCCATACGAAACGACATTCTTCCCTAAATCGCGATTGGGTCGTGACAAACCATCAATTGAAAGTCGATTCGAAAGAGAAGAAGAACGGGATTAGGAATTTCGATTAATATGATAACGATGAACTGAGGCTTGACTGATTTGAACAGCTTCGGTTTCTTTCTTATTTTTATTTTTATTTTATTTTCAAATAAAAATGCGTGTCCTTATGAAGGACAAGTGTTGGATAGTCTTCAGTGTATTAAAGGAAAACGTAAATTATACGAGGTTAGGCAATTTGACCACTCACCCAAAATATACACATTATATTTAAATTTAAATTTTAAAACAAGTCGATTAACACAACACACAAATTTCGATCTCCAATCGAGGCATACCGCAAGGCGTTTATAATGTTAAACCCCTATTCTGAACGAAATGGAAAAGGTTTCGAGTCCTAACTCGATCATATGGAGAAGATAGCTTTTTGGACCCAGCATTATATAAAATTTTCGATATAGATTTCAGCGTGTTTGTCTACCATACGGCCAAATGATCATTCCAAACACTATGAAAATTTAAATCCGATAATAAAACACTATTACGGATCCAATGGAACTAGTTTTGTCAAATTCCGAGACTATGCCCCGGAAGGCTATTTCTAAATATCGATTTAAACAGTATATTTTCAAAACTTAACAAAACACTTCCAAATTCAATTTTAACACATCTATTATCTTCAGTATTATTAATATAGATTTTACAAGCCTTCAAATTATTTTTAACAAGCTTAAAACTCCAGTCTTTTATATTTATACCCAACTTCCAAAAAATTGAAATCCAATAATTTAATTTTCCTAATAAATAGTGATATTTAAAATTCATGTTAAACTAACGTTCAAGTATTTAAAATCAATTAAATATTCCAATTTCAAAAATCCGAAAATTCTTGGTCGTCGTAGGCGATTTACCTATAAATTGCTCTTTGTTATCATAGTTCATGCACTTTTGCTTTAGCTAATTTTTACAATTCTTCTTAATTTAAAACCACTTCAAAACTTCAGGTTAATTTTATTGAGTATTACTGTAATTTAATCCATTTCCTGTGGATCGACCCGTACTCGCATACAAAGTACAATTGTGGTTGTGTGCTTGTGGTTTATAACAATATAATTTCTCGACGATTTTATAGCCGATAGAAAATTCGTTGTATAATACTTCTTACGTTTTTAAATTAGCAACCCTAAATCAAATTGGAGATTTAGAACCAATTGTACATTTATGAATTTTTTTTACATAAGGACTTGGACAACGAACTTTGTATTATATATTTCAATTGAATGAAACTATTTCACCAATTGTTGAACTTATGGCATGCACTATATTTATTTTACTTGACTCAAACTATGGACATGCATGTTCCATTATTTTGGACTTGGACTTGCATACTCTCTTAACCTTTGTGTAAGCCTACCTACACCCTTATCTGAACTTAAATTGCCATAACCAGCATATTTAGGTTTATAAAGAAATTTTTTAACACTGTTCAAATAAATTTATTCATTTTCTTAGTCGAAGAAAATATTATGTGAATATTTATTATTCATAATTTTCCTCAATTACACATGCATATCTATACTATATTATTAATATCTAGTAGGGCTTTCTTAGCTTTGATGTACGGCCTATCTTTTTGACCCCCAAATGTCAACATTAATACACCTACGGTATTCACAAACACATAAGTAATGAAGTGATAGGTTCTTATGTTAATATGTAAAAGAAGAAAGAAAAAAACAAGAAAGAAGAGAACAAAACATCTGAGTCTCAAGACAGAGCGATAACATATATATCAAAAGATAGTACATAGTTCTACTCTATAATACATAGCATTTCAAAGTCACAATCTTTAGTATTATCATCAGCCTGCACAATTATAACAATCTATCCTCTTAAATGCTGATATGCATACTAGTAGTGCAGCAAAAACAAGAATTCTTTAGTAGGTGAAACATCCAGCTCATCTCTTCAAGGTCCAAAGAGTATTATCAAAAACTTACCTCTCCTAATTTGCTCGAAAGAGGAATCAAAGAATCTAAGAAGAAATAAAACCATGAGTCAGCCATAATTATGGTATGAGAAACTCAAGATATATGTGCATTCACATAATAGTATTTTTGAGACCAAACAAATAACTGAAATGGTTTTTCCCTCAAAAGAACCAAACCATCTAATAAGTACATATGTCAATAATGTCTTAGGTGTAGAATGTAAATTAGAAAATAGTCATGTTGTATGTACAACACAATAATATTAAGTATACAATCTAAATCACTAAAGGTGCATTCGCAAATTGATTTTCACCAGAGGTGCCCCCAGTACGTCAAGAATGGGCCTCCTAACAAGGGTCAAACAATCCTTCTGAGCAATGTATATCTCTAGATAAAATATACAATAGAATAAAGATAGCTGGTTCATGCCTGTAACACATGATATCGAATTTCATCGCTCCGCCTAGCAATCCGTGAGCAACTCTAGAATAGAGTTGATATAACCTTGGGTTAGCTAATCCCACTGGCCATGCATCCAACTCTAGTTTCTATCATTAACGATAGTGAAGTCACATTCAGCATCTCAATACATGAGTCTTGATCATTCAAACAAATCTCAATTTTTTATTATAAGTTCCTACATCTCAAGCAGATTTTTAATCTCTACATGGATTCTAGCATCTCAAACAGTTCACAAATCTCTCTATAGATTCCAGATAAGTCCTTTGGAAAATTCTAACTTTGTCACCCTCTTGGAATCAACCTCAAGATAGAAAGCACAACAGGATAACATTGTTCGAAATGTTAAGGATGACCTCTCACTTGGACTTAACCTTAAGATAAATAGTGCAAATCTATAACATTTTGCTTCATAACTAATTCCAAAATACAGAACATGTATATTGGTTTTGAAGTGGTTATGGTTTTATGTCATCTCATATAACTACGTTCCCTCGCTTACCTAACACTCAAACTTGTCAATTGATTTCCGTTTAAGTTGACTACAGTTCTTTTAGAAATAAATAGATAACACATATGGTGGAGATCATCTCCTATCTAGATGGATTTTCTTATCTCTTACCCAGAAGAGCAAGATGAGTTTATACGTAGGGTATAACATCATCGAGGATAATCGTATCATAAAAATCTTGTGTTTCTTCTAGATATTTCCTGAGTTAATTTTGGACGAATTAAATAACAATGAGAATGATCGCATATGGAAACCATGTTTCGTATATTTACCATATGTAATAACCCGCCCTCTATAGTACCCTGAAATCAGCTCCGAATGGCAACATATGACTTCTTGATATCACAAAAGATAGATTATTGGGAAATAAAATAAAATAAAAACATTATACTAAGGCATAATGATATAATCTCACAGTGGAATGATAACATATAATATATTGAATATACATGAACAAAATATAAGAGACTGCTGTGGCAAAAGTAACAGATAAGTAAATATCATTGCAGAAAGTCAGAATGGAATATTCGATACGCTAAGTCTCAAATACAAATACATATCTATCATGTGCTACCATAACATAAAGTATTTATAAGAAGTACCGACATCATCTCCACAGAATGCTCCAGCTCTTCTGAAACCGCATCCCTAAAAGCACCCGACTACTAAACTACTCAGTCGATTACCCGAGATTTGCCATACATAAGTAGACAAAGACCAAATGCAGGTTAGACACAAAGCTTGGTGTGAGGGAACTATCTTAAAATATTATGTATTCAAACTATATACAATTAAACAAGAACTACTAAGGCATAGCCGGTCCTCTCCATATTCGTTGCTTAGGGTAATCTGGAATGTCCACAAATATGTAAAGTAAACCTATCCAAAAAATAGTAAATCATACCATAACCTGATCTTCTCCTGTAACAACGAGTCAGAATAACCAATATAATGTGACTAAAATGTAACAACATACTATGACAAAGGTAACCTTAAATCCAAAAGTAAGGTGACTATGATATAAGTCTATCACGTAGTACATAACGATAGTAAATGAAACAACAACAATAATAGCCAACATTTAACACACACAATGTAATAATGAAAGACAACTAAGAAATACAAATCAACGCCCGTCATTACCGATTGGTAGATGGACATCTATCATGATCCTATGATTCCCTTTGAGGGTCCAAAATAAATAGAATCAATACTCAAACGTACCTTAGACCTTGAGCCACATCCTCAATGATGGGTCTCACGTAGATATCACCGTACCCTTTGAAGTTTGATGATATATGACCTATCATGTTTATGTAAAACTTATGCGAACTACTTCATACCCTCTACATCTATCTTTGGTGACATCTAATCCACCCATAGACGATCGTCATCCTATATGAACCACACCATACCTTCTACATTAAGCTTTGGTGACATATAGTCCACTCTTAGATGATTATCATCGTATGTGAACCACACCGTACCCTCTACAGCTAGCTATCGTGACATTTAGTTCACTAGCAAATTATCATCATTCTAAATAAACCACATCGTAGCCTCTACATCGAGCTTTGATGATACACTATACGGACGGATATCGGTTATTAATCAGATATTCTTCGACTAGTTCATAACCAAAACATCTAAACAAATAAATAGAATTTTTTTATTTAATACTGAATATATAGAAAATAATAAACACACTAAGAAAATAATTTTAAACGGTAGAAATTGATTTTTATATACATGTTATACCTGGATAAAATAATAAAGATCAATCATTTTATGTACTAAAATGCATAAAAAATAACTATAATCTTGATAAAAACTAGATGGATAATTATCGAATATGAATATGGCCATATCTGTATCTGTATTCAATTTTATAATATAGAATAATATTCATATTTTGGATATGAATATGGATGGATTTTGGATTTTTCAAGTACTCATTGACAATTTTAAATTAAGATACAACCAACCAAACACACAACACATATCAACTAATAGCAATAATCTACAATAATGCTTCCAAACATGCAAAACATGCAATAGCTAGTAAGACAAATTAATAACAAATAATAATCAAACAACAGCAAACAATAACAAGCAATGATAAAAAAAAAATTAAACTATCAACAATGAGTAACAATAAACAATCAACAAGCAACAATAAATAGCACATAAACTACAAATCATACAAAATAATGAAACATACCAAAGAGTCAGTATGGAGATGCATAATGACAGTAACATCCCCTACTTAGAGGCCCAAAACTACAGCTACGGATGCTATAGTCATCTATAGTTATTAATCCTCGATGACCAAATACGGTAACGTTAGACAAATTGATATACCTGAAACACATGGATATGGAAAAAGTTTGAAATTTCAAAACAACGTTCATATTCCATTTCAAAACCATTTCAGCATTCTTTAAATAATCCCACAATGTTAACCACATTCAAAAATTATAATTATTACAATATACCCTAAGAATGACATATGAAGATGCCCTCTTGGTGATCAGATTGTATAATCACATGCCTTCTATATGACTCCAAAAGATTTTTCATCTTAAGTAGTACCTGAAAGCCTCGAATCTAAAAATACTCAATATCAATTGAGTACCCGAGAGTTTAAAGGGAAAACATAAACTTCGAGTCAGATATAAAGGCTAGTATGAAAAAATAATATACCATCTCAAATCATTTAGATAGTGAGACCATGCCACTTGGCGGAACGGGTTTCCCCTCAATAGTATCTTAAAACCTATCAACCATTTTCTGTTCCCTTGCATCCACAATGGTTAATTCAATTCAAACATTATTATGTGATGATATGCAAAACAATTGAACCAATTCTCAATTACCCATCCCCAATTTATCCTGACCATCTATCATAATCATAGTTTCTAGGATTACCGTTAACCTAATAGTTTTCATAGGTTGACTAATAACTGGTTAAACTTTTAAGGACTCCTTATCCAATTATATAGTTTTCATGGGATTAATATGAACCTATTGGTAACTCCAATATCATTTCTTTTATCCTAGTTTTCATGGGCTGACTAGGAACCTATTGACTAATTGTCAATATCTTTCTTTTACCTTAGTTTTCATGGGCTAAATAGGAACCTACTGACTATCTGTCAATATTTCATTATCTTATCCGGATATAGTTTTCATGGGCTTACTATAAACCTGTCTAATTGACATCTTCACTTTTACATACTTTTCATAGGCTACCTATGTTCCTATTGGCACTTGGCAATATCATTATCTTTACATAGTATTCATCAGCTTACTGTTAACCTATTGGGTCTTCCAATATCTTTTATTTATTCATTACTAGGTCAATCTAACTGGTAATTTTACCTTTTTCCAAAGTAAAGTTTTTGGATTCATTATAAAGCGAATACATACATATATGAAGAAGTAAACAATATAGCTTGGTTAATTCATTTAACCCATTAATACTTCTTCATAAATCCAATTTCAAAATACTTTGTTTGTTAATATGCCATGGTTTTGGTTTCTAATGAGATTGGGTTATTTGTTTTGAAAACTATACTATTGAAATCTTCAAAACTTGCTTTCGACCATACTGGATAGCCTCCTTTGAAAGCATATATATCTTTTAAAAACATTAGGCTTCTACCTTTAAGAACACTTTAAAATCTTTCTTTCAAAATCTTTCGAATATAATAAAGTGTTACTTATTAATTAGTAGAAGCATAGCTTCGAAACCATTGGAAGTATCTCTTCCTAAAGCATTTAAAAGTCCCCATTTCAACATCATTGGTTTTACCTTTAAAAATATAATTTGGGTCCAAGAAAATATATAAACGGAAGTATCTATTTCGAAACCATTCTTTACTATATAAAAATATTAGGGCATTATGATGGCGTCAAAACCATCTCTTTCGACAGAGTCAAAAGCTTACATTTAATATATGGAAGGAAAGCTTCAAAACCCTTTTCGAAGTCATTACCTTCCAAACTCATAACCCTTTCAAAAACATTTAGAAATCGGCTTAATATAGCTTTAAAACAAACAATACCATTCGATAGTATTGGCGACTTCACTACACTCGAAAGACAAAAGAATCGGCGATAGGGTTTCGACTAGGTCAGGACCCCTTCTTTCGAAAGTATTGATTTATAGTTAAAGGAGCTCCGTCGAATTCCCTTTTTCTCTTAAAACAAACATGGCAACTCATTTGACAGCCATTATAAAACTCATTTCGAAAACATGCATATCGAATAAGTCGAAAGCTTAGTAAAACAAGGGCGGGCGCTTATATTTTTAAACCAAACTTAGGTAACGACCCCATCGGAAGCTGCTTTCAACACCATACCTTTCGCCTTCCCCCAATCCACTACATATCATCTAGATGATACAATGTGTATTGAATTTAACTTAATGGGGTTTCTACATAGTCGAAGGTGAAAGTTACTCTGAATAGAGGCGAAACTTGTTTTTTTTTGGGTTAAATACAAAATTAAGCAACTTATATAAACTCAATTGCCTATATATAAATTTCATATGGGAAGCCTTAACTTTTTTCCATGCTTTTCAAAACTAACCTCCCTTTTATTTTGGATCAGTATCAAACTTAAACTTTTACAAACAAAGCCTTCCTCTTTATTTACATGCAAATCATTTTGATTCTTTTCTCAAAATAATTTATTTTGTATATCAAATCACTTAAGAAAATCCTAAAAATTCACAGAAATTTACTTTGATCATGTTGTCTAACATATCAAAATTTTAAATCCAAATTCTCAATATATTTCTTGAAATAAATTATTAAGCCCAACGTGTTATATTTTTATTCAAAAATTTATAATAATCTTTCCAAAGCTTGGAAAATTATCAAACTTAAAACCCAACTCTAAAATCATGTTTTACATAACACATAATTATTCCATGGCATTTAAACATTAATATCACACGGTTTTGATCTAAAACCAAATGAACTATTATTTAAACAACCTTATTTAAATTTAAACGAACGATAATTCGAGCATATCATCATCAAACATCATATGTACGAATTTAAACTTAAATCCTAAGCATATGTTTAACAAATAGAAATGGAAATTGTCATTCACCTTAATTTTTGATGAGGAAAATGGATTCAGATGAGTTTGATTTCCCTTTCTTACTTTCTCTTCTTTTTCTTTGAATTTCCTTTTCTTCGTTTCTTTTTAAATGACCTGCCTGATCTTCTTACTTATGTTTTTTTGCAAGTGAATGAATATGAGTGTGAAAGGCTTAATGGTAAACATATGTGTATGTGTGTGTGTGTGTGTATAATGATAAGGTTAGGTGTAGTTAAATCTCATTATACCCTTTCATAATTTAATTAGTCTATCAACCATTCTTTAGACTAATTAAACTAATAAGTACGACAACTTATATTTATTTAAATCTCAATCCCCTTATCATTTAACATTTACATTATTCTATTTAATTTACCTAATAGAATATCCTGAATAATGTTATCTAAAATTAGGGGTGTTATAGGCTCCCCTCCTTAAAGAATTTCGTTCTCAAAATTCAGTAAGGACTAAACGTTATCATAGCAACAATTTGTAACCACTTCTAATAACTATACTAGTTTCTCTGACTAGCGATCATTTATATAATTCTAATATAGACATACGATCTGAAACAGATTAGGATAATGATCTCGAATCATGTCTTCTGTCTCCTAAGTACAGTCCTCATGGTTGTTGCTCCACTGAACTTTCACCACCTCGACTGTCTTTGACATTTATCTTTTCTCATCTCTCGCCTCAACCAAAATTGGTATCTAACAACTGTCAAATTAGGCTCTACTACGAACTCAAGTAACCCTTTTGGAGGAATATTAGTCTCTCGATCATGCACATACTTGTGAAGATGAGACACAAGAAATACATTATGGAAACCTACCATATTGCTCAGTAGTTTTACTCTATGCGTGAGCTTTTCAATCCTTTCTAAAATCTGGAATGGACCAACATATTTCGGTGCTAACTTCCCTGACTTTTCGAATCATATCACTCCCTTCATCGGCGACACCTTAATAAAAACTCTGTCACCAATTGAGAACTCTAGGTCTTTATGCATTTTATCTACGTAACTCTTCTGTCTAGACTAAGCATCCTTCATCAGATCTCCGATCAGCTCAATCTTCTCTGATGCCTCTCTAACCGTATCTGGACTTAAGACCAATCTGTCTTCGGTTTCTTACCAACATGTGGGTGATTTGCATAGCCTTCCATGTACAGCTTCAAAAGGCACCATTCCTATACTAGTCTAAAAACTATTATTATAGGAACACTCAATCAAATGTAGGTGATCTTTCCAAGATTCACCAAAGTCTAGTGCATAAGCTCTCAACAAATCTTTAAGTACCTTATTGAATCTTTCAATCTTCCCATCCATTCTTAGATGATATGCTATACTTATCTTGAGCTTGGTACCTAATACTCTTTATAGACTTCTCCAAAACTCACTAGTGAATAATGCATCTCTATCGCTGTCTATGCTACTAGGAATTCCATGAAGTCTAACTATGTTCTTCACGGACAACTTTTCCAAAATAGGTGTCATTCGGGTTGATTTGACTGGAATGAAATGGGGGTTCTTTGTCAATCTGTCCATTATGACCCATATGCTTTCATTTCCCTTAATTGACCTTGGCCATCGGTCTACATAATCCATGGATATAGAATCCCATTTCCAAACTGGAATCTTTAAAGGATGAAACAACCCTCTCAGCTTTTGGTGTTTAGCTTTTACTTATTGATAGCTAGCATTTTGTCTAACCCATAAGCCAACATCCCTCTTCATACCTTCCCAATAGAAGCTTCTCTTTATATCTTGATACATCTTGGTTCCCCTGGGAATCGTAAAATTGGATCGATGACACTCATCTAGAACTTACCTTCTCAAGTTCTCTACATTTGGAATACACAATTGACCCATTTTCCTCAACCATCCTTTATGGTCAATGGCAAAATATTTAAGATCATCAATCTCGGATCCCACTTCAAGTCTTCTAATTTCCTTGGCTATTTATGGATCCTCTTTTTATCTAGAAGCTATCCTCTCGATCAGCATTGGTCGAACCTCTAAACAGGCCAACATAGTAGTACTCTGACTAGAACCGGCAGTCGATCTCGATTTATACTACACGTAGCCAAAACTTCTAAATCCTTCCATTCTGTCAACATAGCTAACGCCGTATGATATTTTTTGCTAAGGAAATCTGCTACTTTATTTCCTTTTCCAAGAGTATATTCTATACCAAAATCATAAGCATCCAAAAACTCCAACCACCTTTGCTATCGCATATTCAATTCTTTCTGAAAGAATAAATATTTTAAGGACTTATGATCAGTGTATAACTCGAATCTCTACCCTAAGAGATAATGTCTCCAAATCTTCAATGCGAAGATCACCGCAGCCAACTCCAAATCATGAGTAGGATATCTTGCTTCATGCGGTCTAAGCTGTTGAAAAGCATAGGCAATGACTTTACCATTCTTCATCAACATAGCTCCCAATCATGTTCCACATGCATCAGTGTACACCACCGACCCTTGGTTTCCATCCAGAACAACTAACAATGGCATGTTGGTCAACAACTGCTTTAACTTAAGGAACCCTTCCTCACATTTATCGGATCAAACGAACTTCACATTCTTCCTAGTCAACTTAGTCAAAGGTGCTACTATGCGCGAAAAATCTTTGATAAATCTCCTGAATAGCCAGTAAGTCCAAGAAAACTTCCGATCTTGATTACCATCTCTAGTCTCCTCTAAATATTGACAACTTCGATCTTAACTGTATCTACTGCCAAACCTTCCTTTGAAACTACATGACCAAGATACATGACCTCCTACTTTCAAAAATGACATTTAGAAAACTTCACCTTATCTAATGCTGCCTTAGCGCCTCAAGCACTACTTTCAAATGATTCTCATGCTCCCTCTCTACTTTCGAGTACACCAAAATATCATCTATGAATACTAGCATAAACCTATCCAAGTGTTCTTGAAAAAACCGATTCATCAAGTCCACGAAGAAATCAGGTGCATTCGTCAACCCGAATGACATTACTAACCATTCGTACGAACCATACCTAGTTCGAAATGCTGTTAAAGAATACTGTCCTTTGCCACTCTCAACTGATGGAAACCGGTCACTAAATCTAATTGGGAAAATACTCTAGCTCCACACAATTGATCAAACAGATCGTCAATTCATGGCAAAGGATACATATTCTTGATCATCCTTGCATTTAGCTTACGGTAATCGATGCACTTCTACAATGACCCATCTGACTTCTTCACAAAAATCATGGCTGCTCCTTAAGGTGAACTGCTTGGTCTAAACTTCCTTCCTTCTAGATACACTAGCTGCACCTTCAATTATTTCATCTCAGTAGGTGTCATTCTGCAAGGTGGTCTACTGAAAAGATCTATCTGAAACTCAATAGCTCGTTTCGATGGTAGTCTTTTAATCTACTCAAATACATCTGCAAACTCTCTTGCAACTCGCACTTGACTTAGCTCCTCCGCTGCTTCCATAGCACTCAGCACAACACAAATACTTCGGCCAGAACTCTCTACTGAGAAGTTGACTTAGTTACGACTATCTGGGTACCTTACTAATATTTCCATATCCTAGCAAAATATCCTAGCCTCATATCTACACAACCAATCCATACCTAAAATGATTTCGAAGTCTACAAAATTATAAACATATAGACCGCATGCAAAAATATGACCTAACAAATCAAGTTCTAACTAGTCACATCTCATTCTTAGAGTTGCGTACTCTCCTATCGAATTCCCAACCCTTAAGGAATAAATATGGTAAGTGGGTTCTAAGCATATCTTATTAATCAAATTCTGGGATATAAATGAGTGTGATGCACCGATATCAAATAGTGACCTAACTGAAATACTTCTAATAAAAAATGTACCTTCCATCACAATATTTCCCTAATTTGTTGTAGTTGATTTGGATGAAGACGGTGGTCCTATAGCAAAAAGCTTTCTTTTTTCTACCCTAATTGGCTATGGACATTGGTTCTTGTAATGACCAACTTGATCGTAGTTGTAGCACTTAATATTTTTCTCATCCGCGGTCTTCTTCTGCCCTTTTACTGACTGGAAATCGTTTGCAAAATGACCCTTCTTGTCATATCTGTAACAGACTAAATCAGCTTTTGACTTCTTGGTTGAATCTTCCTTTTGGGCTCCTTTCTTTTTAAAGAACTTTCTCTTCCGTCCTTGAGAACCCAGGGATTCAATTGGCTTCTCCCTGGCACAAATAGCAAGCATCTCTTCATAGCTAATGGCCATTTCCACCATTACATTATAGGGATCATGGATATGAGTCAAGATCGCCCTAGCAAGCTTGGGCCTCAGTCCTCAAATGAATTTTTCATTCTTTCTGATGTCGGTGTCAATAGCATATCTATAACAAGATAGCTCATTAAATCAATTTGCATAATTGATAACTAAAATGTCTCCCTAAACTAAATCCATAAATTTTCTCATTAACAATGACTTAGCAACTTCAGAAATAAACCTCTATTCAAATCTCCTTCGAAAATCAGCCCAAGTCAAATCTTCCTCTGGAACTCTGGCAGTCACACCATTCCGCCAGTGAAGGGCTGACCTTTGCAGTTGTTTAGAGGCCAACCTTTTCTTCTATGCATCTTCTAAACACAAACCAGAGAAAATACTTTCATAGTGTAATAGCCAATTCTCCACTTCTATAGCATCTTCCATTCCCACAAACGGCTTTCCAACCAAGCTGGTGTAGTCACGGTTTAGTTTGGCATAATTATTCCTAACGGGAATCGCAGGATTTGCTCCTCCTATATTTCCATCCACTCTATCAGTTCATGCTGGCATCAAATTAGCAAGGAACTGATACATCATCCCTGCATCTACTGGTGGATTCCCAGCACTCACATTAGCTTCCGCATTTTGATTAGCGTTAGCCTGTCGACCTTGGTTCCTTTGGGTATTAGGTCGAGCATTTCCATCAGTTGTGGTGCTTCCTCCTTTGTTTCCTTCTTCCATATCTTCTATCTTGTAAATCTGTATACGAGCCTTAGTAAGATATAGAAGAACGGTCTAAGAGAATGGGGAATTATGTACTTATATATATGTATACCTATATATACCAAATACAAGTATGTTACAATCACGTTAACCCAAACTCCGATTAAATTTTTAATTCATTGGATTATGTTTTGAAAATCTTTTAGGTTTTAATTACTTGAATTTTCATAAACCTATGCTTTGATACCAACTGTAATATCCCTCGCCTTGAGGCCCAAAACCAACGGTCGTGGATGTTGTAGTCATCCATAGTTATTAATCATCGGCGACTAAATACGATAATGTTAGATAAATTATATACCGGAAACACATGGACATGGAAAAGGTTTAAAATTTCAAAACAAATTTCACATTCCATTCCAAAACCATTTCAACATTCTTTACATAATCCCATAATGTTAACCATGTTCAAAAAAATTATAATTATTACAATATACTCCAAAAGCGACATATGAAGACGCCTCCTTGGTGGTCAGAGTGTATAATAGGCAATAAACAACTTTCCTTTAAGAAAACAACACAGTGGAATCACATGAGAAAGAACTTAAATAACTACATGCCTTCTGCACGACTCCGAATGTTTTTCATCTTAAGAGGTACTTGAAAGCCTCAAATCTCAAACTACTCAAAATCAACTGAGTACCCAAGAGTTCAAGAAAAAATATAAACTTCGAGTCGGACATAAAGCTTGGTATAAAAAATTAATATACCATCTCAAATCATTTGGATATTTAGTGAGACCACGTCGCTTAGCGTAACGAGTTTCCCGTCATGAGTACTTAAAACCTTTATAAACCATTTTCTGTGCCCCTACATCCAAAATGGTTAATTCAATTCAAAACATTATTATGTGATGATATGCAAAAAAATTGAATCAATTCTGGATTACCCATCCTCAATTTATCTTGACCATCTATCATAACTATAGTTTCTAGGATTACTGTTAACTTAATAGTTTTCATAGGCTAACTGGTAACTGGTTAAACTTTTAAGGACTCCCTGTCTAATTATATAGTTTACATAGGATTACTATGAACCTATTGGTAACTCCAATATCATTTCTTTTGTCCTAGTTTTCATGGGCTGACTAGGAACCTATGACTAATAGTCAATTCTTACTTGTACCCTAGTTTTCATGGGCTAACTAGGAACCTATTGACTATCTATCAATATTTCATTTTTTAATATGGACATAGTTTTCATGGTCTTACTATAAACCTATCTAACTGACATCTTCAGTTTTGCATATTTTTCAAGGGCTAACTATGTACCTATTAGCCATTGCCAATATCATTATCCTTACATAGTTTTCATGGGCTTACTGTGAATCTATTGGCCCCTACCAATATCTTTTATTTATTCACTACTAGGTCAACCTAACTGGTTATTCTAAGCTTTTCCAAAGTACAGTTTTTGGATTCATTATAAAGTGAATATATACATATATGAAGAAGTAAACAATATAACTAGGTTAATTCTTTTAACTCATTAAAGCTTCTTCATAGATCCCATTACAAAATACTTTGTTTGTTAATATGCCATGGTTTAGGTTTCTAATGGAATTGAGTTATTTGTTTTGAAAACTATAGTTTCGAAATCTTTGAAACCTTGCTTTCGACCTTACTGGATAGCCTCTTACGAAAGCATATATCTCTTTTCAAAACATTAGACTTCTGCCTTTGAAAACACTTTGAAACCTTTCTTTCAAAACCTTTCGATTATAATAAAGTGTTACTTATTAATTATTAGAAGCATAGCTTTCAAACCATTGGAAATATCTCTTCCTAAAGCATTTGAAAGTCCCATTTTCGACATCGTTGGGTTTAACTTTGAAAATATCATTTGGGTCCAAGAAAATATTTAATCAAAATTATCTCTTTTGAATTCACTCTTTATTTTATAAAAATATGAAGGAGTTTATGACGGCGTCAAAACCATATCTATCGACGGAGTCGAAAGCTTACATTTAATATATGGAAGGATAGCTTTGAAACCCCTTTCAAAACCATTGCCTTCGAAAACAATAACCGTTCCGAAAGCATTTAGAAAGGAGCTTAATATAGCTTTAAAACAAACAATACCTTTCGACAATATTGATGACTTCAATACACTCGTAAGGCGAAAGAATCGACGGTAGGGTTTCGACTAGGTCGGAAACCATTCTCTGAATGTATTGATTTATAACTAAAGAAACTCCGCCGAAGCCCTTTTTTCTTCTAAAACAAACATGGAAACCCCTTCTAAAGACATTATAAAACTCCTTTCGAAAACATATTTATTGACTAAGTCGAAAGCTTAGTAAAACAAAGGTAGGCGCTTATCCTTTTAAAACAAATTGGGCTAAAGACCCCATCGGAAGCATGCTTTTGACACAATACCTTTCGCCTTTCTCCAGTCCACCATGTATTATCTAAATGATACTTTACGTATTGAATTTTAATTTAATGGGTTCTGACATATTTAAAGGCGAAAGGAAAGGGGTGAAAGGTAATCCGAATAGAGGCGAAACATGTTTTTCTGGGTTAAATACTAAATTAAGCAACTTATATATACTAACCTACCGACATATAAATTTCTTTTTGGTTGCCTTAACTTTTCCCATGCTTTTCAAAACTAGTCGCTTTTTTATTTTAGATAAGTATCAAACTTAAACTTTTGCAAATAAAACCTTCATCTTTATTTACACGTAAATCATTTTGATCCTCTTCTCAAAATAATTTATTTTGTATATCAAACCACTTAAGAAAAATCTCCAAACTTCATATAAATTTACTTTGATCATGTTGTCTAACATATCAAAATTTCAAGTCCAAATTCTCAATATATTTCCCAAAATAGATTATTAAACCCAATGTGCTATATTTTCATTTAAAAATTCATAATAATCTTTCCATAGCTTGGAAAATGGTTAAAATTACAATCCAACTCTAAAATCATGTTTTGCATAACGTATAATTTTTCTATAGCATTTAGACATCAATATCACACGGTTTTGAACTAAAACCGAGTGAACTTTTATTTAAATAACCTTGTTAAATTTAAAAAAGCCATAAATCGAGCATACCATCATCAAACATCATATATACGAATTTAAACTTAAATTTGAAACATATGTTTAACAAATAAGATGGAAATTATCATTCACCTTAATCTTTGATAAGGAAAATGGATTGAGATGAGTTTGATTCCCCTTTCTTACTTTCTCCTCTTTTTTTTGGATTTCCTCTTCTTCTTTTCCTTTCTAATAACCGGCTTGATCTTCTTACTTACTTTTTCTGTTGTAAGAGAATGAATATGAGTTTGAATGGTTTAAGGGTAAATATATATATGTATATATATATATATATATGAATGTATGCATGTATGTATATAAAGGAAAGATTAGGTGTTTTTAAATCCCATTATACCCTTTCGTAATTTAATTAGTCTACAAACCATTCTTTAGCCCAATTAAACTAATAAGCATGACCACTTATATTTTTTTCAAATCTCAATCCCCTTATCATTTAACATTTATATCATTCTATTTAATTTATCTAATCAAATATCTTGAATAATGTTATTTAAAATTAAGGGTGTTACAGTGATCAATAATAGACTTGCATGACAAACTATAAACTCTAATGAGATTGTTGGATATCCAAGATAGAAAAAATGTTTAAGTGTCGTAACTCCTTTCACGAGTATAATGAAAGACTATCACACCTCCCACTATGAAAAGGAAATTTACATGATATGCAAGTTCATCGAGTCTCAAAACTCTTCAATAAATCTATCAAACTAAGTCTTACTTTCTCCTTCTGTTTTGAATAGAATTCATTTTCGAAAGGAGAAAATTATACTAATTAAATTATTATTAATGATGAATTATAAGTGCCCGGGTTCGTTTAGGTTCAAATTCATCTCAAACACACAATGTTGATAAGGATAATAGACTAAGTGTACTACAACGCTCGCCTATGTGAGTATCATATCTCTACTTAGAAGATTATCCGAATAGCCACAACACTAGTTAAGAAGTCCTTTCCTGAGCTATCACTAGCATTCCAAACTATGCTATACTATAAATAACTTTATAATGAATAAAGATCATCCATAATAATATACAATACCCGATCTAATCCATTGTTCATTCACACAATTTCTTTGTTAAACAAGGGTTGGCCACTTGACTCCTCTCATGCGAACTCCGATCCAGTTCCTTAGTGAGAGCATTGAAATTTCCTCGCATGATTGGAGTCATGCTCTAGAAATCTCTTAGTGACCTTAAGAATCCAGCCCAAGTGCCCGCCATTAAGAATTAAGTGAAAAACCCTTGCCTAACTGCTGCTAACCACCTAAAAACTCTATGCTCAAGCTAATTATTAGGAACTGGTACGTGAATGGATCAATCTTTAGGAAATATTCCTTTTAGCATATGGGATTACTCCCATCACTTATGTTTTACTAACATAAGGGCAAACAATTCCAATATAAATGACTCTACGCAATATGTATAAGCCATCCGGTTGGTCTTTACCTATTACTGGACAACTACAGAACTCTACCTAGATATTGAATCCAAGCCATCATTGATCGACCCCACTCAATTCAGATGGTCTTGTATCAAGTTCGAATGGCAGCACGCTCAGTTGTTTTACCTCAGTTTAACACAAAGGTTACTCGTATAAGGCTCACATTATAGAAGAATCCACTTACTATAGAGGATGTCAAGTTTAGTCTGTCAACCTAGTAACTAGTAATAGGAAAATGTTTCTCTTAAGTATTGGAAAGAGCATAAGCACGGACCTTACAATTTAAGTACATGTCGCTACATTGACTTCTTCCCTTTTACCCTAGCAGTAGACTTACTAGAACTAGATATTGCCTGCGAGGTATAATTTATCTATAACTACCCTATATTTTGAGAAGCAATTAATTAAACATTATAATTAATATTTAAATAGTAAAAATGGAAATAATATGTTACAATTTTTTTATAATGGACGATTAACAAAGATTTGAGTGAAAATAATTTTAGGTGCAAGTTTACATTAATTTTGGACTCATAAAAGAATTTTTATTAAAATAAGCTAAAAGAACTAGTTTTGAAATATTAAATTAAATAATTTAAAATCATGGAGAATATTGTCATAAAAATGTAAATATTAACACTTTATTGTTAAGTAAATAAGAGATAATTTTATTTGATTAGTAAATGGGCTGGTAGAAAAGTAGAAGAATTGTTTCTTAGAAAGGAATTTGAAATGAAAGATTAGTAATTAGTTAGAGCTTAACTACTTAAAGCCTAAGCCAACCTCCATATCTCCCTGTTTAAGCTATTCTAAGTCCAGGAAACTCCATAGCACATGAAAACCGTTCATATTTCTTTATCCTTTATTATTTTTTCCTTTTACATCATGAAAATAAAAACTAGTGTAAAACCCTTCCAACTCTTAAAAAATTAAGATGAAATAAAAATAAATTTCCTAAAATCTCCAAATTGAAATTTATGAATCCCAATACCTTGCTAAACTTCTAGTCATGAAGAATTTTGCACTTTAATTAAGTTTGGATGGATGAAGAATGGTTATAGTAAGCACTATTTTTTGGTTTATGAGCAATAGAGAAGAGACTTGTTTAAAGTATGATTTTGGGTATTAAATAAATTATTTTGACTTTAAAATATTTAGGTGAATTCCACAGACTCTTAAAATTTTCTGTTATGAATATCACATGTTTATATGATTTCAAACATGATTGGTAATGATATTTGTTGATGTGGTTGGATTTTGACAAATTTCGTGATTTTGAACCCTCTTCACTGTAAAATTCATAGTTAATTCATATAAAATTTTAAAATTCCAAAGTTTTGATATGTTGTTCTGACATGTTCAAGTGCGTATGTTTCAAATTTCATGAAATTTCATTGAGATTTGTTCGATCAAATGTGGTCATTTTTGCAAGCTTTTGTGGAAATTATGAGAAGAATAAGCATATTGGTTTGAAAACCATAATAAATTTTAAAAAATTCCATAAATTCTAAAATTTGGATATGCTATTCCCACTCTATATTGAATAAATTTTAAAAATTTCATTCGAAAATAGTACAATGCCCTAAATTGTGGGTTTATAGAGGTGGTGTTCTTGCTGCGAATTGTTCGCAGAGGTTCAATGGATATAATTTGCTTTTGAGATGAATGTTTATATTATTTACCTATGCTCAAGTATATTCTAATTTCCAGAATATGATTTTTCTTTACTTTGTGACTTCATTTATCATGGTGAATATTATAAAGTTTTGTTGCGGCTTATGAACTCACATGTAAAACTAGTCTGTCTTGGGGTTTGTTTTTATTCGACAATCCTCGAGTAGATCGAGGATTGTTTGCAGATTTTAGGTAATTTCCTTTTAGGTATGAGGTGATGGATAGATCGAGTCAACGGATTTGTGTATTCATTTGCATTATAAATTAATATAGTTATTATTTAAATTCAATGGGTTAAAATTTATAAAATAAATTCTGATATTGTGTGAAATATTGCAATGTGTAATTTATATTATTGCCTTCCGTTAAAGTAAGAGGCGATTTATTTATATGTGATGCTATTATATTTTCATTTTTCTATCCTAGAAACACCCATATCATTTTCTGTTATACTCAATAGTGTTATTTAGTAATACTCTTGGTAATATGGGTATAGAGGTAGGGCGTAACATTTTTGGTATCAGAACAAGGTTCAGAGCAATGTAAAATTTCAAAAGCATGAATTTGGTTTAGAGGAGAAGACTTAGGAAGTTACCTAAGTTTTATATGACTCTCATAAGTAATTTGTTTATATAAATGTTTTTTTATTTCGAAAAACAAGCAAGAGTATATATAATTTGTATGATTTATTACATGAAATTCATGCTTATTATAGTAAGTTTTATGAGCTGGAAATTTGGGAAGTTTTTGAAAATTGATACTTTACAAGTAATTTGAGAAAATTTGAAAAAAGGTGATTTTAGATGGCTTTAGAAATATGTAACAAAAAAAGTTTTGGGAAGAGGAAGTAATTTTAACCATGGTGGAATGTTTTAGAAAATAGAATAGTGGATAAGTTTTGTGTAATAGAATTTCAAGTAATTTGGAAGAGTTTGGTATAAGGTTTGAAAAGTTGGTTTTAAATTATTTGAAAATTATGAAATGGTGGTGGTATATTTAGAAGTGATATAAAATATTTTTAAGAGGGATTTGAAAATTTAATGATTGTTTGATAAATAGTTCTTGAAAATTATAGAATTAAAGTCGTTTTCTAATATTTTGAAATACCATGATTTGAACGAAAAACGCGATATGAAAGTTTAGTAAAAAGTTTCCTTTGAAAAGTATGGTTGTGCAAGTATTATTTCCCCATTTTTATGAAAAATGATTTGTGAAAATGTGGTTTAGAATAGAATGTGGAATGATTGCTATCTTTGCAAAATACGATGTGATTACACTCACCATCATTGTGATTAATTTTTACGTTGTTGGAAGTGCCTTTGGGAGTGACTATTAGGGATGTTAGTCTTAAGGCCATTCACTAAGCATGACTGGCGACTAGTAGTAAATTTTAGTTATCCATTGCTAATAGTTATTTCAAGATTTTTTAAGATGATTTGAAGATTGGGAAAACATTAAAATTATTCGAAATGACGATTTCGACTAATGGGAAGTATTTTGATAAATGATTTTTTGAAAATGGATTCCACAAAATATTTGGTGAAAATAAGTTTTAAAATTTAAAAGGTGATATATATGATTTAGAAGTAAGATTTTATGTAGACAATGAATTCTCAAAAGTTTGATGATATTTTGTATTACGATCTTTTAGAAACATTCACCATTGAAAATGTACTTCGAGAAATTTTTTTATTAACTATTTTGAAAAAAACTCCACCATTTTATTATTGATTTTGCAAACCTTCTGGTAAAGTAATTTTGGAAAGAAAATCCATCATAATTATATTTATTTTGGAAACTAATGTTTGGAAAATAGGATTTATGTAAAGTTTGAAATATTTGAGAAAACATATGGATTTGGAAAGCTACAGAATTAATTTTTCAGGTGATATTTCAAAGGATTTGTTGTTTGGTTTTGAAAGTGGTGATTGAAATTAAATTACTTAGTGTTTATAAAATAGGATTTTAAAGGTATGTATATGCATATTTTTGAAAACATGATTGTTAATGTGAATGTTATGGATTTTTCCTAAGGAGAAATTATGAGGACGTAATCTTAGGATTTTGTAACAACCCTACACTTTGGAAAGCAATTAATTAAATTTTATAATTGAGATTTAAATAGTTAATATACAAATAATATATTATAATTTTTTATAATGGATGATTAATAGAGATTTGAGTGAGAAATAATTTTAGGCGTAAATTTAAATTAATTTTGGGGTAATAAAAGAATTTTTATTAAAGTGAGATAAATGTAATTGTTTTGAAATAACTAAATTAAATAGCTTAATACCATGGAAAATAATATCATAAAAATGTAAATAATATGATTTGAAAGTCAAGAAATAAAGCGTGATTTTATTTGATTAGTAAATAGGCTCGTAGAAAAATAATATCTTAGAAAGGAAATTGAAATGAAAGATTAAAAATTAGTTAGAGCCCAAAAACTTAAAGCCCAAACACCTCATCTCTATGTCTAGGCTATTCTAAGCCTAGAAAACTCCATAGCACTTGAAAATCATTCATGTTTCTTTCTCCTTCACTATTTTCTCCTCTTGCTCCATGAAAACAAAATTAGTGTAAAACCCTTCCACCTCTTCAAAAATTAATATAAAATATAAAAAAATTCCTAAAATATTCATATTGAAATACATGAACCTTAATACCTTGCTACACCTCTAATCATGAAGAAGTTTGCATTTTGGTCAAGTTTGGAAGGTGGAAGAATAGTTATAGTAAGCTATATTATCTGGTTTATAAGTAATAAAGAAGAGACTTGTTTGAAGTATGATTTTGGGTATCAAATCAAATTACTTTGGCTTCAAAATTTTCGGGTCGGTTCTATAGACTCTTAACATTTTTTATAATGAATGTCGCATGTTTATATAGTTGCAAACATGATTGGTAGTGATATTTGTTGATGTGGTTGTGTTTTGATAAATTTTATGATTTTTGAACCCTCTTCACTATAAGATTGGCAGTTAATTCATTTGAGGTTTAAAAATTCCTAAGTTTTGATATGTTGTTTGACATGATATAACACATGTGGTCAAAATCAATGAATTTTAATTGAGTTTCAATGGTTAAATGTGGTCATTCCTCTAGCTTTTCTGAAAATTCTGGGCAGAAAACGCATGTTGATTTGAAAATCATAATAAATTATAGAAAATTCCATAAATCATAAAGTTCAGATATCATATTATCAACTAAAATTTGAAATACTAGTAGAAATTTCATTTGAAAATATTATGCTTTAATACCCCCAAATTAAGGGTTTACAGCGGTGATGTCCTTGACGTGAATTGTTTGCAAAGGTTCAGTGATTATAAATTGCTTTCGAGATGAATATTTATAATATTTACCTATGCTCAAGTTAGTTTTAATCTACAAAATATGATTTTGCTTTACTTTAGGACTTCTTGTGTTATAGTCAATATTATAAAGTTTTAATGTTGTCTAAGAACTCACAGCTAAAAATAGCTTGACTCGGGGTTTATTTTTATTCGACAGTCCTCGGGTAAGACCGAGGATTATTTGTTGGTCTTATGTAATATATACTTTTGGGTGTGAGGGATGGATGGATAGTGAACAGATTTATGTATTTATTCGTTTCAGGAATTGATATAGTTGTGTATTTAAATTAAATGGTTTGAAATTTATATGAATTCAGATATTGTATGAAATATTAAAATGTGTAATATACATTATTTTTCTTCTGTTAGGTAAAATGTGATTTATTTATATTTGATGGTATTAATGCATTGTTCTATCCTAGAAACACCAACATCGCCTCATTCTAAGTGTTACTCAATAGTATAACTCAGTAACACTATTGGGTATGGGCATTGAGGTGGGTTGGCGAATCATTATTATTCATTCACCCCTACTGAAGAGTAAGATAACCCTTCCCTTAATGACCAAGAAAATCGCAATAGAAGCTCTTATGCTTCATTTTAGCTAAATGGCATTCCATATCTAAATGGCTTTTATGCCACAAGGATGACACACTATATTAGCCTTATTCTTTGCAAAAGTTTGACCCCTCCCTATATCTTTGTCTTTGCACTTCGAATGGAACTTTGGGTTGCTTTCCACCAATTTTACCTCAACAATGCCTTATGGGTGCTTTCATAAAGAAGAGCCATCCTGACAGGATTTAAAAGCGACGCCTATGAGGGTAAGACTAGGCAATGAATCCCCAACTGGTGCACCAAACCCCTAGGCAAACTTCTTTCCTTTTTCAATGGAGTATTATCCATCTTAATCTCGGATTCGACCAAAAGGTCAAGTTGGTCAACATACTCATTTACTGACAACCTATCCTGCTTCTAATGAAGAAGCACTCAAATCATGCCACTCTCTCAGTTTGAGAAATGAACTCTGGCTCAACACAATGCTCGAAATCAATCTAAGGTACGGTTTGCTCATCAGCTCCCTCTACTATTATATCGCACCAAGTCAAAGCCTTCCCCTTAAGATGTAGGGAGATAATCCTCTAAAAGAAAACATCCCATTGATCTATTGGAGAGAGCCATATTACAAACACATGTCTTGGCCGATGTCACGGCATGACTTTGAAGATAATGGCATTCTGCCAGGGCTAAGGGAATCCTAACATAACTTCGGGAAGTTAAAAGCTAGTGGAGCTAGAAATACTAATGCCCAAGGGATACACCACCTTCATCATCAACTGGGGGTGCTAGAATGTCCACAAGTGACGGAACATCCTATGTAGTAATCAAATATTCTCTGGACAAATTAGGCATCCCATACTACCTATCTGTAATCACTCTTGTACTCCGTCCATTCCTAATGATAATCGAAATGACTAGCAACAAGGGGAAAAATAACTCAAAGTCCAGATGATAAGTGGTGTATGCAATGTTATATAGTAGAAAAATACAAGTACAAACATCTATCGTGATCCTATGATTCCCTTGGAGGGTCCAAAATAAATAGAGTTAGTACTCAAATGTACCTTAGACCTTAAGCCACATCCTAAGTGATGGGTCTCATGTAGATCTCACCGTACCCTCTGAAGCAAGCTTTTGTGATATATCACCTACTATATTTACTTGAAACCTATTCGAACTACATCGTACCCTCTATATCTATCTTTTGTGACATCCTCGTAGATAATCATCATCCTATGCAAACCACACCGTACCTTCTACATCAAGCTTTGGTGACATCTAGTCCACACGAAGATGATCGTCATCCTATATAAACCGCACTGTACCCTCTATATCGAGCTCTAGTGACCTGTAGTCCATTCATAAATTATCGTCATCCTATATGGACCATGTCGTACCCTCTACTTTGAGCTTTGGTGACATCTAGTCCACCGTAGATGATCTTCATAACGAATTTATTAAATAACTTGCATACGCCTTTACCAAAAAGATAACGATGATCTGGCTCATGTAATGCGCTATCTGGACCATAAAAGAACATAGATGTCATATAGCTATATTTATACACCAAATATAGTCATCATGTAATCATATACGTGTGTTACAAATGAAGACCAATATCTTGCCATCGTCTAACTATTTGTATGGCCACTATCAAAAGAACAACATGAGGTTTAGTCACCAATATATATGATCGATACCATTCATCAAAACATGTTCACCCGAAGCCGAAGCCAAAGGATGTAGATTGCTCTGCTCGATCGTATAGGCTTATTGGATTTGATCGCATGGTTAATCATCATGTCAGTCCTATGCATGATCATAATCAATCATTTTTGACCATATATAATTCAATTTGCACCCATGTCCAAATTCCGAGCTTCGTCGTGACGCCCACTTCCTTGAGTAGCCTAATTTTTCTAGAAGTTGTGCCAAAGCCTAACGAAGAACTGCATATGAGATAGGGATAAATTCTTGAAGCCTTACACCTGCCCGGGCTTATTACCTAGGTCATTGCACCTTCATTTAACTAGGGACACAAACCAATCGACCAATATTGTTCATTCTTGGCCAATAAGCCTAGGCCAACAAGCCAAGTGTAGCCCTATTTTGTTCGACACTTTGCCCAATGATTCGCCTTACACTCTAAGCATGCCTCCACCCCGTTGGTCCTCTTTCGGAGTGGATTGGTTAAAATTTGGGTAGTGGTTTCGTAAGTATTCGAAAGCCAATTTCGATAAAAAAATCCGTTCTTTCCACGTGTAGGATTCAATGGGCGAATATAAGGACCTAGCCTTCTCTAGCACGCTAATACAGACCCCATTGGCCCCCTTGCTCATGTGATGGCACACAAGTGCTGCTCCCATTCATGCACATTTGCATGCATGCAGGCACATAACGACATATTTACTTCACAAGACATATTTTGAGCTTCACTGTGGTCGTTCGATTCGGTATTCTTTCCTATAGTTAGCACACCCAATAATCACTATGGCTACATGAGATTGCTCACAACTTAATGATATACCTGTATTTATATTTCCATATGCATATGCATACATTAATATAAGCAATCTGATTATTTAATAATCAAATCTCACTTTTATTTACTAAATCATTTCAAAAAAAGTCAAATCTCTTTTCTATTATTTTATAAAACCATTTCATCATTTTTTTAAACATAAAACTAAATTATAAATCATTTTTAAGCCCTTTAAACCATTTCAAAAGTCAAACCCTCATCTTCAATCAGTAATAAAATATATAATAATATTTCTACTTCTAATGTAACTATAATTATCTGAGTTTTCAACCCAACATGACCCACTATAAAGCAGAAGTACCTCGTGGCATTGGGATGGCTTAGAACTTAACCAGAAAGGCTAAGGCAAGGGGTGAATGTTAACCAAGCTATACCATTAAGACGACTGGAATCGACTAAACCAAGAGACTAGCATTCTTTTAGCCCAATCAACAGTTGATCACAAACAACTAGTAAATTGTCATCACAATGGAACAACAACACAAGACCATGGAAGCACCCCAAAATCCAAACTCTAGAAAATATCCTAAGTGATTGGATTGCCAGCAACCCATAACCTATGGGTCACAGTGACACATGCCCCTCCTCGAATCTTCAAATGAGGTAACTAAGGAGGCAAGGAAGAAGGAGCTAAGTCATAAGCTCGCTTACAAGTCAAATTTCTAGGTCGCCAGTGATCCATAGACTATGGGTCGCCAACAACCCATGGTTTTGACTTGGATGGCTAGCTAAACCCCCCTTGGGTCGTTCCCTACCTACCTATGAGCAGTCGATGAAGTGGCCTTGCCTAGAAGCTCTCCGATCTATATAAGTACCATCCTACCTGCTCTCTCCTGACTGGTTGCTGAAGCTCCGTTGAAAAGATTCTTCACTCTCTACCTCCCTCATAACAATCTCTAAATGGATTCACTGTGATTCTTCAGTGGATTCCAACTTTGGGGGTTCAATCTACTTAGAGATAATCAAAGTTTTGTAATTAAATACATCTTGTAGCTGTAATCAGTCTATAGTGAAACTATAAAGTGGACGTAGGCTTCGTTAACGACCGAAGCACTATAAAAATTCTCCATCTTCTTTCTTTTACTATTCTTTTCTTATATCTGTTATCCGTGATATTGATCTATCAGAACAAGGCGGTGCTTTCAAACTTAAACAAGGGTGTTGATTATTATTGGGGTTAACATTTTGGTGCTTTCACTAAGAAATCCAACTCAGGAACTAGATCCAGCTATCTACTTTTGATCCAATAGGTCCAGAAATTAGATCCTTAACCTTTGCTTGAATAATCCACTGTTTTGAATCAATGACCCTTAGAAGAAGAAGAACTGCCTCTGGAAGATCCGTAAGGGCAGTAGTAGATGGAGAAGATGTTAATCCCCAACAAACTGAAGTAAATGGCGCTAACTTGGGGATTCAAACGCCAACATCTTCCAATCAGCATGAAGTTGTCACCAGGGATGAGCTAAACAAAATGGTTGATGAGATCAATCAAAAAACGAAAAGTAGCCAAAAGGATCTAAATGCACTCCTAAGCCTATAGTCAAATCCAGCTCCAAGGACTATGCCTGAACCTGCGACTACTATGGAATAAGAGAATTCCTTCATTTTTTTCCACATAGAAAAAAAGAAAACAACCACAAAAAAGGGTGACAACCGGGCTTAACGTGGACGAAAATGAAAATGCTCCATTTGCCGCAAGGCAATCAATTTTGAATTTGAGCCAAGGGGAAAACACCCCATAAAAGACATAGTTATTGATCTTTCTGACTTAGAGGATGGAGTGCAAGATGAAAAATAAGAATAAAATGCCAATGCATTTGATCATGCAAGGAATACCCAAACTGCTCCAGTTAGACCAACCGCAAGCCAACGGGACCCTACATGAGTGGCTCTCCTGAAGACAGGAGCGCCTAGGCTTCAGCCCACTCATCAAGACCGTTTGCTAAGCTAAAAACCTTATGTAGTGACTCATTGCCGTCCTTAGGACTACCGGACATCAAAAGCATACATAGCGAACATGGTTAAACGATTAATGGAGGAGAGTAAAGATAGAAGAGATGATGAATAAGGATCTATGCCAAGTCGGAATCCCTTCACTGATGAAATATTGAGTGAGAGATATCCATAAAATTCACAATGCCAACTATTCCGTCGTATGACAGGACAAAGGACCTGAAACCTCACTTGTACAAATACAGTTGGTATATGGATGGAGCAAATGTCTTTAAAGATGTTCGATGCCGGTGCTTTCCTACCTTTTTAAAAGGGGTTACGTCAACGTGTTTCACTAGGTTTACACCAAGATCTACCTCTACTTTTGACCAACTGGTGACAAGCTTCCTTAATCAGTTCAGACTCCAAATTGCAGAGCCAAAAGACGTCATGTCCTATTCAGATTGTTCCAAGGGTGCAATGAATCACTGAAATATTTCATGAATAGGTTCAATACCGTGGTGAAGAAAGTAAGAAACGCCAATGAAGACATGATTTTTATGGCATTAGTCCGTGCCGATCACCTGAAAACTAAATTCAAAAAGTGCATTAAGATGAAAGAATCTACCACCATCAGAATTTTCAATCGTAAAGTTGGTACCTAAGGTTGGAGTAAGCACATGAATTGGAAAGGAAGTCTACTAGTGTGCAACCGACGAACATCGGGCAAAGTGATGTAGTTATGAATCAAAATGTGCACACTAGTCGGACTGCTAAAGGAACCACTGCGAAAGACATGAATTAAAGAGAAAAGGTCAAAAATCCAATAAGAAGAATGGTAATGGAAGCAATAAAAAAATCAAAAGGTTTAGGCTCAAAGGCTACACTCCCCTCAGCGACACATTGGAAAACATTTTTCTCACAATTCAAGGGATTGAGGAATGAAAAATGCCAACTCGAAAGGAGGCACCAAGCAGCAGGAGTGCTCAGAGAAATAATACTGCTTCCACGAGACACATGGCCACAATACAAAGGAATGCCACCACCTAAAGAATCTCATTGAGGAACTAATCTAGAATAACAAACTCCAGTACTATGTAAAACAACCACAAAACCTCGATCAATTTGCGACTCCTCAGCACCAAAGAGCCCGAAGAAATCAAGCTGAAACCAGCAAAGAAGGGTCAAAACAAGCTAACCAAAGGCTTATTATTGGAAAAATATCCAGGGGACCACATCCCGCGCAAAGAAGTTGGGGGAGAAATGGAGCGATATGCAAGTTCGCTGAGGCATACTCCGAAGGAATCATGTTTAGCTATGGAAGACGAAACTCCATCTAAGATAAATGGTCTTGAATGACGATATTATGTTTCGAAATCGGGACACCGAAGGGATCGAAGCTCCAACTCTCAATCCGATGGTGGTGACAGTAGGAATTAGATCTACTATAGTTCGGCATGTGCAAGTTGACAGTGGTAGCTCCATTAACATACTCTTCAAACGTACTTTCAATCAGATGAAGACTGGCATTAAAAGTGTATCCACGTGCCAAACAAAGATTCAGGGGTTTACCGGTGAATCCAAACAACTGGTGGGAACAATTGACCTACTATAGAGCTTGGAGTGAGCGAGCGAAGGGTCACCCTCATTCAGACTTTTGTGATTATGGATGAAATGTCAACATACAACTCCTTCTTATGATGGCCCACATTAGCCGACTTCAGAATAGCACTAGCCCAATGGTGCCTTACAATGAAGTTCCCTACAACGCACACAATTGGAATTGTGAAAGGAGACCAAAACACTTCTCGGGAATGCTACATCGCAGAATTGCGTGAGTCAAGAATAAAGGAAAAGGGAAAGGATGTGGGGAAAACCCTCCATATCTATCAACCCTTTGAATAGCAACTATATAGCCGCCCCTTGCTTGGGGACCATAGCCGATTCGACGTGGCTTTGGACCCTAGAAAGAAGAGCTCAAGGAAGGATCGGGCAGCACGGGCAGAATTGACGGTGTCTTTCCTAGTCTATATAGGCGACCTAACGTGGGTCCTGAAAATTGGATCGCACCTTGGAAAAAGATGTTGTCAGAACTAACCAAATTCCTCTGTGCCAATTTGGATGTATTTGCTTGGACACACTTGGATATATGCGAGTATCATCTGAAATTGCCTGCCACATACTTAATATTGACCCCAAATTCACACCAGCAAAGCAAAAAAGGCACAGCTTGGGCTTCAAACGGTCTAAGGCGCTGAGAGAGGAGGTTGATAAGTTGATGGCTAACGGCTTCATCCGGGATGCAACTTATCCTGAACGGGAATAGAACCTAGTCTTAGTCAAGAAGTCTAATGGAAAATGGAGAACTTGTAATGACTTCTTAGATCTAAATAAGGCATATCCAAAAGATAGCTTTCCAATTCCCAGAATCGATCAGCTTATGGATGGAAAGGCAGGGCATGAATTGCTATCATTTATGGATGCATACTCGTGCTACAACCAGATCCTGATGCATGAGTCAGACCAAGAAAACACCAGATTCATCATCAATTGGGGCTGTACTGCTGCAGAGTAATGCCTTTCGGGTTAAAGAACTTGGGCTAACATACCAAAGGCTATTAAATACTATGTTCAAACGTCAGATCGGAAAGATTATGGATATTTATGTGGACGACATGTTGGCCAAATCTCAAGTAGATGCTAACCACCTAGAAAACCTCGTTGAGATGTTCAAAATATTCCAGAAGTATGGAATGAAGCTCAACCCACTTAGATGTCATTTCAGAGTAGCCTCTGAGAAATTCTTTGGGTTCATAGTAAGTGCCCGAGGCATCAAAGTAAATCTAGAACAAATAGCCGCACTACGAGAAGTCCAAGCCCCTAAGAAATAAGAAGGAACTCCATTGCTTGAATGGAAATTCATAGCATTAAGCCGATTTATCTCAAAAGCTACAAGCAAGTGCATAACATTCTTCGATGCATTGAAAAAAGGGAAAGAAAAACTTCGAATAGACTAAAGCTTGTCAAACGGCATTCGAAGAGTTACTACGACACACGGAAGCTCCCCCAATCTTATCAAAGCCAGTGGATGGAGAAGGCCTATTTATTTATTTAGCAGTCTTCCCGCATGCATTGAGTGTTGCTCTTGTGTGGGAAGAAGCAAGAATCCAGCAACCCATGTATTACATTAGTAAATGATTCACCAGAGCTGAGAAGAATCACCCAAAGTTAGAAAAGATAGTATATTGCCTCTTGATCGCGTCCCAGAAGTTACGACCATACTTTCAGGCTCAGCCAATTGAAGTGTTGACTGATCAACCCCTGAAGCAAGTGTTATACCGACCAGAAACTTCCAGATGACCATTCAAGTGAAATATGGAGTTAAGTCAATATGTCATCACTTACCATCCAAGAAAAGCCATGAATGTGCAAGCGTTGGTCGACTTCGTTGTCGAATTTATTACACGGGACAAGGAGGAGGAATTTCCATCACAAACAGACACATAATGGAAGCTCTTCGTCGATGGTGCATTAAATGACTTTTGTTCGGGATAAGGAGCACTGCTTGAAAAACCCCCAAGGGACGAGCCATTAGCTACGCTTTGCACTTGGAATTCCCAACCATAAACAACGAAGTAGAATTTGAATCACTAATCGATGGACTGAGAGTTTTGAAGGAGCTCAAAATAAAAGCTATTCACATATACATCGACTAACAACTGGTCATCTATTAAGAAAACGGGGGGCGGTGGAATCGGCGCGTGGTGAGAATCTTGCCGCATACCTGTCCAAGTACAGGAACTGCTAAGCGACATCAAGCACTAAACCATCACTCACATCCCATGGGAGGAAAACACTAAGGTGGATTATTTGGCTAAACTGGCAATTTTAGGAGATGCTCAGTCATTGGGACTAGTCCTAGTCAAAACTCTGGCCAACCCAAGCGTAGACAAAATGGACGTAGACTGGATTCTCGAAACCATCGTCGAACCAGATACATCGATGACACCAATAAAGAACTATCTACCCATAGGAACCCTTCCAACTGACCGACCGAAAGGCACCACAGTTCATGATACAGGATGGAATACTCTATCGGAGGGGATTCTCAAACCCCCTTCTTGGGCATGTGATCGATGATAAAGCACGACGAATCTTAAAGGAGGCACATGAAGGCGAATGCGAAGACCACATTGGGGGCAGACCCTTGCGAAGAATGTAACAATACCGTTTTCAAGCCAAATTTAAATTAGTAATTAATATAAATTTTTGGATTAAATTGTGAATTAATTTGAATTTTTCCAAAGTAAATAAGATATGTATTTGTGTATATATACATGAATAGATTGTAAATAGAATTTTGGTTTGAGATTCAAAAAAATAAATATCTTGAAAAATGAATTGGATTTAAACCTTTATATTTTAAAACAAATAAAAATTTGTTTTCTCATCTAATTATAATATATATATGTATGTATGTATATATACATTGTGGTTTGGAAGTTATATTTTGAATTTAATATAATAATAATTTTCAAAAGCTATTTAAGGGTTAAATTCTAATATATATATATATATATATATATTAATGTATAATTCAGTTTTAAATCATTTTGTTTAAGGTTATAAATTTAAATAAATGGAAAAAATATAAAACATATGTCAATATAAAAGGAAATGCATTTATTAAAATAGTAAATACAATATAAAATTATATAAAAACATATTTAAACATTAAATACATGCAAAGACAAGTGTAAGCTAATTAATAGATAAAGATTAACAAGTGTAAAAATAAACACATACAAATTTACAAGTGTAAGTATGTAACATAAATTTGAACAAGTGTTAAGTTAATTAGATCATGTATGAAACATTTGTAAGATTAATATCACGCAAATATAACAAGTGCCCTATTTCTTATTTTCTTTTCATTTTAAAATTTAATAAATAAATGGAAAATCAAGTTATATATACCACTAACTCCTTCTTTTCTCACTTCTTCGTTAAAATTCAAAATAAAACAAAACCTGGAAATTAAAATCAGAAAAGAAAGTCAAACCTACAACAAAACTAGTAAAACAAAATCAAACAACAACTTCTCTTTCAAAATTTCGAACCTGAGAAAAGCTTGAAGCAATATCAACCTCAATTTAAAAGATCTTTTCAAAACTGAATCAAAGCAAGCTATAGATCGTCTCAAAACAAAAGTTTCAGTTCAATAATCAAGTTGCAGATGTTCTATTCCAATATCCAGGTGTATAAACTACTTGAATTTGTTCATAAATCTAGATGTTTGGATTGATTCTTGAAAATATGATTGTGAAAATGCATGCGATGTAAAAATACTATATATATATATATATATATATATATATATATATATATATATATATATTGGTAGATTGATGTATGCATGTCTGTGAACCAGGTACACATGCTTCTGTTTTAAACTTTACAGGTTTAAAAAAGGTTCAAATCTAAATTTCTCTTCCCCTAGTCTCTTAGGCTTTGATCATTGAATGAAGAACATTTGTTTATGTGTAACATCATTAATAAATTCAGGTGAAAATATTTAGTAAATATTTCGAAAATAGAATATTTCAGTAAAGAATCAATTTATATCATAAATTTGATGGTTAAATTTCCATGCTTTGATTATATAATCGAATTCGTCTTCGAAAATGATGAATTTTAATAATAATATTGTGATTTTTAAGTTGATGGTTGTTGAGAATCGTTGAGTTGAACGGTTTTTTAGGTTTGCGTCGATTTTCGATGATCGGTGAGGAGTTGTTCGTCGTGTCTAGGTCTGGAGGTGGCTCGAGAGTCGAGGGTCAGAGGAAAAATAGTGGATGGATTTCTAGGTCGTCGTGGTGGCCGGACGACGAAGATTTAGGTTTTAATGACCTGTTTAGGTTGAAGTGGTTCTTGAGGACATTTTTTCGTCGTGGATAAACTGGAAACGACCAGTGGTGGGGGAATCGATGTGTGGTTTCGTAGCGAAGCTATGGTCTGAGTTTCAGACCTTCTGATGATCGGAGGTGGCTACTCGAGGCATTTTCAGACGATCAGTTTTGGGTTCCAGCTTGTATTGATTTGTTCGACTTCGATTCCAGGTGTAATCGATAACTCAGGGTGGTCATATCGATTAGGGGGAAGATCGGCGATGTGTTAAAGGTCTCGGCGATGGTCGGAGGACGGCATTGGCTGGTGCAGGTGCACATGTATCTGTGTGTGTAAGTAGGTTGGGAAGAAGGAAGAAGAAGAAGCAGGCTCGAAGTCCTACTCGGGGAAACGTGATTTTGCATTGGGTTTGTGTTTGGGTAGTTCTCGAGTATGTAACAAGGTTTAAAATTTAAATAAAAATAAAAAAAATGATGAAATGGGTGACTCAGGGTTTTACTCGCGGATTTTGAGTTTAGGCTTGGGTTGTTGCTCGGGTGAGAAAGCTAGGAGTATACTTACAAGTTTTAAAAATTTAAAATAAAATAAGTTTTCTATAGATTTAGATTAAATCAAGTTTAAACACTTTCTTGGTCAATTGTTTTAAAATAATAAATGTTTTATTTTTAATTTTGGAAATAGTTAAAGATTTAAAATAAATTATTTTAATTAATCAAGTTTAAAGTGTTTTTAGTATATATATATATATGTATATGTATATGTATATGTATACATTGTTAATTAATTCTTAAGCTTGTTTAAAAAAAATATTAAATAGCTTAATTAAGAAGTTGATTAAAAAGATAAAGATGTTTATAGTTGTTAATTAACTTAAAGATCTAAGTTAATTTATGGGTAATAATAAATTTGTCTCAAAGATTAAAGGTTTAAAGTTAAATGTTTTTAAGATTAATTATTTTGGTTTTAAATAATTATATATTATGTGATAAATTAATGTGATTCTTAATTGTTTTCAAATGGAACTTAATAGTATAATTAAGTTGTGAATTTAAAGGATGATGTGTTTTAAATTAACTTAAGAGTTTTAAGATAATTCATATGTTAAAATAAATTTAATTTTCAAGGTTATTTAAATAAGATTTCAATGATGATTAAGTAATTAATTAAGATAAATGGTTTATCTTTTAATTAATTTAGGGTCTTGATATAATTAAAGGATCATTTATTTATTAATTATAGGGTAATTAATTAATGTACTTAATCAAAGAATAATTAATTAATTAAGGGTAATTAATTAATATAAGTAATTAAAGGATAATTAATTAATGTGATTAACTTAAGGTTAATTAATTTATGTGACTAATTAAAGGATCATTAATTAATGTGATTAATTAAAGGTTAATTAATGTAAGTAATTAAGGATAATTAATTAATAATTAAAAGGTTAATTAAATAATGATTAAAGGTTGATTAATTAATGTAATTAATTAAGGGATAATTAACTAATTGAGGATGATTAATTAAGATGGATAATTAAGGATGATTTATTAATTTCATTAATTAATTAAAATAATATCAAATGGTTTGTAATTAATTAATATTAATTAAGAAGGTTAGGTGATTAATTCATAAGTAATTAATTAATTTCGAGTTAATTAAATTAATCAGGTGATTAATTAATCTTGCTTATGGATGATTTATTATATTGAATGCCTTGAATTGTTTGGTACCCTTGACGTGTAATATTATGTGATATGAATTGCTTTTGATTGAGCTGTGATAAATATTTATCTGTGATGAATTGCTGTGTGAATGTGAACTTTTGAACTGAATTAAGTTTGTTTACTTAAACAACTTGGCCTTTAAAACGACATTTGAATTTCGATGCGACCGAAGGTCGGATTCCAAATGGTTATCCGAAAACCACATCGAATCTTAAAGGTTGATCTTTTGTCTAAAAGATATTTAAAAATGGAAATTTGTTGTGACTGTATCCACGTATTTTTAAAATAAGCGCTCATTATTCGGTTAAGCTGGGAGAGGACATTATGTCCTAAAATCCATTCCGAATAATGATACAGCGAAATGGAATAGCATTTGAAGATGGTGGTTGAAGACTAGGTATTTTCGAAGACGAAAGTATTACCTTTTGATTGTCTCTGCATCGAGTGGCCCGGTATAGAGATTACCCTAAGTGATGGTGAGTCCGAACTTGATTAGGGAATATCTGGACGACGTGCCTTCGGTTCCATTCAGACCTAGGATGGACTTGTATGGGTGTATGTCCAGCGTTACACTTTGAGGTGTAAAGCTGGTTTCTATCAAATACATTTCTGTTTGGTGGCGGGGAATTCATTCTCTTAACTTAACACCCTTCTCTAAGACGTATAAGCTTAGATGTTATGTAGTTGATGGTTACGAGTGATATATTCCCAATTAGGTATTGTGGCATGCTAAGTGTTGATCATTGGTTGATTGAAGCATGGCCTTTTTGAAAAGCGTATAACTTTGTGGGACAAGACTTCATCGAACCTCACACCTCGAAAATGGTCGAAACAGGAAGGATGCGGCAAGTTTATGTGGGGTCGCGCCCCTTAGGGTATGTGCATTACCTTATAGATAAAAAGTGTATCATGGTATGGAGCCCAGATATTTAAATTATGTGGATTTGTTGGAATTTGTTGTTGGCGCCTCGGTAAAGGTCGGTTACGACTGGGGGATGGCATACTTGTGACAGTTAGTTACCTAGTTACAGAGGTAACCCAGCCTTGTGTTGGTAGAGATCCGGTTAGGTTCTTGGTGTGTCCCTCCAGAGGCGTACCCATTTGGAAAGGAAGTTCCTTAGCCTTGACCACTTGTTGGAAATCCAATCACCCAATACGAGCCCTGTACGGTTTTAGTTGTAGAACCTGCCATTTAACATGGTAGCTATAGTAGGCATATTATAATTGTACGTATGTTGGATAAGATTAATATTATACTTTCGAAATGTTTTCCACACTATGCACTAATAATAATATCAAAAGGATTTTCACGTATAAGCATATTTGACTGCTATAAGGAGAAACCTCCCCCAAGTGTGCGATTTCGTTGTGTGTGTGCCGAGAGACCTTATGGTAGTTTCATTTTTCAAAAAAGCATAACGGATTTTTTTTATTTCTTTTTATTTCTTTTTGTTCAAATTACTGTTTTTGTTTGCTCACACCAGTCCCATGACTGACTCAGAGTTTATTGTTCCCTTTTCTAAATTCCGGGTGCCCATAATTTTCCACATGGGCAGTCTAGAGTCAGGTTATCAGATAGTTAGCTTATAGATGTAGATTTTGGTAGTCTTTGAAGTCTATGGATTTGGAATCGCATTTGCTTCATTGTAGCATGATAACTTTTGGTTCTTAGCTTTTGGTTTCGAGCTTTTTGGATTGGCTTTTGGAGCTTTAGCAATGAAGATGCAATATGATGGACTCTCTCTCGCTCTCCCTTAGAGACTCTGTTGATGCTATATTCCACTGTTCTATTGTTGTATTCTGGTGTTGTATCTATCTTGGCTCTAATATTGTTGGGCATTATTATCAGCTTGTTGTAATTCATGTTGTATCCATTTGTGTATCAATAAAATTCTTCTTTATTTTCGCTGTGTTGTTTTCACCTAATGTGTTATAAGCTCCGACGAATCGGACTTCAACTTTTGAATCGTCGGCATTCGAATACGGGTAATGTATTGGATGTCAATTTTCGGATGTCGGATTTTGGGTCTTCACATTTGGTATTAGAGCTAAAGGTTGGGTAAGAACTTTGGCTTTGGAGTATAACTCATTAGATGACTCATTAGAGATAAGGTCAGAAATGCCCTAGAATGAGTATCCCTAAGATATCTTGTCTGTATGCCCAAATCAATTTAGTGCAAGAAGAGGACGAGGTAGGGGATGGGGTAGTACCACTACAAATGGTCGATACCCTGTAACAACAACAATGGAGAAGCATCTTTTCACATCCAACCTCAACCGAAATCTGGCAGAGTTATATCGGAATTTCTCAAGACTTGGAGGAAAACCATTCAAAAGTTTGGACTATTATAGAAGCGCAAGCTTAGATTCGATCTTGTGAGAGGATTTTTAAAGAATTGAAATTGGAGATCATTCCTTTGATTTCTTCCTGGCAGCTCGAGGAAGAAGCTTTGGTATGGTGGGAGATGATTACTTTGGCCAAATCAGAGGATGAGATAGATCGAGCAAGTATTTGAGCAATGTTATATGCCTTCCGCTAGTATTTCTAGGATGTATCAAGAGTTTACCGATTTGAAGCAATGTAATTTTCTTATTTATGATAAAATTGTTAGAGTTCTATTCGACACTAGAGTCATGCATAGTTTTATTTCCCAGCAAACCGTAGAAGAGTTAAATCTTGAACCCGAATTCGTAAACGAACCTATTTGTGTGAAGAACCCGGTAGGAGGCCTCGCTAATCTTTGTTTACATTGTAGAAAATTCCTATTTAGTATTATCTTCATCGGTTTCCTATCAGTCTTTTCGTTCTGGACTTTAATGAATTTGAAATTTTACTTGGAATGAATTAGTTAACAAAATATGAAGCTAATTAGATTGTATCAATAAAATGATTTCGGTTAAAACCAAACTTGGAAAATTTTGTTGTGACTTCTTGTGAGGATCCAAGTCCGAAAAGGGACAAGATAATGTATACTTTAGGGTATTCTGACCTGAGTTTAGAATCCATACTTACTGTTCGAGAATTTCCTGTCCTTTTTAAAGAAGCTAAGTCTTTACCTCCGCATAGGGAAATCGAATTTAGAATCAACTTGGTTTCTAATTCCCATCCAGTTGTTCATGCTAGTCCTAGGATGGTATCAAGGGAAAAAGTAGAGTTAGTTGAGCAAACCTAAGATTTACCGGTGAAAGGATTTATACGATCTAGTCGTTCCAGTTGGGGTTCAGCTGTGGTATTTGTAGCCAAGTCCAATGGATCTTTGAGATTATGCATAGATTATCGTGATCTTAATAAGTTAACCTTTAAGATTAAATTTCCTTTGCCCCGAATCGAATACCTGTTCGAACAATTGCATGGTGCTCCATTCTTTTCCAAGATGGATATAGCCCAAGGATTCCATCAGCTGAGAATTGCGAAAAATTGTACCCGTTTGTCTGTTTTTGGGGTCCCGATACATTCTACGAATGGTTAGTTATGCCCTTTAGACTAACCAATGCCCTGCATATTTCATAGACCTGATGACCCGAGTATTTCGTGAAATATTGAATAAATTTGTTCTCATATTTGTTGATAATATTCTGATCTATCCTATAGAATAGATATTTCTTTTGATATGGTAAACCATTTCTCTATCTTTTTATGTGTTTATATGATCTTTGTTTGTTTCCCTGTTTTTCAATTTCAGGGACAAAATTTTCTTAAGAGGGAATCTGTAACGATCCCATTTTTAAGCCAAATTTAAATTAGTAATTAATATAAAATTTTGGATTAAATTATGAATTAATTTGAATTTTTCCAAAGTAAATAAGTTGTGTTTGTGTATATATACGAATGATTGTGAATAGAATTTTAATTTGAGATTCAAAAAAATTAATATCTTGAAAAATAAATTGGATTTAGACCTTTATATTTTAAAACTAATAAAAATTTACTTTCTCATCTAATTATAATATATATGTATATATACATTGTGGTTTGGAAGTTATATTTTGAATTTAATATAATAATAATTTTCAAAAGCTATTTAAGGGTTAAATTCTAATATATATATTTTTATATTTATTTATTAATGTTCAATTAAATTTTAGATCATTTTCTTTAAGATTATAAATTTAAATGAAAGGAAAAAATATAAAACATATGTCAATATAAAAAGAAAAGCATTTATTAAAATAGTAAATATAATATAAAATTATATAAAAACATATTTAGACATTAAATGCATGCAAAGACAAGTGTAAGCTAATTAATACATAAAGATTAACAAGTGCAAAAATAAATACATACAAATTTACAAGTGTAAGTATGTAACATAAATTTGAACAAGTGTTAAGTTAATTAGATCATGTATTGAACATTTGTAAGATTAATATCATGAAAATATAATAAGTGTCCTATTTCTAATTTTCTTTTCATTTTAAAATTTAATATATAAAGGGAAAAACAAGTTATATATACCACTAACTCCTCCTTTTCTCACTTCTTTGTCAAAATTCAAAACAAAACAAAACAAAACCTGGAAACTAAAATCAGAAAAGAAAATCAAACCTGAAACAAAATTAGTAAAATAAAATCAAACAACAACTTTTCTTTCAAAATTTCAATCCTGAGAAAAGCTTGAACAAGTATCAACCTCGGTTTCAAAGATCATTTCAAAACAGAATCAAAGCAAGCTATGAAGTCTATTGTTCAGGATTATGAAGTCTATTGTTTAAATATGTTGGGCTGGTTTTATATTTAACTCCCATTGAGTGGATTGGGAATTTGTTTGTTCAAATTTAAGTCCATTGATCCGTATATGCTAGTCATGTTTTTGTAAGCCACTCTATGCATGGACAAGGCAATATGTAGTCATATGTTCGAATAACACGAGTTAGGATGGTTTTAATTAGTCAACACTAACCCTAATGATTTATGCCGATCCCATGTCCTAGACCCATAGCCGATCCCTTCCACTCTGACCACTATACCGACCCCTCCTTTCTTAGTATAATACTGATCCCTCTCCTTTTTACCTTTATGCTGATCATCCTAATAACCTAGCATACACCGGCCCCTATGCCAAAAGAAGAATACCGACCCCTTGTTTAAAACAACATGCACCGATCCCTTTCTTTTATTCTAACTTACACCGATCCTTATCCTACTGACCCTATCTCCTATGTTTCCTTTACCGAACCTTCACTCAGACACTACACTCAAGCCCATGCCGACTTCTCTCCAGCCAATGCCACCTCATCCGAACCTTAGTTTTCCTCCTTCCTCTCCCTTATCTTCTTCCCATTCCCTTATCTTTTCCTCTTCTCTTTAAACCCGTCTAATTGCACCTAAATGACAAACAAATTCGCCCAAACTTAAAGATTACAACACAACAACGAAAGTAAAAGGAGGATTCGTACCTATATGTTTGAACCTGGTCAAGTTAGAGGGCGACCCCTTGGGTTTTAAGATCCCAAATTAAAAGTAAGCAACTATGGGGGAAGAAGCTCGAGTTTTATGCCCGGTTTTAAGACTGGAAATTGAAAGAACTAAGTTTGTTGGAAGGGGTATTGTGCGGTAACAGTGGTTCGGTAGAAGGGAGGGCCGAGGATATTAAGGAAGAAGATAAAAAATTAGAGGAATGGAAGTAAAAGAGAAAAGGAAAGATAATATGGTTTTTATATGAAAGAGGTGGAAGAAATACAAACCTGTCTCTTCTGAAAGTCTCGGTCTCAATATTAGAAGGGGTCGGCCATAGTGTATGCCAACCCCACCCTATATAGGCCCATCGAGGTATCGACATGCCAAATGTCAACCCCTCTTTTTAAGAAAAATGGAAAGAGGAAAAAGAAAAAATGTAAAATAATATTAAAGGATACCATCTGATGGTGGTATATATTGGGTGATGAAAGAAAGGAGGAAAACGTGCATGAGATAAGAAGAAGAGCAAAAGGCAACAATGAATGTTTGGATAATCCAAATGACAATCGATATCATAAGGGTTAAGATACAGCAGAAATATTTGTATGAGCATGCAAGGAAGGAGTTAATCAATTTGATATTTTGGAAGGTTAAATCAGAAAGAAGCCTGGAAACTCCATATGACCAAATCTGTGAATTTGATGGAACAAGTCATCAAGCCTATTTCACCAAAAGTTAATAGAAGAACAATAATCAACTATTGATTTGGGTAGGCTTGTTTCCAGGAACTTGGTTTTCTCCGATTCAAAGCACGTCATGTTGTTCACTAGACGTACTTTCGAGGCAAGTGTTACCCGGTACCATGGCCCGACTATGAAAGGTTGATCGTGAAGTCCAAATTCGGCTATTAGTGGGAAGGATGATCATGAGGCAATATCCACATGACCAGAGTGCAATGTTTGAACAGCCATATCTAGCCCAGGCTAAATAAAATCAAAAAGGGATAGCATTGAATGTCAAAGTCTTAGAATTTAGTTTGGTTGGATTGGGAAGCAAAGTGGATGATTAGGCAAATTCAACGAAACCCAAAGGGGTCGGTATAGGGTGTTTGGATTGGTAGAGAACATGAAATTGTTCGGGTCGGCATGGCATGTAACATTTTTGGAGTCGGCAAAATAAATGGAATGGCTCGGGTCGACATTACATATGATGTTGCTCGGGTCAGCTTTACATATGATGTTGCTCGGGTCGGCATTACATATGATGTTGCTCACGTTGGCATTACGTATGATGTCGCTTGGGTCGGAATTACATATGATGTTGCTCGGGTCGGCATAATGTATGATGTACCTCAGGCGGCATTACGTATGCTATTTTGCTCGGGTTGGCATAAAAGGTAGAGAAAATTGTTCGACCTACGTGGATGGCTCGGCATGGTATGTGAGATGGATCGGATCGGCATAGGATACAAAAATTATGCAAATGGCACACAAAGGTGCTCAGGTCGGCAAGATGATATAGGTCAGCATAGTGATTTAGGCTAAGCATTCCTTATGGAGAGCCTAAGTGGTAGGGGGACCCAGGCTTTGCGATTTTAGTCAGGCTGAAGGCTGCCTTCATATATAAATACAGGGGAAGGTTGCCATTTTTGGGACCTCTCTTTTCGGCTGACAGGTGAAACTCTGCCATTTTTGTAATCATTTCCTTGTGTTGAAATTTGTTCTCAAGCTCTTTCTTGTGGATTGTAACTATAATCAACTGGTTGATAAAGCAATAAAGAAAGCATTAAGAGTGGACATAGAAAATCAACATCGAACCACTATACATCCTGTTGTTGTTATTTTCTGCTATCTTTTCTTGAATATTTATTGTTATTCCTCTGTTTTCATTAGATTTCTTCATTTATTTCACTACCTAAATCTATTCTCGGTTGTTTGTGACCAATTCGGTTGCAAATAGATATTAAGAGCGGTAACTTCTAGAGCATGCCTTGTTCACAGTGAATACATACTCTAACAGGCAAATTTTATCCTTGTTTTTAACCTAGTAGGATCCATTAGAAAGCAAAAGAACCTCATGACATCATGATGGCTTAGAACTTAACCGGAAAGGCTAAGGAAAGGGGTGAATGATAGCCAAGCAATATCATTAAGACGACGACTTGGATCGACTAAATCAAGAGACTAGCATTCTTTTAGCCCAATTAACAGCTGAGTGCAAACAGCTAGTAAATTGTCATCAAAATGGAACAACAACAACACATGACCATGGAAGCATCCCAAAATCCAAACTCTGGAAAATATCCTAAGCGATTTGATTGCCAGCAACCCATAACCTATGGGTCACCAACGACCCACTCCACTCCTCGAATCTTCAAATAAGGTAACTAAGGAGGCAAGGAAGAAGGAGCTAAGTCATAAGCTTGCTTACGAGTCAAACCTATGTGTCGCTAGTGACCCATAGACAATGGGTTGCCAGTGACCCATGGTTTTGACTCGAATTGTGAGTTAAACCCCCCTGGGTCGTTCCCTACGTACTTGCTAGCAGTTGATGAAGTAGTCTGGCCCAGAAGCTCTCTGACCCATATAAATACCATCGTACTTGCAATGTAAGAAGCTTCCTCTCTGGACTGGTTGCTGAAGCTCGGCTAGAAACATTCTTCACTCTCTAGTTCCCTCACAACAATCTCCAAAGGGATTCACTGTGATTCTCCATTGGATTCCAACTCTGGAGATTCAATCTACTCAGAGATAATTAAATTCTTATAATCAAACACATCTTGTAATAGCAATCAGCCTATTATAAAACTATAAAGTGGAAGTAGGCTTCATTAACGACCGAACCACTGTAAAAATTCTCTGTCTTCTTTCTTTTACTGTTCTTTTCTTATATCTATGATATGTGATATTGCTCTGTCAGAACAAGGCTGGTGTTTTCAAACTTAAACTAGGGTGTTGATCCTTTTTTTGGGTTAACAACTATGAATCAGAGTCTAATTAATTTATAATAATGCTATAAATTAATATCATTACTATTCAGCTCTATTCGATACGAATACAACATAATATAAATATAAGAGATTTTTGATCAATTATCCTGAATATTTCCTCGTACAGATCCAATCAAATGGGGAAACAGCTTCATATATATATATGTGTGTGTGTGTGTGTGTGTGTGTGTGTGTGTTTTTCTATCTCTACTGGGTAATATTTTTGAATATATGAAATTATGGGGATTTACACTGAAAACCAAATCCAGAGTTATAACTCAACTCGCCTTAATTGTAAGTTCTCAAGTGTCCAAATCTAGTCAAAGCCCATACCATGTTGAAGATAATCACTGTGAGTGTAGCGGCAAAGACCGCATCTCGATTAGATCGCATGCAAGAGGTATGAATTAAATACAAAACAAGATAATCGATAATAGTTAATCATTAATTACCTTATCAAGCTAATCCCCTCCCCTTATCTTCTTCCCTAAATATGATATGCATAGGAAACATGCACAAATCAAAAACCTATCGCCTTCTCTCCTCCATTTCTTAGCCTATACACGATGGTTTGTCGAATGATCAGGGAAAACACGCTTCACTACACACTGACATTGCAATGGACCCCTCACCATCACGAACAGCTCCCACTAGCCAAACACGACCATGCCTTACTCCACTATCATAAAATGATGTAGCACCCCATTGTCGACGAGAGTGGTTGCAAATGAGTGAGGAGGTAAGCGTCGTCAGGGGAAAGCAATGATGATCTCCGTTTGGCCTATCTCACCTCTAACCCTCTCTAATGTGGAACCCTAGTTCGATGTCAAAAAGTCAAGTTCGTCAAAGCATCGCCGCCCCTCCATTGGTCACATCAATGCAAAGCCTTTTATTCACCGAGCTCAACTATTCTAGCCTCATCATTTATCATCGACCGAAGCTCTCGATTTTGATTTTTGAAGGTAGATGCTTTTATTCATTTACTGTAGCGGAAGGAGTGGAAAATGAAAGAGGGAAAAACGTGAAGAGAGGAAAGATTTTGTAGTGGGAGGTTATATATATATATATATATATATATATATATATATATATATTAAAACACACATATATACACACAAACTTATATATTATTTGATTTCTTAATTAAACCTTCACGTATTTCAAGCTCATATGACCACACAACACACTGAATCATTACGAAACTCATCGGATACGTCACCTTTTTTCTGGTCTCAATAGTATAAATTTCACCACTATTCGAGACAGGTTTCGTGAGGTTTTTATGGGTAATAGATCGCCCGATCCGAAATATGGTGATATTTATACTCATTTTGATTCGCAACATTGATCCGAACTCAACGAAGGTGGTCTCGGGCCCTAATTCGACCTTGTGTGAAAAGTCATATTATGGACCTTTAATTCAATAATGATTCAATATTTAAATTGATTATTTATATATCTTATTATTAAAATTGCTGATTGCTACCTCATGTCTCCAACCTTCTCAACTTACACTATCCCTCGATCAAGAGTGAAGCTAGTAAGTTAGAGCATAGTTTTCCTTTAAGCCCTACTAAAACATCATTACTAAATCTCACAGATAGAATAAGCCTACTTCGTCAGCATTTTGTGCCAAGTACATGATTAGTTACTTCCCATAAACAAGTAAACAATCAAACATATTATATTGCACAAAGCACGATTAAGTCACACAAAGCATGTTTAAGTCACAAAGTGACTTTTAATCCCCTTTTGTTAAATAATAATTCTATACACTTAAAACTTCTTTTATCAAATAATACTTCTTTCAGAAATAAGAAAATAATATATAGGAGTCCTTCTCGAGGGATCTCGAATGCATACATTGTAAAAGCAAGAGATGTTTTATATGAATGAGTCCTCTACGGGGAATCTCTAATTTTATAAATCTGTTATGCTTTTATTCAATTCCTTTTTCTACTTGTATATATAATACAAATACTTTTACAAAAGATATATACATGTATACTACTATTTCACTATTCATTTGTACTCTTTTAAGTACTTTAAAATATAACTATATATACTTATCTCAATTGTATATGAACATTCACAAATCATTTAACAAGATTTTCCACTTTAAAATCATAAACAAAAGAGTTAGAAACAAATGTTACTAAAATATTTTTTACTATAAACCCAAAAACAAATTGTACTTTCTATTATCTTTAAAACAATCTTTTTAAAGATCTAATTACATTCATAAGTATATTCAAATGATTAAAGAAAATGTTGCTTAAACACTATCGCTGCAAACCCAAAACCATTTCATACTTAACCTTATATTTAAAAGCATTCTTTTTAATGGTCCAATTATATTTAAAAGAATATTCAAATGTGTTACAAAAATGTTACTAAAACATTTCTTAATATAAATCCAATGACTTATCATACTTGTCATTATCTTTAAAATATATGATCCACGCATAACTACACTTTTTAACAAAGTAATGTACTTTTTAATAACTTTGCAAAACCATTTATTAAAATCAAGTTTTATAACTAAAACCACAGCGACGACCCGGATTTTGGCAACATTATTTTAATAAGTATTTAATCTAATTAAATAAAATACAAGCTTGTCATTCTTAAAACAAATAGGACTTTTTTCCATTTACCATTTATATATATTTATATATGTATGTATTGTAAAGGAAGCTTTGATTTCAAATTCAAAATAAAATCTTTCAAACATATTTAAAATGAAATCTATCTTATTCAATTTAATTAACGCTCTACCTTATTAACATTTAATTTAAGTATATGCAAATGAATGTAATATAAATAATAATGTTTAAAATAAAAATCAATCCTATCAATATTAAATATAAGTATAAAAATATATGAATATAAATTTAATGTTGATAGTTAAACTTTAAATAGAAATAAAAACTAAGGATTTATGATAGTAATAAATTGTATGATTATATAGAGACATAAGATAATTCTAGAAATATAAACCTATGAAATACATGTATATGCACGACAATAATAAAGAAAAAAATAAATACAAAATATTTACATACAAAATATCTATGTGCATATAAAAAAAATAAAAGATAATAATGAGGCTGTAAACTTGTAAGGGGACATGCATTTAATATTATCATCTCAAGCACATGAATTATCCCATCTCAACTTTAACAAATCATTTCATTTCTTCAAAAATATCTTATCTGGTCAAGAGTAAAGAGCTGGTCAAAAAAAATGTAGAAGGAAGCTTGCTGTGAAATGTAGAGCCTACCCTTTTCTATTTATACCTCCACTTGCCAATTTTTTCATTCGATCTTAGTGAAAAAATAAAGCTAAAAACTTCACTGCCTTTCATGACTAAAGCAAAATAAAAACAAGGCAGAGAGGATCAAATCATAGCAATTCATCTTCAACCAAGCAGGATTAAAAGCAAAGCAAAGAAGCAACTCAGTTTTTAGGGTCTAAAGCTTTTCAAAATTTAAGAGCACTGTTCTCTGCTTTTACAAGAACAAGTGAGTGAACAATCTTCATGGAGGTTTCAACCTATTTTCCTTAATTAAAATTTTTTTTTGAACGCACGCAATAGGTATCTGGAAGTAATATATGATAAGGATTTGAATGGTTTTAAAAATAAACTGTATATATATGATCTTGTAAGGGATGTGCATATCTGAATGTTGTTCTGTTCTTGATTGTTCAGATAAAAAGAAAAAAAAGCGAGAGTCAAAATCAAGTTCTTTTCCTTTGGTATTCTTTAGATCATGTTGTATAAACAAAACTAGTTTGTTGCAGTATGAAAAAAAATTTAAAAAATAAATTTATGCTAAATCTAGAACTAGATTTAGTAAAGAGGAAGAAGAACAGTAAAAATGAAAACATGTCAAAATCCAAATCTTAATAATTGGGTGATTCAAGTATGTAATTTGATTTTTATCAAAATTGATGATTTTTAAAATTTAAATCATGATCTTTAAAATTGTAAATCATGAGAAAATGCATATCGACCGTGGTTTGGGTTTTCATCATTATCTGGTGATATGAAGGATCGGGGTGGTCGACATCACTACTGGAGCAGGTTGAGGGTTCAGAGGTTCGGGCAAAAATAGTTGTGGGATTTTTCGATGACCGAGGCATCGAAGAGGGGTTAATTTAGGGTTTAGTGGGGTTTTTGTGCGACGTTATTGTCGAGGTGTTTTCGACGTTGGAGATGAATCGGGATCGATCGCGATGGGGAAAATCGAGGTAGAAGTAGTGGCGTAGCTTCTGATTGATCGACGAGGGGTCTCGTGGTCGAGATCAACGGCGAAGGTGGGTTTTCCGTTCAAAGGTTTCTGATCCTGTTCGATGATATAGGTTCGATTTTGATTTTGAGCTTGATGCTTTGGTGGAGTGGTCGGAATTGAAGGTAGGGTTGGTCAAAGATTTGTCGCCGGTATAAGCAGGGGTCAAATCGTTGGCAACCTCCTATACACGTGCACGTGTATGTCTAAGTATCCATTTTTTTTTCAAGGAAGGTGAAGTATCTTTTGGAACGGAGCTTGGGGAAAGTTGAGGATGGCACGAGACTGGCTTGGGTGTTTGAGATGGTTTTGTTGTTTGATATTTGAAGTTTTAAATATATTCAAACTGGAGAAAAAAAGGGAGAGGAGTTCGACTTGGGGAAATATTGGATGGGCTCGGGTAAGATTCGGTTTGGACCCGAAGTAGAATTGTCAGTTTTTAAAATTTAAAAATAAGCAAGTTTTCAAAATTTAAAAATGAATCTTGTTTGAACTATTTCATAAATCTATTCCTTATATAATACATGTAATTTAATAGTTGATTAAAGAAGGTTATATAGTTTGTTTAACTTTAATTTGATAAGTTAATTTTTTTTAAAGTTATTTTAAAACTTAATTCAAAAATGTATTTAAGGGTAAATTAAAATAAGTATAATGTTTTAAACATACATGTTTTGTGATAATTAAGTTATTAATAAAGGAAATGATGTATCTTAAAGATAATTAAGGTTTTAATAATTAATGAGTAATTAAGTTAATAATCAATGAGGTAAAGATAAATTAATTAATTCATTTATTAGATAATTAGAGATTTCAAATTAATAATTAGAGATTAATTACTTAAATGATGATTACTTAATTAAAGAATTAAACTGTTGAGGGTTAATTAATTTAATTACCAATTAAAAGTTAAATAAGTTAATAATCAAGTAAATTAATGGAGGTTAATTACTTAAGAGAAGAAATTAAGGATTAATTACTTAGGGTAATTAATTAAAAGATTATTAAGGGTTAGTTAATTAATAATTGTGATTAATTAGAGGATGATTTATCAATATATGTGGTTATAGAATAATTAATTCGATTTATTAATTAAGTATAAAATGTAGTTAATATTGAATGGGTAAAGGTTAATTAATTTATATAATTAATTAAGGTTTATTACTTAATATAAATGAAAGGATAATTATTCCAGGGTGATTACTTAAGACGGAAAACTAAGAGATGACTAATTAATTGATTTGAAATAAATTAATGTTAAGTAAAGGAAACTAACTGATTAAGGTTTGTAATTTAATTTGAAGTGATTGAATTTATTTTGGAAGTGATCAAGTTTTCTTATAGATGATTGAATGGTATTAGATGCCTTGAATGAGTTGATATCTCCGATATGAAATGTTTTGTGGTATTATATGTTTGGGGCAGACAGGATATTATGGTTATCTATCAATGATGAATTGTTGTATAAGTGACATCCTGTATTTAAAATGTGAAGTGTATTTCATTTGGATACCTTGGGTTAGGATGACATGAGACTCGAAAAGACCGGGGTCGGGTATTAGAAAATACCCAAAACCACTTCGAATTTTTACAAAATTGATATGTGAAATCAATAAGCTGGAATGAAATGATTTAAGTGAATTGGACTACTTGATCTAAATAGTGGTACTTTAAAAATAGATGTGTGAAATTAGTGATGTCTATAACAAATTGTGAATTTGTAAATTGATACGAGTTACCTCGGGTTTTATATAAGTCGTATGCTTTGTATTCCATGTTAGATGGATTTACTCACGCTGGTTTCCAGCCTGACCCGGGTGTTACTTTGATGTAATGCTCGGGTCAGACCGAGTATTACAGACTTTCGGGTAAGGACGCTCTGGAGCCAGGAGGCGAGCTGGATGGCAAGAACGTATAGAGTAATTCCGCTGTATTATATTGTTGTATATCTGGGATATGATGATTGTGTATATTCAGTGTCTGTATATATGTGTAACTCTGATGTATTATAAATGTATTTGACAGATATAGAATTCTTTTGTAAACTGTTATTATTTGTTATTATATTTTATCCTCCGTGAATGTGGGAAGTTGTTGTTTCTGTTCTTCTTATTCTTCTATCTCTTTCTTCTTTTTCATCACTATTTGGAATTTTCGCGTTTGAAAATTTTGGGTTATTACAGTTGGCATCAGAGCTGAAAGTTAAGCGAGAACCTTGGCTCTGGTGAGATTACTCGTTGAGGATAGGGTCAATGGTACCCTAGAATGAGTTGAGTGTATATTTATATGAGAGCGTACCTGTTATTTTTTTATATAAAGATTGTAAATGATTTCATATAAGAATATATTTATATATATATATACACATATATATAAAGCAATATTTCTTACTAATAAATGTTAAGGTAATTGGTTGTTAAATTATTGGAATTGAATTAAGAGGTAATAAGAATAAGACCAAATTGAAATTAAATAAAGGTAAGTTTGAAAAGGATTCAAACCGAAATTAAATCTTGAATTTGGGGAAAAGTTTCGGAATAAGATAATAATGAATTGGTTTTCAGATATGATAATCTTGGCTATTATCATAAATAGTTATTGTGTTTAATAGTGATATATTTGTTAATAAGTAAGCCAATGAAGTAAACTTTTAAGATGAGTATAACTTCTAAATAGAAGTGGGTTTTAAATTATGGAATATTAAACCTAAGTTTAGAAATATTTGAATTGTTTCAAAATGTTGAAAGAAAAGAAAAAATAATATAATTCAGACTATTTTGAATATAGTCTTATTTTAAAATAAGAAATTTTTTTAAGGGATTTGTTTTAAAATTAAAACCAAAGGTGGTTTAAAATTTTAAAGCATGGTAGGGAGGGCCAAGAAATAAATATGTATATATGTATGGATATAAATGATATCAAAAATAATTTGAAATAAACTCTAAGGTGTTGAGTTTTGATTTTCCCTGAAGTGTGATGTAAAAACCCAAAGTGATATAAGTTTTGAACTTATAAGAGGGAAAGAATTTTAAAATTTGAAGTGGGAATTCAAATTTGAGTAGGGTTGACTGGATTAAGTAAATTGAATTTAACTTTGGGAAAGTTAAATAGGTGTAGAACAAACAACCTGAATTGGAAATTTCAAGATGAAATTGGGATTTAACTTGGAAGGTTAAATGAATTTGAATTGGGAGTTTGTGTGATCTCAAAATGGGTTTAAGATCTGGAAATTGAAAATGGATGGATGTTTTAAAATAAATTGGATGATATCATCCTATTGTTATTAAAAAAATTTAAATTATGGATCAGATTTGTTTAAATGACTGAGAAATGAAGTGTGGTAATATATCCATTATTAAGATGAAAGGAAAATTTAACTTTAGTTTGAAATTAAGGATAAGGAATTACTTTGAACTGAGAATTTGGATAATTGCATTTGTAAATTAAAATTGTTTAAGGAACTGGTTTCAAACTGGAAGATAAAATTTAGTAATAAATTAAAATTTTAAAATAAAATTGTTTTGAACTCTTATTCGAACTTGGAAAAAAGTTAAGGAAAAATAATTTAAAATGGAAATTTGAGAATTTGACTCAAAATTAAATTGTTTAAAATTTTGGATTATTGATTTAAAAATAAGGTTAATTAGATTTAAGGGGTTTAATCGACATTTGGAAATTTAACTCGAATTTACATAATTCGAGATGGTTTAAAGTTGAGATTTAGATTTCATTAGTTCAAATTAAATTTAGTTTGAATTAATTAGTATTGCAGATGGATAAGTATGGAATTCAAATGGGAATTGGGATTAATTCATATAGAAATTAAAATGATTTGAAATTGAAGTGGATTCAATTGGAAAGTAGTCTAAATTAATTTGAATAATTTGGAATTGTAGTTAAAGTGAATATGTTTAAATTCAAATGGAATTTGATTTGAATTTGGAAAGAAATTGAGGTTAATTCAACTTGAATGGAGAATAAATCAAGTTCAAGGGAAATTGAAGTTATTCAAATTAGAATTGAGTCAATTTAAATGGAAGTGGAAATTTAAATTGAATTGATGGGGAAGTGAACAGTTTTGACTCCGGACTATTTTCAATATAATTGTTTTAATATAAACTTTTTTTTTCAAGCTATTAATATATACAACCTTTCTTTTTAAAGCCAAATTATTTTATATTTTTTTTACAATTATTTTCGGAACTATTTAACAATTTTTCAACTGTTTTATAAACTAATTACAATTTTTCAACTATTTTACAAATTAATTGCTATTTTACAACTATTTTGCAATTATCTAAAATTTCTAAAACTATTTAACTATTTTCCAACTATTTTACAATTAGTTAACCTTTTTACAGCTATTTTTGCAAACTAATAATTATTTTTCGACTACTTATCTGTTTTTAAAATTTTCAAGCTATTTTCTAAATATAAACTGGTCGAAATTCGAATGGTTATTGATTAAATACCCAACTGAGATAAGAATTGAAGTTATAATCCAAATGGGAATAAAGGCAGGTGTGAATAAAATTCAAAGTGAGGATGAATAGAGAGAATTTGATTTAGTTGATAATCAATGAAGATAATTACGAAGGATGTATGTATATTATTCTATTCGCATAGTGATTTGATCCAGATTCGAGCATAGAATTTCGAGATAGTTTATCGATCCGAGTTGAGATTTTTCACTCGATTTTTGACGGCGAACTTGGATATGATTGTTGATTGGTTCTGGATATTCTCTATCATAGTTATGGCCATGCAAGGAGAATGACGGTTTCTGATCGAGAAACCAGATCTATGTCCGCACTAGGAAGTCGGGTGGACGATACTAGTTCGGAAGTGAAATTGTGTGATCGAGCGAGCGATTAGATTGGTATGGCGTATGGATGATATGTTTCATCGTATGGATTTGAATGAAATTGACATTGAAATTTGTGAATAAAAAAAAGTGAAATGATTTCTTTTGAAATGAAAGTATATATTATGAAATATACAATGGATAAAAGTGAAAGTTAGATACTTTATGATGATAAGTAAGATGGAAACAACTTTATAAATAAAAGGAAGAGTAATCAAATTTGAATATTTGATTTTGAATAAACAAAGTTATATATCATTGTTATATAAGATAAATCTCCCCTTATTGAATCTATTGCCGGAAGAAAAGGATTTTGAAAGTGCTTGAAGTATAAAAGGAGTTTTATACAAGTTTGAAATGATCCAAAGTTTTAAAAAAAATTATATCCATATATATATATATATATATATATATATATATATATATAAAGGATCTTATGAGGATTTTGGAGAAAGGTTCTGGAAACCTTTGGATTTGGAAAGGCTTTTGATTTTTGGGTAAAATCAATGTTGGAATTTGGAATGCCTAGTTTGAGAATTATCGATTTTGTGTAAAGTAGCTTTGTATGAGATCATACTAGGTGTATGATTTGAAAGATACTATATGTTTATGGTATAAAGTGTTTTGATAATGGCTTTGGGGAAAGAGGCGCTCCCTTGAAATGAACTTCTCAGGAGTGCCACTGGGTGGTGCTGCCTTGAACCCTAAGGAGGCTCTAAAGATGATCCTGTGAGGCGTCCGGACAAAACTAGTTCTTGAGGATTATGAGTAGTGTGTAGCGAAAGTCAAGGGGAGTTGATGCCTACAGAGGCATTTGGGTTATGCTATGACGACAATGTAACTCTATGTCACTGCGATCTACTACAGACCATAGCGAAAGTCGAGTGTGCCGCTGAGAGCCAACAGTCTGCATTTGATTTTATATCGGTAGACTGCGACCTATGGTAACATAGCCAAAGTCGTGTGTGCCCTGAGAGCCAACGGTCTACGTTTGATTTTACATCGGTAGACTGCGACCTATGTAGGAGTGGAGAAGTTTCATTTCGACAGCGAAAATCGAGGGCGCTGATGCCTACAGTTACATGGACTTTTGCTGCGATGGCAATGTAACCCTGCAATGTAACTTCGATCTGTTGTGGGTTCCATGGCGTAATCGAGCGATGCGGAGTGCCTACAGTTACATGGACTTTTGCTGCGATGGCAACGTAACCCAGGATGTAACTGCGACCATGGATGGGGGTGATGATTTCCAGAGCATTCTCACCAAAGATATTTCCTCTATTTTCAAAAACTAATTTCTATATTTTCAATATAATTATTTTTTCAAAATATTTTCACTGGATGTTGGAAACGGGTCTGCCAAGCACTTATAGATTTTCAGTCATACGCCAGATCAACGTATGACCGAATTTTTGTGAGAACAAGGATGGACTTGTTAAAACATCGAGTTATAAAAGTATCTTTATAAAAATTATTTTAGTATTTTTAAAGTAGTTTAAAAATGATTAAAGAAAATTTATCTGATTTTAAGCATTTTCATAATTCCGTCTTCGTTCCTTTTCGAGGATGAAAAGATTCAAAGGGAGGAGGAATGTGACGACCTGGATTTTGGCAACATTATTTTAATAAGTATTTAATCTAATTAAATAAAAAACAAGCTTGTCGTTCTTAAAACAAATAGGACTTTTTACCATTTACCATTTATGTGTATATATATATATATATGTATGTATATGTATATGTATATGCATTGTGAAGGAATCTTTGATTTGAAAATTCAAAATAAAATCTTTCAAACATATTTAAAATGAAATCTATCTTATTCAATTTAATTAATGCTCTACCTTATTAACATTTAACTTAAGTATATGCAGATGAATGTAATATAGATAATAATGTTTAAAATAAAAATCAATCCTATCAATATTAAATATAAGTATAAAAATATATGAACATAAATTTAATGTTGATAGTTAAACTTTAAATAGAAATAAAAACTAAGGATTTATGATAGTAATAAATTGTATGATTAGATGGAGACATAAGATGATTCTAAAAATATACAACCCATGAAATACATGTATATATAAGGCAATAATAAAGAAAAAAAATAAATACAAAATATTTACATACAAAATATCTATGTGCATATAAAATAAAAGATAATAATGAGGCTGTAAACTTATAAGGGGACATGCATTTAATATTATCGTCTCAAGCACATAAACTATCCCATCTCAACTTTAACAAATCATTTCATTTCTTCAAAAATATCTTATCTGGTCAAGAGTAAAGAGCTGGTCAAAAGAAACGTTGAAGGAAGCTTGCTGTGAAATGCAGAGCCTACCCTTTTCTATTTATAATTCCACTTTCCAGTTTTCCCTTCATTCGATCCTAGTGAAAAAAAATAAAGCTAAAAAATTCACCTTCTTTCATGACTAAAGTAAAATATAAACAAGGCAGAGAGGATCAAATCATAGCAATTCATCTTCAACCAAGCAGGATTAAAAGCAAAGAAGCAACTTAGTTTTTAGGGTCTAAAGCTTTTCAAAATTTAAGAGCTCTATTCTCTGCTTTTACAAGAATAGAAGAGTGAACAATCTTCATTGAGGTTTCAGCTTGTTTTCCTTAATTTAAAAAAAAAATTTGAACGCATGCAATAGGTATCTGGAAGTAATATATGATAAGGATTTGAATGGTTTTAAAAATGAACTGTATATATATGATCTGGTAAGGGATGTGCATATCTGAATGTTGTTCTATTCTTGATTGTTCAGATAAAAAAGAGAGAGAGAGAGAGAGAGAGTCAAAATCAAGTTCTTTTTCTTTGGTCTTCTTTAGATCATGTTGTATAAACGAAACTAGTTTGTTGTAGTAAGAAACAAATTTTAAAAAAATTTAAGATAAATCTGGAATTAGATTTAGTAAAGAGGAAGAAGAACAGTAAAATTGAAAACAAGTCAAAATCCAAATCTTAATAATTGGGTGATTCAAGTATGTAATTTGATTTGTTATCAAAATTGATGATTTTTAAAATTTAAATCATGATTTTTAAAATTGTAAATCATGAGAAAATGCATATTGACCATGGTTTGGGTTTTCATCATTATCTGGTGATAGGAAGGATCGGGGTGGTCGGCACCACTACTGGAGCAGGTTGAGGGTTCAGAGGTTCGGGCAAAAATGGTTGTGGGATTTTTCGATGACCGAGGCGTCGGCGAGGGGTTAATTTAGGGTTTAGTGGGGCTTTTTGTGCGAGGTTGTTGTCAAGGTGTTTTCGACGTTGGAGATGAACCGGGATCGATCGCGGTGGGGGGAAATCGAGGCAGAAGTAGTAGCGTAGCTTCTGATTGATCAGCGAGGGGTCTTGTGGTCGAGATCAACGGTGAAGGTGGGTTTTCCGTTCAAAGGTTTCCGATCCTGTTCGATGATATAGGTTCGATTTCTATTTCGAGCTTGATGCTTTGGTGGAGTGGTCGGAATCGAAGGTAGGGTTGGTCGAAGATTTGTCGCCGGTAGAAGCAGGGGTCAGATCGTCGGCAACCTCCTGTACACGTGCACGTGTATGTCTGAGTATCCATTTTTTTTTCAAGGAAGTTGAAGTATCTTTGGGAAGGGAGCTGGGGGAAAGTTAGGGATGGCACGAGACTGGCTTGGGTATTCGAGAGGGTTTTGTTGTTTGATATTTGAAGTTTTAAATATATTCAAACTGGAGAAAAAAAAGGGAGAGGAGTTTGACTCGGGGAAATATTGGATGGGCTCGGGTAAGATTCGGGTTGGACCCGAAGTAGAATAGTCAGTTTTTAAAGTTTAAAAATAAGCAAGTTTTCAAAATTTAGAAACGAAGCTTGTATGAACTATTTCATAATTCTATTCCTTATATAATACATGTTATTTAATAGTTGATTAAAGAAGGTTATATAGTTTGTTTAACTTTAATTTGATAAGTTAATTTTTTTTAAGTTATTTTAAAACTTAATTCAGAAATGTATTTAAGGGTAAATTAAAAAAAGTACAATGTTTTAAACATACATGTTTTGTGATAATTAAGATATTAATACAGGAAATGATTTATCTTAAAGATAATTAAGGCTTTAATAATTAATGAGTAATTAAGTTAATAATTAATGAGGTAAAGATAGAGTAATTAATTCATTTATTAGATAATTAGAGATTTTAAATTAATAATTAGAAATTAATTACTTAAATGATGATTACTAAATTAAAGAATTAGACTGTTGAGGGATAATTAATTTAATTAACAGTTAAAACATAAATAAGTTAATAATCAAGTAAATTAATGGAGGTTAATTACTTAAGAGAAGAAATTAAGGATTAATTACTTAGTGTAATTAATTAAAAGATTATTAAGAGTTAGTTAATTAATAAGTGTGATTAATTAGAGGATAATTAATCAATATAAGTGGCTATAGAATAATTAATTCGAGTAATTAATTAAGTATAAAATGTAGTTAATATTGAATGGGTAAAGGTTAATTAATTTATATAATTAATTAAGGGCTATTACTTAATATAAATGAAAGGATAATTATTCCAGGGTGATTACTTAAGATGGAAAATTGAGAGATGACTAATTAATTGATTTGAAATAAATTAATGTTAAGTAAAGAAACTAAGTGATTAAGGTTAGTAATTTAATTTGAAGTGATTAAATTTATTTTGGAAGTGATCAAGTTTGCTTATGGATGATTGAATGGTATTGGATGCCTTGAATGAGTTGACATCTGTGATATGAAATGTTTTGTGGTATTATATGTTTGGGGCATACGGGATATTGTGGTTATCTATCAATGATGAATTATTGTGTAAGTGTCATCCTGTATTTAAAATGTGAAGTGTATTTCATTTGGATACCTTGGGTTAGGATGAATGAGACTCGAAGAGACCGGGGTCGGGAATTAGAAAATACCGGAAACCACTTCGAATTTTTATAAAATTGATATGTGAAATCAATAAACTGGAATGAAATGATTTAAGTGAATTGGACTATTTGATCTAAATAGTGGTACTTGGAAAATTGATGTGTGAAATAAGTGATGTCTATAACAAATTGTGAATTTGTAAACTGATACGAGTTACCCCGGGTTTTATATAAGTCGTATGCTTTGTATTCCATATTAGATGGGTTTACTCACGCTAATTTCCAGCCTGACCCGGGTGTTACTTTGATGTAATGCTCGGGTCAAACTGAGTATTACAGACTTTCAGGTAAGGACATTCTGGAGCCAGGAGGCGAGATGGATGGCAAGAACGTATAGAGTAATTCCGTTGTATTATATTGTTGTATATCTGGGATATGATGATTGTGTATATTCAGTGTCTGTATATATGTGTAACTCTGATGTATTATAAATGTATTTGACAGATACGGAATTCTTTTGTAAACTGTTATTATTTGTTATTATATTTTATCCGCTTTGAATGTGGGAAGTTGGTGTTTCTGTTCTTCTTATTCTTCTATCTCTTTCTTCTTTTTCATAACTATATGGAATTTTCAGGTTTGAAAATTTCGGGTCTTTACAACCACCTTTTATAAAATACTTAACTCACTTTCCCCATCTTATATATGTATATATAAATACTTTTAAAATACCTATAAATACATTTTATCCATATAAAATATTGAAAATATTTTCTTTTACAATTTAATAAAATCATAAGCATGTTTTACATTTAAAACCCTTTGCTTTAAAAAATCATAAATAATTACTAAAAATATATTTAAATTTGAAACCACTTTTTAAATACTCTAATATATGTTATTAAACATCCCTAAAAGGATTAAAAATAATTTATTTAAATATTATTTTTAAACCTTTAAAGCCTTAAACAACATACAATAGCATTTAACAGAAATGCTGTCAAAAGTTCAAAAAATCCTGAAAGTGTTGCAGTTTCATGTTCTTAACTCAAAACCAGTTTTAAATGAATTTAAATTTCACCAATTTTCTCCACTCAAATAAATGATTTAAAAACGAAAGCTTTTATAGTAAGTACTATACTTGGAGTACTAAAAATCTTTTGACGAAACCCCTAGGGATGTCTTCCAAAATCATATTAAAATTCCAAAAAATAAGCTATCAATTTGCTCATATAGCGATCTTTTTCACTACTAATGTTTGCTGCTTTGTTCAACTATTTTTAAAATTATTTAAACTCTAATATTTTCATAGTAAGTACTATACAAATAGTGCTTAATAAAACAGTAATGAAACCCCTAAGGATGACTTCCAGAATAATATTAAAAACCATCGAACACAAAGCATTTACAAAGTGCTCTTATAGCGATCTTTTCGCTATAACTTTTGCAACTTTGTTCTACAAGTTACATAACTTTTCAAGCCATTTCTTTGCTATCCCATACACCACTATTAGTATAGAGCATAGGAAAAATATATACTTTAATAATGCATATAGCCATTTCAAGGAGTTTAAGCATAAGGGATTTCAAAGTGCACTTATAGCGAGTATTTCGCTTAAAACAAGTTTACACACGCTTTAACTTCACAAACAATCAGATCAAACATATATAGACAAAGTCAAGGCCATGTTACATATTTTTGAGGTAATAGAAGGGAATATTACTATATATAAATTTGTCACTTACTTTCCAAAGAAAGGGGTCCAAAAGTGATAACTTGCATTGTTCTTTACTTCACTTTATATTCAATCATAATAGACATATTAGACACAATATTTATCATTCTTTGGTAAGTTAAATCACCTAATACTAAGTTTATGACCAAGCATAGCCACTAAAACCATAAGAACACTTCGTAACATCACCAAAAAACCAATGATCCAACCTTGCACCTCAAAAAGCTCATAGTTATGTTTCTATCCCATTTGTTATTCCTGGTCTTTACTTAGGGCCCCTTGTACCAGCTTCCTTCCACTTTGGACTTGCTTTTCATTATTCCTATGGTTCTTTAGGCCCTTGGACAATGTTTGGTGAAGTTTGGACTTCATTTCTTTTGAATTGAAAATGTCAAAGAGAAGAGAGAAGAAGATAAAGACATTAGTTTCTATGCTTTAAATTAGCAAGCCACTTTGTGAACATTATGAAGAGGTTAAATAGACTTTAAAAGAGGTCAACTTCACCACCTAACCTTCTTTTTTATCCCTAAAGCCCACCCTCCTATGTGTCCATCTTTACTCATCACTTTCACTTACAAAATATCTCTTTACAGTTCACCAAAATATCTTCTCCTTTAATCCACTAGTTAATCTTACACTAGTCACGTTTAGTTAGCCATAATGCAAAATATTTTTAGTTGCTAATTAACTAAACATTAATATTAGATGAGCCAAAAATTTGAAAAACATATATCGAGTAAAAAGCCATTTATTGATAAAACGATTTTTGGTTACATTGCCGATATTACTTTGAAGTATTTATTTATGCAAAGATATTTCAAAACCAAGTTTATCTTCATTAATTATTAACAAAAAGTGTTTTAATTTAACAACCCACACCTATGCGATATACCGATCCAAAGCTTAGGGTGACTTTTGGACTCGAGTCGGTGTCGAAAAGTATGAGCCGTCGAGAGTATTTTTAAAACAACTCAAAGCTAAAGGTATAGATATGCTACATTTTCGAAACTTAGTGAAAGGAAATAAAATATAAATATAGAAAATAGTCATCTTAGAAAAATCTCAAAACATAGTTTCAAAAAAACAATGCATAGTTAAATATAGAATACTCAGAAATACAACTCATTGTCTGATAAATACTAAGTATTGAATAAGAAAGACTGTTACATGGAGAGTAGAATAAAATGATAAGCAACTCCAGTGATGAGCTTACCTCTCCGTGTATTAAAATCGAACCTATCACCTGTTGTCCTATCCTACTATGGTAGGGGAAAAGATAGGAAAAGTGTGGGGTAGACTAAAGTCTAGTGAAAGAGTACACTATTAATATATGTTAATCATATGAAATTAACTGCAATTGTACTCTATGTGACCTAGGGTGCTCTATAAGTGTCCCTGTATTACAAGAGTTCTTTACGTATGGGTTCTCACATGATGCACATCTACACTAGCAAATTGTGTAGGCTCCTACAAGGATCAAACTATGGATCAAAACTCAATAACTAACGATCGACTAATAGTTACTAGAGCTTCTCCAACTTAGGATCATCTTACAATTTTCCCTATGGGACTACATCTCACACACTACGATTACGCATAGCTATCTCACATAGGATTCCTTACAATTTCCACATGGGAATGAATTTCCTACAACTAAGACTACAAATACCCAATTGTGCATTGAGGGGGAGCCTATAATGTTGACCCGTCGAAGTGACTCATCATTTGCATCCATGTCTACCTCTTAATTAAAGTATATTTATCTTATTGCATGCATTGGGACCCATCAACAACACAACACCATATTGCATCAGTATTCATAAATGACAAGGAGATACCATAACGCTGAGTCCACACACTTCATTAGACATCTGTCAGTGTTGTACATCCACCGTAGAACCTCATGGGAGTGTTATTTGCGATAGAATCACCCCTATTGAATAATCAACCCCCGCTAGATAAATAACATTTACTAAGTCCACAATGTCCTAATGTTTTCTTATAGGAACTAAGTTCCCAACTATTTCTAACATCCATTTATATATGTAATATATAGACAATCATCAATTATTTACAACCTAGGCCATAGGCCGAGACTAAGCCTATGCTGGAAAATGCTAACAGGTCAACCGACATATACTGGAGAGGTCGACCGCTTAATCTCAAACGCTCCAGTTAATGCAGTCGACTGGTGATCGTCAATTTTTAGGTTTAACTCTATAATTCAATTCATTTGTTGATTAAATATAATTTAATTTCGTTGTTCTTCCAGTTCCCACCATAGAGGTTTACATAGCAATATAATGAACCAACTTTGCAATTTTCCAAGTTTTGTATTCCAATCTAATTTATAAGTTTATATAAATCCATAGTAAAATAGTTTAAACTAGGTTATCACTAACATCTCAAGTTAAGTCAATTTCTATCAGTTTAAGTTTTGTTTACAAATCTAGGTTAGAAAAGGGGTAATACGTTCATATAGTAACAATTAAATTTCCAGTTTAATAATCAAATGTTTACAATTTGATTTCTAACAACCTAGATCTAATAGGGTATATCAAAATTAACTCCATATAAATCATCTTATTAACAGTGAATCTACTCACCACAGATTTGAGATTCGCTCCTAATCCCTGCTCAAAAATCTACCCATGTTTGATTGCCCCTTCTTTGATCCGATCTTCTTGAATTATTTTATTCTTCTTTTATTTTATTTTAAAGAAACTTTTGGTTTGGAGAGGAGAAAGAAATTGACAGAGTTTAGGGGAACTAATTTTCTAGTGAATAAGGTTTTATGTTATGTGAATATTTATAAGGGATTTGGATTATTACCGATCGCGTTGATTAAACCTAGAAGAATATTTACATACATCCGTCACATCCATCAATTAATTTATCCCCAATTAAAAATATTCGTTAAATTTGGACCATTGACCATTCGAAATTAGCGATCTAGAACAAGAATAGGTCGACTACTAGGTCCTAACTGGTTGATTGCCACCTATCATCGGGCGACCCCTAGGGCATCGACTATTATTTATTAATTTTTGTCGATTAATTTCCTTCCAAAATTACATATTTAATTACTTAAAATTATGAATTTTTAAATATTTCTAACTTCTTCATATCAGCTTCGATTCCAAAGTGGTGTATAAGAAAATTTCTAGGAAATTGGCAAAAATGCAATGGTACTAGTTTTGTAGCCAGATTTAGACAATTGTAAAAATTATAATTTTTTCCTATATTATATATTAAATTTAATTCGTTATTAGATTACTTTCGCATAATTTTTTGGATTATTACATTCTTCCTCCTTAAAGTATTTCATCTCGGAAATATCTAAGGATGGAAAAATGTAACTCATGTTACAAAAATCAATAACTATAACCATCTACTCAACCATCATCCATTGGCAATCATTGTCCTCAGTTAAATTTCTAATCCAATATATACATGTAAACATGGAAAGCACATGAACCTATATCTAACACCCTTAATTTTAATTGTATTATTCAAGAGATTTAATTAGAATAAATTAAATAGAATAATGTAGATAAGGAGATTGAGGTTGATTAATAAACAAAGTGGCCACGCTTATTTAAATAAAATGAACTTATAAATGGTTAAGTAATTGAACATAAGGGCACTAGGGTAAATAACTGCCCATATTTCCCACCCTTATACCATTTTCTCTTGTCATACACGTTCACTTTATCTAAAACAAAATTATAACCGTAAGAAGAAAGCAAGGCCGACCTTTAGGAAGAAAGAAGAGAATAATCAAAGTAAAGCTTAGATCAAGCTAAAAGAAATTAACCTCCATCAACCTTCCATTTCAAAAAGGTGAACAATAAGTTTTACATCTTTATTTTGGTTTTATAATCATATGGTTTCGGATTTAAGAGTAAAATCTATTTTATGGTATATTGAATGATGATATGCTTGATTTATGATTTATATGGTTTAAACAAGGTTATTAAGGGAGATATACACGGTTTTAGGGTAAAACTGAGATTTAATGATTTTTAAATGTCATGGGAAAATTTTATATTACAGAAAACATAATTTTGGAGTTGGATTTCAATTTTTATAATTTTCCAAACCATGGAGAATTAGTTATGAATTCTCAAAGGAAAATATGGTTATTGGGTTTATAAATTTATTTTGGATAATTTATTAAGAATTTGGGCTTGAAATTTTAATATAGATAACATGATTAAAATGAATTTCTAGCATTTTTGGGGATTTTTACTACGTGATTTAGTATAGAAATTAAATTATTTTGAAAGGACGGCCTAAGTGATTTAATTGATTTGATAATAGGAATGGCTTATTTGTTAAAAGATACCTAGATTTTAGATCTAAGAAAATGTGGCAAATATTACCTAAATTACGTAAAAGTTTATGAAAGCCAATCAAACATTTACAAGTAGGCATATTTGTTACAAAATATTTACTTTATTTAATAGAAATAGCCTTTGCTCTGAAAAAAGGGGTTTTGCCTTCTTTGAAGGGACCTTTCGACTAAGACCTTTTAGCCAAGACCTTCCGACTCCATCGAAACATTCTAGGTCAAAAGTCAGGTGGTATGTAGTGAATTGAATCAAGGCGGAAGGTAGGGTGCCGAGAGCATGCTTTCGAAGGAGTTGGTTCCTTAGTTTGTTTTGGTTTAAAAAAAACCACTTGCCTGTTTTTAAAGAGCTTTCGACACAGTTGAAAGCTATGATTTCGACATAGTCGAAACCTATGGTTTCGAAAGGGAGATGCCACCTTTATTTTAAAGAGGTACCTTTCGGAAGAGACCTTCCGATGGCATAGAACGCGTCGATCTTATCGAAAGGTTTAACGGTTTTAATAAATACAAGCCGCTTCGTAAAGTTTTCGATGGGGTTGAAAGAAAATCTTTCGAAGGGGTTGAAGGTAATTGCTTCGAAAAGGGGTTTCGAAGCCAACCTTCAATTGTATTCCCGGATATTTCAGTGCTTCCGAAAGGACGGGTTCCACACCATCAAACTTCCCCATTACTTTATAAATAAAGAGTGGTTTCGAAAGAAATGCCTTCACCTGTTTCCACTTTGGCTAAAAGTAATGTTTTAAGTATAAACCCAATGCTTTCGAAATGGTGAACTTTCAATTGTTTCGAAGTGCAACCTTTATTGTTTTCAAAAGGGTACTTTGAAGTTGTTTCGAAGCTATGCTTCTATTGTTATATAATAGTACTTTACATGGTCGAAAGATTTCGAAATAATTGTTTTAATGTATTAAAAAGGCTGGAGTCTATTATTTAAAATATAAGTTTTATTCTTTTAAAGGGGTCGAAAGCAAAGCTTTCAAAGAGGTCGAAAGCAAAGGTTCGACATTGTCGAAAGGTTTTAAAACTCAAACTCAACTTTTTAAAGGAAAAACCTATGGCTTAAATAAAGGGGTTTTGTAATGACTATATGTGTGTAATTTTGAAATAGTCTTGCCTTGATAAAATATAAGTTAAAGGAGTTAACTATGTTTCATATGAAATATATTTCAAGGATCTGAAACCCATAGGAGTGGTATTGTTAATTGTTATGTTTCCTTCTTCAAGTATGAATACATTCACATGATAAGACATAACTATATTTTGGGGATTTAAGGAGTAGAAAAACCAGCTAAGTTAACCTATTGGTGAATATAAATTGATTAAACTCTTGAATGAGTAGAATTGCATCTAGAGATTCAGGAAGGGCAAAATATAGGATGCCTAAACTTTAAGTTGTCATGGAGATAGGTTCATCGTAAACCCATGAAAACTATAATTATGTAATTATTGGAGGAAACATACAGGTTCATATTAAATCCATGAAAACTATATATTAAGGACAATTAGTACGGACTAATTGGTCTGTAGTGAACCCACGAAAACTATATCTGAATTAAAATTGACATCAATCAATAGGTCCCTGGTAAATCCATGAAAAATAGAATAAGAAAGTGGCAATGGAAGTATCAATAGGTTCCTAGTCAACCAATGAAAACTAGAATGTGAAGTGAGTTATAGGATAAATCCATAAGTTCCTAGTCAATCCATGAACACTAGGGTAAGATGATTAGTTATTGGAATAACTATTAGGTTCAGAAGAACCCATGAACTAATTAAATTAACTAGCACTATAGGTTCTTAGTGATCTCATAAAAACTAACAATAGGACAGGGTGTGTTCATTAATTATATAAAGGTTATTAGTAAACCCATGAAAGGTTCATAATGATCCTAAAACTATGATTATGATAGGGTGTCAAATAAAAATGGGGATGAGAAATCCTTATTTTTTAAGTATGCATATCATCATAATATTTTGAAAATGTACGTTTTAACCACTGTGGATGCAGAAGCACAGAATATGGTTTTATAAAGGTTTTAGAATACTAGTGCGGGAAAACCAATTCCGCTAAGCAGCTGTAACGACCCAGAATTTCTGTCAATTAAAATTCGTATATTTAATTAATTTTAAATATTAATAAGTGAAATTTAAAAGTCGAATAAATTTTATTTCGAATAATTGGATTTAATTGAATAATTAAATCGATAATTTAATAGTTAAAATACAGAAATAATTGAAAATTGGGTTAAATATGATTGAAAATGATTTTTAAAATTTTATTTTATCATATTGGAGTTAGAACGATATTTTAGAACTTTTAAAATCGAATTAAAAGTTAATTTTTGAAAATTGAATATTTTAATATTTAATCGACTAGTGAAATTAGCCATTTTTCGAACAGTCTCAGAATTGGACGAAACAAGTTCCATTGGATCCGTAATAGATTGTTATTATAGAATTTCAATTTTCGTGTCAATCGGAGTTTTCGTTTGACCGTGGCAGCTCGAAACGCATCGAAATGGTTTTAATATTTATTTGGCGAGTTAAAAAGGCCATTTTTCAAACAGTCTCGGATTTCGACGAAATCAGTTTCATCGGATCCATAATGTGATATTATTGTATGGTTTCAAATTTCATGTCAATCGGATTTACCGTTTGTCCGATGCAAGTTAAAACGCCTAAAAATTTGATTTACCGATTTAATTTAAAATCGAACGTTTATTGCAATAACTCGCACAGATTATCGAATTAGCTTCCGAAACCTATTCCATTGTGTTCGAAACGCAGGGTAAACCCTAGAAACGCCAGCACCTTGCGAGATTTGGAGTTCGGAAAAACCGAAATGAATAGTGTTCGTTTTATTTTCTATAAATAGACCATTTATTCACAAAATAAATAAAAAATTAGCTAGGGTATCATCTGCAGGCCGCCACCCCTTATCATCAATGGCCGATATTTCGTTTTCTTCTCTCTCTGTTTTCTTCAAATCCGTGCAACGATTCAACAAACTTTCAACTAGAGAATGGTTAAAGGCATCGAGATCTATAATGTGAACGGTTAAGATTGTGAATGGAGCAAGGAATCGACGTGAATTTGTGTATAAAGGGGCCGACTTTGGTCACGTTTTTCGAGCTGCTAGGGGGGCCGAGCTCTGTGTGGTTGTGGCCGAGCGTGGCTCTTGCGTGGGCGCACGAAATGGAGGCTTCTGATCGACTTCAGGTGGCTCGTAGGAATCACGGCTATTAGGGTTTGGAGGCAAGGTTGGCTTCGGCTGTGCTGTGAAAAACGCGTGGGGACGAAGCATGTGGGGACGGCCTTGATTCGTGTTGGCAAAAGGAACGGCTGTGATGATAGGGTTGTAAAAATATAAAATAATTGTTGTAAAATTTATATATTATAAATTCATGTAATCTTTAAAATATCGTATCTTTTTCATACGAGGTCGAAAACGCGCGAAACAAGTTGCGTTGGAATCGTATGGACGAGCACTACAAGATGGAATTGGATTGGAGTCGTTTGGAACTAGCGAAAATTTCGGGTAAAATTAAACGTCCGTTTAATTTTATTCGAAATAAAAGGTGAAAACGAAATTGAAATCAAGGTGAGAACTTCTCACTCAATCGAATCGGTTTCGATTTTAATTTTTAATAGTTATATTTAAAATTCTTGAATGTATGTTTGAATGATGATTGTTATCTATTGATTGTTAAAATAGACATTATACGCTGTTAGTAAGCGGATGTTATTTATTAAAAACATATACCGCGAATATTTCACAGTACAGTGAAATTGGTATTATTTATGTACTTGGAGTTGATTTCCCACATTATATAGCGATGAGACCCTATTGAGCCGTCTATTAAGCAGATAATATTTTAAATCCCATATACCGCGATAATTCCGTACTGGAACGGAATTGGTATTGTGCTAACATCTTTGGACGTAGGAAAACTGGTTGGAGGGATCCAACTGGATTCCTCAACAGTATTTATTTGATTTCAAATATTTTGATATTTGATTGATTATCATATCAACATATGATGTCGTTGTTGTCATGATTGACTATTTTGTGTGTAGCATCATTGGGCCAATTTTGTAATTTTAAAAGGATTTTTAAAGTGATTTTTGAAAGTATACGTTTATAAAATATTGGAATTGATTCATTTTAAATAAATAAACGTATAATTTTAATGTTAACGTTATAAAAATTATGATTTTTGAGAAATATAGTTAAAAGTTGATTTTTGAAAATATGAGGCTAATGATTTTATAAAATAGTGTTAATTGGGATTTTTGAATTTATTATAAAAAGTTTAAAATATAGGATTTATAAAATTTGATTATTTTATAAATCAAAGAAAATGGTGAAATTTATAAAGGAGTTTAAAGACGTTTAAAAATAGTAGTATAAATTGATTTATATAAAAGATTCATAAATTGATATTTATAAATTAAAAATATTTGAATTATAAAACGAGTTTTTATAAGTGTTAGAATGAATTGTAAATGAATTTCATAAATGAATGAAATTTATAGAATTATAAACGGTGAAGTTATAAATGGAATTTTATAAGCAGTAGGTTTATAAAATTTATAAAGTTATTAAAAGAACAGATTTGGGTAAATAAATGAATCTTATAAGTTATAAGATTTATAATTTGGGAAGTTTAAAAGAACGATTTGGTAAACAAATAAATTGTAAGTATTTAGCTTATAATATGAACTTTTGGTATATAATTGAGTTATAAATTGGAAATAGGTTAATAAAGGAGATTTATAAAAGGAAGTTGTTATAAAATAAATAGAAATGGAATTTATAAACATTGTTTTATAAATCCGCAAACGGCTTATTTTGATAAGTGAATTGTTATAACTTATCAATGAAGTTATATTCACGTTTTAGATAGTGAATAATCCTTTAAGATAAAATGTATAGAAATGATGAAATTGGTTAACGAAGTATATTCACGTTTTTGAATAGTGAATAATATGTTAAAGAAAATGTATAGAAATGATGTTTTAAATAGAATTAAAACGATCTAACGATGTTTTAAAAAAAATGTGTTAAGATTCGAAACCATAGATTTCAACATTCATTGTTGAAATAGACATTTTCGAGAAATAGAAGGAAATGGTGGACTATAACACTGTTGTTATAGTAAATGATTTCCGAAAGGAAATGTTTTGTATAGTATTGGGATTTATATATCTATTTTAATTTCGAATCCCTATACTAGTGATTTTGGGTTGTCGTAACGATGTTTTACGCAACATTCGTTTTGGCCCAAATAAATATGTTTAAGAGAATGATTTCCTTAAAGAATGAAATTTATACTTAATTTCGATTTAAGTATATTGAATATTTTCCAAATGTTGAAAATAAAAAGATTTGTGAATTACTTATCAATAAATAAGTATGGAAATGTTTTTCCAACGTGAAATGAAACGTTTTGAGAATTTATCTTTTTGAAGATAAATTGAAAATGAATATTAGAAATCGATTTGGACATCGTATATTCATAAATAATTTGGAATGCAAATTCACTATGGAATTTATAAATGAAAATGGGAATTTGCTTAAAAATAAACGTTGATTTATTTTTGAAGTGTGGGAATTAATTTACGGATTTTGAACATAAATATAAAGTAAATCGTTAAGGATTTATTTAATTGGTTTAAATGAACCATGTTGAAATGAAAGTTATTTCCGCATAAGGAAAATGTTTGAAATTTGTTTTTCAAAAGTGGTAAGGATGAAAAGTGATTTGAAAATTTATTTTCAAATGTTGAAGTGTGAAAATTATATATCTTATAAAGATATTTTTCGAAAATAAATAATTTGGAAAATTGTTTGGAATCTGGTGATGTTGTGCATATCCATTGATAGTTCAATAACCGACTATCAATATTCACCTTTAAATAGGTATTTGTTGTGATTTGCTTGAATTTGAATGCCACACTTATTTTTGAATAAGCGCTCACTATTCGGGTTAACCGGGAAAGGACCTTGGGGTCGTATAACTTATTCCGAATATGTGATACATCGTTATGAATTGCATTTGAAGACCGGTGTTGAAGACCGGATATTTTTGAAAACGGAAGGATTTTCGAATGTTTCTGCACCGAATGGCCCCGATATAGAAATTCCATATGTGATGGGAAGTCCGGACGTGATTAGTGAATATTCGGATTGCAAGGACTTCTTTGTAAGTGCCTTCGGTTCTGTTCTATCCCGGAACAGACTTGTATTGATTGTATATCTGACATTACAAATTGAGATATAAAGTTGATTTCTTTCAAATATATTTCTGTTGGTGGCGGAGAATTTATTCTCTTAGCTCAACACCCTTCTCTGAGACGTACGCGCTTAGAGGTTATGTAGTTGATGGTTATCAGCGATATATTTCCAGTTTGGTTATGTGATATGCTGAGTGTTGCTGTGAAATGATCATTGTTTGATCATTTGTGATATGATCATTTTTCTGATCATTTATCTTTGTGATCATTACTTTGATCATTTGTTGACCCAAAGCATGGCTTTGTACCAAAGCGTGGCTTTGTGGACGAGACTTCGTCGGACCTCACAACCCGAAAATAGTCAAAACAGGAAGGATGCGGCAAGGTTATTAGGGTTAGCGCCCTTTAGTGTATGTCATTCCTTCTGGATAGAGGTGGTATCATGGTATGGAGCCCAGATATTTAACCTACGTTGTTGCTGCAAACTTATTACTTTGTGGTTGTTGGAAATCGAGGATCTTCGGATGTAGATCGGTTACGATCGGGGGATGGCTTATTCGTGTCAGTAGTTACCCAGTTAGGGGTAACCCGGCCTTGTGTTGGCAGAGATCCGGTTTGGTTCTCGGGACGTCATTCCAGAGGCGTTTCCATGTGGCAATGGAAAGTCCTTGGCCTGACCATTTGTTGGAAATCCAAAGAAACAATACGAGCATTGTACGGTTTTAGTTGTAGAACCTGCTTCCTTAGGAGGTAGCTATAGCAGGCATAATATAATGGTACCTATGTTGGCTAAGATTTATATTCTACTTTCGAAATGTTTTCTACATTATGCACTAATAATAATAACAAATGTTTCTTTTAATGCGTATCAAGCATCTTTGACTAACATAGGAAGAAATCTCCTCCAAGTCTGCGTTTGCATTGTGTGTGTGGTAGGAGGTCTTATGGTAGTCTCATTTTTAAAAGCATTGCGAATCTATTTTAAAATTATCCTGAACTTTGTTTTTTTTAAAATAAACTGTTTTGAGTTCTCACACCAGTCACATGACTGACTCGGAGTTTATTGTTTTCCTTCCTAAACTCTGGGTGCCTACCAATTTCCACACGGGCAGTCAAGAGTTAAGGTTTATCAGGATGTTCTAGAGTGCAGGAGTTGCTGGAGGCAAGATGGATGGCATGGCGTATTACTAGTCAATAGTATTTCTTTTCCGCTGTTTGTTGTTGTTTGATAGTTGTACACTCTGATGATGTAATGAAGTGTAATGTAATATGATGAAATGTAATGTAATATGATGAAATGTAAAAAACTGATATAGTTCTTTGTTTAAAGATTATTCATTTATCTATTATATGTTGTTCCGCTGCGATTGTGAGATTCTGATATTATTCTGTTGTTTTCTTTCTGTTCCGTTCTATCTTTTCTCTCTTTCTTCTATCTTTTTTTTCTTTTTTTTAAAACCCTAAGTGTTCGGTTTTCCGGCATTCGAGTGCTCGGCAGTTGATACAGTGAACGTATTGATGTCGGTTTTCGAAAGTCGAAGAATCGGGTCCTTACAGCGGCGTGGTCTCACTAGATATCTAAAAGGATTGAGATGTTAGATTATTATTCATACCAGGCTTTATGTCTAACTTGAAGTTTTTGTTTGGCCATTAAACTCTCGGGTACTCAATTGATTTTGAGTAGTTTGAGATTTAAGGTTTTTAGGTTTTCTTCTTTAACGAATAAATCTTTCAAAGGCGTGTAGGAGGCAGATAGTTTTTTGGAGTTATCTGTTCCGTTGTGTGTTTTGTTTGTAAAGGCAGATTTATTGGCCTTACTATATACTCTGATCGACAAAAGGGGCATCGTCATATGTCACTCTTGGTGTATTTGTAATAACTATATTTTTCTCAATGTGGTTAATGTTATTTGGATTATGTAATGAACATCAAACGTTTTGATTGGAATCTGGAAATTTGTTTTTGAATTGTTAACATTTTTCCATATTCTTGTGATATGTGTATCATTGTATCTAGTACCTCCATATTTGGTCGCCGAAGATTAATAATTATGGATGACTGCAGCATCCGTAGCAGTTATTTTTATGCCTCCAAGTAGGGAATGTTACAAGATAGTATCAGAGCATAGGTTTATGAAACATTAAAAGGAAATTTAAATCTAAAGCTTTTTGAAACATATCTAATGAATTTAAAATATGATTAGGGTTTGGGTTAATGCTATAGTAACGTAATTGTATTTGATATATAGATATATCTCTATGTACATGTTCCCCCTCTCTCATGGACCATTCTTCTGTATCTTACTAAGGCTTGTATGAAGATTTACGAGAAAGAGGATATAGAAACAGGAAACGGAAGAGGAAATCTAAGTGTAGGAAGCACCAAAACCAATGGAAATATTCGACCTAATACCCGGAGAAATCAAGGTCGACAGGCTAATGCTATTCAAAATGCTGAGGCCAATGTAGATGTTGGAAATCTGCCAGTAGATGCGGGGATAGTGTATCAGTTATGGCTAATCTTTTGCAAGCACGAGCTACTGGTAATTTGGTGGAGTTAATCATGTAGTCCCAGTTGGATATAACTATGCTAGGTTGAGCAGAGACTACACTAGTCTGGATAGAAAGCCGTTTGTTGGAACGGAGAATGCCATTGAAGTAGAGAATTGTTCATTGAACTATGAAAGGATATTTACTAATTTAGGCTTGGATGATGGAGAGAAGATAAGGCTAGCCTCTAGATAGTTGCAAGGATTAGCACTTCATTGGTGGAACAGTGTGATGGTCGATGTTTCGAAGGAAGAGCTGACATGGGATGAATTTAGAAGAAGGTTCGAGAAGAGGATCTTGTCCGAGGTTGCTAAGTCGGCATTGATGAGGAAGTTCATGGATCTTTTACAAGGAGAGATGTCAGTGATCGAGTATTAAGTTTGATGAGATGTCTCGATATGGTAATGCATTAGTTGACAATGATGTTAGAAGGAATGAGAGATTCATTCGAGGTTGAGGCCAGAGCTAGGTAAAATAACCATGACTTATATTAAAGAACCTTATCATGTAGTGGTGGAGATGAACATTCACCATAAGAAGATGCTTGTTGTGTTTGTTAGGGAGAAACCAGTGGAGTCCCTGCGACCTCAGGGAAAGAAAAGGAAATTCTTAAAGAAGAATGGAGCCATGAAAAGGGATGCTGCCAAGAAGGAGAAAGCTAATTTAGTGTGTTTTAAGTGTGAAAAGAAGGGCCATTATACCCATGTGTGTAGAACTGGTAAAGGAAAGAAGCCTTTGGAGAAGATGCTTCTACTATGACCAAGTTGGGCATTATAAGAGACAGTGTCCAGAGCCAGTCTGGGGCGGACAGAGGGAAGGTGTTCGCTATTGGACCACCGTCTTCTTCTAGACCTACTGCCGTAAAGAAAGGGAAAACTACGATGGAAGGTACACTTTTGATTCAAAGTATACCAATTAGGCTACTTTTTGATACCAGTGCATCACACTCATTTATATTGTAGTATTTGGTTGATAGGTTATGTATAGAACCCGCATAACTTGTAACTTCCTTAGGGGTTACAAATCCAATAGGAGGGTATGCAACTCTTGGGATGAGATGTGAACGGTTAGAACTTGATTTGTTAGGTCATAAGTTTGCATGCAGTTTGTATATTTTTGATTATGTAGAATTAGGGATCAATTTGGGTAGGATTGGTTGGGTAAGTATGAGGCGAGGATATTTTTCCAAGGTTGGAAAATATCGTTAAAGCATCCAAATAGTCATAACCGAATCATTTTCTTAGTAGAAGATTCCAATAAGAGTGATTGTGTATTTTTAAGCAACATGGAGGCATTATCTCTTGGGGGAGATATTTGAATTGTATATCGATCATAAGTCTTTGAGATACCTATTCTCTCTGAAGGAGTTGAATATGCGACAACAGAGGTGACTGAAGTTTTAGGTGCATTTGATTTTGGTATAGAGTATACCCCAGGGAAAGGTAATAAAGTAGCAGATGCTCTTAGTAAAAGACATCATAATATGATGTTAGCGATGTTGGCAAAATGGAAGGATCTAGAATCTTTAGCCAGTTGTGGTGTGTATTTGAGTTCTACTGCTAGTTCTATTCAGGGAACTACCATGTTGTCTTGTTTAGAAGTTATCTGTGCTGATCGAGAGGATAGATTCTAAGCAAAGGGAAGATCATGATCTGCCAAGAGGATCAGAGGGCTTGAGGAAGGATCAAAGATTGATGACCTAAAGGATTTACGTCTTGACCAAAGAGGATGGTTGAGGAAGAAGGGACGATTATGCGTTCCGAATGTAGAGAACTTAAGGAGGAAAGTTCTAAGTTTTTATTCATCCTGGAGGAACCAATATGTATCAAGATATGAAGAGGAACTTCTATTAGGAAGGCATGAAGAGGATGTTGGCTTGTGGGTTAGGCAGTGTGTAAAATGTCAATAAGTGAAAGCCGAACATTAGAAGTCGAGTGGGTTACTTCAGCCTTTAGATATTCCAGTTTAAAAATGGGATTCGATATCCATGGATTTTACAGATGGGTTGCCAAGGTCAAGGAGAGGAAATGAGAGTATATGGGTTATTATGGACATGCTGACCAAGAGTGCCCATTTCATTCCGGTAAAGTCAACCAAAATGACACCTTTTTGGCAAGTTGTTTATGAAGAACATAGACTTCATGGGATTCCTAGTAGTATAGTCAGCGATAGAGATGCATTATTTACTAGTGAGTTTTGGAGGAGTCTACAAGAGGTAATAGGAATGAAGCTCATAATGAGTATAACATATCACCCCGAGTTGGATGGGCAGAAAAAGAGAGTCAACAAAGTACATGAGGATTTATTGAGAGCTTGTGTATTAGACTTTGGTGGATCTTGGGAGGATCACCTACATTTGATTGAGTTTACCTACGATAATTTTTATCAGACTAGTATAGGAATGGCGCCTTTTGAAGTTTTGTATGGAAGCCCATACAAACCCCTGCAAGTTGGTTGGAGACAGGAGACAGATTGGTCTTAGGTCCAGATTTGATTAGGGAGACGTTAGAAAAGATTGAGTTAATCAAAGGGTGGATGAAGGAAGCTCAATCCAAGTAGAAGAATTATGCAGATAAGTGGCGTAAAGACCTAGGGTTCATAATAGGAGACATGGTTTTCGTTAAAGTATCATCGTTAAGGGGTGTGGTATGATTTGGAAAGTTGGCCCCAAGATATGTGGGTCCATTTCGGATTATAGAAAGGATTGTAAGCTCGCGTACAAGTAGAGTTGCCAAGCAGTTTGGCAGGTGTTCATAGTGTATTCCATGTGTCTCATCTTCACAAGTTCGTGCATGATCTAGAGGCTACTATTCCTCAGACAGATATAGACGATTTGGTAGTAGAACCTAATTTGACTTTTGATAGACATCCAGTTCGGGTTGTAGCAAGATATGAGAAGAGATTAAGGTCTAAGATAGTCAAGTTGGTGAAAGTTCAGTGGAGCGACCGCAAGAAAGACTATACTTGGGAGGCAAAGAACATAATTCGAGAGGCTTATCCTAAGCTGCTTTGAGGGTATGTCTATATTAGATCTATATATATTGGTTACAAGTCGAGTAGGCTAGTATGGCTGTTAGGAGTTGTTACCGATGCTTGCTATGATTGCTAGTTAGTCCTTATCGAATTTTGAGGACGAAATTCTTTAAGGAAGAGAACCTGTAATACCCCTAATTTTAATTGACATTATTAAGAAGATTTAATTAGAATAAATTAAATAGAATAATATAGATAAGGAGATTAAGGTTGATTAATAAACTAAGTTGCCGTGATTATTTAAATCAAATGAAGTTATAAATGTTTAAGTAATTGAACATAAGGAATTAGGGTAAATAGTCGCCCATATTTCCCACCCTTATACCATTTTTTCTTATCATACACGTTCACTTTATCTAAAAAAAAATTATAACCGTAAGAAGAAAGAAAGGTCGACCATTAAGAAGAAAGAAGATAAGAGAAAAATCAAAGTAAAGCTTATGATCAAGCTAGAAGAAATTAACCTCCATCAATCTTCAATTTTCGTATCCAATCTAAGGTGAAAAATAAATTTTACATCTCTATATTGGTTTTATAATCATATGGTTTTGGATACAAGAGTAAAATCTATTTTAAAATATATTGAATGATTATACGCTTGATTTATGATTTATATGGTTTGAACTAGGTTGTTTAAAGGAGATATACACGGTTTTAGGGTAAAATCGAGAATTAATGATTTTTAAATGCCATGGAAAAAATTTATGTTATAGAAAACATAATTTGGAGTTGGGTTTCAATTTTTATAATTTTTCAAGCCGTGGAGAATTATTTATGAATTTTCGAAGGAAAATATGGTTGTTTAGGTTTATAACTTTATTTTGAAAAATATATTAAGAATTTAGGCCTGAAATTTTGATATGTTAGACAACATGATTAAAGGGAATTTCTAGTACTTTTGGGGATTTTACAAAGTGATTTAGTATGGATATAAAATTATTTCGAAAGGAGGACCTAAGTGATTTAATTGTTTTGATAATAGGAAGGGCTTATTTGTTAAAAGTTGACTTGATTTTAGATCTGAGAAAATGCAGCAAATATTATCCAAATTATTTAAAAGTTTATGAAAGCGAATCAAATGTTTACAACTAGCTATGTTTGTTATAAAAGTTTACTTTATTTGGTAAAAACAACTTTCACTCGGAAAAAGAGGGTTCTGCCTTCTTTGGAATGATCTTTTGACTAAGACGTTTCAACAAAAACCTTCCGACTCCATCGTAACCTTCTAAGTCGAAAGCAATGCACATGATATCATTCAGATGGTATGTAGTGAATTGAACCAAGGAGGAAGGTAGGGTGTCGAAAGGATGCTTTCGAAGGAGTTGGTTCATTAGTTTGTTTTGGTTTAAAAAGAAAATCACTTGCCTAGTTTAAAGGGATTTCGACACAGTCGAAACCTATGGTTCCGAAAGAGAACTACCGCCTTTGTTTTTAAAGAGGTAGCTTTCGTAAGAGACCTTCCGATGGCATCGATGTTGTCGAAAGGTTCAATTTTTTTTATAAATACAAGCTGCTTCCCAAAGCTTTTGAAGGGGTTGAAAGCAAAGCTTTCGAAAGGATCGAAGGTAATGGTTTCGAAAGAGGTTTCAAAGCCAACCTTCAATTGTTTTCCTAGATTTTTCAATGCTTTCGAAAGAATAGGTACGACGTAATCAAGTTTCCTCAATACTTTATAAATAAAGAGTGGTTTCGAAAGAGATGCTTTTACCTATTTTCACTTTGACCCAAAGCAATGTTTTAAGTATAAACCCAATGCTTTCGAAAGGATAAACTTTCAATGGTTTTAAAGGGTAACCTTCATTGGCTTCGAAAGTGTACATTCAAGTGGTTATGAAGATATGTTTCTACTCTTATATAATAATACTTTAACATGGTCGAAATGTTTCGAAAGAAGTGTTTAAAGTACTAAAAATGCTAGAGCCTATTGTTTTAAAATATAAGTTTTATTCTTTCGAAGGGGTCGAAAGCAAACGTTTCGATGTTGTCGAAAGGTTTTGAAACCCAAAATAATAATTCTAAAGGAAAAACTATGGCTTAAATAAAGGAGTTTTGTACTGACTTTAAGTATGTAATTTTGAAGAAGTATTGTGTTGATAAAATATAAGCTAAAGGAGTTAACTATGTTTCATATGAAATATGTCCAAGGATCTTAAACCCATGGGAGTGTTATTGTTAATTGTTATATTTACTTCTTCAAATATGAATATATTCACATGATAACCCATAACTGTATTTTGGGGATTTAAGGGGTAGAAGAACCAGCTAAGTTAACCCTGTAGTGAATATAAATTGATTAAACTCCTAAATTAGTAGTATTGCATCCAGAGAGTCAGGCAGACCAAAATATATGATGCCTGAACTTTAAGTTGTCCGGGAGATAGTTCACGTAAGCCCATGAAAACTATGATTGAGTAGTTGTTGGAAGAGACCAATAGGTTCGCAGTAAACCCATGAAAACTATGTATTAAGGACAAGTAGTAGGGGCTAATTGATTTATAGTGAACCTATGAAAACTATATGTGTATTAAACATTGGCATCAGTCAATAGGTCCCTAATAAACCCATAAAAAATAGGATAAGAAAGTGGCTAATGGAAGTATCAGTAGGTTCCTAGTCAACCTATGAAGACTAGGATATGAATTGAGTTACTGGATAAATCCATAGGTTCCTAGTCAACCCATAAAAACTAGGATAAGGTGATTAGTTATTGGAATAACTTATTGGTTCAGGGGAAACAATGAATTAATTAAGTTAACTGGTAGGAGCCTATAGGTTCTTAATGATCCCATGAAAACTAAGAATAGGATAGGGTGTCCATTAATTATATAAAGGTTATTAGTAAACCCATGAAAACTAATAGGTTAATAGTGACCCTAAAACTATGATTATGATAGGGTGTCAGATAAAACTGGGGATGGGAAATCCTAATTTTTTAAGTATGCATATCATCATAATATTTTGAAAATGTATGTTTCAACCAGTGTGAATGCAGGAGCACAAAGTATGGTTTTATAATGATTTTAGGATACTAGTGAGGGGAAAACCCATTTTGCTAAGCGGCGTGATCTCACTAGATATCTAAAAGGATTGCAATGTTAGATTATTATTCATATCAGGCTATATGTCTAACTCAAAGTTTTTGTTATCCTCTTAAACTCTCGACTACTTAATTGATTTTGAGTAGTTTGAGATTTATGGTTTTCAGGTTTCCTTCTTTGACGAATAAAGCTTTAGGAGACATGCAAGAGGCAGATAGTTATTTAGAATTATCTTTTTCGTTGTGTGTTTTGTATGTAAAGGCTGATTTATTAGCCTTACTATATACTCTGATCAACAAAAGGGCATCTTCATATGTCGCTCTTGGCGTATTTGTAACAGTTATATTTTGCTGAATGTGGTTAACATTATTGGTATTATGCAATGAACATCAAATGTTTTGATTGGAATGTGGAAATATGTTTTTGAATTGTTAAATTATTTCCATATTCTTGTGATCTATATCAATGTTTCTAGCACCGCCTTATTTAGTCGTCAAAAATTAATAACTATGGATGACTGCAGCATCCATAGCGTTAGTTTTGGCCTCCAAGTAGGGGGAATTACACTATATTAATGCAAAGAGTAGACGGTCTCTTGATCTAGTCGGCCTTCTTAAATGCAAGTGCTTATGTCGTGTATCCAAATGCATGCAACATCCTACGTAAATATACTTGTAATTCTATACATATGCACAATCATTTAATCAATATGAAACAACCATATGGATATATTCAATAAAACAAACAAATTATGATGATAATATGAGCATATAGGTTAACTAGAGGATATACTTACCTAAGTGTGTAAAAAAACCAATCTAACAAATACATCCCTCAGCATCCATCATTCAAAACATGTCCTAATCACACATTCACAAACAATCATAACATCCAATAGTCTCTACCTCCGGGGTATACTAATATCTAGAACATAAAATAATAAGTGACCTGTATTTGATTACCTAAAAATGAAAATGTCCCAGAAAAATGTTGTGGGTGGGTAGCTCAGTTCCTCTCCTCAGGCTTCTATGTACTCTTCACTAGATCATCTCCACACTGAACTTTAGAAAGCATAAAAATCTTGTTGTTGAGTTGCTTGGTACCATGCTCAAGAGTGTGAGTGGGTGAATGGTGAACAAATGGCTCCCTCTCTACTTCCACCGCCTCTTGCAGACTTGGCTAGACTACATAGCTATGTCATGCAAGAATTTTCGTAGATGCGACACGTGGAAACATCATGTACTCTCGCTAACTTTTTAGGAAGCTCTACTCTATAAAATAACTTCCTTACCCTACCAATAATCGAAAAAGACCCTATAAACCTCATTTCTAGCTTTCTCGAACTACTAAATCTCATAACATGCCTAAGTGGTGCACAAACACCATGTCGCCTATTGCGAACTCCAACTCTATATGTCTCCTATCAATGTAAGATTTCTTCCTATCTTGTGCGATTATCATCCTTCTACAATCAAGTCTACCTTCTCTAGTGTCTCCTTTACAAAGCCCTGCCCAAGAATAACCCTATCCATAGTGTTCCAGTAACTCGACGGTGATCTACAAGGTCTCCCATATAACATCATAAATGGTTCCGTCCCAATACTCGCCTTATAATTATTATTATAGGTAAATTCCACTAGTGGTAATTGATCCTCCAAAGAGTATCCGAAATCTAAGATACACATCCAAAGCCAGTCTTCCAATACCCGATTCACTTTCTCCATCAGTCCGTCCATCTATAGGTGATAAGTGGTACTCAAGCTCAACTCGTTGCTCAAAGCCTCCAGTAGACTCCTCCAAAACTTGCTGGTAAAAGAAATCTCGATCGTTAATGATGTTAGAAGAAACTCCAAGTACCCTAATGATCACCTTTACATATAATGTCGCCAATGATGCTACGGTCCTCGTACTCCTCACCAGAATAAAATGATCGCATTTGATCTATCGATCAACTATGACCTAAATACTCTCATTCCTATTCCCACTCCTAGGTAGTCTACTAATGAAATCTGTAGAAATATTCTCTCACTTCCACTGCAGAATATCCAATGGCTACAAAAATCCTTCTGTCTTCTTCTGGTCTACCTTTACCCTTTATCAAATCATGTATCGGGCTACATACTCCACCACATGCTTCTTCATAAAAGGCCAATAAAAGACTCTCTTCATGCCACCGTACATTTTGTCTCCGTCGAAATGAATGGTCATCCTAGTGCTATGAGACTTTGCTAGCACTATGTCGATCAAATCTATAATTAGAGGAACACACAATATACCATCCCTCCATAACCACCCTTTTGTGTCAATGGCATAATGCCTTAAATGACTCGACTGCTCTTCTCTACCAAGCTTCTAAAATAAATATTTACTAGCTCCTTATCTTACTTCTGACTTGATCCCTTACTGTCGGTAAGTGTAGGCTGTACATCCAAAGTTGCTAACAAATCGAGAGTAATGTATGATGACGGTTGGAAGTCAAACGTAGAAATGTGCTCTAAATTCTTCCACTCTAAGAACAAAGGACTCAACACCGCATGTTTTTACTCAAGGCATCGGCCACCATATTTCCCTTGCCTAGAGTATATGGGATATCAAAATCATACAAGGCTAAAAAGTCCATCCACCTTTGCTAAGTTAGATTCAAGTCCTTTTGGTATAACAAATTCTTCAGAGACTTATGATCCATATATAGCTCAAACTGCTCTTTTAGATGATAATGCCTCCATGACTACTAACATATGATTATGAATATGGTAATTTCTACCATGGGCCTTTAACTATTGACTAGCGTAGCTCAGCACTCTCCCTTCCTTCATCAAGGCTGTTTCTAACCCTATACCATAAGTGTCGATAGATACTATGAACGCCTTCGCACCATCCGGTAATACCAAAATAGGAGTACTAGTCAACACCTCCTTCAGCTTAATGAATGCGACTTCACACCTCGCGTCCTACGAGAAAAACAAATTCTCATTAGTAAGGTAGGTCAAAGGGGCAAATATTTTGTTGAAGTATTTAATGACCTTCTTATAGTAGCCCACCAAACCAAGAAAACTCCTTACTTCCATGGCATTCTTCGGTACATGCTAATCTTGTGCTGCAACAACTTACGAGGACTAACCTCAAACCACTTTCGAAAACAACGTGTCCTAAAAATATACCTCCTCGCACTAAAAGTGACATTTAGAAAAAAATTCCTTCAACTTATGCACATGGAGTATATTGGGCACTTTTTTTAAATGCAACATGTGCTCCTTCTCGCTACTCAAATAGAGCAAAATATCATCCATAAATACCATAAGAAACTTATTAAGCAACCTTAGAAAATTCAACTCATCAGATCGACATAACCAGATGCATTGGTTAGTTTGAAAGGCATAACTAACTACTCATAAAATTCTTCAGGTGTATTAAAAATAGCCTATTAAATACTATCTTCAGCTACACCCAATTGGTGAAATCTATTGCCAAGTGTAACAACCTAGAATTCTAAACACTTCATATTTAAATAATTAACCATGGATTAAATGTTATCAAATTTATTTAATAACCTTGTTAATAATAACTAACGATGATAAACTTGTTTTGATGTTTGTTACAAAATAAGCACATTGAAGAAATATCGATAATGTAACGGAAAATCGGTTTATCGATAAACAACTTTTTGATCGATACAATTTGTTCAAAATCTTATGCACTTTTCTAATGATCAAATGAATACATTAAGAACTAATTAACATACTTTAATTCATAAGAAAATAGAATATTCTAGAAACTTCTAATGTATAAGTGATATATTTGAAAGGGGTATAATGGTTATTTGCTAAAGTAAGAGGTATAAGGAAGAGTAATAAGGCATTGGAGGGGGGTTGTTTAAGCTTTCCATGACATAAGGAGGAAATAAAAAGGCTAAGGAAGTGGCATACCCTAGAATTATAATTAAAAATTTATAAAGCAAAAGCAAGCTCTCTTAATGTCATCCTCTTCCCAAAATTTCTAAAGAAGATAATTTCAAATCAACACTAATTCAACTCAAGCTTGGCTACAAGCCTTAGAATAATATAACCACAACTTCTACCAAGTTATATTTGAAAGAACGAAAGAAAATCTCCACCCTCCATACAAGGGCCGTGAGCAATTATAAGGGCATTAGTGCCTAAAAGCAAGTGAAAGCAAGGAGAAGGAAGGATGGAAAGGTGATTGCAAGGTTAAAGTTGGACTTAGGTTGCTTGGGCTTACTTGTTTGTTTTTTAAAGGTGAGCTTACTCACCTCCTTGAATGGATATATTGTGTGTATGTGTTTCTACTGATTGATTATACGTTGTTTGAATTGATGTTGACATATGTTGAAATATTGGTTTTGATTCTTGCTTTGAATGCAAATGGCATATGTAATCCATAGGTATGGACTTGAGAGAACTTGGAAGGACTTGTATTAAAGCATTGAAAAAGGCATATAGGTTATAGTTGGATTTTGGTATGGATTGGACTTGGATTTGGAAATGCTCTTACAGTGATAATCGCTATAGAAGCACTCAGAATTGTCTTATATTCGGCAATTTCTATGGAACTTTCTAAAGAGATCCTTTAGGGTTTCTCACCATATTTGTGATGGTTTATTTATATTTATCTTTGTTTCCATAAAAGTTTGGATGTTGAAAAGTTAAGTAACATATCAAAAAGTAGTCAAATTTACACTAATGCAAAACTACGCCATTTATCCTTTGTTTAAACTTAAAGGTTTGGAAAGGACTCTTAAATTAAGTGTTTGGTATCAATCTTTTTATAAGTGTTTGAAGGCTATTATTAGAGTATAAACTGTTTGACATTTTTGTGATTTTTTAAAAACTAGACATGGTATAAGGATTTATTTAAAACATATTGAAAACATGTTTTTTGTTCTAATTTTTAAGTAGATTATAAAATGATTATTTTTTAAGTAATACTTCGTACAAATATTTTAAAACCTATTATATGTATATTAAAGTGTTCTAAAAGTATTTTTTTAAGTATATATAGTTTTTTTAGAAAATGTGTTGACTATTTTATAAGAGTATAAATATCTTATGTAATAAAATATCTTTTAAATTGTTTTATTAGATATCTATTTTTGCAAATAAATTTATATACATATACACATCGTTTCTAAAATGGTTATAAATTTTAAATAAAGGATTTAGAAATGGTTATGAATTGATGAGTGGCTAAATAGTGTTTTGTTTGGTTACTTGTTTGAAAAGTAAATAACAATGGTTAATACTAAAAAACAATAAGTAGGCTTATCCATTTGCGAGTGTTAAGATTAATGTTCGAAGTAGGGACAAATGCAATAGTGTTGTAACTTATCGGCTTTTCTCTTGACTAAGGAATGGTGAAGTTTGGAATGTCGAAAACGTGTTAAGAGAATTGATTTCTTACTAGTTTATGAAAATCATTTGTGCTACACTTAACATTAAAAGCCGATGACGTAGACTTATCTGTCTGTAAGATTAATGGTAAAGTCTTTAAGCAAGGCTTTGATATGCATCTAGTGCTCTAACTTACCTAGCTTCACTTTTGAATGAGGGATAGTATAAGTTGGAACGTCGAAAACGAGCTAATTATACAAATCATGGTTACTAGAAGCAATCATTTTCAACTGGGTAAGCAATTAGTTGACTATCAAATTTAATCAAATATTAACTTAGATCTTTCAAAAGAATGTTTTTAAAGATAATACAAGTATAGAATGGTTTTGGTTTTATTGGGGCAATGTATTAAAAACATTTTTTAATCCTTTTTTTCTTGATATACTTATGAATGTAAATAGATTTTAAAAAGAATGATTTAAAGATAAGCATAAGAGAAATGGTTTAGAGTTTGTACGAACTATGTTTGTGTAACATTAGACTTAAGCCTTTGAATGGAATTTTTAAAGTACTTAGATCCTTAAAATGGATATTCTAAAGGAAATTATAAGTACGGAGTCTTTTAGAAAAAGATAGAAAAACTAAAGGTTTAAAGTAAGAAGTCTTGTTAATGATTTGTGAATTTACTTATAGCAATTGAGATAAGTATACGAATACTTTTATTTGAAGTATTAAAAGAGTACAAATGAATAGCAATGATAGATAAACAAATTTTTGGTAGTCAAAATAAGTTTTACTAATAAAATAGGTTTTCATTAATAAAAGATTAATTAAATAAAAAGAGAATTAGAAGTCGCTTTTGTAACTTAATCATGCTTTGTATGACTTGATTCTTCCTTGTTTACTAGTTTATGGAAAGTATTTAGTCATGCACATAACAATAAAAGTGAAAGTTGAGAAGTTCAGAAACATGATAAGTAAACAAGACTTAATTTCCATATGTGATCATTCTTATTATCGTTGAATATGACCAAATTCATCGATTGGTTTGGAGCATCCGGTATGTGGGGGAGTGTGTTAATATGAGATGACTCTAAAACATAATCACTTTAAAACCATATATGCGATCTACTTTCTGGAAGTAGTTATGAAGTGGAATGTTCTAGATCTATGTACTTAGCACTAAAAGTGGGAATCAATGTGGAAATTCAAGATCTGATTAAGATGCTCAAACACATGAAGTTGTTCATGATTTATTCAGATATAGGAATCCATGTATAGTTCCGAGGTATATTGAGATATAGGAATTCATGTGTGGTTCCGATCTGTTCATGATAATGGAATCCACTTAGGGATTCATTTTATGTTCGGGTGATTAAGACTCGAGTGGGATATGCCAAATGTAGCCTTAATATCGGAAATAACAAAAGCCAGAGTAGGGTGCATAGCCATTGGGGTTGAACTAACCCATAGGTTATATCAACTCCGTATCTAGAGTATGCTTATCGATGATGCTAATAGAAATTGATGATATTCAGGATCACGAGTGTTTGTGCATGAACCAGCTATGTATACCTTATGCTATATTTTATCTAGAGGTATACAACACTCAAAAGAATATCTCTTATCCTTTAGGGGCACCGATTCAGTTTGATCCGAGGAGATCTTCACAAAAATCATTATACATATGCAAACGCACATTAGCAGTATTGATTGTATACCTATTCTTATTGTGGCGTTACACAACGGCTATTTTTTTATTTATATTATTCACCCTAGACATTATCTATCATATCACTATATTAAACTTAATGAACGGTTGGTATTGTTTGAGGGGAAAACCATTATAGGAATCCATATAGTCTCAATAGTTACTGTTATAGGTCACACTTATTTCTTGAGTTTCTTACATTGGTTTATAAGATTGATCCGAGTATTATTTTCTAATAATGCCAGGGTCGACTCCATGCATATTTCAGCTATAGACGCTTTGAAACTTATGGAGTGGAGTTGGAAGTTTACCTACTGTATTTCTACTGCATTAATGTATTGCATATTTTAGCATACGTGAGGAAATGTTGTTATAACTATCTAGGCTATTGATAGTACTTAGGTCTTATAACTCTAAAATTTCTGTATCCAGAGTAACCTTCTGTATTATCCTTTTGACGTTATATATTATCGTTTTTCTATGAGATTTTGATGTTGTTCCTTATTCTATTTTGTTTTCTTTTATTTTACCCTAACAATATGTCATTCTAGCACTTAGATGTTCAGCACACAAATATCATGGATACATTACTGTCGACATTTGGCGATTGAAAAGATGGGTCATTGCAACTAGTATCAGTGTTGAAGGTTAAGCGAGAACCTAGCTTTGGTAGGGTATGATTCATCAAGAGATAGGGTGATGGAATGCTCTAGCATGAGTTGAGTGTATTATATTTGCTATATATTAGATAGATATAAAGTAAGTTGGTATTGTAGTCTAATTCATTTAGGAATTAACGATGTTTATCTATTATCCCTGTAACAATCCTGTGTCCGAAGCAGCAGTATTAAACTAATTTAATTAAAATAGAAGCACTTGAATACGTTTTTGACAATTATTATTTTCGGAATTTAATTATAATTCGATTGAAGTCTATTAATAAAGTATTTTGTTATAATAAAATTAGTTGATAAAATCATTTTTAGATAATATATTAAAATAAAAATAAAATGTTTGAATAAATATAAAATATTTTGATGTATAAATAATTACGTATAATTGAAATAGTTCGAGAAAAATAAATTTATGTTGTATCAATCCGATAAGTAATTGGAAATAAGATTTATTTGTGTTAATTTATTTAGTAATCAAATAGAGAGAGAATATATTGGATTGAATGAAATCATGTAATACCAATTATATTTGGTGGAAAGAAGTGTAAATCAATCTAAATTAAATTGAAATAGATAATTAAATAAATAATTAATAGAATTGGTTAAAACATAAAGGAAAGATCTTGGTGGAAAGAAGTATATGTAGTTTTCTATTGCAAATAAAAAGATGAGAACGCACTTGATTTGAAGTAAAATTGACCTAAAACAAGTCAAGTCCAAATTCTAATCCAGGCTCTTAAATAAAACAAACTCTTCTCTTTCACACTTATGGCATGTACCCATCATTTTCTCAAACCCAACTTTCTCCCCGTTTTCCTTAATCCAAAATCGAGCTTAACAAAATTGAAAAAAAAAATAATTCATGACAAGAAGTCGATGACAATGAAGGCGAGCCCAGGTCGATGGTTGACCACGCATGTAACGACCCTGGATTTTGGCCCTGGTTATTTTAATAAATATTTAATCTGATTAGATGAAAAGTAAACTGATTATCTTAAAATGAATATGATTTTGGAAATATTTACCATTTGTTCATATAAATTTGTATTTTAAAAAGGAGATTAATTTGGAACATTTAAAATTAAATCTTTACAATCAAATTTGTCTTATATATTTTAATTAAATAATTTACTTCGTTTATATTTAGTATAAAGTAATACATATAGATAAAAATGTTTGAACTTCTAAAATAAAAGTTTCTTAACAATATTTTTAATAAAATTACCTTCTATAATTAAATTAGAATGTTTTACATTGCTAACATTTGATAAATAAATACATATGGATGATAGTGTTTAAAATAAGATCAAAGTCTAAAAATATAAAATATAAAACATAAATAGATGATAACGTTCAATATAAAATATTAATATTTATGTAAGTCAAAAATATAAATATAAATAAATAAGTGAACTCATGAATCTAAGTTTAATATTTATAGTTAAAATACAATTGGAAATAAATATGAAATATAAATATAAGTGTAAATAAATTATATGAACCCAATTTAAATATTTATAGCTAAAGTACAAATACAAATGTAACTACGAACATTTCAATACACATAATATCTTCACTCATAAAGCCCAAGTGTTTGCCTAGAAATAACAATACATGGTAACATTTTAATAAGTATACAACTAATTAAGATACAAGACAAGTTTTTATACAAAACAAATTATCTTCATAAGCAAAGCTTCTCACACAAGCCAAACTTTGACCTGCAAGATTGTACACTTACATACAAATATTTTAAGCAGCCGAACATAATTATACTTATGTAAACTAATAGAGGAACCAAGTACTAATTACTATCATCTCAGTACATTATTTTGTCAATTCATATGTTTACAAATCTGTACATCTCAAACATAAAATCTGCCCATATCAAAAAAAAGAAAAAGAAAAACAACCTTACCAGATACTACCTTCCCCTTATTCAACTGTTGTCTTCTATATATATTTGTATGCATCTTCATTTGGTTCGTTCAGTAACATAAGAAAACCTAAGAAAAATAGAAAGAAGAAAAAGAAGTAAACTAAATTTTTATTCAAACTAAAAACAGTCAGGATTCAAGACAGTTTCATGCTTCAGGTTCAAAGGCAGTGAATGTTCTTTGTTCTGGAATTATGCAAGGTGAGCAAACAAATTTTTAAAAGTTTTAAGTTAATTAAAATCAGTTAAAATTTCATTGATAACATGGTTTGCTTCAGTTTGCATATGATTGTATGATGTTCTATGTTTTTCCGTAGTTGGTACAAGTTACATACTTTGTGCAAAAGCTCCAATTATCCTTATTTAAATCATTTAGAAGTTTTGATTTCTCAACAATACAAGATGTAATACTTAAAAAGGGTGATTAAACCATCTTTATAAAGTATATCACTGTAACAATGATATACAGGTAATCAAGGGATAATTGATGAAATTCGACTGATGTAAATCATTAATTCAAGATCACACTTTGAATCCTTACTAAAATTGATGATTTATAAAACAAAAAGGAAGGTTTTTAGTGCAGCAATTCAAGGGCAGTTTGAATTTGTGCAAATATTGTATTTTTACCAATTGCTAGAGATTTAATCAATAATAAATGTTAAGATTTGAAGTGAAGCAAGTATAAGTGATTGTGATTTCAAGAAAAATGTTCAATAATTTTTCTATTGTGTAAGTTTAGCATACGAGATCAGAATAGGGTTTTAGATAGAATTTTTTGTCATGTCAGATAGGTGTCGAGTTCGTCATCATCACGTGACCGAGCTGCACGAGATTCGGTGGGTTGATGGTTAAGTGTGCCGTGGTCGTGTGGGCGAAGCTGTGGCAACTCCGGTGGCTTGTTTGATGATCACGAGCGAATTTGCCGAAGGTCTTATTTTTTGCAGTTTTTTCCTTGAAACTGTAAAAAAATTATTTCGATCCTTTGGGGACATTCTGGGTTTCGATTATGAGTGAGGGGTTGAATCGTGGTCTGTGGGTGGTGACGAGGACCACCGGAGGTGCGCCGAACCACCGTGCACGTGCACGGTGGCGTTGGAGGTGGGGTGTCGTGTCTGTGAACGGCGTGAGTGGTCGCCTCGAGTCGTGCTCTAGTGGAAATGGGGGTTGGCTTTGAGTTTCGATCGCAAGCCTATTTTGGAACTTGATGTTTAATTTGTGTTTAAACTTTTAACTAACTTACTGTATTAAAAAAAATTAAAGGAAGAAGAAGAAGGGGTTTTCAGGGGACGGCTCGGGGGAGATTGCGTGCAAACCGAAGTTACACTCGAGACTAGGTAAGGGGAGACCCGGGTTTTTGTAAACTGTAGTCATCAACTTTCAAGGTGGAGCTAAGTGAAAATCTTTTTCATTAAGATTAATATTGAAATCTAAATAACTGTTAAATAGTTTCAAGTTAGAAGCTTGTTACATGTTTTTAATTGTCTTTCGTTAATACTTAACGATGTTTAAGCCCTTGATTTTTATTTAATCATGTAATCAATGTAGACAAGTATAAAGTTAAATAATTACGTAAGGTTAGATTTGAAACTGATTTACATTTAAGTTCACAGTTAGTAGTATTTTGATTCTCAAAAGTTAAAGAAAATTTCCTTAAAAAGTTAATTAAGTTGAATAACAAATGTTAACTATTTTTAGAAGGTAATTAAGAATGATTATCAATTTAATTTTAATAAGAGTTAGATTTTGTAACTATTACGTGTTAAGTAAAGAGTAATTGACTACTTGAGTAAATAAATAATGACTAGTAGTTAAGTAATTAAGAATAATTAAAGTATAATTAGTGTTGGATTATAAATTAATAATTGAAATCAATTACTTAAGTTAATTAATGAGTGAATTAATAGTTAATTAATCAAGTAATTTAATTATGAATTAATAGTTAATTAATTAAGTATCTTGATTAAGAATTAACTATTGATTAATTAAATAATTAGCAGATAATAATTGGATAATTAAGTTTTATTGATAAATAATTAAAGATATTAATTAATGATCAGGGAACAGTTAATTAAGTAATGAAAGTTAAATCACTTGAGTAAGGAAGTAATTAATTAATAGTGTGAAATAAAATGTAATTAAGACTTAATAATTAATTAAGAAATCATCAATTAAACAATTTGAAATGAAATAAGTAAATATTTGTTAATTAATGATTAATTAAACAGAGTTAAGTGGTTAACTCTCAAGTAATTAATTAATTACAAATAAGACTTAAAGATGATTGCTTGCGGGTTGTTATGTTGAATATCTGATTGTGATATTTATTTAATATTCTGTGATACTCTGTGATATGCTGTGTTATATCTATGATGCTTGTATATGTTTTATCTGAGATAAATGCTATGTTAATTCAATATGTTGAATTTAAACCGTTTAAGTTAATTAGACAACTTGGCCATTAAAATGGCGTTTGGATTTCGATGAGACCGGCATCGGGTATCCAATTGATATTCCGAAAACCACATCGATCCAATTTAAACATTAGGTCGTGAATTCAGAAATGAAGATCGAGATAATGTTTTCAGAATGCAAGGGTTATCGTCGTTGACTCTGAGGGTGATTCCAAAATGAGTGTGACGAGATAATGCCTTCGGTTTCGTTCGAACCCGGAACGAACTTGTATGGATTGAATGCTTTCAGCACATCGTCAGACAGACGATGAGCATTCTAAGAAATATGTTCTTTAAAGGTAATCGCAGCCTCAAGCCTCATCAACCGGGAATGGTTAAAACAGGGGAGATGCAGCAAGGTTAGGTGGGTCATGGCCAAGCAGGACAAGATATTCCCTTGTCTAGATGTCCCTTTTTATTTCGGCTGTGTGGGCGGTTGCTAGATACAACTGCGGGGTTTATCTTGTTCGAGACTATTCAGTAAGGAATGGTTCCGGTCTTGTGTTGTAAGGGGTCGGGAGTGATCCTCGGTACGGTGATCTAAGCCCTGTACTGTGACGGGCGGTACGCAGTAGCCCTGCCATTGTTGGAAATCCATTTTCCCTACGAGACCCTACGGTTTTGATTTGTATTACCTACTTTTGTGGCTAGTAGCTGGAATTTAATCATGTAACAATTTCGGCTATTTTCTATTTACTTGGAAACCCTAGACACTATTATAATATCACTGGATTTCCTATGAAATGTTTTGGCTAGCGTAAGGTAAAAGCTTACACGTATTTATTTGTGGGGAGTCTTACGTGATACCTTTATTTTCAAATGTTTTTCAAAGTTAAACAACTTTAAAACCGTTTACTCATACCAGACCCATGTCTGACTCGGAGTTTATATTTTTTTTATAAACTCTTAGGTACTCAAATTTTTATGAGTAGCCAAGTGATAGGTTTTGGACTTTGATTTCTAGAGGAGCATTGGAGCTGGAGTTTCCAGACGTATGTGGCTACTTATCTAGTTCCGCCGTGTTAGTTGGTATATGATGTACCTCTGATGTATGTAGTGACAGATGTATGTGTATGACTGTCATGTATATTGATATTGTATAACTCTAATATATGAAAATTATGTAATATTTATGTGATATATCATATTTTGTTCCGTTCCGCTGTGAGATTCTGATGTTGTTGTTCTTTCTTTCTCTTTCTTTTATTTTTCTATCCCTTTCTTTCTTAATGATGATACGTCTTTCCGGTAGTAGAAGGGCGGGTCGTCACAGTTGGTATCAGAGCTTGGTTGGTGATAACCTTGGCTCTGGTAGGAATTTCCAATAGAATAGAGTTTGTAGAACTCTAAAATGAGTTTGAGTGTATTAATAGATATGAGTGCGTATTTGTTAGTGAACATAAAATTGTTTTTATATTGTGTTGACTTATCTGTTGAGTGTTTATGGATTGTAGTCTATGTGTGGGACGCCATTTCATCGATAGAGATTTCTAAACTCTTAAACAAGGTAGACCGGCATAGTATTGTTTTTAAAGTAGGGTGAATGAAATAATTTTACCCAAAATTTTATTTTGTCATAAAAGAAATATTTTTCTGAAATTATTTTATATATATTTGGATGTTTGGTTGTTAATACTATAGCTGAATAAAAATTAAAAATTTGAGTGGTTTATAACCAAATAAAGTTGTTTATGTATGATTTTAAATAAAAAGGAATATAACTAAAATCTGACTAAACTAGAATTTAAGTCCCGGGAATTTAAAAGGTGTTTAAATGAATTTAAACAAAAGGATTTGGGGAATTTAAAAATCTTGGGAATGTTTGAAGTGTTTTTCCAAAGATTTGAACGCAATAATGGAGTATTGTTTTGGGAATATTGTTGAATGGAAATTGTTTTGGGAGGAAATTGTGAAAGTAAGGAAGCACTGAACTCACTTTAGTCGCTGGAAAATAATTCTAATGATGATGGCCACATCATCATTATTCATTTTCGAGTTTCTAAAGTGATGGATTGCTACCAGGATAGTTGGTCATGATATTGTTTGGGCTTGTTGGGTATACAAGTGTTTTTGAAATTTCAAGAGGGAAAATTGTTTTGGTGAAAACAAGTGTTTGGAATTTGAAATTTTGATTTGACATACCAAGTGGGTATGTGTAGTTATCATTTCAAAAATGTTTTGGAAATGAAAAACTGGGCAATCGAATTCTTAGAAATTCTATTTTAATAATGTGAAATGTTTAAATGAATCAAGTATTGAACTTATAAAGTAAGGTTGATATTAATAAGAAAAAAATTGGGAATTTTAATCCGGGAATTAAAAATTTAACTTAAGTAAATGAAAATAAAGAAAATATATTGGAGTTTAACCTAAGATAAGTTAAATGGAATTGAAGTTCAAAATGAACTTAGTTGGATATAAAATTGGAAGGTAAAATGATTGTATTGTGAAATGAAATTTATACCTTAAGATGGTAAGTGTTATATATATATAATCTTAAATTGTGGTTATAAGATGAAATGATTCAAATGAGCAATATAAGCTTTTAAGTAAACAAATAAGTTTTGAGCTCATATATTGAGAAATAAATTTAAAGAATGGTAAGTAGCTAAATTTAATTGAAATTGAGTTGAAATAAAATTCTTAAGTAAATAAGTAAGAATTGAATTGAATTAAAATAGAATTGGTGTGAGTTGTAACCAAATCTAACTCAAGCATAAATTGAATAACTTTATAAATAAATTCAATAATGAATTGTTAATGTAAATTAAAATTTAAGAATGGATAAAAAATAAACTAATCGAATAAATTAGTAAATAATTGGGATTTGATTAAAGGAAAATCAAATCAAAGATTTACATGGAAATTGGTGGAATAGAATAAACTTAAGTTATTAAGTGGAACAGTTCGAAGAAAATAAATAACTTAAGTAAATTATGAGATGGTTATTTAAAATATTGGTTGTCAAGTTTAATAAAATGGTTTGAAATCAAACCTTTTGAATGAAAGAAAATGCAATGTAAGGATTGTGAATAAATTAATTGAGATGGAATCAAGTGTAAATTGAGTTGGAATCAGTTTAAAATTGTTATAAAGCTTAAGTAATTGTTATTCACAATGATATTGTCAAATTGCATATAGAAAATGGGTCATTTGAAGTAAATGAGATTAGATAAAATTCTACGAATCATTAAAAGCAAAATAGGATAATTTTGAAATCAAGTAGAATGAATAAGAGATTGTTTTACTTAAATGAATTATAAGCAAGTAATTTGTAAATCACTTTAACTGAAGGGAATGATTTGAGAATTGGATAGAAGTAATTGTAATAAGTTTCAAAACTATACATATGTGCTTATGAAAATATGTAATGCTAAACAAATGGAGACTCTGCCAAAACTTTTCAAAATTTTGGAAACTAAAAAAAAATTAGCAAAAAAACTATTTTAAATTGGAGATTGAAATAAACTCATGGATAAAACTAATTTAAAAATAATAGGAATAAGTTATAAATGGAAGATAGTCAATAAAATTAAATATTCAGAGTTGAAGAAAAATTGAATTCACATGGAATTAGAAATTCAAATTGGAAATAAGAAGATATAAAGGTTAAAGTGGTAGAGTAATAATATAGGAGTATATATAATGCTTATATTAAACTTAAGAAATGAGTGGTGAAATTCTTAAGTAAATTTAATATTGAGAAAATTATTCCAAGTGGATAGAAATCAGAATAATGTGAATAAAAGAAAATTGATATAGTTGATAATCAATGGATATAAATACGTAGGATGAACGTATATTATTTTATTCGCATAACAATTTGGTCCAGATTCGAGCACAGAATTTCGAGATAGTTATATCGATCCGAGTTAGGATTTTTCACTCGAATTTCGACGACGAACTATGGATATGGATTTTGATTGATTCTGGGAAATTCTCTATCATAGTTGTGGCTATGCAAGGAGAATGACATTTTCTGATCAAGAAACCAGATCTGAGTCCGCACTAGGAAGTCGGGTGGACGATACTAGTTTGGAAGTGAAATTGTGTGATCGAGCGAGTGATCGGATATGATATTGCGTACAAATGGTATATGTACATCGTACGAGCTTGATTGAATAGATTTTGAAATTCTGTAAAGAAGTCAATAAAATTGGGAAAGAGTTAATACTGTAGATTTCAGTATTGAATTACCAGAATGGATGTCTGGAATTCATTGTGTATTCCATATATCCCATCTAAGGGAATTTGTTCATGATTCATCATTAGTTGTTGAACCGGTAGTTAAGGAATTTGGAAGTAGAGTCGAATTTGACTGTGGTTGGGAATCCAGTTCGGATTGTTGACCACCGAGACACAACTCTGGATAGTTTTGGGAAAACTTATCCGAATTCATGTTCAGATAGCTAGTGTTGTTTGTTAGGATAGACTGTTGGTTGTTTGTTAATATATGAATGATATGTATGTTTGTGGTTGGTATAACAGCTTTTAAAATTATCTTTGTTTTAAATTTCGGGGACGAAATTCTTTTAAGGGGGAAGGAATGTAACGACCCTGGATTTTGGCCCCGGTTATTTTAATAAATATTTAATCTAATTAGATGAAATGTAAACTGACCATCTTAAAATGAATATGATTTTGGAAATATTTACCATTTGTTCATATAAATTTGTATTTTAAAAAGGAGATTGATTTGGAACATTTAAAATAAAATCTTTACAATCAAATTTGTCTTATATATTTTAATTAAAATACTTCACTTTGTTTATATTTAGTATAAAGTAATACATATAGATAAAAATGTTTGAACTTCTAAACTAAAAGTTTCTTAACAATATTTTGAATAAAATTACCTTCTATAATTAAATTAGAATGTTTTACATTGCTAACATTTGATAAATAAATACATATGGATTATAGTGTTTAAAATAAGATCAAAGTCTGAAAATATAAAATATAAAACATAAATAGATGATAATGTTCAATATAAAATATTAATATTAATGTAAGTCAAAAATATAAATATAAATAAATAAGTGAACTCATGAATCTAAGTTTAATATTTATAGTTAAAATACAATTGGAAATAAATATGAAATATAAATATAAATGTAAATAAATTATATGAACCCAATTTAAATATTTATAGCTAAAGTACAAATACAAATGTAACTACAAACATTTTAGCACACATAATATCTTCACTCATAAAGCCCAAGTGTTTGCCTAGAAATAACAATACACAGTAACATTTTAATAAGTATACAACTAATTAAGATACAAGACAAGTTTTTATACAAAACAAATTATCTTCATAAGCAAAGCTTCTCACACAAGCCAAACTTTGACCTACAAGATTGTACACTTACATACAAATATTTTAAGCAGCCGAACATAATTATACTTATGTAAACTAATAGAGGAACCAAGTACTAATTACTATCATCTCAGTACATTATTTTGTCAATTCATATGTTTACAAATCTGTACATCTCAGACATAAAATCTGCCCATATCAAAAAAAAAAAAACAACCTTACCAGATACTACCTTCCCCTTATTCAACTGTTGTCTTCTATATATACTTGTATGCACCTTCATTTGGTTCGTTCAGTAACATAAGAAAACCTGAGAAAAATAGAAAGAAGAAAAAGAAGTAAACTAAATTTTCATTCAAACTAAAAACAGTCAGGATTCAACACAGTTTCATGCTTCAGGTTCAAAGGCAGTGAATGTTTTTTGTTCTGTAATTATGCAAGGTGAGTAAACAAATTATTAAAAGTTTTAAGTTAATTAAAATCAGTTCAAATTTCATTGATAACATGGTTTTCTTCAGTTTGCATATGATTGTATGATGTTCTGTGTTTTTCTGTAGTTGGTAAAGGTTACATACTTTGTGCAAAAGCTCCAATTATCCTTATTTAAATCATTTAGAAGTTTTGATTTCTCAACAATACAAGATGTAATACTTAAAAAGGGTGATTAAACCATTTTTATAAAGTATATCACTGTAACAATGATATACAGGTAATCAAGGGATAATTGATGAAATTCGACTATTGTAAATCATTAATTCAAGATCACACTTTGAATCCTTACTTTGATCATTAATTCAAGGGCAGTTTGAATTTGTGCAAATATTGTACTTTTACCAATTTCTAGAGATTTAATCAATAATAAATGTTAAGATTTAAAGTGAAGCAAGTATAAGTGACTGTGATTTCAAGAAAAATGTTTAATAATTTTTCTATTGTGTAAGTTTAGCATACGAGATCAGAATAGGGTTTTAGATAGAATTTTTGGTCATGTCAGATAGGTGTCGAGTTCGTCATCATCACATGACCGAGCTGCACGAGATTCGGTGGGTTGATGGTTTAGTGTGCCGTGGTCGTATGGGTGAAGCCGAGGCAACTCCGGTGGCTTGTTTGATGATCGCGAGCGAATTTGCCGAAGGTCTTATTTTGCAGTATTTTCCTTGAAACTGTAAATTTTTGATTTCGATCGTTTGGGGACATTCTGGGTTTCGATTATGAGTGAGGGGTTGAATCATGGTCTGTGGGCGGTGACGAGGGCCACCAGAGGTGCGCCGAACCACCGTGCATGTGCACGGTGGCGTTGGAGGTAGGGTGTTGTGTCTGTGAATGGCGTGAGTGGTCGCCTCGGGTCGTGCTCGAGTGGAAATGGGGGTTGGCTTCGAGTTTCGATTGCAAGCCTATTTTGGAACCTGATGTTCAATTTGTGTTTAAACTTTTAACTAACTTACTGTATTAAAAAAATTAAAGGAAGAAGAAGAAGGGGTTTTCAGGGGACGGCTCGGGGGAGATTGCGTGCAAACCGAAGTTACACTCGAGACTAGGTAAGGGGAGACCCAGGTTTTTGTAAACTGTAGTAATGAACTTTCAAGGTGAAGCTAAGTGAAAATCTTTTTCATCAAGATTAATATGAAATCTAAATAACTGTTAAATAGTTTCAAGTTAGAAGCTTGTTACATGTTTTTAATTATCTTTCGTTAATACTTAATGATGTTTAAGCCCTTAATTTTTATTTAATCATGTAATCAATGTAGTCAAGTATAAAGTTAAATAATTACGTAAGGTTAGATTTGAAACTGATTTACATTAAGTTCGCAGTTAGTAGTATTTTGATTCTCAAAAGCTAAAGAAAATTTCCTTAAAAAGTTAATTAAGTTGAATAACAAATGTTAACTATTTTTAGAAGGTAATTAAGAATGATTATCAATTTAATTTTAATAAGAGTTAGATTTCGTAACTATTACGTGTTAAGTAAAGAGTAATTGACTACTTGAGTAAATAAATAATGACTAGTAGTTAAGTAATTAAGAATAATTAAAGTATAATTAGTGTTGGATTATAAATTAATAATTGAAACTAATTACTTAAGTTAATTAATGAGTGAATTAATAGTTAATTAATCAAGTAATTTAATTATGAATTAATAGTTAATTAATTAAGTATCTTGATTAAGAATTAACTATTGATTAATTAAATAATTAGCAGATAATAATTGGATAATTAAGTTTTATTGATAAATAATTAAAGATATTAATTAATGATCAGGGAACAGTTAATTAAGTAATGAAAGTTAAATCACTTGAGTAAGGAAGTAATTAATTAATAGTGTGAAATAAAATGTAATTAAGACTTAATAATTAATTAAGAAATCATCAATTAAACAATTTGAAATGAAATAAGTAAATATTTGTTAATTAATGATTAATTAAACAGAGTTAAGTGGTTAACTCTCAGGTAATTAATTAATTACAAATTAGACTTGAAGATGATTGCTTGCGGGTTGTTGTGTTGAATATCTGATTGTGATATTCATTTAATATTCTGTGATACTCTGTGATATGCTATGTTATATCTATGATGCTTGTATATGTTTTGTCTGGGATAAATGCTATGTTAATTCAATATGTTGAATTTAAACTGTTTAAGTTAATTAGACAACTTGGCCATTAAAATGGCGTTTGGATTTCGATGAGATCGGGATCGGGTATCCAATTGATATTCCGAAAACCACATCGATCCAATTTAAAAGTTAGGTCGTGAATTCTGAAATGAAGATCGAGATGGTGTTTTCAGAATGCAAGGGTTATCGTCCTTGACTCTGAGGGTGGTTCCAAAATGAGTGTGACGAGATAATGCCTTCGGTTTCGTTCGAACCCGGAACGAACTTGTATGGATTGAATGCTTTCAGAACATCGTCAGGCGGACGATGAGCATTCTAAGAAATATGTTCTTTAAAGGTAATCGCAGCCTCAAGCCTCATCAACCGGGAATGGCTAAAACAGGGGAGATGCAGCAAGGTTAGGTGGGTCATGCCCAAGCAGGACAAGATATTCCCCTGTCTAGATGTCCCTTTTTATTTCGGCTGTGTGGGCGGTTGCTAGGTACAACCGCGGGGTTTATCTTGTTCGGTACTGTTCAGTACGGAATGGTTCCGGCCTTGTGTTGTAGGGGGTCGGGAGTGATCCTCGGTACAGTGATCTAGGCCCCATAATGTGACGGGCGGTACCCCAGTAGCCTTGCCATTGTTGGAAATCCATTTTCCCTACGAGACCCTACGGTTTTGATTTGTATTACCCACTTTTGTGGCTAGTAGCTGGAATTTAATCATGTAACAATTTCGGCTATTTTCTATTTACTCAGAAACCCTAGACACTATTATAATGTCACTGGATTTCCTATGAAATGTTTTGGCTAACGTAAGGTAAAAACTTACCCGTATTTATTTGTGGGGAGTCTTACGTGATACCTTTATTTTCAAATGTTTTTCAAAGTTAAACAACTTTAAAACCGTTTACTCATACCGGACCCATGTTTGACCCGGAGTTTATATTTTGTTTTTCATAAACTCTTGGGTACTCAAATTTTTATGAGTAGCCAAGTGATAGGTTTTGGACTTTGATTTCTGGAGGAGCATTGGAGCTGGAGTTTCCAGACGTATGTAGCTATTTATCTAGTTCCGCTGTGTTAGTTGGTATATGATGTACCTCTGATGTATGTTGTGACAGATGTATGTGTATGACTGTCATGTATATTGATATTGTATAACTCTAATATTTGAAAACTATGTAATATTTATGTGATATATTATATTTTGTTCCGTTCCGCTGTGAGATTCTGATGTTGTTGTTCTTTCTTTCTATTTCTTTTCTATTTCTATCCCTTTCTTTCTTAACGATGATACGTCTTTCCGGTAGTAGAAGGGCGGGCCGTCACAACGCAAAGACGATGTAGGCAAGCAGAAAGGCGTGTGCGTGGCATCAGATCTGGTGGCATGCAGGTTCAAGAGAAAGGCATAGGAGTTAGGGTCGGCGTTGATGTCGACGGTGGTCGGAAAGGCAGAGGTGGAAGCTGAAGGCTTGAACATAAATGATAGGTCGGAGCGGCTACATTAATGGTGTGGGTTCAGGCACGACAACGACGAAAAGTTCAATAATGGGTGGAAACGTATGATTAAGGTGAGTTATTTTAACTAACACATGTATATCTCAGTTAGTTATATCCCTTTTTGTATGCCTTGCTTTAGTTATGAATTTTTTTAATATGTGATAGTGATTGGATGATATGATTGAAATACAATTGCATGGTATAATTTCAATTAGTTTGACGTTTGAATTGATTGATTATGAAATAACATGTATGTTGAAAACCATCAAAATGCATTAGATTTTGTAGCTAGATCATATAATAGCTGTGCATTGTTTGAGTGATCGGAGTTGTTGGAAAGCAACTTGAATCACTAAATAATTTCATATTACGGAATGATATTTATAGAGCGATGTTGGCTTTAGAAGTTTAATTTTGATGGAATTGTTATTTGAATTCCTTATATGTTTTTGAATTTTTTTAAATATGAATAATAATTTTTCATAAAACATTTTAAATTTACTATTATAAGTATACTAAAATTTTGGAATTGTTTTAGAGGCAAAAGATAAAATATAGTATTACTTTATAATAGCTGTTATCAAAGTTATAATTTCAATTTCAAGTGATTTTTGTTATAAAAGAGCTTTAAATGATTTTGAAGGTGATCAAAAGTCTTTATACATAAATAACTTTTCATTGAAAATGAATTTAATGACTTAAAAGTGATTTTTGAAATTACATCTTTATGTATATCAAATTAATTTAAAACTCTTATATATTATTTATTATGGATTTGATATTTTTTGAGGTTTCGTGCTTTTCTATGAAATAAGGAATTTTAATAAACAAATGAATTATCAGATTGGTATGGCACTTTTTGTGCAATTCTTCTGCTTATTGCTATAGTTTGTTAAAATCGAGTGGGTGGAAATTAATAGCTTTTAGTAAATACTAGAATTTACATTATGATATATGACAGTTAGTTAAATTCTAATGATTACTAAAGTGAAAGAGATTTATACTTTAGAGTTGTATTATCTTAGGGTGTTCGGATTTTAGGCCGATAGGTCCCCAGGAGAAGATGGCTCATTTTTCATCGACCTAGGTGTTGATATTTGACTAGCGCTTGACGAAACTGCTTGGATAGATGTTAGTGACCTAACTAGATGAAACTACTTAGTAAGGTGGTAGAGACCTTGTCCTTTAAATGAAACAGCTTAGTGAAGTGGCAGCGACCTTTTCCTTCCGATGAAACTGCTTAATGAGGTGATAGCGACTTTGTTGTTAAGGAAAAACTGCTTAATGGCGGTCTTGGTGACCATATCCTTTCAACAAAACTGCTTGGTGAGGTGTTAATGGCTTTGTCCTTTTGACAAAACTTCTTGGAGAGGTGTTAGTGATCTTTTCATTGCATTTATGGCAATCATAAATTTTTCGACGCCAAGATTATGATTATTTATTTGTGTAATTAGGTATCCATTTCCATTTGTTCTTCAAAGCATTTATATTCAGGTACGAATTCCCTTTTTGTGCTTAAAGATTTAGGTATATTGGTTATCACCATATTTTTAGATGATAGTCCATTTGAGACTTGATATGAATTTATAAAATGATGATTTCGATTGATATGCCTTATTACGATTATTTGGTTCCCGACATATTTTTATTATGGCTTATTTTATTATTAAGTCATATACTGATATGGATTTTGAAATGGTGATTTGTTTAATATGACTTATTATGATTAGTTGGTTTTAGGCATATTTTGATATGACTTATTTTATGGTTAAGTCATATATTTATGATATCAATACCTTGTCTTTTTATTAGATATAGTCTGACCCGTTTATTTTATAATCTAGGGTTAGGCCGAGACTCTACAAGTATGTAGACTCTCTGATTTTGGGAATTTTATGCTTGCTATGGAGTAAACTATTTTTATTGTTTCAATTTACTTCGTTATCGCATATGTTGACATTTAGGATGTTATGTCCTATATATTAACTAGTAGCCAATTTGTAGCTAATACAGTATTTTTGATGTGATGTATATATAATTATGTAGGTCTAATACCGGTATTTTATAGACTCACATCTTATTATGATATATAATGTATATTATTCTGATGCGATCTATGACTTCGATTTTGATTTTTTTATATTATATAATGTTCCAAATATTTTAAATCGGTGTATATATTACTTTGAATTAATATTGTACGCGTCAAATTTTCAGTTCAAATCCTCGTAATGGTAATAAAGATGTGTCAGTCGTTCAAAGTTATATTCACATTCGATCGTCCTTAACTAACCATATTCTACGTGTTATTAGACAACATTACCATAATGTTCTTTAATAATATGAGTATAGTGGTGGGGTTGTTACAATCCCTTATTGATTAGCTTAGCCATGGTCGGCCAGTTTATGAGCACCGACTATTGCTTATTGATTATTGATTTATGCTCGACTAGCTTATGAGCAGTTATACCTATTCACGGCATGGGTTGAGTAGGCAGTATTGCTGGATCATTAAAATGAACACATTATGGAGTGAGTTTCACAATTTGACTATAGGGCGTTCGGTGATAATGTTGGGTTAGAAGTTAACTTTAATAAAATTTAAATTTAGTAGCAAATGTTTATTTTAACCTAATGGAAAGATAAGGTATTTTATAAATAAATATTTATGAAGGATATTATATAAGAAATTTGATTTATACAAGTATGGTTTACAAAATATGGTTTATAAATAAAGAGGATTTAAACTGAGAATTTGAGAACTTAAATCCCGGTGTCTTTGAAAATGTTTTTCTTGATTTAAAAAAAATAGTAGTAGTATTATTTGAAAGTAAATATTTGGGAAATTGGTTTATGAAATTGAGATCATAATCCTTAGATTATTATACAAAGTATTTTTTAACGATCAGAAATGATTTTGGTTAAGTACCAAAAGTATAGTTTGGATATATTGAACTCATTTCTATTGCTTGAAAATAATTTCGGTGATAACTACAACATCATCGGCATTCATTTTTGTGTTTCTAAGTGAAGGTGCTATTATAGTAGTTTACTACTGAATTGTTTTATAAAAGTAGATTTTAATTTAATCCCAAAAGTATGATTTGATATGCAAAATTAACATTTATGTAGTATTTCAAAATGGTTTGAAATGAAACCCTATGTTTATTTATAATATTTTCTTTGTTAAGTTATAAACACATGTAGCCTACGCATTAGGATTGTATGTACATGCATCATGGTATGATATGTTGTTTGGCAGTTTTCATTTATTAAAATAAAAAATAATTTTCGAAAATTTTGAACACTCGAAAACTTCTGAATTGTTATAGATCTTGTAGTTAAGTGTTTTTAAAGATATGAGGTTGAGTTTATATAACACTTGAATTTGAAAAGGTTGTTTGTTCAAACAAGTCAAATTGTTAATCATCCTTGTTAAGTAAAATGAATTTGATGTGTCTTATACACTCTTAAGACATAGTGGAGTATAATACAAGTATGAACTTAAGTTATAAAAAAATTAATAAACTTGGAGTTAAGTTTTATGAAATGATCCATAAATGAATTTAGTATGGAGTGACATACTATTTGTTGTAGAAGAATGTGATTTAAAGGATATTAGTATAGATAAGAAACCAATAGGGTAAATATGTAAGTTGTACATAGATCGTTTTGTACACATGACTGTGTATGATCTAGTGTTTGAGTACATGGTTTCGAGGTGATTTACACCAGTCTAAACAAGGATTTTTCACTTTATTCTTGATGGTAACACTTGGTATGGATTCGTAATATGATCCTAATTTTTCTATCACAGTGTATGTTTATTTAAACTGGACAGAGGTTTCTAATTAAGGAACCAAATCAGATTCTGCACTAGAGAGGTCAAGTGATCTATACTAGTTTAGAAATGAAGTTAATGTGATCGAGCAAGTGATCAGATCGGATATCGCATACGGATGGTCCACATGCATCATACAAGCATTATTATGTTGTACAATATGTTTCTTGGCTTATGTAAAGTTTAGGTCATAAATCTTCGATTTTCTATCAGGTGTCATGAATAATCATCTAAGTAATAACCCGAGGTTGTTGAGAGTAAGGTATACTTAGTAGCTTGTCTATCATCCTTATGTAATGAGGGGGGTTTTTGAACTAGAGAAAAACCTAAGCTTGGTTTGCTAGAATTATGGTATTGTTAAATATTGTGGTGTGACTTTTTATTTGGTAGCTTTGGAATTTCGAGGATGAAATACTCTAAGGGAGAATTTAACAACCCAGAATTTCAAACACTTCGTATTTAAATATCAGAATTATTAAATATTTAAACAATGGATTAAATGTTATTAAATTGATTTAATAACCTTGTTAACCCCCTTTTAATAATAATTAATGATGGTAAATTTGTTTTTGAAGTTTTTTTTACAAAAATATATACTTCGAAGAAATATCGATAATGTGACTGAAAATCAGTTTGTCGACAAATAGCTTTTTGATCGATATAAGTTGTTCGAACTCTTACGCACTTGTATAATGATCAAATAAACACATTATGAATGAATTAAAACACTTCTATTCATAAAGAAAATATAATATTTTAGAAACTTCTAATTGATAAGAGATACTCAATTAAAAGGGATAAAATGGTTATTTGATAAAGTAGAGGTGTAAAAGAGAAGTGATGGGGAAGGGGGTTGAGCCCTCTATGACATGAGATTGGGGCGAGAATAAGGCTAAGGGGCACCATATTGAGCCAATATAAGCAGAGGCATACCCCTGAATTACAATTTCAAATTTACAAAGAAAAAGCAATCACTCTTTAATGTCTTCCTCTTCACAAAATTTCTAAAGAAAATAATTTCAAATCAAATCCAATTCAACTAAAATTTCACCGCAAGCCTTAGGACAACATTAAAAAACCTTACAATAAGTTTTATTTGGAAGAACTAAGACTAATCTCCCTTCCATCAAATTCCATGAGCAATTATAAGGGCATTAGCGCCTAAAAGTAAGTGAAAGCAAGAACAATGAAGAAAGGAAAGGTGGTAGCAAGGTTGAGATTAGACTTAGGTTGCTTAGGCTTACTTATTTTTTGCTTAAAGCTGCTTTTACCACCACGTTGAATGAAAATATTCCATGTGTATGTTTTTTTTATCGATTCCTTATATGTTGTTTGAATTGACGTTGACATATGTTAAAATATAGGTTTTGATTTATGCGTTGAAAGCAAATGGTATATGTAATCCATAGGTACAGACTTGAATGAAATTGGAAGGACTTGTATGACTTGTATTAAGATGATAAAAAAAGCATATAGGTTATAATTGGATTTTAGTTTATATAGGACTTGGATTTGGAAGTGCTCTTATAGCGACAGTCCCTATAGATGCACCTAGGAATTGTCTTTTATTTGACAATTTATATGAAACCTTGTAGAGAGATCCCTAAGGGTTTGTCGCCATATTTGTGATTTTGTATATATTTAATTATTTCCACAAAAAGTTTTAAAGTTGAAAAGTTGAGTAACATATCAAAACGTAGTCAAATTTAGACTTGTGCAAAACTGCCACGTTTAGCCTTTTTTTTAATTCTAAAAGTTTGGAAAGGACTTTTAATTTAAATACTTGGTTTAATTCTTTTTACAATTATTTAATAACTCTTATTAGAGTATCTTAATAGTGGTTTGATATTTTTATGGATTTTTAACAATTAGATATGAATTTTGGAAGTATATGCATTTATTTAAAATATATAGAAAACATAGTTTTTTCTTGTTTTTAAGTAAATTATAAAATGATTATTTTTGGTAATACTTTGTATAAATGTATAAAACCTATTATAAGTATTTTAAAATGTTCTAAAACTATTTTTATGAATTTTTTTTAAAAAGTTGACTATTTTATTAAAGTATAAATGTCCTATGTAATAAAATATCTTTTAAATTGTTTTATTAAACATCTAATTTGTAAATAAATTACTATACTTATACACATCATTTCTGATAGTTTTATAAATTATAAATAAAGGATTTAGAAAGGGGCTATTAATTGCTTAGTGGCTTAATCATTTTTTGATTAATTACTTGTTTGAAAATTATTTAACAATGCTTAACCCTAAAATCCGATGATGTTGGCTTATCTATTTGTGAGAGTTATTGATGTTCGAAGTAAGGATAGAAGCAATAGTGCTCTAACCTACTAGCTTCCCTCTTGACCGAGGAATAGTTAAGTTGGGAATGTTGGAAACATGTTAATCATGTTGATTTCTTACTAGTTTATAGAAATCATTTATACTATACTTAACACTAAAATCCGATGAGGTAGACTTATCTATCTGTAGGATTAAAGAATGAAATACCTAGGAAAGGCATTATATCCAACCAGTGCTCTAATTTACTTGACTTCATTCTTGAATGAGGGATAATATAAGTTGGAATGTTGGAAACAAGTTATGTATATGAACTGTGATTTCTATAAGCAATCATTTTTAACTGGATAGTCATTTAGTCGACTATCGAATTTAATCAAATATCATCTTAGATCCTTAAAAAGAATGTTTTAAAGATAATATAAGTGTGGAATGGTTTTGGATTTGTTGTGAAAATGTAGCAATAACATTTGTCTTTAAACTTTTGTTATTATACTTATGAATGTAAATAGATCTTTTAAAGAATGTTTCAAAGGTAAGCATAAGTGAAAGGGTTTTAGGTTTGTAGTGATAATGTGTAAGTAAAATTAGTCATAAAACTTTGAATGGATTTGTGAAATTACATAGATTCTTGAGATGGATATTTTGAAGTAAATTATAACTATGGAATCTTTTGGAAAAAGATTAAAAAAACTGAAGGTCTAAAGTAAGAAATCTTATTAATTATTTGTGAATATAATTATAACAATTGAGATAAAAGAGTACAAATGAATAGCAGCTATTAACAAATGAATTTTATATAAAAGAAGTTTTACCAATAAAAGAAGTTTTAATTGATAAAAGTTTAATTAAATAAAAAAGGGTTTAGGTGTCAATTATTCGACTTAATCTTACTTTGTTTGACTTGATTCTGGTTTGTTTATTTACTCGTTTATGGAAAGTATTTAGTCGGGCATTTAGCACTAAAAATAGAAGTTGAGAAGTCTGGAAACATGAAAAGTACATAAGACATAGTTTCCATATGCGACCATTCTCATTATTGTTGAATATGCCCAAATTCATCGATTGGTTTTGGAGCATCCGGTAAGCGAGGGAGTCTACTTATTATGACTCAATACCGTAACTACTTCAACAACATATATGCAACCTATGTTTTGGAAGTGGTTCTGAAGTGGAGTGTCATTGAGTTGAACTGCCTATCCTAAGGTTAATTCCAAAGGAGTGGTCAACATTAATATTTCAAAGGATGCTATCATGGGACCGTGTATCTTTAGGATTATTCCAAAAGAGAGAAAAACGTTAGCATTCATCATAGGATTTTTATAGGAATATATACGGAGTTTCGAGATCTAATTGAGATGCTCGAATGTAAGTAGTTGTTCATGATCTATTCAGGATGTTGGAATTCATGTGTGATTCTGAGGTATGTTGAGATATAGGAGTCCATGTGTTGGTTCCAAGATCTGTTTGAGATGATAGAATCCATTTTGGGATTCGCGTTTTGTTCGGGTGTTGAAGACTTTAGTGAGAGGTGCCTAACGTAGCCTCGATGTTGGAAATGAAAAAAAAACAAAGTAAGGTGCATTGCCAGTGGGGTTCAGCAAACCTTTAGGGGATATCAACTCCGTATATTGAGTATGCTTATCTATGATGCTAGTAGGAGTTGATTACATTCGGGATCAGGAGTGTTTGTGCATGAACCAGCTATGTTTACCTTATGGTATATATTTTATCTAGAGATATATGGCGCTCGGATGGATATCTCCGATCCATTTATAGGGGTTTAGATTCGGCTTGATCTAAGGAGATCTCCATGAAATCCTTACACATATGCGAGCGTGCCTTAGCGATATTGATTTGTATACTTATTATTGTTGTAACGTTAACACAGTAGCTATTTTCTGATTTATATTCTTCACCTTAGAAATTATCTGTCATGTCACTATATTAAACTTAATGAATAATTGATATCTTTTGAAGGGAAACCGTTACAAGAATCTGTATGGTCTTAATAGTTACTATTACATGTCACGTATATTTCTTGAGTTTCTCACGTGGGTTTACCAAACTGATCCTGGTGTTATTTTCTTATAATGCTCGAGTCAGCTCCATGTATATTTCCAAATTTAGCTATGGACACTTTGTAGATTATGAAGATAGGCTAGAGGATTAACTATTGTAGAATTCTTACTTCCACTGCATTACTATATTGAATATATCAACATATGTAAGGACAGTTGTTATAATCGTATAGGCTGATGATAGTACTTAGGTTTTGTAACTATGAAATTTATGTATTAGGAGTAACCCTTTGTACTATCCTTTTGATATTATATATTATCATTCTAATGTGAGAATCTAATGTTGTGTTCCTTCTTCCTTGTTTTATTTCATTTTCTTTTGTTTTACCTTAACAATCTGGCTTTCAGGCACTTGGATGCTCGGCACATGAATAAGGTGGATGTATTAGTGTTGGCTTTAAAGATTGAAAAGGTAGTTCATCGCAAGTCCAGTTGTGAGAATACCTTTGCTCCTACTAACTGATCAAAGAGATCGTTTATACTGGGTAATGGATAATGATTCTTCTTTTTTAGCTTATTCAACTTTCTATAATCGAAGCAAAGCCTTAGAGAACCATGGACCTTGGTGGCAAAGACGGCTGGTGCTTCCTACTCTGAAATGCTTCTCCTAATGAAGCCTTTCTTTAATAACTCATTTACCTACTTATTCAACTCGCGTGTCTCCTAGAAGCTATATGCCTCTAAGGGTAAGGCAAGAGGTCTAGCGTTCTCCAGAAGGTAATCTTGAAACTCGATCTCTCTCGGTGGGAGACCGGTAACCTCAAAAATGTCATCTAGGTAACATCTAACTATATGCACTGAATCTAACTCGTCGTGTGATAGGTCTAATGAATAAGCAACTCAATAGAACTAAACCTTTGGGATCACAATAAACCACTAAACTGCATTCACTACAAGTATTCAACCTAACAATCTTCCTATCACAATCTAAAATAGTCCCATACATCATTATCCAGTTCATGCCAAATGTAACCCAAACCCAAGAAACCCTAAGACAAAAGCATCACAGTCATACTCAACCCCTAAAATAAATAATTTCAAACCCTTTGCATATCATAGATAAATATGCCAATCCTCCAACAAGGTATGACACACGAATAGGTTCTACAACTATGCTTGTGTATAAGTGTAACTTGTCTACAAGTATATTGGAAATAAAAGAATAGATGCCTCAGTATTAAATAAGGTACGAATGGATAAACCAGATAGAGTTAACACATCTTCAATCATGATATTCTTTCCTTTGTCTGCTACTGGAGGTGCATTCATACTAGGAACCACGTTCGGTGCACAGCTAAAACCACCTGGGTAGAGGTCTTCTGAGGTGTTAGAAATTCCCTCCTCATGTGCCCGAACTTATTACAACTGTAATGCTTGATCTTTGAACCATCTACTTTGCACTCCTTCACAAAATGCCCATTCTTACCACACTTTCTATAATACGTATCCTGCTTCTTGATCTTCGCCTTCAGTCCAAATCCTCCCTTTTCCTAATTCTACTGTGGTTCCTTTTCTCCAGTCTTCTTAAGTTCTTCTTTTACTTCCTCGATGGAGTCCTTATTCAGCAAGGCCATCTCCACTATACCTTTATATGTCACACCCATGGGGATATGACTTAGAGCTAAACTTGAAGAGGTTGGTTCAGCCTTTTAGCAAATTTCAGATCCTTTTTATGTGGGTATTGATCAACTCCATCTCGAATCTAGCCAACTCGTTGAATTGATTGACACACTCTTTTACCGACATGTCTCTATTCTTCAAATGAATAAACTTCTCTAATTGCACTTCCTTTTCAGCTCTAGATAGAAAATTCATCTCAAAACATCTCGTAAATTCCCCCTAAGCAATCTCATCCCTATTGGCTTAGTCTCAACAACATCCCGCTAACTCAAGGCCTCCCCCTATAGATGGCAAGTAGTAAGCTGTCTCCTCACATTATTCCTCGGACCCATCAAGCCAAAAATCCTCTCGCACGTATAAATCCATATCCTCAAATCCATATATGACTCTGTCCCTATGAACGGCTTTCCTCCAAGGTTCGCCAAATCTTTACATGGATTAGCAAAATTAACGGCAGATTGGTGGGAAGGAACTACACCTGGAACTCACTATGTGGGTCCTCTATTGGGATTAAATGTGGCATTTCCACTTGCTTCAATATATTGGCAGAACCAAATTGGGACTTCCATGCCCGGATTTTCTACCGCATTGCCTGAGCTTAAATCACCCATCTTCTATCTGTGATTTAGGAATTTATCAGTAACTTTCATGAGTAACATTGCAAGAATTGGGAAAGAGTTATTCCTGCTATATTTATATAAAATCTTTTGAAAACTTATGTCTGCACACATACATATATAAACTTTGGAAAATCATTTTGAGAACAATTTGAAAAATGTTTGAAAACCATTTTTTTCAGAAACTTTTCAAATGTATTCTCTAAATACGCCCCTATCCCTAAGGAATTTTAAACCAAGGCTCTGATACCAGTTGTGATAAATTGCACTTATCGACACACTAATCCAAAGCCTTAGGTAACATTCAAACTCACATCGGTGTCAAAAAGTATGAGCTATCGGGGGTTTTTAAAACAATTCAAAGACTAAAGATTTACATATATGCTGCTCTTTCAAAGCTCATGGTGGAAGAAAATAAAATATAAATATAGAAAATAGTTATCTCATAAAACATCCCAAAGCATAGTCTCAAAAAATCATTATGTAGTCAAATGTAAAGTACTCAGAAATACAACTCATAATCTAAAAAATACAAAGTACTAAATAAAAAAGATAGTTACGCGGAGAGGAAAATACAATGTTAAGCAACTCCAGTGATGTGTTCGCCTCTCCATATACTGAACTTGGGCCTATCACTTGATGCTTTGTCCTCTCATGGGGAGGAGGGGGGAAGAGGAAAAGTGTGGATCATACCAAAGTCTGGTGAATGAGTACACTATTACTATATGGTGATCATATGCAGCTAACTTTAATTCTACTTTATATGACCGAGGATGCTCTATAAGTGTATGTGTATTACCAGGGTTCTTTACTTAAGCGTTTTTACTTAACACACACGTACTCTAACAACCATTGTAGACTCCTACAAGGATCGAACCTCAATAAATAACAATCGGCTAATAGCTGCTAAAGCTTCTCCAACATAGGATCATACTATGATTTTCCCACATGGGACAACATCTCACACATTAGGACTACATGTAACTATCTCACATTTGTTTCCATTAAATTTCCACAAGAGAATGAATTTCCCACAACTACAAAGAAATGTACCCTTACTATGCATTGAGTGGGAGCCCGCAATGCTGACTCGCTAAGTATCTCTTCTTTACATCCGTGTCCACTTCTCAATCATATCATATGCCTCCTATTGCATGCGTAGGATCCATTAGCAATATAGCACCATGTAGTATTAGTATCCATGAATGCCAAGGAATTCCCATTGTGCCGGGCCTACATACTTTATCAGACATCAATCAGTGTTGAGCATTCACTATGGAACTACTATAAGTGTCATTTGTAATACAATCATCCCCAGTCGAATAATCGATCTCTGTTGGATAAATAGCATTTGCGCAGTGTATAATGTCCTTGTTTCATCTCATAGGGAACTAGCTTTCCTACTATTTCTACCATCCATATATATATATATATATATATATATATATAAACAATTATCCATTATTTATAACTGGCTCTAATAACAATAGTGATAACCCACACCTCTCGTTAGCTTGTACTTCTCGGCACTGATGCGAGTCCGAAAGTCACCCTAGGCTTTGGATCGGTGTGTTGGAAGGTGCGGGTTGTCATAGGTAATAAGGTTATTAAACCACTTTTATCATATTAATATATAAATAATTCAAATATTTAAATATGAAGTGTATGAAATTTTGGGTCATTGCATCCCAAATTCCGTCCAATTTGTCATTGAAATTTAATTTAGTTATGCTACGTGTATTTGTGAAGCCAAACTTCGTAAAAGAAAAAATACTTCAATTTGTTCTCCTATCCTTATGTTCCCTAACACTACACAAAATTGATGATTTTGCAACATTTGCATTTGTAAATTTCTAACACTTACAAATGTTACAAACTACTAACAGTTAGTAAGTGTTAGAATAGCTGAAAAAGCATTGGTAAAAATAAATAATTTTCTATATAAACTTTACAACACATTACTTATGATATATAACACAAATAAGTGTTACAATGATTGGTAAATTTGTAAATAATTCATGACCCAGTGCACTTGTTTGTAATTTAGCATTTGTTTCATTTCCCACACTTATCCATTCCCATTCTCATTTTTGGCCACACTTTTTTTATTTCCAATTTAGGTTTCTCCTTCTCAGCGACTCTTTACCCCAGTTACCCTCATTTCAATTGCTGCTCGAATCGAAGTTGAGCCTAAACCCTAGTTACCCTCATTTCAACCATGGCCATACCGTGTTACCAAATCAAGTCCGAACAAACATGGACATGTATCATTCGCGTTTAAAGGAGGCGGTGGATTCGGGTTTGAGCAAATTCGTGGATTGAAGGTGGCCGGTCAGTGGTAAGGAGGCGACTCCAGAGGTTGTGGGTTCGTTGATTATTGGATTTTCGATTTGGGGCTGGTCGCGATTTTTTTTTCTTCAAGATTAGGGATTTTCTATCATCGACAACAGACTGATGGGGTAGAGTGGATGTTGTCAGTGTGATCTGGTGCGGTGATGGGTGTGGAGTTTGTCACTGGTGGCTAGCAGTTCGGTATGAGTTTTGTTAGGTTTTAGGCAGTTTTGAGGAGGAGTTGTGTCTCGGGGGAGTGTTGCAGTCAGGATGTTAGCGGTGTATGGGCATAGTGGGTGGCGACGATAACTTTAGTGGTTGTCTGGTGGACAATGGATGATATGCTGCTATGATGAAGGAAGTCGTAGACTATGGTGGAGCTGATGGTGATGGTATATGAAGTTGTTGGGATGGCAGTGAGTTAAGAGAAGTCTTGTAATGGGTTGTAATGATTGTCGGCACAGTTGAAGTTACTGTGGTCGGTATGGTTATATGAATGGTGGAGCAAGTCTTGACGGCAGTTTGTTGGTAGCTTGTTTGAATTGTTCCTGTTGCAGTTTTGAATTTGGAAGATGCAGTGGCAGTTGCTGCAGGTTGCACTGATCTGGGGTGTTTGAGGTTGTGGAGGCTTGTTTGCTGGTGGAGTAGGTCCGGTGACGCGACTGTATTTGGCGTAGTCGGTTGTTGGTGATGTAGTAGTAGTGAGATGGAAGGCAGTGATGTGTTCGGGTGAGTTTGGGATTGTTGTAGTTTGACTGTAGTAATGGTCGATTGATGTAAGTGTGGGATGTATGTTAGTGAGAGGTTGTTTGGAAGTTGTGTGTGGGAGAATTGAGTTGACAGTGGAGGAATTGGCAAGGTGTGGGTAAGTTGCAAGTATGCACTGTTGAGTTTAGTGCACAATTTGAAGGGGATGGCACAGTTTGATGTGCATGGAAGTGATATATATGACTGCAATCTTGTATGGCTAACAGAGGGGTTTCAGATTTATGGTGTATGAAAATAGGGGGAACAAGGAAGTTGTAAACGATTTGATTGTGTAAAACAATGAAATGTGTATAGTAAAACAATGAGGAAAAAAATGCAACAGAGGGTGATATCAACTAACTTTTCAAAGATGCATATCAACTCACTTTTCAAAGTCAATGAAACTGAACTGAGCACTACCTAGTCGCATTTGCAATTGGGCACAATGTGCAGTTGTTGCAACTTACTAGTATCTATGGTGTGTAGATGGTTGAGAGAATAAACTAGATGGGGGACAATTTTGAGAAAGGCATTCAGCAAAACGGAGGCATTATCGTGAACTATGTGTACATGTATTTATGTAGAAAATCAAACTTATAACCTAGTTTATTATTTTTTGGTGTCATTTGATGTTTACTATCTGTCTCCTTTAGGTTAGACAACATTGAAGCATATGCCCAGTACTATTCTGAAACGGGTCATATTCATGCATCACCCAATCTTGATCAGTATACAAGCTGATGCGTGAAATGTTGCAGTTAACTGTCCGAGCGACCGATCTTTGAATAGACGTTAACTTTACTGAATGACTAAGCCTTATGTTCTTGACAGCAACACAATATCGTATAACCAATCATATTATACATATATATATATATATATATATGTCATTGTTATAGTTAATATGAATCTCAAGTGTCTCATGCAGTATTGCAAATTGACATTATTAATCTCTTTATATGTATTATACTTACCGTCTTTACGATTAGTTAGTTTGAGTCGAGACTGTTTTTTGAATTATTATAGAATATTACACTTAGCGTGAACACTACTATCACAAATATTATAAATGGACCCAAATGAAGTAAGTCCAAAAGGAATAAGGACGCAGACATCTTGCTTGATGAAAAGTTTTTTCCTGATTTTCTAACTACAACTGATCAGATATGAGCTAAGTGTTATAGTTGTTCCACTGTTTGGATAAAAGATAAACAAACAATAATGATTTTGCAAGCTTTTAGTGATTTCTTTGGACAAAGTGTAAAGAATATGGAGCAACAATTTGATGCCTTGCTTGGACTATTATCAAGTAGGAGGCAACCTGAGAAGCTCCATCAAGAACACCTCTATTTGCACTATCATGTTCGATGAGGTTTGATTTAATCTCACTAGATTGCTGTGTAAACATATCTTGTAGTTAGATATTGCAGGTATGTATCCTACTTTTCCGAATCATTCTCTGGTTTCTTAAGTGTTATTTGAACCCTCTTGATTTTCATATGGATGTATACGTATGTATATTAGTATATAGGTGGAAAAAGATGAATTTAAACTGTATTGATCGCTTTTGTGTATGGATCTTAGTTAATAGACATTATTTTGACTTGATTTGAACCTTTTGTTTTATTGTTCAGTGTACCATGAAATTTAATTAACCACTAGATGGATTATCAAAACTCAATCTTTCCTGACATGTTCTCAATTTTTGACCGAATCGAGTTGGCTATATGGACATTGCACAAATTATGGACATAATAGAGTAAGTGGGATCAATGTTTTAAATTTTAACACTGTACATTAATTTTTGACCTGCATGTTTCGAAATGTCATAAATTTTAACACTGTACAATAAAATGATTTGTATTTCAGACTGTTCCAAGAGTTCTTAATCAAGATACAAATGGAAACGCACTCCTACAATGGCCGACACAAGAGCTAGAATGTCTTAGAAGCAATAAAGTAAATATGCGTGATATTGAACTTGAAAAAGGCAGCTTAATTGAGATCAAAAGTGTAACTGAAGCCCAAGCGAGCATATAATTACATAATATATATAAAATTTATGTTTTTTACCGATAATATAAACCGTGGAATGATTTTCAGAAGAATCGGAGTTAAATTCTCAAAACAGGCAGATATGAAAATAGAATTTGAACTACGAAGCTTGAATCCAGCTGAGAACATAAATGGAAACTAGGTTATGGGTTCTCCAGAGCTTTGTAGAGAAAAGGAATCTTATGTACATGGTGGAATAGGGCTTTTTGGATTCATACTGCTTACTTTGGATGATTTACAGGAGCATACTGCTATCTTCTTTGATGTTTTCAAAGGTGAAAATGGTTTTGTGGTTCTTACGTGCACTGATCAAAGAAGGTATATAGATTATAAATTGTTAACATTACTTTCATAACCTACAATTTAGCACATATGCGTGATTTAGTTTATTTTATTCTCATTTTTGGGTGAAAATGGCAAGTCTATATTTTTGGGTGATAGTATAGGCTTGACTTAGGTTACAGTGAAGCTAGATCACAATCTGACCTACCAGCTTGGGATGAAGTATCGAAAACTAATGGAACTCAATTGTCATTTATATCCATATCTCCTTCATTTGGAGTAGAGGCAATTGAACTGAATGTCTCAGAACAAACATCATTTACATTTGGAGAACTCTTAATTAAAGATGGCAACATTAAATCACAAAATGATGACAGAAAGCTGCAAGTAGCATGTTTATAGTATTGGTTTAGGTTTGGAATTAATGATTGGTTTGTCTATAATGCTATGATTATTACCGACTTAAATTGAAAATAAGGTCTAAAAAAGTTGCTATTCAACTGTTTATTTTTATGTTCCTTTTTTCTTAATATTTTTTATTTCATTATTTGTATTATAATGGGGACACTTGTGCTTCAGGGTTTGGTAGGAAGGTAATCTTTTTGCAATTTGTGAACTTAACATAGACTTGTAGACCTGAACATGAAGAGTGATGGTAAAATATCCCTAAGAACCCTAGTAAGCTCAACTTTTGGAGTTTATCTTATGTATAAAATTATCAACACTTTGGAATACTGAAACAGATTAATCATTCAGTAGCGGAGAGCATTGGAAACAAAGGAAGAACACGCATCACATCGAAAGTTTCCAAACACTGATCACTCTACATATTTTCTTATAATCTATTGAAGTTTTTTGAATCATCACTACTACCAACTTTACAAGAGATATCATCTTTGATCTTGATATACTAGTATTACAACACACTCCACGTTAGCAAATCTTTACCATCGTGTTTATTTTTAACGATTGGACGCTGCCAGCATGCAACAGAGTTTGCAAACCAAGCATGCAACCAAGTTTGCAAATCTAAGCATGCAAACTTAGTTTGCAAAACTGAGCACACAAACCGAGCTTGCAAACTGAACAGACAAACTGAGCATGTAGAAAAATTGATGCATATTGGGTTTGCAAACTCAATTCGCAAATGCTAATTGAGTTTGACTAACATGTATTTTGCATACTAAGTTTGCGAAGTCATAAATACAAAAAAAAATAGAACTTGAGTTGTTACTCAGTCTTTAACCTTTTGATTTTGAACGTATAAGTTTTTATTGAGTGTTTATATTAAATGCAGGAACTTGAAGAAGGACGCTTTGGATTGTTGTATTGGACGTTGAAGAATATTCAAAACCATTAGAGTTTGGAGTGGATGATCAGGAATGGTTAGGTTAACCGTAAGTTAAACTTTAAGTGTATTTTGAATTTTTTTTGAAGCTTATGTTGTAATAATATCTGAATATATGACATTATGGTATTTTAGATATGTAAATAATTCTTTATGATATATTATACTACATTTGCAGAGCGTTTAAACTTTACATTGAATATGTATAATGAATTATTTGTGATATGGAAACCATTATTTGCAGAGTGTTTATATTTAAACTTTGCATTTAAGTTTTGGTGTATATATATATATATATCTATGTATTACTAAATAATCATTTTTCAACACTTATAAGCGTTACCGTATATTTCTGTACCAACACTTATAAGTGTTACCGTATATTTCGTTACTAACACTTATAAGTGTTTCCATATATTTCTGTTACCAACACTTATAAGTGTTGCCATATATTTCATTACCAACACTTATAAGTGTTACCGTATATTTAGGTACCAACATTTATAAGTGTTAGTAATACGTATGTTTGTAACACTTATAAGTATTATAAATTTGGCTGCTGCATTCCTCACAGTCCATTAATAATGCTTAAAAAGTGTTACTGAAATTATTTGTAACACTTATAAATATTATAATTTGCCTGTTTTGGTGTAGTGAAAATGCTATTGGCGAGCATCATATCATCGGCATTCATAAAACATCAAATATTGTTTAGAGGAAAACCTAAACCCGCTACTTGACAAACCCAAAACATGATAAGGAGATCCCATCTCAAACATGCCATACGGTAAATATATCTCCAAAGAGGAGAATAAAATTTCAAATAAATGCCAAAAGGAAAATCTCATATAATGTCGCAAAAAGGTAAATCTCAAATAACGCTAATGTAGGCAATTCAAATTTCAAAATAGAATTTCCAAGAGTTCAAATTCCCGAAAGTCAATCACCATAAATATATATCGAATAGTTCAAAGGGCCAATTTCGAAAAGGGGCGATATACTAGGGAAAACAGTCAAAGAAACCACCTCAAAATTGTTTGCACGTGCATGTGGCCGAAGCCTGGCCAAGTAATGTTATCACAAATAGGTACCTCGCCCGAAGGCAATACGTCACAATGAAAAATATGCCGCAATGGAAAATACGCCACAATGGCAAATACACCGCAATGGCAAACGTCTCGAAGACAAATACGCCTGCAATGGCAATGACTCGAAGGTCCGGTACTGGCATGGCGCGATGACAAATGTGTTGCAAACTCTCAAATAGGAACCCGAATAGTGTTCACGTGCGTCCCATACCACACGTTCACACTAAAATAGTAAAAAGTTTACCTTATCTCATCGGTAAACTCGACCCGAAGGTCAAAACGATCAAATGGACAAGTCAGGAATTAACTGATAAGTTAAACGCACGTGTCCTATACCACATGTTTTACCAAACCGTTTAATTCTCCTTCTCATTCGCTCAAATAGTGTAAAAATGTGTATTTTATGTACAAAATAATTTATTTGAGAAAACAAGCTTTTAAAACCATTTTCCGAAATGTAAATTAAAGATAATATTTGAAAATTCCCTTATTATAGAGAATAAATAGATTTTATAACTTAAAATAATTTAAAAATATTACATAATAATAATTAAAATGCTAATTTATTTTAAAAATTATTTCAAAATTATTTGAAAAAATCTGTGCTCGAAATCAAAGTAATCTCTCAAAATTGTCATTCAAATTTGAATTTGAATTTCATCAAAACATGGTTAGCCTATTGATAGGCATCATAGCCCTCAAAACATTTCAGAAGTATCACAAAAACATAAAGTAAAATGAAAAAGCCGGAAGGAGAAAGAACAAAAAAGATATCAAACTCTCGAACTGTTTCAGTGTAAAACTATTGGGCAAAAACATGCTCTGGATCAAAGTTCGGCAGTATATTTCTATAGGCTATATAGGTCGAAATGACCTGAAATTTGATATGCTTATAGTAGAAAACTTTATCTTTCAAAAAAAAAGAATCATGCAATTCAAGAAAGAAACGAAAGGGATATTCTATCTCAAACATGGAATCATGCCATGTTTGCAGCAATTCAAAACAAAATGTATACAGGTAATTTCTAGGTTGCGCATTGATTTTGCAACAAGGTTATGAGGTATCAAACAAAAGAGTTTTGCTATGAAATTTTGTAGACATATACTACAACACATGAATTATCAATAGAAGAAAATCTGGTCGCATGTCATTTCCGGAATTGAGAGAAAATTTCATGCAAATTAACAACACTCGGTTTTTACAGAAACCAAAACATCAACAAAAATCAATATTTTCATGCCATTTTTGCATATATTTTTGGCATTTGAAGCTTTGCTTCGGCAAGCATTATGTGAGCAGCAACTCACCTTGTTTTGGAGATCAAAAACTTGGATTATATGCTGAAAGATAAGAGCTTGGAGCTAGAATTTGCTTCAAATACCTATAAAAGCTCAAAATAGAACATGCAAACCCAAAAGAAGAGATTACATACAAACCCAATATTACAAATCAGATTTTGATGAAATGATTCAGTTTTGGAATAGATTAGCTATAGAAATATGCTTTAATTTGAAAGAAAACAGCAAGTTTTTTATTTAATTTGGAGATTTGGCTTGGATTTTTAATTTGATAGGGTGGGTTCTATGTTCTGTTTACTGGTGGAAGAAGAGCAGGATAATAGAAATGTACGTAAATGTTAATTTCTGTTTTCTCACTTCCTTAATCAGGCTAAGGAACACTAATGGCCTAATGGACCCAAAAATATAAGGAAATAAAAAAGACTAAAATTAATTAATTCACATTTAACTAACATATGAACTTATGTCACATATACACAAAAGAAATATGCAATTTCTCCATATTTACACATAAGAAAAATATGAAAACTTGTATACATACAAAATAAATCATTTTCTATCATATAAAATGATTAATTTGTATTTTAAATATTTTTATTATTAAATTCCTTTATTTAACAAAAACGCACTATTTCGCAATAAAATGTAAAAGTCTATATTTTTTTTACTTTTAAAATTTAACAAAAATAGTTTTCTTACTTAGAAAAATATTTCAAAGCATTTCCAAGCTTAATCTATAGCCAAAGTATATTTTAAACCAATTTCCACCTTTAAAAATTACATACTTCTTTTAAAACTTATTAGAAGAAGCAAATGGGCAATAATTAATATAATTATTGCATTTTATCTAAAATAAAAATCATTGTCATTATTTAAAGCCCATATTCCATTTATTATCACTCCAAACAAAATAAAATAAAGCTTGGAATTTCTTTTTCTTATTTTAAATTCCAAAATTCAGTGCTTATTCCAGATAAACAATTTAATTTCTCAAATTTTAATTTAAATCACATTATTAAATTATAATTATCATCATAATTCAATATTGACAGGTAATCTCCAAACCAGGTTTGTTACAGACTTTCCCCCTTAATGAAACCGCGTCCATGAAATTTCTAAAGAAGATTTTGTATTCAACTTATTAATTTCATCAATCAAAACGAAAGAAATAAGCTTGAGATAAAAAGATTCTCACCATCGCTATGTGAAGAAAGAAAACTAGGGTAGGATCGCTCGACAAACTCTTTGGTTACCCAAGTGCTGTCATTGGAATTACCAGATCATTGAACTTTAACGAGCGGCATGTCCTTATTTCGAAGGCATCTCACCTCCGAATCAAGTATGCGAATAGGCTACTACACAATAGATAAGTATGGTGAGATCTCAAACTCTTCCAAATCAGGAGAATCGATAATAGAATCCGACCCTCGAAGACACTTCCACAGCTGAAAGATGTAAAACACGTCGTGAATGCTAGGTAGATGAGTTAGAAGTGAAAGTCTATAAGCCACAGGGCCAATACGTTCAATAATAGGAAATGGTCCTATAAAACGAGGAGCCAATTTCCTAGTCGTACTAAAATGCATAGCCCTTTTCAAAGGAGAAACACGAATAAAGACGAGATTGCCAATAGAGAACTTGAGAGGCTTCCTATGGTTGTCCGCGTAGGATTTCTGGCGACTCTATACCTCTTTCATTCTCTGTCGAATAAGGATAATCTTCTCAGAAGAATCATGAATAGAATCGGGGACTAGAATAAGATTCTTCCCGGATTCCAACCAATATGAAGGTAATCGACATAGTCTTTTATATAAGGCTTCGAAAGGATCCATACCGATACTGGACCGAAAACTATTATTGTAGGAGAATTCCATAAGGGGTAGGTGATCCTCCCAACTACCATCGAAATTTAGAATGCAAGCACGGAGAAGATCCTCGAGAATATGATTCATCCGTTAAGTCTGTCCATCAGACTATGGATGATATGCCATGCTAAAATTAAGCTTTGTTCCCAAAGCTTGCTGAAGACTCTACCAGAAATAACTCAGGAATAGCAGATCACGGTCACAAAAAATCGAGCAGAAACACCATGAAGTCTCATGATTTCCTTGATATATACTTTACCAGATGATAAGCACTCCTATTAGACTTAATAGGAATGAAATGAGCTGATTTGGTGAGGCCATCAACAATAACCCAAATGCTAGAATTGCTCGATCTCAAATGTGGTAGGCCGTCAATGAAATCCATCGAAATCTAATCCCATCTCCACAATGGAATCTCTAGAGGTTGAAGGAGACCAGAAGGGCACTGATGTTTGGCTTTGATACGTTGACAAGTCATGCAATTACTTACATAACTCGCCACATCGTGCTTCATTCCTTCGCAACAAAGAAGGCGATGCATATCGACATACATTTTACTACTGCCGGGATGAATGATGTACTTAGAACGATGACAGTCATCGAGAATGTCATGCCTAAGTGTAGAATTAGAAGGCATAACAAGATGGTTCTTCTTGCGAAGACAATACGCCATCTAAATAAATAAATTCGATTGGACGTCCTTCCTCGGGCATGAGAATCAATGCTGAAATCCTTCAAATCCTCGTCACAGGACTTAGACTCACAAATCTGAATAAGGTGAACAAGATCGGGATCAAGCCACTGAGCATCGTCAATATGATCCAATAAGCTAGGTCGAGCTTCCAAACTGAATAATAAAATAGGAGAATCGGAAGATGGAGCTCGATCATGAATAATTCAATGAGATAAGGTCTCAAGAGCATCCCATTTGGCAAGCATCATAGAAACAACTGTCGAATGTTTGCGACTAAGCGCATTAGCAGCACGATTACCCTTACCTGGGGTATACTGGATATCGAAGTCATATGAGGCAAGAAACTCGAGCCAACGCAGTTGCCTCATATTGCGCTCCTTCTGTGTGAACAGATATTTCAAGGACTTGTGATCGGTGTATAGAATGAAGTGCTCACCTAATAGATAATGGTGCCAAATCTTCAAGGCGAAGAGAATGGCAGCTATCTTGAGGTCATGAGTGGCATAGCATACTTCATTCGGTTGTAATTTCCTAGAAGCATAAGCAACTACCCAATCCTTCTGCATAAGCATGGCACCGAGGCCACAATGACTAGCATCGGTGTAGACAATAAGATCTTGATTCCTTCAGGAACCACTAGAATAGAAGCATTAGTGGGAAGCTCCTTCAACTACTGAAATGTAGCTTTACACTTATCAGACCAAATAAATCGAATGCCTTTCGGAGCAAAGCTGATGAAGCGAGAAAATCCTTAATCAATCGGCAGTAATAACTAGCCAATCCAAGGAAGCTATGAATCTCATGAACATTCTCAGGCCTCTTCCAATTCTGGATGGATTCGATTTTCGAAGGATCAACCGAAATGCCTTCAGAAGAAACAACATGGGCTAAGAACTTAACCTTATTCTCCCAGAAATGGCATTTGGAGAATTTGGCTTTAAGCTGATGGTGAAGAAGAGTACTTAGGACAATTCTCAAGTGATTAGCATGCTCGGCTTCAGACTTCGAATAAACAAGGATGTCAATCGACGAAAACAAGGACGAACTTATCGAGATACTCTCGGAATACTCGATTCATAAAGTTGACAAAATAAGCAGGAGCATTCGTCAAACCGATAGGCATAACGAGCCACTTGTAAGATCCATATCGAGTGTGGAAAGCTGTAAGATTTATGCTATCTTCCTTGACTCGGAGCTAATGAAAACCAATGGCAAGGTCAAGTTGAGAGAAGACCTTAGCGCCACTCAATTGATCAAACATATCATCGATTCTAGGTAATGGATACCTATTCTTGATGGTTACCTCGTTAAGCCTGCAATAATTGATGCAAAGCCTAAGAGTACCATCGGACTTCTCCATGAAGACGACCGCGACACACCACGGTGAAGAACTAGACTGGATCAACTTCTTGGACTCAAGCTCTAAAAGCTGCTTCTTGAGTTCCTCATTTTCCTGGTAGACATCCTCGTGGGAGAACGACTAACTGGATGAGCGCCTGGAATGAGATCAATGCGGAACTCGATGGACCGCTTGGGTGGCAAACCCAAAACAGGCTTAAACACATTAGAGAAATAACAAACAATAGGAATATGAGATATATCATTATCATCTCGTGAGTAAAGAGAAAATAAAGATGCTTCAGAATTATCCACATTTCCAAGAATAAGTGATAGCTGAGTAAATGAATCTGAATGTCGAAAATATAAAACTCTCTCATAACAAATAATCCTGGAATCATATCGCACTAGCCAGTCCATTCCCAAAATCATATCAAAACCCAAAAAAGAAATAACGTGCAAATTCACATGAAAATAAAAGCCCACAAAACAATCTCAACATCATCACAAAACATGCTAAGGGTTGCGGATCACCTATTAGGATTCACAATCCTCAATGAAGTAACCATACAAGAAACATCCAAAGACAAATCATCGACGAGCATCTTCAATACGAATGAATGTGACGCACCCATATCGAAAAGGACTCGAATAGAATGATCATGGAGAAACAATGAACCTTCAATAGAAGGAGAAGTACCTCTGTGCTGAGAAGAACCTCCAGAAGAATCCACTACATTCAGCTTTCCAGATTTAGAATTATTCGGAACAATATGACAAGTGGAAATACGATGGCCTTCCTTTTTGATAGCGGCAGAAGAGAGGTTTAGGACAATCTTGAATCATATGGTTAGGAGAACCATAATTGAAATACCCTATCCGAGCAGGAGGTGCTCCACTAGGCTTGGAAGTAGGACTAGATCGAATGGGCTTCTTCTTCTTGGAAAGGAAAAACTTTGGCTTATGAAATGGAAACTTCTACTTATTAGGGTTCTTGCGAACCTCAACCTCATCACCACTATAGCACTCCTTCTCGACGGCTTCGAGATGAAGCGCCGAGTCAACCAACTCCTCAAAAGAAAGCTTGAGCTAGAGCATCAAAGACTTCTTCAAATACTTCTTAAGACCAAAGACAAACTTAAAATTCTTCTTATAAGAGGTGCTAATGTATTCAAGACCATACTTAGATAAAGCCTCAAATGATGAAATATACTCAAAGACGGAGGACTTCCCTTGCTTCAACTCAAGGAAGCGACGGGCCAATAAAGCTTTCTCAGATTCAGGAACGAATTTGAGCTCGAATCATTCCTGAAACCGAGTCCAAAAAAGAGTAGACTCTTCAAGGTTATAAGAAGCTCTTACCAATCAAGGGCACACTCTTGCAATAGGAAATAAGCTACAAGAACTCTATCGTGATCAAAAAGACCATGCGAGAGAAGATGCGCTCACACGTACGAATCCAAGCTTGGACCTCAAGAACGGACTTGGAGCCTTTGAAAGGCTTTCCTCCGAAATGAGAAAAATCATTACATAAGTGTGCATAGATAGACTTGTGTGGAGGAGATGCTCTGGCGGGAGCTGGAGGCTGAGTGCTCCTAAATAACTCCATAAACTAATTGGCAGACATATAAACGCCATTTAGATGCGAGCCGCTGGATTACCTAGTATTCGGGTGTCGTCCTCTACCTCTTCTGGCCATTAGCTGAAAGTTAAGATAAGACAAAGATTATGCACATGGTGGATATCATTAATTTAAATATGGAATACTACGGAATTAAAATACATTCTTAGACATATTCCCAAACTTCTACCAACCCCAAAGGACACGAAAAGAGCAAAGGCACGATGATTTAGGGTTTCATAACACTTGTATTACACTTTGATGTACCATAATATGTGTTTCTGTACAGTGTTTATCATACTTTGTTCTGAACTTAGCTCTGATGCCAGGATGTAGCATCCCATCTCAAGACCCACATTAACAAAGAGTATTATTTGGTAATACTATCAGCTAATGTAGAGAATAGGGCTGGATAGGAGCAACCATCTACAGCCTTGTCTTAAATATCTATTGAATACGTTGAAAAATGCAATTTTTTTCTAACTCAGGTGGACCGACATATCCAATAAATATTATATACAAAGCCATAGGTGGCTATAAGAACTATCAGAACAAAATACAACTCAAATGCAAAACTTATCAAGAACAGTAGATAATCCCATATATACACACATAAACAGATACATCACAGAGTACACAAAATGACACGTTACATATGTGGTATGACGACCAAACCACAAACACGAGTCAAAAGAATATACATATCAGAGTAGAAAACCAAAAAGGACTACACAAAAAGATATAACAAAAAGAGCTAGCAGAATAGAGTCCATGCGGAAGCAGAATAGGCTAAGTTCAAACGTAACTAACCTGAAACATCTCAATCTGACCCGAGTATAAAATATATGGGTCAGTCTTGCTAAACAAAACGGTTAACAAGGATAAGCGATAATATGAGCATAAGGATGATGTGATAATATTCTCGAGTGAGAAGGGACAACTAAAGTGTATGATTACATAAAGTGATAATATGGTATCACTACACAAACCTATAATCTCAAAAGAGATAAAATAACCCATAAAATGCTAAAAGTAGCGAGTATCATATCATCGACATTCATAAAACATCAAATATGGTTTAGGGGAAAACCTAAACCTACCAACTTGGCAAACCCAAAACATGCATAAGGAGATTCCTTCTCAAACACGCCATACGGCAAATATATCTCCAAAGAGGAGAATAAATCTCAAATAAATGCCAAAAGGAAAATCTCATATAATGTCACCAAAAGGCAAATCTCAAATAATGCCAGTGTAGGTAATTCAAATCTCAAAGATAGAACTTCTAAGAGTTCAAATTCCGAAAAGGTAATCGCCACAAATATATATCGAACATGTTAAAGGACCAATTCCGAAAAGGTGTGATACACTAGGAAAAATAGTCAAAGAAACCATCTCAAAAGTGTTTGCATGTGCACGTGGCCCAAGCTTTCCCAAGTACTGTTATCTCAAATAGGTACCTCGCTCGAAGGAAAAACGTCACACTAAAAAATACATCGCAATAGCAAAAACGCCACAATGGAAAATACGCCGCAATGGAAAACATCTCGAAGACAAATACGCCACAATGGCAATGACCCGAAGGTCTAGTACTGGCATGCCACAATGGAAAGTGTGTCACAAACTCTCGAATGGGAACCCGAATAGTGTTAACGTGCGTCCCATATAACACGTTCGCACTAAATGGTCTACTAACCGCTAGTAAATTTCACACTTAAAGCAGTAAAAAGTTTACCTCATCTCATCGGTAAACTCGACCCGAAGGTCAAAACGATCAAATGGACGGGTCAGGAATTAACCGATAAGATAAACGCACGTGCCCCAAACCATGTGTTTTACCAAACCATTTAATTCTCCTTCTCATTCGCTCGAATAGTTCAAAAATGTTTATTTTATACATAAAATAATTTATTTGAGAAAACAAGCTTTTAAAACCATTTTCCGAAATCAATTTTAAAGACAGTATCTGAAAATTCCCTTATTATAGAGAATAAATAGATTTTATAGCTTAAAATAATTTATAAATATTACATGATAATTATAAATGCCAATTTATTTTAAAAATTATTTCAAAATTACTTGGAAGAATTATACCCGAAATCAAAGAAATCACTCAAAACCGTCATTCAAATTCTATTCAAATTTGAATTTCAAATTTATCAAAACTTGGTTAGCCTATTTATAGGCATCATAGCCCTTAAAACATTTTAGAAATATCACAAAAACATGAAGTAAAAGTCGAAGGTCGAAAGGAAAAAAGAACAGAAACGAATAGGCAAAATAATACCCAGGTCTGAAATCTTCTTTGGGTTCAACTTTTGGACATAAAATACGTGGCCAAACGACCTTTGATTGAACTAAAAATTTATGCACACAAAGCAGAAAACTTTATCTTTCAAACAAAAAAATGAATCAATGAATTTCGATAGGAAATGAAAAAGTTACACTAACTCAAACATGGACTCAGATCATGTTTGTAAAAGTTCAACAAGAATGTGCCCAGGCATGAAAATCCATTCTGGGTTCAACTTTCAAGCATTAAACGGAGGACCAAATGGCATCGTATTTAGCTCAAAATAGGTAAAAGTATAGTAGAAAACTTTATCAAAAAAAGAATTAAGTAATTTGGATAAAGTATGAGAAAGTTATGATGTCTCAACGTTGAACCCAGGCAGTGCTTTCACTGTAAAACTCTGGACAAAAACATGCTCCGGATCGAAGTTCTCTAGCATACTTCTATAAGCTATATAGGTCGAAATGACCTAAATTTTGATACATTTATAGTAGAAAAATTTATCTTCCAAATTGAAAAAAGAATGGCGCATTTCGAGCAAGAAACGAAGGAGATATGATGTCTTAAACATGGACTTAGGCCATGTTTATAGCAACCCAAAAAACAAAATGTATACAAGTAATTTTCAGGTTGTACATTGATTTTGCAGCAAGGTTTTCAGGTATCAAATGAAAAAAATTTGATATGAAATTTTTTAATTTTATATTGCGACACATGAATTATCAATAGAAGAAAATCCAGTAGTATTTCGTTGCTGGAATTGAGAGAAAATTTCATGCAAAGTGACACTCAAACTCGGTTTTTACAGAAACAAAAACATCGACAAAAATCAATATTTTCAAGCTATTTTTGCATATATTTTGCCATTATAAGCTTTTCTTCAGCTAGCATTATGTGAGCATCAACTTACCTTGTTTGGGAGATCAAAAACTTGGATTATATGCTGAAAGATGAGAGTTTCAAGCTAGAATTTGCTTCAAATATCTATAAAAGCTCAAAATAGAAACATGCAAACACAAAAGAATAGATTACATACAAACCCAATATTATAAATTAGATTTTGATGAAATGATTCAGTTTTGGAATAGATTACCTGTAGAAATATGCTTTAATTTAAAAGAAAATGGCATGTTTTTTATTTAATTTGGTGATTTGGCTTGGATTTTGAATTTGATAAGGTGGGTTCTATGTCTTGTCTACTGGTGGAAGAAGAAGAGGATAATAAAAATGTACATACAGGTTAATTTCTTTTTTCTCACTATCTTAATAAGGCTAAGGAACACTAATGGGCAAATGGACCCAATAATAAAAGAAAATAAAAAAGACTAAGGTTAATTAATTCACATTTAACTAACATATGAACCTATGTCAAATATACACAAAACAAAATGCATTTTCTCCATATTTACACATAAGAAAAATATGAAAACTTGCATACATACAAAATAAAACATTTTCTACCTTATAAAATGATTAATTTGTATTCTTAAATATTTTTATTATTAAACTCCTTTATTTAATAAAAATTCACTATTTTCGCAGTAAAATGCAAAAGTCTATATTTTTTACTTATGAAATTTAACAAAAATGATTTTATCTCTTAGAAAAATATTTCAAACCATTCCCAAGCTTTATGCATAGCCAAAATATATTTTTAAACCAATTTCCACTTTTAAAGATTATATACTTCTTTTAAAAATTATTAAAAGAAGCGAATGGGCAATAATTAATATAATTATTGCATTTTCTCTAAAATAAAAATCATTTTCATTATTTAAAGCCGATATTCAATTTATTATCACTCCAAACAAAATAAAATAAAGCGTGAAATTTCATTTTCTCATTTTAAGTTCCAAAATTCATCGTTTATTCCAAATAAACAGTTTAATTTCTCCAATCTTAATTTAAATCGCAATACTAAATTATAATTATCATTATAATTCAATATTGATAGGTAATCTCCAAACTAGGTTTGTTACATTGTTCATACCAGACTTATTGTCTGACTCGAAGCTTTTGTTTCTGCACAAACTCTCGGACACTCAAAATTAATTTAAGTTGTCTGAGTGGACCGACCCGCAAATCCGTACCCTTTGGATCGATAATAACCACACATGTCCAACCCAAAAAGCACAGACTGACGGAAAGTCAGAAGAAAGAAAAGAAGAGAGAAGAAGAGAAGAGAAGAGAAGAAAGAGAGAAGAAACAACCAAATATAACAACACAGAATCTCACATCGTAGCGAAAAACATATAATATCATATCAATAATCTTTACAAATCAAAACTGTATATACATACATCAATCAGAGTTCATCAATTAATCAATAGTCATCAGCCTGGACAGTTACAACAACCTGTCCTCACAATTGTCGATAATATACAACAACTAAGTAGCGGATAATAAACAGATACGTGTATACGAAAATGAAGATCTCCAGCTCTCCTACTGAAGCTCCAATAGCACCAAAACTGAACCTATAAATATACTTGGTCTGACCCGAGCATTAAAAGGGAAGAACACCCAGATCAATCTGGTAAACCAGCCTGAGAAACAGACTCAACTGAATTTATTAAATTACCAAACTTTTCGTTTATCAAAACAAAAGTATCTCGCAAGACATATCCATACATAAACACGGACATGTTTTACCTTACGATAACTAAAACCTTTCATATTAAATCATCTTATATTACGCTAGTGTCTAGTATACAAATAATATTATTCATAGCCGAAATTGTTACATTGATTAAATTCTAGCAAATAGCCTAAAATAGCTAATACAATCAAAATGGCAGGCACGTAGCGGTTTAGATTTCCATACTAATGACCAGGCGAAGGGACTACCTTCCAATGGGAATATCTCTAAATGGATGTCCCAAGGCACAGAACATCTTCCCTCTACCAACACAAGACCGGCCTACCTCTGTAACTAGATAGTACCAAATATGTCATCCTTCGGTCGTTACCGACCTTTTCCGTGGGCCCTCATAGCATACAAATCACAATAATCTGATACACGACGTCATAGTGTGTAAAGGTATATCTAGAAGAGGATGATCATATCCAATTTTATTTACTTTCATAATAAAAGATAAAATTCAAAAATTTAAATATTTAAATTTTAAATTTAAAAGTCAAAGTTTGATCATATTGACCAAAATCCACAATTTTGGAAAATATTCTATTTATTCATGTTTGAAATTACAATTCACATAAAAATTAAAATTTATATTTAAGATAACAAAATTTATTCATTTTAAATAAATGAAATAAAGTTTTAAATCCGAAATTCAATAAAATAATTAAAATATACAATTAAAATAATCACAAAATTCAGGGTTGTTACACTCTCCCCCACTCAAATCTTTTCGTCCTCGAAAAGGAATGAGGTACGGAAAACACAGAAAAAGTAGACTGAAATAGGATTAAGACAAAATGACAAGAAGATTAAAATTACACCTGATAACTGTTGTTATAGGTAAGTTTAACAAGGTGGAGAATAGGAATAGCTAGAAGGAAAAATAGGTTGAAAGACAAGGATGAACCATTATTTTAAAACTATATAGATTTTAAATTATTTAGGAAGGTAAAATAAATGATCAAAATATCCTTTATATAATACTTTATCTAATACTTTTATACTTGATGTCTTAATAAGTTTATCCTCGTTCCTACAGGCTATGGCTATGCGTTGATCAGGCGCAAAGCTAGAATTCTCCAGGTACTTAGTAGACTTGTTTCAACACCCAGTGAAAATACTTGAAATTTTTTTAAAAACAGAAATGGAAAGTACAATCCAAACAAAACAATCAAATTATGTCGATCATGGATCGCGGATACACAATGGTTACGCCTGGGTCCCCTAGGAAACATCCATACCCTTAGGCCACCACAGCCCTACGATTACGCCATGAAGACTGGTAGTACCGCAGATACACAATGGTTACGCCTGGATCCCCCAGAAAACATCTGTACCCATAGGCTCTCGCAGCCCCTGCTAATTACGCTACCAAGCGACCTAATAGTTCGCAGATACATAATGGTTACGCCTGGATCCCTTGGGAAACATCCGTACCCGTAGGTTCTCGTGGCCCCTGCGAATTACGCTATGCAGTTGCGCCCAAAAAGACCACGGGTTACGCCATGGTAGGATACTCGAGTATCACATTCGAAAAACCAAAACTAGAGAGAATAATATCGATAGAATGAATCCACAATGTGGCCACAGAGCAGATATCAAGGAAAAGGCACTTTTTATATCTTTACTTCGAAAATATGTATCATATGGTACCTTTTTCAACTCACTTTCAAATATCATACTTATATAAAGTCCATTATCTACAAGATTCCACTTTCAAATCAAATACTTTCTAAATCAATAGTATATCAAATCACACTTATATAGACTTCGATTATATAAGATTTCTCTTTCCAAATTGAGTACCTTTCAAATCAATAGTTTTCAAATCGACTTCATACTTATAGAAATCCATTTTATATAAGTTCGACCACTCCCAAATCAAGTATTTAGAAAAATAAGGTTCGTAATTTCAATTTATTTCAATATCAATTCAGTCTCAAAATCATATATGATTTCACCAAATAATTTCTTTCAAATTAATTATCTTCAGTTTCAAAGTTTCCAAAAATAATAGGTTTAGAAAATAATCAAAATTTCCAAATCAACATAATTTCAGTCAAACAAATTCATTTCCAAAAATCATCATATAAATACTGGTTTTTAAATTCCAATCTATTTTCGAAACCAAATATTTTCTCAAAATCAATTATACCCAAAAATGATTACCATCCCTTTTAAACCTTTAAACTATTCATTTCTATTTGAAAGATCCAATTTTCCTTTTTCAATTTATTTACTTAACAAAAGTTTCAAATTTATTTAAGTCATACTCTTCATACTTTAAACATACAAAACTAAACTTGTATACTTTATCAAATATTTTTTACTCTTCGAAATTTCTTAGCTTTGAAAATTAAACCTCGATTTGAAAGTATTCGAACCTTCAAAATAGTCGGTGAAATCAAATTTGAAATCCAAGGGTTGGAAATCAGCAACAAATTAGTAAATCAATTCCAATAGATAAGGTTATAGCAAAACAAATCTGAAACTCGAGGACTGAACACCGGCTTACTTTAAATCATTTTAAATATACACACACACACACACACACACACATATATCTTTCGAAAAATCAAATCATACTTCGGAATTTGGAATCATATTTTGTTTCACAAAATCACTCGCATAGAAAATCTACTAAAGTGACCTATCCCCCACTCTGAAACTCGAAAATCAATGTCGACGATGCGTGCACTCATCACCGAAATTATTTTTCAGCCACACAAGTGAATTCTGGACTTCTATTTTCTCAAAACTTCTTTGAAATCTCTTCGAAATCATTGGAACTTATTGAAATCATTGGAAACGTTTCTTATTCGGAAAATCTTTAAATCGTATTATTATTATATTTGTTCCAAAATCTTAAAAACGATTTAAAAAACACCGGAGTTCGATTCTTCGAAATTCAATTCAAAACCCTTCAGTTATAAATCATTTTTATATAAATCAAATTCTTATAAATTTTCAAAATTTCAAATCCTTTCTTAATTTCAAATTTTCATTTTTATAAGGTATATAGTCCTAATAGAAAACATTTCACTTTTGTATAAAAAAATGTGGTCATCCTTATCAAAATAATAATTTCAACTTATGCACAATTTCAAAATACAACCCAACACAAATTTCCAAGGAATGATTCAGGGATCGACTTCAAACAACCATAGATTCAAATTTAGAGGAACTTTAATCAAATAGAATTCTAGTTCGAAGATAAGCTCGAACGAAGATGAGATAATTTAATTACCAAACAGAAGACGGATAAGCCTATATAAATCACTGGCGACCTTAACCGATCAACCGTGACTTTAGGAATATAATCAATGCAGAAATCTAAGGTAAATCGACATTCGATCGCCAGAGATAGATAGCATCGACATCCGAGGATACAGAAATCTCCGGTGAATCAATGCCAATTGTAAGGGAGTTTTACCCCTTTATAAATCATTCAAAGATTGGCCGAATCGCCGATCTTTATAGAGGTCATTCAAAGTGGAGTTATGGAATGCCCCAAAATCAAAAGGATAAAATAAGGAAGACAAGACTGGATTTCAGAATAAGTGGGAGCGTTCCAAAGTTCAAGGAATCCTAATCGATAAGAATCCTAATCGATAAGAATCCTAACCAAAAGATGACTAACAAGGTGGATACAGAAAGGATGAAGTTTAGAAGATCTTGATTTCAAAAATTTATACCGATATAATCTTTGAAAATCCTCTAAAATTATTTAGAAATCATTTTATACCTCGAAAATATGTTCTCTCGCAAAGAAATGATTCTAAGATTGTTTTCACTCATTCTAGGGTATTTCTACCTTATCTCTAATGAGTTTTTGCTCTACAGGCTATGATTTGCCTAAAACCAAAGCTCTGATACCAATGTAACAACCCGTTATTTTCAGCCATTCGCATCCGCACATATCGGACTTGAATTTCTCAAAATACCACATTATAATATAATTTGGAGCAAATAAAATCAATCATACAGAATCACAGACACAGAAATATCAGAATAACTCGCAGCGGAAATAAAATTTACCATAGTAGTTCATGAAGCTACTATAACAAAGTCTCAAAAACAAAATACATAATATCAGTCTGAAAACAAAGATGATAGAAATCCCAAATACATAGAAGATCACTAATACAAGAGTTGAAATAGATGAACTAAAATAGAAATAGATGAATAACTAGATAAACAGAATCTCCAGCGATTTCCAACTCTAAAAAGAAAAATCCAAAGCTAAGCTGTGAATACTCAGGCTGACCCGAGCGTAAAGTAAAACACAAACACTCGAGTCAGGACATACATACTTATACAATGTAAACCAACTCAAGTGAACTGTGGTAGTAATGCACAATAACTTAAAGGACGCTTGGGATCGCCAATCCTCCAAGTATCAGTTAAACCATCAATTAAACAATAATAAACGCTATCATAAAATGTCTAAATTAAAGTAAACTATGCAAATAACAGCGCTAATATGGCTAGGGTAGCACAAAGCTGCAGCAATCGCTCATCTCTAGTCACACTCTCAAATTTGAAGGTGTACATCCAAAAATCACAAGGCATCCAAAGAAATGTACCCGTTGTTAAAATTCCAAAGTGGTTTATAATTTTGAAATAAAATCGTTCATTTAAACCATAAAAAGGTGGAGTCATTATACCTTTAAATCAAATATTAAATTTCCAAAATTATAGCCTTTCAGAGTTCATTTATTCACTTAAATACATTAAAACGGTGAAATTTTAGCTTTTGCAGCACTTAGCAAAATGCTACGGTAAGTTAAATTTGAAAACAATTCAATTTAGCAAAGATAGCATTTAAAAACTGCTGTAATAGTTCAGTTTTAATTGAAAAATAGTTCAATTCAGCAAACATAGCATTTACAGAACTGCTGTAATAATTCAGGGTTCAATTATATTCAAAAATCTCATTTCAGCTAACTGCAGCACTTAACAAGTGCTACTGTATCCCTTTTGTTAGTTTCAGATTTTAGTTTTAGTTTCTGCAACTACAACACTTACCAAGTGCTGCAATATCCCTTAGTTAAATTTAGCCATTTAGTTCACTTCTTCAACTATAGCACTTACAAAGTGCTGCAGACTCATTTATTTCAGATTTTAGTTCATTTAAAAAATGATAGGATTTCTGAAGTGCTACTAAAAGAATTTCCAGATTTACAATAGAATTTCAACAACAATTAAACTTCATTTTACACCATTTTAACTTATAAAATTTCATATTTTCCACTTTAAAATGGTCATTTAAATACCCTTTAACATATGATTTTTATAAAGTAAATTTCACAAATAAATATCAAAATTTTCAATGTTTTATTTATAAAAATCAATGTACAATTTTTCCAAATTAATTGCATTTACTTTACACCTCAATTTAATTTACCATTTCATAAAATAAATAAATTTTCCATTTTATTTTCTTAACTTAACTTTTATATTTTAAAACAAATTTCACATTTCCAAGTCACGTTATATTTCAAATTACACCTTCAAACATTCATTTATTTATTTAACCATTTTAATTCATAGAAAAAACAAATACACTTTATTAAATCATTTAAATTCAAATTTAAATCAAATTATCATATTTTATTTACTTAACTTAACTCCATCTTTAAACAAAATCACAAATTTCAAAATTTAGTTATATTACTTAACCACTCATTTATTTCACATTTTAACATGTAGAATAATCATTAACATTTTATAAAAATCATTTTTAATTCAATTTAAATCAAATTATCGTATATTTACATTTTTAAAATACTTAAAAACTTCCAGAAAAACTTTATAAAATAATCGCGGCCTGTATAAAATTATCTTACCTAAGTCAAGTGATATGGATAATATATCATTTCAATCCGTAATTTACAAGGAAAAATCCGGGTTCTATCATTTCAAACCCGCATTCCCAAGTAAAATAAAATAAATAAAAATCGTTCAGGCCTATCATTTCAGCCCATAACGATTTTTCCTTATTGTAAAGTTTGTTCGGGTATTTATCTTTTCAACCCATAGTGATTCTATTCTACATGGAACTTGTAGTGTGATAAATAGATATAAATAACAGCATAGCAACATATGGCAGTAATAGATGATATGACAGGTATATTAACAGGGTTAACATCATATGAATCATATCACGGGCATGTATAACATGATATAGCAGTTTACATATTCACTTGGTGTCACTTTACAGTTTATATAAGTAAATATGTCAAGTGTGATTACTCATTTTTTTACGCTGGAGTTAGCAATCAAAACTATAGAAATGAATTCCAGAAAGCACGATAACACGACATAGCATGACATTTGATTCAAGTGAGTGGAGAGAGAGCCAAGATATGATATTGTGAACAACAACCCAAAGTAAGACATTGTAACATAAATATTCAACACAGAATTTATATTGAAACAATTGGAAATTGAAATTAACAAAGGACAAAATGATTTGACCTTGCTTTAGCCATCCAAATGCTCGACCTAGGGGTTCTTTTGCTCGGCCCTAATGATGATATAAGCTTGGGTTTGGGTCATGTTGGTGAGGCTACAAGGACGTGATGATGGTAGGAGTTGCAACATGTAGAATATAAAGGGACAAGGTAAAAGGCAAGCTTGGATGCAACATTTTGGCTCGGCCTATGGGTCAACTGGGCTCGACCCAGGCTAGTACAGGTTAGGTCAATGGAGAGGGTAATGGTCAGAGGTGATGTACATCAGGTGGTGGTGGCTATGGTGGTGGCCAAGGCAAGATATGAAGGAGATAGTGGAAACTAGGCTCGGCTATGCAAGTTTCAAGGGGTTTTTTTTTGCAACTTTTAGTGGTGTTTGCTCCATGGGATGGTCATGGCCAGTATTGGTCAGAGGAGAGGATGATTAGGCTGTGTATGGTGATGGGGAGGAAGTGATGTGGTGATCGGTGGAGGTGGTGATCGGTGGAGGTGGTGAGGGGTATAGGCTGAGCAAAGTATAAGAAGAAACAAGCAAAACCATGGAAAATCAATAAAAAAATGGAAAGAAAAAGTAGAAAAATTGAAGTAGCCATTACCAATTTGTTCTCAATTCTAAATGGCCGAAAATTTGATGGACACGAGAAGTTTTCACGTGGTAATGAAAATAAAACTCATGGCTATACTAGAGGAAATGGAGGCTAAAGCTGGAATGTGAAAAGGCAAGCAAATGAAGAGACTAGGCAATGAAAAGTCACAAGTTTTAAAGCTTTTGTCACTTCAAATTTCCATTTAAATAAAACAAATAAAATTTTCAGTAAATAAAAATAAAAATATGAACAAATAAAGTGAAAAATAAAATAAATAAATAATTTAAGGAAAAATAGAAAATAAATAGGAAAATAACTTAATATTGAAAGAAGATTTTAAAATTGCAAACAAAGTATAATAAACATTAGAAAATTATAACAACACTTTAAAAATATTTTAAAAATAAAATATATGAATAACATGACATATCACACACATATACACAAATTATAACAAACAAAATATTATTTATATAAATTAAAATAAACAATTTTGTTAAATAAATCAATTTACACAAAATATTGAAAAAAGCATAACTTTCACCATATAAATCAGATTTCAACGAAACGAAAAGCAGTGTTCTTAAAATTTTATTTATTTCATAATAAAAGATAAAATTCAAAAATTTAAATATTTAAATTTAAAAGTCAAAGTTTGACCATATTGACCGAAATCCATATTTTTGGAAAATATTCTATTTATTCATGTTTGAAACTATAATTCATAATAGAATTTTAATTTATATTTAACATAACAAAATTTATTCATTTTAAATAAAAAAATAAAGTTTTAAATCATAAATTCAATAAAATAACTAAAATATACAATTAAAATAACACTACGCCATAGATGGCCTATTGCAACGAAAATACAAGATGTTGCTAGCTACAATGTAACGATAGGTATGTTGATTTTTGTCTATTACAACATTAGCTTCAGGATGTTAGCATAGATATCAACACTATGTTGCAGTAGCTATAGACTTATAAAAATATTATAAAAAATGAGTGCGGGCAGAAAAAAAAGCGGGCTGAAATAATTTTTAACGCGGGAAGCAAAAACAAAGCAGCAAAAGTTAACAAATATTGAAGGGTTTTCCAAACCCTTAACAAAATACGTACTTCGCCGCCGCTCAAGAAAAATAAAATGAACGCAAGTAAAAATTCTCTTGTCAAAATACCAAACACACTTCCTCAATCAAATTTTCAGAAGATACAATCGCAATCCAAATCAATTTTTTCAAACCAAATTTCACAAAATCATTTCTCAATTCAAATTCGTTTCTGGAATTCGCGGGTTTGGTGTTGCGGTTTGTGTTACAGATTCATGTTGCGGATTCTGGAATTCGAGAGCTCTTCGTGAGTTTGATTCGAGGCGAATTTGTGTTATGGATTAGCGAATTGATTTTGCGATTCCAAGTTTGGTTGGAGATTGTGGCTGAGGAGATGGAATTGCCTAGTTGTACACGTCTGTTGATTGGAGGAGAAGTGGGCGGTCGAACGTTGTGATGGAGGACAGTGGTTTCTGGGAACGGAGATGCGGCGATTTGTTTCGGGTGGTGGATTTATGTTGTAAATGAATTAATTTCTATTTTGTAAATGAATTTAATTAACATCAATGCATCTTCATTTTTAGACACTAATAAAATTTGATGATAAAAGGCTCTCTAAACCTTTCATGAATAAAGGCTTCTTCTATATTGCAGACAACAACTACTATGTATGAAGGAGCATATCTTCTAAAGTATGGATGGTAGAGGAAAGTCCTAATTTGTTCATTAAGACTATCAAATGTAAGTTTGTACGAACTTTTGGTTACTCAGATTATTGTTGTTGTAGCGTATTAAGATTTTATTTGTACAAGCTTTTACTTCATACTGTTGATAAAAGTTAACTAAAAACAGCAGAGCAGATGGTTAATAAGCAGAGGTAAGAAAAGCTAGTAAATTTGCAAAATCACACAGTCCATTGTTCTGGTATGGTATGTGTAAAAAGTATTCGTTTGTTTATGTGATTTTTATACTGAAAGGACATGGCGTAACAGTTCTGAAAATATGAATTGATTTAGAACTGTTACATGTTTGCTGTTGTAAATATGCTTTCAATCATGATACTGCCTTGTTTATAGTATGCAGCAACAGCACTTAATTTCCGCATGCTTAGTTTGTTGTCAAGTTTAAACTGGGTGGTAATAATTTTTATGAATTTGTCACTTTTCCAGGCAATGTTATCTTTACTTGCATGCTTCTACTTCCCATTAACGCCATGTTGGGAGTTTATCTTATTGGGATATATTTTGAATAAATCAAGTTGAATGTTATTTCCAGAATGTTACTTCCCATTAACGTGGTTCTGTATGAACCTGAAAACGAGAAAAATGCGACCAATTGTGATGAGTATGCTCTCAAGGAAAGAAATGGGTAGAGATAGTGGTGGTCGTGACCCTTTCGATATCTTCCATTCATTTTTTTGGTGGTGATGGTTTTGGGGGGTAACAATTATTTCTTTAGCATTTGCTTTTTTGTTGGCTTAATCTATATTATTTTTTGTTTTGTAGTTATATGGATGGTGATGAGTAGCAGCTGGTGGAAGCTAATGGTAGGATGACCAGTGTCAAACTGGGATGTGGAGGAATTGATATTATAGTTAAGCAGAATGATGAAAGCATGTCAAAAACCACCGCCGTCTCCACCCAATGGAATAGTTTTCGCTGTTTTGCTAGCTTTGAGGTATAGTTTTGAACATAATTATGCCTAGAATTATGAACTACAATTCTCTCCAACTCAAATGTGAGTTCTTGCAGCTTTTGGCAAACATATTATTATACACCAGCTTTAGTAATTCCATATTCCCTATTTGATTTCAAATCATGGTGATTTTTTGTTGAAAAATAAAGTGAAATGAAAACTACATGAAGTAATTTTGACGTATGTGAGGTTCATTGTTTGTCAGCGTAGACTCTTTAATTATCTTGATGAAGCATGAAACGTGATTTTCACACAACTGTATTTTTAATCAACCGTGTAGTTGAGCTTATTGAAAGTTTTAAGCTCTTATGTCAGTTGTTCTTTTTGCTTTCTACTCGTAATGCAGGTGTCGTTATGCGTTTTTTATTGCAAAGTTCATTAAAATTATAATGTTCGTGCTGCTACATTGTATGCTATTTATATTCATTGTCTACTTTTCGTAATGCAGGTATACATACTTTATTCAATTGAGTACTAGAATTGGGACACCAAATAAACAATATGAAGCCAACAGTTTGAGTAAGTAAATGCATTATACATCACTCCCTTGTTTCCCCAAAAGTATCACTAGAAGATTTGTAACAAGCTGCATCACATTTTAACTCCAGGATATGAAATTGCTTAAATGCCAACAAGATAGTCTCACTAGAACAAAATGTACATCTATAAAAATAATTTTTTAGATCAATTTTTCACAGGCTTCTCAATGCTTGGCCAACTTAGCTTCTCATAGGGATAACAAAGGAACTAATACTGCTGTCGGTCAAGAAGAAGGTGCTCTTGAGGCACTACTGCCGCTAACTTTTCTCTAAATGAAGGTGTATGATAATTTTATAGAATACTTTACCCTCCACTATTATAACCGAAAGTGAAAGGAAATCTTCATCAATTTTAATCGCAATTTATGTCTTCGCCTTTAAGGTGGTTGTTAAGCTACACATATATCTATTGTAAAAATACAAAATTGCCTTTCGTTTTACACTGTATTCATTTAAGCACAGGATGTAGTTTCATGCCCTTTCTTAGTCTGAGTGTTACCACCCTTTTAGAAGGACATAAGGGACAAAATTTATTGTGTGACCGTCTGCATTGATGGCATTGGAGGCACTGGAGGCACTAGAGGTACTGATGGCACTGGAGGCTCGCAAATATGAATGTACTGTTAATAAGTAGAATTTAGTATGTACTGGCTGTAACTATGAATACACTGGCTATGTTTTTAAGTATGTTTGTTATTTTGTACTTGACTAAGTAAAACTTGTGTTGCTGGTTATTCTGAAATGAAAATTTCTTTGTTGCAGTGTAATGTTGCCACTAGATATGATATAATGTTGCAGTATAATGTTGTCATAGATATGATATAATGTTGCAGTACATTTTCAATTTAAATTGCAAAATGTGTTGCCATAGATATGGTATAATGTTGTAGTATGTGATGTTAAATGTGGTAATAAACTGGCAAAGTTTTGCCATTGGATGGTAAAAGTGTTACCATAGATTAATGAATATGGGCCCCACAAAAGGGTTCCGTAAAGGTGGGCCACAGAATTAGTGGGCCCCACAATGTGGGCTCACGTTGCGGCCCAGATTGTGGAGCCCACTTTTTAGTAAATTTGGTACCTGTGGCAACAACAGAATCGATGTTGCCCTAGGATGTTGCCTTTGACTCTAGGGCAACGCGACAAAATGCATCACCGAGAAAGTGTTGCCTTTGCCCTTTTTTAGCTTACAACAACATTTTTTGGCATATCCTGCATCATTCTTGGGTGTTGCAGTATGCAATCTATGGCGTAGTGTAATCACAAAATACAGGGTTGTTACACTCAATCTCACACAACAACTAAGTCTCATAGACTAGTCACGTCTCCAACTTTCAACTTTTTATCCTTCGGCCAAGAAGGAAGCTCGATAGATTGGAGTAATACTCCGCACTACACGAATCAACATCCTCAACACAAACGATAATCAAGCCTACACATATGGCTGCGTACTAAGTGTACGACTAAATAGTTCCTACATCAAGTCGAGGAACTAATATGGCCAAATTTGATTGTCGGTTATTTAACTATCAAAACAAACAAACAAATATTCAGCACCATAAGCGATCACTAGGCCCTTTTAATTAATCTTTTATTAATTAAACCGCTTGCCAAATATTCACTTTAAATTATCTTTAAAAAGATATATTTCCAAACCATTTCAATATTGGAAAACATTTCCATATACTTATTTAATAATAAGTAGTTCACAAATCTATTTATTTTCAACACTTGAAAAATATTACATATACTTAAATAACGATTAAGTATATATTTTATTCTTTTATGGAAAGCATTCTCTTAAACATATTTATTTGGGTCAAAACAAATGTTGTGTAAAACACCGTTACGACAACCCAAAATCACCAGTATAGGGATTTGAAAATTAGATAGATATATAAATCCCATATACTATACAAAACATTTCCTTTTCAAAAATCATTTACTATAACAATAGTGTTATAGTCTATCATTTCCTTACTTCTCGAAAATGCCTATTTCAACAATGAATGTTGAAATCTATGTATTTGATACTTAAAATGTTTTAAAAGATCTTTAAACTATTTAACTCTATTTAAAAGATCACTTTCCAAAACATTTATTTTAATGTAAAAGATTATTCACTATCCAAAATTGTGAATATAATTCATTTACCAAATCCAATATTTCTACACACTTATTATAGGATAATCCACTGTCCAAAATCGTGAATATAATTCCTATAATAAACTCTCTTATTTAACTTATCAAATTCAGTTGATTTCAGATTTATAAAACAATGTTTATAAATTCCATTTATAATTTATAAAAATTCCAATTCATAAAATCTTTTTATTAACCAACTCCATTTATATCCCATTTATATGCCAAAAATCCAAATTATAAGTTAATTACTTATAATTCTCTTTATTCACAAATTCATTCTTTTTATAACTTCATAAATTTTAAAAAATCTATAAATCTTATTTACTTATAAAATACATTTAAAATAAATCAAAAAAATCTCAATTTAAACTATTTACAAAATAGTTAACTCCATATTTCAAAAATCATATTTTGATTATCTTTTACAAAAATCATAATTTTTATAACATAAAAATTATAACATTTATTTATTCAAAATAAATTCTTTTCCTTTACAATTCAAAAATTAGTAAAAAGTATATTTAAAAATCACTTGAAAATCCTTTTTAATTTGAAAATCATCGCTTTAATATTTTAAATTATCAAACATAGGCCCAATGCTGCAACAACACCAAACACCTCAATCACGACATCTAATTCATCATATATCATATGATAACAACATATATATTAGTATTTGTAAATAAAACCAACACTGGTGAGGAATCCAGTTGGATCCCTCCAACCTGTCACCAGCAACAAATATACATATTAGAATATGTGTACAATGTCCGCTTCGAGGCAGATACACGTACAAATGGTCATCCGCTCATACACAGAAACGTATGGTCTCATCTTCTCTAATAGGCAGAAATATATCCAAATACCAATATATATATATATATATATATATATATATTATATCATATATCATCCAAACAATCATCAATCAACATAGAATAAATTTATTCTTACTTATATAAAAATATCAGTGAGTCAGAAAGAGCGAGTAGTACTCACATTGCTTCTAACAGCAGTTGCAGCGTTTTATTCCGAATAAAATTATACAAGGGTTTAATTTTACCCAAAAATTTTACTAGCTTCAATCAACTCCAAACTAGCTCTAAAATGTAGTACCCGTCAATACAGACCAATGCAATTTGTTTCGTCGAAAATGGACCTCATATGAAGAAGTTATGCAATTTTAAAGTTTGTACGAATTAATATATAAACTAATTTCACAATTTTCTTTTTCTTCAACCCTTTTATATCATGGCCGTTCGTTTCAATATCATAAAATCTAGGCCGATGAACATCTTCTTTTCCCTCACGTACAACTTTGATCAAAAGAAACCCATCCCTCATCGTCTTTGACCACAAATTCCACCACCCATCGACTTGACGACAATCGACTACCACCAATGCAAAGGCCTCGCTCTCCAGCAACCATGGCCAAAGGCCGGCCACCCCATGACGGGCCACGACCACCCTATCAAGCACGAACAAACCCTAAAACGTAGCCCATAGTTTCCTCCTCATCACACAAAATTCGATCACCACCGTTGAATCGTCGCCCTCTACAGTATTGTAATCGAAGCTTTTTGCTAATTGTTTATGGATTTAGAGATTTTGAGAGAAAAAAATTCGAAATTCTCGGCCATTGAATATTAAGGTGGCGGTTAGCCCTAGCTCTATTAAGGTTTTGGCAAAAAAAAGTTATGAAGTCCTTTTGTAGAAAATTTACGTGTACTATTTACCCGAAAAAATTTTGAACTCAAAACGAGGCGCGCCGCCAGGCGTTTAAAATATTTTACTTTTATTTCGAACACAATGGAATATATATCTGGAGCCAATTCGACCGTATTTGGAAGATAGATTTTCGAATCGACTATTTAATTTAAAATTTACTAAAAAAGATTTCTACGCGTTTTAGCTTGCACCGATTAAACCGTAAATTCGAATAACACGAAATTTGAAATCCTATAATATTATAATATTACGAATCCAGTGAAACTGGTTTCGTCGAAATCCAAGATTGTTTGAAAAATGTCAATTTTTTTGCGTTAATTAAATATTAAAATATTCAATTTCAATAAATTAACGTTTAAATCAATTTTAAAAGTTTACAAAAATCATTCTAATTCAAATATAATTTAATACAACTTTATAAATTATTTTCATTCACTTTAAATTCAAATTCCAATTATTTCTACAATTTCAAATATTAAATTAATTAATTGGATTATGCAATTAACTCACTATATTTCAAATACAAGTTATTCAACTTGTAAAATTAACTTATGAATATTTAAAATTAATTAAATATACGAAGTTTAAATGACTGAAATTCTGGGTCGTTACACTGAGAGTGTGAGACTTTTAGGTTTTTGGACGAATAAACTCCCGGAGACGTGCAGGAGGGAGTGTTAGCTATATAGAAGCTATTTTGTGTATTCTGCTATGATGTACTAAGAATGTAAAGTTCATATTATTAGTTCTATGATCATCATAAGGGGACATCTTCGTACGTCGCTCTTATTAGATTTTGTACATGTATATGTGATCTGAACGTGGTTAACGTATGAGATTATATAATTAAATCTTAAATTATAAATTGCATGAAATGAGAAATTCTGCTATTGGAAGTTTAAATTTTTTTCATATTCATATGTTTATGTGTATTAATATTAACTATGTCGTATTCGATCGTCAGAAAATAACAACGACGGATGACTGCTGCATTAGTAACGGTTGACCTCAGAAGACGGCAAGTTACACCATTGCTCTGATTGATTCCCAATGACATTAATCTTTCTAGTAATTGGTTTCTTCATCTTTAATGGATTAGATCTGAGTTATTCTTGACGAAAGCATCAAAAATGTTGGTCCAAAATATGGGCCAATGCCCCGAACATCAATATCCAAGAGAGTCCAAGTCATCGGATGCGATTCTAAACTTGCACCATTATAGACACTCCATATATTCTTATGGATTCTTCTTTTTTCAAAGGATCATATCAGTGATGGTCATATGATGTATTATCGATTAATCACAATAAATAAACACTAATAAAGCAATATATATCGATTTCATAACAAATTATGCGAAGCAAAGAAGAAAACTAGAGAAAGAGGGTAGAAACAATGCAATTTTAATAGTAGTTTGGCAAGTCTCTAACCGACGTCCAATTTGATTTTTTTGTTATTGAGATTTTGTTAATATAGTAAGAAAAGAATGACTTACAGATCATATTTGTTTGGTGTTTCGTAAAATTTACCAAAGAAATGATATAAGAGTTGAACAAATTTATTTGAATTTGTGTAGATCTAATGATAAAGAAACCAAAATTCAAACTTAAAAGCAAGTGTATCATAGATAACAATCTATATAGTAAATTAAGCTCAAAGTTGAAAGCAAAAGGAATTCTAAAGTTTATTGTTCTCTTTAACCCTAGATTGACATTCAAAACAAAATTTCGATTCAAAGCTAAGGCTGTAAATTTCATTGACAACGTCAAAATCTTAAAGTATAGAAACCTAGATTCAAGCACAAATTAAATCAAATTACAACAAATGGAAATTAACTTGAATTCAAACTTAAATAAATGAAAAATTCCTTTGGCTTAGAACCTTTGTTGGACTTTGTACTACTGTTCTTCATTTTAAACAACTTGGTAACAATGTGAATTTTTGTTAGATTTTCATAGTGTATATTTTGGTTTGAAATTGCATTCTTTTCCTTAGATTGGGAGAAAAATAAACATGGTTAATATAAAAGATTATGCAGAATTGGGATTCGTCCCGTATTTTGAGTTTTCAACGTGAAAAAAAAATCCTTGTTACGAACATATTTTCATGTACACGCCTATTTTTAGTTTCGACAAAGAAAAAATTGTTTTTCGAAAACTAAATCTGAATATTAATTATATGTTTTTATGATCAAAACTAATTTTTACAATATTTTCAATTATTTGCATAGCAATTCAGAATCTTCAAATATTCGTAGAGTTTTCCATAAATATCATAAAACATAAAAATATGTTTTTTTTCTCTAAAAACCTGTTTTTGGGAAAGAAAGGCTGTGTATTCTAAAACTTAGTGTGTGTCATGGAAATTTCCAAAGAGTATTTTGGTAAATCTTAAGAAACTAAATAAATTAAAACTGCTTATTTGAGTTGGATGCTCAGCTCCATTCCTAATTTTAATATTTAATCAGACTCTCCTTGTGCTTTAACCATTTTACTATTTATTGATGTCCCTTTAGTAATATACAATTTAATCACTTCTTCTGTTAACAACTAAAGAAAACTAATGTAGTAGTATAATGTAGTAGTCCTGCTGACATCTGTTTCGAAGGATTTCCTATCAGCAACTAGTTTAGACTAGTCGGCACTACTATGCACCAGCAGCACATTGCCTAAATTATGTACGGACGTATAAGTATGAACAGGAAGAAAAGAAAAAAAAAAAATTGGAATCGTTGCACCATCTAATTGCGTTAGGACATTATACTATGGTCGACTAACCCTTTAACCAAAAGAGTACAAACAAAATTAATATTCATGCAACAGATCCTAACTAAAATATTAAAAATTCTCCCACAAATATCCGGTAGTTGAACGGTAGCTAAACTAAATGCCAAATGTTTCACCATCAACTGATTGAGTTGTTTGTTGTTAGGCTTAAACCCTAGATTAATAGATAACAAAATATCAAAATCCAGGCTACTCACTCAGTGATCTGACGGGTTAATCAAATAACAGTTTAAATTATTTATATTCGTTTTCATTTGGAGATAATTTTGCGGTTGGATGTTTTGTTTTTGTACCGAATGCCTTGGCAGCCTACCCTTTTTTATTCTGCCGTTACAAATTCATTTATTCGTCTCCCATCGTATATACGCACGCACCAAAGGAGTATCCAGCAGTCACTGAGTTGCATTTGAAGTTGTTTACCAAAACCACATTTATGATTTATTTGTTGATGTTCCTGCATTTTCCAACAACTTGTCAAAGAACAAAATAAGTTGCGTTTGACACTAAGATATAAATCATATATAATAATTTTTTTTTTTTTTTTTTTTTTTTAGATTTGTTCCAACTATTTGGTTCAGTAAATCTGAACCAACATATTAGCTTCATTGCTTCTTACTTTTGATTCGGCAAAACACACTGCATCTTCGAAGTCACCATCACTGGACGAGATATTTCGGGCGGTTCTCTTCAATGCCGAACGAAATACCACCGAACGAAGTAGCTCGTTCGGTCTTCACCCTCCACCGCTCCAACTCCACCGAACCAAAATAGTGATTTGGCAATTCTTCCTGAAGCTTGCTTCCGCTTCTAGGGTTAGGGCTTCCTCCTTCCTCATCGACGATTTTCCAATGGCCTTGCTTCTTCTTCAAATCGCGAATTGGAATTCAGGTATCATTCTAACAATCGTTTGGCAACCTCGCTCTCCAGTTGATCGTTGTCCCACCAATGTTGAACACATATCCGGAGGTTGACTTCCTTCAATCTCTATCACTGGCATAGTCGGAATCACAAAATCCAACCAAGCTGAAATATCTTCCTCTGCCGCCAAAGACAAGTCCATGGTTTGGAGTTCCTCTGAAGTATCTGAAGGTACACTTCACCGCTTACCAACGCGTCTTCCCTAGATTTGCACAAAACTACCTGCCAATCCAACCGCCTGTGCAATGTCAGGCCTAGTGCAGACCAAGGCATACATCAAGCTGTCAACTGCACTTTCATATGGGACATTCATCATATAAGTCTTGTCATTTTCCGAGATTGGAGAGTCTTTACTAGGAAGGTGTATGTGCAAAGGCATGGGTGTGCTGGTTGCCTTTGCCCCGTTCATGTTAAGCTGAGCAAGCACCTTTCGAATGTACTCCTTTTGAGTGAGCTCAAAACTCCTAACTTTCTATTCCTTTGGATTTCCATAACCAAAATTTTCTTTGCTTCTCCAAGGTCTTTCATTTCGAATTCCGCTTTTAGCTTTAGCTTCAAACTATCGATTTCAGCTTTATCCTTGGAAGCAATCAACATATCATCCATGTTCAAGAGTAGGTAAACTCATCTACCATTCTTTAAATGCTTGAAGTACACACAAGCGTCTTTGATGCTACGATCAAAACCAAGTGAAAGCACAAAAGAGTCAAAGCTCTTGTACCATTGTCTAGGCGACTGCGTAAGTTCATACAAAGACTTCTTCAATTTGTAAACCCAATTTTCTTTCTCATCTACAACAAATCCTTATGGGTGCTTCATGTAGATGGTCTCATCTAAGTCTCCTGCAAGAAAGCGGTTTTCACGTTCAATTGCTCCAGCTCCAAATCATGAGCTACGACGATAGCGAGCAAAATACGGATGGACGTTTGCCTCACTATTGAAGAGAATATCTCATCATACTCCAATCATTTTTTTGTGAAAACCCTTAGCAACTAGTCTAGCCTTGTATCTCCCATCATTATTCACTTTGAATACCCATTTACAGCCTATGGCTTGGTTTCCTTGAGGAGATGGTACCAAATCCCAAGTCTTATTCTTCTTCAACGACACTATCTCCTCTTCCATAGCATACATCCACTTCGAACTGTCGCATGGCTTCAAAGCTTCATCAAGGTATAGCGGCTCCTTATGGACCACATGCAGAGAATTGTCAAACTGATCACCAAGGCTAAGGTTCGCAAACTACCAATCGACATACATTTCGGGCGGCTTAATAGTCCTACGACTGATCTGGGTAGGTACTACTTCGCCTAAACTCCTTTTAGCTCCACCTTGAACTGAACTTTCTCTAGATTCATGCACATCACCAATACTACTAGAAGGTACCTATGGACGGTCATGTGATGTTTCATCAACCGCGTTTTCCTTGACAGCATCAACAACAACTCTACTAGTTGGCTGTAGCATGGGAACTTTTTCCATCTCCTTAGGCCTATCAGAATCTTCTAATGTGATAGGTAGCTTCTCCTTCGGATAGAACATAGCAGACTCGTCAAAAGTGACATGTCTGGAATAAACAATCTTTCGATCAGCAGGTTTCAAATTCAATACCCTTTGATACCACTGGCATATCCCATTAGCATGCTCTTATATGCTCTAGCCTCCAACTTGTCGTCATCTGTATGGTGATCATACACATGACAATCAAAAATTCGAAAGCAACCAAGATACACTGCTTTATCTCTTCACCTTTCCTCTAGAATCTTTCCATTTATGGCTGAGCATGGAATTTGATTTACGATATGCGCTGTAGTTGATAATGCTCAGCTCAAAAGCCTGTAGACAAGCCCGCCGCCAATCTCAAACAACAAGCCTTCTCTAGTAGGGTCATGTTCATGCTTTCTGTAACCACATTGGATTGCGGATCACCGGGTGTAGTGAAATATCTCTAAACGTCATTCTGTCTACAGAAATCGAGGAACTCCATAGAGACAAATTCACCGCCATTACCAGATTTTAGCACTTTCAACCTAGAACTAGATTGGTTCTCAATAAGCACTTTCGAGTCTTTGAACTTCTCAAAACTTTCTGATTTGGACTTCCTCACATACACCCATACTTTCGGAGAAAAGTCATCAATGAAAGAGATAAAATACTTTGCTCCTCCAAGAGAAGGAGTTGCAATCAATCTCTAGACATCTGCATGCACGTACTCAAGTATTTTCCTCGATCTATGGAGTCCAACTTCAAAAGATACTTTAGTTTGCTTGCCAGCACACATTCTTGGAAAAAGTCCATCTTATCGAAGCTTTCTCCTTTGATCATCTTCCGTATCTGAAGCAACTCTAAGCCCTTCTCTGAAATACGATTCAACCTAAGATGCCAAAGCTTTGTAGCGTCCAATACACGAGAACTCTCTACTCCAATACATGACTCTCCAAGAACTGTGGTTCCTTTCCAACAAATATAGATTTCGGAACACATCTTCTTTCATAAGAACTAGTGCACCTTTCGAAACCTTCAGACTATTCTTCTCGATAGTTACCTTGCATCCCAAGATGTCAATTGTCCTAAAGAAATTAAGAACTTTCGAAGACCTGGAACATACCGGAGACCTTTCAAAGTGTGTACTACTCCATCAAACATCCATGATCCCCACTGTACCTTCACCCATTGCTCTATAGCTAACATCATTAACCATAAGAATATAGCTTCCCTCTCGTCCAACGAAAGAACTAAAGTAATCCTTATTAAGCATTATATGAAACGACGCCCTCGACTCCAGCACCCAATGGTATGAGACATCCGACACTACTGTAGACAACACATTATCGGATACAGACTTATCCACCACAAGTGATGAAGATCCGTCTTCTTCCTTTTTCTTCAAATCTAGACAATCCTTTTTCCAATGATAAAGTTTCTTGCAGATAAAGCACTTTCCGTCCTTAGACTTTCCTCTCCTGCCATTACCGAGTTTCCTGGACTTGGAACGCCCTCTAGAGTGCCCATTCTTCTTATATTATCTACCTCTTTCATACAAAAGGTCGTGACTACAACTTTCATCTCTACTTCCTTCACTTATCTCCTTTATCTGATCTCTCAAGCCCTCAGATAGAAGGCCTGACTTCACATCTTCCACTGTCAATGTATTTCAAACGAAGATAAGGCTAGTAGCAAAACTTGTGTAACGATTTGGAAGAGACACAAAAGAATCATTGTCATTTTCTCCTCATCCATCTTCAAGTCAACAATCTTCATCTTCATCATGAATTCATCAAAGAAATTAAGATGTTCCTTCATTGAAGTACCCTCTCTCATCCGCATGGTGAAAAATGTCTTTAGTAATATCAGACGGTTAGTCAGAGATTTCTTCAAGTAGAGATTTTCCAACTTGGTCCAAATGCTCCTAGAAGTTGTCTTACTGCTAATGTCTGAGATAACATTCTCTCCCACAACTAGTTGTAAAGTAGTAAACGTCCATTTCTCCGTCTCCTTCATTTCTGTGACTGAGATGTCAGCCGTCAACTCCTTAGGTGCAAACATTATTGGATGAACTTCATTCCTTATTAGAACAGCCTTCATCCTCCATTGTCACTTTTCGAAATCTTTATCCCCATTCTATTTCTCAATTGCTAAATCTAATCCTTACGCGATATACATCCCTCTATTATATGATCTTATAACAACTGGAGTCGCTTCATCTTCTGCCATAACGTCTAACACTCCTTAACCAGCCTTGTAGATCTATACCTGACTGTTGAAGAAAATCCCTTCAGATGATTAGTCTAAGGGGGTAAAAAAACCAACACAGCGGAAAACAGCTAGATCGTGATTGTAATGAAACGAAACAAACAGAGATAAATACCAGAACAGAAATTAACAGATCTATGCAATGCAAAAAAATAAATAACACCAATATTTAAGTGATTTCACTACCGCAAGGCAGTGTATGTCCACTTGGGGAGAGGAGATTTTATTAATCACTAAAAGATTAGAGTTACAAGAATGATTCACTTTTAGAGGCCATATATAAAAAGAATTGACAATACAGACAAAATTCTGTAGAGTTTCAGCTCTCTAAGATGGCTACTATTGTTGTTCAGAAGCTCCACTATTTATAGAGTGAAGAAATGAATGGGGCTAGCTGCTATATAGCAACCCTGAGGTTTGGTTTGGCACATCCAGTCCAACATGATTTGGTCTGGCAATCAGTAGCATTTGGTTCGACAAACAACACTCAAGATCTGAACCGGCATGGTCCAATACCAAACCAATATTTGGTTTGACCTTAACTTCTAGAGCGTCAACCTAAAACGTCGAATCAAATATTTGAAGCGATGCATCACTCTATTTGGTTCGGTCAACTTCTTGAATCTGGACAGGCATATTAGCTTCACCGCTCCATACTTTTGGTTCAGCAAAACACACTACGTCTTCGAAGTCACCACCATCGAACGAGATATTTCATCTGGTTCTCCTCAATGCCGAATGAAACACCACCGAACGAAATATCTCATTTGGTCTCCACCCTACACCGTTCCAGTTCCACCGCAAAATAGTGATTCAACAATTCTTCCTGGAGCTTGCTTCCGCTTCTAGGGTTAGGGCTTCCTCCTTCTTCATCGACGCCTCTCCAATGGCCTTGCTTCTTCTTCAAATCGCGAATTGGAATTTAGGTATCATTCTATCATGAATCTTAATGGGCCTTAGTATGCTAACTAGCATTCAATTCAATCTATTTATTTTGCAGGCAAACAAAATATTATTATTTTGTACAAGCAAGCTGGATTATAGTGTTCGTTCTACTTTTACAATGAATATAACTGGTGGCACAGATACTTCAACAACTATAAAAGAAAAAAATATGATGAAGTATAGAAGAAAAACTACTATTGAAATAATCAAAAGACTATTCCTCATCATAAGAGGAAGCAACACACCCATCATCAAATGAATTGATTCCAATCACATGTTTGTAGAACCCAGGTTTGCTTATCTAAGTACCATGATATCAAGTGCGATGACATATTTGTGCTAGTGCTTGATTTGGTTAATTTATTGTTTCCCTTCAGGACTATTGAAAATATCAAAGGAGGGGTAGAAACAAGTACACTTCTCTTGCGCACCCATATTCACTTCAGCGCTTTCAGCAAAGGAATTTTTTGAACTTGTGCGATCTCAATGTTTACCTTCATCAAAGGGATGACGGGTGTCGCCTCAATGTGATGCTTGCGAATACCACCAAATGTCCAAATGAATATGGAAGGTTTCCACTTATAACTAACTTCCATTATTGCAACATGCCCGGGGGTTGGTTTAATGGGTAGAACATTTGGCAACAACTTATCTTAATTAATTTCAATCAAGGCCCTTGCATAAACTAACTTATTAGCCCTAACCTTTCTAGCATAAAAATAAACCAAATCATCAATCGGAATTGATAACCAATCAATACCAGTCATAGATTGTAACACGGATGGAATTTTGGTGAATTGAACCTAGGTGGATATTGATAATGCCTATTTTTTTAACAAAATCCACTGAAGGATTCCAACATGTAACAATGAAAAGTTTCCCTAGTATAATAGTAGGCTTTGCTTCAAGGATTTTGGATCTACCATCAGAACATGAAAAATCAAAGTAAAACATAGAACTGTCAAATTTTATTTTAATTTTTCCTTTTAGTTTCCAATGCCTAATCAAGTGGGATTTAATAGCCTAATAAAGGGGATTTTGATCAAGAAAAACCCAATCAGTTGATTGTGCCAAAATTGGGAACCAACCTCAATAACTTCTAAAAGTAGAATATTAATATCATTGATGGATTTTAATTAAAATGAGCGAGGGGTATACTCACCAGCATTATATGGTTTTAGTGAGAAAAGTAAAGCCCAACATAAAGGAACGTTTCGATAATCAATAGACTTGTATTTTCCCTTCATGTAGTAGTAGGAATAGGATCGACGTTTAAATCTTAGCCATTGCCGGGCAAGGCATCATCGTTCTTTGGATTTGCTAAGGGAAACTCTTTGTAGATTTAGCTGGCTTCGTTAAATAGTTATCAATTGGAGAAGAGGAAGTTGCTACATTAGTAGATAGATCCTCGACCAGTCCAATTGCAGCGATATAATTCATACTTATGTACAATTCCGACAACTTCACAGTGCTATTGCCATTAACAACTTCGTTGTCTAGAACCCTAATAAGGATCGTGTCCTCATTAGCAATATTAGTGAGAGCGGAGATAAGGGTTGCAGGTGTAGCAAATCGTTTGTTGGATCTTGTTTGGGATGTAGAAGAAATCGATCGATCAAGAGAGGGGGTAAAAACATGATTTACTTTTCCTATTCTTCAGCATACGGGATCTGGGATGGCAGGAGATAGATGAATGTGGGAGAAGGGGTTGAAGACGAACATTAGTGGAGGAGATGAGTAGGATGATAAAAGGAAAGAAGTGAAATCTAGATCTTCATTCGCCATAAAGAGGCGGACATTTTATTTAGAGTGATTTAGGTTAAGGTTTTTACATATATGATCCAATCTATCTATCAAATAAAATAATATGTTTTATTTAAAATTATTTTACATTTACTAATTAATTTGGTTGAATTTTTTTCGAATAAATCATACGTACATTCAACAACATGACAAGATGGTACAATGTTGTATAAGCACGTGTATAAGTATATATAAATATAGATATTGAGATTTTATATCTATCTTATATATATATATATATATTATACTTACAATGCATATTACTACTTCATGATTCGAAATTATAAATGTCTAAGGGTGTGCGTGCACACTAGTATACATACATATATATACATATATATTTAAATATACAATAATATGTGTATATTATTTGTATACGGATTACACATGCACACATACATATATACGTACATACATATACATAAATACATACATAAATACATATATATGAAACAAATAAATACAATAAATAAAAATATATATACATATATATATATATATATGTATGTATGGGACAAATAAATATGATAAAAACAGACATCTTCGGAAGAATTATTGCTTTTAAGAGAAGGTGAAAAATTATATTAGATCACGATCTAATCAAATCAAGATCTAAAAAGGAAAGTGAAAAATGTGACACTTTAATTTATTCCACCTTTATCTTTTACAAATACTCAATTAACAGTATATACGGTCTCTAAAAATTATTCTATACTCATCCATTAACAAAATATCTTATTGTTAACATTTCATACTTAAAAAGCGTATAAACATAATGAAAACAAGATTATTACAAAGCATTGTCATAATTAATATATAGCTTCCACAACATTATTAAATTAATTAAATATTTCATATATATATATATATATATATATTTGTAAATGTATATGTACATATGTATGTATGTATGTTTGTATGTATACACATACATTATAATTAAGAATTTAAATTTCAAATAAATATATTTGGCTAATCAATATGAATGTATAAGTCTGAAAATAAAATTAACAAAACCGAAAGTTATAACTTAACATTGACCGGCACCACTATTCTAGTGGTTTGGTGCTTCGATTTTTGTGTGAGAGGTCACAAGTTTGAATCTTGCGTAGTGTGATTCAAACATATATTGACAAGTAGTATGTTGTATACTACCTAAGACTTGTGGTACTAATATATAATATCATCTAATGATCCAATTCAAACAATAAAGATGTAACTTAACATTGTTTTACTAATTGAATAGCATAAAAATAAATACATATACATAATTCAATTTTTTAAATATTGAAACCACAATTATGAACAACTTAAATTGTGAAACCATATGAAAATTTTATTATAGCAAAATCAAATTTTCATAAACATCCATATTAGATCCAATATACATTAATAATACACAAAATTAAAATCAAACAAAAACTTGGTTTTGCGTTTAAATGAAAATACACAAAAGGTTTTAGGTTAAATTCAATAAATGGCAATTCAATATACATATTTGTGAATCTGGCAGGGGTAATCATCATGAATGAGCAAAGAAAAATGGGATTGAACCTAAGAGAGATTCTTGCCCTTCATAACAATTTAATTTCCAAATCATCTCCAAGATCTGTTGAATCGTCACTCGAACTTGCTAGAATAAGATGAGCCACGTGATTTAATTTTTCTTGATGATTTTATCTTGTAGTTTTGATAGAGAAAATTTCACCTAAGGTAGTGTGAAAATGGTGGCTAAAGATTAAGGAGTAGGAGAAAAGAGAATCGAAGTTGGCAAATGAATGAGAGGATTTTGCTTCAAGGAGAAAATGAAAAAAATTCTCACTCTCTTTTTAATACTTCCTCTTTTAATTCCCCCAATCAATCCTCATTTAAATCATATCTATATCCCTTCCTCTCTAGTACGGTTGACCACATCATTCCATCACATGGATCATCATTTCCAAAAGCCTTATTAAGCAGTTAAACATATTTTGAAACCTATTTAAATATATTTCGACGTCGTATATTGCTAAATGTAAATATAACTTTTATATTCACATGAAATAGTAACCAACAACACCCAAAACAATAAAATAAATTAATTATAAATATTTCTTGAATATTAATTAGTTTAATTAATTTATAACACTTTATAAATTATTTAAATTATGTGGTTTTTGGAAAAATTCATGAATGCAGTTGGTTGACTCAGAGGTGTAAATTAATCAACGATCAATATTGAATAATTAGAATATTAACATTCATATGTCACCTTAGTTAGTTGTGTGACAATTTGGTCGAATTTTTCGCTTATGGACCTTTTAGTAAATTCATATTTTATATTATTTTAAGTAGTATCAATAGTGACAATAATTTACACACATTCTCTTTGCTAATACTATAGCACATTAGGATGTATGAAGTCGAGTATTGGTCAAACATCAATATTATCCACATTCACATCATCAGGCCATAAAAAAAGTACTCGGTTCAAGTGTGACATTTATTATTGACCGTTCTACCCTAGTTAGAGATTTTGACTTTGGGTTGACTATGATACGAACTTCGCACAATCGAGTAGAAAAATTCTCCATTGAATAGTATTTCGCTTTCAATGCTTCAACTCAATTCCAACTATAAATGCTTGATAAATCGCCGTGACATGATTTATCTATAATCAAAGTGGTGTATTCATATTAAAGTTGCATAGTATTCTCAAATTAAGGGAACTGTGTAAAATTATCACGCTGAGATTTTCTATTTGACCTAGTTGTTATCAACCAATAGAAAACTCTCAAACGTCATACATAATTATCCAATAACTAGGGGTACGTTACCCCTTGGTGCCCCCAGGGGCTATGAGTAATACATTGTCTAATATTTTGGAGAATTACATACTCTGGTCTTAAGAATATGTCAATATCCTTTCTCGAAATATATTGATCGAGAATATTTAAAACAAAAAATTATTTATCCTACGATTAATTACTCACGATTACAACTATTTGCAACTACAATCACATAACATTATTTAAGGATATTCTTATTAATATACTTTAAATTAGTTAATTATATTACAATATAACAAAGTATATAACTTAAATCCAATAACTTTATAACAAAAAAGATTGACTATAGAGTTAGATATATGTAAAAAAATGTAATTGAGTCTAGGGTATAATAAGAACTTCAATCTGCTATTTGCGCTTGGAATGAATTATGGAAGTTAATCCCTTTCCTAGCATATTTACTTTATATTGCGTTCTTAGTATCGCCTCCATGATAAGGAACTTAACTTTGATTTATCAACTTTGTACAAATAACCATATTTTCATGCGAAGCTTATGAAAACCATGACAAACTTATTAATGTGTAAGTACTTAAATAGAATATATGGGTCGCGAACTACTTCCTCTTTGGCTATCTCATCTACTAATATTTTTGACTATCAAAACTATTTTTCTTGAGTGAAACTCTTAACTAGGTCATCCATAACTCACTTTTATGAAAAGTTATTTCTAAGTTCCCTTTACTGTTTTCCAGTTCGTTTTCTTCTTTCACACGTTAATGCATGTTCATGCAATAATGGTGATAAACTTTCATTTTCTACTTCTATATATGTTATCTTCGACGCATCTTTTTTCACTTCTTTTCTACAATGTAGGGTTCTCTCAATTCGTGGCAGCTGCACCGGAAGACTGATTGATATATGACATTTAGTTTGTTGTGTTACCTCGATTCCACTAAGAAATCAAACAAAACGCCTTGGCTTTCACAAAACATTTTATGTATGAGAATTAGTTTTCAAGATGGTTTTTAACACTGTTTTAATAGGATTGTGTTTGATTTAGTGTTTTCTAAGTGTATGACTTGTTTTTTCTAATAAAAAGGAAAATAAGAAAAATTGGAAGTGGACAAAACAATGGTTAGGAATGATCGAAGCTTGGTTCTTTTAGACGATTGGTTAAAAGAAGACGATGATTAAAGAGTGCGCTCTAGTGGCACAATTTAAAGGGAGAATGAAAGAAAAACATTTACAAAAATAGAATAAAATGGGAAAACATAGGGAAAAAAGAATGTGTTCGTATGCGTATTAAAAAGGGAATAAAAGAGGTAATGGAAATGAGTAATAATTATTTTATTATTATTAATTATGTTGTTAGTGTATTAATTATTTATGTTGGAAAAAAAGACAAGTTTTATTATATGTATTGAAAAAAGACCATAATACTCATTCATTAATTAACATTTCCACGTCAGACATTAACATAACATTTTAATTCGTTCATCTTAACGAGGCAAAATGATGGGGTCATGACAATGGCGTTGGAAGAGCTCGACGCATCTGATGCGACTTAGATAGATAATTTCCATGGATGGCTAATATAGTTCTATTCTTGCTTTCTATTTTGAATGGTTCATCCAAATTCCGGATAGCCATGCTTGTCTTTTTCATTTTCTACTAGAAAAGATGTATTGATTGGGTAGAAGAACGAAAGAGTAAGCAAATAAGAGAAGTATGCGGCTAAAGAATATGAGAAGCAGATTTAACCAAGCCTCACAACCAAAGCAGGATGAAAGGCAAAAGCCCATTAAGGGACCAAAGTCCATTTCTTAATTTTCTATACAGCTGTGTATAATTTACACTTATAAATACGAAAAAATGTAACCAAAACAAGTAATGATCTATAATTCTTCTTCAATAAAAAATGTAAAATTCCTTTTTGGTATCAGAACTAACTCATTGCCTAATGGCAACATCTCAAAGAGTGAGAAACTCATCAGAATCTTTCATCATCATTTGAGTTTCATACCCAAATCTAAAGTGTTATACCTCGCCAGTATTGAATCTGGCTGCATCAGCACTCCAAATTGGATCTTGAGGAAAAACAGCAAGAAATCAGTCTTTCTCAAATCGAGAAATTCATCAAACAGATCACAACATCAAAAGAAAGTGCCACCCAACAAATCTCATCAGAATACCATCACCTGAGACTTTGTGGTTGCATCATACCTAGGCCAGTGATTCCGTTATGTCTCAGCAATTGAAATCTTGATTGAGTTTAAACTGTTTCTTGATAGTTTTTCATCCCTGTCTACTCAAATTCTTCATCTCTATGTTCTTGGTGTTAGTCTTCACCATGAGCAATGAATCCAACACTGCATCATCAGAGGATGCAAACAACTCTCAGCAAACTTCAACGACAGCCGAGAACCTTATCAAGACCATCATCGGCCCACAAAGTCAACTCGTAACTGTCCATCTAGATGAAGATAACTATTTACTATGGAGGATTTAGGATGAAACTGCCATTCAAGGTTATGGACTTGAAGAATACATTCTTGGTACCATCACAATCTCATAAAAATTCATCAATGTTTAGGAAAACAAAGTTGTCAGTAAAGAAGAATACACAAAGTATCACAGACAAGACAGACAGATTTGTTCATGGCTACTATCGTCCAAAAACACAAAATTACTGTCACATGTAATAGGATGCAAAACTGCTAATGAATTATGGACAACAGTGGAAAAAGTTTTTAACACCCAGTCTGCAGCAAGGTTATGTACCACAAAAGACAACTTCAAAACATCAAGAAAGACAATCATACTATGACAGAATATCTGTCCAAGATTAAAACAACATGTGACCTTCTTGAAGGTGTAGATCATAAAGTTTCAGATTTAGATCAAATCTTGACCATACTCAATGATTTAAGTGATTAATATGAATCGGTAGTTGCTGTGATAGCTTCTCAAAAAGTTTGCCATCAATAGATGATGTACACTCAATCTTGCTGGCACATGAAGCAAGAATTGACAATAAAAGGCCACAAGAATCAGACTTCTCTATCAACTACACGACTAATAAAGAAAAAAAAATCAAAACAACAGCAAAACTGAACAAGGAAATCAAAAAGGTGGCTACATTAACAGATCAAGAGGAAGAGGAAGATGGAGCAACAACAACAAGCCAAAATGTCAGATCTGTGAAAAAGTGGATCACACAGCAGTAAAATGTTATTTCGAATACTCTAATCAGAATAATAACATTCAGAGGAGCAACAACTACAATGTTAATTTGGCATAAAATAGTGACAGTCAAAATGATAACAGCAACAAAGGTCAGAGCTGGAACAACACTGCCAGAGCTGAACACATTCAGGATGAATCCTGATATCCAGACTCCGGGGCCACAAATCATATCACCAACAACCTTGATAATATAACCTTTAGATGCAAGGAATACAGAGGTAATCAAACAATTTGCATGGGGAATGGTAAGTGTGTCAAAATTTCTCATACTGTAATGCATATATTAGAGGTAAAGCAGCTATTCTTGCATAATTTACTAAGAGTTCCAAAAATAAAAAAGAATCTTATAAGTGTATCTAAGTTTGCTCTTGAAAACAATGTATATTTTGAGTTTTATCCTAACATGCTGACTAGGGATATTCTGTTGCAGGGCGAAACAACAGAGATACATTTGATCTTTGGCAGTATAAACTTGGTTACCCAAGTAGTAAAGTTGTAAGACAAATTCTTGTTGAAAATAAAATAAAGTTTAATGATATTCCCTTACCTTTTGTACGTACTTATTGTCAAATGGGCAAGAATCACAAGTTAGCTTTTAATGACTCATCAACACAATACACTAAACCATTAGAATTAGTTGCCACCGATTTATGGGGTCCTGCACCCATATGCTCAGATTTTGGATTTAGGTACTATATTTCATTTGTAGATGCATATTCAAGAGATACTTGGATATACTTCTTAAAAACAAAGTCTGAGGCATACAATGCAGTCATATGTTTTATAACAATGGTAGAAAAAAAAATTTCTCAAGTTAAAATCATTCAGTCTGATGGTGGGGCTGAATATAAAACTCTTAGCAGCTACTTTCAAAAAAGGGGAATCATACACAGAACCACATATCCTTACACATCTGAGCAAAATGGTCTGGTAGAGAGAAAACATAGGCATATTGTTGAATCTGGTCTTACTTTATTAGCTCATGCCTCAATGTCATTAAATTTTTGGTCTGAAGCATTCAATACAGCTGTTTATCTAATAAATAGATTGCCAACAAAGGTTCTTAAGGGAATCAGTCCTATAGAGAAGTTACATAGGTGTAAACCACACTATTTTAGCTTAAGAACATTTGGATGTCTTTGTTTTACACTAGACCATACAACAAAAACAAATTTAATTTCAGATCTAAGCCATGTACTTTTCTGGGGTACACTACAAACCAGAAAGGATACAAATGTCTAGATGATAGCGGAAATTTTTTTGTGACCAGACATGTTGTTTTTAATGAATATGTGTTTCCTTTTAGCAAATTTGAGATGAAAACAACAAACAAAGTCTACAATCCAAAAACATCTATACCTGACTTAGCAGTTTATACTGAGATTGAGCATTACATAAGGGCAAAGGAGGCTACTGAGAATCAAAATACACAATCTAGAGAATCTTTTCAGCAAGACCCAGATTGGACAGACAATCTTAGTCATGCCAGTCCTCATCTGTAGAGGCAGTAGAAAATAGAGAACAAGGTCAGGTAGATAGTCATGAATATAGTTCTCAAAGGTCAACATATGACACTGACATAGAGAACTTACCTTAACTGATGTTCAAAAAACACCTGCCCATCCTATGGTTACAAGAGCCAAGAGTGGCATCTTCAAACCAAAAACTTAAACAGCAAGCTTAAGTAGTCATGAACCAGTTACATATGCTCAAGCCGTCAAAGACAAAAATTAGAGAAATGCAATGAGTGAATAATACAATGCTCTTATTAAGAACAGAACATGGGACTTGTTGTTAGTCCGTGAGATGATGATTTTGATGACAACAACCTTAGATTAGATTATAAAATATAAATACTAATAGTATAAATTTAGATATATATGTATATGCAGGATTTAACCATGCAGATAACAAGAATAAAGACTGTACAATATAGAGATTCAAGATATCAAGATTGAAGACTCATGAGTATCAAGATTATCAAGAGTCAAGAATTCAAGTAACTTATTTTTCAATTAGAAATTTTGTTAAAACTCATAGAAAAGCACTGGCATCTTAAAATCCAATTTATTCTTGGAATGGAATCCACTTCGAGCCTATTAAAGGGATGGAACCCTAAGTAGGTTGGAATCTACGAAAAATTTAGTGGAACATTGTTTGTATCCGCTAACTTTTTATTCAAAATGATTTTTCAAAATTATATCTTGTTTTTAAAATGATTTCAAAACCTTCCTTTTAAAAGCATCAAAACATCTATCCTGATTTCAAGTACTTTTAGCCTCAAAATAATCTTTAATTTCAAAATCAAATTATCCTTGTTTTTAAACTATTTTTTAAATATAATATATTTAACTTTTAAATATTTATACTTAGATTTCAAATATAAAATTATAGTAGAATTTTGTATATATTATTCTATATATTTACTTATGCATTTTATTAATAGTCAAGTATATTTATAAAGTTTAAAATAGTTTTAATATAAGATAAAAGTTGTTTTCAAAGAAGATCAAAACACCAAAAATCCCTTTGGGATGTCGACATACTCATGTACCATATGTCCAAATGGTGTCAGTTGAGTTCAAAATTTAAATTTCAAAAGAAGTGTCTATTCGTCATAACTCTTCACGAATGGACATGGTTGTTGTTCCTCCTTAAATAGGGGTTGGTTTCAACGAATTTTAACATAGATTTTCTAGGTTTTCACTCCTCTTCTTCTTTCACATTTCTATATAAAAATTCTTATCATTACTCTGCCGAAATCAACATTAAATCTAACTAGATTATCTCTGGTTTGATTCCCTATCACTATCTTAACAAGATCCTTAGTGCTATTCAGAGTTATAAGCTTTTTGTAATCAACTTAGCGAGAAAAGGTGTGATTGTAGCCTTGGAAATCAATCAAGCGAGATAAGGTGTGATTGTATACTTGGAAATCAATTACGTGAACTTATTGTCTGGGAAATCAAGTATCTCTACCCAGAGGATTGTGATTCTAGAGGGTGTACCTCGTTGCCTTGAAATCGAGGGTGTACTTATAAAGATCGTTTTTGAAAGAAAATCCGTATTTATGTGCGGGACTGGATGTAGGGTAACTCCGAACCAGTATAAAATCCAGTGCGTTCTTTCCTTTACTGCTTTTACTTTATATTTGCATCCGTGTTTGATTTTGTGATCATATCTGTGTCTGAATATTGCATACATTTGTGTTTAAATTAATAAAAACTCAAAAAGATTTAATAATTCTCTAAAACAATATTAACCCGCCTCTAGTGTTTATCCTTAGTCTTAAGATCCTTAATCCGCATTTTTCACATTTGGTATCAGAGCGAGGTTTTTAAAGTTTTCATAATCTGAATTTTGAAAATTTTTAAAATGCCAATTTTTTTAAATTTTTAGTACTATTTTCATATAAATATGTCATAGAATCATCATGATATTTTCTTTTAAAACTATATTTAGTTACTTTGAAAAGTCATTTGCTTCTTTAAAAAGTTATGTTGTTTTGTAGGAGAAGAGTTATGTCTAATGACTGTTGGTTAAAAGATACCAGATAATCATTCACCGATCAAGAAGAACTAATGGATATATAATGGCAATCGACAATGAAATGGGTACCAGATCAGTACAAAGCTTTTGATTCTCATTTACAACTTGACTTGATACTGTACTTCTCTCCATCTACTTCGCAATGCCGCTGGTTTCATGCGAATCTGTCAAGAAATGACCAAGTTATGGTCAAATGAAGTTTTGATGAACAAAGAGAAAAAGAAGGAAAAACTATCATAGTTATTCTTCAAATTACATCCAGGGATTTGATTATTCTATTTCCACTCCTTTTTCAGATTATAGTTCTTGTTCTCGCGGTCATTTTGATGGGTGGATCATCAAATTTCAATTAAAATTGAGTGAGATACGATAGTTTGAAGTTGGCTATCCAAAATTGAAAAACTGTGTACGGGATTTTCTACATTTCTTCTACTGTTCGGCCTGTTGCATCACAATAACGTCCAAATTCGACGCCAAACTATGACTAGATCGTAGTCCTTATCTTCCTCTTCGATTTGCCGATGGTTTCATCTGATTCCGTTAAGAAACGAAGGAGATATGTCTTCTAGAAGTTTGATAGTAAGTAGAAAAAGGGAAGAAGAAGAAGAAGAGAAACTTTTATGAAAAGTGGTGACTGTTGGGCCTATTTATGTGGTTGAAGTGTCCAATCATTCAAAATTCAAATTCAAACTAGATTCTTTCTCATACGGTCTTCAAATTCAGCAAATGAATATACTACACTGATCAGAAAAATGAGCCCATCGCAATAGAACAGATCTCGTCATTAAATTCTGAGAGATATAAATGTGTGGTTCATGACAATGGAAGAACAACAAAGTTAGAAAGATGGAGTGCAAAAATTGGTACGCTTTACTATTATTTCATCTTTATTGTTGCATTTAGGAATATATATTTATACATTTAGTTAGGTATAGAAATTTATCTCTTTTATAAGTTTTAATATTTTGGTCCATATATCGACACACCATAGTATAAATATTGATATACCAGTCTAAATTTTTCAAAGAAAAGGTCTTTTAAAATGTGTTTTATTTCGAATAAAATCATGCTATTAATTTATTACAACTATACTAAGTAGAAAAGCATACCTTCATTAATGATTTCAACTTTTCTGATGTTATTTTTACTTCTCATACTCTATTTCTTTTAAGATACTAATTTTATCTTTAAGAAATTAATAAAATGAATTTAGAATGTTAGAATAAGGCTTTATTTATATATTTCCTCAATTAATAAAATAGCACCAAATCACATGACCGGAATTTTAGATAGCATTTCTAAAATGCTTCTTTTCCTCTGTAATGTTTTGTAAGTACTGCAAATTCGTTTTTGTAGTATTTCTGTGCTTTGAAACGCTGTAGAGTTTCAGATACTTTACATCACATTTAGTAAAAGCTATAGTTTCAGTTTTATAAAGTTTCGAATATATTTTACTACAAAAACTTTTTATAGCATTCTTTAAATGCTATTTTTCTTTATGAAACTTTAAATTATGTAAAAATGATATTTAAATTAAGTATTTTTTCTATTCTTTTTAGAGTAAGTTTCTAACTTATATTAGAATATTTTAAAATTAATTTCATGTTTAAATGTTTTTTTAATAATTAATTAATTATTTTTAAAGTAAAAGGCCGTAATATAACACATGTTTATTTTAGTTTTTCAATCTTTATTATTTTATTTAATATTTCATTATGATATTTTTAAAATTTAAAAGATGTTTAAACATGTCTCTAAATATTTAAACCAATAATAATTTAATATAAAGGTTTTAATTAGTAAGTTAAGTATTTTGTAAACATAGAAGTTTGGATTCTTAAAAATAAAAAAATAGTAAATAAAAAAACAACCAAGTTAAAATAATTATTTTAAATAAATTAAATAAGTAGGCTGTTAATTTTTATAAAAACCATATTTGATCATATATGTAGTTTAAATCCATATTTCTTAGCAATTTGATTTTGATATTGAATTTGATTACTACTTTTCATGAATATGTTATAATTTTATTATCATTTATTACCTTTAAACTCTTGTCTTTATTACTGTTTTAGTCCAATTTATTAGTTTCCTTAACCTAAGTTTAGTAATTGGTACATACATATACATATACATACATATACATATATATGCTTGTCAATTAGATATTACTTATCACTTATGTTTATCTTATAATCTGGATATCTCTTAACGTGGTATCATCATATCATGCTGCGTATTATTATTATTTTTACTTCGTTATCATTTTGTTTCATATTACATATCATTATGCATCCTATTTTATATCACATTTCATTGCATATTACATCATAAATTACAATGCATGAAATATCATAATCATTTGCATCACAGGTTGCAGTTCATTTTGCATATCATCTCATGCTACATTGCATATGTCATGCATTTCATACTGCATTACAAACTACATATTGCATACATGTATACATAATGAGTGTATTTTATTTTAGGAGGAGTTTGTAGTATTGTCTTATAATATAGGATTATTAGTTTTGGATTTGTTTGGTATGTTTTGATTAACTTGATTGACTTGTTTGACCTGTTTGACTTGCTTGACTTGTTTGACTTGATTGACTTGTTTGACATGTTTGACTTGATTGATTTGTTTGACTTGTCTAACATGATTGGTTTTGAAGAGTGTGTTGAAATATACTTATACATATTTATGTATTGAATAATTATAATATAATTATGTTAATGTCTTTCACATTCCATTTGCTATACTTTGTTCTAGTATTAGATTAAGGGGGAGTTTTATAGTTTCATGTTTTTAGGATGGTTTTTGTTGATGACAAAGGGGGAGAAATATAAGATAGGGTAGTTAGGCATAAATTAAGGAGGAGTTATTAGGATATAAGTAATATTTTATAAACAAAGGTTGTCATCATAAAAAAGGGGGAGATTGTTAGTCTGTGAGATGATGGTTTTGATGACAACAACCTTAGAATAGATTATAAAACATAAATACTAATAGTATAAGTTTAGATATATATGTATATGTTGGATTTAACCATGCAGGTAACAAGAATGAAGACTGTATCGTATAGAGATTCAAAATATCAAGATTTAAGACTCATGAGTATCAAGATTATCAAGAGTTCAAGAATTCAAGTAATTTATTTTTTAATTAGAAAATTTGTTAAAACTCCTAGAAAAGCATTGACATCTTAAAATCCAATTTGTTCGTGGAATGGAATCCACTTCGAGCCTGTTAAAGGGATGGAATCCTAAGTAGGTTGAACCTACGAAAAATCAAGTGGAACATTGTTTTGTATTCGTTAACTTTTTATTCAAAATGATTTTTCAAAATTACATCCTGTTTTTAAAACGATTTCAAAACCTTCCTTTTAAAAGCATCTGTAACAACCCGTAAAATTTTGTTAATTTTTAATGGTTTTATTTAGCGTATTTAAATTGATTTTTGAGAAATTTTAAATAATAATATTTTGAAATAAAATCATACATTTGGATTACGTATTGTTAAATGTGGCAAATGATAAATTTTCATCAAAAATTAAGAAAGTATATTTTAGGGTGTGATTCTGTTCAATTTAAGTCAGTAATAATTGATGTTCATAAAATAATTTATTTTGGAAAATTCAAGGCACGGCTGTTTTATTTGCCATCATTTATTTTATTTATTTTCAAACGGTTCATTTTTCCTTTATAATGTGTCCTTCCATATTTATTCTTGCTGTCCAATCAAGCTATTAATTGCTTTAATTGTTTCTAAAACAGTGTGTAGCTGTTACTTTTTCTACCAGTTTCAATTGCTTAATAATTTTTTCAATTCACAGATAGACTTCCCCATTCCTAGTCATAAATAAACTTTGAAATCATCGTCCTTGCCTTTCATTATTCCCCGTTTTATAATAATAATTGAAATTTATAGCCGTTTCAGTATATAACTTTTACACGTTCTATGCTAATTTAATTTCAGCAGTCCATTGCCTTTAATTTTTAAACCGTTCCATTTTCTTCCGAGGCAACAGCTCACATTCCATTTCGCTCATAAATCAGTTTCCACTTTTACTCACCTTCTCACCTTTTCTTCTATCTATCCGTTTAATAGTTATATATAAGTTATAATACGTTTCCCTGATTCATCTCATTTCCTTTTTTCATTGACATGTTAATTCTAGGAAGTGATTAATTTAAAAAAACCCATCTTCCCCTCATTTCTTTAAACTTTCAGCTAAATTTTAGCTTGTGACCGTTGCTATACATTTCATTATAGAGGTACGTTACCTTATTAATCTCTGGAATTTGAGGGTGAAAATTTTGTTTTTCTAACCTTCCCTTTACTACACTCCTTATTTCCACTTCTTTCATTATGACCGTTCATTATATATATACATTACAGCTGGAAAGTTATAAACGTATAAACTTAGATACGTTTTATATTTATTAAAAATTTAAAGCTTACCTTTAATTGTGACCTTTTGGTTTCCTTGCTTTCAAAAAAATTTGAACCATAGCCACGGTAGTAAATTATTATAAAATTTTCAACTTAATCTAAGATGACCGTTGCTACTAAAATCGTTACTTTTCTAATATATTCATTCCTACTTTCAATGACCTTTTATTTCTTCATTTTTCCACCATCTAAAAAAATAAATAACTGGTTATTCGTTTTATTTTATTCAGTAATCAGCGTGACTCTTGCCATTTACACCGTACAATATTTGACTGTTGATTTTCGTTCAGCATTCTTATTTTAATAATATAACGCAGAGTAACGTTGCCTTCACAATTAAAAAATTGCTTTAATAGCTCTTAAATCAATGTGTAGCTTTTACTTTGATATTTTTCCGGAATTGTGACATTTCTCTTTCCTTCCGTTCAAATTTGAAACGTGCTACCATTTATTTGCTTTGATTATTTTCCTGAATCACCGTGAATACTTTGCCTTAAATCCTCAACTGAATCATAGCACGTGATTGTGCTATTTCTTTGGTTACTTTTATTTAGTCGTTTCCATTTACTTCTGTTCGTATTTTCTTCCCTTTTTATTGCTTCTTCCCAGATTTCTCTTCTTTCCCTCTCTATTATTTATTCCTCTTCTATGTAAACTTGCTTGGCACTACAAATTTCGGCCTCTCCTTCACCTTTTCCAAACTCCGCTCCTCCACCTAACCCACTCTTCCCCTTGCGCAAATATCCATCGAAGACGCAGCGACCCTCCCCTGTTTCCTCTACTGTTCGCATAACCAGGCATAGGTAAGTTAAGTTTATATTTGCAAGTGTTATTTATATATATACACATATATATATATACATATACATATATATATATATAGTTTTATATTTAACTATGATATGGATGATTTTATCAATACACGTCCCCTGTACGTGCCGTTGATGCATATTCTAGCATTCAAAGTTGGTACGCATATTTGTTTATATGGAGTATAGTTATGATATATTGATAGTGGTATAAAAATATAAGATGCATACATATAGCGGTTTATATAAAGTTATTGGATTTGAATGCATATATATACCAAATGTGGTTTCCATTTTTTTTGAAAAGTTTGTTTTGTTTCTAGAAGTGTATGCATATTTAATATGTGTGAGTTGTGTGGGATCTGCAAATGGAGTCTGCATATTTGGCAAGTAGATTTATATTCATTTTGTTTTAACTTTGAGTCCATATATGTATATTTTACAAACCATATTGTATGATTTATTTTATAAGTTTTGTAAATCCGTTATTATATATATATATATATATAGTTTTATAATAAACAGGTTTATAACTTTTATTTGAAGGTCAATTTACATCTTATTATTATGGAAGTTGTATAGGATTTTTGAAGTTGTTTACTTTCCTAAGTTCGTATATGACATATATTTATATAAAGTTATAATAATTATAGATATATCTTTGTGGCCTTATATATATATCTATGTACTTTGCATGCACTTATGTATGGAGTTAGTTTTCTAATATATAAGTTTTCATTTCAGTTGGCATGCATGCTTGCATAAAAGTTAAGGGTGTATATGCGTTTTACTGTAGACTGGTTGCTTTCGAGGAAAAAAGTTATATTAGTTGCTATTTATATGTATTATATAAAGTTTACATTCTAACTTATACTTTCGGTCTGCATAGGTTACAATATTATATATATTTATAAATAAGTTATAATATAAGTTATATAAGTAATTCGTACATCCATTGTCTAAAATTTTATATAAGTCTGTGTATAGGGTTTACTGTTTATGTATGGATAGTTATATATTAGTTTATATATATATATAGGTAAAGTGTTTAAAATTTATAATTGTATTATGAAGTGGATTTTGTACCATATGTATATAGTAGTTTATAAATGAGATTTGAACAGTGTAATTTGTTGAAGTTTTATATAATAATTTTATTTTAAAATATAAATCTTAATGATATTATATACATAGGTCGTATGGGGTGGTTTGGGTCTTAGATTTGTAAATAGAAATTTTGACCTATGTGTAAAAATTAAAATGGTTTGGAAAAATTATAAGGATTTTTACTTAACATATATGTTTTATTTCAAATGTTAAAACTATTGGTTTATGTATAAAAAAAGGTAAATTATATATATATATATATATATATATATATATATATATGATTCGAATTTAAATTTTTCTTAAGGATGCAATTTTGATTTTTATTAAAATAGCAAAAATTTCTGTATATATCAGACTAATTCTGATTCAATTCATAAGTTCTTGATTATCATCCTCGTTCGTCCAATTGGTGCCAATCCTACTTTGTTTTGAAATTCGTGCTCAGATTTATAATTCAAATTTTAGTGTCCGTATCAGTGTGCGTCTCCATGTCATCTTCTGTATTCCCTAGCCTCGAAAGGTGAGCAATCACTCATGATTAACATTCTTTTATTTGTTAAATTTGATTAAATTGAAATGACAACTGAAATATGATGCTGTAGTTATTTAAGTTGTTATATATGCTATTATCTGTAACTGTTCACTTATGGGATATGACACATATCCTATTGTTTATATTTATTTTTGATGATATATGCCTGTTGTTACTATTATTTTCATATCTGTTATCACTCTGCAAGTTCCATGTTAGTATAGAAATCACTATGGGTTGAAATGATACATAACCGAACGGATTTTAGAATAGGAGAATTTCGTTATGGGTTGAAATGATAAACCCAAGCGATTTTCATTTGAATTTAATTTGGGATTACGGGTTGGCATGATATCCATCTGTATATATTTAACTTACGGATTGAAATGATAAATATCTGTATCCCTTGTCCATAGAATAGAAAATTTTACATCGATGCCGTGGTCTATATGAATGTTTTGAAAATAATTTCTATGGTCTTGAAAAGAAATACATGGTTTTAATGAATATTGATTTAAAGCATTATATGTAAAGGTTATTTTATATATAGATTTAATATTAAGATAATTTAATTAAGATTGATTTTATTAGTATGAGATATGTTTAAGGATTTATTAAATTTGTATTTCTGAAAAAGATTTGTGGAATAAATTTTATAAGCTAAGGTTTGAAGATATATTCGGGACTTATTTGAATTTGTCATTAATTAAGGATTTTATTTAGTTAAATCAATTTGAAACTATTAAATTCGAAACTTTAACATATGATCCTATAACTTGAATTTTTATTTAAGAAATTTAGGATGATTCATGTCTAAAGAAATCGAAGGTAATATATAGAAAATGTAAATTTAAGGTCATATAAATAATATTGAATTTATTAAGTGAATATTTCAAAACTAAATAATAGTGAAGTCAAGTTGGGAGATAAACGCAACTATCAAAGTTTAGTCTTTGAAATGTTGAATATTTAAAGCTCCGAAATATATTAACTTCGAATTATATTGAAATTTAAATGGTTTATTTTGTGATTCAAATCCTCATTTAAAATAAAATTTGAATTAGATTAGTCAGAAACTAAATTGAATGGAAATTGATAAATTTTGATTTAACTAAATTTGAACGGGAAGGTCGAGTTGATTTTTGAAGCGATTTGTGAAGTTTGAGGAAATAAAAATACTTTACTTCATAAATTATTAGATATATATATATACTAATTTGGAAAATAGATATATTTGAAATGAAAATGATATTTTAGTTTTAAAATATAAATAAAATTGAAATGACCACCGTGTTATAGTGTATATTTCTACCCTGTAGATAGTTCCTCGGATCCTTAGAGGATGGGTATCCCAAACATCCTCAAAGTTAATTATATTTCAGTTGATATTTCACTTGAGTTGGATTTATAGATATAAGAATGTTAATCCTGACTCGAGTGTTTTGTGTTTTGCTTTACGCTCGGGTCAGACTGAGTGACACAGCATTAGAGACTCATCTTTGGAGTTTGGAGCTTCGTTAGAGGTGCAACTATCGATTCAGCTTTCAGCTTTTCCACTTGATTATTTCAGAGGAGTCATTGGTTCGTACTAAAGACCTCACTGTATTTGAGATATTCGGATGTACTTTATTTCTAACTCTTATGTTTATATAGTAGATTCATGAACTACTATTCATTTATTCCACTGCATATTATTGTACTACTTTGTATCTGTGATTCTATGATGGATTTATTTACTGTATATGTTTAAGTTTTGCCAAATTTAAATAATAATTCGGTATTTTGAATTATTCAAGTCGGACATGTATGGTTTTATTGTCGATTTGAATGGTCCAAAATAGCGGGCCGTTACAGCATCAACAACATCTATCCTGATTTCAAATACTTTTGGCCTCAAAATAATCTTTAATTTCAGAATCAAATTATCCTTGTTTTTTTAAACTATTTTTAAAATATAATATATTTTACTTTTAAATATTTATACTTAGATTTTAAATATAAAATTATAGTAAAATTTTGTATATATTATTCTATATATTTACTTATGCATTTTAAGAATAATTAAGTATATTTATAAAGTTTAAAATAGTTTTAATACAAGATAAAGGTTATTTTCAAAGAAAATCAAAACACCAAAAATCTCTTTGGGATGTCGACATACTCATGTAACCAGTGTCGACATGGTGTTAGTTGAGTTCAAATTTAAATTTCAAAAGAAGTGTCTATTCGTCATAACTCTTCACGAATGGACATGGCTGTTGTTCCTCTATAAATAGGAGTTGGTTTCAACGAATTTTAACATAAATTTTCTAGTTTTTCGCTGCTCTTCTTCTTCCACATTTCTATATACAAATTCTTATCATTACTCTGCTGAAATCAACATTGAATCTAACTAGATTATCTCTGGTTTGATTCTCTATCACTATCTCAACAAGATCCTCAGTGTTATTCAGAGTTATAGGCTTTTTGTAATCAACTTAGCGAGAAAAGGTGTGATTGTAGCCTTGGAAATCAATTAAGCGAGATAAGGTGTGATTGTAGCCTTGGAAATCAATTGCGTGAACTTGTTGCCCGGGAAATCAAGTATCTCTACCCAAAGGATTATGATTATGGAGGGTGTACCTTGTTGCCTTGAAATCGAGGGTGTAATTGTAAAGATTGTTTTTGAAAGGAAATCCATACTTGTGTGCAAGACTGGATGTAGGGTAACTCCGAACCAGTATAAAATCCGGTGTGTTCTTTCCTTTACTGCTTTTACTTTATATTTGCATCTGTGTTTGATTCTGTGATCATATTTGTGTCTGAATATTGCATACATTTGTGTTTAAATTGATAAAAATAAAAAAGATTTAATAATTCTCTAAAACACTATTCACCCCCTCTAGTGTTTATCATTAGCCTTAAGATCCTTATCCGCATTTCTCACACTTGTATATCCACCAGACAATAAAAACACCGTGGGCCGTAAGTGTACATACAAAATTAAGAAAAATCTAGATAGGACCATAAACAAATACAAAGCAAGGCTAGTTGCAAAGGGTTACACGCAACAATATGGGTTTGACTTCAATGAAACTTTTTCCCTAGTGGTCAAATCATCCACAATCAGACTTATTCTCATAATTGCACTACACAAGAAATGAGACATACGATAATTGGATGTTAACAATGCATTCCTCAATGGTGTTTTACAAGAGGAAATTTATATGGAACAACCACAGGGTTTCACCAGAAATGAAAATTATGTGTGCAAATTGAATAAGGCTATTTATGGCCTTAAGCAAGATCCAAGAGTCATCATTAATAGATCAAGGATATCTGTCTACCAAATCAGACAACTCGCTTTTCATCAAAATTAATGATGTGTCAACTATCTATGTAATAATATATGTTGATGATTTAATTATTACAGATAACAACAGAGAAGAGATCAAGCACATCACCACTTACTTAACAAGCAATTCTCTGTAAAAAATCTTGGAGACATCAACTACTTCTTAGGCATAGAAGTCAAAAGGAAAGAAAATTCTGAAATAATCTTATGTCAAAGGAAATATATTCAACAAATAGTAGACAAAACAAAAATGAGCGATGCAAAGCCACAACCAACTCCCATGATAAGCAGTCAACATTACTTTAAAAACAAGGGGAGAAGCCATACTTAATATTAAACAATATAGAAGTGTTGTAGCGGCATTACAATATGCAACTATAACATTACCTGATATTGCTTACAGTGTTAACAAAGTCTCTCAATTTTTACAGAATCCACTTGACGAGCATTGGAGAGCTGTAAAGAGGATTCTCAGATATTTGAAGGGAACATTGAATTATGGCCTATCATTCAAAACATGCAGCAACTTAAATATAGCAGGGTATGTAGATGCAGACTGGGCCTCAGACCCAGATGACCGAAAATCAGTTGCTGGTTAATGCATATATATTGGAAATAATCTTACCTCATGGTGTTCAAAGAAACAAGCAACTATATCGAGATCAAGTACGGAAGCCGAATACAGAAGTATAGCAAGCACTACTGTAGAAATCATTTGGCTACAATCTATACTGGGTGAACTAAAGCAAAAATCAGATACGGTACCAGTTCTATGGTGTGACAACCAAATCACGGTCTATATGTCAGCTAATCAAATACTTCATTTTCGAACCAAACACATAGAGGTAGACTTATACTTCATTCAAGAACACGTTCAGAAAGGAAAGCTATAGATAAGCCACATACCTGCTACTTACCAACGCGCAGACGTTCTCACTAAGGCTCTATCAGCAAGGAATTTCAACAAGTTCAGATATAACCTGAAAGTCGAAGATGACAAAAAGCAAGCTTCTTTTACTACAGATCCCAGCAGCAGTTTAAAGCATCATGAAAGGTCAAGCTTAACTCAAAAAAAATTCATCTGGTTTCCATCTGCTGAAGCAAGGCATCACCAAGGATACCAGATCTCAACCTCTAGAGTCATCAAAGAGAAGTAGTAAGGATTTAAAGCCTCAAGGAGAGCGTCCCATGTCGAGATCCGATGTAATCGAGACAGTTTTTTGAAAGCAACTTTGGGATTTTTCTATCGTCTATCTGCAAATCCTAACCCTAGAGTTACGTTTGAAGGGGGGAAATGAGAAAAGTATGTGGCTAAAGAATATGAGAAGCAGATTTAACCAAGTCTCACAACCAAAGCGGGCTGAAAGGCAAAAGCCTATCAAGGGCCCAAAGTCCATTTCTTAATTTTCTGTATAGCTATGTACAATTTACACTTATAAATACGAAAGAATGTAACCAAAACAAGTAATCATATGTAATTCTTCTTCAATAAAAAATATAAAATTCCTTTTTAAGCTACAACCCTCATCACCAACTAGTCTACTTACTACTAGTCCACGCTTCAAAAGAAAGCAAAGCTAATTAATCAATCGTAATCATAAGCTAGCATTCATTAACTTAATAGAAAATTAAAAGTGGTTGTCATGTAAGCCTCAACCATAACAATACAAAAACACAAACTGCACATAACTTAAATAATCAATCAATGATCCTTTGAAGACATGTATATAAACAGAAAAAGGAAAACTCTCCTGTTATTTCAAGAAGCAAAGTAGAAGAAGTATTAAAGTATGGATTGTTGCATTTGTAGTCCCATGGTAGCAAATTACAGACCACCAAGAAATACAATCTGCTCCAAATGTTATGATGGCGCAAAAAGCATGATTCGGTTCTTGAAGGAGAAAGACATCAATCATATTGGAGAAGAGTTGAATTCTGATAAATTGTTGCATGGCTCAACATCATCTATGGCAAGTTTTTTTTCCGTAGGAAATTCAGTATTCTTTTTTAATTTTAAGTAATTAGCTAATAGATTTACTGCATGGTTGAAATCCAACTTTGGAGATTAATCTTTGATTATGTTTCTTCTTCTCTTTTTGTTTGAAACTAGGTATAATATATCACTACTGTTTCAGGGACTTAGAGAAGCATTTGGAAAAATGAAAGAACTGGACGAAAAGGAAGAGGGGATAAACCAGAGATTATATTTTGCATATGAATTTTCAGATGCATTAAAGGAAAAATTACACACAGACATTCTTGTGCAACCAGGAGAAGGCCCTGCAATACCTGCACATAAAGCTTTATTGGTTAGTTTATTCAAATTCATTCATGCATTTTACTGACATTTGTCAGAAACCAACTAATATTTGTTATGTGCCACCAAAACAACAACAATAATAATCAATGCAGGCAACGCGATCTGAGATTTTCAAAACGTTACTAACCTCGGATGAATGCAAAGCACCAGCAAATGACATTATATCACTTCCTGAATTTTCATACGAAGAGCTTGAATGTTTCTTAGAATTTCTCTACTCTGGTTCTGTAAGTTCTGAAAATAAATTTGAGAAGCATATTTACGCATTGCTATTAGCTGCAGATAAGTACAACATTCCATTTCTTCAGAAAGTTTGTGAAGCTCGAATTCTGAGTACGGTTGGACCTCATAATGCACTTCAAGTGTTGGAAATTTCTGAGATTTGTTCGAATACAAAACTTAAAGAAAAGGCTATGGGGTCGATTGTTGAGCATATGGAGGCTGTGATTTTGTCTGGTGATTATGATGAGTTTGCCATGAAAAATGCACATTTGTGTGTGGAGATCACAAGAGCTTTGTTAATGGAGGTGAAGATTAAAAGAGATGAGAAGATGATAAATGCATATTGAAAATGAACATACGGTCATTTAGATAAATATGGTGAAACTTGAAATAAATATTGTGCAAGCATATTATAGTTCCAGGTTCAGTACATGTGCTACTGCAACACACTCTTAAAGTCTTCCTATTAGCACCACAGTTAGTAGTGTTTAATATCCACTCTGATTTAATGAAATTTAGTGCTAAATATTCACACTGCATTAAGAAACCCCCCAACACTGTAAGTTAACAAAATCAATCTCAATGCAACGAAGTCTTTCCCCATTTTCCTCCCTGAAACACTTTTCTCCTTACGGAACATTTGAGAAAAACAGTTAATTCTTTTGATTAATTAACAGTTGGAACCAGTAAAATGGGAGCTTGTGGTTTGACCAGTTTGACATACTGCATTTGTGTTGCCGCTTTAACCCCTTCTCCAATACAACAGCTAATGCAAAGCTCAAAATTCAGAAATTCATTTATGGAGCTCTTCAACTATTGAGCAAAGCAGAACATATAGCTTAGGTACCGTTTGCAATCCAAACTGCCCAGTTGTCTAAGGTCACATCAACACATCCGTGCATCATACATATCAACTTGACCAGTTGAGCAAACGGAACACAGAAGGCTCTTGTAGTGAAATTTGTTTTAATTTGAGTGGAAGCGAATTATTTGATCAGTATCTAGTATTGTCTATTTAGATATTAATGGAACTTAAAAAATAAAATCAATTATGCAGTCTCACAGAAACAATAGCAGAAATAAGAGACACAGAAGATCTAACGTGGTTCAGATATGAATATTCTACGTTCACGGAGATCCAACAACTTCTTTTATTTCATTGAAGAAAAGAGTACAAAAAAGAGAGAAGAACAATGGTGGATGCTTTCATACACTCACTTGCATATGAAGATGAATTTTCTTCATTTAAATAGACTTGATAATGAAGGGTTGTTTGGATATTAAGAAAATAAACTTTCTGATTATCCAAATATCTTTTCAAGTTGCATTATTTGATTTCAGTACAAATAGATGTCATAATCTTGGTTTCCATATCTTTCCTTTGATTGATTGATTCTCCCTGCCTAATCATTTATTTCTTCCTATAACAAATACATTGACTATAATTGATTAACTAATTAATTAGTTTTCTTCTAAATTATCCTTCCATATACAAGCCAAATTAATTGAGTGATTGAACCAATTAATCAATTTCTTTCATCCTCAACAATTATTTGAATCATCTAATTTTAACACTTCACCTTAATTCAAATATAACAATCTCTCTTCATCACCTTATCATCGAGCAATCAACATAAAAGTTGTTGGGTCTAGCTCTCCATGACGCTCAAGTAACAGGAATCAAACTGATAAAGTTTGCTCAATGCTCAAACTTGTCATTTGGAAGTGACTTTGTCATCATATCTGAAGGATTATCTAAAGTACCCACCTTCAACAATTTGATCTTACTTCGTTCTTCCTCAAGCATAAGAAAGAAACCTCTAACATAAATGTGCTTCGTCCGTGAACTATAAGCTTGGTACTCTGCTAGTTGAATCGCACTCTGACTGTCTGAAAATAGCTCTACTGTCCGTTGCACCATCGAAAGATCATCCAACAACTGAAGTAAGTATAATCCTTCCTTTGTTGCTTCCATAATCGATATCAACTCTGCTTCGGTAGTCGATAAAGCTACGATAGATTGCAGCTTTGATCTCCATGAAATCAAGTCTATGTCAAGTGTAAAAACATAACCCTACACTGACTTCCAAGCATCTCTATCCCCAACATAATCAGAATCACGTATCCTCTAAGAAAGATGTCACCATCCACTCCACCATATAACAAGCCCACTGATGAAGTGCCTCGAAGATATCTAAGAATCCACTTCACAGCTTGCCAATGCTCTTTGTCCGGGTTAGACATATATCGACTCATAGCACCCACTGCATGGGCCAAATCTGCTCTTGTGCACACCATCGCATACATAAGACTACCAACAGTACTAGAATAAGGTATATCAGCCATATACCTTTTGTCTTCTTTCGATGATGGAGATAAATCTTTTGACAACTTGAAATGAGAGCCTAATGGATTGCCAACTGGTTTGGTTTTCTCTATTCCAAATCGAGCGAGGACCTTCTGGATGTACTGCGCTTGAGTGAGCCTTAACTCTCTGCTTCCTATCCCTGCTTATCTCCATACCCAATATTCTTTGTGCCTTTTCCAAATTCTTCATGTCAAACTCTATACCGAGCTCCGCTTTCAACTTCTTAACTCGGACCATTCTTCGAAATGCAATCATCATATCATCAACATATAACAATAAATAAATCATATCACCATCCATCTCCTGAAATAAACACACTGGTCTTTGAAACTTCTGTAGTATCCCTGTGAAAGCATAAACTTATCAAACCTCTTATACCACAGTCTAGGAGACTACTTCAGTCCATATAGAGATTTGTTGAGTATGCAAACATAATATGGTCTGCTACTATCAATGAATCCTTCCGGCTGCTTTAAATAAATCTTCTCATCCAGATCACCATGCAAGAATGCAGTTTTGACATCTAGTTGCTCTAATTCCATATCATAATGAGCAACTAAGGCCAAAAGAATACAAATAGAAGTATGTTTAACCAATGGAGCAAAGATATCATGATACTATACACCCTTCTTGTGAACATACCCCTTTGCGACTAATCTTGCCTTATATATGAGATTACCATTTTCACTGTCTTTCACTCTATAGATCCACTTTCATCCAATAGCTCTCTTGTCAGTGGGAAGAGGCACCAAATCCCAAGTATGATTTCTCTACAATGATTCAATCTCCTCCTCCATAGAAACTAACCAACTGGAACTGTTAACTGATGCGAGAGCTTCTCTATAATCACATAGCTCATCATGGACAATATTCAAAACATATGTTGTCATATCATCGAAGTTAATGTCTTCGATGCTCAATCCAACAAACTCATCAAGCCACTTAGGCTTTCTTCTTTGTCTGACAGGCCTAGGTTCTGAATGAGCTCCGCCTTGAGTTTAATCCACTATACCAACATCGATACTACCCTCATCAACCACGGTGTCATCGAAAACACCATCTGAACGTCTATGGAAAGAATCAATAGATGACTTGCTTTATGTCTGGTATTCTTTACATATCCTCTCATTGTCATCCGATAAGGAAGGCTCCACCTTTAACATAGCCTTCTCATCAAAATCACATGCCTTCTCATAACGATCTTCTTGCTAATAGGAAACTACAGCCCATATCCCTTCACTCCTCTCTAATAACCTAGAAAGATACACTTGCGAGCTCTAAGTTCCATCTTCCCTTTACTCTCATGCACATAAGCTGGGCAACAGAAGACCCTGAGAAATAAATAGCTAACAGGCTCTAAGTTCCATATTTTTTCGGGAATCTTCATAACTATGGCGGTAGAAGGTGTGCGGTTGATGAGCAAAGCCAACATAGATAAAGCTTCACCCCAAAATCCCTTCTTTAATTTAGCAATCAGTCTGAGGCATCTTGTTCTCTCCAATAATGTCTGATTCATCCTTTCTGCAACTCCATTAGACTGGGGGTCACCAGGTGTAGTATAATGCCTCTTAATGCCTTTAGACTCACAATAATCGATGAATCCTTGTGATACAAATTCACCGCCATTATCTGAAAAGAGAATTTTCAATTTCTTCCCTGACTTCTTCTCAACCATAGATTTCCACTTTCGAAACCTAGGAAAGGTTTCACCCTTTGACTGAAGAAAGTATGCACATACTTTATGAGAGAAATCATCTATAAATGAAACGAAATAAATGGCTCCACCTAATGACTAACAAGGGAAGGGACCCCAGACATCTGTATGAACATACTCCAGGACAACTTTTGCTTTATTTTCTCCTATACCAAAAGAAATCTTCGTCTTCTTTCCAAGAACACACTCTTCACAAAAACCAAGTTTTGAATGATGAACTCCATCAATCAATCCTCATTTTCTCAACTCATCCATGCTGTACTCACTGATGTGACCCATCCATAAGTGCCATAATCTAGAAGAATCCGAATCAACTGATGTAACAGAAGCCGATTCACCAATTACAGTAGTCCCCTTTAATAAATAAAAATTTCCTGCCCTCACACCCTCATAACAATCATGGAACACTTCGATATCTTCATTTTCTCTCCTTCCACTACAATCTTCAAGCCAAGTCTATTCATTGCCCCAACAGAAATCAAGCTCCTACTCAAATCAAGTACATGTCTAACATCGATGATCGTACGAATAACACCATCAAACATCCTAATCATCATGCTACCGACACCAACCATACGGCAAGAAGCATCATTACCCATAAGAACTTATCTGCCATCAATTTCGTGGTAAGTGGAAAAGCAGTTCCTATCAGGCGTCATATGGTAGGATGCGCCAGAATCAATCAGCTATAAGTTGCTCTTCCTAGAAGTGCCAAAAGCTGTAAATACATCGATGTCACTTTCTGTATCTGATTTCTCTACCGTAGAAGATGAGGCTTGCTTTGGATCTTTTCTTCTACCTTCAAGCTTGGGACATTGTGCTGTAAAGTGCCCCGGTTTCTTACAATAATGACAAGTCAACTTCTTAGGCCCCCTAGACTGAGACCGTGAAGAATTTCGTCCTCCACCTTTCTTCGATCTGCTTTGACCTCCACCTCTCTGAAAAATAAGCCTTCGGTATCACCATCCAAGCTAGGCTCGCCAATCGACCTCTTAGTACTTCATTATGAACACCGGCCTTTACATCAGACAGGCTAATTTTACTGCGGCCATAAATCATGGAATTAACAAAAAAGTATACTCCTTAGGCAAGGAACATAAGGGGATCACAGCTTGAGCCTCATTGGTAATATCAACTTTCGCTGTCTTCAGTTTCATAATCAAAGTGGTCAAAGCATCTTCATGCTCCATGAGATCAGCTCCAGGATTCATCTTGAATGAATAGAGTAGTTGCTGAAGAATAATCCGATTAATGAGAGACTTGTCTTGATTTGCATCCGATAAAGCATCCTATAGTTTCTTCACCGTCTTCTTCTGAGAGAATTCTCTAAGAACTTTATTTAGAAGATTCAACTGAATTGTTGTAAGAGCTTCATCTTCCATCTCTTCCAAATCAGCTACATCAATACCTTTCAATTTCTAAAGTGCAGAAACAACCTTATAAGTCTTCTTCTTCTTTAATACTGCCTCCATCTTCATCTTCCAAGTACCAGAATCTCCCTTTCCGTCAAAACGTGTTACTCCATAATTGACACCAGATATACCAATAGACTTACTAAAAGTAGCCATTAATATCTAAATAGGAACTTAACCTGGCTTTGATACCAAATTGTAGTGAAATTTGTTTTAACTTGAGCGGAAGCGAATTGTTTGATCAGGATCTAGTATTGTCTATTTAGATATTAATGGAACTTAAAAAATAAAATCAATTATGCAGTCTCACAGAAACAATGGCAGAAATAAGAGACACACAAGATTTAACGTAGTTCGGATATGAATATCCTAAGTCTACGAAGACCAAACAACTTCTTTTATTCCATTGAAGAAAAGAGTACAAAAGAGAGAGAAGAATAATGGTGGATGCTCTCACACACTCATTTGCATATGAAGATGAAATTCCTTCATTTAAATAGACTAGATAATGAAGGGTTGCTTGGAGATTAAGAAAATAAACTTCTTGATTATCCAAATATCTTTCCAAGTTGCATGATTTGATTTTAGTACAAATAGATGGCATAATCTTGGTTTTCGTATCTTTCCTTTGATTGATTAATTCTCCATGCCCAATCATTTATTTCTTCATATAACAAATGAATTGACTAATTAATTGATTGACTAATTAATTAGTTTCCTTTCAAATTATCCTTCCATATAAAAGCCAAATTAATTGATTGATTGAACCAATTAATCAATTTCTTTCCTCCTCAACCAATATTTGAATTATCCAATTTTAACATTTCTATCGTACTCGAAGCATCCGAGTGTTTGTCCTTCTTCTTCTTTCCATTTTTTTCCTTTTTCCCTTCCCATTAAGGAATGAGTCAAATTTAAGTCGGTCACCACCAAGTACTCCTAATGGGTGGTATATCAATAACAGAAAAACATCTAAAAGATCTATAAGAATGAAAGTGCACATAGAAAAAAAAAGAGATGACCAAAACTTCAGAATCATCAACAACAATGAAATTGTCAACAATAACTATAATGAGAGAAAGAGGTTGAATCTAATCACACTTCCTATAGATGTGGGTATGCAAATATGATTGTTGATATAGTTGAGATGTTGGACGTTGTTGCTGTAAATGTTGTATGGTTTCAAATGTGGGTGGATATTTCGGGTGGATCGAAAAAGCTCTACATCAAAGAGTCCAGTGACTGTTATAGAATCGAAAATTAGATAGCGTCACAACAGAATTTGAGAGAGTTAGGGGTACGTCTTAAACACAATTAGGTAATTTATTACATATAAATATCTCTAATCAGTCTTGTTTATGATAAATGCGTTTATTTTATACTTGTTGTATTTTGATATCTTAATTAAGTAATTGATCTAAACACATAAATAGAATGTCCTTAAATGATATATTATGTGATAATAATTATAAAGAGTTGTAATCATGAGAAATTATCATAAATATTTAAAATAACGTATTATTTTAAATATTTATAGTCCAGATGTTAAGAAAAAGAATATCGATACATCTGTTGAAACTAGAGTACATGACCCTTTTAAAAAATTAGGCAGTGTACTACTCACGGCTACGAGGGACGCCTAATAGTTATTGAAAAATTATAAAATAACTCATCCGAGAGTTTCTGGTTGGTTAATAACAACTAGGTCTGTTGAGAAATAATGATTATAGCCTTAGAATATTTCATCATTGATTGAAAATAGGAAACAAATAAAAGGCTATCTTCCATTATACAGCAGTGAGCTATATTTGGTACTTAGCTGTAATTAGAATTTAATTAGGCAATTATAATTCAGGAGATAAGCAATGGCTGGTAGAATTATAATTTGAGAAATAAGCAACGACTAGTAGAATTATAATTTGAATAATAAGCAACGACTATTAGAATTATAATTGAGGATATATGTAGCGGCTAGTAGAATTAAGCTATATATAATCATGTACAAAGAGCTTGTAGAATAAAAAAAATAGCAATAAAACTAATTACTTATCATATTTTGTCTTCTATTCTAAAATTCAATATGCTATCGGAGTAGGTAAAATTCTGACTTAAAAGTTCTACAACAACATCAATAGCTATAACTATCAAAGAACATCGACCAGTCCAACATGTCTTAACCCGACAATACTAAACTCACAAATATCATACTTAATGACAAAAATTAAATTCCCTAGTTCAGATCAGTATCAATGCAAAGGAAAATTAAGCATTATCACTGGAAAAATGAGCAACCTAAAGCGGCACAACCATAATAAGCCAACTCCCGAAGAGAAAGTAAAAATAGAAGAATGGGAGATAACCGACAATTAATCATGTAATGGCTTCTCATCACAATGGAGCCCCAGATTTCAAACGTACTCAAGTACTCCAGCACATCATAAGAGGTTTGGAACAAAGCCAAGAGAAGGTATGGCCAACAAAAAATTTCTGCTCATATCTTTAACCTTAAATAAGAGCTTGTCCGAATAAAACATAGTAACCAAAGTAATAACAAACTGGTAACCGAAATTATGTCAAAATAGGAAGAGCTCAATGTCCATCTCCCACCAACAATAACCCCGGTTGAAATTTAAAAAAGATCTGAAAAAGACTTAATCATCACCTACCTTGGGGCTCTCGATCCAAGCTATGAATCGATCAGGTCTCAAGTCTTGGCATCAGTTGAGATGCCATGTTTTAATGATGTAGTGGAAAGAATTGAGCAAGAGCATTCTCGGCGGGCCTTCATTAACCCATGACAGTTGGAAAATCAAAGAATAAGGTGTTTCAGGTAAAACACTCTAATCCTAGTTTCAGGGACACGACCAGGAGGAAGGGAGCTTCGAGCATCGAGCAGTGTGATTACTATAAGAAAGTAGGGCACAATCGCGGCGGCTGCTGGTTTCTCCATCCCTAACTTTGAATGGTTAGAGAGAAGGGCTATAGAGGAGTTAATTGGGGCGGTGTAAACAAGGGAAACAAATTGGTGGTCTTAACAAAGGAGTGGAGACAGCAGGGGATGGATCTGAATTGGCTCAATGGGCTCAACTAAAAAATACCTTTGATTCAACTGGATCTTCAGTGACTCAAACGGTGCAACTGAGTCAACTGTTAGCTCAATTGTGCGGTTTGTTGCAGTAACAAAATTCAAGTCATGTACATTCTAATGCTATTTCTAATTCATCCAAAGTCAACAACAATTTTGAAATAGCAAAAATGTGTCAAAATATAAATAGATGGATAATTGACTCAGATGCCACTGATCATATGACATGAGACAAAAATAAATTAACTAATGTTACACAAAATAAAGACCCCCTACATGTAAATATTGCTAATGGAGATAAAGTTTAATTCATGGTTTTGATACAATAAAGTTTATTACAAAAGACGTAAAAAATATATTTTCTATTTACCAAATTTTAATTGAAATTTATTATCAATTAGTAAAATTATCCATAAACTGAACTGTAATGTTATATTCTCACCGTATAAAGTGACCTTTCAGGATTGAGAAGTAGGAAAGAAGTTTGGTGAGGGATATTTAAAAAATAGCTTTTATTATCATGATGAAAACACCAACAATGTTAGGTCATTAAATTTAGTAGATCGTGACAAATTATTGCATTGGAGATTTGGTCATCCATCTAACCAACTTTTGATTAAACTTTTTTGTAATAAATTTGATTTTAAAATTTTTGATTTTGTAAGCTTTCGAAACAAACTAGATTACCATTTTCTTTATCTACATATAAGTCAGAAAAAAGCTTTGATTTAATTTATTCTGATATTTAGTGTTCAGCCCCTGTTGATTCTCATGATCATTTTAAATATTTTGTCACATTTACTAATTTTCTCGCACAACTTGGGTTTACCTTTTAAAAGGAAAAATGAAGTTTTTTCATATTTTCAATAAAAGTTTTTATAGAAAATCAATATAAAGCAAAAATTAAAATATTTCGATCTGATAATGGGACAGAATACATAAACAAAGATTTTATTGAATTTTTTAAACAAAAAGGAATTTTACATCAAATTTGTATTAATACATCTGAATTAAACGAAGTTTCAAAAAAATCGACATTTACTTAAAGTCACTATATCTCTTCCTTTTCAAATTAACGTATCTTATTGGACAAATTCTATGCTAATTGCGATTTACCTCATAAATAGATTGTCAAATGTCAAGCTTAAAAATACGATTCCCTTAGAAATTCTTATGAATAGGAAAATAAATCTTGATCACATAAGAGTTTTTGGATGTACGTGTTTCATACACATAAAAAGAAATGACAAACTATATAAAAATGTTGTTAAAGCCATATTTTTAGGATACTTATGCCAAAATGGGGTATAAATGTTATGATCCAAAAAATCATGAAATTTATATCTCATGAGATGTATCATTTTTTCGAAAATGAACCATATTATCAAATAAGTGAATAAGGAAACACACAAGGTAAACCAGTCATATTGTCTTCAAATAATTTCATGTCACCTGGAGAAATAAATCAAGAACAGGTTGAGCATATAAAGGAAGAACAAACAGGAGAAACATGTCCAGTTCCTTCTGTGGGAGAAGAAGAGATAAATGAGTCAAGTGAAAAAATAACTCATGAAGAACCAACTGAAGAAGAAAATGCCATAAGGAGATCTATAAGACAAACTCGACCTCTTGTCAAAGTAAGGGATTATGTATCCCAACAGGTGATGTATTTAATACAAGATTTTATCGTATATAACATGGTATGCCCTTCATACTGAGCTTACTGGAGTAACATCACCAACCAAATGGAACCAACCAACCTTAGTGAAACCAATTAAAGCCCAATTTGGTGTAAGTCTATGAACAAAAACCTTCAAGCCTTAGAAAAAATGACACATGTGATATATTAATTTACCAAAAAAACCCATAGGTTGCAAATGGTTATACAAAATCAAGTACAATAGTGATGATGTTATTGAAACGTACAAAGCTAGGTTAGTGACCAAGAGATTTACCCAAACTTATGGTATTGACTATCAAGATACTTTTGCACTAATAGCAAAAATGAGTATGGTTAGAATTTTTCTTTAGTAGCCACGAACTTTGGATGAGATTTATTCCAAATAGGTATAAAAAATGCACTCCTTCAAGGAAATTTAAGAAAGGAAGTCTATATGACTCTTCCTCTAAGCTACAAAAGTGAGACGAACTTATCACTAGTGTGTAAATTAAAAAAGGCGATCTATGGTCTAAAGCAATCTCCAAAAGTATGGTATGCCAAGCTAAACTTCTCCATTTTAAAGAATTTTCTAAAAGTACTGCTAATTCCTCTGTGTTCATCAAACACTCATAAAGCATCATTACTATTATTCTGGTATATGTATATGACATTATTATCACTGGAAATAATAATATGGAAATAAAAATGGTTAAACAATATTCAAAAAAGAAATTTGACATCAAAGACCTTGGAAAATTTTCGTATTTTCTGGGAATAGAAATAGCTCACTCAAGTAAAGGATTAGGAGCTAAACCTGCTAATACTCCTATGGAAATGAGTATAAAACTTGGAGTTTAACATGGTGAGACATTATCTGACATATGACAATATCAGAGGATGGTAGGTATATTAATTTATCTTACGATAACCAGATCTGACTTTACCTTTGCAGTTAGTGTCATAAGTCAATTTATGCATGCTCCACATACCAGCCACGTGAGTGTAATTAATAGGATATTAAGATACTTTAAAGGCACTCCGAGCTAATGAATTTGGATGAAGAAAAATAATTCTATCAATGTGTTTGGTTTTTCTGATGCAGATTGGGTTATAGGCTATGACATAAATCAACCATAGGGTTTTATACATTTTTAGGTGATAACTTAGTCACTTGCAAAAGCAAGAAGCAAAATATTGTGACTAGATCATGTGTAGAATCAGAATATCGAGTCATGACATCCACAACAAGTAGCTTATCTGGGTTAAAAAATCACTCAGTGACATGAAGATAGAGCACACGAAAATAATGCAAATGTGCTATGATAATCAAGCTATACATCATATTGCATCCAATCCCATATTCCATGAGAGGACAAAATATATAGAGGTAGATTGTCACTTTGTTGGAGAAAAAGTGCAATCAAGAAAATAGAAACTCTATTTGTGTGACGCCCTACCTCTATACCCACGCTAGCCAAGAACACTACGGTGTAGTGCTGTCAACTAGCGCGGACAATAAGGCTGTTGAGGAGCGACCATCCATGTAATTTCTTATCACACGGTGGCTATAAAATAATCTTCGGAAACAAATATAGAAGTAAGCGTAACATGCGAATCAATCACAGATATCCATATCACAAAGGCGGAAAGAGATATGAATATATATCACATAAAAGTGTACATCAGAGTAGTGGTCTAAAAAGATCCACGATAATACAAAAGAATAGCAACGCGTGCTATACAAAAGAATACAACTATGAGTCTATATCTCAAGTGTAAACAACAAAAGCTGCTAATCTAAACAAGTAGCCAAAAGTCTGAGTAGTGAATCACTGGGGGAGGAGTCAAGCAGTAGCACCTGTAACATCTCGGTCTGACCCGAGTATTATTTATAAGAAAATAATAAACGAATCAGTCTAGCTATAAATATCAGATGACATGATATAAAATAAAAGATATGGCATAAACATAAAATATCCATACTGACATACTACTATAAGTATGCAAATAATGATCAACAGGAGATCAACCGATAAGGGATAAATCAATATCACAAGAATCTTCTCAAAGATCCAAAGAGGGCATCATACCCTAAACTTGTACTCATGACAAGTCAAAGAGATAAATTCCAGAAATCAACACAAGAAATCCAGAAATCATAAAAAGGGAAAGAGGCCTATCACATGACGGTCCGAAGACCATGGGGAGCTACCCCACATGTGTGAATGGAATCACACAGATTGAGGTCAAGACTAACCAAAAAGCAGAAAGGTATGTGTGAATGGAATCACACAAGTGGTGTATAGTCTAACCTTGCAATGAAAGAGACATCGCGCAATTGCTAGTCTAATTCATAAAGCGATCATCAAGATCAACGAGAAGTGTCAATTACACTAAGCTATTAAATATAGAAGTTTAGCCTCATGTCCCATAACCACTTGCTTAACTTAAATATTTACGAACAAACTGTAAATCTTCACTAATAAAATTGTCACAAGAGGTTCAATCGAACAAGTCCAAGAATTAACCGACGAAGTGAACGCAAGCGTTTCATACCACTTGTTTTACTAAGTCGTTTAATTAGATTTCTCATCCGAGTGAGGTAAAGGCTTGTATATACTAATAGATTGGAAAACGGTTTAAGAAAAGAGCTTTGTTATTAAAAATAGAGTTGAAATCATTTTGTTGAAAGAGTTTTGATATTTACTACTAGTTTTGAAACCTTTATATTTTAAAGTGACAAATCACAGAAGCGATTGTAGAAACAATCAATCACAAAGGTCACATTCGAAGATGTGATAAAAATCCAAGGAAATCAGCTCAGCAAGTTCTGTTGTATATTTTTCAGATAAGATCCCCTACGGAGGGGGGGTCCAGGGGGGGTGGCAACCCACCAAGGTGGGGGTGCGGGGGCAACGCCACCGCTTACGGGGTTCGACCTAACACAATGGCTGAGCGACCTAACTAAGTGCGCGACCTGGTGGGTAAGGAGGTCGAGCGACCTAATGTTCTTTGCGACCTAACGAGGTAGAGGGGATACGCGACCTAAAGGTACGCGACCTAAGAAAGTTCGCGGGCTAAGGATGAGCGACCTAACAAGGTTCACGACCTAACGGAGAAAAGGCAACCTAGGTCTAACGACCTAACTGCTCGCGACCTAAGGGTCTAAAGGCCACGCGACCTAGAGGGAAAACAAGGTTAAGCGACCTAAGTGGGTTTGCGACCTAACGATATAAACGGTTGAGCGACCTAACGGTGCAACGACCTAAGGCCAAACGACTTGAGGGTTCCAGTGGAGAGCGACCTAAAGGAGACGCGACCTAAAAGAGGCGCGACCTAAAGGAGACGCGACCTAAATTAGGCGCGACCTAAAGGAGACGCGACCTAAAAGAGACGCGACCTAAAAGAGGCGCGACCTAAAAATATAAAGGTCATGCGACCTAGCGACCTAAGGTCATACGACCTAGCGACCTAAGGTCCATACGACCTACGACCTAAGGTCATACGACCTAACTCCGAAGACGTTAGAAATGGCCAGAACGACCTACGACCTAAGGTCCATACGACCTACGACCTAAGGTCATACGACCTAACTCCGAAGACGTTAGAAATGGCCAGAACGACCTACGACCTAAGGTCCATACGACCTACGACCTAAGGTCATACGACCTAACTCCGAAGACGTTAGAAATGGCCAGAACGACCTACGACCTAAGGTCCATACGTCCTACGACCTAAGGTCATACGACCTAACTCCGAAGACGTTAGAAATGGCCAGAACGACCTACGACCTAAGGTCCATATGACCTACGACCTAATGAGATAACTCCGAGCGACCTAAAGGTATATGCCATTTTAAGGTCGGAAACGACCTAACTCCGGTGCGACTTTTCACACAGAACGACCTAACAAAGGCAGAACGATCTAGGGGCAGTTTTTTACCAAAAACACTAAAAAGTGGAGTTTTTCGTCTATCCAATCCAAACCAAATGCAAATGTGCGTGCAAACATGATAGGGAATCATTCCCAACAGTCCAAGATAGATATAAACTAGATTTGTGAGATAAAAATCTCACCTTTGCTCCAAAACCCAATGAAAATGAAGAACAAAGCTTGAAGGCAAATGGAGAAGCAACCACAAGCTTGAATCCGATGTCTTCTTCTTGAATTTGGAGTTGAATGTTGGAGTTGCAATAAAACAAAGACTTTGGAGTTTTAATTTCTCATTCCATTCACCATTTTTGTTGAAGCTTTAGTGTTAGGAAATGAAATGAAGCAATGAAGAAGAAGGGGGGTGGAACTTGGGCCTAATGGGCTAAAAGTCCAAACCAAAGGCTCGAGTGAAAAAGTGGTGAAATTCCACTAACCCCAAACATATCAATGTTTATACGTAGAAGATTGCAAACGACGTGTCGAACTCAATGGAATTGGTCTCGAGTCCTAATTTGACCGTTTGCAAAAAGCAGCTTCGGACCAAAATCCGATTAACGATAAAATATTTAAATAAAATATTTAAATATAAAAATCGATAAATATGCGGGTTGTTACAATTTGTCAAAAGAAAAGATTAACTTGCAGATATTTTCACAAAAGAACTCGACAAGGCCAGTCATTTGAACATACTTGACAAGTTGGGTTCTATAAATTTATTCGAACCCCACTTGAGGATTGTTGAGAAATAAGAATGATAGCCTCAGGATATTTCATCATAGGCTGAAAATAGGAAACGTATAAAAGGCTATCATCAATTATACAGCTATCATATATACTTGATACTTAACTATAACTAGGTTGTAATTAGGAAATCATAATTTAGAAAATAATCAATAGCTGGTAAATAGGTGTAATTTGGAAATTATAATTTAGGAAATAAGCAGTGGCTAGTAGAATTATAATTTGGGAAATAAGCAACAACCAATAGAATTATGATTGAGGAAATAAGCAATGGCTAGTAGAATTAAGCTTTATATAATCATGTACAAAGAGCTTGTAAAATAAGAAAAATTAGCAATAAAACTAGTTATTCATCATATTCTCTTCTCTGCAAAAATTCAATAAGTTTAAACACAAAATTTCAGAGTGACGTTGTTAAATAGTCTTCTCGACTGGAAAATATAGTCATGTTTCATTGTGGATACTCCACTTTGATTATAGCTAAATAATGGCATAATGACCATTAAACGAGTATAGTTGGATTTGAGTTGAAGCATTGGAAAGGAAACACTATTCAATAGGGAAATTATCTCCTTGGTTTTATGAGGTTAGTATCACGATCAACTGTATTTAACTCAAAGTCAAAATATCTGGCCAAAGCAATACAGTTAATAATAATGTTATTATTGAATCAAGAACTATGTTTATGGTCTAACTGAATCGAATGTGGATTATATTGAAATTTTGATCAAAACTAAATTCCATAACTCCTAAAATGATAAAGTGTTGATGAATAGAATTAGTATAAACAATCGTTACTAAAATGTACCCCTTAAATTGTAAAACTAGATTATACTGATGAATATTAATAAGTGATAAATTCGATCAAAATGTCACCCACTAGCTAAGATGATGTGTGAATGTTAATCGAATTGTTTGATATTAATCGTTGGCTAAATTTACACTTGTGAGTCGCACAACCGTGCGGGTGATTTCTTAGAAATACCACATGATTTATTGATTTATAAATCGTTATAAATTTATTAAATTAATTAATATTTATGAAATATTAATTATTTTTTATTTGATGTATTAAGCGCCTTTAGTATTTTCTATGTGCCACTATAATTAATTGAGTGCATATATAAAAGTTATATATGTACATATCGATATATGATATCGATACACATTTAAGTACAATTTAATTGTCAATAATTATGATGGTCTGGTCTATTCATTGGCTCATATGGGCTTATAGAGAGGCCATGTGGAGGGAAGAGAAGTGACATTTTGAACTTAGTTCTAGATTTAAGAAATAGTAAGAAGTGAATGAGTAAAATGAGGAGAATTCGTCTCCTCCTCCTTTTCTATTTAAACAATGCCACCCGCTTCATTTTTCACTTTTGAATCTTCCCATTCTTGACCAAATTGTTCATGGCATCACCCCTTTATAGCCGAGCCTCTATTAGCTAGAAGCACATCCAAATAAATCATTTCAAGTGGTGTTGAGATTGTTGCAAGATCAATGGCTAATTTTTCTGAGGTATATTTTTGTTTTATAATTAATATATGATATGTTATATAATAATTGGAAAACGAATTGCATGTACAATTGTATTCTCCCAATATTATATATATTTTAATTAGATAGAACTAACATTGTTTGATATTTTTGATTAGACATGTTTATATTTTTGTTTGTGTGTGTATATATATTACATTAATTCGGCCTTATGTATATAAATTAATTTTATAAATTTTCTATATAATAAACTTAATTTTAATTTCTAAAATTGTTCTTACTACTTTTAAATCACATACATGTATGTTTAGTGTATATAGATATGCACCTATTCCAAATTAATAAAATAAAATATATGCAGATTAGTTAAATGTACTTTGGTTTAAAAACAAATTCAAAACCAATTCTTTTATTATTACATTCTTTATTTTAAAACTATATTATGCATAGATTATATTTATATATGACATGTAATTTTAATAAATAAAGTAACATTAAATTTATTTTTATAGTTTGTGTCTAAAAAAATTAAGTTTTAACATGGTTGGAAATATATAATGATATATGTATAATATGCTAATAATTATTTTATTACAAAATGTAAATGTTTATTCTTTTGTGTAACTTTAAATAAATTAAATATATATAATATAAATAATTTTTTATTAATTTTGATAATATAACACATTTTCATAAAATATAAATATATTTATATTGAATGGTAATAGATATCTTAATTGATTTCATACATCTAGATTTAAATTCTAATTATTTTAACCCAATCAAAATTAGATATTCAAGAAATTAATTGAATTAAATCCATCTGACTAAGCCAATATATATATGTGTGTGTGTGTGTGTGTATCTAAATATTTTAAAAGTTTATTTTATTTAACATATAACTTTTTTTGAATTTAGGCACACAAACATATTAAATAATATTAAGACAGCCAATACATATACACATGACAAATGTATACGTTATAGATGAAAATCCCAATATCTATATACGTACACATTAACTGTGTACACGTTATTATATTGCAGACGCAGGTTATACACATATGAAACCATAATGATATCTTATAAACTGTATACAAATTAACTATAATCAACTTATTAATTAATTAAATTAGAATTAAATAAAATAGGGTTTTATTTAAATTCACTAGAATGGATCTAGTACAACCCATTAGGCTTCATCGGTCCACTATAATCCAATTAGGGAGTTTTAGTTAAAATTCACCTATTATACCCACTATAGATAGGCCCAAGTTCCAACAATGATATTAGAGCCTGAATGTTCTATGCAGTTTAATTAGCCGATATTTAAGGCAACTTAAATACCTACTTATCTGAAGGGTGTTTAAAATTGTAATGTTTAGGTTTGGGATTGAATAATCTCGTATTCTTCCCTCCTTAGCTACTGGACCGGATTGGCCCAATCAGTGGAGTAAGTCCAAAAGGGTTGGTCCAAATGTAAGGCCAGAAGTTATTTTACCTTCGGCCAATTTTCAAAAATTTAAAATATATTTTAAATTAATGTTAAATTTGAAACATAAAATGAAATATTGTAAAAGAGATGAAATAAATTTAAAATTTCCAAAATATTTTTGAAAAATAAATAAATTAATTTTTAAATTTAAATGTACATATGTAATTAAGGAAATGTTTGGCTTGCATCCCTATTAAGTTTCGAGATAAACAAAACATCCTCTCCAAAAAAGATATAAATTACATCCTTGTTTTTCAACCTGCACAATTTTCTTCCTAACCTACCCAAGGCCGCGGTAAATTGATTCCCACACAGTTTTCTTTCCGACCTCATTTTTACAGTAAATCAACGATAAATTCATGTTCATCAAATTTACAATCTTGTTTCCTACAAATCGACTTAAATAAGCATAAACAAATTTAATTTCGACATTTTAATTTCAAATTAAAACAGCAAATTCGAACAATTAAATCAAATAGCAAAAATAAAAAAATTATAAGAAAAAGAATCCTTCCTTAACAAAATTGCAAACAACCTATTGCGTTCCATCGCTTACAACTAGATTTAAGTCCAACAATAGTTGAAAAAAATTCCTAGATTTATATGCAAGTCACAATATTTGCACAATTGTTTACAATTGTTCTCAATAATTGCATGTATGTCTGCAAGTATTCTAATTAATTGCTTATTCATTAGCAACTATTCATGTAAAATAATATCAATCCAAAAAAGGCATTTATAAATGTAAATAACAGAATAAAGCATTCTAGTTCAATTATGAAGATTAAATTCATCTTTCTCTATAATTATTTATAATAGTTGCATAGTTATCAATAATTGTTCTCAATAGCTGCATTTATTTTTGCAACTATTCCGACAATTACATTCCTATCAGAATTATTCATATAAAATCATTTCAATCCAAAAATTGATATTTATGACTGTAAATAGCAAAATAAAGCATTATGCTAAATAATTGCTTACTTGTCAACAATTATTCAAATAAATTCATTTCAATGTATGTCTGTAATTATTCAGAATAATTGCTTATTTATTAACAATTATTTACCTCATTTATATTAATCTTTCTTTGCAATTATTCACAATAATTGTAGAGATGTATATAACTATAATAAATAATTGCATGTATGTCTGCAATTATTTTGAATAATTCCTTACTTAAGCACCAAAATTAGCCGCTAACACCTTTGAATAGAATTATGCAGAGAGATAAACAAAGAAAGTAAATTAAAGTAGAGTAGTGACATGGTTGAACGCAAAAAGAACAACAAAAACGAGAACACCGGATTTATAGTGGTTCAGTGTAATTGCCTACGTCCACTTTGAATATAATCTTGATTACTTTTCCAATCACTTGAGTACTGATATAATTCGTAAACAAACAACTTGAATATAAGTTTTGACAGAAAAGAAGTGAGTATAGAAAATGGCAGAGTATCCCTAGAATTCTCGAAAAAAGGTCCCCTTAACTAGACCTTTGTCCCTCTATCAATAGACGAAAATAGGCTGGATTACCTGTCCAGGCCCATGACTAAGATAGCTCGGCCCATGACAGGTAAATGAAGTAGACTGAACCAGGCATCATGATCCTTCTTGACTGACCCCCATATCGCCGACCCGGGGTTTCCTTATGAATGAATTGAAGCAAACTCTCAATCGACTCGGAGCAGCTAACATTTTGGCTCGAAGTGAAGAAGTGTCGACTGCATCATCTTTTTTGTAGACTCAACAACCTGTTAACTCTCCAGAGGTGTTTTGACCCCTAATCTTGCCGAACCACTGTGACCGAGCCCAAATTTCTGACCACATAAGCCGAACCACACAACCTAATATCTCGAAGGCCGAACCACTATCAGCCGGGTCACTGTGATCGAGCCCAAATTGCTGACCCACATAAGCCGAACCACACGACCTAATATCTTCAAGGCAGAACCGCTATCAGTCGGACCATTGTGACCGACGCCATCTACATCAAACCACTAGGGTCGAAGCCATCTACACCGAATCACTATGACCGATCCCATCCCACTAGGGCCGATACCACTACATCGAACCACTAGGGTCGATCCCATCCCAGCCTAACGGATCCACGTATGACTATGACCAACAAGGCCGATCCCATCACTGTTGATCTACATATGATCTTCTTCCAATACCAAGACATGCAAATAGGCTGACTATACATTTATGCCGGACCACTTAACTTATTTTGATCCTTTATATTCCCAATCCTTTCTTGGCTTAGGTCCTATCTAATTCCAACCATAGCTTCTACAACTGTCGCTTTGTAGCCGTGCCAAGTAGCCGGGTAACAATTAATAAGAATATTATGTACATCTTTCTCTATAATTATTCATAATAATTGTAGAGATGTATGCTACTATTATGAATATTGCATGTATGTCAGCAATTATGCCAGATAATTGTTTACTCATCAGCAATTATTTAAATAAGTTTATTTCAACGTATATCTGCAAATATTTAGAATAATTGCTTAGTCATTGGCAATTATTCACTTAAAATCATTTGTATTCTTCGATGTACGTCTGCAAATTATTTCAATTCAAAAAATATTACAGCTCTAACATATATTAATAAATATATTGATCATATTTGCAGTATTTTAATTAAAAATTCTCAATATTTGCATAGTTTTCTGCAATTACTAAGAAAAATTGCTGTAATAACTATAAGTTTTCAGAATCTTTGGATAAAAACGAGCAAATATTTGTTGAAAAACTCTAACATTTTTGTCTGCACAAACTAAAGAAGATTTCTGAAAAAACCAAAGAAGAAGAAGAAGAACCACAACTCGACATTGAAGCGCATGGGTATTTTGAAAAAATAGCTAAAAACAATAACAGAGATATAGAAAGTATAATTTTTAGATAGGGATCCTCTTTATATTAAGTTTGGTTTTAGGGATGTATGCATAATATTCATTTTAGTTAATCTGATTAATAAAATAAAACAAAATAGTTAATAGGTTTGTTAATTAACCATATATATATATATATATATATATAGCTAGGATCAATATCCCCTTATTTAAAATCATTTCGTAGCTCTTTGATATCATCCGTAAGTTTTTATTAAAATATTTATTCTTTCTCTCTCCTATCACATGGACCTAATGTTTGAATATAAACTTATGGCTGATATCAAGGGGCTATAAATGGTGCTAAATAAAGGGGCTATTAATCCTAGCCCATATATATGTGTGTGTGCCTATAGTTGTTATAGTTATATATTTACCTTAAATCTGTTTAAGATGATTAATACTAAATTATCATATTAATTTAATTATTTGACTAAATTATTTAATTAAATAAATGAATTTATTAAATAAAATTAGTTAAAAGATTAATTAATATTCACACATTTTGATATGTATATATAAACAAACTATAAATGTTATGGTTGATTATTTACCTTAACTAGATTAAGATGAATAATATTAAATTTTAAAATTTAATATGAATAATATTTAAAAATATTTAAAAAAACTAAATATAATTTAAATAATAAAATTAAAATTAAATTAATTAAATATGATATAATTATTAAGAAAGTAAAGTTGATTAAATATGGTTTAATTATGATGATATATACACACACACACTATATAAGTTAATTAAACTATAACAGTTAAAACAAATTAAACTTATATAAAATAGTGTAATCAGAACTGAAATATATCCAAAACAGATTTTTGAAATAAGTACATATCGTAAGTACATATACCGTGGTTAATGATGTATTCGACTCTTAAATCATGAGAGTGTTTCATTAGAAACACATTATTCCTTAATTCGATATCAATCACTCTGTGTGTGTGTCTATGTATTAAAGATTATGAATCCTTAATATATAGAGTTTCCCTCTAGCATTTACATGTTAATAGATTACTTGCATACGAAATAGTTGTTGAGAAAGATCAAGCTAGTGTTGTTACGCGTAGTACTATTAAGACATTGCCTAGACGAGGTAAGAAACATACATGTATTGTTGAGTAAACTCAAGGTACATGCATTATATTTACGTCATCATGAAAGGGAAGGTGTAAATAGTCTCTCTCATTTTGTTGAGAAAATTCAATGTCGAGGTCGAGATAAGGGCGAAGGACACCATTATGAATTTTATATGATACAACTCATACAGAGTTATACATTGCTTGTCGGCTTATGATTTGTTAAGCAAACTCAAATTCAGAATCCTAAGGCAAGCAAGTTCTAATGCTTGTTAGAGAAACTAAAAGATTTTTATATTTCTCTTAGGGTTTTGAAGAATATCCAAATGTTGTGGGAGCTTATTATAAAAATGAAACAAACACATTTAACCTTTATAATAATGTAAGAAAAATTTTTATATAAAATTAAAATAATCTACTTTTTTACTACATCCTAAAACAATCTAAATAAAAAAGCTTTGAAATTTTGATCTAATGGAGACTAGGGTTATGTAACGGCCCTTAAAAATTAATAAGAAATAAATAAAATAGATAATTAATTAAATAAGATAGGGCTAAAAATAGAAAAGTTTCAAAACTCAAAATTTGACGATGGAAGTTATGTCGTTGCGTTCATGGCAAAATTTTGATTAATTTACATATATAATGTTATGAAAACAGAGCTTAAACGAAAAAATTTATAGAAATTTGAAGTTTTCGAGTTCAACATAATTTAAATAGAATTCAAACTCAAAAAATTAAATAATTGTCAAATTTATAATTCAAATAGTAATAGTAAATAGATTTGGGAGGTTAAATAATCGTTAAAATTAACGTTAACATTTAAGGAGTAATAAAAGAATGAAAGCAATAAATCAACGGAAATTAAAAACGTTCCCTATTAGGTCGATTGGTTAGGTAGGGGCGGTCGACCAGTGAGCAAGTGATTTCTAGGGTTTGTTTGCATAGTAAACGTTTTAGATTTCATTATTTTAAATCGACTTAAATCCGACGGTTATGGTGCATTCCAACCACTATAAATAAGGGCCTAGCCCCTTCACTCTTTATTCATACATTATTTTGAAGAACCTAGTGAAGCTCTGTCCTCCATCTCTTCAAAGGTTCAAAAAAGTTCCTTAGGGTTTTAGGCAACAAATTCTAGATGTTTTTTTATTTTATTTTCTAATTCTATTCTCCTCCAATCCCTTAATTTATGAATTTAATCGATAAATACAAATCTCTTGTTGTATATTTAGAAAGGGATATATGAAATAGATTTTTGAAGGCATGAAAAGTCCAAAAAGAGGAAGAGCTAAGAACCTATTATGAGTGAAAACCTCAGTCTTTCTATTTTAGTAATTGAATAGTGTAGTTTGGATTGATATATGCCTTGGGAAATTTGGCTTGCAAAAACATCACATTAAAACCCCCAAAGTTCCCCTGAAGAAAAATGTCAATTATTCGATTGGAATCTCAATTTTTTATATTAAAATAACGGAATTTATCTATATTTTGCAATTTCAATGTTTGACCCTCTATTCTACATTTTATCATTTTCGTTGAATCGGATTAAGGGTTTTGATTAGGTAATAGTGTGTAAGGTACGAATTCTTATTCGTAGTTTGCATCGTCTATTTCCCCAATTTGAATAGAAATTCCTTTTGTCTAATTTCATGTAAAAATAAGTTAGATAGAGCGTAAAATTATGTAAATTGTAAGTTTCTATTATTGATTTATTCCATTGTTTTAATGTAAAATAAGTGGGTTTAGATTCTATTTTTATACAAGTCCGTTGATTTGATTTTGGATACTGGATTTATGGTATATGTGTTAATATGGAAATGAGACTTGTATAATTTTTAAGATTTGACATTTAAACATTAGTTTAGGGTGCAAACTTCGCACGCTTAGAAATTTACTAAGTGCATGTTTATATACATACATATATACGTGTATATGTGTGTATGTGTGTATTAGTGTAAATAACATAAGATTATAATGTTTTAATGGTGTAGTTAATAGGTTATTAATCATTATTAAATTTTCCGTTAGGAAAGTGAGTAATTATAGAGGCAAAATAAGAAGTTTTCGTATAAGGCCTTAATTATGGATACGTTGAGATGTGTGATAATATACTAAGATAGCTTTATAAATTGTGACTAAGTTATAGGGACGCGAGGTCAGTCAAAAGAACATAGAAGTCTGTCCAACTAATTTGGAAACAAGGAGTGTGACTTTAGGGTTGATGTGAGGCATTTCCTATAATAAGTGACTACTGATACGCGAGGTTAGTATCAAATTTTGTAGGATAAATCTGCCTAGCTAATCTAGACACCGGTACCTACGAATAGTTAGATTAATGTGAGACATCAGTATATGGTTTCAGTCATAGTACAAAGGACCCACTTCAGGGATTAAAGGTATCAAGTGGTTGTGTGAGCACCTACCTCTTCCCTATGTAGAAAGTAGTAAATGGTCGGTATTAGGGTTAAGGACTAGGTACAGAAGTAGATATCTTGAAAAGGGTCCACTCCAATACGAAGTATTAAGTAATTGAAAAAATTCCATGCAATGTTAGGTAGATAAGTTCCATTGAGGAGTCTGCCTTGACATGGGTATTAAATGACAGGGGACTTACCTTAAAGAAGGTATTAAATAATCAAAGTCTGCCTAATTCCCATTAAAAAATTATTAAGTAGTTTGGGTACTTTCTCTTACATTAGTAGGATGTTACTGATAATAGATATAGGTTATTGGATTGTGAGAATAATAGTTATGGAATTGAGAAAGCCTTAAGGCTTAAAGTTGGAAAGATTTTGAATAAAGCTAATATACGAAAGCCATATTCCTATTTAAATTATACTGCTCAAGTATTATTATAGTAAGCTCAGGATTTTTTTTCATCGGACTTACATTGTTCAGACTCCCTCCTCATTACAACACATGTTTGGAAAGACGATGCTGAAGGTGAGGAGGAAACTTGTGGCAGTTTATCTATTTATCTACTTATGTTATTTTTTGACGTACCCGGTAAAGAATAACGATATATTTCGAAAATTTTGTACTATAGATACGTGACGGTTGTTATCGGTATTATGTTATCGATTTATGACATTTGGATTTTTAAATGAAATGGATACTGTATCTGTTATTATGTTTTATTCTTTCACTATGAGTTTTGAATGTGTAGATAATAGCTCTGTATCGTTCTTTATACGAATTGACAACCAACTTTGAAACAGATCTAAGTTTCGATGCGCTTTTTTTTGGGGTCGAAATTTAGGTTCGTACCAGGAGGGTTGTTATAGGTTACAGTCGTCACCATCTCTTCTCTCTCTTTCTCTCATCGATTCATCTAAATTTTCCTTTTTTCTACTTCATCTATTTCGTCCATCATAATTCACTTTATCCTTCTCTATGCATAGGTTTTTGTTTTTTTTAGCCTTCATTACGATTTTATGTTCTTTAGCCTTTTGGGCCTCCTCCCCTATGCTATTCTCATCTTAATCTTCACCATTGCTTCCATGTGGAATTGCCTCTTCTTGATCGTTGCTGGTTCAGCCTCTTGCGGTCAACTTCCTCTATCCTAGATGTATCGTTGTTGTGGTGACCTTTTAGGGTCAGTGCAGCCTACGATGGATGAACCATTCACATTGGCGGGTTTTGATGTTGTTCTTTTCATGTCAGAAGACTGAAGGAGACCGTAGTTGTGTCTTTTTCTTTTAATTGATGCTTGTGGTAAGGCATTATCACTATTTGAACTCTCAAAGGGTCTCAACTGTCTGAGCATAGCTGCTCTATTATCATTTTTTTCCTCTCGTCTCCTTGACACTCTTCATGGTGAATGAACTTTCAATAGATGTGAGCTTCTAATTTTAGTAGATTGGGCATTCAATTATGAAGTTTTATCTTTGCTTGTTCTTTTTTGACCCTTTATTTGTGCTTCAATTTGGGATTTTTGAAGTGCTTCTTGTCTTTCTATTTGCGAATTCATTATAATACTTTTTTTGGCTATGGAATGTGATGAGTTATAACTTTGGTGCCATTTATCTTGGTTGCTGGAATGTTATGCCTCCCTTGTAGCATTTACGTCAGTTACCATGTCTCTATCTCGGTATTACTCTTGTGTAGTTGGTTGATGCTAGTGCATTGTGTCAAACAAAATTTGCTCTTAAATTTTGTTGCTGCTGATGCAACTTTTTCATAGTGGTTTAGTATGTATATGTAATTTGTAATCTGTTTTCCTGTTAGTTTTAGGTATTGTTAGTCTTAAGTATGATTGCCTTGGAGCAACATGTTGAGTATTTGTACTATGTAGGCTAACATAGTTGTTGGGGCAACTTTGCCTCGCACCTATAATGAATGTTGTAAAAGTGTACAATCACTATAATCTGGCTTGCTAGTGCAAAAAAATAATATTCTATATTTTCTGCAAAAAATTTGTACTTCGATAAATTGGTGTAGCAAATATAATTGATAAAATGTATATTAACTAAAATATACAAATAAATTGAATAAATTAAGACTGACATAGAAATATAAAATATACTTGCCGATAAATCTTTTGGCATGTTCTTAATTCAAGAACCATACAAGAAATAAATATTACAACTACTAAATACATTCGTATTTTGGTCAATAAAAGTTTTATTTTTTGTCCAAGACAGCATATTGTCTTCTTTGAGCTTTGATATCTAAGGCGAAATAAGTATATGGATACTTATCCATATTCGATCACCTACGAAGTTGTATGGCGAACAGTTGTGTTCGTAATATATAAAACCTCATTGAAATTAGTTCATTCGAAATTAGCAAGTAAATCATAATGCGATATCTTCATCCAATACAATCGATTGTAATAAATACCCTTTTATGTTAGATATAGCACTAGACCAAGTGCTACATGATAGACCTAGGAATTTGATCACTAAAATGTCAACTTGATCAGTTTATGTAATTGAAGTGCAAACTATTTGATATCCTTAAACGGTGAGGATGAACAAACACGCTTTTGTAAAGAGTTCAGTGCGATCTTATAGTTAGGATTTCCTTTTAATGGTTTGACCATTCGGAAAGGAAAGCAAATGTGCAAAAGTGGATGTAACTTAGATACGGTTGATATGAATAGAGTGAATGGTCACCTATGCTTCATGAAGAAACATCAGAAATGAGAACTGTATATAATACTAGTAGATACTCAATATGGAATAACTAATGAGTTTTCTATACCAAATGAGTTTCTATTATAGATTTTTTTCCATGATAGTGATTTCTCTGCATTTGAGAATTTGATATGAAACTCTCGAATGTAAACTAGTTATTGTTAAAGAAATAAAGAACCCATGTTAAGTTGTTGAATGGACCTTCGTATTTCACATGATGTTATAGTAATGGCGGAAATAGCAATAGTATGCCATATCATACTTATCAGTGGTTGCATCAAAATATGAAAATTTGTTTTCTAAATATACCAAATCTTATTTATGTAATAGATGTTTTTCAGTATTTACTAAAAATAGGTATAATTCTATTTTAAGATGAATATTGTGAATATTTATTATGAAATAAATCTATTATGATAATGATATTTGTTTTATAACATCAGTGATGCTTTAGATATAGCAAATATAGAAGTATTTGAAATGTTTACAATGTTTTGGAATTATGGACTTAGCCATGTTTTTAAGGAATAATTCTTTAATCATATTATTATGAATCATATGGTACTAGTGCATTGTATTTCAAACAATTAAGGGTAATGCGTCCATTTAGTGGGAACAACAAAAGAGTTAGTAAACTCTTCGAGTTAATACATATAAAGATATGTAGTTCAAAGTCTAATGTTACAAAAATGGATCCACTTACTTCATTAAATTCACCAATTAATTTTCATAATAATGAACATGTGTAATTGATACGAATTTAATATATTTATGATAAGTTCATTGAATATAAAAAAGAAGTAGAAAACATAACATGCAAAGGAATAAAATAAATCGATTTGGCCAAATTGGTGAGTGTGTTGGAAAATGGTCCCAAAAGTACCAAAAATGAATCAGATTCAATCTCAAAATTCACTCCTTCCTATGATAAGTAATGATGTACCAATAAGCAGTAATTGTTCTTTGTTGGACAAAATACAACCGATGATGAGTAAAATTGAGTTAACTTCTTTCTATAAGAACGTGTACTTAAGAGTAAGTACATAAAGTTAAATTTAATTTCATCTAAAGCATAGTTTACGAAATCGTACATAAAGAAATCCCTACATATCTTAAGCTAGGAGTTGATAGCCTATGTGAGTTAAAAGATTGCATGTAATATTTACTCGTAAGGAATCTTATCTAAACCACCACAAATAAGTTTGGGACCAACCGACATTGGTTAACTAATTTATGTTATGAACATAACTATAGTCGACTCAAAAATTTAGATAGTTATATATACAAAGGCAGTTCATAATTTTTTTTTGAATGCTTGTTATGTGGTACTGAGAAACACTTGTTGTTTCAAGAAATGCTAACTTCATAACAAAGGAATCTGCTTTAGAAATTATCGATAGTAAAATGGATTTGGATATGATCTAAAGATAAAATTTTGTTATGTAAGATGAAATGAAATTAACCAAGCCAATATAGACATGGCTCAATAGAATGTCTAATAAGAACACCCGCACATTAAAGAGAAACTATGAGATTCGTTTCAATGTCGAGAAAAGAATTTCCTCAGCTATCAATAGGCCATTAAGAGTATCGACCCTGCTATATGGCACGTGTGAAATTCTGAATTAGATTCCAAGTACATAATCAAATTATGAATTAGATAGTTGTACTACAAAGGATATGATCCATGGGCCGCAGATGTGACGTTGAAAAGAAGATCTTTGCATTGGAATATAGTAAGCAATGTTGATAAGAATAACATCGTAAATTTGAAATTTATGTAATAGATTCGTCATTCAACGTGCCAATGTTAATTCACATCTTACTCATAAAATTATCGCCAATATGTTATATATACATTGAAATAGAAATTCTAAACAATGATTTAGAATAGATTGTTTGCATATAACAACCAGTATGTCTCAAAGCCAATGGGAGTGGTAATAAGTTTATGGGTTTCTTAAATTATCCAAAAACTGATACTGAAATATCATTCGACGAGCATCAGAATTGAGAAAATATTTCAAAGGAGAAATCAAACAGTTTGATTTCAGTCAAAATATAGTTGAAGCATATTCTATAAGAATGAATGTTAAAAATATTTTGCTATATTTCTAAACTATAAGTAAAATAATGTACTACTACTAATTGTTAATGATTTACCTATGTTAGAATTGTTAGAACTGGGCTGGTCTGCAGCAGGTGAAAATGGTAGATTTCGAAAAAAAATCTTATTTGAATCATAATGGGCCTATGATGTCTAACGGATTTGACTAGATACAATCTAGTTAATTTAAATAAATCAAATTTTATTTAATTTACTTTATTTGTTTAGTTAATGTATATTAATTAATTAATATTTATACAAATTAGAGTACATCAATATATACCTTTGTGTATATGATGTGAACATACAATATAGCAATGTGTACATAGTTAATGTACACATATATAGATGTTGGGATTTACATCTATGACGTATACATTTGCCATTTATATACACATTAGTTCTCTCAAAACATTGTTTTATCTATATATATTTTCAAAATTTATTTAGATATTAAATAAAATGAACATATAAAATATCTGTTTAGATTTTGACCAAGCTAATACAATTTAAATTCAAATGTAATACTCAAATTATCTAATCTTGACTAGGTAAACTATTGTGAAAATTAAAATTTAAATCTATAAGATAATTAGGTTAAAATATCTTTTAATTATTATCTTTCAACAAGGCTAGCCGATTGTTAAGTGGGCCATCCACTATATCGATAAACATTAATAACAAGTGTTCGACATAGACGCCAGAACATCTAATAAAAGAAAAATACAGAAGATATGCAGAACACCAATGCTACTAAAAGACCAGGTAGTCCTCATCGTCACTACTACTATCATCAAGATGCCCCATAACATGAGAATACGTAGAAAAGATTGAAGCCATATCAAGCACAAAGTTCCTAGGATCAGGAGGAATATAAATATTTCCTATCCTATGTTTCACCCTTCATGGCATACTTATCACATTCTCCAGAATCATCATCCAAAGATATGAGCAATCCATCCCTTATAACACGATAAATCAAGAAATGCTCTCCACCTTCACCACTACATATATATAGTAGCTGTAGTCTTCGGCTTGAATCTCATTTCAAAAGGGGCATGAACCTAAGTATGCTCACTACGACTCTAGATAATAACACGGTTAAGAGGATGGGTAGGAACATATTCATCCATAGCACAAGGCACAACTGGAAAAGAAGGAAGCGTTCTAAAGCAGAGGTATCCAAGACCAGGTCTAAAACAATCAGATTATCAACAAGTAGAGCAGTGGGCCTAGACTTAGGAACTCATGGTAATGGAATTTTAGTAGGAATAGAAACAGAATCCCCAACCTTGCAAACCTCAAAGGAGTGACCAAAACATTGACAATTCGTGTAGATATCTGGTTTCCACTATAGCGAACCTTCACCCCTGCATCATCCCCCTTAGCAATTCTGACCTTAGGCTTTGAAGGCAAAGGCTTATCCGAAGTGATCTAACTCAAGGCTTTGGCGTATACCAATCTTTTCATGGCCACCTATCATTGTTAAAACATTTGACGTTACGAACAAGGCTGCCAAGCCAGTCTAGCCCAATCGTGGGTTGCAAAATAGATTGGATATGGAAAAAGTGCACCCACACAGAAAAAGATAATACCTTTTTGTTAGGCTCATCAATCGTCGGACTCCAAGTAGTAATAATGAAAGGCTTCCCCTTTATAAGTATCAGATCAACTTCTAGAACATGTTGTCTCTCTTTACTTCTCTAGAATCTAAAATAGAACATAGCGTTATCAAAATGCAAATTTAGGCCACCTCTAAGTTTCCATGCTTAATGACAACACTCTTTAACCAAATGATAGGCCAGGTTAGAGTGTAGGAAAAAACTAACCAAATAATCTGACCAATAATCAACTCCCTCTTGTAATACTTTGACAGAAGGAACCATTACTCCATCAACCTCAACAATATCAAATGAACGAGGTGTATAGAATCCAACTTTTCTCGGCAAGGAAGAAAATAACAAAGACCAATTGGCGGGTCCACATGAGCAGGATACTGAAAAACCATATCGATTAGTGCTAACTGCATTTCTAGAGTAAGAGACAGAGAGCTAGCAACAGCACTTCCATAAACAACATTCATGCCTGCAATTTTTTCAACCCAACTTGCTGCTTACAACAGATCCAGAAACATCAATACTGCCAACATCAATGTCAGCTACCACAGCACATTCAAGCTCATTACACTTATCACCAAACTTAGGCAACACACTTTCATACCATTGGCCATAACAGGCAACAAAAACAGCCTCAAACAAATGAGAGACATTGGAAGTACTGAGCTGACACGTACCTTTAGGAGGTCTAGAAATAGGTGAACTATTATCCTTAAAGTTTTTCAACTATCCAAATCAGTTATGAGTGTTTGCAGAAGCAAAGCAGGACCTGGGCATGAAGATAAACGCATTGATGAAGTAAAGCCCAGATGGAGGGAATCGGTCATAGATTGAACAACTGGAACGGGAGGATGACCAGTGGTGAGAAGAGAAGAAGAAGCGCCCAAATCATAACCATATCTAGTCAGAGAATGCTCTCTTGAAACAAGCAGCACTTGAGTAGCGCGACTGGTGTGAGACATAGAGGGCAAGAGAGCGAACGAAGAAACGAAAGGATCAAGACAAGGAAAGAAACAAAGGAAAGAAGGATAAAATGAAGGTCGCCATTATCGCCGTTCTTGTTATAACTAATAAGTGAAAAGATGATTAATTAACAAAAAAAATTCTAGGTATCTTTTATTTTTCCATTATTTAAAATAAATATATTTATATTTTTTAAAAAAATTAATAATTCCAAAAATAAAAATGAATACTTTTTTAAATACATTAACTATTCAAAAATGGTTAAAATAATCAAAGTATATATTTTACAATAAAATAAATATAAAACAATTTATACATATTTATTTCTTTTTGGCTAAAATATTTTTATAAAAAAATTCAGAATTTTTTATTATTATTTTCATAAATTAAATTTTACCATATATATATATTTTTTTAAAATAAACATCGTTTGAAATTTAATAAATATTAATATAAAATATTATATTAATATATGGGTTTGGAAATTAAATTTTACTTTTAAACCCAAGACATATTTTATGTGTATACAACTACCTAAAACAATATTTAAATACATAATATTTATATATAATTTAAAACAGAAAAAGCATAATTAAACTATTAAAGATAATTTTTAAAATTATACACATACGCACATTCATGGCCAAGCTGAATTTTTTTATATATAAAGATGTAACCAACAATATTAAATAACATAAGTAGTTTGGTGTGATCTAATATAAGATAATAAAGGGAGAGGATTGATTTGCATACAAAATTGTAACATATTCTAATTATCACAAGATGTGTATGAGAAAAATCTAAAAGGAATTATACATACTGAAGATCATTCTTTGAATCACGTTGTTTAAGGAGTTCTCCTGGATTCAGCTTGAATTGATCACTGGACCATGTAGCAACCTAGGAAACAAAAATTTGTATTTGATTTGATGCATTTTGGGCTAAAGGAATGCTTAGCTATAGGGGTGGGATTAGGATCAATTCAGCCAAAGTATAGAGAGGAGGAATCAAGAGAGAAATTGTGAGGATATGGGTTTGATTAGACAGAGAGATTGGTGGGGACAAATTCTCCTTCTTTTACTCTTTCTCCTTTCACTAATTCTAGATCGAGATTCAGAATTCAAAACCACCCTACTCCCTCTCTCACCCTGATAGAGTTAGGGGTATGTCTGAGGGCAATTATGTAATTTGTTACATATATCCAACTCGATAGCCAATCTTGTTCAAAATAAAAGATGTTTTCTTTCTATTATATACTTGACATAATATGTAATAGAGAATAATGAATTCAGTTAAAAGATTATTTAATAGAAAATTTATATATGGTATGTTTGTAATAGAAGTTACAATGTGTTGTAACCATGAGTGGTTTATCACAATAAAATAAACATACTGTTTTAAACATTCCTAATCAAGGTGTATCGAGATTGGATATCAATGCATCCATTAAAAATTAAGTATGTAATGCTCTCCAAATGTTGGGCAATGTATTACATATAACTGTTTGGGCACCAAGAGGTTACATATTGATAATTATTATAAAACTATGAAATAACTCAATCGATAGTATTATGTTGGTTAATATAACTAAGTTCAAACAAAAAATATCAATGGGACAAAATTACACGGTTCTATTGACGTGAGAATACCATGGATCTACAATGTGGAAGATCTGCTTAATTATAGTTAATTTGTGGCATGGCGCTCATCGAACGACTATAATTGAGCCACATGGAAGTATTGAAAGTGAAACACTATTCAAAAGAAAATCTATCTTCTCCGTTAAATAAGATTAGTACCACGGTCAGTAGAAGTCTACTCAAAGTCAAAGCCTCTGGACAGAGCAATTCATTTAATAATAATAATTATTATTAAACACAGGACTTGGCATTTGGAACAAAGAGTTGAATATGGATGACACTGGAATTTTGACTATTACCAAATTCTGTAAGTCCAAAGTGATATAGTTTTGATGAAGAGAACTGGTGTAGATAATAGTCAAAGTCGGGTATCGCTTAATAAAGTAAAGTTGGATTTTAGCAAAACCAAGTAAGCAATAAATTTGGCCAAAATTTCACACCACCTGCTAAGCAACGCGTGAACGTTAATATTTAAATAATTCAATATTAATTGCTAACCAAATGTACACCTGAAGTGTCGTAAATTGAATCGTTGAATACTCTTTGACTACATGATTTAATTAATTTATATAGTTATAAATTAATTAATATTTATAAAATATTAGTTATAAATTTTTATTTTTATTCGTTAAACAATTTTAATAAATATATTTATAATAGTCATAAATATATTAATCTACATGCATTATCAATACACGTTTAAATTGGATTTATATGCGACGAATATTGTATGGGATTTAAATGGGTTTGAAGCCATGTGGGGGCTCGTGAGTTCATCCATACATAGACTAGGTTGAGGGTGGCTTTAATATGTAGAATGGGCTAGGGTTTTAATGGGATAAAGGAAGAGAGTGGGTAAGAGAGAAAAGTGGATCTAGATCCTAACTTATCTTTCTAGTCGCTCCTCTATAAATAGATCATAGAACTCATTCTTTTTCTAACGTTTTAAAGCCTCCAACCCCTCTACCTCTGGCCAAAACTCATCCTCTTCTCTCCTTTATTTCCAGCTCAAATAAAACTAAAATAAATACCATTCCACAGTCAGTGGTCTACAATTTGAGAGATAACACCTTAATAATTGATTTTAGTTCAAAAGTATTTTAACGCTTCAGGTATGGTCCTTTGGAAAGATAATCATCTGATCTATGATTATATTCTAATAATCTTTCATGAGCATTACGGCACGCGCTTCGCGCATAATGATGGCATGCGCTTGGCGCATGAATTGTTTTTCTACAAATACTACATGTTTAATACATCTAAGAGAAAACAATTTACACAAATATTAGTCAAATTTTTACGTTGAAATCATGTTTAGTTAGTTTGAATTTTTATTTTATAAGTTGCAACATCTAATTATTTGTTAGTTTGAATTTTTATTTTTATTTTCAATTAATAAAGACAAATTTGTAAAGAAATTTTATTTGTAAGATCCTATTTTTAAATGACACTAAGATATAGTAATATCTGTAGATGAACATTTTGAATTTCTAGAGAAATTTTAACTATTAGATCCTATTTTTAATTTATATTAAGATTTGCTAATATCTGTAAAAGGGCGTTTTTGGTAATTCATGCTGATACAAAAAATGTGACGCCAAAGTTATTGCAACTATTATTAAAGATTATATATATATATATATATATATATATATGTTGTTTTGTTTATTAGGTGATGATTTTAGTATATCAGTATATCATCATATTCAGAATGGTTGTATGTTTATACGATTATATGATTATTAAAAAAAATTATTTTAACATATACATACCTTGATACTCATGGCTTAAGAAAAAACACAAATTTTTTTAATATACATTATTTAAATAACATAAACTTCATAATTTAATTATCAAACATCATACAAAACTAAATATGTCTTAAAAATTATATATTAATAATTCTACACCTAAAATATTTTTGGCATAAAAAATTAACTTTTAATACATATAAATATTATTTAATTCAAATCACTTAATTAAATTTATAAAATAAATAAATATGTCATAAAATATAATTTAAATTTTATAATATCATTTCACACTAGATAAAATTTTGGCTAAGGAAAAAAATATAATTATATATATACTAATTAAGTATTTATATAAATGTCGAACTTGAAATTTAAATTTAAATTTAATTTTATATTACAAAATATATATTAAAATATTCAAATGCTAAAATATCATCTATATTTTTATAAATTATTAAAACACAAAATAAAATGTTAGAAACATTTTTTATTAATGTTATTATTAATTTCCATATGGAAATCTAAACTAAATAAATTAGAAAAAATGTTTTTGCCATGAGCATTTTTAGGTGTATATATATATATATTATATATATATTCTTTATTTATATATTTTATTATAAATATTTTTACTTATTATTAAATTATTTATAAGTATGTGTGTATATACATATGTATGTCTGTCTATGTATATATTTTATATTGAAAAAAGTTAATTTTATCTTTAGTTTTACAATAAAATAAATAATTAAATTTTATTTTATGTTTTAAATGTTTTTATGTATGTATGAATGTATATGTATATATTATAAATTCTATATATATTTAATTATTAATTTATAATTATTCAAAATGTAATATAAATATAAATATATATATATATATATGTATATGTATATGTATATGTATATATATGTAATATTTTGTATACATAAATTAAAGCATATAAACATAAATTTAGATGATACATTTGTGTACTAGATGAGCTAACATGTTCGTTGTGGTGTCAATCCCAACACTTGTATACGGCACATTAAACCTTGCACTGTAACGATCTCGGTTTTTAAGCCAAATTTACTTTAGTAATTAATATAAATTTTAGGATTAATTTGTGAAATAATTTGAAATTTTTCCCAAAATAAATAAAATATGTGTTTATTTATATATATGAAAGTAGATTTTAAATAGAATTGGATTGGAAATTCAAGAATAAATATATATGATTATTATTAGTGTATAATTAAGATTTTAAAATCATTCTCTTTTAAAAGTTATATATGTATAAATGCTAGAAAATGTATAAATATAAATAAAGGTTGTTTGAAGTTAAATTGAGCATTTTTAAAACAATATTTATTTATTAATTTAGAAAGTATAATAGTTTAAGTTTAAAGTGAGATTTAGTAAATAGGTTTATATACTTTCTTTTTTAAAATTGCTTGAACTAAGTATAATTTGTATGTATATGAACATTTAAAAACATAATACATATTTATATAAAACATAAAGTATATATATGTATATATTTAAACTAAATAGAAAATGTATAACATAAATATATGAAAATATAAAACTAAAAAAAGAAAACAAAAATGAAGGGTTTAAACATAATATTATATGCATATGACATTTGTGAGAATTAGGATAACATGCATAAACACTTGTAGGCTTAGTATAAACAAGTGGCATACTTTATTTACTAATAGAATTGAATTATAAGTAATATATTGCTTAAGAGAAAACCTAATTTCAGTTTAAAGACATTTTCTCAATCTTCTCTATTTTTTTCATCTCCATCTTTCAAAACTTTAAACCAGAAAAGCTATGAGAAAATAAAAACAAAATCAAACAATAGCTTTCAAAATTTCAACCTGATCAAGCAATGATTTAAAGCTCTATTCAATATTCATCAAATAAGGACTCAAGATAAAAGTCAAAACAAGTGCAGATCAACTTACAGATCAAAACAAATCAACCTGAGCAATTCAAAGTTCAACTTCAGCTTCAACCAAATTAATACAAGCTAACTCAACGAATCAACTATCAAATTCAGTTTCAAGGATCATTAATCAAACAACATCTCCAGTTTTCAAATACCTGCTTTCTGCTTTCAATTTCCAGGTGAGCAAACATTTGTTTTAAAAAGCCTTAATTTTTTTTAATAATTTAATGAGTGTGGTAATCTTTGAAATTATGATGTGGATTATGTTTTGTATGATTGTTTAAAAATGATTGTATGTCTATATATACACGATGTTTTTGTAAGCATGTCTGTGTATATGTATATATACATCTCTATTGTATTTATAGGCTCGGGTTCACTAGGAAAAAATTCATATCTCCACGTCTAATAAAAATTAAGTCATGATCATTAAAGGAAAAGAATTTGTATCTACTTGATTCAAATTTTAAAAATAGTTTCAAATGTTTATGTGAAGTATTTATTTCTAAAATAAGAAATCATAGTGAAAATCATATATATGTCAAAATTCATTGATCATAAATTTGCGTTTAAATTTCATAACTAGATTCAAATTAGCAAATGATAATTTTAGGTGAAGATTTCATGGTTTTTAAATAAGTAAATCATGTGAATTCTCAAGTTGAACAGAATGGCTACTTTCGTCGATTCCCGTGATGATCATTGGACTTAAGGCAGGAGGTGGCTGGAGGATAGGACATCATCGAAAATATACTCGCTTGAATTCTAGATTGTTGTGATGGCCATGCGAAGTCGATTTAGGGTTTAATGTCATGTTTGGGTCGAGGTGGTTCCTGAGGTAACTGCGTCGTCGATAATGATCCGGAGGCGACCTGACTAGAGGTATTAGAGGCGTAGGTGTGTGAAGCAGCTTTGATGTGGTTCACATGACCTCTGGTGGTCGTTGGGGGCGGGGTGAGGCGATTTGGTCAATGGGTTTGATTCCAAAAAATTGATTGAGTAGCTAAATTACAATTTCCTACGAAAACACCGGTGCTGGGTAGTCGGAGCGATAGTGTGGATCACCGATAACTTGTCATGGACAGTGGGTTGGTCGTAGGTGATCGTGATGGTGTGCACGATGCACATGTGCATGTCGTATGGGTTGGTTGCTGTTGAATTTGGAAAGAAAGGGCAGGCTCGGGTTTGTACTCGGGCAAGGGAAGGTTTGTCTCGGGGAAGTGAAGAAAATGTGAGAGCTCGAGAAAAATATAAGTTGGCTCAGGAATTTTGCAGGTTTAACTCGGGTTCTTGGTTTTGTTGACAAGTTTTAAATTAAAAAGAAATAATAGGTTTTAAAGTTGAAAACTCAATCAAGTTTAAAACAATTAGTTAACCATTTTTTGAAAATAATTAATGTTTATTTAAGTTGGAATTTATTAAAGGTTTGGAAATAAATTTTCTTTGAGTATAAAGTGATTTAATATATATAATCTTTATTTTAAAAGTTTATTTTAATAAACTTAATATTGTAATTAGTTAAATAATTAAAAAGATGAAGTGTTTTTAATCCTTAATTTAACTTAAAGGTTTAAGTTAATTGGTTAATGATAATTCATTACAAGATTCATTAGTAAGTTTTAAATGATGATTAAAATAATTAAGTAAGATTACTAAATGTCATCAATTAGAGCGGGTAATTAATGGATAATTACTAAATGTGATTTATTAAAAGGATAATTACTTAATGTAAGTAATTAAAGGTTAAGTAAGTAATTAAAGATTAATTACTTAATAATTAAAGGTTAATTAATTAATAATTAGAGGTTAATTACTTAATAATTAAAGGATAATTATTAAGTAGTTAAAGGTAAATTGATTGATAATTAAAGAGTAATTAATCAAGCGATTAAGGATAATTACTTAATATGATTATGATTAATTAAAGGATAATTAATTAATTAAAGATTAATTAACATTAGTAATTAAGGATTAATTAATTAATAATTAAGGATTAATTTTTTAATTAATTAAATTAATAATTTAAAGGATAATTAATTAATGATTAAAGGTGAATTAATTAATGATTAAAGGTTAATTAATTTGTGTGATTAATTAAAGAATAATTAATTAAAAGATAACTAATTAAGGATAATTAATTAATTAAAGGATAATTTATTTAGGAATAATTAATTAATGTTATAAAGTTAAGGATTAATTAATTAATATGAATGACTAAAGGATGATTAATTTGTTTCATTAAATAATTAAGGTAATGATAAATGGTTTGTAATTAATTAATGTTAATCAAGCAGAATTAGATAATGAATTCATAAATAATTGATTCATTTTGAGTTAATTAAATTAATTATAGATTATGTGATTAATTAATCTTGCTTATAGATGATTGAATTATATTGAATGCTTTGAATTGGTTGATATCTCTGGTTTGTGATATTCTGTGATATGAATTGTGTGGATTGAGCTGTGAACTATGATTTATTTATCTATGATGAATTTACATATTTGTCTGTGAATGAAAGATAAGCGTTGTAGGATTTTACCGCTTATCGATATTGTTATGTTGGAATTGATGATGGTTGTGATATTTTATTGTTGATTGTGAAACCCCTGGACTACACACATTGTATACACAAATATGGATTTCAAAGGAAATTGGTTAAGTCATGATTTTTTTTTTGAATTTAATAATATTTTATTCAAAATGGTGAAAGAATTTCAAGTTGAATCCAAAATGATTTGGAAGTGATTTGGGTTAAATAGGGAAAACTTTTGAAAAGGGAATTTTGGAATTAAAATATAATATGGTTTGTTAAAGTTTTGAAATTAAAATAATTTAGTTTGAATTTGAATTCAAGATTTAATGTTGAATTCTATATACATATATATCTTTATTTGGAAACTAGATTAAAGGGATTATACTGGTTTTATGCATTTTGAACCATTTAAAGTATTTTAAACGAATTATTTTGGGAATTTGAATTTAATTTAAATGGAACTTGCTAAGAGTATGTCAGTTCGCTGATTTTCCTTTGAAAGGCTATAACTTGAGCGTATTAAATCGGATTTTCCTGAAACAAAAGACATTTGTTTTCAAATGATAATGGCTTTCATATAAAGGAAGAATTCTCGGTTTTTGTTGAAAGGATTTCAAGTTTGAAAATGGAAATTTTTTTGAAAGCTATGAATAAATCATTGCTAAAGATTGGTTAACCTTGTTTCAAATTGAAGAGGATCTCAAAGGTGAATCTTTTGTTTGAAAGATTAAAAGTGGAAATTTGTGTAAACCATTCAAAAGGAAAGATTTTGGGCTAAAAGTTGTGACTTAACTAAGATCCCTATATGTCCATATGCTTTTTAAAATAAGCGCTCATTATTCGGTTAAGCCGGGAGAGGACTTTATGTCATAAAACCCATTCCGAATTAATGACACGACGAAATGGATAGCAATTGAAGACGGTGGTGAAGACCGGGTATTTTCGAAAGCGAAAGGATAACCTGTCGAATGTCTCTGCACCGAATGGCCCTGGTATAGAGATTTTGATTACCCTATGTGATGGGGAGTCCAGACGTGATTGGGGATATCTGGATTTGCAAGGACTTTTTTTGAAGTGACTTCAGTTCCATTCAGACCTAGGATGGACTTGTATGGATGTATGTCTGACGTTACATTTTGAGATGTAAAGCTGGTTTCTATCAAACACATTTATGTTTGGTGGTGGAGAATTTATTCTCTTAGCTTAACACCTTTCTCTGAGACGTACGAGCTTAGAGGTTATGTAGTTGATATTTACTAGTGATATATTCCCAATTTGGTAATGTGGCATACTAAGTACTGTTGATCATTGGTTGATCGAAGCATGGCTTTTGTGAAAAGCGTAGCTTTGTGGGACGAGACTTCATAGTACCTCACACCCCGGAAATGGTCGAAACAGGAAGGATGCAGCAAGGTTATGAGGGTCGCGCCCTTTAGGGAATGTGCATTTCCTTCTGGATAAAAAGTGATATTATGGTATGGAGCCCAGATATTTAACTTATGTTATTGTTGGAATTTGTTGATGAATCCTAGGATAAAGGTTGGTCACGACTGAGGAAGGGCATTCTCGTGACAGTTAGTTACCTAGTTATAGAGGTAACCTGGCCTTGTGTTGGCAGAGAGCCGGTTAGGTTCTCGAGGCATCCCTCCAAAGGTGTACCCATTTCGGTAGGGAAGTTTCTTAGCCTTAGCCATTTGTTGGAAATCCAATCACCGAATATGAGCCCTGTACGGTTTTAGTTGTAGAATCTGTCATCTAACATGGTAGCTGTAGTAGGCATACTGTAATGGTACGTATGCTGGCGAAGATTAATATTATACTTTTGAAATGTTTTCTTCACTATGCACTAATAATAATATCAAAAGGATTTTCGCGTATCAAGCATGTTTGACTATCATAAAAATAAATCTCCTCCAAGTGTGCGATTACATTGTGTATGTGGCGGGATGCCTTATGGTAGTTTCATTTTCCAAAAAGCGCAGTGAATTTCTTTTTACTTCTTTTGTTGTTTCTTTTGTTTCAAATAAAAAACCGTTTTCGTTTACTTACACTAGTCGCATGACCGACCTGGAGTTTATTGTTCCCTTTTAAAACTCTAGGTGCCCACAATTTTTTACACGGGCAGCCTAGAGTTGGGTTTTCAGATAGTAAGATAGTAGATGTAGATTCGGTAGCCTTCAGTCCTTGGTTTGGGATCGGATTTGCTTCGTCACAGTATGATGGTGGTTCAAGCTTTTGGATTAGCCTTTGGAGTTATGGATATGAAGATTCAGATATTGGATTCTTTCTCTCTTTCTCTTTTGAAGATCATTTGGAGATTTCTTTCCGCTATTGTATTTTGGCTCTGACATTGATATTTCATTTGTATCAGATTGCTATATTCATTTGTGTATCAATAAAAATCATTCTGTTTCCGCTGTTTTTTTACCTAATTTTGTTATAAGCTTCGGCGAACCAGACTCAATGTTTGAATCTACGGCATTCGAATACGGGTGAAGTATGGATGTCGATTTTTGAAGGTAGAGCCAAGGTCATGACAAGTGGTATCAGAGCTAAAGGTTGATTAAGAACTTTAGCTTTGGAGTATAACACATTAGGTGACTCATTAGAGATAGGGTTACAAATGCCCTAGAATGAGTATCCCTAAGATATCTTGTCTGTATGCCTCGGTAAAGCCTCTTACTATTCACTGATAGTGAAAATGAGTGCAAGAAGAGGACGAGGTAGAGGACAGGGGAGTACCACGACAAATGGTCGATACCCTGCAACAACAAGGAACAATCTTTTCCTATCAATCTCCTTTGATCATCATCCAATTTCAATTCTTTGATGGTTTCCTGGCAGCTACAAGATGAAGCTTTGTTGTGGTAGTGGCCCTACGAATCTTTGTTTACGCTATTGGAAAATTCCTATTTCGTATTCTCTTCATCAGTTTCTTATTAGTCTTTTCAGGTTTTTAACTTTAATGAATTTGAAATTTTATTTGAAATAGATTTATTAACAAATATGAAGCTAAAACTAGATTGTATCAATAAAACGATTTTGGTTAAAACCAAACTTGGAAATTTTTTGCCATGATTTCTTGTGAGGATCCAAGTCCGAAGAGGGACAAACTAGTATATATTGTAGGGTATTCTGACCTAAGTTTAGAATCTATTTGTCTATTCTTTTCAGTCTCGATATATTCTACGAATGGTTAGTTATGCCCTTCGGACTAACCAATGCCCCTGCACATTTCGTAAACCTGGTGACCTGAGTATTTCATAAAGAATCGAATGAGTTCGTTCTCATAATTATTGATGATATTCTTATTTGGTAAGCCAAATATAGAATAGATATTCAATTTGATTTGATAAAACATTTCTTTATCTGTTCTTTGGTTGTCTCCCTGTCTAGCAAATTTCAGGGACGAAATTTTCTTAAGGAGGAATCTCTAACGACTCCGTTTTTTAACCCAAATTTACTTTAGTAATTAATATAAATTTTAGGATTAATTTGTGAAATAATTTGAAATTTTTCCCAAAATAAATAAAATATGTGTTTATATATATATATATATATATATATATATAAAAGTAGATATTAAATAGAATTGGATTGGAAATTCAAGAATAAATATATATGATCATTATTAGTGTATAATTAAGATTATAAAATTATTTTCTTTTAAAAGTTATATATGTGTAAATGCTAGAAAATGTATAAATATAAATAAAGGTTGTTTGAAGTTAAATTGAGCATTTTAAAATAATATTTATTTATTAATTCAGAAAGTATAATAGTTTAAGTTTAAATGAAATTTAATAAATAGTTTTATATACTTTCTTTTTCAAAATAGCTTGAACTAAGTATAATTTGTATGTATATAAACATTTAAAAACATAATACATATTTATATAAAACATAAAGTGTATATATATGTATATATTTAAACTAAATAGAAAATGTATTACATAAATATATGAAAATATAAAACAAAAAAATAACATAAATAGAGGGTTTAAACATAAAATTATGTGCATATGACATTTGTGAGAATTAGGATAACATGCATAAACACTTTAGGCTTAGTATAAACAAGTGGCACACTTTATTTACTTATAGAATTGAATTATAAGTAATATTTTCTTAAGAGAAAACCTGGTTTTAGTTCAAAGACATTTTCTCAATCTTCTCTATTTTTTTCATCTTCGTCTTTCAAAACTTAAAACCAGAAAAGCTATGCGAAAATAAAAATAAAATCAATCAACAGCTATATGACACATGTATATAACATATATATAGTACTATACCAGTTATAGTATTTATATTAAGTAAAAATTTTATATTGGATTTATATAAATTAATTAAAATGTTAATTAGTTAAAATTAATTAAAAAAATTTAACTAACATAAAAGTATGCACAATACTATCATATAAGTAATTTAAAATATAAGATTATATAATAATAAAACTTGTATAATATACAGGTATAAACTAAATGTGGAACGTTAAATAAACCGAGGGATAAATGCATGCATATAGTACGTATACCATGATTTCTGATATGTTCGACACTTTAATCACATGGGTATTCGATAAGAAATACATTATTTCATATTTCGATATTGGTTAATTAAATATATTGATGATTATAAATCTTTAATATTAGTGCTATCTTCTAACATTTATATATTAACAAATTACTTACATGCTCTTTGGTTGTTAAGCAAACTCAAGCTAGTGTGTAGTATTGTCAATATATTTACTAGATGGGACAAGATAACTATATGTATTTATTGAGCAAACTCAAGGAAAATATATTATACTTAGGTCGTCGAGTAGGTACTAGTGAATAATTTGTTTTGATTTGCTGAAAAAACTCAAGGTCAAAATAAGATAAGGACAAGGAACAGGGGTTAGGAGTTATATATGATACAACCGATAAGGAATTATCCATCGTTTGTGGGGTTATAAATTGTTGAATAAACTCAAGGCCGAAACCTCAAGACAGATGAGTCCTAACACCCATTAGTGAAGTCAAAAGACTTATATGTAGCATCTTAAGGTTTGGAGAAACATAAAAGACTAGTGAGAGCCTTATTAGAAAACTAAAATTGAGACTTTTAACCTTTCTAATATTTAAGAAAAATACGCTATACAAAATATAATAATCTACATTGATAAAAATGTGTAATTAATATAATTGGTAAAATGTTTATTAATGTAACGACCCGCCGCTCTGACCGCCTCTAGTCGGTAATTAAACCAACTAGAAACGTTCAAAATGACGAATTGTTAGTCAGTTTATAAAGTTTAAACAGAATCAGCCACAGAATCACAGAATAATCATAATATTATTCATAATTGAATTTTTCTTACATACATATATCAGAGTTTGTACAATGCATTAAATTTTTATATACAGCGGAATATATATCTTTTTAGAGTACAAAGAAAAATTTTACTGAAAACTTTAGTAGAGTGCTTTAATCCCCCTCTCTCTAACTTCGCGGCCTGAAAATCTTCAAGCTGTAAAAATACTCGGTCTGACCCGAGCGTTAATTGCAAAACACAAAAACACTCGAGTCAGGATTAATCTTAACTCAAGTAGATAAATTTGCAATGAACTGAATAAAATGGATCACATGAATCAATTTAAACTATTACGGATTTTCATATTAACAACTTTAACTTTTTAGTGTGGCTGCAGTACACACGTGTATTCATACCCATGTGCACTGCCTCGCCAACACACGTGCACGCATCAGACAACAATAGCAAGTGTGCAAGCATCAGGTTGCACAAGTACAAGAATACTCAATGGAGTCAACACAGCAGCACAGTGCAGTGAATAAAGGACAGGCAGCAGTCAATATGCAGACCAAATGGCAAAATGCCACAGCAACTAGCAACAGTAGCAAGTACAACATGACAGTATAAAAGTATCACAAGTTCAAGTGCAGATGGAACAAACAAGTTTCATTTGAAACCTAAGTTTTAAACAGAGGCTAGATTAAGTGGTTTTGAGTTTAAATCAAAACTTTAGAGAAACTGAAGTTATAGACATAGAGTATTCTGGAAATAACAACACAAAAGAACCTGGAAAAGCATACGGTGATTTCCAAAGCAAAGAAAAAAAAAATATACAAATCAAACAGAGCTTCAGTTTTTCAACTCAGTTCAAAGCAAAATGTTAATCTGGAAATCAATTCAAGTAGTAATGCACTCTCAGGAAAACAGTTTTCAAAAGAAGAAAATGGAGTGCAAGGCAAAAATGAATTTTGTTTCAAACAGCAGTTCATCCTGGAGACAAAATCCAGTAAGAATTCTTTTCAAATCATTAGTTATAAACAGAAGATTTAATCAGAGGATTTCCTACATTTGTTTTGCTTGAATAAGATTTTTTTTTTTTTTAAACTTAAATTAATGTTTAAACAAGCATATCATGTTCAAACCTTAAATCCTAACAAGGAACTGATCAGAAGATTTGAATTCTTCTTCTATTCTTGCTCTCTGTAGTTTAAAACAGAGAAGAGCAATCCAAGTAAATACAGGCACAAGTCATTTAATTCATACACACAGATCATATACTTATATATACTCATGCAAGCATCAATTATATCAGAAATTTGTCAAGCAAAATATAACTAACCACTTAAGTTATAATTAAAATGTTCATTCACCTAGCAGTTTAAAACAGAGAAGCTACTTGATGCTTACTAACATTTTAATAAATTGTTTTACACCATCACAACCTACTTCCATTTGAGCATCCCATGCTAAAGATAATCAGATAAATGGATTTACTTTTTCCCCTTTTTAACATATTATTCATATGTGCACATTTTCAAACAGAGAGACATTTTGATATTTCATTCACATGCAAACAAATTTTAAACATGTATACTTAGTTCAATCACATGCAAAAATGGGAATGCAGACAGGAACAACATGTATGAAGTACTAACAGTACATACAAAATGGAGATGAAGACTTGAATACCCAGGAAAACAATGACCAGACCAAAGTGCAACAGCATGGATACAACTTGACATGGAAACTGAAACATATCAGATAATGCAAATTGAAACAGAAGTTCGAGTCAAATATGAAGACCACAAATGAAGTGAATCAACTGTAATGCAACACATACCAGGATGCAAACAATAATGACATGAAGAGTAGAACAATCAGGAGAGCAGAGACCAGACCCAAGTGCAACAGACATGCAAAGTGGAATGGATGCAACTTGACATGCAAACAGCCACAAACCCAAATACATGAACACAGGGAAGACTAAAATGAAGACTGGACAATATCAAATTGTGGGAATGCAAAATGTTCAAAAGAACATTGTAAGCTATATGATGAACTAGTGCAGATCCATGGGCTATCCGTAAAGCTCAACAAGACTAAGAAATAACTCAGTAAACATGCAAGTTTAAATTCAAAATGCAATTGTTTGCAAACAGTTTTAAACAAGATATTTTAGTAGCATCTGTACTTATCAATTTAAATACAAGATAAACATAGCATCTATTCTTATCAATTTTTAAAACAAACACAAATAGCACATGTTCCTATCAATTTTAAAACAAACACAAATAGTCAGGTAGCATTTGTTCTAATCAATTTAAAAATTAAGACTGGGCAGCATCTGTTCTTACAAATTTAAATTTTAAAAGAAATCAAAAAAAACATTTGCTCCTAACAGTTCAAAAACTAAATCAAATGGGTAGAATCTGTTCTCATAGTTTAAAATAATTACTAGCATCTGTTTCTACCAATTTAAAATCCAAGTAAATCGAGCAAATGATAGCAAATAGCCACCGAAAATCCAACATGCAGTAACCAATCTACCCATATCAGTTTCAAATTAAATTAGCCGAGCAAAAGATAACAAAATCACCCCACAAACATAGCATGCAACCAAGAAATTCACTTCAAACAAATTCAAAAACTTGCATGAAGATTATCGTGAGCCAAAAGACTCACCTTTCACTGAAATGAAATGGAGCCGAAGCCCTAATTTCTCAGATCGAAGAGCACGCGATCGAGTTGAAGCCGTCGCTTTTGATTTTGAAAAACCCTAAATCACTGAAGGTCGGCGAAGAAAATTATACGGCCGCCATTTTTTCTTTTTATTTTTTCTTTCGTATGTATGAGATAGTGGAGAGGGAGGAGGTCGGGTATAAAACAGAAGAGAACGTGATTTTTTTTTTCCGTGGGTTATGGCGTGGAACACGGGTATGGAACACGGTATGTTGAAGGTATGGAGGAATGCTCAAGGTAAGGTGATGTTTACTTCTTTTATTTATTTTATTTATTTATTTTTTCTCTCCTATTTTTTTTTCTTATTTAATTTAAATTCAATTAGCTTTTGTTTTTAAAAATTATCTTGTTAAAATTATGTTGTTAAATTTTCAACTAGTATATTTTTTTTTTATTATATATATATATATATATATTTTTATTTTTATTTATTTTCATAATTATATTTTCATTCTTATTTCAAATGCAAACTATTTTTCTAATTTATCAAATTCAAATTTAAAATATAAGTTAAATATTAAATTTCAACTTCAAAGTCAAAATTCAAATTTCTATTCAACTTTTAAATAGATTAAATTCTAAATTTTAATCACCAATTCATTCTGATAATTTGAAATTTAAGTCAAATTATCATTTAAATATTTAAAATAAATTGAATATTTACAAATTAAATTGTTCAAAAATTTAGGATCGTTACAGTCTCCCCTACTTAAAAGAATTTCGTCCCGAAATTATAAGTTAGGAAAACGATTGCTAAAATCTCACCAATATTTATATCCTACATAATTTCACTCAGTTTCAAACTCATAAATAAATATAGTATTCATTCCATTTATTTCACTTTACTAGTTTTGTTCATTGATTTCAATAATCAAGACACAAAAGTCTTTTACCAAATTTTTGATTTACAAAACTCAGATTTTTAAACTTGAAATCTTTCATGCTAAATATTTGCATAATATATTTTATCCAAAACTGTGGATTTTTCAAGATATTCAAAAAGATCTTCTTCCTTAATTCATTAAGTTAGAATTATGTAATTCTAATTTCAGATTATTGATTTTCTATTTAAAGTTTTGAAAATACTTGATAACTCAAAGTTTAACAAGTTCATCGTCGTTCTCACAGACTTTAGGCATACGCTGATCAGACGCAAGACTAAAAATCTCCAAGTACTAAACATACTTGCTTCAACTCCCAGTGAAAATACTTTTAAAATTCTTTTAAAAATTCTTTTAAAAATGGATATGGAAAGTCCGTTCCCCCATGGATCACAGTCACCCGGCGGTTCCGCTACTATCTCAGTAGAATCGCTTGTAACTTAGATTTCTCATCACTCCTGAATTTCGCCATGGTTGTCGCCTTAGATCGCGGTCCACACGGCGGTTACGCTACTATCTCAGTAGAATCGCTCGTAGCCTTAGGCATCACGCCCCTCGAATTACGCTTCGGTTTCCAGATCGCAGTTTACTCGGCGGTTGCGCCACTATCTCAATGGAATCGCTTGTAACTTTAGGTATCACACCCCTCGAATTACGCCAGCATCAATCACATAATCCCAACACAATGGGATAATCCCAACACAATGGGATATCAAATCAGTCCCATTGGACATTCCACTAAGGGAATTCTACGTAGCTACGATTTACACTGGACACTCCACCGAGTTCCAATCACCTTCACACATAATAAATTGGAAGGTACATTTCCATATCCTCAGTTTTTAGAAAACATATGTCATATACATATAGTACTTCATTCACATTTCGTACTTATCATATCTATGTAAACCTACACAGGATGATTTTTCTAAACTGATTAGTTTTCGATTATATTCACATATATAAGTTACGAAAACTCATTTCACATTCACAACAAATAGAGGATTCCAAATTTTTCTTTTCACGTTTAAAATTTTCCTCTCAATCGGTTTGAAAATTTAAGGTTATCTCTAACCTAATTCACATTCACAATCCAATTCATTATCGATTTCACATTCGATTTGGATTTCACGTTACATCGTCAATTCTCAACACATAATTGATGTCTATCGATATATAACCTCTAAGCTCGTACGTCTCAGAGAAGGGTGTTAAGCTAAAAGAATAAATTCTCCGCCACCACAGATATATATTTAATAGAGATCAAATGATATGTCATCAATTCACAACATTAGACATACAATCCCAATCGACTATCCAAAATTCAAAGCTGAACTTATATTGTTTTTGGTGTCAAAGTTAAACTCAATTTAACTCTAGATTCAATCTTTGAAAAATTTCCAAGTTGAATTAATTGTTCACATTTCTCAAAATAATATCTTTACAAGATATATAATTTTCACACTTAATCATTTGAAACTAATTTCAAATATTCATTTCTCAATTTATCTTTAAAAGATAAAATTTCAAACCTTTCATTTCACATTGGAAAATATTTCCATACTTATTCAAAAATAAGTAATTCACAAATTCTTTCATTTTCAACACTTTGAAAATATTCAATATACTTGAATCAAAATTAAGTATATATTTCACTCTTTAAGGAAATCATTCTTTTAATCACATTTATTTGAGTTAAAACGAATGTTACGTAAAACATCGTTACGACAACTCAAAATCACTAGTATAGGGATTCGGATTTAAAATAGATATATAAATCCCAATACTATCAACAATATTTCCTTCCGGAAACCATTTACTATAACAATAGTGTTAGAGTCTACCATTTCCTTAATTTTCTCGAAAACGTCTATTTCAACAATGAGTGTTGAAATCTATGTATTCGATAGTTAATTCATTTTAAAACATCTTTAAAACTATTAACTTTTCAACTTCACTTAATTCATAGTTTGAATTCCTCATACTTTTCACAATATTGGTTTTAAACCGATTTCAAACTTTTCAATATTAAGTTTTTCACTTAATTTAATTTTCCACACGTTTAATTTCAAATTCATCACTGAATTTATTAAACCTATAATGGACTATCATGTTGACAATTTCAAATTCAAAATTTAAATTCTATTTGAACTTTGCATTTACTTTCTATTTCAAAAATAGTCAACTAGTTCTTTAGTAAATTGTTCATCAATTTAGCTCCATTAAATTCATATTTCCACATTAACCATTTTAGACAATAGTCTAAACTTGAAATATAAACTTCACATCGAAATAGTTTGATTTCTACAGTTAAATCAACAATTAAATTTCATTTCATAATATCACTTCCCAAAATACTATTTGATTAAAATATTTCCTCCATACGAAATTTTACATAGCTTAATACTTTTAAAAGACGTACATAGAAGATTGTGGATTACAAAAGATAGTATTACAAAATATATCGATTGGTTTAAGATTCAGAATAATTAAGGACTAACGACTTCTTGTCCAATAGTAGGCATCTTTGCCAAACATTCATCTTCGGATGACACTACTTCATATTGTGTTAAAGGAGGATTAACACATTCAAAATCTACATGTCCCCATTCCTTACAGTTATTGCAATAATATGAGATGTTTCCATCTTTATCTATCACCATAACACTTTTCGCTCTAGCTGGTCGGGCTATAGCTTGCTCTCCCCGTTGTCTTTCGGTGCAGTTTCTGGCTATATGTCCAGTCTGCCGACAATGGTAGCAGATTGTCAATCTATCGACGGTTAAATTGAGTACGCACTTTTTCCTTTTCACTTTAGGACAATGACTAAGAAAATGCCCTCTCTCTTGACACTTAAAACACACAATCTCCTGACGAGCGAACCGGTCATCCACATTCCTTTTCTTTCTTCTCTCTCGACACTGACGGGCATAATGTCCCTTTTTATGACATCGATAGCAAATAACCTCATCATATGGACCAGGTGCTTGCCTTTCAGTGAATCTCCTTTCAATTTCCGCACGTGTCGCTTCTGCTTCTCTACGAGCGATTGCTCTTCGTTCACGGCGTGCTGCTTTTTGTGCTTCGGTTTTCGCCATTATAATTAACAAGATGTTTTCGAAGTTTCCTATCAATATTCGCAATCCTTTATTAGCAGAGGTTGGATTATTCAATCATTCTCCCTAAAACATATCTGTTTTATTCAATAATATATTCACTGTCAAAAATCGTGAATATGCTTTGTCAACCAATTTCATCATTTCTACAACTTATTTTTATTTTTAAAGGATTACCCACTGTCCAAAATTGTGGATATATCTCCTTTAATAAGCTATAACAATTTACTCATCAAATTCAATTGGTTTCGAATTTATAAACAATCTTTACACATTCCATTTCTATTTATAAAATTTCGATTTATAAATCTTCTTATTGATTCTATTCAATTCAATTCATTAACTCAGTTATATACTCAAAAGTTCATATTATAAGTTAAATACTTATAATCCATTCATTTACCAATTCGTTCTTCATATTTGAAAACAATTCCTCAAAAGAATTCAGAATCAAATTCTCAAGTTATAGTTCAATAATCCACTTGATTATAACCAAATTAACATATCAATTTATTTCACAATTATTACTCGAAATATTCAAGTTATTCGATTTAAACCAATTTAAACCAATTCACTAATTTATTAGTTCACTTAACTCATATTTCATTTTTCATAATCTCAATAATTCGATAATGAGTTTCTGAACGATCGAAACTCAAATCTAACGAGACCTCACCGAATAGAAACTACCGCAATCCTAACTTTAGAGAGGGGAATTTTCAAAATAATTTTAACTTTCCAAAATACTTTTTGTTTTTAAAGAAAACAATTTCATACTTCTTTTAAATTTGAAAAGCACTTTCTTTATAGTGGTTCTAGTAACTATTCATATTAAACATCATAAACTGAGCTTTGAGTAAACCAAAGCTCTGATACCACTTTTGTAACGACCCGCCGCTCTGACCGCCTCTAGTCGGTAATTAAACCAACTAGAAACGTTCAAAATGACGAATTGTTAGTCAGTTTATAAAGTTTAAACAGAATCAGCCACAGAATCACAGAATAATCATAATATTATTCATAATTGAATTTTTCTTACATACATATATCAGAGTTTGTACAATGCATTAAATTTTTATATACAGCGGAATATATATCTTTTTAGAGTACAAAGAAAAATTTTACTGAAAACTTTAGTAGAGTGCTTTAATCCCCCTCTCTCTAACTTCGCGGCCTGAAAATCTTCAAGCTGTAAAAATACTCGGTCTGACCCGAGCGTTAATTGCAAAACACAAAAACACTCGAGTCAGGATTAATCTTAACTCAAGTAGATAAATTTGCAATGAACTGAATAAAATGGATCACATGAATCAATTTAAACTATTACAGATTTTCATATTAACAACTTTAACTTTTTAGTGTGGCTGCAGTACACACGTGTATTCATACCCATGTGCACTGCCTCGCCAACACACGTGCACGCATCAGACAACAATAGCAAGTGTGCAAGCATCAGGTTGCACAAGTACAAGAATACTCAATGGAGTCAACACAGCAGCACAGTGCAGTGAATAAAGGACAGGCAGCAGTCAATATGCAGACCAAATGGCAAAATGCCACAGCAACTAGCAACAGTAGCAAGTACAACATGACAGTATAAAAGTATCACAAGTTCAAGTGCAGATGGAACAAACAAGTTTCATTTGAAACCTAAGTTTTAAACAGAGGCTAGATTAAGTGGTTTTGAGTTTAAATCAAAACTTTAGAGAAACTGAAGTTATAGACATAGAGTATTCTGGAAATAACAACACAAAAGAACCTGGAAAAGCATACGGTGATTTCCAAAGCAAAGAAAAAAAAAAATATACAAATCAAACAGAGCTTCAGTTTTTCAACTCAGTTCAAAGAAAAATGTTAATCTGGAAATCAATTCAAGTAGTAATGCACTCTCAGGAAAACAGTTTTCAAAAGAAGAAAATGGAGTGCAAGGCAAAAATGAATTTTGTTTCAAACAGCAGTTCATCCTGGAGACAAAATCCAGTAAGAATTCTTTTCAAATCATTAGTTATAAACAGAAGATTTAATCAGAGGATTTCCTACATTTGTTTTGCTTGAATAAGATTTTTTTTTTTTTTTAAACTTAAATTAATGTTTAAACAAGCATATCATGTTCAAACCTTAAATCCTAACAAGGAACTGATCAGAAGATTTGAATTCTTCTTCTATTCTTGCTCTCTGTAGTTTAAAACAGAGAAGAGCAATCCAAGTAAATACAGGCACAAGTCATTTAATTCATACACACAGATCATATACTTATATATACTCATGCAAGCATCAATTATATCAGAAATTTGTCAAGCAAAATATAACTAACCACTTAAGTTATAATTAAAATGTTCATTCACCTAGCAGTTTAAAACAGAGAAGCTACTTGATGCTTACTAACATTTTAATAAATTGTTTTACACCATCACAACCTACTTCCATTTGAGCATCCCATGCTAAAGATAATCAGATAAATGGATTTACTTTTTCCCCTTTTTAACATATTATTCATATGTGCACATTTTCAAACAGAGAGACATTTTGATATTTCATTCACATGCAAACAAATTTTAAACATGTATACTTAGTTCAATCACATGCAAAAATGGGAATGCAGACAGGAACAACATGTATGAAGTACTAACAGTACATACAAAATGGAGATGAAGACTTGAATACCCAGGAAAACAATGACCAGACCAAAGTGCAACAGCATGGATACAACTTGACATGGAAACTGAAACATATCAGATAATGCAAATTGAAACAGAAGTTCGAGTCAAATATGAAGACCACAAATGAAGTGAATCAACTGTAATGCAACACATACCAGGATGCAAACAATAATGACATGAAGAGTAGAACAATCAGGAGAGCAGAGACCAGACCCAAGTGCAACAGACATGCAAAGTGGAATGGATGCAACTTGACATGCAAACAGCCACAAACCCAAATACATGAACACAGGGAAGACTAAAATGAAGACTGGACAATATCAAATTGTGGGAATGCAAAATGTTCAAAAGAACATTGTAAGCTATATGATGAACTAGTGCAGATCCATGGGCTATCCGTAAAGCTCAACAAGACTAAGAAATAACTCAGTAAACATGCAAGTTTAAATTCAAAATGCAATTGTTTGCAAACAGTTTTAAACAAGATATTTTAGTAGCATCTGTACTTATCAATTTAAATACAAGATAAACATAGCATCTATTCTTATCAATTTTTAAAACAAACACAAATAGCACATGTTCCTATCAATTTTAAAACAAACACAAATAGTCAGGTAGCATTTGTTCTAATCAATTTAAAAATTAAGACTGGGCAGCATCTGTTCTTACAAATTTAAATTTTAAAAGAAATCAAAAAAAACATTTGCTCCTAACAGTTCAAAAACTAAATCAAATGGGTAGAATCTGTTCTCATAGTTTAAAATAATTACTAGCATCTGTTTCTACCAATTTAAAATCCAAGTAAATCGAGCAAATGATAGCAAATAGCCACCGAAAATCCAACATGCAGTAACCAATCTACCCATATCAGTTTCAAATTAAATTAGCCGAGCAAAAGATAACAAAATCACCCCACAAACATAGCATGCAACCAAGAAATTCACTTCAAACAAATTCAAAAACTTGCATGAAGATTATCGTGAGCCAAAAGACTCACCTTTCACTGAAATGAAATGGAGCCGAAGCCCTAATTTCTCAGATCGAAGAGCACGCGATCGAGTTGAAGCCGTCGCTTTTGATTTTGAAAAACCCTAAATCACTGAAGGTCGGCGAAGAAAATTATACGGCCGCCATTTTTTCTTTTTATTTTTTCTTTCGTATGTATGAGATAGTGGAGAGGGAGGAGGTCGGGTATAAAACAGAAGAGAACGTGATTTTTTTTTTTCCGTGGGTTATGGCGTGGAACACGGGTATGGAACACGGTATGTTGAAGGTATGGAGGAATGCTCAAGGTAAGGTGATGTTTACTTCTTTTATTTATTTTATTTATTTTTTTTTTCTCTCCTATTTTTTTTTCTTATTTAATTTAAATTCAATTAGCTTTTGTTTTTAAAAATTATCTTGTTAAAATTATGTTGTTAAATTTTCAACTAGTATATTTTTTTTTTATTATATATATATATATATATATTTTTATTTTTATTTATTTTCATAATTATATTTTCATTCTTATTTCAAATGCAAACTATTTTTCTAATTTATCAAATTCAAATTTAAAATATAAGTTAAATATTAAATTTCAACTTCAAAGTCAAAATTCAAATTTCTATTCAACTTTTAAATAGATTAAATTCTAAATTTTAATCACCAATTCATTCTGATAATTTGAAATTTAAGTCAAATTATCATTTAAATATTTAAAATAAATTGAATATTTACAAATTAAATTGTTCAAAAATTTAGGATCGTTACAATTAATTAAAGTATATGAATGAACTGAATTATTGTTAGCAAACAGAAATATAAAATATACTTGCAATAAATTTTTGCATGTTGACCCATGCAAGTGCATAATTATACAACCGCTAAATACATTCATAACTTGGTCACATATAAGTTTACTAGCCTAAGACTATGTATTGTCTTCAATGAGTTTTGAACTCTTAAAGCAATACAAAAATATGGATATTTGATCCTTATATGATCACATATAAATGTTATATAGCAAACGATCACAATTTGTAATGTAAAAAATCTCGATGAAAATAGTTCATTGAAATAAGAAAGTAAACTGTAGCGTTAGACCTTATATTTAATATGATTGATTACAAATTATTTTGTTAAATGTAACACTAGACTAAAGGCTATAAGCTAAGACTAAGAATTTGATCATTAAAATGTCAGTTTCATCGGTTTACGTAAAGTGCAGTTTATTGGACCAAATACACTTTTATATAGAGTTCATTATGATATCGTAGTAAAGATTTCCTTTGATTATTCGTCCATCTAGAAAAAATCTAATGTATAAAAGTGGATGCAACCTAAGACACGGTTGGGATAAAGAGAGTAAATGATCACTTCTGTTTTATGAATAAAATATTCGAAACGAGAATTGCAAAATAATAATTGATACTTAAAGTTGGAATGAGAAGTATAATTTTATTCCAAAAGTATTTTCATACAGAAAATTATTTCTTATGATATTTATTTCTTTGAAGTATAGATACTTGATATGAAATTCTTGGTAGTAAACCAATTACAGTAACTGAAATAAATAACATATATTAAGTATTCAAATGGAGCTTTGTATTTCATGCACTATTATAGCAATGGAAGAAATGGTCGGAGCATGCCATATACTATTTATTAGTCCCATCAAATTATGGAAACTATTTTTATAAAATGCTCCAAATATTATTTATGAAAAAATAATTGATTTTCATAATTGACTGAACATTATACATAGTCTTATTTCAATATGAATATTATGAATATTTATTATAAAATAAAACTATAATGGTGGTATTTATGATCCATTGGAAAGTATAGAAGTATCTAAGTTTATTTGCAATTTTGAACTAAGTCGAAATTTGGAGAAATAATTCTTTGATTATATGATTATGAATCAAATGGTACTAGTAAATTATATCTCAAACAATAAAAGGCAATGCACCCATTCAATGGAAGCGATCATAAGTGTTGATGAACTCTTCGGATTGACACATATAGATGTATGCATTCGTAGGACTAATAATACCAAAACATATCCACATACATTTTTATATTCATGATAGTTATCACCGATATGAATATGTGTATTTGATACATATGTAGCATGTCTGTGATAAGTTTCCATAGTAGAAAATGGAAGAAAATATAATAACGTGATATATAAAATAAAATTGTTTCGATTTGATAGAATTGGCATGCATATTGGAAAGTGTTTCGAATGTACTAAAAAGTGAAAAAAGACTCAATCACAAAGTCATTCCTTCCTACGATACATAATGGTGGATCGGTAAGGAGTAGCCAAAGATTGTTGGACTAAGTACGAATAGTTATGAGTGAAGTTAAGTTAACTTTTTTTTATAAGGTCGTGTGGTTAAGAGTAGTACCGAGGTTGAAATTAATTTCGTATAAATAATAATTTACAAAATCATATAAGATAAGGGTTTATAAAATAACTGTAACATATCTTAGGCCATGGAGTCGGTATATTTTGCGAGTCGAAAGACTGCATGCAATAATTGTTCGTGAGAGATCTTGTATGAATCGCCTCAAAACGAGTTTGGAAACGACTATCATTGGATGACTAACTTATGTTTTTAGCATAAGTATCATAAACTAAAACCAAATAATTTTTATATATAAGGGGATTCATAATGTATTTATGAATAATCATTCCATTGCACTGAGAAACAGTTGTTGTTTCAAGAAATACAACTTCATAGCGAAAAAATTTCTTTGAGAAATTATTGGTATTAAAATGGATTTGGATATGATTAAATGATAGAATTTATTATGTGGGATGAAAAGAAATTAACCTAACATAAATGAACACATCACTCTTGAGCGTCTAATAAGTATTCTCACACATTAAAGAGAAACATGAGTTTCTTATCGCTATCGAGAATAGATAATCCTTAGTTTACAATTAATCCATTAAGAGTATTGACTATACGATATTGTATGATGCACAAATCAAAAAAGAATTTCAAGTAGGTTATCAAAATATGATTTTGGTAGTCATACCATAAGGGATGTAATGCATCGACCGCGATTGTAATCTTTAAGTGCAAGACTAATGCAGCTAGAATTTGATGAGCAACGTTGATAAAAATAACATCATAAATTACAATTGTTGAAATCAGTGTAGTCATTCAAGTTGCTCGAGTTAATCAGGATTTACTCACAAAATTATTACTTAGTATTACTTTATTTGGTACGTATGTGTTGAAATGAAAATACTAAATAGCAATTTAGAATGGTCTATTTGCACATAACAACCAAAGAGTCTTGAAGTTAGTGATAGCTATATTAGGTCTATGGGTTTTAGGATATGATCCAGAAAATGATACGAATGTATCATTTTTATAAGCATTGGAATTGAATAAGCATTTTGATAGAAATATCGAATAGTTTGATTTTTAATCAAAATGCAGAGGAAGCGCGTGTCTATTAGAAAGAACGACCAAAAAGGTGCGTAGATAGTTCTATACTATAAATAAAAAAATAGTGCTGATTGTTAATGATGAACTTATGTTAAGATTAGTAATAGTTTGGTTGTTTAATAATCGATATTGGATTTATAAGTTATATCTTTGAGGGATGTTGAGAATGTTCCAAATGATAGGCGAAGAGACCCTATTAAAATGTTTAATACAGAACAAGTAAGATGGATTCTTTATGTATTTACAATAGGAATTATCATACATCTTGACACTACAACAAATAGTCAATTTTGCAACACTTTTCCTCTTTCAATTTGTAACGGTTATAACCATTACCAATTTCTAGCGGTTATTTCTGTTACAAACATTTATCACGATCATTACCGTTACTAATTCTGGTAATTTCGTAAATAATTAAATGGAATATGGATAAGATTGTAATTTTATCTTCTAGTATTACTTAAACTAATTCTAACGAAACAACGTTCTTCGTCTTTCCGTTTTAGGCTATATCCAATTTGTTCTACCATCGACTCCACCGTCCACCACCTCCTCCTACTGTCTTCCACTGCCTCCGCGTTACAAGGGCCTTTGTCCTTTGTTCTATCAATTTGATGAAGACGAAGGAGGATTAGGGTTGCGTTCCATTTCAGTAATTGACTGTAAACAAATTTTCAACTTCAAATCAGGTAATCACTTAAATTTTAATTTATTTCTTGAAATTAGTCAATCACTTCAATTTTAATTTATTTTTTGCATCAGGATTTGAAATTTGAATTTGTTTCATTAAATCCCTTTTCCTAGCTTAAAATCAAGATCATTATTTTAATTTCATGAATTGTCTACATATCATGATTTTCTTATGTATCCGATGCATAAAGAAAATATCAAATCAAATTAAGTTCACTAAAGGGTAGTTTAGAATGTTCTCAAGTTTTAATAAAATACTAAAGAGTTGTTTATAAAAATAGCATACTCTTTATGAAAGAGTGTACGAACTCAAATTTCATAGGTGCTATCGAGTATAGTATGTCAATATTAAATTCAGGTTCAAACCTTAATTAAGAAGCTTTATGTTTGAAATGTTCAAAACGAAAGGTTTTTGCTGATTCAACAAAAGGCTAAGCACATTTCCTTGAATAGTGCCGCAATAAAGAGAAATATATATATATAAATATAAATGCATAAATTTATAACTAAGCTAGGGGCGATTTCAAGGATTAAGAATACTGCATGATTATTATATGATAACAATGTGATAATAAAAGCTCACGACGAGTCATGGAACATGCTTTGAATAGTTCCACATGATAAAGGTAGTTTATCACCATCGAAGAGAGTTGATTGACAAAGTAGTTACTTAAACTAACATAGCAAATCTATTCATAAAGGGTCTAACCTGATCGGTTGTCATCAAACTAATTGAAGGGATAGGAAAAAGATTTCATAATTGACCCTAAGTGCAAGTGGGAGTTTGATAGTGTTAGGGGTATGCTCTAGAGGCTATTATGTAATTTGTTACATATATCCATCTCGATAATCAACCTTGCTCGAAATGAAAGGTGTTTTCTTCCTATTATATGTTTCATATAATATGTTATATTAATTAATTTAACTAAAAGTATATTTAATAAGAAATCCATAAATGCTATGTTTTGTGATAGTAGTTATAATTCATTGTAACCATGAGTGATTCATCACAATAAAATAAACATACCATTTAAATATTCTTGGTCAAGATGTATCGAGTCTAGATATTGATGCATCCGTTGAGACTAGAGTACATAAAGCTCTCTAAATGTTGGATACTGTAGTGCTCATGACTGCTAGAAGCACTAAGGGATTACTTACTGATAGTTATGGATAACCATGGATGACTCATGTGATAGTTTTTAGTTGATTAATATAACTAAGGTCAAATAGAAAATATCGATGTGGCAAAATTACACAGTTCTCTTGACCAGAGAACACCGCTGATTTTCAATGCAAAAGATCTACTTTGATTATAGTTAAATCGTTGTATGACGTCCATCGAACAACGATAGTTGGGTCGATGGAAGAATTGGAAGTGAAACACTATGCAAGAGATGATTCGTCTTCTCGATTATATAGGCTTAGTATTACGGTCAACTGAAGTCAACTCAAAGTCAAAGTCACTGTCCAGAGCATTTTGGTTAATAATAATTGTTATTATTAAACTAAGGACTTTGTATTTGGACTATGGAGTTGAATATGGATGATATTGAAATTTTGACTATAACTAAATTCGATAAGTCCAACGTTATATATTTTTGACAAAGAAAATTTTTGTAAATAGTAGCCACAATTAGGTAAAGCTTAACAAAGTAAAATTGGATTTTAACGAAACTAACTAAGCGATAAATTAGGCCAAAATTTCATACTACCTAGTAAGTACAATATTATTTTGATTTGTTAAAACAATATTAATATATATATTTATAATAGTTATAAACATATTAATCGATACGCATTTAAATTGGATTTAAATGCGACAAATATTATATGGGCTTTAAATGGGTTTGAAGCCCATATAGGAGCTTATGAGTTCGCCCATACATTGGTAAGCTGTAGGGAAACTTTGACATATGGAATGGGCTAGCTGTTGACAACAATAATGGGCATCAATACCCAACAGAATCTTGTAGAGATTAAATGAAGAATGAAATTAAAATTTAGTAGAAAAAGAAAACGAACACACTGATTTTTATAGCGGCTCGGCAGTCTTGGCTTACATCCCTTCATATTTTTATTGATCTTATGCTTGATTATAATTACAAGAATGTTTGGATCAGCTAGGATCCATTAGTATAAGAGCGAAGAATAAAAATGGCAGAGCCTAGGCAACCAAAAGAAGGATCCTCTTCAAGGAGAATGGTAGCTGTATTTATAGAGGAAGGTGTGCACGGATTGGGATAAAAATTTGCCGAAAGAATCTCTAGACCCATAGAGGCCCGCCATAAAAATCGATGGCCCTATCTCAATATTTTGGAATGATCGGCCATAGTTCTGCCGATCGTTATTTTTGGTCTCCAAATGATGTGTGATCCTTTTTGGAGGGTCCCATATGTTTTTAGACCTTACTCCTAAAATATGAAGTCATTCTAAGTTGTAAATTTTGAGATATTAATTGATCTTCGTCAATTTTCGCCGTTTTATGGATCATTCTCGATTGATCCATATAAATTATTAATTTGTCTATAACTCGACCGAACAAACTCTACTTGACTTGAAATTTGAAATGTGGCCTCATGGGGCCTTCCTTGTTACTTCATATTGATTACACCTTTATCGGTACCAGTTCAGAATCTGCTCAACCATCATCTATAGTCTTGTAGATCATTGATTCCCAAGGTTGGTAATCATCCATTTTAGCCAAACCTATGTTACCACGACCTTGCCAAAAGGCGGAATAACATTCTGCCCCCTTAAAGTACGTCTTGTTTAAACATGGCGTGCTTTGAATCATAGCAAGCTTCAATCGTTGAAAAAGATTCCATTCAGCTTATTGAATGGTCGCTATCCTTCCGTTGAGTCGCTTTTACAAATAGCTACCTTTCATTCTATTCGTCATGATTATTGGTCTATTTCCAACAGTATAAATTCAGGATAGTATTCTATCAGTTGTTATATAATTTCGGTTCTATGAGGCTAGTAAGCTTTGCCTATCTGATATAGTCTTTTCTCTAATCACTGTAGGTGAAAATTCAATATCTGTCGGTTCCAAGAAATTGAATTTTTAGAATATACACGTGCACGTTCAAGTACAAGCTCTTGCCATTGGCTTCCGTATGCGTTTGTATGCTTACGAATCATCACCAATTCCTTATAGTTTAATTACAATTGAATTGCAATCCTTTGCTTATATTTTTTTTAGTAATGAAATAGGGGTCGTAATAAATTGCTCAATGGGAAGGGACTTCAAGTTTAATAGGGACGACAGCCTCAGAACCGTAAGCAGGAGTGAATGGAGTATGGCCAGTCGCGGACTTGTGGGTGGTTCTATAAGCCCATAATGCTATTGGGATTTTATCCACGCACTTTCCTCTAGCCTTTTCCAAATGTTTCTTTAGAATGGAATTTATGATTTTGTTCACATCTTCAACTTGTCTGTTTGTTTTAGGATGAGCAACTATTGCAAATCTATTGTAAATATGATTCCAATGGTAGAAGTCTTTGAATTCAGCATTGTCGAATAGGGTTCTATTATCAGCTACAATTTTTCTTTAAAGGTCAAAACGACAGATGATGCTCCGAACAATGAAGTTTATTATTTCGCTCATCACGATTGTGGCTAAAGGTTCGGCTTCAGCCCATTTGGTGAAGTAATCCACTGCTACGATGGCATGCTTTGCTCTATCTTTAGAGATCGGTATGGAACCTATAATATCGATGCCCAATAAGCAAATGACCATGTACTGGCCATCCATATAACTTCTATTGGTGAAGCTCTTTGAATTTTTTTCAAACATCTAGCACTAGTCACATTGTCTAACATAATCAACTGCATCTCTATTGATAGTTGGCGAGTAATACCCGTAGCGGAATATTTTATTTGTCAGTGTTTCCCCCAGTGTGATTGTCGCATTCTCGTTCATGGACTTCTCTCGAGACTCGTTTTATTTCTTCATGGGCTGATACACTAAAGCAAGGGATTGGGGAAGCATTTTCCATACATGACACCTTCTTTGATGATTTGCGTGAAGCTTTATGGAAGATCTGCTTTTTTCCATTCCTCCATTAGGTCGATGCTCGAAGCATCTAGTACTTTAATCGGGACAAAGTCTATTTGCTACGCATTCTCGAAACTGGCCACCTTGGCAGTGAGTCGCGCTGCTCATGTTGTATCTCTAGGGATGTGTGTAATGGTGTAATACTCGAAGTCGGCCAGTAGCTCTTAGACCCGACCGAGATAAGGAGTAAGTCACTGCCCTCTAGCTTGATAATCTCCCTAACTTGGCATACCACTAACCGAAAATCAAAAAAGATTTGTAAAGTTTTAACTTCTGGTTCTCTGGCAACTTTGAGCCTAGCAATCAAGGCTTCATAATTAACTTCGTTATTTATTGCTAGGAAGTCGAGTTTACGGACATATCAGATCGATCGTTCCTCAGAAGTTACTATCATGACCCTGGCGCCAGAACACTGATCGTTGGATGCTTCATACATGTATATTTTCCATCGGTTGGTCAATTCTCTACTGCTCTTCGGAGAGTCGTTTGGTGTAGTGAAATTAGCTATGAAATCCGCCATTGTTTTTCCCTAGATAGTTCTTCGAGGAAGATAAGTGATGTCAGATTGGCTTAGCTGGATATTCCATTAGAGCAACCTTCAAGACGTCTTAGGTCGCTGTAGAACCCATGGTAATAGCAGGTCAGTGTAGATGTTGATGGGGTGGGCATGGAAGTAAGGGAAAAGCTTTTGTGACACAATGAATAGGTAGTACACGAATATGACTATGTCTAAGAAGAGAATTCACTTATCGATGGCCCTAGAGATAAATCGACTTTGAACAACGACCTTTCCATTGAAGCTCTGTACCAATTTGATAGTCTTTGGTGCCCGAATTTCTTTGGTACCCTAAATCTTCTTAGGATTGGCTTCAATTTTGCGAGAGTTAAAGATGAAACCACAAAACTTCCCTGACGTAATGCCGAAAGAGCATTTCAAAGGATTGAGTTTCATTTCATGTTTTAGGAGAAGCTGAATATCTCCGCCAAGTCATCGATGTGGTCATTTGATCATCGTGATCTCACAAGCATATCATCCATAAACGGCTCCGTCGATCACCCGATCTAGTCTTTGAACATCCTGTTGACTAGTCTCTGGTAAGTTGATTCAGCATTATTTAGTTCGAATGACATCACATCATAATGATATAGCTATTGATTGATAATGAAGTTAGTGGGCTCCTGGTCGAGGACATGCATTAGGATTTGGTTATATCCGGAGTACACATCCATAAATGAAAGCAGTTCATATCCATCGGTTGAGTCTACCAGCTGGCGACCCTCGAAAGTGGAAAGCTATCTTTCGGGCACGCTTTGTTTAGGTTATTATATTCGACGCATGTCTGCTAGTTTCCGTCATCTTTTCTCACATGAACTGGATTGGATACCCATTTTAGGTAGAGAATGTCGTGGATAAACCCATTGTTTTTGAGTTTATCCTCCTTCTCTTTAAGTGCTGCAAATCTTTCCAGATCCATATCGCATCCCTTTTGTTTCACCGAGACCTGCCTCAGGTTGATATTCAACACATGGATCACGATAGCGGTGAGATCACACACATGACAGAATGGGTCCAAGTGAACGCATCAAGACTCATTCAGAGAAAGCCATCTAATTCCTTTATCATCGTTGCACTAAGCTATGATTTGATCTTCAGTACTTATGATGGATCACCATGGCTGATCGTAATGTTGATCGTTAACTCAGCAGGTGCAGCCTTGGATTCCTTGAGTTCAAACGTAACTATTTCACATAACAATCAATGTGAAATCCAATTTGGATGGTTATTCTGGTCGAATCCCAGAGTCTTGTCATGGGTTATTAATTCTGATAGTGAAGGGCTCTAAATGCTTTGAGTGATTATCAGCAAATGGCTAAAGAACGAGCTTAGAAGCACATCAAATCAAATGTCGAGTAGGTTTCAGCCTTGCGTTGCATGCAATTGCATAGCTAGCTCTTGCTTTGAGCATGAATCAGCTTATATATTCGAGTAACGCACTTTCCATTTAATGTACTCATGATCTGTTACTCGTCATTTGGGTTGGAGTGAAGGTCAATTGCTAATGAGCTTTGGCATCTATTCTAAGATTCTGTCTCGACGGATCCTTCTGGTCATACCCTCCAGTCATTGGAAAAACTAAGTATGAGTCATAATATTGAGCTATCGCAATCGACTTTTGGGTGATCACACCTCTAACCCCGGTCTCGAGTTGATAAATTTAATGCATGGATAGTCGAGTCTCGTCCTAGTTGTATTTATACTCCCACTTAAGCTCTAAACTTAGAGTTGATCGATGAATGGTCGGTTCACATTCATCTTGTTTCTCACTCATGTCCCTAAGTCTGGGGCATACGGCGATAAGTAGTAAGGCAAGTTATTTCTATTCTGGATTGTATTATGGTTTTCCTTTCTTAGGGGAAGACCCCGATGCTTAGTCGGAATTTTGGCATGAGCGGAGTACTGGACGGTCAACCATGTCCGCTTTTGATGCAAATGTCATCATACTATAGGCAATGATTGAAGAATCGATGGTTAAGTCACATCCAATCTGTGATTGTTGCCCTCTCTATCGAATAAAAGGCAAGGATAAGTATGTGAACGGTTAAGTTATGTATGATTTGAACTACTCTTCTTGTCGAACCATGGTTAGAAGTAGCGAATGAACGATCATGTCGCATCCATTCTGAGGTAGATGTTCAGTCGTGTCCATCTTGATTCATGTTCTCCTGTTGGACCAACGGATAGAATTAGCTCAAGAGTGGTTGAGTCATACTCATATGGTTTCGTACACCTCCCGACAGATTAAAGGAAGATGATGGAGAATGAATTATCATGTCGCACTCATCCTTGGTTTATTCTCCTATCGACGCTCTGGTGACCAAAGTTATTCGATGGATATTCGGATCACATCCATTTATGGTTGGTACGGATCGACATTGACTATCGATTCAATAGTACGATATAATCGGTCACCTGTAATTTCGGATTCAATTTTGACTGGTTTTTTGTTAAGGCCTCCCTACAGTCATTGCCTTAAGTGGTAGAGAACACCAAACCCGAGCTATAATGATTTGTTGTATTTAGATTTTAATGGTTTATACTCCTACCATTAGTTTCGAGTTGGTGGAGTTAGTTTGCGGATGATCGAACCGCATCTGCACCATGTTTAATCCTTCTGTCGAGTTTAGGTCAGAGTTTATAAAACAGCGTTTGGTCTAACCGTACCCATCTATTTTTTTATACTCATTTCTACACTCTGGGGATAAGAGTTTGTTGGTAGGTGGTCAAATCACAACCAACTTGTGTTTATACTCATGTCCATACTCTGGGGACTCAGAGTTATTCCGAAAAATGGTCGAACCACATTTTTCTTAGTCATTTTTTCTATCACTAAGTGTGGGGTTGCAGTTGAAGAGTGGTCGATCATATCACATCCACTCTTACTTAGATTTCTTCACGTCGAATCATGGGAAGGAGCCGATTTGCGAATGGTCGGGTCGTGTTCGATTTAAACTCGGTTCTCAAACTAACGCTTGCAATCGGGGTAGGAATTGATGCATGGAAGGTCGTACTGTATCCATTTTCATTTGATCTTGCTTCTACCGAACCTTGGGAGTGAGATGAGTGTTTTGGCAAACTCCATGCCCAAGTAGGGGAGCGGATGGTCGGACCACATCTACTTTAAGTTGTGTCTTTTCTTCTAAGCCTTGAGGAAGAGTTGGAGAGCGGACGGTCAAATCATGTCCACTTTTTTATGTAATTGGTTGGTGGACGGTCGAACTGTGTCCATCTTTTTGTGTTTATACCCCAGTTTGCACTTTGGTAAATAGAGTTGATCGACGACGGTCGGGCCATGTCCATTATTTTGTGTTTATACTCCATTCCGCATTTGAGAACTAGAGTTGATTGTTAGACGATCATCCATCTTTTTGTGTTTATACTCCAATCCATACTTCAAGAACTAGAGTTAATCGATTGATGGTCGAACCTCATCCATCATTTTGTGTTTATACTCAAGTTCGCACTCTAGGGACTAGAGTTGATCGATGGACGGTCGAACCACATCCATCGTTTTGTAATTATGGCGCAGTCCGTACTTTGGGAACTAGAGTTGATCGACAGAAGGTTGGACCGCATCCATCTTTTTGAGTTTATACTCCCTCCACACTCCAAGTAGTAGAGTTGACCGATGGACGGTCGGGCCTCTTTCATCTTTTTGTGTTTATCCTACAGTCCGCACTCTGGGAACTTGAGTTGATCGTTGGATGGTCGGACCTCATCTATCTTTTTGTTAATACTCTAGTTCGTACTTCGCAAACTAGATTTGATCGATGGATGGTCGCACCGCATCCATCTTTTTGACGTTTGAACTCCGATCCGCACTCTGGGAACTAGATTTATATGATGGATGGTCTATCGCACCAGTTTTTGATTTATTCTCCACTATCAAGTCTAGGTAAGGGTTATTGAATGAATGGTTGAATCACACTCATTCATTGAATGGAATTCTTCCTCCAGCATTAAGAATAAAACATGGAAAGTGAAATTATTGATTCATATCCACTTGGTGATTGTAGCTCTTCTTGTCAAGCTAAGGAAGGGAGTAGGCGTAGAATGGTCGAATTACATCCATGCTTGAGTTGGATAGTCAGGTCACATCCAATTTTCTTTATACTCTTCCTGGCAAGTCAAGGTAGAGTGTTATTGGGTAGATGGTCAAGTCATATCCACCTTAAGCTGCAGTCGTGTCCTTGTGTCGAGGGTGGTGATCGATGAGTAGACAGTCGATCGGGCCTATTTTTAGTTGAGCTCCCAGACTACCTCCTATGTCAAGGGAAGGAGTTAATGTGTAGACGGTCAAATTACATCCACCTTAGTTGGGCCTCAGTCATGTTGTACTTCGGTAGAGGCATAAGTATTTTAGCGAACTTCAATTCAACGCAGAAGTTAATGAGTGGCCAATCAGTCATGTCCACATTGTACTGGATTCTGACCATATTGGATTTTGAGTAAGACATAGATGTTCCGTTAAGCAAAGAGCAAGAAGTGGATGGTCAAGTCACACCCACTTTCCATTTCAAGTCCTTGCTACAAAGTCAACGGCGTATGGTAGCTGATGAATGGTTAAATCACACTTATCTTGATAAAACTCCAAAGGCCCGATCATGGTCTGCAGAGATTGGTTGGTGCCTAACTCTATGTACTTGGTCACATGCAACGTTTGGAAGCAGTTTAGTTCAAGTTAGTCGTGGTTCATAACATAATTGAAAATGAAAGTGAAATAAATCATATTGATAAGTGAAGCGGTGTCGTATGCTCGCCATTCCACTTTGCCCAAACCCTTCTCACCTGGAAGTTCACCATGGAAGGTTTGATTAATAGTTAAAGTATTTATTGATAGGGGTCGGATGTTCCCTACCTTTATTCCATGGGGCTTACACATATTGCTGAAACTTTCCTTTGCGGATTGGTTTCCCATCACATCTTAGAGGTGTCAACAACTGGCGGCGTTATGACTGTGCATTCTTGAAAAATGCAACATTTGTTGGGTTTCCTCTGGGTTTCTAGGGATCTCTTGGTATTGGTTTCTAATTGTAACGACCCGGAATTTTCGATTCTGAAAATTCCAGATAGTTAGAGAAAAGAAGAAAGAGATAGAAGAAGAACAGAAAAGAAACACACAATCTCACATTCGCAGCGGATAAAATATAATATCAATAATAGTTATACCAAAGAAAACTGTATCTATCAATTTATATCGCTAAATCAAAGTTACATCAATTTTATACAGCATTGGACAGATACAATTTAACATGTCTCAGATAAATACAATAATAATAACACAACGGTAAACACTTCATACGTTCCAGCCATCCAGCTCGCCTCCTCAGAACGTCCTTACCTGAAAATCTGTAATACTCGGTCTGACCCGAGCATTACATCAAAGTAACACCCGGGTCAGGCTGGAAACCAGCGTGAGTAAACTCATCTAACACGGAATACAAAAGCATACAACTATAGAAACCCGGGTAACTTGTATCCATTTATAACTTCACAAGTTGTTATAGACTTCATTTATATCACACATCAATTTCTAAGTGTCAACTTAGATTAAATGGTCTCATTCACTTTAATCATTCCATTTCATTCTATTGATTCCACACATCAGATATAAAGAATCGAAGTGGTTTCGGGTATTTACAAATACCCGACTCCAGTCTCTTCGAATCCAATGTCGCCTAAACCCATGGTATTCTATTAAATACAATTCAACTTAAATTGTCGAATAACACTTTTACACAGCAATTCATAATTGATTGATAATCACATTTTCCTCGACTATCCAACAAATCATATCACAAAAGCAATTCATATCAAAGATATCAACCAATTCAAAGCATCCATCATCATTTAATCATTAATAAGAAATATTGATCAATTCCATTAATTAATTAATGATACTCTAATTACTTTCACTAGTTGATTATTCTTGAATTTCATATAATAATTAACCTTTAACTTAATTACATTTATTAATCAATCTTGATTAATCGCAATCAGAAATTAACTTTCCTTAATTACTTCATCAATTAAACCATCTCCTTGATTAATTATATAAATCAATCCTACAATTACTCCGAGTAATCTTTACTCAATTTCTACCATCAAGTAATTATCCTTTAATTACTACCCATCAAGTAATTTCCTTAAATTAATCACATCCAGTAATTATCCACTAATTACTTCACTAAGTAATTACACCTGATTAATTATCCTAAGTAATTATTCTTAACCCAACATCAAACGATTATCTTTAATTATTAACCTTAATTAATTAATTAAAATTAACCATATTAACCTAATTAATTATACTAAAAATTTAATTTCCTTTAATTACTTCATTGAATACTTACTCTAATCATCTTCTTAACATTAAATAATTATCTTTTATATAATTAATCTCTAATTACTTCATAAATTTATCCTTATTTAAGGATTAATTATTCTCTAATTAGTTAACTCAAAATAATTAAATTAATTAACTATTCTTCAATCGTTAATCAATTACTCTTAATCACTTATTAATTAACATATTTTAAATTAAGTTTAAATAAACTTAAGATTCAACTAAATTAATAACATACTTACTCAACTTCTAAATCCAATAGTTTATACAAACCATTGGTTACATATAAAAGCAATTTATTTAAGAACATTTTAGACCTGATAAAACTTTGTTTTACTTAGATTTAAAACTGTACAAATTTTTCCCTCGAAATCAATTCGAATGCACTCGTCCTAGACCAGAACAAACCCAACATTTCATATTGACTTTGTTTTAAATTAAAACTGTTAAAGTACAGGTGAACTATCGAGGAAACTCGCTACTGACTCGAGTAGAACCCCTTCTTATCCAATTCCAAAACTTCACCTTTCATCTTCTCCCAAACACTGTTCTGTCATGCACGAGCACAAACGCGTGCACCTGCACACCGCTCCGCCTTACTGGAGCACGACGCTGTCCCTATCCACAAACCATCTCCGACCTCCTACATCACCTAATCACCTCAACACCCCCCAACAATTCCCGTATCAAATTTCGAACTACCGAAACCCCTTTTACAGGAGCAAGAACCCATCATTTCGCCTCGTTCTTCCCTTCCTAGCCACCGGAGATTCCAATACTTTGCCATCGCCATCATCTCCTTATTCAGCAGCTATCCCCTAAATGCGAACCACTCCGGTCTCTCCAAGGCATTGCACTCGTCTTGAGAAACTCTTCGATCAAAAACTGATCTCGAACCCTACCCTACCGCCTAACCACCACCACCGTGATCGTTAAAATCATTTCCTATTTTTCCCTAACTCACCTACCCCCTCGCCTCCTCTATGCTCAAATTCGTCAATCGCGAACACAACAATCATCAGAAAAGATCAAAACCCTTTTTATGATAAACCTCGGATTACCCATTCAACACCAACTTAAAAATTAAGATTTGGCTTTTAAAATTCCTAGTTCTCGAAGGCAAATCTGACTATAATGATGAATTCGAAAATCATCATATTCGAATTTTCCCATTACTGATTTACACTATAACTCTTGAACTTACAGCATGTTTTTCAAACAAAATTACTTAGAATATTTTTTTATTTGTTTTGTTAACAAGAACTTACTGTTATTCACATTTTTCTTTCCAAAAGCAAAGTTTAATTTTTGATTATTTAGGGAATTAGAAGTTATTTTGTGATGGAAGTTGAGCCTGTTGCTAATAACAGAGTTTAGAGACAAATATATACAAATATTCACACATGAACAAGCATTTTCTTACATATGTCCAGCTAAAATAAGCATGCAAACCATATCTCAACTTTTACACATAAGATTATCACATGCAGTTCCAAAAACTAATTATATATATGTGTCCATATATTTATTTATTTTTTAAAAATTACTCACAGGTTCGAGAAGAACCATGCCTTTGAAAATCTGGAGTTTAAAACTGTGAAAACAGTTCATTTCCTAAATTCATCATTTACAAATTCAATTCAGGTTATAAATCGAATTTATAATTTATGAACATTAATTTTTACACTGTATTTTGATCATTACAGTATTGCCTTATTTTTTTATATTTTTCTTAAATATAAAATCTTGGGACCATTTTAAAAATTCATATCACCATGTTACAATTCTTTTTCCTTTACAGATCTTAGTCTAACACTAATTGGTTTGGTAGATATGAATTTTAATATGGTTTTGGAAGTCTGTTAAACAGAGAGATCAAAGGCAGTATTCACAGACATATATGCAGAAATGCATTCACATTCAAACATACCTGTACTACATTCTTCACCAGTATCAACTAGATTTAAAGATATTTTTAAATGCAAGTTTTACTCACAAGTATCAATTTCAAACATATTTAAGCATTTAACATGAATAGTAGATTACTCACCTTTGAAATAAAAATGCAGAAGTTTTTTTTTTTTTTTTGAAAGCTGGATTCTGAAACTTGCATGCATTTATTTTGATCCTGAAAACTTTGCATTGCTTTGTTTCCTTTAAATTGAAATGCTTTCTAGGTTGCAGATTTATATAGGACTTTGCTTGAGAATTGATTACAGGCTTAAATGACAGGTTTTGATTTTGAAATCTCTTGTCTCAGATTTAGTTTTCAGGTTTTATTTCTTTGAGCTTTGATTTCAGATTTCACTTCTTTCTTTGATTCAATTTTAGATTTCTGTTAAAGTGGAGAAACGAATTCAGCTGAAAAGTGGAAACAAATTCCTTCTTCCATTTTTTTAATATAATCATCCAAAAAGAAATGTTAGCATTTGTCCTTTTAGTTGTTAATTAGCTTACACATATGCATTTTAAATTTACAAATGTTTTTAACCCCCTTTAATATACTTACAAATGTTATACTTGCCTTTCATTTATTTATTTAAGCCAAATTTATGTACTAATGTAATATTTACATGTATATAATGTATTTATCTTTTTTGTAAATATAAGTTTTTTTTTAGATTTTAGTTAATATTTGTCAATTACAATTTATAATTCATTTTCACTTGTAATTAGATACATTCCTATACTTACATTTGCAATTATGCATAATTTATTTGTTTATAAAGCTTTTGTGATTAATTTTCTAATTTATACATACATATTCTAATTTATATAAACAAATTCCTTTAAGAAAATAATACAAATAACTTATGTTCTTAATAAAAATAAAGATACATTTTAAAAACCAAGGTATGATTTAAGATATAGATATCTATCCTTTGAATTTAAATTTAATTATCCAAATATAAATCAAATTTTAGATCAGTTTTATACATACATATATTTTAAACAAATACAATTTCAACTTGTATATAATAATTCTATTTAAAATCTATGCATATATATACACAACACAATTACAAATACAAATATTTTCTTGATTAGATTCATTTTTCAATCTACAATTCAGTATTTTATTAATTAACCCAATTATTATCAATTAATAGATACTCCAAAATACGGGTTATTACATTCCTTCCCCCTTTGAATCTTTTCGTCCTCGAAAAGGAATGAAACTAGAGTTTATAAAAATGCTTACTTTTTAGAAAAATTATTCTTTGAAGCACTTTTAAAATCTACATAATATTATAAAATGGTTTTATACAAAAATACTTTTTTATAACTCGATGTTTTAACCAGTCCATCCTTGTTCTCATAGAAATTCGGTCATACGTTGATCAGGCGCATGACTGAAAATCTATAAGTACTTAGTGGACCCGTTTTCAACATCTAGTGAAAATACTTGGAAAAATAATTTTATTGAAAATATAGAAATCATTTTTTGAAAATAGAGGAAATATCTTTAGTGAGGATGCTTTGGAAATCATCACCCCCATCCATGGTCGCAGTTAACCCGCTGGTTACGTTGTCGTCCCGACAAAATCCACAGATAACTGTAGGCCTCCGCGCCCCTCGATTACACCATGGAACCCGCTACAGATCGCAGTTACAACTGGGGTTACGTAGCTATCACAGCAAAAACCCATATAACTGTAGGCATCAGCGCCCTCGAATTTTGCTGCCAAAAGAATGAAACTTCTCCACTCCACTTGACCATAGATCGCAGTCTACCGATGTTGTGTTGCCTTCCTGGCAAAATCAAGTGTAGACCGTTGGCACTCATCCTCCATACGATTTTCGCTATGGTCCCCATAGTAGATCGTAGTGACGTCGAGTTACACTGTCGTCACAGCATAACCCAAATGCCCCTGTAGGCATCAGCACCCTCGACTTTCGCTACCCAATAATCCTCAGGAACTAGTTTGTCCGGATACCTCACAGGATCAACTTTAGAACCCCCTTGGGGCTCAAGGCAGCACCACCCGGTGGTACTCCTGAGAAGTCCATTCCAAGGGAGCGCCTTTTTCCCCAGAGCCATCATCAAAACATTTTATGCTATATATATAGTATCTTTAAATCATACACTAGTATGATCTCATTCAAAGCTCCTTTACACACAATCGATTATCCCAAAGTCGATAATTCTCAAACTAGGCTTTCCAAATTCAATATTCATTTTACCCAAAAATCAAAAGCCTTTCCAAATCCATAGGTTCCCAAAACTTTTTTTCAAAAATCCTCATAAGATCCTTTATATATATACAGATATATACAATTTTTAAAACTTTGGATCATTTCAAACTTGTATAAAACTCCTTTTATACTTCAAACACTTTCAAAATCCTTTCTTCTGGCAAAAGATTCAACAAGGGGAAATTTCATTTTATAAAACAAAGATATTTAACTTTGTTTACTCAAAATCAAATATTCAAATTTGATTACTCTTTTCAATATCATTTTCATTCAAATCCGTACGATGTACACATATCATTCGTACGCCATACCAATCTGTTCGCTTACTCGACCACACAATTTCACTTTCGAACTAGTATCATCCATCCGACTTCCTAGTGCGGACTCAGATCTGGTTTCTTGATCAGAACCCGTCATTCTCCTTGCATAGTCATAACTATGATAGAGAATATCCAGAACCAATCAAAAATCCATATCCAGGTTCGCCGTCGAAAATCGAGTGAAAAATCCCAACTCGGATCGACTTAATTATCTCGAAATTCTGTGCTCGAATCTGGATCAAATCATTATGCGAATAGAATAACATACGTACACCCTACGTATTTGTCTTATTGGTTATCAGCCAAATTAATTCCATTTCTATTCACATTCACTTTGATTTTCATTCTCTTACTTACAATTGCTTCAATCCACTTTGATTATCACCTCTATTCTTATCTCGATTGGGCATTTAACCAATAACAGTTTAAACTCTGTCCAGTTTAAATTTAGAAAATAGCTTGAAAAGTTAAAAAAAGAAGATAAGTAGTTGAAAAATAATTGCTAGTTTGTAAAATGGCTGTAAAATAGTTGAGTAATTGTAAAATAATTGAAAAATAGTTAAATAGTCATAGAAATTTTAAATAATTGCAAAATAGCTATAAAATAGTAATTAGCAGTTGAAAATAGTAATTAGTGGTTGGAAATAGTAATTAGTTTATAGAATAGTTAGAAAATTGTTAAACAGTTTCAAAAATAATTGTAAACAAGTATAAGATAGTTTGGCTTTTAGAAGAAAGGTTGTATATATAATGAATAGTTTGGAAAAATAGGTTTATATTAAAACAATTTATATGAAACAAAATAGTCCAGAGTTAAAACTGTTCAATTCCCAATCTCTATTCCAAATAAATTCAATTTGAATTTCCTCTACCATTTAAATTGACTCAATTCCAATTTAAATAACTTAAATTTCCATTGAAATTGATTCAATCTCAATTCAAGTTGAATTAACCTCAGTTTCTTTTCAAATTTAACTTTATTCAACTTTGATTTCAAATTCTTCTAATTGAACTAGTTCCAATTTCAATTCATTTCAACTCCAGTTTGAATTAATTCCAATTTCAAACTCCATTTTCAAATCAAGTTGAATTATTCTTGATTTCTTTCCAAATTTAATTCAAATTCCATTTGAATTTAAAACTATTCAACTTTAATTACAATTCCAAATTATTCTAATCAATCCAATTCAAATTTTCTATTTGAATCCTAGTCCCATACATCTTCAATCACAATTTCAATTAATTCAAATCAAACTCAATTTGAACTAATTTCAATCAAAATTCCAAATTTAAACCATCTCGAATTATATAAATTCGAGTTAAATTCACTAAGGTTGGTTTAGCCTTTTAAACCAAGTTAAATTCAATTTATTTAATCTAGTCAAATTTACACAATTTGAATTCCTATTCAAATTTCAAAATACTTTCCCATTTATAAGTTCAAAAACTTATCACTTTGGTTATCACATCTCATTCAAAATTCAAAACTCAACATTTAGAGTTTATCTCAAACTATCTTTGATATTATGTATATTCCTCACATATATACACATTAATTTCTTTTACATACCAAGTTATACTTTAAAATTTTGAACCACCTTTGGTTTTAATTCAAAACAAATTTCTTTTAAATTTTCAAACAACTCTTGTTTGAAATAGGACCATTTCATTCAAATGCATTAAATAATATTATTTATTATTTCTTTAAATTAATTACGTCATTAATTAATCACATTCGGTAATTAACTTATTTCTTAATTATCTTCATTAAGTAATTGTCCCTTAAATTACTTACCTCTAGTTACTTCATTAAGTAATTCCCACTTTATTTATCATTTCCATTAATAAATCTCATTAAATAAAGTTTAATTAATTACATAAATTAATTGATTATCCTTATCCTGAAACCTTTCCCAAATTCAAGATTTAATTTCAGTTTGAATCCATTTCGAACTTGTCTTTAATCTAATTTCAATTTGGTTGTAATTCTATTATCACTTAATTCTTACTATTACTTTTAATTTAATTAATACTACAACCAATTTCCTTAATATAATAGATAATCTATTTCTTATATAAGATTCATTTACTTTTGAAATCATTTAAAAACCATTATATAAGAAAATAACAAGTACGCTCTCTCATATTTATACACTCAACTCATTATAGGGTACCACTTACCCTATCCTTAATGAGTAATCCCACCAGAGCCAAGGTTCTCGCTTAACCTTCTGCTCTGATACCAATTGTAACGACTCGGAATTTTTGATTCCGAAAATTCCAAATAGTTAGAGAAAAGAAGAAAGAGATAGAAGAAGAACAGAAAAGAAACACACAATCTCACATTCGTAGCGGATAAAATATAATATCAATAATAGTTATACCAAAGAAAACTGTATCTATCAATTTACATCGCTATATCAAAGTTACATCAATTTTATACAGCATTGGACTGATACAATTTAACATGTCTCAGATAAATACAATACTAATAACACAATGGTAAACACTTCATACGTTCCAGCCATCCAGCTCGCCTCCTGAGCTTCAGAACGTCCTTACCTGGAAATCTGTAATACTCGGTCTGACCCGAGCATTACATCAAAGTAAAACCCGGGTCAGGCTGGAAACCAGCGTGAGTAAACTCATCTAACACGGAATACAAAAGCATACAACTATATAAACCCGGGTAACTTGTATCAATTTATTACTTCACAAGTTGTTATAGACATCATTTATATCACACATCAATTTCTAAGTGTCAAACTTAGATTAAATTGTCTCATTCACTTTTATCATTCCATTTCATTCTATTGATTCCACACATCAGATATAAAGAATCGAAGTGGTTTCGGGTATTTACAAATACCCGACTCCAGTCTCTTCGAATCCAATGTCGCCTAAACCCAAGGTATTCTATTAAATACAATTCAACTTAAATTGTCGAATAACACTTTTACACAGCAATTCATAATTGATTGATAATCACATTTTCCTCGACTATCCAACAAATCATATCACAAAAGCAATTCATATCAAAGATATCAACCAATTCAAAGCATCCATCATCATTTAATCATTAATAAGAAATATTGATCAATTCCATTAATTAATTAATGATCCTTTAATTACTTTCACTAGTTGATTATTCTTGAATTTCATATAATAATTAACCTTTAACTTAATTACATTTATTAATCAATCTTGATTAATCACAATCAGAAATTAACTTTCCTTAATTACTTCATCAATTAAACCATCTCCTTGATTAATTATATAAATCAATCATACAATTACTCCGAGTAATCTTTACTCAATTTCTACCATCAAGTAATTATCCTTTAATTACTACCCATCAAGTAATTTCCTTAAATTAATCACATGCAGTAATTATCCACTAATTACTTCACTAAGTAATTACACCTCATTAATTATCCTAAGTAATTATTCTTAACCCAACATCAAACGATTATCTTTATTTAATTAAACTTAATTAATTAATTAAAATTAACCGTATTAACCTAATTAATTTATACTAAAAAATTAATTTCCTTTAATTACTTCATTGGGTACTTAGTCTAACCATCTTCTTAACATTAAATAATTATCTTTTAAATAATTAATCTATAATTACTTCATAAATTTATCCTTATTTAAGGATTAATTATTCTCTAATTAGTTAACTCAAAATAATTAAATTAATTAACTATTCTTCAATCATTAATCAATTACTCTTAATCACTTATTTATTAACATATTTTAAATTAAGTTTAAATAAACTTAAGATTCAACTAAATTAATAACATACTTACTCAACTTCTAAATCCAATAGTTTATACAAAACATTGATTACATATAAAAGCAATTTATTTCAGAACATTTTAGACCTGATAAAACTTTGTTTTACTTAGATTTAAAACTGTACAAATTTTTCCCTCGAAATCAATTCGAATGCACTCGTCCTAGACTAGAACAAACCCAACATTTCATATTAACTTTGTTTTAAATTAAAACTGTTAAAGTACAGGTGAACTATCGAGGAAACTCGCTACTGACTCGAGTAGAACCCAGTAAAACCCTTTCTTCTCCAATTCCAAAACTTCACCTTTCATCTTCTCCCAATCACTGTTATGTCATGCACGAGCACAAACGCGTGCACCTGCACACCACTCTGCCTTACTGGAGCACGATGTTGTCCCTATCCACAAACCATCTCCGACCTCCTACATCACCTAATCACCTCAACACCCCCCAACAATTCTCGTATCAAATTTCGAACTACCGAAACCACGTTTACAGGAGCAAGAACCCATCATTTCGCCTCGTTCTTCCTTTCTTGGCCACTGGAGATTCCAGTACTTTGCCATCGCCATCATCTCCTTATTCAGCAGCTAGCCCCTAAACACGAACCACTCCGGTCTCTCCAAGGCATTGCACTCGTCTTGAGAAACTCTTTGATCAAAAACTGATCTCGAACCCTACCCTACCGCCTAACCACCACCACCATGATCTATAAAATCATTTCCTATTTTTCCCTAACTCACCTACCCCCTCGCCTCCTCCAGGCTCAAATTCGTCACTCACGAACACAACAATCATCAGAAAAGATCAAAAACCCTTTTTCTGATAAACCTCGGACAACCCATTCAACACCATCTTAAAAATTAAGATTTGGCTTTTAAAATTCCTAGTTCTCGAAGGCAAATCTGACTATAATGATGAATTCGAAAATCATCATATTTGAATTTTCCCATTACTGATTTACACTGTAACTCTTGAACTTACAACATGTTTTTCAAACAAAATTACTTAGAATATTATTTTATTTTTTTTGTTAACAAGAACTTACTGTTATTAACATTTTTCTTTCCAAAAGCAAAGTTTAATTTTTGACTATTTAGGGAATTAGAAGTTATTTTGTGATGGAAGTTGAGCCTATTACTAATAACAGAGTCTAGAGACAAATATATACAAATATTCACACATGAACAAGCATTTTCATACATATGTCCAGCTAAAATAAGCATGCAAACCAAATGTCAACTTTTACACATAAGATCATCACATGCAGTTCCAAAAACTAATTATATATATGTCTATATATATATATATATATATATATATAATTACTCACAGGTTCGAGAAGAACCATGCCTTTGAAAATCTGGGGTTTAAAACTGTGAAAACTGTTCATTTCCTAAATTCATCATTTACAAATTCAATTCAGGTTATAAATCGAATTTATAATTTATGAACATTAATTTTTACACTGTATTTTGATCATTACAGTATTGCCTTATTTTTTTTTATATTTTTCTTAAATATAAAATCTTGGGACCATTTTAAAAATTCATATCACCATGTTACAATTCTTTTTCCTTTACAGATCTTAGTCTAACACTAATTGGTTTGGTAGATATGAATTTTAATATGGTTTTGGAAGTCTGTTAAACAGAGAGATCAAAGGCTATATTCATAGACATATATGCAGAAATGCATTCACATTCAAACATACCTATACAACATTCATCACCAGTATCAACTAGATTTAAAGATATTTTTAAATGCAAGTTTTACTCACAAGCATCAATTTCAAACAGATTTAAGCAGTTAACATTAGTAGTAGATTACTCACCTTTGAAATAAAAATGCAAAAGTTTTTTTTCCGTTGTTGTGAAAGTTGGATTTTGAAACTTGCATGCCTTTATTTTGATGCTGAAAACTTCGCATTGCTTTGTTTCCTTTAAATTGAAATGCTTTCCAGGTTGCAGATTTATATAGAACTTTCCTTGAGAATTGATTACAGGCTTAAATGACAGGTTTTGATTTTGAAATCTCTTGTCTCAGATTTAGTTTTCAGGTTTTATTTCTTTGAGCTTTGATTTCAGATTTCACTTCTTTCTTTGATTCAATTTTAGATTTCTGTTGAAGTGGAGAAAAGAATTCAGCTGAAAAGTGGAAGCAAATTCCTTCTTCCATTTTTTTAATATAATCATCCAAAAAGAAATGTTGACATTTGTCCTTTTAGTTGTTAATTAGCTTACACATATGCATTTTAAATTTACAAATGTCTTTAACCCCCTTTAATATACTTACAAATGTTATACTTGCCTTTCATTAATTTATTTAAGCCAAATCTATGTATTTATGTAATATTTACATGTATATAATGTATTTATCTTTTTTATAAATATAAGTTTTTTTTAGATTTTAGTTAATATTTGTCAATTACAATTTATAATTCATTTTCACTTGTAATTAGATACATTCCTTTACTTACATTTGCAATTATGTATAATTTATTTGTTTATAAAGCTTTTGTGATTAATTTTCTAATTTATACATACATATTCTAATTTATATAAATAAATTCCTTTAAGAAAATAATACAAATAACTTATGTTCTTAATAAAAATAAAGATACATTTTAAAAACCAAGGTATGATTTAAGATATAGATATCTATCCTTTGAATTTAAATTTAATTATCCAAATATAAATCAAATTTTAGATTAGTTTTATGTATACATATATTTTAAACAAATACAATTTCAACTTGTATATAATAATTCTATTTAAAATCTATGCATATATATACACAACACAATTACAAATACAAATATTTTCTTGATTAGATTCATTTGTTCAATCTACAATTCAGTATTTAATTAATTAACCCAATTATTATCAATTAATATATACTCTAAAATACAGGTTATTACACTAATGCTGCTTCAAGTCGTGAGTTTCCTAGTAGATGCTTTCAATTGAATCGTTCAAAGGAGTATATGAGTCAAATTTTGGGATTCTAGGTCGTCTCCTAGAATCTGAGTCCTCATCTAAGGCCTTAATTATGCCCTCGTTTTGAATTCCTTTGGCAAATGGGCTTGCATCATTCTTTCTCCCAGTCTGTTATTCCTCCTCCTTGCTTAGGTTCTAGTTCATTTTATAATGGAAACGATCCAAGATCGTAGGAGGATTTCCAGTTAACAAGCTGCCAAAATCTGTCTTGGGTTTAGTTCTCTTTGTTAATGCCATCGGTATGATATTCTCGTTGGGATTACTCACTTTAGTGATGAAGACGTTGAATCTCTATAGGAAGTCCTTGAGTGGCTCACCTAGCATCTAGAATAAATTGGATAATGACATCACATCCTTGGCACGATTCACATGCATTATGAATTGCTCGACAAACTTCTTAGCCGAATAATTAAATAAGGAGATGGATTTTGATGACAATCGCATAAACAACATGATTGTTACACCTTCGACAAGTGTAAAAACGTGTCTGAATTCGATGGCATCTATCGCTATGGTGGAATTCATATGCCACTCAGATTTCATGTGATGTTGTCCATGTAACGACCCGGAAATTTCGATCCCGAAAATTCCAGATAGTTAGTGAAAAGAAGAAAGAGAAAGAAGAAGGAACAGAAAACCCAAACTCAGAATCTTACATTCGCAGCGGATAAAATATAATATCACATAAATAATAGTCTCACAAGAAAAACTATATCTTTACACTTATATTTTTACATCAGAGTTACAACCATTACCAATCACTGGACAGTTTTAAAGAACAAGTCCTAATTAAACAATAATATATCATAGTGGAAAATACTTCGTACGTTCCATCCATCCAACTTGCCTCCAGAGCTCCAGAACGTCCTTACCTAAAAATCTGTAATACTCGGTCTGATCCGAACATTACATCAAAGTAACACCCGGGTCAGGCTGGAAACCAGCGTGAGTAAACCCGTCTAACATGTAATACAAAAGTATACAACTCATATAAACTCGGGGTTCGTATATCAATTTACAACTTCACAAGTTGCTATAGACATCACTTATTTCACAAAGAAATTAAGTACCAGAACTTAGATTATATGGTTCAATTCATTTAAATCTTCCATTATACCCTATTGATTTCACGTATCAATTTATAAAGAATCGAAGTGGTTTCAGGTATTAACTAATACCCGACTCCGGTCTCTTCAAATTCAGTTCATCTTAACACATGCCACTCAAGTGAAATGCAACTCAACTTTAAATTAAAGGTGTCACCCTTTTTACTCTGTAATTCATCATTGACAGATAACCACACTATCATTGCTCACTAAACACATCATATCATGAACCTTTTCATATCAAGGGTATTAATCAATTCAGGGTATTTAATTATCGTTTAATCATCATAAGCAAGATAAATCAATCACACCATCTCGAATAAATCTAATTAACCATAATTGATTTAATAAACTACCTTTAAGTCCTTCTTATTAATTAATTACAACCCAATTGATCTACCATCCCATAATCATTCATCTTTAATTACATTAAGATTATCATCATTATCTAATTACTTCCATTATGTAATTATACTTAACCACATTCATGAATGATTATCCTTAATTCATTACATCCATTAATCAACCCCAATTACTCATAAGCAGTAATTTCCCCTCTGTATTACATACTTAAGTAATTAACTCCTTACTTATTAATTAATCCTTTTTAATTAATTACACCAAGTAATTTATCCTTAATTACTTCTACTAAGTAATTACCCTTTTATTACTTCCCATTAAGTAGTTCCTTTAAATTTATTACATCCTGTAATTAAGAATTACTTCACTAAATCTTATCAAGTATTTATATTTAAATAATTCACCAAGATATTACCTTTAATTAATTAACAATTAATTTCAATCGGGTAATCCATCCCTTAATTACCCTTAAACCCAATTAATAAATCTTAATTGCATATTAATTATTCTTTATTAATTAATAGACCTTAATTTTTTTGATTAATACAACTTAATTACAAATTAAGTATTTCTTAATTACCAATTAATCATTAGCCATTTGTTAATTAAATTACTTAATTACTTAACTACTAGTCATTCATTAATTAGCTTCTAATAGTTAATTACAAATTTATTAATCACATAATCATTAATTAGTCAATCTTTAATCACAATTATAAAGTAATTACTCTTAGTGATTTTCTTAATTAATTACTATTTATTTAAATTAACATTTAAAGGAATCTTCTTTAACTTGATTTGTTATTAACTATACAACTTAATATTAATTAATTTTATACTTAACTAAAATTAAATACTTAATTAAAATATTAGTTAAGAGTTTGAACATAGTTATACATTAACTAAATAATTTAACTATATTAAAGTTTTAACTCAAATTGTTAAGCATTTATTAAATTTACAATGTTTAAATCCTGATAGAACACAGATTGCTTAACTTCATTCTTATTTTAAATACTGCAGTTTGAAAGTAGAAACACCCGAGTGCTTCCCATATCTAACTCGAGTCACCACTCACGTATTCCAAAAGTTTTCCCGAGTCACTCTTCCTCTCTCGTACTCTTCTTCTTCTCCCATTTTCTTTATATTTCCAGTAAGTATAATTTAACATAAGTATAAATTAAACCACCAGGTCGAACTCGTGCAGACCCCCAAATTTCTCGAGGCATAACTTTCGACGACTCAAACGCGACCCCACAGACACCATACGCCACCGTGCACATGCACGGTGGTTCGTCGACCCTTCGGCGACCCTCGTCGTCTCCTACAAACCAGAAATCGACCACCAATACGAATTCAAAACTCGAAACTACGCGAACAGGGTGAAATCGAAAAATGCCTGAAGCTCGTACTAACAACTCGAACAACTACGAGAAAAAAAACCCCCGCCTCTCGAATGCCGATCACCAGTGGCAACGACGCTTCGGCCACACCACGTCCATACTCTCCTCAACCATCTCCTAGAATTTCGAATGGCAAGATCAATACGTGGCGACGAAATCAACAATTCACAGAACACTAGGAAATCTCAAACCCAAACCCTATTATCGATTCTACTCAACAAATCTCGCATTAGAAAAAATTTCTGGCATTTTTCCTTTATTCGAGGACCCTCAAGCTATCTATACAACAAATTTCAACATTTAAAATTTGTTAAACTAGCAGAAATTGATGAAATTGCATTTCGAGTTCATATAAGAACTGCATCATGTATACTCACCTAAAAATCATCATTTTTGTTTTAAAAATCTTTCCTTTGTATGCTTAATCAAGATATGAAATCAAATCCACGATTTAAAACATTCGTATTTTAACATATGGTTCTCTTTCCGTGTAAACTTGAATATCCAGTATCTATATCACACTGTAACTTCCCAAACAAAATCCCAAACCCTGACTTTAGTTCAAATAAACTTATTTAATTTAAATTCCAATGTTTAATTTATTTATGTGAAGAAGTATTTAAGATTTTCTCTGTTTCCTTTACTCGGTAGCTTGAAATATTGAAGAACACGTCAAAGTATAATTTCCAATAAACAGCAAAACATCACAGAACTTCATATTTACAAAAATAGCAAGCACAAGATTTCCATGAATCAATTATCAAGATTTAAACTTCGAGGTGGTATGTTTACTCACCTTAAAACTGTTGAATAGAGAAGAGCTTTTATAGAATCTGAAACTGCTCTTGAATTTTGTTTGAGTTGATCTGCTACCTGATATTTAAATTTGAATTCCTCTTGATTTTATTTTCCTTTGGTTAGTTTACAGGTTGGTTTGAATCCTTGCTGCTTCCAGAAAACAGAGAACCATGTTCGAGTTTTAAAATCTAGAATTATTTTGATGTTGAAGCTAATGTTAAATCTGGAAATCTTTGATTTCTAGGTTGAAGGTTGAATTGTTTTGAAGTTAAGGTGATTTTTACTTTGATCTAGTTTTTAGTTCTGAAATTTGGACATGATTCTTTTCTGTTTTTCAGGACTAGTTGATCTGATTTTCATTTTTTTATGAATAAAAGTATGGAGAGAAAAGTGGGCAGCCTATTTTTATTTTATTTTATTTTTAAATTTCTTAAATGAAATCGTCTTGCCACTTGTATTAATCTTACACTTGTACATCTATATTTTTCTTTAATCTACACTTGTAAATATGCATGCATTAATTTTTTTTTAAATCTTTGTATTTGTCTTCCATTTAGTTAATGCATTTTCTTAATTTATAAATACATGTTTTAATTTATATAAATAGATCCCTTTAAAAATACATACTATAAAAAATTTGTGTTCTTAATAAAATTAAATAAAATACATTTTAAAACCAAAGTATAATTTAAGATGTATATAGCTATCTTTTGAATTTCAATTTAAATATCCAAATTCAAATTAAATTTCAAATTCAATTTAAATTTCAGATTTAATTTGACATATATATATTTAAACAAATACAATTTCAACTTGTATATAATAATTCTATTTAAAATCCATGTATATATATACACACAACACGATTACAAATACAAATATTTATTTGATCAGATTTATTTGTTCAAATTTATAAATTCAGCATTTCTACTAATTAACCCAATTATGTTATTAATTATAATGCCCAGAAATCCGGGTTATTACTGTCCAGGGTCAATATTCCCTAAGTAAACCGATATGATCGGTACATTAAATCTCCTCAGATATTTTGCATGCGAAACGGTCTCAATTAATAGGTTTCAACTGGGAGAGATGCTTCAGTCATCGTCAGTCCGGTTTGTTTTCAAATTACAGCTACTTGTATTCTTGAGAATGATGTATTCATGGTTGTCCAACATTTGAATGGTTGAGAATGCCGATTGAATGGTGAATCAGTTAGGATGGGGTTGGTGATCGGTGATGATCCCCAAACTTTCACCCAAACAGGGTGCGATCCATATAAGGCAGCAAGGAAGGCTCCTTGAGGTTTCACACCAATTTTTAAGTCAGTTGGAGTCCTACCTAAGAAAATATGCTATTTGCTTAGAGTCAGCAACTAGTTTGCCTGGAGTCGCTGTGTTCGAAGTGTTTGGTCGATGAAGAATGGTGCTTGGAGCCATTTGCATGCTTGCTTGGGGAAGCCTAGGTTTTACCCAAGTTTGGCTTCGGACCATAATTTCTTGGGTTTTCTTCGAGTCAGATGGGTGATTGCTTTGGGTCAACCCTGAAGTGAGCTTTTCGATGATCATAGCCGTCAATTCGAGCGTTTGGAAGCTGATCAATCATTGGCAGTCGCAATCCAACTTAGAAGTTTGATCCAGTAGTTGATCCTAATTTTTTTCATATCAACTTGGTTCTTCTACCTTGGGGGCTTCCATTTGAGTAGCAACTCCTCAACCATTCCTTGGATGCAATCAGAAGCTGGCACTTAATCCCCTATGCTTCGGTCAGTCACAGAACGCAAGGGAAGTGGATAGAAAACACCGTCTTTAAGTTGAGTTTCGAATCCAGAATGTGGGGCACGACGTCCATTGAACGACTATAGTTGGGTCGATGGAATAATTGGAAGTGAAACACTATTCAAGAGAGGATTCATCTTCTCAGTTATATGAGGTTAGTACAACGATCAACTAAAGTCAACTCAAAGTCAAAGTCTCTGTCTAGAGCATTTTGGTTAATAATAATTGTTATTATTGAACCAAGGACTTTGTATTTGAAGTATAGAGTTGAATATGGATGATACTGAAATTTGACTATTACTAAATTCCATAAGTCCAAAGTGATATAGTTTTGACAAAGAGAATTGGTGTAAATAATAGTCACAATCGGTTAACGCTTAACAAAGTAAAATTGGATTTTACCGAAACTAAGTAAGCAGTAAATTTGGTCAAAATGTCAGACAACCTGGTAAGTAAATTTTTTATTTGATTTGTTAAAAAATATTCATAGATATATTTATAATAGTTATAAATAAATTAATCGATATACATTTAAATTGGATTTAAATGCGATAAATATTTTACAGACTTTAAATGGGTTTGAAGCCCATTTGGAGCTTATGAGTTCGGCCATACATTGGTAAGGTATAGATGATGGATGAATGAAACTAAAACATAAAATAATAAGTGAATAAACATGTAGAGATAAATGATGAATGAAACTAAAACATAAAAGAATAAGTAAATAAACACGTAGATTGTTATAGTGGTTCGGCAATCTTAGCTTACGTCCATTTCATACATTATTGATCTTGTGCTTAATTATGATTACAAGAATATTTGGATCAGCTAGGATCCATTAGTCTAAATTGAAGAATAAAAATGGTAGGGCCTAGGTAGCCGAAAAAAGAATCCTCTTTATGGAGAATTGCAGCTGTATTTATAGCCGAAAATATGCATAGATCGGGCTGAAAATTCGCCAGAAGAATATCTAGATCCATAGGGACCACCATAACGATCGATGGCCCAAGCTTGTTATTTTGGAATGATCGGCCATAGTTATGACGATCTTTATTTCTGGTCTCCAAATGATGTGTGATCATTGTTGGAGGGGTCCCACATGCCTTTAGAACTTGCTTCTAAATATGAAGTCATTCTGAGTTGTAGATTTTGAGATATTGATCGATCTTCATCGATTTTTACCATTTTATGGATAATTCCCGATTGATCCATATAAATTCTTCATTTGTTGATAACACGAGCGTGCAAACTCTGGTTGACTTGAAATTTTAAATGTCGCTTCTCGGGGCCTTTTTTGTTAATTAATATTGATTGCACCTTAATTGGGACCCGGTCTGAATCTGCTCGTCTACCATCCATGGTCTTGTATATCATTGATTCTTAAGCTTGGTAACCACCAGTTTTAGACAAATCTACGGTATCACGGCCTTTCCAAAAGGCGGTATAAAACTAGGGTTTTGATAGGATAAAGAAGAGAATAGTACGAGAGAGAAGTGGATCTAGATGCTAAATTATCTATCCTCTATAAATAGATCATAACCCTCATAATTTTTCTAACTTTTTGAGACCTTCTACCCCTCTACCTTTGGAAAAAATTCATTCTCATGTCTCCTTTATTTACAAGCTCAAATCAAATAAAAATAAATATTATTCAATAGTCGGTGGTCTATAATTCGGGAGATAACACCTCAAAATTGAAATTTGATTCAAGAGTTTATTTCAATGCTTCAAGATATGGTCCTTTAACATTGGTGAAAGGTAATGATTTGATCTATTATTATATTCCAAAAATCTATCATTTATATATGTTATGTTGTTTAATTAGCTAGGTGACAATTCTAGTATATTTATATATCGTCACATTCAAAATGGTTGTATGTTTATATGCTTGTATGATTATAAAAAAATTGTTTTGACATATACATACCATAATAATCACAGCTTAAGGAAAAAATATGATTTTTTAAACTAATTTAATATACATTATTTAAATAACATAAGCTTTATAATTAAAATATCAAACATTATACTAAACAAATTATGTCTTAAAATTTACATACTAATTACTTTGTACCTAAAATATAAAAAATTAAATTTTAATGTATATGTATAAATATTATTTAATTCAAATAACTTAAATAAATATATACAATAAATAAATTATCATAAAATATAATTTAAATTTTATAAAATTATTTTCACACTTGGTAAACTTTTGGCTAATAAAAAATATTAAATATTAACATAAATGCCTAATTTAAGATTTGAATTTAAAACTAGTTTTAGATTACAAAATATACATTGAAATATTCAAATGCTAAAATATCATCTAGACTTTTATAAAATATTAAAGAACAAAATAGAATTTTCAAAAATATTCTTTTATTAATGTTATAAATTATTTCCATATGGAAATTTAAATTAAATAAATTTGAAAAAATAGTTTTGTCATGAGCAATTTTTAGGTAAGTATTTACACACACACATTCACACACACACAGATATATATATATATATATATATATATATATATATATATATTTCATTCACATATATTTATCTAAATATGTTTATTTATTATTAAACTATGTATGAGTATATACATACATACATACATATACATATATATAGGTATAAGTATGTATTTTATATGGAAAAAAAATTAATTTTGCATTTGGTTTTACAAAAATATAAATAAATAAAATTTATTGTATATTTTAAATGTTTTTCATGTACATGTATATATATTTATATATATTATAAATTCTATATATATTTATACTTATTCAAAATAAAATATCAATTTGACATATGTAAATGTAATATTTTGTATACAATATTTTGTATACATAAATTAAGGCATATAAAAATACATTTGAATGATATATTTGTATATAGATGAGCTAACATGTCCGTTGTAATGCAAATCCCAACATTTATGCATAGACATGTTAAACCTTACATGAATTGCTATGTGACACATGCACACACACACATGTGTATATGATACATATGTATGTGTGTTTATATTATCGTATTAATTACATAATATAAAACCATATAATAAATATAAATAAAATAATTATTTTACTTAAAAGTAATTTAGAAATGTTAGACTTCACTGGTCGAATAAAGATCCAAGCTATTAAAAAATTGAAACTCGCTCATTTCTTCTACTGTGGGCTGGTCCGATTCCAACACAACCTAAGTCGGCCATATCAAGAGCCTACTTGGATGATGAAATCACAAACCTATTTAGTAACTAACGCCATTTAAATCATATTTTAATGTGTTTCGATATCGTATATTGATATGCATATATAACTTTTATATATGCACCCAATTAATTACAAAAGATGCCCAGAAAATATTAATAGCACCCAATGCATTAAATAAATAAATAAACAAACATTATTTCATAAATATTAATTACTTTAATTGATTTTTAAAATTATAAATTGATTAAATCATGTCGTATTTCAAAGAAATCAGCAATGCAGTTGTGCGATTCAGATGTGAAAATTTCGTTAGTGATTAATATTGAATAATTTGAATATCAACATTCACACATCACCTTGGCTAGTGGTGTGAAAGTTTGTCCAAATATATCTCTTATAAATCTTCATCGGTAAATTCCAAATTTATAATTTAAGTCGTACCTTTTTACAAATGATTATTTTTACCAATTCTCTTCGTCAACACTATATTACTTTAGAATTTATGGCATTTGGTTTCAACCAAAACTTCAATATAATGTACATTCAACTTAGTTAGTCCATTAAAATACTTGATTCAATAATAACATTATTATTAACTGCACAACTCTAGCCAGGGATTTTGACTTTTGATTGACTACAATTGATCATGATACTAACCTCATACAACTGAGGAGAAAAATTCTCTATTGAATTGTATTTCACTTTCAGTACTTCAACTCAAACCTAATTATAGTTGATCGATGGTTGCTATGCCATGATTTTACTATAATCAAAGTGGAATATCCATATTGAAGCTCAATATTATTCTCAAGTCGAGAGAACTGTGTAATATCGTCACTCCGAGATATCGTGTCTGACCTATTTCTTATTAACCAAAAGGAAACTCTCAAACAAGTCATTCCATGGTTATCCATTACTATGAGTACGTAACCCCTTTGTGCCACCAACAGCGATGAGTAATACACTGCTCAATATTTGGTTATCATTATGAAATCCACTCTATTGATATCCTCTCTCAAAAAATCTTAACTAAGAATATTTAAAATACCACAGTATTTTATATTATGATAATTTTCTCATGGTTACAACTCTTTGGAACAATTGTCACGTTACATATTATTTAAAGATTTTATAACTAATGTACTTTAAACTAAAGACTCGGTTAATTATATCATAATATAACTAAGTACATAATAGAAAACAAATACCTATATTGTAGATAAGATTGGTTATAAAGTTAGATATATATAACAAATTGGATGATTTTCCCATAGGGCATACGCCTAACGCTCTAGGAATCAATTTTACTTTAGTTGTTTAATCTTCAATATTGGATTTGAAAATGAAATCTTTTATAATAAGTATATAAGAACGCTGGCATTGTCTCAAACGATATAAATAGACACCATATTAAAATGTTTAATATGGAGCATATCAGATGAATTCTTTATGCATTGGCAGTATAAACTATCATATGTGCTATGTTTTCTACTATATCACAATTCGCTTATGTACACTGTACATTGAAGAAATATCAAATCCGTTTACACAAAAAAAAAAGATAAAAACCTCTAATCGATTTATTGTAGAGTTGTGAATACAGGGTGTATAATACAGTTATTACATTTCTATCACGATTAATTTTCAGAGAGCAGATCGAATATAGGTTATATAGAAAGTAAGTTGCAGCAAAGTAAAGAACACAAAGATTTATAGTGGTTCAGCCAGAGTGTTCCAACATCTACTGTCCATTTTCATTACTGTTCTTACAGATTGTTGATACAATGCCTGAGATACAAAATACAATGATCTCTAGCTCAAAAGATAATAAGATATACCCCAAGGGAGCCTTCTCAACTATTCTTATCTGGCTATTCCTGTTCAGTTATTCCTGTTTAGCTATTCCTACTAGACAGCTTCTGGTAGGTTGTACTTGTTAGGTTGTATTCTTATTAGGCAGATCTTGATAGGCTGATCGTGCTAGGTTGTTCCTGTTATGTAGATCCTACTAGCCTGGGCCTGCTTGGCTGATCCTGCTAGGTTGTTCCTGCTAGGCTGTTCCTATTATGCAGATCTTATTAGGCTGATGCTAGGCTGATCCTGTTAGGCAGATCTTGCTACGCTATTCCTGTTAGGCAGTTTGATGTGCATGTAAATGTGCATATTTTTATCATCATGTTTATTCTTTTTAAATTAAATAAATGATCATATTGGGTATTTTAACTTTTTTAAACCAAAATTCATATTATTTGAAATTGTCACATATTCATCTTCATCCAAGGGCAAAATGGTCATTTTTGTGCGTATATTAATTTGAGAAAAATTAATTGAAAATTTGTATATATTTTTGTAGGAATTTAATCTCAAATAGAAGTGGTTTCATGAAGATATGCATGCATAAAATTAATACAAAGGAATGAAGATGGAAATAATTCAAAGTGAAGAACATGGAGGACCCCACCTACCCACCTACCTTAATGTACAAATTAAAGGCTAATGCACATGCTTTTGGAGTTGATGGCTTCATGTACACTTAATGGGGTATTAAGATATGTTAATGATTATTTGGCCTCCACACTTCCTAAGGGGCATTTTGGGCATTCCCCAAAAATATGAATTAGGGTTTCATACATGTATAAATATCCATATGTTTCATGTAACCTATCTCTTCTCTTAGTCTCTCTTAGGCCCCCTTCTCTTTAGTTTAGTTTAGATCAAATAAAAGAAAGCTCTCTTTCTCTTTTCATGGCTACTTAGCCATTTTTAATTTATGTATTTTTCTTTTCTTTTTATGCAATGTTAATTAGTGTTTCCTTTTACTTACATGTTCATTTCCTTTCATGCTAATAGTGTAGATTTACTTTTATGCAAGTAGAATAGTTTTCTTTTCATTTGCTTTCATTTTGCTTTCTTTTTTGCTTTCATGTTGTTGCTACATTTGTTTATATGATGACAAATATGAGAGGCTAAACCCCTTCAATTTAGGGGTAATGAAGCTCTCTAATTAATGTAGCTTCAACATTTTGTTAATTCATGCTCTCTTTTTGTGCTTAATGGCATTGATAGAATTGGTTTAATTGTTGTTTTTGTTTTGAATTTGATAGCCTATATTGTTGGCACCAAATAGGCTATACTTAAACAATCACTAACACAAATGCCTCTTCATCAAAATATGATTATGGCATAAGAAAGTGATTTGAAATTAAAATTTGATGGTCTATGTTTCTAACCAATAGTTAATAGGCCATACTTAACATAGATTTCATTCTCATTTTCTTTGTCAATTTTCATGAAAGTTAGTAAGTATTTTAAGGGGTGTGTTATAGTTTGATGACTTATGTTGGCTAATTAATAGCTCAAATATGTCATACTTATGATAAACACATCAATTAAAACACTAATGACCATAAAAGAGAGATCGTGATTTCATGTGTTGAACTACATGATCTAGAGAGTGGATTTATTCTCTAAATTGTCCTTTAACTTTCATATTTGCATTTCTTTTCTTTTTGTTAGTTTCTTACATTTTTAGCTAATCACACTTTCAACTTTGGTTAATTTGATTGAATAGAATTTTAAAATCATCAATTCCCTGCGGATCGACTCGTATTCGCCGCGTGCTACATTCGTACACCGTGCGCTTGCGGTATAAATTTATTTCTAAATTCGTTCGACGGTTTTCTAAACCGATAGAATTTCCGTCGACGAACACAGTTCCTAGATTGTAAGCTTGGCTTTCTCGAATTATCCCTCCATTGTTTTTGGAATCTTTGGTATTTACAGGAGTGGATAGGTATAGTGGTCACTTTGGTAAATCAAGATATTTCCATTTATAGATCATTCGGTTTGGATATTTCTATATATGCACGATATAATAAGAAGTTTCCATATGTACTCAGATTTCATTCCATATACCACTCATTTGGTTCGGTGAAGAAGGCTCTATTCAGTTGTGTTGGCTAATCGATCTATGCGGACGTCTTGTTGACTAGGTTCCTGAGTACACATGTGTGGTTTGGCTACACCTCTCTATGCCTTGGTTTGATCTTTGAATTCCTAGGTCTGGCATTTAACCCATCAGACAGGAAATCTTATTCATTGTAGGGTGTCGAACAGGATTTCCTGTTCGATTTCTTCGGTGCCGAACATGATTTCTTTTTCAGTGCCATGGGTTTCGATCAAGATTTCATGTTCGGTACTTTGACTACAGAATAGTGGATGTTGTCTCTCCTTCCAACTCATTTGCTTTCTTCAACTCCTCATGTCTTACCTCCTCTCTTTTCCTTCCTTACATTGGAAATGGTTAGCCACTCAGTAGGTAGATTCCTACCAGACCATTCCTCATGTTCCATAAAAATAATATGCTTGCTAGAAATCGAACTCCTAGCCTCTCCATTGGAAGTTCAACGCTCAACCACTTGAGCAACACACATTTTTGTGCCATTATTCCTTCATTGAAGTCAAAACTGAATGAAACTTAGACCAATAGATTCATGTCATTAAGTGGAGGATTCCAATGACCTTGAATATTTCATTTGCTTGGAGTAGGTAGTCGCTCTCTATGGTGGGGCCCGGGTCGGTTAGGTGGTGGATAAATTTTTATAATGATCAAATCTTCCAATACGTAGTTTGGGTTGAGATGTGGTTTCGACCTAGGTGCATGACTTGACCTTAGGAACATTTTATAATCTCTTTGAATTTATTTTTTGACAATGTCATATTTGCCTCTAACACTTCGCCTTGCCTTGTGATTACATAATGGTTCCTTTATTATGCATCTTATGACTGTTTCTATGCTTCTTGGTGTCATTTCATAGTCATCATGATATGGGAGAAAAATGTCCACAACAGTTGCCCCCCAAAGCATACATTTGTAGAATACAAAGTTTGTTTTTCATCCAAACTCGTCTTTCTTTCTCATGTGATAGTTATCTCGAACCTCAAATATTTATATCCTTGTTCCTGTCCTTTCGGTAAGTTTTCCACTGCTAATATGTTATAGAGCCTTGTTTACTTGGGAAAAGCTTGTTGATCGTTCCAAGGCATCCTTTATCAGTGTGACATTTGCAGTTCATTCTTTCTTGGTAGTATAATCGTTAACATGATTTCCTACCGATTCTCATCTCTGTTTGATTGGCTTTTGTTCACTCTGGTTCAACCTCCTTACCCACACATCCTGAGTGTCGCATGTTGTCTTATGAATTTTCCAAGGTTGTCAAGGTGCCTTAGGGAAAGGAATATATAATAGTTCCATGGCATGTGGATTTGGTGATGTGCATTTTGTTACATTGATTGTAATTTGGCCAATTAAGACTGGTGGCTATGATGTATTTTTCCTACATTATTGCAAAGTTATTCCACTAGTGATTCCTTCGTCGCCAATATGCATACTTGTATAGGTCAATCACCAAATTTTCGGCTAGGTAATTGGTTTCTACTAAAGTTTTGAACATGGTTTGATCACGTGCTTGTGTTGTGAAGCTAATATTCTCTTCATGTTTATGCATTATTGCGTCTGGTATTTATTCATGTCCACATTCTCCTTTTCCTGGCTAGTAATATGATATGTTTTTTCCGTATGATTGCTTGATTTGCTTGTTCCATTAACAACCTTTCTCGCCGCTATTGTACGTACTTGTATGTGATCAATCACCAACAACTTCAGTAGGGTAGGCTACTTCTACGACTAATGCTTTCCTTGGCCCACACTTTATGTTTCTTGTATGAATACTTACACAAATGCATATGTATCTAATAGAAATTTTAAATAAAATTATCGTACCTGATCAGGATTATTTGTTGCATATGTGTTTGTATAGTATCCTTACTTAACCAATAGCTTGTTGGCAATTTTTTCATTGCTACCTTAGCACTCATAAAAGATCGATCACTAACAAGTTCAACGAGGTCAGCATGTTTGTAACATACGCGATTTTTCGTTGCAGAAAAACCGAATAGTTAGGGTTTTAAGAAAAAGAAAAAGATAGAAGGAGAGAGAAAAGATAGAAAATAGAGAGAAAAGAAAATAAATAGAACGGAACAGAACAAAAAACAACAGAACAACAACAGAATCTCACAATTCGCAGCGGAACAACATATAATAAATAAATGAATAATCTTTAAACAAAGAACTATATCAGTTATTACATCACATCACATCACATTACATTACATCAGAGTGTACAACAACAAACAATGCAGCGGAAAAAGAAATACTATATACTAGTAATACGCCATGCCATCCAGCTTGCCTCCAGCAACTCCAGAATATCCTGATAAACCTTAACTCTTGACTGCCCGTGTGGAAATTGGTGGGCACCCAGAGTTTAGGAAGGAAAACAATAAACTCCGAGTCAGTCATGTGACTGGTGTGAGAACTCAAAACAGTTTATTTATCTTTAAAATCAAAATAGAGGAATATTTTTAAAGTCAATTCGCAATGCTTTTAAAAATGAGACTACCATAAGGCCTCCCGCACACACACACAATGCAAACGCAGAATCGAAGGAGATTTCTCCTTATGATAGTCAAAGATGCTTGATACGCATTTAAAAGAACATTTGATACTATTACTAGTGCATAGTGTAGGAAAATATTTCGAAAGTAGAATATAAATCTTTGCCAACATACGACCATTATCGTATGCCTACTATAGCTACCATCCAAACAGTGGGGTGCCACCATAAGTGAATGATAGGTTCTACAAATACCGTACAAGATCGTATTGTTTCTTTGGATTTACAACGAATGGTCAGGCCAAGGAACTTCCCATTGCCACATGAGAATGCCTTTGGTAGGACGTCCCCGAGAACCAAACCGGATCTCTGCCAACACAAGGCCGGGTTACCCCTAACTGGGTAACAACTGACACGAGTATGCCATCCCCCGGTCCCATTGGACCTTTATCCGAGCGCTCGTCACCATCATCACACAATCATAAATAAAGTGTTTCAACATGAGTAAGCATCTGGGCTCCATACCATGATACCACCCTTTCCAGAAGGAAATGCACATACCCTAAAGGGAGCTACCCCTCATAACCTTGCTGCATCTTTCCTGTTTTGACCATTCCGGGGTATGAGGCTCGACGAAATCACGTCCACAAAAACATACTTTATACAAAAGCCATGCTTTGGGTCAACAAATGATCATAGAAATGATCACCAAGATAAACGATCAAATAAATGATCCTATCACAAATGATCAACACAATGATCATTTCACAGCAACACTCAGCATGTCACATTACCAAATTGGGAATATATTGCTGATAACATTCAACTACATAACCTCTGAGCTCGTACGTCTCAGAGAAGGGTGTCAAGCTAAAAGAATAAATTCTCCGCCACCAACAGAAATATATTTGAAAGAAATCGGCTTTACATCTCAATTTGTAATGTCAGACATACAATCCATACAAGTCTGTTCCGGGCTCGAACAGAACCGAAGGCACTTACAAAGAAGTCCTTGCACTCCGGATATCCACAATCCTGATCGGATTTCCCATCACATATGGAGAACTCTATACCGGAGCAACTTGGTGCAGAGTCAATCGACAGGTCATCCTATCGCTCTCGCAAATACCGGGTCATCAACACCGATCTTCAATGCTATCCATTACGTCGTATCACTATTCGGAATGGGTAATCCGAATAACGAGCGCAATAATTTAAAAATAAGTGTAGCATTCAAATTTAACAAATCCCAACAAATACCCATTCAAAGGTAAATATTGATAGTCGGTTATTGAACTATCAATGGATATGCACACATCACCAGATTCCAAATAATTTTCCAAATTATTTATTTCCCAAAAATATCTTTACTAGATATATAATTTTCACACTTCAAAAATAAATCAATATTTATTTTTAGACAAATTCCCCTTTTCTTTTATAAATTCCTTAGTAAATTTATATTTCACAATATCTACTGATATCCGATTTCAATTATTCATTTCAATTTATCTTCAAAAAGATAAATTCTCAAAATATTCATTTTATATTGGAAAACATTTCCATACTTATTTAATAATAAGTAATTCACAAATCTTTTTATTTTCATCTCTTGGAAAATATTCAATATACTTAAATCAAGATTAAGTACATATTTCATTTTTTTAAGGAAATCATTCTCTTAACCATATTTATTTGGGCCAAAACGAATGTTGCGTAAAACATCGTTACGACAACCCAAAATCACTAGTATAGGGATTCGAAATTAAAATAGATATATAAATCCCAATACTATACAAAACATTTCCTTTCGGAAATCATTTACTATAACAACAGTGTTATAGTCCACCATTTCCTTCTATTTCTCGAAAACGTTTATTTCAACAATGAATGTTGAAATCTATGGTTTCGAATCTCAACGCATTTTAAAAACATCGTTAGATCGTTTTAATTCTATTTAAAACATCACATTCAAAACAATTTCTTTAACATATTATTCACTATTCAAAAACATGAATATACTACGTTAATCAATTTCATCCTTTCTATACATTTTATTTCAAAGGATTATTCACAGTCAAAAACGTGAATATAACTCCATTAATAGGTTACAACAATTTACTTCTTAAAATAAGTCGTTTGCGAATTTATAAAACAATGTTTATAAATTCCATTTCTATTTATTTTATAACAACTTCCTTTTATAAATCTCCTTTATTAACCTATTCAATTTATAACTCAATGATATACTAGAAATTCATATTATAAGTCAAATGCTTATAAAACGATTATTTTACAAAATCGTTCCTTTAAACTTCATAATTATAAAACTTATAACTTATAAGATTCAATTATTTACCCAAAACTTATTCTTCAAATAACTTTACAAATTTTATAAACCTACTACTTATAAAATTCCATTTATAACTTCACCGTTTATGATTCTATAAATTTCATTCATTTATAAGATTCATTCACACTTTATTCTAACACTTATAAAAACTCGTTTTATAATTCAAATATTTTAATTTATAAATATCAATTCATAAATTTCTTATATAAATCAATTTATAATATTATTCTTTTAAAACATCTTTAATCCCCTTTATAATTTCACCATTTTGATTTATAAAATAATCAAATTTTATAAATCCTATATTTAAACTTTTCACAATAATTTCAAAAATCCCGATTTAACTATTTTATAAAATCATTAGCCTCATATTTTCAAAAATCAGTTTTTAACTATATTTCTCAAAAATATAATTTTTATAACATTAAAAATTATATCGTTTATTTATTTAAAATGGATCAATTTCCAAAAATATAGTATATTTTCAAAAATCACTTTAAAAATCATTTTAAAATTCCAAAATCTTGGCCCAATGATGCTACACACCAAATAGTCAATCACGACTACAACGATGTCATATATCGATATGATAATCCATCAAATATCAAAATATCTGAAATCAAATAAATACTATTGAGGAATCCAGTTGGATCCCGCCAACCTGTTTTCCTACATCCAAAAACATTAGCACAATACCAATTCCGCTCCAGTACGGAATTATCGCGGTATATGGGATTTAAAATATTATCTGCTTAATAGACGGCGCAATAGGGTCTCATCCACTATACAATGCGGGAAATCAATAACTGCAATATATACATATGCCAATATATATATATTGCTATTATATATAATACCAATTTCACTGTTTATGAAATATTCACGGTATATGTTTTTAATAAATAACCTCCGCTTACTAACGGCGCATAATGTCTATTTTAACAATCAATAGATATCAGTCATCATTCAAACATGCATTCAAATAATTTAAATCTAACTATTTAAAATAAAATCGAAACCGATCCGATTGAGTGAGAAGTTCTCACCTTGATTTCAATTTTGTTTTAGCGATTTATTTCGAATAAAATTAAACGGACGTTTAATTTTACCCGAAATTTTCACTAACTCCAAACAACTCCAATCCAATTCCATAGCGTAGTGCTCGTCCATACGATTCCAACGCAACTGGTTTCGCGCGTTTTCGACCTCGTATGAAAAAGATATGATTTTTACAAGTTTTACGAATTTAAACTATATATTTTACAACATAATTATTTTATTTTTATAACCTAAACCATCCATAGCCGTTGGATCCAACATTTTCAAATCTGGGCCGTATCCTTCATCTCCTACCTCCTCACGCATGCTTCCAGTTAAAACACGTTCAAAGACACCCATCACATACAAATTAGGGTTGAATTATGCTCCATCCACGAAGGGTTTGAAGACGATCGGGCAGTGGCATTTCGAAGAGCGTTGCCAACACTATGCTCGGCCCAAACATGGAGGAGCTCGGCCTCCTGCATCATCTCGAAATGCGTGCTCAACCCCAGGCCGTCGGCCTCCCATATCTCCCTCCACGTCGCTCCAATTTCGATCAACTCCGTATGAAATCAAAGCTCTCACTTCGCTCTACAATGTTGTAGTTCATAGTTTTATGTAATTGTTTGTGGATTGGAAGTAATTGAGGAAAGAAATACGTGAGTTTCTGGCCGTTCATTGCATAAGAGGCGGCTGCAGATTTTAAACCTAAGGGTTTGATAATTTTGCAAAAAAATGAAGAGAGGGGGGGCTTTTATAGAAAATTTCACCAATTACTATTCACCCGGAATTTCCGAACTCCAAACGAAGCGTGCCGGTTGGCGTTTCTAAGGTTCACCCCGCGTTTCGGACACAATGGAACAGGTTTCGGAAGCTAATTCGGTCATCTGTGCGAGTTATGGCGATAAACGTTCAATTTAAATTAAACCGATTTAAACGATTTTCTAGGCATTTTAGCTTGCATCGGACAAACGGTAAATCCAATTGACACGAAATTTGAAACCATACAATAATATCACATTACGGATCCGATGAAACTAGTTTCGTCGAAATCCGAGAATTTTTGAAAAATGGCTATTTTAACTCGCCAAATTAATATTAAAACAATTTAGATGCGTTTCGAGCTGCCACGATCAAACGATAACTCCGATTGCTACGAAAATTGAAATCCGGTAATAACTAACTATTACGAATCCAATGGAACTGGTTTCGTCCAATTCTGAGACTGTTCAAAAATTGACTATTTTCACTAGTCGATTTAATATTAAAATATTCAATTTTCACAAATAAACTTTTAATTCGATTTTAAAAGTTCTAAAATATCATTATTACTCCAATATGATAAAATAAAATTTTACGAATCATTTTCAATCATATTTAACTCAATTTTCAATTATTTCCATAATTTAACATATTAAATTATCGATTTAATTATCCAACTATCCACCATGTTAAACCCAACAGTCATTAGAGTTTTTTCTTGAAAGTCGAATCGTGCCTAACGTTTCCTACCCCACCTTTTCATTTTATACTTTGGTTCGTTTCCTTTCCGTTTTATACGTCCACTTTACTCTACTGGATTCATTATCTTCCTCTCCGTCTTATTTCTTTTTCATTAAGCATCTTATATTTTTGTTGCTCCTGAAACCTTCCATGCTTCTTTCAATTTTACTCGAAGCAAATTAATAGCTTTTGCAAGCATGTTCGAGCCCGTACTACACCGCCTTCATCCACCACCCTCCACGAGCACACAATCTCCAGCGTGCAGCCCTGGTCTACTCGAACCCACCCCATCACCGTGTTATGCACTTACATCTCTCCACACTATTCCAGCCTTGGATCCATCTTCTCTATTTATATATATAGGTAATGAAATTCGCTCATTTAAATTGATTTTTAAATTCTTATAAGTTGTTCATATATGTATTAGTCTATCTACCTAATCTGTTAGTGGTATATATTTATATATGTTAGTCTTATACAGTTAGTTATATAATTGTGCATATGTTAATGTTAGTTATATAGATTTTAGAGGTTACAGTATAAAGGCATATGTTAGTTTACACATACGCATGCATGTCAATTTATGTAATTAACTATATATTTTAGTTATACAGATGATTATAAGCAATATGTGTCATATGTATATATACATTAGGTTTATATACAAGTTTGTTTATATGTTACTGTACGCTATTTATATATTAGTATATAAAGTTATCAAAGTTTATATACTTTTTTATATAATACAGATTACTGTACTTGTTCTTTTACTGTCATATATTATAAATGGTTTATGTTCTGTCAGTAAATATTTAGTTGATAATATATTTGTTAATAAAATGTTGGTTTATATATATTATATAATATGTTAATATATATATATATATTCGTATAACTTAGATTTCAAGATATATCAGTATGTTTAAGCTTATAAACTTTTCTATAGATCTCTTTACAGTTGTGTGTCTACATATATATGAGTTGAGAAATTTTTGCTTTACAGTGTATCTATAAGTACAGGCCTATGTAAAGTTCATTTAATAAAGTTATTTGGTGTTGCGTGTATAATATTTTAGTTTATGTAAGTTCATACTTCTGAAATCCAATAGTGTGTGTATATATATTACCAGAAGAAAGATTTTTTTGTGTAAAGTTATGATGATATTTTACAGTGAATAGTATATATGATAAATATACAAGTGTCAATTTTGTGAATAAGTATATATGTTTATGTATATAGGTCTGTAATGTATATGTTTGTATATGTATGTTATCGATTTTATTTATATACATTTGTTTTCAAATTTTATATAGATATGGTACATTTTAAGATTTACTATCGATTTAAAAATAAATACATATATACTATTTTAACTATATGTTTTAAATTGATTTATTTTTAAAATAATACACACACACACATATATATTTAGTTCAATTCGTATCAAACTGATTTTGATTTGTTTCATCGATTCCTGCTATCAACTCTGTTCATCAAATTCTTGCCAATCTTGCTTTGATTTGGAATTCATAGTTTGTTCTGTTGTCAAACTCCTCTAGCCTCGGAAGGTGAGCAATCACTCATGATTAACGTTCTTATATCTATTAAATTTGATTTCAATTGAAACGACAGTTGAAATATGCTGTTGTTTGTTATTTACATTGTTATATATATGCTATTATCTGTATTTGTTTACCTAACATCAGACACCATTATCTGTTATTTATATTGATGACATATGCATGCTATATTATTACCATATTTGTTATCACTCTGCACGTTCCCTGTTAGTACAGAATTCACTATGAGTTGAAATGATACACACCCGAACAATCTGTAGAATAGGAGAAAATCGTTATGGGTTGAAATGATAAACCCAAGCGATTTTCATTGAATTGAATTTAGAATTGCCGGTTGAAATGATATATACCCGTATATACTTAAATTGCGGATTGAAATGATAAATATCGGTATCGCTTGACCCTAGGATAGAAAATTATGTACAGACACTGTTGGTCTATATATAAATATTATGAAAATGATTTCTATGGTTTTCAAAGAAAATATATGATTTATTTAAATATTGATTTTTAAATATTATATATAAATGTATTTTATAAAGATTTAAAATTTAGATATTTAAAGTTATACGTTTTGAAAATTTTATAGTTATTAGTTAAATTTTGAAATTATGAATTTTAAGAATTTACTTATAATTTTACTATTTTAAAATATATAAATAGATTTAATATATAAATATAATATGTTTAAGTATTTATTTGAAATTTAATTTTCAAAATAGATTTCTATAATGATTTTTATAAGTTAAGGTTGGGAAGATAATTTTGAATTTATTTGAAATTATGTTTAATTAAATCGATTTGGAACTTATCGAGTTTGATATTTTTAAAGGATATGATTTTATAACTTGATTTTGGTTTAAAGTGATCAATGAATATTTTAAATTTAAAAAAATAAAGGAAATATGTAGTTTATTTGTAATTTGGTGTTTTACTTAAATGATATTAGATTTTTATTCAAGTGAATATTTCAAACTAAATAATAATGAAGTTAATTTAATATATTAAGGAAATTATAAAATTTAGTTTTGAAAATGTGGAATCTTTAAAGCTTTGAAATATATTAAAATTGAAATGGTTTATTTTGTAGTTCAAATCTGTAATAAAAAAATCGATACAATTTGAAATGGTTTATTAAGAAACTGAATTGAATTGAAATTGATGGTTTGAGAATGGATTAATTTTGAATTTTGGAATTTCAGTTAATTTGGGATCGATTTGTGAAATTTAAGGAAGCTATTTTATTATATAAAGTAAATTTAAATTATATATAAAACTATTTATATGTTTTACTTTATAAATTATTTTCATATAAGCTATTTTAATACAAATCATTTTAATATAAACTGTTCTTAATATAAACTATTTATATATTTTAACATAAATTATTTTAATATATACTATTTTGTATACTAACTATTTTATTATAAACTATTTTAAAGTGTAACTACTTTATATAAACTATTTTATTTTACACTATTTAATATCTAAACCGTTTAAGTGGGAAGTGTTATGATTTCCAAATTATTATGATTTCTAAGTTATGATTTCCAAAGTGTTATAACTCCTAAGCTTTATAATTTCGAAAGTGTTAAACTTTGAAGTGCAATGATTTTTAGAAATGGATATATCTGAGATGGAAATGATATCATATTGATATTGTTTTTGAAATGGAAATGATATTTTGGTTTTGAAGTATAAACTATTTTTGAAATAACTATGGTGCTATCATGACATTTGGCTGTTAAAGAGACCGAGATCAGATATTGTCATACTCACTACCAATAACGAAAACCACTTTAACAACCGTGTATGCGACGGAGATTCCAGAATGAAGTAGGATGGTGGAGACGATCCTATATGAGGTATATACGTGGACCCGACTTCCGTAAGTTGGCATAAAGTGACTAAAACAGGAGCAATTGACGGACCAAATGAGATAGCTCCTCCGGTCAGACACACTTCTTCGTATGCCATTTTATTACTTTGTGATTGATTTGGTGCGCACCTTCGGATTTTGGGAGTGTGGATCGAGATGGGCGGTAGTGGCTGTTATGCATTACCACCAGCCCGGAAGTGTAATTGCCCTGGCATTGCCTATTTGTACCGTGTCACCTACCCTAACGTGCTTTCTACGAGTTTGTTTTGTGTCGTGCCTATGGAGTATCCTCTGGTAGCCTCCCGATTAGGAGGTATTATGGTACTGTATAGACTATTAGCACTATAAAATGTGTTAAGGGGGGAAATGTAACGCCTTAACTCTATTTTAATAGATAGCTTTACTTTAGACATTATTATAATATCATATATTACTACATAGTAGATAGTTTAACGGATCCTTAGAGGATGATTATCTCAAACATCCATTGAGTTACTTTTGTTTCAGTTGATATTTCACTTGAGTTGGATTTATTGATATAAGAATGTTAATCCTGACTCGAATGTTTTGTGTTTTGCTTTACGCTCAGGTTAGACCGAGGGTCATATCATTTGAGACTCGCCTTTGGAGTTGGAGCTTCGCTTGGAGATCCATCCATCTATTCAGCTTGTTGTTATTCTGTTGATCCAGTAATATATTCAGCTTTTGTTAGTTGACTATTGTATTTAAGACTTCTGTTGTATCTTGTTTTAACTCTGATATATATATATAGTAGATTCATGAACTACTATTCATTTGTTTCCGCTGCTTGTTGTTATAATAACTCCGTGTCTGTGATTCAGTGATTTATTTATTTATTGTATATGTTGAATTTTGGCAAATATAAATTAACAATATGATATTTTGAGCAATTCAAGTTCGATATGTGCGGATGCAAATGGTTGAAAATATCACGATGTTACATGACCCATAGATAGACGGACAAATCAAAAGGTTGAATTGGATTTCGGAGGATCTCTTGAGAGCATGTATTTCAGATTTTTAGGTTCTTAGGAGGATCATCTACATTTGGTAGTGTTCTCTTATAACAACAGTTACCAAGCTAGCATTGACATGATGCCCTATGAAGCTTTGTATGAAGGGCCATGTAAATCATTGTCATGTTAGGTAGAGACTAGAGACGTTTAGTTCTTGAAAAAAAATGATTCAAGAAGCATCAGAGAAAGTGGTTGTGGTCAAGAAAAGGATGAAAGAAGCCCAGGATCGACAGAAAAGTTATATCGATCAGCGGAGAAGGGACTTGGAGTTTGAGGTTGGGGATTTGGTATTTGTGAAAGTTTCTCCGATGACATGAGTTATAAGATTTAGAAGAGTAGGAAAGCTAGCACCCGGATTCATTGGACCATTTAGAATCCTTGAGAGAATTGGATCATTCGCCTACAGGGTGATTTGCTTGAAAGATTATCTGAAGTTTATAATATTTTTCATGTATGTCATCTGAGATAGCATGTTCATGATCCGTCTTTGATTATAGAGGTGTTTGTTCAAAAAGACTTAGAGATAGAACTAAATTTGATGGTAGTCCTACATCCAATTCATATTTTAGATCGGGATGAAAGGGGATTGAGAAACAAGGCGGTTAGGCTTGTGAAAGTTCAGTGGAGTGATGACCCTCGTGATTGTACTTGAGTGACTGAGGATCATATTACAGGATCTTACTCTGATGTAATGTCAGATTTTTTTGTTTGAATGTTCTTATGGCATTATTGCTTTGCATTGTTATATGAATTTCTAGGTATAATAAAAACCTTTTGGATTGCCTTTTATGTATTAATTTCGAGGATGGAATATTCTCCTGGAGGGAGAGTGTAACGACCTGCAAATTAATCGCTTTGTATTTGAACATTTAAATAATTTTTAAATATTTAAATAATGGATTTTAATAATCAAATAAACTTGTTTAAATATTAGTTAATGATATTAAAATCATTTTTAAATTTTCTTTACCAAAATAAATATTTCACATAAAAATAGAAAATATGACCAAAGAACTTTTTTCGAAAATTCGACTTTTCAGCCTCGAAAAGTCAACAAAAACGTTGTGCAACATTTTTGTATCACCCATATACATATGCACACACATGTGCACATGTCATATAGTAGTTAAGTAAAGTATTAATGGTAATGAGCCATGATTAATTTAAATATTATCATGATAAAACATAATATGTTTTAAAAGAAAAACAAAATATAATATAACCTCTCATGCATCACCGTCACCTAAACTAGGACCTAAGGCATGGAAAAGGAAGGGTCTAGGTATGTGTATGTGTACTTGCTGGGGTACAGGGGTATGGTAAGCATGCAACATGGTAACATTTATATTATTTAAATGTTTAAGTTGATTAATTTGATATTCCACTTCTTTGCCTATAATACCCACCATCTCCACACATTTTCCACTCTACATATTCATTTACATCTTCATTTCTTATCTTTTCATGTACATGAACACTTCCATGGCTTCCAAGTGAGATTCCAAAGTCAAAAACTAGCGAATACACTACCAAAAATCAAGTTAAACTCTATATATTCACATACAAACACTCCTATACCAAACCAAGGTCATCTCCACCTCAATATTCCAGGCCGAGCCATATAAGGCTGAACCTAAATCGGCACATCAAAAATCCTAGCTAAGGTGTCATGACGATAGTTCGTGAGTTCAGCAACTTGTCGTAGAGATTCGGTTATATTAGAAGCGTTTTTGTGAGTAAAGCTTCCACCATTGAACCATAAATTTTAAACTATATTCATTCCAATATTTGTAACTATTAAATGCTTGTTATGTAATTGTAATACTGGTTTGGTTTGTTGCTTGAAAGATAGTCGTTTTGGAAAGTTAGTAAGCAAATCATTGGTTATACAGAAATCTAATAGTAAAACTAACGTCGTTGTTATCAGATGCTTGATATATGTTATGTTATTGAAAATCATCATCTATGTAGGCTAATTTCTTTGTTATGTGATGTGTAGTCATGTTGCAAAATGTCATATGCCTGAATTCTGAACTTTCCGTATAGCGATAGTCGCTATATCGACACTTTCGGAAAATCAACTTTTATCGAAACCATTTGGTTTCGTTATCGTGCTTGGAATTATTTTACAAGTTAAGCAAGCTTTTGATTGATGATGTTTCCAAAAATAATTAGTTATTTTGGTAATGATTATTTTATTTAATTAATTATTTAATTAATAAGGATTAAATTTAACTAATTAACTTATTAACGATATGTTTAAAATTAACTAATCACTTGGTTAATGATGTTTTGAAATTAATTAATTATTTTATCTAATGATGTTTTAGGTTAATTAATCTTTTAATAATGATGAATTAAAGTTAATAAACAATTTACTAATGATGTTTTTAAACTTATTAATCTTTTTAATTAATGACTTTTAGAAGTTAGTAAATCTATTACCTTAATTAATCTTTCCTTCAAAGTTTTAAATTAATAAATCACTTCTAAATAATGATATTTATTTATTTATTTACTTATTAAACTAATTATATTAAAATATTATTAATTAATTTAATTAATGATATTTTAAAAGGTAATTTACTTTTTAATTTACAGCTATTAATGTTGATTAATTAAATTAGTTAACAAAGTTTTAAAAGTTAATTAACCAAGGAAATAAAGATGTTTAAGTTGTCAATTCCTTTTGTAATGAAGTTTCAAAGTTAGTAAACTCTTTTAACAAAGTGTTTTAAAGCTAATGCTTGTAATGTGAAGCCAAGTACGATTTTGGGTTTTTTAAAAAGAAATTTTTTGATTCGTTTATGGAAATGAATTAATTTTTGTAAAGCGAATCATTATATGGAAACAATTTTTTTTATAATTAGCACTAAACATCAAAGAAGTAGATTTTCACTATTTCGAAAGTCAAGAATAATCATGAGACATGTCTTTGGGGTTACATTACGTTGACTTGACCATTATTATTGTTAATCAAGTAGTAGAACAAATTCGATGAGTGGTCGTAAGTACAAGACTTAATTTCCATATACGATCGTTTTATATCCTCGATAGTTGGCTTCTTAACTATCGGTTACTTCAACTTCTTTATTATCATCATTCTAAGACAATTTATTGCTCTGTTGAGTATTGATATCCTTTGTCCGAAATGACTAAAACTAAAGCGCGAGAGGGGGGCCATGTTATGTGGGGTTGCTCCCATTAGGATACTTTTACATCTCATCTGGATTAGATTTGGTAGCGCTGTTAGATGTGAAATATTTGGATTCTCGGTAAGGTTTGGCAGGGTCCGGCTTGGAGGTTTCCGAGAAGTGTTATAGAGTAAATGAGCTTCTCGGAAGTATATGGATAGAGGTATATTTAAGGGGGTGCAACTTCCTAGTTATTTGTTGGAGATTTCTTCTTTTCTTATTTGATTCGAACTTCCAAATTTATCTCCTTATTTGCACCAGAAAGAGTCAACCACTCTTAGTGGTGTTTAATTGTTTATCCATTCTTTATGTTTGGATGTTGATTAATGTGAGAGTAAACCCGTTCCGTGTTCAGCGGCGTGGTCTCATATGTTTTATGTTCAATTTCACACCCATTGTTTTAAAAGTTTTACTTATACCAGATATATCATCTGACACGAGTTGTTTTTTCCCCTAAACTCTCAGGTACTCATTTTATTTGAGTAGTCCGAGAGTAGCAAGTTTTTGTTGGGCTCTTTTGAAGACGGTGTCCTAGCAGGAGGCTTTTCATCTTCTTAGTTATCTATTTCATTGTATTATCTAGTTCATGTAAGTGTATTTTATTTAAGCATTTGTAAAGGCAGGATTTTATAACTACCTAAGTTGATTTTTAGTACTTTTGTGTAACATTGACAACTCCATGTTAAGGAGTAATCTGATGCACTATTTATTGTTATGTTTTATATAGCAGTTTCGTTGTGAGGTTTTTTATTTAGTTCTTTATTTCACCCCCACGACGATTCATCTTTCCTATGCTTAGGCAACGGCACACGAATGCTGAGGATGTGTTAAGTGTCATTCATAGAGGTTCGTCATAGTATTTTATTCATATTTAAATTATTTATGAATTATTTCATATATCTTCACCATAATTTAGAAAATTATAAAGTCATATCTTTATAAAAAATCAAATAATAACTTATTCCACTTTATTTACTGGTATAATACTCTTCTATATCCTAAGAGTACATACAAATTTTATTTTATATTTCATGACTTAGGTGAAGATCTAATCAAAATTTGGGTCTTTTAAAACTAAGTCGACCTCTCAACTTCTTTAATTAGATTGTTAAAATGGAAGATATTTTTGGGTTGACCCAATCAATAAATAGTTTACACTATTAGGTGTTTTAAACAATTATATGGTTTTAATAAAACAATGTTTATCAAAACCTTCCTATCCAGTTTAACACAATTTAAACCTGTGCTAAATTATCCCTATTTATCTAAGGGTAAAATCTCATTTATCAAAATAATCTCGTATCAAAAGTACTTTTTACTATGAAGCTAATTCCCTTCAAGGGAACTCAAAAATTAAATACTCAATTTTTCATTTCAAAAACTCATCTTTGAAATCATACAACATATTTTTTTAATAATAACCTCAAATGATTTAAATATTAAAACTCACTTTGGGTTTGTTTGGATTTTAACTCGTTTCGAACGCACAATGACAAAGAGAGTAATTTACTAAGTAATCCACAACATTTGCCTATGCAAATATTCAATCATCACTTAGAAGATTATTCAAACTACCACAAATCTAATCGAAACATTTTCCTCCGAGTTGTCCCAAAGAAAATGCAACCCATTTAAAAATTCACTTCCTAATATATATATATGTATGTATGTATGTATGTATGTATGTATGTATGTATGTATGTATATGTATATATTAAACACTTCCAAAATACTACTATTTCATTTCCCAAAAATTCTTTTGAACTTATTTTCAAAAATTCTGAAATTTAGATTCAAAAATCCTTTTTAAACACATTTTATAAACTAAATTTACACAAAATTTCCTTTATATAAAATCGTTTCATATTATAATAACTCTTCTTTATTATAATATAATTTTCTCAAATATTTATTCTCTAAAGGTGTTATCCTACCATTTAGATTATATTAAACAACTTTTTATTAAAGTTTAATCTTTAACTCACCATTATTAAAAGGTGAATTTTTACTTAACATTTTCTTCTAACACCTTATAGTCAAATTGTGAAAATTAATTCACAAAGGAGTTCATTACAAATTAAAACAACAAATGCTTATCAATATGCTAAACACAAATAATCAACAAACGTTAATCAATGCTCCTAATTTAATTGAGCATGACTGAACAAATAATAGTGATAATAAATAAATATTACCACATTCAAACAAATGCACTCAATAACTATATAAAGAATTGAAAATTATTCCTTTATATATATAAAATATAAATCCTTGGAAAAATATTTCATTTGCCAAATTTTCAAATATCAATATCATGTCTGTTGGTTTTGTTCAAGTGTCTAGAAACCCTTATCGACACCGTGGCATTCCACGGCTTGACCAGAATTCATAAACAACTCAATGGACCAATTAACACAATATGTTTTTATAATATTAACAAATACGCTCTTGTACATATAATACTCTCAATCTTATTCTATGGTGTCGCTTATCCTATCTTTAATGAATTATACCTTATCAATGCCATGGTTCTTGCTTAACCTTGCGCTCTGATTCCAAGCTGTAATGACCTGCCTTTTTTACCATCGAAAGTCGACATCAAATAATACCACTGTGTTCAAATGTTGAACATCCAATCGATAAAAGGGCAGATTGTTAGGGTAAATAAAAAGAGAACAAAAGAGAACAGAGAAAATCAGAATCTCATAACGGAGTCGGCAACATATAATATAACAAGAAGAGTAAAATCTGTCCTCTAAAAATGTATAGTATATCAGAGTTAAAGACAAATCTTATCGGCTGGACAGTTTAAATATCGACATTACAATTGCTGATGTGGCACTATATATTACAGCGGAAAATAAAACACTACAATAGGCTAACCTTTAGCTCCTCTCTATGATCTCCATAACAGCAAAGCCAACCTGGGAAAATACACGGTCCAACCCAAGCATTATAATAAAATAACACCCAGGTCAATCTGGAAATACCAGCGTGAGAAAACCCAAATAATAAGGAACATAAAAAAAGTTCAGTGAGAACACGTCGCTAACGCGGAATTGGTTTTTACCTCAAAAGAATAATATCCATATAGGAAAGAGTAGAGATAAACAATAGGAAACAAATCCAAATAAGAATGGGGAAAATAGTATTAAAAACCAGACTTGAAAAAATGAAAATAATCTTAGCAAAATCCAAACTGGACAGAATGTTAAAACAAGGTAGCAGTCAAAACTTGATAGAATGGACAAAACCTATAATTAAACATCGTAAAGAGTGGTTGAATTTTCCCTTTGCAATTACTGAAAAACAATTCGACGGCTCGAACCAAATAAGGAAAGGAAAATTTCCAACAGATGACTAGTTGGGTGCATCCCTTAAAAGAAGAATACGTCTAGAAATATACTTAAAAACCTTGGGAACTCCAAGCTGGACCCCACCAAACTTACCGAGAATCCGAATAGTTCACGTTTAAAACATAACTATTTTAAGGTGATGGTGCACCAAAATATAGAATAGATATGAAACTACCCTAACGAGAGAAATCCCACATAACTTGGCACCCAAAAACATGCGCTCTAGTTAGGTCATTTCCAACAAAGGATAACAAAGCTCAAAGGAGCAGCAAACCGTTATTAATGCGACGATACAATATGAAAAAAGCTGGATCCAATCGTAAATAAATCAACTATCGGAGATAATTAAAATGATCATATATGGAAATAAATATCATATATCTAACACTACTCTTCGATTCCAAAACAAGTGCTATCCCTGGAATGAAAATGTAGTCAGGCAAGTTGAGGTAGTGTTACCTCTAGGCATCGCCTTGACGACATTTTAAGCCTTCAAGATAGAACGAGTCCAGCCTCAACATTTAGCGTTAAAAGTATGACTAAATCCTTTCCATATAAGCGATATCAATTATAGAACTACTTTTCCATAGCAAAAATCGAACTTTACTTTTAAAAACCGAACTTGTGATTGGTCTCCGTATTATAGTATTGGTAAAACAATTTTTGAATTACCTTTTAAAATGTTTTTTTAAAAGACAAAAACTATAATACCGAGCGTATTAAAACAAGGGTCAAAAACAAATGTCATTAACACATTGTTTACTATAACCCAAACAATTTACACTTAGCTTTATTTATAAATAATTCCTTTTAAAGGATTTTCTCATTTAAAACCATCATTTGTAAATTTAAAGCAATATTTATTATCCTAAAATAAAATAAAATAATTTAAATACTTTATAAATTTAAAACAATATTGATTATCACAAAAGTTTATTGATCACATTTATAATTTCTTTTAAATAAACGAATCTGTTATCTTTAGTAAAATATTTACTTATTTCCAAACACTTTTATATCATCGGTAAATTAATTATAAAACCATTATTGAATTAGTTTATTAACTTTAAAACACTTTCATCAAATTAGTTGATTCACTTTAATCGTTTAATCTACTTTGAATATCATTAGCTAAAAGTTTATTAAATACAAATAATCATTAATTAAAATGAATAATTAATCTCAAACATCACTAATTAAAATGATGAATAAATTTTAAATACCATGAATTAAAAAATTAATTAAGTTCAAATAATCATAAATTAACTGGATTAATTAAATTCAAACATCATTAGTTAAAATGATAAATTAAAACATCATTTGTTAAAATGATTAATTAACTTTAAAACATTATTAATTTAAAATGATTAAATAAATTTCAAATATCATTAGTTAAAATAATTAACTAAATTTAAAACAATCATTAATTAGAATGATTAATTAACGTTTAAAATCATTAATTAAAATGACTTAATTAATATTCAAATCTCATTAAATCAAATATATTAACAAATTTCAAATATCATTAGTTAAAATGATAATTACATTCAAATATCTGTAACTATGGTGATTAATTAAAATCAAATATCATTAATCAAAATAATTAATTAAATTCAAATCATTACTTAAAATGATTAATTTCTTTTAATTATCATAAATTAAAATTATTATTAATTTCAAATATTATTAATTAAAATGATTAATTAAACACCATTATCATGAATTAAAATAATTAATTAAACTCAAATAATTATTAGTTAAAATGATTAATTAAATCCAATTTTAAACACAATTAATTAAATTGGTTAATTAATTTCAAAATATTAGTTAAAATGATTAATTAACTTAAAATTATCATTAAACAAAATAATTAATGAATTTAAAAATTCTATTTAGTGAAAATACATGCTCAAGTTTAAGACACACGCGACAAGGTTTTGGTGATGAAAGTCTATAACCGACAGTATAGCGGAAATCACTATAACGGCATTTAAACAATTTTAAACGGAATATCAAGATTTATTTCAATTAAACATCAATATAACATCATAAGAATGTAAATAAATAATTATTGGCAAGAAAACCCTCAGGTCTCTCCACAAATTTTTCTGGAAAAACAATGGTACAGATAATATATATATATATATATATATATATATATATATATATAATCATATGGGTCCATAGAAATCAAATTAATATGTCATTCATTTTCCAAACAGAAATTCAATCAAACAATAAATAAATTTTTTAACTAACATCCAAGTATTCAATAATGGTTTATAGCATCATAGATATATATGTAAAATTTAATTTAAGTTAAACTCGCATTAATTTCAGTTTTCGCCAAAACATTCTGGTTTGGAATAAAATTGAATAGGCATTCGATTTTAACCAAAAATTCCACTAGCTCCAAATCCAGCTAAACAAACTCCATTATGAATACATTGTCTATACCAGTGCAATGCAATGAACGGCGTCCGAATCCGACCTCATATCCAAAAGTTATAGATTTTACAAGTTATCAATTAATTTAAATTAATAAATAACTAATTTACTTTTATTTGCAAAATTACCTCTAAAACCTCCTTCTTTCCTAACTCAACTAAAAAGCATAGGCGTCACTAAACCCACCATGGTCGTGCACGCCATTGCATTGACATGGAGCTACGGTGCTCTGTTTGTCGATCCGACTTCGCCGCTACTCCTCTCTCCTCAATCTCCACTTGCCCGACCACACAAAATCAAAGCTACACTTCCCCCTAAAGTCACGACCTGATGGGTCTTCCTCCTCCATCCCATGACGATGCGCTGCCATAAAATGCACCATACTCCATCATTATTTGCCCAAAGTTGCTAAATGGCACTCTAAACCCAAATATACACTTCGATTTCCAAATCAATGAACATAAAATCCCAAAATGCTAACCCTAAGTCGACTGTCAAAGAATAGAGTGACCCAACTCATTGTCAAGCCAAACAACACATATATAAAATCAAAGTGCACTCCTTTTCGATCTCAAATATATATTTTTTCCATGATTTTTAGTTGCTTATTTAATTAGATTAGGATTTTGAAATTTTGACTTTAAAGAGGGAGCACTAATTTTTTTGTTTCCCGGCATGCTTGAAATAGAGAGAAGGTGTGTGGATATATACCTAGAGGTATGGTGGCTGAAAAGATTGGGTATGGGCTAGGATACATGCCTACGGTTTGAAAAGTTTATATTTTTATTATTTTAATAATAATTTACGAAAATACATACCTAAAAATCTCAAACTCCAATCGAAGCATGCCGACTGACGTTCTGTACTAAATACCCCTATTCTGAACTCAGTCGAACTATTTTGGAGACATAAGTCCAAAGTATACGGAAGTTAGCTTTTTAAGTCAAATTAATCTTAAAAGTAATCACTATGCGTTTCGAGTTCGCACGACCAAAGGGTACGTCTGATCGTTACAAAACTCGATGGCGTACGATAATTTATCATCCCGGATCTAATGGCACTGGTTTCCTCAAAATTCAAGACAATGCCTGGAATGTTAATTTTGCAAATTTATATATCGTTTTATATTTCGATCCAATTATCAATATTTATCCGATCTATTTTTATTTTGTAAATAAATCTACAAATTGAATTCATCAATATTATTTATTAATCAAAAGGAGTTAAATAATATAATTAAATCCATTGAATTAATATTTAATTTACAATTCAAATATTAAATGATTAATCATATTTGATTTCAAATTATTAAAGTACAAAAATCCTATAATTCAAATAAAATTAATTAAACATTTAAAGTTAAATGATTAAAATTCGGGTTGTTACGGTTGACTTGAATTCATGCCCTTGTTATAAGCTGTTTGATAGTTGGATGATCTCAACTTTGCACTCGATAATGACTTTGAGGCAATGAACCAATTTCAACCATCATTCACAACACACTGTAATTAGCTCTTCCGAAATGTTCAATAACTAGTTTCTCATCTACAAAACCCCAATCAAATTCATAACTCGACTCTAACCATATTTATCATGAGTTCTATAGTGATGATACATGATAGAGTATAAATCACATTCACCAAATATCAAGAAATCTAAGCTCCAGTGAAACCCAATTTGAAGCTCTTCTTTTATTCCTACAATCCATTTCCAAACCTCTCCAATATATGAACTTGATCATTTAGGTTTGTAAAGAATCCTTAAACTTAAATTTAGAGATTTATTTTGGATTTTCATTGAGACTTATAGAAATATGAAGATTTGAATATGGAAAAAAAAACTTGTTTTCTATCTTACGAAAATAGATAAGAAGAGAATGACTAATGAAGAAAAAAATTCTCATTTTCGGAATTATAAAGTAATTTCGATCAAATGTCCATTCCTCCATATCTCCTATTTTCTTTTCGTTTTAGCAGTATTATCTGATTTTATAAAACTTAACATATTTTTCATATAAAACAACAATATGAATGCAATGGATAGGTCTCAAGCCTAAATCATTCATCTTTAAAATAAATCTTCTTTTAAGGCAATGGTTTGTTTAATCCACGATCAAATAATTAATTTCAATTAAATTAATTAGCATAAAATTTAGGGTTGTTATATTCTCCCGCTTAAAGGATTTTTACACTAAAATCAACCAGAGCAAAATAATGTATCACACTAATAATAATATGCCCTCGTCACACAAATTTAGCATAACAACAAAAAAACTACCAAACCGATTATAGCAATACAAAGCAAGTTAGGATGTAATTCTAATCAATTAAATGGAAACAAAATTACATAGAGTAAATGAGGTCGGACTAGTAAAATATTTCTGGATTGGAAGCACTCGTCTTCTCCTCTGGCTCCCAATTGCTATTTCCAAAATCTTCACTCTACTAGAGTCAAACAAGTTTCACAACCTTGTTATGAACGATAGAGTTAAGGGTATACCCTAGTGGAAATTATGCGATTTGATACACATATTTAACTTAATAACCAACTTGTACGAAATTAAAGGCATTTTCTTTCTATTATATGCTTGATATAATGCGGTTATATTAATTTAATTAAAATTATATTTAATAGGAAATCTATAAATGGTGTATTTTATGATAGTAGTTACAAAGTCTTGCAACCGTAAGTAATTTATCAAAATGAAAATAAACATGCCATTTTAAGTGTTCCTAGTTAAGATGCATCGAGATTGGAATCGATGTATCTGTCGAGACTAGAGTACTAACGCTCTCCAAATGTTGGGTAGTGCATTACTCATGGCTATTGGAGGGCACTTAGAGGTTACGTATTGATAGTTATTGAATAACAATGGAACAACTCACTCGATAGTTTTCTGCTGGTTAATATAACTAAGGTCAAACAGAAAATATCGATGTGACTTATTTACACAGTTCTCTCTACTTGAGTATACGATGGATCTTCAATATGAAATCTCCTCTTTGATTCTACTCAAATCATGGAATGATGTCCATCGAGTGACTATAGCTGGGTCGAGCGAAAGTATTAGAAGTGAAGTATCATTCAAGAGAGGAATCGTCTCTTTAGTTATATGGAGTTGGTATCACGGTCAATTCAAGTCAATTCAAAGTCAAAGTAATATAATTAAGACGAAGAGAATTGATGTAAATAAATGTCACAACCGGGTAATGCTTAATAAAGTGAAACTAGATTTTACTAAAACTAAGTAAGTAGTAAATTTGGTTGAAATGTCACACCACCTGCTAAGTGCAGTGTGAACGTCAACATTCGAATAGTTCAATGTTAATCGCTGAGCAAATTTACACTTGACGAGTCACACAACTAATACGTTGTGTTCCCTTTAGACCAAACGATTTAATTAGTTTATAGTTATTATATATTAGTTAAATTAATTAATGTTTATGAAATATTAATTATAAAATATTGAATATTATGTGAGGAATAAATATTATTGTATATTTATAATAGTTATAAACATATATTGATCGTATGCGATATTGATAAGCAATCAAATTAGGTTTAATTAATAATTTTTATTTGGGCTTAAAATGGGTTTAAAGCCCATGAAAGGGGCTAGAAATTTTGACCAAAAGGATGTAGGGGTGGCTAAAAAATGGGCTGGGGGTAATTTGGATGGATGGCTCGGATTTAGGGAGAATGGGTAAAAGATTTGATCCACTTCCCTCTATATTCCTTCAACCGTAGAAGAACTCCTAACCCTAATGCATATTGACTTTTTGGCCTCCATTTTCATCTTCTTGCTGGTAAATCTCATCTATACAAAGCTCCATCAAAGCTCATCTCAAATCAATTCCAAATCAACAGCTATTGGATAGTCAACGCTTTACAATTTAAAGATTAATAGTCTGCCGAATTGAGAAGAGTTCTAAGGAGCGATATTTATCATAGCAATGTGGACTTAAAGACATAGTTTTGTTGAGCGTTCTTATTTTATATAACTTATAATTTATGTATATTTTCCATTGCTTGTACATATATATCATATTTATTTTGTTAGTTAGTTGAGATTCCTATATGTGAGAATGTTGTCACATATTTAACGGCTATGTGTATGTATGTAAAAAACCAATTTTTTTATTTAGATCTAATATATATACAGCCGAAATTATTTATTTTAATTTATATATATTTATTAATATATTATATTTATATTAAAAAATCATATTACGTAAATTTAAATAACCTGTAATTCATTGTGTCACTATATCATGTTAAAAATTAAGCTAATATTTTATGTATGTGAATTTATACTAAATATAATTTTAGATAATAGAAATATAATTTTTGAAATTATTTATTATTTCTAATATTGTTTAAATCTAAATAAAGATTATATAATTATTATAAAATAATATATCATTAAAAATTATATTTAAATTTTATAAAAAAATTCATCATCATACTAACTTTCGGCCAAAAGTACAAAATTTAGGAATCAAATTTATTATTTTAAAAAATCATTTATAATAATGGTCGAAATAAATTAAATAATAAAAATATAATATCAACTAAGAAAATTATTGAAACTTTTTCATGAGCTTATAATATCATATTACAATTTCAAAAAAATTAAATTTTAAAAAATATGTTACAAAATTATTTTAATGTTTTTCAACTAATAAATTTATATATATAAATAATTTAATAGTTATAAAATTATAATAAAATATTTTTATGCTATGGATCGAATCTGAATGTTATGAGATTTAATTAAAATTATAACTAATACAATTATATAATAAAAACATAAATATTTAAATATATACATTAATAAATATTTTTGGTTATTACAAATATAATTATAAATAAATACATATACATATACATATATACACACATATGCATATATATTAATTGGAAAACATACATGTATATATAAAAATAAAACTTTGCACAATTTATATATGTATATAAATATATATTAATATATAATCATTCATCAAACTATTATCTAATTATATATATATATATATCACATTTATGGAATACATATATTTTATATGCATATACATATACATACATACATGCATATACATACATTCATATATATACATATTTATACATATACATGTGCATATATATATATATATATATATATATATATATGCAAATGTTTATATTGTTTTAATACTCATTTTAAAATAACAAGTTTGTATATGCATAAATACATACATATATTTGGACGCTATATAATACATATAAGATGAGGTAACATGTCCACTGTGATACAAATCCTAAAATTTATGTAGGGGCATGTTATACCTTACACAAATTGTTATGTTACACATGCACACATACAAATATGTATATAATGCATGTATACCATCGTACATAATTTAAAATAAATAAACTTTTAATTCAATTCATTAATTATAAATTTAAATGAAATAAAGATTCTATTTGAATTAAATTTATAAATGTTCTTAATAAATTAAACTTCATAGGCCAAAAAAGATTCAATAGAGTAAAAAAAATTGAAATTCACCCATAACTTCCACTGCGGACTGGCCAAGTTCCAGCAATGGTATCGGAGCCCAATAGCCTATGCGGTCTAAATTAATCATCTTAGGTAACTAAATAAAGCCTACCCATATAGTAGTGTCTAGAAAAGTAATGTACAAGGTTGGGTTTTGGTAATCAAGTACTCTGCCTACTTGGCTACTAGCCTGACCTAAAAGGATGTGGTAAGCCCAAAATGTTATTGTAATGATCCAATTTTTTGAATTCTTAGAGGTCGACACTAATACATCTACGGTATTCACATACTGAGCATCCAAGTGCAAGGAAAGGCATATTGTTATAATGAACGAAAAGAAGAGAGAACAGAATCTAACAAAATGATTAGTAATATGTAATATACCAATGATCTTAACAATAGAAATCTGTGATACACACACACACACACACACATCAATCAGAGTAATTAACCTATCATCAACCTGGACAACTATAACAACATGTTCTTATAATTACTGATAAATACAAACAAGAAAATATAATGATAATAAAGATATGTAAATATGTATCGGAGGCATCTAGCTCATCTCCTGAAACACTAAAGCAACCATAACTAAATCAGGAAAAGTACTTCAGTCTAACTCGAGTATTATAAGAAAATAACATTGGATCGGTCCGATTAACCAGCATGAGAAACTCAAATCGCATGGATTTTAATTTGAAGAAACTATTCAAAAATAAAGGGATCTCATAAGGCCATGTCGTACATAAACATGGATGGGTTTTTACCTTACGATAACCAAACCATTTTTATAGAAGAGATAAAATATATAACATTTGGAATAGTTACCCATAATTAGATTCAAGTACTAGGTTCTATAACTAAAACCATAAGGCACGTACTAGAGATTGGTTCCATACAATGACAAGGCACCGTGGTACACCTGCAAAAGTACACCTATAGAAGATGCAATAGGGTCAAAAAGCTTTCGACCCTGTGAATCAGATCCGGCCCACCCTTCTAACATGACAAGCCGGATTACATCATCCTTCGGGCGTCAAGGCTACAAACATTGAACCAAGCCACGACCTTACGCTTTTCCATGCGTATGCATAGCAAAATCCATAAATGTCGATCTAGATCAAGGAATGATGCTCCTAATGGTAGCAAACAACATGGCCTTGTAGCATATCTCCTATTTCAGTCATTATCGAGTTGTGAGGCTTGTGAGGTCTCGACTACCTTTTTCCTCTCTTAGCAAATCCCGCTTGGAATGATAACATTGCCCTTTGGGCAAAAATATAATGCCATCATTCATCCATACAAATTGTTCAGGATATGAACAAACCAAAGCACTACTTCTACTACATCCATTTTGGAATTACCCTTAGGATTTGTAGCAAGTAGCCCATGCACTTCAAAGAACTCCGTCTTCGATTTCCAGAATCTCAAACTAATCATGAACCTCATCCAAAGCGTAGAACGTGCATATGGTTTTGGAGTGGTTGCAGTTTTGAGTCATCTCAAATAAGCACACTACCCCGCTTACTGATCGCTCCAAAATCAATCGATAGATTTTGATAAACTCAACTTTGCTTCTTTTGGAAATAAACATATAATACAAGAGAGCAGAGATGCCTCCTAAACATTTAAGTAGATGTGTTTCTTTATCATTTTTACTAGAAGAGCAAAATGAGATTATACGACTAGTATAGCATCATCGAAGATAATTGTACCATATAATTCTCATGTTTCTTCTAGATATTTTCAAAGATATATTTAGTCAAGATTTGATAATCGGTTATGTACCGACTCGGATTTTACGATGTTTAATTTTGAATATTTAAATGGTTTTAAATATTGATTTGGAATATAAATCAATTGTGGATATGAAGATTTTTAGTTGGGATTATAAAATGAATTTAACTTTTAAATATATCAATTTATCGAAATACGAAAATAGAGAATAATTGGAAATTGGAGTTGAATATGAAACGAAATGATTTCTATTGCTGATATAAATTATACTGAAATTGTAATTGAGTTAATAAGTTTTTAAAACTGGAATTCAAGTGATTTCGTCAATTTTGAAAATCGTCGATTTAATCGACGTGCTAAAATAGCGATCCAGGACATAGTCTCCGAATTCGACGAAACTAGTTCCACTGGATCCATAATAGTGTATTATTAACGGATTTCAAAATTTGTAGCATTTCAATTCACCGCTTGGTCGTACGATCTGAAAACGCCTAGAAATAATTTGATTAAATTTAATTTAAATAGTCGATTTAAATGGCTATCTTTCACATACGATGGAATTGGGACTCGAGGCATGTTCCATTAGGTCTGAAATAGGGATATAACATTAGAAATGCCTGAGGTACACCTCAATTGGGTTCGAAATTTTGAGCTGTGCAAAGTGGTATATTTTGAATATTTATAATAAAATAAAATCAAGTCAAGGTCAATTCTCTCCGCTAAACTACCCTTTCCCTTTAAATTTTAAATCGCGTCCCCTTTCTTTTCAGTTAAATCCACGAAGAGAAATCAAGTCGCCCTAAATTGTTAAAATCACGTTACTATTTCCCTTCCCTTTAGTCTCCTTCAGCTCGAATCAATTCAAGATGGGGAAAAAATTGCCAATGCAAATAATCGCTAGCCTTATTCATTTAAAATCATGAACCCACTTTTCTTCAAATCAATTCGAATAGTTTCCCCTCTTTCAACTAAATTTTCAATCAAAGCAAAAAAGGAATATAATCGCGACGAAGTAATTCGATGTGATCTTCTAGCCAAAATCGAAGTGAGGCAATTGTCCATGGAGCTCGAACTCGAGCCGTGGAGGGTAGACGTTCGTGAAGGGAATGATTGAAGTCGACGTTGTGTTTACGGGCTCATGACTAATGGTTGAAATTAGGGTTTTGGCTCGTCGTTGTGTGCGCGCACGATGAAGGTTGGAGGCAGAAGTCAGGGTGCTGGTTCAGGAAGAAAGAAGCGGGATCTTAATCAATGGAGTAGTGGTGGAGTACTCAAGAAGGGGGCACGATGGAAGTGTTGATTAGGTGGATAGAGGACTGGAGCGAGCAGAGGAGGGTCGATGCTTGGGAGTGTGCTCAATTTTGACTAAGGTAATCCGATGGCCAGACTTGATCTGAAGGTGATATTTTGAAATTTATATAGGTAATTTCTTTAGTTAGTGATGAAATTAAATTTAGTTAATTATATTAACAAAAGTATAATTAGTAAATATAAAAATCGTTAACTTATATAATTTGTAATTTTTGCATATGAGGTCTATAAAAATCATGAAACGAGTTAAGAGTGGTTCGCAGCTAAAAATCTATGCAATAGAATCGGATTGGAATTTTTCAAAGTCCGTTGGAAATTTAAATTAAATCGAACGATGTTTGATTTAGTTTAAAGTCTGGATATTCGGCAAATAAAAATCAAGATGAGTAAAATCTCACTTATTTGGATTGCTATTATAAATTAAAATGTTGAATTTAAATTATTGGTTGTTTGGATGAATTTATAATTTTTATCAGTTTGGATGTCATATATATATAATTGTGTACATGTATTAGTAGTTGGATATATACCCACCGATTGGAGCGGATGAGACCTTATATGCCCCGCATAATAGTGGATGACCATATATACCGCGATATCCCCCTCGAAGTGGGATTGGTATTTTTATGTTGTATTAACATCCGTGGATGCAAGAAAAACAGGTTATAGGGATCCAACTGGATTCCTTAAAAATATATTATTTGTTCATATATATTGATATATGATGTGTGGAAATAAATTTGATATAGATTTTGTTGTGATTGAATTTTTAGATGCAATAGTAGCACTGCCTTAAATTTGGTATTTTAAATACTATAAATGTATGTTTTTGAATTTAAGGAATTACAAGGAGATTTTGAATATAAAAATAATTATATCAAAAATTGGATTACTTAAAAAGAAATTGATTGGACAAACAATAATATTGGTTTTGGATGAACTTAACTAATCCATAAATTGGTTAAATAGAATTTTAAAAAATATCTATACAAAGGTTTTTAAATGATATCCCAAAAAAAATACAAAAAGGGGTTGAAATCGATATTAAATTTTTTATTGGCGGAATAAATGGAATTTATAAGGAAATGGATTTATAAAATGTAATTTTAGAAATCAAATTATTTTTATAAACAAGTAAAATCCAAAGGAGTTATAAAAATTTATAAACAGTGTTTATAAATAAGGAAAACGATATCAATTGATGTGTTGTGTTTGCACAAAAAATGGGCAAACACCTCCAAGTCGTATGATTTAGTTGATTATATGTTGTTCTTAGTGATTTGGGTGATTTATGCAAATATATAAAATATATGGACTAAACTGTAAAAGACACACAGATTTATAGTGGTTCGGCCAGAATGTGCCTACGTCCACTTTATATGTTATTCTCCTTTACTCTTCGGATTACAAGTACAAAGCTTTTATTACAAGAGTATGAAAGTTGTTTGAAAGTTCTACCCGTACTTGAGCTCTCAAACTCGTCTGCCACTGTTGTACCCCTGCCCCTCTATTTATAGAGTGAGGCTGAGGGCAGGGGTCCTGGACGTATATAGCTGCTGGTGGGCCTAGGCTGATGCAATCTGGCCTGGCAACGTTGGTTCGGCAAGGCCTTGGTTCGGTGATGCATGGAAGTGGGTTGGTCCGGTAGAGGTTGGTCTGGTGGTAGGTGAAGTGGGTTGGTCCGGTAGAGGTTGGTCCGGTGGTAGGTAAAGTGGGTTGGTTCGGTCGTTCCTGGAGGTGGAGTTGCTCCATTGGGAAGTTGGTCCGGTAGTGGCTAGGCGGAGTTGGTTCGGTCGTTCCTGGAGGTGGAGTTGGTCCGGTGGGACGTTGGTTCTCTCTGGTTTGGTGGTGGAAATGCACACAACACTTGCCCCCCAAAGTAGGGCATGTGCATGCACATGGCGTGCTTTGTTTTAACTTGGGTGTTTCCATCCGGTCATGTGTGCCGAATCACCCGGTCCGGTCATCCTGCGTTCGTCTATAAATAGGGGTGTTAGGCCTTCGTTATTCCCTACCAAGTTAAATAGCCGAATCAAATTCCCAACTGCCGAACTGATTAGTGCCGAACCAGTTCTGACTGCCGAATCTTAATTGCCGGACCAGGTAAAATTTCTTCGGCCGAACGATTTTTTAAGGTTGAACTTCCAAATGAACCCGAGGGGTTTTAAGTACCGAATGTCACTTTCATATTTGAGTTGCCGTATCAAACTTGTGCTCAAACCACCTAAATGAGAATGGAAAGTGACGAATGAACTTATACTTGAATCACCGGATGAAGCCTGAGACCCCGAATACCGAATGAACTTCTGTATTTGCTTTACCGAATGACACCAGGAGTTTGAGTGTTTTGAATTATGAGTGAAATTTCAGACTATATACACTTGTTTGTTTATGTCCTCTGTTCTAATGATGTACTTGCTTGTGATGCAGATAAATGTCTCGTAAAGTGGAAACTCGATCAGATAAGAAGAAATCCAAGGATGAAGGAGAGTCCACTGTAGTGCCTCCAGCTCAACCAGGACCGGAATGTCATGGACCCACCCCGAGATCGCTAGTAGATGGGTATGGTCCTCGAGAGCTTCTAAATTCTCCGCCTGACTGCTTTCCTAACTCTCTCAAAGAATAGCAGCTTGATGTTATCCGCTCCTTTGTGATTGATAGAGCACGCATGTTGTTGCCAGGGAAGGGGGTCATGCCATATAACCCCCCTGAAGGATACTTCGCTTATAGTAGGTACCACTGCATGTGTGGGGTCGTTCCTCTAATCAATGCTTGGACAGTTAGCTTCGTCACTTATTTGAAGGTGGCCCCTTTCCAGCTCCAACTCAACTCCTATGCTATCTTGGTATGCCTATTCGTGATTTTCCAGAGAAAGTACGGGCACCTCCTTTCCAACCGGGAGATTCGGTACCTATATAACTTGAGAGGTTACAAGAAGGGGTCTCCATACATCAGCTTGGAATCGGCCGTGTCCTTCAAGCCGGTCCTGGACTTGTATTCAAAGTTCATCATGTTTAAGAAGGAATGGTTCTTCGTCCAGGATGACTCCATTTCTATCCACCGCTTCACCTCTGGCTGTAAGTTGAAGTTTACTTGTAATTTCCGTTTTGACTACAACGCTTCTCCACATGTGCTTTAATATTTGCTAGCGATAGGTGGCTTTGCGGCCATGGAGAACGATCACCTGGTTCAGATGGCCGCGGAGATAGAAGCCATTTCGGAAAGGGAGAGGTCAGCTTCTTACCTGATCAGGAACGCTACTCTTCTGCAGCACAACTTGATTCTACCACACCAGTTTGTGGTCAAGCAGAGGGATACGGCTGAGGAAAGAGCTGCCAATGCCAAAGTAGGGGCCACGGCGAAGAGCAGCAAGAGAAAACCCTTCTCGATACCTCCCGTCGTCGGGGGGAAGAAACTCAAGAAATCTGATGGACCCTCTCCCAGCACATGCCCAGATGCTCCGGAGGAGGAGAGCGTGGAGGAGGAAGGAGGCGAGGTTGAAGGAGGTGAGGCAGAGAGAGGAAGTGGTAGAGAAGGTAATGGTGGTGATGATGGACAGAGTGGTAGTGGCGTTGGTGCCTTGACCTCTGGGCAAGCAGGTGAGATTCAAGAGTGGACGGATGATGCTTTCCGCCAAGCTTTTGAGGGGTTGGAGGGAGGATCGGCTCCGGTAAAGGAGTTCGAGAGAGCTGACAAGGCCGGGGCTGGTGCCGGTTCATCTTCTCAGAGTATTCCGGCTAAGGCGACTCCGGTGATTCAAGGTGAATTTTCGACTTCTGCAGACTCCCTTTATGATAAGGACTTAGGAATATTTTATGGCCAGCTCCCGTCATGGAATGAGATTCAAGACTTATTGCAGTATCCCACTCCCCCTCAGGGTTTGTATAACAAATGCGTCTTCTTACTCCTTTTAACTTAACATATTTCTTGAATTATGGATTAGTGTATGCTCGTAACACTTGTTCTTTATTCCAGGGGCAGGAGAGGTGGCAAAGACATCAGATGTTCGACACTGCCTCGAACAACACAAGCTACTCAGAGCCTCTGCTAGACAGAAGCCTCCTACTAGCCGCCCCAGGGACGTAGTCGGCTATCGTCCCCTTCTCAGGATTATTGAAGAAGATATCCAAAGGAAGAAGAGGGGCCGCTTTTTGTTCGAATCTCCATCTCGTCCTCAGCCTCCAACTCAGCCGCTTCAGGATATTACGGAGGAGACTGCTGATTTTGTACTCTCTCCGCATCCATCTAAGAACCCTATCGTAACTCCGATAGATCGTCTCAGCTTGGCTCGCAACCCATTCGCTGGTCATCCGGACCTAGATCCGAACTCCCATGATATTTCCTTCGATGAGGTTACCGGTGAGCACCTCCTACCCCGCAATCCTATGGTAAGGGTGCTTGATGAGGCTAAGTCTTTGGATCTCGACTTGTTGACCACTCGGATTGTGACTATGGGGAATGAGGCCAAGGCAAACATCGATCAGGCGGCTGAGGAGACCAGGAAGCTGATGGCGCATCATTCCCGACTGGTCAAGGCTGGAGAGGAAATCGGAAGTGCTAACATTCGGTTGCGGCTAATGGTTTCCGATCAGGCCAAACAGCTTGCCGATTAGGCCATCCAGATCTCCCAGCATGAGGCAGCCTCCAGACGACTAAAGAAAACCATGGAAGAGGCTAGCAAGGCAGAGTTGCGAAAGATGGAGGCTGCTTGCAAGAAACGAATTGACATCGCCATCGCAACGGTGGATGAGGTTCGAAGAGCGGATCTTGAGCAGGTAGAGGAGTTATTTGGAAGGCTTGAATCCGCAGGGCTTGCTCAGGCCAAGCTAAAGAAGGAGATGGAGGCGATGTGGAGATCCCTTCAGGCTGACTGCTCACGATACCGATTGGAGAGGAATGCTGCCGTTGCAAAGTTGTCGGCTTCTGAGGCCCGTATGAGGGAGTTTGAGGAGAACGAGGGGATGATGGATGATATGCTGCAGGATATGTATTTTCGTACTTGGAAGCAGGGCAACCTATCCTGGACGGACGATTACCTCCGGGTCATGGCTAGGATATATCTCCGAGCTTTGGAGGAGGCCAAGGCTGATGCGGATAAAGAGGGTGGCGTGGCCTTCAGAATGGATGTGGTTACCGCTCAGTTCACCAAGGAGGAGAAGGTGGCGGTGAAGGAGGGCATGCGGCTGCTTACCACTGAGGAAGTGGGTGTGCAGTTGGAGGATGATGATCAGGGAGCAGACGTTGGTAAGTCTTCCCTTTTAATCTTTTCTTAACTTGATTGCTTATCGTTTATCTAATAGATTCTTCTCCTGCATTGGACAGGTGGGACCTCTGGTCAGCATGCTGGGAGTTCTGATCCTGCGGTCAAGTAGATCTTGGGAGGTTGGAAGGATAGCGATGAAGTTCTGATGCTGCCGACTATTTTGACTTGATCCGGACATTTTTGGTTTTACTTGACATTCCTATATATACTAGTTCCAAAACATTAATGTACTTTAAGGTTGTAATTATGTCATTGCAACAAATGACTTTATTCTTAACATGTAATTTTATAACATAAGCTGATTCCGTTACATTTGGATGTTGTCATTACTTTGATGTGTTGTATTAGAAATATAGTTGTGCAAGTGCTAGTGATTCAACTGTGTTTGATGTCAAGTTCTCGCTTAAAATATAATTTCATGTCTTGCAATGTTAATGTGATGTGTGAATATATCAGAGCTACTTATTTGTATACAAGAGAAGAAAGTACCGCCCTTTTGATTTTTAGTTGTAGATGGTAGCTTTGAATGCCTCGTATGATCGACTACAGAATGCAGTTGAGTGACCCGTCATCCAGCTGAGAGTTCTTATTCCCATTAGCGAGTGCATCCTATTTAGTGTCCTGTACTTTAAGGGTCGTTATAGAGGATAGGAGGAAAGTTTTTAAATAGAATGGAAATATAATAAAAAGTAAAAACTTCTAATCACAAAAGGCCTTCGATGTGCTTAAGTTCGTGGCAAACGGGTTTTGTAGTCACTTTCCCTAGCTGTGGGTCTTGGAGACATTTGTCACCCATCTTACACCTCTGCGGGGAGTTTTCTTTTTTACCACAGCCGCACTTGAGACACATCGGAGCCGAGATCGCGCACGGTAACTACCCGGGCCATTATGGCCCGTAATCGTGGGTATTATTCGATTTACCGTGGTCGGCTAGCGCGGGTACCGATCGTCAACTGTGAACTGCCCCTGGCTGGCCACACCTTATGTTGGGGCTTATAATCGGTTCATGGTTGTCGGCGAGTCGAATGCCGTAATGAGCTGCCTCGGCTATAGTCGGCCTTCTCGATGGCTTATAATCGGCTTATTACAGTTGGCTTTGAGGGTCGTCACGAGCAATGAGTTAACCCGCAGCAGAGGGATGCTGGAGCAAAAGTGTTTCATTGGCGAGGGCATAGATTCGCATAGTACCTGTTAGGTCTTGTCCAGGTGAGGTTGTGCCGTGAAGTGTCCAGAATGGAAATGTCGTTACATAGGATTTTGTTCAACGGAAAAGGATAAAGCTTAACAAGCAGCCAAGATATAAAGGAACAAGTTAAAAGAGACAAGATTTTTAAAGTGGTTCGGCATGGAAATGGCTACGTCCATTGATTCTCTTTGTTAATTCACTTCATATGGGAAGTACAAGTTAAGAAAAGTATCGACGAAGGTGTTGGATGTTCCATGCCCTCTGGAACACCTCTCCGTCCACTGTTGACAAAATATAAGCTCTGTTGTGGAGATCTTTATGAATTACATAGAGTCCATCCCAGATTGGATCTAGCGCTCCAGGGCACGGGAAGATCCGTTTAAGGACAAGATCTCCTTCTCGTAAGCTACGGTGCTTGACCTTAGAGTTGTATTGTGCTGCCACTTTTCGCTTGTGAGCTGCCGCTTTAAGTGCTGCATCATTTCTTCTTTCTTCGATTAGATCCAAAGACATGTGGAGGAGCTCTTTGTTCTCTTCTGGGTTGTAGTGGATCCTACGGTGGGATGGAACTATAGTTTCAACTGGGATCATGGCCTCCGATCCGTATGCCAAAGAGAAAGGAGTATGCCCTGTTGATGTTCTTAAAGACGTGCGGTAGGCCCAAAGTGCCGTAGGAAGTTCATCCACCCAAGCGCCTTTTGACTTTTCAAGCTTCTTCTTAGCGAGAGTTTTAAGAATTTTGTTAACAGCTTCGATTTGTCCGTTTGCCTGAGGATAAGCTACAGATGAGAAGCTTTTGTGAATTCCGTGCTCTCGGCACCAGTCGGCGAACTCCTCGCTGTCAAACTGAAGTCCATTGTCCGATATGATTTTGAGTGGAACCCCGTACCAGCATAGAACATTTTTGATCAAGAAATTAAAAACTTTTGCCGAAGATATTTTATTTAAAGGTTTCGCTTCCACCCATTTGGTGAAATAGTCGACTTCCACTATAGCATATTTGGCTCCGCCTCGGCCCATCGGCTGCTCGCCAATCAAGTCAATTCCCCATACTGCAAAGGGCCAAGGCTGGTCATTTGAGTAATCTCATTTGTTGGTAGTCGAGGAATCTTAGCAAATTTCTGGCATCTGTCACATTTTTGACGAAATCTAAGGCATCTTTGTTTAAAGTAGGCCAGTAATACCCATATCAAAGTATTTTCTTTGCTAGAGTCTGCCCTCCAGTGTGATCTCCGCAACTTCCTTGATGGATGTTGGACAAGACTTCCTTGGCTTCCCTTCCAGCGACACATCTTAATAAGGGGTTAGAGAAGCCACGCCGATAGAGGATGCCTTCTTGTATTGTGTAGCGGGAAGCTTTCCTCAAGATTTTCTTAACTTCGTTACGCCCGTCGGGCAGTGTGCCACTTTGTAAGCACTTCCGGATGGGAGTCATCCAAGTTTTCTCTTCAATTGCAGCTATCAGATTCATTGGCTCGAAACTCGAGGCTAGTTGCTTTGAGATGGTTATTGTTCCGAAAGTGGTGCCGTCCTTCATGCTAGCTTGCTTTGCCAGTTCGTCGGCCACCTGATTCTCTCCTCGAGGAACGTGTTTGATTAAATAGTGATCCAATTGATTGAGTAGCAGCTTGGTCTTCTTTAGATATGATGTGAGTCATTCTCCTCGAGTCTGGAATTCTCCCAGTATTTGATTTACAATAAGTTGAGAATCACTATGGAGACATAAAGAACCGACTCCAATCTCTAGGGCAGGTTCTAATCCGGCTATCACTGCTTCGTATTATGCGTCGTTGTTGGTGGAAGCGAATTCCAACCTTAGGGCATAGTGCAGCTTCCTTCCCCTGGGGGTGATTAGCACAATACCTGCCCCCGAGCCTTGTTCGTTTGATGCTCTATCTACAAAGAGATTCCACTTGATATCTTTTGTTATTTCAGATCGATCTTTACCTTCGTTGGTAGTGAATTCGGCAATGAAATCGGCCATGGCTTGTCCCTTGATGGCGGTGCGAGGATGGTAGGTGATATCATATTGACTCAATTCAATGCACCATTTAAGTAGTCGCCCAGAAGTGTCGGGGCGATGGAGTACCTGCCTTAGCGGTTGATCGATTAAAACTCTGATGGAATGAGATTGGAAATAGTGTCGCAGTTTCCGTGACGTGATTAGCAAATAGTATGCTAGCTTTTCAAGTTTAGGGTATCTGGCTTCTGCTCCTGTAAATCTCTTGCTCACAAAGTATACGGGTCGCTGCGCGCGGTTGTCTTCTCTCACCAAAGCGGCGCTTAAAGTATGGGACGATACAGCAAGGTATAGGTATAGATCTTCGCCTTTGTTTGGAGTTGAGAGTACTGGTGGTCTCTGAAGGTGTTCGATTAGGTTAAGGAAGGCTGTCGAGCGTTCGTCGGTCCATTCGAACTTTCCTTTGTCTTTCTTTAGAGCTTCAAAGAAAGGGATGCATTTGCCGGTTGCTTTAGAGATGAACCTGCTTAGGGCGGCCACTTTCCCGTTTAGGCTTTGCATCTCTCTTCGAGTGGATGGTATCTTGATATCTTGCAAAGTCCGGACTTGTTCTGGGTTTGCTTCAATCCCCCTGGCATGGACGATGAATCCCAAGAACTTTCCCGACGATACTCCGTAGGAGCACTTTAGAGGATTCAGCTTCATTCTATATTGGCGAAGTACTTGAAACATCTCGTCCAGGGGGTTTATGTGATCGTTGGCTTTCCTCGATTTCACCAGCATGTCATCCACATAAACTTCCATAGTTCGTCCTATTAGTTCCGCAAACATCTTGTTGATGAGGCGCTGATAAGTAGCTCCGGCGTTTTTAAGTCCAAAAGGCATTACTCTGTAGCAGTACAATCCCCGGTCAGTGATGAAACTAGTGTGGTCTTGATCGAGGGCGTGCATAGGGATCTGGTTATATCCTGAGTATGCGTCCATAAAGGATAAGAGTTCGTGTTCGGCTGTGCTGTCCATGAGCCGATCGATTCGGGGGAGTGGGAAGCAGTCCTTCGGGCAAGCGTCATTTAAGTTGGAGAAGTCGATGCATGTTCGCCACTTCCCATTAGCCTTCTTTACCAGTACCGGGTTGGCGATCCATTCTGGGTAGATGTCTTCTCGTATGAAGTTGTTGGCAAGTAGGTCCTTTACTTCTTCCTCGAGGGCTGTAAATCGTTCTGCCCTCATGCTTCTCTTTTTCTGCTTTACTGGCACCTTGGTGCGATCGATGTTCAGTACGTGGCACGCTACGTCTGGGGAGATTCCAGTCATGTCAGCGTGCGTCCATGTAAATACATCCAAGTTGCGGCGAAGAAAATTGACGAGTTGATCCTTCAATTCCGCTCTTAACTGAGACCCGACTCTCAGCAGTCTACTTGGGTCGTGTTTGTCTACAGATACAAATTCCATAACCTCTGCAGGCTCGGTGGTGGCCTCCTCCTCATTGTCCCTGGGGTCTAATTCGTTGAAAGGATCACTGGTATATCGAAGAGGAGGGGCTTTCTTTAATTGCTATGCTTCCAAGTTTTTCTTGCAGAGAGAAGTCTCTGCATCCTTCCCTTTATCCTTCCTGCGGTTATTGCGAAGTTCAGTTACATAGCAATCTCGAGCGGCGTCTTGATCTCCCTCTATTTCTCCTATTCCGTTATCTATTGGAAATTTCATTTCAGGCACCACGGGGCTAGGACAATTTGGAAGTCAGACAAGGCTGGTCTTCCCAAAAAGGCGTTGTAGGCCGAGTGGTTCTCTATTAGGACAAATGTTTGTTTTCGCACAACGGAGTGGGGATGACTTTCTATTTCGACAAAGAGGTCCAGTTGCCCGAGGGGCATCCTCGCATCTCCAGAGAAACCATGTAGCGGTTTGCTGCAGGGAGACACATCCTTCATTGACAGCTTCATTTTGTCGAAAGCATGCTTGAATAGGATATTTACTAAGCTTCCAATGTCTACTAGAATTCGAAAAACTTTGGCTGGACCGAACCAGGCAGAGATGACCAGAGGATCCATGTGAGGGTACTACCTTCCATCTAGATCACGCCTACTGAATGTGATGTCATCATTCTCTTTTCGTTTCGGGTGGCGTTCTTCTGTAACAGAATAAACGTAGCCTTCATTGTTTCTAAGTGACTTACCGTATCTTTCCATCTCTGCCCAGCTTCCGTCGGCGATGTGTGGTCCTCCTGATATGGTAAGGACCACTATCTTCTCTTGACTGGAGCCGCTGGTGTTGCGATTTCCTCCGCCTACTTCCGGGAGGGGTAGCCCTGGGTTCTCATTGGCAGGAGTTGAAGTCCCGTTCTGACCTTTTACATAGCGCTCCAGTCTCTTCCTTCTAATGTGTTCTTCAATCAAGTCCCGGAGATGATGAAATTCATTGGTGTCATGCCCATGAGATTCGTGGAAGCGGCAGAACTTTCCAGACTTAATTGCATTATCTGATTCCTTCTTGTGCGGAGGGCGCTTGTATCTAACTTCGTCTTGGGTGGCCAAGAAGATGTTTTCGATTGTTTCATTTAAAGGAGTGTAAGAGTCAAATATCGGTCCTGGCCTATATAAACGCTTTTCTCCCTTCTTGCCCCCAGCACTATCTGTGGAGTCATTTCTTCGAACATCCTTTGCTACTGCGGGTGTATTGCCATGAGCTGCCTTAGTTTGTTTCCCTGTCTACCTTTCAATGGAAGTGTCTTCAAGTCTCATATATTTCCCGGCTTCATGGAAGAAATCGGGTAAGGTAGCTGGCTTTTCTTTCGTTAGTCTCCTAGCAAATTTAGTATCCGGATGCACACCACTGCAGAGGGCCATTAGGATAAGTTTCTGGTCGGCATCTTGGACTGCGCCCGCTGCGGCGTTGAATCGGGTTAGATATTGTTGCACTGTCTCTCCGGGTTTCTGTTTGATATTAGATAGGGAATAAGCGTCCTTGGGTTGTTCCACATGAATGCGGAACTGGCTGATGAACTTTTCTTTTAACATTTCCCATGAGCTGATGGACCCTTGGGGTAGATGGCAGAACCAGGAGGTAGCTAGATCTGCCAAGAATAGTGGGAAGCATTTACACAACACTCCCTCTGTTGCTCCGCTCATGAGCATATGTTGTGTGCATCTCTGCAAGTGTAAAACGGGGTCATAGGTTCCCTTGTAAGGTTCCATTGTTGGCATTTTCCATTCCTGGGGGGTGATGGCAATTTCGATATTGCTGGTGAAGGGGCTGGTTACCCTAGCGCCTATCCCCCGATCCCTTTGGTCCCGTTGGACGCACTCCTTGAACAATCGCGCCATCCTTTCATCAGAACTTGGAGCAGATAGAAATGAGTTTGGTTCTTCCCTGCGGGATTGATTCCGTCAAGATGACCTATAGGGATGGTATCGTCTATCACTCCTAACATTCTCCAATGGTTAAGGAGATTTGAATGGAAGCAATGTAATGGAAATCGAGAGGAAGTTATAAATTGAATTGGTTATTGAGATTAAAAAGATATTTTTTATTTTAAAGTTAAGTTGTTTTTAAAAGGAAATTTTATTTATTGAACTATGTAATTTTAACTAATTAGGATTGAAATACTTCAGTAAGTGGATTTTCCCAATATTTAATATATATTTTAATAGATCTTATTTTTTTTAAAATGGGCTTTGAAAATAGATTTGTTATATAAAAATGAACTACTGATGTTTATAAAAAGTGTTCGATATTTTTAAATAATTACTTGAATTTGTTTTAAAAATAAATTATTATTCTTTTAAATGCTCATTTATTTACATATATATATATATAGAGAGAGTTTTGTAATGATTAAAATTTAATTATAAACCTTCTCGAGGATCTAAAAATGAAGTTTATTCAACAGATGGAATTTAAAGGAGAAATTCTCAAAAATGGAATTTGAGAAGAAGTAGAAAATTTGCCAAAATAGTTAAATAAAAGTGAACTTCGAAAAAATGAACTAGGATTTATAAAAGAAGTTAGAAATGGATATTTGGAATTTTAGACCAGTGTTTTGACTTGGAAATATTAAAGAAAATTAATTAAGGAAACGAAACTTAGAGAATTCATTATAAACGAGTTAAGGAATTTACAATATAAATTGTAATGGATTTTGCAAAGAGAAATAGATGGAATATCCTAAGCGTTGAGAAGTAAGGAGTTAGAAAAATATATTTTTTCTAAATGTTGAGATAAGAGATGGTTTGCAATATCCTGATATGAATATAAGTATTTGAGTTGGCCAAATTATTGAAAATTTGGAAGGGTTTAAATATATATCTTGTAAGATATTTTGAAAATAAATTTTGAAAAATCTATAATAAGGCTTGATGTCTGCTTATGGATGTTTTATTGATAGTTATATAACCGACTATCAATTTTGGCCAAAATTCTGCTGATCATTTTGAAGAGACCGGGATCGGATTTAATTATCTGAAAACCACTTTCATCCAGTTTAAATGTTACGAATTGTGATATCGTGAAGACACGAAGATGGCGATTCGACTTGTCTTGACCCAGGACAACTTGGATGGACGAAAGCTATCCGAACATCGTCATTGGAGGACGATGAGCATGCAAAGTGAAATTTTTCTTGACTGGTAATCATTAGCCTAAAGCCTCATCAACTGGGAATGAGTAAAACAGGGGAGACGCAGCAAGGCTAAGTGGGTCGTACCCAATTAGGGCATGTTATCCCCTTTTAGATGCCCTCGGATATTATAAAATTATGGATATGGGTGTGCATGGAAAAGTGAGCACTCTATTTTAAAGGTGGGAGCAACCTGGGTGATAGCATATTCGGTTCTATCCAGGTTAGAGATAGGGCTGGTCTTGTGTTGTAGGGGATCTCGGCGAGGTCCTCGGTACATTTTTCTAGAGGTTTACTGTGATGGGCAGTACCCCAGTAGCCTAGGTATGGAATCCATTCTCCAATAAGCGCTATACGGTTTTTATTGTGCCCAACTATGCTGAAACGTGAGATGCAAGCATTTTAGCTATTTTCTTTTACTTTCTATAGACACGATTATGATATCAGATGATTTTGATATCAAATGTTTTGTTTATCATAAGGGAAAATCCCGTCTTCTTTATGTGTGACGCGGTCTTACAAGATACCTTTGTTTTTCAAAGGATTTTGATAATAGTTAATAATTCAAATTGAGTGTGTTTTCTCACGCTGGTTTTCCAGACTGAATTGGGTGTTATTTTATTATAATGCTTGGGTTAGACCGAGTATTACAGATTTAGATTAGGATGCTATAGAGCTCAGGAGACGAGCTAGAGGAGTTCAGACGAATATCACATACTTGGTTATTTTTGCTATGTGAGTTATGTATATCAGGACAAGTTATTATGACTGTCCAGATTGATTTCTGATTGTTGTACTCTAATGATTGTAAGTATAAAACAGTTATAGATTCTTTTGTATAAAAATCTTTTATTATATATTATATTTTGCCCCGCTGCGATTGTGAGATTCTGTGTTGTTGTTTATATTTTTCTTTTACCTTTTTCTTCTTCACCCCTAATGATTCATATTTCCATTCCATTTGAGTTAGACATGTGTTATTATTGTCGATTCAAGATGCAGGCCATTACATTTGGTATCAGAGCTAAAGGTTAAGCGAGAACCTTGGCTCTGGTGGAGGTTACTTATCTGAGATAGGATTAGTAGTACACAAATGAGTCTGAGTGTATAGATACGAGCACGTATTTGTTAGTGAATATTAATTTTTTTATTATATTGACTTATCAGTTGAGTGTTTATAATTTCTGGTCGGTACAGTCCGGCCCACTATATCGGTGAGGATTTCTAAACTGTTAAACCGGGCAAACCGACACAATATTGTTTTAAAAATAGGTAAATGAAATAATTTTACTCAAATTATATTTTAATATAAAAGGAATAAATTTTTGAAAATTATTATAGTATATTGATGTGTTTGGTTGTTATTATATAATCAAAACAAGATTATAAAAATGGGAAATGGTTTATAAAAAAAATTTAATTGTATAGGAATGAAGTATACAAATTAAAATGGATTCAAACTAGAATTCAGAAATTTAAATCTCGGCAATTTTTGGAAATGTTTTCCAAAGTATTTTGATATGAATAATAGTAATATTATTGGAGATATTTTTGAATAGAAACTGTTTTAAGATAAAGAATTTTGGGAGAATAAAAGCACTGAATCGCTGGAAAATAATTCCGATGATGATCGCGACATCATCGGTGTTCATTTTCGAGTTTTTAAGTGATGGATTGCTCTTGTATTTGATTTGTTTTAGATTTGTTGGGAAACAATTTTTGTTTAAAAATTCCAAAAGGAATTGTTTTGGGTAAAAACCAAGTTTGAATTTAAAATTTTCACGGGAATGGTTTGTTGAAACAAAGAGACATGTATTTGTGTGATTTCAAAAGGATTAAAAATAAATCTGGGTGTTTAAATTCTGAAATTTCATCTAAATGATGCATGAAAGCATTACATAAGAAGTTTTGGAACTTATAATTTAAAAAATGGATGGGTAAGAAAAGAAATCTAAAAGTTGAGATATGAAGTTGAATGGAATTCAGCTTAAGCCAATTAAAATGATTTTAAGATAAAATTGATTTGGATTTGAATCAAATAAATGAAGTGCATTAATGAAATGGGAATTAACTTAAGAAAAGTTAAAGGAAATTAATAAATGAAGTGATTAAAATAATGGAATGTAATGAAGTTAACAAAATAGTTAACTATAAACGTACATGAATATGAATGAGGAATGTGTACAATTGAATGGAACAAATAAATATAAGTTAGGAAGTGGAAAATTTTGATTTGGAATTGAATTCTTACTTATTAAATTCAGAATTGTGTGAAATTAAAATTTAACTTATGTAAGTTAAATGAAAATTTATTGGCACATATAAACTTGGATTGTAAAGTGAATAAATAACTATAAGTTATAAAATTTTGATTGGAATAAAAATTTAAGTGGAAATTTACGGAACTGTGAATAAATAAATTGAATAGCTTACAAAATTGGAATTTATGGAATAAATATATATTTAATCTATGAAGTTATGTAAATCTTGAGTAAATAATAAAATGTGGATATACTCGAGTATTGAATTGATGGGAATGTGAGAAATATGTTGTCTAGCTTATAAATTGAAAAGTGGAATAGAACAACCAAAATAAAAATAGTTGATATTTTGGTGTTGGAATAAAATCCAAACTTGAATTATAAAATAAATTTGAACTCAAGTAAATTAAATGGAGTGATTTATGAATACAAAAATGGAATTTAACTTGGTTGAATAAAATTGGATTGTGAATTAAAAGTGGATTTTGGAAATGGAACTTGAGTTATAAATAAAATTTGACTTAAATTGTAAGCGAATTAAATATAATTGGAAATATGATCAAATAAAATAGAAATGGATGGGAATAGTAATTACTTGAGTTATAAATAAATTCAATTTAAGAGTAACTAAATTGAATATGGCCGTGGATGTTGTTTAAATAAATTCGAGAATGAATTTGAGTATGGAATTGAAATTTGAAGTGGATTAAATGAAGGTACTAATTGAATAAATTAGTAAATGGGATGGAATGTGATTAAATGAGAATCAATCTAAAACTTGAATCGGAATTTGATGGCAAGGGAAATTAACTTAAGTTATAGAGTTGAAATAATTTGAAATAAATGAATTAACTTGAGTTAATATTTTTGATAGAAACGTGGATCAAATAAAATTTGTGAAATGGTAATTTAACGAAGTAGCATTGAATGATTCCGAGCTAAATAAAATGGATTTGAATATAATGAATGTGGATATGAATGGATTGTAAATAAATAGATTGAGGATCAATTTGAAATGGAATAGAATTGAATATAAATTGATTTGGAATCAATTTAAAATAGCTATAAACGGAAATTATTATTCTATTGAATGAATATCGCCAAATTTGCATGGAAAAATTGTCATTTGACGTAAACGGAAGTAAATAAAATTCTATCAGTTAATAGAAAATGAATAACTTGATTTTTAGATCAATTTGGAATGGATATGAGTTTGTTTGGTATAAATATGAATTGGATATAATAAATTTGGTTGTAAATCATTTCAAAATGAACAAAATGATATATGGATCAATTGAAAGTAATTAAATTAGTATCGGGGCCTTAAATTTGCTTATAAATCCATGTTTGGCACGTTTTTTGTGAAATTCATGTATTTAATTAGTTAAGTGACTGAAATATTAGTGAATTTCATATTTTGGTACTTACGTGATTTAGTTGAGTAAGTACAGATACCTAGAGGCTATTGGGCTAGAGTTGGGTTGCGTAATTGCATATAAAATAAGTCGCTCGCTTAAAAAAGCTAATATAAGGTATGTTTTTGGATTAAATGTAGCAAAAATATAAAATATTGATATATATATTTTGTTTTCCGACCATGTGGGTCGATGTATACATTTTTATCTCTCTTGTCATATGTAATGATCCATAAATTTTAATGGTTTTATAGCGTAATTAACTGAAATTGAATTTGGAAATAAAAATTTAGTATTTGGTACGTGTCTATTTAAATATAGCAACTGGTAAGTTTTCATCAGATAATATGGAAGTTAATTCTATTGTGTAATTTTCAATTGCAATTTTTAAATTTAGTTAATTTGATTAAAATAAAAGGTTTTTGAAATCCGAATATTTTATATGATAAAAATGTTTAATATTTTTTGATTGAGGCGTCATCTTTCGATTCATCAAATTTGGACTTCTCTGTCTTCATTTATCTTATTTTCTGCGAAATTGCAGCAATTTGGAAGCAAATATTAGCTTTTGATAGAATGATTGTATTGTTGATATCTGTATACCATTTTGATCATCTCATCATGCTGATCACCATAGTATATTCATTTTTGTGTTTCGGCATTTGGTGGATGACGAAATCTATAAGAAAACGTTAGACCGTATCGGTACCTGTTCGTGTCCTTTTATTTCCCGTGTCTTTTCATTGTTCCCAGAGACAACTAAGCTGCTGTTTGCTTTTAACAATAACTGAATTCAACTCTTGCACTTTAGGATTCACCTCGTTTAAAATATATTTATGAAAAAAATACAAAGTAACGTGTATATGATGTGGAGAGACACGATCACTTCCATTTGAAAAGCTGTCAAGTATATATTACTCTAAACTGTTGTCCTCTCCTTTTTTGTTCCAGGAGCCTTACATTCTTTTTCCACTCCTCTTCTCTTCGTTTATATCTAGCAAAAAATATTATAAAACTAAGTTTGGATTCATGTATTACCTGCATCTGGTAACCGCTCCTTGCTTGCTTGCAGATTCCCCTTGATCGACTTCGAGCCTTTGCCCTTCCTTTTCCACCAAACCTCCTAAGCAAGCAACCCCTTCGGCCTTCCTCTCTCCATCGACCACCAAACCCGACCTTCTTCCCACATCCTCGGCCCAAACTCCACCGCCATCCACATTCCTTCCCTCCGTCATCCTGTGACAATAGCTAGCATGCAACCCACCTCCAATGGCCGACTTTCTTTCCCACCTGCGCCTCTAGCTCACCGCATAACCACGTGATCGGCCGCCCCATCACCTGACTCCATTCGCCACCCTCACCCACCTGCGTCATGGCCAGGTGCGCAAAGGACCCGCCACCATCATTTCCTCTCAGACGAACACACTTCGTGCTCCATCTTCCCACCGCAAATCCATTCCCATCTCTTCTCCTCTGGTTTGTTATAAAATAAATATATGTGAAACTTATATCTGTTGCAATCAGTCCATCTTATTGCTCATAGGCATATACTGCTAGTATATGTTACATGCTTGGAAATATATTGCTAGTATATTACCTATATATGTAACAGCCATAAATTTAGTAGATATTTTTAATTCAATTTATTTGAAAACTTTGATTTTAAAATCATAAGAAAATTTAAATGTTGGAATTTTCCAATGAATTCCTGGATTTTGTTGAAATTATTTTTCCCAATATAATAAAATAAAGATTCTCTGAAAATTTTATATTTTGGTCAACAGTGGTCAAACTTTGACTTTCAGTTGAAATTTTTAAATTTAAATTTATAGATTCCAGCCTTTTTCTTTGAAGTTGAATTTGATTCTGATACTGGTTGTGCTTTTCAATAAATTTTGTTTTATACTATTTAAATTTGATAAATTTTATTGTTTTACATGCGATTATTTTCAGCATTTTTCTATTTATTTTCTATTCTATATTTTCGACTTCATTTCTATTTCATATTTTATTTTCCATTCTCTATTTTGTTTGGACTTTTTATTTGATTTTTGCCTTTGAAATTCAAAAAACTTAAGTTTCTTTTCTTGGATATGAAGTAACGCCTTTCTAATTCCTAGCCTTTCAAAGCATTTACATCTCTTAGCCGTACAAAAAAACTTCCCATTTAATTTTCAATTTACGTATAAAACTTCTCATTTCTATCTCTTCTCATTTTTATTTCCTATAGAGAATTTTATAGTAAGTTTTCATGTCTTCTTCTTTTCATTTTTTTTTTCAAGGATAGCTCAGCCATCCTCCTTTAGCCAACCTCTCCTCCACTCCACCACCACCAATGACCGGCCTCCACCATCCCATCACCGTCCATGACCCATGCCGTGACCACCTTGATCCAAAAACTTCATTACAAGTTGCTTGAAATCCTAGCTGACCCTCTACATCACCACTTTCCTAATTGCTAGCCTCGGCCATCACCACAGGCACTACCTCCTTTGCCTTGCCGTGACTATTCCACCTCCAGGTCGTACCCCTTTCTGATGTGACCAGATCAGATCCAGGCCATGAACCATAGGCCGTGCCATAGGAGCCATAGGCCGAACCCAATAGGCACCATCTCCTTTGACCTTTTCCTTCTACATGAGTTTAGGCATGCCACCTCTTCACATCCCCTAGCCGTACTTTTTGCTTGCCTTGGCCGAGCCTATGTGCTCCAAAAACCATGATGGCCGTGCCATGTTGATGATGGTCTAGCCCATATTGATGCTGGCCGAGACTACTTGAAGGGGTTAAGCCTTCATTTTGATTCTTATTTATGCATTGTTTTGGTTTATAATCTTTGTATAATATAGTTTCTTATGTATGTTCATATTTGTTTGTTTACAAGACTTGAATCTTGTCTCTCCATCCACTCAACCTAATTCGTGCTGCGTCGTGCTTTTCAAAGTTTGTTTGTGTGTCTTGAATTGTTATCTCCAGCTTTAGAAGGTGAGTTTATCACTCTCGACATTCGTACTTATATAATTATGAAACGATGACATGTGAATTGTAGTTGATCATATGACAGTGATTTATATATGCCTGTGATAAGGTATTTCATGATGTTATGACCTGATATATTTTTTATATCACCTAATATGATATGTCATATTATACTATTTATTTATTTTCTTTTTCTCACACTACAAGTTCCCTGTTAGTATAGAATCACTATTGGTTGAAATGATACATACCTGAACGGACTATAGAATAAGGAAATATCGTTATGAGCTAAAATGATAGGGTCAAGCGATTTTTACTTTATTTGACTTGGGATTGCGGGTTTGAAATGATAGAACCTGGATTTTTATTTTTAAATTACGGATTGAAATGATATATATCCATATCACTTGACCTAGGTTAGAAAATTTAATACAGGCCCATGGTTAATTTTTAATAATAGTTTTCTAAAAATTATTAAGTATTTTAGATCTTTAAATATATGAAATTTTAATTTAAAATTTGATTTAATTATTTTTTTAAAATATAATAATTTATTGGAATTTTATAAGCAAATAATTAGTTTAAACTAAATCAAAGATGTTATCTATGTTAAATAACTGAATAATTTAAATTTGATTTAATATGGAATTTTAATTCTAATATAACAATAATAATAGATTTTATTTATGAAATAGATATGGTTTGTATATGTAAAACTATGATAAAAACTGGAATAGTATGTTCAAAACATGTTATAGTAGTATTCGTAGCATTTTTAAAATGCTATGTAAAATTAGTTATGTTTAAAAAGGCTATGTTACTTTAGCTTATGTTTTGAAAATGCTACTATTTCCAATTGTAGTGTTTTCCAAAATGCGATGTTATTTAAGTTATATTGTTAAAATATATACTACTTTAGGTTATGTTTTTAAAATGTTGTAATTACAAAAGATAGCATTTTTGAAATGCTATCAAATATATGGATTGCATTTTTCTCAAGTAGTATGATTTCTAAAAGATAACATTTTTTAGTGCTATAGTAAGTGTATGGTCTTTGGAAATTGTTATGATTTCTAAATTATTATACATTTTTGAAATTCTATAAATAATATATATGGATTTTGAAATATTATCATTTTGAAAATGGATATTATTTTGGAAAGTAATAGCATTTGATTTTAAATGGCTTTGAAATAGAAATGTTTTGAAATAAATATCCATGGGTTATAATAACGTTGGGTTGTTAAAAAGACCGGGATTGAAAGTTGTCGTACTCTCTGCCAACTCCGAAAACCAATTTAACAACCGTGTATACAATGGAGATTCCAGAATGAAGTAGGATGGTGGCGACGTTCTTTAAGGTATGTACGTGGACCCGACTCCCATGAGTTGGCATAAGGTGGCTAAAATAGAAGCGATTCCATGCCAATGAGGTAGCTCCTCTTATGGGACAGACTTTTTCATATGCCATTCTATTACTTTGTGATTGATTGGTGCGCACCTTTGATTTGGGAGTGTGGCTCGAGGTGGGCAGTAGTCGCTGCTACGCATTACCACTAGTCGGAATGCATAATTGGTGTATCTACCTTGGCATTGCCTCATGTGCCGTGTCACCTACCCTAGTGCGCCTTGTACGAGTTTTGATTTATGTCATACCTATGGAGCATCCTCTGGTGGCTTCCCGATCAGGGGGGACTACGGTACTGTATAGACTACTGGCACTATATATGTGTTAAGGTGGAAAATGTAAAGCCTTAACGCTATTTTTAAGTAAGTTTACTTTACTCTAGACATTATTATAATAGCGTATATTACTACATAGTAAATAGTTTAACGGATCCTTAAAAGAAGGGCGGTCCCAAGCATCTTTTAAGTTACTTGTGCATTTTATTACAGTTCACTTGAGTTGGTTTACATTGTATAAGTACGTATGTCCTGACTCGAGTGTTTTGTGTTTTGCTTTACGCTCGGGTCAGCCTGAGTATCAGCTTTAGATTTCACCTTCTGGAGCTAGAAGATTTGCTGGAGTTTATCCATCTATCTAGTTGTTATCTATTTCCATTCAGTATTTCTATTCAGCTTATGTATTAGTGGACGTTTATGTATTTGAGATTTCTTTTGTATTTACTTTTCATACTCTGATATTTTATACTTGTTTTGAGACTGTTTTTGTAGTAGCTTCATGAACTACTATGGTATTTTTATTTCCGCTGCGAGTTATTTTGATCTTTCTGTGTTTGGGATTCTGTGGTTGGTTTTGTTTGCTCCAATTTATATTACAATCTACTGTTTTGAAGTATTCAAGTCTGACATGTGTTGTTTCATTGTCGATTTGAATGATCCAAAATAGTGGGTCATTACATTTGGTATGACAGCTTTGGTTTTAGGCAAACCTTAGCATGCGGAGCAAAAACTCATTAGAGATAGGGTAGAAATACCATAGAATGAATGAAATCATTTCCTTATGAGAAAACGTATTTTAAAGTATAAAATGATTTTCACAGGATTTTAAAAATTATTTTGATATAAAACTTTTCTTGTTTTAAAGTTAATTTTTTCTTAATTTCTTTCCTACCTTATCCACCTTGTTAGTAATTTCTTTGTTTAGGATATTCGTTCAAGTTGAATCTAATCCTATCCTATCTTATCTAATCTTGTCTTTGTTTCTCAGTTACCTCTATCCTAAAATTCATTCTTGATTTTTCAGGATGAGCTGTAGGAATGCTAGAGGTAGGGGTCGTGGTATTGCCCCAGCTCCTGAGCCTGCTGCACCAGTTAGGTTCACTACTCTCTGTAAGGAATACACTGAGCTTGGTGGTACCAAATTTACCGGATCGGAGGGAATTATCGAGGCTCAGCAGTGGTTGAAGAGATTGGAGAGGATCTTCTTCGGTCTTGAGATCACTAATGCTCAGAAGCGTCAGTTGGCAGTTGAAGGGAATAACCTTGGATTGGTGGGAGACTGTTACAGCTCACACTATCGAGGCTGACATTTCTTAGTTGCAATTTAGGTATTACCTTCTGTTTGTCTTGAATTTGGTTCAGTTTTCTCTTTTGAAATCTTTCTTATGTTTCGTTATCGTGCTTTAGGGATGCTTTTGTTGTGAAGTGGATGCCCAAAGCTGGGAAGTCTCAGCTTTGTTAGGAATTCATGGATCTCAAGCAGGGTGATATGTCATTTGCTGAGTATGAGAGGAAGTTCAATGAACTTTCTAAGTTTGGCTCTAATCTGATTGACACTCCTCTCATGATGAATGAGAAGTTCATAGCTGGTGCTCGTCCGGAGTATTATGATCGTCTCATCGCTCATGTACATAGCCCTTTTACTAGTCTGATGGACATGGCCATTTGATATGAGAATTCTACTTCTAAGGATCCTTCAGTTGCTCGTGCCGCTTCATCTCATTCTTCCTCTGGTAACCCTAAGAAGAGAAAGCCTAATTTTCATCAGTAGAAAAAGAATTGGAACAAGACTCCAGGATTGGGATTCTCTTCTTCTCAGAGGCAGCCTATCGACCTTTCTTCCATCACTTGCTTTAGGTGTGATCAGAAGGGACACTATGCTAATAGTTGTCCTACTTTAGTTGGTGCTGTTGTTCCTCCAGCTCAGTTGACCAGGCGTGATCTCTGCCATATTTTTCTGTAGCCTGGCCATTTCAAGAACAATTGTCCTACTCGGTAGATGGGCAAGTCCTCTGGTATCTTTTCTATTACCTCTGCTTCTTCACCTACTCCACCTACACCTGCACCTGCTCCTACTCCTAGTGATACTCAAGGTACCATTCAGGGCACCTTTACTTTATTTAAATTCCATGTTCATGTTTTATTTAATATTGGAGCTTCCCATAGTTTTATTTCTATGAATCTTTGTGATAAATTTAAGCATCTCCTTTCTCCCGAGTTTGCTCATGTGCCTTTGTGTGTTTCAAATCCTATTGGTGGTCCTGCGAATCTTTGTAGAATTTGTAATCGAGTGAAACTCCTCTATTTTGATCACCATTTCAGCGGTGATTTCTATATTATAGGTTTTGATGCTTTTGATCTATTGCTTGGAGGTGATTGGCTATAAAGACATGATGTCGTTATCTCTTGTAAAACCCGGACTGTTTCTGTCACGACCCGACTTTCACTCCCAGAAAATCGCGTCATGAATTAAGAAAGAAAGGGATAGAAGAAGAAAAGAAAGAAGAGAAGAAAGAAACAACACAAGAATCTCAACAGCGGAAACGAATAAATTATATTAATAACAAAGTATTACATAGTATACATCAATTATCAGAGTACACAGACATATACAACACATACTAGACAGTTATAAACACCTGTCTAGTTATTACAACTCAATACAAACAGAACACTCAGAGACCAAACACAGCGGAACTATATAACTATACGCAGAAGCCTCCTGCTCCATATGCTCCTCCACAATTCGTCAAAGCTAATCCTGAATCCTAACCTGAATTCCCTTGACTACTCATAAAAATTTGAGTACCCAAGAGTTAAAGAAAAACAGAAATAACTCCGGGTCAGACATGGGTCTGGTGTGAGTAACAGGTTAAAGTTGCTTAACTTTAAAAAACCTTTGAAAAGAAAAGGTATCACGTAAGACTTCCCACACATAAACATGGAAAAGTTTTTACCTTACGCTAACCAAAACATTTGATAGGAAATCAGATGATATTATAATAGTGTCTAGGGTTTTCAAAATAAAATACAGAAATAGCTGAAATGCTTACATCTCACATTCCAACATAGTTGGGCACAACTAATACGTACGGCACTTATTGGATTTTGGATTCCATCAATGGCAGGGCTACTGGGGTACCGCCCGTCACAGTACGTGGCCTAGATCACCGTACCGAGGAGCCACCCTAACTCCCCTGCAACACAAAGCCGGACCCGTTCCTTACTGAACAGTTCCAAATAAGACAACCCCGACGGTTGTCATGATCAACCGTCCCACACAGCCGAAATATAAAGGGACCTCTAGACAGGGGTAAATCTTACTCTCAAGTGGGGGCTACCCACGAAGCTTTGCTGCACCTCCCCTGTTTTAGCCATTCCCGGTTGATGAGGCTTGAGGTTACGATTACCTTTATAGGACATATCACTTAGAATGCTCATCGTCCACCTGACGATGTTCTGAAAGCATTCAATCCATACAAGTTCGTTCCGGGTTCGAACGAAACCGAAGGCATTATCTCGTTACACTCATATTGGAATCACCCTCAGAGTTAACGACAATAACCCTTGCACTCTGATCCACCATCTCGAATCTATAAGTACTATTCCGTCAAACTCATTACGGAATCACCCACAGAGTTATACTGACGTATAGCCCTTACACCTCGAGTCTTCACTCGCTCCACTTGGATTAACGACCTAACGTTATTTGGAATCGATGTGGTTTTCGGATGTCCAAATATGGAAACCCGATCCCGGTCTCATCGAAATCCAAAGCGTGTCTTTTATGTCCAAGTTGTTTTAAGTTAAAAACAATTCAATTCATTATCTAAATATACACAGATAGATAATTCACAACACCACAGATAATCAACATTATCATTATCAACAGATAATTCATACCATAATCAAATAATACATATTATCATCCAAAAGCAACCAATGCATCCATATCACATACACCATTCGTCTCACAACTGAGATTACAAACTATACCAAACAATCAATACCATTCATCAAACATAAGCAAATGATCTACTGATCTCACTTTCTATAATTAATTTAAAATGAATTAAATTAATTACTCAATCTCTAATTAATTTAAAATGAATTAAATTAATTACTTCATCATCAAAATTCTGCTTAACTTAACCATTAATTGATTTCAAATCAATTTATAAATCATCTTAATATTTATTTCAATTAATCATTATTGATTAATCATCTCTAATTACAATAAGTAATTAGCTTATAAGATTATTTACACAAGTTAATTATATTAAACTCCTACATTTATATTAATCACCCTTGATTAATAACCATTCAGTAATTAACTACATTAATTGCTCAACCCATAAATTAATTATTCTTAATTAATTATTTAAATTAATCCCTTTGATTAATTTCAAAGTAATTTAAATCCAAATTACTTCTAAATCAAAATATCTTTAATTACATCCTGTAATTATAAATTAATTACTTCCTTAAGTAATTACAAATTTATAAATTACATAAAGGAATTGTCAACAATCCATAAATGTTTAAATCAATTAAACATAATTAATTAATCTAAACAAATCACATTAACCTTAATTAATTACATTAAGTAATAATTCACTAATTACTTTCATAAGTAATTAAAACTTAAACAATTGATTATTAATTAATTAATCTAATTAATTACCAAAAATTAATCACATTAATTAATTGTTAATGACTTCATTAACATTTCTTAATTACTTAATTAAGAATTAACTTATACTAATCATCATTAATTATTAAGTAATTAATATTTAATTACCATTTAATTAATCTCTAATTATTAATTAACTAAGTGTTAATTAAAATCTAAATTATTATTAATCACTTGATTAAATAAATCTTAATCATAAATTAAAATTTAATTAACCATCCTTAATTATAGATTAATTAAACTAATTAATTAATCTCAAATTAAACTAATCATCATTAATTATTTAATTAAACATCCACATTATTAATTAATTAAATAATTAATATTCATCTTAATTACCTTCATAATTAATGAATCCAATCATTAAACATTTATTTATCTTTTAGATAAATATTTCTTATTTAATTAAGCATTTAAAAACAAAATGTTTTTAAATTTACATTAAATTCCAATTTAACATTTCTTTTAAACTTAAAGACTCAAATTTATTTAAAATAAGATTTTAAAACATTACAACTTAATCTTATATGTTTACAAGAAACATATAATCAATTAATAAGTTGAAAAGGGTTTAAATTTTCAATTCAAATCAAATTCAAATCAATTTTAAAAATTACTTTAAAATTTCAAAATTGAAATATAACTTCTAAACTCATTTTAGTTTTAAATCTTTAAAACTCTTTCTATATTTTACACTTTCAATTCAATGTAAATTATTTGAAAGAAATTTAAATTTAAATCTTTATTTAAAAACTGAAGTCTAAATTTTAAATCCAGATTTAAAAAAATCAGATTTGAATTCATTTTGAATTTCTAATTAAAATATTTAACCTTCCAATCACATATTCATTTACACTTGAGAGTTTGATTTCCAAATTTAAATTTAAAACATAAATGATTTCAAATCTCAGAAAACTAAATTTGAATTCACATTCAAATTTCAGATTTCAAATCAGTTTAAATCTTCACCTGCAAATTTAAACTTTCCTATACTTTCTTAAAAACAGAAAACTGTTCTCTGTTTTGTTTAAAAACCAAACATTGAAAATCTTTCTTTTTGAATTTAAATTATTTCAAAAACCAGAATTGAAACTTATCTGAATTCCTATTCAAATTCAGTTTGAAATCCTAAGTTAAAATTTAGTTTGCATTTACTTCACAATTTATAAAACTGAAAAAAACAGTTTCCAGTTTCTTTCTTTTCTTTTTTTTTTAAACTTGAATTCCTTAACTCACACCATTTCAAAATTAGAATTCAAACTATTTGAATTCATCTTAGATTCAAGTTTTAAATCTAAGTTCCATTTCTAGATTTAATTTTAAACTTGATTTTTAAAATTGTTGAAACAGACAAGCTTCTGTTTTTATAAAAATCTGAAACAAAATGGTTCCCGAGCACTTTTATAAATTACTTCGAGCCATTAGTGATCTTGCTTCGAGTTAAAAGCCTCCTTGCTTCGAGTCCCCACTAAATTGACTCGAGACAAAACCCTGTAACACACAGTTTTTCACAACATGCACATTTCCCTTGTGCACCACCTGAACCACCTCAGACCATCTCTGTCCATCACCTCTGGCCATCTTCTCTCCGGTCAGTAAACCCACAACTCACCTGAACAACCCAATATCTAGATTTCAACTTGAATTAAATTCAAGTTTTTAAAGCCCAAACCTGGAAATCCTCCCCTCCCCCTCAATGTCTAACCTGGCAACACCCATCTCTTCCACCTCTGATCACCATTACACACCATACTCCGGCAAAAGCTTCACCACTACACCATCTACGAATTCCCAAAACATCTTAGAACTCGATGCACCCTTGAAGCCACAACACCCCAACATATTAACCCAGGTGAAACTAGGTTATATACTGTCATTTCCCATCTCTTCACCAAATTTTATTTGTAATCCAATTTGACATTTTTCCTATAATCTATGATAGATAAACTATCTCCAGAAGCAAATTCACTCAGATCAATTGCAAGCTTCAATTTATTTTGGCCAAAGTGAAAAATACAGTTTGGAACTGCATATTATTTTAACACTGTAAATTTGAAATTTTTGTTTTAAAAGTTCTTGAATTCACTTAATAATTCTATTTATAAACTTGAAACATGAATTTTAACATTTGAATTTTCTTTAAACAAATTGGTTTGTGTACTTGATTTTCCAGCTACAGACAATCACATGCAGTTCATATAAAATTTGAACTTACACTATTCTAAATCAAACATGATTTGTTCAATAATTTAAATACTAATCAACAACAAGTCAAAGGAAGAAATTCAGAAATCAAACATAAGCTTGAAATTTTGAAAATCACACATGCCCAATTATCATATTGTTTACAGCCACCTGCTTGCAAGTAATTTACTCATGGCAATTCATATATGTTCATTTGCAATTTATAAACATGCACAACTTACCTATTAAACAGTTTTTTTAAAAAAAAAAATGAGTTACTCACCTCATTTTCCAAATGCAGAGCACATTGCAGGTTCTAGATTGAACATGCAGAAGCTTTCACTTGTTTTTAACATGCAGGCCTGAATTTGCTTTTTAAAAATGCAGACCCCGATCTTGCTTCCAGATTTCATGAATGCATGTTCCAAATTATGAAATGCAGTCCCTTTGTTTCCAGAGTTGAAGTTATAATGCATGCAGGTTTAAATCTTTGATTGAAGATTAAATTGCAGGCTTCTACTTGATGTGCAGGTCTGAATGTATTTGGTTTCAGATCCAAATTGAAGATTCCATGTATGCAGAGCCCTTTTTCTCATATGCAAAGAAATGTAGGCTTTTTTTTCAAACTGTTGTGCAGGCCTTCTAATGCTTTGAAATGCACTTTTGCTTTTTAAAACATGCAGGTCTAAATATTTGCTTGTTTATGAAGAGGAATTGAATGCATAGCATATGCAGACTTGTATGGTGGAGAATGCAATTTGTTTTGAAACAGAGGAGTTAGAAAAGAGGAGCTACAGGTTTTTAATGAAATGCAGATTTGTTGAATTTGAAAAGAGGAGTTGAAGGTTTGTTTGGGTTTCAGACATGAATGCAAATGTATGCAGATTTGAAAAATGTAGTTTTGAATATTTGAAGAGTTTCAGATTTGAACATGAATGAGGATGAAGTTGATCTTTTCTTGATTAAGGAATGAATAAAAATGCATATGAATGAAGAAACAAAAATGATATGAATGTATTTTCAGATTTAAGTGAATTAAAAGAAAATGAAAATGAAATATTGACACTTGTCTTATAAAATGAATGATAAGTCTACACATGTTAGCTTTAAGTTTTAATATTTACAAACACTTGTCTTTATGAATTAAATTGATGTTTAATTAAAGTTAAATAAGTATTAAGCTTTGTCAATTAATTCTTATACAAAATTATGTATTAAATAATTCTAAAGAAAAAGCAAAGCATTATTATTATAAATAAAATGATATACAAGTTTATCATTTGAAAAGAAACCTTTAAAACAAATTTATAAAAGAGTTTATAACATATTTTAATATACAACTTGAATTAAAATGAAATTTAAACTAGTTTAAACATTTATCTCTTATTTAAAATCATATAGTATTTTAACTAAATAATTTGAAAAGCTCAAATCAAAAATAAATCACTATTTCTAAATTCAAAACATATTAAAATTATACTATACTAATTTAACTAAAACAACTTGTCTATTTAAAATATATACATAAATACATATACATTATTAAATAGAAAACAGATTTATTAACAAAATTTATCATTTCAATATAAATTTAAATCCAGATTATTAAATTTATATTGTCCAAAATTCCGGGATGTTACAATCCTTCCCCCTTAAAAGAATTTCGTCCCCGAAATTTAAAACAAAGGCAATTTAATAATCTATTTACAGATTTTATTTTAAAATACAGCATATGTTAATCATATGCCAACAACCAAAGCAACCAATTCACACAATCAGAACAAATCTAATTATCCAAAAGAATTTCGGATAAAATTTCACGAGTTTCCCCGGTATATATATATATATATCGGGATACTCGCTCTATAAAATACAATCAATCATTACTACTAAGCTATAGAGCTCCTAAAAACAATTCTATACGGAATATCAGACTACAAACGAGTCTGACACAACAAACAAACCATCCTAAACTGCTGGTCCCTCAACCAGAAATATCAAACACATACTCCCTCAGAGATATGTGAAACATACTGAATCCCAGTTATCCAAGCTGGCAATTCAACTCTTGAAAACCAAACACTGATCTTACCAATCACAGAAGAAACCAAAACACTATGGAGCTAGCATCCCAAACTTATAGCTCCCTAGAGAAAACTTAACCAAATTCAAATCTCCAATTCCAGAATCCAAATTCTCTGTCTCTTATCCATAAAAATTCTTCGGACGATCCTGGGCTACCAACATCCATCCTAATCAGCTTAACTCTCGCTGATTCCATAAAAAACAGACTGAATCCAAAACAATCCAATGATCTCCTCAAGATCTCTCAAAAACCAAGAACACCACCCTGCTTCTCTACAACAGAAGACAGAACAAATTTCTCCTTATCCGGAAAAGGAAAAAGAAACATCCCAAACTGCTTCCGCTGCACAACTCTGATCCGAAACAGAAGAAAATGCCGACGGAAAACACAAGCACAGACCAGACAACCCAGCACAGAAATATGGTTCCACATATCCATAAAGAAAACTCAGATGTCTCTTCCAAACCTGAGTTGCTCACCAACTTCTATCTCAAGGAACCATCCATCTGAACCACCTGTACCAATCCTGGAAAGAAAACTCGATCTCCAGATGCAGACAAACTTCTGTCTTCCTGGAAGAAATCCGGACAATCTCCAACAAACACAAGAGAACATACTATCGCAAGTCACTTTTGCGATCAACTCAGCCTAAATCCAAAGAAAACTGCTCTCTCTAAACCAAACAGAACAGCTTATGCTGACTTAGCCAACTTACCAGAGAAAAGATCCACTCTGCTGCTTCTGAACTCCACTTCAGAAAAACTACCCAGCCAGAAGACTCCTTATCAACTCAGAATACTCTGCTAAACCCAGCCACATCACCGTGCTGACTCACTTCTTATTCTTGTTCCAAAGAAAACATCTTCGGAAACATCCATAGTCACTGCATCTCATCACGCAGCTACTAATTCCTGAGATATCAAGATACCATCACTTGCTTGCTTCTGCCCTACCAACAGATCAAAACTCAATTCAACACTTCAAAGATGAACTCCGAACCTTAACAGGTTACCTTCAGAGATCGATGAAGTCCTCATCAAAACAGAACCCACTCGAGACGGTATTAGGTCTACGGTCTCGACAAATACACCTCCAACCTCAAACATTCAAACTCCAACCAGTGGTAGTCGTGTTACACACACTTCTACCTCATCTACCTTTATAACTTACATTGGAAAAAACCCGAACAGGTAATCCAACAAATAGGTAGAACCAATAAATATATATATATATTAAAAATACAAATACGCTCTCTCAAGATAGACACCACTACAGAGCCTAGGTATTCACTCAACCTAATGCTCCCTAAAGAAAAACAAATTTCAGAGCCTAGGTATTCACTCAACCTACAGCTCTGATACCAAGATGTCACGACCCGACTTTCACTCCCAGAAAATCGCGTCATGAATTAAGAAAGAAAGGGATAGAAGAAGAAAAGAAAGAAGAGAAGAAAGAAACAACACAAGAATCTCAACAGCGGAAACGAATAAATTATATTAATAACAAAGTATTACATAGTATACATCAATTATCAGAGTACACAGACATATACAACACATACTAGACAGTTATAAACACCTGTCTAGTTATTACAACTCAATACAAACAGAACACTCAGAGACCAAACACAGCGGAACTATATAACTATACGCAGAAGCCTCCTGCTCCATATGCTCCTCCACAATTCGTCAAAGCTAATCCTGAATCCTAACCTGAATTCCCTTGACTACTCATAAAAATTTGAGTACCCAAGAGTTAAAGAAAAACAGAAATAACTCCGGGTCAGACATGGGTCTGGTGTGAGTAACAGGTTAAAGTTGCTTAACTTTAAAAAACCTTTGAAAAGAAAAGGTATCACGTAAGACTTCCCACACATAAACATGGAAAAGTTTTTACCTTACGCTAACCAAAACATTTGATAGGAAATCAGATGATATTATAATAGTGTCTAGGGTTTTCAAAATAAAATACAGAAATAGCTGAAATGCTTACATCTCACATTCCAACATAGTTGGGCACAACTAATACGTACGGCACTTATTGGATTTTGGATTCCATCAATGGCAGGGCTACTGGGGTACCGCCCGTCACAGTACGTGGCCTAGATCACCGTACCGAGGAGCCACCCTAACTCCCCTGCAACACAAAGCCGGACCCGTTCCTTACTGAACAGTTCCAAATAAGACAACCCCGACGGTTGTCATGATCAACCGTCCCACACAGCCGAAATATAAAGGGACCTCTAGACAGGGGTAAATCTTACTCTCAAGTGGGGGCTACCCACGAAGCTTTGCTGCACCTCCCCTGTTTTAGCCATTCCCGGTTGATGAGGCTTGAGGTTACGATTACCTTTATAGGACATATCACTTAGAATGCTCATCGTCCACCTGACGATGTTCTGAAAGCATTCAATCCATACAAGTTCGTTCCGGGTTCGAACGAAACCGAAGGCATTATCTCGTTACACTCATATTGGAATCACCCTCAGAGTTAACGACAATAACCCTTGCACTCTGATCCACCATCTCGAATCTATAAGTACTATTCCGTCAAACTCATTACGGAATCACCCACAGAGTTATACTGACGTATAGCCCTTACACCTCGAGTCTTCACTCGCTCCACTTGGATTAACGACCTAACGTTATTTGGAATCGATGTGGTTTTCGGATGTCCAAATATGGAAACCCGATCCCGGTCTCATCGAAATCCAAAGCGTGTCTTTTATGTCCAAGTTGTTTTAAGTTAAAAACAATTCAATTCATTATCTAAATATACACAGATAGATAATTCACAACACCACAGATAATCAACATTATCATTATCAACAGATAATTCATACCATAATCAAATAATACATATTATCATCCAAAAGCAACCAATGCATCCATATCACATACACCATTCGTCTCACAACTGAGATTACAAACTATACCAAACAATCAATACCATTCATCAAACATAAGCAAATGATCTACTGATCTCACTTTCTATAATTAATTTAAAATGAATTAAATTAATTACTCAATCTCTAATTAATTTAAAATGAATTAAATTAATTACTTCATCATCAAAATTCTGCTTAACTTAACCATTAATTGATTTCAAATCAATTTATAAATCATCTTAATATTTATTTCAATTAATCATTATTGATTAATCATCTCTAATTACAATAAGTAATTAGCTTATAAGATTATTTACACAAGTTAATTATATTAAACTCCTACATTTATATTAATCACCCTTGATTAATAACCATTCAGTAATTAACTACATTAATTGCTCAACCCATAAATTAATTATTCTTAATTAATTATTTAAATTAATCCCTTTGATTTATTTCAAAGTAATTTAAATCCAAATTACTTCTAAATCAAAATATCTTTAATTACATCCTGTAATTATAAATTAATTACTTCCTTAAGTAATTACAAATTTATAAATTACATAAAGGAATTGTCAACAATCCATAAATGTTTAAATCAATTAAACTTAATTAATTAATCTAAACAAATCACATTAACCTTAATTAATTACATTAAGTAATAATTCACTAATTACTTTCATAAGTAATTAAAACTTAAACAATTGATTATTAATTAATTAATCTAATTAATTACCAAAAATTAATCACATTAATTAATTGTTAATGACTTCATTAACATTTCTTAATTACTTAATTAAGAATTAACTTATACTAATCATCATTAATTATTAAGTAATTAATATTTAATTACCATTTAATTAATCTCTAATTATTAATTAACTAAGTGTTAATTAAAATCTAAATTATTATTAATCACTTGATTAAATAAATCTTAATCATAAATTAAAATTTAATTAACCATCCTTAATTATAGATTAATTAAACTAATTAATTAATCTCAAATTAAACTAATCATCATTAATTATTTAATTAAACATCCACATTATTAATTAATTAAATAATTAATATTCATCTTAATTACCTTCATAATTAATGAATCCAATCATTAAACATTTATTTATCTTTTAGATAAATATTTCTTATTTAATTAAGCATTTAAAAACAAAATGTTTTTAAATTTACATTAAATTCCAATTTAACATTTCTTTTAAACTTAAAGACTCAAATTTATTTAAAATAAGATTTTAAAACATTACAACTTAATCTTATATGTTTACAAGAAACATATAATCAATTAATAAGTTGAAAAGGGTTTAAATTTTCAATTCAAATCAAATTCAAATCAATTTTAAAAATTACTTTAAAATTTCAAAATTGAAATATAACTTCTAAACTCATTTTAGTTTTAAATCTTTAAAACTCTTTCTATATTTTACACTTTCAATTCAATGTAAATTATTTGAAAGAAATTTAAATTTAAATCTTTATTTAAAAACTGAAGTCTAAATTTTAAATCCAGATTTAAAAAAATCAGATTTGAATTCATTTTGAATTTCTAATTAAAATATTTAACCTTCCAATCACATATTCATTTACACTTGAGAGTTTGATTTCCAAATTTAAATTTAAAACATAAATGATTTCAAATCTCAGAAAACTAAATTTGAATTCACATTCAAATTTCAGATTTCAAATCAGTTTAAATCTTCACCTGCAAATTTAAACTTTCCTATACTTTCTTAAAAACAGAAAACTGTTCTCTGTTTTGTTTAAAAACCAAACATTGAAAATCTTTCTTTTTGAATTTAAATTATTTCAAAAACCAGAATTGAAACTTATCTGAATTCCTATTCAAATTCAGTTTGAAATCCTAAGTTAAAATTTAGTTTGCATTTACTTCACAATTTATAAAACTGAAAAAAACAGTTTCCAGTTTCTTTCTTTTCTTTTTTTTTTAAACTTGAATTCCTTAACTCACACCATTTCAAAATTAGAATTCAAACTATTTGAATTCATCTTAGATTCAAGTTTTAAATCTAAGTTCCATTTCTAGATTTAATTTTAAACTTGATTTTTAAAATTGTTGAAACAGACAAGCTTCTGTTTTTATAAAAATCTGAAACAAAATGGTTCCCGAGCACTTTTATAAATTACTTCGAGCCATTAGTGATCTTGCTTCGAGTTAAAAGCCTCCTTGCTTCGAGTCCCCACTAAATTGACTCGAGACAAAACCCTGTAACACACAGTTTTTCACAACATGCACATTTCCCTTGTGCACCACCTGAACCACCTCAGACCATCTCTGTCCATCACCTCTGGCCATCTTCTCTCCGGTCAGTAAACCCACAACTCACCTGAACAACCCAATATCTAGATTTCAACTTGAATTAAATTCAAGTTTTTAAAGCCCAAACCTGGAAATCCTCCCCTCCCCCTCAATGTCTAACCTGGCAACACCCATCTCTTCCACCTCTGATCACCATTACACACCATACTCCGGCAAAAGCTTCACCACTACACCATCTACGAATTCCCAAAACATCTTAGAACTCGATGCACCCTTGAAGCCACAACACCCCAACATATTAACCCAGGTGAAACTAGGTTATATACTGTCATTTCCCATCTCTTCACCAAATTTTATTTGTAATCCAATTTGACATTTTTCCTATAATCTATGATAGATAAACTATCTCCAGAAGCAAATTCACTCAGATCAATTGCAAGCTTCAATTTATTTTGGCCAAAGTGAAAAATACAGTTTGGAACTGCATATTATTTTAACACTGTAAATTTGAAATTTTTGTTTTAAAAGTTCTTGAATTCACTTAATAATTCTATTTATAAACTTGAAACATGAATTTTAACATTTGAATTTTCTTTAAACAAATTGGTTTGTGTACTTGATTTTCCAGCTACAGACAATCACATGCAGTTCATATAAAATTTGAACTTACACTATTCTAAATCAAACATGATTTGTTCAATAATTTAAATACTAATCAACAACAAGTCAAAGGAAGAAATTCAGAAATCAAACATAAGCTTGAAATTTTGAAAATCACACATGCCCAATTATCATATTGTTTACAGCCACCTGCTTGCAAGTAATTTACTCATGGCAATTCATATATGTTCATTTGCAATTTATAAACATGCACAACTTACCTATTAAACAGTTTTTTTAAAAAAAAAATGAGTTACTCACCTCATTTTCCAAATGCAGAGCACATTGCAGGTTCTAGATTGAACATGCAGAAGCTTTCACTTGTTTTTAACATGCAGGCCTGAATTTGCTTTTTAAAAATGCAGACCCCGATCTTGCTTCCAGATTTCATGAATGCATGTTCCAAATTATGAAATGCAGTCCCTTTGTTTCCAGAGTTGAAGTTATAATGCATGCAGGTTTAAATCTTTGATTGAAGATTAAATTGCAGGCTTCTACTTGATGTGCAGGTCTGAATGTATTTGGTTTCAGATCCAAATTGAAGATTCCATGTATGCAGAGCCCTTTTTCTCATATGCAAAGAAATGTAGGCTTTTTTTTCAAACTGTTGTGCAGGCCTTCTAATGCTTTGAAATGCACTTTTGCTTTTTAAAACATGCAGGTCTAAATATTTGCTTGTTTATGAAGAGGAATTGAATGCATAGCATATGCAGACTTGTATGGTGGAGAATGCAATTTGTTTTGAAACAGAGGAGTTAGAAAAGAGGAGCTACAGGTTTTTAATGAAATGCAGATTTGTTGAATTTGAAAAGAGGAGTTGAAGGTTTGTTTGGGTTTCAGACATGAATGCAAATGTATGCAGATTTGAAAAATGTAGTTTTGAATATTTGAAGAGTTTCAGATTTGAACATGAATGAGGATGAAGTTGATCTTTTCTTGATTAAGGAATGAATAAAAATGCATATGAATGAAGAAACAAAAATGATATGAATGTATTTTCAGATTTAAGTGAATTAAAAGAAAATGAAAATGAAATATTGACACTTGTCTTATAAAATGAATGATAAGTCTACACATGTTAGCTTTAAGTTTTAATATTTACAAACACTTGTCTTTATGAATTAAATTGATGTTTAATTAAAGTTAAATAAGTATTAAGCTTTGTCAATTAATTCTTATACAAAATTATGTATTAAATAATTCTAAAGAAAAAGCAAAGCATTATTATTATAAATAAAATGATATACAAGTTTATCATTTGAAAAGAAACCTTTAAAACAAATTTATAAAAGAGTTTATAACATATTTTAATATACAACTTGAATTAAAATGAAATTTAAACTAGTTTAAACATTTATCTCTTATTTAAAATCATATAGTATTTTAACTAAATAATTTGAAAAGCTCAAATCAAAAATAAATCACTATTTCTAAATTCAAAACATATTAAAATTATACTATACTAATTTAACTAAAACAACTTGTCTATTTAAAATATATACATAAATACATATACATTATTAAATAGAAAACAGATTTATTAACAAAATTTATCATTTCAATATAAATTTAAATCCAGATTATTAAATTTATATTGTCCAAAATTCCGGGATGTTACAGTTTCTCTTGTGGATGATTTTGGTAATTCTTTGGTGATTCAGTGTAGTTTGCCCCAGGATTTTGCTGGCAGCTTTATTTATTCTCTTGATTCTCCTTCTAGTGATATTCGTTCGACTCGTGTGTTCGAACTCTATCCCAATGTGTTTGGTGAAGTCACTTCTTTACAAATTGATTTTTGTATTGGTCCTATTCCTAGAGCTCGACCTGTAGTTCTTCCTCCTATAGGAATGGTACCCCGTGAGAAGGTTGAGTTGAGGAAGCAAATTATGGACTTGTTCTCCAATGGTCTGATCAAACCTAGCCATTCAGAATGGGGATCAGCGGTGGTTTTCGTCACTAAGTCCGATGGTTCTTTGAGGATGTATGTTGATTATAGGGAGCTGAACAAGCTCACTATGAGGAACAGATATTCTTTGCCTCGCATCAATGATATTTTTGATTAGCTCCATAAAGCTACTGTTTTCTCTCAGATTGATCTTGCCATAGGTTTTCACCAGCTCAGAGTTTTTGAGGAAAGTATTCCCATGAATGCTTTCCGTATTGAGAATTTTTTCTATGAATGGTTAGTTATGCCTTTGGGTTTGACTAATGCTCCTAGTTTCTTTGTTGATTTGATGAATCATGTCTTTCGTGATGTGATTAACAAGTTTGTTCTAGTCTTAGTTGATGATATCCTTGTCTTCTCTAAGTCAAGTGAAGAGCATGAGTCGCATTTGAAATTTTTTCTGTAGAATCTTAGAAATCATCAATTGAAGGCTAAATTCTCGAAATGCCATTTCTGGAGGGATGAAGTCCGATTTCTCGGACATATTGCAGTATTTCTGTTGATCCAGTCAAGATTGTCGCGATCAATGTAAGTCTTTCTTTTCTTCTCATTCTGTATTTGTTCATTCTATCTTTTCTATGGTCCTTATTTCTCCCTATTCAGTTGCAGGATTGGGAAACTCCTAGGACTCCAACTGATATTCATGGTTTTTTGGGCCTTGCCGATTATTATCGGAGGTTCATTGAGAATTTTGCTTGGAGTGCTACACCTCCCACTGCTTTGACTCCTAAGAATGCTAAGTTTATATGGAATGATAAGTGTTAAGCTGTATTCAATGAGTTGAAGCGTAAGCTTACTTCCGCACTAGAGCTTACCATTCCAAATGGAAATGAGGGATTAACCGTATACACTGATGCTAGTCATGAGGATTTGGGAGCTGTTCTGATGCAAGATGGGAAGGTCATTGCTTATGCCAGTCACCAGTTGAAGACCCATGAAGCCAATTATGTGGCTCATGATTTGGAATTGCTTGCTGTGGTTTTTGCCTTGAAGCTTTGGAGACATCATCTTTTGGGTGCTAAGTTTGAGCTCTTTACTGATAATGAGTCTTTGAGATATATCTTCACCCAGAAGGATTTGAATCAGCGTTAGGTTCGGTGGCTTGAATTCCTTACTTCTTATGATCTTAACATTAGCTATACCCTTGGGAAGGCTAATGTTGTAGTCGATGCTTTGAGTCGGAAGAAGGCTATGTTGTGTCAGCTTGTTGTTTCTTCTTCTTCTCTTTTGGATCGTATCATAGCTAAGTAGGATGAGGATAGGATTATCAGATTAATCAAGGAGTGTGTTTGTAGTAGAGTTGGTGGTAGTAGTCTTGATGGTAGTGTAGCTCAGATCGATGATAGAGGTATTTTGAGGATTAATAATCGGATTTGTGTCCCGAATGTTGATGGATTGAGGAAAGAGTTACTTAGGGAAAATCACCGATCCATAATTTCTATTCATCCTGGTGTGACGAAAATGTATCAGGATATGAAGAAGCTTTATCGGTGGAGAGGTATGAGGCGAGATATCTTTATCTTTGTTAGTAGGTGTGCGACTTGTCAACAAGTCAAGGCAGATCATCAGAAGATCCTTGGTTTGTTGCAGCCCCTTGAGGTTCCTAATTGAAAATGGGAACAGGTTTCTACTAATTTTGTTGATGGATTACCGAGGAATAGGAGGGGTAATGAGAGTATTTGGGTTATTGTGGATAGATTGACCAAGTCAGCTCATTTCATTCCGGTCAAGTCTACCCGTTCTGCTTCCAGTTTGGCTGAGATCTATATGAGGGAGATTGTTCGCCTTCATGGTGTTCCTATCAGTATTGTTTGTGATTGAGATTCTATCTTCACCAGTCAGTTTTATAAAGCCTTTCAAGAATCTTTGGGTACTCATCTGAATCTAAGCACTGCTTACCATTCGCAGACCGACGGTCAAACGAAAAGAGTGAATCAGATTCTAGAGGACCTTATTCGTGCTTGTGCTCTTGATTATGGAGGATCATGGGAAGATCATCTCCATCTTGTTGAATTCACCTATAACAACAGCTATCAGGTATATTTTCAATCTTCTATTTTAATCTTATCTTAAACTTTTATCTATCTCATTTCGTCTTTGAATTCAGTCTAGTATTGCAATGTCTCCATTTGCTGCTCTTTGCGGATGACTTTGCAGATCTCCATTTTGCTGGATTGAGTCCGGTAATCGTTTGGTTCTTGGTCCTGATATTATTTTGGAGGCTTCTGAAAAGGTTAAGGAGATTATGAGGAAGATGAGGAGTGCTCAGGATAGGCAGAAGAAGTATGTTGATCGGCGTAAGAGGAGTTTGCAGTTTTCTGTTAGTGATCTAGTTTTCCATAAGGTCTCTCCCTTAAGGAATGTGATTCGGTTTGATCGGAGAGGGAAGCTTACTCCTAGGTTTGTTGGTCCTTTCCGTATCGCTGAAAGGATTGATTCTTTAGCTTATCGTCTGGATTTGCCTGAAAAGTTTTATGGAGTGCATAATGTATTCCATGTTTCGCATCATCGTTGATATCTGCATGATCCATCTTTGATTGTCTAGCCTTCTACTCTCGAGAGTTTGGATATTGAGCCTAATCTTACTATCGAGAGGAAGCCACTTCGTATTATTGATAGAGGTACGATGCAGCTAAGAAGGAAATCTGTCAACCAGGTCAAAGTGCGATGGAGTACGAATGATCGGGATAGTACCTGGGAGACGGAGGATAGCATGCGTCTTCGAATCTGGAATTGTTTGTTTCAGGCATTATTTTAATTTCTATCTTATCTTTCCTTGTTTTCGTGTCTCGTTCTTTTTCGGGGACGAAAGGTTTTGAGTGGGGGAGAGTGTAACAACCCATAAATTTTGTAAATATTTTTAATTCAATTTATTTGAAAACTTTGATTTTTAAATCATTTGAAAATTTAAATGTTGGAATTTTCCAATGAATTTCTAGGTTTTGTTTGTAATTATTTTTCCAAATATAATAAAATAAAAAATTTCTAAAAATTTTATATTTTGGTCAATTATGGTCAAACGTTGACATTCAATTGAAATTTTTAAATTTAAATCTTTTTCTTTGAAGTTGAACTTGATTCTGATATTGGTACTGCTTTTCGTTTCGTCAAACTTCGTTTTATAATTTAATCTGATAAATTTCAGCATTTTACACGCGATTATTTCCAGCATTTTTCTGTTTATTTTCTATTCTATATTTTCTACTTCATTTCTATTTTATATTTTATTTTTTTCTATTTTTTGGACTTTTTATTTGATTTTTATTTTATTTTTGGCATGGAAATTCAAAAGACTTAAGTTTCTTTTCTTGGATATGAAGTAAAGCCTTTCTAATTCCTAGCCCTTCAAAGCATTTACATCTCTTAGCCATACAGAAAACTTCCCATTTACTTTTCAGTTCACGTACAAAACTACTCATTTCTATCTCTTCTCATTTTTATTTCCTGTAGAGAATTTTACAGTACGTTTTCATGACTTCTTCTCCTTCTTTTCATTTTACTTTCTTCTTTTTTCAAGTATAGCTCGGCCATCCTCCTTTAGCCGACCTCTCCTCCACTCCACCACCACCTATGACCAGCCTCCACCATCCCATCACCATCCATGACCCATGCCGTGACCACTAGGATCCAAAAACTTCATCACAAAGTTTCTTGAAACCCTAGCAGAGCCTCTACATCGGCACTTTCCTAATTGCTAGCCTCGGCAATCACCACAAGCACCACCTCCTTTGCCTTGCCGTGGCCATTCCACCTCCAGTCCATACCCCTTTCTGATATGACCAGATCAGATCCAGGCAATGAACCAATAGGTCGAGCCATAGGAGCCATGGGCCGAACCCAATAGGCACCATCTTCTTTGACCTTTTGCCTTCTACATGAGTTTTGACATGCCACCTCTTCACATCCCCTAGACGTGCCTTTTGCTTGCCTTGGCCGAGCCTATATGCTCCAAAAACCATGATGGTCGAGCCATGTTAATGATGGTCTAGCACATGTTGATGCTGGCCGAGCCTACTTGAAGGGGTTAAGTCAATCTTATTTCATTTTGATTCATATTTACGCATTGTTTTGGTTTATAGTTTTTGTATAATATAGTTGCTTATGTATGTTCATCTTTGTTTGTTTACAAGACTTGAATCTTGGCTCTCCATCCACTTGAATCTAATTCGTGCTATGTCGTGCTTTTCGAAGTTTGTTCGTGTGTCTTGAATTGTTATCTCCAGCTTTAGAAGGTGAGTTTATCACTCTCGACATTCGTACTTATATAATTGTGAAACGATGACATACGAATTGTTATTGATGATATGACAGTGATTTATGCATGTGATATGATATTTCATGATGTTTTAGCCTAACATGTATTTGTTACATCACCTGATATGATATGCCATATTATACTGTTTATTTATTTTCTGTTTCTCACACTGCAAGTTCCTCGTAAGTGTAGAATCACCATGGGTTGAAATGATACATACCCGTATGGACTTTAGAATAGGGAAAAATCGTTATGAGCTGAAATGATAGGCTCAAGCGAATTTTACTTTATTTGACGTAGGATTGCAGGTTTAAAATGATGGAAGCCTGATTTTTATTTTTAAATTACGGATTGAAATGATATATATATTTATACCACTTGACCTAGGTTAGAAAATTTTATACAGACCCATGGTTAATTTTTAATAATAGTTTTCCAAAATTACTAAGTATTTTGGATCTTTGAATATATGAAATTTTAATTTAAAATTTGATTTAATGATTTTTTTTAAAATATAATAAGATATTGGAATTTTACAAGAAAATAATTAGCTTAAACTAAATCAAAGATTTTATCTATGTTAAATAACCGAATAATTTAAATTTATTTAATATGGAATTTTAATTCTAATATAACAATAATAATGGATTTTATTTATGAAATAGATATGGCTTGTATAAGTAAAAGTATGGTAAAAATTGGAATAGTATGTTTAAAACATGTTATAGTAGAATTCATAGCATTTTTAAAATGCTATGTAAAATTAGTTACGTTTAAAAAGCTATGTTGCTTTAGGTTATGTTTTGAAAATGCTACTATTTCCAAATTGTAATGTTTTCCAAAATGCTATGTTATTTAAGTTATATTGTTAATGTTTTTAAAATTCTATATTTATAAACAATAGCATTTTTGAAATGCTATCATATATATGGATCGCATTTTTCTCAAGTAGTATGATTTCTAAAAAATAGCATTTTTTAGTGCTATAGTAAGTGTATTTTTTTTGGAAATTGTTATGATTTCCAAATTATTATACGTTTTTGAAATGCTATAACTAATATAGACGGTTTTGGAAATATATCATTTTGAAAATGGATATTATTTTGGAAAGTAATAGCATTTGATTGAAACTGGTTTTGGAATAAAAATGTTTTGAAATAAATATCCATGGGTTATAATAACGTTGGGTTGTTAAAGAGACCGGGATCGAAAGTTGTCATACTCTCTGCCAACTTCGAAAATCAATTTAACAGCCGTGTATGTGGTGGAGATTCCAGAATGAAGTAGGATGGTGGCGACGTTCTTTAAGGTATGTACGTGGACCTGACTCCCGTGATTTGGCATAAGGTGGCTAAAACAAGAGCAATTCCGAGCCAATGAGGTAGCTCCTCGTATCACACACACTTTTTCGTATGTCATTCTATTACTTTGTGATTAATTGGTGCGCACCTTTGATTGGGAGTGTGGCTCGAGGTGGGCGATAGTGGCTGCTACGCGTTGCCACCAGTCCGAATGCGTAATTAGTATATCTACCCTGGCATTGCCTCATGTGCCTTGTCACCTATCCTAGCGCGCCTTGTATGAGTTTTGATTTATGTCGTAGCTACGGAGTATCCTCTGGTGGCTTCCCGATCAGGAGGGACTACGGTACTGTATAGACTACTAGCACTATAGATGCGTTAAGGTAGAAAACGTAAAGCCTTAGCGCTATTTTATGTAAGTTTACTTTACTCTAGACATTATTATAATTGCGTATATTACTCTACATAGTAAATAGTTTAATGGGTCCTTAAAGAATGGGCGGTACCAAACATCTTTTAAGTTACCTATGCATTTTATTACAGTTCACTTGAGTTGGTTTACATTGTATAAGTATGTATGTCCTAACTCGAGTATTTTGTGTTTTGCTTTACGCTCGAGTCAGCCTGAGTATCAGCTTTGGATTTCACCTTCTGAAGCTAGAAGATTTGCTGGAGTTTATCTATCTATCTAGTTGTTATCTATTTCCATTCACTATTTCTATTTAGCTTATGTGTTAATGGACATTTATGTATTTGGGAATTCTGTTGTATTTACTTTTCAGACTCTGTTATTTTGTACTTGTTTTGAGACTGTGTTTGTAGTAGCTTCGTGAACTACTATGTTATTTTTATTTCCACTGCGAGTTATTCTGTTCTTTCTGTGTCTGTGATTCTGTGGTTGGTTTTATTTAGTCTAATTTATATTACAATCTACTGTTTTGAATTATTCAAGCCTGACATGTGTGGTTTTATTGTCGATTTGAATGGTCCAAAATAGTTTGTCGTTACAATATATAATTTTAAGTTGTCGGTTGTAAGTTATATGCCACACATATATTTTGTGCATTCAATCCAAGTGTATATGTTGCTCTAATTCTATATATAAGTGCTTACAATATATTATATTATAAAGGAAGTTATATATATATATATATATATCAGTTTATACATAAAAAATTTATGCGTTTCAAGTTTGGTATCATAGAAATAAATATAAGTTTTATATATAAACTGCAGCTTCCACTTGGTTAAAGATATGTGTATTATAGAGTTAATTTTGTGTTCTGTTTAAAGATATTAAGAAGATATTGATTTTAGATATTTTTAAATTTTATAAAAATCTATATTGTTTCTGGTCTATTTTATTCTAGAAGTCGAACTAGAGTTTTCTCCTAGTTCGTATATATACCATACATATATATCTCTTTTATATGGCCTTCTAGTTTGTACTATCTTAGTTGTACCCGTCTGTTTAAAGGTATATGTATACTTAAATACTAGTTTTAATATATATATATATATATATATATATATATATATATATAAGATATAGATATTTTGGGTACATGCATTTTGATTCAAATATTGATTTTTGACAAGAACTGATATTCAAATTTTAAGTTATAGGTATTCAACTTTTGGATATGTCTCAACAGAAGTAAAAATATAATAATATGATTTGAAATAGAATTATATAAAGATTTCTTTTTGAGTTTAAAATTAAAATTGGTTTTAAATTATATATATATATATATATATTATTTTGATATGAGTTTAAATCTAATATTGATTTTTGAAATATATTATGAAGAATTTATTTTATTTATTTTATTTTAATATGAGTAAATATTAGATTTTTTTAAATTTATATATATATTTGTCTCCATCGACTTACGAATTCAACCTAGCTTTGCTTTGTTCATGGACTTCGTATTCATCATGCTTTGCTTTTGGTTTCGCCGCTATCCAAAATTGATCACAGCAGTTGGTTGCTTTGATTTGTCGCTCATCCGTGTGCTTGTCCTGTTTTCTCTAGCCCCGAAAAGTTAGCAATCACTCACTATTAACGTTCTTACATTTAGTAAATTTGATTTCACTTGAAATGACAATTGAAATATGCTGTTAAATTTGAATTGTTAGTTTTTTAATTGTAAAATATAATATGCCATTATCTGTAGTTGTTCACCTGTGATATATGACATCAAATCATACTGTATATAAGTTGTTATTGATGATATATGTCTGTTATTGATATGTTATATTATTTTTTCTCACTCTACAAGTACCCAATTAGTTTAAAATTCCCTATGGTTCGAAATGATACATACTCGAATGACATAATAAAATAGAAAAAATCGTTATGGGTTGAAATGATAAACCTAAGCGAATTTTTATCGATTTTGAATTTTGGGATTGCGGGTTGAAATTATAAATATCTATGTCACTTGATCATAGGATAGAAATTATATACGGACACCGTTGGTCTATATTTTGAAAATGATTTTCAAAGTCTAAAAGGAAATATAAGGGTTTTAATAAATATTATTTTATATAATATATAAATGTAATTTTTACGTATGTATAAAAATATAGATTTTGAAATAATATGTTTTGGAAATTTTAATTTAAAAGTTAGTTTTGAAAAATATAAATTTTAAGATTTTCTTATAGTTTTTTTAAGTGGAAATTAGCCACAAGGGCCTCTTTAGCAAGTGCAATTAGTTTCTAGGATACACAATTGAAATAATTACTTTTAAGGACAAAATGTAAACCAATTTGTTTCTAAAGCCTAAACCTATGAAATTATGTCCTTACAAGTAATCGGACTGCTGAATTTGTCCTTAAAAGTAATTATTCTGCTGATTTTGGCCTTGAAATTAATTTTTGTGGATGTATGTCCTAGAAACTAATTGGACTGCAAAGTTTGTCCTTCTAGTGAATTTCCATTTTTCTTAAAATATATAAAATGAGATTTAAGACAAATACATTTCATAATAAGATTTGATTTATTAAAATTTAATTTAGTTGGTTTATAATATGCTTAAGTATTTAGTTAAATTTATATTAATATTTTAAAAAACAATTTTTATAACTTTAATAATAAAAGTTGGGAAGATAAATTAATGTTGACTTGGAATTTAAATTGGTTAAAAATTTGAATTTAAATAAGAATTCATTTCAACTTATTGATTTTGAGATTTTGGAAAAATATGATTTATAACTGATTTGATAAAAAGTGATTAAACGAATATCCTCAATTTTAAATAAAATTGAGATTGAATATTTAATATTGATTTAAATATATAAATTGGGATTTAAATGAATTGTTATTAAAAGGGTTAAGTGAATATTTTCCAATTTGAATAAAAATTAAAGTTAAATGTTGAAATATAAATGAAATTTATATTGTAAATGTTTGGGTATTTAGACTTGAATCTTTGAACTTTAAATTGAAATGGTTAAATTGTAATTGATTTAAATTGAATGTTGGAATTTAAAATGATTTGAATTGATTTGTGAGATTTGAGGAAACTATTTTTATTATATAGAGTATTTTAATATATATATATATATATTATTTTAATATATAAACTATTTTAATTTATAACTATTTTAATTTATATATTATTTTGAATATCTAAACTATTTAAGTTGGAATAGTTATGGTTACGGAAGTGTTACGACTTCAATAATGTTATTGATTTCAAAAGTGTTATTGATTTCAAAAGTGTTATGATTTCAAAAGTGTTATGATTTCAAAAGTGTTAGGATTTTGAAAGTGTTACAATTTTGGAAGTATTACGATTCTGGAAATGAATATTATTTAAAGTGAATAATGATAAACTGATATGGTTTTAAAATGAATATGATATTTTGATTTGAAATATGAACTATTTAAAATGAAATGACCACAGTGTGAAATAAGCGTTTGGTTGTTATGGAGACTGTGATCGGATATTGCATACTTTTTGCAAATACCGAAAAGCACTTTAACAACTGTATGTGGTGGAGATTCCAGAACGAAGCAGGATGGTTTGACGATGATTCTATATGGTATTTACATAGCCCTGACTCCCGTGAGTCAGCTTGATGTGGCTAAAACATGAGCTATACCAGGCCAAGTAGGGTCATTCCTCCGATCATGCACATTTCTTGAATACCATTCTATTGCTTTTGTGATTTGATTGGGTGCACCTTTGATTTGGAAGCATGTCACGAGATGGGCGGTAGTATGCGTTACCACCAGTTCGGGAGTGCAAGTGGTATATCAATCCTGGAATATTGCCTCGCGTGCCTTGTCACATACCCTATCGCGCCTTTTACGAGTGTGTACTGTGTCGTAACCATAGAGCGCTTCCTAATAGCCCACTTGCGGGTGGAGTTTACGGTATTTATATAGACTACGGCATTATATAAAATGTGTTAAGGGGGATATGGGTAATGCCTTAACGCTATTTTAATATTTACTTTACTATAGACATATTATAATAGTGTATATTACTACATAGTAGATAGTTCCACGGATTCTTAGAGGATGGGAATCCTAAACATTCTTTAAGTTATTTGTATTTCAGTTAACATTTCACTTGAGTTGAATTTACTATATAAGAAATTTAATCCTGATTCGAGTGTTTTGTGTTTTTCTTTATGCTTGGGTCAAACTGAGTGTCACAACATTTGAGACTCACCTTTAAAGTTTGGAGCTTCACTAGGTGATCCATCTATACCTATTCAGCTTCATTTATTTAGTTGTCTCTAGTTGTTTATATTCAGATTTTGTTATTTGACTATGTATTGAGACTTATATGTATTTGAGATTCTATTGTATTTTGTTTCAGACTCTGATGTTTATAGTAGCTTCATGAACTACTATTTACCTATTCCGATGCTTACTGTTGTAATACTCTGTGTCTGTGATTCTATGATTGATTTATTTACTATATATATTGAGTTTTGCCAAATATAAAATTAACAATCTACTATTTTGAGCAATTCAAGTCTGACATGTGTGGATGCGAATGGTTCAAAATACCGGTCGTTACAGTTGGTATCAGAGCTCTGGTTTAGGCAAACCTTAGCATATGAGGTAAAAATTAATTATTGAATCATATTCTTTCGAGTTTGAAATTCCTTATTAGGATCCTCCTAAATTAAAATTTCTTCTGGATTTTTGGGGACATTCCCTTTTGTTCTGAAATCCACTCCTGACTTTTCCTGTCCATATTCTTCTTGATACTAGAGCATCACATTGCTCTATTTCTATTGATCTCTATGAGACTAATCCCATCGGTGGTCCTGCCAACCTAAATATGATTTGTTAAGGGGTGAAACTACTCTACAACAAGCGTCGATCCACCGGAGGTTTCCACGTCCTCAGTTTAGATGCTATTATTTCTCGCAAAGCCCAAACCGTCTCTAGTAGACGATTAGGGTAATTCCTTTGTAATCTTGACTCCACTCCGATAATCAGAGATTATCCAGACGTTTTGGAAAAGTCACTTCTCTCCACTTCAAGCAGAAAATTGAATTTCTTCATTGATCTTATTTTAGAATCTCGGTTGACCCGGTTAAGGTCACTTGTGATTAATATAAGTCTTCTCTCTTTTGTAATTTAATTACCTTATCTTCCATTCGAGCCTATCCTCTTAATACAGTTTTCTTTGATTTGGGTCCTTTTAAATTTGAATCTCTATCCTTGATCTAAAATCCATTCTTGAACCATCGTGTGAGGGAGTGTATTTGCAATTAATATAAAATGTTTTATCATGTGTTGTTTGAGTTGTTAAGTTTGAATTTTGGGCTTCGATCGATTCGTCTAGCTAACGCTATTGATAGAAATTCCAAAACACTTGAATAGAACAAACTGACATAATTTTGTTTTCGAAATTCATAAATGAATATAAATTTATGTATGATTATATTTTATATAATTTTATGAAATTAGATAGTTAATTGAATTGGTTGTTAGAAATGATGATACTAGATTATCATTTATGGTTTGGTCAGCATTTCTGAACCTTAACTACTGTTGAACTTTAAATATGGTTTAAAATCTGATTTGAAAATGTAAAGAATTTATATTTGAGATTTAAGAATTTATTTTCCGGTGCTTTACAAAAAGTTGGTTTTCATAGTTTGAAAAAGTATATTATTGGTAAGTATTTTCAAATGGAAATTGTTTTTCCAGAATTTTTCAAAGAAGTAAGTCACCTCTTTTGTCGCTGGAAAATAATTTCACTGATGACTGCAGCATCATCGACATTCACTTTCGAGTCTTAAAGCAGCCAGACAAGTAAGTAGCCTTACTACACTTTTATTTTGGAAAATATAGTTGATTTGAATTTCTTGAGTATGATTTAATGTATAAAATGCATATATGTGTATATATATTTCAAAATTGGTTGAAGCGAATCCGAAAATTCAGTTCTTAAAATTCTGTGTTTGGTAATGGTTTCAATAATTGAAAGAAAGCAAATTTTTTGGATAATTGGAGAGTTTAAAATAAGAAATGAAATTAAAACAGTAAATTTGGAAGAAGAAAAAATTTGTATAATGATCAAGTGCATTCTAACACATATATGCGACTTACCTAAAATATTTAAAAAGTTAAATTATTAATGTGGATATGTAATTGAGGGTTATACAAGAGAAATTAATAATAAAGTGTTCGAACTGAATTTTTGCTTAATGGAAATGTTGTAATTAGGAGGAAAGTCGGTAAAGTCTTCAATTACGTTTGAAAACTTTAAATAAAACTTACCTGGAAATGTTTAAATATAGTGAGAATATGCAATTGAACAGTATACAACATAAAAATGTACGTAATAAGATGTCTAAAAATAAAATTTGGTTAAGGGAAACTATAAAAAAATTGATTGTTATAATGACCTTTTTATACATTTAATTGATATTATAAGTAATGTGTGTGAAATAAGTCAAACAATAAAAGAAAAATACTATTTAAGTAAATAAATATGGACTTAAGAATAGTTGAAATTGAATTTTTAGTGGAACCAACTCAACTGAAGATAGATAGATTTAATAAATGAGTTAAATCAAATAAATTTTTGTTTTGAAGAAATTTTGTAACAAATATTAATAAATTGAAACAAATCAAATTGAATGAAAATAACTTGAATTGAAATCAGCAAAATATGAATATAAATGAATATTATTGATCGGATAAAATGGATTGAACCCAAACTAATTGAATATAAATCAATTTAAAAACTGAAGTATTTTATATAACTTTGAATTTGTTGAGTATCTGGTAACATGTATTTCAATCTACCTTTTCTTTCTGCTTGTTCATATTCTCCTACCTCGTTCCTTTTCGGGGACGAAAAGTTTTGAGTAGGGGAGAGTGTAACGACTCTAACGGTTTTATAATGTAATTAACTGAAATTGAATATTGAAATACAAATTTGGCACTTGCTATGCGTCTATTTAAACATAGAAAATGGTAAATTTTCATCAGATAATATGGAAGTTAATTCTATTGTGTAATTTTCAATTTCAATTTTTAAATTCAATTAGTTTGATGAAAATAAAATGTTTTTGAAATCTGAATATTTTATACAATAAAAATGTTTAATATTTTCTGAGTGAGAGGTCATCTTTCATTTCATCAGATTTGAACTTCTCTAGCTTCGTTTATCGTATTTTCAGCGAAATTACAGCAATTTGGTAGCAAATATCGACATTTGATAGGATGGTCGTATTGCTAATATTTGTGTACCATTCTGCTCGTCTTGTCATGTTCAATCATATATTACATATGATGTTCAAATCAATTCAAACAACTCAAATCAAGTCAAATCAAACCAAACAATTCAAACCACATCAAACCAAATCAAATCAAAGTAAATCAAACCATACAAGTCAAATCTTGGAACTTCAACCCATCCTTCTTACCGACGATAGGATCTGCCTTTATAGCATCACATTCTTCGTTATCCTTGTTCAGAGTTCCTTTTGGATTCGTTTTGAGTTCTTCTTTGTGGATGGCTGAAATCATCCATCGAATGGCATCGAAACTGCCTTTCTTGTTCCTTTATCATCTGCATTTGGCTTAATTCTAAGTGTCGTTGATTGTGAAGGACAAAAGTATGCTCTTAAAAGATTTGAGAGTTTCTTCAAGATTTTTACATAGATTATGAATAGGAGAGGCCATTTTTGATAAAAATATGAAGAAATTCAACAGAAAATAAGGAGAATTGAAAATGTGCACTTTTCTATAAGAAATAGGTATTTAAATAGATAGAAAGTCGCTTGAAATGAAAACACACAAGGTAGTTGTGTCAATTTCAAATTCAAAACAAAAATTACTTTTTGGTTGTTACATGTCAACATGGGGGATAGGTGGATGTCAACATGCCCCTGTTTATTATGGCAATTTGCTTTGTTTCTTTATATTATGTACAAGTCTATATATAAACTTATAAAACATAATAATATGCATTACAGAGATATTTTAGAATTAATAAACAGAAAATAAAGGATTTTCGTTGATAAATTTTAGTTAACATTACATAAAAAATACATAACATTAACTAATTGAAAGATACAAACTAATACCACATGAAATGAATACTAGAATTCAATAAAGGATGACGAAGATGACGATAATCCATGTTTGCGACTCACTTTCTCAAAGAACTTGTTCATTTTGGTGGAAATTTTTTCCAACTTTTTGTTAACTGATCTTTTGAGAATCTGTTGGTTTTCCTTGATAATATTTTGATTCTTGAGAAGTGTTTTGTTTGATGGATTGTTAGGAGTGATAGGGTATTCAATACTTTTCAATTATGTCTCTTCTTCCCCCTCTCCTTCTTCTTCAATCTCCATCTCCTCCCCGTCTTCTTCCATTTCTTCATGAGCCAATCTTTCATCCTTTTCGATAAGTGTTTCATATGGTTAAAAAACAAGCGGAATTTTTACAAGAGAGATATTTGCATGGTTAACGCTTTTTGAGAAACGAATTCAAATCTTTTATAATCAACATCAAAATAGGTCAAAATCCAAGTAAGATAAATCCCATAATACAAAGTCTTTTCTCCTAAAGTAAAATTATTGGGACAAAGTTCAACCAAAATTACTAGCGCCCAATTAATGTCGTAGTGCCCATAAATAGCAAAATGAGCCTTACAAACTTTTAAGGCCGGGTGATTGAAATTTCCTAATCTTGGATTTATGATAGTTGCAAAGAAGGTTAACAATTCTTGCTTTAGTACCAAAATCTCAATTTATAAATTCAAAGTTATCATCTCCTTCAAAAATATGATGAAATGTCTCACGATCATGTTCATCAATTTGAAAATCCGAAAGATTCATTCCCGTAGACTTACATCGCAAAATATTCTCCAAAATCTCACTATTCAAAACAATTTGTGTTCCTTTAACACTACTCCAAACTTCCCCTTCATTACCATCATAAAAACCATGATTCAAATTTGCATAAAACATTTAACAAGATTAGGATAACAAACAAATGAAATCATTTTGAGAATCATCAATTAAGCTAAGAATTTGGTTCTCTTCGAAAATAATGACGAGTTCATAAGAAAGAAAATCATTAAAGATAGCAAATTTTCCCATATGGATTTTTCCAAAGTTTATATAGCTTACGTATGGAGGAATTCTTTGATGGCTTTGGATAGCCTAATGGTGGATAGGGTGCTTGAGGAAGCCATTTTTGAAGAGTGTAGAGAGCTTGAGAGTTTGAAAAAGAGTTTAAATTTTGAAATAAAAGTGAAAAGATAGGATAAAGTTAAGGAGATAAATAGATATTCAATAGTCATGTTCTCTGATCAAGAGACACATTTTCAAAGCTTTAGAGTTGGTAAAAAGGTGGAGGAAAATTCAAAGTTTTGAATTCAAACTTGAATTTCAAATTTCTGGTAGGGATGTCGACATAGGGGTAGGGTCATCTCGACATGGGTCCTATAATACATGCGACTAATTTTTTCTATTTTGTTTAGTGTGTGTGTGTGTGTGTGTGTATATATATCCTATAATCTAATTTATATTTTATCTGAAATAATATAAAATATAACAACACTTTAATATTAATATTTAATATTTAAAATATTATTAAAATAATTTTTTTAAATCAAGATTTTAATTTCAAACAACAAGAATTTCAAAACATGCAAACAATCAAATATTCAAACATTCAAGCAAACAATTTCAACCAATATAATTTAAATGCGTACCTATTTTTAGATCCATATTTTTGAGATCATTAGATTCGTGAATAGTTGTAAAGAACATACTTGAATTTTTCGTCTTCTAATCTTCATCACTAGAGGATGAGTCTGTATCGTCTAGTGTAGTAGTATACGCTCTCTTCCTTTTCTTTGATGAATCATCGCTTGGAGGAAATTTCTGCTTATCTGGATGCGGACAATCTCTTTTTAAGTGGCCTAGCTCATCACAATTGTAGCATCTGACCTTGTTGAGAGTCTCATTATTATTTCTAGAATTCTTGTGATCATTTCTCTTGTAGTTGTTCATCTTTCTGTGTTTCATAATCCTTTTATAATTTCTTGTCATCAAGGCTATTTCTTCATCGTTGTCACTGTTTGAGTCTGAACCATCTGTTATTGCATTAAACGCTATTGACTTCTTTTCTGAGGCCTTGCTTTCTCTTTTCCCTTGCATTTTACTTCAAATGACATCAAATTCCCAATTAATTCTTCAATTTTCAGTGTATTGACATCATTAGCCTCTTCAATTGCTAGAGTCTTATGATCCTATTCCAAAGTGAGTGAATTCGGAATTTTTCTAACTTGATCTTCTTCGGAGAAATTCTTTCCTAATGCAATTAGTGAGTGCATAATATCTTGAAATCGATTGTACATGTCTGAAATGGACTCATTTGGATTCATCTTGAACAATTAAAACTGATTGGTCAAAATGGATATTTTGGTTTGTTTAACTTTGCTTGTTCCTTCATGAGTGACTTGCAAAGTTTTCTAAATCTCATATGTAGACTTATAAATAGACACTCTATTAAACTCATTCCTATCAAGTGAACATAATAGAATATTCAGGGATTTGGAACTGTTTTGAGCAACAGTCTTTTGCTCAGCAGCCCACTGTGCAAAATTTGTTGTGGGTTCAATGCACTCAGTTTGTGCGATATTCCAACTGTCTAATGCTATTGATTGTAAATAAATTTTCATCCCACATGCCCAATATGCATAGTTACTGCCATTAAAAAGTGATAATCTGGCAGTAGACTAACCTTCTACAAATGAACTAATGATAGTGTTTACATACCAGTTTTGGCAGCCATTTGAAAACTTTTCAAAAATCAGATTATGAAAACTTTGAAACCAATGCTTTGATACCAAATGTTGGGAATGCAGATTACGGATCTTAAGGCTGGTTTAACACTAGAGGGGGTGAATAATGTTTAGTAGATTTTATGGAATTTTTGAAATCTTTTAAAATTAAATAGAAACGATGCACTACACAAGCACAGAAACAATCATAGAATCAGACACAGATGCAAGTAGTAAATAAAAAGCGGTAAAAAGAAAGAACACGCTGGAATTTTATACTGTTCGGCGGTACCCTACATCCAGTCCCACACAATTTCTTATGTAGATTTCTTTTCAAATATAATGTCGACATTACAACCTCGATTTCAAGTCCACGAGATATACCCTCCTGTCTTCGAGTCCAGGGTAAACTCCCTTGGTTTAACCAGGCTACAAGACCACCTAATTGATTTACAGGCTACAATCACACCCAATTGATTTACGAGCTACAATCACACCGTTTCCAATATCACTTTGATAGATAGAGGGCTCGATATACTTCTTTGATTACAAATGATCCCATAACTCTAAATAGCACTGAGATCTTTGAGAGAGAGTGGTAGAGAATCAAACTAGAGATAATCAAGATTGATTCACTTAGGATATCAGTAGAGTTTTTTTAAAACATTTGAAATATAAGAGAATATTTAAACGGAGAAGAAGTAGTGAAGAATTGAAGAAAACTAACTTAAAATTCGTTCAAAACAGCCGGTATTTATAGAAGAACAACAGTCATGCCCACTCATGAAAGGTTATGATGAATAAACACTTCTTTTGAAAATTTGAAATTTGAACTCTACGGCTACCATATCGACATGGAGTAACAGGGTACGTCGACATGCCCTAGTAAATTTTGAAAATTGATTTATGTTTTTTAAAAGAGATTTTCTTTTTAAAAATTGTCAAAATAATTTCTGAAGTTTATAAACCATTTTGAATATAGTTTAAATTTATAAATGAGATTTAAAAAGTAATCTTAAAAATATATAATCTATAATATAAAACTAATATTAAAAACTAAGTATAGAATATATTTTTGAGATTTAAAGCTTATAATATTAAAACCAGGAGATAGTTTAGAAACAAGAGATGATTTTGAAATCAAAATATAAAAGATAATAAAAATAGTTAAGGCTAAAATATTTAAACTAGGAGAGATGAGTTTTAAAAAGTTTTCATAAAAATGTTTAAAATAAATCATTTTGAAAATTTCGTGGTTCCATTCCACTAGAGAGGGTCATGGGTTCCATCCCACTAAAGTGATCGTGGGTTCCACCCCACTATTAAAGCGAGAAGGTGGATTCCATTCCACAATTGAAATCCGAATAATGATTTTAGTGCTATATGAAGTTTTAATATAAATCTAGACACTATTATTTATCTTGATATCTTGAACTCTTGAAATCTTCAACTCTTGATACTCATGAATTTTCAGTCTTGAATTCATCGGTCTTGAAAAATCTTTATACTACACAATCTTCGTTCTTCAGTACTTGCATATATATCCTGCATATACATATATATCTAGAAAAGAATATTAGTATTTATATTTTATAACAAGTCCTAGGGTTATTGTCATCAAAACCATCATCTTAGGAACTAACATCAACAATCAGGTTTGATTTTTAAAAAGTCATATAACAAGAATATTAATAAAAGCATTTCAACAATGGCGAGGAATCCCTTTGGAACCCGCCAACCTGTCCCCTACAACAGAGCTCATATATGTCAACATACACACACACACACACATAAATATATATATATATATATATATATATATATATATATATATATATATTAAAATCAACAACGATGAGGAATCCTGTTGCATTCCTCCAACCAGTCTCCATGCATCACATACAGTATATAATTATATATTACATGTCATCCGCTACTTGACAGATACATGTATAAAGGTCTGCTCTAGGGTCAGAAATACATCCAAACCAACTGATAAAATAGTAAATCATCCAAACATCCAATCAGTAATTTTTACCAGCTATATAACATTATTGTTTAACCAAAAATGTCAGTTTAACTCACAAAAATTCATGTTGTCACCGAGGCGTTCTGGTTTCATCCAAATCCGAACGATGTCCAAATTCAGCATTAAAATTCTTCTAACTCCAAATGTCACTAATTCAATTCCAAAAGGTAGTATGCGTCGATACGAACCTAACGCGACTGACCGCATTTGGTTTGGACCTCGTATGAAAGAGTTATTAAATTTATAAATTAACAATTTAAAAACATTATTTAATTACTGCAATAACTTCACTAATCACCTTATTAATTAATCCCTCCATTAAACTCATCTCCCCTCTCCCATGACCATCGATGACTGCTCATGAAAAACACAGATATGTCGCGCACCTCCACTACCTCCTCTACTACCTCAGACCACCATTCGTTTGCCAATCTCCACATCATCACTAGCTTCACGCAACCATGCCATTCACCTCCACACGAACTCATATCTAAAATCATGATCTGACACCACTTTTGATGGCCAAAAATGTTTCACTCATCCCCGTTCGATCGCACTCCATCGAATTCCCACCACAAGTGCGCCTAGCTACCCCGAGTCCAACGCTACCCTACGGTTCTACTGACTCGGTCTAAATCATCACCCAGCTTAAACCCTAGCTCGATTTTGTACAAAAGCTTCCATTGTTGATCACCATGAAGGACCGTTACAACTTCCAATAATCCCTCGACATAAAGATCTGACCATTTCCCAAACAAAGATCCCATCTTTTAAATTTTCTAATTTTTATTTGAATTGTTTTCAAATTTTCAAAATTTTCTTCCTCTTCGTTCTTGATTTGCATTCAAAAAGAAGAGGCCGGTTCCCTATGTTCAACTTGATTATAAAGGAGGGGAGTATGAAGGATGTGGGGTACGGAAGAACGTGGGGGCGTGGTATCATTCCGCCTGGCGTTCTATACCAAATACTCCTATTTCGAACTAAATGGAACCACTATTGGGACCTAATTGGATAATATAGAGTAGTTATCTTTTCAAATCTAATTATATTATATAAATTTTATATAATTAATTTATATGCATTATGAGCTCGCACGATTATGTAGTACGTCCAATCATCACAAAACACGATGGCTTACAACAATATATTATTGTGGATCCAATGGCACTAATCGTAAAAATTTGAGACAGTGCCCCAGAATGGTATTTCCACAAGTTAATTAAAACGAACTGTTATTATAATGATTTCAACCATTTTTAATTACCCTTAAATTCAAAATTAAATGTCTACTATTATCATTATTATTTATACTGAATTCAAATAAGATTTCAAAATTACTTTAATTCCTATTAAATTCAAGATTCAATTGTTTAAATATTCCCATTATTTAAATTCGCAAAATATATTAAATCATTAACTATTCACATATTCAAATAAATCCCTATATTTGAAATTTAAGCTATTTGGCTCATAAAACTAATATCCCAATATTTAAAATTAATTAAATATTAAAACTCAATTGACTAAAATTTTGGGTTGTTGAACGGTCCATCTGCTGAACTCTTAGTATTTGCCATAACCTCTTAGAGTACTAAATCTCATTTTTGAAATGATCTTTCTCTCGCTTTGGGATTGTACATTTTGATATCTTTCTTTGATATTCAGCCATTCGTATGGCTGCTTCATTCCTTAATTCATTGATCAAATTTAAAGATTCTCTTTTTATTCCTAATTCGGATTAAATGCATATGCAATCCTTCGATGAGAGGGCACTTTAACCTTAATTGGAAGCATGGCAATATATTCATGTGTTAAAGAAAATGGGATATATTCCATTATAGTTTTGGTAGAAAGTCTATATGCCCATAGCACAAGAGGTAATCCTTCTACTTGAGTCATTTCATGTTCAGATATACTTTGTGAATCTGTTGATAATCCAAATGTCATCTTATGATAATAAATACTCTTGAACTCATGTATGCAATTGTGTTGATTCTTGAAAAAAATCCCATAATTGGTTTTGTTACCTTTCTAAATATCTTTAGTCGATATCCAAGTGGCCTTGCTACTTAACCGTTCATTCGTTCGGATGGCTTTCTCTTCTCTCAATAAGTATTGCTTTGACTAATATGTCCCTTTTGTGGCTCATGGTTATGACCCTTGATGAATGTTTTCCATTCTTCGACTTTTTGAAAGCTACTTAGTGCATCCTAATGGCCTAAATAATAGATTATATTCCCAATTTTGAAGTTTAAAGGAAGTTTTTTGTAAAACTTATAATCTCATAATAGAAATGTAAATCTCGAATAAGGGACTAAGAAGTCATGATTCATGAACCAATAGGCCTTTAATTGAGAATAGACTCTTCTAATTAGAGTTTTAATAGCACAAATAGGTCATGAAAATTCTAAAAACTTTTTTAATAAGCATAGTTCTCAATAGTATGTACTTTAAAGATTTTATAAATTCTTTTTGAAATAAATAGACATATGTTTCCCTGATCCATATGGTAATTAGTAATGACTCTTCTGATTTACAAAGAATATTTTTCCAAAGATATGTATGGTAAAATCTTTTGAATAAAGTTGTTTATTAAAATAAATATTGGTGTACATTATTCCACCTTTTGTAAGATGTAAAATTGTATCACCTTAGGTTTAGTTTACTGAAAAGAAATATCTCGTTTATAAGTCTAAAAAGTCATGATTCATGAATTGATAGACTCCGCAGATAAGAACATGGCCTTCTGTAAGAATTTCGTTTAGTGAAATAACCTTTCTCAATTGACTATATTATCGTATGAAGAATCAAAATTCTATACGACGTTAGAAATTCATTGGTACAAGAAAGTTTCTTTTATGATTTGAAGGCGTGCTTGCAAATATATGTATATATCTATGTATATATGTATGTATATGGTCATAATATATGAAACTATATATAAGAAACTTGAGATATATGAAATTAATGTGTATGAAAACACTTAATCCAAATAGGTCCCTGATGTAGCCAACATCCTCTGATGTTATCCAATATGGTTGAAGTCATCTACCACTTTCGGCATTAATTGATACATTTGGCATCATCTGGTTTTGCTTGAAACCTGGACTCGATACTCTTTTGTTGCGCACCAAACTTGATATGTTCCAAAATCTTTGATGTTTACGGCATCAATTAATCCACATGAAATCACTTATCCTTTTGGCATAACCTATCTATACAACATCGCTTAAGCCATATGATATTACTTACTGATATCCGAAATTACTTTACGCTTACGTTTTTACCTAGAGCTTGAAGTCTTCCCTAAATTTGGAATCTAGTGTGCATTTTTCCTCTATAAAATATCATATGCCTCGAAATTGTGTAAACTTGAAATTGCTCATCTACTTGAAAACTTTACATTTTTAGAAACTTATTCATAAATCATGCCATGTACATGAAACCTTATACATTCAAGGCATGTCACTCCAAAGCTTGTGCACTTGAAAACTTGTACATATATATGCGAGGTTATTTTTCAAAAATCCATGTATTTAAAATCTTATGTATATCTGAAAACCTTTATATATTGAATGTAAATTTTTGTCCATATGATATGAAGTTATATATGTTTGAACCAAAAATGAAACAAACACCCAAAAGTTATTGTAGAAGAGAATAAAAAGTGAAGAAAACAAATTAAAATAAGTAAGAAATGAACACACAAAGATTTATAGTGGTTCGTCAAACTCTGGCCTACATCCACTTAATGATTTTATTGTTTAACTACTGACTTGAAGGTAGAAGTTCCTAGGGGTCGACACGACTCCGACATTTAGGTTTTCAGAATTATATAAATGTAGAGTAGAGTGGAACTAGAGCTAAAATGATCCTAAAAACGAGCCGTTCCCCTCTATTTATAAAGGTAGGGGGTTCTAATCTCGCATAAAAGATCTCCAGGCCACTCTCCTTACTATAAACTAGTTCTTCATGAAATAGGGGTGCTACATCATCAAATATTATGAGTCGGTATGATTCCATGGGCAGGGTTCGGTACTGACCCCCAAGTTAGGAAAATTGGCCGCCTTCAACTCTTGGAATCACCTTGTGGTTAACTTTGTGATTCCATAGTTGTTTGCATCAATAATAGCTTATTTTGGAGTCCAAATAATGGAGTTGTGGATGAACAAAGTTGTTGATTTTGGAGTTCATGGAGATTAATAGAGAGTTGTATTGAATTAACAAAAAACATTGGAAATAGGTTCCTAGTATTAATTTAAGATAGTAGGCATAAGATAAACTCCATTGGTGGAGTTTTTATGGTTCGGTATCGACCCTACACTTAGGGAGTTAGGGCCTTGGATTTGTGTGGTGGTTTAGTATTTGAGTTGTGATCTTGATTATATTTTGGTTTTGGCTTCATAGTCATCTCTTAAGGCGTCTTTCCTTCATAACTTTGAAGTTTGATTAGTTGGGTTTGTCTGTATACTCTCAGTCAAAATGCAGGATAACGCTTGCCCCTCAAAGTATGCCTTGCATATGGAAAGTGTGATTTGCTCAAGAACAAAAGTGATATCATTCTTTGATAGTTGAGCTCTACGGACCCTTTCCGAGTCCAATCCACTCATTATTTGGTGAGGGGACTCGACGACAAGCAAGTCCATCCAGTCGCTCTTCGACAAAGTGACCTGCTTCATGCATTCTCCCGATTCTTCGGTCGGGACTTAACGCGATCAAAGTCCATGGTCTCTCCGAACCCATATTGAGCCCAATCTACTCGCTCTATAATGATAAGACTCAACAACAAGTATGCCCATCCGTTCATGGTCCAATGTGGGGACTTACTTCTTGTATTTTGGTCCTGATTCTTCGGATGGGACTTATAGCGATTAATATCATATAAGTCCATCTGCTCGCACTCCAGTAAGAGGACTTGTACCTTGGACTAGAGTCCCGTCTTTTCAAATAGGACTTTTAAGGCGCTTAATTTCAATCATCGCGTTTAAGTGGGTTTCAATAATCAAAGATTTATCTAATGAATCAAATTCAAGCATTAAGAAATTAAAAACCAAACATTATGATAGATTTCGCTCGGGGAGTTGTAGTCCAACATCCAATTTAGAGCGTGCCTAGGGACTGATCGAGATCTCGTACATGAGAAAGTGTTTAGACCATATTATTGCATGGTTTATTGAAAGAGAAAGATAGAGTATGAGAATAGAACTTGATTCTTTGCCAACTCGACCAAGAGATAACTATCCATGGTTCCCATTTTCTGTGGTCGATGGCTACTCATGTCTCTCCACCACAGTTCCATTCCTTACATATTGTTGTAATCGTTATTTCTGACATATTCCTTGATCAAATACCATAGGTGCCTACAATCATTCGTGTTGTGCCCATTCAGCTCATGTAATAGGCAATATTCTCCAAATGCCCATTCAAGCTCTATGGGCTCTCTTCTCGTAGGCTTTTAATAAGGGATTTGTCCTCTAGTATCTAATTAGATTCAAGCCAGGGTTTCATTTAAGTCCATGTAAGAAGAGAACTTTAATTTTCTCCTTTGTAACTTTATCCGTCAAAGTTGTCATCCATCTTTCGCTTTCCTTTATCCTTGCTAGATCCTGCTCCAAGCGATCCTCCACCATCCAGAGCACTAACCTCTTCCTCATCGGCATTGGCATCTACCTGATGTAGAAACCTTTCAACCTTATGATAAAACTCAACATAACTTAGAGGACCCCGTTCTAGTGCAATCTTAAAATCCATCCTAGCAACTATTTTCGAAATTTTCGCCATCAAAACCATTAAAGGGTCTGGCTTATTGACGCGGCAGCCGCCACATTGAACCTTGTTATAAAACTACTAAGGTCTCTTCGGCCCTCTGCTTCATGTTTGCTAATTCCAATACATTCTTGGGTCGTGAGATATGGACATGGAACTGCTTCACGAATCTGTTTACCAACTCGACCCATATGCTAATGGAACCGTTCTCCAGCTATCTAAACCATAACATCACCAAATCTGTCAATATAAAGGGAAATAACATCTCCATGTGTCGGATGTACCTCATCAAATGAACTATTGGATTTGTCTTTCCACCACACATTTCCAGCGTGGGTAATTTAAAATCAGGTGGATTCATAGCATACCAAATATGTGGAGTGAATGGACTCCTTCTTACATCTTTCAAACTCTGGTTAGGCAATCCATCCCTCACAGCTCATCTCACCAACTCGGTAAGTCTATTATCATCATTCAAAGCAGCTCTAAGGTTAGCATTCTCAACCTGCCCTCTAATTTCTCTGAGGGAATTATGATACATTCTCCTCCAGCAGTGCTTCTACATTTTGATCCATGTTCAAATGCTCCATTTCAGCTCCAATATGCATGTCATTCCTTCCAAGGCAAGGACGACTCATGCCTCCGAGCGCTAGGGATGGCTCAGTACCGAACCGTAAGTTTTGGTTGGGGTTTGCTCCGGGTCATTCTACTCCAACTCCAACTACATGCGCTCTGGCATTTCGCCTTTATTTTGATTTTCTACAACTCCAGTTATTCTTATATGTCCCATCCTCTTAAAGAAATTCTCCATTATCTCTTCTTGGCATGCCATCATCCTTTCCTATAACCCGTTCACCATAGTTTCCATCTCATCCTGGTTATGTAGATTGATGGGGAGTGAGCTCCTGAGGACACCTCCTGGCTACCCTCTTGTTGATTTCCTCTCATAATGGCTTTCATAGTCGATTGTCTTGCCATTTAGAATCTTTTTCAAATCTTAAAATCAACAAGTTCGAGTGTGTTCTTAATGAAAGCACCAAAAATTTTGAACAAAAAATGGCACAAACACACAGAGGTTATAGTAAAAGAGAATAAAAAGTGAAGAAAACAAGTTAAAATAAGTAAGAAATGAGCACATAAAGATCTATAATGGTTTGACAAACTCTGATCTACGTTCATTGGATGATTTTATTGCTTAACTTATGACTTGAGGGCAAAAGTTCTTAGGGGTCAGTATAACTCCAACATTTAGATTTTCAAAATTACAAGAATGTAGAGTAGAGTGGAGCTAGAGCAAAAAAGATCCTAAAAGTGAGCCTTGTCCCTTTATTTATAGAGCTAGGGAGCTTTAAATCTCGCACAAAAGATCTCCATGTCATTTTCCTTACTATAGACCAGTTCTTCATGAAAATAGGAGTGCCACATCATCAAATATTATAGGTTGAAACGACTCCATGGTTAGGGGTCGGTACCAACCCTAAAGTTAGCCGAATTGGTCGCTTTCAACTCTTCGCTTCGACTTGCCTTGTGATTAACTTCGTGATTTATAGTTGTCAACTTATTTTGGAGTCCAAATGATGAAGTTGTGAAAGAACAAAATTGCTGATTTAGGAGTTCGTGGAGATTAATAGAGAGTTGTATTCAATCGACAAAACAACATTGGAAATTGGTTCCTAATATTCAGTTAAGCTTGTAAGAAGAAGATGAACTCCATTGGTGGAGCTTTTATAGCTCGGTACCGATCCTTAGGGATGGGACAGTACCAATTCGCACTTAGGGAGTTGGGGTCCTTGGATTTGTGCGGTGGGTTGGTATTTGTGTTGTGATCTTAGTTGTACTTTTGGTTTGAGCTTCATGGCTATCTTTTCGAGCAACTTGCCTTGATAATTTCAAAGTTTGACTCACCGGGTTTGTCCGGTCAAAAGGCGGGATAAAAGTACATTTGAAACTTAGTGCATTTGAAAACAGTTGGTACATACATAATTGTGCTTATTTAAAAATTCGCATACTAGTTTTAGTGATTCATCACTTCCTTCAAAATATGTGTGTACCTATCACATATGAAAATTCATACATATGCATTTGAAGTCATTTAAAATTTATATGTTTGAAATTCATTTCTATAAAACTTAGGTACCGTTCTTTTTGCAAAATGGACAGTAAGCGTTGGCGTTTGCATCTAACGAGTCGAAAGCGTCAAACGTGAGCCTCACGCTGCTGCCTAGTAAACGAACCGTTCATATCGAACGCGTCCGACGAGTCGGACGCCGTCTGACGCGAATGGTTTGTTTCCAACCGTCATCTAACCCTTCACTCACTATATACCATTCCATTTCTCAACCAAATCACCAACAAAAAATCCGCAATTTCAACAATTTCTACAAGATTCGTCGTCGATTTTTCAATTAAATTTTTTATATCTGCGTTTTTGTATTATTATCTACCATATATTTTTTTAGATTTTTTTGAATTGTTTTTAAAATTACTTTTTTCAAAATGTCCAACCACTCTGCTTCTTCTTCTACCAGAACCATCGTCGATGGGAATGCCGAGAGGACAAAAGCGTTCATCGGTGTTTATTTCGAAAACATTGATATGTGGGCCCACCGTGTTGCATAGTGGTATGAAGATATTACAATCTTGTTCAACATAAGAACTGGTCTGGATTACAACGTTGGGCAAATGAAAAACCAGTTCGATAATCTAAAACGTGAGTGGATCCCATGGAACAAGCTGCTACCGATTCTAGGTGGCTATTTGAACGAAGCGGTGGATCCGACGAGTGGAGGAATACAGTTTCTCCAATATACCATAAATACAAACATGTCTCGCCTGCTCGTTTTAGGCAGTTGGATGTGATTTTTGAAGCCTGGATTTGAACTGACAAATGTCAGTTCATAATTCCACCTGATGCACCTATTCAGCTACAGTTCGCACAGCTTTATGGCGACTATCTTAGGGGTTATATATGTTGCAGAGATCTCCAGTCGTAGAGCGTCTTGACAGCAACGGCTCATTGGTGGTCCTTCTAGATCTGTTGGCAGTTCTTCGCATGATCTGACTCTTTTTAGATGTATGGAAGTAAAATAGGAGGTCGCGATTTGTTTGGCTGAGTATGATAGCAGAGGTTTCAATCCTTTGCATACCTTGTTGGATAACCCCGAGCAACTTAGGAAGGCTATTATTTATCTTGTTGCCCAGTTGAGAAGGAGAATGTAGTTTGTTTTATCTGTATTTTATTTTCTGTATTTTTATTCGGTACTTTTATTTCTGCATTTGTATTATGAATTCTGAACTATGAATTTATATTTCTGCATTTGTATTCTGTATTCTGAATTTAAAACAATTAACATAAATAATAACATAAGCAAACAATAAAATAATAAATTGTCCCTTTCACGTTGCTTGTAACAAACCGTATATTTGGACCATTTAAATTGACAATAATCCTCACATGTCAACTTAAATAATACAAAACACGAATCATTATGGGATTATAAATACATAAATGTAAATGAGAATCAATACAACATCACAGTCACAGAGAAGTTCATGAAGCTACTACATAAAGTACAACAATGTATAAACAAAAGGTGACTGAAAGGAAATACATAAATGTCCAACAGACACGGACATCAAAATATACTGATAAAGATAAATGCTAAGTCTTCAGCATCTTCAACCAACCTTGATCAGCAAACTGGATAGCTTCAGACTGACCCGAGCATATACAAAAGAAACACTCGAGTCAGGACTCAAAATCTTACACAGGATAATCAAGTGCAGGGAATAAAGTTCATAACTCAAAGATGAATAAAACATCTCTAAGGATCCGATAAACTATCTATATATACAAAGTGTAATGGCACGCGCTTCGCGCGTGAATTGTTTTTTTTATAAATTGTATATGTTTGAATCAGTCAAAAAAGTAATTTTTTATTTTCAAGTGATATTTTGTAAAGAAGTATTTTGAATCGGTAAAAAGTTTAATTTTAGATCCTATTTTTAGAAGTGTTTTGAATTTTAAAGCATGTTTAGTTATTAGATCCTACTTTTATACGCGTTTGAATTTGTAAAAGAAATTTAGTATTAGATCCTATTTTTAAGTAATTAAGATTGAATAATATATAGAGGGGCATTTTTGGTAGTTCACGTTGATACCAAAAAAGTATGACACCAAAGCTATTACAACTATTATTAAAGATATAATACGGTATGTAGATAATGTCTAATCAGTAAAGTACGATATTAAAATAGCGTTAAGGCGTTACCATAATTCCCCTTAACACATTTTATAATGTCATAGTCTATACAGCACCGTAAACCCCACCGTAAACTAGTGGTTATCAGAGGGTACCCCATAGGTATAACACAAAACAAAACGTAGTGGTCGCGAATAGGATAATCAGTATGACAAGGTACATGAGGCGATACCAACTAGGATACTAGTAGTTGCGTGATCCGGACTGATGTTGAGCATAGTAGCTACTATCTCAACACCGCGAAACAACACTCCCAAATCAAGGGGTACACCCAAATCGAATCACAAAAGTAATAGATATGGTATCGAAGAAGCGTGTCCGCTAGAGGTGGCGATCCTCAATGGCCCGGCGCGGCTCCTGTTTTAGTCATGTCAGGGGTCATCCAATATCGTTCCCTTTTTTCAGTCAACGCGTTCATCAAACCATCCACTTCATTCTGGATCAACACTTCGCGCATAATAGTTATTAAAGTGGTTTTCGGTATCGACAGAGAGTATGTCCATTCCCGATCCCGGTCTCTTTAATAACTACGTATTTATTACCCATGGCCGGTTAAATTAACGTTTAAACAAATCAAAGTCCAAAAGTCAAGGTGCAAATTTGACTTCCAAAATTTGACATTTTACGATTCAATTTATTTTAGATATTTTAAAACATATTTCCAAATGCAAATTTTCCAAACATTTGAATGGTAAGTATTCAAGTTTAATTTAATAAGATCTAAATGTTGCTTATTAAGTTTAGTTCATAATCAATGAATTCAATTTAATGGTAACTTAGTTTAAATTATTAAATCAAATTCTATTCATTTCACTTCATGTTTACATCCACTGTTATCATAAATCCGATAAATCAATTTCATTACTAAATTCCTTTTATCAAACCTCATTTGCTTTATTTACCTATTCAATTAAATTCCCAAATCAAAGAAATCCATTTTTATTTACAATGTCCTGATTTGATAAATTTGTAAGTTTAAAATCATTTTAAATTTAAATATCACTAAGTTATATCCATAAAACTTTAGTTAGTTTTGTATTCCTCTTAAGTCAAATTTTCTAAATTTCAAATAAAATTTATAACATGTTCCAATTCCATTTAATTTAAACCCGAGTTTTAATCTTAATCTAACAATTCTAATAAATTTTTAAAATTTTAAATTCTAAACTTACTTGTTTCTAAATCTCATTTCAATTAAATTCATTTATTTATTTCAACTTAAATCCCTTAAGTTCGTTATTAAATTTCCAAACAAATTGTTAAGTTCATTCCTTAAATTTAAAATATGTTTCAATTTCGAAAATGGTTATGTTGACCAGTCGGGTTTCTTATTTTTATTTTCTATCCTAGACCAAGTTGTTTAATTCGGGTATTTATCATTTCAACCCAATATCATTCAATATAAAATAAAGCATAGCAAAGGGAACTTGCAGTGTGATAACTGGGATGGTGTCAAAGTAAATAAACAAGCAATAATAACCATAACAATTTAGCAATTTATTAAATAATCCCGAAATAATCGTATTAATTTACATTTGTTATTTATGCAAATTAATATAATTATTCCTAGAATCCACACTATCATTTTATGCAGATTAAAGATTATCATGGTTTCCACTTGGTGTCTATTATCAAATTACTATATCAACCTTAATTTAGTAAGTGTAGTTAACGCTATTTCTACGCGATGATTTATTAAACATTTAAAGGGGTCAAGTTCAACATATATAATCCATTTTAAATTGTTGACTATCCTATATCAATTTCAATTTCATATTAACTTTTACTTATATTAACAACCAAATTCAACTTCACATAACAATTTAGTGTCACAACTATTTGTCGTAAACTAGCAATATTCAAATTTAACTTGCATAGCGATTTACAATTTTTATTTCAACAATTCTAACAATCAACAATTTAACATCCAAATTAATATAAACAACAATTATCACTTGATTATCATAGCATAATAGATTGAGTCGTGAATGAAATATTCACCTTGCGTGGTTAAAGAAGATGACGGCGAAGCACGGAAATGGACAGACTAGATAGACGACACAAGCACGAATACGAACTATAAATCAAACAAAAGATTATTCAACAATAGTTTAATACAATGTATATATATCGATTTGTCTATATATAAACCATACCAAACAACTAAATGCAAATAAGGTAGATGAAGCCTAGGCCTGAGATTCCGGATTAGCTACAACTGAAATTCAAACAAGAAAGTTATTCGACAATCGATTGACGTATATATATATAACACTTGTATATATAAAATGTACCAAAACAAGTCGGGATGAGAGCGAATGAGCCGAAGCGATGTCCTAAGAATCCGGAGCGGTGGCTGAAACAACACGCAAAGTTTATTAAAATATATATATACTGCTGATCTTAACTAACGAAAACCACTGTATATTTATAAACTATTATGTAAAGCAAAATTTCTAAAATAAAGTCAGAAATGCTGGTACAAAATTTTGAAACAAAATTTATGCAAACAGTTCTGTACCCATAATTTATAAAACACTGTCGTATAAAACTACCTAACTTTACTAAACAACTAGAGTTTATATAATAACAACTCACATATATAAAGTTTCTTACTGTACCTCACAACATAACAAAACAGAGATATATAGTTTTATGTTTCAACTTTATATGCAACATGGAGACTAACTAGCAACAACCGAAGCCTGTATATATCAAAACAAACGTGTACACTTATATTTTTCTCTCAACTAAATATGTACAACTAACTGTCGTATAAATTTTACTTTATAACTTTAACTTATAACTGCAGGTTGAATGCTTCAGATTAATATATATATATAATTCATACATATCGTGAACACCTTATCATATAACAACTAAGTCTTGAAACTAAAACATATATACACGTTTATAATATGCAAACCACTCAAGGACAAGGGGAAAAGAAGTTTGTCAGAGGGGAGACTGCATGGGGTGGCCGAATGGAGCTGGAAGGGGTGCGTGGCCGGTAGGGGTTGGTTCAGTGGGCGAAGCGGGCTAGGCGGAGTGGCAGTGGGTAGTGGGGTGAAACTGCAGGGGCGGTGCCGTGCAGGGGGTTTTGCGGTCGCACGTGGGGTGAGGCGGTGAGGGTGATTTCCGAGTGGCCGTGTGGGTCAGTGGCTGCGCGGGGGCGGAGCTGTGTAGTGGGTTGGTTGCGGTGGAGGGCGGCCGAGCAACTGGGGAAACAGGGGGTTGGCAAGGCATTAGAGGGGCGGCGGAGCATTGGAGGGAAAGTGGCGGTTGTTGGTAGTGGGGGTGGTTGCGGTGGAGGCCGGTAGGGGGTTGGTTGCGGTGGAGGGCGTGCGAACTGGGGGGTTTGAAAATAATAAAAAAAAAAGAAAAACGCAAAGTGGAGAAAGGGAGGAGGGTGATGTAGGTTTCACATTTGTACCGGAGAGAGAGGAACAAAATATAAAAGAAAAGAGTTTTGGGTTTCTTTAGTTTTTGGGAAGAACAACAAAATATAAAAGAAAATAGGGAGAGAGGAGAGAAAATATGCAGAGGAGAAGAAAGTTACGTACCCAGTTTCTTTTGAGGTGAAGTGAACTGATGCAGAGCAATAAATGAAATGAGCTGGTGTACAGTGTAGTAAATGAAGAGAGATATATACACAGGATTCATAGTGTGCATTTGGGTCCCCAAGGCAGCTGAAAGGCTCTAAAATTTTGAATGTTAGAATGTTGGGTACCGGTTTGTGCTGCGTAACGGACCAGTTTTCGCTTCGTTAAAAAGTATAATTCGCAACGCCGAACTCCGATTGACACAAATAAATATACCGTTTTCATCAGCGCGCCGAGACGGACATAAAGGTATGAAGATATTGATGGTTTGACACCGTTTGAGAAGTGGTTACTCTTATTTAACCATTTGCACGAGCGAACATTTTAACCAGCAATTAAAAGCGAAATTTGACGAAACGAAATGCGCCGTCAAGTTCAGAATATTTTTCTTATGCAACATTAAGAAAAATATTTGAGTTCGGACGATAGGAAATTTACACATAAGATTTAAACTAATATGTAAATTCGACGAGCGTAATTTACTTCAATATTTTTCAACGAAATTTGGCGCACGTCTATGCCTATCTAAATGCGTTCTAAATGTGAAGTTTGGATAGCAATGGAAGTTGTATGTGAAAATTCGAATTTCTACGCTAAATAAGCGATTTTAAAATTTTGAAACTGAGTCTGAGTTTCAGGGTCGTTACATTGCTTCTTTCGTAAAAGAACGCATTCTCCTTTCACGAACTTACCCCTTTTCCAGCACCTTTCGGTTCAAAAAAGAAGACCCTTATTCGTTTCAGAACTCATTCATGTGTATAGGGTATGCGAATAAATTCAAAATCTTATGTAAGCGAAATCCTCTTAATACTTGAAACTTGTACACATGTTATATGTTCAACATATATTTAAAACTTAATACATATCTGAAAGCCCAGCCCATTCGAAATTATGCAGACAAGGCTATTTTATCTAAATTTTACATATCTGAAACCAACATAAAACTGTGCATGTCTTTTAGTTTTAAGACTTAAGCCAAACATTTATAAATACATGTTTCAAAACACTAGGCGATATGTTCATTCAAAACCTCTTAAAATGGACTAACATGTACTTAAAACCTATGTATTACAAAATTCGATGCACACGCGCGCGTACAAAACTGATTCATATATATATGAAACTATCTATTTGAAAATTAACCCATACTTCGAAACTTAATACTTCTGAAATCTGCCATGTGTGTGTACATATAAGGCATGTACTTTCGAATCTTAGGCATATATATACACATATACACATATACATATATATATTATATATATGTGTATATAATATACACATATATGAATCCCTACCTATTTGAAATTGTGTATATATTTAAAACTTTATGATACTTTATATATTCAAAAACATGTGTATATATATTCAAAGGTTTTATACATCGAAAACAATGCATGCTCAATACCGTATACACTTGAAAACTGTACGCATGTGACACTATATACATTTTCCAAACCATATATGTATATACATGAATCTACATAATATTTAAGAACAAATACATATATGATGCCTATATGTATTCACAAGTATATAGGAATGAAACCTGACATATTTGAAATCACATATGTTTAAAACTATACATGTAAAAAACCGTCCGTATTCAAAATTTATCACTATTAAATTTGATATTTCACACTTTTCGAAACCTTTATTTTTTCCAAAATAGTTAACTTCCTGAAACGTGTGCATATTTAAAACTATTATACCCTTTGAAACTAAAATGTGCAAAATCAAATCTTAGGCATATATGAATTTGACATATACATGTACATACCTACATACACATATATATGTGTGTGTGAATCCCTACATATTTAAAATTGGGTATATATTTACAACTTTATGATACTTTATATATTCAAAAACATGGGTATATATGTTCAAAGCTTTTATACATCGAAAACAATGCATGCTCAATACCGTATACACTTGAAAACTGTACGCATGTGACACTATATACGTTTCCCAAACCATATATGTATATATATGAATCTATATAATATTTGAGAACAAATACATATATGATGCCTATGTATTCACAAGTATATAGGCATGAAACCTAACATGTTTGAAATCACATATGTTTGAAACTATAGACGTAAAAAACTGTCCGTATTCAAAACTTATCACTGTCAAATTTGATATTACATACTTTTCAAAACCTTTATTTTTTCCAAAATAGTTAACTTCCTGAAACCTGTGCATATTTAAAACAATTATAACCCTTGAAACTAGTATTTGCGAAATCGTATATTTTCAAAATCATCGTGCTTTTCGAAACTATGTATATTCATATTTCCAAAACTTGTTATATTTTCATTGTTTTTATGCACTAGATTTGTATGTTCAATGACTTATATATATGTACTTGGAAGCCGGTACATTAAAAGCTTGTTTATTTGGAAAACTACATACTGAAAAGCTGATATGCATCTTCGAGACTTGTGTATGTACAGAATTGTACATATAGGAAACTGAAATATACTTGAAGCTAGCATTTGTCCAATAATATCATATTAAAATTTTGATTTACCCAAAAAGGTAGTGTGTATAGTGACATATATTCATAAGCTAAATATGCTATAAAACCCATACTTCTTTGAAAACTGGATATATATTGAGAAAATAAAACACCTCTTAAACTTATAAATATTCAAAAAATTGAAACTTATAGGAAAATAGTGTGAGGACAAAATTTCTCCGCATTTTAGCCTCAATGACCGGCCTTCAGTATTTTAGCATGTGAAGTATAACTTTTGAATTTCAATTCGAAAGCAGGACAAGAAATTAGTGAGTAGGAAAAACACGTAAATGAGTCTGAAGCGGCGTCAACTAGATGGTGTTGTCGGCGAAGGCAGTTGCTGCGATGGTGTTGGCTATGAGGGTGGTTGGTTCGACGATGGATGGTAACGGTTAGGATTTTGAAGTAGCTCGATTTGAAGTCATGATGGAAAATTGACCGCATAGACATCATGGTGAAAAGGTGTTTTAGAAGAAACAACAATTCAAGAAAGAAGAGGAATAAGTCGAGAAAGAAAAAGAGCAAGCCATAGAAGAATTATGGGAAAAAGGTTGTATTAGCTGTTAGTTATCGGTTTTCCAGTTTGTAGGTATCATTTTCAAAAATATTTGTTATTTTTGAGTTTGTGACTTTTTTATATAATAAAATTATTATACTATGATAAATTTACATTTTGAAGTGAATATTTTTAATTATTATTTTGTTTTTTTGCATTCATATTGTTTTGATTGTTAATTTATTGTAATAAATTCACGTAATGTATTATACTATTTTGTTTGTTTGATTATATAAAAAAATGAAATTGTTACATAGTAAATATGATGATTATTGAGTTGGATTAGTGTTTCGTTGGTATCAAATATTTAATGCATTTTGTTTGAGTATCAATTTTGCTGTTAATCTAAAGATCAGTTTTTAGGTATCAGTTTTAGTGACAGTAGATATCATTTTTGTGAAAACTGCTTTATTTTTACCTAAAGATGTACCACTATCATGATTGCCACTGTGCACACTACCTTAATTGAATCGAATCCATGTTTATGCTGAGGTGGAGCCACTCAATCAGGCTTGCAACGGAGAATGGAGATACTTGAGTCAAAGCATCGTTATATGAGATAACGATGCAATTTCATGAACTTGGTAGATGTTGAATATGAGTGGTCTATTTATGCTTTAAAAAAATGATGAACTGATTTTCTACAATGATGATTGATATGATTGAAAAGCTTGTTCAATAATGAACTGTAAACTTAGATGATGGCAATTGAATTTGATAAATTTGAGAGCCTAGAAGATTATGGGTGGTTTATTTGAGTATCGGCTGATAGGTATCAGTTTTAATTGTCAGCAGTAGTTTTTATGTATCGGTTTTTAGGTAGCAATTTTTACGTATCAGTTTTTAGGTAGCATGTGATGGGGGCGACGTTAAGGCTGGTGGTGCAGCAGATGGCGGTGAGTGACAGTGCGACGAGTGGTGGTTGTTTTGGCGGTTTATCCTTATGACTAATTTTGAAAAAATGTTTGTCCTTATCACTAATTTTGGGTGAATGTTTGTTCTTGTGGTTAAACTATTGTGGTTGTGCTCATGAGGCTAAAAAAATACAAATTTTTGTCTTTTATACAATAAACCCCAAAACTTACATATATTGTAAATTTTCGATAATATCTTATATGAAACCCGCACACACGAAGTTTTATATATTTGAAGCTGACATGCATTTAAAACTTATAAATATTCAGAGCTATATACATCCATTCAAAGCTTGCTAAGCTACGTATATTTGAGTTACCCATATAAGAACAAAACTGGATACTCAAAAACTAGTATATGATTTATTTTTGGAACATGTATATTCGAAAATTTTATATATCCCACATCTTGTAACATTTCAATCTTCATTCCTTTAGAACATGATATGTTTTTCAAAACTTATTCATTCAAAAACTGCCATATGCGAAATCAATTCAAATTAAACCTTTATGCAGGTATTTGAAACTTTCATCCTTAAAATCGTTGTGTATAAATTATAGATTTTCTAAAATAACTTTGCAATCCTTTTTTGAAATCAAGAAGTTCAAAATCTTTTATTTTTGAAATCTACAAATTTTTAAATCAAATACTTTTGAAATCTCTAATTTACGAAATCATTAGCTTTCGAGATTGTTAATTTACGAAATAAATATATATCTTCTTAGAACTCTACAAATTGTCGAAAGCTAATCCTTTGAAGTCCTATATCTTTCAAAATGAGATCTGATTATCTTTGAAATGGATTTTGTCAAAACGAAGTTTCAACAGGGTGAAATGGCTTTGGTGTTCTCTGTTTTAAGATGAATCCCAGCTTCAACATCGAACTCAGGATTTTGGCATAAGGTCCTATGGCACTAATTACATCATTAATAATCTGACCACAGTGAGTCTGTAACGACCCTCATTTTTGGATGGTTTAAATTGACAATAAACCTCATATGTCAACTCAAACCATTAATAAGGAGAATTGTTAATGGGGTACATAAGAAAATAAGAGAAAAGAAGGGAAAAAAAATACAAAATCTCACAACGGAACGACAAAATATAATAATCAAATAAACAGTTCATGAAACTGTTTGACAAATAATATTAGATTATACTTTACAATACAAATCAGAGTTATACATACAGCAGGAATAAATAAATAATGCAGCGGAACAATATGATACGGTGGAATAAAATAATAATATAATAGAAAACTCCGTCTTCGTCCTTCGGAATAATGTCTTCAATACTGCAAGCTGACTCAAGCGTAATGAAAAGATAAAACACTTATGTCAGAGCTAAAAGATCTTATGTAAGTTAAATCAAAATAAGTAAATATAAGTGTAACGGCTTCAAAGATGTTTACAGGATTTTACATCTCTTATCCAGTGTCTAACGTGCGTGCAATAACTTAAGGGATGATCGGGATTCCGTCTCCTAAGGATTTGTTAAACTATACATGTATAATACAATACGCTATTATAATATGTCTATAATAAAGTAAAGTATTAAAACAGCGTTAAGGCATTACCCATATCCCTCTTAACACATTTTATTATTGTTGTAGTCTATACATTACTGTAAACTCCATCGTAAACTGGTAGGTTATCAGGGAGCACTCCATAGGTACACCACAAACCAAAATCGTAGTGGGCTCGATAAGGCAGATGACAAGGCACGACGAGACAATGGTAGGGTAGGATTATACCGTTTACACTTCCGGGTTGGTGGTAACACATTGCTGCAGCTACCGCCCACCTTAGAACAATAGTCCAATAATCAAATCGAAGGAGGCCACCAAATCAATCACAAAGTAACAGATATGGTATCAAAGAAGTGTGTCCAATCGGAGGAGCGACCTCACTTGACCCATCAATTGCTTCTGTATTAGTCATCTCAAGCGGACCCGAAGGTCGGGGTTGTTAGTCCCTGAGAAGTTGGTCTTGATGACAACAATCTTAGAATAAGATTATAAAATATAAATACTAACATTATTGTTTAGATATATATGTATATGCAGGATATATATACAGGTACCAAAGAATGAAGACTGTGCAGTAAAGAGATTCAAGAACTGATAAACTCAAGATTGAAGAAATCAAGATTCAAGACTCATGAGTATCAAGATTATCAAGAGTTCAAGATTTCAATATAAGTAATTTAGTTGGGAATTTTGTTAAAACTTCTAGAAAAGCGCTGACATCTTAAAATCCATTTTATTCGTTGAATGAACTCCACTTCGAGCCCATTAAAGAGATGGAACCCTAAGTAGGATGAAACCTACGAAAAATCTAGTGGAACATTGTTTTGTATCCACTAACTTTATTCAAATGTTTTACAAAATTATATCTTATTTTCTAAATGATTTCAAAATCTTCTTTTTTAAAATCAAAAACATCCATTCTGGTTTTAAAATACTTTTAGCCTCAAAATAATCTTTATATATCAAATTATCCTTGGTTTTAAATTATCTTTTAATTATATTATATTTAACTTTTAATATTTATACTTAGATTTTAATAAAAAAATATAGTAAAATTTTATATATATCGAAATATTATTCTTTATACTTTTTTATGTATTTTAACTATAGTTAAGTATATTTATAAAGTTTAAAATAGTTTTAATACAAGATAGAAGTTATTTTCAAAAAAAAACAAATTACCAAAAATAACTTAGGCCCGTCGACAACCCAAAGGAACACTTGTCGACAAGGTGACAGTTTATTTCAAAAGTTTGAATTTCAAAGGAAGTGTCTATTCATCATATCCTTTCACTAATGGACATGGCTGTTGTTCTACTATAAACAGAGGTTGTTTTAAATGAATTTACATTCATATATATTCTCTGATTTCACTCCTCTTCTTCTTCCACAGTTCTTTATATACATTTTTACCATTACTCTGTCGAAATCACTATTGAATCTAACTAGATCATCTCTGGTTTGATTCTCTATCACTATCTCAACAAGATCCCAGTGCTATTCAGAGTTATAGACTTCTTTGTAATCAATCGAGTGAGAAAATGTGTGATTGTAGCTTGGAAAATCAATCAGGTGAACTTGTTGTCCGTAAAATCAAGTACCTCTACCCAAAGGATTGTGAATCTGGAGCGGTGTATCTCGTGGCCTTGAAATCGAGGGTGTAATTGTAAGAATTGATTTTGAAAGGAAATCCGTACTTGTGTTGCGGGACTGGATGTAGGGTAACTCCGAACTAGTATAAAATTCGGTGTGTTCTTTCCTTTATTGCTTTTACTTTATATCTGCATCTGTATTTGATTCTATGATCATATCTGTGTCTGAATATTGCATATATTTGTGTTCAAATTAATATAAACTCAAAAAAAATTAGTAATTCCTTAAAACACTATTCACCCCCCCCCTCTAGTGTTAATTCTAGCCTTAATATATGTAATCCGCATTTCTCACATTTGGTATCAGAGCAAGGTTTTCAAAGTTTCATAATATGAATTTTGAAAAAGCTTTTAAAATGGCTATGTTTAAAAAACTTGTCAATACTAGTTTAGAAATATTCAGATCATCATTGTCTCATGAGTCTGCATATAATGAATATTCAAATTCAAGTTGTCTACCAAAATTGTATGACGTGTAGGAAATATGTTTTATGGGTGTTGAGGAATCAATCCACAATGGACAAATTGTGTAGATCAAAAAGAATAAATGGATACTCGATAGTGGATGCTCTAGACACATGATTGGTAATCCGAATATGTTGAATAATATAATATACAAAGACGGAGGACTGGTTAACTTTGGAGACAACTCAAAAGGATATGTGACTGGCATCGGCATTGTCGGTAACTCTGAAACTCCTATTACTATTAATGTTTTTCTAGTTAAGAATCTGAAACATAATCTACAAAGTATTAGTCAGCTTTGCGATAAAGGATATAAAATTAAATTTGAAAAAGATAAGTGTCAAATTGAAGATAATAATTCAACCATAATATTTGAGGGAATTAGGAAAAAGAATATTTATATTCTTACTATGAAAGTTTCAAATGATAACCTGTGTCTTTTGGCAAATACAAGTGACCCTTGGATTTAACATAAGAGATTTGGACATTTGAATTTCAAACTCTTATCTAGACTGTCAAAATATAATCTAGTAAGAGGTCTCCCTAAAATGAACTTTAAATTAGATAGTTTATGTGATGACATGTCAATTAGGAAAACTTAGAAAAAGTTCCTTTAAATTAAAAGATATAATTTCAACTTCAAAATCTCTTGAATTACTTCATCTTGATTTATTTGGTCCATCTCAGACTCAGTCAATATGTTTTTGTAATTGTAGATGATTATTCTATATTTACATGGACAATATTTTTGAAACATAAAAGTGATACTTTTGAATGTTTTAAGAACTTCACAAAAAGGATTCAAAATCAACATTCTGTAAAAATATAACCATCCTTAGTGATCACGGTAGTGAATTTGAAAATGAAAAGTTTAAGGAATTCTGCAATAAAAATGGAATAACTCACAATTTTTCATTTCCAAGAACTCCACAACAAAACTGAGTAGTAGAACGTAAAAATAGGACAATTCAAGAGTGTGCGAGAACTATGCTTTCAGATAGTAAATTACCAAAAAAAATTTGGACAGAAGCAGTTGTTACCGCCTATTATATTTTAAATAAAATTTTGATTAAATTTTTAACTGATAAGACATCTTATGAACTTCTTCACATAAAGAAACCTAAGGTATCTTATTTTAGAATTTTTGGAAGTAAATGTTTTATTTTAAATACAAAAGATAAGTTAGATAAATTTGATCCTAAATCCGACAATGCTATCTTTATCGGATATTCTAATAGAAGTAAAGCATGTAGACTGTTTAATTTAAGAACTAAAACCATCGAAGAAATAATGCATGTTTCATTCGATGAAAGTCTCAAAAATTTTGAAGATACAAATGATGAAGAGGAATTAATCGCTCAAAATCAAGGGTCAACTAAAATTAATAATGAAATTAATCATCCTAATAAAAAGATTAAATTTTTAAAAGATCACCCTATAGAAAATATACTAAGAGATATGCAATCTGTTGTTACAACTAGAAATCAACTAAGTAAAATGAGCAATGTAGCCTTTATATCAACTATTGAACCAAAAAATCCAAAAGAAGCATCAACTGTTGATTCATGGATTTTGGCTATGCAAGAAGAACAAAATCAATTCACTAGAAATGATATTTGGGAACTTGTTCCTAGACCTGAAAATAAAACTATAATTGGAACTAAATGGGTTTATAAAAATAAAATGACTGAACAATGTGATATTGTTAGAAATAAAGCCCGGTTAGTCGCTCAAGGTTATTACCAAGAAGAAGGAATAGATTGTGATGAAACCTTTGCTCCCGTAGCAAGATTAGAAGCCATTAGGATTCTACTTGCTTTTGCAAATCATAATAATTTCAAATTATTTCAAACGGATGTTAAAAGTGCCTTTTTAAATGGATTTGTAAAAGAGGAAGTATATGTTAAACAGCCACCACTTTTTGAAAATGAAAAATTACCAAATCATGTTTACAAACTTAAGAAAGCTCTATATGGTCTAAAACAAGCTTCTAGAGCCTGGTATGATAGACTAAGATCTTACTTATTACAATCAAACTTTGAAATTGGTAAAGTATTTTTTACTAAAAGAAATAAAAATGATATTCAACTAGTACAAGTTTACGTAGATGATATCATTTTTGGATCAACTAATTTTGAAATGAATAAAGAATTTTCTGAAATAATGACAAAAGAGTTTGAGATGAGTCATATGAGTGAATTAAACTTCTTTCTAGGATTGCAAATAAAACAATTAGATAATGGTATCTTTATCAGTCAAGAAAAATATGCTAAAGACCTAGTTAGTAAATTTGGTTTGACTACTGCAAGTGGAAAACCCACTCCCATGGCAACCAATGAGTACCTAAGTAAAGAAGATCTCTCGAAAGATGTAAATCAAAAATTATATAGAGGAATGAACGGATCACTACTCTATATCACTGCTAGTAGACCTGATGTCATGTTTAGTGTTTGTCTATATGTAATATATCAATCCCAACCTAAAGTGACCAACTTAATAGCTGTAAAACGTATCATAAGATATGTTAAACACACCTTTGATTATGGTTTATTTTATCCTAAAATGATTCTTTTGAATTAATATCTTATTGTAATGCTGATTATGCTGGTTGTAAATCAGACCGCAAAGTACAAGTGAAACTTGTCACTTTTTGGGGCATTCTCTGATTTGCTAGTTTGGTAAAAAGAAAAACACAGTTTCTTTATTAACAACCAAAGTAGAGTATATTTCTGTTCCTTTGGCTTGTTCTCAAGTAATATATATGCAACAAACTTTAAAAGATTTTGGTTTAAATATCTCAAAATCACCAATTTATTGTGATAATACTAGTGCAATAAATTTATCCAAAAATCCTACTCATCATGCTCGAACTAAACATATTAATATCAAATATCATTTTCTTAGAGAAAATATAAGTAAGGAAGTAATTACTCTCGATTGTATCAAATCCGAGAACCAATTTGCAGATATCTTAACAAAACCCTTAAATGAATCTATATTTACTAAATTAAGGAGAGAATTAGGTATTTGTTCAATAACCGAAATGTAGAATATAAATAATAAGTATAATTAAAAATTAAATTAAAATAAATCAAATAGCAAAAATATAAGTACCTTGTCGACAACCCTCCTTTACCCCTATCGACATATAATGATTTTTTTTTTTGTAATTTTCCGATCAAAATTCAAATGGGTGGTATATATTCTTCTTACTTTGAAATTTTGTTCATTCTCTCTGTTCACACTCTGATCTAACTTCTAAAAACAATAAAACAATGGCCTCCTCCTCCAAATCAAATAAAAATTCAACCTTTTCGTTTCCTTCTCCTTCCACCGGACCATTTCAATGAACTACGCTTGCACGAGTGATAAAAATGGAAGTTTCCTTGAAGGATGCACTGCAGCTTATGAATGAAATTCAAGTAGTGCAAGTCAGAATGGCTAAAGAACAAGAACGACAAGGTAAAATCCTTAGAAACTTGCAAAAGGTTCAAATGGACAATCACGCTAACCACATCTTGATTGATGAAGAATCTTTAGGTGTTCAAGTGCAAGAGGACGGCGAGGAAGAAGAAGAAGAAGCCCTCATGGAAGAAGAGCACGATGAAGATGACGACAAAGTTGTTTGTGTTGGCGAAGTGTGCTTTGACAACGATGGAAATCTAGTCAAACAACGCGGAAATTTCTGTTTCCACTACCCAAATTGATCGGTTCATAGATCTCCCGTTGTCAAGGATACACATTAGTTTCTTTTCTCTCTTTCTTATCGTTATATGATCTTACTTACGTTTCCTACGCAAAATGTAAATATAACAATATATAAGTAAAAATTGATTTGTGTTATTATATTCTCACATTATCACTATTATAGGTATTATCATATATGGATTCTTAGTTAGGATAGTTAGTAATTAAGGGCTAAGTTTTAGTTTCAGAATTAAGTGTTGATTATTTATGATAACACTCATTATAATCACATGTCATATAGTATTAGATTAAGGGGGAGTTGTATAGATTTAACTTTGTTTTTGTTGATGACAAAGGGGAAGAAGTATAATATAGGATAGATAGGCATAGATTAAGGGGGAGTTATTAGTTTTAGGGGGAGTTGTTAGGATAGAAGTAATATTTTATAAACAAAAGTTGCCATCATCAAAAAGGGGTAGATTGTTAGTCCCTAAGAAGTTGGTTTTGATGACAACAACCTTAGAATAAGATTATAATATATAAATACTAACATTATTGTTTAGATATATATGTATATGCAGGATATATATAAAGGTACCAAAGAATGAAGATTGTACGGTATAGAGATTCAAGAACTAGTAAACTCAAGGTCGAAGATATCAAGATTCAAGACTCATGGATATCAAGATTATCAAGAGTTCAAGATATCAATATAAGTAATTTAGTTAGGAATTTTGTTAAAACTCCTAGAAAAGCACTGACATCTTAAAATCCATTTTATTCGTGGAATGGAATCCACTTCGAGCCCGTTAAAGGGATGGAACCCTAAGTAGGATGGAACCTACAAAAAATCTAGTTGAACGTTGTTTTGTATCCATAAACTTTTATTCAAATGTTTTACAAAATTATATCTTATTTTCAAAATGATTTCAAAATCTTCTTTTTTAAAATAAAAGACATCCATCCTAGTTTTAAAATACTTTTAGCCTCAAACTAATCTTTATATATCAAATTATCCTTGGTTTTAAACTATCTTTTAATTATAATATATTTAACTTTTAATATTTATACTTAGATTTAAATATAGTAAAATTATATATATACCAAAATATTATTCTCTATACTTATTTATGTATTTTAACCATAGTTAGGTATATTTATAAAGTTTAAAATAGTTTTAATACAAGGTAGAAGTTATCTTCAAAGAAAAACAAATTACCAAAATTAACTTAGGCCTATCGACAACCCCAAGGAACCCTTGTCGACAAGGTGACAGTTTATTTCAAAAGTTTGAATTTCAAAGGAAGTGTCTATTCGTCATATCCTTTCACGAATGGACATGGTTGTTGTTAAATAGGGGTTGCTTTAAACGAATTTACATTCATATATACTCTCTGATTTCACTCCTCTTCTTCTTCCAAAGTTCTTTATATACTTTTTACCATTACTCTGCCGAAATCACCATTAAATCTAACTAGATCATCTCTGGTTTGATTCTGTATCACTATGTCAACAAGATCCCAGTGCTATTCAGAGTTATAGACTTCTTTGTAATCAATTGAGTGAGAAAAGGTATGACTGTAGCCTGGAAAATCAATCGGGTGAACTTGTTGCCCGTAAAATCAAGTATCTCTATCCAAAGGATTGTGAATCTGGAGCAGTGTACCTCGTGGCCTTGAAATCGAGGGTGTAATTGTAAGAATTGATTTTGAAAGGAAATATGTACTTGTGTTGCGGGACTGAATGTAGGGTAACTCCGAACTAGTATAAAATTCGGTGCGTTCTTTCCTTTATTGCTTTTACTTTATATCTGCATCTTTGTTTGATTCCGTGATCATATCTGTGTCTGAATATTGCATACATTTGTGTTCAAATTAATATAAACTCAAAAAGAATTAGTAATTCCTTGAAACATTATTCACCCCTCCCCCTCCCCCTCTATTGTTAATTCTAGCCTTAAGATCCGTAATCCGCATTTCTCACAAGGGCTGCATTCTTACCTCATACCAGAAGCGTTCGCCAAACCATCCTACGTAGTTCTATATTCTCCACCACGTGCACAGTTGTTAAAGTGGCTTCAAAATTGGCAGATAGTATGACAATATCCGACCCTGGTATCTTTAACAACAAATCGTTATATTTTACACACTGAATGGTTCTTTTACATTTCAAACAGTTCGTACTTCATATCAAAATATCATATTCACTTTCAAATCATAATCATTTCAAAATCATATTCACTTTCAAAATCTTTATTCACTTTAAATCATATCTTTTTCAAAATCATAACCACAAAATTGGTTAATCCATTATATCAAAATATTCGCATTTAAATCAAGTGAATCTAATCATAACAGTTTAAACTTTAAACAGTTTGAATATTGAAATTAGTTTATATATTGGAATAGTTATACATTAAAAATAGTTTATACATTAAAATATATTTATTAAAAAAAATTAATTTATAATAATATATATATTAAAATAGTTTATATATTAAAAATAGGTTATAGATTTTAGTTTATATATTAAAAATAGTTTATATATTAAAATAGGTTATATATTACAAATAGTAAGTGTATTAAAAATTATTAATATATTGAAATGGTTTATATGAGAAAAATAGTTTATATGTTAAAAGAGTTTGTATATAAAAAGAGTTCATATCGAAAATAGTTTCAAATTAGAATTGTTTCTTCTAATTTCACAAATCAATTCTAATCAACTTCAGTTTCAAAAATTCAATTTAAATCAATCTCAGTTCAACGATTTTAATTTAAGAAGGCTAAAGGTTTCTATTAAAATTCTCACTAAAAACCATTTCAATTTATATCGATTTCAAATCCATGCTTGAACTACAAATTTAAACCACTTCAAATTAAATAAGTTTCAAATTTTAAATATTCAAACTTTTAAATAGCTCAATTTGGATAAATTTCAATCATGTTTCAAATTCAACTTTAAGATTTCAATTTAAATTCTTTAAACAATTTACTTAAACCAATTTGGATTTTGAAAATAATACAGTTCATATAAATATAATTTTATCTCATTTAAAATAATATCATTTAACTGGATTCAAAAATTAAGGATTTAAAATCATCTAATTTAACCAATCCGGTGTCCGTATATAATTTTCTACCCTATGGTCAAGTGATACAGATATATAACATTTTATCCCGCAATAAATATAAATTTCCGGATATATATCATTTCAACCCGTATCCCGAATCGTAATTTTCTAATTTCATAAAATCGTTCGGTTTTATCATTTCAATCCATAACAATTTTTTCTCAATCTATAAGATTGTTCGTCTATGTATCATTTCAATCCATAGTGATTTTCCTAACAATAACTAAGGGAACTTGTAGTGTGATAACAACATATAAAATAAACATGACATCAAATCATCTACAATGTCAACAACTAAGCATCCATCACAATCATCATTCAAATCAACCAATAAATTAGAACAATTAACTGGTTATCATTATCAGATATTTAACTAATAATTTAAATATTCAATATAAATTTAAATGACAATTTAAATACCAAACAACAATCGATAAATTTCTAATCACATCATAAATTTAATTTAACTAACGTAAGATAATTTAGTATTCGTGAGTGAGTTAAATCACTCACCTTTGTACGAATCTGAAAGAAATAGACTTCTAATCAATAGCTCCTCTCTATGTTTCCTTAGTCTCCTTCTTGTTTGCTAGCTTTGTTCCTTAATTTTGCTTTTGGTTTGATTTAATTTAATTTTCCTCCTTATTATATTAATATATATATGTGTGTGTGTGTCTTTGTATATATATATATGTATGTATGTATGTATGCATGTATGTATTTTTAGAAGGTTTGGAAAAAAAAGATTTGAAAAGGAAGAATTGAAAAAAAAGGATTAAAACAAGAAGAACTAAAATTAAAGAGAAGATCAAGATTTGAAAAGAAAGAAGAAAGTTTGAAATAAAAGAATATTTGAAGAAGAAGAATATTTGAAGAGGAAGGAAAATATAAAATAAGGGAGAATAAGAATATTTGAAGAAGGAAAAAAAGAAGAAGGTTAGAATGGAGGGTAGGGTTTCATTTGCATCATATCTTATTTATAATATTAGAGTTAGGTTTAGGGCCAATGATAATTGAAAAGAGAGGCTGCTATTAATTAGAAATAAATGAAATGAGGTTTCGGGAAATGAAGTTGGAAAATGAATGAAAAAAATAAAGTAAATATGAACAAACTAGGTATTGAAATAATGTAAATATGAACAAAGTTTTTAAAAGTAGCAGGTATTAAAAGAGGAAAAAGAAAGAATTAAAAATATGATAAGTAGTTCATGTTTTCAAAATGGAAAAGCTATAGACAATGTAAATGGAAAGGAGTAATAGAACAAATGAGGAAATAATGAAAAGAATGCGGCAATTATTAATTAGAAAGGGAATGAAAGGACCAACTCTATACTGTAAATAAACTTTTGGAATTCAAATTTCAAAAACAATAATTCACTTAATTAATTTTGTTAACCACAAACATACCAAATTGACATTCATTAAAGATTTAATTAACACTCGATAAATTAACATAAATTCTCTACACGAATTTGTGTCGTAAATTAAAAGAATATACAGCATTAAGAACTTTTCATTTCCCTCTCTTTATGATTAGATTGGGAATTTAAACAAACATGTTAACACTTCGATTGAATGAATTACTAGGAATGCATTAATATACATTCAAAAATATGATAGCATAAACAAGGTATTATAAATAGGCATATAATATATATATGTACATCTTTATCGCCACTTATAGTTTACATTCATAAATATAAGGTATGAAAATAATCCGTATAAGGAGGCAATATATGTAAGAGTAAATTAAAAGAGTGAAGATGGAAAGGTAAATTATGTTGCAATTAAAATCTAATCAAGTCTAATGGAAAAGGACATAGTCAAGTGTAAACCTATTTTACTCCCTTTATCATCTCCCATTAACATTTAATTTAATACCGTATGAGATTTCAAACATAAATAATCCTTTTTTATGATATAATTGGACCTAAAACATAAGTTTATATTTAGGTATAAACATGTATATGGTAAACTAACATTAAATTTTGAAGCATGAACTGAATTAATTGAAAATAAATCACCTAATTTATATTTATTTCAATATATGTCTACAATCAATGTCTTCCCTCTTTTTAATAAAAGATTCCAATAAATTCTTTTATTTTAATTCTCACTCTTATTATTGAATAAACTATTATCTTATGAATATAATTAACATTAGTTTAAATTTTCTTACATATATAATATAAAATTACCATCTTAACTCATATTAACTGCAATATTTAATTACATCAAATTTTATTGATTTCCAAATTAATTCCAAACTGATTTAATCAATGATATGTTAATAAATCAATTTTTACAGCTTAGTAACTCATATCTATTAATTCATTGCTTACAACCAAGGGTTATAAAATACTTACCCAAACTGATTTCATTTTCTATATTAACTAATCTCAGTTTGATGCATATAATTTCACCATTAGTACAATATTTAACTCATTCCTTATTGACTTACAATTATTTCCAATTTAAGCTTAACAATTACATTCCCAATTAGGTTTACCATTACAGTTGATTGAAATCACATTAACAATTGTCAATTTCATTCAACAACATTATTAGATTACATTTAAAGAAATTCCCCTTTATAAATAATAAATGTAATCTCTCCTAATATTAAATTCCAAAGTCTTATTTAATTTAATATTTTTAATTATAAAAAATGTGAGTTGTTACAGTCCTCCTAGTGGCATTGACTCAACCCAGTGGCATTGATTTTTACGGCAACACTTTCTGATGACATCAATATTATCCACTTTGGCACTGGCGACATTGATATCTTTGGTACCAATTCTACATACTTCAACATTCATCCATAATTCTAGTATTTATGCCGCATACTTCGGCATTAAAAATTCAATTCCTCTCGCTTCGGCCTTAACAATTCAACGTCGCTTAGTTTGGCCTCAACAGTCTAATGTCACTCATTTCGGCCCTGAAATAAATATTTTTGCGGTATCAACTTCCTATGCCATTACTTATATGCGGCATTGATATGCCAATAGCTTTTGGACTTCGACCTTGATTCAATATCTGACACTTTCTATAAATAACAGGCTCTTCATATTTATAATCTTGAAATGATTTAGATCTATGGATTTGACTTTTATCTAGATTTGAAACTCGATTAAAAGTTATCATCGAATATAGATGTAGAATTGGAGCTGAATTGAATTTCTATGTCGGTAGAGAGAGAGATTAGTATAATTCGGGTTGAACGGAAATTCAAATAGAGAAATCTATGCGGAAGATGGACAAAATAAAAACTAAAGCCATATTGATAATTCTAAGTTGGGTAAACCATGGGTTAGAGATGGTCGAGATAGATTTGCACGACATTGAGGATGAAACAGAATCGCTGTTCTTCTACTTGTACCCTGCAAACAATTGATAATAATTATCTTCTAGATTTAAAATTTAGTACACAATGAATTTGATTTGTTTTCAAAAATATGAAATTCTAATTTCTTTAGGGTGTTTCGATCTTATTTTGAACATTCGGAAGTACAAACCCTTCTTTTAGCGCTAAAATGTTAACGAATTTCTTTGTCAACACCTAAAAGGTCGTGCAAGGTCGCCTATTCAAAGAAATTGGAATAGTATCCCTCGATTTCATGATTATTCATGAAGTTGTTTAAAATATGATTTATAAGTTCAATTTCCTTATCAATAGGAAGGATAGGAGCTATGCATATAAATTCTAGTTTAGACCGAAGCTCATGTGATTTTATAGAATCATAATTGCTTTGATCCCAAAGAGCTTTATTATATGCATATCTGTGTCCAGTAATGTCCAAAGTGCATAATCAAAGTACTAGGCACGTCAAAATAACAATAGATAATATGCTCAAGTTATATTCTTTGTTCAATCACGAACATCTTTCAAAATATGCAATTATCTAATTGCATAGGCCCTTATTTACAAATATGTCATCTTCTACCTCATTATCCTTTATGCCGTTAGTTTGTCTTCGAGCTCTCAATGAAGAGAACTTAGAGAAGATTCTAATTGGAAAAAGTGATGAGGGTGAGAAAGAGGTTAAGGGCCCTTTTCTATAAAGATTTATATCTCTATTTATAGTGGTTGGAAGGAGGTTAGTTTGCTTCCATTGGCAATGTGGGACTTTTGGTGCCATTTGTTGCTATCTCGGTGGTGGCCTCAATGGAGCTTATAAAGCCTTTGAAGCGTTATGGAGGAGAATACACTAAATCCTCTTGACCTTGCTTTTGTGAATGACTCTAATCCTCCTTCCTTGCATGGCTTTCAACATCGACATGCTTTCGGTTAATGTTTTTTGTGGATTTGATGGCATGCGACATTAATAAAGCATGGTGTGAATAACATATATCAAGGCATGGAATGAGCACGGTATTGTTTGAGAGATGCCATTAACTAGTGGCGACATGAGATTAAGTCATCATTGGATAAAAAGAAACACTAATTGAATGGGATATGGAAGAAGTGCGGCCTCGATGAAGGGTAACAATGACCGAGTACAGCATTGATACGACGCGTGCGATATTAATAAAATGCAGCTCTAATGATGTGCGGGATGAACTCTATGTGGCTTCGATCGAATGCAGCATAGATGTTATACGACATGGAAATAATGCAGTATCTTTATTAATAGTAAACCTTCGATATTAATTATTCTCTTTACCTAGCATTCAAAGCCTTGAACTTCGACATAAATCCTTATTTCCAGCATTGATTCCTTTGCTTGTATCCTTTGGAAATTATACGGATAACAAACATAAATATACATGTATGCATATAAATGAATTTAAAAATTAATATAAATTTAATTAAAATTATTTAATTAAATAAATTAATTAAAATTTTAATTAATAAATAACATACACATATATATGATACATGCGTTACACTATAAAAGTTTAAGTATATAATAAATATTTAATATAAATGTTAAATTAAAATAATATAAAATAAATTAAAATGTTAATGTTAACTCACCTTTTGGCAAGGCAATATACCCGTTAATTTAACCTAATTGACTGCACAAGACATGGCATAGTCGATGAACAAACAGCGCAAGACATTTAAAATATGGTTTCAACAAAGATCGAGCCTCTACAAGTCGTTTGGAGTTTTTTCCTAGTCATCCCTAGGCTTACTTTGGGTTTTCAGAGGGATTACTTCCGGTCTTTGGCGGAGTTACATATTTGCAAGTTGCTTTGAGTCACTACAACACTTGCTTCAAGTCACTGGAGGGTCTACTTTGGGTCAAGGAGGCGGCTACTTCGATTTAGAGCCCTGAATCGATCAGCAACCAGGGTCCCCGTCAATTTCATATCCATGCTATTTGTATCCATCATGTTTGCACTCGTTCCGTTCGTATCCATCATTCAAATTCATCTCTTAGATCGATCAAGGTTGTTCTCTTCGTATTGATATATGTTTCATATCGATCCATGTTAATATATGTTTTGTATCAATCAACCAGATGATCGATACGAAACCCAACCCTTTCCATCGATACAAAATAGACCTCATTTACCTACTTCTTATCGATCATGTTGATGTATATTTCATATCGATCAACCAGATGATCGAAACAAAATTATCACTTTCCATCGATACAAAGCCAACACCAGGTGATCGATATGAAGAGTACACGCCAACATTGATATGAAAGGAATGGTACAAGATGGATACGAAGAGTATGGTCAAACAAAAGAAGCGGTCAATGAGTGTGAAAAGTGGATTTCCCTTGAATTCTTGAACCACGTCATCGATCCACATTCAATCGATACAAATGGCATGCATACGAAGTAATCGATACGAGGCTATCAATATGAATGTGACAGCCTGCCTATAATATCAATGTTGGATCGATCATAACTCGAGATCTAAAAGCCAAAATGCCTTCAAAGTTTCACTATAGCTTGCGTACCAACAGAAGAATATTTGTGATCGATCCCATTTCTATTGGACCAATAAGAGATCGATGTGAAGTACTTATGGATCGTTTATGGATCGATTCCTAACCACCCCGAATCGATCACTTGGGCCTACCCATGGTAAGAAGGAGTATTCCGAGTTCAAATTCAGATATTTCTATTCCACTCCTATAAATAGCAGCCATGCATCCAAAAAAGGGATCCTTTTGGCTCTTCTAGGCCGTTACTTTGTTGAACTCCATTGTAACATTGATACTGTCGATTGTACTCTTGGAAATCAGTAGAGAATCATCAATAAAACAACAACTCTTCAAAGTGGACGTAAGCTATAATACCAAACCGCTATAAACCTTGTGTTCTTATTGCTTTCCTTTTTAAAAAATTTGAGTGTTCTTCAAAATTATATTCTCTACAAATTGGCTATCTATAACCTATGATTGTGGGTTGATGCTTTCATCTGCAATTGGGTGTTTGTGACTAGTTTTGGCACAAATAGTTAATTAATTGAATAAGATTTAATTAATATGATATTATATATAAAAATATTATATAAGTAGTATTGTAACAACCCGCATATTTTACGATGTATATTTAAATGTTTTATTTAAATATAGCATCGTTAGTTGGATTAAAGTCTGAAACGTGACTTTTTGTAAACAATCGAATACCGACTTGAGGCCACTTTAATTGAGTTCAAGTCGATGTTTACAACTTGTCTGAGTATAAACATTGTTGTGTTTGGAGTTGATTATTTGGGCTTTGGGTTGTGTTTTAGCCCATTAACCCAACAAGTTAACCCAAATTCTTCTACCTATACCCCCAACTCCTCTACCCTTCCTTCATTCCATTCATAATTTCCTAACACCCTCAAGCTAAAGGAGAAATGGAGGAAAAGAGGGCAAACTAAAATTCCTAAGCTCTAGATTCGTAGGAAATTCAAATTTAAGTTATAAAATCAAAGAGAAGCTAGGTAAGCATCCTCTTCATCTTCTTCATCTCCACTCCTCTTCAATTCTTGATTTTTCCTAAAACCTAATTTAGGAAAATCTTTGCATGTATTATTAGATTGGAGATTCTAGAGGTGTAGTTGAAGAGGAATTGATCTTAGCTTGTTTTAAAGCTTATCTTTTCTATTTTTGGGTTAAAGGTGAGTTCTTGAACTCACATCTTTGTCTATAGATTTGATTGTTGTTAGGTATGAATTCCTAACATCTATTTCTTATTCAATTTCTTTTGAATTGAATTGGTTTGGTGAATTTTCCTAATTTTGGTATTTTTGTAGTCAAAATTTATGAAAACCCTAGAATGAGTGTTTAGACATGTTGTTCTGGGTGAATTAAAGAGCTTTTAGCGCTGGATTGTCGATTGGATAAATCCCTGGTCGTCGTTGCTCATTCAATGCTTCCGAATCCGAGAAGTTGTGTAGGTTTGCCCATTTAAGGGCTTTGCAAATTTTGTTCTGCCATAGGCGATAGACGTCTGTGGATTATCCACAGACGTCTATGACCTTAAGGTTATAATTTTTCAAAACAGGGGACTGACGTATGTGGATTTCCCGTAGACATCCGTGGCTGTCGAATTTTGAAAATTGGCTTATTTTTATGCGGATTTTCGATTTATCGATTTTGATGATCCATATAGTTATTGTCAATCAAAAATCAAATTTGATGATTTCTTTTCTAGATTTTTGGTGTTTCCATTTGATGGATTTGATATCGATTTCCATGGTTTAATTCACGTTATTGAAATGTGGATTTTTGTGATAGATTTCTTTACAATCGTTTCTATGAATTATCACTTTTAAATACAAAGGTTTTATACTAGCAGTAAATACTAAAAAACTTTCATAAAAATGATTTCAACATTACTTTTAATACAAATATCGATTTTAAAACTATTTTCCAATCTATTAGTATATAAAAACGTTTACCTTATTTGGATGAGAAATCCAATTAACGACTTTGCAAAACAAGTGGTATGAATTGCTTGTGTTTACTTTGTCGGTTAGTTCTTAAACTTGTTCGATTGAAATCTCATGACCTGGGAATCTATAATTTGTTCGCAAATATTTAATTTAAGCCAGTGGTTATATGACATGAAGCTAAACTCATTTATTTACTACTTAGTATAATTTACACTTATTGATCAATGATGATCATTTTGTGATTTAGACTTGCGGTGTGCAATGTCACTTTGTCCATGTGGGGGAATATACCCCATCTATGGATCTTCCGCTCAATTGTCCGCAAGGGGGGACTATACCCTATTCTGTGGAGCTTCGGTTCATTTTTATGGGTTAGCGACCAATGGGATAGCGTCCCGTTTGTGATATACGTGTTGACGAGTTTTCATGCTCCCGTTTGTGATAGGCCTCCCCCCTTTGAGTTATCTAGATTTCTAAATATTGATTTTTAGAATTTTTGTTTCACCGATTTTTATGATTTGCATTTATAAGCTTTATCAATATTTGTGATTTGGTGAATAAAATTAAATAATATGATATTCTTTTTGGGTGTTTGAGAAAACTTGAGATATTGTATGATTTTTATTATTATCATATATATTTGTCATATCTCTTATCCTATCTCATCTTACATGATAGTTATAGCTAGACTGATCCATTATTATTTTTCTTCTTAAATAATACTCAGGTAAGACCGAGGTGTTTTAGGTGCTCCTACTTGACTTCTTTGCAGGGACTAGCTTTTGACTTTTGGCTAACTACTTTAGCTTGGTAGTTTTATCTTTCATGTATACGAGATAGTGACTCTTTGATGTATACATATTCTTTTATGTAGTACATGTACATATTCTTTTGGGATGTAGTGGATCTTGTATGACCACTGCTATGATGTTGACTTCTATGTATTACATTCATATCTATTTCTGCCTCTGTGATATGAATATCTGTGCCTAATTTTATATTACGATTATTTTGTATTATTTCCAAATGGAAATTAGCCACTGTGTAGCAGCTTTGAGTTTGTATTGAATATGTCGAATTTCCTCTTAAAATGAAATGCATCATATACTATCCGATATATCAGTACTCGCTCCAAGAAATTATACAGTTGGTCGCTCCTCGACAGCCTTATTATTCGCGATAATCGACGGCATTACCCAGTAGTGTCCTTGGTTAGTTAGAGTATAGAGGTGGGGCATCACAACAAGGTATCAGAGCCAAAACTTCGGAACAATATATGATATCATGACGAGGATCATTGTACTAAGTTTCTCTTGGGAATCATGCATTAGGATTTAATTCAAGTCTTAGGATTTGTCATGTTCTATGTTATTTTATGATGCCTTGTTTTATCAATCAAGCTTATTTGAATTCATTCTCAGAATAATATTTTTCTCTTCTTTCTTTCTTTTTTTGTTAAAGAAGAAGAGAGATGGTTAGACCTGGCCATCCTCGCACTGGTCATTCCAGTGGTCCTCCTCAGGATGACGTATTCATGTCTGCTCAACAGCTTTTGGATCTTGTAAAGAATGCTCAACTGCCGGTCCCATTCCTGAGCCTACTCATCCTAAATCTGGGTTTGCACACTTGTGCAGTGATTACACCAATTTGGGTGGAAAGCCATTCAAAGGTTCCGAAAGCATTATAGAAGTCCAAGCTTGGCTTAGAACTTGCGATCGCATCTTTTCTCACATGAAGCTATTGGATTTACATCGAGTTCAAGTGGCTTCTAGTATGCTGTAGGAGAGAGCATTAGATTGGTATGAGCTTTTAATTTCATAAATTGCTGAAGTGGATCTTACTTGGGAGCAATTCCGAGAATGGTTCGAGTTAAAGTTTGTACCTAAAGCAGAAAAGGTAACTTTAGCTCGACGCTTCATTGATCTTTTTAGGGTGAATCTTCTGTGATAGATTATGTCGCGTCTTTTGAATCCCTCTTTAAATATGGGGTCAAGTATATTAATACCTCGTTGAAGAAGAATCAAAGGTTTATCTATGGTTGGAATAAGAATCTCAAGAAGGCTTTACTTCTGAAACTAGAAGTGCCTTTCGATCAACTTGTAGATATCACTCTTCGACTTGAAGAGGCCGATAAGGAAAGTGACGGTGATGTTGGGGGTGCCAAGAAGAACTTCAACAACAATAAGAAGAGGCATCCCAATAATAAGTTCAAAGGCCCTAATCCCAACAAGAAAGGGAAGCAGCAACTTCAGTAGCGAAGACTCCTACCCCTGGTCGTGGAGAATGCTACAATTGTGGTTCTAAGGACCACTATACTAATAAGTGTCCAAGGTCCCTTACTTGTTGATATTGCAAAAGTTGGGGTCATCCTATATCTTCTTGTCCCAAACTTCAAAACAAGAAGGAGGGAAAGTTGAATGTTGTGAAAGCTCCTGGTAACCCATCTCTTAGTCAAGGTATTTCTCATTCTGTCCTTGATGGCATTATTATGTTTCATGATCATCCTATTTGAATTCTTTTTTATATGGGTGCATCTCACTCCTTCATATCAAAAGAACTTGTGGATACTTTGTCTTTAAATGTTATGGGCTTGATGACTTCGCTGAAATTGTGAATCTGATTGGTGGATCCATAACACTCAATTTATTTTGTAACGATGTTTAGATTAATTTATGTGATTATGCTTTCTATGTAGATCTGCATGTTATGCGTTATTTAGGTTTCAGAATAATATTGGGAATGGATTGGCTTAATCGTTATGAAGCCCACATCCTATGTCCCGAGAGGACTATCCATCTTCGACATCTCCAATCGATTAAGCAGATTTCTATCATTCTTAATGATTCCAATTCCAATTTGGTGGCATCCTTATTTTCTCTAAACCCACATAATGACGACAATGATGATTAGGAAGAAGTTATTTCCCTCGTTCACATTGTTTGTGAATTTTTCGATATCTTTGAGCCTGTTTTAGGATTACAACCTAAGCGAGCAATTGAGTTCAGAATTTATCTAATCCCTGGAGCTCTACTTATCACTCGTCCTCCTTATCGTATGTCCAATAAGGAAAATGTGGAGATGCGTAAACAATTATCCGAATTGGAAGCAAAATAGTTTATTCGATCTAGTTCCTCTCCTTAGGGAGCTTCAACTATCATTATGAAGAAATCCGATGGTACACTCAGAATTTGCGTTGACTACCGCAAGATTAATGACCTTACCATTAAGAATAAATATCCCTTGCCTCAGATTGATGATCTATTCAATCAACTTTGTGGTGCTAGAGTCTTTTCACAGTTAGACTTAGCAACCGATTTCCATCAGCTTCGAATTGCAAAGGATAGTATTCCTTTGACATCATTCTGTACTCGTTATGGATCCTATGAATGGCTTGTTATGCCATTTGGTTTAACGAATGCTCCAACTTATTTTGTTGACCTTATGAATCGAGTTTTCAAAGACTTCCTCTATCGATTTATTCTTATCTTTATTGATGAGATTCTTGTTTATTCTAAAATCAAGGAAGAGTGAAAAACATCTTCGAATTGTGTTGGAAACTCTTAGGAGAAACCAATTGAAAGAAAAATTTTCTAAGTGCCATTTTTGAAAATTTCATGTGAAATTTTTAGGACATATTATTTTTGAATCCGGAATTTCAATGGATCCTTCAAAGATTGAGGCGATTCAAAACCGGAAGAGACTAGAGAGTGTAATGGAAATTCGTAGTTTTCTTGGCTTAGCGGGCTATTACCGTCGATTCATAAATAAATTTTCTAAAATTTCCTTACCTCTTACTAGTTTTATTAAAAAAGGGAGTTAAGTACATTTGGTCGGATAAACGTGAAGTTGCTTTTCAAAAATTTAAAGAACTCCTTTTCGACGCTCCTATTCTTGTGATTCCCAAAGGGAACTAAGACTTGATTGTTTATACCAATGCTAGTCATATTGGCTTGGGAGCCATTCTCATGTAAGGGGAACATGTTATCGCTTATGCTTCGAGGCAGTTAAAGCCTGCCGAGACTAGATATGCCAATCATTATTTAGAGCTGGCGGCTATTGCTTGCTCTCTTAGGAATTGACGTTATTATCTTTTGGTAGAGAAATTTGTTCTCTACGCCAATCATAAATATTTATAATATTTATTCTCTTAAAGTAACTTAATTTACATCAATAAAGTTGGCTCGAATTCCTTGCATCGTATGATCTTGATATTCTTTGCTCTCCCAAAAAGGAAAATCGTGTTGCCGATGGCCTTAGTCGTAAGCAACAAGCAGTTATTTCCATGATGATATCTGAATGGAATGATCTTAAGACTTTATCCACTTGCGAGATTTGAGATCGTGAATCTGATTCATGTTCATCTCTTGTTTTATATAGCCTTAAGGCTTATCCTTCTCTTTTAGACCGCATCCTTGAAGCTCAAAAGCACGACTCCGAATTGGCTCATCTTAGCCAAAGTTGTAGAGACAACAATAATATTCATAGTTTGAAAGACTTTGAAATCGATGCTCATGGAGGCGTTCGAAAATTTGATAGACTTATTGTGCCAAATATTAGTGGTCTCCGTTTACGAAATTTTAGAAGATTATCATCGTTCTAAATTTATCATTTATCCCGGTAGTAGTTAGATGTACGCGGACATAAAGCGACTTTATTATTGGGATGGAATGAAATATGATATTGCTAACTTTATTAAGTGTTGCATGACTTGCCAACTAGTAAAGTCTGGGCATTAGAGGCCTGGTAGGTTATTGCAACCTCTAGACATTCCCGTTCGAAAGTGGAATCAAGTTTTCATGAACTTTATTGACGATCTTCCCCATTCTCATTCAGGCCATGACAGTTTATGGGTGATTGTAGACTTACAAAATCCATCCATTTTCTTCTCGTTTGGTCCAGCCAAACCGTACCTCTTTTGGCTAAACTCTATGTTAAAGAAATTGTTAAATTGCACAGAGTTCCAACTTCTATTGTTAGCAATTGTGATCCATTATCTACTAATGAATTTTGAAAAGGTCTTCAAAAATCTTTGGGAACGGAGCTTAATTTTAGCACCGCTTATCATCCTCGGTCTGATGGACAAATGGAGCATGTAAATCAAACTCTTGGAGATCTCCTTCGTACATGTGTTTTTTATTTTTGTGGAAGTTAGGAAGATTATATTCCCTTGTTGAGTTTTCTTATAATAACAACTTCCAATCTAGTATCGGTATGACACCTTTCGAGGCACTCTATGGAAGGCTATGCCGATCTCCTTCGTCTTGGCTTGGAACCGGTGAGAAGCGGGTTTTAGGTCCAGATTTTATTCGTGATGCAACAGAAAAGATTTACCTTATTCGTCATAGGATGATAGAAGCTCAGAGTAGGCAATAATCCTATGCCGATAACCAAATAAGGAATTTGAAATTTTCTATGGGAGATTTGGTATTCATTCGTGTTTCATCTATGAAGGGTGTATTGCCTTTCAGTCGATCGACAAAATTAGCACCTCGATATATTGGCCCATTTCCCATCACTGAACGCATTAGTCCCATGGCTTATTGCCTTTCATTACCAACTCAATTTTCCATTATTCATGACGTATTTCGTGTTTCTCGGCTAAGGAAATACCTTAGAGATTCTGATTCTATTCTTGAACCTAGTGTTATTAAACAAAATTGAGGTTTCGCCTAATTTGACTTATGAGCAACATCCTATTCGCATCATTGCCACAGAGGTTAAACGCCTTCGTAATAAAGATGGTCTGCTTGTGAAAGTTCAATGGTCCGTACATCCTAAGGATTGTTCTTGGGAATCCAGAGAATTTTTCGAGCGAACACATCCTATTTACTCTCTCATGCTCCTTAAGGTGAACTTCTCATTTCAATCTTCCTTTTTTGTGTTGTTCTATCACAAAATGGTTGTTACTCTTATTACCTTCTCAAATATTGTGAGGACACAATTTCTTTAAGGATGGGAGTCTGTAACAGCCTGCATATTTTACGATCGTATATTTAAATGTTTTATTTAAATATAACATCGTTTGTTGGATTAAAATCTGAAATATGACTTTTTGCAAACAGTAGAATCCGGACTCGAGACCTCTTTAGTTGAGTTCAAATCGACGTTTAACACTTTTTTGAGTATAAAAATTGTTTTTTTTGGGAGTTGATTAGGATTTTAAAAATTGTTTTTTTGGAGTTGATTAGGATTTTGGTATTTTCAATTGGGCTTCAGGTTGTGTTCTATCGCATTAACCCAACAAATTAACCCAAACTCTTCTACTAATTCCCCCAGCTCCTCTTCCCTTCCTTCATTCCATTCATAATTTCCTAACACTCTCAAGGTAAAGGAAAAAGAGGGGAAACTAAATTTCATAAGCTCTAGATTCTTAGTAAATTCAAATTCAAGTGATAAAATCAAAGAGAAGCTAGGTAAGCATCCTCTTCATCTTCTCCATCTCAATTCCTCTTCAATTCTTGATTTTTACTATAACCTAACTTAGGAAAATCTTTGCATGTAATATTTGATCGGAGATTCTAGAGGTGCATGTAACATCTATTTCTTATTCAACTTCATTTGAATTGAATTGGTTTGGTGTATTTTTCTAATTTTGGTATTTTTGAAGTCAACCCTAGAATGGGTGTTTAGACAAGTTTTAGGTGAATTGAAGAGCCTTTAAGGCTGGGTTGTCACTTGGCATAAATCCCTGGTCGCAAATGCTCAATCAATTGCTTCCGAATCTGAGAAGTTGTGTAGGTTTTCCCATTTAAGGGCTTTGCAAATTCTGTCCTGCTATAGGAAACAGACGTCTGTGGGATTATCCACAGACGTCTGTGACATCAGGGTTACAATTTTCCGAACCAGGGGACGGATGTTTGTGGATTTTCCACGGACGTCCGTGGCTGTCCAATTTTGAAAATTGGCTTATTTTTATGTGTATTTCCAATTTACGATTTTTGATGATCCGTATATTTATTGTCAACCGAAAATCAACTTTGAATATTTCTTTTTTGGATTTTTGGTGTTTCCAGTTGATGGATTTGATATCGATTTCTATGGTTTGATTCACATTATTGAAATGTGGATTTTTGTGATAGATTGTATTTACAATCGTTTATATGATTTGTCACTTTTAAATACAAAGGTTTTATACTAGTTGTAAATACTAAAACTCTTTCAGAAAAATGATTTCAACACTACTTTTAATACAAAGCACAATTTTAAAACTATTTTCCAATCTATTAGTATATACAAACCTTTACCACTTTCGGATGACAAATCCAATCAAACGACTTAGCAAAAAAGTGGTGTGAAACGCTTGCGTTTTCTTTGTCGGTTAATTCTTAGACTTGTTCGATTGAAATCTCGTGACAATTTTTGAGTGGAAATCTATAATTTGTTCGTAAATATTCAAGTTAAGCCTGTGGTTATGGGACATGAAGCTAAACCCATTTATTTACTAGCTTAGTGTAATTTACACTTATTGATCAATGATGATCATTTTGTGATTTAGACTTGCGATATGGAATGTCTCTTTGTCCACGTGGGGGGACTATATCCCATTCTGTGGAGCTTCGGGTCAATTTGTTAGGGTAGTGACCCATGGTCTTTTGATCGTTTGTGGAGCTTCAACTCATTGTCCACAAGAGGGGACTATACCCTGTTCCGTGGAGCTTCAGCTCATTTTTATAGATTAGCGACCCATGGGATAGCGTCCCGTTTGTGATACATGAGTTGGTGAGTTTTCATGCTCCTGTTTGTGACAGGCCTCCCTCCATTTGAGTTTTCTAGATTTTAAATATTGATTTCTAGAATTTATGTTTCACCAATTTTTGTGATTTGCATTGATAAGCTTTATCAATATTTGTGATTTGGTGAATAAAATTAAAGAACATGATATTCTTTTTGGATGTTTGAGAAAACTTGGGAATTTTTTTGATTAATTGTTATCAGATATATATTTGTCACATCTCTTATCCTATCTCATTTTACATGATAATTATAGCTAGAATGATCCGTTTATTATTTTTCTTCTTCAATAATACTCGGGTCAGTCCGAGGTGTTATAGGTGCTCCCACTTGACTTTTGAGCAAGGACCAGCTTCTGACTTTTAGCTAAGTACTTTAGCTTAGTAGTTTTATCTTTCATGTATATGAGATAGAGATTCTTTAATGTATACAAATTCTTTTGTGTAGTACATGTGCCTATTCTTTTGGGATGTAGTGGATCTTGTATGATCACTACTATGATGTTCACTTCTATGCATTACATTCCTATCTGTTTTCGCCTTTGTGATATGAAATCTATGCCTAATTTTTTGTTATGATAATTTTTTTGTTTTCGAATGGAAATTAGCCACTGTGTAGCAGCTTTGAGTTTGTATTGAATATGTCAGATTTCCTCTTAAAATGAAATGCGTGATATACTATCCAATATATCGGTACTCGCTCAAAGCAATTATACACTTGGTCGCTCCTCAGACAGCCTTATTTTCACGCTAATCGATGACATTACCCAGTAATGTCCTTGGTTAGTGAGAGCATAGAGGCGTGGCGTCACAAGTATGAAACATAAAAATTATATAATTATAAAACTTATATAATATTAATGTATAAACTAAAAATGGAACATTAAGAAACCCAAACAGACTAAAAGAATAAATACATACATAAATGTACGTATATCATGGTTTCAGATGTGTTTGACACTTGAATACGAGGGTATTTCATAAGAAATGCATCATTCCATTAGTCAATATCACTCAATATAATATATTGAAGGTTATGAATCTTTAATACCATATTTTCCTCTGCTATATATTTATATATTTATATATATTAATAAATTACTTGCATACTTCTTAGTTGTTGAGTAGACTCAAGATGGGGATGTTATGTGTAGTATTATTAATATACCGAATCGATGAGATAAGATAACTATATGTATTTGTTGAGTAGACTCAAGGTATATGTACTATACTTAAGCCATTGTGATATGGTAGGTACGAGTGAATAATTTCGTTTCGATTTATTAAGCAAACTCAGGGTTAAAGCGAAATTAGGACAAGCTACCAAATATTTACATACTTCTTAGTTTTTGAGCAGATTCAAGATGGGGATGTTATGTGTAGTATTATTAATATACTGAATCGCCGAGGTAAGACAACTATATGAATTTGTTAAGCAGACTCAAGGTGCATATACTATACTTAAGTCGTTGTGATATGTTAGGTATGAGTGAATAATTCGTTTTGATATATCACTACAAGAAAACTGCAGTTTGCCTACGCCAAAATGGCGTAGACGGGGCGTAGGTAAACGCAGTAACTACGTAACCCCTACGCCAATGTTAGCGTGGGTAAAACCTGCGTAGGTAATAAAACACCCATGTCTTACCTACGCCATTTGTGGGGTTGTTTTCTACGCCTTCCCTACGCCATTGTTTTCTTACGTTTTTCTTACGCCATCCACGTGGCTTTTTTTACTATAGTAAAATTAGATTTACCTACATCTTTCCTACACCTATTCTGAAGTCATTTTTTCATATTATAATTACTTTTCTTCCAATCAAACACAATATTAATCCACAAGACTCTACCAACATCAAACAAACACCATTATCAAATTAATCAACAAAAAAGATGTAACCTTAAATCATTCATCATCAATCAAAGTTCAAATATCTCGTCATATTACACAATCAAATCAACACCAAACAAGTTCTCATATGTTTAAAAAGTACGATAACATGTTCATAATACATAACATCATATGGATACAAGAATAAGAAAAATACCATCAACCCTAGTCTCGACGACTATTCGACTCTCCATTAAATCGTTGTCGAAGCATCTCACATAGTTGTTCATACTGCGTTTTTAACATTTGAATCTCTTCTTCTTGACGCTCCACATTCTCCTCCAGTTTCGCTCTAGTCGAAGCAAAGGGTGATGTTGTAACTATAGTACTGTTCATAAGATTAATAGAACTCATGCATATAAGAGTGCCACCTTTAGTTATTTGAACAGGACAATCAATAATATCTGCCCTATCATCAACTGCTTGTTTATAAGCCAGATCAGTGCAATCTGGGTAAGAAATAAATCATCAAATATGCATAAACTTGTAATCAGAAGTGTCTTCACGCCTCTTCTTTTGCTTTTGGTGCACAAAACATCACCGCCTCATCAACTGCTGGAAAGATCTTTTCTTGACCTATGATCTCTGTAAATTTTGATGTTCTCAGCTTTTCTATCACTACAGGCCCAGGATTCGCCAGTAGAAGCTTCAATTCAAAGAAAATTATCAAGACATGTGAAATATTTGCTTTGAACTTTTTGGAAAAATGTTTTCATTAACTAACCTCAATATCTCTCTTTTTAAGTGCTTTGAACAAGTCCTCTAAGGCGTGGAGGCCACTGGTGTCTATATCAGTGACAGCTGCAGGAAAATGGATGCGAAAAAACATGAGTAAAACATACATAATCTCAAGGAGAGAAAAATAGAAACTAATCCTTACGTGACAACACTACAATCAATAAATCGATTCGAGGCAAGTGTTCACAGTTTTCAATCTCTGTTCGCTGTTTTTTTAATCTATTTATATCTCTGTTTCACTCCTGTACATTTTGAAATACATTACATTTGCCTTGCATTACATACCAAATCACAACTCTTGCAACCCAACTTCACCATCACCTGCTGCAATACCACCCTCTGCCATCACACTTAATTTCCTTCATTCTCATCCACAGCCACAAGCATCTCCTCACCAAAAATCCCCTTCAACACTACGACCTACCACCATCGCCTGAAGGCCCTAAACCAATCTCTGACCATCTCCGCTAAAACTACCACACCCAAACGCCTGAAAATCACTCACCAATATACAACAAACCCACAACCCATAGACCTGCTGCCACATTTCCAACTGATCCACTTCCTACCAATCTCTATCAACAGCAAAACTTCTCAACTTTCCTCCTACAACTCCACGCACACTTCCTCCCATCACCACTGCACGCAACCCTAATCATGGTACAAGATTAAAAGAATGATAGGCCAAAAAGAATAATTCTAGAACATCCATGCTGCTGTGGTTTCAAATACACGCTCAAATATGATACAGAAATATAATCTGCTATGTGATCATCTTCCTTGCACAAGTCCACTGAAAACTTGACTGTTTCCTGCCAACGCAGCTTCCCACTCTATCGATGACAGCAGAATTTGGGAGAGCGATATTATGACTTGCTTCATATCTGGCCTCAATACAGGATCTTCATCCACACATTGCTTTGCTACCATCGCCATCTTTTACAGTAAACAAAATTACATTTTGTTTCAATAATTTGTCTTAAAAGGATACTGGCATACTTTTTTAATACCAAATCATATTCACATATTGTTAGTGTTTGGGTAACAGTGAATGAGGAATAGTATCTCACCTGCTCTTGTTTTCTTGAAATTTTAAACTAGCAATGTTATCATTTCAAGATCATAGATGCTTGCAACAAAATTTGGATTATTATTGTTTTTTGCCTGGGTAAACAACCAATAAATCAATTCAAAATTACCTTATATACACAGTCCCGAGGATACAAATCCATCAAGCTTGGATCAGCGTGCAACTTCAAACTTGCCATGTTGGTCGATTCGGAGGAATTCTTAAGAGCTCCTAACATCTGGAAACTATGGTAAAGATATGATGTGGTTAGGTAAATAGAAAAAAGGAGCTTACAAAAAAATGTTTTTGCACAAGTTTCTTCCAAATTTCAATGTTTTGCTCCATTATGAATCAAAGTCCAATAAATTTGACCTAATAGTATTAAATTTTGAACAAGCCCATGCAAGCTAAGACCCACCTACACAAGTCTTCAGTATTTTGATTCTGATACCGACAAATACATGAGAAACAAATGAAATTGCTGCCTTTTTTTAGTCTCAAAAGTAAATGATATTTAATGAAATATTGAATCTTTAACTTGTATGATTTATTTTCTCGTATTAAGTTTTAACATTGTTGACAATGCCCTTATGCAATAAAGAGCATTGCTATTTTTGACAAGGCATCTATTGGATGTTTAAATCCAACGTGTAAATAACTAAGAGAAAATGGATGAAAACATTATAAAATGCCAAGTAAATTGTTTTCTTACAACTGACGCCAAGGATCGCCTGTCTGAATTGGTGAAAACCGTCCCATCTGTTTTTATTATGGCCTCTTTACCTGATATCAGTTCAAAAAGTACAACACCAAAAGTACAACCCCCATGAGTGAAGTGTACCAGCCGCTCCTTCACCGACACCTGAGCCAAACCGCCTCATCCTACGCAACTCCAGACAGATTCCAACACACAACAAAACTGCAAACACATCAACAAGCCGCAACCTCCACCTGCATGTAGTTTTCATAGAACCCCAAACAATCTTCACCTAAAACTCCTTCACTAAGCAACAGCTATCCTATCAGCAACTTCAATTTCAAACAGCACTTCCCTCAACCTAAAACCTCACTTCGACCACCTCTAGATACCAACTACCTACTTCAAACACTACAATACCTTTAACAAATCATCATTCACAAAACTTTGCCATAAATTCAAACAAAGTTCTCAAAAAATAATTAGTACAAACATTAAATTTTAAAAGGGACCTGCGGAAGGAGGAAGAGTGGGAAGAAAGAAAAAGAAAGGGGCAGAAAAATAAGTAAAAAAAATTCAATCCAAACCCCTTTCGATTCTTGAAAAATAATTAATGGCGACAGCAGATATATTACTTTCGAATCCAAATTCGAATCACGGTCCAAAACCATTCAAAAAAAGAAGACCGAGATCCCAAAAGCAAACAACCTGTGACCGAAACCAGCAATAATTGATTGGAAACGTTACGATACTGAAGCGAGGCGAGCGATAGATCACAACTCAGTGCTTACAAAACCATTCTGAAACAGGAGTTTCCATATCAAAACTTAAGGCTTTTCTGGTACTTATGGATTTCACGTAGCGCGACGGTTCCAGGCATGAATCGGCGAGGCTTCTTGACACCGTCGGTGGACGAAGCAGATCTGCGAGCCTTTCCCTAGGTCATGCATCGAGCTGCCTTCAAATCACCTCATCGAGCTGCCTCGAGCACCGCCTCGTCTGATTTAATTTTTTGTTTTGGGATTAGCCTCGAGCAGCCATTCTCTGAAATGTTTTTTTCGTCCCGTGCGTGAAGAAGAGCTTGGCGAAGGAAGATTAGGTTTTTTTTCTGTAGAATAAATTGGGATTAGGAGGATATGTACAGGAGTAAGTTTTTCTAACGGAGATGTAGAAACGACGTAGGAGACGCCTTGATTATTTTTCTACATATTGATGTTGGCATAGGAAAGACGTAGGAAATTTTCTTACGTCTTTCCTACGCCTTTATCTCTTTCTACCTATTTCCTACGTCTTTCCTACGCCCCGCCTTTTGGCGTAGGAAAGGCGCAGGAAATTTGGCGTAAGAAATTGAAGTATTTTCTAGTAGTGTATTGAGCAGACTCAAGGTCAAAGAGAAATTAGGACAAGTTACCTAAGGGTTAGGAGTTGTATGTGATACAACCAATAAGAATTTATCAATCGTTTATGGGGCTATGATTAGTTGAGCTGACTTAAGGTCAGAATCCTAAGATAAACAAGTCCTAAGACCTAGTAGTGAAGTCAAAAGACTTTTATGTTTTGCTAAAGCTTTGGTGAAAAATAAACGACTAGTGGGAGCCTTATTAGGATATTGAAATGATAACGTTTAACCTTTTTAATATTGAAAGAACTTATGCTATATAATGTTATAATAATCTACGATGATAAATTTGTGCATTTAATACGGTTTATAAAACATTTATCAATTAAGATATAAAAACGATTTGAATCAAAGATTAACAAATAGAAATATAAAATATACTTATTAATAAATGCTTTATGTTGTAGGTTTCTATACTCATGCAAGTACCTAATTTTACAACTACTTAATACGTTCATAATATGATCGCTTACATGTATATTGGGTTATGACGGTGTATTGCAACCTATGAGTTATGAACTCACAAGCGATACGAGAATATGGATATTTAATCCATATACTATCACATATAAGTGTTATATGGTAAGCAGTCAAAGTTTGTAATGTAGGATACTTCGATGAAGTTGGTTCATTTGAAATAAGCCCATAAACAGTACTATGTGATCAAGTATTCAATTTGATTGATTACAAAAGGATAGTATTTTGTTAAATGTAACACAAGACCAAACTACAATATAAATCTATGAAATTAATCATTGAAATATACGAATGTGTACGAGTATATGTGATTTAAGGCATAGTGGGATGAGGGGAGTGAATATTCACTCCTACTTCATAAAGATACATCATAAACGAGAACTGTAATAATAATATTTGATACTTAACATTGGAATAAGAAATATGATTTCTATTTCAAAATGTGTTTTCATATAGAAAATTGTTTTTTATAAAATTTATTTCTTTGAGTTAAGATATCTTATTAAAGAACTCTTCGCTGTAAACTAGTTGCAATATATGAAATAAATAAATCTATATTAAGTGAATGATGGACCTCCGAATTTAGAATGCTATTATAGTAATGTCATAAATAGTGGGAGCATGCCATATAACACTTGTTGAATGCATCAATTTACGAAAACTGTTTTCGTAATACATACCGAACATTATTTATGAAATAATGACTATTTTTTATGCTGACTAAAAAATAGACAGTTATACTTAGTGTGAATATTATGAATTTTCATAATGAAATACAACTACAATATGGTATTTGTTCTCATAATAAAAATGATGCATTAGAAAGTACAGAAGCATGTAAAATTATTCACAACTATTTTGGAGTTATAGACTTAGCCGTAGTTTTGAGAAATAATTTTATTACATGATTATGAATCATATAATATTTGTTAATTATATCTCAAAAAATTAAAGGCTATGCACCCATTTGGAGCATCACAAGAGTCGATGGACTCTTTCGATTGACACATATTGATGTACACAATCGCTGATCTCTTAATAACAAATCAATTCCATGTACTTTGTTATACTTATCGTTGATTTATCACCAAAATGGACTTGTGTATATGATACAAATGTAGTATGTTTATGATAAGATCATAGAGTACAAAACAAAAGTAAATAAAATAACGTGCAGTAAAATAAAATGATTTGATTTGACTGAATAGCTGAGTACATTGGAAAGAATTCTGAATGTAACTAAAAATTAATAAAGATTCAATCTCAAAATTCACTCCTCCTTGTGGTACATAATAATGTATCGATAAGAGGTATCGAACTTGGTTGGACAAAGTACGACTGTGAATGAATTTGAGTTAACTTCTTTCTTCGAGGTCATATACTTAAGAGTAGTACACAAGGTTAATATTATTTCATCTAAATAATAGTTTGCAAAATCATGATGGATAAGGCTTTATAAGAAACCCCAACATATCTTAGGTCAAGGAGTTGGTAGGCTATGCGAGTCAAAAGTCTACCAAAATAATTATTGGTAAGGGATCTTGTATGCATCACCCTAAAAGGAATTTAGGAAGGACTGTCACTGGAAGACATGCTTATATTTTGAACATAAGTTTTTTTAAACTAAACATAAATCAGTTTTACACAAAAGGAAACTTATAAAATGTTTATGGTATTCCATTGCGTTAAGAAATATTCGTTGTTTCAAGAAATACCAACTTCGTAGTAAAAGAATTTCTTTGAGAAATTATTGGTAGTAAAATGGAATTGGTTAGATCCAAAGTTAAAACTGATTCCATAGGATGAAATGAAATTAACTGACCTAAATGGACATATCGCATTAGAGAGTCTAATAACTATTCTCGCATAGTGAAGAGAAACTACGAGTTTCTTGCTAATGTCGAAAATATGTAATCCTTGGTTGTTGAAATAACCATTAGAAGTGTTGACTCTATGATATGGTATGATGTGCACATCTAAAATGGATTCCTAGCACATTATCAGAATATGATTTTGGTAGATGTACCATAAAAGGATATGATCCATCGGCTGCGAATGTGTCTTCGAGAGCAAGAATGTTGCAGTTGGAATATAATGAGCAATGTTGATAAGAATAACCTTGCAAATTTCAATCGTTGAAATTAGCGCAATAGATTCAATACTCAACGTTAAGTTAATTTGAATTTACTCACAAAATTATCATTTGGTATGACTTTATGTTTGGTCCATATGTATTGAAACCGAAAATTCCAGATAATGATTTAGAGTAAGTTGTTTACATATAATAACCAAAATGCTCGAAGTCAGTAGAAGAAATATTGAGTTTGTGAGTCTTTGGATATGATTTAAGAAATGATATTAAGTGTCATCTTATAAGCATCAGAATTAAACAAATATTTTGATAGAAATATCAAATAGTTTGATTATCCATCAAAATGCAGAGGAAGTTTGTGTTCATAAGAAAGAATGTTAAAAGGTACATTGATATTTCTAAATTGTAAGTAAACAACACATTGCTAATTTTAATGATATATTTGTATTAAAATTAGCTTCAGTAATTTTAACACTCAACGTTGGGATATAAATTATGTCTTTTATAGCGAGTATAAGAGATATTAAGAATGTCCCAAATCGATATGCAAAGGCACCTTATTAAATTGTTTAATACGCAACATGTGAGACGAATTCCTTATGCATGGCAATAGGAATTATCATATATGTTATGTTGTCTGTGATATCATGATTTGTTCATGTATTTGATACATGAAGCAAACATTAAATCCAAATTGATATAGCTGAATGATAGTTTAGAGCGTTCTTCTATATTTACGAAATACTAAATAATTGTTTGTAGAAATAGTAAACTCCTTGCGAAGAAGTGTTCGAATTTAAAGTTTCATAAGTGGTATTGAGTATGATATGTCAATAACAAACTCAATTTAAGAATATTCAAATTGGATATGTTCTAAATGATTGACTATGGCTGATTCAATGAAAAAGCCTAAGTACATTGCTTTGAAAGGCACGGTAATAAAAACGATGTATATAAATATAAATACATAAGTCTACAACTGAGCTGAAGATGATTTTGAATATTGAGAATCCCATAACATTGTTATATTATAATAATGTTACAATATAGTTAATAATAGAATTCAGAGCTCACTAGAAGTCGAGAGACATTCTCTGAATCGCTCTACGTGATGAAGTTAGAGAGAGGTGATTGACAAAGTAGATAATTGAAACATAATAGCATATCCATTCATAGAGGAACGGATCCATTTATTTTTGAGAAAACCAATTGATAAGTTGTAATAACATCCACAATTGACACTAAGTGTGTGACGGCTTGTCATTTCGAACCATTCAAATCGACAATCATCCATACATGTCAGACTTGAATTGCTCAGAACAAAAGATTGTTAATTTATATTTGGAAAAACTTAGTATATAGAGTAAATAAATCAATTACAGAATCACAAACATAGAGTTTACAATAATAAGCAGCAGAAATAGATAAACAGTAGTTCATGAAGCTATTACAAACATCAGAGTCCGGAATAAAATACAATAGAAAATTCCAAGTACAAAGAAGTCACTAATACGAATCAAATAACAAGTCTGAACATAAACAACTGAAAATAACAGAAATAACTGAAAGCTGAATAGATAAAAGATAGATCTTCAGGCAAAGCTCCAAGCTCCAAAGGTGAGTCTGAAATGCTGTGGCACTCTATCTAAGCCAAGCATAAAGAAAAACACAAAACGCTCGAGTCATGATTAACATTCTTATGAAAGTAAATCAACTCAAGTGAAATGTCCAAGTGAAATGTAAATAACTTAAAGGATGTTTGGGATTTTCAACTTTTAAGGATCCGTTAAACTATCTACATACATAATACAATACGCTACATAGATAATGTCTACAGTAAAGTAAAATATTAAAATACCATTAAGGCATTACCCATATCCACCTTAACACATTTTTATATGAATGTCGTAGTCTATACAGTATTTGTAAGCTCCTCTAAACCGGTAGGATATCAGGGAGCATTCCATAGGTACGGTACAAACCAAACTCGTAGAAGGCGCGATAAGGCATGTGGCAAGGCCTGTGAGGCAATGCATAGGGTAGGATTCTAACATTTTGTAGAACCCAGCTGGTGGTAACGCATAGCTGCTACTCCCATCCACCTCGAGACACACTACCATAATCGAAGGTGCACCCAATCAAATCATAAAGTAATAGAATGGTATCGAAGAATCATGCTCGATCGGAGGTGCGACCTCACTTGGCCCAGGTATAGTTGTAACGACCCGGATTTTTCGATGATTAATTTGGAATATTTAAATGGTCTTAAATATTGGATTTGGAATTATAATTTAGTTAGTAAGATTTTAAAACTGAAAATTTCAAGCGATTTCGTAAATTTTTGAAATTGTCGATTTAATTGACGCGTTAAAATAGCGATTCGGGGCATAGTCTTGGAATTCGACGAAACCAGTTCCATTGGATTTGTAATATTGAATTATTGTCGGATTTTAAAATTCGTAGCTTTTGGATTTACCGTTTGGTCGTGCGATCTGAAAACACCTAGAAATAATTTAATTGAATTTGATTTAAATAGTCAATTTAAAAAGATATCTTCTCCATACGACCAAATTAGACCTCAAGACTCATTCCATTGAGTTTGGAGTAGCGGTATAACATTATGAACATTAGGAAACATGCCTAAATAGAAGGTCAGGATTTCACGGTATGTGATTTGAGATATTTTGAAAATAATAATAATAAAAGTAAAATCAAATCAGGTCCAATCTTGAGTCACCCTAACCATGTCTATCAACCAACCTACCCATTCATTACAGCACTCCCCTTTCTTTTTATCTTACTTCATAAAATTTAAAACAGAAGTATGAAATCGAAAATCTTGCTCTCACGAAAAGAAAAAAAGGTCGTTTGAATAGCGGGTGCCCGGCATCGAGGCAGCTTCAAATTCAAGCTTATCGACAAACGAGGGGAAGGAGATGGTGTATCGTATTGAGCAAGCTAGGGCTTGCGGTTCTGGATCTCACAAGTGCTCTGGAGGGTTAGCAAGCAAGGTTAGCAATGGCGGCATGGTGGAGTGCGAGGCAGGTGTAGATGAAGGAGCAGTCGAATTTTTGCTGGGCCGTGCATACGTGGGGCTCTCATTTGGATATAAGGTGAGGCTGGTGCTGATTTTTTTGTTGAGTCGACATGAAAACAAGGTGAAGGATTCGAAAAACCTTCTCTTTAGTGACAGACCAGCTGCTGTATTCGGCTGCAGAAACCCTGAGGAGATCCCATGGGGTATATAGCTATTGATAATTTTAATTAATTAAAAAGGAATGCTTATAAAATTGTATAATGATTATACGAGGTACAAAAATCATTGAAACAAGACAAGTACGGATTCGTAGATGAGAAATATACAAGCTGGAATTAAATTGGAACGATTAACAAACTCGAAAATCAAGGTGAATAAATCTCACTCATTTTTGGATTGCTGGTTTAATTTCAAATGTTGAAAATTTAATTATTGGTTGATTGAATGATTTGATAATTATTATTATTAGTTGGATGTTATAATATATATATAGTAATATATTAGTAGTTGGATTTTTTCCTACCTATTGGAGCGGGTGAGACCCTATGCGCTCCGCATAATAGCGGATGGCCTTATATTACCGTGATATCCCGCCTCGAAGCGGGACTGGTATTTTTATGTTGAAAATTTCTGTGGATGCAGGAAAAATAAGTTAGAGGGATCCAACTGGATTCCTCTAAAATGCTGAATTTAATTTCATATATAGTGATATATGATTTGTTTGATAATATGTGATAGATTATAGTGTGATTTAAATTTATCAATGCTATGATATCACTGGCCTAGATTTTGATATTTTAAAATACCATAAATATATATATATATATATATATTGAATTTTAAAAGAAATTAAAAAGGGATTTTGGAGGTGAAGTATTTATATAGAATTTTGGATTAGTTAAAAGAATTGATTTGATAAAATAAATGGTTTGTCTTTAAATTTGTATTTAACTACTTCGTGGTATTGTAAATAGAGATTTTGGAATAATATATATAGGGTTTTAAATAATAATTATTAAGTGATGCTTGATTAAATAAAAAAGGTTTTAAAAATCGAGATTTTAAACGGTTTGGAAGAATGAAAAAGAAATTTGGAAATAAATATAAAATTGGCTATACTAGATCTTAAATAAGATTTAAATTACGAAATGGAAGTAGAATCGTGATTTGGATGGTTTTGGAATATAGTTGGGTTATTTAAGAAATTGATTTATAAATGGAATTTAAGTTAGAAATCAAAGTGATGTGAAGCCGTTGTACGCTGAAAATGAGACTACGGGATTTATAAACAATGTTTATAAATAAAAGTTAAATAAATATCGTATGATAAATTGAAGATATAAATTCACGTTAAGAATTTATAATGAGATGGGTGAAGCGGTTTAAAAAGTAATGGTAGATTTTACCTTGGAGATCTGAAAAAGGTATTTATGAAAATGGGATGTAAATCAATTGGTGATAGATCAAGAGAGATTTATCAGTTAGATTGGTTATATTGGAATTGAAAAATATATTTTTATCGAGTAGTTGAGTTGGTTCAAAAAGAGGTTTTTTAATTATTGGACTAGGCAATCTTAAAAAAAATTAGCATTGAGAATTGGTGTTTCTAAGTTAAGTAATTATTTTAAATTGTTTAAAAGTATGTTTAATTATTAACTAAAGTTACTTATAATGATTTGTCTTAAAGATTAATTATTAATTAATCAGTATTATTATTTCGAAAGGGTAAATTATTCAATATTAATATTGTTTTATATGATAACTTTTATTTAAGAATATTGCCTAAATTTAACGTGGAAATTTTTATAGAAATTTTATAAGCATTATTCTAAGATAATTTCTAAATAAAGTTATAGGAAAGTAAAGGTATACTTCCATGGCGGAATTGAAAGGCAGAGATTGCCTATAATTAAGTTCGAATTTCTCTGGGATAGAGACGTAATCATTGAGCTGCGAATCCATGGTAGATACTGCAGCAGTGCTTTCCATATTTATTTTAACATGCTTTCAAATATTTTTGAAAGGAATGGTTTGTAAACATACTTATTTCGATAAGATAAGTATATGCATTTTTGGTAAAGAGATTTAATTTATCAAAATATAAATTAAATAAGGCTTAGTGGTTTCAGTAGGAAATGGAATCTTTGGTTGAATGATTGTTTATTTAATAGTTAAATAACCGACTATCAAATCTGACTAAAAACATAACTGTTGGAAACTGGGGTGGCTACAACACAATGTCGGATCTTAAGGCTATTCAGACACTAGAAGTGGTGAAATGTGCATTAACTACTTGCTTATGAATATATAACTGTATTTACTCAAATTGCAAACAGAAAGAAGTAATCAGAGAATAAGTAAGTTATAAAGTAAAATGCAGTAATGTAAATAACACCCGGATTTTTATATTGGTTCGGATTAACCAATCCTACATCCAGTCCTACACTTTATTATGCAGAATTCCACTATAATCGCTTGCTTTCCACAGGTGGCAAGAGCCGCTTTACAATCTTGGTTTCACGGGCTACAACACACACCCTCTTGATTTTACAGGCTGCAAGAATACCTTCTCCTTATCACCGACAACAAAATATGGCAAGTAGTCGTATCTTTAATACAGATTCTTGCAGATTCGGCACAATGATCCTAAAGACCTCCAGTGGCAATATACCTTTGAATTCTTTGAGGAACAGGATGAAATTAGAGAGAGAATTGTGTGAATTAAAGTACAACTCTGTGATATTGTGTGGTTTGCAAATCATTGAAGAATTGGAGTTAAACAGTATTAATTTGCAAGGAGATTGAAAGAGTATGCAACGGATTTCTTTTGCAAATGTTTGGAGAAGAAGGAGTAAGAGAAAATAGGAATTCTTGATGATAAAATTCATTTCCAGAGGCCTTTATATAGTGGTTGAAGAGATGTGTCTTTTAGTGAAGAGGAGGGAAATGTCTCTTCATTTAAAATTTGAAATTATGAGAAACAGCTAGCATGTCAACAACCCCCTACCCCCCTTGTCGACAAGGACGTGTTGCAAAATGAACAGTAACACTAATAAGTGTTACGAATTTTCAGCATTTCAAATTACCTTATATCTATGGATTTTTGTGATTCGGTTATGGTCAATGGTTGATGATCTTCAAGTATAATTGCCATGAGATCTTTAACAAGATATTCTAAGGTTCAACCAACTCCTCATCACTTCAAACACCTTTATACTTCAGCATTCTTCTCTATTTGGGTTTTGTTCTTCAATTGGTCTGATTGACCTTCTTCTATAATTCATTTGTTTCCACTGTATTCTTGTTTATCTCTGTAAATGTCTCCATAATATATATAATATGACTGCATAACTCAAAGATACGTTAGTAGTAATATTTATGTGGTTGTTGTCATCAAAATCAATACCTAGGGTATTAACAATCTCCCACTTTTTGATGATGACAACCATATAAATATTTGAGAGATAAAATATAATACTCATTATTTGACTCCCCCTAACTCTATGCACTCCCCGTATCATTTTGCCTAGTGTATTTATACCTTTTCTCCTCCTTTGTCATCAACAAAAAGGGCGAAAAAAGAGTCACTTCAATCACTACTAGACGATATGTAGAGTTTGTATATAGAGATAAATACTTATAAATCAAACACATGAGGGGAAACCAAATCAATTCAAAACATGAAATAAATTTATCTGATAATAAGATGAGTTTTAGAGTTACCGACTTTGCCGATACCAATAACAAATCCTTTTCATATTTATCCAATTTTCAATAGATTTCTTGTCATATGCTTTGAGCATATGCTATCTGATATACATTGTTTGGTACCTGAAAAATTATAAAATATGCACACTAGTACCCTTTTTATTCTGGGGTCCATGGGGTTAAGTTTTGGGATGCCAAACCTAATAAGAGTTTGAATGGCCTTTCAAAATATAATCACTAAATGAATGAACCTTATTAATAAAATTATCAATATATTTTTCTTTTTCAATATCATCCAACCTATTTGGAACCCTAAATTAATGAATCTATTTGGAGGTTTTAATTTTAATTTCCTAGGTTTTCGTTTGAACTTGATAGTCGTAACAAACTTAGTATTTTGAATACCATTTTTCTTTGATTTAGCCTTAGAGGTGCATCCAAGTCCATGTTTATTCCTAGTGTGTTTAGATCCAGATAATAATTTTTCTAGATTATCCTTCCCTTTGTTAAATTTATCAATATCAGTTGTCATTTTGTCAAAATCCTTATTACGGTTAAGAATAACATTGTCCAGAGATGTTATTTTGTCATTCAGATCAGTGATCTGTGACTTCATTGAAATGTTTTCTGATTTCAAGGATTCATTTTCACTTTTTAATTTTTCAAAACTTCCAAGTGTCAAATCCTTTTCATCATTATACCCATTAAGTCTTTCAATTTCATCTTTTAGACATTGTTTTTATTTAATTAACCTTTCAATAAATATTTTTAATCTATCTATCTCTCCCAAACTATTGTTGTACTCTTTCCTAAGTACTTTATATCCTTGATACATATCATTCAAAAAATTAGTAATTTCTTTGTTAAAATTCCATACCTGGTCATCCTTTTCCATGAAGCACATGTTGGCATTTTCTGTTTCTGAATCACTATCACTTGCTGATGTATCTGAATCATCCCATTTTGCATTGAATGTCTATTTCCTCTCCTTATTGAAAGTGTTTGACTTTGATTTCTTTAGTTTGGGACAGTCTCTTTTCAAATAACCGGGTTTATCACATTCGAAACACTTAACGACATTTCCATTTCTAGAATTATTGTTGTTAGTTTTTCGAAGTTTGTTTGTTATCCAATACTTCAAGAATTTCTTGAACATCTTGGTCACAAACTCGATATCATCATCAATAGCATCATCATCTGGTTCATCTTTGTCGATCATAGCATTGAGTGCTAGTGATTTCTTCTCATTTGCCCGATTCTCTTTGCTAATCTGCAACTTTACTTCATAAGACATTAGGTTACCAATTAAATCATCTATTTTCATAATACTAATATCATTGGCTTCTTCAATTGCCAGAGTCTTCTGATCCATTCACTAGGAAGTGAATCAGGATCTTTCTGACTTGGTCTTCTTCAGTAATTTTCTTTCCTAATGATATTAAGGCATGTACTATATCTTGAAATCTAGAATACATATAAGAAATAGACTCATTTGGTTCCATTTGAAAGAGTTGAAACCGGTTAGTCAGTATAGATATCTTTGTTTGTTTTACTTTATTGGTGCCTTCATGTTTGACTTGCAGAGTTCTCCAAATTTCATATGCAGAATTACAAATAAACACTCGATTAAATTCATTTCTATCTGAGGAGCAAAATAAAATGTTCATGGCCTTAGAGTTATTAAGTGCTTGTGTCTTTTGGTCTAGTGTCCATTTTGAATATTCAGTTTGAGGCTCAATGTATTCTATTTGGGTAATGTTTCAAATATCCAAACCATTAGACTGCAATTAATATTTCATCCTACAAGCCCAATATGCATAACTACTGCCATCAAATAGAGGGGGCTAGTGGTAGATTGCCCTTCTACAAAAGTGTTAAAAAATGTGTTACTAGTGTCACTAGCCATTTATACTTTTCAAAAACCAAGTTACGAATTTTTGAAAACCAAGGCTTCGATACCAAATGTTGGAAACTACAACATAATGTTGGATCTTCAGGCTATTCAGACAATAGAAGTGGTGAAATGTGTATTAACTACTTATTTATGAATGTAAAACTATATTTACTCAAATTGCAAATAGAACGAAGTAATCAGAGAATAAGTAATAAAGTAAATTGCAGTAATGTAAATAACTACCGGATTTTTACACTGGTTCGGATTAACCAATCCTACATCCAGCCATGCACTCTATCATGCAGAATTCCACTATAATCGCTTGCTTTCCACGGGTGGCAAGAGCAGCTTTACAATCTTGGTTTCACGGGCTACATGACACACCCTCTTGATTTTACAGGCTGCAAGAACACCTTATCCTTATCACCAACAACAAAATATGGCAAGTAGTCGTATCTTTAATATAGATTCTTGCAGATTTAGTACAATGATCCTAAAGACCTCCAATGACAATATATCTTTGAATTCTTTGAGGAATAGGATGAAATCAGAGAGAGAATGGTGCGAATTAAAGTACAACTCTCTAATATTGTGTGGTTTGCAAATAAGTGAAGAATTGAAGTGAAACAGTATTCATTTGCAAGGAGATTGAAAGAGTATGCAATGGATTTCTTTTGCAAATGTTTAAAGAAGGAGTAGGAGAAAATAAGAATTCTTGATGATAAAATTTGTTTCCAAAGGCCTTTATATAGTGGTTGAAGAGGTGTTTTTTTGGTGAAGAGGTAGAGGGAAATGTCTCTTTATTTAAAATTTGAAATTCTGAAAACAGCTAGCATGTCGACAACCCCTTACCCCCTTGTCGACAAGGGTGTGTTGCAAAATGAACAACAACACCAATAAGTATTGCGAATTTTCAGCATTTCAAATTACCTTATATTTATGATTTTTGTGATTCGATTGAGGTCAACGGTAGTATAATTACCATGAGATCTTTAACCAGATATTCTAAGGTTCAACCAACTCCTCATCACTTCAAACACCTTTATCCTTCAGCATTATTCTCTAATTGGGTTTTGTTATTCAATTGCTCAGATTGACCTTCTTCTACAATTCATTTGCTTCCACTGTATTCTTGTTTATCTCTGTAAATGTCTCCACAATATATCTGATATGACTGCATAACTCGAAGATACGTTAGTAGTAATATTTATGTGGTTGTTGTCATCAAAATCAATACCTAGGGTATTAACAATAACTTTGGAAATATCTAGAAGAAACACGGGGATTATATAGTACAGTTACCGTTGGAGGTGTTATACAGTATGTATAAGCTCATTTCTTCTTCTCAGGACGATGATAAGGAAATCCATCCACTAACGGTTAGGAGATGATCTTCGATCTTATTACATCAGTTTATCTCTTAAATAATCGAAGTTGAGTTTATCGGAAATATCGAACGTTGTTTCGAAGAGAATGGGGTTGGACAAGTTATCTGAAAACCACTTCGATCCAACGAATATGTTTTCAAAGTGAAGACAAGAGCATGGAATCGAAGATGGAGCATTGAAGTGCAAGGGCTAATCAATACTAATCCTGAGGATGATTCCAAAATGGATGTAGTAGGAAGAGCGCCTTCGGTTTCCTTCAGACCCAGAACGAACATGTATGGATGAATGTTTCCAGCACATTGTCATTATAGGACAATGAACATTCCAAGTATAAATTCCTTAAAAAGGTAATTGTTGCCTCACGCCTCATCAACTGGGAATGACTGAAAATCAAAGGAGATGCAGCAAGGCTAAGTGTGTCGCACCCAATTAGGGTATGTTATCACCTTTCTAGATACCCTCAGATATATTACAAATTATGGATATGGTGGTGCATGGAAAAAGAGTTCTTAATGTAGGTGGGAACACTCGGGGTGGTAACATATTCGGTATAATCCAGGTTAGGGATAGGACTGGTCTTGTGTTGTAGGGGATCCCGACGAGGTCCTCGGTACATTTTTCTAGATGTGTACTATGATAGGTGGTACTTCAGTGCCTAGTCATTGTATAGAATCCATTCTCCAATAAGTGCCCTATGGTTTTTATTGTGCCCAACTATGTTGAAATCTGAGATGCAAGCATTTCAGCTATTTGAATAAGTATTCGTACTTAAACACTATCATAATATTAGATGGTTTTGATATAAAATGTTTTGGTTATCGTAAGGTAAAAACCCATCGTGTTTATGTGTGACGTGTTCTTACAATATACTTTTGTTTTCAAAGGTTTTTGATAACGTAATAATTCAAATTAACTGTGTTTGACTCACGCTAGTTTTCCAGACTTACTCGTGTGTTACTTTATTATAATGCTCATGTAACGACCTAAATTTTTTGTCATCTTGAGTTTTGAATGTTAATTTTTTATATTCAATAATATGGTAGTTTATCAAAATAAAATCCCCATTAAGTGATGATTGGTGATAATATATAACTTTAAACCAAGATATCAAGAACAACAGAATTTTTATATATATGATTTGAAAACAAATTTATAGAAAATAATGTAATGAATATGAAGAATATATTATATATAAAAATGATTGACTTATGAAAAATATTATGTATTATAAATAGAGAGAGTTTAAAATTGGGTTTTTTCTTGTGTCTACACACACACATATTACTTTAAAAAGAGTGTATATTTATATATATAAGATCAAAAAAGAAAATATGGTATTTGTAAATAAACGTAGTATATTAAGAATGATGTATGTGTGTATGTATTGAAAAATGAAAGGAGTAAATATGAATGAAAATATATATAAGAACCTTATACGAAAAAAAAATTATATGTTAAATATGAGAAATTTATAAAATCATTTTAAAAGGGGGAGTCTTTTACAAAATAGTGTTTTGACAAAAACTGTTATTGTATACATTTAAAATGAAATAGCACAAATTTTCATTTGCTTTGAGTTGTTCAGTTTTAAAATATAATAAGAAGAAATGTAGAGCAAAAATGTTGTTTTATTTAAAAATGGAATAGCAAAGTTTTTTGTGTTTTAAGTAATATTTTTTTTAAATGACAAACTTTTATTTTATATTCTAAAGATAGTTTGATATGACTATAAAGACTTAATGTTTGTTTTAAACCACTTTATGTTTCTTGTTTTTTTAAATTGTATATGTATGAAGCTTGCTGTACAAATAAAAAGAAAATTCAGCAAAGTAAAATACAAAGTAAATAACATAGGCAAAAAAGAAGAAAAGGTAAAATACGTAAAAAAAACATATATATGTACATATAAGCATGTTTGTTTCAAAACAGAAAGGTTAAAAAAATTTCTTCACTTGTTTTCAACCTCAAAATAATATATCAACTCAAAGTTACCAAATTTCAATCCATCATTGTACGAACATTGTACAACAAATCATTCCTTCCTTAAGCCAAAAATTTATACGTATGTATCATCACTCATTCTTGCACACATATATATATATAAGGTATGGTTTGAGGGTATATGCCTGAGTTCTGGAAAAAAAAGCCTGTAAAACAAAAACAACAAAGCACAGTGAAAAGATAAAGAGGCGTTCTCTTTCACATTCAAAATCAAAGGCAAGGGTTTCAAGTTAAGATTAAATGCTAGGATTCAACTAGAAGACTTCAAAAGATTGCAAACATATTTAGGGTGAGAACTCAATTTTTGAAATGGCAGTACATGGCATATACATCTTTGTTTTGTTTCACAGAGCATACTTTTGATGACTGCATAGCTTTTAAAAAAATTTCTCTCAACCTGGTTTAAATTTGCCGATGACACCAACTGATGAAACTTTTGTTTTTGTGTATAGATTGTGTTAAAAATGGTTTGAAGCTTGTTTATTGTGTATATTGAGTGATATTTCGAAAATACAATAACAAAACATATTTTTGACAAAATCCAACATTTTTTAAATCATTGAATCAAGAATATAATCGTGGCTGGCATGTGAAGATAGGATTTTTGCGAAAAAATTATGATTTTAAGTGGCCTAAATCTCAAGAAATGTTGATTTAGTCAAATTACATTCAAAAATTAAATTTCGGTGATTGGGTCGTCGAGGGGAGGCGAGGTTTGGCCGAAGAGGGGCGTCGCATCATAGGGAAGAGATTCACCATGGCCAATTTTGGATTAAGGTCTTATATTGGGGTGAGGTGATATTTTTAGGGTTCAGGTCGGGTCTTTATTGGATTTAGGAAATGGGTTTCATGAGTGCACAAGGCGTTGAGTAGGGTCGTGGTGGGTTTGGAGGTGCTCGGGGTGCTGGAGATTAAAGTGGCACAGGTGGCACGGGTTATAGGTGAGCATGGTGGTCGTGGGAGGAGGTTCGCTGGTTGCGTTAGATGTTATAGGGTAGTGTTTCGTTTGAATTGGACAGAGGTGTGTCGGAGGTGAAGCAAGGGAGTGGAAATGGCGAGGGTGGTCGGGGGCGTTAGTAAGTGGATTCGTTTGGTCGGATTGTAGTGGGGTTGGGTTGTGCACATACATGAAGACGTGCATGGTTGGTTGTCTAGAATGAGAGAAAGAGGGGGAAGAAGATTGCCACTATAGCGTGGATGCGGGCGTGCTGCATTGGGCTCGGCCCGGTTGTATTTGGTGAAATCGTTGTTCGAATCATGTTTAAAAAAATGTTTAAAGGGAAAAGAAACTGGTTGCTGGAAACGTGAGAACTGAAAATTGGAAAGATTGGGGAAGAAGGAGAATGCAGGTTTAGGTGTGTGGGATTGGGCTTCGACCCAAAAGAAATTTGAAGGGAAAAATTTTCTTTGGCAACTAAAGAATTTAATTTTTCAAAAACTGTAAGTCCGTTTAACGTGAAACTTTTTGCAAAGGGTTTGTATAGATGAATATTACGTCGTCGTACGAACTGATGTCAAGTTTGGATAAGTGAAAATTCTAAGCAATTTTAAACGGATGGATTTTTAAAAATCAACTAAAAATAAGTAATGTTGTTTAGATTATATTACCCGTCTATTGAAGTAATTTTCCCCAGTTAAAAATAATGATGAGTCAATTTAAATTAATTACGATGTTTTGACATCTATTTAGCGGAATAAAACACCATTCCTCTAATTGTATTAAAATAGATCCCTATTGGCAGAATAAATCATCATTCTGCCGTTATTAGTGAATATATCTATTTTTGAACATTTGCTTGCAGACATAAAACCTTGTTCTGCTATTAAATTGTACGGACATCTATCTATTTTCTTGATAAATTATACTGGGCAATATGATGTTAAATTGATTGTTAAAAACAGGTTGAGCTAATACCTGTATCTGTTATTCTGGACTGTTACGGAACTGATGGTAATTTGATTTAGTATCGTTGAAAATAATAAGTCTTGTCCGATTTGGAGGTTGACTTTTGAACCAAAATTGTTTAAGGATGATTATTATTTATAAATGATATTATAAAGTTAATTGGTGAATATTTGGTAATGATTTAAAGTAATTATTTTATTATCCTAAAAAAAATTGTTTAAAAGGTATTAATTATTGTTTCAAAGGTATTTAATTATTCTAATTGTTTAAAAGTATATAAATTATTAGTAAAAGTTATTTATAATGATGGAAGGTTAATTATTACTTAAGGATTAATTAATATTAAGCTATTATTAGTATTTCAAAGATAATTTGTTTAAAAAATTAATTATGTTTCAAAAATAATATATTATATAGTAAACGTTTATAAAGGAGTGTTTTACTTAATTAAAACATGGAAAAAAAATTATATATAAACTTTATAAGTATTATTTTGAGATAGTTATAAGAAAATGTTTCCAGAAAGTAATGTTATACTTTCATGGCGAAATCGGATGGCAGAGACGGCCTATAGTTAAGTTTGGATTTCTTGGGATAGAGACAGAAGCTTTGAGCTGCGAACCCATGGTTGATACCGTAGAGCACTTTCCCTATTTATTTTAAAGGTTCTCAAATATATTTAAAGGAAATGGTTCGTGAATATGCTCTTTCCCATGGGATAAGTATATAATTTTTGATAAAGAGAATTAATTTCATTAAATTTTAAATTAAATAAGGCTTAGTCATTTCAGTAGGAATGGAATCTTTGATTGAATGATTGTTTATTTGATAGTTAAATAACGACTATCAAATCTGTATCCAAAACCTAACTTTGGAAATATCTAGTAGAAACACGGGAATTATATGGTACAGTTACCGTTCAGGTGCTATACTGTACGTATAAACTCGTTCATTCTTCCAGGATGATTTTAAGGAATTCCATCCACTAACGGTTAGGAGATGATCTCCGATTTTATTTTTGTCTGTTTATTTCCTAAAGAACCAGGGTTGAGTTCGTAAGGAATATAGAAAGTTGTTTCAAAGAGACCGGGATCGGATAAATTATCCGTACACCACTTCGATCCAACAAATACGTTTTCAAAATGAAGATAAGAGCATGGAATCGAAGATGAAGTATTGAAGTGCAAGGGCTAATCGCTACTAATCCTGGGGATGATTCCAAAATGGATGTAGTAGGAATCATGCCTTCGAATTCGTTCAGATCCAGAACGAACTTGTATGGATGAATGCTATCAGTACATTATCATTGGAGGACAATGAGCATTCCAAGAATAAATTCATTTAAAAAGGTAATCGTAGCCTCTAGCCTCATCAACCAAGAATGACTGAAAATCAGGGGAGATCCAGCAAGGATAAGTGGGTCGCACCTAATTAGGGTATGTTTATCACCATTTTGGATACCCTCGGATATTGTTACTACAGTGCGCAGAAGAACTCGGAAAGGGTGGAAATACCCGGGGTGATAGCATATTCGGTCTATTCAGGTTCGGGGTAGTTCGGTCTTATGTTGCAGGGGATCCCGACGTGGTCCTCACTACATTTTTCTAGACGTGTACTGTTGTAGATGATACCCAGTGCCTAGTCATTCGTCTGGAATCCATTCTCCAATACGTGCCTTTACGGTTTTGGTTATAGAGCCTAGTATGCTGGAATTTAATTAATGTAACAATTTCAACCATTGGAATAAGTATTTGTACCTAGACACTATTATAATATCCATGGATTTTCTATTCAAGGTTTTGGTTATCATAAGGAAAAAACCCATCCTGTTTATGTGTGGCATGGTCTTACGGGAAACCTTTAATTTTAAAAGGATTTTGAAAGTTAAAATGAATAAATTTCCTTATGTTTTAAATTCTCACGCTGGTTTTACCAGACTGACCCAGGCGTGGTTTTTCTTATATGCTTGGGTCAGACCGAGCATATTTCAAGGTTTAGCTGGAAGGAGTAGAGTTGAGAGCCTAGAGTCGTATTCACATAGATGATTATATTCTATTTCATTTACTTTTGTTTACCAGAAATTGTAAGGACGAGGAGTTATAACTGTCCGTGCTATATAGGTTGGCATACTCTAATTGTTATCTATTATGTAAATATTATAGTTTGTTTTATGTAAAAAAAATTCTACATTTTAGATTATTCGTTTCCGCTATGAGATTCTCTACTTTCTTTCCATCTTCTTTCTATTTTTTTCTACTTTCTTTTTCTTGTTATCCGCCTTTCTGTTCAGTTTGGAGTGGACAAGTGTGGTAAAGTGTTCGTTCGGACTATAAGGAAAAGTGGATCGTGACATTGTGGTATCAGGGCTTAGGCTGAGTGAATACCTAGGCTTTGGTGGGTTACTCATTAGAGATAGGGCCATTAGTACCCTAGAATGAGTTTGAGCATGTGTATATATACAAGAGTGCATATTTGTTAGTGATATAAAATGCTTTATATTGTGTTAATTGATTTGTTGAGTGGCATATGGATTCTGGTCAATATGAGTAGCTAATATTATTGATAGTGATCTCTAAACACTTGAACAAGGCTAATGGACACAATATTGTTTTAAGTGGGTAAATGGAATAATTTTACTCGGAATATATTTTATATATTAACGGCATGATTTTCAAAATATATAGTATTTTGAGGTGTTGTTTGATAAGTGATGATAATATTTTATCATCTAGGATATGAGTGGTCATGGCCATCTAGTTTTGAGTAACCTCTATTGCCTGGCCTTCTGAGTTGAGTATTTCATTAGAATCTGGGTCTTGTAGATAGAAGCCTCGAGCTATAAAATAAGAAAAGGAAAAAAATATTAAGTAAATTTTGTTACTAAAAGAAATGGGAATATTTTTAGATAAATATTTTAGGAAGATTTTTGTTAGATGAATGACAATTTTATAAAAAATTGATTTATAAAAGAGATGTTTGAGATTTTAAAACTCAGTTAATTTCGAAAAAAATGTTAAACAATTTTTTTAGGAAAATGCTTTTGGTATTGCTTAAGTTTTTGAATGGAAGCAATTTAAAAAGGGAGAGTTATTTGAAATGTATGCCTAAATGTACTCTTTAGCATATATGAATTTCTGAAACCTTAGGACCTCATTCTTGGTTCTTGTTAATTGATTGTAGAGAACACATAGTTTGTCCAGGGAGGAGCACTTTCGAAGGCTAGGAGAGTTGGCGATCATGACTTAGTTAACAAGATTATGAAAGATCTTAATAAGCCATCAATATATGAGAAGGAGTTGGAGGAGGAAATAAAGCCTATCAAGCAGCCATTGTCTCATGAAGAGGAGCCCGAGACAGAAGAAGAAGAGGAATTCGAGCAGCCACTTAATCGCTTTTATGAAAATTCAGATAAATCTCAAATTACAGACTTAAATCAAAATTAAATATTAACTATATAACTTTATTTAAATTTGAAAATATTCATTTAATCACTTTTAATTAAATCAAATTATAAAATCATAGCTTTCAAAATCTCAAAATCAATAAGTTTCCATCAATTCTTATTTATATTCAATTCTCAAACCAATTAAATTACAAATAAGTTTTAGTTAATCTTCCCAGCCTTAATTTATTAAGGTTATTACAAAATCTATTTCAAAATATTAATATAAATTCAAATAAATTTTTAAACATATTATGTATATATTAGTTAAATTATTTTTTATTAAATTAAATTAAACCTTTTTATTAAATCTATTTAAATATTATTTTATATATTTTAAAAAATAATAAAATATAAGTAAATCTTAAAATTTACATTTTCACAACTTAACTTATAAATTTGAAATTTTCTAAACATATAATTTGAAGTCTAAATTTTACACATATTAAAATCAAAATCTTTATATTATATTTTAAAATCAAAATCATATATTTTCTTTTAAACTTTAGAAATCATTTTTCAAAAATACACCAACGCTGTTCATATATAATTTTCTATCTTATGGTCAAGTGATACAGATATTTATCGTTTCAATCCATAATAATTTAATATTTACGGGTATATATTATTTCAACCCGTGATCCTAAAATTTCAAAATGAATGAAATCGCTTGGGTTTATCGTTTCAACCTATAACGATATTCCCTAATCTATAAGATCATTTGGGTATGTATCATTTCAACCCATGGGGATTTTCCTAATTAACTGGGAACTTGCAGAGTGAGAACAATAGAATAATAATAAAATAACATAACATATCAATGATGAGCATATATCATAATTAACAAATTTAAATATAGTATATACACAACATGTTATGGTATCATATATCAGTTATGGGTGAACAATTTAAATAATAACATATCATATTTAACAATTTAATTACTAACAAATTAAATTTTAACAATATATTTCAATTGTCATTTCATGTGAATTAAATTTACTAAATATAAGAATGTTAATCGTGAGTGATCGCTCACCTTATGAGGCTATAGAAAATAGACAACAGAACAAGATGCGATTTTAAATCATGAACTCGACAATCGACCAATCCAAAAGACAATTTCCAAAGCAAAAGCAAAGCTCGCCTAACAATGGAAGTGGAAGGTCGTGATCGCGGCTCAGCTAGTGCTATGCAGACAGGTGGTGCCAGGCTGTCAGTGGCAAGCGGCTGGTTCAGATCAACATATACTCAATATTAATTTTTTTCCATAAAACTTTCACCACAGTTGTAAACCAAATTTAGACCCCTCAGTAAAACCGAAGTAACCTATGCCCAACTATCACTTTGGTTTTCACCTTTCTATATCGACCAGGCTACTCGAGCGGTGAATGGAATGGGAAAGCGGATTGACGTCGTGGTTTGTGGAGAAGGGGTGTTGGTATGGCATGGCTTTTGGTTGGCTGTGTGATGGGCTTTGAGTGCTACAGTGGGTTCGGAGAGGTGGAAGGTGGTGAGATCTGGAAGGGTGTGGCTGGGTTATTAGCGTAGGCTGGGTCTGCATGTGGAGGTGGATCTGGTTGTGGGAGCTAGGTTTTTTGGGTGAATGGAAGGTGAAGGCTATGGGTTCAAGTGTGCCAGGCGGCTGTGAGGATATGGGGAAGGCCGGAGATGCTTGCGGATTAAGGGGAGGTGGATCGAAATAGTAGAAATCTAGGTGGCGGGAGGTTAGTGGTTTGTGGTGTTCTCGGTGGAAGGAAACGGGGCAGTTGCGGCCATTGGAAGCCAGGGGTATGTCGGAGGGAATGGCACAGTCGGGTGATCGGCAGTAGTTGTAGGCGGAGAAGGAAGGAAGGCCGAGGTTTGGTTGTGGAGAGAAGTCGGCTGTTATGGGTGGAAGGACGTGAGGTCGGAGGCTCTCAGGTAGAGCAGTTGGTGTTGGACGTAGAGGAGCAAGGAGGAGTTCGGCGTGTGATGCTGCTGCGAGGCAAGATGGGGAAGAGACTGCTTGAGTTCAAGTTGTAGATCGGCTTCAATAGGGAGAGGGTGAGCAAGCTTAAGGAGAAGCGTGAAGGTCAGCGGCTAAGCACGGTGATGCAAGTTTGGGAGAATGAAAGGAGATGATGGTTTCATAAAACAAAAATGAGAGCAACCTTATGTATTCATTATATTTTTTTCTCTTTTCAAAAAAAGCAATAGCATATCCAATAGAGAATAGAGAAATGAAATGGCACAAACCAGAGAAAATATATTGAAATAGTGGAATAAAGAAAGTCAAATTACTAATTTCTAGGAATATTAAAAGTTATAGCTGTTAAATTTCTTATGGAGGACAATAAAAAGGACATGGAAAGTGAAAAGGTTCGAAACGGGTACCGATATGGCTAACCGTTCCGTAGATTTCACCGTGTACCGGACGGTGAAATGCACAAATGAATATACTGCGGAGATCAGCACGACGGAACAAATAGAATGGTACACAAATATGAGTGATATGACCCATCTATCAAAACTCGATATTCGTTGCCTAAATGCTGCTAAAACGCCGAGAATAATATAAATGGAGCTAGAGCAGTTCAAATATGCTGAAACGAATTATGACATCTCACTCATAAAATGATTTACAATTTTATTATATAAAATATCCAGATTTCAAAAATATTTTATTACCAACAAATTTAACTGATTTTAAATTTAAAAATTGTAATTACACAATAGAACAAACTTTCATATTTTCTAATGAAAATATGACATTTGCTACGTTTAAATAGACGTATTTCAAATATCAAATTTAGTGCAAATTTTTATTATATATTTTCATAAATTTCTTAGTTAATTACGTTATTTAAAATCGTTAAAATTTCCAAGTCGTTACACTCTCCCCTACTCAAAACTTTTCGTCCACGAAATGGAACGAGATAGGAGAATAGAAACCACAGAAAGGAAAGATAGATTTAAATTGTAAAGTACCAGATACAAAAATTAATTTAAAACCATGTGAATTTCATTTTTGGACATATTATTACTTACATTTATATTGTATATTATTCAATTACATGTTCTCGTTACATTCAAACTTTTCCAGGTAAGTTTTATTAATGTTTCTGAGTGTAATTGAGTACTATACAAATTTGCCCTTTTATTTACAATATTTCTATTAAGCAAAATTTAGGTTGAACAATTTTTATTACTTAAGTTTTCTTTTATATAACCTCCAATTACATATTCACATCAACATTTAACTTTTTGAATATTTCAAGTAAGTTATATAAATGTTTTAGAACGCAATTGAGTATTATACAAATAAATTTTATTCTAGTTCAACGGTATCAAGTTATTCAATTCCATTTCTCATTTTAAACACTCCATTTATTCAACAAATTTGTTTCATTTCAATAATTGAAAACCATCACTTAACATAAAACTTGAGAGTTCAATTTTCGGTTTCACTTCAAACCATTTGAAATAATATATATATATATATATATATATATATATATATATACATATATATTATACATCAAATCATACTCAGGAAATTCAAATCAAATCCATTTTCCAAAACAAAAGTGTAGCAAAGCTACCAAGTGGTCTCTTCACTTCGAGACTCAAAAATGAATGTCAATGATGCTGCAGTCATCACCGAAGTTATTTTCCAGCGACAAAAGAGGAGAGTACTGACTTACTTCTTTTAAAATTCTTTGGAAACAATATCCATTTGAAAATACTTTCAAATAGTATGTATTTTTTCAAAACTTTGAAAATCAAAATTTAAAAAGCACCAGAAATTTAATTCTCAAATCCTTTATTTAAATTCATTACATTTGCAAATCAGATTTATAAACCATGTTTTAACATTTCATCACCTTATAACATACAACAATAGTTAATGGTTTAGGATGTTGACAAAACAATAAATGATAATCTATATTATCATTTTTAACAACCAATTCATTTAACAATCTAATTTCAGAAAATTATACTTTTGTATAAAATATAATCATACATAGAATTATTTCATTTTCCAATTTTGAAAATAATATTGTGTCAGTTTGCTCTATTCAAGTGTTTTGGAGTTTCTATCGATAACGTTGGCCAAACGAATTGATCGAAACTCAAAATTCAAACTTAACAACTCGAACAACACAATATAAAACATTTTATATCAATTACAAATACGCTCCAGGATGATTCAAGAATGGATTTTAGAATAAGGATAGAGATTTAATTTAGTGGGGCCATAATCAAGGAAAATTCTAACTAAGAAGATAGGCTCAAAAGGAAGAGAAGATAATTAAACTACAAAAGAGGAAAGATGGATAGACTTATATTAATCGCAGCGACCTTAAACGGGTCAACATAGACTCCATTTTTCAGAAACAATGTGCCCAAGGAATCAGACTTCATCCCTCCAGAAATGACATTTAGAAAATTTGGCTCTCCACTAATGACTCCTAAGAATTTGGAGAACATAGTTCAAATGAGACTCATGCTCCTTCTCCGACTTAGAACAGACAAGAATATCATCAATGAAAACCGGAACAAACTTATTGAGAACATCGCGGCAAACACGATTCATGAGATCGCGAATAAGGTAGGAGCATTGGTTAATCCAAAAGGATGACTAACCATTCATTAAAACCATTCTCTATTTGGAAAGCTGCCTTGGGAATGCTCTCTTCAGCTACATGAAGCTAATGAAAACCGGTATCAAGATCGACCTGAGAGAAAACTTTAGCTCCATAGGGTTGATTGAACATATCATTGATATGAGGCATAGGACATCTGTTTAGGAGGATGAGCAACAGATCGAGCTCCAGGAATAAGATCAATGTGGAAATCAATTTCCCACTTAGGAGGAAGAGAAATGACTTCACCCAAAGACATCTGAAAATCATTTTGCAACAGGGTGGAATCAAGATCACTAGGCTGATAATCAAGTGGGAAGATAAAACTGCCTACAAAATCATGAGGCAATCGACATTCGATCACGAGAGAATTACCCTGGTTGTCTACTAAAGAAATGGTTCGACCTTTGCACGAGATAACAACATCAAAACTAAGGACATAAAATTCTCCTGTGAATCGATGTATATTATAAAGGAGTTTCACCCCATTACAAATCATACTAAGGCTGGCGGCACCGCCGATGGGATTAGTCACACAAAAGGATGAAGTGGAAAATTGAGGTTGTAAGATGTGATCAAATTTATTATAGAGATCAATAGAATAAAGCTATGGGATGCCCCAATATCCAGAAGAACACAAATAGGAAAAGAAAAGAAAGGATTTTAGAACAAAGGTAAAGTTCTAAAATTCAAAAGAAATCCAAATCAAAGAGGATCCTAACAAAGAATTTTAAGTTCAAACGAAGATGATTCGATGATTGATTATACTCATTCATGGGTACTGCTACCCTATCTCTAATGAGTTTCTACTCCATATACTAAGTTTTGCTAAACCAAAGCTCCGATACCGACTATAATGGCCTGTTATTTCAAATCATTCAAATCGACAATCATCCATACATATCGGACTTGAATTGCTCAGAACAACAGATTGTTGATTTATATTTAGCAAAACTTAGCATATATAGTAAATAAATCAATAACGGAATCATAGACTTTACAATAATAAGCAGCGGAAATAGATAAATAGTAGTTCATGAAGCTATTACAAACATCAGAGTCTGAAGTAAAATAGAACAAAAAATCCCATGTACAAAGAAGTTACTAATACAAAGCAAATAACAAGTCTGAACATAAACAACTGGAAATAACTGAAAAACTGAATAGATAAAAGGCAGATCTTCAAGCAAAGCTTCAAGCTCCAAAGGTGAGTCTAAAATGCTGTGACACTCAATCTGACCCGAGCATAAATCAAAACATAAAACACTCAAGTCAAGACTAACATTCTTATGCAAGTAAATCAACTCAAGTGAAATGTCCAAGTGAAATGCAAATAACTTAAAGGATGTTTGGGATTCCCATCCTTTAATGATCCGTTAAACTATCTACATACATAATACAATACACTACATAGATAATGTCCACAGTAAAGTAAATTATCAAAATAGCATTGAAGCATTACCCATATCCACCTTAACACATTTTTATAAATGTCGTAGTCTATACAGTATTATAAACTCCACCAAACCGGTGGGATATCAGGGAGAACTTCACAGGTACGGCACAAACCAAATTCGTAGAAGGCGCGATAAGGCATGTGACAAGGCATGAACGGTAATGCCTAGGGTATGATTCTGCCATTTTTTAGAACCGAGCTGGTGGTAACACATAGTAGCTATTACCGTCCACCTCGAGACACACTATCATAATCGAATGTGCACCCAATCAAGTCACAAAGTGATAGAATGGTATCGAAGAAGCATCCTCGATCGGAGGTGCGACATCACTTGGCCCAAATATAGCTCTTGTATTAGCCACATCAAGCTGACACGCAAGAGTCAGGGCTGCGTTCTTAACTCAGACATACGTTCGCCAAACCATCCTACTTTGTTTTGAAATCTCCACCGCATGCATAGTTGTTAAAGTGGTTTTCGATATTGGTAGAGAGTATGACATTATCCAATCCCGGTCTCTTTAACAATCAAACGCTTATTTCACACCATGGTCATTTCATTTTAAATAGTTCATATTTCATACCAAAATATCATAATCATTTCAAAATCATTATTCACTTTCGAAATCATTATTTACTTTCGAAATCATTATTCACTTTAAATCATTTTCACTTCCAAAATCATAACCACAAAATATTTTAAACCATCATGTCAAAGTATTCGCATTTAAATCCGTTAAATATAAGTCATAACAGTTTCAGTTTAGAAGTATGGATATTGAAAGTGGTTTATATATTAGAATAATTATACATTAAAAATAGTTTATGTTTAAAAATAGGTTATAGATTAAAATATTTTATATATTAAAAATAGAGTGTGTGTGTGTGTGTATCAAAAGGATTTTATATCGAAAATAGTTTCAAATTAGAATTATTTCCTCCAAATTCACAAATTAAGTCAAATCAACTTTAGTTTCCAAAATTCAATTTTAAATCAATCTTAGTTCAACAATTTCAATTAAACATGTTAAAGGTTCGATTCAAAATCTCATTAGAACCATTCTTAATTTATATCAATTTCAAATGCAGGTTTGAACTACAAATTTAGAACCACTTCCAATCAATAGGTTTCAAAGTTTAAATATTCAAACATAAACGATAACTCAATTTGATAAATTTTATTTATATTCCAAAATTCAACTTTAATTCTATGTGAATTTGAAAATATTCACTTAATCATTTTTATTTAAACATTTACACAAAATCTCAACATCAAATTTAAATCAAACTAAATATTCAATTTCAATTTTATTTAAATTTGAAAATATTCACTTTTTTAAATATTAAAATAAAGTCTCAAATTATAAATTAAAATCAAAATTAAATATCTAACTTCAATTATATTTAATTTGGAAAATATCCACTTCATCACTTTTATAAACATTCAGATAAATCTCAAATTACAAACTTAAATCAAAATTAAATATTCAATTCTAACTTTATTTAATTTTGAAAATATTCATTAAATCACTTTTAATTTCATCAAGTTATAAAATCATACCTTTCAAAATCTCAAAGTCAATAAGTTTCCAATCAATTGTTATTTATATTCAATTCTCAAACCAATTAAGTTACAAATAAGTTCTATTTATTTGTCCAACCTTAATTTATTAAAGTTATTACAAAATCTATTTCAAAATATTAATATAAATTCAAATAAATATTTAAACATATTAAAAATATATATTAGTTAAATTAAATTTTTATTAAATTAAATTAAATTAAATTAAACCTTTTTATTAAAACTATTTAAATATTATTTTATATATTTTAAAAAATAATAAAATATAAGTAAAATACTAAAATTTACATTTTCACAACTTAACTTATTATTTTAAAATTTTGAAAACATATAATTTGAATCTAAATTTTACACATATTAAAATAAAAATCTTTATATTATATTTTAAAATCAAAACTCATATTTCCTTTCAAACTTTGGAAATCACTTTTCAAAAATAGACCAACGTGTTCATTTATAATTTTCTATCCTATGGTCAAGTGATACGGATATATATCATTTCAATCTATAATAATTTAATATTTACAAGTATATATCATTTCAACCAGCGATCCCAAAATATCAAAATAAATAAAATCGCTTGGGTTTATCATATCAACCCATAGCGATTTTTCCTAATCTATAACATCGTTCGAGTATGTATCAGTTCAACCCATGGGGATTTTCCTAATTAACAAGGAACTTGCATAGTGAGAACAGTAGAATAATAATAAAATAACATAACATATTACGATGAGCATATATCATAATTAACAAATTTAAATATAATATATACATAACATGTTATGGTATCATATATCAACCATTGGTGAACAATTTAAATAATAACATATTATATTCAATAATTTAATTACGAACAAATTAAATTTTAACAGTACATTTCAATTTCCATTTCATGTAAATTAAATTTACTAAATATAAGAATGTTAATCATGAGTGATCGCTCACCTTTCGAGGCTAGAGAAAATAGACAACATAACAAGCTACGATTTAGATCACGAACTCGACAATCGACCAATCCAAATGACAATTTCCAAAGCAAAGCAAGGTGAACACAAATTCGACGAACAAAACAAAGTTGATAACTTGAAATCAATGAAAACAAATAAAAAATAGCTTGGTATAAATGGGAACAAATATATATATATATATATATATATATGAAATATATATACCCTTTTTTAAGAAGAGAAGGTAGCTTGCTCGGCCAACAATGGGAAGTGAAAAGTCATGATGGCGGCTCGGCTACTGCTCGGCAGACAGGTGGTGCCAGGCTGTCAGTGGCAAGCTGCTGGTTCAGATCTATATACACTCAATGTGTATTTTATTTCCATAATACTTTCACCATAGTTGTAAACAAACTTTAGGCCCCTCAGTAAAACCGAAGAAACCTATGCCCAAACTATCACCTTGGTTTTCACCCATCTAAATCGACCAGGCTGCTAGGACGGCGTGTGGGATGGGAAAGCGGAATGAGGCCGTGGTTGCGGAGGAGGGGCGCTGACACGGAATGGCTTTTGGTTGGCTGTATGATGGGCTTTGAGTGCTACAATGGGTTTGGAGAGGTGGTAGGTAGTGAGCTCGGGAAGGGTGCTGTTGGGTTGTTGGCATAGGTTGGGTCGGCACGTGAAGGTGGATCTGGCTGTGGTGGAGATGTGATTTTTGGGTGAACGGTAGGTGAAGGCTATGTATTCAAGTGTGCCAGGCGGTAGTGGGGAGATGGGAAAGGCTGGAGATGCTTACGGATTAAGGGGAGGTGGATCGGAACAGTAAAAGGCTAGGTGGCGGAAGGCTAGTTCTGACATGGTTTGTGGTGTTCTCAGTGGAAGGAAACAGGGCTGTTGCAACCATTGGAAGCCAGGGGTGTGTTGGAGGGAATGGCATAGTCGGGTGATCGGCAGTAGTTGTGGACGGAGATGGAAGGAAGATCGAGTAGTGTTTGTGGAGAGAGGTCGGCTGTTATGGGTGGAAGGACGTGAGGTCGGAGGCTTTCAGACAGGGCAGTTGGTGTTGGACGTAAAGGAGCAAGGAGGAGGTTCAGCGTGTGATGCTGCAGCGAGGCAAGGAGGGGAAATGACTGCTTGAGTTTGGGTTGCATATCGGTTTCAAAAGGGAAAGGGCAAGCAAGCTTTAGGAGTAGTAGTTAGGTCAGTGGTTGAGCATGATGATGCAAGTGAGGGAGAACGAAAGGAGGGGATGGTTTCATAAAACGAAGATGAGATCAACCTTACATATTCATTATATTTTTTTCTCCTTTCAAAAAAAGCAAGAGCAGATCCAGTAGAGAGCAGAGAAATGAAATGGCACGAACCAGAGAAAATATATTGAAATTGTGGAATAGAGAAATTCAAATTATTAATTTCTAGGAATATTAAAAGTTATGGCTGTTATATTTCTCAGAGGACAATTGAAAGGACATGGAAAACCAAAAAGTTCGAAACGGGCACCGATACGGCTGACTTTTCCACAGATTTCGCCATGTACCGAACGCCAAAATACACAAGTGAATATACTATGGAGGTCAGCATGACGTGATGAACAGAATGGTATACAGATATGAGTGATATGACCCATCTATCAAAACTCGATGTTCCCTGCCAAAATGCTGCTAAAACATCGAAAATAACATAATCGGAGCTAGAGCAGTCCAAGTTTGACGAAACGAATTATGACGTCTCACTTAGAAAATGATTTACAATTTTATTACATAAAAATATCTAGATTTCAAAAATACTTTATTACCAGCAAATTTTACTAATTTTAAATAAATTGAAATTACGCAACAAAATAAACTTTCATATTTTCCAATGAAAATCTGACATTTGCTACGTTTAAATAGTCGTATTACAAATATCAAATTTTCATTGCAAAAATTTTATAATGTATTTTCATAATTTTTTTAGTTAATTAATTTATTTAAATCATCAAAATTTTCGGGTCGTTACAAAGTGCATCTGGAAGATTGATTGAGTTAGGGATATGCCCTAGAGGTAATTATGTAATTTGTTACATATATCTAACTCAATAACCAATCTTGTTCGAAATCAAAGATATTTTCTCTCTATTATATACTTGATATAATGTGGTTATATTAATTAATTAATTTAACTAAAATTATATTTAATAGAAATCCATAAACAGTATGTTTTATGATTGTAGTTACAAAGTGTTGTAACCAGAATTATTTATCGCGATGAAAATTAATATACCATTTTAAAATGTTCCTAGTCAAGATGCATCAAAACTGGATATTGATGTATTCATTGAGAATAGAGTACGTAATGCTCTCTAATTGTTGGGTAGTGTATTACTCATGACCGTCGAGGGCACCTAGAGGTTGCGTACTAGATAGTTATTAGATAACCATGGAATGACTCACTAGATAGTTTTCGGTTAGTTAATATAACTTAGGTCAAATATAAAATATTAATGTGACTGATTTACATGGTTCTCTCAACTCGTGAATACAATGGATCATCAATATAGCATTATTTTGATTATAGTCAAATCATGGCACAATGTCCATCGAGTGAGTGTAGTTGGGTCGAGTGGAAGCATTGGAAGTGAAGCACCATTCACAAGAGGATTTGTTCTCTCGGTTATATGGATTAGTATTACGGTCAGCTCAAGTCAACACAAATTCAAAGTCTCTGGCTAGAGCATTTTGGTTAATAATAATAGTTATTACTGAATCAAGGATTTTGAGTTTGGACTATATAGTAAACATGGGCGATATTGGAATTTTGACCATTACCAGATTCCATAAGCCCAAAGTGATATAGTTTTGATGAAGAGAATTTGTATAGATAAATGTCATAATAGGGTAATGCTTAGTAAAGTGAAATTGGATTTTAAAAAAACTAAGCGAGCGATAAATTTTGGTCAAAATGTCATAGAACCTACTAAGTGAAGTGTGAACATTAACATTCGAATAGTTCGATGTTAATCACTGATCAAATTTACACCTGACGAGTCACACAACTGATATGATGAATTCTCTTTAGACCAAATGATTTAATTAGCTCGTAATTATTATAAACTAATTACATTAATCAATATTCGTGAAATATTAATTATAAAATTTTGAATATGATTTGAGGAACAAATATTATTTATAATAATTACAAATATATATTGATCGATATTAAACCATCAAAAGAGCTGGAAATTTTGACTAAAAGGATGTTAGGGCAGCTAAAAATTGGGCTAGTGGTATTTTAGATGGATGGCTTAGATTTAGGGAGAACGAGTAAGAGATTTGATCCACTTTTCTCTCTATTCCTTCCACCCTAAAAGTACTCCTAACCTTAATGCATATTGGCATTTTGGCAACCATTTTCATCTTCATGTCGACCGATCCCATTTACACAAGGCTCCATCAAAGTTCATCTCAAATCAATTTCAAATAAATAACTATTGTATAGTCAATGGTTTACAATTCAAAGATTAGTAGTCTACCGAATTGAGGAGAGTTCTAAGAAGGGATATTCATTATAACAAGGTATACTTCAAGGCATAGTTTTGGTATGTTTTCTTATTTCATATAACTTATAATTTATGTATAATATTCCATTGCTTATGTGTGTGTGTGTATTGTTAGTTAAGTGAGATTTCTATATGTATGAATGTTGTCGCATATTGAATGGTTATGTGTATGTATGTATTTTTTTTTTAAACTGATGTATACGTATCCAAAATTATTCATTCTAATTTATATGTAGATATTTATTGATTTATTATATTTATATTATTACAAGTCATATTACACAAATTTAAATAACCTATAATTCATTATGTCATCATATCATGTAAAAATTGGTTTAATATTTTATATATACAAATTTATAATAAATATAATTTTAAATAATAGCAAAGTAAATGTTGTAATTATTTACTATTTTTAATATTATTTAAATCAAAATAAAGGTTATATAATTAATATAAAATAATACATGACTTGAAAATTATATTTTAAAGTTTATAAAAAATTTCCATCATCATATTGACTTTCAACCACTAGAATTTAAAAATCAAATTTAGTATTTTAAAAAAAAGTCATTTATAGTAATGGCCAAAATTAATTAAATAATAAATAATTTAATTTCAACTCAGAAAATTATATGTTTGCGCAAAAAATGGGCAAACACCCCAAAGTCGTACGATTTAGTTGATTATATGTTGTTCTTAGCGATTTGGGTGATTTGTGCAAATATGTAAAAAGTAGGGACTAAACTGTAAAAGACACACAGATTTATAGTGGTTCGGCCAGAACGTGCCTACGTCCACTTTATATGTTATTCTCCTTTTCTCTCCAGATTACAAGTACAAAGCTTTGTATACAAGTATATAAAAGTTGTTTGAAAGTTCCTTCCGTGCTTGGGCTCTCAAACTTGTCCCCCATTGTTGTACCCCTGCCCCTCTATATATAGAGTGAGGTTGGGGGCAGGGGTTTGGATGTTTATAGCTGCTGGTGGACCTGTCACATCTGGTTCGGCATCCTCTCGGTTTGGTGGAGCCGGTCCGGAGAAGTGCCGGTCCGGTGGTGGAGTTGGTCTGGATGAGTGCTGGTTCGGTGATGGAGTATGGCGGACCGGTAGTGAATGGACCGGTAGTAGGAGCATGGTCTGGTTCGGCAGTGGGGGAGATGGTCTGGTTTGGCTTAGGCTTGGAGGTTGGTTCGGCAGGATCTGGTCCAGTGAGAGCTAGTTCGGTGGTAGGAGGGAGCCGGACGAAGTTCTACCCAACACACTGAATCAAATACTTTCTTTTGCCGATCCGGGTGATTTGCCGGATGAGTTTGTTGTTACCAAAGCACCAAATGGCTTACGTGCCGAATGTGGTTCCGCCGAATGGACTCTCGCATGGCTTCACCGAATGATCTTTTATATTTGAACCTTGAGTGAAATCCCTGATTTATGTACGCTTGCTTGCTTCTTCTTGGTTCTGTCGTGGTGGAAATGCACACAACATTGATATTCCAGTTCTGACCAAAAATGGGATAACACTTTGCCCCCCAAAACATGCCTTGCGATAGGAAGGCGTGTTTTATAATGCCATGAGCTGGATGTTCATATCCTGTTGACAACCTGTAAAGAGCTTGATATTTTATATGACCCCAAATGACGACCGTTCGGGATCGAGCTATTTGGTATGAAGCGCGGCCGTTCATGGTCAAGCGCCTAACTTCAAATGACGACCGTTCGCGATCGAGTCATTTGAGGTGAAGTGCGACCGTTCGCGGTCAAGCGTCTAAATCCATGCTACGATCGTTCGAGATCGAGTCATTTGCGGTGGAATGTGATCGTTCACGGTCAAGCGCTTTACTTCAAATGACGACCGTTCGGGATCGAGCCATTCGAGGTAAAGTGCGACCGAGCCCGGTCAGAGGGCGGACCTCAAATGGCGACCGTTCGCGATCAAGCCACTTGGGGTGAAATGTGACCGTTCGCGGTCAAGCAACTTACTTCGGATGACGATCGTTCGAGATCGAGCCATTCGTGGTAAGGTGCGACTGTTGGCGGTCAGGGGGTGGACCTCAAATGGCGACCTTTCGCGATCGAGCCATTTGTGGCGAGATGAGTTGTGCCGTTCGAGGCGAGTTTGTGACTGTTCGAAGTCGGGTGCCGTTCGAGGCGAGTTTGTGACTGTTCGAAGTCAGGTGCCGTTCGAGGCGAATTGTGACCGTTCGCGATCGGGTGCCGTTCGAGGCGAATTGTGACTGTTCAAAGTCGGGTGCCGTTCGAGGCGAATTGTGACTGTTCGAAGTCGGGTGCCGTTCGAGGCGAATTGTGACCGTTCGAGGTCGGGAGCCGTTCGAGGCGAATGAGTGTGCCCGGGGGGACTTAATAATATCAGTGCCGGAGTTATTGTTTGGGGGAGTTTCCGAATCAAAGACTTCGGCAGTTCGCTGCCATGCAAGAGGTTCTCGTGGACCGTTCGCGATCCAACGGGCATACAAGTAAATTTGCAAATATCAAAGCAATAACCATACGAATTCCACAACAGGAATGTTCAAGTCAAGATCAATACAAGAGCAAGACGAGGATGTCAAAGCGTAAATTCTTACTATGGTGCGGCCAGTAGTCATTCAGAGCATGCCTATGGATCGTTTACGATCGCTTACATGTGTAAATGATCTAACCGTGCTAGTGAGAGGTTTGCGACTTGTTCATCGCTTTCGACCTGCCCCCCGAGTTCAGGAGGGAATTTTACCTGCCCCCTGGATGAGCGTTCATTCCTTACCAGGTTGCTCAGAGGCCCCTATCTCTCTCTCTGGGATTAGATCAACATGCTCCAAGTGTGATGCCCATGCTACGCCAGATGGTCCTGCTCCGTTCTGAACTCCAGTTGCTCCTTGGTCTTGTGCTCCAAGTTGCCCAATTTGCTAAAGCAAGTTCTGGATCATCTCTTCTTGTCTTCTCATCATAGCCTCCATCTCATCCCTGGTGATGAAGGCTGAAGCTTGGTTTGCTCCTGAGGAAGCCTCTTGACTCCCTTCCTGTTGACTATGCTCTGGCCTTGGCCTTCTGCTTGATTATCTCGCCATGACTCTTCCAATCTGAATCTCTAAACTCTCAAATTCAACTTCCAAGCGGTAGGTCCCTGAGTTCAATTCTCGGTGAAAGCACCAAAATGTTTGCGCAAAAAATGGGCAAACACCCCAAAGTCGTACGATTTAGTTGATTATATGTTGTTCTTAGCGATTTGGATGATTTGTGCAAATATGTAAAAAGCAGGGACTAAACTGTAAAAGACACACAGATTTATAGTGGTTCGGTCAGAACGTGCCTACGTCCACTTTATATGTTATTCTCCTTTTCTCTCCAGATTACAAGTACAAAGCTTTGTATATAAGTATATGAAAGTTGTTTGAAAGTTCCTTCCGTGCTTGAGCTCTCAAACTTGTCCCCCATTGTTGTACCCCTGCCCCTCTATTTATAGAGTGAGGTTGGGGGCAGGGGTCTTGGATGTTTATAGCTGCTGGTGGACCTGGCGCATCTGGTTTGGCATCCTCTCGGTTCGGTGGAGGTGGTTCGGAGAAGTGCCGGTCCGGTGGTGGAGTTGGTCTGGATGAGTGCTGGTTCGGTGATGGAGTATGGCGGACCGGTAGTGAATGGACCGGTAGTAGGAGCATGGTCTGGTTCGGCAGTGGGGGAGATGGTCTGGTTCGGCTTAGGCTTGGAGGTTGGTTCGGCAGGATCTGGTCCAGTGAGAGCTAGTTCGGTGGTAGGAGGGAGCCGGACGAAGTTCTACCCAACACACCGAATCAAATACTTTCTTTTGCCGATCCGGGTGATTTGCCGGATGAGTTTGTTGTTACCAAAGCACCAAATGGCTTACGTGCCGAATGTGGTTCCGCCGAATGGACTCTCGCATGGCTTCACCGATTGATCTTTTATATTTGAACCTTGAGTGAAATCCCTGACTTATGTACGCTTGCTTGCTTCTTCTTGGTTCGGTCGTGGTGGAAATGCACACAACATTGATATTCCAGTTCTGACCAAAAATGGGATAACATTATAGAAATATTTTTATGACCTTATAATATCATATTCGAATTTATAAAAATTTAAAATTTGAAAAATATGTTGCAAAATTATTTTAATATTATTTTAATGTTTTACGACTAATAAACTTACATATAAATAATTAATAATAAAAAGAATAATAAAATATTGTTTATGCTATGTATTGGATTTAGAATGTTATAATATATATATACATATATATAATTTTAATTAACTATATAATTGATATACTTATAATATAAAGATATATATTTAAATACATATATTTATAAATATTTTTAGTTAATACAAATATACTTATATATATATATTAATTTTATTGCTGTAAAACATAAATGTATAAATAGAAAAACAACTTTGCATAATTTATATGTATTAATATATTAATATATAATCTTTCATTAAATTATTATCTAATTTAATATATATATTTCATATTTATGTAATACTTATTATATATATGGAAATGTTTATATTATTTTAACACACATTTTAAAATAACAGGTTTGTGTGAATATACATATATACATATATTTGGACAACATATAATACATGTAAGATGAGCTAGCATGTTCGTTTTATGGGCATGTTATACCTTGCATGATTATTATGTTACACATGCACACACATACATGATACATATGTATGCCATTATACTAGATTTAAAAAAAACAAATTTCAATTCATTAATTATAATTTAAATGAAGTACAAATTTTATTTAAATTAAATTTAGAAATGTTCTAAATAAATTAGACTTCATGGGCCCACTAAAGATCTCATAGTGTAAAATAAAATAAAATTCACTCACAACTTTCACTACGAGCTGGCCCAGTTTCAACAATGAAGTCTCTTGATGCTACTCTCTATAATCGAATAGGTCATCTAAGTATAGAAATATCTGTTTCCGTATCCACTTCCTCCAATTAACATGGTTCATTACTGCACTTATGACATGTACAACTTTCGCAAGTGCAAGACATGAAACACCGTGTATTCCAAACATATTTTCAGTAAGATCAACTCAATAAATAATTTTTCTGATCCATTCTACTATTGGAAATGGCCCAAAAAACCTAGGTGTAAGTTTCCTCAAAGTTCCAAATCTCTCAACTTTCTTCGATGGTGGTGTTTTCACGAAGGTCAAACCGCTAAGTCCAAATTAAAGGTCAATGCATCTCTTGTTGGTATAATTATTTTTCCAATCTTAAGACGCCTTCATCCTTTTCTATATCAACTCAACTTTCTCCAAAGTCTCACAGATTATATCCAGTCCAAGTATCACCTTATCGGTCATGTCCCACCAACACGCAGGCAACTTACAAGGTCTTCCATTCAAAGTTTCAAATGGTGCAATGTCGATACTAACTTGAAAGCTATGTTTGTATGAAAATACAATAAGAGAAAGTGGTCCTCCTATGATCCTCCAAAATAAAGAGTATAAGCTCTCAATAAATCTTTTGAGTACATGATTCACATTTTTGGTTAGGCAAATGATTTTGGGATGATAAGCCATAGTTAAGTTTAATCCTTTTCCTAATTCATGTTGCAAGCTCCTTGACAACTCACTAGTGAAGAGCGGGTCTCAACCAATCACAACGTTAGAGGGTACACCATGCAACCTCACTATCTCATGTACATACAACGTTGCGAGAGATAGAGTGGTTCTCGAAACCTTCATCGCAATAAGCTAAGAACTTTTTGTCAAGTGGTCACAATGACCTATATGCTCCCATGTGCTCTCTGACTCCGCGACTAACCATCTATGAAATCTATCGAAATATGCTTCCACTTTCAATGATGGTTCTATTATAATGGCAATAACAAACCATCGGGCTTTTTTTTGGGCTTAACTCAATGACAATTCATACACCTCTCTAGGAACTCTAAAATATGCCTTTTCATGTGCTTCCAAGTGCACTTTACGTCATTGTACATCTTAAACAAGATTGAATAGTCGTCCAGAATGATGGCCTTCTCAAAGTACCTCATTAATCCAATTTTCCACTTGAAAATACACAATCTACCATCCCTACGGAGCCAATCCGTCACGTTAAAAGAATCAATGTGATTAAACTTATTTTCCTTTATAGTCTGATCTAGGATCTCTACAATTCTCGCATCAAGCCTTTGGCTAGACCCGATCTGATCAATAAATCCGAGTTTAACTTTCAATGTGGCCAACAAAGTCGCAACACACCGTAGGAAGGTCAAAAATCGAATTTCGCGATATACTTCAAACCCTTCCATTCGGTAAACATAAAACCCAACATAGCATGCCTTTTACTCTATGCATCCACCATAACACTTCTCTTTTTGGGAATATAAAAAATTCTAGAGTCATATGATGCTAGGATTTCTATCCATCTTTGTTGCCTATGAAGATTGAGATCTTTTTGGAAGAATAAATATTTCAATGATTTATGATATGCGAATAACTCAATTTATCACCCATTAAATAATGCCTCCACGTTTTCAAAGTAAAGACAATGGTCACAATTCCAAATCATTAGTCGAAGAGTTCTTCTCATGGGCCTTAAGTTGCCCACCAGTATACGCAACTACTTTGCCTTTTTATATAAGAACCGCATTGAGTCCTATGCTATAAGTATCTGTGTACACAGTAAAAGCTTTAGCTCCTTTTGGAGTAACAAGGACTAAAGCAGTAGTCAACAATTATTTCATCTTATTGAAAGAGTCCTTATTATGTGCATCCCATAAGAAGATCTGGTTGTTCCAAGTTAGATGGGTCAAAGTAAGAAGATCTATTCCTAGTTAGCTGGGTCAAAGGTGTAGCAACCTTTTCAAAGTCCTTACTGAACTTGCAACAATATCCCAACAACTGAAGAAAAACTACAAACTTTGGTTGCACCACTTGGCCCTTTCCATTCTCACACTATGCTAATCTTGCTTGGATCAATGGAAATATGATGTAGAGTTACAACATGACCTAAGAATCAAACTTCACTCCTACAAAAGTGACATTTAGAAAAATTCCTTCAACCAGTTTTTCCACTACACTTATTTCAAAAGTAATTTGTGTTCTTCTTCACATTTAGAAAATATAATACTTTCATTTTCGAACACCACCACAAATTTCTCGAGTTGGTTCCCAATAGACAAAAATCATAGGATCAACAAAGTATACCGGTGCATTCGTAAGGCTGAATATCGTTAAAAACTATTCATAAGATGCACCGAGAATTCTAATGGCAGTTTTTAAAATGCTACCTCTAGCAACCCTTAGCCTACGAAAACCCATACCAAAATCAAATTGAGAGAAAGTTTTTTCTCCTTCGAGTTGTTTGAACAAATCATCGATATGTGGAAGAGGATATTTATTCTATTCTGTCAACTTATTTAACTCTTTATAATCGACACACAATCTCAAGGATGCATCCACTTCAGCGGCGAACACGATAGGTGCACCCCACTTTAATATACTCCTTAGCATAAGACCCTTCTTCGCTAGCTCAGCTAATTGATTTACCAATCCTCTTCTTTCTCATGGAGCCATGCGTCTGATATATAAGACATTTGGCTTCTCTTCTCACTATAAATCAACATATAACTCAATTTCCTAATAAGAAGGTAAACTCGAAACCTCTTCAAATACATCTCGAAGATCCTAACAATGGGAACTTGCATCAATTCATCATTGAAGAGTTCCAAGGAGTATTAATAACTCAACATCATAGAACTCTTGGGTTCATAATAACCATAAGCCTCTTGCCTACACTATCCTTCGTATAAGTTACATGGAAATCATAATCAATAATAACCTCATGCTTCATCATCCAATCCATTCGTAGTATATGCCCATACCCTGAAAACTCAAGCACAAAACATCAGAAGAAAACCTGGAACTGGCTCAAGATAATATAATGTCTCAACATATGATAGAAAGATTTGTCGACCCCCGATAGGATTTAACATAGTAAGAGAGTCATCATAACATAGGGCAACAGACATAAACTATCAATAAGATGACTAGCAATAAAAGAACGTGAAGCTCCCTTATAAGTAAAACACGTATATAAAAGTTATAAATAGAAAGCAAACCTTCCATAGAGATGATCTTCCCTTGTCAAGCTCTGGCAGAGCACTCAACTAGGAGTAGCTTCGATGGCATAGGCTTTGATGACATGTCAACCCTTCAGAAGAGATGGACAATCCATCTTGAAATGTCATGGTTAACCACAATTGTAAAATTTCTTCGCTGACTTTACAATCATTAACAACGTGCCCCTCCAAATTGCACCTATGACAAGTCCCCCTCCTTTAGTTTCTTAGCCTTGATCATTGTTAGTCCATTTGTCTTTCCTCTTGTCTTGGAACTTTGACTTGACTTCTGCTTTAGCTTCTTATTCTTTAGAGCCCTTTGAGAAATAGATTTTAGCAAGGGCACCCCAACAAGGCTTTCAAATATTGCTCCCATAGAAATATGACTAAAAGCTAATTCCTTGACACGTTTATTCAGTCCCCTAGAAAATTTCTTGGCTTTTTAGTGGGTGTGTTAACCATTTACATCCCAAAAAGAGCCAAGAATGTGAAATCATTGATGTACTCCTTCACGATTTTATCACGATGTTAGAAATACAAGAACTTAGGTTATAAGCTCCTCTTGGCCACACAATTAAATCAAGCCTCAAATCTCTTTCAGAACTCTTCTAAATTCATAGCATGCTCGTCCACCTCTCATATCGCAGCCTCCCACTAACACAATGCTTCCTCTTGAATTTTCTTAGAATCTAGTCGCCTCTTTATCCTAGTCTCATGCACCATGTCATCAAAGATCCTCTTAGTGATTTGGAGCTATGCTTGAGTCCAATGAGTGACTCCATCCCCAAATATGGCTTGCCTCCCATAAGAAATTATCTCTATAATGTTAAGGAAAAACAAGAATAGGTGATGGAGGCAGTGGAGGAATAGGCATCATCCCAACCGCTATTGGTACAAACTCTTGTTGGAGGTGGATATCCTGCATTATAGCCTGAAGGTATCTCTGTAACCATACTGGAATATAAATATCATGAGCTTTTGCATTATCCCTAGCAGTCGTAGCATGAGTGCATGACTCATAGATGCTATCTATAGAAGGAAATCATTAGCAACTTTTCCATACGATAGTATAAGATAATAGATATAATGGTGCGAGTGCCTAAATGCTATATGAATAAGCATATCAAAATACAAGTATGATCTCTCAATTTATCCCAATTTATGATGATCAGGTAGCCTGAACTCTGATAACAAATGTAACAATCTGCCTTTAGCAACACATTGAATCTATGCATAAGCAATTGTATTCCTCAATGATAATCAGAACAACGTTCCATTAAGGATAAGATATATAAAGGAAAAATTAATTTAAATGACAAAAATTTGTATATTTTTAGCCTAAGGACACAACCTCAATATTTTAACCACAAGGACAAATATTCTCCTAAAATTATTCACAAGGACAAACATTCTTCTTAAGTTATTCATAAGGACAAACATTATTCCAAAACTGCTACTGAACTAAAAACTGCTACCGATAACTACAAACTGATACCTAAAATCTGCTATCAATAACTAAAAACTGATACCTAAACAAAGTTGTCCTTCAGACTAAAATACTGAAGGTCTGTACTTGAGGCTAAAATGCTGAGAAATTTTATGCTTGCCGATAATTTCCTGATATATAAAACACAATAAATTTGATTATTGGTAATATTATAAAAATTCAGATAGTTCCATGGTGGCTAGTGTTCCAAGCCTCCATAACCAATTGTTCTTCTTCTCAATTTCTCTTCTTTTCAATTCACTTTTTGATTGAATTATGGGTATCAACAAGGGGAAGGAAACTATGAAGGAAAATACCATGGAAAAAGGGGAGCACAGTGGAGAAACTAAGGCAGATCTAGTAAAGAGGAGGGCGACTGTAAGACCATATTGAGCAGGAAACATCGACGACATATTGCTGCAATGGCTAGGGCAGTAGCCGAATTAGGAATACTCGGCAAACCCTATATAACCGTAAAAAATTTTATGTTCCTGCTGATGTGAAGAAGATTTCTTATGTGGAAGCAGTTCATACTGAAGCCAACAGCTGTGCTATAGAGGTAAAGATGCACTACATTGACCTGGTTGATAACAATGGTAGAAAAGTGGTCTTTTGTCTCTGAAGGCGATTGATGAACCTGAGAAAGGTTAGAAATTTTGTATTCTTATGTATGTGGTAGGGCTTAGGCCATATTACAAAAACCTTGAGGCACACATGAAGAGAGTGTTGAAAACGAAAGGTGGTTTCTCTTCGCAGTTGAGAGAGAATGGCTTTTTCATAGTAAAATTCCATAATGAAAAGGAGTGCAATCGAATCATTGATGAGGGCCCTTGGTTCTTTGATAAATACCCGATCTTATGAAGAGATAGATTAAACCCTAACATGAGAATTTACAAAGAATTGCTATTATCTATGCAGTTTAGGTGAGGTGGCTAGCTTTGAGTTTGAGGGTGTGGGGTCCTAAGGCTATCAGTGCTTTAGTCTATACAATTAGGCATCCTATCAAAATGGATATACCTATTTCGAATTGGAGTCATATTTCATTAGCTAGAGTGCTGGTTGAATTGAGGGTGAGCATTGGCTGTTTAGAACAGATCGAAGGTATTTTTGAGGATGGAAGTATATATCAAGAAAAAAATGAAAAATGAAAATCCTCCTCCTATCTATGAGAGTTATGTTTATTATGGGCACCTGAAAAGTCAATGTCTAATGAACAAGACTTGGATTCCAATTGATGAGGAAATTGAGCAATTGTTAATAGCAAAGGCTAAGGTGCAGCGAGAGATGAAGACCAATAGGAAAGGTGCTAAGGTTTCATCTAAGGGAGGCGCTTATTGTAGAATACCAATCCAGAATGTTGTCGATCCGCAATTCACAGAGGAGGTTGAGTGTCCTTTATGGGATAAAGTTAACATCGAAGGGAGAAAGGTGGAGCCAAAATAGGAAGCTATATCATGTAAGGAAGCAGGAAATAAGGCTGAGACTGGATGTAGTATAGATGTAAAGGAGCCCTCAGGTAAGTTATGTGATGGAGGGGGGCATAGCCAGGAAGTCCAGCAAATACACGTTCCACTTCAACCTTGTCTTGCAAAGGAGCCACAAATATTTGAAATCAATCCAAAACTGTACCTACAACTCAAGTTATCATTAGGCCATGGTCAGCAGCCAACTGCTAACTCTTTTTTACTTCTAAAGATAATGATTCATGTATAAGTCTAACAAGCATTAGTTATATGCAGGTACTGAAAGACCTTATTAATGTTCAAGTAGTGGCAAATAATCCAAATAGTCCCATAAGCACCTATGATTGTAAACAGAAACCAACTCCCATCTTAGAGGAGGCAAGTCTTGCAAGGAACAGTAAAAAAAGGGTAAAGTGAAATATGAATTAGTTGTAAATAGTAATCCAGCCTAGAAAAATTTAGAGAAGGAGAAAGGTATTGAGCATAAAAGTAACATTCTTGTGGGTATGGAATTGAGGAGTACGAGCAAACCCAACCCCAATAAATGGATATTTTATGTTGGAACGTACATAGGTTACACAAGCATGCTAGGAAGTTGGATGTTAAAAACCATATATTTAGTAGTAAAGCAAGTTGTATTGGTCTGTTAGAGATAAGTTAAAGGAAGAGGAGATAGTAGATTGGAGTAAACAACTCCATGCTAGATGGAGAAATATCAATAATGTAGAGCATTATCATAAATGCATGGTTCTAATGTTTTATATATGTGTAATCTACACATCACCATTAACCTAAGAAGGCCTAACATCCCAAAATTTGTATATACTTTTGTACATGGCCATAATTTTGAATAATTAACTGTGAGATTATGGGACGAACTAGATAATGATGTTTTAATGTTTGCCATCCCTGGTTGCTTATAGGCTATTTTAACCATATAAGGCATGCTAGTGAGAAAATTGTGGTAAATCAAGTTCCTAACATTAGAATGTTATAGATTGATCTATGTATGGTAAGAATTGGTTTATTGGAATTAGACGTGACTGGCTATAATCTTTCTTAGTGGTCTGGGTTTGAGAGGAATGTTATAACGAAGATAGATAAAGCGTTAGACAATATAAGCTAGTTACAAAAGTTTTCGACTTGTGAATTAAAATATCTTTCATCCAGTAGTAGCGATCACACTATTATCTTGGTGTCTTTGGCATTGCAGAAAGTTCAAAAGTACAAGTCATTTAGATATATGAGCCATTGAAGCACATTTGCTGATTATCAAAGTATATTTGAGGAGGCTTGGAATTTAAACAACGAAGATGGACCGCTATACAGAGTCCTCAGAATACTAAGTCATTGTAGAGAACTATTTGCGATTCTAAAATGAGGGATACTCAACATGAGGTTCACAAAGGAAGCGGAGGGTTTTGCAGAAAAAAAGTTGAAGATAGACATAACGATGAAACGTCTAGAGAGTTTCAGGTTGCAAGTGATCAACTGGAAATTGCATTTACATAGGAACATATCATCATCTTGCAAAAGGATAAATCTAAGTTGATGAACAACTGTAATGAACCCTCTTCTTACTTCTATACTAAGAAGTCAAATAGGAGGTCTAGGAACTCTTGGAGCCTGGATATTAAGATTAACGGTGTCGGTTGCGGAAATGTGTACGAATTCGGTAAGAAAGCCACAAATTCTTTGAGGTGCCTTACAACATGAATACTCAATTTGTTCGGCTTCTAAAGGCAATTTGCAAGGAAATCTTTATGGATTATGGTAAAGACTTTTTCAATGACATAGTTGATTATGATTAAATTAAGGAGGCGGTGTTCCACATTAGTGATTGCACTACAGCTGGACCAGATGGTTTCGATGCAAAATTCTTTAAGGCCCATTGGAATGTGATCAAAGAATAACTCTAAGATATGGTTCGAGATGTGTTTGACAATGTGCCATTGGAGAATGTAACCACCTAAGGTCAAATCTCCTGCAGACATTTGGGATTTTAGACCTATTTTGTGTCGTAACTTCTTGTAAAAATCATTGCAAAGGCGATGAGTAATAGATTGCAATCTTTTATGGATGCTCCCATTTTTAGAGAACCAATGTGCCTTTGTTCAACATTGAAATATAATAGATGGCATTCTATAACACACAGGTAGAGGGAATAACAATATGATGTATATAAAAGTGGACGTAAGAAACGCCTATGACAAGATTAATCATAAATTTGTTATACACATGATGAATGCGATAGGAGTTACTGATAAGCAGAAAAAATATGCCAAGATTTGATCTTTATGCCTTGCTTCTCCGATGGCTCCTTCAGCCGTTCTAATGAGCTTCAGCAAGAGGATCCACCTTATTCTCTTCTATTTACAATAGTTATGGAATATTTTTCTACACTTGCAGATAAGTGAGGGACGTTTGTCTCAGAGTGGTTATTGAGAGTGGTCCAGAAATTATGCATCTAATCTATGTAGATGATATTCTTATCTTCATGAAGGTGGGGTTAGGGGGGGGCCTAACATGATAAATTTGGTTTTTACTGAGCTATACAGGTCGAAAGAATTGTAATTAAATGACATAAAATCCAGTATTTTCTTTGGAGGGGGTTCTCGTGTTAGGGTTGAAATATGTTCTGTTCTGTTCTAAGCATCAATGAAGGCAATCTTCTTATGAAATACCTTGGTATCCCACTATCAAATAAAAATCTCAAGCATAGGGATATTCAAATGTTGTATGAGAAAGTTAAAGGTATGAAGGGTTTGGAAGGCAAAATGTTGAGCTTAACATGAAGAATGGACTAGCTAGATCAACGGTTTACCCTATTATCCAATATTGAATGCAATGTTTTAAACTTCCTACGTATACTATCCATGGCATTATTGCAATTAACTCCAATCTTTTATACAAGGGTAGGTCTAGTAAAATTACTTGGGAAATGTTTGCAAAACTAAACAAGTGGAAGGATCAGGCTTGCATAATTTGAAGGAACTTCAGTCAACTATGAGCATTAAGTTGGTTTGGAGAGTGATAAATGAGGAGGGTCTACAGGCAAAATTGATAAAGGCTAATTACATTAGGAATCAATCCCTCTGTGAGTGCGATAACCGTAATGACGACTCCAGTGTCTGGGAGTTCCTTCTAAACATAAGGGGAGGTACTAAAGTGTATTGGTAGATGTATTATTGAAAACAAAAGTACGTTACTTTGGTTTAATCCTTGCATTCAAAGCATAATCTGGTTAGTAAGTTGGGTATAGACACTATGGATTCAACCATAATACTGATTGTAGAGATTATTGAAAATGTCGATAGAGACATGATGGACAATTTTTCTAAGTGGTGTAAATTATGAAATTAAAGTAACTAAGATTTGGGATGATAGGAAGCAAGACTCTTGGATGTGCGTTGGCTTCAAGAAGTGCTGGCTTAGTTTATAAGTAGTTTTAGAAGAAATTAAACTGTATCATAATCATGTCGTAGTGGCACTGGATCTTGGATGAGGTCATCTATCCCAAAACTGTGGTATGACGCTACAAAGACATGACTAACTAGTTTCCTACTAAAGGTTGACCAACCTGTAAGCACGTTCTAGACGACCCTCCTTGTGTAATGTGTTGTAAAGATAATGAAAGTACAAACCGCCTATTTTTCAAATGCAAATTCAGTGTGTATATTTGCAAGTGGATAAGAATCAAATTTCTATGGCCAACGTCACATACAAATGTTCTATCTATCATCAAGAGCTTAAAAGCATTCAATAACACTTTCATATCAAGTTTAAAATCAATGACATTACAAAAATTGTGTTTTTTTGTGTGCGTGTGGTGTATTTGGAGGGAATGTAATGAGAGAATTTTCAAGTCACTGATCAAAACATAAATCCAAACATGGTATATGTGATTGTATGGTGCACATGGTCAGAGTTGGTTTAAAATAAAGCATGACCTATATATCAGCGATGATGATGAAAAGATTTGTCACCTTTAAGCCTAAAAAACTTAACCCTAGCCTCAGAGAGATTAGGTTTTGGATGTGGTCCTGAGATCATAGAACTGGGGCTAGAGATTGTTTCTACTCACATAACATGGTCAGGCTAGAACGTATTTTTTCTTTATTTGTTCTTTTTTTCTATCATTAATCTTCAAGGTTCAGATCTGCACAAGCGAGCAGAGCTTCATATGAGTATTTACTTATTGCTTAAAGGAAAACTAACCAAAATCTTCTTCAGAAAATTACTTATCTGGTATAGTTATTTATTACTGTCATCATCCCGCCAGTGAAAGCCTCGCCTCTAGCAATACATATGATGTGTGATTCCCCTTGTCGACAACCCTCAGATTACAGGAAATGCCCATTTATATTACATCAACAGAAAAAACTAATTACAGTTTTAATCATTGCTATCAAACAAATCTTCCTACGGCCTCTTCCTTGGTCCCTTAGTGTCCAAATTGTTGGAAGTTGCTTTCTTAGACATATTTTTCCATCAAAAATCAATATCACAAACATCAACCAGGATTGTCTCTAAGGTAGGCTATTTTATAAGTAAGTGGAATAAGTGGCTCAGAATATTATAATAAGGTGTCTGAAACCCCATGCAAAATATGGAGGGTGCTACAAATCTAAAGTTTGGTGCTTGAGTGTGGTTTTTCTAGCTAGATCTGATCTGTTTTGCTGAATTTTGAATATAATTGCTTTAAAATTAGTGGAAGAAGCAGCAGCTGTACGTTTTCGAGTGCTTCCATAACAGAAGGGTAGGAAAGAGTTTAGTCTAACCTATTAAATAATAGTAAAGCAGAAGAAATTCTATCTCCCACGTTAATTCTAACATTTCTCTCAACTCTCCTTCATTTACTCTAGATATTTATTTAAATTTTATTTTAAAGACCTAATACAATACATTAGTTTTGAACTGTTTATAAGATTTTATTAATTTTACACTATTGTTTTACATTCAAAAATCTACACTTAAGTCTTCAATTTTCATGTATAATTTACATTTAAGTCCGTATATTTAAATTAATTAAATAATTTCATTATAAATTATTTAAAAAAATTAATTAACTATTATTTATTAATTAAATAGTTAGAATATGAAAATAATGAATATATGATTATTTTTAACTATTCAAAATAATTTTTGAATATATTTTACTATGAAAAATAACATTTTAACATGCCAAAATCAAAAAATATATGTTTAACATTAGCAAATTACATTATACGTCGACTGTTTAACTATGTATATTTGACAATTTCTTTTACAACATTACCGTGTGCAACGCACGGGTTACACACTAGTTATGGTAATAGAAAATGTGGGGTTTTGGTTAAGTCATGAAGTGAGAAGTTTCGAGAAGTGGTGCGGGTTTATATTCTACCCGATCCGAAATGTAATAATTTTGTTGAGGCCGGGTGTTTGCTTTGTGGATTAGGTTGGCCTGTTTACTATTGGGTTATGTTAGGTAATTATTTACTTGAAAATACATAATTACTTTTAGAGTTCAAAAAAAGGAAATTAGGAACTTGTTCAAAAAGAACAATAAATATCATAGTGCATATCTGTCTTAATGAACTAGTTCTCATCATGGAAGGATAAAATATAATATCAACATGAACATGTAAGAAACTAGAAGCAAAAAATATGAAGTGACATTAGACTCGATATTATACACATAGTGTAAGCAGAACAACAAATCTCGTATGAATACACGTCTCATAATAATACATATGATCAATATGTCAATACACAAAAAAACTGAAAAGATATAAAAACAATGGTAATATGGCTATCGCTCTATTAATCGCCTCCAACGCGAAGAATTTTTTATATAAAGACACAACAGAATAGAAAAATATAATAGAACATAAATAGCGACAAAGGCCACTACCTTGGAATCTGTGCAGCTAAAGCGCTTAGCAATTCCGTAGCGGTGGAGATGCAAAAACTTATAGCACGGGTAAAGTGAAAAATAGCAGAGGTACGAAAAGCTTCATTAGATATAAAACCAAATATTTAAAGTTAATTTATTCTCTTTCTCACATTATTTGTGTAGAAAAGGAAATATTATTTGATCTTATATGGCAAAACTGAAGAATATCATGATTTATTCAATCCAAATTTGGTCACTATAATATATGTCCAACTTTTATTGAACACATGTAGCTTAAAATTAGGTCTTTACCATAACTTTGTTGATTTGGATCGAAAAAGAACTTGTCAAATCAACCTTCTTATATTAATGTCGGGTGCTAAAAAGCTTTGATTTAACAAGTGTAATGGAAAATAGTGGGGCTTGAAGTAAATTTACAATTCAATAGCGCTATATCGAAAAAGCGTACCGGTCAAAGAATACTGCACGTTATAGCGAGGATTATGCGGGGCCTTAGCAAGGCTATAAGTACATAGCTTGGAATCAATATTGTTCCTTGGATATCTAGTCACCTTGTAATGTTGAACAAGAATGAGAATACTTCACTATCTACAGTTCTCATCATGCACAAATAGTCTGTCCATTTAAATTTATCTCGTAGGTTGTAATGAGGTGTGAGGGTGGAGTAACGCTATAGTGACTGGAAAATTACATATTTTATCCATAGTACTAATATATTGAACTTGCCGTTGGACGCCGTTGGAAGCCGTTGGAAATATGCCGTTGGCAGCCGTTCCAAGCCGTTGGAAAACCGAGGCTAACCTACAGCTCGATCTTCTTCCTCCTCATTTCTCTTTCACCCGAAATCAAATCCAAAAACCCCTATTTCCCCCCTCCCCCCAAAAAACATTTCCAACCCCATTTTATCCCCTTCTACACGTTCTAGCATCCCCATCTTCGTTTGCAAGCTTCACAACCTCTAAAATCAGGTATTATTTGCTAAAACCCTAATTTTGTTAAATTTTTTATTTTAGGTTAAATTGGTAATTTTAATGTATGTATTGTGCTATTGTTCGTGTATTGTAGTGTATTGGACCTTAATTACTGTTATTAAACTAATTATTGCATGTTTAACTATGATTTGTTAAATTAGGTTTATTATTAAATTAGTTTCAAACTTAATAATTGTCACTAACCTAAGCATGAACCTCACTTGTTATTATATTGGTGATTGAATTGCATAAAAACGTACGTAGAAATTAAGTGATTATATTGACATATAAATTGTTCACTTTTGACATGTTATGATACGATATATACGTGATACAGTTTGTGCATGACTGAATGTGATTTGTGATGCGATTATATGTATAACATTGTTCGTTTATTTTATACGTTGCGCGCACACACTGGATTTTTTTTTGTTTTAGGAAAAAATCATTATATATGCGTTGATTCAACAATTTGTTTATTGATATAAAAGTTTAAATTTTATGAAAATAAAATTTAAACTTTTATATCGCTAATTTAAAAATTTAAACTCTTAGAGTGTTTTTGGCCCCGTCTGATAAGTATTGTATATGATCGTTGTGTGGATATTCGTTTTTTAACAGAACGGACATCTATATTCATCGTATACGGTATTTGTTGGATTTGTCCCTGTATTGGACAAGTTACAAAACCAATAACGTAATTAAATCTCGTAAATCATTTCAGTTTAAACGGTTCGCAAAATTTCGACAGCGCTTCTCTTTATGTTCCATGTGTACACACAATTGTGTACTGTTCAGGGAACTAAAGCGAAGTGCTGTCGAAATTTTGTTGGATCGTTTAAATTGAAATAATTTATGCGATTTAATTACGTTATTGTATTTGTAATGGGAGGTAGGATGACCCATCAACAAAGTGTCAATGATCAATTAATATCAAATTCGCTAATAAAATTGTTTAAATAGAATATAATGTTCATTTCAAAATAAGCTTTAAGTATTATTTTAACAGATATAACAAAAACAAGAAGAATGTTTATAAAATTGATTTAATATAAAATGTCAACGCAAAATCTATACTATATTATTATTGGTGAGTTCAATTTCAAGCTCACACAGACCTCCTTGAAATTTGGCAATTGAACAGTCTCCAAACCTATACTATTATCTATACTATATACTATTATTAGCAAGACATTTCAAGAGACTCAACCGTCACGGCTCCTCTTTCTCTTTCGTTCCTTCCATTTTTTCTTCCATTCTTACGAAAGACCACCATTTAATCCTTCTCCCATTCTTCTTTTCTCATCTTAACCCTAAATCTTCATTTCCCAATATATACTCGCTGAATCATGTCGGCTTAGATTTACGTCCTTTCTTTCCCTTCGTCACAGATCGCTAAAACCTAACCCTAAAAGCATTGCTGCTCCGCTAAGTTTTGGTACTATCGAACAAAGAATCACAATATTATGAGGTATTAAGATGTTAAGCTTTCGACATATTGTTTGAAAGAGTAATGGCGGCGATGTACCCAGGGCAAGTGAGCGCGGTTCAGGTTGTCTGGATTTCATTTTTGATGCGTGATTTGAAGGTTTTTCATGGGTTTTACTGATTTAGTTATTTTTTATATTTTTAGGTGGGGAGCTTTTTTGTGAAGCAGTATTATGAAATAATCCAACAGACTCCGCAATATGGTTATCAGTTTTACAGTGATGCGAGCACTGCGATTCGGATTGATGGGGATATCGAGCAGACGGCGAAATCAGCTGTGGTAATTTCCGTCCTTTTTTACGGTTATTTTACACGGTAGAAAAATTGTATTGTGTGATATTTGGTTTGAGTAACTGCAGTGTTAACGGCTAATTAAATAAATATTCTGAAGAGTTACTGTTACTTTGGCTATCTATGATGATAACAGCTGTGTAAAACCTAAGACATTTAAAGAATTTAATTTTGAAGGAGAGACCCTGTCTTTAGCTGCCCATAATGAGAACAATGCTGTAATGACAGTGCTATCCTCACAACCTTCAGTGAGATTTTAAGTTCAGTTGAATGATAATTCTATTGCAGATAGAAACATAACGGTGGCACCTAATGCATGAGAGTCCTGCTTTTATGTGATTTTATTGCAATTGTAATACAATTGATTTAATTTCACTAATTTTATGTTATTTTTTTGAAAATTTATATGGCTGGTTTGATTTTCCCTTTCATGTTAGTCTGTAATAATGATTATAATTCGTCACAGATCGCTAAAAAAATGGGTGGACTTGATAATAAAATCTATAATTAGGACATCACAAAAGCAGGAGCAGAGGCAAATGAATATAAGCCAACACCTGCTTGCATATTAATAAAGGATTTACTATCTCACTGACCCTCTCCCTCTTTCTTTGTTGCTTCCATAATCTCATCTCTTGCCTCATCCTAAAAATCAAAATATTTAAACAAATTATAGACCATACTTTTTAAAGTCTGTAATATACTAATAAGTAATAACATGCAAATACAATTACCACAGTGAGAAAGTTCGATGAAGGAATCCTAATGCTCATAACGATCTGTGCTTACTGCTTAAAAGCATATAATATTTAACAGTGTACTATGTAAGCTAATAGTCCATGAGTTCTACAACACAACAGTGACAAATTTATTTCTTTCCTGCTTCACACAGACTTTGGTGTAGGTGTGAACAGTGATAAACCATACAAAGTAAGTTTGCTTAGATGGAGAACTTCAATTTTATTTTTGATATTGACTATAGGACAATATAGAAAAACATTAGTGGATGATCTACCATAGCCTTTGTTTGTTAAAGAACCCACTTGCTCTTTGAAAGTTCCGTTTTACAACGTACGTAAAAATTATGGATTATATCTCTTTCTTATACTTTTAAAATGTAATTATTTATTTGTTCAAATATTATTCATGTAGCAATGATTGGTTTTACTTGATGACTATTAAGAAGAAGATTTTGACATTAAAAACATCAAATTAAAAATGTTTGAATTTTGAAAATTTAAAGTTCACTGAAATTTGAACTTGAAACAAAATGATATCTGAACTCTGTAGTAAAAAATATAGAGTTCATAATTATCTAATTAATCCCGAACAGTGTAGAGCATAATATTATATTGTTTTGTTTGTTTTCCTACCCTTCAGTTAAAGCAGTTACACCCAATGCATAATAATTTACTAATAAGTACACAATAGTTTGGGATACATTCTTAGATGATAAACCTACTTGCACACTTAGGCTTTTGGGATATAGTGGTTACTCCCATTTTGTTTTAGTTGGATTACTCATTTTTCTTGATGGACCATTTTGTTTTTTCACTTCTTATTTGGTTTTATTCCTCATGAGAATATAAGGATTTTTGGGTATATTGTTAGATAACATACATACTTGCAGCTCTAACTAATTAACAGGAACACACGCTTTAATGTTTTGTTTGATTAACTACCTTCTTATTCCATGTTTCCTCTGCATATTCTATATGCGCCACCGTGAACAGAAAATTTTAGAAACTACATTCTTTGTCTAAGTGGTAATACATTCAGTTAATGGAAACAATTATTCTTTGCAAACTGATTACATCCGGACCGAATAAAGCTTATATACATAGCATACACACACAGATTGCTGCTTCTGAAATAATGTTGTTTCTATGATTATGCACAAAGTGACGAACACATCAACGTGCCACTCTTCCTACAGGTACAACTGAAATAGGACTTGCAAATAATCCTTTCATTAAATAAAAAATGTAACAAACCTTTTGACTAGGAAAGTCATGATGCACCTCCAAGGTTATACCTAGTTTGTGGTTAGCTGAAGTACCGCTGCTCATGGGCTTAATTAATATGGAAAACTTTTATGTAAACTACCATTGTATGATATGATTATGATTTATATAGCTTTGTTGAAAGACTTCTTATCTCACCGAAGAAACATGCATTATTGGAATTAGAAAAGGCAATATATGACGTGTTCTATAATATGAATATGTAGCGTGGTTGATGACTTTGTTTAGTTATGTGTTATTTCTGTATGACAAAGCATCTTTTTCATCGATAAACTACCATATGTTACAACAATAACCATAGCAATACATCATGTCCAATGAAAATGGGGTTTCTATCAGTAACTTAAATTATTATTTTCCCTTGCAATGTTGTTGATGCATGGGTTCATTCAAATATCTTAAAGAAAGGCCTTGCTTTTCCCTTACGACTATTTAATTTTTTATTTTCCTTTTGTCGAACTTTTCTCTATTAGGTGACATCTTTCCAACTGCCTTATTGTTCATTAAATTATGTTCTGAACTACTATCTGCAGGTGAAAATTATCATTGATGCATTATGTGTAGTGGGATAGTGGGATATAGTACCAGTAGGAAGGATATGCTATGTGAAAGATATGCTAACATGGTAGTAGATAACATGGTACTTCTGCATGCTTAAATAATTCAAGCGCTACTGTCGCTCCTGCTTCCAAATAGTATCTTATTGTATTTAATCCGTTATCTGTTTCTATGCGTCATAGGTTATATATTATTTGTGACAATATATAAGCATCAATGAAAACAAATATCATAATAATGATATTTCATTTATTTTTTGTTACTATTCGCATATACATTTCAGCTCTGTTGACAGCTTTTGGTCTACTATTTTATTGCTTAATGCCGCGAAGAACTTTGCATCCTATTATTTAATGAGACAAATTGCAGTGTGTATACTATAATATTAAAATTCTGTATATTTATGCCACATCCAAATACAAACTTATGAGCACTTACTTTTAATTTAGTTGTAGGCCAACTTTATTTACATCGGTTTTGAAATTTTAATCGGTAGTATAATTAATCCAGTTTTAAATTTACAAATGAAAGAAGACTTACTTATGTACCTTTAATTACCCTTTCCATGAGTATTTCACTATACTTCTTTTTAATATCGTAAAATTATGGTTTAACGTTACCTTACTTACTATACCTGTTGTTCCCGTACCTTATTTACCTTTTATTACTTATGTCAATGATTTTCTTGTTTTTCAATTTGCTATGTACCTACAATATTTTTACTACATCCGTGTGTGAAGCACGGGTTTGCACTAGTTATATCGTACTTTTTAATTATATGCGTAGGTAAATGGACAATTATTTTACTGATCGGAGCTGGATGTACAAAAAACGAAGGGTCGATACTGAAGGCTCAACAAATGAACATTTTAATAATGGTGTTAGCGTATTTATGGATTTTGCTTTACGTAATAACGGAAACTACAAAGAAATCTGTTGTCCATGTAGTAAACGCAAACTGTTAAAGCATTTGATACCACAAATGTTTAGAGTTCATTTGCGTCAGTACGGTTTCGTATCGAACTATTTGATTTGGGGCCGTCATGGGGAACAGTTAGCATCTAATCCTGTACAAGATGAGTAGGTGGTGAGTAATGAAATTGGTACGACAAATCTTGTAGAACATATGGTTGAAGATGCTGCACGTTCAATGTTTCATGTTCCTCAATTAACTGATGACGATGGTAATGCTGAAGAAGAACCAAATATTGGGGCAAAAAAAAATATGATTTGTGAGATGCCGCGAAAAAACCCCTTTGGGAAGGCTGCACAAGCGGAACCCAGTTATCAGTAACTGCTGAATACATTGCGATGAAATCCAAATACAACCTCACAGAATCTGGATTTACGGCTGTTGTACAAGCTGCGAAACGACATATGCCTCCTAATAATCTAATGTGCAAAAATCATTACGAAGTAAAAAAACTGATGTCGGCTTTCGGTTTACCGTATCAAAAAATAGATACGTGTCTAAAGGGTTGCATGTTGTTTTGGAAGGAAGATATCAACCTTAGAAATTGTAAAATATGTAATCAGGAAAGATACAAACCAAGAAAGAAAAAGGAAGTCCCGTATAAGCGTATGCATTATTTACCAATTACTCCTAGACTTCAAAGGTTATATGCATCTTCTGTAACTGCGCAACATATGAGATGGCACGGTGTGAGAACACAGGAAGTAGGTACGTTAACACATCCAGCTGATGGGGAAGCATGGAAGCATTTTGACCAGAAATATCCCGATTTTGCGTCCGAAATTCGTAATGTTAGACTTGGTTTATGTACAGATGGATTTTCCCCATTCTCTCAATTTGGTTCGAAATATTCGTCCTGGCCTATAATTGTCACACCTTATAATTCACCTCCTTGGATGTGTATGAAAACTCCATATATGTTTCTTACAGTTGTCGTCCCTGATCCCGATGATCCGACACAAGGAATCGATATTTATTTACAGCCATTGATTGATGAATTAAAAAAATTGTGGTACGAGGGAGTAGAGACATATGATATTTTCCAAAAAAAGAACTTTCGCATGTGTGCTTCTTTATTGTGGACGATCAGCGATTTTTCTGCATATGCAATGCTTTCAGGTTGGAGTACGGCCGGTCGTCTAGCTTGTCCTAATTGCATGGAAGAAACACGAGCAATTTTTTTACCTCATGGAAAGAAAGTTTCATGGTTTGATTGTCATCGATGTTTTCTTCATATTAATCATCCTTTTAGAAGAGATAAAAAAAACTTTACAGCTAATAGGCATGAAACTTTGAGACCACCTACGGTTTGGTCAAATGAAGAAATTTATGAATTTGTAAAGGATTATCCAAGGATACATGAAACTGGAGAACAAATTGAAATTCAGGGTAAATCATCAATACATAACTGGTGCAAACATAGCATATTTTGAGAATTGCCTTATTGGAAAAATCTCTTGATTCGTCATAATATTGACGTGATGCATAATGAGAAAAACGTGTTTGATAATCTGTTTAATACAATTTTGAATGTAAAGGGAAGACGAAAGATGATTTGAAATCAAGACGTGATATCGAAGTAATATGTAATCGTCTTGAGCTTCATATAAAACCAAATGACACAAAAAGCCAAAAGCTTGCTATGAGCTAGACAATAATCAAGTTAAATTACTTTTAAAATGGGTGGAAGGATTACGATTCCCAGATGGCATATCTTCTAATCTTCGTAGATGTGTTGACTATAAGAACAATAAACTTGACGGGATGAAAAGTCATGATTGTCATGTTATGATGGAAAATTTGTTACCCGTCGCTTTTAAAGAACTGTTGCCCATAAAAGTTTGGACTGTTGTAACAGAACTTAGTCTGTTTTATAAAGAGATTTGTTCAACTACATTAAAAGTTGATCGTCTACATAAACTTGAGGAAGAAATCCTGATATTGCTTTGCAAACTGGAAAAAATATTTCCTCCAGGTTTTTTCAATGTTATGGAGCATTTACCAATTTATCTTTCAATTGAAGCACGTCTTCGAGGGCCTGTGCAATATGGATGGATGTATCCATTTGAAAGGTATATTACTATTTAGTTTATTACATATTGGTTTAATTAAATATATACAAAATTAAATTAAAATAATTTTTGCTAGGTATTTAAATCATCTAAAGAAAAAAGTGCGACAGAAAGCTCGAGTTGAAGGTTCAATTTGCAAATCGTACATCGAAGAAGAAGCTTCGTTTTTTTTCTCTCACTATTTCAGTGACCATGTGAACATATCATTTGAAAGTACTACGCGTAATGATGAAGGCATTGATGAAGATGATTGTCAAGCGACTTTATCTATTTTTAAAAAAACTGGTCGGCCTGTTGGTAAATGTGTGGAAGTATGGTTGGATGATAGAGATTATCAAGTAGCACACACGTACATTCTTCTCAACTGTGCCGAAGTTGCACCATTTATTAGGTAATATATATACACATACGTCTACACATATGTACACACAAATATATATATGCACACATGTATTTTAATCATAATGCAACATTTGTTCTATAATTGCAGTATTTACGAATCACAACATCCAAACGACGATATCGGTAAAGAATTTGCTGCTTGGTTTTCTAACTACGTTTTTGATACAACAAATTGTGTTATAGATGAAGGATTGAAACATTTAGCTATGGGACCAAAAAGGATAGTCAAGACATATCCAATATTCTTTGTCAACAGATATAAATTTAATACCAAAGAATACGGTGCCGAAAAATCAACTAACAATACTGGTGTATTTGTCAAAGGTAGTGATGATCCAAATGATCACATAAATGACTTTTATGGCGTGCTGACCCAGATTTTGCAGTTGACATATTTCACTCGACCCGCGGAAGAAGTATTTTTGTTCAAATGCAACTGGTTCAACAACGTTCCAGGTTCTGGAATAAACGTGGATCCAAAATATAATCTTATAGAAATAAAACATACTTCGAGGTATTATAAGTACGATCCTTTTGTACTTGCCAAACAAGCTCTTCAAGTTTATTATGCTCCTTACACATCTTTAAGAAGAGATAAAATAGATTGGTCGGCTGTTTTTAAAACCAAACCAAGGTTTACATTTGATGGACGAAATATTCCTGAACAGCAAGCTTACCAAGCAAATACCGAGGAAAATAGAGGAATAATATTAACCGACGATCAAATAGATTTTGGACCTCTAAACGATGAATCAAATGCATTAATTGAAGCATTTGGGAGTATAGATGAACAAAATATAGAGTGCGAAGAAGAGTCAGAATCTGAAAGCGATGAGGATTGACCACTAATCAATATTTTGAGAAGGTATTTTTTTATTTTTCTATTTCCAAAGTAATTTTATATGATATGTATCACAAAGTCTCTTTTATGTTACGCCATAATGTATGTTACGCCATGTTCATTATTCTGACACCATTTGCATATTAAATTAATTAATGTTACCCTTGCTTTTCTTTATACTATGATTTCATATAGGTATGTCGGGACGAAGACGTTCACGCTCCGGATCTTCCAGCTCACAGAGAGGTGATGATGCTGGTCCTACACAGCCGGGTGTTCGGCCTATGGTATGGCTGAAACCCAAAGCCGATGGCAGGTAAGTATAAAGTTTCAAAATTGAATTTTATTCCATACAATCTTTTATCAAATATATATAGCAGTAACGGAATATTAAATGTTTTTTTTTTCTGTTTTTACACAGCGGTGGGTTTTCGTTGGAGCCTTCCAACATAGTACTCACGATCTCGCGACGGGCGTATATGGCTCGTATGACCTCGTGTTGGCCGAGGTGGACTGCGATACCAGAAGGGGTGCGGGAGGCTATCTGGCAGGACTTTTTGGTATGTGTGGTATAGCAATTATTGCATTATGTAGTCATGTACATTATGTCAATTCATGTTTGCACTATTTATAGCAACTGTATAACTCATATTTTTTCAAACGTGCAGGGGGAAGTGGACTTGGCCGATTCTGATGTTTCAGTTGTCCGTCGCCATTGGAGCAGCAAAATTGCAAAAAACTATCGCGAAACGATTAACAATATCAAAACATCGGGAAAGAGGCCTCATTGGATGAGTGAAGCTGTTTTTGATGAGTTCGCCACCTGGTGGAGCAACGAGGATTTTGTGGTAAATCTCTATCATATATTTAATTTAAATTGTTTGAGGCAAATAATATATAAATAATTAAAGCTGTCAAACTAATTTTTGTTTTCAATTTAAATTTGCAGAGGCAGTCCGAGAGGAATTCTGCAAACAGAAGCAGAAACCCCGTTACACATCGCAGTGGTTCCAAGTCTTTCCAGCATCACCGGGAAGATTTGGTATAATTATTAAATAAGACAAATAGTTAATTATTTTAAGTTTTAATTTGTTAAATTATAAATAATGTACATTTATATGTGCATATTTTAGGAGAGACAACGCGAGGGGCCTGTTAGTTATTGGGATGTATTTACCCATACACATGCATTGACTCAGGTCGATGATTCCGGCACAGTTTCTTACTCTTGGGACCACGATGACAAAGCGCGTGCTGCCTATGTAAGTATAACATAAGTAACTAAAACTCACAAATTACTTGAAATAACGTAATTAACTAAATTCAATTATATTTTGCATGACAGCAAAAGTTTCAGGAAGCGCGGACAGCCTTACATGAGAGTACGGGACGAGCTCACTTGACCCCCGATGAGGAGGACGCCATTTTTAAGTCCGTCATGGATCCAGCGACCCGCGGCAGACGCTACGGATATGGAAGCCAATCGGTTAGTTAATTTGCAATTATTTTAATACTAATTTTTTAGTGCAGTTGATAATTTAAATTTGTTTACAGGTTCAGACAGCCCAAAAAGAATATCAAAGGGCTCAAGATAAAGAAGAGATTGCGCAGCTACGAGCCGAGCTTGCTGAGCTGCGGGAACGCAATTTGCTGCATGAAGCGAGGACGGAGGAGTTGAACCGGCGTATGACGGAGTTCATCGCACAGTATGGACGGCCTCCTTCATCTGGTGGTTCTGGTGCTGAGTGATTTAGGTATGTTTTGTCATTGGCATGTATATTTCGGAGTTGGTGAGAATTTGATACATTTTGATGTGATGATTTGTGTATATTTGGATTTCATACATTCTGATGGTTTGGTTGTGGATGTTGGTTTGGATTTGTTGATGTTGGTTTGGAGTTTTTAATGAGGGTTATGTTGTGTTTTGTTTGGTAGTTGGTTTATGTTGAAATATATGTAAAATTTGGTTATATATATATGTTTGGATATAGTTGTTATATGTATATGCTCGAAATGAAGCTGTTTTGATATAATTGTGGTTATGTGTGGCTGGAAGCAAGCACCGCTGCTGTTATGTAAAAAAAAAAGCCCAGATTTGCAACGGCTTCCAACGGCTACCAACGGCCAATTTGCCATTTACCTCCAACGGCGTCCAACGATTTTCAACGGCATGTTGGTCAACAGGCTTTGCCACGTTCGCAAATTTGCCGTTGGAAGCCGTTGGTATATCCACGTTGATGCCGTTGGAAACCGTTGAAGTGTATACCAACGACAATTCCAACGGCCTCCAACGGCTTTCCAACGGCCTCCAACGGCCTTTTGCCGTTGGAAATAGCCGTTTCTCTTGTAGTGTGAAGGGTTTGGAAGGCAAAATGTTGAGCTTAACATGAAGAATGGACTAGCTAGATCAACGGTTTACCTTATTATCCAATATTGAATGCAATGTTTTAAACTTCCTAGGTATACTATCCATGGCATCATTGAAATTAACTCCAATCTTTTGTACAAGGGTAAGTCTAGTAAAATTACTTGGGAAATGTTTGCAAAACTAAACAAGTGGAAGGATCAGGCTTGCATAATTTGAAGGAACTTCAGTCAACTATGAGCATTAAGTTGGTTTGGAGAGTGATAAATGAGGAGGGTTTACGGGCAAAATTGATAAAGGCTAAGTACATTAGGAATCAATCCCTCTGTGAGTGTGATAACCGTAATGACGACTCCAGCGTCTGGGAGTTCCTTCTAAACATATGGGGAGGTACTAAAGTGTATTGGTAGATGTATTATTGAAAACAAAAGTACGTTACTTTGGTTTAATCCTTGGATTCAAGACATAATCTGGTTAGTAAGTTGGGTATAGACTATAGACACTATGGATTCAACCATAATACTGATTGAAGAGATTATTGAAAATGTCGATAGAGACATGATGGACAATTTTTCTAAGTGGTGTAAATTATGAAATTAAAGTAACTAAGATTTGGGATGATAGGAAGCAAGACTCTTGGATGTGCGTTGGCTTCAAGAAGTGCTGGCTTAGTTTATAAGTAGTTTTAGAAGAAATTAAACTGTATCATAATCATGTCGTAGTGGCACTGGATCTTGGATGAGGTCATCTATCCCAAAACTGTGGTATGATGCTACAAAGACATGACTAACTAGTTTCCTACTAAAGGTTGACCAACCTGTAAGCACGTTCTAGTCGACCCTCCTTGTGTAATGTGTTGTAAAGATAATGAAAGTACAAACCACCTATTTTTCAAATGCAAATTCAGTGTGTGTATTTGGATGTGGATAAGAATCAAATTTCTATGGCCAACGTCACATACAAATGTTCTATCTATCATCAAGAGCTTAAAAGCATTCAACAACACTTTCATATCAAGTTTAAAATCAATGACATTACAAAAATTGTGTTTTTTTGTGTGCGTGTGGTGTATTTGGAGGGAATGTAATGAGAGAATTTTCAAGTCACTGATCAAAACATAAATCCAAACATGGTATATGTGATTGTATGGTGCACATGGTCAGAGTTGGTTTAAAATAAAGCATGACCTATATATCAGCGATGATGATGAAAAGATTTGTCACCTTTAAGCCTAAAAAACTTAACCCTAGCCTCAGAGAGATTAGGTTTTGGATGTGGTCCTGAGATCATAGAACTGGGGCTAGAGATTGTTTCTACTCACATAACATGGTCAGGCTAGAACGTATTTTTTCTTTATTTGTTCTTTTTTTCTATCATTAATCTTCAAGGTTCAGATCTGCACAAGCGAGCAGAGCTTCATATGAGTATTTACTTATTGCTTAAAGGAAAACTAACCAAAATCTTCTTCAGAAAATTACTTATCTGGTATAGTTATTTATTACTGTCATCATCCCGCCAGTGAAAGCCTCGCCTCTAGCAATACATATGATGTGTGATTCCCCTTGTCGACAACCCTCAGATTACAGGAAATGCCCATTTATATTACATCAACAGAAAAAACTAATTACAGTTTTAATCATTGCTATCAAACAAATCTTCCTACGGCCTCTTCCTTGGTCCCTTAGTGTCCAAATTGTTGGAAGTTGCTTTCTTAGACATATTTTCCCATCAAAAATCAATATCACAAACATCAACCAGGATTGTCGCTAAGGTAGGCTATTTTATAAGTAAGTGGAATAAGTGGCTCAGAATATTATAATAAGGTGTTTGAAACCCCATGCAAAATATTGAGGGTGCTACAAATCTAAAGTTTGGTGCTTGAGTGTGGTTTTTCTAGCTAGATCTGATCTGTTTTGCTGAATTTTGAAGATAATTGCTTTAAAATTAGTGGAAGAAAGCAGTAGCTGTAAGTTTTCGAGTGCTTCCATAATAGTAGGGTAGGAAAGAGTTTAGTCTAATTATGGTAATAGAAAATGTGGGGTTCTGGTTAAGTCATGAAGTGAGAAGTTTCGAGAAGTGTTGCGGGTTTATATTCTACCGATCCGAAATGTAATAATCTTGTTGAGGCCGGATGTTTGCTTTGTGGATTAGGTAGGCCTGTTTGCTATTGGGTTATGTTAGGTAATTATTTACTTGAAAATACATAATTACTTTTAGAGTTCAAAAAACGGAAATTTGGAACAATAAATATCATAGTGCATATCTGTCTTAATGAACTAATTCTCATTATGGAAAGATAAAATATAATATCAACATAAACACGTAAGAAACTAGAAGCAAAAAATATGAAATGACATTAGACTCGATATTATACACATAGTGTAAGCGGAGCAACAAATCTCGTATGAATACACGTCTCAAAATAATACATATGATCAATATGTCAATACACAAAAAAACTGAAAAGGTATAAACATAATGGTAATATGGCTATCGCTCTATTAATCGCCTCCAACGCGGAGAATTTTTTATATAAAGACACAACATAATAGAAAAATATAATAAAACATAAATACCGACAAGGGCCACTACCTTGGAATCTGTGCAGCTAAAGCGCTTAGCAACATAGCGGTGGAGGTGCAAAAAGTTATAGCAGGGATAAAGTGGAAAATAGCAGAGGTACGAAAAGCTTCATTGGATATAAACCAAATATTTAAAGTTAATTTATTCTCTTTCTCACATTATTTGTGTAGAAAAGAAAATATTATTTGATCTTATATGGCAAAACTGAAGAATATCATGATTTATTCAATCCAAATTTGGTCACCATAATAGATTTTCAACTTTTATTGAATACATGTAGCTTAAAATTAGGTCTTTACCATAACTTTGTTGATTTGGGTCGAAAAAGAACTAGTCAAATCAATCTTCTTATATTAATGTCGGGTGCTAAAAAGCTTTGATTTAACAAGTGTAATGGAAAATAGTGGGGCTTGAAGCAGATTTACAATTCAATAGCGCTATATCGAAAAAGCGTAGCGGTCAAAGAATGCTACACGTTATAGCGAGGATTATGCGGAGCCTTAGCAAGGCTATAAGTACATAGCTTGGAATCAATATTGTTCCTTGGATATCTAGTCACCTTGTAATGTTGAACAAGAATGAGAAGACTTCACTATCTACAGTTCTCATCATGCACAAATAGTATGTTCATTTAAATTTATCTCGTAGGTTGTAATGAGGGGTGAGGGCGGAGTAACGTTATGGTGACTGAAAAATTACATATTTTGTCCATAGTACTAATATATGCCAAATGATTTCTATTTAAGGGTTATGTCCATTATTTATGGCTATTTTGTGTAATTCCATATATGCATATGATACATCTATCTTCTCTGAGATAAACCTATATATTCCTATTTACATATATATCTAAATGTTCACCATCCAAAAACTGTAGGATCGATTTCACCCTAAAGGGGGGGAGGGGGTGAATAAGATGATGTTGTTAATTATAAAAATTATTGCGGAAGATTATAAAATTATTTCAACACAGATATATCAAAATAATAGCAGCACAGATAATAACAGAATAATAAATGCAGAAATAGAATGACACGGAATTTACCCAACTTCGGCAAAACCCTGCCTACGTGCTGCCCCCAAGGTTTCTATTAGAAATTAAGTAGTCACACGCTTATACACATAAACTCGCGACACCCGCTACTGGCTAACCTAACTCTACGCTCAAAACCCTGCCACAACTCAGCCACTGAGTTGCGAATTCTCAAACTATGCCACGTAGTTTGTCCCCTAGTCACACGACTAGTAATTACAATGGTTTATAGGAGAAAATACAAAAACAACAATTTAAAAAATAATTAAACCCTAATTATTTATTTCTAATATAAACCAATACTAAAGAAGGAAAGGGCCGAACCAATGTTATTTTCTTTATTTATTCGGTCCGCTCCTTTGTTTAACAATTGCCTCGTTCCTTCTTTCGTTTGTTCATCTTAGCTCTGAAATTAGGGCTTTGTGAAGTCGCCACTTTAATTGATGGCTGGTGCTTCGATCGCTTACTTCAATTGATTCGTTCGCGGCTCCTCCTCGTTGATTGAGTCTGACTTTGATTTGTTATGTAAATTTTCCTTTTAGCTTCTTCTGATTTGCTTTCTTGAACTCGATATAGAATAACCGATGATGTTACTTGTTTATATAGGATTCGAGATCCTTGATTTTCGTTTGTATACATTTATTTGAATTCGTCACTTGATTTATCTCGACCATTCGATTTTGTTTTAATGCTGATGATAATTTATGACTTGTTCATATCGAATAATTTCGTTTACTTGATTAACACGGTTTTGTTTTCGAACTCACTTGATTCCTTGATTGATACGGCTTCGATTCAGAACCGTTCGATCTTTCCTTGGTCGTTACGATAGTGAATTTCCTACTTGACTTTGGCTTTGATTTTTGACCCACGGCACTGACTTGATTTTGATGAAGTTGATTTCGTTCGACTTTGGCCATACTATTCACTGCCTCTGGTCATTTGATTTGATTATGTTGATTTTGGCATTTCCTTTGTACTTACTTCGGCCATTATGTCTTTGACTGTTGTATCACTTTGTTAATGATGCTTTGACTGTTGAACTTGGTGGTCTTGTGTCATAGTTTTGGTTCATATGATTACAGTTCTGTGCACATTGTCTTTCATGGTTGTTGTGTTGCCATATTAATCCCTCTGTCCATTTGTGTTCATCCCTGATAGCACTTTCGACCTTCTTCGATTTTACTTGCCGTTTCATGACTCCGGCCACTTGAACTATTTTGATTTTGGTACTGTTTCATTTGATATAGATGTGTATATGTATACATACATACATACATACATACATACATACATACATACATATATATATATATATATGCATACATGTATATTTGTATTTGTTCGGCTTTGGATTTGTTCGAACTAGTTTTGTCATATTTAACTTGTACCTGCTGTTGCATATGATGTTCATTTGAACTGTGTTTGCATTGTTGCCATTTTGGCTTGTTCCTTCGAGTCAATGAAACTTGTATATGATTGTTTTGTTGTCTGCTCTTCATGTACATGCCGAGTCTTTCAGATGCACTTGTTCTGTCCATTGATTCATTGTAATTTGAATTGGGTTGTTGTGCACTGACTTGAGTTCGAGCCTTGTTCATGTCTTCACTGAACTGATATGCTACTTGTATGTGGTCTTGTTTCATGTGATGTCTACACTGCTGCACTGTGTATGTACATTGTCACTGCATACATGTTTGCATATTAACTTGTTGAAGTCACTTTGGTGCAGTTTGATGTTGTCTTCAAGTTTGAAATGCTTGCAGGATTGGATTCTTTGTACATTTACTTGTACATTTCATGGCATTCATGTGTACATTAGTCTGAAGCTTATGTTCATCTTTGTTGCATACTTGCCTTTGAATTTTTCTTACAGTTCAGTAGCTTGTTTACTTCATATAGGGGCTGAGTCACTGTTTCACTCGAGTCTATACATGTTTGATTGTGCTGTACTGAGTTGTTTTCATGTGTGACTTGAACTTTAGTCGAGGCTGCATATATGTAATGAGCTGATACATGTTTGTGATTATATTTTCATGTATTTTGTACCAGTGCCTCTTTAACCTTAACTGGTCTGGTTGTACAGAGTCACTACTTGTATGTATACATGTGTATATACATATGTATATATATATTTGTGCATTGTCTCAGTGATGCATCGCTTGGCCATATGCATGCATCGAGGCAGTTTGTATTTGTTTGCAGTTTTTCCCCTGTTTGGTTTGTGGTTCACTTGCTTATTTGACATGTTCTTGTGCTTGTGCACGTCATTTTTCATTTTGATTTTACTTGAACTTCATCTTGATTTTCGGGAATTACACCTGTGTTGAATCCTGCTTTAAAGCTCGGGTTCGACCTTGTGCTCGTTTGTGATTTCACTTGAGTTGAATCCAACTTTGATTTGGGTTTGACCTTGTGCTCACCTGTCCCGGTAATTTTATCAAGTGTATATATCGGTGTGCACGGCCTTGTGGCATGTACAGTGATACACTGTGCATGTCACAAGCTGTTCGTGTATGATGAATTCAAATTTAAATGATGACGAACAACCCAAATAATTGAGGCAAATATTATTTTCAAAATTCACATTTTATTTTATACTGTAAAAATATTTTATTTTCAATTTTACCGCGTCAATGTATATTTTTGCAGATTACTCAGATGCTGGATTCACATTGGAATGAAGTTGGAGATAAATACGAGTTGAGTGAATGAGTGATATGTAGTGAGGTCAAATATAAATTAGACATTGTGATGTAATCAAAATTGTATTATAATTGAGGTTGTGTGTGTATATATAGTGAGAGCTTAAAATTTGTACTATTCAAAAATTGTAATAAATATTTGTTTGAATAAAATATCCGTTTGAATTCAAGTTCTATGTTATTTATTTTATTCATCAAATATTTATTTAATCTGTAAAAATAAAATAAAATAGTATATTAACAAATACATTTAAATGAATATATATATATATATATATGTTTATTATCATCAAACAAAAATCATATACTCGCATATTCAACAATCTCCCCTTTTTGATGATAACAAACATATATTTAAGATTTTGAATACATTACATGTATTTGATGATTCCATTTGCTCCCCCCTATTTGAACGCTTCCTCTCTACACAAAGCACCCCTTTCATATATGCATACAATTAAAAATATGCAAATGGGCCTAGATGCAAATAGAAAATATTTGACCTTTGCTTGATTTTATTTGACAAAATCTTAACTTTTCTCTCCCTCTTTTGTTATCGGCAAAAGAGTAATAGTGTTAGAAAAAATAGAGATAAAGTGATCGATATTAATACAATATTAAAACTCAATCGAATATAAATATTAAATTTCAATAAAAAATCAAACAAAAATCATAAATACTCTGTTAGGCGCATATTCCACTTTTAGAATGATGGGAATGATATCATCATATAAAACCATACAGTTGTGTCTATTTGTGGTATATTTATATCATGAATTTGAATATCTACCAACCATGCATAACTGTTAGGACTTTTAAATGAGATTAGTAGTATTCCAATTATTATTTTTAAATGAATTCAAGTATCTTTTAACCACGCATAACCGTGAGGACTTTTAAATGGGATTAGAATCGACTTGTTTATTTAAAAAATCAATTTTGATATGCGTTCCATACATGCATAACCGTTAGGACTTTTAAATGAGCATGGAAGCACATAACAAATTCTAAGTAATTCACCCATGCATAACCGTGAGGACTTTTAAATGAGAGTGAATACTTTGGATTTTATTTTATTTTACTTTATTATTATTATTTTTTTATTAAAAAAATGAAAAATGAAAAATGAATGATTCCTATTTAAAGTACCACATATTGACAAACTATATTGAATTTTGATGAGTGATGGTCGTTAGAAATATGATAGAAATAGAGATGGTCATGGAATTTTTACCAACAAAAAGTTTTATAACTCTTGTTTAAATTTATAAAGAAATTTACTAATTATACCGTCTCGAGTCATAATATGATAAATATCAACACTCATCACTTTTTTCAATCATTATTTATCTTTTTGATAATTAGTAGGGAGTCAGATTAGTTAAAGTTATAATTTAAAAAATTAATTCAAAAATAATTATAAAATCAATTTTTCTAAAAATGACCAATCTGAAAACAAGGTCAAAGATGATTTTCTAGAAGGGTTTTATGAGAAAAAATTCTGCTATTTGAAAATATTTGAAATGAAATATATGCAGATATTTTCTTTGAAAAACGATGCAGTTACTAAATGTCTCAACAAAAATCACGTTCCACTAGTAATTTTTCTATCAACTAGATTATCAGTGTAATCTGCATCTGAATTTCTCTTTCACTCAAAATTATCATTAATTGAATTTGATAGACCAGACCATGATGTGTGCATCAAAATATCTTAAAATTATTTTTAACAGCCTTTTAAATGACATTCTCTTGAATTTGAATTGAAACCATGTAAATAATCAAAACCGTGAATGTAGAGTCAGCCGTAAAATAACCAAATGTATTATCATCAACCAATACACTATTATTAATCCAAACTAATGTATATGAAGTAATTCAAAGACTCTAGAGATTTTTATAGTGTTCTTGGCATAAGAATATAATTGGCCAACAATTTTGAATAAGTCAGAATCAAAATCATCATTTATTTTATCATCACATTATTGGCTGATTTAATTCAGACTACGGTGTAGATTATCACATTTAATATATCGTTCAAAATATACCATTATCTGATTTACCTTTACGATAATTTTTCGTTGTTGCCCATTGTGATTCTGTCACCTTTGTACTAGGCTAAGGAACTTTTCTTTGACGCTCGTTGTGTCCTTGGAACAGCCAGAATGCAAGTAACACTATTGTTGTTCCTTAGCCTGCCACCACACCTACACGATGAAAGATTTTTGTGACCTATTTGTTTTTATAGGTCCATGATTGTTAGCGGCAGAATATTTTGAAAAATAATTTTGTGGAGACCCAAAACTATTTATATATGTTCCTTTCGGCACCCAGATTTTTTTAACTTTGAGATATTTTATATTTGTGCCTTTTGGAACCTAAATTGGTATGGTTTTACGTGTTTGGGTCTATACCAACAAATATTTTGATTGTGTCCAAATTTTCTACAAATTGTGCACATTGAATTTAATTGATTAATCTCATTTCTAACATTTTTAGATTGATTATACCCAAGTCCTTGTCTAACTGTATTAACAGTTTGTTTTCCTAATAGCATATTAAACGATTTTCACTTTTTGAAAATTTATCTAAAGTCGTTGACAATTGTTGGATTCGTGTTTTGAGAGATTAATTTTCATTCAGTAATTGTGTGCACTTTTTAATAGAGTTCTCTCTCCTAGAATTTTCACTCTCTTTCAAAATCAGAATTTCATTTTCAAGTGATTTTATATGAATTTCTAATTTTTTAATTTCTTCTTCAAACAATGGACACTTGTCACACTTAGGCCACTTATTTTGATAGTTTTAACTAATTGTTCAAGCTGATCATTTAGTTCAATCAAACTGTCTCTTTGTGATTCAATTTTAACATATTTCTCCCTAAGTTGTTCAAAATAGCCATTTACTTCGTGGAAATATATAAGTAGTTGTGAGTGAGTGAGTTTTGATACCTCGCTTGGCTCGTCATAGTCACTATCATTTATATTACATCGAAGGCACATATCTGCTTTCTCACTCTCACTGCTAGTACTATGATTATCTTCATCACTTGTATTCCACGTGGCTGTGAAACTTCTCCTTTTTGATTTCTTTTCAAAGTCGCGTCGATTTTGAGGAAAATTGGGCTTGATGTGTTCAGGTTGGTTGCACTTATGACAGTTGATCTTGTGTTCTTCTGGATTGTCTAGTATTTTGTCTATTCTACTTTTCAATTTCTAATTTAGAGTTGGATTTCTATATTTGCGGTTACATCTTTTGAATTTCTTCATTATTAACGCGAGCTCAGCTGCTCCATCATCATCGTCGTCGTCATCACTTTCAGTTGTTCCTCTGGGAGCTATTGATTTCTTTTGAGTGTCACCTCCTTCACGCTCTTCCTTGAATTTCATTTCTAGCTCATAAGTGGTGAGATTTCCGATGAGTTCTTCAACTTTGATTTGTTTTAAATGTTTTGATTCTTGAATGTCAGTCACTTTGGCTTCAAAACTTCGTGGAAGAACTCTGGGGATTTTTCGGACTATCTCCAACTCTGTGCATGATTTTCCGAGAGCTTTTGATTTGTATACGATATTGGAAAGTCGTCCATACATCTCTTTGACATTTTCTTCCTTCGCCATTGTGAAGTTCTCGTATTCGCTGCTTAGCATGGCAAGGAGAGATTCTTTGACTTGAGATGTTCCTTCATGAGTCACTTCTAGTGTGTGCCATATTTCCTGCGCAGTTAGACAATGTGAGACACGATTAAATTCAAATTGATCCAATGAACAGATAATATAATTCACAGCTTTAACATTAGCATTTTGTAATTTATTTTCTAGTTCTGTCCATTGATCCTTTGGTTTATTTATTTCTTGATTATTTACAATTATAATTGGTGCTCTATAACCTGTCTCAACAATATTCCAAGCGTCAATGGTTTTCAGAAAAATTTTCATTCTATTTTTCCAATAGGTGTATTCACCATTGAACATTGGTGGTCTAACTATGGACTGACCCTCAGCAAAAGTAGTTTTAAAAGAAAATATTTTAAAAATTCAACCTTTTTTTTAAAACGAAAATTGATTTTTGAAAAAAAATCAAATTTTTAAAAACAAAAGCTGACTTCTATTCCTAGCTTTGATACCACTTGTAGGATCGATTTCACCCTAGAGGAGGGGTGAATAGGGTGAAGTTGTTAATTATAAAAATTATTGCGGAAGCTTATAAAATTATTTCAACACAGATATATCAAAATAATAGCATCACAGATAATAGCAGAATAAAAAACGTAATAGAACGACACAGAATTTACCCAGCTTCGGCAAAACCCTGCCTACGTGCTGCCCATAAGGTTTCTACTAGAAATTAAGTAGTCGCACGCTTACACACATAAACTCGCGACACCCGCTACTGACTAACCTAACTCTACGCTCAAAACCATGCCATAACTCATCCACTGAGTTGCGAATTCTCAAACTACGCCACGTAGTTTTCCCCTAGTCACACGACTAGTAATTACAATGGTTTAATGGAGAAAATACAAAAACAACAATTTAAAACACAATTAAACCCTAATTATTTCTTTTTAATGTAAACCAATACTAAAGAAGGAAAGGGCCGGACCAATGTTATTTTCTTTATTTATTCGGTCCGCTCCATTGTTTAACAATGGCCTCATTCCTTCTTTCATTCGTTCCTCCTAGCTCTGAAATTAAGGCTTTCTGAAGTCGTCGCTTTAATTGATGGCTGGTGCTTCGATCGCTTACTTCAATTGATTCGTTCGCGGCTCCTTCTCCTTGATCGAGTCTGACTTTGATTTGGTATGTAAATTTTCCTTTTAGCTTCTTCTGATTTGCTTTCTTGAACTCGATATAGAATTGCCGATGATGTTACTTGTTTATATAGGATTCGAGATCCTTGATTTTCGTTTGTATACATTTATTTGAATTCGTCACTTGATTTATCTCCGCCATTCGATTTTGTTTTAATGCTGATGATAATTTCTGATTTGTTCATATCGAATAATTTCGTTTACTTGACTATTCTGACTTGTTCATGTCGAATAATTTCGTTTACTTGACTAACACGGTTTTGTTTTCGAACTCGCTTGATTCCTTGATTGATGCGTCTTTGATTTAGAGCCATTCGATCTTTCCTTGGTCGTTACGGTAGTGAATTTCCTACTTGACTTTGGCTTTGATTTTTGACCCATGGCTTTGACTTGATTTTGACGATGTTGATTTCGTTCGACTTTGGTCATACTCTTCACTGCCTCTGGTCATTTGATTTGATTATGTTGATTTTGGCATTTCCTTTGTACTTACTTCGGCCATTATGTCTTTGGCTGTTGTATCACTTTGTTGATGATGATTTGACTGTTGAACTTGGTGGTCTTGTGTCATAGTTTTGGTTCATCTGATTACAGTTCTGTGCACATTGTATTTTAGGGTTGCTGTGTTTCCATATTAATCCCTTTGGCCATTTGTTCTCATCCCTAATAGCACTTTTGACCTTGTTTGATTTTACTTGCCGTTTCATAACTCCGGCCACTTGAACTATTTTGATTGTGGTACTGTTTCATTTGATATATATATGTATGTGTATACATACATACATACGTATATACATACATACATACATACATATATATATATACATATGCATACATGTATATTTGTATTTTCTCGGCTTTGGATTTGTTCGAACTAGCTGTGTCATATTTAACTTGTACCTGCTGTTGCATGTGATGTTCATTTGAACTGTTTTTGCATTGTTGCCATATTGGCTTGTTCCTTCGAGTCAGTGAAACTTGTATGTGATGTTTTGTTGTCTGCTCTTCATGTATATGCCGAGTCTTATTTTAGATGCACTTGTTCTATCCACTGGTTCGTTGTAGTTTGAATTGGGTTATTGTGTGCTGACTTAAGTTCGAGCCTTGTTCATGTCTTCACTGGTCTGATCATGCTACTTGTATGTGGTCTTGTTTCATGTGATGTCTACACTGCTGCACTTTGTATGTACATTGTTTCTGCTACATTGTCACTGCATACATGTTTGCATATCAACTTGTTGAAGTCACTTTGGTGCAGTTTCATGTTGTCTTCAATTTTGAAATGCTTGCAGGCTTGGAGTCTTTGTACATTTACTTGTACATTTGATGGCATTCATGTGTACATTAGTCTGAAGTTTGTGTTCATCTTTGTTGCATACTTGCCTTTGAATTTTGCTTGGAGTTCAGTAGCTTGTTTACTTCATGTAGAGGCTGAGTCACTGTTTCACTGGAGTCTGCACATGTTTGATTATGCTACACTGAGTTGTTTTCATGTGTGACTTGAACTTTAGTCGAGGCTGCATATATATATTGAGCTGGTACATGTTTGTGATTATATTTTCATGTATTTTGTACCACTGCCTCTTTAACCTTAACTGGTCTAGTTGTATCGAGTCACTACTTATATGTATACATGTGTATATACATATGTATATATATATATATATTTGTGCACTGTCTCAGTGATGCATCGCTTGGCCATATGTATGCATCGAGGCAGTTTGTATTTGTTTACAGTTTTTCTCCTGTTTGGTTTGTGGTGCACTTGCTTATTTGACTTGTTCTTGTGCTTGTACACGTCACTTTTCATTTTGATTTTACTTGAACTTCATCTTGATTTTTGGAATTACACCCGTGTTGAATCCAGCTTTAAAGCTCGGGTTTGACCTTGTGCTCGTTTGTGATTTCACTTAAGTTGAACCCGACTTTGATTTGGGTTTGACCTTGTGCTCACCGGTCCCTGTAATTTTATCAAGTGTATATATCGGTGTGCATGACCTTGTGGCATGTATAGTGATACACTGTGCATGTCACAAGTTGTTCATGTATGATGAATTCAAATTTAAATGATGACGAACAACCCAAATAACTGAGGAAAATATTATTTTCAAAATTCACATTTTATTTTATACTGCAAAAATATTTTATTTTCAATTTTACCACGCCAATGTATATTTTTGCAGATTGCTCAGATGTTGGATTCACATTGGAATGAAGTTGAAGATAAATACGAGTTGAGTGAATGAGTGATATGTAGTGAGGTCAAATGTAAATTAGAAATTGTGATGTAATCAAAATTGTGTTGTAATATAAGTTGTGGTGTGTATATATATAGTGAGAGCTTGAAATTTGTACTATTCAAAAATTGTAATAAATATTTGTTTGAATAAAATATCCGTTTGAGTTTAAATTCTGTGTTATTTATTTTATTCATCATATATTTATTTAATCTGTAAAAAATAAAATAAGTATATTAACAAATACATTTAAATGAATATACATATGTTTATTATCATCAAACAAAAATCATATACTCGCATATTCAAAAAAAACCCCAACCATAAAATACTTCTTAAATAGAGATGAGGTAAATCTAATGGCCATTTAATACCTCAATCCTTGAAGCGGGCCCTTTGTAACGTAATCGTTATTTAATCGGCTCTAGCTACAGAGACCGATGACTTCTAGATACGGCTCTATAATATAACTGCCATATTACTAAAACATCTCAAAGACTCTTGTATAGGTTAACTAGAATATGCCCATAAACAAACAACCAACTAATTAAACTTTGAGGTCTTTGCGTATCCATACAAATTCTACACTAGTGGAAAGTGAAATCCATCAGGGTGTGACCCAAAACTTTATTATCAAACGCTCGAGACCACTGGTGCTCATTGTAGCTACCCAGAATTTCAGTCATTTAAAATTCTTGTATTTAGTTGATTTTAAATATTTAAAAGTAAATATTATAAGCTGGATAAATTATATTTCGAATATAAGGATTTAATTGGATAATTAAATCGTTAATTTAATATTTGAAACTGCTAAAATAATTGGAAATTGAATTTAATGTGAATAAAAATGATTTATTAAGTTGTGTTAAATTTTATTTGAATTAGAATGATGTTAGAGAACTTTTAAAATCGATTTAAAATTTAATTTTTAAAAATTGAATATTTTAATATTTAATTAACAAGTAAAAATAGCCATTTTTCATATAGTCTCCTATTTCGATGAAACTAGTTTCATTGGATTCGTAATGTTATATTATTGTAGAATTTCAAATTTCATGTCCATTGGGTTTACGGTTTGCTTGGGGGAAGCTAAAACGCGTAGAAATTTGTTTAAGTGAATTTTAAATTTAAATAAGTGTATTTGAAAACCTATTTTCCAAATATGATCGAATTGGCTTTCGATATCTATTCCACTGTGTTTGGACTAGGGGAAAAACATTATAAATGCCAGGCGGCATGCTTTGTTTCGACTTAGGAAAAATTTCGGATGAATAGTGCGTGAGAATTTTCTATAAAAGGTCTTGTTTTTATTTCATTTTGCAAAACCCTAAATAAACTAGGGTGGGCCGCCACTAAGCTTTCCGATGGCTAAAAAATGCTCGATTCTTCTTCTTCTTCATTTTTCTTCCAATCTATCGACTTTTAAGCGAAACTTCCAACTACAAAAGCATAGAGCACCACGAGATCTAGCTGATCAACGACGGTGATCAGATATAGGCAAGTAAATCAATGGAAAATCGAGCTTGAATGCACTATGTTCGTACACGATTATCACAACGAGATGGAAGCCGAGTTGCATGAGATTTATGCCGAAGGTGGAGCTTGGCTAGAGCTATACGATGGTCGCAACGGATCAACTCGTCGATGTTCGTGGGAGGCGCGCAAATAGATGGTCAACGACGGACGATATGGGTTTTCACGCGATCGAAACCTGGGAGGGGAAGAAATAGAAGTCACGGCCACGATCTTGCCTTCTGAAATCTATTGCCCAGATCTTGTGAAGTAAAAAGAAAAAAGAAAATAGTAAATTAATTTATTATAATTCGTATAATCTTTAAAACGCTGTACTTTTTCATACAAGGTCTGTTTCGCATGAAACAAATTGCTTTGGGTCCGTATTGATTAGCACTATATTTTAGAGCTGCTTTGGAGTTGATTGGAGCTAGTGTAAATTTTGGGTAAAATTAAACGCTCGTTTAATTTTATTCGAAGTAAAACACCGCAACTGCTATTGGGAGCAATGTGAGTACAACTCACTCTTCCGTCTCACTGATATTTTTATATAAGTGAGAATATTACTTATGATGATTGATGATTGTTTGGATGATATATGATATATTATCTGTATATTGATTGATATTTAGATATGTACCTACCTAATGGAGATGACCCTATACGTTCCCGTGTATGAGCGGATGATCCTTTTTATGCACGTCTGCCTCGAAGCGGACATTGTACACATATTCTAGTATGTATATTTGTTGCACGTAGCAGGTTGGAGGGATCCAACTGGATTCTACACCACCATTGATTTATTTATAGATATTATGATATATTTTGTTATCATATGATATATGATGTTTTGGACGCCGTGGTTGATGTATTTAGAGCTATTGCAACATTGGGCCAATTTTGGAATTTTAAAACAATGTTAAAGTGATGATTTTCAAATTTAAAAGGATTTTGAAGTGATTTTAGAGATATATGTTTTATTGAATTTTGAAGTGTTAAAGAAATGAATTTATTTTAAATATATAAATGTTATAATTTTTATGTTATAAAAATTACGATTTTTGTGATATATAACCAGAAATATGATTTTTGAAATATAAAGATAACTATGCTGTGAAATAGTATAAATTATGGTTTTTAATTTATTATCAATGGTTTATACGATTTATATCTAAGATTTTGGACAACGGATAATCTTTTGAAGTTAAGTAAATGTTTTGGGAAGTGATATTTTAAATGGAGTTAAACAGTTTGAAGATGTTTTAAAGTGTGTTAAGTATCAAAACCATAGGTTTCAACATTCATTGTTGAAATAGACATTTTCGAGAAGTAAGGAAATAATGGACTATAATACTTTTGTTATCGTAAATGATTTTCAAAAGGAGATGTTTTGTATAGTATATGAGATTCATATGTCTATTTAATTTTCGAATCCCTATGCTAGTGATTTTGAGTTGTCGTAACGATGGTTTACACAACATTCATTTTGACCCAAATAAATGTGTTTAGTAAAAATATTTTCCTTAAAGAATAAAATATATACTTATCGCGATTTAAGTATATGTAATATTTTCTAAATGTTGAAAATAAATAGAATTGTGAATTACTTATTATTAAATAAGTATACGGAAATGTTTTTCAAATATTGAAGGGTTGAAATGTTTTGAGATTATATCTTTTTAAAGATAATTTGAAGTGAATATTTGGAAAGTAATTTGATTAATAAAAGATTGCTTAAAAGGGCCTAGTGATTGTTATGGTGCAGAATATTTGTTTATTTGCTTTGATAGTTAAATAACTGACTATCAGATTTGGACAAAATTTTAGTTCCTCGACTTGATGTGGGAACTATTTAGTCGTACACTTAGTACGTAGCCTTCTGTATAGGCTTGATTATCGTTTGTGTTGAGGATGTTGATTCGTATAGTGCGGAGTGTTACTCCAATCTATCGAGCTTCCTTCTTGGCCCAAAGGATAGCAAGTTGAAAGTTGGAGACATGATAAGTCTATGAGACTTAGTTTCTGTGTGAAGTTGAGAAACGCTTTTGCGTTATTAGTGCGAAGAGACAGGGATTGGTTTATCCGAAAAACACTTCGGACTACATATATGCGACGATTATGCAGGTTGCTTATGATGATATTGATATTTCAGATTTTCATAGTGGGGACTGCTTGTTGATCATTTGGGGTTAAAATCCCAATATACATCTAGTAGTAGTAGTCTCTTCATTATGAAATATCCAATGCAAGGACTATTCACTATTAATCCTAGGGATTTCCCGATAGGATGTGGTAGGAAAGTACCTTTGATTTGTCCTATTTTTGGACTACTTATATGGATGTTTGTCAAACATTGCATTTCTATAGATTACATACATTGGTTTTTTCAAACGTACATCAGTGGTAGCGGAGAAGGCAACTTCTCTTAGCTTAACACCCTCCTTGAGACGTATGAGCTTAAGGGTTGTACTTTAGTAGAAGGCAATTAGTAATCAACGGAAATGGCCGTGTGGCATTAAAAGTGATGCTATTGTGATTGTGAAAGGTAATAGTTACCTCAGGCCTCATCAACCGAAAATGACCAAAATCGGGCTAAATGCAGCAGGGCTAAGTGGGGCGCTCCCAAGTAGGGTATGACCATCCTCTTCTAGATGTATCTTTACATGCTATGACGTCGTGTATCTGATTATTATGGTTTGTATCGAGGCCCCTCGGTAAAGATCGGTAACGACCAGAGGATGACATATTCGGTACCATCTAGTTATAGAGGTGGGCCAGTCTTGTGTTGGGAGAGAAACTTTGTGATGGTTTCTCTGTGCATTCTTCTAGAGATGTACCGCCGAAAGGTAGTCCCTTCACCTGGTTATTTGTATGGAAATCCAAACCGCACTACGTACCTGCCATTTTGATTGTATTACCCAATTGGGCTATATGCTGGAATCTAATCAATGTAACAATTTCGATTATGATTAATATTATTTGTATGCTAGACACTAGTATAATATCACATGAGTTTGATGTGAAATGTTTTAGTTATCATAAGGTAAAAAAGTCCATGTTTATGTGTGGACTTGTCTTACGAGATGCTTTTATTTTGATAAAGGAAAAGTTTGGTAATTTAATAAACTCAATAGGGCGTGTTTCTCACGCTGGTTTACCAGACTGATCCGGACGTTCTTCCCTTTCGATGCTCAGGTCAGATCGAGTATATTTACAGGTTCAGATTTGGTGCTTTTGGAGCTTCAGCAGGAGGGCTGGAGATCTTCATTTTCGTACATCTGTATTTTTTTGATTATCCCCTACATTGCTTAGTTGTTTATTATTGGAAATTGTAAGGAAAGATTATTATAACTATCCAGGCTGATAACTATTGATTGATTGTTGAACTCCGATTGATGAATGTATATACAGTTTTTGTTTTGTAAAGATCATTGATACGATATTTTTTTTCCGCTGTGATGTGAGATTCTATATTGTTCTGTTTGGTTCTATCTTCTCTCTTTCTTCTCTTCTCTTTTTTTTTCTTTTCTTTCTCTCGACTTTCTGTCAGTCTGTGTCTTTTGGGTCGGACATGTGCGGATTATTGTCGATTCAAAGGTTACGAATTTGCGGGTTGTCACATTTGGTATCAGAGCTTAGGTTTTGTATATTCCTAGGCTTTGATGTGTACTCAGTAGATAGGGACAGTTGCACCCTAGATTGAGTTGAGTGTAATATAGATATAAGCGCGCATTTGTTAGTGATATAAAATTGTTTTATATTGTGCTTGCTTATCCATTGAGCTGTTTGTGAATTCAGGTCGGTATGTGGGACAGCATGTTATCGATAGGGATTTCCAAACACTTAAACGAGGCAAGTCGACATAGTATCATTTTTGATTGGGTAAATGAAATAATTTTACCTCGATTATTATGAGGACCCGAAAATTTTGAACATTTGAAATTTAAAATATTTAATTGATTTTAAATACTTGGAAGTTAATTTAACTTGAACTTCAAAATATCACTGTTTATTTGGCAATTAAATTTTTGAATTTAATAATTGAAAATTGGGTAAAATATTGTATCTTTAGTTCTGAGCTTGTTAAAAATAATGTGAAGTCTTGAAAAATCTGTATTAATAATACCCAATTCTTGCCATTGCTCAGGATACCCTCTTTTAGCTTCTAGGCCTATTTCTTAGTTCAAGATCCCTCTTACCAACTGGAACAAAAGAATTAGTAGATCCGTTCCGTCCAAAATAGGCAGGGGTTATGAAATTATAATCATGGAATCAACTCGATCATCCGATTATTAGTTCATTGCATCCCGGACCAGACCGGAATAGGGTTATGTAGATAATAGAAGTGTTAAAAAATTGAAATTGGAAGTGTTTTGAAAATTTTATCGTTTAAATCGATATTTAAAAATAGCCTTCCGAGACATAGTCTCGGAATTCGACGAAACCAGTTCAGTTGGATCCGTAATAGTGTTTTATTATCGAATTTCAATTTTCATAGTGTTGGAGTAGTTATGTGATCGTACGGATTGTAAACGCGCTGAATTTATATCGAAAATTGAATACAATAACTGAGTCCAAAAAACTATCTTTTCCATACGATCAAATTTGGACTCGAAACCATTTCCATCGCATTCAGAATAGGGGTTTAACATTATAAACGCCTAGCACCACGGCTCGATTGGAGATCAAGATTTTAGGCTTCGCTTTCTGAACGATTAGAATTTGAATTTAAGTGTGTGTATATATATGTATGTATTTAATAATATTTTCATAAAACAAATTACACATTTCTCCTCTTTCTAACATTTGTCATCCTCATCGACACGTGTCCCCCTTCCTCTTCGCATAATCAAAGCCAAATCAAAAAAGAAAAGAAAATGAAATTCAAAATCAAATGGCCGATAAAAAATAGTAATAATAAAGCAAGCAATGGCCGAACTTGTCTTTCCATTTTTATTCATTTCAGGTGAACGAAATCAAATAAATCGATCTCGCTCCATTCTCCCCTTCCAATGCGAACCATCATAACTAAATCGAAAATCATTTGTTTCTCTAAATCCCTAAATCATTCGTTTCTCTCGAAATACATCTCAAGCAACCTGACTTCATGCGTTCGAACGTTTCTTTTGGTCCTTGGAGTCGTAGAAAGTGGTCAAGAGTTGAAGTTGTTCAGATTATGAACGATTTTAGGGAAGCAGCGAGACGTTTGGGTCGCGTAGAACTATCGAGTGGTGGCAGCGTTCTCTAGCAAAGTGCGGGCAAGATAGGTGGGGAGCGATCGAAGTTATCGGCAATAGGAGTGGTTGCGTACTAGATTCCAAATGAGGTGCGGTCGACTAGCAGGCTAAGGCTTCGAGTGGACGCAGTCGACTTCGACTTTGATTTCTTTGTGAGGCTTCGTCGTTGAAGCTGATTGTTGGGCAGTGAAGGTATGGCATTCATTATATATATATATCCGCATGTGTGTGTACAGAAAAAGTATATACAGTAAAATAAATTTCTAGGTAGGCTATTAACTAAAAGGATATATATATATATATATATATATATTGGTTATAAACTGTATATAGAATAGTAAAGAAAAAAATATAGCAGGGATAAGTATGTATGTATATATATATATATTCGCAAGCTTATATTAATTTAATTTTATATAAGTAAACGAGAAAATTTAATATAGGAATTTTAAAATGGTATTACAAATTTTTATTTTTAGATATATATGTGTGTGTATATATATATATATATATATATATATATATATTTGGAATCTATATGAACTATTTTTATAAGGGTATGTATTTTCAAAATGAAAGAGAAGATAAACATACATATACACGTTTTAAATCTACCAGTTTATATTTAAGATAATGAATTATGTGATTAACCCATTAATTAACTTGTTTAATTATTTCACTTACTAAAAATAATTTATAAAAGGGAAATTAGTTTAAACTAAAAAATATTAGTTTAAAATAAAATCATTGGTTAATTTAATTTATCCAATGTGAATTTAATTGTTCGATTTATTTGAATATTAATAAATTGTATAAATGTTTATACAAGGTCTAGAAATCGTGAAAACAAGCTGGAAGGGAATTGGATTGCAAAATAAAAGGAAATGTGGGATCTTCTCACTCACATCTGATATGGTTTATTTAAATAGTTAAAATTTAAAATATTGATTGATTGCTTGAATTGATGTGATATTATATATAGTAGTATATTTATATTAGAGTGATTGATTTCTTGCATTATATAGCGGATGAGACCCTATGCACCCCGCATAAAGCGTATGACCCTTTATACCTCGATATCCCGCCTTGAAGCGGGATTGGTATTTAATTATTGTGCTAACATCTGTGAATGCAGGGAAATAGGTTGGAGGGATCCAACTGGATTCCTCAAGTTGTTTGAATATATTTCATATGCTGTGAAATGATTTGATTGATAAACTATGATTGATTATATGGTTAACTGAAATTTATTGAAGGCTATGTTTGGTCGGATATATTCTGGTATTTTAAAATGCCAGAGATATATAATTGGATTTTTTGGAAACTAAAGTAGAAAATTTTAAGAAAATTAATTTTAGAGAACTGGATAAATTTAAAAGAAGGAATTGAAAAGGGTAAGTGTTATTTTCTGAAATCCTATTGAATAAATTCCGAATATATGGAAAAGATTTTAATAAATTTTGAAAACCAATTTGGAATTTGATTTTGTGTTTGAAAGTAAATTTTGGAAATCAATTTGGAATTTGATTTGGTGTTTGAAAGTAAATATTTGGAAATCGATTTGAAAATTGTATATCAATGGATAATTGGAAATATAAATTCAGGATGGGAATTTATAAAGGAAAGGGAATTTGTTTTAAAAATAAATATTGATTTATTTTAAAAGTGTGGAAATAAATTTATGAATTTGGGACGTAAATTGAGATAAATCAAGAAGGATTTTTTTAATTGATTTAAATGGACTATTTTGGAATGGAAAGTGTGTTTTCCCTTATAAGCCAAGTATGCTTTCAAGAATGTTTTTAAGTAAAGGCTAAAAGTTTTTAAAATTGTTTAAAAGAATTTTTTTGAGAATTATTATTTAATTTGTTTAAAGTTTAAAGATAAATATTTTATTAAAATAGTTATAGCAGTAATAATTTAAAGGGTTAATTGGTAAGTATGATTGAAATGGATAATTATTAATATTTATATATTTTATAAAGTAGTTTTATTTTAAATATAGTTTGGCTAAAGTTTCATTTGGGAAACTTATATAGAATTCAATAATTTTTATTTTAAATTTGTTTGGCTTATGTTTTCAAGAAAAATTATTATTAAATTTCATAATGGGTATTTTTAATAAAATGTTTTAAATAATTTTTTTGAAGTATTCTAAAGTATATTTTTTAAATAAAGTGATTTAAATTATTTTTAAATCCAAAGCATTTAGTCTTGGCAATTTTTCAGTGGAAATAAACAATGTTTAGGAATTTATTTCGCGAGAGAAAAGCTGTTTGGAAATTATTTTCAATGGGTTGATGTGTGAAAATATATCTTGTGAAGATGTTTTGAAAAAAATAATTTGGAGAAAATTATTTAAATTTAATGGTTGTTGTGAATGTTGTTTGATAGTTAAATAACTGACTATCAATATAAACAATTTGGGAAATTATTGAGGCTTGATGGTTGTTATGAATGTTATTTGATAGTTAAATAACCGACTATCAGTATAAACAATTTGGGAAATTATCGAGGCTTGATGGTTATTGTGAATGTTGTTTGATAGTTAAATAACCGACTATCAATATTGGCCTTTAAGATGACACTTGAATTTTTTTTAAAATAAGCGCTCATTATTCGGTTGAGCCGGGAGAGGACATTAAGTCGTAAAACCCATTCCAAATAATGATACAACGAAATGGATTGCATTTGAAGAAGGTGTTGAAGGCCAGGTATTTTCGAAAACGAAAGGATTACCTGTCAAATGTCTCTACACTGAGTTGCTCCGGTATAGAGATTTATATCACCCTATGTGATGGGGAGTCCAGACATGATTAGGGAATATTCGGATTTGCAAGGGCTTTTTTCTTAATTGGACGATGTGCCTTCGGTTCCATTCATACCCGAAACGGACTTGTATGGATGTATGTCTGACAGTACACTTTGAGATATAAAGCTGGTTTCTATCAAATACATTCCTGTTGGTGGCGAAGAATTTATTCTCTTAGCTTAATACCCTTTTCTGAGACGTACTATCTCAGAGGTTATGTAGTTGATTATTACTAGTGATATATTCCCAATTTGGTAATGTGGCATGCTAAGTGTTGATCATTGGTTGATCGAAGCATGGATTTTATGAAAAGCGTAGCTTTGTGGATGAGACTTCGTCAAACCTCACACCCCAGAAATGCTTGAAACAGGAAAGGATGCCGCAAGGTTATGGGGTCGTGCCCCTCAGGGTATGTGCATTTCCTTCTAAAAAAAGTGGTATCTGGTATGGAGCCCGGATATTTAACTTGTGTGGGTAAAAAGTGGTGTTTTGGTATGGAGCCCAGATTATTTACTTATGTGGTTGTTGGTTGTTGAGGCGCCTTGGTAAAGGTCGTTCTAGACCAGGGGATGGCATATTCATGACAGTTAGTTACCTAGTTACAGAGGTTACCCGACCTTGTGTTGGCAGATATCCGGTTAGTTTCTCGAGGCGTCCCTCTAGAGGCGTACCCTTTTTGGAAAGGAAGTTCCTTAGCCTTGACCATTTGTTGGAAATCCAATCAACAAATACGAGCCATGTACGGTTTAGTTGTAGAACCTGCATTTAACATGGTATCTATAGTAGGCATACTATAATTGTACATATGCTGGTTAAGATTTATATTATACTTTCAAAATGTTTTCCAAACTATGCACTAATAATAACATCAAAAGGATTTTCGCGTATTAAGCATGTTTGACTGCTATAAGGAGAAATCTCCCCCAAATGTGCGATTGCATTGTGTGTGTGGCGGAAGGCCTTATGGTAGTTTCATTTTCTAAAAGCATAAAGGATTTCTTTTCCTTTTCTTTTGTGTAAATAACTATTTTAAGATCTCACACCAGTCCCATGACTTACATGTAGTTTATTGTTCCCTTTATAAACTTTGGGTGCCCATAATTTTCCACATAGGCAGCCTAGAGTTTGGTTATCGTTGTTGTTGGAGCTAAGTGAGGAAAGTACATTGTGGAGATCAGGAGATAAGCTGGATGGCGAGTCGTATCACTTGTATATGATGTTACATTTTTGCTGTTGTGTTGTATATTGACTCTGATAACGTAATGTATAAGCAGATATAATTCTTTTGTTTAGAGATTAGTCATTTATCTATTATTTATTGTTCCACTGCGAATGTGAGATTTTGATATTGTTCTGTTTCTTCATATATCTTCTTCTTCTTTAACCCTAATGGTTTGGTTTTTGGAATTCGATTATTCAGCATTTAATATAGTGGATGTATTGATATCGATTTTCGGGCGTCGAAAAATCGAGTCGTTACAGAGTGGTAATAGAGCAATTGGTTAAGCGAGAACCTTGGCCCTGGTGGGGAAATTACTCATTAGAGATAGAGCTAGGAGTACTCTAGAATGAGTTTGAGTGTATTAATACATATGAGTGTGTATTTGTTAGTGAATATAAAAATTGTTTTTATATTGTGTTGACTTATTGGTTGAGTATTCGTGGATTCTAGTCAATATGTGGGACGCCATTTTATCGATAGGGGTTTCTAGACTCCTAAACAAGATAAACCGACACAGTATTGTTTTAAATAGGGTAAATGAAATAATTTTACCCAAATATTTTTTTTGTATAAAATAAATAATTTTTCAAAAACCATTACAGTATATATATGATTGCTTGGTTGTTAGAAAGTGATAATATTAAATTATTATTATTGATTATTGAATAAGAAATTGAAATCATAACTAAAAGCTAAGAAATAAATTTAGATAACAAAACGGAATTTGAAATGTGAATTGTAATTGTGATTTATAATTGAAAATGAAATAAAAAAATTCCAGAGTAATGTTTGAATATGAATTGAACGATTTGGAAATTGAAAATTTAATTCCTTTGATTTGGAAATGGTTTTCAAGGTTTTGGAAAAATAATGGTGAAATTATTTGGGGAAAATATTTTTGAATTAGATTTGGAATATGGTGAAATTTGGAATTTAAAAATATCTGAAAGAATATTTTTGAAGGGATAAAAGCATTAAACTCTTTTCGATCACTGGAAAATAATTCTAACGATGATCGCGACATTATCAGGGTTCATTTTCGAGTTTTCAAGGGAGGAATTGCTACCCGAATGTTTTGAATTGGGATTACTTGCGAAATTGAGTTTGATTCTGAAGTAGTTTTATTTTGGATATAATTGATTTCAAAAATGATTTTGAAATACTTAAGTAATTATTTAAAACCCTAGAATCTTATTTAAAATGTTATGAAATATAAATAAGTTTGATAATTTATTAAATTTGGAAATTTGCTTGGAATGAAAATAAGTTGAAAACTTGTAGAAGTTTAAAATGTAAATGAAATTAGAAGGTGAATTGAATCTAGTGAATTTGAGAAAAGAGTCTAAATAGACTAAATGGAATGGTTATAAAAAATTTAATATTGGAGTCAATTTGAATTATGTTAAGCAAAGTGGAAATGAAATAAATTGGTAAATGGAACCAATTTAAGTAATGGTATAAATCAATTATGAATGGAAGATAGTTGATAAAATTTCAATATTCAGACTTTGAAGATAAATTAAATTCAAATGAATTTGAAAATGAGAACTTGAATAAAAGTATAGATAAACCAAAGTGGTGAAGTTAAATAATATAAGAAGTATCTAAAATACTTATATGGATCTTAAGAAATAAATGGTGAAATTCTTAAGAAAAATCTAGAATTGGGAAAATATAACAAGTAAGTATTTGAATGGAGTAAATAAAAGTGTGGGAAATAAAATTTTTGGATAGAAATCAAAATAAATGTGAATAAAAGAGAATTGATATAACTAATAATCAATTAGAAATAAATACTCAGATGTACGTATATTACTTTATTCGCATAACAGTTCGTCCAAAATTCGAGCAAAGAATTTCGAGATAGTCATATCGATACGAATTGGGCTTTTTCACTCGATTTTTGACGGCGAACCCTGGATATGGATTTTTTGGTTGATTCTGAAAATTCTCTATCATAGTTACGGCTATGCAAGGAGAATGAATGGTTTCTGATCAAGAAACCAGATCCGAGTCCGCACTAGGGAGTCCGGTGGACGATACTAGTTCGGAAGTGAAATTGTGTGATCGAGTGAGAGATCGGATTTGGTATTGCGTATGAACGATATGCGGACATCGTACGGGCTTGAATGAAATAAATATTAAAACTTTTGTAAAGAAATGCGCAAAATGATTTTTGAACGTCGTAGTTGGATATTATTGTTAAGTAGGATATACATGTGTTATAAAGGAAAAGGAAATTGGGATTTTGATTTTAGAAGATAAATGAAATTTCTCGTCCGAAGGTATGTATTTAAAATTCTGTATGAAACTTGATGATTTTCTAGACTAGCCACTTGGCATTTTGTAGTCGTACCGAGCTAGCCTCACAACGGAGACGCTAGCGAAATTTTTCGAAAAATTAGGGAGTTAGAAAATATTTGAGAAAATTTGGATACTTTAAAGTTAGAATTTGAATTTAAATTTGAATTGTTAAGTAAATAATGATTGTTTGGAACTTATGATTGAGTTTGGGAGGTTAGTAAGAATGATAGTGGCCTTAATAAAAATTGTTTTGGAAAGTTGGAACTGTTGGGTTTTGGTAGTTGCTAAAATAAACTATTTGGATTGGGAAAATAGTGAACGGGTTATGGATCATTCTTCTTAACTAGTAATTTCGGGACGAAATTCTTTTAAGGGGGAAGAATGCAACGACCTAGAAATTTTGAACGTTTGAAACTGAAAATATTTAATTGATTTTTCATATTTGGAAGTTAATTCAACTTGAATTTCAAAATATCATTGTTTATTTGGTAATTAAAATTTTGAATTTAATAATTGAAAATTAGGTAAAATATTGTATTTTCAGTTCTGAGCTTGTTAAAAATAATGTGAAGTCTTGTAAAATCTGTATTAATAATACTGAAGATAATAGAAGTGTTAAAAATTTGAAATTGGAAGTGTTTTGTTAAGTTTTGAAAATTTTATCGTTTAAATCGATATTTAAAAATAGCCTTCCAAGGCACAGTCTTGGAATTCGACGAAACCAGTTTCGTTGGATCCATGATAGTGTTTCATAATTGGATTTCAATTTTGTAGTGTCTGGAGTTGTCGTGTGATCGTACGGATTGTAAACGCGCTGAATTTATATCGAAAATTTAATACAATAACTAGGTCCAAAAAGCTATCTTCTCCATACAATCAAATTTGAACTCGAAACCGTTTCCATTATGTTCGAAATAGGGGTTTAACATTATAAACGCCTGGCGGCATGCCTCGATTGGAGATCGAGATTCTAGGCTTCGCTTTCTAAACGATTTGAATTTGAATTTAAATTATATATATAAATATTTAATGATATTTTCATGAAACAAATTACACGTTTCTCCTCTTTCTAACATTTTCCATCTTTATCACACGCGTCCCCTTCCTCTTCGTATAATCGAAGCCAAGTAAAAAAAAATGAAATTCAAAATCAAAAGGCCGATAGGAAAAATAATAATAAAGCAAGCAATGGTCGAACTTGTCTTACCCTTTTTCTTCATTTTAGGCGAACGAAATAAGTCGATCTCGCTCCATTCTTCCTTCCAATGTGAAACCCTCATAACTAAATCGAAAATCACCCGTTTCTCTAAATCCCTAAATCATTCGTTTCTCTCGAAATACATCTCAAGCAACCTAACTTCTTGCGTTCGAATGTTTCTTTTGGTCCTTAGAGTCGTAGTAAGTGGTCGAGAGTTGTTCAGATTATGAACGATACCGCGGAAGCAGCGAGACGTTTGGGTCGTGTAGAACTATCGAGTGGTGGCAGCGTTCTCCGGCAAAGTGCAGGCAAAATATGTGGGGCACGATCGAAGTTGTCGGTAATAGGAGTGGTTGCGTGCTCGATTCCAGACGAGGCGCGGTCAACTAGCAGGCTAAGGCTTCGAGTGGATGCAGTCGACTTCGACTTCGATTTCTGGGTGAGGCTTCATCGTTGAAGCTGATCATTGAGAAGTGAAGGTATGGCATTCACTATATATATATATATGTATGTACGGAAAAAATATATACAGTAAAATATTTTTCTAGGTAGGCTATTTATCAAAAGGGAAAGATGTCTATATATATATATTGGTTATAAACTGTATAGAAATGTAAAGAAAAAAATACAACATGGATATATATATATATATATATATATATATATATATCCGCATGCCTATATCAATTTAATTTTACATAGGTAAATGAGAAAATTTTATATAGGAATTATAAAATGGTAGTACTTATTTTTTTTTAGATATATATGAATATATATATATATATTTGTAATCTATATAAACTATTTTTATAATGGCATGTATTTTCAAAATAAAAGATAAGATAGACATACATATACACATTTTAAATTTACCAGTTTATATTTAAGATAATGAATTATGTGATTAACCCATTAATTAACTTGGTTAACTATTTTATTTACCAAAAATAATTTATAAAAAGGAAAATTAGTTTAAACTAAAAATTATTAGTTTAAAATAAATCATGGGTTAATTTAATTTATCCAATGCTAATTTAATTGCTTGATTTATTCGAATATTGATAAATTGTATAAATGTTTATACAAGGTCTAGAAATCATGAAAACAAGATGGAAGGGAATTGGATTGCAAAATAAAAGGAAAAGTGAGATTTTCTCACTCACATCTGATTTGGTTTATTTAAATAGTTAAAATTTAAAATATTGATTGATTGCTTGAATTGATGTGATATTATATATAGTAGTATATTTATATTAGAGTGATTGATTTCTTGCATTATATAGCGGATGAGACCCTATGCACCCCGCATAAAGCGTATGACCCTTTATACCTCGATATCCCACCTTGAAGCGGAATTGGTATTTAATTGTTGTGCTAACATCTGTAAATGCAGGGAACAAGTTGGAGGGATCCAAGTGGATTCCTCAAATTGTTTGGATTTATTTCATATGCTGTGAAATGATTTGATTGATAAACTATGATTGATTATATGGTTAATAAAAATTTATTGAAGGCAATGTTTGGCTGAATATATTTTGGCATTTTAAAATAACAGAAGTATGTAATTTGTTTTTTTGGAAATTAAAGTTGAAAATTTTAAGTAAATTAATTTTAGAGAATTGGATAAATTTAAAAGGGATTTAAAAATGGGTAAAGGTTGATTTTTGAAATCCTATTGAATAAATTCCAAATATGGGCAAAAGATTTTAATAAACTTTGGAAATCAATTTGGAATTTGATTTGGTGTTTGAAAGTAAAATTTGGAATTTGACTTGGTGTTTGAAAGTAAATATTTGGAAATCGATTTGGAAATTGTATATCAATGGATATTTGGAAATATAAATTCACGATGGGAATTTATAAAGGAAGGGGTAATTTGTTTTAAAAATAAATATTGATTTATTTTAAAAGTGTGGAAACAAATTTACAAATTTGGTATGTAAATTGAGATAAATCGAGAAGTATTTGTTAATTGACTTAAATGGACTATTTTGGAATGGAAAGTGTATTTTCCCTGATAAGCCACGTACAATTTCAAGCAGATTTTTAAGTAAAGGCTAAAAGTTTTTAAAATTGTTTATAAGAATGTTTTTGATAATTATTCTTTAATCTGTTTAAAATTTTAAAGGTAAATATTTTATTAAAATAGTTATAGCAGTAATAATTTAAAGGGTTAGTTGGTAAGTAAAAGGATAATTATTAATATTTATATATTTTAAAAGTAGTATTATTTTAACAATAGTTTGGCTAAAGTTTTATTTGAAAAATTTATATATAAATCAATAATTTTTATTTTTAAATTTGTTTGGCTTAAGTTTTCATGAAAAATTATTATTAAATTTCGTAACAGTTATTTTTAATAAAATGTTTTAAATACTTTTTATTTTTAAGTATTTTAAAGTATATATTTTTAAATAAAGTGATTCAAATTATTTTTAAATCCAAAGCATTTAGTCTTGGCAAATTTTCAGTAGAAAGAAACAATGTTTGGAAATTTATTCTACAAGAGAAAAGATGTTTGAAAATTGTTTTCAAAGGGTTGAAGTGTGAAAATATATCTTGCGTAGATTTTTTGAAATAAATAATTTGAGGAAAATCATTTAAATTAAATGGTTGTTGTGAATGTTGTTTGATAGTTAAATAACCGACTATCAATATTACCAATTTGGGAAATTGTTAAGGCTTGATGGTTGTTGTTAATGCTGTTTGATAGTTAAATAACCGACTAACAGTGTAAATAATTTGGGAAATTATTGAGGCTTGATGGTTGTTGTGAATGTTGTTTGATAGTTAAATAACCGACTATCAATATTGGCATTTAAGACGACACTTAAATTTGTTTTAAAATAAGCGCTTATTATTCAGTTGATCCGGGAGAAGACATTAAGTCATAAAACCCATTCTGAATAATGATAGGATGAAATGGATTGCATTTGAAGACGGTATTTAAGACCGGGTATTTTCGAAAAAACGGATTACCTGTCGAATGTCTATGCACTGAGTTGCTCTGGTATAGTGATTTATATCAACTTATGTGATGTGGAGTCCGGACATGATTAGGGAATATCCGGATTTGCAAGGGCTTTTTCCTTAATTGGACGAAGTGCCTTCGATTCCGTTTGTACCCGAAACGGACTTGTATGGATGTATGTCTGACATTACACTTTGAGATACAAAGCTGGTTTCTATCAAATACATTTCTGTTGGTGGCGAGAATTTATTCTCTTAGCTTAACACCCTTCTCTGAGACATACGAGCTCAGAGGTTATGTAGTTGATTGTTACTAGTGATATATTCTCAATTTGGTAATGTGGCATGCTAAGTGTTGATCATTGGTTGATCGAAGCATGGCTTTTGTGAAAAGCGTAGCTTTATGGATGAGACTTCGTCGAACCTCACACCCCGGAAATGGTTGAAACATGAAAGGATGCAGCAAGGTTATGGGGTCACGCCCCTCCAGGTATGTGCATTTCCTTCTGGATAAAAAGTGGTCTCTGGTATGGAGCCTAGATATTTAACTTATGTGGACAAAAAGTGGCATTCTGGTATGGAGCCTAGATTATTTACTTATGTGGTTGTTAGTTGTTGAGGCGCCGCAGAAAGGTCGGTCTAGACCAAGGGATGGCATAATCGTGACAGTTAGTTACCTAGTTACAGAGGTAACCTGTCCTTGTGCTGGCAGAGATCCGGTTAGGTTCTCGGGGCGTACCTCCAGAGGCGTACCCTTTTCGTAAAGGAAGTTCCTTAGCCTTGACCATTTGTTGGAAATCCAATCACCAAATACGAGCCCTGTACAGTTTTAGTTGTAGAACCTGCATTTTACATGGTAGTTATAGTAGGCATACTATAATGGTGCGTATGCTGGTTAAGATTTATACTATACTTTCGAAATATTTTCCACACTATGCACTAACAATAATATCAAAAGGATTTTCGCATATCAAGCATGTTTGACTGCTACAAGGAGAAATTTCCCCCAAGTGTGTGATTGCATTATGTGTGTGGTGGGATGCCTTATGGTAGTTTTATTTTCCAAAAGAATAACGGATTTCTTTCCTTTTCTTTTGTGAAAATAAATGTTCTAAGATCTCACACCAGTCTCGTGACTAACGTGAAGTTTATTGTTCCCTTTCTAAACTCTGGGTGCCTATAATTTTCCACACGGGCTGCCTAGAGTCAGGTTATCGTCATTGCTGGAGCTTAGTGAGGAAAGTATGCCGTGGAGATCAGGAGACAAGCTGGATGGCGAGATGTATCACTTGTATATGATGTTACTTTTCCGCTGTTGTGTTGTATATTGACTTTGATAATGTAATGTATATGCATATATAATTCTTTTTTTAAAATATTAGTCCTTTATCTATTATATATTGTTCCACTGCGAATGTGAGAGTCTGATATTGTTCTGTTTCTTCTTCTATCTTCTTCCTCTTTAACCTTAATCGTTTGGTTTTTTGGCATTCGATTATTCGGCATTTAATACATTAGACATACTGATGTCAATTTTCGGGCATCGAAAAATCGGGTCGTTACAATTATATTTTATATATAAGGAAACAATTTTTCAGGAATTATTAAAGAGCATATTAATTAATTGTTTGGTTGTTTGAAAATGTAAATATATATAAGTTAATAAAAGATGTTTGAATAATCTAAATAAAAGCAACAATTTTAAAAGAATAAATTATATAAGAAAAGGAATTATAAAATATGGAATTATAATTAATATGATTTACAATTGTGATCTTATATATATAAGAAATGAAACAATATGAATATATTTATAAATATGAATTGTAAATAAAAATGAATTTAAACTAAGTTTGAAAATTGAAATCCCATTGATTTTGAAAGTTATTTTTCAAAGTTAAAGAGATTATATTGTTATAAATCTAAATAAGATAAATGAAGTTGGAATGATCTTATATAAGTAAAGTTAAATAGTAAAATTATATAAGTAAAAGTTTTGTAAACGTGATTTATAAATATAAGAGGAATTAAAAAAAAAGAATATAAAAGCACTGAATTCACTACTGTTGCTGGGAAGTAATAAGGGTGATGACCGCAGCATCATCAATATCATTTTCGAGTTTCTGTGTGATGGATTTGCCACCAATAGTAAATTGAAAATTTAAGTTTTATTTTGATAGAAAAATTTGATTCAAAATCCAAATTGAAATTGATGAATATAAGTAATATGGGTTTTGGACTTATAATGTGAAATAATAAAAATTTAACTCGGTGAAGAAAAGAAATTTGAGTTAGCATGATAAATATATGATTTGAAATTTAACAAAAGGAAGGTTAAATAAATTGAACAGGATTATATAAGTTATTGAAATAAGAATTAAACTAAATTGGTGTAAGTGATTATATAATATGAATTTGAAAGTTTGAATAAATAAGCTGTAAAATTTATAAAGTGAGAAAATCTGGGTAAACCAATTGTTAAAATGGTTAAACAATTTTGTTAAGCAAAAAAAAAATCTGAATTTGAATAGTGATATGAAATTTGACCTAAGTAAAAGTTAAATAAAATAGAATTTCAATTAAATTAGAGTGAATTTTAGTTGTACAGTGGAAGTAAATGTAAAGAAGTTGGATCTGATATCAAAATGAATTAATAAAGTGAATTAATGAATATAAACTTGAGTTATATAAGGAAAATTCAACTTTAAGATGTAAAATGAATTAGCAATTAGATTGAACTAATGAATTGAATATAAATTAATCAAAATGTAAGTAAATTGATATGGAATAATGGATATACGTGTTAAAATCATTAAGCTAAGGAAATTTGAAATTGAATGGAAGTCAATTAGATATTAAACTAATTTGAAGTAAAAGTGTTAAAACCAAATTGAATGTATGCGAATTAAATTGATTTAGGAATGTAAGATATGTATGGGTTGATAGATTTAATGTTAGTTGATTGTATAGAAAATTGAATTAATAAAGTTGAAAGCTAAATAATTGAATTCAAAGTGGAAGTAAGTAAAAGTAAACAGGATTAGATTTGATTTAATTTGAAAGTGAACAAACTAGAATGTATGAATGTAAACTACTTGAATTTGAATAAATGAATGTTAGTAAAGTCCAATGATAATGAATCAAATGTGAATAAATTGAAAAATCAATTCAATGAGTATTAATGAGAAGTGAATGTATATTGATTTGGTTATGGATACTTTGGATAGAATTTGGTTTGTTGGATGTTCGTTGGATGATAGTTGTTTGACGTTTGGATTTGTTGCTTTGATTACATTTGCTATATTGGTATATATAGTTGTGTATTGGTATATGTTGTACATTGATATTACTTTTCATATATACATGTTTCTCATTGGTTGTTGAGTGTTTAGTAGGCAGATGGCGCTTGCTTTACATTTAGAGCTCACTTTCATGCTATATTAGCCGTGTATGCTTGCTAATAATATGTAAGATACATATCTCAGATTACATATCGTACTTTTACACTTTTTCCATATGGAATGCCTCATCCTCGTAGATGAGACATATATTTGTGATATATATATATATATATGCGTGTGTGTTGTGATCCTACAACGATCGAACCGTGCGTAGGAGCTGCTAGTAATTTCTTTCAAAATTTAAGGCGTTAGAAAATTTAAAGAATATTAGTACAATTTATGATAACTAAAATTTTGATTTCGAGTTAAAAGTTAAACGATATTAGTTGTTTTGAAAAGATAACTAAGAATGGATTTGGAAAACTTAGAAAAGTTTTTATAAGAAGTTTTAACGATTGAATTTTGGAAAAGTTAAAAGTTTAAATGAATTTGATATCTAGTTTGAATAAATCGTTTTGAAAAGCTAATGGATTTTGTGACTTTTTCTTACTTTGTAATTTCGAGGACGAAATTCTTTTAAGTAGCGGAAAATGTAAAGACCCAGAATTTGATCATTTCACATTCGTGTATTTAATTGATTTTAAATATTTAAAAGTAAATTTTATAAGCTGGATAAATTATATTTTGAATATAAGGATTTAATTGGATAATTAAATCGTTAATTTAATATTTGAAACGCTGAAATAATTGGAAATTGAATTTAATGTGAATAAAAATGGTTTATAAAGTTTTATTAAATTCTATTTGAATTAAATGATGTCAGAGAACTTTTAAAACCAACTTAAAAGTTAATATCTGAAAATTGAATATTTTAATATTTGATTAACAAGTAAAATAGTCATTTTTCATACAGTCTCGGCTTTCGACGGAACCAGTTTCATTGGATCTATAATATTATATTATTGTAGGATTTCACATTTCATGTCAATCAAATTTACGGTTTGTCCGGGGGAAGCTAAAATGCGTAGAAATTTGTTTAAGTGAATTTTAAATTTAAATAAGTCGATTTGAAAACCTGTCTTCCAAATACGCTAGAACTGGCTTCGATATATATTCCATTATGTTCGGAATAGGGGAAAAACGTTATAAACGCTAGGCGACATGCTTCGTTTCGTGTTTGGATAAATTTCGGGTGAATAGTGTGCGAGAATTTTCTATAAAAGGACTTATTATTATTTCGTTTTGCAAAACCCTAAATAAACTAGGGCAGGCCGCTACTAAAATTTCCAATGGTCGAAAATGCTCGATACTTGTTCTTCATTTTTCTTCCAATCCATTGACTTTTAAGCGAAACTTCAAACTATAAAAGCGTAGAGCACGATGAGATCTAGCTGATCAACGGTGGTGATCGTATATAGGCGAGTAAATCAACGACAAATTGAGCTTGAACGCACCGCGTTTGTACACGTTTATCACGACGAGATGGAAGCCGAGTTGTACAAGATTCATGCCGAAGGTGGAGCTCGGCAAGAGCTATACGATGGTGGAAACGGACCAACTCATCAATGTTCGTGGAAGGCGTGCAAATAGATGGTCAACAGCAGCCGATATGGGTTTTCACGTGATTGAAGCATGGGAGAGGAAAAAATAGAAGCCACGGCCACGATCTTGCCTTCTGAAATCTACGACCCAGATCTAGTGAAGTAAAAATAAAAAATAAAATAGTGAATTAATTTATTATAATTCGTACAATCTTTAAAATGCTGTAACTGTTTCATACAAGGCCCGTTTCACATGAAACGAATTGCGTTGGGTCCATATTGACGAGCACTACATTTAAGAGCTGGTTTGGGTTTGATTGGAGATAGTGTAAATTTTAGATAAAATTAAACGATCGTTTAATTTTATTCGAAAAAAACACTACAACTGCTATTTGAATCAATATGAGTACAACTCACTCTTTCTATCTCACCGATATTTTTATATAAGTGAGAATAAATATTATTTATGATGATTGATGATTGTTTGGATGATATATGATATATTATCTATATATTGGTTAATATTTGGATATATACCTGCCTAGTAGAGCATATGACCCTATACGTTCCCGTGTATGAGTGAATGACCCTTTGTACGCACGTCTCCCTCGAAGCGGACATTGTACACACATATTCTAATACGTATATTTGTTGCATGCGACATGTTGGAGGGATCCAACTGGATTCCTCACCACCGTTGATTTATTTATAGATATTGTGATATATTCTGTTATCATATGATATATGATGTTTTGGATGCCGTGGTCGATGTGTTTAGTGTTGTTGTAACATTGGGCCTATTTTGGAATTTTAAAAAAAATGTTAAAGTGATGATTTCCAAATTTAAAAGGATTTTGAAGTGATTTTGGAGATATACATTTTATTGAATTTTGAAGTGTTAAAGGTATGAATTTATTTTAAATAAATAAATGTTATAATTTTTATGTCATAAAAATTATGATTTTTGTGATATATAACCAGAAATATGATTTTTTAAATTTGAAGATAACTATTTTGTGAAATAGTATAAATTGTGGTTTTTGATTTATTATCAATGGTTTACTAAAATTGATATTTTGTAAATTAAAATATTGGAATTATAAAACAAGTTTTATAAGTGTTGAATTTGTTTAGAGAATTATATCCACGATTTTACACAGTGGATAATCTTGTAATAAATATGGAGAACTTTTGATTTGGATAAACGATTTATATTCACGATTTTGGACAGTGAATAATCTTTTGAAGTTAAATAAATGTTTTAGGAAGTGATATATTAAATGAAGTTAAACGGTTTAAAGATGTTTTAAAGTGTGTTAAGTATCGAATCCATAGATTTCAATTCATTGTTGAAATAGATGTTTTCGAGAAGTAAGAAATGATGGACTATAACACTGTTGTTATAGTAAATAATTTTCTAAAGGAGATGTTTTGTATAGTATATGTGATCCATATATCTATCTAATTTTTGAATCCCTATACTAGTGATTTTGTGTTGTCGTAACGATGTTTTACGCAACATTCGTTTTGACCCAAATAAATGTGTTTAATAAGAATGTTTTCCTTAAAGAATAAAATATATACTTAATTGTGATTTAAGTATATGTCATATTTTCTAAATACTGAAAATAAATAGAATTGTGAATTGCTTATTATTAAATAAGTATATGGAAAAGTTTTCTAAATATTGAAGGGTTGAAATGTTTTGAGATTAAACCTTTTTAAAGATACTTTGAAGTGAATATTTGGCAAGTAATTTGATTAATAAAAGATTAATTAAAAGGGCCTAGTGATTGTTATGGTGATTGAATATTTGTTTGTTTGCTTTGATAGTTAAATAACCGACTATAAGATTTGGCGAAAATTTTAGTTCCTCGATTTGACGTGGAAACTATTTAGTCGTATACTTAGTACGTAGCCTTCTGTGTAGGCTTGATTATTGTTTATGTAGAGGATGTTAATCGTGTAGTGTAGAATATTACTCCAATCCATCGAGCATCCTTCTTGTCCCGAAGGATGGCAAGTTGAAAGTTGGAGACGTTATAAGTCTATGAGACTTAGTTTCTGTGTGAAGTTGAGAAACGCTTTTGCATTATTGGTGCAAAGAGACGGGGATTGGTTTATCCGAAAACCACTTCGGACCACATATATGCGAAAATTGTGCAGGTTGCTTATGATGATATTGATATTTCGAATTTTCATAGTGGGGGATTGCTTGTTGATCGTTTGGAGTTAAAATCCCAATATGCATCTAGTAGCAGTGGTCTCTCCATTATGAAATATCCAATGCAAGGACTATTCGCTACTAATCCTAGGGATTTTCCGACAAGATATGGTAGGAAAGTACCTTCGGTTTGTCAGGTTCCTAGACAACTTGTATGGATGTTTGTCTAACATTGCATTTCTATAGATTACGTACATTGTTTTCTACCAACGTACAATAGTGGTGGCGGAGAAGGCAACTTCTCTTAGCTTAACACCCTCCTTGAGACGTATGAGCTTAAGGGTTGTACTTTTGTGAAAGGCAATTAGTAATCAACGGAAATGGCCGTGTGGCATTCAAAGTGATGTGATTGTGATTGTGAAAGGTAATCGTTACCTCATGCCTCATCAATCGGAAATGACCAAAACAAGGTTAGATGCAGCAGGGCTAAGTGGGTCGCTCCCAAGTAGGGTATGATCATCCTCTTTTAGATATATCTTTACATGCTACGACGTCGTGTATCTGATTATTGTAGTTTGTATGCTTCGAAGGCCCTCGGTAAAGGTCGGTAATGACTGGAGGATGACAAATTCGGTACCATCTAGTTATAGGGGTGGACTGGTCTTGTGTTGGTAAAGAAACTTTGTGATGGTTTCTCGGTACATTCTCCTAGAGATGTACTACCGGAAGGTAGTCCCTTCACCTGGTCATTTATGTGGAAATCCAAACTCCATTACGTACATTTGTATTAACCAATTGGGCTATATGCTGGAATTTAATCAATGTAACAACTTTGGCTATGATTAATATTATTTGTATACTAGACATTAGTATAATATCACATGAGTTTGATATGAAATGTTTTAGTTATCGTAAGGTAAAAACATGTCCGTGTTTATGTGTGGACTTGTCTTACGAGATACTTTTGTTTTGATAATGGAATAGTTTGGTAATTTAATAAATTCAGTTGAGTTTTTTTCCTCACGCTGGTTTACCAGACTGATCCGGGCGTTCTTCCCTTTCAATGCTCGGGTCAGACCGAATATATTTACAGGTTCAGATTTGGTGCTTTTGGAGCTTCAGCAGGAGGGCTGTAGTTCTTCATTTTCGTACATCCTTATTTGTTTGACTATCCGCTGCATTTCTTAGTTGTTTATTATTGGCAATTGTAAGGATGGATTATTATAACTGTCCAGACTAATAACTATTGATTGATTGTTGAACTCTAATTGATGTATGTATATACAAATTCTGTTTTGTAAAGATCATTGATATGATACAATATTTTTTCCACTGCGATGTGGGATTCTGTTTGTTCTGTTTGGTTCTATCTTCCTCTTTCTTCTCTTCTCTTCTTCTCTCTTCTTTTCTTTTTCTTAACCTTCCGCCATGAAAGTGCGGTGTGTATACAATTATATGTGCTAATATAGTATACACGGATCGTGTAATATGGATTACAATACAAATGCAGAAATAGATGATAATAGCATTGTAAATAGAAAATAGAAAAATCACACCAGAGATTTTTATACTGGTTCGGAGCACCGTCCTACGTCCAGTCCCAGACTACTATCTGGATTTTCACTAATTACAACCTCGCTTCACCCGGAGGAACAGGTTTACAATTACCCGAACAGCCGAACGGGATTTCACGCCTCTACAACACTGAGGACTTCAACACTTGCCTCTTACAATACCGAGGACTTCAACAAAAACAATTACAATTGTTGTTGACAACTTGTGCTCTTGTAAACACGGATTTGTCACTTGTAGTACACTCTTCCTATAATCTTATCCTCAAATTGTGAATGATGTTTGTGAAGATTATGGAATTTATATTGCTTATTGAATCAAAATATATGAGATAGTGTCAATGATTCAATAAGGAATGAAAGTAGTTTAGAGCTTTTTGAATGCAAGTGAATTCAGAGAATAGATAGAGAGCATATATAATCTTAATAAAACTTGTTGTTTTAATCAATGATATTGATGTGTATTTATAGAGAGAAAATAGTTATAACCCTTGGTGAAAAGTTGCAGTCAAAAGTTATGATTATTGATGAAGAAGAAGAGAAGCAACCATTGAAGAAAGATGTGTCTTTTGGAAGAAGTTGCTCTCTGTTTAAAAACGGTCGACAGGTCAAAAACTAACCGGTAGACAGGTTTTTAAAAATATAGTCGTTATGTGCATGTGTGCACGTTTATTGTGCACATTCAACAGGAACGGTCGACCGTTCATTTTTGGACCGGTCGACCGGTCTCTGTTAAGTTGCACAATAAAGTGCACAACCTATATAAATGTGTATATATTTATATTTTGTGCATGATTATTTGAGGATAGATTTTGACAATTTTATTACTATTATAACATCAAATAATCAACCTATAATCTAGAGTACCATATGTAGGTCTTGATTTGTCGATCGCTTTAATATTGTTGTCAGCAATCAAAATCTTCATAGAAGCTGTGACTCAACATTCTCCCCCTTTTTGATTGATGACAATATAAAAACTCAAGTATAGAATCTCCCCCTGAATATGTGATTTCCTGCAGACAATTATTAGCACCTTTCTCCCCCTTTGTCATCGACAAAAAGGAGTAAACAATAGAAAATATAAACCAAAGAGAACAATGCATACATTCAAACACAGGATGTTTTGATGAAGTACAATGCAAGTCATAGTCTACTACGAATAAAAAGATGGACACTATTTAGTACAAGTGCCATAGATGTTTTTAAAGAAATGAAAAGAAAAACAAACTAACTTCATTCCGACTGAATCTCTTCCTCATCATCATCATCATCATCATCGTCGTCGTCATCTTCATCGTCATCATCATCGTCATTGTCCCCACGACCTTGTCCGCTTGTACCACCGGATTCCTCGGATGTCGACCAAGTAAAAGTTGGAGGAGCCGGACGTTTTCCGGGGTCTTGATGTTGGGTCGAGACGGATGTGCTACATGATATAGCATCCCATATAGCGCCGAAGAATGACTTTACCTTATTGAATCGTCTATCAATTTTCGAATCCATTCGTTTTAGTCTTGATTCAAGTAAAAATTGATTCCGAGCGATGGTTTCAAGAGATTCTCTTGTAGATGATTTAGATTTCAATAATCTAACATCTTCAGAACGACGACGAGATGGTGGAGCTTGTTGTTCTTGAGTATCGCGTTGTTGCCATTGTTCGAAAGGCATAATATGAACATATGGAGGAGGAAGCTTCATCCGTTTGATAGTAGTGGAGTCAATACACTTTGGTGTAGAATATGCCGAATCCGGGGGTGTGACTCCACATGCAAGCAACATACGCATAATATACTCGTTATAGAAGAAATGTGGACGAGTAGAGTTATTTACGTTAAGAATTTCATCGAAAATCATGTGAACCCAATTTATTTCGATATCATGGTAGATAGCATAAAGAGCCTTGAAATTCTCTTTGTAAACGGCATCATAGTTTCCTAATCGAGGAAATAGAGAGTGCATTAGGACATGGTGTAACAACCTTGCAGTCGGTCGTAGCCCAATCGATTTGGTGCCGTTACTATCATCTTCTATAAATTTATGACTCGTACTATTCCGGGTGAAAACTTCACAAAATGTCGATGAAAACTCTTCACCCCTATTCGGTATTCCCAAAATAGAAGCAATTCTATCATAAGTGAGATAGATTCGTTTGCCACATACTACTGACCAAATAACTCCATTTGGATTATCCGGAGTATATTCCTCTAAATTCATATTCGCGTAAAATAGCTTAATCATCAAATGATTAATTTGTACGCTATTTACAGAAAAATCAATAAGAGGAGAGATATGAGATCTATTTGCTAATCTTTGAATACCGTATGCAGTGAAATCGTCGAATTTGATGAATGAGCCCGGATGGAACTTGTAATTTGTCATTTGATTCCATCTAGTTACTGCAACCGGAGATTCTAGCCATTTTCTAGCAGAGAGAGTAAGAGAAGAAGTTTCTGATGTTGCTCTTTTCTTTGATTTCTTCTGAGGAGGAGCCATTGAAGAGAATTTGAGAGTTTGTGAAGCTTGAGAATATGAACTAGGGTTTGGAAATGGGAAAATTTTCAGTAGAGAGTAGAAAGTAAAGAGGGTTGGTGGCAAAATATATACGTGAAGTATATAAAAAAAGAAATAACTGCCGACCGGTCGACCGCCTGCATATTGCCGGTCGACCGTTTTCAACCCGAGAGCAAAACGGTCGACCGGTCATATTTCAGGCTGTCGACCGGTTTGGCTCTGTGTGCAAAAATGCAGAATTTGGCAAAAATTTTGAAAACGAGTCGAATGAATATATTATATATTATGTTATTATTGCAAAAATATACTGTATTACAAGAATTATATATGAAAGCAAAATAATATACATTATGGAATTCTAATGAGAAGGTGAGTTGTTATTAGAATTCTTGTCGTTTTCAATGCGTTTAGCCCACGGACTCCACTTATATCGAGCTCCTTCATTCTCGTTATAGTTTTTATCCCAAGAGTTTGGAGTTGTTGAAGTCGATGGTCTTGACGGCATTGGTTCATGAACATCGTGTTTGTTTGAACCGCAGAAGAATGAAGCCATTCGTTCTAAAGCGGATAAACGAGTTGAAGTACGTTGTTGTTCATGGTATAGTAGGTTTTGACCATAATGTAGTTGTCGTTGAAGATCGATTTGATGCTTTTGGTAGTGATGAATTTCATCGATTTGCGCCTTCGTGCGCGGAGAGCAGAATAGTGCTTTCTTTGCACGCTTGGATGTTGGAGTATGGCCAGGTGTGCGAAAACAATGGTGAGGGCATTCCGGCCTTTGTTTCGGTGTAATCGGAGAGTATTGTTCCTCCGACTCCGAGCTTGTGATAGAAATATGAGATTCCTCTGCGCATTTGTCACAAATGTGTGCCATGATAGCTTGTTTAAGATGATTTATAATTTTCAGCAAGAAGGTGAATGAATGAAAGTGTATTTTTCAAACGTTTATATAGAAAAAAGTTGGCCAATGAACTTGAGGATAGGATTTGTTAGAGATAATTAGCCGTAAACAAAAACAATGATGCATAAAAAAGTTATAAAAATAGGTATAGTTTGTTATAGGCTGAAATTTAAGAATTATTTGAAAAATATATAGCCTAAGTTTGAAGGTTACTTATTCTATTCTAGATCTTTCCGAGATACTAAGCCAAGCTCTCTTCGTAGTTTAATAAAACTAGATTCAAGTAATGGTTTAGTGAAAATATCGGCTATTTGATTGTCAGTGTGAACATATTCAAGATGTATATTACCTTTTTCAATATTATCTCTAAGGAAATGATGACGGATATCAATATGTTTGGTTCTAGAATGATTTACTGGATTTTTAGAGAGATTTATTGCACTCGTGTTATCACAGTATATAATAGAATTCGATAAATGTATATCGAAATCTTGAAGTGTTTGTTGCATATATAGTACTTGAGTACAAGCGAGAGCCGCTGATATATATTCAGCTTCACATGTTGATAGTGAAACACAATTCTGTTTCTTACTAAACCAAGAGACAAGTGATTTTCCAATAAAATGGCACGTACCACTTGTACTTTTTCTATCCGTCCGTGAGCCACCAAAATCAGCATCACTATATGATACTAATTCAAATGGACATTCTTTTGGATAGAAAAGACCAAAATCTTTGGTATTATTAAGATAACGAATTATACGTTTCACTGCTCGTAAATGTGATTCCTTTGGATTGGCTTGAAAACGAGCACATAAACAAACACTCATTAATATATCTGGACGACTAGCTGTAAGATAAAGAAGAGAACCAATCATGCTTCGATATAATTTCTGGTCAACATTCTTACCACTTTCATCTTTTTCAAGATGTGTAGTTGTACTCATAGGAGTTGGTTTAGCAGATGTATTTTGTAATCTGAAGCGTTTGATAAGATTTTCACAGTATTTTTCTTGATTGATAAAAATACCGTTTGAAAGCTGTTTGATTTGAAGTCCAAGAAAATAAGATAGTTCTCCCATATGAGACATTTCGAATTCTTTGGTCATAATACTTGCAAATTCCTTGCAGAGTTTATCGTTTGTTGAACCAAAGATGATATCGTCTACATATATTTGGATAACCAGAATATCTTTTCGAGAATGTTTAATAAACAAAGTTTGATCGACTTTGCCTATTTCAAATCCTGAATTAATAAGATAGCTACGTAATCGTTCATACCAAGCACGAGGTGCTTGTTTTAAACCATACAGAGCTTTCTTAAGTTTGAACACATGGTCAGGATATTTTTCATGTACGAATAAAGGTGGTTGTTCGACATAGACATTCTCTTTGATAAATCCATTGAGAAAAGCACTTTTGACATCCATCTGATAAAGTTTGAAATTATGATAACAAGCAAAAGATAATAGAATTCTAATAGCTTCTAGTCGAGCAACTGGTGCAAAAGTTTCTTCATAATCGATACCTTCTTCCTGATTGTATCCTTGTGCTACTAATCTTGCTTTATTTTTGGTGATATTTCCTTGTTCGTCAGCCTTATTTTTATAGACCCATTTAGTACCAATTACTGACTGATCAGTTGGTCTTGGAACAAGTTCCCAAACGTCATTGCGCTCAAACTGATTTAGTTCTTCCTGCATGGCAATGATCCAGTAATCATCTATAGCAGCTTCTTTTGGATTCTTAGGTTCGATATTTGAGAGAAAAGCGACATGACCCATTTGATTGAGTTGACTCCTTGTTCTGACATGTGATGTTATTTCACCTATTATATTTTGGGCCGGATGGTCTCTTAATATTCTTGGTGGTGATTGTAATTCACATATTTGAGGAGTATTCTCAATAATTATTTCTGAGTCAGAATCAGTATTTGAGATGATTTGATTATCAATGACTATTGATTCGTCATCATCTGATATTGTGTGAGGATGCTGATAAATTTCATCAAAAGAGACATGAAGTGATTCTTCAATAGTTTTGGTTCGTTTATTAAATATCCGATAGGCCTTACTTCGTTCCGAATAACCGACAAATATTCCTTCATCTGCTTTTGGATCGAATTTTCCAAGCTGGTCTTTCGTATTTAAAATAAAGCACTTAGAACCAAAAACTTTGAAGTATGAGATTTTGGGCTTTCTTTTGTTAAACAATTCATAAGGAGTATTCTTGGTAAGAGGTCTTATGGACACACGATTTAAAACATAACAGGCAGTTGCAACAGCTTCTGCCCAGAAGTGTTTTGGTAAGGTGGTTCCATTTAATAATGTTCTTGCACATTCTTGTAAAGTTCGGTTCTTTCGTTCTACTACTCCGTTCTGTTGTGGAGTTCTGGGAAACGAAAAATTATGATATATACCTTTCTTTGTACAAAAATGTTCAAATTCATTATTTTCAAACTCTCCGCCATGATCACTTCTTATATTTTTAACTTTAATCCCTTTTGATTTTTGAATTCTTTTGACGAAAGATTTGAAATGATCGAAAGTATCACTTTTATTTTTTAAGAAAATTGTCCATGTATAACGAGAGAAATCATCAACAATTACAAGCACATATTGACTGTGATTTATTGATTGAACTCTAGTAGGTCCAAATAAATCCATGTGCAGTAACTAAAGCGGTTGTAATGTTGATATGACTTTCTTGGATTTAAACGATGATTTGGTCAATTTTCCTAATTGACATGCATCACAAATGTTGTTAACTTTAAAACTCATTTTGGGTAGTCCTTTAACTAGATTGTTTTTGGCTAGCTTGTCAATAGTTCTGAAGTTTATATGACAGAAACATTTGTGCCATAGCCATGGATCATTGTTATTAGCCATAAGACACATATCTGAATTATGATTAATATTCATATTTAGAATATATATATTTCTGTCTCTATAACCTTCAAAAACCAAATTATGGTCTTTATCTAAAATACTACACTTATTATTTGAAAAGGAAATTATAAAACCCTTGTCACATAACTGACTAATACTAAGTAAATTGTGTTTTAAATTTCTAACTAGCATGACATTAGTAATAAGAGGTAAGTTAGATGTACCACAATTGCTCACATCGCCTTTGCCGATGATATAACCTTTTGAATTGTCTCCAAAAGTGACTGAGCCACCATCTGAGTATTTAATATTTGTTAGTAAGCTCTTGTCTCCCGTCATATGCTTTGAGCAACCACTGTCCAATATCCACTTTCCTCTTTTCTTCAGTGGGACCTGCAAACATAGAATTAAGTTCATGGTACCCACTTTTTATAGGGTCCTAAGAGTTAGGTCTTAGGAGTCCAAACCCATTTGGGTCCGGTATCCCCTTTATATATATAATTGTTATTAAAATGTACATTATTCATGAATTGCTGAATGTATTTGTTCCTAATCAAATTATTATTTGTTTTAGGAACCCATATTTTGATAGTCTTGACATTTCTCTTTTGAAATTTCACAACTGGTTTTGGTTTGAAATATAATAAACTAAGATTTTTCTTAGCTTCAGTTTTTTGTACTTTCTTCTTCCTTTTATTTCTAAGATGATTTTTAGTTTCATGTTTGTTATATCCCAAACCTTGTTTATCTGAAATAGATTGTGAACTTTCAATGATTTTAGTCAAATTTTCTCGACCTTTGTTAAAGTTAGAAACATTTTGAGTAATGTCATCAAATTTTTAAACTAGCTTTTTCTAGGTCTAGAATTTTGACTTTTGCTTTAAGTTCATGATTTTCAGTAGTGAGAGCATTATTTTTCTCTTTTTGAGCTTCTATTTCTTGACTCAAAAGAGATATTTGAGAGTCAACATTAGATGATGATTCTTGAATATTTTCAAGTTCTTCTTCTAATATTTTCTTCTCATCTTTTAACATATCTCGTTCAAACTCTGCTTTACTTAAATCTGCTTTGACTACTTTTAATTGACGTTTTAAGTCTTTATATTTGACTATCAATTCAGCATTAATATCGAGTAATTCATCAAATGTAGGAATTTGTACCTCATCTTCTGTTGCCATAAAGCAAACATTAGCTTGTTCATTCTCCGAATCACTTTCACTTTCTGATGAAGATGACTCTGAATCATCCCATGTTACTGAGAAGGCTCGTTTCTTTGATTTGTCCTTCTTATATTTGAATTTGTCATTTTCTGACTTTTTCTTTTGTTCTGGACAATCCTTCTGCATGTGTCCCTTTTTATGGCAGTTGAAACATTCTATAGCAGATGAAGATGGTTTATTTGATCCATGTTTCCTTTTATTGTAGCGACTGGCTTTTCGATATTTTAGGAATTTTTTGAAACCTTTAGCAATGAACGCCAAATCTTCATCTTCAGAATCTGATTCATTTTCATCTTTCTCAACATGAAATGCTACATTTTTCTTTTCTTCTTTCTGTTCTTTTCTAGCCTGCAAATTTGCTTCATAGGACATTAAATTTCCTATCAATTCATCTGGCTTCATGACGGAAAGATCATTAGCTTCTTCAATTGCTAATACTTTTCCTTCCCATTCATTAGTCAGAGAATGTAGGACTGTTGAAACAACATCAAAATCAGAATACTTTTGTCCTAACCCAATAAGTGCATGGTGAATAGTTTGAAACCGTGTTTACATGTCATTGATTGTTTCATTTGGTTTCATTTTGAAATTTTGAAATTGACTTTTCAGCATGGCTATTTTGGCTTGTTTAACCTTGTTAGTACCTTCATGAGTGATTTTTAGCGTTTGCCAAATTTGATATGCAGTAGTGCAGATACTAACACGGTTATATTCATTTTGGTCTAATGCACAGAACAACATATTTATTGCTCTTGCATTTACGGCTGCTGCCGTTTTCTCAGCCACAGTCCATTCTGAATAATCAATTGTTGGATTTACTATTTCTCTTTGAGTAGCATTCCAAGCATCATAGCTACTTGATTGCATAAAGAATGACATACGTGTTGCCCAATAACTGTAGTTAAGACCATTGAAAAATGGAGGTCTTTGTGTCGATTGCCCTTCTGTGTAAGTGGTGTTTTGAGTGCTAGTACTTGCGTTATTTGCCATATTACAAGAATATATCAAATAACTGTGTTACGGTTATATGATGACCGTGCTCTGATACCAATTGAAAGTGCGGTGTGTATACAATTATATGTGCTAATATAGTATACACGGATCGTGTAATATGGATTACAATACAAATGCAGAAATAGATGATAATAGCATTGTAAATAGAAAATAGAAAAATCACACCAGAGATTTTTATACTGGTTCGGAGCACCGTCCTACGTCCAGTCCCAGACTACTATCTGGATTTTCACTAATTACAACCTCGCTTCACCCGGAGGAACAGGTTTACAATTACCCGAACAGCCGAACGGGATTTCACGCCTCTACAACACTGAGGACTTCAACACTTGCCTCTTACAATACCGAGGACTTCAACAAAAACAATTACAATTGTTGTTGACAACTTGTGCTCTTGTAAACACGGATTTGTCACTTGTAGTACACTCTTCCTATAATCTTATCCTCAAATTGTGAATGATGTTTGTGAAGATTATGGAATTTATATTGCTTATTGAATCAAAATATATGAGATAGTGTCAATGATTCAATAAGGAATGAAAGTAGTTTAGAGCTTTTTGAATGCAAGTGAATTCAGAGAATAGATAGAGAGCATATATAATCTTAATAAAACTTGTTGTTTTAATCAATGATATTGATGTGTATTTATAGAGAGAAAATAGTTATAACCCTTGGTGAAAAGTTGCAGTCAAAAGTTATGATTATTGATGAAGAAGAAGAGAAGCAACCATTGAAGAAAGATGTGTCTTTTGGAAGAAGTTGCTCTCTGTTTAAAAACGGTCGACAGGTCAAAAACTAACCGGTAGACAGGTTTTTAAAAATATAGTCGTTATGTGCATGTGTGCACGTTTATTGTGCACATTCAACAGGAACGGTCGACCGTTCATTTTTGGACCGGTCGACCGGTCTCTGTTAAGTTGCACAATAAAGTGCACAACCTATATAAATGTGTATATATTTATATTTTGTGCATGATTATTTGAGGATAGATTTTGACAATTTTATTACTATTATAACATCAAATAATCAACCTATAATCTAGAGTACCATATGTAGGTCTTGATTTGTCGATCGCTTTAATATTGTTGTCAGCAATCAAAATCTTCATAGAAGCTGTGACTCAACACGCCAGTCTTTGTCTTTTGGGTCGGACATGTGTGGATTATTGCCGATTCAAAGGGTATAGATTTGTGGATCATCGCAGTCATAGTCTAAATACCGGCCCTACTACTAAATAGAAATTCAACAATAATACTAACATGGCCTACCGACTAACCACATCTGAAATCCCATTTAGTCTATCTAATGTAAGTCAAGGAAAATGCTCATTCTAGTCACTTAAAACCTCTTATTGGAAACGAAGCTACCACCTTTCCTTAAATGTACTAGGTATGGTTGTCAATTTCCAACACGACTCAAAACACCACTAGAAGATTACATGGAAATTAGCAGGTTAACCCTACCCAATTAAGTAGACGGATAATTATCGAGTTAACCTGAATTTGACCCATTTATAAATGGATGGATTTTGGGTAAACACATGAACCCGAATTTGACCCTTTTTAACATGTTTATACTTATATGGGTTGACCCAGCCCAACCGGTGAACTCGAATTTGACACGTTTACGACCCGTTTATAAGCCATTTATACCTTATATGGGTTGACCTTACCCGTGAAACCAAATTTGACCCATTTATAATCTGTTTACGACCCGGTTATAACTCGTTTATACTTTATATGGGTCGACCCGACCATTTACAACCCGCCCTGACCCGTTTATAAACAGGTTACATGGGTCGGGTTGGGTTAACCAGTTTATAATTCGGTCAAGTTCGGGTTGAGCTATTTCTATTCTGTTTAATAAACGGGTTGACCCGACCCATTTAAAATCAACGTGAACCAGACTTGACCCGACCCGACCCATTGACAACCCTAGTACTAGGCCATTTAATACTTTAAATCCAAGGTGAACACTTGGTATATTTTCCTCTACCTCTACTCAACCGCATATCCCTTTCCCATTAGTCCTATGGTTGGAGATGTCTCACAGCAGTAGTATGTATACACAATTGCTTGTAGCCTCTAGGTAAAAGGCATACTTTTGTTGTGTAACTTTATTGAACTCGCGTCTCAAACCACTAAATTAAACCAATCAACCTAAGCCTAAACGTTGGGTTGGGCCAACTGATTCATGCTTGTCCTAAACGTATAATTAAGGCTGTATAATTTTCCACTATGAAAATCATATAGCTTCCAGTATTAAACTCCCATCTTATATGCTTATTTACCATATTCCATAAATTTCAATCGCCCGTATCAAATGGTAATTATTATTCTAATTGGGCAATCTCTAATAACATTTATTTATTCATTCTAATTCAACCTATTTATGCCTATTTTAGTTTCCTATAAATTTCATATTAAATCCTTTAACCAATCCAATTAAACATTTTTACGTCCTTTTTAAAATCCTATAACTTCTTATTAATTTCACATTTATTGCCCTATTAATTTTGGAGTTACTATTTCTTTTCCATCCACACCTCCTAATCCTATAATAGTTTACACTATTTATAACTAGATATCTTAATTATATCTAATAAGAATATCAATGTATATTATGCAATATATATATATATGCGTGCGTGTGTGTGTGTGTGTCAATAGGCACGATTATATGTGTGTGTATTCCTATTTATAACTATTAGTTCCTAAACCAGAACATTCTCGACATTCCTTTTCATGTGTTAATTTATCAGAGCTATCCTTCCAAAAAGGATTACCATTATAACTTAAAGGAATTAGAGAAATGACAAATTTTGAAAAAATTAGACCGAATGATATCAAGTTTTATTTTTAGGCTGAAGGAAAAATGCTAGTTATAATTAGCATTATATTCAACTTTACAGTATACAAAATGCTAGTTATTACTAGCATTGTATTTAGTCTCACACTATACAAAATGCTAGTTATAACTAGTATTGTCCTTCAGTTTAAAAAAACTTATTGTCCTTCAGCCTAATTTTTTTTCTAAGTTTGTCCTTTTATCTGTTTTCTGGTTATAACTTTCCATAAATTAACCAGAAGCGAGACCCTTGCTTCGTTTGAAATTACAAAAAAATTCTCTTTTCTTTTCTTGAAATAGATAGTGCAAACTACAAGGAAGAACATCAGTACTTTACACATGTCTTTCGTTTTTGGCATATTCCTTATTATTTCAAATGATAGTCCTTTTATACATTTGTGGAATTAGATAGTTTATGGAAATTGCATGAAAATAGATACAATTAAATTATACCCACAATGCTCCCAACAAATTAAAGTATAGAAATTTATATTCCAAGTCAAATTAGGAAACCTAAATTAATATTGAAAAATTACACCCAATTATCCTAAATCTAGAATAAATCTTACAATCTTATTAACATTTAATAAAATTAGGGACTAATTTCCATACTCTAGGTTAGGTTGTAAATATTGTTCCTATTCTAGTTACCTATCTTATAGAATATGTAGGCATTATTCCTATACGTTCATTTTAAGCCTACAACTCATCAGTCTTATATATGCATAATAACTAAATAAAATTCAGGGATGTATATTTCAATGTTATAAATAAATCATACAATTTCTCACTCACCTTTCTAGCTATCCAAATTTCTCAAATCTTAATCCGCCCGTTTAATTGACTCTTTTATATTTTTGATTGTAATAATCCACCCTGGAACATGCCTAAATTTTGACCCAGAAAAAGCCCACCGAAACTTAGATCCATTATATGGAAAATTATTGGTAGTAAAAAAATTGCAGAGCTATAACGAAACTTTTAGAAACCACCGTAGATGGAACAAAATATAATTGTAAAGTGTACGCACTTATTTCAAAAATATAAAAATGTTATAATACAAAATATTGTATATAATGTAATATAATATCCACTATGACAATTGTTTAAATCCATGGGTACACATGAAAGCAAATAATAATAAATACTGCAACTAGCCAAGCTTCTCTATCTTTAAACGTCATCACTGCTATCACTCTGTCCTTATTCTATGTTATAATGAGGAGGGTGTCAGAATAACAGGTGTCTGATGAATAAAAATTTTGAGCCTTACCTTTTCAGTACTTAGGCGGTACATTTCAAAATAAAATATGTCTGCGAACATAAAGTGATTAAAGTCAATTAATACTTTTTTATATGCAAAGAGGGTGGGTCCAACCACTTAATACTATCCATTCCAGAAGTAGATCCCATGTCCCAATCATACGTCATAAATAGTTAATAATGTTAGAGACGGTACCCAAGCCACATAATACTTCCCAGTGGAAAATAGGCAGAACCCTGTCATTTAAGACTTATTTTCAGAAGTGTGCTCCTTAATGGTATTATCTACCTGACATCATAAGGAATCTTATAGGCCACTTAATACTTTCAAATGGAAAACAGGTAGACCACGTTATTCAAAACCTATTTCCAAAAGCAGAATCATGTAAAGATACCACCTAACATAACCCCTTGGCTCTTTAATACTTCATCAGGGGAGAAAGGCGGGTCCAACGACTTAATACATGAAACCCAAAGCGGGCCCTTCATCTATGGCGCATACCCATAATGTCAGTCCACTATTTGTTGAAACTGATAGCCAGATTAGCTGGGAAAATTTCCTCTATAGAATTTGAAACTAACCTTGCACATTACAAATATTTATCAATAAGGATATCTCGTAGCAATATGTGTGCGCAACTGCTGGTAGCCATAAAGTGAAGGACAAACTTCTGTCATGTAACTCTATTGACCTCGCATCCTTATGACTTAGCCATAAATTATATATATATATATATATATATATATATATATATATATATATATATATAAACACATACGCATACACACAATCATCTCACTATTTCATAAACAAGGCCTTATAAGGAATCTTCCTTATTACGCCTTAAAATAATAATTAGGCTATATAAGAGTTTCCTCTTATTTGGTCTCAAATTAATTACCTTCCTAATGGGGAAAATAAATGTAAATAAACGCCTAATTAACTACGCAATATACGCAATAGTTATACGTTAATTATGTAGAAAGAAATAAGTAAATATTCGAACCCAATAAGTTCTAAATGAATGGATTTTACGCACTAAACTAGCGTTAAATGTTAGTTCCTTAATCAGTTATTATCAGATTTCATGGAATTGTAACGTTCAAAATAGGAAAAATATTCATAATTAAAACTGGAATAACCGACTTGTAAATAAAATAGAAATTCACCCATATTCTATTCAGTTCATCTTTTTACAGAGAAACAGACAAGGATAAGTGGTGTAAACTACGAATAGAATCCATAATCTAAACCACTTATTTTACTGAGAGATTACAGCTTAACCCTAAAGAAGAAGAAGTGGAATAAACTATGAAATTATCAAATATGACATAAATGAAACAAATCCCATTAAATTAATGTAAATAATTGGGAACCTCAGCAATTTTAAAGGATTTTATCTATCGTATTTTTAAAATCCCAAAATCCCTGAGGGATATTCATACCCAAAAGAAATACACTAAACGATTGCTGAAAAGAAATACTAAGGTTTCCACTTTCATATTACTCTTAACTTTGCTCAAATGGATTGGCAGCCTTCCAATCTCTTCCAGAATCTCTCTCTTTTGACACACACACACACACACACATGGTAGGGAAGAGGTACATATATTTATTAGGCTTAGAATAATTAGATAAGAATAGATTTTAGGAAGAAGAAATAGATAGGAAATAAGTTGAATCCTTACCTAATTTCTCTATGGAGTTTATGAATCTTATTAGAGAGATAGCAATGGCAAAATTTTATCATATTCCCTAAAATAATGAATAAAAGTGAAGTGGGTAGGGTTCTATTTATAGGAGTTGGAACACACTAGAACCGTAGGATGAAAGTAGGTAGGAAACAGATAAATATGGAGCGCATAATAGAATAAAGCATAGCTTCAAACTCTAGCCACCACTGGCAACTGCCGTTGCCAAGCGGTCGACCGCCCTTGGGCGACCGGTAAGTCGCTATGGTCGACCGGTTAACCTATTCAGGTTGACTGCTCTTTTATTTAAGGATGTTTATTTATTTCCATTTATTTTATTATCTAATTAACCTTTTGACTTTTAGCGCTAATTAAACTTTTAATTATCCCCTAAGATAATTTTGAAGTTTAAATGCTATTTGATTTCTTATTTGAATTTGAATTCAAACCAAATTAATTTAAATATGAGAAATTCAAATGCTTATACCATCTTTGTTTGAGCTTCATTTTCAACTGGAAACAGACCAGAATTTTTTCACAAATGCAACATAATAACTTGCATCGTCAAATTCCAAATTTAATTAGATTGCCATATCCAATCCTTATCATATTTAATTTATTTACTTTATTTATCTATGGTTCATTTTACAGGGTGTTACATTCTTTCCCCTTAAAAAGGATTTCGTCCCGAAATCTTCTAAGTGGCAAACAGTATAACTCACAATAACATCCACGTTACACAACCAAGTTCTCTACCAACCACCTAACGGACTAATAGAGTAATGTGATTATGTACTGCAGACATGCTAAAATGAGCTCAATCCTAGCATGAATATGTAATCGTGTCATGTAAGTACGTATGCCAGTATGTATCCAAATATCCGAAACATGCATAGAAATTTCAATATGAGTGTAAAGTGATTGTGAAAAAGTGTAGCAACCATCTCCTACCATCTAATCTAGCAACTGCGAAGCAATCAAAAATCCAAATTTTGGAGAGAGAAATTACTACTGAAAAGCTGTAGGTGAGTGTTTTTCATCTTCCCCTCGGCCTCCCATGTGCTTTCCGTTGGATTATCCTCCCATTGTACGTGGACCAATTTGATTATTTTATTATACATTCTCCTAGTATCGTGCTCCATAATGCATGTATTGGCATGAGGCACTGTCGATTCCATCTTAAAATCCTCAACTGATTAGGCTCTACTCTACTAGCGGTGTCATGAAAGTATTTCCTAAGGTGATAAACATGGAAAACATTATGGACTCCTGCCAAGTTGTTAGGATGCTCCATAGGATATGCTAATTTTCCTTTTCTTTCTAGAATTCTGAATGGCTCAATAAACTAGGTGCTAATTTTTCGGACTTGCCAAATCTAACAACTTTTCCAAGAGGGGAGATTTTAACAAATAGCATATCTCCAACTTCAAATTCAAGCTCTTTCTTTCTTTTATCCGCAAGATATATCTGACGTCCTTATGCTACCTTCATCCTTTGCCTAATCAACTCTAATTTTTCCATGGTATCACAGATCTAATCGGGTCCGAGCAATACTTTTTTGGTGGTTTCCCACCAACAACTAGGTGATTTGCATGGCCGCCCACAAAGTGCTTCAAAAGGTGTCATAACAATCGTAGTTTGATAGCTGTTATTATATGCAAACTCGACCAAAGGTAGATGCTACTCCCAATGTCTCCTCAAGTCCAAGACACTAGCTCTCAATAAATCTTCCAAAAATTTATTCACCCTCTTTGTTTATCCATCTATTTGTGGGTGATATGTTGTGCTATGGTTAAAAGAAGTTTCTAAAGTTGTTTGTAGGCTCCTTCAAAACTCACTAGTGAGCAAGGGGTCCCTAACATTGACCATGCTTATTGGAATTCCATGTAGATGAACTACCTCCTTAATTTAAATCTGGGCAAGAGATGCGGTAGTCTTATTTCTCCTAACCGGAATAAAATGAGTACTCTTGGTGAGTTTACCTACAACAACCCAAATAGCCTCATTGCCCTTTTAACTTTTAGGCACTCCTTCCACAAAATTCATCAAAATGTGCTCCCACTTCCTAGTTGGAATATCGAAAGGTAATAATAATCCACCAGGCTTTCCTAGCTCAGCTTTTATCTTTTGACATGTCAAACACCTAGAAACAAACTCATCTACGCCGCTCTTCATTCTATTCCAAAAAAATTCTCTTCATGACCTTGTACATCTTATCTCCTCTGGGATGAATGGTCATCCTTGAGTGGTGACACTCTATAAGTGCATCTTACATCAAGTTATCAATCATTGAGATGCAAAGACGTCCATCTCTTCTTAAATATCCCTTCTCATCAACCGAGTACCTCCTAGCATAGGGAAAATGCTACCCTTTTCTTAGTTTTCCATAAATCTACTAGCTCTTCGTCTTTTACTTACTCGTGCCCTATATGATCCATTATGGGTGGTTTAATCTCCATAGCTGATAAAAAACCTTGGATGGGTTCTACTGACGGTTGGAGGTTAAAATTCGATAGAAACTCTAACTGTCTCCTTTCATATATAGAACCTAGGATAGCATGTCTCCTAATAAGGGTGTCGGTGACCACATTCCGTTTTCAAGGGGTATATTGAATACCAAAATCAAAGTATGCTACATACTCCATCAACCTCTACTACCTAAGATTCAAATCTTATGGAAAAAATTGGTACTTGAGTGATTTATGATCAGTGGATAACTCAAACTTTTCCCCAAGAGATAATGCCTCCACATCTTTAAGGTGAAAACAATGGCTGCCAGTTCTAAATCACGCACTAGATACCTCTTCTCATGGTCATTTAGTTGTCTACTAGCATAGGCAACTACCTTCCCTTATTGCATAAGAACTACTTCTAATCCCGTGCCACATGCATCCATGAAAATCATAAATGGCTTAGTTCCATCTGGAATAATGAGCATGTGTGCACTAGTCAATGACTCCTTAAGCCTCTCAAATGCCTTGGTGCATTTATCATCCCAAATAAAAACTAGATTTCTTTTAGTCAATCAGGTTAAATGGGCTGCTATTTGTGCAAAGCTCTTGATGAACTTCCTATCATAGCCTGCCAACCCTAGAAAACTTCAACCTCCGATGCATTACTAAGAATCTTCCATCCTTGGACAACTTTCACTTTAGTAAGTTCCACTGTCAATCCTTTCTCCGAAACAATATGCCTAAGGAACCTAACATCATTTTTTCAAAAGTGGCATTTAGAAAACTTATTTTTGAATTGATTTCTCCTGAAGGTCTCTAATATCTCCTTAAGGTGGTCCTTATGCTGCTTCTTTCCTTTGGAGAAAACAAGGTATCATCAACAAACACCATGACAAATTTGTTAAGTTGCCCTCTAAATATTCTACTCATCAAATCCATAAAGTATGTTGGGGCATTCGTCAGTCCAAAAGGCATTTCTTCCCACTCATAAAGTCCATTTGGCATATGGAATGCGGTCTTTGACTTACTTTCCCTTGCAATCCTCAGTTGATGGAATCTCGTTGCTAAGTCTAATTGGGAAAAGACTTTAGCTCATACTAGTTGGCCGTACAAGTCATCTATTCTAGGTAAAGGATACCTATTTTTTCCTTGTTAACTTGTTCAACTCCCTATAATTGACACAAAGTCTCAAAGAACATTTACCTCAGTAGAAAAAACAAAAGGAATTTCCCACGCCAAAGTACTCCTACGGACGAATCCTTTCTTCAATAGCTTTGAGATTTGCGTATCCAATTCCCTTCATTCTTTAGGGGTCATACGTCTCAAAGGCAGAGCGACGAGTCTTGCATCCTTCTCCAAATCGATTCGGAACTCAAGCTCCCTATGAGTGGGAGACTGAGACCTCCTCGAAGACATCAAAAAATTCACAAACTATGGGTATAGATAATGGCTCTCAAACACCAGATGGATTTAATGAGTATAAACAGCTTAACTCAAATAAAGTTTTGATTGTACAAAGAACGTCTAGGTCACGACCTCCACAACTCCTTAATCGTACTGTTCTTTTATCAAAGTCAAGAATGGCTCCATAATATGAAAATCAATCAATACCCAAGATAAGCCCATACCCCTCGAAATTTAGAACTACGCGGTATAGATGAAATCAACATCGCTTATGTCTAACACTAGGTCTTTGTAAATAAGAGAGAGATGGGTCAAACCCCAATGAGATTGGAAATCTCTATTGGGCTGTTGACCATCTGGGTTTCAAGGTTTAATGAATTTACTATATCCCTAGCTATAAAGGAATGTGATCCCCTTGAATCAGATAGGATACAAATATGAACCTAAAAATAAAATTTATACCATCTAGAGCTGCTTTTCCTTGGTCTCTTGGTGGCTTACTAGCAATAGGGACAACTTCAATAGCATAGGCATGTCCGCTTGGTCCTTCCTTAGCCATCTTGGGACATTGATTCATGTGATGCCCTTCCTCATGGCAATTAAAGCACCTTCCTTTAAAGGCTTCCTTCATCAGACTCACCCTATAATCTTTAGTTTCATGACCCTTCCTTGGCATTTCTTATATACATTTACTTCCTTATTAAATTTCCCTTTCGACTTCTTGTTGGCCCAAAAGCTCCCCTTCATGGTCCCTCCTTGCTTTTGGGTCTATGCAGACTTCCCATTCTCTCTCTTACCTTCCTTATTGACCACGTGCAGTATCGTCGTTTCCACCAACATCCCAAACGTGGCCCCAATAGGTACTTGGGTCAGAAACATTTCTCATAGCGGGGAATTTAAGCCTTCATGAACTTCATGGTCTTTTTTAAAAGTTTGTCCATCAGGCTCATCCTGAATTTAGCCAATTTAGTAAATTTAGCTATATGCTCCTTATGTAACGACCCGTAAAATTCGGTAATTTAATTTCTTAATTTAAGAAGATTTTGATTACTTAATGTTGAAGGAAATAAAAATTTAGTGAGTTATTAATGGAAATAATAACTTGGATAAGATTAGTAAGTTAATTTTTAATAACTTGGATGTAACAGTATAAATATAAGTTAATTGTTAATAACTTGGATGTAATTCCAATAAGTGAAACAATGTAAATGTTAATTATATTCTTATTGAAATAAAAGAATGTTACCAAGATGAAGTGATTAATTTAATTTAAAATCTTAATTAATGTGTGCATTAGTTTATAACAGGATATAAAAGATAAATTAATAATTTAAAACGTTGGTTGACTAATAAAATAATGTATAAGGAATGGAAATGGAATGAATTAGTGTATGAACTAATGATAGCACTTCATGTAAGCTAATAAGTAAATTAAAACGTAACAGTGCTAATTTAGGTTAATAATTAATACGTTGAATGAAATGACAATTAATGAATTTATTTAAATTTGTGAAGTAGTAATATAATAGATGGTAATTGGTTGGGAGAAATGAACATACAAGTACTATAAAAGGTATAATAGTGACAAATGGTTGTTACCAGTTAATTCGCCAATTACAAACAAAGAAAATTAAATGTACTTAATGATAATTAATATAATAACAAAAGGTGTGAATGTAAATTAAAATGGAAACGTAAAATTTATTAGAGGGTAGTAATTGGTGTAATAGGAAGCATGAGACCATGTAAATAAATTTTATTGAGAATATTAATTGTAACTGGATATAGACTAAAGTAATAACGTTATTGCAAGTTGATAAATAATTAATTCACTGCAATCCCATTTGATTGAAATAATTGCAGGATTTTAATTGATTGTAAATAGGAATATTTGGCAACAAATTTAATATAAGAAAAACCAATGCAAATATTGAATTAATCAATGAAGTAATAATAATAAATAGTAATTAAATTAAAATTTGTAAGTTGGGAAAAATGTAGATGTTACACTTGGCTGCCAATTGAATACAAGGAAACAAGTGTAAATATTGAACTAATTGGTGAATTAGTGTAAAAATTATGATAATAGGATGAGAACGGTGTATGTAATCAATTTCAACACTTGTCTGCTAGTGATAACTTGTAAGTGTAATTTAACGTAAATGGTAACAATTATTATAAATGAACCATTGATTTAGTCTATTGAATTAAAACGGGTAATCAATTGCAATAAATCCAAATTTAATGTTACGTTAATATAAATTAAGGTAATAATGGGGATAACGTAAATTTTCTTCATAATATGATAATTAGTGAATTAAAAGAATGGAAGGCAGGATTTATTAGTTTATTTGAATTTAAAGTTAAATAATTAAATTAATTGCACATAAGTGGAGTTAAATATTATAATTATTACGTTATTGAAATTAAGATGAAATTTGAGGATAATAATGTAATAAACCATAAACAAATGTCAATTTCATCCGTTTGATAATAATAAATTGAATAATAGAATGAAAAGTAAATTAATTGGAATTTTTGTAAATTAAATTTATAATTTCTGGATGTAATGAAAATGAAATTTAACGCTGAAATTGATGAATGAATCAACTTTAAATTGACATCTAAACTTGTTTAAATTATTGTAGATGATTAAGAAATATAAAAGTGATAAAATTGTCAATTATAGAATTGAAATTTATTGGATTTTATTTAATTAATTATTAAATTATTTAATTAATGTAAAAATAGCCATTTTGGTGACTAACTCGGATTTCGATGAAACCAGTTTCATCGGATCCATAATGATGAATTATTATAGGATTTCAAGTTTCGTAGTGATCGGACCTGTCGTTTGATCGTACGAATGCGAAACGCCTTGAAATCGATTTAATTGAAATCAATTTGGAAAATATTGATTTTGGCATAACTTCTACATACGATGGAATTTGGACTTGGAACCTGTTCCATCGCGTTTAAAATATTTTAAAATATCTATTTTGATATACGGCTTGACCCATTTTCGTTACGGAGTCAGAACGGGCTTTACGGGCCATTTATCATTTGGTGCGTATATCAAATCGTATCCATCTATTCTTTTTCAACTCTCTCTATACATACCCTATTATAAACCCTAGCAGCCTCTATTCTTCATTATTCTATAGGTACAATTCCTTCTCACCTCCTTACCTCAATGGCGGACAAACCCTAATTCAAATTGCAATTCAAAATCAAAGTGAAATTTCAAACTCCTCAAAAAAATTCAGAAAAATTATATATCGAAGCTCTCGATGTACGCAACTCAGATCTGTAACTTGTTTTTCGATTCGACGCATTGTTTTTCTAGAAATTGAAGAACAACCTCGGCCTTTCGTTTTGCCTTTAGTTATTTTGACGGCGGATCCTTCTTAATTCGACGATCAGGAGGCACCATGGCGTAGAGCTCGACGAATGAGGTCAATCCATGCCATTTGCCGTTGTCATAGGGTCCTTAAATTGCCTGAAATCGTGCCTAAAGCTTCGTGTACTTGTCTCGGCTTGAGGCGATTTGATGGCGGCGGAGCATTGGGTGTTGAAGGCGAGGGTGCGGCCGAAGGATAGGAGGCTGGTGAGGGGTCGGATCCAGGTGAACGTGCGATGATCGGCAACGAAAATTTTGGTTGTGGCCGCTGCTGTGTTATCGTGGGCGAGGTATTAGGGTTCTGAAACAAGGACGTGTTATCGCGTGTGCAAAGATAACAAGGTGACGTGGCAAAATTTGTGAGTGTTGATTGTTGTTTTTTTCTTTGTTAATTTCAACTTCAAATCGTTTAACGATGATAACCATTGCATACGATATCCGATTTACATGCAATTTTCTTTGTTAGGATCGTATTGAAATTCCGGACACATTGACGCTAGTTTGGACGAATTTCAAAACTGTCCAATTTTTGGGTTTAAATTGAATTTAAATTCAATTTAAATTCAAAAGGTGAGTGTTTTAACCCACTCACAACTTCTAAAATTTCTTATGTTTGTTAAATTGATTTTTTGTTGTGATTATGCATTTATTTATGACCTTTTGTATATTTTGATCATCATCTCAGTTATTGCATTTATTTAAATTAAATCGTTATTTAATTTATTTTTGAATATAACTGCTAGTTAATTACCTGCTATATATTATCAGTCATATATTGATATTGATTTATTATTTTGTATGATGTTGTGATGGATGTATGATTTTATGATGGATGAATGGATGTTTTATTTATATCATCATAATCTGCAAGTTGTTATGCATTTATTTTGATTCGGGATTGCGGTTTGAAATGATATACAACCGCATTTTTATTTTAAATTGCGGATTGAAATGATAAATATCCCTATCACTTGACCATAGGATAGATAATTATATACAGGCACCGTTGTATATATATAATTATTTTGAAATGATTTTCTATGGTTTTGGAAAGAAATATACAGTTTAATAAATATTAATTTTTGGTGTTATATAAATATTATTTTATTTATACATAGCTTAAATTCTTGAATTTAAGCTATGTATAAAATTGAAATGAGTTTACTAATAAAGTTTGATTTCTTTTATATAAATTGGTTAAGTATCTTTTTAAATTCTATTGTATATAGAGTTTATAATGACTCAAATAAAATTAAGGTTAGAAGATAAATGTTAATTTGATTTGAATTAAAGTATTTAAGAATTATCCTCGAAAATTTTGATTTGAAATGTAAATAAATTGAGATTTAAAGGGTATGATTTCATAACTTGATTTTGTTTAGAGGAATTAAATGAATATCAAATTGATTAAAATGAATATTATCAAGTTAATTTAATTAAAAGAATATCTAGTTATTTGAAGTCTAAAGATTTTACTAAAATGATAGTTGATTTATTTAGTAAACATTTCAAATCTAAATAATAGTAGTTGAAATTGATATATATGAAATTATCAAAGAATAAGTTTTTGAAATGGTGGAATAATTAAAGCTTTGAAATATATGGAAATTATATCGTTTTATTTGGGAATTTAAAATCCATATTGGAATTGATTTGTGAAGGCGAAGAAACTATTTTACTATATAAAGTAATTAAATTTTTAAACCATTTGGTGTAGTATGTTTCAAAGTTATAAAATTCAAAGTTTTATGTTTTGAAAGGCTATATTTAAAGTTTTGGTTTCGAAATATTATAACTTTGAAATGTTATAGTTTTAGAAAATGATATATTTGAAAATGATATCATATTGATTTGGTTTTAAAAGTGGAAATGATATCATAATTATATGGTTTGAAATGAATAATATGTTCTGGTTTTGAAGTATAAATTATTTTGAAATGACCGCGGTGTTATAATAACGTTGGGTTGTCAAAGAGACCGGGATCGGAAGTTGTCATACTCTCTGCCAACTTCGAAAACACTTTAACAACCGTGTATGTGGTGGAGATTCTAGAATGAAGTAGGATGGTGGTGGCGTTTTCTTTGAGGTAAATACGTGGACCCGACTCCCGTGAGTTGGCATAAAGTGGCGAAAACAGGAGCGATTGACGGGCTAATGAGGTAACTCCTATGATCGGACACATCCATTCGATATTATACTTTGACTTTTGGATTTATTCGGTGGCCACTTTTGATTTTCTTTTTGGGGGTGAGGCTCGAGGTGGGCGGTAGCTGCGCGCTACGCGTTACCACCGGCCCAGAAGCGTAATTGGTATATCTACCCTGGCATTGCCTAGTTGTGTCGTGTCACATACCAAACCGAGCCTTTACTACGAGTTTCTATTTGTGTCGTACCTATGGAGTATCCTCTGGTAGCCTCCCGATCAGGAGGTATTACGGTACTGTATAGACTATTGGCACTATTACGTATTGAGGTGGAAAATGTAAAGCCTTAACGCTATTTAAAAGTAAGTTTATTTTACTAATAGACATTATTATAATAGCAAAATATTACTACACAGTAAATAGTTTAACGGATCCTTAGAATATGTGAATCCCGAGCATCTCTAGAGTTACTGCACTCATGTTAGACACTGGATAGGAGATGTCTAATCCCGTAAACATCTCTGACACCGTTACACTCATATTTATTTCTATTGATTTAACTCAGATAAGATCTTTTAGTTCGGACTCGAGTGTTTTGTCTTTTCTATTCGCTCGGGTCCGCCTGAGCATTTCAGGATTTAGAAGACCGTACTCTAAAGGACGAAGACGAAGATTTATTATTATTTATTTTAGTATTCCACTACTCTCATACTGATTCCGCTGCATTATTAATATTCTCTGGTATGTGTAACTCTGATATGTATTGTAAATATAATATAATATTTTGTAAACAGCTTCATGAACTATTTATTTGATTATTATATTTTATCGTTCCGCTGCAAGATTCTATTTTGTTTTTTCTTTCTCTGTTTCTTATTTACCCCATAACAATCCGCCCTTCTGTATGGTTTAAGTCTGATGTGTGTGGTTTATCGTCAATTTAAAACGTGCAAAAAGACGGGACGTTACACCTTAAGGGTAGAATCTCCTTGTCTCAACTGAATGAACTTTTCCAATTGCAAGCTAACCTCTGCTCTAGACATAAAGCTCATCTAGAATTGGTCCTTGAATTCATCCCAAGTGAATATCCTACTCGGGTGCACATTAGTCATAAAGTTTCATAAATTAAAAGCTTCTTCCCTGAGGTGCCAAGCTTCCGTTCTTCTTCTTAGTTGTTCACCTCAACCAAGTTGTCTAAATATCTTCTCGCAATTACCAATCCATGCCTTAGCTTTCAAATATCCTTCGGTTCTAGAGTATGTCTTCCTTCCCATATTGAGAAAGCCCTTACATAGCTTAGGAAAGTCGGTTGGATGGGGTACGGTATCAGTGGTTGGGGCAGTAGGTGCTACCAGTGCAACTGGAGGAATAAGAATTTTTCCAAAAGTCCTAATACATTATTTAAACCATTAGGGAATTCCATGAATGGGTGGTCTTCCTCTTATAGGTTTCCCTTGTTTGGAAGAAGATTGATAGCCAACTATATCAACTATTTGTTGGTTAAACCTTTAGTAATTATTTCCTAAGATAGTATTTACATGTTAAAAGAAAATAAAAGTTTGCCTAGCGTGTGTCCGTATGTTCAAGAAGATGGGGGGTATAAAGGATTGTGTGTGCGTATAGTAAGAATTCTTTTGAAAATTCTTTAGGAAAAACCTTTTTCAAAATAACAAATATGTCTCTCTTACATATAATTTTTCCCCTTTGATCGAGTAACTTGAGGTTCTGATACCAAATGTAACAACCTACCTCATATATGTGCGTATGTTCAAGAAGAGGGGGGTGTATAGTGGTGGGTAGGCGTATATAGTAAGAGTTTTCTTGAAAATTATTTTTGAAAAACCTTTTTCGAAATAACAAAATGTCTCCCATACATATAGTTTTTCCACGTTGATCGGATAACCTGGTGCTCTCATACAAATTTAACAATCCTCCCTAGAATAGACCTCAATTTCGACCCAAGCTTCGGTCGGGGTAAGCTTAAAAAAAGAAGACTCTTTTGAAAACTAATCAATGATGACCCTCCATGGATTCCCCTATATAAGCCGTGGCTAAAGTTGCAAGAAAAGGCCCTTCGAAACATAGATTCATTCTAAGGAAAGAAGTTAGCAGTAAAAAGAATTAACATTGCATATCCATAATAAAATATTTAGAAATCACAACGGATTGAACAAAATATAATAGTAAAGTGTAACCATTTATTTCAAAACCATAAAAATGTCATAACACAAAATTCGATAAAAACTGCAAAATAATATCGGTTTCAACAATTGTTTAAATCCATGGGTACATGTTAGCCAATTTTGTGGTTAACATCCCCAAATAGTATTCAAACAGGAAAGCTAGGTTTAACACTAGTAAAATTTTAGTTACTATCCACTTATTCACTAAAAAAGATATTCAATTCTTTGGCAGTATGTAGGAATTTTGACCTTGTTGAAAGGGTCTATTACCTGTATGAAGCTGATTTCAACTTTGTTGAAAGGTTGGACAACCATCTATTTGGGATTCCGGTTGATGCTAATGTTGATAGGACCCTATAGGTTATGATACTTGGCAAAAGGTTTGACCTTCAGGATTTAACACTCCGGAGGGTTCTATACATACCAATTGTGATAAGCTCCCTTTAGGTTCGAAGTGTTTAGGCCACAAACCAGAGGTCTTCGAAGGGCTACGAAGACCACAAACTAGAGGTTTCTATAGACATGGACCTTTCGGAGGTATTATACTTGAAAGTTGTGATTAATCCAACAAAGATGAATATAAACAGTAAAGAAAACGTGCAAAATTCAAGACTTCCCACTGATCCTTGAATGGGATTCATTTGTTATTAAAATTTCCAAAATCACTACCCAATTAGGGTTACAGAGCTTCTATTTTAGAAGTTACAAAAATGGAATGAGGAAAAATCTGCCTCCAAAACAGGACCCCTTGGGTCTTATTTATAGATGCAGGCGACACTCCCTCCAGTCTTAAGCCTTCGTTGGGAACGGAAGGTTTCCTCTTATATGTAGTTGCAAACCTTTTGTTCTTGTCGGAAAACTGCTTCTTATCATGGTTGTAGGCCTTTCGTTATTGACGGAATTTTGTTTATTGTGCAGCATCATGGACTGCCGAATGCTGCTGGAGGGTCTTTTCCTTTTTCTATTTTTAGGAACATGTTGCCCTTGCCGGAAGATTTGTCGTATGTACGACATATAGGCCTTCTGTAGGTACCAAATGGTTTCTAGCTTTTGCAAACCCTTTGGCTTTGTCAGAATGTTGCTTTTCCTACTTGATTACTGCCGAGAGTTGAGTTTTTCCTAGGTAATGGCGGAAGGTTGTTTTCTGTTGACTTGTAAATATTGCTTTTACCCTAATCTTTCGGTACCATGGAAAGGTATCCTGTAGGTATATTATCCTGCCCGAAAGGCTTATTGTGCTTTCGAAAAGGTTGTTGTATGGTCATATGCCCTTGCTTCTGCTTGCTTGCCTCCTCTGCAGGGTAAGAACTTCTTAGACATTGTAGGATAATACCCTCTATCTTCTCAAAAGACCTTGAGCCATCTCATTTTGCTAGCTGCATCTCTTCGATCTCTTCGAAAGGTCTGCTCTGAATTCTTTCTCTACCATTTTTGTTTAAAACTCTCTGGCTTAGGCGGAAGGCGAATTTATTGAGAAATATTTGCCCCCTCTCATGCGAATGGATGCTCTTGATTTTTCAAGTCATCTTCTCTAAGCCTCATTTTCCTATAAAAGTAAATTCCAAGTACAAGTAAAAGATCCTTTTCAAAAAATCTGACCTTCCTTAAAACAAGAGGGTCATTTCTTAAACGTGATTTAAAACTTTCAGGCTATCTTTCCTACTTATTCATTCTTCATCATTTATTCTATTAAGGTTTGAAACTGCACTTAGTATCAAGTTAATAGTGTGACTCTGGATCCATTTTAATGTCATTTTGGTAACCTTGAGTGATTTTTTTGAAAGGAATTAAAGTTGCAACACTAAAACTTCCGAAGGGACCGAAAGATATTACAACTTCATTCTTCCCTTATTGGCGGAAGGTCTAGATAGCTTAATGTTTAGTCCTTCCGACAACAAGCCTTCATTGGAATTTAGAAGTCCTAAACCTTCCAATTCCTTTCTGTTCATCGGAACACTATATAACCAAGCAATAAATACATAAGCACATTTTCAGCTGTATGATATAACTTAAAATATTCACATATATAGATATTACTTCTCATTACACTTTTCAAAATGATCTCTTAATATGTAAATATTTAAAAGTACACTATCATCCTAGAATAGATCATCGAAGGCATCCAAAGCAGCAAGACGATTTCTTTCCCCCTTTTCCCTATAGCCCATCTAGAAAAGGCGGAAGGTTCGAAACTAAATCAATGGGGTCGATATGATGGGTTCAATCCATATGGGTTGATAAGAAGAGTAGGTTATTAACGTAGAATTTTCTTCAGAAACATACTAGATGGACAAATTCATCTAGAATGTGTTTGTAGCCTAATCGCAAAGTAAGGACTATGTTTCCTTTACGTGTGGATTAGGGATATTTGGTCGTAGGTGATCCATATTGCTAGATTCTGCGCTATTGACCTCATCCGCCTCATGCGGTGGGTCTAATATGTCTAATGTGAAGCAACAACAATAGTGTGGTGCTTCCATGCTGATAAAGTTAGGATAAATTTGATGGAGATTACAAGCGACCATTGATGCTTTTTTTCTTTGTTTTGTTGTTGTTTTTTTAGAAATAAATGCTTATATAATAATAGTTAGAAGCGAGATAGGAAGGAAGATGATTGGATCATATCAGGATTCTGTGCAAAAAATAAGACGTTCTTTTGCTCTTTAACGATCTTTATTAATGGTTTTTGTCTTTTTGTAAGATTACCATTTTATCTTTTAATTCAAAATCAATTGTTAGTTAAGCCTTATTTGATGAAATTCTGCAAACAACGACTCTGATTTGGCCCTTTTTTTTAAAAGAGCAATGAACTTTTAACCATCCACTGGATGACAAGTAGATAGAAACACTTTTGATGTTTCTATGTAAAGTATACTTTTAACATTCAGTCCTAAAATTTTAACGTTTGGTTAAACTTCAGTAGGAGTTCACTTTAGTATTTCGGTTTTCATGTAAATTAGGACTTGGCCTAAATCCTGGTACATGTTGTAGCATGCTTTGGATCAGATCATTTTTCAATGTTTTCCTTAAATGGTTTATATATTATAAGTTATAAGCTTATTCCCAAATTTCTTTCTAAGTCCATTTCACATGAATTGGGGGAGCGATTACAAATAGGTGTCAAGCATTTATTTCGTGAATACATATTTCTTAATACGTATTTTATATTTCGCTTGTCTAGACTAGGTTATCCCAGATTACCTGTTCCTTATATCATGTCTCCTTAATAAGCCAACCTAGTTAACATGCTATATAGATGAAGGCCTCCCTCCAAAATGACCTAATATTGGTTGCACTAGGGTAAATGGTTTTTGTACGTGGAACAACCTCACTTCTCATCCAGCTTCCTTTGAAGTAGAAGGATAATTCCTTTTAAAGAGAATTGAGATATTTTATTCTATATTGATTGATAGTCACATTGCAATACCTTTCTAATCTAGAGATGAAATTAGAAAATACACACTAGTTATCATTCAAGATTGGGCTATTGTATCTTATTATCAACAACAAGTTTCGACAATAAACCTACTCTAATATGTGTCCTTATTGTTCAAATAAAGGGGTCTTGTTTTGCTTGTTGATATGGAAGACTTGAACAAGACTAGTTTTTTCTTCCAAAGCACCTTCTTCAGAATTCACAATGATTTTGGATATGTTAAGAATGGAGCTCAAACAAAGTTTAAAACTCATTTAATGTCTAAGCTCCAACGTTGCACTATTCAAAAATTCTTTACGAAAATTGAGATTTTGAAATTAAATCTTTAAGAAAGAGGGAGGCTGGAATATTCAAGTTTTAAAGCATTTGATTGGTGGAGTAACTTGTATAAATCTTGACTTGGAATGACTAAGCTTCATGAACAGATAGATAGCTTGGAAATAAAATCTAAAGATAGTCAGGTTCTATGCAAAACTTTAGATTCCCTATTTGGTATCTCGGTTTCAAGTGTCAATACTATAATATTCGTGCATTTTGCTAGTATGATTAATAAATTCATGAGTATCTCAATTTATACATAAGACGTGTTTTCCATACCTTGGTAATGCTATGCAACATAATGTAATACTTATAATGTTATACATGCTACCTATCTCGTTATCTTTGTTTACACCTTGTTTATCTTTGATTCGGATATGCCTCTTGGAGATTGATGTGTCTCCAAGCTTTTCGTCCTAATCCTTTACTCCTTTTCCGATTAAGTGAATCTATATTCTTTGTCATCCTACCTTTCCTGCAAATCATGTAGCACATAGTATTCTTTAATTTTTATCATAAAATTACCAATCTTATCTGGAAAACATCATTTGCCTAGATTAGCAAATCATTATGGCAATTGTACGAAAAGTGACCTATTAAAAATTTCACGGTTTCATCTTTATCCATAATAAGGGGCGAATGCAGATTTAGCTTCTTTCACATGTTCGTCATTCCTAAGAATAGTTCATGTTAGGCTGTATACAATCATAGAAATTAACATTTACCCAATAAAGACCTTAATAGGACATTTACTACCGAGATCTTAATAAGGTAGTTTTTGAATTCACTTTTCATTATCCAGGAAATTTAAGAATAAAGAAGGTTGGAAGTTTCCATTAGTAGACTCTTTTGGCAGTAATCTTCTTTCGATAATATCCCTTAACTTGGGTCAAATTACTTGAGGAAAATAAGAACCCAAAGATCGTGTACTCGGATCGGGGTTTTCGATAACTAGTAGTTTTAGCATCGTTAATGATAAAGTTTAACAAGATATCAACGGACCTAGATTCAGGTACTAGAAAATGTTTAGATAATTTGGTAGTGGTTTTTGGTATATTCTGATAATAGGCGATGAAAAGTTAAAAGGTTGAAAGGCCTTCCCTTGATGATAAGCAATAGAATCCTACCGTATCATTTCTAATGATGGTCGTTATAAGGATAGAAATTCATATTTTCTAATAAGATACCGGGATCTCTAATTTGGAATTAATAGTAAAAATCAGGAAGACCGTATGTGGTAATTAGATAACAGAGGTTCGGAATACCCAATTTGGCGCTTGATAATTAGGAGAAGATCAAGGCTTCACCCAAGTATTTAGTATCAGAAGACCAGAAAACTCATCTTGGAAATTGGGTAATAGAATTTTAGAATGCTATATTTAACAACTAATAATGAAGGGTTAGGACATATTCTGGTGATCAGCAATAAAATACCGAACTATCATTCTCGGTAATAGGTGATAGAAGACTAGGATGCCACTTCCAGAATTTTGTTTTTGATAATAGAAGTCCAAGATATCATTAATAATGGAAGGCCAGAATATCATTTTCGATTACAAGTAATAAATGAACAGAATGTCATCTTTGATAATAAGTTTTAAAAGAACGGGAGTGTATATCTTAATAATAAGTAACAAAAGGCCAACAATCTAATTCAGCACCGATAGTGGAAATGCAAAAACCGCTTCTGGTAATAAATAATAGATGATCAGAATATCCTTTTCTGATATTTGATGGCAGAAGTCCAGAACATCATTTTAGATATTTAATGGTAGAAGTCCCAAATCCTATTCTTAGAAATCGATAATAGAAGACCATAATTTCATTTCTGGTAATTAATAATAAAAGAACAGAGTACCATCTTTAGTAATGAGCAGAATACTCTTTCCAGTATCAAGTAATAGTAGATTGAGATACTATCTCCTATGGTAGAAGTCTAGAATACCTATCTGCCAAAAGTTCGCGAGAAGAAGTTAGTGACTTCCCCTTAATTTTCTCATTCAATATACCAACCTTTGGCTTTGTTAGTTCTTCGCATGTTTTGCTTTCTCGAGCCCGAGTTTTCTTTGTCCATTTATCATTTGTTCTGGCCTATTTTAGGAAGGGACTCTTTTGTTTGATTTTGTGCTTATTTAATCGAAGCCTATTTCAGGTTGTTTGTCATATTTGACAGTACTGACCTTTTTGGTGGTTGATATTTTAAGCTATGCCAATTTTTGATAATGGCTATTTCAAACATGGAATTTTCATTTCATCCAGGTTTCCGTGTGCTCGGCTAGCTTTTTCTAAAGCAGGGCCCAAGGACCTACCCGACCTCCCTCTAGGAGGCGCCTTAACCTAGCCATAGAGTAAGGTGGTTAAGGATTTTTTCAAAACCTTGTCCATGCCAGAGCGTGGCGGGACCAAGGGATTACCCATCCTCCCTTCTGGAGGTGCCTTATGTTGGCCATAGCATGACATAGATAAGGGATTGTACTGCTTTAACCTGGCCATTTCTGGTTTTGGCATGGATAAAGGAAAGCTTCCCTCTAAATGGTGCCTTAACCTGGCCGTCTTGGCGCGATCAAGGGCTTCTACCATTATTGGTAGTCTACCTCTTTAGGTAGTCCAAGTTTAAGGAGAATTTTTCTCCATATAATGTAGTCTTTTTTTATTTTGAGAATAGAGCTTTTATTTCATGACTCGATCAATCCCTTACAAATTGTTTCAGCTTTCCTTGTTTTAGAAAGTGTAGGACCATTTTTCTAAGTACTTTACATTGGTTAGTATCATGTCCGTTCACGAGATGGAAGTCGCAATATACTCCTTTAGACCTTCTCTCAAACCTTGGATTTTATTTTGAGAGGGTCAATAGTTCAGTTCCTCTTTGGTTCTAATATAAAGGTCTTCGATTGACGTTGTGCGATTGTATTCTCCAAGAAGTATTAATTTTTGAGCCATCTTTGACAGGTGTATAACTCTTTTGCAGCCTGGTTCGAATACTTCTTCCTAAGGGATGGACTTCCTTTTCGTTGCCCATTGGTTCTCTTCCAAAGGCTTTCCTTTTAGTCTCAGGGTTTTGGTTGGAAACTCCTTGGTAATTCTTATACTTCAGCGAGGCAGTTCTTTTATCTATCTTATTTTTTCAACCGCGGATTTTCCCAAATGCTCATAGTTTTCTCTTGGGTGGCAGGCCTCGCTTATGATCTTACTCCATTTGTTCGTGAAATTATCATAATCCTTTATTATCACTTTTTCAAAGATAGTTCCCTGAGAATATGACTGGATAGCTCTCCTCATTCGATTAAAAATGTTATCACTTCCATTTATTCTTTTTCCAAGTGCAAATATCGGGGTCAGTCCCACACCAAAGGGGTTCAATCTCATTTTTCAGAGTCATAACATTCTGCCTTCTTTTTATTTATAATCTTCAAGGCTTCGATCCTTAATCTTTGCACCTTATCTTGATTAGAGTCTTTGATATTTATATAAGAAAGCCTTGTGAGATGTGGTCTGAAAGACCCTTGCTCAGACCTCTTGAATCTTCTAGCCATGATCTAATCAGTAATGGGTGAATTCGATACGGAACTGGTATGATGAGAATTAGAGAATTGTAATGTCAGGAAATAAATCAAGTCGAAGATTTGTGCCCTCCTTCTAGCGCCAAAAATATTAACCAGTTTTGTGGTCAACACCTCAAATAGTATTTAAATAGGAACGGGAAAGCTAGGTTTAATACCGTCGAAAGATTTTAGTGACTATCCACTTATTCACTAAATAAAATATTCAATTCTTGAGTACTATGTAGGAAATTTTGATCTTAGCGAAAGGTTTTTTTACTTTTATGAAGCTAATTTCAGCTTTGCCGAAAGGTTAAACAAGAAGCTGTTTGGGATTCGGATTGATGCTAAGGTTGATGGGATCCGACAGGTTATGATACTTGGCGAAAGGTTTTGACCATTAGGATGTATCACTCTGGAAGGTTCTATACATACCAATTCTTATAATCTCCCTTTAGGTCCGAAGGGCATAGGCTACAAACTAGAGGTCTTTAAAAGGTTATGAAGACTGCTCAAGAAAGAATATCATTTTTTTGTTGACATGGACCTTTAAAAGGTATTTTACCTGAAAGTTATTATTAATCCAACAAAGATGAATATAAATTGTAAAGAAAACGTGCAAAGTTCAAGACTTCCCTCTAATCCTTGAATGGACTTCTCTTTTTATTAAATTTTCCCAAATCACTACCCAACTAAGGTTACAGAGCTTTTATTTTAGAAGTTACAAGAATGGAATGAGGAAAAATCCACCCCAAAATAGGACCCTTTGGATCTTATTCATAGATGCAAGCGGCACTCCCTCCAGCCTTATGGCTTCGTCAGGAACGGAAGGTTTCCTCTTACATGCAATTGGAAACCTTTCGGTCTCACTAGAAGACTACTTCTTGTACATCGTTGTAGGCCTCTTGCTACTGATGAAAGTTTTGTTTATTGCGCGTCATCATAGACTACTAAATGCCACCGAAGGGTCTTTTGCTTCATTTTTTTAGGAACCCGTTGCCTTGCCAGAAGATTTATCATATGTACGACATATGTACCTTCCGAAGGTACCAGAGGGTTTCTAGCTTTTATGAACCATTTGGCTTTGTCGGAAGGTTGTTTTTCCTACTTGATTACTGTCGAGAGTTGCGTTTTTTGGATGATGGCGAAAGGTCGTTTTCTGTTGATTTATGGATGTTGCTTTTACCCAAATCTATCAATACCATCGAAAGGTATCCTACAGGTGTATTACCTAGCCCGAAAAGCTTATTATGCTTTCGAAAAGGTTGTCGTAGGGTCATACGCCCTTGCTTCCGCTTGTACGCCTCCTCCAGAGGTTAAGAACTTCTTAGACATTATAGGATAATACAATCTGTCTTCTCAAAAGACCTTGAGCCATCTCATTTTGCTAGCTATATCCCTTTGATCACTTCGAAAGGTCTACTCTGAATTCTTTCTCTACCATTTTTTTTCCATACTCTATGGCTTAGGCGGAAGGCAAATTTATTGAGTAACCGTACACATGAAAGCAAATAATAATAAATACTGCCACTTGCCAAGCTTCTCCATCTTTAAGCACCGTCACTGCCATCACTCCATCTTTAACCTGTGTTGTAATGCAGTGGGACCCAGAACAAGTGTTTAGTGAATAAGAACTTTGAGTCACCTTTTAAGTATCTGGCCAGTATATTCAAAATAAGAAAATGTCTACGAACATAAAGCCATCATTTAATACTTCTTCATAAGAAAAGAAGAAGGTTCCAACCACTTAATACCTTCCATTCCAGAAGTAGATCCCATATCCCAATCATACTTATAAATAGCTAATAATGTGAGAGAAGATACCTAATCCACTTAATACTTCCTAGTGGAAAATAGGCAGACCCCGTCATTTAAGACTTATTTCCAAAAACAAGATCCTCAATGGTACTATCTAGCTGACATCATATGAAATCTTGTAGGCCACTTAATACTTCCAAGTGGAAAATAGGCAGATCCCGTTATTCAAAACCTATTTTTAGAAGCGGACCCCTATAAAAATACCATATAACGTAACCCCTTGGCCATTTAATACTTCATCTGGGGAAAAAGGTGGGTCCAACTACTTAATACCTCAAATTTGAAGCAGGCCTTTCGTCTTATGCCCCATACCCATAATTTCATCTCTTATTAGTTCACTATTTATAGAATCTGGTGGTCAGATTAGCTGGGCAAATTTCTCCTACAGAATTTGAAACTAACCTCGCATCATTACAAATATTTGTCATAAGGATATCTTACATCAATTAAAGTGTACATAATTGCTGGTGGGCTCAAAGTGAAGGGTAGATTTCCATCATTTAACTCTACTGACCTCGTATCCTTATAACTTATCCCTAAATTAATTACTATACACAGAAGTGCGCACACACTCTCATCTCACTATTTCATAAATAAGGCCTTATAAGGAATCTTTCTTATTATGCCTTAAAATAATAATTAAGCTATATAAGTGTTTCTTCTTATTTTTGCCTCAAAATCAATCACCTTCCTAATAGGGGAAATAAATGTAAATAAATTCCTAATTAACTATACCATATACCCAATAACTATATGTTAATTTATGTAAATAGAAATAGATAAATATTCGCACCTAATAAATTCTAAACACATGGATTTTACGCTCTAAACTAGCGTTAAATGTCAATTCCTTAACCAAGTATTATTACAAGTCTTGTTTCTTCAATTTCCTATGATTTCATGGAATGCTAATGTCTAAAACAGGAAATAAATATTCATAATCACAACTGAAATAAGATACTTGCAAATAAAATAGAAACTCAATTTATTACACCAATTCAATGGAACATCTTAAACAATAAGAATTGGAATCTAAACTCCATATTCTATCCATCTCATCTTTTTACGAAGAACTATATAATAATAAGTGGTGTAAGTTGCAAATAAAAGTTGTAATATAAACCCCTTATTTGATTGAAAGATCACAATTACCCAAAGAAGAAGGAGAATGGAATAAAAAATGAAATTATCAAAGTTTGCATAAACGAAACAAATCCCATCAAATTAATGTATATAATTAGGGATTTCAGCAAAGAATTTGACATATCAAAAATAAAAAGGAATTTTGATTGATTTTATCCATTCTATTTTCGAAATCCCAAATTTCCGAAGTCATATTCAAATTTAAAAGAAATACACTAAACAATTGCTGGAAAGAAATACTAAGGTTTCCACTCAAATGTTAGCCTTAGCTTTGCTGAAATAGATTTGTAGCCTTTTGATCTTTTCCAGAATCTCTTTATACACACACACATACAAAAAAAGGGAAGAAGTATATGTACTCATTATATTTAGAATAACTGGAGAAAAATAGGATAAGAATAGATTGAAGGAAGAAGAAACGGATAGGAAATAAGATGGTTCCTTACTTGAATTTTCTATGGAGTTTCTGAACCTTATTAGAAGATAGCAATGGCAGAGTTTCGTCGTATTCCCTAAAATAATATGAATAAAAGCGAAGAGGATAGAGTTCTATTTATAGGAGTTGAATCGCACCAAAACCGTTGGATGAAAGTACGTAAAAAATGGATAAATCTAGAGTGCATAACAGTATAAAAACATAACCTAAAATCCTAGCTGCCACTGGTAACTGCTGCTGCCAAGCGGTTGACTTTGTAAAATCATCGCATGACTTTGTAAAAGTCACCATACGAGTTAGAGTAGGTTCAAGGACCCAAGTATTATAGAATTTAAATCCTAGCTGCCACTGGTAACTGCTGCTGCCAAGCGGTTGACTTTGTAAAATCATCGCATGACTTTGTAAATTCTAGTCATGCATCACCAAAATCATCGTATGACTTTGTAAAAGTCACCATACGAGTTAAGTAGTAAGCATTACCTGAGATGTCCTTATCATCCAAAATGTCAGTACGCCATCTCGATCTTACTTTGAATCTCCGATTTTTGAATATGTATCGAATTGGGTCCTACTTAGGCCCTGGAATCAAATTACTTTAAAATGCACCAAAATTTCCCTTGAAAAATTATGAACACCTGCCTAAACTATGCATCAATCCGTGTTGGTATATGAATGCTATCACATTTTGAAATCTCAACCGATTAAGGAACTTACTAGTAGAATAGTAGACTAAACATGGTAACCAATTGGTTGTACCACAATTTAGTCGTCTGGTCAATAATTACCGTTCAACAGAACACCCACTAAAATGCACTATAAGTACTCTAGTTAGCTCGGGTGCTCAACCAGTCGACTGTGTGAACCCATCAGTAGACCGGTTGGTTGTACTTAGCTCATTTGCCCTTCAAACTTTAAACATTTATATCTTTTGATTCGTAGTTCTAGACTACTAGTCAATTTTTCCACAACAATCATGATGAAATTATCTTAGATATGGATATTTAGTATCACGAATTCCTATAATTTTTGATGTGGTTTAATTCCAATAAAACACGTAAGGTGCATAAATGAAACACTTTGCATGATGTCTCACTGCCCGCATTCAAGTACTAGTGTAAGTATTCACCTTTCTTCATCCCTTATTCGACTTACGATTCCATATCACTAAGACACTTTATCTAACATTGGTCAAATTGAATTCACTCTATTATTATAAGTCGTTCATTTGGAAAAATGAAAATTCGCACTCAAAGAACGACTTTAAGGTAATGAACTGGTTTCACCACTATTAGTGTTCAATCACTCGATTCACCATTTCAACTTTACACTTCAGTCACAATGACAACTTTAAGTTTCATAAATCATATCTTGACAACCAACCTAATATAATTCATACCAGATTAATTAACCATTCAGTCTTATAATTGACTCTTTCAAAACATTCATCAACAAGATTCTCATCTTTAAAACCCAATGAATTCGTAACTAAATCCTTAACCAACATCCGAGTATTTATAATGATTTCTGACATATACAAATGATCATATGTCATGGATTATAGATTTCATTCACAAAATATCAAAAAATCTAAGCTCTAATAAAAGAAAATATGACGCTCTTCGTTGATTCCCAAAATTTGCTGCAAACTTCTCAAAATGGTAAATTTGACGGTATAGATTTGTAGAGAATCATTCAACTTGAATTTAGCAATTTATTCCAGATTTTTTTTACTGAGAATTATAGAAGTTATGAAGGTTTGATGTTGAAAAAAAAACTAGTTTTCTAACTTAGGAAAAGTGGAGAACAAGAGAACGAAGAATGAATAAAAAGCTTCTAAATTTAGAAATTATAAAGACAATTTCGATCCATTGACCAATTTACGCTTACCTTTTTCTAGCTATCTTATCCAATTTTAAAAAATTTAATACGTTTTCCATATATAAACACCATTACAAATGCAATGAAATAAGTCTCGAGTCTTAATTTATTCATCATTAAACATTTCTCTTTTGAGGCCATTAGTTAACTTAATCTTCACTTAAACCATTGATTACAATTATTTAGTAAGCATAAATTTATTGGTTGTTATAGGAGATCTAATCGTCAATATTCCTTGTATCAAAATTTGTATTATCTATTTGTATCCCAATAAAATTTCCCATGTATGTGTGCACGCGCATGCATGTGTGTACATGTGTGTATGTGTGTGCACCACATGTGTATATGTATGCATATATGTATACACACACACAATACACACACACATCTTATTTTCAGTGTGTGTGTGTATATCCTATACATTAATACATATTTTCTTATAGAAAACATTTACTTAAAACACGAATAGAAAACATTTACTTAAAATTCAAATAAGATGTTTAGCTATACATAATGACTAACTCAATCTTAATTTAAAATTCTAACTTATACGTATTATATTGAAATTAATATAGTAAACATAGTTTAGTTATAATTTAAAAAATGGTTTTTTAATGATTAAGTCAACACTAATTCAAATAAAGAATAAACTTACATATTTAAATTAATATGATTCATTCTTATTAATTTAATTTAATAGAAGACTTATTTTAAAAAACATAATATAGTGAGGATCATTATTATTTAAATTTTGCAAACTTTGTTTCTGTTCTAAAATAATTTTATGAGAATCTGAACTATATACATATTTTCAGAAATTGGGTTTTCTGATTAAATAATTAAAATATTTTATTGAAAATTAGTTAGTATTTTGAAATTACCAAAACATTATAATACTAATCTTAATAAAATATTTATTATCAAATTATTATTATTAAACCTTAACATTTAATGTATAAAATGATGAGCTTAGTTGGTCAAAATTGCCTAGCGACCATGGAACAAAGTTCCTTAAGACCACGGGTTTGAGTCCTAGTAAGCTACGTTGTGCATTCCTTAAGACTTGGAGCGGTTATCCCTTGAAATAACAAAAACAGCTTGTGGGATTAATGCTCCTTGTTGAACTGGCTTGAACAAGGGATCGGTTATGGCTTTCTTATCGAATTCCCTAGCTCTACTCTCCAGAGTAGGGTTTTTAAAAAATATATAAATAATAAACAGATTTCTTGAGTATGAAAACATAGTATTATGAAATAATTTTATTAAAAAACAATAGATTTTTTTATGCATACCTATTAAGTATTCGATATCAGTAGTGAAGAACTAATGCATCCCCTTAGTATAGATTACTCTCTTTGATCCATATATCAAACAATTAAACAAATCTTCAAAGTATGACCCAATGATACGTTGTTTCGCACATCTTGACATGGAAAATACACATTGTTTCTTATATGATAAATGAAGTAGCACGAAATAAATGTTAAAGGTTGTAAATGAGGTTGAAATTAGAGTTTTGAGGGAGCCTGCAAAAGATAACAATTGAAGACCGAGGGAGTATCATTATTTTTGGAATTTGGATGGAGAAAGTTGTGCGACATTGTAACAAGGTATATGGCGATCAAAATAATTGATTTGGGGTTACATGAGTTAGCAATAACTATGGTTTTTGAGTACGGTGTCTAGGGCATCGGTGAGGGTGATATCGGCACCATTGGGTGTAGCTTGAAGGAGGACATTAGCCCTCGTTGGATCTTCGATAAGCTGTGTGTGACGATCCTGACCCGACCTTCGAAAATCGGCACCGAATACATCACCCGTACTTGAATGCCGCAGATTCAAACGTCGAATCTAGTTTGCCAGAGCTTATAACACATTAAGTAAAGAACATAACGGACGAAAAAATGAAATTTTATTGGTATACAATATTTTATACAACACATTTATACAAATGATATCAACATCAGAGATACAAGATAACAGCAGAAGAAATAACTCCTACATGATCTCCAAGGAAGAGAGTGAATCCACAAGCTGCAACTCTAATGTCAAAGCTCAAAAGACTCCAAGCTCCATATCGAAAGCTTGAACCACCATCAAGTTCTAATGAAGAAACTAGGTAACTCAGTCAGCAATGTGATCGCCAAAATCTAATGGCTGAAAGCTATCGACTCAATACCTACTATTTGATTATTTGAAAAACCCAACCCTAAGCTACCCGTGTGGAAAATTGTGGGCACCCAGAGTATAGAAAGGGAACAATAAACTCCAGGTCAGTCATGAGACTGGTGTGAGCAAAAAACCAGTTTTCTTTGAACAAAAACAAACAAAAGAAATTTAAAATAAATCCGCAATTCCTTTTAGAAAATGAAACTACCATAAGGCCTTCCACCACACACAATGCAAATGCACAATTGGAGGAGATTTCTCCTTATGATAGTCAAACATGCTTGATACGCGAAGATCCTTCGATATTATTATTAATGCATGGTGGAAAATATTTCGAAAGTATAATATTAATCTTAGCCAGCAAACACATTTCGTAGTATGCCTACTATAGCTACCATGTTCAATTGTAGGTTACCAGCACATTCTATGGTAGGTTATACAACTAAAACCGTACAGGACATGTATTGTTTCTTTGGATTTCCAATAAATGGTCAGGCAAAGGAACTTCCTAGGCCACATGGGTATGCCTCTGGAGGGACGCCTCGAGAAATTAATCGGATCTCTACCAACACAACGCTGGGTTACCTCTGTAACTCAGTAACTAACTATCACGAGTATGCCATCCTCCGGTCGTAACCGACCTTTATCTGAGGATCCTCAACCACAAAGCAATAAACACAAAGTAATAAATTTGCAGTAACCACATAGGTTAAATATCTAGGCTCCATACCATGATACCACCCTTCTTCAGAAGGAAATAGACATACCTTAAACGTCGCGACACATATAACCTTGCTGCATTCTTCCTATTTCGACCATTTCCGGGTTGTGAGGTCCGACGAGGTTTCGTCCACAAAGCTACGCTTTACACAAAAGCCATCTTTGATCAACACATGATCAGCAGCACTTCGTACGCCACATTACCAAATTGGGAATGTATCACTAGTAACTATCAACTAAATAACCTCTGAGCTCGTACGTCTTAGAGAAGGGTGTTAAGCTAAGAGAATAAATTCTCCACCACTAAAAGGAAATGTATTTGATAGAAACTAGCTCTACATCTCAAAGTGTAATGTCAGACAAACATCCATACAAGTCTGTTCCGGCTTCGAATAGAACCGAAGGCACTTCAAAGAAGCCCTTGCAATCCACGTATTCACAATTCCGATCGGACTCCCCATCACATATGAAGATCTCTATACTGTAGCTACTCAGTGTAGAGTCATTCGACGGGTAATCCTTTCATTCTCGAAAATACCCAGTCTTCACCACCGGTCTTCAAATGTTATCCATTTCGTCGTATCATTATTTAGAATGGGTTATGTGACACAAAATCCTCTTCCAACTAAATTGAATAATGAGCGCAATATTTAAAAACATATGGATATTGGGATCTCAGCTAATTCACAACTTATTACCAAAACCTTCTCTTTCAAATGGTTTAAACAAATTACCATTTTCAAATCTTTTTAAACAAAAAGATTCACCCTTTAAAATATACTTCAATTTGAAACCAAGATTCACCAATCTTTAATAAAGATTCATTCATAGCCTTTCAAAATAATTTCCCTTTCAAATTGGATTAACTCATCCAATCTTTAAATCAAAGACTCAATTCATAGCTTTCAAAACCTTTTCTAAAGATTCATTCATAATATTTAAACAAAGGATCTATCCTTGAGATCCTCTTTGGTTTGAAAACAAAGCTTTCAAAACTATTTATAATTCTATTCACACAGCTTGAAATCCTTTCAAACAAAAATTGAAATTCTTTCTTTATTTGAAAGCTATTATCATTTGAAAACAAATACTTTTCGTTTTAAAAAAATCCGATCAAATATACACAAGTTATAGCCTTTAAAGTATAAACTTGGGTTGAATTCAAATTCCAGAAATAATACATTAAATATACTTCAACATGGGTTAAAATCCATATTATATAACTTGTATAAACCTTCCAAACCAAATTTCCAAAAAAAATTCAAAACTTAAACAAGATATATTATTTTCAACTAAATTTCAATTTCAAACTTCCTTTTCGAAAGCTTTTCATATTCAACCCAATTCCATTTCCAAAACCATTTGGATTCCAAATTCCAAAAATAATATTTAAATTTAAAATATCTGTGACTTAACCGATTTTCTGTGAAGTCCATATTTGTGTGTGTTGTGTAGTCCAGGGGATTTACACACAACAATACAATATAATCAATCAACACAAACCAAGCATAGCAATAACGATAAGCGGTATAATCTATAACTCTTATCTTCATTCACAGATTCATAGATAAAAAACATAAATTCATCACAGATAAATAAATTACATTCATCCTAACTCAAATCAAACTAGAGCACCGCACATCAGGGATATCAAATATCAAACAATTCAACATTCAATAGAATCCAGACATCCATAATTAAGATCAGTGAATTATCTGATTAATTTAAATCAGATTAATTACTTATGAATAAACTACTAATATTGGTTAAGTAATTACAGACCATCTTAATTAATTAACCTCTAACCATTTATTAATTAACCTTTAATAATAAATTAATCAACCTTCAATTATTAATTAATCAACCTTTAATTATTAATAAATCAACCTTAATTAATAAATAAGTCAACCTTTAATCGTTAATTAATTAACCTTTAATTATTTAATTATCCTTTATATTAATTACCCTTAATTAATAAATTAATAAATTAATTAACCCTTGATTAATTAACATTAAATTATTCCTTAATTAATTACAATAAGTGATTATCCTAATCACTTATATTAATGAATCACAAATTAATTTTAATCACTTGATTAATCAACTCTAATCATTAATTAATTACTTTTAATTAAGTAATTATCTTTAAGTAATTAATTAACTCTTAATTACTTACATTAATTAATCAACCTTTAATTTAATTACACTAAGTAATTATCCTTTTAATTACTTAATTAATTAACCCTAATTATGTAATTCATTAACCTTTAATTAAATCACTAATTAAGTAATTATGCTTTAAGTAATTAACCTTTAGTTACTTTTATAAATTAATTGATATGTAATTACTAAAACTTTAATTAATTAAAAGATAAATCATTTATCTTCGTTTAATTACTTAATCATCATTACCATTTAATAAACCTTGGAATTTATCTTTATTAACAAACAAATTAAATTAAACCATTAAGTTAATTAACCATTGAAAACATATTTATCTTTTTAATTAACTCCTTAATTACATTTTTAATTTTTTTTAAATACTTAAAGAATTAATAATGGTCACACAGTTAAGTAATTAATTTTTAATTAATTCAAAATAATCTACTTAAAACCTTAACAAATCCCCAGCTTAACGAAATAAGTATTTAAAAGAATTTGTTAAGAATTGTTTGAACTTAATTTTGTTAAATTTTTAAAACTGTAACTTCAAATGCTCGAGACAAAACTCGAGCCAGATTTAAAAATGCCCGAGCCAAACCCTGGTTTTCTTGAGTTATCCCCGAGCCACACTATTTTTTCCTTTGTTTATGTTTATGTTTTAAAGATTTAGAAAACACTCGCATGAAACCCGAACGAATACTCGAGCCAAATCTCCACCTTCCCGAATATTATCCCGAGACAAGAATCATCTTCCCCAAACCCAAATCACCGGCACCACTCGACATCGTGCACATGCGCAGTAAATCTGGCCACCTCTGAAAGATGCTCCGACCCTCCACCTACAGGCGATGACCCACATGAGCCTCACAAACACCCAGAAAACCCAAACGTCGACGAACTCGAAATCTAGCTTTTTAACCCAAACTGGAATAAAACTTGATCACCCAAAAATCATTCGCCTTGCCGTCTCAGCCCACTAGATGCCACACAGCTCCAGCTGAAGCTTCCTCGATCACCCAGGAGTTGTTTCCCCTGCGTTTGGTATAGTCCGTCGCACTGACAAAGTTACAACGACGGGTTTTCCGACCCCTACTAAAAGTTGGGTTTAAACCCTATTTCGATCGTGCACGACAACCAGGGTAAATTAGAAAATTTATGGCCATTTTTCTCATGATCTCCGGCCTACAATCCTCCTTTGGCCACAACCCCGAGGCCCAAGCATCCTCCGTTCACCAGAATTTGGCGGAAAACTAAATTCCATTCAACCCAAATTATCTCCACTATCCCATTTTTAAAAATCAAGATATTCATACTAAAATTCATCATTTGTTAACACTAATTTAATTATGGGATCCAAACTCGTAATTAAGTTTATTGATTCTTGACTTTAATATGAGTTTTCTGTAAATTCAATATTTTTGAAATGATTATTCAATGTACATAATATTTAAAACCATTTTTAAAACTTGAATCTTGTTAATATGAACATATTTTGTTTAAACAACCATGCTTAAAAAGAATTGGAAGAAGAGCTTTTGGATTTTGAACAGGTTTTAAACCTATAAAGTAAGAACAGGCAAGTATTTTTCCAGTGCACACAACATATACAGGCATGCAAATATAATTTCACCTATACCAACATTTTCACAACACATTTTCAAGCATCACTTATATGCAAACCAGATATAATAGGGTTTAGGGGTTTGCTCATCTTGATATTTGATAAACAGAAAAGAATTTGAGTCAGGAAATGCTTTGGAATTTGAAAATGAGGAGCATTTTGAGTTGATTAAATTGAGTTGCCTGAACTTGCATGCTTTAGACCTGAGATGCTCTGATCTGTAGCTTCAAAATTTTGATTTGATTCTCTGGTTTGTGGAAGACTTAAAACAGGTTGATAGCTACCAGGTTTTGGAATTTGTTTTCAGGTTTGAATTTTTTTTTTGAACTTGAATTTGAAAATAATCTAAAACTTGGATCTGCATCACTTAGCCTCAGTTTGAAGATTGCTTGCTTTGAATTAATGATATATGCTTTAGATTTTTTATTTTTTTATTTGATTTTGTTTCAATTTTTTCTTTGGTTTATAGCTTTTGAAATTTTTTGTTTTCTTTGTTTTGAATGCATGAAAAAAATGAGAAAAAAAAGGGAATGAATTTATATATATAAATCTTATAATTCCTTTTTTTTAAATAAAAAGAAAATTTAAAAAGAATGACACTTGTGTTATTTGCGTGGCAACACTATTAACACTTGTTAATACATGAGTTTATAAATTTACAATTGTCACTAACATGTATTTTTATGTCCAAATCCCTTATTTTAATTTAATTTATGAATTATATTTTAAACCCTTGAGTACTTATGTTTTATGTTTTTCTTATTTATACTTTTATATATTTACAAATTATATTTTTAAAAGAAAATGTTCTAATCTTTATAACCAACCTATTTTAAACTTAGTTTATTATACTTTTAAACGTGTGTGTATATATATACATACAAATTACATTTAGTTATTTATAAATTTAAAATCAAACTTAAGTTATTATACTTAAATTTATATACATAATACTAGTGTTGAAAATGTTCGAATTTAACTTTTAGAAAATTATTATATTAATTTCAAAATATCACTTTCAAATCACAATGTATATATACATATCAAAATTTCAAATTTTTTTATTAATTTAAAAATATAGAGTTCTCAAATCCAATATATTATTCAAAACATTATTTTTAAATTTCAAATTCAAAAATTAATATGCAATCAATTTTTATTTATAAATGAATAAACAAACAAATATTTTTTTCAATAAATATGAATTTGTAACGACTCGTAAATTTTAGTCGTTTTATTTATTTAATTAATTGAATTTTGTGAAATTTTAAATAATAAAATTTGAAATTAAAATTATATATTTGGAATACGTATATTTAAATATAGAAGATGATAAATTTTCATTTGATTTTATGAAAGTCTATTTCATTATGAAATTCTATTAAATTCAAGTCAGTTAATAATTGTTGGTAATAAAATATTTTTCAAACATGAATATTTTTACATATAAAAATTCTAAATCATCTTTGACTGAGACGTCATTTTTTGTTTTTCCAAATTCGGACTTCGATAGCTCCGTCAATCTTATTTTTCTACGTTTTAGCTGCATTTTCTGCTGTAGGAAATTTGAATTTTTTAAATTCAATCGTATCACTGAATTCGTCATACCGTTTTGATCATCTTGTCGTGCAAATCTCTGCAGTATATTTATTTCTGTGTTTTGACGTCTGGTACGTAGCGGAATCTGCAAAAACGGTAATCGTATCGCTACCGTTTAGTGCCTTTTGTCTCCCTATGACCTTTCATCTACCTATCAATTGAAACAGATAGCCATTGGCATTTATTTCCAACATTTCACGTATGACTTCTAGCGTTTCCATGACCATTATTATTCCAAATTTCCAACCGGTTGGTAGGTTGCTTTTGATAAACAGCTTTATTGGGAAATGTAGTGCAATAAATCAAATTTCATTGCTTTAGCCTGTATTGTGTCCTTCTTCTTTATTTCACCACTGACCTATTATCTTTCCTCCTCCATTATTCTTGCTCGACTTTTTCTCTCACGGCCTCGGCCTCACCAACCGTGTCACCTTCCACACCTCCTAGCCTCACCGACGAGACACGTGCCTTTTCCTTGCTCCGTATTTTTTCCGCTCATGCAACCACTCATGTAGCTGAGAACCAACGTAAGCTGCCTCCTTCTATTTTATTTGAAATTTATATATACACTATACATTTTGGCAGAGATGTGTTTGTGTGTGTACATTATATATTAAGTTATATATGTCTGTCATATGACCGGCTTTGTATTATGTATTAAATATAAATTTTTTTTAACAGAGCAAGCAGGGTTAAAACTGGGCCCCTACCAGATTTATTAAAAAGAAGAGCTATAAAGAAACTGAAAAGAAAAAAACAAGCACACATGAGTAACAAAGAACAGAAAAAAAGGAAAAAAAACATATGGAGAGAACAGAAAGAGCTAAGGGATCCAAGGCTCAATCTGATAATCATTAAAAGCATGCACACTTGATCTCATTCCCATAAGAATATCATGCTTGAAGATAGACCATAAAACTTCATGGCTCCTCAAAGATCCATCAAAACTTCTCCTATTTCTTTCAACCCAAATTAATTTCATCGGCTTTTTTAAAATAAAGAAGAAAGGAAAGTTTCTCTCTTCTTTCCACTTAATTGCTTTCTCAATCAAACCCCATTGTTCAGCAGAAGCATGAGGAATAGCAACCATCCCCAATATAATCAACATATTGCTCCAGAGATGAAGAACATAAGAACACTCAAAGAACAAATGATGGATACTTTCATCATGCAAGTTCCATAGAATACATATGTAAGGAATAGACATACAAAACCAAGCAACTTATCTCTAGTTAACAGAGCCTTATTCCTAACCTTCTAGAGCAATAGGTTGTCACCGCTTAAAGAGAAGGTAACCCAAGTAACCCTGTACCACTTACAACTAAGCATAGAATCCATACCCATAAGAGCATCATAAATACAGGAGATAGAGTGAGCTTTACCATTCCATAGAACAGAATCATGGTCTTGAAACACATATTTGTTAGCTGCATATTGATTCCAGATGGATCTGACAACTTGATTACTAGAAAAAGGCAGCACCAGCACTTCATTTTCAATATAATCAACAGCTATGGCATCAGAACTTATACCAAATTGAAATTTTTGTTGTGAAGTGAAAATATGATCCAGAATAACAACCTTTCTTATCCAAGGATCAAACCAGAAACTGCAAGTTCTTCTGATTGAAAGATGGATGTGAATAAAAGGTTTAAAAGTATTTCTCAAGTTCAAAATACTTCTCCATATCCAACTACAAGCTTAAGGAACTTCCATAAGCCAAAAATTCTTAGCACCAACATTATGCCTGAGTGTCCACTTAACCCTTAAAGAGTCCTTCCTTTGCAATAGTGCATTAAAGTGATAGCTGTAAGCTGCTTTGTTCCAAACAGGAATGTTGAACAAGCCTAAACCACCTTTTCTTTTTGGTTTTTCAAAACTTGAGAAAGAACATGGAAAAGTCTTCTTAGTATGAATAGAACCAATCCAGAAAAATCTCATCATGGAAGTTCTTACCATTTTCAAAAGCTTGATAGGAAGGATGAAAGCCCTAGCCCAATAAACCATCATGGAAAAGCATACTGACTTGATGAAAACTAATCTGTCAGCATGAGACAAGAAGTTGGTAGCCCACCTCCCCATGACACCAGTAATTTTATGAAAAAGAGATAAACAGTTCGATTGAGTTACCCTAGATGTACAAAGAGGCAGTCCAAGGTAGCTCGTATCCTGATTCATTGTTTGCACTCTAGCAGAGGAGGAGAGAATCTGTTTCTGCATACTAGTAACTCCTGCAAACAAAATACTAGATTTATTAAGATTAAGCTCAAGTCCTTTCATCAAGTAGAAACTATGTAGAGCACCTTTAATGGTTTCAATAGATTGTAGGTTAGGCTTGGTGAATATCATGATGTCATCAGCAAAGAGAAGGGAACTTATTTGAAGATCCTTACATTTTGAATGATAACGAATCTGCCTGTTTTGATACAAAGGTCTTAAATAGCAAGTAAAAACTTCCATCACCAAAATGAAAACATAGGAGGAAAGAGGGTCCCCTGCCTTATGCCTTGCTTGGAGGCAAAGAAGCCAGAATTAGCTCCATTCAAAATCAGAGAGAAAGAAGGTGTAGAGATGCACTCATAAATCCAAGCAACAAATTCTTTTGGAAAACCCATGAGTGACATGATTCTAACAACAGACTTCCACTGAAGACTGTCATATGCCTTTTTTAAATCAAGCTTCAACATAGCTCCCTGAGTAGCATTAACACTGCTATATCCTTTTAAAAGCTCATGGACCAGCATTATGTTATCATGAATGTTTCTATTAGGTAAAAAAGAAACCTGGTTCTTAGAAATGATTCTCACCAAAACAGCAACAAGCCTCGAAGCAATAATTTTAGAAATACACTTGTAAATAATATTGCAACAGGAAATTGGTCTGAAGGAAGAAACAGTTGGACCAGGCAAGCTCTTATGGATCAAAACCAAATTCGTTGCATTCACCGATTTAAGAAGTTTAAAATTATCATAGAAATTATGCACAGCCTTACAGAAGAGCTCACCAACTATATCCCAACTAGAAGTAAAAACCTCCACGTTGAAACCATCAGGACCACCACTCGAGCTCTTATTCATAGCAAAAAGGGTGTTTTTTATTTCTTCATCAGTCACTTTTTCCACCAGCTTGACAGCTTCCACATAGTTAACTTTAGGCAGAGAAATGTTAGAGAGATGATCCAGCTCAGGGATAAAATTATTTTCATTACCAAGGAGGGCAGAAAAATACAAGTGAAAAGCTCTGTCAACCGACTTAGGGGTAGAGTGCAAGATTCCTGCTTCATCATAAATGGAATAGATGTTATTTTTTGACTGTTTAACCTTAAGGGAGGCATGGAAAATTTTTGAGTTCCTATCCCCTTCCGCAGCCCATTTGATTCTCAGTTGCTGATTTTTCATTTCACATTATACTGCCAAATCTTGGTTAAGGTCATAGAATAGAGCTGCTTCCTTTTCTGCCATATCAACGTTGTCTGGATTAGCCATCAACAACTTCTGAGCCTCCTTGAGCCGGTTCTTGAGTAATGAAGATCTGAGATTTCCATAACCAAACTTCGTTCTAGCCCAAACCCTTAATGCTTCTTTAGTTGACTTGAGATTTCTACAAAAAATAAACATGGGGTTTCCAATAAAAATCATTTGCCCAGGCAGACTTTATGATATTATAATCAGGTTCAAGGACCCAAGTATTATAGAATTTAAATCCTCTTTTGACTCCATGGGGCTTCCTACCAGTGGTTAAGATGAGAGGAGAATGGTCAAAGTGGATACGACGAGGCAGGAAGGAAGAAATATTTGGCCAAGTGGTAAGGGCTTTGAAGTTGAAAAAGGAATGATCAATATTCGAAAAGGTTCTAACACCACTCCTTGATCTATTATTCCAAGAATAGAGAGCACCTTCCTTGTGAATTAGAATAAGAGAAGAGTCATTCATTGTAGAATTCAAGGGGAGGATATCCCTTGGCATGAGAGGCAGACCCCCATGCTTGTCAGTCAAAGAGAAGCAGTTGTTGAAGTCACCAACAATTACCCAAGGATGAGTTTCTTGCCTGAGAGCAGGAATAAGATTGAAAAGAGATTGTCTAGTGGCAAGAGAATTTGATGCATAGACAAAGGAAATGTAAAAGGAGGAGGGAGGATTGTAGTACTTGGCATGAAAATGCATTATTTGGGGAGTAGCAAGAAGGAGATCAAGGGAGAGTTCAACATGATTATGGAGCACCAAAATACGACCGTAGCTAGCTTCGTTAAGATTATGAGATAAGGACCAGGTAGGATTAATATACTTAGCAGCAGAAATAGTAAGGGGAAGATTCAACTTAGTTTCAAGGATTGCAAATATTGATAGCTGATGAGATGATATTAAATGCTTGACATGATCTAACTTGAGGAAGTTATGAGATCCTCCTATATTCCATGCACCAAAGTTGTGCATCACTAATTAAACTAGAGAGTGAGGAGCAGCTTCTTGCATGCTCCTAGTAATGGGAGACTGGGTTCTTGAAGAGACTGGTTTTTGATTCTTTGATTTCTTATTTTTCATGAGATTGTCATTTTTAGATAAGTCACAGTTAATTTGAGAATGAAGTTTTGGAGAAGAGGGAGGTGTAATCCAACCTGGAATAGCACATAAGAAAACATACGGTTTACTTGAGGTAGATTTACTTAGAGGAGATGAAAGAGGAGAGGCTGAAGTATCTGAAGAATGAGAAGATGGAATCATGGAGAAAATTAAATCAGCAATTTGGTTTTGCAATAAACTACAGAAAAGCTCTTCATGATCAGGAGCAGGAGCAGGGAAGGATTTCGAATTTTCTTTGGATGTGGTACAGGAGTTATGCATAATTAGGGCTGAATCATGCTTTTTCTTGACATGATCAGATTGGATTACTTTCAACTTAACATTTCCAGAAGAAGGTAAAGACTGGATCTTATGCACAAAGGATAAACTATGCAAATGTTGTGCTTCATGAATAGTGGATACAAGAAGTATATTACAAACATTCATATCAGTCACATCTCCTTTATTTGAATTAATTTCCTCAACTACAATGACTTCCTCCTCATCAACATCTTCCCCACTTTTTGTTTCAATACCCACAATAGTATCATCATTCTTATCATTTAACACGTCAAATTTGTTCTAAGTCAGAAAACAATCCCGATCCTTAACAGGATGACTTACTTCCATATTAATATCAATTCCACTCTTATCACCAATACACTCATTCACCATTAGTTGCTGTTTAACTGTTTTACCCTCATGTCCAACATCATACACTTTGCTCTCATTCGGTACAGGCATACACTGAATGAAATTTTCTCTCGTTTTAGCTTTTTTATTGGGAACCTTCATCCAGACTTGCTTACTTTTATTTATATGCTTGCCTACCCTATTATCTGTAATTATACCTTCTTGAAATTTCTTTTTCAAAGTTGTTTCTTCCACATTACCATCATTTTCACCACAATCTTTCAAGCAACAATTGTTCAAATGGCCAAACTCCTTACAGATTGTACATATGTTAGGTTTCCATAGGTAGCTAACTTGAACCATTTGAACTGATCCATCAAGCAATTTAACGGGAAACTCATCAACCAATAGAAAATCAGGAGAAACATCCACCAAGCACTTAGCAAAACCAATATTCTCCAACCTTTCAGTGGAAGAATCCATACATAAAAGTCTTCCTATTCTAGAGGCAAGCCAGTTGATGCCAAGGTGAGACCAAGCAAAAATAGGAATATTGGATAGCTTTAACTACACTGACACTGTTCTAATGGAACTGCAGCTATTTCCAATAGTTGGATCCCAAGCCTTCACAATGAAAATTTTGTTCCTTAGAAAAATAGGATCAGATTCTAAAATTTTCCTTCTATCCTCAGCATAAGATAGATGGAAAAGGAACAAGGTTCCATCAGATTTAACTGCAATCTCGCCTTTTAGCTTCCAAAGCTTCTTCAGATGATTGATAACAGTAAGGTAGGAAAGAGGTTTATCGAGAAAGAAACCAACTAACTATTCACTCCAAATATCACTACAACTTTAATCACCTCATTTGGAGGAACCAGAGCAAGCCCGTCATAGACAAGCGGAAAATCAATTGGGGTATACTGGCCAGCATTGCGAGGTTTGGTTTTGAAAAGAGAGGACCAGGCATGTGAAGCAAAAGCAGGAACCGCTGAAGGATTCGGCTTAAGAAAGGGGGAACAGGCGGAGGCAAAGCAGGAGGAGAGTTTGGTAGGGGGCCGATGGAGAAGAAGGAGAGGGAACAGTTGAAGGAATGTGAGAGACAGTTTGAAAGGATGGGGAGAGGGAAGGGGCATTGGGCGGGAGCGGCCATTAAAGTCAATATAAATTTGTTTATACATAAAGCTGCTTTTAATATATATATATATATATATTCACGTCATACAAGTATAATACTGTTGCAAATTTTTTTTTTGAATATTAGCCCAAGTTGTTCCACTTGGTATGGTACGTTCTTTGTGCTTTTGCTGGAAATGGTTAAGCATAATGTCATATGCAAAAGTACACATTATTTTGGACCTATGTAAATCTTTACTTTTTGTAGAACAACTTCTTGTTGTTCTAACTTTGATACGTCCCTGCTAGCTTGAAATTAGTCACGTATTTGCTTGATTCCATGAAATGGGACACGCATGCACTGAATTCTTCCTTTTATATGTATATATTTCAAAGGTTATAAGTATATTTCAAGAAATTTTGTTTACAGTTGTTCTATAATTACTAGCTTATGTTGTTTCCTTTATATTATATATTTCAATTGTTGTTCACAGTTATTTCAATTGCTGTTTACATACATATGGGCTTTAAAAGGTATATGTTTGTTAATTGTTGATTTTGTTGTTTATATAAATAAGTAAATATATATTTTACATATTTAAGTTTTGTTCATATATGTTATAGTAATTTACTGTATATATGTACGTCATGTTCTATATAAGTAAGCTAGTTGTTTACATATAACATGTTTAAATTTCACACACATATATATAAGAGTGTAGTGGTGTTTCAGTAAACAATAGTGCATAGGTAAGTCACAGTAATTTGTACACGGGTTATATTTAATAGTAAAATATTATAAGGTACAAATCTTTTGTTATATATATAGGTTAGTAGTCCATACACGATATACATTTTAATAAAGTATGTTTTGAATCAATGTTTAAACTTTCGAAGGTATAGGTACGGTTTGTATGTACGAGATTTTTTTTTTCTTACACAGGTGTAAAGTAAATTGTTGTATATAAAGAGCATATGTTAGTATAAAAAGGTTGGATTTTATAAGTATCCATATATAATAAAAGTGATATGTTAGTTTAAATATATGTTTTTAAACTTCTATATATTCATATAGATATTGTATACATAATGTCTATGGATTTTGTGAATAGCCTACTTATATACGCGCACATCTATTTTGTAAAGTTTGCGGTCCTTTGATTTGAAATTATATATATATATATGGTTACTGTATGTAATAGATGGGTTATGTATATAGTTTACAACTGTGTACGTATGTTTACGGATATGCCTGTTTATATAAAACATTTCCAGAAAATATACTTGTATTTATATTTAGATTCTTGGTTTGTAGAATATATTGTTACAGTGTCGTATATTCTCAAATATCGATTTTTAAAAGAATTTTTTTTGATTTTATATAAATATATATAGTTTTAAGACACTTGTAAACTATACTACTTTATTTATATATATTTAATTTAGTAGGGGTCTGAAATTGAATATGTGATTTATATAAATAGTTATATATAGCTATACATATAAGTTCATTCATACAATCTATTTTATCAAACTGATTATGATTCGTTCCATTGGTTCCCATTCCATCAGCCTTTGGTCCGTCGTGCCTGTTTTCTTTATCAAATTCATGCCCATCTCACCGTGCTCTGGATTCGTAGCTCATTTCCGCGTCAAATTTCTCTAGCCTCCAAAGGTGAGCAACCACTCGCGATTAATGCTCTTTTATTTATTATATTTGATTTTACTTGAAACGACAATTGAAATATGCCGCTGTTAGTTATTTACACTGTTATATATATGCTATTACCTGTATCAGTTTACCTGTGACATGTGACACCATTATCTATTATTTATATTGATGATATATGCATGTTATATTATTATCATATCTGTTATCACTCTGCAAGTTCCCTGTTAGTATAGAATTTCCTATGGATTGAAATGATACATGCCCGAACGACCTGTAGAATAGGAGAAAATCATTATGCATTGAAATGATTAACCCAAGCGATTTTTATTTGGATTGAATTTGAGATTACAGGTTGAAATGATATATATACCCGTATATATTTAAATTGCAGGTTGAAATGAATAAATATCTGTTTCACTTGACCATAGGATAGAAAATTATATACAGACACCATTGGTCTATATATAAATAATTTGAAATGATTACTATGGTTTTGAAAGGAAATATATGGTTATATAAATATTGATTTTAGATATAATATAAATATTATTTTATATATATAGTTAAATTCTTGATTTTAAGCTATGCATAAATTTGTTTAATATAAAATTAGCTTAATATTAAAGTTTGATTTTATTAAAATATAATATGATTAAGTATTTATTTAAATTATATTTTAACATAGAATTTATAATGATTAAATAAATTAAGGTTGAGAAGATTGATTTTAAATTGATTTGAAATTGTATTTAATAAAGAAATATATTTAATTAGAAGTCGATTTGGAACTTATTGAATTTGAGATTTTTAAAAGATATAATTTTATAACTTGATTTTGGTTAAGGTGATTTAAATGAATATTTCAAGTTTAAATAAGTTGAAGGAAATATTTAGTTTATTTGTAATTTGGGGTTTTATTTAAATAATATTAGATTTATTAAGTGAATATTTCAAAACTAAATAATAATAAAGTTAAATTAAGATATATACGAAATTATTAAATTTAGTTTTGAGATTGTGAAACATTTAAAGCTTTAGAATATATCGAAATTTAAATGGTTTATTTGTGTTCCAATCTGTAGTTGAAATCGATATAATGGTTTATTGAGAACTGAATTGAACTGAAACTGATGATTTGAGATTTGACTAAATTTGAAATTTTGGGATTGGTGTTAATTTGAAATTGATTTGGGAAATTTGAGGAAGCTATTTTATTATATGAAGTATTTTAAATTATATTTAAAACTATTTATATATGTTACTTTATAAATTTATTTCATACTATTTTGATATAAATTATTTTTAATATAAACTATTTTAACTATTTTTATATAAACTATTTTAAATTATAAACTATTTTATTATATATACTATTATTTATATTTATACAGTTAAGTGGGAGGCGTTATTATTCTAAAGCATTATGATTTCTAAACTTTGATTTTCAATGTATTATGATTTCCAAAGTGTTTGATTTACAAAGTGTTATGACTTTGAAGTACTAAGATTTTGTAAATGGATAAATTTGAGATGGACATGTTTAAAATGGAAATGATATCGTACGTGGTTTTGAAATGGAAATGATATCATATTGACATGGTTTTGAAATGGCAATGATATTTTGATTTTGAAATATAAACTATTTTGAAAGTTTATTAAATGACCAATGGGTGTAATAATTATGTAGTTATTGAAGAGTCCAAGATCAGTTAGGGACATACTCTCTGTCCAAACTGAAAACCACTTTAATAACTATTATACACGGAGTGTGATCCAGAATGAAGTGGTTGGAATGATGACGTTGTTGGATTTGAAGAAAGAGAACGATAATGGATAGCCTTTACAATTGTATTAAATTTGAAATGACTTAAACAGGAGCTGTGCGGGGCCAATAAGGTTAGCCACCTCTAAGTGAACACACTTCTTCGTAAACTACTCATTACTTATTTTTGATTGGTGCGCACCCTTGAATTGGGAATTTTGTTTCGTGGTGTTGCGATCGTTGCGGTGATGCGTTCTCACCAGTCCGGATCAGGAAAACAGTAATTTCACTACCTTGGGTATTGCCTCATGTGCCTTGTCATACTCGTATCCCTATGCGCGACCACTACATTTTTTTGTGTGTTATACCTATGGAGTATTCCCTTATAGCCCACTAGTTTACGGTGGAGTTTACAGTGCTGTATAGACTATGACGCTTATATAAAATGTGTTAAGGGGGATAATGGTTACGCCTTAACGCCAATTTAATAGTTTACTTTACTTTAGACATTACTATAATAGCGTATATTACTACATAGTAGATAGTTTAACGTATCCTTAAAGGATGGTTATCACAAACATCTTTTGAGTTATTTGTATTTCCAGTTGTTATTTCACCTGAGTTGGATTTACTGATATAAGAATGTTAATATTGACTCGAGTGTTTTGTGTTTTGCTTTACGCTCGGGTCAGACTGAGTGGTTCAGCTTTTGAGACTCACCTTTGGATTTGGAGCTTCACCTGGAGATCTAGCTATCTATCCAAATTTCAGATATTCAGTTGATTCCAGTGATGTATTCTGATATTATATTTGACTATTATATTCGAGACTTCTATTGTATCTTATTTAACTCTGTTATATATATATACATTAGCTTCATGAACTACTATTCTTTTGTTTTCGTTGCATATTGTTATATTAGTCTGTGTCTGTGATTTTGTGATTATTTATTTACTGTATATGCTGAGTTTTGCCAAATATAAACTTACAACCTGGTATTTGAGCAATTCAATTCCGGCATGTTTTGATGCAAATGGTTGAAATATCTGGTTGTTACATTTGGTATCAGAGTTTTGGCTCTAGGCAAAACATAGCATATATAGTAAATGTAGATATGGAATCACTTCCGTTCAAGCTTGAATTTCTTCTTTTGACTTGGCCTCCTTTGAATTTTGGAACGTTCCTCTGGTTCCAAAATCCATAAATCCGTTCTTGTCCCTTCCAACTCATATTCTTTTGACTCTGGAGTATCCAATAACTCCATTTCGAATGATCTTTATAGTAAGCCGACGGTCTCGCCAATCTTCGAATGATTTATAAAGGGGTGAAACTCATTTACAATAGGCATTGATTTACCGGAGATTTCTGTATCTTCGGTTTACAATGCTATCTATCTCTTGTAATGCCTGAACTCTATCTCTTGCATTCAAATATCGATTTGCCTTGGAATTCTGCATCGATCTTATTCTTGATGTCCCGGTCGACTCGGTTAAGGTCGCCCGTGATTTATATAAACTTATCCATCTTCCTATTTTGTTATTTAATCACCTTATCTTTGTTTCGAACCTATCTTCGAATCAAAATTCTCTTTGATTTGAGTCCATCAAATTTGAATCTCTATCCTTGCTTTGAAATCCATTCTTGTATCGTCGAGCGAGGAAGTGTATTTGTGAATTAATATTAAAAATGATTTATATATATCATGTTGTTTGAGTTGTTGATGTTGATTTGAGTTTTGGATCGATTCATCTGATCAACACTATCGATAGGATTTCCAAAACACTTGAAAAGAGCAAACTGACACAATATTGTTTTCAAATTGGTAAATTTAATAAAGTTTGTATGATTATATTATATATATAAGTACGAATTTTTTGTAACTAAACTGTTATTAAATTGATTGTTTGAAATGATAATATTTGATCTTCATTTATTGTTTTTTAAACTATTGATTTTCCAACAAATAAATAAAATGCAAATTATAAAACATGGTTTACAAATCGATTTAGAATTTGAAATGAATTTAAATTAGAACTTGAGAATTTAATTTTCAGTGATTTCAAACATTGATTTGTGAGTTTAAAGTGTATAGTATTTAAAATATTTTTAAATAAAAATCATTTCAGAGAATTTGAAATGTTTAAATCAGTGCTATTCTCTTTGTCGCTGGAAAATAATTTCGTTGATGATGGCCGCATCATCGACATTCATTTTCGAGTTTCGAAATGGAGAGACCATTCTGCAGCCTTGCTACACTATTATGTTGGAAATTAAATTGATTTGAATTGTTGAAGTATTACTTGATTTATAATACAAGTATATATTTATAGATTTGATTCAACATATATATATTTGTATATTTATCTCCAATGGTTTGAAGTGAAATCGGAAATTTAATTCTTAAATTTATGTTAAAAGATGTTTTCAATTATAAAATGAAGACAAAAATTTTGAATAAATATTTAAGTTGAAATAATTGAATTGGAAAATTTTACTTGTATAATACCCAATTACATTCCAATATAACTTACCTAAATCATTCAGAAGTTGAAAATGTAATTGAATAATTTACAATGTAGAATGATGTTTAATAAATTTATAAATAAAAATTGAGAGGTTGTAATAAGTGTTATACACTTGACTTTAATTAAAAATTGTTAATGAAGATAAATAGAATAATAAGTTGAATGAATAGTAAATGGGACAAATTAAATAAAATTTTGTTTTGAAAGAAATCTTTTGTATCAAATATTAATAAATTGAAATTAAATCAACTAAATGAAAATACCTTGAATTTAAAAATCAGTTATTGAATACTAATTAATTTAAAATTAAAATTTATATGGTTTTAATTAATTGTTTTATTTTGTTTTCGGTATATTTTCTTTCTGGTTGTTTCTATTCTCCTACCTCGTTCCTTTTCGGGGATGAAAAGTTTTGAGTGAGGGAGAGTGTAACGACCCGTAAATTTTAGTCGTTTTATTTATTCAATTAATTGAATTTTGTGAAATTTTAAATAATAAAATTTGAAATTAAAATTTTATATTTGGAATACGTATATTTAAATATAGAAGATGATAAATTTTCATCTGATTTTATAAAAGTCTATTTCATTGAGAAATTCTATTAAATTCAAGTTAGTTAATAATTGTTGATAATAAAATATTTGCCAAACCTAAATATTTTTACATAGAAAAATTCTAAATCATCTTCTGATTGAGACGTCATTTTTCGTTTTTTCAAATTCGGACTTCTATAGCTCCGTTGATCTTATTTTTTTGCGTTTTAGCTGCATTTTTCTGTCACTCCCCACCTCTATGCCCACAATACTAATGAGTATTAAAAGAAATACTGTCTGTTATTATGAAGAATAAGGCTGGATAGGAGCGGCCATCCGTAGTTGGGCCTTACACTAGTATTAGTTATCTCGATAGGAGTGATATATATTTTTAATTTTTCATCTCTTATTTATTTATTCCCATCGACATACCCAATTCCAGTATAAAACGAACTACGATGGTTCATAATAGTTTAGGACAATATATATAATAATAACACAGATAACAAAATGCGGAACATAGATAACAAAAATCTCTTACATATATATAACTGATGTCAGTTACAAGACATGCGATACAGTACATATGATACAACTATAACTGTCGACACTGGAAGTTATATATACAAGTACATTATTGACAATAATATACATGAATACATATCATCCTATACTATGACAACGACTACTCTAAAAGATATGAAGAGGCTTCATAGCTCAAGCAGCAATCCAAAGTAAGATATCTACAACCTGTAATAACTCGGTCTGACCCGAGTACTCAATTCAAAATAAAATAATACACGGGTCAGTCTAATTCAAACTCAGTTATTAGTGTGCAGAAGCAATAATAATCAAGTAACAATAGACAACGGTCACAATAAATCTCGTCTATCCGATCCTTTAACAAGGAAATCAGATAACGGTAAATATAACACGTAACAGTGTTAAACAACAAATAAGCAGATTCAAAATATCAACAAAGATAAATGAAAAGATTATCAATAAAGATAATTTAGAAAACATCAGAATTGCCTAAACCACAATTAACAACGAAATCTAATTATTTAAATAAATAATTAGAAACTCATAATCTAATTATCAAAAGATACTTATATATCAACAAATTGATCAAATCGAACCAAATCGAAATATAATTTCAAAATATTGAAGTGAACACACAAAACAATTCAAACGATTGAAATGTCACTTAAAACATCAATACTGATTGGCTGCAGTACACGGTCACGTGTACTGCCTCGCCAATACAGCCTATGAAATACGCAGAAGATCAATGCATCAAAAGCAAACGGATCCAACTCAGCTCAAAATGAAACTCAGGTGCAATCAAAATGAATAGTGACATGCACAAGTGACTCGAACTAGTGAGTCAAGTACAAGTCAAGATAGTGGACCTAAATCCAGTGCAACTTCAGAATGAAACGTATGCACCAGCAATTTAGGCTACTACATATCACAACAAACAGAAACAACAGAGGTCAAGCCAGTGCTATCGCGACTCAACACAACTGCAAACAAAACTAATAGTGCAACAGGCCAGAGGTTCAAGTGCAAATCCACTATCAGAATTGCAGACTGCAATTAAACAGGCCCAAATCAAACTTCAACACAATGCAAAAGGTCAAGTCAGTGACTCAACACAACTGCAGCAACCAAAACCCATGCAACATGACAAGGTCGGAATGCAACTATTTTGCATATACTCAAGCAAACTCAAAAAACAAGTCCCCAAACAACTCAAGACTGCACACTTAAAACTTTATATAAAATGAAACTGCAGCCCCACTTGAATTCAAGGGCAAACTGCAACAAGAAACTGCAGCCACCACATGGACACAAGGGCATGCTATAACCAAGAAACTGCAAAAAAAACTCGGATGCAAGCCAATAAAGGCCAGGCAGATTTAAATTGCATTCGTGTACACCAAAGACTGGAAACAAAGGTAACTCAACACAAATGCCAAACACAACAACTCGAGTGACCAAGGGCGCCAAAGATCAAGCTACAACATGACAATATTGCAACTGATCAGAGGTAGTAACTTGGAGCATCAGACCAATAGAAATAAAAGGGCAGTTATACCAAAACAAATGCAACAGTAAAAAAAAACAAATCGGCAATGCTCAAGACCAAGATAAAATACACAACAGTGCACAAAGTACCAACTGCAACTAAAACTAGTAATGTCAACATAACTCGAAATGTAAATGAAGGTCTGTAACCACTGCCTCGATAGTCCTAGTGACATCATGAACTCAATCAAACTACAAATGCAGCATAAAGCAATAGTGTGCATAAAAGTGTTGCAAGACCAGACATCATAAGTTCAGTGCAGTTCAAACTCTAAACCAACAAGCCAACATAACAGAGTGAATGCAAATGCAAATGGACTCGACAGTGAACCAAGCCATATACTACAAGTACACCAACTACCAGAGTACTGTAATACCAACAGAGAGGACAGAGGTAAAATCAATACAGTGTGCATGTGACAAAGACAGAGGTCGAGGCCAAAACTGAAGCAACCCAGACTCATGAACCGGACTTGACAAATGACCAAAGCTACGATATGCAATGCTCAGATGAACACATAGCTGAGGTAGAATACCAGAAATAAAAACAAGGAAAATTACAAACTGCAGATCAAGGTGACCGAAGTCAAAGTACTAAAAATTCAATTTCATGGTACTCAAGAAATTACGACTTCACTCAACGCCGAAGACGACCAGAAAGTAAAACCCAAGTCAGCGACGTAGTGGCCGAAGCCAATACACCAGAATCAATGCTCAACATCAACAAATTTAAATACAAACCAGGCTAGAGTCAAGGTCAACATTTTTAAACATTAGAAGTTTCAAAGTAATCAAGCAGTGGGTTTCACAAAAAAATGGCCGAAGACCAAATAAATCAACTCGAAAGCCAGAGAATTCAAAGCAGCAATTTCCAACCAAAATCAAAACTCATGGAAATCAAGAAGTAAAAGATCATATGACTTTGAATTAGATGTGAGTAATAAAAATTACTCACCTTTTCTTTTGACGCACGCAGATCCATCGATCAGCAAGCAAAGACGAACGAACATCGGAATCGAAACCCCAATTTGGAACAAAGGAACGATGCCCTAATTTTGATCGAACGAAGAAAGAACAGAGCCGCCATTTTTCATTCCTTTCGTATGCTTTAATTAGGTTTTCGAATGAACGAAAAATGAAAAGGGGACGGGTATTTTATTTTTAGGATTTAGGGTATTCAAAAATGAATAAAGGGGGATCGGTTACAAGCTTTTGATGATCATCTCAAGCCCTAAGCAAAGATACGTGGGCCAAGATACAATTGAAAGCCCGAATAACTTTAACAAATATTTAAAAGAATTCAATTCGATTATAAAAAACTCCCAAAAGTAATTAGCTTACCAATTTAATCGTCTAATGAAGATAACCAATCGATACGAAACCCCAGGTTGTTACATTTTCGCTATAGGAAATTCGAATTTTTTTAATTCAATCGTATCACTGAAATTGGTATACCTTTTTGATCTCGTCGTGCAAATCTCCATGATATATTTATTTCTGTGTTTTGAAGTCTGGTACTTAGCAAAATCTGTGAAAACGGTAATCGTATCGCTATTGTTTAGACCTTTTGTCTCCATATGACCTTTCATCTACCTATCAATTGAAAAAAAATAGCCATTGGCATTTAATTCCAACATTTCACGTATGACTTTTGGTGTTTCCATGACCATTATTATTCCAAATTTCCAACCGGTTGGTACGTTGCTTTTGGTAAACAGCTTTATTTGGGAAATATAGTGCAATAAATCAAATTTCATCGCTTTAGCCTGCAATGTGTCCTTCTTCTTTATTTCACCTCTGACCTATTATCTTTCCTCCTCCATTATTCTTGCTCGACTTTTTCTCTCACGACCTCGGCCTCACCAACCGTGCCGCCTTCCACACCTCCCAGCCTCATTGACGAGACACGTGCCTTTTCCTCCCCTCCACATCTTTTCCTCTCATGCAGCCACTCACGTAGCTTAGAACCAACGTAAGCCGCCTCCTTCTATTTTATTTGAAATTTATATATATACTATACATTTTGGCAGAGATGTCTTTGTGTGTGTACAATATATATTAAGTTCTATATGTCTGTCATATAACCGATTTTGTATTATGTATTCAATATAAATTTGTTTATACATAAAGCTGCTTTTAATATATATATTCACGTCATACAAGTATAATACTGTTGCAACTTTTTTTTTTGGATATTAGCCAACTTGTTCCACTTTGTATGGCACATTCTTTGTGCTTTTGCTAGAAATGGTCCTGCATAATGTCATATGAAAAAGAACACATTATTTTGGACCTATGTGCAAATCTTTACTTTATGTATAATAGCTTCTTTTGTTGTTCTAACTTTGATACGCCTCTGCTAGCTTGAAATTGGTCACTTATTTGCTTGATTTCATGAAATAGGACACACATGCACTGACTTCTTCCTTTCATATGTATATATTTCAAAGGTTATAGGTATATTTAAAGAAATTTTGTTTACAGTGGTTCTATATTTACTAGCTTATGTTGTTTCTTATATTATATATTTCAATTGATGTTCAGAGTTATTTCAATTGTTGGTTACATACATATGGGCTTTAAAAGGTATATGTTTGTTAGTTGTTGATTTTGTTGTATATATAAATAAGTAAATATATATTTTACATATGTAAGTTCTGTTCATATATGTTACAGTAATTTACTGTATATATGTACGTCATGCTCTCTATAAGTAAGCTAGTTGTTTACATATAACATGTTTAAATTTCGCATGCACACACACACACACACACACACACACACACACACACACACACATATATATATAAGAGTGTAGTGGTGTTTTAGTAAACAATAGTGCATAGGTAAGTCACAGTATTTTGTACATGGGTTATATTTAATAGTAAAATATTATAAGGTACAAATCTTTTGTTATATATATAGGTCAGTAGTCCATACACGATATACATTTTAATAAAGTATGTTTCGAATCAATGTTTAAAATTTCAAAGGTATAGGTACAATTTGTATGTACGAGTAATATATATATTTTTCTTACACATGTGTAAAGTTAATTCATTGTATATAGAGAGTATATGTAAGTATACAAAGGTTAGATTTTATAAGTATCCATATATAATAAAAGTGATATGTTAGTTTAAATGCATGTGTTTAAACTTCTATATATTCATACGGCTATTGTATACATAACGTCTGCGGATTTTGTGAATAGCCTACTTATATATGCGCACATCTATTTTGTAAAGTTTGCGGTCCTTTGATTTGAAATTTTATATATATGGTTACTGTATATAATGGATGGGTTATGTATATAGTTTACAACTGTGTATGTATGTTTACAGATATGCCTGTTTATATAAAACATTTTTCCAGAAACTAAATTTGTATTTATATTTAGATTCTTGGTTTATAAAATATATTGTTAAAGTTTTGTATATTCTCAACTATTGATTTTTAAAAGAAAAAAAAGTTTGATTTTATATAAATATATATAGTTTTAAGACACTTGTAAACTATATTAGTTTATATATATATTTAATTTAATATGGGTCTGAAATTGAATATGTGATTTATATAAATAGTTATATATAGTTATAGATATAAGTTTATTCATACCATCTATTTTATCAAACTGATTATGATTCATTCTATCGGTTCTTATTTCATCAGCCTTTGGTCCATCGTGCTTGTTTTCTTCATCGAATTCATGCCTATCTCACCGTGCTCTGGATTCGTATCTCATTTCCGTGTCAAATTTCTATATCCTCAAAAGCTAAGAAATCACTCACGATTAATGTTCTTTTATTTATTAAATTTGATTTTAATTGGAATGACAATTGAAATATGCTGCTATTAGTTATTTACACTGTTATATATATGTTATTACCTGTATCAGTTCACCTGTGACATCTGACAACATTATCTTTTATTTATATTGATGATATATGCATGTTATATTATTATCATATCTGTTATCACTCTGCAAGTTCCCTGTTAGTATAGAATTCCCTATGGGTTGAAATGATACATACCCGAACGACCTGTAGAATAGGAGAAAATCGTTATAGGTTGAAATGATTAGCCCAAGCGATTTTCATTTGAATTGAATTTGGGATTACGGGTTGAAATGATATATATACCCGTATATATTTGAATTGCGGGTTGAAACGAATAAATATCCGTATCAATTGACCATAAGGTAGAAAATTATATACAGACACTGTTGGTCTATATATGAATAATTTGAAATGAATATTATGGTTTTGAAAGGAAATATATGGTTACATAAATATTGATTTTAGATATAATATAAATGTTATTTTATATATATAGTTAAATTCTTGATTTTAAGCTATGCATAAATTTTTTTAATATAAAATAAGCTTAATAATAAAGTTGCATTTTACTAAAATATAATATAATTAAGTGTTTATTTAAATTATATTTTAACATAGAATTTATAATGATTAAATAAATTAAGGTTGAGAAGATAGATTTGAAATTAATTTGAAATTGTATTTAATTAAGAAATATATTTAATTAGAAATCGATTTGGAACTTATTGAATTTGAGATTTTTAAAAGATATAATTTTATAACTTGATTTTGGTTAAGGTGATTTAAGTGAATATTCAAGTTTAAATAAGTTGAAGGAAATATTTAGTTTATTTATAATTTGGGGTTTTATTTAAATAATATTAGATTTATTAGGTGTTCAAAACTAAATAATAATAAAGTTAAATTAAGATATATGTAAAATCATCAAATTTAGTTTTGAGACTGTGAAATATTTAAAGCTTTAGAATATATCGAAATTTAAATGGTTTATTTGTGTTTAAATCTATAGTTGAAATCGATATAATGGTTTATTGAGAACTGAATTGAATTGACATTGATGATTTGAGATTTGACTAAATTTGAAATTTTGGGATTGGTGTTGATTTGAAATTGATTTGTGAAATTTGAGGAAGCTATTTTATATATAAAGTATTTTAAATTATATTTAAAACTATTTATATATGTTACTTTATAAATTTACTTCATATGAACTATTTTAATATAAATTATTTTTAATATAAACTATTTTAAATTATAACTATTTTTATATAAACTATTTTAAATTATAAACTATTTTATTATATATAATATTATTTATATTTAAAGAGTTAAGTGGGAAGTGTTATTATTCTAAAGCATTATGATTTCTAAATTTTGATTTCCAATGTATTATGATTTCCAATGTGTTTGATTTAGAAAGTGTTATGACTTTGAAGTACTAAGATTTTGTAAATGGATATATTTGAGATGGATATATTTAAAATGGAAATGATATCGTACTTGGTTTTGAAATGGAAACGATATAGTATTGATATGGTTCTGAAATGGCAATGATATTTTGGTTTTGAAATATAAACTATTTTGAAAGTTTATTAAATGACCAATGAGTGTGAAAATTAAGTAGTTATTGAAGTGTCCGGGATCGGTTAGGGACATACCCTTTGTCTAAACCGAAAACCACTTTAATATCTATTATACATGGAGTGTGATCTAGAATGAAGTGGTTGGAATGGTTACGTTGCTGGATTTGAAGAAAGAGAACGAAAATGGATAGCCTTGACACTTGTGTCAAATTTGAAATGACTTAAACAGGAGCCATGCCGGGCCAATGAGGTTAGCCAACTCTAAGAGAACACACTTCCTCGTCCTACTCATTACTTGTTTTTGATTGGTGCGCACCCATGATTTGGGAGTGTTGTTTCGTGGTGTTGCGATCGTTGTGACGATGCGTTCTCACCAATCCGAATAAGGCAAACGGTAGTTTCACTACCTTGGGTATTGCCTCATGTGCCTTGTCATACTCGTATCCCTATGCACGACCACTACGTTTTGTTTTGTGTTATATCTATGGAGTACTCCCTGATAGCCCACTAGTTTACGGTGGAGTTTACAGTGCTGTATAGACTATGACGCTTATATAAAATGTGTTAAAGGGGATAATGGTAATGCCTTAATGCTATTTTAATAGTTTACTTTACTTTAGACATTATTATAATAGCGTATATTACTACATAGTAGATAGTTTAACGGATCCTTAAAGGATGGTTATCCCAAACATCTTTTGAGTTATTTATATTTTCAATTGTTATTTCACCTGAGTTGGATTTATTGATATAAGAATGTTAATCTTGACTCGAGTGTTTTGTCTTTGTTTTATGCTCGGGTCAGACAGAGTGGTTCAGCTTTTGAGACTCACCTTTGGAGTTGGAGCTTCGCCTGGAGATCCAGTTATCTATCCAGATTTCAAATATTCAGTTGATTCGAGTGATGTATTCAGATATTGTATTTAACTATTGTATTCGAGACTTCTATTGTATCTTATATAACTCTGTTATATATATAGTAGCTTCATGAACTCCTATTCTTTTGTTTCCGCTGCATATTGTTATATTACTCCGTGTCTGTGATTTTGTGATTATTTATTTACTGTATATGCTGAGTTTCGCCAATTATAAACTTACAATTTGGTATTTTGAGCAATTCATTTCCGGCATGTTTGGATGCGAATGGTTGAAAATATCTGGTCGTTATAGAATTTTATTCCATTCATAATTTATTTATTTTCTGAAGTTTTTTTCAAATTAATCCAAAAACTAAGTTAATTACCAATTTAAATTTGATTTAAATGCAAGAATATTACAAATTCCCCCTTAAGAAAATTTCATCCTCGAAATTTGTAGATAGGGAGACAACAATGAACAGATGGAGAATGTTTTACCAGTTCAAACTGAATATCTATTCTGCATTTGACTTGCCAAATCAGAATATCAACAATAATTATGAGAACGAACTCATTTAATATCTCACGAAGTATAGATACTATAAATACTAGTAGTTGAGTACGCTTCTAAGTTTTAAGAGTACGCTACTAAGTTTTAAGAGTTGTCTCGATATGGATATGCTACTATAGATACCGACATCAAAATAAATAAGACGTTCATTCGAGGATTGAGGCCCGAGCTTGCCAGAGCAACCATGACACATGTCTGCGATCCTTGTAATGTGCCCATTCACCATGAAGAGTTACTTGCTGATTATGCTAAAGAGAAGCTAGTGGAAACTCAGGGTTCTCAGGGGAAGAAGTGAACGTTCTTTAAGAAGAAGGGAGCCCAGAAGAGAGATACTGCTAAAAAGTCAAAGGCTGAGATAGATTGCAATAAGTGTGACAAGAAGGGTCACTTTGCGAATGAGTGTCGGTCAGGAAATGGGAAGAAAGCTGCAAGTAAGAAGAATGTGAAGTGCTTCAAATGCGATCAAGTTGGGCATTGCAAGAATCAGTGTCCGGAGCCAGTTTGAGAGGACAAAGGAAAAGTTTTTGCTATAGGACCAGCTAGGCCTAATGTAGCAGATAAGGGAAAGACTATGATGGAAGGTATGCTTTTGATTCAAAGTATTTCAGTTAGAGTACTTTTTGATACCAGTGCATCACATTCATTTATATCTCAGTGTTTGGTTGATAGATTCTGCTTAGAACCCACCTACCTTGTAACTTCCTTAAGGGTTGTGAATCCAATAGGAGGATATGAAGTTCTAGGGTTGAGTCGTGACCAGTTGGAACTTGATTTGTTAGGTCATAAGTTTGCATGCAGCTTATATGTTATTGATTTCGTAGATTTCAAAATTATTTTTGGTATGGATTGGTTAGGTAGGTATGAGGCAAGAATATTTCTCCAGGATAGGAAGATATCACCGAGACACCCTGATAGTCATAACCGAGTAATAATTCCAATGGAAATTCTGACCGAAGTGTTAGTACTTTTCTTAATGCTATAGAGATAGGAGATGAGTTAAGTCAGGTACAAGTAGAAAGAGAGTTTGCAGATGTCTTTGAGACGGTCAAAGAACAACCACCGAAATGGGAAGTTGAGTTTTGCATAGATCTTGTGCCCCGAGCGGGACCTGTTAGTAAACAACCTAGCAGGATGAAACCTACATAAATGAAGAAATTGAAGGTGCAGCCAATGGATCTTGAAGGAAGGAATTTTATCAGGCCAAGCAGTTTTCCTTGGGGAGCAGCCGTGGTGTTTGTGAAAAAACCAGATAGATCAGTTAGAATGCGTATCGACTATAGTAATTTGAATGAGAGGACGGAAAAGAACAAGTTTCATTTGCCAAGAATTGATGACCTATTTGATCAGTTGAGTGGATCCAGATTGCTTTTCCATTTGGATTTGTGACAGATTTCCATCAATTAAGAGTGGCAGAGGACCTATGTAGTTAATGCCCCGCTATTATCCCGCTATAACCCTGCTATATCTCATAGCGGATTTCTACTGCTACGATTTTTCCATATAGCCCCAGAATATAGCCTTTCCGCTTTAAGCCCCGCTATTTCCGCTATATCCCGTTATTCCCGCTATATTCCACTATTTCTTCTATATCTTCTTTAATAAAATGAAATGAAAATTTTCATTTATACATTATAAAAATTATGAAACTAATTTATTTGATTTAATTTTTAATATATTTTCAAAAATGAACATACTCTAATATTCTACTAAATCTAATTATGTTATATAACAGTTTTACGTTTATTTAAAGTATATTCGCACATGTTTTTATTTAAAATTATTTATGTACTAACTATAATTCAATTTGAATGATAATTTTTCATTTAATTACCATTTATATATTTGTAAAAACATTAAGTACAAGTTTTATATGCTATTTTAGAGCTATCCGCTATATCCCGCTATATCCTCGCTGTATCCCCGCTATGACTTTTTGTACCTCCACCACTTTGAATCTGTCGAGCGCTTTAACTACACACCAAAGAGGACAACATTCCTTTGACAACACTTTGGACTAGATATGGTTCGTACGTGTTGTTAGTAATGCCATTCGGGTTGACGAATGCACTTGCTTTCTTCACGGATTTGTGAACTAAATATTTGGACAGATTCATGCTGGTGTTTATAGATGAAATTTTGGTATAGTATAAGGATGAAAGAGAGCATGAAGATCATCTTAGAGTTGTGCTTGAGATGCTGAGGCAGATTCAACTAAAGGAAAAGTTTTCCAAGTGTCATTTTTGGAAGAAAGTGGTTAAGTTTCTTGGTCATGTGGTTTTTGAGAAAGGGTCGTCAGTCGATTCTGATAAGATCGAAGCTATTAATAATTGGAAGAGACCAGAGATGGTGGTCTACAATAGAAGTTTTCTTGGACTTGCTGGATACTACCAGAGATTTATCAAGGATTTCTCGCAGATAGCACTGCCTTTGACTAAGATTACCAGGAAGGAGGTGAAGTTTGTTTGGTCTGACAAATGTGAGAAAGCATTCCTTAAGTTAAAGCATTTGTTGTCCAATGCACCAGTTTTAGTAGTTCAAGACGAAAACCAAGGGTTTGTGATGTATACTGATGCATGCAGAACTGGATTGGAAGCAGTATTGATGCAGAAGGGTAAAGTTATTTCCTACGCATCCAGATAGCTTAGAACGCATGAAGTGTGGTATCATACTCATGATTTGCAGTTGGCAGTAGTGATCTTCGCATTGAAGATTTGGAGACATTATCTCTTAGGGGACCGGTTTGAACTTTATACCGACCATAAGTCTTTACAATATTTATTCTCTCAGAAGGATTTGAATATGAGATAGCTTAGGTGGCTGGGTTTTTGGATGCTTTTGATTTTGGCATGGAGTATGCACCAGGGAAAGGTAATAAGGTAGCTGATGCTCTTAACAAAAAACATCAAAATATGGTGTTAGCTATGTTGGTGGAGTGGAAGGATTTAGAAGCATTGGCTAGTGTGGAGTACAGTTAAGATCGACTGCTAGTTCTAGTCAGAATACCACCATGTTGTCTTACTTAGAAGTCCGACCAGTATTGGTTAGGAGGATTGCTTCTAAGCATAAAGAGGGTCCAGTGTTAGCCGAGGGGATCAGAAGGCTTGAGGTTGAACTATGATCGATGATTTGAAAGATTTTTGTCTGGTCCAGAGAGGATGGTTGAGAAAGAAGGGACGACTATATGTTCCAGATGCTGAGAACTTGAGGAAAGAAGTTCTTGGGGAATGTCATCGATCCAAGTTTATGATTCATCCTAGCGGGACCAAGATGTATCAAGATATGAAGAGGAGCTTCTATTGGGAAGGTATGAAGAGGGATGTTGGCTTGTGGTTAGCAGTGTGCAAACTGTCAACAAGTGAAAGTAGAACATCAAAAGCCGAATGGGTTGCTTGAACCTCTAAATACTCCAGTTTGGAAATGGGATTTGACATACATGGATTTATAGACGAGTTACCAAAGTCAAATGGAGGAAATGAAATTATATGGGTTATAGTGGATAGGGTGACCAAGTGTGCCCTTTTCATTCCAGTTAAGTCAATCAGACGGTACCTGTTCTAGCCAAGCTATTCATGAAGAACATAGTTAGATTACATGGAGTTATGAGTAGCACAGTCAATGACAGAGATGCTTCGTTCACGAGCGATTTTTGGAAGAGTCTACATGATGCGTTGAACAATATGCTCAAGATGAGTACTGCATATCACCCTCAGACAGGTGGGCTGACAAAGAGAGTCAACAAGACGATCGAGGATTTATTAAGACATTATTTATTGGACTTTGGTGGATTTTGGGAGGACCACCTACATTTGGTTGAGTTTTCCTATAATAATAGTTATCAGACTAGTACGGGAATGGCGCATTTTGAAGATTTGTATGGAAGGCCATGCAAATCACCAACATGTTGGTTGGAGACTAGAGACAGATTAGTCTTAGGTCTAGATTTGGTTAGGGTGGCGTCAGAGAAGATTGAGTTAATCCAAGAAAGGATGAAGGAAGCTTAGTCCAGGCAAAAAAATTACGCAGATAAGAGGCGTAAAGACCTAGAGTTCTCAGTTAGAGATAAGGTTTTTATTAAGGTGTCATCGATGAAGGGTGTGGTATGATTTGGAAAGTCAGGGAAGTTATCCCTGAGATATGTTAGACCATTCAAGATTATAGAGACGATTAGGAAGCTCACATATAGAATAGAGTTGTCGGGCAGTATGGTAGGTGTCCATAATGTATTTCATGTGTCTCATCTTCATAAGTATGTGCATGATCCAAAGACTACTATTCCTCTAACAATGTTGGAAGACTTGATAGTAGATCCTAATTTGACTTTTTGTAGACAACCAATTCAAGTTGTAGCAAGAGATGAGAAATGATTGAGGAAAAAGACTGTCGGGTTGGTGAAAGTTCAATGGAGCGACAACGAGAAGGACTGTACTTAGGAGACAGATGACAGGATTAGAGACATATATCTCGATCTGCTTTGAGGGTATGTCTATATTAGATTTATATAGATAGCTCCTAGTCAGATAGGCTAGTATGGTTGTTAAGAGTTGTTATAGACGATTGCTATGTTTAGTGTTTAGTCTTATTGAATTTCGAGGAAGAAATTCTTTAAAGAGGAGCCTGTAACATCCCTAATTTTTGATAACATTATTCAAGAAATTTAATTAGACAAATTAAATAGAATAATGGAGATAAAGGGATTGAGATTTGGATAAAACATATAGGGTCGTGCTTAGTAATAATATAAATGGGATTAATTTGGCTTGTAAGCTAATTAATGTACACATGTGCATATTAGTAAATAGCCATACCTCCTCATACTCACGGCCACACACTTTTGTAACTTCCCATTCACGTTTCACTTTTCATTTTTCACAAATGAAAATCAAAAACCTAAATTAGAGTCGGCCATTAACAAGGAAGAAAAGAGCAAGAATTCAATCTAAAGCTAAGGTCAAAGCTAGGAAGGATTAATTAACAACAAATCTCAAATTCCTTATTATATTACGGTGAATGATAATCCTAATCATCTCTATTTTGTTTTCAATCATATGGTTTTGGATTTATGAATTAATCCACTTTATGATGATTTGAATGATGATATGCTTGGTATTATAACATGTTTGATTTAATATCACATTGTTTAAATATTATATGCATGTTTTAAGGAATAACTGGTAGTAAATGATTTTAGAATGCCATGAAAAAATTATATGTTATGTGAAACATGATTTTTGAATTGGGTTCCAATGTTTATAATTTTTCAAGCCATAGAGAATTTATTATGAATTTTTAAAGAAAAATATGTATTATTGGGTTTAGAAATTAATTCGGTTATTATATGATGAATTTTGGGTCTGAAATTTATATATGTTATATAACATATTAAAAGTGAATTTTTGTGATTTTTGGGGATCTTTACTAAGAGATTTATTATGGAAATTAAATTATTTTTAAAGGAGGACCTAAATGTTTTAATTGTTATTAAATGGGAAAGGCTTCTTTGTTAAAATTAATCATGTTATATATCTGAAGTGGCAATTATTTGTAAAATAATTTGAAAAGTTAAGGCAACCAATTAGTTGTTTACAAGTACGCAAGTTAGTTACAAAGAATTTACTTTATTCGATAAAAGCAGCCTTTTACCTAGAAAAGTAGGTTCCGCCTCCTTTAGAAGTAGCTTTCGACCCAGAGCTTCCGCCTTCAATCAAGTCGAAACCTTCTAGGTTGAGACCAATGAAGCCGAAACCAATACACATGATATCACTTTGTTGGCACGTAGTGGATTGGAGAAAAAAGGAAGGTAGGGTGTCGAAACATAGCTTCCAATAAGGTCTTTACCATGGTTTTGTTTTCTAAAGAAAAGTGCTTGCCTACTTTATTATATGCTTTCGAAGGGATCGAGATGGATGCTTTCAAAAGTGTTCGAAAGGCAGGGGCTTAATGTTTTGGGAATAGGTTTTTATGCTTTCGAAGGAGGGTATCCAGTGAGGTCAAAAGCAAGGTTTCGAAGGAGTCGAAAGGTTTTATTTTTCAAAACGAGTAACCCAAACACATTTTTAAGGAAAACCCCATGGCTAAAATTAAAGGAGATTTGTAATGGTTTTAAGAAGAAACTTTCCTTAATAAAATATTAGGTTAAAGGGATTAACCATGTATTTATGAAAATGATTTCAGGGATAAAACCCACAGGAGTGGTATTGCTATGTTGTTATGTTGTTCTGCTTGCTTCTTCAAATATAAATATATTCGCACTATAACAGACCCATAACTACATTTTAGGGATAAAGGGCAAAAGAACCAGCTAGGTTGACCCAGTAGTGAATACAAATAGATTAAACTTCTGAATGAGTAGAATTGCATCCAGGAGGTCAGGAAGACCAGAATATTGGATGCCTAAGTATAGAAGTTGTTAGGGAGACATGTTCATAGTGCACCCATGAAAACTATGATTGAGAAGTTATTGGAGTTACCAATAGGTTCATAATGATCCCATGATAATTATGTTATAAAGAGTAGTTGGTAGGGGCCAATTAGTTTGTAGTGCGCCCACGAAAACTATATCCGGATTAAGTTATTGACAATTGTCAATATGTTCGTAGCCAACCCATGAAAACTTGGATAAGAGAGAAGTTATCAAAGTCACCAATAGGTTCAAGGGTACCCATAAATTAATAGAGTTAATTAGCAGAGGCCAAAAGGTTCATAGTGCACCCATGAAAACTATGAAATAGGTAGGTTGTCCACATATTGTACAAAGATTATTAGTAAGCGCATGAAAACTAATAAGTTAATAGTGACCCTAGAAACTATAAATATGACAAGGAGTCAATTAGAAAGGGGTTGGGAAATCCAAAACGTTTTAAATTATACGCATATCATCGTAATATTTTGAAATGACTATTATTTTAACTATTGTGAATGCAGGAGCACAGTATATGGTTTTGTAAAGGTTTTAAGATAATAGTAAGGGGAAAATACATTCCTCCAAGCAGCGTGGTATCACTAGATATCTAAATTATTTGAGATGGTAGATTATTATTCATACTAGGCTTTATGCCTGATTCAAAGTTTTTGTTTTTCCCTTAAACTCTCAAGTACTCAATTGATTTTGAGTAGGTTGAGAGTTATGGTTTTCAGGTGTTCTTTTAGACGAATAAAGCTTTCGGTAACGTGCAGGAGGCATGCTAGCTACTTAGAGTTCTTTTATTTCCACTGTTTTTGGTTATAAAAGCCAACTAGGTACCTTATTTTATACTCTAACCATCCAAAGGGGCATCCTCATATGTCGCTCTTGACGTATTTTATAATAAGTATATTTTGTCTTAATGTGGTCTATGCTCTGGGATTATGTAATTGAAATGGAATGTAGACTTTGTTTGTTGTTTTAATATTTTCCATATTCTTGCATTTTTGTGTATCGATGTATCTAACATTGCCGTATTGGGTTGCCAAGGATTAACAACTATGGATGATTGCAGCATCTGTAGCCGTTAGTTTTAGACCTCCAAGTAAGGGGATGTTACAACCCACACGTTATCGTAGAAGATGGAAACATTCGAGTGTATGCTTATCAGTATGCATGCCTTTTTTCTTAAAAGAAAAGGAAACCCATCAATTCTGTTTGAACGAACACCGACCAACTCAAACTACTGCTCGGTTGAGAGCCGACCTAAAACTGTCCTCGATTAATGGCCTATCCAAAGGAATTATAGCATGGAACTGATGGAATCAGTATTGAAGCAAAGTATGTTACTCACCTGGTTATGGAACGACTTTGGATTGAAGAGTGGAGATGGATTGAGTACTAAAGTGAATTGATGTTGCAATGGAGGATCGGGAGATGAAGAATCGCGGTTCTAATGGGAGGTTGGAAAGTGAATAAAGCATGTCCGGCTAGGAGGATGTGCTTTCTTATGTAAGGGAATGGTCCAGGCATCGGTCCACTATTGTACTGATCCAACCACGATAACTGGGCCAAGATATGATGACCCATGCTAGAGAATGGAAAATGCACATCTACCAAGGAACGATTCAACAAAGCCTAACTTGCAATCTAAAAGCTGAGCTTTGGAGGGCAAGTGATGTGGGCGTTTATGCTCACGAATTTTAAGCTAGATAGAAGTCAATAGAGAGCATGAATAGAAGGCAAGGAAGTATTGAGTTCTTTTAACCATTTTCTCCTATGCTTGGTACCCTTGAGTATCGACCGGGTTTGTTGGGTCGGTACCCCATGGGTGTCGACGAGGATTCTTAGGCCGGTACCCATGGTTATCGACCTAGTTTCTTTGGCCGGTGCTTCATGTACTTAGGTCCATGCCACCTTGGTTTGAACAAGAAGATGCCAAGCCGGTCCAACCACGCACCCCATGAACCAGGAGGCACCGAGCCAAATAGCATTACAATCGAACTTGGACAACATCCCAACCACAACCATCCAAGTCGGACCAACACCCCCACCCCCGTACCAAGTTCTCAATCATCCTTGCATTGTAAATATGGTTGGAAATCAGCATACATTTAGGAGACTATCAAGCATATTCCATGTTCCTATGAATATTCCTTTCGGGCGAGATATACATGGAAATATAATAATTTGCCACATTCAAATCCACCCCTATAAATATCCAAGCATTCATCATTTACAGTGATGACTTTTAAAGATTTAGAAGATCTTCACAACATCTTTAGTAAATAGAGCATCCGGATCATTTTTTCTATTAGAAATCATTGTACTTGTAATCAAGTTCTTGTAAAGGGTTGATATAGTAGAAAAGAAATAAAAAATGAATAGTGGAAGTAGGCTATATATGGTTGAACCACTATAAATCTAGTGTACTTTACTTTTCCTACTTATTAATCTTTAATTAATCTTCTATGAACATCTATTGGAGGTGTTTGCCTATTTTTTATGCAAACAGGAATCTATAAGATAGATAACATTGGAAGAAATTTTCTTTAGAGGTGGGAAATTTCATGTAGTAGCAACAACTTCCTTGTTAATTTGGAAAAGGTCTATAAATCCAAAGAGAAAGGGGACTTATAAATCTTAAACCTTCGTAATCTTAATGTATCATTATTAGTTAAATAGCTTTGGAAATTTAACGATAATAAAGAAAACCTAATTTTGAAAGAAATAATTTCAAACTAATTGTAACTTCCCCATTTTTAAATCAAATTTAAATTGGTGATTAATTTAATTTTTGGAATTAGATTGTGAATTAATTTGATTTTTCCAAATTAAATAAGATATGTGCTTATTTATTTATATAAATATATTATAATTTGAAATTTGAATTTGAAATTCGATAATAAATATTTTAGAAATAAAATTGGATTTATTAACTTTATGTTTCCAAGGAACTAATGTATATGAATATTTATTAATGTATAGTTTGGATTTCAACCATTTCCTTATTAAGTAGTATAAATATAAATAATTGAAAATGTATGAATTTAAATGTAAAATAAGTAAAAATAAAAGCTTTAACATACATGTATATGTATCTTTTGAAAATAAAAATTGTTTGTATATATAATAGATATTTTAACTTAAGTTAAAAAGTTTAAATAAGTTTAATAAAAAGGCTTAAAACCCTTTTCTTTTATACTTGAATAAATAAAGTTTGTATATAAATATATATAAACATTTGTAAACATAATACATATATTAATAAATGTATGAAAATATAAAAGTATAAGTACAAAAATATAAATATAATACCTATGTAATTATATTACATAATTTATAATAGCATAAAAGGTTTAAAACATAATTAGTAAATTTATTAATAAATGAGACAAGGTTTTAAACACAAATTTCATGCGTTGAACATTTGTGAGATTATTAAAACATGTATTTGCATTTGTAGGCTTTGCATGCCATAGAATTAATAAGTGGCATTCTTTTAATTTGAAAATGTGAATAAAAATCAAGGTGTTTAAACCTGGCTTCATCTTTTTCTCAATTCTTTTTCCTTCATCTTTCTAAACTAAAAAGAAAAAAAATTAAAGGAAATCAAACAAGCAACAAAACCTGAACCTGAAAACAATCAAACAAAGGCAAAGAAAAGAAAATCCAGACCTGAAACAATTGAAACAAAGATTTTTTTTCCAGTTTTCAAAAACCTGGAAGTTCAAGTCCAAAATTTTGAAGAAAAAAATTCAACATCAAAGCATCTTAAACTTGGAAACAGATTTAGCTAAAAGAAATGCAAGATCAACAATATCAAAGCACAAATCAAAACAAATCAAAGTTTTAGCTTCAATATATCAGGTTCCAGGAAAACAAATCAAGCCTGTCTCTGTTCCAAGTACATGTGAGAAAACTTTCAAACCTTAACCTATTTTGTTGCATGTGAGTAAACTTCATTTCTCCTCTTGATTTTGTGTACCTGTGATGATGATGACTTGAAAATAGTTGTATGAAAAATGTGATTGCATGCCTGAGATTTTGGTGTATACATGATTGTATACAGGTGTGTATAAACCTCTGTTTAAAAACTTACAAGTTTTTAAACAAATTCAAACTCAATTGCTACTCCTCAAATCTATTCTTGGATGTGACCTCTGAATGAAAAGTGATATAATGAATGTGAATTCATTTTTAAAAATAAACTCAAGTGTTTAAATTTAGTAATTATCACAAAAATGATAAGTTACAGTAGAAATCAATTATAAGTAAAAATTCAATGGTCATGAATTTGTGTTTAGATTTTATATTTTAGTTCATATTAGAAACATAATGATTTTTGGAAATGGTTTCATGATGTTTAGGCTTTTATAAGTCGAGATATCTTGAGATGACCAGTTTCTGTGTTTTTATCAAATTCCGATCATCGACGAAATAATGATCGTCGCAGTCAAGGCTAGAGGTGGTATGGAAGGGGGCGATCGAAGGAAAAATAATCGCTTAATTTTTAGATGAACGTGGTGGCGTATCAATGGTGATCTAGGTGTGTCGATGTTGATTTCGAGAATAATTCGTCGGCGTGGCGGCATCGGACTCGATCACATAAGGAGGGATCGATGCTGGAGTTCGAAACGCGGCCCTGGATGAAGCGGCTGAGTTTTTGGTGGTGAAGTTCATCCTCGGTAGTGTGTTTTGATCAATTGGTTAGTTCCAGTTTTCAATCGATCGACTTGATTTCGATTTGAGTCACTTTTGACAGAACTGGGTGGTTGTTTGGGTTGAGTTGATCATCGTTGACATGTCGAAGGTAGCATGGTCGGTCGGAGATAGACGGGGTGGCGTGCACCGTGCAAATGTGCACGTTTGTTTTTTCTGGGTTGTGGATCGAAGAAGAAAGGTAGATGCTCGGGATGGGCTCGAGGAAATGAAGCAATGACTCGAAGTCGCGATGATGCGGAGTTTTTCTTGAGTTTGGGCTCGAGGAAAATGAATGTTGGCTCGGGTTTCACTCGAGTCGTCTCGGGTTTGACAATTTTACAGTTCAAAAATTTAAAATAAAACAAGTTTTTATTCAAATTTTAGTTAAATCAAGTTGTAAACCTTTTCTGACTCATTCTTAGAGAATAATAAATGTTTTTAATTTATTTTTGGAATTAGGATTAAAGTAAATTATTTTAAAATTAATTAAGTTTAAACTTAATTAAGAAATTAATTTAAAAGAGAATGATGTTTAAAATTGTTGTTTGATTTTAAAGTCTTAAGTTAATTTATGGATTAATATTAATTTTGTTTCAAAGATTTAAGATTTAAAGATTAAATGTTTTTTTAATTAATTGATGAATTATTACTTTGTGTAACTAAATTTAAGTCAACTACTTTGTGTAATTGATTTAAAAGCTAATTACTTTGTGTAATTAAATTAAAGTTGTTTACTTTGTGTAATTAATTTAAGGCTAATTAATTATTGTGATTAAAAAGGAATGATGTAATTAATTAAAGGATTTATTAATTAAGATTAATTAATGTAAAGTAATTAAAGGTTAATTAAGTAATTAAAGTTTAATTACTAAAAGGATTAATTACTTAAAGGATTAATTAATTGAGGTGATTAATTAACTAAGAAAACTAATTAAGGATAATTAATTAATAATTAATTAATTTATGTGATTAACTAAAGGTTAATTTATTGATTAAGATTAATTAATAAACGTAATTAAGGGTAATTAATTACTTAAAGATAATTACTTAATGAAAGTAATTAAGGATGATTAATTAATGATTAAAGTTGATTAATCAAGTGTTTTAAAGGATAATTACTTAATGTAATTAATTTATGATTTATTAATATAAATGACTAGGGATAATCACTTATTGTTATTAATTAAGGATAATTAATTAAATGGTAATTAATTATGGGTTAATTAATTAATTACGGAAAATCAACTAAAAGGTAATTAAATAATAAAGGTTAATTATTTAATGATTAATGGTTAATTAATTTATCATTAAAGGTTAATTAATAAGTGATTAAAGGATAATTAATTAAAATGATTTGTAATTGATATTAGTTAACCGGGATTTATAACTTATTCATAAGTAATTAATTCGGTTTTAAATTAATCAGATGACTAGTTGATCTTACTTATGGATGTTTGGATTACATGGAATGCTTTGAATTGTTTCATATCCTAGATATGTGATGCTTTGTGATATGAGTTATTTTGATTTGAGCTGTGATGAATGTAATTTATTTATCTGTGATGAATTTATGTTATTTATCTGTCAATCTGTGAATGAAGATAAGCGTTATAGGATTATACCGCTTATCGATATTGGTATGCTTGGATTCGTGATGATTGATGATATTGTTTTGTTGTGTATAAAACCCTTGGAACGGACTTGTATAGATGAGTTATTTTGAAGTGCCTTCAGTTCCGTTCGAACCCGGAACGGACTTGTATAGATATATGTCTGACATTACACTTTGAAATGTTAAGCTGGTTTCTATTAAATACATTTCTGTTTGGTGTCGAAGAATTTATTTTCTTAGCTTAACACCCTCCTCTCAGACGTACGAGCACAGAGGTTATGTAGTTGATGGTTACTAGTAATACATTTCCAATTTGGTAATGTGGCATGCTGAGTGTTGCTGATCATTTGTTGATCAAAGCATTACTTTTGTGAAAAGCGAAGCTTTGTGGATGAGACCTCGTCAGGACCTCACAACCCAAAAATGGTCGAAACAGGAATGATACAACAAGGTTATGAGGGTTGTGCTATTTAGGGTATGTCCATTTCCTTATGGATAAAAGTGGTATCATAGTATGGAGCCCACATACTTAACTTATGTGGTTGCTGTAATTTTATTACTTTGTGGTTGTTGGTGTAGAGGTACCTCGGATAAAGGTCGGTGACGACCGGGGGATGGCATACTCATGTAGTAGTTACCTAGTTACAGAGGTAACCAGCCTTGTGTTGGCAGAGAGCTGGTTAAGTTCTCGGGGCATCCCTCCAGAGGTGTACCCATGTGGCATAGGAAGTTCCTTAGCCTGACCATTGTTGGAAATCCAATCATCCAATATGTGCCTTGTACGGTTTTAGTTGTAGAACCTGCCATCTAATATGGTAGCTATAGTAGGCATGCTATAATGGTACGTATGCTGGCTGATATTAATATTATACTTGCAAATGTTTTCTACACTATGCACTAACAATAATAATATCAAAAGGATTTTCACGTATCAAGCATGTTTGACTATCATAAGGAGAAATCTACTCCAATTGTGCGCTTGCATTGTGTGTGTGCGGGGAGGCCTTATGGTGGTTTCATTTTCCAAAAAGCATAGCGAATTTCTCTTAATTTATTTTGTTTGTTTTTGTTCAAAAAAAACTGTTTCTGTTTGCTCACACCAGTCCCATGACTGACCTGGAGTTTATTTCTCCCTTTCTAACTCTAGATGCCCTCAATTTTCCACACGTGTAGCCTTGAATCATATTTTCAGATCATCAGCTAGTAGATATAGATTCGGTAGCCTTCATCTTTCTGTTTGGAAATCTTTGAATTCTTTTGTCTTCTTCGAAGCCGTTTGGATTTGGCGATTGCATTGTGTCGCATTCATGACTGACCTTGCTTAAGACAATGTGATGATGGTGGATTGAGCTTGTTGGTTTGGGAGTTCTTTGAGCTTTTGGTTTTGGAGATGGAAGGCTTTAGAGTTTTGGAGCGATGATGCATTATGTTGGATTCACTCTCTCTTGAAGACCATATTGGTGATATTGTTCCGCTACTGGGTGTTATCTCTTCCGCTGTTGGTGTTGTTTGGTTCCGCTGTTGTATATTTATATATCTCTGATGTTGTATCAGATATTGTATCCATTGTTGTGTCAACGATATATTATTCATTTGTTTTTCCACTGTGTTGTTGTACTTAATGTGTTATAAGCTCCGGAGAACCAGATTTGACGTTTGAATCTACGACATTCGAATACGGGTGAAGTATTTGGATATCGATTTTCGAAGGTCGGGTTAGGGTCGTTACACTAATTCTATAGTGGTTCTTACAACCTCCACCATATCACAGCTAATCTTAACATGTCTCAGTTCCAAAAATCCACCTTAAATTTCTTTAATATTTTTAACCTTGGCATAAACAATATAGTTCACTCAACTAACAACACATCTTTTACGCATGATAGATGGATTTCTGCTATACCCTTGAGAATTGAGTTCAAGGAATTTTCTGAAATTTGTAACTTCAAAAATGCATCTATTCTTGAGGTCTCTAGACCTAATAATGTTTCCTATAGAACTTCAAGCTTGAACATGCTCTTGAAGGTCCCCCTTTGATTCAATTTGCATCTCTATGCATTAAGCTTGGGTTCTATAACTTAGATACTAAGACTGACACTAAAGTTTTGTGTTAGAAAAATTACAAAATATTCTCCTCAAATTTTTTCTACAAATTTTTAAATTTTTCTGGGCTTAAGCAGAAGATCTTTAAAATTATCTGAAAATCTAGCTAATCTTACAGAATAATTTAAACATAATTGAGTTCCTAAACAAAAAGAACTTATCTATAGGTAAGAAATACAATTTCTGTAATTTGAACATAGAAAACATAACACACTTGTATTATAACTATCCCTTAACTACTCTATTCTTGTAAATACTTACAATTTTCGACTTCCACTTAACCAACATCGAATTTATTTGTGACTATTACTGGACTGCCCAATGTTCTAATGTACTAAATGTTATAGACCCTTATCGATACCATCTTAACTGTTGCTAGTTGGTACCTGTGGTTCGAAAGATACAAAAGAATGTTCAATAATGTCAACACCCCATCTAATAACCTAATATAGACGACCACGCTTTTCTACTACAGTTGGATGGCAAACCCCACTTATAATCAAGCAATAACTTTTTTTCAAGGATGTCCTTAAAAAGGTCAAAAGTCACATTGATATCTTAAGAATAAAAATCACCTAAAATGATTATAGACTCAATAGGATCTTAAACAGTGACCTAGCTGGCTCTTTTCATGAGGACACTCACTCAAATGTTATGCTCTTAACAGTGAACTAGATTAATTTTGGAATATATATGTATATAAATATCTTTTACACATACATATATATGTGATGGGCTCATGCATTTTGTTAAGCTATTTCAGGTTAGGTTGGCTGCTTGGATTGTACTCTCTTTGCCATGACATCATTAAGAAATTTTTTTTTCACGTAGAATAAATGTCAGTGGATGCTTCTTAATGGAACACTATAGAGTTTGTTTTTTGAGAGAGCTCGTGGCTGAGATGATGTCATGTTGTCTGAGGTGTATTTTCTACACTTCGTACAATGCAGATTACCGTTCTGGCTTTTCTTTTTCGCTGTCGAGTATGGTCTTAGCTAGTGGTTTCTTGTTGCTCCTTGACTTATATTTATTACGCTTTAGTAGCAACCTTTTATGTATATATATTTATATTAGACATCGAGTGGGTTTTTTCTTTCTTTTGTCTTCACTATACGGGACATTTGTTCTACCTATCAGGCTTGTTGGCAGCATATTTTTTAAATTTATAATAAAATTATATGAGTTCTCTCATCCTCGAAAGATCACTCATTTCTTTCAAAAGTAACAGTCATTTTTGAAGTAAATTATTACTCTGAGGCAAATAGTAATATTGTTTTGTTAGAAATAGTTGGAAGTATATGATTAGTTCTAAGATAAAGAATAATAATATAGTACTAAAATATTTATAGTTGATTATTATTTTGAGTTAAACAATAATCTTATAACTCCAAGATGTTTGCAGTGGATTATTACTGTTGTTGTTAAGATTGAGATAAATAATACCAACATAGCTTTAGGATATTTATAGTGTATTATTATTATTTTTGTGATACCTAATGCAATTTTACATAATTATAATTTATTATTGTTACTTTGAGAAAAGCAAAACATTATAGTTTAAATATAATTATTATTGGGATTAAAAATATAACATGGTTATGAGAATTGATGAAGAATATTGGTATTATAAAGTTAAATAATAATAAAATGATTTTAGATATTCGTTATGCTTATACCTATTACTATATATTTACATATATAAAGATGCAAGAAATAATTATTTTAAACATAGTGAGCTGATTTTATAATTAATACGTACGAGACTATTTTGTTAGATCCTATTATGTTTATAAATGAAATTTTTAGCATGACATTGATTATACTACCAACTCATGAGCAGATTTAAATCCTAATATATAACCTGAATATGCTATAGCAACCTTTCTATTTGATTTGTCCCATTTGACAATGGCTGAATTTGGTAAACCTTAAAAAATTATAAGCAGATCTTAATGGGCCTATGTAAACTATTAACTTGCATTAGATCCAGTCAATATTTGAAAATAATATCTTATTTCATTTTAAATTGTTTATATTTATATATTTTATTTGTTTAAATATGATATAATATTATAACAGTATAGATAATAACCGTAAAACATATGTACATATATACACTAAGATTAATATATATATATATATATATATATATGTTATACATATATATTTTACCTATACATATGCATGATGAATTCTTATACATATCAAGGGAATATAAATGCTTAAGTATACACACTTGTTTAGATATACTAAGATATGTGCATAGTATTTTGTGCATAAATATTCTTAATACCACACATATATAGTTTAAACATATATATACACACACACGCACACACAAACATATACATACTTACATACATACATACATACATACATACATACATATATATATATATATATATATATATATATTGTAACATCCTGGAATTTTATCGTTTTAATTATGAATATTTAATCAATTTTAAATATTTAAATAATTGGTGTTTAAAAATATTAATAAATTATATTCAAATATGAGGATCATTTAAATATTTGAATGGTAAATTAGATACTGATTAAATCGATTTAATATCCTTAATTAACTCCTTTGAATTAATAAATAATAGTGGTGAACTCATTTTATAAATATATTTATAATAATAAATGCTTCGAATAGATAACAAGAAAATCAATTGTTAATAACACGACATGATTTTTAATGATATACCTTTATTTTTATTTATTTGATTATTCCATAATTTTTAATTTCAAAAATATTAAAACTATCATTTGTTGTATTTTATGACAAACGATGGTATTTTTATAATTACACAGAATGAAATAATCTGTGTATTTTATTGTTGATTTGTGATCATGTCACATTTTGGGGCACGATCGTATTTTTATTTCTATCACTCATTGTTCGTATGCTAACAAAATATTGTGTAGCGGAATACTGCACATCTTACTTTTCAAAACTTTTTAAAATTCAAAACAAAATTCAAGATTTTCTACTTGCATTAATAGTGATGTGCATTTTGATATGATGATGGCTTGAAATTTTTAGCTAGCTTGGGTTAGAAGCAAAATAATTGTTTCGTTTATAAAGTGTGTAAAATCAATACTTAGAACATTTTCCCATTTCATTTTTCCACTTAGCCTCATTTTTGTCATCTTTCCCTCTTCTTTCTATTTTCCAGTAAACAAAATAATGGACTCAAGTTTTAAAAATCAATATGAATTCACACACTCAACGAAAAAAATATAAAGTTAGCTTCTTTGAGATCATATCGATGAGATCCACAAGTCCTTGTAGTTTGGTTGAGTTTGGTGATGTTTTGGGTTGATTGACAATTAGACGTGAGCTCGGTGAAACCAGGGTTTTGCTTTGCATGAGATTGAGGATGAATTAACTTAAAGCAAAGGTGGATTAGAGTTTGTGGTGACAAAGAGAGTTGGAGGCCATAATATGGTGGGTTGCAATCGAAGATGGGGTGATGCAATATTTTTTTACCATGAATAGAATGAGCATATCACGTTTTTTCAAGGAGGCACCGGAGTTGTGGTAGTCGGGTGCAGGTGGAAGCTTACGCAAGTTGGAAGTCGGCAGCGAAGTCGGATTAGTGTAAATTAATTATTTTAATTAATCTAATTGAGTAATTAGTGTAAATTAATTATTTTAATTAATCTAATTTTTATAAAATCAATATCTCACTCATTCGAGGTCGGATTTGGACGTGGTCTTTTACGTTGGACTCGTATTGACGTTATCTACACGATGGAATTTGATTCGTTGAATTTGGAGCTAGTAGAATTATATGCTAAAATTAAACGTCGTTTGATTTTAGATCGAACTGGAATGCGAAAGCTTCAACCGAAAATTCGATGAATTAACTCACCTTTAAATATACTATATGATATCAGTGTTACTATAGATTGTTGTTAAATGCATGGATGACAGTTTATTGATGGTTGTTTGAATTGTTTGGGTTCCTGCTCTGGAAAGCGGATGACACATTATATGATTTATAAGGAACCCATATGATTATATATTATTGTTTGATCTCGCTTGATATTGGATAGCATAGATAACCACTGTGTTGTAAGAGACAAAAAAGAAGTTGGAGTGTTTTCATAGCATTAGGTTGCTGTGGGATACTACGAAGTGCATATATTTATATATAAAGAGGGACCCCTAATGGGTTTCTCGCCAATATTGATTTATTTATCTTCTTATATTGCTTATATTGATGTTTGGTTGAAATATTTATGACATACTATTTAATTTGTGTAAGTGTCATTATAGCGGATATCGCTATACTATCACTTATGAAATAACATCTTCTTAAACCCATGTGTGTGTTAAACTTTTTCTTATATTTTTACAAATTAAATATTTGGTCGCTCTTTAGCACTTTGAATGTTGTTTAAACTATATTTTCAAATATATTAAGAATTTTGAAAATAAATGATAAGTATTGATTAATATTTATAAAAGAAGTTATAAATATTATTAATTATCTTCTGGAATAATTAAATTTTTTCAGTTTATCAAAAGATTGTAAAATTTATGTGTTATCTTTCGGGATAATTAATATTGTTGTAAATTTATAAATGATTGTAAATTTGATTATTTATCTTTCAAGATAATTAATGTTATTTTAAATTTATAAATGATAGTTTATAAATGTGGAAATCTTAAAAAGGAATGTTTTGAAACAAAGCTAAGTGTAAATTATTTTGGGGTTTATAGTAAATTATTTTCCAATGACATTCGTTTTTGACCCTTCTTTTTTATACACTTAGAAATATAATTTGAACTTTAACAGAATATTTTTATAGAGTGTTTTTAAAGTGTCTTACAAATATCTATGATGTGAAAATTTAGCACAAGTAAGAATCAAATGTCTTAAAAGCTTGATTCATATATTGGTAGAAAGTGTATGCGATTTAATTCCCATATATGATAATTCGTTTATTTTCAATAGTTTATTTCTTGACTATCAATTCCAATATCCTACTTTGTATTTCATCGATTCAAGATGAATTTTGTTGCTCGTTTGGGCCATTTATACTCTTGATATTCTTAAGTTAAGAATGTCATCGTGTTAAGATAGATAGCAACACTGCCCTGTCTTTTTCGGCTTCATTGTTTTCCCTAGGGTAGTCTAGTTTATTTTCGATGGTTGATTTCTTAACTATCGATTTTGATATCCTTCGTTGTGCTACAAACTAGGACAATTTATTGCTCATTTTGAGTATTGGCATCCAACATCATAGGTAACTAAAACCAAAGAGTGAATGGGAGCAAAGCTAGTTGGGTAACAACCCATTATGGTATATTTCCATTTGTTTAGAGATTTGTTAGTAGCATGTAGGCGGTGATATGGGTATATTTGAATGCCCTCAATTTACCGGGGTCTAGCTTGGAAGTTCCTGAGAGTGATGTGTGTTTAGAATGGGCTATCAAGTATATTTTATCTAGAGGTATACTTTCGGTGTTGGGGGTGCCCCCTCCTAGTCATGTTGGATAAATTCATTCTCCTTGTTTCAGTTCGAACCTTGGACTTGATCTTTTCTTTATTGCATCCAGAAGTGCCTTGTGCTCTTCTCCATGTTTAATTATTTTTTCAATCCTTTAAGTTTGGATTTGTACATTCTTTAAGTATAGGATTATCCTTAATTGTATCCATCTTTTTGTTTGGATTTGTTTAATTTTGTTTATCCATTCTTTTATGGATGTATGTTGTTCTTGTATGTTGAAACCCCATTTCATATTTTGTAGCATGGTCCTATAATTTATTTTATGTTTACCATATGCCTTGAGTTTTCTCACACTGGTTTTCCAGACTGACTCAGGCATTATTTTATTATAATGCCTGGGTCAGGCCAAGTATTATCCAAGTTAATATTAGTGTTATGGAGCTCTTGGAAAAGAGCTGGATGTTCACCCACCTTAGTATTTTATTTTCTGCTGTATTATATTGTATAGCAATCAGTAATTGTAAGGTCGGGAAATTATAACTATCCAGCTGATGAGGTTTGTTTTTAACTATTATGTACCTTGTATGTTAGAGTGACAATTTATACTAAATTTGCTCTATTATAGTTGTCTCTTTCGCTGTACAACATGGAAAATTTCATTAAGAGGAATCAACAAAGAAAGGGGGCCTTAATGAATTTATATTTAAAAGATTGTACTCTGACCGAGGAGAGATTCTATTTCCCTAGTTATTCCTTTTATTCTACCCTAATAATCTTTCTTTTCGACGAATAGATGTTTCGTATTTAAACACCGTGGATGAATTAAGTGTCGACTTTCAATGGTCGAAAAGGTGGGTCGTTACATATATATGTGTGTTATATATATATAAATTGTAAAAAAATATATATTATATATTATATATATATATATTACCAAAGCTAATAGAGTTGAATGGAGCCTCACTGGGATCTTATTAGCAACAAAATCAAATATTACATAGCAACAAGGAAGGAAAATCAGAACAAAGAAAAAGAAGAAACACAATAGGGAATAAGTCAAACCCAAGGTCCACTAAGAATATACTCATTTAATTCCTTCCATTTTGGAGAGTAGTCATATGAGCTATCATATATCTAGTGCTCTTGGGTGAGTGATGTGAGAATACTTGTTGGTTGGTGTTTTTTCTTTATATTGCTAGGAATGTCACATTACACAGATATCTAGATACCCCCATACTATGCTTTATGTTGTATTACACCACGTAATGATGATAGTAGATTAGTGTTAAACCAAGTTTTAGTCTAACATACAAACATTTCAAAAGATATATAATATAAATAAAATTCCAAATCTTCCCATCATCAACGCTGTATATTCCAAAATATCCAAAACTATCCAAGATTCAAGTTATCCTTCTTTCGTATGCAAATAGTGAGAAATTCGAGTATATATGATTATCCATTGCCCAATGGTCGACATGCAAAAAGTATAAGTCATCTCCTTTGTTTTAGTCCAAACAATTCGATGATAGAGTCAATACGTAATTTTCTATTTCTAAAAGTCCTTATCTTCAAAAGTCCAAATCATCTTCTTCTTCATCGGTCATCAAATGAGGTTCTCAAGCTCTTGAGGGAGTTTAGAAATGTCATGTCCAAAAAGAAATCTGTATTAAGAGAGAGAAAAAAAAGAGGAACCCATTTTCATGTGAGGGTGGGTTTCTCTTTATAGTAGTTAGAGAGTGATATGGCTGGCGTGGATTGGCCGATTGAAGGTCACATATATTGGTGACTTAGCAAGATGGATGGTCTTGATGGTACCATATGTCATAATCTCGAAATTGTAGCAGTTCACATGGATCGCTATCTTAGCCATGGCATTAACAAAGGTGGAAAAGATGACATGGTTATATGGGGATGCCTTGAAGCTTCATTATATGGATTCCTTCACATTAATATGCTTCCTCTTTACATGGTTTATTTATGTTCTTTTGTGTTGAATGTCACTTATATCTTCTTTTGGCATATTCTTCAATTGACCTCTTTGACGTGGAACCACTAATATATTATAATGATTACATCTTTATGTGGCATCCTTGAATTTCCCATTTTCTTAATATAATTCCCAGTTCAATATATTCCTTCTATATTTTCAAATATTTATTTTATACTAATGTTAGCTTCATTTTCTAATGTGTGAAAGCAAACTAAATCTTAACATGCAATGGTCATGTGGATCTCATCGTGTGACAACTCTTCATCTTCTTACTATGGCTTTCATTTATTAACTTGTGATAGCCTTGTATATCCAACTTTTGATAGCTTTCTATGGTTCCAAATTGCTATGTTCTTGACCTTATTAACTTGCGATAGCCTATTGCTTCAGCTCGCGATAGGTCATGGCTATCAACATGCGATAGTTCATTCCTTCAACTTCTGATGGCTTATTTCTTCAAGTTGTGATATCTTATTCCTTTAACTTTTGATAACTTATTTCATCATCCTGAAATATCTTAATCCTTCCACTTGGAATAACTTAACTTACGATAGCTCCTTTATTCTCGACTTGTGATAGTTATCTTTTGATGGCTCTTTTATCCTTGACTAGTGATAGTGTTTATATTATCAACATGCAATGGTTTTACTTATGATGGTCTATAGCTTCAACTTGCGATGGCTCACAACTTCAACTTGTGATAGCTTATAGCATCAATCTGCGATGGCTTATAGCATCAATCTACGATAGCTTATAGCATTAGTCTGCGATGGCTTATAGCTTCAACTTACTATAGCTCTATTTCCCGATATGTGATGGCTTGTTCTCAATGTTCGATAGCCTTCAATTATCGACGTGTGATAACTTCAAAGTATGACAACCTTTAATGTGTGATAGCTCCATACTTTCAACTTCAGATAGTTTTACACCTTACCTATTTTTTGAGAATTTTGGGTGTAACAATTACCATATGCTGTTATGTGCTAACACTTTGGATGCGGGAACAGATCAGGTATGATTCTCTATACACTGTGCTTTATTTACTATATCAACTTTTATAGTATTTTAAGCTTATAGAGCGCCCACACCAGACGGTTGTCTGACTCGAGCTTTTATGTTTTGCTTCTTATTATCTGGAATACTCTTAAATGAGTAGACTAAATATCATGTATAAGATGGAGTCGTTCAAAGGATGAGCAGGAGGCTTCGCTTTTCACATATCTATTTTTGAAATTATCCGCTATATATTTGTTAAGCAGCATTGTGGAGCTTTATCGGCGCTATACTATTATTACTTAGAGACGGTTTTCATCAGAGTTTATTATCTGATGTATAAAATTTATTTCTGTTTTATATAACTATGATGAACTATTATGCCCTGATTATATGGTTCATTTTAGTTATATTATTGTCTCGTTTGTTTTATATCTATGTTATTATTATATGTTTTCCTATGCGATGTGAGATATACGACATGTTCTGCTTTAGATTGTTACTACTTTACATGATCGATCTACATCGATAGGGTGTCGTTACATTGCATACATAGTTGTATTGGGTTGGAGGTGTGTGATGTCCCAGAGTTTTAGGCAATATTTATTTAATAATCTTTGTTAATAAGTATTTAAATTAGTTTAACTATCTTCTTTTATAAATATTTAATTGCTAATAAAAGTGTTTTCTATTTATAATATATATATATTATAAATAAGAAGTCTTTGGTTTTAATTTAATAAAAGGATATGTTTTCAAATTGTAATATATATGTATGTATATATTGTGATTTGAACTTATATTTTAAAATTAAATATAATAATTTTTGAAGGCTAATATTAAAATGTTTTCAATTTATAATGTATATATAATTATATATATTGTAAATAGAAAAGCTTTGGTTTGAATTTAACAAATAAAAATATGATTTCAAATTTTAAATATATATTTTGTAATTTGGAAAGTTATGTTTAAGTTCAATTTAATACTTTTCCAAGTTATTTAAAGGCTTAATTATATTTTCAAAACACTTAAGGTAAAATTTAGTTTATTTTAAAATATATTTTAGCTTAAGTTTAAAATAAGATTTAATTAAAAGTTTATTTCTTTTGCATTAAATATTTTTTCTTTTAAAATTTAACATGAGATAATATGGTTTGTAAATACATAAAAGTTAAAAATAAAATCCATAAACATGTAAAAACATATAAATCATATAATACATTAATTTATTTAAAAACATAAGTAAAAAATAATAAATATAAACATAAATTCATATTACATAATTATAAAAGCATAAGATATTTTTAAAGTAAGGATTTATTTTTAACATTTGTAAAATAATTAAAGCATGCAATCACATTTGTCTAATTTGAGTTAACAAGTGGCATTTGCATCTTTTAAATTGAAAATTTTATAAAAGTGTTTAAAAGAATTCAAGCTGCTCATTTTTATTTCCTCTCTTCTCAAACCTTTTTCTTCCTTCTTTATCTTTAAAAAACCAAAAATAAAAACTAAAAGAAGAATTAAATCAAATATTTACAACTTCAGCCTGAACTGTAACTTCACCTGCTTCAAGCTTCAAAACCATTTCAACCAGAGGAGATTCAAATTCAACTTAACAGTATAAAGATTTCAAATTCATCAATAAAGATCCAGATCAAAGTCAAAACTGTAGATCAAAGTCTTGTATCAGTTCCAGAAGTAAAGCATAACCCTGTTTCTCTGTTATCATTTTAACTGGTGAGTAAACCTTACTTTAGAAATAGCTTTAAAATGTTTGTTAGCAGTAATAAATGTAGTAGTAATATAGTATACAATGTTTATGTGTATGTTGGATGTGAATGCATGTATTCATAAGGGTATGTCTATGGAAATATCCGTGCTTTTTTGTTCTTATTTACAGGCATCAAATTTATAAAAAATTCATGTCCCTCCCTATAATCGAATTTAGGCCTCGATCTTTAAATAAAAGATGATTGTAAGATTATAAACTTATTTTTTTTTAAATAATTTCAAAGGTTTATATTAAGAAATTATTTTTTAAATAATTTCAAAGGTTTATATGAAGAAATTATTTCAAAATAGATTTTACAGTAAATATCAATTATATGTCCAAAATCAATATTCATAATTTTGTGATTTGATTTCACAAACAAGTTCTTAATAGGAAATGATTAATTTTGATATTAAAATCAAGATTTTTAAGTTTGTATTCGTTGAGAGATTATGAGTTGATCGATTTTGGGCTATTTGTAAATTTCCGACGATCAGCATGGTGGTTGTCGACATAATCATTGTCGAAGTTAGCTGGAGAGTTGATGATTACGTGAAAAATGATGTGAAAATTTATCGATGGTCGTGGTGGCTAGGTGACAGCGATATAGGGTTTCGTTGCCTGTTTTGGTAGGTCGTATATTCGAGGCGATGGTGACGTCTAGGATTGATCAGAAGTGATCGCATGGTGGGGAGTTGGAGCTGGAGGTCGACGCGAATCTCTTGTGAGGTCGGTGAGGTTCATCGGGGTCAGGATCGATGGTGGGACGGTGGTTTTCCAATGGTGGTGGTTCCAGATTTTGGATTGAGTGACTCGGTTTCATTTGACTGATGAAATCGTCGCCCTAGGTGGATGTATGGGTAGGTGAGGTCGGCGTTGAACTGTCGATGGTCAGGAAGATGGCCAGAGGTGGTCGGAAGGTTGTGCACCGTGCACACATGCACATCAGATCTGGTCTGGCTGAGGCTTTGGGAAGAACGAGATTTTTCTCGAGTCGATTGCATGATTGACTCGAAGCAAGGTTGATACACTAGTGTCTCGTATTTCGCTCGAGAGTGTGATCGAATTTTTGTTCAGCTGGCTCAGGTTTGTCTATTTTGTTGTAATCTAGTTTTGGAAATTTTAAGGAAATCATGTTCAGTTTTTTTAAAATAGTTAGTAACTTAAATTAATTCAAGTTTTCATAGTATATTAACTAAGTTTTTAAGCAAAAGTAAATGTTAATAAGTTTCCAAACCAACAAAAATTGGTTTTCAAAGATAAGTTTTTCTTCTTCCAAGTTTAAGGTTATTAAAAATGATTAAATTTGTGAGTAATTTATTAAATCAAGTTTTAAAATGAATGTATTTTTCGTAAGGAAATAGACCAAGTTCCAAAGTAAAATCATTTAATAAGATTTTTAAACAAGTTCAAGTTTAAATATAAAAGATTTGAATGATTTAAATTTGTTTATTTTAAAAGTTATTATATTAATTATGTAATTAAATACCAATGATTTTAATAAAGTTAATGGAGTATTAAGAAATATATTAAGATAATCAATTAATTAAAAGTTAATTACTGTACGAAATTATTAGGGTTAATTAATGTTAATGATCAAAGTATAATTACTTAAGGAAAATAACTAAAGAATTATAAATGAGTATAACTAATTTAAGGATCATTAACTAGTGATTAAGAGATAATTAATGGGTAATCAATTAAGGATAGTTCTTACTTGATTTATTAAGGATAGTTAATTACTTGAATTAATTAAGGATTAATTAATCTAAGTAATTAAAGGCAATTAATTTAAGAGTGATTAATTAATGGAGGTAATTAAAGGGATGAATTACTCAATGTAATTAATTAACTTAATGTGATTAATTTAAGTTAATTCATTAGTTTAATTAATTAAAGATAATCACTTGATGATTGATTAAGTATAATTACTCACTACACCAAAATTCATTTTTAACAGCAATTATTCTCAGCGTTTATACCCTGAATGCGGTTAAAAGTTATCTTATTTGGATTATTTTTAACGTTTGAATTTTAATTAAGCCTAAATGTTTTTTAGAACGCTGTGAATGACTGTGTACTAAAAAAAACAATTGCCGCCTCTCTTCTTAATTTTTTTCGCTTTCCCTCCACTCATCCTGCATTTTCTTTTAACTTCGTTTCCTTCCATCTTCATTTTCATTCTTCGATTTCATTCTGCGAGACAACTGCAGGTGAACATCAATTTCCAGTAATTTTAACCTAGCTTCCTTCAAACACGACTTTCCTTCGAAACGTCGCCGTGTGCGCTCAAGCCAGAGGTGATGGATCAATGCTGATGCCGCCACAAAGGCCAGATCTTTGAGCGGTGATACTATTGGAAAATGGAGTCGAAAATTGGAAAAGCGATCTCACAACGAGCTGGATGAAGATGGTTGTATGGCGAGCTTAAGCAGCAGAGAATCCCACAGGTAAGTACTATAGCGCAATTCAAAAATAAGTGATGATGATTTTCATTATGGTCATTACATAGCACACTTGTCAAATTAGTTATAATCCCCCAGTTTAACAATCTGTCTGCAGTTGGTAAACACTGTAGATAGGCCATATAACTAGCGAAAGAAAAAAAATTGACCGTTTTGTTATGCCATATCAATTTAAGGTTATCATCACTAGCTGTATGGAGTCATACTCCATTCCAGACCGTGGAAAACACATATTTCCTTTTATTGCAAATTGTCTAGAAATTAGTAGCATGATCAATAGAAATTGTATCATGTTTAATTCGTGTTGCTACCTCCCTTGTTTCAGATAAAAGTTGAGGTTGAAACTGCTTATCTCATATAATATGACTAACTGTACTACTGGCTGTGTTACGTAAATAGATATTGTTCCAGCCTATTTTGTCAACCAGAGATTTATGGTTTATCCATGGGTCAAACATAAATACGTAGCTTCATTGTTGATAATAACTCGATTCATAATCAATGCAGCCATGTCACGTTGACATAAAATCAATTTCATTGTTCCAGAATAATTATTATCTATAGGTAGAACCCAAAAATTTGCCTTGGATATGACAACATATACTTTTATATAAAAATATATATTAACAAGAATATAAAATTTTGCCTTGGACACACAACAGCAATACACATTAATGATATACCAAGGGAGGAAGGTACTGAATGTTACAAACTCGTGAAAATTCTTGAAGCAGCCAAGCTTCAACTAAAGGAATGGAATAAAAACAGACCTAAACAAGAAGACCACATCAACACTCTTCAGTCAAAATGTGATGAACTATTAAAATTAATTGACGATGGAGACTCAACAGATGATATATGGAGACAACACTACCAATCTCAAAATGTGTTGCAAATCGCGACTCATTTTTGAAACTAGATTTGCAAATTCCAACTTATGATGATAAATTGATTGTCGAGTCAACTTATAGTGGTCTGATTAATTTGGGACAAAGAAGCCGCGTAAGGGTATTAATGATACTAAGCCTACAAAATTGAATTATAGTTTAAATCATAATCATTTATCTATCTTTGGGAAATCCTTATGTTTCTTATTGTTCTATGCATTTCAAATTGCTCTTTGTTGATTGATTACTTGAACTATAGGTGTGCATTAGACATCTTTGGGTTGCATTTTTAATTCTGATCGAAGGATTTGATGTTCAAATATTGGTGGCTCTTGGGTTTCAACATTGCCTATGAATATAATCATTGGTAAGCTTATTTTGATTTACTCGCTATGGTTTCCCAATGTGAAATGAATGCAAAGACAGAAAAAATGCATGGAATTTTTTTAAATAAGTATGCGAATTATTACACAATATAAAGAGAAATAAGTAGCAATATCTCCAAATTATTAGACACTGATGCAATATTCCCTCTTGGAGACTACCCTATTTGGTTCCAATAGATAAATATAGACAATTACAAAGGCTATTTTGAATTAGCAACTGAGCTCATATTTTGCACAAAAAAAAAAGGTGTTAGTGCTATTGATTTTTATGAATTAGTGTGCATGTTAGTATTTATATTTTTACAGTAGCAATGGCTTGTTTGTTGAGGGATGGCAGTGGTATGTAGGCCGAAGTTTATATGTAGTTTGTATGTGCATAGAAGTGATAGGAGGTTGCTAGTATAAAGGCAGAAGTGATATTGTTGAGGCTATGATGATGTTTGGAAGGAAGGAGGCAGTGGTGATGGATGTTGTATGTTGGGGTGTAATGGCAGTGTGTGGAAGTGGTGAGGATGGCAGGGATAGGTGAGTGAAGTTTGAGGTGTGACTGTGGAAGGGGATTGGTGAGGAGGTGGTGAAGTGTAACAGTGCAGTTAGCTTTTTGAACAGAGAAAAGAGCAATGTAAACAAACAAAACAAATGCAAATTGGAAATGTAACAGAGAACAAAGGTAACCTTTCAACTTTCAATGTATGCATTGACTATCATTTTCCTGCAGCAATAGTATTGCTCTTGTATTATTTTATGGAAATTAAGTTGCATATCTAACAACATTTAAATGCTTGAAATTGTTCTCAGGCTTTCTTGTCTCAGTGCATTCTTATATGAACCTGCAGGTAAAATATATAGTATTTAATAGTTTTAGAAAAAATTTAGACTTATTCAGCATATTTAGGTATTTCTTCTAAACCTGAATTTATTTTTCTAGCATATTTAGGTATTTCTACTCTGCCATTCATTAGCTGGTTTGCTGCAACAGGTTAACCTCTAGCATTAATTTTGAATTGCCTGTTAAATTTTGATTAGATGCAGGTAGAGGCAAGAAATTCTGCCTCGTTCCCTGCTCAGAATTGAAGTCGTTTATATTAGCGTGTAGTTTTAGTATTGTCACTCAACTATCCCTCGTTTGTATTTAATTATTTATGACTTCTGTCATCTTGAAAGAAATAGAAAAGAAATTTTTAATTCTAACTGGTGAAATCTAAAAGTTTCAAAGACAAGTATAGCTAGTGCGGTACCTTTAAACGTTTACAACTTCACATACAACTCATTGAATTGATCAAACCTATTCAATTCAATCACTCTCCTTGTACATGGAAGGTTTATAATTTATTCAACCCGTGAAAAAAACTCTTTGTTTCCAATCACGAAATTAACGTGCATTTTATATATTATAGAAAATCCTATAAGCAGTACATAGGACATGGTCAGGTAGCCAGTCCTTTGGTATAGAACAACTCTTTCTGGCCAATAATGTTGAAGTCTGAACAATTGTTTTAATATTCTAAATATTAACAATTCCCTTATTGTAGACGAAAGAAGACCAGTTTGATAATATTTTGCTTAAGGTCTGTACTCATCGGTAAATGTGGTAGCATGCTAGCATGTTGAATTGCATGGTTTCTGTCAATATTTAAATCATAAGTTGATATTTTGAGACTCGCTCTTATAAAGTAAAAATAAAAATAAGATTACTGTTATGATCTCCCAAGCTTATATCAGAATTTTATTGAAACTATACTTCAATGTATTATTTAAATAATTGCAATAGATCTGATGTTACCCGATGTTAAATTAGTTTCATTACTTTTCATATCAGAAATTGGCTTAAGCTTGGATACTGGTCGGGCTTGATTTCTAAACCTCAAACACACTTAATACCTTATACACTTAAACATCTATCATTGTCTCTTTATAGTTGTTATCCGATGAGAAGTGGTTTACTTAGTGTTAAATAGATCTGAAAGCAAGGAGGAAAGAATTTAGTTTTAAATAAAATTTCCAAGTTTATATTAATATATCTATAGCATGTTATGTATATACTCAGTTGTTCCGAATCATTAGTAAAATATTTAGTGAATTAGAGTATGAGATGCTTAGCAAACATTGCTCAATGTATCTTGCTAATAGTGAGTCCCGTGGTGATGCTCTCGCTGTTGAAGTTCAGAAGAGACTCAGACTAATAGTGAGTCTTGATATTTGTTATATTGATATATTTTTAATTGCTTATATTATACGAAGATTGAAATAAGTTGTCAAATTGCTAACTGTAGATAGCAGGAGGTGATGGTACAACAAGTTTGATGTGCAGTGATGAAGAAAAGAAGTGCTGCTGTGATGATGGTAAGAAGTGAAATGATGGGAAGTGTGATGGTAAGTATGGTTTGCAGGTTGATGTGTTGGTGTGTATTGAAGTGTTGATGGTATGTGGAGTGGCAGTAGGTTGATTGTTTGACAGTAATGGGCAGAAGAGTAAACTGTGAGCTGTAGTCGAAGTTGTTGCAAGTGATGGAAGTTTGTATGCTGGGTTGACAGAGATGGCAATGTTGTGCTATGTTGTATGTGACAGGATGGAAGATGTTGTAGTGGTTGTTGATCTGCAGTAAGAAGGAAGAGGATGGCAGATTTGTGTGTAGAGGCATAGGGGAGTTGATGCAAGTTAACAGAGGGTAAGGAGGATATTGTGGTAACAGTGCAAAATGCAGAAATGCAGAAGTGGTTTTAATGAAGCAGTGGTGGTGTTGAAGTTCTCTGGTGGTATGAAGGCTGTGATGATTTTGTGGGAGAAAGCAGATAGCATGGAAGCTTTTCGCATATAGGCAGAGGTGTTTGGATGATTGGGAAATGGTATGTGTTGCTTCAATAGTGTATGGATGCTGTCGAATTGTTGAAGAGGAGCACAGTTGCAGCAAGTTGAAGTTTGTGTGGTTGAAGTTTTGTTTTTAGTGGTTAGGGGGTAGTGATGCAGAAGTCTGTTAGTAGCAGTGATAAGAACAGTGGTTTATGTGGCACTGTGACAGGGATTAGTGGATGTTGTTCGAAGACGAAGTATGGAAGCTATAGCTGTATGGGTGATGGAAAGTGTTGGTTATTATTGGAAGAAATAGTAATGAGCAGAAACAATAAAACAGTGAAGAATTAGTAATGAATTGGTTGAAGCAGTGGTAGGATGAACTACAGGGGAGAACTGCAGACGTATGAAATGTACGTAAATAGTTGTCAATTGGATGGTATGTGGTTTTGTATGTCAATAGTTTACTTTGTTATTTTTGTTTATGGATATTATTGAAACTTGGTTTATGGATGTCTTTTGTTTATTAATATTGTCTTAACTAGTTTATGTAACCAATTAATAGTTATTAGAACCTGTTATATATACTAGTTGCTTGAATATGCTTAAAATATAGTTTTGGAATATTCAAAAATAGAGTGGAATATTAAAGCTGTTATATAAATAGAAGACAACGTTTAATTAATGCTGTCAATGAAGAAACAACAGCGTTTATTTCGTGCTGTAATTATCTTGAAATTGTCAATAACAGCGTTTTTTACATGCTGTCGAAATAGTTGATTATTCAATCACAGCGTTTTTAACATGCTGTCGAAATTGTTGATGATTCAATAACAGCGTTTAGAAAAAGCTGTTGTAAACAGTTAAAGTAGAATTTGAACATCTTCGACAGCACGTCTGAAACGCTGTAAAAAATATTATTGACAGCTCGTAATAAACGCTGTCACAGAGATGTTTCAACAGCGTTTATAGAAACGCTGTTGTAAGTTATGTATATACGACAGCATGTCGTTATACAGCGTTTCTAATAACGCTGTTGTATCATATTACAGCGTTTATCAAACGCTGTTAAAAGCCTTTTGTGGTGTAGTGACTTAATGTAATTAATAAGTGTAATTACTTAGTGTAAGTAATTAATGGATAATTACTGGATGTAATTAATTAAAGGGGAAATACTTAATGGAAAGTAATTGAAGGATAATTACTTAATGGAGGTAATTAAGCTTTAATTACTTTGTGTGATTAATAAGAAGGGTAATTACTTAGTGGAAGTAATTAAGGATTAATTACTTAATGTAATTAATTAAAGGATTAATTAATATAATTAATTAAGAATTTAATTAACTAAAGTAAGTATTTACAGGATAGTTAATTACTATGTGAGATTAATTAAGGTTGATTAATGGAAGTGATTAATTAAAGTATAATTAATTAATGTAATTAATCAAGGGTCCATGTAATTAATTAATAAAAGGAATTAATTGAGGATCATTAGTTAATTAATAATTAATTAAAGAGAATAACTAAGGGTTAATTATTGTGAATGGTTATAGGATAATTAATTTGTGTAATTAACTAAGGGTTAATTGCTTAATATAATTAAAGGATAATTAATCAAGGATGATTAATTAAGATGATAATTGAAGGATGATTAATTAATTGGGCTGAAATTAGTTAATGTTAAGTAAGCAGAAATTGAAAGTAACTAAAATATTTAATTTAATTCAATGGTGGTTAATTAAATTAATTAGGGATGGTGTGGTTGATTAATCTTGCTTATGAATGATTGAATGATATTGAATGCCTTGGATTATGTGATGTCTCTGATATGTGATATGGGTTGCTTTGTGATATGAGATGCTTTGGTTGAATTGTGATAATGTGGATTATCTATCTGTGAATTATGAGAATTATCTATCTGTGTGAATATGGATAATAAATTGAATTGTTTACACTTAAACAACTTGGCCTTAAAAGACGGCGTTTTGGATTTCGCTGAGACCGGGATCGGATTTCCAAATTTAGGTATCCGAAAACCACATCAATCCAAATTAAATGATAGGTCATGAATCTCAAGTGAAGATCGAGATGAAGATTAAGAGTACAAGAGCTATTTTCGTTCTGAGGGTGATTCCAAAATGAGTGTAACAAGATAATGCCTTCAGTTTCGTTCGAACCCGGAACGGACTTGTATGGATTGAATGCTTTCAGAACATCGTCAGCAGGACGATGAGCATTCTAAGATAGATGTGTTCTAAAAAGGTAATCATAGCCTCAAGCCTCATCAACTGGGAATGGCTCAAACAAGGAAGGTGCAGTAAGGCTAAGTGGGTAGCACCCAAGAAGGATGAGATTTCCCCTGTCTAGAGGTCCCTTTTATTCGGCTGTGTAGGCAGTTGGTTACAAACAACCGTGAGGTTGATTTGTTCGGGACTATCCAGTAAGGGATGGTTCCGGCCTTGTGTTGCAGGGGATCAGGGTCGATCCTTGGTACGGTGGTCTAGGCCACGTTTTGTGACGGACGGTACCCCAGTAGCCCTGTCATTGTATGGAATCCAATCTCCAATAAGTGCCGTACGTTTTGATTGTGCCCAACTATGTTGGAACGCGAGATGTAAGCATTCCAGCTATTTCTGTATTTTACTTGAAAACCCTAGACACTATTATAATATCACTGGATTTCCTATCAAATGCTTTGGTTATCGTAAGGTATAAACTTTTCCGTGTTTGTGTGCGGGAAGTGTTACGAGATATCCTTTGTTTTTCAAAGGTTTTTCAAAGTTAAGCAACTTTTACCCGTTTACTCGCACCAGCCCATGTCTGACCCAAAGTTTATTTTCTATTTTCTTAAACTCATGGTGACTCAAATTTTTACGAGTAGCCGAGGGATTCAGGCTAGCTTTGACGAATTCTAGAGGAGAACTAGAGCAAGAGGCTTCAGTGGTTCCGATGTGTTGATCTCTGTGTTGTATCTTGAGTTTTATGATAGACAGGTTTTATAACTATCTAATGTATTGTGATATAAAGCTGTGTAACTCTAATGTATGTTGTATATTGTGTAATAACTTATGTGATTAATATATTTTATTCGTTTTGCTGTGAGATTCTGAAATTGTTTAGTTCTTTCTTTTCTATCTTTTCTCTTTTCTATCCCTTTCTTTCTTAATAATGATATGTCTTTCTGTGGAATGAAAGGCAGGTCGTTACAGTGGTATCAGAGCGCAAGGTTGAGAAAATACCTAGGCTTTGGAGTGATATCTTTCTTGAGAGAGCGTATTTGTACTTTTACATACATATATACATACACACACACACCCCTATTTTGTTTGGTTACCTGTCCGGGTTTGCCAACATGAGTTCTAGAGGTAGATAAGTTGGTGGTGTGTGTATCACGACTACCACAAATAGGGGAAGTCTTAGTGTTGGGGTTGGAAGAGTATCTGCCGAGGCTGTAGACCCAATAGCGCCTCAAGTGAGCTTTGCAGCATGGTGTAAGGATTTCACCAATCTCAGACGAAAGTCTTTTTAAAGGTTCAGAGTCCATCATTAAAGTGCAAGTTTGGTCGCGCTCATATGAGCGGATTTTCAAGAGTTTGGATCTCTCAGATAGGCAGAAGCAAGTGATGGTATCTTGGCAACCTTAGGGAGGAGCAACTGCGCGGTGAGATGTAGTGACCAGGGATGTTCCCAAAGGTGTTTTATTTGGAGCAAGTTTGGGAAGCTTTTGAAAAGCAGTTTGTACCGACTGCAGAGAAGACTCGATTGTATAGGGATTTTCAAGATCTCAGGCAAAGGACTTTGTCTGTATTGGAGTATGAGATTAAGGTCGATGAGTTACCTCGCTATGGACATGGTCTCGTTGTGACCCCCTTAGAAGAACGAGGTATTTGTGCTTGGTTTGAGTCTCGAGTTTCTTGAGAAGATGTCTGCCCATCTCAAAGGCTCTTTGTCGAATTGGTTGATATAGCATTGTGATTCGAAGAGCTTATGGATAAGAAGCTTTTGGCATCTATGGCATCAGTGCAGCTCGAAAGTGTTTTTATGTGCCAGTAGAAGGTTATCAGGCTAAGCAGTGTCCTCGAGATAGAGTTCAGTAGTAGCAGAGTGAACACAACAGTAGCAGAGTGAACCCATTTCTTTGAATGGATTGGTTAAGCATGGGCTCTTCTGTTTTATGAAGAGAGAACCGTATCTTTTGAAACGGATCTGAGTAAGATCGCAAAAGTGACATGCGATAGTTGAGTGTTCTCTTGGGTAACCTTTTGCATAGGATGTAGGCGTCTCAAGAAGAAGTTGGAATTATCGAAGTTGTCAGAGATTTTTCCAGATGTCTTCCTAGAAGTCAAGGTTTGCATTAGCATCTAGAGATTAAGTTTCGTATATGTGATGACCCGGGATTTTTAACAGTTTAAATTGGAATAATAAATTGATTTTAATTATTTAAAAGTTAATTTTTTTACTTGAATTCAAATATTTATTAATAGCAATTAAGTTATTAGATTTAATAAACTGAAATTGGGTAAAATGTTGAATCTTGAGTTTTAAGCCTGTTAAAAATAATTTCAAGGCTTATAAAATTTATAATGATGATACTGAAGATAATAGAATGGTTGAAATTTAATTTAAAGGTGATTTGGTTAGTTTTAATAATATATCGTTTAAATCGACATTTAAAAATAGCCTTCCGAGGCACATTCTCAGAATTCGACAAAACTGGTTCCATTAGATCCGTAATAGTTAGCTATTATCGGATTTCAATTTTCGTTGCAATTGGAGTTATCGTTTGACCCTGATAGCTCAAAACGCTTAGAAACTATTTTAATCGATTTAATTTAAAATTGATCGTTTACTTCCGTAACTCGCGCATATGATCGAATTAGATTCCGGAACACGTTTCATCATGTTCGGAATACAGGTAAAGCTTTATAGTCGCCTGGCGGCATTCCTTAAGAGGTGTTCGAAATTTTGGCAGTTTTATAATATAATAAAACTTAAAGTCACTAGACAAAGATATTTATATTAACAAAACAAGCGTACGCAGGAAGCTATCCCCAATTGATATTTTATCTTCGTTTCCCCCCTCTAATCTTCAAGCAGAATCGAACGCATAATAAAAAAGATGGCCGAGGGGGGAGAGTCGCGCGCGCTTGTACTACAAGGGGTTAGAGGGATTCGCGAGCAGGCGCACGCGTGAGTGGAAGCGCTCGATTGCGTTGAGATAAGGGGGTGGGCACGCGTCATGGGTTCATCAATTCAGGTGGAGGAGGCGGCTCACCTAGGGACTATTTCGTTCGATTTAGGCTTTTGATAGATTCACGAGGGTGACCTTGTGAGTTTTCGCAATGACAAGGGGGTCGTGAGCTCGAATTCAAGCTAGGGTTTGGTCGCATGGTGAATTGGAAGACGTGAGGCGCCACTTCGGTTTTGAAATCATCGATTTTGGTGACGAGTTCTCAGCTACGGCTCAGGGGAAAGGGCGACAAAGGGTTTGGCTCGCATTAGGAGCGTAGTTGTGTTGTCGCAAGGAAGGGTGGTTGCATCAGGGAGGCGCCACGGTCACGATTCGTGGTGCTAGGTTGGACTGGGTAGATCGTCGTTGCAGGAAGGTCATGGCAAAGATAGTGAGGTCGAGTCGATTTCTGGTAATCTCTTAACTCGAATAATTATTGCTTAATAATAATAGTTATACTCTGTAGGGCATATGCATATAACTAAAATTTTTAAATAGTAGAAGAAAAAGAGATTTTTACTGTATTTGTATATAGTAAAGAGAAAAGAAAAGTATATGAGGATTTTAAATGTCAAAGAATGTTATTTAGGGATAGATGTTTGAATCTATAAAAATAAAATATAATAGTGTATATTTGAAAATTAATTTATTTAATTAACTTATTTAATTATTTGGATGTTAAAATTTCTATTAAAAAGGAAATTAGTTTAAAATAAATTTACTTGTTTAAAAATGAAATCACTGGTTAATTAAATTTTAAATGGAAATTTAATTGTTCAAATTGACTCGAATGTTGATAAAAAAATTATGATGTTTATACAAGGTTATAAACCGGGAAACCAAGACAGAATTGAAGTGGACTCCAAACAAATGCAAAGGTGAGTAAATTCCACTCTGTTGGGTTTTTATTTAAATTTAAATAGTTAAATTTAAATAATTGGTTGAATGATTAAGTTGATTGGATGTACACTGATGATGATGTGACTTTGGTTTTGGTTGATTCTCGAGTTAATTGTGGTTTGACTCGAAGTACTGGGGTTTTAAGTTGTTTTAAACTTAAATCATAAATAAGAAAATGTTTTATTTTAAAGTTAATAAGGACTTAATGATTTGTGATTCATTAAATTAGTAGGGTAATTAAAATGGATAATTAATTAATTCAATTAATTAATGATTTGGGTTAATTAATTTTGTAATTAAGGGTTTGAATTAATTAATGAATTAAGTTTTAAGTTAATTAATTAAGTGTAAGTAATTCAGAATAATCATTTCATGGTTTGATAAATAATTACTTAATGAAATTAATAAAATACAACTACTTTGTGTACTTAATCAAGAGATAAATTAAGATAAATAATTAAGGAGAATTAATTTATTTATGAAGTAAATAAAAAGGTAGATAATTTCAGGTGGAAATAAATCAAGTATGATAAATACTGTGGTTTAATTGATGTAATTAATTTAGATTAGAAAAATAAAATAAAATATAATTGGAAATAATAAATTTATATAATCAATGACGTAATTAAATATTGATTAATTAAATGAATTAATCAGTAATAAGTGACTTATGAGAAGTTAATTAGTATAAGTAATTAAGGATTAATGTATAAAATAGTTAATTAATTCATGAAGTAATTAAGATTACTTATTGATTCTGGTTAAGAAAAATTAATATCGTGAAATTAATTAAAGTTAATTACTTGGATGTAATTGAAGGATAATTAATCCAGGTTGATTAACCAAGATGAATGATGAAGGTAAGATTGATTAATTGATTTGAAATTAATCAATGACAAGTGAAGAATTCTAAACGATTAAGGTTAGAAATTCAATCAGAATTAGTTTAATTAATATTGGTAGCGAACAAGCTTTGCTTATGAATGATTGAATGGTATTGGATGCTTTGAATAAGTTGATATCTCTGATATGAAAGGCTTTGTGTTTCATTTGGATAACATGGATTAGGATGACATGAGATCCGAAGAGACCGGGGTCGGGTGTTAGGAAATACCCGAAACCACTTCGAATTTTTATACATTGATATTTGATTCTATAGACTGGAGTGAAGCGATTTAAAGGAATTGGACTATTTTAAATCTAAATCTTTGGTACTTAGAAAACTTATGTGTGAAATAAGTTATATCTATAACAACTTATGGATTTGTGAATTGATATGAGTTACCCGGGTTTTATATAAGTTGAATGCTTTGTATTCCATGTTAGATGGGTTTACCCACGCTGGTTTCCAGCTTGACCCGGGTGTTACTTTGATGTAATGCTCGGATCAGACCGAGTATTACAGATTTTCAAGTAAGGACGTTCTGGAGCTCAAGAGTCGAGCTGGATGGCAAGAACGTATAGAATATTTCCGCTGTATTATATTACTGTATATTTGAGGTATGGTGATTGTGTATATCCAGTGTCTGTATATATGTGTAACTCTGATGTATTAAAATGTAATTGACAGATACAGAATGCTTTTGTAAACTGATATGATTTATTATTGTATTTTATCCTCTTCGAATGTGAGATGTTGATGTTTCTGTTCTTCTTCTTCTTCTTCTATCTTTTATTCTTTTTCACAACTATCTGGAATTTTCGGGTTTGAAAATTTCGTGTCGTTACAGTATCGTCTTGGTTCATGGAGCTATACCAGTGGTTCAGCTAGGTAGAAGGATGGCTTCTAGAGAAGAGATTTGGTGGAGTAGCTTAGGATTCCATGGAACTTCTGTGTTTTCTCTTTATGGATCTGTTGAACCATGTCTTTCGGGATGTGTTGGACAAGTTTGTGCTCGTGTTCATCAACGACATTCTCATCTACTGCAGGTCGGAGTTGCGCAGCGGAAGCGAGGTAGCAGCTGTGAAAGAGTGGGAGCTACTGCAGACTCCTACAGGAAGTTCATTCGGGATCTGAAGGCTGGGATGTTTAATGCACCAATTTTGGTTATTCCGGATGGGAGAAGTTAGTTAGAAGTCTACTGATGTTTGTAGAGTAGAGTTTGGTGTTCTGATTTTGGGGGTCTTGAGAGGACCATCTTGTTGAGTAGAATCCAAAGATCATCTTATTCTTGGTCCAGTTTTGTTTCGTGAGGCATCTGTGAGGGTTAAGCTGATCAAAAAGGATGGAGGCAGTCCAGGATCGTCAGAATAATTTTGTGGATAAGAGACGGAGGAATTTGGAATTCAAAGTTGGAAATATGGTTTTGTTGAGGTTTATCCGATCAAAAGAGCAATAAGATTTTGTAAGACTGAAAAGCTAGCTCAGAAGTGTATTGGATCTTTCCGTGTTCTTGAAAGAACAAGTGTTTTGGCCTACAGGATTGAGCTGTCAGTTTGGATGACTGGGATTCACAATGTATTTAACGTATCTCTGAGGGAGTATGTGTATGATCTATCACTGGTTTTAGAATCCGCAGATCAAGAGGATTTGGAGGTTGAGCAAGACTTGACTATGGGCAGACATCCTGTTCATATTGTAGATCGTGTTGAGAAGGAGCTCAGGATTTGAGTAGTGTAGCTGGTTAGGGTTCAGTAGAGCGAGTATCCCAGTGACTGTATTTGGGAAACTCTCGACAGTATTAGGAAATCCGATCCTGAATTGTGTCAAGATAGTTAGTTAGATTTGTTTGGTAAAATAAATTGGTTGCTATGGTTGTTAGTTTATTGTTGGTGTATGTTTTGCTTTGCTTTTTGAGAGAAAAACCTTTGCTGGGTTATTAAATTATCTTTTCTTTTGAATTTCGAGGACCAAAATCTTTTAAGAGGGAGGAATGTGATGTCCTGGAATTTTGGGCAATATTTATTTAATAATCTTTGTTTATAAGTATTTAAATTAGTTTAATTATCTTCTTTTATAAATATTTAACTGGTAAATTTCATCTTTTAAAACTAATAAAATTGTTTTGTATTTTTAATATATATATATATATATATTGGTGTATATATATATATATTGGTGTGTGTATGTATATATATATTGGTATATATATTGTAAATAGGAAGTCTTTGGTTTTAATTTAATAAAAGGATATGTTTTCAAACTGTAATATGCATGTATGTATATATTGTGATATGAATTTATGTATTAAAATTCAATATAATAATTTTTAAAGGCTAATATTAAAATATTTTCAGTTTATAATGTATATATAATTATATATATTGTAAATAGGAAAGCTTTGGTTTGAATTTAAAAAATAAAAATATGTTTTCAAATTTTAAATATATATTTTGTAATTTGGAAAGTTATGTTTAAATTCAATTTTAATACTTTTCAAAGCTATTTAAACGGTTAATTATATTTTCAAAACACTTAAGTTAAAAGTTAGTTTATTTTAAAATATATTTTAGCTTAAGTTTAAAATGAGATTTAATGAAAAGTTCATTTCTTTTGTTTTAAATATTCTTTCTTTTAAACTTTAACATGAGATAATATGGTTTGTAAATACATAAAAGTTAAAAATAAAATCCACAAACATGTAAAAACATATAAATCATATAATACATTAATTTATTTAAAACATAAGTATTAAATAATAAATATAAACATAAATTCATATTACATAATTATAAAAGCATAAGAGATTTCTAAAGTAAGGGTTTAAACATAAATTTCTTATTTTTAGCATTTGTAAAATAATTAAAGCATGCAATGACATTTGTGTAATTTGAGTTAATAAGTGGCATTTGTATCTTTTAAATTGAAAATTTTATAAAAGCGTTTAGAAGAATTCAGGCTGCTCATTTTTATTTCCTCTCTTCTCAAACCTTTTTCTTTCTTCTTCATCTTTCAAAAACCAAAAATAAAAACTAAAAGCAGAATTAAATCAAACATTTATAACTTCAGCCTAAACTGTAACTTCATCTGTTTCAAGCTTCAAAACCATTTCAACCAGAGGAGATTCAAACTCAACTTAACAGTATAAAGATTTCAAATTAATCAATAAAGATCCAGATCAAATTCAAAACTACAGATCAAAGTTTAGTATCAGTTCCAGATATAAAGCATAACTCTATTCCACTGTTATCATTTTAACTGGTGAGTAAACATTACTTTAAAAACAGCTTAAAAATCTATTCCTATGTTTGTTAGCAGTATTAAATGTACTAGTAATATAGTATACAATGTTTATATGTATGTTGGATGTGAAAGCATGTATTCATAGGGGTATATCTGTGGAAATATCTGTGCATATGCATATACTCTTTTTTTTTTATTTACAGACATCAAATTTATAAAAATTTCATATCCCTCCCGATAAGCGAATTTAGGCCGCGATCTTTAAATAAAAGATGACTGTAAGATTATAACCTTATTTTTTTACAAATAATTTCAAAGGTTTATATTAAGAAATTATATAAAAATAGGATTTTACAGTAAATATCAATTATATGTCGAAAATAAATATTCATATTTTGTGATTTGATTTCACAAACAAGTTGGTAATAGGAAATAATGAATTTTGATATTAAAATCTGGATTTTTAAGTTTGTATTTGTCGAGAGATTATGAGTTGATCAATTTTGGGCTATTTGTAAATTTTCGACGATCGGCATGGTGGTTGTCGACATATCGGTGTCGAAGTTAGCTAGAGAGTTGATGATTACGGGAAAAATGAAGGAGAATTTATCGATGGCCATGGTGGCCAGGTGACGGCGATATACGGTTTCGTCGCCTGTTTGGGTAGGTCGTATATTCGAGGCAATGGCGACGTCTAGGATAGATTGAAAGTGATCGCGTGGTGGGGAGTCGAAGCTGGAGGTCAAAGCGAATCTCTGGTGAGGTTGGCGAGGTTCATTAGGGTCGGGATCGAAGGTGAGGGGTGGTTTTTCGATGGTGGTGGTTCCAGTTTTTGGATCGAGTGACTCGGTTTCGTTTGACTGACGAAATCATCATCCTGGGTGGATGTATGGATAGGCGAGGTCGGCGTTGAACCGTCGATGGTTGGGAAGATGGCCAGAGGTGGTCAGAAGGTTGTGCACCATGCACACGTGCACATCAGATCTGGTATGGATGAGGCTTCGAGAAAAACAAGATTTTTCTCGAGTCGAATGCGTGATTGACTCAAAGCATGGTTGATGCGCAAGTGTCTCATGTTTCGCTCGAGAGTGCAATCGAGTTTTGTTCAACTGGCTCGGGTTTTCTATTTCGTTGTAATCTGGTTTTGGAACTTTTAAGGAAATCATGTTCATTTTTTTTAAAAGTTAGTAACTTAAATTAATTAAAGTTTTCAAAGTATATTAACTATGTTTTTAAGAAAAAGTAAATGTTAATAAGTTTCAAAGCCCAAAAGAATGTTTTCAATATTAAAAATGATTAAATCTGTTAGTAGTTTATTAAATCAAGTTTTAAAATGAATGAGTTTTTCATAAGGAAATATACCAAGTTCCAAGTAAAATCATTTAATAAGATTTTTAAAGAAGTTCAAGTTTTAATATAAAAGATTTAAATGATATAAATTTGTTTATTTTAAAAGTAATTATATTAATTATGTAATTAAATACCAATAATTTTAATAAAGTTAATGGAGTAATTAATATATTAAGATAATTAATTAATTAAAAGTTAATTACTTTATGAAATTTATTAGGGTTAATTAATGTTATGGATCAAAGTATAATTACTTAAGGAAAGTAACTAAAGAATTGTAAATGAGTATAACTAATTTAAGGATCATTGTCTAGTGATTAAGAGATAATTAGTGGGTAATCAATTAAGGATATTTACTTGATTTATTAAGGATAGTTAATTACTTGAATTAATTAAAGGTTAATTAATCTAAGTAATTAATTTAAGAGTGATTAATTAATGGAGTTAATTAAAGGGATGAATTACTCAATGTAACTAATTAACTTAATGTGATTATTTTAAGTTAATTAACTATTTTAATTAATTAAAGATAATCACTGGATGATTAATCAAGTATAACTAATTAATTTAATTAATAAGTGTAATTACTTAGTATAAATAATTAATGGGTAATTACTGGATGTAATTAATTAAAGGGGAATTACTTAATGGAAAGTAATTGAGGTATAATTACTTAATGGAAGTAATTAAGCTTCAATTACTTTGTGTAATTAATAAGAAGGGTAATTACTTAATGGAAGTAATTAAGGATTGATTACCTAATGTAATTAATTAAAGGACTAAATCAATATAATTAATTAAGAAGTTAATTAATTAAGGTAAGTAATTACAGGATAGTTAATTAATGTATGAGATTAATTAAGGTTGATTAATGGAAGTGATTAATTAAAGTATAATTAATTAATATAACTAATTAAGGATCAACGTAATTAATGAATGAAAGGAATTAATTAAGGATTATTAATTAATTAATAATTAATTAAGGAGAATAACTAAGGGTTAATTAATGTGAATGGTTATAGGATAATTAATTTGTGTAATTAACTAAGGGTTAATTGCTTAATGTAATTAAAGGATAATTAACAAGGGTGATTAATTATGATGATAATTAAAGGATGATTAATTAATTGGGCTGAAATTAATTAATGTTAAGTAAGTAGAAATTAAAAGTAATTAAAGTAATTAATTCAAATCATTAGTAGTTAATTAAATTAATTGGGGATATTGTGGTTGATTAATCTTGCATATGAATGATTGAATGATATTGAATGCCTTGTATTATGTGATATCTCTGATATGTGATATCGGTTGCTTTGTGATGTGAGATGCTATGGTTGAATTGTGATAATGTGGATTATCTACTTGTGAATTTCTAGAATTATCTATGTGAATATGGATTATAAATTGAATTTCTTTGCACTTAAACAACTTGGGCGTTTTGGATTTCGGTGAGACGGGGATCGGATTTCCAAATTTAGGTATCTAAAAACCACATCGATCCAAATCAAACGATAGATTGTGATCTCAAGTGAAGATCGAGATGAAGATTCAGAGTGCAAGGTATATTGTCGTTAACTCTAAGGGTGATTCCAAAATGAGTGTAACGAGATAGTGCCTTCGGTTTCGTTCGAACCTGGAAAGTACTTGTATGGATTGAATGCTTTCAGAACATTGCCAGTAGGACGATGAGCATTCTAAGGTAGATGTGTTCTTAAAAAGTAATCGTAGCCTCAAGCCTCATCAACCGGGAATAGCTAAAACAGGGGAGGTGCAATAAGACCAAGTGGGTAGCACCCAAGTAGGACGAGATTTCCCTGTCTAGAGGTCCCTTTTATTCGGCTGTGTGGGTGGTTGGTTGCAAACAACTGCGGGGTTGTCTTTTTCGCGACTATCACGTACGGGATGGTTCTAGCCTTGTGTTGCAGGGGATCAGGGTGGTCCTCGGTACGGTGATCTAGGCCATGTATTGTAACAGGCGGTACCCCAGTATCCCTGCCATTGTATGGAATCCAATCTCCAATAAGTGCCATACGTTTTGATTGTGCCCAACTATGTTGGAATGTGAGATGTAAGAATTCTAGCTATTTCCGTATTTTACTTGAAAACCCAAGGAACTATTATAGTATCACTGGATTTCCTATCAAATGCTTTGTTTATCGCAAGGTAAAAACTTTTCCGTGTTTATGTGCGGGAAGTCTTACGAGATACCCTTTGTTTTCAAAGGTTTTTTCGAAGATAAGAAACTTTAATCCGTTTACTTACACCAGACCCATGTCTGACCTTGAGTTTATTTTCTATTTTCTTAAACTCTTGGGTACTCAAATTTTTACGAGTAGCCAAGGGATTCAGGTTAACTTTAATGAATTCTGGAGGATAATTGAAGTAGGAGGCTTCAATGGTTCCGCTGTATTCATCTCTGTGTTGTATCTTGAGGTATATGATAGATATGTATTATAACTGTCTAATGTATTGTGATATAAAGCTGTGTAACTCTGATGGATGTTGTATATTGTGTAATAACTTATGTGATTAATATATTTTATTCCTTTCGCTGTGAGATTCTGATATTGTTTAGTTCTTTCTTTTCTATCCTTTCTCTTTTCTATCCCTTTCTTTCTTAATAACAATGCATCTTTCTGTGGACTGAAAGAGGTGTCGTTATAAGGTGTATGGTGGTCATCACATTATGCATCAAAGAATAGGTTGAGATGTAATCTAAGTTGATGCTTGGATCCATTAGAGAAAGAGAATAAGACAGAGAATAACTTATCGTTCTAGATTGGATAGAACGATATAAGTGAGAGCGTACTTCTTATATATTTGGTTTTCAAAACTATATAATAATATGTATACACTGCGAGTCATTGCATTCACGAGTAACACTTATACAGCTTTCCTTTTTGAGAGGATGGTAATTCTTGTTTAGTACCTGAGTCAAAACAAACTTCCACACTTCATTTCAAAGACATAATTTCATATTTAGTACCTGATTCTAAACGTTTCCTAGGTTCAGTTAAAACATAATCATTTCAAAATACTCCAAGAGCGACATATGAAGATGCCCTCTTGGTTGATCAGAGTTTTATTACTAGACACTTATAAGATTAGACTTTACATACAATTCAATAAGATAACTTCAATGTAGGAGATTAATAATATATAAAGATAGACTCCTAAATAGCTAGCTTTCCTTCTTGCACATCTTCGAACGCTTTATGCGCCAAAACCTACTTAACTTGTAAACCTTTCCCCCAATCTACTCAAATCGAATTTTTGAGCACCCTAGAGTTTAAAAGGAAAACATAAACTTTGAGTCAGATAAAAATCCTAGTGTGGATACTAATATGCCATCTTGATTTATAGATACTCAGTGAGACCACTCCATTGAGCAAAATGGGCTTTCCCCACAATAATATGCTTTTTAAAATATATCTTTTGCAAAATAACTACCACAACCTCAATGGTTAATATAGGCAATATAAACAATAATGTGCATACATGCTACATGGGTAAACATGACTATCCGTCAAATCAGTGGACTCTCTGTCCTAATATTTATTTTTCATAGGGTAACTATGGCTGACTCGGGCCTACTAGATATACCAAATTTTCTAACTGACTATTAGAAGAAATTCGACGATCTTTTTAAATACACTTATCTTAGTGTTTACTTGACTGTTTGTCAAACTCATACTTTTTCTAGGTTTACTATGAACCTAAAGGTTTTGTAGGACAACCTGTAACTTATCTTATCTTTATGCATTCATTTCTATGCGTAACCCTACTTTTAGTCTTACCCTTGACAAAGCCCTACGTATTGGAATTTTGGACTTATATCAGCTAAGGGCTAACAGCTGAAGTATAGGGCACCATCCTACGCCAGTCCCATCTCGATTTCTAATATCTGGGTCAAATTTATCTTATCACAATCTATCCAGCAGTGATAAGAGAAATAATTCTTTAGTAAAATTCTGGGCTAAATACCTAAATCTATTTCCTTGAAAACAAGTCCTTTATAATGATTTAACCCTAGAAATCATACTTTTAAACAAGAAAAATTATAGCCTTTTACTTTATCCAAAACATTTATGCCATGATATATACTTTTAGAAAATAGTATTGGGAAGTTCAAAACCATTTAAGGTCATCGCCTCTCAAAGCTATAGGCTATAAAGCCAAAACTTTATAAAACTATTAAGTTGATAAAACTCGGCATCCACTTCACCCCTAAGAGTCATTTCCCTTCTTCATTATCGAAAATCATGTTAAAATCTTTAACTTATAAAATATAAGGCCATCAGACCAGTATCATACGTGTCGCATTTAATAGAGTGTCAGCGTCATATAATACAAAACTTGGTTTTCCTCATCATAGATTAAGCCTTTACCAAAGCCAACATTGATTACATTCAGCGTCATTAAGGCCAAAGTGAAAATAAGCGGCATTATAGCCTCCTTCAAAAACAGGTTATAAAGGTTAAAAGTGGAAACCATTAAAGTCGAAGTGATAAAACACAATACCATATAGTCGAAGTTATAAGACACTGCTTCTCAACTCAACCTCGCTAATTCATTCTATATCAACTAGAGTTGATATCATGTGTATCACCTGTAATTGACTTTGAAGACCACAAATACGGCTTAGTGAAGTGCGACATTGTCACTTTCGGTGTGGTAAAGCCGTAATTAGTAAGAAAACTGTTTAATTTCTATCAAAAATAATTACATTCCACTAACTCCAAATATTTATCGATTTCTCATTGGATAATAACTTCATTTATAAATACTTTAGTGAAATCTACCATTGGCCAGAATTTATATTTCCTAAAACATATTTACAAACAAAACTTTTATAGAATTATTTTAACATAATAATTAAGCCTTTCTAGCTCAAATAATTCATAATAAATCTTATACACTTGGAAGAAATCCCTAAAAATCATAATAAATTTGGTTTACTATATTCTTTAACATATAAAAATTTTGCGGCCAAAAACCTTTAGTAATTATTATTTTATAATCAAACCCAAAATAAACCATTCTCTCCTCTTAGAAAATTCATGATAAATTCGTACTTGCTTGGAAAATAAAAAAATAAAAAAACACTTCTAAAATAATATTTCTAACATCATATCAAAATTTCAAGTCATTTAAGTATCGTATGATAGGTTTTCTCACTTAAACCTATTAATTAATTCCATATGTAAATCCAAATATTCATCAATATGCATATTATCATTCAATCCTTTAGAACATGGCATAATAACATCAAAACATTCGAATATAAACTTAAAACCAGAAATAACAATTAAAATATAATATGCATAACTGTTTTTCACCTTGACTTGATTATGGAGATTTGAGATTTGAATTTAGAGTTGATTTCTCCTAAGCTTTCCTTTAGATCCCTAGCTTTATCTTCCTCTTGAAGCCCTTGTAATGGCCAACCTTAGGTTTAATTTGGGTTTATTTAAATGAAAGTAAGGGAGAAATGAAAATGAGAGGGTATGTATTAGGGAATTGTGCCCGTTCCCTATTTTGCCCTCCTCGTATATCCTCTATCTTATTAATGTTCTAATTAGACTTATCAATTCATTCATTAAGATACCGGTTATTTAATTATCAAATCCCAACTTCGTTATCTTTCTACATTATTTTATTTAATTTATTTAGTTAAATATCCTAATAAATGTTAATCAAATTAGGATTGTTATAGACTCCTCTCTTTAAAGAATTTCATCCTCAAAATTACGATAAGGTACATAACAACAATCAAAACCATAAACATAAAACATACCATCATACAAGTCAACATAAGTGTATCTAATCATGTCTTTTGTCTCTCAAGTACAGTCTCTCTCGTCGTTGCTCTACTAGACTTTTACTCATCTGACTGTCTTGTTTCATAACTTTTTCTCATCCCTAGCCATAATGAACTGGCTGTCTAATAATAGTCATGTCCAGTTCCACTACTAAGTCTTCTAATGCAGTTGGAGTGATAGTAGTTTCTAGATCTCAAACACTCTTCCTTAGATGAGAAATATGGAAAACATTATGGGCTCCTGCCAAACTATTCAGTAACTCTACCCTATAACCAAGTTTCCCAATCATTTCTATAATAGGAAATGGTCAAACAAGTCTAGATGCCAATTTTCCTGACTTTCGGTATCTTACCGCACCTTTCATTGGTTATTTTTTGATGAAAACATAATCTCCAATGGAGAGTTTTAGGTCTTTCTGTCTCCTGTCTACATAGCTTTTCTGCCTGGACTGAGCTTTCTTCATTCTACCTCGTATTAATTCAATCTTTTCTGCGGCTTCTTTTACTAAATCTGGACCAAGATTGATTCTATCTCCAGTCTCTAACCAACATACGGGTGATTTGCATGGTCTTCCATACAAAGCTTTAAAAGGTGTCATCTGTATACTAGTATGCTAACCATTGTTATGCGAGAATTCGATTAAGTGTACATGGTCTTCCCATGATCCTCCAAAATCTAGTGGCAAGCGGTACTCGTCTTGAGCTTGGTACCTAAAGCTTCTTATAGATTTTTCTAGAATTCGCTAGTAAATAAAAAATCTCTATCACTTGTAGGATCTAGATTAACCCTAGGAGGGGGGGGGGTTGAATAGGGTTATAGCAAATTTTCTCGATTTAAACACAGAAATAAACTGCAGAAATAAATATGCTGAAAAGTAAATACACACAAAATTTACCCAGCTTCGGCATCCCTACGTACTGCTGCATTCCCAGATTTCTATTAGAATTAAACAGTATCCCGGTTACAAACACTCTAACAGACTCGCAAACCCTGCTCCCACTTACAAACACTTTAATAGACTTGCACCCCCTGCTCCCGCCTATAGAGTTTTGCAAACTCGCAAACCCTTGCTCCCGCCTATAGAGTTTTGCAAACTCGCACACCCTGCTCACTGAACTAATTCTAACTAGACAATCTGACACTACCTACAACCTAGGTGGTGATTTACCAATATTTCAACTCGAAAAGAAAAACCGACTTCAAAAATAAAAGCAAGAGCAAAAATTAAAATACAAACTTGAATTCATAATTTTTGTTCAAATAAAACTAAATTTAAAAATTAAACCCTATAAACTAAAGCCCTCAAAATAAAACCCCTTTTATAAAACAAGGCCTTTCCCAATTCTTTTTCTCGTTCCTTTTTCTTTTGGCTTGTGAGACGGCCGTTCCTCTTTGTCGAAATTAGGGCTTCGGCTCTTTTATTCCTTGCTTCCAAAATTAGGGCTTTCTGACTTGTTCGCGGCTCCTTAATGATCGATTCTGATTTGCGTTGCTCTTGCTCGCTGCTTCGCTTATGATTGATTCTCCGGTTTGCGTTGCTCCTCTGTTGATCGAGTTCGTTGTTGCTTCGGTATGTAATTTCCCTATTTGTTGCTGGTTTTGTACTTGCTTGACTCTATTGTTCTTTTTTCACTGCTTAGCCGATAATGAACTTGGGTGAATATTTGGATTTGATTCGGTTTTCCCACACACCCTTTTTCGATGATGGTTTGGGTGACGTATTTATATGGATTCTGAAACCCTATAATTCGTTCGTATCAATTTGACACTTTCCAAGTTTTTGCTTTCCTGATATAGCTACAACTTGATACGCACGGCCTTGTTTGTGCAGCGTTCGATTTAACTTGATTCATACGGCAAAGAACTTTCCTCTTTTATTTGTTTTGACTTTTTCAAAGATACGAATTTGACTTTTTCAAATTGTACACACACTTGTTTTCTAACTTGTTCATCACGTCGCTGTTTTGATTCCGTGGCCATAACTGCTCTGGTTGGTTTAACTTGTTTTGAATCTGGTTTCGTATGTGTCCATGTTGCTGCATTTGCTTTCATACCCATTACTGCACTGTTCTCTGTTTGCATACATTGCTGTTGGGTATATCTCGTAACTGTAGACTAGCTTGCACACTTTGAACTTTCTGAAGCTCGAGTTGCACACTGCTGTTTTGAGTCACTTCCATACTTGAGCACTGTTCCATTTTTATACATACTTGGTTGTATTGAGCTCGACATGCTTTATGTTGCAGTCATGTGCTGTTGAGTTGTTGTTTGGACATTTGCTTATTTGAGTTTGTTGTCTGCTGTTATACAAGTTGCACTTTGCATCCATTCTGGTTATTACTGCATGTGCCCAGTTGATGTTCTGTTCATTGCTTTGAGTTGTTGTACTGATTTGAACTTCTGCAGTGTTATACTTGAGCTTCACTGAGTTTTGATAGTCAAGTTTTACTCATGTCCACTGCATAGTGGTCTTCATTGTTGCTGCTTTGACTCTGTGTTCTGGTCATTAGTGCTCTGGTGCATTTTGCTCGAGTCACTTGCATTTGTTTGCTGTCACGTTAGTTCGAATTGCACTTGCTCTACTTGTAGTCTCTGGTACTTTATTCTTGCATTCACTTCATTGTCACTGCTGAAGTTGTACACTAGTGGTCTTCATTCTGGTTTGCACTTGCATGCATTGCTGGTTGCTTTGGGATTGAACTTGAACTTTGTGCATCCACTTCAATGCTGAGTTATTTGACTTGTGTTTCTCACCATGTTCAAGCGTGTCTGGTCTTTGCTTGTGACATCCATGTTGCAGCTGGTCTTTGCATCCATTCATGTTGATTTTTGAAATTTCACTTGAGTTGAATCCAGTTTCAAAAACTCGGGTTTGACCTTGTGCTCGTGTCATGATTTTAAATATATTGCACGTGAGTTGAACCCGGCTTTACATTTGGGTTTGACCTGTGCTCACCTGTCCCTGTAGCATTATCAAGTGTATATCGATATGCACGGCCTTGTGGCATGTACAGTGATACACTGTGCATGTCACATTGTTCGTGTATGATGAATTCAAATGTAAATGATGACGAAGAACCCAAATTACTGAGGCAAATATTATTTTCAAAAATCATATTTCATTTTATATTGCAAAAATATTTCTTTTTCAATTTTACTGCGTTAGTGAATATTTTTGCAGATTGCTCAGATGCTGGATTCAAACTGGAATGCAGTTGAAGAAAAAATACGAGTGTGAGTGATATGTAGTGAGGAAATTATGTAAACTGAATTGTAGAATAAAAATTGTATATGTATAGTGAGAGCTTGAATTTGTACTATTCAAGATTGTAATAAATATTTGTTTGAATGAAATTTCTGTTTGAATTCAAATTCTGTGTAACTTATTCTGTTGGAATTCAAATTTTGTGTAATTGATTTTATTCAACAAATATTTATTTAATCTATGAAAAAAAAATAGTACATTACCATATACATTTAAATGAATATATATGTTTATTATCATCAAACAAAAACATATAAGTGCATATTCAACAATCTCCCCCTTTTGATGATAACAAACATATATTTAAGATTTTGACTGCGTTAAATGTATTTGATCAATGATATACTTTAATTGCTCCTCCTATTTAAATGCTTCCTCTCTACATGATGCTCCCCCTACATATATGCATACAAATAGAAATATACAAATGAATATATATGCAAATGGAAAATTATTTGACCTTTGCTTGATTCTATTTGACAAAATCTTAACTTTTCTCTCCCCCTTTTGTTATCAGCAAAAGAATAATAGTGTTAGAGAAAATAGAGATAAAGTGATCAATATTAATCCAACATTCAACTCAAATTGAATATAAATATTAAACTTCAATAAAAATCAAACAAAAATCATAACTACCCTTGTAAGGCGCATATTCCACTTTTAGAAAGAATGGAAATGATGTTCTAATATAAAATCATACAATTGTATCAACTTGTGGTACCTTTATACCAGGAATTTGAATATCTACTAATCATGCATAACCGTTAGGACTTTTAAATGAGATTAGTAGTATTCCAATTTAATTTTAAAAAATGAAATCAAGTATCTTCTAACCACGCATGACCGTGAGGACTTTTAAATGGGATTAGAATCAACTTGTCTATTTAATCAATTAATTTTGATATGCGTTCCATACATGCATAACCGTAAGGACTTTTAAATGAGCATCGAAGCACATAATCAAAAATCCAAGTAATTCACCCATGCATAACCGTGGGGACTTTTAAATGGGAGTGAATACTTTGGATATTTATTTATTTTCAAAAAAATGTGACGTTAAAAACAAATGATTCCTGATTATAGTACCACATATCGACAAACTATATTTAAGATTTGATAAACAATGGTCGATGGAAATATGATAGATATAGAAATGGTTATGGAATCTTTTCCCAATAAAAAGTTTTATAACTCTTGTTTGAATTCCTAAAGAAAATTTCCAAATATACTTTCTTGAGTAATATATGTTAAATATCAACACTTATCCCCTTTTCAATCACTATTTATCTTTTTGATAATTAGTAGGGAGTCGGATTAGTCAAAATTTGTCATTTAAAATCAAATAAAAATGACTAATCTGAAAATATGGTCAAAAATGATTTTCTCAAGGGGTTATATGACAAAAAAATTCTGCTATTTGAAAATTATTTGAAATGAGAAATATGCAGATATTTTCTTTGAAAAACGATGCAGTTACTAAATGTCTCAAAAATCACGTTCAACTAGTAATTTTTCTATCAACTAGATTACCGGTGTAATCTGCATCTGAATTTCTTTTTCACTCCAAAATAACACTAACTAAATTTGATAGACCAGACCATGAAGTGTGCATAAAAATTCAAACTCAATGACATTCTCTTGAATTTGGATTGAATCCATGTAAATAATCAGAAGACCGTGAATATAGAGTTAGCCAGTATTATCATCCAACAAACACTATGTTTAATCCAAACGTATATGTATGAAGTAATTCAGAGAATAGTGTTTTTGGCATAAATGTAATTGGCCAACTATGTCGAACAAGTCAGAATCAAAAAATCATCTCTTTAAAACATCTCAATATTGGCTGATTTCATTCAGAATGCGGTGCAGATTATCACACTTAATATATCGATCAAATAAATATACCTTCACCTGTTTTACCTTTACGATAATTTTTCATGGTTGCTTATTTTGAGTCTGTCACCTTTATACTAGGCTAAGGAACTTTGCTTTGTTGCCCGTTGTGTTTCTGGAACAGCCAGAATCCAGAGAACACTGTTGTTGTTCCTTAGCCTGCCACCATACCTACACGATGAAAGATTTTTGTGACCTATTTGTTTTTATAGGTCCATGATTGTTAGTGGGTGAAGCATTGTGAATAAACAAACCCTTTGGAACCCAAACTTGTTTAGTCCTTTCATTCTTGTTCCAATAGACATGAAATTTGTTTGTAGAATTCTTAGGAACCCAAACTTGTATAAATTTTGTGTTCTTCTTCCTATGACTACAATTTTCAACACAATGTCCAATTATTTCACATCTACCAAAGACACTCTTACCTTTTGCATTATCCTCAACTTGTGTTTTCCTAAAGCCTAGTCCTTTTCTGTTGTTAGCAAAAATTTGCTTTCCCAATAGCATGTTGAAAGATTTTTCGCCTCTTGAAAAGTTATTCAGAGATTTCTCAAGATTTTGGACTTTGGTTTTTAGTGTTGTGTTTTCAGTAACAAGTGAGGTGCATCGATTTATAAAATCCTTTTTCCTAGTGTCAATGGTTTTCTTAAGACTCAAGTTTTCTTTTTCAAGATTCTCAGAGCTATTCTTAAGTCTTGATAATTCTGAATCTAAAATTTTACATTTTTTACATTCTAGGTTTTGAGTATTTTCAAGTTCAGTTTCTAACCTCAAATTTTTACGAGCAAGTTCTTTCCTATCAGATTTCAGTTTTTCAATTTTAGATTCAAGAGTATCAACTACTTTAGTAAGATCAAGACACATAAAAACAAGATCTTTATAAGAATAGTCACCTACCTCACTAGATTCCTCTGAGCTTGCTTCTGAATCTGATTTTGCCATAAGACACAAGTTAGCCTCCTCTGAGCTACTATTCGAAACTTCCTCTCCTTCTTCATCATCCCAAGTCGCTGCAAATGCCTTCTTCTTCTTTTTCTTTCCTTTGTTGTTTTTGAGAAGTGGGCATTGTTGTTTGAAGTGGCCAGGCTTGTTGCAGTTAAAGCACGTCGATTCATTATCGGAATTGTCAGAATCTTTTGGCCTATTACAACTTGTTTTCTTCTTGCGTGGCTTGAATCTTGACCATTTTCTAAGATTATTGACAGCCATTGCAAGCTCTTCAATTGGATCTTCTTCTTCTTCATCGCTCTCTTCTTTGCTCTTTAAGGCAATCATCTTCTTCTTTGGTTCGGAGTTGTTGCGTTCCTCCTTTGCTTTTAGCTCAAGCTCATATGTCATCAAGTTGCCAATCAACTCCTTCATGCTTAGTTTACTCAGATCTTTCGATTCTTGTATTGCCGTGACTTTTGCCTCAGACTCATCGGTAAGACTCGTAGCACCTTCCTCACGAGCTCTACCTCAGTGAATATCTTACCAAGCGCTCTAGCATTGTACACCAAAGTTGAAAAGCGTCCAAACATGTCCTTTATGCTCTCGCCTTTGTCCATCACAAAGTTCTCGTATTCATTGCTGAATAAGGCTAGACGAGACTCCTTGACTTGAGAAGTTCCTTCATGTGTCACCTCCAAGGTATGCCAAATTTCCTATGCAGTTTAAAATGAGAAATTCTATTAAATTCATTATTATCAAGAGCACAGATCAAAGCATTCATAGCTTTAGCATTTGTAGTTTTTAATCTCTTATCGTTAGCATCCTACCTATCCTTAGGTTTAGGAATCTCAGTATCATCAACGGTTATAGTGGGAGATATATAGCCAGTTTCAATAATATCCCAAACATCATAATCAACAGAACTAAGACAAATGCCCATCCTAACTTTCCAATAAGCATAATCATTCCCATTAAACATGGGTGGCCTAGCAATAGATTTCCCTTCAGAAAAAGCATTATTTGATGGATTCATGACTTTAGAGTTAAAGAAAAAATACCGTGCTTTGATACCACTTGTAGGATCTAAATTAACCCTAGAGGGGGGGGGGGTGAATAGGGTTATAGCAAATTTTCTCGATTTAAACACAGAAATAAACTGCAGAAATAAATATGCTGAAAAGTAAATCACACACAAAATTTACCCAGCTTCGGCAACCCCTGCCTACTGCTGCATTCCCAGATTTCTATTAGAATTAAACAGTAACCCGGTTACAAACACTCTAACAGACTCGCAAACCCTGCTCCCGCTTACCAACACTCTAATAGACTCACACCCCCGCTCCCGCCTATAGAGTTTTGCAAACTCACAAACCCTTGCTCCCGCCTATAGAGTTTTGCAAACTCGCACACCCTGCTCACTGAACTAATTCTAACTAGACAATCTGACACTACCTACAATCTAGGTGGTGATTTACCAATATTTCAACTCGAAAAGAAAAACCGACTTCAAAAATAAAAGCAAGAGAAAAAATTAAAATACAAACTTGAATTCATAATTTTTGCTCAAATAAAACTAAATTTAAAAAATTAAACCCTATAAACTAAAGCCCTCAAAATAAAACCCCTTTTATAAAACAAGGCCCGGCCCAATTCTTTTTCTCGTTCCTTTTTCTTTGGCTTGTGAGACGGCCGTCCCTCTTTGTCGAAATTAGGGCTTCGGCTCTTTTATTCCTTGCTTCCAAAATTAGGGCTTTCTGACTTGTTCGCGACTCTCTGATGATCGATTCTAATTTGCGTTGCTCTTGCTCGCTGCTTCGCTCTCTGATGATCGTTTCCCTATTTGTTGCTGGTTTAATACTTGCTTGACTCGATTGTTCTTTTTTCACTGCTTAGCCGATGATGAACTTGGGTGAATATTTGGATTTGATTCGGTTTTCCCACACACCCTTTTTCGATGATGGTTTGGGTGACGTATTTATATGGATTCTGAAACCCTATAATTCGTTCGTATCAATTTGATACTTTCCAAATTTTTGCTTTCCTGATATAGCTACAACTTGATACGCACGGCCTTGTTTGTGCAGCGTTCGATTTAACTTGATTCATATGGCAAAGAACTTTCCTCTTTTATTTGTTTTGACTTTTTCAAAGATATGAATTTGACTTTCTCAAATTGTACACACACTTGTTTTCTAACTTGTTCATCACGTCGCTGTTTTGATTCCGTGGCCATAACTGCTCTGGTTGGTTTAACTTGTTTTGAATCTGGTTTCGTATGTGTCCTTGTTGCTGCATTTGCTTTCATACCCATTACTGCACTGTTCTCCGTTTGCATACATTGCTGTTGGGTATATCTCGTAACTGTAGACTAGCTTGCACACTTTGAACTTTCTGAAGCTCAAGTTGCACACTGCTGTTTTGAGTCACTTCCATACTTGAGCATTGTTCCATTTTTATACAAACTTGGTTGTATTGAGCTCGACATGCTTTATGTTGCAGTCATGTGCTGTTGAGTTGTTGTTTGGACATTTGCTTATTTGAGTTTGTTGTCTGCTGTTATACAAGTTGCACTTTGCATCCATTCTGGTTATTACTGCATGTGCCCAGTTGATGTTCTGTTCATTGCTTTGAGTTGTTGTACTGATTTGAACTTCTACAGTGTTGTACTTGAGCTTCACTGAGTTTTGATAGTCAAGTTGTACTCATGTCCACTGCATAGTGGTCTTCATTGTTGCTGCTTTGACTCCGTGTTCTGGTCATTAGTGCTATGGTGCATTTTGCTCGAGTCACTTGCATTTGTTTGCTGTCATGTTAGTTTGAATTGCACTGGCTCTACTTGTAGTCTCTGGTACTTTATTCTTGCATTCACTTCATTGTCACTGCTGAAGTTGTACACTAGTGGTCTTCATTCTGGTTTGCACGTGCATGCATTGCTGGTTGCTTTGGGATTGAACCTGAGCTTTGTGCATTCAATTCAATGCTGAGTTATTTGACTTGTGTTTCTCACCATGTTCAAGTGTGTCTGATCTTTGCTTGTGACATCCATGTTGCAGCTGGTCTTTGCATCCATTCATGTTGATTTTTGAAATTTCACTTGAGTTGAATCCAGTTTCAAAAACTCGGGTTTGACCTTGTGCTCGTGTCGTGATTTTAAATATATTGCACGTGAGTTGAACCCGGCTTTACATTTGGGTTTGACCTGTGCTCACCTATCCCTGTAGCATTATCAAGTGTATATCGATGTGCACGGCCTTGTGGCATGTGCAGTGATACACTGTGCATGTCACATTGTTCGTGTATGATGAATTCAAATGTAAATGATGACGAACAACCCAAATAGCTGAGGCAAATAATATTTTCAAAAATCATATTTCATTTTATATTGCAAAAATATTTCTTTTTCAATTTTACTGCGTTAGTGAATATTTTTGCAGATTGCTTAGATGCTGGATTCAAACTGGAATGCAGTTGAAGACAAAATACGAGTGTGAGTGAGATGTATTGAGGAAATTATGTAAACTAAATTGTGATGTAATTAGAATCAAAATTGTATATGTATAGTGAGAGCTGGAATTTGTACTATTCAAGATTGTAATAAATATTTGTTTGAATAAAATTTCTGTTTGAATTCAAATTCCGTGTAACTTATTCTATTTGAATTCAAATTCTGTGTAATTTATTTTATTCGACAAATATTTATTTAATCTATGAAAAAAATAGTACATTAGCAAATACATTTAAATGAATATATAAGTTTATTATCATCGAACAAAAACATATAAGCGCATATTCAACATCATTGACTATGCTACTAGGAATCTCATGCAGTCTAACTATATTCTTCATAAATAATTTAGCTAAAATCGGTATTTCTCTTGTCAACTTAACGTGAATAAAGTGTACACTCTTAGGCAATCTATCACTATGATCTAGATACTTTCATTTTACCTATTCAACCTGGGTAACACATCTATGAAATCCATAAATATAGAATCCCATTTTTATAGTATGTCTAAAGGCTGAAGCAATTCACTTGGCTTTTGATATTTGGCCTTTGCTTACTAACAATTTAAATTTTTCTTTACCCATAAGCCCACATCCCTTTTCATTCCTTCCCAAAAGAAACTTCTCTTCATATCTAGATACATCTTAGTCCCTACATGATGAATATTAAACTTCAACCGATTACACTCTTTAAGGGTTCTTTCCTTAGGTCTCCCACATCTAGAACACATATCCATCCTTTCTTCCTTAACCATCCGTTGTGGTCAAGATAGAAGTTTTTCAAATCATCATTCTTAGTTCCACCTTCCAATCTTCTAATTCTTTCAGTTAGCAATGGATCATCTCTTTGTTTAGAAGCAATTCTTTTGATCAATATTGGTCGAACTTCCAAGCAAGATAAGATTGCGGTACTCTAGTTAGAACCGGCAGTCGACCTTAACCGCACATTACAAGCATACAATACTTCCAAATCTCTCCATTAAGGTATCATAGCTAATACTACATTTTGATGCTTCCTACTAAGTGCATTTGCTACTTTGTTTTCTTTTCCTGGTGTGTACTCGGTTCCAAAATCATAAGTAGTTAAAAACTCCAACCATCTCTGTTATCTCATGTTTAACTCCTTTTAAGAAAATAAGTACCTTAAAGATCTGTGATCCATATATAACTCGAGTCGTTCTCCCTAAAGATAAAGTCTCTATACCATCAAAGAAAATATTACGGCAGCTAACTCTAAGTCATGACTTGGATATATAACTTCATGCAGTCTGAGCTATCATGAAACATAGGAAATCACTTTACCACTTGCATTAAAACAACTCCTAATCTCGTTCCATATGCATCTGTACACACCACAAAACGTTAATTTCCATCTGGAACAACTAACATGGGTGCATTGGTCAATAAATGTTTCAGCTTTCGGAATACCGCTTCACATTTATTGGTCCAAACATACTTCCTGTCCTTCCTTGTTGGCTTATTTATACGTCTGCTATACGAGAGAAATCCTTTAATGAATCTCTAGTAATAGTCAGCTAATCTAAGAAAACATTTTATCTTAGTCAATGTCTTGGGTCTTTTGAAATTATTTACATTTTCTATCTTACAAGGATCCACAGATAACCCTTTTTTTAAGACTACATGACCAAGGAACTTCACTTCTCTCTTCCAAAAATGACACTTGAAAATTTCTTCTTTAGCTCATGCTGTTTCAGTGTTTCAAGCACTATTCTAAGGTAATTTTCATTGTACGACCCCACAGCTATACTCATATTATTAAAAAACATTACAAGTAATGTTGTATAATAATATGGAGAATACGGCTGGTTAAGGACGATAGAATGTGGATATTTCTTTGTACTAACATTGACACGTTTTTATTACCTTTTGGAGGATCTAAACTGAAAATTTGACATGTACAATATTAATACAAAGTAATAACACACTGATTTAAAATATTTAAAATAATATATAATATAAATAAATCATGACCAGAGTCATAGATCACAATGGAATAATATACATCATATATACAATGAAATGTGAGTATATAAAATATCAATAATAGACCCATATAATATATACATCACATCTAAACTACTTTATCAGATACACTATGACTACTAAATAATATGTATCCCCCCAAATGTAAATATATACAAGAGTGAAGTAAACTAAAATAGTCAAAATAGTCTACTAGTGCTAGCACAATATACAGAGATCAACAAGTCCATGTAGCTGTAGAGTCTCGGCCTGACTGGAGAATTTTTAAAATAAATGAGTCAGACTATATCTAATAGAGATATGAGATACTGATATCATAATTATATGATTTAACAATATTAACAAGTCATAATAAAATATGCCGAAACAAAAATCATAATAATAAGGCATATTATTCAAAATAAACATTTTATAAGTTCATATCAAGTCATAATGGAATATTATCTAAAAATATAGTGATAACCAAATTCGAAATTCTCTAGAGCTAAAAGGTATCGAAAGACCTAATCATAAAATCTCTGAAGAAATAATCAACACTAATGAAATAATAATAATAGTACACATTAGTTTAATTCAGTGATATGAAATATAACGAAAGAGACCCACTACATAGAATGGTAGCCTGACGAAAGAAACTGCAAATTATGAACACCTAATCAAAGAAAAGAGCATCCATATTCATAATTGTCCTGTGCAAATTTACCAACCGAGAGAGGTAAACCTAGTCCACCTGTATGCCAAAAATTTATAGTCATCCAGTCTATAGGCTACAATGCATGTAAAAATCTGCCCACCGAAAGAGACAGACATATTTACGCTATATACAGATCCACCGAAAGAGACCTGCCTACCTAATCTAATATGTATTGACTCTCAGGTCAATGGAAAATAAGTTACCATCTCTTGGGGATCTATCGGCCTAAAATTTGAACGCCTTAAGGTAATACAACTCTAAATGGAGCTTACATTAACTTTAGTAATCACTAGAATCTAACTAACTGCACCATAACAGAAGGTGAAATTCTATTATTTACTAAAATATAGAAATTTCCACTCAAACTGTATTTAACAAATTATAAGAGTAAGCGAATTATACGTAATGTCCCATACTAATCCGACAATTCAGTCATTTATTAAATTTCTTTGTTTCCTCGCGAATTCCAATAAAATCTCCCAAATCCATAATAAGTAAAATAAAAGAGTTTTAAAATATTTTTATCTATTTGAAATAATTGAAAAGAAAATAGCAAAGAAAAAGAAATTTTGTTTTAAGTATAATTTGAAACTACTTAATTACTCATTTTATACAGTGCTTATGATAAAATTTATTTGTTAAAATAAATGAAAAATTAAGCTGAGTTAAATGGCAAGGCAAGTAAAGTTGAAAGCATGTATAGAAAAATTCTAAATACACACACACACAAACATATATATATATATATATATATATATATATATATATATATATATATATATATATATATATATTCTAAAGTTAGGATACATAACAAAAGTATGTACAAAGTGATAAACATGTACATGCAATTTTAACATATAAATTTTTGTGCATAGTTAGTCCAGTATAAGATGTCAAGTCCACTACACAATAAATGCATGTATAAATTTAAAGACATATATAGGCAATAAGACAAGTGAAGGATGAACAAAGGCAAGGCAAATTCAATAATTTAGCAATTTCCAGGGACGTACATAAATCAAAGCAAAAGTGCTTGGATGTGTGACCATTCTTTAAGGCAAATGGGCAAGCATGGGTTAAGAAGTCATAGAAGGTACGTAAGAAAATTTATGGGGGAAAAAACTGCATGTCCATTTTTAAGGCAATAGGACATATAAAATAATCAAAGCAAGAATAATTCATGCTTGGGTGTGTGGCGCTCAAGGCAACAAAAAAAGGACAAGGACATTTTTCTTTAACTTGCAAGGAATCAAAACAAATAAGAAAATGTGCACAAATTCAAGGCAATGGCTGGGACGTACTCAAGTGATAGGGTAAATTTCAAAACCTGAAGTGAATTATTTGTGATCAACAACATGTTTCTGTTCAATTCAGTTAAACAGTACCCAGTTTAGTGTTAAATTATACTAATTCATATTAACTGATCAAATCATCAATTTTCCATTCAATTCAATACAATAAATTATTTCAGAGATCATAGATATAGTAATGTGAGATTATTATCTTACCTTGGATCCAAAAAAATGATACGTTGGAAATTGATTAAGTTGAATACTGAACTTCTCCTCTACTTCTTTAAAACTTTTATTGTGACTATTTAACTCCAAACAGCCCTTATCAAAACTAGAAAGCGGAAACTTATACCCATTTAAAATCCTAAATTGATTACATAAGAAGATAGAGAAGTAACAAGGAATTCATACCTAATCTTTTTATGATTTGTAGTGATTTTGTTAAATTCTAAGAGTATAACTAGGGCTGAATTGCTTTCCTTTTTCACCTTTTCTTAATTTTCTAAAGAAGATAACACTGTTGAATTTTAGGAAGAGGTTTTTGATTTGGGATTAGGCTAAGGAAATGATTTATTCTTTCAAGCGAACGGGCTTAACAATCCTAAGGCCCAAATAAAAAGAATAAAAGAAATAAAAAAATCCCCTTCATTTTGCTTTGCTTAATAATTTAAACCAACTTAAACTTTAATAAGAACAAATTTTTAAAAAAATTCCAAAGAATACTTTATTCCATATTTTGAATTTGATTTTTTTTCATATTATAATTATAATCAAATTTTGAATGAACTTTCCTTTTTACTATTAATAAAATTCAAATCACTTATCGAATTTAATTCCAACTTCTCAATTAAAATTTTAAATTCACAAATTAACTTATTAATCATTCATCAATAGGATAATTATTAACTGGGTTGTTACACTCATGGTCTCACTCATTCCTAGAATATACCAAAATGTCGTCTATAAACACTAATAGGAATCTATCCAAGTTCTCTTAGAAGATCTAGTTCATCAAATTCGCAAAAAGTCAGGCACATTAGTGAGCTCGAATGGCATTACTAACCACTCGTACGAACCATATCTTGTTCAAAACGCCATTAAAGGAATGCTATCCTCCGCTACTCTTAATTGATGGAACCCAGTCATCAAATCAAATTAAGAGAATACTTTTGCTTTACTCAACTGATCAAATGAGTTGTCGATTCTCGGTAAAGGATATCTGTTCTTTATCATCTTTTCATTCAACTTACTGAAATCGATATACATCCTTAACGATCCATCTGGTTTCTTCACAAACACCGCGGCTTCTCCCTAAGGCGAATTGATTGGTCTAATCAAACCTTTCATTTCTAAGTCCACCAGCTGCACCTTTAACTCATTCATCTCGGTAGGTGTCATTCTGCTTGGCGGTCTACTTACGGGTTTAGCTCCCGGTACAAGACCTATTCAAAACTCAATAGCTCATTTCGGCAGTAGTCATGTAATAAGCTCGAAGACATCTACAAATTCTCTAACTGCGAAAACTAGATTCAACTCGTCTTCCTCCTCTATTACAGCCAATAAAGCATCTAAACTTGGATTCTCTACTGAGTATATAATTCGATCGCTACTATCAGGGTATCTTAGTGATATTTTCCTAACTTGGAAAAATTATCATAACATCATACTTATTTAACCAGTTCATACCCAAAATAATCCCAAAGCCTACGAAATCAAACACATGTAAATTGCTGGGAAATATGTGACTTGATAATTCACTCTAAGTGGTCACATCTCACCCCTAGAGTTGCAAACCCACCTATCAAATTCATAACTCTTAAGGAAGTAACTAGGCATGAGGGTTCTGAGTTAAGCTTATCTACCAAATAATGAGATGTAAAGAATGTGATGCACCAGTATCAAATGATACTCTAATAGATAAGTCATGAATCAAAAGCATACCTCCTATCACAGCCTTTCCTTTTTCCTCTGCTATGGGTCTCGAGGTAGTTGGTTCCATGGAAACACTTTTCCATTCTCAACCTTAGATGGCTCCTTGCACTGATGCTTGTAATGCCCGATCTAGTCATAGTTAAAGAACTTGATGTTCTTTCTCCCAATCGCCTTATTTCCATCACTAGAATGGTGTTCCTTTTCAGAATGCCCTTTCATGTCAAACTTGTAACACACAACCTCATACTTCCCTTTCTTGGCAGCTCCACTCGTTTGAGCTTCCTTTTTATGAAAGAACTTCCTCTTCTAATTTTGTCCACCCTGATTCTCTACTAGCTTGTTATTATTTAACAAAGCAAGCATCTCTTCATTTCTCAAAGTCGTCTCCTTGACTACGCCACATGGATCCTTGAGATGTGGTAAAGTTTCTCTAGCATGCTCAGGTCTCAGTCCATGGATGAACTCTCATTCCTTTTAATAACTATATAATGGTAGCATACCCATACCTTGACAACTCCTCAAACCCCGTTGCATATTCTAGCACAGTCATATCTCCTTGCACTAACTCTGCAAACTTCCTCAACATAGTTGACTTAGCGATCTTAGATATAAATCTTTCTTCAAACCACCTCCAAAACTTAGCCCATGTCCAAGTTTCCTCAACTACTCTAACAGTCACATTGTTCCATCAGTACAATGCAGCTTCTTGCAATTGTTTGGACGCCAATCTCCTCTTTTGCTTATTGTTCAAACCAAGACCAATGAAATCCCTCTCGTAATGAAGCAACAAATTCTCCTCTTCAATTGCTTACTCTAATCTAATAAATGGCTTCACTCCAAACCTCGCATAGTCTCTACTTAGAACATCATAATTGTTGACAATTGGAACTTCTTGATTAGATCCTTCAACATTTACACCAACTAATCCAACTGCAGCTCCTTCCTGCATCATGTTGACAAAGAACTAATACATTGCTGCCGGTGGTGTTCCAGCACCTACATTAGCAGTTGCTTGTTGACCCGGGTTCCTTCTAGTATTGGGTTTGACATCATTAGTAGCGGTGCTTACTCCACCAAGATTCACTCTTTCATTTACTGCCTCTATATCTTACTTTTCGTAAATCTGCATTCGAATCTTAATAAGATATAGAAAAATGGTCTAAGAGAGAGGTAGAAAAGATATAAGGCATGTACTTTGTATATAGTAAATACAAGTATGTTACTATAGCATTATCCTATACCCCAACCTTATCCTCAGATTCATTTGGATTGTGTTTTCAAAAATCTTTTTAAAGTAAATTTTTTTAAGTTTTTATATAAACCTATGCTCTTTTACCAAGTTGTAGCATCCTCTATTTTGAGGCCATAAACTAACTGCTACAGATGTTGCAGTCATCTATAGTACTAATTTCTAGTGATAAAAGAGGATATGCTAATTGTATAACTAACAACAAAGCACAATAGAATGAAATGTTTTAAACATGTTTTAAAACAAACTTTCACATTTCATTTAAAAGAGATAATTTCACATTCGAATCATGATCCAAAACATTGCCCAGATTTAGATAAAATACAACTATTAGAAAATACTTCAGGAGTGGCATTTGAAGATGCCACCTTGGTTGATCCAAGTTTACTACTAGATAATTATAATATCTGGATTTACATATACTTCAATAAGATAACTTCGATACAGCAGATTAATAACATACAAAGATAGACTCCTAAATAGCTAGTTTGCCTCATACACGCCTCTGGAAGCTTTATTCGCCAAAACCTAATTAACCTGCAAACATTTACTCCCGATCCACTCAAATCGAATTTTTAGCACTTGAGAGTTTACAGGGAAAACATAAACTTCAAGTTAGACAAAAAGCCTAGTGTGAATAATAATATCCCATCTTGGTTTATAGATATTCAGTGAGACCATGCCGTTGGGTGGAATGGATTATCCTCTCATAAATATCCCTTGTAAAATATATCTTTTGCAAAATAAATCCTACGACTTCAATGGTTAAAATAGGCAATATAAATAATAACGTGCATACAAGCAACATGGGTAATCATGACTATCCATCGAATCAGTGGACTATCCATCGCATGTTTAGTTTCCGCAGGGTAACTACCAACCTACATGCCTAAGTCGGGCCTACCAGATATAACAAATTTCCTAACGACTGTTAGAAGAAAACTGTATGGTCTATCGAAATACACTTATGCTAGTGTATACTAGACTATTTGTCAAACTCATAGTTTTTCTAGGCTTACTATAAACCTTGTAATGACCCGCCTTTTGTTCCATAGAAAGACGCATCATTAGCAAGAAAGAAAGGGATAGAAAAGAGAAAAGATAGGAAAGAAAGAAACAGACAACATCAGAATCTCACAGCAGAACGAACAAATTATATAATATCACATAATACATTACATAGTATCATATACATCAGAGTTTTACATCCCATACAACTCAAACTAGACAGTTATAAACATCTGTCTAGCAATTACAATTCACGTACATTAGAGAAAACAGATACAACTCAAAACACAACGGAACCACAATATATATCTATACGCTGAAGCTTCCTGCTCCATATCTCCTCCAAAACTTGTCAAAGCAATCCTGAAACACTTGACTACTCATACATAATATGAGTACCCAAGAGTTTAATAAAACAGAAAATAAACAGTCGGGTCAGACATGGGTCTGGTGTGAGTAAACGGGTTTAAAAGTTGTTTAACTTTAGAAAATCTTTTGGAAACAGAAGGTATCACGTAAGACTTCCCACACATAAACATGGAAAAGTTTTTACCTTACGCTAACCAAAACATTTGATAGGAAATACAATGATATTATAATAGTGTCTAGGGTTTTCAAAATAAAATACAAAAATAGCTGGAATGCTTACATCTCACGTTCCAACATAGTTGGGCACAATCAAAACCGTACAGGCACTTATTGGATTATGGATTCCATCAACGGCAAGGCTACTGGGGTACCGCCCGTCACAGTACGTGGCCTAGATCACTGTACCGAGGACTGCGCCTGCTCCCCTGCAACACAAAGCTAGAACCATTCCTAACCGAATAGTTCCAAACAAGACCACCCCGCAGATTGGCCGTCGCCAACTGCCACACAACCGAAATATAAATGGACCTCTAGACAGGGTAAATCTTGCTCTCCAGTGGGGGCTACCCATGAAGCCTTGCTGCACCTCCCCTGTTTTAGCCATTCCCGGTTCATGAGGCTTGAGGCTACGATTACCTTTATAGGACACATCAATCCTCGAATGCTCACCGCCCACCTGACGATGTTTTGAAAGCATTCAATCCATACAAGTTCGTTCCGGGTTCGAACGAAACCAAAGGCATTATCTCGTTACACTCATTTTGGAATCACCCTCAGAGTTAACAACGATAACCCTTATACTCTGAATCACCATCTCGAACCTGAAAGTACTATTCCGTCAAACTCATTACGGAACCACCCTCAGAGTTATACTGACGAATAGTCCTTACACCTCGTGTCTTCACTCTTCACTTGAGATTCATGACCTAACGTTTAATTTGGATCGATGTGGTTTTCGGAATTCCAAATTTGGAAATCCGGTCCCGGTCTCATCAAAATCCAAACGTCAACTTAATGTCCAAGTGATTTTAATTTGTATAATTAATTCGATTCATTACTGTCTATTTATACACAAATAGATACTTCACATATCACAATAAATAATCACATTCTCATCATAACAGATAATCTGTATCATAATCACAAACAAATAATCATCATAACAGATAATCATCACAATAGATAGCCCATATTATCATACTATAACTAAGCACCTATATCATACAGATACTACTCATCTCATTACTGAGATCACAACCATCCAAAGGAATATTAATATCATCCATAAGCAATGATTATTAATCACCATCTATAATTAATTTAAAATGAATTAAATTAATTACTTTTATCTCTAATTAATTTAAAATAAATTAAATTAATTATCACATTTATAAATCCTGCTTAATATCCATTAATTAATTAACCTAGTTAATTAATCATTCACTAAGTATTCAACTTGATTAAACACATTTGATTAATCATCCTCTGATTACAATAAGTAATTAGTCTTTAATTAATTTTACAAAATTAGTTAACCTTAATCATAAGTAATTAACATTTAATTACTTCATTAATTAATTAACTATAATTAATTATATTTATCATAAATTAATTATATTAATTAATCACTTAATTATTAACTATTACTTAATTAATCAATTCTTAATCACAACATTAATTATATTAATTAATGACCTCTAATTTAAATTAATAAATTTATTTAAACTTAATTACAATTAGTGATTAATCTAAAATTAAAATACAATTATTAATTACCTTTGATTAATATTTATCCAGTAATTAACTGCCCTTAATTATTTATCAATAAATTAATTATCAAATAATTAATTATCTTCATTAATTAATCCCTTGATTAATTGCAAAAATAATTATCCAAATTACTCAACTTCGCTAATTACATTCCAGTAATTATCAATTATTACTTCTCCAAGTAATCCTGCTCCATTAATTACATTAAGTAATTACTCTCATTTAATCATGAAATGATTTACTTAAATTAATTAACTTAACAAGTCACATTATCAAAATTAATTACAATAAGCAATTAATCCTTTAATTACTTTTATCAAGTAAATATGCTTAACCATTAGCAATTTGATTATCTTTAATTAATTAATCTAATTAATTATCAAAATTAATCACATTAATTATATAATTATCCTTAGATAATTGTCACTATTAATTAACAACATTTCTTTAATTACTTACTTAAGAAAATTATCTTAGATTAATAATCATTAATTATCTCTGATTAAAAATTAATCTAAATCATTAATTAAAATCAAATAAATAAGTAAATTCTTATTTATCTTAATTATATCCAAAATAATTCATTTACTTATTAATGACTTTATTTACATTCAAAATGTATTTAAAGCAATACATTTCTAAATTTAATTCAAATTCCATTTTAAAATTTAAGATTGTTTAACTATTTAAACATTATCCAAATTTAAATAGATTACAAACCTTAAAATAAAAGCGGAAATAGTCATTACTTATGTAATAAAAATTTAAAACCAAATTACTTAATTTCATCAAAGAAATCAAGTTTTAAAATAAATTGATTTTCTTAATTCCAAATTTAAAGTTAAACACACATCATAATTTTTACTCAAATACTAAAGAAAAGAATTTTATCAAGTTTAAAACTATTTGAAAACAACTCATCTTTAAAGTCTATTTTAAACATTTAAACTTGATCAACATTTAAGATTTACAAAAACTGCTAAATTCAAAATCTGGTTTCACTGTAGGCTTAAAACCATATTTTTGTCTTAATTTAAAATCTGATTTAAATCTTTCTTAAATTAAAAAATTTCATTTTAAAAACTTTAAACTCAAAAGTTTACTTGAATTCAAATACCACTTAAGCTTTTAATTTAAATCTCTGCTTATACAATTTGAATTTTATTAAAAATTGAAAAACTGAAATCTGTCAGGTTGTAAAAAACCTGAAACTAAAATAACCCAAGTCCCCTTAGCAACTGCTTCGAGTTATTTACTTAAATGCTCCGAGAAAAAAACTCAAATACCCGAGTAATACTCGAGACAAAATACTACACCACCCCAAACAAGTTCACCAGTATTCAATATGCACGGTGCGTATGCACCGGTGCTCAGATCATCTCCAGCCACCGTAGCCCACTTCTCCAAGACGTCGACCAACCCCTCACTGGATTACGACCATCCACTAACCTACTGTAGCTCGAAAATTGAAATCGAGATAACAGTCACAACCTGGAAACACTGCATCCAAAATTTCCCAAAACCTGTCAACAGCCAGAAATTCCACTTCCGATCATCTGAGACACCGTGACTCAGACCAACCATCCATCTATACCCCCTCTGCCGAATTCCAAAACCTCGAATCACTCGAAGCACTACAGAAAACAAGAAGTAACAAAACTTCGACCATCATCAAAAGTAGGGCAAAAAAACCTGGAAACCACTATTGCCATCTCCTCCACCCTTTGATCATCTATTATCCAATTTTCCCCCACTCTCACATCAATCCTCCACCTCCAAACAGAACCACACCAATCCCAAAGCACTAGGCAAACAGATAATTCCAAAAACTCCCAATTTGATCAACTCAGAAATGCACCCTCAACTGTTGACTAAAAATTTTGATTTCTGTTTTAAAATTCATGACTTTATATATGGATTCAAATTAAAACCCTGATTTAATAATTTAGGCAGTTTTGAAATCTTGCTTATTGAAAATATAGATTGTTGTTAGTGTTTTCAGAGGCCACAGGTTTTCAATTTAACTTAATTTAACTAAATCATAATTTAAAGACCTAAATTTATACTAAACAAACATATTTTGTTTTCATATTAATTTCTAACAGAAATCAAACAAGTTGATAAAGTATTTCTATTAAACTTAGTTTTAAAAAATATACAGGTAGGCAGATACCTGACAATAACAACCCATATGTATATTCATACATATATACCCAGATCATCATCACAATTCAATAATACAAGCTTGCTCATTACTATCAATTCACATGCATAGATAACATAAGCTTTAGTATTGTGAGGTTAATCACTCCTAAAAAAAGGAAACAGAGCAGTTTTCTGTTTTTTTTTGTGAATTAGAACTTGAGTTCTAGAAATTTTGTTTAACTTTTATTTCAAAAGGAAAACTGTTTTTAAAATAAAGAAGTTTACACACCTTTCAATTGAAGCTGCAGAGAACAATCTCAGAGATGCATTTTCATTATTCCTGGAACCTGTTTTGCATGTTGCATTGATGATGTTGAATCTGTGTTTACTTCCATTTTGATTACTGTTGAAATTGATCCTTAAACCGTAGCAGTTGTAGTTGATTTGTAGGTGATTTTAAATGAAGAAAATCCTAGGCTTAATGCATGCAGCAGACCCTTATCTTCATTGCTTAGATTTGAAGATTGAACAAATTGATGTTCAAGATAGGAACAGATTTTTAAACATGCATTGCACTTGATTTTTTTCAGATTTTGGTTGCAGATTTTGAATCAAATTTGGGTTTTGCATTTGGTTTTTGAGTAAATTTGGTTTTCAGTTTCTTTAAATCTGATTTTCAGATTTCATTTTGAAGATAAAGTGCTGAACAAAAATGCATTTCTCAGTTTTTCTTATCTAAAAAAATTAATTTCAAAATATATTAACATGCCATTTGTTATCTTATTAATGATAAATGTTTACAAGTGTCTTCTCTTGTGTTAAAAGCTTAACACATGTGCATTTTAATATAAAAAAGAAAACTCTTAATTTATAAATGTATTTAAATTTTTCTAAAACCATTTCTAATTTAATTTAAGATTTTTTAAATGTTTTATTACAATATTTAGCCTTACATGTTCACATGAAAACTTCTTTTATAAAGTTACTCATTTTAATGTTTGTTTGAATATTTTTAAAATAATATTTTTTTAAACTAATTTTCAGAAGAGAAAATTTTAAAAAGAAAAGAAATGTTAAATTCAATTTTATTCAAAAGTTTTCAAACCAAAATATTATACTTTAATAAAATTGAACTAAATCTTATTTCAAAAGAAAAACAATTTTTAAAATAAAACAAAATAAACTTTTATTATAAAATACAATTTAAACTATTTTGTTTTTAAACAAAATAAATATTTACTTATATTTCTTTTGAAAATATGAGATAGACTTTTAAAACAAACTTTTGAAAAGTTTTCAATTCTAATTTAAATCAAATTAATCAATTCATAATTTATAAATCTATATATAAAATAAATTGGAAAATATCCTTTATTAAATTCAAATTTAAATTTAAATCAAACCCCTATTTACAATGTATACACATATATATATTATAAATAAAATATCTTTAAATCAGCTTAGAAAGATAATTTTATTATTTAAATATTTTTAACATTTAAAAACAATAAGATTCTCAAATTAAATTATCATTTTTATAAATTTTGAAAAGAATATTGTTAACGTAAAAATCAAACGCTAACACCCCGGTGCGAGTTGTGTAAGTGTGAAAGCACCACCCGTCAATACGGGAATCAGAAATAGACAGGATAATCTCAGAAAAACAGTAAAAGACACAATTTTTATAGTGGTCGGCTATAGTCAAGCCTACGTCCACTTTATATCTCTTTATTGCTGACTCAAGTACAACTTATACAACTTTCTTCAATTACAACACACTTTAGACTAGTAGTTCAAACTTCGATGTAGAATAATCTTTCGAATCCATGTCGAATGATGTAGATTTTCTCTTGACGTTTGTCGTAATATGCTTGGTGTTTGGAGTGCTTGAAGTGCAGTTCGAGTTGAGAAAACGGCAGAGTATTGGTGCTTCCAGAATGAGCCCAAAAGATCCCCCGAATGTCGTAGCTCATGCTGTATTCATAGGGGTTTTCGGACAGGCCTTAAGTCATGAGCGACTTAAGGTAAGTCATGAGCGACTTAAGGTAAGTCGTAAGTCGAAGGCTACGACTTAAGATGGGTCATGAGTCGTCAACGAGCTAAGGGGATATGAGTTACGACTTAACTGGTTCGTACTTGGCCATCTGAACTAGCTAGTAGGTTCTAGCGACCTAACGGAGAGCGGAATGGTTCAATAAGTGCTAAGTCGTGAGTGACTTAAAGTAGGTTGTGAAAGCACTAGGTCGCTGCCGCTTTATCTCCTTAGGTCATGAAGTACTTAGGTCGCTGAGTCGTGGCTTCCTGTAAGCAGTTAGGTCGTCCTACTTCTTAAGTCGTTAGGTCGCTTACTTCTCTAAGCAGTTAGGTCGTCCACTTCTTAAATCGTTAGGTCGTCCACTTCTTAAGTCGTTAGGTCACTTACTTCTCTAAGCAGTTAGGTCGTCCACTTCTTAAGTCGTTAGGTCGCTTACTTCTCTAAGTCGTTAGGTCGTCTCTTCCCGTAAGCCACTTCATGTGTTAGGTCGCCTACTCCCTTAAGCAGTTAAGTCGTCCCATTTTTAGGTCGTGAGGTTATTTCAAAACGAGGTTAACACTTTCCCCTCGAAGTGCACGCCTAGGTCGTAGGTCGTGTGCTTCGACTTAACATGCTTGGATCGTGACCGTCCTAAGAGATAGCTTAACACGCACATCCATTTGCCTCTGCCTTATATAACCGTTAGCTCGTGTCTTTCCCTTTAACTGTTTCCATAACCCATTCCGCCATTAGCGATTTCTCGAGCTTCCCAAAGATAATTTCGAACCAATCAATCACTGATTATCCTTAATATTTCATCGCGTAAGTGAATTTGCTTCCTGTTCAATCTTCGGTCATCATTGAATCACGCATCTTATTTTCCGTCCGACCTACCTTCTTACGCCGCATTTTACTGCGAATCATGTTTCATCGATTGTCGGTGGACCGGAGGTAGTTCGATTTAGCTTTAGACGATTCATAATGAGAGAATGATGGGTTAGAGTGTGTTAGGCTAACTGATTCGTGATTCTGGAAGGAGCGAGGAGATTATCAACGGGTTAGCAAGTTATGAGGGATGATACTTAGGGTTTCTCCAAGGGGAAATGGCCAGAGACTGCTGAGCTACCTCTGGGACAATCTAGTGGATCAAGCGAGTTAAAGATTCTTGGAATCCAGGGAAAAACGAACGACCCACTGGCTTACGACTTAGCGTGCCTGCGACCTTTCTTTCTCTCGACTTACCATACTTGGACGACTTAGGCTTTAAAGTAGAACGACCTTATTTAAGAACGACCTATCTGTCAACGGCATAAGGATTAGGTCATCCCCGAGCTAAGAGTTGGACTGATTTTACATCACTCTGACCCGAGCCCCTTTTTTCCTTCAATATGCATTACGACCCAAAGAGAAAATGACTTAACTTAACCCGCGACACATTCTTTAGGTCGTGGATGAGCTAACACTTTGCTAAAAAATGTTTGGACCGACTTGAAGCATAATTTTGACTTGAATTCTCAATTTGAACTGCTGGAATAAACTGCCCGAATTTTTGAATTGTCTGAACTTTGTTGTACTCTTTCACAGATCACACTAGCTTATAAGCTAACAACCTGTTGACTACAACATTCATAGAGAACCGGGACAAATATACTGCCATTGACTGTCCACATCAGATGGCGGATTAGTCGATAAAGAATAATCAACTTAAAGAGATTATATGAAATGCTGTGAACCAACAAATTCAAGTGAAGTAGTAAAGCAATGTTAATCAACTAAAGTCGATTTGTTTGCATCAATACTGCACCTGCATCTGGACTTAAGGCGACAACTCCTGAAATTTTACACTTGTCATATGTTTATTAATTTTTAATTCCAGTTATACTTGCTTGTCACTTTGTTAGTTTTACACAACACTTCACACATTTAGGAAACGTGCACCTTCATATTTGAATATCAAGTTCCTTGTGTAGAATGTCTTCTCAAGAAGAAATAATCGAGCAACCTGAAGGAGTCTTCCCGATAGCTGAACCATTGGTTAATCCTTCGGAGAGAACTCCTACTAGTTTGAGTCAGCGGACATTCAATCAACTACGTATTCAATTTGGGATTGCCGAAGCAGATGCTAGACTTCCTGGCCCAAATGATACTGCCGACAGGCCGCCTCTTGGTTTTGTTGCCGTCAACCGTCAGATGTCCCTTTGTGGTGCCATTCCCCCTTTCAATGAGTTTCTCCATCAACTCCTTCTCCAGCTAACCATCTCTCCATTCCAACTACATCCCAATGGATACGCCATCCTAATAGGATTGTGTGTTTTATTCAGGAAGACACTTAATCGCCTCCCGAGCTTCGAAGAAATTTGCTACTTCTGCATATTTGCAAAGAATAAAGACCACCCCTCCTTTATATTTGTGAGAAGTGCCAGAAATCGCAAACTTATTACTGATCTTTCCGAAAGCGCTCACGGCTTCTTGAATCAATTCTTCTTTGTCCGCTGTCCCCTAGGGTTTTACGCCATCTGGAGAAAAGGGAGTGAGATTGCTCATCTCTGTTTCTTCGTTTCAGCTTTCAAAGATTCGAATTGCTAAGTGCTAACTTCATTCTTTTCTTTTACAGCACTTCCTCCTCCCTCTAGAAACCCCATTCACAAGACGACCTTTGATATACTAAGTGTCGTGCCGGCTGAAGAAAGAAGTATCAAGTTTTTGCTGAGAGATGAACTTCTGCACCAATACGAGCTTTTGCACTCTTCTCGCTCCACTCAACCTCATGAAGTTCCTGATTCTCCGGCCGAATCGCTAGATGCCCCTATTCCTGCTGAGGAACCTATACTGAAGGAACCTACTTCTAAAGCTTTACTGGTGAAGTGCTCTACTTCTACTGATATTGCGGGGCCGTCTGACAAGCTTACACTTGCCCCGATCATCGAAAAGGAAGAGCCTTTTCATCATTCAGGGAAATCCGGTGATGAGGGAACTGAGAGAGCGAGTCCCGCCAAGCAGAGAGGGATGACATTTTTGAAGGGTTGAGCGATCTGATGATCACTTCACAGGAGCTCTTTAAAGACGACCCTGTTTCTGCTAAAGCTACCTCTTCAGCAGTTGAAGCAACATCCACCTTACAACAGACTTCATCAGCTCAAGAGTAGACGTTAGTCATAAAACCCATCATTTCCCCGCAACCGTGGAGTGGTTCATAGTTCGACGCGCGTAGTTTGCACGTTTCACGCACTTAGGATTTTTAGCATTCTTATGCACTTACATGCACTCTACTTCAAAGATTCTCAAGCGTTGCCTCTTTTTCATTTTCAGGTCTTTCAATGGGGCGACGCTCTTATTACGACGACTTTCATAGCTACGGGAGACGCGGCTCTTTTGATCCCAAGAGACATCTTCCTTCTTATAGGGAAACTGACGAAGAAAGAGCCCCACGAAAAGCTCGCGAAAGGCGTGCCTACGAAGAACGCCATGAAAGACGGGATGAGCGACACGATTCTTCCCAGAGGGAAGATGATTCTCATAAGCGGAAGTCCATTGACGACAAGGGGAAAAGTCAGATTGCGGAAGATGTGAGTAAAAGAGCCAAACATGGCGAAAAGCCAGCATCCGAGATTTCCGAACAACCTGCTGCTCCTGTACTGCCTCAATCTCCTGCCGTGGCACGTACTGATATTCAAACAATCATTGGAAGGCCCCCATATCGAGTTGGTCCAGGCCTAGCTACTCTTCAGAGCCGATTCCTGAACTGGTGCCTGAAAGGAGTGCGCTTTGATCTTGACCTGGTCCCGATCGATAAGCAGGCTATGCTGCGCAACCTTGATGTTGTCAAACTTGATATCGAAAGAATGTCAGGTTGACAAAAGCTTGTCGATGAGCTCCAAAGGGTAAATCGCGTGAATCTTGAAGCCATGTTAACAATGAAAAACGACAAATCTGAATGGCAGAAGATCCTTGAGCAACATGATGCGGAAATGAGAAGCATTGCTACTTATAATGAACAGCTCGAAGCGAAAGTTGAAAAACTCAAAGAAGAGCTTGCCACTTCCTCCACTTCCTATTCGCAAAGGGAGCAAGTGCTTCAACAACAGGTGCGAGATGCTCATGTCGCTCAAAGAGATGCCGAAGATAGGCTTGATATGCAAAAAAGAATTAACGAGGGCCATATTACTGACATCGCAGAGTTGCGAAAGGAGACCAGCTCCAAGGACGTGGAGATCGAAATGCTAAAACTTCAACTCTCTAAAGCTGAGAAAGAGCGTGATGAGGATGTTGCTGGTAAAATTGCAGCTGAAGAGTCTCATGAAGCAACGAAGGCTAATATCAGCTCAACATTGTTTGACTTCTACTTGCATAGTGTCCTGGGGCGTGGTAGTCTCTCTTTTCTAGGTCCCAAATATGAAATAACTCTAGCCGAAGTGTGGGAGGCCATACTTGACATGTTTAGCAGTGCTGGCTATAGTGAGGCGGATTTAGAGGCAAATTATGTTGATGACGATGCCCGCGCCGCTCTTGCCAGAGGAAAGGAGCAACTGGCCGAAGAGAGAGCCGGAATGGTCGAAGGAGAACATGTAGGAAAGGCAACTTTAACCGACCCAGTTCAACCTTCGATTTCAGCCGATATCGACATTATTGGTTCCGGTTCCCATTCTCCGCCTCCTACTAAAGCCATCACTGAAGGTGCAACTGCTCACAATGGAGATAATAGTCAAGAGAGTGGTGACGCGCGGGGCTTTGAAGTTGACATAGTAAAGCCTGCTTCACCAGGTAACCTTACTGTTGATCTTGCTCAAGTGGACTGCTCGTTCGCTTCACATGAGTTTGATGAACTTCTTGATTATTTTTTAAATCTCGACACGCCACTAACTCCTCTCTTTTCGAGAGATACTGACTTTAACTTCTTTTCTTCTGTAGAGAAAGTACCGAGCATTGTTCAGACTTCCCCTCCTCCGGTTATTCCTCCCCCGTCTCTTCAGGTCACTCCTCCTTCTGCCTCTCAACGGGGGTCACAAGAGGAGCAAATAGAAGCTCTCCAAGACTTGGACGATCCCATTGCTTCACAAGAACATATGGGAGAAGAAACTGAAGAGGGCGAAAAGACTCCGGAACTAACCGGTTCTGACGATACGCCGTTAGCCACACTTTTTACTCCAGGAAGTGGGTCTTCTTCTAAGAAAAGGGGGAAAAGTGGAGTCTCAAAGAAGAAAGAAGCTTCAGCTGGCGAGGAAAAAGCAGAAACAAGTCCAGTTGTTCCCCTTTCTCCTTCTTCCCCTACTCTTTCAAGCCGGCGCAAGAAGTTGGTCATCCGGCCAGGCGCAGGCTCAAAAGGTGGAGGGAAGAAAAAATGATGGCTTTGGTCCTGTGCTTTTTATCTCGCTCTTTACTTGTGTATAAGCTTGCGTTGACTGGAGATTGTGCGAGTACCAGTCCCCGCCTTCTTTTACTTTGAAACCTGCATATGTATAAAATTCTCATAGTATGGAATAAAATGGTTCTTTTACTTATACAAATTTCTGTTTGTATTTAAGAACGCATTTATTTTCCGTTTTCATGCAAGTTTCTTTATCCTCTTTATGTGAAGTTGCAGTAAACCTATGGTATGTTGCTTGAGCGTTGTTCTTATTTTTGTGATGACTATATTGTATTTCCCCCATACCATGGTTTATTGCAATCTCTTTCACATTGGCAAAGTTTCGGAGAACAACTCTTCTGTTTCGAGAAGACTTGTACTCTTCCTTTAGAGAACAACTCTTCCATTTGAAGGAGGTTTGCATTTGTACTTTATAGGATAATATTTCCGTTCCAAGGAAATATTTTTCTAATTTAGTAGAATGCACTTCATATTGGGCGAGTCTTCTCTTTTTTTTGCGAAGTTTTTACACTTCACTTTTGGAAAAAGTCACTTTTGCTTTGGCAAGTGAATTTTGCTTCATAGTACAGTGGGCCTTCCGAAAAAGGGCTTCAACCTGCTCGTGCCTCCGAAGAGGGTTTTTTATTTGATTGTGCCTCTGGGAAGAGGTCTTTTTGTTTGGTTGCACCTCTGGGAAGAGGTCTTTTTGTTTGATTGTACCTCTGGCAAGAGGTCTTTTTGTTTCTGCCTCTTGGGAGAGGCTTTTATCTTTTCCCTGTTCGTTGGGAAGCGGGCCTCCGAAGAGGGCTTTTCACATTTCGACTCGTGTGAAGTTTTATTTCAGATCACGGTGAAATGTGTGCCTCTGAGTAGGGCTTCAGCCTGGAATTTTGGAGTTTCCTTCTCTTAGTTGGATGGACTCACGGGGAGGACACGAGTGTTCTGTGCCACCGATCAGTCCGCAACTTTCTGTCGAGAAAGAACTCTCTTTTTCTGGCGAGGCCCGCTAGAGGTCTTTTAGCATTTCAACTATGGTGAAATGGGCCTCCGAAGAGGGCTTTTCACATTCCAACACTTGTGAAGTTTTATTTCAAATCTCGATGGAATGCGTGCCTCCGAGTATGCCTGGAAGTTTCTTCCTCATGGTTGGCTGGATTCACGGGGCGGACGCAAGTTACTTGTACGTTTATGTGCGCAGATTGTCTCAGCTAGTGAACAAGCGCCTTGCCTTCCACTTGGGAAGGTGCCTCCGATCATCATATGGATTCACGGGGCGGACGCAAGTTACTTGGATGCTTGTCTGCGCAAACTGTCTCAACTAGTGTACAAGCGCCTTGCCTTCCAGTTGGGAAGGTGCTCCCGGTCATTCCATACCAATCCTTTTTGTTGAGAAAGTTTTCTGGCATGCCCCGTTCGAGGTATTTATCCTCCGAAGAGTTGTGCCTCCGAAGAGGGCTTGTGCCTCCATAGAGGTCTTTATCTGTTTGATGCTTGCTCGCCCATGTCTCTTTGCCATCTATTCATATCGGCGATCCCCGTTATCTTTTCCAAATACACTTCTCTTTTAATTGCCAACAATTTCCTTTATCCAAAGAAGTATGATTCATAGTTAAGAGAGTTGGTGGGGGCAGACATAGGCTATTTAACTGGATGCTCGTTTGTACAAACAACCACAATTAGTTAGCGAGGTCCCACTTCCAGCAGAATCACTAACTTTTTGCTTGAAGTACTTCTTTCATAGGATTTGAGTATGGAAATTTTGAACGGCTTAGCGTTTGCTTGTTGGGTGATGTCAGGGATTGCTTGGTCTTGTGATGGGTAAGCTTTGTTTTTATGGCCTGCATTATTAAATCGACATTTTAGTAATACAATTGATGTATTTTATATATCTAAATAAAACAAAGCGGTTTATAATAGTAGAGAACACAAGATTTATAGTGGTTCGGCCAAGAACTAGGCCTACATCCACTTTATAGTTCTTATTATTCACTTGCACTGGCTTTACATTGGCTTTCAATATAAGAATCATACATTCATCATTCTTTTACAATATTTCATTAGAGCCTTTAAGTAAAATATGGGCGCAAATGATTGTTGTTCCAAGCTCTTGGAATTGGGTCTCCTTCGACAGTTATTAGTTTGAAAGTGCCATCGAGAAGTTTTTTGCTTATGACATACAACCCTTCTCAGTTTGGCGCAAACACTCCCAAATTGCTGTCATGACCCTCTTCAAGACTAGATCTCCAATCTCAAAGCTGTGTTGGCGAACTTTGGAATTGAAGTGCCTGGCAATTCTTTGCTGATGGGCCGCAATTCTGAGTTGAGCCTCTTCCCTTCTTTCATCAAGGAAGTCAAGTGCTTCAAGTTGTAACTCCTCATTTTTTGCTTGGTTGAAATGAATTCTTCTATGCGAAGGGACTTCTATTTCTACCGGAATCATTGCCTCTGATCCATATGCCAACGAAAATGGAGTGTGCCCCGTCGCAGTTTTATGTGTAGTTCTATATGCCCATAGCGCTAGTGGAAGCTTATCGACCCAACCACCTTTCGCTTTTTTCAGCTGTTTTTTGATGGTCGATTTGATAATTTTGTTTACTGCTTCCACTTGCCCGTTTGCCTGCGGATGAGCTACCGCTGAGAAGCTTTTCTGGATCTTGAATTTCTTGCAAAAATCTTGGAACTCTTCACTTTCGAATTGGGTTCCATTGTCTGTGATTATCTTTTGGGGCACACCATATCTGCAAATGATATTCTTAGTTACAAAGTTTATCATCTTCTTAGAAGTAATAGTAGCTAATGGTTCAGATTCAGCCCATTTAGTAAAATAATCAACAGCAACAATAGCATAACTGATTCCGGATTTGGCGGTTGGCAAAGGCCCGATGAGATCTATTCTCCAAATAGCAAATGGCCACGGGCTGACCATCTGCGTTGTCTCAGTAGAAGGTGCCCTTGGGACTTTTGTAAATCTTTGGCATCGGTCACATTTTCGGGCATAACTTGCAGCATCACGATTAATATCTGGCCAAAAATACCCATAACGGAGAATTTTCTTCGCTAGAGTTTGACCACCTGAATGATCTCCACACTCTCCTCCATGTACTTCAGTTAGAATTATCTCAGCTTCTTCCTTGGTCACACATCGGAGTAATGACATTGAGAATCCCCGCCTATATAATCGACCATCTTGAATTATGTATCTGGAGGCTTTTCTTAACAACTTCTGCCGTTCTTTTGAGTTTTCTGGTACAGAACCGTCGCGCAGATATTTCAATATCGGAGTCATCCATGATTCTCGCTCCTGTGATATAGTCATGATCCAGTCAATATCCATCTCATCAATGCTTGGAGTTGACAGGACTTCCACAGGAACTAGTCCCAATAATTGAACTTCACCAGTGCTTGCATACTTTACGAGAGAATCTGCCTTCATGTTTTCTTCTCGGGGTATATGATTTATCGTATAATGGTCAAGGTCATCGAGAAGCTCCCAGGCTCTTGAAAAGTAAGCGAGCAGATTTCCCCCTTTAGTTTGAAACTCTTTCTTGACTTGACACACAATAAGCTGTGAATCACTGAAGATCTGCAACATTTTGATGTTCAATTCTTTAGCAATTCTCAGTACAGCAATAAGAGCTTCATACTCTGCTTCATTGTTTGTCGAAGGGAATTCCAATCTTAGAGCATAACAAAACGACCGCCCTTCAGGGGTTTCAAGCACAACCCCAGCCCCGGAACAGTAATCATTTCTTGCGCCATAAACATACAATTTCCATCGAATTGGGGGATTATCGGTCACTACTTCGTCACTACCACCTTTGTCTGTACATTCTGCGATGAAATCTGCCAAATCTTGTCCATTGATTGCTCTCCGGGGATGATAAGTGATGTCATATTGACTGAGTTCAATATTCGACTTCAAAAGTCGACCCGAAATCTCAGGGCGAAAGAGGACTTGCTTCAAAGGCTGATTAGTGAGGACTTTGATTGGATGAGCTTGAAAATATGGCCTCAATTTTCTTGATGCGATTAGTAGACAATAGGCGAGCTTCTCCAACGTTGAATAATTCATTTCTGCCCCAGTAAACCTTTTACTAATATAGTAGACTGGGTGCTGAATTTTGGCGTCCTCTCGCACCAGTGCCACACTAAGAGCATGAGCTGAGATCGCCAACTATACAAAAAGATCTTCACCATAGTCGGGCTTAGAAAGTATCGGAGGAGTTTCCATATGACGAATTAATTCATCGAAAGCTTTCTGGCATTCTGGAGTCCAGTCAAAGTTTTTTCTTCCTTTCTTCAGAGCATCAAAGAATTGAATGCATTTATCAGTAGCTTTGGAAATGAATCGACTTAAGGCAGCGACTTTTCCATTGAGACTTTGCAGTTCCTTCTTTGTTCTAGGAGCTTTGACTTCTCTTAAGGCGGTGATTTGAGCAGGATTAGCCTCAATGCCCCTAGCGCTCACAATGAAACTCAAGAACTTTCCGGACTCCATCCCGAATGAACACTTCAAGGGATTAAGCTTCACTCCATACTTTCGTAGGACGGCGAACATTTCCCCTAAGTGGTCCATATGGTCTACTGCTCTCTTTGATTTAACCAACGTATCGTCAACATAAACTTCCATGGTCTTTCCGATCTGTGGCTTGAACATCGCATTAACAAACCTTTGGTAAGTTGCCCCTACATTCTTCAGTCCGAAAGGCATGACTTTGTAGCAGTACAGACCTACATCGGTTATGAAACTCGTGTCCTCCTGATCTGGCTCATGCATCATGATCTGGTTATATCCGGAGTAAGCATCCATAAAAGATAACAATTCATGTCCCGTTGTTCCGTCAACCAACTGGTCAATCCGGGGTAGTGGAAAGCAGTCTTTGGGGCAGGCTTTGTTTAAATCCGAAAAGTCGATGCATACTCTCCATTTTCCGTTAGCTTTCTAAACCAGTACCGAATTTGAAACCCAATTCGGATAAGTTGACTCTCTGATAAAGTCATTCTCCATGAGCCGATCCACCTCTTCTTTCAATGCTGCTGACCTTTCGGGACCCTGTGTTCTTCTTTTCTGCTTTACAGGTGTAAACTTTGGATCAATATTCAAAGTATGTACTGCAACTTCAGGTGATATTCCACACATATCAGCATGGGTCCAAGCGAATACATCCAGATTTGCTTTCAGGAATGATATCAAAATATTCTGAACCGCCGTATTAAGTTGTGAACCCACATTCAGCACCTTGTTTGGGTCTTTTGGGTCAACAGGTACTGGTACCGTTACTTCCACTGGCACCACTCGATTCTCCCCTGCACTGGCTTTTCTGGGATCCATCTTTCTTCGTGCTTCGCTACATTTGCCAGTATAGGGTCCGCCCTGTAATTGCTACAAGGTTGATTCTTTGATGCGGACTAGGGCTGCCGCATCCTTTCCCATCTCTCACTTTCTTGCTTCACGCAGTTCTATCAGATAACATTCCCGCCCCGCATTCTGATCCCCTTTAACCACACCGACTCTATTATCTGTGGGGAATTTCATGGTAAGGCACCACGGGGCGAGGATTGCTTTAAAGGCTGCAAGAGTCGGCCGTCCTAGGAAGGCGTTGTAGGCAGAAAATTCATCAACAATTACAAAATTCTGCCTTCGAACGACCTTCTTCTGCCCCTCTCCAAGTTCCACGAACAGGTCAATAGTCCCAATCGGCTGCCTGGGTTCCCCAGTAAACCCAACGATCTTTTGCGACGAAGCTTGAACATCAGCCATTGGGATCTTCATCCGATCAAAAGTCTTCTTAAAAAGAATATTGCAAGAAGCACCACAATCAACAAGTACTCTTCTTACAATAGCTGGCCCAATGCCAGCAGAAATAACCAAGGGATCTATGGTAGGGGCTTCAACACCCATAGAATCCCTGACTCTGAAGATAATGTCATCATCAAAAGTTTTCTGCTCCTTCAGAGGTGCAGCATCTTCCAACACAAAAACACTTTCCTCTGCTGGCGCATACTTCAATGCACGAGCGTATTGTTCCATCTCACCCCAGCTTTTGCCAGCCGGGTGAGGTCCTCCTGTAATCACATTATTAACGGGCCTCTCTGATTCATGAGTTGCTGCCTTTTCACCTGAGCTAGGACGATGAACAGGAGCCTGTTGTCCTTGGGTCGACAAAGTTGGGCCATTCCTGTTCCTCTTTACATATTGCTGGAGCTTGTTTTCTTTTAATAGTTCCTCAATCAACTCTTTCAAGTGACGGCACTCATTGGTATCATGCCCGGGTTGGTTATGGAACCGACAAAACCTTCCATTCATCTCAACTTTCTTATTAACCCTCTGCTTAGATGGTGCAGGGAATTCAACCGTGTCTTTGTTTGCAAAGTAGATGTTCTCCGGGGTATCAGTCAAAGGGGTGAAGTTGAAGGGACGACTTTTCTTTGCATCTCCTTGCTTCTTTTGACCATCGTTTCACCTCTTCTGATTGCCAGATTCCTTCTTATTCGAAACAGCATTACTATTTCCAGCCCCTGTAGATACCACCTTAGCCGGTGCTTGGAGGCTTTCCAAGCACATGAATTCATCGGCTTTCTTATAAAACTTGTCAAGTGAATTTGGTTCTTTCATTTTCAACCACTTCCCGAACTCACTTGCCTTATCAATAGCCCTCATCAGGTATGTTAAAATCATTCTTGGCTCTGCATTGTCTACTTCAGCCAAAGCTATATTGAAGCGATTTAAGAAAGATCTTATGGATTCTCCAGGATTCTGCTCTAAGCCGGATAACGACATTATATCTTTCGCCTTTAAAGCGTACAATCTGAACTGTTCCTTAAACTTTCGAGTCAGATGAGAAAACTGGTATATCGACCGGACCGGCAGCTTTGTGAACCAAAGTAAAGCAACTCCTTCCAGGTATACCGAAAAATACCGGCATTTGATCCCATCAGAAGCTCTGGCACCCGTCATGTGCCAATCATACTTGTACAGAAATTCATTAGGGTCACTCGTCCCCTTATAAGCCGGAATGGTAGGAGGAACGAACTTCCTAGGAAACTCTGCTTTCAGAATCCTTTCAGTGAATGGAGTCTTGCTTGGAGCGAACCCCCATTCTTTTTCGTCTTCCTCCCTTTACATACTTTCCTTCATGATTTGTCGGACCATCCCTGAAAAATATTCTTCATCATTAAGGGGCTCAGCAGGACAGGCATCGGCCATCTTCTTAGAAGTTTGCCTTGACAGGCGCTTAAGGAAAGTTGGCTGTTATCCCGATCCTCCAACTTGGGGAGGTGTATTTTTGACTGGGCCAGCTACCCTTTGAGGAACATCTCTTTCTTCAACATCATGAACATTATCAGCAAAGTTTGGTTCGTAATTCACTGGTTGACGGTTAGCCCCAAGCAAAGCGTTCAACCTTTCCAACATCAAATTGTTTTGGGCTTCCATCTGCGGATATAGCCCAGAAACCACAACATCCAATTCTGCTCGCGTTACTCCAACAGTTTGAGTTGTTTGACTTAAAGGAGGAGAAGTGGCAGTAGTCTCGCGAACATCGTCGGATCTAACAGACTTGCGCTTTCTTCCAGGAGCCATTATTTCTGATAAACTTCTGGTTTTTGGAGAGATCCTTTCCACAAATTTCTGCGAAGCTATGATGACAGTATCCTGAGTTGGGTTCTCAGTGAAAGCACCAAAAATGTTAACGTAAAAATCAAACGCTAACACCCCGGTGCGAGTTGTGTAGGTGTGAAAGCACCACCCGTCGATAGGGGAATCAGAAATAGACAGGAAAATCTCAGAAAAACAGTAAAAGACATAGTTTTTATAGTGGTTCGGCTTATAGTCAAGCCTACGTCCACTTTATATCTCTTTATTGCTGACTCAAGTACAATTTATGCAACTTTCTTCAATTACAACACACTTTAGACTAGTAGTTCAAACTTCGATGTAGAATAATCTTTCGAATCCATGTCGAATGATGCAGATTTTCTCTTGAAGTTTGTCGTAATATCCTTGGTGTTTGGAGTGCTTGAAGTGCTGTTCGAGTTGAGAAAACGGCAGAGTATTGGTGCTTCCAGAATGAGCCCAAAAGATTCCCTGAATTTCGTAGCTCATGCTGTATTTATAGGGATTTTCGGACAGGCCTTAAGTCATGAGCGACTTAAGGTAAGTCGTAAGTCGAAGGCTACGACTTAAGATGGGTCATGAGTCGTCAGCGAGCTAAGGGGATATGAGTTACGACCTAACTGGTTCGCACTTGGCCATCTGAACTAGCTAGTAGGTTCTAGCGACCTAACGGAGAGCGGCATGGTTCAATAAGTTCTAAGTCGTGAGCGACTTAAAGTAGGTTATGAAAGCACTAGGTCGCTGCCACTTTATCTCCTTAGGTCGTGAAGTACTTAGGTCGCTGAGTCGTGGCTTCCTGTAAGCAGTTAGGTCGTCCCACTTCTTCAGTCGTTAGGTTGCTTACTTCTCTAAGCTGTTAGGTTGTCCACTTCTTAAGTCGTTAGGTCGTCCACTTCTTAAGTCGTTAGGTCGCTTACTTCTCTAAGCAGTTAGGTCGTCCACTTCTTAAGTCGTTAGGTCGCCTACTTCTCTAAGTCGTTAGGTCGTCCCTTCCCGTAAGCCGCTTCATGTGCTAGGTCCCCTACTCCCTTAAGCAGTTAAGTCGTCCTATTTTTAGGCCGTGAGGTTATTTCAAAACGAGGTTAACAAATATCATTTGACAAATTAAATAATTATTAATCTTCAAAAGAAAATTTCTATTTGAATTAGATTATTAAATCAATATTTCACATTTTAAAATAATTATTAATGAAATTATTAAATAAATATTGCCCAAATTTCCGGGACATCACATTCCTCCCCCTTAAAAGAATTTCATCCCCGAAATTTAAAAGCAAAGGTAATTTAATAATCCCATACAGATTTTAATTTTAAAGTAGCAAACATATGCTATCAACCAAATACTAGCAATCATAACAACCAATTCAAACAAACAATTCTAATTATCCGGACAAAATTCTGGATAAGATTCTCTAGAGTTTCTCAGGTACAAACACCGGGATACTCGCCCTACAGAATCTAAACTAGCTACACCATTCAGATCTAGAGCTCCTATGTATCAAGATCTACAAATCTAAACAGGATACAGGACCCAGACAAGTCCTGATCAACTTCCAAATCTCTCAGAACTACTGATTCTAAGACCAGTGATAAACCGTACACGTACTCTCTCAAAGATACGTGAAAAACATAACAAAATTCCATCCATCCGAACTGGAAATTCAATCCTGTAGACCAAACACTTAATCCTTAAGAGAACACAGTAAGATCCAATCTCTTATTCACACATCTCTCCTGTCGATCCTGGGCTGCCTCCAACCTTCTTGATCAATCAAATCTTCGCAGATGCTTCACAGAACAAATCTGGACAAATAAATAAACGATCTCCAGATCCTACTCAACAAAATGGTTCTCCAAAGATCCATCAAAAACTACCACGCAAACTCTACTATATAAACATCAGGAGACTTCAAACATACTACTCCTATTCTGGAAACAGAACAGATGCACAAGACAATCAAACCTCCAGATCCAAAATAAATTTCCTACAGAAATCCTATGATCCAAGACAATACTCAAATTCCCAAAGAATCGGGTTTTGCTACAATTCTGGAGTAACTGCCATTAGCTTCCGCTGCATAACTCTGATTTGAGAATGCTGTTGATGAACACAAGTATAAACTTGATCAATCCACTACGGAACATTGTTCATCAAATTCTATAAAATCTCAGTGACTTATCTGATTCGGTCACAAACACACAACAAAAAAATTCAACCCAAAACTAAACCCGATCAATCTTGCCAGCTAAAACAGATCTCTCTCTCTCAAAGAACCTCCTACTATGCTGAACCACTGGTAAAGTTCCAAGAGCCAAGTCCAAACAGAACTCAAAGTCTTGATGCGGATGCAAATCTTAATTCCTTCGAAGATATTCAGAAAATCAAACCACTTCAATAACACAAACATCCTCTAGAGATGCTTCAATCCAGAAAAAGATTACTCAGAGAAATTCCGAACGATTGCAAGTCACTTTTGTGATTCCACTCAGTACAAATCCCAAATAACCCTTCTCTCTTCAACAATCAAAATAGCTAAAGCCTTCAAATCAAAAGGAGAAACTAGTGGTCCATCTTCAACCACAAACATCACACCCAGATGAGCTTCCAGAATAAATGGACAAGCTTTACCATCCCCCCGGCCTACTGACAGAAGAATCACAGAGACTTCTGAACCATCGAAGAAACATGCCACTCACTACTGCTACTGCTGCCAATGTCTTCCTTATCCAAAAGCTCATCGAACCTCAAAGCTCATCCATCCACTTCCACAATAGAGCCTTCAATAGACAGATATCCCTCAAGAAACTCGACCCAAACCAAGCACAAAACACTATGCCAAACTGAGTCTCAAACTCAAACTAAGACAGAAATCCTTCCTGAGGTTGCCAAGATACCATCGCTGGCTTCAGCACTTCCTACTGATCCAAACTCAAGAAAATCCACTCACACGAGTGCAACAAAGCTTACAATCCAAAGATGAACTCCGAATCTTGAAAAGATTTCCTTCAGAGATCGGTGAAATCCTTCATACCAAACTGCAAAACTACTCAAGATGCCCAATACTGCCCTAGCAAATCCACTTCCAACTTCAAACACTCGGACTCCAACCATTGGTAGTTGTGTTACACACACCACTACCCTATCTACCTTTATTACTCATATTGGAAAACCTGAACGGGTAACCCAATCAAGTAGGTAGAAATATACATACATACATACATATATATATATATATATATATATATTCAAAATTAGAAATACGCTCTCTCAAGATAGACACCACTCCAATGTCTAGGTATTCACTCAACCTAGAGCTCTGATACCACAATGACACGACCCGCCTTTCATTCCATAGAAAAACGCATCATTAGGAAGAAAGAAAGGGATAGAAAAGATAAAAGATAGGAAAGAAGGAAACAGACAACATCAGAATCTCATAGCGGAACGAATAAATTATATTATATCACATAATACATTACATAGTATCATATACATCAGAGTTTTATAGCCCATACAACACAAACTAGACAGTTATAAACATCTATCTAGCATTTACAATTCAAGTACATCAGAGAAAACAGATACAACACAAAACACAGCGGAACCACAATATATATCTACACGTTGAAGCCTCCTGCTCCATATCTCCTCCAAAACTCGTCAAAGCAATCCTGTAACACTTTACTACTCATACGTAATATTGAGTACCCAAGAGTTTAATAAAACAGAAAATAAATACTCGGGTCAGACATGGGTCTGGTGTGAGTACACGGGTTTAAAAGTTGTTTAACTTTAGAAAATTTTTTGGACACAAAAGGTATCACGTAAAACTTCCCACACATAAACATGGAAAAGTTTTTACCTTATGCTAACCAAAACATTTGATAGGAAATCTAGTGATATTATAATAATGTCTAGGGTTTTCAAAATAAAATACAGAAATAGTTGGAATGATTACATCTCACGTTCCAACATAGTTGGGCGCAATCAAAACCGTACAGGCACTTGTTGGATTATGGATTCCATCAATGGCAGGGCTACTGGGGTACCGCCCGTCACAGTACGTGGCCTAGATCACCGTACCGAGGAGTACGCCCGCTCCACTACAACACAAAGCCGGAACCATTCCTTACTTAACAGTTCCAAACAAGACCACCACGCAGATTGGCCGTCAGCAACTGCCACACAGCCGAAATATAAAGGGACCTCTAGACAGGGGTAAATCTTGCTCTCCAGTGGGGGCTACCCACAAAGCCTTGCTGCACCTCCCCTGTTTTAGCCATTCCCGGTTGATGAGACTTGAGGCTACGATTACCTTTGTAGGACACATCAATCTTAGAATGCTCACCGTCCACCTGATGATGTTTTGAAAGCATTCAATCCATACAAGTTCGTTCCAGGTTCGAAGGAAACCGAAGGCATTATCTCCTTACACTCATTTTGGAATAACCCTCAACGTTAACGGCCATAACCCTTGCACTCCGAATCACCATCTCGAACCTGAAAGTACTATTCCGTCAAACTCATTAGGGAATCACCCTCAGAGTTATACTGACGAATAATCCTTACACCTCGAGTCTTCACTCTTCACTTAGGATTCACGACCTAACGTTTAATTTGGATCGATGTGGTTTTCGGAATTCCAAATTTGGAAATCCGATCCCGGTTTCATCGAAATCCAAACGTCAACTTAATGTCCAAGTGATTTTAATTTGAATAATTAATTCAATTCATTACTGTGTATTTATACACAAATAGATACTTCACATATCACAATAGATAATCACATTCTCATCATAACAGATAATCTGTAGCATAATCACAAACAGATAATCATCATAACAGATAATCATCACAACAGATAGCCCATATTATCATACTATAATTAAGCACCTATATCATACAGATACTACTCATCTCATTACTAAGATCACAACCATCCAAAGGAATATTAATATCATCCCTAAGCAATGATTATTAACCACCATCTACAATTAATTTAAAATGAATTAAATTAATTACTTTTATCTCTAATTAATTTAAAATAAATTAAATTAATTATCACATTTATAAATCCTGCTTAATATCCATTAATTAATTAACCTAGTTAATTAATCATTCACTAAGTATTCAACTTGATTAAACACATTTGATTAATCATCCTCTAATTACAATAAGTAATTAGTCTTTAATTAATTTTACAAAATTAATTAACCTTAATCATAAGTAATTAACATTTAATTACTTCATTAATTAATTAACTATAATTAATTATATTTATCCTAAATTAATTATACTAATTAATCACTTAATATTAATTATTACTTAATTAGTCAATTCTTAATCACATCATTAATTATATTAATTAATGACCTCTAAATTAATAATTTTATTTAAAATTAATTACATTTAGTAATTAATCTACAATTAAAATACAATTATTAATCACCTTTGATTAATATTTATCCAGTAATTAACTACCCTTAATTACTTATTAATAAATTAATTATCCAATAATTAATTATCTTCATTAATTAATCCCTTGATTAATTACAAAAGTAATTCTCCAAATTACTCATCTTCACTAATTACATTCCAGTAATTATCAATTATTACTTCTCCAAGTAATCCTGCTCCATTAATTACATTAAGTAATTACTCTCATTTAATCATGAAATAATTTACTTAAATTAATTAAACTAAATTAATTAACTTAACAAGTCACATTATCAAAATTAATTACAATAAGTAATTGATCCTTTAATTACTTTTATCAAGTAAATATGCTTAACCATTAACAATTTGATTATCTTTAATTAATTAATCTAATTAATTATCAAAATTAATCACTTTAATTATATAATTATCCTTAGATAATTATCACTATTAATTAACAACATTTCTTTAATTACTTACTCAAGAAAATTATCTTAGATTAATAATCATTAACTATCTCTGATTAAAAATTAATCTAAATCATTAATTAAAATCAAATAAATAAGTAAATTCTTATTTATCTTAATTATATCCAAAATAATTCATTTACTTATTAATGACTTTATTTACATTCAAAATGTATATAAAAAAAACATTTCTAAATTTAATTCAAATTCCATTTTAAAATTTAAGATTGTTTTACTATTTAAACATTATCCAAATTTAAATAGATTACAAACCTTAAAATAAAAGTGGAAACATTCATTACTTATGTAAGAAAAATTTAAAACCAAATTACTTAATTTCATCAAAGAAATCAAGTTTTAAAATAAATTTATTTTCTTAATTCCTAATTTAAAGTTAAACACACATCATAATTTTTACTCAAATACTAAAGAAAGAATTTTATTAAGTTTAAAACTATTTGAAAACAACTCATCTTTAAAGTCTATTTTAAACATTTAAACTTGATCAACATTTAAGATTTACAAAAACTGCTAAATTCAAAATCTGGTTTCACTGTAGGCTTAAAACCATATTTTTGTCTTAATTTAAAATCTGTTTTAAATCTTGCTTAAATTAAAAAATTTCATTTTAAAAACTTTAAACTCAAAAGTTTACTTGAATTCAAATATCACTTAAGCTTTTAATTTAAATCTCTGCTTATACAATTTAAATTTTATTAAAAATTTAAAAACTGAAATCTGATAGGTTGTAAAAAACCTGAAACTAAAATAACCCGAGTCCCCTTAGCAACTGCTTCGAGTTATTTACTTAAATGCTCCGAGACAAAAACTCAAATACCTGAGTATTACTCGAGATAAAATACTACACCACCCCAAACAAGTTCACCAGTATTCAATATGCACGGTGCGTATGCACCGGTGCTCAGATCATCTCCAGCCACCGTAGCCCACTTCTCCAAGACGTCGACCAACCCCTCACTGGATTACGACCATCCACTAACCCACTGTAGCTCAAAAATTGAAATCGAGATAACAATCGCAACCTGGAAACACTGCATCCAAAATTTCCCAAAACCTGTCAACAGCCAGAAATTCCACCTCCGATCATCTAAGACACCGTGACTCAGACCAACCATCCATCTATACACCCTCTGCCGAATTCCAAAACCTCGAATCACTCGAAGCACTACAGAAAACAAGAAGTAACAAAACTTCGACCATCATCAAAACTAGGGGAAAAAAATCTAGAAACCATTATTGCCATCTCCTCCACCCTTTGATCATCTATTATCCAATTTTCCCCCACTCTTACATCAATCCTCCACCTCCAGACAGAACCACACCAACCCCAAAGCACTAGGCAAACAGATAATTCCAAAAACTCCCAATTTGATCAACTCAGAAATGCACCCTCAACATTTGACTAAAATTTTTTATTTCTGTTTTAAAATTCATGACCTTATATATGGATTCAAATTAAAACCCTGATTTAATAATTTAGCCAGTTTTGAAATCTTGCTTATTGAAAATATAGACTGTTGTTAGTGTTTTCAGAGGCTACAGGTTTTCAATTTAACTTAATTTACCTAAATCATAATTTACAGACCTAAATTTATACTAAACAAACATATTTTGTTTTCATATTAATTTCTAACAGAAATCAAACAAGTTGGTAAAGTATTTCTATTAAACTTAGTTTTAAAAAATATACAGGTAGGCAGATACCTGACAATAACAACCCATATGTATATTCATACATATATACCCAGATCATCATCACAATTCAATAATACAAGCTTGCTCATTACTATCAATTCACATGCGCAGATAACATAAGCTTTAGTATTGTGAGGTTAATCACTTCTAAAAAAAGGAAACATAGCAGTTTTCTGATTTTTTTTTTGTGAAGTAGAACTTGAGTTCTAGAAATTTTGTTTAACTTTGATTTCAAAAGGAAAACTGTTTTTAAAATAAAGAAGTTTACTCACCTTTTAATTGAAGATGCAGAGAACAATCTCAGAGATGCATTTTCTTTATTCCTGGAACCTGTTTTGCATGTTGCATTGATGATGTTTAATATGTGTTTACTTCCATTTTGATTACTGTTGAAATTGATCCTTAAACCGTAGCAGTTGTAGTTGATTTGTAGGTGATTTTAAATGAAGAAAATCCTAGCCTTAATGCATGCAGCAGACCCTTATCTTCATTGCTTAGATTTGAAGATTGAACAAATTGATGTTCAAGATAGGAACAGATTTTTAAACATGCATTGCACTTGTTTTTTTTCAGATTTTGGTTGCAGATTTTGAAACAAATTTGGGTTTTGCATTTGGTTTTTGAGTAAATTTGGTTTTCAATTTCTTTAAATCTGATTTTCAGATTTCATTTTGAAGATAAAGTGCTGAACAAAAATGCATTTCTCAGTTTTTCTTATCTACAAAAATTAATTTCAAAATATATTAACATGCCACTTGTTATCTTATTAATGATAAATGTTTACAAGTGTCTTCTCTTGTGTTAAAAGCTTAACACATGTGCATTTTAATATAAAAAAGAAAAATCTTAATTTATAAATGTATTTAAATTTTTCTAAAACCATTTCTAATTTAATTTAAGATGTTTTAAATGTTTTATTACAATATTTAGCCTTACATGTTCACATGAAAACTTCTTTTATAAAATTACTCATTTTAATGTTTGTTTGAATATTTTTAAAATAATATTTTTTAAAACTAATTTTCAGAAAAAAGAAAAGAAATGTTAAATTCAATTTTATTCAAAAGTTTTCAAACCAAAATATTATACTTTAATAAAATTGAACTAAATCTTATTTCAAAAGAAAAACAATTTTTAAAATAAAACAAAATAAACTTTTATTATAAAATACAATTTAAACAATTTTGTTTTTAAACAAAATAAATATTTACTTATATTTCTTTTGAAAATATAAGATAGACTTTTAAAACAAACTTTTGAAAAGTTTTCAATACTAATTTAAATCAAATTAATCAATTCATAATTTATACATCTATATATAAATTAAATTGGAAAATATCCTTTATTGAATTTAAATTTAAATCAAATCCCTATTTACAATGTATACACATGTATACATTATAAATAAAATATCTTTAAATCAGCTTAGAAAGATAATTTTATTATTTAAATATTTTTAACATTTAAAAACAGTAAGATTCTCAAATTAAATTATCATTTTTATAAATTTTGAAAAGAATATCATTTGACAAATTAAATAATTATTAATCTTCAAAAGCAAATTTCTGTTTGAATTAGATTATTAAATCAATATTTCACATTTTAAAATAATTATTAAATAAATATTGCCCAAATTTCCGGGACATCACATTCCTCCCCCTTTAAAAGAATTTCTTCCCCGAAATTTAAAAGCAAAGGTAATTTAATAATCCCATACAGATTTTAATTTTAAAGTAGCAAACATATGCTATCAACCAAATACTAGCAATCATAGCAACCAATTCAAACAAACAATTCTAAATATCCGGACAAAATTCTGGATAAGATTCTCTAGAGTTTCTCAGGTACAAACACCGGGATACTCGTCCTATAGAATCTAAACTAGCTACACCCCTCAGATCTAGAGCTCCTATGTATCTAGATCTACAAATCTAAACAGGATACAGGACCCAGACAAGTCCTGATCAACTTCCAAATCTCTCAGAACTACTGATTCTAAGACCAGTGATAAACCGTACACGTACTCTCTCAAAGATACGTGAAAAACATAACAAATTCCATCCATCCGAACTAGAAATTCAATCCTGTAGACCAAACACTTAATCCTTAAGAGAACACAGTAAGATCCAATCTCTTATTCACACATCTCTCCTGTCGATCCTGGGCTGCCTCCAACCTTCTTGACCAATGAAATCTTCGCAGATGCTTCACAGAACAAATCTGGACAAAAAAATAAACGATCTCCAGATCCTACTCAACAAAATGGTTCTCCCAAGATCCATCAAAAACCACCGCACAAACTCTACTATACAAACATCAGGAGACATCAAACATACTACTCCTATTCTAGAAACAAAACAGATGCACAAGACAATCAAATCTCCAGATCCAAAATAAATTTCCTGTAGAAATCTTCTGATCCAAGACAATACTCAAATTCCCAAAGAATCGGGTGTTGCTACATTTCTGGAATAGCTTCCATTAGGTTCCGCTGCACAACTCTGATTTGAGAATGCTGTTGTTGAACACAAGTATAAACTTAATCAATCCACTCCGGAACATTGTTCATCAAAATCCATAAAATCTCAGTGACTTATCCGATTCGGTCACAAACACACAGCCAAAAAATTCAACCCAAAACTAAACCCGATCAATCTTGCCAGCTAAAACAGATCTCTCTCTCAAAGAACCTCCTACTATGCTGAACTACTGGTAAAGTTCCAAGAGCCAAGTCCAAACAGAACTCAAAATCTTGATGCGGATGCAAATCTTAATTCCTTCGAAGATATTCAGAAAATCAAACCACTTCAATAAATCAAACATCCTATAGAGATGCTTCAGTCCAGACAAATATTACTCAGAGAAATTCCAAACGATCGCAAGTCACTTTCGCGATTCCACTCAGTACAAATCCCAAGTAACCGTTCTCTCTTCAACAATCAAAATAGCTAAAGCCTTCAAATCAAAAGGAGAAACTAGTGGTCCATCTTCAACCACAAACATCACACCAGATGAGCTTCCAGAATAAATGGACAAGCTTCACCATCTGCCCGGCCTACTGACAGAAGAACCACAGAGACTTCTGAACCATCGAAGAAACAGGCCACTCACTGTTGCTAGTGCTGCCAATGTCTTCCTTATCCAAAAGCTCATCGAACCTCAAAGCTCATCCAGCCACTTCCACAATAGAGCCTTCAATAGACAGATATCCCTCAAGAAACTCGACCCAATCCAAGCACAAAACACTCTGCCAAACTGAGTCTCAAACTCAAATTAAGACAGAACTCCTTCCTGAGGTTGCCAACATACCATCGCTGGCTTCAGCACTTCCTACTGATCCAAACTCAAGAAAATCCACTCACACGAGTGCAACAAAGCTTACAATCCAAAGATGAACTCCGAATCTTGAAAAGATTTCCTTCAGAGATCGGTGAAATCCTTCATACCAAATTGCAAAACTACTCAAGATGCCCTATACTGCCCTAGCAGATCCACTTCCAACTTCAAACACTCGGACTCCAACCATTGGTAGTTGTGTTACATACACCACTACCCTATCTACCTTTATTACTCATATTGGAAAACCTGAACGGGTAACCCAATCAAATAGGTAGATATATATATATATATATGTACGTATGTATGTATGTATATATATATATATATATATATATATATATATATTCAAAATTGGAAATACGCTCTCTCAAGATAGACACCACTCCAGAGTCTAGGTATTCACTCAACCTAGAGCTCTGATACCACAATGCAACGACCCGCCTTTCATTCCATAGAAAGACGCATCATTAGGAAGAAAGAAAGGGATAGAAAAGAGAAAAGATAGGAAAGAAAGAAACAGACAACATCAGAATCTCACAGCGGAACGAGTAAATTATATTATATCACATAATACATTACATAGTATCATATACATCAGAGTTTTACAGCCCATACAACACAAACTAGACAGTTATAAACATCTATCTAGCAATTATAATTCAAGTACATCAGAGAAAATAGATACAACTCAAAACACAGCGGAACCACAATATATATCTACACGTTGAAGCCTCCTGCTCCATATCTCCTCCAAAACTCGTCAAAGCAATCCTGTAACACTTGACTACTCATACGTAATATGAGTACCCAAGAGTTCAATAAAACAGAAAATAAATATTCGGGTCAGACATGGGTCTGGTGTGAGTAAACGGGTTTAAAAGTTGTCTAACTTTAGAAAATTTTTTGGACACAAAAGGTATCACGTAAGACTTCCCACACATAAACATGGAAAAGTTTTTACCTTACACTAACCAAAACATTTGATAGAAAATCCAGTGATATTATAATAATGTCTAGGGTTTTCAAAATAAAATACAGAAATAGCTGGAATGCTTACATCTCACATTCCAACATAGTTGGGCACAATCAAAACTGTACGGACACTTATTGGATTATGGATTCCATCAATGGCAGGGCTACTGGGGTACCGCCCGTCACAGTATATGGCCTAGATCACCGTACTAAGGAGTACGCCCGCACCACTACAACACAAAGCCGGAACCATTCCTTACTGAACAGTTCCGAACAAGACCACCACGCAGATTGGCCGTCCCAACTGCCACACAGCCGAAATATAAAGGGACCTCTAGACAGGGGTAAATCTTGCTCTCTAGTGGGGGCTACCCACGAAGCCTTGCTGCACCTCCCCTGTTTTAGCCATTCCCGGTTAATGAGACTTGAGACTACGATTACCTTTATAGGACACATCAATCTTAAAATTCTCACCGTCTACCTGACGATGTTTTGAAAGCATTCGATCCATACAAGTTCGTTCCGGGTTCGAACGAAACCGAAGGTATTATCTCGTTACACTTATTTTGGAATCACCCTCAGAGTTAACGGCCATAACCCTTGCACTCTGAATCACCATCTCGAACCTGAAAGTACTATTCCGTCAAACTCATTACGGAATCACCCTCAGAGTTATACTGACGAATAATCCTTACACCTCGAGTCTTCACTCTTCACTTGGGATTCACGACCTAATGTTTAATTTGGATCGATGTGGTTTTCAGGATTTCCAAATTTGGAAATCCGATCCCGGTCTCATCGAAATCCAAACGTCAACTTAATGTCCAAGTGATTTTAATTTGAATAATTAATTCAATTCATTACTATCTATTTATACACAGATAGATACTTAACGTATCACAATAGATAATCACATTCTCATCATAATAGATAATCTGTATCATAATCACAAACAGATAATCATCATAACAGATAATCATCACAACAGATAACCCATATTATCGTACTATAACTAAGCAGCTATATCATACAGATACTACTCATCTCATTACTGAGATCACAACCATCCAATGGAATATTAATATCATCCATAAGCAATGATTATTAATCACCATCTATAATTAATTTAAAGTGAATTAAATTAATTACTTTTATCTCTAATTAATTTAAAATAAATTAAATTAATTATCACATCTATAAATCCTGCTTAATATCCATTAATTAATTAACCTAGTTAATTAATCATTCACTAAGTATTCAACTTGATTAAACACATTTGGTTAATCATCCTCTAATTACAATAAGTAATTAATCTTTAATTAATTTTACAAAATTAATTAACCTTAATCATAAGTAATTAACATTTAATTACTTTATTAATTAATTAACTATAATTAATTATATTTATGCTTAATTAATTATATTAATTAATCACTTAATTATTAATTATTACTTAATCAATCAATTCTTAATCACATCATTAATTATGTTAATTAATGACCTCTAATTTAAATTAATAATTTTATTTAAAATTAATCACATTTAGTAATTAACCTAAAATTAAAATACAATTAGTAATCACCTTTGATTAATATTTATCCAGTAATTAACCGCCCTTAATTACTTATTAATAAATTAATTATCTAATAATTAATTATCTTCATTAATTAATCCCTTGATTAGTTACAAAGTAATTATCCAAATTACTCATCTTCACTAATTACATTCCAGGAATTATCAATTATTACTTCTCTAAGTAATCCTGCTCCATTAATTACATTAAGTAATTACTCTCATTTAATCATTAAATGATTTACTTAAATTAATTAAACTAAATTAATCAACTTAACAAATCACGTTATCAAAGTTAATTACAATAAGTAATTAATCCTTTAATTACTTTTATCAAGTAATTATGCTTAACCATTAACAATTTGATTATCCTTAATTAATTAATCTAATTAATTATCAAAATTGATCGCATTAATTAATTATATATTTATACTTAGATAATTATCATTATTAATTAACAACATTTCTTTAATTACTTACTTAAGAAAATTATCTTAGATTAATTATCGCTAATTAAAAATTAATCTAAATCATTAATTAAAATCAAATAAATAAGTAAATTCTTATTTATCTTAATTATTTCCAAAATAATTCATTTACTTATTAATGACTATATTTATTCAAAATGTATTTAAAACAATACATTTCTAAATTTAATTCAAATTCCATTTTAAAATTTAAGATTTAAAATGTCTAACTATTTAAACATTATCCAAATTTAAATAAATTATAAACCTTAAAATAAAAGTGGAAACATTCATTACTTATGTAAGAAAAATTTTAAACCAAATTACTTAATTTCATCAAAGAAGTCAGGTTTTAAAATAAATTGATTTTCTTAATTCCAAATTTAAAGTTAAACACACATCATAATTTTTACTCAAATACTAAAGAAAAGAATTTTATCAAGTTTAAAACTATTTGAAAACAACTCATCTTCAAAGCCTATTTTAAACATTTAAACTTGATCAACATTTAAGATTTACAAAAACTGCTAAATTCAAAATATGCTTTCACTGTAGGCTTAAAACCATATTTTTGTCTTAATTTAAAATCTGATTTAAATCTTGCTTAAATTAAAAAATTTCATTTTAAAAACTTCGAACTCAAAAGTTTACATGAATTCAAATACCACTTAAGCTTTTAATTTTAATCTCTGCTTATACAATTTGAATTTCATTCAAAATTTAAAAACTGAAATCTGACAGGTTGTAAAAAACCCGAAACTAAAATAACGCGAATCCCCTTAGCAACTGCTTCGAGTTATTTACTTAAACGCTCCGAGACAAAAACTCAAATACCCGAGTAATACTCGAGATAAAATACTGCACCACCCCAAACAAGTTCACCAGTATTCAATATGCACGGTGCATATGCACCGGTGCTCAGATCGTCTCCAGCCACTGTAGCCCACTTCTCCAAGACGCCAACCAACCCCTCATTGGATTACGACCATCCACTAACCCACTGTAGCTCGAAAACTGAAATCGAGATAACAGTCGCAACCTGGAAACACTACATCCAAAATTTCCCAAAACCTTTCAATAGCCAGAAATTCCACCTCCGATCATCTGAGACACCGTGACTCCGACCAACCATCCATCTATATCCCCTCTGCCGAATTCCAAAACCTCGAATCACTCGAAGCACTACAGAAAACAAGAAGTAACAAAACTTCGACCATCATCAAAACTAGGGCAAAAAAACCTGGAAACCACTATTGCCATCTCCTCCACCCTCTGATCATCTATTACCCAATTTTCCCCCACTCTCACATCAACCCTCCACCTCTAAACAAAACCACCCCAAAGCACTAGGCAAACAGATAATTCCAAAAACTCCCAATTTGATCAAATCAGAAATGCACCCTCAACAGTTGACTAAAAATTTTGATTTCTGTTTTAAAATTCATGATTTTATATATGGATTCAAATTAAAACCCTGATTTAATAATTTAGGCAGTTTTGAAATCTTGCTTATTGAAAATATAGATTGCTGTTAGTGTTTTCATAGGCTACAAGTTTTCAATTTAACTTAATTTACCTAAATCATAATTTACAGACCTAAATTTATACTAAACAAACATATTTTGTTTTCATATTAATTTCTAACAGAAATCAAACAAGTTGATAAAGTATTTCTATTAAACTTAGTTTTAAAAAATATACAGGTAGGCAGATACCTGACAATAATAACCCATATGTATATTCATACATATATATACCCAGATCATCATCACAATTCAATAATACAAGCTTGCTCATTACTATCAATTCACATGTACAGATAACATAAGCTTTAGTATTGTGAGGTTAATCACTTCTAAAAAAAGGAAACAGGGCAGTTTTCTGATTTTTTTTTTGTGAATTAGAACTTGAGTTCTAGAAATTTTTTTTAACTTTGATTTCAAAAGAAAAACATTTTTTAAAATAAAGAAGTTTACTCACCTTTTAATTGAAGATGCAGAGAACAATCTCAGAGATGCATTTTCATTATTCCTGGAACCTGTTTTGCATGTTGCATTGATGATGTTGAATCTATGTTTACTTCCATTTTGATTACTATTGAAATTGATCCTTAAACTGCAATAGTTGTAGTTGATTTGTAGGTGATTTTAAATGTAGAAAATCCTAGCCTTAATGCATGCAGCAGACCCTTATCTTCATTGCTTAGATTTGAAGATTGAACAAATTGATGTTGAAGATAGGAGCAGATTTTTAAACATGCATTGCACTTGATTTTTTTCAGATTTTGGTTGCAGATTTTGAATCAGATTTGGGTTTTGCATTTGGTTTTTGAGTAAATTTGGTTTTCAGCTTCTTTAAATATGTTTTTCAGATTTCATTTTGAAGATAAAGTGTTGAACAAAAATGCATTTCTAAGTTTTTCTTATCTACAAAAATTAATTTCAAAATATATTTACATGCCACTTGTTATCTTATTAATGATAAATGTTTACAAGTGTCTTCTCTTATGTTAAAAGCTTAACACATGTGCATTTTAATATAAAAAAGAAAATTCTTAATTTATAAATGTATTTAATTTTTTCTAAAACCATTTCTAATTTAATTTAAGATGTTTTAAATGTTTTATTACAATATTTAGCCTTACATGTTCACATGAAAATTTCTTTTATAAAATTACTCATTTAATGTTTGTTTGAATATTTTTAAAATAATATTTTTAAAATTAATTTTCAGAAGAGAAAATTTTAAAAAGAAAAGAAATGTTAAATTCAATTTTATTCAAAAAATTTCAAACCAAAATATTATACTTTAATAAAATTGAACTAAATATTATTTCAAAAGAAAAACGAATTTTAAAATAAAAAAATAAAATTTTATTATAAAATACAATTTAAACTATTTTATTTTTATAAACAAAATAAATATTTACTTATATTTCTTTTGAAAATATAAGATAAACTTTTAAAACAAACTTATGAAAAGTTTTCAATACTAATTTAAATCAGATTAATCAATTCATAATTTATGCATCTATATATAAAATAAATTGGAAAATGTCCTTTATTAAATTTAAATTTAAATTTAAATCAAATCCCTATTTACAATGTATACACATATATGCATTATAAATCAAATATCTTTAAATCAGCTTAGAAAGATAATTTTATTATTTCAATATTTTTAACATTTAAAAAACAATAAGATTCTCAAATAAAATTATCATTATTATAAATTTTGAAAAGAATATTATTTGACAAATTAAATAATTATTAATCTTCAAAAGAAAATTTCTATTTGAATTAAATTATTAAATCAATGTTTCACATTTTAAAATAATTGTTAATGAAATTATTAAATAAATATTGCCCAAATTTCTGGGACATCACAAACCTTAAGGTTTTGTAAGCCAGCCTGTAACCTATCTTATCTTTACATATTATTTTTCTGTGTGTAGCCCAACTTTTAGTGTTACCTTTGACAAAGCCTTACATACAAGAATTTTAGATTTATGTCAGCTAGGGGATAACAGCTAAAGGATAATATGCTACCCTGCATCGGTCCCATCTAGTTTTCTAATATCTAAGTCAAATATTTCCCATCACAATTTCTATAAAAGTGATAAGAGAAATAATTCTTTAATCAAATTTGAGATAAATACCCATATCTATTTCCTTGAAAACAATTCCTTTGTAAACGATTTAACCCTTTAAATCATACTGTTAAACAAGGAAAATTATATCCTTTTACTTTATCTAAACATTTATGCCATGATATATTCTTTTATAAAACAATATTGATGTAGTTCAAAACCATTTGAGGTCGTCGCCTCTCAAAGCTGTAGGCCATAAAGCCAAAACTTAATAAAACAATTAAGTTGATAAAACTAGGCGTCCACTTCGCCCCTAAGGGTCATCGCCCTTCTTTATTATTAAAAATCATGTTAAAATCTTTAGCTTATAAAATACAAGGCCATTAGGCTGATATCATTCTTGTCGCACATCATAGAGTGCCGACGTCATAAAATATAAAAACTGGTTTCCATCAACATAGACTAAGTCTTTTTCAAAGCCAACATTGATTACATTCGGGGTCATCAAGGAAGAAGTGAAAATAAGCGGCATTATAGCCCCCTTAAAAAATAGGTTATAAAGATAAAAGCGGAAACCAATAAAGTCAAAGTGATAAAACACGACATCATATGGTCGAAGTTATAAGACGCGGCTTCCTTGCCTTTAAGAGTCATTATCAAAATATGTGGCATCATTTGTGCCGCTATGAGTTATTTTGAAAACAATAGGGCCAGAACATTGAAAATATGAGGAACCATGCCCCTTATATATAAAATGAGGCACTTAAGCCATGAAGCAATGCCAACGTCGAAATCCTGAGGTCGACTTCGATGTCATGCTTCCCACCTCAACCTCGCCGATCCATTCCATATCAACTGGAGTTGATATCATATGTATCACCTATGATTGACTTTAAAGACCACAAAGCGGCTTGATGAAGTGCGGCATCATGACTCTCAACGTGGCAAAGCCATAGTTAACAAAAAAACAGTTCAACTCCAAATGTTTGTCAATTTATCATTGGATGATAACTTCCTTTATTAAATATTATACTGAAACCTTCCATAGGCCAGAATATATATTCTAAAAACATATTTACAAACCAAACTTTTATATCATTATTTTAATATAATAATTAAGCCTTTCTAGCTTCAATAATTCATAATAAATCTTAAGCACTTGGGAAAAAACCAAATTCATAATAAATCTAATTTATCATATTATTTAACACATAAAAATTTCGGGGCCAAAAACTTTAATTATTTATTTTTTATAATTATAACCCAAAATAAACCATTTTCTTCTCTTAGAAATTCATAATAAATTCATACTTGCTTAGAAAATTATGAAATTAAAAAATGACTTTTAAAATAATATTTATAACATCATATCAAAATTTTAAGTCATTAGGGTATCATCTCACTTAAACCTATTAACTAATTTCATTAATAAATCCAAATATTCATCAATAAGCATATAATCAGTCGATCCTTTAAAAACCTGGCACAGTAACATCAAAACATTCGGATGTATACTTCAAGCTGAAAATAGCAATTAAAACATATGATGCATAACTATTATTCATCTTGATTTGATTAGGGAGGTTTGAGATATGAATTTAGAGTTCATTTCCCCTAAGTTTTCCTTTAGACCCCTAGCTTTATCTTCCTCTTAAATCCCTTGTAATGGCCGAACTTAGTTTTAATTTAGGTTTGTTTGAATGAAAGTCAGGGAGGAATGAAAACGAGAGGGAATGTATTAAGGAATTATGACCCTTCCCTATTTTTCCCTCGTCATATACCCATCATGTTGTTATTGTTCTAAGTAGCCTTGTTAATTCATTCACTAAGATATGACCTATTCAATTATCAAATCCCAATCTCCTTATCTTTCTACATTATTTAATTTAATTTAATTTATAATATCTTAAATAATGTTAATCATAATTAGGGTTGTTACAATGAGGCTACAAAAACATATATGGTATGTATCATCCCATATCTACTACTAGCCTCCTTGAAATATTGAAGCATATCCAACTACCCACATGGAACCTGTGCCTACATAGTCTCGGACTGACCCAAGTATAAGACACACGATCTAAACTATGGCTGAATTAAATTCAAATGTGATATAATGTTTATAATGTTATCAATGGTAACATATATACGTATAAAATTTACATATGTAAATATCGTCGAAACATACGTCATTACTATAGAAAAAACATCATATCAAAAAACATGTATAGATATATGGGGAGTAACTAAGCTTTAGACATACGATCACTAGTATAGTCATACTCATCATTAAAGGAATATAAATAACATATGCCTATCTTCCGCACGCACCGAAACCAGATGGGAGACTCACAACACGTCTACTTACTCCAAGAGCCACACATATGTTCATCTAAGATGAATCCTATAGTCATCGGTTACCTCCCCTCGATATCATGATTAGATCCACCTTTGTGCTCGTCTACATGAGAACTTTACATAGATATGACCTGACACATGCCCCTAAAGGTAACTGATTGCTGGCCTAGGTGACATAAAGGGAAAACACACAAAACTAAGGCGCACACCAATATGTATAGGGGTGTCATGGACCTAGGGCAAGACACTGCGATCAGGTCACTAAGGTGGATACTGGTTAATCCGGTTCACTACCGAAACATAAAGGAAGTTGGACAACAATAGGTAGACACATGGTATATGTATTCAATAGTTAACATTTAGCTCTAATCACACGCCGGCACATGACTCTGCATGTTGCCAACACTCGGGCACGATATGTTTAATGACACACACACACATAACTCGCTGCATTGTACTCTAATATACTCATTTAACCCTTGTCTAAGTGATATTTTCTTACAATGAATAATCAAACGAATAACATAACAACGTCCTGTACAACTACGTGTTATTCGAATGTTTATTCAATGTGCATAAAATATACTCAATCCATACAATATATTTCTGAGCAATAAGTTCGATGAATAATTGGAAAATTATTACCGAAAGTCCTATACCGGATGGTATTACTAATCATGTATTGAAATTTCTCATCACACATAAATGAAAGCACATAAAGTAAATTTATATAAATGAATTTATCATAATTTACCATATTTAGTAACATAATAATATTTATTATTGCGAAACATTATTAATTATTATATATATAATATACAATAACACACAAATATTTATTCAAACTACATAAGGTTATTTACAATTCCACAAAATAAGTTTTACGGCCTTTAAATATTATTACAAGATAAAAAAAATTATAAATAAGACTTTACTTTTGTAACTTCATATGAATTTAATACTATTAGATTCATTTATTTAATCAATTATATATTTTAATAATATTCATTTCCCCACGCGTGCGAACACGTGTGTGTGTGTGTGTAGATATATATATTATGTATATATAGTATATAAGTGTATTTATGCTATATTATTTTATTTTAGTGTAATTACATATTATTATTATTTACATTATTAAGTTATTCACCGACCGGTCGCAACCACCAGTCGAATGGTCAAACGATCGATGTCGCAATTTCATACGTCGGTTTTTGTTTTGTTTCAGCTACCTCCTTCCTTATTCCTTCCATCTTCTTCTTCTATTATGTTCAGAACACCTTACTTCATCACACTATACTTCAATCATCCTTAAATAACCAACAAACAACCCAAATGATCAAGTTCCAAATAGTAGAAGTATGAACAATGGTACAAGAAGGAGGATATGTAATTATATAAACACATACACACCTTCATACTTCCATTAATTTTAAGAACTAGACATAAAAGTGGGTAATAAACTCATCTTGGATGGAATAACCACAATTGAACACTTAGCTCCTCCTTACACCTCCTATCTAGCAAATCGGTTCTTCTAAAAATCGATGCTCAAAAGATGGATTCCAGAAGCTAGATGTGACGACCCGGGATTTTTGAATGTTTGAAATCAGATTGTTTAATTGATTTTAAATATTTAAAAGTTAATTTCTTTACTTGAATTCAAATATCACTATTTATTTGATAATTAAATTATTGAATTAAATAATTTGAAGTTGGGTAAAATGTTAAATCTGGAGTTTTAACCCTGTTAAAAATAATTTAAAGGCTTGTAAAATTTATATTGATAATACTGAAGATAGTAAAAGTGTTAAAGTTGAATTTAAAGGTGATTTGTTCAGTTTTGAAAATATATCGTTTAAATCGATATTTAAAAATAGCCTTCCAAGGCACAGTCTCGGAATTTGACGAAACCAGTTCCATTGGATCTGTAATATTATCTAATTATCGGATTTCAATTTTTGTAATGGTTGGAGTTGTTGTGTGAGCGTACAATAAGTAAACACGCTGAAATTTATATCGGAAATTTAATATAATAACTGGGTCCGAAAAGTTATCTTCTCCATATGATCGAATTAGGACTTGGAACTTTTTCCCTTGCATTCGAAATAGGAGTATAACATTATAAACGCCTAGCAGCACACCCCGATAAGAGGTCAAGATTTTAATTTGCGTATCTGAGACAATTTAAAATTTAAACATATATATTGTTGATTGGTTAATATATCTCTCATCAGCTGTATTCAGTCCTTCTTCACTCACTATAGCAGATCCATTTAAACACACAATCTTATTCAGACACGCATAGATCACGCCGATCGCCTCTTTTTCTAACTGGATATTTCGATATGAAGTAAACAAATGAATCTTTCTCAGCACGCTGTTACACTCGCTATATATCCCGAACCTCCTTCTACCTTATCTCAAAATTAAATTCACTCTTCAGAAATGGCCGCCCTCTTTTTTTTCCGTTCAAATCGAATCCAACTTAAAAAAATATAAAATCGTGCGTAAGAAGAGAGTAACGTTTGTCGCGACCGTATTTTGTTCGAGTTTCAGACCTCTTGAAGGTCACTAGCGGTAGTAGTAGTGCGTGCGCTAGGAGGGAAGAGGCAAAGGGGATTGCAGTATGGATCGCTCATTTAGGAGAACGGAGGGGCGTCGTTGACTTTATGGCAGGGCGGTTCGAGTTGTTGGGGTTTTAGGTCTCGTGATCCATTGGGGAAGGCGAGGATGTCGGGATTGAAGAGATGGACGACGCGGCAGCAAAGAGGAGAGGTCGTGATGAAGTCGCGATGGCAGACAGAAGATTGGATGAGCTCGTCGCATGACGATCGGAGGATGGATCTGGGCTCAAGCACGGTCGGTTTCAGGTGTTAGCGCGACAAGTATGGAGGAAGAGTGTGGTTCGTCGTTCATCGTGAACTGCGTGTGCGTTAGGTTTTGGGCACCGTGGTTTCGATCTTGCTGTAAGTTATTTCTGGCTGGCTTTTAATTTAATTCAAAATATTGATACATATATAGATTTAAAGGAGATAACATATTTACACATCTGGGTCAGGTAAATTAGAAAAAGGAAATTTTTATTGACAGTAAGGAGAAAACTATATTTTAAGCAGTTTTAAAATTTTACATTTAATTACTGTTTTTATTTTACAGATAAGAATAATAATATTTTACAGTTAGAAATATATATAAAACAATTGTGTTTTAATTTAATACATACAGGCTTGAAGGATTCTTATTTTATTAGAATTTAAATGTATATATGTAAGGTTTTGAAAAAATAATAATATATAAAAATAAAATATAATTGGGATCTTTTATGTTTGAGAAGTTTATAAAACCAGATGTAGATTATTTTATGAAGTTTCAAAGGAAATAAATATACATTTTAAATTCACCAATTTATTAATATATTAAGGAAATTGATTATTCGATTATTTCAAATATTAATAAATTGTATAAATATTTATACAAGGTCTAAAATTGGGAAATAATGGTCGACATGGAATTGGATTGCCAAACAAAAATCAAAGGTGATTTAATCTCACTCATTTGGTTGCTATTTAAATTTAAATGATTAAATTTAAATAATTGGTTGAATTGATTCATAATCTACATTATATATAATAATATATAGTATATATTGGAGTGATTGATTTCCCGCATTATATAGCGGATGAGACCCTATGCGCCGCATAATAGCGGAGAATATTATATAAATCCCATATATCGTGATATTCCAGCTCAAAGTGGAATTGGTATTGTGCTAACATCTGTGGATGGAGGAAAACAGGTTGGAGGGATCCAACTGGATTCCTCAACATTTATTTAGATTATTTAATATTCTATGTTATGATTATTTGATATTCGGTGATGAATTATGTTGGAATATTGAATGCTATAGTTTGCTTGAATATATTTCGGTACACTAAGTTATCAAAATATATAGAATTGGGTTTTTGAAAAGAAAATAAAAGAGTGAAATTTTAAGTAAAATAATTGTAGAGAATTTAAATAAATTTAAGAATGAACTGGATAAGAATAAAAGCGATTTCAAAATTCTAATAAATAATTCCGAGTATGAAAAAAAAAAGATTTTGAATAAACAGAAAAATAATGAATTGTAAAACTTAAGTGATATTATTTAAAAGAATAAAAGAATTTACTTTAAATCCCAGGTTTAGATTTACTTGAAAAGATAAAGAAGCAATTTATAAACTGGGTTTATAAAAGTGAAGCAATATATTAGTGGATATTTGAAAAATAAATTCACGGTGGGAATTTATTAAAGGAATGGGAAAATTTGTTTAAAAATAAATAGTGATTTATTTTTAAAGGATGTGAATGAAAAGCTTATTTCCCTGAATAGCCAAGTACGTTTTCAAAACAAATTTAAAGATATGAGTTAAAAGTTTTAAGTGGTTATAAGAAGTATGTTTTAGAAAATTTATTATTTCTGAATGTTTAAATTCTAAAGTAAGTATTTTTCAAAATCTTGTGACGACCCGCCTTTCATTCCACAGAAAGACGCATCATCAATAAGAAAGAAATAGGATAGAAGAAGAAAAAGAAAGAGAAGAAAGAACAACAACCCATCAGAAATCTCACAGCGGAGCGAATGAAATATAATACATAACATATACATAGTATCAAATACATCAGAGTATACAACTATACATCTCAATTTAGTCAATTATAACATTTATGTCTAATATACAATACAAGAACATCAATACAGAATAACAACAGAAACTCTAAATAACTATACGCTGAAGCCTCCTGCTCCAAAGCTCCTCCAGAATTCGTCAAGGCTAACCTAAATCCCTTGACTACTCATACATAATATGAGTACCCAAGAGTTTAATAAAACAGAAAATAAACACTTGGGTCAGACAGTGGTTTGGTGTGAGTAAACGGTTTAAAATTGCTTAACTTTTAGAAAATCCTTTGGAACGAAAAGGTATCACGTAAGACTTCCCACACATAAACATGGAAAAGTTTTTACCTTACGCTAACCAAAACATTTGATAGGAAATACAGTGATATTATAATAGTGTCTAGGGTTTTCAAGTAAATAGAAAATAGCCGAAATTGTTACATTCAATAAATTCCAGCTACTAGTCACAAAAGTGGGTACTACAATCAAAACCATAGGGGCTCGTAGGAAGAATGGGTTTCCACCAATGACAGGGCTACTAGTGTACCGCCCGTAACAGTACGTGGCCTAGATCAACGTACCGAGGATCCACTCTAAATCCCCTGCAACACAAGGCCAGAACCTTTCCTTACTGAACAGTCCAAAACAAGACAACCCCGCAGTTGGCTGTAGATCCAACTACCCACACAGCCGAATAAAAAGGGACATCTAGACAGGGGTAAATCTCGTCCTACTTGAGCACGACTCAGTTAGCATTGCTGCACCTCTCCTTTTTTAGCCATTCCCGGTTGATGAGGCTTGAGGCTGCGATTACCTTTATAGGGCACATCTATCTTAGAATGCTCATCGTCTACCTGACGATGTTCTGAAAGCATTCAATCCATACAAGTCCGTTCCGGGTTTGAACGAAACCGAAGGCACTATCTCGTTACACTCATTTTGGAATCACCCTCAGAGTTAACGATAGTAGCCCTTGCATTCTGAATCTTCATCTCGAATCTGAAAGTACTATCTTCGTTAAACTCATTCTGGAATCACCCTCAGAGTTATAGGGATATGTAGTTCTTACACTTCGAGTCTTCACTTCACTTCACTTAGATTTACCACCTAATGTTAATTTGGATCGATGTGGTTTTCGGATATAAAATCCTATCTCGGTCTCATCAAATCCAAAACGCCATTTTAATGTCCAAGTTCTACTTAAGGGTTTAAATATTAGATATTCTGAATATCACTTGACACAAATGGATGATTCATAACACACAGATAGATAATCAATATTATCTAATTCTTCCACACATATCACAAAGCAGCATATATATCACATCTCAGATATATCACATTCAAACCGTAAAATATCAACCAATGACATCCAATATCATTTACCCATTCATCCACAAAGTTTGATCCAAACTAAATTAATTTAATTAATCATTAATTAAATTAATTCCTTACTTAATCACTTGGATTATCATTAATCCAACTTACTTACCATTAATTAATTACAAATTAATTAATTAATTAATTAATTAATCATCACTTAATTTTCCACTTTAATTAATCTCCCTTGATTAATTATATTTTAATTAGTCTAAGTAATTATTCCTTAATTACAATTTTAATTAATCATCTTGATTAATTACTTCTTAATTATACCAAGTAATTATCTCTTAATTACCATTTAAATTAATCATCCTTGATTAATTATTGTTTAATTAATCACATTCGATTAATTACTCTTTAATTACATTTAGTAATTAAAACTTAATTATAAATTAATATCTTTTAATTATTAATTACTAATTAATTATTTAATTAATAATTACTTCCATTAATTAAATCTTTTCTATTTAATTATCTAACAAGTAATTAATCACTTTATTAATTATCCTTAATCCTTTTATTAATTAATTATTCTTTAATTATTAATTTAAACCTTTAATTAATTATATTAATTTATTCCTTTAATTAATTACTAAGTGATTAACCCTTAATCACTATCACTTAATTACTTCCATAAAGTAATTAACCTCTAATCACCTTATTAAATAATTACCTCTTACTTAATTACCTCCAGTAATTAGTTACTTAATTACTTCACCAAGTAATTAAACTTAATTAATTTAAATGATAAGTGATTATCTTTAATTAACCACTAGTTAATTATTTAACTAATCATTTAAATTTAACTAAATAATTCCTCAACTTCTTATACTAAAAAGATCCTTAATTAAGAAAATCATTATCTTACTTAAGTTATTTATATTAACCAATAACTCTTTAATTATTAATAATAATCGACTTATCTTAATTTTCTTCACATATTAAGTATCTTTAATGAATCAAAGCTCTTATTACTTAAGATAACTAATCTTTATTATAATTGATTACTAAATCTTAATCATTAAACTTTATTTAAAATGAAATACTTTAGAAATCAAATATAATTAAAACAATTTGAACATTCAAATTTACTTTTAAATCTTTGAAACTTTTCTAAGTTATTGAATAAATTCAAATATGAAAATCATTTTAAAAAATCTACTTTTATATTCTTTAAAAACCCTTATATTTTCAATATATAAAACTTATTCTTGGGAACAAACAAATCTTATAAGCAAAACTTGTTTTACTTTTGTTTTGAGAATTTGTAAACATCTTAAAAATCAAATTCCTTTGTTTAAATCTAAGCATCCAATACAAATTTTAAAGCCTGTAAAATTCTTAAGCCTAAAATCTACTAGAATCCTACACTGCTCAAACTCGAGCAAAACCCAAACTTTCCCGAAGTAAACACGAAACCATTTCTGCCGACCCTGCTTCGAGAAAAAACATCACATTCCCGAAGTAAAACACGAGCTCCCACCTTCTTCTCCAACTAGTTCCAGATGCACGAAAATATGCACATCCACGTGCATAACTCCCCAGGCCGCCGATGAATTCTACTTCGACCTCCGACACATCACTCTCGACCACGGCAACATCTTGATAACCCAGAAACCACGATTCGAACGAGAATCGAAATCGACTCCTAAACCCATCTGCCTGAACCAAACTTCATCAGAAAATCGACCACCATGGCGACCCCTGCCTCGAGAAACTCAGCCACCTTCACCGTAGCTCCCTCACGTCACCCTATACCTATCGCAGCCTTCGCGATCGTCACCGATCATCCCTCGACACCTCGAAACCCGATTGAACACTCACGACAATCACAGGGAATTAAACCCTACATTGCCTTCACGTATCCACTACGGCATATAAAAAACCCTAAATTATTTTCTGATGAACTCCTTCTTCCCCTCGACCTTCAAGCTCAATCACGACGTCGATTTTGCCATCGATCGTCGTAATTTAGCCAATTTGTCCAAAATGGACAACCCGAGAATTCACACTAATTACCAAACTAAAAATCGAGATATATACTTCAAAAACCATGATTTTCTATACTGAATACAACCATGAAATCAAATCTCAAAATTGAATTAATTTTGTTTTTCGACCAATTCACATTTTCCACTGTTGTCTAAATTTTCCAGACAAATATTCAATATAAATTCCTGGAATGATTTTTAATAGTGATGTTGCATGATTTCAAACACCTTCTATTTATAAATCAAAAGCTAACTACAATTTAATGATTAGATATTGAATTAAATAGAGAAAACATAACCTGTCAAAACAACAGAGTTCATTTTTTTCCTGCAGATATACAGGCATTAAATACTAATACATACACATACATCCATTTAAATCCAAAAATCCAGGCAAACATCATGATTTTCATACACATATCAAAATGGAATCCAGCAATAAACTGTTTTTAAAATATGTTTACTCACCTTGCAAAAAACAGAGACAGGGAACACATGTTTGTTTTCCAAGCTTGTTCATTTTAAATTGAATCTCTTTTTGCATGTTGAATTCAATCTTGTTGTTGAAATTTACATCTTGTTGCTTAATGTTTGAATTCAGTTGCTTGTTGATTTATTTAACTTGAAGAATTTGAACTACTGTTGCTTTCTTGCCTCTGACTTCTTGCTTCAGATTTGGTTTCCAGATTTAAATTTCCAGCTTTATTTTTTCTTGTTTCAGATTGAATTTCCAGATTTCTAGATTTTATTTCTTCCTTTTGATCTTTGATTTGTATCCATTTTAGTTGAAATGAAGAAAGAATTTGAGTTTAAGAGTAAAATCAGATCTTTCTTCATATTTTACCAATTTTTTTAGATTTTAGTTTTAATTATCAAAGAGAAAATTCCATTCGTCTCCTTATGTTTTAATTAGCTTCCACATATGCTTATATTTTTACAAATGTCTCTAATAAGCTTAATATACTTACAAGTGTTTTAAATGCTTCATTTATGTTTTACAAGTGTTAATTCTTTTTAAAAATTTATTTAAGCTATGTATATCTAATTATGAAATATTTACATGTATATAATGTGTATTTATCTTTTTATAATTTAAGCTTTTAGTTTTATAAAAATGTATAAAAGTGACTTCATATAAACAATTATAAATTACTTATGCTTTTGATTCAATTAAATGTATCATATGTTTATAAGCTTGAGAATTTTATTTTAACTCTATATATAAAATTTCTAAACCAAATTTATCTTATTTTAGAATTTTAAAATGAAAGAATATTAAAAACAAATGAACATTTTAATTTAAATCTTATTTAAAACTCAAGCTTAAAATATATATACTTATAATAAATAAGAAATTATCCTTGTTGTCAAAAATTTAAATCTCAAATATCACTTTAAAAGTATTAAATCAAATTATAATTTCCAAATTACAAACTATATATAATTTTAAGTTTGAAAACACTTTATTAAGTTCAAAACAATATTTTTTTCCATTTCCAATATATATACAAATATATACATTTTAAATGGAAAACATTTTAACATTAGTTTTGAATATTACTATATTGAATTTTAAAACACAATTTCAAATCACAATATATATACATATATATATATATATATTACAATTTGAAAACATAGCTTTTATTACATTAGAGACTTCCTATTTACAATATATATATATATATATATATATATATTATAAATCGAAAACATTTTGATTAGCGTTTGAAAAATAAATCTTACCAATTTTAGATTGTTAGGAAAAGATATTAATAGGTATTGTCAAATTAATCGTTATTAGTCTTTAAAAGAATTTTAACTTGTCAATTTATAATATAAAATGATCAAATCAATTTAATTATTAACAAAGATTATTAAATTGATATTGCTCAAAATTCCGAGTCATCACATTCCTCCCCCTTAAAAGAATTTCGTCCCCAAAATTTAAAAGCAAAAATAATTTAATAACCCAGCAAAAGTTTTAATTTCAAACAGCTATCATAGCAACCAATTCAAACAAACAATTTTAACTATCCAGACAAAATTCTGGATAGAACTTCCTGATATTATCTAGAGTTTCTAGGTACCTATACTGGAATACTCGCTCTAGAGGACCTTAAGTAACTACACTACTATAACCCAGAAATCCCTCTCATTTGGATCTACAAATCTGAACAAGATATCGGACTAAACTCAAGACCAGGTCAACTGCCATATCCTTCTGAACTACTGATTCTGTCACTCGTGATAAATCATACATGTTTTTCCTCAGAGATACGTGAAATACAATGAATTCCAGCTATCCGAACAGGCAATTCAATTCTATAGATCAAAATCTAATCTCTAAGGAACACAGGAAAATCTCAAAATACTTCCGGAGCTAGCTACCTAGTTTTACCCAATCTTATACCTCCTTTGATAGGATAAAACTAAAGCAATATCCAAATTCCAACTTCACATTCCAAATCTCCTCAATTCTTAACTGCATAACCCTTCTGATGATCCTGGGTCACCTCTATCTTTCCTGATCAGTTTAATCCCTTGTTGATGTTACTTGAAACAACTTGGACCAAAATCAACCAAATCCCCAGGTCCTACTCAACAAAATGGTTCTCCCAAAAAAAATTTGCCGAAATCCAAAACACAACTCTACTCCACAAGTATTAGTGGACTTCAGACCTACATCTCTTATCTGGAATAGCCAAAACTGTTGCACTTGACAACCTTTCCTTCCAAATCCTGAAAATTCCTTCATACTTGAATTTCCTGTAGAAATCCTCTAATCCAAGAAAACTGCAACTCCCGGTTGCTCCCATTCTAGAATAACTGCTATCTCGCTTCCGCTGCACAACTTTGATCTGGAGTAGATGAAATTACCACTGAAGAGCTCGAGCACAAACTTTCTCCATACACTGTTTATCCTACCCATAAAATCTTAGTGACCATTCTACTTGGTCAAAACATCCAAGCAGGATCTTAACTAGAAAACTATATGTGATCAATCCCTCTCCAAAGAATCCTGAGCTGCTTCACCAAACTCTTCTCTCTCCAAAGAGCCCTCCCTCTTATAGGTTGAATCATTAGTATTGCTTCTGGAATCCAAGTCGATAAGAATACTCAATCTCCGATGCGGGTAGACTTCTGATTTCCTTAAAAACCCCTGGATAATCTCTGTCTACTTTAATAGCGTTTACCTCCACATGAGATTCCTCAAATATCATACCAAAGAGTACTCAAAGATTTCCCAAACTAATCGCAAGTCACTTTTGCGATCTTATCCAGTTCAGATTCCAAAGGAACTATTATCTCTTCACCAACTAGAACGGCTTCCCTAATCAAGGTCAATCCTTCAAGAATGGCTTATGTATCATAAAAATTGATAGGTCACTTCCAACTAATATCTCGCTCTACTGAGCCTTCCAAAGAAGTGGATAAGCCTTCACTATCTGCCTGGTCTGCCGATAGTAGAATCCCAAAGATTTCTGAATCATCGAAGAAAAGGATCCACATTACTGCTTCCAAACTTCATCTCACTGATACTACTAAGACAAAAGATCTTCCTTAACCAAAAGCTCCTTGAAACACAAAATTATCACCCAATTCCACTAAAAGATCCTTGAGACGGGTAGACATCTTTTCAGGAAACTCAGGCTCCAAACCAACACCAACCACTTGTTCTTCTTAAGGGAAACAAGAAGACCATGTCCGAAATGAGGTAACTCATAGACCTTAGTCTCATACTTCAATATAGATAAGACTCCCTTACTTGGGATCCAGAAGATCCCTAAAACATCCGAATCTTCCCTGAAGTAGGCATCACTGTTCCTTCAACACCATCTTAATCTTGCTCCAAAAGAACATCTTCAGAACCATCTATGGATACCGCATCTCACCACACAGCTATTCCTTCATGAAGTCATTAAGAAACCATCACCTGCTTCCGCTCAGCTGACAGGTTCAACTCTTGGAATTTCCGCTCACTCGAGAACAAACCAACCTTACACTTTCGGAATATACTCCAATCCTTGAAAATACATTCTCTGGGATCAATGAAATCCTTTCACCAATCTACAAAGCTTATTCGAGACTGTATTAGATCTACAATCTCGACAGATACACCTCCAACCACAACATATGAGCCTCTTCCATTAGTGGTAGTCATGTTACACACACTCCTACCTTATCTACCTTTATAACCTATGTTGGAAAATCCGAACAGATAACCGAACAGATTAGGTGTGTATATATATATATATATATTACAAGTACTCTCTCTCAAGAAAGAAGTCACTCCAAAGCCTAGGTATTCACTCAACCTAGTGCTCTGATACCAACTGTGATTACCCGCCTTTTATTCCACAGAAAGACGCATCATCAATAAGAAAGAAAGAGGATAGAAGAAGAAAAAGAAAGAGAAGAAAGAACAACAAACCATCAGAAATCTCACAGCGGAACGAATGAAATATAATACATAACATATACATAGTATCAATACATCAGTGTATACAACTATAAATCTCAATTTAGTCAGTTATAGCATTTCTGTCTAATATACAATACAAGAACATCAATACAGAATAACAGCAGAAACTCTAAATATCTATACTCTGAAGCCTCCTGCTCTAAAGCTCCTCCAGAATTCATCAAGGCTAACCTGAATCCCTTGACTACTCATATATAATATGAGTACCCAAGAGTTTAATAAAACAGAAAATAAACACTTGGGTCAGACAGTGGCCTGGTGTGAGTAAACGGTTTAAAATTGCTTAACTTTTAGAAAATCCTTTGGAATGAAAAGGTATCACGTAAGACTTCCAACACATAAACATGGAAAAGTTTTTACCTTACGCTAACCAAAACATTTGATAGGAAATCCAGTGATATTATAATAGTGTCTAGGGTTTTCTAGTAAACAAAAAATAGCCGGAATTGTTACATTCATTAAATTCCAGCTACTAGCCACAAAAGTGGGTAATACAATCAAAACCGTAGGGACTCGTAGGAAGAATGGGTTTCCATCAATGGCAGGGCTACTGGGTACCGCCCGTCACTGTACGTGGCATAGATCAACGTACCGAGGATCCACCCAAAATCCCTACAACACAAGGCCGGAACAATTCCTAATTGAACAGTCCCGAACAAGACAACCCCGCAGTTGGCTACAGATCCAACTACCCACATAGCCGAATAAAAAGGGAGATCTAGACAGGGGTAAATCTCGTCCTACTTGAGCATGACTCACTTAGCCTTGCTGCACCTCCCCTGTTTTAGCCATTCCCGGTTGATGAGGCTTAAGGCTGCGATTACCTTTATAGAACACATCTATCTTAGAATGCTCATCGTCCACCTGACGATGTTCTGAAAGCATTCAATCCATACAAGTCCATTGCGGGTTCAAATGAAACCGAATACACTATCTCGTTACACTCATTTTGGAATCACCCTCAGAGTTAAGGACAATAGCCCTTGCACTCTGAATCTTCATCTCGAATATGAAAGTACTATCTTCGTTAAACTCATTCTGGAATCACCCTCGGAGTTATAACGATATATAGTTCTTACACTTCGAGTCATCACTTCACTTCACTTGGATTTACGACCTAACGTTAATTTGGATCGATGTGATTTTCGGATATAAAATCCGATCCCGGGCTCATCAAATCCAAAACGCCATTTTAATGTCCAAGATGTACTTAAGGGTTTAAACGGTAGATATTCAGAATATCACTTAACATAAATTGATGATTCATAACACATAGATAGATAATCCACTATTATCTAATTCATCCACACATATCACAAAGCAGCATATATATCACATCTCAGATATATCGCATTCAAACCATCAAATATCAACCAATGACATCCAATATCATCCAATATCATTTACCCATTCATACACAAAGTTTGATCGAAACTAAATTAATTTAATTAATCATTAATTAAATTAATTCCTTACTTAAGCACTTGGATTATCATTAATCCCACTTACTTACCATTAATTAATTACAAATTAATTAATCATCACTTAATTTTCCACTTTAATTAATCTCCCTTGATTAATTATTTTTTAAGTACTTTAAGTAATTATTCCTTAATTGCAATTTTAATTAATCATCTTGATTAATTGCTTCTTAATTATACCAGGTAATTATCTCTTAATTACCCTTTAAATTAATCATCCTTGATTAATTATTGTTTAATTAATCACACTTGATTAATTACTCTTTAATTACATTTAGTAATTAAAACTTAATTGTAGATTAACATCTTTTAATTATTAATTATTAATTATTAATTACTAATTAATTATTTAATTAATAATTACTTCCATTAATTAAATCCGTTCTAATTAATTATCTAATAAGTAATTAATCACTTTATTAATTATCCTTAATCCTTTCATTAATTAATTATTCTTTAATTAATAATTTAAACCTTTAATTAATTATATTAATTTATTCTTTTAATTAATTACTAAGTGACTAACCCTTAATCACTACCACTTAATTACTTCCATAAAGTAATTAACCTCTAATCACCTTGTTAAATAGTTACCTTTTACTTAATTAGCTCCAGTAATTAATTACTTCACCAAGTAATTACACTTAATTAATTAAATATCAAAAGTGATTATCTTTAATTAACCACTAGTTAATTATTTAACTAATCATTTAAATTTAATTAAGTAATTCCTCAACTTCTTATATTCTTTAAAAACCTTTATATTTTCAATATATAAAACTTAACAAAACTTATTCTTGGGAACAAACAAATCTTATAAGCAAAACTTGTTTTGCTTTTGTTTTAAGAATTTGTAAACATCTTAAAAATCAAATTCCTTTGTTTAAACCTAAGCATCCAGTACAAATTTTAAAGCCTGTAAAATTCTTAAGCCTAAAAACTACTAGAATCCTACACTGCTCAAACTCAAGCCAAACCCAAACTTTCCCGAAGTTATGATAAATAATTAACTAGGTGCAAGGAGGCGAGAAAATAAACAAATCTTATTGCTTGATGTTTGAATTCAGTTGCTTGTTGATTTATTTGACTTGAAAAATTTGAACTGTTATTGCTTTCTTGCCTCTGACTTCTTGCTTTAGATTTGGTTTCCAGATTTAAATTTCCAGCTTTATTTTTTCTTGTTTCAGATTGAATTTCCAGATTTCCAGATTTTATTTCTTCCTTTTGATCTTTGATTTGTATTCATTTTAATTGAAACGAAGAAAGAATTTGAGCTAAAGAGTAAAATCAGATCTTTCTTCATATTTTACCAATTTTTTTATATTTTAATTTTTATTATCAAAGAGAAAATGCCATTCGTCCCCTTATGTTTTAATTAGCTTCCACCTATGCTTATATTTTTACAAATGTCTCTATAAGCTTAATATACTTACAAGTGTTTTAAATGCTTTATTTATGTTTTACAAGAGTTAATTCTTTTTAAAAATTTATTTAAGCTACGTATATCTAATTATGAAATATTTACATGTATATAATGTGTATTTATCTTTTTATAATTTAAGCTTTTAGTTTTATAAAAATATATAAAAGTGACTTCATATAAACAACTATAAATTACTTATGCTTTTGATTCAATTAAATGTATCATATGTTTATAAGCCTGAGAAATTTATTTTAACTCTATAAATAAAATTTCTAAACCAAATTTATCTTATGTTAGAATTTTAAAATGAAAGAATATTAAAAACAAATGAACTTTTTAATTTAGATCTTATTTAAAACTCAAGTTTAAAATATATATATTTATAATAAATAAGAAATTATCCTTGTTGTTAAAAATTTAAATCTCCAATATCACTTTAAAAGTATTAAGTCAAATTATAATTTTCAAATTACAAACTATATATAATTTAAAGTTTGAAAGCACTTTATTAAGTCAAAACAATATTTTTTTTCCATTTCCAATATATATACAAATATATATATTTTAAATGGAAAACATTTAAACATTAGTTTTGAAAATTGCTATATTGAATTTTAAAACACAATTTCAAATATATGTATATATATTACAATTTGAAAACATAGCTTTTTATTACATTAGAGACTTCCTGTTTACTATATATATATATATATATAATGAATCGAAAACATTTTGATCTTTTGAAAAATAAATCTTACCAATTTTAGATTGTTAGGAAAAGATATTAATAGATATTGTCAAATTAACCATTATTAGTCTTTAAAAGAATTTTGACTTGTCAATTTATAATATAAAATGATCAAATCAATTTAATTATTAACAAAGATTATTAAATTGATATTGCTTAAAATTCCGAGTCATCACAAATCTATTATCGTAATAATTATTTAAAAGATGATTTGGTATTTTGTTTGAAGGAGAAAATCTACTTTTATATTTTATAAAGTAACCTTATTTTAAATATTCCTAAAGTATTATTTTTAATTAAGTATTGAAGTAGTTTTTCTAAATTTAAATGTTAAAGTATGTTTTATAATAAAGTGTTTTGAATTATTTTAAAATCTAAAGTATTTGTGCTTGGTGATTTCAGTAGGAATCAAAATATTTGGGAAATTTATTCCATGAGAGAGAATGGGTTGAAACTGTTTTCAAACGGATTGAAAGTGGAAATATATTTTTTGAAGATATTTTGAGTTAAATAAATAATTTGGGAAATTATTTATTGTTTGATGGTTGCTTGTGAATGTTAATTGAAAGTTAAATAACCAACTATTAATATTGGACAATGCGCTGATCGTTTCGAAGAGACCGGGATCAGGATTAATTTCTCGAAAACCACTTCGATCCGGTTTGTACGTTTTCGTGAGGAAGACTATTTTGGATACGAAGATGGAGCAGTGAAGTGTAAGGGCTAGTCGCTACTAATCCTGATGATGATTCCAAAATGGATATAGTAGGAGTATTGCCTTCGGTTCGGTTCGAACCCGGGACGGACTTGTATGGATGAATGCTTTCGGAACATCGTCAGGTGGACGATGGGCATTCTAAGTGATACGATCTAAAAAGGTAACGCTTAGCCTCAAGCCTCATCAGTAGGGAATGACTGAAAATCAAGGGTTATGCAACAAGGCTAGGTGGATAACACCCATTAGGGTGAGGTAATCCCTGTCTAGATGTCCCTTTTTATTTCGGCTTAGTGGTGCGGTTGTTGATCCCAACCGTGGGGTGATCTTACTCGGGATTATCCAGTAAGGGGTAGTCCCGGTCTTGTGTCGCAAGAGATTGGGAGTAATCCTCGGTACGATGATCTAGGCCACGTACTGTGACAGGTGGTACCCCATTGCCTAGTCATTTGTTAGAAATCCATTCTCCCTACGCGCCTTGTACGATTTTGTTTGTATTACCCACGACTGTGGCTAGTAGTTGGAATTTATTAAATATAACAATTTCGGCTATTTTAATAAGTATTTGTAAATAGACCCTATTATAATATCAGAGGATTTTAATAAAAAGTGTTTTAGCTATCATATGGTAAAAACCCGACATGTTTATTTGTGGCGTGGTCTTACGAGATGCTTTTGTTTTTCAAAGGGGTTTTAAACTTTAATAATCAAATAGAGTGTGATTTTCTCACGCTCGTTTTCCAGACTGACTCTGGTGTTATTTAACTATAATACTCGGGTCAGACCGAGTACTATAGATTACAGGATATGATGATGTGGAGCTGGATGGCGATACGTACTTCCGTATTCGTTTAAATATATCGCTGTGTATTCAGATTGTGAGGGCAGGTTATGGTTACTATTCAGTTGTATGTTATTGATGTTGTTAAATTCTGATGATGTATGTATAAAACAGATATAGTTTTCTTTTGTGTAAAGATTTGTTATTATCTATTATATTTTATTCCGCTGCAATGGTTAGATTCTGAAGTTGTTTTCTATTTTCTTCTTCTACCTCTTCTTCTTTAACCCAAATGGGTTGTATTTCCATTCATCTTGAGTTGAGTGATGCAGAATAGTGTCGACTCAAGGCGTACGGAACTGTGGGTCGTTTCACTTGGTATCACAGCTGAAGGTTAAGCGAAAACCTTGGCTTTGGTGGGGATTACTCATTAAATAGAGTCTGTAGTACTCTAGAATGAGTTTGAGTGTATTAACAGATATGAACGCGTATTTGTTTGTGAGTATAAAATTGTTTTATATTGTGTTGACTTATCGGTTGAGTGTTTATGGATTCTGGTCGATATGTGGGACGCCATGTTATCGATAGGAATTTCTAAACTCTTAAATGTGATAAACCGACACAATTGTTTTCAAGTAGGTTAATGAAGTAATTTTACCCAAATTATTTTTGTAAAAGAAATAATTTTTCGTAAATTATTATAGTTATATATAGTTGCTTGGTTGTTAGGGAATGATAATATTAAATTATTATCATTATTTTGTAGAAATTGAATAAGAAATTGAAAATCATAACTAAAGCTAAGGAAGTAAATTCATATTGCATAATTAAATTGTAAGTGAGAATTATAAATGTAATCTATAATTTAAAATAACATTTCAGAGTAGTATTAGAATATGAATTGAAAGAATTTGGAATTTTGGGAAAAGCTTAATTCCTTTGGGCTGAAAATGATTTTCAAAGGTTGTGGGAAGGAATAATAGGGATATTATTCGAAAATATTTTGAATTGGATTTGAAATCTGGTGAGATTTGAAATTAAGAATATTTGAAAATGTTCTTAAAGGGATAAAAGCATTGAACTCTTTCGGTCACTAGAAAATAAATTCGGTGATGACTGCAGCATTATCGATGTTCATTTTCGAGTTTCCAAGAGAGGAATTGCTGCCAAATTGTTTTAAATTGGAATTGTCTGCAAAAACTGGGTTTGGTTTGAAATTCAAAGAGGTAATTGAATTTACCAAAGAACTTTGGATATAATTGATTTCAAATGATTTATTTTAGTGATTATTGAAGACTCTGGAATTGGTTTAAATGTTTTGAGTGTCTAAGTAATGGCTTAAGCGCTAGAGGTTTAACTAAAATTGTTTATGAATTACAAAAAGATTTGGAAATTTATAGATTTTGAAAATTTCCCGGAATGAAATTAACTTGTAAAAAATTTTAATAAGTTAGAAGAGTAAGTCAAATTAAATGTACTTAAGCTAAGTTTAATATTGAGTTGAATTTGAATTAAACTGAAAGTAAAATTTAGTTGTATTTGAATAAAGTTGGAATGGAATTGAATTAAAATGAATTCAGGGAGTTATTGATAATATAAATGAAATAAAATTCTTACTTAAATAAATGGAAGTAAATTGAATTGGAGTTTATGAAATAAAAATGCATGCTTGGCTAAATAAGTGTACAATCTCGAGTAAAAACGAAATATGAATATAATCAAGCTTAAAATGGGTAGAAGTATGAAAAATATAAGTTTGAGACTTATATGAAAAATGGTGAAGTAAAATAGTAAGCCAAAATAAAATCGTTTTTTATTTTGGAAATAAAATAGAAATCCAAAATTGAATTACAAAAATAGAATTGAACTCAAGTAAAATAATGAAGTGATTTTTTTGTAACGAATATTGATTTAAAAGTTGAAGTAAGCTAATAAGCTAAATAAATTATTTGATAGAGTACGTTAATAAAATTAACTCGGTTAAATAAAATGGATTGTAAGTCAATAATGAAGTTTGTCAATATACTCGAATTATAAATAGAATTCGACTTGGATTGATAATGAATTAAAATAAATAGAGATGTTGTAAAAATAAAATGGAATTGGATCATAATCGAAATGATTTGAGTTACAAATAAAATCCAATTCAAGTATAAATGAGTTAAATATGTGATTGGATATTTTTTTGATAAATGGAGAAGGTGAATTAAAATAAAATGAATGACTAATTGAATTAAATGGAATTCGATTAGATGAGGATCAAATTAAATGGAAGTGAACTTACGTTTAAAGTTGGAATAAATTGAAGTAAATTAACTTAAGAATGATGAGAAGCTCGACTTCGAGTAGGAAGGATAGACCATTAAATAAAAGCTTGGGTTGAATTAATTTGGGAATGGTTAGTAGTATGCAAGCATGGAATGTTTCGAGCTAAATAAAATGGTTGTGAATGAATTAAAATGGAAGGAATTAAATATAAATTGAGTCTGAATCAATTTAAATTAGTTATAAAACTTAAGTAAATATTTATTTACATGGATATCATCAAATTGCATAGAATGAATTGTCGTTTGACGTAAACGAAGGTAATTAAAATTCTATGAGTTGATAGAGATTTAATAAATTGATTTTAAGATCAATTGAAGTGAATATGAGTTTGTTAGGAATTATAATTGAATTGAAGGTAAGAAAAGCGAGTGAAAGCAATTGAATTGGTGATTGAAACCTTATTAATTACTTTTAAGTGTTGTTTGGTAGGTATGGCTTATGAAATCCATGTGTTAGCAATTGAAAATGAGTGAAATGTAAATAAATTTCCTATATATGGCACTTACATGTTTAAATGAGGTAAGTACAGGTACCGGGAAGCCATTTGGCTGGATTTGGACGTGCTAATTGCTAAAATAATAAATTGTTTGCTTAAAATGCTAAATAAAGGTACGCCTACACAATAAAAATAGGAAACATGAACTGTTTTTGTTTTTCCGACCGTGTGGATCGATGCATATATATTTATATCTCTTGTCAAATTGCAAAAGCTCCTCCGTACAAAGGAGACTCTGCCAAAAATTTTCGAAAATTTTGGGAGTTACAAAAAAATTTGAAATTTTTTTGTTAGCGACAAAACGACTTCAAATTAGAAATTGAAATAAATTAGTGAATGAAACTAATTTAAAATAATGATATGAATCAGTTATAAATGGAAGATAAAATTCAATATTCAGAGTTGAAGATAAATTGAATTCATATGAAATGGGAGAACCAATTTGAATAGAAATAGATATAAACTAAAGTGGTGAAGTGAAAATAAATATAAGAAGCGTATAAAACACTTATATTGAACTTATTCTTAAGTAATATTGGTGTCGGAAAAATATATTGAATAAGCATTTGAGTGAAGATTTAATAAAAATATGTGAAATGACAAGCGTTGATAAGCGAATAGAAAACAAAATGAATGTGAATAAAAGAGAATTGATATAGTTGATAATCAATTGAGATAAATACGTAGGATGTACGTATATTAATTTTATTCGCACAGCAATTTGATCTAGATTCGTGCATAGAATTTCGAGATAGTTATATCGATCCGAGTTACGGTTTTTCATTTGATTTTCGACGAAAAACTCTGGATATGAATTTTTGATTGATTCTGGAAATTCTCTATCATAGTTTGTGGCTATGCAAGGAGAATGACGGTTTCTGATAAGGAAACCAGATCTGAGTCCCCGCTAGAAAGTCGGGTGAATGATACTAGTTCGAAAGTGAAATTGTGTGATCGAGCGAGTGATCGAATTTGATATTGCGTACGAATGATATAGGTACATCATACCGGCTTGGATGAATAAATATTGAAATTTTGTAAGGGATTCAATAAAATGTTTTTGAATGTTGTGATTGGATATTATTGCTATGTAGGATATACAGGTATTATAAAGGAAAAGGAAAATTGGTTTTGATTTCAGAAGATAAATTTAAATTGCTAGACAAAAAGGTATGTGTTTAAATTTCTATATGAAATTTGATTGGGTTTTTGATCTAGCCACTTGGCCTTTTGTTTTCTTTTGGAATTTGGGAGGCCGTAGAGGCATTTTGTAGTTGTACCGAGCTAGCCGCGTAAAGGTGACGCTGACAAAAAATTTTGGAAATTTATGGAGTTAGAAAATTTTGAGAAAATTTCGATAATTCAAAATTTGGTTTTAAATTGAATTTGAATGATTGAGCAAATAGTATTATTTGAAACTATGGGAGAGTTTGGGGAAGTTAGTAAGAATGGTAATGGGTCTTTTACAAAAAGATAGTTGGTAGGATGCTGAATTGCTGGTTTTGGGGAAACGTAAATGGGTATTGGACCATTCTTCTTAACTAGCAATTTCGGGGACGAAATTCTTTTAAAGGGGGAGGAATGTGACGATCCAGACTTTTTGAATGTTTGAAATCGAATTATTTAATTGATTTTAAATATTTAAAAGTTAATTTCTTTACTTGAATTCAAATATCACTATTTATTTGATAATTAAATTATTGAATTAAATAATTTGAAGTTGGGTAAAATGTTGAATCTGGAGTTTTAAGCCTGTTAAAAATAATTTAAAGGCTTGTAAAATTTATGTTGATAATACTGAAGATAGTAAAAGTGTTAAAATTGAATTTAAAGGTGATTTGTTAAGTTTTGAAAATATATCGTTTAAATCGGTATTTAAAAATAGCCTTCCGAGGCACAGTCTCGGAATTTGATGAAACCAGTTCCATTGGATCCGTAATATTATATTATTATCGGATTTCAATTTTTATAGTGTTTGGACTAGTTGTGTGAGCGTACGATAAGTAAACGCGCTGAAATTTATATCGAAAATTTAATATAGTAACTGGGTCCGAAAAGTTATCTTCTCTATATGATCGAATTAGGACTCGGAACTTTTTCCATTGCGTTCGAAGTAGGAGTATAACATTACAAATGCCTAGCGGCATGCCCCGATATGAGGCAAGATTTTAAGTTGCGTATCCGAGACAATTTAAAATTTAAATATATATATTTGTTGACTGGTTAATATATCTCTCATCAGCTGTATTCTGTCCTTCTTCAATCACTATAGCAGATCCATTTAAACACGCAATCTTATTCAGACATGCATAGATTATGTCCATCGCCTCTTTTTCTAATGTGATATTTCGATATGAAGTAAATAAATGAATCTTTCTCAACACGTTGTTACACTCGCTATATATCCCGATCCTCCTTCTACCTTATCTCAAAATGGAATTCACTCTTCAGAAATGGCCACCCTCTTTTTTTCCCTTTCAAATCGAATCCAACTTAAAAATAAAAAAAATAAAAATCGCGCGTAAGAAGACAGTAATGTTTGTCGCGACCGTATTTGATTCGAGTTTTAGACCTCTTGAAGGTCACAAGCGGCAGTAGTAGCGCGTGCACCAGAAGGGAAGAGGCAAAGGGGATTGCAGTGTGGATCGCTCATTCAGGCAAACATAGGGGTGTCGTCGACTTCGTGACAGGGCGGTTCGAGTTGTTGGGGTTTTAGGGCTTGCTATCCATTGGGGAAGGCGAGGATGTCGGGATTGAAGAGATGGACGACGCAGCAGCAACGAGGAGAGGTGGTGATGAAGTCATGATGGCAGACCGAAAATGGGCTGAGCTCGTCGCATGATGATCGAAGGATGGATCTGGGCTCGAGCACGGTGGGTTTCAGGTGTTAGCGCGACAAGTATAGAGGAAGAGTGTGGTTCGTCGTTCATCGTGAACTGCGTGTGCGTTAGGGTTTAGGCATCGTGGTTTCGGTCTCGCTGTAAGGTATTTCTGTTTGGCTTTTAATTTTATTCAAAATATTCATACATGTATAGATTTAAAGGAGATAACATATTTACACATCTAGGTCAGGTAAATTAGAAAAAGGAAATTTTTATTAACAGTAAGAAGAAAACTATATGTTAAGCAGTTTTAAAATTTACAGTTAATTACTGTTTTTATTTTACAGATAAAAATAATAATATTTTACAGTTAGAAATATATATAAAACAATTGTGTTTTAATTTAATACATATAGGCTTGAAGGATTCTTATTTTATTAGAATTTAAATGTATATAGATAAGGTTTTGAAAAAATAATAATAAATAAAAACAAAATATAATATGATCTTTTATGTTTGAGAAGTTTATAAAACCAGATATAGATTATTTTATGAAGTTTCAAAAGGAAATAAATATACATTTTAAATTACCAATTTATCAATATATTAAGGAAATTGATTATTCGATTATTTCTAATATTAATAAATCGTATAAATATTTATACAAGATCTAAAATTGGGAGATAATGGTCGAGATGGAATTGGATTGCCAAACAAAAATCAAAGGTGAGCTAATCTCACTTATTTGGTTGCTAATTAAATTTAAATGATTAAATTTAAATAATTGGTTGAATTGATCGATGTTCTATATTATATATAGTAATATATAATATATATTGTAGTGATTGATTTCCCGCATTATATAGCGGATGGCACCCTATGCGCCGCATAATAGCGGAGAATATTATATAAATCCCATATACCGCGATATTCCAACTCAAAGTGGAATTGGTATTGTGCTAACATCTGTGGATGTAGGGAAACAGGTTGGAGGGATCCTACTGGATTCCTCAACATTTATTTAGATTATTTAATATTCTCTGTTATGATTATTTGATATTCTGTGATGAATTATATTGGAATATTGAATGCTATAGTTTGCTTGAATAAATTTTGGTACACTGAGTTATCAAAATATATAGCATTGGATTTTTGAAAAGAAAATAAAAGAGTGAAATTTTAAGTAAAATAATTGTAGAGAATTTGAATAAATTTAAGAATGAACTGGATAAGAATAAAAGCGATTTTAAAATTCTAATAAATAATTCCGAGTATGAAAAAAAAGAGATTTTGAATAAATTGAAAAATAATGAATTGTAAAACATAAGTGATATTATTTAAAGGAATAAAAGAATTTACTTTAAATCCAAGGTTTAGATTTATTTGAAAAGATAAAGAAGAAATTTATAAACTAGGTTTATAAAAGTGAAGCAATATATCAGTGGATATTTGGAAAATAAATTCACGGTGGGAATTTATTAAAGGAATGGGAAATTTTGTTTAAAAATAAATAGTGATTTATTTTTAAAGGATGTGAAAGAAAAGCTTATTTCCACAAATAGCCAAGTACGTTTTCAAAACAAATTTAAAGGTATAAATTAAAATTTTGAAGATGTTTTAAAAAGTATGTTTTAGAAAATTTATTATTTTTGGATGTTTAAATTCTAAAGTAAGTATTTTTCAAAATCTACTATCGTAATAATTATTTAAAAGATGATTTGGTATTTTGTTTAAAGGAGAAAATCTATTTTTATATTTTATAAAGTAACCTAATTTTAAATATTCCTAAAGTATTATTTTGAATTAAGTATTAAAGTAGTTTTTCTAAATTTAAATGTTAAAGTATGTTTTATAATAAAGTGTTTTGAATTATTTTATAATCGAAAGTGTTTGTACTTGGTGATTTCAGTGGGAATCGAAATATTTGGGGAATTTACTCCGTGAGAGAAAATAGGTTGAAACTGTTTTCAAAAGGGATTGAAAGTGGAAATATATTTTGCGAAGATATTTTGAGATAAATAAATAATTTGGGAAATCATTTATTGTTTGATGGTTATTTGTGAATGTTAATTGATAGTTAAATAACCGACTATCAATATTGGACAATGCGTTGATCGTTTCGAAGAGACCGGGATCGGGATTAATTTATCGGAAACCACTTCGATCCGGTTTGTACGTTTTCGTAAGGAAGACGAGTTTTGATTCGAAGGTGGAGCAGTGAAGTGGAAGGGCTAGTCGCTACTAATCCTAAGTATGATTCTAAAATGGATGTAGTAAGAGTAGTGCCTTCAGTTCCGTTCGAACCCGGGACGGACTTGTATGGATGAACGCTTTCGGAACATCGTCAGGTGGACGATGGGCATTCTAAGTGAAACGATCTAAAAGGTAATGCTTAGCCTCAAGCCTCATCAGCAGGGAATGACTGAAAATCAGGGGTTATGCAGCAAGGCTAGGTGGGTAGCACCTATTAGGGTGAGGTCATCCCTAGCTAGATGTCCCTTTTTATTTCGGCTTAGTGGTGCGGTTGTTGATGCCAACCGCAGGGTGATCTTACTCGGGATTATCCAGTAAGGGGTAGTCCCGGTCTTGTGTTGCAGGGGATTGGGAGTAATCCTCAGCACGGTGATCTAGGCCACATACTGTGACAGGTGGTACCCTAGTGCCTAGTCCTTAGTTGGAAATCCATTCTCCTTACGCGCCTTGTATGGTTATGTTTGTTTTACCCACGACTGTGGCTAGTAGCTGGAATTTAATGAATGTAACAATTTTGGCTATTTTAATAAGTATTTGTAAATAGACCCTATTATAATATCAGATGATTTTGATAAAAAGTGTTTTAGCTATCGTAAGGTAAAAACCCGACATGTTTATTTGTGGCGTGGTCTTACGAGATGCTTTTGTTTTTTAAAGGATTTTGAAACTTTAATAATCAAATGAAATTTTATTTTCTCGTGCTGGTTTTCTAGACTGACTCAGGTGTTATTTAACTATAATGCTCGGGTCAGACCGAGTATTATAGATTATAGGAAATGATGTTGTGGAGCTGGATGGCGATACATACTTCCGTATTTGTTTAAATATTCCACTGTGTATTCAGATTGTGAGGATAGGTTATGGTTACTGTCCAGTTGTATGTTATTGATGTTGTTAAATTCTGATGATGTATGTATAAAATAGATATAGTTTTCTTTTGTAAAGATCTGTTATTATCTATTATATTTTATTCCACTGCAATGGTTAGATTCTGATGTTGTTTTCTATTTTCTTCTTCTACCTCTTCTTCTTTAACCCAAATGTTTCTTATTTCCGTTCATCTTGATTTGAGTGATGGAGAATAGTGTCGACTCAAGGCGTACGGAACTGCGGGTCGTTTCACTAGATCTAGGTTAGAAATTTATTTTGATTCTTATTTGATTTTGTTTCAATTCCAGGGTGATTGAGTTTAGATAATTTTTTAAATTTCTAAAATGATGTAAGTAATCCTATGAGGTATTGTTTATAAGTGAGGATGAAGGCTTAGGAAGTACAAATTCGGAGACAGATATATCATGAAACTAGGATTTTAGGTTTAGGCTTAGTAATAGTAACACTGTTTTATTTTCTTCCCCCTTCTATATTTCTTTTCTTTTCTTTCATAAAACACACTTCAAGCCTAATTTGTAAATAAAAAATCATTTCATTGCTTCTTACTCACTTAACAAATCATATTATTTCTTATTTTGTAAAATTTATTTTCCTATAATTTATTGATTTAAATCAATAACTAATTAAGTTCAAAAGTTCATTAGTAAGACGCTTTATTTTATTAAAATAAATTCTAACTTATAATATCTATTTAACATTTGTATATCACATAGTTAATTCATGTTTCATATTTAATCATTTTTATATTTTTACATATTCTACATAAAATTCCTAATTTAACTACATTATTATATTTTAATTAATTTAAACCATATTTATTTATTTAATTATTATTTAATTATTAATTAATTATAACTCAATAACAGGTTGTTACAGACTTCCCTATTAAGAAAATTATGTCCTCACAATTCCTTATTTGGAAAATCTACAACTAACTAGATAAAATTTGATAAAGTTTAGCTCGTCTGTATCATAATCAACAAATAATAAATTGCATACTTTACTCATGCGCATTAACAAATAACTCAGGATAAGATCGCTCCACATGCTCCCGAGTCTCCGAAGTACAATCCATAGACTATTGGACTATTGTACTTTTACCAGTGGAAATCTCTACTTCTGAGTTGTCAAATTTCAAAATCAACTATTTGAATTGAGTGTTGCACATTTGTTAGAATATGTAATAACTCGAGCTCTTGGATATCTCTAGGCTTGATAATAATCTATGTACCCCGAAGACACTACCTCGGTTGTGAAACATAAAGATGTTATTAATTCTTGAGACGCGATCTGGCAATGCAAATTTGCGTGCAACCCTTCCAATATGTTCCATAATCGAGTATGGTCCCAATTAGTGAGGTGTTAATTTTCCTAGTTTAATAAATCTCATAACTCCCTTCAACGGAGATATCTTCACATACACCAGATCTCCAACTTCAAATTCTATTTCTTTTCTTCTTCAATCGATATATGATTACTTTTGATCCTAAGCTTCTTTCATCCTTCATCAACTCAATTTTCTCCGATGCTTCCCTAGACCTAGAACGAAATTGTCTCCAGTCTCCAACTAAAAAGATGGCGATCGACACAGTCTTCCATATAAAGCTTTAAATAATGCTATGCTGATACTAGCTTGGAAATTGTTGTTACATACAAACTCGTCCAAGTATAAATGGCCTTTCCGTTTATCACCAAAATCTAGTATACAGGAATGAATCAAATCTTCAAGAATCTGGGTCACCCACTCTGTTTGTCCATTTGTCTGTGGATAATATGTTGTACTCAAATTCAACTTCATTCTCATTGCTTCTTAGAAATTTTTCCAGAATCTGCTAGTAAACAGGGGATCACAGTCGTAAACTAAGCTAGGAACTCCATGAAGTCTCACAACTTCCTCCAAATATAGGTTAATTAAACAAGGTGTAGTTTGGTTTGACTTTACTGGTATAAAGTGCGGTGACTTAATCGACCTATCCACTACAACTCAAATGCTATCATTTCCACTTCTAGACTGTGGTAACCCATCCACGTAATACATCGACAACTATAATCATAAAATGTATAACCCATTCTAATGGAATTTATATAAGTGAATCATTAACTAATAATTCACTCATACCTGATCCCATTTCTATTGAGGGATTTCCAATGGTTGTAGTAGAACACTAGGCCTCAGATGTTCTACATTTACTGTAACAACCCAAAATTTGACCACATTAAAATACACTATTTAAAGTGATTTTAAATATAAAATAGGTAAGGTTATATGATTCAAACAATATTAGATAGGATTTGGAAAGAGAAGTATACACAAAAATAGCAACATTTACCTATATCGACAAAAGTGATAAAAAATGGATTTTGGAAAAATAAGTTTTAATGGTTAAATAAATTATTTTAATTAATTTATAAGTGTTTACATTTTTAAGTAACATCATACAAGTTTATTTTAAAATTTGATTTACATGAATAAATAGTTAGCTAAAACGTCAAAAATGTGAACGTAAAACATTTTTTCAAAAATCAACGTTTTGTCGATTAAAAGTTATCGCAACATTATCGCATCTTTATTTTCTTATATGTGAACATATTCAAATAGAATAAGTATTAATTAATTCACTAATCAAGTTTTCTTTTACTAAACATACTTAGAAAATTCTAGAATGTAATTAACAAAAAGTAAGCATAAAAAGACAAAAATTGTTATTAAAGTCAAAAGGTAAACATCAAATCAAACAAACATAATTATTATATTCTTTACTTAATATTTAAGTGAAATTGAAATAAAGTAATTATTTGAAATGTGATGTTAAGTGTTAAGAAAATAAGGACCCTTAAACAGTAAGTAAAGGGTATTTTGGTCATTTTACATAATAATATTTTATTTCAAACTTTTTTTTTATAAATACCTACCACTTCTTTCACAAATTCCCCACAATTTCCATTGTTCTTCTATTTTGTTTTTCTAAGCTCTATTCTTCTTCTTCCTTAGAGCTTTAATGGCGTCTTCTCTTCAATTTCCTTGCTAACTTTTTCAAAACCATATCAAACAAAGCCAAAACTCCACCAAATCTTGCAAAAACCTTAAATATCATCAAAACATGGTTTAGCATCTAAGAAGTGAAGAATTGATGGAGGAAGGGAAGGATCAAGGGGAGGCCAAGCTTTATTGGAAGGTTTGGCCAAGAGCAAAGAAGAAGAAAAGACTTGTGGTCTAGAGCTAGTGAAAGTGAAGTGATGGCCGAGCACTAAAAAGCAAGGTGGAGTTGTTTAGGTGATGGTTTGGTGAAGTTAAGATGATTTGGTGAAGTGTTGGATTAAATGAATGTTGGTAAGAAGTTAAACGATTTGGTTAAAAGTGAGTACTTGTAACAACCCGATATTTTCAGCCATTCGCATCCGCACATGTCGGACTTGAATTGCTCAAAATACCGCATTGTAATAAAATTTGGAGCAAATGAAAACAATCGCAGAATCACAGACACAGAGATATCAGAATAACTCGCAGCGCAAATAAAATACCATAGTAGTTCATGAGGCTACTATAACAAAATCTCAAGACAAAATACATAATATCAGTCTAAAAACATATACAATAGAAATCCCAAATACATATAAGTTCAATAATACAAGAGCTGAAATAGATTAACTGAACAGAAATGGATGAATAACTAGATAAGCAAAATCTCCAGCGATTCCTAGCACCAGAAAGAGAAATCCAAAGATGTGAATATCTCAGGCTGACCCGAGCATAAAGTAAAACATAAAACACTCGTGTCAGGACATACATACTTATATAATGTAAACCAACTCAAGTGAACTGTAGTAGTAATGCACAATAACTTAAAGGACGCTTGGGATCACCCATCCTCTAAGGATCAGTTAAACCATCAATTTACGGTAATGAAAGCTATCATGGAAATGTCTTCACTAAAGTAAACTATGCAAATAACAGTGTTAATGTGGCTAGTGTAGCGCAGAATTGCAGTAATCGCTCACCTCTAGTCACACTCTCAAATTGAAGGTGTACATCCAAAATCACAAGGCATACAAAGAAGTGTTCTCGTGGTTAAAATTCCAAAGTGGTATTATATACTTCGAAAATAAAATATCATTTCAAAATTCAATGTCATTACAAATTAATTTTAAAATATCAAAATATCAAATCCTTCCAAAACCTCATTCATTTTTATTTTATTTAAATACCATTCCAAATCACATTTTAAAATGGTTTATATTTCAAATCAAATATTCCATTTAAACCAATTAAAATGAAGTTATTATACTTTAAAAAAAAAATCAAATATTCAATTCCTAAAAATTTAGTCGTTTTAGAATTCTTTTATTCACCTAAGTTTATTAAAACGATGAAATTTTAGCTTTCGCAGCATTTAGAAAATGCTACGATAAGTTACATTGGAAAACAATTCAATTAAGCGAAGACAGCATTTAAAACTGCTGTAATAGCTGCTGCAATAGTGTTCAAGCTTAAATTCTACAACTACAGCACTTACAAAGTGCTGTAATAGCCCTTAGTTTATTTTAGCCTTTAGTTCATTTGTATCAACTACAGCACTTAGAAATACTGTAATATCCCTTACTTCAGAAATAATAGCATTACTGAAATGCTGCTAATTAAATTCCAAATTTTCAATACAATTTCATAAAAAATTAAAATTTAATTTAAACCATTTTAACTTATAAAAATTATATTTTCTCACTTTAAAAATGATCATTTAAATACCCTTTAATTTATGATTTTTATAAAGTGAAATTCTTATACATAAAATCAAATTTTAAATAAATATTCACTTATTAAATTCATGCATTAAATTTTCTATTCTTTATATCTTTAAAACATTAACTTAAAACTTAAGTTTAAATTACCATTTCAAAATATACCTTATTTTTCATTTTATCTACTTAATCTAAAATTCACTTTTAAACAAAATTTTCAAATTCCCAATTTATGTTATATTTCAAATTTCAACTTAACCATTTATTCATTTCACATTTTAACCTGTACAAAAATCACTAACACTTTATAAAAATCATTTAAGTACAAATTTGAATTAAATTATCATAAATTAACATTTTTAAAGTACTTTAAAAATTCTAGAAAATATACATTAACCACGGGTTTGTATAATTTTTTCTAGCCTAGGTCAAGTGATACGGATAATATATCATTTCAATCCGTAATTTACAAAAAAATTCGGGTTCTATCATTTCAAACCCGCAATCCCAAGTCATATAAAATAAATAAAAAATCGTTCAGGCGTATCATTTCAGCCCATAATGATTTTTCCCTATTCTAATTAAATTCCGTTCGGGTATGTATCATTTCAACCCATAGTGATTCTATTCTACAGGAAACTTGCAGTGTGAGAAACAGATATAAATAAACAGTATAGCATCATATAACAGTAACAGATAATATGACAGGTTTATAAACAGGGTGATCATCATATAAATCATATCACATGCAGGTATAACATGATAATATAATTCAATAGATTCACTTGCTATCAATTCACTAATTATATAAGTACAGATGTCATGTGTGAAATACTCACGTCTACGAGCTGGAGATAGCACAACAAACACACAAATAAAGATCCAGAAAGCATGATAGCACGAATACGGATTCAAGTGAGGGGAGAGCCAAAGTGATTATCTTGTACACAACAAACAAAACAAGATATTTCAATATGAATTTACAACACAATATATTATTAAACAACTTGAAATATGAACACAACAAAGAACAACACAACTTGCCCTTGCTTACACCACACATATGCTCGGCCTAGGGTTCAAATGCTCGGCCAAGGCTATGTGTATGGGTCGGGTATGGGTCCATATGGAACGACTACAAGGAGGTGAAGGGGTGGAAGTTGCAAGGTTGGAATACAAATGGTCAAGGCAAAAAAAATGTTTTTGGGTGCAACAACAAAGCTCGGCCTTGCATGGATTGTGCTCGGCCTTGGCATTAGCAGGTCAGGACAGAGGGTAGGTGGATGATCAAAGGTGGTATCATGGTGGTGGTGGAGCAATAGGAGGTGGCTAAGGCAATATGTAGTGGTGGTGATGAAGACTAGGCTTGGTTATGGCAATATTGTGGAGTTTTGTGGAGTTTTATGGTGCTATCATCAAATGCAAGTCACGGCCTAGTCAAGACAAGTGGAGAGGAGATTGTGTGGCCGTGGATGGTGGTGGTGCTGGTCAGTGGAGGTGGTGGAGGAGATATGGTCGAGCAAGGCTATGGAAAAAGCATGGTAGCATCAAAGGAAAAATCAATAAAATGAAGAGAAAAAGAAGAGAAAGAAGAAGACATTAGCCAAAAAATTTCAGAAATTTTGTGGCCAAACATTTGAGATGGAAAGAAGTTTCTCTTACGTGAAAGGAAAAGGATATGCACGACTAAGAAAAAAAAAATGAACGCCTTCAATGCAAATGTCAATTGGAAAATGGAAAGACAAAAAGCATATGAAAGGTTATGACTCTTTGTATTTCTTTTTCTTTTCTTCATTTTAAACAAATGAAAATGTAAGTAAATAAAGTAAAATATGAAAACAAAATAAAGTGAAAAAGAAATCAAATAATTATTTTAAGGAAAAATAGAAAATAAATAAAGAAAATAGTTTAAATTGAAACTAGAATTTAAAAATTGAAACCAATATACCATAAACATTTAAAATTTATAACTATACTAAAAAAATGTTTTAAAATAAAAATATCTACCTAACATGTCATATAATAGATATTAGACCATGATATGACAAATAAAAATATTATTTATATAAACTAAAACAAATAGTTTTATTAAATAAATCAATTTACATACAATATTGTAAAAAGCATAACTTTCACAATATAAATCGGATTTCAACGAAATGAAAAGCAGTATTCTTGAAATTTAATTTATTTTCATAATAAAAGATAAAATTCCAAAATTCAAATATTTAAATTTAAAATTTAAAAGTCAAAGTTTGACCATACTGACAAAAATTCACACTTTTGGAAAATATTCCATTTATTCATGTTTGGAATTATAATTCACACCAAAATCAAAAATTATATTAAAATTACAAAATTTATTCACTTTAATAAATAAAATAAAGTTTTTAATTAGAAATTCAATTAAAATAATTAAAATATACAATTAAAATAATCACAAATACAGGGTTGTTACACTCTCCCCCACTCAAAACTTTTCATCCTCGAAAAGAACGAACAAGGAAAATAAGAAAAAGAAAGATAGACAAAGTAAATAGCACCTGAGAAAAAATTCCGAATTCGAAGCACGAATGCTCCATCTCTCAGGTACAATCCTGATCAATAGTATTCCACTGTACTTTGACCAGACTAACAGATTTCCTTCTTAGCTGCTTCGTACCTCTGTGGACATTACGAAGTGGCTTCCTCTCGACAGTCAGACTAGACTCAATATCCAAACTCTCAAGATTAGAAGGATAAACAACAAGAGATGGATCAGGAAGATACCAGCGAAGATGTGAGACATGGAATACATCATGTACTACAGAAAGCTTCTCGGGCAAATCCAAACGATACGTGTAAAATTTGATTCTTCGACGCTCGAAAATCGACATTAATACGTCCACTGTATCAACTGCCGAGCAATCGAAGGCCGGAAAACCGAATTGTTAGGGTCAAAGAAGAAGAGGTAAAAGAAAAAAAAAAAGAAGCAACAAAAACAATATCAGAATCTCACAATCGCAGCGGAACAACATATAATAGATAAATGAATAATCTTTAAATCAAAAGAACTGTATCAGTTCTTACATTACATCACATTACATTACATTATCAGAGTTTACAACAACAAATAGCGGAAAAGAAATACTATATATTAGTTGATACGTCATGCCATCCAGCTTGCCTCCAGATCTAGACAGCAACTCCTCAATTCCAGAATGACCTGATAACCTGACTCTAGACTGCCCGTGTGGAAATTGGTGGGCATCCAGTGTTTAGAAAGGGAACAATAAACTCCAGGTCAGTCATGGGACTGGTGTAAGAACTTAAAATAGTTTATTTTTTTCGTAAAAAAGAACAAAGAAATATTTTTAAAATAGATCCGCAATGCTTTTAGAAAATGTAACTACCATAAGGCCTCTCGCCACACACACAATGCAAACGCAGAATTGGAGGAGATTTCTCCTTGTGATAGTCAAACATGCTTGATACGCAAATTTCTTTGATATTATTACTATAAGTGCAAAGTGTAGGAAAACATTTTGAAAGTATAATATAAATCTTAGCCAGCATAGGTACCATTATACTATGCATGCTATAGCTACCTCCTGAGGAGGCAGGTTATACAATTTGCAATTATAAAGGGTTCGTATTATTTCTTTGGATTTCCAACAAATGGTCAGGCCAAGGAACTTCCCATTGCCACATGGGCACGCGCCGAGAGCCTAACCGAATCTTTATCAACACAAGGCCGGGTTACCTCTGCAAAAGTAGGTAACTACTGACACGAGTAGGCCATCCCCCAGTTGTAAACAACCTTTATCCGAGGACCCTCAACCAACAACAATCACAAAGTTATATATATTTGCGACATCCACATAAGTTAAGTATCTGGGCTCCATACCATGATACTACTTCTATCCAGAAGGAAATGCACATACCCTAAGGGGCGCTACTCCCTATAACCTTGCTGCATCTTTCCTATTTTGACCATTCCCGGGGTGTGAGGTCCGACGAAGTCTCATCCACAAAGCAACGCTTTTCACAAAAGCTATGTTTTGATCAACAAATGATCAGCAGCACTTCGTATGCCACATTACCAAATTGGGAATGTATCACTAGTAACCATCAACTACATTACCTCTGAGCTCGTACGTCTCAGAGAAGGGTGTTGAGCTAAGTGAATAAATTCTTCGCCACCAACAGAAATGTATTTGATAGAAACCATCTTTACATCTCAAATTGTAACGTCGACACACATCCATACAAGTCCGTTCCGGGATTGAACGGAACCGAAGGCACTTCCAAAGAAGCCCTTGCAATCCGGATATTCACTAATCACGTTACAGACTTCCCATCACAAAGGGTGATAAAATCTCTATATCAGAGATCAGCCGATGCAGAGACATTCGATGGTAATCCTTCCGTTTTCGAAAATATCCGGTCTTCAACCGGTCTTCAAAAGCTATCCATTACGACATATCACTATTCGGAATGGGATTCATGACCCAAAGGTCTTCTCCCGGCTAAACCGAATAACGAGCGCTTATTTTAAAATAAGTGTAGCATTCAAATTCAAGCAAATCACAACAAATACCCATTTAAAGGTACATATTGATAGTCGGTTAGTTAACTATCAATGGATATGCACAACATCACCAGATTCCAAATAATTTCTTAAATTATTTATTTTCCAAAAATATCTTTACAAGATATATTTTCCCATACTTCAACCATTTGAAAACAAATTTCAAATCACTTTTCACCTTTACAACTTTTGAAAACAAATTTCAAATCATTTTCCTTTGCGCGGAAACACTTCTAAATATTTATTCATTTTCACTTGAAATCTGCCGAGTTCAAATACTTTAAAATAATTTATAACACCTATCCAAAATATATTGGGAAAACACTTTGAAATAAAACTATTTTTCTTTAAACACTTTACTTAAAATATTAGTTATAAAAATATTATACCAATATTACATATAACTTAATTTCAAACTAATTTTCAAAATAAAACAAGTAGATAGAGTATAACTATTTAAATAACTATTTTCTAAAACAATTATTGATTAAATCTTAGAAATAAATCTTTTCTATATCAACTTAACAAATCTTTACTTAAAGGATTTAAAATAATTTAAGAAGTTAATTTCACCAAAGTACCCATTTCAAACCAATTCTAGAATTATATATATACACACACACACATATATGTATATGTATATATCTTTCAAAGCTATTCAGAAATTTTATTCAGCTTTCTAGGGAGAATACACTTTCATTTCAAAATGGTTCATCTAAACCAATTAAATAAATCCTTACCGATTTATTTTAAATTTACGTTCCAAATCCGTAAATTAATTTCCACGCTTCAAAAATAAATTAATGTTTATTTTTTTAAACAAATTTCCCTTTCCTTTATAAATTCCATGGTGAATTCGCATTTCCAGAATGTCTATTGACATACGATTTTAAATCGATTTCAAATATTCACTTTCAACGACAATTCAATTTTCAATTGATTTCAAAAACAACCAAATCAAATTCCATATTGACTTTCCAAGAAATTAAACACCAAGTGAATTTCATTCAAATCTCAAATTGAAATCAATTTCTACTAAACCCCAAATCAATTTTCAAATTGATTCTAAATTCTTTTCAAAACACCTAATAAATTTCCAAATGGATTTTTTTTAAAATTTATTTCCTTTTGAAAATAAATTCTTTTTAAAGAAGACAAATTCTTTTATTTTTCAAACTCTTTAAAATCCGTATTTTGAATAAATTCTTCAACCCTTGAATAATATTACCCGAAATCCATTTATTAAAGCTTTTCCCATATTTTGAAATTTTACTCAATAAGATTAAAAACAAAACTTTATTATTTTAGAATTCCTTCTTTAAAATTTACCCCATTTCTCAAAATTAAATTTTAGATAAACTTTCAACCTGAATTTTCAAAAATCAAATTTTTATTTATTTCCGGTATCCAACGATACCAAAATTTTATTCGGCCAAATTTTAGCCTTCAACGATTCCAATCAAAAAGATAATCACACAGAGATTAAAAATAATCAACACACAACATTGAAACAAATTCAATTATTTGAGGAATCCAGTTGGATCCCTCCAACCCGTTTCCCTGCATCCACAGGTGTTAGCACAATACCAATCCCATTTCAAGACGGGATATCGCGGTACTTGGATTTATATAAAATACCATCCGCTATTATGCGGCGTAATAGGGACTCATCCGCTATATAATGCTGGAAATCAACTCCAATTACATATATAATACCAATTCCACTTCGAGGTGGAATTTCTCGGTATATGTGTTTAATATAATAACATCCGCTTAATATGCGGCGCATAGGGTCTATTTCAATACAACATATAGAAATTTATCATCCAAGCATACAATCAAGAAATTTTAAATTTAACTATTTAAAATTTTAAATCGAAACATAATTCGAGTGAGTGAGAAGTTCTCACCTTGCTTCCAATACAGTTTCAGCGTTTTATTCCGAATAAAATTAAACATGCGTTTCATTTAACCCAAAATTATCACTAGCTCAAATCAATCCCAATCCAGCTCCATCGCGTAGTATTCATCAATACGAACCTGACGCAACTTGTTTCGTGCGAAACGGACCTCGTATGAACAACATATCCATTTTTAAATGTTGAACGAATTTAATATAAATAAATTTACGATTTTCTTATTTAATTTATAACCTTAATCCATCGTAGCCATTCGTTCCATTTTCTTGCATCAGGGCCGCACGTTGTTTCTTCTCCCACGCGTGAAGACCCAGGTTACACATGCGATTTGAACCCATGGCCACGCTACAAACCCTAACTCCCGCGACCACTACGAGTATCGAGAACACGGTCAAACACCAACGAGTCGAAGCCCCTTACGCAAGCTACCATCGGCCGGAAACACTTGAAGCTCGGTCGTCCCTATCCCTCAAAAACCGTGAATGAATGTCGCGACTTCACGTCGAGATCCACGTCGATCCGTAGCTCCATTTTCGATCACAGCCGTTGAAGTTATAGAACTCGTTGGCCTCTTCAACTTTGTAGTTGAAACTTTTTGATGAATGTTGACGGAGTAGAAGAGATCGAAGGGAAAAGAAATGACAAATATCGGCCATTAAACGTTTGCTGGCGGCTAGTGTTAAGCAATTAGGGTTTCTTTGTGAAAAAAGTGAATGTTGAGGTCCTTGTATAGAAAATTACGTGACACTATTCACCCGAAATTTTTCCGAACTCCAAACGAAGCATGCCGCCTGGCGTTTATAATGTTTTATCTCCATTCCGAACGCAATGGAATATATATCGAGAGCCAATTCGATCGTATTTGAAAGATAGTTTTTCAAATCGACTATTTAAATTTAAAAATTCACTCAAACTGATTCCTACGCGTTTTAGCTTGCCCCGGACAAACCGTAAATCTGATTGACACGAAATTTGAAATCTTACAATAATTAACATTGCGGATCCGATGAAATTTGTTTCGTCGAAATCCGAGACTGTTTGAAAAATGCTATTTTTACTCGTCAATTAAATATTAAAATATTCAATTTCTACGGTTTGACTTTAAATTCGGTTTTAAAAGTTCTATAACATCGTCTAACTTCAATATGATTAAATAGAACTTTACAAATCCAATTTAATCACATCAAACCCAATTTCCAATTATTTCTGTAATTTCAAATATTAAATTATCGATTAATTATCCAATTAAATCTAGATATTTGAAATATAATTTATCCGACTTACAAATTTTACTTGTTAATATTTAAAAATTAATTAAATATACGAATTTTAAATGACAGAAATTCTGGGTCGTTACAAACTTCCCCCTTAAAAGAATTTCGTCCTCGAAATTGCCAAGTAAGAAAAAGTCTTGAAACCCATTAACCTTTTTCTTCAAAAATAAACCGTTCCAACTCGATTTCAGATTCATTTTAATTTCTTAACTTTTCCAAAATCCGATGGTTACACTTTTCTAGTTTCCTACATTTTCATTTCAATTTAGAAATCGACTTTCGTTAACAAAAATTTTCTAAAAATGTTCAAATTTTTTCTAACTCCCAAAATTTATGGAAAATTTTGGCAGAGTCTCCCTTGTACGGAGGAGCTTTTGCAATATCAATATAGATATAAATATATATACATCGACCCACACGGTTGGAAAACAGAAAAACAGTTCATATTTCCTATTTTTATTGCGTAGGCGTACCTTTTTAGCATTTTAAAGCAAAGCAGTTATTTATTAGCATTTTAGCGTGACCAAATCCAGCCAACTACAGCCCCGGTACCTGTACTTACTCAATTTAAACATGTAAGTGACATATATAGGAAATTCATTTACATTTCACTAATTTTCAGTAGAAAACACATAGTTTTCATAAGCAATGCAATCAAAATAATTCCCATAAGCAATTTATAAGGTTTCGATACAAATTTTAATTGCTTATAACCAATTCACATTAGTTCACTTCAAATTCAAATTCAAATTACATAGCTTTCCATTTATCAATTCAATTTCATTAACAATTAATGAATTATATACAATCAACTAACAATCATATAACAACCAAATCATAACTAACACGACCTAATTTATTAAATTTACATTCAATTTGGTTTAACACTTTTATTTCCAATTTGTTTCATATCTAATTGACTTTTCTTTCAATTATTCAATTTTTTCTTCAACTTCATTAGCTTCTAATGAATTAACACTTACATTCCTTATTCCATATCAATTCATTTTCATTAGATTGATTAACATTCAATCCATTTATTCAATTCAATTGCTAATTCATTTAACCACAAAACTTGAATTTCATTTATATAACTCAAGTTCATGTTCATTACTTCACTTTATTAATTTACTTCGGTACCAAACGAACTTCATTCAACATCACTTAAGTTATATTCCATTTCAAACATCATTTATTTATCTTAACTTAAATTTCCCTTTATAAATCCAATTCGGATTCCAATTCTAAAGTAAATTCTATTTAACTTTTACCAAAGTCAAATTTCATCACTTATTCAAATTCATATCTCGTTTTGCTTAACAAAATTGTTTAACCATTTTATCATTTGGTTTCACTTACATTTTCACATTTAATAAGTTATACAACTTATTTAAACTTCAAAGTTATTTTGTATAATCACTTCAGTTTAATTTCCATTTTGATAGCTTACCTAATCCAAATCAATTTATTTAACCTTCGTTTAGTTAAATTTCAAATCATATGTTTTATTATGACAACTCAAATTCTTTAACTTTACCAAAGCTAAAATCTATATTATTTCATATTATAAGTCAGAAACTTGATTACTTATATTCAACAATTACAACTTGGATTTTAATTTCAAATTTGTTTATCACAACAAAACTTCAATTTCCAATTACTATGGTAGCAAATCCATCACATAGAAACTCGAAAATGATATTGATGATGTTGTAGTCATCACCCTTATTATTTCCCAGTGACAGTAGTGAATTTAGTGCTTAATATTCTTTCAAAATTTTCCTTTCATTCATAAATCACATTTATAAATCTTTTTCTTATATAATTTCACTATTTAACTTTTAATTTTGGAAAATAATTTCCAAAATAAACAGGATTCAACATTTTCAATTCGTAGTTCAAATTCAATTTTATTTACAACTCATATTTATAAATATATTCATATAGTTTCACTTCTTATATATAAGATTATTTCACAATTGTAAATCACATTAATTATAATTCCATACTTAATAATTCATTTTCTTATACAATTATTCTTTTAATTAACTTATATATATTCTTACATTTTCAACAACCAAACAATCAATTTATATAAACTTTAATAATTCTGAAAAATTATTTCTTTATATATAAGATAAAATAAAGGTAAAATTATTTCATTTACCCCATTTAAAACGACACTACGTCGACTTGCCTCGTTTAAGTGTTTAGAAATACCTATCGATTTACATGGTGTCCCACATACTGACCAGAATTCACAAACAGCTCGACAGATAAGCAAACACAATGTAAAACATTTTTATATTCACTAACAAATACGCGCTCATATCTATTATTACACTCACACTCATTCTAGAGTACTACTGACTCTATCTCTAATGAGTAATACCCAACATAGCCAAGGTTGTCGCTTAAGCAAATGTAAAATTCGATTCTTCGACGCTTGAAAATCGACATTATTACGTCCACTGTATCAACTGCCGAGCAATCGAAGGCCGGAAAACTGAATTGTTAGGGTTAAAGAAGAAGAGGTAGAAGAAGAAAGAAAGAAGAAGCAACAGAAACAATATCAGAATCTCACAATCGCAGCGGAACAACATATAATAGATAAATGAATAATCTTTAAATCAAAAGTGCTGTATCAGTTATTACATTACATCACATTACATTATCAGAGTTTACAACAACAAACAACGGAAAAGAAATACTATATACTAGTTGATACGCCATGCCATCCAGCTTGCCTCCAGATCTCCATAGCAACTCCTGAATTCCAGAATGACCTGTTAACCTGACTCTAGACTGACCATGTGGAAATTGGTGGGCACCCAGAGTTTAGAAAGGGAACAATAAACTCCAGGTCAGTCATGGGACTGGTGTAAGAACTTAAAACAATTTATTTTTTTCCAAAAAACAAACAAAGAAATATTTTTAAAGTAGATCCGCAATGCTTTTAGAAAATGTAACTACCATAAGGCCTCCCGCCACACACACAATGCAAACACAGAATTGGAGGAGATTTCTCCTTATGATAGTCAAACATGCTTGATACACAAATTTCTTTGATATTATTACTGTAAGTGCAAAGTATAGGAAAACATTTCTAAAGTATAATATAAATCTTAGCCAGCATAGGTACCATTATATTATGCCTGCTATAGCTACCTCCTAAGGAGGCAGGTTATACAAATTACAATCGTAAAGGGTTCGTATTGTTTCTTTGGATTTCCAACAAATGCTCGGGCGAAGGAACTTCCCATTGCCACATGGGTACGCCTCTGCAGAGATGCCTCGAGAACCTAACCGGATCTCTGCCAACACAAGGCTGGGTTACCTCTGCAAAAGTAGGTAACTACTGACACGAGTATGCCATCCTCCGGTTGTAAACAACCTTTATCCGAGGATCCTCAACCAACAACAATCACAAAGTCATATATATTTGCGACATCCACATAAGTTAAGTGTCTGGGCTCCATACCATGATACCACTTCTATCCAGAAGGAAGTGCACATACCCTAAAGGACGCTACTCCCTATAATCTTGCTACATCTTTCATGTTTTGACCATTACCGAGGTGTGAGGTCCGACGAAGTCTCGTCCACAAAGCTATGCTTTTCACAAAAGCTATGCTTTGATCAACAAATGATCAGCAGCACTTCATATGCCACATTACCAAATTGGGAATGTATCACTAGTAACCATCAACTACATAACCTCTGAGCTCGTACGTCTCAGAGAATGGTGTTAAGCTAAGAGAATAAATTCTCCGCCACCAACAGAAATGTATTTGATAGAAACCAGCTTTACATCTCAAATTGTAACGTTAGACACACATCCATACAAGTCCGTTCCGGGACTGAACGGAACCGAAGGCACTTCCAAAGAAGCCCTTGCAATCTGGATATTCACTAATCACGTCCGGACTTTCCATCACAAAGGGTGATAAAATCTCTATATCGGAGATCAGCCAATGCAAAGACATTCGATTGTAATCCTTCCGTTTCCGAAAATATCCGGTCTTCAACATCGGTCTTAAAATGCTATCAATTACGACGTATCACTATTCGGAATGGGATTCATGATGTGATGACCGCCCATGACTCCCGCACCAAAACAAGGAAATAGTGCGCTGAAAGGCGTGCCAGGCAGCCATGAGTGACCGTCAAGGGTAGAATAAACATCGCAGAATCTATCGTATAACTCACAGCGCATGGATAAAATATAATAGAGGAATATAATATAGTGAAGCTCCATAGAACAGAACATCATCATATAAGCATCATAGAAGTTTTATACAAACATATGAATCATCCATACATCAAAGCCTCACTACATAACACTCAAACAAATATAGCAGCGGAACACCCAGTACATAATATGAAAATAATATGCAAAAGCCTCCTGCTCGTCTTCGTCATCATCAACGTAGACCTCCATGAACAACACCTGTCACCTGCTACCTAGTCTGCCCATCCCAACATGGATGAACAGCCCAAGGTAATAAGAGGAGACATAAAACCTTGAGTCAGACAAAGTCTTAGTGAGCAGTAAATCGACTATCAAACATACCAAAAGAGTATAAAGGATAAAGGAATAGGAACCAAACCATCCCACTCCACCTCTTTCTACAGTGATAGCCCCCAGACTCAAACTAAAGTGAAGCAAACATAACATAGCAGACATTTAAGGTAAAACAATAATCACTCGAGTCAAGGTCGATGTTTTCCAAATACAAACCTCCAAGGCCTAAACCAAGATCAGATAAGCATCCAGAAAACACCGCTCTTGAGACCGAATGATGATACAACCAAACGTCCAAACATCCATGACTCCGGCTATCACTGTTATCATTGCCTTGATTTCACCGTTAGTTGAATGACCACCTGTCAAGGGCTAATGGTAACCCCGGTTCTAGACATAACTCCGCACGTCGTCGCAGCCCGTGCCTAGGAATTTTCGCAACTACCCAGAGTACTAGCACGTCGTCGCAGCCCGTGCTTGGAACGTCGTCGCAGCCCGTTCCAACGTACTCTTGCTTTGAGCATGCTAGAACCTTCAACAACGATGAGATCTCAGCCTCCTAGTCATCCTCCTCGACGACTATTTCCATACTAGCTCAATCGCCTCTCAAGCTAACCATTATCATCAACCCGGATCGCATCACCGAGTTATCAACATAGCTTCGCACGTCGTCGCAGCCCATGCTTGGAACGTCATCATGACCCGTCCCATTTCATCATCATGCTTTGCGTCCTCGCATCATGGCAAAGTCCATCTCAATACCATGCTTTACCTTCTCGCATTATGGTAAAGTCCATCTCAACATTATCTAATCCATACATATGAGCTTCAACATCCGCTTCATATGCCACAAGCAGCTTTCACTATTCAAGAGCCTTTCCACTTAGCTTTTGAATCATCTTCGACCATCTTGTCTAGATCTAACTATCAATCAACTAACATACATAGCAATCAATCAAATCAATCATTAGCTTAAGCAATCAAGTAATCGAATATGGTCTAAGTAGGCATTTATAACTACAATGGCAATTTCGTAAATAAATGAGAATAGATATAACATACATGAATCATGGGTTTCTAGCATAGATCTAATAAATATAAATCATGGGTTTTGTCTCTACAACTTGATGAATGAACTTGCATAAGTAAACATCTTCATAAGTAATGGATCTACACTTGGATCTAAGGAAAATGTATGAAATCACTATCTACAACACTCCAACAAACCACCAATCCAATATACTCCTTTGGGTCCGCGTGAGAGATAACCACCACTCACCAAATCACCCAAACACTTCAAAAACTAATCACTTCAGATCTGGACAGCGAAGATCCAAGCTTGATTCGTCGAAATCCCGCTTGAAACGATGAAATCTAGCTTCGATGGATGAAGATCTTCAACTTTGGCTCTTCGATCTTCGATCTTGATCTTCGATCTTGGATGGATGTTAGAACTAGATTGGAATGGAGAAAAGGAGATGAAGAAATGTTGTAGTCGAGTTTCCAAAATGGCAGCACTTCGTCGCTTCAAAAACCGGTGCCAAAAATTGAGCCAAACCCCTCTATTTATAGGCTGAAAAACCCTTAGGTCGCCCAGACTTAGGTCGTTGCCGACCTAAAAACATACGACCTAACTTAGGTCGCTGCCGACCTATACAATCCCTCGACCTAATACGCGCACGTCCAAACCTATGCGCGACTCAACACAGCTTGACCCAACAACATACGACCTAAAACCATGCCGACCTAAAAACACAGCCGCCTTCAACGACCTACGACCTAACTGGTACGCGACTTAGCAAAAGTCGCGACCTAACCAAACCCAGGCCACACGATTTAACTAAAAACAGGGTCACACGACCTAACACTTATGCGACCTAACGCACTGCTGACCTAACGACCTATCAACCAAACACACCTAGCGATCTAACAAACACGGCCGACCTAACAACACACGCGACCTATCCTTAACTCGTCCTGCCGACCTAAGCCACTAACCTTTAGGTCGCTTATCCCCATAGGCCACTCACTGTACTAAGTTGCTTGCGACCTAACGTAAGTCGCTCACAATCCCTAGGTCGTTAATTCCACTAGCTCGGCAACCCTTAAGTCGCTTCTTCTCCCTAGGTCGCCACCGACCTAAACTACCCAACGTCCCAAACCTCTTAAGCCGGTCAAATTCTATAGGTCGCCCAATACCATAGGTCGGTTACTACCTTAACTCGGTCAACTTCCTTAGGTCGTTCCCCACGACCCTAACTTCCTAGGTCGCTAACTACCTTAGGTCGCTCTACCGACCTAACTCCATCACGACCTAAGTTTAAGCTGCCTACACGAGTTAACCTCCCAAACGACTTAGGCTAGGGATAACATAAACAACACTATCGACCTAATAATTCTACGATATAACAATACGTAAAATACGGGTCGTTACATTCTCTCCCCCTTAGGAATTTCGCCCCCGAAATTCCAAACAATCAACAGAAATCAAAGCTATTCTGCATGCCTACCATCCATAGCAATCAACAAACCATGCATCCAATTCTAACCTAGCATGCAAAATTCTAAGACTTAGAACAAGCTACAAATTCATGAGATGTCACGACACTTTAGGGCCATACCTCGAAGAGTTCGGGATGAGCTGCCTTCATCCTCTCTTCCTCCTCCCACGTACAGTCGTTAACATCATCACTCCATTGTACCTTGAGCAACGTAATCGTCTTCCTCCTAAGCTGTTTCGTGTCGGTTCCAACAACACAAAATGGCTTACGAGGTCTCGAAACAACTGGATCAACCTCCAAGTCTTCACAGCTATTAGCAGAAACCACAGTATTCGAGTCGTGCACATACTTCCGTAGATAAGATACATGAAAAACATTGTGCACACCCGCCATCTTTTCCGGTAACTCCAATCTATAGGCGAGCTTTCCAATTCGCTCGATAATCGGGAATGGTCCAACAAATCTTGGAGTTAACTTTCCTTTCTTCCCGAATCTAATAACACTCTTCAATGGAGAAATCTTCACAAAAACCATATCACCTATGTCGAATTCCAAGTCCTTACGACGATTGTCGGCATAACTTTTCTGACGATCTTGGGCTGCTTTCATTCGTTGCCGAATGATCTCTATACAATCCGAAGTCTGTCGAATCATCTCTGGCCCAAGTATCAACTTTTCTCCAGTTTCCAACCAACATGTCGGAGAGTTACACGGTCTTCCATATAATGCCTCATATGGTGCCATACCAATACTCGACTGATAACTGTTATTATATGCAAATTCTACCAAATGAAGGTGATCTTCCCATGATCCTCCGAAATCCAAAACACATGCTCTAAGGAGATCTTCCAAAACTCGGTTGACTCTCTCAGTCTGACCATCTGTTTGAGGGTGGTAAGCTGTACTCAAACACAACTTAGTTCCCAAAACTTCCTGGAAGCTCTTCCAAAATCCACTAGTGAACAATGGGTCTCGGTCGCTCACTATACTCTTCGGAACACCATGGAATCGAACTATCCACTTAACATAAAGCTCAGCCAACTTCGATGCAGTCCTAGTCGATCGAACAGGAATGAACCTTGCACTCTTGGTCAACCGATCTACGATGACCCAAATCCCTTCATTTCCCGCCTTGGTTCTAGGTAGGCCATCGATAAAATCCATCGACACTTGCTCCCACTTCCATGTAGGAACCTCTAATGGCTGAAGTAATCCACTGGGCTTCTTTTGCTCAGCTTTCACCAACTGGCAGTTCATACATTTGGAAATAAAATTTCCAACGTCCTTCTTCATACCTTCCCAGTAATAGGTTCTCTTCATATCCCGATACATCTTTTTTCCTCCAGGATGAATTGTCAACTTCGAGTGATGACTTTCCTTCAGAACTTCATCTCTCAATTCATCTATATCGGGAACAACTAGTCGTCCTTGCTTCTGAAGCCAACCCTCTCGATCGACCTCGAATCCTTTACCCCTCTCTAGTTCCAATCCAGATTCCAAATCACGGATAATCTTGACAAGCTTATCGTCTCGCTTTTGGCTCTCGCCAATCCTTTCCACAAGAGTAGGTCTTATTGATAAGTTTGCCAACATTTCAGGTTCCAATTCACATCTAGGCCTGAAGTAAAATCCAGCTAAATACTCGAGACTCTTCCATTCCGAAAATATGGCTCCCAATCCTGCATGTCTTCGACTCAACGCATCTGCCACCGCGTTACCTTTTCCCGGAGTATAAGCTATATCAAAATCATATGATGCTAAAAACTCTAGCCATCGTTGCTGTCGAAGATTCAAATCCTTTTGGAAGAAAAGATACTTCAACGACTTATGATCCGTAAACAACTCGAATCGAACTCCCAATAGATAATGTCTCCACATCTTCAGAGCAAACAAAATCGCCGCCAACTCCAAATCATGAGTCGGGTAATTCCTTTCATGCGGCTTTAGTTGTCGACTTGCATACGCAACAACTCTATCCTTTTGCATTAGCACTGCTCCAAGTCCAGTACCACATGCATCGGTGTAAACCACCATCTCATCATTCCCACTTGGAATAGTCAAAACAAGAGCACTTATTAGTCGCTCTTTTAGGATTACGAAAGCTTGCTTACACTTAGCATCCCAACTGAATACCTGATTCTTTTTCGTCAATCCTGTTAATGGTGCAGCTATCTTGGAAAAGTCCTTGATAAACCGACGATAATATCCTGCTAATTCAAGAAAACTTCTCACATCAGATGCATTCTTAGGTCTAACCCAATCCTGGATCGCTGCCACCTTAGCGGGATCAACCACTATTCCATTTCCAGAAATAACATGGCCTAAGAATCTCACTTCACTCTTCCAGAAGTGACACTTCGAAAACTTAGCCTTCAGCTGATGTTTCCGCAAGATTTCCAAAACAATACGCAAGTGCGTCTTGTGCTCTTCCTCAGTTTTGGAATAAATCAGAATATCATCCACGAACACAAGTACAAACTTGTTCAACTGATCTTCGAACACTCTATTCATAAGATCCATAAAATATGCTGGTGCGTTAGTCAATCCAAACGGCATTACCAGCCACTCGTAAAACCCGGATGGTGTCCTAAAAGCAATCTTCGACACACTATCCTTCGCCACTCTCAACTGGTGAAATCCCGTTGCCAAATCCATCTGAGAAAACACCTTCGCCTCGTGGAGCTGATCAAACAAGTCATCTATTCTCGGCAATGGATACTTGTTCTTCTTAGTCACCTTATTCAGCTCACGATAATCAACACACAACCTCAACGATCCACCCGCTTTGGTTGCGAACACAACTGGTGCACCCCATTCGGACACACTACGCCGAATGAATCCTTTCCGCAAAAGGTCATCAACTTGCACCCTCAACTCTTGCTGTTCTCTAGGCGCCATCCGCCTAAGAGGCATCACAACGGGTCTGGCTCCCTCAATTAGATCGATACGAAACTCGATCTCTCTATGCGGCGGTAACCCTTTGACCTCGTCAAAGACATCCTCGAATCCATCCACAATAGGCACCGATGACAGTCCATCCCGTGGAACAACTAGCGAATACATGAAGCTCATGAAGACGCCTTCTTCATGCTTACATCGTATCACAACCTTTCGCCCTTCCACATTCCCGACTGTCACCTCCAGCCTCTCACAATCAATCCTTGCCGCATACTTCCTAAGCCAGTCCATACCCAAAATAATTCCGAACCCCGCAAAGTTCAGAACAAAGCAATCACAAACAAACGAGCAATCATGACTCGACACAACTAGACCATGGCATATCATACACAAACATGACGAACCCCCAACTGGGTTTGTCACAACCAATGGCCTATCAACAATATCTGGTTTCAAACCTAACCGGCCTACCAAATCATCACAAACAAAAGAATGAGACGCTCCAGTATCAAACAACACTCTAACTGGAACACCACAAATGGAAAGAGTACCTTGAACCACCACACTCTTCCCTTTCTCTTCAGCAGTAAGAGCTTTGGAAAACGATGGCACAGCTTCCAAAGCATAAGCTTGCACAATTTGCCTATCCCTCCTTGGTTCCGGACAATCCCTCCTGAAATGCCCTGGCTTATCACAGTTGTGGCACTTCGCCGGTGGCCTAGGATTCCTACAGTCTTTAGAGAGATGGCCCTTCTGCTGACAGTTGTAGCAAGTTACTTCGCCCTTCGGCTTCTACTGGCCATCCTTACCCTTCTGTTGCTGCTGATTCCTCTTCTTGTTTCCACCCTGCTGTGGCCTAGACCCTTCCTTGGTTACAGCAACAACAGATCCTTCCTTAGGAAACAAACTCTCATGCCTGAGAGCTTTCTCCACAAGCTTCTCAAATGGATCGTCCAGGTGATCCACCAGCTGCCTTCCAAGATAAGCATCCAAGCCTGTCACGAACTTTTCATTCTTCTGATAGGGAGAATCAATATACGACCGAGCATACTTGGACAAAGCCTCAAACTCAGAAACATACTCAAGAAACGACCTCCCGCCTTGCTTGAGCTCAACAAACTTCTTAAACAAAACAGACTTCTGAGCAGTAGAAATGAACTTAGCTTCAAACCTAGCTTGAAACTGCTCCCAAGAAATATCTTCTTCTGGAGTATCAATGGTGATAGAGTTCCACCAATCAGAAGCTCTCCCTTGAAGCTGTCTTGATGCAAGCTTCCTTTTTGTTGCATCCTCAATTCCCAAGTCGCCAAAGATCCTTCTACAAGCATCTATCCATCTTTGGACTTCAATGGTAGATTCCGTCCCTAAGAAAACTTTCCCTCCGAGAGCAGTATAATCCTTACAAAGCTTAGAAAAATCCACCGGTCTTGGAGCTTGAACTTGAACTCCAACATCTACAGATGGCCCTGGAGCTGGTATCCTTCTCATGATAGAAGTCATCATGGCTTCAAACATAGCTCCATAATCAGCAACTCCTTCAGCGGCACAGCCTTCCCTTGCAACTGGCCTCCCTCTTCGACTCATCCTTAGTATCTACAAAAAGGACTAATTAGAACACCTTGAGGAACAACTACATAAGGAGTTCAAATCCATCTAAACTACTATATTATATATAGTAATCATCCATCAAAATACAATTACGTCTCTCTTACGTAGTTACGTCAGCGAGCGTTGGCTAAAATCGATTAACCAAAGCTCTGATACCAAATGTGATGACCGCCCATGACTCCCGCACCAAAACAAGGAAATAGTGCGCTGAAAGGCGTGCCAGGCAGCCATGAGTGACCGTCAAGGGTAGAATAAACATCGCAGAATCTATCGTATAACTCACAGCGCATGGATAAAATATAATAGAGGAATATAATATAGTGAAGCTCCATAGAACAGAACATCATCATATAAGCATCATAGAAGTTTTATACAAACATATGAATCATCCATACATCAAAGCCTCACTACATAACACTCAAACAAATATAGCAGCGGAACAACCAGTACATAATATGAAAATAATATGCAAAAGCCTCCTGCTCGTCTTCGTCATCATCAACGTAGACCTCCATGAACAGCACCTGTCACCTGCTACCTAGTCTGCCCATCCCAACATGGATGAACAGCCCAAGGTAATAAGAGGAGACATAAAACCTTGAGTCAGACAAAGTCTTAGTGAGCAGTAAATCGACTATCAAACATACCAAAAGAGTATAAAGGATAAAGGAATAGGAACCAAACCATCCCACTCCACCTCTTTCTACAGTGATAGCCCCCAGACTCAAACTAAAGTGAAGCAAACATAACATAGCAGACATTTAAGGTAAAATAATAATCACTCGAGTCAAGGTCGATGTTTTCCAAATACAAACCCCCAAGGCCTAAACCAAGATCAGATAAGCATCCAGAAAACACCGCTCTTGAGACCGAATGATGATACAACCAAACGTCCAAACATCCATGACTCCGGCTATCACTGTTATCATTGCCTTGATTTCACCGTTAGTTGAATGACCACCTGTCAAGGGCTAATGGTAACCTCGGTTCTAGACATAACTCCGCACGTCGTCGCAGCCTGTGCCTAGGAATTTTCGCAACTACCCAGAGTACTAGCACGTCGTCGCAGCCCGTGCTTGGAACGTCGTCGCAGCCCGTTCCAACGTACTCTTGCTTTGAGCATGCTAGAACCTTCAACAACGATGAGATCTCAGCCTCCTAGTCATCCTCCTCGACGACTATTTCCATACTAGCTCAATCGCCTCTCAAGCTAACCATTATCATCAACCCGGATCGCATCACCGAGTTATCAACATAGCTTCGCACGTCGTCGCAGCCCATGCTTGGAACGTCATCATGACCCGTCCCATTTCATCATCATGCTTTGCGTCCTCGCATCATGGCAAAGTCCATCTCAATACCATGCTTTACCTTCTCGCATTATGGTAAAGTCCATCTCAACATTATCTAATCCATACATATGAGCTTCAACATCCGCTTCATATGCCACAAGCAGCTTTCACTATTCAAGAGCCTTTCCACTTAGCTTTTGAATCATCTTCGACCATCTTGTCTAGATCTAACTATCAATCAACTAACATACATAGCAATCAATCAAATCAATCATTAGCTTAAGCAATCAAGTAATCGAATATGGTCTAAGTAGGCATTTATAACTACAATGGCAATTTCATAAATAAATGAGAATAGATATAACATACATGAATCATGGGTTTCTAGCATAGATCTAATAAATATAAATCATGGGTTTTGTCTCTACAACTTGATGAATGAACTTGCATAAGTAAACATCTTCATAAGTAATGGATCTACACTTGGATCTAAGGAAAATGTATGAAATCACTATCTACAACACTCCAACAAACCACCAATCCAATATACTCCTTTGGGTCCGCGTGAGAGATAACCACCACTCACCAAATCACCCAAACACTTCAAAAACTAATCACTTCAGATCTGGACAGCGAAGATCCAAGCTTGATTCGTCGAAATCCCGCTTGAAACGATGAAATCTAGCTTCGATGGATAAAGATCTTCAACTTTGGCTCTTCGATCTTCGATCTTGATCTTCGATCTTGGATGGATGTTAGAACTAGATTGGAATGGAGAAAAGGAGATGAAGAAATGTTGTAGTCGAGTTTCCAAAATGGCAGCACTTCGTCGCTTCAAAAACCGGTGCCAAAAATTGAGCCAAACCCCTCTATTTATAGGCTGAAAAACCCTTAGGTCGCCCAGACTTAGGTCGTTGCCGACCTAAAAACATACGACCTAACTTAGGTCGCTGCCGACCTATACAATCCCTCGACCTAATACGCGCACGTCCAAACCTATGCGCGACTCAACACAGCTTGACCCAACAACATACGACCTAAAACCATGCCGACCTAAAAACACAGCCGCCTTCAACGACCTACGACCTAACTGGTACGCGACTTAGCAAAAGTCGCGACCTAACCAAACCCAGGCCACACGATTTAACTAAAAACAGGGTCACACGACCTAACACTTATGCGACCTAACGCACTGCTGACCTAACGACCTATCAACCAAACACACCTAGCGACCTAACAAACACGGCCAACCTAACAACACACGCGACCTATCCTTAACTCGTCCTGCCGACCTAAGCCACTAACCTTTAGGTCGCTTATCCCCATAGGCCACTCACTGTACTAAGTTGCTTGCGACCTAACGTAAGTCGCTCACAACCCCTAGGTCGTTAATTCCACTAGCTCGGCAACCCTTAAGTCGCTTCTTCTCCCTAGGTCGCCACCGACCTAAACTACCCAACGACCCAAACCTCTTAAACCGGTCAAATTCTATAGGTCGCGCAATACCATAGGTCGGTTACTACCTTAACTCGGTCAACTTCCTTAGGTCGTTCCCCACGACCCTAACTTCCTAGGTCGCTAACTATCTTAGGTCGCTCTACCGACCTAACTCCATCACGACCTAAGTTTAAGCTGCCTACACGAGTTAACCTCCCAAACGACTTAGGCTAGGGATAACATAAACAACACTATCGACCTAATAATTCTATGATATAACAATACGTAAAATACGGGTCGTTACACATGACCCAAAGGTTTTCTCCCGGCTAAACCGAATAACGAGCGCTTATTTAAAATAAGTGTAGCATTCAAATTCAAGCAAATCACAACAAATACCCATTTAAAGGTAAATATTGATAGTCGGTTATTTAACTATCAATAGATATGCACAACATCACCAGATTCTAAATAATTTCCCAAATTATTTATTTTCCAAAAATATCTTTATAAGATATATTTTCCCACACTTCAACCATTTGAAAACAAATTTCAAATCACTTTTCACCTTTACAACTTTTGAAAACAATTTTCAAATCATTTTCCATACGTGGAACACTTCCAAATATTTATTCATTTTCACTGGAAATCTACCGAGTTCAAATACTTTAAAATAATTTATAACACCTATCCAAAATATATTGGGAAAACACTTTGAAATAAAACTATTTTTCTTTAAACACTTTACTTAAAATATTAGTTATAAAAATATTATACGAATATTACATATAACTTAATTTCAAACTAATTTTCATAATAAAATTAGTAGATAGTGTATAACTATTTAAATAACTATTTTCTAAAATGATTATTGATTAAATCTTAAAAATAAATCTTTTCTATATCAACTTAACAAATCTTTACTTAAGGGATTTAAAATAATTTAAGAAGTTAATTTCTCCAAAGTACCCTTTTCAAAACCAATTCTAGAATTATATATATATATATATATATATATATATATATATATATAAACGTATATGTATATATCTTTCAAAGCTGTTCAGAAATTTTATTCGGCTTTTCAGGGAGAATACACTTTCATTTCAAAATGGTTCATTTAAACCGATTAAATAAATCCTTACCGATTTATTTTAAATTTACGTTCCAAATCTGTAAATTTATTTCCACCCTTCAAAAATAAATCAATGTTTATTTTTTTAAACAAATTTTCCATTCCTTTATAAATTCCATGGTGAATTCACATTTCCAAAATATCTATTGATATACGATTTTCAAATCGATTTCAAATAATCACTTTCAACGACAATTCAATTTTCAATTGATTTCAAAAATAACCAAATCAAATTCCATATTGATTTTCCAAGAAATTAAACACCAAGTGAATTTCATTCAAATCTCAAATTGAAATTAATTTCTACTAAACCCCAAATCAATTTTCAAATTGATTCTAAATTCTTTTCAAAACACCTAATAAATTTTCAAATGGATTTTTTTTTAAATTTGCTTCCTTTTAAAAATAAATTCTTTTTAAAGAAAACAAATTCTTTTATTTTTCAAACTCTTTAAAATCTGTATTTTGAATAAATTCTTCAACCTTTGAATAATATTACCCGAAATCCATTTATTAAAGCTTTTCCCATATTTTGAAATTTTACTCAGTAAGATTAAAAAAAAAACTTTATTATTTTAGAATTCCTTCTTTTAAATTTACCCCATTTCTCAGAAATAAATTTTAATATAAACTTTCAACCTGAATTTTCAAAAATCAAATTTTTATTTATTTCCGGTATCTAACGATACCAAAATTTTATTTGGCTAAATTTTAGCCTTCAACGATTCCAATCAAAAAGATAATCACACAGAGATTAAAAATAATCAACACACAGCATTGAAACAAATTCAATTATTTGAGGAATCCAGTTGGATCCCTCCAACCCGTTTCCCTGCATCCACAAATGTTAGCATAATACCAACCCCGTTTCAAGACGGGATGTCGCGGTACATGGTTTTATATAAAATATCATCCGCTATTATGCGGCGCAATAGGGTCTCACCCGCTATATAATGCGGGAAATCAACTTCAAGTACATATATAATACCAATTCCACTTCGAGGTGGAATATCGCGGTACATGTGTTTAATATAATAACCTCCGCTTAATATGCGGCGTATAGGGTCTATTTCAATACAACAGATAGCAATTTATCATCCAAGCATACAATCAAGAAATTTTAAATTTAACTATTTAAAATTTTAAATCGAAACACAATTCGATTGAGTGAGAAGTTCTCACCTTGCTTCAAATACAGTTTCAGCGTTATATTTCGAATAAAATAAAACACGCGTTTAATTTTACCCAAAATTATCACTAGCACAAATCAATCCTAATCTAGCTCCATCGCGTAGTATTCGTCAATACGAACCCGACGCAACTCGTTTTGTGCAAAACGGACCTTATATGAACAAGATATCAATTTTTAAAGGCTGAACGAATTTAATATAAATAAATTTACAATTTTCTTATTTAATTTATATTCTTAATCCATCATAGCCGTTCGTTCCATTTTCTTGCATCAGGGACGCACGCTGTTTCTTCTCGTATGCATGAAGACCCAGGTTAGGCACGCAATTTGAACCCATGGCCACGCTACAAACCCTAACTCCCACGACCATTACGAGTATCGAGAACACGATCAAACACCAACGAGTCGAAGCCCCTTACGCAAGCTACCATCGGCCGGAAATACTTGAAGGTCGGTCGTGCCTATCCCTCGAAAACCGTGAATGAATTCCGTGACTTCACGTCGAGATCCACGTCGATTCGTAGCTCCATTTTCGATCATAGCCATTGAAGTTATAGAACTCGTTGGCCTCTTCAACTTTGCAGTTGAAACTTTTTGATTATTGTTGTCGAATTAAAAGAGATCGAAGGGAAAAGAAACGAAAAATGTCGGTCATTAAACGTTTGCTGGCAGCTAGGGTTAAGCAATTAGGGTTTCTTTGTGAAAAAAGTGAACGTTGAGGTCCTTATATAGAAAATTCCACGACACTATTCACCCGAAATTTTTCCGAACTCCAAAGAAAGCGTGTCGCCTGGCGTTTACAATGTTTTACCTCCATTCCGAACGCAATGGAATATATATCGGGAGCCAATTCGATCGTATTTGAAAGATAGGTTTTCAAATCGACTATTTAAATTTAAAAATTCACTCAAACCGATAACTACACGTTTCGCTTGCCCCGGACAAACCGTAAATCCGATTGACACAAAATTTTAAATCTTACAACAATTTAACATTATGGATCCGATGAAATTGGTTTCGTCGAAATCCGAGACTGTTTGAAAAATGGCTATTTTTACTCGTCAATTAAATATTAAAATATTCAATTTCTACAGTTTGACTTTAAATTCGATTTTAAAAGTTCTATAACATCATTCTAACTCCAATATGATTAAATACAACTTTACAAATCTAATTTAATCACATTAAACCCAATTTCCAATTATTTCTATAATTTCAAATATTAAATTATCCATTTAATTATCCAATTGAATCTAGATATTCGAAATATAATTTATTCGACTTACAAATTTTACTTGTTAGTATTTAAAAATTAATTAAATATACGAATTTTAAATGACAGAAATTCTGGGTCGTTACAATCCGCCACAGAACCAACTCTTTCCACAAATGCGAAAAGAGCCCTCGAAAAGGAAGAAGTTAGGAATAACTAGAAGGGAAAATAGGTTGAAAGACAAGGATGAACCATATTTTAAAACTATTATATATATTTATAACATTTTAAGCTTTGAATAGTCATTTGATTCAAATTTGTAGTTCAAAGTAAAAAATATTTAAAGCGTTTTAAATTATTTAGAAAAGAAAAATAAATGATGAAAATATCCTTTACATAATACTTTATCAAAATACTTTAATAACTAGATGTCTTAACAAGTTTACTCTCGCTCCTACAGACTTTGGCCATGCGTTGATCTGGCGCAAAGCTAGAATTATCGAGGTACTTAGTAGACTTGTTTCAACACCCAGTGAAATTACTGGAAAACCTTTAAAAACAGATATGGAAAGTACAATCCAAACAAAACAACCAAACCAAAACATTGTCTAACCATGGATCGCAGATACACAATGGTTACGCCTGGATTCCTCAGGAAACATCTGTGCCTGTAAGCTATATCAGCCCTGTGAATTATGCCATGATGACTAGTAGACCGCAAATACACAATGGTTACGCCTGGATCCCCCAGGAGACATCTGTACCCTTAAGCTATCTCAGCCAGCGGATTTCGCTACTAAAAACGACATACATAGATCGCAGATACACAATGGTCACGCTTGGATCCCCAGGAAACATCCGTACCCTTAAGCCATCTCGGCCAGGCGAATTATGCTATGTAGTCGCGCTCATAAGACCATGGAGATCACCATGGAATTCGATGGACACTCGAGTATCATATCTGAAAAACCAAAATAAGAGAGAATAATATCGATAGAATGAATCCACAATGTGGCCACAAAGCGGACATCAAGCAGAAGGCACTTTTCATATCTTTACTTCAAAAATATGTATCATATAATACCTTTCCAATCACTTTCAATTATCATACTTATACAAAGTCCATCATATATAAGATTTTATTTACAAATCGAATATTTTCCAAATCAATAATATATCAAATCACACTTATATAGACTTCCATTATGTAAGATTTCACTTTACAATTTGAGTACCTTTCCAAATCAATAGTTTTCAAATCAACTTCATACTTATACAAATCAATTTTATAAAAGTTCGATAACTCCCAAATCGAGTATTTAATAAAACAAGATTCTCAATTTCAATTCTTTTCAATAGCATTTTATTTTCAAAATCATATATGATTTCGCCAAATCATTTCTCACAAATTACATATATTTAGTTTCAGAGTTTCTCAAAACAATAGATTTAGAAAATAATCCAAATTTCAAAATCAACAAAATTTAGGTCAAACAAATCCATTTCCAAAACCATCATACTGGGTTTTACTATCCAATCTTTTTTCGAATCCAAATCTTTTCCTCAAGAATCACTTATCTCCAAAATGATTACCAATTCTATATCCCTTCCTTTAAATCCATTTTACTTATTATATTTTTATTTTATTTTATTTGAAAGATCTTCTTTACCTTTGAAAATTATTATTATTATATATATAGTTTTATAAAAGGTGCTACTAAGTTAAAACAACAAACTAAATTTTATTCAAAATATTTTGAAAACTAAATTTTTTATTCAAACGTTTCAAAACTAAATCTCATATTAGTATAGTTCAAAATAGTTTTATTCATTAACTTAACAAAACAGTTTCAAATTCATTTAAATCATATTAAAACATAAAAACTAAACTCATATACTTTATCAAACTTATATACAAAACTAAAATAAATTAACCTTGATTTGGAAGTGCTCGAACTTTTTTTAAAAAAATAGTCAAAGAAACCAAAATTTTCAATCCGGAAATCAGCAACTAATTAGCAAGTCAATTCCAATAGATAAGGATATGCCAAAACAAATCTGAATCTCGAGTATTGAACACTGGCTTACATTAAATTATTTCAAATATACATCTATACATATGTCTTTCGAATATCAAACCATACTTCGAGATCTGAAATCAAAATTTGGTTTCACAAAATCATTGGCATAGAAAAGCTACTAAAGTGGCCTCTCCCCTACACTGAAGCTCGAAAATCAATGTCAATGATACGTGCACTCATCACTGAAATTATTTTCCAACGACACAAGTGAGTTCTATACTTCTACTTTCTTGAAACTTCTTTGAAACCTCTTCGAAAACATTGGAATTCATTCGAATACATTTGAAATATTTCTTATTCAAAAAAGCTCTTTAAATCATATTATAAGTATATATTTTCCAAAATCTTAAAACCGATTTCAAAACACCGGAGTTTGATTCCTCGAAATTCAAATTCAAAACCCTTTGGTTATAAATCATTTTTATATAAATCAAATTTCTTATAAATTTTCAAAATTTCAATTCCTTTCAAAACTTAAAATTCCATTTTTAAAAGGTATATAATCCTTATCAAAAACATTTCACTCTTATATATAAAATGTGGTCATCCTTATCAAAATAATAATTTCGATGTATGCACAATTTCAAAATACAACCAAACACAAATTTCAAAGAAATGATTCTAGGATGGATTTCAAAATAAACAATGATTCAAATTTAGAGGACCTCTAATCAAATATAATTCTGGTTCGAAGATAAGCTCGATCGAAGATGAGATAATTCAATTACCAAATAAAAATGGATAAGCCTGTATAAATCACGGGCGACCTTAACCTTTCAACTGTGACTTCAGGAATATAATTAATGTGGAAATCTAAGGAAAATCGAATTCGATCACCAAAGATAGAATCCAGGTAGAGCAGGAGGTAGATAGCATCGAAATTCGAGGATATAGAAATCTCCGGTTAATCAATGCCAATTACAAGGGAGTTTCACCCTTTTAAAAATTAGAACAAGTGGGAGCGTTCCAAAGTTCAAGGAATCCTAATCGATAAGAATCCTAACCAAGAGATTACTAACAAGATGGATACAGAAGGAATGAACTTAGAAAATCTTGATTTCAAAATAAGAAAAATATTTATACCAACATAAACTTTGAAATTCCTTTAAAATCATATGGAAATCATTTTATACTTCAAAAATACGTTCTCTCACAAAGAAATGATTTTGAGATTGATTTCTCTTATTCTAGGGTATTTCTACCCTATCTCTAATGAGTTTTTGCTCCGCAGGCTAAGGTTTTCCTAAAACCAAAGCTCTGATACCAGCTGTAACAACTTGATATTTTCAGCCAATCGCATCAGCACATGTCGGACTTGAATTACTCAAAATACCGCATTGTGATAAAATTTGGAGCAAATGAAAACAACCACAGAATCACAGACATAGAAATATCAGAATAACTCGCAGCGGAAATAAAATACCATAGTAGTTCGTGAAACTACTATAACAAAATCTCAAAACAAATACAAAATATCAGTCTAAAACCATATACAATAGAAATCCCAAATACATATAAGTTCACTAATACAAGAGCTGAAATAGATGAACTGAAACAGAAATGGATGAATAACTAGATAAGCAATACCTCCAACGATTCCCAGCTCTAGAAAGAAAAGTCCAAAGCTTTGAATATCATAGGCTGACCCGAGCGTAAAGTAAAACACAAAACACTCGAGTCAGGACATACATACTTATGTAATGTAAACCAACTCAAGTGAACTGTAATAGTAACGCACAATAACTTAAAGGATACTTGGGATCACCCATCTTCTAAGGATCAGTTAAACCATCAATTTAACGATAATGAACGCTATCATGGAAATGTCTATATTAAAGTAAACTATGCAAATAACAGTGTTAATGTGGCAAGGGTAGCGCAGAGCTGCTGCAATCGCTCACCTCTAGTCACACTTTCAAATTGAAGGTGTCATCCAAAATCACAAGGCATACAGAGAAGTGTTCCCGTGGTTAAAATTCCAAAATGGTATTTTACACTTCAAAAATCAAATATCATTTCAAAATTCAATATCATTTCAAAATCATTTTAAATATCAAAATATCATATCCTTCCAAAACCTCATTCATTTTTAATTAATTTAAATACCATTCCAAATCACATTTCAAAATGGTTTATATTTCAAATCAAATATTCCATTTAAACCAATTAAAATGAAGTTATTATACTTTAAAAAAAATCAAATATTCAATTCCCAAAAATTTAGTCTTTTCAGAATTCATTTATTCACTTAAATTTACTAAAACGGTGAAATTTCACCTTTCGCAGCATTTAGAAAATGCTACGGTAAGTTACATTTGAAAACAATTCAGTTAAGCGAAGGCAACACTTAAAACTGCTACAATAGCTACTTTAATAGTGTTCAAGCTCAAATTTGTACGACTACAGCACTTACAAAGTGTTGTAATAGCCCTTAGTTTATTTTAGCCTTTAGTTCATTTGTATCAACTACAACACTTAGAAATACTGTAATGTGCTTTACTTCAGAAATGATAGCATTTCTGAAATGCTATTAATTAAATTCCAAATTTTCAATACAATTTCATAAACAATTAAAATTTAATTTAAACCATTTTTAACTTATAAAAATAATATTTTCTCACTTTTAAAATGATCATTTAAATACCCTTTAATTTTTGATTTTTATAAAGTGAAATTCTTATACATAAAATTAAATTTTATATAAATATTCACTTATTAAATTCAAGCATTAAATTTTCTATTCTTTATATCTTTAAAATATTAACTTAACAATTAAATTTAAATTACCATTTCAAAATATAACTTATTTTTCATTTTATTTACATAATCTAAAATTCACTATTAAACAAAATTTTCAAATTCCCAATTTATGTTATATTTCAAATTTCAACATAACCATTTATTTATTTCACATTTTAACCTATACAAAAATCATTAACACTTTATAAAAATCATTTAAATTAAATTATCATAAATTAACATTTTTAAAATACTTTAGAAATTCTAGAAATATACATTAACCACGGGTCTGTATAATATTTTCTAACCTAGGTCAAGTGATACAGATAATATATCATTTCAATCCATAATTTACAAAAAAATCCGGGTTCTATGATTTCAAATCCGCAATCCCAAGGCATATAAAATAAATAAAAAATCGTTTAGGCCTATCATTTCAGCTCATAATGATTTTTCCCTATTCTAAAGTCCGTTCGGGTATGTATCATTTCAACCATAGTGATTCTATTCTATAGGGAACTTGTAGTGTGAGAAACTGATATAAATAAACAGTATAACATCGTATAGCAGTAAAGATAAAATGACAGTTTTATAAACAAGGTGATCATCATATAAATCATATCATAGGCAGGTATAACATGATAATATAATTCTACAGATTCACTTGCTATCAATTCACTAATTATATAAGTACAGATGTCATGTGTGAAATACTCATCTCTACGAGCTGGAGATAGCACAAAAAACACACAAACAAAGATCCAGAAAGCATGAGAGCATGAATACTGATTGAAGTGAGGGGAGAGCCAAAGTTATCATCTTGTACACAACAAACAAAACAAGATATTGCAACATGAATTTACAACACAATATATTATTAAACAACTTGAAATATGAACACAACAAAGAACAACACAACTTGCCCTTGCTTTCACCACACATGTGCTCAGCCTAGGATTCAAATGTTCGGCCAAGTCTATGTGTATGGTTCGGGTATGGGCCCATATGCCACGGCTACAAGGATGTGAAGGGGTGGAATGTTGCAAGGTAGGAATACAAATGGTCAAGGCAACAAAAAATGTGTTTGGGTGCAACAACAAAGCTCGGCCTTGCATGGATTGTGCTCGGCCTTGGCATGAGTAGGTCAGACAGTGGGTAGATGGATGGTCATAGGTGGTATCATGGTGGTGGTGGAGCCATAGGAGGTGGCCAAGGCAATATGTAGTGGTGGTGATGAAGACTAGGCTCGGCTATGGCAATATTGTGGAGTTCTATGGTGCTATCGTCAAATGCAAGTCACGACCAGGTCAAGAAAAGTGGAGAGGAGATGGTGTGGCCATGGATGGTGGTGTTGCTGGTCAGTGGAGGTGGTGTAGGAGCTATGGCCGAGCAAGGCAATGGAAAAAGCATGGCAACATCAAAGGAAAAATCAATAAAATGAAGAGAAAACGAAGAGAAAGAAGAAGAAGACATTACCCAAAATTTTTAGAAATTGTAATGGCCGAACATTTGAGATGGAGAGAAGTTTCTCTTATGTGAAATGAAAAGGATATGCATGGCTAAGAAAAAAATGAACGGCTTCAATGCAAATGTCAATTGGAAAATGGAAAGACAAAAAGCATATGAAAGGCTATGACATATGAAAGGTTATGACTCTTTATATTTCTTTTTTTCTTCATTTTAAACAAATAAAATGTAAGTAAATAAATTAAAATCTGAAAACAAAATAAAGTGAAAAAGAAATCAAATAATTATTTTAAGGAAAAATAGAAAATAAATAAAGAAAATATCTTAAATTGAAACTAGAATTTAAAATTTGAAACCAATTTACCATAAACATTTAAAATTTATAACTACACTAAAAAATGTTTTAAAATAAAAATATATACCTAACATGTCATATACCACATATTAGAACATGATATGATAAATAAAAATGTTATTTATATAAATTAAAACATACAATTTTATTAAATAAATCAATTTACATACAATATTGTAAAAAACATAACTTTCACAATATAAATCGGATTTCAATGAAACGAAAAGCAGTATTCTTGAAATTTAATTTATTTTCATAATAAAAGATAAAATTCAAAATTTCAAATATTTAAATTTTAAATTTAAAAGTCAAAGTTTGACCATATTGACCAAAATTCACACTTTTGGAAAATATTCCATTTATTCATGTTTGGAATTATAGTTCACACCAAAATCAAAAATTATATTAAAATAAAAAAATTTGTTCATTTTAATAAATAAAATAAAGTTTTAAATCAGAAATTCAATTAAAATAATTTAAATATACAATTAAAATAATCACAAATACAGAGTTGTTACAGTACTCATATTTAAGTTACTAATTCCAATAACTATTTCAAGTTAATTACATAAAAGTTCGGCATATGTTGTATGATTAAATGTTTGATAACGTGGTTCATATTATGGTTGATTATATGTTTGTGATATGGATGATAACTTGGTTTGATAAATGATAAGAGAAATTGTTAGTAAGCATGGTTAATTAAATGAGAATTAAATCCCTACAAATGTGTGTATGGAAATTATTTAGCCTCTTAATGATTTCAAAATATCTGAAAAAGAATGAAAATGATATTATAATAATATGGTATTATAATTTGAAATGAAGTAAAAAAAATGAGTTTCTAATGACGAGAGTAATGTTTTAAATGATTTAAAATAGCTTAAATATGGTTTAAACCAAATTTGAAGTGTTTCGGACAAGTTCCGAAGCAATTCATAAAATTGGTCAAAATAAAGCTCATCGCGTAGCGGCAGTTCGTAAATTTCAACCCATAACTTCAAATTAACAAATAGAATGATTTATAAGTCGGATTTCTTTGAAATAAAAATTCTTTGGTCCACAATGATAATAATTTTTCCAACGAAGAAAGAAAATCAATATTTCGTCAAGTAGGTTTTAAAATATGTCCAAAACAATTTTCTAAAATATCGCGGTTTTGTAGTTTGGAATCCAAAAAGGGATTTCTTTATAAATGATATCTTAAATGATTAAAAATATGAAATAAATTTGATAAATCTATTAAAATGGTTTAAAAGAGATTTGGAATGGAAAATATGAATTTCAAATATTAAAAAGTTGTTTAAATCAAATATGTTTATAAAGCACTTTCCGCAGCACTTTTCTGCTGTCGTTTCTACGACTTTTTAAAAGAAGGTTTAAACTTAGCGATTTTTCCTAGAATCAATTATGAATGTTTTTGAAAAGGAAAATTAAGAGTTTGAAAGATAATTTGGAATCGTATAATCAATTCTAAAATAAAGCTAATAACTGAGTATGCGGAAACGACAAATACATTTTTCCCGTCTGTGAGAGCTAAACGGTAAAACAAGGTGTGTAACTAAGGTTAGGAATAGAGCAACCGGTGCCCTGAACTTACCCGGCCTTCGCTTTATCGTTTAGACGAGGGGTGGAGCAGATCGGAAGGAAATCCTGGATGCTCTAAAAGGTCATATGTAAGTTTTTCCAAGATAAAAGAAAAGAAACAAATTCTTTGAATGTTAATTAACCACTTAACACCTTTTAGTCGATGATTGGTAAGAAGTAACCAGGAGCCGGGATCGGCTTTGGACGATTCCTATCCAAAAACCCCTTCAAACTATATTTTGAAATAAAACATATTGAAAAAAAGATCATTGAAGACGAAGATCTTCATGATGTAGGGTTACTTGCCATTAGTCCCTAGAGGTGAAATTTACCATATCTAAGGTGGCAGTAGTGCTATGTTATAAAAATCTTCGATTTGTAAGAATATGATTTGAATTAAGGCGGAAACCTTTGATTAAGATTTAATAAATGATTTGGGAATATTTTCCCCATGTTAAAAGTTATAACTTGAATATAAGAAATCTTTGATTAAGACTTAATGAATGATATGGAAATGTTTTCCTAAGTAAAAGAGAAATTGATTTGGAATTATTCCAAGATTTAAGAAAGGTTTAAATAAATCAAATAATTTAATACATGAGGCTCAATGTTTCCATATACACTTGAAGAGAAAATGGAATAAATTATTAAAAAAAGCTAAGAAAGATATTTTACAAAAAATGAAGTGATTGATTGATGATTGATATCCACATATGAGCTTAACATCTTTTATACCGATTATTGGCTTCGAAGAAATCGGGGTCGGATTTGGGTGATTCCTATCCGAAAACCACTTCGAAACAATATATACATTCGACAATGAAGACATGTTGAAGATGATGATTATTGAAGACCGAGGATCTTCATAGCATGAGGACTGCTTGTTTACATGCTCTGGGTCGCTCCCAATATAGTGTGATTTATAGCAGTGGTCTCCTTGTTGTGCAGAATTTTCTGATTGCAAGAACAAACTTGTATGGACGTTTGTCTGACATTGTATTCTAAATCACATTTGAGTAGTTTCTATAAATGTATATCAATTGGTGGAGGAGAAGGCAACTCTCTTAGCTTAACACCCTTTTCCGAGACATACGAGCTCAGGAAGTTATATTTTCTAGAAATCAGTCATGTGACGTGGAATGACAATGTTGCATTCAAAGATGTGATATATGAAAGATAATCGTAGTCGCGAGCCTCATACCCCGGTTATGATGGGATTCTATACGGTCAGATGCTTGCTCGCATTTCGGATAGTAAAGATTTGGGTTATCAGATGTTTTGAGCCCTAGGTACCAGATACGTCTGGACCTCATGGCAGGGATACGCGAAATCTGAGTCCTTGGATGTTATTCGCGGATTGTATCCCCTTTTAGCCATTTTTGTTGTTGCATAACGGCATTTGAGTCTTGGAGGTAAGCCGTAGATACAGATTGATCTTTCCACTGGTTATCTATCATGTTGGAAATCCAATTCCAATACGAGCTTTACGATTTTGATTGTATTCCCAAAATAGCTGTAATTACTTGCAAATATTTCAGCTACCCTTTCTGGTATCTTATATTCCTTTAGGTATATTTCGTTGATCCAGTCTAGATATATTCCCTTAGACTTAGTTCGGATATTGATACCCTATTTGAATAAGTTTATTTGAAAGGTGTTTTTAAAGGTATGTCATTAAAAATAACATCAAGTGTATTTTGGTATAAAACTGCTTTAGTTATCATAAGGTAAAAACCTGTATGTGTTTATGTATAGGCTTAGTCTTATGAGATACCTTCTTTTCAAAGGTTTTGATAACATAGTCATTTTAAACTTCGAATATCTCACGCTGGTTTATCAAGCCTGATCTGGGTATTTTTAATACTCGGGTCAGATCCGAGTAGTTTTAGGTTTAGCTGAAGATGATTGGGGTTTCTCGAGGAGAGCAGGAGATCTTCATCATCGTATGGACAAATTATATTATCCGCTTTGCTTAGTGATGTTCATACATGATAGGGGGTTCTCGCTTCTTGTTTGGTAGCGAACGGATGATTCTTACTTCTACATGTCCCTGAGTTCAAGTATCATGGGATTGGTTTGCCAGTTAGGCTTACAGTCGAGAGGCTGGCCGTAAAAGCAAAGCATGAGGTACCAATGTAAGCTACGGTGGTTTTATCCTCTATCGATGGTTGAAAAGCCTGGATCGTTACATTTGGTATCAGAGCTGAAGGTTAAGCGAGAAACTTGGCTTTGATGGGATAAAAACTCATCAGAGATAGGGTTCGCAATACCCTAGGATAAGTGACTCGTTAGAAACAGAGTTACAACACCCTAGAATGAGTTTGACTGTATTATATATGAGTGCGTATTTGTTAGTGACTAATAAATTATTTTGTGTAGATTTATCCGTTGAGTGATTTATGGATTCCGATCGATGCGCTTGATCACCGTTATCGATGAGGGTTCTTAAACAGTTAAACAAGGCGAATAGACACACTGATTTTGAAAAATTGATAAATGAAATAATTTCACCTTGGATTATATTTGAATATAAAGTTTATATTTTGAAAAGTTTTATAGTTAGAAATCAGGAATAGTGAAATTTAAATATGAATATCTTGTGATTGAAATTTCACAGTTTGATTATAAGATGTTTCATGAAGATAATCGGTAAGTAAGAAATTTGAAAAGGTAATTAAGATCTTTATAATTATTCCAAAATAATAAATTATGAAATGATATTTTTAAGTTACTATCATTAATTGATCAATTTTCGATTTAAAAGTTTAAGTACAAATACCTTGTGAATTAAGTTTCACGATTTGACTATAAGGAGTTTGATAATAAGATTTGTTTAAGGAGTGAACATATAAGATTAAAATGTATTTAAATAATAGAAAATAGTTGTATAAAATGATAAATATAAAATGAATGAGAATTTAAATTCAAGTAAAAGAATTGTGGTAATTTAAATGAACTTAATTAATGTAAGATAAAATGAATTTATAAAATTGGTTTTATAAAGTAATCTCTAAAGGATTTTGAAAATGGTATTATTTCAAATAAAAAGAGCTATTTTATGATGACTAGTTCGATTGGCTCAAAAATAAATTAAAAATGGGCAAGAGATATGTTCGGATATTAAACACTTCTCTTAAGTATTACTCTTCTTGTTAAGAGGATATATGACACTATTGGTAGTGCCCAGTTCCTTGGTATTGTTTTAGAGTTACTAGATCTATATAAATTTTTTAAGTTATAGAGATAATGTGAATCATTAATTGATAAATTGATTAGTAATATTTATAAAAGTGTTTAAACCAAATAAAAATTTGGAATCGCTAATTGATAAGATAAAGCGGGATTCTCGACGATTTTGGACAGTTGAAAATTTCTGAATCACACCTAACTCAAAGCTAAGGAATTTATGAAAACTTTTGGTAAAAGATAAACAATTGTGAAATGTTTTGAGCAAATGAAATTGGATAAGTATAATTTATAAATGTGATTATAAACAAATAGGAAATTATAACCTAGAAACTTTTTTACTAATGAATTCTAGCATTAATTAAGAATTTGGACTTAAGTCTAAAATGTGACTGATTTGCATAAGTTATAAGATGAAATAAACTTAAGTAATAGTTTTATGAAATGATTCATAAAAAATAGTAGAATTTACGAAAATATACTAAAAAACATAAATGTGAAAAATAAAGGATGTGAATAGAAATTGGTATAACTGAGAAAAAACCAATAGGAATAAATATGTAATTTATATGTAAATCATTTTGTCACACAAATTTTGATCTAAGATTCGAGTTTGTAACTTTGAGGTGTTTACACATGTCCGAAAAAGGATTTATCGCTCGGTTCTTGACGATAAACATTGATGAGGATTTGTTGTTAGGTACTTGAGTTTTCTATCATAGTTGAGAAATGTGCAAGGAAAGCAAAGGTTCTGATCTAGAAGCCTGATTAGAGTCCACATTAGAGGATCGGGGGATCGATACTAGTTCAAAAGTTAAATTTATGTACTCGAATAAGCGATCAAATAAGATATTTCATATGGATTATCAGTGTATATTATATAGAATTAAGTTTAAAGATAAATGTTTTAGGAAAACTTTTTTTTGGGTAATTTCGAGGATGAAATTCTTTTAAGTAGGGGAGAATGTAACAACCTAAAATTTGACCACCTTAAAATACACTATTTAAAGTGATTTTAAATATAAAACAGGTAAGGTTATATGATTCAAACAATATTAGATAGGATTTGGAAAGAGATGTATAAACAAAAATAGTAACATTTACCTATATTGACAAAAGTGAGAAAATACTGATTTCAGAAAAATAAGTTTTAATGGTTAAATATATTATTTTAATTAATTTATAAGTGTTTATATTTTTAAACAACATTATACAAAATTATTTTTAAATTTGGTTTACATAAATAAATAGATTAACTAAAACGTCAAAATGTGACAGTAAAACATTTTATCGAAAATCAACGTTTTATCGATTAAAAGTTATCGCAACATTATCGCATCTTTATTTTATTATATATGAACATATATTCAAATAGTATAAGTAACTAATCAAATTTACTTTTAATAAACATACTTAGAAAATTCTAGAATGTAATTAACAAAAAGTAAGCATAAAAGACAAAAAGTGTTATGAAAGTCAAAAAGTTAACATCAAATCAAACAAATATAATTATTATATTCTATACTTAATACTTAAGTGAAAATGACATAAAGTAATTATTTGAAATGTGATGTTAAGCTTTAAAAAAATAAGCTCTCTTGAAAAGTAACTAAAGGGTATTTTAGTCATTTTACATAATAATATTTTATTTCAAACTTTTTTTATAAATACCTACCACTTCTTTCATAAATTTCACACACTTTCCATTATTCTTCTTCTTCCTTAGAGCTTTAATGGCTTCTTCACTTCCATTTCCTTACTAACTTTTTCAAAACCATATCAAACAAAGTCAAAACTCAACCAAACTTTGCCAAAGACCTTAAATATGATCAAAATATAGTTTAACATCTAACAAGTGAAGAAATGATTGAAGAAGTGAAGGATCAAGGGGAGGCTGAGCCTATTAATGTTGTTGGAAGGTTTGGCCAAGAGCAAAGAAGAGGGAAAGACTTGTGGTCGAGAGCAAGTGGAAGTGAAATGATGGCCATGCACTAAAAAGCAAGGTGGAGTTGTTTAAGTGAAGGTTTGGTGAAGTTAAGTGAAGTGTTGGATTAAATGAATTTTGGTAAGAAGTTAAGCGATTTGGTTAAAAGTGAGTACTCATATTTTAAGTTACTAATTTCTAAAATTGTTTCAAGTTAAGTACATAAAAGTTCGGTATATGTTGGATGATTAAATGTTTGATAACTTGGTTGATATTATGGTTGATTATATGTTTGTGATATAGATGATAACTTGGTTTGATAAATGATAAGAGAAATAGTTAGTAAGAATGGTTAATTAAATGAGAAATAAATCCATACAAATACGTGTATGGAAATTATTTAGTCTCTTAATGATTTCAAAGTATCTAAAAAGATTGGAAATGATATAATAATAGTGTAATATTATAGTATGAAATGAAATGAAAAATGAGTTTCTAATGAGGAGAGTAATGTTTTAAATCATTTAAAATAGCTTAAATATGGTTTAAAACAAATTTGAAGTGTTTCGGACAAGTTCCGAAGCAATTCACAAAATTGGTCAAAATAGAGCTCGTCGCATAGCGGTAGTTTGAAAATTTCGACCCATAACTTCAAATTAACGTAGAGAATGATTTATAAGTCGGATTTCTTCGAAATAAAAATTCATTAGCCCACAACGGTAATAGTTTTCCGATGAAGAAAGAAAATCATGATTTCTTCAAGTATATTTTGAAATATGTCCAAAACAATTTTCTAAAAACATCGCAGTTTTGTAGTTCGGAATCCAAAACGGGATTTCTTTACAAATGATATTTTAAATGATTAAAAATATGAAATAAATTTGATAAATCTATTAAAACGGTTTAAAAGATATTTGGAATGGAAAATATGAATTTCAAATATTAAAAAGTTGTTTAAATCAAATATGCTTATAAAGCACTTTCCGTAGCACTTTTATGTTGTCGTTTCTACGACTTTTTAAAAGAAGGTTTAAACTTAACGATTTTTTCTACAATCAATTATGGATGTTTTTAAAAAGTAAAATTAGGATTTGAAAGATAATTTGGAATCTTATAATCAATTCTAAAATAAAGCTTATACCTGAGTATGCGAAAACTATTAGTACATTTGTCCCGCCTGTGAGAGCTAAACAGTAAACAAGGTGTGTAACTAAGGTAAGGAATGGGGCAAACAGTGCCCTGACTTACCTGGCTTTCGCTTTATCTTTTAGAAGAGGGGTGGAGAAGATCGAAAGGAAAGTCTGGTTGCTCTAAAAGATCATATTTAAGTTTTTCCAAGATAAAAGAAAAGAAACAAATTCTTTGAATGTTAATTGACACCTTTTATTCGATGATTGGTATGAAGGAACCGGGATCGGATTTGAGCGATTCCTATCCAAAGAACCGGGATCGGCTTTGGGTGATTCCTATCCGAAAACCCCTTGGAAACGAATTTTTGAAATAAAACATACTGAAGACAAAGATCATTGATGACCCGTCCAGTTTCTCCACGAATACCAGCGCCGCTCCCCAAGGCGAACTGCTTGGTCCAATAAAACTCTTTCCTTCTAAGTCCACCGGTCGCAGCTTTAACTCCTTCATCTCGGTAGGTGTCATCCTTCTAGGTAGTCCATATATGGGTTCAGCTTCAAGTAAAAGATCTATTAGAAACTCAATAGCTCGTTTCGGTGGTAATCCTATAACATGCTCAAAAACATCTACAAATTCCCTTTCAATCAAAACCCGATTTTCTTCGTCTTCTACTTCCATTGCTCCCAATAACAAATATCCACACTCGAGCTATCTACTAAGTATATAATTCGATCACTACTATCAAAGTGTCTAACTAAGATTTTCCTATCCCGACAAAATATCCAAGCATTATATTTGCTTAAACAATCCATATCCAAAATAATCACAAAACCTGCAAAATCAAACACACTCAAACTGCAGGCAAAATTATAACCTAGAAACTCAAATTTTAGATAGTCACATTTCATCCCAAGAGTTGTGTATCCTCTTATTGGATTAGCTGTCCTGAAGGAGGTAATAAGGTATGATGGTTCAAAACCTAACTTATCTACTAAACACTTAGATATAAATGACTGCAATGCACCGGTATTAAACAGTACCCTAACCGATATGCTATGAATCAAAAGTGTACCTTCCATCGTAGATTTTCCCTTCTCAGCTATTGTTGGTCTTCATGAAGATGGCTTCCAAGCAAACACCTTTCCTTTGTTAGCCTTGGTCGTTTTTGGACGTTTGTTCTTATAATGCCCCACCTAGTCATAGTTAAAGCACTTCACATTCTGTTTACCCACAACCATCCTGCTATCACCCGATCAACACTCATTTTCATAGTTCCCCTTCTTGAACAGTTATAGAAAACAATATCTAATTTCCCTTTCTCAGCGGCTCCACCCTTTTGAGCTCTCTTTTTCTTAAAGAATTTCCTCTTCTTACCCGGGAACCTTGAGTTTCCACTGACTTCTCTTTCCCAAAGGCCGAAAGAATTTCCTCATTCTTGATAGCCATTTTTGCCACTACATTTGATTGATCCTTGAGATGTAGCATAATTGCTCTAGCAATCTTCGGCCTCAGCCCTGAATAAACTTCTCTTGATAACGGTGTCAATGGTGGCATATCTATATCTAGACATCCGATCAAACATAGCAGAGTATTCTAACATTGTCATTTCCCCCTTCTCTAACTCTATAAACTTCCTGAGCAAGGCTGACTTGGTTACTTCAGACAAAAACCTTTCCTTGAATCTCCTTCGAAATTCTTCCTAAGTCAATTCCTCCTTTGGTACCCTTACAATCACCCTGTTCCAGCAAAACAAAGCAACTCCTTGCAATCATCTCAAAGTCAACCTCCTTTTCTGCTCATCATTTAGAATCAAAATAGCAAAAATCATTTAAGAATGTAACAGCTAGCTCTCCACTTCCATTGCATGCTCCTTCCCCGAAAAAGGCTTCCACCAAGACTGGTGTAACCTCGACTCTTCTTAGCATAGTTATTACAAACTGGCGCTATCGGATTTACCCCTCCCGCATTAGCAACATTTCCTCCATCTATTCATGCAACCACTCCAGCTAGAATCGGATTGACAAAGAACTGATGCACAGCCTCCATATTCAGTGGCAGAGTGCAGCACCTACATTGGCATTTACATTTTGATTAGCACTTTCCTATCGACCCATATTCTTTCTTGTGTTAGGCCTAGCATTTCCATTGGTTGTGGTGCTTCCTCCACCTGGATTCACTCTTCCATTTCCTGCTTCCACATCTTTCTTTCTTGTAAATGCGCATACGAGCCTTAGTAAGATATAGAAGAATGGTCTAAGAGAAGGGAAAAATACATATTTATATATAGCGAATACAAGTATGTTACTATAGCGTTATCCCCAAGCCTAATTTTATTTTTTGAATCATTAGGATTATGTTTTCAAAAATCTTTTAATCTTTTCAGTTTTACATAAACCTATGCATTGATACCAACTTGTAACATCCCATATTTTAAGGAACGAAACTAAGCACCACGGATGCTGCAGTGATCTAGAAATAATTTCCGGTAGCAAAATGCGGCTATGTTAATCATATCAATAATCAAAGCATATGAATATGAAAAATATTAAACATAATTTTTCTTAATAAGTTTTCACATTTCATTTCACAAATGATATTTCAAATTCATTACAAAATCCAATTCGCAAAACCACGTTTAAAGAAATTATAATTATTACAAAACACTCCAAGAGCAACATATGAAGATGCTCTTTGGTATATCAGTGTCTAACACTTGGCCATTATATAACTTGCCATTACATCCATACAGACAAAACCAAATGACATAGCGGATTAGATAGGTATTCCTAAATAGCTAAATTGCCTCATGCATGTCTCCAAAAGCTTATTCTTCTACATGAAAACCTGAAAATCCTTACTCCCAACCTACTCAAATGATTACTCGAGAGTTTAAGGGGAAAAATAAAAACTTCTGGTTAGATAATAGTCTGGTGTGAATAATAACCTACCATCTCGAACCAAATAGATAACTAGTAAGACCACGCCGTAAAGTAGAATGGGGTTTCCCTTCACTAGTATCTTAATCAAAACATCTCAAACATATAATATGCTCCTGCATCCACAATGAATATAACACAATAATATACTAATATGTAAACATGCAATATATACTTGATTGCCCATCTCAAGTTATTAGACTACCCATCCAAGTTTTCACTGACTATCCATCTTATACTTATATGGACTACCCATCTCATATATACTATTTCTTTGGATTACCTATTCCCTACCATGTTGACTACCAATTACCGTGGTTTCATTAATAAGAATATGTGAACTATGCATTTCACATGTAGATATTACTTGGATTACTCATCCCTTGCTATATAGACTACCTATAAACCATGGTTTAACTATTTAAATTATATGAACTACCCATCACACATATCCTATTCATTTAAAATCGATGTGGACTATCCTTCGGACGTCTCATACTTTTTCCTAGGATAACTATGAATCCTTTATTAACCTCGTAGAGACTATCTATCTTCAATATGATGTAGACTATCCATCTTACATCCCATAATTTTTTCTAGGTTGACTATGAACCCATTATTTAACAATTTAAAACATGTTACCCACATGGTTAACCTTTATCTATTGGTGTCCCTAATTAGGTTATCTTCTTTTAAAGTTATAACATTTTAAAATGACATACATCAGTATCCCTAAATGATCTTTGTCAAATTTATTAAAACATACATTGGTATCCCCAATGATTGGTGTCGAGTTTGTTCTACCTTGGTACCCCTAATAAATAATGTCGACTTCATATACTTTTAACACAAAGCAATAAAAACATTGGTATCCCCAATTAAATTTTAAAGTCAAAGTTATATAAACATAAGGCTCGCCCCCTTTAAATAGTAAGTTTAGATAAAGGTCGATGTCAAAAATAATATCGACAAAGAGGCGTAAGGCTCTCCGCCTTTAATAAGATAACATATAGCACACACAACACAAAGAAATCGTTGACCTCTATCCAAGGTCGAAGACAAAACTTAACTCTTTTAAGTATAAAATCTATGCTGAAAGTAAGGTTGTTGACTTTCATAGGATATAGATTATCGACCTTTCAAAAAAAAACTTCGAGACTCTATGAAACAAACGACTAATTGCCAAAACAAAGGGATATTGACCCCTTTGAAAACTGGCTATATCACCTCTTTAAAAATTTAATTTATAAAAAATAAACCTCATCAGCATTAAAATGATGAAGTGCGACATTAACGCTACGCTGCATAGTTGCCGACCCTATTCAATTTAAAACCTTGGTAAACATAAGTTCACCGACACTGATGAGTAACGGCTTCAAGACTGTTGGTGTTATTTTAAGAACATACGTAAAATCTTCAGCTACTATGCCACTTCGTATATAGTGTCGAAGTCAAAACATGCGTAACCATTTAAAACATAGGTGAAGAGGTGTGACAAGGCATAGATGAATCATGAAGTTGCGATGTCGTCAAACTTAAGTTACCGCCATTGTCAGCTTCGACACTGTTGGAAATATTTAATGACTACCTAAGTACTTATCCTATGTTCTCCTCCTTGTTAATGTAGACACTCATAGATGCAATGTTTGTTAGGGTTGGTGAGGTTATAGACAGCATGGCATGGTTGTAATTATCAAGAAAACTGATTTGTTACTAATAAAAGCAATTACCTTTCACTAAATTCAAACTCTTGTCCAATTTCTATTAGATGATAAAATATTTTTCTCAATGCTTTTAAAAAGTACTACCGCATACAGTTTTCAAAGTTCCAACACATATAATAAACTAATTAATTAATATCCTTAATTAATTATCCTTTTAAATGCTTATTTAGCATAATAAATTCATAATAATTCGAAATCACTTGGGAAAAATCCACAAGAATCAAAAAAATTGCAAATTAGCATATTCTTCATCATATAAAAATATCAAGGCCAAAAACCATATTTAATTATTTTAAATAATTAAAACCCGAAATAAAGTTATTTCCTCCTTAGGAAATTCATAAAATATTCAATATAACTTGGAAAATTATGAAATTACAAACCTGTCTCTAAATTAACGTTTTACATCACATATCCAAAAATCAAATTGATTGGAGACTAAAAACTATGGCTTTACCCTTAAACCCATGTAACTAATTTCATAAAAATTACATTAATCATCATTCTATTCAAACAATGATTAAACAATCATAACTTGGCAATAATCATCAAAATGAGTTGGATATAACAATAGCCGAATTCAAAAGCAAGCAAAAGAGATGGATCATATATTATTCACCTTAGATTTAAAGTTGGAGTTGAGATTTGATGTATCTCTTAAACTCCTAAGTCTTTTCTTTGATTAGCTTTATTTTCCTCTTCTAATCATGTTTAATGGTCAGATTCTCTTCTTCTTTTTGATTGTTTCGATATTATTAAAAATAAGAATGAATATGAGGGGCATGGTTTATGGTTTAAAAGATGGACCTACCTATTTTTCCCTCTCATATATTCTCTTATATGTTAAGCTTTTAAAATAATCTAATTATATTATCATTAAGGCAAGACCTATGTTAATAACAATTCTCGTTCTCCTTAACATTTATATTATTCTATTTAATCCATCCAATTAAATATCTTGAATAATATTAAAATAAAATTAAGATGTTTCCCTAAAATAGCAGGAGTCCTCCCATTAGCCTACGAAATGCTCCTAGTTATCTCCATAGCATTCAGCTTCCCAGTCTTCTAATCAGCAACAAGATAAGTGTGTCTAAGGTGTACTTTATTGCAAATTTTTTTACTTCTTCTAGTACGGAGGAGGACACAACTTGGTATGCCCTTTGGAATAATTCTTTCTCTCCACAATTGAAGCATTTGACCACATCCCTTACACGAACCTTGTTGCTTGGCATGCTAGCTTTTTCTGGCCTCTTGCCCTAAAATCTGGTCCTTTGTCTTGTGAAAGGGAACCTCTACTTCTTTCCAACAACTAGCTTGGACTTTAGCTAATCTTCACTACTTTATTTCTCCTCTTCTTCCAACCTCAGTGCCGTATCCAAAAGTTTCTCAAGTGTAACTTCTAGCTGAGGTAGAAGAGCTTTGCTTAATGATTTCTTCAGTCCATACGCAAACTTCTGATTCTTCTTCAGTGGTGTATTAATAAGCTCAATGTTTTACTTATATAAAACTTCGAATAAAGAAACATACTTAGTTATGGACAAGTTGCGCTGCTTCAAATCTATAAACTCACATTCCATAACCACCTTCTCCACTTCTGGAAAAAACTTCCTCTCAAGTCAATCCTAAAATTCTTCCTAATTAAACTCTGCCTCATTAGTCTTAGCAATTAATAGCTCATACCAACCATGATTCTTTCCTAAAGATAGCTTGAAGCAACTTGATCTTTCTTCTAGTCGGCAATGTCCACTTGTGAAGATGGCATCACAAGTCTTTAGCCAAGCTTGCACTCCTATCACTCCCTTTATGCCTTTGAAGGTCTTTCCTCCAAGCTAGCGTAGTTACCGCACATTCTAGTAAAATCAAATCGGGGAGTAGGAGGATTCAAAGTGGTGGAAGCATTCGATTGTTGAATGCTCCTTACTAATTCCATGAGTTGTTCTATTGTCATACAGACTCCTCGAGATCCACTGGATTGACCTCTGTTTGCATGACCAGCTCGAGATCCATCCATTTCTCACTACTACAAAAAGTGAGATTCGGAATAAAATGAAAAGAAAATAATATGTCAAAACATACAAATAACAAATACACACCCAGATGACTAATGTAATTACCATGTATTCCTAAATAATATATTTAAGTTATCTACCCATATTCCCTAGGGACAAGGTCTCCTAAGTCAACTAGGCCACTTACTCATGTTCCTACATGACTTATATTGTTCTAACATGCTCTAATACTAAATGTGAAACCCCCCCATCTCTATACCCATACCATTCAAATGCACTACGAATAATACTATTGGATAATATGGAGAATGTGGCGATATGGGGTATACAAAAGAACATTCCCTTGGACTAACACCAGTACATGTTATATATCACATATAGTCCTTACCACTAATGTACACAGTCTCTGTACAGAGCAATAAATACGCGTGTTATAAAGACAAAAAAATACATAAACAGGGAATAATATCAAAGTACACAAAGTCGCAACGTAACATATAATATATAGTACATAACATATTACATAGTTCAGGGCTACAAAATGATCGTCTCAAGCCCGTTATACCGTACATCATCAAATACATATACTAATACATCGATGAGGCTACAAAAAACACATAGGGTATGTATTATCCTATATCTAATACTACTAGCCTCACCAAAATGTTGAAGCATATCTAACTATAAGACTGCTAATTTTAATTAACATTATTTAGGAGATTTAATTAGATAAATTAAATAGAATAATGTGATGATTAGAGTGATAAGGAACTGAGATTTGAAATAATTACGGTCATGACTTAACCAAATAAATCTATAAGTTTATTTTATAACTTAAACATATATATTTGAATAAGAGAAGGGTAAAGTAGGATAGATAGATCTTATAATCCCTAAACCCTTTTTCCATACTATTCATGTTTTCACAAATCAAAACAATTAAAGAGCTCAAGCAAGGTCGGCCATTAATCACAACTAAGTCACAAATTTAAGTAGAGTTCAAGGAGGAAAGCTAGGAAGATTAAGCAATATGCAAATCTCAATCCATTATCAAACCAAGGTGAATAATAATCTATACCATCTCATTTTATTTTGTATGTATTGATTTAGTTCTCTTTAGGATTAAAACTGAATGTATGGATGTGGATGATATGCAATGATTTATGTTTCCCATGTTTTGATTTAAGTGATAAGGTTATAAGGAAGTTACAAAGGGGATTAATTCGATTTTGAGGTAGAACCGTAGTAAATGATTTCCAAATATCATGATTTTTGAAAATTTTATGTAAAATCTTATTTTGAAGATGGGGTTTTATTTTAATTTTTGGATGCATAGAGAATATATTACGAATTTTTATATGAAGGAAAATGGATAGATTCAAGTTCTAAATTTAATTACGTAAATAAATACTAATTTTTGAGCTAAAATTTTATATGATAAAGAAATCATCATTTTGAAATTTATATTTGGGATTTTTTATTTTAGAAGAGATATGAATTTAAAATGCAAGAATGTCATTTAAATGGTTAATTACTTAATTAATTTTGTGAAACTAATTTGTTAACATATTTGTGACTTTTGGATTTGGAAATGTAAATGAGGTATCAATACTGAAAAGAAACTGAACAAAATTGTAATACCCAATCGTGTTTTGAAAAATAGAGAAGGTTTGGTAAAAAGAGCATACTTAAAATTCATTTTACTGATATTTACGAGGATGCCACTCTCGTTTATAACATTGCTGTGCCTATGATCTTTGAAATCGACAAGTAATGCAGAGCATTTTCGAACTCGTCGAGGTCAAAAAGACGGCAGCATTCATATACCTGCTGCAAGTTTTGAAACATAAAGGAGAGGAGTCATTGAGCATTGGATGGCATCGACATGCTTCATGATACTGAATTATCATGATGCCACATTATCATGATGCTGCATTATCAATTTGCCACCTTATTTTGTTGTCGTATTATCATGTCGCCGAAGTCGATAATGTCGATGCAAACAAGAAAGCAAGCAGATAGCTTATGTTCTTGAAGCTCAACATCGTCATTGTCGATGAGACGCATAATGTCGAATGCTTTTGTTTCAAAGACTTTGAAATATAGGTAAGGAGCCTTAAGTTGTGACGTCGACATGAGAAGATGTCGACATTGGTAAAATTAAAACATTTTAAAAGTGATAAACCTTATATAATTTTCAATCATGTACATGGTAGTATAGAAAGGGTTTTACAAATGACATTAAAATTTGAAAATATAAAAAGATGATTTCCTTGTTCAAATTATGGGACAAAGGTATTAATCATACATCATTAAGAAAATGATTACAAGGACTTTAATTATGGATGTTAATGTTTTGGGTTTACTTGATCAATTATTATGTATGCTATCGTTACCATATTCACTTCGTTTATGACCCATAACTGCATTTTTGAGTGTTAAGGGCAAGATAACCTCCTAGTTCTCCCAACAATGAATATAAATTTATTTAACTCTTATGTGAGTAGATTTGCATCCAAGAGGTCAGGTAGACCAAAATATAAGATGCCTAAAACTGATCAAAAAATTATTGAGTCAGACTGGTTCTTAGTTACCCATGAAAACTATGTCATGAGAAATGTTATTGGCAGGGGCCAATAGGTATTTAGTGATCCCATGAAAACTATGAAATTAGACAGGTAGTTCATTGAGATTGGAATAGATTAGTCAGCCCATAAAAAAACTAATAGGTTAATAGTAACCCTAGAAACTATAAACTGAGACAGATGGTCAGATAAATTAGGATGGGAAATCCAAAGCATACTGCAGTTTTGATATCATCATATTATTTTATGTTTTTACCATTTTGGATGTAGGTGCATAGTATATAGTTATTGTATTATGGTTAAGACACCAGTGAGGGGGAAACCCATTCTACTTAGCAACGTGGTCTCATTAGATATCTAGTTGGTCTAAGGTGGTAGTTTATTATTCACACCGAACTTTTTGTATGACCTGAAGTTTTTATTTTTCACTTAAACTCTCGGCTACTCATTTGAGTACGTAGGTATTGAGTAAGGATTTTTCAGGTTCTCTTTAGATGAACAAGCTTTTGGAGATGTGTAGGAGGCAAGCTAGCTATTAAAAGTTCCTATCTTTTGTTTTCCACTTGTTAATTGGATGTAAAGGAAAAGTTATTTAGTTGCCTTGTCTGTGTGTGTATATATATGTTTGTATGCATTTAGTCTCTGATCTACCAAGGTGGCATCTTCATATGTCTCACCTGGTGTATTTTGTAATAATTGTAATTTCTCTGGATGTGGTTAACGTATAGGGTTATGTAATGAATCTAAAATACTATTATTGAATGAAACGAGAAAATTTGAATCTAAATTGTGTTTAATTTTTTTTCATATTCATGCACTTTTGTGTTATCAATGTATTTAACACTACCGCATTTGGTCACTAGGACTTCAACACCCGTAGCTGTTAATTTCAGGCCTCGAAATGGGAGATGTTATAGATTAATATCAGACCATAGGTTTATGTAAACTTAAAATGAATTTAAATCTAAAAGATTTTGAAAACATAAACCAATGAATTAGAGAATAATATTGGGATTAGGATAAAACAATAATAACATACTTGTATTTTGCTATATATACGTATGTATTCCCCTCTCTCTTAGACCGTTCTTCTGTATCTTACTAAGGCTCATACGCAAATTTACGAGAAAGAAAGGTATGGAAGTAGGAAACAAAAGAGTGAATCTAGGTGGAGGAAACGCCAAAACTAAAGAAAATGCTCATCCAAATATCAGAAGAAACTAGGATCGATAAGAAAATGCTAATCAAAATGCAAATACCAACGTAGGTGCTGGAACCCCATCAGTAGATATCGGGACAATGCACTAATTCTTCGTGAACTTGATGCAAGCTAAAGAGGATGTAGGCGTAGTTAGAGGAGATGCTATGAATGCAGGAGGAGTAAATCCCATGGCGTCGGTTGGTAATAATTATGCCAAGCTAAGCAATGATTATACCATTTTGGGTGGGAAGCCTTTTCATGGAACAAAGGATGCTGTAGAAGTGAATAATTAGATGTTGCGTTGTGATAAAACCTTTGCTGATCATGGTTTGGTTAATGGGAAAAAAAGGAGACTATCCTCGAGGCAGTTGTAGGTTGCAGCATTGTTTTGGTGGAATGGAGTCACCGTAGGTGTGCCTGAGGAGGAGTTGACTTGGGCAGAATTTCGAAGGAGGTTCGAAGAAAGATTCTTGTCTGAAGTTTCTTAGTCAGTTTTGCTAAGAAGTTTTATGGACTTGGATCAAGGAGAAATGTCAATGATTGAGTATGCCACCAAGTTTGATGAGCTATCCAAATATGGATATGCTACTATTGACACCGTCATTAAGAGGAATGAAAAGTTTATTCGGGGTTTGAAGCCAGAAATCACTAGGGCAACCATGGCACATCTCCGTGATCCATTAAATATAGTTCCAGAGATGAAAATCCAAAATGAAGAGATGCTCTCTACTTTTGGAAAAGAGTATCAGGGTGAAACTCAGGATTCATGGTAAAAGGAGAAGGTTCTTTAAAAATAAAGAAGCTCAAAAATGAGGAGCTACCAAGAAAGGGATGGCTGATCTGGTTGCTACAAGTGTGATAAGAAGGGAAATTTTGCTCATAAATGCCGATCTAGCAAAAGGAAGAAAGTTACTGATAAGGAAGGAGTGAAAGGCTTCAATTGTGACCACATGGGGAACAAAAGAATCAGTGTACAAAACCAGTCAGAGCGGACAAGGGAAAAGTTTTTGCATTAGAACCACTACCTTCTAGGTCGGCTGCTGCTGAGATGGGAAAGTCTATAATGGAAGGTGCGCTTTTGATCTTTAGTATACCAGTTAGGATACTATTTGATACCAGTGCATCGCATTCATTTATATCTCATTTTTTATTAGAAAAGTTATGCTTATAAACTTCATACCTAGTTACTTCCTTAAGGATTGCGAATCCGTTATGAGGGTATGCAACTCTAGGGATGTGATGTGACTAGTTATAACTTGATTTATTAGGTCATAATTTTGCATACTGTTTGTATGCCTTTGATTTCATAGGCTTTGATATCCTATTGGGTATGGATTAGTTAGATAGATATGATGCTAGAATATTTTTCCATGAATGGGAAATATTATTGAGACACCATAATAGTTAGAACTGAATCATATACTCAATCGAAAATTCGAGTCCAGGAATTTACGCTTTGTTGAATGCTATGGAAGCAGAAGAAGAGTTGAATCGGGTTTTGGTAGCAAGAGAATTTGTAGATATTTTTGAGTCGGTCACAAGACTACCACAAAAATGAGCTATCGAGTTTCGAATAGATCTTGTGCCAAGAGCAGAACCCATAAGTAGACCACCTAGCAGGATGACACCTACCGAGATGAAAGAGTTAAAGGTGCAGCTAGTGGACTTAGAAGGAAAGAACTTTACTAGACCAAGCAGTTCACCTCGGGGAGCGACCATGGTGTTCGTTAAGAAACCAGATAGGTCTTTAAGGTTGTGCATCGACTATCGTAACTTGAATGATAAGACAATTAAGAATATGTATCCTTTGTTGAGAATTGATGACTTATTCGATCGGTTGAGTGGAGCTAGAGTGTTTTCCCAATTGGATTTGGCTACAGGGTTCCTTCAGCTAAGAGCGACGAAGGAAAATTATTCCGTTGATGGCATTTCGAACGAGATATGGTTCATACGAGTGGTTAGTAATGCCATTCGGACTAATAAATGCCCCAAGTTTCTTCGTAGTTTTGATGAACTAGATTTTCTGAGAGCGTTTGGATAGGTGTTCATAGAGACATTTGATATATTTTAAGGATTTAAGAGAGCATGAGGTTCATCATAGAATAGTTCTAGAGACACTGAGAAGGTATCAGCTGAAAGCGAAGTTTTCAAAGTCATTTCTAGAAGAAAGAATTAAGTTTTATTTGCATGTAGTCTCAGGAGAAGGGTTATCGGTTGATCCAGCTAAGATTGAAGCGGTTAATAGTTGGAAGAGACCCTAGATGTGATCGAGATAATAAGTTTTCTTGGATTGGCTGGATATTACCAGAGCTTCATCAGGGTTTTTTTTTTGTGGATAGCGGCACCCCTGACTAAGCTAACCAGAAAGGATGCTAAATATTTTATTCTGTCAAATGCAAGGAGTTAAATCATTTATTGACCAATGCGCCTATGTCGTTATGCCAGATGGAAATCAAGGGTTTGTAGTGTATATAAATGCATTTGGGATTGGATTATGAGCTGTGTTGACGTAGAAGGGTAAGGTAATTGCCTACGCTTTTCGACAGCTCAGACCGCATGAAGTAAGATATCCGACCCATGACTCAGATTGGCAGTGGTGATCTTCGCATTGAAAGTGTGGAGACATTATGTTTTTGGAGAAAGATTTGAGTTGTACATAGATCATAAGTCTTTAAGGTATTTATTCTCTTAGAAGGAGTTGATTATAAGATAGCAGAGGTGGCTGGAGTTTTAAGAAGCTTATGATTTCAGTATAGAGTATAAATCTAGAAAAGGAAATATGGTAGTTGATGCTCTTAATAGAAAATATCATAATGTGGTGTTATGTTGGCAGAATGAAAGGATCTTGAGGCATTGACTACGTGTAGTGTGCAGTTAAGATCGTCTACTAGTTCTAGTCAGAGTACTGTCATGTTATTCAGTTAGGAAGTTCGACCAGCTTTGATCGAAATGATTGCTTCTAAATAGAGAGATGATACATTCTCCACTAAGATGATTAGAAGACTTGAGATAGGAACTGCGATTGATGACTTGAGAGATTTTAGTCTTGACCAGAAGGGATGGTTGAGAAAAAAGGGACGATTATGAGTTTCGAATGTTTGGACCTAGGAGAAGAAGTTCTTATGGAATGTCATCGATCAAAGTTTACAATTCATCTTAGAGGAACAAAGATGTATCAGGATTTGAATTGAATTTTTTTCTAGGAAGGTATGAAGAGGGATGTTGGCTTATGGGGAAAGCAATATTCGAGTTGCCAGCAAGTAAAAGCCAAACATTAGAAGTTAAGTGGGTTGCTTCAGCCTTTAGATATAATAGGTTGGACATAGGATTTGATACCCATGGACTTTATTGATGGGTTACCAAGGTGAATCGAAGAAATGAGAGTATATGATTCATAATGGATAGATTGACCAAGAGCGCCCATTTCATTGCTGTTAAGTCAACCAGGATAGCATCTGTTTTGGCTAAGTTATTTTTAAATAACATAGTTAAACTGCATGTGATTTCTATTAGTATAGTCAGTGACAGAGATACATTGTTTACTAGTGAGTTTGGGAACAGTTTAAAGGAATTATTAGGTACCAAGCTAAAATGAGTACCGATTATCGTCCTCAGATAGTTGGGCAGACAGAGATAGTCAATAAGGTATCAAGGATTTGTTGAGAGCTTGTGTACTAGATTTGGTGGAACATGGGAAGACCACCTAACTTGGTTGAGTTTTCCTATAATAATAATTATTAAACTACTATAGGAATGACACCATTCAAGGCTATGTATGGAAGGGCATGCAAGTCACTTGCATGTTGGTTGGAACTAGAGACAAGTTAGTCTTAGGTCCAAATCTGCTGAGAGAAACAACATAGAAGATTGAGTTAATCCAAGGCAGGATGAAAGAAGCTCAGTCTAGACAGAGGAGTTACGCCGATAAGAGACATAAAGATCTAGAGTTCTCAGTTAGAGACAAAGTCTTCACTAAGATATCACTGATGAAAGGTGTGATGAGATTCTGCAAGACAGGAAAGTTAGAACTAAAATATGTTGGACCATTCCCAATTATAAAGAGGATCAGAAAGCTCGCATATCGAGTAGAGTTACCGAGCAGTTTGGTAGGTGTCTATAATGTATTCCATCTTTCCCATTTTCGTAAGTATGTGCATGATCCAGAGACTACTATCACTTTGAATGCATTAGAAGGTTTAGTAGTAGAACTAGATCGGACTTTTGTTAGGAAACCATTTTGGGTTATAGCAAGAGACGAGAAGAAGTTAAGGAACAAAACAGTCAAGTTGGTGAATGTTTAATGGAGCGACAACAAGAAAGGCTGTACTTAGGAGATAGAGTAAAATGTTAGGGATAATTAACCCGAGTTGTTGTTGGTGCATGTTCTATATTTATTATATATAGATTTTATAGCTGGTAGGATATACTAGCCTTGGTTGCATGTTTGTTATGCTTATTTTATAGTCCTTACTGATTTTCAAGGACGAAATTCTTTAAGGAGGGGAGTATATAACACCCTTAGTTTTAAATAACATTATGTAGGAGATTTAATTAGATAAATTAGATAGAATAATATGATGATTAAAGTGATAAAGGAACTGACATTTGAAAATAATTAAGGCCATGGCTTAACCAAATAAATCTATAAGCTTTTTTTATTCCTTAAACACATATTTGATTAGGGAAAGGGTAAAATAGGAATAGATAGACCTTATAAGCCCTAAACCCTTATTCCATCCTATTCATGATTTCATAATTCAAAACAATCAAAGAGCTCAAGCAAGGCTATTAATCACAACCTAAGTCACGAAATCAAGTAGAGATTCAAGAGCAAAATTAGAAAAATTAAGCAATATTCAAATCTCAATCCATTATCCGACCAAGGTGAATATGATCTATAACATCTCATTTTGTTTTGTATTAATTGATTTAATTCAGTTTATGATTAAAATCGAATGTATGGATTTGGATGATATGCAATGATTTATATTTGCCATGTTTTGATTTAAGTGATAAAGTTATATTCACAAAGTGCGTTAATTCGATTTTGAGGGTATAACCATAATAAATGATTTCCAAATATCATGTTTTTTGAATATTTATGTAATACCTTATTTTGGTGATGGATTTTAATTTTCATAATTTTCCGATGCATAGGGAATATATTATGAATTTTTATACGAAGGAAACAAGGTATTCAGGTTTTAAATTTAATTAGATAATTAAATATTAATTTTTGAGCTAAAAATTTTATTTGATGAAGAAATCATCATTTTGAAACTTCTATGAATTTTTTGGATTTTTTCCATTATTTGGGAAGAGGTATGAAATTTAAAATGCAAGAATGTCATTTAAATGGCTAACTAATTGATTAATTTTGTGAATTTAATTTTTTAATATATTTGTGAACTTTGGAAAGTAAGTGCAGCAGCAATACTGAAAAGAAACTAAAAGAAATTATAATACTCAATCATATTTTGACAAATGAGAAAGTTTGGTTAAAGGAGCATATTTGTGTAAAAATGCAGTTCTACTAATATTTAATATGATGCCACTCCCTTATATGATGTTGTCGTTCCTATAATCTTCGACATCAACAAGACGAAAACACAGGGCACTGTTACGATAGTGCGGATCGTTTTCGAACTTGTCGAGGTCAAAAAGGCGGCAACATTCTTATACCATGCCGCAGGATTTGAACATAGGGGAGAGGAGTCATCGAGGATTGAATGGCGTTGACATGCTTCATGATGCCACACTATCCTGATGCCGCATTATCGTGATGCCACATTATCGAGTTGTCGCATTATCATATCATCGAAGTCGATGATATCGATGCAAGCAAGAAAGTAGGTGGATAGCTTATTTTCTTTGAGCTCAATGCCGTCATTGTCGATGAGGCGCATAATGCCACATATTTTTGCTTTAAAGGTTTATAAATGGAGGTAGTAGCCTTAAGTGGTGATATCGACATGAGATGATGTTGATGTTGATCAAATTAAAACGTTTTAAAAGTGATAAACCTTATATCATTTTCAATCATGTACATGGTTATATAAAAAGGGTTTTACAATGGCATTAGACTTTGAAAATACATAGAGAGATTACCTTGTTTAAATTATGGGTTAAGGGTATTAACCATACATCATTAAGAAAATGGTTACAAGGACTTTAATTACGAATGTTTATGTTTTGGGTTTACTTGATCAGTTATTATGTATGTTATTATTATCATATTCACTTCGTTCATGACCCATAACTGCATTTTAGGGTAGGGCAGGAGAACCAGCTAGGTTGATCCAATAGTGAATATAAATTTACCTAACTCACATGTAAGAGATTTTCATCTAGGAGGTCAGGTAGACCAGAATATAGGATGCCCAGAACTGATCAAGAGATTATTAAGTTAGATAGGTTCTTAGTTATCCCATTAAAATAATGTTATGAGAAATGTTATTAGCAAGGGTAATAGGTTCTTAGTGATCCCACGAAAACTATGTTTGGAGTATGTTATTGATAGAGATCAATAGGTCCATAGTTAACCCATGGAAACTATGATTTAAAAGATGTTATTAGAGAATCCATTAGGTTCATGGTGATCCCATGAAACTATGACTGGACAAAGTAATTGGTAGAAACTAATAGGTTCATAGTGATCCCATGACAATTATGAAATAAGATAGATAATCCGTAAGATTGGAACAGGTTATTAGTCAGCCAGTAAAAACTAATAGGTTAATGGTAACCATGGAAACTATAAACTGAGACAAATATTCAGATAAATTGAGATGGAAAATCCAGGGCATATTGCAGTTTTTGATATCATCATTTTATGTTATGTTTTAACTATCGTAGATGCAAGTGCACGGTATATGGTTATTATATTATGGTTAAGATACTAGTGAGGGGAAAACATGTTCCGCTTAGCGATGCTGTCTTGCTAGATATCTAGTTGGTTCGAGATGGTAGGTTATTATTCACACCAGACTTTTTATCTAGACCAATGTATTTTTCCCTTTAAATTCTAGGGTACTTATTTGAGTAGGTTGAGAGTAAGGGTCTTTCGGTTTCTCTTTAGGCGAATAAGCTTCCAGAGACGTACAGAAAGCAAGCTAGCTATTAGGAGATCCTATCTTTAGTTTTCTACCGTGTTAATTGGATGTAAAGGCAAAGTTGTTTAGTAGCCTTATATATATATATATATATATATATATATATATGTATATATGTATAGGCTCTGATCAACAAGGAGGCATCTTCATTGTTGCCCTTGTCGTATTTTGTAATAGTTTTAATTTCTCTGGACGTGGTTTACGTATAAGGTTAGTAATGGATCTGAAATGTTATTATGGGATGAAATGAGAAAATTCGAACTTAAATTGTGCTTAATTTTTTTTCATCTTCATGTGCTTCTGTATTATCAATGTATCTAATATTACCGCATTTAATCATCGGAAATTAATCACTATGGATGACTCTAGCATCTGTAGCGGTTAGTTTTAGACCTCCAAATAGGGGATGTTACACCAGCTATTTACACGGAACCTGTACCTGCATGATCTCGGACTGACCAGAGTATAAAACACACGGTTCAAACTATGTCTAAATCATATTCAAATGTGATATAATGTCTATAATGTTTTTAATGGTACTATATGTATGCACCTAATTTTTCATATGTAAATATCATCAAACCATACTTTAGTACTCTAGAAAATATATCATAACAATAGACTGTATAGATATACGGGGACTTACTACACTTTAGACACAGGATCTTTAGTATAGTCACACTCATAATCAAAGGAATATAATTAGTATGTATCTATCTTCTACATTTACCGAAACCAGATGAGAGATTAAGAGCATGTATGTTTCCCCCAAGAGCCACACGTGTGTCCATTTAACACGATCCTTACAGTCATCGGTTACCTCCCTTAATATATCCACCTTCGTGCTCGTCTACATAAGGACCCTATATAGACATAACCCGACACATGCCCCTATAGGTAACTGACTACTAGCCTAGGTGACATAAGGGATAAACACAGACTGTAAAGGCACACACCAATATGTATAAGGTGTTGCAAATCTGGGGCACTAGTCCACAATCAGATTGCCAGGGTGGATATTGGCCAATCTGGTTCACTCTTGAAACATAAAGGAAGTTGGACAGGGATAGATAGACATATAGTATATATACTTAATAGCTAACATTTAGCTCAAGTCATATGCCGAAACACGACTCTATATGTTGCGGATACATGGCACACTACATTTACCGACACATAGCAATATATATATATATATATATATATATATATATAACTCACCACGGTGAGCCATACTATACTCATCTAATCCATGTTTGAGTGACTTACAATGGAAAATCAAATGAATAACATAACAGCATCCAATACCACAACATGTTATTCAAATGTTTATTCAGCATAAAATACACTCAATCTACATTATACATGTCTATGCAACAAGTTCGATGAATAACTGAAAAAGTATTACTGAAAGTCACATACCAGACAATATTACTAATATGTTTATTCAAATTTCTCATCACACAAAATTAAAGCACATGAAGTAAATTTGTATAAATGAATTTACTATAATTTAACATATTTAGTAACATAATAATATTTATTATTACAACACAGTATTAGTTATATTATATATATAATAACACTCAAATATTTATTCAAACTACATAAGGTTATTTATAATTCCATAACATAAATTTTATAACTTTTACGAATTATTACAAGATTATAAAATAATTTTATATATAAGATTTTACTAAATTTTATAACTTACCATAATTTAATATTATTAGATTTATGTCATTTAATCAATTATATATTTTAGTTATGTTCATTTCTCATATAAGTGTGTACATACACACACACACGTGTGTGTGTTATGTATATATAGTATATAAGTGTATTTATATTATATTTATTTTATTTTATTGTAACAATACATATTTGTATTATTATTACTTTAAATTATTCACCGACTGTTCACAACCAACAGTCGACTAGTCAAATGACCGATGTCATGATTTCATGCGCCTGTATTTATTTGTTTTAGCTACCTCCTTCCCCATTCCTTCCATCTTCTTCTTCTATTATGTTCATAACACCTTACTCCATTACATTTTACTTTAATCATCCTCAAATAACCAACAAACAACCCAAAAATGATCAAATTTCAAACAATAGAGGCATAAACAATGATATAAAAAGGAGAATATGTAATTATATAGACTCAAACACCTTCATACTTCCATTAATTTTAAGAATTAGACATGGAAGTGAGTAATTAACTCATCTTGGATGGAAGAACCTCAATTGCACACTTAGCTCCTCCTTGTACCTGCTTTCTCCTTCATAACAAATCTGTTCTTCTTCAAATGATGCTCACAAGATGAATTCCATAGGCTAGATTTAGGGTAGAAATTTATTTCGATTCATATTTGATTTTGTTTCAATTTCCAGGGTGATTGTGTTTGGTTAACTATTGAAAATTTAAAAAAAAAAGTAATTAATCCTATGAGGTTTTATTTATAAGCTGAGATGAAGACTCGGGAAGAAGAAAATTCTGGATATAGATAAATCATGAAATTAGGATTTTAGATTTGGGCTTAGTAGCAGTAGCTCTATTTAATTTTCTTCTTCCTTGTATCTTTCTTTTCTGTTTTTTCATAAAACAGTGCTTCAAGCCCAATTTATAAATCAAAAATCATTCCATTGCATCTTACTCATCTAACAAATCATATTATTTCTTAATTTATAATTTATTTTCCTACAATTTATTTATCTAATGAATCATTTATTTAAATAAATAACTAATTAAATTCAAAAGTTCGTTAATAAAACACTTTGTCTAACTTGTAATATTTATTACATTTTAAATATTTTATAGCTAATTCGCATGTCTAATTTAGTCCTTATTATTTTAATACATATTCTATATAAAATTCCTAATTTAATTACATTATTCTATTTTAATTAACCTAAACCATATTTAATACTTTAGTTAATTATTACTCAATAATGGGTTATTACACATACAATAATAACTACCTTAATACTTTAGTTAATTATTACTCAATAATGGGTTATTACACATACAATAATAACTACCAATCAAGCATTGATATGGCACCGTTTGAGGCATTATTTGATCGACCATGCAACACCCTTTCATGCGGGTGGGAAACGCATGAGAAGCCGATCTTAGGACCAGATATGATGGGAGAGGCATTGGAGAAGATTAAGATCTATTGAAATCGAATGAAAGTTTCTTAAGACAGACAGAAGAGCTATGTTGATAAGAGAAGACGTGACCATGAGTACTATATCGAGGATGCGATGTTTGTCAAGATCTCTTTATTGAAGAATACAGTTCGATCTGGTACTAAAGATAAGTTGACATCAAGATTTGTAGGTCCTTTTTCTCATACTTGATAGGAATGGGAACCTAGATTATAGAGTCAACTTACCTTAAAAGATAGAAGGTGTGCACAACATGTTCTATATTTTTCATCTTAGGATGTTTGTGCATGACTCAAGCATGATAGTGCCATCAAATCTACTAAATGATGTAGAAGTTGGACCAAAAGCATCAAGGCCTCGAAAGTCAACATATATAATGAAGTACGAAGCTTAGGAGGATGATGGTGTAATTAGTAAAGGTTCATTGCATTGAAAGTTAAGGGGATAACTTATGGGAGACCGAGGAGTGCATAAGGACCACTTATCTAAAGCTATTTGCTTGGTAAGATTTCCATTTTTATCATTAGCATTTGGATTTGATGTTAATATTGCTAGTTTAGTCTATTGCATGCTAGGGTTAGCATAGGTTTATTTCCTATTTACGCATGCATGTTTGATGTTTGATATTCTTGTTTGATTCTTAGGCATGTGTTGTATCTTTGTTGTCTAATTATGTCTGAATGGTTGGTATTTCGAAGGCGAAATTCTTAAAGGGAGAAAATGGAACGACCCAACATATCGACACCTCGTAAAAATATTTTTTTCAGAACCAAATTAAATACAAAATAAATATAACTTTGTTGAATGTTGAGTATTGGCATTTTTGACCTCGAGCGTAAATATTAGACGGTTTTGACCCTAAAAACCTATATAGGCTATAACTTTTGATAGCGGGCGAATTAGCATCTGAAGCCACTTTCAAATGGAAGATAGATTAGTCAGATTGATTTTAACCTTACAGTTTCGAAGATATGGTCATTTCTAGTTAAATAGTTTTTGAATATATTAGCATGGTTGTTAGACTAAGCCTATGATTAGCCCATTAACCAATTTTGGGATTTGAGCTAAAAGCAGTTGATGTGACATCCACTAATCACTATCACACTTCCAAAAATTTATTCTAAGCCTACACTAATTATTTATTAGCCAAAAGCATCTTAAATCCCTACTTTAATTAGTTGAATCAAGTTACTAAAGAGTGACTAGCATAAGGATTAGCAAAAGGAGCACTAAGGATTTCAAAAATTAGCATTTTGCGATTCATGCCTTTACTAGTTGGATCTTTTCTACCACCTATTGATGATATTTTGAGTTTAGGTGAGTGGTTTATATCCTCACTTTACTATAGTTATTAATATCGTTAAAAATGATATTTTAAAAATGTTTTCAAAGATAAAAACTTGACTTTGACTAGGCCAAAATTTAACCATGATTTATAAATGAATCTCAAATCTTTAAATTTGAGTTTTTCTTGATTCTATATATACGTGCATATGGATACTTCATTCTACAAAATAGATTAGTTTTAGGGTAATTGGCTGTTAAATTTGAAATTGATTGTATGTAATTATAGTAAGTGATATATGAATTGTATTGCTTGAATATATGTACACATGGTTGTGTTTGATGAATCACCAAACGATATGCAATTTAGAGTTAGTGAAATGTTCCATAAGATAGAATCTATTGCATATGAATTGGCCAAGGAGATGATTCATCCAAGATGATTGCATAAATGATGGAGACTCAATTAGTGAAACAATGTATATGTAGTGGTTTTAGAGTAAGAGACTACTAAAAAAATGGTCGGCAAAATAGAGAAAGACCAAGGATGGAAGGTTGGGAGATATATTATTTGGCATCCAACCAATGGGTCGGTACCAAGTGATGTAAGTGTATGTGTTAGTCTAAAGTGGCACTTTTGGAAAACTTCGGGCCATGTAGGGGTTTGCATAGTGTTTGCTTCAGGTACTTGAGATGAAAATACGATAAGGGACTTTACGTGGAGATTTGCTGAAGAGACTTCGGGACACAACCATGGAGGTTTCGTGATGTTGATGGATTTTTCAAAGGGGTTCCATACTTCAATGATCAATGATGGGAATTGTGATGATGATCCATAAAGGCAAGTTTGTTGTTGTGGACTTGAGAGGTGGAAATTTGTGTTCTATTGTGGAGACGTGTGATAAAGGATCATTGATTACTCTAATTTTTCAAATATTTCTCGTAAAGAAGGGGTACGTGAAGATGCTCACCCGGATTTGATCATATCTTAGATCTTTGGTTGTTGATCGATGTACCCTGGACTTTTACCATAAGCCTAGTCTCTTAGTCTGCGAAGTGGCATGAAGTCGAGAACTGAGAATCCATGATGTTGAGTAGTCTTTGACTAGTGATATGGTCATATGAGCTATATATCTCCAATGTTGTCTATGATGTGATATTGCTTGATGGTCGCTATATTTGCCTTTTATTGCTAGGGATGTCCCATGACATATGTATAATTGACTAGATATTTAGATGCCATGGACTGTGCTTTAAGTTATAGTACACCCACATAATGATGGTGGTATATTAGCATATAATTTCATGTCCTAAATCTTTGGACGCAGGGACAAGTCAGATATAATTCTCGATACCTTTTGTTCCTATTTACTATATCGAATTTTATAGTATTATGTGATTGTAGATGGCTTATACCGGACTTTTGTCTAACTCGAGGTTGTATGATTTGCTTCCTATTTTCTTCGATACTCTTATTTTACCAAACTATATAGTAGATAGGCTATATCATCTGGAGTTGTTCAGAGGATTAGCAGGAGGCTATGCTTTTCATATATCTACTTTTGAATCTTATAAGCTATATTCTGCCATAATGGAGCTTTTCGGTGCCATGCTATTATCATTAAAAAAAATTCATTTTACTTTATTATTTGATGTGTAACTTTATGTCCTATTTTATATAACTATGATGAACCTTGTATAATTGGATTATGTGATTCGTTTAAGTAATATTATTGTCTACCCTGTCTTGTATCTATGTGATTATTATATGTTATCCTATGCGATGTGAGATATATGACATGTTTTGCTTTGAATTTTTATTAAATGAGATGTGAGATATATGACATGTTTTGCTTTGAATTTTTATTAAATGCGATGGGAGATATATGATATGTTTTGCTTTGAATTTTTATTAATTTACCCATATACATCAACCAAGCACTGTTACAATGCACTATACAAGTATATTGAGTACCAAAGGTATAGTTTATTGGTCACTGTTATCCATGCAATTTCAATATCAAAAGTAATGTCATAATCGACAGCATCGTAAAGGAACAGGTATCGTTAAGTTCAGTGTCGAAGGTCAATAGTGTCATATGCGATCAATAATATGTATAGTCGATTCTGCTTCTCTTTGGCATCACCTCTATATCATATTATTATCACTTCCCAAGAATTATCATATATCAATAAAGCCAGGATTAATATTGCTTCAACTTGGTATCATCAACAATCAATGTCGTAGATAACCAATGTCATGTATCAACAATGCCATCTTTCATTCATACCCTTTTTCCTCACGTCACAGTTTAGCAGTGTCGCTTTCCGCCAATAAGGAAAAGGAGAACACCACACTTAATTGGTGCCACATGAAATACACACCTCCCATCATCGAAGTCAAATGGTTTATGGACGTCGCACCTATTTGGTGTCGCTTCCAAGCAACATCTCACTTCATCATCCATCAAAAGACACTGCTTATGATAATGTCGCCAATCAATCAGCATCATTGATAGACCATAACGCAAGTCATCAAATCCACTTCTTATTGATGTCACCCTTCAGTTTTTCCGAATCTCATTAAAATAGGTTGTTATCAACACTACGCTTTGGAAGTACCATCACAATCTATCCTCATGACATTGATGATGAATATTGTCGATATCCCACGAAGATGGCATGAAAATTGACGTTGCTTCAATTCAACACTTCCATCAACCAGTGAGAAGCGCCAATCATCAACACCGAGAGTCATCAGCTTCGATACTATGCTGTATGAAGTCGCTCTTTCATAAGACTGACCAGTGTCAACATCGCTCCTCGTCAATGCTTGGTGCCACCCTTTGTTGATGTCATTCGATGATAAAGCTAATGCCAAGTGGCGTCTTTAGCGTTACTGAAGCCAAGCTTGCCGAAGACATTGGATGCGGGATGGAGTTGCATCACTCCTATAAAAATTGACCTAAGGGTGAGCAAATAAGGTCAAAATTTTCTTCTCTCTACTCTTGAAATCAAATTCTTGTACCTTAAATCAAATTAGGGACAATATCTATTTGATTGTAATCATGCATAATTCATATGAAAATGAACATGGACTTGCCTCTTATTTTGATCATTCCTTTTTGAACATTAATGACATGGACAAGCAAATGATTGAATCCTTAAAGCCCAAAACTTGATATGATTATTTCGAAGGAGTATTGGATTGTGACAGTTGATCATATGCGCCTATATACCTTCCCAATACATATGGACATTGGACCTTGAATATGAGAATGAATCACATAGCCTATTGATGAACCTGATTAACTATTGCATAAATTTGTTGGTGGTCTTCTTCGCCTCTTATGAACTTATAGCATGGCATGGACCTTTAGAGAATAACACCTCCAAAGATCATATGGGTTTTTAAACATATTTGACTCTAATAGATCTTCAAGGATCTTGAACACATATTCCAAGAAAACATATAAACTTTATAATAATTCATCTCAAAGGCCCATCGGCATCATAGATTCATTCATGATTCCATCTCGCATTAAATCTCAAGTTATAAATTGATTCTTGATAACATCATTTGGTTAGCATCAATTAAGCCAAGCTTTATCATGTTTGAATCAAGGATAAATTTTTCACAATTAGCATCATGGATGTTATACCATTTTTTTGTCTAACTTTTTGGTTCTTGAAGGTGGGCTTGAACCTCTATCTTTTTAACTTTCTCTCCAAACTAATTGAATAAGTTTTATTTTACAAAAAATAAGGTCAAGACAACTTAATGCTCCAAACGAAGAGGTCATTCAAACAGCAACATTAAAAGAGGATGTATTTCCCAACTTCAACTTAGGAAATACTGAGCTTGAGCAACCATTAGAACCAACACAACCGACCAATAGCGAAGCCAAGATAAAAAAGCTTAAAACAACAAGTGTTGTTAATGAAAGAACTTTGGAAGGAATATTTGCTCAAAAATCCTCAAAAACCATCAAGCTCATAGGGGAAGACGAGGCAGAGTCTCCAGGGAGAGATTTGAATACCTCTTTGCTTAAAAACAAAAGCAAAAGCAAACTTATCCTAACTCCACAAAAGGGAAGAAGTAACCAGTAAAGCAAACTATCATGGAAGGTTGGAAGAAAAGTCCAAGGAACAATCTGAAAGCTCAACCTTCGAAGCATATAAACCTGGAAGGAACAAACTTCCATAGTGATGAAGCTTAATTGAAAGACATGGCGGAAAAATATCAGAATATGTGCTTAATCTCAAGGGAAAGAGAAATCTAGATGACATGTTCAACGATAACCATCAGGAATCTCCCTTCATAGATGAAATCATGTCCACTAAAATTCCTTCTCACATTAAGATCCCATCCATCAGATACAATGGAACGAAAAATCCAAATGATCACTTATTAGCTGTCGAAAATTGGATGGACTTAAACAACACATGAGAGCTATGCATTGTAGGGATTTTCCAACTACTTTTCAAGAAGTGGCAGCAAAATGGTACCAATAGTGCTGAGAGAAAACTCTATTCCTTGAAGCAATTTTCTTATGAATTCTTTGCATAATTCTGCATTTGCAAAAATCCTACTATTGACTACACTGTGCTAGCTAATATTAAAAAAAGACTAGGGGAATTATTGGGTGATTATCTTAGGATTTAACACAGAGGCAGTGAAGGTGAAATATATGACTGACAGGGATACACTGGTGGTGGTACATTTAGGATTGATTGAACGAACCCCTTTTTGGCAAGAACTCTGTATTCATGGGTGTAAGGACTTGCAGGAATTCCATTTTCAAGCTGGTAAATTCATTCGCATTGATAAAATGTACCATGCCAAAAAGAAAGCCCAGGTCAAAAAGAAGTAGGGAAAATTAGTCACAACCGCAACCATAAGAAGCCAAGATGGGAAGAAGTTCGAATACTAACCCGGTTGAACAAGCAAATATCCTACATATATTCTACAACGAAAAAAGTGGTGACTTCCCAATTTCTTACAAAGCCAAACTAATCATGAACCAAAGAAAGGACGAGATTACTGTGCTTATCATAAATCAAACGGACATAAAACCAATGAGTGTTGAGTACCGACGAGCATAATTCAACGTATGATCCATTCCAGACACCTAAAGGAATTTGTTAAGGATAATTTAAAAGATGAAAGTGGCAATCAAAGACTACCAAACAACGCTGAAAATCTAGTGGAAGGTTATATTCAACAAGATTTCATCCCAGCTCTCAACAGAATTGACGTTATCCACAGATGCCCACACCTGGCTGGAAATAGCAAAGGAACTAGAAGTCGCTATGCTAGGGAAGCGAGAGAAGAAATTTTCCCTATCTAAAAGGTGCCTCCACTCAAGAATTCAAGATTCTAAATCCAGATGCATAATTTGACCATCACTCCATAAGAGGTAAGAGGGGTTTTCCTCCCACATAATGACCCGCTTATGATTAATGCGTAAATTGGACTTTCTATGGTTACTAAAATTTTAGTTGATACCAAAAGTGCTATCAACTTAATTCTCAAGCATGCACTTGACATATGGGAATTTTGAAGGAAGAACTTAAACCGAGTTTTGAGCATATTTTTGGATTCATTAATAAAGGGTCAACTCCTGTAGGTTTGATGAAGCTTCTGATGCAAATTGGAGTTCCACCATGTTCTCGAACCTTTGAAACTCTCTTTGTCTCCATGGACCAACCTTCTTATTATGACGCTTTCTTTGGAAGACTAGCTTTAGATGAAGTTGATGCTTTTGTTTAACAAAAGTACTTGATGGTGAAGTGCTTGACCAAAAGTGACGAGGAACCATAAGAGGGGAATAATTTAGTGCTCGTCAGATTACTTTGTAAGTATTGAGCAACACAAATGAGACTAACTTTATTGATATGATTTCGAGAAAAATGAATTAATCAGAACTGATAATAAAAAGCTTTTGGATGATCATTCTTCAAAATCATTAGCCAAAGTGAGAACAAAGACCATTAAAAAGACTAAACATGTGTTGAGGAAATTTGACTTCTCCCAAAAGAAAAGGTAAAGAAGCAAACTTAGTAGGAGAAGAAACATAAGATGTTGAGACTGTCACTAAACTAGACTGTAGAAATGAACAAGAAAGGATGAAGCTTACTGAAGATCTAGAGGAAATATGCATGGTTTGGCCGATGCAACGAAGACAGTTAAGACCGGAAAAGAATTAGACAACAAGCTAAAAGAAGACATAGTTTAGTTCCTTCAATCCAGCAAAGATGCATTTGCTTGGATCTATTCAGATATGTTGGAATAGACCCGACCGTAATGTGTTATGCTTTGAATATAGACTCGAATATCACACGGAACCGGTAGAAGAAAAGGCGGTTCGATAAAGTTCGATCCAAGCTTTAAAAGAAGAAGACAAAAGGTTGCTCGAAAATGGATTTATCAGAGAAGTGCTTTATCCAAAGTGGTTAGCAAATCTTGTGCTAATGAAGAGATCTAATGGAAAGTGGAGAACATGTGTCGATTACAACAATTTGAATAAAGTATGCCCAAAAGACCTCTATCCTCTCCCGAGAATAGACCAGCTAGTCGATCCAACGAGTGGAAACCAACTTTTATTTTTTATGGACGCATATTCTAGGTACAGTCAAATTCCAATGTTCAAACCAGAGTGAGGAAAACATCAGTTTTATAATAGATTGGGGAACATATTGCTATAGAATAAAGAATTTTGGACTAAAGAATGTCGGGGCAACATACCAGAGACTAGTGAATTAAGTGTTCAGAGAACAAATTGTTCGAAACATAGAAGTATATATGGATGATATGTTGGTGAAGTTCCAGGAGAGAGGTAGTCATTTAAAAGACTTAGAAGATATGTTTGATGTATTACGAAGATATCAAATGAAACTTAACCTATAAAAAGCACTCTTTTGGAATCCAATCCGCAAATTCTTGGGATATATTGTCAGTGCAAGAGGAATCAAAGCTATTCCTGACCAAATTCAAGCTATTAGAGATATGTTAGAACCTAAGACAAGCAAAGATGTAATGAGCATGAATGGGAGAGTAGCAACATTGAACAGATTCATTTCAAAGGCTACTGACAAGTACGTTCCATTCTTCAATGTGATTAACAAGAAGAAAAACTTCAAGTGGAGTGAAGATTGTCAAAAAGTTTTAAGGAGCTGAAAGATTATTTGGAAAAACCACCAATTCTCTCTAGCCCTATGGATGGCGAAAATCTTTATCTTTATATGGTTGTTTCTAAACATGTAATTAGCTCAGTGCTAATAAGAGAAGAGAAGGGAATACAGCTTCCATTATATTATGCTAGCAGAAGTCTCAAAGATGTAGAAACTAGATATCCACTTATAGAGAAATTGGGGTACTGAAATACCCCACACCCCTTAGTATACCCAAAAAGGACACACTAAAGGATATGGTGCATTATAGGTATCGCTAAAGCATCACAGAGACTAAGATTCACAAGACAAGTAAATAATAACAGCGGAAACATTTAAAATACTTCACAAATTAAGTCTGAAAAACATCACATTTCCCACATACCAAATACACATGTCTAATGAAAAATAGATCTCAGTCTCATAAAATCAGATTACAATAAAAATAATCATCCCTCTCATAAGTACCAGTACATCAAAAGCCAAATGAAAAGAAAACCGAAAAGTAGAAGAATACAAGAAGAAAAACTCAACAACTAAATCTCCAAGAAATTTGTATCTACTGTCCTTGCCTCTGCTGGTCTTTGGGGGAAGAAGGGAAATAGAGGAGTGGATCAGACTATAAGTCTGGTTAGTGGAAGTAATTGCTAACTTTTTTAAGCAAAATAAAGATAATAGACTTAGCAACAGTTATAGTATAAAAAGAAAAACTGAAAAGATAAAACTGGGATAAAACACTGATTTTGTCCGACTGATTGCTTTGATTGTGATTGTTTGCACTTGTCTCAGATTACTGCTTTGATTAGGCTGAAATCCTAATGTTATTTTAATAAGGTTGAAATCCTAATTCTACCCGTTGATCGACCATCTATCTCTGTAGTGCCACTGTGAGCTAGTCCCATGCTGTGGGTCCCATAGGAAAAGACACATTTTTAGCGCTTGGAACGTGGTAGTGACTTATTGATGTCAGACACTCGGTCATCGTCGGTATACACTAAGTGTCGCTCCCTCTTGTGACTTCTTACCTACCCTATCAGCATAAGCGTGCTCAGCCTCACGTGATCTATTGTGAGACCATCAGTCCTAATCTGAAAGGGTCATGCCCAACCTCAACTAAGTATTTTGTGAGGCCACTAGTCCGAGTCTGAAAGGGAATGTTGTTGGTGCGGGTCCTATCAAACAAAATCGAGTTGCGCCCCTTGCCCAAATCCCCCGACTTGAGCTTCTATCAACTAGCCACTTATTTACCCTAGTTAGCATGTCCTAGCCTCACCTGGCTATTATGATACCATCAGTCCTAGTCTGAAAGGGTCCTACCCAGCCTCACCTAATCTATTGTGAGACCCTCAGTCCTAGTCAGAAAGCGAATACTGTTCGTACGGGCCCTATTCCGTTCTTGCTTATTAACTTAGTGTAAGTCTTTAAAATAAGGCTTTTCTTTTATTTCTAATTATAACCTATGTTATAATTTTCTTATTAACTTAGTCAAAGTTTTAAAATAAGCCTTTCTGTTCTTTATGCTTAATTATAATCTATGTTATAATTGTTACTCTTCTGTTTTATCTTTTATGTCATAACTACTAGTTATAAACATGCATGCAAATGTCTCAAATTTGCCTATTTCAGTCTATCTTCTTTTTATTATAGTTTTTATTTTACATCTGATTTCTGTAAATTTCATGTTTCTATTTTAATCCATATTTGTGAATTATTCTCTTTTATTAATATTCTTATACTTTATTCGCGCAAAAAAGGAATAAAAAGAAACTAAAATTTACAGGCTAAATTCTAACGTAAAACAGATGTAAATAAATGAAAATAACAGTAAATAACTATAAATAACCATAAATAACTGAATAAAATAGCTAAATGAATAATAAATGAATAAAATATACTAAAAAGAACTTTAAAAACTAGTTGTAAATAACTTATATAGAAATTGTCTCAAAATTGCAGAAAAACTACAATTATTGAGAAGCCTGTTATTTTAAATTAAAATCTAAAATAATTACTAAACACTCACATGTGGTTCTTAGCTCTAGTTATTGGTCTTCCTTGATCCACATCTAGAATATAGAATATTTGTATCAAAAAGATTTCCTCCTTAGAAAATTTTCTATTTAGGGTCAGCCTCTGGCAATGAACCCAAATAGGAGAAATATGAATGAGAAAAATAGATATGCTTATGGTTCTATTTATAGTGCAGCTTAGGGATCTCATACCATTGGATTTGAAGATTAAATTTTATGCAACCACATCATAGGCTCGCTGGGAAGCGTCGGATAGAAGCACGAACGCATAGGATTGAAAAGAAATTGCAAAATGACGCGTTCGAACGATTCTGGACAAAACAACGGAAAAAGGAAAGGCGGGACGACCTATAACTAGTGTGGGTCGACCTATAGGTCGACCTAACTACCTTTTTGGTCGACCCAAGGGTTGACCTTGCCTTGGTCTGGGTCGACCTGACCCATTGCATATTTTTTTCTTTTATCTGTTTTCTTGTTTAATTCGTATCTCCTTCATATTAACTTGGATTCTGACGAACCATATATCGAAGTTGACCAGAAAATTACCACGGACGCAATAGTGCAAGTCTTTTGGCTCAATTTTGACAATTTCATAAACTTATTTTATTATTTAATTAATTCATTAATTAATTATTATAGCTTAAATTTTGGGTTGTTACATTCACCCCTCCTTAAAGGATTTTATCCTCGAAATCTCCAAGGAGAGAAGAATGAAATAAATATTTTCATCCAAATTCTACAACCAAATATTCAACCACCATCCAATACATCCATTCTCCTCAAGCTTTCTAATGAAATTTATGTTATATGCAAACGTGTAGTGTCAATGTCCCTAACTTATGCAAAAGATTAGGCGGTCTACTGATTCAGTCGATCTTCTTTTTATGCAATCATATCCGTGCCATGTATCCAAGTGAATACCAATTCCCTAATGAAACTGATAGTTCTACATGCATGCTACAGTCATTATCCAAATGCAACAATCATATACTAAACATCCATTTATTGCAGCCTTATAAATAAAATAAAAATGCAAATGAGCACACATCCATATGCATATACTTTAGTGACCTAGTTAGGCCGATCCCTAAGAGAGAATAGTGTCTGGTGTATATATATGCATCCATTTGCATCCACTAGCAAACACTTGCAACCACTAGCGTCCATCATGCATGACATGTTCTAGTAGCATGTTTACATTCAGTCCTACCATCTGTAGGTTAAATCCTAAGATCTACCCTCCCAAATGATACTAAAGGAAGGAACCTATTCAAAACTAAAGATGGAAATAGGAAATTCAAAACATACCATTGAAAAGAAATGGATAAGAGATACGTATTTTCTCCTCAGCCTCCCACATAGCGTCTTCAATCCTTTCTGCCCACTGCACCTTAACCAATGGGATGTCCTTATTCTAAGCTTCTTGATATCACATCTGACGGTCTTGGTAGGAATGCGACGAACTGATGCTTCTCTCTCCACTTCAATTTCCTTAAGTTGACAAGGTTCTACTACCTCTGTTGAATCATGTAAGCACTTTCTCAAGTGCAAAACATGGAAAAAATCATGAACTCCTAAGAGGCTCACCGATAGCTTTATCTGATACGTTATCTTCCCTACCCATTCCACAATAGGGAACGGTCTTATGAATCTGGCAGCAAATTTCCCACTCGATCCAAATCTTACTACCTTTCTTTGTGGAGATACCTTAATGAAAACCAAGTCTCCTACCTCAAACTCAATATCTATTCTCTGCTTATCTGCATAAAATTTTTGCCTATCTTGAGCCATATTCATCCTCCTAATTAAATCAATCTTTTCCGACATCTCTCTAATCATGTCGAGACCAAATAGCAATTTTTCTATAGACTCCAACAAACAAGAAGGCGACTTGAACGGTCTTACATAGAGAGATTCAAAAGGTGCCATCCTAATGCTAGTCTGGAAACTATTATTATATGTGAACTCCACTAAAGGAAGATGCTCCTCCCAAGTTCCTCCAAAATCAAGAATGCACATCCTCAACAAATCCTCAAGAACTCTATTAACTCTCTCTGTTTGACCATCCGTTTGAGAATGATAGGTCGTACTCAATCTAAGCTGTGTACCTAGAGCCTCTTGCAAGCTTCTTCGAAACTTGCTAGTAAAGAAAGGGTCTCTATCGCTCACTATGCTAGAGTGAACTACGTGAAGTCAGACTATCTCACGAACGTATAAGGATGCCAAATAAGGTGTTGTCCTCCTACTCTTGACCGGAATTATGTAGGCGCTCTTAGTCAAACGATCTACAATCACCCAAACACTAGTATTCCCCTTCCAAGATCGGGGTATGCCATTTATAAAGTCCATCGAAACACTATCTCACTTCCATTTGGGTATATTCGATGGTTGAAGCAATCCACCAGGCTTCTGCTGCTCCGCCTTAACTCTTTAGCATACTAGACACTTAGCCATGAACTTTGCTACATTCTTCATCATGCCACTCCAATAATACACTCTCTTCATGATCTTATACATCTTATCACCATCCGGATGAATAGTAATTCGAGAACGGTGTGCTTCTTCTAGAACAGCTCTCATCAAATCACTAGTGCAAGAGACACAAAGTCTTCCATCTCTCCTTAGCCACCTTTTACTATTTATGGAATAACATTGGAGATGTCTTAAGACCTCTCCTCTGCTAATCCTCCCTAGAATATCCATAATCTACGAATACTCTCGCTTTCTTGAGCCAATCTGATCTATAAGGGTAGGCTTAACCTCCAATGCTGCCAATAATCCAGGGGTAATGTCCGTAGATGGCTTGAAATCAAAGGTGGAAATAAACTCTAGGCTTCTTCACTCCACAAACATTGGACTAAGGTTTTCTTTCTTCCTGCTTAACGCATTTGCAACCACTTTCCCTTTACTAGGGGTATAGGCTATCTCAAAGTCGTAAGATGCCAAAAAATCCATCCAACGTTGCTGCCTCAAGTTTAAATCCTTATGTGAGAATAGGTACTTCAATGACTTATGGTCAGTGAAAAGATCGAACCTCTCTTATAGCAAGTAATGTCTCCAAGACTTGAATACGAAAACAATAGAAGCTGACTCCAAATCATGGGTAGGGTAGTTCTTCTCATGACTTCTCAACCGTCTACTTCCATAGCATATTGTCCTCCCTTCCCGCATCATTATTGCTCCAACACCAGCCTCACATGCATCAGTGTATACTGTAAAAGGTTTAGCTCCATCGGGTAAAACTAATACTAGTGCACTAGTAAGGGCCATCTTTAGCATCGTGAAGGAATCCTCATAATCTACGTCCCACATGAATGTCGCATTCTTCTTAGTTAGGTGAGCAAGCAGTGCTATAATCTTAGCAAAATCTCTGATAAACTTTCTACAATAGCCAGCCAAACCTAGGAAACTTCTAATTTCGGTAACATTCTTGGGGGCCTTCCAATCTTGTACTACTACTACCATAGTGGGATCCACCGCTATACCCTCTCTTGAGACTACGAGCCCCAGGAAATGCATTTCCTTGCACCAAAAGTGACACTTCAAGAACTTTCCCTTCAATTGACGAACACAAAGTGTACGAAGAACCTCTTCTAGATGAATAGCATGCTCTTCCATACTGTTGGAAAACACCAAAATGTCGTCCATGAATACTACTACGAACTTATTTAGGACATCTCGAAAAAAGCGGCTCATTAGATCAACAAAATAGGCTGGGGCATTGGTCAATCTAAACGACATAATTAACTACTCAAAGAATCCATCGGGTGTCCTAAATGTTGTCTTATCGATGCTATCGTCAACGACCCTAAGCTGATGAAATCCAGTAGCCAAATCAAGCTGAGAAAATACCAAAGAGCCAACCAACTAATCGAAAAGATCATCTATCTTAGAAAGTGGGTAATAGTTCATCTTCGTGAGCTTATTCAACTCTATATAGTTTACACAAAGTCGAAGGGAACCATCCGCCTTTGTAGCAAAGACGACTAGCACTCCCCACTCAGATATGCTCCGTCTGATGAAGCCTTTTTCCAATTGCTCACTAATCTTCTTGCCTAACTCTTTCCTCTCTCTAGGAGCCATAAGTCTTATGGGCAATGCTACTGGCTTAGCATTGTCATTCAGATAGATCCTAAAGTCGATATCTCTCTTAGCGGGTAGTCCTCTAACCTCCTTGAAAATGTTTGGGAAATCTCAGACGACTGAAACTGAATCTAACCCTCCTAATGATGAATCAAGGGAATAAAGGAAGCTCGACGTGACCGACCCTTGTGGGTCGCAAGAAACCTCGAGAGTCCTACCGCTGCATGTCTAGTCTAACGACTCTCCCCTTACAGTCCAATATTGCTCCATAAGTGGATAGGCAATCCATCCACGAAATCATCCTATACCCCAAAAATCGCAGTAGATAGGCGTCACAATAAAACTCTATGCCTAGTATAAAAAAAAATTAAGTCCCTACAAATCATGGATAAATGTGCCAACCTTTCTATGGGGTTTGAAACTACTAAAGGGTCTACTACTAAAGAAATATTTAAGTGCTAACAATCAACCAAGGAACTAGAAATGAAAGAATGTGATGCTCTAGAATAAAAAAGATTCCAAATAGGAAAATCCAAAATAGAGATCAAACTTTCTACAGGGATTTTCCTACCTCGATCCGGTCTACTACTAGAAGGTGTTGCATCCAAAGCCTATACTTGCGCTGTAGTTGTGCCTAATCATTGTTTCGTCTTCTGAGGACAAGCTCTACTAAGAGGATCAGGCTGCCTATAGTTGTAACACCTCCCATTCATCGTGTCCTTCTTATAGCCCTTTTTGAAATGCCTAACCAATCCATAACTATGACACTTCTTGCCTTTCTTGATCTGCTTTTGAGGTCCTTCTCATTTCTTCTTATCCTTATCCCTCTTATTCTTCCGCCACTGCTCTTAGAGTTTTAAGATTTAGGAACCTCCTTAACTTCTTCTTCCTTAGCTGCATCTGACATTAGAGCCATTTCAACTAGTGACTCATACGTTGCTCCCCTAGGTACATGCATCAATAACAACCCTTGGAGGGGCTGATTCAAAAACTTAGCAAACTTCATGGCTTCTTATGCGGTGTATTAACAACCTGCATCCCAAACCGTGATAACTCATTAAACTGATTTATATACTCCTTCACCGTAAGACTCCCTTGCTTCAAACTAACGAACTTCTCCAACTGCATGCTTTTCTCGGCTTGTGACAAGAACTTCCTCTCAAACCTTTCTCGAAATCCAAACCAACCAATATCTCTACCTTCCATTTCTATGATCTTCCAACAATAAGAAGCTTCTCCTTTCAGCTGCCAAGATGCAAGCTGAACTCTCTGGCGGTCCTCTAATACTAACAGCCCAAATATCCACTTCGTATTTCTCAACCAAGCTCGTGCATCCACGAAATCCCCTATGCCTGAAAACATCTTGCCTCCTAGATTAGCGAAGTCCTTGCATAGCTTAGAAAAATTAGTTTTTATAGGTGGATTAATGGAATCTCCACCCATTGGTGCTGGATTGGGCACTTGCCCTTGCACCTCTGGTGCCGTAGCTTAGAGGTATCTATGAAACCAGCCAGGGACTTGAACACCCTCTGGAAGATTTGGGGAATCCCACATTATATGCAAAGAATAGAAAATTTAGGCTCGAAAGAATCGAAAGAACATTGAACCGGACTTTGAGGGGATTTTTATAAAAACTCTGTTACACTTGAAAAGTATTTCTACAATTAGATTTCCTTTCTGAAAAATACTTCGAGTTTGAAGATATGTTACTGTTGAAAAATACTTTATTTTTAAAACAAGTTTTTAGGAACATGTAACCTTAGGCTCTGATACCAAGTGAAACACCCCCACATCCCTTATTATACCTAAAAGGTACATGCTAAAGGATATGGTGCGTTATAGTTATAGCTAAAGCATTATAGAGACTAAGACTCATAAGACAAGTAAATAATAACATTGGAAACATTTAAAATACTTCGTAAAATAATTTTGAAAAACATCTCATGTCTAACATACCAAATACACATGTCTTATGAAAAATAGATCTCAGTTTCATAAAATCAGAGTATAATAAAAATAATCATCCCTCTCATAAGTGTCAGTACATCAAAAGCCAAATGAAAAGAAAACTGAAAAGGAGAAGAACATGAAGAAAAATTCCACAACTAAATCTCCAAGAAATCTGTATCTACTGTTCTTTTCTCTACTGGCCTATGGGGGGAAAATGGAAATGGAGGAGTGGGTCAGATTGTAAGTCTAATGAGAGGAAGTAATTACTAGAATTTTTAAGCAAGATAAAAATAATAGACCTAGCAACAATTCTAGTACGAAAAGAAACACCGAAAAGGAAAAACTGGGATAAAACACTGACTATGTTTGACTGATTGCTTTGATTGTGATTGTTTGCACTTGCCTCTGATTACTGCTTTGATTAAGATGAAATCCTAATCCTATTTTAATTAGGCTGTAATCCTGATTCGACCCGTAGATCGACCTTCTGCCTTTGTTGTACCACTGTGAGCTAGTCCCATCCTGTGGGTCCCATAGCAAAAGTCACATGTCTAGCGCGTGGAACGTGGTAATGACTTATTGATGCTGCATGCTCGGTCATCGTCAGTGCACATTAACTGTCGCTCCCTTTTGTGACCTCTTATCTACCCTATCAACTTAAGCGTGCCCGTCCTCACTTCATCTATTGTGAGACCATCAGTCCTAGTTGAAAAGGTCATGTCCAGCCTCACGTACGTGTTTTGTGAGACCATCAGTCCTAGTCTGAAAGGGAATGCTGTTGGTGCGGGTCCTATCAAACAAAATCTAGTAGCGTCCCTTGCCTAAATCCCTCAGTTTGAGCTTCTATCTATTAGCCACTTATTTATCCTAGTTAGCATGTCCCAGCCTTACCTAGCTATTGTGAGACCATCAGTCCAAGTCTGAAAGGGCTCAATCCAGCCTCACCTAATCTGTTGCAAGACTATCAGTCCTAGCCTGAAAGGAAATATTGTTGGTACGCGTCTTACTCCTTTTTTCTTATTAACTTAGAATAAGTCTTTAAAATAATCCTTTTCTGTTATTTCTAATTATAACCTATGTTATAATTTTCTTATTAACTTAGTTAAAGTTTGAAAATAACCTTTCTACTCTTTCTGCTTAATTATAACCTACGTTATAACTGCTACTCTTTTGTTTTATCTTTTTAGTTATAACCACTGTTGTAAACATGCTTGCAAATGCCTCAAATATTCCTATTTCAGTCTATCTTCTTTTTATTATAGTTTTTTACATCTGATTTGTGTAAATTTACCGTTTCTATTTTCATCCATATTTATGAATTATTCTTTTTTTAATATTCTTATATTTTATCATGAAAAAAAGTAATAAAAAGAAACTAAAATTTACATGCTAAATTCTAACATAAAACAGATGTAAATAAATGCAAATAACAGTAAATAACTCTAAATAACTGAATAAAATAGCTGAATAAAAAATAACTAAATAAAATATATTAAAAAGAACTTTAAAAACTAGCTATAAATAATTTATATAGAAATTGTCTCAAAATTGCTGAAAAACTATAACTATAAGGAAAACTACTATTTTAAATTGATTAAAAATCTAAAATAATTACTAAACACTCACCTATGGTCCTTAGCTCTAGTCCTTGGTCATTCTTGATCCACTTCTAGTGTGTAGAGTATTTATATCAAAAAGGTTTCCTCCTTAGAAATTTTTTCAATTTAGGGTCCAGCCTTTGGCAATGAACCCAAATAAGAGAAAATTTGAAAGAAAAAATTAGCTAGGCCTAGGGTTCTACTTAAAGTGTAGCTTACGGATCTCATACATTGGCTTTGAAGATTAAATCTGGTGCAATCATGTCATAGGCTCGCTGAGAACAGCCGGATGGAAGTACGAAGGAACAGGGTTGAAAAGAAATTTCAAAATGACGTGTTTGAACGACTCTAGACAAAACAATGTAAAAATGCAAAGGCGGGTCGACCTATAACTAGTGCGGATTGACCTATAGGTCGACTTAACTACCTTAGGGGTTGAACTTGCCTTGGTCTTGGTTGACCTGACCCATTGCATATATCTTTTATTTTCTATTTTTTGTTTAATCCGTATCTCCTTCATATTAACTCGGATTTCGACAAACTATATATGGAAATTGACCAAAAATTACCACTGACATAATGATGCAACTTCCTTGGCTCAATTTTGGCAATTTCACAAACTTAATTTATTATTTAATTAATTATTATAGCTTAAATTTCGTGTTCTTACATGTATTGTAAGATGCTCACCGTATGAAAATTGAAAGCTTACTTTCAAGCGCATCCAACTAAAGTCCAACCTAATTTCTTACTCAAACAAGCTTTTAGTAAGCTAGAAACTTTTAGAAGATTAGTTAAACCTGGAATAGAGCTTAGTCAAAATGATATCGAATTCCTACCCCAGGTATCAAGTAAGGGACAGGCTCTAGCCAATTTTGTCAACGAATGCACCTGAATCAATAAAGAGAAATCAGAAAAGGAAAAGGATGTAGAACCTAAGGGGTAATTATTCGTAGACGGAGCCTCAAATGAACAAGGACTGAGGTTGGATATATAGTTATAACCCCAATGGATGTTGTTTTCATTATGCAATGAAGTTAGGATTTCCAACCAACAACATTATGGCGGAATTTGAATCTATGATAGTAGGACTTACTCTAGCCCTCTAATTGAAAGTCCTTGAAATCGAGATTTTCGATGAATCACAATTAATGGTAAATTAGATGAACCAGGAATATCAGATGAAGGTTGCTAAACTAACCTATAAGTTTGAAAGATATTAAAAATGTTAGCCTAATTCGAAGATTCTTAATATATCAAGTGCCAATAAGCAAAAACTTTCAAGCTGATGCTTTCGCTAAGCTGGCAAGCTCACGAGCGTCACCGGAAGCCCGAATCATGCCAGTAGGTTACCAAGAGAATCCTAGTATAGAGGAGAAAAGCCCCAATCTAGGAAATTAGTCCTTATTGTTGACCAGGGCTTAAGCCTTAACACAAAAGGAGACGAAAGATGAAACTGAGGTTCTTCGAGAAAAACCTCCTCATCTAGAAATTAATGATCAATACGAGAATAATTGGATGATGCATATCGTTGAATATATAACAAATGAAAGGCTGCTAGCGGATAAAAAGGAGGCAGAAAGAATAAAATGCCAATCTCCAACATTTATCATAACAAACAAGGTACTTTATAAAAAGGGATATTCCCTCCTTTACTTAAGATGTGTTGATCAAAATCGAAAGTGAGATTACTAAGGGAATCCCATGAAGGATTTTGCATGTACCATTCCAATGGTGTGAAACTAGCCAAGAAAGTTATGAGGCAAAGCTTGTATTGGCCTCAAATGAGCAGTCAAGCCATTGATTATGCAAGAAAATACGAACATGTCAAAAGTTCTCTAAGATCCATTGTCTACCATCAAGAAAATTGACTTCTATCTCAATCTCATGACCTTTTGATGTTTGAGAAATTGAACTAGTTAGACCATGGTTGACATCCAAGGAGGAGCTAAGTACACGGTATTAACTATTGATTGCTTCGTGAAGTGGGTAGAAGCTGAGCTGCTTCCAAATATCACAACAGGAAAAGTTCTCAAGTTCGTAATTAAGAATATTGTCACAAGATTTGAAATTCAATGTAAGATAATATCCGGCAATGGAACTCAATTTGAAAGTGAAGAATTCACCTGATTTAGTAATAAGAATGGAATCATCAAAAGATTTTCATTTGTAACTTAACCCAAAGCAAATAGAGTTGTTGAAGCAACCAATAAAACCATAGTGAGCACCCTAAAGAAACGGTTAGACAAAGCAGAAGAAAATTGGGTAGAAGAACCCTATTGTTCTATAGGCATATAGACTCTACTAAAACTACAACAGGACATACCTTATATTCCCTAACATATGGTGTAAGGCCATGCTCCAAATTGAGGTTGAAGTACCTTCTTACCGAAGGATTACATATGCTTTTAAGCCAAATCAAGAATCCAAGAAAGAGTCCCTAAACCTAATCAATTAATTAAGAGATGAAGCGGCTATACGAATGGTTGAATATCAACGAAGGATATCAAAGTACTATAACTCTAGCATAAGAGGAAGATCATTCCAAATAGGAGATCTAATATTCCAAGAGTAATGGTAAATACTAAGAATCTAGCAGATGGACCACTTAGGCCAAATTGGGAAGGGCCCCTAATCATACATAAAGTGATCCCGCCTAGGGCCTACAAAATATGCCAACCTAATGGCAACATAATAGAAAATACATGGAATGATGAACATTTGCGATCGTATTTTCCAACAATGAAGCATAAAGAAGTAGTAGAAGAAGAATTTATTAGCTCATCCATGAGAAGGAGTGAGGCTCTTATAAGACAAAAGCCCATGGCCATTAAAAGCCTTGTAATAGAAAAGCCTTTAGTGCCGCATCAAAGGACTAACTGAAGCGCCTGCTAGAGGGAGGACGGGTAACCCTTTGGCCTGTCCAAAGCGCCGAACAGGCCTTTAGTGTCATCATCAAAGGCTTCACCAAAGCGCCTCCTAGAGGGAGGATGGAGTAAGCCTTTAGTGTCGCCATCAAAGGCCTAACTAAAGCACTGAACCAGCCTTCAGTGCCCATCATCAAAGGCCTCTTTGAAGAGCCTCCTAAAGGGAGGATGGGTAAGCCTATGGCTTGTGCAAAGTGCTGAACCGCCTTTAGTGCCATCATCGAAGGCCTCACTAAAGAGACTCCTAAAGGGAGGTTAGGTAAGCTTTGGTCCAGTTCAAAGTAGCTAATCGAATGCATTGGACAGTAGATCTAAATCATCACCTAAGATGGTGATAAGAGGTCCGAGCTAAGTAGTGCTCCAAATCAATTAATCTTCTAGAAGAAGATCTATCAAAATCCAAGAGAAGTAGTGCTCCAAATCAGTCAATTTTCAAGAGGAAGATCTATCAAAATGTAAGCCAACTGGTGCTCCAAATCAATCAACCTTCTAGAGGAAGATCTATCAAAATCCGAGCCAAGTAGCACTTCAAATCAAACAAATCTTCTAGAGGAAGGTCTAACGAAAATGAGCTATTTATGCTCCCTAACAATTGTAATTTTTAGCTTCCAAATAAGGATTTCTAGTCTTCTATTATGATCATATTTGGTTTGCTGGTCTTATATTATTGTTGCCAGATATGGATTTCTAGTTTTCTACTATTCTTGCTAGATTTGGATTTTTGGTCTTCTATTATTATTGCCGGATATAAATTTATGGTCTTTTGTTATTATTTTTCGTCTTTTATTATTATCATATAAGGATTTATGGTCTTCTTTTATTATCACTGGACATGGATTTTTGGTCTTCTTCTATCACTAGATATGGATTTCTGTTATTCTTTTATTGATAGATATGGATTTATTATCTTCTTTTATTGAATATGGATTTCTGGTCTTCTTCTATTGCTAGATATAGGTCTCTGGTCTTCTTTTAATAATGGATATGGATTTTTTGTCTTACTCTATTGTCAGATATTGATTTTTCGTCTTCTTCTATCATCGTCAAATATGGACTTTTAGCCTTCTATTATTTTTATTGCTAGAAGGATCTTTAGTATTTTATTATTATCCGATGGGTTTTCTTTCTTTCTATTATAATCATCAGGAGTACCTGCTGATATTCTATTATAATTGCTAGAAGAGAATATAGACTTCCCTCTTATGTTATTTCCACTTAAGAAATTACAATTCGTACAAATTTATCAAGTTTTCAATTTATGAAAATGTTTATTAGATAATTTTCTAAACTTGATAAACCCCATAAGAAATGTTAGGTTACAGAGAAAAGCTCCTTTTTAATCTTCTAAAAATTTCGCAAGGAATCAAATCAAAAGCTTGGCAATAAAATTCATGATTTATTTCAAATTTTACAGGAAAATAGCACTAGAGAGGAGATCTTGCTAAAGATCGGGCAGTGCAAAAAAATTCATAGTTTTAACCTAAAGAGTAAATAGCATCACTTATACTAAGAAGGGGAAAATTTTATCCATATAATTTCAATATCAAAAGAATGTCGTAAGTGACAGCATCGCAAAAGGAATTGTTGCCATTAAGTTGAGCGTTGAAGGTTAATAGTGCCGCATGTGATTAGTAATATGTATAGTTGATGCCGCTTCTCTTTGGCATCACCTCTATCTCATACTATTATCATTTCCAAATCATTTTCGCATATCAGTAAAGCTAGGATTAATATTCTTTCAAATCGGTATCATCGAAAATCAACGTCGCGGATAACCAATGTCATTTGTCAACAGTGCCATCTTTCATTTATACCGCATTTCATCTTGTCACAATTCATAAGTGCCACATTCCACTTATAAGGAAAGGAGAACACTGCACTTAATTGGTGCCTAATGAAATGCATACCACCCATCATCGAAGTCAAATGGTTTATGGATGCCGCATCTATTTGGTGTTGCTTCTTAGTGACATCATACTTCATCATCCTTCAAAAGATACTACTTATGATAATGTCACCAATTAATTTGCATCGTTGATAGTGCCTCAAGTCATCAAATCCACTTCTTATTGATGTCGCCCCTTTAATGTTACCGAATCTCATTAAAATAGGCTGCATTAACACTACGTTTTGGGATTACCATCGTAATATATCCTCGTGTTGTCGATGATGAATATTGTTAATGTCTACGAAGATGGGATGACGATCAATGCCACTTTAATCCAACACTTCCATCAACTAGCGAGAAGTTCCAATCATCCGCATCGAGAGTCATCAACTTTGATACTATCATATATGAAGTCGCTCTTTCACAACACTGCCCAGTGTCGACGTCTCTCCTCATTAATGATTGGTGCTGCCCTTTATTTATGCCATTCAACGGCGAAGCTAATGCCAAGTGGCATCATTGGCGTTGCGAAGCCAAGCTTCCTAAAGACATTGGAGGTGGTATGGAGCCATACTAGCAATATAAATATAGATCTAAGGGCATGCAATTGGGGGCGATTTTTTCTGCTCTTTACTCTTGAAATCAAATTCTTGTAAATCCTAAATCAAATTGGGAACAAAATCTATTTAACTATAATCATGCATAATTTATATGAACAAAAACTTGGACTCGCCTCTTATTTTGATTATGCCTTTTTGAACATTAATGACACGAACGAGCATATGATCGAATCCTTAAATCCAAAACCCGATATGATTTTTTTCAAAGAAGTATTGTACTGTGACAGTCGATTATATGCACATATATATCTTTCCCAATGCATATGGACGTTGGTCCTTGTATATAAAAACGAATCACATGGCCCATTGATGAACTTGATGGACTACTGCACAAATATGCTTCTTTTCTTCTTCGCCTCTATGAACATATAGCATGACATGGACCTTTAGAGAATATCACCACCAAAGCTCATATGGGTTCTTAAACATATTGGCTCCAATATATTTTCAAGGATCTCGAACACCATGTTCCAAGGAAACATATGAACTTTATAATAATTCATCTCATAGGCCTATTGGTATCATAAACCCATCCTTTAATGATTCCATCTCGCTTTAAACTTTAAGTTCCAAATTGTTTCTTGAAAAAATTATTTGGTCAACATCAATTAGGCCAAGCCTTATCATGCTTGAATCAAGGATAAAATTGTCACAGTTAGCATCATTGGTGTTATACCATTTTTTGGTCTAACAGTCACACTATCTACATCAATAAGTTAACTTTCATAGGAGAATAAAGGATGTATGTTCTAGTTACCCATGGAAAAACAAAGAGGGCATGCTTAATACTACTGTAAACTAAATAAATGCTATGTTTTTTATTTTTTCGAACATTCAACATGATCGTCCATCAAACGATGCACATCTGAAATGCCCTGTTGAACCTAGACCAAGTTGAATTGTTTTTACTTCAACCAAGCCTATACGAATTAGATAGTAAGTGACATATGGATTTCTTTGTGATACCTAGAAGTGTTTAACATCCAAAAAAGTGTATGTTTGATTTTTGTGTGGATTTACGTTATTACCAGATTGTTTGTTAACGGGTTAGACTATGTTTACCTAAATCTTTGTGTATATGTAAGTTAGTCTATATTTACCTAACTTACGTCCATGTTTATGTTTACAGGATAATCTATGTTTAGCTATGTCCATGGTTTAGTCTCTTCCTAACTAACTCCTATTTTGGCCATGAGATCAATACATGTTTAACTAATTCTCCTTTTCCTTTTTTATGTATATCGATGGGTTAGTACATGTTTAACTAACTTTATCGTACGTTTAATGTTGTTAAGTATATGATAGTGATCCCCATACTACGTTTATTATGATGAACTAACTCTGTAGATACAAGTAAGATAGGTTAAGATATATCAAGTTATAGTTTTGATATGATGTTTATTTAATCATGTTAGCAGTATATACGCGGTAATATTTTTTCTCACCTGACACGTGTGTCTGACCTCCCTCCTCACACACTATAAGTTAACAAATTAGCTTTGTAGTGTATGGTGTTCTAAGATGGTGACCATGAAGACGTTTACATATGTTACCCTTTATTTATATACATTATATGTATGGTGTGACAATGTATGTATATATAAATACTATGAATGGCTTGTGTTATATGTAGAAGGGATTTGTTTATTTCATCTACATTGTATTTTTATCCATTTTGCTATGAGTTCTGAAAGATATAATTTGTTTATTCACCTCTCTATATTCTAGTGTATTGATTTGTTTTAAACTGATTTGGCTTTTCATTTTACAATGTAAAATTTTATGGCCGTGAAAGGTCGTTTGTTACATTTGGTATCAGAGCTTAGGTCAGGACGTCTAGAGAGAGCGTATTTGTGTGTATGCATATATATACATATATATATATTTGAAATTAGGTTAATTTTGATCAAGTCATTTTCAGCAACCTAAGCCGCATACATTTAGTACAAGTACAGATATTAAATTTTTAACTCATACAAATTATTATTTAACTTGTTACTCTCCAGATCTGACTTATCTTCTCTCTATTGTCTTCTGTATCCTTCATCTTTCATGGTGATCAATAGCTTCCATAGCTCATAAATAGGTTTTCTGCCATTTCCATCCTTCGATCCCTTGATTCAGACATGCCTTCTCCTTGTACCGTGCTCCTGGTACATATCTTCTCACTTATCCTTTTAGCAAACATTTGCATGTCTATCATAGCAAACTTACTTCTCTTGAATTTTCTCCACCTTATGGAATATTCTTTTGTACCGCTCCTTTAACACACTCAATATAGTAACTGTCAGAGAATTCAACTCATTTTGCATACCTGATTTTACAATGACAATGAGGATAATTTACTAAGTGCACTATCCTATCTGCCTAAGCAAACATTCGATTGTCACTTAGAAGATTATTTTGATTATCACAAAATAGATCAAGACTTATTCCTGAACTATCCAAAGAAAACCTTACTCTCAAACTTTATTTTAAAATATCTATATCTTAAAATATCTTTAGAAAATACTTTTGCTATTTTCCATAGTTATTTGGAATTTATCAAAGCTACCAGACTTTAACATTCTCAAAAGCATTTTCATTTTTAAAACACATTTAATAGTTCTGATTTGTAAAATCATCTCTTTTAATTCATCTTATAAAACTATATGAAGATTTTCTTTTAATAAACACCTTTATTAAAACTCAATTTTTAACCTTACAAATCGTCGAACGCCTTATAGTAAATTTGTGAAACATAATTCACAAGGTACTCGATTCAATGTTCTTACAAATTCTATCTACCTAAACCATGATGGAAAAGGGAAATCTACCATTAAATTTGACAATAGTCAATGCTCAAAACTGGACGAGCAGATGAGTTAAACCATAAATGCTAATAACTTAAATATTCATAAATCCTAACCTATTCTGCTCATAGTTAACTTCACAGATTTTTAAAATCATCATTTTTTATATATAGAAAATATATTCCATTTAATATTATTTCATTTACCAAATTTAAAACAATATTATGTCAATTTAATTATTCAAGTGTTTAGGAAATCCCTATCGATAACGTTGATCAGGCGCATTGACCAGAATTCTTAAGCCACTTAAAGGGTCAAACAACACAATATAAAACATTTTATTCACTAAAAGTATGCACACACACATATATATGTACGCATGTATGTATGTATATGTATTATGCTCATACTCATTCTAGGGCACTACTCACCCTATTTATAATGAGTTTACCCCACCAAAGCCTAGGTGTTCACTCAACCTCGCTTTGATACTAAATGTAATGATCCGCCTTTCTTACTACAAAAGACGACACTTAATGCATCCTCCGTATTCGTGTATCAATCATTTAGTCATTCGAAAGATGGGTCATTAGGGGTGAAAGAAAAAAAAGATAGAAGGGAGAAACTAAACAACGTAGAATCTCACAATGCAACAGAACAATTTATATTTCCCAACATAATATATTGCAAATTCATTTCAAAAATGTTACATCAGCGTCATACTAATAAAAATTCTAAGTTAGGAAAGTTATAACAGTTTGTTGCTACTTAATTGATACCACATAAATATGATATTGTGGAAGACAAAGTAATATCTAGCTACCGATGAAGCACCTGCTCCAAGCTCCTTTAAATGAATCTGTAGAAAAACCTGATTTACTTGGCCGCCCATTCAAATTTTAGCACCTAAAAGTTTAAGAAAAGAAAATAAATTTTGGGTCAGACATGGGTTTAGTGTGAGTAAAGCATAAGTCTTTAACTTTATAAAAACCTTTAAATCAAAGGCATTTCGTAAGACCATGCCACATATAAACACGAACATGTTTTTACCTTACGATAACCAAAACGTTTTCTATGAAAATCCAGCGATATTATAATAATGTACCTGTTTTCAAATAAATATCAAAATAGCTGAAATTGTTTCCATATTAAATTCTAGCATACTAGGCTCTACAATAAAAACTGTAAAGGCACATATTAAAGATTGGATTCCATACTATGGCAAGGTAAGAGACTACCTTCCGATGGTATACCCCTAGAAAATGCACTGGAGTCTGACAAGAGCTTCTTGTACCCCTACTACACAGAGCCGGCTGCCCCTATAACATGACCAGCCGGATTACCTCATCCATTTTTGACACTGAGGCCTTATACTACCAAGGTGTTTGCATGCAAAACAACTCGAATATGGACAGTATAGATTGGGATGGAGGCTCCCAATGGTACCTGACCACATAGCTCTGCCGCATACCCTCTTTTTTCCATTTTTCGGTTTGTAAGGCTCGCGACGTCATGACTTTACCTTCTCCTAGAAGACCATCTTGGAATGCTAATACTGCCCTCCAGGCAGCAATGCAGTGCCAACATTCATCCATGCAAGTTCGTTCTGGGACTGAACAAAACACCTGAGAGCTCCGTCTTGAATCCCTTAATCTTTAAGATGTCTTTACTTCGAAACACTTGAGTTGGATTGAAGTGATTTTTGGATAACATATCCGATCCCGGTCTCTTCGAAACAACATTCGATGGTTTTCGGTAAACTCAACCCCAGTTCTTTAGGAAATAAATAGTCAAAGATAAGAGCGGAAATCATCTCCTTACTATTAGTGGATGGATATCCTTACCATTTTCCTAGGAGAACGAAATGAGATTTATATGCACAATACACCATCACCGGAGATGACTGTGCCATATAACTCAGTGTTTCTCCTAGATATTTCCAAAGTTGCATTTTGGGTCCAAATTTGATAGTCAGTTATTTAAATATCAAAGAAACAAACAGCAACCAATTCTATTTGAGATTTATTTATCCATAGCAACCACTAAGCCTAAAAAATCCTTATTTATTAAACCTCTTTTCAAAATGCATGTTTAAAACGTTCATATACTTATCTCCCAGACATAAGTATATACACAAAACATTTGTGAATAACTTCCTACTTCTAAAATATGTTAATAAGAACTAAGCAAATGTTGTTTAAATAGGAGTAAGGACAACCCTAAATACTATTCCGTCGGTGTTAAGTATGGAACAGATGTTCCATACCACCATTTTTGAAAAGTCAGTTTACAGAAACCCAGATCTCAAATTCTTTTTATACATCTTCTGATAAATCCTTTTTAATCAAATCATTTCATTCATGAAATCTCTTTTACTTGAAATTCAAATCCATTTCAAAATACTTTCCAAAAATCCCACAATCATTTATAAACCGTTTTATAATTATTCAAATCATTTATAATAATTGCTTCCATAAATATCCAAACTTTTTATATAAATTTCTTATAAATATCCAAACATTTTTATAAACTGCCTTTACGAATATCCAAATTGTTATCCCGCCTTTTTAGCATGGCCGTGATACCAAAAGATTGATTGAAAACCAAAGATAGTTCGTCTCAAAGATTGGTTATACATTACTTCGCTATGGATATCGATTAATTTTGTTCGAGTCCGGATCAGGCCACAATTGACCAGACATGACAAGCAAGACCATAAAAGCCAGCGTTTCAAATTTCAGGTTAATCGGAGTTTGTATGAATGAGATATGATCGATACAAGTTGGAGAAAATATACTGTTCGAATCCATCAAATTCGTATCCATCAGAAGGTCAAGGTGATGGCCACTCGCACCGATCAGATTCATATCCATCAGGATGAGTCCGCCTCGATCAATTCGAATCCATCACGTTCGAATCGATCCACCATCACTGTTCGAATCCGTTGAACTCGTCACTTCGTATCGATCAGGGATCTCTCACTTAGTAGCCTTGTTCGCATAAATTGCATCGGCCAACTTTGTATCCATCGGCAAGCATTTGTTCGAATCGATTAGGGTACGCCACTTCGTATCCATCGAAGGAGTATGCTTGCTCGTATCGATCAACCCAAATTTATTGTTCGAATCCATCGGGGGTTGTTAGTTCGTATCCATCGATCGTACCCATCACGTTTGATCGATACGAACAAGGCCCTTTTTATCGATACGAACAAGCCTACCTCCATCGATACGTATTGGCAACTGTTATCGAATCGAACAAGGCAACGGTCATCGATACAAACGAGGCGAAGTTCATGGATGCGACACGGTCAACTCGGAGCAAAAGGCGGATCGATGCGAGATGTGCACGCCACGTCGTCTCGAAGTCACGTGCATCCATCGATTCGAAGACTTGGATTCGAAGTGATCGACTCGAAGCAAACAGCCACCCGAGAAATTTCAACTCGTATCGATCATATCTCACAAACCGCTGATCCAAATGCTATGAAATTTTTACAAGATCTTACGGGCAAGCTAAAGAACAATCCTGCCAAGTTTCAGCTCGATTGGATCATTTTTTGATGGATATGAAATTTTTTCATATCGATCACAGATCGAGTCGAAACTTGGTGGGGTCGGTCGCGTGGGCACACTCACGTGCCAGAAGAAGTCTCTCGAAGTTTGAGCATGATATCGACCTCCTATGTTTATAAATAGCCATTGAAGCCTACAGAAAAGGGATCTTTTGACTATTCGAGATGGTCAGGCGAGCCATGAGGGGCGGATTAGTAAATAAAGATCTTGAAGATTTAAATAGGAGTCCCTTTTCTCTTGTGATTAGCATGGCTAGGAACCCACCAGAGTTCAAGTTACCATTAGTGGAGATGTACGATGGAAGTACAGACCCCGCAGTCCATCTGACAAAGTATATGAGGCACATGGAAGTGCTGGGGGCATCACAGGAAGTCATGGCCCGGTGCTTTCCAATGTATCTGATAGATATCGCAGCACTATGGTTTAGGCAATTGGAGAGCAACTCCATAGGAACGTGGGCTGATTTAGCCAAGAGGTTCATGAGGCAATTCATGGTTCATATCGCAATACCCAAGAATGTGATGAGTTTGGAATCTTTAAAGCAGAAAGCTGGGGAGTCTTTGAGGAATTTTCTGACGTGATTTAATGCGGCAGCATCATCGGTGGATCGACCGGATCCATCCATGGTTATGATGGCAGCTGCGTCCAGAATAGCTGATGGCACAAAGTTCAAAAATTCATTAACTATGGATCCGCTTATGGATCTAGGAGAATTCTATCACGAGGCAGAAAAGTTTTTGCGATTGGAAGATGCTAGTGCAAAAAGAGAAGAAGGAATCGACTTTTACGCAATCAAGGCCGGAAATCCACCTGGAAAGGGTGTCGAGACTGGTAAAGGGAAACGATAGGCTGAGAATAATGATGACAGGTCAAAGCGGCCACGGAGGGAGTTGTGATTCACAACTTATTCTGAGCTGAATGAGAGTTTAGAACGAATCTATCAGGATACCAGAGAGCCGGTTCCCTATCATAGACCAATGCGAAGGGATCCAACTGTTGACAAGAGGAAATCAGACAAACATTGCTTATTCTACGAACTGAACGGTCATAACACTAACGATTGTAGACATCTGAAGGATGAGGTGGAAGGGCATATCAGGAACGGTAGGCTACTTCAGTATGTGAGGACGCGATCTCCAGCGGTGGAGCCAGAGCAATCACCGTCTACATCAGCTAGGGGTGACCCTGAATATGGACACCGGATGGTTATCAATTGATTGATTGATTGAAATAACGATGAACAAGTCGTAACTTCTCACTAACACGGTTAAATCATTTACATATGTATGAGATCGTGAACGATCCACGGGCATGCTCTAAATGACTACTAACGCCATCATAGTAAGAGTTTACACTTTGACATCCATGCCTTGCTTCTGTTTTGTTTTGGTTTGGACATTTGGACTTAGTTTGTTTGGACATTTCTGTTATGGAATTCGTGTGAGCGCTGCTTTAATATTTGCAATACTGTGAAAGAATTTACTTGTATACACATTTGATCGCGAACGGTCCACAAGCACACCTTGTATGGCGACGAACCCCCAAGTCTTTGATTCAGAGATTCACCCGAACATGATATCTGACTCTAGTAATGCCATGTGCCCCTCAATATTCGATCGCGAACGATCACAATATGCCTCGAATGGCACCCGATCGCAAACGGTCACAATTCACTTAGTATGATATCCAATTGCGAACGATCACATTCTGCCTCGTGTGGCATCTGACCGCGAACGGCCAATATTCGTCAAGAACGACAACCGATCGCGAACGATCGCAAATCGTCTGGAACGACATCCAACCTCAAACAACCGCCCTTCGTTTGAAGAGGTATCTCGACCACGAACGGTCAACATTTGCCGCGAACGACATCCGACCGCGAACGGTCCCATTTCATCATCTGCCACGAACGGCATCCGACCACGAACGGTCCCATTTCATCATCTGCCGTGAACGGCATCCAACCGCGAACGGTCCCATTTCATTATCTGCCGCGAACGGTCCCATTTCATCATCTTCCGTAAACGGCATCCGACCGCGAACGGTCCCATTTCATCATCTGCCGCGAACGGCATCCGACCGCGAACAGTCCCATTTCACCATTTGTCGCGAACGGCATCCGATCGTGAATGGTCCCATTCCATCATTTGTCGCGAACGGCCTCGAGGCGAACGGTCCCATTTCACCTCAATTGGCATACGATCCCGAACGATCCTCATTCGAGGTCATATGAAACTATCGAGTTCTTTACAGGTTGTTGACAGGATATGAACATCCAGCTTATGGCATTACAAAACACACCATCCTATCGCAAGGCATGTTTTGAGGGGCAAGTGTTATCCCGCCTTTTTGGCAAGACCGTGATACCAAAAGATTGATCGAAAACCAAAGATAGTTCGTCTCAAAGATTGGTTATACATTGCTTCGCTATGGATATCGATGAATTTTGTCCGAGTCTGGATCAGGCCATAATTGATCAGACATGACAAGCAAGACCATAAAAGCCAGCATTTCAAATTTCGGGTTAATCGAAGTTCGTATGAATGAGATATGATCGATGCAAGTTGGAGAAAATATACTATTCCTGTCCATCAGATTGATTGGTTCGAATCCATCAAATTCATATCCATCAGAAGGTCAAGGTGATGGTCCACTCGCACCAATCAGATTCGTATTCATCAGGATAAGTCCACCTCGATCAGTTCGAATCCATCACGTTCGAATCGATCCACCATCACACTGTTCGAATCTGTTGAACTCGACACTTCGTATCGATCAAGGCTCACTCACTTAGCAGCCTTGTTCGCATAAATTGCATCGTTCGACTTCGTATCCATCGGCAAGCGTTTGTTCGAATCAATCAGGGTACGCCACTTCATATCCATCGAAGGAGTATGCTTGCTCGTATCGATCTACCTAAATTTATTGTTCAAATCCATCGAGGCTTGTTAGTTTGTATCCATCGATCGTACCTATCACGTTTGATCGATACGAACAAGGCCCTTTTTATCGATACGAACAAGCCTACCTCCATCGATACGTATTGGCAACTGTTATCGAATCTAACAAGGCAACGGTCATTGATACAAATGAGGCGACGTTCAAGGATGCGACACGGTCAACTCGGAGCAAAAGGCAGATCGATGCGAGATGTGCGCGCCATGTCGTCTCGAAGTCACGTGCATCCATCGATTCGAAGACATGGATTCGAAGTGATCGACTGGAAGCAAACAGCCAACCGAGAAACTTCAACTCGTATCTATCATATCTCACAAATCGCTGATCCAAATGCTATGAAATTTTCATAGGAGCTTACGTGCAAGCTAAAGAACAATCTTGCCAAGTTTCACCTCGATTGGATCATTTTTTGATGGATACGATATTGTTTCGTATTGATTACAGATCGATTCGAAACTTGGTGGGGTCGATCGCGTGGGCCCACTCACATGCCAGAAGAAGTCTCCCGAAGTTTGAGCACGATATCAGCCTCCTACGCCTATAAATAGCCCCCTGAAGCCTATAGAAAAGGGATCTTTTGGCTGTTCGACGTCCATACTCTGCCGGATTCAATTCTATATCTTACTATCATCGCTGTATTCAAACTTCAAAGCTATAATCTACTGTAACCTACTGTAATAGATTGAAACCATCAAGTGAATCAATAAAGTCATAAGCTTTAGAGCGGACGTAGCAAGATTGTCGAACCACTATAAATCCTGTGTTGTTTACTGCTTTCTACTGAATTTTCTGAGTGATTTACATATTTATTATTCGCTTGAGATCTGTGATTGTGAATTATCAAATATTGGGTGTTTGTGACCAATTTTGGCGCAAACACAAATCATTTTCTAAAACTTCTTTTATAAATGCCCAAAATCATTTATTAAACTTTTTTATAAACCCTTATATTTAAACAACTTTCTAAATAACCTTAAATCACATTAGGTTCCTTTAATAAGCAAATCCATTTTATAAATCTCCCTTATTTATGAAATCTTCTTTGCTTAAAAACTCAAATCCATTTACCTATATTACCTTATAAATTTCCAAATTCATTTATAAAACTCTTAATAAAAACTTTTTTTCTAACATGGAAAACTATTCTTATTAGTTTAAAACATATTTAGTAAACCATCTATCAAATCATTTTTTAAACATCTTCTTCAAAAAGAAACAACTTTGAAACTATTTTCAATAAGGAAAAATGTAATATTTATCCTTACAAAATCAAATGGAGGCTTAGCAAGCACAATGGTGATTTTAATTTGATTTTACTTATCCATTTTAATATGGCACCACATAACAACAGGTATATAAGTAGTCAGTACATAACAATTAATTAACTTAAACAAGTATCTAAGTTAATTGTAATAGCATAATAGTGTTTTTTCTCCTATTGGATGTCATTCAGTTTCCCTAATCATATAGGATTACCTAAGGGTAAGCGATACAGAAATCTCTTAATTTAAAAACAAACTCGAAAGGAAAATAGTTTAAAACAAAACCGATTACTTAATCTAAAAGCAATTTCAAAATAATTCAAACCTTTGTAAATGAGAGTCAAATCCTTATTAATAGTAATTAACTCTCATTAAGATAATTAAACCTGATTAAACATAATTAACTTTAATCAAAGATTAATTAAACAAAACATACTTTTAAAATAATAATTAATTAATAATTATCTTAAATAATTAAATAATTAATTAATCCTTAATTAATATTTAAATAATACTTAACTTTAATTAAGTAACAAATCGTGATTAACTTAAGTGATTAACACTTAAACCATAATTAACAAATGATTAAGTACTAATTACCTTAATCAATTAATTAATCATTAAATAATTAAATAATTGTTCTCTGATTATAAAATTAAAGTTAGAAAATATTTTTTTTAAAGATTCTAAGTTAAAACAATTTTAGATTAGAAAAATAGTTAGATTTTTCGAACTGCGCATATAGCGACGGTCGATATACGGATCCGTAATTTCAAAACTTGGTTTTTAAGAAAATTAACTTCAAAACTCTATTTTCACACTTTAAAACTTATAAAAAAGTTATAAAACACTTCCTAAAAAGTTTCTAGGTGGAAACAAGTTTCGGATTTGGAAATAGTTTAGTTTTTGCAAACTGCACATATAGCGACTATCGCTATACGAACCCGAAATTTCAAAACTTGAAAATTTTATTTTCTAACTTGTAACTCTTTTCTTCTTTAAAAAATGAAAATAAACTTTTGAAACCAAAACCAAAGATTTAAACTAAAAAAAAATTTCACTTTGAAAACAAAAATCATACTTTCGTCAAAAAGCGGATTTCTACGTTGCCTTTAGTTAGCGAATCGCTACCTTTGTGTCATAAACCCACATACAACACATACGACATTCCATCATAATATCACATGAATATTACATCATCATCATAAATAAAATATTACTTCACAATACTAATTAACTTTTCCAATATTCAAGGTAAAATATTTATCGCCTACTCAAACTTCGGCATAAGCAACCAATAACAAATCAACATATATGCATGCACAAAAAACATATAATACTAATAAATACTTAAGCAACATTTTAACTCATAAATTTTGCAACTTTAAAATTTAGTAACTTGAGTTCTAAATACACGAGCTTTACTCACCAAAATGAATCGAAACTAAGCCTAACTTCCACCGAACTTGAATATTATCCTAGCAAACCGCCTTGACTTGAAAAATATGACTTTGTCTGGCCTTGGAGGGACAAATTTGGTTCAACCTTGGCTAGTAGTGGGCTTGTCCTAGGTTAGTTCTGGGATGATGGAAATTGTTTTGGAGAGGAGTGATATTCAAAGTGAAGTAGGAAGGCTTAAACTTGATTTTAGAAGTGTATGCACAAAATTTTAACTTAAGAATTTAGCTAAGAAGCCATGGATGAATGAATGGAGATATGAAGAGGGTATTAGGAAGTGAAGAAGGAGGATGTAAAGTAGAAAATATGAGAAGGAGATGGAGTATATATAGGTATAGAAAACAAGAAATTACCAAACTAACCCTTTATATATAATAATATATATTCTGTCATGAAAACATGGAAGCACATACTCCTCCCCACCCTACTATACACGTTAACACCCTGATTCCCTCCTCCTCCATGCTTTGTCTACTTCCTAGGTGTATTTAGGTAATGGGTTTTGTACTTCCTTAGGTCCTAGGTCACCATTCACCACTATTTGCACCACACTTCGTTAATTAATGTCGCATCATTACATAATTAACTAAATCCTACTTTAAAATCCTAATTTACTCTCAAGTTAATTATATGACATGAGTGAATATGTGTGCACATACACACAAGTGTGCACAACGTTTTATGATGACTTTCGGGTTCGAACAGTCGAAATTTCGAAAAACGTTCTTTGGTCATATTTTCTATTTTTATTTGAACTATTTATATTGGTAAACAAATTTTGAAAACTATTTTATCTTCATTATTAAATAATTAAAATAGATTTAGTTGCTAATAAAAATTTGTTTATTGATTGTATAAAATATATTTAAATAGCCTATTTCAAAGTGGCAAAATCCTGGGTCGTTACAAATCTATTTTACCATCATTTGTTATTGTTTAAAGGATTCATATTATTTTTAATTTATAAAACCTATTATTTGAAAATTTAAAATTTATTAAATATTCACAAATCAAGGCGGTAAAATTCTGGGTCGTTACAAGGAAGAGAATAAGAAATTTTTTAAGAAATTTTGAAGATGAAGAAGAACCAGAAGAAGATGAAGGCTAGATTTCTAAAACGAAATGAATGAATTTTGGCTATGTATCTATGTTATAATATTAATATTGAATAGGGAATAGTTAATACTTAAGCCCTTTCCACTTTTGTCCCTCCATTTCTCACTAAGATTGATCATGCTTCTGCCACATGTATTCCCATGATGAACCATCGTGACATAGGGGTTTCCTTCGCTTACCTTTTAATGCCTAACCCTATTTTTCATTTTGGGTACAATCAGTCGGCTTCTATTTGAAAGGGGCACCCTCAGCTCACCGTCGTCATCGGGTTACTCCACCTGCCACTACTCGTGTTTGATGTGGCAATTTCGCCTCCTTTTCCACGTAAGTTCCTCTGGCTGTAGTGCACTTGCACTAAGTGCATCTAATAGGTGGCCTAGTTTTTTTGTTCATCGAGCCAACTACGCTCTGCCTTTGTTGCCCAATCGTCTATCCTACTTTGGGTAAAACTCCTAATTTGTTGGTTTTCATGATTCAATTTTTTATTCATCGAAACTTTGTGTATTTGAACTATATTTTCCCCCAATTTCTACCTACCTGATATTTCAACCATGCCTTTCATTTAGCATGAGTTTCAGGCGTTGCTATTTGTCATATATGCTTTATAAGCACAAATTTAGATAGGTGAGTAGTACGTTTAAGGGTCGTTAGACATCAACAATTCTGAAATATTTATTGGTTATAATCGCTTAATCATTTTAATAAGTTGATTGGTTCTGATATGCATTAACTTTATGAGTTTAGACTTGAATTGTGTAAATCATCATTAGATAGGGGATTAGTATTTTTAAGGGTTGTAATATATTAGCAGGTCTGAAATATTTATTATTTATAATCGGATTAATCATTTTAATAAGTTGCTTGGTTTTGATATGCATTAACTTCATGAGTTTAGCCTTGAATTATGTAAATCATCACTTTTTGGTCATACTTGATCTAAACTTTTTTCATATAAAGACTTAATATTTTGAGGTAGCACTACATTCAATAATATCTCTGTATCTACTCTCATTGTTATGATTAATGAGAAAAGAATTTCAAGCTAATGAGGTAGGTTTAGATAACATTGAAAAGGTACTTTTTAACTTCAAATTTTTGCTTATTTTCTCGTCTGTAACTTTGTTGTATTTTAGAGAAATGTTTATTCATGCACAACAACTTTGTTTTCTTTCCTTTATATCTGATGCTAGGTCATTTTTAGGGACTAATGCCTTAAACAAGTAAGTTCATAGAAACAACATATCCATAGTTTTTCTTTCTATGATTAGAGCTTGTGTAAAAATAAGAAGACTGTTATGCTCCTAATCCATATAAAAGGAATTGATGTTCTGTAATTAAAGGGTTTGTAAAATATGATCTAATAATGACAATTCTTACTCGCTAATCTAACGGTCAAATGATGTTATGGGTGGTGAGGCTTTGATTAGGTCATCACTAACATGATATGAAAACTCTTAAACCTAAGATGAAATTAATTTATTTTTGAAGCTAAATGGGACGATCTTTATTTAAAGATAATAAGTATTCCTTACATAGTAATTAATTGTACTTTCATTATTTCATTTCTCTACATGAAAATGGGAATAAGAAAGATTTTGATTGCTAAGCAAGCAAAGTTTTATTATCAGCATCTATGGTGTTACTAAACAAAGTTGTTTTATGTTTTTTTCCATGTTTGAGTGGTTGAGACAAATTATAAAGATAATGGTCATAATAGTTTTTAAACGTGCTCTTTATTTATGATGTCCTGTTTCAATTGCTGCTCAAGTTTGATATTAGTACCATTTATGGACATAAATCGAACCTTTTTCATATTGTAAAATATTTTTCATATAAAATAAGAAGTAATATATTTGGGTCAATTCATGTATAAAAATATATTAGAACATGTTTGTTTAATCCAAATTGGTGTGTAATAGTTATTTATTGGCCTTCGATATGAGTTAGTTGAAACAGTTAGTTATGTGGTTGGACAAATTGTTTTTCAATTCTGTTTGTATGTTCAAAGCAAGTTTTTTAAATGTCCTTCAACTACATCATATTTCCAATATGGTAGTCCTACTTATTTCACAAAAACTATCAGACTGCGAGGATGTCATTTTATATCAAAACAGGATAAAAAAGAGAGAACAAACAACCATTTGTTACCCTTTATATCAATAGGAAACAACCAAGATTACTCGGATGATAACCTTTAATCAACTTAGGTTCACCGAATTTTCCAATTACTCAGGTACATGATATTTTCATGCTTACATGATTGATTTGTTTATATAGAAAGCTTCTGCTGCTTTGATCATTTCAAAGTAATTGAATATGGTATTTTTCCATACCTTTAATCACAAAGGACCATGGCCGTAAAATGAGAACAATAAGATTTAAAGGCTTGCTAAAACAATTTGGAATAACATATGAGAAGGAGTTATTTTGGCAAACCATAGTACCTAGAAGTTTATAATTTTTAGGAGATGGTTACAGTTTGTATTATTTTCTTCAAACTGGTTATTACAATGTTGTTTTTTGGCGAAATGACTCGCAACTTTCAATATCTAACCTTCCAACATACATTGCAGAAAAATAATCAAACCTTACTATATCGGTATTCAATAACTAACATTAGACTTCTATAGTTCTTGGAAGAAACCAAGGAAAAAACCAAATAAATTTATATTGATACAATAATATCAATGGTTAATATTCACTTAACTATTGATGTCCCAGTTCATAATTGTCTGTAAACTACGTAGTTGCTAATTCTATATTATGCTTTATTTTTTAATGTTTTGCCACTGCCTATTATCGCAATGTTGATTTCGGATAACAAATTGCCCTTTGTCTACTGTCAAAATTTTCCTAGCTGCATGTATCTTGCTACGAATTACATAAACCACACTGACATACATGATATTTTTAATAGTTTTACAAACAAACCACCAGTTAAAAGTGCAATGCACCACTGCCCTTACTGTAGCGAACTTGTATTTTGACAATGAAAATCGACACTAATACGTCCAAGTATTGCGTGCCGAGCATTCAAGTGCTAAAAGACCAATTGCTATAGGAAAGAAAGAAGGTAGGAATAAGAAGAAATTAAACAATCATGGAATCTCACAATGCAACGGAATAACATATACTAATAAACATAATTCTTTACAAAGTCATTTCCAAAATGATACATCAAAGTCACTATAATACAAATTCTACCCCAGGACAGTTATAATAGCCTGTCTCTATCTAACTGATACAGTATACATATAAACAACAGAAATAAGATAATAACTAGTTGTCGATGAAGCCTCATGCTCCCAGCTTCTCCAAAATGCATCCATGGAAAACCCGAACTACTTGGCTGCCCATACAAACTTGAGCACTAGAGAGTTTTAGGGAAAGAAAATAAAAACTCCAGGTCAGACATGGTCTAGAGTGAGTAAATTCGAAAAAACTTAATTATTGCTTTTAAAAACTCTTTAAAAATAAAGGGTATCTCGTAAGACTACGTTGCACATAAACACGGACGGGTTTTTACCTTAGGATAACCAAAATACTTTTATAGAAAATCCAATGACAATATAATAATGTCTAACGGTTCAAGTAAATATATAACATAGCCGAAATTGTTAAGTTATTAAATTCCAGCATGATAGGTATACAACTAAAATTGATCGCACTTATTGAAAGTTGGGTTTCCATACAATGACCGGGCTACTGGGGTACCGTCGGCCATAGTTCATCTCTAGATAAACATACCAAGAACCTCGCCTAGATTCCCTGCTAACACAGGACTAGCCTACCCCTTGTTGGATAATACTGAATACATCACCACCACAATTGGGATTAGCAACCGTACCGAAGCATACAAAATGGGTCAAATATCGATTCTAGATTTGGTGATGACATACCCTAATAGGCGTGATGTGATATCCCGGAATTTCACACGCAATTTAAATATGATAATCTATATAATAAATTAATTTAAATTGATAAATTTGTTATTTTATTCAATAGCTAATAAATGAATGGTAAATATAAATTTATTTTAATTAAAAACTAATACATATATAAGGAATTGAATGTGTTAAAATTTTATTCATACCAAATTTGATTTTGAATTGGATTTTTAGAATTCAATTTGTGTTGAATTGATTAAAGGATTTAAATTATGTTAATTTTTATTCTACAAATTTTACTTTGAATTTTGAAGAATATTCTCATGATTTTAATTATGTTATAACATTTGTTTTATCTTCATTCTTTAAAGGAAATTTATTTTATAAGAATTTAAAATTTAAATTTATATAAGAAAATCATTTAAGAAAACAATTTTAATTTCTTTTTGCATGAGAAAACACTTGTTAACATTTAAACCTATTAATAAAACATGTGTTAGAAATTTAAGTATTATTTTGACAAGTGTCATAATTTAGATTTTCTTTTCTTTAAATTTTATAAAACAAATTCTTAAAAGACATTCATGCATACTTTCTCATTTTATTAAAACAAATTTTACATTTCCTTCTCTTCAAAAATCTGAACTTCTTCAATCTTTGCATATTCAACCAATTTCTGTAACAATCTTAAGTTTTTATCATCTATTAATTCAAGCTTGAGGCATCTTCAAAGCAACAACATCAAGTGGTTTCAGTTTTTAAAGTCTGTAGTTCATATCTTTTTCCAGCAGTTTGAATCTTCACATCAGAAAAAAAAAGGTGAGTAAATTCTTAAATCAAACCTTAAAGTATAAAAGTTGTATGTTGAATGTTAGTTATGAAATGCTTGCATGTCTTTTATTCTGTGGAGTATTTGTTTACAGTTTTAAAATTTGACTGTGCATGTTATAAGAAAAACCTCTGTTATTTCAAGTTCAAAGCAAACTTCAGAACAAACTTCAAATTTAAAAACTGTAAGATGATGTTGAGTTAACATCTTCTAATATAGAAGTTAAATTCAATATGAATTTAAGTGAAAGAAATAAATTTGTATAAGAAACAGTTAAATGTCTGTAGAAAGTAAATATGCAGTAAAACAAAATTTTAGCATATACATCTTGTTAAATTTTAATGAATCAAATATGTATACTGAATCTAAAATGCAAAATATGAATTTTAAGCCTGAAATCAAAAAATTTAACATACAAATGAATTTGAATTTTTAAATTTACTGAATTTGGGACTTTTGTCAAATTCATAAGATTGGGTTGATTTTAAGTTTTGAAATTTAAACAGAAGCTATGTTAGATGTTGTATAACACTAGAAAAATAGTGATTGATTTTATTTTGCAATATGGAATTGGGAATTTGGGTTTGTTGGGTTTGGGGTTCTGTTTTTTAGAGCTTAATAAATTCGATCGCATGAAGTATTGGGTTGATCGAGCTGGGGTTGGTTTGAGGTGGAGTAGCGTTTGGGTGTTGCGCACGTATGGCTGGAGTTTGGTGGCTCAAGGTGGTCGACATTGCCGTGGGTGATGGGGTTTTCCAGACGTCTGCAGTTCGACATTGGGTTCGAACAACCCATTTTGCATTCGAGTTGAATAAGCATGATTTGAGGGCCGAAGTCGAGTGGGTGGTCGAAGTGTGGTTTGCGCGTGAGGTCGGCGGTGGCGATGGTGGCGCTGAGGTCTTGTGCATGTGCACGAGGCAGTGTGTGTGTCAGTGGGGTTCTTCCCGCGTGCGTGGGTTTGCAGCTCGAAGCGCCTCTCGCGTTAGGATCGTGTTGATCGCGTTTTGTGCTCGAGTGTGTGTGTGTTGTGCTCATGGGTGAGTGTTGGGTTCAGGATAGTTGAGGGAAGGTAGGGGGAGATGGAGCTGGTTTGTGTTAGCTTGGGTTTTGGGCCGGGCTTTAAGCATATTAATGAAGACAAAGTTTAAGTTTAATTTGAAACTTCAATTTTGTTTTAAGTTTAAAGTTTAACACTTATATTATCTCTATTTTGTTAAGTATCAAATATTTGTTTCAAAAGTAATTCGCATCTTATTATTTGAAGTTTGAAATGGTTTTATATTTTTAAATCTAACATTTTTAAAGGCAATTAGTTTTTAATAATATTTAAATATGTAAGAGTTTTTAAAGATGATTGAACATTGTTTTGTTTTGAAGTTAATTAAATTTTGAAATTTAAGTTTACTTAAATTTATTAGTAATTAGTGATGGAATTAATAAATTGATTTTGGTTAATTAATTATTAAGATTTAATTAATTTCTTAGGAATTATTCAATGGATAATTAAGGATTAAATTAAATAACAATTAATAGGTTATTAATTAATTTATTAATTAATTTAAGGTTAATTCATAAGTGATTAATAATTGATTAATGATTAATAAATTAGTGATTAAGAAGTTAATTAATTAATTGGTTAAGAGTTAATTAATTAAGTAATTAAACATTAATTAATTTATAATTAATTGTAAACTAATTAAGGGTTAAGATTTAATTAAATAATTAAGGTTAATTAACGAATAATTAATTATGTAATTAAGAAATTAATTTGTAATTAATTAAGAATTAATTAAGGTTAATTAAGAATTAATTAAGGTTAATTAATTATAAATTAAGGGTTAATTAATAACCAATTAAGGAATGATTAATTTTAATCAAAGTTTAATTAATAAATAATTATAGTAATTAATTGATAATTAAATAAAGATTATTAATTAATTAAGTAGTAATTAATAAATAATGAGATAATTAAGAGGTGGTTAATTAATTAAATGATTGTGATTAATTAATTAATGTTTGGTTAAGCAAGATTAAGTGCTAAATTCTTAAGTAATTAATTTAATTTAAATTAATTAAATTAATTACGATATGAATTAAATAGTGCTTGCTTGCTTGTGGATGATAGTTTGTATTGATATCTGAATATGGTTGATATCTGTTGAATGATAGTTGAGTTATATTCTGTGATGAGATGTTGTATATCTGTGATAGATATTGGTTATTATCTGTTGATAATGTTGTGTGATGCTATGTTTAAATCTAAATTGAACTGTTTAAACCTTTAAAACAACTTGGACCTAAAAGACATGCTTTGGATTTCGATGAGACCGGGATCGGGTTTCCATATTTGGATATCCGAAAACCACGTCGATTCCAAATAACGTTAGGTCGTGAATCTTATGTGAAGAGTGAAGGCTCGAGGTGTAAGGGCTATACGTCAGTATAACTCTTTGGGTGATTCCGTAATGAGTTTGATGGAATAGTACTTATAGATTCGAGATGGTGAATCAGAGTGCAAGGGTTATTGTCGTTAACTCTGAGGGTGATTCCAAAAATGAGTGTAACGAAATAATGCCTTCGGTTTCGTTCGAACTCAGAACGAACTTGTATGGATTGATTGTTTTCAGATCATCGTCAGGTGGACGATGAGCATTCTAAGAGATGTGTTCTTTATAAGGTAATCGTAGCCTCAGGCCTCATCAACCGGGAATGGCTAAAACAGGGGAGGTGCAACAAGGCTTCGTGGGTAGCCCCCACTTGAGAGTGAGATTTACCCCTGTCCAGAAGTCCCTTATTATATATTCGGCTGTGTGGGCAGTTGTTGGTCACAACTGCGGGGTTGTCTTGTTCGGAGCTATCCAGTAAGGGATGGGTCTGGCCTTGTGTTGCAGGGGAGTTAGGGTGGCTCCTCGGTACGGTGATCTAGGCCCCGTACTGTGACGGGCAGTACCCCAGTAGCCCTGCCATTGATGGAAACCAATTTTCCCTACGAGATTATACGGTTTTGATTGTATTACCCACTTTTGTGGCTAGTAGCTGGAATTTAATAGATGAAACAATTTCGGCCATTTTCTATTTACTTGAAAACCCTAGACCCTATTATAATATCACTGAATTTCCTATCAAATGTTTTGGTTAGTGTAAGGTAAAAACTTACCCGTGTTTATTTGTGGGAAGTCTTACGTGATACCTTTTGTTTCAAATGATTTTTAAAGTTAAGCAACTTTAACTGATTTACTCACACCAGACCCATGTCTGACCCGGAGTTTATTTTGTTTTTCATAAACTCTTGGGTACTCAAATTTTTATGAGTAGCCAAGTGATTAGGTTTGGATTAGCATATGTTTTGGAAGCTGGAGCTGGAGTTCAGACGTACTATCTATCTATAATCGTTGTCGTATTATTTTGGTGTTATGTTTTGAGTTGTATGGGTTGGGAAAACTCTTATGAATGTTTGATGTAATGGAGTAGTATTATTTTGTGAACTCTGATATGTAAACTTATGTAAGGGATATATGTAATATTATATTTTGTTCGTTTCCGCTGTGAGATTCTGATGATTGTTGTTTCTTTCTTTTCTATCTTTCTATTTCTATCTCTTTCTTTTCTTATTGATGATACGTCTTCTGTGGAATGTAAGACGGGTCGTCACAGTTGGTATCAGAGCAATGGTTGAGAAACACCTAGGCTCTGGAATAGTATCTATCTTGAGAGTGTGTATTTGTAATTTTCTTATATAACTATATCCCTCTCTAAATTGATTGGTTACCTGTTCAGGTAGCCAATATGAGTTCAAGAGGCCAAAGGGGAAGAGTTGTTGGTAGTGCATCAACCAGTAATAGAAGAGAGCAGACTGATAATGAGACTGTTAATCCAGTTACGTCTTCAGCCAGTTTTGCCGCATTATGCAAGGACTTTGTTCATCTTGGAGGGAAACCATTTCAAGGATCAGAAACTATAATAGAAGTTCAAGCATGGATTCGCTCGTGTGAGAAGATTTTTAAGAGCATGAGGTTATCAGATGAGCAGAAGAGAATAATGGCTGCGTGGCAATTACAAGGTGGTGCTGCAGTATGGTGGAATTCAGTGATTGCTAATATCTCGGAGGATGGTATGTCTTGGGAAGAGTTTAAGGAGATGTTTGAGGAAAAGTATATGCCTACTGCAGGAAGAACTCGGCTTTATCAAGATTTTCTGAATTTGAAACAAGGAAATATGTCTATAGCTGAATACGAGACTAAATTCAACGAGTTATCTTGCTACGGACCATGACTTATAGACACTCCTCTTAAGAAGAACGAGATGTTTGTTCAAGGGTTGAGGCCTGAGTACATGAGAGAATGACTGCACATTTGAAAGGGTCTTTTGTGGAGGTTATTGATATGGCGTTAAGGTATGAAGACTTGATGAAGAAGAGGTCAGTGGCACAAGTTGCTGCATCAGGAGGGAATTCTTCTAAGCAAAATAAGAGAAAATTCAATCCCAACTGGAAGAAGCAAAACAAGAAGAAGTCTGTGAACAATAATGGACCCCGAAAATGCTATAATTGTAATCAAGTGGGACATTTGGCAAATCACTGTCCTCAAGAAAAGAAGCAACAGCAACAGCAGTATAGTGGACCAGGTCAGCCTTAGTTCAGAAGTCTCTTTGCTTTAACTGTCACCAACCGGGACACATGATTAAAGACTGCCTGCTTCTTTATAAGGTTCAACAGAACAAAGTATTTGCTTTAGAAGGCGCACCATCAAACTCGTCCAATGGAAAGGGAGTTTTAGAAGGTACTTTACTTTTAAATGGAAAGTACATTAAAGTCTTATTTGATTCTGGTGCTTCTTTAAGTTTTATTTCCTTAGGAACAGTAGAGAATTTCTTACTCACCCCTAGTATCGTAGATAATCCCATTTGTGTATCAAATCCTATAGGAGGGGTAACCAAATTGGTTAGGATTTGTAAAGATTTGAGAATCTCCTATCTATCCCATAGTTTTTCCTGTGATCCTTATGTATTGGATTTTCAAGGTTTCGACCTTATATTGGGAATGGATTGGCTTGACAAATGTAAGGCTATTTTAAATTGTGATGAAAGAACAGTTTCGTTGGAAACTGATCTGGGTAGGATTGCCAGAGTAATGTGTGATAACTCTGGAATCCACTTGAGTAGTCTTTTACATGGAGTGGAGACTTCTCAAGAAGTGGTTGTAGATATTGAAGTAGTCCGGGATTTCTCCGACGTATTTGAGGAAGTTAAATGTTTTCCTCCGCACCGAGAAATAGAGTTTCGTATAGATTTGGTTCTTGGAGCAGTACCTGTAATTCAACCTAGTAGGAGAATGGCTCCAAGGGAGAGGGAGGAATTAGTGAAGCAAACTCAAGATTTGTTGGAGAAAGGTTTGATTAGACCAAGTTTTTCCTGTTGGGGTTCTGCTGCAGTTTTTGTCACCAAGTCGGATGGGTCGCTAAGGTTCTGTGTAGACTACCGTGAATTGAACAAAGTGACCATTCGGAATAAGTATCCTCTTCCTCGCATTGATGATCTCTTCGACCAACTTCATGGTGCATCTGTCTTTTCTCATTTAGATCTAGCATCAGGTTTCCATCAGTTAAGGGTAGCTGAAGACAGTATTCCCTTAACTGCATTTAGGGGACCTAATTGTTTCTATGAGTGGTTGGTTATGCCTTTCGGGTTAACCAACGCTCCTGCTTATTTTGTTGATCTGATGAACCGATTCTTTAGAGATGTTCTGAATAAGTTTGTTTTAGTCTCCATCGATGATATGTTGGTTTATTCTAAATCGGAAGAAGAGCACAAGCAGCACTTGAGAATCATTTTGGAAACTCTGAGAAGGCATGTGCTTAAGGCGAAGTTCTCTAAGTGTCATTTTTTAAAATCTGAAGTTAAATTTTTGGGCCACATTGTTTCTGGTGAGGGAATCTCTATAGATCCAGCTAAGGTTGAGACTATTCTGGAATGGAAGCAGCCTCGGACTCCTACAGAAGTTCGCAGTTTTCTTGGATTGGCCGGTTACTACAGGAAGTTTATTAAGGATTATTCTAAAATCTCTTCTCATCTAACGAAGCTGACAAGGGAGGGAGCTAAATTCAAGTGGACACCAGAGTGTGAGGAAGCTTTCCAGAAACTGAAGGCAAAGTTGACAAGCGCTCCTGTATTGGCTATTCCTGATGGTAAGAGCAAGTTTGAAGTGTATACTGATGCCTGTATTGTTGGATTGGGAGCTGTGCTTATGCAGAATGGTAGCGTTATTGCGTATGCGAGTCGGCAATTAAAGCCACATGAGAGGAACTACGCTACGCATGATCTACAGCTGTTGGCTATTGTTTTTGCTCTAAAGATATGGAGGCATTATCTTTTAGGAGAAAAGTTTGAGTTATTCACGGACTACAAACCGTTGAAATATCTTTTCTCTCAGAAAGATCTTAATCTTAGACAGCAGCGATGGGTTGAGTTCTTGGCATCATACGATTTGGATATTCTGTATACTCCAGGGAAGGCGAACGTTGTGGCAGACGCTCTTAGCAGAAATGCGGTTCTTTCTCTTTTGGAAGTGGTTCCATCTCTTCTGGAAAGGATTTCAAGCAAGAAAGAATCTGATTTAATGTTGAAAAGAATTATCAGAAGAGTTAGGAAGGGGCAGTGTCCTAGTTTTTAGATTGATGATCAAGGAACACAAAGGATTAATGGAAGGATCCGTGTTTCGTATGATAGAGATCTGCGTCAGGAGGTATTGTCAGAAAGTCATCGCTCCAGATTGAATATCCATCCAAGAATCTAGAAGATGTACAAGGATATGAAGAGAGTTTTCTGGTGGCCGAAGATGAAGAAGGATATAATCAAATTTGTTAATAGTTGTGTAATCTGCCAGCAAGTGAAAGGAGAGCAACAGAAGCCAGCCGGTTTGTTACAACCTTTGGAGGTCCCGATATGGAAATGGGAAATGATTGCGATGGACTTCATCGACGGTCTGCCTAGAACTAAGAAGGGTAATGAAGGAATATGGGTGATCATAGATCGTCTTACCAAGAGCGCCCATTTTATACCAGTTAAAGCAACCCGTACTGCAGTTTCTTTGGCAGAAATTTTCTTGAAGGAGATTGTGAGATTGCATGGAGTTCCAGTCAGCATTGTAAGTGATCGAGATCCGATTTTCACCAGCAAATTCTGGGAAGCATTGCAATCAGCTTTGGGAACTAATTTGAGATTGAGCACAGCATATCATCCACAAACAGATGGAAAAACAGAAAGGCTTAATTGAATTCTAGAAGATATGCTGAGAGCCTGTGTATTAGATTTTGGAGGATCGTGGAAGGATCATATACATCTACTGGAATTCTCGTATAATAACAGTTACCAAGCAAGTATCAAGATGGCTCCTTATGAAGCATTGTATGGAAGACCCTGTAAATCTCCAGCTTGTTGGATAGAGTCGAAGGACCGTATTGTGCTTGGACCAGATTTGATCCGTGAAGCATCTGCTAAAGTCGAGCTGATCAAGAAAAGGATGAGAGCTGCTCAGGATCGACAAAAGAAATATGCTGATAAAAGACGAAGACAATTGGAATTCGAGATTGGTGATTTAGTCTTTGTCAAAGTTTCCCCTATTAAAGGAGCTGTAAGATTCGTGAAGACAGGGAAACTCGCTCCGAGATACATTGGTCCGTTCAGAGTTCTCGAGAGGATTGGTGCTGTAGCATACAGGATTGAATTGCCAGTCCGGATGGCTGGAATTCACAATGTTTTCCACATATCTCATCTACGGAAATATGTGCACGGTCCATCTATTATTGTGGAGCCAGCTGTGCAGGAAGAATTAGAAGTTGAGTCGGACTTGTCAGTTGTCCGACATCCTATTCGAATTGTTGATCAAGATGAGAGGCAACTCAGAAGCAAGATAGTGAAGCTTGTTAAAGTCCAGTTTAGTGAGGATCCCAGAGATTGTACCTGGGAGACTCTGGATAGCTTTAGGAAGGCTTATCCGGATATGTGTCCGGATAGCAAGTGGTGTTTGTATTGGATGTATGTTTGTTTGGATGTTTTGTTTGATGGTTGCTTATGTATGGATGTTATGCATGTTTGAAGTGTTGAATAAAATGAAATTTTGGATTATCTTTTGTTTAAATTTCGGGGACGAAATTCTTTTAAGGTGGGAGGATTGTGATATCCCGGAATTTCACACCCAATTTAAATATGATAATCTATATAATAAATTAATTTAAATTGATAAATTTGTTATTTTATTCAACAGCTAATAAATGAATGGTAAATATAAATTTATTTTAATTAAAAACTAATACATATATAAGGAATTGAATGTGTTAAAATTTTATTCATACCAAATTTGATTTTGAATTGGATTTTAGAATTCAATTTGTGTTGAATTGATTAAAGGATTTAAATTATGTTAATTTTTATTCTACAAATTTTACTTTGAATTTTGAAGAATATTCTCATGATTTTAATTATGTTATAACATTTGTTTTATCTTCATTCTTTAAAGGAAATTTATTTTATAGGAATTTAAAATATAAACTTATATAAGAAAATCATTTACGAAAACAATTTTAATTTCTTTTTGCATGAGAAAACACTTGTTATTATTTAAACCTATTAATAAAACATGTGTTAGAAATTTAAGTATTATTTTGACAAGTGTCATAATTTAGATTTTCTTTTCTTTAAATTCTATAAAACAAATTATTAAAAGACATTCATGCATACTTTCTCATTTTATTAAAACAAATTTTACATTTCTTTCTCTTCAAAAATCTGAACTTCTTCAATCTTTGCATCTTCAACCAATTTCTGTAACAATCTTAAGTTTTTATCATCTATTAATTCAAGCTTGAGGCATCTTCAAAGCAACAACATCAAGTGGTTTCAGTTTTTAAAGTCTGCAGTTCATATCTTTTTCCAGCAGTTTGAATCTTCACATCAGAAAAAAAAGGCGAGTAAATTCTTAAATCAAACCTTAAAGTATAAAAGTTGTATGTTGAATGTTAGTTATGAAATGCTTGCATGTCTTTTATTCTGTGGAGTATTTGCTTACAGTTTTAAAATTTGACTGTGCATGTTATAAGAAAATTGAACTCCTCTGTTATTTCAAGTTCAAAGCAAACTTCAGAACAAACTTCAAATTTAAAAACTGTAAGATGATGTTGAGTTAATATCTTCTAATATAGAAGTTAAATTCAATATGGATTTAAGTGAAAGAAATAAATTTGTATAAGAAACAGTTAAATGTCTGCAGAAAGTAAATATGCAGTAAAACAAAATTTTAGCATATAAATCTTGTTAAATTTTAATGAATCAAATATGTATACTGAATCTAAAATGCAAAATATGAATTTTAAGCCTGAAATCAAAATTTTTAACATACAAATGAATTTGAATTTTTAAATTTACTGAATTTGGGACTTTTGTCAAATTCATAAGATTGGGTTGATTTTAAGTTTTGAAATTTAAACAGAAGCTATGTTAGATGTTGTATAACACTAGAAAAATAGTGATTGATTTTATTTTGCAACATGGAATTGGGAATTAGGGTTTGTAGGGTTTGGGGTTCTGTTTTTTCGAGCTTAAGAAATTTGATCGCATGAAGTATTGGGTTGATCGAGTTGGGGTTGGTTTGAGTTGGAGTAGCGTTTGGGTGTTGCGCACGTATGGCCGGAGTTTGGTGGCTCAAGGTGGTCGACATTGCCGTGGGTGATGGGGTTTTCCAGACGTCTGCAGTTCGACATTGGGTTCGAACAACCCATTTTGCATTCGAGTTGAGTAAGCGTGATTTGAGGGCCGAAGTCGAGTGGGTGGTCGAAGTGTGGTTTGCGCGTGAGGTCGGCGGTGGCGATGGTGGCGTTGAGGTCTTGTGCATGTGCACGAGGCAGTGTGTGTGTCAGTGGGGTTCTTCCTGCGTGCGTGGGTTTGCAGCACGAAGCGCCTCTCGCGTTAGGGTCGTGTTGGTCGCGTTTTGTGCTCAAGTGTGTGTGTGTGCTGTGCTCGTGAGTGAGTGTTTGGTTCAGGATAGTTGAGGGAAGGTAGGGGGAGATGGAGCTGGTTTGTGTTAGCTTGGGTTTTGGGCCGGGCTTTAAGCATATTAATGAAGACAAAGTTTAAGTTTATTTTGAAACTTCAATTTTGTTTTAAGTTTAAAGTTTAACACTTATATTATCTCTATTTTGTTAAGTATCAAATATTTATTTCAAAAGTAATTCGCATCTTATTATTTGAAGTTTGAAATGGTTTTATATTTTTAAATCTAACATTTTTAAAGGCAATTAGTTTTTAATAATATTTAAATATGTAAGAGTTTTTAAAGATGATTGGACATTGTTTTGTTTTGAAGTTAATTAGATTTTGAAATTTAAGTTTACTTAAATTTATTAGTAATTAGTGATCGAATTAATAAATTAATTTTGGTTAATTAATTGTTAATATTTAATTAATTTCTTAGGAATTATTCAATGGATAATTAAGGATTAAATTAAATAACAATTAATAGGTTATTAATTAATTTATTAATTAATTTAAGGTTAATTCATAAGTGATTAATAATTGATTAATTAATTTATTAATGATTAATAAATTAGTGATTAAGAAGTTAATTAATTAATTGATTAAGAGTTAATTAATTAAGTAATTAAACATTAATTAATTTATAATTAATTGTTAACTAATTAAGGGTTAAGATTTAATTAATTAAATAATTAAGGTTAATTAATGAATAATTAATTATGTAATTAAGAAATTAATTTGTAATTAATTAAGAATTAATTAAGGTAATTAAGAATTAATTAAGGTTAATTAATTATAAATTAAGGGTTAATTAATAACCAATTAAGGAATGATCAATTTTAATCAAAGTTTAATTAATAAATAATTATAGTAATCAATTGATAATTAAATAAAGATCATTAATTAATTAAGTAGTAATTAATTAATAATGAGATCATTAAGAGGTGATTAATTAATTAAATGATTGTGATTAATTAATTAATGTTTGGTTAAGCAAGATTAAGTGCTAAATTCTTAAGTAATTAATTTAATTTAAATTAATTAAATTAATTACGATATGAATTCAGTAGTGCTTGCTGGTGGATGATAGTTTGTATTGATATCTGAATATGGTTGATATCTGTTGAATGATAGTTGCGTTATATTCTGTGATGAGATGTTGTATATCTGTGATAGATATTGGTTATTATCTGTTGATAATGTTGTGTGATGCTATGTTTAAATCTGAATTGAACTGTTTAAACCTTTAAGACAACTTGGACCTAAAAGACACGCTATGGATTTCGATGAGACCGGGATCGGGTTTCCATATTTGGATATCCGAAAACCACATCGATTCCAAATAACGTTAGGTCGTGAATCTTATGTGAAGAGTGAAGGCTCGAGGTGTAAGGGCTATACGTCAGTATAACTCTGTGGGTGATTCTGTAATGAGTTTGACGGAATAGTACTTATAGATTCGAGATGGTGAATCAGAGTGCAAGGGTTATTGTCATTAACTCTGAGGGTGATTCCAAAAATGAGTGTAACGAAATAATGCCTTCGGTTTCGTTCGAACCCGAAACGAACTTGTATGGATTGAATGTTTTTAGATCATCGTCAGGTGGACGATGAGCATTCTAAGAGATGTGTTCTTTATAAGGTAATCGTAGCCTCAAGCCTCATCAACCGGGAATGGCTAAAACAGGGCAGGTGCAGCAAGGCTTCGTGGGTAGCCCCCACTTGAGAGTGAGATTTACCCCTGTCTAGAAGTCCCTTATTATATATTCGGCTGTGTGGGCAGTTGTTGGCCACAACTGCGGGGTTGTCTTGTTCGGAGCTATCGAGTAAGGGATGGGTCCGGCCTTGTGTTGCAGGGGAGTTAGGGTGGCTACTCGGTACGGTTATCTAGGCCCCGTACTGTGACGGGCGGTGCCCCAGTAGCTCTGCCATTGATGGAAACCCATTTTCCCTACGAGATTATACGGTTTTGATTGTATTACCCACTTTTGTGGCTAGTAGCTGGAATTTAATAGATGTAACGATTTCGGCTATTTTCTATTTACTTGAAAACCCTAGACCCTATTATAATATCACTGAATTTCCTATCAAATGTTTTGGTTAGCGTAAGGTAAAAACATACCCGTGTTTATTTGTGGGAAGTCTTACGTGATACCTTTTGTTTCAAATGATTTTTAAAGTTAAGCAACTTTAACTGATTTACTCACACCAGACCCATGTCTGACCCGGAGTTTATTTTGTTTTTCATAAACTCTTGGGTACTCAAATTTTTATGAGTAGCCAAGTCATTAGGTTTGGATTAGCATATGTTTTGGAAGCTGGAGCTGGAGTTCAGACGTACTATCTATCTATAATCGCTGTAGTAGTATTTTGGTGTTATGTTTTGAGTTGTATGGGTTGGGAAAACTCTTATGAATGTCTGATGTAATGAGTAGTATTATTTTGTGAACTCTGATATGTAAACTTATGTAAGGGATATATGTAATATTATATTTTGTTTGTTTCCTCTGTGAGATTCTGATGATTGTTGTTTCTTTCTTTTCTATCTTTCTATTTCTATCTCTTTCTTTTCTTATTGATGATACGTCTTCTGTGGAATGTAAGACGGGTCGTCACACGTGACCCATATGGCCCTGCTGCATCTTCCCTATTTTTAGTTATTCCTAGTTGATGGAGCTTGAGGCTACATTTTACCTCTCATATAGCACTACTCACATGGAATGTTAACGCAATGTCAGCATCGTCCATTCAAGTCATTCAGATGATGAACGAACTGAAGGCACTAGCTCCGCTACATCAATTTTGGAATCACCACAGAGTTAGTAGGAAGTAGCCCTTGCACTTCAAAACTCCATCTTCGATTCCATACTCTTCAAGGTGTCTTCAGTTCGAAATGCTTGAGTTGGATGAAAGTGGTTTTTGGATAACATATCCAATCTCGGTCTCTTCAAAACAACTTTCGATAATTTTCGGTAAACTCAACCCTAGTTCTTTAGGAAATAAGCAAATAAAAGATAAAAGCGGAGTTCACCTCCTAACCATTTGTAGACATGTTCCCTTATCATTTACCCTAGAAGAATGAAACAAGATTAATACACATAGTACGTCATTAGAGATGACTATGCCATATAACTCAAGTGTTTCTCCTAGATATTTCCAAAGTTATGTTTAGGTCCAGATTTGGATAGACTGTTATTTAATTATCAAATGAACAATCATTTAAACATCGATTCAATTCCATATGGGATCCACTAAGCCTTTATTAATTAATCTTCAATTAACAAAATCACTTTATAAAAGTTGATCAAAATATCTTTACGCAACACTATTTCTAAAAACCTTACTTTGCATTTTTACTTGGAAAATATTTATACTTATCTTAGGGGTATAAGTGTATTATCAAAACGTTTAGAAAATTTCCTCTTTCAAATTCATTTTTTGAAAACATTAAACTTACTATATACCGATTCACTTATCCTTTATAAAAGTTCCCATTTAAAATCTCACTTCACATTTAAATATCTTTACATATTTCAAAAAATCAATTTATAAAACACTTTTATAAGTCTACAAGTCAATTTACAAAACCTCTTTACAAACCTCTAAAATCATTTATATAACATTTCCTTATTTAATAATCCTTTGATAAATCTTCTTTAAGAAAATCCATTACAAAATGTCTTTTGCAACTCATCCTTTAAATCAGTTTAAATAAACCTTTTTACTAGTAAAACCCATTTTTATAAACAAGTTATTATTTTTGAATACCTTTATAAAATAATATTATAACTTAAAAAATCATTTATAAACCTTAACCCTAAATTGATTAAAGAATTAAAGTTTATTCAAAACCATGCTTTATAATTTCAGAAAGAGGCTTAGCAATCCCAATAGTAGTAGTTTAAGTTACCATTTAACATCAATTTTACTTTCAAGTCACTTAACCATTTGTTTACATAACTCAACATATATGTAAATGCAATTAATATCCAAATCAAAGAATAATATTCAATACAGCTCAACTAGCATATACATGTCCAAATAATATAATAACATGATGGTGATTTGTCCTGCTAAATAGGTGTCCAAAAAATTCAATTAATTTACAACAGAAAGGGAATTTATTTTATTAACACATGTCCACATAATCAAACAATTTACATAACTCATTCACAATTGTTTGTTTTCTTATTGATATCCACATTTGAATCCCTTATGTTCAAAGCCATCTTTGAAAAAAAGTACCTTTAAAACAATTTGGTTCTTGAAAAACAAGGATTAAAAATTAAAACTCCCTTTTAGAATAATTAATTAGAAGTTAAACCCTTTATTAAACCATAACTAAACTTAATTAAATCTTAACTTAATTTATTTAGTAATTAAGAAGTAATAAACCTTAAATAAATAATTAATTATAAATTAAAACCATAATTAATTTATAGTTAAAAATAATTAAACCTTTGATTAATAATCGAAAATAATTAACTCTATAATTAGTTAATAATTAATTAAAAATAAATCATATACTTAACACATAATTAATTAAAAGTTAATCTTGCTAAATTAATAATTAATTAAAATTAATCTTAACTTTAAAAGATAATTAATTAATAATTAATCTTCACTTAGTTATAATTAGTAAACCTTGTTGAACACTTAGTTAATTATTAATCAGCAAAACTAATTAATTAATAATTAATTATTAAATTCTTAATTAACTTTCCTTAATCATTATTATTAAGTTTTTAAAACATTTCAAAACACATCAAAATATAAAAACCTAGCTTTTCAAAATTGGACATTTTATCACACTGCATCCATAGAAACTATAGCTATGGATACTATAACTTTCAAAATTGTTAGCTTGCTAACTTGACAACTCAAGTTCACCACTAACTTCACTCACAATCTTAGTTCACTAACTTTTAGATTCTTAACCTTTAGTTCACTAATTTCTTACTAACGTAACTTCTCAAGTTTAGTTTCTAACTTAGTAATTAGTTTACTTCTCACTTACTAATTAGTTTCCATTTGGTACTAGTTTGCTAACTAACTTTCCATATCACTTCCAAACACAAAACAAAGATCACAACTTTAACAATCACCATTGTCTCAGTAGTTAAGTGATTCGAATTTGGTGCGAGATCTCACAAGTTCGAAACTTGCATAGCGTGATTCGAACATTTAATGACACATGATTTGTGCTTTGTTGTCCCAATGACATGTTTTATCTAAGTACCATTTCAAAAAAAATATCACAACTTTAACATCTTTTAAACCATCGATTCGAAGTCTAATGCTAAATCACAATTTAGCGTGTACTTATACATCCAAACCATACCATAATCCAAACAAAAACATCATATATACAACCACATAACAATCATATATATAAAGGTAAATTCTTTCCTAAAAATTAGAAGTTTAATCACCAGAACTTACTAACTCGAAGTAAACTCTTTTGAAAACTTGAAATGTTTAAGAACTTGCAAAGCATGGAAAACCAAAAAATCAAATCAAAAATAGGTCACCTTCTCCTCGATTTTTGGCTATATTACTCTCGGAATTTGGAAAAGTGGTCAAAAGAAAAGTTCTTGGAAATTATTTTCTTTACAATTTCAAAAAAATCTGCTCAATTTTAGTTTGATTTAAGGAAGATATTGTCAAAAGAAGAAGTGTTATTTTCGGGTTTAAAATTATGGGTTCGAAATTGAATCAAAAAGAAATATATTTTTGACCCACAAATGTTTGAAATTTGAAAAAGTAGTGTAAATAAAAACTATAACCATCTCAATTATCTTAAATCTAAAAAAAGAATTTCTTAACTTGGTATAGTTTAGAGGAAGTTATGATTGGATAAATGTGAGTAAAAATAGAGGAAGTGGAGTATTGAGATGGAAGAATGAGATATTCAAAACAAGTTTGAAATCATTTTAAACAATTTAAAACTTTTGATTTTTGAAATTTTAAAATATGACGAGAAGCCATGAAAGCATGCTTTAGACCTTCAGAATATTTAAAACGAAGTACTGAGTTGTAACGACCTGGATTTTTAGTCGTTAATTTTGAACATTTAATTACTTTCAAATGTGAAGTTTTGGAATGTGAATGGGATTTTAATATGAAGTTATCGGTCAAAAATAGTGTAATAAAAACTTAAGCACCAAATATAATGAACTAATTTATAAATTTAATTATTGAGTTAATAAAGAATTGATTAAATAATTGATTTGGAGTTGAATATGAAACCGAAACGATTTCTAATGTTGATATAAATTCTATTTGAATTAAAATTGAGTTAGTTAGTTTTTAAAACTGGAGATTAAGGTGATTTCAGAATTTTTGAAATCATCGATTTAATCGACGCGTTAAAATAGCGATCTGGAGCACAGTCTCAAATTCGACGAAATCAGTTCCATTGCATTCATAATAGTGTATTATTATCGAATTTCAGATTTCATAGCATTTGGAGTTATCGTTTGCTCGTACGAGACAGAAACACGCTGAAATTTATATCAAAAATTTAATATAATAATTTGGTTCAAAAACCTATCTTCTCCATACGAGCGAATTAGGACTCGAAATGTAACAACCCATAATTTTGTGAGTATTTTTAATTAAATTTTTATTTGAAATTTTGATTTTTAAAATCATTTAAAAGTGAATTTTTAGAATTTTTCCAGTGCAAGTTTGGAATTTGTTTGTAATTTATTTTTCAAATGCAATAAATAAATGATTTTTGAAAATTTATATTTTGGTCAAAATTTGAATTTTCAGTTTAAATTTTAAAAAAAATTTGAATTTTTAAATTTTAATCTTTTTCTTTGAAGCACAATATATTTATGATATCTGTTCTGCTTTTCGTTTCATTAAATTCTGAGTTATACTTTTTAAATTAGATAAATTACAGCGTTTTACACGCAGTTATTTTCTGTATTTCAATTTCTATTTTTCTATGTTCATTTCTATATTTTTATTTCCTATGTTATTTTATTTCATTTTTCTATTTTGTTATCTAAACTTTATTTATTGGATTTTACTTGTGTGTATATCTTTTCATAAAAGGCTTGTAAGAAATCAAGGAGACATGCGTTACATCTCTTTAATGCTTGCCTTCTTATTTACCTACCCTCTTTGTTACTTACCCTAGCCATTCACCATTTATAGCCGTGAATTGCTCTTATTAATCACGTACAAACATCTCAAAATATCCTCTTTTCAATTGCATTTAAGAATAATATATATATATATATATATATATATATATATATATATATATATATATATATATATATATATATATATATATATCTGTGTGTGTGTGTGTGTTTCTTTCTCCTTATTTCTTTCCTTTTATTTCCTAGCCTTTTTGTTTCCTATCATTTACTCCTCTTTAGTCGTTCAAATTTTTTCTTGCTGTCCACTCCACTCCATAATTCACATACACATTTACTTCACATTTCATTTCTAAAAAGAAATGTATGCATATAAATGGCTTGGAGAAATTTAAGAGGCATACGTTTCATTGTTTAAACTCTTGCCTTTTTCATTTGGATGGCCTTTATTATTTTCTAGCTGTTTCCTCCTCATTCCTAGCCACGAATTACTCTACTCATAGCCTTGCATATCAAGTTGAAAATTTGCGTACAAAAAAAATAATTCCCATCTCTCATTTTTCCATTTGCATTTAAAAATAAAATACATTATACGTTTCTTCCTTCTTAACTTATGTCTTTCCGTTTCCCTAGTATTCATAACTCCTTAGCTGTTTTTTTCTTATATAGCCGTGTATTTCCTTTTATCATTCACGTACAAAACTCGTCAAACATATCTCATTTTATTTCATTTCTCATTTCATCACTTGAAAGAAAGAATTTTTCTTATATTAAATACATCAAGTATTTATTGCCATTTTATTTTCTAAACCATTCAAAATCTTGTCTTTTATTGCATAGCCTCTTTATTACTTACCTTAGCCGTTCATTCCTTTAACCTAGCCATGAATTTCTATTGCCTATCACGTATAAAAACTTCCCAAAACTTCTCATTATCATTTGCGTGAAAGAAAATTATATTCAAGCTCTAGATACATGGATTCTCTTCCTTTTCTTTCCTTTTCTCTTTTTGTTTCTTCATTGTTATTCATGCTTATACTCAGCCTCTGGCCTCTAGCACACCTCCAACCATCATGACCAAGCAATATAAGATGATGGTTGAAACCATATGTGGTGTAACCAAGCTATTGATTGATTAAGGCAAGTTATGTCACTTTGATTCATTTCTTCTTCCATTGTTTTAACATCTATTGTTTTGTGTTGAATCATATTCTTATGTTGCATACAAGATTTGGATCTGACTCTTCATCCACTCAAGTTCGCATTGTGCTTTGTCGAGCTTTTTCGTGCTTTGCAAAGTTTGGATTTTTATTCTGAATTTGTCAATTCTGGCTTTTAAAAGGTGAGCTTTTATCACTCTAGACATATATACTTATATTTTTGTGAAAAAATGACAAGTGAATCTGTAGACTTTGATATGTCATTCATATATGCCTGTGTTGTGATTACATAATGATAAATGCCATTTATATAGTTGTTACATCATTTGTTATGATATTATATGTATACTGTTATTTTAATTATGTTCATCACCACTGCAAGTTCCCTATCACAATGGGTTGAAATGATACATACCCGAACGGACTTTAGAATAAGGAAAAATCATTATGGGCTGAAATGATAGGCTCGAGTGATTTTTATTGTATTTATTTTACTTGGGATTGCGGGTTTGAAATGATAGAACCCGGATTTTTCTTTTTAAATTACGGATTGAAATGATACATATCTGTATCACTTGACCAATGTAACGATCCCGAATTTTAATTTATTTTAAATTGATAATTAATTTATTTTTGAATAAAATTTATGAAATTAATTGATAAATTGGTTTGAGTTTTCCCTAAATTCCAGTTAAATATGTATTAAATCATTTAAATTTGAGTTTAAGTAAATGGTTTGAAAATAATTTGAATTTATAATATAGATAGGAAAATAAATAAATATCTCAAATAAGTTTATAGTTATATAAAAGATAAATTACAAGATATAAAGTAAAACATATTAGATAAATTCTAACATCAAATTTAATATAGAACTTCATACATATTTCAAAGTAATAAAAATAAAATAAAAATGAACAAGTATAATAGCTTGCAAAAATAAACCAGATACACTTAAACATTAAAACAAAAAGTATGAACAAACAAAACAAAGTAAAATAACAAACAAAAACATTTCAGCTGAGTCAAACAATGTAAAGAAGAAAAAAAAAACTAAATGCATATGAATGGCTTACAAATGAAGAAAACATATATATATATATATATATATATATATATGAAAACTTACAAAACAAGACATAAGAATTAATGCAGCCACCACAACTTGTCTATCAGCCGAAATGTGCATAGATAATAAAATAAAAGAAAGAGTAAGTATAGAAACAGAATAAAATAAAATATCTATAACACAAATAAAATAAAGACTTGAGAAAACAAACAAAAGAAATTTATGTAGCACACTAAATAGATCCTTAGCAATTAATGTTGGGATCTTGAGTACACAACATATTAAAATTTCTCAGCATAGTCAAATACAAAGGAAACAAAAGCATATATATATAAGGAAGCTTGCTTAAGAAGATAAATAATAATAAATGCAAACATCTTAGCCGAAATAAAAGAAATCACCTCAGCCACCAAACAAAATATCTTTGATCTTGATTGTACAAAACAACATTATGTTATTTGTACAAATTATTATTACCTGTAAGCTTCTATATATCAACCTGTACAACTCATTTCTTATATACATCAACACTCATCCTCATTTCATCCATAAAAGCTGGAAAAAAAAAACTAAAGAGAATAACAACTAAAACATAAAAAACCAAAATTCACTTGAACAACATCAACTCAAAGCAAACCAGAGATCAAGAAAGTTTCCAGCTTGCATTCTTACAACCTGTTCAACATGAAGCAGGCTTGTTCTTTCAGGAAACAAGTGAGTAACTTTTCTTCCTATCAAGCCTAATTTGTTTTGTTTTATACAACCAACAATTGAAGTAGTGTTGAGTAGATGGTTTGAAACTTTTGTGTCTATATGAATGTGGTTTATGCCGTGGGTATCTATGTTTAAAAATGTGTCTGTGTATAAACAAAACTTTACCTCTGCTTTGTTCATAACAGGCTAGATCAACTTTAAAAAAATTTATATCTCTTGATATAAAAAGTTTTATGCCATGATCTCTAAAGGAAATTTGTTTGTAGTCTTCCGATTTAACTTTTAAAAATGTATATAAGTTGGAAACAACTTTTAATCTTCACTGGAAATCAAGAAATCAGAGTTAACTTTAAATAAGCTAAATTTCGAACCTCACGATGTATGAATTCAGGTATATAAATGGGATTATCATACTTTAATATGATTTTTAATGCAAAAATTATGATTTATAGAGGTAGGGTTTAGGAGTAGTTCGTGTTCGACTGTTTTGAGCGTTTTAGGTCGCCGTGGGTGATCGCGTTGATGGGAGAGGCCGGGGCTTCGCGTGGAGGTGAAGGAGCCAACGTGGGCGGTGGGAAAATACTCGGAGACGCTTACGTACGATGTGGTGACAGCGGTGGGTGAAAATTTGTTTCTAAACCTAGTTTCGTCGAGTGAGGATGTTTCGATTCGTTCATCGCCTTGAGTTGATCGAGTGCTATGAAACTCTGGGAGGTGGTAGAGGGGACTTTGGCGATCGTGTGGCCGGAGTTTCGGGCTGTCTGGTGATCGGAGTCACTTGGTCGAGGCTGATTTGGTCGGAGCTTCTTGTTCCAGTGGTGCTCGAGGATACTCGATTTTGATGTGAAGTTTTTTTGAGTGTTTTGAGGGTCGGAACTACAATCGTCCGTGAAAAGTGATGTGTCACGAGGTTCGTCGGCGTTCGAAGTCGCCTCCGGCGTCGTTGTAGGTGCACGAGGGGGTGGACTGTGCCAGTGTGTTGATTTGGGGCTTTTTTTGTTTTAGGTTGGATGGGAGACTCGAAGCAGATGTTGGTTTGACTTGGGGGGATTTCGTGTGGGCTCGGGTAGTTTTGCTTTCCTGTTGTTCAGGTTTAAAAAAAAAGGAAATCTGCTCCTATTTGAAGTTAAATTAAATGATAAAGTTTTAAAGCAAGTTTAGAACTAATGTTTAAATCATGGAATTAAGTAAGTTTTCATTATTAAATAGTTTACTAACTTAAAGGTGTTTAAGTATTCAAGAGGATTTAAAAGAATGTAAATATAATTTGGGTTTTGAAATTGGAAAGGAAGTATTTAAAAGTTGAATCAAATTTTAGATACCTGGATTTAACTCTACTTTGAATTCCATATTTTTGGAGTTAAATAAAGTTGTACAAATTTAAGATATTTAAATAAATTAAAAGGATTCATGGATATGTGAATTCAAAAAGAAATTGATGTTGAATTCTTTTACATTTCCTTTATAACAAAATGTTCTTTAACATGTAAGTTTAAAATTGTTAAGGAAATTTGTTTTAAACTTTATTCACGGTAAATAAGAATTCATTTCAAATCTTAAATTTAAATTGGAAGTAAAAGAAACGTTGAAATTAACGTTTTCAAACATATTGTGAATAATAATTAAATCACAAATGTGAATGAGTTTTACTTTAAATAATGAAGAGTTAACGATTTATAATGTCATTAAGAATGAGTAATTATTGTTTATATGGATTTCATTAATAGTGTTAAGCTTATGAATTTATTAATTAAAGTTAATGAAGATTTAAGGATTTATAATTCATTAATTATTAAGTAAATTGGAATGGATAATTAATGATTTGAATTAATTAAATAAGTAATTAAAGATTTAAAGATTAATTAAGTAAGGAATAATAAATTTGTAAATCAATGGATTGTTAAGGGTTAATCAAATTTATAATTTATAATGATTTCTTTAACACAGTAATTAAAGAAACTTTGATTCTTAATGAAGGTCATTAACTAAGATTATTTAAATAATTAATTAATGTGATAATTGTAATAATCAATTGGATTGATTAATTAATGATAACCGTTTATGAAATTGGGTAAGAGTAATTACCTTATGAAAGTAATTAAGAAATTAATTGCTCATTATAATTAAGTAAGAATAATTAATTAAGAACAATTATTAATTAAGGGTTAATAAATGATTTATTCATAAGGAATACATCTGATTTAAATTCATCAGTTGATTAATAAATTTTACCTATGGATGTTTGGGTTTTTTTGAATGGTTGAATTGTTTGATACTCCTGATATGTGATGCTTTGTTTTGAGCTGTGTGACTTATTTATTTGAAATTTATATATCTGTGATCTGTGATCTGTGAATGAATGATAAGCGTTATAGCTCATATCACTTATCAACTATATTTCTGCATTTTAATCTGTGATGATTGAATGATGTTGCACTATTGTGTTAAACCCCTGGACCACACCTATACACACACAAATATGGGTTTCACGGGGAAATCGATTAAGTCACAGATTTTTAAAACGATTTATAAAATTGAATATTTAAGTTCAAATGTTTTGGAAATGGATTGGGTTTAAAATGAAAAGCAATTGAAATGGAATTTCAAAGATGAAATTTATTTTGAATAATTTGATTGAGTTTTGGAATTTAAATATTCTGATTTAAATTTGAATTCAATATTTGAAATTGAATTCTATGATTTGGAAACTAGGGTTTAGAAAGGTTATTCAACTTATAAATGGGTTTATATGGGTTAAACTATTTGAAAGGTATTGATTTGGGAATTTAAATTTAAATTCAAAGGCTTTAACTCATGTAAAAATATTTGGATCTTTCTGACATGGAAACTATTTGTTTTCGAATAATAAAAGCTTTCATATAAGAAGTGAACTTTCAAATTGTGTTAAAAAGGGATTTCAAGTTAAAAATGAAAATGATTTTCCAAGTTATGGAAACAGTTTGAAAGTTATAAGTTAAATCTTTAATTTAATGATTTTAAACGAGTTAATCCAATTGAAATGGAAGTTGTTTTGAAATCCATAAATGGATCTTTGTGAAAATGAGTGAACTTTGTGAAATAAATCTTTTCATTTAAAAGATTTGAAATGGTAATTTGTTTAACCATTTGAAAGAAAGTTTTGAATCATTAAGTTGCGACTTAATTGAAATCCTATATCCATATGTTTTAAATGTTGCGCTCACTATTCGATTTAGCCGGGAGAGGACCTTTGTGTCATATAACCCATTCCGAATATGTGATTCGACGTTATGGATAGCATTTGAAGACCGGTGGTGAAAACCGGGTATTTGCGAAAGCGATAGGATGACCTATCGATTGTCTCTGCACCGAGTCACGCCGGTATAGAGATTCCCTAAGTGATGGGAAGTCTGATCGGGATTGTGAATATCCGGATTGCAAGGGCTTCTTCGGAAGTGCCTTCGGTTCTGTTCGAACCCGGAAAAGACTTGTATGGTTGTATGTCTGACACTACACTTTGAGATATAAAGCAGATTTCTTTCAAATACATATTTGTTGGTGGCGGAGAATTTATTCTCTTAGCTTAATACCCTTCTCTGAGACATACGAGCTCAGAGGTTATGTAGTTGAAGGTTATCAGCAATATACTCCCAATTTGGTAGTGTGGCATGCTGAGTGCTGCTGTGTGTTGATGATCATTTGTTGATCTTTTGTGATCAGAGCATGGCTTTTGTATAAAGCGTAGCTTTGTGGACGAGACTGCATCAGGACCTCACACCCCGGAAATGGTTGAAACAGGAAAGATGCGGCAAGGTTATGAGGGTCGCGCCCTTTAGGGTGTGTCATTCCCTTCTGGTAAAGGGTGGTATCATGGTATGGAGCCCAGATATTTACCTATGTTGTGGCTCCAATCTCATTTACTGTGTGGTTGTTGCTTAGAGGCGCCTCGGATAAAGGTCCCAAAGGACCGGGGAGTGGCATGCTCGAGTAGTAGTTACCTAGTTACAGAGGTAACCCGGCCTTGTTGGTAGAGATCCGGTTAGGTTCTCGGGACGTCCCGCCAGAGGCGATCCCATGTGGCAGTAGGAAGTTCCTTAGCCTGACCATTTGTTGGAAAATCCAAAGAAACAATACGCGCCTTGTACGGTTTTAGTTGTATTACCTGCCATGGAATGTGGTGGTAACCTGCTATTGAACATGGTAGCTATAGTAGGCATACGATAATGGTCGTATGTTGGCTAAGATTTATATTCTACTTTCGAAATGTTTTCTGCACTTTGCACTTATAATAATAATATCAAAGAACTTTCTACGTATTAAGCATGTTTGACTATCATAAGAAGAAATCTCCTTCAATTCTGCGTTTGCATTGTGTGTGGCGGGAGGTCTTATGGTAGTTTCATTTTCTAAAAGCATTGCGAATTTACTTTTAAAATTCTCTTGTTGTTTGTTTTTAAAGATAAACTGTTTTTGTTACTCACACCAGTCCCATGACTGACCCGGAGTTTATTGTTCCTTTCCTAAACTCTGGGTGCTCACTATTTTCCACACGAGCAGTCTAGAGTTGGGTTTTTCAGATAATTAGGTTTGGTAGATGATCTGAGGTTAGTTCAGTCTTTGGATATGGACGAGACTTGCTTGTCTTAGTGTTTTGTGATGATGGTTCGAGCTGCTGTTGGAGTTCTCTCTTGAAGATTATATTGGAGTTATCTGTTCCGCTGCTGGTGTTAGCTATTTTCTTTTCCGCTGCTATGTTATTGTATCATATCTCTGATGTATATCGATATATATTGTATCATCTGTTGTATCAGGATGTTGTATCAGATGTTGTATATTGATATTCATTATTTCTTCCGCTGTGTTGTTTACTTAATTGTGTTATAAGCACCGCCGACTCGGATTTGAACGGTCGAATCTGCGGCATTCGAGTACGATGTAAAGTATGGATGTCGATTTTCGAACGGGCAAAATCCGCTTCGTTACAACCTAGGTTATAAAATATTATACAGACCCATGGTTATGATATTTTCCTAAAAATTTATTAATTATTTTAAATATTTTCTGAAAGTTATTAAGTATTTTGGAATTATAAATATATGAAATTTTTAACGTAATTTGTTTTAACGCTTTAAAGTGTAAAGAAATATTATTTTTCTATAAGTTAAATTTTTTTATAGGTTAATTGGTTTTAAATGGAATTTAAAGAGTCTTATTTATGATTAATAATTTAATAATTAAGTTCGATTTAATTTGGAATCTTAAATCTAACCTAGTAATTTTAATAAAGGTTATTTCCTGAAATGGACATATTTTATATAATAAATAAATGTAGTTTTGAATAAATAAAATGAAATATATTTTTATGGGACATTTTGTAATAAGTTTATTTAACTTAGAATCATAGTTGAATTGATGTCTAAATGAATAAATTTATAAAGAATTTGATTGTTATATTAACTATGATAAATATTCTTTTGTGAAATGTTATGTTGTGTAAGATAAATAGCTATGACTTTAAAATGGAAAAATGTAAGTTAAACATACATGTGAGATGTAATTTTAATTTATATTTTAATTGATTAATATAATAAATGTTTGTATTGTAATAACAAAAACGAAAGAAATATGTAAAGTTTTAATTTATGAAAGAAATGTGTAAAGTCCTAATTAATGAAATAAACATGTAAAGTTTTAGTTAATGCAAGAAACATGTAAAGTTTTAATTAATGCAAGAAACATGTAAAGTTTTAATCTATGAAAGAAACGTGTAAAGATTTAATTTATGAAAGAAATGTGTAAGTCCTAATCAATGAAAGAAACGTGTAAAGTTTTTAGTTAATGCAAGAAACATTTAAAGTTTTAATTTATGAAAGAAAGGTGTAAAGTCCTAATTAATGAAAGAAACGTTTAAAGTTTTTAGTTAATGCAAGAAACATGTAAAGTTTTAATTTATGAAAGAAATATGTAAAGCCCTAATTAATGAAAGAAACGTGTAGAGTTTTTAATTAATGCAAGAAACATGTAAAGTTTTAATTAATGAAAGAAACGTGTAAAGTTTTAATTAATGCAAGAAACATGTAAAGTTCTAATTAATGAAAGAAACATGTAAAGTTTTAATTAATGAAAGAAACATGTAAAATTTTAATTAGTGTAATATTGATTAAATGATAAATGCTCTTTACTGTAATAGAAATGTAAATTAAAACGTACATTTGATAATGTATGTTCTAATTAGTGTAATATTGATTAAAATGATAAATGCTCTTTATTGCAATAAATGTAAGTTAAAACGTACATTTGACATGTAAATTTTAATTAATGTAATGGTGTATTTTAAATTGATTAAAATGATAAATGTTCCTTACTGAAATAATAAAATGTAAGTTGATAATGTACATTTGATATGTAAGTTTTATTTAATGTAAATGGCATATTTTAAATGATTAAAATAATAAAGTTTCTTTGTTGTAATAATTATGTAAGTTATTAAGGTACTTTTAACTTAACATAAGAATTTCAGCTTTAAATTGGATATTGCAGTAACAAAGTTTATTTAAATATAAGATATGATAAAATGACCATGTTAAAATTTGTAAGTATATAAATACTTTGATTATATAAAAGTGGAAAGTATTTCATTCCAAAAATGCTATGATTCCTTAAGGTAACATTTCCAAAATGCTATGATAATTTAAAGGAATATTTCAAGTTTAATAAATTGAAGGAAATATTCAATGATTTGGAAATTTGGGTTTTATTTAAATGATATATTATTGAATTAGTTTTGAAATGGAAATGATACTATTGTGATATGGTTTTGAAATGAGTATGATATTTTTTTGAAAGTGTATACTATTTTGAAAGAAATGATATGATTTTGAAATGGATATGCTAGTTTGGTTTGAAAGTATAAATGATTTTGAAATAAATATCCATGGGTTATAATAACGTTTGGTTGTTAAAGAGACCGGGATCGGAAGTTGCCATACTCTCTGCCAACTCCGAAAACCACTTTAACAACCGTGTACACGGTGGAGATTCCAGAATGAAGTAGGATGGTGGCGGCGTTTCCTCTGAGGTATATACGTGGACCCGACTCCCGTGAGTTGACCTAAGGTGGCTAAAACAGGAGCGATTCTTGGGCCAATGAGGTCATTCCTCTGATCGGACGCACTCCTTCGATATTATACTCTGACTTTTGGATTGATTCGGTGACCACTTTTGATTTTTGATTTTGGGGGTATTATTCGAGGTGGGCGGTAGTAGCTGTTACGTGCACCAGCCCGGATGCGTAATTGGTATATCTACCCCGGCATTGCCTAGTTGTGCCGTGTCACCTACCCTAGAATGCCTTCTACGAGTTTTTATTTGTGTCATACATATGGAGGATCCTCTGGTAGCCTCCCGATCAGGAGGTATTACTGTACTGTATAGACTATTGGCATTATTACGTGTTAAGGTGGAAAATGTAAAGCCTTAACGCTATTTAAAAGTAAGTTTATTTTACTATAGACATTATTATAATAGCGAAATATTACTACATAGTAAATAGTTTAACGGATCCTTAGAGGATGGGCGGTCCCAAGCATCCTTTAAGTTATTTATACCTTATATTACAGTTCATTTGAGTTGCTTTACATTGTGTAAGTATGTATGTCCTGACTCGAGTGTTTTGTGTTTTGCTTTACGCTCGGGTCAGACTGAGTGATACAACATTTGAGACTCACCTTCGAAGATGGAAGCTTTGCTTAAAGATATAGCTATCTATTTCACTTTCGGTTATCCAGTTGATTCCAGTTATCCGGTTGGTTCCAGTGATGTATTCTGATTCATACCTGGTTAACATGTTGAGACCTCCGTTATATCTTGTTATCTTTGTTATATCTTGTTTGACTATGATGTATTTATATAGTAGCTTCATAAACTACTATTTCTTTACTTCCGCTGCATTTTATTACTCTGTGTTTGTGATCAATGACTATTTATTTACTGTTTATGCTGTGTTTTGCCATATTTATTTTACAGTTCTGTATTTTGAGCAATTCAAGTCTGACATGTGCGAATGCGAGTGGTTGAAAATATCGAGGCGTTATATTTGGTATCAGAGCTTTGGCTCTATGCAAAACTTAGCATATACGGTAAATTTATTTACAGAATCACTTTCATTCGAGTGTGAATCTCTTCCTTTTTGACTCAATTCCTTTTGAATTTTGGAACGCTCCCTGCAGTTTCGAAATACGTTCTTGTCCCCACTATTCATCTTCTTTTGAATCTGGAGTGTCCCATAACTTCACTTCGAATGATCCTTATAATGAGTCGGCAGTCTCGCCAATCTTTGAATGACTTATAAAGGGGTGGAACTCCTTTACCATAGGCATCGATTCACCGAGATTTATATATCCTCGGTTTAGATGCAACTACCTCTTGTTAGTCTAAATTCTATTTCTTAAGATCGAATGTAGAATTACCTCAGAATTCCACAATGATTTATCCTTGAAGTCACGGTTGACCCGGTTAAGGTTGCCCTCAATTTATGTAAGCTTATCTATTCCTTATTCATTCAATTTAATCATCTTATCTTTTGTTTCCAACTTATCTTCGAATCAGAATTCTCTTGATTTGAGTCAATCAAATTTGAACCCCTATTATTTCTTTGTAAACCTATATTTAAAATGTTTTACATATTGTGTTGTTTGAGTTGTTGATGTTGATTTGAGTTTCCGATCGATTCGTCTGATCAACGCTATCGATAAGATTTTCAAAACACTTGAACAGAAAAACTGACACCATGTTGATTTCAAAATTTAGTAAATGATAAATTTTGCATAATTATATTATGTATGAGTTTGATTTTCTGAATTCTGATAATTAATTGAATAGGGTATTAAGAAACAATATTTGCCTTTATATATATCTTGTAACCATTGGCTTTTGTCTCCTATATAAATAACTGAACTATAAAACATAGCTATAAATTAATTTGGAAATTAAAATGAATCTAAATCAAGAAATTGAGAATTTAATTTCCGATGGTTTCAAACTTGGGTTTTTAAAGTTTGAAAAGATATATTATTTAAAGTGTTTTCCAAATAGAGATTTTTTTCAAAGAATTTTTAATGTTTAAATCAGTGCCCTTCTCTTGTCGCTGGAAAATAATTTCGATGATGACTGCAGCATCATCGACATTCATTTTCGATTTTCGAAGTGAAGAGACCATTCTATAGCTCTGCTACTATTTTTCTCTAAAAATTTAATTGATTTGAATTTCAAAAATATGACTTGATTTATAATATGTATATGGATATATGATTTAAATTTGATTTGATATATATTGTATATATATTTATTTACCTCTAAATGGTTTGAAGTTAATCGGAAATGTAATTCTTAAATTTATCTTAAAGAATGTTTTCAATTATAAAATGAACCAAAAATTTTGAATAAATATTTAAGTTGAAATAATTGAATTAGAAAACTTTATTTGTATAATATTCTATTACATTTCTATTATAACTTACCTAAATTATTTAAAAGTTAACTATGTAATTGGATAATATACAATATAAAAGGATTTTATAATAAAATTTGAGTGTTTATAATAAATGTTATACACTTAAATTTTAGTTATAAAAGGGTTAATAAAGGTAAATAGAATAAAAAGTTAATTGAATAATATACAATATAAAGTGATGTTAAAGGAATTTATAAATAAATTGGAGTAAGTCGTAAAAAGTGTAAGTATACTTAATATATGTGATTAGACATATATTAAGTGGAATAAATGTAATAACCATCTGGAATAAAGAAGAATGAAACTTATTGAATAAACTTTTGAGTATAATAAATGATTTCAAATTCACAATTTAGAAATTGTTAATTGGGTGATAAGATAATGAAATTATAAAAGATAAGATTTAATTAACTTAGGAAAAATCAAATGGATGAAATCAATTATTAATTTAAGTTGAAACTTTCATGGTTTTAAAATTTATCATCTTATTTTGTTTTGCAATCTCTTATCCTTCGGTTGTTCCTATTCTCCTGCATACTAAGCGCAGAATTGAATTTCAAATTTATCTTGTCTCCTAAAGTTCGATCTGTAGTACTTCCTCCCAAAATACCTTTACCACTCTGTTTTGGAAAACTTTTCGAGAATCTTCTTCGTGCTTGTGTCCTTGATTACAGAGAATCTTGGGAAGATCATCTCCATCTTGTTGAATTTACCAATAACGACTGTTATCAGGTATAATTTCAATCTTCTTTTTTATATTGTCTTAATTCTATCTCATTCTATCTGTTGTTTGTATTTTCTATGCCTCGTTACTTTTCGGGGATGAAAAGTTTAGAGTATGGGAGAGTGTAACAACCCATAATTTTGTGAATATTTTTAATTAAATTTTTATTTGAAATTTTGATTTTTAAAATCATTTAAAAGTGAATTTTTAGAATTTTTCCAATGTAAGTTTGGAATTTGTTTGTAATTTATTTTTCAAATGCAATAAATAAACGATTTTTGAAAATTTTATATTTTGGTCAAAATTTGAATTTTCAGTTTAAATTTTTATAAAAATTTGAATTTTTAAATTTTAATCTTTTCTTTGAAGCAGAATATATTTATGATATTTGTTCTGCTTTTCGTTTCTTTAAATTCTGAGTTATACTTTTTAAATTAGATAAATTACAGCGTTTTATACGCAGTTATTTTCTGTATTTCATATTTTTCTATGTTCATTTCTATATTTTTATTTTCTATGTTATTTTATTTTATTTTTCTATTTTGTTATCTAAACTTTATTTATTGGATTTTACTTGTGTGTATATCTTTTCATAAAAGGCTCGGAAGAAATCAAGGAGACATGCGTTACATTTCTTTAACGCTTGCTTTCTTATTTACCCACCCTCTTTATTACTTACCCTAGCCATTCACCATTTATAGCCGTGAATTGCTCTTATTAATCACGTACAAACATCTCAAAATATCCTCTTTTCAATTGCATTTAAGAATAATATATACATATACCTATATATATATATATATATATATATATATATATATTGTGTGTGTGTGTTTCTTTCTCTTTATTTCTTGCCTTTTATTTCCTAGCCTTTTTGTTTTCCTATCATTTACTCCTCTTTAGCCATTCAAATCTTTTCTTACCGTCCACTCCACTTCATAATTCACGTACACATTTACTTCACATTTCATATCTAGAAAGAAATGTATGCAAATAAATGGCTTGGAGAAATTTAAGAGGCATACGTTTCATTGTTTAAACTCTTGCCTTTTTCATTTGCATGACCTTTATTATTTTCTAGCCGTTTCCTCCTCATTCCTAGCCATGAATTACTCTACTCATAGCCATGCATATCAAGTTGAAAATTTACGTACAGATTTTTTTTTCCCATCTCTCATTTTTCCATTTCCATTTAAAAATAAAATATATTATACGTTTCTTCCTCCTTAACTTATGCCTTTCCGTTTCCCTAGTATTCATAACTCCTTAGCTTTTTTTATTATATAGCCGTGTATTTCCTTTTATCATTCACATAAAAAACTCCTCAAACATATCTCATTTTATTCCATTTCTCGTTTCATCACTTGAAAGAAATAAATTTTTTTTATTAAATACAACAAGTATTTGTTGCCATTTTATTTTCTAAACCATTCAAAATCTTGTCTTTTATTGCGTAGCCTCTTTATTACTTACCTTAGCCGTTCATTCCTTTAACCTAGCTATGAATCTCTCTTGCCTATCACACATAAAAACTTCCCAAAACTTCTCATTATCATTTGCGTGAAAGAAAATTATATTCAAGCTCTAGATCCATGGCTTCTCTTCCTCTTCTTTCTTTTTCTCCTTTTGTTTCTTCTTTGTTCTTCATGCTTATACTCAGCCTCTGGCCTCTAGGACACCTCTAACCATCATGACCAAGCAATATAAGATGATGATTGAAACCATATATGGTGTAACCAAGCTATTGATTGATTAAGGCAAGTTATGTCACTGATTCATTTATTTTTCCATTTTTTTAACATCTATTGTTTTGTACTGGGTCATATTCTTATGTATGTAATGTTTGTTTGCATACAAGATTTGAATCTGACTCTTTATCCACTCAAGTTCGCATTGTGCTTTGTCGTGCTTTTTCGTGCTATGTAGAGTTTGGATTTTTATTCTGAATTTGTCAGTTCTAGCTTTTAAAAGGTGAGCTTTTATCACTCTAGACATATATACTTATATTTTTGTGAAAAAATGATAAGTGAATCTGTAGACGTTGATATGTCATTCATATATGTCTGTGTTGTGATTACATGATGATAAATGCCATTTATATATTTGTTACATCATTTGTTATGATATTATATGTGTATTTTTATTTTAATTCTATTAATCACCACTGCAAGTTCCCTATCACTATGGGTCGAGATAATACATACCCGAACGTACTTTAGAATAAGGAAAAATCATTATGGGCTAAAATGACAGGCTCAAGTGATTTTTATTGTATTTATTTTACTTGGGATTGCGGGTTTGAAATGATAGAACCGGATTTTTCTTTTTAAATTACGGATTGAAATGATACATATCTGTATCACTTGACCTAGGTTAGAAAATATTATACAGACCCTTGGTTATACTTTTAAATGATATTTTCCTAAAAATTTGTTAAGTATTTTAAATATTTTCTGAAAGTTATTAAGTTTTTTGGAATTATAAATATATGAAATTTTTAACTTAATTTGATTTAACGCTTTAAAGTGTAAAGAAATATTATTTTTCTATAAGTTAAATTTTTTTAGGTTAATTGGTTTTAAATGGAATTTAAAGAGTCTTATTTATGATTAATAACTTAATAATTAAGTTCGATTTAATTTGGAATCTTAAATCTAACCTAGTAATTTTAATAAAGGTTATTTCCTGAAATGGACATATTTTATATGATAAATAAATATAGTTTTGAATAAATAAAATGAAATATATTTTTATGGGACATTTTGTAATAAGTTTATTTAACTTAGAATCATAGTTGAATTTATGTCTAAATGAATAAATTTATAAAGAATTTGATTGTTATATTAACTATGATAAATATTCTTTTGTGAAATGTTATGTTGTGTAAGGTAAATAGCTATGACTTTAAAATGGAAAAATGTAAGTTAAACATACATGTGAGATGTAATTTTAATTTATAGTTTAATTGATTAATATAATAAATGTTTGTATTGTAATAACAAAAACGAAAGAAATATGTAAAGTTTTAATTTATGAAAGAAATGTGTAAAGTCCTAATTAGTGAAAGAAACATGTAAAGTTTTAACTAATGCAAGAAACATGTAAAGTTTTAATTAATGCAAGAAACATGTAAAGTTTTAATTTATGAAAGAAACGTGTAAAGATTTAATTTATGAAAGAAATGTGTAAGTCCTAATCAATGAAAGAAACGTGTAAAGTTTTTAGTTAATGCAAGAAAAATGTAAAGTTTTAATTTATTAAAGAAATGTGTAAAGTCCTAATTAATGAAAGAAACGTGTAAAGTTTTTAGTTAATGCAAGAAACATGTAGAGTTTTAATTTATGAAAGAAATGGGTAAAGTCCTAATTAATGAAAGAAACGTGTAAAGTTTTTAATTAATGCAAGAAACATGTAAAGTTTTAATTGATGAAAGAAACGTGTAAAGTTTTAATTAATGCAAGAAACATGTAATGTTCTAATTAATGAAAGAAACATGTAAAATTTTATTTAATGAAAGAAACATGTAAAGTTTTAATTAGTGTAATATTGATTAAATGATAAATGCTCTTTATTGTAATAGAAATGTAAATTAAAACGTACATTTGATAATGTAAGTTTTAATTAGTGTAATATTGATTAAAATGATAAATGCTCTTTATTGTAATAAATGTAAGTTAAAACGTACATTTGACATGTAATTTTTAATTAATGTAATGGTGTGTTTTAAATTGATTAAAATGATAAATGTTCCTTACTGTAATAATAAAATGTAAGTTGATAATGTACATTTGATATGTAAGTTTTAATTAACGTAAATGGCATATTTTAAATGATTAAAATAATAAAGTTTCTTTGTTGTAATAATTATGTAAGTTATTAAGGTACTTTTAACTTAACATAAGAATTTCAGCTTTAAATTGGATATTACAGTAACAAAGTTCATTTACTATAAGACTATGTTAAAATGACCATGTTAAAATTTGTAAGTATATAAATACTTTGATTATATAAAAGTATAAAGTATTTCATTCCAAAAATGCTATGATTCCTTAAGGTAACATTTCCAAAATGCTATGATAATTTAGAGGAATATTTCAAGTTTAATAAATTGAAGGAAATATTTAATGATTAGGAAATTTGGGTTTTATTTAAATGATATATTATTAAATTAGTTTTGAAATGGAAATGATACTATTGTGATATGGTTTTGAAATGAGTATGATATTTTTTTGAAAGTATATACTATTTTGAAAGAAATGATATGATTTTGAAATGGATATGCTAGTTTGGTTTGAAAGTATAAATGATTTTGAAATAAATATCCATGGCTTATAATAACGTTTGGTTGTTAAAGAGACCGGGATCGGAAGTTGCCATAATCTCTGCCAACTCCGAAAACCACTTTAACAACCATGTACGCGGTGGAGATTCCAGAATGAAACAGGAAGGTGGGGGCGTTTCCTCTGAGGTATATACGTGGACCCGACTTCCGTGAGTTGACATAAGGTGGCTAAAACAGGAGCAATTCTTGGGCCAATGAGGTCATTCCTCTGATCGGACGCACTCCTTCGATATTATACTCTGACTTTTGGATTGACTCGGTAGCCACTTTTGATTTTTGATTTTAGGAGTATTATTCGAGGTGGGCGGTAGTAGCTGCTACGTGCACCAGCCCGGATGCGTAATTGGTATATCTACACTGGCATTGCCTAGTTGTGCCGTGTCACCTACCCTAGCGTGCCTTCTACGAGTTTCTATTTGTGTCGTACCTATGGAGGATCCTCTGGCAGCCTCCCGATCAGGAGGTATTACGGTACTGTATAGACTATTGGCATTATTACGTGTTAAGGTGGAAAATGTAAAGCCTTAACGCTATTTAAAAGTAAGTTTACTTTACTATAGACATTATTATAATAGCAAAATATTAAGTACTACATAGTAAATAGTTTAACAGATCCTTAGAGGATGGGCGGTCCCAAGCATCCTTTAAGTTACTTGTACTTTATATTACAATTCACTTGAGTTGGTTTATATTGTATAAGTATGTATGTCCTGACTCGAGTGTTTTGTGTTTTGCTTTATGCTCGGGTCAAACTGAGTGATACAGCATTTGAGACTCACCTTCAAAGATGGAAGCTTTGCTTGAAGATATAGCTATCTATTTCACTTTCAGTTATCCAGTTGATTCCAGTTATCTGGTTGGTTCCAGTGGTGTATTCTGATTAATACATGGTTATCATGTTGAGACCTCTGTTGTATCTTGTTATCTTTGTTGTATCTTGTTTGACTATGATGTATTTATATAGTAGCTTCATAAACTACTATTTCTTTACTTCCTCTGCATTTTATCACTCTGTGATCTATGACTATTTATTTACCATTTATGCTGTGTTTTTCCATATTTATTTTACAATTCGGTATTTTGAGCAATTCAAGTCCGACATGTGCGGATGCGAATGGTTGAAAATATCGGGTCATTACACGAAACCTTTTCCATTGCATTTAGAATAGGGGTATAACATTATGAGCGTCCAGCGGCATGCCTTGATAGGGGTTCGAGATTTTAAGCTACGTAAATCGGGACATTTTGAAAATTCAATTAATATATTTTAGTTAATCCTTCAAATCCATCAGCCACCCTATGAAATGACCATGCCTATTCATTCTATAGCATGCCTTCTCGTTCAAACTTAAAATCGAGACCTCCCCTTTTCCTTTTGCTCTAGTTCAATCTAAAAAGAAAAAAAGAAACGAAATTGACTTCTTCTTTAACGAAAAAAAGAGAACTCATGCAAGCGAAATGCGATGTCAAGCACGAAAAGGGGGTTGCTCGCATGTTGGGACGCGATTCGTCGAGGCAGTCACGATAGTTAAACTCTGGCGTAAATCGAAGGAGGGATATGGAAAGGCAGCTCGACGGCGACTGCAATGGGAAAGCGACGCGAACGCGAGGCAAGGTATAGCTATGGTTTGGTTTTGCGATGCGAACGAAGAGGGGAAGGTCGCATTCTTGTAGCTTGTAGGGAATTAGGTGACGCGGATGGTAGCAGGCAGGCGACGACGAGAAAATATGTATAGTTAAATCGATGTTGGCTGAAAATGGCAGTCGCATGAACCTGGAAGAGTTCGCGAGGGGTTCTTCGTGGCACAATGGAAGTATAGGCGACACGCTCCTACTGAGATGAGGGGGACTGCATCGTGCAGCGGGAAGCGATTTGGGGTAGTCGCGATTTAAGGTGCTGTCATTTTTGTACATGCCGGGATAATCATAAGGTAAGTGATTTGTTTTAAAATTTTAATTTTAGTTAATTATAAATTAATTATTATACGCTCTAAAACTTCATAATTTATCTATACGAGGTCCATAATAAAATATAACAAGTTGATAGCAGTTCGTAGCTGGAATTTTAAAATCTGGGTTAGTGATTTTGGATGATGATCAAATCTGGGTGTTTGGCAATAAATCAAGGTGTGAATTTCTCACTCATTTTGGATTGCCACATTTAAATTTAAATGTTAAATTTAAATTATTGGATGCTTGATTGGATTGGTAAATTTTAATTACCGGTTGGATGATTATATAATATATAGTAGTATATATATTAGAAATTGGAGTGATATTCCCGCGTATTATAGCGGATGAGACCTTATGCGCCCTGCATAATAGTGGATGACCTTATATACCGTGATATCCTTCTCGAAGTGGAATTGGTATTTTCATTATTGTTTAACATCTGTGGATGCAGAGAAACAGATTGGAGGAATCGAAATGGATTCCTTAAAAAATTATATTGATTGTTTTTCGTATATAGTGATATATGATGTGTTAAGATAATCTGTTATAGATTACTGTTGTGATATGAATTTTTGAATGCTATGTTAGCATTGGCCTGAATTTTGGGTATTTTGAATACATAAATACTATATTTAAATTTGAAGAAATTAAAAAGGAATTTTGAATATAAAATATTTATATCGAAATCTGGATTATTTTTAAGAAATTGATTTGGATAAAAATAATAATTGGTTTTAGGTTGTATTTAACTATTCGTAAAATATTTTAAATAGAGGTTGTAAAATGAGTTATATAAAGATTTTTTTTAAAAACGATGGATATTTAAATGATATTTTCTGGAAATAAGGAAAGAAGTTGAAATTGATATTACAACTAAAAATATATTATTTATAGGAGAATGGACTTATAAAATAGAATTTTATAAATGAGATTTTTTTATAAAAAGTGAAACGCAAGGAGTCATAAAATTTATAAATGATGTTTATAGATATAGGAAATCGATATCAGACGAAATTTTGGGAATATAAAATTTACAGGGAGAATTTATTTTGAATATGGAAATAAGGTGAGAAAAAAAATAGTGGGTACTATTTTTGAAGTGAAAACACTAGTACAAAAAGTGCATATTTCTTCGCCTCATTTGCATCAGTTGAAGTAAAAACTGATGCAAATAGAACTATTTGCATCAGTTCCATCTTAATAACCGATACAATTGGTACGTGAAAAGCAATAGGTAATAAAAAACCAATTTTGCATCAGTTGTCACCAACAACCGATGCAATTGGTGTGTGCAAATAGTTTTAGTCACATCGGTTTTAAATTCAACCGATGAACTACATTAGTTTGCATTCATTTTCTATCGGTTTGCTACTCCAACTTTCATTTTCCCTCCCTAACTTTTCATTTCCCTCTTAGCTTTCATTTATCCCTCGCTTGCCCCGTAACCCGTTAAAAAGAAAACAAAAATGAAATCTAATGTCAATTTAGAAACTCATGTCTCGATTCGAATTGAAAAGCAAATCTCAAAGCCAAATCAAAATGGGCTCTCGTAAGCAATTCTCAAATTCAATTGCGGATTCTAGGAGATTCGATGTGTTGAATTTGATTTGGGGATTTCAGTCGTTGGTGGGTTGGTCACGTGTAGTTGGTCTCAGTGAATTAGGAACTCGTGATTTGGAAATCGTTGTTGGTGGAGGCGATAAAATTGCAGTGACGAGGGACATGTATCACAGGTAGGAATTGAACAATGGATCTATGAACACTATACATGAGAGTTTGTGTGTTCTGTGGGAGCAGTCCTGGCAAGAAACAAAGTTATGAGGTTGCTGCTATTGAGCTTGGATATGAACTGGTTAGTTCTGTAATGATTTTTCTCTTCGCGTATTATGTTGCTTTCATGTATCTTTCATGTATCTTTGCTTTCATGTTGACTGAGATTTAATACAATCTGAATTTCCCATGATGTTGTTGCGATGTAGTACATTTAGACTAAAATGCCTATTGTTAAGGCTATTGAACGTGTTGATTGAGATGTAACAGTGAAGGTACATGTGATACAAAGTGAAGTTCGTAAAGTAAAATAGGGTTGGCTAACCTAGATTTAATATCGAGGTGCATCCAACATGCTCAGGTCTGCTACTCTTGATTGCTAACTGAAAGTTACCTAAAAGTTTATGGTAAAGAGTAATGGTCCTACTAAATGAAGCAGCGAAAACCTCATTCCTCCCAATTATTTTTTAAACTCTAACTCATCAATGTTAATCACATTAGTTTATAAATTTTTTCTATGATTCATATTTCTGTTGGACGTTAATGTAGAAAATAAAGTGTTTGTTATTCTGTTGAACTTCCATAAATGTTTAGAAAGTGCATATTAATTAAAGTGTCATTTACCCAAAAAACTGTGAGTACTGATATTTAACTTAACTCGTAAGTTTAGGCATCTTCTGACTTCGTAGTATGTGTAAATATGTTGATAACTGACTAGTTCATGATAGGAATTCACTCATAGTGACTATATCATACTAGGCAATTACAGCAAGCTTAATCTACCTGATAATTAAATTTATATTATCTACACACTCTTTGTTTTTCTCGTTATCTAAATTCTTGTCTCACATAATATTGTCTATCAAAAATGATATTCTGAATAATTTCATATTAATTTTCAGGATTAATGATGGCAGTTTTGAATTGTCTCCTATGATATTGGCATTGTCGGTTAATCCAAGCCATCAAACATCACCTACATATGTACTTCCAAGATTTTCTGAAGAAGCACCAAAAAGGATTGGAGAGCGTCTATTGGGGCACCTTCTAAGCACTGGGTGTTGATGTAAGCGATGCTTTTGATGAGAAAACTGATGTTAATGGCGATGTTATGATACAGTTACATGCTTTTGCTTGCTCCTACCAATGGTTCAATTTCCAAAAAATATTTGGTATGTTCTACACTTCTGTTTCCACATCATAGAGAACTAATTTGAATGCAAAGAGTTACCTATATTGGATATGACTATTTCCAATGCAGAAAACTATAACATCTCATGAACAATGCTGGGTGTGACTAGCAAACAGGAAGGTTAGATGCTGTTTTAATGAATGTATCTGATATTAAAGAATGCTCACTGCATTTGGTTCGGGTTAACTAAGTATATATTGGATATATTTTTCTAAAATCTTTTCTTAACTGCAGGAATATATGTTGCTATTTCATAAAAAACTGTAAACGCACCTAATTACATTTGCATATTAAAGTACTCAAATGTAGTACTACGGAATGGAGTATTTAATACTCAAAAGAGACACTCATCCACATATATGTATATATTGGTATATACATACAAGTGTATACACGCTTTTTTTCTTCAGATCGGTAGCAAATTCAAACTGTCAAACCTACGGCACACAAATTGTCATTGCTCAAAGGCTGAAACTGCCTCAATCCAAAGCATATGGAACGAACCTCTATGATTTAGCTAGTATTCATATTCAAAAGACTCATTCAACCTCATATACGTATATCAATGCAGCACAGTTTATGTGCACCTGGATTTCGTACACCTTGAAGGCTCAGCTTATATGTATAACAATGCAGCGGAAGCTCTCTAGGCTGGTTCATGTCCTCAGCCCTTTTCAGCACAGTGTCTTCGCAGCACAACTTAGGGCCTTGCACAGCACCTGTAACGATAACAAGTTCATACATTTCCGAGCACATCACCTTGCAGCAGCTCCAACCCCTCCACTAGTAATCCACTCAAAGTGCATGTTCAGCCTTCCTTCAGGTCTTGGTTCTAACAGATCATCTTCGACATTCGAAGCCAGGATCGTTTTATGCTTTACCTCAAAGCCCACAGCTATTTAAGTAAATGTTGATGGTTTCAGGATTTGAGAGATACTATCAAATTGCAAGGTAAATGTATTCCTTTTTATTCATTTACCTATTTGTGTTATTAGATAGTTGATCGATGTAATTTCTTTACCAGCTATTTCATTGAGTTATCTGCTTTGTCAAGCAATTTTTTGTATTCTAAAAAAAGGAAAAAAAAAAGTAGAAACACCTTGTCATGACACTCTGTGATCTGTTAAAAGAAACCCTTGTCTTATAGATAAGATCCAGGCTCTTAGATATTTCCTTATATTCATGTTGTGTGTAGTTCATAGTTGTGGGAGTGGCAATAAGTGGACAGTGAAGCTATGAATTGAAGTTTCAGTTAATATGACTGGTGGAATGCAAGGCAGTGATACTAGAACTATATGATGTATGCACTAGGTGGTTGTGACTGTGATGAAGGAGAATTGCAGTAGTGTAGTTTGGTGAAGGAGGGATGTTTGTTTTTCATGGAATTATAAACTGATTTGTTAATAACTAGTTTTAACATATTATTTTACTTATTTTAACTTAAACGTCATTGCATCAAACATTTCTACTTATACATGACTATTCAAAACTACTTAATAGCCGCGACTCAAAACTCCTTTTAAGGAATTTCAAATAAATTGTTGCCAAACAAGCTTGATATTTTAGGAGCAAAATTTTGTTTTCATTAATTTGTTGTTTTGCATTAACTAACATAACAGAAGTTAGTCATTTACAATTTAGTGGATAGTTTTTCTTTTCTTTCTTAACTGCATTGAATTCGTGTCACATGATTTTGTGCATAGATTGCAGTCAAAAAACCAGGAGTTTGGAGTAACAAAGCCGACTTGAGCTGTTGAGGTTGAAATTTCAGGCAGAATCAGGCACAAAAATGTAATGAGTCTACTTGGATATTGCGCTGAAGGTCAAGAACGTATCATAGTTTATGACTACATGCCAAATGCATGTTTACGATCACATCTTCATGGACGGCGTTTTTGGATTATGGTCTACTCAACTGGGGTAGGCGTATGAATATTGCTATAGGAGATGCTGAAGGCATTGCGTGAGTCCATAAACTTATTAAACAGTATTACTTTCTGCTGCCTGGTCTAAAAATAAAACCTTGATTGACTATCTTGTAGATATTCTCATAACATACACTCGTTTTCTCCAACAAAGCATGAATCTATATCAAGGCTTATAATGTTATTTTCATTAAACTAAAACTGGATAATTTTTTCGTTTGAAAATCAGAGCAGGAGTTCATTCTATATGTTTTTTTTAGTATGATATGTCTCTCCCCTTTATATGCGACTATAATTTCATCTATGGTTATTTTTCACTATGTATCTTTTCTTTTCTTTTTGAGTTACTGGGTTGGAGAAGAAGATGAGCTACCATGATTATCCTCAATACTATTTATGGTTCAGAAATTGCACCTAAACTAGGTTTTCAATCTTCAAATTCTAGATTTGACACAAATGCAAACATGGAAGCATCGGCTGAAAATTTTACCGATGCAAACTGTTCGTTGAATAATGTGCAAGAAGTAACTGAAAATGACAATGAAACTTCTCACTATACTTTGGCTGGCTGTTTGTATGCTGAAGCTCTATCTGAAAGACATTCTGCAATCATGGAAGAGGTAATACATTTATGGACATTCACATTACTCTTATGTGGTTGTTTGCGTTCATATTTTTTTAACCCTTTCGGTCTTATCTTTCAAGTCATGTGACGAAAGTAGTAAGCCTGTGCAGAATACCGAAGATTGTAATTTGGATGAGAGTGGAGCTAACAATGTAGAGGTACTGTTTTCACAATCAAATTTAGCTAGTATCATCTAAAGGGTGGTTTTGTCAAACATCATTCCTAAGTTTCAACATGCACTTCCTTCCCTTCCTAAGAACAGATTTAAATATTTGCAGTTTTAACCACAAATATTTGCAGTTTTAACCACAAATATTTGCAGTATAAACTGCACATTTTTGCTTAAAATAATTACTGATGTTTTTTATGGAATCTGTTTTTGAGAAGGGATTTTTATGTATTCAAATTTGAAAATAAAGGGCAATGCTAATTTCCACTTATCTAAAACCATATAACGTATAGTCTATACAGTTATCATAGTTATCAGGGTTGTGATATATACCATACACATGCAGACGAATTTACCTAGGTATTAATCTTGACATGTACAGTTTTGAACATGTCAACATTCTTTAAATTATCCGAAAAAATGCTTTAAAGATTCTCCAACTTATGGATAAGTACACAACAACTTGTGCTGGATTGTGGTCTTTAGTTAAATGGATATTTTTCTTCATTTTTATATCAATATCTGCCATCTCTAACAGCAGCATTCGACAGAGGCTACATCTAAACATCATCTTTTCCAGTTTATTTGGTTTGATTTCGACATTTTCATGAAACCATTGTTATCATCGTCCTTGCTTTAATCCCTACTGTTTGTATCTGTTTTTCAATGTTAATATCTTCTTTTCAGTGTTTATATCATTACTTATAAGTCAACATTGCTGAAGGGTTTTTTTTGTTTTTTTTTTAAATTTTGAAAAAAATAAAAATAAATCACTTTTAGTATCTTTTTATCATGTCAATTTAAGTCTTTCTTTGCCTCATTCCATGAAAATATCGTATATTCTTCTTAGTAGTTTATCACTGTGTCTTAGCAGTTGTGGTAATGCAAGTTTTGAAGGAAGATGTATGTGGTGCAAGTATAGGGTGGTGTGTTTGTTGAATTGATGTGCAAATGTGTTTGCTGTAGTTGTTTTGGAATTAGGCAGTGATGTGGTGGTTTGAGTTGCAATTTGTGGCAGTGAGAGGAAGGCAATCGTATAGAATGGCAACAAGTTGAAGAGGTATGATTGATGGTTGGTTAATGGAGATGGCGCTGGTATGTATAGATTATTAACACTATAATTATGTGTTGCCAACAAGAGATAAATGAATGTACAACTTAATGATTGTACTAAAGATCTGAATTATGCTGCTAAAATGAATGTATGAACCATTATTTTGTATAGATTATTAACACTATAATTGATGATATATGTTTATTTTGGTATTATGTTATTCAGTTTGTATTTGCCATCAAATTTAATTTTGAATGATTGTAATATTGCATGCAATAATTGTTTGTTATAATCAATAATATATATATATAGTCTATTTGAGTATTGTAATAATGGTTTCTGAGAATGGCTTTTTTGCATCAGGTATAAATAGCTGATGCAATAGAGGGATTAGTTTGCATCGGTCGTTATAAAAAACTGATGCAATAGAGGGATTAGTTTGCATCGGTCGTTATAAAAAACTGATGCAATAGAGGGATTAGTTTGCATCGGTTTTCAACAACAACCTATGCAACAAGTTACTTTGTTGCATCGGTTTTTATTACAACCGATGCAACATGGGGGTTGTGTCCAAGCAACCAACCATGATATTTTGCATCAGTTGTTAGTAACGACCGATGCAAAAAGGACCTTTTTGCATCGGTTTCAGAACTGATGCAAAAGTGTTAAGCCTGTTGCATCAGTTGTATATGCATCGGTTGCTGAACCGATGCAAGGGGGGGGGGGGTAAACAACCGATGCAAATGGCCTGTTTTGTAGCAGTGAAATGGTTAAGGAGACCGAAATGGAAGTGATTTGATGAAAACCGAGAGGAATTTATAAATTGAAATTTGGTTATTGAGATTTAAAAATATAATTTTATTAATAAGTTTTTATTTTTAAAAGGAAATTTTATTTATTAAACTATGTCATTTAAAGTCAAAATATTTTAGAAGTTAATTTTTAAAATACTTAATATTTATTTTAATATATCCTAAAAATTTTAAAACCTGCTGTGAAAGGTGATGTATAAAGAACGTTCAATATGTTAGATAATTATTTGGACATGTCATAAAAATAAATTATTATTATACTTTTAAATACTTATTATTATATGTGTGTGTGTGTGTGTCTATATATATATATATATATATATATATATAGAGTTTTGTAATGCTTTAAATTTATTTATAAACCTTCTCAGAAGTCTGGAAATGGGTTATTTAGTATATGGGATTTATAAGAAAATTCTTAAAATTGAATTGGGAAGGAACGTAAGAATATTTCCGAAGTAGTTAAATATGTATGAACTTCGAAAAATGAAATAGAATTCATAAAGAAGTACAATGAGGAATTGAATTGATAAACAAGTATAATTGGCTTTGGAAATATTAAGAGAATTAATTAAGGAATCCCGGAATTTGTAGAATTCGCTACAAACTAGTCAAGGAATTTACAAATAAGATTGTGATGATTTTGAGAAATAGTAAGTAGGAAATAGATGGAATACTTCCTAATTGTGAATATAAAATGAAGTGGGAAAAATTATTTTAAGTATTGGAATGGTTGGGAATATTCCGTTGAGAATATAAGGATTTGAAACTGTTTTCAAATGTTGAAGTACAGGAAGTAATTTCTTATAATGATCCTTTGAGAAGGTTTTCAAAAAATTTGAAATAAGGCCTAGTGTGTGCTTATGGATGTTTATTGATAGTTAAATAATTGACTATCAATATTGGCCAATTTCGTTAATCGTTTCAAAGAGATCGGATCGGATTTAATTATTCGAAAACCACTTCGACCCGGTTTGAACGTAACGAATGAATACAGTGGATATGATAAAGACAGTGATTCCGTTTGTCTAGACCCAAGACAACTTGAATAGACGAATGCTATCAGAACATTGTCATTGGAGGACGATGAGCATTATAAGTAGAATTGTTCCTTGAATGGTAACGCTTAGCATCAAGCATCATCAACCGGGATGACTAAAACATGGGAGATGCAGCAAGCCTAAGTGGGTCGCACTCAATTAGGTATGTTATCATTTTTCTGGATATCCTCGAAAACCTATTTATTATGGATAGGTTGTGCATGAAAGAAGGATCGCTCGATTTGTAAGGGTGAGAACACCCGAGATGATAACGTATTCGGCCTATCCAGGTTAGGGGTAGGTCGGTCTTGGATAGCAAGGGATCCTGGCGAGGTCCTCGGTACATTGTTCTAGAGGTGTGCTGTGATGGACGGTTTCCCAGTGGCCCCGTCGTCGTAGGAATCCATTCTCTAATAGGAGTCGTACAGTTTTGATTGTGCCCAACTATGCTGGAAAATGAGATGCAAGCATTTCAGCTATTTTCTATTTACTTTGAGTAGACATTATTATAATACTAGACAATTTTGATAAAAATGTTTTGGTTATCGTAAGGTAAAAACCCATCATGTTTATGTGTGAGGCGATCTTAAGAGATACTTTTGTTTTTCAAAGGATTTTGATATCTTTAATAATTCAAATTGAGTGTGTTTTTCTCACGCTGGTTTTCCAGAGTGACTCGGGTGTTATTTTATTATAATACTCGGGTCAGACCCACTATTACAGTTTCATGTTAGAATGCTGTGGGGCTCATAAGGCAAGCTGGAGGAGCTCGGACGTATTCCTGTACTTGATTTATATTTCCACTGTATGAGATGTTATTATAACCGTTCAGAATGATGCATTATTATTGTACTCTGATGGTTGTAATATAAAACAGTTACAAATTCTTTTGTATAAAAATATGTTATTATATATTATATCATGTTTCGCTGTGACTGTGAGATTCTGTGTTGCTGTTTATTTTTCTTCTACCTCTTTCTTCTTCTTTACCCTAGTTATTCGCTCTTTCCTACAATTTGGGTTGAACGAGAGTAATTTATTATCAACTCAAAGAGTATGGAACCGCGGGTCGGTACAGATAAAAATGAAAATAAAATAAGAAATGTTAGTTTTATATAAAGTTACCAGTGGATTTACTAAAATAGCCTTAGTACTTTACCCTCCTCTCTTCTTGCACCACCTCACTCTCTCCATCCAGCCATGCAAATTCCACCCCTTCCTTGTCTCCCCACCCACCATGTCACTAAAAACATGTTTTGTACTCCCTTGTACTTGATGTCTAAAGTGGAATCTTTATATTATATAATTTTTTTTTAATAATAAAACTTAACCTATTTTATTTATATGCATACTTAAGTGTATATACATGTACACATATGCATGTTCATCTCCAAAATATTTGTGAATATATGAGTGCATATTCAAAAATGCTACGACAATTCCGATAAGTTTAAGCCAACAAAAAGTCGAAAATTCGAAAAATAAATTTCAGTCACATTTTTTGTTTAACTAAATATTTTTGTAAACATGAAAACTACTTTGCCATCAATAGTTATTAATTAAAAGAGTTATTTTCACTATAAAACTCAATATTTGTATATTTAAAATTTATTAAACATTCAAAAATCAAAGCAGTGAAATTCAGTATCATTACACGTGTAAGTTACATTTTGTTCACCTCAACATCATGGCATGACTCTCTCATGGTAAAAAAGATTAAAAACTACGTACAAATCTTTTCCCTGCTATTTTCCTCTTTTAGCATTGAACAACTTCTACTTCACGCATCCAATAAATATTTCGTGATACGTTGGCTGGCAGGTACAAATCAAACCTTCAATACCGACCAGCTTATTGTTCGAAAGAGAATGGCATCTAAACTGTACACTCTCTTTTCATTTTATGTGTTTCTTACAGTCGATCTATAGCCCAAGGACCAAGCTAACAAAGGTCTGCAATATTAATTGTTCCCCGGTAACCATCGAACGGGTTGGGTCGATAAAGATATAGAGGCAGCAACTATCGTATTGAAAGAAAATTGGATTGGGTGCATGTCATGCCATTTTCGGTACATGGCCAACAATTTACGTACATTGCTTTGCGCGTGCCACCTGTACTTAACATTTACCCAAGCATCTACTAACCAGTAATTCCTTCACAGCCTAAAGATGAGAAATCCAGTGCTATCGAACAAATAAGGAATGCACAGAGACATTTCACTATGCCGACCACACCAGTTGTTGTGCCAACTACGCCAGTTGCCACACTAACTACGCCAGTTACTGTGCACGAAGGTGAAAACCCAACAAACTTACAATATTGCTAAAAATTACTAACAATGCAGGTGCAGCTCCAATTATTAATGAGTATAGAGTAGTAATGCATCGTCTGCATATCTTACCACAATGATAAGCTATGGAATTGTAAAAATAAGGCAATTTTGCCATCCTACTTTATTGACAGCAAATAAAATAAAAGACATTGACTGTTGTTACCACCAAATAATTGTTCTGTTGTCTTCTTGCATCAATGTAGATATATCTAACTATCATTCTTTCCTTCCACGCACGGATACTATTATGTTTAACAACACTAGTGCGCGCGTGCACATTGACAGTGAAAGTTTCTACAATGTGATGTTTACCTTCCAATTTCAGAAGGTTGACAACCAGCAAGAACCAAAAATGTCACGTTACCTCTCCGAACGTAAGTACTTTACTGTTATGTAATTGTTATATAATATTTTAGCTATGTTGAGAGCCAAAATGTGAGTAGACCACCATGCACCCTTCCACTGCTTTCCCTTTTTTGACCCTACTTTAAATGCCAAACATCTATATTTAGGATTTTCGTGTAATAACCCTATAAATACACCCACCTCATTTGATCCATTCTTTACCTCCGTATCCCTAAAAGACCCATAAGGATAACATAACGAAAAAAAACAAGTCATCGGTTATTGGCGTACCAACTACCAAGTCATTTAACTAAAGTATATTCTTGCATACCTTGTTTTGAGATAGTTGCTATAATGCAAACAAAAAAAATGCTTACTTATTTCCTTCCAATATTCAAACAGAAACCTCAAAGAAGTCTTTGAAAAAAGAAATTCATTTTTACACATTTTGACTTTACCTAGACTGCTCGCGGTTACCTCTACTCCCCCATCTGAGAAATTATTGTCTTCCTATTTGAAGTTTATTTTCTCTATGATCAGCTGCCATGTAATATTTAACTGTATGTTTCTTTTTACGTACATTGCTACCTATGTAACTATCTATTATGCTTTCATTGGGCCGAATGTTAGGCACAATCTGCAATTTCCTGTATTTTTAATTTTGTTCAGTACTGTAAATATATAAAAATAGGAAAAAATATTATTTCACGTTTCACTCAAATTTATTAATCTATAACTATAGACAGAAGGCCAAGTTTATACTTTCATCTGAAATTCATGTCACCTAGCATTCATACTTATCAGTAAAAAAGTTTCATATCTAATATTATTATTGACCCTTCTTATGTAATGTAGACATACATTTTTCAAGGTAGAGAAAATAATATATATCATGTTTGATGATTCAGGTTTGAATCCTTAGATATGAGAAGCCAAATGTTGTAAAATCATCTGAAACAGACTACATTAAGGGCAACATGGAGGCCATAATCATTGCAGGATGGCAATTCTATAACAAAACTAGAAACCTTTCAACTTCTGCACAAGCATTACAAAATAGACAATAGAAACAACCATAAATCTCTGAACTTTTTCTCAATGTTTATTCCATGCGTGAGTTTAAGATTACTACGCATACTCCATACGTTGTTAGTGCAAATAATCCAACTTTTCCACTGCTTAGTGCTTAGCTAACTAGAAACACACATGTTCAAAAACATTTAGCCCTAAATTTTAAAAAAATAAATTTGGACAAAAGTAAACCAACTTACAATTCTGAATTTTGCTTTGCTCAAAATTTACGTTAAGGCTAACATTAAGTTGCTGTTATGCCATTGTCAGTAATCAAGTTTCAATCTGAAGAACTTATAGCTTTTTACCTGCAGTTTTTCAACCCTACCGCTCGTGCGCATTCAGACATTACTATTTTTTAGCACAAAATCCTCCATATATAGAAATAAGTCTACTGAAATGTTATTGTTGATGTGTTGTGGACAGTTAGTTACATCTACATGTTTTTGAACTATTACTCTACTTTGCAGAATTTCAACTATGACTGTTGTGGTACACTGTCGCTTTAAAAAAACTGCAGAGTTTTGTTGATATGGAAATACTATGCAACAGCGTTGCGCATTAACTTCACTGCTATGCTTCTTACAATATGGATTTTGTTTTGACTTAATTGTAATAGGGCATGAATTTTGATTTGTAAGCTACTCCTGCAAGAGTGCATGAATTTTGATTTGTAAACAACTGCTTCTTCACCGCAAAGCTAAAGCTATATGTAGGTAGATGCACATGTTCTATTTTAACCATTGCCCCTTTTTTCCATTATTAATAGTGAAAAATACATTACTCACTTTACTGTTGCTTCTGTCTTATAAAACGCACGTGGATGATCCTATGTGTTCTCTGTCTTAAATCTACTATTTCGACATGGGACTTTTGAATTTTTAACATTAGCTACTTCCTTCAATGCATTCCTACATAAAAAATACCACCTTATTATTCATCCCATGTTGCTGCTAAACATGGTACATGTTCATTATGTTCTTGAGCACTAACTTTGTCAGTTCTCTATCACATTTGCACTTATAAGTCTATCTGCCATAACAGCTTCTACATTTACCAAGGATGGTTTTCCTTTCTCATCTTACCTATGTTATCTTTGTAGTGAATGATTTAGTCAACCAAGAAATATCTGTTCTTAAAAATTCATCAAATTCGGCACGTAACAAATTGTTTCTTTAGTCCTTCGACCATCTATTGTGAGAACAATAGATAGCATTGACTTCATGTCAATCAATACTCACCTGGAGTCTTCTAAAATAGAAATCGAAGCGATCAAAAAAATTAAAACAGCCAGTCCGAGTAAACATTTCATAAAATTAAAAAATTATTTCAATGTTACATGATCTGTTGACAACCATTTGTGTTCGTAGTACGCAGTCGTCCTAATTTATAGTTGAAAACTAGGTTGAGAAAAATTACATGTTTATCCATAAATCATTTACCTTCACAAATATGATAAATCTCTTTCCTTCTTTTTTTTATGTGAAGATGGTAATGTTTTTATCCTTCCCCTTTAATGCCATTAATAGCCATTTATTTAAATTTATTTCCTTTACTTAATTATTTAACTTTAATGTTTTGCACCTTTGTTATTATTTAATATGATAGAGAATCATGTATTTGTATTCAAAAGTACATGTGTATGTATATATAGGTATATTTACTTACAGTGTATTAAGTGAAGTCTATTTTCAGAAAAATCACTCCTTCATACATACTCTTTTTATCCTTACATATATGCAAAGCCCTTTCCTTTTACCTTTGTTAACATAATGGTCACATTACCTTAGTTAATGCTACTAAGTATAATTTAAGTCAATTAACTACAATTTAAACGGATATCATTAATTATTATAATTCCAACCAACATCCTTCATTGATATCCTACGTATATATGTGCGTGTTTATTTAATTGGAAATCAAATCCCTCGCCCATTAATTGTTATTAAAGTTTCCAATTTCAAATCAATTTCATTAATTATAATTTGAATCAATTTCATTAACTGATATCATATATATATGTGTGTGTGTGTGGGGAATCTTAGATTTATATTCAAACGTGTGTATCAATTAAAGATCTTATTCTTCACTATAAATTGAGCAATCAGTTAAATTACTTAATCGGTAATAATGTTTTTAATTTCCAAAACCAAACTTACCATTATTCTTTACAAATAAGAAATGACATACCTTACCATTTTTTAAATGCTTTCCTTCCGTTAGTACACACTTACATTTTCCCTTCCAAATATGTAATATTTATTTTAATAAATACCTTCTTCATATATATATATATATATATATATATATATATATATATAATATGGTTACGTTACCTTTCTTCCACAATAACTCGTTACTTTCGTATATCGTCATCTTAACTTCTCAAGTATATAAAGGTTGATGCATTTTCTCTTTTTTAAATATTTTACATCCTTTTTTAGTATACTAAACATATCCATTAAATTAATTACAGTAACAGTTTCATCATTAATGCTCACCACTTCGAGCGTTTTCACATTTGTGCATATAAATACTTTTCCGTCTTTTTTTCTAATGCACGTACACCATTGTACCCTCTTTTTTTCTCTTCTTAAAGGAATTCATACATATTCAACTTATTTCTTAACAAAAAAGTTTTTCTTTATTCTTTTATTAATTTTTAATATTAATTTCAAAGCAGGCTTAAAATAAGAAATGCGTGCTATGGTAAACATTCTGTATCTTCTTTGTACGTTATCCATTTCTAACAAGTTATACATGAATGTGGACAAGAAATTTTTACTTAACACAATGAAAAGGTCAATTCTCAAAATTCCTTCATTTATAGAAATTAACTATTTTGTTCTTTTATGTGAAATTACATATTCACCCTTATTAGTATTTTAATGTATTGTTAAAATTCCTAGGTATTACACTTTGATAAGTGGCTGCTATGTTCCAATGATCCAATCTTCAGAAGTCATGGATCTCTTTGAGGCAGTTGGCATCCATGGGATGCAAGGTGACTATACAAAAGAATGGTTTAAAGATTTATAAGGGTGTGATACTTTTGATGAAGGTTGATGTATTCCAGATTCTTTATCTACCGAAAGGAACCACCGTGCTTGAAGAGTCTTGTGTTGAAATAAATAGTTCTCATGCTTTGGATGCATCCAGACTTTGACATCTTAAATTACATCATATTTCGATAAATGACTTGGAGTTGCGTTGTGGATGGAAGATGCTCAAAGGAGAACACATCGACAAGTTAGATTTATGCCAGGAGTATGTGCAGGTAAGCAAACAATGTATCTTTTGGAGTTGGACTTCATAAATCGGAATGAGTACTTGATAATGCATATATAGATGTCTGGAGACTAGTAGCTACCGCATACATGAGGGAATCAAAGTATTCTATTTCCTTCATCGACGATTTTTTCAGAAAGGTTGGGTGTATGTAGTGAAGGCCAAGCTAGAAAGTTTTGAGAAATTTAAAGCTTGGAAGATGCTAGTTGAGAAATTGTCTGGTTGTAAGCAGAATGTGCTTGAGTCTGATAATGACGTCGAATTTGTCTCTAGAGAGTTCCTCGATTTCTGTAAGTAGCATGGCAAGATTGATGTAAACACAGTGCTAAAAGCCACGACTTATAACAACGTTGGTATGCGCAAGAACCCTAATCTAATGATTAGTTATTCTAGGGAGGAGCAACCAAAAGTAACACGCATGGAGTGTAACATGTATACTTATAGGGGGAAACTAAGACTCAAAGATTGCATATGGTTAGGTGCGAAGCGGGCAAGTCTCTTAGTTGTTAGGTCGAGTACTATGACGAACCATCTCCTCGACCCTCAAAAATCGACACTAATACATCCACGGTATTCACATGCCGGTAAATCCAAGTGCTGGGAAGGCAGATTATCAGGGGCGTAAAAGAAAATAAAGATAGAAGATAATACAATAATAGAATCTCATATTGCATTAAATATTTTAATTATACATAAATAATCGGAGTGAAATACAAATCCAGCGAAATAGTTATAACTATCTATCCGTACATATGCTGAAAAATATATACTACATAACACAACGGAACATAGGTAGAATTCTACATAGGGTACTTCATCTTTATAGTTCCAAAAGACTTCTTCGAAATACTCCCCAGCAGCTCCTAAGGTATCTTAACTACACGGCTGGCCGAAAAATTGGACATCCAGATTTTAAAGGGAGAAACAAACTCTAGGTCAGCCATGTGACTGATGTGAGAACTCAGAGTACGATGTTTTGGAAACAAAACAGTATCTCATAAGACCACGCCGCAAATAAATACGAAAAGAGTTTTTATCTTATGATAACCAAAACTCTTTATTACGTAAAATTTAAGGATATTATTTTTAATGACATTCTTAAAAAACATTTGCACATAAACTTATTAATCTTAGCCGAAATTATTACACTGATTAAATTCCACCATACTAGGTTCTACAAACAAAACCGTAAGTTCTTATTGGGGAATGGATTTCCATGCAAATGACCAGGTGAATGGACTACCTTCCGACGGGTGCACCTCTAGATGGATGTCCCGAGGAACCATCACAAAGCTCCTCTACCAATACAAGATCGGCTTACCTCTATAACAAGATAGTACCGAATATGTCATCACTCGGTCGTTAGCGACCATTATCCGAAAGCTCTCTTTGCATACATCCACATTAATTTTCATTCCGAATGTCATAGTGGGAAGAAATATATCTAGAAGAGGATGATCATACCCTTATTGGGAATGACCTACTTAGCCTTGTTGTATCCAACCATATTTCGGTCATTTTCGGTTGATGAGGCTCGAGGCAACGATTACCTTTTCATATAGCACATCTTCTTTCACTTTGAATGTCACGTTACCATTCCATATTCACATGACTAATTTCTACAAACGTATAATTTTCTGAGCTCGTAAGTCTTGAGAAAGGGTGTTAAGCTAAGAGAAGGTGTCTACTCCACCATCGACTGATATACTTTTATAGAAATCACTCATTGTGATTTGGAATACAAGGTCAAATACTCGTCCATACAAGTTCGTTCTAGGACTGAACGAAACCGAAGACACTTTCCTCGACCATTACTAGGGAAGAATCCCTTGTAGTCTTAAGATTTTTCATAACAAAGAGACCACTGCTACAATAAGTAAATCGAGAGTTTAGCCCCAATTAATCAACAAGTGGTCCCTCGTTATTATTCGTCTCAGTATCTCCGTCTTCAACATCTCCATTTTTTGAACGCGTAAATTGGTTCGAAGTGGTACTCGAATAGGAATCAACCAAATTCGATTCTAGTTCCTTCAAATCCAATCATCGATAAATGATGTAATTAGATGATTATTTTTCGGTTCGCTCATTTTTCTTTTACCAAAATATCGTCGAGAGATATATATTTTCAAAATATTCTTTTAGTGAAAACGAAATCATTTAAACCTTTTTTTGAATATTTCTCAAATCATTTCTATTGTGTATCTTTTGAGAAAATAGGATTATAGAAATCAATCTACTTGTATTCAATATCAACTTCGGTATTCAATGAGTGCTTTGGACAGAATAATGGTATGATCACCTTTTAAATTCCACGAATAGGACAAGTTCCCTCGTCAAATTTTAATAATGAGTATAAGAAGATTATTTCTATAAAATCCAAGTTAGGCAGCTGAGCTTTCCTTTCGATATGTTCCACTCCTCCCCAAAAAGAGAAAACCGAGGCCAGATAAGTTCAGGGCACTAATTTCTCCATCCCTAACCTTAGTTGCACACATTGTTTTCACTTTTAGATCTCACACGAGATAAATGTACTAGTCGTTTCTGCATACTCATTTTCTCTTTTTAAATCACTTAACTATTTGTTTAACCACCTTTGAAATAATTTTGAATTGTTCAAATTTATTTTTAAAATACTTTGTTATTTACTTACAAATATTTACATAAGATTTGGAAAAAAATTGTTTAATTCCAATCTTTATTTCAAAAATTATTGAAAAGCGCTGCGAAAAAGCATTGCAAGTATTGTTTTAAAACCTATATGCTTCAAAACGACTTTTATATCGTTTAGAAATCCACATTTTCAACTTAAATAACTATTAAAACACTTTAAAAGACTCTTAGAATTTATTTCATATTAAAACGATTATTTTATCAATTTCCAACTTTGGTCATTTAGTGAAAAAGACTAGATTTTTCTTAAAAATTGATTTTGCCATATTTCAAAATATACAAGATGAAATCTTGATCTTATTGTTTCATTTGAAAGATGTGGATATAAGGATTTGAAAAATTCTTACTTCGAAGAATTCCAAACTATATTTCACTTCGTATGTTCATTTGAACTATTGATGCGAAAGCACGGACTACAGTTACGTGACGCATTAAATTTTAGATGTATTTTAAAATTCATATCCAAACTTTGTCGAGACAAGTTTAAAAACTTAGGAATCATTTGTAAAGCATATTTAAACTTTGTCAAGAAACTAGGTATTTCCATATGATTATATGTCGTATAAATCTATGACTTGTTTCAACATATATATTCAATATAGGACTAATAAACATCCAAAACATTATTTATAACCTATTTAACATATCCTAATATGTCATATGAACTTGCATATCAATTTAACAACTTTTTCATTAAAAGTCACACGATTGTAATCTATGTACATATTTGCTTACTAACTTTTGCAAATGACTTAAAGGTGATTGATTTTTTTTTCAAACACTTATCAAACATCATTATTAACATCCAAACAACATTATAACTTGAAAAACATCATATAAACATTTTCTACTTAGCAATTTAGAGTTTTCACCTTTTGTTGCTCTCAAACTAGTTTTAAACTTCTCTAACTTTGCTAAAGTTTGTCTTAAGCTTCATGAACTTGCTAAACTTCCTCGTACTTGCCTTAGTAGGCCACGTCCAAGCTTGAAGGGGAAGATGTGCTCGGCTAAATGGAGAAAAGGAGGGCATGAGCAATAATAGGGGGAAAAGGAGTTTGAAGTGGTTTTGATGAGTTTTGCTTTGTGATTTAATTCTTGTAATATTTTGTCATAACTTTGTTAAGGTGAATAGCCATTAACAGATGTAAGAGAGCTTGAGAACGTAGAGAAGAAATGGTGTAAAAGTGAAGAAGAAGAAGAAGAAGAAGATGGGTATTTATAGAAAATATTTGAGATTAAAATATAGATTTGCGTTTTTTTAAGTAACCTTCCTTAAGAATTAAGTAAACTTATTTAATTCAACATTTACTATCCACATTACATCATACTTTTAAAATTCAAACACTTAAGAGTTAAGTAAATAATAAGAATGATTACTGTTAAGCCACCTTTTGGCAAGGCTGTAGATAGGCGGATTTAACTAAATCGTTTGCTCAGTTGTCGATACTGGAATACGATGGGTTTTAGTTAATTTGATGGATAGACAATCAATCATGGATGGTAGTCATGATTATAAAGCCAGGATTCGGCATATTCGATGGACAAAAGTCACGGGATACTCGAAATAAAAGTTTTGACAAAAGTTGAGTAAGGATGGGTTGCCTGGAGTGAGTTGGCATGTTGGAATCTCGAGGGAGTACCGAGTGGGTCGGCATGTTTGAGTCTCGAGGGAGTCTCGAGTGGGTCAATATGTTGGAGTCTCATGTGGGTCGGCATGTTGGAGTCTCGAGGGAGTCTTGAGTGGGTCAGCATGTTGGAGTCTCAAAGGAGTCTTGAGTGGGCTGGCATGTTGGAGTCTCGGGTAGGTCGGCATGTTGGAGTCTCGTGTGGGTCGGCATGTTGGAGTCTCAAGGGAGTCGGCATGTTGGAGTCTCGTGGGCGTCTTGAGTGGGTCGGATGTTGGAGTCTCGAGGAAGTCCCGAGTCGGTCGGCGTGTTGGAATCTCGTGTGGGTCGGCAAGTTGGAGTCTCGAGGGAGTCGGCATATTAGAGTCTCGAGGGAGTCCGGAGTGGGTTAGCATGTTGGAGTCTCGAGTGGGTCGGCATGATGGAGTCTCGAGGGAGTCAGCATGTTGGAGTCTCGAGGGAGTCTGAAGTGGGTCGGCATATTGGAGTCTCGAGTGGGTCGGCATGTTAGAGTCTCAATGGAGTCGGCATGTTGGAGTCTCGATGTAGTCGGCATGTTGGAGCCTCGGGGGAGTCTCGAGTTGGTCGGCATGTTGGAGTCTCGAGTGGGTCGGCTTGTAGAAGTCTCGAGGGAGTCTCGAGTGGGTTGATATGTTGGAGTCTCGAGAGAGTCTCGAGTGGGTCGGCATGTTGGAGTCTGGAGTGGGTCGTCATGTTGGAGTCTAGAGTGGGTTAGCATGTTGGAGTCTGGAGTGGATTGGCATTTTACATACTGCAGGAAAGAAGTGGTCAACTATATGGACTCGACTATGGTCCTAATGGGACCCGGATCACTCAGGAAGCCCTTCAACTGGAATTTTGCCTATAAATACGGCAAGCGGGGTTCAGAAAAGGGATCTTCATTCGGTTTCCCTTCTTCTTCCTCATTAAGGTTACTCTTCCATAATTGTTTCGAAAACTCTACATTGTAATCATAATTGATTCTCATATTAATAAAAAGGAAAATTTGGAGTGGACGTACGCCAGAGTCAGCCGAACAACTATAAATCACTGTTTTTTCTGCTTTCTTTTTAATTTTTACTACTCTTCATATTTATACTCTCTACATACACTATATCTGCTATCTGTGACTGTTAGTTGGTGCTTTCATTTACGTTTGGATGTTAGTGACCAATTTTGGCGTTAACAATCACTTTACTTTATGTCATATGTGATGTGACATGTGTTTTGTCTTATTTAATTTACTTTTGTTAATTGTTTCAAGAACTTTTCTAAGTGTGATTATTTAAAGTAACCTTGTTTAGTTAATTGTTAACTACCTTTATATGTTAACATGTTTATTAAATTGTGTACATAAAGGTGCAACGATGTTGTGACAACTTTTAGACTGTCAAAATGTTGATTTTTGACAAAATGTTATAGGGTCATATTTTGATGTTATAGTTAAAATATTTATTTATGTAAACCAAATTTAAAAATAAATTTGTAAAATTTTATTTAAAAATATAAACACTCGTAATAAATTAAAATAATTTATTAAATCATTTAAACTTACTTTTCTGAAATCAAGATTTTGTCACTTTTGTCGATATAAGCAAATGTTATAATTTTTTATATATTTCTATTTTAAAATCCTATCTAATATTATTTAAATCATAAAAACTTTAATATTTTATGTTTAAAATCACTTTAAATGTTATATTTTTAGATGGTCATATTCTAGGTCGTTACATTCACCCGTACTTAAAAGAATTTTGTCCTCGTAATTAGATAAGAAGGAAATAGCTTCAAAAAGAAATATATATTGGATAAAATGGAACGTACACAATAAGTGATTACACCACAGGCGGTGAGTACACTCAAACGATGGATAAAATCTATACATCGTTCCTAAACTCGGGATATGCTCTTCTCATTCTATCTTTTGTTTCCCATATGCAATCATCGGCATCCCCGCTCCATTGAACTTTTACCAACCTTACAACCTTCCTTCTTATTCGTTTTTCATCTTGATACAAGATTCGAATGGACCTTCTAATAACCGCAAAGTTTGGTTCTATCTCCAAGTCATCCTGGGCAACCGTTTCTAAGATTTGTTCTGGGTCATATACATGCTCCCGTAAATGTGATACGTGAAAAACATTGTGTAGACCAGACAATCTTTCAGGCGGTCGTACTCGATAAGCTAGTGAGCTGATTCGTTCGAGAATGGAAAAATGTCTAATATATCAAGGTGCTAACTTCCCAGCTCTTCCAAATTTTACCACCCCTCTCATTGGAGAGACTTTCAGAAAGATTGAATCTCCAACTGAGAGTTTCATATTTCTACGTCTTCGGTCTGCATAACTCTTCTGTCTACTTTGGGCTTCTTTTAACTTCTTTCTAATCATATCAACCATCTTTGAAGCTTCTCGTATCATATTTGGGCCAAGCACTAACCGATCTCCTGTTTCTACCCAACATGCTGGCGATTTACATCGACGACCATACGGAGCTTCATACGGTGCCATGCTGATACTAGCTTAATAGCTATTATTGTAGGAGAACTCTACAAAATGTAAATGATTCTCCCACGAGCCTCAAAAGTCTAGAAGACATGCTCTCAAAAGATCTTCCAAAACACGGTTGAATCTTTCCGTCTGTCCATCAGTGTGGGGGTGATATGCAATGCTTATACTCAACTTTGATCCCAAGTTGTTTATAGTGCTTCCCAAAACCGACTAGTGAAGACTGGATCACGATCGCTTACTATACTGCTCAGAACTCCATGCAATTGGACCATCTCCTTCATGTATATATCCGCAGGGCTTGTTGCCATTCTTGTTGGCTTAACTGGAATAAAGTGTGCACTTTTGATCAATCGGTATGATAACCCAAATGCCTTCGTTTCCTTTGCTTGTTTGAGGTAAGCCATCAATGAAATCCATGGATATTTGATCCCACTTCCAAGCTGGAATCTCCAAAGGTTGAAGTAATCCTACCATCTTCTGTTGGTCACTTTTGATTCTTTGGCAATTTTCACAATGGCTGACATAGATGGATATGTCCATCTTCATGCTTCTCCAACAAATATTCGTTTCATGTCCTTATACATCTTATGAATTCTCAGATGAATGCTAAGTTTGGCTGTGTGGCACTCAACTAATACTTCTTCCTTAAGATTTCCAACATTTGTAACACAAATTCTTCCATTTACCGCAATACTCTATGGTTATCTATTTTAAAGTTTGAACTCCTTTCTCTATGTATATCTTCAATAATCTCCATTAGGAACCGATCTTCTTTTTTCTTGCTAGTTATTTTCTCCCAAAGAGTTGGAGTTACTACCAAACAAGAAATAGTAGCTAAATTCCTACTCAATGCATCAGCTACTACGTTGCCTTTTCCAGGTGTATATAGAATCTTGATCATATAATGCGAGAAATTCTAGCCAGAGTTATTGCCTCATGTTTAAACCCTTCTGGGTGAGAAGATACTTGAAAGATTTGTGATATGTGAAGAGTTTGAATTTTTCATCTAAAATATGGAATATTATTTACTATGGTCAATTCAAGTTTTATCGAAATAAACCATGAAAGATTCTTACCCAGCAAATAATATCTCTATATCTTTAATGCGAACACGACAGTTAATAACTCTACTCATGTATTGTATAATTCTTCTCATGTATCTTCAGCTATCTACTTGCGTAAGCAATCACCTTCCCATCTTGCGTTAAAACTGCACCAATTCCTTTTCCACAATCATTTGTATAAATGGTTAATCCACTATTTCCATTTATATTTTCTAAACTGGAGCGGTTGTCAGCCTCTTCTTTAGTTATTGGAATGCTTCTTCACATTTTGGAGTCTAAACAAATTTAGCATCCTTCATTGTCCACTTTGTTAGGTTATAGGAAATCTTAGAGAAGTCTTGAACGAATCTTCTATAATATCCTACCAAATCTAAGAAGCTACGAATCTCTTTAGGAGTTTGTAGCTGCTTCCAATCTTGAATAGCTGCAACTTTTCCTGGATCCACTGAAATTCCATCCTTTGATATTATATGTCCAAGGAATCATACCTTCTTCTTCCGAAAATGGCACTTTGAGAATTTGGCTTTAAGCACATTATCCCTTAATATATCCAACACAGCTTCTAGATGCCTTGCGTGTTCTTCTTCTGTCTTTGAGTAGATAAAGATATCATCGACAAAAACAAACACGAATTTGTTTAGCACATCTTTAACACTCTATTCATAAGTTCAACAAAATAAGTGGGCGCATTAGTCAACCCAAAAGGCATAAGCAAATATTCGGACCTTTGAATGCAGTTAGATGGATGCAATCTTTTGCGATTCTTAACTGATGGAATCCTCTAGCTAGATTCATTTTAGAGAAAAGTCGAGCTCCGTGTAACTGGTCATATAAGCCATCTATTCGGGGTAGAGGATACTTGTTCTTAATGGTTTGTTTATTAAAATCTCGATAGTCAACACACAATCTCAAAGATCTATCCGACTTAGCGACAAAAACTATTGATAATCCCCAACTTAAACTGCTGGGTCTTATCAATCCTTTCTTTAATAGCTCTTGGGTATGGTTATTCAACTCATCCCTCTATTTCGAAGTCATCCTTCTATCTCTTTGTTTAATTAGCATCACACCAGGAACTAAATCGATATAGAATTCGATTTCTCGACGTGGGGGCAAACTTTTTACATCTTTAAAGAAACCAGCAAATATTTTAACAATGAGTATTATTTCTAATCCCATCTAGAATGTATTTAAAGCATAAAGAAAGCTATCCCTTCTTAGACTAGGATCTTCACAAGGTATTTCTATGAGTTTCCCAAACTTTGTTTTCATTGCAGCCGTTCTTTTCAAACAATCTAGAATAGATTTGTTCTTAGTTAACCAATCCATACCAAGTAAAATTTCGAATCCAGTAAAATCTAAGACGAAAAGATCAAAAGGAAAATTATGGAGAGGATAGGAAATTGGGGGTTTTCGCAGTACATATAAAGATTAGTGGAACCTCCTATAGGATTCGTCAGGGTCGTCAACAATTTTAGGTTTGAGTTTCAATTCTTCTATAGTTTTTTAGAAATAAAATTATATGAAGCTCTTGTATCAAATAATACTCTAACTAAAATATCTTTGATAAAGATATTACCTTCCAACACTCCTTTTTCCTTCACACCTTGGGAGGTTGAAGGCTCATCCTTGATAGCATAAACTTTGGCATGTTCTCGTTTCTTCATTTGGGGACAATCCTTTATCGTGTGTCCTGATTGATGAAAATTGAAGCAGCTCCTTGGTGCTGATCCTTGAGTTCTGAGTTTTCTACAATGAGTTGATAGGTGGCCTTTTTGTTGGAAATTTTAGCAAGTGACATCTTTAAAGCGGTTATCCTGAGATCTTCCTTTGGGTTTTCCCTGCCATGGCTTTTTGCCACTGAACTTCGTCTTCTTCCAGTGATTATTGTTGCCTTCTTGTACCATAGGTGGATCTATCTTATCCAGAGCTTCATATCTGTATCCCATGTCTATTAATTGTTCAAATGGTTCTTTCACATGCCTAGTAATTCTGACATGGTATTGGTTCTTCATTCCTGAGATAAACTTTTCATTCTTTTTAGGGGCGTATCTATCAATCCAGGCCCAAAACAAGATAATTCATTAAACTTGTTAGCATACACCTCAAACGATATATCCTCCTCCTTTTTTAAAATCTATAAATTTGGGTACAAAAGGGATTTTCTTACTTCCAACACATACTACTCCTCCAGAACTACTTTGAATCATTCCCATGAGAAATCATCTTCCGACTCATTCTGAGTAATAGATTCCCACCAAACTAGAGCTTTGTCTTGTAGTTGCCAAGAAGCTAAGAATCTCTTCTGTTCATCTCCAATATTCAGTCCTTTAAAAATTCTTTCACATGAGTGGATCCAAGCTTGTACTTCAATGATGGTTTCCGTTTCTTTGAAAGGTTTATCAATAAGGCTGGTATAGTTCTTGCATAAAGTTGCAAAGTTGACTTGGAGCAGTACCGGAACTACTACATCCTCAACTACTGTAGCTATGGGAGTTTGACCATTTGTGGTATTACTTCCTCCCCTACCTCGTCCTTTTCTTCCACTCGTTTTCCACTATCTGTATATAGTAAGAAAAAGATCTTTAGGATATATAGATGAGATATCTTAGGGAATGATTTGCAGTATGAATATACTTATTCAAGTTAAAGTTTTAATTATGCACTCTCTTAGACTACACTCATTCTAGGGCATTGCTAACCCTATCTCTAATGAGTCATACCCCAACAAAGCCAAGTTTCTCGCTTAACCATCAACTCTGATACCAAATGTGATGATCCGTCTCCTCGACCCTCAGAAATCGACACTAATACATCCATGATATTCACGTATCGGTAAATCCAAGTGTCGAGGAGGCAGATTATCATGAGTGTAAAAGAAAGTAAAGGTAGAAGATAACACAATAATAGAATCTCACGTCGCATTTAATATTTTAATTATACATAAATGATCAGAGTCAAATACAAATCCAACGTAATAGTTATAACAGTCTATCCGTACATATGCTGGAAAATACATGCTACACAACACAACATAATATAGGTAGATATCTACAATCTTCATAGCACTAAAAGAATTCTCCAAAATGCTCCCCAACATGCTCCTAAGGTATTCTGACTACACGGCTTCCAGAAAATAGGGCATCCAGAATTTTAAAGGGAAAAATAAACTCCTGGTCAGTAATGGGACATGTGTGAGAACTCAAAGTATAATGTTTTGAAAACAAAATGGTATCTCATAAGACCACGCAACACATAAACACGGAACAGGTTTTTACCTTATGATAACCAAAACTCTTTATTACGTAAAATTTGGGGATGTTATTTATAATGGCATTCTTTGAAAACATTTGCAAATAAACTTATTAATCTTAGCTGAAAGTGTTACATTGATTAAATTCCAGCATACTAGGTTCTACAAACAAAACCGTAAGTTCTTATTGGAGAATGGATTTCCATACAAATGAGCAAGTGAAGGGACCACCTTTCGATGGGTACGCCTCTAAATGGATGTCCCAAAGAACCATCACAAAGCTCATCTACCAACACAAGACTGGCCTACCTCTATAACTATATAGTACCGAATATGTCATTCCTTGGTCGTTACCGACCTTTATCTAAGAGCTCTCTTCGCATACATCCATATTAATTTGCATCATGAATGTCATAGTGGAAGAAATATATCTAGAATGGGATGATCATACCCTAATTGGGAATGACCCACTTAGTCTTGCTACATCCAACCCAGTTTCGGTCATTTTCGATTGACGAGGCTCGAGGTAACAATTACCTTTCCACATAGCACATCTTCTTTCATTTTGAATGCCACATTGTCATTCCACATTCATGACTGATTTCAATAAACGTATAACTTCCTGAGCTCGTAAGTCTTGAGAAAGGGTGTTAAGCTAAGAGAAGGTGTTGTTAGTCCGTGTAATGATGGTTTTGATGACAACAAACTTAGAATAGATTATAAAATATAAATACTAACATTATAAGTTTAGATATATATGTATATGCAGGATTTAACCACGCAGGTACTAAGAATGAAGACTGTACAATATAGAGATTCAAGATATCAAGATAAAAGACTCATGAGTATCAATATTATCAAGAGTTCAAGATTTCAAAGTTAAGTATTTTTGTTGAAACTCATAGAAAAGCACTGGCATCTTAAAATCCAATTTATTCGTGGAATGGAATCCACTTCGAGCCTGTTAAAGGGATGGAACCCTAAGTAGGATGGAACCTACGAAAAATCTAGTGGAACATTGTTTTGTATCCGCTAACTTTTTATTCAAAATAATTTTTCAAAATTATATCCTCTTTTCAAAATGTTTTCAAAACTTTCCTTTTTAAAAGATTCAAAACCCTCTATCCTGATTTTAAATAATTTTAGCTTCAAAATTATCTTTAATTTCAAAGTCAAATTACTCCTAATTTTAAACTATCTTTTAATATAATTAACTTTTAAATATTTATACTTAGATTTAAAATATAAAATTAGAGTTAAATTCTATATATTTACTTATGAATTTTAACTATATTCAAGTATATCTATAAAGTTTAAATTAGTTTTAATATAAGATAAAGGTTATTTTCAAAGAAAATCAAAACATCAAAAAATGTTTGGGATGTCGACATGCCTATGTACCCCATGTCGACATAGTGTCAGTTGAGTTCAAAATTTAAATTTCAAAAGAAGTGTCTATTCCCCATAGCTCTTCACGAATAGACATGGCTGTTGTTCTTCTATAAATAGGGGTTAGTTTCAATGAATTTTACATCAGATTTTCTGGTTTTTCATTCCTCTTCTTCTTCCACTTTTCTTAATACATATTCTTATCATTACTCTACCGAAATCAACATTGAATCGAACTCGATTACTTCTTGTTTGATTCTCTATCACTCTCTCTTTAAGATTCTCAGTGCTATTCAGAGTTCTAGACTTCTTCGTAATCTATTAAGTGAGAAAGGTGTGATTGTAGCCTTGAAAATCAATCAAGAAAGAAAATGTGTGATTGTAGCCTGGTAAATCAATTGGGTAAACTTGTGGCCCGAAAATCAAGTATCTCTACCCAGAGGATCGAAATTCTAGAGGGTGTACCTCATAGCCTTGAAACCGAGGGTGTAATTGTACAATTGCTTTTGAAAGGAAATCCATACTTGTGTTGCGGGACTGGATGTAGGGTAACTCCGAACCAGTATAAAATCCGGTGTGTTCTTTCCTTTACCGCTTTTATTTTATTTCTGCATCTGTATTTGTTTCTATGATCATATATGTGTCTTTATATTGCATACATCGGTGTATAAATTAACTTAAATCGAAAAAGATTTAATAATTCTTTATTAACACTATTCACCCCCCCTCTAGTGTTAATCCTAGCCTTAAGATCCGTAATACGCATTTCACACAATTGGTATCAGAGCAAGGTTTTCAAAGTTTCGTAATCTGATTTTTGAAATAATTTCAAAATGGCTACCAACATTGGTAGTGTTACTAACACTAGTATCTCTGTCACTAGTTCATTTGTAGAGGGTCGGTCTACTATCAGACCACCACTTTTTAATGGCAGTAGCAATGCATATTGGGCATGTAGGATGAAAATATATTTACAATCTATAGGATTAGACACTTGGAATATCACACAAACTGAATATTCTGAACCCACAAATAATTTTGCACAGTGGACTACTGAGCAAAAGACAATTGCACAAAATAATTCTAAGGCAATGAATATTCTGTTTTGTCCACTAGATAGAAATGAATTCAATAGAGTGTCAGTTTGTAAGTCTGCATATGAATTCTGAAAAACTTTGCAAGTTACTCACGTAGGAACAAGCAAAGTTAAACAGACCAAAATTTCCATGCTCACAAATCAGTTTCAATTATTTAAAATGAATCCTAGTGAGTCTATTTCAGATATGTATAGTAGATGTCAAGATATTGTGAATTCTCTAATATCATTGGGAAAGGAATTTTCTGAAGAAGATCAAGTCAGAATTTTTTTAAATTCGCTCACTCTAGAATGGGATCAAAAGACACTTGCGATCGAAGAGGCAAATGACATCTGTACTTTAAAGATAGAAGAATTAATTGGAAATCTAATGTCTATTCATTTCAAACGAATTTATACACCTATAAATACCTGTTTCTTCCAGAATTCTTCACTGAAATTCATTTTTTGTCATCTATATCCTTTATTTCTTTCATAAATTTAACTATGGCTAATCCTATTCACAATCTATTTGAAAATCTTGAAGAAAATCTAAATTTGTTCAAGAATATTCTCTCGTTTATTCTACGAAACCAGCGTCACTTAGAATTAAGTCAAATGCAGATGATCAAGGAATAAGAAAGGCACTTCGATGCGATACGATGGATGATCTCCTCTCTGCACAAGGATGATAACGAAGCACATCCTCCTGTCTCTCTCAGCAATGACAATGATAATTGGGATGCTATTAAGGCAGACCCAATCTTTGGAGAAGAAGGATGGGTGGAAGTTCCACGTAACGTTTGATTTTTATTTGTGGTCATTGTTTGATTTGTTTGAATTGATTTGGTTTGGATTGATACTCTGTGTGGATTGATTTCTTGATATTGGTTTGAAATTTGTTGTATAAAACATATATATACATTGAAATGTATATAGACTTTGATTAGTTATCATGTTCATAAGTATAATTATTTCTTAATCTATATATTCCGCTGTATAGTTTATCAATGCAGGTACTGAAGAATGAGGGGGAGTGAAATTTTTTATGATAAAGGGGGAGAAATATAAATTAGGGTAGTTAGGCATAGATTAAGGGGGAGTTATTAGTTTTAGGGTGAGTTATTAGGGTAGAAGTAAAATTTTATAAACAAAGGTTGTCATCATCAAAACGGGGGAGATTGTTAGTTCGTGTAATGATGGTTTTGATGACAACAACCTTAGAATAGATTATAAAATATAAATACTAACATTATAAGTTTAGATATATATGTATATGCAGGATTTAACCATGCAGATACTAAGAATGAAGACTGTACAGTATAAGGATTCAAGATATCAAGATAGAAGACTCAAGAGTATCAAAATTATCAAGAGTTCAAGATTTCAAAGTTAAGTATTTTTTATTATTAGGAATTTTGTTAAAACTCATAGAAAAGCACTGGCATCTTAAAATCCAATTTATTCGTGGAATGGAATCCACTTCGAGCTTGTTAAAGGGATGGAACCCTAAGTAGGATGGAACCTACGAAAAATCCAGTGGGACATTGTTTTGTATCCGCTAACGTTTTATCCAAAATAACTTTTCAAAATTATATGCTGTTTCAAAATGTTTTCAAAACTTTCCTTTTTAGAAGATTCAAAACCTTCTATCCTGATTTTCAATAATTTTAGCTTCAAAATTATCTTTAATTTCAAAGTCAAATTACTCCTGATTTTAAACTATCTTTTAATATAATTAACTTTTAAATATTTATACTTAGATTTAAAATATAAAATTAGAGTTAGATTCTATATATATTATTCTCTATATTTACTTATGAATTTTAACTATATTCATGTATATCTATAAAGTTTAAATTAGTTATAATATAAGATAAAGGTTATTTTCAAAGAAAATCAAAACATCAAAAAATGCTTTGGGATGTCGACATGCCTATGTACCCCATGTCGACATAGTGTCAGTTGAGTTCAAAATTTAAATTTCAAACGAAGTGTCTATTCGCCATAACTCTTCACGAATAGACATGGCTGCCGTTCTTCTATAAATAGGGGTTAGTTTCAATGAATTTTACATCAGATTTTCTGGTTTTTCACTCCTCTTCTTCTTCCACTTTTCTTAATATATATTCTTATCATTACTCTGCCGTAATCAACATTGAATCAAACTCGATTACTTCTAGTTTGATTCTCTATCACTCTCCCTTCAAGATTCTCAGTGCTATTCAGAGTTATAGACTTCTTTGTAATCTATTAAGCGAGAAAAGGTGTGATTGTAGCCTTGAAAATCAATCAAGAAAGAAAAGGTGTGATTGTAGCCTTGGAAAGCCAATTGAGTAAACTTGTGGCCTGTAAATCAAGTATCTCTATCCAGAGGATCGAAATTCTAGAGGGTGTACCTCGTAGCCTTGAAACTAAGGGTGTAACTGTACAATTGCTTTTGAAAGGAAATCCGTACTTGTGTTGTGGGACTGGATGTAAGGTAACTCCGGACCAGTATAAAATCCGGTGTGTTCTTTCTTTTACTGCCTTTATTTTATTTCTGCATCTGTGTCTGTTTCTGTGATCATATCTGTGTCTGTATATTGCATACATCGGTGTCCAAATTAACATAAATCGAAAAAGATTTAGTAATTCTTTATTAACACCATTCACCCCCCCTTTAGTGCTAATCCTAGCCTTAAGATCCGTAATCCGCATTTCTCAAAGGTGTCTTCTCTGCCACCGACTGATATACTTTTATACAAATCACTCATTGTGATTTAGAATGCAAAATCAAACACTCGTCCATAAAAGTTCGTTCTGGGACTGAATAAAACCGAAGGTGCTTTCTTCGGCCATTACTAAGCGAGAAGCCCTTGTAGTCTTGAGATTTTTCATAATAAAGAGAGAGCACTCCTACAATAAGTAAATTAAGAGTTTATCCCTGTTTAATCAACAAGTAGTCCCTTGTTTTTATTCATCTCAATATCTCCATCTTTAACACCTTCATTTTTTGAATGCATAAACTGGTTCGAAGTGGTATTCGGATAGGAATCAACCAAATCCGACCCCGGTTTCTTCGAAATCAAATCAGCAATAAATGATGTAATTAGATGATTGTTTTTCGATTCATTCATTTTCTTTAACAAAATATCTTTGAGAGATATATATTTTTAAAATATTTTTTTAGTCAAAACGGAATTATTTAAACCTCTTTTTGAATATTTCTCAAATCATTTTAAAGAGTATCTTTTGAGAAAATAGGATTATAGAAATCACTCTACTTTTATTCAATATCAACTTCTATGCTCAACGAGTGCTATAGGAGAAATAACGGTGTTATTACCTTTTAAATTCCACTAATAGGACAAGTTTCCTCTTCGGATTTTAATAATGAGTATAAGAAGATTATTTCTATAAATCCCATTTGAGCATCCGAGTTTTCCTTTCGGTATATTCCACCCCTCGTCTAAATGAGAAAATCGAAACCAGGTAAGTTCAGGACACTGGTTGCTCCATCCCTAACCTTAGTCACACATCTTGTTTTCACTTTAGATCTTACAGACGGGACAAATCTACTAATCGTTTCCGCATACTCATTTTCCCTTTTTAAATCACTTAACTATTTGTTTAACCACCTTTGAAATAATTTTGACTTGTTCAAATATCTTTTTAAAATACTTTATTATTTACTTAAATATATTTACATAAGAATTGGAAAAGAATTATCTAGCTTCAAACTTTATTTCAAAAGTTATTGAAAAGCGTTGCGAAAAAATGATGCATATAGTGTTTGAAAAGCTATATTATTTACAATGACTTTTACATCATTTAGAAATCCATCTCTTCAACTTAAATAGATTATAAAACATTTTAAAAGATTTTTAGAATTTATTTCATATTTTTAAAACAATTCTTCTAACAATTTCCAACTTTGGCCATTTAGTGCAAAAGCTAGATTTTGTTTGAAAATTGACTTTTCAATATTTCAAAATATACAAGATGAATTCATGATTTTATTATTTCATTTGAAAATTGTGGATATAAGGATCCAAAAAATTCTTACTTCAAAGAGTTCTAAACTATATTCGACTTCGCATGTTCATATGAACTTTTAACGCGAAAACAACGAACTACCGTTACCTGACGCGTCAAATTTTAGGCCTATTTTGATATTCATATCCAAACTTTATCGAGGCAAGTTTAAACACATAGAAATCATTTCCAAAGCATATTCAAACATTTTTTCAAAGGTATAAATGATTTCATAACACATTTCATTGTTAGTCTTTGGGAGGATGGTTTTGATGACAACAACCTTAGAATAGGATTATAAAATATAAATACTAACATTATAGTTTAGAAATATATGTATATGCAGGATTTAACCATGCAAGGTACCAAGAATGAAGAATGTACAATATAGAGGTTCAAGACATCAAGATTGAAGACTCATGAATATCAAGAATATCAAGATTATCAAGAGTTCAAGATTTCAAGAAAAAGTAATTTTAATTAGGAATTTTGTTAAAACTCCTAGAAAAGCACTAGCATCTTAAAATCCAATTTATTCATGGAATGGAATCAACTTCGAGCCCGTTAAAGGGATGGAACCCTTAGTAGGATGGAACCTACGAAAAATCTAGTGGAACATCGTTTTGTATCCGCTAACCTTTTATTCAAAATGATTTTACAAAATTATCTTGTTTTCAAAATGATTTTAAAACCTTCCTTTTAAAAGAATCAAAAACATCTATCCTGATTTTAAATACTTTTAGCCTCAAAATAATCTTTAATTTCAAAATCAAATTATCCTTCGTTTTAAAACTATCTTTAAAAATAAAATTAGATTTAAATATAAAATTATAGTAAAATTATATATATATATATATATTATTCTCTATATTTACTTATGTATTTTAACTATAGACAAGTATATTTATAAAGTTTAAAATGGTTTTAATATAAGATAGAGGTTATTTTCAAAGAAAAACAAATCATCAAAATTTCCTTTGGGATGTCGACATACCGAAGTTACTCATGTTGACATAGTGTCAATTGTTTTCTAAAATTTGAATTTCAAAAGAAGTGTCTATTCGTCATATCTCTTCACGAATGGACATGGCTGTTGTTCTTCTATAAATAGGGGTTGTTTTTCAACAAATTTACATTCATATTTTTCTAGTTTTCACTCCTCTTCTTCTTCCACATTTCTTTATACACATTCTTACCATTACTCTGCCGAAATCAATATTGAATATGACTAGATCATTTCTGGTTTGATTCTCAATCACTATCTCAATAAGATCTCAGTGTTATTCAGAGTTATAGACTTCTTTGTAATAAATTAAGCGAGAAAAGGTGTGATTGTAGCCTTGGAAATCAATCAAGCGAGAAAAGGTGTGATTGTAGCCTTGGAAATCAATTGGGTGAACTTGTTGCCCGGGAAATCAAGTGTCTTTACCCAAAGGACTTTGAATACGGAGGGTGTACCTCGTGGCCTTGAAATCGAGGGTCTAATTATACAATTGCTTTTGAAAGGAAATCTGTACTTGTGTGCGAGACTGGATGTAGGGTAACTCTAAACCAGTATAAAATCCGGCCTGCTTTCCTTTACTGCTTTTACTTTATATTTGCATCTGTGTTTGATTCTGTGATCATATCTGTGTCTGAATATTGCATATATCTGTGTTCAAATTAACAAAAACTCAAAAGGATTTAGTAATTTCTTTAAACACTATTCACCCCCTCTAGTGTTAATCCTAGCCTTAAGATCCGTATTGCGCATTTCTCACATTTGGTACCAGAGCAAGGTTTTCAAAGTTTCATAATCTGATTTTTGAAAAAGTTTTTAAAATGGCTATGTTTGTTAATATTAGTTTAGAAATATTCAGATCATCATTGTCCCTTGAGCCTGCATATAATCAATGTTCAAATTCATGTTGTCTACCAAAATTGTTTGATGTGCAGGAAACATGCTTTATGGGGATTAAGGAATCAATCCACAATGGACAAATTGTGCATATAAAAAAAACAAATGGATACTCGATAGGGATGCTCTAGACCTATGACTGGAAATCCATATATGCTGAATGATATAATATACAAAGATAGAGGACTGGTTAACTTTGGAGACAATTCAAAAGGATAGGTGATTAGCATGGAAAAGTCGGTAACTCTGAAACTCCTATTATTACTAATGTTTTGCTAGTTAAGAATCTGAAACATAATCTGCCAAGTATAAGTCAACTCTGCGATAAAGGATATAAAATTAAGTTTGAAAAAGATAAGTGTCACATTGAAGATAATAATTCAACCATAATATTTGAGGGAATTAGGGAAAAGAATATTTATATTCTTAGTGTGAAATTTTCAAATGATAACCTGTGTCTTTTGACAAATACAAGTGACTCTTGGATTTGGCATAACAGATTTGGATATTTGAATTTCAAACTCTTATCTAGACTATCAAAACATAATCTAGTAAGAGGTCTCCCTAAAATGAATTTTAAAGTAGATAGTTTATGTGATGCATGTCGATTAGGAAAACTTAGAAAAAGTCCCTTTAAATTAAAAGATATGATTTCAACCTCAAAACCTCTTGAATTACTTCACCTTGATTTATTTGTTCCATCTCAAATTCTGTCAATAAATCATAGTAAATATGTTTTTGTAATTGTAGATGATTATTCTAGATTTACATGGACAATATTTTTGAAACATAAAAGTGATACTTTTGAATGTTTTAAGAACTTTACAAAAAGGATTCAAAATCAACTTTCTCTAAAAATTATAACCATCCGTAATGATCACGGTGGTGAATTTGAAAATGAAAAGTTTGAGGAATTCTGCAATAAAAAGGGAATAACTCAAAAAATTTCATTTCCAAGCACTCCACAACAAAACGGAGTAGTGGAACGTAAAAATAGGATGATTCAAGAGTGTGCTAGAACTATGCTTTCAGATAGTAAATTACCAAAGAATTTTTACGCAGAAGCAGTTGCTGCCGCCTGTTATATTTTAAATAGAATTTTAATTAGACCTTTAACTGATAAGACTTCTTATGAACTTCTTCACTCAGAGAAACCAAAAGTATCTTATTTTAGAATAGTTGGAAGTAAATGTTTTATTTTAAATACTAAAGATAATATAGATAAATTTTAACCTAAATCCGAAAAATGTATCTTTATCGGATATTCTTATAGAAGTAAAGCATACAGAGTATTTAATTTAAGAACTAACACCATCGAAGAAACAATGCATGTTTCGTTCGATGAAAATCTCAAAATTTTTGAATATACAAATGATGAAGAGGATTTAATCACTCTAAATCAAGAGTCAACTGAAATTAATAATGAAATTAATCATCATAATAAAAGGACTAAACTTTTAAAAGATCATCTTATAGAAAATATACTAGGAGATATGCAATACTTTGTTAAAACTAGAAATCAACTAAGTCAAATGAGTAATGTAGCTTTTATATCAATTGTTGAACCCAAAAATCCAAAAGAAGCATCAACGGATGATTCATGGATTTTGGCTATGATAGAAGAATTAAATCAATTTACTAGAAATGATGTTTGGAAACTTATTCCTAGACTTGAAAATAAAACTATAATTGGAACTAAATAGATTTATAAAAATAAAATGAATGAACAAGGAGAGGTTGTTAGAAATAAAGCTCGGTTAGTCGCTCAAGTTATTGTCAAGAAGAAGGAATAGATTTTGATGAAACATATGCTCCCATAGCAAGATTAGAAGCCATTAGGATTCTACTTGCTTTCGCAAATCATAATTATTTCAAATTATTTCAAATGGATGTTAAAATTTCTTTTTTAAATGGATTTGTAAAAGAAGAAGTATATGTTGAACAACCACCACTTTTTGAAAATGAAAAATTACCAAATCATGTTTACAAACTTAAGAAAGCTCTATATGATCTAAAACAAGCTCCTAGCGCCTGGTATGATAGACTAAGATCTTACGTATTACAATCAAATTTTGGAATTGGTAAAGTAGATAATACTCTTTTTATTAAAAGAAATAAAAATGATATTCAACTAGTGCAAGTCTACGTAGATGATATCATTTTTGATCAACTAATTTTGAAATGAATAAAGAATTTTCTGAAATAATGACAAAAGAGTTTGATATGAGTCATATGGGTGAATAAAACTTCTTTTTAGGATTACAAATAAAACAATTAGAAAATGGTTTCTTTATTAGTCAAGAAAAATATGCTAAAAACCTAATTAATAAATTTGGTTTGACTATTGCGAGTGGAAAATCTACTCTCATGGCAACCAATGAGTACCTTAGTAAAGAAGATCTCTCGAAAGATGTAGATCAAAAATTATATAGAGGAATGATTGGATCACTACTTTATATCACTAGTAGTAGACGTGATATCATGCATAGTGTTTGTCTCTGTGCAACATATCAGTCCCAACCTAAAGAGACCCACTTAAAAGCCGTAAAACGTATCATAGGATATGTTAAACACACCTCTGATTATGGCTTATTTTACCCTAAAAATGATTCTTTTGACTTAATATCTTGTAAATCAGACCGAAAAAGTACAAGTGGAAATTGTCACTTTTTGGGGCATTCTCTGATTTTTTGGTTTAGTAAAAAGCAAAACACGGTTTCTTTATCAACAACTGAAGCATAATATATTTCTGCTGCTTTGGCTTGTCCTCAAGTAATATATATGAAACAAACTTTAAAAACTTATGGTTTAAATATCGCAAAATCATCAATTTATTGTGATAATACTAGTGCAATAAATTTATCCAAAAATACTACTCAACATGCTCGAACTAGATAATATAAATAAGGAAATAATTACTCTAGATTATATTAATTCCGAGAATCAAATTGCTGATATATTAACAAAACCCTTAAATGTTACTAAACTAAGAAGAGAATTAGGAATTTATTCAATAACTGAAATATAAAAATATAAATAACAAAGTATAATTAAAAATTAAATCAAAATAAATTAAAAAGCAAAAAATCAAGCACCATGTCGACATCCCCTAGTACCCCATGTCGACATACGGCGATTTTTTATTTTTGAAATTTTTCCCACCAAAATTCAAATAATTGGTTATATATTCTTCTTATTTTCGAAATTCTATTCATTCTTTCTGTTATTTCTCTGTTCTATCTTCTGAAATTAAATAATCAATGGCCACCTCTTCCAAATCAAACAAAAATTCAACCTTTTCGTTCCCTTCTCCTAATTTTGGACCGTTTCAATAAACAATGCTTGCTCGTGTGATGCAAATGGAGGATTCTCTTAAGGATGCACTTCAGTTAGTGACTAAAATCCTAGTGATGCAACTTCAAATGGTCAAAGAACAAGAGAGGCAAGACAAAATCTTTAGGAATTTACAAAAATTTCTAATGGACAATCACGCTAACCCGATTTTGATTGATGAAGACTCTTCAGGAGATCAAGTACAAGAGGCCAACGAGGAAGAAGAAGAAGAAGAAGCCCTCATGGAAGAAGTGCACGCGGAAGATGACGACAAAGTCGTTTGCGTTGGTGAAGTATGCTTTGACGAAGATGGAAATCTTGTCGAACAACGTGGAAATTTCTGTTTCCACTATCCAAATTGTTTGGTTCATAGATCTCCCATTTCAAAGACACTCATTAGTTTCTTTTCTCTTTTTCCTATTGTTGTATGTTCTTTCTTACGTTCTCTACGAAAATGTAAATATAACTATATGGTTAATAAATAAGTTGTGTTCTTATATGTGTTGTATTAAAAGTATTATATGGACACTTAGTTAGGATAGTTAGTCATTTAGGACTAAGTTTTAGTTTTGGAGTTAAGTGTTGATTTTTTATGATAACACTATCACTATAATCACACGTCATAAAGTATTAAATTAAGGGGGGTTATATAGTTTGGAGTAATATAGTTTAGAGTTAGTTTTTGTTGATGAGAAAGGGGGAGAAGTATAAAATAGGAAAGTTAGGCAGAGATTAAGGGGGAGGTATTAGTTTTAAGGGGAGTTATTAGGATAGAAGTAATATTTTATAAACAAAGGTTGTCACCATCAAAAGGGGGAGATTGCTAGTTTTTGAGATGATGGTTTTGATGGCAACAACCTTAGAATAGGATTATAAAATATAAATACTAACATTATAGTTTAGAAATATATGTATATGCAGGATTTAACCATGCAGGCACAAAAAATGAAGACTGTACAGTATAGAGATTCAAGATATTAAGATTGAAGACTCATGAGTATCAAGAATATCAATATTATCAAGAGTTCAAGATTTCAAGAATAAGTAATTTTAATTAGGAATTTTGTTAAAACTCCTAGAAAAGCACTGGCATCTTAAAATCCAATTTATTCGTTGAATGAAATCCACTTCAAGCCCGTTAAAGGGATGGAACCCTAAGTAGGATGGAACCTACGAAAAATCTAGTGGAACATCGTTTTGTATCCGCTAACCTTTTATTCAAAATGATTTTACAAAATTATCTTGTTTTCAAAATGATTTTAAAACCTTCCTTTTAAAAGAATCAAAAACATCTATCTTGATTTTAAATACTTTTAGCCTTAAAATAATCTTTAATTTCAAAATCAAATTATCCTTAGTTTTAAAACTATCTTTAAAAATAAAATGAGATTTAAATATAAAATTATAGTAAAATTATATATATATATTATTCTCTATATTTACTTATGTATTTTAACTATAGATAAGTATATTTATAAAGTTTAAAATAGTTTTAATATAAGATAGAGGTTATTTTCAAAGAAAAACAAATCATTAAAATTTCCTTGGAATGTCGACATACCCAAGTTACCCATGTCGATATAGTGTTAGTTGATTTCAAAAATTTGAATTTCAAAAGAAGTGTCTATTCGTCATATCTTTTCACGAATGGACATGGTTGTTGTTCTTCTATAAATAGAGGCCGTTTTTCAACAAATTTTCATTCATATTTTTCTGGTTTTCACTCCTCTTCTTCTTCCACATTTCTTTATACACATTCTTACCATTACTTTGCCGAAATCAACATTGAATCTAAATAGATCATTTCTGGTTTGATCTCTATCGCTATATCAACAAGATCCTCAGTGCTATTCAGAGTTATAGACTTCTTTGTAATCAATTAAGCGAGAAAAGGTGTGATTGTAGCCTTGGAAATCAATCAAGCGAGAAAAGGTATGGTTGTAGCCTTGGAAATCAATTGGGTGAACTTGTTGCCCCGAAAATCAAGTATCTCTACCTATAGGATTGTGAATCTGGAGGGTGTACCTCGTGGCCTTGAAATCGAGGGTGTAATTGTACAATTTCTTTTGAAGGGAAATCCACACTTGTGTGCAGGACTGGATGTAGGGTAACTCCGAACCAGTATAAAATCCGGCGTGTTCTTTCCTTTATTGCTTTATTTTATATTTGCATATGTGTTTGATTCTGTGATCATATCTGTGTCTGGAAATTCCATACATCTGTGTTCAAATTAACAAATACTCAAAAATATTTAGTAATTTCTTTAGACACTATTCACCCCCTCTAGTGTTAATCCTAGTCTTAAGATCCGTATTCCACATTTCTCACATTCATTTCTTTGGGAAAGTGATCTCCATGTTATTATGTGTCGTGTCAATGCATGACTTTTTTCAACATATATATTCAATATACAACTAATAAACATCCAAAACAAAGTTTATAACCATTTTAACATATCCTAACATGTCATATGAACTTTCATATCAATTTTGACAAATTTTTCATTACAATGTCACATGATTATCATATATGTACATATTTTCTTGCTAACTTTTGCAAATGACTTAAAGATGGTTGGTTTCTTTTTAAAACACTTATCAAACATCATTATTAACATCCAAACAACATTTATGACTTGCAAAATATCATATAAACATCTCCTACTTAACAATTTAGAGTTTTCACCTTTTGCTGCTTTCAAATTAGTTTTAAACTTCTCTAACTTTGCCTTAAGCTTCACGAACTTGCTAGACTTCCTTGTACTTGTCTTAGGAGGCCATGGCCAAGCTTGAAGGGGAAGATGTGCTTGGCCAAATGGAGAAAACGGGAGGGGCGTAAGCAATAAGAGGTGTAGGAGGAGTTTGAAGTGGTTTTGATGAGTTTTGCTTTGTGATTTAATTCATGGAATATTTTGGCATAAATTTGTTAAGGTGAACAACCATTAATAGACGTAAGAGAGCTTGAGAAAGTAGAGAAGAAATGGTGTAAAAGTGAAGAATAAGAGGATGGTTATTTATAGAAAATATTTGAGATTAAAATATAGATTTATATTTTTACTTAAATAACTTTCCTTAAGAATTAAGTAAACTTATTTAATTCAACACTAACCATCCACATTACATCATATTTTTAAAATTCAAACACTTAATAGTTAAGTGAAGAATAAGAATGATCACTTTACTTTATGTCATATGTGATGTGACATGCGCTTTGTCTTATTTAGTTTACTTTTGCTAATTGTATCTAAAAGTTTTTTAAGTGTGATTATTAAAAGTAACATTGTTTAGTTAATTGTTAATTACCTTTAATTTTAACATGTTTATTAAATTGTGTACATAAAGGTGCATGCGTCAACATTTGGACTGTCAAAATGTTGATTTTTGACAAAATGTTTTACGGTCATATTTTGATGTTTTAGTTAACTATTTATTTATGGAAACCAAATTTAAATAAAATTTGTAAAATGTTATTTAAAAGTATAAACACTCATAAATAAATTAAAATAATTTATTAATCATTTAAACTTACTTTTCTAAAATCAAGATTTGGCCACTTTTATCGATATAAGAAAATGTTACTATTTTTATGTATATTTCTATTTCCAAATCCTATCTAATATTATTTAAATCATAAAACCTTTTATATTTTATATTTAAAATCACTTTAAATGTTATATTTTTAGGTGGTCTAATTCTGGGTCGTTACAAGTGCGTAACCTAATACCTATTCAGGACGAGTCTCTTTTTGACCTTTGAAAAGTAAGGGATAGCACAGCTAAGACAACAATTTGAGTTTTCCGCCCCATAGATAACAACTCATTTATTATTCCTACATGTTTGTTGCTTCCAAGCCTTCTATTTGAGCCTTTCGACATTCCTGGATGGATATAACCCTTTCTTTTGCTATCGAAGCCTTAGTTCGGGAGTCGACCTAGAGCTTCCTCTCTCTTCCTTTGGGAAGGCATGGTAGCCAGAGATCAAATCAATCCTTCGTTGGTTGTTGCATCTTAGAAGTAGTGTTGCCTTGTTGTAATTGGTGATTCGCAATCCAATGGAGTTGCTGAGATGATAAATCAGACTCTAGTTAAAAAGGCATGTTGCTTGAGATTGACCAAAGGCTTTTCCAAAGGCTTTTGTGTTGAAGCTTTTTCGAATACACTGTGTATTATAAATTGAATTTCATGCTCAGCCATAGATGGGAGGATTCCAAAAGAAAAGTGGAGAGGTAAAGCAGAGTATCTTGGTTATTTTTGTATTTTTGATTATCCTGTGTATGTGCACCATACATGTGATGATAAGTTGGAGGATAAAGCATACATCGCATTATAGGATACACAGATAGAGTCAAAGGTATCGAATTTAGAACCCAGGCAATAAGAATAATATGCATTTTGAACATGTTTATTTGATGAGTCTATAATGTTAAAGACTAAGAAAGAGTTACCTACAATACAAGTAGATTCTGATAGGCATAATGAGATGGAAAGAGCTCCCACATTTCAGCCTAGAAGTAGAGTTGTAGCAGTTGTTGATAGCAGTGAAGATGATGTTGATGAGACGTCATAGGGTAGTCCATAGGTGCCTTCCAATAGTGTTGGTGATGTGCATGAAGGTAGAGGAAGTTTTGATCAAGGTGGAACTGAAAGGAGTTTAGACGATGTTATACCTACTTGAGTCGTTATAGAACTATTAGGCCATCCGAGAGATATGGAGATTGGCAATATGTAAATCTCAGCCTTGATGATCAGTTTGACTATGTCTTACATGTTGTTTTGACATTAAAGAAGCAAGTTGAATGATAGATCGAAGTGGATTTATGCAATGGAAGAGGAGTTAGAGTCGTTGAAGAAGAATAAGACTTGGAATTTGGTACCACTTCCTCAGGGAAGTCAAGCCATAAGTTAGAAATATGTGTTCAAGGTAAAGGACAATGAAAGAAACAAGAGTATATTGCAAAAGGGTTTTAATAAAGGAAGGGAATGAAGTATGATGAGATATTTGCTCCTGTAGTGAGACATGCCGCCATCAGGATTTGGTTGCCATAGTTGTTATTCATGACTTGGAGTTGGAGCAATGTTAATATGAAGAATGCTTTCTGCATGTCGATTTGGTGGAGACCATTTCATGAGTAGCCAGAAGGACTTGTTGTAAATGGGAAAGTATTGGGTTCGTAAAGACTCTTTATGGACTTAAGCAGTCGTCTAGACAATGGTACATGAGGTTTGATTTTATTTATTCTTTCACCTAGTTTTAATTATAGTATTAAAGATGCATGTATTTATCTTAAACATTTACAGAATGATAGTATGATGTATTTTCTCTTGTATGTGGATGATATGTTAATTGCTTCTAAGGATAAATATGAAATAAATAAATTAACTTGAAGTTAAAAAAGGAATTCAAAATGAAAGCACTTGGAAAAACAAGGAAGATTTTGGGTGTGGAAATCCAAAGAGACGGAAAACATAGAATTTTGAAGCTCTGTAACATCCCAGTGCTATGAGGTAATAGATTAAAAATTATTAACGATGATTAGAGTTATTAAAATAGATTTTTAAAGATTAGACGAGAATAATTTTTTAATTGATCTAATAAATAGGTTTAAAATGTAATTAAAGAATAGGTAAATTAAAAAAATTAAAATATGGAAAATAAATTTATAAAATTTTGTAATTTTAAATGAACATTTAAGTGATGTAAATATGATTTTTATTATGAAATTTTAAGGTAATTCGAGTTGAATAGAAAATAGTTGGGAAAAAATAGAAAGAAAGTATTTATTCAAAAAAAATGAGAAACCCAAACTCATCCCAACCAAACTTTTCCATTTCTAGATTTCTCCCTTCATTTTATAAATATAGTATGTTCACTATATCTTGGAGCTTCTTCTTCTATTTTCCATTTTCAACTTTAGGAAACAAAATCATAAAGCCTTCCTTCCTTTATAAATTAAAATAATATCCAATAAATCTCCATAAATTTCCAAACTTGGAAATATGCTTCTTCACATCATGCTGCACCTATAACTATGAATAAATTAGTGTTTTGATTGAGTTTTAGGACTATGGAAGATTGTAGTGAAAAGGAAAATGGTTCTAGAAAGTCTATTAGTTAAGCTATGATCTAGGTGAGTACTATGCTCACTAAATCTATGTCTATATTGAATATATATATATATGTGTGTGTGTGTGTGTGTGTGTGTGTGTGTGTGTGTGTGTGTTGATGAGTATTGCATTTTAATTTGCTTTGAATTGATGTGCTGCTTTAATAAGGAGGAAAGGAAACCAAAATTCAATCAGGAAGATTGAATTACGGCTACCGGTGACACGCACCGATCAACTTTAGGCAGTCGACTGGTATTTGTTGACCGATCATGCCCAATGCATTTACCTGTGCATGTATTTAAAAAAATATTAACAATAAATAAACATATATATTTTTATATAAAATAAGATTGATAATTTGTACATAGTAAATATATAATTTTATAAAGTAAAGTTTTGTTAAAACTTAGTATTTATTTAATATAATTTTTTTAAGAAGTTTTATTATATTACTCTTATTTCTCGTTTCTATGTTGATTTTGGATGTAATGAATTATTCACCGCTTAATATTGTTTTGATGAATTTCTTTCCGATGTGATATTAAATGGTGATGAAATCCTTCTCCACGGTTTTGTTACTATAATTTTATGCAATGGGGAATCTAAATAAACGGTGTCATAATATCATATGGTATGAGACTTACGGTAATATAATTATATGGAAAGAATGTTCAAGCATTACTAGATCAATGAATGATATAAAAATGCTCGTTTTCTCATAGAATGGCAAATAGTAGAATATGCAATAACACTATAACACATATTTCAATTACTGAAACATAAATTTTCGATCAATCTAAAATAAAAAATGCTTTCACCAACCATCATACTGAAATTTTTAGAAATATTCATAGTGGTAGATTTCACGTCGATTGGTCGATTTTATATCCAATGATGGATATCCCCATATCGAAAATAGACTTGTTTTTATCGAAGAGGAAGTTTTTGTAGCCATAAATAAACTAGCTAGTGACAAATCCCTGGCCCAGACAGTTTCCTTATGTTTTTCTATCAAATTTTTTGGCTTACCATTAAAAATGACATTATGGATTTATTTGATGATCTCTACAATGATAGACACTAAATTGGAAGGATTAACTTTGCGGATGTTATTCTCATCCCAAAAATGGAAAACCCCCATGAGCTGACTGATTCTAGACCTATATCGCTAATTAACCATTCATCAAAAATTATCGCTAAAGTTCTAGCCAATAGGTTAAGAAAAAAGATGGGTAAGTTAATTGATAAATCTCAAACAACTTTCATACAAGGCAGATAAATTGTAGATAGTATCGCTACTGCATAAGAATTTATTAACTTCTATCATAAAGAAAATATTACATGCACCGTCCTTAAACAAGACTTCGCTAAGGCCTTTGACTCTCTCGATTGGGGTTTTTGGATAAACACCATGAAAGGTAGGGGATACTCCGAAAAGTGGATTGGTTTGATCCTGAAATCAAGTGTTCCTTTGATTATAGTAAATGGAATTAAAGGCAATAAAATCCAATCCAAGAGGGTCTTTGCCAAGGAGATCCTCTCTCGCCTCTTCTTTTCGATTTAATGGTTGATGTATTTAGAAAAATAATTAAACTAGCCCTAAATCGAGAAGGGTAGGATATCACTGACGATGGAGTCACTATCCTTCAATATGCTAATGACATCTTGTTTTTATGTTCTCGTATTCCTCATCTTCCTCATCATATCCCTGCCCTTAGATTGATTCGTTGTAACTTCGAATTACTCTTGGGTCTCAAAACAAATTATCACAAGAGCTCGATTTTGATCATTAATGATATAGCTTACGCGACAACTATCATAGCTTGCACTCTACAGAGCCAAATCATGAATTTCTCAATAAACTACTTAGGAGTTCTCATTAGACCGACGAAACCAAAAAAAATAAGATTGGAATGTTATCATTGATAAAGTTAATAAATGATTACCTTCTTGGAAAGCAAATTGCCTCTCAAGAGCAAGTAGAACAGTCCTCGTCAACTCGGTATTATCTATAATACTAATTTATAAGCTTTCCTTTCACCGCTTTTCGTCTTGGGTTAATAATAAAATTTATAACATTAGATGCAAATTTCTTTGGAAAAGAAATTCAGAATGCTCTAATTAACCAGGACCAGTATGCAATCCCACATCATAAGGTGGTTTAGGTATTATAAACTTTAAAATATTAAATATCTCTTTGCTATGTAAGTAGATTTTGAAATATCTAAAAGACAACAATGTAAAATGGAAGAAAATAATTATAAACTCTTACTTTAATGAAAAAAAATCTATATAAATCTAGTAAACCATTGTTATCATTCTTTTGGAAAGACATTTCTAAGCTCTGTCACATTTTTAAAATTGGCCTCATTCCTAATGTTCATTTCGAGAATTACACATCTTTTTGGAAAAATCATTGGGCTTCTCCTATTGCTCTAAAACATGAACTCCCTGATATCTATATAGCTTCTTGTTGCCCAATACCCTAACCCGTCTATATTAGACTAACATGCAGACTGACTCAACTGTTATCAAGAAGAATAACCATGGAGCAAAGGCTACAGGACCCAGAGACAGAGTGCAGACAGTTATACGAGACTCGGATTGAACAAAGTTGATAGACAGACAATGCAGGATGTGAAAAATATGGAAATTAGCTTGGATAGCATAGGGATCAGCACAGTCATTTGCCAACATAGGTAAGATACCAGAGGGATTGGTATAGAAAAATAAAACATAGGGGTCAAAATGTCTATTTAAATGGATTGTCAACATAAGTAGTGTAAATGAGGGATCTGCATAGGCGATGATGCCTAGTTCCACACGACTTGTTAAAACATAAGGGATCGGCATAAGCATTCAAGGAATGGAGGGATCAGCATACTTCTATAAAGTAGATGGATCGGCATAAGCATTCAGTGTATGTAGGGATCTTCATACTTCTTAAAGTAGATGGATCGACATACGTTTATAAAGCAGGAAGGGTCAGCATGGTCTAATGTATAGGGGTCAGTAGAGATAACTTTAGTGTAAATTTGAACCAAAAATCAAGTAAGAACTCGAGCTTCTCACATCTAATCATCATGAATTTGAGATACCATCACATTCAAGCATGAAGAGGCTACCATAGGGGTCGCTGCCCAGAATTCAACAATTACCGATCCCTATCCATTGAAATTTAGGCCTAGCGCTCCATATGGAGGGCCCATATGGATAAGGAGGTCCTGTTGTTGAAATTCCAGTTAGATCAGTGGTCGCCTTCACCTATATATACAGGCCCATGGTGTCATTCTGAGGATCTTCACACTGTTGATTAAATAGCACTATTATTGTAATCAACTTCCTCCATTATTCTCTTGTTTTTTGTTGTTTCTTATTATAAGCATGGTTATTGTGAATCACTGAAGAGAATATTTAAAGTGGACATAGGCAATCAATGTCGGACCACTATAAATCATGTTCTTGTTTTTTGTTGAGATTTTCTTATTATCTTGATATATTATCCATTTAAATTTAGTTTCTTCATTTATTTCACTACACAAATCTATTCTTTGGTGTTTGCTGTGAATTTGGTTGCAAACATTTTGGTGCTTTCACTAAGAACCCGATTCTCAGCTCGTTAGGATCCCCTTTGCTGCTAATGGATTGAGAAAATCCCCTGAAGGAGATCCAGATTCATCTTAAAAAGCTTGCAGATACTACTCTGATTTACTGTAATCTAAACAGAGAAGTCCAAAATAGTGAGGCGAATCATATCAACTTCCCAGAATGTTGATGCAAATGAAATTCCAAGCATTCAATAAGGAACTCCAAGCAACCAGCGTGCAAATTTGATTGTGGAACTTACTAATGTCAATAATTCCGCTGATTCTATAACTAGAGCTGAATTCAATAACTTGATGAGGGAGTTAATGGAGAGTCGTAGGAAACTGAATGAGCAAATCCAGATTAATTGTAATGACCTGTAAATTTTAATAAATTAATTGGTTAATCTAATTGGATCTTTGTAATTAAATTTAGAAAGAAATAATTTTTTAATAAATTTGAAATGAAATGAATGCTAAAAAGAAGTGTAGCAATGGTAATTTAAAAGTTAATTATTGATAATTGGAGTGAAATACCATTAAAGAAATAGTGTTAATTGTTGCACTTGAGTATAATATTTAAAATAAGTAATAAAAGGTAAGCATTTAATTTACCAATGCAATAATATATGGATCGATAGTAACTGCATGTAAATTTAGGCAATAATGTTAATGCATGGTAAACAATACTAATTAAAGTTAATAATAAATGAATGGAAGGAAATTCCATTTAATGAAAATAAGTTTAAATGTTAGGACTTAGTTATAAATGCAAATTAAGTAAATAAATGTAAGTATTGTATGAATGTATGAATTAAGGTCTGATTTAGGGTAATAGAATGAATACATATGATATAAGTAATTATAATAAATAATGAAATTGCAATAAATCTGAATTTAATGTTACGTTAATGTAAATTTGGGCAATTATTGGAATAACGTAAATTTTATTCAGTGTTATGATAATTAGTCGATTAGAACATAAACTTAAGTGTAAATTTAAGGAATGGAAATAAAGATGTATTGATGTAAAACTTAATAAATTGAAATTTGAAAGGAAAGGTCAGGTGAGATATTCGAATCTGTTATAATTGGTTATGGGGTTGAAACGTAAGAAACGAATGTAATTACTTAATTAGCTAATGGAATAATAATATAGTTAACGGTAATTAAATAAAAGCAGAAGTATTTAAGAAAAGTTTAATGGAAAGGGTGAATGTAATAATGGAATAAATAGGATTATAAATTTATTCGTTGTGTAGTAATCGATATAATGGAAAGTATGAACCCAAGTAAATGAATTAATTTAGAATGTTAATCGCAAATTAGCATGTATATTGGTAGAAATAATAAAAATGGAAATAGGGTAGTCAATACAAAGGAAAGATGAAAATTTGAGCGTACTAATGTAATAAAAGGTGAAAAAAATTTATCTTTGTTTATTGAATAATAATTGATTTGATAAAAAAAGGATTGAAGTTAAATTAAGTAAATTTATAATTTCTGAATTTATGGAAATGAAATAAATTAGTGTTATGGAACTAATGGTAGCATTTGTTGGAAGCAATAAACTTATAAATGAAATAAAAAAAGTTAATGGTATCAATTATTACGTGTTACATATTTATTTAGCCTATTAAATAGAATAATGGAAATCAAAACTTTATTTTATTTAGTTGAAATGTAAAATTCAATAATTTGATTAATTGCAATGAAATGAAATTGAAATAGCTGAATAATACGTTATTTGAAATGAAGATGGAATATGAGGAAATTTATGTAATAGTTTTGAATCCAGTGTTAAATCCATCTATTTGACAATAATAAATGGAATAATGATTTGTTAATTTAATCTAATAGAAATTTTGGAAATTAAATTTGTAATTTCTGAATTGAATGGAATTGAGGAAAATACTGAAACCAATAAGTTAATCAACTTTAAATTGACTTTTAATTTGTTTAAAACATTATAAATGATTGAGAAATATAAAAGTGATAAAATTGGTCAATTTTAAGATCGAAATTAAAAACTGGATTTTATTATTAATTATTTAATTATTTAATTAATGTAAAAATAGCCATTTTGGCCACTGACTCGGATTTCGACGAAACCAGTTTCATCGGATCCGTTATAATGAATTATTATAGGACTTCAAGTTTCATAGCGATCGGACCTGTCGTTTGATCGTACGAACGCGAAACACCTTGAAATCGATTTAATTGAAATCAATTTGAAAATATTGATTTTAGCATAACTACTTCATATGATGGAATTTGGACTTGAAACCTTTCCATTGCATTTAAAATATTTTAAAACATCTATTTTGATATATGGGTTGACCCAGTTTCATTCCGGAGTCGAAACGGGCTTTTTTGGCCAATTTTTCGTTTAACGCGCATACAAATCGTGTCCATCTATTCTTTTTCCAACTCTATCTATAAATACCCGGTTATAAACCCTAGCCTACTCCTATTTCTCATTTGTCTATATGTATATTTCAACTATCTCTCCTCCTCAATGGCAGACAAACAAATTCTAGATCCAAACACAAATCAAATTTCATTCCAAAGCAAAATTTTCAAACTCCTCAGAAAAATTTAGAAAAATTATATATCGAAGCTCTCGAAGAGCGTAACTCAGATCTGCAACTCGTTTTTCGATTCAACGCATGGTTTTTTCAGAAATCAAAGAACAATTCTCGACCGTTCGTTGGGCTGCGATCGACTTCGACCAATCGTCGAATCGACATCATGGATTTGTAGAGGTGCTCGAGCGTAATCCATCCATACAAGTCACAGGGTATATTGATGGTCAGATTTGGCAAGATAATTCAATTAGGGCTTTGGGTTACCGGCAGCGCTGGGCAGGAGGTGGCAACCGGAAGCGTTGGCGTGGGGCTAGGGGAGTGCGGCAAGGGAAGCACGGCCTAGGGTGGTGGTCGGCGTCGCTTGTGCGACAAGGGGACAACGCGATTGTCGATCAAGCAGTGGCGGCTGCGTCTTTTTGCGTGCGTGCAGAGAAGGGGTTAGGGCTAGAGACGTTCACGTTCAAATAGGTGATGACGTTAAATTTATTTCCTATTTTATCTATTTTAATTTATTTTATTGATCGATCTAATACGAATAACTTTTGCATACGAGGTCCGATTCATGCGTAGGTTTTTGCGTTGGGATCGTATTGAAATTTTGGACTTTTTGATGATGGTTTGGACGGATTTAGAGACTGTGCAATTTTTGGGTCTAAATTGAATTTAAATTCAATTTAAATTCAAAAGTTGAGTGTTTTAACCCACTCACGACTTCTAAAATTTCTTATGTTTGTTAAAAATAAAATTTTGTTGTGATTATGCATTTATGTATGATTGTTTTGTATATTTTAATCATCATCTCAATTAATTGCATTTATTTAAATTAAATTGTTATTTCGTTTATTATTGAATATAACCGCCAGCTAAATACCTATTATATTTTATCAGTTATCTATTGATATTGATTGTTTTGGATGATGGTGTTAATGGATGTGTGATCTGTTGATGGATGGATGTTTATTTTATATCATTATAATCTGCAAGTTCTTTATTTGTTATATTTTGATTCGAGGTTGCGGTTTGAAATGATATACAGCCGTATTTTATTTTTAAATTGCGGATTGAAATGATAAATGTCCGTATCACTTAACCATAGGATAGAAAATTTTATACAGTCACCTGGTCTATATATAATATTTAAAAATGATTTCTATGGTTTTGTAAAGAAATATACAGTTTATGAGATATTGATTTGGATATTTATAAATGTTATGTTATATATAAAATTTATTTCTTGGTTTTAAGCTATGTATAAAGTTAGTGTAAAGTATAAATGAAGTTTAATAATAAAAATTGATTTTATTAAGATATTATACGGTTGAGTATTTATTTAAATTTTATTTATAGAGTTTATAATGACTTAAAGAAAATTAAGGTTGAGAGATAAATATGAATTTTATTGAATTAAAGTATTTAAGCATTATCCTCAAATAAAAATTGATTTGAAATTTAAATAAACTTGTGATTTTAAAAGGTATGATTTTATAACTTCATTTTGGTGGAGGACTTAAAAGAATATCAAGGCGATTTATATGAATATTATCAAGTTAATTGAAGTGAAAGAATATCCTGTTATTTGAATTTTAAAGGTTTTACTTAAATGATATTGGATTTATTAAGTAAACATTTCAAATCTAAATGATAGTAATTGAATTTGATTTATATGGAATTATAAAATTTAGTTTTGAAATATTGAACATTTAAGCTTTGAAGTATATTGAATTTGAAATGGTTTATTTGGAGGTTCAAATCGAAATTTGGAATTTATTTGTGAAATTAAAGAAGTGATTGTATTATATAAAGTAATTTATATTTAAACCATTTAAGTAATTGAAGTTATGTTTCAAAGCTATGGATTTCAAGATATATAGATTTAAAGGGCTATGACTTTTGGAAAATAGTATTTTTTGAAATAAAAATGATATCATAGTGATTGGGTTTTTAAAGCGAAAGTGATATCGTAATATATGGTTTTGAAATGGATATTATATTTCGGTTTTAAAAGTATAAACTATTTTGAAAAGACAGCGGTGTTATAATAGCGATTGGTTGTTAAAGAGACCGGGATCGGAAGTTGTCATACTCTCTGCCAACTCCGAAAACCACTTTAACAACCGTGTACGCGGTGGAGATTCCAGAATGAAGTAAGATGGTGGCGACGTTCTATTAAGGTATATACGTGGACCCGACTCCCGTGAGTTGGCATAAGGTGGCTAAAACAGAAGCGATTCTCGGGCCAAGGAGGTAGCCGCTCTTATCGGACACCTCCCTTCGATATTATACTCTGACTTTTGGATTGATTCGGTGGCCACTTTTGATTTTTTATTTGGGGGTGTGGCTCGAGGTGGGCGGTAGCTGTGGCTATGCGTTACCACCAGTCCGGATAGCAATTGGTATATCTACCCTGGCATTGCCTAGTAGTGCCGTGTCACCTACCCTAGCGCGCCTTGTACAAGTTTCTATTTGTGTCGAACGTATGGAGTATCGTCTGGTAGCCTCCCGATCAAGAGGTATTACGGTACTGTATAGACTATTGGCATTATTTGTGTTAAGGGGAATATTGGGTCACTCCTTAACGCTATTTAAAAGTAAGTTTATTCTACTATTAGACACTATTATAATAGCGAAATATTACTACATAGTAAATAGTTTAACGGATCCTTAGACGATGTGAATCCCGAGCATCTTTTAAGTTACTGCACTCTTATTTATTTCTGTTGATTTAACTCACATAAGATATTTTAGTTTTGACTCGAGTGTTTTATCCTTTTAATTCGCTCGGGTCAGTCCGAGCGTTTCAGGATTTGAAGATTTTATTCTGGAGGACGAAGACGAGGATTTGTAGTACTATTATCTACTATATTATTCCACTACACCATTTAACTCCGCTGCATAAATTATTATTCTCTGGTATGTGTACTCTGATATGTATTGTATAAATAAAATCAAATGTTTCGTAAAACAGCTTCATGAACTGTATATTTGATTATTATATTTTATCATTTCGCTGCAAGAGTCTATTTTGTTCTCTGCTTTCTCTTATTTACCCCATAACAATCCGCCCTTCCGTATGGTTTATGTCTGACGTGTGTGTCTGCTATTGCACTTGGAGGGTGCAACATGATAAGTGGTTCTCGTTTTCTGGTTTGGTAGTGAACGGTTGACACTTACTCCTACATGTCCCCACGGGGGTTGGTGGTGCAGTCGAGAGGCTGGCCGTAAAGGAAGATTATAGGTACCAATGTATGCTACATTGGGCGTTACCCCACTGGCGCGGCCCATTACATCTGGTATCAGAGCTTTGGTTTAGCGATAAACCTTAGCTTTGTGGGGTTTGACTATTTATTAATAGGGTAGTAATACCCTATGATGAGTCGTTGAGCATATATATGAGATAGCATATTTGTTAGTGTTATAAAAAGGTTTTAATATTGTGTTAATTTGTTCCGTTTTGTATTTACAAATTCTGGTTGATGCATGGGACGCTATGACATCAATAGGGAATTCTAAACACTTAATAGGACAGACTGACATAATATTTGTTTTTAATATAGGTGAATGAAATAATTTTGCCTATTATATTTTCTATATATAAAATATTTTTTTTATAAAGATTATATTTGGTTGTAATATATTGGTTGTTAGGTAATGAAATTTATAAATAATAGTTGAAATAAGATTGAAAATAAAATAAATCAAATTTAGAAATTAGAATCTAAGTTCCGGGGTTTTGAAAATTTCTTTAGAATGATTTTGAAATACAATAATGATATTATTTAGAAGTATTTTGATATAAATATTTCAATATAATTTGAAAGAATTGTTTAAAGAAGATTTTGGAAAAATCAAGTCATGTACTTCCCTCTCTGTCGTTGGAAAATAATTTCGGTGACGACGTCCGCATAATCGACATTCATTTTCGAGTTTCGAAGTAGGGAGGCCACTGCGGTATTTTTACTACGGATTTATTTTGATAAACAAATATAAATTTTAAATTGTTTCAATATAATTGGATATATAAGTTGTAAGTATATATTTATCAATTATTTTTAAATGATTTAAAATTAAACCCAATATTTGTTTCTTAAGTTCCAGTTAAGTAATAGTTCAATTAAGTGTAGTTAATTGGAATATGACTAATTAATAATTGGAACCTTTAATTAAAGTAAGAAATTTGATGATAAATTATGAATAAAATTAAAAGAAAGCTGAAATATGTAACCTAAGATATGATTAATTAAAGGAAAGAAGAGAGACTTGAATAACTTTCAATTACATTCTTAAAGGCATATATATATATATATATATATATATATATATATATAACTTACCAAAAGATATAAAAAGTTGAAATGTTAATAAGAAAATGTAATAGATATTATACAAGTAGTAGAGTTGAGGTAAAGAAAGTAATTAATGAAATTCTTTAATAAGTAAGAATTTAGGGTTGAAGTTGTTATAAACTTAAGTATAATTGAAATACTACTAATTAAATAAAATAGAAGGCAGTTATAGTGAGTAAGAAATCGTTGATTGTTTTGGTTTATGGTCGTTTGGATAAGGATACTTTAAAATTGTTTAGATGAATGAATAATCTATTTAGTTTCACCTAAGACTGTTGAGTGAAGCGTACACTTAGTAGTTTATTTTTCATTTCCGTACAATTTGAAGTTTTGAACCCGAACAACTATTTGTTTTGTTTGGTATGAATGAATGATTGGTTTGTGTTGATTCTATGTGATGGTTGTACGCCTTGTTGCAAGTGATTGTTGTTTGTATTCATTTGGTTGTTTATGACTGAAACCACTTTAAATATTTCATTTTATATAATTGTTAACTCTTTTCAGATTATATAAGTGAAATACAGGTCATGGAAGCAATTGCTACTGCTTTTGGTTTCATAAATAAGCGTCATTTGCCCGACAAATAGGTACGTTTTTCGATTACGGTTTATGGCGTTATTATATTATTTTTCCCGGGTTGGGATATATATTATTTTGGAAAAATATGTTGTATATTATTATATTTGATATTATATTTTCTCCCGAGCCTCCCCGTACAAAGGAGACTCTGCCGAAATTTTCCGTAAATTTTGGACTTAAAAAAAGTTTTGAAAATGTTTTCCAAACTTTATTAATTTAAGTATAAAAAGATTTAATGATTATAAATTGGTATATTTTATTTAAATTAATTAATTGTATAAAGTTATTTGTTTATAAACTTAATATTTTAAGTAAGATATTTTGATTCCTAATTCTTCTTTTCCCTTCTTTTCCTTTTCGGAGACGAAATTTTTTGATTGAGGTAGAGCGTAACGACCCGTAAATTTCAATAAATTAATTGGTTAATTTAATAGGATCATTGTAATTAAATTTAGAAAGAAATAATTTTTTTATAAATTTAAAATGAAATGAATGCTAAAAAGAAGTGTAGCAATGGTAATTTAAAAGTTAATTATTGATAATTGGAGTGAATTCCCAATAAAGAAATAGTGTTAATTGTTGCACTTGAGTATAAAATTTAAAATAAGTAATAAAAGGTAAGCATTTATTTTACCAATGCAATAATATATGGATCGATAGTAATTGCATGTAAATTTAGGCAATAATGTTAATGCATGGTAAACAATAATAATTAAAGTTAATAATAAATGAATCGAAGGAAATTCAATTTAATGAAAATAAATTTAAATGTTAGGACTTAGTTGTAAATGCAAATTAAGTAACTAAATGTAAGTATTGTATGAATATATGAATTAAGGTCTGATTTAGGGTAATAGAATGAATTCATATGATGTAAGTAATTATAATAAATAATGAAATTGCAATAAATCTGAATTTAATGTTACGTTAATGTAAATTTGGGCAATAATTGGAATAACGTAAATTTTATTCAGTGTTATGATATTTAGTCGATTAGAACATAAACTTAAGTGTAAATTTAAGGAATGGAAATAAAGATGTATTAATGTAAAACTTAATAAATGGAAATTTGAAAGGAAAGGTCAGGTGAGATATTGGAATCTGTTATAATTGGTTATGAGGTTGAAACGTAAGAAACGAATGTAATTACTTAATTAGCTAATGGAATAATAATAATATAGTTAAGGGTAATTAAATAAAAGCAGAAGTATCTAAGAAAAGTGTAACGGAAAGGGTGAATGTAATAATGGAATAAATAGGATTATATATTTATTCACAATGTAGTAATCGATATAATGGAAAGTATGGACCCAAGTAAATGAATTAATTTAGAATGTTAATCGCAAATTAGCATGTATATTGGTAGAAATAATAAAATGGAAATAGGGTAGTCAATACAAAGGAAAGATGAAAATTTGAGCGTACTAATGTAATAAAGGGTAAAACAAATGTTATCTTCGTTTATTGAATAATAATTGATTTGATAAAAAAAGGATTGAAGTTAAATCAAGTAAATTTATAATTTCTGAATTTATGGAAATGAAATAAATTAGTATTATGGAACTATTGGTAGCATTTGTTGGAAGCAATAAACTTGTAAATGAGATAAAAAAAGTTAACGTTATTAATTGTTATGTGTTACATATTTATTTAGCCTATTAAATAGAATAATGAAAATCAAAACTTTATTTTATTTAATTGAAATGTAAAATTCAATAATTAGATTAATTGCAATCAAATGAAATTGAAATAGCCGAATAATACGTCATTTGAAATGAAGATGGAATATGAGGAAATTTATGTAATAGTTTTGAATCCAATGTTAAATCCATCTATTTGACAATAATAAATGGAATAATGATTTGTTAATTTAATTTAATAAAAATTTTGGAAATTAAATTTATAATTTCTAAATTGAATAGAATTAAGGAAAATACTGAAACCGATAAGTTAATCAACTTTAAATTGACTTTTAATTTGTTTAAAACATTGTAAATGATTGGGAAATATAAAAGTGATAAAATTGGTCAATTTTAAGATTGAAATTAAAAATTGGATTTTATTAATTAATTATTAAATTAATGTAAAAATAGCCATTTTGGCCACTGTTTCGGATTTCGACGGAACCAGTTTCATCGGATCCGTAACGGTGAATTATTGTAGGATTTCAAGTTTTGTAGCGATCGAACCTGCCTTTGATCGTACGAACGTGAAACGCCTTGAAATCGATTTAATTGAAATCAATTTGAAAATATTGATTTTAGCATAACTTCTTCATACGATGAAATTTGGACTCGAAACCTTTTCCATTGCATTAATATTTTAAAATATCTATTTTGACATATGGGTTGACCCAATTTCATTAAGAAGTCGAAACGGGCTTTTTGGGCCACTTTATCGTTTAACGCGTACACCAATCGTATCCATCTATTCTTTTTCTAACTCTGTCTATAAATACCCCGTTATAAACCCTAGCCTACTTCTATTTCTCATTTGTCTGTACGTATATTTCAACTATCTCTCCTCCTCAATGGTAGACAAACAAATTCTAGATGCAAACACAAATCAAATTTCAATCCAAAGCAAAAATTTCAAACTCCTCAGAAAAATTTAGAAAAATTATATATCGAAGCTATTGAAGAGCATAACTCAGATCTGCAACTCGTTTTTCGATTCGACGCACGGGTTTTCCAAAAATCAAAGAACAATTCTCGGCCGTTCGTTGGGCTATGATCGACTTCGACCGATCGTCGAATCGGCAACATGGATTTGTAGAGGTGCTCGAGCGTAATTCATCCATACAATTCACACGGTGTATTGATGGTCGGATTTGGCAAGATAATTCAATTAAGTCTTTGGGTTACCGGCGGCACTGGGCTGGAGGTGGTGACCGGAAGCGTTGGCATGGGGCTAGGGGAGTGCGACAAGGGGAACTCGGCCTAGGATGGTGGTCGGCGTCGCTTGTGCGACAAGGGGACGGCGCGATTCTCGATCAAGCAGTGCGGCTGCATCTTTTTGCGTGCATGCAGAAATGGGGTTAGGGTTAGAGGCATTCACGTGCAAATAGGTGACGACGTTAAATTTATTTCCTATTTTATTTATTTTAATTTATTTTGTTGATCGATTTAATACGAATAATTTTTACATACGAGGTCCGATTCACGCACGGGTTTTTGCGTTGGGATCGTATTGATATTCTAGACCTTTGGACGTGAGTTTGGATGAATTTGGAGACTGTGCAATTTTTGGGTTTAAATTGGGTTTAAATTCAATTTAAATTCAAAAGGTGAGTGTTTTAACCCACTCACAACTTCTAAAATTTCTTATGTTTGTTAAAAATAAAATTTTGTTGTGATTATGCATTTATTTATGATTGTTTCGTATATTTTAATCATCATCTCAGTTATGCATTTATTTAAATTAAATCGTTATTTCATTTATTATTGAATATAACTGTCAGTTAAATACCTATTAAATTTTATCAGTTATCTATTGATATTGATTGTTTTGGATGATGATTGTGATGGACGTGTGATCTGTTGATGAATGGATGGATTTTTATTTTATATCATTACAATCTGCAAGTTCTTTATTTGTTATATTTTGATTCGGGATTGCGGTTTGAAATGATATACAACCGCATTTTTATTTTTAAATTGTGGATTGAAATGATAAATATCCGTATCACTTGACCATTGGATATAAAATTTTACACATACACCGTGGCCTATATATATAATATTTAAAAATGATTTTTACGGTTTTGTAAAGAAATATACGGTTTATGAGATATTGATTTGGATATTTATAAATGTTATTTTATGTATATAATTTATTTCTTGGTTTTAAGCTATGTATAAAGTTGGTTTAAAGTATAAAAGAAGTTTAATAATAAAAGTTGATTTTATTAAGATATTATTCGGATGAGTATTTATTTAAATTTTATTTATAGAGTTTATAATGACTTAAAGAAAATTAAGGTTGAGAGATAAATGTGAATTTGATTGAATTAAAGTATTTAAGCATTATCCTCCAATAAAAATTGATTTGAAATTTAAATAAATTTGAGATTTTAAAAGGTATGATTTTTTAACTTGATTTTGTTAGAGGACTTAAAAGAATGTCAAGTTGATTTATATGAATATTATCAAGTTAATTAAATTGAAAGAATATCCTGTTATTTGAAGTTTAAAGGTTTTACTTAAATGATATTGGATTTATTAAGTAAACATTTCAAATCTCAATAATAGTAATTGAATTTGATTTATATGGAATTATAAGATTTAGTTTTGAAATATTGAATATTTAAGCTTTGAAGTATATTGGTTTATTTGGAGGTTCAAATCGAAATTTGGAATTTATTTGTGAAATTAAAGAAGCTATTTTATTATATAAAGTAATTTAATATTTAAACCATTTAAGTAACTGAAGTTATGTTTCAAAGCTATGGGTTTCAAGATATATAGATTTAAAGGGCAATGATTTTTGGAAAGTGATATACTTTGAAATAAAATGATATCATACTGATTGTGTTTTTAAAGCGGGAGTGATATCGTAATATATGGTTTTGAAATGGATATTATATTCTGGTTTTAAAAGTATTAACTATTTTGAAAAGACCGTGGTGTTATAATAACGATTGGTTGTTAAAGAGACCGGGATCAGAAGTTGTCATACTCTCTGCCAACTGCGAAAACCACTTTAATAGCCGTGTACGTGGTGGAGATTTCAGAATGAAGTAGGATGGCGATGACGTTCTATTAAGGTATATACGTAGACCCGACTCCCGTGAGTTGGCATAAGGTGGCTAAAACAGGAGCGATTCTTGGGCCAAGGAGGTGGCCCCTCTTATCGGACACATCCCTTCGATTTTATACTCTGACTTTTGGATTGATTCAGTGGCCACTTTTGATTTTTGATTTGGGGGTGTGGCTCGAGGTGGGCGGTAGTTGTGGCTATGCGTTACCACCAGCCCGGATAGCAATTGGTATATCTACCCTGGCATTGCCTAGTTGTGCCGTATCACCTACCCTAGCACGCATTGTACGAGTTTCTATTTGTGTCAAACCTATGGAGTATCCTCTGGTAACCTCCCGATCAGGAGGTATTACGGTACTGTATAGACTATTGGCATTATTTGTGTTAAGGGGAATATTGGGTCACTCCTTAACGCTATTTAAAAGTAAGTTTATTTTACTATTAGACACTATTATAATAGCGAAATATTACTACATAGTAAATAGTTTAACGGATCCCAAGCATCTTTTAAGTTACTGCACTCATATTTATTTCTGTCGATTTAACTCACGTAAAATATTCACTACTACAAAACAGGCCATTTGCATTAGTTGTTTAACCCCCTTTTGCATCAGTTCAACAACCGATGCATATGCAACCGATGCAACAGGGTTAACACTTTTGCATCAGTTCTGAAACCGATGCAAAAAGTTCCTTTTTGCATCGGTTTTTAGTAACAACTGATGCAAAATATCATGGTTGGTTGCTTGAACACAGCCCATTTTACATCGTCTATAATGAAAGCCGATGAACAAAGTATCTTGTTGCATCGGTTTTTTATAACATCCGATGCAAACTTATCCCTCTATTGCATCGGCTTATTATACCAACTGATGCAAATTAATTCCCATGTTGCATCGGTTGTAATGAAAGCTGATGCAAACTAATCCTTCTATTGCATCAGCTATTTATACCTGATGCAAAAAAGCCATTCTCAGTGACCATTATTGCGGCACTCAAATAGACTATATATATTATTGATTATAACGAACAATTATTGCATGCAATATTACAATCATTCAAAATAAATTTTGATGGCAAATACATAATCAGATTTAATAATTCGACAAAAGAATGAAAAACATAAATAAATTCCACAGTACATAATTAGACAGACAGTAGTAAAAAATAAATGCAGCGTGTTATATGTTGACACACAAAAATACATATATACAGAGAAGAGAATGTATCGTTGACAGCGGATAAATTAAGTAGAAGATGGTCTTTAAATGCACAAACCTTCATCCTATTTTGTACTTGAGCTACCTGAAGTTGAGCTGTGCAATCTGCATATGCATATGATCCTGCAAAATACAAACATTCAATGCAGCAAACTGTTTAACTGGTTCAGCGTTCAGTGTGATGACTGATGTATGATCATACTACTGACTAGCAAGTTTTTGATACATGGATAATAGATTATTATCACCAAATATTTTAGCACACTTTTAATGTTACATATAGGAGTTAATTAACTTTTTCTATAGACTTTGACAAATATTTATTTCGTCAAAATTGTATTTTAGTCAGTTCTACTGCTTGGGGTAACATTAGTTATAGGAATAAATACCGTAATGGTATGTTATGTTTCAGGGACCTATATACCCTTTAGTTCGTAAATCAGCTATATTTTTATTAATGTTAAATGAATTTGGGTTAAATGACTCTCAGACTATACGCTGCATCAAATACCAGTTCACAGTGCTAACATCAACTACACACTTCTGCCCATACCTCACTTCCATCACCACCCCATACTTCACCTGCCGACAAAACCAACCCTTCAACATCTGACCATATACATCTCTTCCTACTTCAGATTTCCAACTCACTCAACCCAGACATTACAAGCTGCCTTCATAACCCATCAACCCTGTGCACCATACAAACTTCAGTGCCACAACACTTCAAAACAATTGAACTCACCACAACACATAACTGCTACACATTCACAAATATTTGTACATCAGCCTCATCATACATTTCAACACAGCAGTCCACAACTACCCGTAAACCCCCACCACCCATTAACTTGCCACATCACAAAACTGCTCTGTATACATACAAAACTCCACTTACCACAGCACATTTATTTCTCCTTGCCTCCACCAGTACAAACTTAAGCTCTGTTCAACACCATCAATTTTGTGCACTTCTGTTTACTGTGCACACTACACAAACCATACTTCTGTCATCTTCACTACATCACTATATTTCACTTCCCTACTGTACAGTTACATCGTTTCCACCATCCTTGCCACTGATACAACCATAATCACACTCATCTATGACCATCAACCCACATTTCAACATCAACTACCTGAACAATCTTGCTTCTGCCTGAACAACACCCTGTTGCAATAGACAACCAACCTCCATCACCTGACAGTAACTCTAACACATCCACCCACACATCAAACTTTGCAATAACCCTTACATAACTAACCACCGCTCATCAAAACATCCCAGTCCAACATCCATCTCTTCTATAACCAAAACTACAACATAACAGCCCACCACTGATCACATACAAAACACATACCATAAATTGCCTACACACTATTCCTTGTACTGGCCACTCTTGCTTGGGCCTCTCTCTTTGTCCTACAAGCATGTCTTACTATTTCAGTAGTCAAATACATACAATATATACATAGTTTGATGTTACAGTGTAGACGCCATTATTTTTTTATATGTGACAAACAACTCCACTGAAGAAGTACACTGCTCAGCTATCTCTTACAACATTAGTTTGTTTATTTAGTACATTACAAGCTATTGTGGTTACTCTGATTATGGAGCATAAGCCTTCGACTTGGGCTGTTGGGTTGGACATTAGCCTCTTTGGTGCTGCCTATTCTGTAATATCCCCACCATCATCTTGTTGTTGCTCAACTTCCATCAACCATCAACCACTGCCCACTGACACTGCATACACCACTTGTTCAAACATTGCATTGCATTCAACCATATCCAGTCATACAAACAAGCCTTGAACTCATTCAAACCACTGAACTCATTTAAACAAGCCACTTCCTCATTCATACATTGCGTTCAACCACTTATAGTCATCACATATTGCTTGTTTGAACCATTGCACAAACCACCAGAAACAATTACAACCCCAAAAATAAGACCAACCTCACCATTGTTCCACTTCCTCTTACCACCTGCAACTTCACTGCCATATCATTCAAACATTCCCCTTACGCCTGCTATCATTCACCAACCACACTCTTCTGCACTTCTGCACATCATTATCCCCACTGCCTGCAATCTCCACCACCACACTTGACAGCAACATTCATTGCATACAAACATCCCCAAACCCACTGCCATACTTCATCCACTTACATTGCTCCCACATCCACTGTTGACCACACTTAACTCCGCGGAATTTTTGAGCAATGGATATGTACTTTTAGCTTTTAACTAATTTTTTTAACAACATTGTGTCATTATTTTAAAAAATGTATTCAATTATAATTATTTCATTTTTAGCTCCTAATCATGTAATGCTGTAAGTATGAAAGAGACAAGAATAAACTCACCATATAGTAGCATATAAGAAGACTACATCCAGTTATGCATGATATAGCTAGCTAAATTATCACGAACCTCATCTATCTCTTGCTGGCTATAAGAACTACCTTGTACAAAGTACTGCAATTACAAGATTGTTTCGAAACATTAATCGAATAAGTACTTAACAAAAATTATGAAGGAAAAAAATTAAAGTGGTACCTCAAGCATTTCGGTGCTTTGATCGTGGTTTTTTACTATATCATACATATACCTCATCACACAATATACACAATCCGTCGTTCTAGATTGTTGAGGACACTACAACAATATTACACAATAATTTAATAGATAGGTTAATTTGAATTTATATCCAATATAGAAGATTATTTTTATTTTGTACAAAATAAATCACCTTAATAGTCTTCCATTTCAAGTAATCCTCGAGATTTTCCACCATACGCCTTATAAGTTTTAAACGCCCTACACGTAAAATAAAAATTTAAATACAACGTACATATTCACTTACATCAAGCAAAAAAGATATCAGAAGGCAAATAGATAAAACGTACATATTCACTTGTGGTCTAATTTCCAGTTTAGATTTGCGTTCGACTCGGGGATCCAAAACATAAACCTCATTCTTTTCTATACGAAAAACAAGCAGTAGACAATGTTTCCTACATTATAATATTTATATGAAGTTAATATCAACATTAGATTTGTAAACTAGTTTATAAAAGTTTATTGCTCATACCCTTCGTAGTGTGGGGTTAAGAGTAAGCTCTTCGATTGTGACGCACGCCATGTGTTCGAAATATATATATTTGTCGCGTCTGGATATTTCCGCACTTGAGACAACTTATATGGACACATAAACCCGATGGTCTCCACTCCGAGGTCATTGCACATATGATTTAACCACCTTAAAATAAGTACAACATACAAATATTGTTATTCTACCATTTCATGTATAATACATAATATAAAATAGAACATATACAATGAGTTTATAAGCTATTTGTTGTAAATGTAACCTAAGTATTTCACATAGTAGCTATATTGGTACACAGATAGAAATATTCATCATATATATATATATATATATAATACTCACATGATGCAAATTTGCAACCATTCTCCATTCAACCATCCCATACTAAGGAATTGGATAATGTCATCCATAGTGACATGGATTTCAAAGTCCTCATCGTATGTAAATAAATCCTTGTTCACATGAATTGCATTGATGAAATTATTATCATGGAATGACACTTGAACTATCAGGTCATGGAAATATTTGCACTCATCCGTTAAAGTATTGATGATGTCTTCACCCACGATCGTCCTACGCTTTGCATGCTCATTTGTCATCTTTTGGTTATTATTCATGTCCGTAGCAACACACTCTTCCATTTTGTCTTTGCTCCTAATATGTGTAGCCTGCACACAAAAAATTCATAAGCAGCATGGAGTCTGCATATTTTATCGAAGCAAAGCTCAAAAAAATACAAAAAGTGTTTTCTTTACCTTATCATCATCGCCTAAAAGCATAAGATTTTTAGGCCATTGTACAAAACTACCAAGTGCTTCTCCTATCGTGATGTGATATTTACTTGGAACCAGAAGAGGGGTTCCTAGATGAATAGGCTCTACTGCGTCAATTCCAACCTTTACATGATTGGTCAAGATTTGTAGATTATGACATTGATCTCTAGGCCTAGAAGCAGGATGCACCTTGCCGTGACCCACTACGACAATTTTGGAGTCTAAATTAACAGCTAAACGACATTTAGTTGGCCTCTAGAATGATAAGTACAACATTAAAATTATTGACTTACACGTTTTAGAATCGTATAGTTTTACAAAAATAGACTTTTGAATTAGTTACCTGCAAGGTTTCATAAGGATCTATCTCTTGATATGTGCTGGTATTTTGTAATTTGTCCAAATGTACTGATTGACAGCTGCTATGATGACCAAATGATGGTACATTTTCGACCACAATATCATTGGGCATTTGCATTCCCATCCTATTGAAAATGTTAGCAATCTTTTGCTCAACCACCGTATCTACCATAGACTCGAATCTTTGGCTCATTTTAGTTTCTATTTCCTGAGTGATACGATGTAGTTCATCTGTTGATATTACACCATTGGACCTTTATATTTCACTACCTTTCCAAATACATCTTTGATACCGACCGTCCCACCAATTCCTCTAACTCGACTGTTCTTTTTTTTCAAGAGCACGATTTAAGACATCATCATATCTATTTGGAACCCATGTTCCTTCGATGGCTTTTTCTCTCCAAGCATTCTGTCAACAACAAAAAAATTAGTTTTCTCAATAATTTATTGCTTTGTTTTGTAAGAGATTAACCAAATGGGATAAAATGCATCGAAATTAGTCATACCGCTTTATCTGCAACTATCCTAGTTTTCTCATTAGGGATTACATAACTTCCATTAGCTTCTTTTTTTGATCTTTCCAAAACCCAGTCAATAATTCGATCCAAAAAAGAACCACTTGGTAATGTAGTCGATGAACTATGACCTTCGGTTATCCATTTAGCTTTCTTCCCTGCATATCCAGCTTGCCCCAAATAGTGAGGATTCTCATTGTATGCTTGACTCTTCCTACCCTTCTCGCTTAATTGCCGTCAAAAATGATGAATATTAATGTATGCTCCACTACTAACATATACTCCACTGCAAAAAATTCTTGCATTATCACATGTCTGCAACCACTAACATAAAAGAAATCTGGACATGGAAATCACACACAGCAAAACTGAAATGCCCCAACAGTTAATGAGAATGAATAATTGCTAAATATCATGCATTCTCAGATATTGAATGATTTATTGGATTGTAAGTATACAGATCATTCTTCTGGAGATACTGGCTTCGCGGTTTTTATTATAGTGAATTGAGCTGATGGACTGAAAACAGGTAGTGGTGGCAAAACTGTAAGTGATATGTGAAGGGGGGTATAAGGCAGAGCAGCCAATGGTGATGGCTGGAGGAAGGTTGACAGAGGTGAATATGTTAGGTGATGCAGTGATATAGTAGGTAGATAGAAGTTTGGAGTATTGACAGAAGAGGTAAGTGGTGGTCAGAAGGGAGGGAATGGTAAGACACAGTGTGCACTGAAACAATGTGCATAGTTAAAGTTATGCAAATGATTATGGAACTGTAAAGATATGGGAATGCTTTATATGCAAATGGTTATGGAACTGAAATAGGAAGTGATGTTGGTTGTATGTAAATTGTGGGTATGAAGTGACTAGGGAGATGACTGGTGGGCAGCAGTCAATGGCAGAAATGGAGGTATTTGCAGAGATGAACAAGGTGATGATTGGCAGATGTGTTGATTTGCTGAAGTAGAATGCACTGTTTGTAATTGTATAATCAAGGCAAAAGATGTAAAATCAAAGCAAAAAAGAATTGTAAATGAATACATGCACAAGGTGCACAAGAGTATATTCACCGATATTAATGGGGTTACCTGTTTGGATGGGATTTTAAATAAAGAATGGTCTAAATCCGTTGCTAATATAGTAGAGGTTGGTGTTGTTAATACTGTTGAGAAAACTAATTTATCAACTTTGCTATCACTGTCACCCTCTTCTTTCCAATCACTGTCTACCCTCATTCATCAACTGACATAACTGCCACACTGCCATCATAGATATCATTCACCAATTTTCACCCATCTCCCTGTACAAACAAAACCAGACCTACCATACTTCAACAACCTCTTACATCTCCATACACTTTTTCCTATATCTCACCTCCATCACCCCTGATCAACACACCTAAACTCCAACAAAACTACCTACTTTACACTGTGCACCCACCATTACAAACTTCCTACCATAACCCAGTTGCTCCACTGTTTCAATCACCACCCACTGCAACAGTGCATCTACAACATCATCCACTGTCCACTATTGCTCAAACTCATTTGCCATCAAACCATCAAAAATCACAGCCACTTCATACAACAACTTTCCTGTAACTTCCGCAGCAAAACAACATCCCTTTGCCTTCATTAACCATTCACTATGTACACATTCACAAACGTCTATTTACTCTAATCATATCCTCTACATTGCATTCAAATACTCCACCATATAACCTGATACATATTTGTATACTTGTATCCAATACTTCATTTACCTCGGTCAAACTTCATTTTCTTCGATCAAAAGCCAAAGGCTTTATCCAATACTTGTATACTCTAATCTCGTGTTAAATCAAGATAGTCAATAATGTACGCAAGAAGTAATTACAATTATAACTTTCTTCGACATCATCAATGAAACAAAAATACGATTTAAAAGGATAAAGTATGAAATGAAAAAAAATTACCTTAAATTCCTCAGTTTCACAATTCTTCTTGAACGTTTCCCACTGTGCTTGTGTAATGCCATCATAAAGCTCGTACGGCTCTTTATGGTCCACTGGAAGTTTTCTTGCCTTCGTAATCCAACCACCCACCAATTTTGTTTTGAAATCTTTCCATCGTCCACAGACATATTTTAACACGTTATCTTTCATGTTGTCGTCAATGTGGTACTCGATCTGAGATTAAAAAAAAATCAAAGTTACATATGCCTTATAAGACTTCAAATGTCCAATTGGGTCTCAAAGCCGAATATGTAATAAGTGAATAAATGAATTTATAATACCTTAACATCTTCCCATATAGTATCTTTAAGCCCTTTACAAACGTCATCCCAATTTTTAATATTTTTATCAATTTTAGATCTAGCAGTATCGCCTACATACGCCTTATAAGATTTCTCCCACTTTCCAATGGGGTTGCCATTATCACTCCACTCAATGAATTTTGGTTCTTGTGTTTTATATTTCTTCCTGGTTGTTGGACCTCTTCGCCTCTTCTTAGACAACGACTGTGAAGTAGAAGGATCATGTTCTTCATTTTGTCCAAATTGTTCTATCTCCATTATTCCTGTAGTTGATTTTTTAGTGACCATTTAATTATGGATGTCAAAGTCAATAGTAGTTAAAACTACAAAACTGGAACTTAAGGCTGATTTTTAGATGCTGCTGGAGTGCTCTTACATTATGTCTAGATAGTCGTTGATGCAGCATGTGTCATTTCTCTCACCAAACATTCAATTGTGGTTTATGGAACAGATCAGATTAATATAGCAGCATCATTCGTTGGTTGTGACTTGGACATTTTCAGTGACAAGAGTCTCTTTCTTGTTGGTGGAAAACTGTATTTCATTGCATTCTTAGTGGAGGGACATGGATATCCATGCTATGCTCAGTATAGTTGAGGTGTTTACACCTCAACTATACTGAACGCAGTATAGATATCCATACCTCTCTACTGAACATGCAAAAAAGAGAGTCTTGCTACTGGTAATGGATTTGCGGCAACATGACAACCACAAATTATATTTCGAAATCTAAAAAATGTGCATCCCGAAAGAGAAAACATGAACATCCAGCTAAGTTGCAACTCAATTTTCTACTAAGTACGTCAAATATTGGTAAACTATCTTACAATCAAATCATCACTTATCATATTAATTATTCACTGTCTAAAAAATGGATAAAAATCTGAATAATAATACAACCCAGTTATCTGCATGGCAAATGGCAAACCGCATTAACAGCTAATACTAGGAAAAAAAACTCAACAACCACCTATGACGAACACATAAATGTGTGCATATAAACTAGTATTTATAAACATATACATGCAAGAGAAAAATGAAGAAAAAATAAAAATAGCAATAATTTGATGAAAATAGGTGATAGATGATGTAAACTAAGTGATACACGAGGGAAAACGACGGAAATAATCAATTGGCCTATAAATTTTAATAACGTTAAGAAGCGAGTCATCAATAATGGGCTGAACTTACCAGTGCTTGTGTCCATTATTCATATCAGAATTTATATTTGTTGCTAACTTATGAAATTGCCATTCAGCCTGCACAAAAAATGTTTAGTTTAAGTTAGGCATTAAAAAGTACATGTACTGTTTGATGAAGAGGTGAAGTAAATGAAGAGGTGACAGGAGTGGTAGTAAAACAAGTATAACAGGTTGTTGGTGATGTATGAAGAGGGGAGTAGCGGTATATGTGAAGTGATTATTTGAAATGTAGTGTTGTATTACTGTGGAGGGATGAGCAGAGGGGTGGTGTATGAACTGTTTGTTGGTAAGTTGGTTGTATGGCAGTGCTATAGCAAGTAAGAAGGGAGTGAATGAGAAAAGGTGGTTGCTGGCAAGGGGTAGGGTAGCTGGTTTGGTCCGTGCACTGATATGTGCAGGCAGAACAAAGAGGGTTCAGTGAAGCAGTGTGAAGTAGCAATAATGGGCTGTGGCAGTTTGTTGTGATAGAGGAGTGTGGTAGGATATGTAAGCAAGTGGAGCTTGACAGTATGGTTGAAATATGGGCTGTGAACAGTGAAAACAGAGAAGTAATGAGTGAATATTTCTGTAAAACAGTGAATAAAAATGATGTAAAACAGAAAACGTAAAATGTAAAGAAAATGAAATATATTTTTTATTTTGAAATTGTGGACGTTTCTTCTTGTTTTGTTTTTAAAAATAAAAATGCAAGTGCAAATGCAATTAGACAAACAACAATCACACACACAAAAGAAAACAAAATTAACACAAAATCACAAAACAATAACTTTTTTAAAATGCAAGTTAACAAGCACAACAAACGCACAATAAAATAACATAAAACAATTTGAAGAATAGAAATAAAATCAAACAATTCCCCGGCACAAAAAATAGAGCAGTAGTAGATGATTGCAGTAATGGTGCAGGGGATGTTTGTTGCTCTTATCCAAAATTTATATCCATCAATGAAATAGGACATATATACTTACATATTTTGTTTCATGTATAATTTCTTTTTACTGAAGCATATATAACACACGTGAAAACCACATGCTACCAGACAGTTATTTCTCAGGAATTAACTTCATCATACAACCCTAATGGTGATAACTTGAATGAAGTAGTGAAATTAAACAAAGAAAATACTATTTTCAACATCTTTAAGTTAAGCAAGTTTTGGATATTCATAGTATTGGTGCAAACTAATCGATTTGTGATGTAGCAAGCTGATATGTGAGGACCTGAACTTACCAGTGCTTGTGTCCATTATTCATATCTGAAGTCTGCAACAAAAATACCGATCAAGTATCCCTGTAAAATATCTTATTAGTAATTATTCTCAAAAAACCTAAAGAATTACAGAAAACGAAAGATTTCAACTGGCAAGTAAAGCATGATGAGCATAAAAAAAATTACCCAACTATCCAAACCCCCTCATCGTGATCAGAACGTGCATAAATTGCATTTAAATCAACTTCTTCTGGTAGACTTAAGCCGATGGAGAAAGGTGGATTCTCATCAAATTGATCATACTCTTCTTCATCCACCACATCACCAATCCCAACAATGCGTCTTTTGCCGGGAAGAACAATAGACCACTTATTATCGGCAGAATCGGTCACGTAAAAAACTTTTTTTGCTTGAGATTCCAAGATGAGTGGATCATTATCATGACTCACTTGACCAAAGTCAACCAATGTGAATCCATGTTCATCCACTCGTACAGCACGACGATTGTCAGCCCATCTACATCGAAATAGCGGGATTGTGAAGTCTTTGTACTCAAGTTCCCAAATATCCTCGATTATCCCATAATATAGGATTGTCGCATCTATTGGTCTGTTATCTTTAGCACTAGCAAATTCTCTTGAAGATGCAACGATGCTAACTCCACTATTTTGCATTTTGCTCTTCTCATCCTGACGCTTCGTATAAAAGACATAACCGCTCATATCATATCCTTCCCATGAATTGACATGCAATCGAGGACTATATGCTAATCATTTTATTGTATCTGAAATACCATGATTTGTTTGAGACAATTGAAACATTACCGTATGTTTAAACCATATGACAAAAGGGCGGTTATGTTCATTCGTCAACCACCTTTCGTTCTTTGAAGGATTCTGAGACTTTAGAATTGCCATGTGCTCCTCCAAGTAAGGATGTACCTCACTAAGGTGCTGCAAAACAAGTAGCTGAGGTTTGTGCAACATCTCATCACCAATTGAAATCAACTTTGATCCAATTATGCCCTGGCCATCAAGTCGTCCTTCATGTCGAGACTGACGAAGTCCAATAGGTTCAACACCAGTTAAGTATGGAGTGACAAATTCTATAACCTCCTCAGCTACAGTAGCTTCTACGATACTTGCTTCAGGTCTATATCTATTTTTTGTTTTTCGTTTTAAAGTTCCCATATGCATTTCAAACGGATACATATATCTCATAAATACAGAACCACAAATTTTGATTTCTCTTACAAGATGAACAACCAAATGCAACATAACATTGAAAAATGAAGGTGGAAAATACATCTCAAATTGGCATAAGGTAACAATAACATCGGCTTGTTGAGCATCCAACGTATCAGGATCAATTACCTTGCTACAAATTATATTAAAAAAGAGACAAAGCTTTGTAATAACATGCCTAACAGGTAATAAATGCTGCATTAACACATGGCAATCATGAGACTTCATATCGGTCAATTTCAAATCCTTCGCTGATACACGACTGCTAATGTTTGAAGAATAACTTGTTAGAACCTTCACACCACGAAGACACTCACATAAACTAGTTTTCTCTTTTTTGGACAATGTATAACATGCGGGGGGCAAATAGGTACGTTTACCTTTCTGCACCGGTGCTAACTCCTTCCGGATACCCATTTTCAGCATATCTTGCCTAGTTTTCTCACCATCTTTTGTCTTACCAAGTATATTCAAGAGTGTCCCAACGATACTGTCATAAACATCTTTTTCTATATGCATTACATCTAGACAATGTCTAACCTGTAAATGTCTCCAATACGGAAGTTCCCAAAATATAGATTTCTTCTTCCACGAGCCTTCTAAAAGAGGAAATACTTTGCCAAATGCATTTTCAATATCCTTGACCCGTTCGTAAAAATCATTTCCTGTTAATGGAAAACAAGCAACTCCATTCTCTATCTCCCCATTAAAAGGCTTCTTCTTTTTACGATAAGGATGATTAGGAGGGAGAAATCTACGATGATGCATATACACAATTTTTTTGCAATAATGTAAACGCTCAACAACCATATCATCTTCACAAATTAGGCATGCTTTGGCACCTTTTGTACTATAGCCAGACAAGTTACCATACGCAGGAAAATCATTTATGGTACAAAAAATCATGGCGCCCAATGTAAAATTACTTTGACTATATGCGTCAAACACACGCTCACCTTTATCCCATAGAAGTTTTAGATCATCAATAAGAGGAGTTAGGTAAACATCGATGTCGTTTCCTGGTTGTCGTGGTCCAGAGATTAAAAGAGACAACATGATATATTTGCGCTTCATACTCAAATGAGGTGGAAGATTGTAAATCACCAAAAGAGCAGGCCAAGTACTATGTTGACTACTAAAGTTGCCAAATGGGTTTATGCCATATGTACAAAGACCAAGTCTGAGATTTCTAATTTCTTCACCAAAATCAGGATACATTGTATCAATGTTTCTCCACTGTGGAGAATCAACTGGATGCCTCAATAATCCATCATTTTTCCTCACATCTGCATGCCACCTTAAGTTTTTTGCATTTTCTTTATTTGCAAATAAACGTTTAAACCTTGGTATAATTGGCAAATACCACAAGACTTTTGCTGGAGGCCATTTCTTATTTGGGTCATTGTGAACATTCCCTCGTGACTTGTAACGGGATAATCCACACTTGGGACACTCGTGCAAGTTCTCATATTCATTTCGATACAATATATAATCTTTTGGACATGCATGTATCTTTTTATATCCTATACCAATTAGGCATATAATTTTCTTTGCCTCATAGTTAGAAGTTGGAAGCTCATTACCTTCCGGAAGCATGTCATTCAAAAGTTCCAACAAAGATGTAAAACTTTTATCACTCCACCCATGCTTTGCTTTTAAATTGAAAAGCTTGAGCACAACAGACAATGTTGTGAACTTAGCACAATTAGGAAACAAAGGCTTCTCGACATCAATTAATATTTTTTCATACAACTTTGGCTCTTCCATCAAATGTTCTTCAGCATCATGAAACATCTCATGAACACAATCATTCTCATCATTCGCGTCATTATTCATGTTATCTTCTCGGTCATTCTCATCATTCTCATGATTATTAGAACTAGCTCCACTAAGTATACTTTCACCATGCCATATCCACCGCGTATAATTTTGCTTAAACCCATCACGAATTATGTGATCTCTAATCTGATCTATGTTACGAAGTCTTCTCTTATTTTTGCAGTGTCTACAAGGACAAAAAATAGTTTCTTCCCCTCTTCTTAATTGATCATTCAGTGCACAATTGATGAACTCTTCAATTTTGTTTAGGAACTCGTCATCGTTACGTTTTACGTTGTACATCCAACTACGATCCATATGCAAATGTTAGAGACACACTACACAAGCAAAAAAAAAACATTGGATTACGAAGAGCATTCATTATTAAATCAATATTTTTAGCTAATTCAAGTGGAGTGGATAATCAGGTCAACATCACTCCACAAACACAAGCACACTAAACTGCACAACAAACAAAAAAATTCTCACCTAATGTTATTATTCACGATGGGAAGGAAACAGAGTCTATTCCTGTGGAGGTATGAGAAAGTTCAGAAGGGAATTATTTCAAAAATCTTACTGAGATTGGAATGGAACATGTTGTCAATGATTGTTTATTATTTTCAACTATCAGGTGAAGTGGCAAGTACAAGCCAAAGGAGAGTATGTTAGTATGTTTAGTATTTCTGTTTATGAAATACACCAATGACATTGACAATAGCAGAGAACATAAGTTGAATATAATGTATTTAGCATATGTGCACATGTTCATTGAGGGACGAGTATTTTTGGTATTTTTTGCAATCTCAAGTAAAACCTCATGACATGCATGGCTGTAAAAGCAAATATTTTATCAGAGTAGACCATATTTTAGCAGCTATGATATGGCATGGGTACAGCTAGATATTAATCATCTGGCACAAACTTTAATAATTGGCTTGTAATATATGCACGTGTCTACGTGTATTGAATATTTAAGTTACTATAATAGATGCAAGCATTACCCAGTTTCAAATTTACAGTAATATATTTATAGTCAACTGTATCACTGTAATAGTTTCCAACAAAGACATTAAAAGTCTTTGTACGAAGCAAGTGTTCTTAATCTCAAAGTTAAACTGCACAACTAAGGAAATCAGATCTGAGAACTGAAATGATAATAAAGAATGCAAACATAAATAGAATATTACTCTCTTGGAAACAAACAGCAACAGCTAAACATGCTGGAGATGAAACTGCCAAGAAGCGCAGAAAATCATATGATCACTATTAAAAGAATGCTAAGCACACTCTTCTTTAGACATAATAAAATCATATGATTGTTTATTATTTTCAACTATCAGGTGAAGTGGCATAAATCAGTAGACATAATAAAGGAATTATAGGACAATAGTAAAAATGTGCAACTCGTATGAAGAAATAAATGAGGGAAATGGTATCTATAAAGTGCTCTCAGAATATGGTGCTAGCAACACTAATTGTCATCTTGATGCAAATCTGAAGGCAAAATCGGCCACTGCCATGCCAAATTTCATGGCTGCAAATTTAACAACTACACTAGTTTAACAAATCACATAAGCTATTCTCACAGTGGATGCTTGTTAAGCCGGCAAAGGGGTCAGTAATAATGCACCAGTCTCATCATTGAGCGATCGCCACCAAGGAGAAAAACAGCAAATTTCCAACCCTGTTTTATTTACAAATGTTCATCTATACAATAATTCTAAAGGTTCTTAATTTTTGCAGGCTCTACGTGAGAATTCTGTACTGGCAAATTCTCAGCTGGGTACTGAAAATAAGTTACTAAATCCAATAACTCAGTTCATGGTATCCCCCCTCAAACTTCTATTGTTAACGGAAAAAAGTATGTCGTGGAAAACAAATTATGCAATGCTCTGAAGGAAGTTAAGAGAAACAAGCAGAATAAAATGGGTGATCAGGATTGGCTCAATAACTCCTTTGCCTAGAAGGAGTGATAGAATCTCATCTAAATAATCATGTTTATTGTCTGTTGGAGGGGTTCAAATGACCTAGAGAGCTGGTTAGATATAACCAAAGTGGTGAATATAACCAATTATTGTCACAACAGTTCTGCTGTTCCAACTGCTTCCCAACATTTCAACTCTGTCAAACTGCTCCTCTTCATTAACAGTGCCTCACCAACCTCTGACCCATCTCCTCTTCCACCATCGTTGATCAATAGTTCATCCATATCAGAACACTACCTTCCACTTCTGCATTTCTGCATTTAACACTGTTACCACAATATCCTCCCCATACAATTGCCTGTACAACTGCCTGCTGCCATAACTTCTTCACAGCAACCATACATCACTGCCTTCTAATCCATATCAACCTCCATCCAATATCTAAACCATACACAACGATACTCACAAAACCTATCACATACATTTGCCTACTCCTCTGCCTAATCATTGCAGCCACTACTGCTATACCATCATCCATCAAACCAGACCCTACGGTGCAGCTGCACTGTCACAAATTCTTCCTACTCATAACAAAACAACCATCACTGCAACATATTCACAAACCAAACTGCCTATACAAACCATCCCAAACATATTCACTTATCAACGCCTGAACCACCATAACCATCAAACCATACCTACGTATCCACACAACTGTGCACTTTACATTTCTATTAACATTACACTGTGCAACTTCAAACACGACCACTCATTTCCACTACATACAGCACCAACCACTTCCATTCAGTAAACCAACCCAACTACCACATCAACTGTTTCCACTATAGCTTCGAGGCTTGGAGCTATAGCCCCAACTCTTGTAATACCAAAATTGTGTAAGGCTCTATCTAGAACTGCTTGCAAATTCAAAAGAGAGCTCATTTCGGTCCATAAAGACCCAACATATTGAAAGTTTAGTTAAACAAAACAATGGAAACTAAGCCATAAACTTATGATGAATAATCATAGTCAAGAAGCATAATTTAAAGCACGATGTACCAATAAAATACTGTAATCAATACATGGTCAAATTCAACCCATAGGTCGAGTGAAAATTCCATTTCTAAAACTAATGATTCTTACAATGATCCATGAATCTCAAAAACCATATACGGATTGGAAAAGCATCCCAAGCTCATTTAAAGTTAAAGAAAAAAATTATGACTAATCAATTTCAAGTCAACTATTATGAATCGGTCATTTTTTTCATAAAGAAGAATCGTAAAATCAAGGGCTTCATGTTTCCACTGTAGCTAAATAACTCCTTTGCCTAGAAGGAGTGATAGAATCTCATCTGAATAATCATGTTTATTGTCTGTTGGAGGGGTTCAAATGACCCAGAGAGCTGGTTAGATATAACCAAAGTGGGAAGCAGTTGAAATAAAATGATAGTTTCATAAACAGTTCCTTTAATAATAGATGTAAGACTACATACATCTTGCCCAACCCAAACATCACTCAAATGGAAGACTTTGGCACTGATAGAATGGTGATGATGATCTTGGAAAAATGTTACATTTAGGTATCGGAATTCAATGGCAAGAAATTTTACAAAAGAGACCAAATTAACATTTTAATGTGGTATGCATGTAAACATGTGAAAATGCTACCCTGGTACTCATCCAATGAACACCAGCATCGTGTTTCAGGAAGTAAAAATTATATGTTGACCACTTTGCCAAAAAATGAGTACCAAGAACAGAAAACAACAAGAAGAAGTCAATAATTCAGAGGATAGTACCTCTCTTCCATCAAGCCCTTTCATGGTTTTCAAAGAATCTATCTCAAAAATATATGAATTTTTCTCAAAAAAGTCGATGTCATCAAGAAAAGAAAATTTTATACCTGAAAATCAATCAGCAAACTCGAAAATTGAAATCAATCAGCAAAATCGAAACTCGACACTCGAAATCAACCGATCGTTTAACGATGATTTTAGGGTTTTTTTTCTTTGAAGCACGCGAATTATTTTGGGGAATATAATGGGACGGCGGAGAAGAACTGCAAACGCGGGAATAACCTAATTTTTGAAATTGCATCGCGTACGAAACGAAACCGATGCGAAAAGTATTATGTTGGACGTAGTTGCATCGGTTGACTTTAAAACCGATGCGACTAAAACTATTTTCACCGACGTATTTGCATTAGTTGTTGGTGACAACTGATGCAAATTTGACTTTTTTTATTACCTACTGCTTTCCACGTACCAATTGCATCGGTTATTAAGACAGAACTGATGCAAATAGTTCTATATGCATCAGTTTTTAATTAAACCGATTCAAATGAGGCGGTGCAAATGGCATGTTTTGTAGTAGTGATTTTAGTTCTGACTCGAGTGTTTTGTCCTTTAAATTCGCTCGGGCCAATCCGAGCGTTTCAGGATTTGAAGATTTTATTCTGGAGGACGAAGACGAAGATTTGTAGTACTATTATCTACTATATTATTCCACTACACCATTTAATTCCACTGCATTAATTATTATTCTCTGGTATGTGTACTCTAATATGTATTGTATAAATATAATTAACTGTTCTGTAAAACAGCTACATGAACTATATATCTGATTATTATATTTTATCGTTCCGCTGCAACAGTCTATTTTGTGCGTTTTCTTTCTCTGCTTTTTCTTATTTACCCCATAAAAATCCGCCCTTCTGTATGACTTAAGTCTGACGTGTGTGGTTTATCGTCGATTTAAATCGTGCGAGAAGGAGGGATGTTACAATAATGCTAACCTAATGAACCAGATTGCTGTAACGACCCGGAATTTTCAAGCATTTAAATCGGAATATTTAATTGATTTTAAATATTCAATAGAGTAATTTTAACTTCAATCCAAATATCACATATTATCTGATAATTAAAGTATTGAATTAAATAATTTGAAGTTGAGCTAAATGTTGAATCTGGAGTATTAAGCCTATTAAAAATAATTTGGAGGCTTGTAAAACTTATATTGATAATACTGAAGGTAGTAAAAGTGCTAAAATTGATTTTGGAAGTGGTTCGTTCGGTTTCGAAATTTAAATCGTTCAAATTGAATTTAAAAATAGCCTTCTGAGGCATAGTCTCGGAACTCGACGAAACTAGTTCCATTGGGTCTGTCATATTGAATTATTATCGGATTTCAATTTTCGTAATTTTTGGAGTTGGTGTATGAGCATACGATAAGTAGACGCGTTGAAATCTATATCGAATTCAATTTAAATTTAAATTTATATTGGTCAATGTCAGTCTACATTCTTTCCCATCATAACTTTTCCCTTTCACATTTGAAGTACCGTAGGCGACAATCTTCTCAAACAAGCCGCTCTCATAGTTTATAAGTTGCGACCTACCTTTAATAAATCGTATCCTATCTTCTTCTTTCCCAGTTAAATAAAAAAAACAAAAGGAATGTCCGAGCAAATCTATTGATCGATACGCGCGTCTCCCTCCTCTTCTATTTCTCTTCCCCCAAATTAATTTGATTTGCAGTTAATTAAAAAAAAAAATATGCGGAACAAAAAGGGGGACTCGCGTGCTCGAACACGGGAAGATATCGCGTCGAAACTCGTGCTCGGCGACTGGCCGATGGGAGCTTCAAGCGAGCAACACGCGTTTAGGGTTTTGCGAGGTACATGGCGATTGAATGGGAAACCGTGGAACTCGAGGCGGCAGGTTCTAGGGGCAGTTCAGTGTCAAGTTGGTCGCGCGACGAAGTGAGTACGAAGTGGGTTGTTGGGGTAGCAGAGGGGAGTTTCGAACTCGAGTTCGATTCGACGTTCAGCAACAGTGGTCGGTGAGTTGGCTTCGACCAGAGGGGGGGCAGTCGCCTTTCGGGCTTGGTGTCTACCAGAGTTCGTGGGTAGGTTATGGTGAGTAATTGCAGTTTCTTTTCCAAATTATAATTATACCTGTAGATATATATATACACATAGCAGAAAAAAAAATATAAATTTATTTTTACAGTAAAATATAGAACCACTTCGGTTTATGTAAATATATATATATATATATATATATATATATATGGGAAAGAAAAGAAAAAATATAACAGTAAGGTAATTTTATTTTAAACATCTTTAGTTTAACTTAAGTTAAAGCTTGGAATATAATTTGTTATACCTCATTCATCGTACAATATTACAGTAAGAAGATTGCTATTTGTGTTGCCTACTGAAAAGATTTATATATACATATAGATAGGAAAATCAATTTTAAACTAAGTCATTAGTTAATTGAATTTGAAAATGGCAATTAATTTTCCATTTTGTTTAAAATGTTAATAAATCACGTAATGTTGTACAAGGTCTAAAATAGAGAAACAAGCTGGATTGAAAGTGGATTGGAATGGTCTACAAATTTTAAGTCAAAGGTGAGTTAATCTCACTCAGTTAAATTTAAATTTAAATGATTAAATTTAAATAATTGTTTGAATGGTTGAAATTGGATTATGTGCTATAGTATGGTATATTCTGGAATTGGCATATTATTGTGCGAACATCTGTGGATGCAGGGAAAACAGGTTGGAGGGATCCAACTGGATCCCTCAACATTTATTTAAATTATTTAATTCCCCTGTTGAGATGATTTGATATTCTATGATAAATTATGTTGAAATATTGAATGCAATGGTTTGAATGGATATAAGTGGGCATAATGAATTTCAACAGATATACAATTTGGATTTTGGAAAGAAAATACAAGAAATGGCTTTGTAAGTAAAATAATTATAGGAAATTCGAATAAAATTAAGAATTGAATTGAAAAGAAATAGAAGTAATATGAAAATAATAATAATAAATAATGTTGAGTATGGAAACAATTTTGAATAAACCAAATTCAATGAATTATAAACTTAAGTTATATAAATTAAAGGACTAAAGAATTATTTAAAAAAATTAATTTTAAATTTATTTAAAGGGATTAAGAAGTAATTTGGGAAATCAAAAATTGGTATTCTCATTTCAAATATTTTATATTATAATTAAGAAATAAGTCTGAAGTTAATAGATTGTGAAGTAAGAAAGGGAGTAATTTGGAAATCAATGTGGAAATTGATTCAAGTGTTTGAAATTGAAATTTAAAGAAGATTGTGAAGAGAAGTATATTTCTCTGGATAGCCAAGTACGTTCAAAGTTAATTTTTAAATATAAGTAAAAGCTTTAATGTTGTTTTGAAAAGCATGTTTAGAAAATTTATTATTTTAATCTTTTAAATTATAAAAGTAAATATTGTCAAATCTATTATCGTAGTAATTATTTAAAATGGTAACTAAGAGTTTTGTTTTAAAAGAGTGAGAACCTATATTATATTTTCGAAGGTAACCTTATTTTTAACTATTCATATAGTATGTATTTTTAGCTAATTATCGAAGTAGTCTTAACTTAAATATTTTAAAGTATATTTCAGAGTAGGTGCTTTGTTTAATCTATTATCGTAATAATTATTTACAGGATGATTTGGAATCTTGTTTAAAGAAGAAAATCTAATGTATGGTTATAAGGTAAACGTATTTTAATCATTTCTAAAGTATTATTTTAAATTAAGTACTAGAGTAAAATTTTCTTAATTAAATGTTAAACATATTTTACAATAAAGTAATTTAAAATTATTTTAAAAATCTAAAGTTTTGTGCTTGGTGATTCCAGTGGAAATAGAAATACTGGGAATTTATTCTGAGAAAGGCAGATAGTTTTGAAAACTGTTTTCAAGGAGTTTGAAAGGTGAAATTATATCTTGTGAAGATATTTTGAGATAAATAAATAATTTGGAAAATTATTTATTGGCTGATGGTTGTTTGTGAATATTAATTGATAGTTAAATAATCAACTATCAATATTGGACAAATACGTTGATCGTTTCGAAGAGACCGGGATCGAGATTTATTTCTCGAAAACCACTTCGATCCGGTTTGTACGTTTCGTGAAAACGATTTTCGATTCGAAGATGGAGCAGTGAAGTGCAAGGACTAGTCGCTACTAATCCTGAGGATATTTCCAAAATGGATGTAGTAGGAATAGTGCCTTCGGTTCCGTTCGAACCCGGGACGGACTTGTATGGGCGAATGCTTGCGAAACATCGTCAGGTGGACGATGGGCATTCTAAGGGATATTTTCTAAAAAGGTAACGCTTAGCCTCAAGCCTCATCAAATGGGAATGGCTGAAAATCAGGGGTTATGCAGCAAGGCTTCGTGGGTAGCCCCCACTGGAGGGTGAGGTCATCCCTGTCTAGATGTCCCTTTTATTTCGGCTTAGTGGGCGGTTGCTGATCCCAACCGCGGGGTGATCTTGCTCGGGACTGTCCAGTAAGGAATGGTTCCGGTCTTGTGTTGCAGGGGAGTTAGGGTGGCTCCTCGGTATGCTGATCTAGACCAGGTACTGTGACAGGTGGTACCCCAGTGCCTAGCCATTAGTTAGATTCCATTTTCCCTACGCGCCCTTACAGTTTTGATTGTGCCCAACTATTGTTGAAACGTGAGATGCAAGCATTTCAGCTAGATTATATTTTACTTTCTATAGACACTATTATAATATCAGAGGACTTTAATAAAAATGTTTTAGCTATCGTAAGGTAAAAACCCGACATGTTTATTTGTGGCGTGGTCTTACGAGATGCTTTTGTTTTCAAAGGATTTTTGAAACTTCAATAATCAATTGGGTGTGATTTTCTCACGCTGGTAATCCAGACTGACTCGGGTGCTATTTAATGTAATGCTCGGGTCAGACCGAGTATTATAGAATATAGGATATGATGCTGTGGAGCTCAGGAGACGAGCAGGATGACGATACGTATATCCGTACTTGTTTTATATATATTCCGCTGTGATTGAGTTGCTGTGTATCCATTTGTATGTTGTTGTTGAGCCGTTGATTGATGTACTCTGATGATGTAATATATAAACAGAGATATTTGATTTTTGAGTAAAATTATTTATTATCTACTATATTTTATCCCGCTGCGATGGTTAGATTCTGTTGTTGTTTTCTATTTTTCTCCTTCTACCTCTTCTTCTTTAACCCAAATGATTCGTATTTCTGTACAACATGAGTTGATTATTTTAGAATAGTGTTGACTCAAGGGGTACGGATTTGCAGGTCGTTTCACTTGGTATCAGAGCGAGGTTGGTGATAACCTTGGCTCTGGTGGGAATTACTTATAAAATAGAGTCCGTAGTACTCTATAATGAGTTTGAGCATATTAATAAATATGAGTGCGTATTTGTTAATGAGTATAAATTATTTTAATATTGTGTTGATTGGTTGATTGAGTGGCATATGAACCTTCGTCGATACAGTCTGCACAACTGTATTGAAGGGGTTTCTAAACACTTGAATAGAACAATTGACACGATATTGTTTTAAATATGGGTGAATGAAATAATTTTACCCAAAAATATATTTTGATATAAAGAATAGTTTTTGAAAACTATTTAGCTAATATATGGATGCATAAATGTTAGAAATGATAAAATTAAATTATTATCATCGTTAAGTGAAAATTTAACTAGAAATTGAAATATAACTAATTTTTAAGGGAATAATTTATTATAAAATGGAATTTATAAATATGAATTAAAATTGTAAATTATTAATTTAAATATAATTAATTGGGAATTTGTATAAACATAAACTATACAAATGCATTTAGTTAAAATTTGAATTAAAATAGTATTTGAAACTTTAAAACCCTAGAGATTTTGGGAGTATTTTGAAGATAAATAGTAGCATTGCTGTTTTTAGGGGTATTTCTGAAAGGAATAGGTTTAAATAAATTTTTGGAAGGGATATAGCATTGAATTCACTTCAGTCGCGGGAAAATAATTTTGGTGATGGCTGCAGCATCATCGATTTTCATTTTCGAGTTTCTAAGTGATGAATTGCTGCCAAATTATTTGTTCAGGAAAACATGTTTGTTTTTGAAATTTAAAAGGAAATTTGTTGGGAATAAAAACCAGGATAGGTTTAAATTTTTGAGAAGTGTGATTTTGAGATGTTGAGATTTCAAGATGATTTGAAACCAAAAGCCGGGTGTTTAAAAAAAAATCCTGATGAGATAGGTTGCAAGCTTATAAATTGAGATGATTTTTAATCAGGGAAATATAAGCTTTGGATGTTGGGAATTTAAATTTAAAAGGAAAGATTAAAAATGGAATTAACTTGGATTGGAGAATAAAATTCAACTGGATTGACATTAACTGGATAGGCTGGAAATAATATCCAGTTGTATTCGAATTAAGTTAAAATCGAATTGAGTCAAATAAATCTGAGTTTAAAATAGAATTGAACTGGAATAAAAATTCAATTAAATAAATTGAATTGGAATTGATTCTTACTTGGATAACTAGAAAATAAGTTGGATAAGAAATAAATTGGATAAGAATTAGATTGAAATAAATAAACCATAAAAGAATTAAAATGCATGAATAAAATATGCTTGGGATATAAATAAGCATAAGGCTTGAGTTAAAATAAAAGAATAACATATTCAAGCCTATAATGAATGGAAATGTGTAACATAATAAGTTGTGATTTATAAAATTTGAAAAAAAGTGGGATAGAAACCCAAAATAAATAATTTTGATGGATTGAAAAATAAAATGAAGATCAAAACTTGAATTATAAAATAAATTTGAACTTAAGAAAATTTAAATGAAGAGATTTGGAGATTAAAATCAAGTTCTGGATTTATAAGTTGGGGAAAAGACTAATTAGATGATAAATTAGTTAATGAAATTGAATTGTGAGTTAATGATGAAGTTTGAAAATAAAACTCAAGTTATAAATCAAATTCGACCTGAATTGTTGGTGAAGTAAATGAGATTGGATTATGGGTTCATAAAAGTGAATGGTAAATTGAAATGGTATGGTTTGCAAATAAAATCCAGATATGTGGGAATAAATTGGATATGGCCTAGGAATCAATCGAGTTAAGTTGAGTAATAAAAGAGAAAAATTTACTTGTAAAATGAAAATGAGCTTATGTATAAAATTTGGAATAAATTGAAGTAAATTGACTTAAGTGGAATAGATGGAAGAGAGTTGAATTTAATTCAACTTAAACTAAGTTTAATGATACTGGGTTGGATTTAAATTAAGTGAAAATAAAATTTAAATCGAAATAGAATTGGTAGGTTATAAATAATATTTAAAGAAATGAAAATTCCTAATGGATTGAGTGGATTAACTAATTATGTTGAATAAATAACTGGATAGAATAAATAAGAACCAAATGAAAGATGGAAGTAGAACTTATTATAAAAAGAAATTTGAAATGGTTATTGAATGAAATAGCTTAGATTGTCTTTGAGCTAAATAAAATAGTTTGGAATAAACAAATATGGAATAAAACGTAAATGAATGGATTGTGAATGAAATTTAAATGGAATGTGTCGAGCTAAATAAATAATTGTGAATGAATTAAAATAAAAAGGAAATTTAATTGGAAATGAATATGAACCTAAATTGTTAATGGTTTTGAATGAACTGGTTTGGATAATAAAATGAAATGCAAATGAATGGATTCAAATCTGAAATGCAATGAAAATGAGAATATATGGATTGTGAATTTTAAAAAATGGAATAGAATTAAGTATAAATTGAGTTGAAATACATTTAAATTAGTTATAAAACATAAATACTTGTTTATTCACAAAACTCTCGTCAAACTTGCATAGAATTAATTGTCATTTGATGTAAATGGAAGTAATTAAAATTCTATGAATTGATAGAAGTAAAATAGATTGATTTTGAGAGTAATTGAATTAAATATGAGTTCAGTTTGCTTAAAATAAATTAAATGTAAGCTATTGTGTTTTAAACCATTCAAATTGATGAGGTTGTATACGAGTGGATTAAAAACCATTCAAATTGAATGAAAATGGTTTATAAATTAATTGAAACAATTGAATTAGTATTAAAGTTGTAAAAAATTGCTTACGGAAAATGTTTGATGTGCATTTCTTTAGAATTCATATGTTTTAATTATTGCAAATAAGTGATATGCTATTAAACTTCATATATATGGCACTTACATGTTTAAATTGAGTAAGTACAGGTACCTGGAAGCCGTATGGCTGGATTTGGGTTGCATTAATTGCTAAATAAATAAGTTGCTTGCTTAAAATGCTAAATAAGGTACGCCTACGCAATAAAAATAGGAAATATGAACTGTTTTTGGTTTTTCCGACCGTGTGGGTCGATGTATATATATTTACATATTTTGTCAAATTGCAAAAGCTCCTCCGTGCAAAGGGGACTCTGCACAAAAATTTCAGAAATTTTGGGAGTTAGAATTTTTTTGAAAATTTAGGAAAATTTTGTTAACGACAAACGTATTCAAACTGAAAATTGAAATATAAATAGTAAATGAAACTAACTTAAACAATGACATGAATTGGTTATAAATGAAAAATAAAATTTAAATATTCGGAGTTAATGATAAATTGAATTCGTATGGATATGAAAGGATCGATTTGAATAGAAATAGATATAAACTAGAGTGGGAGATGAAAATAAATATAAGAAACATACAAAATGCTTATACCAACTTAAGAAGGAATGGTGAATTCTTGCTTGGGAATTGATACTACAAATATAATCTAAGTAAATATTTGAATGAATAAATACCGACAGTTTGTAAGAAAGTTGATATGATGTTTTGGGAATATTGTGATTGGATATTAGTGATAAGCAGGATATGCAGGTAATATAAAGGGAAAAGAGAATTGATTTTGATTTTAGAAGATAAATATGAATTGCCCAACAAAAGTTATGTATTTAAATTTGGTGTGAAATTTGATTGGGAATTTGGATTGAGCCACTTGGCGTTTTGTTTTCTTTTTGGATTTGGAAGGCCGTAAAGCCATTTTGTAGTTGTACCGAGCTAGCGGCGCAAAGGAGACGCTGGCAAAATTTTGCGAGAATTTAGGAAGTTAGAAAAATTTTGAGAAAATTTTGATAATTCAAAACTTGGTTTTAAATTGTAACTCGAATGGTTAAACAAATAGTATAGTTCGAAACTATGGGAGAGTTGAGAAGTTAATAATAATGGTAATGGGTCTTCTATAAGACGATTGTTGGTAAGATGTTGAATTGTTGGTTTTGGGGAAGATAAACGGGTATTGGACCATTCTTCCTAACTAGTAATTTCGGGGACGAAATTCTTTTAGGGGGGAGGAATGTAACGACCCGGAATTTTCAAACATTTAAAATCAGAATATTTAATTGATTTTAAATATTCAATAGAGTAATTTTAACTTTAATCCAAATATCACAAATTATCTGATAATTAAAGTATTGAATTAAATAATTTGAAGTTGAGCTAAATGTTGAATTTGGAGTATTAAGCCTATTAAAAAAATTTGGAGGCTTGTAAAACTTATATTGATAATACTGAAGGTAGTAAAAGTGTTAAAATTGATTTTGGAAGTGTTTTGTTCGGTTTCGAAATTTAAATCATTTAAATTGAATTTAAAAATAGCCTTCTGAGGCATAGTCTCGGAACTCGACGAAACCAGTTCCATTGGGTCCGTGATATTGAATTATTATCGGATTTAAATTTTCGTAATTTTTGGAGTTGTTGTGTGAGCGTACGATAAGTAGACGCGTTGAAATCTATATCGAATTCAATTTAAATTTATATTTATATTGGTCAACGTCAGCCTACATTCTTTCCCATCATAACTTTTCCCTTTCACATTCGAAGTACCGTAGCCGACAATCTTCTCAAACAAGCCGCTCTCATAGTTTATAAGTCGCGACCTACCTTTAATAAATCATATCCTATCTTCTTCTTTCCTAGTTAAAAAAAAAAGGAATGGCCGAGCAAATCTATTGATCGATACGCGCGTCTCCCTCCTCTTCTATTTCTCTTCCCTCAAATTAATTCAATTTGCAGTTAATTAAAAAAAACATAAAAAAAAATATGCGGAACAAAAGGGGGACTCGCGTGCTCGAACACGCGAAGATATCGCATCAAAACTCGTGCTCGGCGACAGGCCGATGGGAGCTTTAGGCGAGCAACTCGCGTTTAGGGTTTCGCGAGGTACATGGCGATTGATTGGGGAACCGTGGAACTCGAGGCGGCAAGTTCTAGGGGCAGTTCAGTGTCGAGTTGGTCGCGCGACGAAGTGAGTACGAAGTGGGTTGTTGGGGTAGCAGAGGGGAGTTTTGAACTCGAGTTCGATTCGACGTTTAGCAACAGTGGTCGGCGGGTTGGCTTCGACCAGAGGGGGGCAGTGGCATTTAGGGCTTGGTGTCTACCAGAGTTCGTGGGTAGGTTATGGTGAGTAATTACAGTTTCTTTTCCAAATTATAATTATACCTGTAGATATATATATATATATACACAGCAGAAAAAAACATATAAATTTATTTTTACAGTAAAATATAGAACCACTTCGATTTATGTAAATATATATATGGGAAAGAAAAGAAAAAAAATATAACAGTAAGGTAATTTAATTTTAAACATCTTTAATTTAACTTAAGTTAAAGCTTGGAATTTAATTTGTTATACCTCATTCATCGTACAATATTACAGTAAGAAGATTGTTATTTGTGTTGCCTACTGAAAAGATTTATATGTACATATAGATAGGAAAATCAGTTTTAAACTAAGTCATTAGTTAATTGAATTTGAAAATGGCAATTAATTTTCCGTTTTGTTTAAAATGTTAATAAATCACGTAATGTTATACAAGGTCTAAAATAGAGAACAAGCTGGATTGAAAGTGGATTGGAATGGTCAACAAATTTTAAGTCAAAGGTGAGTTAATCTCACTCAGTTAAATTTAAATTTAAATGATTAAATTTAAATAATTGTTTGAATGGTTGAAATTGATTGATGTGCTATAGTATGGTATATTCTGGAATTGGCATATTATTGTGCTAACATCTGTGGATGCAGGGAAAACAGGTTGAAGTTATCCAACTGGATCCCTCAACATTTATTTAAATTATTTAATTCCCTTGTTGAGATGATTTGATATTCTGTGATAAATTATGTTGAAATATTGAATGCAATGGTTTGATTGGATATAAGTGGGCATAATGAATTTCCACAAATATACAATTTGGATTTTGGAAAGAAAATACAAGAAATGGATTTGTAAGTAAAATAATTATAGGAAATTCGAATGAAATTAAGAATTGAATTGAAGAAATAGAAGTAATATGAAAATAATAATAATAAATAAAGTTGAGTATGGAAAGAATTTTGAATAAACCGAGTTTAATGAATTGTAAACTTAAGTTATATAAATTAAAGGAATAAAGAATTATTTAAAAATTTTAATTTTAAATTTATTTAAAGGGATTAAGAAGTAATTTGGGAAATCAAAAATTGGTATTCTCAGTTAAAATATTTTATATTATAATTAAGAAATAAGTCTGAAGTTAATAGATTGTGAAGTAAGAAAGGGAGTAATTCGGAAATCAATGTGGAAATTGATTCAAGTGTTTGAAATTGAAATTTAAAGAAGATTGTGAAGAGAAGTATATTTCTCTGAATAGCCAAGTACGTTCAAAGTTAATTTTTAAATATAAGTAAAAGCTTTAATGTTGTTTTGAAAAGCATGTTTAGAAAATTTATTATTTTAATCTTTTAAATCCTAAAAGTAAATATTGTCAAATCTATTATCGTAGTAATTATTTAAAATGGTAACTAAGAGTTTGTTTTAAAAGAGTGAGAACCTAAATTATATTTTCGAAGGTAACCTTATTTTTAACTATTCATATAGTATGTATTTTTAGCCAATTATCGAAGTAGTCTTAACTTAAATATTTTAAAGTATATTTCAGAGTAGGTGCTTTGTTTAATCTATTATCGTAATAATTATTTAAAGGATGATTTGGAATCTTGTTTAAAGAAGAAAATCTAATGTATGGTTATAAGGTAAATGTATTTTAATTATTTCTAAAGTATTATTTTAAATTAAGTACTAGAAAATTTTCTTAATTAAATGTTAAACGTATTTTACAATAAAGTAATTTAAAATTATTTTAAAAATCTAAGGTTTTGTGCTTGGTGATTCCAGCAGAAATAGAAATACTGGGAATTTATTCTGAGAAAGGCAAATAGTTTTGAAAACTGTTTTCAAGGAGTTTGAAAGGTGAAATTATATCTTGTGAAGATATTTTGAGATAAATAAATAATTTGGAAAATTATTTATTGGCTGATGGTTGTTTGTGAATATTAATTGATAGTTAAATAACCGACTATCAATATTGGACAAAATACATTGATCGTCTCGAAGAGACCGGGATCGAGATTCATTTCTTGAAAACCACTTCGATCCGGTTTGTACGTTTCATGAAAACGATTTTGGATTTGAAGATGGAGCAGTGAAGTGCAAGGGCTAGTCTCTACTAATCCTGGGGATATTTCCAAAATGGATGTAGTAGGAATAGTGCCTTCGGTTCCGTTCGAACCCGGGACAGACTTGTATGGATGAATGCTTGCGAAACATCGTCAGGTGGACGATGGGCATTCTAAGGGATATTTTCTAAAAAGGTAACGCTTAGCCTCAAGCCTCATCAAATGGGAATGGCTGAAAATCAGGGGTTATGCAGCAAGGTTTCGTGGGTAGACCCCACTGGAGGGTGAGGTCATCCCTGTCTAGATGTCCCTTTTATTTCGGCTTAGTGGGCGGTTGCTGATCCCAACCGCGGGGTGATCTTGCTCGGGACTATCCAATAAGGGATGGTTCCGGTCTTGTGTTGCAGGGGAGTTAGGGTGGCTCCTCGGTACGCTGATCTAGACCAGGTACTGTGACAGGTGGTACCCCACTGCCTAGCCATTAGTTGGAATCCATTTTCCCTACGCGCCCGTACGGTTTTGATTGTGCCCAACTATTGCTGAAACGTGAGATGCAAGCATTTCAGCTAGATTCTATTTTACTTTCTATATACACTATTATAATATCAGAGGACTTTAATAAAAATGTTTTAGCTATCGTAAGGTAAAAACCCGTCATGTTTATTTGTGGCGTGGTCTTACGAGATGCTTTTGTTTTCAAAGGATTTTTGAAACTTTAATAATCAATTGGGTGTGATTTTCTCATGCTGGTAATCCAGACTGACTCGGGTGTTATTTAACTGTAATGCTCGGGTCAGATCGAGTATTATAGAATACAGGATATGATGCTGTGGAGCTCAGGAGACGAGCAGGATGACGATACGTATATCCGTACTGGTTTTATATATATTCCGTTGTGATTGAGTTGCTGTGTATCCATTTGTATGTTGTTGTTGATCCGTTGATTGATGTACTCTGATGATGTAATATATAAACAGAGATATTTGATTTTTGAGTAAAATTATTTATTATCTATTATATTTTATCCCGCTGCGATGGTTAGATTCTGTTGTTGTTTTCTATTTTTCTTCTTCTACCTCTTCTTCTTTAACCCAAATGATTCGTATTTCTGTACAACTTGATTTGATTGTTTTAGAATAGTGTTGACTCAAGGGGTACGGATTTGCGGGTCGTTTCAATTGCCCAACAACAGCGTCAAAGCGCCAGAGGGGATCTTGCTTCTTACTCAGCGTCAGAGAGTTCAGCCTCATCAGAAGATGAACATCATAAACGTAGACGTTGTAGGGTCGAAAAGAAAGCAAGCTGGGACGTCATAGCATCGCTTGGCAAACCAACATGGTTTGCCAAGATAGATTGGTGCCGTTCCCTCCTCGAGAGGAGGGTTCACCAACTGCACTTGGGGAATTGGTCGGAAGCTGGTTCCAGAGGCTGGGATGCATGAGTCCATTTGAATGCTGACCAACTACCCTTCCGGAGTAACGATGAGATGAATGCTTAAGGTGCACATCAAGAGGATGATAGACTAAGGATGCATGAAATGGCCCGTAGACATCGACCGGACCATTTACGTGAGGTGAAGCACGACCACCACTTGGCACCACCCATCCAGATAGCAGAATTATCGGTGATGGTCAGATAGCTAGTGAGGGAGAACCAGGGTTTGACGAATGATGATTTGGGAATTTCGAGGAGCCGTACTCTGTTTACTGACAACGTTTTACATACGGAGTACCGAAGAAGGTTCAATATGCCAACGATGCATGCCTATGAGGGAAAAACCGACCCCCGACAGTACACTATGATGTACGAATGGTTGATGGACCAGTGATAGCCCATGACGCAATCAAATGTAGGTTCTTTTATATAACCCTCTCTTGGATTGCGATGATTTTATTTACAAGATTACCTCCATGATCGATTTCAAGGTTTGATGAACTGGCAACAAAGTTTGTGGAGTAGTTCCAGATTCATGCCATCCATCCTAAAGACGTGATGTCACTATCTAGCATAATCTAGGCTTTGGTGGGATCGCTGAAGGACTAATTGGAAAGATTTCATATTGCTGCTACAGAAAGCAACCCAAATGACCATGCCATACTAAAGGCCGCGATAAGAGGGGTGGATTTGGAATCCGAGTTTGGTGATTGGCTAGCTAGCAAAACCGCCGACCACATTGGAATGCTTCTATTCAATGGTGGCTCGGTTTATGAGGAAGGAAGAAGCGGGTCCTCTAGAAAAAGAAATACTATGGGACCAAGAGGAGAAACAATACAAAGCAACATTACAATAAAGCAGTCCAATGAGAGTTCTGTGAAGGTTTAGGTTAATGTTCAGAAAAAACCAAATCAGCAGAAGAGGAATGGTGAAAGGAATCGAGACTGAAAGAGGGAGCCTGGAAGATCAAAGCCTAGGATTCTTATGTGTGACAATTACATGCCTTTAAATGCATCCTTGAAGAATATCTACTTATCTACCTGTAATACTTTTCAATATAAGAAGCCGCGTTCTAAGGAGTCAACAGAGGCATAGATATAGATTGAAAAGTATTATCGATTTCATGAGTGTTATGGGCACAATACGAATGAGTTAGGTATCTCCAGGATGTTATCGAGAAGTTGATTCAAGAAAGTAGCTGCAGCAGTTTGTGAAAGCTCCGCAGGATGGCAGACAAAGGACGTTTGACCCCAATCGAGGACAAGTTCCGCGTGGGGATGAGGAGCCTGCATGGACCGGAGGAAGATTAGTGGTAAGCATGATAGTTGGAGGATCACATCCTACGTATAGAACTTGGTAGGAAATGGGGTGCTATGCCAGAACGATGGGGCATGTGAATTTTGAGTATTGTTTAAATACGAAGGATAGAACTCTAGCCAAGCAACAACGTAAGATGATTAATGAATAATGTTTAGGAGCAGGAATGCAAATAGAGTAGAGGCTCCTACAATTGACCTAATGGTGATTTCTATCATGATTAGCCTTTCTCTAATGAGATGAATTTAGATTGATTATGGAAGTTCGCTAAAAATTGTTTTCAAGAAGCCTTATGATCAAATGAAAATGGAGGCTAAAGATTTGAAACCATCTAAAGCTCGCAGACATGGTTCCAATGGTGTGGCGACTGAGGCAGTTGGTCGTGTGGAGTTGACAGTGGAATTGGAGGAGAAAGTGAACGTAGGAGAGTGCGGATCCTACCGCTCATTTTATGGATGTTGACTTACCATACAACGTTTTTCTGGGTCGTCCGGCCCTGCCTGAATTTCGGGCAACCTTTGCCACATTGTGTTTGACTTTGAAATTTCCGACTGATAATGGAGTAGGAGTAGTGCATGGTGATCATGCGACTATACGTGCATGTTATATGGTTGAGTTGAGACAAACTCGGCATAAGGAGAAAGGAAAGGGTGTAGACAAATCTGTCCGCATCCAAGATACTGAAGATTGACAAATGGCACCTAAACCTTGGGTTAGGCTCTACGGTCAGTTCTATGGTGATATAGATCCGAGGTATGATGAAGAGTAGCCCAAGGAGACCAAGGCGGCGTTGGTTGAATGAAAAATTAATATAGCAGTCGGCCACAACGATCCATCACAGGTGTTGAAGATTAGATTACAGCTTAGCCCCTTGATGATGAGAGAACTTGCTGATTTTCTTTGAACGAATCTGGATTTATTTACTTGGACTCATTTTGACATGTATGGAATCTCCCCTGCCATCGCGAGCTAAGCATTAAATGTTGATCCGAAGTATGTACTGGTAAAACAGAAAAGGCAAGGCATGGATCCGGAGAGTTTTGTCGCTCTTAAAAAGGAGATGGATAAACTGAAAGTCAATGGGTTTATTTGCAACGCCCTCTTTCCTGAATGGATATCTAATCCTGTGCCCGTGAAGAACGCGAACGGGAAGTAGAGAAAGTGCATCAACTATTCAAACTTGAACAAGGCATGTCCTAAAGATAGTTTTTCTCTTCCATGGATTGATCAGCTAGTTGATTCAACTACAGGCCATGAATTGTTATCCTTTTTGGATGCATATTTAGGGTATAACCAAATCCCAATGCATGTCCCTAATAGGGAACACACCAGCTTTGTGACGGATGTTGTATTATACTGTTACATGGCGATGTGATTTGGATTGAAGAATGCTAAAGCAATCTATCAACACATAGTTAACCGGATGTTTAAAGATCGAATTAGGAGGACAATGAAAGTCTATGTGGACGATATGCTCACGAAGTCACGACAATCAAATGGCCACATTCGAGACTTTATAGTGATGATCAACATCCTCCAATTTTATAACATAAATATCAATCATTTGAAATGCTCATTCAGTGTTGCATCAGGACAGTTCTTGGGCTTTATAGTCAATGCTCAAGGAATTGAAGCTAATCTAGAAAAGATTTAGCCTATCCGAGATATTTAAGCACCCAGAACTAATAAACAATTGCAAAGTTTGAATGGGAAGGTTGCCGCTTTAAGTCGATTTATTTCCAGAGCAATTGACAAATGCATTCCTTTCTTTGATTTGATTAGGAAGGTAAAGCGAAACTTTGAATAAATGCAGGATTTTAAAGACGCACTTTGAGCTTTGCTGGATCATTTGGAGAGACCCCCAGTCTTATTAAAGCCGGTAGATCACAAGAAGTTATACATTTATTTAGTAGTATCATCACATGCTACAAGTGCCGCTTTGATTCGTGAAGAGAATCAGATTTAGAGGCCGGTGTATTATTCAGCAAGCGATTGACCGGAGCAAAAAGTAACCATCCAAAGATTGAGAAATTGGCATGCTACTTGCTAATCGCATCACAGAATCTTCTTCTATACTGCTAAGCACATATGCTTAACATTTACACCGACTAGCCATTACGACAGGTCCTACAGTGATTGAGACGTCTGGGAGGTTGCTTAAATGGAATATTGAGCTTAGCCAGTTCGATATCACATATCTGCCTCGAAGGGCTATCCAGGGTCAAGCTTTGACAGACTTCATAGTAGAATTTACCGTGCAAGACGAGCTTCCAGATGTTGGCGGAATCCCTATCATGCGATGGAAGTTGTACACTGATGGAGCATCTAATGATCATTGGTTTGAGGCTGTGATTGTACATGCAACCCCTAAGAACCGTTCAATCTACTATGTTTTGTAGCTTGATTTTCCTACTACAAAAAATGTGGCTGAGTATGAAGCACTGATTGCTGGAATTAAACTTGCTAGAGAACTCGGAGTGAAGTCTCTTAAAATCTTTTGCGACTCACAATTGGTGGTTTATCAAGTCATAGGAGACTATCGGGCTAAGGGACAATGAATTTCCCTGTACCTTACTCGAGTTCAAGAGTTATTGGTGGCTGTCGAATACTATGACATTTCACATATCCCAAGTGAGCAAAACGAAGAGGCTGATTCGTTGGCAAAGTTCGCTAGTATTGTCGATGCGCAATAGATGGGTTTAGTTCCAGTCAAGATACTACATGCCCCAAGTATAAATATGATTGAAATTGGTCAAGTACTAGAAGCGGAATCCACGAGGTAATCGTAGATGACTCCATTTAAAGATTACCTGTTGCATGGAATCTTGCCTAAAAGGATAAACGAAAAGCGACAAGTCCTTCGCAAAGCTTCACTATATATTATGCAAGAAGGAACTCTGTATAGAAAAGGGTTTTCTATTCCTTTACTCCATTGTATCGCTCATGACGAGATAAAGCGTGTTATGAAAGAATTTCGTAAGGGGGAATGCGTTGATCACACTGGGGGACAAACGCTGGCAACGAAGATACTCCATTACGGATATTATAGGCCAACTGTAAACCAGGTTGCTGCTGATTATGTGACACAATGTGACAAATGCCAGATATATGCGAAAGTCCAAAGAGCTCCTCCAACAGAGGTCACGCAAATGGTCAATCCATGGCCATTCGCTATGTGGGTTGTTGACATCATCGGCTCTTTGCCAATCTCTAAAGGCAGTGTGAAGTACGATATTTTCGTGGTTGATCACTTCACCTGGTTGATTACGTCACCTGGTTGATTACTTTACCAAATGGGCCGAGGCAGAATCATTATCTGCAATCACAAACAAGAAATTAATCAATTTTGTTGTTTGAATGTCATATGTCGCTTCGGTCTTCCAGGGAAATCGTAATGGATAATGAGACACAGTTCGATAGTGCTGAATTTAAAGACTTTGATGAAGATATCGCATTGGAAAGAGGTTTGCAACGGTCGCTCACCCTCAAGAAAATGGACAGGTTGAGGCTGTAAACAAAATTATCAAGTCTATTCTAAAAAATTGTTTGGAGAAGGGTAGAGACAAGTGAGTGGATGGATTTCCTACGGTGCTCTGGGCCTATAGAATCACTCACAAGTCCGCGACTGGTCATACTCCATTTTCTCTTGCTCACAGCTCCGAAGCTGTTATTTGAGTGGAACTCGAAGTCCCTTCTAATCGAGTGACTTACTACGTCCCCAAAATGAACAAAGATCTTCTCTTGGAATCCTTGCACTTTATAGATGAGAAGCGTGAGAAAGCCGATTTGAAATAGGCTGCACACCGAGTCGCCCGATATTACAATACTAAAGTTCGATCGAGAACCTTTGATGTTGGCGATCTCGCCTTAAAACGGTTTTCTCCGATCCTGTCACACATGAATCCGACATGGAAAGGACGGTATGTCATCGAATAAAGGCTTGGAGAAGGAACTTTCAAGTTAGCGACTATCGATGGCATTACACATCCAAGAGCATGGAATAACGAGCATTTATGATGTTATTTCACTTAGAACATTTTCTTTGCATTTAAGTTCTATTTACTTTCTATATTTGCTTTAGCATTTGATTTCTCCAAATTTGTAACAAGACACAATATTTTGTTCTTTTCCATTTGATGAATAAAGACTCAAACTTCCTTTTCTTATATGACTGTCACTGTATTTTAAGCATGGTACATAATGAAACTGATTGGTATCGATATATGTGATATGCGGATAGGCTTTTGTAGTTTGAAACTGATCAATACTAAAAAAAAACCCAATGGGATCAAACGAGAGGAGGTTCATTAGTTTGCTCAATTAACAATTCCTTTAAATGATCCAAAGGATGGGACAGGCGATAAGGAACAAATGTGCCCGGTAATCCGTTGGTTGAAAAATTCCTGCCTGGACAGCGGGCCTAAAACCAAATCGGGAGGATACCAACCACCCAAAAAAACTCTAAGTACCCATAGTGGAGACTGGAGTATATGCGGATAACGACCGCCCACGAGAATACTTTAGGTCCCCGGAGTGTGGACCGGAGTATAAGCAGCTTGGGCAGATACCGGCTGTCCATGAAAAATCTCTAGGTCCCCAAAATGCGGACCAGAGCATAAAAAAATCGGGCGAATATTGACCGTTCATGAGAAAACTAGTGTGGATCGGAGTAGAAACAAATCAGGCGGATTCCAACTTCCCACTAAAAAAATCTAGGTCCCTAGAGTGCAGACCGGGGTATGAACAATCCGAGCAGATACCGACTACCCACGAAACAAACCTAGGTCCCCGGAGTGCGGACTGGAGTATAAATAATTCGGGGGGATACCGACTACCCAAGAAAAAAACTCTAAGTCCCTAGAGTCCGGACTGAAGTATATAAACAAATTCGGTGGCCCACGAGAAAACTCTAGGTCCCCGGAGTGCAGACTGAATTATAAAAAATTTGGGTGGATACAGACTGCCGAAAAAACTCTAAGTTCCCAGAGTGTCGACCGGAGTATAAACAAATCCGGCTAATACCGACCTTCCACAAGAAAACTCTAGGTCCTCAAACTGCCGACTAGAGTATAAACAAATCGGGTGGATACCGACAGCCCACGAGAAAACTTTAAGTCCTCGGAGTGCTTACCGTAATATAAATAAATCGAGCATGAACCAACCATTCGCATAATAACTCTAAGTCCCCAGAACGCGGACTACCATTTTGTTCTATAGGATCGTACTGCTTTATCCTTATAACTTAAGGAGGAAGGTAAATCAGTCTTGATGATGACATGTAAACACCACCCGATAGATGAACGAACTCCGATCGTTCTCTATCCCACCAACTCCGACATGAAATCGATGGGAGGAGTACAAACTACTGAATATTGGATACAATAGCTCGCTACAGCTCCGACTTAGCATTTTTTACTACTTAAGGCAACGACCACAGAGGGGCCTTGAGATGGAGACGTTGAATAGTTAATGGAATTTGCAATCAATAAATTAGAAGTACATTAATATGGAAAGCAATCATTCGACTACCAAAATAACGATTCACACAACGATTAATCGAAAGTAAAAACTTTTATTCAAGAGTCTCGAAATTCCAGTACAATTTGCTTCAAATAAAAGGGGAAGAAAAGATGGGATTCATACCTGAAAAATTATGACTAAGGAAAGAAATAATTACTCAATACAACAATGTGAAGTAATGACTACTTCTTCGACTTTCTCTCCCTCTTTGATTTTTTAGGAGTGGAGTAGGTTGAGCTTCTCTTCCAGGATCCGTTGTCAACCTTAGCTGGAATGCTTGAAGTAGGAGGAGCGATTTCGCCTGTGATCATCCCGTATGGTGGAATTACTTATAGTGGTACAAGATCAAAATCTTTAACTTCCACCTCGATAAGCTCACATTTAACTTTACACTTTGACTTCTCCTCCTCCTCGATCTGCTCTCTCATACTAGTTTTGGTAGTGTGCTCCGAAGCACATGTGATCATTACTTCTTCTGATTCACCGGTAGGAGGCGAGTCTTCGGGCTTATCTTCATTAAGCGCGTCGATGACTTGAGCATCCGACCGCGGGACATCAACAGTGCTGAGACTTCGGTCGTCGTCTTCTGTTGCTCTATGACGAAACCGCTCCTGGGAGACCATACAGGGCCTGGAAAACCTGGAAAAATCTGTTAGAGAATGGACTTTAGTTGAAAAACATTACGCATGGGAAAACAAAAAACTTTTCAAACTTGAAGAAGTTCGGCGTGATACCAACGTTCGGTTGACTTTCTGTAGTCAACATGGTGCTTTCTTGGAGAATGGGAGATAACATGTGTGGTCCAATGCCAGGCCTATCTAGATCATAACCAAGGTTTTGCCCCGTATCATGAGAATGATGTTCCAGCTATTTGGGTAGGAGATAAATCCTTAGGATCGATTCCAGAAGACTTAATGATGTCCTCTCCTTCTTAGTTAGTATGGAAACCTTAAAAAGTCGAAGTTTAGCGGCAGCAAAATCAGACAGTACATTTCCTTGAAGCACTTCTCTCAACAGTTCTTCTTCACTGAGCACTGCTTCTCCCAACTCTTCATTCTTTATCTTGACGATGTGCTCCAAGGCTTCGACAAGTGATTCGAGATATCCTACACCAACAAAGCTTAAGTCGCGATGGAGAAAAACCTTTGCATTTTATTCGATGATTAGCGGATCGAACAAGTCCTTAATCACATTCCTCCCTCTCTTTCTTGAACAATTCTTTAAGCCCTTCAATGCGACAAGCTATAACATCTTTCTACTTTTGCAAGGAGTCCATTTCTAGAGCAAGCAATGCCACTGCGTTGAAGCGCCGCATTAAGTTCCTTCTTATGAGAAGTCTCAAGTGACTTACGGCCTTTGCTGTCTCCTTTTCACTTTTTCCGGCTTTCGCATGTTAGTTTTTGTATTCAGCAACTCGGTATCTTGATATTTGATGATATTTTTCTCATGGATAGCCTTCAACTTGAGACGGTCGATTTCATATTAGCGCTCAGTAGAGACAATGGACACTTTTTTGACCAAATGAATAAATGACTTGTGCTAAATGAATACATTGTTCATGCACATTAATGAGCTCTCTTTGGCATGTCTAGGAATGACATGTATGGAGGGGAGAAATTTGAGACTATCGAAGTAGATTTTCGAAAAAGTAGCTTTAAGTTCAGCTAATTTCTACTGTGGAAGAATCAGGAGTGACAACCGGCGAAAATGGATGGGAAGTGGAAAGTGGATGCTTACTGGAACGACGCTCATGTGATTTCCTTGGACTAGACAAGCCAAAATGTTGCTTGTGAGGTGCAGTGGCATGAGGTTCGCGATACGAATTTTTTTCCTTTGCGAGCAGAAAAATTAGAGTGTTCGTCGTGACGAGAAGCATGGGATTGGGACTTCCGCTTAGATGATGAAGAGAACTCCCTTGAATAATAATCTTTATCTCGTCCATCGTCTTTATCCTTAAATCGTGCGGATTTAGAGTCTCGACTTGGACGGTGATAAATAGAAGAATCTTGAAGACGATCGAAGGCACGAGACTGAGACATTACATCTGTAAAAGCCAAACCCAAACAAGAGCATATTAAAATTTGTCATACAAATGAATAATAACAAGTGCATAGTGGAGTGCAAGTGTCCTAGTGTTTCCACCAATAAACAGGTAACAGCGGCTTCACTCATTGGAGTGCTCTCTCCTTTATTGGAAGGTTGGACGCCTTCACCGCTTTTCATAGGGGAATTGAGTTCTTCGACATTAATATCGTGAAAGTCGTAGGATATTATATCATCCAGAATTTGAAGGTCGAAGGATCCTTTTAACGAACTTTCCAGTTACTGAGAAGATGACTCCTCTCCGAGGGGAGTAATAACGAATTCCTGATCTGATCCAGTCATTCTTTTACGTAGTCGGTACATCAACTTCTTCTTCCTCTTTGAAGGTGTATGCGATTGCCCGACTTGCAAAGGACTAGCCATCAATGCTTTTTCAATACCTGCATCATCACATCTAGGTTTATCAGCTTGAGAATCTTTCATCTCCCCCTCTTCAGTACCTTCCCGAGTCCCCTCAGTAAGGGGCACGACGGGGTTGCTTGTTTCTTCTCTTCGTTTAATAACAATCTTTGGAATTTCTTGGCATCTGGGGAGTCCGAATCTATGGCCATCCTCCAATAGCCCGAATAAATATAGTAGCTTGTTAGTTACGAGGAGTATAATATCCGGATCCTTAACGGGAGTGGCGTGGATGGTGGCTATGGCTCTATAAAACTTGGCGCCTGTAGGACGGGGATGAACACCTGATAAAGCTTCAGATGTTAGTATATTCAAAGGAGAGGTTATGACATGAGTCATCAAACTTAAAGGAAAATGCAAGTAACACTTGTTTCCTTCTAACCGCGAAGCTGGGAGGACTTTGCAACCACTCATGCTTAAATAGGGAAAGTTTGTTCCATGCGCCCGTCAGGACTTGATAGCTCAGCGAAGATTCAAGGAAGACGTAAGGACTCCACGATCGCCTTTCAAAGTTATATATAAATCTAATGTCTTCAAGAATTAGCGAGTGGAACAGAACATTCATGAAGAAGAGGAAAGTCTCATGAATAAAGGCGTTTCTTTTGGGGTGCAACTGAGTAGGGATGATCCCAAGATAGCTCAACATCTCCCAAACGAAGGAGTTAAAAGGTACAACGCTTCCAGTGTAGCACATGAATTTATTACACGCTGTATATCCGAATGGGGGCGGATGAGGTCTACCTTGCTTCGTTTGAACTAAAAGATCCTCGAACGAGATCCCATGGATGAAGCAAAATTGACAAAGAGCGGCTTCGCCGATTCGAGAAGATTGTGAGTTGACAGGTGTTATCTAGAATGATGGCACCCTCAACAGCAACAAGAGCCGGACTGATGTTTTCTATTGGTAGAATTCGAATATTGTAGAACAAGTTAATTTGAGAATTAGACGCTTTTGTTCGTTCTGCCTGGTGTCTCGAATAGGGTCTTTTGTATATAGTGGTTGAACTTGATTTCACTTCAAAGCCAATGTGTCTCGCCGCTGATTTAGAAGACATATTGACTGAACGCTTCATGCATCTAGGACCTATGTCAGCTATACTCAGTAGACCGTCAAGAAAAGAAAATAACATGTACCCCCCGTGTCATGTGTGGACTAGTGCGGTGCAGTGTAGTGTGAAACAAGCATAAACAGTTTGAAATCAGAAAAGCAAGAATAAAATGATAAGACTTGAAGTTTTTTCCAGGGAGACCGTCATTGCTGACCATTTTAATCGATAAAAAAGTTGATCGACAGTGAAAGCTTAGGATCGGTTATCGTCATATTGAAATATGATGTTTATTATTCAAGTTTGTTAGCCAATTTCGTGCTTAGTCTATATTGGGAAGTCTGAAAGTTTGTTAGAGTAAGCTTAAGTCTAACAGTACAAGTATGCAGGTCGCATTGACCTTATTCATCTTATATGTAGGTAAGGCAGGATGAAGTTAAGTTTTCAAATGACTTAGATTAAGTTGGTTCTTTGATGTCAATACCGATCCCCTTCCATTCCAACCCTTACCCCAACCATTTTATACGATCCCTACACTTAAGCTACCAACACCGATCCCTCGTAAAACCATCTCCTACCGATCCCTCTTCATAGCTACTGCACACTCATCCCTCATCAATGCATTGCCAACCGATCCCTCCTCAGTACAATGTCCAACCGAACTCTTTCCTAAACCTACCCATACCGATTCCTCATCCAATATAACCTCCTCATCGATCCCTTCTCAGTACAATGCCCAAACGAACTCTTTCCTAAACTGACCCATACCGATCCTTCATCAAATATAACCTCCTTGCTAACCTCACCTAATCTTCTCCACCCCATCGCCATTCGGTCCAATACTGATCCCTACCCAAATGTCTCCTTCCTAGTCCTCAAACATTGATCTACCTTCATCCCTTCACAGACTACAACCGAACCCTCTTCTTCCTCCTCCTCCTCCTCCTTCTCCTTCATCTCCTTCTCCTCTCAATCGTGTTTTACTACAACCTACTATGCTATCTACCTAACAGACGCACAAACTCACCTAAACTCAAGATTCGAAAGTCAATTACATCATTAGATGGGGGATCCGTAGCTATATATCTCAAGCTAAATTAGAAGGGCGAGCTTTCCTAGTCTGGATCAAAGGTAAAGGAGGAGCGACTTGAGGAGCAAGTTGAATTTATATTTGAGTTAACATTAGGAATTAAAGAAATTTGTTGTTCTATGTTTGGCAAGAAATGAATGCAAGGGCAAGTGGAAATGATGAAATAAAATTTGAGATGCAAAGAAGTGAAGGGACGAAAGGAGGAAAGTATTCTTATATACATGTGCGGCTTAGGAGAAAGAACCGATCATCTGGGTTGAACTAGTCAAGCAATCGATGAGGGATCGACTTAAGAAGCTGTCGATCCCCATTCACCCATGCACAACGAAGGATCAGCATGTCAAATGCCGATCCCTCTATGATAAAATTAAATTAAATGAATGAATGAAATGAAAGACGGAAGAAAGAAATGGCAGACAACTGAAAAATGAATGACGATCGTTATCGTGAAGGTTCAACTACAAGTACGAGCACATAGAATACTCTAAAACTTAGCAAGGACCCGTGAACGTTCAAACACGTCTGGGAGCCAACAACATAAACATGTATGTGGATATGCACATGAACGATTCAAAAGTTTGATTTTTCGAAATTAGTTGAAAATGCAATCAAACCCAAAACTCTCATGCTCGAGATCAGATCAAATAGAAGAAGGCCTGTGAGCACCGCGTGACTAAATTTGTATACACTGATGGAATGCGACATCGAACTTATATTATTGAAAGATGACGAAGAAATATAGACTAACTAGGAAGTTGGATGGATTCCTTTCCGGTAACTCAGATTTGTTCCGATTCAAAGCATGTTATGTTACTCACAAGATGTACTTTAGAGGGCATGTGTTACCCAGTATCCTAACCCGGCTATATTGGACTGATCACGCCAAACCAACTCGACTGTTGTCAAGTAGAATGACCATGGAGCAAAGGCTATAGGACCCAAAGATAGAGTTCAGACAGTTATACGAGACTCGGATTGGACAGAGTTAATAGACAGACAACGCAAGATGTTAGAAATATGGAAATTAGCTTGGATGGAATAGGGTCGGCATAGTCATTTTCCAATATAGATAAGATGCTAGAGGGATGGTATAACAAAATAAAACATAGGGTTTGAAATGTCTATTTAAATGGATTTTCATCATGAGTAGTGTAAATGAGGGATCGACATAAGTGATGGTGCCTAGTTTAGCATTCTAGGAATGAAGGATCGACATATAACTATAAAGTAGATTGATCGGCGTAAGCATTCAGGGAATAGAGGGATCAACATAGTTCTATAAAGTAGGTGGATCGACATACATTTGTAAAGAAGGATTGGTTGGCATGGTCCAATGTACATGGGTCGGTAAAGATAACTTTAGAGTAAATTTGAACCAAAAATCAAGTAAGAATTCGAGCTTCACAAATCCAATCATCATGAAACTTAAGATACGATCACATTCAAGAATGAAGAGGCTGCCATAGGGGTCATTGCCCCAAATTCAACACATGGAGCGATCGGTACAATATCTATTTATTGATATTTGGGCCTAGCGCTCCCTAAGGTGGGCCCATATGGATGAAGAGGTCATGTTGCCAAAATTCCAGTCAGATTGGTGGTCGCCTTCACCTACAAATATAGGTTTAGAGGGTCATTATGAGTATCTTTATGTTGTTGGTTAAATAATACTATTATTGTAATCAACTTCCTCTATTACTCTCCTGTTTTTTACCGTTTCTTACTGTAATCAAGGTTATTGTGAATCAATAAAGAGATTATTAAAATGGACATAGGTAATTAACGCCGAACCACTATAAATCCTGTTTTTCTTGTTGTGTGCTAAGATTTTCTTGTTCATTTGATATATTGCTCCATTTAATTTTTTTTTTCATTTATTTCACTAGATAAATCTATTCTTGGGTGTTTATGGCCAATTTGGTTGCAAGAAATTTAATAACAAAAATGACCTTACCATCGACGTCTTTAGGCCGCATGAGATATTTCAATGGAACATTTCATTTAATCAAAATTTGTTGGAAACATTTTAAATCGTTATATGAAACTTATTAATATTAATATAATTAATTATGTGAGCAATCAGATCAAATAAATGGGATAACAATGAAGAATATTCGTCTAAATGCATTTATAAATTCTTAACTTATTCTGGTACCACCATTTTTCACTATTTTTAACCTATTTGGAAGATGAACGCGACAGGAACTAAAATTTACATATGGATCGTGATGCATGAAAAATTAAATACTATTAGCAACTTAAACTTTAAACTAATAAACAATCTAAATCATAATCCTGCTATTTTTTACAACATAGCCCTCGAAACTAACACACCTCTTTTACGATTGTCATTTCACTCAATATATAATCCATAAAGTCTTTTAATATTTTTGGACTTGACACAAATAGTACTATATCATCTCCATATGAATATTGGACAAGCTTTAGATTCAAATATAATAAAATTACTAGAAAAATTCTAGACACTTCATATTCTACAAGATTCTAGGTCTTTGTTTTAAGCGTAACCAAAGAATATTTAATAGCTCTTATAAAAACTCCTTAGGAATCCTGTATGTTATTGCCTAGAAAATTCCTCTTTGGATAGGTGTTCGCATTGGCCAATCAAATTGGAAGGCATGCTTAGATGAGACCAAGGAAGACTTTGCAATTCACTCAGGCTTCTCGCTACTTATGTGTAATCACAACATCAAAAACTAGATCACTCAAGTCCATTATTGCATCCTCGCATTACACCATCTTCGCATCACCAAGTCTATTATTACAGCTCTTCAATGCAGCAGTTCATTATTACCAATCCCTCCTTCATGCATGCTGTAGTTCTCTGTTCCATGTTCAGGCCATGCTTTCCTTTTTCCTTCATCCCCAATCTCAATACTAAAGTACTTATAGTGGACAATGAAGCTCGACAACTCACCTGGATTATATCTCGAAAAACACTACACCTCATGTTGGCCATCCGTTAATAATGATAATCATAACTATGGAAATTAATTTGTTCAAAAAATCACTTGTTCACCATAGTTGTGATAGTCTTGCTCGCCCTGTAGTTCTAGCATACTCTATCCAAATTCTGCCTGCAAACATCAACCAAGAATAATGCATATATATGCAGTCTATGTCATGTATGCCCCATGCCGACAACCATGTGATGTTCTTCACAATAGACTTTGGTTCCTCTCTCACATTGAACAACATGCCGGCCATGCATATCTCCATCGGTTTCTTGCTCAAGTCGATAGATTTCATCATTATGCTTAAGGTTCAGCTACACTATTGGAAAATATTATTTCTTACTTGCGCACATGCCATGCACTTAACATTTAGAACTTGAACTTTTACATGCATACATGTGAGTAGACCTCACAAGATCCTTGCATTCTTGAAAATCATCATGCATTCAAGCGCACTGTCCGTAGCATCTTATTCTTGTTTGCAAATCCCTCGTATGCGCGAATCTTGAGGTGGTCCCCAGCATCGCAGCTCATCAATTTGCAAGCAGCAGTGGTCCTTTTTTGACTAGAAGCATCTTTACTTATATTTAATCATGTACATAACACTCTCATCTACTTATTTTCGTACCGATCGATCATCTGTGGGATGATCTTTCTACATATGTTGGAATCTATGGAACACCTGCATGAATATGTATTGTTTTGATTATAATTGAATATAACTCAAGTGCTCTACTCTTATTAGTGGACAACTCTTTTATTAAAAAATATTTTTTTTGGGTTATTCTTTAGACTTAATATAGAATATTATTATAGAGAGTCTAGATTTTGAGGAACTTGAGTAAGCAGATTAGTAACATCATTTTATATAGAGATTTGATAATACTTTTTCGGTTAACCCTATAATTCATGATATAGAATATTATGAAGATTGAGTGTAATTTATGAGCATTAAAATGATTGAGTAACACACGGTGGTATATGATGAAGTTGTTATATTTATTCAATTATTCATTATAAATAGATGTCACTCATATGAGAGAAAAAGGATAATGGGATAATATTTATATGAGGTGATACTCATGGTGTTGAGCAAGATCATGGATTTGAGTTAGATGGTTACCTATATATGTAGATACTATGTGTCTATCTATCATGATATATTCTTGGTTATTGGTATTGGCGTGATCTGATGGCTAGCATCCATCCTAATGGACTGATATCGGGGTTGTGCCCCAGATTTGTGACACATTATAGTACTTATAGCTTAGTGGAAAACCCTTTGCCCCATGTGTCACCTAGGCTAGTAGTCTATTACCATAAGGCTGGAGGCGGGTCGTGATTGGTAGTCCTCAGGTTGACGAGAACATTGGTGGATACTGTCACAATTCCATGGAAGTAACTGAAGACTATAAAAGCATATCCGAGTGGACAACCCGTGTGCTCCTGAAGCAAGCAAACGACCATTGGTCTCCCTTCTAGTTCTAGCAGAGTGGTAGATTGGCATATATTATTGGTATAACTTGCCTAATTATGAATATGGGTAGGCAACCTACAGGTTGAAGTATGACTCTACTTGGGACCTTGTGTCTGCTGTACAGTCAATTCCCATCACCATTTATTTCTATGAGGAGACGAGATTATACATGTGATAGGTATCAAGAGTATAGTGGATTTTTATATCAGTTATTATATATGATTTTACTAATAAGTGGCCTATATATATATTAATTGATAATGGTATTTTATTATTGAGATTGAGGATATACTTACCGTACGTTAGCCTGACTATACTTGATGATATCTCAAGAATTGATGTTTTCTAAATTTTGATATGGATGATTCAACCATTTGATATTAATTCTATGATTCCTTATTTTATGTGATTTCATATGGGTAATGATATCTTTATGCATAGTTTTACGTTATAATCATTTTGTGATTTTTTGAAATTGTTTATAATTATATAGCATGCATACATTATGATATATATATATATGTGTGTGTGTGTGTGTGTGTGTGTGTGTGTATTGACACCAACATTTTGACGTATTCTGACCCATGTGTTATCTACATAATGCTTGGTTAAGTTCGAGACATTTCTGGCTCTGGGACAGAGATCGGCTTGAGTTTATAGGCATAAAGGAGGCTAGTATTCAGTACTATTGCATTTTGTATTATATAGTCTTATATGTGAATATCCTAGTGTTGTAATTGGACATACCTTATATATTTTACATTATATCTTGTCACTACGATATTGACTCAGTGTTGTCTATCATTTATTATATATATGTACTATTTTGCCCTAGAGCCAAACAGGTTTTGTTATTTTATAACGATACTATACACGTTTAGGTGAGTTATTTATTTTATGTTGAAATATGTACCAATGTTAGCCCAAGAGAATATTTATGTGTGTACCCTATATAGCCTCATTCTTCATATTATCTGACAGTATTACATAGTAATGCTCTTGGAAAGTATAAATATAAAGGTGGGGTGTTTCAAGCTCACTTAATTGGAAAATATTCGAAAGTTTCTTATTTGGTTTGTATGGAGGGAGAAAGGTAATTAATACACCCATACCTTTGCATATACAACTTTCTAGTAAAGTCTCTCCTTATAGAAGGACAAGACCTACATGGAGAAGGTGGCCTATGCGAGTGTAGGTTGTAGCTTATTGTATGTTATGGTTTGCACTAGGCCTGACATTGCACATGATGTTGGATTGGTTAGTGTGTGTTATATAAATATGGAAAATCTACGAAAGATGCATTGAGAGCAGTGAAGCATATTTTACGATATCTCAGAGGAACTTCAAACCATGGGCTTGTTTTTGGCAGCAAAGATAAAGATTTCAGCTTGATTGGATTTACCATTGATTGAAATCTATTAGTTAGAGAGTGAGCTTACAGACGATAGTTGCTTTGTCTACTACGTAAGTAGAGCTAATAGCCTTTGTTAACGCGGCTAAGGAGGTACTCTATTTAAAGTAGTTGACGTATGAGTCAACCTTAAGTTATGTATTTACCATTGATTGAAATCTATTAGTTAGAGAGTGAGCTTACAGACGATAGTTGCTTTGTCTACTACGTAAGTAGAGCTAATAGTCCTTGTTAACGCGGCTAAGGAGGTACTCTATTTAAAGCAGTTGACGAATGATTTAGGCTTCATATATGACGGAGTTAGGGCGGATTGCGATGGTCAAAGTGCAATTTACTTAGCTAAAAAAATCTGGTTTTCAGTTCAAAGATGAACAATATAGAGGAGAGGTTGTCCTTTCTTGGCTCGATGAATGAAGAAAGACTAGTTCATCTTTAGAAGGTTCACATAAAGGAGAATGCAGCATATATTTTACTAAGTCTTTGCTGTTGCAAAGTTCCAGCATAGCTCAAACTTGATCCGCTTGTTAAGTTGTTAGGTACCACATGTTGGAACATGAGGAAAATGAGTTCATAGATGGTGACATCTGCTTCATTGTAGAAATTGATAGGTCCTATATGTACAGTGTACTTCCAACACTTTATTCGCGGGTGATAGTCATATCGGAGTTCTTTAACAAAGTGCATTGGGTGAAGGCCATACTGAAGCGCATTGGGAAAGTATCCATTTTGCCTTGTCCAAGAGTTGCTTAGAGTATGAGGATTTAAGTGGAGTTGGTAAGTTTGCATGGAAATATAGTATCAAGATAGAGACTGTTAGATTTTGGTGATACAATACTTCCATATCAAAGAGGATTTGAAGATATTTGAGTCAATGTGAATTACGACTCAAATTTATTGCCTCTCTTAATGCATTAAAGAAGGAAAGAATTATTTAAATGAGAGTGATTTATTTTAAAATATAGAATTAATCAATAAATTCCCTAATTGGTTGATTAAATAAGGTACTTTATTAGGTGCATGCAAATTGGACGAAACTAGAAAAATCAAATGGATTAACATTTCATATATGAATAGGAGAATTGATGAGGCATTGGTTTGTTATCATAAATCAATTACTTCAACCCTACGCAATAATCTCTATATAAAGATAGTCATTCATTAGAGATTAACATCATCATCTCAAGTCGTATTTCTTCATTTTTTTTCTTCTTAGCCTCCATTATCAATCTTGTAATTTTATTTTCTCAAGAAGTAATAATATCTTCTCTTCTTAAAGTGGATGTGCATAATCTCATTAAAGTGGAAGCACTATAAATCTTGTGTGTGATTTTCTAATCTGTTTGTGCACTTGTGATATCTTTTTTTGTGATATAGTTTTTTGTTTCTTCTAACTCACCATCAACATGATCATATTATTTTAGCTTCATTTGGGTTGTTAAACCAAAATTTCCCCAACAGTTGTAAATAGTTATTTGAAGATGGCAGTGGCATATTGAGATGTAACTACTATCCATCATGCAAAGAGCTAGAACTTGCCCTTAGAACTGGGCCACATTATGATCCAATTGCATTGACAATCTTGCAGTAAGATCAAGTTGGAGGCCATGAAGTGTTTGCCAATGGCACTTGGCAAACTATTAAATGTATAAGAGGTGGCCGAGCTAGTAATCAATATTGACGACACATTTATGGTATATACAATAATTTAGCTCTTATTGTTTTGTATTTAGTTAACTTAATTCTCATTTACTTAATATTTGTTTTAACTCAGAATCAAATGGTTTATTATATTAGTATCCCACTTATAATATAAATTCACCTTGTAGTTACTAAACAGGTAGCAAATAAAATTTATATATATAAATATATATGTGTGTGTGTGTGTGTGTGTGTGTGTATGTATATGTGTGTATGTATATGTGTCACTTGTAAACATGTATCATGGAGATAAGTTAGAATATTCAATGAAAACAAGAGAAAAATACTCTTTTATGTCTAATCAGTCATAACATGGCTTCAGCAGTTTCGCTTGGAACAAAAGAGATGGAAGCTATCTTAATAGGGCCATGTGTTCTTTGGTCTTATTTTGGATTTTTTTTGGATTTTTATGCTAATTTTGATAGGCTAGCCTAGTTAATCATAAATTTTAAACATTATATGTGAATGTTTTTGCAAAAAACACATATAATTAAGAAGAAAACAAAACGTAATAATTAGCTATGCATTGTCTTTCATAAAAAAAAGTGATAATTGAATTTACATAACTTATAAACTGAAATTAAAATTACATAGACAAAAACTTCTATTATTATCAATTTATTAGCTAATATATTATCATTACATAATTTGCTTTATGATTTTAGTTCTTCCTTTATTTAGGCTCTAACAAATGGAACCTATAAGAGTTACCTTTGTCGAGCAGTGGTGAATCCTTATAGACAAAGAACATTTATTGCCTTAATCTAAGTCCAAAAGCTGATAATAAAATTAAACCACCAAGCATACTATGCTCAAACTCAATGGTTGGAATGTATGTAGTAAGTATTCTCAAACTCAATGGATGGAATGTATGTAGCACTTTCATGGTCTGAACTTTTAGGGCATCTCCACTGGTGTTATTATTCGCTGAATATGTAGAAAAAAATCTCCGGTCGTAAAATTAAGATATCGAATTCAACTAAAAGTTCAAGATCCAATTCAAGGTTCCGAACTGGGCTTGGGCGTCCATTTAATGGGCACCCAAAAGCCTGGCGCCCATTAAGTGGGCGCCCAAGCCCCCAAATTGTGGGGGTGCCAGGCTCCCATTTTATGGGAGCCTGGCATCGGGCTCCCATAAAACAGGAGCCTAACTTCAGGCGCCCATTAAATGGGCGCCTGAACCCTGGAGTTCAGACCCAAATCCAGGGATGAATATTCACGGCTCTGAATATTCAGCCCTGAATGGACTGGAGATCCCCACCCAAAAGCACTATAGAGCAGGCACAAGAACACTACTAAATTTCTAAAATTGGATTAAAAGTAACAAAAATATGAGAAATTTACCATAAAACTTCACTATTGTTGTCTTTTATAAGTTCACGGCCTATTTGCACCAATATCTTTTGTTGTTTCATTTGACTGCTTCCCAATTTAAATTTGAAGCTATATAAATATATATATATGTGTGTGTGTATGTATACAGCAATTTTTCATGTTAGTGGATTTGATTGATAGAAGGGCGTATGTAAATTCTACCATGTAATAACTTTTTATTATTTACAAAGTAGATTACAAATAGGCTGCTCGTATATTGATATAATGTTAATTTCTATGCTGTATGCAATCATGATAATGAAATAAGTAAAATTATACCAAAGGCTACTGAAATAATTTGTAAGCAACTAAGTTTATCATTAAATATACCAACTAATACGAAATACTTACTAGTAGCTTCAAGACATAAAAAAGACAAAGATTCAATTATTTCTAACATTTTGTATAGAGAATTCCACCCAAATCAAACTAAAATCATAAATCAACATGATAAACCAAGTATACGGTTTTATCATATAAATATCCCAAAAATGTAGACATGCATAAAAACAATAAAAAAAAAATCAAATTTGAGAACAAAAAATTAAGATGGATATAGGAAAAGCGAATAACCTAGCAAGTTGTGTGACCAAGCAGACTTCGATGCAACCAGGAAGTTTAAATTGTGAAATCTAGAGGAGCATTACAAGAGCTAGTGTAGCGACGTCGCTGACTGCATCATTCAATTGGGATAAGGCAGTTGAGCGAGTTGTGGTTTGTACTTAGGGTTTTTTGTGCCGATGTTGTTCCTAAGAGGAGACTGCCTAAAAACCGGCCCTAGCAAAGGCAAAGATAGAGGCCGAGGTAGAGGTAAAGATAGTGGTGGAGGCGGATGTTGCTACGTGAATATAGATGAGGAGAACTCAATTGGTGTTATGGAAGAGGGAAATGAAATTTGTTGGAAAAAGTAAATTATGAAACGGGGGACCGATAAAAATTGGAGAGTTTGCATTCGACACTGGACTGAAGTAATTATCTAACAACCTTTGTTAAAATAAAATAAAATAAAATAACAACATTCAAATAATAAAAACCATACTATTTTGTTGTTAATGAGTGCTTTTCTCGTAGTGCAAAGCCATTGCCAATTAAAGAAGATAATTGATATACAAGACTAAGAACCTACAACACTTCCCTATTCTTTCCGATGTATGCACACTTCCTTTGTACTATGATATTGTTCAATTACATTATCAAAGCACTTATTCCAACTCCCTGAAGTTTATTTAGGATCACGAATTGATCTTAATAATTTACATGGCTATCTTTTGCTTCCACTGACCTCAAAACACTTGGGTTGTGACATATAAACAATCTGTGATATCCCGGAAATTTTTGGCAATATCAATTTAATAATCTGTGTTAAAAATTAAATTAATTTGATAATAATTTTTAATAAGATTTGAATGGATTTAATAATCTTCTTTTAAATAAATATTTAAGTCATAATTTATCTTTTAAACGCTAATTTAAATTGTTTCTATTTATAATGTATATACATATATATTTGTATAAATTGTAAATAGTTAATCTTTGTTTTAAATTTAATAAATAAAGTTATGTTTCTAATTCTAATATTTTTGGGTAAATTTGGAAATTTGATTTAATTTAGTATTTAGCCATTAAAAAGATAATCATTTGTTTTATTTACTCGAGATAAAAGTTTATTTGTTTAAAAGTATTCTAGCCTAAGTCTAAATTTAAACAAAAGTTTGTTCTATTTTCTTTTTAAATATAATTTGATTAAATAAGTAATTTATTAAATAAGAGACAATTTATTTAATAATGAGTTTTGTTAATCATGTAATATTTTTACAAATGGGGATTGCTATTTCAAATTTATTTATATAAATAGCTATAATTTGAAAGATTAAAGGTAAGTCTTTTAAAAATGTTAATTTAAAATAAACCTTATTTATATTAACACAAGTATAAAAATAAAAGAGAAATAAAAGGAGCTTTATAACATGTGCTAAGTAACAAACCATTACAAGTGATAAACAACTTTATATCTATGAACATCAAGTATGAAGCAAGCCAGGTTTGTGTAAAATAAAACAAATAAAAAAGTAAGGCCTGTAGGTAGTTATGTAGAGCAAGCAAAAGTAAAGTAAAGTAAGGTATATTTATAGCTGTAAATAAGTATGCAAGCAAGTATATTATCAAAGTAAAATAAATATCTACCAAACATAAAAAAAGGCAGGTAAGAAAAATGTACAAAATAAAATATCTGAACATAAAGTACAAAACATATGCAGGCTAAAGAGTAAACAGAATAAAAAGAAGAAGACAAGTATGAAAACATAAAGTAAAAGCAAACCAGGCTTTGGATATTTGTATGTTGACTGTAAAGCTTAGAAATTAAGGCAAGATCAAAGTAAATAAAATATCTATGAATAAAAATGAGTAATAGGAGACATTAAGTACATTAGCATTAAATGATTCCATTTCTTAGCAGCTAACAAAGTCATTTCAAATTGTTTTAACATCATTGCAGCCTCCTAATACAGAAATCTTGCCTGATACAAACCAAAACAATAGTACCTGCATCTGCTAACCCAGATATCACCTTCCCCTGTAATATTTTCTTCTATATATACATATCTTCCAGTTCCTTTTGTTTATCAAAAATAAGAAAAACCAGAGAATAAGCAACCATATCCATTTTTACAAACTTAAACAACTTCATACAACAATTCAATCAACTTCGCAAACCTGAGACTGCATTCTTTCAAATCTGAGAACAACTTCCTCAAAACCAGATCAAAGACTTCATTTTTTTTAGCCATTAGCCTGTAATCATTTGCAAAATCGAGAGCCTGTGCATTATTCGTTTTTAACCTGAGACCAAGCAATTCATGTCAGTTTCAAGCTTTTTCAAAATCAAAACCAGAGGCTCTGTGTTCATCAATCTAATGTGAGTAAAACCTTTTAATGACTTAAGTTTTAAATATAGTTGGATGTTAATATCTAAAAGTATGTTTGTGTGAATATTCATATGTGCATTGCTCTGTGTATGGTGAAAATTGATATCTGCATATTGATACCCTGTAAAATATACCTCTGTTTATAGGATTTAAACTCAGATTTAATTCAAAAATTCATTACTTCTCAATCTATTGATTGTTAGGATAAAGTATCTAAACAAAATAAGTTTGTTTGAGTATAAAGTAAATTCTTAAATTTTTGTAATTAAGAAAAATAAAGCAAATTGTTCTGAAGATCTTAAGATCAGTTAATTCTTAATACAAGTTATATTTCCAATATCCTAAATTTTCAATTTAAGTATATGAACTGGATGCTAAATCAAAACTCTGATTTTTAAAACTAGAATTACATTTTTTAGTTAAGGATTGGAGGTGCGGCCTTGTGTTGTACGGTTTTTGGTTTCTTGGGGATTGTTGGTGATCTATGCGACTTGAGATGGTCGGGTTGTGCGAGGTGGTGGAGGAGCTTACCGAGGTGATGGGAAAAATGGCTGATGGTGATGGAATTCATCGAGGAGGTTGCTGTAGTGGATTTTTGTTTGGAACCCTAGTTTAACTAGGCTATGTTGTTCGATCAACTTCGGGTGCTACAGTGGACCGAGTGCATCGTGCTTTTGGGGATGGGTAGGAGGATGATAGTCGAAGCGGTGGCCGGAGTTGGGTGGCCACCGGTGGTCAGAGCGTCGAGCAAGTGGTGTTGACAGGTTTCGAGAGGAACCTGATTTTGTTTCCAGGTGGAGTTTCGAACTCGATTTAGTTTCAGGTTGTCGTGATGACTTTGGGTGGTCGTGTTCGTATCAGGAGATGATCGGCGATGGGTTGAAGTTCTGGTGGGTGGCCGGAGGTGGCTGGAGCCACGGTGAACGTGCACCGTGCCCATTGAAGTGCTGGGGCAATTGTGGTTGGGTGCAGGGTTTTTGCCTCGGGAAATACTCGGGTCTCTCGAGTGTGTGACTCGAAGCAGAGGGAGGGATGACTCAAAGTAAATGTTGGTGGGCTCGAGTCAGTGTTTGTTTCAGACATTGTAAAACCTGGAAGCATAAATTTGATTTTAAACAAATTCAAATGAAACTTAAGAAATAAATAATAGATTTAAACAAGTTTAGATCCAGTTAAAGTATGAATTCAAATTTATTCTTGAATTCAAATCTGAAATAAAAATAAAGTTTTAAAACAATTAAATGTGGGGTTTTCTTTCAGGTTTAAAAGCCTGACAATTTCAGATTTTGAAATTTAATTTAAAATTTGAAACAAAAATTTAAACTGTGTTTTAAAACTAAAATTTCAAATTATAGATTCAAATGAACTTTTGAATCTAAGTTTTTAAAAATGAATTTGGATTTTTAAATCAAGAATTTAAAACCAAATTTTTAAAAGTAAGTTAAACCAAAGTTTAAATTCAAAGTTAAACTAATGAATTCAAGTTTTTCTTGAATTCAAATCTGAATTTTAAATCAGTTTTTAAATCTAAATATATAAACCAAGTTCAAATCAAATAGTTTTTTTTAAAAGTAATTTGTTTTCAACTAAATATTTGAATTGGTTTTTATAAAAAAAAATTAATGGAAGTTAAATAAATTGTTTTAACTTGAAATTGCAAGTTAAAATATTAATGTATTTTGGAAATTTAAATTTATATAAAGATTTAAGTAGTTGAATTTAAAGGGCTTTTCTTATATAAGTTTCATATGTAAGTAATAAATGTTATTTATATTTATTTAAAAGATTATAAACTGAATTTAAATTATAATCATTTTGAATCTTAAATTCAAAATGGAATTTGAATTTAAATTTAAAATGTAATGTTCTAATACACTCTAATATTAATGAAGTCATTAAGAAAGAAATAAATTATCTTAGGAATAATTAAGATATTTAAATGATTTAATGAATAAGTTAATTAAGGAATGACTTATGTATTTAATTTATAAATTAATAATTTAGATAAATTTATAATTAGAAATTAATTAAGAAAGTAAATTAAGAAATATTATTTGTTAATGAAGATAATTAACTAAGGATTTTTAATTAATTAATTAATGTGATTAATGTTGGTAATTAATTAGATTAATTAATTTAGATAATCTATTGTAAATTGTTAAGTGTAATTACTTGAAAAAAGGGTATTAAGAGGTTAATTACTTATTGTAATTAATTTTGATAAAATGATTAATTTAAGTTAATTAATTTAGTTTAATTAATTTAAGAAAATAATTTGATATATTGATAAGTGTAATTACTTAGTGTATTTAATGGAGCATAATTACTTAAGGAAGTAATTAATGTTAATTACTGAATGCAATTGGTGAAAGATGATGTGTTAATGAAGTAATTTGGATAATTACTTTTGTAATTAATCAAGGGATTAATTAATGGAGATAATTAATTATGGGATAATTAATTTATTAATATAAGTAATTAAGGGTAGTTAATTACTGGAATGTTATTAATCAAGGGTGATTAATAATTGAGTTTAACTAAAGATTGATCGCTTAATGTAAATAATTTAAATAAAGTAATTAAAATTAAATCTGAATTAGAAATCATTAATTAATATAATTAATGAAGTAATTAAGAATTGATTAATTGAGAAATAATTAATAAGGTGGGGATTAATTTATATAATTAATTAAGAATAAATGTAATTATTCATATTAAAATAATAAATGAAGTACTTAAATGTTAATTACTATAAATGATTTAGAATAATTCATTTGAGAAATTAATTAAAGACCAAATTACTTATTGTAATTAGAGAATCATTAATTAATGGTTGTATGAGCAGGTTTTATAGATGAAGTAATTAGTTTAATTTACTTTAAATTAATTAGAGATAGAAGTAGTTAATTTAATTCATTTTAAATTAATTATAAATGGTACGATTATAAATCATTGCTTATGGATGAATGTTATTGATATTTCATTTAATGATTGTGATCTCAGATATGAGATGAGTAATATCTATATGATATGGATTCTTGGTTTAAGTATGATAATATTAATTATCTGTTTATGATGATTGTAACGACCCGGTATTTTCAACCATTCGCATCCATTGTAAGTGTATAGATAGACACTCATGCCGGAATTGAATTGCTCAAAATACCGCGTTGTAAATAAAATTTTGGCAAACCTCAGAATATACAGTAAATAAAATCACAGATCACAGACACGGAGTAATAATAATGCAGCGGAAGTAAAGAGATAGTAGTTCATGAAGCTACTATATAAAATATAAGATACATCAGGGTTAAATAGGATACAACAGAAGAGTAACAAGTTACATCAGGTACAAATCAGATACGTCACTGAAACACTGGATACTTAAACAAAATAGATGGCTGGATCTTCAAGGAAAGCTCCAACGCTGAAGGTGAATCTTGAATGCTAACTCAATCAATCTGACCCGAGCGTAAAGCAAAACACAAACCCTCGAGTCAGGACATAAATACTTATAAACTGTAAATCAACTCAAGTGAACAGTAACAAAATGCATCAGTAACTTAAAGGATGCTTAGGACCGCCCATCCTCTAAGGATCCGTTAAACTATTTACTATGTAGTAATATAGCTATATACGGTAGTGTCTAATCAGTAAAGTATAATCATATAGAAAATAGCGTTAAGGGGATGGTGAACCTTAACGCGGTCGGATCTTTAAAACCAAAATCGTAGTAGGCTCGATATAAGGATATGACACGACACGCGAGGCAATGCCAGGGTGGATACACCGTTTGCACTCCCGGACCGGTGGTGACGGCAAGCCAGCGGCTTCCGCCCACCTCGAACAATACCCCCGAATCAAAGTGGCGCCACCGAATCGAATCACAACAGTAATAGAATAGTTTCCGATGGAGCATGCTCGATGAAAGGGTGCGACCCTTTGTGTAGCCCGGTATAGCTCCTGTTTTAGTCATATATGCCAACTCACGGGAGTTGGGTCCACGTAACATACCTCGAGAACGTTGCCACCATCCTACTTCATTCTGGAATCTCCACCGCGTACACAGTTGTTAAAGTGGTTTTCGGTGTTGTCCGACTATAAGACAATATCCGATCCCGGTCTCTTTAACAACCAATTGTTATTATAACCCATGGATATTTATTTCAAATAAATTTATACTTTCAAGACCAAAATATCATACTCATTTCAAAACAATATCACAATTGTATCATTTCCATTTCAAAAATAATTCAATATTATATCATTCAGATAAAACCCAAATTTCAAATCATTGAATATTTCTTTAAATTTATTAAACTTGAAATATTCCTTTAAATTATCATAGCATTTTGGAAATGTTACCTTAAGGAACCATACATTTTTGGAACGTACTACTTTCCACTTTACATTGTATATAATTCAAAGTATTGATAAGCTTAAAATTTTAACATGTCAATTTATCATAGCCTTATAGTTAAATAAACTTTCTTACTGTAATATACAATTTAAACCGAAATTCTTATGTTAAGTTAAAAGCACCTTATTAACTTACATTATTATTACAATAAAGAAACTTTATTATTTTAATCATTTAAAGTATGCCATTCACATAAATTAAAACTTGCTTATCAAATGTACGTTATCAACTTACATTTTATTATTACAGTAAGTAACATTTATCATTTTAATCAATTTAAATACACCATTACATTGATTAAAATCTACGTGTAAAATGTATGTTTTAAATTTTATATTCCTATTACAATAATGAACATTTATTAATTAAATCAATACCACACTACTTAAAACTTTACATGTTTCTTTCTTAATTAAAACTTTACATGTTCTCTCATTAATTAGGACTTTACACGATTCTTTCATTAATTAAAAACTTATACGTTTCTTTTATTAATTAAAACTTATACCTTTCTTTCATTAATTAGGAATTTACATGTTCCTATCATTAATTAGAACATCATACGTTCTTTCATTAATTAAAACCTATACGTTTCTTTCATAAATTAAAACCTATACGTTTCTTTCATGAATTAAAACCTATACGTTTCTTTCATGAATTAAAACCTATACGTTTCTTTCATGAATTAAAACCTATACGTTTCTTTCATAAATTAAAACCTATACGTTTCTCTCATGAATTAAAACCTATACGTTTCTCTCATGAATTAAAACCTATACGTTTCTCTCATGAATTAAAACCTATACGTTTCTTTCATAAATTAAAACCTATACGTTTCTTTCATAAATTAAAACCTATACGTTTCAGATTTATATTACCATTTCACAAATTTAACTAAACTTTCAGTTTATTTAATTAATTTTAACATCTTTAGTTAAAACTCAAATTTCACATTTTCAAGTCAAGTTATATTTTAAAATTTCATTTTCAACAGTCATTTATTCAACCACTTAAATTTATAGAAAATCAATAATTCTTTGATAAATCACTTAAATTCAAATATAAATATATTTATCATATTTACCATTTTCCAAATAAAATTAAAGTCCATTTTATTCATGTAACTTAAATATCATTTTTAGTCAAAATTCCAAATTTCAAACATAAGTTATATTTCAAAATCCAGTTAATCCATTCATAAATTACATTTTAACACATAGAAAAATCATAATTTATTTATTTTAAAACCTTTCAAAATCTATTTAAATCAAATTTCAAAATTTTATATTTTTAAAATACTTAAAATATTCAAAGCACTTTATAGAATAACCACGGGTCTGTATATTGTTTTCTAACCTAGGTCAAGTGATACGGATATGTATCATTTCAATCCGCAGTTTAAAAGGTAAAAATCCGGGTTCTATCATTTCAAACCCGCAATCCCAAGTTTAAATAAATAAATAAAATAACTTAGGCCTATCATTTCAGCCCATAATGATTTTTATCCTAACAGGGAACTTGCAGTGTGATCATATACAGAAATAATATAAACAATGTCAATATCACAATATACAGTCATGTATCAGATGTCAGGTGAAAATTAACAGTTTTAACATGATAATAACATGGTAATAACACGACATAGCATATCATATGATCATCATTAACTTGCATAAACATTTTACATTACTAAACACTTGTCATCAATCCACTTTTCATAAGTATATATGTCAGAGTGAGAAAGACTCACCTTTTTCAAAGCTAGAGACCAAAACAACATACAAGCACGACTCCAAAGGCACGACAAGCACAATTTCACGACTTTTGATTTGAGTTGAAAGATAGCCAAGATATGATTTTGTATCATCAACCCAAAACAAAACAAACCAGACAATATATAAACATTCAACATAAAATAACATTGAAACAATTTTGAAATACAAAGCGAAACGAACAAGATAGATTGGACCTTGCTTCAACCACTTCAATGCTTGGCCTAAGGGACACTTATGCTTAGCTATGATGATGCTTTGGCTCAGGTATGGCATCATATAGGTCAGGTTTAACATCATATAGGCAAGGCAACAAGTGGAGATGAAGGGAATGAGGCAACAATGGTCAAAAACATTGTTTTTAGGCATGTAAGTTGCAATTTGAAGGGTTTGGCCACCATAGATGGCTCGACCATGGTCATGGTTGGTGGAGTAGATGGTGTTGGAGGCATAGAAGAGATGTAGGAGTTTGTGGCTGCGGCTATGGAGACGAGGCCGATCCAAACTTAGAAGAGAAGCAAGGCAAAATTGCATAGAAAAGTAAGAAAAGTAGAAAGAAGAGAGAGATTTACCTAATTTTTTTCTTCAAGGTGGAGGCCATGATTTTTAGGGTTTTGGGGCTTCAAAAATTCGTGAATGACAAGAGGAAGTCGGCTGCAAAGGAATGGCTAAGATGAATTGATGTATTAATGACAGAAGAAACAGCAAAAGAAACGGATAAAACGTTTTTCCGTTTCTTAGCTCTTAACCCTTTCAAATTTCTCATATATATTTATATACATACAAATAACTGAAAATAATTAAAATCTCAGTTAAAATTCGAAAATATAACAGATAAACAAAATATTAAAAATTAAATATTAATTAGATATGATTAAATAAGAAAAATAGCACAGAAAAATGAAAACTAGACTTAAGAATTAGAAATAACTTCAATACACTTTGGAAGAATTTACTTAAATTTAAATACATGTAAAATGAATAAAATAAAGTAAAACACAGCAAATAAAAGTGAGTGCATAAAATAAATAAATAAATTTTAATTATATATAATTAAAATAAGAAAATGGCTTAAAATTGTAGACTGGGCTTTAAAATTAGAAATAAATCCAAATGAACTTTAGAAAATCATCATGGACTTGTAAAATATTTATGACAAATAAAATAACAAAAAGAATAAAAGTGCATTCACAAAAAAAAATTTATTAAATATAATTTATATGAAGAAAATGGCAGAAAATTAGAAAACAGCCTTTTAAAATAGGAAATAAATACAGTAAATTTTGGAAAAATTCTATTATCATTTAAAAATATTTAAGAGTCAAAATATACATAATAAAACATATTATCACATATTAAAATAAAATATAACCAAGAAGAAGTAATTTATACAATTTAAAATAGTCATTGTTAAATAACCCTATATACGCACAATATTGTAAAGGGTATAACTTTCACAATTTACATCCAAATTCAACGAAACGAAAAGTGTTGTTCTTATAATTTTATGTACTTTCATAATAAAAGAAAAAATTTAAAATTTTAAACTTTTAAAATTTTAAGTTGAAAGTCACATTTTGACTATTTTGACCAAAATCAGCATTTTAGGCAAATATTCAACTTACAAAATTTTGGAATTATAACTCATATAAAAATCAAGATTATATTTAAATAATAAATTTAATCATTTCAAATAAGTAAAATAAGTTTTTAAATCAAAATCTTACATTAAAAATAATTAAAATATACAATAAAATAATTACAAATTACAGGGTTGTTATAATGATAATGTGATTATCTATTTTGATATTGTGAATTATCTATCTGTGTGTATATTGATAATATTGAATTGAATTGTTAAGACTAAATAGACAACTTGGTCTTAAAATATACGTTTTGGATTTCGATGAGACCGGGATCGGGTTTCCATATTTGGACATCCGAAAACCACATCGATCCAAATTAACGATAGGTCGTGAATCTGAAGTGAAGATGAAGATTCAGAATGCAAGGATTGTTGTCGTTAACTCTGAGGGTGATTCCAAATTGAGTGTAACGAGATAATGCCTTCGGTTTCGTTCGAACCCAGAACGAACTTGTATGGACTGAATGCTTTCAGAACATCGTCAGGTGAGCGATGAGCATTCTAAGAAATGTTTTCTCTAAAGGTAATCGCAGCCTCAAGCCACATCAACCGACAATGGCTAAAACAGGGGAGGTGCAGCAAGGTTAGGTGGGTCATTGTAACGACCCAGAATTTTTAGTAATTAAAATTTGAATATTTAATTAATTTTAAATATTAATATGTGAAATTTATAAGTCGAATAAATTTTTATTTTGAATTATTGGATTTAATTGAATAATTAAATCGATAATTCAATATGTTAAATTATGGAAATAATTGAAAATTGGGTTAAATATGATTGAAAATGATTTGTAAAATTTTATTTTATCATGTTGAAGTTAGAACGATATTTTAGAACTTTTAAAATCGAATTAAAAGTTAATTTGTGAAAATTGAATATTTTAATATAAAATCGACTAGTGAAAATAGTCAATTTTAGAACAGTCTCAGAATTGAATGAAACTAGTTCCATTGGATCCGTAATAGTTAGTTATTACCGGATTTCAATTTTCGTGTCAATCGGATTTATCGTTTGATCGTGGCAGCTCGAAACGCATCGAATTATTTTTAATTTTAATTTGGCGAGTTAAAATAGCCATTGTTCAAAAAGTCTCGGATTTCGACGAAACCAGTTTCATCGGATCCGTAATGTGATATTATTGTAAGGTTTCAAATTTCGTGTCAATTGGATTTACCGTTTGTCCGGTACAAATTAAAACGCCTAGAAAATCGTTTAAATCGGTTTAATTTAAATTGAACGTTTATTGCCATAACTCGCACAGATGTCCGAATTAGCTTCCGAAAACTATTCCATTGTGTCCAGAACACGGGATAAACCCTACGAACGTCAGTTTCGGCGCGTAAATCGGAGTTTGGAAAATCGAAATGAATAGTGTTCGTTTTTCTCTATAAATAGACCATGAGCCTTCATAAATTAAAAAAAAAAATATTAGGTTTTAGTAAACCCTAGCCGCCTCCTATATTATGAACGGCCAAAATCTTGTGACCTTCCTCCCTCAAAATTTTGCAATCCATCCACTTATAGCAGAAATCTCCAACTACTAAATCGAAGAGCACGAAGAGATCTTCAAATCCATACGGAGTTGATGGGTTTTGGAGCAACGTGGTCGCCAGATTTTGACCGTTTATTGGTCGCGTTCGTGCACGAATGCCGAGGCCATGGAGGGCCGAGCTCCACGCTATCTTGGCCGAGTGTCGTTCTTGCCATGCTCTTCGAGATGGAGTAGTTTGATCGTGTTCGTGTTGCACGTGAAAATCGAACCCTAATTTTCGAAAATGGGTTCATGTGCGTTCGGCAACCTGGAAGAAAGATACGCGTGTGGGAAGAAGGGAACGTGCGGTCGTGATACAGGGGTTTGGATCTGAGGGGTGAGATTTGTTGTAGGTTAAATAATATAAAAATAAAATGTTGTAATTGTTTATATAAATACGTGTAATCTTAGAAAAATCATAACTTTTTCGTACGAGGTCAAAAATGCGCGAAACCAGTTGCATTGGAATCGTATGGACGAGCACTACGCGATGAAATTGGATTGGAGTCGTTTGGAGTTAGTGAGAATTTTGGGTAAAATTAAACGTCCGTTTAATTTTATTCGAAATAAATCGCTAAAACGAAATTGAAATCAAGGTGAGAACTTCTCACTCAATCGAATCAGTTTCGATTTTAATTTTAAATAGTTAGATTTAAAATATTTGAACGCATGTTTGAATAATGATTGTTATCTATTGATTGTTAAAATAGACATTATGCGCCGTTAGTAAGCGGATGTTATTTATTAAAAACATATACCGCGAATATTTCATAAATAGTGAAATTGGTATTATATATAATAGCAATATATATATATATTGGCATATGTATATATTGGAGTTATTGATTTCCCGTATTTTTTAGCGGATGAGACCCTATTGCGCCGTCTATTAAGCGGATAATATTTTAAATCCCATATACCGCGATAATTCCGTACTGGAGCGGAATTGGTATTGTGCTAATGTTTGTGGATGCAGAAAAACAGGTTGGAGGGATCCAACTGGATTCCTCAACAGTATTTATTTGATTTCAGATATTTTGATATTCGTTGATTATCATATCGATATATGATATCGTTGTTGTCGTGATTGACTATTTGGTGTGTAGCATCATTGAACCAAATTTTGGGATTTTAAAATGATTTTAAAGTGATTTTTGAAAGTATACGTTTATAAATTATTTTTGGAATTGATCCATTTTAAATGAATAAACGTTATAGTTTTTAAAGTTATAAAAACTATGATTTTTGAGAAATACGATTAAAGATTTATTTTTGAAAAAATAAGGTTAATGATTTTATAAAATAGTTTAATCGAGATTTCTGAATGTATTGTAAAAAGTTTAAATATAGGATTTATAAAATTGATTATTTTGTAAATCAAAAGGATAAAATTATAAAGGAATTTAAAGACGTTTTAAAAGAATAATATAAACTGAATTATATTAAGAGATTTATAAATGGATATTTATAAATTGAAATATTGAAATTATAAAACGAGTTTTTATAAGTGTTTGAATGAAGTGAAAATGGATTTCATAAGTGAATGGAATTTATAAAATTATAAATGGTGAAGTTATGAATGAAATTTATAAATAGTAAGATTTATACATTTTGTGAAGTTATTTGAAGAATAGATTTGGTTAAATAAATGAATCTTATAAGTTATAAGATTTATGATTTGGAAAGTCTTTAAAAGAATGATTTTGTAAAATAATCGTTTTATAAGTATTTAACTTATAATATGAACTTTTAGTTTATAATTGAGTTATAAACTGGAATAGGTTAATAAAGGAATTTATAAAAGGAAGTTGCTATAAAATAAATAGAAAAGGAATTTATAAACGTTGTTTTATAAATCCGCACACGACTTATTTTGATAAGTAAATTGTTGAAACCTATTAATGGAGTTATATTCACATTTTTGACTGTGAATGATACTTTAAAATAAAATGAATAGAAATGATGAAATTTGTTAATGTAGTATATTCACGTTTTTGAATAGTGACTAATATGTTAAAGAAAATGTTTAGATTTGATGTTTTAAATTGAATTAAAACGATCTAACGATGTTTTTAATTGTGTTGAGATTCAAAATCATAGATTTCAACATTCATTGTTGAAATAGACGTTTTCGAGAAATAAAAGGAAATGGTGGACTATAGCACTATCGTTATAGTAAATGATTTCCGAAAGGAAATGCTTTGTATAGTATTGGGATTTATATATCTATTTTAATTTCGAATCCCTATACTAGTGATTTTGGGTTGTCGTAACGATGTTTTACGCAACATTCGTTTAGGCCCAAATAAATATGTTTAAGAGAATGATTTCCTTAAAGAATGAAATATATACTTAATCTCGATTTAAGTATATTGAATATTTTCCAAGAGTTGAAAATAAATAAAATTTGTGAATTACTTATGAATAAATAAGTATGGAAATGTTTTCCAATATAAAGTGAATATTTTGAGAATTTATCTTTCTGAAGATAAATTGAAATGAATAATTGAAATCGTATATGCATGGATATTGTGAAATATAAATTCACTATGGAATTTATGAATGAAAAGGAGAATTTGTTTAAAAATAAATATTGATTTATTTTTGAAGTGTGAAATTATATATCTTGTAAAGATATTTTGGAAAATAAATAATTTGGAAAATTATTTGGAAACTGGTGATGTGTGCATATCCATTGATAGTTTAATAACCGACTATCAATATTTCCCTTTGAATGGGAATTTGATGTGATTTGTTTGAATTTGAATGCCACACTTACTTTTGAATAAGCGCTCACTATTCGGGTTAACCGGGAAAGGACCATGGGGTCGTATAACCCATTCCGAATATGTGATACGTCGTTATGAATTGCATTTGATGACCGGTGTTGAAGACCGGGTATTTGCGAAAGCGATAGGATGACCTATCGATTGTCTCTGCACTGGGTAGCTCCTGGTATAGAGATTTCCCTAAGTGATGGGAAATTCGAACGGGATTGTGAATACCCGGATTGCAAGGGCTTCGTGAGAAGTGCCTTCGGTTCTGTTCGAGCCCGGAACAGACTTGTATGGATTGTATGTCTGACATTACAAATTGAGATATAAAGCAGATTTCTTTCAAATATATTTCTATTGGTGGCGGAGAATTTATTCTTTTAGCTTAACACCCTTCTCTGAGACGTACGAGCTCAGAGGTTATGTAGTTGAAGGTTATCAGCAATATATTCCCAATTTGGTAATGTGACATGTTGAGTGTTGCCGTGAAATGATCATTGTGTTGATTATTTGTGATAGGATCGTTTATTTGATCGTCTATCTTGGTGATCATTTCTATGATCATTTGTTGACCCAAAGCATGGCTGTAACGACCCATAATATTTTAATAGTTTTGAATGGTTTTATTTTCATATTTAATTCAATTTTGAGAAAATTTTAAATAATTGAATTTTGAAATAAAAATTTTATATTTAGAATACGTATATGAAGATACAGCAAATAGTGAATTTTCACTTAATTATGGGAGTTTATTTTTTTTTGTATAATTCTATTTCAATCTATATCGGTTAAATATTGCTGATAAAAAAAAAATTATTCCTAAGCCTGAATATTTTTACATAAGAAAATTCTAAATCATAGATCCTTCATTTTTATAATAATATCCGTTCCCCCTTTTGCTCTCCAAACTATGGTAACAAATTTGCTTTAATTTTTCTGCTGAATCAATGTATCAAACGTTGATATTTCATTTATTAGTCCACCGTCTACGTTATTTATGGACACAAATGTATTTCAATATCTCTTCATATACCATTCCTAAATATCCTCCTCCAGATCCGTGACCATCTGATTTCTTTTGCGTTTCGAATTTTAAACGTGCATAAATCAATTGTCTTCATATTTGTCAGCTAAATAAATGGGTGATCGTTGCTAGTACATAAAAATTTGTTTTATTTCTGCCTGAATTCCGGGCTAATTTTTCACCGTTCCTTTCGTTTCACTTTAATTGCTTTAATAAGTATGTCAATGGACAGACGTTACCATTCTCATCATTACAGTTTATTTCATATGGTACGTTTCTTCGTTTTTTTTTCTCTATTCATTTCTTTTATTTGCCTCTGTCTGCTCCTTTATCCCTTCCTTCCGTTTCAAAATTCAAACGTGCTGTCCATTCTTGGCATAAATTATTTTCAGCTAAATCATAGTCGTTACTTTTATATTTTTCCAAATTTTAGGGTCACAATTATTAATTGCTGACCTTTCCTTTCCTTCCTTCAGTCCACTGATTCCTTCCTTTAAACCATTCAATTTGCGCGTTGATTTTATACCAATAGTCGTTACTTTTATTTATTTCTCTGAAATCATGCGTAACGTTCCTTTTCAATTTATTCTTCTGCCTCTCTTTATATTTTTCCATTTTGCTTTGGGAATACAAATTCGCACACTCCTCTCCTTCTTTAATTGATCTGTAGCCGTTTCTTATTCATTCTTCCTTCAGTTTCAAATTTGAAAGTGCTACCCAAGGTAAACAATTAATTGCTAAATAATTCTCCCGAAATCAGGGGACTTCACAGTATCAATTACTTTTATTTACATGTCCATTCAAATTTTCTATCGGTTAAGACCAAATAATAGCTCACCTTTTTATTCCCTGAATTCAGGGTTTGACTATTGATTGGTACCTATCTTTTTATATTTACTTTAATTTATTGTTTCAATATTTTTTCCTAAATCTATGCTTCTAGACGTTGATATGCCATTTCTATATTTTGGGTGATAACTTTTTTTGAACGTTTGATAATAATAATAAATCTGCATATTATAATCGGATATCAATTGAGATCTAGGAAAGAAATAAATATAAAACGTATAACCTGACAAATAATAAAAATTGCTTTAATTGCACCGTTGATTTTGAAACGTATAAAATTCTATACGTTTTTTTACGCATCCATTCATTTCTTTTATTTCTTCCTTTACGTTTCCTCTCTTTACTAATATATATACTTACTTCTTTTATCTCTCCTATCTACTACAAAAGGCAACCCACTTCTTTGTGAAATTAAAAAAAAAAAATTCCTTCATCCCTCAACCCATCAAAATCACCTCACCTCCGTTCCCGCATGCTGCTCTTCCAGCCAACGTTCCATCCTTGCCGTGAAGTTGTTCCTATCCCCTCTTTCGCCTCTGTATTTTTGAATGGAAGATATTATGTGGTAAGTATATAAAGTGATAACTGCATATATATTTTTACCTTGCCTACCCTTCCTCTTTCGCCTATAAAAATCGGCATGAATAATTTAGGCACGTGCCCTATTAATTAGTTATATATATCAAGCTTTGTATCCGTTGTTTTATACTTCTCAAATTTCGCATTCGGTTCTAAAGGTTTAATATATTCTGTTAGCATACATAAGTAAATAAGTTTGTAAATTGTTATGTATACATATAGTAAGTTATAAATTTGGTACAGTTTTTTTTAAAGGTAGATTTGATTGATGATACGTGTCATAGTTTTTATATAAATTTATATTAGTCTGTAGTTTGTTTTTAAATATGTTGTAATAACATTGATTTTTAAAGTGAGTATATTTATAGATTTATTTGAAATGTGTTTAAAAAAAAAACACAACACAGTACATTTATATGTAAGGTTTATAAAAGTTATAAGCTAGGTACATTCATATATTAGTTTAAAGATGTTAGTTAGTATACACATAAGCTGCTGTATATAATTTATAATTTACGCGTATATAAGTTTGGTTTGTATATAAGTTAAGGGATCTGTAGTTATTAAATAAAGTTATCGGTTTTATATTATAGGATATTTGTAACAGGTCAGTCTATATACTTTAAGTAGTGTAAGTGTGTCAGTTTTAATACCTGAGTTTACACACGTACTATATTAGGTTATAATCGACGGTTTCTTTATGTATAAGTCTGATTATAAAGTATAAGCATAAATATATTTAACATAGAATCTACTTGTTATACGTTTATTTGTATAGCTGCATCATGGGTTTAAAAATTTAAACCGATGATTTTATGTTGTATATTTATTTTCCTTAAAGTAACATATTGATTTTTAAGAAGAGAAAATAATATATATATTACATCAATATGGGTTTAAAAATTTGAATATGATTTGTATATAAACATACATAAACTTTATACGGTGTATCTATTAAATTATACCATCTATCCTTATCAATCCAGTTCTGATTTGACTTCGTCAACTCCTATTTATCAGCTTGTCCGACAAACCCATGTCCTTCGTGCTTTGCTTCGTAATTCATGCTTGGATTTCGTAACTCAACTTCGTTGTCTATATCCTCTAACCTCGAAAGGTGAGCAATCACTCACGATTTACATTCTTTTATTTACTAAATTTGATTTCAATTGGGACGACAATTGAAATATGAGGCTGTAGTTATTTAAATTGTTATATATGCTATTATCTGTAAGTATTCACTTATGGGATATGACACCATATCCTATTGTTTATATATTTATTTTGATGATATATGCCTGTTGTTATTATATTTACATATCTGTTATCACTCTGCAAGTTCCCTGTTAGTATAGAAATCACTATGGGTTGAAATGATACATACCCGAACAGACTTTAGAATAGGAGAAAATCGTTATGGGTTGAAATGATAAACCCAAGCGATTTTCATTTAATTGAATTGGGATTACGAGTTGAAATGCTATCCACCCGTATACATTTAGTGTACGGATTGAAATGATAAATATCCGTAACACTTGACCATATGATAAGAAATATATATACAGACATCGTTGGTCCATATATATAAATATTTTGAAATTTAATTCATTGTTTTGGAAAGAAATATATGGTCTTATTAAATGTTAATCCTTAAATTTTTTTATATATAAAGGTTAATGATATATAGATTTAATAATATTTAATTTAGTAAAAATTTGATTTAATACATAGATTATGCTAAATATTTATATAAATTTTATTCCAAAAGTATTCTACAATTTACTAAGATTGGGAGATAAATGTGGGTTTATCTAAATGGTATTTAAATAAGGATTTATTCAATTAAATCAATTTGAAATTTTTGAATGGGAAATTTAAGGGTATGATTTTGTAACTGGATTTTTATTTAAGCGATTTAATGAATATTTCACGTTTAAATAAATTAAAGAAAATATTGAGTAAAATGTAATTTAAGGTTACTTAAATGATATTGTATCTAATGAGGGATTATTTAAGACTAGATAATAATGAGGTTAAATCGAGATCTATATGGAACTATTAAATTGAACATTTAATTAAATATTAAAGCTTTGAACTATATTGGGATTTAAATGGTTTATTTTGAGATTCGGATATGTATTTGAAATCAGTATAGTTGAATTTAGTATTTAGGAATTAAATTGATTAAAAAGTTAGTTGAAACGTTGAATACTTAAAGTTTTGAAATATATTGAACATAAAGGGTATTTTGTGATTTCAAATCCGAATTTGAGATCGATAAAATTGAAGTGGTTATTTTAGAAATTGAGTTGAATTTAAATTAATAAATTGAAATTGAAATAGATTTAAATGGGTTGGTCAGGTTGATGTTAAACGATTTGTTAAGTTGAGGGAATTGAAATTTCTTTACTGTACAAATTATTTAATATATAAAAATACTATTTGGGAAGTATAGAGATATTTGAAGTGAAAATGATATTTTGTTTTGAAGTATAAATTAAGTTGAAAAGACTACGGTGTTATAGTGTATATTTCTATCTTTTAGATAGTTCCATGGACCCTTAGAGGATGGTTATCCCAAACATCCTCTAAGTTAATTATATTTCAGTTGATATTTCACTTGAGTTAGATTTATAGATATAAGAATGTTAATCCTGACTCGAGTGTTTTGTGTTTTGCTTTACGCTCGGGTCAGACTGAGAGATACAGCATTTGAGACTCATCTTCGAAGTTGGAGCTTTGCTTGAAGATCCAGCTATTTATCCCTTCAGTCATCCAGTTGATTTGTTCAGAGAAGCCATCTGTTACATTGGAGACTTCATGGCATTTGAACTATTCGGTTGTATTTTATTTCTAACGCTGAGGTATATAGTAGCTTCATGAACTACTATTCTTTATCTATTCCGCTGCATTGTATTACTCTGTGTAAGTGATCTATGATTGATTTATTTACTGTATATTTTAAGTTTTGCCAAATTTTATTAACAATTCGGTATTTTGAATTATTCAAGTCGGACATGTATGGTTTTATTGTCGATTTGAATGGTCTAAAATAGCGGGTCGTTACAGTTGGTATCAGAGCTTTGGCTCTAGGCAAAACTTAGCATATACGGTAAATTTGTTTACAGAATCACTTTCGCTCGAGTTGAATCTCTTCCTTTGACTCGATTTCCTTTGAATTTTGGAATGTCCCTCGGTTCCGAAATTCATTCTGTCTCTCCCTATTTATATTCGTTTGATCCTGGAGTATCCCACAACTCCACTGAATGTTTTGTAAAGGGGGTGAAAACTCCTTTACAATTGGCGTTGATTCACCGAAGATTTCTGTATCCTCGGTTTACGATGCTGCTATATCTTGGTATGCCGAATTCTATCTCTAGCAATCGAATGTCGATTTGTTTTGGAATTCCGCATCGATTATATTCCTGAAGTCACGGTTGACCCAGTTAAAGTCGCCTGAGATTTATAGAAGTATATCCATCTTCTATTTTGTAATTTGATTTTCTCAACTTTGTTTGAGCCTATCTTCGAATCAGGATTCTATTGATTAGAGTTCCTCTAAATTAAATCTCTATCTTTGTTTTGAAATCCATTCTTGAATCATCCTTTGAAAATCTGGTTTGTTGGTATTTTTAAAATTGTTTATATATCGAAATTATTATTTTGATAACTATGATTTTATTCTATATATAAAAGTGAAATTGTTTTTGATAAGGATTATATACCTATATATAATAATAATAAAAAATAAAATAAGAAATGTTATTCTATATAAAAAGGTTTGAAAGGATTTGAAATTTTGAAAAATTATAAGAAAGCGATTTATATAAAAATGATTTATAACTGTAGTGTTAAATTTGAAATTCGAGAATTAAATTCCAGTATTTTGAAATTGGTTTTAAGATTTTGGAATATATATAAAAATAATACGATTTGAAAGTATTTTTTCGAATCAGAAAGGTTTCAAATGAGTTCAAATGAATTCCAATAATTTTGAAGAAATTTCAAAGAAGTTTTCAAGAAAATAGAAGTCCAGAACTCACTTATGTCGCTGGAAAATAATTTCGGTGATGAGTGCACGCATCATCGACATTGATTTTCGAGTTTCAGAGTGGGGGAGAGGCCACTTTAATAGCTCGCTATGCGAGTGATTTTGTAAAACCGTTATGATTTCAAATTCCGAAGTATAATTTGATATTTTCAAAAGATATATATATATATATATATATATATATATATATATATATATATATATATATATATATATTTGAAACAATTTAAAATGAGACCGGTGTTCAGTCCTCGAGTTTCAGATTTAATAATTGATTTATTGTTGATTTTCAACTCTTGAATTTAAAATTTGATTTCCCTAAGTATTTTGAATGTTCGAACACTTCCAAATCGAGATTAAAATTTTCAAAGCTAAGAAATTTCGAAGAGTATAAAATGTTTGATAAAGAATATAAATTTAGTTTTGAAATGTTTTGAAAAAAAAAATAGTTGAATAATGGTTTTCAAAAAGGTAAATTGGATATTTCACATAGAAATAGATAGTTTAAAAGTAAAAAAAAGGATAATTATAAATTTGGAAACCATTTTGAGTATAATTAATTTTGGGAAAATATTTGGTTTTGAAATTAAATTGGAATCAAAAAACCAGTACTTATATGGTGATTTTTGGAAATGAATCTGTTTGACTTGAATTATTTTAATTTGGAAAATGGGATAATTTTCTAAACCTATTTTTTTGGGGAACTTTGAAATATTAGATATTTAATTCGGAAGAAAATTTGGTGAAATCATATATGATTTTGAAACTGAATTGATATTGAAATGATTTGAAATTGAGAACCTTAGATTACTAAGCACTTGATTTGGGAGTGGTCGAACTTATATAAAATGGATTGTATAAGTATGAAGTTGATTTGAAATCTATTGATTTGAAAGGTACTCAATTTGGAAAGAGATTTTATATAATCGAAGTCTATATAAGTATGTGTAACAACCCGCATATTTATCGAGTTTGTATTTAAATATTTTATTTAAATATTAACTCGTTAATCGGATTTTGGTCCGAAAAGCTACTTTTTGCAAACGGTCAAATTAGGACTCGAGACCACTTCCATTGAGTTCGAAATGTCGTTTACAACTTTTTAAGTATAAACATCGATAGGTTTGGAGTTAGTGAAATTTCACTAACTTTTCCCGCTTTGGACTTTGGGTTAGTTTAGCCTATTAAGCCCAAGTTCCAACCCTCTTCTCCTCACTCTTCATAAATTTCCTAACTAATCAAGCTTTGGCATTAATGGCGGAGGGAATGGGAAATTAAAACTCCAAGCACAAATTCAATTGCAAATCCAACATTCAACTCCAAATTCAAGTAGAAGATATTGGATTCAAGCTTTGGATTGCTTCTCCTTGCTTTCAAGCTTCATCTTCATAAACTTTAGTGCAAAGGTGAGATTTTTATCTCACAATTCTAGCCTATAACTATATTGGACTATTGGGAATGATTCCCTATCATTTTTGCATGCATGTTAGCATTTGGTTTGGATTGGATTGGCGAAAAACTCCAATTTTTAGCGTTTTGTTGAATTTTCTGCACTTGAGTCGTTCTGGCCATTTTTTAGGTCGTTCGGAGTTAAGTCGTTCGTCCATAGGTCGTGAGTCGTTCACGAGTTAACCCTAGGTCGTTCTGGCCATTTTTAGCTCGTTCGGAGTTAAGTCGTTCGTCCATAGGTCGTGAGTCGTTCACGAGTTAACCCTAGGTCGTTCTGGCCATTTTTAGCTCGTTCGGAGTTAAGTCGTTCGTCCATAGGTCGTGAGTCGTTCACGAGTTAACCCTAGGTCGTTCTGGCCATTTTTAGCTCGTTTGGAGTTAAGTCGTTCATCCATAGGTCGTGAGTCGTTTACGAGTTAACCCTTAAGTCGTGCAGCCCTTCAGTCACGCAACCCTTAAGTCGGTTACGAGTTATCCCGATAAGTCGCTGGACCCTTAACTCGTAGGTCGTTAGACCCTTGAGTCGTTAGGTCGTATGACCCTTGAGTCGTTAGGTCGTATGACCCTTGAGTCGTTAGGTCGTTAGACCCTTGAGTCGTTAGGTCGTATGACCCTTGAGTCGTTAGGTCGTTAGACCCTTGGGTCGTTAGGTCGTATGACCCTTGAGTCGTTGGGTCGTTGGACCCTTGAGTCGTTCGGTCGTATGACCCTTGAGTCGTTAGGTCGTATGACCCTTGAGTCGTTCGGTCGTTAGACCCTTGAGTCGTTAGGTCGTATGACCCTTGAGTCGTTAGGTCGTTAGACCCTTGAGTCGTTAGGTCGTATGACCCTTGAGTCGTTGGGTCGTTGGACCCTTGAGTCGTTAGGTCGTATGACCCTTGAGTCGTTAGGTCGTATGACCCATGAGTCGTTAGGTCATTAGACCCTTGAGTCGTTAGGTCGTATGACCCTTGAGTCGTTAGGTCGTTAGACCCTTGAGTCCTTAGGTCGCTAGACCTCATTTTATCTTCACTAGGTCGTACCGTTTTGGTCGGGGCGCTGCCCCGCACCCCGCCGGGGGCGCTGCCCCCTGGACCCCCGCGACCTGACCGGGCAGGTCGAACCCCGTAAGCGGTGGCGTTGCCCCCGCACCCCCACCTTGGGGGGTTGCCACCCCCCCTGGACCCCCCCTCCGTAGGGGATCTTATCTGAAAAACATTGAGCTGATTTCCTGCGATTTTATTCGCATCTCCGTATGCGATCTTTGTGACTGATTGTTTCTACACTTGCTTATGTGTTTTGTCACTTTATAATATAAAGGTTTCAATACTAGTAGCAAATATCAAAACTCTTTTAACAAACAATTTCAACTCTATTTTTAATAACAAAGCTCTTTTCTTAAACCGTTTTCCAATCTATTAGTATATACAAGCCTTTACCTCACTCGGATGAGAAATCTAATTAAACGACTTAGTAAAACAAGTGGTATGAAACGCTTGCGTTCACTTCGTCGGTTAATTCTTGGACTTGTTCGATTGAACCTCTTGTGACAATTTTATTAGTGAAGATTTACAGTTTGTTCGTAAATATTTAAGTTAAGCAAGTGGTTATGGGACATGAAGCTAAACTTCTATATTTACTAGCTTAGTGTAATTGACACTTCTCGTTGATCTTGATGATCGCTTTATGAATTAGACTAGCAATTGCGCGATGTCTCTTTCATTGCAAGGTTAGACTAGACACCACTTGTGTGATTCCATTCACACATACCTTTCTGCTTTTTGGTTAGTCTTAACCTCAATCTGTGTGATTCCATTCACACATGCGGGGTAGCTCCCCTTGGTCTTCGGACCGTCATGTGATAGGCCTCTTTCCCTTTTTATGATTTCTGGATTTCTCGTGTTGATTTCTGGAATTTATGTCATTGACTTGTTACGAGTACAAGTTTAGGGTATAATGCCCTCTTCGAATCTTTGAGAAGATTCTTGTGATATTGATTATCTCTTATTGATTGATCTTCTGTTGATCATTATTTACATACTTATAGTGGTATGTCGTTATGGATGTTTATGTTTATGCCATATCTTTTATGTTATATCATGTCATCTGATATTTATAGCTAGACTGATCCGTTTATTATTTTCTTAAATAATACTCGGGTCAGACCGAGATGTTACAGGTGCTTCTGCTTGACTTCTTCCCAGGGATTCATCACTCTGACTTTTGGCTAACTGTTTAGATTAGCAGTTTTTGTTGTATACACTTGAGATATAGACTCATAGTTGTATTCTTTTGTATAGCACGTGTTGCTATTCTTTTGTATTATCGTGGATCTTACTGACCACTACTCTGATGTACACTTTCATGTGTTAGTTATATATTCATATCTTCTTCCGCCTTTGTGATATGGATATCTGTGACTGATTTGTGATATGATTATTTCTATGTTTGTTTCCGAAGATTATTTATAGCCACCGTGTGATAAGCAATTACACGGATGGTCGCTCCTCAACAGCCTTATTCTCCGTGCTAGTTGACAGCACTACTCCGGAGTGTTCTTGGCTAGCGTGGGTATAGAGGTGGGGCGTCACAGTATGATTTGATCTACTATTGATTTGGAAAGTATTCGATTTGGGAAAAAGGGAATCCTATATATAATGGACTTTATATAAGTATGATATTTGAAAGTGATTTGAAAAGGTACTATATGATATATATTTTCGAAGTAAAAATATGGAAAGTGCCTTCTGCTTGATATCCGCTTTGTGGCCACATCGTGGATTCATTCTATCGATGTTATTCTCTCTGATTTTCGGTTTTCCGGATGTAATACTCGAGTGTTTCCCACCGTGGCGTAACCCATGGTTTTTTTTTTCTCTCGCGAATGCGTAGCGCAATTGCCTGGCTGAGTCTTGCCTAGGGGTACGGATTGTTTCCTGGGGGATCCAGGAGTAACCATTGTGTATCCTGCAATCTGTGTAGGTCGCGAATAGTAGCGCAAGTGCCTGGCTGAGTCTTGCCTGGGGGTACGGATTGTTTCCTGGGGGATCCAGGCGTAACCATTGTGTATCCTGCAATCTGTGTAGGTCGCGAATAGTAGCGCAAGTGCCTGGCTCAGTCTTGCCTGGGGGTACGGATTGATTCCTGGGGGATCCAGGCGTAACCATTGTGTATCCTGCACTCTACTAGTCATCATGGCGTAACTCGCAGGGCTGAGAAAGCTTACGGATATGGATTGTTTCCTGGGGGACCCAGGCGTAACCATTGTGTATCTGCGAACCATGATCGGACAAAGGTTTTGGTTTGGTTGTTTTGTTTGGATTGTACTTTCCATATCTGTTTTTAAAGGTTTTCAAGTATTTTTACTGGGTGTTGAAACAAGTCTACTAAGTACTTGAAGAATTCTAGCTTTGCGCCTGATCAACGCATGGCCAGAGTCTGCAATAACGAGGATAAACTTGTTAAAACATTGAGTTATAAAAGTATTTTCGAAAGAAAAATTGGTCTCGATATAAAAATATTTTATTTATAAAGTTATTTTATTATAAAAGTATTTTCAACAAAGAAATTTTGTATTAATATTTGAAATTTAAATTCTTATGGTTTGAAATAAATTATTCGTGCCCGATTCTATTCTTTTGAATCTACCTCATCTGCTTAGCTTCATTTTTCACCTATATTCCGTTTTCGGAATCTACCTTCCTTTCCTTTTTGAATAAATCTTTTAAATATTGCTTATTTGTATACTGCATTGTTTTATATAAAATTTTAGTGGTATAAATATCTTTGAAGTTATTAATTAAACAAAACATATTTAAAGAAAATGATTATTAATTTATTGATAATATTTGAAAAGTATCTTGAGATAAATTTATAAATTTATGAATTATGGATTTAATGTTTTCAATAGCTTCTTTGTAAATATAACTAATGATGCAAATAATTGTTTTCAAATAGCTTTCACATATGTATAAAGATGTTAGTTAAACATATTAAATTCCAATGAGTTTTGAAAATTTTAAAGTATTAAAGATAACTGAATTGCAAATGAATATTTCAAGTAAAATTTATATAGTTTAAAATTTTAAATTACCCTTGACTTTCAATCTACCTTTATTTCTGGTTGTTCTATTCTCCTACCTCCTTCCTTTTCGGGGACGAAAAGTTTTGAGTAGGGGAGAGTGTAACGACCCATAATATTTTAATAGTTTTGAATGGTTTTATTTTCATATTTAATTCAATTTTGAGAAAATTTTAAATAATTGAATTTTGAAATAAAAATTTTATATTTAGAATACGTATATGAAGATACAGCAAATAGTGAATTTTCACTTAATTATGGGAGTTTATTTTTTTTTGTATAATTCTATTTCAATCTATATCGGTTAAATATTGCTGATAAAAAAAAAATTATTCCTAAGCCTGAATATTTTTACATAAGAAAATTCTAAATCATAGATCCTTCATTTTTATAATAATATCCGTTCCCCCTTTTGCTCTCCAAACTATGGTAACAAATTTGCTTTAATTTTTCTGCTGAATCAATGTATCAAACGTTGATATTTCATTTATTAGTCCACCGTCTACGTTATTTATGGACACAAATGTATTTCAATATCTCTTCATATACCATTCCTAAATATCCTCCTCCAGATCCGTGACCATCTGATTTCTTTTGCGTTTCGAATTTTAAACGCGCATAAATCAATTGTCTTCATATTTGTCAGCTAAATAAATGGGTGATCGTTGCTAGTACATAAAAATTTGTTTTATTTCTGCCTGAATTCCGGGCTAATTTTTCACCGTTCCTTTCGTTTCACTTTAATTGCTTTAATAAGTATGTCAATGGACAGACGTTACCATTCTCATCATTACAGTTTATTTCATATGGTACGTTTCTTCGTTTTTTTTTCTCTGTTCATTTCTTTTATTTGCCTCTGTCTGCTCCTTTATCCCTTCCTTCCGTTTCAAAATTCAAACGTGCTGTCCATTCTTGGCATAAATTATTTTCAGCTAAATCATAGTCGTTACTTTTATATTTTTCCAAATTTTAGGGTCACAATTATTAATTGCTGACCTTTCCTTTCCTTCCTTCAGTCCACTGATTCCTTCCTTTAAACCATTCAATTTGCGCGTTGATTTTATACCAATAGTCGTTACTTTTATTTATTTCTCTGAAATCATGCGTAACGTTCCTTTTCAATTTATTCTTCTGCCTCTCTTTATATTTTTCCATTTTGCTTTGGGAATACAAATTCGCACACTCCTCTCCTTCTTTAATTGATCTGTAGCCGTTTCTTATTCATTCTTCCTTCAGTTTCAAATTTCAAAGTGCTACCCAAGGTAAACAATTAATTGCTAAATAATTCTCCCGAAATCAGGGGACTTCACAGTATCAATTACTTTTATTTACATGTCCATTCAAATTTTCTATCGGTTAAGACCAAATAATAGCTCACCTTTTTATTCCCTGAATTCAGGGTTTGACTATTGATTGGTACCTATCTTTTTATATTTCCTTTAATTTATTGTTTCAATATTTTTTCCTAAATCTATGCTTCTAGACGTTGATATGCCATTTCTATATTTTGGGTGATAACTTTTTTTGAACGTTTGATAATAATAATAAATCTGCATATTATAATCGGATATCAATTGAGATCTAGGAAAGAAATAAATATAAAACGTATAACCTGACAAATAATAAAAATTGCTTTAATTGCACCGTTGATTTTGAAACGTATAAAATTCTATACGTTTTTTTACGCATCCATTCATTTCTTTTATTTCTTCCTTTACGTTTCCTCTCTTTACTAATATATATACTTACTTCTTTTATCTCTCCTATCTACTACAAAAGGCAACCCACTTCTTTGTGAAATTAAAAAAAAAAATTCCTTCATCCCTCAACCCATCAAAATCACCTCACCTCCGTTCCCGCATGCTGCTCTTCCAGCCAACGTTCCATCCTTGCCGTGAAGTTGTTCCTATCCCCTCTTTCGCCTCTGTATTTTTGAATGGAAGATATTATGTGGTAAGTATATAAAGTGATAACTGCATATATATTTTTACCTTGCCTACCCTTCCTCTTTCGCCTATAAAAATCGGCATGAATAATTTAGGCACGTGCCCTATTAATTAGTTATATATATCAAGCTTTGTATCCGTTGTTTTATACTTCTCAAATTTCGCATTCGGTTCTAAAGGTTTAATATATTCTGTTAGCATACATAAGTAAATAAGTTTGTAAATTGTTATGTATACATATAGTAAGTTATAAATTTGGTACAGTTTTTTTAAAGGTAGATTTGATTGATGATACGTGTCATAGTTTTTATATAAATTTATATTAGTCTGTAGTTTGTTTTTAAATATGTTGTAATAACATTGATTTTTAAAGTGAGTATATTTATAGATTTATTTGAAATGTGTTTAAAAAAAAAACACAACACAGTACATTTATATGTAAGGTTTATAAAAGTTATAAGCTAGGTACATTCATATATTAGTTTAAAGATGTTAGTTAGTATACACATAAGCTGCTGTATATAATTTATAATTTACGCGTATATAAGTTTGGTTTGTATATAAGTTAAGGGATCTGTAGTTATTAAATAAAGTTATCGGTTTTATATTATAGGATATTTGTAACAGGTCAGTCTATATACTTTAAGTTGTGTAAGTGTGTCAGTTTTAATACCTGAGTTTACGCGCGTACTATATTAGGTTATAATCGACGGTTTCTTTATGTATAAGTCTGGTTATAAAGTATAAGCATAAATATATTTAACATAGAATCTACTTGTTATACGTTTATTTGTATAGCTGCATCATGGATTTAAAAATTTAAACCGATGATTTTATGTTGTATATTTATTTTCCTTAAAGTAACATATTGATTTTTAAGAAGAGAAAATAATATATATATTACATCAATATGGGTTTAAAAATTTGAATATGATTTGTATATAAACATACATAAACTTTATACGGTGTATCTATTAAATTATACCATCTATCCTTATCAATCCAGTTCTGATTTGACTTCGTCAACTCCTATTTATCAGCTTGTCCGACAAACCCATGTCCTTCGTGCTTTGCTTCGTAATTCATGCTTGGATTTCGTAACTCAACTTCGTTGTCTATATCCTCTAACCTCGAAAGGTGAGCAATCACTCACGATTTACATTCTTTTATTTACTAAATTTGATTTCAATTGGGACGACAATTGAAATATGAGGCTGTAGTTATTTAAATTGTTATATATGCTATTATCTGTAAGTATTCACTTATGGGATATGACACCATATCCTATTGTTTATATATTTATTTTGATGATATATGTCTGTTGTTATTATATTTACATATCTGTTATCACTCTGCAAGTTCCCTGTTAGTATAGAAATCACTATGGGTTGAAATGATACATACCCGAACAGACTTTAGAATAGGAGAAAATCGTTATGGGTTGAAATGATAAACCCAAGCGATTTTCATTTAATTGAATTTGGATTACGAGTTGAAATGCTATCCACCCGTATACATTTAGTGTACGGATTGAAATGATAAATATCCGTAACACTTGACCATATGATAAGAAATATATATACAGACATCGTTGGTCCATATATATAAATATTTTGAAATTTAATTCATTGTTTTGTAAAGAAATATATGGTCTTATTAAATGTTAATCCTTAAATTTTTTTATATATAAAGGTTAATGATATATAGATTTAATAATATTTAATTTAGTAAAAATTTGATTTAATACATAGATTATGCTAAATATTTATATAAATTTTATTCCAAAAGTATTCTGCAATTTACTAAGATTGGGAGATAAATGTGGGTTTATCTAAATGGTATTTAAATAAGGATTTATTCAATTAAATCAATTTGAAATTTTTGAATGGGAAATTTAAGGGTATGATTTTGTAACTGGATTTTTATTTAAGCGATTTAATGAATATTTCACGTTTAAATAAATTAAAGAAAATATTGAGTAAAATGTAATTTAAGGTTACTTAAATGATATTGTATCTAATGAGGGATTATTTAAGACTAGATAATAATGAGGTTAAATCGAGATCTATATGGAACTATTAAATTGAACATTTAATTAAATATTAAAGCTTTGAACTATATTGGGATTTAAATGGTTTATTTTGAGATTCGGATATGTATTTGAAATCAGTATAGTTGAATTTAGTATTTAGAAACTAAATTGATTAAAAAGTTAGTTGAAACGTTGAATACTTAAAGTTTTGAAATATATTGAACATAAAGGGTATTTTGTGATTTCAAATCCGAATTTGAGATCGATAAAATTGAAGTGGTTATTTTAGAAATTGAGTTGAATTTAAATTAATAAATTGAGATTGAAATAGATTTAAATGGGGTGGTCAGGTTGATGTTAAACGATTTGTTAAGTTGAGGGAATTGAAATTTCTTTACTGTACAAATTATTTAATATATAAAAATACTATTTGGGAAGTATAGAGATATTTGAAGTGAAAATGATATTTTGTTTTGAAGTATAAATTAAGTTGAAAAGACTACGGTGTTATAGTGTATATTTCTATCTTTTAGATAGTTCCATGGACCCTTAGAGGATGGTTATCCCAAACATCCTCTAAGTTAATTATATTTCAGTTGATATTTCACTTGAGTTAGATTTATAGATATAAGAATGTTAATCCTGACTCGAGTGTTTTGTGTTTTGCTTTACGCTCGGGTCAGACTGAGAGATACAGCATTTGAGACTCATCTTCGAAGTTGGAGCTTTGCTTGAAGATCCAGCTATCTATCCCTTCAGTCATCCAGTTGATTTGTTCAGAGAAGCCATCTGTTACATTGGAGACTTCATGGCATTTGAACTATTCGGTTGTATTTTATTTCTAACGCTGAGGTATATAGTAGCTTCATGAACTACTATTCTTTATCTATTCCGCTGCATTGTATTACTCTGTGTAAGTGATCTATGATTGATTTATTTACTGTATATTTTAAGTTTTGCCAAATTTTATTAGCAATTCGGTATTTTGAATTATTCAAGTCGGACATGTATGGTTTTATTGTCGATTTGAATGGTCTAAAATAGCGGGTCGTTACAATGGCTTTTGTATAAAGTATGTTTTTGGACGTGACTTCGTCGAGCCTCACACCCTATGAATGGTCAAAACAGGAAAGATGCGGCAAGGTTATGAGGGGTAGCGCCCTTTAAGATGTGTGCATTTCCTTCTGGAAAAGGGTGATATCATGGTATGGAGCCTAGATACTTACTCATGTTGAAAACACTTTATGATTGTGTGAATTGATTGCGAGCGCTCGGTGAAAGGTCCCAAAGGACCGGGGGATGGCATATTTGGTCAGTTGTTACTCAGTTAGGGGTAATCCGGCCTTGTGTTGGTAGAGATCCGGTTTGGTTCTCGGGGATGTCCATCCAGAGGCATTCTCATGTGGCAATGGGAAGTTCCTTGGCCTGATCATTCGTTGGAAATCCAATTCCCAATACGAAACCTGTACGGTATTAGTTGTAGAACCTGCCATTTACTTATGGTGGTCACCACTGTTTAGATGGTAGCTATAGTAGGCATAGTTCGAAATGTCTATGTTGGCTAAGATTTATATTCTACTTTCGAAATGAATTTTCTCTACACTATGCACTAGTAATAATATCAAATGTTCTTTTTAATGCGTACCAAGCATCTTTGACTATCATAAGGAGAAATCTCCTAGGATTCTGCGTTTGCATTGTGTGTGTGTGTGCGGGAGGCCTTATGGTAGTCTCATTTTTAAAAACATTGCGAATTGACTTAAAAATATTCCTCTATTTTGATTTTAAAGTTAAATAAACTGTTTTGAGTTCTCACACCAGTCACATGACTGACTCGGAGTTTATTGTTTTCCTTCCTAAACTCTGGGTGCCCACCAATTTCCACACGGGCGGTCAAGAGTTAGGTTTATCAAGATATTCTGGTATTCTGGAGTTGCTGGAGGCAAGCTGGATGGCATGGCGTATTACTAGTTTATATAGTATTTCTTTTTCCGCTGCACTGTTTGTTGTTGTTGTTGTTGTTATACACTCTGATGATATGATGTAATGAAATGTAATGTATGTGATGTAATAACTGATATAGTTCTTTGTTTAAAGATTATTCATTTATTATTATATGTTGTTCCGCTGCGAATTATGAGATTCTGATGTTGTTCAGTTGTTTTCTGTTCCGTTCTATTTTCTATCTTCTTTCCTCTCTATTTTCTATATCTTCTTTTTTTCTTGTTCTCCCTTTTTCTTTTTCTTAAACATTGATAATTCGTATTTCTGTTCATCTTGAATTAATCTACGGAGATTAGTGTATATTCAAGGAGTACGGATTTACGGGTCTTCACAGGTGGTATCAGAGCGTATGGTTAAGCGACAACCATGGTTCTGTTGGGTATTACTCATTAGAGATAGAGTCAGCAGTACTCTAGAATGAGTTTGAGTGTAATAATAGCTATTAGAGCGTATTTGTTAGTGAATATAAAAAATTTGTTTTATATTGTGATGATTGGTTTGTTGAGTGGTATATAGATTCTGGTTAATACGAGTAATTAACGTTGTTGATAGGGATCTCTAAACACTTGTACAGAACAATTCGGCACAGTATTATTTTAAATTGGGTAAATGAAATAATTTTACCTTGAGTATATTTTATATATGAAGCAATAATTTTTCAGAATTATTAAGGTGTATATAAGTTGATTGTTTAGTTGTTTGAATAATCTAAATTAAAGAATAATTGTATAAGTAAAAGAATTATAAGAATTGAATTATAATTAAAGTGATTTGCAATTGTGAATATGAGTTGTAATAAAAAAAGAATTTAAAGTTAAATGGAAATTTACTTTAGAATTTAGAATCTGAATTAATTTATAAGTGGAAATTTAAGTTAAGTAAAAACAAAGTAATGTTTGTAAAATGAAATATAACTTAAGAAATGTTGAATTAAGTTGATATGGAATAATGAATGTAAGTTAATTCATTAAAATCTAATGTTATGGAAAGATTGAATGCAAATCAATTTAATTAAACCAATTGAAAGTGAATGTGTTAAACCTAATTGAAGGAATATAAGCAAAAGAATTTGGTTGTAATTAATATACATTGATTGTTATATGGTTGTTAGTTGATTGATTGTATATAATTCATTAAGTATTAATGAAATTGGAAGCTAAAGTAATTGAAATTCAATTGGAAGTTAAATGAATCTTAAATAAAATTGAATTTGATTTGGAAGTGAACCAACTTGAATATTTATTAGTGAATATAAACTAATTGAAAATGAATGCTAGTAAATCCAATGTAAATGAATAAAATGTGATTTAAATTGAAAACCATTTCATTGAATATTAATGAGAATATGAAAGAATATATATTGGTTATGAATTTGTTGGATGATAGTTGGTTGATGGTTGAATATATTGCTTTTACTTCAATTGCTATGTTGACATATGTAGTTATTATGTTGCTATATGTTGTATATCGATACTATTGTCTATATGCATGATTTTCATGTTGTTTGTTGAGTGTTTAGTAGGTGCGGATTGCGTTTGCTTCGCATTTGGAGCTCGCTTTCGCGCTATATTAGCCGTATATGCTTGCTAATAAAATATAAGGTACATATCTCGGATTAAATATCGTACTTTTACAATTTTTTCCCTTCGGGATGCCTCATTACTTGATGAGATGTATATTTGTGATATATATACTGCCATTTTTTTTCGGATCGAGCCGCGCAAAGGAGACTATGGCGAATTTTTCTGGAAATTTAAGGCGCTAGAAATTTTTTGAGAAAATTGGGAAAATTTTGAAAACTTTAACTTTGATTTGGAATTGAAAGTTAAACGATAGTAGTTGTTTTTGAAAAGATAACTAAGTATGATTTGAAAACTTAGTAAAGTATGGTGAGAAGTTTAACTATGGATTTTGGAAAGTTAATAAATTCTGTGATTTTTCTTACTTGATAATTTCGAGGACGAAATTCTTTTAAGGGGGGAAGATTGTAACGACCCAGAATTTTTAGTAGTTAAAATTTGAATATTTAATTAATTTTAAATATTAATATGTGAAATTTATAAGTCGAATAAATTTTTATTTTGAATTATTGGATTTAATTGAATAATTAAATCGATAATTTAATATGTTAAATTATGGAAATAATTGAAAATTGGGTTAAATATGATTGAAAATGATTTGTAAAATTTTATTTTATCATGTTGAAGTTAGAACGATATTTTAGAACTTTTAAAATCGAATTAAAAGTTAATTTGTGAAAATTGAATATTTTAATATAAAATCGACTAGTGAAAATAGTCAATTTTTGAACAGTGTCAGAATTGAACGAAACCAGTTCCATTGTATCCGTAATAGTTAGTTATTACCGGATTTCAATTTTCGTGTCAATCGGAGTTATCGTTTGATCGTGGCAGCTCGAAAAGCATCGAATTATTTTTAATTTTAATTTGGTGAGTTAAAATAGCCATTTTTCAAAAAGTCTCGGATTTCGATGAAACCAGTTTCATCGGATCCGTAATGTTATATTATTGTAAGGTTTCAAATTTCGTGTCAATTGGATTTACCGTTTATCCGGTACAAATTAAAACGCCTAGAAAATCGTTTAAATCGGTTTAATTTAAATTGAACGTTTATTGCCATAACTCGCACAGATGTCCGAATTAGCTTCCGAAACTTGTTCCATTGTGTCCGGAACGCGGGATAAACCCTAGGAACGTCAGTTTCGGCGCGTAAATCGGAGTTTGGAAAATCGAAATGAATAGTGTTCGTTTTTCTCTATAAATAGACCATGAGCCTTCATAAATTTAAAAAAAAAATATTAGGTTTTAGTAAACCCTAGCCGCCTCCTATATTATGAACGGCCAGAATCTTGTGACCTTCCTCCCTCAAAATTTTGCAATCCATCCACTTATAGCAGAAATCTCCAACTAGTAAATCGAAGAGCACGAAGAGATCTTCAAATCCATACGGAGTTGATGGGTTTTGGAGCAACGTGGTCGCTAGATTTTGACCGTTTATTGGTCGCATTCGTGCACGAATGCCGAGGCCATGGGGGGCCGAGCTCCATGCTGTCTTGGCCGAGTGTCGTTCTTGCCATGCTCTTCGAGATGGAGTAGTTTGATCGTGTTCGTGTTACACGTGAAAATCGAAAAATCGAACCCTAATTTTCGAAAATGGGTTCATGTGCGTTTGGCAACCTGGAAGAAAGATACGCGCGTGGGAAGAAGGGAACGTGCGGTCGTGATGCAGGGGTTTGGATCTGAGGGGTGAGATTTGTTGTAGGTTAAATAATATAAAAATAAAATGTTGTAATGTTTATATAAATACGTGTAATCTTAGAAAAATCATAACTTTTTCATACGAGGTCGAAAACGCGCGAAACCAGTTGCGTTGGAATCGTATGGACGAGCACTACGCGATGAAATTGGATTGGAGTCGTTTGGAGTTAGTGAGAATTTTGGGTAAAATTAAACGTCCGTTTAATTTTATTCGAAATAAATCGCTAAAACGAAATTGAAATCAAGGTGAGAACTTCTCACTCAATCGAATCAGTTTCGATTTTAATTTTAAATAGTTAGATTTAAAATATTTGAATGCATGTTTGAATAATGATTGTTATCTATTGATTGTTAAAATAGACATTATGCGCCGTTAGTAAGCGGATGTTATTTATTAAAAACATATACCGCGAATATTTCATAAACAGTGAAATTGGTATTATATATAATAGCAATATATATATATATATATTGGCATATGTATATATTGGAGTTATTGATTTCCCGTATTTTTTAGCGGATGAGACCCTATTGCGCCGTCTATTAAGCGGATAATATTTTAAATCCCATATACCGCGATAATTCCGTACTGGAGCGGAATTGGTATTGTGCTAATGTTTGTGGATGCAGAAAAACAGGTTAGAGGGATCCAACTGGATTCCTCAACAGTATTTATTTGATTTCAGATATTTTGATATTCGTTGATTTTCATATCGATATATGATATCGTTGTTGTCGTGATTGACTATTTGGTGTGTAGCATCATTGAACCAAATTTTGGGATTTTAAAATGATTTTAAAGTGATTTTTGAAAGTATATGTTTATAAATTATTTTTGGAATTGATCCATTTTAAATGAATAAACGTTATAATTTTTAAAGTTATAAAAACTATGATTTTTGAGAAATACGATTAAAGATTTATTTTTGAAAAAATAAGGTTAATGATTTTATAAAATAGTTTAATCGAGATTTCCGAATGTATTGTAAAAAGTTTAAATATAGGATTTATAAAATTGATTATTTTGTAAATCAAAAGGATAAAATTATAAAGGAATTTAAAGACGTTTTAAAAGAATAATATAAATTGAATTATATTAAGAGATTTATAAATGGATATTTATAAATTGAAATATTGAAATTATAAAACGAGTTTTTATAAGTGTTTGAATGAAGTGAAAATGGATTTCATAAGTGAATGGAATTTATAAAATTATAAATGGTGAAGTTATGAATGAAATTTATAAATAGTAAGATTTATAAATTTTGTGAAGTTATTTGAAGAATAGATTTGGTTAAATAAATGAATCTTATAAGTTATAAGATTTATGATTTGGAAAGTCTTTAAAAGAACGATTTTGTAAAATAATCGTTTTATAAGTATTTAACTTATAATATGAACTTTTAGTTTATAATTGAGTTATAAACTGGAATAGGTTAATAAAGGAATTTATAAAAGGAAGTTGTTATAAAATAAATAGAAAAGGAATTTATAAACGTTGTTTTATAAATCCGCACACGACTTATTTTGATAAGTAAATTGTTGAAACCTATTAATGGAGTTATATTCACATTTTTGACTGTGAATGATACTTTAAAATAAAATGAATAGAAATGATGAAATTTGTTAACGTAGTATATTCACGTTTTTGAATAGTGAATAATATGTTAAAGAAAATGTTTAGATTTGATGTTTTAAATTGAATTAAAACAATCTAACGATGTTTTTAATTGTGTTGAGATTCGAAACCATAGATTTCAACATTCATTGTTGAAGTAGACGTTTTCGAGAAATAAAAGGAAATGGTGGACTATAGCACTATCGTTATAGTAAATGATTTCCGAAAGGAAATGTTTTGTATAGTATTGGGATTTATATATCTATTTTAATTTCGAATCCCTATACTAGTGATTTTGGGTTGTCGTAACGATGTTTTACGCAACATTCGTTTAGGCCCAAATAAATATGTTTAAGAGAATGATTTCCTTAAAGAATGAAATATATACTTAATCTCGATTTAAGTATATTGAATATTTTCCAAGAGTTGAAAATAAATAAAATTTGTGAATTACTTATGAATAAATAAGTATGGAAATGTTTTCCAATATAAAGTGAATATTTTGAGAATTTATCTTTCTGAAGATAAATTGAAATGAATAATTGAAATCGTATATGCATGGATATTGTGAAATATAAATTCACTATGGAATTTATGAATGAAAAGGAGAATTTGTTTAAAAATAAATATTGATTTATTTTTGAAGTGTGAAATTATATATCTTGTAAAGATATTTTGGAAAATATATAATTTGGAAAATTATTTGGAAACTGGTGATGTGTGCATATCCATTGATAGTTTAATAACCGACTATCAATATTTCCCTTTGAATGGGAATTTGATGTGATTTGTTTGAATTTGAATGCCACACTTATTTTTGAATAAACGCTCACTATTCGGGTTAACCGGGAAAGGACCATGGGGTCGTATAACCCATTCCGAATATGTGATACGTCGTTATGAATTGCATTTGATGACCGGTGTTGAAGACCGGGTATTTGCGAAAGCGATAGGATGACCTATCGATTGTCTCTGCACTGGGTAGCTCCTGGTATAGAGATTTCCCTAAGTGATGGGAAATTCGAACGGGATTGTGAATACCCGGATTGCAAGGGCTTCGTGAGAAGTGCCTTCGGTTCTGTTCGAGCCCGGAACAGACTTGTATGGATTGTATGTCTGACATTACAAATTGAGATATAAAGCAGATTTCTTTCAAATATATTTCTGTTGGTGGCGGAGAATTTATTCTTTTAGCTTAACACCCTTCTCTGAGACGTACGAGCTCAGAAGTTATGTAGTTGAAGTTATCAGCAATATATTCCCAATTTGGTAATGTGACATGCTGAGTGTTGCTGTGAAATGATCATTGTGTTGATTATTTGTGATAGGATCGTTTATTTGATCGTCTATCTTGGTGATCATTTCTATGATCATTTGTTGACCCAAAGCATGGCTTTTGTATAAAGTATGTTTTTGTGGACGTGACCTCGTCGAGCCTCACACCCCGTGAATGGTCAAAACAGGAAAGATGCGGCAAGGTTATGAGGGGTAGCGCCCTTTAGGATGTGTGCATTTCCTTCTGGAATAGGGTGGTATCATGGTATGGAGCCCAAATACTTACTCATGTTGAAAACACTTTATGATTGTGTGAATTGATTGCGAGCGCTCAGTGAAAGGTCCTAAAGGACCGGGGGATGGCATATTCGGTCAGTTGTTACTCAGTTAGGGGTAACCCGGCCTTGTGTTGGTAGAGATCCGGTTTGGTTCTCGGGGATGTCCATCCAGAGGCATTCTCATGTGGTAATGGGAAGTTCCTTGGCCTGATCATTCATTGGAAATCCAATTCCCAATACGAAACCTGTACGGTATTAGTTGTAGAACCTGCCATTTACTTATGGTGGTCACCACTGTTTAGATGGTAGCTATAGTAGGCATAGTTCGAAATATCTATGTTGGCTAAGATTTATATTCTACTTTCGAAATGAATTTTCTCTACACTATGCACTAGTAATAATATCAAATGTTCTTTTTAATGCGTATCAAGCATCTTTGACTATCATAAGGAGAAATCTCCTCCGATTCTGCGTTTGCATTGTGTGTGTGTGCGGGAGGCCTTATGGTAGTCTCATTTTTAAAAGCATTGTGAATTGACTTAAAAATATTCCTCTATTTTGATTTTAAAGTTAAATAAACTGTTTTGAGTTCTCACACCAGTCACATGACTGACTCGGAGTTTATTGTTTTCCTTCCTAAACTCTGGGTCCCCACCAATTTCCACACGGGCAGTCAAGAGTTAGGTTTATCAGGATATTCTGGTATTCTGGAGTTGCTGGAGGCAAGCTGGATGGCATGGCGTATTACTAGTTTATATAGTATTTCTTTTTCCGCTGCACTGTTTGTTGTTGTTGTTGTTATACACTCTGATGATATGATGTAATGAAATGTAATGTATGTGATGTAATAACTGATATAGTTCTTTGTTTAAAGATTATTCATTTATTATTATATGTTGTTCCGCTGCGAATTGTGAGATTCTGATGTTGTTCAGTTGTTTTCTGTTCCGTTCTATTTTCTATCTTCTTTCCTCTCTATTTTCTATATCTTCTTTTTTTCTTGTTCTCCCTTTTTCTTTTTCTTAAACATTGATAATTCGTATTTCTGTTCATCTTGAATTAATCTACGGAGATTAGTGTATATTCAAGGAGTACGGATTTACGGGTCTTCACAGTCATGCCCAAGCAGGACAAGATATTCCCCTGTCTGGATGTCCCTTTAATTTTCGGTTGTATGGGCAGTTGATTGCAACAACTGCCGGGGTTATCTTGTTCGGGACTGTTCAGTAAGGAATGGTTCCGGCCTTGTGTTGTAGGGGGTCGGGAGTGATCCTCGGTACGTTGATCTAAGCCACATACTGTGACGGGCGGTACCCCAGTAGCCCTGCCATTGTATGGAATCCAAAATCCAATAAGTGCCAATGGTTTTGATTGTATTACCCACTTTTGTGGCTAGTAGCTGGAATTTAATGAATGTAACAATTTCGGCTATTTTCTATTTACTTGAAAACCCTAGACCTATTATAATATCACCGAATTTCCTATCAAATGTTTTGGTTAGCGTAAGGTAAAAACTTACCCATGTTTATGTGTGGGGAGTCTTACGTGATACCTTTGTTTTCAAAAGGATTTTCAAAATTAAGCAACATTAACCTGTTACTCACACACCCATGTCTGACCCGGAGTTTATTTCTGTTTTTCCTAAACTCTCGGGTACTCAAATTTTTACGAGTAGCCAAGGGATTCAGGTTAGCTTTGACGAGTTCTGGAGGAGCAATGGAGCAGGAGGCTTCAGCATTGTAGATACTTATAGTTCCGTTGTGTTGTTATCTCTGTCTTGTTTTGTGCATCGAGTTGTATTAACTAGACAGGTGTCTATAACTGTCTAGTATGTGATGTATTATCTGTATAACTCTGATTGATGTTGTATATTATATAAATACTTATGAGATTATTATAATTTATTCATCCCGCTGTGAGATTCTGTTGTTGTTCTCTCTTCTCTATCTTTTCTATTTTCTCACCCCTTTCTTTCTTCAAGACGATACGATTTTTGGAGGTCAGAAACCGGGTCGTCACAGTTGGTATCAAAGCGCTAGGTTGAGTGAATACCTAGGCTCTTGAGTGATTACTTTCTTGAGAGAGCGTATTTGTAATTTTGATATATATATATATATATATATTCCTACCTATTGTTGGGTTGCCTGTTCAGGTTTTCCAATATAAGTTATAAAGGTAGATAGTGTAGTGGTGTGCGTAACACGACTACCGATGGTTAGAATTTAAATGATTAAGGTTGGAAGTGTATTTGTCGAGACTATAGATCTAATACCGTCTCGAGTGAGCTTTGGGTGGTGTAATGATTTCATAAATCTCTGAAGGAAACCTGTTAAAGTTCGGAGTTCATTTTTGAAGCGTAAGTTTGGATGAGCTAGAGTTTAGATCTGTCGGTTGGACAGAAGCCAGACATGATATCTTGATACATCAAGGTGTAGTAGTTGTGTGATGAGACACAGTGACTATGGATATCCCCGAAGATGTTTCTTTGGAACAAGTTAAGGAAGTGTGTCTGCTCGGTGTTGTGGCTATGTTCAGCAAGGTGGTTCTATTTGGTTTGAGGTCTGAGTTTCTCGAAGAGCTTTGGATTAGGAAGTCTTTTAGCTTAGCAGTTTTTCTTGGGGTAACTTCAGAAGCAGAAGAGTAGTTCCATTTCTTCGATGGATTGGCCACATAAGCGTAAGCTATTCTGATTTGTAAAGAGAAAGCAATATCTTTGGAATTAGGCTGGATTGATCGCAAAAAAGTGACTTGCGACAGTTTGAGCGTTCTCTTGTGTTTCAGAGATTTTTCTGGATGACTTCAAGAAGTCAGAGATTTGCTAACATCTGGAAATTGAGTTTGGTGAAGTAGCTCAGATTTTGGAGGAACTTCTGAGCTTTCGTTTTGGATATGTGAACCTTATTTTTGGGATGTGTTGTCCAGTCTGTGTTCGACTTCAGCATTTTCATCTGCTCAGTCAGACATGCGCAGTGGAAGCATGGTGGCAGCTGTTTTAGTTTGGAAGCAATTGGATGTTGCAGTGTTTGGATTAGAGAGTTCTATAGGAAATTTTTCAGGATCTGAGGCCAGATTGGAGTGCACCTATTTTATCTTTTCCGGATGAGAGAAGTGAGTTCTATTTTCTTATTTGGAATAGAGTTTGTGTTCTGAGTTTGGTTGATATTGGAAAGATCATTTTGTTGGATTTTCTTTGGTTCAGATTGTTTCTAAGGGCATCAGCAAGAGTTGAGCTGATCAAGAAAGATGTAGGCAGCACAGGATCGTTCGAAGAGTTTTGTGGATAAGAGAAGGAGGAATTTGGATTACCAAGTTGGAGATTTGATTTTGGATAAGTGTTTGGTCTTCAGGATTGAATTGTCAGTTTGGATAACTGAAATTCGTTGTGTTTCACGTATCTCTGAGGGAGTACGTGTAAGATCTATCTCTGGTTGTAGAACCAGCAGTTCAGGGAGTTTTAGTTGTTGATTCAGACTTGTCTGTAGTCTGATATCCTATCTTGTTTTGTAGATCTAGATGAGTGGAAGCTCTGTAGATTAGTAGTATTGATTGTTTGGATTTTGTAATGCGAGTATCCTAGTATTTATACTTGGGGAAACTCGAGAAAATTCTATCCGGAATTTTGTGTGGATAGTTGAATTTGTTTGATTGGATAAATTGGTTGCTATGGTTGTTAACATAGGATTGATATATGCTTGTGTTTAAAATTAAATCTTTAATTAGATTATTAAATTACCTTTGTATTAAATTTCGGGGACGAAATTCTTTTAAGGGGGGAGGAATGTGATATCCCGGAAATTTTTGGCAATATCAATTTAATAAGCTGCGTAAAAAATTAAATTAATTTGATAATAATTGTTAATAAGATTTGAATGGATTTAATAATCTTCTTTTAAATAAATATTTAAGTCATAATTTATCTTTTAAAAGCTAATTTAAATTGTTTCTATTTATAATGTATATACAGATATATTTGTATAAATTGTAAATAGTTAATCTTTGTTTTAAATTTAATAAATAAAGTTATGTTTCTAATTCTAATATTTTTTGGTAAATTTGGAAATTTGATTTAATTTAGTATTTAGCTATTAAATAGATAATCATATGTTTTATTTACTCGAGATAAAAGTTTATTTGTTTAAAAGTATTCTAGCCTAAGTCTAAATTTAAACAAAAGTTTGTTCTACTTTCTTTTTAAATATAGTTTGATTAAATAAGTAATTTATTAAATAAGAGACAATTTCTTTAATAATGAGTTTTGTTAATCATGTAATATTTTTTACAAATGGGGATTGCTATTTCAAATTTATTTATATAAATAGCTATAATTTGAAAGATTAAAGGTAAGTCTTTTAAAAATGTTAATTTAAAATAAACCTTATTTATATTAACACAAGTATAAAAATAAAAGAGAAATAAAAGGAGCTTTATAACATGTGTTAAGTAACAAACCATTACAAGTGATAAACAACTTTATATCTATGAACATCAAGTATGAAGCAAGCCAGGTTTGTGTAAAATAAAACAATAAAAGAGTAAGGCCTGTAGGTAGTTATGTAGAGCAAGCAAAAGTAAAGTAAAGTAAGGTATATTTGTAGCTGTAAATAAGTATGCAAGCAAGTATATTATCAAAGTAAAATAAATATCTATCAAACATAAAAAAATGGGCAGGTAAGAAAAATGTACAAAATAAAATATCTGAACATAAAGTATAAAACATATGCAGGCTAAAGAGTAAACAGAATAAAAAAAAGAAGACAAGTATAAAAACATAAAGTAAAAGCAAACCAGGCTTTGGATATTTGTATGTTGACTGTAAAGCTTAGAAATGAAGGCAAGATCAAAGTAAATAAAATATCTATGAATAAAAATGAGTAATAAGAGACATTAAGTACATTAGCATTAAATGATTCCATTTCTTAGCAGCTAACAAAGTCATTTCGAATTGTTTTAACATCATTGCAGCCTCCTAATACAGAAATATTGCCTGATACAAACAAAAACAATAGTACCTGCATTTGCTAACCCATATATCACCTTCCCCTGTAATATTTTCTTCTATATATACATATCTTCCAGTTCCTTTTGTTTATCAAAAATAAGAAAAACCAGAGAATAAGCAACCATATCCATTTTTACAAATTTAAACTACATCATACAACAATTCAATCAACTTTGCAAACCTGAGACTACATTCTTTCAAATCTGAGAACAACTTCCTCAAAACCAGATCAAAGACTTCATTTTTTTAGCCATTAGCCTATAATCATTTGCAAAATAGAGAGCCTGTGCATTATTCTTTTTCAACCTGAGACAAAGCAATTCATGTCAGTTACAAGCGTTTTCAAAATCAAAACCAGAGGCTCTGTGTTCATCAATCTAATGTGAGTAACAATTTTTAATGACTTAAGTTTTAAACATAGTTGGATGTTAATATCTAAAAGTATGTTTGTGTGAATATTCATATGTGCATTGCTCTGTGTATGGTGAAAATTGATCTCTGCATATTGATACCCTGTAAAATATACCTCTGTTTATAGGATTTAAACTCAGATTTAATTCAAAAATTCATTACTGCTTAATCTATTGAATGTTAGGATAAAGTATCTAAACAAAATAAGTTTGTTTGAGTATAAAGTAAATTCTTAAATTATTGTAATTAAGAAAAATAAAGCAAATTGTTCTGAAGATCTTAAGATCAGTTAATTCTTAATACAAGTTATATTTCCAATATCCTAAATTTTCAATTTAAGTATATGAACTGGATGCTAAATCAAAACTCTGATTTTTAAAACTAGAATTACATTTTTTAGTTAAGGATTGGAGGTGCGGCCTTGTGTTATACTGTTTTTGGTTTCTTGGGGATTGCTGGTGATCTATGCGACTGGAGATGGTCGGGTTGTGCGAGGTGGTGGAGAAGCTTACCGAGGTGATGGGAAAAATGGCTGATGGTTATGGAATTCATCGAGGAGGTTGCCGTAGTGGATTTTTGTTTGGAACCCTAGTTTAATTAGGCTATGTTATTCGATCAACTTCGGGTGCTACAGTGGAACGAGTGCATCGTGCTTTTGGGGATGGGTAGGAGGATGATAGTCGAAACGGTGGCCGGATTTGGGTGGCCACCGGTGGTCAAAGCATCGAGCACGTGGTGTTGACAGGTTTCGAGAGGAACCTGATTTTGTTTCCAGGTGGAGTTTCAAACTCGATTTCGTTTCAGGTTGTCGTGATGACTTTGGGTGGTCGTGTTCGTATCTGGAGATGATCGGCGATGGGTTGAAGTTTTGGTGGGTGGCCGGAGGTGGCTGGAGCCGTGGTGCACGTGCACCGTGCCTATTGAAGTGCTGGGGCAATTGTGGTTGGGTGCAGGGTTTTTGCCTCGGGAAATACTCGGGTCACACGAGTATGTGACTCGAAGTAGAGGGAGGGATGACTCAAAGTAAATGTTGATGGGCTCGAGTCAGTGTTTGTTTCAGACATTGTAAAATCTAGAAGCATAAATTTGATTTTAAACAAATTCAAATGAAACCTAGGAAATAAATAATAGATTTAAACAAGTTTAAATCCAGTTAAAGTATGAATTCAAATTTATTCTTGAATTCAAATCTGAAATAAAAACAAAGTTTTAAAACAATTAAATGTGGGTTTTCTTTCAGGTTTAAAAACCTGACAATTTCAGATTTTGAAATTTAATTTAAAATCTGAAACAAAAATTTAAACTTTGTTTTAAAACTAAAAGTTCAAAGTATAGATTCAAATGAACTTTTGAATCTAAGCTTTTAAAAATGAATTTGGATTTTTAAATCAAGAATTTAAAACCACATTTTTAAAAGCAAGTTAAAACAAAGTTTAAATTCAAAGTTAAACTAATGAATTCAAGTTTTTCTTGAATTCAAATCTGAATTTTAAATCAGTTTTTAAATCCAAATATATAAAACAAGTTTAAATCCAATAGTTTTTTTACAAAGTAATTTGTTTTCAACTAAATATTTGAATTGGTTTTTATGAAATTTTTTTGAATGGAAGTTAAATAAATTGTTTTAACTTGAAATTGCAAGTTAAAATATTAATATATTTTGGAAATTTTGATTTAAATAAAGATTTAAGTAGTTGAATTTAAAGGGCTTTTCTTATATAAGTTTCATATGTAAGTAATAAATGTTATTTATATTTATTTAAAAGATTATAAATTGAATTTAAATTATAATCATTTTGAATCTTAAATTCAAAATGGAATTTGAATTTAAATTTAAAATGTAATATTCTAATACACTCTAATATTAATGAAGTCATTAAGAAAGAAATAAATTATCTTAGGAATAATTAAGATATTTAAATGATTTAATGAATAAGTTAATTAAGGAATGACTTATGTATTTAATTTACAAATTAATAATTTAGATAAATTTATAATTAGAAATTAATTAAGAAAGTAAATTAAGAAATGTTATTAGTTAATGAAGATAATTAACTAAGGATTTTTAATTAATTAATTAATGTGATTAATGTTGATAATTAATTAGATTAATTAATTTATATAATCTATTGTAAATTGTTAAGTGTAATTACTTGAAAAAAAGTAATTAAGAGGTTAATTACTTATTGTAATTAATTTGGATAAAATGATTAATTTAAGTTAATTAATTTAGTTTAATTAATTTAAGAAAATCATTTGATATATTGATAAGTGTAATTACTTAGTGTATTTAATGAAGCAGAATTACTTAAGGAAGTAATTAATGTTAATTACTGAATGCAATTGGTGAAAGATGATGTGTTAATGAAGTAATTTGGATAATTACTTTTGTAATTAATCAAGGGATTAATTAATGGAGATAATTAATTATGGGATAATTAATTTATTAATATAAGTAACTAAGGGTAGTTAATTACTGGAATGTTATTAATCAAGGGTGATTAATAATTGAGTTTAACTAAAGATTGATCGCTTAATGTAAATAATTTAAATAAAGTAATTAAAATTAAATCTGAATTAGAAATCATTAATTAATATAATTAATGATGTAATTAAGAATTGATTAATTAAGAAATAATTAATAAGGTGGGGATTAATTTATATAATTAATTAAGAATAAATGTAATTATTCATATTAAATTAATAAATGAAGTAATTAAATGTTAATTACTATAAATGATTTAGAATAATTCATTTGAGAAATTAATTAAAGACCAAATTACTTATTGTAATTAGAGAATCATTAACTAATTTGATTTATCATTAATTAATGGTTGTATGAGCAGGATTTATAGATGAAGTAATTAATTTAATTTACTTTAAATTAATTAGAGATAGAAGTAGTTAATTTAATTCATTTTAAATTAATTATGAATGGTATGATTATAAATCATTGCTTATGGATGAATGACGCAGCGGATAATTAACGAAACGATATAGATCGATGAAAGTAGCAAACGGTGGATTGAAGATACTGAAATGCCCGAATTCGTTGATCACAAAGATACCGAATTCTAGCTATCCTCGTCACGTTGATCGCGCACGAAAACGTGAAAGAAGATCTTCAATTCTTCAAGCGTTGATTAAGCGCACTTGATTCCACGAATCGGCTTCAACAATCGTTGATTCGAGCGCACTCGAATAACCGAAAGTGGAGATAGGAGATTACACTCAACTACCAATTTACGATGAAAGCACACAGCAATCAAACAAGAATTTTATTTAAAAATCAACAACCTTTACGAGTTACAACTCACACGTATTTATAGTGTTTTCGACCCAGACCTTAAGTCGTATACGACTTGCGACTTAACTAAGTCGGCAACGACTTATCACCATAGCACATATATACAACACAGCCGCTCAACCGACTCAACATCACAAATGACTTAAAGAACTTACAACTCAACAGCCTTCGGCCGACTCAACTACATACTGACTTACGACTTTCAAATGGCTCAAAGCTTCACCGACTCAACATTTGAACGACTCATCACAAAATAACTGACCGACGCAATGACTTAACGACTCAACAAATTACAACACTTTACATCACTTAGGTCGTATACGACCTAATTACATATGACATAAGAAAACACACGACATACGACTTAATCCGACAACGACTTAACATAGATCGTTAAGACGTACGCGACTTATCTCAGGTCGTAGCCCCTTTCCACTTGCCAAGTCGTAGCCGGTACAAGCCCTTACCCCTCGCTCTGCCTTAAGTCGTGACCGACCTAAACCCAGCAAACCCTCTTTAGGTCGTGGCCGACTTAACTCCATTTCGTTAGCTCCTATAACTATAGGTCATAAACGACTCATAGTACCCGAACGACTTAAGCCCAATGAACCCTTAGGTCGCGCTGCATCATCCTCCCCGGGTTGAGAAAATTTCGTCCTCGAATTTGTAAATTCTTCCGCATCAGATTGTTCATCTCCATAATATGGCACAAGATGTTTAACATTGAATACGTCAGACGTGTACACATTCTCTGGCAGTTTCAACTTATAAGCATTTTCATTAATCCGTTTCACAACTTCTACCGGACCAATTTTTCTGGCTTTCAACTTATTATAAGCGCCCACTGGAAAACGATCCTTCGTTAACACAGCATACACCAAATCACCCTCGTTAAATTCAACATTTCGTCGCTTCAAATCTGCAGTTTGCTTATACTTCTCATTTGCTCTCTCCAATCGTTCCTGAATGATTTTATGACATTCAGTCAATCCATCAACAAAATCTACAGCTCGTTTAACCGTCCCCTTCGGTTGTGGTACTACTGCTAAATCCAACGGTCCCCTGGGTAAATTTGAATGTACAATCTGAAATGGGCTAAATCCCGTACTATGATTCACTGCATGATTATGTGAAAACTCTGCTTGGCATAACTTCATGTCCCAACTCTTCAGATTATCCTTCACAAGACATCGCAACAAATTTCCCAACGTTCTGTTAACAACTTCGGTCTGTCCATCTGTTTGCGGATGATAAGCGCTACTAAATTTCAGCCTCGTTCCAACCATCTTCCACAAACTTAACCAAAAGTGACTCAGAAAACGAGTATCCCTATCCGACACAATATATTTTGGCAATCCATGAAGTCGATAGATCTCCTTGGAAAATAACTGAGCGACATGAACAGCATCCGCCGTCTTCTTACAAGCAATAAAATGTACCATCTTCGAGAAATGATCTACCACAACATATATAGAGTCATTCCCTCTTTGAGTTCTCGGCAATCCCAACACGAAATCCATGCTAATGTCTACCCATGGTTTTGTAGGAACAGGTAATGGCATATATAATCCCGCATTTGTAGCTGTCCCTTTCGAAACCTGACAAACATGACATCTACGCACAAACATTTCAACTTCCCTTCTCATCGACGGCCAATAATAAGACTGAGAAATTAACTGCCATGTTCGGTCTCTACCCACATGTCCTTCTTCATGTAGCTCCTTTATTATCTTCATTCGCAAACTACAATCCGGCACACACAATTGATTCCCCTTAAATAAGAAACCATCCTTCAACACAATTTCAGCAGAACTTCCCTCCTTGACTTTCTCAACAAATTTCTTAAAGTAAGGATCTTCTTCAATAAGCTCTGGCAATAGTTCAAACCCTGTCACCTCAACCTTCATTGTAGTCAACAAGTGATTCCTTCTGCTCAATGCATCTGCTACACGATTCGTTACCCCAGATTTGTGCTTTACAACAAAAGTAAACTGCTGCAAATAGGCAATCCATGATGCATGTCTCGATGAAATCTTGTCCTGCCCTTGCAAATGCTTCAAAGCCTCATGATCAGTATAAAGAACAAACTCTTTCTGAAATAGATAATGTCTCCAGTGCTTCACAGCTTGAACAATCGCATAAAACTCAACATCATAAGTGCTATATCTCAACTTAGCTCCAGATAACTTCTCACTGAAATAAGCAACCGGTCTTCCTTTCTGACTCAAAACTCCACCAACCCCAACCTTCGATGCATCAGTATGTAATTCAAACAACAACTGAAAATCCGGTAGAACTAGAATTGGTGCTGTCGTCACTGGTGTCTTGATTTTCTCAAAAGCAACCCCTGCTTCCTCTGACCACTCAAACTTCTTTCCTTTCATGCAATCGGTTACAGGTGCCATCACACTACTAAAATGTGGAATGAATCTTCCATAGAAAGATACCAATCCATGAAAATTCCTCACTTCAGTAATTGTCTTTGGCTGTGGCCAATTCCTGACAGCTTCTACTTTACTTTCATCCACTTGAATTCCTTCCTTCGATAGAACATATCCCAGAAACAAAACACTGTGCGTCATGAACACACACTTCTTTGTTGCAGCATAAAATTTCTCCTGTCGTAGAATCAACAGTACTTCACGCAAATGCTGGACATGCTTTTCCATACTTCCACTGTAGATCAAAATATCATCAAAGTAAACTACCACAAACTTCCCAATGTATGGTCTGAAAATCTGGTTCATCACTCTCATAAAAGTACTTGTTGCATTCGATAAACCAAACGGCATAACCAACCATTAGTATAAACCTTCCTTAGTTTTGAAAGCAGTCTTCTATTCATCACCCGGTCTAATACGAATTTGATGGTATCCACTCTTCAAGTCAATTTTTGAAAACACAACAGCCCCACTCAACTGATCGATCAAATCATCAAACCTCGGCATAGGAAATCTGTATCTCACAGTGATCTTGTTCAGAGCCCGACTATCCGTACACATCCTCCACGAACCATCCTTCTTGGGCACCAATAAAGCAGGCACTGCACAAGGACTCAAGCTCTCCTGAACACGCCCCTGTTCTAACAACTCCTCCACCTGCCTCCTCAGTTCCTCGTGCTCCTTAGGACTCATCCTGTAATGTGGCCTGTGTGGTAATACTGCCCCTGGCACAAGATCTGTCTGATGTTGAATATCCCTCCACGGTGGTAACTCCGTTGGTAACTCCTCAGGAAATACGTCACTGAATTCTTCCAATACTGGCTTTACCTTTTCTGGAACTTCTACAGATTCCGTGGCTTCATGTCCAATCAACAAAAACACCTCTGGACTCTCTTCTACTTCTTCAATAAATTCCTTCAAAGTCAATAAAGTCTTCAGCTCCTCAATCTCCTCAGACTTGCTCTCTTCTTGCTGTCTCTTCTTTGGAACCAAAATGATTTTAACACCTTCAAACATAAAGCTGTAGCTATTGGTCCGACCGTCATGTTGCACTGCTCGATCATACTGCCACGGTCTTCCCAAAAGTAAGTGACAAACATCCATCTCAACTACATCACACCAAATTTCATCTTTATATTTCTTCCCAATAGAAAATGGAACTCGAACTCGCCTGTCCACCTTCACTTCTCCTCCTTTTCTCAACCACGCTAACTTGTAAGGATTTGGATGCTTCTCCGTTTTCAACTTCAGTTTCCTCACAGCTTCAGTAGAAATAATATTGTCACAACTTCCAGCGTCAATCACAAATTTACAAACCATTCCCAGAATAGTGCATGTTGACTGAAAGATGTTACTCCTCAACCAACTAGCTTCTTCTTCTTGCTTTGGTATTAAACAAGACCTCCTCATCATTAGATTACATCCTTCATCTCCTTACGCAATATCCTATTCATCCTCCTCTACTGGACTAGAATAACCTTCCCCAACATCCTCACCTTCAATTTCAGCAATCATAGTTCGTTTCTTCGGCTTCGGACATTCATTACTCTTGTGACCCACTTCCTGGCAATTGTAACACTTGAAACTGTTGTTGACCTTCGTCTTTGCAACTTCATTCACAACTGGTTTACTGATAGATTTAGGAACATTAGAGCTTCCACTAACACCCTTCACTTGATTGTTGGAATTAGTAAACACACCACCTCCACGCCTACCCTGCTTCTCCCAAGCCAACGCTTTCTGATGTGCTTCTGCTACGGATCTAGGATCAAACATATTCACCATGTCTTGAATTTGTATCCTCAACTCTCCAACAAATATAGCAGTCAGCTGTTCTTCCGTCTCCATAATATCATTTCGAGCAATCAGTTGATAAAATTCATCAGCATAGTCATTAACAGTCTTCGTCCCTTGCCTCAGATTCTGCAATCTCTGATACATGAGTGATTGATAATTGTAAGGTAAAAATGTAGCTTTCATCAACGTCTTCATCTTCTCCCATGATTCAATCTTTGACTTTCCCATTCTCTCCCGTGTTAGTTTAGTTTGCTGCCGCCATGCTAAAGCTCTCCCCCTCAATCTAGTAGCAACCAACTTCACTCGACGATTCTCCGGGACCTCTTTGAAATCAAAGATCTCTTCAACATTAGACAACCAATCAAGAAACTCTTCTGCTACCATTCCTCCCTTGAACTCTGGAATTTCCATTTTCATACCCGATTCCCATCGACGATCATCATCCACATCTCGATATGAATTTCGAACTTGGTCTCGATCTCGATAATGAATGCTAGCTCTATCACCCTCTTCATTAAAATCAAATGTATGTCTATATCGATCTCGACCATCAACATCCCTTTGATCACGCGTGTCTCTTCTACTATGTCTCTCTTTATCTCGATATGGCTCATCTTCAAACTCACGTGGAGTTCTCCTCTCTTCATATCCACAGTCATGGTGATCTCTTCTTGACGAAATTGATGTTTCTCTTCTCTCTCTAAAAGATTGTTGTGATACCCTCCTCGCTTCCGTAACCGATAGCGAAACTCTATTTCCTCCATGGTTCGAGATTGGTGATCTCCTCCTTTGATTTTGATTCAAATCATTCATCAATTTCTCTAACTTTCCAATGCCTTCATCAAATTTCTCATTAATACGTTGTTCCATTTGCTCGGCTTCTTCTCTTCTATACAACGCTTCAACATTTTGATGACGATTAGCTCTCCTTGGTGGCATGATTGAACTTTACAAGACTTCAACAAATACTTCAAAAATCTTCAACACAAGTCAAACAAGCACGGCTCCAACTCAACTTGGCTCGACCTCAACACTTCAACACAAACCAACTTCAAACAACTTCCACACTTTGATCCAAAATGAAATGGATCGAAAGCTTCTAACTTGTTGCAACTTCAAGATGAACACGATGAACACCAAACTTCAAACTCCTTGGCTCCAAGACTCGTCTTAGCTATGATTGGCTAAGTCAAGCTCTGATACCAAACTGATGCAGCGGATAATTAACGAAACGATATAGATCGATGAAAGTAGCAAACGGTGGATTGAAGATACTGAAATGCCCAAATTCGTTGATCACAAAGATACCGAATTCTAGCTATCCTCGTCACGTTGATCGCGCATGATACCGTGAAAGAAGATCTTCAATTCTTTAAGCGTTGATCAAGCGCACTTGATTCCGCGAATCGGCTTCAACAATCGTTGATTCGAGCGCACTCGAATAACCGAAAGTGGAGATAGGAGATTACACTCAACTACCAATTTAGGATGAAAGCACACAACAATCAAGCAAGAATTTTATTTAAAAATCAACAACCTTTACAAGTTACAACTCACACGTATTTATAGTGTTTTCGACCCAGACCTTAAGTCGTATACGACTTGCGACTTAACTAAGTCGGCAACGACTTATCACCATAGCACATATATACAACACAGCGGCTCAACCGACTCAACATCACAAACGACTTAAAAAACTTACAACTCAACAGACTTCGGCCGACTCAACTACATACTGACCTACGACTTTCAAACGGCTCAAAGCTTCACCGACTCAACATTTGAACGACTCATCACAACATAACTGACCGACGCAATGACTTAACGACTCAACAAATTACAACACTTTACATCACTTAGGTCGTATACGACCTAATTACATATGACATAAGAAAACACACGACATACGACTTAATCAGACAACGACTTAACATAGATCGTTAAGACGTACGCGACTTATCTCAGGTCGTAGCCCCTTTCCACTTGCCAAGTCGTAGCCGGTATAAGCCCTTACCCCTTGCTCTCCCTTAAGTCTTGACCGACCTAAACCCAGCAAACCCTCTTTAGGTCGTGGCCGACTTAACTCCATTTCGTTAGCTCCTATAACTATAGGTCGTAAACGACTCATAGTACCCGAACGACTTAAGCCCAATGAACCCTTAGGTCGCGCTGCATCAATGAATGTTATTGATATTTCATTTAATGATTGTGATCTCAGATATGAGATGAGTAATATCTATATGATATGGATGCTTGGTTTAAATATGATAATATTGATTATTTATTTATGATGATAATGTGATTATCTATTGTGATATTGTGAATTATCTATATGTGTGTATATTGATAATATTGAATTGAACTGTTAAGACTAAATAGACAACTTGGCCTTAAGAGATACGTTTTGGATTTCGATGAGACCGGGATCGGGTTTCCATATTTGGACATCCAAAAACCACATCGATCCAAATTAACGATCGGTCGTGAATCTGAAGTGAAGATGAAGATTTAGAATGCAAGGATTATTGGCGTTAACTCTGAGGTTGATTCCAAATTGAGTGTAACGAGATAATGCCTTCGGTTTCGTTCGAACCCGGAACGAACTTCTATGGATTGAATGCTTTCAGAACATCGTCAGGTGAGAGATGAGCATTCTAAGAAATGTTTTCTCTAAAGGTAATCGCAGCCTCAAGCCTCATCAACGAGAATGGCTAAAACAGGGGAGGTGCAGCAAGGTTAGGTGGGTCATGCCCAAGCAGGACAAGATATTCCCCTGTCTAGATGTCCCTTTATTTTTCGGCTATGTGGGCGGTTGATTGCAACAACTGCCGCGGTTATCTTGTTCGAGATTGTTCAGTAAGGAATGGTTCCAGCCTTGTGTTGTAGGGGGTCGGGAGTGATCCTCGGTACGTTGATCTAGGCCACATACTGTGACGGGCGGTACCCCAGTAGCCCTACCATTGTATGGAATCCAAAATCCAATTAGTGCCAACGGTTTTGATTGTATTACCCACTTTTGTGGCTAGTAGCTGGAATTTAATGAAGTAACAATTTCGGCTATTTTCTATTTACTTGAAAACCCTAGACCTATTGTAATATCACTGAATTTCCTATCAAATGTTTTTGTTAGCGTAAGGTAAAAACTTACCCATGTTTATGTGCGGGGAGTCTTACGTGATACCTTTTGTTTTCGAAAGGTTTTCAAAATTAAGCAACTTTAACCTGTTACTCACACCAGAACCATGTCTGACCCGGAGTTTATTTCTGTTTTTCCTAAATTCTCGGGTACTCAAATTTTTACGAGTAGCCAAGGGATTCAGGTTAGCTTTGACGAGTTCTGGAGGAGCAATGGAGTAGGAGGCTTAAGCGTTGTAGATACTTATAGTTCCGCTGTGTTGTTATCTCTGTCTTGTTTTGTGCATCGAGTTGTATTAACTAGACAGGTGTCTATAACTGTCTAGTATGTGATGTATTATCTGTATAACTCTTATTGATGTTGTATATTATGTAAATACTTACGAGATTATTATAATTTATTCGTCCCGCTGTGAGATTCTGTTGTTGTTCTTTCTTCTCTATCTTTTCTATTTTCTCACCCCTTTCTTTCTTCAAGACGATATGATTTTTGGGGGTCAGAAACCGGGTCGTCACACAATCTCTTCTAAATCACCATTTAGAAATGCAGTTTTCACATCCATCATCCATATTTCATAATTATATTACATGATGGTAGCAAGCATTATCATAATTGACTTAAGCATTTCAATGGACCAAAACGTCTCGTCATAATCAATGCCTTGAAACTAAAATAAACCTATCGCAACTAGCCTTACCATATAGCTCTCTACCTTTCCATCCAGATTTAGCTTTTTCTTAAAAGTCCATTTAGAGTCGATATTTGAATATGTCATTTATAGCGACCCATAATTTTGAACACTTCGTCTTTAAATATCGTAACTTTTGAAACATACTTAAGTATTATAAATATGATTTTATAACCTAACTAAACCTGATTTTATGAATAGTTAATGATGGTAAACTTGTTTTAGAAAATTATTTACAAAATTCCTTGTTCGTAAACCCGCTCCTTTTAGTCGCAATTAATACACTGGCCTCGGTTTGGACCATGGAATTGTAGATTCTCTGGCAGCTATGAGTCTAGCAAGCCCCTCGGGTTTAATCCATCGTAAACAATCATATGCTACTTATTGGAATTCAAACATTCTATTGAAACAAGAGCGGCCCCTTTACCAGATCTTTCGTAAGACTGAAGGAAGCAAAGCAGCCAGGGATTTCCATAAATAGTTCGAAAAAAATATTGATAATGTGACCAAAAATAGTTTTACCAATAAACGGCTTTTTACTCGATAGAAGTTGTTTGAAATTTTTGCAATGTGTAGATGTAGTTAATTATGTGTAGATGTAGTTAATTAGAAACTAAAAATATCTTGCCATTTTTGGGAAATCAAATATGGATGATGTCATGCATTACGTATTTGGTAGATTTTTGTGAAGAGGGTAGTATGGTAGTTGGTTAAGGAAGGAGGAGATATTTTGTAATGGAAAGGAGGTGGAAATGAGAAGTGGTGGACACACGGAGGGTGAGCCTTTATTGGCTAACCAAAAGGGAGAGGGATGGGGGTAAGGCTACCATCTTGAAGCCTATATAATTGCACCTTTGGCTCTTGAATCCATTTCAAAAAATTTAGCAAATTAAAAACAAAGCTCTTCACTCTTATCTCTTCATAAATTCTTAAGCTCAGAATAATTTAAATCAACCTAATCATGGCCAAAAACCTTAGAACAATATAGCAACAACTTTCGTTACCTGAAATCTAGAAGATCTGGAGCACATACCCCAAAGAGGAGCAAGGACGTGAGCATCTATGGGGGATTTGGGCCTAGGCCAGGAGCAACAAAGGATTGGGGTAGGAAGTTTTGGTGTTTGCAAGGTTGTGGTAGGAAGTGGAAGCTTATGTTAGCTTCTTTCCTTGTTAAAGGGTGATCTAACTCACTACTTAAATGAATATGAAGTGTATATATTATTGTTTAAAGCAATAAGTATTTTTCTATGTTTTATATTGTTTTATCTCTTGTGATTGTTGCTTTGGAAAGCAAATAGCATATGTAAATGACGTGATTAGACTTGTATGACTTTCTATGAAATGTTGTGTAACCTTGAAAGAAAGCACATAGGGTATGCTTGAAGAATGATTTGAATAGACTTGAGTTGAAATTGGTTTTATAGTGATATTCGATATAAATGCACTTTGAAAATGCATTGTGTTTGAAATTTTCTATAGAAATTTGTAGAGAGATCCTTAGGATTTTCTTACCATGGTTTTGATGTATTATGTGTATATTACTTACTGTAAAAGGATTGGATTCTAAATTTTTTTATCAAGAAAATTAGTCAACCTTTATTAATATTAAAAAAGGCTCAGTTCGCACTCTTTTATAACATCATACGCATCACTTTAAAAACACTATCTTTACTCTGAATAACTCTATACAACATTATGTTGCCGTGTTTTCTGTTTGAGATTTTAAATTGCTTTGAATTGACTTTAGACCTAAGTATTTCTCTTCAATCATTGTAGAGATGTTTTCTAACTTATATTAGAGTATTTTGTAAGTGGTTTGAAATTTTATGAATATATAATAATTAGTAACGAATTATTAAAGTAGAAGATTTATTTTTATAAATAAGTAAACATGTTTTTTTTCTAGTTTTTAAATGAATTATAAAATAGACCTTTTAATTAATATTTAAATAAATCTTTTAAACCATATTATAAGTTATTTATGTATATATAGTTTTTAGTAAATTAGTTAATTATTTCATTAAGTATTAAAAAGCTTATGTAATATAATATCTTTTAAATTGTTTTTAATATTTTATTATATCTTAGCATTATAAATAAATTAGCTCACGCGTATGCACACACATACACACACATATATATCATTTTAATGGTTTTTGGCAACTATATAAGTTTGGAAAAGTAAGTTTAAGTCTTTTACAAAGGAACAAGAGGCAGTTTTGGGTTATAACACTTAAATTATAATAAATGGTTTTGTAAATTTAGTTAGAAGTATGTTACCTTATTTAGTAAGTGTGGATATACTTAGATCTTTAAATTGAATGTTTGTAAAGATAACGACAAGTATGACCTAGTTTTGGTTTTGTAGTGACAATGTGTTAATGATATTTATTTTAACCCTTTTTGGTTATACTTAGTAATAAATTTAGATCTTTAAAGAAAGTTTTAAAGATAAATAAATGAAATGGTTTTAGGTTTGTGGTAATAATGTTTTAATGATATTAGTTTTCAACCCATTAAAGCATACTTGTGCAAATGTACAATCTTGTTTAAGATATGTGAATATTTATATACATTTGGAATAAGAATACATATACATTTCTAAGTGTTGAAAAGAGTATAAAGGAATAGTGGAAGAGTAAAAATGAGTAGTGAAATTATGATGACCTAGAATTTCTAACGTTTGAAATTGAAATATTTAATTGATTTTAAATATTTGGAAGTTAGTTTAACTTGAATTTTAGATATTGGGATTTATTTGGCAATTAAATTATTGAATTTAATTTATTAAAATTGGGTAAAAATTTGAATCTTCAGTTTTAAGCTGTTTAAAAATATTTTAAAGGGCTTAGAAAATTTATATTGATGATACTAAAGATAATGGAAGCTGCAGAACTTAATTTGGAAATATTTTGTCCAGTTTTGAAATTGTATTGTTTAAATTGATATTTAAAAATAGCCTTCCAGGGCACAGTCTCGGAATTCGACGAAACTAGTTCCATTGGATATGTAATATTATATTATTATCGGGTTTCAATTTTCTTAGCATTCAGAGTTGTCATTTGGCCGTAAGATAAGCAACCGAGCTGAAAATTTTATCGAAATTTAATTTAATAACTGAGTTCAAAAAGCTATTTTTTCCATACGATCGAATTTGGACTCAGAACTTTTTCCATTGCATTTGAAATAGGCGTATAACATTATAAACGCCTGGCGACACGCCTCGATTGGAGATCGAGATTTTAGGCCTCGATTTCTAAACGATTAAAATTTAAATTGAAATTTAATATAATATATATACATTAATATAAAATTGTTTTCACAAGACTATTTTTAACTCGTACCATCCCTCTTAACATTTGTCATCTTCATGGACACGTGTTTAAAAAAAAGATAACATGAAAATCAAAAATCTGCTCATCTCCGTTTAAACAACAAAATTCAGAAATAATTTCGATTTCCCTCTTCTCCTCTCCTGTTCGAAATCGAAATTTCATTTTTATTTTAAGTCCACAAAAATTTCCCCCTCCTCCATCTCCAGTCTAAACAGATTCAAATTGAAAAAAAGAGGCGAACGAATCAATTTCGTTCAAGTGGAAGAGGGAAGTCGGGCCATTCGATTCTCGAGAGAAGCATCATGGCTGTAGTAGGGATGGAGGATAATTTCACTTCAAATAAAAAATAGGGTTTTGCGAGCGGCATCAGGTGGTGACTAGATGAATTCAGCATCGCGTGGGGGAGCTAGACTCATCGCGAGTTGAGGCAGTGCGTGGATAAGGATGAAGCGATGCCAAGATGGTTGATGGCAATGGTGTTGGTTCAACAGCAGATAAGGGTAGTCGAGCGTGCATGAATTTTGGTCGAGACATGGGTACGACTTCGAGGTGGTCGTTGAAAGCGGAGTCGCGTTTAGTTGTACGACAAACAATGGCGATGGCATTCGAGCTTTGTGGATATTGTGATCGAAATGAATGTATTCAGGCAGTACGGTATATTGTTTATTAATAAATGTGTTATTGAAGTCGTTTACAGTAATCATGCTACTGTTAATTACAGAAATATATATATATATATAAGTTGGAAAAATTATAACCGCGAATTGTATAAACAACTTATTTTCTTTAAATTTTAAGTGTGTGTGTATATATATGAGTAGTTTCAAAATGAAAAAATTATTAGTTTAAAACCCAATTATTGGTCTAAATTAAAACCCTTTGGTTAATTAAATTATTTTTAGTATAGGCGTTTCAAAAGAAAAGATAATATTTTATTTAAAAGGAAATTTGTTTAAAATTTAATTATTTTCTTAAAATTAAATCATTAATTTAAATACCAAATTATTAATTGGATTAAAAGTATAAAATGGCAAATTGAATTGTTTGATTTATTTCGAATATTAATAAAAATTATGTAATTGTTTATACAAGGTCTGAAATGGAAAAACAAGCCGGAATGGAAATGAGTTGAAAAAGGGTTGCATGCGAAAGCAAAGGTGAGATCTTCTCACTCAAATTAAAATTGAATTTCAGTTATTGTTTGACTGTTTGGATATGGTAGTACATACATACATATATATATATATATTTGGAGTGATTGATTTCCTGCATTATATAGCGGACGAGACCCTACGCGCCGCTTAATAGCGGGTGATATTATATAATCGCATATACCGCGATATTCCACCTCGAAGTGGAATTGGTAACTAATTGTTGTGCTAACATCTGTGGATGCAGGGAAACAAGTTGGAGGGATCCAACTGGGTTCCTCAAATATTTGAATTTTTTTTCAATGTTGTGTGTTTATTTATTTACAATCCGTGTATGATTATATTTGTGATTGAAACATTAATGGCTATAGTTTAGCCGAATATATTTTGAGTATCGTAGGATACCAGAAATATAAAATTGGACTTTTGGAAATTAAAGTAGAAAAGTTTAAGAAATTCATTTTAAAGAATTGGTGAATTTAAAAAAGGAATTTAAAGGGGTAAAGATTGAATTTTGAAATCTTATCGAATGAATTCCAAAATACGGGAAAAGATTTTAATAAAGGAATTTTAAGTAATTTTTTTTAATAGTTGAAGAATTTATTTAAAGTTCAGTTTTTAAATAGTTTGGGAGAAATAAAGGGATTTATTTTAAAAGGTAATAAATTTGGAAATCAATTTGAAAATTGATTTGGTGTTTAAAAAATAAATCCTTTGGGAAACCTATATGAAAATTTATTCGGTGTTTCAATGGAATTTGATTTGGTGTTTGAAAATAATTTTGGAAATCAATTTGGAATTTGATTTACTGTTTATAAATAATTTTGGAAAATCAATTTGGAATTTGATTTGGTGTGGAAAGTGAATATTTAGAAATCGATTTGAAAATCGTATATTAGTGGATATTTGGAAATTTAAATTCACAATGAGAATTTGTAAAGGAAAGGGAAATGTGTTTTAAAAATAAATATTGGTTTATTTTTAAAAGCGTGGAAAGAAATTTACGGAGTTGGAACGTAAATTTAAAATAAATCCAGGAAGATTTATTAATTGATTTAAATGAACCATTTTAGAATGGAAGGTGTATTTTCCCTGGTACGCCGAGTATGTTTTCAATATAGCTTATAAATATAAATTGAAGTTTTAATGATGGTTTTAAGGAAAGAATGCTTTGGAGAAATTATTTTCTAAAGTTGTATTTAAATCTTTAAAGTAAAGATTTATTTAATTAATTATAGAAGTGATTTGATATTTGATTTAGAAAATTGTTATTTTAACAATCACACTTTATCTAGAAAATTATTTTCAAAATTATTTGGACTTGAGTTTTATAGGAGATATGGACATAAAATTTCATAACTAATGTTTTAAATAAAGCGTTTCAAAATAGTTTTTGTTTTAAATGTTCCAAAGATATATTTTTGGATAAGTGACTTAAATTATTTTGAAGTGTTCGGACTCGGCAAATATTTCAGTGGAAATAAATAAATACTTGGAAATATATTTCGCGTGAGGAGTGTGATTTGAATTTGTTTTCAAAGTGTGAAGTGTGAAAATATATCTTGCGAAGATATTTTGAAAGTAAATAATTGGGGAAAAATATTTAAAATCTGGTGATTGTTGTGAATTATTGATTGATAGTTAAATAACCGACTATCAATATTGGCCTTTGATTAGCAATTGAATTTCGATGCGACTGGGGGTCGAAATGGATGTTCGAAAAGCACATCGAATCTTTGTGATGGATCTTTTGTTTAAAAGATCAAAGTGAAAATTTGTTGTGATTTACTTGAAATCTGAATGAACACTTATTCTTAAAAAATAAGCGCTCATTATTCGAATTAGCCGAGAGAGGATTTTACGTCACAAAACCCATTCCGAATAATGAAACGACGAAATGGGATTACATTTGAAGATGGTGTTGAAGACCTGGTATTTTCGAAAATGAAAGGATTACCTGTCGAATTCTCTGCACCGAATGGCCCTGGTATAAAGATTTGATCACCCTTTATGTTGGAATTCTGGACGTGATTAGTGAATATCTGGATTGCAAGGGAATTCTTTGAAGTGCCTTCGGTTTCGTTCAATTCTGGAACGGACTTATATGGTTGTGTGTCTGATGTTATACTTTGAGATGTAAAGCTGGTTTCTATCAAATACATTTATGTTGGTGGTAGAGAATTTATTCTCTTAGCTTAACACCCTTCTCTGAGACGTACGAGCTTAGAGGTTATGTAGGTATTTACTAGTGATATATTCTTAATTTAGTAATATGGCATACCAAGTGCTGCTGATCATTTGTTGATCGAAGCATGACTTTTGTGTAAAGCGTAACTTTGTGGATGGTACCTCATCGGACTTCACAGCCCGAAAATGGTCGAAACAGAAAGGAGGCAGCAACACAAATTTAGGGGTAGCGCCCTCTTGGGATGTCCATTTCCTTTTGGAAAAAGGTTGTATCATGGTATGGAGCCTAGATACTTAATTTATGTGGTTACTGCAAATTTATTGCGTTGTGGTTTTTGATGTATAGTTGAGGATCCTCGGATAAAGGTCGATAACGACCGGGGATGGCATACTCGTGGTAGTTACCTAGTTACAGGTGTATTACAGCGTGAGGTAACTCGACCTTATGTTGGCAGAGAGCTTGTTAAGTTCTTGGGGTGTCCTTCCAGAGGCGTGCCCGTGTGGCATAGGAAGTTCCTTAGCCTGACCATTTGTTGGAAATCCAAAGAAACAATAAGCACCCTGTACGGTTTTAATTGTATAACCTGCCATGGAATGTGGCGGTAACCTCCTATTGAACATGGTAGCTATAGTAGGAATAGTATGAAATGTCTATGCTGGCTAAGATTAATATTATACTTTCAAAATGTTTTCCACACTATGCACTAATGATAATATTAAAAAGACTTTGCGTATCAAGCATGTTTTACTATCATAAGGAGAAATCTCCTCCAATTCTGCATTTGCATTTGTGTGTGGCGGGAGGCCTTATGGTAGTTTCATTTTCCAAAAGCATAGCGGATTTCTTTTTATTTCCATTGTGAAAATAACTGTTTTTAAGATCTCATACCAATCCCATGACTAACCAGGAGTTATTGGTCCCTTTCTAAACTCTGGGTGCCCATAGTTTTCCACACAGGCAGCCTAGAGTCAGGTTATCAGTTATTCGGGAGCGAAGTCAAGAAGTATGCTGTGGAGATCTGAAGTTCAAGCTGGATGGCGAGGCGTATTACTAGTATATGATATTACTTTCACGTTGTTTGTTGTTGTAACACTCTGGTGATGTATGTATAGACTAATATAGTGCTTTTGTTTTTAAAGATTATTCATTAGTCTATTATTCATTAGTCTATCATATTTTTTTTCGCTGCAAAATGTGAGATTCTGTTATTGTTCACGTTTCTTCTTCTGTCTTCTTCTTCTTTGACCCTAACGGTTTGGTTTTTCGGCGTTCGATTGTTCGAAATTTGATACAGTGGATGTATTAATGCCGACTTTCGAGCGTCGAAAAATTATGTCGTTATAGAGTGGTATCAGAGCATTTGGTTAAGCGACAACCTTAGCTCTGGTGGGGATTACTCATTAGAGATAGAGTCAGTAGTATGCTAGAATGAGCTTGAGTGTAATAACAGATATGAGTGCGTATTTGTTAGTGAATATAAAATTGTTTTATATTGTGTTGATTGGTTTGTTGAGTGGTATATGGATTCTGGTCAATACGAGTAATTAACGTTATTGATAGGGATCTCTAAACACATGAATAGAATAATTCGACACAGTATTGTTTTAAAATAAGGGTGAATGAAATAATTTTACCCAAATTATTTTTGTATATGAAAGGAAATAGTTTTTGAAAATTATTATATATGATTGCTTGATTGTTAGGAAGTGATAATACTAAATTGTTATCATTTATTATTGAATAAGAAATTGAAATCATAACAAAGAGCTAAGATGTAAATTTCTTTTGCAAATGGAACTTGTAAATGAAAATTGTAAATGTAATTTATAATTTGAAATAGAATTCCAAAGAAATATTTGGAAATGTTTTTGAAACGATTTGAAACTTGGAAAATTTGGAAATTAAAAAATGGTTTTCGAAGGTTTGGAAAAATAATGGTGAAATTATTTGGGAAAATGTTTTGAATTAGATTTGAAATCTGGTGGAGTTTGGAATTAAAAATATTTGAAAATGTATTAAAGTGGGATAAAGGCACTAAACTCTCTTCGGTCACTGGAAAATAACTTCGGTGATGACCGCAACATTATCGATGTACATTTTCGAGTTTCCAGGAGAGGAATTGCTGCCAGATTATTTAAAAATTGAAGTTGTTTGCAAATTGATTTTGGTTTTGGAAATTCCAAAGATAATTTGGAATGATGGAAAGACTCTGGAATCTTATTTAAAATGTTATGGATTTGAATAAAATAAGTTTGATAACTTATAAAAATTTATTAAGGTGGGAAATAAATTTGTAAACGAATAAAAGAATTTGCAATTGCAAGTAAATGAAATTCGAACTGAATATTGAAAATTGAATTTGGTTTGTTATAAACAAAGTGAAATGGAAAATTTGTCAAGTTGGACCAAAATAAACGAAGTATTGGAATTAAAATTTGTAAGTATAACGAATTGGAATGACAAATTTAATATGGTTTGAAATGAATTGAATTTAACATTTGTAAATGAAGGTAAATTGAATTCATTTGGAATTTGAAATCCAGTTTAAATATAAGTAAATATTAACCGAAGTGGAAAATTGAAGATAAATATAGGAAGTATGTAAAATACTTGTATCGAACTTAAGAAACGAACGGTGTAATTCTTAAGTAAATTTAATGTTGGAAATATACAAAGTTAGTAATTGAGTGAAGGTTAAACCGGGAATTGTGAAATGGTAATTGTGAATAAGGGAATGAAAATAATCAATGTGAATAAAAAAAAATTGATATATCTAATAATCAATTGGAATAAATACGTAGGATGTACGTATATTACTTTATTCGCATAGCGATTTGATCCAGAATTCGAGCATAGAATTTTGAGATAATTATATTGATCCGAGTTGGAATTTTTCACTCGATTTTCGACGTCGAACCCTGGATATGGATTTTTGGTTGATTCTGAAAATTCTCTATCACAGTTTATGGCTATGAAAGGAGAATGACGGTTTCTGATCAAGAAACCAGATCTGAGTCTGCACTTGGAAGTCGGGTGGACGATACTAGTTCAGAAGTGAAATTGTGTGCTCGAGTGAGCGATCGAATTCGGTATTGCGTACGAATGATATAAGTACATCTTACGGATTTGAATGAAATAAATATTCAAACATTCACAATGAAATATGCAAAATTAATTTTAATGTTGTAATTGGATGTTATGGCTAGTAAGACATACAGGTGATTTAAATGCAAAGGGAATTGGATTTTTGATTTTTGGGATAATTTAAATTGCTCGTCAAAAGGTATGTATTCAAATTTCACTATGAAATTTGATGACTTTCTTATCTAGCCGCTTGGCCTTTTGTTTTCTTTTTGAAATTTGGGGGCCCGTAGTGCCATTTTATAGTCGTACCGAGCTAGCCGCGCAAAGGAGACACTGGCGAATTTTTTTTGAAAATTTAGGGTGTTAGAAAAATTTTGAGAAAATTTTGGAAATTCAAAATTTAAATTTAAATATAAATTCAAATTGTTATGAAAACAATATTGTTTGCAATTTATAGTTAAGGTTGGAATGTTAGTTGAAATGATAATGGATCTTTGATAAAAAGATTTATTTTGGCAAGTTGATAAAACTATTTGGATTGGGAAAATGATAAACGGGTTGAGGATCACTCTTCTTTACTGGTAATTTCGGGACGAAATTCTTTTAAGGGGGAAGAATATGACGATCCAGAATTTTTGATTTGAAATTGAAATATTTAATTGATTTTAAATATTTGGAACTTAGTTTAACTTCAATTTCAAATATCAGGATTTATTTGAAAATTAAATTATTGAATTTAATTTATTGAAATTGTGTAAAAATTTGAATCTTCAGTTTTAAGCTGTTTAAAAATATTTCAAAGGGCTTAGAAAATTTATATCGATGATACTGAAGATAATGGAAGCTTCAGAATTTAATTTGGAAATGTTTTGTCCAGTTTTGAAATTGTATCGTTTAAATCGATATTTAAAAATAGCCTTCCAGGACACAGTCTCGGAATTCGACGAAACTAGTTCCATTGGATCCGTAATATTGTATTATTATCGGATTTGAATTTTCGTAGCATTCAGAATTGTCGTTTGGCCGTACGATAAGCAAACACGTTGAAAATTTTATCGAAATTTAATTTAATAACTGAGTTCAAAAAACTATTTTCCCCATACGATCGAATTTGGACTCGAAACCTTTTACATTACGTTCGGAATAGGCGTATAACATTATAAACGCCTAGCAGCACGCCTCGATTGGACGTCGATATTTTAGGCCTCGATTTCTAACCGATTAATATTTAAATTGAAATTTAAAATAATATATATACATTAATATAAATTTTTTTTCACAAGACTATTTTTAACACGTATCATCCCTCTTAACATTTGTCATCCTCATGGATACGTGTTTTTTAATAAAAAAGAGAGATAACATGAAAATCAAAAATCTGCTCGTCTCCGTTTAAACAATAAAAATCATAAATAATTTCGATTTCCCTCTTCTCCCTTTCCAGTTTGAAATTGAAATTTCATTTTTATTTTAAGTCCACGAAAATTTCCCCCTTCTCCATCTCCAGTCGAAACAAATTCAGATTGAAAAAAAAGGAGGCGAATGAATCAATTTTGTTCAAGCGAAAGGGGGAAGTAGGGCCATTCGTTTCTCGAGAGGAGCATCGTGGCTGCAGTAGAGATGGTGGCTGATATCGCTTCAAAATCAAAATTAGGGTTTCTCGAGCGGCATCGGGTGGTGACGAGAGGAATTCGGCAGTGCGTTGGGGAGCTAGACTCATCGCGAGTCGAGGCAGTGTGTGGATAAGGATGAAGCGATGCCGAGATTGTTGATGGCAACGGCGTTGGTTCAACAGCAGATAAGGGTAGTCGAGCACGCATGAATTTTGGTCGAGACCGGGCGCGACTTCGAGGTGGTCGTTGAAGGCGTAGTCGCGATCAGTTGTGCGGCAAACAGTGGCGATGGCGTTCGAGCTTTGTGGATTTTGCGATCGAGATGAATGGATTCAGACAGTAAGGTATATTGTTTATGAATAAATGTGTTATGGAAGTTGTTTTACAGTAACCGGGCTATTGTTAATTATAGAAAGAAATATATATATATATATATATATATATATATATATATATATGTAAGTTAGAAAAATTATAAAATAAACATGTTATTTTGTTCAAATTTTAAGTGTATATATATGTAGTTTCAAAAGGAAAAAATATTTGTTTAAAACCCAATTATTAATTTAAATTAAAATCCTTGGTTAATTAAATTACTTTTTAGTATATGTGATTCAAAAGAAAAGAAAATATTTTATTTAAAAGAATTTTTTTAAATTTAATTATTTGTTTAAAATTAAACCATTAATTTAGAAACTAAATTATTAATTGAATTAAAATTTTCAAATGGCAAATTGAATTGTTCAATTTATTTCGAATACTAATAAAAATTATGTAATTGCTCATACATGGTCTGAAATGGAAAACAAGCCGGAATGGAAATGTGTTGAAAATGGGTTGCATGCGAAAGCAAAGGTGAGATCTTCTCACTCAAATTAAAATTGAAATATCAGTTATTGTTTGACTTTTTGGATGTGGTAGTATGTGTGTATATATATATATATATATATATATTTGGAGTGATTCATTTCCTGCATTATATAGCGGATGAGACCCATGCGCCGCATTATAGCGGATGATATTATATAATCCCATATACCGCAATATTCCACCTCGAAGTGGAATTGGTATATAATTGTCGTGCTAACATATGCGGGTACAGGGAAACAGGTTGGAGGGATCCAACTAGATTCCTCAAATATTTGAATTTGTTTCAATGTTTTGTGTTGATTTATTTATAATTTATTTATGATTTTATTTGTGATTGAAATCATTGATGGCTATAGTTTAGCCGAATATATTTTTGGTATCGTAGGATAACAGAAATATAAAATTGGATTTTTGAAAATTAAAGTAGAAAATTTTAAGTAAATTCATTTTAAAGAATTGGCTGAATTTAAAAGAAAGAATTTAAAGGGGTAAAGATTGAATTTTGAAATCTTATCGAATTAATTCCAAAATATGGGAAAAGATTTTAATAAAGGAATTTTAGGTAATATTGTTTAATAATTGACGAATTTATTCAAAATTCAGTTTTTAATTAGTTTCGTAGAAATAAAGGAATTTATTTTAAAAGGTAATAAATTTGGAAATCAATTTGAAAATTGATTTGGTGTTTAAAAAATAAGTCCTTGGGAAATCGATATGAAAATTGATTTGGTGTTTGAAAATAATTTTGGAAATCAATTTGGAATTTGATTTGGTGTTTGAAAATAATGTTGGGAAATCAATTTGGAATTTGATTTGGTGTGGAAAGTGAATATATGGAAATCTATCTGAAAATCGTATATTAGTGGAAATTTGGAAATTTAAATTCACAACGGGAATTTATAAAGGAAAGGGAAATGTGTTTTAAAAATAAACATTGGTTTATTTCTAAAAGTGTGGAAAGAAATTTACGGATTTGGAACGTAAATTTAAAATAAATCCAAGAAGATTTATTAATTGATTTAAGTGAACCATTTTAGAATGGAAGGTGTATTTTCTCTGGAAAGCCGAGTATGTTTTCAATATAGCTTATAAATATAAATTGAAATTTTGAGGATGTTTTTAAGGAAAGAATGTTTTGGACAAATTATTTTCTTAAGTTGTATTTAAATCTTTAAAGTAAAGATTTATTTAATTAATTATAGAAGTGATTTGATATTTGATTTAGAAAATGGTCATTTTAATAATTACACTTTGTCTAAAATATTTATTTTTGGAAGTTATTTGGACTTGAGTTTTATAGGGGATATGGGTATAAAATTTCATAACTAATGTTTTAAATAAAGTGTTTCAAAATAGCTTTTGTTTTAAATATTTCAAAGATATATTTTCGGTTAAGTGATTTAAATTATTTTGAAGTATTCGGACTAGGCAAATATTTCAGTGGAAATAAATAAATATTTGAAAATATATTCAGCGTGAGGAAAGTGATTTGAAATTTGTTTTCAAAGTGTGAAGTGTGAAAATATATCTTGTGAAGATATTTTGAAAGTAAATAATTGGGAAAAAATTATATAAAATCTGGTTATTATTGTGAATTATTGAATTATAGTTAAATAACCGACTATCAATGTTGGCCTTTAAATGGCAATCGAATTTCAATGCGACCGGGGGTCGGATTCCAAATGGATATTCGAAAACCACATCGAATCTTTGTGATGGATCTTTTGTTTAAAAGATCAAAATGGAAATTTATTGTGATTTACTTGAAATCTGAATGAACACTTATTTTTTAAAAATAAACGCTTATTATTTAGATTAGCTGGGAGAGGACTTTGTGTCATAAAACCCATTCCGAATAACGATACGATGAAATGGGATTGCATTTCAAGATGGTATTGAAGACCAGATATTTTCGAAAATGAAAGGATTACCTGTCGAATGTCTTTGCACTGAATGACCCCGGTATAGATATTTGATAACCCTTTGTGATGAGGATTCCGAACATGATTAATGAATATCCGGATTGCAAGGGCCTCTTTGAAGTGCCTTTGGTTCCATTCGATCCCGTAAAGGACTTTTATGGATGTGTGTATGACGTTACACTTTGAGATGTAAAGCTGGTTTCTATCAAATATATTTCTGTTGGTGGCGGAGAATTTATTCTCTTAGCTTAACACCCTTCTCTGAGACGTACGAGCTCACAGGTTATGTAGTTAATATTTACTAGTGATATATTCCCAATTTGGTAATGTGGCATACGAAGTGCTGCTGATCATGTGTTGATCGAGGCACGACTTTTGTGTAAAGCGTAGCTTTGTGGACGAGACCTCGTTGGACTTCACAACTTGGAAAGGGTCGAAACAGGTTGGATGTAGCAAGACAAATTTGGGGGTAGCGCCCTCAGGGCATGTCCATTTCCTTCTGGAAAAAGGTGGTATCATGGTATGGAGCCCAGATACTTAACTTATGTGGTTACTGCAAATTTATTGCTTTGTGGTTGTTGTTGTGTGGTTGAGGATCCTCGGATAAAGGTCGGTAACGACCGGGGATGGCATGCTCATTGTAGTTACCTAGTTACAGCTGTATTACAATGTGAGGTAACTCGGCCTTGTTTTGGCAGAGAGCTGGTTAAGTTCTCAGGACGTCCCTCCAAAGGCGTACCTATGTGGCATAAAGAAGTTCCTTAGCCTGACCATTTGTTGGAAATCTAAAGAAACAATACGTGCCCTGTACGGTTTTAGTTGTATAACCTGCCATGGAACATGGCAGTAACCTTCTATTGAACATGGTAGCTATAGTAGGCACAGTACAAAATGTCTATGCTAGCTAAGATTAATATTATACTTTCGAAATGTTTTCCACCTATGCAGTAATGATAATATTAAAAGTATTTTGCGTATCAAGCGTGTTTGACTATCATAAGGATAAATCCCCTCCAATTCTGCGTTTGCATTATGTGTGTGGCGGGAGGCCTTATGGTAGTTTCATTTTCCAAAACGTCGCGGATTTCTTTTTTATTTCCTCTGTGAAAATAACTGTTTTTAAAATCTCACACCAGTCCCATGACTGACCTGGAGTTTATTGTTCCCTTTCTAAACTCTAGGTGCCTATAATTTTCCACACGGGCAGCCTAGAGTCAGGTTATCAGTTATTCGGGAGCGAAGTCAAGAAGTATGTTGTGCAGATCTGGAGTTCAAGCTTGATGGTGAGGCGTATCACTAGTATATTATATTTATTTCCCATCGTTTATTGTTGTAACACTCTGATGATGTATGTATAAATTGATATAATGCTTTTGTTTTTGAAGATTATTTATTTATCTATTATATTTGTTCCACTGCAAAATGTGAGATTTTATTATTGTTCCTGTTTCTTCTTCTGTCTTCTTCTTCTTTATCCCAAACGGTTCGGTTTTCCGGCATTCGATTGTTCGACATTTGATACAGTGGACATATTGATGTTGACTTTCGGGCTTCGAAAAATTAGGTCGTTATAGAAATGAGAAGAAATGGATATTTGAATGGTAGTTTACATGTATATATCTTTTGCGTCGGCATTTAAATTATATATACAAGTATTTACAAAGTGGTTTTAATTTATAAAAGGATTAATCAAATAAAAAAGGGATTAGGAGTTGCTTAATTAGCTTAATCATTCTTGTGTGACTCGATTATGCTTTATGTGTTTACTTATTCATGGAAAGCAGTTAACTATACTTAACACTAAACGCCGATGAAGTAGGCTTGTTCTATTTATAGGATTTAAGAATGATGTTCGAGTAGGGTTTAGAGGCTATACTGCCCTAACCTAACGTTCTCACTCTTGAATGTAGGATAGAGCGAGACAAAAAGATCGGAAATGTGCTAAGTATATGAAACTTGGTTTCCATAAGTGATCATTTTATAACTAGATAGTTCACTAGTCAACTATCGAATTTAACCAAATATTAACTCAGGATGTTTCTAAAAGCTTTGTGGCTTCATATGATTTGAAAGCCCCTACGGAGGTGCATTGTTATGAAATATCTCTAGCTTTAATACGAGATGTCCCAAGGACTCATCTTTATATAGTTTGATTACTTTTTAAAGAACTAGAATCGACTTTAGCAAGAATTCATCTATTCAGTTTTGAAGAGTCCGGGATTCGATAAGTAGACTTATGTATTACTTATTGAACACCACTTGAAAACTAGTATACAAGTCTACGTTATGGAAGTGGATGTGAAGTGGAATGTTATAGAGTTGAACTGTCTATCCCATGGTTAAGTCCATGAGAGAGGTCGGCGTTAACATTTCAAAATAGTGCTATAGAGCTACACTGTCTATCCTTAGGCTAAGTCCAAGGGAGAGGTCAACATTAGCATTTGTCGAACGACTTGTGCTGAAAGCCATTAAGAGATTTATTATATGATCAAGTGATGAATATTTGTGTGAGAGATGTCGAACGTAACCCCAACATAAGAAATGACTAAAAACAGAGTAGGATGCACAACCTAGGTTTACGAGCCCACGATAAGGTATATCAACTCCATATCTTGAATATGCTTACTGGTGATGCTAGCGGAGTTGTTGATACTTGGAGCCACATGTATGGATATGGACAATTTTGTTTAGATTATGGTACATTAATCTAAAGATATACGATGCTTGGAAGGTAGTTCTGATCCTTTCATGGAGATCCACTTCAGTTTACTAGAGGCGTCTCCATGGAAAATCTATATGCAAATGTACCTTAGCAGTTTTAGATGTATTTCTAATTTTTTTTGTTACATGTAGCATGACTATTTTCCTATTTATATTATACACCCTAGACATTATCTATTATATCATCTTATGTACGTATCTAATGATTTGGTTTCTTTTGAGCGAAAAATTATACGGTAACTCATATGGTAACCCAATACAATCTCAAAAGTTACCATTATATGTTGGATACATGTTTCTTGAGTTTCTCATGTCAGACTAATGTATGACTCATGGTTATATATTTCCATTATTTCTATGGATGCTCTATTGAGTAGTCTAGGAAAGGTAGGTTTTTGTTGATAATCCTTGGAGTTTCTGGAGACGAGCTGAATGCTTCCTTTTACCTTTGTATTATTCTTATTTCCACTTCATTACTACTATACTATATATATATATATATATATATATATCAGCTTTTGTGAGGACATGCTATAATAACTAACTAAGTTGATGATAGACTTAGGATTGTAACTCTGAAATGCTTTCTATCATAGAGTGACGATTTGTACTCGCTTTTGATACTATAAGTTGCATTCTGTTATGAGATTTTTATGCTATGCTCTCTTTTTTTGTTCGTTTTCATTTTCTTTTATTTTACCCCAGTAATTTTCTTTTCGACACTTGAATGCTCAGCACGTGCATACTGTGGATGTATTACTGTCGATGTTTGGGGGTCGAAAAGACAAGTTGTTACATTTAGTATCAGAGCTGAAGGTTAAACAAGAATCTTAGCTTTAGTTGGGTATGGCTCATTAGAGATAGGGTAAGCGACACCGTAGAATGAGTTTAGTGTATTATATATATAAGAGCATATTTGTAATTTTTATATATTAGTGATATATATAAGTATAGTTGATTATGTGCTTTGATTAATAATGGACTAATGATGTTCATTTATTATCTGTCGTTGATTAGCTTAGTCATGTTTAGTTAGTTTATGAGCATTAATGTAACAGCCTAAAATTTTGGTTATTTGATTTTAAATGTTTAATTTATTTTAAATATTTAAATAATTGAATTATTGAATTTAATAACTTATAATTCAAATAGAGGAAATGGTTAAATATTTGAATTATTAAATTTAATGCTAATTAAATGGATTTAACAATTTTATTAACTCCCTTTAATTAATTAATAATATTGGTAAATTCAATTTGTAAATTTATTTATAAATATAAATAGATCGGATAAATATCGGTAATTAAATATTTAAATCTATGAAAATTGTAATTTTGGGGCATAGTCTTGAATTTCGACGAAACTAGTTTTATTGGAACCATAATAGTGAATTATATTACGCCATCAAATTTTAAGATGATCAGAAGTACCGTTTGGTCGTGCGAGTTCGAAACGCGTGAAAATTAATATTGAAAATTTAATATTATAACTAGATTTAAAAATCTATCTTTTGCATAGATTGAATTAGGTCTCAAAACAAGTTCCATTGTGTTTGAAATAGGGGTATAACTTATAAAAATGACATGTCTCGTTTGGAGTTCGAGATTTTTGGGTATGTATTGTTGAATATTTTAAATTTAATATATATATATATATATATATATTATTAGGCCGTGCTGCCTTACCACTAGGTCATACCCATAGTTTTAGGTCCACACCCCTTATGTATGCCTGTACTCTTCTGTTCTCCATATAAACAATGTTTGTATACAAAAAAATAGGGCTTCTCTTTTGAAACATGAAATTGAAAAATCAAAATATGGTGATATACACCTCTAAAAATCATGAAACAAGTTTTAAAAATCTCAAGACGAAATCCATATGCTTAAGATAAGTCATGGCTGCCATTTTGAAAGCTTGACCATAAGGCAGTCGAATTAGGGTTAGGTTTTATGGAGTTTGTGGTCGTTGATTCGATAAACGGAACATAGATTTGGCTTCAAGGCAGCGAAATTCAGCTTGACGTCGAGTTTTGGGGTATGCGGTCGGGTATCGGGAAAGCCAACATTTTTGAGTCACGGCCAGTGATCCTCCAGGTCGCGATGCTTGAGAAGCCACCATGCTCGATTTAGTGGTGTTGGTCACGTATAGGAGGAGAAAGGGGAGCGTTTGTCGTAGTTCGATCGAGGTTTCGGTGGGACGTGGTGGCGTTGGACCATGCGTGCACATGGTTATGCGCTGCCATTTTCGTGCATCGCAGTGCACATTTGGGGATGGAGAAGAAGAAGGTAGGAGCAGGGGTAAAAGTGTAAATATAGTTTAGTTGTTTGATTTTTTAATTTTAAATTTATCGATAACTTTTGAAATGTATATCTCGCTCATACGAGATCGGATTCGGTATTTTATACTGGACTCATGTTGTCGAGAATTGTGTGATAGCATTGGTTTGGATGGATTTGGTGCAAGTGAAAATTTAGGCTAAAATCAAACGACCTTTCGGTTTTAGTCCAAATCGGGACGTTTTGGAAAAAATAAAAAGTCAATGTGAGTTTAATTCACATTCAATTTTATTATAGCATGTCTATGATATTAAAAAATGTTTATTGATTGCTTGGATGTTAATTAAATTGATTGATTGCTTGTTTGGTTGAATTTCCGTTTGGAAAATGGATGACATATTAATTTGATTGTTACAAACCCATATGATTACACATATTATCTATAACCAATGTTTTGCAGGGAAAATCTGTAGAGAGACCCTAAAGGAGGTTTCTCGCCAATAAATTATTTATTTTCATCTTTATGCTGTTATAATTAGATTAAATCCTGATATTCCATTTAAATTGTTAATTGTCGTTATAGCGATTTCACTCTATCGTCATTTATAAAATGCCATCCCCAAAACCTTGTCGTTTGAACTTGAGCTTGTGTTTCAACTAAACAGAATATTAAAATTTATTAATTATTTGGGTTAATGATAATTAAAAAATAATTAATCATTTTAACCAATGATTCTGTGATTAATTAACCAATTTAATAAATGATGTTTAAAATTGGTTTATCTTTAGATTTAATTAATCTTTTTTGCTAATGATATTTTATGCTTAATTAATCATTTTAATTAATGATTATTTGAGTTAATGATAATTGAGTTTAATTAATTCTTTTAATTAATGATTAGTACGCAGCCCATGCCATCGGCACATGAGAACTTTACCATTTATATAATTTATCACTAGCATAATATCTACAAAAAATATTTTTTTAACACTTTCACATGATGGAAAATAATTATTCAAAAATATATATTATAAATATTCATTTTATTTACTATTTAAAAATATTAATTTTTAATGGACATGCACGCATGATCTTATTCAAGCATTTAAAAATTAGATGCAACACTGTTTGTATAGCTGCTAAGACCAACAACAATTAAATTTTAATAGACCGTTGGAATTTTTGTGTATCTTCATGATTGAAATAGTAATAATATTTTGTATACGAAAAACAATATGAACAAACATTTTTTGCATACTCAGAAATCAGCAGAGCACATATATGTAGTTAACTTTCAATATTCCTTGATGAATAACCTATTGCCATTTATTATGCATATGTACTCATGTGGCATAGTTTCGCTTGCTATCTTGAGAAGAGAGAAAATCACCATAGATTAAGAACTATCACCCCATAACACTTATGTTTATTTAAGTTACCTTTAATAGATCATGCATTATATTAGCTTTTTATATCTCTAGAGAATCTTATGGAAACCAAAAAATGTACATGCAAACTGAATTGAAAATCCACACAGTTGCACACATGTTTTTGTAAGTCACATCAAATTTCTATAACAAACCTTTATACTTCTTATGGAAAATTACAAAGAAAATTAAGCTAATACTGACTAAAAAGGAAAAGATGGGTCACTAAATGAGTTTTTAAGGAATTAGGAATAAAACTAAGCAATTTCTGTTGATTTAAGGTCATAAAACCACCTTCTATAAAGTAATTAAAGAATATTGATGTGATATCCTGGACTTCTTTTATAAATTATTTTAAATTGGCAAATTATTAATTATTCTTTTAAAAAAAAATAAAGGGTTGTTTATGTGTATATATATAAGTAAGATTTCAAATAGAATAATAATTTTCAAACAAATAATTTATGTGTTGTATATATATGTATATATGTGAGTTGATTTTAAATTAAAATTTGAATTTGAAAATCAATTAGATAAATATCTTAAAATAAATTGGATTTAGAAATAAAATATATATGTTTTTTTAGTGTATAATTTGTTTAAAGGATTTTATTTATATAAATTAAGAAATGTATTCAATAAATAGAAAATTAAATATAAAAGCTTTATGAAAAACATTTAAAAATAATGAACACATGCATAATTACACATGTAAGACAATTAACTCATGCTAAGGACAAATGGAAGAAAATTAAACAAGTGTCATTATTTTCTTTATTTTCTTTTTTTTTAAATCATAAATAAAGTTTATAAATATACCTACACTCTCTCTTTCAATCTTTTTCTATCTTCATTTCAAAACTAACAAAATCAAGGACCTATAAACAAAAGGTTAGCAAACCAAAAATTAAATCAAAGGGATCAACTAAGCAAGCTTCCACTCTTTCAAACTAAATCAAAATAAGATTTCATCTTCAAACTGAATCAAGCAAGATCATTTCAACATCTAAATCAAAGCTTCAGATCATAAAGCAGGAGCAACTCAACAAGTTCCAGATCAAGAATAAAGGCCTGTTCTCTGTTGTATAAACAGGTGATTAAACGATCATCTGTTATATAAATTGTGCTTGTGATCAACAATTAAAGTTATGTTTACATGGATAAATTAAGTGTTTGTGTGTATATAGATATGGTTTATTCAATGCATGCCTGTATAAATGTATATATAAGTCTCTGTGTGAATAACAGACATATGCACATTCAAAACAATTCAATTCCTCTTCATATGTTCAATTTTAGGTTATGATCCTTAAAGTAGAATGGTTAGTAACAACAAAATTGGATTTTTAAAAATATTCTTAAGTTTAATTAATAACTAAGTTTATGGGAATCAGTAAATCACTGTGGAAACCATTTCCAATTAGAAAATCAAGTGTTTATATTTCAGTTTTTGATTGTGTATCTGGACTCGAGCTTTGAATTGATTTATTTTAGTGACAATATCCAGATTTTTAAATGGGTGGTTGATGGGAATTGTCGAGTTGAATGGAGATTGTGTTTTGATCAAATTCGGGCGATCAACAATGAGTTGGACGTCGGGCCTGGTACTAGAGGTGGCTAATGTTAGTCCTTGAGATGATAGTTTTGATGACAATAACCTTAGGATAGATTATAAAATATAAATACTAACAGTATAAGTTTAGATATATATGTATATGCAGGATTTAACCATGCAGGTACCAAGAATAAAGACTGTACAGTATAGAGATTCAAGATATCAAGATTGAAGACTCATGAGTATCAAGATTATCAAGAGTTCAAGTAATTTATCTTTTAATTAGAAATTTTGTTAGAACTCCTAGAAAAGCACCGGCATCTTAAAATCCAATTTATTCATGGAATGGAATCCACTTCGAGCCTGTTAAAGGGATGGAACCCTAAGTAGGATGGAACCAATGAAAAATCTAGTGGAACAGTGTTTTGTATCCGCTAATTTTTATTCAAAATGATTTTTACAAAATTATATCTTGTTTTCAAAATGTTTTCAAAACCTTCCTTTTAAAAGCATTAAAAACATCTATCCTGATTTCAAAATACTTTTAGCCTCAAAATAATCTTTAATTTCAAAATCAAATTATCCGTGGTTTTAACTATCTTTAATAATAATATATTTAATTTTTATATTTAGATTTAAATATAAAATTATAGTAAAATTTTGTATATATTATTCTATATATTTACTTATGTATGTTAACTATAGTCAAGTATATTTATAAAGTTTAAAATTGTTTTAATATAAGATAGAAGTTATTTTCAAAGAAAATCAAATCACCAAAATATCCTTTGGGATGTCGACATGGCCATGTACCCTATGTCGACATAGTGTCAGTTGAATTCAAAATTTAAATTTCACAAGAAGGTCTATTCGTTATATCTCTTCACGAATTGACATGGCTATTGTTCTTCTATAAATAAGGGATGTTTTCAACGAATTTAAAAACAGATTTTCTGGTTTTTCACTCCTCTTCTTCTTCCACATTTCTATATACATATTCTTACCATTACTCTGCCGAAATCAACATCGAAACTAACTGGATTATCTCTGGTTTGATTCTCTATCACGATCTCAACAAGATCCTCAGTGCTATTCAGAGTTATAGGTTTTTTGTAATCAACTTAGCAAGAAAAGGTGTGATTGTAGCCTTGGAAATAAATCAAGCGAGATAAGGTGTGATTGTAGCCTTGGAAATCAATTGGGTGAACTTGTTGCTCAGGAAATCAAGTATCTCTTCCCAGAGGATTGTGAATCTGGAGGGTATACCTCGTTGCCTTGAAATCGGGTGTAATTGTAAAGATTGTTTTTGAAAGGAAATCCGTACTTGTGTGCGGGACTGGTTGTAGGGTAACTCCGAACCAGTATAAAATCTAGTATGTTCTTTCCTTTACTGCTTTTATTTTATATTTGCATCTGTGTTTGATTCTATGATCATATCTGTGTCCGAATATTGCTTACATTCGTGTTCAAATTAACAAAAACTAAAAAAGATCTAATAATTCTTTAAAAAACTATTCACCCCCCTCTAGTATTTATCCTAGCCTTAAGATCCTTAATCCGCATTTCTCACATTTTGTATCAGAGCAAGGTTTTCAAAGTTTCGTAATCTGATTTTTGAAATTTTTTAAAAATGGCTATGTTTGTTAATACTAGTTTAGAAATATTCAGATCATCATTGTCTCATGAGTCTGCATATAATCAATGTTGAAATCCAAGTTGTCTACCAAAATTGTTCGATGTGCAGGAAACATGCTTTATGGAAATTGAGGAATCAATCCACAACGGACAAATTGTGCAAATCAAAAAGAACAAATGGATACTTAATAGCGGATGTTCTAGACACATGACTGGGAATCAAGAAATGTTGAATGATATAGTATACAAAGACGGAGGACTGGTTAACTTTGGAGAAAATTCAAAAGGATATGTGATTGGCATCGGCAAAGTCGGTAACTCTAAAACTCCTATTATTATTAATGTTTTGCTAGTTAAGAATCAGAAACATAACCTGCTATGTATAAGTCAACTTTGCAATAAAGGATATAAAATTAAATTTGAACAAGATAAATGTCACATTGAAGATAATAATTCAAACATAATATTTGAGGGAATTAGGAAAAAGAACATTTATATTCTTATCAAGTCTCAAATGATAACTTGTGTCTTTTGGCAAATACAAGTGACCCTTGGATTTGGCATAAGAGATTTGGGCATTTGAATTTCAAACTATTATCTAGACTGTCAAAACATGATCTAGTAAGAGGTCTTCCTAAAATGAATTTTAAAGTAGATAGTCTATGTGATGCATGTCAATTAGGAAAACTTAGAAAAAGTTCTTTTAAATTAAAAGATATGATTTCAACTTCAAAACCTCTAAAATTACTTCACCTTGATTTATTTGGTCCATCTCAAACTCTGTCAACAAATCATAGTAAATATGGTTTTGTAATTGTAGATGATTATTCTAGATTTACATGGATAATATTTTTGAAACATAAAAGTGATACTTTTGAATATTTTAAGAACTTTACAAAAAGGATTCAAAATCAACTTTCTCTAAAAATTATAACCATTCGTAGTGATCACGGTGATGAATTTGAAAATGAAAAGTTTGAGGAATTCTGCAATAAAAAGGGAATAACTCACAATTTTTCATTTTCAAGAACTCCACAACAAAACGGAATAGTAGAACGTAAAAATAGGACGATTCAAGAGTGTGTGAGAACCATGCTTTCAGATGTTAAATTACCAAAGTATTTTTGGTCAGAAGTAGTTGCTACCGCCTGTTATATTTTAAATAGAATTTTAATTAGACCTTTAACTGATAAAACATTTTATGAACTTCTTCATAGAAAGAAACCTAAAGTATCTTATTTTAGAATTTTTGGAAGAAAATATTTTATTTTAAATACCAAAGATAACTTAGATTAATTTGATCCTAAATCCGACAAAGATATCTTTATCGGATATTCTAATAAAAGCAAAGCGTACAGAGTATTTAATTTAAAAACTAACAACATCAAAGAAACAATGCATGTTTCGTTCAATGAAAATTTCAAAATTTTTGAAGATACAAACGATGAAGAGGATTTAATCACTCAAAATCAAGAGTCTACTAAAACTTATAATGAAATTAATCATCCTAATAAAAGGACTAAACTTTTAAAAGATCACCTATTGAAAACGTACTAGGAGATATGCAATCTGTTGTTAAAATTAGAAATTAACTAAGTCAAATGAGTAATGTAGCTTTTATATCAACTATTGAACCCAAAAATCCAAAAGAAGCATCAACTGATGATTCATGGATTTTGGCTATGCGAGAAGAATTAAATCAATTCACTAGAAATAATGTTTGGGAACTTGTTCTTAGACCTGAGAATAAATCTATAATTGGAACTAAATGGGTTTATAAAAATAAAATGAATGAAAAAGGAGAGGTAGTTAGAAATAAAGCCCAATTAGTCGCTCAAGGTTTTTATCAAGAAGAAGGAATAGATTTTGATGAAACCTTTGCTACCGTAGCAAGATTAGAAGCTATTAGGATTCTACTTGCTTTCGCAAATCATAATAATTTTAAACTACATCAAATGGATGTTAAAAGTGTCTTTTAAATGGATTTGTAAAAGAAGAAGTATATGTTGAATAACCACTACTTTTTGAAAACGAAAAATTACCAAATCATGTTTACAAACTTAAGAAAGCTTTATATGGTCTAAAACAGGCTCCTAAAGCCTGGTGTCATAGACTAAGATCTTACTTACTACAATCAAATTTCGAAATTGGTAAAGTAAATAATACTCTTTTTATTAAAAGAAATAAAAATGATATTCAACTAGTACAAGTTTACGTAGATGATATCATTTTTGGATCAACTAACTTTGAAATGAATAAAAAAATTCTGAAATAATGACAAAAAGGTGAGATGAGTCAAATGGGTGAATTAAATTTCTTTTTAAGATTACAAATAAAACAATTAGATAATGGTATCTTTAATAGTCAAGAAAAATATGCTAAAGACCTAATTATTAAATTTGGTTTGACTACTGCGAGTAGAAAATCCACTCCCATGGCAACCAATGAGTACCTTAGTAAAGAAGATCTCTCGAAAGATGTAGATCAAAAGTTATATAGAGGAATGATTGGACCACTACTCTATATTACTGCTAGTAGACCTGATATCATGCATAGTGTTTGTCTCTGTGCAAGATATCAATCCCAACCTAAAGAGACCCACTTAAAAGCCGTAAAACGTATCATAAGATATGTTAAGCACACTTCCGACTATGGCTTATTTTACCCTAAAAATGATTCCTTTGACTTAATATCTTACTATGACGCTGATTATGCCGGTTGTAAATCAGAACGAAAAAGTACAAGTGGAACTTGTCACATTTTGGGGCATTCTCTGGTTTCCTCGTTTAGTAAAAATCAAAACACAGTTTCTCTATCAACAACTGAAGCAGAATATATTTCTGCTGCTTTGGCTTGTTCTCAAGTAATATGTATGCAACAAACTTTAAAAGATTATGGTTTAAAATTTTCAAAATCACCAATTTATTGTGATAATACTAGTGCGATAAATTTATCCAAAAATACTCTTCAACATGCTCGAACTAAACATATTGATATAAGACATCATTTTCTCAAATATAATATAAATAAGGAAGAAATTACTCTAGATTATATTAACTCCGAGAATCAAATTTCTGATATATTAACAAAAATATTAAATGAATCTGTATTCACTAAATTAAAAAGAGAATTAGGTATTTGTTTAATAACTAAAATATAAAATATAAATAAACAAAGTATAATTAAAATTAAATCAAAATAAATCAATTGATAAAAAATTTAAAGGACCAAGTCGACATACCCCCCAACCCATGTCGACATATAACGGTTTTTTTCAATTTTTTCCACCAAAATTCAAAATAATTGGTTATATATTCTTCTCATTTTCGAAATTTTATTCATCCTTTCTATTATTTCTCTGTTCTATCCTTTGAAATCAAATAATCAATGGCCTCCTCTTCAAAATCAAACAAAAATTCTACCTTTTCGTTTCCTTCTTCCACTTCTGGTCCATTTCAACCGACTACTCTCGCTCGTGTGACAAAAATGGAGGATTCTCTAAAGGATGCACTTCAGTTAATGACTAAAATCCAAGTAATGCAACTTCGAATGGCCAAGGAATAAGAGAGGCAAGAAAAAATCCTTAGGAATTTTTAAAAATTTCTAATGGACAATCATGCTAACCCAATCTTGACCGACGAAGACTCTTCAGGAGATCAAATACAAGATCCAACGAAGAAGAAGAAGAAGAAGTCCACATGAAAGAAGTGCATGCGGAAGATGATGACAAAGTCGTTTGCATTGGAGAAGTGTGCTTTGACAAAGATGGAAATCTTGTCGAACAACGTGGAAATTTCTGTTTCCACTATCCAAACCGTTCGATTCATAGATCTCCTATTTTCAAAGACACTCATTAGTTTCTTTTCTCGTTTTCCTTTTGGTGTATATTCTTTCTTACGTTTCCCTCGAAAATGTAAATACAACAATATAATTAATGAATAATTTGTGTTCTTATTATATGAATACTTAGTTACGATAATTAGTAGTTTAGGACTAAGTTCTACTTTTAGATTTAAGTGTTGATTATTTATGATAACACTATCATTACGAGTGTCACGGCACGCGCTTCGCTCGTGAATTATTTTTCTTATAAATTATATATGCGTAAATCGGTCAAAAAATGATTTTTTATTTTCAAGTGATATTAAGAATTGTGTATTTTTAAAGAAGTATTCTAAATTTATGAAGGAAGTTTAATTTTAGATACTATTTTGGGAAGTGTTTTGAATTCATATTCATTGTTAGATCCTATTTTTAGGGCGTTTGGATTTGTAAAAAAGTCTAAAATTAGATTCTATTTTTAAGTTATTAAGATTTGCTAACATATAGAGGGACATTTTTGGTAGTTCACGTTGATACCAAAAAAGTGTGACACCAAAGCTATTACAACTATTATTAAAGAACGGTCAAAAAATTGATTTTTTATTTTCAAGTAATATTAATATTTGTATATTTGTAAAGAAGTATATTGAATTTGAAAATGAGGTTTAATTTTAGATCATATTTTTAGATGCGTTTTGAATTTGTAAAGCATGTTTAATTGTTAGATCATATTTTAGAGGCGTTTGAATTTGTTAAAAGAAATTTAATATTAGATCATATTTTTAAGTTATTAAGATTTGATAATATATAGAGGGGCGTTTCTGGTAGTTAACGTTGATGCCAAAAAAGTGTGACACTAAAGCTGTACAACTATTATTAAATATATATACGAGTGTCACGGCACACGCTTCGCGCGTGAATTATTTTTCTTATAAATTATATATGTGTAAATCGGTCAAAAAATGATTTTTTATTTTCAAGTGATATTAAGAATCGTGTATTTTTAAAGAAGTATTCTAAATTTATGAAGGAAGTTTAATTTTAGATACTATTTTGAGAAGTGTTTTGAATTCATATTCATTGTTAGATCCTATTTTTAGGGCGTTTGGATTTGTAAAAGAAGTCTAAAATTAGATTCTATTTTTAAGTTATTAAGATTTGCTAACATAAAGAGGGGCATTTTTGGTAGTTCACGTTGATACCAAAAAAGTGTGACACCAAAGCTATTACAACTATTATTAAAGATAATCACATGTCATAGAGTATTAGATTTAGGGGGAGTGTTATAATTTTTGTTGATATATTTGGAGTTAGTTTTTGTTGATAACAAAGGGGGAAAAATATAAAATAGGGTAGTTAGGCATAGATTAAGACGGAGATATTAGGATAGAAGTAATATTTTATGAACAAAGGTTGTCATCATCAAAAAGGGGGAGATTGTTAGTCCTTGAGATGATAGTTTTGATGACAACAATCTTAGAATATATTATAAATTATAAATACTAACAGTGTAAGTTTAGATATATATGTATATACAGGATTTAACCATGCAGGTACCAAGAATGAAGACTGTACAATATAAAGATTTAAGATATCGAGATTGAAGACTCATGAGTATCAAGATTATCAAGAGCTCAAGATTTCAAGTAATTTATCTTTTAATTAGATTTTTTTTTAAAACTCCTAGAAGAGCACTGGCATCTTAAAATCCAATTTATTTGTGGAATGGAATCCACTTCGAGCCTGTTAAAGGGATGGAACCCTAAGTAGGATGGAACTTACGAAAAATCTAGTGGAACATTATTTTGTATCCGCTATTTTTTATTCAAAATGATTTTTACAAATTATATCTTGTTTTCAAAATGTTTTCAAAACCTTCGTTTTAAAAGCATCAAAAACATTTATCCTGATTTCAAAATACTTTTAGCCTCAAAATTATAACTCGAGATTTTAGAGATTATTGTTAATATTAAATTATAATGCAAATTATAATTTAATATTGTGTTTAAAAATGATTTGGATAACAAAATGAGGGATGATATTGTTTATTTTATATAAACAATATCTTGATGAGTATAATTTGGGATTTGAAATTTAAATAAGTAATATTGTTTTATTTGAAGCCTTTTTCAACATTTGAAGGTTAAAAAAAGTGTAAATGACAGAAAGGATTGAAAATAAATAATTGTGATGGTTTAACTTTTAGTAAAGTAGTAATATTGGAAATTTATTCCAATGTTAGCCTTTTATTGTAAAATAAAAGGAATAATACGAAAATAAAATAAAATTTGAAAGTGTAATTAGGTTTGGAATGATGTATTAATTTTATAAAAATGTTAAAACATTTTAATACGCTTCATTAGGCTTAAAAATAAATTTTATTTGGTTGAAATGGATGAAAATAGTGATTTTTCACTAAAAATGTGAATGTTGGTAAATATTGTTAAAAATTTATGTTATATGGGAAAAAATAATATTTTTATTTGGAAAATTAAATTTTTGATGTCACTAACATGTTCCCTTTATTTAAACATGAACAATACAACTTGTTTCATGTGATTTGGAAATTCTATGCAAAAATTATGTGTAAATTACTAAAACACATATGCTTGTTTTCTCTAAGTATTTTAGGTTGGGCTTATAGGTTAAGGTTTGAATCCAAAACCCAACATATAGAGGCTTGCTGATGAGAGAATACTAACAGTACGTACTTTTTTCCCTTGTGCTTATTCTTCTCAAATGCTTATACAGTAAATAGAAACATGAAAAGCAATGGCCCCCTCAAACAAAAAATTATATTTTCAATCAATTTGCTGCAAATTCAAGAAGTAAATCAACCAAATAAAGATTAGAGAATGTTATTTGAAGTAGTTTCTTCCTCAAAGCTTCAATCTTCCAGCTACATATCTGAATTTTGCCCTACAAAATCACAAGGTGAGTATCAAAACTCACATTTTCAAGCTTTGACTGAGATTTCAATGTAAGAAATCTCAATTTCCCTTATTGCATGTTTATTTGTAAATTGCTGTTAGTATATTGTGCATAACCTTTTCAGTTCTAAACCAAATTCAATGAATTTATATGGTCTAGAAAGCTTAGACGATGAGCTACAAGTTTCATGTTTTGAGTTTTCCAAAATTTTGATGTTTGGTTGCTTAAAATTATGCTTGTTTGTTGCTGTCCCGAGAGCAAATTGACAGCAACAATAATCACAGGCCTAAGAAGTATTTTAGCCATAATTACTTGTTTCTTATCCGATTTAGGTCAAATTTTTTTTGATGGTAACTAGATTCAATAAGGAATAATTTCTCTTTAGGTTACATTATGATATTTTAGTATTTGACTGACCTGAAATAGATTTGAAAACAGAAGTGTAGTTCTGCCTTTGACATAATTTCCTGAGTTTGAATCTGATATTGTTTGACCTATATCTTTCTCATTTTAGATCAAAATTCCATGATTTTTAATGTTATAGAAAGCTTAATTCATGTGCTACAACTTTGGTGTTTTGTATTTTTTTTACTTTTGAGGTTAGATATACCAAAATCTAATTTTTCTACTGCTAACCCAAGAGAAACACCAATGTTTGCTCTGTGCTTGAAGCTGAAACGAAATTGGCCATAACTTCTTCGTTTCTTAACCGAATATTATAATTTTGGATGTTTAGGAAAGCTTAGATCTTGTGCTACAAGTTTGGCTCATTGTGATTTCTGAAGTTTTGACGTTTTTGCGGTGAAAATAATGGTTATATTCTACTGTCCTGAGAGCAAGATGATAGCAACAAGAAACATTGGCCTTAGAATTATATTAGCCCGTTTTTACTCTTATTCTCTTTTGGTTTTGATGATGTTTTTGAGGTTTTTTTGAGAGCTGTGATGCCTATCAATAGGCTAGCTATATTTGAAGAATTTCAAATTCAAATTTAAATAGAATTTGAATTGGTTTTCGGTTAAATTTGAATTGAATTCGTATTGAACTCAAGTTATCAGTCTTGAGTTATCTTTCTTATTTTTCATTGTTTTCGAGTACGGTTTTTACTAAACCATTTTTGAGGTGATTTTCTTTGAAATAAATGGATATTTCCAATTATTATTACATAGTATTTTAAAATTGGTTTTCTTAAAAAGAAGATATATTTATTCCATATAATAAAGGAATTTCAAATATTGGTTTTATTAATCTTTTCGGAAAAATGTTTTAGAAGCTTATTTTCACTAGTATACTATTTAGATATGAAACATACACTTTTACACTATTCTAACGTATGAGAAAGAGAATTAAACGATTTAGTAAAACACGTAGTATGTGACAGGTGCGTTTACTATTTCGGTTAATTCCGGACTTGTACGATCGAAGCTATTTGAGATTATTGATTCTGAGATGTTTTGCCATTTTATGGCATATTTTGATTTTTATAATTCCTATTTATTGGAATTATTTAAGATGGCCAATATTTCGCAAACAATATGGTTTGAGATCTCCTATATCGGAGTATGGTCGATGAGATCCATCACGATGTTTTATTTTCTTGCCAATGATATAAGGCAAGTCTTGAGTTTATGGTTTCATATTTTGAGATTTATGGTCTATGAGGAACCATCACGATGTTTTCACTTGTCTATTAGATGAAACAAGTTATGATTCCATTTAATACTTGTCGATGAGATGAGACAAGTACGGTGTCTCTTTATCACACGCCAATGAGACTAGACGAGATATAATTTTCTGAGTTTTATGATGTTTCTGGTGTGGCATCGACTAACGGCTAGTAAACCGCTAAGTGCGAATGTGTGGTATGGGACATACGTTAACACTTTTCGGGTTCCTAGCCGTGAGTTTGTGACACATTCACGATGTTTACCTAATAGAATTGATTTGAGAGGTGTTAGCGACCTTGTCATGAGGACGAAATGCTTTGGGAGGTGTTAGCGACCTTGTTAGTATTGAAAAAATGGCTTAGAGTGGTGTTAGCGACCTTGTCATGAGGACGAACTGCTTTGGGAGGTGTAAGCGACCTTGTTAGAGCTGAAAAAATGGGTTGGAGAGGTGTTAGCGACCTTGTCATGAGGACGAACAGCTTTTTGTTAGAGCTGACAAATGGCTTGGAGAGGTGTTAGCGACCTTGTCATGAGGACGAACTGCTTTGGGAGGTGTTAGTGACCTTGTCTGAGGCTTCGGCCGTTTGATTTTTGCACGTGCAGCATTGCTACGGCATTACAATCTTGGATTTGGCCAATCCGAATTTTCTGTTTTATTATGATTTCACCTTTTAAAGATGTTTTATTACACGATAGCCTAGTGCAATATGAGATGTTATATATATGGTGATTTCAATTATGATGTTTTGAACTCTTATCGAGTTCCTTGAGTTATGAGTTTTGATAATTTCAGGATTTTATAAGATATTCTGGGTTTTGCCATTTTGGCGAGTTGAGATTGAGATTTATATACATTTATACAGATGAGATGAGGTATAATTGAATTTGAAAATTCATCTATAGCTGAATTATGGATCATCCTACTTGAGAATGTTTTGTGTTTGCCATTTTGGCTAGAGTTGTATTGATATTTCTGCTTTTGAGGGGATATGGTTCATGGAAACCATGCAGATATTTTGGGATGTCATCGATGATATGAGGCACTTGTGTTTGATTTGAGTATTGAGTCTGACTTACCTCCTTTGAGGTATTTGTTCACTTAAGTAGCGTTTGTTACTTAAGTGTTGAGCTTATGATTTTATCGATTCATTCTTCTCTTTCGAGAAGAAGTATCTTCATGTCTATTCAGCTTCATATTATCAATATTGACTGATTCATGTAGCTAGACCGACCTGTGTATTTATACCCTGGTTAGACCGAGTTGTTTCAGGCATCATCTATTGGACTTAGCTTGAAGTTGACGCTGGATATCAACTCTCCTTTCTCTTGAGCAATTTCTGTTCTTCCACATACTCTGATGTATTTATATTTGATTCAATGTTTATGGTATGGTTGTGCACCACCATTATTGTATTCATACTGTATTGTACTAAACATGTATCAGTGTATATGTACATACATGATGTCGATTACTGTTCTGTGATGTGCTTTACATTTAGTTATTGTATTTTGTTCTGATATATCCGTTAACTACTTATAGTTTTGGATTAAACATTTACTAGTTATGTCTATCCACTTGAGTAGAAAAATAATAATTTATATTGCATTTATCGACGTATTCAGTAGATGTTTATGACAAAATTATAGATAGTTGCCCTTAATCAGCCCTATTCTCCGCTTTACTAGACGGAATTACTTGTTAATTCTCGTTGCTAAGATGGGTCTTGGGGTGGGGCGTTACAGCATGGTAGCAGAGCTGTGGTCAGAACAAAATAGAATAAACACAAAACAGTACGTATATCATGATACATCTAAGTACAATATGAGTGAATCATTGTCCTTTATTCGAGCTTATTTTCGAATCGTGCTTTGATTCTTTTTCGAGTTTTGGGATATATTGAGATGGAATATGTCTAGGAATATAAATTGTATTCCGTAGTATTCCATAATTGAGGTTGATGTTATCTTATCTTATGAATAATCTTATTTAGGATTATTCTATTCTTATTTTTTTCAATGCGAGTGAGTTCATATCGATGAAGCTTATTGTTTCCTTAGAGTATTCTTGTTGTGTTCCTTTGAGAGTTGTGAATCATATTGAGGGGATCCACAACGATTGGCTCGTTGTGAGCATTTTGAGATTTCTATTTGATGATGCTTTTGTGAGTATTTGGTTGTTACTCACAATCTTGAGATGAATTTGGTTTGAGAAGGATTGACTTATTTGATATTAAGTCCAATCCTTTGTTTTATAAGATCCCATTGTATATTTAGGTTTCCTATTTTGATTTTTTTGTTATTTCTATCACTTTGGAATGTTAATTATAATTCCGAAGTTTCTGAATTCACCATTGAGTATCGAGATGTTGATGATATAACTCAAATTCCTGCCAAGGTGACTTTGTTGAGTTTTGTGAGTCCATTTGGATTTGGCATCCAATCGGGCAATCAAGTGTTGAGGTAACCTAATTCCTGGCTTTTAGCCTTCGGCTATCCTTCCACGAGGACATCCACTAAGGAATGGGGCGAGTTTCTAGATTGTTCGAGTTTGATTGAGTTTATCATTCAGTTTCTTTGAGTTATCCTTTTCGGATACTCAATCGGCGTTATCCTTTGTAGCATTACTTTGTATGAAGTAATGATTTGTTGTTTGTGTGCTTCTTCTCCTTCAAGAAGAATATCTTGCTTATCTTTTGTCATGATGATTTCTGAGAGTGGCTCGTCGGTTTGTAGAAGTTGACGAACACTCCATCTTCTTCTGTTGATTTTGTGAATCGCGTATTCTAGAAATATCTCGATGCATTCTCTTAATATTCTTTGGTTTGAGTTTTTGAAGCTATATATATGAGTTTTAAAAAGAGAACTGGAGTTTTGAGATTAAAAAATTTAAATAAATCAAAGAATATTTTGAGAATATATTTACATGAGTAGTATTTCTTTTATGGAAATAATTTGAGAGTGTTGGGTTGTCCATCGAGTAGTTAAGAGTTCTGGTCGATACGCCTGATCAATGTTATCGATAGGAATCTCCTAAATGCTATGATGAGGCAATCAGGCACAATGGTTTGTGTTTTAAAAATTGAGATTTTGAAAATAATATTTTGAGATTATATATTAAATTTATTTTGGAATGGTAATTGTAGCCATTGATTTTAGAGACGAGTAAGAGAGTGGCGAGGCAGCTTTGATCGTTCGATCGACTTTGCAGCCAACGCATATATCTATTTATTAGAGTTCGATGGCGAGGCAATGCCATTTATTTATTTATTTACTTTGAGCTATACTTTATTGAAAGTATATTTTGAGATTCTAGAATCTATATTATATACATTAAATGTTTTAAGAGAAGAGTTATAAGAGGATTTAAAGGTTGTTTTTAAACGATTTAAGTGGTCTAATAAAAAGAGTAAAGAGAATTTAAACCCTTAATTAATTTTGAGGAAAATTATTATGGATTACAAAATTCTTTGAAAATTAATTTTGAAGTAAGAGAAGAAATTTGGACTTTTAATTTGAGTTTTAAATTACTTACTAAGTAATATAGTAAAGAGTTGGAAATTTTCAAATGTAGAAAATTGAGATTTTAAATTTAAAAGATGTTGGGATTTAAAAATTATAAATATCTTGGATTGAAAATAATTTGTGCTTATATTCTTGTTTTTGAGTTCACCCTATTCTCGTACTATTGATAACGACGTGCATTTTCGCGGTCGTTCGAATTTGGTGGCCTCGTGAGAAGCCATTTTTTTGTGATTTATCAATCTTGTCTATTGTGTCTACCCTGTAGTGAGGATGTTCTTTCCGTATTATTATGCGGAAAATTGTGTCAATGATCTTTTTTGTTGCTTAGAGATCAGGTTTGAACGAGTTTGATCCCAACTCTATTTGTAGAGCTTTGAGAAATCTATCTTATTTGATAAATTATTTGTTGAGCTTTTTACTGAGTATTGATTCGAAGTCAGGATATCTTCGAAATTCTTTCGAGTTGTTTGGAAAATTCGACGGTTTTCTAATATTAAATTAGCATATGATGGACCATTAGATTAACCAAGGGAGTTTTTCCTTATTTCTCTCTACCATTCTATGTTGACAACATGAATGGTTTGAGTTTCGAGCTTGTATATCACCTTTGTTGATTGAATTTTTGTGTTGTTTATAGCTTTTTTCCACTAGAAATTGCGAGGACGCAATTTTGTAAAGGAGGAAAGTCTGTAACAACCCGGAATTTTAGAGATTGCTGTTAATATTAAATTATAATGTAAATTATAATTTAATATTGTGTTTAAAAATGATTTGGACAACAAAATGAGGGATTATATTGTTTATTTTATATAAACAATATCTTGATGAATATAATTTGGGATTAGAAATTTAAATAAGTAATATTATTTTGTTTGAAACCTTTTTCCACATTTGTTGGCTGAAAAAAAAGTGTAGTGAATGAAATAAAGTTTGAAAAACTTTATTTATGGATTTGGATTGAAAATAAATAATTGTGATGGTTTAGCTTTTAGTTAATTAGTAATATTGGAAATTTATTCCAATGTTAGCCTTTTATTGTAAAACAAAAGGAATAATATGAAATTAAAATAAAATTTGAAAGTGTAATTAGGTTTGGAATGATGTATTAATGTTATAAAAAATTTAAAACATTTTAATACGCTTCATTAGGCTTAAAAATTAGTTTTATTTGGTTGAAATGGATGAAAATAGTAATTTTTCACTAAAAACGGGAATGTTGGTAAATATTGTTAAAAATTTATGTTATATGGGAAAAAATAATACTTTTATTTTGAAAATTAAATTTTTGATGTCACTAACATGTTCCCTTTATTAAAACATGAACAATGCAACTTGTTTCATGTGATTTGAAAATTCTATGCAAAAGTTATGTGTAAATTACTAAAACACATATGCTTATTTTCTCTAAGTATTTTAGGTTGGGCTTATAGGGTAAGGTTTGAATCCAAAACCCAACATATGGAGGCTTCTGATGAGAGAATACTAATAGTACATATTTTTTTTCCTTATACTTCTTCTTCTCAAAAGCTTATACAGTAAATAGAAACATGAAAAGCAATGGCCTCCTTAAACAAAAAAATATATTTTCAATCAATTTGCTGCAAATTCAAGAAGTAAATCAACCAAATAAAGATTAGATAAGGTTATTTGAAGTAGTTTCTTCCTCAAATCTTCAATCTTCTAGCCACAAATATGAATTTTGTCGTACAAAATCACAAGGTGAGTATCAAAACTCATATTTTCTAGCTTTGGTTGAGATTTCAATGTAGGAAATCTCAATTTCATTTATTGCATGTTCATTTGTAAATTGCTGTTAGTATATTGTGCATAACTTTTTCAATTCTAAACCAAATTCGATGAATTTTGATGTTCTGGAAATCTTAAATTATGAGTTACAAGTTTCATGTTTTGAGTTTTTAAAAATTTTGATGTTTGGTTTCTTAAAATTATGCTTGTTTGTTGCTGTCACGAGAGCAAATTGACAGCAACAATAATCACAGGCCTAAGAAGTATTCTAGACATAAGTTACTCGTTTCATATCCGATTTAGATCAAAAATTTTTTGATGGAAACTAGATTCAATAAGAAATAATTTCTCTTCAGGGTTACGTTATGATATTTTAAAATTTGATTGACCTGAATTAGATTTGAAAAAAGAAGTATAGTTCTGCCTTTGACATAATTTCCTAAGTTTGAATCTGATATTGTTTGAGCTATATCTTTCTTGTTTTAGATTGGAATTTCATGATTTTTAATGTTCCAAAAAGATTAATTCATGTGCTACAACTTTCATGTTTTGTATTTTCTGTAATTTTGATGTTAGATATGTCAAAACCTAATTTTTCTACTGCTAACCCGAGAGCAAAACCAATGTTTGCTCTGTGCTTGAAGCTGAAACGAAATTGGCCATAACTTCTTTGTTTCTTAACCGAATTTGATAATTTTGGATGTTTCAAAAAGCTTAGATCTTGTGCTACAAGTTTTGTTCATTGTGATTTCTGAAGTTTTGACATTTTTGTGGTGAAAATTATGGTTATATTCTGCTGTCCTGAGAGCAAGATGATAGCAACAAGAAACATTGGCCTTAGAATTGTATTAGCCCGTTTTTACTCTTATTCTCTTTTGGTTTTGATGATGTTTTTGAGGTTTTTTTGAGAGCTGTGATGCCTATCAATAGGCTAGCAATATTTGAAGAATTTCAAATTCAAATTTAAATAGAATTTGAATTGGTTTTCGGTTAAATTTGAATTGAATTCGTATTGAACTCAAGTTATCAGTCTTGAGTTATCTTTCTTATTTTTCATTGTTTTCGAGTACGGTTTTTACTAAACCATTTTTGAGGTGATTTTTTTTGAAATAAATGGACATTTCCAATTATTATTATATAGTATTTTAAAATTGGTTTTCTTAAAAAAAAGATATATTTATTCCATATAATAAAGGAATTTCAAATATTGGTTTTATTAATCTTTTTGGAAAAATGTTTTAGAAGCTTATTTTCACTAGTATACTATTTAGATATAAAACATACACTTTTACACTATTCGAACGTATGAGAAAGAGAATTAAACGATTTAGTAAAACATGTGGTATGAGACATGTGCGTTTACTGATTCGGTTAATTCCGGACTTATACGATCGAAGCTATTCGAGATTATTGATTCTGAGATGTTTTGCCATTTTATGGCATATTTTGATTTTTATAATTCCTATTTATTGGAATTATTTAAGATGGCCAATATTTCGCAAACAATATGGTTTGAGATCTCCTATATCGGAGTATGGTCGATGAGATCCATCACGATGTTTTATTTTCTTGCCAATGATATAAGGCAAGTCTTGAGTTTATGGTTTCATATTTTGAGATTTATGGTCTATGAGGAACCATCACGATGTTTTCACTTGTCTATGAGATGAAACAAGTTACGATGCCATTTAATACTTGTCGATGAGATGAGACAGGTACGGTGTCTCTTTATCACTCGCCAATGAGGCTAGGTGAGATATAATTTTTTGAGTTTATGATGTTTCTCGTGCGGCATCGACTAACGGCTAGTAAACCGCTAAGTGCGAATGTGTGGTATGGGACATACGTTAAGAAATTTTGGGTTCCTATCCGTGAGTTTGTCACACATTCACGATATTTACCTAACAGAACTTCTTTGAGAGGTGTTAGCGACCTTGTCATGAGGACGAACTGCTTTGGGAGGTTTTAGCGACCTTGTTAGAGCTGAAAAATGGCTTGGAGAGGTGTTAGCGACCTTGTCATGAGGACGAACTGCTTTGGAAGGTGTAAGCAACCTTGTTAGAGCTGACAAAATGGCTTGGAGAGGTGTTAGCGACCTTGTCATGAGGACGAACTGCTTTGGGAGGTGTAAGTGACTTGTTAGAGCTGATAAAATGGCTTGGAGAGGTGTTAGCGACCTTGTCATGAGCACGAACTGCTTTGGGAGGTGTAAGTGACTTGTTAGAGCTGATAAAATGGCTTGGAGAGGTGTTAGCGACCTTGTCATAAGGACGAACTGCTTTGGGAGGTGTTAGCGACCTTGTCTGAGGCTTCGGCCGTTTGATTTTTGCACGTGCAGCAACGCTTCGGCATTACAATCGGGGATTTGACCAATCCAAATTTTCTGATTTTTCTGTTTTATTATGATTTCACCTTTTTAAGATGTTTTATTACATCGATAGCCTAGTGCTATATGAGATGTTATATATATGGTGATTTTAATTATGATGTTTTCAACTCTTATTGAGTTCCTTGAGTTATGAGTTTTGATAATTTCAGGATTTTATAAGATATTTTGGGTTTTGCCGTTTTGGCGAGTTGAGATTGAGATTTATACACATTTATACCGATGAGATGAGGTATAATTGAATTTGGAAATTCATCTATAGTTGAATTATGGATCATCCTATTTGAGAATGCTTTATGTTTGCCATTTTGGCGAGAGTTGCATTGATATTTCTCCTTTTAAGGGGATATGGTTCATGGAAACCATGTAGATATTTTGGGATGTCATCGATGATATGAGGCACTTGTGTTTGATTTGAGTATTGAGTATGAGCTACCTCCTTCGAGGTATTTGTTCACTTAAGTAGCGTTTGTTACTTAAGTGTTGAGCTTATGATTCTATCGATTTATTCTTCTCTTTCGAGAAGAAGTATCTTCATGTCTATTCGGCTTCATATTATCGATATTGACTGATTCGTGTAGCTAGACTGACTCGTGTATTTATACCCGGGTCGGACCGAGTTGTTTTATGTATCATCTATTGGACTTACCTTGAAGTTGATGTTGGATATCAACTCTCCTTTCTCTTGAGCAATTTCTGTACTTCCACATACTCTGATGTTTTTATATTTGATTCAATGTTTATGGTATGGTCATGCACCACCTTTATTTTATTCATACTGTATTGTACTAAACATGTATCAGTGTATATGTATATACATGATGTTGATTACTGTTCTGTGTTGTGCTTTACATTTAGTTATTGTATTTGTTTTGATAGATCCGTTAACTGCATATAGTTTTGGGTTAAGCATTTACTGGGTATGTCGATTCACTTGAGTAGAAAAAAAATTCATATTGCATTTATCGACGTATTCGGTGGATGTTTAAGACAAAATTATAGATAGTCGGCCTTAACCAGCCCTATTCTCCGCTTTACTAGACGGAATTACTTGTTAATTCTCTTTACTAAGGTGGGTCTCGGGGTGGGGCGTTACAAAAAAAATCTTTAATTTAAAAATCAAATTATCCGTGGTTTTAACTATCTTTAATAAACATATATTTAATTTTTGTACTTAGATTTAAATATAAAATTATAGTAAAATTTTGTATATATTATTCTATATATTTACTTATGTATTTCAACTACAGTCAGGTATATTTATTTTAAATTGTTTTAATATAAGATAGAAGTTATTCTTAAAGAAAATCAAATCACCAAAATATCCTTTGGGATGTCGACAATCCCATGTACCCTATGTCGACATAGTGTCAGTTGAATTCAAAATTTAAATTTCAAAAGAAGTGTTTATTCATCATATCTCTTCACGAATGGACATGGCTTTTGTTCTTCTATAAATAGGTGATGTTCTCAACGAATTTAAAAAGAATTTTCTGGTTTTTCACTCCTCTCTTCTTCCACATTTCTATATACATATTCTTACCATTACTCTGCCGAAATTAACATTGAATCTAACTAGATTATCTCTGGTTTGATTCTCTATCACTATCTCAACAAAATCCTTAGTGCTATTCAGAGTTATAGGCTTTTTGTAATCAACTTAGCGAGAAAAGGTGTGATTATAGCCTTGGAAATCAATCAAGCGGGATAATGTCTGATAGTAGCCTTGGAAATCAATTGGGTGAATTTGTTGCCCGGGAAGTCAAGTATCTCTACCCAGAGGATTGTGAATCTGGAGGGTGTATCTTATTGCCTTAAAATCGAGGGTGTAATTGTAAAGATTGTTTTTGAAAGAAAATCTGTAGTTGTGTGCGGGACTGGATGTAGGGTAACTCCAAATCAGTATAAAATTCGATGTGTTCTTTCCTTTACTGCTTTTATTTTATATTTGCATCTGTGTTTGATTTTTTGATCATATCTGCGTCCGAATATTTCATAATTTGTGTTCAAATTAACAAAAACTCAAAAAGATTTAATAATTCTTTAAAACACTATTCACCCCCCTCTAGTGTTTATCCTAGCCTTATGATCCTTAATCCGCATTTCCCATAGCTGATAGTCTGGTGGTCTATGGAAAAATACTAGGTGATATTCTTGAACGCCGTGGTGGAGAAATAACAGTGAACTAAGGTTTTAGGTGCATGTTTGGTCGATGTTGTGTGCGACGCAATTTCACCGTCGAGGGTGCACCGAAAGGGATCAGAGGTAGGGGATTAGGAGTTTAGGCGAGTGACGTAGTTGTGGACGGGATGGCGATGTCTCAGATTGTCGTAGGCAACGATGCGGGGAAGATTTGTTGATCGGGTTTGGTGTTCCAATGGAATCGTGTAGCTCGAATTTGAGTTTCAGGCAGGATCACGATGCTGTGTCGAGGGTGTCGGCAATTTCAGGATGGTCACGGCATTTATTGAGGGTGGTTGGAAAGGCGTGCACAGTGCACACGTGCACGTTCGTGTCAGGATTGATTTGAGCATCGGGGAAGGAAATGTTTTCTTGGGTTTAGGCTCGAGATCAAAGCGTGTTTGTCTCAAAGAATGATGCGAGTGTGTGATACTCGGGTTTTAGCTCGGGTAATATGATTTTTGGCTCGGGTCAAGTTAAGTGATAACCATATTTTAAAATTTAAATAAAACAAGTTGTTCAAATTTGAATTAAATCAAGGTTTAAATTTTTTCCTTGAACAAATCCTTTTAAATAATAAATGTTATACAAATGGTTAGATAAATTAAAGTTGTATAATATATTTTAGCTTGAATAAAATTAAGTTAGTACTTAATTCTATTTGAAAGAACTTAAATGGTGTTTTAAGGAACTAATTTAAAATGGTAAGATGTTTTTAAATTATTAATCTAAGGATCTTAAGTTAATCTATAAGTAAATGATGAACAAATTTCAAGGCTATTTAACTAAGGTCTTAAAGATAAATAGTTTATCTTAAATAATGTCTTGATTAACTTAAAGGCTTTAAGTTAAATCATATGTTAATGATAATTTATGTCTAAGGGTTATTTAATGAGATTTAGATGATGTAATTAATTAAGATAAAGGATTTATCTTTTAATTGATTTTGGGTCTTGATCAATTATAGAATCATTGATTAATTATAGTGTAATAATTAATTAGTATAATTAATCAAAGGATTAATTAGTAATTAAGGATTATAGATTAATTAATTAGAGATTAACTACTTAAATGATAATTACTCAATGTAAATAATTAAAGGATTTATTTGTTAAGCGTTAATTTATTTAATTAGTAATAAAAGGTTAATTAATAATTAGAAGATAGTTGATTAATAATTAAAAGTAAGTTATGTGAGGATAATTAATCAATGAAATAATTACTTAATGAAAGTAACTATAGATAATTAATTTAGATGAATAGTTAAAGGATGATTAATTAATGGTTTCTAATTAATTAAGGTTGGGTAAGCAAGGTTTAAAAGAAATTAAATTAATTAGAAATGGTACAATTAATTTATCCTGCTTATAGATGATTAAGATATATAGAATGACTTAGATTATTTGATATCTCTGATATGTTACTTGTGATGCTTTGCGATATGAGATACTTTGGTTGAACTGTGATATTGTGGGTTATCTATCTGAGGTGAGTTATTGTGTGAATATAAATTCTTGAATATAAATTGTATTGTTTCAACTTAAACAATTTGGCTTAAAAAATAATAATGACATTGGATTCAAGCAGACCGGGGCCGGGTATCAGAAAAATACACGAAACCACTTCGATTGTAATCTACAATAATCCTTTATAGTTTTGATATGTGAAATCAATAGGCTGGAATGGAATAATTTAAGTAAACCGAACAACTGAAACTAAGTAAGGGTACTTAGGAATTGTTCATGAGATAAGTGTTGGTTTTAACCAGTTAAGAACTCGTTGTGAGGTACGAGTTACCCCAGATTTTCAAACAAGTCTTATAATTATGTATTTTCAAATTTTATGGGTTTACTGCAACATCCCGTATTTTTAAGCCATTGAATTTGAACATTTAATTTGTTTTAAATGTTTAATGTGGATTCTTAACTGATTTTGAAATGAATGGATTCGGGTTCAATCAATGAAATAAGCTATAATTTTTAATTATAGTACTTCCAATTGAATTTGAATAATGGGAAAATAATAATTTAAATATTCGGAAATGAAATAAAAGTAAATCTGGATGTAAATAGTGATAAAAATGGTTTTAAAAATTTATTTTGAGTTATTTGAGTGTAAATAGCATGGTGGGAATTTTCGAAGAATTTTAAAGTTGATAAATTAATATTTGGGATTTTATATTAATTTAAAAATGAATTTAATATTATTAAAATGCAGTTTAATCAGATTTTGGCCCGGAATGAGCTAGAATGATTTTTATTGTGTTTATAAATTTTATATGATTTATTGTTAAGTTAATAAAAATTTTAAAAGTGAAATTTTAAGCGGTTTTGACAATTATGAAAATCGCTCGACTTAATAGACGAGTTAAAATAGCCTTCCGGGGCACAGTCTCGGAATTCGATGAAACTAGTTCCATTGGATCCGTAATAGTTAGTTATTATCGGATTTCAATTTTCGTAGCTATCGGAATTGTCGTTTGACCTCGGCAGCTTAAACGCGTAGAAATTACTTTAATCAATTTATTTTTAAATTGATCGTTAAATTCCGTAACTCGCACGTATGGCCGAATTAGCTTCTGAAACCTATTCTATTGTGTCTGGAATCTGGAAAAACCTTAGGAACGCCTGGCGACATGTGAGAATTGGAGTTCGTTTGCAATAAGATGTTACATAGAGAATTTTATTAATAAAATAACAATAAAACAATAATATATATTTACATTTACTCTTAAACCCTAGTATCTCAGGCCGCCACCTCTATAATCGTTCATGGCCGAAAATTAGTCGTCTTCTCCCTCAAATCTCCCTCAATCCTTGCATCTATACGAGAAACTCCCAACTAGGAAGTTGTAGATCACCTCGATCTCTTCTCATCCAACGGTCAAGATCTGGTTTGGAGTGATTCCCGTGGTGCTGAGGGACTCGCGTTTGCCGTACGTTTGCAAGCATGTTCCATCGAGATGGAAGAGCCGAGCTCGCGCGCGCGTATGGTGTAGGTAGAGTCCGAGTCGAGCTTCGTAGTGATGGTCTTGGATCAACCTATCGGCAAGCGTAGAGGAGGCGCTCTCGAACCCTAGTTTGCAAGTTGATGGGTTTCCTTTGTCTGGACATCGCGTACGAGAAGAAGTAGTAGGGAGCGGCTTTGATGTACTATTGTTTTTGGAACGGCCGAGATTTTGTGAGGTTTAATATAAAAATAAATTTGTTTATAAATTTAAAATCAAAAGTTTAAAATGCTGTAACGTATTCATACGTTATCGGAATTTGACGAAACAGGAAGCGTTGGAATCGCAGAGACGCGTACTACGCAGCGGTGTAGTACGGGAATCATTCCGAGCAAGTAAGAATTTGAGTTAAATCGAACGTCGTTCGGTTTAATTTGAATTTCGAACGCTCGCCGAAACTCAAGGTGAGTTAATCTCACTCACATCTGGAATGTTAGCTGATTTAAGTAGTGGATATTTAAATAATTGTGTGATTGGTTGAAATGTTTATTTATATCAGTCTGGATTGATATATATACTGTTGTGCTAATATTTGTGGGTGCAGGGAAAACAGGTTGGAGGGATCCAACTGGATTTCTCACAATGTAGTAATTATTTTTATAATTGATAACGATGCCTGTTTATATATTATGATTGATAAATTTGGAATTTAATTATATTGTGATGTTGTTGGATAAACTATAAACTTAGAATGTTAATTATAAAGAAAATAAATTGGGTTTTAAAAAAAAATCAAGAAATTGATAAATAAAGAATTTAAAGAATACAATTTGGAATCTGGGTTGAGTGAAGAATGGAAATTTGTAAATTTGGAAATAAAAAAAAGTGGAATATTTATTAGTTGATAAATGTGAAGGTATGGAATTTTGGTGATAAACTTGGGTTAGAAGTTATAAATGGTTAAAAATAATGAAGGAGATATTTGATAATAATGTTCCCTGGAATTTAATGTGATTCCAAAAGAAACCCTTTAAATTAAATTAGCAATAAATTGCATATTAGAATGTTCAGAAATACTATTTATAACCATTGAAATGTAAGTAGGTATTTATTAAGCAATTCCTTAAGTATGGTTTTCATTAAATAAATTTATAATAGAATTATTTAAAAAAAAAAAGAGTCTTAAACCTATACTTTGAAAGTGAATTTCGGGAACGGAAATATAGTTAAGCTTCGTAAGAAGTTACTTTAACGTGGAAAGTAAATTTATAATAATAAAACCTAAATCTGAATTGAGATAAAATCGACAGAATTTCTAAGAAGGATTTTCTGAGATGTTTAAGTGGAAATGAGTTCGCTGGGAAAACCAAGTTCGAGTTTTAAACAGATTTTATTCAAAGGAAGTCTAAAATTCAAACTTGTTTAAAAGAGTGTTTTGGAACTTATTGTTTTAAGGTAATTATTAATAAATTAGCGATAGTAAATATTTATAAATACCTTAGTAATTATTTTTATAAATGGATTTGTTTAAAAACCTAGTTTTGACCTAAGTTATGGAATTAGTATTAATCTCTTTTAAACTCTACTTTTTAAATTTAGCTTAACTAACACCTTATTTTAAATCAAATTATATCTTATAAAATAGTTTTACTTTAAATATTTTGAAATTATGTTTTGAGTAAATAACTAGTAGTAAATTTATATATTTTAAAGTATATTTCAGAATAAAGTGTTTAATTGTTTTAATTCCAAATTGTTTTAAACTTGGTTATTTCCAATGGGAATTAATGGTAAAAGATTTACTTTATAAAGGAAGAACTTTGGGAAATTGTTTTCAAATAAGCTTTGAAAATTTGGAAATATATCTTTTAAAGATATTTGAGGTAAATAAATAATGTGGGAATTATTTATTGTGTGATGGATGCTTATGGATGTTTATGAATATAAATTGATAGTTAAATCACCGACTATCAATATTGGACAAATGCGTTGATCGTTTCGAAGAGACCGAGATCGAGATTTATTTCTCAAAAACCACTTCGATCCGGTTTGTACGTTTCGTGCGAAAACGTGTTCGGAGTCGAAGATGGAGCAGTGATGTGCAAGGGCTAGTCGCTACTAATCCTGAGGATATTTCCAAAATGGATGTAGTAGGAGTAGTGCCTTCGGTTCCGTTCGAACCCGGGACGGACTTGTATGGACGAATGCTTTCGGAACATCGTCAGGTGGGAAATGGGCATTCTAAGTGAAACGTTCTAAAGGTAACGCTTAGCCTCAAGCCTCATCAAATGGGAATGACTGAAAATCAGGGGATATGCAGCAAGGCTTCATGGGTAGCCCCTACTGGAGAGTAAGGTCATCCCTGTCTAGTGTCCCTTTTTATTTCGGCTTAGTGGGAGGTTGCTGATCCCAACCGCGGGGTGATCTTATTCGGAACTGTCCAGTAAGGGATGTGTCCGGCCTTGTGTTGCAGGGGATTGGGAGTGGTCCTCGGTATGGTGATCTAGGCCCCGTACTGTGATAGGCGGTACCCCATTGCCTAGTCATTGTTGGAAATCCATTTTCCCTACGAGCCTTGTACGAGTTTTGTTTGTATTACCCACTCTGTGGCTAGTAGCTGGAATTTAATCATGTAACAATTTCGGCTATTTTATAAGTATTTGTAAATAGACCCTATTATAATATCAGAGGATTTCTATAAAAAGTGTTTTAGCTATCGTAAGGTAAAAACCCGACATGTTTATTTGTGGCGTGGTCTTACGAGATGCTTTTGTTTTCAAAGGGATTTCTAAAACTTTAATAATCAATTTGGATGCATTATTATCAGCTGGTATTCCAGACTAACTCGGGTGTTATTTCATTATAATGCACGCTTCAGACCGAGTATTATTTGTTCAGGACAAGATGCTCGAAGCAGGAGAGGAGCTGGAGTCAGAGACGTATTATCTGTACTTATATTTATTTTCCGCTGCTATGATTGTATGATTGTCTGACTGGTAAATTTTGTATGTATGAGATACTCTGATGATATGATGTATAAAACAGTTATAGATTTCATTTTGTGTAAGTTCTATATTTACTATTATATTTTATTCCGCTGCGACTGTGAGATTCTGATATTGTTTAGTTTCTTCTTCTTCTATCTCCTCTTCTTTAACCCTAATGGTTCGTAATTCTGTGCCACTTGAGTTAATAGAGGTAGAATAGTGTTGATTCAAAGGGTACGGATTTGTGGGTCGTTACACTTGGTATCAGAGCTTAGGTTGGCGACAACCTAGGCTTTGGTGGGGGCAATTACTCATTCGATATAGAGTCAAATAGTACTCTATAATGAGTTGAGTGTATTAATAGATATGAGAGCGTACTTGTTAGTGGATATAAAATTTGTTTTTATACTGTGTTGACTTATCGATAGAGTGTTTATGAATTCTGGTCGGTGCGGGAAGTACAACCGTATCGATAGGGGTTTCTTAACTCTTAAACAAGATAAACCGACATAGTATCGTTTTCAAAGTGGGTAAATGAAATAATTTTACCCAAATTATATTTTGGTATAAAAGAAATAATTTTCTGAAATTATTATATATATTTGGATGATTGGCTGTTAATATCTAAATAAATAAGAATCTAAAATTTAATCTAAAATTTGAAATAGTTATAATGAAAATAAAATTCTACAAATATAAACTATATAAAAGGAAGAATAACTAAATTTGAATTGAACTAGAATTTAAATCCCTGAAGTTTTGGAAAAGATTTTAAATGTAATGGAAATTTAATTTTCTGGGAAAGTTTGAAATGTTTGCTAAGGAGTTTGTAGGCAATAATGAAATATTATTTTGGAAAGAATGTTTGAAGGGAAATTGTTTTGAAATGAATTTGGGAAAGTAAGAAAGCATTGAACTCACTTCAGTCGTTGGAAAATAATCCTGATGATGCTGGCCACATCATTAGAATTCATTTTCGAGTTTCTAAAGTGATGGATTGCTACCAAAATGGTTGGTTATGGTATTGTTTGGATTTGTTGGGTATGCCAGTTGTTTTGAAAATTTCAAGGGAGGAAATTTGTATGTTATAAACAAGTTGTCTTGGAAAGTCTGGAGATTTGATTGATATACCAAATAGGTATATATTTGATATATTTCAAAATGGTTTCGAAATAAAACCAGGTAATTTAATTCTGGAAAATTTTATTTAAATAATGTGTAAAATTAAAATAAATTAACTATTGAATTAATTAAGTGAAGTTGATGCTAATAAGAAAGAAATGAAAATTTTAATCTTGATATTAAAATTTAACCTGAGTAAATGGAAGTGAATAAAATATATATTGAAGTGAATAGGAAATTTGAATTTAACTTGGATAAGTTAAATAAAATGGGCTTAGAATTAAATTGATTTGGATTAAATCAAAATGTAATTTGACTTTGAAATTGTGGATCATTGTGTAATAAATTGTACCCATGAGCTATTAAGTGATATGCTATAATTTGAAATTGTGGATTTACAATTGTGCAAGGAATTAAATTAAAAGAAGATTTGTATCTTTAAGAATTCAGTGATACATATATATATAATTTGAAAATTGTTATTATATGATGTAGATGGGTTGAAATGAGCAATATGAGCTTTGAAACAAATAAGTTGGTGAACTTATATAAATAGAAAATGAAATTATAATCACAATTGGGAAATAGTTGAATGGTATGGTAAATTCAAACTTAATCATGAATGAGATGTAAAGTGTAATGAAGCAAAGTGAGAATATAAAGGTGGATGTTCTTAAGTTAGCAAATAAGTCTTGAACTTATGAATGGGAAAAAATGAAATTAATTTTGATAAAGAAATTGAAATTGAAATTTGCTAAATGAAATAATTGGAAAATGGTCATATTATAAATGAATTCAGAGTGAATTGAGGAAGTGAATTAAAAACCTAATATGGATCAGGTTAGAAACTAAATTGAATTACAATTAAATGAGATTTGTATGGTAATGAATCGAATTTTGATAGTTTGGTCAAAATTTGGAACGTATATAAAAATCCAGTTGTGGCATGGAATTTAATTTTGGTAATAAGTATTGGAAGTGTGAATGAATAATGAAATTAGATTATAATTGTGATGGTTTGTATTGTAAGTAAATTCCAATGAGTGAAATAATTTAAAATGGCTCAGTGTTAATAAAATAAATCTAAAAAAAAAATTAATGAAGAAATAAGCAAAGTGCATTAAAATTTGTAAATGGATTGGAATTTGATTTGGATGAGAATCAAATGAAAATAAAATTTGATTTATGAGAAGAAAATGAAAATATTGGTGATTGAGCTTATAATGTTGTCTTGGATAGATTTTGTTTAGATGATGAAATTGAATTACAAGTGAAATGGCATTAATTAATTTTATTTTGATAAATTAAGGAGGTATGAGTTGTAAATAATATGGAATGTGATGATATTAATTTAAACTTAACTTGGATGAGCTTTATTTAGTAGATTTGAATGAAATTTGTTTAGATAATGAAATTTAAATGCAATTGGAAGAATCTAAATTAATTGTTGTGATGAAACAAAAAAGTAATGGGTTGTGAATGACCCAGGATGGAATGATATTATTATAAACTTGAATTGGTTAATGAAATAAAAATGTAAGGGAAGAATTTAATTTAATAATTGCAATGTGATAAGAATGCTTGGATTGTGAACCATGCAAAATTGAATAAAATTAATATGAATCTAAGTTGAAATTAATATTAATGGTTATAAGCTTAAGGATTGGTTATTTGGTTGAATAACCACAACCTGCATAGAAATTAGTCATTAAACTTAAGTGAATGAATTAAAGAAAGCAAATGAAATTGGTTTTGAATAAATTGAATGGATTGAAATTTTAATAAGTAATGTTTACATATGAATGAAAATGGATTATAAAAGAAATGCAAATACTTCAAATTCAGAATAAGAATTGAATTGTGAATCAACTTGGAATTGAAATAGAATAGATTGATGTTAGTAAAGCACATGTTAATCATATTGAAATAAAAATGAAGTTTGGATTTGAATAAGAAATTAAAAAGTGATTGAAATCTTTGGATTGTTGAAATAAATATGGTTAACATTATTAAAGTATGAAGTTTTGGTTTGTAAAGAGGATTTTAAATGATGTCGGAATTGTGAAATTGTTTATAAAGGAGGTTAGCATGCATAATTATGAAGTTGCTTGGTTTGGTTATGAAATAGATATATTTGGCTTGCATTTACATTGGAAATGTTGTTAAAATGCTCATATCTTGTAACTGATGAGTTTGTTTGAGTTTAGTACAGGAACGGAAGACATTCGAGAGAGTTGGAGCGCGTATATGCGTTATATTAGCCGCTCGCTATTAAAATTTGCTAAAAAGGTACGCCTACGCAAATATAATTGGGAAAATGATATATATATATATATATATATATATATATATATATATATATATATATATATATATATATAGATATATTGTGATATATTTTGGTTTCCGACCGTGTGGGTCGATGTATATATATTTATTTGTATCGTGAAAGCTCCTCCGTGCAGGGGAGACTCTGCCGAAAATTTTCGAAAATTTTGGGAGTTAGAAAATTTTTGGGAATTTTGAAAATTTTATTAACTTGAAAAGTTATTTTGAAATACGTTAGAATTTAAAGCTTTAGAGTAAGTAAAACAAATGAATGAGGGATTGGGCTAAAGGATTTTGGAAAGTGAATATAAGTTTTTAAGTAAGCAAATTGGATGAGTAAGTGAGTTTGAGCATAGCTTCTACCCTAGCAAATTTCGGGGGCGAAATTTTTTTTTTTGGGGGAAGGAATGTAACATCCCGTATTTTTAAGCCATTGAATTTGAACATTTAATTCGTTTTAAATGTTTAATGTGGATTCTTAATTGATTTTGAAATGAATGGATTCGGGTTCAATCAATGAAATAAGCTATAATTTTTAATTATAGTAATTCCAGTTGAATTTGAATACTGGGAAAATAATAATTTAAATATTCGGAATTGAAATAAAAGTAAATCTGGATGTAAATAGTGATAAAAATGGTTTTAAAAACTTATTTCGAGTTATTTGAGTGTAAATAGAGTGGTGGGAATTTTAGAAGAATTTTAAAGTTGATAAATTAATATTTGGGATTTAATATTAATTTAAAAATGAATTTAATATTATTAAAATGCAGTTTAATCAGATTTTGGCCCGGAATGAGCCAGAATGATTTTTATTGTGTTTATAAATTTTATATGATTTATTGTTAAGTTAATAAAAATTTTAAAAGTGAAATTTTAAGAGGTTTTGGCAATTATGAAAATCGCTCGACTTAATAGACGAGTTAAAATAGCCTTCCGGGGCACAGTCTCAGAATTCGATGAAACCAGTTCCATTAGATCCGTAATAGTTAGTTATTATCGGATTTCAATTTTCGTAGCAATCGGAATTGTCGTTTGACCCCGGCAGCTTAAACGCGTAGAAATTACTTTAATCGATTTATTTTTAAATTGATCGTTAAATTCCGTAACTTGCACGTATGGCCGAATTAGCTTCCGAAACCTGTTCTATTATGTCTGGAACGCGGAAAAACCTTAGGAACGCCTGGCGACACGTGAGAATTGGAGTTCGTTTGCAATAAGATGTTACATAGAGAATTTTATTAATAAAATAATAATAAAACAATAATATATATTTACATTTACTCTTAAACCCTAGTATCTCAGGCCGCCGCCTCTATAATCGTTCATGGAAGAAAATTAGTCGTCTTCTCCCTCAAATCTCCCTCAATCATTGCATCTATACGAGAAACTCCCAACTAGGAAGTTGTAGATCACCTCGATCTCTTCTCATCCAACGGTCAAGATCTGGTTTGGAGTGACGTGGTGGTGCTGAGGGACTCGCGTTCGCCGTACGTTTGCAAGCGTGTTCCATCGAGATGGAAGAGCCGAGCTCGCGCGCGCATATGGTGTAGGTAGAGTCCGAGTCGAGCTTCGTAGTGATGGTCTTGGATCAACCTATCGGCAAGCGTAGAGGAGGCGCTCTCGAACCCTAGTTTGCAAGTTGATGGGTTTCCTTTGTCTGGACATCGCGTACGAGAAGAAGTAGTAGGGAGCGGCTTTGATGTACTATTGTTTTTGGAACGGCCGAGATTTTGTGAGGTTTAATATAAAAATAAATTTGTTTATAAATTTAAAATCAAAAGTTTAAAATGCTGTAACGTATTCATACGTTATCGGAATTTGACGAAACAAGAAGCGTTGGAATCGCAGAGACGCGTACTACGCAGCGGTGTAGTACGGGAATCATTCCGAGCAAGTAAGAATTTGAGTTAAATCGAACGTCGTTCGGTTTAATTTGAATTTCGAACGCTCGCCGAAACTCAAGGTGAGTTAATCTCACTCACATCTGGAATGTTAGCTGATTTAAGTAGTGGATATTTAAATAATTGTGTGATTGGTTGAAAAGTTTATTTATATCAGTCTGGATTGATATATATACTGTTGTGCTAATATTTGTGGGTGCAGGGAAAACAGGTTGGAGGGATCCAACTGGATTTCTCACAATGTAGTAATTATTTTTATAATTGATAACGATGCCTGTTTATATATTGTGATTGATAAATTTGGAATTTAATTATATTGTGATGTTGTTGGATAAACTATAAACTTAGAATGTTAATTATAAAGAAAATAAATTGGGTTTTAAAAAGAAATCAAGAAATTGATAAATCAAGAAATTGATAAATAAAGAATTTAAAGAATACAATTTGGAATCTGGGTTAAGTGAAGAATGGAAATTTGTAAATTTGGAAATAAAAAAAAGTGGAATATTTATTAGTTGATAAATGTGAAGGTATGGAATTTTGGTGATAAACTTGGGTTAGAAGTTATAAATGGTTAAAAATAATGAAGGAGATATTTGATAATAATGTTCCCTGGAATTTAATGTGATTCCAAAAGAAACCCTTTAAATTAAATTAGCAATAAATTGCATATTAGAATGTTCAGAAATACTATTTATAACCATTGAAATGTAAGTAGGTATTTATTAAGCAATTCCTTAAGTATGGTTTTCATTAAATAAATTTATAATAGAATTATTTAAAAAAAAAAAGAGTCTTAAACCTATACTTTGAAAGTGAATTTCGGGAACGGAAATATAGTTAAGCTTCGTAAGAAGTTATTTTAACGCTGAAAGTAAATTTATAATAATAAAACCTAAATCTGAATTGAGATAAAATCGACAGAATTTCTAAGAAGGATTTTCTGAGATGTTTAAGTGGAAATGAGTTCCCTGGGAAAACCAAGTTCGAGTGTTAAACAGATTTTATTCGAAGGAAGCCTAAAATTCAAACTTGTTTAAAAGAGTGTTTTGGAACTTATTGTTTTAAGGTAATTATTAATAAATTAGCGATAGTAAATATTTATAAGTACCTTAGTAATTATTTTTACAAATGGATTTGTTTAAAAACCTAGTTTTGACCTAAGTTATGGAATTAGTATTAATCTCTTTTAAACTCTACTTTTTAAATTTAGCTTAACTAACACCTTATTTTAAATCAAGTTATATCTTATAAAATAGTTTTACTTTAAATATTTTGAAATTATTTTTTGAGTAAATAACTAGTAGTAAATTTATATATTTTAAAGTATATTTCAGAATAAAGTGTTTAATTGTTTTAATTCCAAATTGTTTTAAACTTGGTTATTTCCAATGGGAATTAATGGTAAAAGATTTACTTTATAAAGGAAGAACTTTGGGAAATTGTTTTCAAATGAGCTTTGAAAATTTGGAAATATATCTTTTAAAGATATTTGAGGCAAATAAATAATGTGGGAATTATTTAATGTGCGATGGATGCTTATGGATGTTTATGAATATAAATTGATAGTTAAATCACCGACTATCAATATTGGACAAATGCGTTGATCGTTTCGAAGAGACCGGGATCGAGATTTATTTCTAGAAAACCACTTCGATCCGGTTTGTACGTTTCGTGCGAAAACGTGTTCGGAGTCGAAGATGGAGCAGTGAAGTGCAAGGGCTAGTCGCTACTAATCCTGAGGATATTTCCAAAATGGATGTAGTAGGAGTAGTGCCTTCGGTTCCGTTCGAACCCGGGACGGACTTGTATGGACGAATGCTTTCGGAACATCGTCAGGTGGGCGATGGACATTCTAAGTGAAACGTTCTAAAGGTAACGCTTAGCCTCAAGCCTCATCAAATGGGAATGACTGAAAATCAGGGGATATGCAGCAAGGCTTCGTGGGTAGCCCCCACTGGAGAGTAAGGTCATCCATGTCTAGATGTCCCTTTTTATTTCGGCTTAGTGGGCGGTTGTTGATCCCAACCGCGGGGTGATCTTATTCGGAACTGTCCAGTAAGGGATGGGTCCGGCCTTGTGTTGCAGGGGATCGGGAGTGGTCCTCGGTACGGTGATCTAGGCCCCGTACTGTGATAGGTGGTACCCCAGTGCCTAGTCATTGTTGGAAATCCATTTTCCCTACGAGCCTTGTACGAGTTTTGTTTGTATTACCCACTCTGTGGCTAGTAGCTGGAATTTAATCATGTAACAATTTCGGCTATTTTATAAGTATTTGTAAATAGACCCTATTATAATATCAGAGGATTTCTATAAAAAGTGTTTTAGCTATCGTAAGGTAAAAACCCGACATGTTTATTTGTGGCGTGGTCTTACGAGATGCTTTTGTTTTCAAAGGGATTTCTAAAACTTTAATAACCAATTTGGATGCATTATTATCAGCTGGTATTCCAGACCGACTCGGGTGTTATTTCATTATAATGCTCGGGTCAGACCGAGTATTATTTGTTCTGGACAGGATGCTTGGAGCGGGAGAGGAGCTGGAGTCAGAGACGTATTATCTGTACTTATATACATTTTCCACTGCTATGATTGTATGATTACCTGACTGGTAAATTTTGTGTGTATGAGATACTCTGATGGTATGATGTATAAAACAGTTATAGATTTCATTTTGTGTAAAGTTCTATATTTACTATTATATTTTATTCCGCTGCGACTGTCAGATTCTGATATTGTTTAGTTTCTTCTTCTTCTATCTCCTCTTCTTTAACCCTAATGGTTCGTAATTCTATGCCACTTGAGTTGATAGAGGTAGAATAGTGTTGATTCAAGGGGTACGGATTTGCGGGTCGTTACATTTACTCACATTGGTTTCCAGCCCGACCTGAGTGTTACCTTGTTGTAATGCTCTGGTCAGACCGAGTATTACAGATTTTCAGGTTAGGACGTTCTGGATCTCAGGAGGCGAGATGGATGGCTGGAATGTGTGAAGTTTTCCGCCGTGTCATAGAGTTGTATTGATAGTAGTCTGGGACAAGTTGTATAATTGTCCAGTTTATATGTAATGATTGTACTCTGATGTAGTGTTATAAAATTGACAGTTGCAGCTTCCTTTGTATAAATGCTACTATTTGTTATTATATCTAATCCGTTGCGAATGTGAGATGTTGTTGTTTTCTATTCTTCTTCTTCCTTCTTGTTTTCTCTAACAATCTGAAATTTTAGGCATTCGCTTGCTCGGCATTTCTACGGTGAATGTATTAGAGTCGAATTCTCGAGGTCGAAAATTTCGGGGCGTTATATTTTGGTATCAAAGCTGAAGGTTAAGCAAGAATCTTGGCTCTGGTGGGTTTACTCATTGGATAGGGACAGTAGTACCCTAGAATGAGTCAAGCATATTATATGAGAGTGTATTTGTTATTTTCTTATATAAAGATTTTAAAACAGTTTTGAAATTAGTTTTTTATAAACTTATATCTTGATATAAAGCAATTGTTTTTCTAAATGTTAAGGAAATTGGTTCTTGGTTTTCTAAATTGAATAGAATAATAAGAATATAGGTTGGGATTCTACTAATTGAGTCTGATATAGGTTAGGAAGTCTCTTTATATCCAGTCTTAGAGAGAGATGGCTAAGAGTGAAGAATGAAAGGCTGGACGAAGAGAGCGAAGAGCAGTTGCATGTAAGGATCAAGAAGAAGCAATTCAGCAGTATGAGAAACAGGTTAAGGTAAGGGCTGGACCAGAATCTTATGATAATGTCACATGTTACAGATGTTTCTAAGGGTCATTTCACAACCAAGTACAGTAAAACAAGGGAGGAATTTAAGGGTACATTCCAATGATTTCTCTATGAGATCTTGTGCTTTAAGTGTCATAAGAAAGGACATTTCCTAAACCATTTCCCTGAAGTGAGAAATGTGAAGCGTAAACCTGTAGAACCTGTCAACGAGTCGACTATTTGCTATCATTGTAAGGAGTCGGGACACATCGCTAGGAATTGTCTCAAGAGACAGAAGAAGAATAAGGTTGTGGAACATCCTGCAGGAGGTGTAAAGGTTATCCATATTGATGGGAGGGTAGAAACATTTTATGGTAAATGTTATAAGTGGGGACATCCTGTTGAAAAGCGCATGTTGGGGCTTTGCCCATTGGAAGGGAGTCCCTAGATTCTTGTATGAATACTAAGGCTCTATTCTTTTCGAAATCCCTTAGTAATGGAGAAGGCGTCTAGATTTATGACTTCTGTAAGACACTTATTGTGATATCCCGGAAATTTATAGGTAAATAAATAACACAATATTCATTTCTAATAATATAAGATTTATTCTTTTTTTCCTTGATAAATAAAATAAGTATTAACTTAAACATATATATATAAGTAGTTTTAAAAGAGAATTTGAATTTGAAATTCAAATATAACATTTTTAAAAATAAGTTGAGTTTAAAATAACATGTATAAATGATTTGTTTATAACATTCTCTTTAAAAGATTTTATAAAAGATATAGTAGGATTATTTCTAAATGTATGATTGGAATTTTTATCTTTTTCCTTTAAATTATATATTGAATAATAAAGAGACAGTTTAAAATATTTATATCCTTGAGATATTTTTATTAATACAAAACTAAATTAAAATGTAATAGTAATATAATAAATATATATTAAAAACCTCTTAATAAAATGAAATTGCAAGTGTTAAAAAAATATGCATACATAATTACAAATGTAAGGATTTATATACAAGAATTACAAGTATAAGCCCAGGATTTTATCTAATTACAAGTGTAAACTAAATGGTACAAGTGTCTAAATTGTATTTTCTTTTTTTATAAAAGGACAAAACTAAGTTATATAATTCTCTTCATTTTTCTCTATCATTTCTTTTAACATTTCATTTCCTAAAACAAAACTAAGAAAAATAGGTCAAAAGCTAAAGCCTGAATTATAAACCAGAAAAAAATAACATAGCTAAGAATTCAACAGAAATTACAATCTGGTAATCAAACAAGATCAGCTCAATAAACCTGAAAGCAAACTAAAAATAAAATTACAAGTTCATAGATCAAGCCTCGGGTCCAATCTTAACAACAACAGATTTCCAGGATCATGTTTCCAGTAATAAAGCATTTCAAGTTTTTAAATTTCAAAAGTATTCAAGCTTTGTTCAACTGATTTCCAGGTGAGTAAATTTTCTTTAAAAAAACAGTTTTAAACCTCATCAATGTGTTTGATGCATGTGACAGAATGTTAAGATAGTATAGTATATTATGTTTGTATGGATGTATATCTGAATGTATATATTCATAATGGAGTGTCAATGAAAAATCTATAAATTTGTACAAATTGTTCTCTGTTCTTAGTTTAGGCTTCAGGTTTACTAGAAAAGAAATTCTTATTTACCTATACATTTGATTTTAGGCTTGGACTTGTAAATGAAAAAGGTCTCTAGCAATGTAATACAAATTTCAAAAATGAATTCAAGGATTTGTACTAAGTATTTAACTTAAAATTTATAAATTGCAGTGGATATAAAAGAAATGGGTTAAAATAAAACGAGTTAAATTTAAATTTTGATTATGCAATCTGAAACGTAGTAAAAAATTATGAATTTAGATGTAAAAATCTTGATTTTTAGATAGAGAATTATGGTGATATTCAGAGATGAACGTATTTGTGTCTTTGTTGAATTCCGACGAACGGAGACGAGATCGACATCAGGGTTTGGTCAGAAGGTAGGTGGTAGCAAGGAGGTCTCTGGAAAAATGGTGACATGTTTTAGCAATGGCCATGGTTGTCGGGCTGAGGCAATTTAGGGTTTTAGAGATGGGTTTTTTTCGTCATGGTTGACGAGTTGTTTCCGACGTGGGCGAGGGACCGGGTTCATCGCGATAGGGGGAGTCAGTATTGGAGGACAAGGCGGTGCTTCGACGGGATTGGCGAGGTTCATCGTGGTCGAATTTGACGGTGAGGGGTGAATTTCGATCGAGGTGTGTGTTCCAGCCTTGGTCATTTTGGTTTGATTTCGATCTGCTAATGTTATCGGCGATCGAGATGGTTGGGGAGACGAGTGAGGCTGACGTTGACTTGGCGGTGATCATAGCATAGGTCATCGATGGTTGGCACGGTTGTATATGTGCGTGGTGCACATACGTTTTCATTGTCGTTTGTTTAAGTGAGGAAGAAGCAGGAAGATGGGTTTGGACTGCTAGGGTTAGTTCGTGGTTTGGGACTATGATCGAAGTAATGATCGTTGATAAGTGAAGCTGTGATTTGATTCCTGGAATAGTTCGAAGATGATTGATCATGTGGATTTGGGGATGATGACTGGTAGTAGTGAGGGGTGTTAGAAGATGGAGTTTTGTTTCTTGTTCGATGCTTTGGGACTTCGGGTTCGTCCCGATACGTTCTCGATTTGGACTTCGATCCAAATTATTTTCGATTGGCCCGAACGTAGTTAGTGCGGGTTGTTTTGATGGGTTGTGGGCTTCGGCCCAATAGGTTTTGTTTTAATAAAAAGCTAGATTTTGTTAATGGAAGAAATTTGGATTTTGAAATATAACAAAACAAAAACCAATTTACTTTCCAAAAGTTTTAACGAGCATGTTGTTTTTTTAGTAAATATTAGTTTAATGAATGTGTTATTCAAAAATTTTATATAGTCAAAGGAATTTGAAAAAAAATAAACTTGATTTTCTTTGAGGTCTTTATTTTAATTTGGGTAGTCAATTTTAAAGATTGATTTATTATTATGATTAATTAACTAAGGTAATTAATTTAAAAGACGATTAATTTTATTAAAGGTTAATTACTTAATGAAATTAATTAGTGATAATAATGAAAGTAATTAATTAACGTCATTAATTTAGAAGGGCAATTAATGGGCAATTACTAGATGTGATTTATTTAATTAATGTATGTAATTGTGGATTAATTACTTAATATGATTAATTAAAGGATTGATTAATTAAAGAAATTAATTAACGGTTAGTTAGTTAATAAGTATGATTAATTAAAGGATAATTAATCAATGTAAGTGATTATAAGATAATTATTTTGAGTAATTATTTAAGGATCAATGTAGTTAATATGGATGGGTAAAGGTTAATTAATTTGTGTAATTAATTAAGAATTAATTACTTATTGTAATTAAAGGATAATTAATCAATGGTGGTTAATTATGATGGATAATTAATAGATGATTAATTAATTTGTTTGTAATTAATTAATGTTAAGTAAAGGTAATCTAAGTGATTAAAGATTAGTAGTTAATTTAATTAGAGATAAATTAAATTAATTTTGGAAGTGATCAATCTTTCTTGTGAATGATTGAATAATGTTAAATGCCTTGAATTGGTTAGTATCTCTGATATAAATGTTTTGTGATATGTTATATTTGGGTGGACAGTGATAATATGGTTATCTATCGATAATGAATTGCTGTGTAAAAGTGACACCCTATATTTAAAGTTTGAATTGTATTTCACTTAAAATAACATGGATTAAGATGACATTGGATTCGAAGAGACCTAAATCGGGTATCAGTAAATACCCGAAACCATTTTGATTTGTAATCTTCTATAAATTCCTTATGGATTTGATATGCGAAATCAATAGGCTGGAATTGAATGATTATGTAATTGAACCCTTTAAACTATGTAGAGATACATAGATATTGATGTGTGAGAAAAAAATGTTGACTATAATAAATTGAGAACTCGTAGTGAAGTATGAGTTACCCCGGCTTTTAAATAAGTTTTATGAATTAGGTTTTCATGTTAGATGGGTTTACTCATGCTGGTTTCCAGCCTGACTTAGGTGTTACTCTGGTGTAATGCTCGGGTCAGACCGAGTATTACAGCTTTTCAGGTTAGGACATTCTGGAGCACAGGAGGAAGCTGGATGGTAGGATAGTATGGAGTATACTGTTGTGTATAGAGTTGTACTGATAGTTTGGGACAAGTTGTATAACTGTCCAGTTTATGTGTAAATGTTGTAATTATGATGAATTGTATTTAAAGTAGCTCTTACATATTTATTTTTGTTTCTTCTTCTTCTATCTATTTTCTTCTTTCCCTAACTATCTGGAATTTTCGGGATCAAAAATTCCGGGTTGTTACACTTATTTTGGATAAATGGATGTAATGTTTAAACTACCAGTGTGTAGTCTATCAATGTATGGAATATTTTATGGCAGTACAATCTAATATAAAATTATCTTTATTTATTTATGAATAGATTGGAATTAATTCCAAGGTGAAATTGTAATGAATTAATTTAAATTTGAAATTGAATTAAATTAATTAGGAATAAAATTTGATAATTTGGATGTTTATTTACCTTGGCTTATCCTGATATCATCCTATTGTTACTAATAATATATGAAACTGAGAATTGAATTATTTTAAATGAACTTACAAATGGATTGAGGTAATATACATCCATTACTGAAATAAAATTGAAATAAGATTGAACTTATGAAAAGGAAATCGCTTTGAACTTAAAGATTTAAATGTTAGAAATGAGCTTGCCGAAAAACTTGTTAAGAATTGGTTTCGAAGTTAAAATTGGGTAATAAATTGGATTTCGAAGATTAAATTGTTTAAAGACTTAGGTTGTTAAATTAAAAGAAAAGATTAATTTTGTTTAAGGAATTAAACCAATATTTGAAAATTTAACTCAAATTTGTATAATTAGAAATGGTTTAAAGTTGAGACTGGAATTGAAATTAGTTCAAATTAAATTTGATTTGAATTATTTGGAAGTGAAATTGAGGTTGAATAAGTTTAAATTCAAATGAGAATTGATTTGAGTTTGGGATTGAAATTGAAGTTAATTCAAATTGAATTGGAATTGAATCAATTCTAAATGGAAGTGGAAATTGAAAAGTGATGAGAAATTGGGAAATTGAACCAGTTTGACTCTGAGACTATTTTCAAATAAATTATTTTAATATAAACTGTTTTAAATCTACGTTCTTAACTATTTACTATACAACCTTTCTTTTTAAAACACAAACTATCTTATACTTATTTTACAATTATTTTGAAAACAAATTACTATTTTACATCTGTTTTACAAACTAATCACTATTTTACAACTACTTACATACTAATTATTATTTAATTTAATAACTATTTTGCAACTATCTAATTATTCTACAAAACTATTTACCTATACAACTATTTTATAATTACTTAACTATTCTACAGTTATTTTTACAACTAATAACTATTTTACAACTGCTTATCTATTTTAAACTTTTTAAGATATTTTCTAAATTCAAGTGATCAGAGTGCAAACTGTTTATAATTGAAGTAGAAATGGAAGCAATTGTGAATAAGTTAATAAAATTAAAATAAAGGTGAATAGAAACAATATTGATTTAGATAATAAATAAATGAATGTAAATACGTAGGATGTACATATATTATTCTATTCACAGAATGATTTGATCCAGATTCGAGCACAGAATTTCAAGATAGTATATCGATCCGAGTAGGGATTTTTCACTCGATTTTCGACGGCGAACCGTGGATATGGATTTTTGATTAATTCTGGAAATTCTCTATCATAGTAAGGCTATGCTAGGAGAATGACGGTTTCAGATCAAGAAACCAGATCTGAGTCCGTACTAGGAAGTCGGGTAGACGATACTAGTTCGGAAGTGGAACTGTGTGATCGAGTCAGCGATCAGATTTGATACTGTGTACGGATGATATATGTACATCGTACGTGCTTGAATGAAATTGATATTAAAATTTTGAAAGAAATGAGAAATGATTTTTTTTTAAAAGGAATAGTGTATTTTGAGAAATATATATGAATGAAAGTGGAAGTTGGATATCTGTTAAAATTCACTTTATGAAAAGTAAAGTGGTATGGTGAATAAATTTATAAGGGGAATCAAATTTGAATATTTGATTTGATATAATTAAAGATATATATATATATATATATATATATTATATGATAAATTTCCCTTTGTTGAATCTATAGTCGGAAGAAAAGATTTTTGAAAAGATTTGAAGTATAAAATGGGAATTTATATAAGTATCATGTGATCCAAGATTTTTCGAGATTATATATATCTATATATATAAAGGATATTATGATAATGATTTTGGAAAAGGTTTTGGAACCTATGAATTTTAGAAAGGCTTTTGATTTTTGAAAAAAATCAATTTTGGGAATTTGGAAAGCCATGTTAGAAATATCGATTTTGTGTAAAGAAGATTTTTATGTGAATCATAAAAGGTATGATTTGAAAGATACTATAAGTGTATAGTATAAAATGTTTTAAGATTGGCTCTAGGGAAAAAGGCGCTTCCATTGAAATGAACTTCGTAGGACATCCACCGGGTGGTTTTGCCTTGAGCCCTTAGGGGAGGCTCTAAATTGGATTACTGGAGGAAGTCCAGACAAACTGAAGTTCCTAAGGATTTTGTGTTGTGGGTAGCGAAAGTCGAGGGCGCTGATGCCTAAAAAGGCATTTGTGTAACGACCCTGACTCGACCTTTGAAAATCGACACCCAAATACTTCAGCCGTATTCGAGTGCCGCAGATTCAAACGTTGAGTCTGGTTCGTCGGAGCTTATAACAACATTAGGTGATAACAACACAGCGGAAACAAAATGAATAATTTTATTGATACACAAATGGATATGACAGTCTGATATAAATGAAATATCGACAATATCAGAGATACATAATAGTGGAAGACACAGCAGAAGACACCAGCAACAACAGTGGAAAACAAAATATTCAATGCCAGTCCAAAGATTTCAAACCAAAAAGCTCGAACCAATATCATGCTGAAGTGAAGCAAACTCGGTGAAGAATGTTGAAGTGAAACAAATGCGATCCCGAAATCATAGACTCCAAAGACTGCCAAATCTACACCTACCAGCAGACAATTTGATAACCTGACTCTAGGCTGCCCGTGTGGAAAATTGTGGGCACCCAGAGTTTAGAAAGAAAACAATAAACTCCAGGTCAGTCATGTAACTGGTGTGAGCAAACAAAAACAGTTTATTTTGAACAAAAGAAATAAAAAGAAATTCGCTATGCTTTTTGGAAAAATGAAACTACCATAAGGCCTTCCGGCACATGCACAATGCAATCGCACACTTGGGGGAGATTTCTCCTTATGATAGTAAAACATGTTTGATACGCGAAAATCCTTTTGATATTATTATTAGTGCATAGTCTAGAAAACAAATTTGAAAGTATAATATCATCTTAGCCAGTATAGGTAACATTATATTATGCATGCTATAGCTACCATTTAAGAATGGCAAGTTTTACAACTCCAATCGTAAAGGGCTCGTATTGGGTGATTGGATTTCCAACAAATGGTCAGGATAAGGAACTTCCTTCACTGAATAGGTACGCTCTAGAGGGATGCCCCGAGAACTTAATCAGCTCTCTGCCAACATAAGGTCGGGTTACCTCTGTAACTGGTAACTATTGACATGAGTATGCCATCCCCCGGTCGTCACCGACCTTTATCCAAGGTCTCAACACCAACAAATTCCAACAACCACATAAGTTAAATATCTGGGTTCCGTACCATGATATCACTTTTTATCCAAAAGGAAATATACATACCCTTAAAGGCGCGACCGTCATAACCTTGCTGCATTTTTCCTGTTTCGACCATTTCCGGATTGTGAGGTTCGACGAAGTCTCGTCCTACAAAGCTACGCTTTTCACAAAAGCCATGATTCGATAAACAAATGATCAGTAGCACTTAGCATGCCACATTACCAAATTGGGAATATATCACTAGTAACCATCAACTACATAACCTCTGAGCTCATACATCTTAGAGAAGGGCGTTAAGCTAAGAGAATAAATTCTCCGCCACCAAAAAGAAATGTATTTGATAGAAACCAGCTTTACATCTCAAAGTGTAACGTCAGACATACGTCCATACAAGTCCATCCTGGGTCTGAATGGAACTGAAGGCACTTCAAAGAAGCCCTTGCAAATTCGGGTATTCGCAATCTCGATCGGACTCCCCATCACATATGGAGATCACTATTCCGGTACGACTCAGTGCAGAGACATTCGACAGGTAATCCTTTTATTTTTGAAAATAACCAGTCTTCACTACCATCTTCAAATGCTATCCATTTTGTCGTATCATTATTGGGAATAAGTTTTATGACATAAAGTCCTCTCCCAACTCAACCGAATAATGGGAGCTTAACTTTTAAAAACATATGGATCCATAGGGATCTTAGTTAAGTCACAACTTTTTAGCCCAAAACCATTCATTTTGAATGGTTTAAATAAATTTCCACTTTAATCTTTTAAACAAAAGATTCACCCTTTAAGATCACTTTCAATTTGAAACAAGGTTCACCAATCTTTAACAAAGTTTCATTCATAGCTTTCAAAACTATTTGAATTTGATTCACCCATAAATTGAAATCTTTTCAACAACAACTGGAAATTCTTTTCTTATATGAAAGCAATTATCATTTGAAAACAAATGCTTTTCGTTCCAGGAAAAACTGATTAAATTTTCTCAAGTTATAACCTTTTAAAATATAATCAAAAAATCCGCGAACTGCCGTACTTGGCAAGTTCTATTTGATTTAAATTCAAATTCCCAAAATAATTTATTTAAAATACTTCAAAAATGGTTAAAAATCCATATATATATATATATATACATTTTATAACCTGTATAACCTTTTAAATCATAGTTTTCAAAATAATTTCAAAACTTAAACAAGATATATTATATTCAAACTAAATTTCAATTTCAAACTTCCTTTCCAAAAGCTTTTCATATTCAACTCAGTTTCATTTCCAAACCAATTGGATTCGAAATTCAACTTTTTAAAATCATTTCATCATTTTGAATAAAATAATATGAAATTCAAATATCTGTGACTTAACTAATTCCTCGTGAAATCCATATTTGTGTGTGTATGGTGTAGTCCAGGGGTTTTGCACACAACAATAAAATATCACAACCATCATCAATTCAAGCACAACAATATCGATTAGCGGTATAATCCCATAACGCTTATCTTTATTAATAGATAAACAAGTAATATCATTACAGATAAATAAACCACAGCTCAATCCTAAACAATTCACATCACAGAACAATACATATTAGAGATATCAACCAATTCAAAGCATTTAATAGAATCCAGTCATCCATAAGTAAGATTAATTAATCACCTGATTATAATTAACTAATAAATTAATTACTTATGAATTAATTACTAAACCCTGCTTAATTAATATTAATTAATTAGTCTTTCATTAATTAAGTATCCCATAATTAATCACATAAATCAATTAACCTTAAAATTAATCACATTGATTAATTAACCCTTAATTAATTATATTAATAGATCATCCTATAATTAATTAGTTAACCTTTGATTATTAAGTACTTAATCCTTAATTATCCTTTAATTACTTAACCTTTAATTACAAATTATCTTTTAGTTACTTTCATTAAGTAATCAGATTATCCTTAATAAATTACATTAATTAACTAACTTTTAATTACATTAAAGTAATTAACCTTTAAGTAATCACATTAAGTAATTAACCTTTAATTACTTAATCACACTAAGTAATTAATGTTTAATTACTTACATTAATAAATCAACCTTTAATTAATTAGATTAATTAATTATCATTAATAATTAATTACCCTTTAATTACATATTAATTAAACTTTAATCATTTCTAAATTAACCTTTGACTAATTAATAAATTAACCTTTAACAAATAACATTAATTAATTAATCACATTAATTAATTATTCTTTAAGTAATAAAATCCTTTAGTTAACTAATTATCTTTTAATTAATTAATTATCATTAAAACCATTATTTAATAAACCTTGGTAATAAATCACCATTAAGTAATAAATTAACTTAAGTCGCTTAAGTTAATTGAAAATTGAAAGCATTTCATTTCCTTAATTAACTATTCAATTTCAATATTAAATTATTTAAAATAAACTTTAAAATAAAGCTCATATATATATGTTAAAACACTTTAAAACTTAATTTAATTTGAAATAATTCTTTAAAAATTTCAACTAAATCCAAAATTAGAATAAAAAATTTATAAAAAAAATTAACAAGAAGGTGTTTAAACTTGTTTTAAATTTAAATTTGGAAAAACTGTTTTTATAAAAAAAATTCAGAAACTGTATCAACCCCAACCCAAGACCACTTCGGGATTTTACCCGAGTCAAATACCCAATCCCCCGAGACCTTCTTTGAGTTACTTCTTCTCTTTTTTTCTTTAAAACTTTGATTAAAATTTTTAAACCTATTAATAGTTAAATACATGCGGATGAACTCGAGGACATACTCGAGCTACACCACTGCTTTCCCAAGACAAAACCCGAGCTCTTCTTCTTTCCCAAACTTGAACAACCCAGAAAACAAAACGTGCACATATGCACATGTACTGTGACGACCCAAAATTTTCAACGTTTGAAATTGAAAATATTCAAATGACTTCAAATATCAGAATCGTTAATTTAACTTGAATTTTAATTTTAACTATGAATTTAGCAATTTAATTATCAAATTTAATTATAGAAATTTAGGTAAAATTTTAAATCTTCAATTTTGAGCCTGTAAAAAATAATTTGATCACTTAGAAAATTTATATTGATAATACTAAAGATGATAGAAGCTTCAGAATTGAATTTGAAAACTGTTTTATTCAGTTTTGAAAATTTATCGTTTAAAACGATATTAAAAAATAGCCTTCCGAGGCACGATCTCGGAATTCAACGAAACTAATTCTATTGGATCCGTAATAGTTAGTTATTATTGGATTTCAATTTTCGTAGTGTTTGGAGTGATCGTTTGACCGTATGATAAGCAAACGCGCTGAAATTTAAATCGAAAATTCAATTTAATAACTAGATCCAAAATGCTATCTTCTCCATACGATCGAATTTGACTCGGAACCTTTCCCGTTGCGTTCGGAATAGGGGTTAAACATTATAAACGCCTGACGGCACGCCTCGATAGGAGATCGAGATTTTTAGGCTCGATTTCGAGACGTTTAAATTCAAATTTAAATTTTATAACTATGACCAGTCAAATAAAAACATTTGGATTCAAAACGTTGTTGCCCTTTCTAACACCTGTCAAGCATGCAAAAGGATTTAAGGCACGTAACAATTTTAAAATAAAAAATAAAATAAAGATAACGAATCTGTCGTTTAAAGGAATATACTGAGCTAATCTTCAAGCTTGGAAATAATGGCCGAAGATGAATCAATAGAAAATAAATTCGAACCCAAATTTCCTCAGATCTACCGCATCCCTATCCTCCTCCATATCGAGCGAATTCATTCGTTTAATAAAAAAAGTATCTAAATCATTCGAAAATTAGCTATCCCAAGTTCTTAATGGCCGAAACCCTATCGCGCAAACATCCTCGTCGCAAGATCAAATGGAAGACTCGCGAAAAGTTCATCATCGCGTGGAATTGGAAGGAGGGTATTACAGTTGGGTCGCGATTTAGGAAGGTGATCGCAAGGGTTAACACGCACGCAGGCATGGTATACGATGATTTGGGAGTTCGATTTGAGAGTCGGCATGGAGCACGGCGGTTGCGACTTGGAAGGGCGCGATTTCATCAACAATTTGGGCTCAAAGTCGCGAGGTGATTCGCGGAGATTCGCGGTGGTGAGGCTACGATGGCGGCAGGCAGTTCATCTACGATTTGGGGTGGAGGTATAATGTTTTTTTAAAATTTTACATTCTGTAATGAAAGAAAAATATGTATTACGGTGATATAAAACTATTTCTGTTTTATATAAGTATATATACATATGAAAGAAATTTTTATTTTAGAATCAAATGAATACATAAATATGCAGTAAATAAATTTTGTTTCGAATATTGGGCTAAACGGTGAAGAATAAAACAGTAAATATACAAACATATGTTCAAAGTAAAAATATATACAAATAAAAATGGCAATTGATTTACATGCATGCTCATTTTTATATAAACAGAAAATTATTTTTGTATAGATAGGATTTTGAAAATAGACGTTTTAAAATGTTAAAGAAATTAGAATTAGAATTTTTAATCCCTGTACAGATTAATTTGTTTAATAAACTAATTTAATTTATTTATAAGACAATAAAAATATCCTTGTTTTAAATAAATATGGAAATTAATTTGTTTGATAAGCTTATTTAAAAATACTTTTAAAGGAAATTTAGTTTTAAATTTAATGTTTGGTTAAATAAAGATTTTAATTAAAAGGGAAGTTAGCTTTAAATCAAATTGTTAGTTTATTAAAATTGTATAAAAGGAAATTAGTTTAAAACTTAAGTATTAGTTAATTTAATTATTAATGGTAAGAAATTATTCAATTAATTCAAATATTTTATTAAAAGGAAATTTGTTTGAAATTAAATTGTTGAGATAAAATAAAACTTTATAAAATAAAAATGAATTGTTCGATCATTTCAAATATTATTAAATTTGTATAATTATTTATACAAGGTCAAAGAAATTCGGGAAAATGAGCTGGATTGGAAAATAGTTGCATGCGTGAGAAAAAGGTGAGATCTTCTCACTCAAAATTTTAATTGAAAATTCCAGTTATTGATTGGTTGTGGAATTGTGGTAGTTAAATTAAAATTGATTGATTGTGTGTTTGGATAATATTTATTATTAGTTATATTAGTTTAGATCATATGCGCCGCATAATAAGCGAAGGTTATTATAGTAAACCCATATACCACGATATTCCACCTCGAAGTGGAATTGGTATTATATATGTATTTGGTGTTGTTGATTTCCCGCATTATATAGCGGATGAGACCCGATTGCGCCGCATAATAGCGGATAATATTTTATAAATCCCATATACCGCGATATTCCACCTTGAAGTGGAATGGGTAATTAATTGTGTGCTAACGTCTGTAGATGCAGGGAAACAGGTTGGAGGGATCCAACTGGATTCCTCAAATATTTAAATTGATTTGTACATTGTGTGTTGATTTTTTTTTAAAATTCGTGTGACTATTTGTGATTGAAACCGTAAACCTGTAATTTAGCCGATTACATTTTTGGTATCGTAGGATACCAGAAATAAATAGTTAATTGATTTTGAAATTTGGATAGAAAATTTATAATGAATTCACTCAAAGGAATCAGACGAATTTTAAAAGAAGGAAATTTAAATAGATAATGTTTTATCTTTGAAAACTTATTGAATAAATTCCAAAAATATGGAAAAATATTTTAATAAAGGAATTTCAGTTATATTTTTTAATGGTTGTAGAAATTATTCAAGATACGTATTTTAAATAATTAAAAGAGATAAAGGAATTTATTTCAAAAGGAAATAAATTTGGAAATTAAATTTGGAATTTAATTTAGAGTTGAAATTTATTTTAGAAATCGATTCGTGAATTAATTTAGAGTTAGAATAAATCTTAGGAGCCGATTTGGAAATTTGGTTAGATGTTTTGGAAATAACTTGGGAAATCAATTTGAAAATTGATCGTTATTGGAAAATTTATTAGGGGAAATCAAATTGGAATTTGATTTTGCGTTTGAAATAAATTGGAAATCAAATTGGGGCTTGATATGATTTGAAGGTGTTATATGGAAATCGATTTAAATTTCATATATCAGTTGATATTTGGAATGTAAATTCACAATGGGAATTTATAAAAGAAAGAGAAATTGTTTAAAAATAAATATTGGTTTATTTTTAAAGTGTGGAAAGAAATTTACAAATTGGAATGTAAACTTAAAATAAATCAAGAAGATTTATAATTTTTTTTGCAATGGTCCATTTTGTAATGGAGAAGAAATTCTTCCCTGGAATGCCAAGTATATTTTTAAAATAGCTTTTGAATAAAATTAAAAGTTTTAGATTTGGTTTAAAATAATATTGTTGGAGAAATTAGTTTTGAAAATTGTTTTAAACCTTTAAAGTAGAAAAAATTTATTTAATTAATTATATAAGGGATTATTTTAAAAATTTTAAATTGATATTTGGTTTAGGAAATAGGTATTTAAATATTTATACTCTATCTACTAATTTTATTTTAAAATTTTATTTTGGACTTGAATTTTGTAGGAGATGTGAGTATAATATTTTTCATAACTAATATTTAATCAAATATTCTAAAATAGTTTATTTTGAATGTTTCCAAGTATATTTTGAATAAGCATTTTCATATTATTTTAAATTATTTGAAATCGGCAGATTTTCAGTGGAAATTAATAAATATTGAAAATGTTTTCCGCGTAAGGAAAAAATTGATTTGAAATTTATTTTTCAAAGGATTGAAGTGTGAAATTTTATCTTGCGAAGATATATTGAAAATAATAATAATTGGGGAAAAATTATTTGAAATCCAGTGACTGTTGTGAATGATGATTGATAGTTAAATAACCGACTATCAATATTGGCCTTAATCGGAATTTGAATTTCGATGCGACCGAGAGTCGAATTCCAAATGGATATTCGAAACCCACATCGAACCTTGGTGATTGTGATGGATCTTTTGTTAAAAGATCAAAGTGAAATTTTTGTGATTTGTTTGAATCTGAATGAACACTTATTTTTTAAATAAGCGCTCGTTATTCGGATTAGCCGGGAGAGGACCTTGTGTCATAAAACCCATTCCAAATAACGATACGATGAAATGGGATTGCATTTGAAGATGGTGTTGAAGACCGGGTATTTTCGAAAGCGAAAAGATTACCGGTCGAATGTTTCTGCACCGGGTTGCTCCGGTATAGAGATTTTATCACCCTTTGTAATGGAGATTCCGGACGTGATTAGTGAATATCCGGATTGCAAGGGCTTTTTTTGAAGTGCCTTCGGTTCCGTTCGATCCCGGAACGAACTTGTATGGATATGTGTCTGACATTACACTTTGAGATGTAAAGCTGGTTTCTATCAAATACATTTCTGTTGGTGGCGGAGAATTTATTCTCTTAGCTTAACACCCTTCTCTGAGACGTACGAGCTCAGAGGTTATGTAGTTGATGGTTACTAGTGATACATTCCCAAATTGGTAATGTGGCATACGAAGTGCTGCTGATTATTTGTTGATCGAAGCACGGCTTTTGTGAAAAGCGTAACTTTGTGGACGAGACCTCGTCGGACCTCACACCCCGGAATGGTCAAAACAGGAAGGATGCGGCAAGGTTATAGGGGGTAGCGCCCCTTAGGGTATGTACATTTCCTTCTGGATAGAAGTGGTATCATGGTATGGAGCCCGGATACTTAACTTATGTGAATATCACAAACATATATTACTTTGTGATTGTTGTTGCTGAGTATCCTCGGATAAAGGTTGTTTACAACCGGGAGATGGCATACTCGTGTAGTAGTTACCTATTTTTGCAGAGGTAACCCGGCCTTGTGTTGGCAGAGATCTGATTAGGTTCTCGGGGCGTCTATCCAGAGGCGTACCCATGTGGCAATGGGAAGTTGCTTGGCCTGACCATTTGTTGGAAATCCAAAGAAACAATATGTGCCCTGTACGGTCTTAGTTGTATAACCTGCCATGGAATGTGGCCGTAACCTGCTATTGAACATGGTAGCTATAGTAGGCATAAGTGCGGAATGCATATGCTGGCTAAGATTAAAATTATACTTTCGAAATGTTTTCCCACACTATGCAGTAGTAATAATAATATTAAAGGATTTTGCGTATCAAGCATATTTGACTATCATAAGGAGAAATCTCCTCCAAGTCTGCATTTGCATTGTGTGTGTGGCGGGAGGCCTTATGGTAGTTTCATTTTCTAAAAAGCATTGCGGATTCTTTTAAATTCCTTTGTTTTTCTTTTGTAACAGAATAACAGTTTTTAAGATCTCACACCAGTCCCATGACTGACCTGGAGTTTATTGTTCCCTTTCTAAACTCTGGGTGCCCATAATTTTCCACACGGGCAGCCTAGAGTCAGGTTATCAGTTCATTCTGGAATTCAGGAGTTGCTGTGGAGATCAGGAGTTGAAGCTGGATGGTGAAGCGTATTACTAGTGTATGTTATATTTTCTTCTGTTGTTTGTTGTTGTACACTCAGATAATATGATGTAATGTAATAACAGATATGATTCTTTGTTTAAAGATTATTCATTGATATATTATATGTTGTTTCGCTGCGAAATGTGAGATTCTGTTATTGTTTATGTTCTTCTTCTATTTTCTTCTTCTTGAACCCTAACGGTTCGGTTTTCTGGCATTCGATTGCGCGACATTTGATACAGTGGACGTATAAATGTCGACTTTCGGGCGTCGAAAAATCAGGTCGTTACATGTACGCTGGTTCCGACCATCATCGATCAACGTCGAGATCCTCGACAAGTCATAGACCACCCCACCGTTCTCCTCGACCTTCTAGATCAACGAATTCAGCAGCAAAACGAAATCGAGCATATCGACTTCAACCTGGAACAAAACAGTTCATCAAAAACCACCTCGCCACGCAATCTACGACCACTGGACTATGTGCGATCATGACCAGAGCAATGCCACACGTCTATGCTTTGGTTTCCCCCATAACCGGTCGCCTCTAATTCACCCACGGTGATGCAGCAGCCCTAAAACCCAAACGTCCAAAACTGTTGATCGAACCCTAGTTCGACGTTGTGCCACCACCTCGTTCACTTAAAAATTAATCCATATTTTTTTGACGATCTGCATCCTCCAAGCTTCCTTTGTTATCAAACACGATGAACCCAGACCCGTCGATCGACGGCAATTGACGAAAAGTCCAAAATCGATCAACTCGCACATGCACGTGATTTCCAAACTGAAAAATTATGATTTTATTTTTAAAATTCATGTTTTATGAAGGCGAGCAAGATCACGTAATCAAAACCCAAGTTTTAATCAACTAAATTTTGAAAAAATTTGATTCTACTGTGTTTTTTCATTTCCCAGTAAATCCACTCATTTTTTATACTTAAAAATATTTTTAAATTTTTGATCTTGCAAATTCAAGCATGTATTGTTTAAACATCAAAGCCTATAAGTGAATAAAGGATGAGATTTCGAATTTTGAACTAAATTTAAAAACCTATAACTAAGAACGGGGTATGATTTTTATACAAACACAGACATGCACCTCCATTCATCGCTAAATTCAAACAAAATACTTCCATATATTCATGTAAACCACATTTACAATATAACTACATAGATTTATCAAGATCTACAACCAGATTTAAGATTTAAAAGGGTTTAGTTTACTCATAGTCGATTGAAGAACAGAGAACTATAGTCGATTGAAGAACAGAGAACTGGAAATGCTTTTAAATCTGAAAATTGGTATATTTATTTTGAAACTGAAGCTTTGATTTTGATCTGCTTCTTGTTGTTGAGTTCATGCTAGATTGTGTTGAGTTGAATAGTTGCTCTGATTTGGGTTAAGCTTTCTCATGTTTTGTTTTTCTTTTTCTTCTTCAGTTTAGAACAGAGAAGATGAAAGATTGAGAAGTAAAGAAAAATGAAATCTGATTTCTCTCCATTATTACATTATTGATGTATTTTTCAATTTGAAAGACGCTATGCCACTTGTAAATACAAACTAACACATGTTAATACATATTAAAATTAGGCCTACGCTTGTTAAATACAAGAAATTTTATGTTTAAGCCCTTAAGTGATTATGTTTTATAACTTAACATATGTATTATATTTTAAATTTATAAATATACAAACTATATCTATTCATCTTAAGAGCAAATTTATTTTAAATCTTTATATTAAATCTTATTATAATAACTTTATAGAAATACTAGTGTCAAATGTATAATTAGTCTTTAATTAATTTTTAGAAAATTATTATGTTGTATTCAAATTGATGCTTCAAAATCACAATATGTATATGTTTTAAATTCTTATTCATACATTTTTTGTTATTTATAATTATACAAATTAAAGAAAAATGATATGAAATCAAATTATACATTACTAATAAATAATCATACAGTCATATATATTAGTTCCTTTGAAATATAAAGTAAATAAATCCAATTTATTTCTCAAAATATTTATTTTGAATTTCAATTCAAATTCCAAATTATAATCTATTTATATATATACAAACAAACACATATCTTATTTAATTTGGAAAAATTCAAATTAATTGACAATTTAATCAAAAAAATTATATTAATTACCAAATTAAATTTGACTCAAAAACAAGATCGTTACAGATTCCCCCCTTAAGAAAATTTCGTCCTCGAAATTTGCTAGGCTGGGAGAAAACTCAAAACAGATAAACACATCAAAGATAGAGTTTTGGTTTACTAGATTAAATTGAATATCTATTCTATATTTGGCTTACCAAATCAGAATATCATCAATAATTATGAGAAGAACTCATTCGGTACTTTACGAAATACTCGGATCATCAGTTCTACGAGACATGCAGGGGCATTGGTTAGTCCGAAGGGATAACTAACCTTTCATAGAATATATCTAGATCCCAAAGAATAAACAAATGGATATAATCTAATTTAACTTCATACTTTGTTAATCAATAAAATTTCAAATTCATTAAAGTTAAAAACGAAAAGCTGATAGAAAATTGATGAAGAGAATACGAACTAGGAATTTTCCTAACAACGTAAACAAAGATTCGCAGGGCCATCACCATACCAAAGCCTCTTCTTAGAGCTTCCAGTAAGCCATTAAAAGAATTGAAATTGGATGATGATCAAAAGAAATTGATAGGAAGAGTTATTCCTTTTTGTTACAAGGTATTGACCATGTGAAGTGGTACTCCCCTGTCCCCTACCTCGTCCTCTTCTTACACTCATATCATTATCAATGAGTAGTAAGAGAATTTACTGAGGCATAAGGACAAGATATCTTAGGGATATACTCATTCTAGGGCATTTATAACCCTATCTCTAATGAGTCACCTAATGTGTTATACTCCAAAGCTAAAGTTCTTACTCAACCTTCAACTCTGGTACCAATTGTAACGACCCTGACTCGACCTTCGAAAATCGACACCCAAATACTTCACCCATATTCGAATGCCGCAGATTCAAACGTTGAGTCTGGTTCATCGGAGCTTATAACAACACTAGGTGATAACAACATAGCAGAAACAAAATGAATAATTTTATTGATACAAAAATGGATACAACAATTTGATACAAATGAAATATCAACATTATCAGAGATACACAATAGCGGAAGACAAAGCAGAAAACACCAGCAACAACAGCGGAAAACAACATCTTCAATGCCAAACTCCAAAGACTCCAAACCAAGAAACTCGAACCACCATCATGCTGAAGTGAAGAAAACTCGGTAAAGAATGTTGAAGTGAAACAAATGCGATCCCGAAACCACAGACTCCTAAGATTGCCAAATCTACACCTACTGGTTGACTATCTGATAACCTGACTCTAGGCTGCCCATGTGGAAAATTGTGGGCACCCAGATTTTTGAAAGGAAACAATAAACTCTAGGTTAGTCATGGGACTGGTGTGAGCAAACAAACATAGTTTATTTTGAACAAAAGAACTAAAAAGAAATTCACTATGCTTTTTGGAAAAATGAAACTACCATAAGGCCTCCCACCACACGCACAATTCAATCGCACACTTAGCGGAGATTTCTCCTTATGATAGTCAAACATGCTTGATATGCGAAAATTCTTTTGATATTATTATTAGTGCATAGTGCAGGAAACAATTTCGAAAGTACAATATTAATCTTAGCCAGCATAGGTACCATTATATCATGCCTGCTATAGCTACCTTTCAAGAATGGCAGGTTATACAACTGCAATCGTAAAGGGCTCGTATTGGGTGATTGGATTTTCAATAAATGGTTAGGTTAAAGAACTTCCTTCACCGAATGGGTACGCCTCTGAAGGGATTCCCCGAGAACTAAACCAGCTCTCTACCAACACAAGGCCAGGTTACCTCTGTAACTAGGTAACTACTGACACGAGTATGCCATCCCCCGGTCGTCACCAATCTTTATCTGAGGCCTCAACACCAACAAATTCCAACAACCACATAAGTTAAATATATGGGCTCCATACCATGATATCACTTTTTATCCAGAAGAAAATGCACATACCCTAAAGGACACGATCCTCGTAACCTTGCCACATTCTTCCTGTTTCGACCATTTTCGGGTTGTGAAGTTCGATGAAGTCCCGTCCCACAAAGCTACGCTTTTTACAAAAGTCATGCTTCGATCAACAAATAATCAGCAGCACTTAGCATGCCACATTACCAAATTGGGAATATTTCACTAGTAACCATCAATTACATAACCTTTGAGCTCATATGTCTCAGAGAAGAGTGTTAAGCTAAGAGAATAAATTCTTCGCCACCAAACAGAAATGTATTTGATAGAAACCATCTTTACATCCCAAAATGTAATGTCATACATACGTCTATACAAGTCCATCATGGGTCTGAATGGAACCGAAGGCACTTCAAAGAAGCCCTTGCAAATCCGGGTATTTACAATCCCGATCGGACTCCCCATCATATATGGAGATCTCTATACCAGCACGACTTAGTGCAGAGACATTCGACAGGTAATCCTTTCGTTTTTGAAAATACGCGGTCTTTACCACTTTCTTCAAATGCTATCCATTTCATCACATCATTATTTGTAATGGGTTTTATGACATAAAGTCCTCTTCCAGCTAAACCGAATAATCAGTGCTTAACTTTTAAAAACATATGGATCCATTGGGATCTTAGTTAAGTCACAACATTTTAGCCCAAAACCTTTCCTTTTGAAAGGTTTAAACAAATTTTCACTTTAATCTTTTAAACAAAAGATCCACCCTTTAAGATCACTTTCAATTTGAAACAAGGTTCACCAATCTTTAACAAAGATTCATTCATAGCTTTCAAAACTATTTTCAATTTGATTCACCCATAACTTGAAATTCATTTCAACAACAACTGGAAATCCTTTTCTTATATGAAAACAATTAACACTTAAAAAAAATGCTTTTCGTTCCGGGAAAAACCGATTAAATTTTTTCAAGTTATAACCTTTTAAAATATAATCAGAAAAACCACGAACTACCGTACTCGGCAAGTTCTATTTGAGTTAAATTGAAATTCCCAAAATAATTTATTTAAAATACTTCAAAATTGGTTAAAAACCCATATGTATACATTTTATAACCTATAGAACCTTTTAAACCATAGTTTTCAAAATAATTTCAAAACTTAAACAAGATATATTATATTCAAACTAAATTTCAATTTCAAACTTCCTTTCCGAAAGCTTATCATAGTCAACTCAATTTCACTTCCAAGCCAATTGGATTCAAAATTCAACTTTTTAGAACCATTTCATCATTTTGAATAAAATAATATTAAATTCAAATATCTGTGACTTAACCAATTCCTCGTGAAATCCATATTTGTGTGTGTGTGTGGTGTAGTCCAGGGGTTTTGCACACAACAATAAAATATCACAACCATCATCAATTAAAGCACAAAAAAATCGATAAGCGGTATAATCCCATAATGCTTATCTTTTATTCACAGATAAACAAGTAATATCGTTATAGATAAATAAATCACAGGTCACAGCTCAATCCAAAATAATTCACATCACAGAACAATACATATCAGAGATATCAACCAATTAAAAGTATTCAGTAGAATCCAGTCATCCATATGTAAGATCAATTAATCACCCGATTATAATTAACTAATAAATTAATTTCTTATGAATTAATTACTAAACCCTGCTTAATTAATGTTAATTAATTAGTCTTTGATTAATTAATTATCCCATAATTAATCACTTAAATTAATTAACCTTAAAATTAATCACATTAATTAATTAGCCCTTAATTAATTATATTAATAAATCATCCTCTAATTAAATAGTCAACTTTGGTTATTAAGTAATTAATCCTTAATTATCCTTTAATTACTTAACCTTTAATTACAAATATCTTTTAATTACTTTCATTAAGTAATGAACTTTTAAGTAATCATATTATCCTTAATTAATTACATTAATTAACCAACTTTTAATTACATTAAAGTAATTAACCTTTAAGTAATCACATTAAGTCATTAACCTTTAATTACTTACATTTACTAATTAATAAATTAACCTTTAACAAATCACATTGATTAATTAATCACATTAATTAATTTTTCTTTAAGTAATTAAATCCTTTAATTAACTAATTATCTTTTAATTAATTAATCATCATTAAAACCTTTATTTATTAAACCTTGGTAAAGATCACCATTAACAAATAAATTAGCTTAAGTCACTTAAGTTAATTGAAAATTGAAAGCATTTCATTCCTTTAATTAACTATTCAATTTCAGTATTAAAATATTTAAAATAAACTTTAAAATAAAGCTTATATATATGTTAAAACACTTTAAAACTTAATTTAATTTGAAATAATTCTTTTAAAAACTTCAAATAATTCCTAAATTAGAATAAAACATTTTAAAAAAATTAACAAGAAGGTTTTTAAACTTGTTATAAATTTAAATTTGAAAAAAAAATTTTTATAAAAAAAAATCAAAAACTGTTTCAGCACTCCGAGACCACTTTGGGTTTTTACCCGAGTCAAATGCCCAATCCCCCGAGGCATTCTTTGAGTTACTTCTTCTCTTTTTTTTCTTTAAAACTTTGATTTAAATTTTTAAACTTGTAACAGTTAAATGCATGCGAACGAATGCGAGGACATACTCGAGCTACACCATTGCTTTCCCACGACAAAACCCAAGCTCTTCTTCTTTCCCAAACTTGAACAAACCAGAAAGCAAAACGTGCACGTGTGCACATGTACGCCGGTTTCGACCATCATCGATCAACGTCTCGACCCTCGACAAGTCATCGACCACCCCACCGTCCTCCTCGACCTTCCAGATCAACGAATTCAACAGCAAAACGAAATCGAGCATATCGACTTCAACCTGGAACAAAACAGTTCATCAAAAACCACCTCGCCATGCAAACTCCGACCACCGGACTACGTGCGATCATCACCAAAGCAACGCCACACGTCAATGCTTTGATTTCCCTATATACCGATCGCCTCTAATTCACCCACAGCGACGCAGCAACCCTATAACCCAAAAAACCAAAATTGTAGATCGAACCTTAGTTCGACGTTGTGCCTCCACCTCGTTCACTTAAAAATTCATCCACAATTTTTCCAACGATCTGTATCGTCCAAGCCGCCTTCGACATCAAACACGATGAACCCAGACTCGCCGATTGACGGCAATTAACAAAAGGACCAAAACCGATCAACTCGCAAATGCACGTGATTTCCAAACTGAAAAGTTATGATTTTATTTTTAAAATTCATGTTTTATGAAGGCGATCAAGATCATGCAATCAAAACCTAAGTTTTAATTAACTAAATTTTTAACAAAATTTGATTTTGCTATGTTTTTTCATTTCCCAGTAAATCCATTCATTTTTAATACTTACAAGTATTTTTAAAGTTTTGATCTTACAAATTCAAGCACGTATTGTTTAAACTCAAAGCTTATAAGTAAATAAAGGATGGGATTTTGAATTTTGAACTAAATTTAAGAACCTGTAACTAAGAACAGAGTACAATTTTTATATAAACACAGACATGCACATCCAGTCATCACTAAATTCAAAACAAAATACATCCATATATTCATGTAAACCATATTTACAATATAACTACAAAGATATACCAAGATCAACAACTAGTTTAAGCTTTAAAAGGGTTTAGTTTACTCACAGTGGATTGAAGAACAAAGAACTGGAAATTCTTTTAAATCTGGAAACTAGTGTATTAATTTTGAAACTGATGCTTTGATTTTGATCTACTTCTTGTTATTGAGTTCATGCTTGATTGTGTTGAGTTGATTAGTTGCTCTGATCTGGCTTAAGCTTTCTCGTCTTTTCTTTTTCTTTTCTTTTTTTCAGTTTAGAACAGAGAAGATGAAAGATTGAGAAGTTGAGAAATATGAAATCTAATTTCTCTCCAATATTACATTATTGATATATTTTTCAATTTAAAAGAAGCTATGCCAATTGTAAATACAAACCAACACATGTTAATACATATTAAAATTAGGCCCTTAAGTACGTATGTTTTATAACTTAACATGTAACACTCCCGTTTTTAAATCAAATTTAAATTGGTAATTAATTTAATTTTTTAAATTTAATTGTGAATTAATTTGGTATTTTCCAAATTAAATAGATATTTGTTTGTTTATTAATATAAATGTATATAAATATGATTTTAAAATAGAATTTCTAATTGGAAATTAAGAATAAGTATTTTGAATAATGTATTAATTTTAAATTTAATTGTGAAATAATTTGAATTTTCCAAATTAAATAAGATAGGTGCCTGTTTATATATATATATATATATATATATATATATATATATATATATATATATATATATAGATTTATTTTGAATTGCATTTGGATTTGAAACTCTAAAATAAATTGAATTTAATTTGGGAATTCAATTGTAGATATTTTACAAATAAATTGAATTTGAAAATACTATGTTTAAAATTAATAAATTTGTTTTCTTATTATAATATAATTATTTGGAAGTTATATTCTGAAATTAATGTTATAATTTTCAAAAAGTTAAATCTGAATATTTTCAACACTAGTATTATTTATATAAATTTAAGTATAATAACTTAAGTTTAATTTTAAATTTATATATAACTAAATGTAATTTATATATGTATATACACATTTGAAAGTGTAATAAACTAAGTTTAAAACAGTATTGGTTATAAAGATTATAACATTTTCTTTTTAAAATATAGTTTGTAAATATATAAAAATATAAACAAGAAAACAAAAAAACATGATTTATAAATTTGAACAAAGTAGGGGTTTAAAATATAAATTATAAATTAAATAAAGTAAGGGCTTTAAAACATATTTATAAATTAATTAAAGGAAAGGGGTTTAAACATAAATTTAATTTTTAATACAAGTGTAAGTAAATTGTACCATGAATTGAACATTTGTAGCTTGATTAATATATGCATTTACAAGTGTCATTTTTATTTTTTATTTAAAAAAAATTAGTAATGAAAAGGATTACAAGATTTATATATACTATACTCCTTCTTTCTCATCTTTTCTTTCTTATGTTTTCAAAAATCTAAAGTCTGAGAATTCAAAAGCAAAAACCAGAAAGGAAAAAATTAAATCAAAACAGAAAAGAAAAACTGGAAAAAAATGCAAATCAAAACTTAAATCTGGAATCAAATTTCAACCTTCAACCTAGGATCAAGCTTCAGATCTGAACATCAGCAACTCAAACCTGAAGCAAATTCAACCCAGTTAAACAACATATCATTTCAAATTCAAGTGCTGATTCAAACTTGACTGGAACCAAGCAGATCTATTCAATTCATTCCCAGATCCTCTGTTCATTAATATTCCAGTGAGTAAACCTTCTCGAAACCTGGATTCTGGTTTGTTGTTTAAATTTATGCTTTGAATAGAATTGCAAATTGTTTATATGAATATAGATGTGTATATATGTGTACAGATATAAGTGTTCATGTTTGATTTACACGCAATGTTTGCCTCTGTTGGTTACAAGATTTCGAACCAGTTTTCAAAAAAAATCAAAAGCTTCTTATCAAATTCTTTTTATGCTTTAGAATCTGAACAAAAATTGTTTGTAAGATCAAGACTTAGTTCCCAAAAATATTGCTGAGAAGAATTAATTTGAAATTATCTGGAAATGTAAATAAAGAGTGCAATTTTTTGAACTGTGTTGAAGTTTAAAAATCATGTTTTCTTGATTCAAGTATATCATCCAAAATGTTTTCGAAAATGATGAATTTCAGCGATGGAATCATGATTTTTAAGTGAATATTCATAGAGAGCCCTCGAGTTGAATGAAATATGAACTTTGGTCAAATTCTGATGATCGACGCTGATGCATGGGTCGGGGTTGATGCCGAAGGTAGTGGAGAGGTTGGTGAGGTTGGCAAAATGCTAGATGAATTTTTATATTGCCATGACAGCGACACCACGTCGATCTAGGGTTCGATAACCGTTTTTACCTGATGGGGTTCTTAGGGAAATTAAGATGTTGTCGAGGGTTTTTGGCCGATTGCACCCAAGGAAAAGCTTCGTTAGTGAGTGGCGAGGGTTTGGGTGAGGTGGCGACGACTCAGATGGCCGGAGGTGGTTCCACGAGGCAGGTTTTAGTGACAAGGTTGGGTTCCAGGAAGTGGTCGTAGAGCTCGATTTTGATTTCGAGTTCGATTCAAAGTTTTGGGTAATCGGGCTGTCTAAAGGAAAGGTTGGAGACCTGTAGTCGTCGGTGATGATGGTCAGATCACTGGCGAACTCCTGTGCATGTGCATGCATGAATACGAGTATCTGGATGATTATGTGATTGGGGAAGAAGCTTTTGCCTTGGGTTGGTTTAAGGGATAATCTCGTGTTAGGCTCGAAGTAGTGGAGCAGGGGAGGTTACTCGAGTTTGTCTCGAGTTTCCTTCGGGTTGAGCTCAGATTTGAAGATAAATGTATAAAAAAACAGTTTTTAAATTTTTAACAAAATCAAGTTTACTTAATACAATTTTCTTAAAACTACTACTTTTGTAAATAATGAATATTTACTTAAGTTTTAAATTTGTTAAAGGTTTAAAAATAAAATTATTTCAAGCTTACTAAGTTAAAGATGTTTTAATCTATATAACTTTTGGTTTTGAAGTTTATAAACTTAATTTTTATAATTAAGCGAATAATTGAAAATGAAAGGGTTTTTAATCCTTAATCTAACTTAAAGATTTTAAGTTAATTAATGTATAGATGATGGTCTATTTTCAAAGGATTATTAAATAAGGATTAAATGATTGCAGAAAATAATAAAGGTAAATGGCTTATCATTTAATTGATTAAATCTCAAATAATTAAAGAATTACTAATTAATGAAAACAATGAATACTTAGTGGAAATACTTAAAGGTTAATTACTTTGTGCAATTAATTAAGATGATTTATTAATGGATAATTATTAAATGTAATTAAAGTGACTAAATAATCAAAGGTTAATTAATTTAGATAATTAATTAAAAGATTGATTTATTAATGTGATTAATTAAGGGTAGTCAATTACTTAAAATATTAATTACTTAATGAAAGTAATTTAAAAGGATAATTACCCAAGGTATTTAAAGGAATTAACTATTTAATTACTTTAAGATTTGTTAATCAAGATGATTAATTTATTCATGTGAATAATTAAAGGTTAATTAATTAAGGATAATTAATTAATTAAATGGTAATTAATTAAGAGTTAATCAAGGATAATTAATTAGTTAAATGGTAAATAATTAAGTGTTAATTAAGGATAATTAATTTATTATTTAATGATTTCAAGGTTGATCTATTTATTAACTAAGGTTGATTAATTTATGTTTTAAAGGCTAATTAATTTATTATTAAAGATTAATTAATAAAAAAATTGTAATTACTTAATGAGATGAAGGGATAACTAATTATGTAATTAATTTAAGGATAATTAATTAGGATGGATGATTAAGATTGATTAATTAATTGTATTAATTAATATCAAATGATTTGTAATTAATTTATTAGGATTTGGTAATTAATTCATAAGCAACTAATTTAATTGAAAATTAAATTAAATTAATTAAGAATTGAATAATCAATTAATCTTCCTTGTGATTGTATTGAATGCTTGAATTGATTGTTATCCTTGTTCTGTAATATCCTGTGATGTGATTTGTTTTGAATTGAGCTATGTGTAATTTAATTATTTATCTATGATGAATTTATGTTACTTATCTATGAATCTGTGAATGAAAATAAGCGTTATAAGATTATACTGCTTATCGATATTGCTATGTTTGGATTGTGATGATTGATGATGTTGCACTATTGTGTAAAACCCCTGGACTATACTATACACACATAAATATGGATTTCATGGGAAATCGGTTAAGTCGCAGATGCTTTGAATTACAATATTATTTGTTTAATAGTTGAATTTTGAATCCAAATGGTTTTGGAAATATAAGGGTAGAATATGGAAAGCTTTTTGAAAGGAAGTTTTGAAATTAAAATTTAGTTTGAATATTCTATATCTTTTTAATTTTTGAAATTATTTTGGAAACTATGGTTTGAAAGTTTTATACAAGTTATATATATATATGAATTTTAAAACCATCCTTAAAATAATTTAAAGGTGTTATTTTGGGAATTTATATTTAACCCAAGTCTATACTTTAAAGGCTATAACTTGTGTATAATTGTTCGGATTTTTCCGAAACAAAAACTCTTTGTTGTCTAATGATAATTACTTTCCTATTAATGAAAGAATTTCCAGTTTTGTTGAAAAGATTTTCCAAGTTATGAATGAATCTTTTGAAATGGTTTTGAAAGCTATGAATTGAGTCTTTGTTTTAAAGATTGGATGAGTTAATCTATTCTGAAAGGGAAATTGTTTTGAAAAGCCATGAATGAATCTTCGTGAAAAATTGTTGAACTTTGTTTTGAAATTGAAGACGATCTTAAAGGTGTATCTTTTGTATAAAATATTTGAAATGAAATTGTTTTGTAAGGTATGAATTAATCTTTGTGAAAGATAGGTGAACTTTGTGAAGTGAATCTTTTTGTTTAAAGATTTGAGAATGGTAATTTTTTAAACCATTTGAAGAAAGATTTTGGGCTCTAAGTTGTGACTTAACTAAGATCCCAATATCCATATGCTTTTTAAATTAAGCGCTCATTATTCGGTTTAGCCGGGAGAGGACTTTGTGTCATATAACCCATTTCAAATAATGATACGACGTTATGGATTGCATTTGAAGACCGGTGGTGAAGACCGGATATTTTCGAAAGCGAAAGGGTTACCTGTCGAATGTCTTTGCACCGGCTGATCCCTGGTATATAGATTTGATCACCCTTTGTGATGAGGAGTCCAAACGTGATTAGGGATTATCCGGATTGTAAGGGCATCTTTGAAGTGCCTTCAGTTCTGTTCGAACCCGGAATAGACTTGTAAGGATGTATGTCTGACGTACACTTTAAGATGTAAAGCTGGTTTCTATCAAATACATTTTTTATGGTGGCGGAGAATTTATTCTCTTAGCTTAACACCCTTCTCTGAGACGTACGAGCTCAAAGGTTATGTAGTTGATAGCTACTAGTGATACATTCCCAATTTGGCAATGTGGCATACGAAGTGCTGCTGATCATTTGTTGATCAAAGCATGACTTTTGTGTAAAGCTGTAACAACCCGGGATTTTGGAGATTACTATTAATATTAAATTATGAAGAAAATTATAATTTAATATTGTTTTTAAAATTAACTGGATAATAAAATAGGGGATTATATTGTTTATTTTATATAAACAATATCTTGATGAATATAATATGGGATTTGAAATTTAAATAAGTCATATTACTTTACTTGACGCTTATTTGAACATTTGATGGTTGAAATAAGTGCAAATGAATGAAAATAAAGTTTGGAAAACTTTATTTATGGATTTGTGTTGTAAATAAATAATTGTGATGGTTTAATTTGAGTTAATTAGTAATATCGAAAATTTATTCCAATGTTAGCCTTTTATTGTAAAATAAAGGAACAATATGAAGAAAATAAAATTTAGAAGTGTAAATAGGCTTGGAATGATGTTTTAATGTTATAAAAATGTTAAAACATTATAACACACTTAGTTAGACTTAAAAATAAATTTTATTTGGTTGAAATAGATGAAAATAGTGATTTTTCACTAAAAATGAGAATATTGAAAAATATTGATAAAAATGGATGAAAAATATACATTACTTAGAATTTCACTAAGTATAATTGCCTTTGCTCTTATTGGGTAAGGTTTTAGATCCATAATCCTAAATCTAGAAGCATCTAGTGAGAAGGAATTGCTTCTATTCCTCTATTCATTCCTTCTTCTCAAAAAAATAAAATACAACTTACAATAAACCTAAAACAAAGGCCTCCATATGAGGAAAAATCAAAATTCACTCATTCTCTTGCAACTTCAAGGTTCAATTCACGTTACACACATAAGATAAGGTAATCTCCTACCTATTTAATCTCAAATTCATATCAATTCTCAGATTTGATTCACTGTAATTGAGTTTTGATATTTTTCCATGCCTGCATGTTGTTTCTATAGCTTCTATAGGTTTCTAATTACTAATCCAAGGCTAAAGCTCCTTTCTTTGCAAGCAAAATCATTTAATTCGCTGAAAACAAACCCTAAGGTGAGTAACCTCACTCATGCTTGCTGTATACAATCTTGTTTATTCATATTTAGTGTAAAATTGAATGCTTGGAGCTATAAAAATCAAGTTTTGATCATATTTTGTGCTTATCCAAAAACTGAATTCTGTCCATCTTTGAAGCTGAAACGAATTTGACTATAACTTTTTCGTTTCTTAACCGATTTTGATAATTTTAGATGTTTCGAAAAGCTTAATTCTTGTGCTAAAACTTTTATGTTTTGTGTTTTCTGTAATTTTGAAGTTAGTTGTGTCAAAATTGAATTTTTCTACTGTAATCCCGAGAGCAAAACCAATATTTGCTCTGTGCTTAAGGCTGAAACTAAATTGGCCATAACTTCTTTGTTTCTTAACCAATTTCGATAATTTTAGATGTTCCGGAAAGCTTAGAAACTAAGCTACAACTTTTTTTATTCATTTTTCCAGATTTTGAAGCTATCTATGATATAATTGCAATTGTTTGTCGCTGTCTAGCAAATACATAGATTCAGGCTGAATTTGATGTTTTGTGTAAAATGATCATAACTTTTGAACCAATGATCGGAATTTGAAGACTTGGTCATTCTGGAAATCTTAGAAGCTAAACTACAACTTTCTTTTTATTTATTTTGCCTGATTTTGAGGTTACCTATGCTATAATTGCAATTGTTTGTCGCTGTCCTGCAAATACATAAGTTCAGGCCGAATTTTATGTTTTGAGTAAAACGATCATAACTTTTGAATCATTGATCCGAATTGATTGACCTTAGTCATTCTGGAAATCCTAAATCATATGCAACAACTTTCATTCAGAATGTTTTTAAATATTTCAATGTTTGCTAGCTCAAAATAGCGGATTTTATCCGCTGTCCTGTGTTTTGTTCCATGTTGTTAGTGCACTTATTGTTTTCAAACCACTTGAAAATTGCTTTGCATCCATGAACATGTATATGCATGTTCCGTCTTGGTAATTATGGTGTTAAATATTTTATTTTAAATATTTTTAAGAGTATTTCTAAATAATAAAAGTAGATATACTATATTTATTTTATATAAAAAAGTAGAATTTTAATAAAAGGATTACTTTGGGTTTCGAAAAATTTATTTTAAAATCCGGCTACCTTAGTAAATTATTGCGCAAAGATCATAAACTATTATTTTTCCCCTTTGGATGTATAAGAATGAGAATTAAACGATTTAGTAAGGATATATGGTATGAGACATGTGTTCTTGCTTTATCGCTTAATATCGGACTTCTACGACCGAAACTAATTTGAATTATTATTTTGATATGATTTACAAGTTGCCAAATTTTAACGAACATTATTGGTTGGAGAATTACTCTTTTTGAGTACGTTTGATGATGAACCAATCTAGATGTTTTTACAATCGCTGATGAGATGAGGCGACCAAGACGAGAATTTTCCGTTTGGAGAATTATGATTAGAAATAAACGTCATGATGTTGTTTTACTTACCGATGAGACGAGATAAGTCTATTTATGAAGTATTCATGAAGTTAAGATGTTTATGATGATTTAAGAAGTTAAGATGGTATTGATGACTTTTACTTGTCGATGAAATGTGACAAGTCACGATGGAACCATTACTCGTCGATGAGAAGAGATGAGTATGATATTATATTTACTTGCCGATGAAATGAGACGATATTGATGTTAAGTTTTAATTTGAAACTATGGTTAGAAATAACCATCACGAGTTCTTTTACTTGCCTAGGAGATGAGGCAAGTTGTTATGATGGATTGATGATGATTTCGATATTTATGATGAATTTTTACTTGTCAATGAAATGAGACAAGTCTCGATGTCACTTAAAACTCGTCCAAGTAAGAGATAAGACGAGTTAGGTATCTTACACTCGCCGATGAGATGAGGCAGTGTTTATTTGATGATGTTTTATGATAGTTTTCTAATGTGGCATCGACTAACGATTAGTAAACCAATAGGTGTGAACGTATGGTATGGGACCTATGTTGACGCCTATTGGGTTCCTATTCGAGAAGTTGAGACACATTCATGATGTTACTAGTGCTACAGACCGAGTACTCGATTGGAGTCATCACGATGTTCATGAAGTTATTACTCGACTCCAATCATCACGATGTTATTACTCGGGTTTTTGTGACTGGGTGTCATCAAGATGTTTCCGACTATAGTCAATCAAGATGATCACGATGTTATGATGTTATGTGACCCCAAGTCATCACGATGAATGGTACCAAATAATGGTAGTACTAGTCAAGATGTAAATGCACGTGCTGCTTTCCATGAGGTTTTAGGTGTTTCGATTTCACTATTTTGATGATGATGCTTTAGCATAGCCTTATGTATGAAAAAGGCTTATTGACATATACATGGTTTTATTTGTGATTTCGAATATGATGTTTTGGATTCTTTGCGGGCTCTATCAAGATGGATTTAAGACATTATATATATATATATATATATATCTATACCAATGAGATGAGGTATAAATTATGGTAATGCTTTTATGATGAGTGTTGATAATAGATTTAAGATATATTTATATTTATACCGATGAGATGAGGTATAATAATTAAGAAGTTTCTATTAGATGAGTTTTATTTATGATGGATTCTTGAAGTTTTAGTTATCTTATGAAGATTTACTCTATGTTCCATATCCTCACCCATTTCATTCGGTTATATATATATAATTAGGTCAACCATGTCAATATAATATACATATTGTATTCCTCTATGCAATCATGACGAACCATTGATGTATCACTCTAGAGATAACTTGATGACTTATATCATTCCATTGGTAACGATGGAATGTTTTTCCCTTATCTCTTATCATCACCTGTACTAATGATAAGTTCTAGCTAGCCTGACCCGTGTGTTTTCACTCGGGTCAGACCGAGTTGTTTCAGGTATCATCTATTGGACTTAGCTTGAAGTTGATGTTGGATATCAGCTCTTATTTCTCTTGAGTAGTTTTTGTTCTTTTACATACTCTGATGTAGTTATATTTGATTCGATATTTATGATGTGGTCGAGTACCACCTTTATCTGTATTCATATTGTATTGTACTAAACATGTATCAGTATATATATATATATGATGTTGATTACTGTTCTGTGATGTGCTTTACATTTAGTTATTGTATTTTGTTCTGATAGATCCGTTAGCCACCTATAGTTTTGGATTAAGCATTTACTGTGTATGTCGATCCATTGAGATAGAAAAGAAAAAAAATTATATTGCACTTATCGACGTATTCAGTAGATGTTTAAGACAAAGTTATAGATGGTCGCCCTTAGCCAGCCCTATTCTCCGCTTTAGTAGACAGAATTACTTGTTAATTCTCTTCACTGGTGGGTCTCGGGGTGGGGCGTTACAAAAGCGTAGCTTTGTGGACGAGACTGCATCAGGATCTCATAACCCGAAAATGGTCGAAACTAGAAAGATGCAGCAAGGTTATTTGGGGGTAGCGCCCCCTTAAGGTATGTCCATTTCCTTCTGGATAAAAGGTGGTATCATGGTATAGAGCCCAGATATTTAACATATATAGTTACTGCAAATTTATTACTTTGTGGTTGTTGGTGTTGAGAGCTCTTGGATAAAGGTCGATAACGACCGGGGGATGGCATGCTCGTGTCGTAGTTACCTAGTTACAGAGGTATCCAGGCCTGTGTTGACAGAGATCTGGTTAGGTTCTCGAGTCGTCCCTCCAGAGGCGTACCCATGTAGCCCAAGAAGTTCCTTAGCCTGACCATTTGTTGGAAATTCAATCACCAATACGCACCTTGTAACAACCCGCATATTTATCGAGTTTGTATTTAAATATTTTATTTAAATATTAACTCATTAATCGGATTTTGGTCCGAAAAGCTACTTTTTGCAAACGGTCAAATTAGGACTCGAGACCACTTCCATTGAGTTCGAAATGTCGTTTACAACTTTTTAAGTATAAACATCGATAGGTTTGGAGTTAGTGAAATTTCACTAACTTTTCCCGCTTTGGACTTTGGGTTAGTTTAGCCTATTAAGCCCAAGTTCCAACCCTCTTCTCCTCACTCTTCATAAATTTCCTAACTAATCAAGCTTTGGCATTAATGGTGGAGGGAATGGGAAATTAAAACTCCAAGCACAAATTCAATTGCAAATCCAACATTCAACTCCAAATTCAAGTAGAAGATATTGGATTCAAGCTTTGGATTGCTTCTCCTTGCTTTCAAGCTTCATCTTCATACACTTTAGTGCAAAGGTGAGATTTTTATCTCACAAATCTAGTCTATAACTATATTGGGTTGTTGGGAATGATTCCTTATCACTTTAGCATGAATATTTGCTTTTGGCTTGGATTGGATTGGCGAAAAACTCCGATTTTTGGCGTTTTGGCGAAATTTCTGCATTTAGGTCGTTCTGGCCATTTTTAGGTCGTTCGGAGTTAGGTCGTGTGGGTCTTAGGTCGTAGGTCGCGTACGAGATATCTCCTAGATCGTTCTGACCATTTTTCGCGTGTTCGGAGTTAGGTCGTTCACGACCTAGTACTTAGGTCGCTCGCGACCTAACCCTTAGGTCGTTCGTGTGTTATCGCGCTAAGTCGCACTGCCTTGAATCTTCACTTCGGAGTTCGGTCGTTTCACGTTAGGTCGTATGGCTTTTAGGTCGTAGGTCGTATGGCCTTTAGGTCGTAGGTCGTATGGCTTTTAGGTCGTAAGTCGTATGACTTTTAGGTCGTAGGTCGTTGGCCTTTTGACCGTTAGGTCGCATGCCTTTCTACTTCGATAGGTCGTTCGGCCATGCTTTCTATTTTTAGGTCACGACATCTTTAGGTCGTGTTACCTATATACCCCTAGGTCGAAAGACCTTAGGTCGTGCACCTTTAGGTCGCGAACCCTATTAGGTCGCGAACCTCTTTAGGTCGCCTGTCCCTTAAGAAGTTAGGTCGTTCGTCCTGTGATGCCTTAGGTCGTTTGACCCGTGTTACGTTAGGTCGCGTAACCCCTTAGGTCGCTTGACCTTGTTTCCTGTTAGGTCGCGTGACCTTGTTTTCGCCCTTAGGTCGTTTCACTTTTAGGTCGCATGACCTCGTCTCCGTTAGGTCGTGAACCTTGTTAGGTCGCTCATCCTTAGCCCGCGAACTTTCTTAGGTCGCGTACCTTTAGGTCGCGTGTCCCCTCTACCTCGTTAGGTCGCAAAGAACATTAGGTCGCTCGACCTCCTTACCCACCAGGTCGCGCACTTAGTTAGGTCGCTCAGCCATTGTGTTAGGTCGCGTGAACCCTTAGGTCGTTAGACCTCATTTTGCTTTAGGTTGTAGGCCTCTTGCCTTCACTTAGGTCGTACCGTTTTGTCGGGGCGCTGCCCCGCACCCCGCCGGGGGCGCTGCCCCTGGACCCCCGCGACCTGACCGGGGAGGTCGAACCCCGTAAGCGGTGGCGTTGCCCCCACACCCCCACCTTGGGGGGTTGCCACCCCCCCTGGACCCCTCCTCCGTAGGGGATCTTATCTGAAAAACATTGAGCTGATTTCCTTGGATTTTATTCACATCTCCGTATGCGATTTTTGTGACTGATTGTTTCTACAATTGCTTCCGTGTTTTGTCACTTCATAATATAAAGGTTTCAATACTAGTAGTAAATATCAAAACTCTTTTAACAAACAATTTCGACTCTATTTTTAATAACAAAGCTCTTTTCTTAAACCGTTTTCCAATCTATTAGTATATACAAGCCTTTACCTCACTCGGATGAGAAATCTAATTAAACGACTTAGTAAAACAAGTGGTATGAAACGCTTGCGTTCACTTCGTCGGTTAATTCTTGGACTTGTTCGATTGAACCTCTTGTGACAATTTTATTAGTGAAGATTTACAGTTTGTTCGTAAATATTTAAGTTAAGCAAGTGGTTATGCGACATGAGGCTAAACTTCTATATTTACTAGCTTAGTGTAATTGACACTTCTCGTTGATCTTGATGATCGCTTTATGAATTAGACTAGCAATTGCGCGATGTCTCTTTCATTACAAGGTTAGACTAGACACCACTTGTGTGATTCCATTCACACATACCTTTCTGCTTTTTGGTTAGTCTTGACCTCAATCTGTGTGATTCCATTCACACATGCGGGGTAGCTCCCCTTGGTCTTCGGACCGTCATGTGATAGGCCTCTTTCCCTTTTTATGATTTCTGGATTTCTCGTGTTGATTTCTGGAATTTATGTCATTGACTTGTTATGAGTACAAGTTTAGGGTATGATGCCCTCTTCGAATCTTTGAGAAGATTCTTGTGATATTGATTATCTCTTATTGATTGATCTTCTGTTGATCATTATTTACATACTTATAGTGGTATGTCGTTATGGATGTTTATGTTTATGCCATATCTTTTATGTTATACCATGTCATCTGATATTTATAGCTAGACTGATCCGTTTATTATTTTCTTAAATAATACTCGGGTCAGACCGAGATGTTACAGGTGCTTCTGCTTGACTTCTTCCCAGGGATTCATCACTCTGACTTTTGGCTAACTGTTTAGATTAGCAGTTTTTGTTGTATACACTTGAGATATAGACTCATAGTTGTATTCTTTTGTATAGCACGTGTTGCTATTCTTTTGTATTATCGTGGATCTTACTGACCACTACTCTGATGTACACTTTCATGTGTTAGTTATTTATTCATATCTTCTTCCGCCTTTGTGATATGGATATCTGTGACTGATTTGTGATATGATTATTTCTATGTTTGTTTCCGAAGATTATTTATAGCCACCGTGTGATAAGCAATTACATGGATGGTCGCTCCTCAACAGCCTTATTCTCCGTGCTAGTTGACAGCACTACTCCGGAGTGTTCTTGGCTAGCGTGGGTATAGAGGTGGGGCGTCACACACCTTGTATGGTTTTAGTTGTAGAACCTTCCATTTACTTATGGTGGTGATCCACTATTTAGATTGTAGCTATAGTAGGCATAGTACGAAATGTCTATGCTGGCTAAGATTGATATTATACTTTCGAAAGGTTTTCTGCACTATGCACTAATAATAATATCAAAATAATTTTACGTATCAATCATGTTTGACTATCATAAGGAGATACCTCCTCCAATTCTACATTTGCATTGTGTGTGCGGCGGGAGGCCTTATGCTAGTTTCATTGTAACGACCCAGAATTTCCGTCATTTGAAATTCAGATGTTTAATTTATTTTAAATATCAACAAGTAAAATCTGTAAGTCGAATAAATTTTATTTCGAATATCTGGATTTAGTTGGATAATTAAATCGATAATTTAATATGTGAAATTACAGAAATAATTGGAAATTGGGTTTGAATCTCTCAACTAATCGAAAATTCACTTCTTTCTCCTCTAATTTTCTTACAGTCCACAAACAATTAGCCGAATCTCTCAACTACAACATTATAGAGCACGACGAGATCTATAACTTCAACGGTTATGATCGATTTTTATCGAGTGGATTGTCGGCAATTCGAGCATGAATGCTCGACAGTCGCGCACGTTTTTCTAGTCAGGGAGGCGGCCGAGCTCCACTTCCTTGGGGTCGTGGGTAGCTCTTGTCGAGAGTGTTCTAGTGGAGGTCTCTAATCTTTGCCTCGACGTTCGTAGTGGTGGGGGCAATTAGGGTTTTGGAGGCAAGGATGGGTTCTTGGGTTCATGTATTACTTGTAGCCGAACGCGATGGGAAGAAGAAGGCATGTGGCCTGGATTTCATCAAGCAAGGATGGACGGCCCAGAAAATAGGTTGTAAAATATAAAAGATAAATAACTGTTTTGAGTTCTCACACCAGTCCCATGACTGACCTGGAGTTTATTGTTCTCTTTCTAAACTCTGGGTGTCCAAAATTTTCCACATGGGAAGTCTAGAGTCGGGTATCAGGTCATTCTGGATTCAGGAGTGCTATGGAGCTCAAGTGACGAGCTGGATGGCGAGACGTATTACTTGTATATTATATTATCTTTCCGCTGTAAATTTCACTTGTAAGGACATGTTTGTATAACCGTCCATTGTCATGTTGTATTGTATATTGTTGTTGTACACTTTGATGATGTAATGTATTAACTGATACAGTTCTTTGATTTAAAGATTATTCATTTATCTATTATATGTTGTTCCGCTGCGATATGTGATATTCTGATATTGTTTCTATTCTGTTTTCTTACTTCTTCTATCTTTTTCTTCTACCTCTTCTTTTTAACCCTAACAATTCGGTTTTCCGGCATTCGATTATGCGGCATTTGATACAGTGGACGTAAGAATGCCGACCTTTGGATCCCGACAAAAGCAATTTGTTACATGTGGTATCAGAGCATTTGGTTAAGTGACAACCTTGGCTCTGTTAGAGATTACTTATTAGAGATAGAGTCGGCAGTACTCTAGAATGAGTTCGAGTGTAATAATAGATATGAGAGCGTATTTGTTAGTGAAAATAAAATTGTTTTATGTTGTGATGATTAGTTTGTGGAGTGGTATATGGATTCTGGTCGGTATAGTCTGTACAACTCTATCGATAGGGATCTCTAAACACTGGTACAAAACAATTCGACACGATATTGTTTTAAAATAGGGTAAATGAAATAATTTTACCCAAAACTATTTTCGTAGACAAAGGAAATAATCTTTGTAAATTATTATAGTATATGGTTGCTTGGATTTTAGGAAGTGATAATATTATTATCATTTGAGTAGAAAATTGAAATCGTAACTCCAAGGTTAAGAAATAAATTCACATACAAATGGAATTTATGAATATGAATTGTAAATGTGATTTGTAATTTAAAGTAAAAAAATTCCAGCGAAGTGTTTGGAAATGTTTAGAAAAGAATTTGTAAATTTTGAGGATTTGGAAAGTTTAAATCCCTTTTGATTTTGAAAATGAATTTCAAAGATTTTGGAGAAATGGTTTGAAGGGATAAAAGCTATAAACTCTTTCAGGTCACTGGAAAATAATTCCGATGATGATCGTGACATCATCGGTGTTCATTTTCGGGTTTCAAAAGAGGAATTGATGCCAGATTGTTTTAAATTAAAGTTGTTTGGAAAATTTGGGTTCGGTTTTGGAAATTCAAAAGATAATTTGAATTGATTTCAAAATTTGTTTTGAAAGGTTGAAAAGACTCTGGAATCCTATTTTAAATATTTATCGAATTGGTAAATGAGTTGGTAACTTATACAATTTAAATTTTGATAGAATAAATTTAACCTAAAGGATGGAGTTAAATGAAAGTAAGTATAAGTGAATAAATTAAATAAAGTAAATTTAAAGAAAGGCCTAAGGAGGCTAAGTGAAATGATATTATATATATAAGAAATGATTACTTAAAAGAAATTTATTAAGTTAAAAATAAATTTGGGTTAGTAACAAATGAATTGGAAGTGAGTTTGAATTATGAAAATAAAACTGTGGATGGATAAATAAATTTACAATTGCAAGTAAACGTAATTGAAATTGAATGTTGAAATGGAATATAACTTAAGTAATGTTGAATGAAGTTGATTTGGTACTAAAGTAAAAAAGTAAAGTGATAAATGTAAACTTGAGTTATTTTAATGAAATTCAAGTTTAGTGGTTAAATGAATTAGAGATTGAATTAATGAACGGATTGAATGTTAATCAATAAAATATAAATAAATTGATATGAATTAATGGATGTAAGTGTTCATTCATTAAAGCTAATTAAATGTGTTAAACCAAATTGAAGGTAAACAAAGTGAACATGAATGTTGAATGTAAAGTGAACAAATTCGGTTGTGTTGAATATACATTGTTTGTTATTTGATTATGAATTGGTTGTATATAAATTCATTAAGTGTTGATGAAATGGTTAGTGAAACTAATTAGTGAAATTGAAAGCTAAAGTAATTGAATTTGTAAATAAAACTAATTTAAATTAGTGATATGAATCAATTGTGAATGAAAGATAATTGATAAATTCAACATTCAGAAGGTAGATTGAATCCAAATAGAATTGAAATTGGAAATTGAATTCAAATGAAATTGATGATGTGAGATTGAATGAAAATGGATATTATGGCTAGCAGGATATACAGATGTATTAAAGGAAATAGAATTGAGATTTTGATTTTGAAGATAAAAATAGAATTGCTCGACAAAAAAGGTATGTATTTGAATTTTAGTATGAAAGTTGATGATTTTCTTCTCCAGCCGATTGGCTTTTCGTTTTCTTTTTGAAATTGGGGGCGCGTTGTGGCATTTTGTACTCATACCGAGCTAGCCGCGTAAAGGAGGCTATGGCGAATTTTTTTGAAAATTTAAGGCGTTAGAAAATTTTGGGAAATTTTGGAATTTTTTTTTTTTTGAAAACTAAGTTTTGATTTGAAGTCAAAGGTTAAACGATATAGTTGATTTTGAAAAGATAACTATATATGGATTTGAAAACTTAGTAAAGTTTTGTAAGAAGTTTAACTATTGGATTTTGGAAAAGTTAAACACTTAAGAGATTTGTAATTCAAATTTGAACGGTTTGTTTTGAAAAGTTAATGGATTTCAAAACTCTTTCTTACTTGGCAATTTCAAGGATGAAATTCTTTTAAGGGGGAAGTTTGTAACGACCCATAATTTCCATCATTTGAAATTCAGATGTTTAATTGATTTTAAATATCAACAAGTAAAATTTTTAAGTCGAATAAATTTTATTTCGAATATCTAGATTTAATTGGATAATTAAATCGATAATTTAATATGTCAAATTACAGAAATAATTGAAAATTGGGTTTAATGTGATTAAAAATGATTTATAAAGTTATATTAAATCATATTGGAGTTAGAACAATGTTTGTGAACTTTTAAAATTGAACTAAAAGTTAATTTGTGAAAATTGAATATTTTAATATTTAATTGACGAGTTAAAATAGCCATTTTTCAAACAGTCTCGGACTTTGACGAAGCTAGTTTCATCGGATCCATAATGTTATATTATTGTATGGTTTTAAATTTCATGTTAATCGGATTTACTGTTTGTCCGGGGCAAGCCAAAACGCATAGAAATTGGTTTAATCAATTTAATTTAAATTTGATCGTTTATTGCCGTAACTCGCACAGATGACCGTGTTAGCCTCCGAAACCTATTCCATTGTGTCCGGAACAAGGGGTAAACCCTAGAAACGTCGGTCACCGTGCAAGATTTGGAGTTTGAAAATTTTGAAGATGAATAGTGTTCGTCGGTTTTCTATAAAAGGACCCATCCTCTTGACAATTGCATACCCTAACCAGAACAAAACCTTAGCCGCCAGGGTAGTAACCAATGGCCAAAAATTCACTTCTTTCTCCTCCAATTTTCTTCCAATCCACAAACAATTATCCGAATCTCTCAACTACAACATTATAGAGCATGACGAGATCTATAACTTCAACGGTTATGATCGATTTTTATCGAGTGGATTGTCGGCAATTCGAGCATGAAGGCTCGACAGTCGCGCACGTTTTTCTAGTCAGGGAGGCGGCCGAGCTCCACTACCTTAGGGCCATGGGTAGCTCTTGTCGAGAGCGTTCTAGTTGAGGTCTCTGATCTTTGCCTCGACGTTCGTAGTGGTGGCGGCAATTAGGGTTTTGGAGGCAAGGATGGGTTCTCGGGTTCGTGTATTACCTGTAGCTGAACGCAATGGGAAGAAGAAGGCATGTGGCCTGGATTTCATCAAGCCAGGATGGACGGCCCAGAAAATGGGTTGTAAAATATAAAAGATAAATAACTGTTTTGAGTTCTCACACCAGTCCCATGACTGACCTGGAGTTTATTGTTCTCTTCCTGAACTCTAGGTGCCCAAAATTTTCCACACGGGGAGTCTAGAGTCAAGTTATCAGGTCATTCTGGATTCAGGAGTGCTATGGAGCTCAAGTGACGAGCTGGATGGCAAGACGTATTACTTGTATATGATATTATCTTTTCGCTGTAAATTTCACTTGTAAGGACATGTTTGTATAACCGTCCATTGTCCTGTTGTATTGTATATTGTTGTTGTACACTCTGATGATGCAATGTATTAACTGATATAGTTCTTTGATTTAAAGATTATTCATTTATCTATTATATGTTATTCCGCTGCGATATGTGAGATTCTGATATTGTTTCTGTTCTGTTTTCTTACTTCTTTTATTTTTTCTTCTACCTCTTCTTTTTAACCCTAACAATTCGGTTTTCCGGCATTCGATTATGCGGCATTTGATACAGTGGACGTAAGAATGCCGACCTTCGGATCCCGACAAAAGCGATTTGTTACATTCATTTTCAAAAAAGCATTGTGGATTTCAATTTTAAAATCTTTATTGTTTGTTTTTGTTCAAAACTATTTTCGTTTTCTTACACCAGTCCCATGACTGACCTGGAGTTTATTGTTCCCTTTCTAAGCTATGCGTGCACACAATTTTCCACATAGGCTGCCTAGAGTTGGGATTTTCAAATGATCAAATAGTAGGTGTAGATTCGATATCATCTAGTATTTAGATTTTGGCGATCGCATTTGGATCAAGGTTGCTTAGTTCATCGTGATGGTGGTTCAAGCTTTTCGGATTGGAATCCTTGGAACTTTGGCAAAGGAGATGCATTCTATTGGATCCTCGCTTTCTCACCTGAAAATTCTATTGGAGTTATCTTTCCGCGGTCGATGGTTGTAAAGTCTTGACCACCAGTTGTGTTATTTATTCCGCTGTTATCTTGTATCTCTGATGCTGATATCAATTGTATCAATGTATTGTACCTAATGTTGTATATCAATATACTTATTCATTTTTCTTCCGCTGTGTTGTTGTACTTAACGTGTTATAAGCTCCGACGCGAATCGAATTTCAACATTTGAATCTGGGGCATTCGAATGAGTGAAGTATGGATGTCAATTTTCGAAGGCTAAAATTCGGGTCGTGACATTTTGGTATCAGAGCTGAAGGTTGAGTAAGAACTTTAGCTCCGTAGTATAACACATTAGGTAACTCATTAAAGATAGGGATGCAAATACCCTGGAATGAGTATATCCCTAAGATATCCGTCCAAATGCCTCAGTAAATTCTTTTACTATCCACTGATAGTGAGTATGAGTGCAAGAAGAGGATGAGATAGGGGACAGGGGAATACCGCTACAAATGGTCGATACCCTGCAACAACCGAAACAACTTTTTCTCTATCAGTCTCCTTTGATTCAATTTCAAATTCTTCGATTTCTTCGTGGTAGCATCAGGAAGAAGTTTCGGTGTGATGGTGGCCCTGTGAATCCTTGTAGAAAGTTCCTATTTCGTACTCTCTTCATCAGTTTCTATCAGCTTTTCGTTTATTAACTTTAATTAATTTGAAATTTTATTTGAAATAAAATTGGTTAACTAAAATAAGAAGTTAAAATTGATTCCATCGATGAAACGATTTCGGTTAAAACCAAATTTGAGAATTTTGTTATAATTTCTTGTGAGGATCAAAGTCCAAAGAGGGACAAGCTGGTGTAAACTTTGGAATATCCAACCTGGATTAGGTATCCATTGTTTGTTTTATTGGATCCAGATATAATTTACGAATGGTTAGTTATCTTCCAGACTAACCAATGCCCCTGCATATTTCGTAAATCAGATGACCCGAGTAATTCCTGAGATATTGACTGAGTTCGTTCTCATATTTATTGATATTCTGATTTGGTGAGCCAAATGGGGAATAGATATTCAATTCAATTTAGTAAGACATTCTCCATCCATTCTTTGTTTGTCTCCCCGTCTAGCAAATTACGGGGAAAAAATTTACTTAAGAGAGGAATCTGTAACATTCCCGTTTTTAAATCAAATTTAAATTGGTAACTAATATAATTTTTGAAATTTAATTGCGAATTAATTTGGCATTTTCCAAATTAAATAGATATTTGTTTGTTTATTAATATAAATGTATAAAAATATGATTTTAAAATAGAATTTTTAATTGGAAATTCAGAAATATATATTTTGAATAATTGAAATAATTTGAATTTTCCAAATTAAATAAGATTGGTGCCTGTTTATTCATATGTATATAGATTTATTTTGAATTGCATTTTGAATTTGAAACTCTAAAATGAATTGAACTTAATTTAGGAATTCAATTGTAGATATTTTACAAATAAACCGAATTTGAAAATACTACGTTTAAAATTAATAAAAATAAATTCTAATTAAAATATAATTATTTGGAAGTTATATTTTGAAATTAATGTAATAATTTTCTAAAAGTTAAATCTGAATATTTTCAACACTAGTATTATTTATATAAATTTATTTATAATAACTTAAAATTTAATTTTAAATTTATATATAACTAAATGTAATTTGTATGTATATATATACATTTGAAAGTATAATAAACCAAGTTTAAAATAGTATTGTTTATAAAGATTAGAACATTTTCTTTTAAAAATATATTATGTAAATGTATAAAAATATAAATAAGAAAACATAAAAACATGATTTATAAATTTGAATAAAGTAGGGGTTTAAAATATAAATTAAATAAAGTAAGGGCTTAAAAACATATTTATAAAGTAATTAAAGGAAAGGGGTATAAACATAAATTTAATTTTAATACAAGTGTAAGTAAATTATACCATGAATTGAACATTTGTAGCTAGATTACTACATGCATTTGCAAGTGTCATTTTTATTTTTATTTTTAGAAAAAAATAGTAATGAAAAGGATTACAAGATTTATATATACTTGTACTCCATCTTTCTCATCTTTTCTTTCTTATGTTTTCAAAAATCTAAAGCCTGAGAATTCAAAAGCAAAAACCAGAAAGGAAAAAAATAAATCAAAACAAAAAAGAAAACTGGAAAAACAAAATGCAAATTAAAACTTAAATATGGAATCAAACTTCAATCTTCAACCTAGGATCAAGCTTCAGATCTAAACATCAGCAATTCAAACGTGAAGCAAATACAACCCAGTTAAACAATAGATCATTTCAATTTCAAGTGCATATTCAAACTTAACTAGAACCAAGCAGATCTGTTAAAACCATTCCCAGATCCTCTGTTCATCAATATTCCAGTGAGTAAACCTTCTCGAAACCTATATTCTGGATTGTTGTTTGAATTTGTGCTTTAAATAGAATTGTAAATTGTTTATATGAATATAGATGTGTATATATATGTACTTATATAAATGTGCATGTCTGATTTACAGGCAATGTTTGCCTCTGTTGGTTACATGCTTTCGAACTAGTTTTCAAAAAAAATCAAAATCTTCTTCTCAAATTCTTTTTATGCTTTAGAATCTGAACAAAAATTGTTTGTAAGATCAAGATTTAGGTCCCAAAAATATTGCTGAGAAGAATTAATTTGAAATTATCTGGAAATATAAATAAATAGTGAAAATTTTGGAACTATGTTGAAATTCAAAAATCATGTTTTCTTTTTCAAGTATATCATCCAAAACGTTTTCGAAAGTGATGAATTTTAGCGGTGGAATCATGATTTTTAAGTGAATATTCATAGAGAGCGCTCGAGTTGAACGAAATTTGAACTTTGTTCAAATTCCGATGACCGACGTTGATGCATGGGTCTGATACTGAAGGTAGTGGAGAGGTTGGCGAGGCTGGGAAAAATGTTAGACGAATTTTTACATTGTCATGACGGTGACAACACGTCTATCTAGGGTTCGACAATCGTTTTTGGCTAATGGGGTTCTTGGGAAATTGCGATGTCGTCAAGGGTTTTTGGTCGATCGCACCTAGAGGAAAAGGTTCATGAGTGAGTGGCAAGGTTTTGGGTGAGGTGGCGATGACTCAGATGGCCGGAGGTGGTTCCATGGAGCAGGTTTTGGTGACATGGTTAGGTTCCTAGAAGTCGTCGTAGAGCTCGATTTTGATTTCGAGTTCGATTCAAAGTTTGGGGTGATCGAGCGTCCTAAAGGGAAGGCCGGAGACCTGTGGTCGTCCGTGATGATGGTCAAATCACTGGCGAACTCCTATGCATGTGCGTGAATACGAGTATCTGAATGATTATATGATTGGGGAAGAAGCTTTTGCCATGGGTTGGTTTAAGGGATAATCTCGTGTTAGGCTCGAAGTAGTGGAGCAAGGGAGGTTACTCGAGATTGTCTCGAGTTGCCTTCGGGTTGAGCTCAGGTTTGAAGATAAATGTTAAAAAAACAGTTTTGAACTTTTTAACAAAATCAAGTTTACTTAATACAATTTTGTTAAAACTACCACTTTTGTAAGTAATGAATGTTTACTTAAGTTTTAAATTTGTTAAAGGTTTAAAAATAAAATTATTTCAAATTTATTAAGTTAAAGATGTTTTAATCTATATAACTTTTGGTTTTAAAGTTTATAAACTTAATTTTTGAAATTAAGTGAACAATTGAGAAAATTAAAGGGTTTTTAATCCTTAATCTAACTCAAAGATTTTAAGTTAATTAATTTATTGATGATGGTCTATTTTCAAAGGATTATTAAATAAGGATTAAATGTTTATAGAAAATAATAAAGGTAAATGGCTTATTATTTAATTGATTAAATCTTAAATAATTAAAGAATTACTAATTAATAAAAAGAATGATTACTTAGTGGAAATATTTAAAGTTTAATTACTTTGTGTAATTAATTAAGGTGATTTATTAACGAATAACTACTAAATGTAATTAAAGTGACTAATTAATCAAAGGTTAATTAATTTGTATAATTAATTTAAAAGATTGATTTATTAATGTGATTAATTAAAAGTTAATTAATGTAAGTAATTAAGGGTAGTTAATTACTTAAAAGATTAATTATTTAATGAAAGTAATTTAAAAGGATAATTACCCAAGGTATTTAAAGGAATTAATTATTTAATTACTTAAAGATTTGTTAATCAAGGTGATTAACTTATTTATGTGAATAATTAAAGGTTAATTAGTTAAGGACAATTAATTAATTAAATGGTAATTAATTACGAGTTAATCAAGGATAATTGATTAATTAAATAGTAGTTAATTAAGAGTTAATTAAGGATAATTAATTAATTATTTAATGATTTAAAGGTTGATTTTTTTATTAATTAAGGTTGATTAATTTATGTTTTAAAGGCTAATTAATTTATTATTAAATATTAATTAATAAAAAAATTTGTAATTACTTAATGAAATTACGGGATAACTAATTATGTAGTTAATTTAAGGATAATTATTAGGATGGATGATTAAGATTGATTAATTAATTGTATTAATTAATACCAAATGATTTGTAATTAATTTATCAGGATTGGGTAATTAATTCATAAGCAATTAATTTAATTGGAAATTAAATTGAATTAATAAAGAATTGAATAATCAATTAATCTTGCTTATGATTGTATTGAATGCTTGAATTGATTAGTTTCTCTGTTTTGTAATATTCTGCGATGTGATTTGTTCTGAATTGAGCTGTGTGTAATTTAATTATTTGTCTATGATGAATTTATATTACTTATCTATGAATCTGTGAATGAAAATAAGCGTTATAAGATTATACCGCTTATCGATATCGCGATGTTTGGATTGTGATGATTGATGATGTTGCACTATTGTGTAAAACCCCTGGACTACACTATACACACACAAATATGGATTTAACGGAAAATCGGTTAAGTCACAGATATTTTGAATTGAAATATTATTTGTTTAAAAGTTGAATTTTGAATCCAAATGTTTTGGAAATATAATTGGGTTGAATATGAAAAGCTTTTTGAAAGGAAGTTTTGAGATTAAAATTTAGTTTGAATATTCTATGTCTTCTTAATTTTTGAAATTATTTTGGAAACTATGGTTTGAAAGTTTTGTACAAGTCATAATATATATATATATATATATATATATGAATTTCAAAACCATCCTTAAAATAATTTAAAGATCATATTTTGGGAATCTATATTCAGCCCAGGTCTATACTTTAAAGGCTATAACTTGTGTATAATTGCTCGGATTTTTTCGAAACAAAAACTCTTTGTTTTCAAATGATAATTGCTTTTCTATTAATGAAAGAATTTCAGGTTTGGTTGAACAGGTTTTCCAAGTTATGAATGAATCTTTGGAAATGGTTTTGAAAGCTATGAATTGAGTCTTTGTTTTAAAGATTGGATGAGTTAATCTAATTTGAAAGGGAAATTATTTTGAAAAGCTATGAATGAATCTTCGTGAAAAATTGTTGAACTTTGTTTTGAAATTGAAGAGGACCTTAAAGGTGTATCTTTTGTATAAAAGATTTGAAATGGAATTGTTTTAAAAGGTATGAATTCATTTTCGTAAAAGATCGGTGAACTTTGTGAAGTGAATCTTGTTTAAAGATTTGAAAATGGTAATTTGTTTAAACCATTTGAAGAAAGATTTTGGGCTTTAAGTTGTGAATTTACTAAGATCCCAATATCCATATGCTTTCTAAATTAAGCGCTCATTATTCGATTTAGCCGGGAGAGGACTTTGTGTCATATAACCCATTTCAAATAATGATACGACGTTATGGATTGCATTTGAAGACCAGTGGTGAAGACTGGATACTTTCGAAAGCGAAAGAGTTACCTTTCGAATGTCTTAGCACCGGCTGATCCCTGGTATATATATTTGATCACCCTTTGTGATGGGAAGTCCGAACGTGATTAGGGATTATCCGGATTGCAAGGGCTTCTTTGAAGTGCCTTCAGTTCTGTTCGAACCCGGAACAGACTTTTATGGATGTATGTCTGACGTTACACTTTGAGATGTAAAGTTGGTTTCTATCAAATACATTTCTGTATGGTGGATGAGAATTTGTTCTCTTAGCTTAACACCCTTCTCTGAGACGTACGAGCTTAGAGGTTATGTAGTTGATAGCTACTAGTGATACATTCCCAATTTGGTAATGTGGCATACGAAGTGATGCTGATCATTTGTTGATCAAAGCATGGCTTTTGTCTAAAGCGTAGCTTTGTGGACAAGACTGCATCAGGATCCCACAATCTGAAAATGGTCGAAACTGGAAAGATGCAGCAAGGTTATTTGGGGGTAGCGCCCCCGGAGGGTATGTCCATTTCTTTCTGGATAAAAGGTGGTATAATGGTATGGAACCCAGATATTTAACCTATATGGTTACCAAAAATTTATTAATTTGTGGTTGTTGGTGTTGAGAGCTCTTGAATAAAGGTCGGTAACGATGGGGGGATGGCATGCTCGTGTAGTAGTTACCTAGTTACAAAGATAACCCGGCTTTGTGTTTGCAGAGATCCGGTTAGGTTCTCGAGTCGTCTCTCCAGAGGCGTACCCATGTAGCTTAGGAAGTTCCTCAACCTGACCATTTGTTGGAAATTCAATCACCAATACATGCCTTGTATGGTTTTAGTTGCAGAATCTGCCATTTACTTATGGTGGTGGTCCACTGTTTAGATGGTAGCTATAGTAGGCATAGTACGAAATGTCTATGTTGGCTAAGATTGATATTATACTTTCGAAAGGTTTTCTACACTACGCACTAATAATAATATCAAAAGAATTTTACGTATCAAGCATGTTTGACTATCATAAGGAGAAATCTCCTCCAATTCTGCGTTTGCATTGTGTGTGCGGCGGGAGGCCTTATGGTAGTTTCATTTTCCAAAAAGCATTGTGGATTTCAATTTTAAATTCCTTTTTCGTTTGTTTTTTTTCAAAATTGTTTTCGTTTTCTCACACCAGTCCCATGACTGACCTAAAGTTTATTGTTCCCTTTCTAAACTAAGGGTGCCCACAATTTTCCACATGGGCAGCCTAGAGTTGGGATTTTCAAATGATCAAATAGTAGGTGTAGATTCGATAGCATATAGTCTTTAGATTTTGGCAATCCAATTGGATCAAGGTTGCTTAGTTCATCGTGATGGTGGTTCGAGCTTTTCGGATTAGAGTCCTTGGAGCTTTGGCAATGGAGATGCATTCTATTGGATCCTCGCTTTCTCACTTGAAAATTCTATTGGATTTATCTTTCCATTATCGATGGTTGCAAAGTCTTGACCACCAGTTGTGCTATTTCTTCTGCTATTATCTTGTATCTCCGATGCTGATATCAATTGTATCAATGTATTGTATCTAATGTTGGATATCAATATAATTATTCATTTTTCTTCCGCTGTGTTGTTGTACTTAATGTGTTATAAGCTCCGACGTGAATCAAATTTCAACATTTGAATCTGCGGCATTCGAATATGAGTGAAGTATGGATGTCGATTTTCGAAGGCTGAAATTCGGGTCGTGGCATTTTGGTACCAGAGCTGAAGGTTGAGTAAGAACTTTAGCTCAGTAGTATAACACATTAGGTAACTCATTAGAGATAGGGATACAATTACCCTAGAATGAGTATATCCCTAAGAATCCGTCCGAATGCCTCAGTAAATTCTCTTACTATCCACTGATAGTGAGTATGAGTGCAAAAAGAGGACAAGATAGGGGACGTGGGAATAGCGCTACAAATGGTCGATACACTACAACAACCGAAACAACTTTTTCTCTATCAATCTCCTTTGATTCAATTTCAAATTCTTCGATTGCTTCATGGCAGCACTAGGAAGAAGCTTCGCTGTGATGGTGGCTCTGCGAATCCTTGTAGAAAGATTCTATTTCATATTCTCTTCATCAGTTTCTATCAGCTTTTCGTTTATTAACTTTAATAAATTTGAAATTTTATTTGAAATAAATTGGTTAGCTAAAATAAGAAGCTAAATTTGATTGCATCTACGAAACAATTTCGGTTAAAACCAAATTTGAGAATTTTGTTATAATTTCTTATGAGGATCAAAGTTCGAAGAGGGACAAGCTGGTGTAAACTTTGGGATATTCCAACCTGGATTGAGTATCCATTGTTTGTTTTATTGGGTCTAGATATAATTTACGAATCGTTAGTTATCTTTTAGACTAACCAATGCCCCTACATATTTCGTAGATCATATGACCTGAGTAACTCATGAGATATTGATTGAGTTCGTTCTCATTTTTATTGATATTCTGATTTGGTGAGCCTTATGGAGAATAGATATTCAATTCAATCTGGTAAAACATTCTCCATCCATTCTTTGTTTGTCTCCATGTCTAGCAAATTTCGGATGCTTATTGTTCCCTTTCTAAACTCTAGGTGCCCTTAATTTTCCACACGGGCAGCCTAGAGTTGGGATTTTTAGATGATCAAATAGTAGGTGTAGATTCGACAGCATCCAATCTTTAGATTTTGGCAATCGCATTTGGATCAAGGTTACTTAGTTCATCGTGATTGTGGTTCGAGCTTTTGGGATTGGAGTCCTTGGAGATTTGGCAATAGAGATGCATTCTATTGGATCATTGCTTTCTCACTTGAAAATTCTATTGGACTTATCTTTCCGCTGTCAATGGTTGCAAAGTCTTGACCATCCAGTTGTGTTATTTCTTCTACTGTTATCTTGTATCTCTGATGGTGATACCAGTTGTATCAATGTGTTGTATCTAATGTTGTATATCAATATAATTATTCATTTTTCTTCCGCTATGTTGTTGTACTTAATATGTTATAAGCTACGGCGCGAATCGAATTTCAACATTTGAATCTGCGACATTCGAATACGAGTGAAGAATGGATGTCGATTTTCGAAAGATGAAATTCAGGACATGACATATGTATTATATTTTAAATTTATAAATATATAAACTATATTTAGAGAAAATGTATTTTAAATTTTTATATTAAATCTTATTTTAATAACTTTATAAAATAATAGTGTCAAAATGTACAATTAGTCTTTAATTAGTTTTTAGAAAATTATTATATTGAATTCAAATTGATGCTTCAAAATCACTATATGTATATGTTTTAGATTCTTATTCATATTTTTTTTTTATTTACACTTATAAAATTAAAGAAAATGATTTGAAATCAAATTATACATTACTAATAAATAATCATATATTCATATACATTAGTTTCTTAGAATTATAAAGTTAATAAATCCAAATTACTTCTCAAAATGTTTATTTTTGAATTTCAAATCATTCCAAATTTTAATCTATTTATATATATACAAACAAACACATATCTTATTTAATTTTGAAAAATTCAAATTAATTCACAATTTAATCAAAATTTTATATTAATTACCAAATTAAATTTGACTCAAAAACGGGATCGTTACAATTGGGTTATGCTGTGATGACGGTGTAACTCGGTGTCACTACGACCAAATGCGGAGCATAGTGGAAGTCATGTGGCCATGAGAGCCAACGGTCTACGTTTGATTTTTCCTGATGGCAACGTAACATCGGTAGACTGCGATCTATGAAGACATAGCAAAATTCGTGAGGCAGTGAGAGCCTAAGGCTACATTGGGAATCGACTGATGTGGTCTGCGATTTATGTATGAGTGGTGAACTTTCATTTGGCAGCGAAATTCGAGGGCGCTGATGCCTACAGTTACATGGATTTTTGTCGTGATGGCGAAATAACCCTAGGTGTAGCTGCAATCTATGGTGGGTTCCATGGCGTAATCGAGGGGCGTGGAGTGCCCACAGTTATTATGGATTTTACTGGGATGGCAACATAACCATCAGGTTAACTGCGACCATGGAGGGGGTGATGATTTCCAGAGCATTCTCACCAAAGATGTTTCCTCTATTTTCAAAAATGTTTTCTATATTTTTAACAAGATGTTTTCCCAAGTATTTTCATTGAGTGTTGAAAACGGATTTACCAAGTACTTATAGATTTTCAATCCTACGCCTGATCAACATATGACCGAATTTGAGTAAGAACGAGGATGGACTTGTTGAGGCATCGAGTGATAAAAGTATTTTTGTAAAACTATTTTGGTAATATTATATAGATTTTAAAGTGTTCTAAAAATTCTTAATAAAAGAGTTTATAGTTGAAAATGATCAAAGAGTAATTTAACTGAAAAATGGCAGTATAATTAAATCTCTGGCTTCGTTCCTTTTCGGGGACGAAAAGATATAAAGGGGGAGGAATGTGATATCCCGGAATTTCAAGCAAATAAAATGTGATAATCTTCTTTTATAAATTATTTAAATTGGCAAATTATTAATTATTGTTTTAACAAAAACAAATAATAAAGGGTTGTTTATGTATGTGTATATATAAGTAAGATATTAGATAGAATAATTATTTTCAAACAAAAAATTTATGTGTTGTATATATATGTATATATGTGAGTTGATTTTAAATTTGAATTTGAAATTGAAATTCAATTAGGTAAATATCTTAAAATAAACTGGATTTAGAAATAAAATATATATGATTTTATTAGTGTATAATTTGTTTTATATTATTTTCTTTAAAGGATTTTATTTATATAAATTAAGAAACGTATTTACCAAATAGAAAATTAAATATAAAAGTTTTATGAAAAGCATTTAAAAATAATAAACACATGCATAATTACACATGTAAGACAATTAGCTCATGCTAAAGAAAAATGGAAGCAAATTAAACAAGTGTCACTATTTTCTTTATTTTCTTTTATTTTAAAAATCATAAATAAAGTCTATAAATATACCTACACTCTCTCTTTCAATCTTTTTCTATCTTCATTTCAAAACTAACAAAATCAAGAACCTATAAATAAAAGGTTAGCAAACCAGAAATTAAATCAATGCAATCTAATAAGCAAGCTTCCACTCATTCAAACCAAATCAAAACAGGATTTCATCGTCAAACTGAATCAAGCAAGATCTTTTCAACATCTATATTAAAGCTTCAGATCATAAAGCAGGAGCAACTCAACAAGTTCTAGACCAAGTATAAAGGCATGTTCTCTGTTGCATATACAGGTGAGTAAACAATCATCTGTTATAAAAATTGTGCTTGTGATCAACAATTGAAGTTATGCTTGCATGAATAAATTAAGTGTTTGTGTGTATATAGATATGGTTTATTCAATGCATGCCTATATAAATGTATATATAAGTCTGTGTATGAATAACAGACACATGCACATTCAAAACAATTCAATTCCTCTCCATATGTTCAATTTTAGGTTATGATCCTTAAAGGAGAATTTTTCGTAATAAAAAAAAATATTTTTAAAAATATTCTTAAGTTTAATTAACAAATAAGTTCACGGGAATCAGTAAATCACCGTGGAAATTATTTTCAATCAGAAAATCAAGTGTTTAGATTTCAATTTTTGATTGTGTATCTGGATTCGAACTTTGAATTTATGATTATTAGTGATAGTATCTAGATTTTTAATTGGGTGGTTGATGGGAATTGTCGAGTTGAACGGAGATTGTGTTTTGATCAAATTCTGGCGATCGGCAATGAGTTGGACGTCAGGCCTGGTACTGGAGGTGGCTGATAGTCCGGTGGTCTATGGAAAAATACTAGGTGATATTCTCGAACGTCGTGGGGGCGAAACGACGGTGAACTAGGGTTTTAGGTGCCTGTTTGGTCGGTGTTGTGTGCGACGCAAATTCGCTGTCAAGGGTGCACTGGAAGGGATCGGAGGTGGGGGATTAGGAGTATAGGCGAGTGACGTAGTTGTGGACGGGATGGCGATGTCTCAGATGGTCATAGGCGGCGGTGCAAGGGAGATTTGTTGATTAGATTTGGTGTTCCAGTGGGATCGTGTGGATCAAATTCGAGTTTCAGGAATGATCACGGTGCTGGGTGGTCGTGTTGATTATCGAGGGTGTAGGCAACTTGGGGATGGTCGCAGCGTTGATCAAGGGTGGTCGGAAAGGCATGCACAATGCACAATGCACACGTGCATGTTCGTGTCAGGATTGATCTGAGCATCAGGGAAGGAAATGTTTTCTTGGTTTAAGGCTCGAGATCGAAGCGCGTTTGTCTTGAAGAATGACGCGAGTGTGTGATATTCGGGTTTTAGCTCGGGTGATATGATTTTTGGCTCGCTCAAGTTAAGTGATAACCAGATTTTAAAATTTAAATAAAACAAGTTTTTCAAATTTGAATTAAATCAAGTTCTAAATTATTTCCTTGAACAAATCCTTTTAAATAATAAATGTTATACAAATGTTTAGATAAATGAAAGTCGTATAATATATTTTAACTTGAATAAAATTAAGATAGTACTTAAGTCTGTTTGAAAGAACTTAAATGGTGTATTAAGGAACTAATTTAAAATGGTAAGATGTTTTTAAATTATTAATCTAAGGATTTTAAGTTAATCTATAAGTAAATGATGAATAAATTTCAAGGTTATTTAACTAAGGTCTTAAAGATAAATAGTTTATCTTAAATAATGTTTTGATTCACTTAAAAGGCTTTAAGTTAAATTATATGTTAACGATAATTTATGTCTAAGGGTTATTTAATGAGATTTAGATAATGTAACTAATTAAGATAAAGGATTTATCTTTTAATTAATTTAGGGTCTTGATCAATTAAAGGATCATTGATGAATTATAGAGTAATTAATTAGTATAATTAATCAAAGGTTTAATTAATTAATAATTAAGGATTATAGATTAATTAATTAGAGATTAATTATTAATTGGTAATTGGAGATTAATTGATTGGTCATTAGAGATTAATTAGTTAAATGATAATTACTTAATGTAAATAATTAAAGGACTAATTTGTTAAGGGTTAATTTATTTAATTAGTAATAAAAGGTTAATAATAATTAGAAGATACTTAATTTATAATTAAAAGTAAATTATGTGAGGATAATTAACCAATGAAATAATTACTTAATGAAGGTAATTATGGATAATTAACTCAGATGAACAATTAAAGGATGATTAATTAATGTTTTGTAATTAATTAAGGTTGGGTAAGTAGGGTTTAAAAGCAATTAAATTAATTAGAAATGGTACAATTAATTTATCCTGCTTATAGATGATTAAGATCAATTGAATGACTTACATTATTTGATATCTCTGATATCGGATGTGTGATGCTTTGTGATATGAGATACTTTGGTTGAACTGTGATATTGTGGGTAATCTATTTGAGGTGAATTATTGTGTGAATATGAATTCCTGAATATAAATTGTATTGTTTAAACTTAAACAATTTGGCATAAAAAAAATAATGGCATTGGATTTGAAGAGACCGGGGTCAGGTATCAAAAAAATACCCAAAACCACTTTGATTGTAATCTACAATAATCCTTTATAGATTTGATATGTGAAATCAATAGGCTGGAATGGAATAATTTAAGTAAACTGGACTATTGAAACTAAGTAAGGATACTTAGGAATTGTTCGTGAGATAAGTGTTAGTTTTAACAAGTTAAGAACCCGTTGTGAGGTACGAGTTACCTGGAGGGTTGTTTATGTGCTTGTGTGTATATATATATATATATGTAAGATTTTAAATAGAATAATTATTTATTTTCCAATTTTAAATAATTTATAAAAGAAGATCATCACATTTTATTTGCTTGAAATTCCAGGATATCACAATTGATACTAAGAAAATATTGATTTTACATATTTTAAGCATTCATTTTGCATTTACAAATAATTTATGGGAGTAAATTTCATCACAGCCGAGATCCACATGGATCAAATATATGAATTTGACATGTTCTATACATATAACTAATATGGTCAAGGCCATTGTTGAAAAGTGCAAGTCCAGTAAGATTCTCAATTTGTTTTTAATCAACTGGTTAACTAATAATGTCCTAACTCCTAAGGCTCTGTCTAAATTATTCTAAAAAATAATTCACACCGATCAATGAATGTACCGGCCTTTAAGATAGAAGCAAAGAAGACTTACTAACATAACGTGTTTCAATTTGCATAGCAGAATTTGTAGCTTTAAGTAAGCATGGGAATGCTACGAAGATTATTCAAATATTGGAAGAAGAGTTGGAAGAAATTTGCAATCAATAAATTCAGTACTTAGTATGCAAGGATTCATTTATTTCAGAGACAATGCAAGGAAATATCACATCATGAGTTAGTAGTACATGTGATCTCTCCAGCAAACAGTATTAGACATCTAAATTTGGTAAGGTGAAGCAAACAATTGACCAAGATATAAAATTCTGATAAACAAAACATAATATTTCTTATATTTCTTAAAAAGAGATTACAAAACAACATTCTTGTTAAACATCACAAATCGGTAAAAAATCACAATTTTTACCAAAATAATTGCAATTCCAAACAATTATAGGCAAAAATAGAAAATAAAAATTTAGATACATATGATAGTAATTAATATCATTGAAAAATAATAGAGACACGATATAGTTTAGATTAAAATGCTAGAGGAATAATTGTGGAAGGTGGGGAGGAGTAAGTTAAGAATAATGAGATAAAAGCGGATTGCAAACAGTTAATACCCACTCATATTGTGACTACTTCACCCCCTTCTTCCAACTGTTGCATATCGATAGATTCAAATTTAAAATTGTTGCCAAAATTATAGGCAAGACTATATTGTAAAAATAGAACAATAATTCTAGCCTTTTAAACATTGAAATCCATAACAATACATTAAATTATAAGAAACTAAGTGAAAATAAAAAAATAAAATTGTACAGAAAATTCATAATATAAGATTAAAAAATCAACAAAATAGGCATAGTGCTGTTAGGTCGAGCGCTATGTGTTAGTATTACAATACACATCAAGAATGCCTCATTGAATTTTAGTTTATATCATGTGCCTACGGATGATAGTTATCAGTACCAACAACCAATAAATCATATAATATCGCTATCAAAGCTTTAGGTTGCTTCTAAACTATGAATTTTAAGCATACCATAAACAATAATAAGATAAAGTGCACCTGAAATATGGTACTCGATGTAGAGGCAAACTAATTACCAAAAAGATCAAATCAATCAAAAATCAAATAAAGTTGCTTTGGCATAACCACTAACTAAAATTATAGAGAACAATGCAAACAAATTGTAGAAATAATGTTATGGAACAAAATTGAAAATGCCAACAAGTAGTGATCGAAGAAAAACTGTAAAATTACTATAATAATAAAAATCACAATATATAATACCCTATAATTTAAATTATTAGTCACAAGTTTCTCATAAATCTATGAACTATATCAAGTCATTTAAAAAAGACACGGTATAAACTGAGGAACAGAGCATGGTTCAATGCAGAATAAAGGAACCGAAGTTTTAGCATAGAATCTGGTTAATGAAAACGTATAAACATTTACCTATAATTGAAACCTAATGAATAAAGCTACATAGATGATTTCGGGATTAATTATTAATTGGCTTTGCTGCTACATAAGAAAGAAATCGAGTTAATAGACGAATTTTAGGTAACGAGACAGTACTCCTAACCGATCTAGTTAATGAAAACCTAAGGGTAATTAGCTTATAGCGAAGCATAATAGATATCATATCAAAATCGAGTCAATTCCATGGATAATTGGTAATCCTCGTCGCTGTTGAATAGGCGAGGAAATCGATCTGGTTTTTTTCCCAGCGGTGTGAAAGAGAAAGTAGGGTTATTTAGTTTTGGGAAGAGGGAGGAAACAACGCATATGAGATATGCAATAGCGAAACAAAGAAAGAGGAAGGGTATATTTGGTACTTCAAAAGGACACCGTGTATATCTATTCAATGAATTTTGTTTATTAGTAGTAAAGATAATGGAGTTTAACTAATTTATTAAACTCAATTAATTATTTCAATTAATAATAATTAAAATTAATAGTCATGTTAATTAATGATATTTAATGTAGTTAGTCATTTTAAATAAAGATATTTGATATTTATTAATTATATTAATTAATGTTTGTTTTAAATTTAACAATTATTTTAACTAATGATTTTTGGAATTCAGTTAAATCATTTTAATTGATGATGTTTTATGATTGAATAAAGCATTTTAACAAATGATATTTTAATTAATCATTTTAACTAATGAGGCTTGAATTTAATTAATTCAATTAATTTATAATTATTTAAACTTAATTGGTTGTTCTAATTAATGGAATTTAAAATTATTTATCATTTTAATAAATGATGTTTGAGATGACTTATTCATTTTAACTAATGATTTTTTGAATTTAATCAATCTTTGTAATCAATGATATTTAAAGTTAGTTAATCGATTTAATAAAAGTGATTAAAGTAATTAACTAATATAACAAAATTGCTTTAATAAACTGATTTAAAGTTAATAAACTGGTTTAATAAAGATTTTTAAAGTTAATTTACTAATGACATAAAAGTGTTTGGAAATAATTATATACATTATTAAAGGTAATTGATTTGTTTGTTTAAAAGAAATTTTAAAATGTGACTAGTTATCTTTCGGGATAATTAATATTGTTTTAAAGTTATAAAATGGTATTTAAATTGTTTTATTATCTTTTGGGATAATCTCCTAGGTGTCGAACTAATGTTGGTTTAGGCCTTCGGGGTCGAGCACTTGGAAAGATTATTCTCTTAACGTTTTAACAATCAGTAACTAATTTAAAAGTGTTTTACCAATACAGAAATCAAGTACAAGTTCAGTTTTTTCTAAAAGTTAAAGTTCGATTTTGATAATTGAATAATAGTTCCATAAAAGATATCGCTAATATTGAAAGGATCTAGTCATGCATTTAACGCTAAACGTTGAGGCTTGGACTCGTTTCTATCTCAAAAGATAAAAGTGTCATCAAGGTGATGCCTAAAGGTACTACCTCAACTTTCCCGGCTTCATTTTCAGCCAAGAGATGGACTTGTTTGGAATCAACGAGCAGTGGTCAATATATGAAATTTAATTTCCATATATGATCATTTTAATTATCCTCGATAGTTTATTTATTAACTACTTGATTCAGCTTTCTTCATGGTGTGTTGTCACCTTAAAGACGATTTGCTGCTCTTTGAGCTTTGTTATCCTTTGTCGAAAATGACTAAATCCAAAGCGCAAGAAGAAGCTAAGATATGTGGGGTTGCTCCCATCAAAATGGTATTTTCATATCTCATCTAGTACGGATTCGGTTGTGCACTTAGATGTGGACATATTAGAATACTCGGTAAGGTCTGGTAGGGTCAGACTTGGTATTGTCCGAGAAGTGTCACAGAGTGTATGAGCTTCTCAAGAATATATTACTAGATATATACTTTAAAAGGGGTGCACCTTCCTTGTCATTTTTTGGAAAATTCCCTTTCCTTATTTGATTAGAAAACACTGAATCTGTTTTAGCTCTAAATTGCCACGAGTAGAGCCAAATCCTAATCACAACATTTAAGTACTTTATTCAGTCTGTTCTATCAAGTCTAGATTGTTACCTTATTTGGTCCATTTTATTAAGTTGGACTGTTTTCCTTGTTCTAACAATTCTGTCCAGTTTGGATTTTACTCGATTTATTTCCATTCTTTCAAGTCAGGTTTTAATATTAATTATGTTCATTTATGCTTGGATTTGTTTCTTAATATTTATTTCTACTCTTTCCTAATTGGATGTTATTCTTGTAAGGTGAAAACCCATTCCGTGCTAGCGGCATGGTCTCATAGAACTTTATACATTCCTCATTATTTAAGTTATCTCACGTTGGTATTTCCAGACTGATCGGAGTGTTATTTATTTGTAATGCTCGGGTCAAACCGAGTATTTTTCCAGATTCTTTGAAGCTTTGGAGCTCGTGGATGGGATCTAAAGATTCATCTATTGTAATATTCTATTTTTTCCACCGTATTATAAAGTATACCTATCGGCATTTTTAAGGTTAGGATTTTATAACTGTCCAGCCGATAAGGTTTGTTTTTAACTCTGATACACTCTGTATGTTTGCAGTAATAGTTTCTACTATCCTTGCTATATTATAAGTTGTCGATTCCGTTGTGAGATTATGTTTTCTCTATTCTTTGTTCTTTTCATTTTATTTACCCTAATAATATGCCCTTTTGTCAATTGGATGCACGACGTTGGAACAAAGTGGTAGCGTACGGTGTCGACTTTCGAGGTCATTGCAGCATGGTAACAGAGCGCAATTTTAAGCGAGAACCTCGGCTTTGGTAGGGTTTGGCTCATTAAAGATAGGGTATGCGACACCCTAGAGTGAGTTTGAGAGTATTATATATATACGAGATCATATTTGTTAATGTTATAAAAATGTATTATGTTAATTGATCTATTGAGTTTTTATGAATTCTTGTCGAGATGTGGAACATCACGACAGGGGTTCCTAAACACTTAAGAAGGCCAACGAACATGGTATTGAAACTTTTGAAAATTTGGCAAATTAAATATTTTTCTAGGATTATATTTTATATACATAAAGGAATAATTTTCAAAACTTTGTATAGTTATAAAGTGTGTTGATTCAAATTTGCAAATATATATATTTGTTATCACTATTGTTTGTTAAGTTATGCTTAATTTAAATAAGAAGCATCAACTATTATCTGTTAATTACTAAATTGTGCTCGATTTATTTAGGATCATTTATCCCTTTGATTAGAACGAAGCCTTTGCGAATTAATTTTCAAGATTTGACTATAAGGTTTTTGAAGAATATGATTAATTTAAAGAAATGACTTTATAAAATATTTTAAAAAAAACTTGAAAATGATTTTATGAAATAATTCATAAATAATTTTGTATTGAATAAAACACTAAGTGAAATAGAAAATTTTAAAGAAACTGATAAAATATAGAGTATAACTTTCCATTTTGCCCAAGTTAATTTGGATAATCTTCCAAGCAATAAGCAAAGGATAGAGAGCAAAATGTTACGCTTAGATAATCATCTATATTTTTGGACAATTAAGAAAGTTTTGAACCTAATTTTTAAAAAAATTGTTAGCCATTTGACATTAGAAACAATGTTAAGTGAAAAGTTTTCCCTTAGAGAATTTGATTGACTGTTAGTGTTAGTTTATTCCTTCATGGAATTTGATTGATTTGATCTAGTTGAATTGATCACTATCTATAAAGTTTAAACTTACAGACAAAGGATATTGAATTGTTTTTATTAGGACCTAAATCCTGATGATTTTGAGAAAGGAATTTCTTTACAGTTTTTGGGAAAGGAATGGTATTTATCCACTCTAATTGATGTTTTTGGAGGAACCGAAATAACACTGGATGCTCTATGTTGTTTTGATTCTAGAGTTTCACCGTACTTTATTAGGAGAAGTTCCCTTCTTATCATTTTGATTTTGATCTTTGATTTTTCTCGTTGGAGAAAATTGAAAAACATGAATTTTTGAATTGAAAAACCCGGGTATTTAGATCTAACTTTATCATTTGAAATAATTAGATGCATACACCAATTACGGAATATTCTCTATACTTTGTTGCATATGATTGAGATATGGATTTTTTACTGCATGTAGATTTATATCAGACTAGTTTTTGCATGTAGCGTTACATCATATTGCTTCCTTCAGTCTGATTTTTCTTTTAGATTTCACAAGTATAGGTATGGAAGAGGTTGCTATTTGATTCTTATGCACCTATATTTTCCAAGGGATAATAAAATACTCGCCAAAATATAAATCAAACGCAAAAGGTACGTAATAAATTTAGAAAATTTAAATTGGTTGGTGATTTTATGCCCTAGATATGGGAGGCCACTAGGCTTTTGTTTTCTTTGATTGGTTTGGAGCATGTAGAGGCGAATTATAGTTGTTTTGATCGAGCAAGGCAAAGGAGATGCTGGTGATATTTTTCAAAAAATTTAAGAGTGAGGAAATTTTTAAGAATTTTGGAAAATTTTGATAACTAAAAATTTGATTTTTGAGTTATAACTTGGAACGAATGGATATAAGAGAATTAGTTGGTATAGGTAAATGAATTTAAAAAAAGGTGGAAATTTTAGAATATATTCCAGCTAATTAGTTTGAAAATAAGTTTAATAACTCATTTTAATTAATAGTTATAGAGTTAAGGGTTTGGAAATATTTTCATCCTTAGGAATTTCGGGGATGAAATTCATTTAAGGGGGGGGGAAGAATATGACAACCCAAAATTTTGGTTATTTGATTTCAAATGTTTAATTTATTTTAAATATTAAATAATTGGATTTTTGAATTTAAAACTTATATTCAAATATAGGGAATGATTAAATACTTGATTTATGAAATTTAATATTAATTAAAGGAAGTTGAGTAAAATTAATATTGGTAAATTCAATTTGTAAATTTATTTACAAATATAAATAGATCGGATAAATATCGGTATTTGAATATTTAAATTTGTGCAGATTAGTGTATTTTATTTTTTGTTTACAAAAACAATAATGGCGGCTTGCTGTTATAATCTTTTTCCTTCATCTTCTGTTTCGCATCCTTCCTTCAAGATTTCCGCTCCCAAATTCAATTTGCAAAATCTTACCCAAACCATCGATCGAAACCTCGAAGATTAGAACGATTTTAAATGGAAATCGAATTTTTGTTTTAGATGTGAAGATGTTTCGCACTTTGCTTTCGTTGCTTCAGATGCAATCTTTTCGGTCATAAGAAGAATGGTTGTTTGAGGAATTTGAAGGACTCGGATGTAAGAAACAAAAATCAGCTAAGTATCTCTAACCATGGTTTCCATTTTCTTTTGAAAAGCGTGAAACTTAAGCATGTATTACTGGATCAATTATAGGTTCAAAGATTTTAGGGCATCGAGCTTTTGGAGGATCTTTTTAAGCATTTTAATGTTGTTAATTCTATCAATATATGTTTGAATTATAAAAGTTATCCAAAAGTTAATTCGAATGCTGGCAGTTCCAAAGTTTTAAAGTTATCTAAGATTAGATCAAATGATGTGTGTTTAGATGGGCTATTGTATATGAATACTAATGTCTTGGGGAAGCGGATCATTCACTCGTCGACTCAATTTTTTTAGATCCAATTGTAATGAATCTCATTTCAAAATCTCTATTCCATGAGGCAGCTTCAGGTTGTGACAATCAAGAGCAAATGTTTGATCATGATTTGGATAATTTTGTTTACATTAATGATAGAGGTTGTAAAATAAATAAAGGCAGTAAGTCGAGTTTTGTAATCTCTACCTCAAAAAGAGTTGGTAGTTTAATTGATTTGGAAGATTCGGGTTTGAATTTAGTGAAGAGTTTGGATGTTTCTTGTGATAACATAGGCGATACCATTTCATTGAATGAAGATTTTGTTCGTGTTGCGGGTGATTGCTCTGTAGGTTGGATTGATTCATTTTCTAATTGTTCTATTGTTTTAAATGAATTAGAAGTTTCGATTTGAATTCAATGATGGCTTGTTCAGTCATGAAGAAAGTAAATGGTGTTGAATTGTTGGAAGGTTCAAAGTGTTTAGTTGTTTCATGTTTAGATGTTGACTGTGTGCGCAAAGAAGATACACGGTCGAGATTTTTAAAAGCAAGACTGTATGATCACAGTGTAGTGTTATTATACAGTTCAGTAACTGGTGCACCTAGATTTCTGGTAGTTCGTGAAGTGGATAGGTTTTTGGGTAACTCTTGCTATGGAGTGACTAGCTTCGGTGAGTTGATTTCGGTTTCTGATAAGATTGTGGACAAGGAAAAATCTATAGCAAGGGCCTTGTATGTTGTCTTTGGGCCAGATCTTGATAATGAGAATAACAAAATGGGGATTTTATGTCAAAACAAAGTGTGGAAAAGCCTAATGGGATGGATTTGGCGCAAAATGTTCAAAAAAGGATAGTGGCTTGTTTTTGGTAGATCTTAGTTCAACTTCGATTGGAGAAGTCGGTCCTGAACAGTCTTTTATTTTCGTATTAGAGGATTTAGATTTATATTGTACTACTGCCCTGCAGCTGTAGGAAGACTTTCACATTCTTCTTTCCATGCTCGTGATTCCACTCATGCATCCAAATCCAGTAGAAGAAATAGAAGGAGTTATTCAGAAGTTAATATTGGGAGAAGTCCTCAATTAAAGCTTATAAGTCTTATGCTTGAGTGATGATGGTTTTTTGGGGAGTTATTTTGGTGATTGTTGTTTTTTGTGACTGTTTATTGCTCAAGCGGACGTAGTACGTTATTTTGAGGTTTTATTAGATATGATTGTTGAGGTTGAGGTTATGGAAGTTGTTATTGAAGGCTGCTCATCTCTTGGACACTTTTTGGGTATCGGATTCTTGTTTGAGTGGATTTTTTAGAGAGAATCTTTAGTTTCATAAGCTTTTGGGAGTTTTTTGTTATTTTTTTTCTTTTTTATGGGGGTATTTTTCCTACCTACCAGGCTTGTTGGCGGCACTTTACCATTGGTGATATATATATATATATATATATATATATATATATCTGTGTGTGTATGTGTATTCATGCGTGCTCTCCTCTACTTTATAGGATCACATATTTCTCTCAAAAGAACATTTAAATCTGTGTAAATTGTCATTTCGGAGGACAGTCTCAGATTTCGAAAAAACCAGTTTCATTGGAACCGTAATAGTGAGTTATATTATGCCATCAAATTTCAAAGCGATCGGACATATCGTTTGGTCGTGCGAGTTCAAAATGCGTATAAATTAATATCAAAAATTTAATATTATAATTTTGTTTAGAAACCTATCTTCTGATAAGGTCGAATTAGGTCTCAAAACTAGTTCCATTATGATTGAAATAAGGATATAACATATAGAACGTTAAGCGGCATGCCTCGTTTGGAGTTCGAGATTTTTGGGTATGTTTTTTGAATGTTTTAAAATTTAAAATAATATGTATATATACATACATATATACATACATACACACACACACACACACACACACACATATATATATATATTCATTTTATTGTGCCATGGTGCCTTACCACTAGCTCATACCCATCTTTTCAGGTCCATACCCCTTATGTATGCCCATACCCTCTGTTCTCTATATAAACAATGTCTGTATACAAAAACAGTGCTTCTCTTTTGAAACATGAAATTCAAAAATCGAAATATGGTGATATACACATCTAAAAATCATGAAACGAGTTTTAAAAATCTCAACTCGAAGGGATCTTCAAATCCATATGCCTAAGAGAAGTCGCGGCTACTATTTTAAAAGCTCGACAATGTAGTCAAACTAGGTTTTACGGAGTTTGTGGTCTTCGATTCGCTATACGGAGCATAGATTTGGCTTCTGGGCAGCGAAATGCAGCTAGACGTCGAGTTTCGAGGTATGCGGTCAAATTTTGGGAAAGGCAGCATTTTTGGCTCGCGACCAGTGATCCTCCAGGTCGCGATGCTTGGGAAGCCACCATTCTCGATTTCATGGTGTTGATTGCGTAGAGGAGGAGAAGGGGGAGTGTTTGTCGTAGTTTGATCGAGTTTGCGGTGGAACGTGGTGGCATTGGGCCATGTGTGCACACGGCGTGCACTGCCATTTTAGTGCATCACTGTGCAGATTTGGGGATGGAGATGAAGAAGGGGACGTAGAGGTAAAAGTGTAAATATAGTTTAGTTGTTCGATTTTTTAAATTTAAATTTATCGATAACTTCTAAAATGTATATCTCGCTCATACGACATCAGATTCGAACACTGCTTTTTTCGTTAGACTCGTGTCATCGGGTGTTCACGATGGAAGTGGTTTAAATGGATTTGGAGCAAGCAAAAATGTAGGTTAAAATTGGATGACCATTCGGTTTTAGTCCAAATCGGAACGTTTTGGCAAAAAAGAAAAATCAATGCGAATTTAACTCACATTTGTTTTTATTATAGCATGTCTATGATATTAAAAACATTTATCGATTGCTTGGATGATAAATAAATCATGCTTGTTTGGCTAAATTTCCATTTGGAAAATGGATGACATATTAATTTGATCATTATAAACCCATATGATTATATATATTATTCATAACCATTGTTTTGCAGGAAAAATCTATTTGGAGACCCAAAAAGGGGTTTCTCGCCAATAAATTATTTATTTTCATCTTTATGTTGTTATAATTAAATTAAATCCTAATATTCCATTTAACTTGTTAATTGTCGTTATAGCGATTTCGTTATATCGTCATTCGTAAAATTTCATCTCCAAAACACTGTCGTATGAACATAAGCTTGTGTTTCCACTAAATAGAATATTAAGATTTAATAATCATTTGGATTAATGATAATTTAAAAATAATTAATCATTGTAACTAATGATTTTGAGATTAGTTAACCAATTTAATAAATGATTTTTAAAATTGGTTTATATTTAGATTTTATTAATCATTTTTTCTAATAAAGTTTTATGCTTAATTAATCGTTTTAATTAATGATTATTTGAGTTAATGATAATTGTGCTTAGTTAATTCTTTTAATTATTGATAATGCTGCTTAATTAATTTATTGAACTTATTTAAATATTTTAATTAATAATATTTGAAATTAATAATCATTTAAATTATGATATTTAAAAGTAATTAGTCATTTTAAATAATGATATTTGAATTTTATTAATCATTTCAATTAATGATTATCATAAATTTAACTAATTGTTTTAACTAATGATATTTGGAGTTTAGTTAAATCATTTTAATTGATAATGTTTTATAATTGAATAAATCATTTTAACAAATGATATTTTAATTAATCTTTTTAACTAATGAGGCTTAAATTTAATTAAGTGAAAATAAAGGACACATCCCTAGAATCAAACTTAATACACAAAACATCCTCCTAAAAAAATGATATAAACTACATCCTAATTTTCAAATACTCCAAATTTATTTTCTAAAATACCCATTTATCCATTGCATTCTTCATACGTGCATCCTATTCTCACGTGCATAATTAAATTTTGCACCTCATTTAACTATCAATATTTAAAACGCAATATCTTTCTATAGAAACGACGGAATAACAAACCGTTTTCACCATTAAATCGAAAATTTTAATACATTTGTAACGTGTGGCATTGTGCATATGTAAAAACAACATATGGTATGATTGTAGTCAATTCTGCAATTATATGCAATAATTGCAAACAATTATGCAATTATACGCAATAATTGCAGAAAAGTCTACAATTATATGCAATAATTGCAGAAATGTCTGCAGTTACATGGTATAGTTACAGACATTCAGTAATGATATGCAATAGTTGCAGAAATGTCTGCAATTATACGCAATAATTGTAGAAATATCTGCAATTATATGCAATAATTGCAGAAATGTCTGCAATTATATGCAATAATTGTAGAAGTCTCTGCAACAGCTGCAGAAATGTATGCAAGTATATGAAATAATTGCAGAAATATCTACAATTATTGCAGAAATGTCTGCAATAATGGCAGAAATTTTCTACAGTTATACGGTATGACTGTGACAATTCTATGATTACTTGGAATAATTGCAGAGTTTTCTACAACTATTTGACATAATTGCGTAAAATTATGGATTTATATGAAATAATTGCATAAAAGTCTGCGATTATTCCATATAGTTGCACAAATGTTTGCAATTATATGGAATAATTGCTGACATTTGAAGAAAAATCGATGATACTCAAAAATTGCAGAATTCTCTGCAAATATATGGAATAATTGCAGCCTTACTGTAAATATGGTTTTTTGGTATCAACAATGGATCTCATTTTAAAAATCATATTTTTTTTTTTTTTTTGGTGAAAACAGTATGTTGATCCGATGTTTTTATAGAAAATTATACATGTTTGAAATATTAAAAACGTAAAGGGTACTGGGGTCCTTTTGCACACGCGGATTTGAAAACAGGGACTGGCAATGTAAATTTAGTTTGGGGAGAATGTTTTTCTTTTCTGAAACTTAGCAGGGATGTGAGCCAAACTATCCCTTTAATTAATTCAATTAATTTATGATTATTTGAACTTTGTTAGTTGTTTTAATTAATGAAATATAAAATTACTCATCATTTTAATAAATGATGTTTGAGATGACTTATTCATTTTAACTAATGATTATTGAATTTTATTAATCTTTGCAATTAAAGATATTTAAAGTTAATTAATCAATTTAATAAAAGTGATTAAAGTAATTAACTAATATAATTATATTGCTTTAATAAACTGATTTATAATTAATAAACTGATTCAATAAATATTTTAAAGTTAATTTACCAATGTTATAAAAGTGTTTGGAAATAATTATCTATTTTATTAAAGATAATGGATTTGTTTATTTAAAAGAGATTTTAAATATCGTTAGTTATCTTTCGAGATAATTAATATTGTTTTCAAGTTATAAAAAGGTATTTAAATTGTTTTATTATATTTTAGGATAATCTACTGAGTGTCGATCTGTTGTTGGTTTAGGTCTTCGTGATCGAGCACTTGGAAAGATTATTCTCTTAATGTTTTAACAATCAGAAACTAATTCTGAAAGTGTTTTACCAATATGAAAATCAAGCACAAGTTCTGATTTTTTTTTAAAAAGGTTAAAGTTCGATGTCGGTTATAGAACAATAGTTCCGTAATCGATATCGCTTACATGGAAAGGATCTAGTCATTCATTTAACACTAAACGTTGAGGCTTGGACTCGTTTCTATCTTAAAAATTAAAATTGTTGTTAAGGTGATGCCTAGAGGTAACACTACCTTAACTTGCCCGGCTTCATTTTCAACTGAGATAAGGCTTGTTTGGGATCAATGAGTAGTGGTAAATATATGAAATTTAATTTCCATATATGATCATTTTAATTATCCCCGATAGTTAATTTATTAATTATCGGGTCTAGCTTTCTTCATGGTCTATCGTCGCCTTAAAAAGCAATTTGCTTCTCTTTTAGCTATGTTATCCTTTGTTGGAAATGACTAATCTCAAAGCACGAGAGGAAACCAAGCTATGTGGGATTTCTCCCATCAAAGGTTATTTTGACATATCATTTAATTTGGATTCGGTTATGCACTTAGATGTGGAATATTCGGATACTCGGTAAGGTCTGGTTGGGTTCGGCTTGGTATTGTCCGAGAAGTTTCATGGAGTATATGACCTTCTCGGAAGTATTTTAGTAGAGGTATACTTCAAGGGGGTGCACCTTCCTTGTCATTTGTTGGAAAATTTTCTTTCCTTATTTGATTCGAAAACCATGAATCTATTTTAGCTTTAAGTTTCCACGAGTAGAGCCAACTCCTAATCTAAGTAATTTTTTTAGTCCATTCTATCAAGTTTGGATTGTTACCTTATTTAGTCCATTCTATCAAGTTGGACTGTTTTCCTTGTTCTATCCATTTTGTCCAGTTTGGATTTTACTCGGTTTATTTTCATTCTTTCAAGTCTACTTTTAATATTAATTATGCTCATTTATATTTGGATTTATTTCTTGATATTTATTTCTGCTCTTGCCTATTTGGATTTTATTCTGTGAGATGAAAACCCATTCTGCGTTAGCCTACGTTAGTGGCGTGGTCTCATAGAACTTTATACATTCCCCATTATTTGAGTTATCTCGCGTTGGTATTTCCAAACTGATCAGGGTGTTATTTGTTTATAATGCTTGAGTCAAACCGAGTATTTTTTCTAGGCCGTCTTTGAAGTTTTGGAGATCATGGAGGGGAGCTGAAGATTCACCTATCATAGTATTTTATTTTCCACTGTATTATATAGTATACATATTGGCATTTGTAATGTCAGGATTTTATAATAGTCCAGCTAGTATGGTTTTTTTTAACTCTGATATACTATGTATGTTTGGAGTGACGGTTTCTATTGTCTTTGTTATATTATATGTTGTCAATTCCGCTGTGAGATTTAGTTTCTCTGTTCTTTATTCTTTTCTTTTTGTTTACCCTAATAATCTGTCGTTTTATCGATTGGTTGCATGACATTGGAACAAAGTGGTAGCATTCGGTGTCGACTTTCGATGGTAAAAAAGGCAGGTTGTAATAGTTGACTATTATTTGTTGATTATTGATTTTGCTCGACTAGTTTACAAGCAGTTTTACCTTTTTAGTACATGGGTTAGGCAAATAGTATTTTGGGGAGTATTGAAATAAACACCTTGTGAATTTAGTTTCATATCTTGACTATAAGGCATACGTTGATAAAGTTTGGTTAGAAGTTAAATTTAAAATAGGTTTTTATTATATTCTAAAGGAAAGATAAGGTATTTTGTTAATAAATATTTGTGAAAATACTTTATAAAGAAAGTGAATTTATATAAATATGGTTCATAAACAAAGAGGATTTAAAATAGGTTTTGAGCACTTCAATCACTGTGTCTTTGAAAATGATTTTTTGAGATTTTGGAAAATAATAGCACTATTATTTGAAAATATTCATTAATATTAATATTTTGTAAAGATTTTTTAGATTTGTTCGAGTTTAAGGTTACTCTCGGAATCATTGAGTAAATTCGAGAACAAGGTATTTTTATGTTATCTAGTTCAAGGGCTCAGTGGTGACAAAAAATGGCAAATGATGTATTTTTGTTGGTAAGCACTTCTCATGGACCCTTTTCCATGGTATCATTTTTACATTACTCGATTTATATGTATATTTTTATAGTTACAAAGTAAAGTATGTATTTGGGGAATAGGTTTATGAAATTAAGGTCATGATACTTAGTACTATTACATGAAGTATTTAATACCACGTTGAAACGATATGGTTGAGTCCCAAAAGTATGATCGAGTGTATTGAACTCACTTTTGTTGCTTTAAAATAATTTTGGTGATGACTGCAGCATCATCGGTGTTCAATTTCCAATTTCAAAGTGGGGGATGCTACAAAAATAGTTTGGTACAGAGTAGTTATGTAAAATAGATTTGACGTAGATCTTGAAAATTTGATTTGATGCAAAAAGATATATTATATATTATCATTATTATTTAAAATGGTTTGTAATAAAATTTGATGTTTAATTCTAAAATTATCCTTAAAAGAGGTTTGAGATCAAATATAGAGTAGTTTAAAAAGGGTCGTTTTAAGTAATACAAGTTTTCTTATAGAAAAGTTTGTTTGTATGCTATATAGGGTGCTAGGGTGGTGGTGGCATAAGCCAAATAATCAAGAAACCTTTTTTTCCTTTAAAAAAAGCATGTCTAGTTAATAAATGAATCTTTGATAAGTTGTTTTATTGACGCATGTGTCCTATGCATTGGGACAGTATAATGTATGCATCATTTTATGATATTATTGTTTGATAGTCTTCATTCGTTAGAATGAAATGGATTTCAGCGATTTTGGATAGCCTAAAATTTTTTCATTGTCATGGAACTTAAAGTTACGTGTTTTTGGAAATATAAAGAGGAATGTAGATAGCACTTTAATTGAGAATGTCGAAATTCAGAATGAATTTTAAATTGGTTCGAACAACCATGTTAGTTATCATTCGATATTATTGGGCCAAATAAAAAATGTCTTTACCTTAGGGTTGTCTAAGGAAAGTAGACTCAGGCCTTGATTTTTGATACTAGTGTCTTGCCCTTCCTAGCTACTTGCCTAACTTAATGGTTAAAGAATTCAAAAGGTTGACCTCGTTATATGCCTAGATTTAGTTTGGGCCTTCATTTGAATTTTAGAAAGTAAAATAAATTAAATGTTTAGTATATACTCTTAGGGCGTAGTAGAGTATTATAAAAGTTATAAATTGAGTTATGTTTTATGAAATGATTAATAAATGATTTTAGTATCGAATAAGAGATAGTATTTACATAAATGGATGTGACTGAAGAGTAGTTGGGGTAGTTAAGAAACCAATAGGATAAGTACATAAGATATAAGTAGATCATTTTATTCGTATAACTATCATTGATCCGGGATCCGAGTATATGATTTCTAGGTGATTTGCATTGGTCCGAACAAGCATTTTTCATTCGATTCTCGATGATGAACACTTGATACGAATTCTTGATATGATCCCGAGGATTTCTATCATTGTAACATCCCAAAATTTATTATTTTAAATTTGGTAACTTATTTGAACTTTTGAAATTTAATTTGAAAAGTTTCAAAACAGATAAAATATGTGTTAATTTATATGAATAAAACTTCAATTTCTTTTGATTGAAGAAATAAATGTTTTAAAAAAATCATTTGAATTTAAAACTTATATATATTTGAATATATATGTATATGTGCATATATGAGTGGATTTAAATTTATATATATATATATATATATTGAATTTAAATTTAAATTTTAAGTAAATGCTTAAAAATAATTTGAATTTATAAAAATATATTTATGTAATTTATTTGATATGTATTTAATTTCAAATCATTCTCTTTTAAATAATATGTGTTAATATAAAGCAAAACTAGATTTGTATGTATGTATATTATGCAAAACATGACAAGTTGTGTATGCATGAAAATAACAGCAAGACTAAAGTAAATATTTATATGTGAATTGTGTATGCAGGCAAAAAAATAATAAAACAAAGTGTTTATGTACAAATAAAAAATATATAATAATAATAATAAGTATGTTTGTTGTGAGTTTGTATGTAAACAGGAAGATAGTAAAAACAGAAAAAGTATGCATATACAAATCAAATGGATTTTCATGTAAACAGGAATAGGGACATAAGCATTAAATAACATCTTCTCAAGCACAAATAAAATCATTTCAGTCTCCAAAAAGAAAAAAAAATCTCTGACCCAATTTGTTATACCAGAAGCCTACCCTGTAAAACTATTTCTATATATGCAATGCATCTTATTCTAGTTCGTTCAAATAAAACATAGAAAAGCCATAAAGAAAAGGAAGAAAAATAAGTAAAACATCACTATTCTTATAAACTCAAAATCATTCAAATAAAAACAACAAAAAAATAGAAAAGTGATTCAGGAAAATCAAAACTGCAGCCTTCAAACAACAATTGCTCTCTGTTCAAACTTTGCCATGTGAGTAAAACGAAAACTTTTAAGACTTAAGTTTAATTAAATCTGTGTGTATGATTCATTATGTTTGCATATGTATTTGTTTATATAGTTCTGTGTTCATATATGGGTATTCTGTAAGTTTGAATATAAAGTTTTTTGTAGTTACAGAGTTAAGCAGATAATCAAAATGCAAAATATCTTCATTCAATCCTTTATAGGCTTACATTTTAAAAAAAATAAGTTGTTTGAACATGGATCAAGATATGAAAATTTGTTTTAGACATGTTAGTGAAGTATGTCAATTGGAAATTGGATTTACAGAGCAATAAATAATTTCATGTTGAATTCTAGTATTTTAAATTGCTAATTCAACTACATAGCTTGAATCTACATACAAAAGTAAGATTTTTAAAACAAAAATGGGAATTTTCAGTTGAGTGTACAAAGATCAGTTCGTAAATGAACCGAAACAATGTTTTAATCAATTTCTGTTAACTGAAGAATTTTTAGATGTTAAAATTTTGTATAAAGCTTTCTTGACCCTTGTTGATTTCAGGAAAATTGTTAGAAAAATTTTCTATTGCAAGAGATGGGAGAACGAAGTAAAACTAGGGTTTAAGGATAGTGAAAATGGCATTTGGGTTTTGGGCTCTTGCACACTCATCAATGCATCGAGTGTGGCCAGATTTGGAGGGGTGTACTAGAGACATAGATGGAGGCATGGACGGAGGCGCTGCGGTTTCGGTGGTCGGCGTGAGTGTGACGGGGCATTTTGGGTTTGGTGTGTTTGAGTTGCAGTTTCGAAAGGATGGGTAAATTTCGATTTCGAGATTTTGATTCGAATTGAGTTTTGTTTTCAAGTGTAGGGGGTTTTCTCGACTTTTTGGTGATGACGCGGTTCGCCAGAATGCTGGCGAAGTGCCGTGCACGTGCATGGTGCCGTGTAGGCATCAGGTGGTCTTTGTGGTGAACGACTCAAGTTATTACTCGAGAAAGATGGGGGGTTGCACAAGTGAAACCATGGGTGTGTGAGCATATTTACGAGTTACTGCAGTTTAAAACTTAGCTAAAAAAACAGAAGAGTAGAAGAAGAAGAAAATTGGAGGAGAAGAAAGAGAGGGGGACTCGGGAAAAGGGTGAGAGGAACTCGAGTTTTTACTCGAGTAAACAAGGGGAATTGCTCGGGTTGATTCCCAAACCTGCAAAATAATAATAGTAAGTTAAGTAAACTATTTAAACAAATTTAACTGGTGATGACTAATTAATGTATGAAAATTTAAGTCAATACTTTATTACAAGTTAATGAATTAAGTAAATACTTAATAAATTTTTAAAATCCAATTAATACTTTAATTAAGTGGTTAATGTAAAACAAGTGTTGAAATTTAGTTAACATTAAAGTTTTCTAAGTTAGTAATAAATTGATTTCAAAGTTTAAGGAAGACTTTTAAAATGTTAATTAAGATAAAGAATTATTATTAATTAATTGTTTAAAAAGGGTAATTAAGAATGGTTAATTAATATAAAATTGTAATTAACTAAGTGATTAGAGACTAATCAATTTGTAATTAAAGATTGGTTAATTAATAATCAAACGTTCAACTAATTTGTAATTAAGAATTGTTAATTAGATAATTAGAGTTAATTAATTCATAATTAGTAGTTAATTAAGATAATTAATTAAAGATTAATTAACTCATGTAATTAATTAAGGATAATTAATTAAAGGTGAGTTGAATAAATAAAGGTTAATTATTTAATAATTTAAAAGTCGGTGAATTATAATTAAAGGTCAATTAACTTATTATTAGTGGTTAATTAATAAATGATTAAAGAATAATTAATCAAAATGATTTATAATTTGTTATTGTTAATTAACCAGGATTAGTAATTCATAAGTAATTAATCTGATTTGAATTAATCAGACAATTAACAGATCTTAATTATGAATGTTTGGATTCTATTGGATGATTGAATTGATTGATATCCCTGATTGTGATACTCCGCGTTGATTTGAGCTGTGTTTAATGTAATTTATTATCTGTGATATATATATGTGATTTGTGAATAAAAGATAAGCGTTATAGTTTATACCGCTTATCAAATATAGTGTTGTATTTGAATTTGTACTGATTGATGATGTCGCACTTTTATTGTGTAAAACCCCTGGATCACACTTATACACACACAAATATGTATTGCACGTGGAAATTGGTTAAGTCACAAATTTTAGAAAATAATTATTAAATCAAATTTTGGAACTCAAATAGTTTTGGAAATGGAATTGAGTTAAATATAAAAAGCTTTTGAAAAGGGATTCCAAAAATAAAAGTTATTCTCAATTACTTGGTTGAGTTTTGAAATTTGGATAATTTGATTTAAATTAGAATTCAATATATGAAATTGAATTCTATATTCGGTATTTATGATTTAAAAACGGTATACAAGTTATATGGGTTTTAAACCATTTTTAAAGTGTTGTTTTGTGATTTGAATTAACCCACGGTTTTTAACTTGTATAAACAAAATCGGAGTTTTCCAAAATAAAACTATTTTTTTCAAATAATAAAAGCTTTCACATAAGTAATGAACTTCCAACTTGTGTTAAAAGAATTTCAAGTTTAAAATGAAAATGGCCCTCCAAGTTATGACTAAATCTTTGGAAATGGGTTTGAAAGTTATAAGTTAAATCTTGATTTAAAGATTTAAATGAATTAATCCAATTGAAATGGAAATTGTTTTAAAATCCATGAATGGATCTTTGTGAAACGGGGTGAACTTTGTGAAATGAATCATTTTATTTAAAAGATTTGAAATGTAATTGGTTTAAACCATTTGGAAGAAAGATTTGAATTTTAAAGTCATGACTTAACTGAAATCCCATATCCATATGTTTTTTAATTTTGCGCTCATTATTCGGTTTAGCCGGGAGAGGACCTTCGTGTCATATAACCCATTCTGAATAATGATACAACGTTATGGATAGCATTTGAAGACCGGTGGTGAAGACCGGGTATTTGCGAGAATGATAGGATGACCTATCAATCGTCTTTGCACTGAGTAGCTACGGTATAGAGATTTCCTAAGTGATGGGGAGTCCGATCGAGATTGTGAATATCCGGATTGCAAGGGCTTCTTTGAAAGTGCATTCGATTCTATTCGAACCCGGAATAGACTTGTATGGATGTGTGTCTGACGTTACACTTTGAGATGTAAAGCTTGTTTCTATCAAATACATTTCTGTTTGGTGGCGGAGATTTATTCTCTTATCTTAACACCCTTCTCTGAGATGTACGAGCTCAGAGGTTATGTGGTTGATGGTTACTAGTGATACATTCCCAATTTGGTAATGTGGCACACGAAGTGCTGCTGATCATTTGTTGATCAAAGCATGGCTTTGTGAAAACGCGTAGCTTTGTGGACGAGACCTCATCGAGCCTCACAAACCGGTAATGGTCGAAACAGGAAAGATGCGGCAAGGTTTCAGGGGTAGCTCCCCTAGGGTATGTCCATTCCTTCTGGAAAAGGGTGGTATCATGGTATGGAGCCCAAATACTTACTCATGTGGACACTATAGTATACTTATTACTGTGTGATGTTGTTGGCGTAGAGGATCCTCGGATAAAGGTCGCAAATGACTGGGGATGGCATATCTTACGTTTTACTTCCCGGGAAGGGGGTAACCGGCCTTATGTTGGCAGAGAGCCGGGTAGGTTCTCGGGACGTCCCTCCAGAGGCATACCCATGTGGCAGTAGGAAGTTCCTTAGCCTGACCATTTGTTGGAAATCCAATCATCCAGTACGAGCCCTTTACGATTGCAGTTGTATTACCTGCCACACCAAGTGGTAGCTATAGTAGGCATAGTATAATGGTACCTATGCTGGCTAAGATTAATGTTGTACTTTCGAAGTGTTTTCCACTATGCACTAATAATAATATCAAAAAGGATTTTGCATAGTAAGCATGTTTGACTATCATAAGGGGAAATCTCCCCCAAGTGTGCGATTGCATGGTGTGTGTGCCGGGAGGCCTTATGGTAGTTTCATTTTCCAAGAAGCATTGCGGGCTTCAAATTTTAATTCTTTTGTTTGTTTTAAAAAACCAAATATTTTTGTTTGCTCACACCAGTCCCATGACTGACTCGGAGTTTATTGTTCCGTTCCTAAACTCTGGGTGCCCACAATTTTCCACACGGGCAGTCTAGAGTTTGGTTTTTAAGATAGTCAGGTAGTAGGTATCGTTTTCGTAGCCTTCAGCTTTCTGTTTGATACATTTTGGAGTCTGTGGAGTCCACGGCCTGCACTTTCTTAGCTTTGGGCAACCTTGATGATGGATCGGGCTTGAAGTTTTGGAGCTCTAGCTTTGGAGTTTTGGATTGGAGTGGCAGTATTAGATTCTGCAAAGACTCATATCATATTGTGTGATGTTCTGCTGTATTTTGTGTTGTATATTCTCTGATGTTGATGATTATCACTGTATCAAATTGATGTATCAGACATTGTATTCATGTTGTATCAATGATATCATCTGTTATATCCGCTGTGTTATTTATCATCCAATGTTGTTGCAAGCTCCGGCGATACGAATTTGACGTTGTTTGTCGGACATCGAGTTCGGGTCGTCACAATTTGGTATCAGAGTTAAAGGTTGAGTAAGAACTTTAGCTACGGAGTGTAACACATTAGATGGCTCATTACACTACACCACAAAAGGCTTTTAACAGCGTTTGATAAACGCTGTAATATGATACAACAGCGTTATTAGAAACGCTGTATAACGACATGCTGTCGTATATACATAACTTACAACAGCGTTTCTATAAACGCTGTTGAAACATCTCTGTGACAGCGTTTATTACGAGCTGTCAATAATATTTTTTACAGCGTTTCAGACGTGCTGTCGAAGATGTTCAAATTCTACTTTAACTGTTTACAACAGCTTTTTCTAAACGCTGTTATTGAATCATCAACAATTTCGACAGCATGTTAAAAACGCTGTGATTGAATCATCAACTATTTCGACAGCATGTAAAAAACGCTGTTATTGACAATTTCAAGATAATTACAGCACGAAATAAACGCTGTTGTTTCTTCATTGACAGCATTAATTAAACGTTGTCTTCTATTTATATAACAGCTTTAATATTCCACTCTATTTTTGAATATTCCAAAACTATATTTTAAGCATATTCAAGCAACTAGTATATATAACAGGTTCTAATAACTATTAATTGGTTACATAAACTAGTTAAGACAATATTAATAAACAAAAGACATCCATAAACCAAGTTTCAATAATATCCATAAACAAAAATAACAAAGTAAACTATTGACATACAAAACCACATACCATCCAATTGACAACTATTTACGTACATTTCATACGTCTGCAGTTCTCCCCTGTAGTTCATCCTACCACTGCTTCAACCAATTCATTACTAATTCTTCACTGTTTTATTGTTTCTGCTCATTACTATTTCTTCCAATAATAACCAACACTTTCCATCACCCATACAGCTATAGCTTCCATACTTCGTCTTCGAACAACATCCACTAATCCCTGTCACAGTGCCACATAAACCACTGTTCTTATCACTGCTACTAACAGACTTCTGCATCACTACCCCCTAACCACTAAAAACAAAACTTCAACCACACAAACTTCAACTTGCTGCAACTGTGCTCCTCTTCAACAATTCGACAGCATCCATACACTATTGAAGCAACACATACCATTTCCCAATCATCCAAACACCTCTGCCTATATGCGAAAAGCTTCCATGCTATCTGCTTTCTCCCACAAAATCATCACAGCCTTCATACCACCAGAGAACTTCAACACCACCACTGCTTCATTAAAACCACTTCTGCATTTCTGCATTTTGCACTGTTACCACAATATCCTCCTTACCCTCTGTTAACTTGCATCAACTCCCCTATGCCTCTACACACAAATCTGCCATCCTCTTCCTTCTTACTGCAGATCAACAACCACTACAACATCTTCCATCCTGTCACATACAACATAGCACAACATTGCCATCTCTGTCAACCCAGCATACAAACTTCCATCACTTGCAACAACTTCGACTACAGCTCACAGTTTACTCTTCTGCCCATTACTGTCAAACAATCAACCTACTGCCACTCCACATACCATCAACACTTCAATACACACCAACACATCAACCTGCAAACCATACTTACCATCACACTTCCCATCATTTCACTTCTTACCATCATCACAGCAGCACTTCTTTTCTTCATCACTGCACATCAAACTTGTTGTACCATCACCTCCTGCTATCTACAGTTAGCAATTTGACAACTTATTTCAATCTTCGTATAATATAAGCAATTAAAAATATATCAATATAACAAATATCAAGACTCACTATTAGTCTGAGTCTCTTCTGAACTTCAACAGCGAGAGCATCACCACGGGACTCACTATTAGCAAGATACATTGAGCAATGTTTGCTAAGCATCTCATACTCTAATTCACTAAATATTTTACTAATGATTCGGAACAACTGAGTATATACATAACATGCTATAGATATATTAATATAAACTTGGAAATTTTATTTAAAACTAAATTCTTTCCTCCTTGCTTTCAGATCTATTTAACACTAAGTAAACCACTTCTCATCGGATAACAACTATAAAGAGACAATGATAGATGTTTAAGTGTATAAGGTATTAAGTGTGTTTGAGGTTTAGAAATCAAGCCCGACCAGTATCCAAGCTTAAGCCAATTTCTGATATGAAAAGTAATGAAACTAATTTAACATCGGGTAACATCAGATCTATTGCAATTATTTAAATAATACATTGAAGTATAGTTTCAATAAAATTCTGATATAAGCTTGGGAGATCATAACAGTAATCTTATTTTTATTTTTACTTTATAAGAGCGAGTCTCAAAATATCAACTTATGATTTAAATATTGACAGAAACCATGCAATTCAACATGCTAGCATGCTACCACATTTACCGATGAGTACAGACCTTAAGCAAAATATTATCAAACTGGTCTTCTTTCGTCTACAATAAGGGAATTGTTAATATTTAGAATATTAAAACAATTGTTCAGACTTCAACATTATTGGCCAGAAAGAGTTGTTCTATACCAAAGGACTGGCTACCTGACCATGTCCTATGTACTGCTTATAGGATTTTCTATAATATATAAAATGCACGTTAATTTCGTGATTGGAAACAAAGAGTTTTTTTCACGGGTTGAATAAATTATAAACCTTCCATGTACAAGGAGAGTGATTGAATTGAATAGGTTTGATCAATTCAATGAGTTGTATGTGAAGTTGTAAACGTTTAAAGGTACCGCACTAGCTATACTTGTCTTTGAAACTTTTAGATTTCACCAGTTAGAATTAAAAATTTCTTTTCTATTTCTTTCAAGATGACAGAAGTCATAAATAATTAAATACAAACGAGGGATAGTTGAGTGACAATACTAAAACTACACGCTAATATAAACGACTTCAATTCTGAGCAGGGAACGAGGCAGAATTTCTTGCCTCTACCTGCATCTAATCAAAATTTAACAGGCAATTCAAAATTAATGCTAGAGGTTAACCTGTTGCAGCAAACCAGCTAATGAATGGCAGAGTAGAAATACCTAAATATGCTAGAAAAATAAATTCAGGTTTAGAAGAAATACCTAAATATGCTGAATAAGTCTAAATTTTTTCTAAAACTATTAAATACTATATATTTTACCTGCAGGTTCATATAAGAATGCACTGAGACAAGAAAGCCTGAGAACAATTTCAAGCATTTAAATGTTGTTAGATATGCAACTTAATTTCCATAAAATAATACAAGAGCAATACTATTGCTGCAGGAAAATGATAGTCAATGCATACATTGAAAGTTGAAAGGTTACCTTTGTTCTCTGTTACATTTCCAATTTGCATTTGTTTTGTTTGTTTACATTGCTCTTTTCTCTGTTCAAAAAGCTAACTGCACTGTTACACTTCACCACCTCCTCACCAATCCCCTTCCACAGTCACACCTCAAACTTCACTCACCTATCCCTGCCATCCTCACCACTTCCACACACTGCCATTACACCCCAACATACAACATCCATCACCACTGCCTCCTTCCTTCCAAACATCATCATAGCCTCAACAATATCACTTCTGCCTTTATACTAGCAACCTCCTATCACTTCTATGCACATACAAACTACATATAAACTTCGGCCTACATACCACTGCCATCCCTCAACAAACAAGCCATTGCTACTGTAAAAATATAAATACTAACATGCACACTAATTCATAAAAATCAATAGCACTAACACCTTTTTTTTTTGTGCAAAATATGAGCTCAGTTGCTAATTCAAAATAGCCTTTGTAATTGTCTATATTTATCTATTGGAACCAAATAGGGTAGTCTCCAAGAGGGAATATTGCATCAGTGTCTAATAATTTGGAGATATTGCTACTTATTTCTCTTTATATTGTGTAATAATTCGCATACTTATTTAAAAAAATTCCATGCATTTTTTCTGTCTTTGCATTCATTTCACATTGGGAAACCATAGCGAGTAAATCAAAATAAGCTTACCAATGATTATATTCATAGGCAATGTTGAAACCCAAGAGCCACCAATATTTGAACATCAAATCCTTCGATCAGAATTAAAAATGCAACCCAAAGATGTCTAATGCACACCTATAGTTCAAGTAATCAATCAACAAAGAGCAATTTGAAATGCATAGAACAATAAGAAACATAAGGATTTCCCAAAGATAGATAAATGATTATGATTTAAACTATAATTCAATTTTGTAGGCTTAGTATCATTAATACCCTTACGCGGCTTCTTTGTCCCAAATTAATCAGACCACTATAAGTTGACTCGACAATCAATTTATCATCATAAGTTGGAATTTGCAAATCTAGTTTCAAAAATGAGTCGCGATTTGCAACACATTTTGAGATTGGTAGTGTTGTCTCCATATATCATCTGTTGAGTCTCCATCGTCAATTAATTTTAATAGTTCATCACATTTTGACTGAAGAGTGTTGATGTGGTCTTCTTGTTTAGGTCTGTTTTTATTCCATTCCTTTAGTTGAAGCTTGGCTGCTTCAAGAATTTTCACGAGTTTGTAACATTCAGTACCTTCCTCCCTTGGTATATCATTAATGTGTATTGCTGTTGTGTGTCCAAGGCAAAATTTTATATTCTTGTTAATATATATTTTTATATAAAAGTATATGTTGTCATATCCAAGGCAAATTTTTGGGTTCTACCTATAGATAATAATTATTCTGGAACAATGAAATTGATTTTATGTCAACGTGACATGGCTGCATTGATTATGAATCGAGTTATTATCAACAATGAAGCTACGTATTTATGTTTGACCCATGGATAAACCATAAATCTCTGGTTGACAAAATAGGCTGGAACAATATCTATTTACGTAACACAGCCAGTAGTACAGTTAGTCATATTATATGAGATAAGCAGTTTCAACCTCAACTTTTATCTGAAACAAGGGAGGTAGCAACACGAATTAAACATGATACAATTTCTATTGATCATGCTACTAATTTCTAGACAATTTGCAATAAAAGGAAATATGTGTTTTCCACGGTCTGGAATGGAGTATGACTCCATACAGCTAGTGATGATAACCTTAAATTGATATGGCATAACAAAACGGTCAATTTTTTTTCTTTCGCTAGTTATATGGCCTATCTACAGTGTTTACCAACTGCAGACAGATTGTTAAACTGGGGGATTATAACTAATTTGACAAGTGTGCTATGTAATGACCATAATGAAAATCATCATCACTTATTTTTGAATTGCGCTATAGTACTTACCTGTGGGATTCTCTGCTGCTTAAGCTCGCCATACAACCATCTTCATCCAGCTCGTTGTGAGATCGCTTTTCCAATTTTCGACTCCATTTTCCAATAGTATCACCGCTCAAAGATCTGGCCTTTGTGGCGGCATCAGCATTGATCCATCACCTCTGGCTTGAGCGCACACGGCGACGTTTCGAAGGAAAGTCGTGTTTGAAGGAAGCTAGGTTAAAATTACTGGAAATTGATGTTCACCTGCAGTTGTCTCGCAGAATGAAATCGAAGAATGAAAATGAAGATGGAAGGAAACGAAGTTAAAAGAAAATGCAGGATGAGTGGAGGGAAAGCGAAAAAAATTAAGAAGAGAGGCGGCAATTGTTTTTTTTAGTACACAGTCATTCACAGCGTTCTAAAAAACATTTAGGCTTAATTAAAATTCAAACGTTAAAAATAATCCAAATAAGATAACTTTTAACCGCATTCAGGGTATAAACGCTGAGAATAATTGCTGTTAAAAATGAATTTTGGTGTAGTGTTAGAGAAAGGGTGAAGTACACATTAGAATGAGTACAACCAGTGAAACCAAAACCCAAATTTGTCAATCTATTCTCTTTATATGTTGTTATTCTCTAAGATATTTCGTCTGAATGCTCGAATCGGTTTTCTTACTATTACAGATAGTAAGAATGAGTAGAAGAAGAGGACGAGATAGGGTACAGGGAAGTACCACTTCAACTGGTCAAAGCCTTGCAACGACAGATATTCCTTTTCAAACTCACTCAAATTTGGTTGATTTATATCGAAGATTTTCTGGACTTGGTGGAAAGCCATTCACTGGCAAGGAATCTGTTATTGAAGCACAAGCCTGGATCCGATCGTGCGAACGGATTTTCAAGGGATTATAGTTGGAAGATGATCAAATGTGATTGATAGCTTGCTGGCAACTCCAGGAAGAGGCTTTAATATGGTGGGAAGCTGTTACATTGGATGAGCCAGCGGATGAATTTACTTGGAGTCGTTTCAAGGAAGTGTTCGAGCAACGATATATGTCGTCTGCTGGTATCTCTAGAATTTACCAAGAGTTTATGGATTTGAAGCAGGGAAGTTTATCATTTGAGGAATACTTGAACAAATTCAATGAATTATCTCGGTTTGGTCCAGAATTGGTAAATACACCCTTAAAGGAGAATGAAAAGTTTATTCGGGGAATGAACAAGGAGTTCCAAGAGAGGACGAGTACTCACGTAAAGGAATCATTTTCTGAATTAATTGATATGGGTTATAGATATGATACTCTAGATAAGCAGGAAGTGCCAGAGGAGAATAGAGATACAAGCAATCTGAATTGGAGGAAAAAGAAGTTGGTGGAAAGATACCGAGGAGAGGCAAAGGAAAGAAGAATATACAAAAGAAAAAGGTGAAATATATTTCTTGTCTCAATTGCTTGGAGAAAGGCCACTACTCGGATAAATGCAAGAATCCTTGGAAGCCAGGAATGAGAGCCATTTATGAGGCCAGATCAGGAATCTAGTGGATGCTATTATTGCCGCAAGCCAGGACATAGGATCAAGGACTGTCCAGCAACGAAGCAAGCTCTAGTAGCATGGGTGTATGTAATCAAAGATGATTCTTCAACCTTAAAAGCTGATAAAGGAAAAGAAATTTTATATGGTAATTTTCTCGTACGATTAAATTTTTCAAGTTTTGTTCGATATGAGAACTACCCATAGTTTTATTTCTCAACAATTCGTAAATAAGTTAAATCTTGGATCTGAGATCGTAGTTGAATCTATTTATGTCTGTTTCATCGGGTTTCGATATATTCTACGAGCGGTTAGTTATCCCTTCGAGCTAACCAATACCCCTTTATACTTCGTAGATTAGATAACCCAATTATTTCGTAGTTGATTGAGTTTTTTCTCATATCTATTGTTGATAATCTGATTTGGTAAACCAAATGCGGAATTGATATCCAGTTTGATTTGGAAAGATATTTCTCTATCTTTCATCTATCTTTGTTATCTCCCTGGCAAATTTCGAGGATGAAATTTTCTTAAGGGGGGATATTTGTAACATCCTAAAATTTATTAATTTAAATTTGGTAACTTATTTGAACTTTTGGAATTTAATTTTAAAAGTTTCAAAACAGATAAAATATGTGTTAATTTATATGAATAAAACTTCAATTTCTTTTGATTGAAGTAATAAATGTTTTAAAAAAAATCATTTGAATTTAAAATTTATATATATGTGAACATATATGTATATGTGCATATATGAGTGGATTTAAAATATATATATATATATATTGAATTTGAATTTAAATTTTAAGTAAATGTTAAAAATAATTTGAATTTATAATAATATATTTATGTAATTTATTTGGTATGTATTTAATTTCAAATCATTCTCTTTTAGATAATATGTGTTAATATAAAGCAAAACTAGATTTGTATGTACGTATATTATGCAAAACATGACAAGTTGTGTATGCAAGAAAATAAAAGTAAGAATAAAGTAAATATTTGTATGTGAATTGTGTATGCTGGCAAGAAGATAATAAAACAAGGTGTTTATGTACAAATAAAACAATATAATAATAATAAGTATGTTTGTTGTGAGTTTGTATGTAAATAGGAAGATTATAAAAACAAAAAAAGTATGCATATACAAATCAAATGGATTTGCATGTAAACAGGAATGGGGACATAAGCATTAAATAACATCTTCTCAAGCACAAATAAAGTCATTTCAGCCTCCAAAAACAAAACAAAAAATCTCTGACCCAATTTGTTGTACCAGAAGCCTACCCAGTAAAACTGTTTCTATATATGCAATGCATCTTACTCTACTTCGTTCAAACAAAACATAGCAAAGCCAGAAAGAAAAGGAAGAAAAAGAAGTAAAACATCGCTATTCTTATAAACTCACAATCATTCAAATCAACAAAAAAAGACAGAAAAGTGATTAAGGAAAATCAAAACTGCAGCCTTTAAACAAAATTGCTCTTTGTTCAAACTTTTGCCATGTGAGTAAACGAAAACTTTAAGACTTAAGTTTAATTAAATCTGTGTGTATGATTCATTATGTTTGCATATGTATTTGTTTATATAGTTCTGTGTTCATATATGGGTATTTTGTAAAGTTTGAATATACAGTTTTTTGTAGCTATAGAGTTAGTAGGTAATCAAAATACAAAATATCTTCATTCAATCCTTTCTAGGCTTACGTTTTAAAACAAAATAAGTTGTTTGAACATGGATCAAGCTATAAAAAATTGTTTTAGACATGTTAGTGAAGTACATCAATTGGAAATTCGATTTACAAAGCAATAAATAATTTTACGTTGAATTTAAGTATTTTAAATTGCTAATTCAACTACATTTCTTGAATCTACGTACAAAAGTAAGATTTTTAAAACAAAAATGGGGATTTTTACTTGAGTTTACAAAGAGCGGTTCGTAAATGAACCGAAACCATGTTTTAATCAATTTCTGTTAACTGAAGAATTTTTAGATGTTAAAATTTTGTATGAAGCTTGCTTGACCCTTGTTGATTTCAGGAAAATTGTTAGAAAAATTTTCTATTGCAAGAGATGGGAGAACGAAGTAAAACTAGGGTTTAAGGACGTGAAAATGGCGTTTGGGTTTTGGGCTCGTGCACACTCGTCAATGCATCGAGTGTGGCCAGGATTAGAGGGGGTGTACTAGAGACATAGATGGAGGCGTGGACGGAGGTGCGGCGGTTCCGGTGGTCGGCGTGAGTGTGACGAGGCGTTTTGGGTTTGGTGTGTTCGAGTTGCAGTTTCGAACGGATAGGTAAATTTCGATTTCGAGATTTTGGATTCGAATTGAGTTATTTTTTCAAGTGTAGGGGGTTTTCGCCGCTTTTCGGTGATGGCGCGTTTTGCCAGAACGCTGGCGAAATGTCGTGCACATGCGCGACGGCGTATAGGCGTCAGGTGGTCTTTGTGGTGAACGACTCCAGTTATTACTCGACAAAGATGGGGGTTTGCACAAGTTAAACCCTGGGTGTGTGAGCATATTTGCGAGTTACTGCATTTTAAAACTTAGCTAAAAAAACAGATGAGTAGAAGAAGGAAAAAAGTAAGAGGAGAAGAAAGAGAGGGGGACTCGGGAAAAAGGTGAGAGGAACTCGAGTAAACATGGGGAATTGCTCGGGTTGATTCCCAAACCTGCAAAATAATTATAGTAAGTTAAGTAAACTATTTAAACAAATTTAAGTGGTGATGACTAATTAATGTATGACAATGTTAAGTCAAGACTTTATTACAAATTAATGAATTAAGCAAATACTTAATAAAGTTTTAAAATCCAATTAATACTTTAATTAAGTAGTTAATGTAAAACAAGTGTTGAAATTTAGTTAACATTATAGTTTTCAAAGTTAGTAATAAATTGATTTCAAAGTTTAAGCAAGATTTTTAAAATGTTAATTAAGAAAAAGAATTATTATTAATTAATTGTTTAAAAAGGGTAATTAAGAATGGTTAATTAATTTAAAATTGTAATTAACTAAGTGATTAGAGATTAATCATTTTGTAATTAAAGATTGGTTAATTAATAATCAAATGTTTAACCAATTTGTAATTAAGAATTGTTAATTAGATAATTAGAGTTAATTAATTTATAATTAGTAGTTAATTAAGATAATTAATTAAAGATTAATTAATTTATGTAATTAATTAAGGATAATTAATTAAAGGTGAGTTAAATAATTAAAGGTTAATTATTTAATAATTTAAAAGTTGATGAATTATAATTAAAGGTTAATTAAATTATTATTAGTGGTTAATTAATAAATGATTAAAGAATAATTAATCAAAATGATTTATAATTTGTTAATGTTAATTAGCCAGGATTAGTAATTCATAAGTAATTAATCTGATTTGAATTAATCAGACAATTAACTGATCTTACTTATGAATGTTTGGATTCTATTGGATGATTGAATTGTTTGATATCCCTGATTGTGATACTTTGTTTTGATTTGAGCTGTGTTTAATGTAATTTATTATCTGTGACATATATCTGTGATCTGTGAAGGAAAGATAAGCGTTATAGTTTATACCGCTTATCAATTTTAGTGTTGTATTTGGATATGTACTGATTGATGATGTTGCACTTTTATTGTGTAAACCCCCTGGACCACACTTATACGCACACAAATATGGATTGCACGTGGAATTGGTTAAGTCATAGATTTTAGAAAATAATTCTTAAATCAAATTTTGGAACTCAAATAGTTTTGGAAATGGAATTGAGTTAAATATAAAAAGCTTTTGAAAAGGGATTCCAAAAATAAAAGTTATTCTTAATTACTTGATTGAGTTTTGAAATTTGAATAATTTGATTTAAATTGGAATTCAATATCTGAAATTGAATTTTATATTCGGTATTTATGATTTAAAACGGTATACAAGTTATATGGGTTTTAAACCATTTTTAAAGTGTTGTTTTGGGAATTTGAATTAACCCAAGGATTTTAACTTGTATAAATAAAATCAAATTTTTTCGAAATAAAACTATTTGTTTTCAAATAATAAAAGCTTTCACATAAGTAATGAACTTTCAATTTGTGTTAAAAGGATTTCAAGTCTAAAATGAAAATGGCCTTCCAAGTTATGAATAAATCTTTGGAAATGGGTTTGAAAGCTATAAGTTAAATCTTGATTTAAAGATTTAAATGAATTAATCCAATTGAAATGGAAATTGTTTTGAAATCCGTGAATGGGTCTTTGTGAAACTGGGTGAACTTTAGGAAATGAATCTTTTTGTCTAAAAGATTTGAAATGGTAATTGGTTTAAACCATTTGGAAGAAAGATTTGAATTTCAAAGTTGTGACTTAACTGAATCCCATATCCATATGTTTTTTTAATTTTGCGCTCATTATTCGGTTTAGCCGGGAGAGGACCTTTGTGACATATAACCCATTCCGAGTAATGATACGGCGTTATGGATAGCATTTGAAGACCGGTGGTGAAGACCGGGTATTTGCGAGAACGATAGGATGACCTATATATTGTCTCTGCACTGAGTAGCTACGGTATAGAGATTTCCTAAGTGATGGGGAGTCCGATCGGGGTTGTGAATACCTGGGTTGCAAGGGCTTCTTCGGAAGTACCTTCGGTTCTGTTCGAAACCGGAACAGACTTATATGGATGTGTGTCTGACGTTACACTTTGAGATGTAAAGCTGGTTTCTATCAAATACATTTCTGTTTGGTGGCGGAGATTTATTCTCTTAGCTTAACACCCTTCTCTGAGACGTATGAGCTCAGAGGTTATGTAGTTGATGGTTACTAGTGATACATTCCCAATTTGGTAATGTGGCACTCGAAGTGTTGCTGATCATTTGTTGATCAAAGCATGGCTTTGTGAAAAAGCGTAGCTTTATGGACGAGACCTCATCGAGCCTCACAAAATGGTAATGGTCGAAACAGGAAAGATGCGGCAAGGTTTAAGGGGTAGCTCCCCTAGGGTATGTCCATTCCTTCTGGAAAAGGGTGGTATCATGGTATGGAGCCCAGATACTTACTCATGTGGACACTGTAGTATATTCATTACTATGTGATGTTGTTGGTGTAGAGGATCCTCGGATAAAGGTCACAAATGACCGGGGGTGGCATATCTTAGGTTTTACTTCCCGGGACGGGGGTAACCAGCCTTATGTTGGCAGAGAGCCGGGTAGGTTCTCAGGGCATCCCTCCAGAGGCTTACCTATGTGGCAGTAGGAAGTTCCTTAGCCTGACCATTTGTTGGAAATCCAATCATCCAATACGAGTCCTTTACGATTGCAGTTGTATTACCTGCCACCCCAGGTGATAACTATAGTGGGCATCGTATTATGGTACCTATGATGGCTAAGATTAATATTATAATTTCGAAGTATTTTCCACTATGCACTAATAATAATATCAAAAATGATTTCGCGTAGTGAGCATGTTTGACTATCATAAGGGGAAATCTCCCCCAAGTGTGTGATTGCATGGTGTGTGTGCCGAGAGGCCTTATGGTAGTTTCATTTTCCAAAAAGCATTGCGGGTTTCAAATTTTAATTCTTTTGTTTGCTTTAAAAAACCAAATGTTTTTGTTTACTCACACCAGTTCCATGACTGACTCGGAGTTTATTGTTCCGTTCCTAAACTTTGGGTGCCCATAATTTTCCACACGGGCAGTCTAGAGTTTGGTTTTTCAGATAGTCAGGTAGTAGATATCGTTTTGGTAGCCTTTAGCTTTCTATTTGATACATTTTGGAGTCTGTGGAGTCCACGGACTTCACTTGCTTAGCTTTATGCAACCTTTATGATGGATCGGGCTTGAAGTTTCGAAGCTCTAGCTTTGGAGTTTTTGATTGGAGTGGCAATATTAGATTCTATCAAGACTCATCTCATATTGTGTCGTGTTCCGCTATATTTTGTGTATATATTCTCTGATGTTGATGATTATCATTGTATCAAATTGATGTATCGGACTTTGTATTCATGTTGTATCAATGATATCATCTTTTATTTCCGCTGTGTTATTTATCATCTAATGTTGTTGCAAGCTCCGGCGATACGAATTTGATGTTGTTTGTCGGACATTGAGTTCGGGTCGTCACAATCATAGTGTATGGTTATGTAAGGAGAATAAAAGTTTCTAATCAAGGAACCTAGTAAGATTGTACACTAGGGAGTCAAGTAATCTACACTACTTTGGAAGTGAAATTTATGTGATGGAGAAAGAGATCGGATTTGACATTGGATATAGATGATCCATGCACATTGTACGGGCTAAAGTATGCATATATGCACACTATGTTTTGTTGGGTTATGGAGGATTTAGGGAACAACTCTATAATCTGTTCTAATGTAGGTTGAATAATCGTCTAAGTAATAACCTGAGGCAATTGAGCATAAGGTTTAGTAAATTTTTCATCGTCCTTGTGCATGAGAGGATTTTTGGACCTAAGCAAACCGTGAGCTTAGTTTGCATGTGATTGTGAATGCTATAAGTATTGATGTATGCTTGTTAGTTAGTTGTGTTGGAATTTCGAGGATGAAATGTTCTACGTATGGGAGAATGTTGCTACCTGTAATTTCAAACGCTTCATCTTTGAATATCGTAACTTTTGACATATAGTTAAGTGTAATAAATATGATTTAATAACCTTATTAAATCCATTTTATTAATAATCAATGATGTTAAAATTGTTTTAGAAAAATGTTTATAAATATAAGTAGTTCAAAGAAATATCGATATTGTAACCAAAAATTATTTTACCAATAAATTGCTTGGTACTTGATAGAGGTTGTTCAATTTTTGCAATACGTACATGTAGTTAGTTAAAAGCTAAAAATATTTTTCCATTTATGGAAAATTAAATATGGATGATGTCGTGCATGATGTTTTTGGTAGATATCTGTGAAGGAGGATGGTATGGTAATTAGTTAAGGAAAGAGGAAAATTTTGTAAAGGAAAGGAGGTGGAAAAGAGAAGTGATGGGAACATGGGGGGTGTGTCTTCCTTGGCTGGTCAAAGGGGTAAGAGGAGGGGGTGAGGCTACTATCTTAAAGCCTATATAAGTGCATCCTTGTCTCTTGAATCCATTTCACAAATTTTAGCAAATTAAAAACAAAGCTCTTCACTCTTATCTCTTCATAAATTCCTAAGCTCAAAACAATTCAAATCAACTTCAAATCAATCCAAACTTGGCCAAAGACCTTACAAAAAACACCTTTCATCGGCTCAAATCTAGAATATTTGGACTACACACCTCAAAAAGGAGCAAGTTCGTTAGCATAAGTGGGGGATTTGGGCCAAGGCCGAGAGCAACAAAGGGTTAGGGTAGGAAGTATTGGTGCTTGCAAGGTTGTGCTAGGAAGTGGAAGCTTATGTTATCTTTTTTTCTTGTTAAAGGCTAAGCTAACTCACCACTTAAATGAATATGAAGTGTATGTGTTATTGTTTAAAACTATAAGTATGTTACTTGGCTTTATACTCCTCTATTTCTTATGATTGTTGCTTTGGAAAGCAAAAAGCATGGATAAATAATGTGTTTCGACTTGTATTACTTTCTATAACTTGTTACATAACCTTGAAACAAAGACCATAGGGTTTGGTTGAACAATAATTTGAATAGAACTTGATTGAAAGTGATTTTACAGCGATAGTCGCTATGAACGAACTTTGGAAATGCCTTGTGCTCCGCATTTTCTATAGAATTTTGTCGAGAGATCCTTAGGGGATTCTCACCATGGTTATGATGTACTCTATTTATGTTAGGTACTGTAAAAAGGTTGGATGGTATAATGTTTGTTAGCATATAAAAATTCGATCAAACGTTATTGAAATTAAAACTGGCACAAGCTACAGTCTTTTATAACAGTCATCAACAACACTTACTAACGCCGTGTTTTCACTGAACAACTTTTTACAGCATTTTGTAAATGTTGCCTTTTCTTTTTGAGAGTTTAAATTGCTTTGAAAAAACATTAAACTTAAGTATTTCTCTTCAATCCTTTTAGGGATGTTTTATAACTTACATTAAAGTCTTTTAAAAGTTGTTTGGAATTTTTTATGAATTTTTGATAATTAATTATAAATTACTAAAGTAGAAAGTTTAATTTTATAAATAAGAAAACATGTTTTTATTCTTGTTTCTAAATGCATTATAAAATAGATCTTTTAAGTAGTATTTTAAATAGATGTTTTAAACCATATTATAATTAGTTTAAAGTATATTTATGTATATATAGTTTTAGAAAATTAGTTAATTATTTCATTAAGTATTAAAAAGCATATGCAATATAATATCTTTTAATTTATTTTTGTATTTTATTAACTATCTTAGCTTTATAAATAAATTAGTACATATATACATATATATATACATAACATTTTTAAAGGTTTTTAGTAACTATATAAGTTTGAAAAAGTAAGTTAAGTCTTTTACAGAAGAATAAGATGTTGTTTTGGATTATAGTACTTAAGTTATAATGAATGGTTTTGTAAAGTTAATCAAAGTATATTACCTTGTTTATTAAGTGGAGATATACATAGATCTTTAAAATGAATGTTTTTAAATATAATAACAAGTATGAATTGATTTTGGGTTTTTCATGATAATGTGTTGATAATATTTGTCTTTAACCATTTTTTATTATACTTAGTAATATAATTAGATCTTTAAAAGAACGTTTTAAAAATAATTATAAGTGAAATGGATTTGGGTTCATAGTAACAATGTTTTACGATATTTTTTAACCAATTAAAGTATACTCATGCAAATGTGAAATCTTGTTTAAGATTTGTGAATATTCTTATGCCACTTGGAATAAGAATATCGAAACATTTATAACTACCGAAAAGAATATAAATGAATAGCGAAAGAGTATAACCGGATGGTGAAAAGAGTAGAAATGGATAGTCAAATAGTAGTATACATGTATATATATCATTTTTAAACGTATTTTAATTATTTATTTACAAAGAGGTTTTAATTAATAAAAGGATTAAATAAATAAAAATAGGATTAGGAGTTGTTTAATTAGCTTAATCATGCTTCTATGAATTAATCATGCTTTGTGCATTAAATTGTCTATGGAAAGTAATTATCTATATATGACACTAAAAGCCGACAAAGTAGGCTTATTATATCTGTAAGATCTAAGAATGATGTTCGAGTAGGGTTTAGATGTAATAGTACTCTAACCTACCGGCCTCACTCTTGAATGTAGGATAGAGTGAGACGAAAAGGTCAAAAACATGTTATGTATATGAAACTTGATTTCCATAAGCAAGGACTAGATATTTGACTAGTCAACTATCTAATTTGACCAAATATTAGCTTAGGAAGTATCTAAAAGCTTCATGGCTTCATATTGATTTGAGATCCCCTAGGGAGGAGCAGTGGTATGAAACGTCTCTAGCTTTAAAAACTTATATATATATATATATATATATATATATATATGAGATTCCCTTGGGAGGGCTCCTCTTTATATAGTTCGCTTACTTCTAAAAGAACCGAAGTTGTGTTTACCTAAAATTCATCGATTTATTTTTGAAGAGTCAGGGATCGGATAAGTAGACATATTTATTACATATCGAATACCACTTCAAAACTAGTATAAAAGTCTTCGTTTTGGAACTAGAAGTGAAGTCGAATGTTATAGAGTTGAACTGTCTATCATAAGGTTAAGTCCAAGGGAGAGGTCAACGTTAGCATTTTAGACTAATGCTATATAGTTGCACTGTCTATCCTAAGGTTATGTTTATGTGACGACCCAACTTCCATACTCCAAAAAGTTGCATCGTTAAGAAGAAAGAAAGGGATAGAAAAGAGAAAAGAAAGGAAAGAAAGAACAAACAACATCAGAATCTCACAGCGGAATCGAATAAATTATAATATATCACATAAAACTTTACATAGTATCTTATACATCAGAGTAATACAGCTAATACAACACAAAACTAGACAGTTATAAACATCTGTCTAGCTATTACAATCCAAGTACATCAGAGAGAATCAATACAACACAAACACAGCGGAACTACTACATATATCTACACGCTGAAGCCTCCTGCTCCATTATCTCCTCCAGAACTCGTCAAAGCAATCCTGAAAACACTTGACTACTCATACGTAATATGAGTACCCAAGAGTTTAATAAAACAGAAAATAAACACTCAGGTCAGACAGGGGTCTGGTGTGAGTAAACGGGGATAAAAAGTTGCTTAACTTTAGAAAATCCTTTGAAAACAAAAGGTATCACGTAAGACTTCCCACACATAAACATGGAAAAGTTTTTACCTTACGCTAACCAAAACATTTGATAGGAAATCCAGTGATATTATAATAGTGTCTAGGGTTTTCAAGTAAATAAGAAATAGCCGAAATTGTTACATTCATTAAATTCCAGCTACTAGCCACAAAAGTGGGTAATACAAACAAAACCGTAGGGTCTCGTAGGGAAAATGGGTTTCCATCAATGGCAGGGCTACTGGGGTACCGCCCGTCACAGTACGTGGCCTAGATCACCGTACCGAGGATTACTCCCTTCATCCCCTGCAACACAAAGCCGGACCCGTTCCTTACTGAACAGTTCCGAACAAGACCACCCCGCAGATTGGTCGTCACCAACTGCCACACAGCCGAAATATATAAAGGGACCTCTAGACAGGGGTAAATCTTGCTCTCAAGTGGGGGCTACCCACGAAGCTTTGCTGCACCTCCCCTGTTTTAGCCATTTCCGGTTGATGAGGCTTGAGGTTACGATTACCTTTATAGAACATCAAATCTTAGAATGCTCATCGTCCGCCTGACGATGTGCTGAAAGCATTCAATCCATACAAGTTCGTTCCGGGTTCGAACGAAACCGAAGGCACTATCTCGTTGCACTCATTTTGGAATCACCCTCAGAGTCAACGACCATAGCCCTTGCACTCAGATTCACCATCTCGAATCTATAAGCACTATTCCGTCAAACTCATTACGGAATCACCCACAGAGTTATACTGACGTATAGCCCTTACACCTCGAGTCTTCACTTGCTCCACTTGGATTAACGACCTAACGTTTAATTGGAATCGATGTGGTTTTCGGATATCCAAATATGGAAACCCGATCCCGGTCTCATCGAAACCAAACGCCATTTTAATGTCCAAGTTGTACTTAAGGGTTTTAAACAAATAACTCATTTCATTATTATCTAATTCACATAGATAAATAAACCACATCTAACAATAGATAATCACATTCATATCATAAACAGATAATCTGTATCATCCATAAACATATAATCATCACAACCAGATAATCCATACTATCATACTTTAACTAAGCATCCATATCCTATAGATACTACTCATCTCATTACTGAGATCACAACCATCCAATCAATAACATCCATAAGCAATGATTATTAACCATCATTTATAATTAATTTAAAATGAATTAAATTAATTACAACCATCTCTAATTAATTTAAAATAAATTAAATTAATTACTATATTTAAATCTTGCTTAACATCCATTAATTAATTAAACTAGTTAATTAATTATCCACTAAGTATTTAACTTGATTAAACACTTTGATTAATCATCCTCTAATTACAATAAGTAATTAGTCCTTAATTAATTTTATAAATTAATTAACCTTAATCATAAGTAATTAACATTTAATTACTTCATTAATTAATTATAATTAATTACATTTATCCTTAATTAATTACAATTAATTAATCACTTAATTAATAATTATTACTTAATTAAACAATCCTTAATTACTTCATTAATTATATTAATTAATGATCCCTAATTAATATTTAAATTAATTACTTTATTAAAAATTAATTACATTTAGTAATTAATCTACAATTTAAAATTACAATTATTAATCACCAATTAATATTAATTTCAGTAATTAACTAACCTTAATTACTCATTAATTATTCCATAATTAATTATCTTCACTAATTAATCCCTTGATTAATTATAAAAGTAATTATCCAAATTACTTTATTATCTTTACTAATTACATTTAAGTAATTATCATTTATTACTTCACTAAGTAATATTGCTCCACTAATTACATTAAGTAATTATCATTATTAAATCATCAAATGATTTATTTAAATTAATTAAACTAAATTAATTAACTTAATTAATCTCATTATCATAATTAATTACAATAAGTAATTAATTCTTTAATTACTTTTATCAAGTAATTATTCTTAACAATTTACAATTAATTATCTTCAATTAATTAATCTAATTAATTATCAAAATTAATTATATTAATTATTTACTTAATTATCCTAAGATAATTATCATATTAATTAATAACATTTTCTTAAATTATTCACTTAAGAAAAATTATCTTAGATTAATTATTCATTAATCATCTCTAATTAAAAATTACTCCAAATCATTATTTACAATTAAATAAATAAGTAAATTCCTTAATTATCTTAATTATTTTCAAAATAATTCATTTACTTATTAATGATTTCATTAATCATTTCAAATGTATTTAAAACATTACATTTCTAAATTTAAATTCAAATTCCATTTTAAAATCCTAATATTTAAAATGTTTAACTATTTAAACATTAACCCAAATTTCAAATCTTTAATTCAAATATTAAAGGAATTAAATTCTTTCAAGTTTTAAAACTTATTTGAAATCAAATCCTTTTAAAACATTTGAATATGTTCACTTTTTTTTTTCAAACTGTTTTGAATCAAAACTGTTTTTAAAGGTAAACCTGAAAAACTGTTTTTTTTTCAAACTAAATTGAAATCTTGTTTAAATTTTAAATTTTCATTTTTTAATAACCTTGAATTCAAAACTTAATTTGAATTCAAATTTAACTTGCATTTTGAATCAAATTACAACTTCAATATGAATTTCATTTAAATTGAAAAACTGCAGAACTACAGATTTATCAACCTGCAACTAAACTAACCCGAGTGACCCCTCTATTTACTTCGAGTTTCTAATCCACTTACTTCGAGTCACTGCATGGTTTACCCGAGGATTACACGAGACAGAAAACTGCAAACTCTCTCTTGATTAAAACCTGCAAACTGTTTTAAACTCTTGATTTAAAACAGATTTTTAAATCTTGTTTAAATTTAAGATTTTACTTTTAAAAACTTTGAATTTCAAATTTTATTTAAATTCAGTTTCATTTTCCACTTGAATCAAAATCCAGCTTTAAAAATATGAATTCATTCAAAATTAAAACTGCATAATTCTCTGGTTTAAAACCTGCAAACTGTTTTAATTTTGATTTAAAACTGAATTTAAATTTAATATTTCAATTTTTAAAACTTTGAATTCAAAACTACATTTGAATTCAGATGCAAGTTATACTTGAATCAAGTTGCAACTTAAAAATATGAATTTTATTCAAAACTGCAAAACTACAGGATTAAAACCTGAAACTGTTTTGTTTTTAAATCTTGATTTAAAACAGAATTTAAAACTTGTTTAAATTAAAAAATTACAATTTTAAAACCTTGAACTCAAAACTCCATTTGAATTCAGGCTTAACTTATATTTAAATCAAATTAAGATCTTTAAATTCATGAATTTTATTTAAATTCTTAAAACTGCAAACTACAGGTTTATAACCCTGCAACTAACCAAACCGAGATTCCATCAATTTAACTTCGAGTTTACTAACCATCTGCTTCGAGTCAGAGACCAGAAACCCCAAGATCTACTTCGAGTAAAAATACCCTGCACACTACCAATATAGTTCACCTGAGTTCAACATGTATGGTGCATATGCACCGTCACCTTGGCGAACTCCAGCCATGCAAACCCACTTCTACAAGTCACCTACCATCTCCTAACATAGGTACGATCATCAGAAACCTACTGTAACATGAAATTCGAAGTTTGAGAAACCACTGCAAAACCTGAAACTCATCTACACCCTAAAGCCAAACCTGTCAACACCCTACAAACCCACCTCTGATCATCTGGCCCAATTTTCTCCACTCCTCAATCAATACTCCACCTACAGGAAGCATTCTTAACTTCCAAAATCCACCGAATAATCAAACATACCCCAAAAGACCCAATTTTGTTCAAAACAGAAATGCTCATCCCACAGTAAATTTAAAAATATGAAATTTGTTTTAAAATTACTGATTTCTAACATACATTCCTGCTATAAACTTGTTTAAATGATTTGTGATGTTTAATATCCTTGTTTATTGAAAATGTTTGCTGCAGTATTTGTTTCAGTGGTAACAGATTTTTTTTTTAAAATTAACAAATACTGTATTTTCTTGTAACAGAGACACAAATTTTATTTCAATTTAGCTTAGTTATAATTTCAAATTGAATTTATACTAAACAAACAAAATTTTGTTTTACCTATTAACTTCTAACAGAGATCAAATCCAAAGGTAAAGATTTCTACTTAAAATCTCAGTTCAAAACATAAACAGGTATGCAAATACCTGTCAGCAGCAATCACATATGTATATTGATATATATACACAGAACATTCATCAATATGCAATCACCCAAACATACATATTTTTATCAATCCACATGCACAGATACTTAGGCTTTTTTTTTTTGCATTGTGATGTTACTCATTTTTAAATAAAACAAAACAGTGCAGTTTCCATCATGACAGTTTTGATTTCAGTGGATTAGACTTGGGTTCTATAAATTTAGTTTAACTTTGATTTTAAAAGGGAAAACTGTTTTTAAGATAGAAGTTTACTCACTTTATTATATTGAAGATGCAGAGAACCATTAACATTCTCCTGGAGCTGCTGCAGTTGAATTTCCCGAAGTTGATTTGCATTTGAGCTTTATCTCCTGAAGTTGTTGAACTAAAACTGCAATTGCTAGTTGATTTTGATCATGCAGCTGAACTCCATCTTCATTTCTTAGATTTGTAATTGAACTTCAATTGATGTTGAAAAATTGCAGATTTGAAGTTGATCTCATACAGATTACAGGCTTTAAAGATAGAACAGATTGCTTAAATTTCAGATTTTGGTTTTTAGTTTGTTTATAGATTTCAGATGGTATTTGTTTGCAGAATTTTGAGTGGATAGGTTTTGCAGATTTTAGAACTGATTTTGGGTTTTGCTGATTCTTGCTTTCAGATTTGAAAACTCCATCAGATTTGAATACTGAACTATTGAATTTTGTTTGTAGGATTTGTTTTGAAATTTCTTTTAGATCTGATTTTCAGATTCATTTGAAGAGAATGGTTTTTTTTTTTTTAACAAAATGCATTGCTATGTTTTCTTATCAATTTACAAATATTTCAAAAATATGTGAACATAGCCACTTGTCCCTTTATAATGTATATTAATTTACAAGTGTCCACTTTATGGTTTAAGAGTTTATCACATATACATTTTTAATATTAAAAGAGATTTCTTAATTTATAAATGTTTTTAAATTCTTCTAAAACCGTTTCTAATTTATTTTAAGATGTTTTTAAATGTTTGTTAACATTAGCCTTGAAAATGAATACATGTTTACTTATAAACTTCTTTATAAAATAAAATTTCAAAAGAAAAGATTTTTAAAAGAAGAAAGATGTTGAGTTTATCTTTATTCAAGAGTTTTAAATCAAATACTATATTCTAATATGAATGAATTAAATTTATTTCAAAGAAACAATTTTTAAAACAAAACAAAATAAATTTTTATAATAAAATACAATTTTAAACAAACTAATATTTACTTTAATCTCTTATGAAAATATAAGATAGATTTTTAAATTAACTTTTGAAAAGTTTTCAATTTAAATCAAATTAAATCAATTCATAATTTATACATCTATATATAAAATAATTTGGAAAATATTTTTTAAATTAGCTTAGAAAGATAATTTTATCATTTAAATAATTTTAACTTTGAAAAGAATATCATTTGACAAACCAATTAATTATTAATCTTCAAAAGATAATTCTTGTTTAAATTAAATTGTTAAACCAACATTTCACATTTTAAAACAATTATTAATGGAAATTATTAAATAATTATTGCCCAAATTTCCGGGACATCACATTCCTCCCCCCTTAAAAAAATTTCGTCCCCGAAATTTAAAAGCAAAGGTAATTTAATAATCCCACATAGATTTTAAATTTAAAATAGCAATCATATGCTATCAACCAAATACTAGCAACCATAGCAACCAATTCAAAACAAACAATTCTAATTATCCAGATAAAATTCTGAATAGGATTCTCTAGAGTTTCCCAGGTACAAACACCGGGACACTCGCCCTACATAATCTAAACTAGCTACACCACTCAGATCTAGAGCTCCTATATATCTAGATTTACAAATCTAAACAGAATACAGGATTACAGACACGTCCTGATCAACTCCCAAATCTTCCAGAACTGCTGATTCTAAAACCAATGATAAACCATACACGTACTCCCTCAGAGATACGTGAAAACAAAATAAATACCAGCCATCCGGACTGGCAATTCAATCTCGTAGAACAATCACTTAACTCTTAAGAGAAAACAGAAAGATCTAATCTCATACCCACACAATCTTTCATATCGATCCTGGGCTGCCTCCAACCTTCTAGATCAATCAAATCTACCACACAAAACTCAAATTCTCAATAAATCGGTGCTGCTTCTATTCTAGAATAGCTGCCACCATGCTTCCACTGCACCACTCTGATTTGAGAATGCTGTTGATGATCGCAAGTATAAACTTGATCAACTCACTCCGGAAACATTATTCATCAAATTCTATAAAATCTCAAACCACTTCAATAACTCTAACATCCTCTAGAGATGCTTCAATCCAAACAAAGATTACTTAAAAACTTTCAAACCATCGCAAGTCACTTTTGCGATTCTACTCAGTTCAGATTCCAAGAAATTGTTTTCTCTTCAACAATCAGAACAGCTAAAGCCTTCTAATCACAAGAAAAACTAGTGGTCTACCTCCAACTACAAACATCACACTCAGCTGGGTTTCTAGAAGAAATGAACAAGCTTTACCATCAGCCCGGACTACTGACAAAAGAATCACAGAGATTTCCGAACCACCGAAGAAACAGGCCACTCTACCGCTTCCGGACTCCACCTCTAAGATACAGCTAAGCCAAGAAACTATCCTGATAGCACATTCAACACCTCCAAGCTGATACTGCTGCCAAAGACTTCTTATCCAAAATCTCATCGAATCACAAAGCTACACTAGCCACTTCCACAATAGAGCCTTCTATAGACAGATATCCCTCAGGAAACTCGATCTCAATCCAAGCACAAAACATTCTGCTAAACTGAGTTTCAAACTCAAACACCGACAGAACTCCTTCCTAAGGTTGCCAAGATACCATGCTGTCTTCAGTACTCCCAACTGCTTCCAGACTCAAGAAAATCCATTCATACGAGTGCAACCCAGCTTACAATCCAAAGATGAACTCCGAATCTTGAAAAGATTTCCTTCAGAGATCGGAGAGATCCTTCACCAACTGCAGAACTACTCAAGATGCCCAAAGCTTCCCTAGCATATTTACTACCAACCTCAAACACTCGAACTCCAACCATTGGTAGTTGTGTTACACACACCACTACCCTATCTACCTTTATTACTTATATTGGAAAACCTGAACAGGTAACCCAATCTAATAGGTAGAAATAAATATATATATATATATATATATATATATTCAAAATTACAAATACGCTCTCTCAAGAAAACACCACTACAGAGCCTAGGTATTTACTCAACCTAATGCTCTGATACCACTTGTGACGACCCAACTTCCATACTCCAAAAAGTTGCATCGTTAAGAAGAAAGAAAGGGATAGAAAAGAGAAAAGAAAGGAAAGAAAGAACAAACAACATCAGAATCTCACAGCGGAATCGAATAAATTATAATATATCACATAAAACTTTACATAGTATCTTATACATCAGAGTAATACAGCTAATACAACACAAAACTAGACAGTTATAAACATCTGTCTAGCTATTACAATCCAAGTACATCAGAGAGAATCAATACAACACAAACACAGCGGAACTACTACATATATCTACACGCTGAAGCCTCCTGCTCCATTATCTCCTCCAGAACTCGTCAAAGCAATCCTGAAAACACTTGACTACTCATACGTAATATGAGTACCCAAGAGTTTAATAAAACAGAAAATAAACACTCAGGTCAGACAGGGGTCTGGTGTGAGTAAACGGGGATAAAAAGTTGCTTAACTTTAGAAAATCCTTTGAAAACAAAAGGTATCACGTAAGACTTCCCACACATAAACATGGAAAAGTTTTTACCTTACGCTAACCAAAACATTTGATAGGAAATCCAGTGATATTATAATAGTGTCTAGGGTTTTCAAGTAAATAAGAAATAGCCGAAATTGTTACATTCATTAAATTCCAGCTACTAGCCACAAAAGTGGGTAATACAAACAAAACCGTAGGGTCTCGTAGGGAAAATGGGTTTCCATCAATGGCAGGGCTACTGGGGTACCGCCCGTCACAGTACGTGGCCTAGATCACCGTACCGAGGATTACTCCCTTCATCCCCTGCAACACAAAGCCGGACCCGTTCCTTACTGAACAGTTCCGAACAAGACCACCCCGCAGATTGGTCGTCACCAACTGCCACACAGCCGAAATATATAAAGGGACCTCTAGACAGGGGTAAATCTTGCTCTCAAGTGGGGGCTACCCACGAAGCTTTGCTGCACCTCCCCTGTTTTAGCCATTTCCGGTTGATGAGGCTTGAGGTTACGATTACCTTTATAGAACATCAAATCTTAGAATGCTCATCGTCCGCCTGACGATGTGCTGAAAGCATTCAATCCATACAAGTTCGTTCCGGGTTCGAACGAAACCGAAGGCACTATCTCGTTGCACTCATTTTGGAATCACCCTCAGAGTCAACGACCATAGCCCTTGCACTCAGATTCACCATCTCGAATCTATAAGCACTATTCCGTCAAACTCATTACGGAATCACCCACAGAGTTATACTGACGTATAGCCCTTACACCTCGAGTCTTCACTTGCTCCACTTGGATTAACGACCTAACGTTTAATTGGAATCGATGTGGTTTTCGGATATCCAAATATGGAAACCCGATCCCGGTCTCATCGAAACCAAACGCCATTTTAATGTCCAAGTTGTACTTAAGGGTTTTAAACAAATAACTCATTTCATTATTATCTAATTCACATAGATAAATAAACCACATCTAACAATAGATAATCACATTCATATCATAAACAGATAATCTGTATCATCCATAAACATATAATCATCACAACCAGATAATCCATACTATCATACTTTAACTAAGCATCCATATCCTATAGATACTACTCATCTCATTACTGAGATCACAACCATCCAATCAATAACATCCATAAGCAATGATTATTAACCATCATTTATAATTAATTTAAAATGAATTAAATTAATTACAACCATCTCTAATTAATTTAAAATAAATTAAATTAATTACTATATTTAAATCTTGCTTAACATCCATTAATTAATTAAACTAGTTAATTAATTATCCACTAAGTATTTAACTTGATTAAACACTTTGATTAATCATCCTCTAATTACAATAAGTAATTAGTCCTTAATTAATTTTATAAATTAATTAACCTTAATCATAAGTAATTAACATTTAATTACTTCATTAATTAATTATAATTAATTACATTTATCCTTAATTAATTACAATTAATTAATCACTTAATTAATAATTATTACTTAATTAAACAATCCTTAATTACTTCATTAATTATATTAATTAATGATCCCTAATTAATATTTAAATTAATTACTTTATTAAAAATTAATTACATTTAGTAATTAATCTACAATTTAAAATTACAATTATTAATCACCAATTAATATTAATTTCAGTAATTAACTAACCTTAATTACTCATTAATTATTCCATAATTAATTATCTTCACTAATTAATCCCTTGATTAATTATAAAAGTAATTATCCAAATTACTTTATTATCTTTACTAATTACATTTAAGTAATTATCATTTATTACTTCACTAAGTAATATTGCTCCACTAATTACATTAAGTAATTATCATTATTAAATCATCAAATGATTTATTTAAATTAATTAAACTAAATTAATTAACTTAATTAATCTCATTATCATAATTAATTACAATAAGTAATTAATTCTTTAATTACTTTTATCAAGTAATTATTCTTAACAATTTACAATTAATTATCTTCAATTAATTAATCTAATTAATTATCAAAATTAATTATATTAATTATTTACTTAATTATCCTAAGATAATTATCATATTAATTAATAACATTTTCTTAAATTATTCACTTAAGAAAAATTATCTTAGATTAATTATTCATTAATCATCTCTAATTAAAAATTACTCCAAATCATTATTTACAATTAAATAAATAAGTAAATTCCTTAATTATCTTAATTATTTTCAAAATAATTCATTTACTTATTAATGATTTCATTAATCATTTCAAATGTATTTAAAACATTACATTTCTAAATTTAAATTCAAATTCCATTTTAAAATCCTAATATTTAAAATGTTTAACTATTTAAACATTAACCCAAATTTCAAATCTTTAATTCAAATATTAAAGGAATTAAATTCTTTCAAGTTTTAAAACTTATTTGAAATCAAATCCTTTTAAAACATTTGAATATGTTCACTTTTTTTTTTCAAACTGTTTTGAATCAAAACTGTTTTTAAAGGTAAACCTGAAAAACTGTTTTTTTTTCAAACTAAATTGAAATCTTGTTTAAATTTTAAATTTTCATTTTTTAATAACCTTGAATTCAAAACTTAATTTGAATTCAAATTTAACTTGCATTTTGAATCAAATTACAACTTCAATATGAATTTCATTTAAATTGAAAAACTGCAGAACTACAGATTTATCAACCTGCAACTAAACTAACCCGAGTGACCCCTCTATTTACTTCGAGTTTCTAATCCACTTACTTCGAGTCACTGCATGGTTTACCCGAGGATTACACGAGACAGAAAACTGCAAACTCTCTCTTGATTAAAACCTGCAAACTGTTTTAAACTCTTGATTTAAAACAGATTTTTAAATCTTGTTTAAATTTAAGATTTTACTTTTAAAAACTTTGAATTTCAAATTTTATTTAAATTCAGTTTCATTTTCCACTTGAATCAAAATCCAGCTTTAAAAATATGAATTCATTCAAAATTAAAACTGCATAATTCTCTGGTTTAAAACCTGCAAACTGTTTTAATTTTGATTTAAAACTGAATTTAAATTTAATATTTCAATTTTTAAAACTTTGAATTCAAAACTACATTTGAATTCAGATGCAAGTTATACTTGAATCAAGTTGCAACTTAAAAATATGAATTTTATTCAAAACTGCAAAACTACAGGATTAAAACCTGAAACTGTTTTGTTTTTAAATCTTGATTTAAAACAGAATTTAAAACTTGTTTAAATTAAAAAATTACAATTTTAAAACCTTGAACTCAAAACTCCATTTGAATTCAGGCTTAACTTATATTTAAATCAAATTAAGATCTTTAAATTCATGAATTTTATTTAAATTCTTAAAACTGCAAACTACAGGTTTATAACCCTGCAACTAACCAAACCGAGATTCCATCAATTTAACTTCGAGTTTACTAACCATCTGCTTCGAGTCAGAGACCAGAAACCCCAAGATCTACTTCGAGTAAAAATACCCTGCACACTACCAATATAGTTCACCTGAGTTCAACATGTATGGTGCATATGCACCGTCACCTTGGCGAACTCCAGCCATGCAAACCCACTTCTACAAGTCACCTACCATCTCCTAACATAGGTACGATCATCAGAAACCTACTGTAACATGAAATTCGAAGTTTGAGAAACCACTGCAAAACCTGAAACTCATCTACACCCTAAAGCCAAACCTGTCAACACCCTACAAACCCACCTCTGATCATCTGGCCCAATTTTCTCCACTCCTCAATCAATACTCCACCTACAGGAAGCATTCTTAACTTCCAAAATCCACCGAATAATCAAACATACCCCAAAAGACCCAATTTTGTTCAAAACAGAAATGCTCATCCCACAGTAAATTTAAAAATATGAAATTTGTTTTAAAATTACTGATTTCTAACATACATTCCTGCTATAAACTTGTTTAAATGATTTGTGATGTTTAATATCCTTGTTTATTGAAAATGTTTGCTGCAGTATTTGTTTCAGTGGTAACAGATTTTTTTTTTAAAATTAACAAATACTGTATTTTCTTGTAACAGAGACACAAATTTTATTTCAATTTAGCTTAGTTATAATTTCAAATTGAATTTATACTAAACAAACAAAATTTTGTTTTACCTATTAACTTCTAACAGAGATCAAATCCAAAGGTAAAGATTTCTACTTAAAATCTCAGTTCAAAACATAAACAGGTATGCAAATACCTGTCAGCAGCAATCACATATGTATATTGATATATATACACAGAACATTCATCAATATGCAATCACCCAAACATACATATTTTTATCAATCCACATGCACAGATACTTAGGCTTTTTTTTTTTTGCATTGTGATGTTACTCATTTTTAAATAAAACAAAACAGTGCAGTTTCCATCATGACAGTTTTGATTTCAGTGGATTAGACTTGGGTTCTATAAATTTAGTTTAACTTTGATTTTAAAAGGGAAAACTGTTTTTAAGATAGAAGTTTACTCACTTTATTATATTGAAGATGCAGAGAACCATTAACATTCTCCTGGAGCTGCTGCAGTTGAATTTCCCGAAGTTGATTTGCATTTGAGCTTTATCTCCTGAAGTTGTTGAACTAAAACTGCAATTGCTAGTTGATTTTGATCATGCAGCTGAACTCCATCTTCATTTCTTAGATTTGTAATTGAACTTCAATTGATGTTGAAAAATTGCAGATTTGAAGTTGATCTCATACAGATTACAGGCTTTAAAGATAGAACAGATTGCTTAAATTTCAGATTTTGGTTTTTAGTTTGTTTATAGATTTCAGATGGTATTTGTTTGCAGAATTTTGAGTGGATAGGTTTTGCAGATTTTAGAACTGATTTTGGGTTTTGCTGATTCTTGCTTTCAGATTTGAAAACTCCATCAGATTTGAATACTGAACTATTGAATTTTGTTTGTAGGATTTGTTTTGAAATTTCTTTTAGATCTGATTTTCAGATTCATTTGAAGAGAATGGTTTTTTTTTTTTAACAAAATGCATTGCTATGTTTTCTTATCAATTTACAAATATTTCAAAAATATGTGAACATAGCCACTTGTCCCTTTATAATGTATATTAATTTACAAGTGTCCACTTTATGGTTTAAGAGTTTATCACATATACATTTTTAATATTAAAAGAGATTTCTTAATTTATAAATGTTTTTAAATTCTTCTAAAACCGTTTCTAATTTATTTTAAGATGTTTTTAAATGTTTGTTAACATTAGCCTTGAAAATGAATACATGTTTACTTATAAACTTCTTTATAAAATAAAATTTCAAAAGAAAAGATTTTTAAAAGAAGAAAGATGTTGAGTTTATCTTTATTCAAGAGTTTTAAATCAAATACTATATTCTAATATGAATGAATTAAATTTATTTCAAAGAAACAATTTTTAAAACAAAACAAAATAAATTTTTATAATAAAATACAATTTTAAACAAACTAATATTTACTTTAATCTCTTATGAAAATATAAGATAGATTTTTAAATTAACTTTTGAAAAGTTTTCAATTTAAATCAAATTAAATCAATTCATAATTTATACATCTATATATAAAATAATTTGGAAAATATTTTTTAAATTAGCTTAGAAAGATAATTTTATCATTTAAATAATTTTAACTTTGAAAAGAATATCATTTGACAAACCAATTAATTATTAATCTTCAAAAGATAATTCTTGTTTAAATTAAATTGTTAAACCAACATTTCACATTTTAAAACAATTATTAATGGAAATTATTAAATAATTATTGCCCAAATTTCCGGGACATCACAGTTTAAGTGAGAGGTCAACATTAGCATTTGTCGGACGACTTGTGCTTGAATCCACTAAGAGATTCGTGATCTATTTTGAGTGATGAAGATTTATGCGAGAGATATCAAACCTAACCAAAATTTCGAAAATGACTAAAAATAGAGTATGATGCACAACTTGGGATTTACCGAGCCCACGATAGGGTATTTCAACCCCATATATTAAGTATGCTTACTGGTGATGCTAGCGAGAGTTGTTAATACTTGAACCTATGCGTACATGCATGGATAGTTGTGTTTACCGTATGGTACATCTGATATAGAGATATACAAAGCTTGGAAAGTAGTTCTGATCCTTGTCATAGAGATCCGCTTTGGCTTACTGGACACGCCTCTGTAGAAAATCCATATGCAAACATACCTTAGTGGGTTTAAATGTACTTCTAATATTATTGTGGTGTACACGTAGTACAACATATCAGATGGTTTCATTTCTTTTGAAGGGAAAACTATACGATAAACCGTTATGGTTTAAAAAGTTACCGTTATATATTGGACACATATTTCTTGAGTTTCTCACACCAGACTTATGTCTGAATCATGGTTTTATATTTCCGTTATTTCTATGCATGCTCTTTCGAGTAGTTTGGGAAAGGTTGGTTTTTGTTGATGTTCTATGGGCTTTTAGAGACGTGTTGGATGCTTCTATTCACTTACCATAGTATTCTTATTTCCACTGCATTACTACTATACTGTATTTATCAGTATTTGTGATGAAAGGCTATTATAATTGTCTAGACTGTTGATAGTACTTAGGATTGTAACATTAAAATTCTATGTGTCTTAGAGTGACAGTTTGTACTGTCTTTTGACATTAATAAGTTATCATTCCATTGTGAGATTCTGATATTGTATTCTATTCTTTCTTGTTTATTTTCTTTCTTTTTTTATTTTACCCTAACAATTTGTCTTTTTAGCACTTGAGTGCTCAACATATGAATACCGTGAATGTACTAGCATTGACATTTGTACATCAAAAAGGTGAATCTTTCCATCATCCAAAGTCCAAGCATTGCTGTCTTACATGGAATCCATTTCAGATTTCATAGCCTCAAGCTAAGGTGCATAGTCTTTACTCTATAGTGCTTTTTGGAATGAGAGAGGAATGTTGTCTTCTAAGATACTGTCCTCTTTCTTGCCAACCATAAGAAAACCGTGATATCTCTAGATTCCATATTAGACCTTTTAATAGGTTACCTTTTTTCGTATAATGGTGAATTTGGTTCTTCTACTGTTTCAGCCTCTGTGATAATTTCTTGAATCTCATCCATGTTTATAACTTCACTATTAATTTATTTTGATGGAAATTTCTTTTCCAAAAGAGGCATGTCCAAAAATAATAATCTTTTTTCCCTCAGCGTTGTTGAAAATACACTCGATAAATTTTTTGGGATATCCTATAAATTTACACGAAGTCTATCCAGCTTAGAGTTTATTGGGGTTAACTTTCTTAATTAGGTTGGACATCTCCACACCTTCAAATACATGACATATGGTTTCTTCCCTGCCACATCTCATATGGAATCTAAGGTACAAATTTACGAGGCATCAAATTCAATTATGCGCTGCAGTTTCCAATGCATATCTCCAATAGGAAAGAGATAATTCAGTCTTACTCAACACGGAAATGGACCATATATAATAGGGTTTGATTTCTTCTTTCTGAAACACCATTATATTTCATAGTATCTGGTGGAGTAATATGAGAGATAATATCATTATCTTTTTAAGTACAGTTGGAGCTCATGTCCAACATACCCACCTCCTTGACTTGATCGAAGTATTTTAACTTTTCAGCTCGTCTGATTTTCTACCTCATTATTATACTCTTTTAATTTCCTAAAAGCATATGATTTATTCTTCAAAAGATGTACACATCCTAGTCTCGAGAAATCATCAGTAAAAGTTATAAAGTAACTTGAATTTTCCTTAGCCAATATAGGTATTTAGCCACATACATCAGAATGTATGAGTCCCAAGAGTTCATTAAATCTTTCATTTCTTACGCTGAAGAGGTTCTTGGTCATTTTCCCTTTTAGACATGATTCAAAGATGTCAGATGATTAATGACAGTAGAAACCTTTGGTTTTTAGTTTATGTGGTCTTTTATCACTAATATGACCAAGTATATGTGTCATAAATAACTATTATTGATGTCAATGGAAGATTTTTTCATAGCATGGATATGACTAAAATTAAGTATATAAATGCCATTATTTAAAACACTATTGCAAATATTATTTCCATCAAACACAACAATTCATAATACTGTCTATACAATACAAACTAAGAGTTATCTCAAATAGTGTAAAAGTAGAAATAATACCATGAATAAAAAATTTAAGACGCTAACAATTATTCAACGTAAAATCAAAAGTAGTAGGAAAAGTCAAGTGATAGTCTCCAACTACAGTTACATCTACTAGTGATCTATCAGCAATTTGAAGTCTCATTTCAACCTTTGCTACATATCATTTACTCCTAATTCCTATAATGAATTATAGATATGAGTCTCGGATCCAATATCTAAAACCTAAGATAATTTATCGATTAAAAACATCTTCGAATATGAACGTACCTCTAGGAGTGGAAGATTCTGACTTTATCTTCCCTCTGACCATCTTCAAATAATCCAGACACTTGTGTTTCTAGTGCCCCTCCTTATGGCAACAGTGACATTCTCCTTTATCAGTAGGAACATCCTTCTTACCTTTCTTAAAATCCCGCATGTGTTTCATTAAACCTTTCAAAGATTTTGTCTTACCCTTTATAGTTGACACCGTATTTTGATTCTCAAATGATCCCTTAGTTGACCTCAATATATAGAGTAGCACAATAAGGCTTACATTCAACTGATTCTATTGTAATTCAATATGAATGGCTCAAACTATGGAGTCAGCAAAGGTAGGGTCAAATCTACTTTAGTTCATTTATAATTGTAACATCTAGATTAGAAAGTGCATCAATAAAACCTTTCATTGTCAAGACGAGATCCTTAGCATGACTGCCCATACTCATCGTCATTGAAATGACCCAGAATTTTGAATATTTGAAATTGGAATATTTAATGGATTTTAAACATTTAAAAGTTATTTTTTAACTTGAATTTCAAATATAACTACTTATTGATAATTTAATTATCGAATTTAATAATTGAAAATTGGGTAAAATATGGAATCATAAGTTTTAAGCTTGTTTTAAAGGATTATAAAATTTATATCGATAATAATAGAGATAATAAAAATTTTAAAATTGAATCTAAAAGTGATTTGTTCAGTTTTAAAAATATATCGTTTAAATTGACATTTAAAAATAACATTTCGAGGCACAGTCTCGGATTTTGATGAAACTAGTTCTATTGGATCCATAATATGTATTATTATCAGATAAATTTCGTAGAATTTAGAGTTATCATTTGATCGTACGGGATATAAGCCCACTGAAATTTATATTGAAAATTCAATATAATAATTGGGTCCAAAAAGCTTTCTTCTCCATACGATCGAATTAGGACTTAAAACCTTTTCCATTGCATACGGAATAAGGGTATAACATTGTAAATGCCTTATGGCAAACCTCAATAGGGATTTAGGGCTTTAAGTTGCGTATAACAAAACGTTTTGAGATTTTAAATATTTTATGTATATATGTAATTTCTTTGACTTTGACTGGGTTATCACACCCCTCCTATCAGCCACCCTACTATCTATTCCCTATAGATCATGCATCCGCCTTTTTCTCCGTTTAAAATCAAACTCATGCAACATAACAGTGAAGGAAAAGGGTAAAATAAAAATCTAGCTTTAAATCTTCCTCTTCGTCCAAATTCATTCAATGTTTCCCCCTCAATAATAATGCTTGTTCCAGTTCAATAAAATTCTCTCTCCATCTTCCTCTTCGTCAAAAATATATTACATCGATCTAGGGTAGCTGCAACTACATCAACGAACAAAGAAAGCATGGATGTATTAATTCGCGAATGGAAAGCTTGTTCTTCATGCTAGAAAGGGCATGACATTTTTTTGTGCTCGACAGCATATTAGTGAAATGGCTAACTAGGGTTTAGCCTTGGGAAGGTTTTATGTGACGACCCAGAATTTTTAGATATTTGAAATTCAAGTTAAACTAACTTTCAATTAATTTTATGGGACGTAAATTAAATTTGGATAAATCGATAAGAATTTATTAATTGATTTAATGGACTATTTTGGAATGGGAAGTATATTTTCCTTAAAAGCCGATTATATTTTCAAAGAGAGATTTCCAAGTATAAGTTAGACGTTTTAAAGTGGTTTCAAAAGAATGTTTTAGAGAAATTTTATTATTTTAAATTGTTTTGGATATTAAAGTAAATATTTATTTAAAATTAATTATAGTAGTAATTACTTGAAAGGTTTAACTAGTATTTTGATTTTGAAGACAAATATTTAATATTTATACCTTATAACTTTTATTTTAAATTTAGTTTTGGCGTAAGTTTTACATGAAAAATTATTTTAAAATTTCATAAATAGTATTTTAAATAAAGTGTTTTAAGTAGTTTTATTCTAAATGTTTTCAAGTATATTTTTACAATAAAGTGATTTAAATCATTTTAGAATTTATTGTATTTAGATTTGGTGATTTTCAGTGGAAATAAATAATATTTGGATATTTATTCCACAAGAGAAAGTGATTTGAAACTATTTTCAAGGGGTTGAAGTATAGAAAATATCTTACGAAGATATTTTAAAATAAATAATTTGGGAAAATTATTAAGACCTGATGGTTCTTTGTGAATGTTATTTGATAATTAAATAACCGACTATCAATAATGGCCAATGCACTGATCATTTCGAGGAGATTGGTATCAAGATTAATTTCCTGAAAACCACTTCGATCCAGTTTGAACATTTTCGTGAGGAAGACAAGAACTTAGAGTCGAAGATGGATCAGTGAAGTGCAAGGGCTAATCGCTACTAACCCTGAGGGTGATTCCAAAATGGATGTAGTAGGAGTAGTGCCTTCGGTTCCGTTCGGACCCGGAATGGACTTGTATGGATGAATGCTATCAGAACATCGTCAGGAGGATGATGAGAAATCTAAGTGAATGTGTGCTAAAAAGGTAATGCTTAAACTCGAGCCTCATCAACTAGGAATGGAAAAAACAAGGAAGGTTCACGCAAGGCTAAGTGGCTAGCAACCAATTAGGGTACGGCCACCCATGTCTAGATATCCCTTTATTTCTGCTGTGTGGGTGGTTGTTGATCCCAATCGCAGGGTGATCTTATTCGGACTACCTAGTAAGGGGTAGCCTCGGTCTTGTGATGCAGGGGATCAGGGTGGATCCTCGATACGGTGATCTAGACCAGGTACTGTGACGGGAGCTACCCCAAAAGCCCTGCCATTGATGGAAACCCACTCTCCAATAAGTGCCTATGGACTTGTTTGTATACCTATTATGTTGGAATTTAATGAATGTAACGATTCAGCTATTTGAATAAGTATTTATATATAGACATTACTACAATATCAGAGGATTTGATAAGAAAATGTTTTGGTTATCGTAAGGTAAAAACCCGACATGTTTATTTATGGCGTGATCTTACAGATACCTTTGATTTCAAAGGATTTTGGAAATTTTAATAATCCAATTGGGTGTGTATTCTCACTCTGGTTTTCTAGACCGACTCGGATGTTATTTCACTATAATGCTCGGGTCAGACCTAGTATTATAGAGTACAGATTCTGGATGAACTACTATGGAGCTCAAGAGACAAATTGGATGGCGAGACGTATCACTATTTGATGTATATTCCACTGTGCAATATAAGTTGTGTATTCAGTTGTTGTGTGGACATGTTATCATAGCTATCCAGTATTATGTGTTGTTTGATGTTATACTTTGATGATGTATTGTATAAAACAGTTACAGTTTCTTGCATAAAGATTAGTCATTTGTCTATTATATATTGTTTCGCAGTGATTGTGACATTCTGATATTGTTTCTATTTCTTCTTCTACCTCCTTCTTTTTTTACCCTAATGGTTCAGTTTTCCTACGTTAGATTGTTCAGCATTTGATACAGTGGACGTATTAATGTCAGTTTTTCAGGAGTCGAAAAATTGGGTCATTTCATTTATCTATTATAAATTGTTCCGCTGCGTTTGTGAGATTCTGATATTATTTTCTATTTCTTCTTCTACATCCTTCTTCTTTAACCCTAATGGTTCAGTTTTCTGGCATTCAATTGTTCAGCATTTGATACAGTTGATGTGTTGATCTCGATTTTCGGACGTTGAAAAATCGGGTCGTCACATTTTAGGCGATGGCAGGCTTCTGGGTTGTAGCATCAAGTTAGTTGTGACGAGGGGCAGCTTTGAGAAAGTTTTTGGCACGTGTGATCACCCATTGTCGGTGCGACATGATCAGGTCATGGTGAAGCCGTGTTTTGCTATAAAGGTGGAAAGGTGGGTTCGAATGTTCGAGGAGGTGCAACTTTTAATGAGGAAGAGGGTGGCAATGTTAATTTGTTTAAGCGTGGTCGGTGGGAGGAGATGCACCAGGTTGAAGATTGGCCATGGCTAATGTTCGAGAGCGGGAGAACGTAACTTTTAATTTGGGGAGGATGAATTATGGGCTGGGCTTCAAAAAAATAGATAAAGGTAATGGCGTTTTTTTAAAACTAATTGTATTATACAATTGGAATCTTATAAAATTGATAGCTTCTTCATTTTAGGTCGGATTTGAATGCGGGTGCTTGCGTTAGAGTCATATTGGCAAGCATGGTGCGATGTATTTGTTTTGGCTAGGATTAAAGCTATTGGAATTTTAAGCTACATTCAAACACCGTTCGAATTTAGTCAGAATTAGAATGTGAAAGAAAAAGTAAAAATCAACATGAGTTAATCTCACTCAATTTTGGATTTACCGCAATTAATTTTAAATAATTAAATTTTATTATTGGTTGATTGATAGAATTGATAACTTATTAACAATTGGATGTGATATGATATATAGTAGTATATATATTAGAGTGATCAATATTCCAACATAAATATAGCGGATGAGACCCTATGCGCTTCGTATAATAGCGGATGACTCTATCTACCGTGATATCCCTCTAGAAGTGGGATTGGTATTTTTATATTGTATCAATACTTATGGATGTATGAAAACATATTAGAGGGATCCAATTAGATTCCTCAAAAAGTTTGAAATTATTTTCATATGCAGTGATATGATATGTTGAATAATCTATGATAGATTATAGCATGATTTGAATTTATTTAGTGTATGGTATTTCTGGTTTAGATTTTGGTATTTTTGAAATACCATAAACATGTAAATTGAATTTAAAAAGAAGATGAAGGAGACTTCGGAGTAAAAATAATTCAACTGAAATTGGAATTTATTTTAAAGAAATGAATTTGGGGAAAAATAAATAATTTGATTCAAATTTATATTTATTAATTTCGGAATATTGTAAATAGAGATTTTTGAAATAATGTAAATAAAAGAATTTTAAATATAGTACTTAAGTGATATGATTTAAGAATAAGAGGATTTACTTTTAAAATCAAGGTTTAAAACAGTTTTTAGAAAAATAAAAAAGAAATCTTAAAATAAAATATGAAATTGACATTCCGGATTTAAAATGAGATTTTAAATTATGACAAAAAAGAGGAAATCTGGATTTAGTTGGGTTCTGGAATATATTCGGGTTATTTAAAAACTAATTTGAAAATGGAATTTAATTAGAAAATCGATTTAAATCGATCAAGTGTTGTGAACAAGGATAAAAGATAAATGAGACTATGGAATTATAAATGAAGTTTATAAATAAAGTGAAGCAAATTATCAGTGGCTAAATTGAAGTTATAAATTCACGGTGAGGATTTATAAGAGATGGGAAAATCAGTTTAAAAATAAATGGTAGGTTTATTTATGGAAATGTAAAAAGGGAATTTACCGAATTAGAACGTAAATCAAATTGGAAATAAATCGAAAAGATTTATTAATATTAAACTGGCTATATTGGAGTTGAAAATGTATTTTTCCTGAGAAGTTGAGTTAATTCTAAAAATGGGAATTTTAAGTATTAACTAGAAAATTTAAATGTGTTTAAAAATATTTCAAGAGTTAATTATTTAGTTTCTTAAAATTGTTTAAAGTATATTTAAATATTAATTAAGTAGTTTATAGTAAGTTAATTATTATTTAAGGATTAATCAGTATTTTTTTAAAAGGGATAAATTATTCAATATTCAATATTACAAAATAGCTGTTATTTAAAAAGTAGATTTTCTAAAGTTTAACTTGGGAAATTATTATTGGAATTTCATAAGTATTAATTTGAAAAAATTTAAATAAGTTTTCGAAAAGTATTGGTATACTCGCATGGAGAAATCGGAGGTAGTGAGTGCCTGTAGTTAAGTTTTGGATTTCTCTGGGATAGAGATGTAACCATTGATCTGTGAATCCATGGTTTATTACCGAAGTGGTGCATTCCACATTATTTTAAAAAAGGGGTTTCAAATTTTTTGAAATATATTTTATGAATTTACTAAATTCGATAAGATAAGTATACATTTTGGATAAAGAGATTTAATTTATTAAAATTAAATTAAAAAGAGATTTGGAGTTATTCAGTGGAAAAATGAAGTATTTGGTTGAATGATTGTTTATTTAATAGTTAAATAACTGACTATTAAATCCGGATCCAAAATATAACTTTGGGAATATTTAGAAGAAATACGGGAATTATATAGTACAGTTACTGCTCCAGGTGCTGTATTGTACGTATAAACTCGTTTAGTTCTTCTAATATGTTGATAAGGAAATCTATCCACTAACGGTTAGGAGGTGATCTCTGATCTTATTTTCATCTGTTTATTTCCTAAAGAGCCATGGCTGAGTTTACGGGAAATATCAAACGTTGTTTCGAAGAGACTGGGATCGGATAATCTATCCGAAAATCACTTCGATCCAACGAGTACGTTTTCGATGTGAAAACAAGAGCATGGAGTCGACGATGGAGCAGTGAAGTGCAAGGGCTAATCGCTACTAATCCTGAGGATTATTCCAAATGGGTGTAGTAGGAGTAGTGCCTTCAGTTCCATTCGGAACCAGAATGGACCTGTATGGATGAATGCTATCAGTATATCGTCATTGGGGGACAATGAGCATTCTAAGTTAAATTCCTTAAAAAGCTAATCGTAGCCTCTAGCCTCATCAACCGGGAATGACTGAAAAGCAAGGGAGATGCAATAAGTCTAAGTGGATCGCACCCAACTAGGGTATGTTTATCACCTTTCAAGATACCCTTGGATATTAGTATTATGATTCATGGAAGGAGCTCGAAAAGGGTGGGAACACCCGGGGTGATAGCATATTCGATCTATCCAAGTGAGGGGTAGATCGGTCTTGTATGGCAGGTGATTCCGGCATGGTCCTTGGTACGCTGTTCTAGACGTGTACTGTGACAAGTGATGCCACAGTACCCAGTCATTCATATGGAATCCGTTCTTCAATACGTGCCTTTTACAGTATTGATTGTAGAGCCTAGTGTGCTGGAATATAATTAATGTAACAATTTTAGCTATTTGAATAAGTATTTGCACATAGACACTATTATAATATCAGAGGATTTGATATGAAATGTTTTGGTTATCGTAAGGAAAAAACCCACCGTGTGTATTTGTCGCGTGGTCTTACGAGATACCTTTGATTTGCAAAGGATTTTGAAAAATTAAATAATTCAAATTGAGTGTGTTTTCTCACGCTGGTTTTCTAGACTGACTCAGCTGTTATTTTATTATAATGCTCGGGTCAGAGCGAGTATTACAAATTCAGGATAGGATACTATGGAGCTCAAGAGATGAGGTGGATGGCGAAGACGTATTACCCATATCTGATTTATATTCCGCTATGTACTGTAGGCTATATATTTAGCACTTGTGAGGATAAGTTATTATAACTTTTCAGTGTTGTGTTATTGATGTATTGTACTTTGATGATGTAATGTGTAAATAACATTTATAGTTCTTTTTGTACAAAGACCTGTTGTTACTTATTATATATTTTTCTGCTACGATTGAGAGATTCTGTATTGTTGTTTCTATTTTTCTTCTTCGATATCTTTCTTCTTTTTCCTTAACGTTTTGGTATTTCTGACATTCGATTGTTCGGCATGTAATACAGTGGATGTATTGATCTCGATTTTTCAAAGGTCAAAAATCATCGGTCGTAACACTTGGTATCCGAGCGAGGTTAAGCGAGAACCTTGGCTCTGGTAGGGGTAACTCGTTAGAGATAGGGTTAGTAGCATCGTTGAATGATTTTGAGTGTAGACATGAGCGCGTATTTATTAGTGAATATAAAAATAATTATATTATGTTGATTGATTTATTGAGTGGTTATAGATTCTGGTCAATACGAGTAATTAACGTTATTGATAGGGATCTCTAAACACTTGAACAGAGCAATTCAAAATAGTATTGATTTAAAATAGGGTAAATGAAATAATTTTACCCAAATTGTTTTTATATATAAAGGGATAATTTTCAGAAATTATTATAATTGTATATGATATGCTTGTTTGCCAGGAAATGATAATGTTAACCCATTATCATTTGTTGTTGTGGTAATTGAATAAAAGTTGAGATTATAACAAAATGTTAAGAAAATTAATTTCGTACTGCAAAATATGGTTTTGAAAATGTGGTATTATAAATGTGATTCATAATTCGGAATGCAATGAAATTCCAGAGGAATATTTAAAGATGATATCGTTTATAACGGATTCAAAATCCCATTGGTTTTGATAATGTTCCCAAAGTTGGGAAATAATAGTGATATCGATTGAAGAATACTTTTTTGAATAAAAATGTTTTAAAAATGGGTTTTAAAAGAGGAAAAACAATGAACTCACTTCAGTTGTTGAAAATAATTCCGATGACGATCGCGAGATCATTTGTAACGACCCAGAATTTCTATCATTTGAAATTCGTATATTTAATTTATTTTAAATATTAACAAGTAAAATTTTAAGTCGAATAAATTGTATTTCGAATATGTAGATTTAATTGGATAATTAAATTGATAATTTAGTATTTGAAATTCCAGAAATAATTGAAAATTGGGTTTAATGTGATTAAAATTGATTTATAAAGTTGTATTAAATCATATTGGAGTTAGGATGATGTTATAGAACTTTTAAAATTGAATTAAAAGTTAATTTGTAGAAATTGAATATTTTAATATTTAATTGACGAGTAAAAATAACCATTTTTCAAACAGTCTCGGATTTCGACGAAACCAGTTTCATCGGATCCGTAATGTTATATTTTTGTATGGTTTCAAATTTCGTGTCAGTCGGATATACGGTTTGTCCGGGGCAAGCTAAAACGCGTAGAAATCGGTTTGAGTGAATTTTAAATTTAAATAATTCGATTCGAAAACTTATCTTTCAAATTTGATCGAATTGGCTCCCGATATATATTCCATTGTGTTCGGAATGGGGGTAAAACATTATAAACGCCAGGCGGCATGCTTCGTTTGGAGTTCGAAAAAAAATTCGGGTGAATAGTGTCGCGTAATTTTCTATATAAGGACGTTCATTTCTCTATTTTGCACAAACCCTATTTCTATAAACCTTAGCCACCAGCTTTATAAATAATGGCCAAATTTTTTTAATTCTTTTTCCCTTAATTTCTTCCAATCCGTGCAATGTTTCAACAAACCTCCAACTACAAAATTAAAGAGCTTCACGAGAGCTTCGATTCTATACGGTGATCAGATATAGGCGAGTAAATCGTCGGCGATTTGCCTATGAACGCGCGCCATTTGTTCTCGTTTTGTGTGTAGGAGGGGGCGATCGAGTTGGACCAGTCATGGGCCGTAGGTGGAGTCGAACGCTGGCGTTTGTATGGCGGTGTTCGATCGTCGTCAGGTGGCTCGAGTTGGTCACGATAATTCGTTGAAATTGGAGGCCGTGGGTTTATATGCGTGCGTGTTTATTGAGTTAGGGGAGAAGAAGGAGGGGACGGCCAGGATGCTAGGGTTGGAAATCTAACGGCCCTGATTCGTTGAGGTTTAAAATAATAAACTAAAATTGTATTTTAATTTATATATTAATTCGTGTAAACTTTAAAATGCTATAACTCTTTCATATGAGGTCCGTTTTGACGAAACGAATTGCGTTGGGTTCGTATGGACGAACACTACGCGATGGAGCTGGATTGGAATCGATAGGAGCTAGTGAAATTTTTTGATAAAATTAAACGCGCGTTTAATTTTATTCAAAATAAAATACTGAAACTGTTATTGAAAGCAAGGTGAGAACTTCCCACTCAATCGAATTTGTTTCGATTCAAGTTTTAAATAGTTAGATTTAAAATTGCTTGATTGTGTGATTGAATGATAAATTGCTATATGTTGTATTGAAATAGACCCTATACGCCGTATATTAAGCGGATGTTATTTATTAAAAACATATACCGCGATATTCCATCTTGAAGTGGAATTGGTATTATATATGTACTTGGAGTTGATTTTCTCGCATTACATAGCGGATGAGACCCTATTGCGTCGCATAATAGCGGATAATATTTTATAAATCCCATATACCGCGATATTCCGTATTGGAACGGGATTGGTATTGTGCCAACATCTGTGGATGCAGCGAAACAGGTTGGAGGGATCCAACTAGATTCCTCACCCGTATTGATTTATTTACAGATATTGTGATATATTCTGTTATCATATGATATATGATGTTTTGGATGCCGTGATTGCTATATTTAGTGCTGTTGCGGCATTGGGCCTATTTTGGAAAATTAAAAGTGTTAAAGTGATGGTTTTCAAATTTAAAAGGATTTTAAAGTGATTTTTGAAAGTATGCGTTTTATTAAATTTTTGGAATTGATTCATTTTAAATAAATAAACGTTAAAATTTTAATGTTATAAAAATTATTATTTTTGAGAAATATAGTTGAAAATTGATTTTTTTGAAATATGGAGTTAATGATTTTTTTTAAATAGTTTAAATAGAGATTTTTGAATTTATTATAAAATCTTTATATATATAATTTATAAAATTTGATTTTTTATAAATCAAAGTGATGAAATTATAAAGGAGTTTTGAAAATGCTTTAAAATAATGTTATAAATGGATTTTTTTTAAGAATAAAATCTACGATTTTTGAATTTATAAAAAGAATGAGTTTGTAAATAGAGAATTATAAGTAATTTGCTTATAATTTGGATTTTTGCGTGTAAATGAGATATGGATAGAATTTGTTAATAAAGTGATTTTTTAAGTTGAAGTTGTCATAAAATATAAATGAAATTTATAAACATTGTTTTATAAATCCGAAAACGACTTATTGTGATAAGTTAATTATTATAGCTTATTAAAGGAGATATATCCACGATTTTGGACAGTGAATAATCCTTTAAATTAAAATGTGTAGAAATGTTGAATTTGGTTAACGAAGTATATTCACGATTTTGGACAGTGAATAATATATTAAAGAAATGTTTTAGGGAAGTGATATTTTAAATAGCGTTAAAATGATTTAAAGCTGTTTTAAAATGTGTTAAGGATCGAAACCATAGATTTCACCATTCATTGTTGAAATAGACGTTTTCGAGAAACCAGGAAAAGATGGACAATAACACTGTTGTATAGTAAATGATTTTCGAAAGGAAATGTTTTGTATAGTATTGGGATTTATATATCTATCTTAATTTCGAATCCCTATACTAGTGATTTTGGGTCGTCGTAACGATATTTTATGCAACATTCGTTTTGACTCAAATAAATGTGTTTAAGAGAATATTTTCCTTAAAGAATGAAATATATACTTATTGTGATTTGGGAATTATTTGGAATCTGGTGATGTTGTGCATATCTATTGATAGTTAAATAACTGATTATCAATATTTACCTTTAAATAGGTATTTGTTGTGATTTGCTTGAATTTGAATGCTACACTTATTTTAAAATAAGCGCTCGTTATTCGATTTAGCCAGGAGAGGACCTTTGGGTCATAAATCCCATTTCGAATATTGATACGTCGTTTATGGATAGCATTGAAGACCGGGAATTTGTGAGAATTATAGGATGACCTATCGATTGTCTCTGCACCGATAGCTACGGTATGGAGATTTCCTTTGTGATGGGAAGTCCGATCGGGATTGTGAATACCCGGATTGCAAGGCCTCTTTGAAAGTGCCTTTGGTTCTGTCGAACCTAGAACAGACTTGTATGGATTGTATGTCTGACATTACATTTGAGATATAAAGCAGATTTCTTTCAAATACATTTCTGTTGGTGGCGGAGAATTTATTCTCTTAGCTTAACACCCTTCTCTGAGACGTATGTGCTCAGAGGTTATGCAGTCGAAGGTTATTAGCGATATATTCCCAATTTGGTAATGTGGCATGCTGAGTGCTGCTGATCATTTGTTGATCAAAGCATGGCTTTTGAGAAAAGCGTAGCTTTGTGGACGAGACTTCGTCGAACCTCACAACCCGGTAATGGTCGAAACAGGAAAGATGCAGCAAGGTTTCAGGGGTAGCTTCCCTAGGGTGTGGCCATTCCTTCGGGAAACAGGTAGTATCATGGTATGGAGCCCAGATACTTACTCATGTGAACACTGTATTTTATTACTTTGTGATGTCGTTGGTTTAGAGAGCTCTCGTATAAAGGTCCAAGAGGACCAGGGGTTGCATATCTGAGGTTTTATTCCTCGGGAAGGGGGTAGCCGACCTTGTATTGGAAGAGATCCGGTTAGGAGTCTCGGGGCGTCCTTCCAGAGGCGTACCTATATGGCAATGGGAAGTTCCTTAGCCTGACCATTAGTTGGAAATCCAAATAAACAATACGAGCCCTGTACAGTTTTAGTTGTATAACCTGCCATTTACTTATGGTGGCGCCCCACTGTTTAGATGGTAGCTATAGTAGGCATAAGTGTGAAACGTCTATGCTGGCTAAGATTTATATCATACTTTCGAAATGTTTTCCTACACTTTGCACTTATAGTAATAATATTGAAAATAAATTTGTGCACCAAGCATGTTTGACTATCATAAGGAGAAATCTCCTCCGATTCTGCGTTTGCATTGTGTGTGTGCGGGAGGCCTTATGGTAGTCTCATTTTCTAAAAAGCATTACGAATCTAATTTAAAATAATTCCTTGTTTATTTTTAATGATAAACTGTTTTAAGTTCTCACACCAGTCCCATGACTGACGTGGAGTTTATTGTTTCCTTCCCAAACTCTGGATGCCCACCAATTTCCACACGGGGTAGTCTAGGGTCAGGTTATCTGGTCATTCTGGAATTCAGGAGTTGCTGTGGAGATCAGGAGCAAGCTGGATGGCATGGCGTATCAACTAGTATATAGTATTTCTTTTCCGTTGTTTGTTGTTGTAAACTTTGATAATGTAATGTAATGTAATAACAGATATGATTCTTTGTTTTAAAGATTATTCATTGATATATTATATGTTGTTCCGCTGCGATTGTGAGATTCTGTTATTGTTTCTGTTTTCTTCTTCTTTCTTTCTTCTTCTATTTTCTTCTTCTTCTTTAACCCTAACGGGCATTCGATTGATCGGCAGTTGATACAGTGGACGTATTAATGTCCACTTTCGTGAGTCGAAAATCCCTAATGTTACATTTGGTATCGGAGCGATTGGTTAAGCGATAACCTTGGCTCTGTTAGGAATTACTCGTTAGAGATAGAGTTAGTAGTACTCTAGAATGAGTGTGAGTGTAATAATAGATACGAGCGCGTATTTGTTAGTGAATATAAAATTGTTTTATATTGTGATGATTGGTTTGTTGAGTGGTATACGGATTCTGGTCGGTACAGTCTATACAACTCTATCGATAGGGATCTCTAAACACTCATACAGAACAATTTGCCATGATATTGTTTAAAATAGGGTAAATGAAATAATTTTACCTTGATTATATTTTATATATAAAGGAATAATTTTTCAAAATTATTAATGTGTATATAAATTGATTATTTGGTTGTTGAAAATGTAAGAATATATATATAAGTTAATTAAAAGATGTTTGAATAATCTAAATAAAAACACAATTGTAAAAGAATAAATTGTATAAGCGAAAAATTATAAGTATGGAATTATAATTGATGTGATTTACAATTGTGAAAAAAATCTTATATATAAGAAGTGAAACCATATGAATATATTTATAAATATGAGTTGTAAATAAAAATGAATTTGAACTATGAAATGAAAATGTTGAGTCCTATTTATTTTGGAAATTATTTTCAAAAATTAAAAGTTAAATAGAATTTGCTTTAGAATTGGAATCTGAATTGGATTTATAAGGGAAATTTAAGTTATGTTAAACAAATGATGTTTCAAATGGAATATGACTTAAGTGATGTTTAATGAAGTTGATTTTGGTATCGAAGTAAATTAATAAAATGAAGTCATTAAAGAATATGAACTTGAGTTATGTAATGAAATTCAACTTTTGTGGTTAAATGAATTAGTGAATGAATTGAATGTAAATCATTTGAATGTAAATAAATCGATATGAAATAATGGATGTAAGTGTTAATTCATAAAAGCCAATTAAATATGTTGAACCAAATTGAATGTAAAGTAAAGAAAAAATTGAATGAATGTGGTTGTATTGGATATATATTGATTTTTAAATTGTTGTTAGTTGATTGTGTAGAAATCCATATGAAGTTAAATTAATGAAATTGCAAGCTAAAGTAATTGAAATCAAATTGGAAGTTAAGTAAATCTTAAATAGAATTGAATTTGATTTGGAAGTGAACCAACATGAATATGAATTAGTGAATGTAAACTAATTGAATATGAATAAATGAATGTTAGTAAAAAACATCCAATGTTAATGAATCAAATGTGATTTAAATTGGAAAACCAATTCATTGAATATTAATGAGAAGTGAAAGTATATTGATTTGGTTATGGATGTTAGTTGGATGATAGTTGGTTGATGGCTGAATTTATTGCTTTTGGTTGCATTTGCTATATTGGAATATATAGTTGTTGGTATATGTTGTATATTGATATTACTTGCATATATACACATGTTCTCATTTGTTTGTTGAGTGTTTAGTAGGTGCGGATGGCGCTTGCTTCGCATTTGGAGCTCGCTTTCGCGCTATATTAGCCGTATATGCTCGCTAATAATATATAAGGTACATATCTCGGATTACATATCGTACTTTTACACTTTTTCCCCGCGGGATGCCTCATTACTTGATGAGATGTACATTTGTAGTATATATATTGCCATTTTTTTTGGATTGAGCCGCGCAAAGGAGACGATGGCGAATTTTTTGAAAATTTAAGGCGTTAGAATATTTTTGAGAAAATTGGAAAATTTTGAAAACTATAACTTTGATTTTGGAGTAAAAAGTTAAACGATATAGTTGTTCTAAAAAGATAACTAAGTATGATTTGAAAACTTAGTAAAGTTATTGTAAGAAGTTTAACCATGGATTTTGGGAAAGTTAAACACTTAAGTGAATTTGAAATCTAATTTGAAAGAATGATTTTGAAAAGTTAATGGATTTCAAGACTTTTTCTTACTTGGTAATTTCGAGGACAAAATTCTTTTAATGGGGGAAAGTTTGTAACGACCCAGAATTTTTGTCATTTGAAAGTCGTATATTTAATAGATTTTAAATATTAACAAGTAAAATTTGTAAGTCGAATAAATTTTATTTCGAATATCTAGATTTAATTGGATAATTAAATCGATAATTTAATATTTGAAATTACAGAAATAATTAAAAATTGGGTTTAATGTGATTAAAATTGATTTACAAAGTTGTATTAAATCATATTGGAGTTAGGATAATGTTATAGAACTTTTAAAATTGAATTAAAAGTTAATTTGTAGAAATTGAATATTTTAATATTTAATTGACGAGTAAAAATAGCCATTTTTCAAACAGTCTCGGATTTCAACGAAACCAGTTTCATCGGATCCGTAATGTTATATTTTTATATGTTTCAAATTTCGTGTCAATCGGATTTACGGTTTGTCCAAGCTAAAACGCGTAGAAATCGGTTTGAGTGAATTTTAAATTTAAATAATTCGATCCGAAAACTTATCTTTCAAATTTGATCGAATTGGCTCCCGATATATATTCCATTGCATTCGGAATGGGGGTAAAACATTATAAATGCCAAGCGGCATGCTTCGTTTGGAGTTCGGAAAAAAATTCGGGTGAATAGTGTCGCATAATTTTCTATATAAGGATGTTCATTTCTCTATTTTGCACAAACCCTAATTCTATAAACCCTAGCTGCCACCTTTAGAAATAATGGTTGAAAATTTTCAATTCTTTCTCCTTAATTTCTTTCAATCCGTGAAATATTTCAACAAACCTCCAACTACAAAATTAAAGAGCTTCACGAGAGCTTCGATTCTATACGGTGATGATCAGATATAGGCGAGTAAATCGTCGGCGATTTGCATATGAACATGCGCCGTTCGTTCTCATTTTGCGTGCAGGAGGGGCGACCGAGTTGGACCGTTCATGGGCCGTAGGTGGAGTCGAATGTTGGCGTTCGTATGGCGGTGTTCGATCGTCGTCAGGTGGCTCGAGTTGGTCACGATAATTCGTTGAAATTGGCGACCATGGTTTATATGCGTGCGTGTTTACTGAGTTGGGGGAGAAGAAGGAGGGAACGACCAGAATGCTAGGGTTGGAAATCTAACGGCCCTGATTCGTTGAGATTTAAAATAATAAATTAAAATTGTAATTTAATTTATATATCAATTCGTGTAAACTTTAAAATGCTATAACTCTTTCATACGAGGTCCCTTTTGGACGAAACGAATTGCGTTGGGTTCGTATGGACGAACACTACACGATGGAGCAAGATTGGAATCGATAGGAGCTAGTGAAAATTTTGGATAAAATTAAACGCGCGTTTAATTTTATTCAAAATAAAATACTGAAACTGTTATTGAAAGCAAGGTGAGAACTTCTCACTCAATCGAATTTATTTCGATTTAAATTTTAAATAGTTAGATTTAAAATTGCATGATTGTGTGATTGAATGATAAATTGCTATATGTTGTATTGAAATAGACCCTATACGCCATATATTAAGCGAATGTTATTTATTAAAACATATACCGCGATATTCCATCTTGAAGTGGAATTGGTATTATATATGTACTTGGAGTTGATTTTCCCGCATTTTATAGCGGATGAGACCCTATTGCGCCGCATAATAGCGGATAATATTTTATAAATCCCATATATCACGATATTCCGCATTGGAACGAGATCGGTATTGTGCTAACATCTGTGGATGCGGGGAAACAGGTTGGAGGGATCCAACTGGATTCCTCACCCGTACTGATTTATTTGCAGATATTGTGATATATTCTGTTATCATATGATATATGATGTTTTGGATGTCGTGATTGTTATATTTAGTGTTTTTGCAGCATTGGGCCTATTTTGGAACATTAAAAGTGTTAAAGTGATGGTTTTCAAATTTAAAAGTGTTTTAAAGTGATTTTTGAAAGTATACGTTTTATTAAATTTTTGGAATTGATTCATTTTAAATAAACAAACGTTAAAATTTTAATGTTATAAAGATTATGATTTTTGAGAAATATAGTTGAAAATTGATTTTTTTTGAAATATGGAGTTAATGATTTTTTTAAAATAGTTTAAATAGAGATTTTTGAATTTATTATAAAAGCTTTATATATATAATTTATAAAATTTGATTTTTTATAAATCAAAGTGATGAAAGTATAAAGGAGTTTTGAAAATGCGTTAAAATAATGTTATAAATGGATTTTTTTTAAGAATAGAATCTACGATTTTTGAAGTTATAAAAAGAATGAGTTTGTAAATAGAGAATTATAAGTAATTTGCTTATAATTTGGATTTTTGCGTGTAAATGGGATATGGATAGAATTTGTTAATAAAGTGATTTTTTAAGTTGAAGTTGTTATAAAATATAAATGGAATTTATAAACATTGTTTTATAAATCCAAAAATGACTTATTTTGATAAGTTAATTATTATAGCTTATTAAAGGAGATATATCCACGATTTTGGACAGTGAATAATCCTTTAAATTAAAATGTGCAGAAATGTTTAATTTGGTTAACGAAGTATATTCACGATTTTGGACAGTGAATAATATATTAAAGAAATGTTTTGGGGAAGTGATATTTTAAATAGCATTAAAATGATTTAAAGTTGTTTTAAAATGTGTTAAGGATCGAAACCATAGATTTCAACATTCATGGTTGAAATAGACGTTTTCGAGAAACCAGGAAAAGATGGACTATAATACTGTTGTTATAGTAAATGATTTTCGAAAGGAAATGTTTTGTATAGTATTGGGATTTATATATCTATCTTAATTTCGAATCCTTATACTAATGATTTTGAGTCGTCGTAACGATGTTTTATGCAACATTCGTTTTGACTCAAATAAATGTGTTTAAGAGAATGTTTTCCTTAAAGAATGAAATATATACTTAATTGTGATTTAAGTATATTGAATATTTTCCAAATGTTGAAAATAAATAGATTGTGAATTACTTATTAAATAAGTATGGAAATGTTTTTCCAATATGAAGTGAAATATTTTGAGATTATATCTTTTAAATATAAATTGAAAAGTGATTTGAAATTTGTTTTCAAACATTTGGAGTGTGGAGAAAATATATATCTTTTAAAGATATTTTTGGAAAATAAATAATTTGAGAAATTATTTGGAATCTGGTGATGTTGTGCATATCTATTGATAGTTAAATAACTAATTATCAATATTTACCTTTAAATAGGTATTTGTTGTGATTTGCTTAAATTTGAATGTTATACTTATTTTAAAATAAGCGCTCGTTATTCGGTTTAGTCGGAGAGGACCTTTGGGTCATAGATCCCATTCCGAATATTGATACGTCGTTTATGGATAGCATTAAAGACCGATGGTGAAGACCGGGTATTTGCGAGAATGATAGGGTGACTATCGATTGTCTCTACACCGATAGCTATGGTATGGAGTTCTCCTTTGTGATGGGAAGTCCAATCGGGATTGTGAATACCCAGATTGCAAGGGCTTCTTTGGAAGTGCCTTCGGTTATGTTCGAACCCAGAACAGACTTGTATGGATTGTATGTCTGACAATACATATGAGATATAAAGCAGATTTCTTTCAAATACATTTCTGTTGATGGCGGAGAATTTATTCTCTTAGCTTAACACCCTTCTTTGAGACGTATAAGCTCAGAGGTTATGTAGTTGAAGGTTATCGGCAATATATTCCCAATTTGGTAATGTGGCATGCTGAGTGCTGCTGATCATTTGTTGATCAAAGCGTGGCTTTTATGAAAAGCTTAGCTTTGTGGATGAGACTTCGCCGAACCTCACAACCCGGTAATGGTCGAAGCAGGAAAGATGCAGCAAGGTTTCCGGGGTAGCTTCCCTAGGGTGTGGCCATTCCTTCTGAAAAAGGGTAGTATCATGGTATGGAGCCCATATACTTACTCATGTGGACACTGTATTTTATTACTTTGTGATGTTGTTGATTTAAAGAGCTCTCGTATAAAGGTCCAAGAGGACCGGGGTGGCATATATGAGGTTTTATTCCCCGGGAAGGGGGTAGCCGGCCTTGTGTTGGCAGAGATCCGGTTAGGAGTCTCCAGGCGTCCTTCCAGAGGCATACCCATATGGCAATGGGAAGTTCCTTGGCCTGACCATTAGTTGAAAATCCAAAGAAACAATACGAGCCCTGTACAGTTTTAGTTGTATAACCTTCCATTTACTTATGGTGGCACCTCATTGTTTAGATGGTAGCTATAGTAGGCATAAGTGCGAAATGTCTATGTTGGCTAAGATTTATATCATACTTTTGAAATGTTTTCCTAAACTTTGCACTTATAGTAATAATATTGAGAAGAAATTTGCGTATCAAGCATGTTTGACTATCATAAGGAGAAATCTCCTCCGATTCTGCATTTGCATTGTGTGTGTGTGTGTGTGTGTGTGTGTGCGGGAGGCCTTATGGTAGTCTCATTTTCTAAAAAGCATTGGGAATCTAATTTAAAATAATTCCTTGTTTATTTTTAAAGATAAACTGTTTTAAGTTCTCACAATTGTCCCATGACTGACTTGGAGCTTATTGTTTCCTTCCTAAACTCTGGGTGCCCACCAATGTCCACACGGCCAGTCTAGAGTCAGGTTATCTGGTCATTCTGGAATTCAGGAGTTGCTGTGGAGATCAGGAGCAAGCTGGATGGCATGGCGTATCAACTAGTATATAGTATTTCTTTTCCGCTGTTTTTTGTTGTAAACTCTGATAATGTAATGTAATAACAGATATGATTCTTTGTTTTAAAGATTATTCATTGATATATTATATGTTGTTCCGCTGCAATTGTGAGATTCTGTTATTGTTTCTGTTTTCTTCTTCTTTCTTTCTTTCTTCTTCTATCTTCTACCTCTTCTTTAACCCTAACGGTTCGGTTTTCCAGCATTCGATTGATCGGCAGTTGATACAGTGTACGTATTAATGTCGACTTTCGTGAGTCGAAAATCCCTAACATTACATCATCGGTGTTCATTTTCAAGTTTCCAAGGGACAACTTGCTACCTAAATGTTTTGGATTGGAGTTTGTTTGCAAAACTGGTTTTGGTTTTGAAGTTCAAAGGATAATTTGATATACCAAGGGATTTTGGTATATATGATTTCAAAAATGATTTTGAAATATTAAGTAATTGTTTAAAACTCTGGGGTTTGATCCAAAATGTTATTTGGGGAATATGATAAAATAGTATGATAACTTGTAAGAATTTGAAATTTTTTTGGAATGGAATTTAACTTGAGAAGAATTAAATGGAAACAAGTGTGAGGACGGAATAAATTAGTAAAGTAAATAAACTGATAAAGTGAATTAGGAGAAATTGGTGAATGGAATATAAATAAGTTTGAAAATTATAAAATTTGAAAATTGAATTGGAATGGAAATTAACTTGGACTAAGTTAAATAAGGGAAATTTGAAAATTAAGCCTAAATTGGCTAAATGAAATAGTTATTGAATTAAAATTTGTTAAGTTGGAATAAATTAGAAAATGGAATTAAATATTTAATTAGTAAGTAAATGGAATTGAAATTGAATATAGGAATGATGTTTAATTTGACTTATGTTGGATATAGTGAAATTAAAAAATTAGTTTGGGTGAACTAAATAAAATAAAAGTTTAGAAATAAAATTTGATTGAGATATGAAATAAATTAGTGAATTAAATAAGGGTTAAGATAGGGTCGATAGAATTCAATATTGAAGATTTGGAAGATAAATTGAGTCCAAATGGAATTAAAAATTCAATTTGAATGAAAATGGATATAAAAGCTTAAGTTGTGAAGTGAAAGTAAATATAAGAAGTTGTAAAATATTTATATTAAACTTAAGAAAGTAGATGGTGAAGTTCTTAAGTAAAATTGGCATTAGGAATATACTAAGAAAATATTTGAGTGTAGATCAAATAAAGGTAAATAAATAAAAGGTGAAATTTGAAAGTGGATACCTATTGTGAAGTAAATGTGGATAAAAAAGAAACTAATATAGCTAATAATAAATTGGGAATAAATACGCTAGTTGTTCGTATATTATTATATTCGCATAACGAATAGATCTAGATTCGAGCATAGAATTTTGAGATAATTATATCGATCCGAGTTGGAATTTTTTCACTCGATTTTCGATAGCGACCGCTGTATATGAATTTTTGATTGATCCTGAAATTCTCTATCATAGTATATAGCTATGCAAGGAGGACGACTGTTTCTAGTCAAGAAACCAGATCTGAGTCCGCACTAGAGAGTCATGTGAACGATGCCAGTTCGGAAGTGAAATTGTGTGGTCAAGAGAGCGATCAGAGTTAATATTGCATACGAATGATATATGTACATCGTACGTGACTAAGTAAAGCGATTATTGAAAGTTTTGAAAAGGAATAAATAAAGTGATTTTGGATTGCATAAGTGGATAAATATTGGAAAGTAAGATGCAGGTATTTAAAAGCATGAACTAAATTGATGTCTTCAATTTCAGATGTGAAATTTGATTGCCCATCAAAAAGGTATATGTTTAAATTGTATTTGAATTTGATGGTTTTCTGTTTGAGCCACTTGGCTTTTGTTTTGTTTTGATGATTTGGGGCTGTAAAGGCTATAACGATCCTGACTTGACCTTCGAAAATTGGCACTGAATACATCATCCGTATTCGAATGTCGTAGACTCAAACGCTGAATCCAGTTCGCCGGAGCTTATAACACATTAAGTATAACAACACAGCAGAAGAAAAAGAATAATATTATTGATATACAACATTTGTTACAACTGAATATCGATACAAATCAGAGCTAAAATATAATAGTGGATAGATAATCTTCGACAGAGGAACACCAATATTTTTTTCCAAAGGGAGGAAGGATAGAAATCCCAACAACTCCATACTGCAACTCCATCACTAAAGCCAAAGCTTCAAAGTCTCCATGCTCCAAATTGAAGCTCGAACCATCATCAATGCTGGAGTGAAAAAACTCCATCCCAATGCGATTGCCAACCCAAAACTTCAAAGACCAAAGACTGAAGAAGATTTCCAACTGCTACCACACCAAAGACTTTGAAGGCTATCGAATCTACACCTACTATTTGATTATCTGAAAAACCCAATTCCAGACTGCTCATGTGGAAAATTGTGGGCACCTAGAATTTAGGAAGGGAACAATAAACTCCGGGTTAGTCATGGGACTGGTGTGAGAAAACAAAAACAACAACTAAAGAATTTAAGATTGAAATTCGCAATGCTTTTTGGAAAATCAAATTACCATAAGGCCTCAGCCGCACACACCATGCAAACGCATAACTGGAGGAGATTTCTCCTTATGATAGTCCAACATGCTTGATACGCGAAAACCATTTGACGCTATTATTAGTATATAGTGCAGAAAACATTTCAAAAGTATAATATTAATCTTAGCCAACATAGAGATTTCGAACTATGCCTACTATAGTTACCATCTAAACAGTGTGACGACCAAAAGTAAATAGCAGGTTATACAACTAAAATCGTACAAGGCGCATATTGGAGATTTGATTTCCAACAAATGGTCAGGCTAAAGAACTTCCTACTGCCATATGGGTACACCTCTGGAGCGACGTCCCGAGAACTTAACCAGCTCTTTGCCAATACAACGCCGGGTTACCTCTGTAACTAGGTAACTACTACACGAGTATGCCATCCCTCGGTCATTTGCAACCTTTATCCGAGGATCCTCAGCACCAACAACCACAAAGCAATGTATTTGTGGTAACCACATAGGTTAAATATCTGGGCTCCATACCACGATACCACCCTTTTCTAGAAGGGAATGACATACCCTGAAGGGCGCGACCCTTATAACCTTGCTACACCTTTCCTGTTTTGACCATTTCCGGGGTGTGAGGTCCAGATGCAGTCTCGTCCACAAAGCTATGCTTTTTCAAAAATCCATTATTCGATCAACAAATGATCAGCAGCACTTCATACGCCACATTACCAAATTGGGAATGTATCACAAGTAACCATCAACTACATAACCTCTGAGCTAGTACGTTTCAGAGAAGGTTGTTAAACTAAGATAATAAATCTCTGCCACCAAACAGAAATGTATTTGATAGAAACTGGTTTTACATCTCAAAGTGTAATGTCAGACCTGCATCCATACAAGTCTATTCCGGGTTCGAACAGAACCGAAGGCACTTACAAAGAAGCCCTTGAAAATCCATATAAATTCTAATCATGTCCGGACTTCCGATCACAAAGGGTGATCAAATCTATATATCGAGGACTAGTCAGTGCAGAGACATTCGACGGGTTATCCTTTCGTTCTCGAAAATATCCTGTATTCACCACCGGTCTTCAATTGCAATCCATAACGTCGTATCATTATTCAAAATGGGTTATATGACACAAAGGTCCTCTCCCGGCTATGTCGAATAATGAGCACAATATTTAAAAACATATGGATATTGGGATCTCAGTTAAGTTACTACTTATTACCCAAAACTTTTCTTTCGAATGGTTTAAAACAAATTTCCATTTTCAAATCTTTTAAACAAAAAGATTTACTTCACAATGTTCACCAATCTTTCACAAAGATTCATTCATAGTTTTTAAACTATTTCAAATCCCAAATCTTTTATACTTTTTCAATTTCAAAACAAAGTTTAACAATCTTCCACAAAGATTCAATTATATCCTTCAAAACAATTCACAATGCTAATCTTTTATACAAAAGATACACCATTTAAAATCCCCTTCAATTTCAAAACAGGGTTCAACAATTATTTTTACAAAGACTAGTTCATGGCTTTCAAAACAATTTCAATTCTAATTCAAAACTTGAAATCTTTCAACACAAATTGGAAATTCTTTCCTTATATGAAAGCTATTGTTATTTGAAAAACAATTCTTTTCGTTTCGGAAAAATACGATTTCATTTGCACAAGTTAAAGCTCTTAAAGTATAAAACTTGGGTTAAATTCAAATTTCCAAAACAATACTTTTGAAATGGTTTAAAAACCATGTAAACACATTTATAACTTGTATAACCCGTTTAACATAATTCGCAAATATAGAATTCAATTTCAAATCTTGAATTCAAATTCAAATCAAATTATTTAAATTTCAAAACTTTATCAAGTTATTCAAAATAACCTTTATCTTTAAAATTCCTTTTCAAAAGCTTTTCCATTTCCAAAACCATTTGGATTCAAAATTAAATTTTAAAACCATTTCAAAAATCTGTGACTTAATCGACTTCCTCGTGAAATCCATATTTATGTGTATATAGTGTAGTCCAGGGGTTTTACAGAATAAGCAACATCATCAGTTATCACAGATTCAATCATATCGATAAGCGGTATAATCTATAACGCTTATCATCATTCAGATTCACAGATAATATCAATTTATCGCAGATAAATAAATAAATTACATTCGTCACAGATAAACAAATCATAGCTTAAATCAAAACACTTTGTATCACAAAGCATCACACATCAGGGATATCAAATAATTCAGTATCCAATAGAATCTAAACATCCATAAGTAAGGTTGGTTAATCATCTGATTAATGGAAACCAGATTAATCACTAACCAAGGTTAATTAACATTAATTAATTGCAAATCATTTAATTGATTATCCTTTAATCATTTATTAATTAATAAATCAGTTAACCTTTAATCATTAAATAATTAGCATTTAATTATTTAATTATTCTTTAATAAATTATCCTTGATTAATTAATTAATTAGTTAATTAACCCTTAATTAATCACCATTAAATTAATTATCCTTAATTTATTACAATAAGTGATTATCGCTAATTAATTAATCATTAATTAATTACACTGAGTAATTATCCTCGAATCACTTGATTAATCCACTTTAATTATTAACTAATTTCTTTTAATTAAGTGGTTATCTTTAAGTAATTAATTCCCTTTAATTACTTATCATAAATTAATCAACCTTTAATAAATTAATAACATTAGCAAATTGACCTCAAATTATATTAAATAATTAATCACATTAATTAATTATCCTTATAGGTAATTTACCCAAAGTGTTAACTTTACTTTAAGTACACAAAGTAATTATTCTTATTTAATCACTTAATTATATTTTAAAACCTTATTAAATAAAGTAAATCATCATTAACAAAAATTAAATTTTAATACCTTTAAGTTAATTAATAATCAAAATATTATTGAAATAAACCTTTTATTTCTATTAATTACTTAATTTTAATCAGCATATATATTTAAAAACATTTTATCTTCTCATTTAAAACTTAATTATATTTTCTAACTTAAGTTTTAAAAATACCTAAAAAAGAATTTCAACTCAACAGATGTAAAATTTAACGAGTTACATAAATTCTGAAAACATTTATTTTATAAAGGGATAAATCCTAAGAAATAGATTTAAACTTAATTTATTCTAGATTTAAAAACTTTCTTTTCTTTTAACTTTCAACTTTTAAAACTGTTCATTTCCTTGGTTCCGGTTCAACCCGTATCTCTCTCGATTCCTACTTCAAGTCCCCCCCCCCCACCATTCTTTTCTTTGAGTCAAACACCATATATCATGAACAAAAACCCGAGAGCAACTTCGTCTTCCCTAATTAACCGATACACACCAATATTCGTGCATGTGCACATGCAATCGAGTCGATTCCAACCATCACCACGAACTCCGACAAGTTGCTGGCGAACCCCTCAAGCGTCACGAGCACCCAAATCGGCGATTTCCTCCGGAACTCAAAAATCGAACCAAATCGATTTTCCTGGAACTCAGACCATCAACCTAAAATGACCTCGCTCCGACGAACTTGACTGCGATCATCCAGGCTACTTCCACCAAGCCTCGCCACTCACCCAGACTCGATTCCATCACCCCAAAACAAGACCGATGCATCATTTGTGACAAAATCGCCTGTTTTCTCTGTCGAACCATAACTGAAGCTTAAACCCTATATCATCTACATTCTGCCATCACGATAGCTAATAAATTAAACTAGCATTTTTCCTGGGTTCCCTGAATGTTCCAGCCATCCTCACCAGAGATCACGATTCTCGAATCATAACAGTTCGTCGAAATTTGATAAAAATTCCAATTCTGTTCAACTTAGAGTTACTAAATCGATTCTAAACTAAAAATTATCATTTTATCTCTGAAATTCATCATTTTTGATGATGATTCTAATCATATGATCAATTTGTGAAAAATCTAATGATCCAAATTTTTGACTTTGTTTTATTTTTACTGTAATTCTTTATTTTTGAATTTATTACTTAATATAAACACCTGGAATTATTTTTATAGAGTAAATTACATTGTTTTAAGCTTTTTCTTTTTAAAGATCAAGATCTAAAACTTATACATTGAGATGATACGGATTTTTCTTTTTGTTCTTTGAACCTGTGCATACATAGAAATGAACATACATACACATATTTAAACCAGTGAAAACTATTCCTATGTAACAGACATGCACAAGCATATGTATACAACAGAAAACAATTTATCACAACTGCATAAAGATTTTAGATCAGATCAATAAAGTAAGTTTGCTCACTCGGTCCAGTTTTGAAAACAGAGGACAATGAACAGAAAGCAGGCTTTAAAATTGAAACTATTTGAACTGGAAAATGATTTTGCCTTAGATCTAAAATTTTGTTTTAATTTGTATGATGTTGGATTTGCTTCAAGTTTAGTTGTCTTGCTTGTTTTCAGATTGAAGATACTTTTGTTTCTTAGGTTTCCCAGGCTTGAGAACTTTGGTTTTCCAGGCTTTTTAAAATCTCTTGAATTTAATTAGGTCTACCTTGATCATTGAGTTGTTGATGTATTTGTTTGAAGCCTTCAATTCCTAAAGTTTTTATGGTTGAAATTATTTCCGTTTCGACTTTCTTGCTTCCAGACTTTGTTTTTCTGGTTTGTCTTAATTTGATTTTTCTTCTTTGATCAGGTTTAAGTTGGTTTTGATTCAGCTTATTTTTTTGACTTGCTTGAAATTGAAACAGATTTTTTTTCCAGGCTGTTGTTTGCTTCTTCATTTTTCAGGTTTTTGTTAGAGAAGAATGAAGAGATTGAAAACCTGGTTATTTCTTTTCTTTACTCATATTTTCATTTAATTTTAAATTAAAAGTAGAATTTTCTTGCCACTTGTAATTTGTATACTAATACTTGTAATTCATATTAAAAAATTTATTAAATTTATGTTTAAAACAGCGACATTTGTAAATCCTTTGGTTAAAATGCTTACATATGTTTAAATGTATTTAAATGGATTACACTTGTAAAATATTTAATTTATGTTTACATCCTTTCTTTTAATTTGTTTTACAAATTATGTTTAAACCCCTAATCTTTAAATTAGTTTATAAATTTTTCTTTAAACCTTTTTCTTTTTATAAATTACTACTTTCTTATATTCACATATGGTTACAATTTTAAATTTATACATACACAAACTATATCTATTCATTTTGAAAGAAAGTGTGTTTTAAATCTTATTTAAAATTTAAACTTAAGGAAACATTTCTTATTACATACAAACCATTTTCTTTATACAACCTTAAAAATGACTTTAAAACTAATATTCATAATAAATAAGCACACATATTATATATATATATATATATATAAGTTTATTTTAAAATATAGATTCTTAACTTTAAACAACTTTTGAAAATATATATATATATATACATATTAAAATTAGAAACAAATTCTTATAAATATTTTAAAACATACTTTTAAATCCAGTTTATTTTCTGAGATATTTATTCTCGAAATTCAAATTCAAATTTTAAATCACAATCTATTTATATACGTTTATATTAATAAACAAATAAATATCTATTAAATTTGGAAAATACCAAATAAATTCATGATTTAATTTTAAAAAAATTAAATAACTTATCCATTTAAATTTGATTTAAAAACGGGAATGTTACAGATTCCCCCTTAAGAAAATTTCATTCTCGAAGTTTGTAATGACCCGCCATCTGTCTCCACTAAATGACGCACCATTAATAAGAAAGAAAGGGATAGAAAAGAGAAAAGAAAGAAGAGAAAGAAGAAACAACATCAGAATCTAAACAGCGAAACGAATAAATTATATTAATAACATAAATATTACATAATTTACAACCATTATCAGAGCTACACATATATACATCACATTCTAGACAGTAATAAACATCTGCCTAGTTATACAACTCAATACAATACAAGAAATTACTCAGAGAAATCTACACAGCGGAAAACTATATATCTACACACAGAAGCCTCCTCCTCCAATGCTCACCCACAAATCGTTAAAGCTAACCTGAATCCCTTGGCTACTTGTAAAAATTTGAGTACCCAAGAGTTTAAGAAAAACAGAAGATAGACTCCGGGTCAGACATGGGTCTGGTGTGAGTAACAGGTTAAGGTTGCTTAACTTTTAAAAACCTTTTGAAAAGAAAGGTATCACGTAAGACTTCCCACACATAAACATGGAAAAGTTTTTACCTTACGCTAACCAAAACATTTGATAGGAAATCCGGTGATATTATAATTGGTCTAGGGTTTTCAAATAAATAAGAAATAGCCAGAATTGTTACATGATTTAATTCCAGCTACTAGCCACAAACGTGGGTGATACAATCAAAACCATTGGCACTTATTGGATTTTGGATTCCATACAATGGCAGGGCTACTGGGGTACCGTCCGTCATAGTACGTGGCCTAGATCGCCGTACCGAGGAGTACGCTCGCTCCCCTGCAACACAAGGCCGGAACCATCCCTTACTGAACAGTCCCGAACAAGACAACCCCGCGGTTGTAGCTAGCAGCCGCCCACACAACCGAATAAAAGGGACCTCTAGACAGGGGAAAATCTCGTTCTACTTGGGCATGACCCACTTAACCTTGCTGCACCTCCCTTGTTTTAGCCATTCCCGGTTGATGAGGCTTGAGGCTACGATTACCTTTATAGGACATATCACTTAGAATGCTCATCGTCCACCTGACGATGTTCTGAAAGCATTCAATCCATACAAGTTCATTATGGGTTCGAACGAAACTGAAGGCATTATCTCGTTACACTCATTTTGGAATCACCCTCAGAATTAACAATGATAGCCCTTGCACTCTGAATCTTCATCTCGAATCTGAAAGTATTACTCCCTCAAACTCATCTCGGAATCACCCTCAGAGTTATACTGACGAATAGTCCTTACACCTCGAGTCTTCACTCTTCACAAGAGATTCACGAACTATCGTTAATTTGGATCGATGTGGTTTTCGGATATCCAAATATGAAAGGCCGATCCCGGTCTCATCGAAATCCAAAGCGTGTCTTTTAAGACCAAGTTGTTTTAAAGTTTAAAACAATTCAATTATCTATATACACACAGATAGATAACTCACAAATCACAATTGATAATCAACATTATCAAATAAACAGGTAATCCACATTATCATTATAAACAGCTAATCCATATCATCATCAAAATAGATAATCCATATCACAATGCAACCAAAGCATTTATACCACACAACATCACTTATCTAAAATCTGAGATCACATCCATTAAAGACAATCAATGTCATCCATTCATACATAAGCAAAGATTTACTTAATCACAATATAATTAAATTAAAATGAATTAAAATAACTATCTCTATCTCTAATTAATTTAAAGTGAATTAAATTAATTACTACATCTTTAATTAATTTAAATTAAATTAAATTAATTACTTCATTTATTCATAATCTTGCTTACTCAACTATTTAATTGATTACAATCAATTAATTAATCATTCAAATTAATCACCTTAATTAATCACCCTTGATTAATTACCCTTAATTGCATTCAAGTAATTATCCATTAATTAATTTCACAAATTAATTATTCTCAACCAAACAGTAATTAACCTTTAATTACTTCAATTAATTAATTAACTATAATTAATTTCCTTAATCCTTAATTAATTACATTGATTAATTACCTTTAATTATTTATCATTGATTAATTAATCTTAATTAATCAACTTTAATTACATCATTAATTATAATAATTAATGATCCTTAATTATATTTAGTTAATTATCTTCTTCAATTAATTACCTTTAATTACTTATCATTGGTTAATTAATCTTAATTAATCAACTTTAATTACATCATTAATTATAATAATTAATGATCCTTAATTATATTTAGTTAATTATCTTCTTAAATTAATTTCCTTAAGTAATTAACCCATTATTATTAATCCCTCCTTATTAACCATATTCAGTAATTAACTAACTTAATTACTTCATTAAACAAATTAATTATTCCATAATTAATTTCTTAATTAATCCCCTGATTAGTTACTAAGTAATTTAATCCAAATTACTTACATTATTAAAAATCTTCCATTAATTACATTCTGAAATTATCAATCAGTTACTTCACTAAGTAATTTCTAATCCATTTATAACATGCAGTAATTATCTTTTACAGCCCCAAGTGTTTAAAATTAATTAAACTTGATTAATTAAATTAAACAGTCACATTTAACTCAATTAATTACCTTAAGTAATTAATCTCTTAATTACTTCGTTAAGTAATTATACTCAACAGTTCACAAATGAATATTATTAAATTAATTAATCTAATTAATTATTAAAAATTAACCATATTAATTAATTATTAAATAATCCTGTTTAATAACCTTCGTTAACCATTCTCTAATTACTTTAATTAAATAATTAACTTAGATTAATCACAAATTAAGTTACAATTTAATTTATCTTTAATTATTCATTAATTAAAGTCTAATTATTTAATTAATTAAGAGTTAATTGTAACTAAATTATTCCTTAATCGTTTAATTAATTAACCATGATTAAAACTCAATTACTTAATTAATAAATCATTAATTAATAATCTAATTAATGATCTTAATTACAGATAGATCAACTCTTAATCAATATTTATTAATCTCTAATCAATCAATTAATTAAACTAACTAATTACTTCTTAATTACCTTATTAATTAAATTAATTTCAAAACATAAATCTTAACTTAATTTTAAGTTAAAACGTTTCCTAATTATGTTTGAAACTAATTACTTGTGAAATTACTTTGAAACTTCATTTCAAATATGAAATTTAAAATGTATATAATTTAAACTTAATCAAAGTTTAAACAATTTAGAACTTTTTAAATTAAAAGACAAACAAGTGCTTGTCTTAGAAATGAAATTCATAAGAATTTTGAAAACTAAATTCATTTCAAAATTCAATAATTTAAATTTACATATTGTTTAAATCTTTCAAATTTAAATCTTCTTTTAATTTCAAAACTGAAGTTCATATTTAAACTTTGATTTCCAGATTTAAATTAAATTTCAAATCTTGCTCATATTTCAAAAACTTCATTTTAAAAAGTTCAAACTACTTTACCAAAATAAAGTAATTAAATAAGTTCATGTTTTAAAACTTTATTTTTATTTTCTTTCTTTTATTTAAAACTGAGATTTTAAATTTAACTTGAATTCTAAAATTTAAACTTGAATTTAAAACCAGTTTTAAAACTTTCTTTTCATTCAAAAGCTTCAGATTCACAAATTATAAAACACAGAAGCTACAGGTTTTAAAAATTTTAAACATGGATTTTACAGGTTTTTGAAACAAAGCCTGAAAGTACAGACAACCCGAGAATACCACAATATGCTTCGAGTTCTGAGCCCAACGTCTCCAAGGAAACCACTCCATCACCTCGAGTCAAACAAGGATTTACCCAAGTGACTTCTCTGCTATAACCAAACGTCATCAGTGCCATTACTTCACCGTGCATATGCATGGTGACTCCGGCCACCACTGATCATCAGAGGTGATCGTCCTACATTCTAAAACACTCTAACATCCTTATGCGATCATCAGATCGTGTACATAACCTCGAATTCAAATTCGAGTACTAAAACCCAAACTGGAAACAACCATCAGTTCCCCCTTCAAACCCGTCAACGCCCAATCCTCACCGCTTCGACCACCTGATGATCTGCTACTCCGGCCTCGCCTTCAACTACGACCCAACAATCAATCCTCAAAACATCAAAACACTCGGTCAATTGTACAACTCGAAATGACTGATTCTTTAAACCCATTTAAAACCAGGGTTTAAAATGAAATTTCTAAACTTCACCTTCCTTAATGACAACCATCACCATCCATGATTTTTCCAACCTTCCCCTAACCCTCCTCCATCACCCAGAAGAACCTCGAGCTTCCTCAAGTCAAAGATCACCATGATTTGCTTAAAATTCAAATTCGGTTCAACATAAAACTGCACCTTCAACTAATACCCAAAAATCCTAATTCTTGATTTAAAAATCAAGCTTTAATTAATACTTTCTATTTATAATACTAATTTGATAAATTATCCAGTTTGAATTTTTGTTTGAGTCAACATATTCTGATGTTTTAATGTTTTCCAGAAACATCAAGCTTATATTAGGCTTGATTAAATTTTTAAAGCTATAGTTTAAGCTAATCAAACAACTTTTGTTTAATGTAGGATCCTATCTAATTAAGTTAAGAGGTAAGAATCTAAAATACAGATTTTTAAAAACAGGTTACAACAGAGCATTACACAGCATTTATACATATAATATTTGCATCTAATATTCACTTATAATAACATGCATTGCCTATTTCATCTCAACATACAATTATGCAACCAAGATTTAAATTTTAAATTTAAAAAGGTTACTCACAGTTTTTAAAAGATAGCAGAGCCTCTGTTTGCCTTTTTGAATTTGCAGCAGACATCAAAGATTCCAGTTTCTACTTGATTGAATTTAAAGCTTCTCTTAAATTTCAAGTTGGAAGAATGAATGTAGGTGCTTATGCTTGATTAACACAGCTGCACTTCCAGATTGCAGAGAAAAAGAAAAATGCAGATTTGTTTAATTTCCAGGTGCATGTAGATTTGAAATTTTGCAGGGAGAAAGAATGATGCAGATTTGCTTCTTGTAGATGATTACTGACTTAGATAATGAGGGGTTCATAAATGGTTTGTGCAGGGTTTTGAAGATGCAAATTTGATTTGAAGAGGAGTTTTGATTTTGAAGAGGTGCTTTGAAGTTTTCCTCTTTTGATTAGGAAATGAGAAAGAAAAAAAGTAAGAATGAAAATGCAAGTTTATGTAGATGTAGTTTTCAGATTTAATTAAATAAAAGAAAATTAAATCAAAATGACACTTGTACTATTTTGAACATTTGTCAAGTTAAATGTTTAATCTTTGAACATTTGTTTAATTAGGCTTAGGAAATCAACACTTATTCTTTTAAAGTGATTAGTATTTAATTCATAAGTTAATATATATATTAAGCTTAATTGATCAATTAATTAGAATTTAAATATGTATATAAATTTACAAAAGAAATAAAAACAAACTATATTTATAAATAAAGCTTATACATATAAAAATTAAAACAATTAAAAATCTATACTTTGGATTTTAAATTCAAATCAAATTCAAAATCCAATATTTAAAATCAAGTTATAAATACAAATTAAACTTGAAATAAAAATTGCCATTTTATTCAAAATTTATTTGTAAATCAATACACTATTAATATTATTTTTAAAAATATCTCATTATTAAATTAAAATCATTTTAAAAGAAATTATATTTTTATTAATAAATTATCTATTTTATTAAGCCATAAAACTTTTTGTTTGTTAATTCATTTAAATTTAAAACTCAAGCCAAATTATTTTAAAAATTTAAATATTTTTCTTATCAATTTTAAAATCATATATTTATTTATTAATAGCTTTGAAAACTTAATATTTAATTAGATCAAAATTTCCAAATCATTAATGTATATATTTGAATTTTAAATCATGATTCATTTATTAAGTTTAAACCAAGATTTATTTAATAACTTTGAAAAGCTTATATATTAAATAAAAACAAATTTCCAAATTACTAAAAATATTAGAATTAGAAAATATGCTTTACTTATTAAAATTAAAACAATGCTAATCTATTTAAAATATAAACCGTATATTTATATTATAAATAGAAACCAATTTATTATTTTTAAAAGATAAAATAACCAATTAAATATTTATTGAAGAAGATTATTAAATCAATTTGAATTATTATTTAACAAAATATCAATATCAATTTAATTTTTTATACAGATTATTAAAGTGATATTGTTAAAAATTCCAGGATGTTATAATCCTCCCCCCTTAAAAGAATTTCGTCCCTGAAATTTAAAACAAAGGTAATTTAATAATCTCATTAAGGATTTTAAATTTTAAAACACAAGCATATATCAAACATATGCTAACAAATAGCAGCCAATTTCAATCAATCAAACAAATCTGATTATCCAGAAAAAATTCTGGATAAAATTTCCTCGAGTTTCCCCAGGTGTATATATACTGGGACACTCGTTCTAGAGAATCCAAACAATCAATACTACTAAACTATAGAGCTCCTATTCAATTATAACTATAACACTAGACAAGAAATCAGACTACGGACGAGTCTGACTCAACAACTAAAACTCTAGAACTGCTGGTTTCACAACCAGAGATACATCATACACGTACTCCCACAGAGATACATGAAACTCATCGAATCCCAGTTATCCAAACTGGCAATCCAATCCTATAGATCAATCACTTATTCTTACAAGAACACAGAAAATATCCAAAACTCTTCAGAGCTAACCTTCCAGCCTTACTCAATCTTATAGCTCCTTTACGAACGGAGAAAACTTATCCAAATCAAATCTCCGAATTCAGAATCCAAATTCCTCCGTTTCTTATCCATAAAACTCTCCACACGATCATGGGCTGTCTACAACCTTCCTAATCAACTCAACCTTCGCTGATGCCTCTAGAAACAAACCAGACCAATCGACTCAAGAGAATGATCTCCTCAAGATCAACCAAGATCAAACCCTACTCCTCAAACATCAGAAGACAACAACTTCTCCTATCCGGAAAAGAAACGCAGATACACTTCCAAAATGCTTCCACTGCATAACTCTAATCTGATGTAGAAGAGAATGCTGAAGAAGAACACGAGCACAACTGGACAACACACCCCAGAAATATGGTTCATCAGATCTATAAGAAACTCAAAAACTCCACTAAAACCTGAGCTTCTTCATCAAACTCTAGGAACCATTCTTCTATTAGGTTAAACTACTGGTAGCAATCCTGGAATTCTAGTCGATAAGGAAACTCAATCTCCAGATGCGAACAAACTTCTGTCTTTCCTGAAGACATCCAGAAAAACTCTGATAACTCAGGAGAACACTCAAACAATCGCAAGTCACTTTTCCGATCAATCCAAACCAAATATCCAAGGAAAAACTGTTCTCCCTTAATCAAATAGAACGGCTTACACTTAACTAGCCAATCCATCGAAGAAACGGGTCTACTCAGCTGCTTCTGAACTCCACTTCAGAAAAACTGCTAAGCCAGAAGACTTCCTGCCAACACACAGAACACTCCGAGCTGCACTGCTGTCACAGATGCCAAAGACTTCCTAATCCAAAGCTCTTCGAGAAACTCGGACCTCAAATCAAACAAAAACAGCGTGATGAACACAGCCACAACATCGAGGCAGACTCACTTCCTTAAACTTGTTCCAAAGAAAACATCTTTGGGAACATCCATAGTCACTGCATCTCATCACACAGCTACTATTTCCTGAGGTATCAAAATACCATCACTCGCTTCTGCCTAGCCAACAGATCCAAACTTTACTCATCCAACTTCAAAGATAGACTCCGAACCTTAATAGGTTTCCTTCAGAGATCGATGAAATCCTTCATCACCACAAAGCTTACTCGAGATGGTATTAGGTCTACAGTCTCGACAAATACACTTCCAACCTCAAACATTCAAACTCCAACCAATGGTAGTTATGTTACACACACCACTACTCCATCTGCCTTTATAACTTATATTGGAAAAACCTAGACGGGTAACCCAACAAATAGGTAGAAATAAAGATATATATATATAATTACAAATATGCTCTCTCAATATAGACACCACTCTAGAGCCTAGGTATTCACTCAACCTAATGCTCTGATACCACTGTAATGACCCGCCATCCGTCTCCAATGAATGACGCATCATTAATAAGAAAGAAAGGGATAGAAAAGAGAAAAGAAAGAAGAGAAATAAGAAACAACATCAGAATCTAAACAGTGGAACTAATAAATTATATTAAACATAAATATTACATAGTTTACAACCATTATCAGAGTTACACAGATATACATCACATTCTAGACAGTAATAAACACCTATCTAGTTATACAACTCAATACAATACAAGAAACTACTCAGAGAAATCTACGCAACGGAAAACTATATATCTACACACAGAAGCCTCCTGCTCTAATGCTTCTCCACAAATCGTCAAAGCTAACCTGAATCCCTTGGCTACTCGTAAAAATTTGAGTACCCAAGAGTTTAAGAAAATAGAAGATAAACTCTAGGTCAGACATGGGTCTGGTGTGAGTAACAGGTTAAGGTTGCTTAACTTTTAAAAACCTTTTGAAAAGAAAGGTATCACGTAAGACTTCCCACACATAAACATGGAAAAGTTTTTACCTTACGCTAACCAAAACATTTGATAGGAAATCCGGTGATATTATAATAGGTCTAGGGTTTTCAAATAAATAAGAAATAGCCGAAATTGTACATGATTAAATTCCAGCTACTAGCCACAAAAGTGGGTAATACAATCAAAACCGTTGGCACTTATTGGATTTTGGATTCCATACAATGGCGGGGCTACTGGGGTACCGCCCGTCACAGGTAGTGGCCTAGATCACCGTACCAGGGAGTACGCCCGCTCCCCTGCAACACAAGGCCGGAACCATCCCTTACTGGATAGTCCCGAACAAGACAACACCGCGGTTGTAGCTAGCAACTGCCCACACAGCCGAATAAAAGGGACCTCTAGACAGGGGAAAATCTCGTCCTACTTGGGCATGACCCACTTAACCTTGCTGCACCTCCTCTATTTTAGCCATTCCCGGTTGATGAGGCTTGAGGCTATGATTACCTTTATAGGACATATCACTTAGAATGCTCATCGTCCACCTGACGATGTTCTGAAAGCATTCAATCCATACAAGTTCGTTTCGGGTTCGAACGAAACCGAAGGCATTATCTCGTTACACTTATTTTGGAATCACCCTCAGAGTTAACGACGATAACCCTTGCAGTCTGAATCTTCATCTCGAATCTGAAAGTACCACTCCGTCAAACTCATCTCGGAATGACCCTAAGAGTTATATTGACGAATAGTCCATACACCTAGTGTCTTCACTCTTCACAAGAGATTCATGACCTATCGTTAATTTGGATCGATGTGGTTTTCGGATATCCAAATATGGAAAGCCGATCCCGGTCTCATCAAATCCAAAGCATGCTTTTAAGGCCAAGTTGTTTTAAAATTTAAAACAATTCAATTATCTATATACACACAGATAGATAACTCACAAATCACAATTGATAATCAACATTATCAAATGAATAGGTAATCCACATTATCATTATAAACAGCTAATCCATATCATCATCAAAATAGATAATCCATATCACAATGCAACCAAAGCATTTATACCACACAACATCACTTATCTCATTTCTGAGATCACATCCATTCAAGACAATCAATGTCATCCATTCATACATAAGCAAAGATTAACTTAATCACAATATAATTAATTTAAAATGAATTAAATTAACTATCTCTATCTCTAATTAATTTAAAGTGAATTAAATTAATTACTACATCTTTAATTAATTTAAAATAAAATAAATTAATTACTTTATTTATTCAAAATCTTGCTTACTCAACCATTTAATTGATTACAATCAATTAATTAATCATTCAAATTAATCACCTTAATTAATCACCCTTGATTAATTACCCTTAATTACATTCAAGTAATTATCTATTAATTGATTTCATAAATTAATTATTCTCAACCAAACAGTAATTAACCTTTAAATACTTCAATTAATTAATTAACTATAATTAATTACCTTAATCCTTAATTAATTACATTGATTAATTACCTTTAATTACTTATCATTGATTAATTAATCTTAATTAATCAACTTTAATTACATCATTAATTATAATAATTAATGATCCTTAATTATATTTAGTTAATTATCTTCTTAAATTAATTACCTTTAATTACTTATCATTGGTTAATTAATCTTAATTAATCAACTTTAATTACATCATTAATTATAATAATTAATGATCCTTAATTATATTTAGTTAATTATCTTCTTAAATTAATTACCTTAAGTAATTAACCCATTATTATTAATCCCTCTTGATTAACCATATTCAGTAATTAGCTAACTTAATTACTTCATTAAACAAATTAATTATCCCATAATTAATTTCTTAATTAATCCCCTGATTAATTACTAAGTAATTTAATCCAAATTACTTACATTATTAAAAATCTTCCATTAATTACATTCTGAAATTATCAATCAATTACTTCACTAAGTAATTTCTAATCCATTTATTACATACAGTAATTATCTTTTAAAACCCCAAGTGTATAAAACTAATTAAATTTAATTAATTAAATTAAACAGTCACATTTAACTCAATTAATTACCTTAAGTGATTAATCTCTTAATTACTTCATTAAGTAATTATACTCAACAATTCACAAATGATTATTATTAAATTAATTAATCTAATAAATTATTAAAAATTAACCATATTAATTAATTATTAAATAATCCTGGTTAATGACCTTCATTAACCATTCTCTAATTATTTTAATTAAATAATTAACTTAGATTAATCACAAATTAAATTTCAATTTAATTTATCTTTAATTATTCATTAATTAAAGTCTAATTATTTAATTAATTAAGAGTTAATTGTAACTAAATTATTCCTTAATCATTTAATTAATTAACCATGATTAAAACTTAATTACTTAATTAATAAATCATTAATCATTAATTAATAAACTAATTAATGATCTTAATTACAAATAGATCAACCCTTAATCAATATTTATTAATCTCTAATCAATTAATTGAATTAACTAATTACTTCTTAATTACCTTATTAATTAAATTAACTTCAAAACATAAATCTTAACTTAATTTTCAGTTAAAACATTTCCTAATTATGTTTGAAACTAATTACTTGTGAAATTACTTTGAAACTTCATTTCAAATATGAAATTTAAAATGAATATAATTTAAACTTAATCAAAGTTTAAACAATTTAAAACTTTTTAAATTACAAGACAAATTTCAAATTTAGTAATTTAAATTCATTTCAAAATTCAATAATTTAAATTTACATATTGTTTAAATCTTTCAAATTTAAATCTTCTTTTAATTTCAAAACCGAAGTTCATATTTAAACTTTGATTTCTAGATTTAAATTAAATTTCAAATCTTGCTCATATTTTAAAAACTTCATTTTAAAAAGTTCAAACTACTTTACCAACATAAAGCAATTAAATAAGTTCATGTTTTAAAACTTTATTTTTATTTTCTTTCTTTTATTTAAAACTGAGATTTTAAATTTGACTTGAATTCTAAAATTTAAACTTGAATTTAAAACCAGTTTTAAAACTTTCTTTTCATTCAAAAGCTTCAGATTTACAAATTATAAAACACAGAAGCTATAGGTTTTAAAAATTCTAAACACAGATTTTATAGGTTTTTGAAACAAAACCTGAAAGTACAGACAACCCGAGAACACTACAATATGCTTCGAGTTCTCAGCCCAACATCTCCGAGGATACCACTCCATCACCTTGAGTCAAACAAGGATTTACCTGAGTGACTTCTCTTCTATAACCAAACATCACCAGTGTCATTACTTCACCCTGCATATGCACGGTGACTCCGACCACCACCGATCATCAGAGGTGATCGTCCTACATTCTAAAACACTCCAACATCCAGATGCGATCATCAGATCGTGTACATAACCTCGAATTCAAATTCGAGTACTAAAACCCAAACTGGAAACAACCATCAATTCCCCCCTTCAAACCTGTCAACGCCCAATCCTCGCCGCTCCGACCACCTGATGATCAGCTACTCCGGCCTCGCCTTCAACTACGACCCAACAATCAATCCCTAAAACATCAAAACACTCGGTCAATTGTATAACTCGAAATGACCGATTCTTTAAACCTATTTAAAACTATGGTTTAAAATGAAATTTCAAAATTGCACCTTCCTTAACGACAACCATCACCATCCACGATTTTTCCAACCTTCCCCTAACCCTCCTCCATCACCCAGAAGAACCCCGAGCTTCCTCAAGTCAAAGATCACCAGGATTTGCTTAAAATTCAAATTAGGTTCAACACAAAACTGCACCTTCAACTAATACCTAAAAATCCTAATTCTTGATTTAAAAATCAAGCTTTAATTAATACTTTCTATTTATAATACTGATTTGATAAATTATCCAGTTTGAATTTTTGCTTGAGTCGACATATTCTGATGTTTTAATGTTTTCTAGAAACATCAAGCTTATATTAGGCTTGATTAAATTTTTACAGCTATAGTTTAAGCTAATCAAACTACTTTTGTTTAATATAAGATCCTATCTAACTAAGTTAAGAGGTAAGAATTTAAAATACAGATTTTTAAAAACAGGTTACAACAGAGCATTACACATCATGTATACATATAATATTTGCATCTAATATTCACTTATAATAACATGCAGTGCCTATTTCATCTCAACATACAATTATGCAACCAAGTTTTAAATTTTAAATTTTAAAAAGGTTACTCACAGTTTTTAAAAGATAGTAGAGCCTTTGTTTGCCTTTTTGAATTTGCAGCAGACATCAAAGATTCCAGTTTCTACTTGATTGAATTTAAAGCTTCTCTTAAATTTCAAGTTGGAAGAATGAATGCAGGTGCTTATGCTTGATTAACACAGCTGCACTTCCAGATTGCAGAGAAAAATAAAAATACATATTTGTTTCATTTCCACGTGCATGCAGATTTGAAATTTTGCAGGGAAAAAGAATGATGCAGATTTGCTTCTTGTAGATGATTACTGACTTAGATAATGAGGAATTTATAAATGGTTTGTGCAGGGTTTTGAAGATGCAAATTTGATTTGAAGAGGAGTTTTGATTTTGAAGAGATGTTTTGAAGTTTTTCTCTTTTGATTAGGAAATGAGAAAGAAAACAAGTAAGAATGAAAATGCAAGTTTATATAGATGTAGTTTTCAGATTTAATTAAATAAAAGAAAATTAAAACAAAATGACACTTGTACTATTTTTGAACTTTTGTCAAGTTAAATGTTTAATCTTTGAACATTTGTTTAATTAGGCTTAGGAAATCAACACTTGTTCTTTTATAGTGATTAGTATTTAATTCATAAGTTAATATATATATTAAACTTAATTGATTAATTAATTAGAATTTAAATATGTATATAAATTTACAAAAGAAATAAAAACAAACTATACTTATAAATAAAGCTTATACATATAAAAATTAAAACAATTAAAAATCTATACATTGGATTTTAAATTCAAATCAAATTCAAAATCTAATATTTAAAAATCAAGTTATAGATACAAATTAAACTTGAAATAATAATTTCCATTTTATTCAAAATTTATTTGTAAATCAATACACTATTAATATTATTTTTAAATATATCTCATTATTAAATTAAAATCATTTTAAAGAAATTATATTTTTATTAATAATTTATCTATTTTATTATGCCATAAAACTTTTTGTTTGTTAATTCATTTAAATTTAAAACTCAAGCCAAATTATTTTAAACATTTAAATATTTTTATTATCAATTTTAAAATCATATATTTATTTATTAATAGCTTTGAAAACTTAATGTTTAATTAAACCAAAATTTCCAAATCATTAATGTATATATTTGAATTTGAAATCATGATTCATTTATTAAGTTTAAACCAACATTTATTTAATAACTTTGAAAAGCTTATATATTAAATAAAAACAAATTTCCAAATTACTACAAATATTAGAATTAGAAAATATGCTTTACTTATTAAAATTAAAACAATGCTAATTTATTTAAAATATAAACCATATATTTATATTATAAATAGAAACCAATTTATTATTTTTAAAAGATAAAACAACCAATTAAATATTTATTGAAGAAGATTATTATATCAATTTGAATTATTATTAACAAAATATCAATATCAATTTAATTTTTTATACAGATTATTAAATTGATATTGTTAAAAATTCCGGAATGTTACAAAGTTTGCCAGAGAGACAACAGAGAATGAGTATACAAAGACACAGGAACTGTTTTTCAGGTCAAACTGAATATCTATTTTGTATTTGGCTTACCAAATCAGAATATCATCAAAAATTATGAGAACGAACTCATTCGATACTGCACGAAATACTCGGGTCATCCTGTCTACGAAATATGCAAGCGCATTGGTTAGTTCGAAGGGATAACTAATTGTTCTTAGAACGCATCTGGACCCAAAAGAACAAACAATGGATATTCAATCTAGGTTGGAATATCCCAAAGTATATACAACTTGTCCCTCTTCGGAATTCGATTGCAACAAAATTTCAAATTTGATTTTGACCGAATTCGTTTTATTGATACAACCCAATTCAGCTTTATATTCTTGTTTACCAATTTATTTCAAATAAATTTTCAAATTTATTAGAGTTAAAAACGAAAAGCTGATAGGTAGCTGATGAAGAGAATACAAAATAGAACGATTCATGTGGCCACCTTCACACCAAAGCTTCTCCCTCGAGCTGCAACAAAGAAATCAAAGAATTGAAATTGGATGATGATCAAAGAAATTTAATAGGAAAAGATTGTTTTCGTTGTTGTTTCAGGGTATTGACCATTGTAGTGGTACTCCCCTACCCCTACCTCGTCCTCTTCTTGCACTCATACTTACTATCAGCGGATAGTAAGAGAATTTATTGAGGCATTCAGACGGATATCTTAGGGATATACTCATACTAAGGTATACTTCACTCTATCTCTAATGTGTTACCTAATGTGTTATACTCCAAAAGCTAAAGTTCAACCTTTAGCTCTGATACCAATTATAACGGTCTAGGCTTTTCAACCATCGACGGTGGCCACACTCGACTGGTAGGCTTTTTAACCATCCCAACCCCACTGTGGCATACAATGGTACCCTGCCCTTGCTTTTACGGCCAGCCTTTCGACTTCTTCACCTACCCGGTTAACCAACCCCTCCACGGAAACATGTAGGGGTAAGAGTCTCCCGTTCTCCACCAAACGCGAAGCGAGAACCCCCTATCACGTTGTATTAAGCAAGGTCAGTTATGGGACTGGTGTGAGCAAACGAAAACAGTTTTAAACAAAAACAACAACCAAAGAATTTAAGATTGAAATCCGCAATGCTTTTTGGAAAATGAAACTACCATAAGGCCTCCCGCCGCACACACCATGCAAACGCAGAATTAGAGGAGATTTCTCCTTATAATAGTCAAACATGCTTGATACGCGAAAACTATTTGATATTATTATTAGTGCATAGTGCAGAAAACATTTCGAAATTATAATATTAATCTTAGCCAATATAGACATTTCGAACTATGCCTACTATAGCTACCATCTAAATAATGGTGACCACCACAAGTAAATGGCAGGTTATATAACTAAAATCGTACAAGGCGCGTATTGGAGATTGGATTTCCAACAAATGGTCAGGCTAAGGAACTTCCTACTGCCACATGGGTATGCCTCTGGAGGGAGGTCCTGAGAACTAAACCAACCCTCCGCAACACAAGGCTGGGTTACCTCTGTAACTAGGTAACTACTAAACGAGTATGCCATCCCTCGGTCGTTTGTGACCTTTATTCGAGGATCCTCAACACCGATAACCATAAAGCAATGTATTTGCGGCAACCACATAGGTTAAATATTTGGGCTCCATACCATAATACCACCCTTTTCCAAAAGGGAATGACATACCCTAAATGGCACGACCCTCATAACCTTGCCGCATCGTTCCTATTTTGGCCATTTCCGGGGTGTGAGGTCCTGATGCAGTCTCGTGCACAAACTACGCTTTTCCACAAAGCCATGCTTCGATAAACAAATGATCAGCAGCACTTCATATGCCACATTACCAAATTGGAAATGTATCACTAGTAACCATCAACTACATAACCTCTGAGTTCGTACGTCTTAGAGAAGGGTGTTAAGCTAAGAGAATAAATCTCCGCCACCAAACATAAATGTATTTGATAGAAACTGGTTTTACATCTCAAAGTGTAATGTCAGACACACATCCATACAAGTCCGTCCCGGGTTCGAACAGAACCGAAGGCACTTCCAAAGAAGCCCTTGCAAATCTGGATAAATCCTGATCACGTCCGGAGTTCCCATCACAAAGGGTGATCAAATCTCTATACTGGGGACCAGTCGGTGCAGAGACATTCGACGGGCTATCATTTTCTTTTCGAAAATATCCGGTATTCATCATCGGTCTCCAATTGCAATCCATAACGTCGTATCATTATTCGAAATGGGTTATATGACACAGAGGTCCTCTCTCGGCTAAACCAAATAATGAGTGCAACATTTAAAAACATATGGATATTGGGATCTCAGTTAAGTGATAACATATTGCCCAAAACTTTTATTTCAAATGGTTTAAAACAAATTATCATTTTCAAATCATTTAAACAAAAAGATTTACTTCACAAAGTTCACCAATCTTTCACAAAGATTCATTCATAGTACTCAAAACTATTTCAATTCCCAAATCTTTTATATTTTTTCAATTTAAAAACAAAGTTTAACAATCTTCCACAAAGATTCAATTATAGCCTTCAAAACAATTCATAATTCAAATCTTTTATACAAAAAACACACCCTTTAAAATCCTCTTCAATTTCAAAACAAGGTTCAACAATTGTTTTTACAAAGATTAATTCATAGCTTTCAAAACAATTCCAATTCCATTTCAAACTTGAAATATTTCAACACAAATTGCAAATCCTTTCCTTATATGAAAGCTATTGTTAGTTGACAAACAATTCTTTTCGTTTTGGAAAAATCCGATTACATTTGCACAAGTTGAAGCCCTTTAAGTATAAAACTTGGGTTAAATTCAAATTTCCAAAAATAATACTTTTGAAATGGTTTAAAACCCATATAAACACATTTATAACTTGTATAACCTTTTTAAAACATAATTCCTAAATATAGAATTCAATTTCAAATCTTGAATTCAAATTCAAATCAAATTATTTAAATTCAAAACTTTATCAAGTTATTCAAAATAACATTTATCTTTAAAATTCCTTTTCACAAGCTTTTCCATTTCCAAAACCATTTGGATTCAAAATTCAATTTTAAAACCATTTCAAAAATCTGTGACTTAACTGATTTCCTCATGAAATACATATTTGCGTACGTATGGTGTAGTCCAGGGGTTTTACACAATAGTGCAACATCATCAATTGTCATAGATTCATTCATATCAATATCAATAAGCGATATAATCTATAACGCTTATCATCATTCACGGATTTACAGATAATATCAATTTACCACAGATAAATAAATAAATTACATTCATCACAGATAAACAAATCACAGCTTAAATCAAAACACTTTGTATCACAAAGCATCACACGTCAGGGATATCAAACAATTCAGCATCCAATAGAATCCAAACATCCATAAGTAAGGTTAATTAATCATCTGATTAAGTAAAACCAGATTAATCACTAACCTAGGTTAATTAACATTAATTAATTACAAATCACTTGATTAATTATCCTTTATTCATTTATTAATCAATAAATCAATTAACCTTTAATCATTAAATAAGTAACATTTAATTATTTAATTATTCTTTAATTAACTATCCTTGATTAATTAATTAATTAGTTAGTTAATTAACCCTTAATTAATCACCATTAAATTAATTATCCTTAATTTATTACAATAAGTGATATCCCTAATTAATTAATCATAAATTAATTACACTGAGTAATTATCCTCGAATCACTTGATTAATCCACTTTAATTATTAATTAATTTCTTTAAGTTAAGTGGTTATCTTTAAGTAATTAATTCCCTTTAATTACTTATCATAAATTAATCAACCTTTAATAAATTAATAACATTAGCAAATTGACCTCAAATTATATTAATTAATTAATCACATTAATTAATTATCCTTATAGGTAATTATCCAAAGTGTTAACTTTACTTTAAGTACACAAAGTAATTATTCTTATTTAATCACTTAATTATATTTTAAAACCTTATTAAATAAAGTAATTCATCATTAACAAAAATTAAATTTTAAAACCTTTAAGTTAATTAATAATCAAAATATTATTGACATAAACCATTTATTTCTATTAATTACTTAATTTTAATCAGCATATATATTTAAAAACATTATATCTTCTCATTTAAAACTTAATTATATTTTCTAAATTAAGTTTTAAAAATAGCTAAAAAAGAATTTCAACTCAGCAGATTTAAAATTTAACGAGTTACATAAATTCTGAAAACATTTATTTTATAAAGGGATAAATCCTAAGAAATAGATTTAAACTTAATTTATTCTAGATTTAAAAACTTTCTTTTCTTTTAACTTTCAACTTTTAAAACTGTTCATTTCCTTGCTTCGGGTTCAACCCGTATCTCTCTCGATTCCTACTTCGAGTTTCCCCCCCACCATTCTTTTCTTCGAGTCAAACACCATATATCATGAACAAAAACCCGAGAGCAACTTCGACTTCCCTAATCAACCGATACACACCAATATTCGTGCATGTGCACATGCAATCGAGTCGATTCCGACCATCACCACGAACTCCGACAAGTTGCTGGCGAACCCCTCAAGCCTCACGAGCACCCAAATCGACGATTTCCTCCAGAACTCAAAAATCGAACCAAATCGATTTTCCTGGAACTCAGAACATCAACCTAAAATGACCTCGCTCCGACGAACTTGACTGCGATCGTCCATGCTACTTCCACCAGAGCCTCGCCACTCACCCATGACTCGATTCCATCACCCCAAAACAAGACCGATGCATCATTGGTGACAAAATCGCCTGTTTTCTCTATCGAACCAAAACTGAAGCTTAAACCCTATATCATCTACGTTCTGCCACCACGATAGCTAATAAATTAAACTAGCATTTTTCCTGGGTTCCTTGATGTTCCAGCCATAATCACCAGAGATCACGACTCTCGAATCATAACAGTTCGTCGGAATTTGATAAAAATTCCAATTCTGTTAAACTTAGAATTACTAGCTCGGTTCTAAACTAAAAATTATCATTTTATTTCTGAAATTCATCGTTTTTGATTATGATTCTAATTATATGATGAATTCGTGAAAATCTGATGATCGAAATATTTGACTTTGTTTTATTTTTACTGTAATTCTTTGTTTTTGAATTCATTACTTAAGGTAAACACCTGGAATTATTTTTAAAGAGTAAATTACATTGTTTTAAGCCTTTTCTTTTTAAAGATCAGGATCTAAAACTTATTCTCTGAGATGATATGGATTTTTCTTTTTGTTCTTTGAACATGTGAATACACAGAAATGAACATACATATATTTGAACCAATGAAAACTATTCCTATGTAACAGACATGCACAAGCATATGTATACAGCAGAAAACAATTTATCACAACTGCTTTAAGATTTTAGATCAGATAATAAAGTAAGTTTGCTCACCTGGTCCAGTTTTGAAAGCAGAGGACAATGAACAGAAAGCAGGCTTTAAAACTTGAAACTATTTGAACTGGAAAATGATTTTTCCTTAGATCTAAAACTTTTCTTTAATTTGTATGATGTTGAATTTTCTTTTGGCTTGATTTTCTTGCTTGATTTCAGATTGAAGATACTTTTGTTTCTCAGGTTTCTCAGGCTTGAGAACTTTGGTTTTCCAGGCTTTTGAAAATCCCTTGAATTTAATTAAATCTACCTTGATCTTTGAGTTGTTGATGTATTTGTTTGAAGCCTTCAATTCCTCAAGTTTTTATTATTGAAATGATTTCAGTTTCGACTTTCTTACTTCCAGACTTTATTTTTCTAGTTTGTCTTAATTTGATTTTTCTTCTTTGATCAGGTTTGAGTTGGTTTTGATTCAGCTTATTTTTTTATTTGCATGAAATTAAAATAGATTTTTTTTCTTTTCCAGACTGTTGTTTGTTTCTTCATTTTTTCAGGTTTTTATTAGAGAAGAATGAGGAGATTGAAAACCTGGTTATTTCTTTTCTTTACTCATATTTTCATTTAATTTTAAATTAAAAGTAGAATTTGCTTGCCACTTGTAATTTGTATACTAACACTTGCAATTCATATTAAAACATTTGTTAAATTTATGTTTAAAATAGTGACATTTGTAAATCCTTTGGTTAAAATTCTTACATATGTTTAAATGTATTTAAATGGAACACACTTGTTAAAATTTAATTTATGTTTACATCCTTTCTTTTGATTTGTTTTACAAATTATGTTTAAACCCCTAATCTATAAATTAGTTTATAAATTTTGTTTCAAACCTTTTTCCTTTTATAAATTACTACTTTCTTATATTCACATATGGTTATATTTTTAAATTTATAAATACACAAACTATATCTATTCATTTTGAAAGAAAGTGTATTTTAAATCTTATTCAAAATTTAAACTTAAGGAAACATTTCTTATTACATATACAAACCATTTTGTTTGTATAACCTTAAAAATGATTTTAAAACTAATTATTCATAATAAATAACACACATATTATATATATAAGTTCTTTTAAAATATAAATTCTTAAATTTAAACAACTTTTGAAAAAATATATATGTATAAATTAAAATTAGAAAACAAATTCTTATAAATTTTTAAAACATAGTTTTAAATCCAGTTTATTTTCTGAGATATTTATTGTTGAATTTCAAATTCAAATTTTGAATCACAATCTATTTATATACATTTATATTAATAAACAAATAATTATCAATTAAATTTGAAAAATACCAAATAAATTCACAATTTAATTTTAAAAAATTATATTACTTACCAATTTAAATTTGATTTGTTCAGATTTAAAAATATATCGTTTAAATTGACATTTAAAAATAGCATTCCGAGACACAATCTTGAATTTCGACGAAACTAGTTCTATTGGATCCATAATAGTATATTATTATCGGATTTTAAATTTCGTAATATATCGTTTGATCATACAAGATATAAATGCGCTGAAATTTATATCGAAAAGTCAATAAAATAATTGGGTTCAAAAAGCTATCTTCTCTATATTATCGAATTAGGACTCGAAACATTTTCCAATTCATTCAAAATAGAGTTGTAACATTATAAACGTTTAGCGCCATGCCTCGATAGAGATTCGAGACTTTGAGTTGCATATAATGAGACGTTTTGAGATTTTAAATATTATATGTATATATATAATTTCATTGACTTTGACTGGGTTGCACGCCCCTCCTATTGGCCACCCTACTACCTATTCCCTGTAGATCATGCAATCGCCTTTTTCTCTATTTAAAATCTAAATCACGCAACATAACAGTGAAAAAAAGGGTAAAATAAAAATCTAGCTTTAAATCTTCCTCTTCTTCCAAATTCATTCAGTGTTTCCCCCTCAATAATACTACTCGTTCCAGTTCATTAGAATCCTCGCTCCATCTTCCTCTTCGTCAAAAATTCATTAAGTCGATCCAGGGTGCCTGTAACTACATCAACGAAAAAAGAAAGCACACATGTATTAATTCGCGAATGGAAAGCTTGTTCCTCGTGTTAGAAAGGGCACAACATTTTTTTTGCACTCGACAGCATATCACTGAAATATCTAACTAGGGTTTAGCCTAGTGAAGGTTTTAGGCGACGGTAGGCTTCTGGGTTGTGGCATCAAGTTTAGTGGTGACGAGGGGCAGCTCTAGCAAGTTTTTGGCACGTGCGGTCACCCACGGTCGGGTGCAACATGAGCAGGTCATGGTGAAGTCGCGTTTTGCTACAAAGGTGGGAAGGTGGGTTCAGTGGGTCAGGGAGGTGCGGCTTTTGATGAGGAAGAGGGTGGCGATGTTAATTTGTTTAAGCGTGGTCAATGGGAGGAGATGCAACAGGTTGAAGATTGATCATGGCTAATGTCTGAGAGCGGAGGAACGTAACTTTTGATTTGGGAAGGATGAATCGTGGGCCAGGCTTCAAAAAAAATTGATAAAGGTAATTGTGTTTTTTGTTAAAACTAATTGTATTATAAAATTGGAATCTTACAAAATCGATAGCTCCTTTGTTTTGGGTTGGTTTTGAATGCGGGTGTTTGCGTTAGAGTCGTATTGTTAGAGTCGTATTGGCAAGTACGGTGCGATGTATTTGTTTTTGCTAGGATTAAAGCTATTGGAATTTTAAGCTACATTCGAACTTCGTTCGAAATTCGTCGGAATTGGAACGTGGAAGCAACAGTAAAAATCAATGTGAGTTAATCTCACTCAATTTTGGATTTAACATAATTAATTTTAAATAATTAAAATTATTATTATTGATTGATAGAATTGATAAATTATTAACAATTGGATGTGATATGATATATAGTAGTGTGTGTGTGTGTGTGTATATGTATGTTGGAGTGATTGATATTCTCGCATATATATAGCGGATGAGATCCTATGCACTCCGTATAACAGCGAATGACCATATATACCGTGATATCCCCTCCAAAGTGGGATTGGTATTTTTATATTGTATCAATATCTATGGATGCAGGGAAACAGGTTGGAGGAATCCAATTGCATTCTTCGAAAATGTTGAAATTATTTCATATGCAATGATATGATATGTTGAATAATCTATGATAGATTACAGCGTGATTTGAATTTATTTGGTGTTATGGTATTTCTGGTTTAGATTTTGGTATTTTTAAAATACCATAAAAATGTAAATTGAATTTAAAAAGAAGTTGAAGGAGACTTTGAAGTAGAAATAATTATACTGAAATTGGAATTTATTTTAAAGAAATGAATTTGGGGAAAAATAAATAGTTTGATTCAAATTTATATTTAATAATTTCGGAATATTGTAAATATAGATTTTTTTTAAATAACGAAATAAAAGGATTTTAAAATAGTACTTAAGTGATATTGTTTAAGAATAAGAGGATTTATTTTTTGAATCAAGGTTTAAAATAGATTTGGAAAAAATAAAAAGGAAATCTGAAAATAAAATATGAAATTGATATTCCAGATTTAAAAGTGATTTTAAATTATGACAAAGGAGGGGAAATCTGAATTTAGTTGGGTTTTGGAATATACTGGGTTATTAAGAAATTAATTTAAAAATGAATTTAATTTTGAAAATCAATTTAAATCGATCAAGTGTTATGAACAGGGATAAACTGAAAATGAGACTTTCGAATTTATAAACAAAATTTATAAATAAAGTGAAGCAAAATGTCAGCGGATAAATTGAAGTTATAAATTCATGGTGAGGATTTATAAGAGATGGACAAATTGGTTTAAAAATAAATGGTAGGTTTATTTATGGAAATGTGAAAAGGGAATTTACGGAATTAGAACGTAAATCAAATTGGAAATAAATCGAAAAGGATTTATTAATACTATACTGGCTATATTGGAGTTGAAAATATATTTTACGTGAGAAGTTGAGTTAATTTTAAAAGGGGAATATTTCGGTATTAACTTGAAAATTTGAATGTGTTTAAGAATATTTCAAGAGTTAACTATTTAGTTGCTTAAAATTGTTTAAAGTATATTTAAATATTAATTAAGTTAGTTTAAAGTAAGTTAATTATTATTTAAGGATTAATCAGTATTTTTGTTTTAAAGGGATAAATTATTCAGTATTCAATATTATATAATATCTTTTATTTAAAAAGTAGATTTTCTAGAGTTTAACTTGGGAAATTATTATAGGAATTTCATATGTATTATTTTGAAACTTGTTAAATAAGTTTTCGAAAAGTATTGGTATATTCGAATGGCAAAATCAGAGGTAGTGAGTTCCTGCAGTTAAGTCTTGGATTTCTCTAGGATAGAGACGTAACCATTGAGCTGTGAATCCATGGTGTAGTACCAAAGTGATGCTTTCCACATTATTTTTAAAAAGCTGTTTCAAATATTTTTGAAAGATATTTTTTGAGTTTACTAAATTTTATAAGATAAGTATATATTTTGGATAAAGAGATTTAATTAATTAAAATCAAATTAAAAAGAGATTTGGAGTTATTCAGCGGAAAAATGAAGTATTTGGTTGAATGATTGTTTATTTGATAGTTAAATAATCGACTACCAAATCTAGACCCAAAATATAACTTTAGAAATATTTAGAAGAAACACGGGAATTATATGGTACAGTTACCGTTCGACGTGCTATACAGTACGTATTAACTTGTTTCGTTCTTCTAGGACGTTGATAAGGAGATCCATCCACTAACGGTTAGGAGGTGACCTCCGATCTCATTTTCTTTTAAATATTCATCAATAGACGACCATAACCATTCATATGTAAGTGTTATCTTAATCGCTCTTAGCCAATCAATATAGTTAAGTCAAGTGAACTTATCATTTTCAAAAATAGTCTTAGGTTGGTCATTTTGCTACAATTTTAATTTGATTAGATTAGAACAATTTATACATTGTAGATGTTCTTATACTGATTAAATGTATTCATTTAATTTATCTAATATGCTCCTACTAGATTTTTTGTGTTTCTCAAAACCATAAGAAAATATAGAATCTTTCAATTTCTCTAGTGGGTGTTAGGATTCGCTTGCATTAGGATTCCAACCTTGTGTTTCTTAATTAAACATAGGCCTGCAAGCAATAGATAACACCTTAAATCGAAAAAGATTATTCACTCATACCTACATATGGCCTAAGTATAATGCATATTCCTTGAGCTTGCTCAACAAATACGTGCATGTATCTTACTTCTTCTAGTCCTTATGTCAATAGTACTACACGTAACATCCCTAGCTTGAGTTTTCTCAACAATAAAAGATTATGCAAGTAATCTGTTAATATATAAATGTAGAGGACAACTTTATATATTAGAGATTCATAATCGTTAAAATATACATTAATTTAAATGATATAGATTTATGGAATAATGTATTTCTTTTGAAATACCCTCGTGATTCAAGTGCCACGTATGTTTGAAATCACGGTATTCGTATAATACGTATGTACTTCTTAAATCCATGATGGGTTTCTTACAGTTTCACTTATATTATACATTCATATTATACAAGTCTAATTTATTTATAACTACTTATAATTTAAAAATTATATGATATTTTAATGTATATAATTAGTTAAATTATATCTAATTAATTTTAATTTAGTTAATAAATCATTTAAATTATTTTTAGAAATTCAAAATTTTATTCATCCTAAATAATTTAAGATGAATATTAACTATAACATTTAAAGTTTCACATACATATACATGTTTATCTTACATACATACATACATACATATGTATGTAATTTTAATTGAGACTAAATTAATTTACTCAACAATTCATTTATTTGATTATAATGATTTTTAATTGATGAATTTAATAAATTAGAATTTTTTTATATATTATGTTTAATGTTTAATTTTAAATATACATATATGTAAATAATAATTTTTCATTTTGGTATTGATTTAAATTGTGCGATGTTTCCACATTTAAGATTGTTTATTTACATATATTTAAAAAAAAGATTTTTTGTTTTTTTTGTTTTGTATGTCTAATAACGTAAAAAATTATTCTTTTAATCTTTTGGGTTGTGTATACATTTTAATAATATGGTAGTGCACATATATATTTTTAATGTGAATAAATTAAGATGTATATATCTAATTTACTTAATTTTAATACCTTATTTACAAATAAAAGATTCTTTGTTTTGGTTATGAATGAAAATGTAAATTTTATTCTCACATACACACACACACATATATGTCCTTAGTTGATTTAATATAAACAATACAAATACAGAATACAAATATATTACTTGTATTGCAGATTTAAATTATAAATAAAAAGATTTTGATTGGGCATTAAAGGGCCATTAAGAAAGTATTGTAGTTTTTATCTACAATTCAAAAGATAATTAATGAGAGTTGCCTCTCTAGATAAATCCTTTATACATTTTACATAAAGTTAATTTTATATAGTGTACTACCAATATGTGTATAGAAACCTTTATATAGTATAGTATATTCAAAAAAAATGTAAATACTTAGACATTTATATTCCTGATATGCATGTGAAGTTATCACATGTATATGTAAGTATAATGTGCGTGTATATATATATAGTAGATATAAGTCCTACTATTTACTTATATATATATATATATATATATATATAGTTATACACACCTTCATTAATTGTTGTGATATCTTGTTTGTGTGTAAATATATACCAGAAGATATATTCATAATAAACATTAATAACTTTAACTGATATGACTAATTAAATTAATATAAAATATTTTAAAATAAAATATGATTATATTTTAATAAAATAGATTTGGTCTAATGTTAATTTATAGACTTTACTGCCCATTAAGATCCGATTTTTTTTTTTAAATTCAGCAGTTTTACCTGCTATAAAACAGACCGGGTTCTAATAGGTACATCATTCAGAGTCCATACTTTATTTATATACATGGAAACTATCTCGGATTTGATTGCTTTAAGCCATAGGAAAAAGTTCTTACTCTTCATGGCTTGTTGGAACGTGAGGGGGGAGTCATCATCTTGGACACAATCCTCTTTCTCGTCATTCACAATATAGTGCCCAAAATTCCCTATAAGACCTTACAATACGTTTATGTTATTATATATGGGTGAATTTACTTTTTCCATATGGTCATCATATGCGCTAGTTTCTCAAATCTCATCCAACTCTACAACTTCACTATTAATTTCTTTTGATCAAAATTCTTTTTACAAAAAGATAGGTTGTCGAGAAACACTAACCTTTTGTGTAACAACCTGATATTTTCAGCCATTCGCATCCACACATGCCGGACTTGAATTTCCAAAAATACCGCATTGTAAATAAATTTGAAGAAAATGAAATACAATCACAGAATCACAGATACAGAAATAACAGAATAATTCGCAGCGGAAATTAAAATACCATAGTAGTTCATGAAGCTATTATAACAAACTCTCAAAAACATAATACATAATATCATTCTGAAAAAAATATATACAATACAACCTCAAATACAAAGCAGTTTCTAAATACCAGAACCGAAATAGAAAAACTGAAACTGAAAGGGAACAGATACTAGACAAGCAGAATCTCCAACGATTCCTAGCTCCAGGAAAGAAATCCAAAGCTAAGCTGTAAATACTCAGGCTGACCCGAGCGTAAAGTAAAACACAAAACGCTCGAGTCAGGACATATATACTTATATAATGTAAACCAACTCAAGCGAACTGTAGTAGAAATGCACAATAACTTAAAGGATGCTTGAGACCGCCCATCCTTTAAGAATCAGTTAAACTGTAATTTAAATACATCCCGTGGTTAAAATTTCAAAACGATAATTTATACTTCGAAGTCAAATATCATTTAAAAATTCAAAATCATTCAAAATCCATTTCAAAATATCAAATATCGTATCTTCCAAACCACATTCATTTATTTAAAATACCATTTCAACACACATTTCAAATAGTTTATAGTTCAAAACAAATTACTTCATTCTAAATCATAAAATAAAGTTATTATATTTAATAATTAAATTATTAAATTTCCAAAATTTAATCTTTCAAAATTCACCTATTCACTAAAATTTATTAAAACAATGAAAATTCAACTTTCGTAGCATTTAGAAAAATGCTACGGAAAGTTACTTTTAAAACACTTCAATTTAACAAAAAAAAGCATTCAAAAATGCTGTAATAGGGTTACATTAATTCAAATAAAACCTTAGTTAAATTCAACAATTATAACACTTTGAAAGTGCTTGTAACGACCCGTATTTTTACGGATCGAAAGATTGTAATTGTCAACATTAGGTCGTTGATGTTGTTAAGTCGTTTAGGGTATGAGTCGACCAAAGCTTAAGTCGGACGGAGTTGAGTCGTGGGAAGCTTGGGTCGTATGGAGCGACCTATAGGTTAGAACAAGTTACGAGTCACGGCTTAACAGGATTAGCGGGTTAACGAGTTAAGAGATAGGTCGTTGGCGACTTAAGACAGTTAGCGAGTTATAGGATGTTACGACCAAATGGAAGTTAGCAACCTAAGATGGTGAGCGACTTATAGGGTAGTGGTTTAGGTCGGTGGAACGACCTAAGGGTTGGGGCGACCTAGTGGTTAACGAGTTAGAGCGACCTACAGGAGCGACCGACCTAGGAGCGTGTGTGTTAGCTCGAGAGACGACCTAAAATGATTAGGTCGTGGGAGAGTTAAGGTTAGGTCGTTAGGTCGTATGAGTGTTAGGTTGCGTGCATGTTTTAGGTCGCATAGGTGTTTCGTCGGTACTAGGGCTAAGTCGTTAAGTCGCTGGGCCGTGTAAGTGTCAGGTCGTTAGGTCATCTAGGCGACTCAGGAGGAGATGCGCATGAGTGTTAGGTCGTGAGTCGCGTCTGGTTTAGTTGTTAGGTCGGCAGGGTGTGTGAGTCATTGGGTCGGCCTTGTAGTTGAGTTGTTATGCCGTGTACGTGTTAAGGCGTTGGGTCGTTGAGTCGTTAGGGGCTTGAGTCGCTCATAAGGTTAAGTCGCTATGCCGCATGCTTTAGATCGAGAGTCTTAGGTCGGGGACGACTCATGGGGTAGGTCGGCGGCGACTTATGGGGGCGCGACTCATGGGTTTTTCAGCCTATAAATAGAGGGGTTTGGTTCACTTTTTGGCACCGGATTTTGAAGCGACGAAGTGCTGCCATTTTGAGAGCTCGACTACAACACTTCTTCACTTCTTTTCTCCACTCTAATCTAGTGATTCCTTCCATCTAAATTGAAGATCAAATCGAAGATCCAAGGGCCAAAGTTGAAGATCTCCATCCGTTGAAGAGAGATTTCATCGTTTGAAGCGAAGCTTTGGAGGATCAAGCTTGATTCCTTGCTGTCCAAATAAGAAGTTGGTTGTTTTTGAGGTGTTTAGGCGATTCGGTGAGTGGTGGTTATCTCTCACACGGACCCAAAGGAGTATATTGGATCGGTGGTTTGTTTATGTGTTAAAGATAGTGATTTCATGCATTTTCTTAAGTCTGCATGTAGATCTATGGTTAATGATGATTCAACACCTATTTTTACTACATGTTCACTTGTGCAAGTTTATTCATCAAGTTGTAGAGATATTGTTCATGATTCATGCTTGTTAGATTGCATGTTAGATTTGGGCTCTTTATTTACGAAATTGCCATCATTGTTGTAATTGTTTATTTAGATCTTGTTTGAATGATTGATTGCTTGGATTAATGTTTGATTTGATTGATTAGTTGATCGATAACTTGATTTGGGCAAGTTGGTCGAAGATGATTCAAAAGCTAAGTGGAAAGGCTCTTGAATAAGGAAAGCTGCCTGTGGCATATGAAGCGGATGTGGAAGCTCACATGGATAGATTTGTTGAGATGGGACTTTGCCATGATGCGATGAGGCAAACCATGATGTTGAGATGGGGCTTTGCTATGATGCGTTGAAGCAAAGCACAATGTACGAAAGCCTTGGTTTAGTCCAGACGGGATCATCCCAAGCATGTTGATAACTCGGTGATGCGGTCCGGGTTTGTGGATAATGGTGGGCTCGAGAGGCGCTTGAGCTAGTGTGAGAATAGTCGTCGAAGAGGATGACTAGGAGGCTTGGATCTTATCGTTATTGAAGGTTCTAGCATGCTCAAAGCAAGAGTACGTTGGGACGGGTCACGATGACGTCTCAGACACGGGTCACGATGACGTATTAGTACTCTAGGCAGATGCGATAGTCCTAGGCATGGGTCATGACGACGTGCAGAGTTATGTCTAGAACCGGGGTTGCCATTAGCCCTTGACGGACGGCTGAAAGAAGGTGCCGGTCATTCAATTAACGGTGATATCGAGGCAATGATAACAGTGATAGCCAGAGTCATGGATGTTTGATTTTATCATCATTCGGCCTCAAGAGCGGTGTTTTCTGGGTGCTTATCTGATCTTGGTTTAGGCCTTGGGGGTTTGTACTTGGAAAACATCGACCTTGACTCGAGTGATAATTACTTTACTTTAAATGTCTGCTTTGTTATGCTTGGTTCTGCTTAGTGGGTCTGGGGGCTATCACTGTAGAATGAGGTGGAGTGGGATGGTTGAGTTCTTATTCCTTTTATCCTTTATGCTCTTTTGGTATGTTTGATAGTTAATTTACTGCTCACTAAGACTGTTGTCTGACTCAAGGTTTTATGTTCAACTCTTATTACCTTGGGCTGTTCATCCATGTTGGGATGGGTAGACTAGGTAGTAGGTGACAGGTGTTGTTCTTGGCTACCAACGCTGTTGATGACGAAGACGAGCTGGTGGCTTTTGCATATTGTTTTCTTACTATATGTACTGGATGTTCCGCTGTTTGTTTGATACTCTGAGTGTTATGTAGTGAGGCTTGATGTATTGACTATTCAGATGATTGTATAAAACTATAATGAGTTTATATGATTCTGTTCTATGGAGCTTCACTATGTATATTTTCTATTGTATTTTCTCCATGCGCTGTGAGTAATATGATAGACTATTCTGTTTTACCTTACCCTGACCATCGTCCATGGCTGCCTGGCACACCTTTCAGCGCACCATTCCCTTGTTTTAGTGCGGGAATCATGGGCGGTCGTCACATTTGGTATCAGAGCCTTGGTTAATCGATTTTAGCCAACGCTCGCTGACGTAACTACGTATGAGAGACGTAATTGTATTTTGATGGATGATTACTATATATAATATAGTAGTTTAGAAGGATTTGAACTCCTTATGTAGTTGTTTCTCAAGGTTTTCTAAGTCATTCCTTTTTGTAGATATTAAGGATGAGTCGAAGTGAGAGACAAGCTGCTAGGGAGAGTCGTGCTGTTGGGGGAGCTACTGACTATGCTGCAATGTTCGAAGCTATGATGAATTCGATCATGAGAAGGATACCAACTTCAGGACAGTCAGTAGATGTTGGAGTTCAAGTTCAAGCTCCAAAACCAGTGGATTTTGCTAAGTTGTGCAAGGACTATACTGCTCTTGGAGGAAAGGTTTTCTTGGGAACAGAATCAACCATAGAAGTCCAGAGATGGATAGATGCTTGTAGAAGGATCTTTGGTGATTTGGGAATTGAGGATGCAACTAAGAGGAAGCTTGCATCAAGACAGCTTCAGGGAAGGGATTCTGATTGGTGGAATTCTATCACCATTGATACTCCAGAGGAAGAGATTACTTGGGAGCAATTCCAAGTTAGATTTGAAACTAAGTTCATTTCTACAGCTCAGAAATCCGTTCTGTTTAAGAATTTTGTGGAGCTCAAGCAAGGTGGAAGACCAGTTCTTGAGTATGTTTCTGAGTTTGAAGCTTTGTCCAAATATGCTCGGTCGTATATTGAATCTTCCTATCATAAGAATGAGAAGTTTGTGACAGGCTTGGACAGTTATCTTGGGAGACAGTTGGTGGATCATCTGGACGATCCATTTGAGAAGCTTGTGGAGAAAGCTCTCAGGCATGAGAGTTTGTTCCCTAAGAAAGGATCTGTTGTTGCTGTAACCAAGGAAGAGTCCAAACCACAGCAGGGTGGAAACAAGAAGAGGAAGCAGGAACAACAGAAGGGTAAGGATGGCCAGAAGAAGCCGAAGGGCAAAGTGATCTGCTACAATTGTCGGCAGAAGGGCCATTTCTCTAGGGATTGCAAGAATCCAAAGGTGCAGTTGAAATGCCACAACTGTGATAAGCTGGGGCATATCAGGAAGGACTGTCCAGAACCGAGGAAAGATAAGCAGATTGTGCAAGCTTATGCTTTGGGGGCTGTTCCATCATCTTCGAAAGCTCCTACTGCGGAAGAGAAGGGGAAGAGTGTGGTGGTTCAAGGTACTCTTTCCATTTGTGGTGTTCCAGTTAGAGTGTTGTTTGATACTGGAGCGTCGCATTCTTTTGTTTGTGGTGATCTTGTAGACCGGTTGGGTTTGGAACCGGATATTGTTGATAAACCATTGGTTGTGACTAATCCAGTTGGGGGTTCATCTTGTTTGTGTATGGTATGCCGTGGTCTAGTTGTATCGAGTCATGATTGCTCTTTTGTTTGTGATTGCTTTGTTCTGAACTTTGCGGGGTTCGGAATTATTTTGGGTATGGACTGGCTTAGGAAGTATGCGGCAAAGGTTGATTGTGAGAAACTGGAGGTGACAGTCGGGAATGTGGAGGGGCGAAAGGTTGTGATACGATGTAAGCATGAAGAAGGCGTCTTCATGAGCTTCATGTATTCGCTGGTTGTTCCACAGGATGGACTGTCATCGATGCCGGTTGTGAATGGATTTGAGGACGTCTTTGACGAGGTCAAAGGGTTACCGCCGCATAGGGAGATCGAGTTTCGTATCGATCTAGTTGAGGGAGCCAGACCTGTTGTGACGCCTCTTAGGCGGATGGCGCCTAGGGAACAACAAGAGTTGAAGGTGCAAGTTGATGACCTTTTACGGAAAGGATTCATTCGGCGTAGCGTGTCCGAATGGGGTGCACCAGTTGTGTTCGCAACCAAAGCGGATGGATCATTGAGGTTGTGTGTGGATTATCGTGAGCTGAATAAAGTGACTAGGAAGAACAAGTATCCATTGCCGAGAATAGATGACTTGTTTGATCAGCTTCACGAAGCTAGGGTGTTTTCTCAGATAGATTTGGCAACGGGATTTCACCAGTTGAGAGTGGCCAAGGATAGTGTGCCGAAGACTACTTTTCGGATACCATCCGGTTTCTATGAGTGGCTGGTAATGCTGGTTGGATTGACCAATGCACCAGCATATTTTGTGGATCTTATGAATAGAGTATTCAGAGATCAGTTGAACAAGTTTGTACTTGTGTTCGTGGATGATATTTTGATTTATTCCAGAACTGAAGGAGAGCACAAGACGCACTTGCGTATTGTTTTGGAAATCTTGCGGAAACATCAGCTGAGGGCTAAGTTTTCGAAGTGTCACTTCTGGAAGAGTGAAGTGAGGTTCTTAGGCCATGTTATTTCTGGAAATGGAATAGCGGTTGATCCCGCTAAGGTGGCAGCAATCCAGGATTGGATTAGACCTAAGAATGTATTTGATGTGAGAAGTTTTCTTGGATTTGCAGGATATTATCGTCGGTTTATCAAAGACTTTTCCAAGATAGCTGCACTGTTAATAGGATTGACGAAAAAGAATCAGGTATTCAGTTGGGATGCTAAGTGTGAGCAAGCTTTCGGAATCCTGAAAGAGCAACTAACTAGTGCTCCAGTTTTGACAATTCCAAGTGGTAATGATGAGATGGTGGTTTACACCGATGCATGTGGTACTGGACTTGGAGCAGTGCTAATGTAGAAGGATAAAGTTGTTGCGTACGCAAGTCGACAACTGAAGCCGCATGAAAGGAATTACCCGACTCATGATTTGGAGTTAGCGGCGATTGTATTTGCTCTGAAGATGTGGAGACATTACCTATTGGGTGTTCGATTCGAGTTGTTTACAGATCATAAGTCGTTGAAGTATCTGTTCTCCCAAAAGGACTTGAATCTTCGACAGCAACGGTGGCTAGAGTTCTTAGCATCATATGATTTTGGTATAGCCTATACTCCGGGAAAAGGTAACGCAGTGGCTGATGCGTTAAGTCGAAGACATGCAGGATTGGGAGCCATGTTTTCGGAATGGAAGAATCTTGAGTATTTGGCTGGATTTGACTTCAGGCCTAGATGTGAATTGGAACCTGAGATGTTGGCAAACTTATCAGTAAGACCTACTCTTGTGGAAAGAATTGGCGAGAGCCAAAAGCGAGACGATAAGATTGTCAAGATTATCTGTGATTTGGAATCTGGATTGGATCCAGAAAAGGATAAAGGATTCGAGGTCGATCGAGAGGGTTGGCTTCGGAAGCAAGGACGATTAGTTGTTCCCGATATAGATGGATTGAGAGATAAAGTTCTGAGGGAAAGTCATCACTCGAAGTTGACAATTCATCCAGGTGGAAATAAGATGTATCGGGATATGAAGAGAACCTACTACTGGGAAGGTATGAAGAAGGATGTTGGAAATTTTATTTCCAAATGTATGAACTGCCAGTTGGTAAAAGCCGAACAGAAGAAGCCAAGTGGATTGCTTCAGCCATTAGAAGTTCCTACATGGAAATGGGAGCAAATATCGATGGATTTTATCGATGGTTTACCTAGAACCAGAGCAGGGAATGAAGGGATTTGGGTCATTGTAAATCGTTTGACTAAAAATGCAAGATTCATTCCTGTTCGATCAACTAGGACTGCATCGAAGTTGGCTGAGCTTTATGTTAAGTGGATAGTTCGATTTCATGGTATTCCGAAATATAGTGAGCGATCGAGATCCATTGTTCACTAGTGGATTTTGGAAGAGCTTCCAGGAAGTTTTGGGAACCGAGTTGTGTTTGAGTACAACTTATCATCCCCAAACAGATGGTCAGACCGAGAGAGTCAACCGAATTTTGGAAGATCTCCTGAGAGCATGTGTTTTGGATTTCGGAGGATCATGGGTGGATCATCTTCATTTGGTGGAATTTGCATATAATAACAGTTACCAGTCAAGTATTGGTATGGCACCGTATGAAGCATTGTATGGAAGACCGTGTAACTCTCCGACATGTTGGTTGGAAACTGGAGAAAAGCTGATACTTGGGCCAGAGATGATTCGACAGACTTCGGAGTGTATAGAGATCATTCGGCAACGAATGAAGGCAGCCCAAGACCGTTAGAAAAGTTATGCCGATAATCGTCGTAAGCATTTGGAATTCGACGTAGGTGATATGGTTTTTGTGAAGATTTCTCCACTGAAGAATGTTATTCGATTCGGGAAGAAAGGGAAATTACTCCGAGATTTGTTGGACCATTTCCGATCATCGAGCGAATTGGAAAGCTCGCTTATAGATTGGAGTTACCAGAAAAGATGGCGGGTGTGCACAATGTTTTTCATGTATCTTATCTACGGAAGTATGTGCATGACTCGAATATGGTGGTTTCTGCTGATAGCTGTGAAGATTTAGAGGTTGATCCAGTTGTTACGAGACCTCATAAGCCGCTTCGTGTTGTTGAAACCGACACGAAACAGCTTAGGAGGAAGGCGATTACGTTGCTCAAGGTACAATGGAGTGATGATGTTGATGACTGTACGTGGGAGGAGGAAGAGAGGATGAAGGCAACTCATCCTGAACTCTTCGAGGTATGGCCCTAAGGTGTCGTGACATCTCACGAAATTGTGGCTTGTTCTAAGTCTTAGAATTCTGCATGCTAGGCTAGTAATTGGATGCATGGTTTGTTGATTGCTATGGATGGTAGGCATGCAGAATAGTTTTGATTGCTCTTGTTTGTTTGGAATTTCGGGGGCGAAATTCCTAAGGGGGAGAGAATGTAACGACCCGTATTTTTACGAATCGAAAGATTGTAACTGTCAACATTAGGTCGTTGATGTTGTTAAGTCGTTTAGGGTATGATTCGACCAAAGCTTAAGTCGTTCGGAGTTGAGTCGTGGGAAGCTTGTGTCGTATGGAGCGACCTATAGGTTAGAACGAGTTACGAGTCATGGTTTAGCAGGATTAGCGGGTTAACGAGTTAAGAGATAGGTCGTTGGCGACTTAAGACAGTTAGCGAGTTATAGGATGTTACGACCTAATGGGAGTTAGCGACCTAAGATGGTGAGCGACTTATAGGGTAGTGGTTTAGGTCGGTGGAACGACCTAAGGGTTGGGGCGACCTAGTGGTTAACGAGTTAGAGCGACCTACAGGAGCGACCGACCTAAGAGCGTGTGTGTTAGCTCGAGAGATGACCTAAAATGATTAGGTCGTGGGAGAGTTAAGGTTAGGTCGTATGAGTGTTAGGTCGCGTGCATGTTTTAGGTCGCATAGGTGTTGGGTCGGCACTAGGGCTAAGTCGTTAAGTCGCTGGGCCGTGTAAGTGTTAGGTCGTTAGGTCATCTAGGCGACTGAGGAGGAGATGCGCATGAGTGTTAGGTCGTGAGCCGCATCTGGTTTAGTTGTTAGGTCGGCAGGGTGTGTGAGTCGTTGGGTCGGCCTTGTAGTTGAGTCGCTATGCCGTGTACGTGTTAAGGCTTTGGGTCGTTGAGTCGTTAGGGGCTTGAGTCGCTCATAAGGTTAAGTCGCTATGCCGCATGCTTTAGATCAAGAGTCTTAGGTCAGGGACGACTCATGGGGTAGGTCGACGGCGACTTATGGGGGCGCGACTCATGGGTTTTTCAGCCTACAATTAGAGGGATTTGGTTCACTTTTTGGCACCGGATTTTGAAGCGATGAAGTGCTGCCATTTTGAGAGCTCGACTACAACACTTCTTCACTTCTTTTCTCCACTCTAATCTAGTGATTCCTTCCATCTAAATTGAAGATCAAATCGAAGATCCAAGGGCCAAAGTTGAAGATCTCCATCCGTTGAAGAGAGATTTCATCGTTTGAAGCGAAACTTTGGAGGATCAAGCTTGATTCCTTACTGTCCAGATCTGAAGTTGGTTGTTTTTGAGGTGTTTAGGCGATTCGGTGCGTGGTGGTTATCTCTCATACGGATCCAAAGGAGTATATTGGATCGGTGGTTTGTTTATGTGTTAAAGATAGTGATTTCGTGCATTTTCTTAAGTCTGCATGTAGATATATGGTTAATGATGATTCAACACCTATTTTTACTACATGTTCACTTGTGCAAGTTTATTCATCAAGTTGTAGAGATATTGTTCATGATTCATGCTTGTTAGATTGCATGTTAGATTTGGGCTCTTTATTTACGAAATTGCCATCATTGTTGTAATTGTTTATTTAGATCTTGTTTGAATGATTGATTGCTTGGATTAATGTTTGATTTGATTGATTAGTTGATCGATAACTTGATTTGGGCAAGTTGGTCGAAGATGATTCAAAAGCTAAGTGGAAAGGCTCTTGAATAAGGAAAGCTGCCTGTGGCATATGAAGCGGATGTGGAAGCTCACATGGATAGATTTGTTGAGATGGGACTTTGCCATGATGCGATGAGGCAAACCATGATGTTGAGATGGGGCTTTGCTATGATGCGTTGAAGCAAAGCACAATGTACGAAAGCCTTGGTTTAGTCCAGACGGGATCATCCCAAGCATGTTGATAACTCGGTGATGCGGTCCGGGTTTGTGGATAATGGTGGGCTCGAGAGGCGCTTGAGCTAGTGTGAGAATAGTCGTCGAAGAGGATGACTAGGAGGCTTGGATCTTATCGTTATTGAAGGTTCTAGCATGCTCAAAGCAAGAGTACGTTGGGACGGGTCACGATGACGTCTCAGACACGGGTCACGATGACGTATTAGTACTCTAGGCAGATGCGATAGTCCTAGGCATGGGTCATGACGACGTGCAGAGTTATGTCTAGAACCGGGGTTGCCATTAGCCCTTGACGGACGGCTGAAAGAAGGTGCCGGTCATTCAATTAACGGTGATATCGAGGCAATGATAACAGTGATAGCCAGAGACATGGATGTTTGATTTTATCATCATTCGGCCTCAAGAGCGGTGTTTTCTGGGTGCTTATCTGATCTTGGTTTAGGCCTTGGGGGTTTGTACTTGGAAAACATCGACCTTGACTCGAGTGATAATTACTTTACTTTAAATGTCTGCTTTGTTATGCTTGTTTCTGCTTAGTGGGTCTGGGGGCTATCACTGTAGAATGAGGTGGAGTGGGATGGTTGAGTTCCTATTCCTTTTATCCTTTATGCTCTTTTGGTATGTTTGATAGTTAATTTACTGCTCACTAAGACTGTTGTCTGACTCAAGGTTTTATGTTCAACTCTTATTACCTTGGGCTGTTCATCCATGTTGGGATGGGCGGACTAGGTAGCAGGTGACAGGTGCTGTTCTTGGCTACCAACGCTGTTGATGACGAAGACGAGCTGGTGGCTTTTGCATATTGTTTTCTTACTATATGTACTGGATGTTCCGCTGTTTGTTTGATACTCTGAGTGTTATGTAGTGAGGCTTGATGTATTGACTATTCAGATGATTGTATAAAACTATTATGAGTTTATATGATTCTGTTCTATGGAGCTTCACTATGTATATTTTCTATTGTATTTTGTCCATGCGCTGTGAGTAATACGATAGACTATTCTGTTTTACCTTACCCTGACCATCGTCCATGGCTGCCTGGCACACCTTTCGGTGCACCATTCCCTTGTTTTAGTGCGGGAATCATGGGCGGTCGTCACAGTGCTATAATAGCCTTTAATTCAATTTAGCCCTTTAGTTCATTTATATTAACTACAACATTTACAAATGCTGTAATATCATTTACATTAGAAATAATAGCATTTCAAAAATGCAGTTAATTAACTACAGATATTCAACATAATTTCACAAACAATTATATTTTTATTTAAATCATTTTTAACTTATAAAATCACATATTGTCACTTTTAAAACAATCATTCAAATACCCTTATATTATAATTTTATAAAGTTAAATTTCCATTCAAAAATCAATATTTAATAATAATTCACTTATTAAATTCCAACATTCAATTTTAAATTCATTAAATTAAATTTTAACTTAACTTAAGTTTGAATTTTCAAATATAACTTATTTTCATTTTATTTACTTACTTTAAAAATTCACTTTTAACAAAATTCAAAAATTCCAATTTAAGTTATATTTCCAATTTTCAACTTAACATTCATTTATTTCACATTTAACTTATTCAAAACCATTAATATATTATAAAAATAATTTAAATTCATTTAAATTCCAAATAACATAAATCTATCACATTTTCATATTTAATTTAAATTCCATTGATCACCAATTTAAAATTTCCAAAATAACTTACATTTCAAATTTTCTAACTTTACCATTAATCTATTTCACTTATAAATTTTCAGAAAATAAATAATACTTTATAAAATAATTTTTAATTAAGTTTTAAATCAAAATATTATAATAATTACATTTCAAACATATTTTAAAAAATTTAGAAAAATGTAATTTAACTACGGGTCTGTATATATTTTCTAGCTTAGGTAAAGTGATACGGGTAATATATCATTTCAACCCGTAATTTATAAAGAACCTGGGTTTTATCATTTCAAACCTGCAGTCTCAAGTAAATGAAAAAAATTTGAAAATCGCTCAAGCCTATCATTTCAGCCCATAACGATTTTCCCTTATTCTAAAGTCCGTTCGGGTATGTATCATTTCAACCCATAGTGATTCTAATCTAATGGGAACTTGCAGTGTGATAAACTGATATAAATAACAGAATAGCATAATATAATAGCAACATATGATATAACAGGTGTTTAAGCATGGGTGAACATCATATAATCACAGCATAATAGATATAATATGGTTATGCATTATACAGATTCACGAGTGGTCAATTTACTAGTTATATAAGTGCACATTGTCTGGTGAGAGTAACTCACTGGTTTGAGCTGGAGACACAACCACGAATACACAAAAGAGATCCAGACAAGTATGATATCACGACATAGATACGAGTGGGAGAGCCAAAGATAACTTTCCTTGAAAACAAATCAAACCAAACAATATATTACTGTGACATCTCGGAATTTTGACCCTATTATTATAATAAGTTTTTATTCAAATTTAAATAAAATATAAGATTTTCATTTATAAATAAATAAGATTTTGGACATTTTTAGTTGTATATGTGTTATACAGGAATTTATAATTTCAAAATGTAAAATAGACTCTTTTAACAATATTTAAAACTAAATCTGTTTTATTCTATTGAATTAAAAATTATATACTAATGACATTTAATATCAAAGTAGTTAATAATAATAAATATAATAATACAATTCTATTCATATTAAATATTAAATATAAATACATTAATGCAAATATAAGTTACAAATCAAATATTTGGAATATTTAATTTTAATGAAAAATAAGATTAAGTAGTGTTTCTAAACGACAGCTTTTATAATTAAAATAAAATAAGCTTATAAATATTTAATATAAGTATAACTTAAAATATATTTATAAACATAAGTATACATAAACATAAGTACAAAATATGATGTGAATAAGATATAAATAAAAGTGTTAACTATGTAAAGACAAACATACATAATCAGTCAAAAACAAATGTATAGGTTTGTGTTTAAGTTATAAGATAATAAAACAAAAAGAAAAACCATTGTACAAATACACTAGACAAAAAAAAGGTTCTGCAAATATTATTAAAACAAAATTAATTTGTCTGCAAACATTACTTATATGTTAACATAAGTATGAAGACAAAATGAAACATGCTTGTAAACTTTATATGCATAGGTAAGCCAAGTATTCTCATCAAATGAAACATTTTTGTACAAACCAAAATCTGCAAGTAAACTGTATATACATAAGAAAACAAATATTCACATCTTAGTACAAACACAAATCTGCAAATATCTTTGTAAAATATATATGTCAGCAAAACATAATAAGTATAAACCTTTATGAATATATCTTAGTACAAATGGAAACCTGCAAATATCTTTGTATAAATGTTTGTGTCAGCAAACATTAATATTATGTTAGCATAAATGAAAACACAAACATTCAATTAGTATAATTTTCTGCCTGGAAATATCTTTCAGCCGAAATGGTTGAATTGTCTTAGATCTTAGTACATAAAAAAATTAAGTGAAATGTTATTATATCTAAGGAAGGCTTGTGTGAGAAGATAATATCCTATACAAACTGTTCTTAGCTATAAATCTACAGCATATTATTTGTAGATATATCATTTAGTGCATTCAATAACTTAACAAAACCTGATAAAGCAAAAGAAAAATAAACAAAACTTTATGTTCTCAAGCTCAAACAAAAAATCAGAAAGCAAAAGAAGTTACAGGAATACAAATTTGCAAACTGCTATCTTCTGTCATCATCCAATACTCTCTGTTTCAACAGTAACTAAGTGAGTAAACGTATTTTTAAATCTAACTCATAATATGTATTTATGAAGTATTGTTGATGTGTGAAGTTCTGGAATGTTTTGCTTTCTGTCAGTGTTGCATATCATATTCTTACAGGTTTTAAATTTTTGCTGAGGCAAAGAAAAACAGAGAATACATCCAACTTTTATATAAAATCATTTTCTTTAATGAGTAACTTAATTAAATTTATTTGTTCAAGTTTAAGATTAGGGTTTGGATTATTATTTTTAGTAGTTGTGAAATTTAAACACTGCAAACTCAAGCTTACAGTAAAAAGTAAAATAATGATCAAAATTCGAATGACTTAAATTGTAGATTTAAATTTGTATATTGAAACTACGTAAAAAAATATGATTTTTAAGACAAAAATTATAATTTTTAGTTAACAATTCGCAGAGCAGTTTGATAATAAACCAAAAATGCATTTTTATGAAATTCTGATTATTCCTTCAATTATCATTGTTGAAATTTAACATGAAGCTTGAATATGGATTCAAGAACACTAGAAAATTGTTAAATTTTTTTTCGAATGCATGATTTTTGAGAAGTGATCAATTTTAGGGTTTATGGGTTCTGTGTTTTGGGTTCAGTTCATTCGATGATCACGTCGCCATAGCTCAACCGAGTGACGTGAGGTTCTGGAAGTAGTTAGGAGGTGTTGTCGGCGACGTATGGCCGAAGCCACGTCATCTCAGGTGGTCGCGATCATGAGGATGAGGGGGTTTTGTCTTTCGAGTTTGTAAACAGTTCGACCTTTCAGGCATATTTCGATTCCGAGTTTTACGTGTATCTCTGGGTTGTGATTTCGTGTGAGGAGATGCCGTGGGGTTTGTCGGTGGGGTCGATGTGCGATGGCGCGGTGGCGAACCGCCGTGCACGTGCACGGCGGCGGAGAAGAGTCGCTGGGTGCCGACTCGAGTGAAACTCAAGTTTATTATAGGGATGCTTCGGGTTTTTAGCTGGGTCGAGTTTTGAATAGGCGCGTGTATATTAATAAGTGTTAACAGTTTTTACTTAAGCTTTAAAAAAAAAGGAAGAAAACAGAAGAAGTAAGAACAGGGGAGAAGAAAAGGGATGCAGGGAGGAACGCGAGAGAAGCTCTGGGAATCTCGAGTTTGGCCCGAGTTAGATGCAAGGTTTACTTCGGGTTTTGATTCCAGAGGTTTGCCAACTATATTAAGTTAAAGTATATAGTTATGTAAGTTAAGTATCAATCAAGTTGATAATGTTTACAAACTGGTTAATACAAGAAGAACTTTAAAGTTTTACAGAAAACAAAGAAGAGTAATTAAGTTAAATTTAAATGTAGATTATGGATGTAATAAATTCATAATTGTAATTTAATAAACAGTTCAAAACTTAATTGAATTAGTAATTAAAGATTTTAATGATAATCTTGTATAAAATCATTTGTAATTAAGAATTTAATTAATCATTTGAAGTTGATTAATTAACAAATCGTAGTTAACTGATTAAATAATTAATTAATGATTAAATGGATAAGTTAATTAATAATTAATGATTAATTAAGCAATTAATAATAATTAAATGTGTAATTGAGTTTTACAATTCAATAATTGAAGTTATTGATTAAGAAATTAAGAATTAATAAATTAATTAAGTGAATAATTAATAATTAATTAATAAATTGAAGTAAGTTAATTAATTAGTAATTGATTAAGCAAGAATAAAATATAATTTATTATTAAGTATGCAATTACGTTTAAAATAAATCAAACTAAATGTTGATATGAATCAATGATTCTATTTGATTGCCTCTGATGTTTATTTATATCCTTTGATGTTCTGTGATATTCTGGATATATGTGTGATGATTGTGTATGATTTATCTGTGTTAAATTGCTATATGATGTATCTGATGTTATTTATCTATGTTAAATTGCTATATGAATTCAATTGTTAAATTTAAACCGTGTAAGTTAATTAGACAACTTGGCCTTTAAAATGGCGTTTGGATTTCGATGAGACCGGGTCGGGTATCGATTTGATATTCCGAAAACCACATCGATCCAAATTAAATGATAGGTCGTGTAATCTCAAGTGAAGATCGAGATGGTGTTTTCAGAATGCGAGGGTTATTGTCGTTAACTCTGAGGGTGATTCCAAAACGAGTGTAACGAGATAATGCCTTCGGATTCGTTCGAACCCGGAACGAACTTGTATGGATTGAATACTTTCAGCACATCGTCAAGCGGACTATAAGCATTCTAAGAAATATGTTCTAAAAAGGTAAACGCAGCCTCAAGCCTCATCAACCGGGAATGGCTAAAACAGGGGATGTGCAGCAAGGTTAGGTGGTTCATGCCTAAGCAGGATGAGGTATACCCCTGTCTAGATGTCCCTTTTATTCGGCTGTGTGGGCGGTTGGTCTGCAGCCAACTGAGGGGTTATCTTGTTCGAGACTGTTCAGTGAGGAATGGTTCCGGCCTTGTGTTGCAGGGGAGTTAGGGTGGCTCCTCAGTACGGTGATCTAGGCCACGTATTGTGACGGGCGGTACCCCAGTAGCCCTGCCATTGTATGGGATCCAATTTCCAATAAGCGCCGTACGTTTTGATTGTGCCCAACTACGTTGGAATGTGAGATGTAAGCATTTCAGCTATTTCTGTATTTTACTTGAAAACCCTAGACACTATTATAATATCATTGAATTTCCTATAAAATGTTTTGGTTAGCATAAGGTAAAACTTACCCGTATTTATGTGTGGGAAGTCTTACGTGATACCTTTATTTTAAATGATTTTCAAAGTTAAACAACTTTAACCCGTTTACTCATACCAGTCCCATGTCTGACCCGGAGTTTATATTTTGTTTTCATAAACTCTTGGGTACTCAAATTTTTATGAGTAGCCAAGTGATAGGTGTTCGGAATATAGAGTTTTCTGGAGGAGTTGAAGCAGAAGACCAGACGTATGTAGATATCTATATAGTCCGCTGTGTTAGTTAGTATATCATATTTAGAGATGTATGTTCTGACAGATATGTATATGATAGTCATGTTGTATGATATTGTATAACTCTGATGTATACATAACTATGTAATAGTTATGTTGATGTATTATATTTTATTCCATTCCGTTGTGAGATTCTGATGTTGTTATTCTTTCTTTCTATTCTTTTCTATTTCTATCCTTTTCTTTCTTATTGATGACACGTCTTCTTGGGCGTAGGAAGTCGGGTCGTCACAGCTGGTATCAGAGCATTAGGTTGAGCGAGTACCTAGGCTCTGAAGTAATGTTTATCTTGAGAGTGCGTATTTGTATTTTCATATAAATATATATATACCTATCTAAATTTGTTGGCCACTTGGACAGGTAACTTGAAAGGATTGTGTACTTCGATTGATAATGGCCAACATGAGTTCTGGAAGAAGATGTAGAGTTAGGGCCAGTACTTCGATGGATAATGGTCGAAGTCAAATTGCTAGAGAGGCTGTAAATCCAGTACCGCCTCAAGTTAGTTTTGCAGCCTTATGTAAAGATTTTATTGATCTTGGAGGCCAACCATTTAAAGGGTCAGAACCGATAATTGAAGTTCAAGCCTGGCTACATTCTTGTGAGCGCATTTTTAAGAGGATGAGATTGTCGGATGATCAGAAAAGGGAATTGGCATCGTGGCAATTGCAGGGAGGCGCAGCAGCATGGTGGGATGTAACAATTGCAAATATTCCTGAAGAAGATATTTCATGGGAAAGATTTAAGGAGTTATTTAAGGAGAAGTTTATGCCTACAGCAAGGAAAACTCAATTGTACCAGGATTTTCTGAATTTGAAGCAGGAAAGCATGACTGTTCTGAGTATGAGACCAGATTCAACAAACTTTCGTGTTATGGATCAGGACTCGTTGATACTCTCCTCAAGAAGAATGAAAAGTTTGTGCAAGGATTGAGGTCCGAATTCCAGAATAAGATGACGGTGCTCTTGAAAGGATCATTTGTTGATTTAGTTGACATGGCTTTGAGGTATGAAGATTTGATGAGCAAGAAATTGGAGGCAACAGCAGCAGTTTCGAGAGGGTATTCCGTTAACCCAAATAAAAGAAAGTTTAATCCATTTTGGAAAAGGCAAGCTAAGGGAAAGAAATCGGGAGGAAGCAATAACGGACCCCGTAAGTGTTATAATTGTCAGCAAATTGGACATTTGGTAGATCAGTGTTCTCAAGGAGGATCTCAGCAACAGCAACGTCAGAGCGGTCCAGGATTGGCAGTAGTTCAAAGATCGTTGTGTTTTAATTGTCGTCGGCCCGGTCATATGATTAAGAATTGTCCACTTTTGCAGAGGACACTGCAGGATAAAGTTTTTGCTTTGGAAGCAGGTTCATCTTCTTCTTCTCAAGGCAACGGAGTTTTGGAAGGTACCCTACTCTTAGATGGAAAATATATTAAAGTTTTGTTTGATTCGGGTGCATCTTTGAGTTTCATATCTCTGGAATTAGTAGAAAAGTTTTCTCTTAAACCTAGTACCGTGGATCGACCCATTATTGTATCTAATCCTATTGGTGGAGCAACAAAATTGGATACGATCTGTAAGGACTTGAAGCTTTCTTATTTGTCCCACAGTTTTTCTTGTGACCCGTATGTGTTAAATTTTAAGGGATTTGATCTTATTTTGGGAATGGATTGGCTCGATAAGTATAAAGCTGTCATAAATTGTGATGAGAGGACAGTTGCATTGGAGACTGATTTGGGTAGGATTGCCAAAGTGTCGTGCGATAGTTCTGGATTTCACTTGAGTAGTCTTTTGCAAAGAGTTGAGACTTCTCAAGAGAAAATTGAAGAAATCGATGTGGTTCAAGATTTTCCTGATGTTTTTGAAGAAGTTAAGTGTCTTCTGCCACATCGAGAGATTGAGTTTCGGATTGATTTGATTCCAGGAGCAGTGCCGGTGATTCAACCTAGTAGGAGAATGCCTCCTAGAGAAAGAGAAGTGTTGATTAAGCAGATGTAAGATCTTTTGGAGAAGGATTTGATTAGACCCAGTTTTTCTTGTTGGGGCTCTGCCGCAGTGTTTGTCACCAAATCGGATGGTTCGCTAAGGTTCTGTGTTGATTATAGAGAATTGAACAAAGTGACCATTCGAAATAAATATCCTTTTCCTCGCATCGATGATCTTTTTGACCAGTTTCATGGAGCTTCTATCTTTTCTCAACTAGATCTAACTTCAGGTTTCCATCAATTGAGAGTAGCTGAAGATAGTATTCCCTTGACAGCATTTAGGGGGCCGAATTGTTTTTATGAGCAGTTGGTTGTGCTGTTCGGATTAACCAATGCACCTGCCTATTTTGTTGACCTCATGAACCGAGTCTTTAGAGATGTTGAATAAGTTCGTGCTAGTATCCATTGATGATATCTTGGTCTACTCCAAATCGGAAGAGGAGCACAGACAGCATTTGAGGATTGTATTGGAGACTATGAGGAAGCATGTGTTGAAGGCAAAGTTTTCAAAGTGCCATTTTTGGAAATCAGAAGTTAAATTGTTAGGGCATATTGTTTCTGGTGAAGGCATTTCTGTAGATCCAGCAAAGGTTGAAACTATTTTGCAATGGAAACAGCCGGAGACACCGACTGAAATTCGCAGTTTTCTAGGTTTGGCTGGCTACTACAGAAAATTAATTAAGGATTATTCCAAAATTTCTTCGCATCTGACCAAGTTGACTAGGAAAGGAACCAAATTCAAATGGACACCTCAGTGTAAAGAAGCTTTTCAGGAATTGAAGACAAGTCTAACCAGTGCACCAGTACTTGCTACTCCGGATGGGAAGAGCAAATTTGAGGTATATACAGATGCATGTTTAGTTGGATTGGGTGCAGTTCTGATGCAGAATGGCAGAGTTATTGCGTATGCTAGTCGACAATTGAAGTCACATGAGAAGAACTATGCTACGCATGATCTAGAACTGTTAGCTGTTGTTTTTGCTTTGAAGATCTGGAGACATGATCTTTTGGGAGAAAAGTTTGAGTTATTCACGGATCACAAACTGTTGAAATATATTTTCTCTCAAAAAGATCTTAATTTGAGACAGCAGAGATGGGTCGAATTTTTGGCATCTTATGATCTGGATATTTTGTATACTCCGGGGAAAGCAAATGTCGTGGCTGATGCTCTTAGTTGAAATGCTGTCTTATCTCTTTTGGAAGTAGTTCCATCTCTTCAAGAAAGAATCATTAGTAAGCAAACGGAGGATAAATCTTTTGAGGAAATAATTCTTGGAACTAAAGACGGTCGATATTCGGATTTCAAGGTGGACGATCAAGGTGTTTTAAGGATTAATAGTCGTTTGTGTGTGCCTAATATAGATGGACTGAGACAAGAAGTCTTAGCTGAGTGTCATCGCTCCAAATTGAATTTTCACCCGGGAATCTCGAAGATGTATAAAGATATAAGGAGAGTTTTCTGGTAGCCGAATATGAAGAAGGATGTAGCTGCTTTTGTAAATAGTTGTGCCATCTGCCAGCAAGTGAAGGGTGATCAACAAAAGTTTCCAGGACTATTGCAACCTTTGGAAATTCCAAATTGGAAGTGGGAGATGATCTCGATGGACTTCATCGACGGTTTTCCTAGAACCAGGAAAGGAAATGAAGGAATATGGGTTATTGTGGATCGTTTAACAAAGAGTGTCCATTTTATTCCAGTTAAAGCAACTCGTACTGCAGTTTCCTTGGCAGAAATTTTCTTGAAGGAGATAGTCAGATTGCATGGTATTCCTGTCAGTATAGTAAGTGACCGTGATCCTATTTTCACTAGTAAATTCTAGGAAGCTCTGCAATCAGCAATGGGAACAAGTTTGAGATTAAGTACAGCCTATCATCCTTAGACGGACGGACAAACGGAGAGACTTAATCGTATTTTGGAAGATATGCTGCGAGCTTGTGTATTGGATTTTGGTGGATCATGGGAAGACCATCTTCATCTAGTGGAATTTTTTTATAATAACAGTTACTAAGCGAGTATTAAGATGGCTCCTTATGAAGCTCTGTATGGAAGACCGTGTAGATCCCCATCTTGTTGGATTGAATCGAATGATCGACTTGTGCTCGAACCCGATCTAATTCGTGAAGCTTCTGCGAAGGTTTAGCTTATCAAGAAAAGGATGAAAGCTGCTCAAGATCGTCAGAAGAAATATGCAGATAAGAGACAAAGACCATTGGAATTTGAGATCGGAGATTTAGTTTTTATCAAAGTTTCCCCAATCAAAGGTGCTATAAGATTCGGAAAGACGGAAAACTTGCTCCAAGATATATTGGTCCATTCCAAGTGTTGGAAAGAATTGGAAATGTAGCCTACAAGATTGAATTGCCAGAATGGATGTCTGGGATTCATAATGTATTCCATGTGTCTCATTTAAGGAAATATATTCATGACCCATCATTAGTGGTAGAAACAATTGTTCAGAAAGATTTAGGAGTAGAACCTAACCTGACTGTGGTTAGAAATCCTGTTCAGATTGTAGATCAAGTCGAGAAGCAGCTCAGGAACAAAGTGGTGAAACTCGTCAAGGTGCAATGAAGTGAGGATCCCAGAGACTGTACCTGGGAAATTCTTGATAGTTTTAGAAAAGCTTATCCAAATTTATGTCCGGATAGCTAGTAATGTTGTTAGAATTAACTGTTTGATTGTTTGTTTTGTATGGATGATATGTATGTTTGGGGTGTTAATATTAAGTTTTTGAATTAACTGTTGTTTAAATTTCAGGGACGAAATTCTTTTAAGGGGGAAGGAATGTGACATCCCGGAATTTTGACCCTATTATTATAATAAGTTTTTAATCAAATTAAATAAAATATAAGATTTTCATTTATAAATAAATAAGATTTTGGACATTTTTAGTTGTATATATGTTATACAGGAATTTATAATTTCAAAATGTAAAATAGACTCTTTTAACAATATTTAAAACTAAATCTGTTTTATTCTATTGAATTAAAAATTATATATTACTGAAATTTAGTATCAAAAGTATCAAAGTAGTTAATAATAATAAGTATAATAATACAATTCTATTCATATTAAATATTAAATATAAATACATTAATGCAAATATAAGTTACAAATCAAATATTTGGAATATTTAATTTTAATGAAAAATAAGATTAAGTAGAGTTTCTAAACGACAGCTTTTATAATTAAAATAAAATAAGCTTATAAATATTTAATATAAGTATAACTTAAAATATAGTTATAAACATAAGTATACATAAACATAAGTACAAAATATGATGTGAATAAGATATAAATAAAAGTGTTAACTATGTAAAGACAAACATACATAATCAGTCAAAAAAAATGTATAGGTTTGTGTTTAAGTTATAAGATAATAAAACAAAAAGCAAAACCATTGTACAAATACACTAGACAAAAACAAGGTTCTGCAAATATTTTTAAAACAAAATTAACTTGTCTGCAAACATTACTTATATGTTAACATAAGTATGAAGACAAAATGAAACATGCTAGTAAACTCTACATGCATAGGTAAGCTAAGTATTCTCATCAAATGAAACATTTTTGTACAAACCAAAATCTGCAAGTAAACTGTATATACATAAGAAAACAAATATTCACATCTTAGTACAAACACAAATCTGCAAATATCTTTGTAAAATATATATGTCAGCAAAACATAATAAGTATAAACCTTTATGAATATATCTTAGTACAAATGGAAACCTGCAAATATCTTTGTATAAATGTTTGTATCAGCAAACATTAATATTATGTTAGCATAAATGAAGACAAAAACATTCAATTAGTATAATTTTCTGTCTGGAAATATCTTGCAGCCTAAATGGTTGAATTGTCTTACATCTTAGTACATAAAAAAATTAAGTAAAATGTTATTATATCTAAGAAAGGCTTATGTGAGAAGATAATATCCTATACAAACTGTTCTTAGCTATAAATCCACAGCATATTATTTGTATATATATCATTTAGTGCATTCAATAACTTAACAAAACCTGATAAAGCAAAAGAAAAATAAACAAAACTTTATGTTCTCAAGCTCAAACAAAAATTCAGAAAGCAAAAGAAGTTACAGGAATACAAATTTGCAAACTGCTATCTTCTGCCATCATCCAATACTCTCTGTTTCAACAGTAACTAAGTGAGTAAACGTATTTTTAAATCTAACTCATAATATGTATTTATGAAGTATTGTTGATGTGTGAAGTTCTGGAATGTTTTGCTATGTTCTGTCAGTGTTGCATATCATATTCTTACAGGTTTTAAATTTTTTCTGAGGTAAAGAAAAACAGAGAATACATCCTACTTTTTATATAAAATCATTTTCTTTAATGAGTAACTTAATTAAATTTATTTGTTCAAGTTTAAGATTAAGGTTTGGATTATTATTTTTAGTAGTTGTGAAATTTAAACACCGCAAACTCAAGCTTACAGTAAAAAGTAAAATAATGATCAAAATTCGAATGACTTAAATTGTAGATTTAAATTTGTATATTGAAACTACATACAAAAATATGGATTTTAAGACAAAAATTATAATTTTTAGTTAACAATTCGCAGAGCAGTTTGATAATAAACCAAAAATGCATTTTTATGAAATTCTGATTATTCCTTCAATTATCATTGTTGAAATTTAACATGAAGCTTGAATATGGATTCAAGAACACTAGAAAATTGTTAAAAAAAATTCGAATGCATGATTTTTGAGAAGTGATCAATTTTAGGGTTTATGGGTTCTGTGTTTTGGCTTCAGTTCATTCGGTGATCACGTCACCATAGCTCAACCGAGTGACGTGAGGTTCTGGGAGTAGTTAGGAGGTGTTGTCGGCGACGTATGGCCGGAGCCACGTCATCTCAGGCGGTCGCGATCGTGAGGATGAGGGGGTTTTGTCTTTCGAGTTTGTAAACAGTTCGACCTTTCAGGCATATTTCGATTCCGAGTTTTACGTGTATCTCTGGGTTGTGATTTCGTGTGAGGGGATGCCGTGGGGTTTGTCGGTGGGGTCGAGGTGCGATGGCGTGGTGGAAATCGGCCATGCACGTGCACGGCGGCGGAGAAGAGTCGCTCGGTGCCGACTCGAGTGAAACTCAAGTTTTTTATAGGGATGCTTCGGGTTTTTAGCTGGGTCGAGTTTTGAATAGGCGCGTGTATATTAATAAGTGTTAACAGTTTTAACTTAAGCTTTAAAAAAAGAGAGGGAGAAAACAGAAGAAGTAAGAACAGGGGAGAAGAAAAGGGATGCAGGGAGGAACGCGAGAGAAGCACTGGGAATCTCGAGTTTGACCCGACTTAGATGCGAGGTTTACTTCGGGTTTTGATTCCAGAGGTTTGCCAACTATATTAAGTTAAAGTATTTAGTTATGTAAGTTAAGTATCAATCAAGTTGATAATGTTTACAAACTGGTTAATACAAGAAGAACTTTAATGTTTTATAGAAAACAAAGAAGAGTAATTAAGTTAAATTTAAATGTAAATTATGGATGTAATAAAATTCATAATTGTAATTTAATATGCAGTTCAAAACTTAATTGAATTAGTAATTAAAGATTTTAATGATAATCTTGTATAAAATCATTTGTAATTAAGAATTTAATTAATCATTTGAAGTTGATTAATTAACAAATCGTAGTTAACTGATTAAATAATTAATTAATGATTAAACTGATAAGTTAATTAATAATTAATGATTAATTAAGCAATTAATAATAATTAAATGTGTAATTGAGTTTTACAAATCAATAATTGAAGTTATTGATTAAGAAATTAAGAATTAATAAATTAATTAAGTGAATAATTAATAAGTAATTAATAAATTGAAGTAAGTTAATTAATTAGTAATTGATTAAGCAAGAATAAAATATAATTTATTCTTAAATATGCAATTAAGTTTAAAATAAATCAAACTAAATGTTGATATGAATCAATGATTCTATTTGATTGCCTCTGATGTTTATTTATATCCTGTGATGTTCTGTGATATTCTGGATACATCTGTGATGATTGTGTATGATTTATCTTTGTTAAATTGCTATATGATTTATCTGATGTTATTTATCTGTGTTATATTGCTATATGAATTCAATTGTTAAATTCAAACTGTGTAAGTTAATTAGACAACTTGGCCTTTAAAATGGCGTTTGGATTTCGATGAGACCGGGTTCGGGTATCGATTTGATATTCCGAAAACCACATTGATCCAAATTAAACGATAGGTCGTGTAATCTCAAGTGAAGATCGAGATGGTGTTTTCAGAATGCGAGGGTTATCGTCGTTAACTCTGAGGGTGATTCCAAAACGAGTGTAATGAGATAATGCCTTCGGATTCGTTCGAACCCGGAACGAACTTGTATGGATTGAATGCTTTCAGCACATCGTCAGGCGGACGATGAGCATTCTAAGAAATATGTTCTAAAAAGGTAAACGCAGCCTCAAGCCTCATCAACCGGGAATGGCTAAAACAGGGGATGTGCAGCAAGGTTAGGTGGGTCATGCCCAAGCAGGACGAGGTATACCCCTGTCTAGATGTCCCTTTCATTCTGCTGTGTCGGCGGTTGGTCTGCAGCCAACTGCGGGGTTATCTTGCTCGGGACTGTTCAGTAAAGAATGGTTCCGGCCTTGTGTTGCAGGGGAGTTAGGGTGGCTCCTCGGTACGGTGATCTAGGCCACGTATTGTGATGGACGGTACCCCAGTAGCCCTGCCATTGTATGTGATCCAATTTCCAATAAGCGCCGTACGTTTTGATTGTGCCCAACTACGTTGGAATGTGAGATGTAAGCATTTCATCTATTTCTGTATTTTACTTGAAAACCCTAGACACTATTATAATATCATTGAATTTCCTATAAAATGTTTTGGTTAGCGTAAGGTAAAAACTTACCGGTATTTATGTGTGGGAAGTCTTACGTGATACCTTTATTTTAAATGATTTTCAAATTTAAACAACTTTAACCCGTTTACACATACCAGACCCATGTCTGACCCGGAGTTTATATTTTGTTTTCATAAACTCTTGGGTACTCAAATTTTTATGAGTAGCCAAGTGATAGGTGTTCGGAATATAGAGTTTTCTGGTGGAGTTGAACCAGAAGACCAGACGTATGTAGATATCTATATAGTCCGTTGTGTTAGTTAGTATATGATATTTAGAGATGTATGTTCTGACAAATATGTATATGATAGTCATGTTGTATGATATTGTATAACTCTGATGTATATATAACTATGTAATAGTTATGTTGATGTATTATATTTTATTCCATTCCACTGTGAGATTCTGATGTTGTTATTCTTTCTTTCTATTCTTTTCTATTTCTATCCCTTTCTTTCTTATTGATGACACGTCTTCCTGGGCGTAGGAAGTCGGGTCGTCACAATTGCACATAAGATTTCAATTCAACAATACGATAAATTACGCTAGAATCAACTGCACAAATCAAAGCAGAATTTCTTTGCACTTGCTTCCAACTCTCTTTGGGTTCGGTCTTAAGTGGAATACAGGTCTAAGGCAAGGGTTTGGATCAGGTTTAGGTTGGATAGGGGTCGGCCTACACTTGGTTAACATGGTGCAAAGGTGGTGGTGATGAAACAACACTAACAAGGCAACATATATGGTTTCTCAAGCCAAAGCTAGGCTCGGCCAAGGCTCGTATGGGAACGGCCTTCACTGGTGGGTCAAGGGAATGACATGGCAGAGTGTTCAGGTGGAGCTGAAGATGGTGGAGGTGGAGATGGTAGCAGCCATGGTGTGTTGAAGTGGTGGATTTTGGAGTTGTGCTCGACTATGGGCATGAAGTTGGAGTTTTGGTGCAATTTTGGTGAAGGATCTTCAACAAGGAGGCTCGGCTTGGGGTTGGCCAGAGAGGAAAAGGTGATGTGCTCAGGTGGTGGTGGAGGCGGCAGGACTGGTGGTGGAGGTAGGCCGAACCTAAGAGGAAGAAGAACAAATGCAAAAACAATGAATTCAAGAAATAAAAACTAGAGAAAAGAAATGAAGTTTTTTACCAATTTCTTTGAGCAAGAAGAAGCTGGTTTTTTTACCTTCAGGAATGAGAAAATGAAATTTTACGTGAATGTGGAATGATGGTGGTCGGCTGAAGATAGGAAAGTTATGGCCAATTGAATGAAAAGTTATGTTAAAATGTGAAAAGGTAGGAATTCAAAAGGCCTTAGGAAATCGAAAGTCACCAAAACCTTTCAAATTTCCTTATTTTCTTTATATAAGTTTAAATAACTGAAAATAATTATAAATTCAGTTAGAATTCGAAAATATAAAAAATATATAAATTACCAATAAATAAATATTAATTTTATATGATAAAATAAGAAAATAGCACAGAAAATAAAAAACTAGTCTAGAAAATTTGAAAATAAACAGAATAAACTTTGGAAAAATTTATGGACTTGGAAAATATTTATAAATAAAGATAAGAACATAAAATAAAAATGCATTCATAAAATGAATAAATAAATTTTAATTAAATATAATTTAAATGAAGAAAGTAGCAGAAAAATAGAAACTAGCCTTTAAAATAGGAAATAAATGCAATAAATTTTGGAAAAAACTATAACATCACATTAAAATGCTTTAAAAATAAAATATATATATCTAACATGTCATATTAAACATATTATAACATGATGGGACAAATAAAATATTATTTACATAATTTAAAATAGACAGTTTTATTAAATAAATCAATTTACATACAATATTGTAAAAAACATAAGTTTCACAATACAAATCGGATTTCAACGAAATGAAAAGAAGTATTCTTTAAATTTAATATATTTTCATAATAAATGATAAAATTCAAAAATTCAAAATTTTAAATTTAAATGTCAAGGTTTGACCAGATTGACCAAAATCCACATTTTTTGAAAATATCCTATTTATTCAGGTTTGAAATTATAAGTCACACAAACATCAAAATATACTTTTAAAATAACAATATTTATTCATTTTAATAAATATTATAAATTTTCAAATAAAATAATCAAAATAAACAATTAAAATAAATCACAAAATTCAGGGTTGTTACACTCTCCCCCACTCAATTGTTTTCGTCCTCAAAAGGAACGGGTAAGGAAAATAAAGAGAAAAAAGATAGAAAAACAAAATAGTACCTGAAACAAACAATTCTAGATTCGAAGCACGAATGCTCTCCTCCGTTTCCCAGGTACAATCTCGATCAACAGTACTTACACAGTACTTTACCAGACTAACAGATTTCCTTCTTAGCCGCTTCGTAACTCAGTCGACAATATGAAGTGGCTCTCTCTCGACAGTCAGATTAGGCTAAATATCCAACTATCAAAACAGAAGGCTAAACCAAAATGAGATGGGTCAAGAAGATACTAGAGGAGATGTGTGTCATGGAATACATCATGCACTCCAGAAAGTTTCTCCGGAAAATCTAAATGATAAGCCAAAGAACCAACTCTTCCCATAATACGGGAAGTACCTTCAAATAAGAAGAAGGTAGAAATAGCTAGAACAGAGAATAGGTTGAAAGAAAATGATGAACCATATATAAAACTATATAAGTTTCAATTTAAAAAATTTATATTTAACATTTTAAACATTTTATAATATGATGAATAGTCATCGGATTCAAATTTGATAGTTCGAAGTAAACAATATTTAAAACATTTTAAATCATTTAGACAGGTAAAATAATGATCAAATTATCCTTTATATAATACTTTATCAAAATACTTTTATAACTCGATGTCTTAACAAGTTTACTTTTGTTCCTACAGACTCTGGTCATGCGTTGATTAGGCGCAAAGCTAGAATTCTCCAGGTACTTATTACACTTATTCCAACACCTAGTGAAGATACTGGAAAAACTTTTAAAAATAGATATGGAAAGTACAATCCAAACAAAACAACCAAACCGAAACATGTTGATCATGGATCGCGGATACACAATGGTTACACCTGGATCCCCCAGGAAACATCCGTACCCGTAGGCTGACTATCGCAGCCCTGCGATTATGCCATGAAGACTGGTAGTACCGCAGATACACAATGGTTACGCCTGGATCCCCCAGGAAACATCCGTACCCTTAGGCTCTCGCAGCCCCTGCAGATTACGCTACCAAACGACCCAATAGATCACAGATACATAATGGTTACACCTGGATCCCTCAGGAAACATCTGTACCAATAGGCTCTCGCAGCCCCTATGAATTACGCTATGCAGTCGCGCTCGTAAGACCACGAAGATCGCCGTGGAATTTGATGGACACTCGAGTATCATATCCGAAAAACCCAAACCAGAGAGAGAATAGTATCGATAGAATGAATCCACAGTGTGGCCACAAAGAAGATATCAAGCAAAAGGCACTTTCCATATCTTTACTTCAAAAATATGTATCATATAGTACCTTTCAAAATCACTTTCAAATATCATACTTATATAAAGTCCATTATATATATGATTTCATTTTCAAATCAAATACTTTCCAAAACCAATAGTATATCGAATCACACTTATGTAGACTTTGATTATATAAGATTTCAATTTACAAATTGAGTACCTTTACAAATCAATAGTTTCAAATCACTTCATACATATGCAAATCAATTTTATATAAATTCGATAACTCCCAAATCGAAGTATATAAATAAACATGGTTCCCAATTTCAAACCATTTCAATATCAATTCAGTTTCAAAATCATATATGATTTCACCAAATCATTTCTTCCTAATTACATATATTTAATTTCAAAGTTTCTTAAAACAATAGATTTGAAAAATAATCCAAATTTCAAACAAATTCACTTTCATTTAGGTCAAACAAATCAACAAAATTTAGGTCAAACAAATTCATTTCCATTTCAAACATATATTCACTTTCAAAAAATCATAATACTTCCAAAGTTATAAATCTTTCAAACCAAAATACTTAAACTCATTACACTTTGAAAATCATAACTTTTCAAAATCATACATTTGAAATCATAAAACATTCCTTTAATTCTTTACATTTCACAAATTTATTCAATTAAACCCAGATCTAAAATTTCCAAATTTTAATTCAATTCAAACCATCAGTTTCAATTCAATTTAGTTTTCCAACAAAATCATTTCAAATATAATCAAATTTCAAATAAGGATTTGATCCATAATATGAACTATCCAATCTCTAATATTTTCAAAGCTTATATACCATATTCGAAAATTAAATTTAAAATTTCAAATATCTCAAATTTTACTTAATTATTACTTAGTTTTTGAAATATTCATTTCATAAATCCATCATTTTTAAATAAACTCAAATTACAAGTAAACCAAATATCCTTTCATACAAATATAAACTTCAAATATTCATTTATAAAAATCAATTATTATTTCAAATTCACATTCTTTATAAAGATAAAAATTACATCATTTCCAAACCATTTCAATCATCAAAATATCTAAAACGGTTACTAAGTTTAAAACCATTTCTTTTTAAAACCTTCAAACTATTTATTTCCATATGGAAAATCCAATTTACCATTGGAAAGATTATTATTCTACATATATATACTTTATTAAAAATATTTCAAATCTATATTCATGCCAGTATAATTCAAAATAGTCATATTTATTTCATCAACAAACATTTCAACTTATATAAATCATATCACTTTATACTTTAATCATACCAAACTAAACTATATTCTTTATCACATACCCTATACCTTTCAAAATTGCTTAGCTTTGAAAAGTTAACCTTGATTTGGAAGTGCTCGAACCTTAAAATAGTAGAAGAAATCATATTTTAAATCCAAGAGTTGGAAAATCACCAAAAAATCAATAAATCAATTCCAAAAGATAGGGTTATACCAAAACAAAATCTGAATCTCGAGCACTGAACACCAGCTTACTTTAAATCATTTCAAATATATATACATATATCTTCGAATATCAAACCATACTTCAAAATCTGAAACCAGAATTTGGTTTGACAAAATCACTCGCATAGCAAAGCTACTAGAGTGGCCTCTCCCCCATTCAGAAATTCGAAAATCAATGTCGATGACGCATGCATTTATCACCGAAATTATTTTCCAGCGACATAAGTGGGTTATGAACTTTTATTTTCTTGAAACTTCTTTGAAATCACTTCGAAATCATTGGAATTCATTCGAATACATTCGAAACATTTTTATTCGAAGAAATATCTTTAAATCATATTATTATTATTATATATTTTCCAAATCTTAAAACCGATTTCAAAACACCGGAGTTCGATTCCTCAAAATTCAAAATTCAAAACCCTTCAGTTATACATCAATTTTATATAAATCGAATTCTTATAAATTTTCAAATTTCAAATCCTTTCAAAATTTCAAATTTCTCGTTTTTTAAAAGGGTATATAATCCTTACCGAAAACATTTCACCTTTACATACAAAATAGGTCATCCTTATCAAAATAATAATTTTGATGTATGCACAAATTAAAAATAAAATCAAATAGGATGGATTTCAAAACAAACAGAGATTCAAATTTAGAGGAACTATAATAAAATAAAATTCTGATTCGAAGATAAGCTCAAACGAAGATGAGATAATTTAATACCCAAATAGAAGATGGATAAGCCTTCAAAATCGTGGCCGGCCTTAATCGGTCAACCGAGACTTCAGGAATGTAATCAATTCGGAAATCTATGGCAAATCGACATTCAATCGCCAGAGATAGAATCCATGTAGAGCAGGAGATAAATAGCATCGAAATCCGAGGATACCGAAATCTCCGGTGAATCAATGCCAATTGTAAAGGAGTTTCATCCCCTTAAAAATCATTCAAAGATTTATGGAATCGCTGATCTTTATAGAGGCCATTCCAAAGTGGATTTATGGAATGCCCCAAAATCAAAAGGGTAAAATAGGGAAGATAAGACTGGATCAAGGTTTTAAATATCGGATTTCGGTCACGTTTCGTCTTGGAATTTTTACACAAGTTATCTCGTATCGGGGGAGATCTCGGACGAGATGAGTACATATCAGGTGTACATGCCGGATTGACATCTCCGGTCTTATAATGCATCTTGGGAATATCTCGGATGTACTTATGTGTCTAAAATTGATGTGTCAAAAATTTATTTAACGGTTATAACTTTCTTAGTAAAAATAAAATGGTAACATACTTGATTTACATGGAAAAAAGAATATTTTTAGAAGTGTAGTAGCTTGATTTGGTAATGATTGAATGATATCCTTTTATTTGAACATAATAAAGAAGTGAAAACTTTCGCTATGACTCACTAAGATAAAAAGTAAAGAATATGTTCAAGAAGTTGGTAAATTATAATTAGATTGAGTAGTTTCTTTTGAATCAATATAAAAATAAAAAATATTATGCAAAATAAGAAAAATGTATAATTTCGGGTGAGATCTCGAATTGAGATTTTGATCCATATTTCGAGTGAGATATGAATATCTCGGACGAGATGAGTGTCGAGGGAGATATGGAGGAGATTTGATGTCTCGTCTCGTCTAAGTGTGAAAAGGAGATCTCGGGCGATATATAGGAGATTTAAAACCATGGACTGGATTTCAGAATAAGTAGGAGCGTTCCAAAGTTCAAGGAATCCTAATCGATAAGAATCCTAACCAAGAGATTTCTAACAAGGTGGATACAGAAAGAATGAAGTTTAGAAAATCATGGTTTCAAAATAAGAAAATTTTATACCAAAATAATCTTTGAAAATCTTTTAAAATCATTTGGAAATCATTTTATACTTCGAAAATACGTTCTCTCACAAAGAAAGGATTCCGAGATTGATTTCACCCATTCTACGGTATTTCTACCCTATCTCTAATGAGTTTTTGCTCTGCAGGCTATGGTTTGCCTAAAACCAAAGCTCTGATACCAACTGTAACGACCCGATATTTTCAGCCATTCGCATCCACACATGCAGGCCTTGAATTGCTCAAAATACCGCGTTGTAAATAAATTTGGAGCAAATGAAATACAATCATAGAATCACAGATACAGAAATACCAGAATAACTCGTAGCGGAAATTAAAATACCATAGTAGTTCATGAAGCTACTATAACAAACTCTCAAACACATAATACATAATATCAGTTTGAAAAAAATATATACATTAGAACATCAAATACATAGCAGTTTCTAAATACCAGAACTGAAATAGAAAAACTGAAACTGAAAGGGAACAGGTACTAGACAAGCAGAATCTCCAGCGATTTCTAGCTCCACGAAAGAAATCCAAAGCTAAGCTGCAAATACTCAGGCTGACCCGAGCATAAAGTAAAACACAAAACACTCGATTCAGGACATATATACTTATATAATGTAAACCAACTCAGGTGAACTGTAGTAGAAATGCACAATAACTTAAAGGATGCTTGGGACCGCCCATCCTTTAAGAATTAGTTAAACTATAATTTAAATACATCCTGTAGTTAAAATTTCAAAATGTTAATTTATACTTCGAAGTCAAATATCATTTAAAAATTCAAAATTATTCAAAATACATTTCAAAATATCAAATATCGTGTCCTCCAAACCACATTTATTTATTTAAAATACCATTTCAACACACATTTCAAATAGTTTATATTTCAAAACAAATTACTTCATTCTAAATCATAGAATGAAGTTATTATATTTAATAATTAAATTATTAAATTTCCAAAATTTTAATCTTTCAAAATTCACTTATTCACTTAAATTTATAAAAACAATGAAAATTCAACTTTCGCAGCATTTAGAAAAATGCTACGGAAAGTTACTTTTAAAACACTTCAATTTAACAAAAGACAACATTCAAAAATGCTGTAATAGGGCTACATTAATTCAAATGAAACCTTAGTTAAATTCAACAATTAAAAAACTTACAAAGTGCTATAATAGCCTTTAATTCAATTTAGCCCTTTAGTTCATTTATATTAACTATAACATTTACAAATGCTGTAATATCATTTACATTAGAAATAATAGCATTTCAAAAATGCAGTTAATTAACTTCAAATATTCAATGTAATTTCAAAAAAAAATTATATTTTTATTTAAATCATTTTTAACTTATAAAATCACATTTTGTCACTTTTGAAACAATCATTCAAATACCCTTGTATTCATGATCTTATAAAGTTAAATTTCCATTCAAAAATCAATATTTAATAGTAGTTCACTGATTAAATTCCAATATTCAATTTTAAATTCATTAAATTAAATTTTAACTTAACACTTAAGTTTTAAATTTAAAATATAACTTATTATCATTTTATTTACTTACTTCAAAAATTCACTTTTGACAAAATTCGTAATTTCAATTTAAGTTATATTTCCAATTTTCAACTTAACATTCATTTATTTCACATTTAACTTATTCAAAATCCATTAATATATTATAAAATCATATTAAATTCATTTAAATTCAAAATAACATAAATTTATCACATTTTCATATTTAATTTAAATTCTATTGATCACCAATTTAAAATTTCCAAAATAACTTACATTTCAAATTTTCTAACATTACCATTAATTTATTTCACTTATAAATTTTCAGAAAGTAAATAATACTTTATAAAAATAATTTTTAATTAATTTTTAAATCAAAATACTATAATAATTACATTTCGATCATATTTTAAAATTTTTAGAAAAATATAATTTAACTACGGGTCTGTATATAATTTTCTAGCCTAGGTAAAGTGATATGGGTAATATATCATTTCAACCCGTAATTTACAAAGAACCCTGGTTATATCATTTCAAACCCGCAGTTTCAAGTAAATGAAAACATTTGAAAATCGCTCAGACCTATCTTTTCAGCCCATAACGATTTTCGCTTATTATAAAGTCCGTCCGGGTATGTATCATTTCAACCCATAGTGATTCTAATCTAAAGGGAACTTGTAGTGTGATAAACTTATATAAACAATAGAACAACATAATATAATAGTAACATATGATATAAAAGGTGTTTAAGCATGGGTGGACATCATATAATCATAGCATAACATATATAATATGGTTATGCATTATACAGATTCACGAGTGGTCAATTTACTAGTTATATAAGTACACATTGTCTGGTGAGAGTAACTCACTGGTTTGAGCTGGAGACACAACCATGAATGCACAAAAGAGATCCACACAAGTATGATAGCATGACACAGATAGGAGTTGGAGATCCAAAGATCAATTTCCTTGAAAACAAATCAAACCAAACAATATAATACACATAAGCTTTCAATTCAAAAATATGATAAATTAAGCTAGAATCAACTGCAAAAATCATAGCAGAATTGCTTTGCACTTTCTTCCAACTCGCTTTAGGTTCAGCCTTAAGTGGAATACAGCTCTAAGGAAAGGGTTTGGATCGGGTTTTGGTTGGATAGGGGTCGGCCTACACTTGTTTAACATGGTGCAAAAGTGGTGGTGATGAAATAACACTAACAAGGCAACATACATGGTTTCTTAAGCCAAAAGCTAGGTCGGCCAAGGCTCATATGGGCACGGCCTTCACTGCTGGGTCAAGGGAATGGCGTGTCAGAGTGTTTAGGTGGAGCTAAAGGTGGTGGAGGTGGAGGTGGTGGTGGCCATGGGGTGTTGAAGTGATGTATTTTGGAGTTGTGCTTGGCTATGGGCATGAAGTTGGAGTTTTGGTGCAATTTTGGTGAAGGATCATCAACAAGGAGGCTCGGCTTGGGGTTGGCCAGAGAGGAAGAGGTGATGGTGATGTGCTCAAGTGGTGGTCGAGGCGGCAGGGCTGGTGGTGGAGGTAGGCCGAACCTAAAAGGAAGAAGAACAATTGCAATAACAATGAATTCAAGAAATAAAAACTATGGAAAAGAAATGAATTTTTTACCAATTTCTTTGAGCAAGAAGAGGCCGATTTTTTTTCCTTTCAGGAATGAGAAAATGAAGTTTTACGTGAATGTGGAATGTTGGTTGTCGGCTGAAGATAGGGAAAGTTATGGCCAATTGAATGAAAAGTTATGTTAAAATGTGAAAAGGTAGGAATTCAAAAGGCCTTAGGAAATCAAAAGTCGCCAAAACCTTTCAAATTTCCTTATTTTCTTTATCTAAGTTTAAATAACTAAAAATAATTATAAATTCAGTTAGAATTCAAAAATATAACAAATATATAAAATATAAATAAATAAATATTAATTTTATATGATAAAATAAGAAAATAGCACAGAAAATGAAAAACTAGTCTAGAAAATTTGAAAATAAACAGAATAAACTTTGGAAAAATTTTATAGACTTGAAAAATATTTATAAATAAAGATAAGAACGTAAAATAAAAATGCATTCATAAAATGAATAAATAAATTTTAAATAAATATAATTTAAATGAAGAAAATAGCAGAAAAATAGAAACTAGCCTTTAAAAATAGGAAATATATGCATTAAATTTTGGAAAAACTATAACATCACATTAAAATGCTTTAAAAATAAAAAATATATATCTAACATGTCATATTACACATATTAGAACATGATAGGACAAATAAAATATTATTTATATAATTTAAAATCGACAATTTTAACCTATATTAATTATGACCTATTAGCTTTCCATTGCCTTTATAAATTCGTTACTTATCAACCCAGATTATTATTCCATATATCCACTAATTTATTCCATTCTATTTATGATATCCATTGCATTAATTCTCATAAACATTACATTATTGATGTCCTAATTTGATTTAGTAGACCGATTTGTTACAACTTTACTTACATTAGCACTATTTCCCTTAATTTGGTTATTATTTCATACATAGATCACAAGTTTACATTCCTTTATACTATCTTATGAAAACAATATACATTTCTAATACTTTATTGCATTTATTGGAATCAAATTTACAAATTTACTAGATACGACAAATTATGACCTTACAGTTATTTCAATTAATTGGGATTGCGCTAAATTAATTATTTATTAACTTATATTAACATAATTGCATTAATTTACATTCAGTTACAAATAAATCAATATATTATTTCACACATTAATACACAGATTGCATTTGTTTTTATTATATTCTATTTAAAACTAAGCCATAACATTTGAATTAATTTATTAAGTTGGAATGTTCATTCAAGTTCATTAATTATTAACTTGCAATAACGTATTTCCTAAATTTACATCCAATTACCGTTAACCATGTTTTTATTACATTAATCAATTCAATACTTACCTCTAATTTCACATATTCAATTTATATCCAGGTATAAACCTTTCACTACTTCATTTATTAGAATTTTATTCAAAATTACTAATAAATAGGTTTTAATTACCATTGCTATATTTTATTTTAGCGTTCATTACGATATTAATTTATAAAAAAATTATTTCTACTAAATTTAATTACAAACATCTTATTTAATTAACAAATTTATTTATCAAAATTTACGGGTCGTTACAAGCGATTAGCCCTTGCACTTCACAGCTCTATCTTCGACTCCATGCTCTTGTTTTCACATCGAAAACGTACTCGTTGGATCGAAATGGTTTTCGAATAACTTATCCGATCCCGGTCTCTTCGAAACAACGTTCAATATTTCTCGGTAAACTCAACCCCCGCTCTTTAGGAGATAAACAAACGAAAATAAGATTGAAGATCACCTCCTAACCGTTAGTAGACGGATTTCCTTGCAAACGTCCTAGAAGAATGGAACAAGTTTATACGTACAATATAGCACCTCAAATGGTAACTGTACTATAAAATTCCCATGTTCCTTCTAGATATTTCCATAGTTATATTTAGGTCCAGATTTGATAGTCGGTTATTTAACTATCTAATAAACAATCAATTCAACCAAATTCTCCATTTTCATTGAAAAACCCCAAGTCTTACTTAATTCAAATTTTAAATAAATTAAATCTCTTTATCCAAAACTATGTGCTTATCCTATCGAATTTAGTACATTCACAAAGTATATTTTCCAAAAATATATTTGAAAATCCTTTTAAAATAATATGGAAAGTGCCACTGCGATATCAAACCATGGATCACAACTCAATGGTTAGTTTCTATCCCAGAGAAATCCAAAACTTAACTACAGGCACTCACTACCTCTGATTTACGCCAGCGAGTATAACAATACTCTCTGAAAATTTTATTTAAAATTTATCCAAAATAATACTTATGAAAATTTTATAATAATTACCCAAGTTAACTTTAGACAAAACTATTTTTTAAATAAAAGCTATTATATAATATATTAATACTGAATAGTTTATCGCTTTTAAAGTAATAGTACCGATTAATTCTTAAATTGTAAGTTGACTTTCTATGAACTAACAAAATTAAATATTTAAATATACTTTAAACCATTTTTAAATGACTAAATAATTAATTCTAAAATATTCTTCAACACTTTTAAATTTATTAATTAATACTTTAAAATTCCATTTTTAAATAACTTAACTTCTTAGAAAAATAGATTTTCAACTTTCATATTGCCAGTCCAATATTAATAAATCCTTCTAGATTTATTACTAATTAATTTACGCCCCATTTCCGTAAATTCCATTGTCATATTTCTAAAAAATAAGTATACTATTTATTTTTAAACCGAATTACCATCTCCTTTTAAATCCTCACCATGAATTTATAATTTCAATTTATCCACTGATAGTAACTTCACTTTATTTATAAAACTTAGTTTATAAATTCCATAGTCTCATTTCCCTTGCATGACCGTTTTAAAATGTTTAAGTCGATTTTAAATCAATTTTCTACATTAAATTCCATTTTTATATTAATTCCTTACATAACCCATATATATTCCAAAACCCAACTAATTTCAGATCTCACTTCCTTATTATTATTTAAAATCTTATTTAAATCAGGAATATCAATTTCATCTTTTACTTTCAAATTTTCTTTTTGTTTTTTGCAAACTATTTTAAATCTTGATTTTTAAATCTTTTTACACTTAAACAAATCACTTAAGTTTCATTATTAAAAATCCTTTTTTTTATATTATTCATATCTCTATTTTTAATATTTCAAGATCTCTATTTACATTATTACGGGATTATCAAATATAAATTTGAATCAACTATTTATATTTTTTTGTTTAAAAAATCCATTTCTTTCAATTTATCCAAATCCCACTATAAATATTTTTACATCGAAATTTCCTTTTTAATACATTTTTAAAATTTTAAATATTTACCATCGGTGTTTTAAGATGCCAAAATCTAAGCAGCAAATCTCATAGCACCAAATAAATTCAAATCACGCTATAATTTATCATAGATTATCCAATATATCACGTTACTGAATATGAAAATAAATTCAACATTTTTGAGGAATCCAGTTGAATCCCTCCAACTTGTTTCCCTGCATCCATCGATAATAGCAGAATATAAAAATACCAATCCAACTTCAAGGGGGATATCGCAGTATATAGGGTCATCCGCTATTATGCAGGGCATATAGGGTCTCATCTGCTATATATATGCGGGAATATTAATCACTCCAATATATATAATATATATATATATTATTATATACAATATCACATCCAACTGTTAATAAATTTATCAATTCTATCAATCAATTAAAAAATTAATTTTAACTGTTAAAATTAATTGCGGTAAATCCAAAATTGAGTGAGATTAACTCATTGTTACCCGGTGGTTTGACCGAGTAACAAGAGACTTAGTGTAGAAGGCTCATTCAGCATTGAAGGCTGTTCGGCATAACATGGTCGTTCGGCATTCTACGTCGTTCGACATTCTATATCGTTCGGCATCCAGGCCTCGTCGGCATAGCAGGGCCGTTCGACATAGCAGGGTCATTCGGCGTGAACCTCTTTCGGCATTACAAGGTCGCTCGGCATAGCAAGCTCGCTCGGCACAGCAAGACCATTCAGCATAGCAGAGTTTTTCAACATGTACCTCGTTCGTCATGAGCTTCATTCGGCATTCCAGCCTCGTTCGGCATTCCAGCCTCGTTCGTCATGAGCCTCGTTCGGCATTCCAGGCTCGCTCGGCATTCTTGCCTCAACACACTGCCTCGTTCGGCTTGGAGATATGGCTCGGCATTTATCGATCGTCATTTGTGGTTCGGCAAATAGAAGTCACTCACCACGGGCCGAGGTATCTTGCTCCTAGGCCCATTAGGGAAGTCCAACCCATCTTCGTCTATAAATAGATGGGCAGCGACACAGTGAAATGGACCTTTTTTCAAGAACATTGGGGAGAATCCGCAGCTTTCAAGACTCGCTCTATTTTACTTAGCATTTGTATTCAAGTCTTTATAGTACGGATTGTATCTGTATTTTGTCACTTGTGAAAGCAATGAAGATTGAAACTTAAAGTGGACGTAGGCAATTATGCTGAACCACTATAAATCTAGTGTTCTTATTTTCTTCATCTAACTTAGAATTTAGTTCTCTGTTTTAATTTACTTTCTTCGTTAATCTCTCTACACAATCTTTCTTAAGGGTGTTAGTGACCAATTCCGGTGCTAACATTTTGGTGCTTTCACTGAAAATCGAATTCGCAGGCTATTAGGATCTGCTTTGCGGCTACTGGATTGAATAAATCCCCTGAAGGAGATCCAAGTTATTCATGAGACGTCCGTTGATTCTACTCAGAGTTCTTATCTATAACTCTACTATGGGAAGACCACGTACCCGATCAGCCTTTCATAATACGGATGTCAACGAGATTGCTAGCGTACAACAGATAGGACCTAGCAACCAACGAGCAAACCTAGGCATAGGGACTACTACCTAAAGTCAAGCGAAAGTCGTTACAAGGACATAGTTCAATGACTTAATGAGAGAACTCATGGAAAGTAGAAGACAACTCGCTGAGCAAATTCAAGCTAACGCTAACCTGATGACTCAGCTTACTCAGCAACCGCATCAGAATGCTGGAGGTAGCCCTGCTCCTTATTCATAATCTGATAGCTCGACTTCATCTGATGAACCTCCTAGGCGTAGACGCCGTAAAACTAAAACTGCGCAAGTAGGTGCTGCTGATCGATTAACCAGGGATCAATCATATCTTGGAGACCACGCCCAAGCCGAAGCAGGAAACTTAAGAGCGGGAGCACGTGTGGAGACCGGACGCCCGGCTCACCAATTAATGAATCTGGCCTCCAAGATACACGTTTGGCCGATCGCCAACAGAGGGGACATCAACTTGAGCGGTCCCGTAGAACAGAACCCAACCTTCCATCCTCTAAACAAACACCGGATTTATCAGCTATGGTCAGGCAGTTAATGAGGGAAAATCAAGTCCTAACCAACGAAGATTGGGGGATATCCTGGAGTCAGACTCCATTCACCAATACCATTCTACAGGCGGAGTATCCTAGCAAGTTTAGCATGCCAACTATCCCGGCCTACGAAGAAAAGATTGATCTCAGACAGCATATGATGAGGTATGAGTGGATGATGGATTCTGCCAGAGCAAATGATGCGACCAAATGTAGGTGCTTCCCGATCACTTTATCCGGAATCGCCACCATGTGGTTCACTCGACTTCCCCCGCGGTCTATATCCAGTTTTGACGAATTGGCAACGAAATTTGTAGAACAATTCATATACATGCAGCTCATCCTAAAGACGTGATGTCTCTATCAAGTGTAATTCAAGGCCCGGGAGAGTCATTGAAAGAGTATTTGCAAAGATTTCATGTTGTGGCTACTGAAGTTAGCAACCCTAATGACCATGCAATCTTGATGGCAGTATTTCGAGGTGTAGATTCGAACTCGGAGTTTGAGGATTAGTTGGCAGGAAAGCCTCCAACAATGCTGGAGCGTTTCTATCCAAAGGCTCATCAATTCATAAGAAAAGAAGAAGCCGGGTTGACGAGGCGAGATAAGGCACAAGGGCCTGTTCAGGAGACTATGAAAAGCAACGTCACCGTAAAACAATCCGGCGATAACTCTAGAAAGGTTCAAGTCAACGTCCAGAACAAGCCTGGACAGTCTAAAGGGTCCGGAGGAGGAAATCCCGGAAAGAAAAGAGATGCAGGGAAATGGAAGCCAAGGATTCCATCCTACAGCGAACACACCCCCTGAACGCATCTCTTGAAAATATTTATCTGTCAACCTGTAAAACTTTTCAATATAGAAAGCCACGCCCAAAGGAGTTGACAGAAAAACAGAAGCGGACAGGAAAGTACTATCGCTTCCTTGAGACTTACGGGCACAATACAGAGGAGTGTAGACATCACCATGACGCCATAGAAAAGTTGATCAGGCAGAAAAAGTTGCAGGAATTTGTTAATAACCCACAAGAGGGTAGGGAAGAAACATCAGACCCTGGACGCGGGCCGGCTCCATGCAATCCAAAGGAACCTGCCCAAACCGTGGGTAGATTGATCATAAACACTATGGACGGAGGACCTCACCCTGCAGACAAGAATTGGCAGAAGATGGAATGATATGCTACCTCTTTAAGGCATGCGGAGTACGAGTGTTGTTCGAATGTGAAAGATGGAACCCCCGCAAAACAACAACGCATGATGACAGATGGTATTGTGTTTAGGAGCCGAGATGCGGACAAGGTGGAAGCTCCTACCATCGACTCGATGGTCATATCTGCGACGATCTGGCCAACATACGTCAAAAGAATTTTAAGTGATTGTGGAATCACCGTCAACATCATCTTCAAAAACGCATATGATCAAATGAAGATGGAGACAAAAGATTTAAAGCCATCTAAAGCCCATATCCATAGCTTTAATGGTGCGGCGACTGACGCGATGGGGTATGTTGAGTTGCCAGTTGAGCTGGGAGAAGGTGAGCGTAGGACAGTGCGAATTCTACCGTTCATAGTGTTGGATGTTGATTCTCCATATAATGTATTTCTAGGTCGTCCGGCCCTAGCGGAATTTAAGGCAGCTTTGGCCCCATGGTGTTTGACGTTAAAGTTTCTGACAGACAAAGGAGTCAGTGTAGTGCATGGCGATCTAGTAATCGGTCGCGCATGTTATGTGCCGGAGCTGAGAGAGGCTCAACGGAGAGAGAAAGGAAAGGTTGCGGACAACTCCATCCACATTCGAAATACTGACAATTGACAAGTAGAGCGCGAGCCCTGGCTCGGACGACATTCTCGGTTCTATAGAGACATAAATCCGAGAGATGATGATGGGGGACCCAAGGAAGCGAATGCAGCACCGGTTGAGCTGACGATTGACATACCAGTCAGCCGTGATGACCCGTCATGAGTTCTTAAGATTGAATCGCAACTCAAACCATCAATGGCCGAGGATCTTACTGATTTCCTCCGAGCGAAGCTGGATGTTTTTTCTTGGACACATTCTGATATGTGCGGGATTTCTTCCGCTATTGTGAGTCATATGTTGAACATAGACCCGAAGTACATCCTAGTAAAACAGAAACGGAGAGGCATGGACCCAGAGAGGTCCATCGCCCTCAGAGAGGAGGTGGAAAAACTCAAAGAAAATGGGTTCGTCCGCGATGCCCTCTACCCTGAATGGGTATCTAATCTTGTGCCAGTGAGGAAGGCGAATAGGAAGTGAAGAACTTGCGTTGATTATTCCGATTTAAACAAAGCAAGTCCGAAGGATAGTTTCCCTTTACCTAGAATTGACCAGCTAGTTGATTCAACGGCCGAACACGAGTTACTGTCATTTATGGATGCATACTTGGGATACAATCAAATCCCAATGCACATTCTAGATCAAGAACATGCCAGTTTTACCATGGACGTTGGGTTGTATTGCTATGTAGTGATACCCTTCGGATTGAAAAATGCGAGAGCAACTTATCAGCATCTGGTGTACTGAATGTTTAAAGATCAGATTGGTAGAAAGATGGAAGTCTATGTGGACAACATGCTCGTGAAGTCACGATAGTCAAATGACCACATTCGAGACCTAGTAGAGATGTTAGATATACTAAGACATTATAGGATGAAAATCAATCCTTTGAAGTGTTCCTTTGGCGTTGAGCCAGGGAAGTTTTGGGTTTCATTGTGAATGCGCAGGGAATCGAAGCTTACCCAGAAAAGATTCAAGCTATTCGGGACATATAAGTGCCCAGAACTATAAAGCAAGTATAATGCTTGAACGGAAAGGTGGCCGCACTGAGTTGATTCATATCCAGAGCTATGGATAAGTGCATTCCCTTCTTCGATGTGATACAGAAAGGAAAGAAAAATTTCAAGTGGACATCCGATTGTGAAGAAGCATTCCGAGCTCTGGTAAAGCTTTTAGAAAGTCCCCCGGTGCTATCGAAACCGATAGACCATGAAATGTTGTATGTGTACTTGGCTGTATCCCAGCATGCTATCAGTACGGCTTTGGTTCGCAAGGAGGACCGAGTTCAAAAGCCAGTTTACTATGGCAGTAAACGTACGATGGGGGCGGAAAGAAATTATCCCAAGATCGAGAAACTATCCTATTGCTTGGTGATTGCATCACGCAAGCTTCATCCATATTTTCAGACACACTCAATCAGTGTTTACACTAATCAACCCTTGCGACAGGTACTCCAATAACCGAAAACTTTTGGAAGGATGTTAAAATGGAATATCGAGTTAAGTCAGTCCGATATTACCTATCTTCTACGAAGGGTCATATAAGGGCAAGCACTAGTAGATTTCATTGCTAAATTCACCGTGTTAGATGAATTAAATGATCACAATGTCATACCTCCCGTTCGATGGAAGATGTACTCCGATGGGGCATCTAACGACCGTTGTTCGGGAGCTAGCATAGTTATTGTGACTCCTGAAAACCGATCAGTTTGTTATGCTTTGAATCTCAAATTCCCAGCAACAAATAATGAAGCCGAGTATGAAACATTGATTGTTGGCTTGAGACTTATCATAGAATTGGGGGTAAGATTAGTTGAAATTTTCTATGACTCACAACTGGTGGTGTACCAAGTACGGGGAGATTATCAAGCGAAGGGACAGAGACTTGCCCCATAACTTGCATGGGTTCAGGACCTGCTAGCAAATCTGGAATATTATGATATCTCGCATGTCCCACGTGAACAAAACAGGGCAGCCGATTCATTGGCAAAATTTACAAGCACTAGCGATGTATAGAAAATGGGATTGGTTTCCATTGAAACCTTACAGGCTCCAAGTATAAATATGATGGAGGTAGATTTCGTGTTAGGACGGAAATCGAGAAGGAATCATGGATGACCTCATTCAAGCAATACTTGCTTCATACCCGAAAGAAGGAGCGAAAGATGACAAGTCATTCGTAAGGCTTTGCGATATGTAATGCAGGAGGGTATAATGTATCGGAGGGGTTCTAGAACCCCTTACTCCGGTGCATAACCCACAATGAGATAAAATGAGTCCTAAAGGAAGTCCATGAAGGAGAGTGCGGTGACCATACTGAGGGACAGACGTTAGTAAAGTAAATCCTCAGCTATGGATACTATTGGCCTACTGTGAATCGGGATGTCGCAGACTCTGGAAGAAGATGTGACAAATGTCAGAAATATGCCAAAATCCCGAGAGCTCCATCGACAGAACTACCTCAAACGGTTAGTCCCTGTCCATTTGCAATGTGGGGGATTGACATAGTCCGTTCTTTACCCATATCCAAAGATGGTGCGAAATACGCAATAGTTGCGGTCGGTTACTTTACCAAGTGACCAGAGTATAAACGACTTAAAAATCTCTAAATCCCTAGAGTGCGGACTGGAATACTCTGAGTCCCCTGAGTGCAGACCAGGATATAAACGACTCAAAATCTATAAGTCCCATGAATGCAGACTGGAGTACTCTAAGTCCCCTGAATGTGGACCAGATTATAAATGATTCAAAATCTCTAAGTCCCTGAATGCAGACTGGAGTACTCTGAGTCCCCTGAGTGCAGACCAGAGTATAAACGACTCAAAATCTCTAAGTCTCCTGAATGTGGACCGGAGTACTCTGAGTCCCCTGAGTGCAGGCCAGAGTATAAACAACTCAAAATCTCTAAGTCCTCTGAATACGGACTAGAGTACTTTGATTCCCCTGAGTGCGGACTAGAGTATAAATGATTCAAAATCTCTAAGTCCCCTAAGTGTAGACTGGAGTACTCTAAGTCCCTTGAATGTGGACCAGAGTATGAACGACTTAAAAATCTCTAAGTCCACAGAGCGTGGGCTGGAGTCCTTTGAATCCCCAGAGTGCGGATTTGAGTATAAACAGTTTATATTCTCTAAGTCCCTGAAGTGCGAACTAGGACACAAATGGCTTGAATTCATCAAGTCCGCGACATACGGATTGAAAATTATTTTAAGTACCCAAAGCATGGAACAAAGGATGTACAATTCCAAAGAGTTTCCGACTTATATGAAGAAGAATTGAGAAGTTTATGTAACTCACAATAGCTTGGGTTTCGACCACAATCATACAGAAAGCTGAACGGTAAAAGTCTTTTGAAACACTAAAGAATTAAGTTTTATTTATTCAAAAATAAGTTTCTACTATAAATCCTCCAAAACTCGGAGTCAAAAGTCTATTTACATGAACTATGAAAATGAATAAAAATAAGTCATAATCTAAACTAACTCTCGTTGAATGAGAGTAACAATTACTTCTTGGATTTCTTCGACTTCTTTCCCTCCTTCGTCTTCTCAAACGATTCCTCTCCCATGCGTTTTCCCTTTGAAATTTTCTTTGATGGGGAGGTAACTACCGAAGAAGTACGGGGAACCTCCAATGGCCTGGACCCGCCAGGAGGATGACCTTCAACAGCTTGTTCAGGGGATCATCTAGGTCCACGACTCGAGGCTCAACTTTGATTTCGGCCGTCTTTTTCTTCTCCTCCTCGAGTTGCTCCTTCATGCTCATTTTAGAAGTATGTTCAGAGGCGCTTGTGACCTCAATTTCATAACTTCCCTCGATGGAAGATGAAGTCTCGGACTTATCCTCATCAAGCGCCCCAATCACCTAAGCATCTAGACCGGGAGTCTCTCCTGCGTGAGTAGCCTCACATTTTTTCCCCTTTATTGGCGTCATCACTTCTCGTAGTGGGCTCGGGATCAGAACGGCCTGCGTAAAATCATGGAAAACAAACATTAGAATACAATGACCTCTCGTCAAAAACGATGACTTTTGGAATTTTTAAACGAAGGGTTACATACCGTCTTTTAGCTGACTCTCAACCATCCGAGGGGTCTCACCCTCTGGAATGGGAGATAGAATGTGAACGCCGAGCCTGAGGTCCTCAGGGTCATAACCAACATGTCACTCAAATGGATCAAGTATCGGCCGGTCAGCCGATTGAGTAGGAGCATGAGCTGGAGACTCAGTCCCAGATGGACCGGCAATAATATCTTTCCCATTCGATGAGGAGGAGCCTTTGCAGTAAAGAGCCTTCACCGCAGATAGGTGTGAAGGCTCGTTCCCCCTGAGAAATTCTTTTATTAAAGCATCTTCATCGACCTCCTTGGTGCCATGTTCGACCTTCCTAATTTTTATTAAATTCTCCCATGCCTCGGCTAGGGATTCGAGGTATCCCTCACCCAAAAAAGTTAAGTCCCGATGCACGAGGACACGAGCGTTGAATTCTGCATCAGCGGGTCGAACATGCATTTCACCACCTCCCTACCAGCCTCTTAGCCACCTCAAGGCGAGAGTCAATCTCCATAGATGCTATTTTCTTTCCCTCTTTACGGGCTTCATCCTTTAGCAACCTGACTTTAGATAGCACGTCGCTGAGCTTCGCCTTCAGAAGTCGCGTAGCAACGATCTCGTCGCAATATCGTTGCGACTCTTCTTGGGCAGCAGTCTTCTCATCTCTTTCTTTGCAGAGTTGGTCCTCCAGCTCTTTGGCTTGGAGAGCAAATGCATCCCTTTCTTTCTGCACCAAGTCCTTCTCTAAGGCCAGGGCCCCACAGCGTTGGACTGCCTCATCAATTTCTTTTTTATGAGTGGACTCCAGACGATTAACGGCCTCCGCAGTATCTTTAGCGCTCTGTTGGCTAGCTTCAAGCTGAGACTTGTAAGAAGCAAGCTCTTTGTCCTGAGCTTTAATAATATCTTTATCTGGATAGCCTCGAGGTTCAGGCGATCAATTTCATGCTGACGCTCGATTGAGACTTCTGAAACTTTTTCGGTTAAGTGCACGAATGCATCGTGCTGGATATAGACGTCATTAGTGCAGCAATAGCGCTTTGCTTGACATGTCCTGGAATCTGGTGAATCGTCGGAAGAAATTTTAAGCCATCAAAGCATTTATTTGGAAACGAGGCTTTAAGCTCAGCAAGTTGTTCTGCGACCGATGGATCAGATGCAGGAGCAAGAGGAGTCTGCTTGAAGACTACATGTGTTCTGTGGGGATCCTGAGATTGCCTGGTATTTGATGAACCGGAGTGTTGATCTCAATGGGCCTCGGGCTGGGACCCCTTATGTGTAGGTTTCTCTTTGCTGTGCTCCAGTTGAGAAGGAGGACCACGAGGGTAGGAGGGCCAACTATAAGTTTTCCTACGGTAGGACGATTCTCGGCGGTGGTAGTCTCGATCGCTGGAGTCGTCTTTATCTTGACGTTTGCCGAAACCGAATCCTGGTCGGATTGGTGAAAAATCAATGAACCTCGAAGGTGGTCAAAACCATGTGTACACCCCATGTCACATACACATAGTTTAAATAATGACGATTTAATAAAGAGTTGGGTGGTGAAAGAAAATTTAAGTGCAAGGTGAAGTGCATTTTTTTGTGTGTGTCCTAGTGTTTCCCCCCGACGGACCAGTTTCTTTACTAATAGGAGTTTTTTCTCCCTAGTTTTAAGCTTGAGCACTTGTATCACCTCTCACGACGAATGAAGCTTAAGGGCCTCTGGATCATCGAAACCATAGTTGAGCAGATCACCAGGTATGGTAAGGCTCGACAAACCTTTCAGAGAACGTTCCAAGTGCTGCGAGGAAGCTTCTTTCTCTACGGGAACAAGGGTAACCTTAGAAGTTCCTCCCATTGTTTTCGTCCTCAACTTGTATGTCAGTTTCTTCTTCCGCTTCGAAGGGGAAGGCGTCGTTTCGATGTCATGGACTTTGACTATTGGGTCTCGAGATGGACTAACATTTTTGCCCTGTACTTCGGGCGTTTCCACTTCTTTAATTTCCTCCTCCTTTGGAAATCAGGGGCGTTGCGTGCTGAAGTCCCAGCCGGCTTTTTTCCTTTTCCCGAAGCAGGCTTGTTTAGTGTGACACCTTGAGGGAGGCTTATTCGGCAACCTTTCGCCAGCAGCCCAAACTTCGTAAACGACTCATTTGAAATGAGAGATTTGTTGTCCTGGTCTTCTACGGGGAGAGCTCGGATCGCTTTGACAACTTCAGAATATCCAGAGCCCTCAGGATATGGGTTGAAACCTGTGAAAGTAGACAAAGAGTCAGAAAAGATGAAAGTTTCGCCAAATTCAAGTATTGATTCAGAAAAGGAACTTACTTACTTCTACCCAACCTCTGGCAAAACCAGGAGGACAACGCGCGTAGAACCACTCTTGCTTGTACTAGACAAATTTGCTCCATGCCCTAGTCAATATTTGGCATTTACTCTGTGGCTCGAGGAATATAAAAGATAGGCTATCTGACCGTCTCTTGAGCGATAAATGTAGCGTATATCGCCCAGAGTCGGATGCCTGAAGAGGACACTCATGAAGAGAATGCAAGTGCCGGATATAAATGCATGGCTGTTCGGATGCAGTTACGATAAGGCAATCTCGATATACTACAACATGTCTCGGAGAAAGGAGTTGAATGGCGGCATGTTTCCAACTCAGCACATGAATCTGTTACAGGCTGTATATCCGATTGGGGGCAAGTGAGGATGATCACGTCCCGATGGAACTAAGACATCATCGAAGGGGATTCCATGGACAGAGCATATCCGATGGAGCGTACTTTCATTAATCTTTGAGGCTTGGAAATCGATTGGATCGTCTAAGAAGATCGCTGCCTCCAGAGCATCAGGAGCCAAGTCGACAGATGCGGTCGTAGAGTTCGGTAAGTTTTATGCGGGAGTAGTTGATGGATTTGAAGTTCCTACTACTTCTTGTCGAGAGATGGCCTGGGTCTGTCCGAGACCGTAGTAGAGCTAGATTTCCTAGACATCTCTAATGAAGATTGAATCTGACGAAACACCTGTTTGAACTATACTTGAAAAACAATCGATGTTAGAATTAACAACATAAACATTCCCCCCGTGTGTTGTGTGAACTAGTGCAATCATTAGAATGAAAGTGCCAGGAAATTAAAAGTCACTGGTTTGGTGGAATAAAGTTAGACTTCGAACTTACATCTTCGAAGACCGTCATCGCTGACCGTCTATGAGAGCTTATCGTAAGATGATTTATGTTTTGAACTCGACATTGACACTACATATGAAAGGTTATTAACTGTTAAGCAAGTTAAGCTCAAGTTTTCAGTTGTCTAAACACGGGAGCTATAAGTCTGGATTGTCCGTTATGCTTGGTTGTTTAAGTCCATCTTTGTTCACTGTCACATATTCAGGCATGAAAATATGTGAAGTCAACAATGTTCTAAATCTAGGTTGAGATAGGTTTAGCTGTCATGTGTACACCACTCTCATTACCGTTCGGTATGCGGCAAGACATACCGAACCGCAATCATGCCGAGCCGCATCGCTCGGCACTCCACTCTCCCAACTATCCTCTCCACCATTCGTCATTAAGCTAGTCATGCCGAACCGCAACCATACAGAGTCGCCTCGCTCAGCACTTCACCCTCAGCACCAACACTCTTTTATCTATCCAATTTGTCGTTCGGCATTCGTCTAGTCATGCCGAACCGCAATCACACTAAGCCGCTTCGCTCGGCATTTTGCCTAGCTCTTGCTTTTCTCCAACACTCCTTCCTACCTCGTTCGACGCAAAAGAATCGAGCCGAGCCAAGAGCATACCGAGCCGCATCGCTCGGCATCCAGGCTCAACCCTCGCTTCTTCTCCATTCTCCCTCTTTCCTCGCTCGGCATAACTCACTACTCTCCTCCAATTTCTCTTCGTCGCTCGACATGCAAGAGTAATGCCGAGCCATGGCCATTTCTTTTCCGAATCTCACGACATGCTCACTTTACATCACCAAACTTTACTACTCCTTACTCCCCCATATCCTAAACACCTCTGACACTTCCTTCCTTCCATCACTCCACCTACCCCTAAAATGTGTTTTGGCCTCGAATTCGATGTTCTTATCCATGCGGTTCCAACTATCCTCATTCTTACAAAGATTTACGAGTTTGAATCTCGTGTTATGTTTCCTCTTCAAGATGACGTGTTTAAAGTCAAGGCCATTACCTAAGAAGTCACTCAAAGCTTGGGGATATTCTTGAGTAGGAAGCGTGACTCTGGTCGAGTTCTTTGATTTGGGAAAGGAAGTGAGGCAATTTTTTAATTTTGAGAAAGGAAGGGGAAGGTAAATAGTTTGTAGGAGTTATGCGACAAATTCGTAGGTTTTGAAGAGTAGAGGCAAAAGTAAAAGGGGAGGAAGAAGTCTCGGCTTAAATAGAGAGAGGGAAGTTGAATGGATAGTGACAGGTAGAACCAGTCAATGCACCACCCTCATTCGGAATTATGTCGTTAGGCATTTGTATGTCGCTCGGCATTAGTGCATCGTTCGGCATTCAATACCTCGTTCGACATTCGAGAGGTCGAAGAAAAGCATTATCTAAAGACAGAGTGAGGACTCTAAAGAGAAACATGGGGTGCTAATCGTTCAAAACGTATCATGATCATCCACATGACACACTTTGGGGGGCAAGTGTTAACCGGTGTTTTGACCAAGTAACAAGAGACTTAGTGTAGAAGGCTCGTTCGGCGTTGAAGGCCGTTCGGCACAACATGGTCGTTCGGCATTCTATGTCGTTCGGCATTCTATGCCGTTCGGCATTCTATGTCGTTTGGCATTTTATATCATTCGGCATCCAGGCCTCATTCGGCATCCAACACCTTTTGGCATCCAGGCCTCGTTCAGCATAGCAAGGCCGTTCGGCTTAGCAGGGTCGTTCGGCGTGAACCTCGTTCAGCATTGCAAGGTCGCTCGGCATAGCACGACCGTTCGGCATAGTAGAGTCGTTCGACATATACCTCGTTCGTCACGAGCCTCGTTTGGCATTCCAGCCTCATTCGTCATGAGCCTTGTTCGGCATTCCAGCCTCGCTCGGCATTCATGCCTCAACACACTGCCTCGTTTGGCTTGGAGATATAGCTCTGCATTTCCCGATCGACATTTGTGGCTCGGCAAATAGAAGTCACTCACCACGGCCCGAGGTATCTTGCTCCTAGACCCATTAGGAAAGTCCAACCCATCTTCGTCTATAAATAGATGCGCAGGGGCACAGTAAAATGGACCATTTTTCAAGAACACTTAGGAGACTCTACCGCTTTCAATACTCACTCTATCTTATTTAGCATTTGTATTCAAGTCTTTATAGTACGGATTGTATCTGTATTTAGTCACTTGTGAAAGCAATAAAGATCGAAAATTAAAGTGGACGTAGGCAATTACGCTGAACCACTATAAATCTGGTGTTCTTGTTTTCTGCATTTAACATAGAATACAATTCGCTGTTTTAATTTACTTTCTTCATTAATCTCTCTACACAATCTTTCTTAAGGGTGTTAGTGACCAATTCTGGTCCTAACACTAACATTGATTTTCTGTCATTTTCGCGTTCCGTTTTCAGTTGCATCCGGACGTGTTTTAAGTTGTCTCAAATTATCAGAATCTCCAAATCCACCCGAACTAATTCCTATGCATAGATGACGATGATACCATCCCAAGTAACTTGAATCGTCCGAAATGGACTTCGTATGCATGAGATACAAAGTTAATGAGTTTGAATGTAATTTTATATAACAAAATTTTCTTTTATTTTTTTTAAAAAAAACAAGGCCTGTACCTCAAACCAAAGCGGCCCATACTATAGCTCCTTCTCCTTTCTTCCCTTTTTTTCAAAATTTTACCACCTCCAGACCTTCGACCCACCCTAGCCGTACCAACTCCACCCCATTCCCCTTCGTCCCTTTATTAATGCTCATGCAACCACCACCAGCGGCATCCTCGTTGAGACCCGCTGCTCCACATATCAATATCAAGCCGACTGATCCCAAATTCCCATCGGGACCAAAACCACTCGGCCTCTATCCGCTTCAAGACGCAACGGCCCAACATTGACCGAGGTCCACCAAATCTTGGCCATGTGTGCACCATCGCCTCCCGATCCAAATTCTGGCCTCCACTTCACCTATCGCTGCCCCAAAACCCACGAACAAGGAACCCTAGCTTCGAACAGCAGTTCATCTACTATCGAGACCAGAAAATCAACACCGCACCTCACTAAACATATGCCAGATTGAAGCCTGAAGTGAAATAGGAATTTTGAATTTTGTTTCAACATTTTTAAGTGTGTATTTATTGAGTTGTGAATTTTTTGAATTTTGATTTTCTTCTTCTGTAAATGACTAGTTCGGCTACGATGTTTTAAAAAGGAGTGAAAAAAGGGAAAACGTGTTTGAATAGTAAATGAACAGTGACTGAAGAGAAAGGAAAAAGTTCAGTTGTGAATTTGTTTGTCAAATCAATTTTATAAATATTATTTTAATTCAAATCATTTCGAATTCGTAACTTAAAGTCTCGACACTAGGCGTTTATGATGTTATACCCCTGTTGCGAATGCGGTGGAAAAGGTTTCGAGTCCTAATTCAATGGTATAGAGAAGATAGCTTTTGGACCCAATTATTATATTGAATTTTTGATAAAAATATTAGCGCATTTACATCCCGTACGATCCAATGATAACTCTAAACGCTAGAAATTTGAAATCCAATAATAATACATTATTACGGATCCAATGGAACTAGTTTCATCAAAATCCGAGACTGTGCCTCAAAAGGCTATTTATAAATGCTAATTTAGACGATATATTTTTAAAACCGAACAAATCACTTTCAAATTCAATTTTAAATCTTTTAATATTATATTATTATCAATATAAATTTTATAATCTTTTAAATTATGTTTAACAAGCTTAAAACTCAAGATTCCCATTTTGCCCGATTTTTAAATATTAAATTCAATAACAAAATTTTCTAATAAATAGTTATAATTGAAATTTAAGTTAAAAATTAAATTTTAAATATTTAAATCAATTAAATATTCCAATTTCAAATATCCAAAATTCCGGGTCGTTACATTCCTCCCCTTTATAAGAATTTCATCCTCAAAATTATGAAGTAAGAAGAATGATTCAAAACCCGTTAACTATTTCAAAAACCAAACAGTTTAACCAGCTTTCGGAAAACGATTTCCAATGGAAACACTCTATCAGTTTTTACTATTTTCCAAATTCATCTATAGATTCCTTATACCATTTTTCCCTTAAGCATCCAAATTATAATTTAGAAACAAATTTTTAATTATCAAAATTTTCTTCAAAATTTTTCTAACTCCATAAATTTTCGAAAATTTTTACCAGCGTCGCCTTTTCGCGGCTAGATCCAAAAAACTACAAAATGCCTCTACGGCCCCAAATCATGAAAATAAAAAACAAGTGGCTTATTCAGAAAACCATCAATTTCATACACAATTTTAAACACATACCTTTTGTCGGGCAACCAATTTTTACTTCTGAAATTGATGACATCAATTTATCTTTTGCCTTCAGTAACCTGCACCCTACTTACCCATCCTATTCAATCATACAATTCAAAATTATTTTACTTATCTCTTTCCAAAATTTTCAATATTTGCTTTACTTAAGCTGTACGATGTACATATATCATCCGTACGCAATATCAAATCCGATCGCTCACTCAATCACACAATTTTATTTCTAAACTACTACCGTTCACACGACTCTATAGTGCGGACTCAGATCTGGTTCCTTGATCTGAAACTGTCATTCTCCTTGCATTGCCAGAACTATGATAGAGAATTTCAGGATCAATCAAAAATCCTTAGTCAGGGTTCGCTGTTGAAAATCGAGTGAAATATCCTCGGATCGATATCTCTATCTCGAAATTTTGTACTCGAATCTGGATCAAATCGTTATGTGAATAAGATAATATACGTACAACTTGTATATAAATTTCCAATGGATTATTCGATATATCCAATTATTTTATTCTCACACATTTTAATTTCCATTCACTTATTCACAACTATCCCTTTACACACTTTGATTAACACTTCATCCAAATACTTACTCAATTTATTTTTCAATACCAATTTTACTTAAGAATTTCATCACAAACTTCTTAAGTATATTATAAATATTTTATACCTCTTCTTATATTTATTTCCACCTCACAACTGAAGTTTATATCCATTTTTACTCAATTTAAATTTCCAATTCCATATGAACTCAATTTATCATCTAAATTTTAAATATTGGATTTTATCAACCATATTTCATGTTTAATTAGCTAATTACTTTAATTAGTTACATTCACTAATCTAATTAAAATCTAAGTCAAACTTTATTTCCAACTTTTGTTTTATTTAGCCCAACTCAATTAAATTCTTCAATTTTACTTTATTTAACACAATTCAAGTTAAATATCATTCCAATATTCAGTTTCAATTCCATTTACTTACAAATTAAATTAATTTTTTCATCCGCTAATTTATTTTCAATTTTAATAAATTTTATGTCAATAACCATTTCGTTTAGACTACTAGGCTCAATTCCAAATTCCTCTTATTAAACTTAATTCAAGTCAATTTCCATTTCATTTCAAATTTCAAATTTTATAAGTTTTCAAACTTACATATATTCCATAAACAATTTAAATAAATTCCCAGAGTTTTAAACAATTACTTAAATAGTAAAAAATCATTTTTAAAATCATATATACCCAAAATTCTTTTGGTATATAAAAATTTTCCTTTAAATTTCAAATCAAAACCCAGTTTTGAAAACAACTCCAATTCAAAACATTTAGGTAGCAATACTTCCCTTGGAAACTCAAAAAGGAAAGTCATTGATGATGCAGCCATCATTGAAATTATTTTCCAGCGACCGAAGTGAGTTCAGTGCTTTTATTCCTTTAAAAACAACCTTTAAATAGTTTCAAATTTTAAAACATTTCCTCCAAATAATATCACTTTTATTTTTCTGAGACTCCAAAAAACATTTCAAAACCAACAGGAATTAAATTCCAAAATTTCCAAATTTCAAATCCTTTAATTTATATTTAAATATTCCTCTAGAATTTTATTCCATTTTAATTTATAAATCACATTTATAAATTTATGTTTACAACTCCATTTTGTTGTATGAATTAATTTCTTAACTTTTTGTTATAATATAAACTTATATTCATTCATCACAACAACAAATGATAATGGTTTAATATTATCATTTTCTAACAACCAAGCACACCATATATAACTATAATAATTTATGAAAAATTATTTCTTTCATACAAAAATAATTTGGGTAAAATTATTTCATTTACCCTTTTTTTAAAAATACCGCGTCGAATTGTTCTATTATAGTGCTTAGCGATCCCTGTCAATAACGTTAACTACTAGTATTAACCAAAATCCATAAGTCACTCAACAAACCAATCAACACAATATATAATAATTTTATATCACTAACAAATACGCGCTCATATCTATTAATACACTCAACTCATTCCAGGGCACCACTGACCCTATCTCTAATGAGAAATTCCTACCAAAGCCAAGGTTCTCACTTAACCTTCAGCTCTGATACCAAATGTAAAGATCTAGGCTTTTCAACCATCTACAGTTGGTAAACCCACCGTAGCTTACATTGGTACCTCGAATTTTCTTTTACGGCTAGCCTCTCAACTGTAAGCACTTAGCAAACCAACCCATCAAGGCCTTATACTACCTCCTCGGGACATGTAGGGGTAATGGTCATCCGTTCGCTACCTAACAGGAAGCGAGAACTCCCTATCATGCATGAACCTATCACCAAGCAAATCTGATCCCGGTTAACTCAACCCCGGTTCTTTCGGAGATAAATAGACGAAATTAAGATCGAAGATCACCTCTTAACCTTTAGCGGACGAGTTTCTTATAAACATTCTAGAAGAACGGAATGAGTTTATATGTACAGTATAACACCTCGAACGGTAATTGTACCATCTAATTCCCGTGCTCCTTCTAGATATTTCCAAATTTATATTTTGGTCTAGATTTGATAGTCAGTTATTTAACTATCAAATAAACAAACCATTCAACCGAATTCTTCGTTTTCACTGAAAATCCCTAAGTCCTACTTAATTCAAATTTTAAATAAATTAAATCTCTTTATCCAAAATATGTGCTTATCCTATCGAATTTAGTATATTCATAAAGTATCTTTTCTAAAAATATATTTGAAAATCATTGTAAAATAATATGAAAAGTGCCACTACGGTATCAAACCATGGATCACTGCTCAATGGTAACGTCTCTATCTTAGAGAAATCCAAAACTTAATTGCATCCACTCACTGCCTATGATTTACGCCACACGAGTATACTGATACTCTCCAAAAACTTTATTTAAAATTTTTCCAAAATAATAAATTTTTATAATAATTATACAAGTTAACTTTAGAAAAAACTACTTTTTAAATAAAAGCTATTATATAATATATTAATATTAAATAGTTTATCCCTTTAAAATAATAGTACTGATTAATTCTTAAACAATAAGTTGACTTTCTATGAACTACCTTGATTAAATGTTTAAATATACAGTAAACCATTTTAAACAACTAAATAGTTAATTTTCTAAAATAATCTTCAACACTTTTAAATTTACTAATTAATACTTCAAAATTCCCTTTTTAAATAACTTAACTTCTTAGAAAAAAATATTTTCAACTTCCATATTGCCAGTCCAATATTAATTAATCCTTCTCGATTTATTTCCAGTTAACTTACGTCCCAATTTCATAAATTCATTTGTCACATTTCTAAAAAATAAATCTACTATTTATTTTTAAACCGAATTACCCATCTCCTTATAATTCCTCGCCATGAATTTATAATTTCAATTTATCCACTGGTAATTACTTCATTTTATTTATAAAACTTAGTTTATAAATTTCATAGTCTCATTTCCCTTCCATGACCGTTTTAAAATACTTAAGTCGATTTTAAATCGATTTTCTACATTAAATTCCATTTTTATATTAATTCCTTACATGACCTACATATATTCCCAAACCCAACTAATTTCAGATCTCACTTCTTTTTATGATTTAAAATCTTATTTAAATGATGAATATCAATTTCATCTTTTACTTTCAAATTTCCTTTTCGGTTTTCCCAAACTATTTTATATCTCGATTTTTAAATCTTTTTACACTTAAACAAATCGCTTAAGTGTCATTATTAAAAATCGATTTGTTTATATTATTCTAATCTCTATTTTCAGTATTTCAGAATCTCTATTTGTAATATTACGGGATTATCAAATATAAATTTGAATCAACTATTTATATTTATTTTTCTTCAAAAATTCATTTATTTCAATTTATCCAAATCCCACTATAAATATTTTTACTTCGAATTTTCCTTTTTAACACCTTTTTAAAATTTTAAACATTTATCATCGGTGTTTTAAAATACTAAAATCTAACGGTAAATTCCATAGCACCAAATAAATTCAAATCATGCTATAATCTATCACATATTATCCAATATGTCATATTACTGAATATGAAAATAAATTCAACATTTTTGAAGAATCCAGTTGGATCCCTCCAACCTGTTTCTCTGCATCCACCGATGTTAGCATAATAAAAATATCAATCCCACTTTGAGGGGAATATCGTGTTATATATGCTCATCCGCCATTATGCGGGGCATGTAGGGTCTCATCCGCTATATATATGTGGGAATATTAATCACTCAAATATATATATATATATATATTACTGTATATTATATCACATCCAACTGATGATAAATTTATTAATTATATCAATCAATCGAAAAAATTAATTTTAACTGTTAAAATTAATTGCGGTAAATCGAAAACTGAGTGAGATTAACTCACATTGATTTTCTATCACTTTTAATTGAATCCGAACACGTTTTAAACTGATTGAAATTATTAAAGCTCCAAATCCACCCAAACTGATTCCTATGAGCTAATGATGACAACACGATCCTAACATTACTTGAACAATCCGAAACGGACTTCGTACACATGAGATACAAATTTAATAAGTTTGAATGTAATTTTATATAAAAAGTATTTTTATATATTTTTAAAAACACCAGGCCCGTACCTCCAACCAAACTGGCCAATACTATAGCTCCTTCTCCTTTCTTCCCTTTTTTCAAAATTTTACCGCCTCCAAACCTTCGACCCACCTTAGCCGTACCTTGCTCCACCCTATTCCCCTTTGTCCCTTTATGAATCCTCACGTGACCACCATCAATAGCCTCCTCGTCGAGACCCGCTCCTCCCCATATCAATATCAAGCCGACCGATCCCCAAATTCCCATCAAGACCAAAACCCACCCGGTCTCGACACACTTCAAAACGTGACGCCCCAACATTGATTGAGGTCCATCAAATCTTGGCCACGTGCGCGTCATCGCCTCCCGATCCAAATTCCAGCCTTCACTTCACCTATCGCCGCACCAAAACCCAAGAACAGGAACCCTAGCTTCGAACCGTAGTTCGTTTATCGTCGAGACCAGAAAATCATCACTGCAACTTGTTAAACATATGCCAGATTGAAGCACAAAGTAAAACAGGAATTTTGAAATTTGTTTCAACACTTTTATGTGTGTATTTCTTGAGTCATGAGTTTTTTTGAATTTCGATTTTCTTTCTATGTAAATGAAAAGTTTGGCTATGATGTTTTTAAAAGGAGTGAAAAGAAGGAAAACGTGTTTGAATAGTAAGTGAACAGTGACTGAAGAGAAAGGAAAAAGTTCTAAGGCAAATTTATTTGTCAAATCAATTTATAAATATTATTCAAATTTAAATCATTTCGATTACGTAACTTAAAATCTTGACCTCCTATCAAGGAATGCCGCTAGGCGTTTGTAAAGTTATACCCCTATTGCGTACGCGATGGAAAAGTTTCGAGTCTTGATTCGATCTTGGAGAAGACATCTTTTTGGACCCAGTTATTATATTGAATTTTCGCTATAAATTTCAGCGCGTTTACATTCCGTACGATCCAACGATATGTGACGCCCCACCTCTATACCCACGCTAGCCAAGAACACTACGGTGTAGTGCTGTCAACTAGCACGGAGAATAAGGCTGTTGAGGAGCGACCATCCATGTGATTTCTTATCACACGGTGGCTATAAATAATCTTCAGAAACAAACATAGAAATAAGCATAACAAAAATCAGTCACAGACATCCATATCACAAAGGCGGAAGAAGATATGAATATATAACTAACACATGAAAGTGTGCATCAGAGTAGTGGTCAAAAAGATCCACAATAATACAAAAGAATAGCAACATGTGTTATACAAAAGAATACAACTATGAGTCTATATCTCAAGTATAAACGACAAAAACTGCTAATCTAAATAGTCAGCCAAAAGTCAGAGTAGTAAATCCCTGGGGGAGAAGTCAAGCAGAAGCACCTGTAACATCTCGGTCTGACCCGAGTATTATTTATAAGAAAATAATAAACGGATCAGTCTAGCTATAAATATCAGATAACATGATATAAACATTAGATATGGCAAGAACATATAGTAACCATAAAGACATACTATGATAAGCATGTAAATGAAGATCATCAAGAGATCAAACAATATCAAAAGAATCTTCTAAAAGATCCAAATTCACCTAAACATAAAAGCTGGAAAATCATAACAATGAAAGTCATGAAAATAGGTGAAGCACAAATTCCAGAAGACTACACTAGAAATCCAGAAATCACAATATAGGAGCATGAAAACTCACAAAATGGGAGTATGAAAACTCACCTACACGTGTAACACAAAGCGAGACGCTATCTCATGGTTGCAAACCATTAATTTTGACACACGAATGGCCCGAAGACCATGGGGAGATACCCCACATATGTGATGGCGAAACATCACACAAATGCGATGGCGAAACATCACAAGAGCGGGGTCTAGTCTCCCTCGCAGACAAAGAGACATCGCACAGTTGCTAGTCTAAAACACAAAAATGATTGTCATGATCATCAAGAAGTGTCAATTACACTAAGTTAGTAAATATAAAAGTTTAGCTTCATGTCCCATAACCACTTGCTTAACTCAAATATTTACGAACAAACTGTAGATCTTCACTAGAAAATTGTCACAAAAGATACAATCGCACAAGTCCAAGAATTAACTAATGAAGTAAACGCAAGCGTTCCATACCACTTGTTTTACTAAGTCGTTTAATTAGATTTCTCATACGAGTGAGGTAAAGATTTGTATATACTAATAGATTGGAAAACGGTTTAAGGAAAAAGCATTGTAGTAGAATAGAGTTAAAATTGTTTTGATGAAAGAGTTTTGATATTTACTACTAGTATTGAAAACCTTTATATTTTAAAGTGAAAAATCATAGAAGTGATTGTAGAAACAATCAATCATAAAAATTCACATTCGAAGACGTGGATAAAATCCAAAGAAACTGATAAAGAATCCATCGAAATAGATATTCAAAAATCCATAAAATCGACCGAGAAGCCCAAGATAGTTTGTCTCGAAGAATGGTCAACTCAGCATCTCAACAAAGCAAGTTCTGTTGAATGTTTTTCAGATAAGATCCCCTACGGAGGGAGGGTCCAGGGGGGTGGCAACCCTCCAAGGTGGGGGTGCGGGGGCAACGCCCCTGCTACGGGGTTCGACCTAGCGAAGACCTAAGGGAGGATAGGATCGAGCGACCTAGTGGTTGCGACCTAGGGTACACGCGACCTAAGGGAAACTCGCGGCCTAACATGGCCGAGCTAAGGTGAGATGCGACACAACCAGGTAAGCGACCTAAGGAAGGCGAGCGACCTAAGGAACTCGCGGGTTAGAAGAGGCAAGAGACCTACGAGTTAAAGACACAGCCGAGCAAGTGAACGTGCTACGACCTAACGACCTAGGCCAAGCGACCTAAATGTTGCACGACCAAGTGGTCTTGCGACCTAAAGTGTGAACGGGCTGAGCGACTTAAGGGTCAAGCGACCTAACGGGGTTCGCGACCTAAAGAGTTACGACCTAAAGGTCGAGCGACTTAAGGGGTTAAGACCTAGCAACGTACCAATGCGACAGGACAAGCGATCTAAGGTAACTTTGCCGCAACCTAACAAAGAACATGCCGAGCAACCATACGAAGATCAGGGCGAGCGACCTACGACCAAGTGGCCCACGACCTACGACCTACGACCTAGCGGCCCATGACCTACAACCTTCAACCTAATTCCGAAGTGGCATTTCGTGGCAGTGCGACCTAAGTGCAGGAAATCTCCAAAAACACTAAAAATTGGAGTTTTTCGCCAATCCAATCCAAACCAAACGCAAATGTACATGCTAAAGTGATGGGGAATCATTCCCAACAGTCCAATATAGTTATAGACTAGAATTGTGAGATAAAAATCTCACCTTTGCACCAAAAGTCAATGAAAATGAAGCTTTGATGCAAAGCAAGAATCAACCACTTCAATCTCAACCCAAGAAGCTTGAATCCAATATCCTCTCTTTGAATTTGGAGTTGAATGATGGATTTGAAGTTGAAAGCTAGGCATGGAGTTTTAATTTCCCTTTCCACTCACCATTAATGCAAAAGCTTGAGTTGCTAGGGATTTATGAAGAGTGAGGAGAAGGAGGGAATTGGGCTTGAGTTATAAAGGCTAAACTAACCAAGTCCAAAGCGGGAAAAGTTAGTGAAATTCCACTAACTCCAAACCTATCAATGTTTATACTTAAAAAGATTACAAAAGTCATTTTGAACTCAATGGAAGTGGTCTCGAGTCCTGATTTGATCGTATGCAAAAAGTAGCTTTTTGGACCAAAATCCGACTAACGATAAAAGATTTAAACAAAATATTTAAATATATAATCGATAAATATGCGGGTTGTTACACGATTACACCAAATGCTATGAAATTTGAAATTCGTATAATAATATACTATTACGGATCCAATGGAAGAAATTTCATCAAAATCTGAGACTATGTCTAGGAAGGCTATTTTTAGATGCCAATTTAAACGATATATTTTTAAAACTGAACAAATCACTTTCAAATTCAATTTTGAAGCTTTTATTATCTTCATTGTTATCAATATAAATTTTATAATCTTTTAAATCATTTTTAACAAGCTTAAAACTCAAGATTTCCCATTTTACCCAATTTTCAAATATTTAATTCAATAATTAAATTATCTAATAAATAGTTTTATTTGAAATTCAATTTAAAAATTAACTTTTAAATATTTAAAATCAATTAAGTATTCCAATTTCAAATATCCAAAATTCCGGGTCGTTATAGTTTCATTCTTTCAAATAAAACATATTCTCTCATTCATTCTGTACGTATTGTTCCTCATTCATTCCTTTTCTTCTACCCTACAAACTTTTCATGGTAGAAAACATATATAATTTTCAAAATCTTTCAACTCCAATAAAACAAAACAAAAGCGGTTCACCAATCTCTTGCAAGGATTGAATGAGGATCTTGAAAATCTGAGGAGATATCATCATTCAAGGTGTGAAGTCTAGGCAACATCCTGTGGGGAATTCAATTTCAGGGTGTGCTTCAAAGATTTGGTGATAAGATTGATTAACGGAATCTAAGAGCTTTTGATTCATCATTTAAGGTTTTCTCTGAGGCAATAGCAAGGTATCATCTTAATTTTACAAATTCTTATAATCTTTTATAACTAATTATTACATGCTTTTGTCTAATTAATTTATCCATTATTACAATTCCCTATGGAAAATATGTTATCAACATGAGATGCAAACATGATCGTATGTATGTGTATATTTTGGGTTAAAACTATGTTATATTTATATGTTTGGAGATGTAAATTTGTTGTTGAATTCATAATTGTATATTTCTTATTAACTTTAATTTTGACAGTTTTTTGAGATAAGTTTTATTTGGTTAACTTTAATCTATACAAACAATTTCATATATATGTAACGACCCGGCTTTTTCAACAGTTAATTTGCGATATTTAAAATGAATTTAAATATTTAATTTGAATTATAATTTGATTTTTGAATATGAAAAAGCTATTTTATTTAATCAAAGAAATTCAAAATTTAAAATATAACGACCTATTGAATTAATTAATTATTAAAGTGATACTTAGATATTGGGTAAAATATAAAAAAATTTGCAATTATAAGTTTGTTAAAAATATTTTAAAGGCTTATAAAATTTATATTAATAATACTGAAAATAATAGATGAGTTAAAATTGGAATTTAACAGTGGTTTGTTCAATTTTAAAATTGCATCGTTTAAATTGACATTTAAAATAACCTTCCGAGACACAGTCTCGGAATTCTACAAAACCTGTGCCGTTGGATCCGTAATATTAAATTGTTACCGGATTTCAAATTTCGTAATTTTTGGAGTGATTGTGTGATCGTACGAGATAATAACGCTTCGAAAATAATTAATCGTCTTAAGTTAAATATCTTACATCTCTTCCATCAGCCGCATTATTTCTTTTCAGCTTCTTCTATACGCAACCCATCACCTCAAATTAAATCACATCGTTCTACCCTTCTGGAGCAAGCTTTTGCCTTCGTTCCTTTAAAATCAAAACTTGCATCTTTCTTTTCTCAAATCATTCTGAAGCCATAGAAAAATATATTCATGGCCGAGAAAAAATTCTTTCTCTCACCTTCGATTCTTTCTCCTTCGCTGAGCCTTTGACCTCCTCTCTTCATTTAAAATTCGTTCATTTCTAAAATAAATAAATAAAACCCTAAATCGAATAAATGGCGATGAGCGAAATCGGGAGTTGGACGCATCTCGACTTCTTTGGAGGCGCAGCAGCATTCTGGCGAATGCGCAAGGATCAACGAGGTCGCGGCGCTCACGCGGGAATGATGGTGTGTCGTATCGGTTATTGGGGGATGCCGTACATGATTTCGAAGGTTGCTCGGGTGCTAGGGGCTTGTACTCGAAGACAATCTGTCCTAGAGGGGATGTGCGCGAGGGCGACGAGCAGATTCATGGTTGGAGGCCAGGAGGTTGTGGTGGTCTCGAGCAGAGGAAGGATCGGCTTGATAGGTAGGGCTCTTTGTTCTGTTCTTTTAATTAAAATTATATTGTATTAAAAAAATAGATTTAAAACAGAAGATTTTATAGTAAAGAGGAGAAGAAAATAATTCTGTTAAGCAGTTTTTAAATGTTTAAGTTAATCTCAATTTAATTTTTATATATTTACGGGAAACTAAAAGATTTTTATATATAAACAGAGTTTTGGGAAAATATAGGAATTTATAGAAAGTTTTGATTTTTAAAATCTATATAGGTTATTTCTACAAATATACTTATGTAGTTGTCAATGAGAAATAACACACACACACACACACACACACACTCATTTAAATCTACTAGTTTATTTTTAAATAAGGTATTATAGTGATTAACTTGTTTAATAAACTCATTTAATTATTTTTAGTTACTAAAAGATTTGTTTTTTGTGAAAGGAGAATTAGTTTAAAATTTAATTATTTGTTGAATAAATCATTAGTTAAAATTAAATTATTAGAGTTAAAGAATAAATTTATTTAAACTGAAATTAATTGTTCGAACATTAATAAAATCCATGAAATTGTTATTCAAGGTCAAAAATATGGAAACGAGTCAGGATCGGATCGGTTTGGCAAACCCAAAATCATAGGTGAGTTAATCTCACTCAGTTAATTTTAAATTCAAATTGTTGAATTTAAATTTATTGTTGAATTGCTTGAATGATGGTTGAAATTAGTCAATAATTAAATAGACCCTATATGCCGCATAATAGCGGATGATAATATATGAATCCCATATACTGCAATATTCCACCATTGAAGTGGAATTTATATTTTATTTTGTGCTAACATTTGTGGATGCAGGGAAAACAGGTTGGAGGGATCAAACAGGATTCCTCAAAGATATTTATTTATTATATATATGTTGTCATATGACAGGATGAATGAATGGATATAGAATTGCATGCGAATTGAATTATATAATGTTAAATAACATGGTAATTGGAATGTACTAATTTTTAAAATGCTATAAATAATTTAATTAAAGGAAGTTAAATGAAATTTAAATTAAAAGAATATTTCTTTAGGATTGGATTTACTTCTATTGAGGCTAAAGTAAAAATTAAAGGAATACTTATTACTTCGGTTAAACTTAAAATAAGTTAAAGTTGAGTTTGGGAAAAAATTAAATTATGTACAAAGACTCTAAGAAATATTGTTCGATAAATGAATTTGAAGTAGAGCAAAACTTTATTAAGAAATAAAGTGAATAGGAACTTTAATAAAAAATAAAATAAAAGGAACCTTGTTAAGAAATGAAATTTTGTTAAAGAACAAATATGGATTTTATTAAAGAATAAAATTATAAAAATATGATTTTTGAATAAATTGTTTTCATAAATAAATGAAAAAGATAACTCAGGGAGTTATAAATTTATAAACGGAGTTTATAAATGGGAAAGAAAGATATTAGTGGATACGAAAAGGAATAAGTCATGAACTTATATCGAGTTATAAATTTGTTTGAAACGGAAATAGTAGAATATTTCCGAAAGTAAAAAGTGTGAATTTGGACAAGAGGCATTTATAGATGGATATTGGGTTTTCTAAAATTATAAACTTATTTTAAAAGGAGTATTTTAAATTACTACACTATAAATTTTTGTAAACTATTACTTGAATTTAAAATGTGTCGAATTAGATATTTTTGAAGGATAGGCAAATATTTATAATAAACTTCAATTTTCTAAAACCAGTTTTACAATTTATCATTAACTGGTTATGAACTCTAATTTTTTTTATATTAAATATTTCCTTTAAACCGTAAATTGTATAAAACTATACTTCTTATTTTATAAATCTAAATGTTTTCAAATGCTTTTAAAAATCCAATTAATAATCCTCTTGTGATGATAAGTGAGTTATTAAATGAGATAAGATTTAGGAGAAATCTTATTAAGTGAAGGAATTGAGTTTGAAAATTTAAAAGCAAAGTATAAATTGATTTTTGAGAAAGGGATGAGAAAATAAGAAATATTTTCAAAGGTTAAATCAAATTGAGTGTGTATGAGAAATTAGATAAGTGATTTCATGGAAATAAAAGGACTGTGAAATTTATTACAAATGGGTTAAAATGGGAATAATATCTGAATGATATTTGAGATAAATAATTTGTGGAAATTATTTAATGGTTGCTTGTGTATGATTAATTGATAGTTAAATAACCGACTATCAATATTGGACAATGCGCTGATCGTTTCGAAGAGTCCGGGATCAGATTTAATTATCCGAAAACCACTTCGATCCGGTTTGAACGATTATGAATGAAGACCGTGAAGAGTTGAAGACGGTGATTCGGTTTGTCCTGACCCAGGGCAACTTTTATGGATTGAATGCTTTCAAAACATCGTTAGGTGGACGATGAGCATTCTAAGTGATGCGTTCTTGAAAGGTAACGCTTAACCTCAAGCCTCATCAACCGGGAATGGCTAAAACAAGGGAGGTGCAGCAAGACTTCGTGGGTAGCCCCCACTAGAGAGTGAGGTTTCCCCTGTCTATATGTCCCTTTTATTTCGTCTTAGTGGGTGGTTGGTCACACCAATCACGGGGTGATCTTGCTTGGGACTGTTTAGTAAGGAATGGTTCCGGTCTTGTGTTGCATGGGAGTTAGGGTTGCTCCTCGATACTCTGATCTAGACCAGGAACTGTGACGGGCGGTACCCCAGTAGCCCTGCCATTGTATGGAATCCAATCTCCAATAAGCGCCTGTACGGTTTTGATTATGCCCAGCTATTGCTGAAACGTGAGATGCAAGCATTTCAGCTAGATTCTATTTTACTTTCTATAGACACTATAATAATATCAGTGAACTTTAATAAAAAAAGTGTTTTAGCTATCGTAAGGTAAAAACCCGACATGTTTATTTGTGGCGTGGTCTTACGAGATGCTTTGTTTTTCAAAGGATTTTTGAAACTTTAATAATCCAATTGAGTGTGATTTTCTCACGCTGGTATTCCAGACTGACTCGGGTGTTGTTTTATATGATGCTCGGGTCAGACCGAGTTAAACAGGATCAGGTTATATGGCTGGAGCTCAGGAGACGAGCTGGTGACAGAGCGTATTTCCGTATTTGTCTATTATTTCCGCTGTGTATGATCATATAGTAGTTGTCTCTGTATGACTGATTGATGTACTCTGATGATGGTATGTATGTATATGTATACAATACAGATTTCTTGTATTTAAAACTGTATTCTATATATTATATTTTATTCCGCTGCGATGTGAGATTCTGATGTTGTTTTTGTCTTCTTTTTCTACCTCTTTCTTCTTTAACCCGAAGACTCGTATTTTTGTTCCACTTTGAGCTGAAGTATGGTGGTTTTGGCCAGCTCAAAGGGGTACAGATTTGCGGGCCTTTACACTTGGTTCAGAGCTGAAAGGTTAAGCGAGAACCTTGGCTCTGGTGGGAAATTACTCATTAGAAAATAGAGTCAATGGTACTCTAGAATGAGTTTGAGCGTATTAATAGATATGAGCGCATATTTGTTAGTGAATATAAAATAGTTTTATATTGCGTTGATTGATTTATTGAGTGGTATATGAACCTTCGTTGGCACAGCCTCGAAAACTGTATCGAAGGGGTTTCTCAACACTCAAATAGAGCAATTCGACACAATATTGATTTTCAAAAGTGGGTGAATGAAATAATTTCATCCAAAATTTATTTTGATATAAAAGGAAATTTTCTGGAATTATTATAACATGGATGTTTGGATGATACTATTTTATGACAAATGAGATGATTAAATTTAAAATAGTTATCTAATCAAGGAAAACATTAAATGTTGAATTTTGGAATTAAAATTTAAAGCAAAAAGTTAAAGATGGAAATTTAACTTGGATTAAAATTTAAAACTTGAAATTTAATTAATGATTTGGAAGGGATAAATTAGTAGATTTTGAATGAAGTTGAAATGAGGAATAAAACTTAAAGTGGATTGAAATTAATTTAAGTTATGTGAATGGAAGTAAATTGAATTAAACTGAAAATAAAATTCAGTTGTATTTGAATTAAATTGTAATTGGAACTAAAAATGGAATTTAGTGATGGAACCCGAGTTATAAATAGAAATTCCATTAAATGGTAAGTAAAATTAAATATGAATTTCAATTATTATGAATTGGACTAAAGTAAAGATAGTTTGAATTTACAAATAAAATCCAAAAGAAGTATGGATGGAATAAATTGGCCTTGGATATTATCTTAACAAATTTAGAATGGTTAATTAAATCATATGGGATTTGATCTAGATGAGTATCAAATCAATTGCAATGAATTTAAGTACGAAGTTGCAATAATTAAATTAACTTAAGATTTAAAATTGTGGAAAGGTGATTTCGAAGAAAGTGAAAGTTAATTAATAAAATAGATTGGTAAAGTACCTTAAACTTTGGATGTGATTGGATAGTAAATAGCAAATTTAATTGAATTGAGAACTTTGATTGAACTGGAATTAACTTAAGCTAAGTTAATGTTTGAATTTGAATGAAGATGAATTAAATTGAGATATAGATGATATTGTAATAAAACTCTCACTTGGGTAAAATTCATAATAATGAAATGAGGTTGAATTTAATGTAAGCTGAGTTAAGTGAAATTTGAATTTGAATAAATAAGACTTCGATAGCTTATAAAAGAATTGAGAAGCGTTGAAATAAAAATATATACTTGGCTAAGTAAAAATGTATAAACCCTAATTAAAATAAAAATGGGAATGTGGTTAACTGTAAATGAATGGAAGTGTGGAGATAAATAAGAAGTGGGACTTATAAAATTAGGGTGGAATAAATAAGTCAAATAGAATTGTTTGAATTTGGAAAATGAATAGAAATCCGAACCTGAATTATAAAATAGAATTGAACCAAGGAAATTTAAATGAAGAGATTTTTGAAGCTAAAAATCAAGTATTGAATTATAAAATGGGGAGTAAACTAATTTGGGATAAATTAGTAACTTGAATATGTGGATAAATTTTGAATTGGTTAAATTAAAGTTGAATGATAAATTATCAAAAGTGGAGGGTGAATTAAAGTGAATGGGAGGAAGAGACCTTGAATTATAAATATAAAATTCAACTTGAATTGGTTAGTAAATAAAATGAAATTGGATTAAATATAAATGGTTAGAAGTGCAAACAAAATCCAATTGTGTATAAATAAAGTGAAAATGGTCTTGTAATAGGTTAAATAAGTTAGAGAATGAATCAAACATGGGAATTGAAATTTTTAAATGAAATAAACTTAAGTCATGAAAGTTAAATAATTTGAAGTAAATTAACTTAAGTCTAAAATTCAATGAAGCATGACTTATATAAATTTGGGACATGATTGTTAAATTTTAAGCATTGAAGTTGTCAAGCTTAATAAAAATGGTTTTGAATAAAATCAATGCAAAGATATGGTTTTAAAATAAATTAGAATGGAATGAAATTTCATATAACTTGAGTTGGAATAAATTTTAAAACAGTTATAAAACTAAAGAAATTGTTTGTTTGAATGAATACTGTCGAATTTGCATAGAAATAATTGTTGTTGTCGTAAACAAGATTAAATAAAGTTCTATGGAATTATAGAAGTAAATAAACCTGATTTTTGAATAAAATTGCCATGAATACAAAATAGTTCGGATTAAGAATGAATTGAATAAAAGAATTATGTGAAAATCATCCTGAATCGGATATGATGTTATAAAATGAGTAAAAGCAATTGGATTTAATTGGAACCTTATCAATTGTTTATACAAACTACTTATATACATTGTTTATAAAAAAATGGTTTTGAATTGATAAGAAGCAGAAATTGATTTTTGAAATCAATTAAATTGAAAATGAGTTTGTTTGGACATAATTATGAATTGGAGTTAAGTAAAGGTGTTGTAACCCACTTAAAGTTGAATGCAAATGGTATATAAATCGATTAAAAACAAATTGAACTAAATTTAGAAACCATACCAATTGCATACGTAAGTCATTTGGAATACATTACTTTTGTTATTAATTGTTGTGGTTGTTTGAATGAATGAAATGTTATAAATTTCATAAATATGTTACTTATGTGTTTAAATTGAGTAAGTACAGGTGCCGGAAGACCGTTTAGCGAGATTTTGGATGCGCAAATGCTTAAATAAATACGCCGCTTGCTTAAAATGCTAAATAAGGTACGCCTACGCAATACAAACTAGGAAATATGAACTGTTTTTGGTTTTTCCGACCGTGTGGGTCGATGTATATATATTTATATCTATTGTCAAATTGCAAAAGCTCCTCCGTACAAAGGGGACTCTGCCAAAATATTTCGAAAATTTTGGGAGTTAGAAAATTTTGAAGTTTTTGAAAATTTTTTAACGGCAAACGTTTTCAAATTGGAAATTGAAATAAATTAGTGAATGAAACTAATTTAAAATAAAGGCATGAATTTGTTATAAATGAAAAATAGAATTTAAATATTCAGAGTTATAGATAAATTGAATTCATATAGAAATGGAAGAATCAATTTGAATAGGAATGGATATAAACTAAAGTGGTAAGATGGAAATAAATATAAGAAACACATAAAATACTTATATTAACTTAAGTAAGGAATGATGCATTCTCAATCGAGAATTGATATTTCAAATATAATCTAAAATAATATTTGAATGGACAGATATTGACGTTTGTAAGAATGTCGATAAAATGTTTTGGAATATTGTGATTGGACATATTGCTGTGTAAGATATGCAGGTAATATAAAGGTAAAGAGAATTGTTTTTGATTTCAGAAGATAAATAAGAAATGCTTGACAAAAAGGTATGTGATTAAATTTCTATATGAAATTGATTGGGGATTTTGATCGAGCCGCTTGGCTTTTTGTTTTCTTTTGAGTTTTTGAGAGGCCGTAGAGCCATTTTGTAGTTGTACCGAGCTAGCCACGCAAAGGAGACGCTGGCAAAAAAATTCGGGAATTTAGGGTGTTAGAAAAATTTTAAGAAAATTTTGATAAGTCAAAATATGGTTTTAAATTGAAACTTGAATGGTTAAACAAATAGTATAGTTTGAAACTAGGGAAAAGTTTGGAAAGTTAATATGTAATGCGTCTTTTATTAAAAAGATAGTTTGGTAAGATGTTGAATGGCTGGTTTTGAAAAAATATAGTAACGGGTATTGGATCATTCTTCCTAACTAGTAATTTCGGGGACGAAATTCTTTTAAGGGGGGAGGAATGTAACGACACGACTTTTTCAGCAGTTAATTTGCGATATTTAAAATAAATTTAAATATTTAATTTGAATTATAATTTGATTTTTGAATATGAAAAAGCTGTTTTATTTAATAAAAGAAATTCAAAATTTATAATATAACGACCTACTGAATTAATTAATTATTAAAGTGATACTTAGATATTGGGTAAAATATAAAAAAATTTGGAATTATAAGTTTATTAAAACTATTTTAAAGGCTTATAAAATTTATATTAATAATACTGAAAATAATAGATGAGTTAAAATTGGAATTTAACAGTGGTTTGTTCAATTTTAAAATTGCATCATTTAAATTGACATTTAAAATAACCTTCCGAGACATCGTCTCGGAATTCTATGAAACCTATGCCGTTGGATCCGTAATATTGAATTGTTACCGGATTTCAAATTTCGTAATTTTTGGAGTGATTGTGTGATCGTACGAGATAATAACGCTTCGAAAATAATTAATCGTCTTATGTTAAATATCTTACATCTCTTCCATCAGCCGTATTATTTCTTTTCAGCTTCTCCTATACGCAACCCGTCACCTCAAATTAAATCACGTCGTTCTACCCTTCTGGAGCAAGCTTTTGCCTTCGTTCCTTTAAAATCAAAACCTGCATCTTTCTTTTCTCAAATCATTCTGAAGCCAGAGAAAAATATATTCATGGCCGAGTAAAAATTCCTTCTCTCACCTTCGATTCTTTCTCCTTCGCTGAGCCTTTGACCTCCTCTCTTTATTTAAAATTCGTTCGTTTCTAAAATAAAAAAAATAAAAAAAGAAAACCCTAAATCGAATCTATGGCGATGAGCGAAATCGGGAGTTGGACGCAATTCGACTTCTTTGGAGGCGCGGCAGCATTCTGGCGAATGCGCAAGGATCAACGAGGTCGCGGCGCTCACGCGCGAATGATGGTGTGTCGTGTCGGTTATTGGGGGATATCGTACTTGATTTCGAAGGTTTCTCGGGGACTAGGGGCCTGTACTCGAAGACAATCTGTCCTGGAGGGGATGTGCGCGAGGGCGACGAGCAGATTCATCGTCGGAGGCCAAGAGGTTGTGGTGGTCTCGAGCAGAGGAAGGATCGGCTTGATAGGTAGGGCTCTTTGTTCTGTTCTTTTAATTAAAATTGTATTGTTTTAAAAAAAAGATTTAAAACAGAAGATTTTATAGTAAATAGGAGAAGAAAATAAGTCTGTTAAGCAGTTTTTAAATGTTTAAGTTAATCTCAATTTAATTTTTATATATTTACGGGAAACTGAAAGATTTTTATATATAAATAGAGTTTTGGGAAAATATAGGAATTTATAGAAAGTTTTTATTTTTAAAATCTATATGGGTTATTTCTATAAATATACTTATGTAGTTCTCAATGAGAAATAATATATATATATACACACACACATATACTCATTTAAATCTACTAGTTTATTTTTAAATAAGGTATTATAGTGATTAACTTGTTTAATAAACTCATTTAATTATTTTTAGTTACTAAAAGATTTGTTTTTGTTAGAGGAGAATTAGTTTAAAATTTAATTATTTGTTGAAATAAATCATTAGTTAAAATTAAATTATTAGTGTTAAAGAATAAATTTATTTAAACGAAAATTAATTGTTCGAATATTAATAAAATCCATGAAATTGTTATTCAAGGTCAAAAATATGGAAACGAGTCAGGATTGGATCGGTTTGGCAAACCCAAGATCATAAGTGAGTTAATCTCACTTAGTTAATTTTAAATTTAAATTGTTGAATTTAAATTTATTGTTGAATTGCTTGAATGATGGTTGAAATTAGTGAATAATTAAATATACCCTATATGCCGCATAATAGCGGATGATAACATATGAATCCCATATACTGCAATATTCCACAATTGAAGTGGAATTTATATTTTATTTTGTGCTAACATTTGTGGATGCAGGGAAAACAGGTTGGAGGGATCCAATAGGATTCCTCAACGATATTTATTTATTATATATATGTTGTCATATGACAGGATGAATGAATGGATATAGAATTGCATGCGAATTGAATTATATAATGTTAAATAACATGGTAATTGGAATGTACTAATTTTTAAAATGCTATAAATAATTTAATTAAAGGAAGTTAAATGAAATTTAAATTAAAAAATATTTCTTTAGGATATGGATTTACTTCTATTGAGACTAAAGTAAAAATTTAAGGAATATTTATTACTTCGGTTAAACTTAAAATAAGTTAAAGTTGAGTTTGGGAAAAAAATTAAATTATGTACAAAAACTCTAAGAAATATTGTTCGATAACTGAATTCGAAGTAGAGCAAAACTTTATTAAGAAATAAAGTGAATAGGAACTTTAATAAGAAATAAAATAAAAGGAACCTTGTTAAGAAATGAAATTTTGTTAAATAACAAATATGGATTTTATTAAAGAATAAAATTATAAAAATAGGATTTTGAATAAATTGTTTTCATAAATAAATGAAAAAGATAACTCAGGGAGATATAAATTTATAAACGGAGTTTATAAATGGGAAAGAAAGGTATCAGTGGATACGAAAAGGAATAAGTCATGAACTTATATCGAGTTATAAATTTGTTTGAAATGGAAATAGTAGAATATTTCCGAAAGTAAGAAGTGTGAATTTGGACAAGAGGCATTTATAGATGGATATTGGGTTTTCTAAAATTATAAACTTATTTTGAAAGGAGTATTTTAAATTACTACACTATAAATTTTTGTAAACTATTGCTTGAATTTAAAATGTTTCGAATTAGATATTTTTGAAGGATATGCAAATATTTATAATAAACTTCAATTTTCTAAAACCAGTTTTACAATTTATCATTAACTGGATATGATCTCTAATTTTTTTTATATTAAATATTTCCTTTTAACCTTAAATTGTATAAAACTATACTTCTTATTTTATAAATCTAAATGTTTTCAAATGCTTTTAAAAATCCAATTAATAATCTTCTTGTAATGATAAGTGAGTTATTAAATGAGATAAGATTTAGGAGAAATCTTATTAAGTGAAGGAATTGAGTTTGAAAATTTAAAAGCAAAGTATAAATTGATTTTTGAGAAAGGGATGAAAAAATAAGAAATAATTTCAAAGGTTAAATCAAATTGAGTGTGTATGTGAAATCCGATAAGTGATTTCATGGAAATAAAAGGACTGTGAAATTTATTTCAAATGGGTTAAAATGGGAATAATATCTGAATGATATTTGAGATAAATAATTTGTGGAAATTATTTAATGGTTGCTTGTGTATGATTAATTGATAGTTAAATAACCGACTATCAATATTGGACAATGCGCTGATCGTTTCGAAGAGTCCGGGATCGGATTTAATTATCCGAAAACCACTTCGATTCGGTTTGAACGATTACGAATGAAGACCGTGAAGAGTTGAAGACGGTGATTCGGTTTGTCCAGACCCAGGGCAACTTGTATGGATTGAATGCTTTCAAAACATCGTCAGGTGGACGATGAGCATTCTAAGTGATGCGTTCTTGAAATGTAACGCTTAACCTCAAGCCTCATCAACCGGGAATGGCTAAAACAGGAGAGGTGCAGCAAGACTTCGTGGGTAGCCCCCACTGGAGAGTGAGGTTTCCCCTGTCTAGATGTCCCTTTTATTTCGGCTAAGTGGGTGGTTGGTCGCGCCAATCACGGGGTGATCTTGCTTGGGACTATTCCGTAAGGAATGGTTCCGGTCTTGTGTTGCAGGGGAATTAGGGTGGCTCCTCGGTACTCTGATCTAGACCAGGTACTGTGACGGGCGGTACCCCAGTAGCCCTGCCATTGTATGGAATCCAATCTCCAATAAGCGCCTGTACGGTTTTGATTGTGCCCAACTATTGCTGAAACGTGAGATGCAAGCATTTCAGCTAGATTCTATTTTACTTTCTATAGACACTATAATAATATCAGAGAACTTTAATAAAAAAGTGTTTTAGCTATCGTAAGGAAGAAACCCGGCATGTTTATTTGTGGCGTGGTCTTACGAGATGCTTTGTTTTTCAAAGGATTTTTGAAACTTTAATAATCCAATTGAGTGTGATTTTCTCACACTGGTATTCCAGACTGACTCGGGTGTTGTTTTATATGATGCTCGGGTCAGACCGAGTTAAACAGGATCAGGTTATATGGCTGGAGCTCAGGAGACGAGCTGGTGACAGAGCGTATTTCCGTATTTGTCTATTATTTCCGCTGTGTATGATCATATAGTAGTTGTCTCTGTATGACTGATTGATGTACTCTGATGATGGTATGTATGTATATGTATACAATACAGATTTCTTGTATTTAAAACTGTATTCTATATATTATATTTTATTCCGCTGCGATGTGAGATTCTGATGTTGTTTTTGTCTTCTTTTTCTACCTCTTTCTTCTTTAACCCGAAGACTCGTATTTTTGTTCCACTTTGAGCTGAAGTATGGTGGTTTTGGCCAGCTCAAAGGGGTACAGATTTGCGAGCCTTTACAATATAACTGTATAATCATATGATTTGGCTAATTAACATAATTTGTTCATATGTTCTATTTTACAACAAAGAAAATGATAGTTTTTAATACGTAGTTCTTAAATTTAATCATATATGTTTATACATAATTGTTTGCTTGCACATTTGTCAAATTAAATTCACATATATATTTTATTACATACTAATTATGTGATTTAAAATAAAAAAGAAAAGTTTTGCTAATTTACTTTGTGCAAGGAAATTTTTATTAAGGTAAAGTTTTGCTAATTTAGTCTATGCTAAGAAATTTTTATTAAGGTAAAGTTTTGCTAGTTTGCTTTGTGCAAGGAAAGTTTTATTAAGGTGTTGTATAACCATATATTTTATATGTAAAGGGAAGTTTTGTTAACTTGTTTAGTATAAAGGGAAGTTTTGTGTAACGACCCGAAATTTTCTAACCCGAAAATCTCAGATAGTTATGAAAAAGATGAAAGAGATAGAAGAGGAATAACAGAAACAACAAATATCTCACAATCGCAGCGGATAAAATATAATAATAAATAATAATAGCTTACAAAAGAATACTATATCTGTCGATTACATTTAATATACATCAGAGTTTCACATTATACACAGTCACTGAATATTTACAATTACCATGATTCAGATTATCAATAATATAAATACAGCGGAAAAAAATATACTATACGCTCCTGCCATCCAGCTCGCCTCTTGAGCTCCTGTACGTCCCTACCTGAAAATCTGTAATACTCGGTCTGACCTGAGCATTACACCAAAGTAACACCCGGGTCAGGCTAGAAACCAGCGTGAGTAAACCCAACTAATCATGGAATACCCAAACAACAACTTATATAAACCCGGGTAACTTATATCAATTTAACCAATTCACAATTTGCTATGGACAGCACTTATTTCACATATTAATTTCTATGTACCAAACTTAGATAAATATTCCAGTCTACTTAAATCATTTCAACCCAGCCTATTGGTTTCACAAATCAATATATAAATATGTGAAATGGTTTTGGGTATTTACCAAATACCCGACCCCTGTCTCCTCGAGTCTCGTATTATCCTAACTCAAGATATTCAAATGAAATTCACAACATTTCATATTAGAGATATCAACTCATTCAAAACATCCAATGCCATTTCATTATCCATAAGCAAAGCCTAATCCCCTACAAAACAATTCAATTGATTCAAATTGAATTTCAAACCTCAATCACATAAATTACTCCATTTAACGTTAATTAATTCCAAATCAATTAATTGGTCAACCCATCATTATCCATCTTAATTAATCACCCTGGATTAATTATCTTTCAATTGCATTCAAGTAATTATCTTAAATTAACTTCACAATATTAATCTGTCTCAACCGAGATTATTAAGAAATCTTAATTTCTTCACGAATTAATTATTTATTTAATTACATTAATCCTTAATTGCTTAAACTAATTAACTTCCCATAAGTCACTTATTATAGATTAATCAATCTTAATTAATCAATTTTTGATTACTTCATTAATTATATAAATTAAGGATTTTCAATTATATTTTAATTTATTCTAATCAAATTTCGTTATATTAATGAAACCACAGTATTAACCATTTCGATTAATCCTAAACTGTAATTAACTATCCTTCATTTTACTTTATTCATAAATTAATTATTTCTTACTTAACTATCTTAATTAATCTCATGATAAATTTCATCAAGTAATTATATTTTATTACTTACATTAAGTAATTATTTATCACACCATCAAATGATTATTCTAAATTCCTTTTACTTATTTAATTAACTTACAACTCAATTCCTTATTTATTCAACTCGTTAATTACTAAGTCAAATAACCCAAATCATTAATTAATTAAATCCATAAATTATTCATTTCAAATTACTTACTCATTTAAATGAATCACAACACATCAAGCCCTTACAAAATTTAAAATGAAATCATTTTCTTATTTATGATTTATGTTTGAAACAATTTAAAACCCTATATACTTCGATTCAACCCACTATTAACCCGAGAATCAATCAAAACCAAAGTCACATCATCATCCATATACATCCAATCAACTTAAACATTCAACCAATTATTTAAATTTAACCATATAAATTTAAATAAGAACCAGACAGAGTGAGATTTACTCACCTTCGCTTTTATTTGCAAATCCACTTCAACTTTGAGTTGATTCCTTGATTATTGACCTTGAATAAACATTTATATGGTTTATTAATAAATTATCAATTACCGTTTAATAAAAATTTGATTTACCAATTATTTTGTTCGAACCAATTTTCCAAAAATAAGTAATTATGTCCTTTCTGTTGAAACCCTTACTAGAAATTAATTTATAGTTCACAAAAATCCAATTTTATATAAATACTCAACATGCTAAACTTTCTTTCTAGCCGATATATATACATATTGAATTTCAAAATAGAATTATTTTGAATCTTACTGCAAATTTAAAATCTCATCTATATACATATTAAATAAATTTTAAGAATAACTATCTTACTGTAACAATTTCTGTATATATATAGACTTCATTTGACTAGTTAAAGCAAAATATGAAAATTACCTCACTGCCGACGCCTCCTCTCGACCGAACCCCTAATCGAACTCTAGCTCAATCCCTCCGCGGCCACCCTCCTTCACATGCACAAACGACATCACCGTTGATCACCAAGAGTACTTCAAACCTCACTGCTTGCTTCAGCACGCGCTTGCAGACCATCGATGAGTTCGAGCTCTGGATTCGACTGCATCACGCCCCACGCGAAATCCTAGTTCGCCATCCCTACTGTGCTCTCGCAACCGCGCCGGCCACCACTTAATCACCTCGTCGCCTCCATCGCGCGCGCGTGACGCGAGATTCAATTGCGGCCAGAAATCCCCTTTCATCGATCGCGACAAAATACAGACATGGCTTCGGCCTCCTTTTTTTTTTTTAAGAGTTTGATCGCTTTCTTTTTTTTTTTAGATTAGAGAGGGGGAAACGGAAATGAGGGTTATAAGTGGGAACGATGTCGTATAGAGCAAGCTGAGATGTTGATTTAACAGGATAAAATATTTAATTATAAATATCTCACTTTACCCCGCTTGAAACTTCGAACCACCATCCCGCATCGCGACGTGCCGCTAGGCTATTATAAGGTTTTACCCGCGTTCCGAACACAATGGAACATGTTTCGGAGCCTAATTTGAACGTACGTGCCAATTATGGAATTAAACGATCGATTTTAAATTAAATCGATTAAAATAGTTCTAAGCGTTTTGAGCTGCCAGAGTCAAACGACAACTCCGATTGCTACGAAAATTGAAATCCGATAATAACTAACTATTACGGACCCAATGGAACAGGTTTCATCGAATCTCAAGACTGTGCCTCGGAAGGCTATTTTTAAATTTAATTTAAACGATATATTATTAAAACTGAACAAATTATATTTAAATTAAATTTCAACCATTCTATTATCTTCGGTATCATCATTAAAATTTTTATAAGCCTTCAAATTATTTAATGGGCTTAGAAATTTCAGATTCAACAATTTTACCCGAGTTCCAATTATTAAATTCAATATTTATACCATATAATTCAATGATTTAATTATCAAGTAAATGTTGATATTTGGAATTCACGTTTAAAATTAACCTTTAAATATTTTAAAATCAATTACTATTCCAATTTGCATTGTTAGAAATTCAGGGTCGTCACATTCCTCCCCCTTAAAAGAATTTCGTCCTCGAAATTACTAGTTAGGAAGAATGGATCAATACCCTGTTATCTTCTCCCAAACTCACGATCAACATCCTACCAACTATCCTTTATTAATGACCCACTATCACCTTAACTAACTTCCCAAAATCTTCTATAGTTTCAAACAATACCATGTTGCACCATCATCTAAATTTCACTTTAAAACCAAAATTTGAATTATCAAAATTTTCTCAAAATTTTTCTAACTCCTTAAATTCCCGAAAATTTTTGTCAGCGTCTCCTTTGCGCGGCTAGCTCGGTATAACTACAAAAGGCCTCTACGGGCTCCCAAATTCCAAAAGAAAACAAAAGCCAAGTGGCTACATCAAAAACCCAATCCAATTTCATCTAGAAATTTAAATACGTACCTTTTTGTCGGGCAATACAAATTTATCTTTGGAATCAAATCCAATTTTCTTTTCCCTTATAATACCTGCATAACTTACCAAGCAGTAATATTCAATCGCAACATTCCAAATTATTCTATACATCTCTTTACATAAGTTTCATACCCACTTCTATTTAAATTAGTTTTCATCATTTCTTACAGTTTCTAATATTGAGTTTTTATCTTTCATTTAAACTGATTCATATTAGTTTCATTTCCTAGTTTCCTTTAATTTCCAATTTGCAATTGTTTGTCGTTAACCAAAATTTACCAAAAATTTTCTAACTCCCGAAATTTCCGGAAAATTTTGGTAGAGTCTCCTTTGTATGGAGGAGCTTTTGCAATTTGACAAGAGATATAAATATATATACATCGACCCACCCGGTCGGAAAAAGCAAAAACAGTTCATATTTCCTATTTTTATTGCGTAGGCGTACCTTATTTAGCATTTTAAGCAAGCAACTTATTTATTTTAGCATATATCTCGTCCAAATCCAGCCAAACGGCCTTCATGTACCTGTACTTTCTCAATTTAAACATATAAGTACCATACATATGAAGTTTATAATATTTATCTTACTTTAAACAACTGTAACACTTGAATTCTAAAGGAAATACATTTGAAATAACTTCTACGAGTAATTTATATGTTTTGAAATCTAATTCAATTGCTTTCAACCAATTCATAAGTCGTTTCATTAAATTTTAATGGTTTTCAACTCGTTTTCTTATATTCAATTTATTTCTAATCCAAACAAGCTCATATTCACTTCAAATGATTCAAAAATCAATTTCATTAAATCTCTATCAACTCAGGGTATTTTAATTACTTTGGTTTACGCCAAACAATAATTATTGTTATGCAATCTCGACGATATTCAGTTAATAAAGTATCTATTTTAGTTTATAACTATTTCAAATTAATTTCAACTTCTTCTGAATTTCATTTCATTTCTTTTCTAATTTATTTGGGTTTTGTTTTGCAACTCAAACCATTTCTATTATAATCACTTCTCTATATCCAATTTACTTGCAAATCTCATTAAATATTATTCAAATCACCCTTGATTTTATTTATAAATCAAACCACTACATTTTTTTTCCACTCCAACTCTATTTTGCTTTTATTTTACAACATCCCCTCCTATTTAATTCATTATCAAATCTAACTTGAATTCTATTTACAATTTTAATTCATTTCCAAACTCATTATCACTTACAACCCATTTATTTACCCAAGTTAAATTTCATTAATATACTCACTCAAATAACTATTTATCCAATTAGTTTACTTTCGACTTCTAAATCAATGTTCGATTTAAATTATAAATTCACTTTATTAAAATTCCAGTTTGGATTTATTTCATCTTTCACAATTCCAACACCACTATTTAAAAATTTAAAAAAAAATGCCTTTAAATTTAGATAATACTATTTAAAATAGCTTTTAATAAAAATACTTTTATAACTCGATGCCTCAACCAGTTCATCCTCGTTCTCACAGAAATTTAGTCATACGTTGATTAGGCGTAGGACTGAAAATCTATAAGTACTTAGTAAACCCGTTTCAACACCTAGTGAAAATACTTGGAAAAAAAAATTTTATTGAACATATAGAAAACAGTTTTGTTCAAAATAGAAGAAATATCTTTGGTGACAATGCTCTGAAAATCATCACCCCCATCCATGGTCGCAGTTAACCCGATGATTACGTTGTCGTCCCGACAAAATCCACAGATAACTGTAGGCCGCCACGCCCCACGATTACACCATGGAACCCACGACAGATCGCAGCTACAACTGGGGTTACGTAGCCATCACAGCAAAAACCCATATAACTGTAGGCATCAGCGCCATCGAATTTCGCTGCCAAAAATGAAACTTCTCCACTCCACTTGACCATAGATCGTAGTCTACCGATGTTGCGTTGCCTTCCCGGCAAAATCAAGTGTAGACCGTTGACACTCATCCTCCACACGATTTCGCTATGGTCCCCACAGTCGATCGCAGCGGCATCGAGTTACACTGTCGTCACAGCATAACCCAAATGCCTCTGTAGGCATCAACGCCATCGACTTACGCTACCCAATAATCCTCAGGAACTAGTTTTGTTCGGACTCCTCATAGGATCAACTTTAGAACCCCCCTGGGCTCAAGGTAGCACCACCCAGTGGCACTCATGAGAAGTTCATTTCAAGGGAGCGCCTTTTTCCCTAGAGCAATCATCAAAACACTTTATACTATACATATAGTATCCTCAAATCATACACCTAGTATGATATCATACAAAGCTCCTTTACACAAAATCGATTATCCAAAAATCGATAATTCTTAAAATAAGCTTTCCAAAACTCAATATTGATTTTTCCAAAAAATCAAATGCCTTTTCCAAAATCCTCATAAGATCCTTTATATATATTCAGATATATATAAATTTTAAAACCTTGGATCACTTTAAACTCGTATAAAATTCCTTTTATACTTCAAACACTTTCAAAAACCATAGAAATATCCAATTTCCATCTTTATTCATTTTATATTTCTCAAAATATTCTTTCAGTTCAAAAGAACCATTTCACATTCCTTATTCACCTTTACATTAATCCCCATTTGGATTATTACTTCTATCCTTATCTCAGTTGGGTACTTTAATCAATAACAGTTTGAACTCCGACCAGTTTAGAAAAATAGCTTGAAAATTTTAAAAATAGGTATTGAAAAATAATTATTAGTTTGCAAAATATCTATTAACATAGTTAACTAATTGTAAAATAGTTGAGGAATGGTTAAATAGTTCCAAACATTGTAGATAATTGCAAAATGGTTGTAAAATAGAAATTAGTTTGTGAAATAGTTGAAAAATAGGAATTAGTTTAGAAAACAGTTGAAAAAATGGATAAATAACTCCAAACCATAAAATAATTTGGTTTTAAGAAAGAAAGGTTGTATATATTTAATAGCTTAGAAAAATAAGTTTATATCAAAACAATTTATTAAAAGTAATCAAGAGTCCAACTATTCACTCCCCCAACAATTCAATTTAAATATCCATTTAAATTGACCCAATTCCAATTCAAATAACTCCAAATTCCATTGGATTTGATTAATTCTCAATTCAAGTTGAATCAATCTTGATTCCTTTCCCAATTCAAATCAAATTCTAGTTGATTTTAATCCTGTTCAATTTTAAATTTGAATTATTATCAATTTAATTTCAGAATCCAAATCACTTCAATTTAATCCAATCCAATTTCCATTTAAAAAATTTTAAACTTATACATCTTCAATCACCAATCCAATTACTTCAAACCAAATTCAATTTTAAACTAACTCAATTAAATCTTGAATTTAAACTATCTCGAATTGTAGAAATTCGAGTTAAATTCTCAAAGGTTGGTTTAACTCTTTAAACCAAATTAACCTTTAAATCAAAGTGTTTAATCATTTTAATTTTTGAGCCCAATTTCTCAAAATTCTCATTTTAAATTATTTTTACTTATGTATTTCAAGATTCAATACAATTTTATTTTAAAATTTTAATTTATTATTCAATCTAATTTTCCAGTTTGAAGCCAGTTCTTAACAAGTTTATTTTACAATTCAATTATTCAAACTTATTTTATTTACACAATTCCATTCTCAATTTAAAGATTTTTATTAACAATAGGATGATAACATCCAATTTATTTGAAAACGACCCTCCATTTTCAATTTTTAAATCTCAAACCGTTTGAGATCACACACATTACCAATTCCAATCAACCATTTATCTTTCCAAGTTAAATTCCAATTTCATCTTAAAATCTTCAATCCAAGTTGTTCATTCAAACTTATTTAACTTCTTCCAAGTTAAATTCAATTTACTTAGTCCAGTCAACCTCATTCTCACATTGAATTTTCCATTTCAACTTCAAATTCTTTCCCTTTTATAAGTTCAAAACTTATATCACTTTGGGTTTTAATATCACATTTTCGGGAAAAATCAAAACTCAACCTCTTAGAGTTTATTTCAAATTATCTTTAATATCATGTATACTCATACATACATATTTATTTTTTTGGCTCTCCCAGTCATGTTTTACAATTTTAAACCACCTTTGGTTCTTAAATTCAAATCAAAATTCAAGCAACCCATTGTTTTCAACAAATCTCAGTTATCCAGATAATACTTATTTATTATTTTCATTACTTTCAACCAAATTTTCAAATTCTGGGATTAGAATTAGAATTTCATTTAAAATCACTTAAATTTTTATTTAGTTGTATTTTTGTTTCCTACTTAATTTAATTCCAATTCTACACTTCAGTTTCAGTTTGAATCCATTTCAAACTTATCTTTATTAAATTTCAGTTTGGTTGTATTGTATTATTTCTTAATTTTAATTTCAATAATTTAACAATCAATCGCCTTACTATTTATTATAATGAAATATTCCTTTGTATATCAAAATATACTTTTATATAAAACCATTTTAAACCTTTATATAAGAAAATAACAAGTACGCCCTCATACATATATACTCAACTCATTCTAGAGTTCTACGAACTCTATTTAATGAGTAATCCCCACCAGAGCCAAGGTTCTCGCTTAACCCTTCAGCTCTGATACCAAATGTAACGACCCGAAATTTTCTAACCCGAAAATCTCAGATAGTTATGAAAAAGAAGAAAGAGATAGAAGAGGAATAACAGAAACACCAAATATCTCACAATCGCAGCGGATAAAATATAATAATAAATAATAATAGCTTACAAAAGAATACTATATCTGTCGATTACATTTAATATACATCAGAGTTTCACATTATACACAGTCACTGAATATTTACAATTACCATGATTCAGATTATCAATAATATAAATACAGCGGAAAAAAATATACTATACGCTCCTGCCATCCAGCTCGCCTCTTGAGCTCCTGTACGTCCCTACCTGAAAATCTGTAATACTCGGGTCAGGCTAGAAACCAGCGTGAGTAAACCCAACTAATCATGGAATACCCAAACAACAACTTATATAAACCCGGGTAACTTATATCAATTTAACCAATTCACAATTTGCTATGGACAGCACTTATTTCACATATTAATTTCTATGTACCAAACTTAGATAAATATTCCAGTCTACTTAAATCATTTCAACCCAGCCTATTGGTTTCACAAATCAATATATAAATATGTGAAATGGTTTTGGGTATTTACCAAATACCCGACCCCTGTCTCCTCGAGTCTCGTATTATCCTAACTCAAGATATTCAAATGAAATTCACAACATTTCATATTAGAGATATCAACTCATTCAAAACATCCAATGCCATTTCATTATCCATAAGCAAAGCCTAATCCCCTACAAAACAATTCAATTGATTCAAATTGAATTTCAAACCTCAATCACATAAATTACTCCATTTAACGTTAATTAATTCCAAATCAATTAATTGGTCAACCCATCATTATCCATCTTAATTAATCACCCTGGATTAATTATCTTTCAATTGCATTCAAGTAATTATCTTAAATTAACTTCACAATATTAATCTGTCTCAACCGAGATTATTAAGAAATCTTAATTTCTTCACGAATTAATTATTTATTTAATTACATTAATCCTTAATTGCTTAAACTAATTAACTTCCCATAAGTCACTTATTATAGATTAATCAATCTTAATTAATCAATTTTTGATTACTTCATTAATTATATAAATTAAGGATTTTCAATTATATTTTAATTTATTCTAATCAAATTTCGTTATATTAATGAAACCACAGTATTAACCATTTCGATTAATCCTAAACTGTAATTAACTATCCTTCATTTTACTTTATTCATAAATTAATTATTTCTTACTTAACTATCTTAATTAATCTCATGATTAATTTCATCAAGTAGTTATATTTTATTACTTACATTAAGTAATTATTTATCACACCATCAAATGATTATTCTGAATTCCTTTTACTTATTTAATTAACTTACAACTCAATTCCTTATTTATTCAACTCGTTAATTACTAAGTCAAATAACCCAAATCATTAATTAATTAAATCCATAAATTTTTCATTTCAAATTCCTTACTCATTTAAATGAATCACAACACATCAAGCCCTTACAAAATTTAAAATGAAATCATTTTCTTATTTATGTTTTATGTTTGAAACAATTTAAAACCCCATATACTTCGAGTCAACCCACTATTAACTCGAGAATCAATCAAAACCAAAGTCACATCATCATCCATATACATCCAATCAACTTAAACATTCAACCAATTATTTAAATTTAACCATATAAATTTAAATAAGAACCAGACAGAGTGAGATTTACTCACCTTCGCTTTTATTTGCAAATCCACTTCAACTTTGAGTTGATTCCTTGATTATTGACCTTGAATAAACATTTATATGGTTTATTAATAAATTATCAATTACCGTTTAATAAAAATTTGATTTACCAATTATTTTGTTCGAACTAATTTTCCAAAAATAAGTAATTATGTCCTTTTTGTTGAAACCCTTACTAAAAATTAATTTATAGTTCACAAAAATCCAATTTTATATAAATACTCAACATGTTAAACTTTCTTTCTAGCCGATATATATACATATTGAATTTCAAAATAGAATTGTTTTGAATCTTACTGCAAATTTAAAATCTCATATATATATATATATTAAATAAATTTTAAGAATAACTATCTTACTGTAACAATTTATGTATATATATAGACTTCATTTGACTAGTTAAAGCAAAATATGAAAATTACCTCACTGCCGACGCCTCCTCTCGACCGAACCCCTAATCGAACTCTAGCTCAATCCCTCCGCGGCCACCCTCCTTCACGTGCACAAACGACATCACCGTTGATCACCAAGAGTACTTCAAACCTCACTGCTTGCTTCAGCACGCGCGTGCAGACCATCGATGAGTTCGAGCTCTGGATTCGACTGCATCACGCCCCACGCGAAACCCTAGTTCGCCATCCCTACTGTGCTCTCGCAACCGCGCCGGCCACCTCTTAATCACCTCGTCGCCTCCATCGCGCGCAGCGCGCGACGCGAGATTCAATTGCGGCCAGAAATCCCCTTTCATCGATCGCGACAAAATACAGACATGGCTTCGGCCTCCTTTTTTTTTTTAAGAGTTTGATCGCTTTTTTTTTTTTTTTAAAGATTAGAGAGGGGGAAACGGAAATAAGGGTTATAAGTGGGAACGATGTCGTATAGAGCAAGCTGAGATGTTGATTTAACAGGATAAAATATTTAATTATAAATATCTCACTTTACCCCGCTTGAAACTTCAAACCACCATCCCCCATATAATTCAATGATTTAATTATCAAGTAAATGTTGATATTTGGAATTCACGTTTAAAATTAACCTTTAAATATTTTAAAATCAATTACTATTCCAATTTGCATTGTCAGAAATTCAAGGTCGTCACATTTTGTTACTTTGTTTTGTGTAAGCAAAGTTTTGTTCATATATTTTGTAACCATATGTGTGACTATATATATGTATGTGTGTGTATACATATGTTTTTTATCTCTATATTCATATACATATGTACAAACAACTATTTAATTATTTAATTATTTTGTCATTTAAAGTTCGTTTAAGTGTATTTAATGTGCATTTAAAGTGTCTTTATGTGTATTTTAAAACTTTCATTTATGGTCTTAAGTATGTAGACTATAAACAGTTATTTGCTGCTAATTATTTTTTATTCAAGGATTACTTTATTTGGTGTTGGTATCTTTAAATTAAAAATACAATCTAATTTACAAGTATTGCATTAATAGTTAGAAATTCTGACATTTTATACCACAATTGTATGAGTATGCACATATATAAATAAATGTGAAAATTTATATCATTTATAAACACAACACTGTTGCACATTAATAATTCACACTGCAATATATTTGGACAAATTTACATTTTATGTCATGTATTAATTGCTAATACTAGCATTTATTATACCAATCAATTTAATTAAAGAGAGAGAAATGAAAGGTTTTTCTATCCATAAAAATAATATGCTCCCTTATTAATTGAATAATTTAAGAGGAGGAAATGAAAAAGTTTCATTCTTTAAATAAATTCACGACCCGTCATTAATTAAGTAAGTTAAGAGAAAAAAATTATAAGTTTCCTTTTCTAAATAAATTAAATATGTAATCTTCGCACACAAATATTTATATAAGAGTATATGTGATATACTCTAATTTATATTCACATTAAACTACAGTGAAACTTTATTTATGAAATAAAATAAAATATTGATTTATTTAAAATAAACTTAAAAGTTCTCAGTGAAACCGTGTCTTTTTGTAGTACCGAAAATGCCCTTTTCCATTTCTGTTCGCATCTTCTTTCTCATCTAATTCGTTTCTTATCAGTTTCATTTTATTCCACTTTCTTCCCTAATCAGTAACCTTAATAGCCATTGCTATTCAAAAGCTTACAAAACCTACTCATCATGAAATGATCAACACATGGCTACAGTCAACTGATTAATCAATATCCCTCATCATAAATCAATCAAAGTGCATATTGCAATCCCAAAAATCTATCGACGCCTCTTATTATGACTCATTTGACGCCATTGTTATCACCAACTGAATGATGGTGCTTATCGATGTTGTGGCCATCAACCAAAAGCTGTTATCACCATTGTATACCACATCTCCTTTATCCCCTTTCGCCTTTGGGTATGGAGGACTTAACTCTATTTTAATTTTGGCCAAACTAACACTAAAAAGTGAAGGGTTTAAGTGTCGATGCCAATCTAATATTAATAATTATGTCAGATTATGTTTTTGTAGATGCTTAATTTAATTATATTCTAAGAGATCAATTATGATTTAGTTATTATATTTACTTTCTTAGAGTGCTCGCTAGACTGTCAACTCACAGGTACAAATTTGCTCATACCCTACATCATTGACATGAATGTGATTTATCACTTGGATGTTGCTTTTCTTGCAATACTCGCATAAATAATACAACAAAGCCAATTCATAAACAATGGCTATTGAGTTGAATTTCAATCCTAATTTAGACATGAACTTCTCATTTATAAGTATTGGTACTTGAAGGATTATTAGAGATTACTGATGAAAGAGCTTTAAATTCTTGGAACCATCCATTTGATTCGTCGTAGCATGTTACATTACTTAACTTTTAGTTAACTGAAACCAATTAGCATAACAAACCCCACCAAAAAACGCAAACATTAATGAGTAAGAAATGCCATCAATTTTAGCAATGAAAAAAGAAAAACCTATACATGTGGTCAATAAAATTATCAATTACAACACCACAGTAAGGCATGTTAGAACCTTGTATTTTGATGTTTTGATTATGACAACTATATAAGTAAATATTATGTGAACTAACCATATTTGTAGGAGAAGATGCTGTTCTACATGACAATAGATTGCAGACCAGAATTCAAATAGAAGTTTCAATGTTGTTTGTAGTTTGTTTATAGTCTAATCTAGTTGTTCATTTTTGTTAAAATCTCTTCGAAGTGGTATATGCATGCATACACGTATTTAAAAATATTTTCAAATCATGTTTCATATGCCAAGTATTTTACTACACAAATTCACGCGTAATTTTTTTTCCAAAGAACCTTAAATTGGTTGAAAACTTGATATTCAGCCGATTGAAATAAGTAGTTCAGTCGACTGAATATCTATGCACATGCACAATTAATTTGAATGTTCAGTCGACTGAACTACCCATTTTAATCGACTAAATTGTATGTTTTTTGTACTAATCCCTCTCCCTCTCTGATTCGAATTTTTAAATTTCAGCTGACTGAATTCTTTTGTTCAATCGACTGAAATTTCATAACTGCTATTTTTTCTAAAAGGCTACTTCCATTCATCGAATAGAAACAACCCTTTATTCAAGAGTTGTTTTCATATCTTTTGATCGTTACCCTTCATAATAAGGCACAACACCAAAACACCACATATATAGCCTTCAATTGATTTGTTTTAATCGCCTAATTTCTGATTCTATTCTCTTATACTTATTGTCTAAACATTCTGCCATTTGCATTCAAATTTCCATTCTAATCACTTGCACATTCAAGCACAAAATAATTTGTGATTAAATTAACTTCGTATCTTCACGAACTACATTATATACCACAAAGGAAAAGATTATACAAAGGGTATACTCTAAAGACTTATCCATGTTATTAAAACAGCACAATCAGTCAAGAAAATTCTATAACGACCCGTAAATTTTATTATTTTAATAACGTAAATAACTGAATTTTTGTGAATTTTTAGATAATAAAATTTGGAAATAAAAATTTGATATTTGGTATACGTCTATTAAAACGTAACAAATGGTAAATTTCCATCAGAAAATATGAAAGTTTATTTTGTTCTGAAATTTTATTTAAATCTAAATCAGTTAATATTTGATGATAACAAAATGTTTTCCAAACCTGAATATTTATACAATAAATTTTTAAATCATCTTCGAAGTGAGGTGTCATATTTCGTTTCGTCAAATTTGTACTACTATTGCTCCGTCTATCTTATTTTCTGCGTTTCAGCAGCATTTTCGGTATCAAATATCGACTTTTGATAGGATGGTAATACCGCTAATATTTGTATACCATTTTGATCGTCTTGTCATGTTGATCTCAGCAGTATATTCAATTGTCAATTTCAAAGTCCGAAAGATAACGAAATCTACAGAATGATTTCCGCATCAGTTCCCTATTTGGCTTTTTGTTTCCTATGTCACTTCAGTTGCCAACTATATGATATCAACAGCCACACCCTTTTTATTCTCTAAATTTAACTTATGACGTTTACTATTCCGTAAAGAAATATGTTATATTGCTAATCGGTTCCTCTGCTCTTTACTTCCTTTCTTTGCTTTTATTCATCTTTAACCTGTTCATTTGAAAAAAAACATATGTACATCAACTCTAGGCCTCTTCTTCCTGTCGCCGGAGAATACAACCGCCTCAACTTTTCACCATCCATCTTCATGCGAGCAGCCAACCATAAGCCACTTTCCTCCCCACCATTTGTTTCCCTCTACATAGGGAAACCCAACCGAGCTTGCATCTCCCCACGCCTCCTCTACAGGCCGAGCAACCCCATGTGCACAACCCAAAGCCTTCCTCTATTCAACTTCCTTGAACCCACCCCATTAAAGCATGCTACCCAGCTTCTTGCCTCACCCCTCTCAAACATCCACCTTCTTCCCTAGGTCATTAACCTCGCCTTCCCACCCCTCCATGTGAACTGCCACCGCCTTCTTCATCTGCATCCCCTCCCGCATCAACCGACCTCTCCCCTTTCATTTCTCCTGAAGCCCTCCCTCTCTCTCGCTCAACCATGGCCTGACCCATCTCCTCTAGCTTTTCCAACCTGCCACAGTCCTTCCCTCCTCCGCCACCAATCTTCCTTATCCTCCTTGACAAAGCCTAGTTCCTCGTTTGCATAAATGTAATATATAGGTATGTTACACTTTAGACATACATATATATAATTTTTTTTTCTTTCAAAACTATGATAATATATTTTTCCTAGATTTTTATGATGATATTGGATATGGGTTTGAAAAGATATTCATGTATATCCATGTTTTATATTAATGTGTATAATCTTAACGTTTCACATATATAAAAATGTTCGCATCTGTATATACAGTATGATATATATGTTTATATTCTTTGCATATTTTATATAGCAACCGTTGTGTCAATTTGTTCAGTTATACATATATTTATAGTATTTATATATAATATATTTGGATTTCAGAAATTCTTACATTAAGGTATTATATATATTATGTTTTAACCTTCGAATTTGTTGGTAATTTATACGAATTTACATGAGTTATATATGTAGTATTATAAGGTATGAGTTATTTATATAATGATGTGTATATATATAAGTTTATATAAATAATAAAATATATTAATTTATATAAATTAATTTGTAATATATAAGTTTTATTTTTTTATATTAGTAGATACACGTTTGCATAAACATGCATCTTTTAGCAGCTCATTTGTTTCATATGAAATATGTAATATATGTAATTCCATAAACCGTTATTATTTGGGTCCTTTGTTTATATTTTTTTTCTTATTTACAGTGATATATATATATATATATTAGATTTTAAAGTTTTGGAGACGACTGTTTTTAGTATATACATATACATACATACATACATACATACATACATATATATAATAAGGTAGGGTATCTTATATGTTTAAAAGTATTTACTTAAAATGTTATTGGATTTCGTAATAGTTTTAATATATATATATATATATATTTTAATAAATATTGATTTTCAAAATAATACGAAGATATTTATTTTAATATGAGTTTTAAATTAAATGTTGATTTAAAAATAAATATATGGATCTTATTTTAAATAGATGATTCGAATTGATTTTTAGAATTTAGATATATGTAACATATATCTTGTTTCATTGATTTCTTGTCCATTTTAACTTACTTTCTAATGTCGATTGGCCGCAGCAATTCATAACTTGTCACTTTTTCCGCTTATTCGTGTCCACCTTGCTTCACTTTGGAAATTCGTACCCGATTTCGTAACCCATTTCATTATCAAAATTCTATAGTCTCGAGCAATCACTATCGATTAACATTCTTATATTTATAATTTTGATTTCACTTGAAATGACAATTGAATTATGCTGCTAACTTAAACTGTTAATTTTATAATTGCTACATATATAATATGCCATTATCTGTATCTGTTCACCTGTAAGATATGGCACCATATCCTATTATTTATATTTGATTTGATTTATCACCGATGATATATGTCTGTTGTTGATATGTTATATTATACTCTGCAAGTTCCCTGTTAATTTAGAATTCCTTACGGGTTGAAATGATGCATACCCGAAAGATATTCTAGAATAGAGGAAAATCATTATGGGTTGAAATGATATATATCCGTAAATATTTAAAATGCAGATTGAAATGATAAATATCCATATCACTTGACCACAGGATAGAAAATTATATACGGACACTGTTGGTGTATATTTTGAAAACGATTTCCAAAGTTTTGAAAGAAAATATATGGTTTTTTAATATATATTGATTTTAAAAAAATATGTATGAATTTCATTTTATATATGTCAAAATTTAGGTTTTTAAAAAAAATATGTTTTCAAAATTTTAATTTATAAGTTTGTTTCAAAAATATAATTTTTAAGATTATTCTTATAATTTTACTATTTAAATATATGAAAATGGGTTTAACGAAATAAATTGATGATATAATTTAATTTAATAAAATTTAATTTAATTAGCTTATAATATGTTTAAAAAAATGTACTTAAAATTTTATATTAAAATTTTAAAATAGAACTATAACTTTAAGGTTGGGAAGATAAATTAATGTTGACTTGGAATTTAAATTGGTTAGTGATTGTATTTAAGAAAGAATTGATTTAAACTTATTAGTTTTGATATTTTGAAAAGATATGATTATAACTTGATCTATAACTTTATTTGATAAAGAGTGATTAAATGAATATTCTCTATTTTTAATAAAATTAAGATAGAAAATTTAATATTGATTTAAATATATAAATTGGGATTCAAATAAATTGTTATTAAAATGGTTAAATGAATATTTTCTAATTTGAATAAATTTAAAGTTAAATATTGAAATATAAATGAAATTTATATTGTAAATGTTTGAATATTTAAACTTGAATCTTTGAAATTAAATTTGAAATGATTAAACTGGAATCAATTCAAATTGAATTTTTGGAATTTAGGATGATTTAAATCGATTTTCGAAATTGGAGGAAAACTATATTTTATTACATATTTATTTTAATATATAAACTATTTTAATATATGTATTATTTTAATATGTATACTATTTCAATATCTGAACTATTAAAGTCGGAAGTGTTATGATTTCAAGTGTTATGATTTCTAAAGTGCTATGATTTCAAAAAGTGTTATAGTTCCGATGGTGTTATAATTTTGAATGGTGTTACGATTCTGAATTGATTTAAAGTGTATAATGACATCGAATTGATATGATTTTTAAATTAATATGATATTTTGATATGAAGTATATACTATTTGAAATGAAATGACCATGGCGTGAAATAAATGTTTGGTTGTTAAAGAGACCGGGATCGGGTATTGTCATACTCTCTGCAAATACCGAAAACCACTTTAACAACTATGTATGTGGTGGAGATTCTAGAATGAAGTAGGATGGTTCGGTGATGGTTTTATATGGTACTTATGTAGCCCTGACTCCCGTGAGTCAGCTTGATGTGGCTAAAAGAGGGGCCTTACCGGACTAAGTGAGGTCGTTCCTCCTATCGGACACATTCCTTCGATACCATTCTATTGCGTTCGTGATTTGATTGGGTGCACCTTTGATTTAGAATTGTATCATGAGGTGGGCGGTAGTAGTTACTATGTGTTACCACCAGTCCGGATCAGCAAACGGTATATCTACCCTGGCATTGCCTCGCGTGTCTTGTCACATGCCCTATCGTTCCTTCTACGAGTTTGTTTTGTACCGCACCTATGTGGTGTCCTCTGTGTAAACCTCCAGTTTACGAGGGAGCATACGACATTGTATAGACTAAGGGAATATATAAAATGTGTTAAGGGGAATATGGGTAAGCCTTAACACTATTTTAATACTTTACTTTACTATAGACATATTATAGTAGCATATATTAATACATAGTAGATAGTTCCACAGACCCTTAGAGGATTGAAATCCCAACTATCATTTAAGTTACTTGTATTTCAGTTGACATTTTACTTGAGTTGAATTTATAAATATAAGTATGTTAATCTTGACTCGAGTGTTTTGTGTTTTGCTTTTTTCTCGGGGCAGACCAAGTGTCATAGCATTTAAGACTCACCTTTGGAGCTTTGGAGCTTTGCTTGAAGATCCATCTATATCTATTCAGATTTCAGTTATCCAGTTGTGTCGCTCAGACTTGTCATTTGTTTATATTCTAGACTACATTGTATTTGAGATATTCTGTTGTATTTTATTTCAAACTCTTTTGTTTATATAATAGCTTCATGCACTATTATTTATTTATTCTGCTACTTATTTTTATATTACTCCGTGTCTGTGATTCTGTGATTGATCTTATTTACTGTATATGTTGTGTTTGCCAAATATAAATAACAATGATATTTTGAGCAATTCAAGTCCGACATGCGTGGATGCGAATGGCATGAAATACGAGTTGTTATAGTTGGTATTAGAGCTCTGGTTTTAGGCAAAACTTAGCATATGTAGTAAATTTAATTACAGAATCACCTTTGTTTGAGCTTGAATCTCTTCTTATTTGATTCAATTTCCCTTTGAACTTAGGAACTCTCCCATTTGTTTGGAAATTATTTCTTGTCTCTTCCTATTCGTGTTTTCTTGATTTTGGAGCATCCCATAACTAACTTCGGTTGATCTCTATAATGATCGGTGGTTCCGCCAACCTTAAAATGATTGTAGAGGGGTGAAACTCCTTTACAACATGCATTGATTCACCGGAGATGTCTGTATCATTGATTTATATGCTGCTATCACTTGCTACACCCTAATGTTTAGTAGACCACATACGACAATTCTCTTGTGATCAAATATCAATTTGCTTCAGAATTCTACATCGATCTTATCCATGAAGTCACGATTGACCCGGTTAAGGTCGCCCACGATTATATAAGTCTACCCATCTTTTCTCTTTTGATTATTTAATCATCTTAACTTCGTTTTGAGCCTATCTTCTAGTTAGAATTCTACTTGACAAGGGTTCCTCTAAATTTGGATCTCTATCCTTGATTTGAAATCCATTCATTAATCATCCCATGAAGAAGTGTATTTGTAATTAATATAAAAATGTTATGGTGTGCCGTTTGAATTGTTAAGTTTAAATTTTGGGTTTCAATCGATTCGTCTAATCAACGCTATTGATAGGAATTTCAAAACACTTGAACAGAGCAAGCTGACACAATATTGCTTTCAAAATTAATAAATTTTGTATGATTATATTATACATACAAGGAGATACCAACAGACACACATGAATGGATATGGGAATCATTTGAGCATTTAGAAAATTCTAGAACATGCTTTTTTAGCACATATATTTTATGCGGTCTTATAGAATCTAGATTGCTCACTGAGTCAAGTGGGTGCATATAGATATTATTTCAAATAATGATTTTCAAAATCAGTTAATTGAAAATAAAGTCTAATTGTATTTATCCAAGTTTCCTGATGTCATGCAGCTATCTTTATGAAAGAATTTTAAACATGTAATTAATTCATAGACACAAAATTCGTATTTTATGTTTATTTTTAGTATTTTAGCTGTCTATAGGTTGAAACTATCAGGAATGTCTCTTTTGTAACTTTATACTTAATTTATAAAATATATATGACATAAAATTTTAGCAATAATAATAATATCACACAGTTTCTAAAAGAGAAAATAGTCTCTCTAAGCTTAGAAAAATTGCATTTAAGATTCCAAACGTATCAAAAAAATTAAACATAATAACAATGCAATCTATCTCAACTTAAGTGGCAAATTAACAATACGCAGATAATGCAAGAAGATGTCTATAACTAATGAAATGGGACATGCGCATGTATGTCAAAAAAATAGCATCATAAGTGGTGCATATAGTTGGACTAAGGTAAAAATAAATGGTGAAGTAATACACATTGCGAGCATGATAAATTTTATTCGTTGATTTAGTACTTAAAGATGTACAAAAGAGTAAAAATCCTTATATAAGTTAAATTTCAACGAATTAAGTACCATATAGTTATTTTGTTAATGTTAACAACATTTTGGACCAAAAAAGGGGTAAGTTCAGTTGGAATCAATGTAATATTTGCACATTTAATAGAGAGTCAGGTTCGTTTGTTTGTAAAGAAAAACTGTGTTATATCAAATGTCCATATTAGACAACAACTGTTAATTACCGGTGATTAATAATAGTTGCCTATTCATTGATTACACCAAAATCTTACATAATTAAACTATCAGTGATATATAGAAAAGTCAGTCTACCGAAGTACCACCTAAGGTGTATGCGGGAAGATCGACATTTAAGGATGTACAAAAATAAGCATTTGAAGACATACCGATGTTTGTCGATTTAATTAGTGCTGATGCTCGATAGTGAAACAAGGACGGTTGATGTATGCGTTTGAGTGGCTACGCTAATGAAAGTGGTGATGTCGATAGGCTTTATGATGGCGGAAGCCGATTGGTCGGTGATGAGTTTGATAAATGTAAATTTCAGAGGATTTTGTGAAGATAGTGACGATGAATTGAATGGGAAGTAAATTTTGGAGAGAAAGCACGTCTAAGTTTTATAAATTGGGGGAGGAAAGGGTCTGGGAGGCTATGTGGAAATATTGTGGGTATATTCGGTATTCCAGAAAGATTCACGGTTGAATTGCTAGCGTCGGAACTTACATTATAATAGTAGAGATATGTAAATTTTCTAAAATTGAATATCTATGTGAAATGGTTGTTTGAAATGATAATGAAAATTTTTCATTTATTTTTTACTAACATTTCTAAACCATTAACCATTATTGTATATTATAGGGAAATGAAAGTCTAAAACATGGTTTATAAATTGATTTGGAATTGAAAATGAATTTAAACTAAGAGTTTGGGAATTCAGTTTTCATTATTTTCAAATTTTGGTTTTAAAGTTTTAAGAAAATATATTATTCGGAAGTATTTTCGAATATAAATTGTTTTCAAAGAATTTTAAAAGAAGAAGTTAGTCAATACTTTCCTCTTTTGTCGTTGGAAAATAATTTCAGTGATGACTGCAGCATCATCGACATTCATTTTCGAGTCTCGAAGTGAGAGGCCCCTTAGTAGCTTTGCTACACTTATATTTTGGAAAAAGATGGATTTGATTTAAATTTTTCATGTATAATTTTATTTATAAAATATACATGTATATAATTATTTCAAAGTAGTTTAAAGAGAAACCAAAAAATTTGAATCTTAAGTTTTATATTAAGAAATGGTTTCAATTATTGAAATAAAGTGGATTTTTTGAATAATTAGAATATCTAAAATGATAAATGGAACTTGACCAACTTGAAATAATTGACTCTGAATAAAAACTTATTTGTATAATACTAAATTGCATTCTAATATATATAACTTGTCTAAAATATTCAAAAAGTTGAAATGTTAGGATATAATAAAGGGCTGTACAAGAAGAAAACTTAAGTAATAAATTGTTTAAACTAAAATCTTGCTTAATATACATGTTGTAAATAAAAGAAAATTTGCATAATATTTAATCACACTCAAAACCTTATTATAACTTACATAGAAATAATTAAATGTGAATAGGCAATTGAATACAATATAAATGAAAGTGATAAGATGTAAAAAATGATATTTTGTTAAGGGAATGTATATATAATAAATTGGACACTAATTGAATAATAAAAAGAGAATAAATTTGTTGAATAATATATGCTTATAATATGTTTAGTACACTTAATATATGTAGAAAAATATGTTAAGTAAAATAAATTTAATAAATAAAGGAGAATGCTAGTTAAGAGAACAAATATAAACTTAAGAATAGTTGAAAGTGAATTTTAGTAGCATCAACTCAACTGAAGATGAATGGATAAAATAAATGAGTAAATTTAAAAATGAATTTGTTTGAAAGAAATGTTGATAAAATGACAGAAATCAATTTTAGATGGGATGACTATTTATTTGTTAAGCAAATGGATTATACCAAATTTATGAATATTAATTCATTTAAATTGAAATCTATATGGTTTGAATAGTTGAAGTTGAATGTTGAGGTGGAATTAACTATGATTGAACAAATAGATTTAATAAATGAGTAAAATAAAACAAATTTTATTGTGATTTTTTTTGCTAAAATGTTAATAAATTTGAAACAAATCAATTGTATAAAATATATGAAAATGAAATCAATCAAATCTAAACTCAATAAATTCGATTGATTAAATAAATTGGAATCAATTAATTGAATATAAATCAATTTTAAAATAAACGAAACTTATATGGTTTTAAATTAATTGTTGTATTTTGTATTTCAGATCTATTTTTCTTTCTGGTTGTTTCTATTCTCCTACCTCGTTTCTTTTCGGGGACGAAAAGTTTTGAGTGGGGGAGAGTGTAATGACCTGTAAATTTTATGGTTTTAAAAACGTAAATAACCGAAATTTTGTGAATCTTTCTATATAATAAAATTGGAAATAAAAATTTGATATTTGGTATACGTCTATTTAAACAGAACAAATGGTAAATTTTCATCAGAAAAAATGTAAGTTTATTTTATTGTGAAAATTTATTTAAATTTAAATCGGTTAATACTTGATAATAATAAAATATTTTCCAAACCTAAATATTTTTATGTAATAAATTTGTAAATCATCTTCAGTGGGACATCATATTTTGTTTCGTCAAATTTGGACTGCTATTGCTCTGTTTATCTTATTTTCGGTATTTTTTGGTAGCGAATATCGACTTTTGATAGGATGGTCGTACCACTAATATCTATGTACCGTTTTGATCGTATCGTCGTGTTGATCTCCGCAGTATATTCAATTGTCAATTTCAAAGTCCGCGAGACAGCGAAATCCATGGAACGATTTCCATATCGGTTCCTTATTTGGCCTTTCATTTCCTGTGTCTCTTCAGTTGCCAATCATATAATACCAACAGCCATACCCTTTTTATTCTCTGGATTTAACTTATGACTTTTACTATTCCCCATAGAAATTTGTTTTATTGCTAATCAGTTCCTCTGCTCTTTACTTCCTTTTTTTGCTTCTATTTATCTGCAACCTGTCCATTTGGAAAAAAACATATACATACCATCTCCAGGCCTCTTCTTCCTATCGCCAGAGCACACAACTACCTCAACTTTTCCCTATCCATCTTCATTCGAGCACCCGACCGTGAGCCCCTCTCCTCCCAACCATTTGTTTCCCTCCACCTACGGAAACCCAACAAAGCTTGCATCTTCCCACGCCTCCTCTACAGGCCGAGCAACCCCATGTGCACAACCTAAAGCCTTCCTCCATTCAACTTCCTCGAACCTACCCCATTAAAGCATGTGACTTAGCCTCTTGCCTCACCCCTCTCGAACATCCACCTTCTTCCCTAGGCCATTAACCTCACCCTCACACTCCTCTATGAGAACTGCCACCACCTTCCTCATCCACATCCTCTCCCACATCAACCGACCTTTCCACTTTCATTCTCCTAAAGCCCTCCCTCTCTCTTGCTCGACCATGGACCAACCCACCTCCTCTAGCTTTTCCGACCCGCCATAGTCCTTCGCTCCTCCACCACCAGTCAGCCTCGTCCTCCCTAATAGAGTTGAATTCCTTGTTTTCATAAATGTAATAATAGGTTTGTTACACTTTAGACATACGTATATATAATTTCTTTTCAAAAGTATGATAACATATTTTTCCTAGATTTTTGTGATGATATTGGATACGGGTTTGAAAAGATATTCATGTATATCCATGTTTCATATTAATATGTATAATCTTAACCGCTCACATATATATAAATGTTCGCATCTATATATACAGTATGGTATATATGTTTGTTTTCTCCGTATTTTTTTATATAGCAATTGTTGTGTCAATTTGTTCGGTTATACATATATTTATAGTATTTATATATAATATGTTTGGATTTCAGAATTTCTTAAGATAAGGTATTATATATATATATATATATATATATATATATATATTATGTTTTAAAGTTCGAATCTATTGGTTATTTATATGAATTTACATGAGTTATATATGTAGTATTATAAGGTATGAGTTATTTATATACTGTTGGATATATATATATATATATATAAGTTTATATAAATAATAAAATATACTAGTTTATGTAAATTAATCTGTAATATATAATTTATATTTGTTTGTATTAGTAGATACACGTTTGCATAAACATGCATCTTTTAGCAGCTCATTTGTTTCATATGAAATATGTAATATACATAATTTTCATAAACCGTTATTATTTAGGTTCTTCGTTTATATTTTTTTCTTATTTACAATGATATATATATATATATTAGATTTTAAAATTTTGGGGATGATTGTTTCTATTATATATATATATATAATAAGGTAAGGGTATATGATATGTTTAAAAGTATTTACTTAAAATATTACTGGATTTTGTAATAGTTTTAATATATGTATTTTAATAAATATTGATTTTCAAAATAATATGAAGATATTTTATTTTAATATGTGATTTAAATTAAATATTGATTTAAAAATAAATATATGGATCTTATTTTAAATAGATGTTTCGAATTGATTTTTAGAATTTAGATATATGTAACATATATCTTGTTTCATCGATCTCTTTTCCATTTTAACTTACTTTCCAATGTCAATTGGCCGCAGCAAATCATAACTTGTCACTGTTTTCGCTTTTTCGTGTCCACCTTACTTCGCTTTGGAAATGCATGCCTGAATTCGTAACCCATTTCATTATCAAATCTCTCTAGCCTCGAAAGGTGAGCAATCACTCATGACTAACATTCTTATATTTATTAAATTTGATTACACTTGAAATGATAATTGAAATATGCTGTTAAATTGAATAGTTAATTTTGTAATTGCTATATATATGATATGCCATTATCTATATCTATTCACCTATGAGATATGACTCCATATCATGTTGTTTATATTTGATTTGATTTATCACCGATGATACATGCATGTTGTTTGTATGTTTTATTATTATCATATTTTTTCTTACTCTACAAGTTCCCTATTAATTTAGAATTCCCTATGCGTTGAAATGTTACATACCCGAACGATATTCTAGAATAGGGGAAAATCGCTAGTGATAAACCCAAGCGATTTTCATTTATTGTGAATTTGAGATTGCAGGTTGAAATGATATATCTCCGTAGATATTTAAATTGTGAATTGAAATGATAAATATCGGTATCACTTGACCATACGATAGAAAATTATATACGGACACCGTTGGTCTATATTTTGAAAATGATTTCCAAAGTTTTCAAAGGAAATATATAGTTTTAATAAATATTGATTTAAAAAATATATAATATGTACGAATGTCATTTTATATATGTCTAAATTTAGTTTTTTAAAATAATATGTTTTGGAAGTTTTAATTTATAAGTTAGTTTTATTTTTAAGATTATTCTTATAATTTTACTATTTTAAATATATAAAAATGGGTGTGATGAAATAAGTTAATGATAGGATTTAATTTAATAAAATTTAATTTAACTAGTATATATTATAATTAAAAATATTTATTTAAAATTTTATATTAATATTTTGAAATAGATTTATAACTTTAAGGTTGGGAAGATAAGTTAATGTTGACTTGGAATATAAATTGGTTTATAATTGAATTTAAGAAATAATTGATTTAAATTATTTGTTTTGAGATTTTGAAAAGATCTGATTATAACTTGATTTATAACTAGATTTGATAAAGAGTGACTAAATGAATATTCTCTATTCTTAATAAAATTGAGATTTAATATTTAATATCGATTTAAATATATAAATTGGGATTTAAATAAATTGTTATTAAAATGGTTAGGTGAATATTTTCCAATTTGAATAAATTTAAAGTTAAATGTTGAAATATAAATGAAATTGATACTGTAAATGTTTGAATATTTAAACTTGAATCTTTGAACTTTAAATTTGAAATGGTTAAAGTGGAATCGATTCAAATTGAATTTTTGGAATTTAAGATGATTTGAATCGATTTGTGAAATGCGAGGAAAGTTATATTTTATTATATAAGGTATTTTAATTTATAAACTATTTTAATATATATATTATTTTAATATATATATATATACATTTTAATATATAAATGATTTTACTTTATAACTAAATATATACTATTTCAATATCTAAACTGTTTAAGTCGAAAGTGTTATGATTTCAAGTATTTTAATTTCTAAAGTGCTATGATTTCAAAAAGTGTTATAGTTCCAATGGTATTATAATTTTGAATGGTGTTACGATCCTGAAATGATTTAAAGTGTAATGAACATGATATTTTGATATGAAATATAAACTATTTGAAATGAAATTACCACGGTGTGAAATAAGCATTTGGTTGTTAGAAAGACCGGGATTGGATATTGTCATACTCTCTACCAATACCGAAAACCACTTTAACAACTGTGTACATCTTGGAGATTCCAAAATGAAGTATGATGGTTTGGTGAAGGTTCTATATGGTATTTACGTATCCCTGACTCCAGTGAGTCATCTTGATATGGCTAAAACAGAAGCCATACCGGGCCATATGAGGTCATTCCTCCTATCGGACACATTTCCTCGATACCATTCTATTGCTTTTGTGATTTGATTGGGTGCACCTTTGATTTGGGAGTGTGTCACGAGGTGGGGGGTAGTAGCTGCTATGCGTTACCACCAGTCCAGATCCGCAAACGGTATACTTACACTAGCATTGCCTCGCGTGCCTTGTCACATGCCCTATCGCGCCTTCTACGAATCTGTTTTGTACCGTACCTATGTGGTGTCCTCTGTGTAGGCCTCCAATTTACGGAGGAGCGTACGACATTGTATAGACTGTATGAATATATAAAATGTGTTAAGGGGAATATGGGTAACGCCTTAACGCCATTTAATACTTTTACTTTACTAGTAGACATATTATAATAGCATATATTACTACATAGTAGATAGTTCCAAGGATCCTTAGAGGATGGAAATCCCAACCATCCTTTAATTTATTTGTATTTCAGTTGACATTTCACTTGAGTTGAATTTATTAATATAAGAATGTTAATCCCGACCTGAGTGTTTTGTGTTTTGCTTTACGCTTGGGTCAAACTGAGTGTTGTAGCATTTGAGACTCACCTTTAGAGCTTTGCTTGAAGATCCATCTATATCTATTCAGCTTTCAGCTATCCAGTTGTGTCGTTCAGACTTGTCATTTGTTTATATTCTAGAGTACATTGTATTTGGGATATTCTATTGTATTTTATTTCAAACTCTGTTATTTATATAGTAGCTTCATGAATTACTATTTATTTATTCTGCTGCTTATTTTTATATTACTCTGTGTCTATGATTCTGTGATTGATTTTACTTATGGTATATGCTGAGTTTGCCAAATATAAATGACCAATTTGATATTTGGAGAAATTCAAGTCCAACATGTGTGGATGCGAATGGCATGAAATATCAGGTCGTTACATTCTCTGTATTATTCGAGTCTTATTGGTTGCTCAGGCGGTTGAAAGTCATATTCAGTTGCTCAGGAGGTAGAAGTCATGTTCCGTTACTCAGGCGGTGTAATACCTGTTCCTCTAGGTCAAGTGAGGGCTGATAGTTAAATTCCAAAAAGAGTCTGGGACTGGAAGTAGAATGAGAAGTTTGAACCAGTATAAAAATCCCTTGTGTCATTTACTTTACTATTTACTTTTATATTTATATTCCACGCTAGTAGATAACTTAGTTAATATTCCATATTATGATCCTTAGTCACTGACATTTGGTGTCGGAGCAAGGTCATCATATAACCATAACGTGGTTATTTGATATTCGATTAATATGGAAAATAACACTAACACTAGTTGTATTGAAGGTCAATCTACTACACAACTACCACTATTTAACAGTTTGAATTATAACTATTGGTCAATCCACATGAGTATCTATATGCAAGAAAATGGATACGATACTTGGAATATCACTCAAAATGAATACACTATAACTATCATACAATATGCACAATGGTCAAACACAAAAAAATAGATGCTACTTCAAATGCAAAAGCCATGTATATGTTATTTTGTGCTTTATATAAAAATGAATTTAGTAGAGTTAGTATGTGTAAAACTGCTTATGAAATTTGGCGAATTCTTAAAGTTACACATGAAGGAACAAACAAAGGGAAATAAAGCAAGATTTCTGTGCTTAAAAATCAGTTCCAAATTTCAGAATGAAACCAGATGAAACTATAAATGACATGTATTCTAGATTCCAAGACATTTATCATTCACTAATAGCACTAGAAGAAAAATATTCGGATTTTGATATTTTCTTGAAAATTCTAAACTCTTTAATGGATGAATGGAAAAAAGTCTTGACTATTGAAAAAGCTAATGATATTTCTACCATCAAACTGAAGAATTAATAGGAAATGTCATGTTACAGTCATATGAAGTTAATTTGCAGGAAAAACGAGATCAAGCTCAAGATAAAAAGGATATAGATTTTCAGGCTGAACAAGAAGATTCGGACTCAGATGACATGGCATTTATAGCAAAGAATTTCAAAATGTTTTTGAAACTAGAAAGAACTAGAAATTCGAAAATAACAGGAGGGACAATACTTATAAACCACCAACTTCAAATCTCGAATGTTATGAATGTCATAAAAAGGGTCACATAAAGAAAGACTGCCCTGACCAAAAGAAAGACAAATACAAGAATAGGAAGGACTAGTACAAGAAGAAGCAAGCATTCTCTATTACATGGGATGATCCAGAATCATCTTCATCATCAAACAGTGACACTGACAGTGATTCCGAACAAGCCAATGTCTGCTTTATGGCTTCGACTAATGATGTAAGTGATCTTACTTTTGATGATTTAATAGAAATAAACTAAGAACTATTGGATAAACTAAAAGAAGTTAAAAGAAAGTATAAAGATGCTCTAGAACAATTAAAAGAAATGAAATAGAAGTTGATATGCTAAGAGATGAAAAGAAAATCTTAGAAGAATAACTTGTTAAAACACAGGAATCTTTGTCTAATGTTTCTTCTCAACTCACTATGCTATCAAATGAAACAGAATTGCAAAAAGAAAAGAATACGATATTGGCTTCAGAATATCATAATTTAAAATTAAATATCAAAATTCTTGAATTAAAGAATACCAGTCTCAAAACTGAGTTAGAGAATATCACTAAAAATGTATCTAATTTCAATAAAGGAAGAGAAAATCTTTCGAAGATTATAAATATTTCTCAAACTACTACTAATAAGAAAGGGTTAGGATACACAAATTCTTTAAAAACTAGTTTAAGATGAATAACCCATCATATAAAAATTTAAATTTACATAAGAATTTTGTAAAAGCAAAACCGAAACCAAAACCAAAAGTTCTCACTCAAAAGAAAGAAATTAGCAACACAAATTCTATAAAGATTCGGGCAACAAAAGTTAATAATAATTCAATCGTAAATGATTGTATTAAATCCTTTCTAAGCTTAGTTCATAATAATAAAGATTTTACTTATAAAGGGAATTCTAAACCCTCTTGGGTTTTATTTCCTAAGATCTAACTCTTAGGACCCTAATAAAAAGTGGATACCAATGTCATTCCTATATTTTTTGTAGGTACCAGCTAAGAAAAGAAGAAAGTAGAAACTTGATAGTGGCTGCATGAAACATATGACAGGAAACAAAGATATGCTGACCAACATTATCTACTCAAATGGAGGATCTCACATTCGGAGATAATTCCAAAGACTATATCATCGGCAAAGGTGATGTGAGCAATGACGGTACATCTAACTTACCTCTTATTACAAATGTTTTACTAGTTAAGAATTTAAAACATAATCTGCTTAGTATACGTCAACTATGTGATAAAGGTTTTAATATAACTTTTTTTGAAAATAAATGCAACATATTTTATCAAAATAATTATCTTATATTTGATGGAACTAGAGAAATAAATATTTACATATTAAATATGAAAGTTAATCATAACATAAATATGTCTCTAATAGCCAAAGAAAATGATCCTTGGTATAACACAAATCATTTTGTCATATAAATTTTAAAGCAGTAAGTAAATTATCTAAGAATAATTTAGTTAAAGGTTTACCAAAAATGAACTTTAAAGTAAAAAGTATATGTGACTCTTTCAATTAGGAAAAATAACAAAATCTTCTTTTAAATCAAAGAAAATAATTTCTACATTACAACCACTTGAATTATTGCATTTAAATCATTTTGGACCAACTCAAGTTCAATCTATAAGCCATAATATATATGTGTTCGCCATTGTAGATGATTTTTCTAGATTCACTTAGACAATACTGTTGAAAAATAAAAGTGACATTTTTCAAAATTTTAAAATATTTGCTAAGAGAATTCAAAATGTTAAAATTTTAAAAATTAAAAACATTCGGAACGATCACGGTGGTGAATTCGAAAATGAATCTTTTGAAAATTATATTAATAAGAAAGGAATTGTTCACAAATTTTCATTTCCTAGGACTCCATAATAAAATGGAGTTGTAGAAAGGAGAATCGGAACACTTCATGAATGTGCTAAAACATTACTAAATGAAAGTACTCTACCAAAATATTTTTGGGCGGAAGCTGCATCAACTGCTTGTTATGTTTTAAATAGATTTTCCAGTTGACCAATAACAAAGCATACCTCATATAAGATTTTTAATGGAAGACCCAATATATCATATTTTAAAGTTATTGTTTTAAAATGTTTTCTTTTAAATACATAAGACAATCTTGCTAAATTCGATCCAAAATCTGATGAAGGATTATTCATTGGATATTCAGAATGAAGCGAAACTTATAGAATTTATAACAAAAGAATTAAAGTAATCGAAGAAACAATTCATGTGTCATTCGATGAAAATTTCAAAATTAATCATAAAAACGAAGATGAAGAAATTATAACTAAATCAAATAACACCAAAGATGATTTGAAAATATTGAAAAGAACGAAAACAATAGTTTATCAAATAATAATGAAATTCAAACTCCACAAAGACTGCTAAGAAATCATCCTGTTGAAAATATCAATGGAGAAGTAAATACTAACATAAGAACTAGAAATCAACTAAATCAAATGGTTATGTAGCTTTTTTCCAAATATTGAACCCGGAAATGCTAAACAAGCCTCAGCCGATGGTTACTTGATTATAATTATGCAAGAAGAATTAAATCAATTTGAAAGTAATGACGTTTGGGACTTAGTCCATAGACCAAGTAGTCAAGCGGTTATCGGTGAAAAATGTGTTTATAAAAATAAAGCCGATGAGCAAAAAAAATTATTTGAAATAAGGCAAGGCTATTTTCTCAAGGTTACAATCAAGAAGAAGGAATAGACTGTGATGAAACATTTGCTCATGTAGCTCGTCTAGAAGCTATACGTATTTTATTAGCTTATGCATGTTTTAATAATTTTAAACTATATCAAATGGATGTAAAAAGTGACTTTTTAAATAGATTTATAAAAGAAAAGGTATATGTAGAAGAACCACCTTTATTTACATAAGAAAAATATCCTGATCATGTTTGTAAATTAAAAAAAGTTTTATACGGATTAAAACAGGCACCTGTGCTTGGTATGTCCATCTTAAAACTTATTAAATTACTTCTGGATTTAAAATTGGAAAAGTAGATCAAACTTTGTTTATAAAACAAGATAAAATGGTATTTTAATAATACATAAAAATATACAGATTACATTATTTTTGGTTCAACAAATGAAAAATTATGGCAAGAATTTTCAAATATTATGATAAGAGAATTTGAGATATCTCACATGGGATAACTTTCATATTTTCTTGGTTTACAAATTAAACAGTTAAATAACGTAATTTTCATTAATTAAGAAAAATACTTTAATAATCTTATAAAATGATTTAGTATGGAAAACACTTCTGCTAAACCGACTCCTATGAGTACTACTGTAACGACCCGATTTTTCGACGCCCAAAAATCGACATCAATACGTCCACTGTATTAATTTCCGAACAATCGAATGACGGAAAACCGAACCATTAGGGTTAAAGAAGAAGGAGGTAGAAAAAAATAGGAATCAATATCAGAATCTCGTAATCGCAGCGGAACAATATATAACAGATAAATGACCAATTTATTTAAAACAAAAGAATTATATCTGCTTTCTATATTACATCATCAGAGTACATTACAATCAACATCACAATTCGGGATGGTTATAATATCTTGTGCTTCCAAAACTGAATATATAGCTTACACTGAACAGCGGAAATATAATCTACGAAAATATGCCTCGCCATCCGGCTCGTCTCCTGAGCTCCATAGCAGTCCATCTAGAATCTGTATTCTATAATACTCGGTCTGACCCGAGCATTATAGTTAAATAACACCCAAGTCAGTTTGAAAACCAGCATGAAAAACACACTCAATTGGATTATTAAAGTTTTCAAAATCCTTTGAAATAAAAGGTATCTCGTAAGACCACGTCACAAATAAACATGCCGGGTTTTTACCTTACGATAACCAAAAATTTCTTATAAAATCCTCTGATATTATAGTAGTGTCTATATACAAATACTTATTCAAATAGCCGTAATGGTTACATTATTAAATTCCAGCTACTAGCCACAAAGTGGGTTCTACATACAAAAACTATAATGGCATGCAGGGAGAATGGATTTCCATCAATGGCAAGGCTACTAGGGTACCGCCCGTCACAGTACGTGGTCTTGATCACCGTACGGAGGATCCACCCTGATCCCCTCACTACAAGATCATAGCTACCCCTTACTAGATATTCCGAATAAGTTCACTTGGGATCAGCAACCGCCCACATAGTCGAAATAAAAGGGACATCTAGACAGGGGTGACCTTACCCTAATTGGTTGCTAGCCACTTAGCCTTGTATGCACCTCCCTTGTTTTAGCCATTCCTAGTTGATGAGGCTTGAGGCTATGCGTTACCTTTTAGCACACATTCACTTAGAATGCTCATCATCCTCCTAACAATGTTCTGAAAGCATTCGTGCATACAAGTCCGTTCTAGGTTCGAACGGAACCGAAGGCACTACTCCTACTACATCCATTTTGGAATCACCCTCCGGATTAGTAGCAATTAGCCCTTGCACTTCATTAATCCATCTTCGACTTCAAACTCTTGTCTTCCTCACGAAAACGTCCAAACCAGATCGAACTGTTTTTCGGAAAATTAATCCCGATTCCGGTCTCTTCGAAACGATGAATGCATTGGCCAATATTGATAGTCGGTTATTTAACTATCAAACAACATTCAAAAACAACCATCAGATTTAAATAATTTCCTAAACTATTTATTATTCAAAAATATCTTCGCTGGATATTTTCCATACTTTAACCCTTTGAAAATAGTTTCAAACCATCATTCTCTCATGGAATAAATTTCCCAAATATTATTTGTTCTACTGAAAATCACCAAGTCCAGATACTTTAGATTTTAAAATAATTTAAATCACTTTATTCTAAAATATACTTTAAAATATTTAAATTAAAACCACTTAAACACTTTATTCAAAAATGTATACTTTAAAAATATTTAAAATAAAATTACTTTATAAAATATAAAACTAATTTTAAAATAAAAGTTAAGCCAAACTAAATTTAAAATAAAAGTTATGAAATTCAATACAAGTTTTCAAATAAAACTTTCACCAAACTATCTTTAAAATAAAACTATTTTATAAAATATAAATATTAACAATTATCCTTAAAATCATAATACTAGTCAAACCTTTCAATTAATTACTCCTATAATTAATTTAAATAAATGTTTACTTTTAAAATTTAAACAACTTAAATAATAATTTCTTAAAAACATTCCTTGAAACAATCTTGAAAACTTTTAACTTACACTAAAAATCAGCTTTGAAAAACGTACTTGGCTTTTTAGGGAAATACACTTCTCTTCCACACCTTTTAAAAATAATCCACTATTAATTTTTAAAATAAATTACTCATTCCTTTATAAGTTCCAATCGTGAATTTATACTTTCAAATATTCCCTAATATCTTATTTCGCTTAATAAACCCAGTTTATAAATTCCATAGTCTCACTCCTTTTAAGTCACAGCTTTAAACACTTTATCAATTTCCAAATCGATTTCCAAATTTACTCGATTTTAAAATAAATTCCTTTACTTCTCAATTTTATTTCCAAACATATTAACTTCAGATTTTACTTCTTAATTATGATTTAAAATCTTATTTAACTGAAAATACAAATTTCATACTTTTCCAAATTCCTTCTTTATCCTTTTCAATAAATTTAATCCATGAATTTTAAAATAAATTCTTTATTCCCTTAAATAATATTACTTAAGTTTTAAAATTCACTATTTCCCCTTTTATTCAAAATCTCCTTTCCCATATCGGAATTTATTTGCTAGAATTTAAAAATCACTATTATTCTTTCCCAATTCATTCTTTAATTTATTCAAATTCTCTATAATTATTTTACTTAAAAATTCTCTCTTTTATTTTCTCATTAAATATCCAATCTATATATTTTTGATAACTCAGTATACCCAAACATATTCAATCAAACCATAACATCCAATATTTTCAATCACCAATATAATCTATCTTAGATTATCAAATAAATCATATCATAGAATATTAAAACAATCTGAATATTTTGAGGAATCCAGTTGGATCCTTCTAACTTGTTTCCCTGCATCCACAGTTGTTAGCACAATATAAAAATACCAATCCCACTGCGAGGTGGGATGTCGCGATATATGGGGTCATATCATCTCATCCGCTATTATGTGGCGTATAGGGTCTCATTCGCTATATAATGCGAGAAACCAATCACTCCAATATATATTATATACTACTATATATTTATACTATCACATCAAGTGATTTAAATCCATCAACCAATAATTTAAATTAACAATTTAAATTTACCAGAAATTCGAGATGAGTGAGATTAACTCACCTTTTATTTTGCTGTATGCAATCCATTCCAAACTGGCTTGTTTCCATGATTTTAAACCTTATATAAACATTATACAATTTATTAATATTTTAGTTGACTTAAAAATCAATTTCCATATAATAATTTTAATTGACAAATGATATGTTTAAACTATTAATTTCCCTTTGAAACTATATATACTCTAATAAAAATAAGTTATAGATTTGCAAAAATCTACTTTTATAAATGTAACGACCCGTATTTTACGTGTCGATAAATCGTGGAATTTACAGGTCGTTAGTATTGTTTATGTTGTCTCTAGCATGAGTCGAATGGGGAGTTAACTCATGTGTAGTGCTGAGTCGTGACCGACTTATAGGCTTAGCCGAGTTAAGGGGTAGACGACCTAAAGCTTGGGTCGTGATGGCCGGGTTAGTAAGGCTAACGTATTACCGAGTTAAAGGGTCACCGAGTTAAGATGGTGGCCGACCTATAGTTATTGGCCAACTTGAGTAATGGACCGACCCAAGGAGGCTACCGACTTAGGCAGTGGGCGAGTTAAGACTTTGGAGCGACCTAGTAGTTAGCCGAGAGTTGCCGACTTAATGAGAGGAGATAGGTCGGTGGAGCGACATTATGAAGTTAGGTCGGCTATTCCGTGTCTAGTTAGGTTGCATAAGTGTTAAGTCGGCAGTGTGTGTTGAGTCGTTGGGTCGGCACTTGTATTAAGTCATAAGTTGGCTAGGTGTTAGGGCAGACCATAGTGTTAGGTCGGTATGTGCTTTAGGTCGGCATCTCGTTAAGCCGATAGGTCGCGCAGTTGCATTGTGTTAGGTCGTGTGCGTGCTTTGCCGTGTGTGTGTGTTGAGTCGTACGGTCGGCTTTGTAGTTAGGTCGGCCATGGGGATAAGTCGGCGAGAGTGTTAGGTTGGCAAGTGATAGGTCGGGGACGACCTAAGGGGCGGCCGACTTAAGGGTGATTTCAGCCTATAAATAGAGGGCTTTGGCTCACTTTTTGGCACCGGTTTTTGAAGCAACGAAGTGCTGCCATTTTGGGAACTCGACTACAACATTTCTTCATCTTCTTTTCTCCATTCCAATCTAATTCTAACATCCATCCAAGATCGAAGATCGAGATTGAAGATCCAAGAGACAAAATTGAAGATCTTCATCCAACGAAGCTAGATTTCATCGTTTTAAGCGAGATTTCGTCGGATCAAGCCTTGATCTTCGCTGTCCAGATCTGAAGTGTTTAGTTTTTGAGGTGTTTAGGTGATTTGGTGAGTGGTAGTTATCTCTCACGCGGACCCAAAGGAGTATATTGGATTGGTGGTTTGTTGGAATGTTGTAGATAGTGATTTTGTGCATTTTCCTTAAATCCAAGTATAGATCCATTGTTTGTGAAGATGTTTACCTATGCAAGCTCATTTATTAAGTTATAGAAACAAAACCCATGTTTTGTATTTGCTAGATCTATGCTAAAAACCCATGATTCATGTATGTTAGTTCTATGCTCAATTATTTACGAAATTGCCATTGTAGTTATGAATGCCTAATTAAATCTTGATTGAATACTTATTTGTTTGGATTAATGTTTGCCTTGATTGATTGTTGTGAATGATCTATCTAGTTGATAGATTTGGACAAGTATGGTCAAAGATGATTCAAAAGCTACAGAAGAGGCTCTTGAATGGTGAAAGCTGCTAAAAGCATATGTGGCGGATGTGGAAGCTCATATGTATGGATTGAATGATGTTGAGATGGAACTTTGCCATGATGCGATGAGGCAAACCATGTTGTTGAGTTGAGACTTTGCTATGGTGTAATAAAGCGAGGTATGATGTGATGGAGACTTAGCGTAATCCAGGCAGGGATCATTCCAAGCATGTTGATAACTCGAGGGATGGTTCGAGTTGGTTAATAATGGGTTGCTCGAGAGGTAGCTTGAGCTAGTATGAGGATAGTCGTCAAGGAGGATGACTAGGAGGCTTGGATCTCATCGTTGTTGAAGGTTCTAGCATGCTCAAAAGCAAGAGTACATGGGGTGCCCATAACGACTACAGGTAGGTAGTCGGGACAACCAAAAGACTACAGGTAGGTAGTCGAGTACTCTGGGCAAAGTAGATAAGTCCTAGGCACAAGGCAGTGTGCGGAGTTATGTCTGGAACCGGGGTTACCATTAGCCCTTGACGGATGGTCATTTAATCAACGGTGAAATCGAAGCAAGGATAACAGTGATAGCCAGAGTCATGGATGTTTGGACGATTGGTTGTATCATCATTCGGTCTCAAGAGCGGTATTTTCTAGGTGCTTATCTGATCTTGGTTTAGGCCTTGGGGGTTTGTATTTGGAAAACATCGCCCTTGACTCGAGTGATTATTGCTTTACCTTAATTGTCTGCTGTGTTATGCTTACTTCTCCTTGGTGTGTGTCTGGGGGCTATCACTGTAGAAAGAGGTGGAGTGGGATGATTTGGTTCCTATTCCTTTTATCCTTTATGCTCTTTTGGTATGTTTGATAGTTGATTTACTGCTCACTAAGACTTTGTCTGACTCAAGGTTTTATGTCTCCTCTTATTACCTTGGGCTGTTCATCCATGTTGGGATGGGCAGACTAGGTAGCAGGTGACAGGTGCTGTTCTTAGAGATCTACGCTGATGATGACGAAGACGAGCAGGAGGCTTTGCATACTAGTTTTCTTACTATATGTACTGGGTGTTCCGCTGTTATATCTGATTGAGTGTTGTAGTGAGGCTTTGATGTATGGATGATTCATGTTTGTATAAATCTACTTACGATGCTTATATGATGATTTTTCTGTTATGGAGCTTCACTATATATTTCTCTATTGTATTTAATCCAAGCGCTGTGAGTTGTACGATAGAGGTTGCTGTTTTATTTTACCCTGACTATCGTCCATGACTACCTGGCACGCCTTTCAGCGCACTATTCCATTGTTTTGGTGCGGGAGTCATGGGCGGTCGTCACAATAAATTCCTCAAACGTTTTAAAATCCCTATATATATTTACTGTTTATCTATGTATACATATTTAAATTAACTAGTAAGTTAAAGTCTGTATAACTTTATATCAGATTAAATTTAAAAACATAACTGCTTAATATTTTAATGTAACCTATCTGCATTATTTTTTTCTCAATTTATAAATATTTTATTTTAATTAAAAAAGAAAAACACCTTACTGCTTCTCACCACTCGCGCTCCCCACGATCTCCGAGCTTGTCTCCTCAATGCGAACGCCATCGCGCTGTGCCACACTAATCTCAAGCCACCTAAATCATGATGCTTCCAAACCCTTGAACGAAATTATGGCCAAGCCTCGACGATCAGACGCCATCAACAACACGGTCTCAACTCTCGAGCCCTTGATTCTACCCCAAGTCACAAACCTATTTCTATGCCGCTGCAAGCTTCCATCTCCACCCAGCCAACATCGCCTTACGCGCTCGAGCGATCACCCCATCCCATAGAAAATTGACAAACTCCTCCGGTCGATTAAACAACCCTCTCTCCCTTTACTCAATTTTAAATTGACAACGAATTCTTTTTTTGTAGGTGTAAGCTTGATTTGAAATAATTTGGGAATAGAGGAAGAAAGAGGGACGAACGAAGCAGAGGAACTGAATTCAATTTTTTATTTTTTTATTTTAATGAAGATGAGTAACTACTAACTTTTATTTTTTAAATTTCCTGTACGTGTCTGCTCTTGCCACGATGTTTCATTGTAAATTTTATTATTTATGTTTAAATTTAAATTCAAATTCAGATCGTCTCGTTTATCGCAACTATGTAACAGTTCAATTTTCGACTTTCGAAAGTGGACATCAATATGTCCACTGTATCAAATGCCAGAAAACCGAACAGTTAGGGTTAAAGATGAAGAAGATAGATGAAACAGAAACAATAATAGAATCTCACATTTTGTAGCGGAACAACATATAATAGATAAATGAATATCTTTAAATCAAAGAACTATAGCAGTTTTACATACATCACGTTAACAGAGTTTACAACGACACCATTCAACACTAGGCATTTACAACAACCAATCCATATTAAAACTGAACTTGCAGCAATCCCAACACAGCGGATAATACATAGTATAATGATACGTCTTTCCATCCAGCTTGCCTCCTGATCTCCATAGCAACTTCTTGACTTTGCTCCCAAATAACTAATAACCTGACTCTAGACTGTCCGTGTGGAAAATTGTGGGCACCTAGAGTTTAGAAAGGGAACAATAGACTCCAGGTCAATCATGGGACTGGTGTGTGATCTCAAAAATAGTTATTTTCACAAAGAAAGGAAAAGAAATCCGCTATGCTTTTGGAAAATGTAACTACCATAGGGCCTCCTCGCACACACAAAATGCAAGCGCACAATTGGAGGAGGTTTCTCTTTATGATAGTCAAACATGCTTGATATGCAAAATCTACTTAAATATTATTATTAGTGCAAAGTGGAAAACATTTGCAAGTATAATATTAATCTTAGCCAGCATACGTACCATTATAGTATGCCTACTATAGCTACTATATTAGATGGCAGGTTCTACAACTAAAACCGTACAAGGCGCGTGTTGGTGATTCGATTTCCAACAAATGGTTAGGCTAAGGAACTTCTTTTTGCAACATGGGTACGCCTCTGGAGGGACGCCCCGAGAACTTAACCAGCTCTCTGCCAACACAAGGCTGGGTTACCTCTGTAACTAGGTAACTTCTACACGAGTATGCCATCCCCTGCTTGTTTGCGACCTTTGCCCGAGGATCCTCAACCACAAAGCAACAACCACAAAGTATAATAAATTTGCAGCAACCACATAAGTTAAATATCTGGGCTCCATACCATGATATAACACTTTTCTAGAAGGAAATGACATATCCTCAAGGGACGCAAACCCCAAATAACCTTGCTTCATCTTTCATGTTTTGACTATTCTGGGTTGTGAGGTCCGATGAGGTCTCATCCACAAAGCTATACTTTTCACAAAGCCATGCTTCGATCAACAAATGATCAGCAGCACTTCGTATGCCACATTACCAATTTGGGAATATATCACTAGTAACCATCAACTACATAATCTCTAAGTTTGTACGTCTCAGAGAAGGGTGTTAAGCTAAGAGAATAAATTCTCCACCACCAATAGAAATGTATTTGATAGAAACCAGCTTTACATCTCAAAGTGTAACGTCAGACACACATCCATACAAGTCCGTTCCGAGATCGAACGGAACTGAAGGCACTTCCAAAGAAGCCCTTGAAAATCCGGATATTCACTAATCACGTCTGGACTCCTCATCACAAAGGGTGATAAAATCTCTATACCGAAGCAACCCGGTGCAGAGACATTCGATAGGTAATCTTTTTGCTTTCGAAAATACGCGGTCTTCAACACCATCTTCAAATGAAATCTCATTTCGTCATATCATTATTCGGAATGGGTTTTATGACACAAAGTCCTCTCTCGGCTAATCCGAATAACGAGCGCTCATTTAAAAAAAATAAGTGTTACATTCAGATTTCAAGCAAATCACAACAAATTTCCACTTTGATCTTTTGAATAAAAGATCCAACACAAAGATTCGATGTGATTTTCGAATATCCATTTGGAATATGACCCCAGGTAGCATCGAAATTCAAATGCCATTTAAAGGCCAATATTGATGGTCGGTTATTTAACTATCAATCAACATTCATTACAATCACTGGATTGAAATAATTTTTCCCCAAACTATTTATTTTAAAAAAATATCTTCGCAAAATATAATTTTAACACTTCAACCATTTGAAAAAAAATTCAAATCACTTCTCATAATTCAATCCTTTGAAACAAATTTCAAATCATTTTCCACATTTAAAGTGATTTGAAACGAATTTTAAATCACTTTTCCTTACACGGAATATATTCCCAAAGATTTATTCATTTCCACTGAAAATCTGCCGAGTTCAAATATTTGAAAAATAATTTAAAACACTTATCAAAATATTCTTGGAAACATTTAAAATAAAAATATTTTAAAAACTTGCTTAAATATTGGTTATGAAATTTTATACTAATATCTCGTATAAATCTTAAGCCAAAATAATTTTAAAATAAAATTATTAGATAGAGTGTAATTATTTAAATAACTATTTTCTAATCAAATATCAATTAAATCTTTAAATAATCACTTCTATAATTAATTAAACAAATATTTTCTTTAAATATTTTAAAACAACTTGAGAAAATAATTTCTGCAAAAAATCCTTTTAAAATCAACTTTATAACTTTTAATTTATATTTGAAAGCTAACTTTAAAACATACTCAGCTTTCCAGGGAAAATACACTTCCCATATAAAATTGGTTCATTCAAATCAATTTATAAATCTTTCTTGATTTATTTTAAATTAATGTTCCAAATCCGTAAATTTCCTTTCACACATTAAAAATAAACTAATATATATTTTTAAAATAAATTTCCCTTTCTTTTATAAAATTCCCATTGTGAATTTAAATTTTCAAATGTCCACAAATATATGATTTTCAAATCGATTCGCAAATATTCACTTTCAATACCAAATCAATTTTCAAATTGATTTCCAAATTTATTTCAAATACAAATCAAATCCCAAATTGATTTTCCAATCATTTATTTCAAACACTAAATCGATTTCAGAATTGATTTTCCAAAATTTATTTTTAAACACCAAATCAATTCCAAATCGGTTTCCCAAAGATTTATTTTCAAACACCGAATCAAATTCCAAATTGATTTCCATATTTATTTCAAATACCAAATCAAATCCCAAATTGATTTTCTTTTAAAATAAATTCCTTTATTTCTTCCAAACTATTTAATATCTATATTTTAAATAAATTCTTCAACCTTTGAATAATTTTACCTGAAATCCATTTATTAAGCCTTTTTCCATATTTTGGAATTTTATTCAATAGGATTCAGAAATAAAACTTTATCCTTTTAAAATTCCTTCTTTTAAATTTATCCAATTCTCCAAAATAAATTTTACTATAAATTTTCAACTTGAATTCCAAAAATCCAATTTTATTTATTTCCGGTATCCTACGATACCAAAATATATTCGGCTATACTATAGCCATCAACGACTTCAATCACAAATATAATCGTACACAGATTATAAATAATCAGCACACAACATATGAAAAAATTCAAATATTTGAGGAATTCTGTTGGATCCCTCCAACCCGTTTCCCTGCATCCACAGATGTTAGCATAACAATTAAATACCAATTCCACTTCGAGGTGGAATATCACAGTATATGGGATTTTATATAATATCATCCACTATTATGCGGCGCATAGGGTCTCATCCACTATATAATGTGGGAAATCAATCAATCCAAATACATATATAATACCAATTCCACTTCGAGGTGGAATATCGCGGTATATGGGTTTAATATAATATCATCCGCTATTATGCGGCGCATAGGGTCTAATCAATATAACTAATAATAATTTATCATCCAAGCACGCAATCAACAATTTAAAATTTAATTATTTGAAATTAAATCATAAAAATCTGATTGAGTGAGAAGATCTCACCTTTGATTACGCATGCAACCCATTTCCATTCCTATTTTGATTTCACGATTTTTGAACCTTGTATAAACAATTATAAAGTTGATTAATATTCAAAATAAATCGAATAATAAATTTCTATTTAATAAATTGTATTTTATCTAACAATTTAATTTCCTACTAATTTTCTTTTAATAAAATATTTAAACCAAACAAATAATAAATTTCCATTTAAATAAATTTATTAACTAATTATTTAGTTAAACTATTAATTTCCTTTTTAAACAAATTAATCAACTAATAATTTAGTTTAAACCAAATTTTTTTTTCCTTTTAAAAATATTTTTAGTAACTAAAAATAATTAAATAGGTTAACTAATTAATTTAACCACTAGAGTTTGTTGTTTAAAAACAAACTATTTAATTTACCTGATAATTTTCCCTTTTTTAAAAAATTTATATATACGCTTATGAAAATAAATTTTAAAAATTTAACCTGTATAAATTCCTCAATACTTAAAATTCCTTTTTTACTTGTGTATGCAGATTTTAAAAGCAGAAATATTTTTATATTTTACTGTGAAACTAAAATCTCATATATATAAAATTTTCTATTTACTATAGGAAACTTTTCATCTTCTATTAAAAATTTGATTTAAATTTATTTATTTATTTTCTTGTTTTCTTGCAACATGTGTGTATATATTTATAATTAAAAAATTAAAAAAATACCTAAAGACTTTGAATCGAGCCCCCAATGACGCCACCACAACGCGAATCCACTCGCCTTGTCTTCATTGCCAGAGCTCAAGCTCGCCCTAACTCGAAATTGCTTGAAGCCCTAAACTACGAACGACCATCTATCTGCTTTGGCCCCGACCCCTCACGATGCCGCATCCCTTTTCGATACGAAATTGAAATTAATGTCGTCACTTTGTTTGATTTGAAAAGAGGAGGAGGGGATCAATTTGCTTAATTAGTTCGACCGATTTTTTATTTGAATTTTGCTTTCGAGTTGAAGAGAAATTTGGCCATTATAAATTTCTATTTGAATGAAATCATTTTATTTGAACGAAGTGATTTCATTTTCGTTTTTTTTATATTTTGATCGAGAGAAAACAAATTCAACACGTGTTAATAATTCCTACCAAGTGTTAGAAGAAACATGCAACCTTTTTATGCAGGGTCCTATCACAAAAATTTAAATGCAATAATCTCATTTAAATTTGAATTTAAAATTTAAATTTAAAATTTAAATTCAAATTGTCACAATTACGCAACTCAAATTTTTAAACTCCTATCGAGGCGTGCCGGTAGGCATTTGTAATGTTAAACCCCTATTTCGAAAGCAATGGAAAAGGTTTAGAGTCCAAATTCGATCAAATGGAGAAGATAGCTTTTTGAACCCAGTTATTTAATTAATTTATCGATTGAATTTTCAGTGCGTTTTCTTATCGTACGGCCAAACGATCACTACAAACACCATGAAAATTGAAATTCGATAATAACACAATATTACAGATCCAATGGAACTGGTTTCTTCGAAATTCGAGACCGTGCCTCCGAAGGCTATTTTTAAATATCAATTTAAACGATATAAATTTCAAAACTGAATAAAACATTTCCAAATCCTATTCTGAACCTTCCACTATCTTTAGTATTCTCAGTAAAAAAATTCTATCCATTAAATATTTTTAACTGGCTTAAAATCAAGATTCAACATTTTTGCCCAACTTCAGTAAATTAAATTCAATAATTTAATTGCCAAATCCAAAGTTATATCTGAAATCCAAGTTAAATTGACTTCCAAATATTTCAAATCAACTAAATATTTTCAAATTTCAAATGTCAAAATTTTGGGCCGTAACATTCTTCCCCCCTTAAAAGAATTTCATCCCGAAATTACTAGTTAAGAAGAATGATCCTTAACCCGTTCATCTTTTTTGCAAAACCAAACAGTTTTATCAATAATTTGCCAAAACAAATCTTTTTATTAAAGATCCATTATCACTTCAACTAATTTTCGAAAATCTTCCATAGCTTCCAAACAATATTATTCTCTTAACAATTCAAATTTTAAATTTAAATTTCAAATTATCCAACATTTCTTAAAAATTTTCTAACTCCCCAAATTTTCAAAAAATTTCGCAAGCGTCTCCTTTGCGTGGCTAGCTCGGTGCGACTACACAATGGCACCATGGGCCCCCATATTTCAAAAGAAAACGAAAAGCCAAGCAGCTAGGTAAGAAAGTCATCAAATTTCATACTGAAATTTAAATACATACCTTTGTCGAGCAATTAAATTTATCTTCTAAAATCAAATCCCAATTCCTTTTCCTTGATAATACCTGTATGCTATTGCACAACCATTTATAATTTCTACATTCAAAAATCATTTTGCAAATTCCATTACAAAAGTTTCGATATATATTACATTCAAATCCATACAATGCACACATATCATTCGTACGCAATACAAAATTCGATCGCTCACTCGATCACACAACTATACTTCCAAACTAGTATCGTCCGCCAGACTTCCTAGTGCGGACTCAGATCTGGTTTCTTGATCAGAAACTGTTATTCTCGTTGCATAGCCATAAACTATGATAGAGAATTTTCAGAATCAACCAAAAATCCATATCCAGGTTCGTCGTTGAAAATCAAGTGAAAAATCCTAATTCGGATCGATATAACTATCTCGAAATTCTATGCTCGAATTCTGGATCAAATCATTATGCGAATGAAATAATATATGTACATCATACATATTCATTTCTCAATTGATTGTTAGCTTTATGAATTTTCTTTTATTCACATTTGATTTTCATTTCTATACACTTATTTGCAATTACCTTTTCTCAATTTTCTAGTTTAACCTTCATTCACCTATTAACTTTGTATATTTCCAATATCAAATTTTCTTAAGAATCACATCATTCATTTCTTAAGTTTAATGCAATATTCCATATATTTCCTATATTTATTTTCAATTCACCATTTCGGTTAATATATACTTATATTTAAACTGGATTTCAAATTCCAAATGAATTCAATTTACCTTTCATTTATAATTATTGAATTCAATTTATTTCAAACCATATTTATTCTAGCATTCCTTCAATTAGTTTCACTTACTAACTTTATTTCAATACTTCGCTTTGTTTATCACAAATCAAATTCAATTCCAATTCTAGTTCTATTTGCTTACAAATTCGAAATGGATTTCAATCACTTAATTTTCAATTTCATTTACTTGCAATGTTAATTTATTTATTCATTCACAGTTTTATTTTCCACCTTAATAAGTTTTATTTCATAACTATTTTTATCAAATTCCAGAGTCTTTCCAACATTACAAAATTATTTTTTAAATCAATTCAAATTACCTTTTGAATTTCCAAAACCAAAAACCCAGTTTTCCAAACAATTTCAATTTTCAAATAATTTGGCAGCAATTCCTCTCCTGGAAACTCAAAAATGAAAACCGATGATGTTGCGATCATCATCGGAATTTGTTTCCAGCGACCGAAAAGAGTTTAGTGCTTTTACCCTTCCAAACCATTTTTCCAAAACCTTTGAAAACCATTTCCAAACTCAAAAGGGATTTAATTTCCAAATTTTCCAAATTTCAAATCATTTCAAAAGCATTTCCAAATATTCCTTTGGAATTTTGTTGCGAACTATAAATCACATTTACAATTTTATATTTACAAATCCCAATTACATAGGAATTTATATTCTTAGTTATGATTTTAGTTTCTTATTTCAATAATCAATGATAATAATTTAATATTATCACTTCCTAACATCCAAGCATCCATTTATTATAATAATTTCAAAAATTATTTCCTTTTATATATGAAAATGATTTAGGTAGAATTATTTCATTTACCCTATTTTAAAACAATATCGTGGCGAATTGTTCTGTACAAGTGTTTAGAGATCTCTATCAATAGAGTTGTACAGACTATACCAACCAGGACCATATACCACTCAACAAACCAAATATCACAATATAAAACAATTTTTTATATTCACTAACAAATACGCACGCATATCTACTACTACACTCAAACTTATTCTAGAGTACTACTGACTCTATCTCTAATGAGCAATCCCCACCAGAGCCAAGGTTGTCGCTTAACCAAATGCTCTGATACTAAAATATAACGGTCCAATTTTTCGACTTCCGAAAGTCGACATCAATACGCCCACTATATCAAATGCCGCACAGTCGATTGCCAGAAAACCAAATCGTTATGGTTAAAGAAGAAGAAGACAGAAAAAGAAACAGAAACAATAACAGTATCTCACATTTCACAGCGAAACAACATATAATAGATAAATGAATATCTTTAAATCAAAGAACTATATCAGTTTTACATACATCACATTAACAGAGTTTACAACGATACCATTCAACACTAGGCATTTACAACAACCAATCCATATTAAAACTGAACTTGCAGCAATCCCAACGCAATGAATACTACATAGTATAATGATACGTCTTGCCATCCAGCTTGCCTTTTGATCTCCACGGCAACTTCTTGACTTCGCTCCTAAATAACTGATAACTTGACTCTAGACTGCTCGTGTGGAAAATTATGGGCATCCAGAGTTTAGAAAGGGAACAATAAACCCCAGATCAGTCATGGGACTGGTGTGAGATCTTAAAAACAATTATTTTCACAGAGAAAGGAAAAGAAATCTACCATGCTTTTTGGAAAATGAAACTACCATAAGGCCTCCTCGCACACACATAATGCAAGCGCACAATTGGAGGAGATTTCTCCTTATGCTAGTCAAATATGTTTGATACGCAAAATCTCTTTAAATATTATTATTAGTGCATAGTGGAAAACATTTGCAAGTATAATATTAACCTTAGCCAGAAAATGTACCATTATAGTAAGCCTACTATAGCTACCATATTAGATGGCACGTTCTACAACTAAAACCGTACAAGGCGTGTATTGGTGATTGGATTTCCTACAAATGGTCAGGCTAAGGAACTTCCTATTGCCACATGGGTACGCCTCTGGAGGGACACCCCGAGAACTTAACCAGCTCTCTGCCAACACAAGGTCGGGTTACCTCTGTAACAAGGTAACTACTACACGAGTATGTCGTACCCTGGTCGTTTGCGACCTTCATCCGAGGATCCTCAGCCGCAAAGCAACAAGCATAAAGTGTAATAAATTTGCAGCAACCACATAGGATAAATATCTGGGCCCCATACCATGATACAACCCTTTTCCAGAAGGAAATGACATACCCTCAGGGGGCGCTACCCCAAAATGACCTTGCCGAATCCTTCCTGTTTTGACCATTCCGGGCTGTGAGGTCCGACGAAGTCTCATCCACAAAGCTATACTTTTCACAAAGCCATGCTTCGATCAACAAATGATCAGTAGCACTTCGTATGCCACATTACCAATTTGGGAATATATCACTAGTGACCATCAACTACATAACCTCCTAGTTCGTACGTTTCAGAGAAGGGTGTTAAGCTAAGAGAATAAATTCTCCGACACCAAAATGTTTTTGATAGAAACGACCTTTTACATTTCAAAGTGTAACGTCAGACACACATCCATACAAGTCCGTTCCGGATCGAACGAAACCGAAGGCATTTCCAAAGAAGCCCTTGCAAATCCGGATATTCACTAATCACGTCCGAACTCCCCATCACAAAGGGTGATAAAATCTCTATACCGGAGCAACCCGGTGCAAAGACATTCGATGGGTAATCCTTTCGCTTTCGAAAATACCTAGTCTTCAACACCATCTTCAAATGCAATCTCATTTCATCGTATCATTATTCGGAATGGATTTTATAACACAAAGTCATCTCCCGGCTAATCCGAATAACAAGCGCTTATTTAAAAAAAAATAAGTGTTACATTCAGATTTCAAGCAAACCACAACAAATTTCCACTTTGATCTTTCAAATAAAAGATCCAACACAAAGATTCGATGTGGTTTTCGAATATCCATTTGAAATCCGACCCCCAGCCGCATTGAAATTCAAATGCCATTTAAAGGCCAATATTGAAAGTCGGTTATTTAACTATCTATCAACATTCACAACAATCACTGGATTTAAATAATTTTTCCCCAATTATTTATTTTCAAAATATCTTCGCAAGATATAATTTTAACACTTCAACCATTTGAAAACAAATTTCAAATCACTTCCCACAATTAAATCTTTTGAAACAAATTTCAAACCAATTTCCACATTTCAATTCTTTGAAAACAAATTTCAAATCACTTTTCCTTACGCGGAATATATTCCCAAATATTTATTCATTTCCACTGCAAATCTGCCGAGTTCAAATATTTTAAAAATAATTTAAACACTTATCCAAAATATACTTGGAAATATTTAAAATAACGCTATTTTAAACACTTGCTTAAATAATGGTTATGAATTTTATACTAATATCTCGTATAAATCTTAAGCCTAAAATAATTTTAAAATAAAATTATTAGATATAGTGTAATTATTTCAATAACCATTTTCTAATCAAATATCAATTAAATCTTTAAATAATCACTTCTATAATTAATTAAACAAATCTTTACTTTAAAGATTTTCAAAACAACTTAAGAAAATACTTTCCCCAAAACATCCTTTTAAAATCAACTTTAGAATTTTTAATTTATATTTGAAAGCTACTTTAAAACATACTCGGCTTTCCAGGGAAAATCACTTCCCATTTCAAAATGGTTCATTCAAATCAATTTATAAATCTTTCTTGATTTATTTTAAATTTACGTTCCGAATCCATAAATTTCCTTTCACGCTTTAAAAATAAACTAATATTTATTTTTAAAACCAATTTCCCTTTCTTTTATAAAATTCCCATTGTGAATTTAAATTTTCAAATATCCACTGATATACGATTTTCAAATCGATTCTCAAATATTCACTTTCAACACCAAATCAATTTTCAAATTGATTTCCTAATTTATTTCAAATACCAAATCAAATCCCAAATGGATTTTCCAAACATTTGTTTCAAACACTAAATCAATTTCAGAATTGATTTCCAAAATTTATTTTTAAACACCAAATCAATTCCAAATCGGTTTCCCAAAGATTTGTTTTCAAACACCAAATCAAATTCCAAATTGATTTCCAAATTTAATTCAAATATCAAATCAAATCCCAAGTTGATTTTCTTATAAAAGAAATTCCTTTATTTCTTCCAAACTATTTAAAATCCGTATTTTAAATAAATTCTTCAACCTTTGAATAATATTACCCGCAATCCATTTATTAAGCTTTTTTCCCACATTTTGGAATTTTATTCAATAGGATTTAAAATAAAACTTTATCCTTTTAAAATTCCTTCTTTTAAATTTATCAAATTCTCAAAAATAATTTTTCTGTAAATTTTCAACTTGAATTTCAAAAATCCAATTATATTTATTTCCGGTATTCTACAGTACCAAAAATATATTCGGCTGTTTCCCTGCATCCACAGATGTTAGCAAATGAAACACAAATATAATCGTACACAGATTATAAATAATCAACACACAACATATGAAACAAATTCAAATATTTAAGGAATCTAGTTAGATCCCTCCAACCTGTTTCCCTGCATCCACAGATGTTAGCACAACAATTAAATACCAATTCCATTTCGAGGTGGAATATCACGGTATTTGGGATTTTATATAATATCATCCACTATTATGCGGCGCATAGGGTCTCATCCGCTATATAATGCGGGAAATCAATCAATCCAAATACATATATAATATCAATTCTACTTCAAGATGGAATTTAGCGGTATATGGGTTAAATATAATATCATCCTCTATTATACGGTGCATAAGGTCTTATCCAATATAACTCATAATAATTTATCATCCAAGCACACAATCAACAATTTTAAATTTAAATATTTAAAATTAAATCAGAAAAATCTGATTGAGTGAGAAGATCTCACCTTTGATTACGCATGCAACCTATTTTCATTCAAGTTTTGATTTCACGATTTTTGAACCTTGTATAAACAATTATACAGTTGATTAATATTCAAAATAAATCAAATAATAAACTCCATTTAATAAATTTGATTTTATCTAACAATTTGATTTCCAACTAATTTTCTTTTAATAGAATATTTGAACCAAACAAATAATCAATTACCATTTAAATAAATTTAACTAACTAATTATTTAATTAAACAATTAATTTCCTTTTTAAATAATTAATCAACTAATAATTTAGTTTAAACAAACTATTTTTTCCTTTTAAAAAATATCCTTTAGTAACTAAAAATAATTAAATAAGTTAACTAAATAATTTAACCACTATAATTTATTGTTTGAAAACTAACTATTTAATTTAACTAATAATTTTTCCCTTTTTAAAAAATATATATATACGCTTATGAAAATAAATTTAAAAATTTAACTTGTATAAATTCCTCAATACTTAAAATTCCTTTTTTACTTGTATATGTAGATTTTAAAAACAGAAATATTTTTACATTTTATTGTGAAAGTAAAATATCATATATATAAAATTTTCTGTTTACTGTAGGAAACTTTTAATCTTCTATTAAAAATCTGGTTTAAAATTTTATTTATTTATTTTCCTGTTTTTCTACAACATGTATATCTATATATATTAATTAATAAATTTAAAAAAAATACCTACAAACTTCGAAACAAGCCCCCAAACGACGCACCATACCACTGCATCCCATCGCAGCCATCAACCCACGATCACCAACACCTCGCCTGGTCGTCGTGCTTGACTATCGCGAGCCCGAAGACATTATCGCGAAGCTGCTCGCGTGAAACCTAATTCCCCTGCAGCCGCGTGAACCACCTTACTACGTGAGCGATTTCCATGCTCGAACTCTAACGCCAAATCGCGTGCCCACAACCAAATCGCCACCGACTTGAACTCGCCGCCACCACGCGAATCCACTTCCTTGTCTCCATTACTAGACCTCAAGCTCGCCCTAACTCGAAATTGCTTGAAGCCCTAAACTGCAAACGACCATCTATCTGCTTTGGCCCCGACCCCTCGCGATGCCCCATCCCTTTTCGATACGAAATCAAAAGTAACGTCGTCACTTTGTTTGATTTGAAAAGAGGAGGAGGGGTTCAATTCCTTTTAATTAGTTCGGTCGATTTTTGTATTTGAATTTGGGTTTCAAGTTGAAGAGAAATATCGCCATTATAAATTTCTATTTGAAAGAAATCATTTTATTTGAACAAAGTGATTTAAATCTTCGTTTTTTTTATATTTTGATTGAGAGGAAAAAAATTTCAACACGTGTTAATAATTCCTGCCAAGTGTTAGAAGAAACATGCAACATGTTTATGCAGGGTCCTGTAACAAAAAATTAAATGCGATAATCTTACTCAAATTTGAATTTAAAATTTAAATTCAAACTGTCATAATTATGCAACTCAAATTTACAAACTCCTATCAAGGTGTGCCGCTAGGCGTTTATAATGTTAAACCTCTGTTCTAAACGCAATGGAAAAGGTTTCAAGTCCAGATTCGATCAAATGGAGAAGATAGCTTTTTGAACCCAGTTATTTAATTAATTTCTCGATTTAATTTTCGGTGTGCTTGCTTATCGTACGGCCAAACGATCACTCCAAACACTAAGAAAATTGAAATTCGATAATAATACAATATTATGAATCCAATGGAACTTGTTTCGTCGAAATCTGAGAGTGTGCTTCGGAAGGCTATTTTTAATATCAATTTAAACGATATAAATTTCGAAACCGAATAAAACATTTCCAAATCCAATTCTGAAGCTTCCATTGTCTTCAGTATTCTCAATACAAATTTTCTAAGCCATCAAATATTTTAACCGGCTAAAAATCAAGATTCAACATTTTAACCCAACTTCAATAAATTAAATTCAATAACTTAGTTGCCAAATCCATAGTTATCGGAAATCCAAGTTAAATTGACTTCCAAATATTTAAAATCGATTAAATATTTTCAAATGTCAAAATTTCTGAGTCGTCACAAAGTCACAATCTCAATTTTCAATTGAGGCGTGCCACCAGGCATTTATAATGTTAAACCCCTATTCTGAATGCAATGGAAAATGTTTCGCGTCCTAATTTGGCCGTATGGAGAAGATATCTTTTTGGATCCAGTTATAATATTGAATTCTCGATAGAGATTTCAGCGTGTTTACCTATCGTACGACCAAATGATCACTTCAAAAGCTACAAAAATTGAAATCCGATAATAGTACACTATTACGGATCCAATTGAACCGGTTTTGTCGAATTCCTAGACTGTGCTTTGGAAGGCTATTTTTAAATGTCAATTTAAACGATAAAATTTCAAAACAGAACAAACCATCTTTAAATTCAATTTTAAAAATTATATTATCTTCAGTATTATTATACAAATTTTTTAAGCCTTCAAATTATTTTTAACAAGCCTGTAACTCCAGATTCAACAATTTTCCTTATTTTCAATTATTAAATTCAATATGTAAATTACCCAATATATAGCGATTTTTGAAATTCAAGTTAGAAACTAACTTTTAAATATTTAAAATCAATTAAATATTGCAATCCAAATATCCAGAAATTTTCGGGTCGTCACATTCCTCCCCCCTTAAAAGAATTTCGTTTCCGAAATTACTAGTTAAAAAAATGCTTCGTAACCCGATAATTATTTTCCCAAAACCAACAGTTTCAACAACTTCTCTAAACCATCTTTTTATTAAAGACACAATATCTCTCTTATTAACTTCCCAAACTTATTTGTAGGTTCCTACAAACAACACTTACCTAAAAATTCAAATTAATTTTAAAACCAGATTTTAAATTATTAAACTTTTCTCAAAAAAGGTTTCTAACTCCTTAAATTTTCAAAAAATTTCGCCAGCGTCTCCTTTACACGGCTAGCTCGGTACAACTACAAAATGCCTCTACGGGCCCCCAGATTTCCAAAGAAAACAAAAAGGCCAAGTGGCTAGATCATCAAATCATCAAATTCATATGCCAATTCCAATACATACATTTTTGTCGGGCCATACAAATTTTATCCTCTAAAATCAAAACACCTACTTTCCTTTTGCTTTTAAAAAACTTTTATCCTATTAACCAATAATATCCAACCCCAGCATTCAAATCATTTTATACATTTCTATTCAAAAGTTTCAATATCTATTTCATTTAAGCCCGTATGATGCACATATGTCATCCGTACGCAATACCAAATCTGATCGCTCACTCGATCACACAATTTCATTTTCAAATTAGTATCGTCCACCCAACTTCCTAGTGGGGACTCAAAACAAGTTTCTTGATCAGAAATCGTCATTCTCCTTGCATAGCCATAAACTATGACAGATGATTTCCAGAATCAATCAAAAATCCATATCCAGAGTTCGCCGTCAAAAATCGAGTGAAAAATCCCAATTCGGATCGGTATAACTACCTCGAAATTCTATGCTCGAATCTGGATCAAATCGTTATTCGAATTAAATGATATACGTACATCCTACTCATTTTTCCCATTTGATTATTAGCTATATCAATTTCTTTTTATTCACATTATTTTGATTTCTATTCACTTATCCACAATTATCCCATTTCACAACTTTACATAATCTCCATTCCAAAATTATTTAGTATATTTCCAATACCAAATTTACTTAAGAATTTCACCATTCATTTCTGAAGTTCAATATAAATATTTTATATAGTACTTATATTTATTTTTACCTCACTACTGAAGTTTATATCCATTCTATTCACTTTACCCTTACAATTCCATTTGAATTTAATTTAATCTCCAATTCTTAATTTATTTCCAAATCAAATTAAATACTAAATTGTATTCATCTTATCTCAACCCACTTACCAATTATTTATATCTCAAACACTTCTATTCACAAACCTTTACTATTTTTAGTCCACTTAGAACTAATTTTTCAACTTCACTTTACTATGCACAATTTAAATTAAACAACATATTATTATTCAATTTTAATTCATTTTCTTATCATTTAAATTAATTAGATTACTTACAAATATTATTTTTAAACCTTTGTTCTATTTAATTCAATTTGACTAATTATCCATTTAACTTTATTTAACACAAGTTCCAATATTCAGCTTTCATTCCACTTACTTACAAATGCAAATTCATTTGTCTATCCAAAATTTTATTACCAACTTATAACTTTTTATTTGAGTAACCATTTCACTTAATCTCCTTAGACTTTTCTTTAAATTCACTTTTAATTAACTATATTTAATTACATTCGAATTCAATTTAAATTTAAACTTCTATAAGTTTTTCAAATTTAATTACATTTGCTAACTTCATTTGATTTACTTCAATTAACAAGCTTACCTTCCCCCTTATCTGGGTTTCACACTTACTTTTATTTAACCCTTTTCAAATTGAATCTTATTTTAACCAATTCCAAATTCCTATAGGTTGTCAAACTTATTATATTCCATAAACATCTAAATTAAGATTCCAAAGTTTAAACAATTTCCAACATTTCAAAATCACTTTTAAAATCAATTATTTCTTTGAATCTCAAAACCAAACTCTATTTTTCTAACAACTCCAATTTAAAAACTCCAGGAAGTAATTCCTCCCTTGGAAACTCGAAGATGAACATCGACTATGCTGCAGTCATCACCAAAGTTATTTTCCAGCGATCGAAGTGAGTTAAATGCTTCCATCCTTTCAAAAACATTTTCCAAATATTTTTAAATTCCAAATCTCACCAGATTTCACATCCAATTCAAAAATATTTCTGAAATAATGTCACTATTATTTCTCTAGAACCTTTGAAAACCATTTGCAAACCAAAGGAAATCAATCTTTCCCCAAATTTAAAATTTCAAACCTCCAACTCATATTCAAAAAATACTCTGGAATTTTACTTCAATTTAAAAATTACATTCACAATTTACATTTACAAATCCCATTTATATATGAATTTATTTCTTAGCTTTTAGTTATGATTTTAATTTCTTATTCAATTTTTACACAACAATGATAATAATTTAATATTATCACGTCATAACAACCAAGCAGCCATATATAACTATAATAATTTAAGGAAAATTATTTCTTTTGTATATAAAATAATTTGGGTAAAATTATTTCATTTACCCTATTTTAAAACAATACCGTGTCAGTTTATCTTGTTTAAGAGTTTAGAAACCCCTATCTATAATGTGGCATCTCACAAATCGACCAGAATCCAAAAACACTCAACCAATAAGTCAATGCAATATAAAAGCAATTTTTTAATATTCACTAAAAAATACGCGATCATATCTATTATTACACTCAAACTCATTCTACAGTACTAAGGACTCTATTTTAATGAGTAATCCCCAATAGAGCCAAGGTTCTTGCTTAACCTTCTACTCTAATACCAAAACGTAATGACCCAATTTTTGAAAGTCCGAAAATCGACATCAATACGTCCACTGTATTAATTGCTGAACAATCGAATGCCCAAAAATGGAACAATTAGGGTTAAAGAAGAAGGAGGTAGAAAAAGAAATAGGAATCAATATCGGAATCTCACAAACGCAGCGAGACAATATATAATAGATAAACGACTAATCTTTTTAAAAGAAAAGAATTATATCTGTTTTATATATTACATCATCAAAGTACTTTACAACAACATCACAATTCAGGACGGTTATAATATCTCATCCTTCCAAAACTGAATAAATAGCTTACACTGAACAGTGGAAATATAAATCTTCGGAAATACGCCTCGTCATCTAGCTCGTCTTCGGAGCTCCACAACAATCCATCCAGAATCTGTACTCTATAATACTCGCTCTGACCTGAGCATTATAGTTAAATAACACCCGAGTCGACCTGGAAAACCAGCGTGAGTAAACACACTCAATTGGATTATCAAAGTTTTCAAAATCCTTTGAAATCAAAGGTATCTCGTGTTACCACGCCACAAATAAACATGCCGGGTTTTTACCTTACGATAACCAAAACATTTCTTATAAATCCTCTAATATTATAGTAGTGTCTATATAAAAATACTTATTCAAATACCCAATTGTTACATTATTAAATTCCATCTACTAGCCACAAAGTGGGTTCTACAAACAAAAATCGTAAAGGCACGTAGGTAGAATGGATTTCCATTAATGGCAGGGCTACTGGGCTAACGCCCGTCATAGTACGTGGTCTAGATCACCGTACCGAGGATCCACCCTGATCCCCTGCACCACATGACTGGCGATACCTCTTACTGGATAGTCCGAATAAGTTCACCCGGCGGTTGGGATCAACAACCGCCCAAACAACCGAAATAAAAAGGACATCTAGATTAGGATGACCTTACGCTAATTGGTTGCTAGCCACTTAGCCATGTGTGCACCTCCCATGTTTTAGCCATTCTCGGTTAATGAGGCTCGAGGTTATGCGTTACCATTTAACACACATTCGCTTAAAATGATCATCGTCCTCCCGACGATGTTCCGAAAGCATTCGTCCATACAAGTCCATTCCAGGTTTGAAAGGAACTGAAGGCACTACTCCTACTACATCCGTTTTGGAATCACCCTCCGGATTAGTAGCGATTAGCCCTTGCACTTCACTGCTCCATCTTCAACTCCAAACTCTTATCTTCCTTACGAAAACATCCAAACTGGATCGATGTGATTTTCAGAAATTAATCCTGATCCCGGTCTCTTCGAAATGAACAACGCATTGGCCAATATTGATAGTCGGTTATTTAACTATCAAACAACATTCACAAACAACCATCAGATTTAAATAATATGCCAAATCATTTATTGTTCAAAATTTCTTTGCCAGATATCTTCCATACTTCAACCCTTTGAAAACAGTTTCAAATCATCATTCTCTCATGGAATAAATTTCTCAAATATTATTTATTTCTACTGAAAATCACCAAGTCCAAATACTTTAGATTTTAAAATAATTTAAATCCCTTTATTCTACAATATACTTTAAAATATTTAAATTAAAACCACTTAAACACTTTATTCAAAAAATATATACTTCAAAAATATTTAAAATATAACTACTTTATAAAAATAAAACTAATTCTTAAAATAAAAGTTAAGCCAAACTAAATTTTAAAATAAAAGGTATGAAATTCTATAAAAGTTTTCAAATAAAACTTTAACCAAACTATAAAACTATCTTTAAAATAAAAATATTTTATAAAACATAAATATTAATAATTATCCTTAAAATCATAATATTAGTTAAACCTTTCAATTAATTACTACTACAACTAATTTAAATAAATGTTTACTTTTAAAATTTAAACAACTTAATTAATAATTTCTTAAAAACATACCTTGAAACAAACTTTAAAATTTTTAACTTACACTAAAAATCTGTTTTGAAAAACATACTTGGCTTTTCATAGAAATAAACTTCTCTTCCACACCTTTTAAAAATAATCCACTATTTATTTTTAAAATAAATTACTCATTCCTTTATAAGTTCCCATCATGAATTTATACTTCCAATATTCCCTAATATCTTATTTCACTTAATAAACCCAGTTTATAAATTCCATATTCTCGCTCCTTTTAAATCATAGCTTCATACACTTTATCAATTTCCAAATCGATTTCCAAATTTACTCCATTTAAAATAAATTCCTTTACTTACTCAATTTTACTCCAAAACTTATTAACTTCAGATTTTACTTCTTAATTATGATTTAAAATCTTATTTAACCAAAATACCAATTTCATACTTTTCATAATTCCTTCTTTATTCTTTCCATTAAATTTAAACCTTGAATTTTAAAATAAATTCTTTATTCCTTTAAATAATATCACTTAAGTTTTAAATTTCATTATTGCCCCTTTTATTCAAAATCTTCTTTCCCTTAATCGGAATTTATTTCTTAGAATTTAAAAATCACCTTTATTCTTTCCAATTCATTCTTTAATTTATTCAAATTCTCTATAATTATTTTACTTAAAAATTCTCTCTTTTATTTTCTCATCAAAAATCCAATCTATATATTTTTGATAACTCAGTATACCTAAATATATTCAATCAAACCGTAACATCCAATATTTTCAATCACCAATATAATCTATCTCAGATTATCAAATAAATCATATCACGGAATATTAAAACAATCTGAATATTTTGAGGAATCAAGTTGGATCCTTCTAACTTGTTTCCCTGCATCCACAGTTGTTAGCACAATATAAAAATACCAATCCCACTTCGGGGTGGGATATCGCGGTATATGGGGTCATATCATCTCATCCGCTATTATGCGGTGGATTGGGTGGTCTTATCTGCTATATAATGCGGAAAATCAATCACTCCAATATATATACTATATACTACTATATAAATATATACTATCACATCCAGTTAATTCAATCCATCAACCAGTAATTTAAATTAATAATTTAAATTTACCAGAAATCCAAGATGAGCGAGATTAACTCACATTTTATTTTGTTGTTTGCAATCCATTCCAAACTGGCTTGTTTCCATGATTTTAAACCTTGTATAAACAATATACAATTTATTAATATTTGAATTAACTTATAATCAATTTCCAAATAATAATTTTAATTGACAAATGATTTATGTAAACTTTTAATTTCCCTTTGAAACTACACATACTCTAATAAAAATAAGTTATAGATTTTCAAAAATCTACTTTTTTAAATTCTTCAAACATTTTATAACGACCCGATTTTTCAACGCCCGAAAATCGACATTTATACGGCCACTATATCAAATGCCGAACAATATAATGGCGGAAAACCAAAACCGTTAGGGCTAAAGAAGAAGAAGGTAGAACAAGAAATAAAAAATAATATTAGAATCTCACAATTGCAGTGGAATAAAATATGATATATAACATCGACTTTAAATACGAAGAATCTATGTCATCATATATACATACATTTCTTTGGTATAACAAACATTTCATCAAATACAGATAGTTTGGTGACACGTCCTCACATAGCGGAATAATAATCAAGTACGAAAGTACGTCTCGCCGTCTAACTCGTCTCCTGAGCTCCATAGCAGTCCATCCAAAATCTGTACTCCATAATACTCGGTTTGACCCTAGCATTATAGTTAAATAACACCCAAGTCAGTCTGGAAATCCAACGTGAGAAAATACACTAAATTTGATCATTAAAATTTTCAAAATCCTTTGAAATCAAAGCTATCTCGTAAGACCACGCCACAAATAAATATGCTAGGTTTTTACCTTACGATAACCAAAACATTTTTATAAAAATCCTTCTGATATTATAATAATGTCTACAGAAAGTAAAACAGAATCCAGCTGAAATGCTTGCATCTCACGTTTAAGCAATAGTTGGACACAATCAAAACCGTACAGGCACTTATTGGAGATTGGATTGCATACAATGGCAGGGCTACTGGGGTATCGCCCGTCATAATACGTGGTCTAGATCACTGTGCCGAGGATCTACCCAGATCCCCTACATCACAAGACCAGAGCTACCCCTTACTGGATAGTCTGAATAAGTTCACCCTACGGTTGGGTTCAATAACCGCCCACACAGCCGAAATAAAGGGACATCTAGACAGGGGCGACCTTACCCTAATTGGTTACTAGCCACTTAGCCTTGTGTGCACCACCCGTGTTTTAGCCATTCCCGGTTGATGAGGCTAGAGGCTATGCGTTACCTTTTAGCACACAATCGCTTTGAATGCTCACCGTCCTTCTTACAGTATACTGAAAGCATTCATCCATACAAGTCCGTTTCTGGTCCGAACGGAACCGAAGGCACCACTCTTACTACATCCATTTTGGAAACACCCTTATGATTAGTAGCGAATAGCCCTTGCACTTCACTGCTCCATCTTCGACTACAAGCTCTTGTCTTCCTCACGGAAATGTTCAAATCGGATCGAAGTGGTTTTTGGGAAATTTATCTCGACCCCGGTCTCTTCGAAACGATCAGCGCATTGGCCAATATTGATAGTCGGCTATTTAACTATCAATTAACATTCACAAACAACCTTCAGCCATAATAATTTGCCAAATTATTTTATTTAAAATATCTTCGCATGATATTTCTTTACACTTCAACCCTTTCGAAAATTAGTTTTCAAATCACTTTTCACTTACAGGATAATATTTATTATTTATGCCTTACAGAATAACTTTTATTTCTTTTAAATTTAGTTTTGGCTTAAGTTTTACATGAGAAGTTAATATAAAATTTCATAACTAGTATTTTTAAATTAAGTAGTTTTTATTTTTAAACGTTTTTTAATTATATATATATTTGGACAAAGTGATTTATTTATTTTAAAAATCTAAAATATTAAGGATTAGCGATTTTCAGTGGAAATAAACAAATAAGAGTAAATTTGGAAATCGATTTGGAAATTGATATAGTTTCTTTTGTGTAAAGATCAGTTATTATATATTATATTTTATTCCACTAAGATGGTAAGATTTTGTTGTTGTTTTGTTTTTTCTTCTACTATCTCCTTCTTCTTTAGCCCTAATGGTTCGATTTTTCAACATTCGATTGTTCGTCATTCGATATAGTGGATGTATTGATGTTGAATTTCGGGTGTCGAAAAATCGGGTCGTTATAGATTGGTAAATATTTGTTAAATTAGTTATAGTAAATTAGTTATAGTAGTAATTATTTTAAAAGGTTAATTGGTATTATGTTTTAAAAAAGGATAATTATTAATATTTAAAATTTATAAAGTAGTTTTATTTTAAAGGTAGTTTGGTTAAAGTTTTATCTAAAAACTTGTATAGAATTTCGTAACTCTTATTTTAAAATTTAGTTTGGCTTAACTTTTATTTTAAAAATTATTTTTACATTTTATAAAGTAATTTTATTTTAAATATTTTAAAGGGTATATTTTTGAATAAAGTGTTTAAGTAGTTTTAATTCAAATGTCTTAAAGTATATTTTAGAATAATGTGATTTAAATTATTTTACGATCTAAATTATTTAAACTTGGTAATTTTCAGTGAAAATAAACAATATTTGGAAAATTTATTTCAGTGAGAGAAAGTTGGTTTGAAATTATTTTCAAAAGTTTGAAGTGTGGAAAAATATCTTGCGAAGATATTTTGAAAATAAATAATTTGGAAAATTATCTAATTTGATGGCTTTTGTAAATGATATTTGATAGTTAAATAACCGACTATCAATTTTGGCCAATACGCTGATCATTTCGAAGAGACCGAGATCTGGATTAATTCCCCGAAAACTACTTCGATCCGGTTTGAACATTTTCGTGAGGAAGACAAGAGTTTGGAGTTGAAGTTGGAGCATTAAAGTGCAAGGGTTAATTGCTAGTAATCCTAAGGGTGATTCCAAAATGGATGGAGTAGGAGTAGTACCTTCGGTTTCGTTCGAACACAAAGTGGACTAGTATGGACGAATGCTTTCAGAACATCATCAGGAGGAGGATGAGCATTCTAAGTGAATGTGTGTTAAAAAGGTAATGCATAGCCTCGAGTCTCATCAAACGAGAATGGCTAAAACAAGGGAGGCACACACAAGGCTAAGTGGCTAGTAAGCAATTAGAGTAAGGTTACCCCTATCTAGATGTCCCATTTATTTCGGCTGTGTGGGCAGTTGCCCAACCGCAGGGTTAACTTATTCGGACTATCCGGTAAGGGGAGCTCCGGTCTTGTGATGCAGGGGATCAGGGTGAAAAGAGATTTGAAACTGATTTCAAAAGATTGAAGTGAAGAAGATATCTTGCGAAGATATTTTGAATAATAAATAAATGTAATGACTCAATTTTTCAACGCTCGAAAATCAACATTTACCATGTATCAAATGCCGAACAATCGAATGTCGGAAAACCAAACCATTAGATCTAAAGAAGAAGGAGGCGGAAGAAGAAATAGAAAATAATATTACAATGTCACAATCGCGGTGGAATATAATATGATATATAACATCGACTTTAAATACAAAGAATCTGTATCATCATATATACATACACTTTTCAGAGTACAACAGTCATTTCATCAAATCTGGTCAGTTCGGTAAAGTGTCCTTATATAGCGGAATATAATCAAGTACAGAAGTATGTCTCGACGTCCAACTCGTCTCCTGAGCTACACAGCAGTCCATCCAAAATCTGTACTCTATAATACTCTGTTCGACCCTAGCATTATAGTTAGATAACACCCGAGTCAGTCTGTAAAACCAGCGTGAGAAAACGCACTTAATTGGATTATTAAAGTTTTCAAAATTATTTGAAAATCAAAGGTATCTCGTAAGACCATGCCATAAATAAACATGTCGGGTTTTTACCCTACGATAACCAAAACATTTCTTATAAAATCCTCTGATATTATAGTAGTGTCTATATACAAATACTTATTCAAATACCCGAAATTGTTACATTATTAAATTCCATCTACTAGCCACAAAGTGGGTTCTACAAAAAAAATCGTAAAGACACGTTGGGAGAATGGATTTCCATCAATGGAAGGACTACTGGGGTACCGCACGTCACAGTACGTGTAACGACTCGGAATTTTCGATCCTGAAAATTCCAAATAGTTAGGGGAAAGAAGAAAAGAGATAGAAGAAGAAGAAGAAAAAAAACACCAAAACACATATTCTCACATTCGCAACGGGTCAAAATATAATATGAAATAAAATAGCAGTTATACAAAGGAAAATTGTTAGTTAATTTAACTCAATACGTCAGAGTTACAACATTTACACTAACACTGGACCATTAAAATCAACATCTCCCAGATAAACTACAATATATACAGACTACATAGTCATATATACATAGCAGAAAACCTCATACGTTCCTGCCATCCAGCCCGCCCCCGAGCTCCAGTAATGTCCTTACCTGAAAATTTGTAATACTCAGTCTGACCCGAGCATTACGTCAATGTAACACCTGGGTCATGTTGGAAACCAGCGTGAGTAAACCCATATAATATGAAATACCAAGCTATATAACGTAAGTGAATTACAAGGGTAACTCGTACTTCAATACGAGTTCTTAAAGTCCAACATTTATTATAAACAATAGCCAAAAACTATTGCTCAATTAAAAGAAAAGTTACTTAATTTATTCTAATTCCAGCCTATTTGCTTTTAAATTCAAATTTATAACGAATCGAAGTGGTTTTGGGTATTTACTAATATCCAACCCCGGTCTCCTTGAGTCCAATGTTGTCTTAACCCAAGTTATTCAAGTGAAATACGATTCAAATTTCAAATATAGGGTGTCACCTTTACATAGTAATTCGTCATCGATAAATAACCACATTATCACTATTTAAACCAAACATATCATATCAAAAACATTCATATCAAAAATATCAACCCATCATTCTTAAGCAAGATTAATTAGTCACACCATTTCTAGTTAAATCAAATTAATTACTTTAATCACTTTTAATCTTGCTTACTAAGCAATAATTAATTACAAAGCATTAATTAATCATCCCTTAATCATCCTCTCTAATTATATTAAGTAATTAGCCTTTAATTAATTTACCCAAATTAATTTAACTTCCACCCATTCACATTAATTACAATTATCCTAAATTAATTACTCAATTTAATTATCCGATAATCACTTACATTGATTAATTATCCCTTAATTAATCACACTCATTAATTATCTAATCCTTAAATAACTTTCCTTAATTGATCGATCCTTTAATTAATTACACTAAGTAATTAATTGTTATTACTTCTCTAAAGTAATATACCTGTGATAACCCGAATTTTTAAGCATCTGTTAATTGATAATTAACTGGGTTAATTATAGAAATACTGATTTTATTGGGATTAATAAATGAAATTATGATAATTAGAATATATCTTATATGCATATTGTTGAATTTGAACTATAAACATCGACTTATAAATATTTAGATAAATATTCATTTGATAATATTTATTTAATGATCTTCTTTTATAAATATTTATTTTTAAATAAAATGGAATTCTGATAGTTTAGAAATATCTGGATATATGTGTATGAATTTAAACTATAATAAATAATTATCTAGAAATGATAAAACTGATGGTAGATTAAAATAGGTTAATAGATGTGTGTAAACTTTATAATGTTGAAATATTTTAGTATACACACAAGTATATAGGTGTGCATATATATACATATATGTAAAATAATTTGGAAGCATTGATTTGAATATAAAAAAATTAATTAATTAAAGTAAATTGGACACTAGTAATTATGTATTATTATCAATTTAAGTATAATAACAACTTAAGTATAAAATTTAGATAAGAATTAATAAAAGAGTTAATATTCTTTCTTTCTAAATTACATAATTTATATAAATATATAAAATATGTAAACATAGTGCACATATATAAAGGTAACACATAAATAAATAATCTATATAAATAAAAATTTAGCAAGGATTTAAACATTAATTCATAATTAAGACATTTGTAAAATAAATATAACTTGCATTTACAAGTGTTAGCTTAGAAAAAGAACAAGTGGCAAAAAAATTATTTTTCTTTTGAATTTTAAGTAACAAAGGCTTAAGGAAAAAAAGGGGAAGCCTGTAAACATTTTTCAAACCTAGGAAAATTATCAAAGCTTGAATCATTTCAGTTTTAAAGCAAGGATCAATTCAATTCAACAACTTAACCACAAGCAGAGCAAGGAATTAAAGCTTCAAATAAGAAAATTCGAACTCAATCCAAGATCAACTATGAAATTCAAATCAAGTACAACAGAATTCAAAGGAAAATGGGGAGCTGTTCTCTGTTTTTAAGTAAATAGGTGAGTAAACACTTAACTAAATTTCTTAGGCTAATGAATGATAGTGCATGCAAAATTATGGATGATTGTTGTGCTGAATGTTTAGGTATTTATACGTAATTCTATATGTATATATGTGATTGTTCTGTCGATTTTGAATGTGCCAGTTTCTTCTCTGGTTTCTGGTTACAGAGTGGAAAGTAAAAAAGAGGACACAATACATCTTCATCTAGCCATTATTAGGCTTGAAGTATCACATAAAAACAAGTTTGTTTAAACATAGTTATGGTCTAAATTTGTTTTAAACATGATGGTGATGAATTGCATCTGTGAATTTAGTTTTACAGAGAAACATTTAAATATATGCTAAATTAGAATGTTATAAAATATAAATTCAATTGGATATCCTAAATCATCTTGAGAAAATAGGATTTTTAAGGTTTAAATGGTGGGTTTTCGTTGGATATGCTAAGATCAGTTGGTAGTTGATCAGGAAATGAGTTTTATTCACGTACCAGCAATCGGTAGCCTAGTGGCTATCGAATTTTTGGTCATGGCTAGCTTGACAATGGGTGAAGTCGGGAAAAATGGTCGTGGTCGTTCCAGTTCACACGGCGGCGGCGATAGTCCGATTTCGATTTTAACCCTAGTTTTTTCTAGGATTGGGAAAATGGTCGGTGTGGATTCCTTGATGTATCGAGCTGCAAGTGGATTGGAGTAGTGATAGCGGGGTGAATAGCGATGACGCTGGTGAAGTTTGGCGGCATCTGGGGGTCGGCACTGCCTGTACGAGGCGCTCGATGGTCGGGGTATTTTTTCGATTGGAAGCTCGAATGAGTCGCATTTCGTTCACGTGATCGATCTCTGTTTTTGGCTGCTGAGATCGCAAAAGGGAGTGATTGTTGACTTTTTGGTGATCATCTGAAGCGATGAAGGTTAATCGGCGGTGGGTGCAAGTGCACGGTGTGTCGCGTGCGTGTTTGTTTTCTGGAAGTTTTGAGTTCTTGGGGTTACACTCGAGATGATGATGGGTTTTACTCGACCCTCTCTTCTGGTTGCTCACGTGAATGTGTAGTACCTGGTTCTCAAAATTTTATTGCTTATGATAATCAAAGTGGAAGAAAGACTCGGGGAAAATAGGAGGAAAACTCGGGTTAATAGTTAGTTCAGGTTGTAACGAAACATGTTTGTTCTGTTTTTAAATATTTGAAATGAAATTATTGAAACTGAGTTTTCGTTATAAGTAAAGTTTAAATCTAAGCTTAAATCTAATTTAAGTTTAAAATCTCAGATTCAAAAGTAGAATAAAGTTTATAAGTTTAAAATGTTAAAGTATATTTTATTAAGGATTTGAATTCAAAATGAATTGATTTAAAACTCTTTTAAATTTCTTTTATAAATGATAAGTGTTTCTTTAATATTTGGATTAAAAAGGGGTTTTGTAAATTGATTTAGATTTTGTTAAAGCTAAACTTGTAATTTATTTTAAATCTTTAATTCGAATAAATTTAAAAGAAGATTTAGAAGTTCAAAGGTTTTGGTAATGATAATTGAGTCAATTAAAAGGTTAATGTTTCATCTTAAAGTTAATTAAGATATAATGATTAATTAAATTAATAAGGTAATTTAGTTGATTAAAGATCAATCTCTTGGTAATTAGAGATTAGTTAATTACATAATAATAAAGTACTTAATGGAAGTACTTGAGGACTAATTACTTCGTAATTAATTAAAGTATGGATTAAATAAGATAACTTTTTAAGAGTTAATAAATTATAAGTGTGATTTATTGAAGGATAATTAATTTGAGTAATTAATATGAATGGATGAAGATTTATTAATTTTTTTAATTAATTAAGAGTTAATTGCTTATTATATTGAATCAAGGATAATTAATTAAGATGGATAAGTAAAATATGATTTGTTAATTAATTTGTAATTAACTAATTTTGGAAATCATCCATCTTGCTTATGAATAGTTAAATGATAATTAAAGGCCTTGAATTGGATGATATTTATGATATGAAACGTTTTGTGATATGATATGTTTGGATGAACAATGATAATGTGGTTATCTATCGATGAATCACATTCATCCAATATCATTATATAATGTTCGGAAGTAATTATGAATAATTAATTTAGATAAATAATAAAGGATGATTAATTATGATGAATGGTTAATAGATGATTAACTAATTTATTTGTAAATAATTAATGTTAAGTGAGCAGGATTTAACGGTAACCTAAGTGATTAAAATTGATGATTAATTTAATTGGAGATTAACTAAATTAATTAGGAATTATATAGTAAATCTTGCTTGTTAGATGATTTAATGATATTGGATGACTGGGACTGTGGATATCTCTGATATTGAGTTGTGATGAACGGTGATATATTATGATGGATTGTACAGTAAAAATATGGAGTATAAATTGATAATTAATTTTGCTGTGTGACTATGACACCTTGTATTATGGCTGATTTGTATCACTTAAACTGGAATTAGAAATGACATTGTATTCGAAGAGACTGTAGTCGGTATCAATAGATACCTAAAACCCCATCGATTTGTAATCTTCTATAAATTTCTTATGCATATGATATGTGAAATCAATAAGTTGGAAATGGAATGATTTAAGTAATTAAACCCTTTAATCTATGTAGAGGTACTTAGATATTGATGAGTAAAAATGTTCGACTATAATAAATTGAGAACTCGTAGTGAAGTATGAGTTACCCCGGATTTTAAATAAGTTTTATGAATTGGCATTTCTTGTTAGATAGGTTTACTCACGCTGGTTTCCAGCCTGACCCGAGTGTTACTTTGATGTAATGCTTAGGTCAGACCGAGTATTATAGATTTTTCAGTTTAGTACGTCAGGAGCTCAGGAGGCGAGCTAGATGGCAAGAACGTATAGAATATTTCCACTGTAATTATATTATTGTAAATCTGAGGCATGATAATTGTATATCCAGTGTCTGTATAAATGTGTAACTCTGATGTATTTAAATGTAATCAATAGAATATTATTCTTTTGTAAACTGTTATTGTTTATTATTATATTTTATCCACTGCGAATGTGAGATGTTGATGTTTCTGATCTTCTTCTTCTTCTATCTCTTTCTTCTTTTCATAATTATCTGGAATTTTTGGGTTCGAAAATTTCGGGTCGTTACATTTGGTATCAGAGCCAGGTTAAGCGAGAACCTTGTCTTTGGTGGATTACTCATTAAGGATAAGGTCAATGGTACCCAAGAATGAGTTGAGTGTGTGTATGTGTGTGTGTGTGTGTGTGTAAGAGCGTACTTGTTATTTTCTTATATAAAGATATTAAATGATTTTACATAAGATTATATCTTGATATATAAAGCAATATTTCTTTCTAATAAATATTAAGGTAATTGTTTGTTAAATTATTGAAATTAAATTAAGTGGTAATAGAAATACAACCAAATTGAAATTAAATAAAGAAAAGTTTGAAATGGTCTCAAACTTAAATTAAAATCTTGAATTTGGAAAAGAATTTTCAGAATAAGACAATAATGAATTGATTTTCAGTTGTAATAACCTTGGTTATTATCCTAAAATAATAAAAGTTTTAAGGAATTAAACTTAGTTGGGTATAACTTCTAAATTGAAGTAGGTTTTAAAATTGTGAAATTTTAAAACCTAAGTTTAGAAACATTTGAATTGTTCCAAATATTAAAAGAAAGAATAAATATTCAGATTATTTTGAATGTGATCTTAGTTTAAAATAGGAGTTGTTAGGAAACTTTAAAGGAATTTGTTTTAAGTTAACCAAAGGTGGTTTGAAATTTAAAGTATGGCCTGGTGGGCTAAGAAATAAAATATGTATATATGGTGGATATATTTAAGTATCAAAGATGACTTGAAATAAACTCTAAATGTTGAGTTTTAAATTTGGAATGAGATGTGATAGCCAAAGTGATAAATTTTTGAACTTAATAAGTGGGAAGGTTATTAATGTGAAGTTTAAAATTTGAATTGGGAATTCAAGTTGAGTAAGATTGACTGGATTAAGTAAATTGAATTTAACTTGGGAGAAGTTAAATAAGTTAATGAACAACCTGATTTGGAAATTTCAAGATGAAATCGGGATTTAAGTTGGAAAGTTAAATAGTTAATTTGATTTGGGAGTTTGTGTGATCTCAAAATGGGTTTGAGATTTGGAATTTGAAAATGGATGGATGTTTTAAAATAATTTGAATGATACCATCCTGTTGTTATTAATAATCTTTAATCTGAAATTTGATATGCTTAAATAAATAAAGAAATGGGGTATGGTAATATATTCATTATAAAGATAATATGGAATTTGGATTCCGGATTAGATGTTTTAAAGATATAAGTTGATTTGACTTGATTTAAGAGATTAAATCAACATTTAAAAATTTAACTCGAATTTATATAATGCGGGTTGGTTTAAATTTGGAATTTGAATTGAATTAATTCAAACTGAATTTGATTTGAATTAATTGGAATTGTGATTGAAGATGGATAAGTTTAAAAATTCAAATGGAAAATTTGAGTTGACTTGAAATGTAATTGAAGTTTAATGAGTTCAAATTCAAATGGGAATTGAGATTAATTCAAACAGGAATTGAGATGATTTGAAATTGAAGTGGGTTCAATTTGATATTAGTCCAAATTGATTTGAATAATTTACATTGTAATTAAGGTTGAATAGGTTTAAAATTCAAAAGGAATTTGATTTGAAGTTGAATTGAAATTGAGAATTAATTCAACTTGGATCGGGGACAAATCAAGTCCAATGGAAATTGGAGTTATTTAAATTGGAATTGGGTCAATTTAAATGGAAGTAGAAATTTAAATTGAATTGATAAGAATGGAGATTGGGAATTCAACAGTTTGACTCTGGACTATTTTCAAAATAAATTGTTTTAATATAAATATATTTTCCAAACTATTTACTATACAACCTTTCTTTTTAAAGACTAAAACTATCTTATACTTGTTTTACAATTATTTTTGGAACTATTAAGCAATTTTTCAATTGATTTATAAAATAATTATTGTTTTTCAACTACTTTATAACTAATTACTATTTCATAGTTATTTTGCAATTATTTAAAATTTCTATAACTATTTGACTATTTTACAATTACTTAATTATTTTACAGCTATTTTACAAATTAATAATTATTTTTCAACTACTTATCTATTTTAAAAAATTTCAAGATATTTTCAAAATATAAACTGCTCAGAGTGCAAACTGTTTATGATTAAATACCCAATTGAGATAAGAATAGAGGTGTTGATCCAAATGGGATTGAAACAAATGTGAATAAGTGAATAGGAATTTGAGGAAATGTGAATAGAAAAAGAGATTGTTTTGGCTAATAACCAATGAGGATGAATATGTAGAATGTACGTATATTATTCTATTCGCATAGTGGTTTGATCCAGATTCGAGCACAGAATTTCGAGATAGTTATATCGATCCGAGTTGGAATTTTCCACTCGAGTTTTGAAGGCGAACCTGGATATGGATTGTTGATTGGTTCTGGATATTCTCTATCATAGTTATGATTATGCAAGGAGAATGACGGTTTCTGATCAAGAAACCAGATCTGTGTCCGCACTAGGAAGTCGAGTGGACGATACTATTTCGGAAGTGAAATTGTGTGATCGAGTGAGTGATCAGATTGGTATAGCGTACGGATGATCTGTGTATATCGTATGGTTTAAATGAAATTATACTGGGAATTTTTGGATAAGAAATGTGACATGGTTTTTGAAATGATGGGTATATTTTGTAAAATATATGATAAAATAAAATAGAAATTGGATATTTCTATGGTAAAAATTTACTCTATGGGAGTGACTAATTTGGTATGTGGCTTTATAAAAGAGTGATCAAATTTGAATATTTGGTCTAGAAGAAACAAAGTTATATATCTTTGTTATATAAGATAAATCTGTTCTTGTTGAATCTATAGCCGGAAGAATGGATTGTGAAGGTGTTTGAAGTATAAAGGGATTTATACAAGTGTGAATGATCCAATTTTTTTTAAAAATTATATATATATCTATATATATATATATAAAGGATCTTATGAGGATTTTGGAAAAAGGTTTTGGGAACCTTTGGATTTGGAAAGGCTTTTGATTTTTGGGTAAAATCAATATTGAAATTTGAAAACCCTAGTTTGAGAATTATCAATTTTGAGATAATCGATTTTGTGTAAAGGAGCCTTGTATGAGATCATACTAGGTGTATGATTTGAAAGATACTATATGTGTATAGTATAAAGGGTTTTGACGATGGCTCTGGGGAAAAAGGCGCTTCCTTGAAATGAACTTTCAGGAGAGCCCCAGGGTGGTGCTGCCTTGAGCCCCAGGGAGGTTCTAAAGTTGATCCTGTGAGGAGTCCGGACAAAACTAGTTCATGTGGATTATGAGTAGAGTATACCATAGTGAAAGTCGTGTGTGCCGCTGAGAACCAACAGTACACGTTTGATTTTATATCGGTAGACTGCGACCTATGGTAACATAGCGAAAGTCGTGTGTGACGCTGAGAGCCAACAGTCTGCGTTTGATTTTACATCGGTAGACTACGACCTATGGTAACATAGCGAAAGTCATGTGTGCCGCTAAGAGCCAACAGTCTGTGTTTGATTTTATATCGGTAGACTGCGACCTTTGTAGGAGTGGAGAAGTTTCATTTTGACAATGAAAACCATGTGTGCCGCTGAGATCCAACAGTTACATGGACTTTTGCTGCGATGGCAACGTAACCCTGGAATGTAACTGCGATCTGTTGTGGGTTCCATGGGTTAATCGAGGGGCGCGGAGTGCCTACATTTACATGGGATTTTGCTGCGATGGCAACGTAACCTAGGATGTAACTGCGACCATGGATGGGGGTGATGATTTTCAGAGCATTTTCACCAAAGATATATCCTCTATTTTCAAAACCTGTTTTCCATATTTTCAATAGAATTATTTTCCAAAATATTTTCACTGGGTGTTGAAACGGGTTTACCAAGTACTTATAGATTTTCAAAAACTTATAGATTTTCAATCCTACGCCTGATCAACGTATGACCGAATTTCTGTAAGAACGAGGATGGACTTGCTGAAACATCGAGTTATAAAAGTATTTTTATAAAATCTATTTTAGTAATACTATATGGATTTTAAAATATTTTAGAAATGATCAAAGAAAATTTATCTGATTTTTAGTATTTAATAAATTCTGGCTTCGTTCCTTTTCGAGGACGAAAAGATTCAAAGGAGGGAGGAATGTGATAACCTGAATTTTTAAGCATCTGTTAATTGATAATTAACTGCGTTAATTATAGAAATACTGATTTTATTGGGATTAATAAATGAAATTCTTATAATTAGAATATATCTGATATGTATATTGTTGAATTTGAACTATAAATATTGACTTATAAATATTTAGATAAATATTCATTTGATAATATTTATTTAATGATCTTCTTTTATAAATCTTTATTTTTAAATAAAATGGAATTCTGATAATTTAGAAATATCTGGATATATGTGTATGAATTTAAACTATAATAAATAATTATCTAGAAATGATAAACCTGGTGGTAGATTAAAATAGGTTAATAGATGTGTATAAACTTTATAATGTTGAAATATTTTAGTATACACATACAAGCATATAGGTGTGCATATATATATATACACACACACATATATGTATACATATATATAAAATAATTTGGAAGCATTGATTTGAATATAAAAAAATTAATTAATTAAAGTAAATTGGACACTAGTAATTATGTATTGTTATCAATTTAAGTATAATAACAACTTAAGTATAAAATTTAAATAAGAATTAATAAAAGAGTTAATATTCTTTCTTTCTAAATTACATAATTTATATAAATATATAACATATGTAAACATAATGCACATATATAAAGGTAACACATAAATAAATAATCTATATAAATAAAAATTTAGCAAGGATTTAAATATAAAATTCATAATTAAGACATTTGTAAAATAAATATAAAATGCATTTACAAGTGATGGCTTAGAAAAAGAACAAGTGGCAAAAACTTTATTTTTCTTTTGAATTTTAAGTAACAAAGGCTTAATGAAAAAAAAAGGGGAAGCCTGTAAACATTTTTCAAACCCAGGAAAATTATCAAAGCTTGAATCGTTTCAGTTTTAAAGCAAGGATCATATCAATTCAACAACTTAACCACAAGCAGAGCAAGGAATTAAAGTTTCAAATAAGCAAATTCGAACTTAATCCAAGATCAACTATGAAATTCAAATCAAGTACAACAGAATTCAAAGGAAAATGGGGAGTTGTTCTCTGTTTTTAATTAAACAGGTGAGTAAACACTTAACTAAATTTCTTAGGGTAATGAATGATAGTGCATGCGAAATTATGGATGATTGTTGTGCTGAATGTTTGGGTATTTATACGTAACTCTATATGTATATATGTGATTGTTCTATCTATTTTGAATGTGCCGGTTTCTTCTCTGTTTGTTGGTTACAGAGTGGAAAGTAAACAAGAGGACACAATACATCTTCATCTAGCCATTATTAGGCTCGAAGAATCACATAAAAACAAGTTTGTTTAAGCATAATTATGGTCTAAATTTGTTTTAATCATGATGGTGCGGAATTGCATCTATGATTTTAGTTTTACAGAGAAACATTTAAATATATGCTAAATTAGAATGTTATAAAATATAAATTCAATTGGATATCCTGAATCATCTTGAGAAAATAGGATTTTTAAGGTTTAAATGGTGGGTTTTCGTTGGGTATGCTAAGATCACTTGGTAGTTGATCAGGAAATGAGTTTTATTCACGTACCAGTAATCGGTAGCCTAGTGGGTGTCGAATTTTTGGTCATGGCTAGCTTGACAATGGGTGAAGTCGGGAAAAATGGTCGTGGTCGTTCCAGTTCACACGGCGGCGGCGATAGTTCGATTTCGATTTTAACCCTAGTTTTTTCTAGGATTGGGAAAATGGTCGGTGTGGATTCCTTGATGTATCGGGCTGCAAGTGGATTGGAGTAGTGATAGAGGGGAGAATAGCGATGACGCTGTGAAGTTTGGTGGCATCTGGGGGTCGGCACTGCCTGTACGAGGCGCTCGATGGTCGGGGTATTCTTTCGATTGGAAGCTCGAATGAGTCGTATTTCGTTCACGTGATCGATCTCTGTTTTTGGCTACTGAGATCGCAAAAGGGAGTGATTGTTGACCTTTTGGTGATCATCTCAAGCGATGAAGGTTAATCGCCGGTGGGTGCAAGTTGTAACAACCCGGCATTTGCATCAATTAAAAACCGACATTAAACGATAAATATTGTTGCAAATTGCCTATTGAAGTTTTTAAATTGAATTAATATTCTTTTCTAAAGTGTTAAAAAGATTAATGGGCTTTGAAAATTTAATTGTGGCCCATGTTTTAATTGTGGCGGAGAAAATTTACAAAAGAAAGTAGCCGTCCCTTTTTCTTCATTTTCGTTCGACCCAACCCCCCTTTCTCATTTTTCGTTCGAAATCCCTAAAATAAAAATCGAACGTTAATGGTGGCCTCATTCGTTTCCCCCCTTTCGAAAATTAGGGCATTCGAAGGCGCTGGCCTCTGGTCGATCGAAGCTCCCTCCTCGTTGCTCACTTCGGCAGCTTCTTTTGGTTGAGTTCGCCTTCGCATCGGTCAAGGTGAGTGGTTCTCCCCTCACATCTAATTCGAGTCGTTTTAATGATTTCTGGCTTGTTTAAATTCGTGATTTTTGGTTGCTTGATTAATTGATTCCCACGGTTTAAAAATTTGTTTGCTGTGGTGATGATTTTCGGGTTCACTTGTTTTGGATTTCTGGCAATTGACTTTTATGAAAATTTCGACTTTTGCTCGACCTAGTGCTGTTAAGTTTTGTTCGACCCTACCATCACCATTGTAGTGATATTGCTTCGGCCACCCCCGTGTTCACCTCTGTAGCAATTACGACTTGTCTTCGGTTTAACTTTGACCTTCGTGGTTAAAACTTGCTACTGTTGACTTCATTGTGATTCCAGCTTTTGCTCTGCTATTTTGACTCATTTCTATTTGATTCGAGCTCTGCATTGAGTTACATTTGTGCATCAATTATGTTTGTTCAAAACTGATCAGCTTATTATTGTGGTCTTTGTTTCTTTGTAATGTTATATACTGGGAATGGGTTCATATGAATTCTAGACATTGCCACCCAGTGACATTTGTTGGCATCCTCATCCTTGCGGTTCCAGTGATTTATACTTATATAATAATTGGGTTTTTCTGGGTGTCATTACTTTGGATTACTCCATTTTCAACACTTTTATGCACTTTGTAGCATTATATCTGGGATTCCTCGATTGTACACAAGACGTTGAGGTACTCGCTTCATTTTGATGGCACTGCCCAGTTTTAATTAGTTGTTTACTTGAGCAATATGTTTTCACTGCATATATGTTTGAATGCTACTGAGTTGTATTTTTGATGCAGTCTCCATACATTTGGTTTTACTTTGAGTTACAATTTGTAACCCCCCTCTGTTTTGAGTTTTGCAGGGCACTTTTGTCGATTCACTGCAACTTCTGTCTGCATATTATATATGCAGATAAAATTGAGCATTAGTAGTTGCACTGCAACTTCTGAATTCATATTTAACATGCAGATAAACTAAGCATTCATAGTCTTGCCACCTCTGTTTGCATTACTGATGAGTTTGCATTTTTTTTTTACCACTAGTGTTCATGTAGCTCTTTTTGCATTCTTAATGCCTTGGTTTCATTTAGGCTTCACTGGAATTTAGTTCGAACAACGACTTTGTTATTTCAGTCATATAGACATGAATAAAGTCACTTTGTTGATTGGTCATTGGCTTTCAATACACTTGTATGTGCTGGAAGCCCTGGTACATATGTGTATATGAGTTTGGTTTCACTGGTGATATTATTTTCAATTTGAAGCAACATGGTGGTTTCATTCTTACTTGAGTTTATATTTGAGTGCACTGCACTTGAGTTTGTGTCTTAGTACTCAAGTTTGGTACTTGCATATTCATGTACCATTCTTTTGCTCACCTGTGCACACCACTGTCACTATTGCATTTGTGTACTGTCATGTACACTTGTGTTCAAGCTTGCCTTTTGCATCTGTACTACTCTGTAGTTTGGTCTGGTCATCTCCTTGTTGACTTCACTGTGTAGTTGCTGTGCATTGTGCATGTCACTGCAAAGTATCGTTTCACTGTTGCAGGATTATATGCATTTCTTTGAACTGTGCATTCATTGTTGTGATGATTTTAACATTTTTATGTGGCGAGGCAGTGCACGCATGCGTGTACTGCAGCCACGCAGTTTTAACATTCTTTTGTGGCGCGGCAGTGCACGCAAGCGTGAACTGCAGCCACACGGTATTTATTGGTTACATCATCACTGTTGTGGCGCGGCAGTGCACGCAAGCGTGAACTGCAGCCACACGGTATTTATTGGTTTCATCATCACTGTTGTGGTGCGGCAGTGCACGCAAGCGTGAACTGCAGCCACACGGTATTTCTTTGATTAATATTCTATCTGCTTTTGATTTTAGGATATTTTTCGTATTATTACTGCTTCTATGCACTAATAACTGAGTTTGAATTAGACTGACCCGGGTATTATTTTCTTTTGAATTTAATACTCGGGTCAGACCGAGTATTTACAGGTTGTAGATTTTTAGCTTCGGGATTGCTGCTTGAGCTATGAAGTTCTTTCATATCTTTTGGAGTAGTCGTCATGTATAGTAGTCGATATAATTGTATATGAAGATATGTATTCATGTATATTATATTGAAAATGTACTTGTATGTATAACTTCCTGAGTCAACTGTTGTAATTGTATCATATGTACCGTATCAAATGTATTGTAACTGCCATCAGTTATTATATATATGAGAATTTTCTGTTTAATCTGTGTTCCGCATTTATTTATATTCTTTTGTATTATCGTGGATCTTGTTAGACCACTTCTCTGATAAACACTTTTAAGTGTGGTATATTCATATCTATTTCCGCCGTTGTGATATGAATTATCTGTGACTGATTTATGTTATGCTTATTTCTATATTCGTTTCCGAAGATTATATATAGCCACCGCGTGATAGCTTTGAGTTTGCATCGGTATGTCGGATTTCCTCCTTAAATGAAATGCATGCTATACTATCTGACATATCGGTGCTCGCGCAAAGAAATTATACGGATGGTCGCTCCTCAACAGCCTTATTCTCCGTGCTAGTCGACAGCATTACATCGTAGTGTTCTTGGCTAGCGTGGGCATAGAGGTGGGGCGTCACAGCTTGGTATCAGAGCCAAACTTCGGAACAATATGGAATTACTATAACAAGGATCATCGTCCTAAGTCTAATTTAGGAGTCGTGCTTTAGGATTTAATTCGGGTCTTCGTACCGTTCTATCCTATTCTCTTTATGATTCCTTGTTTTATCAATCAAGTTTGATTGAAATTCATTTTTTTGTCAATACCATTTTCTTCTTCCTTCTTTCTTTTCTTAAAGAAGAAGAATTGGTTGGATCTGGCAGTCTTAGTGCTATTCAATCCAGTAGTCCATCTCTGGATGGCATATTCATATCTGCCCAACAACTTTTGGATCTTGTAAAGAATCAAAAGTTTATCAGTGCTTAGTTGAGATAGAGTCGCTGACTTGATCGACTTTTGCCCTGCTATTTTCTGTCTCGAGTACCTTGCTCGTTTTGCTTTGATTTTTCCAATTGATAATCGATTCTTCTTTTCCGTTTAGTTGTTATCGCCTTTATCGACTTTGATAACTTCTATTTCTGGAATTTTTGGGTATTCCAACTTTGACGGATTTGGAATCGAATTCTTTGGATTTTTATTCACGTCTTCGAATGTGAATTTTAGTGAATTGATTTGATTTCTAAATTTAATCAATTCTTGATTATTTCCCGGTTTGTTGCTATCATTTATTAGCAACTTTGATGACCTTGTCTTCGGGATTTTTGTGAACATACTTTTTGAAGGATTCAATATTGATTCCTTCGGATTCTATTCACATCTTTGCATGTGAATTCTTGTGAACTGATTTGGTTTCCAAATTTTAATCGATTTCATTCGATTCTATTCATGACTTCGAACGTGAATTCTTGTGATTGATTGTTTATACAATCATTTTTGTGATTTGTCACTTTAAAAATATAAAGGTTTTAATACTAGAAGTAAATATCAAAACTCTTTCTTCCAAACAATTTCAATTCTATTTTTAATTACAAAAGCTCTTTTCTTAAACCGTTTTTCAATCTACTAGTATATACAAATCTTTATTTCACTCGGATGAGAAATCTAATTAAACGGCTTAGTAAAACAAGTGGTATGAAACGCTTGCGTTTACTTCGTCGGTTAATTCTTGGACTTATTCGATTGAACCTCTTGTGACAATTATATTAGTGAAGATTTACAGTTTGTTCGTAAATATTTAAGTTAAGCTAGTGGTTATGGGACATGAAGCTAAACTTTTATATTCACTAACTTAGTGTAATTGACACTTCTCGTTGATCATGACGATCATTCTTATGATTTAGACTAGCAATTGTGCGATGTCTCTTTTCGGTTAGCCTAGACACCATTTGTGTGATTTTGACTCACACATATCTCTTTGTCGGCGTGGATAGCTTAGGCCTCGTCGGTGTGATTTTGACTCACACATATCTCTTTGTCGGCGTGGATAGCTTAGGCCTCGTCGGTGTGATTTTGACTCACACATATCTCTTTGTCGGCGTGGATAGCTTAGGCCTCGTCGGTGTGATTTTGACTCACACATATCTCTTTGTCGGCGTGGATAGCTTAGGCCTCGTCGGTGTGATTTTGACTCACACATACCTCTTTGTCGGCGTGGATAGCATAGGCCTCGTCGGTGTGATTTTGACTCACACACATCTCTTTGTTTGTGAGGTTAGTCTAGACCTCAATCTGTGTGATTCCGACTCACACATGTGGGGTAGCACCCCACGGTCTTCGGGCCATTCGTGTGTCAAAATTTGTGGCTTGCAACCATGAGATAGCGTCTCGTTATGCGTTGCACGTGTTGATGAGTTTTCATGCTCATGTGTAGGTGAGATTCCGTGCTCCCGTTCTCGCTTTGCGTTGCACGTGTTGATGATTTTTCATGCTCGCGGGTAGGTGAGATTCCGTGCTCCCGTTCTCGCTTTGCGTTGCACGTGTTGATGATTTTTCATGCTCGCGTGTAGGTGAGATTCCGTGCTCCCGTTCTCGCTTTGCGTTGCCCGTGTTGGTGATTTTCATGCTCACGTGTAGGTGAGATTCTGTGCTCCCGTTCTCGCTTTGCGTTACATGTGTTGATGAATTTTCATGCTCGCGTGTTGGTGAGTTTCCATACTCTCCGTTTGAGTTTTCATACTCTATTCGAGTTTTCATACTCCGTTTGAGTTTTCATACTCTGTTCGAGTTTTCATACTCCGTTTGAGTTTTCATACTCCGTTTGAGTTTTCATACTCTGTTCGAGTTTTCATACTCTCGTTTGAGTTTTCAGACTCCCATTTGAGTTTTCATACTCCCGTTTGAGTTTTCGTACTCTCATCTTGTGATTTCTGGATTTCTTGTGTAGTCTTCTGGAATTTGTGCTTCACCAATTTTCGTGATTTCTACTGATAAGTTTTATCAATTTTTGTGCATTGGTGAATTCTTGTGTCATTGACTTGTTATGAATACAAGTTTAGGGTATGATATCCCTTTCTATCTTTGAGAAGATTCTTGTGACATCTTTTATGAATGAAAATTCATTGGTATTATATTTTGATGCCAATTGCTACTGATGTCGCTGTTTTAATCACGTGTTTTAAAAAAAAAAAAAAAAAATTGTTTTAAAATAAAAATTGTTTTCAAAATTTTTACAGTTTACGCTTTCAAAAGAATGAGGAAGCGATTTAAACATTTCAGCAAAATCGAGGACTATGACCCCTTTCTTTTACTGATTCGTTTAATTCCGGACTTGTCCGTTTGAGATTGGAAATTGTGAATTTCTTTTATGAAATTAAAAGATGATTTTGTGATTGCATTGCCCATTAAGTGCTTTAAGAATTCTGGTCGATGCGCTTGATCAACGTTATCGATAGGAATCTCCTAGACGCTTTGATGAGACAATCAGACACAGTAAATTGAATTTTTAAAATGTAAATTTTTCTAAAAAGATAATTACATAAAGTAAATTGTAAATTTCGAAAGTTTTAGCTTTTCGGGAAAGAATATTATTTAAAACAACTCTTTTCCGATACTTCTATTCTTGCGATTCCCGAGTGGAATCAAGACCTTATCTTGTGTACCAATGCTAATCGTATTGGTTTGGATGTCGTTCTCTTGCTAGCGAAAACATGCTATTTCTTGTACTTCTGAATCATTTATGCCTATTGAGACTAGATATGCCACTCATGATCTAGTGATCGTGGCTATTGGTTTCGCTTTTTAAAACTTTGGCATCATTATTTTTGGGTGAGAAATTTGTTCTCTACCATGATCTTGATATTCTTTACCACTCCCGGATGGGGAATCTTGTTACCGATGCACTTGTCGTAGGCAAACAAGTGGTTGTTCTTTGATGATGTCTGAATGGAATTATCTTTTTACTAGGTTCATCAGACGTTTCGATGTACTTCGTTTTATTGAGCTTCGTCTCATTCCTTTTATGGACTTACGTCTGATGTTCTTTTATGTTAATCGGTTCGTTGGACGTACCGTTTTTGTACTACGTCGGCGTTCCGAATTAATGAAGCTTTGATTCATCTAGCGTATCGTTATTGTACTACGCTGTTGTTCCAAATTATTCGTGTTTCACCTACGAAAGGTGTTGTGCGTTTCAGTCGGTCGGGAAAGTTAGTGCCTCGTTATATTGGGCCATTTCCTATCACTGAACGTATTGGTTTCTTGGCTTATTGCCTCTTATTACCGGCTCAATTTTCTGTTATTCATGACGCGTTTCACGCGTCTTTCTTTTACGGGAATGCCTTAGGGACTCCAATTTATATTCTTGAGCCCGGTGTTGTTGAAGAAATTGAAGTTTCACCGGATTTGACTTTGAGCAACATTCTATTCACATCAATGTTTCGGGGGTTCAGCACCTTCGAAATAAAGATGTTCTTCTCGTGAAAGTGCTGTGGTTCTCAAATCCTATGGATTTCACTTTGGAATCCAGAGAATTCATCGAGCAAACACGTTCGGGCTTTTTCTTTCATGCTCTACATGGTGAACTTCTTATTTTCAAATTTCGTCATTCTTATGGTGATAGGCTTTTATGGTTGTTACCTTTTGTCCATTATTCCTTATGATTGCGAGGACGCAATTTCTTTAAGGAGGGGAGTCTGTAACAACCCGGCATTTGCATCAATTAAAAACCGACATTAAACGATAAATATTGTTGCAAATTGCCTATTGAAGTTTTTAAATTGAATTAATATTCTTTTCTAAAGTGTTAAAAAGATTAATGGGCTTTGAAAATTTAATTGTGGCCCATGTTTTAATTGTGGCGGAGAAAATTTACAAAAGAAAGTAGCCGTCCCTTTTTCTTCATTTTCGTTCGACCCAACCCCCCTTTCTCATTTTTCGTTCGAAATCCCTAAAATAAAAATCGAACGTTAATGGTGGCCTCATTCGTTTCCCCCCTTTCGAAAATTAGGGCATTCGAAGGCGCTGGCCTCTGGTCGATCGAAGCTCCCTCCTCGTTGCTCACTTCGGCAGCTTCTTTTGGTTGAGTTCGCCTTCGCATCGGTCAAGGTGAGTGGTTCTCCCCTCACATCTAATTCGAGTCGTTTTAATGATTTCTGGCTTGTTTAAATTCGTGATTTTTGGTTGCTTGATTAATTGATTCCCACGGTTTAAAAATTTGTTTGCTGTGGTGATGATTTTCGGGTTCACTTGTTTTGGATTTCTGGCAATTGACTTTTATGAAAATTTCGACTTTTGCTCGACCTAGTACTGTTAAGTTTTGTTCGACCCTACCATCACCATTGTAGTGATATTGCTTCGGCCACCCCCGTGTTCACCTCTGTAGCAATTACGACTTGTCTTCGGTTTAACTTTGACCTTCGTGGTTAAAACTTGCTACTGTTGACTTCATTGTGATTCCAGCTTTTGCTCTGCTATTTTGACTCATTTCTATTTGATTCGAGCTCTGCATTGAGTTACATTTGTGCATCAATTATGTTTGTTCAAAACTGATCAGCTTATTATTGTGGTCTTTGTTTCTTTGTAATGTTATATACTGGGAATGGGTTCATATGAATTCTAGACATTGCCACCCAGTGACATTTGTTGGCATCCTCATCCTTGCGGTTCCAGTGATTTATACTTATATAATAATTGGGTTTTTCTGGGTGTCATTACTTTGGATTACTCCATTTTCAACACTTTTATGCACTTTGTAGCATTATATCTGGGATTCCTCGATTGTACACAAGACGTTGAGGTACTCGCTTCATTTTGATGGCACTGCCCAGTTTTAATTAGTTGTTTACTTGAGCAATATGTTTTCACTGCATATATGTTTGAATGCTACTGAGTTGTATTTTTGATGCAGTCTCCATACATTTGGTTTTACTTTGAGTTACAATTTGTAACCCCCCTCTGTTTTGAGTTTTGCAGGGCACTTTTGTCGATTCACTGCAACTTCTGTCTGCATATTATATATGCAGATAAAATTGAGCATTAGTAGTTGCACTGCAACTTCTGAATTCATATTTAACATGCAGATAAACTAAGCATTCATAGTCTTGCCACCTCTGTTTGCATTACTGATGAGTTTGCATTTTTTTTTTACCACTAGTGTTCATGTAGCTCTTTTTGCATTCTTAATGCCTTGGTTTCATTTAGGCTTCACTGGAATTTAGTTCGAACAACGACTTTGTTATTTCAGTCATATAGACATGAATAAAGTCACTTTGTTGATTGGTCATTGGCTTTCAATACACTTGTATGTGCTGGAAGCCCTGGTACATATGTGTATATGAGTTTGGTTTCACTGGTGATATTATTTTCAATTTGAAGCAACATGGTGGTTTCATTCTTACTTGAGTTTATATTTGAGTGCACTGCACTTGAGTTTGTGTCTTAGTACTCAAGTTTGGTACTTGCATATTCATGTACCATTCTTTTGCTCACCTCTGCACACCACTGTCACTATTGCATTTGTGTACTGTCATGTACACTTGTGTTCAAGCTTGCCTTTTGCATCTGTACTACTCTGTAGTTTGGTCTGGTCATCTCCTTGTTGACTTCACTGTGTAGTTGCTGTGCATTGTGCATGTCACTGCACAGTATCGTTTCACTGTTGCAGGATTATATGCATTTCTTTGAACTGTGCATTCATTGTTGTGATGATTTTAACATTTTTATGTGGCGAGGCAGTGCACGCATGCGTGTACTGCAGCCACACAGTTTTAACATTCTTTTGTGGCGCGGCAGTGCACGCAAGCGTGAACTGCAGCCACACGGTATTTATTGGTTACATCATCACTGTTGTGGCGCGGCAGTGCACGCAAGCGTGAACTGCAGCCACACGGTATTTATTGGTTTCATCATTACTGTTGTGGTGCGGCAGTGCACGCAAGCGTGAACTGCAGCCACACGGTATTTCTTTGATTAATATTCTATCTGCTTTTGATTTTAGGATATTTTTCGTATTATTACTGCTTCTATGCACTAATAACTGAGTTTGAATTAGACTGACCCGGGTATTATTTTCTTTTGAATTTAATACTCGGGTCAGACCGAGTATTTACAGGTTGTAGATTTTTAGCTTCGGGATTGCTGCTTGAGCTATGAAGTTCTTTCATATCTTTTGGAGTAGTCGTCATGTATAGTAGTCGATATAATTGTATATGAAGATATGTATTCATGTATATTATATTGAAAATGTACTTGTATGTATAACTTCCTGAGTCAACTGTTGTAATTGTATCATATGTACCGTATCAAATGTATTGTAACTGCCATCAGTTATTATATATATGAGAATTTTCTGTTTAATCTGTGTTCCGCATTTATTTATATTCTTTTGTATTATCGTGGATCTTGTTAGACCACTTCTCTGATAAACACTTTTAAGTGTGGTATATTCATATCTATTTCCGCCGTTGTGATATGAATTATCTGTGACTGATTTATGTTATGCTTATTTCTATATTCGTTTCCGAAGATTATATATAGCCACCGCGTGATAGCTTTGAGTTTGCATCGGTATGTCGGATTTCCTCCTTAAATGAAATGCATGCTATACTATCTGACATATCGGTGCTCGCGCAAAGAAATTATACGGATGGTCGCTCCTCAACAGCCTTATTCTCCGTGCTAGTCGACAGCATTACATCGTAGTGTTCTTGGCTAGCGTGGGCATAGAGGTGGGGCGTCACACAAGTGCACGGTGTGTCGCGTGCATGTTTGTTTTCTGGAAGTTTTGAGTTCTTGGGGTTACGCTCGAGATGATGATGGGTTTTACTCGAGCTTCTCTTCTGGTTGCTCACGTGAATGTGTAGTACCTGGTTCTCAAAATTTTATTGCTTATGATAATCAAAGTGGAAGAAAGTCTCGGGGAAAATAGAAGGAATACTCGGGTTAATAGTTAGTTCAGGTTGCAACGAAACATGTTTGTTCTGTTTTTAAATTTTTGAAATGAAATTATTAAAACTGAGTTTTCGATATAAGTAAAGTTTAAATCTAAGCTTAAATCTGATCTAAGTTTAAAATCTCAGATTCAAAAGTAGAATAAAGTTTATATGTTTAAAATGTTAAAGTATATTTTATTAAGGATTTGAATTCAAAATGAATTGATTTAAAACTCTTTTAAATTTCTTTTATAAATGATAAGTGTTTCTTTAATATTTGGATTAAAAAGGGGTTTTGTAAATTGATTTAGATTTTGTTAAAGTTAAACTTGTAATTTATTTTAAATCTTTAATTTGAATAAATTTAAAAGAAGATTTAAAAGTTCAAGGGTTTTGGTAATGATAATTGAGTCATTTAAAAGGTTAACGTTTCATTTTAAAGTTAATTAAGATATAATGATTAATTAAATTAATAAGGTAATTTAGTTAATTAAAGATCAATCTCTTGGTAATTAGATATCAGTTAATTACTTAATGATAAAGTACTTAATGGAAGTCTTGAGGATTAATTACTTTGTAATTAATTAAAGTATAGATTAAATAAGATAACTTTTTAAGAGTTAATAAATTATAAATGTGATTTACTGAAGGATAATTAATTTGAGTAATTAATAAGAATGGACGAAGATTTATTAATTTTTGTAATTAATTAAGAGTTAATTTCTTATTATATTGAATCAAGGATAATTAATTAAGATGGATAAGTAAAATATGATTAGTTAATTAATTTGTAATTAACTAATTTTGGAAATCATCTATCTTTCTTATGAATAGTTAAATGATAATTAAAGGCCTTTAATTGGATGATATCTCTGATATGGAATGTTTTGTGATATGATATGTTTGGATGAGCAATGATAATGTGGTTATCTATCGATGAATCCCATTCATCCAATATCATTATACAATGTTTGGAAGTAATTATGAATAATTAATTTAGATAAATAATAAAGGATGATTAATTATGATGAATGGTTAATGGATGTTTAACTAATTTATTTGTAAATAATTAATGTTAAGTAAGCAGGATTTAACGGTAATCTAAGTGATTAAAATTGATGATTAATTTAATTGGAGATTAACTAAATTAATTCGGAATTATATAGTGAATCTTGCTTGTGTAGATGATTTAATGATATTGGATGACTGGGATTGTGGATATCTATGATATTGAGTTGTGATGAACGGTGATATATTATGATGGATTGTACAGTAAAATTATGGAGTATAAATTGATAATTTATTTTGCTATGTGACTATGACACCTTGTATTATGGCTGATATGTATCACTTAAACTGGAATTAGAAATGACATTGTATTCGAAGAGACTGGAGTCGGTATCAATAGATACCCAAAACCCCTTCGATTTGTAATCTTCTTTAAATTACTTATGGATTTGATATATGAAATCAATAAGATGGAAGTGGAATGATTTAAGTAATTAAACCCTTTAATCTATGTAGAGGTAGTTAGATATTGATGAGTAAAAAATGTTCGACTATAATAAATTGAGAACTCGTAGTGAAGTATGAGTTACCCCAGATTTTAAATAAGTTTTATTAATTGGCATTTCTTGTTAGATAGGTTTACTCACGCTGGTTTCCAACCTAACCCGGTGTTACTTTGATGTAATGCTCGGGTCAGATAGAGTATTACAGATTTTTCAGGTTAGTACGTTCGGGAGCTCAAGAGGCGAGCTGGATGGCAAGAACGTATAGAATATTTCCACTGTAATTATATTATTGTAAATCCGAGGCATGATAATTGTATATCCAGTGTCTGTATAATTGTGTAACTCTGATGTATTTAAATTTAATCGGTAGAATATTGTTCTTTTGTAAACTGTTATTGTTTATTATTATATTTTATCCGCTGCAAATGTGAGATGTTGATGTTTCTGATCTTCTTCTTCTTCTATCTCTCTGTTCTTTTCATAACTATCTGGAAATTTCGGGTTCAAAAATTTTGTGTCGTTACAATACCTATAATTACATTCATGAAGTAATTATCCCATTGGTTAATTATCCTCAACTAATTAACCCTGATCATTAATTAATTATCCCTTAATTATTAATTAAATTAATTAACCCTGAACAAATTAATCCTTTAATTTTTTACATTAAGTAATCATCATTTAAGTAATTAATCTCTAATTACTTAATTCATTCGTGCTTAATTATTTACATTATATGACCATGAACCTTGGACCAGAGAAGCATTATTGACCTACGCTATTATTCCCCTTGGACCGGTCATCCTCGATGCCCTATCGACGATGAACTTTCCCCTAGAACCACGTCGATCAAAACTAGGTTTAAAACCCTTGATCTCCTTCATGCCATCACCACAGTGGCCTATAGTACTATTCGCCATTTTTTCCAACCTCTCCATCACCCAAGCTCCCTACCATATCAAACGTGATGCTCGTTCTGCCATCGATCGTCATGAGTTGAAGAAAAACAAAATTTCGTTCAACTTCAAAATTCACAGCAACCACCAACTAATAAATCCCAATATTACTATTAAAATTCTTCATTTTGGAATACGAATTCGATTATATAACTCAAGCCTCGTAATCTAACATTCGATTTTTGGCTTGAATTGATTTTCCACTGCAAATTTCAAATTCCAAAATATTAACACAATATCTTTGCTTGAAACTGTTTTTAGGAATGGTGTTACCTATACACCAACATTTTTCATTTAAAGATTATACCCAAAAATGGATTAGAAAAAGGGAATTTGATTTTTGAAAGAATTTTGTGTCTGTGAACAAGAACAGGGACTTCCCAAATCAATCCACAGACATGGATACACACTACCTCTAAAACTGTTATACATGCAAGCAAAATTTTACATTTATACAATAATTATCACATCATTATTTTATATAAGCATCATATTAAATAAGTTAAAAAAGGGTATTATTTTCTTTACTCACCTAGATTTGAAAACAGAAGGCCTGAAACCTGTTTTGATTCAATCTGGATTTTGATCTGTTACTCGATTTGTTGAATTGAACATTAATTTGTTGCTTGATTCCAGTTGAATCTTGATTTGATTTTGTTGAGTTGAAAACGAAACTAATCATCAGTTTGAAAATGTTGTTGATGTTTTGAGATGCTTCAGTTTTGGAATTTTGGAAGAGATTTTATTTATTTTTTTCTTCTTTAACCTGGTTCTTGTTTTCCAGGTTTAAACTCAAGTTGTTTTGATTTTTAGTTTAAAGGAGATGAAAGGAATTAAGAGATAAAGATAAAGCCTGGTTATTTCCTTAACCATAATGTTGTATATATATCAATTAAGAAGTGGTCAAGCCACTGTTTAATCTTTATGTTACTTATCAAACATTTGTCAATGCATGAATCTTTAAATTTACAAATGTAATAAGAAATGAATTTGTATTTAACCCCTTATATTTTATTAAGCACTTATGCATATATATTAATTTATGTTTATATCCTTATACAAATTATATTTTATCTCATGGTTAACTCACTAATTTCAAAAGAAATATATATAAATATATATACACTTATATACTTGTGTATATATATACTTAAAATTTCAATATTATAAAGTTTACACATATCTATTAATATATTTAATAATTTACTATAAGTGTCATCATTTTAAATTTTACTATTATTATCGTTTTCAAATCCACTTATATATATATATATATATATCCAGACGTCTTTAATTATCAAATTTTATTTGTTCAATCCAAATAAAATTAGTATCTCAATAGTAAAAAATCAGTTAATTATCCAATTATCAATTATTCAAAAATTCGGGTTACCACATTCGTTCCCCGTTTGAATCTTTTCGTCCTCGAAAAGGAATGAAGCTAGAATTTATTCAATAACTTAAAACCAGGTAAATTATTCTTTGATCATTTTTAAAACACTTTTTAAAATCCATATAATATTATAAAATAGTTTTTATAAAAATACTTTTTATAACCCGATGTCTCAACAAGTCCAACCTTGTTCTCACAGAAATTCGGTCATACATTGATCAGGCGTAGGACTAAAAATCTATAAGTACTTGGTAACCCGTTTTCAACGCCCAGTGAAAATACTTGGAAATTATTTTTTTGAAAATATAGAAAACATTTTTGAAAAATAGAGGGAACATCATTGGTGAGAATGCACTGGAAATCATCACCCCCTCCATGGTCGCAGTTAACCCGATGATTACATCGCCATCACGGTAAAACCATAGATAACCGTAGGCCTCTACGCCCCTCGATTACACCATAGAACCCGCTACAGATCACAGCTACATCCGAGGATACGTTGCTATCACAGTAAAACACATATAACTGTAGGCATCAGCGCCCTCGAATTTCGCTTCCAAAAGAATGAAACTTCACTACTCAACCATAGATCACAGTCTATCGATGTTACGTTGCCTTCCCGTCAAAATCAAACGTAGACCGTTGACACTCACCTCCACACGATTTCCGCTATGGTCTAAAGTATATCGCAGCGACATCAAGTTACATTGTCGTCACAGTATAACCCAAATGTCTCTGTAGGCATTAGCGCCCTCGACTTTCGCTACCCGATAATCCTCAGTAACTTTAGTTTGTCAAGACTTTCTCACAATATCCACTTTAGAGCCTCCCCTTTGGGGCTCAAGGCAGTACCAACCTATGGTAATCCTGAGAAGTTCATTTCAAGGGAGCGCCTTTTTCTCCAGAGCCATTTTCAAAACACTTTATGATATACACATATAGTATCTTCTAAATCATACACCTAGTATGAATCCCATATAAATCCCCTTTTCTCAAAATCGATTATTCCAAAATTGATAATTCTCAAACTATGCTTTCCAAATTTCCAAAATTGATTTTTCCCCAAAAATCAAAAGCCTTTCTAAAGTCCATAGGTTCTGAAAACCTTTTTCCCAAAATCATTCTCATAAAATCCTTTATATAAATAGATATATATAACTTTGAAAATCTTTGGATCACTTCATACTTGTATAAATTTCCTTTTTATACTTCAAATACTTTTCAAAAACCCTTTTCTTCTGGCTATAGATTCAACAAGGGGAGTTTATCATATCTATATATATATATATAATAAAGATATATAACTTTGTTTATTCCAAATCAAATATTCAAATTTGATTACTATTTATAAAGTTATCAGCCATATTACGTTTCTTTATAAAGTGTAGCTTTAATCATAGAAATATCCAATTTCCATTTTATTTCATCATTTAATGCTTAAATATACTTTTCCATTTCAAAAATCATTCTACAGTTCTTATCCATAAATTTTCAATATCAATTTCATTCAAACTTGTACGATGTACATATATCATATGTACGCTATATCAATCTGATCTCTCACTTGATCACACAATTTCACTTCCGAACTAGTATCATCCACCCAACTTCCTAGTGCGGACTCAGATCTGGTTTCGTGATCAGAAACCATCATTCTCCTTGCATAGCCTAATTATGATAGAGAATTTCCAGAACCAATCAAAATTCCATACCCAGGTTCGCCGCCGAAAATAGAGTGAAAAATCCAAACTCGGATCGATATACTATCTCGAAATTCTATGCTCGAATCTGGATCAAATCACTATGCGAATAGAATAATATACGTACATCCTACGTATTTATCGTCATTGATTATTAGCTAAATAAATTTCTCCTTTCTATTTACATTCCCTTAGATTCATATTCATTTATTCCCAATAGCCTCAATCGCCATTTGGATTATCACCTCAATTCCTATCTCAAACGAATATTTAATCATAAACAGTTTGCACTCTAACTAGCTTAAATTTGGAAAATAGCTTGAAAAGTTAAAAATGGATAAGTAGTTGAAAAATAATTATTAGTTTGTAAAATAGTTGTGAAATAGTTAAATAGTTATAAAATAGTCAAATGGTTATAAAATAGTTAGATAATTGAAAAATAGTTGTAAATTAGTAATTAGTTATAAAGTAATAAAAAAATAGTAATTAGTTTATAAAACAGTTGTAAAATAGTTAAATAGTTTCAAAAATAATTATGAAATAAGTATAAAATAGCTTGGCTTTAAAAAGAAAGATTGTACAGTAAATAGCTTGGAAAAATAGTTTTATATTAAAACAACTTATTTTGAAATAGTCCAGAGCCAAACTGTACAACTTCCCAATCTCCATTTCCAATCAATTTCCCATCCAACTAAAATTGATCCAATCCCAATTCAAGTTGAATTAACCTCAGTTTCTTTTCTGAATTCAAATCAAATTCCATTTGAATTTACTTATTCAACTTTAATCACAATTTCAATTAATTCAAATAAATTTCAAATTGAACCATTTTCAATTCATTTCAATTCCAGTTTGAATTAATCCCAATTCCAATCTCCACTTTTAAATCATCTCGAATTATATAAATTCGAGTTAAATTTTCAATTACTGATTTAATTCCTTTAAATCAAATTAACCTTTACTTCTTCACACTTATTTCTAGGTTCAAATCATAGTTCAAATCCTTTTTAAACAATTTAATCTTTGAAATTCAATTTATTACCCAATTTCAATCTTGAAACCAATCCTTAACCATTTCAGTTTACATGTTCATTTTAAACACTCAAATCTTAATGTTCAAAGTGATCTCATTTTCACAAGTTCAATTTTTATCATTAAAATCAAAATTACTTAAGTAGTTTCAAATTAAAGTTTTAATTCCATTAAATTCCAATAATGGAATAGATATTATCACAATCTACTTTTTAATTCATTTTAAACAAACCAATTCACAGTTCCATAGATTATTGATAACAGCAGGATGATATTAGGGTAAGTCAAAGTAAATAAACATCCAATTTATTTAAAACATCCACCAATAGCATTATTACCCATTCCCAGAACTCAAACCTATTTGAGATCTTATACATCTCCCTTCTAAATCAACTCATTTAACCTTCCTAAGGTAAATCTCAATTTCATCTTGAAATTTCCAAATCAGGTTGTTCATTCAAACTTATTTAACTTCCTCCAAGTTAAATTCAATTTAGTCCCGTTAACCTTACTTAAATTTGAATCCTCCATTTCAAATTTTAATTTTCTATCAATATTCTTTCTTACTTATAAGTTCAAAGACTTATCACTTTGGGTTTCCATATCACATTCCAAGGAAAAATTTAAAACTCAACACTTAGAATTTACTTTCAAATCATCTTTGATATCATGTATATCCCTTATATATATACAAAGTTATTTCCTTTGCACACCAAGTTATACCTTAAAATTTAAACCACCTTTGGTTTTAATTCAAAACAAATTTTCTTAAAAATTTTCAAACATCTCTTATTTTAAAATAAGATCACATTCAAAATAGTATGAATAATATCATTTCTTTTAACATTTTGAAAACAATTTCAGATGTTTCTAGACTTAGGATTCAAAACTTCACAATTTAAAACCAACTTCAATTTATAAGTTATACTCATCTTAAAAGTTTACTTCATTTTGCTTACTCATTAACAAATATTTCATTATTAAACATAATAACCATTTATGATAATACCCAAGATTAACATATATGGATACCAATTCATTTTTATCTTATTCTTACTTCTACAAATTCAGGATTTAGTTCCAGTTTGGATCTAGTTCAAACTTATCTTCATTTAATTTCAATTTGGTTGTATTACTATTACCACTTAATTCTCAATATTTTTATTTAATTCCAATAATCAACAACCAATTTTTAAGTATTTATAATATATGGAAAGAAATATTGCTTTTTATATCAGAATATAAACTTATATAAAAGTCATTTATTTTTAAAACCATTTTTAAACCTTTATATTAGAAAATAACAAGTATGCTCTCATATATATATATATACACACACACACACTCCCAACTCATTCTAGGGTAACACTGACCCTATCCTTAATGAGTAAACCCACCAGAGCCAAGGTTCTCGCTTAACCTTCTGCTCTGATACCAATTGTAATGACCCAGAATTTTCGATCGCGAAAATTCCAGATAGTTATGGAAAAGAAGAAAAGAGATAGAAGAAGAAGAAACAGAAACACCAAAACAGAGATTCTCACATTCGCTGTGGATCATAATATAGTATCAAATACAAAAGCAGTTATATAAAGGAAAACTGTATTAATTAATTTACATTAATACATCATAGTTACAACATTTACACAAACACTGGACCATTAAATTCAACATGTCCCAGATAAACTACAATATATACAGACTACACAGTCATATATACACAGCGGAAAACTTCATATGTTCCTGCTTCCAGCTCGCCCCCTGAGCTCCAGTAATGTCCTTACCTGAAAATTTGTAATACTCGGTCTGACCCAAGCATTACATCAAAGTAACACCCGGGTTAGGCTGGAAACCAGCGTGAGTAAACCTATATAATATGAAATACCAAGCTATATAACTTAAGTGAATTAGAAGGGTAACTCGTACTTCACTACGAGTTCTCATAGTCCAACATTTATTACAAACAATAGTCAAGAACTATTGCTCAATTAAAGGCCAAGTTACTTAATTTATTCTAATTCCAGCCTGTTGGCTTTTAAATTCAATTTATAATGAATTGAAGTGGTTTTGGGTGTTTACTGATATCCGACCCCGGTCTCTTCGAATCCAATGTTATCTTAACCCAAGTTATTCAAGTGAAATACAATTCAAATTTTAAATACAGGGTGTCATCTTTACACGGTAATTCATCATTGATAGATAACCACATTATCACTGTTTAAACCAAACATATCATATCACAAACATTCATATCATAAATATCAACCAATCATTCTTAAGCAAGATTAATTAGTCACACCATTTCTAATTAAATCAAATTAATTAGTTTAATCACTTGTAATCTTGCTTACTTAGCAATAATTAATTACAAACCATTAATTAATCATCCCTTAATTATCCTCTCTAATTACATTAAGTAATTAGCCTTTAATTAATTTACCCAAATTAATTTAACTTCCACCCATTCACATTAATTACAATTATCCTCAATTAATTACTCAAATTAATTATCCGATAATCACTTACATTGATTAATTATCCTTTAATTAATCACACTCATTAATTATCTAATCCTTAATTAATTTTCCTTAATTAATCAATCCTTTAATTAATTACACAAAGTAATTAATTCTTAATTACTTCTCTAAAGTAATATACCTATAATTACTTTCATCAAGTAATTATCCCATTGGTTAATTATCCTCAATTAATTAACCTTGATCATTAATTAATTATCCCTTAACTGTTAATTAAATTAATTTACCCTAAATAGATTAATCCTTTAATTATTTACATTAAGTAATCATCATTTAAGTAACTAATCTCTAATTACTTAATTAATTAATGCTTAATTATAACTTAATTATTAATTAATCTCTAATCATTAATTAATAGTCTCCAATTATCTAATTAATAATCCTTAATTATAAATTAATTAACCTCTAATTAATTAACTTATAACCATTAATTATTAATTAACTAATCAATAGTTAATCTTTAACTTCTTTCATTAATTAACCTTTTATAGTTAATCAATTAATTAATTACTCCTTAATTACTTTAATCAGTTTATCAATCTTTAATCACCCAAATCTTAGTAAATTTTAAGATAATCTATTTATCTTTATTAATACTAAATTTTCATTTAAAAATCTTGTTTAATAAATCTTGCAATTAAATATCATTAACCTACTAACATAAAACTTCAAGTTTATTTAAAAGAAATAGTTTTTAAGAAAATTAGTTTTAATCTTGATTTTTGTTAAACTTCAAACTTGAAAATATCCTTACCCTTTGACCTGAGTTAAGCCTGGGAAAGACTCACCCTAAACCCAAGTCAAATATTTTTTTTTTGGAACTTTGCTTGTTTAAAATTTTAAATTTCAATTCAATTAACAAACTAGACCCACATGAAAACCCCGAAGCTAGACTCGAGCAATCCCTTCCTTTTCCTAAGACTAACTCCGCGAAAACAACATCATCTCCCCTGCCTAGATCGTCATCGTCATCGACGTGCACATGTGCACATGCACGACCACTCCGATCACCACTGGTCGTCGCCAAGGTCACTCGCAAATCGTCGGTGACCTTCCCCAAGCATCCCATCATCCAGAACCCACGATCAACTCTGAAATCAAATTCGAGCGAACTCGAACCCATCAGACTTCAACCTGGAACCCACCCGCCATTAGAAATTCGCCATGCACCGTCGAAACAAGCCACTAGTGACCACGAACCTCCGACCAGAGAAGCATTATTGACCTACGCTACTATTCCCCTTGGACCGGCATCCCCAATGCCCTATCGACGATGAACTTTCCCCTGAAACCACACCGATCAAAACAAGGTTTAAAACCCTAGATCACCTCCGTACCGTTACCACTGTAGCCTATAGTATTAGTCACCATTTTTGCCAAGCTCTTTATTACCCAAGCTCCCTCCCATATCAAACGCGATACTCGTTCTGCCGCCGATCGTCGTGAATTGACGGTAAACAAAATTCAGTTCAACTTCAAAATTCACAACAACCACCAACTAATAAATCCCAATATTACTATTGAAATTCTTTATTTTAGAATACGAATTCGATTATATAACTCAAGCCTGGTAATCTAACACTCGATTTTTGGCTTGAGTTGATTTTCCACTGTAAATTTCAAATTCCAGATATTTGCATAATATCTTAGCTTGAAACTATTTTTAGGAATGATGTTACCTATATACCAAAATTTTTCATTTAAAGATTCTACCTAAAAATGGATTATAAAAAGATAATTTGATTTTTGAAAGAATTTTGTGTCTGTGAACAAGAACAGGGACGTCCCAAATCAATCCACAGACATGCATACACACCACCTCTAGAACTGTTATATATGCAAGCAAAATTTTAAATCTATACAATAATTATCACATCATTATTTCATACAATCATCATATGAAATAAGTTAAATAGGGTATTGTTTTTGTTTACTCACCTGGATTTGAAAACAGAAGGCTTGAAACCTGTTCTGATACAATCTGGATTTTGATCTGTTACTCGATTTGTTGAATTGAACTTTAATTTGTTGCTTGATTCTAGTTGAATCTTGCTTTGATTTTTTTGAGTTGAAACTAATCATCAGGTTTGAAAATGTTGTTAATGTTTTGAGATGCTTCAGTTTTGGAATTTTGGAAGAGATTGTATTTATTTTTTTCTTCTTTAACCTGGATCTTGTTTTCCACGTTTAAACTCAAGTTGTTTTGATTTTTAGTTTAGAGGAGATGAAAGGAAATAAGAGATGAAGATAAAGCCTGGTTATTTCCTTAGCCATAATGTTATATATATATATATATATGTATGTATGTACGTATATCATTTGAGAAGAGGCCAAGCCACTTATTTAATCTTTATGTTACTTATCAAACATTTGTCAATGCAAGAATCTTTAAATTTACAAATGTCATAAGAAATAAATTTGTATTTAAACCATTATTTTTTATTAAGCACTTTATATTAATTTATGTTTATATCCTTATACAAATTATATTTTATCTCATGCTTAACTCACTAATTTCAAAAGAAATATATATATACACACACACCTATATACTTGTGTATGTATATACTTAAAGTTTCAATATTATAAAGTTTACACATATCTATTAATGTATTTAATAATTTACTATAAGATTCATCATTTTAAGTTTTACTATTGTTATAGTTTTCAAATCCACTTATATATATATATATACACACACATCTTTAATAATCAAATTTTATTTGTTTGATCCAAATAAAATTAGTATCTCACTAGTAAAAAATGAGTTAATTATCCAATTATTAGCTGTTAAAAAATCCGAGTTATCACAATACGTGGTCTAGATCACCGTACCAAGGATCCACCCTGGTCCTCGGTAGCACAAGACTGGAGCTACCCCTTACTGGATAGTCCGAATAAGTTCACTCCAAGGTTGGGATCGACAACCGCCCACACAGCCGAAATAAAAGGGACATCTAGATAGGGGTTACCTTACCTTAATTGTTTGCTAGCCACTTAGCCTTGTGTGCACCTTTCTTGTTTTAGCCATTCCTGGTTGATGAGGCTTGAGGCTATGTGTTACCTTTTTAGCACATATTCACTTAGAATGTTCATCGTCCTCCTAACGATGTTCTGAAAGCATTCGTCCATACAAGTCCGATCTAGGTTCGAATGGAACCGAAGATGCTACACCTACTATATCCATTTTTGAATCACCCTCGATTAGCGCTTGCTTTCCACTGCTCCATCTTCGACTCCAAACTCTTATCTTCCATACAAAAACGTTCAAACCGGATCGAAATGGTTTTTGGAAAATCAATCTCGATCCCAATCTCTCCGAAATAATCAGCGCATTAGCTAATATTGATAGTAGGTTATTTAACTATCAAATAACATTCACAAAAAACCATCAGATTAAATAATTCAACCTTTTGAAAACAATTTCAAACCACCTTTCTCTCACAGAAATAAATTTCCCAAATATTATTTATTTCCACTTAAAACTACCAGGTCCAATGTAACATCCCCGGATTTTAGCTCAGTCTAATTTGATGATTGGATTAATTTTTGAAATTTAATTATGAATAAAAATCTAAATTGTGTTTGAATTTTCAAATTCAGTTAGATGTATGTTTATCTATTTATATAAATGGATTTTGTATAAGATAATTTGAATTTGATTTGAATGTAGGAAGATGGATATATGATATATACATATGAAAGTTATATTTTAAAAATTTATGCATATATATATAAATATTTATTTAAAAAAATATAATAGTGTGAAAATGAATAAAAGGATTTAAAAACAATTTCTTTCATACTTGAAAAGAAATATATTTAAAAGTCGATTTGAAAATCAAGTTTATTTGGAAATTTAATAATAAATATTTTTGTAAAATTAATTGGATATTGTATCATTGGAGTTGTATATGATATTCATTCTTTTTTTCTGCTGTGTTGTTTACTTAATTGTGTTATAAGCTCCGGCGAGCCAGATTCGACGTTTGAATCTGTGGCATTCGAGTACAAGTGAAGTGCAGGTGCCAATTTTCGAAGGCCGAGTCAGGGTCGCTACATTTAGTATCAGAGTTGAAGGTTGAAACTTTAGCTCAGGAGTATAACACATTAAGTAACTCATTAGAGATAGGGTGAAGTATACCCTAGAATGAGTATCCCTAATATATCCATCCGTATGCCTCAGTAAATTCTCTTACTATCCACTGATAGTGAGTATGAGTGCAAGAAGAGGACGAGATAGGGGACAGGGGAGTACCACTACAATGGTCAGTACCCGGCAATAGCGAAAACAACTTTCTCTATCAATCTCCTTTGATTCGTCTTTTCAATTGTTTGATGACTCCTGGCAGCTCCAAGAAGAAGCTTTCATATATTTGCATGGGACACAAACTCCAGATGGGTCAGAATTATTTGTTTGGATTAATTGTTTGCTTTGGTTGCTATGGTTGATAGGTATGTTTTGCTTGTTTAAACAAAATTTTTTGGGATTGTATCCATATATCTATCTATTCTTTGGGGTATTCCAACTTAAGCTTGGAATCCATACCTAGTGTTTGAGAATTATGAAAGATTAAATTCATTTATTTGTTCTTTTGGGTCTCGATATATTCTATGAGAGGTTAGTTATCCTTCGAACTAACCAATGCTCTACATACTTCGTAGATCTGGATGACCCAAGTATCTTGATTCGTTCTTGTATCCATTATTGATATTTTGATTTAGGAAGCCAAATGCAGAATAGATATTCAGTTTGATCTGGTAATTCATCTCTCTATCTATCATTTGATCTTTGTTGTCTCCCTTACATATTTCGAGGACAAAATTTTCTAAGGGTAGAATCTGTAACATCCCCGGATTTTAGCTCAGTCTAATTTGATGATTGGATTAATTTTTGAAATTTAATTATGAATAAAAATCTAAACTATGTTTGAATTTTCAAATTCAATTAGATGTATGTTTGTCTATTTATATAAATGGATTTTTTATAAGATAATTTGAATTAGATTTGAATATAGGAAGATGGATATATGATATATATGGAAGTTATATTTTTAAATTTTATGTATATATATAAATATTTGTTAACCGGCACCTTGGCCCGGCTACAAGACGATAGTTGAAGAAATTATCGTTAGCACTGGACAAGATTCTGACCAAGAAGAGCCTGAGGATATACGGGTTTGATGCAGTCGACATATTTTGGCATTTAGGTACGGATCGGCAAGAATAGACCAACTAGCTTGAGATCGCTCTATATGGGCCAAGTCACCTTGGCCTTGAGCCCGTGAACAAAGTCCAACCCATCTTCGTCTATAAATAGAAGGGCAGGGGCACAGTGAAATGGACCTCTTTCCTGGAACACTGGGGAGACCCTGCCATTTTTTATACTCCCTTCTTCTTTATTCAAATTTGTATTCAAGCGATTGATTTAAGAATTGTATCTGTATTCAAGCAATTGAGAAAGCAATAAAGATCAAACTCGAAGTGGATGTAAGCAATTACGCCGAACCACTATAAATCTGGTGTTCTCGTTTTTGTTGTTCTTTCTGCATTGAATTACATTATTCTTCTGTTCTAATTTACTCTCTTCATTAATCTCTCTACATAACTCTACTCAAGGGTGTTAGTTACCAATTTTGGTGCTAACAATATTTATTTAAAAAAAATATAATAGTGTGAAAATGAATAAAAGGATTTAAAAACACTTTCTTTCATACTTGAAAAGAAATATATTTAAAAGTAGATTTGAAAATCAAGTTTATTTGGAAATTTAATAATAAATATTTTTGTAAAATTAATTGGATTTAATTTTAAAGGTTTAAAACATGTTTCATAAATTTAAGTAAATAAAAACTTGTTTCATCAATTTAAAAAATTAAGATTCAATATAAAGGCTTGCATTCAAAAGTATATAACATTAAAACATATGGTATTGTAAAAAAAAGAATGTGTTTTAAATATAAAATTAAAAGGGGTTTTGAACAAAATTTATAATTAAATTAAATAAAAGGATTTAAACATAAAATGTTTGTATGTGAACAAGTGTTAACATGTTTTAACAAGTGGCAAAGAGTAATTTTTTCTTTTAATTAAATTTTATAAACATGCATAAGAAAGAGTTAAAATCAGATTTCTTAAGTTTTTTTCAAAAATGCAAAAAAAATTAGAGAAACCAAAACTTGAAAACCAAATTACTTCATCTCAAAGATAAAATCTGAAAGAAAAAAACAGAAAAATGCAAAAGCTAAAAACCAGATTGAAATCTGGAAACCAAGAAAGTTCAAAGGCAAACAACCTGAAGCCTGAATACATTTCAAAATTGATCAAGGTAAACAACAAATAGCAGGATAATCAAGTTCAAATGCAATTTAACTTATAAACATCAAGTGTTAGATGAAAATTCGACAATCTCATATCAAAGATCTGATATTCTCTGATAAGCAAAGTCCTCACAAATTTTCTCAAAGCGTGGAAACAAATATGGAAAACCAGATTTCAATCTTCAATCTGGAATCAAAGCAAAGCTAGTCCAGTTTCAAGTAAAAAACAAATCTTTAATAATCTTCAACCTGTAAATCTTGAAAAACAAGATCAAACTCGCTCTAAACTCTTTTTTGGTCGTTGGAAAATAACTTCGATGATGACTGCAGCATCATTGATGTTCATTTTCGAGTTTCCAAGAGAGGAATTGTTGCCAAATTATTTTAAAAATTGAAGTTGTTTGCAAAATTTGGGTTTGGTTTTGGAATTCAAAAGATAATTTGAATTGATTTCAAAAATGGTTTTGAAATGTTGGAAAGACTCTGGAATCCTATGTAAAATATTTATAGAATATAATTAAATTTGATAACTTATAAAGTTTGAAGTTATTAAAAAGAATACCTAACTTAAAGAGAAGTTAGATAAAAGTAAATGTGGAAACAAAATAAGTTGGAAGGAAAATTTGATTCAAATGGAATTAAAAATGAAAATTGAATAAAAGAATTGAGATTGAAAATTTGAGTCAAATGAAAACGATATGGGTTCAAATGAAATTGAAATAAAATTAGTAAGTAAAACTAATTGAATGAATGACAAAAATAAATATGATTTGAAAAGAATTGAATTCAATAGTTATAAATGAAAGGTAAATTGAATCCATATGAATTGGAAATCCAATTTAAATATAAGTAGAAAAAAAACTTTAGTGGTGAAGTGAAGAATAAAAATAAGATGTATATAAAATGCTTATATGGAACTTAACAAATAAATGGAAAAAATTTTAAGAAAATTTTGGAGTTTAATAAGTTAATGATCGAATAAAGATTAAATTGGAAAATTGTGAAATGGCGATTGTGAATAAGTATATTGAAATGAAAATAAATGTGAATTTGAATATTGTAATTGGGCATTACCGTAAAGCAAGATATACTGGTGTGTTAGAAGAAAAATGGAATTGGGATTTTGATTTCGAAGATAAATTTAAATTGCTCGAAAAAGGTATGTATTTAAATTTCATTATGAAATTTGATGATTTTCATGTCTAGCCGTTTGGCTTTTCGTTTTCTTTTTTGAAATCTGAGGGCCCGTTGTGGTGTTTTGTAGTTGTACCGAGCTAGCTGCGCAAAGGAGACGCTGGCGAAATTTTTTGAAAATTTAGAGAGTTAGAAAATTTTTGAGAAAATTTTGAAATTTAAAATTTGAATTTAAATTTAAATTTGAATTGTTGAGAAGACAATATTGTTTGGAATTTATGGTTAAGGTTGGAAAGTTAGTTGAATCGATAATAGATTTTTAATAGAAAGATTGTTTTGGAAAGTTAAAACTGTTTGGTTTTGGGAAAATAATAAACAGGTTAAGGATCGTTCTTCTTAACTTGTAATTTCGGGACGAAATTCTTTTAAGGGGGAAAACTTGTGATGACCGTGAATTTTTGACAATTGAAATTGCAAATTTTAACTGACTTTAAATATTTGAATGATGGTTTAGCTTGAATTTCAAGTATAACTATGGATTTGGCAATTAAATTATTGAATTTAATTTATCGAAGTTAGGTAAAAATTGGAATCTTCAGTTTTAAGCTTATTAAAAATATTTTTAAAAGCTTAGAAAATTCATACTGATAATGCTGAAGATAATTGAAGCTTCAGAATTGAATTTGAAAATGTTTTGTTCAGTTTTGAATTTACATCATTTCAATCGATATTTAAAAGATAGCCTTCCGAGACATAGTCTCGGAATTCGATGAAACCAGTTCCGTTGAATCCGTAGTAGTGTATTATTACCGGATTCCAATTTTCGTAGTGTTTGGAGTTATCGTGTGATCGTGCGTTGAAATTTATATCGAAATTTAATTTAATAGCTGGGTTCAAAAAGCTATCTTCTTCATACGATTGAATTTGGACTCGAAGCCTTTTCCATTGCGTTCATAATAGAGGTTTTACATCATAATCGCCTGGCGGCATGCCTCGATTGGAGATCGAGATTTTAAGTTGCGATAATTGGAACAATTTGAATTTAAATTTAAATATAAACAAGTATTTATATTCTCTTTCCACATCAGAGTTTTCTACCACTTATTTCAATGTTACTGTAGCATTTTTTTGACATGCAGAGATTTTTTTTACACTTGTCTCTCATTTTAAAACACGCGTCTTCGTTTAAGACAATAAAAAATAATAAAAAGGGAACGCAAGTTAAAACAGAAAGAAAAATAAAAATCGTGCTTGCAAATTCACTCTTTCCCTTCCCTTCGAATCTAAACCAAGAATTCACGGCAGCCTCGTTCAATCAATTCGAGCATCCCCTTCAATTAAATTACCACTTTCACCAGAGCGAGGGCATCGCGTAGAATGTAGAGAGGCGCGGCGTCTTCAATCGACGGCGGAGCAAGCGGCAACCTGGAAGCTCGTCGAGTTCGATCTCAACTTAGTGTTTGGCGACCAAGCTTGCGAGGAATAGGGTTTCGAATATAGGATGGTGCGACGTTAGAGTGGCTCTTGTTCAAAATTGCAAGGCGTGTGGGCAAGGGTGACATGAGTGAGGGGTTCGAAGTCGATGCGACCTGGGTTCGCAAGCGCGCGCGGTATGGTTTCAAAGTTGATCAGTGGCCGAGGCGAAGTCACCTGGTGGAGTGTGGTATGTCGCGTTCGATTTTGTCGAGTAAGGTAAATTTTAAAATTGTCCTTTTAATTTAAATGTCACTTAGGTTTAAAGATTATAAATAAATTGATTATTATTTCACTTATCAATACATTAACAGCAAGGTATTGCAATTTTGTTTAATTTAAAACTAATAACACCTATATGTATGTATGTGTACAAGTACAAAACAAAAAAATATATAACATAAATATCCAAATAGGAGTACACGCATATATATTTTTATATATACTCTTTGGCATTAAATTTAAATTCCTGCATTTTATACAGAAAACAGAATTTTTTTAATAGAATTTGGGAAAAAGGGAATTTTAAAACATGGAAAGTTATATAATGTTTGAAAGAAAGAAAAATATATGTATATTTGCATTTCACAAAGAAGTTAATTACAGCGAATGTATATATAGATAAGCAGAAAAATAATTTATTACACTAAATATATACCTAGGTATTTTAAATTTACAAGTTCATTTTAAAATAATGAATTTGGTAGGAAAAAATGTTTAACTAACTTATCTAAAATATTTTTGATACTAAAAGATTTTAAAAGGGAATTTTAAAAGTAATTTGTTTAAAATTAAAAGTACTGATTTAAAATAAAATCACGGGTTAATTAAATAATCAAATGGAATTTAATTGTTCGATTTATTTGAATATTAATAAAACCTTATAATGTTTGTTATAAGGTTCAAAAATCGTGAAATCAAGTTGGAATGAAAATGGGTCGCATGCGTAAGCAATGGTGAGATCTTCTCACTCAAATTATAATAATTGAAAATTTCAGTTATTGATTGATTGTTGAATTGTGATAGTTAAATTTAAATTTGTTGATTGTTTGCTTGGATGATGATTGTTATCAGTTGAGTTGAACTATAGCCTATGCGCCGCATAATAGCGGATGATATTATATTAAACGCATATACCGCGATATTCCACCTCGAAGTGGAATTGGTATTATATATGTATTTGGAGTGATTGATTTCCCGCATTATATAGCGGATGAGACCCTATGCGCCGCATAATAGTGGACGATATTTTATAAATCCCATATACTGCGATATTCCACCTTGAAGTGGAATTGGTATTTAATTGTTATGCTAATATCTGTGGATGTAGGGAAACAGGTTGGAGGGATCCAACTGGATTCCTCAAATATTTGAAATTGTTTCATATGTTTTGTGTTAGTTTATCTATAATCTGTGTGCGATTATATTGTGATTGAAATTATGGAAGGCTATGATTTAGCCAAATATATTTTTGGTATCATAGGATACTAGAAATAAATAAAATCGGATTTTTGAAATTTTAAGTAGAAAATTTATAATAAATTCATTTAAAATAATTGGGTGAATTTAAAAGAAGGAATTTAAGTAATTGAAGTTTTATTTTTAAATCCTATTGAATAAATTCCAAAAATACGGGAAAGAATTTTTATAAATTGATTTCAAGTAATATTGTTTAAAAGTTGAAGAAATTATCTAAAATTTGGATTTTAAATAAGTTTGGAAGAAATAAAGAAATTTATTTTAAAAGAAAATAAATTTGGGGAACCGATTTGGCAACTGATTTGGCGTTTGAAAATAAATGTTTGGAAATCAATTTGGAATTTAACTTTGGTGTTTGAAATAAATGTATGGAAATCAATTTGGAATTTGACTTTGGTGTTTGAAATAAATGTTTGGAAATTGATTTGGAATTTGATTTGGTATTTGGAAATAAATTTTGAAATCAATTTGGAAATTTGATTTGGGTGTTTGAAATTAAGTTGAAAATCAATTTGGAATTTGATTTGGAATTCGAAAGTGAATATTTGGAAATCAATTTGGAAATCGTATATCAATGGATATTTGGAAATTTAAATTCACAATGGGAATTTTATAAAGAAAAGGGAAAATTGTTTTAAAAGTAAATTGTTTTATTTTTAAAAGTGGAAAGGAATTTACAGATTTAGAATGTAAATTAAAATAAATCGATAATTGTTTATTAATTGGTTTAATGGACCATTTTGAAATGGAGCGTATTTTCCCTGAGAAGCCGAGTATATTTTCAAAGTAGCTTTGAAGCGTAAAATAAAAGTTTTAAAGTTGATTTTAAAAGAATATTTTAGAGAAATTATTCCTTGAGTTGTTTTTTAAAATCTTTAAATTGAAGATTTAATTAATTATAGAATTGATTATTTTAAAGATTTAAATTGATATTTGATTTAAAAAAAGGGTTATTTAAATATTTAAACCCTATATACGAATTTTATTTTAAAATTAGATTGGACTTGAAGTTTTATATGAGATATTGGTATAACATTTTCATAACTAATATTTCAATAAATGTTTTAAAATAGTATATAAATATTTCCAAGTATATTTTGGATAAGTGATTTGAATTATTTTAAAGTATTTGAACTTGGCAGACTTTCAATAGAAATAAATAATATCGGGAATCTTATTCCGCGAGTGAAAAGTGATTTGAAATTTGGTTTCAAATGGTTGAAGTGTGAAAATATATCTTGCAAAGATATTTTGAAAATAAATAACTGGGGGAAAATTATTTAAAATCCAGTGATTGTTGTGAATGTTGATGGATAGTTAAATAACTGATTGTCAATATTGGCCTTTAAACGGCGTTTGAATTTGATGCGACCGGGTGTCAGATTCAAATGGATATTTGAAAAACCCATCGAATCTTCGTGTTGGATCTTTTGTTTAAAAGATCAAAGTGAAAATTGTTGTGATTTGTTTGAAACCTGAATGTACCACTTATTTTTAAAATAAGAGCTCGTTATTCGGATTAGCCGGGAGAGGACTTTGTTTCATAAAACCCATTTCGAATAATGATACGACGAAATGGAATTGCATTTGAAGATGGTGTTGAAGACCAGGTATTTTTGAAAGCGAAAGGATTACCTGTCGAATGTCTCTACACCAAGTTGCTCCGGTATAGAGATTTTTATCACCCTTTGTGATGGGGATTCCGAACGTGATTAGTGAATATCCAGATTGCAAGGGCTTCTTTGAAGTGCCTTCGGTTCCGTTCGATCCTGGAACGGACTTGTATGGATGTGTGTCTGACGTTACACTTTGAGATGTAAAGCTGGTTTCTATCAAATACATTTCTGTTGGTGGCGGAGAATTTATTCTTTTAGCTTAACACCCTTATCTGAGACGTACGAGCTCAAAGGTTATGTAGTTGATGGTTACTAGTGATGCATTCCCAATTAGGTAATGTGGCATACGAAGTGCTGCTGATCATTTGTTGATCGAAGCATGGCTTTTGTGAAAAGCGTAGCTTTATGGACGAGACTTCGTCGAGCCTCACAACCCAGAAATGGTCGAAACAGGAATGTTGCGGCAAGGTTTTTAGGGGTCGTGCCCCTAGGGTGTGTCCATTTTTTCTGGATAAGAGGTGGTATCATGGTATGGAGCCCAGATATTTAACGTATATGGTTGCTGCAAACTTATTGCTTTGTGGTTGTTGGTGTTGAGGGCTCTCAGGTAAAGGTCGGTAACGACCGGGGATGGCATAATTATGTGGTAGTTACCTATGTTATAGCTTGGTTAAAGCATGAGGTAACATCGGCCTTGTGTTAGCCGAGATCCGGTTAGGTTCTCGGGGGCGTCCTTCCAGAGGCGTACCCATTTCGGTGTAGGATGTTCCTTTGCCTGGCCATTGTTGGAAATCCAAAGAACAATGCGCGCCTTGTACGGTTTAGTTGTATAACCTGCCATGGAATGTGGTGGTAACCAGCTATTGAACATGGTAGTTATAGTAGGTATACGACGAAAGGTGGTATGCTGGCTAAGATTAATATTATACTTTTGAAATGTTTTCTGCACTATGCACTAATAATAATATCAAATGGTTTTCGCGTATCAAGCATTTTTGACTGCCATAGGGAGAAATCTCCTCCAAGTGTGCGCTTGCATCGTATGTGTGGCGGGAGGCCTTATGGAAGTTTCATTTTCCAAAAGCATAGCGGCTTTCATTTCCTTTCTTTTTGAAAATAACTGCTTTTCAAATTTCACACGAGCCACATGACTGACTCGAAGTTTATTGTTTTCTTTTTAAACTCTGGGTGGCCATAATTTTCCCCACGGGCAGTCTAGTGTCAGGTTATCCCTATTCTGGAGCGAAGTCAGAAAAATTGCTGTGGAGATTTGGAGTTCAAGCTTGAAGGCGAGGCGTATCATCTATACTATGTATTATCCATTGTGTTTGGGTTGGTGCAAGTCAGTTTCCATGCAGTCAAGTTATAATGGCTGTCAGTGTTGTATCGTGTTGTGTAACTTTGATAATGTGATGTAGGTAAAAACTGATATAGTGCTTTTGTTTTAAAGATGATTCATTTATCTATTACATTTGTTCTGCTACGAGATGTGAGATTCTATTATTATTTCTGTTTCTTCTTCTATCTTCTTCTTCCTAAACCTTAACGGTTTGGTTTTTCGACATTCGACTGTGCGGTTTGATACAGTGGGCATATTGATGTCGACTTCCGAAAGTCGAAAAATCGGGTCGTTGCACGAATGCTATGATAAAATGTGTTTTTTTTGAAATTGTAATAATTTAGAAATGCTAAAATTTTGGAAATGAATATTATTTATTGAAAGATATAGATATTGAATTTAAATGGTTTAAATGAATATGTTTTGATGTGAAATATAAACCATCTTGAAATTTATACCCACGGGTTATAATAACGTTTGGTTATTAAAGAAACCGAGAACGGAAGTCGTCATACTCTTTGCCAACTCCGAAAACCACATTAACAACCATGTACACCGTGGAGATTCCAGAATGAAGTAGGATGGTAGCGAGATTCTATTGAGGTGGACCCGACTCCCATGAGTTGGCATACGGTGGCTAAAACAAGAGTAATTGACGGACTAATGAGGTAGCTCCTCTTATCGGACACACTTCTTCGTATGTCATCCTATTACTTTGTGATTGATATGGTGTGCACCTTTGATTTTTGGAAGTATGGCTCGAGGTGGGCAGTAGTGGTTGTCACGCATTACCACCGGCCCGAAAGTGTAATTGGTATATCTACCTTTGCATTGTCTAGTTGTGCCATGTCACCTACTCTAGCGTGCCTTGTACAAATTTGACTTATGCCATACCTATGGAGTATTCTTTGGTGTTGTCGATCAGGAGGGACTACGGTACTGTATAGACTATTGGCACTATAAAATGTGTTAAGGGGGATATGGATAACACCTTAACGCTATTTTTAAATTATATCATACTTTACTTTAGACATTATTATAATAGCGTATATTAATACATAGTAAATAGTTTAACGGATCCTTAAGGGATGGGTGGTCTGAAGCATCCTTTAAGTTACTTGTGCATTTTATTACATTTCACTTGAGTTAGTTTACGTTGTATAAGTATGTGTGTCCTGACTCGAGTGTTTATGTTTCTTTTTCTTTACGCTTGGGTCAGCCAGAGTATCAGCTTTGGATTTCACCTTCTGGAGCTTGGATTTGCTGGAGATTATCCATCTATCTAGTTTTCATCTATTTCCATTCAGTATTTCTATTCAGCTTATGTATTAGTGGACATTTATGTATTGGGATTTCTGCTGTATTTACTTTTCAGACTCTGATATTTTGTACTTGTTTTGAGACTGTGTTTGAGACTGTGTTTGTAGTAGCTTCATGAACTACTATGGTATTTTATTTCCTCTGCAAGTTATTCTGATATTTCTGTGTCTGTGATTCTGTGATTGGTTTTATTTGCTCCAAATTATATTACAATATATTGTTTTGAATTATTCAAGTCTGACATGTGTGGTTTTATTATTGATTTGAATGGTCCAAAATAGTGGGTCGTTACGTTGGGTATCAGAACTTTGGTTTTAGGCAAATCTTAGCCTGTGGAGCAAAAACTCCTTAGAGATAGGGTAGAAATAGCCTAGAATGAGTGAAATCAAATTTTGAGTCATTTCTTTGTCAGAGAACGTATTTTAAAGTATAAATCATTTTCAAATGATTTTCAAGGAATTTTCAAAAGATTTTTTTGATACAAACTTTTCTTGCTTTGAAATCAGATTTTCCTTAACTTCTTTCTTTTTCTTATCCATCTTGTTAGTTATTTCTGTGTTTAGGATATTCATTCAAGTTGAATCTAATATAATCTTATCTTATCTAATCTTATTTTGTTCCTTAATTACCTTTGTCCTAAAATTCATTCTTGATTTTTCAAGATAAGTCATAGGAATGCTAAAGGTAGGGGTCGTGGTGTTGCCCCAGTTCCTAAGCCTGCTGCACTAGTTAGGTTCACTACTCTCTGTAGGAATACACTGAACTTGGTGGTACCAAGTTTACCGGATCAGAGAGAATTATTGAGGCTCAACAATGGTTGAAGGGGTTGGAAAGAATCTTCTCCGGTGTTGAGATCATTGATGCTTAGAAGCGTTAGTTGGCATCTTGGCAGTTGAAGGGAGTAGCCTTAGATTGGTGGAAGACTGTTACAGCTCACACTATTGAGGCTGACATTTTCTGGGAGCAGTTTAGGTATCTTCTTCTGTTTGTCTTGAATTTGGTTCAGTTTTCTCTTTTGAAATCTTTCTTATGTTTCTTTATCGTGCTTTAGGGATGCTTTTGTTGTGAAGTGGATGTCCGAGACAGGGAAGTCTCAGCTGTATCGGGAATTCATGGACCTGAAATAGGGTGATATGTCATTTGCTGAGTATGAGAGGAAGTTCATTGAACTTTCTAAGTTTGGTCCTAATCTGATTGACACTTCTCTCAAGATGAATGAGAAGTTCATTGCTGGTACTCATCCAGAGTATTATGATCGTCTCATCACTCATATGCATAGCCCTTTCACCAGTCTGATGGATATGGCCATTAGATATGAGAATTCTACTTCTAAGGATCCTCCAGTTGCTTGTGCCACTTCATCTCGGTCTTTCTCTGAAAATCCTAAGAAGAGAAAGCCCTACTTTCATCATCAGAAGAAGAATTGGAACAAGACTCTAGGCTTGGGATCTTCTTCATCTTAGAGGCAGTCGATCGACCTATCTTCCATTACTTGTTTCAGATGTGATCAGAAGGGACACTATGCTAATATTTGTCTTACTTTGATTGGAGCCGTTATTCTTCCTCCAGCTTAGTTGACCAGGCATGATCTCTGTCACATTTGTTTACAGCCTGGCCATTTCAAGAATAATTGTCCTACTCAGCAGAAGGGCAAGTCATCTGGTATTTTTTCTATTACCTCTATTTCTTCACCTTCTCCACCTCCTACACATGTTCCTGCTCCTGCTCCTAGCGACACCCAAGGTACACTTCATGGCACTTTTTCTCTATTTTATTTTCCTGTTCGTGTTCTATTTGATACTGGAGCTTCCCGTAGCTTTATTTCCATGGATCTTTATGATAAATTTGAGCATCTTCTTTCTTTCGAGTTGGCATCTGTACCTTTGTGTGTTTCAAATCCTATTGGTGGTCATGCGAACCTTAGTAGGATTTGTAGAATGGTGAAACTCTTCCATTCTAGCTATCGGTTTTCTGGTGATTTCTATGTTCTGGGATTTGATGCTTTTGATCTATTACTTGGAGATGATTGGCTGAAGAGGCATGATGCCATTATTACTTGTAAAACCCGAACTATTCTCTTATGGACGATTTTGGTAATTCTTTGGTGATTCAGTGTTGTTTGCCCCAGAATTTTGCTAGCAGTTTTATTTATTCTCTTGATGCTTCTCTTGGTGATATTCATTCGACTCCTGTAGTCAAACTCTATCCTGATGTATTTGGTGAAGTCATTTCTTTACCTCCTAAGCGAGAAATTGATTTTCGTATTGAACTTATTCCTGAAGCTCGACCTGTAGTTCTTCCTTCCAGAAGGATGGCACCCCATGAGAAGGTTGAGTTGAGAAAGCAAATTGAAGACTTGTTCGCCAATGGTCTGATCATACCTAACCATTCAGAATGGGGAGCAGCGGTGGTTTCAGTCACTAAGTCCGATGGCTCTTTGAGAATGTGTGTTGTTTATAGGGAGCTGAACAAACTAACTATGAGGAACAGATATCCTATGCCTCGCATCAATGATAAGTTTGATCAATTCCATGCAACTACAGTTTTCTCTCAGTTTGATCTTACCATAGGTTTCCACCAGCTCAGAGTTGCTGAGGAAAGCATCCCCAAGGCTGCTTTCCATACCGAGAATGGTTTTTATGAATGGTTAGTTATGCTTTTTGGTTTGACTAACGCTCCTGCTTTTTTTGTTGATTTGATGAATCGTGTTTTTCGTAATGTGCTTTGAAAGTTTGCTCTAGTCTTTGTTGATGATGTCCTTGTCTTCTCTATGTTAAGGAAAGAGCATGATTCGCACTCGAAATTTGTTCTAGAGACTATTAGAAATCATTAGTTGAAGGCTAAATTCTCGAAATTCCATTCTGGAAGGATAAAGTCCGATTTCTCGAGCATATTATTTCTAGTAATAGAGTTTGTGTCGATCCAGTCAAGATCGCTGCGATCAATATAAGTTTTCTTTTCTTCTCTTTCTTTGATTTAATCATTCTACCTTTTCTGGGGTCCTTCCTCCTTATTTTGTTGCTGGATTGGGAAATTCCTAGGATTCCATCTGATATTCGTAGTTTTCTAGGCCCTGCCGATTATTATCGGAGATCCATTGAGAATTTTGCTCGGATTTCTGCACCTCTCATTGCTTTGAGTTGAAAGAATGCTAAGTTTATATGGAATGATAAGTGTAAAGCTGCATTCAATGAGTTGAAGCTTAAGCTTACTTCCGCACCAATACTTACCGTTCCAAATGGAAATGAGCGATTAACGGTATACACTGATGCTAGTCGTGAGGGATTGGGAGCTGTTCTGATGCAAGATGGAAAGTTCATTGCTTATGCCAGTTGCCAGTTGAAAACCCATGAGGCCAATTATGCAGCTCATGATTTGGAATTGCTTGCTGTGGTTTTTGCTTTGAAGCTTTGGAGGCATCATCTTTTGGGTGCTAAGTTTGAGCTCTTTACTGACCATCAGTCTTTGAGATATATCTTCACGCAGAAGGATTTGAATCAGCGGCAGGTTAGGTGGCTTGATTTTCTTGCTTCTTATGATCTCAACGTTATCTATACCCCTGGGAAAGCTAATGTTGTAGCCGACACTTTGAGTCGGAAGAAGGCTTTATTGTGTCAGTTTGTTGTTTCTTCTTCTCCTCTTTTGGACTGTATCATTACTAAGCAGGATGAGGATGAGATGCTTAGGCTTATGAATGAGAGTGTTCGTAGCAGAGTTGGTGGTGGTAGTCCTGATGGTAGTAGAGCTCAGATCGATGATAGAGGTATTTTGAGGATTAATAATCAGATTTATTTCCCGAATGTTGATGGATTGAGGCAAGAGTTACTTTGGGAAAATCATCGATACAGACTTTCTATTCATCCTGGAATGATGCAGATGTATCAGGATATAAAGAAGCTATATTGATGGAGAGGTATAAGGCATGATATCTCTATCTTTGTTAGTAGGTGTACGACTTGTCAACAAGTCCAGGTAGATCGTCAGAAGACCCCTGGTTTGTTGCAGCCCCTTGAGGTTCCCAATTGGAAATAGGAACAGGTTTCTATGGATTTTATTGATGGATTTCCAAGGACTCAGAGGGGTAACAAGAGTATTTAGGTTATTGTGGATAGATTGACCAAGTCAGCTCATTTCATCCTGGTCAAATCTGCCCGTTCTACTTCTAGCTTATCTGAGATTTATATGAGAGAGATTGTTCATCTCCATGGTTTTCCTCTCAGTATTGTTTGTGATCGAGATCCTATCTTAACCAGTCAGTTTTGGAAGGCTTTTCAGGAATGTTTGGGTACTCATCTGAATCGGAGCACTGCTTATCATCCATAGACCGACGGTCAAACTGAAAGAGTGAATCAGATTCTCGAGGATCATCTTCGTGCTTGTGTTCTTGGTTATGGAGGATCTTTGGAAGATCATCTCCATCTTGTTGAATTCATCTATAACAACAGTTATCAGGTATATTTTCAATCTTTATTTTAATCTTCTCTTGATCTTTTTATCTATCTCATTTCCTCTTTGAATTCAGGCTAGTATTGAAATCTCTTCATTTGCTGCTCTTCATAGAAGACCTTGCAGATCTCCATCTTGTTGGACTGAATCTGATAATCGTTTGGTTCTTGGTCCTGATATGTTTTCGGAGGCTTCTGAGAATGTTGAGGAGATTAAGAGGAAGATGAAGAGTGCTCAGGATAGGTAGAAGAAGTATGATGACCATCGTAAGAGGAGTTTAGAGTTCTCTGTTGGCGATCTGGTTTTCCTTAAGGTCTCTCCCTTAAGGAATGTTATTCGGTTTGGTCGGAGAGGGAAGCTTGCTCCTAGGCTTGTTGGTCCTTTCCATATCTCTGAGAGGATTGATTCTTTAGCTTATCGTCTGGATTTGCCTAAGAAATATTCTGAAGTGCATAATGTATTCCATGTTTTGCATCTTCGTCGATATCTGCATGATTCATCTTTGATTATCCAGCTTGCGGCTCTCGAGAGTTGGATATTGAGCCTATCCTTGCTGTCGAGAGGAAGCCACTTCGTATTATCGATAGAGGTACAAAGCAGCTAAGAAGGAAATCTGTTAACCTGGTCAAAGTGCAGTGGAGTACTGATGATTGGAATTGTACTTGGGAGACAGAGGAGAGCATATGTGCTTCAAATTCGAAATTGTTCGTTTCAGGTACTATTTGCTTTTCAACCTTACCTTTCCTTGTTTTCGTGTCTCGTTCCTTTTCGAGGACGAAAAGTTTTGAGTGGGGGAGAGTGTAACAACCCATAATTTTAATAAATATTTTTAATTCAGTTTATTTGAAAACTTTAATTTTTAAATCATTTAAAATTGAAATTTTGGAATTTTCCAATGAAATTTTGGAATTTGTTTATAATTTATTTTCCAAATATAATAAAATAAAGATTTTCTAAAAAAATTATATTTTGGTCAACTATGGTCAAACTTCGACTTTCAGTTGAAATTTTTAAGTTTGAATTTTAAATTTCTAATCTTTTTCTTTGAAATAGTATTTGATTCTGATATTCATGTTGTTTTACGTTTTGTAAAATTTTGTTTTATACTTTTAAAATCTGATAAATTTCAGCGTTTTACACGCGATTATTTTCAGCATTTTTTTGGTTATTCTCTATTTTATATTTGCTACTTCATTTCTATTTTATGTTTTATTTTCTATTTTCTATTTTTTGGACTTTATTTGAAATTTTATTTGAATTTTGAGCTTGGAAATTTGAATAGACTTATGTTCTTTTCATGGAAATGAAGCAAAGCCTTTTCCTTTTCTAGTCGTTCAAACTCTTGATGCCCTAGCCGTTCATTCCTTTCAATTCACGTACAAAACTTCTCAAAATATGTGATAACCAAGTTTTTGGACATCTGTTAATTGATAATTAACAAGATATAATTTAAAATACTGATTTGTAAGATGGGCAAATAAAATTTTGACAAATATCCAAATAGATGAATAATATGTTTCACTATTTAATTCAAGATAAAATAATTTTATATATAAATAGATTTGCAAACTTTTTGATGATGGGGATCTTAAGTATGTACATTTTCAACCAAGAGTGATAACCCGAGATTTTGGTAATAGAAATTAGATAATCTTCTTTTATAATTATTTTGATTTATCTAATTAAACTCTTTAAAAACATTTTAGATAAATATTTATTAATCTAAAAATATATTAACTAGAATTTAATAGAAGGTTTAATACACGTTTCTTTTGTGCTTAAATTAAACATAGTCGTATTCAAGCCATAATAAATATAACACATAAGCAATTAATAGAATAAGAGATCAAATATTTGTAGCTTAATAAAAATGCATGCATTTAAAACAAATGTAACAAATTGTGTCATGCAAACTTACAAGTGTTAGATTGATTCCAACATGAAATATAAGTGGCATTTTTCTACAAAATAAAGGAAAAAGAAAATCTTGAAAAAAGACCAAAATCCTAAAAGCAAAAGCCTGTAAAACGTTACAACTCAAACCAGAAAATATCCAACAATCTTCTCTGATTTAAAAGCAAGAACATCTCAGCTAGCAAATTAAATCATCTCAACAACAAAGTGATTTCCAATATGAAGTTTCAGATTTTCAAGCATTTTCAAGTTCCAGTTTCAAGCTTTCAAAAATAAAAGCAACTTCAAAACTGCTCTGTTCAAATAATGTAAGGTGAGTAAACTATTAAAAAAAACAGTTTTAAAACGTGGATTTCACTATGATATCTGAATGTAAATCATGTTGTTAGCCTAAAAATTTGGATTGAAATGGATGCATGTATATGTGTGAATATTGAATGCCTGTGTAGACTTAAAATAGACTCTGTTGATAAACTACATGACTTGATTTCTCTCAAAATCCAATATCTCATCATTTAATCTCTGATAGCCTTTGATTTGTAAATAAAAAAGGTTTGAAATTATGTGACATCACTCCTAAAAATAATTACAGGAATTTAAAATGTATAATTGGCTCGAAAGTTTCAAATTTACAGTGAAACTTGTTTTTGGGCCAAAATTTTATAAATTTTTGAGATTTGATCTCATGATTGAAGTAGTGATAAGAAATCATGAATTTTAATGGTTATATCACGATTTTTAATTTAGAATTTGTTGAGTATTGCCGAGATGAACGTTTGGGTTATTTCGAGCAAATTATGTCGATCAATGACGAGTTGGCCGACGTGGTTGAATCTGAAGGTTGAGGGGAAGGAGGTGATCATCAAAAAATGGAGTTGGGATTTTTAGATGAATGGCGTGGATATGATAAGGCAAGGTAGGGTTTTATACCCTGTGTGTGTCATCAGAGTTCTAATGGGTTTCGCGGTGACAAGAAGTGATCGGAGTCGATCGTGAGGTGTGTTGTGGGTGCTGGAAGGCGCGAAGGAGCCATGATGAGGACGGGGTGGCGTCTCGAGGTCTAGATCGTCGGTGGCGGTCAAATTTTTGATGGCGTATGGTTCAGGTTGTGTGGGTTTTGAGGTCGATTTCGATTCTCGTTTGAATCAAGTGAGATGGGTGATCGAGATGGGTTTCGTGGATCGCCGGTGAAGTGTCGAGATCAACATCGATGGTCGGAGTGTCGTGGTTCATCGATGTAGGTGGACGTGCATGTTTTCGTGGACCTGTGAAGTTTGTTTTGGGGAAGAAGTGCATGTTCTCGGGTTTTTGTTTCGGAATACTCGTGTTTTACTTGAAATAGATGAGGTAGCCGAAGACTCGTGTATTGGATCGGGTTTTCCATGTTTTGGCTCGGGTCTATAGTGGTTAAGCTACAGTTTTGAGGAAATTTGTTTAAAGAGTTTCAAAATTTATATTAAGCTGAAATGAACCAGGTTTAAGTGGAAGAACCATTCCAGGTTAAATTTAAAAAAAAAAGAGGATTCAAGTTCTCAATTTTAAGGAAAGAATACAAGTATTTAAACATAACAAAATTAGATATTTTTCCCATGTTTGGAGTTATTTATAATGGCAAGTGTTTAAGTAATGTATTAAATCAAGTTTAAAATGTTAATGATAATTTTGTCATTAATAAGAAATGGCTTACCTTAAAAGTTAATTAAGGTTTTAATGGTTTTAGATTAATTAAGTAAATTAAGTAACTGAGTTAATTAATTATAAATTAAATAAATTTATAATTAAGGATAAATTGATTAGTAATAAGAGATTAATTACCTAAAGTTAAGGGACAAATTTATCAAGGATTGATTTAATTTAATTCATAATTAAGGGTAAAGTAAATTAATAATTAAAGGTTAATTAACAGAGGATAATTAACCACTGGGATAATTACTTGATGAAAGTAATTAAAACTAGATTACTTAAAGAAAGTAATTAAGGATTAATTACTCAGTGTGATTAATTAAAGGATTGATTATTTGAGTAAAATTAATTAAGGCTTAGTTAATTAATGAGTGTGATTAATTAAAGGATAATTAGTCAATGTAAGTGATTATAGTATAATTAATTTGAGAAATTAATTAAGGATAAGTGTAATTAATATGAATGGGTGAGGGTTAATTAAATTGTGTTATTAATTAAAGGTTCATTACTTAATGTAATTAAAGAATGATTAATAAAGATGAATAATTAAGGGATGATTAATTTATTGAATATAATTAATTAATGATTAAATAAGCAAGAATTATAAGTAATAAAGTAATTAATTTAATTCATTGTTAGTTAATTAAATTAATCAGAAATGGTATGACTAATTTATCTTGCTTATGAATGATTGAATGTTATTTGAATGACTTGGATTATTTGTTATCCCTGATATGTGATTGTGATGCTTTGTGAAATGAAATGTTGGATTGAACATAGATAATGTAGTTAACTATGATGAATTGCTGTGTAAAAGTGACATCCAGTATGTAAAATTTAATCATTTGAAAAACTTGGGATAAGATGACATTAGATTCGAAGAGACCGAAGTCGGGTATTAGTTAATACCCAAAACCACTTTGATTTTTTATAAATTGATATGTGGAATCAATAGGCTGAAATGGATTGATTTAAGTGAATTGGACCATTTAATCTAAGTATTATTACTTAGAAATTGATGTGTGAAATAAGTGATGTCTATAACAATTTGTGAATTTGTAACCGATACAAGTTACTCGGGTTATATATAAGTTGTATGCTTTTGAAATTTATGTTAGATGGGTTTACTCACGCTGGTTTCCAGCCTGACCTGGGTGTTAATTTGATGTAATGCTCTTGTTAGACCGAGTATTACAGATTTTCGGGTAAGGACGTTCTGGAGCCCAAGGGGCGAGCTGGATGGCAGGAACGTATGGAGTGCATTCCGATGTGATATATATTGTAGTTTGTCTGGGATATGGTTGTATCAGTCCAGTGTTTGTGTAAATATTGAAAACCCTGATGTATTAAAATGTAAATTTATTGATACAGCTTTCTTTGTAAATGATATTACTTGATATTATATTTTATCCGACGTGAATGTGAGATTGTGCCTTGGCGTTTCTGTTCTTCTTCTATCTCTTTTCTTCTTTTCTCTAACTATCTGGAATTTTCAGGATCGAAAATTCTGGGTCGTTACATTTGGTATCAGAGCTGAAGGTTAAGCGAGAACCTTGGCTCTTGTGAGATTACTCGTTAAGGATAAGGTCAGTGGTACCCTAGAATAAGTTGAGTATATATTTATATGAGAGTGTACTTGTTATTTTCTTATATAAAGATTTTAAATGATTTTATATAAGAATATATTTTGATATATAAAGCAATATATCTTTCTAATAAATATTAAGTTAATTTGTTGTTAAATTTTTGGAATTAAATTAAGTGGTAATAGAAATACAACCAAATTGAAATTAGATAAAGATAAGTTTGAAGTGGATTCAAATTGAAATTAAAATCTTGAATTTGGAAAAGAGTTTCAGAAAAAGATAACAATGGATTGGTTTCCTTGGTTATTATCATTGTTGTGTTTAGTAATAAAATGTGTATTTAGTGAGCAAAATGAAATGTTTTAGTGAAGTAAAATATTTAGGTAAGTATGACTTATAAATTTGAATTGTACATGATCTAAATTTTGAAGTTTTAAATATAGGTCCAGAATTTGAAAATTAGTTTCAAAGTGATAAAGAAATAACAAATAATGTTATTTATTGTATTTGAATGAAGGGTCCTGTTTCAAACAAGAGTTGTATGAAAATTCAAAGGAATTTGTTTTGAATTAAAAACCAAAGGTGGTTAAAAATTTAAGTATAACTTGGTGTGTAAAGGAAATTAAAAACCAAAGGTGGTTTAAGAGAGTTTATCAAGGATGGTTTGAGATAAACTCTAAATGTTGAGTTTTAAATTTTTGATTGGAATGAGATGTGATACCCAAAGTGATAAGTTTTTGAACTTATAAGTGGAAAGACTATTAATGTGAAGTTTAAATTTTGAATTGGGAGTTTGTGTGATCTCAAAATGGGTTTGAGATCTGGAAATTGGAAATGGATGGATGTTTTAAAATAATTTGAATGATACCATCCTGTTGTTATTAATAATCTTTAAGCTGAAATTAGATTTTCTTAAATGAATGAAGAAATGGGGTATGGTAATATATCCATTATTAAGACAAAATGAAATCATTTTGGACTTAAGATTTGAATGTTTAAGATAAAACTTCAAAGGTTTGATTTCAAAATGGAAATTTAGTGATAAATTGAATTTCAAAGATCTAGTTGTTTAAAAAGATTTGAATTATTATTTGAACTTTGAAATAGGTTTAAAATGGAATTTGGATTTAGAATTAAATGGTTTATGGATATAAGTTGATTTGATTTAAAGGATTAAATCAACCTTTAAAATTTAACTCGAATTTATAATTCGAGATGGTTTAAAGTTGAGATCTAAATTAAATTAGTACAAATTGAAATTGATTTGAATTAATTGGAATTGTGATTGATGTATAAGTTTAAAAATTCAAATGGAAAAATTTGAATTGGATTGTTTTGAAATGAAACTGAAGATGAATGAGTTCAAATTCAAATGGGAATTGGGATTAATTTAAACTAGAATTGGAATGATTTGAAATTAAAGCTGGTTCAATTTGAAATTAATCCAAATTGATTTGAATAATCTGGAATTGTGATTAAAGTTGAATAGGTTTAAAATTCAAAATGGAATTTGATTTGAATTTGGAAAGAAATTGAGGATTAATTCAACTTGAATTGGAGTTAAATCAATTTCAATGGAAATTAAAGTTATTTAAATTGGAATTGAGTCAATTTAAATGGAAGTAGAAATTTAAATTGAATTGATTATGGAGGTTGGGAATTGAACAGTTTAACTCTGGACTATTTTCAAAATAAATTGTTTTAGTACAAATCTATTTTTCCAAGCTATTTATTATATATACAACATTTCTTATTAAATCCAAAACTATCTTACACTTATTTATAACTACTTTTGGAATTATTTAACTATTGTGCAACTGTTTTATAAACTAACTACTGTTTTTCAACTACTTTATAACTAATTACTATTTTGCAATTATTTCAAATTTCCATAACTATTTGACTATTTTTCAAATATTTTACAATTACTTAACTATTTTATAACTATTTTACAACTAATAATTATTTTTCAACCACTTATCTATTTTAAAAAATTTCAAGCCATTTTCTAAAATTTAGTAGGTCAGAGTGCAAACTGTTTATTGTTAAAATTTCCAATTGAGATAAGAATTTTAGTGGTAATCAAAATGGGGTTGAAGCAAATGAGAATAAGTGAATAGAAATCACAAGTGATGTGAATAGAAAAGGGAATTGATTTGGTTAATAATTAATGAAGAAGATATGTAGGATGTACGTATATTATTCTATTCGCATAGTGATTTGATCCAGATTCGAGCACAGAATTTCGAGATAGTTGTATCGATGCGAGTTGGGATTTTTCACCCAATTTTCGAAGGCGAACCTGGATATGGGTTGTTGATTGGTTCTGGATATTCTCTATCATAGTTATGGCTATGCAAGGAGAATAACGGTTTCTGATCAAGAAATCTGATCTGAGTCCGCAGTAGGAAGTCGGGTGGACGATACTAGTTCGGAAGTGAAATTATGTGATCGAGTGAGCGATCAGATTGGTATAGCTACGGATGATATGTGTACATCGTATGAGTTTGAATAAAATTGATACCAGAAATTTGTGGATAAGAAATGTGAAATGGTTTTTGAAATGAAAGATATATTTTGTGAAATATATGATGTAGTAAAGTGGAAATTGGATATCTCTACGGTAAAAATTTACTTTATGGAAGTAAGTAATTTGGTAAGTGACTCTATAAAGTAATCAAATTTGAATATTTTATTTTGAATAAACAAAGTTATATATCTTTGTTATATAAGATAAATCTCCCCTTGTTGAATCTATTGCCAGAGGGAAAGGATATTTGAAAATATTTGAAGTATAAAAGGGAATTTACGCAAGTTTGTAATGATCCAAAGATTTTTATAAATGATCTTATGAGAATGATTTTGGAGGAAAGGTTTTTGGAACCTATGGATTTTGGAACGGCTTTTGATTTTTGGGTAAAATCAATATTGGAATTTGAAAAGACTAGTTTGAGAATTATCAATTTTGGAATAAATGACTTTGAGAAAAAAGATTTATATGGGATTCATACTAGGTGTATGATTTGGAAGATACTACAAGTGTATAGTATAAAGTGTTTTGAAATGGATCTAGAGAAAAAGGAGCTCCCTTAAAATGAACTTCTCAGGAGTACCATAAGTTGGTACTACCTTGAGCCTCAAAGGGGGAGGTTCTAAAGTTGATCCTGTGAGGAGTCCGGACAAAACTAGTTCCTGAGGATTTTGTGTAGTGTGTAGGGGAAGTCGAGGGCGTTGATGCCTACAGAGGCATTTGGGTTATGCTGTGAAGACAGTGTAACTCGATATCACTACAATCTACTGCAGAACATAGCGAAAGTCGTGTGTGCCGCTGAGAGCCAACAGTCTACGTTTGATTTTATATCAGTAGACTGCGACCTATGGTAACATAACGGAAGTCGTGTATGATGCTGAGAGCCAACAGTCTGCCTTTGATTTTACATAGGTAGACTATGACCTATGTGGGAGTGGAGAAGTTTCATTTTTGGCAGCGAAATCGAGGGAGCTGATGCCTACAGTTACATGGACTTTTGCTGTGATGGCAACATAACCCCGGAATGTAACTACAATCTATTGTGGGTTTCATGGCGCAATCGAGGGGAGCGGAGTGCCTACAGTTACATGGACTTTTGCTGTGATGACAACGTAACCCAGGATGTAACTGCGACCATGGATGGGGGTGATGATTTCCAAAGCATTCTCACCAAAGATATTTCCTCTATTTTCAAAATAAGTGATTTCTATATTTTCAATATAATTATTTTCCAAGTATTTTCACTGGGTGTTCAAAACGGGTTTACCAAGTACTTATGGATTTTCGGTCCTACGCCTGATCAACGTATGACCGAATTCTATAAGAAAGAGGATGGACTTCTTGAGACATCGAGTTATAAAAAATATTTTTATAAAAACTATTTTCGTAATATTTTCTTAAAAAGTGTTTTAAAATGATCAAAGGAAATTTATCTGATTTTAAATTATTGAATAAAATTCTGTCTTCGTTCCTTTTCGAGGACGAAAAGATTCTAAGGATAGAGGAATGTGATAACCCAGTTTTTAGTCATCTGTTAATTGATAATAAAAAGATATAATATAAAATACTGATTTGTAAGATGGACAAATAAAATTTTGATAAATATCTAGATAGATGAATAATATGTTTCACTATTTAATTCAAGATAAAATAACTTTATATATAAATAGATTTGCAAACTTTTTGATGATGGTGATCTTGGGTATGTACATATTCAAGAAAGAGTGATAACCCGAGATTTTGGTAATAGAGATCGGATAATCTTCTTTTTTAATTATTTTAATTTATCTAATTAACCTCTTTAAAAACACTTTAGATAAATATTTATTAATCTAAAAATATATAATAGTTTAAATAGAATTTAATAGAAGGTTGAATACACATTTCTTTTGTACTTAAATTAAACATAGTTATATTCAAACCATAATAAATATAAAACATAAGTAATTAATAGAATAAGAGATTAAATATTTGTGGCTTAATAAAAATGCATGCGTTTAAAAAAAATGTAACAAATTATGTCATGCAAACTTACATGTGTTAGATTGATTCTAACATGAAATACAAATGCATTTTTCTTCAAAATAAAGGGAAAAAAAATCTGAAAAAAAAGAAAGAGACCAAAATCCTGAAAACAAAAGCCTATAAAACATTACAACACAAACCAGAAAATATCCAACAATCTTCTCTGATTTAAAAGTAAGATCATCTCAGCTAGCAAATTAAATCATCTCAACAACATAGTGATTTCCAATATCAAGTTTCAGATTTTGAAGCATTTTCAAGTTCCAGTTTCAAGCTTTCAAAAATCAAAGCAACTTCAAAACTGCTCTGTTCAAATAATATAAGGTGAATAAACTATTTAAAAAAACAGTTTTAAAACTTAGATGCTGCGATATCTGAATGTAAATCATGTTGTTAGCCTAAAAATTTGGATTGAAATGGATGCATGTATGTGTGTGAATATTGAATGCCTGTGTAGACTTGAAATATACTCTGTTGATAAACTATAGGATTTGATTTCTCTCAAAATCCAATATCTCATCATTTAATCTCTGATAGCCTTTGATTTGTAAATAAAAAAGGTTTGAAATTATGTGACATCACTCCTAAAAATAATTACAGGAATTTAAAATGTATAATTGGCTCGAAAGTTTCAAATTTACAGTGAAACTTGTTTTTGGGCCAAAATTTTATAAATTTTTGAGATTTGATCTCATGATTGAAGTAGTGATAAGAAATCATGAATTTTAATGGTTATATCACGATTTTTAATTTAGAATTTGTTGAGTATTGCCGAGATGAACGTTTGGGTTATTTCGAGCAAATTATGTCGATCAATGACGAGTTGGCCGACGTGGTTGAATCTGAAGGTTGAGGGGAAGGAGGTGATCATCAAAAAATGGAGTTGGGATTTTTAGATGAATGGCGTGGATATGATAAGGCAAGGTAGGGTTTTATACCCTGTGTGTGTCATCAGAGTTCTAATGGGTTTCGCGGTGACAAGAAGTGATCGGAGTCGATCGTGAGGTGTGTTGTGGGTGCTGGAAGGCGCGAAGGAGCCATGATGAGGACGGGGTGGCGTCTCGAGGTCTAGATCGTCGGTGGCGGTCAAATTTTTGATGGCGTATGGTTCAGGTTGTGTGGGTTTTGAGGTCGATTTCGATTCTCGTTTGAATCAAGTGAGATGGGTGATCGAGATGGGTTTCGTGGATCGCCGGTGAAGTGTCGAGATCAACATCGATGGTCGGAGTGTCGTGGTTCATCGATGTAGGTGGACGTGCATGTTTTCGTGGACCTGTGAAGTTTGTTTTGGGGAAGAAGTGCATGTTCTCGGGTTTTTGTTTCGGAATACTCGTGTTTTACTTGAAATAGATGAGGCAGCCGAAGACTCGTGTATTGGATCGGGTTTTCCATGTTTTGGCTCGGGTCTATAGTGGTTAAGCTACAATTTTAAGGAAACTTGTTTCCAGAGTTTCAAAATTTATATTAAGCTGAAATGAACCAGGTTTAAGTGGAAGAACAATTCCAGGTTAAATTTAAAAAAAAGATGATTCAAGTTCTCAAGTTTAAGGAAAGAATACAAGTTTTTAAACAAAACAAAATTAGATATTTTTCCCGAGTTTAGAGTAATTTCAAAAGGCAAGTGTTTAAGAAATGTATTAAATCAAGTTTAAAATGTTAATGATAATTTGTCATTAATAAGAAAATGGTTTACCTTAAAAGTTAATTAAGGTTTTAATGGTTTGAGGTTAATTAAGTAAATTAAGTAATTGAGTTAATTATTTAGAAATTAAATAAATTTATAATTAAGGATAAATTGATTAGTAATTGGAGATTAATTACCTAAAGTTAAAGGACAAATTTATCAAGGATTGAGGTAAACTAAATTAATAATTAAAGGTTAATTAACAGAGGATAATTAACCACTGGGATAATTGCTTGATGAAAGTAATTAAAACTAGATTACTTAAAGAAAGTAATTAAGGATTAATTACTCAGTGTGATTAATTAAAGGATTGTTTATTTAAGTAAAATTAATTAAAGCTTAGTTAATTGGTGAGTGTGATTAATTAAAGGATAATTAGTCAATGTAAGTGATTATAGTATAATTAATTTGAGAAATTAATTAAGGATAAGTGGAATTAATGTGAATGGGTGAGGGTTAATTAAATTGTGTTATTAATTAAAGATTCATTACTTAATGTAATTAAAGAATGATTAATCAAGGATGATTAATCAAGATGAATAATTAAGGGATGATTAATTAATTGAATATAATTAATAGTTAAATAAGCAAGATTTATAAGTAATAAAGTAATTAATTTAATTCATTGGTAGTTAATTAAATTAATCAGAAATGCTATGACTAATTTATCTTGCTTATGAATGATTGAATGTTATTTGAATGCCTTGGATTGTTTGTTATCCTTGATATATGATTGTGTTGCTTTGTGAAATGAAATGTTTTTGTAATATTATATTTGGATTGAATAGAGATAATGTAGGTAACTATGATGAATTGCTTTGTAAAAGTCACATCTAGTATATAAAATTTAATCATTTGAAAAACTTGGGTTAAGATGACATTGGATTCGAAGAGACAGGAGTCGGCTATTAGTTAATACCCGAAACCACTTCGACTTTTTATAAATTGATATATGGAATCAATAGGCTGAAATGGAATGATTTAAGTGAATTGGACCATTTAATCTAAGTATTAGTACTTAGAAATTTATGTGTGAAATAAGTGATGTCTATAACAATTTGTGAATTTGTAATTGATACAAGTTACCCGGATTATATATAAGTTGTATGATTTTTGAAATTTATGTTAGAAGGGTTTACTCACACTGGTTCGTAGGCCGACCCGGGTGTTACTTTGATGTAATGCTTGCATCAGACCGAGTATTGTAGATTTTCAGGTAAGGACTTCTGGAGCTCAGGGGGCGAGCTGGATGGCAGGAACGTATGGAGTGCATTCCGCTGTGATATATATTGTAGTTTTTCTGGGAGATGGTTGTATCTATCCAATGTTTGTGTAAATATTGAAAATTCTGATGTATTAAAATGTAAATTTACTATACAGCTTTCCTTGTAAATAATATTATTTGATATTATATTTTATCCGCTGCGAATGTGAGATTGTGCTTTGGTGTTTCTGTTCTTCTTCTTTAATCCATTTTCTTCTATTCTCTAACTATCTGGAATTTTCAGGATCGAAAATTTTGGGTCATTACATTTGGTATTAGAGATGAAGGTTAAGTAAGAACCTTGGCTCTAGTGAGATTATCCATTAAGGATAAGGTCAATGGTACCCTAGAACGAGTTGAGTCATTGTCTTTAAACAACTGCTTTCGACGAAGTCGAAACCTTTTGCTGCCGCCCTTTTACCTTTTGATCCAGAGAGTTTCGAAGGGGTACTTTATTTTTTAAAATTTGGCCACTTCTCAAATGCTTTCAATGGGATGATTTCGACACCATCGCTTCTTTACCTAGGACTGCTTTTGAAAGGTGAACTTTCGACATAAATTGTTTTAATGACCTTTTTGCCCAATTGAAGTATGATCCAAATGGTTTCGAAAGAAATGATTTAAATGATTTCGAAAAGAAGTGTTTTCGACTTTAATGAGCTTATGATCCTTCTGCTCTACTTGAAAGCATAATCCAAATGGTTTCGACCGAAACATTTTTCAAATGGAAGAGTAAGCTTTGAATGGTTTCAAAAGGTTCCACATATTTTAAGTTAAACCTAAGTGCTTTCGAAATGTTTAGATTTGATGCTTTTAAAAGATTTTAAAGTAAAGTTTCGAAGGGATGGCTCCCCAATGGTTTCGTAGGAGTCGAAAGGTATGGTTTTTCTAGTAGTTTTGAAAGGATTAAAAGGAAAGATTTTCCAAGGATTTCGAAAGGCAATGTTTAAAGGTTTTAAAAAAAGGCGTCTAAGGTTTTTAAAGCTTTCGAAAGGAAGGTTTTGGCCTTTTAGCCTGGATTAAATAAAGGGTTTTACTTTGTTTAGAAATGAGTACTTTCAATGGTTTCAAAAAGGGTGCTTTCAATAGATTCTATTGGGGGACTTTCAAAGGTTAAATGTTTTCATCAACTATGATTTGAGTTAAGTATCTATAACATGACAAGGTGATTTTGAGTGAAGCATAGAATATATAAATTTTCCTTGTTTAAGTTTGATTTAAAAGAAGCAAAGTGATTCACGGGAGGGGAGGAGGGAGAGTTTGTTTTCTCAAGGGTTAGCAGACTAAGACGATAATATGAATACTATAATTGTAGCTTCGTCTTCGTCTGATCTTCTTCTCCATAAAGGGTGGGAATAATAGGGTCGTCCGCCTTCCCCTTTGTAAATAAATTCCTCGAAACCTTGACTTAAAGAGGTTATTTAATTCTACGCTCGTTCTAAAACTCATTTCTCTTGGCCCCTATCCTCGTGCCCTCCAGATTATTAGCCGCCAATAGATTTCCTATAAAATAGAACAAGCTTTCTTGGCTCGCCTACTATTAACCATGGCTAATTTTATCCTTCTAGTGTGTAGGGCTTTGTCATAGATAAGACTTAAATTATGATTACACCACAGAAAGGAATATATGTTTGCATATAAATAGGTTATTGGTGAGCCTGCAAAACCATTAGGATCAGATGACCCTGTGTGATGATAAGTTACAGACAGATCATCCAAAAAAGAAGTATTTAACAGATAGTTAAGGAAAAAACGTCCAGAAGAAGAGTAGTGTCTAATATATGTTAGACAAATTTTGATATGTTTTCCGGTAGGCCCGAGTCAGCCAAAGGTTAATAGTTAGCGAAGCAAAACTATAAAGTTCGAACATATGGTTCATTTTTTACCTGATATGTATGTTAACATACTAACGCTTTACATATTTAACCAGTTTTGGTTGCATGGAAAGATTTTCAAAAGATGTGTTTTAAGTGCTCGAATTTTTTATTTTCTCCTTAAACTCTCGGATTCTCAAAATTGATTTGAGTGGGCTGAGGGTTGAGTTTAAGTTTTTGATATTTTGGCGAATAAAGCTTCCAGAGACGAGCACGTGGCTGACGGACAACTAAACTGTTGTACAGATTATTTTATTTTTTCTACAGTGTATTAAGTAAGATATGGCTATATTGCTTTGATCAACCAAGTGGGCATCATCATATGTCGCTCTTGGCATGTTATTATAAATTATATTTGGTCATTGCCTATGAAAATTTTTGGGATTATGTAACTTGGATATGAATTATTGTTTTGAGATATAATCAGTAAAATTTGTTTTTGAAATCTGTGATTTTATTCAGATTCAGGTGCTTCTGATATTATGAATTCCATTAGCATTTTCAGATTTTGGTCACCAGAAGTTAATACTATGGATTACTGCAGTATCTGTAGCATTTAGCTTTTGGCCTCTTGATATGAGATGTTACAACTTGGTATCAGAATACAGGTGCACGAAAAACTTTAACTAAAAATGGATTTTGAAAACATAATCCTAAAGGATTAGAGTAAGATTAGGGTCAGGAACAACACAATAGTAACCTACTTGTATTTGTATATACAAGTATACGCTGTATTCTAGTCTCCTAATCTTTGTTAGGTTATTTTTCTATATCTCGATATGGAAGGTAGAAAAGGAAGAGTTAACCTAGGAGGAAAGGCACCGATGGGAATGCCAGGCCTATTGCGTGGAGAGGTCAAGGTCAGACATAAGCAGAGAATGTAGGTGCTGGAGTCCCATAGTTATATTATAAGCTATCTATCAGTTCTTCATAAACATGGTGCAATCGGGTGTTGCTGGTGGAGTAATGAGAGCAGTTCTGGGAGCTCCAATTGTCAATGACTATGCTAAGTTGAGTGGAGATTACACTAAGCTTGGAGGGAAGCTATTTATTGGAACCGAGGATGCTATCGAGGTGGAAAACCGTTGTTGCACTGCAGAAGGATTTTTGCAGATTTGGGGCTCATTGATGAGCAGAAGAGGAGATTGGCATTAAGATAGCTTCAAGGAGCTGCTTTGTTTTGGTGGAATAGTGTGACTGTCGCAATGGATGGGGAGACTATGACCTGGACAAAGTTTAAGAGGAGGTTCTAGGAGAGGTTGTATCGGTAATGGCGCAGTCTATTTTGATTAGGATGTTTGCTGAGCTAGAACATAGAGAGAAGACTGTTTTGGAGTATGCCAGTAGGTTTGAAGAGCTAGCTAGATATGGTTATTCTACTGGTCATATAGTGATGAAGAGGAACGAGAAGTTTATCAAAGGATTGAAGCCTGAGTTGGATAGGGCTACTTTACTGCATATCAGAGATCATTATGATGTGGTTGTAGAGATGGCTATGAGACATGAAGAGATGCTTGCTTGTCAGGAGAAGAATAAGGTGAAAGAAGTCCAAGTTGGGAAAAATCAGAAGAGGAAGTTCTTTCACAAGAAGGGTGCTCAGAAGGATAGAGCATCCAAGAAGGGGAACTCTGAGGTGGTTTGTCTTAAGTTCGTCAAGAAGGATCATTTTGCCAATGAGTATCTACTAGGAAGGCTATGGAAGTAATCAGGAAGATGAACATTAGGTGCTTTAAATGTGATCAGATAGGCCACTATAAGAATCAACGCAAGGAGATCACCAAGGATGGAAATGGCAAGGTGTACGCATTGGAGCCTGCTGCTTCTATGCCGACAGCTTAGGAGAAAGGAAAGGCGGTTTTGGAGGTACACTTCTGATTCATGGTATGTATGTTAGCATTCTATTTGATATTGGTGCATCACATTCTTTTATATCTCGACGTTTGACAGATAAGCTTAACCTAGAACTCACATATTTGGTTACTTGCTTATGGGTTGCAAATCTAATAGGAGGGTATGCAACTCTAGTGTTGAGATGCGACCAGTTAGAGTTTGACTTATTAGGTCATATTTTGTTTGCAGTTTGCATGTGTTTGATTTTTTGGAGTTCGGATTATTCTTGGAATTGATTCGTTAAGTGAGTACGATGCTAGGATATTTTGCTAGAATAGGAAAATATCGCTTAGACACCCCGATTGTAGCGAACAGATTGTTTATACCGTAGAAGGTTTGGACGGTGAGATGTATGCTTTGTTGGGTGTTAAGGAATCAGATGATGAGCTTAGTCGAGTTTTTGTGGTTGGAGAATTTGCGGATGCTTTTAAGCCTGTAGTAAGCTTGCTATCGAAATAAGCCATCGAGTTTCGGATAGATTTGGTTCCTGGAACAGAACCAGCAAGTACGCCACCAAGCAGGATGACCCCTACAGAGATGAGCGAGGTAAAGGTGCAGTTGGTGGATTTAGAAGACAAGAGCTTTATCGGGCCGAGTGATTCACCTTGGGGAGCAACGGCAGTATTTGTTAAGAAGCCGGACGGATCATTGAGGCTGGGTATCGATTATCGTAAGTTGAATGAGAGAACGATAACAAATTGATATCCATTGTCGAGAATTGACAGTTTGTTTGACCAATTGAGTGGAGCCAAAGTATTTTATCAAATGGATTTGGAAACGGGTTTCCCTCAGCTCAGAGTAGCAGAGGGTAATATAACATTGATAGTGTTTAGGACCAAATATGGGTTGTACGAATGGTTAGTTATGTCGTTCGGACTAAATAATGCACCGGCTTTCTTTGTGGATTTAATGAACCAAGTTTTCCGAGAGCATTTGGATAGGTTTGTATTGGTTTTTATAAATGATATCTTGATATACTCTAAGGATGAGAAGGAGCATGAAGTACATCTTAGAGTGGTGTTTGAGATGTTGAGGCAGCATCAGCTAAATATGAAAATTTTGAAATATCATTTCTGGAAGAAGGAAGTTTAGTTTCTAGATCATGCAGTCTCATATAAAGGGTTGTCGGTAGATCCGACTAAGACTGAAGCGGTGGAAGAGACCCGGGATAGTAATGGAGATAAAGAGTTCCTTGGGTTGGTTGGTTACTATCGGAGGTACATTAAGGATTTTTCATGGATAGCAACACCAATGACCAAGCTAAGATGAAAGTATGTAAAGTTTGTACAGACCGATAAGTGTGAGGAAGCATTCCAGAGTTTGAAACACTTATTAACTCATTCATCTGTGTCGTAATTCCAAAAGGGAATCAGGATTTGGTGGTTTATACCAATGCGTGTGGAACAGGATTAGGAGCTTTGCTGATGCAGAAAGGTAAAGTGATTGCCAATGCTTCTAGACAGCTTAGACCACATGAGGTCAGGTATCCAACACATGATTTGTAATTGGCTACAGTGATTTTTTTCATTGAAGGTGTGGAGACTTTACATTTTGCGAGAGAGGTTTGAGTTATATATAGATCGTAAGTCGTTGAAGTATTTGTTCTCTCAAAAGGAGCTAAACATGAGACAACAGAGGTGATTCGAGTTTATAGCCGCTTATGATTTTGGGATTGAGTACATACTAGGGAAATGCAACAAAGTTGCAGATGCACTTAACATGAAACATCATAATGCAGTGTTAGGACGATTGTTGAGTGGGAAGATTTGGAAGCGTTAGCAGATTGTAGAGTGCAGTGGAGATCCGAGGCTAGGTCTAGCGGAGAAACCATAGTGTTTTCTTGTTTGGAAGTTCAACCAGTAATGATCGAAAGGATTGCTTCTAAACAGGAAGATGATCCGATATTAGCTGAATGGATCAAGAAGTTAAGGGAAGGAACCAATAGCCATGACTTGAAAGATTTCGGTCTTAAACAAAATGGATGGTTGAGAAAGAAAGGAAGATTATGTGCTCCGAGAGTAGGAAACATAAGGAAGGAAGTCTTGGAGGAATTCCATCATTCGAAGTTCCCTATTCATCCATGAAGTACTAAAATGTATCATGATATGAAGAGAAGTTTCTTCTGAGAAGGTATGAAGCGGGATATTGGATTATGGGTAAAGCAGTGCTTGAATTGCCAGTAGGCAAAGGCCGAACACCAGAAGCCAAATGGATAGTTTCAGCCATTTGATATTCCGGTATGGAAATGAGATTCTATTTCTATGGATTTTATTGACGGGTTGTCAAGGTCGAACAGAGGAAATGAAAGTATATTGTTCATAGTGGACAGATTGACCAAGAGTGCCCATTCATTTTAGTTAAGTCAACCATGTACCACCTGTTTTAGCGAAGTTTTTTATGAAGAAAGTGGATAGACTATATGGAATTCTTAATAGCATAGTTAATGATAGAGATTACCTATGACTAGCGAGTTCTGAACGAGTCTATAGAAAGTTTTGGGAACCATGCTGAAGATGAGTATCGCTTACCATTCGCAGCAAGATGGGCAAACTGAAAGAGTTAACAAAATCTTGGAGGATTTGTTAAGAGCTTGTGTTCAAGATTTCAAGGGATCATAGAAAGACAGTCTGTATTTAGTTGAGTTTTCGTATAACAGTTATAGACTAGTATTGACACCATTTGAAGCTTTGTATGGAAGGCAATGCAAATCTCCTATTTGTTCGTTGGAGATCGGTGATAGGTTGGTTCTTGGTCCAGATTTAGTTAGAGAAGTTGTAGAATAGACTGAGGTCATTCGGGCTAGAATGAAGGAGTCTTAGTTTAGAAAGAAGAGTTATGCCGATAAGAGACGGAAAGATATAGAGTTATCAGTTGGAGATTAGATATTTATTAAGGTATCACCGATAAAGGGTGTGATCAGATTCGGAAGATCAGGAAAGTTGGCACCGAGATTCGTTGGACCTTTTCCTATTGTTGAGAGGATTGGGAAACTCGCGTATAGAGTTGAGTTACCGAGCAGTTTGGCAGGAGTCCACGATGGTTTCATGTTTCTCATCTCAGAAAGTGTGTTGAGACCCGGAGAATGCTATTTCACCGACTATGCTAGATATCTTAGTAGTAGAACCAGACTTGACCATAGTTAGAAAACCAGTTGGTATAGTTGCAAGAGATGAGAAGAATCTTAGAGCAAAGATGGTCAGATTAGTCAAGGTCCAATGGAGGGACGATGACAGGGACTGTACTTGGAAAGATGAGAGTAGATTAGAGATGCATATCCTGATTTGTTTCTGTTAGTTCCTGAGATGATGGTGTTGTTGGCAACATCTTAGGACTTGTTATAAAATATAAATACTAATATTCTTGTCTGCGTATATATGTATATGCATGGTATATATATACATGTACTGAGAATGAATACTGTACAGTATAGAGATTCAAGACCGATGAATTCAAGATTGAAGAAATCAAGACTGAAGACTCATGAGTATCAAGACTTCAAGATATCAAGAAAAGTAATAGAGTTTGGATTTATGTTAAAACTTCATAATAACACTAAACTCTTTATTTGGATTTTAACTATGGAATGGAATCCACCTTCGCGCTTTAATAGTGGGATGGTACCCATGACCTCTTCAGTGAGATGGAACCCACGACCTTCTCTAGTGGAATGGAATCAATGAAATATTCAAAATAATTTATTCTAACTATTTTTCCAAAAACTAGCTTTTTTAAAAAGACATCTCTCTTGGTTTTAAATATTTTAGCCTTAATTCAAAAATATTTTTAATCATATTAATTTAAAAGTCATTTCTTGTTTTAAACTATCTCTTGGTTTTAATGTTTTATCTTTAATCTCAAAAAATTTATATATTTAGTTTTATTACTTTTATGTTTCGTAAGATCGCTTGCTAAAGGTTTCTATAATAATAAAATATATTCAAAATAGTTTACAAAGTTTAGAAATTGTATTGACAAGTTTTAGAATAGAAATCATTTCAAAGAAAAATCAATTTTCAAAAATAACATAGGCATGTCGACATCCCCCTACCTTCCATGTCGACATGTAACGGCCAGAAACTATTTTTTTTTAAATTGAAATTGACATAACTACATTGTGTCTTTTTGCAATAACCCAAATTTTTGGACATCCGGTAACTGGATAATTAACTGGTAAAGTAAGTGAATTTGAAAATATAATAAAATTGGATTTTAAATCTCTGGATAAATATTTGATAATCTCCTAATATAATTACTTAATTTTTGACAAACTATCTTTTGAAACAAATAATAATGTTTGTTTATATATATATATATATATATATGTATGTATGTATATAAGAAGATTTTAAATAGAAATATTATTATTTTTGAACAAATTGAATCTGTGTTTGTTTAAGTAAAAATATTTGTGTGAGTTGATTTCAAATTGGATTTTAAATTGTATTTGAATTTGAATTTAAAATTAGAATTCAAAAGACAAATATATATCTTAAATATATTTTGGATTTTTAAAATATATTATATATGATTTTATTTAGAATATAGTTTGTTTTATATTATTTTCTTTTGAAGGATTTTATATATATAAATTAAGAAATGTATTTATAAATTAGGAAATTAAATATATATATATATATATATATAAATCAATTTTCTCATGCAAAGACACACGTAAGGTTAATAACATATTAAATAACAAGTGTAAATATTTTATTATGGGATTAAACAAGTGTTAACTATTGTAACATATAATTAAACAAGTGTCAAACTTTTAAAATTTTCGTTTATTTTTCTTTTTAAGAAATAAAGTTAGGATATGAGTATACTCTCCTCCCTTTCTCATTTTTCTTATCTTCCACTTTCAAACTTTTTTAAAAAAAGAGAATCCTATTAAATTCAAACCTGAGAAGAGAAAGTAAGTAACAAATACTCAAACCAGCAAAAAGAAATCCTTTCTCAAATCCAAAATCTGAAACAAATTCAAGCCTAAAGCAAAAACAAGAACATCTTAGATCAGTAGGCAAATCATTTCATCTCAGATCAATTTCAGCTCAAGTTCAAAAGATTTAAAGCAGCTTCCAGTTTAATCATCTTAGGCTTACTGTGAGTAAACAATTAAGCTTTGTTTTAAATTGATGCATGTGATGTTTTTAGTCAGTAGGTGATGTGATAATTATTTTCATGTGAGAAACTTTGGCTTGCATGTTATAAATATGTTGAATTACAAGTGCGCATATCTGTAAAACCTGCTATGTCTCTGTTTCTTACCAACAGGCTAAATTTTGAATAAGAAAATTTAGTTCTCTGTATATAATCTCTTATAGGCTGAAGAATTTAAACAAGTCAGCCTTGTTAAGTATAATCAAGGTTTTAAAAATATATTTATGTGATACAAGTTTGAAAATATTCTGAAAATAAGAAGAACAGTGGAAAAACTTACGAACATGTTAAAATAAAACACAATGATTTGTTGATTCAAGTATATAGCCTGAATCTATTTCGAAATCTAGGATTTTTAAAATAAAAATAACAATTTTTAGTGATGTTTTGAATGAGATTTCTAAGATGATCATAAAATGGGTTTTTGGCTATTTCTGGTGGTCGGAGGTCTCAGGGTGGCCGGGGCTTCATCTGGAGGTAGGAGGAAGCTTGGAGGTCTGGGCAAAAACGCCAGGTGGATTTATAGTTCATCACGGTGACGTTTATTGGTCGAACTAGGGTTTTAGGGGGGTTCGAAGTCGAGATCGATGTATTGGTTGCTGCTCCGTCGTCGGAGCACCAGAGGAGGCCAGTCGTGGAGGAATCGGTGCTAGGGTCGTGGACGAGGCAATGGCCAAAGTGGTGGGGCTTCTGATGGTAGGGGTTGTCTTGTCGCGACGGGTTTTGATCTGTAACAACCCACATATTTAACGATTATATATTTAAATGTTTTATTTAAAAATAGCGTCGTTAGTCAGATTTAGGTCCAAAATGCTACTTTTTGCAAACGGGTAATTAGGACTCGAAACCACTTTCATTGAGTTCAAAATGGCGTTTGCGATCTTTTTGAGTATAAGCTTTGATGTGTTTGGAGTAAGTAGAATTTTGCTACTTTTTCTATTGGGTTATGGGTTTGGGTTCAACCCATTAGCTTAACTTAATACCTAACTCAGTCTCCTCTCTTCTCCATTCACTCATTTTCATTTCTTAAGCTCAACACAACTAAAAATGGGGGAAAGGAAGAAGAATTAGAAACTCTAAGCCCTATTTTCCCCTTGCAAACTCGAATTCTTTCTCCATAATCCAAGAGAATCTATTGGTAAGCCTTCTCTTCATCTTCTCCAACTCTTTCTTACTTCAATTTCAGAAAGTTTCCTAAACCTCATTTGGCAAATACTTGTTTTAATCCTAGATTGAAGCTTGTAGAGTTGAAGTGGAGAGTGGTTGGTCTTTTCTTTGCATTTGAGTTTCTCATCCGTGTTTTTGAGTTAAAGGTGAGTTTTTAATCTCACATCTATATATTCAACTAGGTTGGATTGTTGGGAATGAACTCCTAGCATGTTTACATGTTCATTTGCTTTCGATTTGGATTGGTTTGGTGAAATTGCCAAGTTATGATTTTTGAAGCCAAATCTATGAAATCCTTATATGGTTGATGTTTATGTTGTTCGGAGTTTTTGGGTGGGTCGTTAAGGTTGGGTAGTCATTTGACGTAAGCCCCGTAACCATCGCTCATCTGATCGCTTTCGATTTGTTTTGGCCATCTATGGCCTAGGTTCAGGAAATGCCTGAACATCATGTTTCAGACTTCTGAATCCTCAATTCCGGACGTCTGAATATTATACTGGGAATTTTCATTCCCTTGTATTCAGACGTCTGAATCAAAGCTCCCAGACGTCTGAATTAGTTCAAGTGCAACTAGAAAGGAAATAGGCTTAAAATGCCAATTTCAGACGTCTGGAAGGTATGGTTCAAACGTCTGAATGGGATTCTGGAAAACTTTTAATTTTCCAGATTAAGACGTCTGAACTATATACTTCAGACGTCTGAATCTGCTGTCTTTTTCCAATTTTCCTATTTGGCTTGGTTTTCCAAATTTAATCGATGCGTGTTGATTCCAATTAGCTATTTATGCACATTTGACTTTGATGATTCCTTTTTGATTACATACACGGGTTTTTATAAAATGATTTCTTCAAATCGTATTAAAAGCTCGCTTCTCTAATTTATAAATTATATTTAAAACACAAACAATTTCGCACTCTGAGCGAAGTGGGAGGAGAATTAAATGATTAGATAAAACTCGTGCTATGAACACGTGCGTTCATCTTCTCAGTTAATTCCCAATCTATTCCTTTGAACGTTTTGACCTTTGGGTCTGGTTTACCGATGAGAAGAGGTAGACTTTGTACTGCTTTGAGTGTGAAATTGACTAACGGATAGTAAACCGGTTAGTGTGAACGGGTGGTTATGGGACTCACGTTACCACTTTTCGGGTTCCTTTTCGAGAGTTGTGACACATTCTGTCAGTTAGTGGTGTCCAGTACTGGGCCTTCGGACCTTCATCACTACGGTTTGTTGCCTTTGGGATAGTGTCTTCGGACTGTCTCCTTCAGGTTTGTTGCCTTCGGGTATGTTGCCTTCGGGTATGTTGCCTTTGGGTTTGTACCTTCGGGTTCGTGCCTTCGGGTTTCTTGCCCTATTATATCGCTTTTGGAGTTGGTGATTCGTCATCGCTCGAGTAGTATTGGGTTTGGAGCCTTCGGGCTCATGGATCCTTGTTTATACAGTACTGAGCACGTGCAATTTTCTGTTGTTTCATTGATATGCATATTCCATAGGTATCGCCTTTCGGTGTTGATCTTTTTGAGCCACATGTTGTATAGCGGTTACCTTACGGAACTTGTGTTACCTTCATTGGTATTTGTTATTTGCCTTTTTGGCTTGTTTTGGGATATTCATATCCTTTGTTTATTGTGTTGCCGATGATATGAGGTTTGTCTTATTATGATTCATCTTTTGTTAGATGATCTGTTATCTCTTCTAGAGATATTTGTTGTACTTTATGACCTTGCAGGTTCATTGTTGTTCAGTTTATCTAACTGATTTGTTTAGCTAGACTGACCCGTGTATTTATACTCAGATCAGACCGAGATGTTTCTGGTTAGGTGCATTTGGACTTAGCATATTTTGCTTCCGCATGGACTATTCAGCTTGCTCCTTTTTGTTATAGCTTTTTGTGTAGTTCTTTTTGTTGTACCTGTGATATGTATTCTTTTGGATTCGCCTGTATATTGTGGTTTGCTATACCACTTGAAGTGTATCAGTTTGTATACTTTGTTATGTATCCGTATATGTGTATACGATGATCTACTGTTCTATGATGTATATTACATTTGAGTTGTTATATTCTGTTCTGATAGATCCTCTAGCCACCTATGATTTTTTTTAAGTATTCATTGGATATGTCGATCTGCTTGGCATGAAAATTGCCGATGTATTCAATAGATAGTTAAAGCAGGGCTATAGATGGTCGCTCCTCACCAACTCTATTCTCCACATTAGCAGACGGTATTACCCAATAATACTCTTTGTTACTGTGGGTCTCAAAGTGGGGCGTCACAGCTTGGTATCAGAGCTGAGTTCAGAACAAAATATGATAAACACAGAATAAAAGCACATATTCCGGTACATCAAAGTGTATAAGTGTACAAATCTTTGAACCATCGTGCCTCCATATTCCTTTTGTGCCTTTGGTGTTAGATAGAATTTGGGAATACGTCTAGGAATGCATTTTGTACCGTAGTATTCCACATTTGGATTAATAATATCTACCTTGTGAATAATCTTGTTCATATCTTAACTTTCAGCGTATGGCTGGAAGAGGCAGAGGACGCCGCTCGGGTGTTGGGAAATCCAGTGGCTCGCATCCGGATGGCGTTTATATGTCTGCCGATCAGCTTATGGAGTTGTTTAGGAGCACTCAGCCTCCAGCTCCTACTCGAGTATCTCCACCTCGCAAGTCTGCCTTTCCATGTCCGTGCAGTGATTTTTCTCATCTTGGAGGCGTTTAAAGGCTCCGAGTCTGTTCTTGAAGTCCAAGCTTGCATTCGCACGTGCGAGCGTATCTTCTCTTGCATGGATCTTTCTGATCATGATAGAGTTCTTGTAACTTCTAGCTTATTGCAAGAGCGTGCCCTTGATTGGTACGAGCTTCTTATATGAGTCTGCTCTTTCTTGGACTTAGTTTCGGGAGCGATTCGAACTGAAGTTTGTTCCTAAATCTGAAAAAGTTTTATTTACCCATCGTTTTCTTGAGTTGAAGCAAGGGAAGTCTTCTGTTTCTGAGTATGTTGCATCATTCGAGGCTTTATCTAAGAATGATCTTGAATTCATTAGCACATCTTATAAGAAGAATCTGAAATTTGTCTCTGGTCTTAAGAAATATCTTGAGTAGTCTTTATTGCTCTAGCTTGAGCTTTCTTTTGAGGAGTTGGTAGATTGTTCACTTCATCTCGAAGCTATCGAGAAGGAGTGTGATAGTGGTGATGATGTTGAGGTTCCCAAGAACCCCAACAAGAAGCAGTTTCCATTTCAGAAGTTCAGGTCTTTTCCTTCTAAGAAGAAGAAGATTGGTGGTTCTAGCTCTCTGTCTCAGTCTGTTGGAACACCTTCCATTCGAAAGTGTTTCAATTGTGATTCTCCTGATCATATGATTCGAGCTTGTCCTAAGCCTCTCTTCTGCCGCTATTGCAAGAAGGAAGGTCATTGTGTTTCCACCTTCCATACTGTTCCTGCTGGTGCTAAGTCTAGCAAACTTTATGCTGCTAAGGCTTCTGAAGGTTCTTCTCAGCCCAAAGGTATATCTCCATCTATTTTTGAAGATTCTATTTTATTTCATGACCATAGTATTCGAGTTCTTTTCGATACCGGTGCTTCACAATCTTTCGTATCAAAAAGCTCGTCGATGATTTGCCTTTAGATGTTTCGTGCATGGTTACTTCATTGAGGATTGCGAATCCTATTAGAGGATCCGCGACCCTTGTTTTTTTGTGATGATGTTGAGATTGTTTTATGTGGCTTTTCTTTTCGTGCGAATCTGCATGTTATTTCTTATCTGGGATTTGGTATGATTTTGGGTATGGACTGTCTAGTGAGATATGATGCCAGGATTATTTTTTCTGAGAGGATTTATATCTTTGACATCCAAATTCGCCTACTCAGCTATCGCTTGTTCTTCGGAATGTGGATAATTCTGGAATGGCTTTGTATTCTCTTGACTCGCGAGATGATGATGACTCGTATTCCTATTGCTTGTGACTTTTCTGATGTTTTTGAGCCTGTTTCGGGTTTTCCACCCAAGCGGGCAATTGAGTTCTGCATTGATCTCATTCTAGGCGCAGCCAGTTAGTTGTCCTCCCACGAGGATGTCTACAAAGGAAAATGAAGAACTCAAGAAGCAGCTTTTAGAGCTTGAGTCCAAGCAGTTGATTCAGTCCAATTTTTCTCCATGGGGATCCGCGGTTGTCTTCGTGAAGAAGTCTGATGGAACTCTTAGGCTTTTCATTGACTATCGTAAGCTTAACGAGTTAACCATCAGGAATAGGTATCCATTGCTTGGGATCGATGACATGTTTGATCTATTGAGTGGTGCTAAGGTCTTTTCTCAGCTCGACCTTGCCATATGTTTTCATCAGTTACGAGTCGCGGAGGATAGCATACCTCTTACAGCTTTCCACACTCCTTATGGTTCTTTTGAGTGGCTCGTTATGTCGTTCGGTTTGACGGACGCTCCTGCTTTCTTTGTCGATCTCATGAATCGAGTATTCCGGGAATATCTTGATAAGTTCGTCCTTGTGTTTATTGATGATATCCTTGTTTATTCTAAGTCGATAGCCGAGCATGCTAATCACTTGAGAATTTTCTTGAGTACTCTACGTCACCATCAGCTTAGAGCCAAATTCTCCAAGTGCCATTTTTGGGAGAATAAGGTTAAGTTCTTAGGCCATGTTGTATCTTCCGATGGCATTTCAATCGATCCCTCAAAGGTCGAAGCCATCCAGAATTGGAAAAGGCCTGAGAATGTTCATGAGATTCGTAGTTTCCTTGGATTGGCAGGGTATTACCATCGGTTCATTAAGGATTTTTCCCGTGTTGTGCTTCCTCTCACCAGCCTTACTCGAAAAGGCATTCGTTATATTTGGTCCGACAAGTGTGAAGCTTCCTTTCAGGCATTAAAGGAACTTCTCACTAATGCTCCTATTCTTGTTGTTCCGAGGGGAATCATGATCTTGTTGTCTACACCGATGCTTTTGGTAGTGGTCTCGATGCTGTTCTTATGCAGAAGGATCGGGTAATTGCTTATGCTTCTAGGAAACTACGTCCAAATGAAGTTCGCTATGCCACTCATGATCCTGAGTTAGCCACCGTTGTCTTCGCCTTGAAGATTTGGCGACACTATTTATTGGGCGAGCGCTTCATTCTCTATATCGATCATAAATCCTTGAAGTATTTGTTTACTCAGAAGGAAGTCAATATGAGACAACAGCGTTGGCTCGAGTTTTTTGCTTCTTATGGCTTTAATATCCATTATACCCCTAGTAAGGATAATCGTGTTGCTGATGCGCTTAGTCGCAAACATTCGGCTGATGTTTCTATAACACTTGCCGAATGGAATATTCTTGAGACTCTATATTTTTGTGAAATTCGTGATCGAGCTTCATCTTCTGTTTCTCCTATTCTATTGATTAGTTTGGGAGCTCGACCCATTTTATTGGATCGTTTTGCCATTACTCAGTGGCGTGATCCTGATTTGTTGCATCTTATTCAGCTTTGTGAGTCTGAATCCTGTGATGAGACGTTGTGGGATTTCAGCATTGATTCTCATTGGTGCCTACGCAAGAAGAACCGTCTTTTTGTGCCTTCTGATTTTGCACTTAGGCATGACATTCTTCATGACTGTCACCGGTCTAAGTATACTATTCATCCCGGAAGTAGTAAGATGTATGCCGATATGCATCGCCTTTATTATTAGGAAGGCATGAAGCGTGATGTGGCGAGTTATGTGAGTAATTGCATAACCTGTCAGCGTATTAAGGCCAAACATCAGCGTCCTTTTGGTCTTCTTCAGCCTCTAGAAATTCCGTTATGGAAATGGGATCCGATTTCTATGGATTTCATTGACGGCCTACCTCGTTCGAGATCAGACCATTCTAGTATTTGGGTTATTGTTGACCGCCACACCAAGTCTGCTCATTTTATTCCTATTAAGTCTAATAGGACCGCTTCACATTTGGCTAAGTTGTATATCAAGGAAATCGTGAGACTTCATGGTGTTCCTAGTTCTATTATGAGTGACCGTGATCCTTTATTCACGAGTCATTTTTGGCAGGGTCTTCAGCAAGCTTTGGGAAAAAAGCTTTATTTTAGCACAGCTTATCATCCGCAGTCTGACGGACAGACTGAACGGGTGAATCGTATTTTGGAAGATCTCCTCCGTATTTGTATTTTTGATTTTGGTGGTAGTTGGGAGGATCACCTACCTCTTGTAGAGTTCTCCTACAATAATAGTTTTCAGTCTAGTATCGGTATGCCTCCTTTCGAAGATTTATATGGAAGGCCATGTAGATCACCTTCTTGTTGGTTGGAATCTGGAGAGAATCTTATTCTTGGCCCAGATTCTATTCGTGATTATTCTAAGAAGATTGATCTGATTCGCTTGAGAATGAAAGAGGCACAGAGCCACCAGAAATCCCACGCGGACAACCGTAGGAGGCCTCTCGAGTTCTCAATTGGTGATCTTGTTTTTGTTCGTGTTTCTCCTCTGAAAGGGGTTATGCGTTTCAGTACGACTGGGAAATTGGCTCCCTGCTTCATTGGACCATTTTCTATTACCGAACGTATTGGCTCTGTGGCTTATAGAGTTTCACTTCCTACTCATCTATCTGGCATTCACGACGTGTTTCACGTCTTTCAACTTTGAAAGTGTCTTCGAGAGTCAGATTCTGTTATCGATTCCCCTGATTTGCAAGAGCTTGAGATCTCACCACACTTATCTATTGTAAAACAACCTATTGCATGCTTGCCACGGGTGCGACACCTACGAAACAAGGACATGACACTCATTAAAGTTCAATGGTCCGCAAATCCCAATGACTGTACTTGGGAAACCAGAGAGTTTATCGAGCGATCCTATTCGGGTTTTCTATCTTTGCTTGGCAACGGTGAGAATATCTTTTCATCTCAAGCTTATTTCCTTTTCCTTTGGGAATTGTAGTATGTAGTTGTTACAAATATCGTCTCTAGGAATTGCATGGATGCAATTTTGTAAGGAGGGGAGATCCGTAACAACCCGCATATTTAACCTTTATATATTTAAATGTTTTATTTAAATATAGCGTCGTTAGTCGGATTTAGGTCCAAAATGTTACTTTTTGCAAACGGCCGAATTAGGACTCGAAACCACTTTCATTGAGTTCAAAATGGCGTTTGCGATCTTTTTGAGTATGAGCTTTGATATGTTTGGAGTATGTAGAATTTTTCTACTTTTTCTATTTTTGGGTTTGGGTTCAGACCATTAGCTTAACTTAATACCCAACTCAATCCCCTCTCTTCTCCATTCACTCATTTTCATTTCTTAAGCTCAACACAACTGAAAATGGGGAAAGGAAGAAGAATTAGAAAATCTAAGCACTGGTTTCCTCTTGCAAACTCGAATTTTTGCTCCATAATCCAAGAGAAGCTATTCGTAAGCCTTCCTTCATCTTCTCCAACTCTTTCTTCCTTCAATTTCAGAAAGTTTACTAAACCTAATTTGGGAAATATTTGTTTTGATCCTAGATTGAAGCTTGTAGAATTGAAGTGGAGAGTGGTTGGTCTTTTCTTTGCATTTGAGTTTCTCATCCGTGTTTTTGAGTAAAAGGTGAGATTTTTATCTCACATCTATATATTCAACTAGGTTGGATTGTTAGGAATAAACTCCTAGCATGTTTGCATGTTCATTTGCTTTCGATTTGGATTGATTAGGTGAAATTGCCAATTTATGATTTTTGAAGCCAAATCTATGAAATCCTTATATGGTTGATGTTTATGTTGTTCGGAGTGTTTGGGTGGGTCGTTAAGGTTGGGTAGTCATTTGACGTAAACCCCGTAACCATCGCTCATCCGATCGCTTTCGATTTGTTTTGTCCATCTATGGCCTAGGTTCAAGAAATGCCTGAACATCACGTTTCAGACGCCTGAATCCTCAATTCCAGACGTACGAATATTATACTGGGAATTTTCAATTCCCAGTATTCAGACGTCTGAATAAAAGCTCCCAGAAGTCTGAATTAGTTCGAGTGCAACTAGAAAGGAAATAGGCTTAAAATGTTAATTTCAGACGTCTGGAAGGTATGGTTCAGACGTCTGAATAGGATTCTGGAAAACTTTTAATTTTCCAGATTAAGACGTCTGAACTATATACTTCAGACGTCTGAATCTGCTGTGTTTTGCCAATTTTCCTATTTGGCTTGGTTTTCCAAATTTAATGGATGTGTGTTGATTCCAGTTAGTTATTTATGCATATTTGACTTTGATGATTCCTTTTTGATTACATACATGGGATTTTATAAAATGATCTCTTCAAATCATATTAAAAGCTCGCTTCTCTAATTTATAAATTATATTTAAAACACACACAATTTCGCACTCTGAGGGAAGTGGGAGGAGAATTAAATGATTAGATAAAATGCGTGCTATGGACAAGTGCGTTCATCTTCTCAGTTAATTCCCAATCTATTCGTTTGAACGTTTTGACCTTTGGGTCTGGTTTACCGATGAGATGAGGTAGACTTTGTACTGCTTTGAGTGTGAAATTGACTAACGGATAGTAAACCGGTTAGTGTGAACGGGTGGTTATGGGACTCACGTTACCACTTTTCGGGTTCCTTTTCGAGAGTTGTGACACATTCTGCCAGTTAGTGGTGTCCAGTACTGGGCCTCCGGACCTTCACCACTACGGTTTGTTGCCTTTGGGATAGTGTCTTCGGACTGTCTCCTTCAGGTTTGTTGCCTTCGGGTATGTTGCCTTCAGGTATGTTGCCTTTGTACCTTCGGGTTTGTGCCTTCGGGTTTGTTGCCCTGTTGTATCGCTTTTGGAGTTGGTCATTCATCACCGCTCGAGTGATATTGGGTTTGGAGCCTTCAGGCTCATGGTTCCTTGTTTATACAGTACTAAGCACGTGGAATTTTCTTTTGTTTCATTGATATGTATATTCCCTGGGTATCGCCTTTCGGTGTTGGTCTTTTTGAGCCACACGTTGTATAGTGGTTACCTTACGAAACTTGTGTTACCTTCATTGGTATTTGTTATTTGCCTTTTTGGCTTGTTTTGGGATATTCATATCCTTTGTTTATTGTGTTGCCGATGATATGAGGCTTGTCTTGTTATGATTCATCTTTTGTTAGATAATTGTGTTATCTCTTCTAGAGATATTTGTTGTAATTTATGACCTTGCAGGTTCATTGTTGTTCAGATTACCCAACTGATTTTTTTAGCTAGACTGACCCGTGTATTTATACTCGGGTCAGACCGAGATGTTTCAGGTTAGGTGCATTTGGACTTAGCCTATTTTGCTTCCGCATGGACTATTTAGCTTGCTCCTTTTTGTTATGGCTTTTTGTGTAGTCCTTTTGTTGTAACTCTGATATGTATTCTTTTGGATTCGCCTGTATATTGTGGTTTGCTATACCACTTGACGTGTATCAGTTTGTATACTCTGTTATGTATCTGTATATGTGTATACGATGATCTACTCTTCTGTGATGTATATTACATTTGAGTTGTTATATTTTGTTTTGATAGATCCTCTAGCCACGTATGGTTTTGTTTTAAGTATTCATTGGATATGTCGATCTGCTTGGTATGACAATTGCCGATGTATTCAATAGATAGTTAAAAAAGGGCTTTAGATGGTCGCTCCTAACCAGCTCTATTCTCCGCATTAGCAGAAGGTATTACCCAGTAATACTCTTTGTTAATGTGGGTCTCGGAGTGGAGCATCACAGGTTTTGGTCCGAGCTGTTGTTCCAGTTTGAACTGGAGTGTTCGAATTTGATTTTGGTGCTCGATCGTGAATGATGAGTGGTTCGATGGATTGTGGATGTCGAAGTCGACTTGTTGGCGGAAGTCGTAGACGTCGGAGCGCTGCCGTGGGCCGATGCACGGGCACAAATTTTCCTGTGCCCCTGAGATTGAATTTGGGAACGAGGTAGTTTGCCTTGGGACGAAACTCGGGGGAAGTGATGATGGACCTGAGTTTGTACTCGAGTAGTTGGTGGGTATTAGGCTTCAGGGTTTTAGCTTAAAAATAAATTTAAGTTTTTGAAATAAGGGGAAGAAGGAGAGGAAACTCGGCGCTAGACCCGAGTGATCTTTGGGTTTGACCCGAACCAAAGGTGTTGTGCAGTTTTAAAAAGTTTTAAAATCGATATTTTTGAAATTTAATAAATCTAGTTTAAACTTTCTTATGAATTACTTTATATACATAATAATTGTTTCTTTAACTATTGGTTAAGAATTTTTGAAATTTTTTAATTTAAATTTTGTAAAATTTAAAGTGATTTTAAAACTTAAGTTAGAAATGAAATTTTAATATTTTTGTAAAGGCAAGTTTTAAAATTCAAATTGAAATTAGTTTTTTTTTTAAAAACTACTACTTGATAATGTTTAAAGTATTTAAAGGAAGTTTTGTTAACTTTAATTTATCAAGTTAAATGATTATTTTATTTCAAATCTTAATTAAATGATTTAATTAAGTAAAGTTAATTATAATGATAAAATGTTTTAAAAATGAAAATGGTAATAAAGGCATTAATAAATGTTAAGATAATTAAGGTTTAAAGTCTTGAGATTAATTAAGTTAATTAAGAAGTTTAGGGTATAATTAATTGAATCATTAACTAGTGTTTGAGTGATGATTAATTGATTAATGTAATTAATTTTAAGCTAATTAATCAGTTCAATTAATTAAAGATAATCACTTATGAATTAATTAAGTATAATTACTTAGTGAAGTAGTTCATGGATAATTGCTAAATGTAAATAATTGGGGTTAATTACTGAATGTAACTAATTTAGAGAGTAATTAGTTAATGGAAAGTAATTAAAGAGAATTACTTAATGGAAGTAATTAAGCATTAATTACTTAAGTGTAATTTATCATAGGATTAATATAATTAAATAAGGAGTTAATTAATCAAGGTAAGTGATTACAGAATGGTTAATTACTGTCTATGATTAATTAAGGTTAAGTAATGAATGTGATGAATCTAAAGGTTACTTTTTAAATGTAACTAATTAAAAGAATAATTAATTGCTGAAAGTGATTAGAGGATTATTAATGAATGTCATTAATTAATTAAAGATTAATTAATGGTTAAGGCTAATTAATCTACGTGATTAATTAAAAGATTATTGCTGAATGTAATTATAAGATAATTAATCAAGTAAGGTTAATTAAGATGGATCGTTAATTAGGATGAAATTAATTAATGTTAGGTAAGCATGATTAAGGTAATCCAAGTGATTGAAGTTGGTAATTAATTTAATTGGAGATAAATTAAATTAACTAGGAATTATATATCTAATAAATCTTGCTTACAGATGATTGAATGATATTGGATGACTTGGATTTTGAATATCTCTGATTTTAAGTATGATGCACTTTCATATGATATGATGGATTGAGCAATGATATTATGGGTTATCCATCGATAATGAATTGTTGTGTGAATTATGATACCTTGTATTTAATTGATTGTATCCACTTAAACTGGATTTAAGATGACATTGAATTCGAAGAGACTAGGGTCGGGTATCAGTAAATACCCAAAACCACTTTGATTAATAATCTAAATTCTTTATAAATTTAATGTGTGGAATCAAACCGGCTGGAAAGAAATAAGTAGATATCATGGATATTTAAACTGAGTAACTTTTCGTAAATATCATTTTATAATATGTGTTTGACTTTAATAAGTTAAGAACTCGTAGAAAGGTACGAGTTAATCGGAATTTCAGTTATGTTTTAAACTTAGCATTTCAAATTTTATGGGTCTACTCACGCTGGTTTCCATCCTGACCAGGGTGTTACTTTGATGTAATGCTCGGGTCAGACCGAGTATTATAGATTTTTAGGAAAGGACGTTTAAGAGCTCAGGGGGCGAGCTGGATGGCAGGAACGTATGGAGTGTTTTTAGCCATATATATTGTTGATGTTTATCTGGAACAAGTTAATTTTAACTATCCGATGTTTGGGTCATTGTTGAAACTCTGATGTATTAATGTAAATTAGCTGATACAGTTTCTTTTGTATAATTGTTATTTTATTTGATATTATATTTTGATCAGATGCGAATGTGAGGTTCTATGTTTCTTTTTTGTTTCTTCTTCTATCTCTTTTCTTCTTTTCCTAACTATCTAGAATTTCCAGGATCGAAAATTTCAGGTCATTACATTTGGTATCAGAGCCAGGTTAAGTGAGAACCTTAGCTGTGGCGGGTTTACTCATTAAGGATAAGGTTAATGGTACCCTAGAATGAGTTGAGTGTGTGTTTGTGTGTGTGTGTGTGTATGAGAGCATACTTGTTATTTTCTTATATAAAGATTTTAAATGATTTTTATATAAGTGTATTTTTAATATATAAAGAAATAATTTTTCTAATTATCAAATATATTAAAGAAATTGGTTGTTGAATATTGGAACTAAATAAAATAATGAGAATTAAATGGTAATAGTAATACAACCAAACTGAAATTGAATGAAGATAAGTTTGAAATGGATCCAAACTGAAACTAAAATCCTGATTGTGTAGAAGTGTTTTCAAAATAAGATAATAATGAATTGGTATCCAGATATGATAATCATGGTTATTATCATAAATGGTTGTTGTGTTTGATAATGAAATACATGTTAATGATTAAGCAAAATGAAAAGTTTTAAGGAAGTAAACATTTAGGTGAGTATGACTTATAAATTGAAATTAAAAAAGGGTTTAAATTGTGAAGTTTTAAATCTAAGTCCAGAAAGTTTGAAAATTGTCTCAAAGTAATAAAGAAATTATAAATTATATCATTCTGAATATTTTTGAATGTGATCTTATTTTAAAATAAGGGTTGTTTGAAAATTTAAAGGAATTTGTTTTGAATTTAAAACCAAAGGCGGTTTAACATTTAAAGTAACTAGGTGTGTAAACAAAATAAATATGTATATTTGAAAGAAACTCTAAGGTTGAGTTTTGAATATTCCTTGGATTGTGTTGTGAAAACCCAAAGTGAAATAAGTTTTTAAACTTAGGTAGGAAGATTATTAATATGAAGTTTAAAATTTGAAATGGGAATTTAAATTTAGTTAAAGTTGTGTGGATTAAATTGAAATGAATTAAATTTTGGGGAAAATTAAAACAAACAACCTGAAGTAGAAATTTCAAGACAAAATTGAGATTTAACTTGGGAAGTCAAATGGTGGATTTGAATTAGGAATTTGTGTGATCTCAAAATGGGTTTGAGATCTGGAAATTTGAAATGGATGGATGTTTTAAAATAATTTGGATAATATTATCCAATTGTGATTAATAATCTTTAAACTGTGAATTGGATTTGTTTAAACAAATAAAGAAATGGATTGTGGTAATATATCCATTATAGCGATAAATAAAATTAAACTTAAAATTTAAATTAAGGATATGGGATTCCTTTGAACTTAAGATTTGAATGTTAAGAATTGAACTTGTAAATTAATTTTTTTTTGAATTCTTACTTGAACCTTGTAATGAGTTAAGTAAAGGCAATTTAAAATAGAGTTTTGAAAATTTGGACTCAAATTTAATTTTTTTTAAAAGATTTAGGTTGTTAAATTAAAAGTAAGGGTTAGTTTGATTAAATCAACATTTAAAATATAACTCGAATTTATATAATTCGAGATGGTTTTAAGTTGAAATTTGAATAGAACTAGTTCAAATTGAATTCGATTTGAATTAATTAGAATTGTGATTAAAGATGGATAAGTTTAAAATTCAAAAGGGAAATTTGAATTCGATTATTTTGAAATGAAATTGAAGTTGAATGAGTTAAAATTCAGATGGGAAAGTTAACTTAATTTGAATTGAAATTGAAAGATAATTGGAAACTGGCAATTGATTGAAATGGAGATTGGGAAGTTGAACAGTTTGGCTCTGGGCTATTTTTTAAAATAAATTGTTTTAATATAAATCTATTTTTTCAAACTATTTACTATATATGCAACCTTTCTTATTAAACCCAAACTATATTATACTTATTTTATAACTACTTTTGGAATTATTTAACTATTTTGCAAGTATTTTATGAACTGATTACTGATTCTTAACTATTTTATAACTAATTACTATTTTACAACTATTTTGCAATTATCTAACTATTTTATTACCAATTGTCTATTTTATAACTAGTTAACTATTTTACAGCTATTTTACAAACTAGTAATTATTTTTCAACTACTTATCTATTTTAACTTTTCAAATTATTTTCTAATTTTAAGATGGTCAGAGTGCAAACTATTTATGATTAAATAACCAATTGAGATAAGAATTGAGGTGATAATCCAAATGGGATTGGAGCAACTGTGAATAATTGATTGAAAATCAAGATGAATGTGAATGGAAAAAGAGGATTGATTTTGCTAATAAACAATGAAGATAAATACGTAAGATGTACGTATATTATTCTATTCGCATAGAGATTTGATCCAGATTCGAGCATAGAATTTCGAGATAGTATGTCGATCCGAGTTGGGATTTTTTTCACTCAATTTTCGATGGCGAACCTGGATATGGATTTTTGATTGGTTCTGGGAATTCTATATCATAGTTGTGGCTATGCAAGGAGAGTGACAGTTTCTGCTCAAGAAACCAGATCTGAGTCCGCACTAGGAAGTCGGGTGGACGATACTAGTGCGGAATTGAAATTGTGTGATCGAGTGATCGATAAGATTGATATAGCGTACGGATATGTGTACGTCGTACGGGTTTGAATGAAATTGATATTGAAAATTATGGATAAGAACTAGAAGATGATTTTTTAAATGGAATGGTATATTTGATTAATAAATGGTGCTTGAAATGGAAGATATATTTTGTTAAATATATGATGAAATAAAGTGGAAATTGGATATTTCTCTGGTAGAAATTTACTTTATGGAAGTAAGTAACATGGTAAGTGAGTTTAAAGAGTGATCAAGCTTGAATATTGTTTTGGCATAAACAAAGTTATGTATATATAACTGATAAACTCCCCTTGTTGAATCTATAGCCAGAATAAAAGGGTTTTTGAAAATATTTGAAGTATAAAAAGGGAATTTATACAAGTATGAAGTGATCCAAAGATTTTCCAAGTTATATATATATATATATATATATATATATGAAGGATCTTATGAGAATGATTTTGAGAAAAAGTTTTTATTGGAACTTATGGATTTTGGAAAGCCTTTTGATTTTTGGGTAAAATCAATTTTTGGAAAGCCTAGTTTGAGAATTATCGATTTTGGGATAATCAATTTTGAGAAAGGAGATTTATATGTGATTCATAGTAGGTGTATGATTTGGAAGATAGTGTAGTATAAAGTGTTTTGAAAATGGCTTTGGAGAAAAAGGCGCTCCCTTGAAATGAACTTCTCAGGAGTACCATAGGTTGGTACTACCATGGGGCTCAAAAGGGGGGAGGCTCTAAAGTTGATCCTATGAGGAAGTCCAGAAAAATTGAAGTTCCTGAAGATTATTGGGTAGGGAAATTCGAGGGCGCTGATGCCTACAGAGGCATTTGGGTTATGTTGTGATGACAGTGTAACTCAATGTCGTTGCGATCTACTGTGGACCATAGCGGAAATCATGTAGAGGTGAGTGTCAATGGTCTACGTTTGATTTTGCCAGGAAGGCAATGTAACATCGATAGACTGCGATCTATGGTCGAATGGAGTGGAAAAGTTTCATTTTTTGGCAGCGGAATTCGAGGGTGCCAATGCCTACAGTTATATAGGTTTTTGCTATGATAGCAACGTAACCCCAGATGTAGCTGCGATTTGCAGCGTGCTCCATGGCGTAGTCGAGGGGCGTGGAGTGCCTACAGTTATCTACGGATTTTGTCGGGATGGCAACGTAACCATCGGGTTAACTGGGACCATGGATGGGGTGATGATTTCCAGAGCATTCTCACCATAAATATTTCCTCTATTTTCAAAAATGATTTCTATATTTTCAATAAAATTATTTTCCAAATATTTTCACTGGGTGTTGAAAACGAGTTTACCAAGTACTTATAGATTTTCAGTCCTATGCCTGATCAACTATGACCGAATTTCTATGAGAACAAGGATGGACTTGTTGAAACATCGAGTTATAAAAGTATTTTTACAAAAACTATTTTGGTAATATTATATAGATTTTAAAGAAGCGTTTTAAAAATGATCAAAGAAAATTTATCTAATTTTAAGCATTTTAATAAATTCTGGCTTCATTTCTTTTCGAGGACGAAAAGGTTCAAAGGGGGAAGGAATGTAATAACCTAGATTTTTGGTCATCCGGTAACTGGATAATTAACTGGTTATGTAAGTGAATTTGAAAATATAATAAAAATTGGATTTTAAATCTCTGGATAAATATTTGAAAATCTCCTAATATAATTACTTAATTTTTAACAAATTATCTTTTGAAACAAATAATAATGGTTGTTTATATATATATATATATATATATATATATTGGATATAAAAAGATTTTAAATAGAAATAATATTATTTTCAAACAAATTGAATCTGTGTTTGTTTAAGTAAAAGTATTTGTGTGAGTTGATTTTAAATTGGATTTTAAATTTTATTTGAATTTGAATTTAAATTTGGAATTCAAAAGATAGATATATATATCTTAAATATTTTTCGGATTTTTAAAATATATTATATATTATTTTATTTAGAATATAGTTTGTTTTGTATTATTTTCTTTTAAAGGATTTTATATATATAAACTAAGAAATGTATTTATAAATTAGGAAATTAAATATATATATATATATATATAAATCATTTTTCTCATGAAAAGACACATGTAAGGTTAATAACATATTAAATAACAAGTGTAAATATTTTATTACGGGATTAAACAAGTGTTAACTATTTTAACATATAATTGAACAAGTGTCAAACTTTTAAATTTCTCTTTTATTTTTCTTTTTAAGAAATAAAGTCAGGATATGAGTATACTCTCCTCCCTTTCTCATTTCGCTTATCTTCCACTTTCAATCTTTTTTTAAAAAAAGAGAGAGAGAATCCTGTTAAATTCAAACTGAGAAGACAAAGTCGGTAACAAATACTCAAACCTGTAAAATGAAATCTTTTCTCAAATCCAAAATTTGAAATAAATTCAAGTCTGAAGCAAAAACAAGATCATCTCAGATTAGTAGGCAAATCATTTCATCTCAGATCAATTTCAGTTCGAGTTCAAAAGATTTAAAGCAGCTTCCAGTTTAATCATCTCAGGCTTATTATGAGAAAACAATTAAGCTTTGTTTTAAATTGATGCATGTGATGTTTTTAGTCAGTAAGTGATGTGATAATTGTTTGCATGTGAGAAACTTTGGCTTGCATGTTATAAATATGTTAAATTACAAGTGTGCATATATGTAAAACCTGTTATGTCTCTACTTCTTACCAACAAGCTAAATTTTGAACAAAAAATTTAGTTCTCTTCATATATTCTCTTATAGGCTGAAGAATTTAAACAAGTCAGCCTTGTTAAGTATAATCAAGGTTTTAAAAATATATTTATGTGATATAAGTTTGAAAATTTTCTGAAAATAAGAAGAACAGTGAAAAAATTAAGAACGGGTTAAAATAAAACACAACGATTTGTTGATTCAAGTATATAGCCTGAATCTACTTCGAAAACTAGGATTTTTAAAACAAAAATCACAATTGAAAGTGCGGTGTGTATACAATTATATGTGCTAATATAGTATACACGGATCGTGTAATATGGATTACAATACAAATGCGGAAATAGATGATAATAGCATTGTAAATAGAAAAATCACACCAGAGATTTTTATACTGGTTCGGAGCACTGTCCTACGTCCAGTCCCAGACTTCTATCTGGATTTTCACTATTAACTACCTCGCTTCACCCGGAGGAACAGGTTTACAACACCCGAACAACCGAACGGGATTTCACGCCTCTAATACACTGAGGACTTCAACACTTGCCTCTTACAACACAGAGGACTTCAACAAAAGAACAAATACAATTGTTGTTGACAACTTGTGTTCTTGAAAACATGGATTTGTCACTAGCAGTACACCCTTCCTATAATCTTATCCTCAAAGTATGTGATATGATGTTTTGAAAAGATTAAGGAAAGTATATTATTGAATCAAAGGATATGAAATAGTTTCAAAGATTCAATAAATAATTTAGAGCTTTTATAATACAGAATTGAGATCAGAGATTAGATTAAAAGAATATATGAAATCGTTGTTGTTTAATCAACGAATTGGATGAGTTTATATAGATAAGAATGGTTGCAACTCTTTGCCATTAAGAGATATGATCTTTGGTGAATGGTTAAGAGATGCAACCGTTGGAGAAGAGAAGTGTCTTTTGGAAAAATTGTTTTCTGTTCAAAAACGGTCGACAGGTTAAAAAGTGACCAGTAGACAGGAATTTAAAATATATATACGTTATGTGCATGTGTGCACGTTCATTGTGCATTTTACACAGAAACGGTCGACCGTATGATTATTAACCGGTCGACCGGTTCCTGTTAATTTGCACAATGAATGTGCAATGCTATAAAATGTATATATATCGATTATATTGAGGTGCATGATTATTTGAGGATAGATTTTAACAAGTTTTTAACTATTACAATATCAAATAATCAACCTATAATCTATAGTAACATAACCTTGTTTTGTCGATCGCCTTATTTGTCAGAAATCAAAACTTTCATAAAACTTGTGACTCAACATTCTCCCCCTTTTTGATTGATGACAATATATATCTGCAAAATCTGAATCTCCCCCTGAGTACGTGATCTCTTTCTCTTTGAATTCTTATAAATGTATGTTCCTGCAAGCAATTGTTAGCCCTTTCTCCCCCGCAATTGCTCACATCGCCTTTCCCGATGATATAGCCTTTTGAATTGTCTCCAAAAGTGACGGAGCCACCATCTGAATATGTAATATTTGTTAATAAACTCTTGTCTCCTGTCATGTGCTTTGAGCAACCACTGTCCAATATCCACTTTCCTCTTTTCTTAAGTGGGACCTGCAAAAAATAGAATTAAGTCCATGGTACCCACTTTTTATAGGGTCCTAAGAGTTAGGTCTTAGGAGTCCAAACCCATATGGGTCCGGTATCCCCTTTATATATATAATTATTATTAAAATGCACAGTATTCATGAATTGCTGAATGTATTTGTTCCTAATCAAATTGTTATTTGTTTTAGGAACCCATATTTTGATAGTCTTGACATTTTTCTTTTGAAATTTCACAACTGGTTTTGGTTTGGAATATAATAAACTAAGATTTTTCTTAGCTTCAGTTTTTTGTACTTTCTTCTTCCTTTTATTTCCAAGATGTTTCTTGGTTTCTTGTTTGTTATATCCCAATCCTTGTTTGTCTGAAATAGATTGTGAACTTTCAATGATTTTTGTCAAATTTTCTCGACCTTTGTTAAAGTTAGAAACATTTTGAGTAATGTCATCAAACTTTGTTTGTAAGCTAACTTTTTCTAGGTCTAGAATTTTGACTTTTGCTTTAAGCTCATGATTTTCAGTAGTTATAGCATTATTTTTCTCTTTTTGAGCTTCTATTTCTTGACTCAAAAGAGATATTTGAGAGTCAACATTAGATGATGATTCTTGAATATTTTCAAGTTCCTCTTCTAATATTTTCTTCTCATCTTTTAACATATCTCGTTCAAACTCTGCTCTACTTAAATCTGCTTTGACTATTTTTAATTGACGTTTTAAGTCTTTATATTTGACTATCAATTCAGCATTAATATCAAGTAATTCATCAAATGTAGGAATTTGTACCTCATCTTCTGTTGCCATAAAACAAACATTAGCTTGTTCATTCTCTGAATCACTTTCACTTTCTGATGAAGATGACTCTGAATCATCCCATGTTACTGAGAAAGCTCGTTTCTTAGATTTGTCCTTCTTATATTTGAATTTGTCATTTTCTGACTTCTTCTTTTGTTCTGGACAATCCTTCTGCATGTGTCCTTTTTTGTGGCAATTGAAACATTCTATAGCAGATGAAGATGGTTTGTTTGATCCATGTTTCCTTTTATTGTAACGACTGGCTTTTCGATATTTTAGGAATTTTTTGAATCCTTTCGCAATGAATGCCAAATCTTCATCTTCAGAATCTGATTCATTTTCATCTTTCTCAACATGAAATGCTACATTTTTCTTTTCTTCTTTCTGTTCTTTTCTAGCCTGCAAATTTGCTTCATAGGACATTAAATTTCCTATCAATTCATCTGGCTTCATGACGGAAAGATCATTAGCTTCTTCGATTGCTAATACTTTTCCTTCCCATTCACTAGTCAGAGAATGTAGGACTGTTGAAACAACATCGAAATCAGAATACTTTTGTCCTAAGCCAATAAGTGCATGGTGAATAGTTTGAAACCGTGAATACATGTCATTGATTGTCTCATTTGGTTTCATTTTGAAATTTTGAAATTGACTTTTTAGCATGGCTATTTTGGCTTGTTTAACCTTGTTAGTACCTTCATGAGTGATTTTTAGTGTTTGCCAAATTTGATATGCAGTAATGCAGATACTAACACGGTTATATTCATTTTGGTCTAATGCACAGAACAACATATTTATTGCTCTTGCATTTACGGCTGCTGCCGTTTTCTCAGCTGTAGTCCATTCTGAATAATCAGTTGTTGGATTCACTATTTCTCTTTGAGTGGCATTCCAAGCATCATAGCTATTTGATTGCATAAAGAATGACATACGTGTTGCCCAATAACTATAGTTAAGACCATTGAAAAATGGAGGTCTTTGTGTCGATTGACCCTCCGTGTAAGTGGTGTTTTGAGTGCTAGTACTTACGTTATTTGCCATATTACTATAATATATCAAATAACTGTGTTACGGTTATATGATGACCGGGCTCTGATACCAAATGAAAGTGCGGTGTGTATACAATTATATGTGCTAATGTAGTATACACGGATCGTGTAATATGGATTACAATACAAATGCGGAAATAGATGATAATAGCATTGTAAATAGAAAAATCACACCAGAGATTTTTATACTGGTTCGGAGCACTGTCCTACGTCCAGTCCCAGACTTCTATCTGGATTTTCACTATTAACTACCTCGCTTCACCCGGAGGAACAGGTTTACAACACCCGAACAACCGAACGGGATTTCACGCCTCTAATACACTGAGGACTTCAACACTTGCCTCTTACAACACAGAGGACTTCAACAAAAGAACAAATACAATTGTTGTTGACAACTTGTGTTCTTGAAAACATGGATTTGTCACTAGCAGTACACCCTTCCTATAATCTTATCCTCAAAGTATGCGATATGATGTTTTGAAAAGATTAAGGAAAGTATATTATTGAATCAAAGGATATGAAATAGTTTCAAAGATTCAATAAATAATTTAGAGCTTTTATAATACAGAATTGAGATCAGAGATTAGATTAAAAGAATATATGAAATCGTTGTTGTTTAATCAACGAATTGGATGAGTTTATATAGATAAGAATGGTTGCAACTCTTTGCCATTAAGAGATATGATCTTTGGTGAAAGGTTAAGAGATGCAACCGTTGGAGAAGAGAAGTGTCTTTTGGAAAAATTGTTTTCTGTTCAAAAACGGTCGACAAGTTAAAAAGTGACCAGTAGATAGGAATTTAAAATATATATACGTTATGTGCATGTGTGCACGCTCATTGTGCATTTTACACAGAAACGGTCGACCGTATGATTATTAACCGGTCGACCGGTTCCTGTTAATTTGCACAATGAATGTGCAATGCTATAAAATGTATATATATCGATTATATTGAGGTGCATGATTATTTGAGGATAGATTTTAACAAGTTTTTAACTATTACAATATCAAATAATCAACCTATAATCTATAGTAACATAACCTTGTTTTGTCGATCGCCTTATTTGTCAGAAATCAAAACTTTCATAAAACTTGTGACTCAACAACAATTTTTAGTGAAGTTTTGAATGAGAATTTCTAAGATGATCAGAAAATGGGTTTTTGGGTATCTCTGGTGGCGGGAGGTCTCGGGGTGGTCGGGGATCCGTCTGGAGGTAGGAGGAAGTTGGGAGGTCTGGGAAAAAATGCCAAGTGGATTTATAGTTCACCGTGGCGACGTCTGATGGTCAAACTAGGGTTTGGGGGGTTCGAAGTAGAGGTTGAAGTATTGGTTGCTGCTCTGTCGTTGGAGCATCGAAGGAGGCCGGTCCTGGGGGAATCGGTGCTAGGGTCATGGACGAGGCTGTGGCCGAAGTGGTGGAGCTTATGATGGTCGGGGTTGTGTTGTCGAGGCGGGTTTTGGTCGGAGCTGTTGTTCCGGTTTGAGCTGGAGTGTTCGAATTTGATTTTGGTGCTCGATCGTGAATGATGAGTGGTTTGATGGATTGTGGATGTCGAAGTCGACTTGTTGGAGGAAGTCGTAGATGCCGGAGCACCGCCATGGGCCGGTGCACGTGCACAAATTTTCCTATGCACCTGAATTTGAGATTTGGGAACGAGGTAGTTTGCCTCGGGTCGAAGCTTAGGGGAAGTGATGATGGACTCAAGTTTGTACTCGAGTAGTTGGTGGGTATTAGGCCTTTAGGGTTTTAACTTACAAATAAATTTATGTTTTTTAAATAAGGGGAAGAAGGAGAGGAAACTCGGGGCTAGACCCGAGTGGTCTTCGGGTTTAACCCGAAGCAAAGGTGTTGAGCGGTTTTAAAAAAATTTAAAATCAATGTTTTTGAAATTTAAAATTAAATCTAGTTCAAGGATCCGTGAAACTATCTACTATGTAGTAATATACGCTAAGTAGATAATGTCTATCAGTAATATAAAGTATCAAAATAGCGTTAAGGCGTTACCATAATCCCCCTTAACACATTTTATATTCCCAAAAGCATATACAAGACCGTAGTTTCCCCAAAACCGGAAGTCACCAGAGGGCAATCCATATACTCAAGGTACAAATCAAAACGTAGTGGTCGCGAATAGGATAATCAGTATGACAAGGTACATGAGGCGATACCAACTAGGATACTAGTAGTTGCGTGATCCGGACTGATGTTGGGCATAGCCAGCAGCTACCCCAACACCGCGAAACAACACTCCGAAATCAAGGGGTGCACCCAAATCAAATCACAAATGTAATAGATATGGTATCGAAGAAGTGTGTCCGCTAGAGGTGGCGAACCTCAATGGCCCGGCGCGGCTCCTGTTTTAGTCATGTCAGGGGTCATCCAATATCGTTCTCTTTCTTCAGTCAACGCGTTCACCAAACCATCCACTTCATTCTGGATCAACACTCCGCGTATAATAGTTATTAAAGTGGTTTTCGGTATCGACAGAGAGTATGTCCATATCCGATCCCGGTCTCTTTAATAACTACGTACTATTACACTGATGGCTCTTTTATATTTCAAATTGATTCATGATTGATAACAAAATATCATATTCACTTTAAAATCAAATCCATTTCAAAATCATCATATATTCAAAATTATCAATTTTGTCCGATAAATCAATTTCACTTCAAAATTTGATTCGAATTCAATTTAGCTTATAATCTCTACTTTAACCTAGTTCGTATTTAAACCAAAGGTTTTAATATAAACATTTCCGTCTCTTTAACCAGTTTGAATTTAAGAAAATAGTTTAAAATAGTTAAATAATTCAAAATAGTTTAATAGAAAATATTTAAATAGTTTAATCGAAAATAATTTGAATATAAAATGGTTTATATATAAAATCGTTTGGAAAAATCAAAAATTATTTGATAAATAATTCCAAAGTCAAACCGGTCAACTTCCCAAATTTCCTATCCAAATCAAATACAAATTCCATTTCGATTTAATCGATTTATTCCAATTTCAACTTGAATAAATTTCTATTCCACGTAAATTTCGATTTCAATTCACAAATTTCTTTAAATTTCAATTCAATTCCAAATTAATTTAAATCTAAATTTCAAATAAATTTTCAATTCCAAACTCAAACTTGAAATATCATTTCATATCAATTTTACTTAGTAATATTCAAAGCTAAATTTTAATGTTCAATCTTTAAAACAAATAAATTTCCGAAATTCAATCATATCCAAATTTTAAATCTCAAAGTCTCCACTTAAATTTTTTTAACAATTTCTTTTAACCAAAATTTATTTCAACGTTCCAAACTCAATTTTTCGATAAATTCGATTTCTATAAATTGATTTCTATTTATAACTTTTAAATCAAAACATATAATTAAATTTCAAATCGACGATTTCAAAAATTATTAATTAGCCAATTCGGTGTCCGTATATAATTTTCTATCCTATGGCCAAGTAGTTATTTATTTCAATTAAATGTCAGGGATGAATATATATCGCTTAAATTAAATCACAGTATCATATGTATGCATAACAGGATCTATATAAGCAAATAACATCCAAACATTCAATTATCAACCAATAGAATCCATCAAAATACATCATCCAATAAACAATACAATTCATGGCAGTTTCATAGTTATCAATGTCAGGTAATTTTAATCGCCGTTCAATTTCAATTTCAGTTTCAATTTAAATTTAACTGTCAATTTAATTTCAACGGTCAATTTAATTTTCTACGGTTAATTCAAATGATAATTAAATTCTATCAAACAACGACAAATAAAATCATAACACTTCATAATATCAAATTTAACTAGCATAAAGATATTTAGTACGGTGTGAGCGTTATAAAACACTCACCGTGATTTCAATGTAGTTCCAACGCTTTATTTCGAATAAAATTAAACGAGCGTTTAATTTTACCCGAAATTTTCACTATCTCGAAATGATTCCAATCCAGCTCCATTGTGTAGTGCTCGTCGATACGATTCCAACGCAAAAAGTTTCGTGCGTTTTCGACCTCGTATGACAAAGTTATGATAGTTTAAAGTTTATACGAATTTAAATATACAATTTCAGCTTTTATTTTAAATATCAAACCCTCAACTGCATCCAGGCCGTTCATCCAAGCATCTGCAGATCTGGGCCGCTGCTGCATCTTCTTCTTCTTTACATGAAAACTCACGTATGCAAACCCATTAGCCGTCGTTCTTCCATCAATTTTCACGACCTCTACGACGACTTCCAGAGCGATCAGAGAATACCACCACGCGCGCCATCACACGAGCCACCAACGCCTGGAGCAGCTCGAAGCTCGGCTTCCCATCTCTCCTTGAAAAACGTGAAAAACGCAGCAGGTTTGAACGTGATTTCCCATCGATCCGTGGCTCCGATTCCGATCTCCATCGTTGGATAGCTAGATCTTGATGCCCTCTACAACTTTGTAGTTGAGAGTTTTTTCTAATTGTTGATGGATTGAGAGGAAAATGAGGAAGAAGATCGGCAATTTTTGGCCATGGAATAGGCGGCGGCCATGATTTAGAATTAGGGTTTCTGGATTAAAATAATAATAAAACTGTCTCGGTTTGCGTGCGTATTTATATAGGTAGGTCCAAAATCATCCGAACTCCAATCGAGGCGTGCCGCCAGGCGTTTATAAGGTTTTCCCCTATTTCGGACGCAATGGAACTAGTTTCAAGGCCTAATTCGATCATATCTGGAAGATAGCTTTTCGAAGTCGATTATTTTAATTAAATTCGAAATTAAATTTCTACGCGTTTCAAGCTCGCACGGCCAAACGACAAGTCCAATTGCTACGAAAATTGAAATCCTACCATAATTTACTATTACGGATCCGATGAAATAAGTTTCGTCGAAATCCGAGACTGTTTGAAAAATGGCTATTTTAACTCGTCAATTAAATATTAAAATATTCAATTTTCACAAATTTACTTTTAATTCGATTTTAAAAGTTCTACAACATCATTCTAACTTTAATATGATAAAATAGAATTTTACAAATCATTTTTAATCATATTAAACCCGTTATCCAATTATTCAAATAATTTCAAATATTAAATTATTCAACAAATTACATTAATAATCATTTTCCTTTAATAATCACCTTAAATTTTCTAATTAAAATAGCTAAAAATACGGGTCGTTACACTCTCCCCCACTCAAAACTTTTCGTCCCCGAAAAGGAAAAGAAGGGAGAAGAAACTAAGTATAGAATTCAACATTAGATATATTTTATTCAAAGTTACCAACTTATAAAACAATGAAATTCCATTTATAAAGTCATAACTACGCTTCCACAATGTTACTCCGAACGGCTTTCTAAATTTAAAAGTTAGTTATCAAAACAAGTTATAAAATTTAAAACTTGAAAAATTTTCTAACACCCGGATTCACGGAAAATTTCGGCAAGGTCTCCTTTGCGCGGCTCGATCGAAATTTTTTACAATTCAATATATAACACAAATATAACCAATATATATCAAATATACATCTCATCTCAATGATGAGGCATCCCATATCTGGGGAAACAACATATATATATCACCAATACCATATAAAACCATAAACGTACCTTTTATTTAGCATTTATTAGCAGTTTACTTACATTTTGTATTTAGCACAGAAGCGAGCTCTACAACGAAGCGCAACCCCTTTGCTACCTACTAAAATGCTCAATAACTAAGTTAGAACCATGCATATAAAGATAGATCGATATATTTAGCCTAAACAACATATATATAACCTATTTAGCTTCAAAACTGAGATTCCAATTTCAGGACAGCAAACAAATCTCAGTTTTAGGTCACCTAAACTATAAAATTTGGCAACAGAATCTAAACAAAAGTTGTTGTATTCATTTCAAGCTTTCCGTAATGTCCAAAATCATCGAATTCGGGCCATACATTCAAAAGTTACGGCCGTTTTACTTAGAGGATATGCCTCAGCCTGGGCAATGAATTGCGCAGGTCAGCGACGTTCACCCACGTTTTCGACCTTCTAAACGATATCAAAACACAAAACACTTAAAACAAAAGTTTTAGCTTAAGTTCTTAGATTTCCAGAAAGTGCAAGATCATCAAAATCCGATAAACCAGTCAAAAGATATGGCGAAAATACTAAGGGTGTATACTACTGATTTTACTTATTTTTACACAGGACAGCGAGTAACATTGAAGTTTTTAACCAAGCATACGAAGGAATTTTCTCAAGTTATCTAAACAAAAGTTGTGCTATAGTTTCTAAGATTTCCGAAAAGTCCAAAATCGTCGAAATACGTTTAGCCATTTAAAAGTTATGGTTGTTTTCGTTTCAGCATATATTGGACAATGTTGGATTTTATTTTTTCCAAAAATTTGCTTTTATTATTTCAAAGTACAAAACATCAAAACTTCAAATTTTCTAAAGAACAATCATAAACACAAAGTCATCTATTTTCTTATTCACCCATGCAATAGGTTTACATTCAATTTGTTTCCGATTTATTCAAGTTTGTTTCATTCACATTTCTAATTCAAGTCAATTTGCTCCCAATTTGAATTTAATTATTTAAAATTTTATTCCGTTTATTCAATTCCATTAACACTAATGAATTCTACTTAATCAATTATCGTCCATCTAATAACCAATGCATATCAAACATTAACATCCATCCAAAATCTACACTAAATCAATTATACATTTCCAAGTCAATTTTAATTTCATACACTTCCAAGTTTATTGACATTTAGTTATATTCAAATTTAATTAGTTTCCATTTACCAATTTTATATTTCATTAAGTTTAAATTTTATTCATTCACTTATACATGTATCATTCATTTTACAGCTTAAATTTCTTTTATATTTACAACTATCAATAGATCTTTACATTTTATTTTTCACTCTCACACTGGTATATTATTTCTCTACTTATCCTTATTAGCATTTTAAACCCTTTAAGTATTTGGTAAGTTATAGTTATGCAAATAGAATGTAGTTAAACAACATACAACTTCTTTTCATTTAAAGTTGAATTTTCAATTTATCAATTCTTAAGTCATTACTTAAATTTCACTATAATTTAATTTCACATTTACATTCACATATAGTATTTTCATTTTATATTAACATAATTGTGAATCACCTTTAAATGTTAATTTAAATTCCAATTATTTACTAACAATTTTATTTATATTTGCAAACCATTAATTAAATGCATATTTCATTATTCAAACCTATACTTGTATATTATCCAATTAACAATTCATATAACATTTTTGAACTTCTTAAGTATTTTGGTAAGTTATATCTAAGCTATAGAATGAAATTTAATACTATGCGAGTTTTACAGTTTCAATTTTTATTTTAAGTTCATAATTTCCTAATTCTAAGGGTTTCTACTTCAATTGATATTTTCACTTAGCTCTTAGGTTCATTTCTCATTTCACAATTCAGAAGTTCCTTAATGATTCAAGTCTAAATTCATTTCAATCATAAAAAAAATCATTAATTATTAAAGAACTTAAGAATTCCAATCCCGGTTTCATTTCAAATCAAGGTTTGAAATAATATATACTTATATAATTTATATATCAAATCATACTATAGAGAATGCAAAACAAAATAAAATTTGAGTCAAAACAAGGTTTAGACAAGCTAAGTGGTCTCCCCCACTCGGACTCTCGAAAATAAACGCCAATGATGCGTGCGCACATCATCGAAATCATTTTCTAGCATCAAGAGAAGGGAATATAACACTTATCATAAAAAAAATCATTCGAAAACAATTTCAACCCAATTATACTATCATATAATGCTCATATTATATTTTTCAAATTCTTGTAAGTCAATCTCAAACACCGGAATTTAAATTCTCAAATCCAAGTTAAAATTCATTTATATTCATTATCAATTGTGTTTACAAGATTTCATTTTCCTAAATCCATTGTTATTTAATCAATTGTTGTAAATATTGACTGATCAAACAATAACGATAATAATCTAATATTATCATCTCCTAACAATCAATTCAATCAAAATGAATAAATATTCAAATAATTCTTTTATATAAAATATATTCCAAAATGATATTGTGTTGGTTTGTCCTATTCGAGTGTTTAGAAATTCCTATCGACGCCTTGGCGTCCCAAGTATCGACCAGAATTCATAAATACTCAACGGAACAAATTAACACAATATAAAACCATTTTATATCAAATAACAAGTACGCTCTCTCATATACACTCAACTCATTCATATAGTTTACCTCTATTTCAATGAGTTATTCCCCACTAGAGCCAAGGTTTATCGCTAAACCAAAGCTCTGATACCAATTGTAACTACCCGCCTTTGGACAGTTTAAACCGACGGTCAAATACACATGTTGATTCCAAACCATTAAAAGGGCAGATAGTTATTGGGGTAATTAAGAAAAGAAAAGGAAGGGAAATAAAGGAAATGAAACAACACAGAATCTCACAGCGGAAGGCTAAAGTATAATAATAAAATAACAGTTCATGAAGCTGTTAATTAAATGAATACATTTGAAATGAATACATTTGATTATTATTATACAACATTTATCAGAGTTACATACACAACAAATATCATACAACAATGCAGCGGAATGGAATGAATATAATAGTAGTAGATAATATACCAAATCTTCGTCTCCGTCCTCCAAGGAAATGATCTTCAACCTAAACTGAAAACTCAGGACTGACCCGAGCGTAATGAAAAGACAAAACACTCGAGTCAGGACTAAAATATCCTTATGAAAGTTAAATCAATCGTAAATAAATATGAGTGTAACGGCGTCAGAGATGTTTACGGGGTTTGACATCTCATATCCAGTGTCAACGTGCGTGCAATAACTCAAGAGATGTTACGGGATTTTCCATCTCTCAAGGATCCGTGAAACTATCTACTATGTAGTAATATACGCTAAGTAGATAATGTCTATCAGTAATATGAAGTATCAAAATAGCGTTAAGGCGTTACCATAATCCCCCTTAACACATTTTATATTCCCAAAAGCATATACAAGACCGTAGTTTCCCCAAAACCGGAAGTCACCAGAGGGCAATCCATATACTCAAGGTACAAATCAAAACGTAGTGGTCGCGAATAGGATAATCAGTATGACAAGGTACATGAGGCGATACCAACTAGGATACTAGTAGTTGCGTGATCCAGACTGATGTTGGGCATAGCCAGCAGCTACCCCAACACCGCGAAACAACACTCCGAAATCAAGGGGTGCACCCAAATCAAATCACAAATGTAATAGATATGGTATCGAAGAAGTGTGTCCGCTAGAGGTGGCGAACCTCAATGGCCCGGCGCGGCTCCTGTTTTAGTCATGTCAGGGGTCATCCAATATCGTTCTCTTTCTTCAGTCAACGCGTTCACCAAACCATCCACTTCATTCTGGATCAACACTCCGCGTATAATAGTTATTAAAGTGGTTTTCGGTATCGACAGAGAGTATGTCCATATCCGATCCCGGTCTCTTTAATAACTACGTACTATTACACCGATGGCTCTTTTATATTTCAAATTGATTCATGATTGATAACAAAATATCATATTCACTTTAAAATCAAATCCATTTCAAAATCATCATATATTCAAAATTATCAATTTTGTCCGATAAATCAATTTCACTTCAAAATTTGATTCGAATTCAATTTAGCTTATAATCTCTACTTTAACCTAGTTCGTATTTAAACCAAAGGTTTAAATATAAACATTTCCGTCTCTTTAACCAGTTTGAATTTAAGAAAATAGTTTAAAATAGTTAAATAATTCAAAATAGTTTAATAGAAAATATTTAAATAGTTTAATCGAAAATAATTTGAATATAAAATGGTTTATATATAAAATCGTTTGGAAAAATCAAAAATTATTTGATAAATAATTCCAAAGTCAAACCGGTCAACTTCCCAAATTTCCTATCCAAATCAAATACAAATTCCATTTCGATTTAATCGATTTATTCCAATTTCAACTTGAATAAATTTCTATTCCACGTAAATTTCGATTTCAATTCACAAATTTCTTTAAATTTCAATTCAATTCCAAATTAATTTAAATCTCAATTTCAAATAAATTTTCAATTCCAAACTCAAACTTGAAATATCATTTCATATCAATTTTACTTAGTAATATTCAAAGCTAAATTTTAATGTTCAATCTTTAAAACAAATAAATTTCCGAAATTCAATCATATCCAAATTTTAAATCTCAAAGTCTCCACTTAAATTTTTTTAACAATTTCTTTTAACCAAAATTTATTTCAACGTTCCAAACTCAATTTTTCGATAAATTCGATTTCTATAAATTGATTTCTATTTATAACTTTTAAATCAAAACATACAATTAAATTTCAAATCGACGATTTCAAAAATTATTAATTAGCCAATTCGTTGTCCGTATATAATTTTCTATCCTATGGCCAAGTAGTTATTTATTTCAATTAAATGTCAGGGATGAATATATATCGCTTAAATTAAATCACAGTATCATATGTATGCATAACAGGATCTATATAAGCAAATAACATCCAAACATTCAATTATCAACCAATAGAATCCATCAAAATACATCATCCAATAAACAATACAATTCATGGCAGTTTCATAGTTATCAATGTCAGGTAATTTTAATCGCCGTTCAATTTCAATTTCAGTTTCAATTTAAATTTAACTGTCAATTTAATTTCAACGGTCAATTTAATTTTCTACGGTTAATTCAAATGACAATTAAATTCTATCAAACAACGACAAATAAAATCATAACACTTCATAATATCAAATTTAACTAGCATAAAGATATTTAGTACGGTGTGAGCGTTATAAAACACTCACCGTGATTTCAATGTAGTTCCAACGCTTTATTTCGAATAAAATTAAACGAGCGTTTAATTTTGCCCGAAATTTTCACTATCTCGAAATGATTCCAATCCAGCTCCATTGTGTAGTGCTCGTCGATACGATTCCAACGCAAAAAGTTTCGTGCGTTTTCGACCTCGTATGACAAAGTTATGATAGTTTAAAGTTTATACGAATTTAAATATACAATTTCAGCTTTTATTTTAAATATCAAACCCTCAACTGCATCCAGGCCGTTCATCCAAGCATCTGCAGATCTGGGCCGCTGCTGCATCTTCTTCTTCTTTACATGAAAACTCATGTATGCAAACCCATTAGCCGTCGTTCTTCCATCAATTTTCACGAACTCTACGACGACTTCCAGAGCGATCAGAGAATACCACCACGCGCGCCATCACACGAGCCACCAACGCCTGGAGCAGCTCGAAGCTCGGCTTCCCATCTCTCCTTGAAAAATGTGAAAAACGCAGCAGGTTTGAACGTGATTTCCCGTCGATCCGTGGCTCCGATTCCGATCTCCACCGTTGGATAGTTAGATCTTGATGCCCTCTACAACTTTGTAGTTGAGAGGTTTTGCTAATTGTTGATGGATTGCGAGGAAAATGAGGAAGAAGATCAGCAATTTCTGGCCATGGAATAGGTGGCGGCCATGATTTAGAATTAGGGTTTCTGGGTTAAAATAATAATAAAACTGTCCCGGTTTGCGTGCGTATTTATATAGGTAGGTCCAAAATCATCCGAACTCCAATCGAGGCGTGCCGCCAGGCGTTTATAAGGTTTTACCCCCATTCCGGACGCAATGGAACTAGTTTCAAGGCCTAATTCGATCATATCTGGAAGATAGCTTTTCGAAGTCGATTATTTTAATTAAATTCGAAATTAAATTTCTACGCGTTTCAAGCTCGCACGGCCAAACGACAAGTCCAATTGCTACGAAAATTGAAATCCTACCATAATTTAATATTACGGATCCGATGAAACAAGTTTCGTCGAAATCCGACACTGTTTGAAAAATGGCCATTTTAACTCGTCAATTAAATATTAAAATATTCAATTTTCACAAATTTACTTTTAATTCGATTTTAAAAGTTCTACAACATCATTCTAACTTTAATATGATAAAATAGAATTTTACAGATCATTTTTAATCATATTAAACCCGTTATCCAATTATTCAAATAATTTCAAATATTAAATTATTCAACAAATTACATTAATAATCATTTTCCTTTAATAATCACCTTAAATTTTCTAATTAAAATAGCTAAAAATATGGGTCGTTACATTTAGTCTCCCTCGTAGACAAAGAGACATCGCACATTTGCTAGTCTAAATCACAAAAATGATCGTCATTGATCATCAAGAAGTATCAATTACAGTAAGCTAGTAAATATAAAAGTTTAGTTTCATGTCCCACAACCACTAGCTTAACTGAAATATTAACGAATAAATTGTAAGTTTCCACTAGAAAATTGTCACAAGAGATTCAATTGAACAAGTCCAAAAATTAACCGACGAAGCAAACACAAGCGTTTCATATCACTTGTTTTACTAAGTCGTTTAATTAGATTTCTCATACGAGTGAGGTAAAGGTTTGTATATACTAATAGATTGGAAAACGGTTTTAAGATAAGAGCTTTGTAATAAAATAGTGTTGAAATCGCTTTGATGAAATTGTTTTGAATATTTACTACTAGTATTGAAACCATTATATTTTTGAAGTGACAAATCACAAAAATGATTGTAGAAATAATCAGTCACAAAAATTCACATTCGAAGACGTGAATAAAATCCAAAGAAATCAATTCCAAAGCCATCCAAGTGTAAATACGCCTGCGACATAACATAGTTCAACACAGGAAATTGGCGCGACCTAACAGGGCGCGGCCTAAGGGGGTGAGCGACCTAACACGGTCGAGCTAAGTAGTGGTGTGACTTACCAGGGGCGAGCGACCTATCATGGCCCATCTAAGCATTGGAGCGACGTAACGAGGTGAACGACCTAACACGGTCGAGCTAAGCAATGGTGCGACCTAACGAGGTGCGGCCTAATGGGGTGGTAAGGCCGAGCGACCTAATAGGGTGAGAAACCTAGTGCCGAACGACTTAAGGTGGTACGAGCCTGTGCCAAGCGACCTAAAGGTGCTGGAAAGCTGAGCGATATAGCCGTGCGACTTAAAGGGTTGCGCGACCTAGTGATAAATAGGCCTAGCAACCTAAGGTGTGCGACCTAAATGGTTGCACAGGCCGAGTGACCTAAAGTGGAACGACTTAACTAGAAAGAGCTAGCATGACCGAACAACATAAATGGTGACACGGGCCGAGCGACCTAAGGCAAAGCGACCTAGTTATTGTCGAACGACCAAAGGGTGAACGAGCTATATGTAGGCCGTGAATCTCAAGTGTGCAGGCCGAGCGACCTAACGAAATGAAGAAGGCCGAGCGACTTAGCGACCTATGTCTATGATCTAAGGCCGAGCGACCTAACGAGCTACGACCTAAGGAGTACGCCGAGCGACCTAACAGCTAAACAGGGCCGAACGACTTAAATGCAGGCCGAAAATCACCATTGTGCAGGAAGCACGACCTAAGGGTTTTGGAGCTCAAAACTCTCCCAATTTGCAACCGATCGAGCACGGGCGCTAGGGGATTATGCCCATAGGCTACCCGGTCATATTGGCTCCTCGATGCATCATCAAAAACGTGTTTAAACATCAAAGATTGGATTTTTAAAGATTTGAACCCAAAACACTAAAAATTGGGATTTTCACCAATTCAATCCAAATCAATGGAAAATGCATATGTAAAAGTGTTAGGAATTCATACCCAACAATCAATGATAGTTTTAGACAAAGATGTGAGATAAAAATCTCACTTTTCACAAAATCAATGAAAGAGAAGCTTGAAAGCAAAGGAGAATCAACCGAAGAAGCTTGAATCAATGTCTTCTCTTTGAATTTGGAGTTGGATGTTGGATTTGCAGATGAACTTGAGCTTGGAGTTTTAATTTCCCATTCCTTCCTCCATTTTTGATGAAGCTTGAGTGTTAGGAAATGAAAGTAAAGTTATGAAGAGAATTCGGTTGAGTTAGAGTTAATAGTTTAGACAAATGGGCTAAACCAAAACCAAAGTGAAAAAGTAACAAAATTCCGCTAACTCCAAACATATCAAAGTTTACACTCAAAAAGATTGCAAATGGTGTTTGGAACTCAATGGAAGTGGTTCCGAGTCCTAATTCGACCATATGCAAAAAGTAACTTTTCGGACTAAAATCCAATTAACGATAAAATATTTAAATAAAATATTTAAATATTTAATCGTAAAATATGCGGGTTGTTACAGACTTCCCTCCTTAAAGAAATTGCGTCCTCGCAATATTTAAGAAGAAAATATAAGGTAACAACCATGAAAGCATATTAACACAAAAGAAAATTGAAATAAGAAATTCACCTCATGGAGCACGAGAAAGTAAGTCCGGATGTGTTTGCTCGATGAACTCTCTAGATTCCCAAGAGCAATCCTTAGGATTTGAGGACCATTGACTTTAACAAGCGGGACATCTTTATTTCGAAGGCGCTTGACCTCCAAAGCAATAATACTGATAGGATGTTTCTCATAAGTTAAATTAGGTGAAACTTCAATTTCTTCCACAACACCGGGCTCAAGAATAGAATCGGAATTTCGAAGGCATTTTCGTAATTGAGAAACGTGAAACACGTCATGGATAGCAGAAAACTGAGCCGGTAATAAAAGGCGATAAGCCATGGAACCAATACGTTCCGTGATAGGAAATGGACCAATATATCGAGGTGCTAACTTTCCCGATCGACTGAAACATACCACACCCTTCATAGATGAAACACGAATAAACACAAGATCTCCCACAGAAAACTCTAATTTCCTTCTCCGGTTATCGGCATAGGATATTAGCCTGCTCTGAGCCTCTTTCATCCTATGACGAATAAGGTCAATCTTCTCTGTGGAGTCACGAATAAAATCTGGACCTAAAGCCCGCTTCTCACCAGCCTCAAGCCAACAAGAAGGAGATCGGCATGGCCTTCCATAGAGTGCCTCGAAAGGTGCCATACCAATACTAGATTGGAAGCTATTATTATAGAAAAACTCAACAAGAGAAATATGATCTTCCCAACTTCCACCAAAATCAAGAACACATGCACGAAGAAGATCTCCAAGAGTTTGATTCACATGCTCAGTTTGTCCATCGGACCGGGGATGATAAGCGGTGCTAAAATTAAGCTTCGTTCCCAAAGCTTTTTGAAGACTCTTCCAAAGTACACTAGTAAACAATGGATCACGATCACTAACAATAGAAGAAGGAACTCCATGCAATTTTACAGTTTCTTTAATCCAAAAGGGGAACGGTTCGATTGGACCGAACGGCAATAAAATGGACGGATTTAGTAAGTCTATCAACTATCACCCATAAGCTATCATGACCCAAACGAGAACGGGGAAGGCGTCTATAAAATCCATGGAAATTTGATCCCACTTCCAAATTGGAATTTCTAAAGGTTACAATAACCCACCAGGTCTTCGATGTTCGGCCTTGACAAGTTGGTAAGTCATGCAACACTTAACAAAGTTAGCAACATCAGATTTCATTCCCTCCCAATAATAAAGTCGCTTCATATCCGCGTACATTTTACTACTAGCGGGATGAATGGTAAATTTAAAACAATGAGAATCTTCTAAAATGTCTTTACGAAGATTACTAATATTTGGCACGATAAGTCTACCAAATTTTCGAATAGCGCCATGAGAATCAATATCAAAGTCTTTCAATCCTTCAATTATCAATTTTATCCCTAAGATTTTAGCTAAGAAGAGCCAATTTGGGATATAGCTTTTGAGCTTCAAGAATGCAGTCTAAAAGAGAAGGATGAGCCTCAAGGCTACATAAAATAAGAGATGAACATAGATCGGAAACATGATCTCGAATCTCACAAGTGGATATGACCCCGAGATCATTCCATTCAGATATCATCATAGAAACAACCGCTTGTTGCTTGCGACTAAGTGCATCCGCAACACGATTTCCCTTTCCGGGAGTATAAAGAATATCAAGATCATAAGCTGCAAGGAATTCGAGCCAACGTTGTTGACGCAAATTAAGTTCTTTTTGGGAAAATAAATACTTTAAAGATTCATGATCGGTATAGAGGTTAAACTTCTCTCCCAAAATATAATGATTCCAAATATGAAGGGCGAAAACAATAGCCGCGAGCTCTAAATCATGAGTGGCATATCTAGTCTCAGCTGACTTCAATTGCCTAGAAGCATAAGCAATAACACGTTCTTTTTGCATAAGAACGGCACCCAAACCAACGCGACTAGCATCGGTATAAACAACAAAATCTTGATTCCTCGGGAATAATAAGAATAGGAGCATCAGAAAGGAGTTCTTTTAATTTCTGAAAAGAAGCTTCACATTTGTCCGAGCAAATGTATTTAACTCCCCTCTTGGTCAAACTAGTAAGAGGCATGGAAATTTTTTGAAAAGTCCTTTATGAAACGGCGGTAATATCCTGCCAATCCAAGAAAACTACGGATCTCCGTTACACTCTCTGGTCTCTTTCAATTTTTAATCGCTTCAATCTTTGAAGGATCCATGGAAATTCTGGATTCGGAAATAATATGACCAAGAAACTTCACACGAGATTGCCAAAAGTGGCATTTAGAAATTTTTTCTTTTAATTGATTACTCCTAAGAGTTTCCAACACAATCCGAAGATGCTTTTCATGCACCTCCTCGGTTTTAGAATACACAAGAATATCATCAATGAAGATGAGAACGAATCGATCGAGGAAATCATTGAAAACTCGATTCATAAGGTCAAAGAAATAAGCCGGAGCATTCGCTAAACCAAATGGCATAACAAGCCATTCATAAGATCCCTAACAAGTACGGAACGACGTCAAAGGAATGCTATCCTATGCAATACGAAGCTGATGAAAACCGGTAGCTAAGTCTAATTGTGAAAAGATCTTAGCACCACTAAGTTGATCGAATAGATCATCAATCCGAGGATAAAGATATTTATTCTTGATAGTAAGATCATTAAGCTTGCGGTAGTCAATGCAAAGCCTAAGTGTACCATCGGATTTCTTCAAAAAAATAGCCGAAGCTCCCCAAGGAGAGGAACTAGAGCGAATAAATTGCTTCGTCTCCAATTCGGATAATTGTTTATGCATTTCCTAATTTTCTTTATTGGACATACAATAAGGAGGACGAGTGATAGGTTGAGCTCCAGGGATGAGATTAATTCTGAACTCAATTGCTCGCTTAGGTGGTAATCCTAAAACGGTCCCAAATATGTCGGAAAATTCACGAACAACGTGAATAAGAGAAATAATATCTTCCTCGTCATCATTATCGTCATCATGGGGATTTAAAGAATATAAAGATGCAACCAAGCTGAAATCCGAATCTTTAAGGTCAATAGAAATCTGCTTAACAGATTGAGGATGTCGAAGATGAATAGTCCGCTCAGGACATAGAATTTGGGCTTCATAGCGGTTAAGCCAATCCATTCCCAAAATCATTCCAAAGCCTAAGTAGCACATAACATGCAAATCGGCTCGGAAAGAAAAATTACACAAAATAATCTCGACATCTTTACACAATAAACTGATCGTTGCGGATCCACCAACTGGATTCGCAATTCTCAAAGAAGTCATTAAACACAAAACATCCAAAGAAAAATTATCAACAAGCTCTTTTGATATAAAAGAATGGGACGCACACGTATCAAAAAGAACTCGAATAGGATGATCATGAAATAAAATAATGCCATCAAGGATAAAATGAGAAATACCTTTACCATGAGATGTGTTGCCAAGGGCTTGAGCCACATTCAGCTTTCCCTCCTTCCTATTTTGAAGTTTGGGACATACATACATATAATGATCCGGGCTTTTGCAATAGCGACAAGCACGAGGTTTCGAACACTTGTTCGCATAATGGTCCTTAGAACCACAGTTGAAGCATTGCCCACTACTAGAAGAAGAAGTCTTTGTTGCCGGAGTTGCTTGCTTCCCCTTCTTATTGTTAGAATTAGGACCTTTGAACTTATTAGGCCTTTTCTTGTGTTGAAGTTCGGTTTGGCCCTCCCAACCTCAACATTACTTTTTTTATCTGCCTCTTCAGGTCGAAGAGCGATATCCACGAGTGGGTCAAAAGAAACTTCTAACTTTAGAAGTAATGGCTTCTTGAGATTTTTATTCAAGCCATAAACAAATCGTTGGTTCTTCTTCAAGGGGGTGTTTATGTATTCGACCCCGTATTTAGAAAGTGACTCAAATAATGCGACATAGTCTGTCACAGAGGATTCACCTTGAACAAGGTTAATGAAACGACGAGCCAAAGTCACCTTCTCAGCTTCTGGCATAAATTTTAATTCGAAGCGTTCCCGGAATTTCTCTCAAGTAAGATCCGCTTCAGCTATTTCAGAAATCAGAAGCTCACACCAATCTAATGCTCTTTCTTGGAGTATGCTAGAGGCCACCTGAACACGGTGAAGATCAATAAGATTCATGCGAGAAAAGATTCGATCGCACGATCTCAGCCAAGACTGGACTTCAATAATGGTTTCAGAACTTGAATGGCTTTCCACCCAAATTGGTATAATCGCTGCACAAACGTGCAAATCCAGACCTAGGGTGAGTAGACTCCGGATTAGATCCGGCTGCTTGAGCATTCCTTAAAAGATCAAGGAGCTGATGGGCAGACATAAATACTCCTTCTTGGGGAGTAGCACGAGATTGACTGGCGCTAGGATGTCCAGGTCTAACCATTTCTCTTCCTTAAGAAGAAAGAAGGAAGAAGAAAAAGGTTATTCGCCAAATGAATATCAAGCAATCTTGATAGATAAACAAGGAATCATAGAGAAAATAGGATGAATCGGTCCGAAGACTCGAATTAAATCCTAAAGCATAATTCCTAAGATGGACTTAGGACGATGATCCTTGCTAGATTATTCTACATTGTTCCGAAGTTTTTCTCTGATACCAAGCTATGACGCCCCCCCTCTATACCCACGCTAGCCAAGGACACTACGGGGTAATGCCGTCAACTAGGGCGGAGAATAAGGTTGTTGAGGAGCGACCATCCGTGTAATTGCTTTGTGCGAGCACCGATGTGTCAGATAGAATATAAGAGGAAATCCGACATACCGATACAAACTCAAAGCTACTACACAGTGGCTATAATATCATCGAAAACAAACATAGAAATAAACATAACACAAATCAGTCACAGACATCTATATCACAAAGGCGGAAATAGATATGAATACTACACATGAAAATGTACATCAGAGTAGTGGTCAAACAAGATCCACAATATCACAAAAGAATAGCTATAAGTGCTAGACAAAAGAATATGTATACATCAAGGAGTCTATATCTCAAAGGTATACAACAAAATAAACTACTAATCTAAGTAGTTAGCTAAAAGTCAGGATGATAATCCCATAAGTGAAGTCAAGCAGAAGCACCTGTAACATCTCGGTCTGACCCGAGTATTATTTAATAAGAAAATAATAAACGGATCAGTCTAGCTATAAATATCAGATAAAATGATAAATGATAAGAGATATGACATAAACATATGCTAACCATAAAGCCATACTGTGATAAGTATGTAATTGAAAATCAACAAGAGATTAATCAATATCACCAGAATCTTCTCAAAGATCAAAAAGGAAGGTCATACTCCTTATTTACCAAATCACCAAACTATAAATATTGACAATAAAATCACTGCCAATCAAAAAAGTTAATGACACACAAATTAACCATTGCACAAAAATTGATAACACATATCAATGAAAATCACGAAAATTGGTGAAACACAAAAATTCCAGAAATCATCAATGGAAATCCAGAAATCACAAAAAGGGGGAGGCCTATCACAAAACGGGAGCATGAAAACTCACCAACACGTGTATCACAAAACAGAACGCTATTCCATGGTAGCTAACCATTAATTTTGAGCTGAGGCTCCACAAGAATGGCCCGAAGACCATGGGTCGCTATCCTACATATGTGAGTCGAAACATCACACAAACGGGGTTTAGTCTCCCTCGCAAACAAAGAGACATCGCACATTTGCTAGTCTAAATCACAAAAATGATCGTCATTGATCATCAAGAAGTGTCAATTACAGTGAGCTAGTAAATATAAAAGTTTAGCTTCATGTCCCATAACCACTAGCTTAACTGAAATATTTACGAACAAATTGTAAGTTTCCACTAGAAAATTGTCACAAGAGATTCAATCGAACAAGTCCAAAAATTAACCGACGAAGCAAACGCAAGAGTTTCATATCACTTGTTTTACTAAGTCATTTAATTAGATTTCTCATACGAGTGAGGTAAAGGTTTGTATATACTAATAGATTGGAAAACGGTTTTAAGAAAAGAGCTTTGTAATAAAATAGTGTTGAAATCGCTTTGATGAAAGTGTTTTGATATTTACTACTAGTATTGAAACCTTTATATTTTTAAATTGACAAATCACAATAATGATTGTAGAAACAATCGGTTACAAAAATTCACATTCAAAGACGTGAATAAAATCCAAAGAAATCAATTCCAAAGCCATCCAAGTGTAAATACGCCTGCGACATAACATAGTTCAACACAGGAAATTGGCGCGACCTAACAGGGCGCGGCCTAAGGGAGTGAACGACCTAACACGGTCGAGCTAAGTAGTGGTGCGACTTACCACGGGCGAGCGACCTATCATGGCCGATCTAAGCATTGGAGCGACCTAACGAGGTGAGCGACCTAACACGGTCGAGCTAAGCAATGGTGCGACCTAACAAGGTGCGACCTAATGTGGTGGAAGGCCGAGCGACCTAACAGGGTGAGCGACCTAGTGCCGAGCGACATAAGGTGGTACGAGCCTGTGCCAAGCGACCTAAAGGTGCAGGAAGGCCGAGCGATATAGCCGTGCGACTTAAAGGGTTGCGCGACCTAGTGATAAATAGGCCTAGCGACCTATGGTGTGCGACCTAAATGATTGCACAGGCCGAGCGACCTAAAGTGGAACGACTTAACTGGAAAGAGCTAGCATGGCCGAGCGACCTAAATGGTGACACAGACCGAGCAACCTATTTATTGTCGAACGACCTAAGGGTGAACGAGTTATATGCAGGCCGTGAATCTCAGGTGTGCAGGCCGAGCGACCTAACGAAATGAAGAAGGCCGAGCGACTTAGCGACCTATGTCTATGACTTAAGGCCGAGCGACCTAACGAGCTACGACCTAAGGAGTACGCCGAGCGATCTAACGGCTAAATAAGGCCGAACGACTTAAATGCAGGCCGAAAATCACCATTGTGCATGCAACGCGACCTAAGGGTTTTGGAGCTCAAAACTCTCCCAATTTTCAACCGATCGAGCACGGAGGCTAAGGGATTATGTCCATAGGCTACCCGGTCGTATTGGCTCCTCGATGCATCATCAAAAACGTGTTTAAACATCCAAGGTTGGATTTTTAAAGATTTGAACCCAAAACACTAAAAATTGAGATTTTCACCAATTCAATCCAAATCAATGGAAAATGCATATGTAAAAGTATTAGGAATTCATACTCAACAATCAATGATAGTTATAGACAAAGATGTGAGATAAAAATCTCACTTTTTCACAAAATCAATGAAAGAGAAGCTTGAAAGCAAAGGAGATTCAACCCAAGAAGCTTGAATCAATGTCTTCTCTTTGAATTTAGAGTTGGATGTTGGATTTGCAAATGAACTTGAGCTTGGAGTTTTAATTTCCCATTCCTTCCTCCATTTTTGATGAAGCTTGAGTGTTAGGAAATGAAAGTAAAGTTATGAAGAGAAGGGGGTTGAGTTAGAGTTAATAGTTTAGGCAAATGGGCTAAACCAAACCCAAAACCCAAAGTGAAAAAGTAACAAAATTCCACTAACTCCAAACATATCAAATTTTACACTCAAAAAGTTTGCAAACGGTATTTTGAACTCAATGGAAGTGGTTTCGAGTCCTAATTCGACCGTATGCAAAAAGTAACTTTTCGGACTAAAATCCGATTAACGATAAAATATTAAAATAAAATATTTAAATTTTTAATTGTAAAATATGCGGGTTGTTACACCCTGTATTTAATTGATTGTATCCACTTAAACTGGATTTATGATGGCATTGAATTCGAAGAGACCGGGGTCGGGTATCAGTTAATACCCGAAACCACTTCGATTAATAATCTAAATTCTTTATAAATTTGATGTGTGGAATCAAACGGGCTGGAAAGAAATAAGTAGATATCATGGATATTTAAGCTGAGTAACTTTTCTTAGATACCATTTTATAATACATGTTTGACTTTAACAAGTTAAGAACTCGTAGAACGGTACGAGTTACCCGGAATTTAAGTTATGTTTTAAACCTAGTAATTCAAATTTTATGGGCGTACTCATGCTGGTTTCCAGCCTGACCTAGGTGTCACTTTGATGTAATGCTCGGGTCAAACCGAGTATTATAGATTTTTAGGAAAGGACATTCAGGAGCTCAGGAGGTGAGCTGGATGGCAGGAAAGTATGGAGTGTTTTCAGCTATATATATTGTTGATGTTTATCTGGAACAAGTTAATTTTAACTATCCGATGTTTGGGTCACTGCTGTAACTCTGATGTATTAATGTAAATTAACTGATACAGTTTCCTTTGTATAACTGTTATTTTATTTGATATTATATTTTGATCCGCTGCGAATGTGAGGTTCTGTGTTTCTTTTCTGTTTCTTCTTCTCTCTCTTTTCTTTTTTCTAACTATCTGGAATTTTCGGGATCGACAATTCTGGGTTGTTACACTTTTCATTTCAAATGATTTCTAACTCCTTAAATACCCATTTCTTCAAGAAAAATGCATACTTTCAATTCTCTTTATTTTCGATTGAATTTCTTTATATTTTATCAGAAAATGGCCTCTCCTATTCATAATCTAAGTGGGAATCTTGAAAAAACACTCAATTCCTTCAAAACATACTTACTTTTATCCTTCGCAATCAACGACATTTAAAGTTAAGCCAAATTCGGATGATAAAGGAACAAGAAAGGAACTTCGATGCCATTCGATGGATGATCTATGCCCTCAATAAAGAAGAACTTGAAGCGAATTCAGAAGGAATTCTGAGCAAAGATAATAAAGAATGGGATGCTATAAAGACAGATCCTATCTTCAATGAAGAAGTATGAGTTTAAATTTCAAGAAATGTTTGATTTGACTTATGTGGTTTGATTTACTTTGATTTGGTTTGAATTGTTTGGTTTGATTTGATTTGGTTAGATTAGTATGGTTTGGATTGATTTGAATATAGTGTGTAATATATGATTGAACATGGTGTGGTTTGATAAGAACATTATGTATATATTGATTGATTATTTTTAAAATTTTAATCTTTCATATTTACCATACTATATTTTACTCATATTTTTAGCCGTCTTATTTACATTCTACTATACCGTGTTATTATCATATACAGTGCTACAGTACAAGGTTTAGGAGGAGTTATGTAGTTTATGATAAGTTTTTGTTGATGAAAAATGGGGAGAAATATAAAATAGTTTAGATTAAGAGGGAGTTAGTAGATTAAGGGGAAGTTGTTCGAATAAAGGGGAGTCGAAGTAGGATCGAAATTTGTTAGAGTAGATTTTATAAAAAAAGGTTGTCATCATCAAAAGGGGGAGATTGTTAGTTCCTGAAATGATGGTTTTAATGACAACAACCTTAGGACGTGTTATAAAATATAAATACTATTATTCTTGTCTAGATATATATGATATGCAGGGTATATATATGCAAGTAATGAGAATGAAAACTGTACAGTATAGAGATTTAGGATCGATGAATTGAAGATTGATGAAATCAAAACTGATGACTCATGAGTATCAAGAGTTCAAGAGTTCAAGATATCAAGATAAGTAATAGAGTCTAGATTTATGTTAAAACTTTATAATAGCACTAAAATCTTAATTTGGATTTTAATTATGGAATAGAATCCACCTTCTCGTTTTAATAGTAAGGTGGAACCCATAACCTCTTTAGTGAGATGAAATTCACGACCTTCTCTAGTGGAATGGAATCCACGAAATATTCAAAATAATTTATTTTAACTATTTATCCAAAAACCATCTTTTAAAAAAAGACATCGCTCTCTCGATTTAAACATTTTAGCGTTGATTTAAAAACTATTTTTAATCATATTAATTTCAAAATCATTTCTTGTTTTTAAACTATCTTCTAGTTTTAATGTTTAGCTTTAATATCCTAATAATTATATATTTAGTTTTTATTACTTTTATATTTCGTAAGATCATTTTCCAAAGGTTTTTATAATCATAAAGTATATTCAAAATATTTTACAAAGTTTAGAAATTGTTTTGACAAGTTTTAGAAGCAAAATAAATTTTCAAAAATAGCATAGGCATGTCGACATCTCTATACCTCCATGTCGACATGGTAGCCGTAAATTTCAAATTTTCAAAGACAATCAATTTTCAAAAGAAGCCATCTATTCATCACACCTTTCGTGAATGGACATGATCATTGTTCTCCTATATATACTAGTTGTTTTCAATGAATTTTAAGTTATTTTTTCTTCATTTCTTCTTCTCTACTCAAATATTCTCTTATATTCCAAATTCTTTAAAAAAAACTCTGCCAAAATCCTAAGTGAATCAAACTCGATTTTCTCTAGTTTGATTCTCTGCCACTTTCTCTCAAAGATCTCAGTGCTATTCAGAGTTATAGGATCACTTGTAATCAAAGATCGAAAGATCGAAGTGTATTGAGTTTCTCTCTATCAAAGTGTGATTGGAAATAGTGTGATTGTGGCCCATAAATCAATTGGGTGTGATTTTCTTTCGTAAATTAATTAGTTGATCTTGTAATCTGATTAAATCGAGAGAGTTTGCCCTGGCTCGGAAACAGGAGGGTGTATCTCGTGGCCTTGAAATCGAGGTTGTAATATCCACATTATATTCGAAAAGAAATCTGCATAAAAAAATTATATGGGACTGCATGTAGGGTAACTCCGAACCAGTATAAAATTTTAGTATGTTCTTTACTTTATTGCTTTTATTTACTATTTGCATCTGCGTTTGGTTCTGTGATTGTCTATGTGTTTGTGAATTGCATATGTTTGGGTTTAATTTGAAAAGATTTCAGAAAGATTCATAAAATTAATTAAACACTATTCAACCCCCTCTAGTGTTAATTCTTCCTTAAGATTTATAATTCGCATTTCCTACAGTTTGATGGTATGTTTTACCTTCTTATGTTGTGTACCTTATCGTAATTTCGAAGACGAATTTTTTTAAGGAGGGGAGTTTGTAACACGCCATATTTTTTATAACATTATTTAAGATATTTAATTAGCTAAATTAAATAAGATAATGTGTTGATAATGGGTTTGAGATTTGATTAATTAAGGGGTAGCCGTATCATTTAAAAAATAAATTAAAAGAAGAGTTTAACATGAAATATAGGAGGCCTAAAATAGAAAAGAGGTCATTCCTATGTCTTTAACTCTTGGTTGTGTACCCTAGACACGTTCATTTCATTTGTTCAAAATTTTAAAAGTTAAGGCCAGCCACAATAAACTAGTGCTAGAGAAAAAAAGAGAAAGGAAGCGCAATCAATATCGAATTCATCCAAATCTCATATCCTTAATCCCTAAAGCTAAGGTGAATAATGTTTACATCTTCCATTTGTTTTGTTTCCGGTTTTTAGACGAAACCCGTAATGTTTTGTAATGTTTTGCCATGTTTTTGAATAATGGAATGATTATATATACTTGTTGATGATTTATACATATTCATATTGATTTTATGATATGTTTTACGATAAAAACCCTATCAAATGACATCCAAATGCCTTACGAATTTTTATATAGAACGAAAATTATATTTTGGAAATGGTATTCAATTTTTAGAATATTCAAAAATTTTGTAGATTTTATATGGATTTCATAAGAGAGAAACTATTGATTTGGGTTATAAATTATTTACGATTAAATAATAAAATGTTTGGGTCTGAAATTTTTATATATTTTAAAACATATTAAAAGAGATTTTTTGAATTTTTTTAGGTTTTTCCTAAGTGTTTTAATGGATATATAAAATTATTTAAGGCGTGAAACCTAAATATTTATAATTCATAAAAGGAGAAGGGGCTTTTTGCAAATAATTTATATTTGCTATTTCTAGAAATTGGCAGGACTTTAGAAAAAGTAAAATGACAACCAATCAGATTTCAACAAACAAGGCAGATTATGTACAAAAGAAATAGTTTAAAAGGACAAATAAATAAGTTTTCACCGTTTCGATGTTTTCCGCACGAGGTTCCACCTCCCTAGCTTCGCTTCCAACACAGTCGAAACCAATGCACATGGTATCAGGAACCGCTACATAGTGAATTGTATGTAGGTGGAAGGTATGGAGTCGAAACCAAAGGTTCCGAAGGGGTTGAGGCTTTACTTGTTTATAAATAAAGTGTGCCTACTTGCTTTCGCCTAAGAATCTTTCGACTTAGTTGGCTTTCAACTAGGTCAAATGAATTTAAAGGGAATGGTTTTGATTGGGTTGCACATTTGATTTTAAACAATTGCTTTTGGATAAGTCAAAACCTTTTGCTACTACCTTTTTACCTTTCGACCTAAAGGGTTTCGACTTTGTTTTCTAAAATTTGTCCACTTCTTTAATGCTTTCGAAGGAATGGTTTCGACACCATCACTTATTACCTAGGAATGCTTTCGAAAGGTAGGCTTTCGACTTAAATGGTTTTAATGACCCTTTTGCTCAATTGATATATAACCCAAATGGTTTCTAAAGAAACGATTTAAATGATTTTGAAAAGAAGTGCTTTCGACTTTAATGGGTTTATGATCATTCTGGTCTACTTGAAAGCATAATCCAAAAGGTTTCGACCGAAATGTTTTTCAAAGGGAGGAGCAAGCTTTGAATGGTTTTCAAAGATTCCACATATTTTAAATTAAACCCAAGCACTTTTGAAAGGTTCAAATTTGATACTTTCGAAAAGTTTTTTAAATTAAAGTTTCGAAGGGATGGTTCCCCAATGGTTTTGAAGGAGTCGCAAGGTATGGTTTTTTTGGTTGTTTCGAAAGGATTAAAATGAAAGATTTTCCAAGGGTTTCGAAAGAAAATGTTTAAAGGTTTAAAAGAAAGACGTCTAAGGTTTTTAAAGCTTTCGAAAGGATGGTTTTGGCCTTTCGGCCTGGATCAAATAAATGGTTTTACTTTGTTTATAAATGAGTACTTTCAGTGGTTTCAAAAAGGGTGCTTTCAATAGATTCGATAGGGGGACTTTCAAAGTTTAAATGTTTTCATCAACTATGATTTGAGTAAAATATATATAACATGGCAAGGTGATTTTGATTAAAGCATAGAATATATGAATTCTTCTTGTTTAAGTTTGATTTAAAGTTTTTAAATCATTTTAAAAAGGTTTTCAAGGACAAATTATGGGAAGGGATTCTTAACTAAAATGACTCAAATACTAGAATACCAGTTGGACTAGTATAGGGTCATACCCTATACATTAACTATAAGCCTCAGCTAATTTTGTCCAAAATTCGAGTGTGAAGGGATTTGTCACAGGTAAGACTAAAATTATGAGTACACATAAAAGAATATATGTTTGTATACAAATAGGTTATTGGTGAACCCGCAAAACCATTAGGATCAGGTGACTCTGTGAGATGATAAGTTAAAGACAGACCGTCCAGAAGAGAAGTATTTAACACATAGTTAAGGACAGAACTTCCAGAAGAAAAGTAGTGCCTAACAAATGTTAGATAAATTTTGATATGTTGTCTGGTAGGTTCGAGTCAGCTAAAGTATAGTAGTTATCTAAACAAAACTATAAAGTTCGAAAAGATAGTTCATTTATCACCTGATATGTATGTTTACATAATAATTCTTTATAGATTTAATCAGTTTTGGTTGCACGAAATGATTTGCAAAAGATATATTTTAAAAGGATGCAATTGAGGGAAAACCCGCTCCGCTAAGCGGCATGGTCTCAGTTAACATAAAATAATAGAGATGAATAATATTATTCACACCAGGCTTTATGTCTAACTCGAAGTTTTTGTTTTCCCTTAAACTCTCGGGTGCTCAAAATTGATTTGAGTAGACTAAGGATTGAGGTTTTTAGGGTTTTTATTGTTTTAGCGAAAGCTTCTGGCGATGAGTAGGTGGTTGACGGATAGCTAATTAGGTGTATAGATTATTTTGTTATTTCCGTTGTGTATTAAGTCAGATATGATTATATTGCTTTGATCAACCAAGGGGGCACCGTCATATGTCGCTCTTGACATATTACTGTAAATTATATTTGGTCATTTCCTGGGAAATGCTTAGGATTTTGTAACTTGGATATGAATTATTTTTGAGATATAATCAGTAAAATTTGTTTTTGAAATCTGTGATTTTGTTCATATATAAATGCATCTGATATTATGGATACCATTAACATTTCCATATTTTGGTCATCAGAGGTTAATACTATGAATAACTGCAGCATCTGTAGCATTTAGATTTTGGCCTCTAGATATTGGATGTTACACATGGACTTCAACATCACTAAGGAACTTCGACTTTGGCATCGCAGGTGAAAATTTTCTTTTGCCGTTTTTCCTACATGTAGTTGTAGTCGTATTTTTTATGCGAATGAGAGAGGGGTTTATGTAAATAGATGGGCTTTGAACTTGAGATTTAATATGGTTGGGTTGAATAATTATTAAAGGACTTGGAGTTGAATATGTTGATCTTGAAAATGGACCTAAATATTGGACTTGAATATGTTGACTTAAATATGGAGTTGAATATGTTGAATTTGAATATGGAGTTGAATATTGAACTAACATTGAACTTGGCTCAAAATATTGAACTTGGACTTGAACATTGAACTTTAACGACTTCAATAAACGTTTTTTCTCATTTTTTTAATATATTTTTGAATGAACTTGGACTATTAAATTGTTTAGGATTAATTTATATTTAATTTATAAATACTTATATTATATTATTTATTTACAATCTCAGGTACATTATGACAAATCAAACTGAAATTGGTTGGAATTATGGTACTGCAATTGATGACAATCTTCGAAAAATAACAAAATTAATGGCGTGGTGTGACATGTTTGAAAGAACATAGAGCGAACGACGACGTATCAGCATGTCTAATTGTACCTAAAGAAGTTACACAACTTGTATGATCATATATTGTTCAAAAGAGAAATGAACGAAACAAAGGAAAACTAGACAAACAACGCTGACAAGAGGAATTAATAAGCAGAACAAGTATCGGACAATGAAAATGAAAACGATGAAGAATTTCAATGTATCACGCAGCAGAGTAGAGATGCATTTAGAGGCGAAGAGATGCACAGATCTCATGCTGCTGGACAATTAGGTAGTGGTCCAAGGCAAACATAGTGCAACATGCAAGGAAAATCTACCAGGTTAGATGGCGATTTTGACATCCATGCTGCTTAATGAATTGACTCATATATGCGAAAACGGGGAGGTAGAATTCAACGTTCTATTAAATATGCAACGAAAGGTATTAAAGATGCCAAAAAGCATACAGATCGAGAAATTTTTAAATTCTTTTTTCAATCATATTAAACATAACATTGCTAATAGTCCATATTATACAGCAATGATTGACTCAATTGCAGAATGTGGTCATGAAATTGATCCACATACTGCGTATGAAATATCACATTCATAACTTGAAATGGAAATAGAAGAAGTTGGGCAATATATTAAAACGTTACATAATTTTTGTAATGAATATGGCTGCACACTAATGTATGATGATTGGAAAATACAAAATCGTTGAAAAATAATAAATTTTCTCGTGTACTCTATCCATAAATGCAGATGTCGTTGATGAATTTCAAATTAGGGAGTTTGTGGATTAGTGGATGATGTCGTTGAAACAATCGGTGGAAATGTGGCAGTGTAAGTTGTTGCAGATAACAGACAGGCTACAAACCTGTTGGTCAATTGCTGATGTCGAAAAAAGTATCTATATTGGACATCGTGTGCAACTCACGATTTGATTTCATTTTGGAAGATATTTTCAAAGAATTAGAGGTAACAATTGTTATCATAAATTGTCATTTTGTAAGGAAATTTATATACAATTATGGTTGGTTACTTTCCATCATAAAAAAAACTAAAAAAAAAACTGATTAGACTAGCAGTAACTCGATTTGCAACCCATTTCATCGCACTAGACTTTATTCGTAAACATAACGATGACCTAGGAAGGATGATTGCCCTGAGAGGATGGCCTTCAAGGGTTTCTAGACTCAATATTAAAGACAAAGGAACATCAAATATTGTCTTTGCACTGATTTACAACAACGATTTTTGGCTAGTGCTGCTTTCATCATACTTTTTTTGAGCCACCAGTGAAGGTTTTACGAACGGTGGATAGTGACGACAAAGCAAATATGAGATATCTTTATGAGACGATAGATCAAGCAAAAGAATCGATTAAAAATAACAATGGTAAAAGGCAATGTCAGAAAATGGTGGGATATAATAGACAAAAAATGAAAAAGACAATTACATTGATCTCTTCAAGCAGCAAGTAATTTGTTTTATCTTATCGTCGTACAAATAGTTAAATACATAACATTTCAACAATATGTTACACTTTTTTCCATATAGATTATTTTCTTAATCCTATCATTTAATATTCATTCAACATAGGAATGCAACAAACGACTGAGTAATATTAAATGAATATGACAACGTCGTTGAAAAAATGATACTAGATGTTGTAACACAAAGTGAAATTGGAAAAATAATAAAACTAACATATATAATAGTTATGAAAAACATTTAATTTTTAAAACATATTAAATATTTAACTCATACATCAACAAGTAGAAAGATATAGAATGAAAATCGATGCATTTGGTTTTGCAAAAACAAAAGCCGTAAAGACGTATTTTCCTACTCAATGGTGGTCAATAATTGAAAGAGAGGATGGTTCAAATTTAACGCGTGTGGTAATGCACATTTTAAGCTAAACAGTTTCCTCTTCAAAATGCGAAAGAAACTGAATAAAAATGAAAATCTAGAAAAATTGATATATGCCAAAAAACTCAAGACGTCCCGATATTGAAAATCATTTGATCTATCTAGACCGTATATTCCATAAAGGGGATTCATCAGCAGAGTGGACTACTTGGTGGACAACTGTCTTTGGATAACCAATACATTAAATGATGCAGTTGCTGGCGTTGATGGTACACCTGCACGAGCAACAAGGAATCAAAACAATGAAAATAATAGCAACTCGTCAAATGATAATCATGGTAATGCCCTTGGACATGACGTGGGTTTAACAAGTAATTATGGTATTGATTCTAGTGGTGGTGCTGAATTATATAGGCCAACTCAAAAACATTTAAGTCGAAGAGGCGCGAGTGGGAATCCTAACCGAAGAAATAGTAATTTAAATGTTGAATACAGACGTCAACAGGATTAAGAGCACCACAAGTTATACTTCAAATAATTCATCAAATTATAGATATTCTACTTCTGACTATACAGACGGTAACTCATATTATGGAAAAAACGGAAGATATAATGATATCTCGAGTGATCAAAATAGTCAAGTTACAGATACAACACAAAATGACGAACCATGACCATTTGATAATATGATGGTGACATTTATGGGTCCATGGCAAATGTTATATGATTATCCATCATGTTATACAATACAAGATGATGAAACAATTTATGAAAACTATCCGTATGGAGCTCCAAGAAATAGTTTCTGCATGTAATGGTGTTTTATGTAGCATTATTATCTTTTTGTAGATTATATTTCTATATAAATTTGCATCGTTTATCATTGTTTTTTTATTAAAAATACATAAATCCGATATTATGATTGAAGCCGAAACAAAAATTGAGACTTACGAAATTTCCGAAATTGACCGAAACCAATAAAATTTCAAATGACCGAAACCAATAAAATTTCTAAATGTATATTGCAGGTACTTATTTCATTTCAACGAGTTCTTGGTAATTTCCTTTTCTATTTAGCTTCTGCAAAATGCGTGCATATGTACAAGTGTGATATAAGAATAGAAGCTATGGATGCAATGTACTAGTTTACTTCAAAATATTTCATATCCTTTGGGAAAATTGCCATGCTCACACTTAATTAGTACAAGATTTGGAAAACCTGTTTCCATTTTGGATGGGAATTGCAGGAAGTCCAGTGCATTCAGCGGGTACCACTATGACAGTGGAACCGACTAAATAACAATCATCCTTCTTGTTCGATTATGTTCCAGTGGGAATAGCACATCTCAGTTCACATACCACAATCTGATTGATGGCAGATTATAATATTTCATTTTGTTATCGATTCACTAATTGGTCACACGATTAATAAATATGAAAATCTAATAGTTCACAGCTAGTCTGTGTGTGATGCATGAATCTCACAATGCTAGATCGTTGTTAGCCTTAATATCATCAAATTAATTTTTATCAGAACATAGATATGGATATTTTCATTGAATTTACTTTGCAAATATAATATAAAGAATAAAAGATACGTACTCTCATGCAATGTACATGATGGATTATAATTGGTTGATTTTGAAAGAGAGGGAGACATGGAGGAATTGTTTTTTTAGTAATAAAGAGTTGAGACATAATTTAGGTGATTTTGATTAAGGAAATACATATTATTTTTATACAATTTATTTCACCTATATTACCAATTCCCAGGTTCAAATAAACAAGTCGTAAATTCAGTACGTTAGTGGTTAGATGACATCAGTAATTCGAATTCGAAAACCAAGATATAACATGGGGTTCTTGTTTTGAGAAATAACATTCGATTTTTAGGCATGGATAACAAATCTAATAAAATTGATTCTGTATTTAATAAGCAAGTCTTAATAGTGATTCATATCCCTTGTTTTAGAAAAATAAAATAAAATATTTTGTCCTGTTATTGTATCTCTTTTATCACTAACAATTGCATATGTCTATATATTGAGAGAACTTTTACCACATCATATACAAAAAGTTTGCTTCACTTTATCATGGAATCTATAAATGGTGAAGAATTGTCTTTCTTTGCAAAGTCAAAGCATTCTGTTATTCTAAAGGTGATATCATTTTTATGCACATCTGTTTATCTTTCTTTCTACGAATTTGAATTTAGGGTATAGTTTTGTCCAGTTTGAAGATGTGGTGTACAAGATCAAAACAATGACTAAAGGCAATTCGAAAAACAAAGAAGCAAGCTCAGAACGAATAATATTAAATGGCGTATCTGGAATTGTCCACCCTGGGGAAATGCTTGCAATGATGGGACCATCAGGTTGTGGGAAAACAACACTCTTGACTGCTCTTGGGGGTCGTCTTGGTGGAAACCTTTCTGGAAGTATAACATATAATGGAAAAACTTATACCAGCTCCCTGTCACGGAACATCGGTTTTGTTATGCAAGATGATATCCATTATCCTCATTTAACAGTGATGGAAACATTAGTGTATACTGCTTTGCTTCGCCTTCCAAACACACTCACGAAACAAGAAAAGGTTTGTCATTATACACGATATAGGATTAGAAAAAGCAATGCTAGCTTCACACTTATTTGAAAGGGTGAGATTGCCACATCCCATCGTGATCAATTAAAAAAGCTATAATAGTTGATTAAGCCGGATTACTTTAATTAATTACAAAAATCCATCTGATTACATGCACTCACAGATGTGTGAATCTTACGCTCCTATGACAGTTTGAAGTTAGCATTTCTATTATCTTAAACTAATATTTACACATGCATTGCACATATAAATGAGCATTTGATCACTTGGGGACATATGGACACCACTGTATGGTTTAGCTTTTTTAACAATAATGAAATAGTTTGGCTATTAACTTTAGCACAATATATGCATTTGTGTATGCCGTGCATTCTGACCCTTCCACCAATTTGCCCAGCAAGAATAAGTAAAACAATAATAATACCACTTTTTTCAGCATGTTTTAGAAATTTCTTATTTTTCACTGATTATGAAGCTATAAAAAAAAGGTTTAGAGTTAAAATAATTTCTGAAAGAAAATTACTTTCAGGACACTTGATTGAAAAATGAATTTAGATTCATTTGGAAAATGAGAGAATACATTTTAGAAAAGAATTTTAAGAATTAGTTTAGCTTGATTTGCACTATAATAAAATGCAAGTTTGATTGAAAATGGAAAACTGTATTGTGTAACAGATACGATTAAACAAGTATTTTTGGTGAATGATATTTTGATAAATGGATAAGAAAAGGTTATTTTTCTTAATAAAAATGGTTAAAAGTAACATTTCAAAACTTTTTGTTTTTAAGTTCTGATTTTTTTTTTTTTTTTTTTTTTTTTTTTTTTTTTGGGGAAACACTGATATTTTATTATATCTGAAAATTCAACATTTTCAAGGTTGAAAGACAAGGTTTTTTTTTTTCCTGAGAATGATTTTAATAGTGAACATATCTGATATATGAAAATTTTTAGCACTCCTTTTTCTAAACACTAGAATACATTTTTAGATAAGTTTGATATATTGCAGTTTTTTTTTCTTTTTCTTTTACGAGTCTCCTGTTGTTTCTTTATAAATTGAAGTACTCAAGTTTCAAACAAATCCGAATCAAATAAGCTGTGTAAGCCAACATTTTTTCCTCATCAATCACGGTTTTGTATTCTCCACTGCGTATGACTAAGGGAATGCTTGTTTTTTAACATTGATAAGTGCTTACTTGCAAATGCTTTCTGACGAGAGTCTTGTGATAATACAACAATTAAGCATAAACATTTTTTATGCTTATTTAAGTTTTCAATGCTTATGTCTAAGACCACATCCTAATGGTATGGTGCTCAGACTTAGGTTCTGAAATTACGAGCTAGAACTTTGGGTAGCGTAATTCTGAATCTTGGACATGTTTAGATCTTTAGTATGCATATACTTCCTAAGACATGTGTACCAGTAGTTTAACACATTCTATTAAGTACCTAGCTAGTTTCTTTTTTACACAATTTTCAACACTTATTTTAAGTTTTGATGATTATTTATCATAAACATTTGATAACTATAAAAATTGATTTTAACACACTTGAAACATTCAACAAACATTTCATTCAAATTAAACAAACACAATTTTACTCAGTAGTGGGCGATTTTAGCTTAGGAAGGAAAACATGGGTACATTAACTCAAACATACATAAACAGTTTCTAGTGAATGGTTAATGAAAAAAAGGGAAAAAAATATCATTCATTTAACACAGCCATCTATTTACCTTGATCAAAATAAAGGTGGCTCAAGCGGAGGCAGTCATAGAAGAACTCAGTCTCACAGTCTGCCGCAACAGCGTAATAGGCGGGGGCCTTGTACGTGGTATATCAGGAGGTGAAAGAAAAAGAGTTAGTGTTGGACAAGAAATGTTGATAAATCCAAGTTTATTATTCCTTGATGAACCTACTTCTGGACTTGATTCTACCAATGCACAAAAAATTGTGTCCACGTTGTCTCAGTTAAGTAAAGGAGGAAGAACTATACTTACGACTATTCATCAACCGTCAAGTGTTATATTTCACATGTTCGATAAGGTTTTGCTTCTATCGGATGGAAACAGCGTGTATTTTGGAAAGCGTGATGAAGCTATGGACTATTTTTCAAATATTGGGTTTTCACCACTTGTTCCAGTGAATCCAGCTGATTTTTTGCTTGATCTTGCAAATGGTACGCTGAATTCAATTTCGTTTACATTTCTGCGAGCTCTTTCAAAATCTCTTGATATATGGTATACTCTCACGCTGTAGGTGTTCCTTCTATCGAAGCAGTGAAAAGTAGAGCAGATATTAAAGACATTCTATTTGAGTCGTACAATAAATTTTTGAAGGACAAGGTAAAGAGAGAAATTCAACTTGATAACTCTAACCAATATGAAGAAATTTGTGAGTCAGAGAGTATGGGTACAAGCCAGTGGACTACCAATTGGTGGCAACAGTTTACAGTTTTGCTTGAAAGAGGTATAAAGGAAAGAAGGCATGAATCATTTTCGATAATGAACATTACACAAATTTTAGCAACCGCATTCCTCATTTGTATTTTCTGGTGGAAGTCAAAAGATAGAATGCAGGATCAGGTTATTTTTCACTTTCCTTTTCTTTTACATGTATCATTTACTCTTGTTTTTCCTTTGTATATTTAACTGAGATATTGTGGACAAATTTTGGTAGGTTGGTCTTGTTTTCTTCATACTTGGGTTTTGGAGTTTTTACCCGTTATTCAAAGCATTATTCACATTTCCACAAGAGCGAATGATGCTAATGAAAGAGCGGTCATCACGCATGTACCGTCTATCGTCATTCTTCGTTTCTACAATGGTAAGCGATTTACCAATGGAGCTGCTAACTCCTACCATGTTCTTAATAGTCACTTACTGGACAGTAGGCTTGACAAACAGTGCTGCTGCCTTCTTCTCAACTCTCTGTGTACTTCTACTAAATGTACTAGTATCACAAGGGATAGGATTAGCGGCTGGTGCAGTCTTCTCAGACTTAAAAAACGCCATTACCTTTGTGTCGACCATGCAACTTATATTCATGCTAGTAGGTGGATTCTATGCTCAAAGAGTTCCCACTTTCATTTCATGGATTAGGTATTTATCACCAAATTATCATGGCTATAAACTTGGAACGGCTGCGCAGTATACTGCTAATACCACTTATCATTGTGGTAATGCAATCTGTAAAATTGGAGATTTGCCTTCTGTGAAATTGGTTGGATTCGGTCGTATATGGTTGTCCATTGTGATATTGTTTGCGATGCTCATACTATGTAGGCTTATTGCTTATTTGGCATTGATGAGAGTTGGTGCTCCTAAATAATGTATTCATATGCTTATGTTATTCCATGTATGTTTACTTTGTTGGTTTCATGTACTGTGTAACTAAGTTGCATTTATGGTAAAAGAACATGAGGTCGTAAACAATTTTTTTTGGTGAAATTGGGTGTTTTTCATTCTTGTCTCATGAAGGATAATTCATGATTTTCTTTCTTATTTACATGCGTGTTTCTATGGTTTCCTTTATGAGTTTAAACTTGATTCAGTCACCTACAATTTGAAAAAAAAAATGCCCCATTCTGCAAACGTTTTTGGATTATGAAATCAAAACCCGTTAGCATAACAAACAAATTTTTTACATTGTACAATATGTTGAACTTATGTGATTCAAATAATTTTCAAAGAAGACATGAAAATAATTAATCGATTCAATCAATTAATTAATTTGGCTTGCATATGGAAAGATACGAGAGAATATTTTGAAAGGAAACTAATTAATTAACCAATCAATTAATTAGTCGATGCATTTGTTATATGAAGAAATAAATGATTAGGCATGGAGAATCAATCAATCAAAAGAAAGATATGCGAACCAAGATTACGCCAACTATTTGTACTAAAATCAAATCATGCAATTTGAAAAGATATTTGGATAATCAGGAAATTGATTTCTAAATCTCTAAACAACCCTTCATTATCAAGTCAATTTAAATGAAGGAATTTCATCTTCATATGCACGTGAGTATGAGAGAGTATCCACCATTATTCTCTTCTATAGTAAACCTTAATTTCTACAGTCAATCCATTAGGGGTTTTTAGCGTAAACAAATCTTTGAATAAATTGATTGTTCAATTTGTAACTAACACTACAAGATAATACGGCTTTTCCAACGGCTCCTATCCGTTGGCGGCCGTTGGAAGCCGTTGGAATAAATCCCACGCCTTCCAATGCTTTCCAACGGATCCAACGGACCATTTCCAACGGAATTTCCAACGGCCGCTAACGGCTTCGAGCCGTTGGAATCCGTTAGACACTGTTACAATAAAATGGCCAATAAGCCGTTAGAAGCCGTTGGAAATACTGGGTTTATTTTGTTGTAAAACAGAAAGCATATTTACCTTCCACCCACACCATTTCCAATCCATTCAATTTCCATTCCATTTCCAATCAATTCCACACATATATATCAATATCAATACAAACAACACACATAAATCAATAAAATACCAATATAAACAAACCAAACCGATCAAACGTCACAAAATATACCATCAACAAATGTCGATAAACCATGTACATACCATCAAAATATTTCTCACCCACTCCGTACCAATATATACAACATTACCATCAACATCAAAACATCTCCAAGTCAATATATACATTGTTCAAACACAAATACTCAAAAACATACCTCCTCAAGGATCCTCGTCGCCTCCAGAAGCACCAGACGACGAAGGAAGGGTACCATGATTCTGCAAATACTACGCAAGCTTTTGATCCAGCTGCTCCGCCTGAATGGCTCGTAGACGATTCTCCTCCCGTAGCTGCTCAACCATAACTCTAAGCTCCTTGATTTCTTCTTTGTCTTGGCCTTTTTGAGCTTGTCGAGCCTGCAAATAGAAATAATAGCAAAAGGGTTGTTTCAGCATATAAAATATTATAACATTATATATCTAAACGCTGATTTTTTTTACATATGTAAAATGATTAATTACCGTTAGGTTCCCGAAGCCAAAACGTCTACTCCGTTGCGCCGGATCCATAACAGCGATAAAAATGTTATCATGCTCCTCCTGTGTCAGCGCATCACGACCAGACTGCTGAAGCGCATAAGCCTGTGCCTACTGCAACCTTGACTATAATGAAAAAAAAAACAATTTCAGTTGAAAAATAGTAGCATGTAATTATTTTGCATAGCTAGAAATTAATAAACTTATCGGTGTAAGTATTAGAAATTAAGAAATGCATACATATACCTCGGTCGTCCTATCTTGATCACCCCACTGATATATGATATTGGCAGCCTCATCTACTTGCCTAGACGCGTGGGTGTGAGCAAACACGTCCATTAAGCCAACAGAGCCTCCACGAGCTCGTTCCTGCAATTGATAATTTGGATAATTTAACTATACATAACTAATTATTGAACTGATCAATATACAAATGTGATAATAGATAAATTTACTAAATCTTCGCGGTGATGCTGGAAAGATTTGGAGCCTCCATGGTGTGATACAGGATTCCTGCTCCTGTTTGCCGAGTTCCTAGCTGACTCCTCCTGCAAATTTACAATTAATTATTTATTAACTGGTAAAAAATTGCTGAGATTTATTGTAGATGAGTGGTGGAACTCCTCAGAGTTCCACCACTCAACCCACTTCTCCCATACAGTCGCGCTCATCCACTTGGGCTTCTTTCCTGCTTTTTTAGTCTCTGACATAGTCTTTCTATAGTTCTTCGCGATCCTGGAGTTCCAGGGTCGCTGAACTAAATTGACGTCAGGCTCTTGCAAATCTATGGCGCCCTGTATAATGAGAAAATATTACTAATTATTTATTTGTATTTAATTAATCATCTTGTAAAGCGGTATAAACTTACCAGAAAATCTTGCCAAATCGTCTCTCTCACGTCGTCGGGGATCTTGCCCCACTTGGGCCAGCAATCCGTCATCCTAGCCATGTACGCCTGCTTCGAAATGTTCAGAACCACTTTGGATGGCTCCAACTCATATCCACTGCGTTAAATTTAAAATTGAACTTTAGACAATTGTAGATATATCATGTACAATTGAAAAATTAAAATGCTATGCTTGCTAATTATGATACTTACGTCCCATCAGCCTTAGGCTGCAAGTAAACAAGTGGCCGAGCTGGTGGCTCACCACTACTCACTCCAATATGACGTGAAGAGCCACGTCGCCGAGACCCAGAACCAGAACCCGAACCAGAAACAGACATAATATATATACCTGCCATATATACATACATATACAATTCATAATAATCATGATATGATGAACCATTAAAAAATGCAATACAATATGCTACAAATGTGTCATGTTGTGTATGTATTGAGTGTGTGAGTATACACTTATTGTCATCAAAATTTTATAAATTGGATAAATGCATTATTAATCAGAGATCAATGTAATGTGAATACTTTTAAAAATTACCGGATATCACTCAGTCGTCCTCATCGTTTTCTGATTCAAACTCGGTTTCGTGCTCTATGTCGTTTTCCTCTACACTCTCAAATGCTTCGAATAATACATTTGTCTCATCATTTAAAGGTCCAAAATCAGTTTGATCGTCTGTAATTGCTATTTCAGCATTTTCCTCCAGATCTGCTTGATAGGCTTGTTCGTCTGGAATATTTTGTCCATCGAACGTAAATCTTGCTTTGGTTTTAAAAACCGCAGACCAATCTGCTTTATCCTTTTTTAGAGATGGATAAGGGGCATAATAAGCTTGTAGGGCTTGTTTGGCTAGTATAAATGGGTCGTACTTTTGATAACGTGAGGTATGTTTAATTTCTATAAGATTATATTTTGGATGCACGTTAATACCAGAACCTGGAACATTGCTGAACCAGTTGCATCTAAACAAATAAACATCCTCCACGGATCTTGTAAAATATGTCAACTGCAATATCTGAGTTAACACACCATAAAAGTCATTTATATGATTATTAGGGTCATCACTGCCTTTAACAAATACACTAGTATTGTTTGTTAATTTTTCAGCACCGTATTCTTTGGTGTTGAATTTATATCCATTAACAAAAAATATTGGATACGTATTAACTTTTCTTTTCGGTCCAAACGCCAAATGTTTCAGTCCTTTATCGAGCACATTATTTGTGGGATCAGAAACGTATTTCGAAAACCAAGTACTAAAATCTTTGCTTAAATCGCCGCCTGGATTTTGTGATTCATAAATACTGCAAACACAAACATGATATATTACATCATTATTTATTCACACGTGTAGTATTAAATTTAACAAAACTTGGAATGTGCTAATTATCTAACAAATGGTGCAACTTCAGGACAATCAAGAAGAATATATGTGTGTGCTACATGGTATTCTTTATCATCTAGCCATACTTCCTCATATTTTCCAGCATGTCGGCCATGTTGTTTAAAAATAGATAATACTGATTCAGAAGAAGAATCTTGTTCAACGGCCTGATCGTCATTACGCGGAACACTTACAAATGATACGTTCACATGGTCTTTAAAATAATGAGAGAAAAAGAAAGAAGCTTCTTCTTCGATATATGATTTGCAAATAGAACCTTCAACTCGAGCATTTTGTCTCACTTTTTTCTTTAAATGATTTAAGTACCTAATAAAAAATATTTGGGTTAAGTATTAACTACTATATTTGTACTTAAATCAACATTTACATACTCAATATAGTAACATACCTTTCGAATGGATACATCCATCCATATTGCACAGGTCCTCGAAGATGTGCTTCATATGGAAGATGAACAGGTAAATGCTCCATTACATTAAAGAAACCCGGAGGAAATATTTTCTTCAGTTTGTAGAGCAGTATAGGAATTTCTTCTTCAAGTTTAAGTAGAGGTCAACTTCTAACGTAGTTGAACAAAGCTCCTTGTAAAATAAACTAAATTCTGTTATTACTGTCCAAACTTTTACCGGTAACAATTCTTTGAAAGCGATGGGTAACAAATTTTCCATCATTACATGACAATCATGGCTTTTCATTCCACTCAGTCTCCCATTTTTATAGTCGACACGTCTACGAAGATTAGAGGAAATTCCATCGGAAAATCGTAATCCTTCCACCCATTGTAACAGTACTTTAACTTGATTGCTGTCTAGTTCATAGCATGCTTTGGGTTTTTTATTGTCGGGAGTCATATGAAGCTCAGGACGATTGCATATTTGCTTTATATCACGTCTAGATTTCAAATCGTCCTTAGTCTTGCCCTTCACATTCAAAACTGTATAAAACACATTATCAAATACGTTTTTTTCGTTATGCATCACGTCAATGTTATGACGGATTAATAGATTTTTCCAATAAGGCAATTCCCAGAATATACTTTGTTTGCACCAATTATGAAACGTCGATTTACCTTGAATTTCTTCTTGTTGTCCGGTCTCGTGTATCTTTGGATAATCTTTTACAAGTTCATATATATCCTCGCTTGACCAAACCGCTGGTGGTCGTAGAGTTTCATGTCTATTAGCTATGAAGTTTTTTTTGTCTCTTCTAAAAGGGTGATTAATATGAAGAAAACATCGATGACAATCAAAGCATGAAATTTTCTTTCCATTTGGCAAAGAAAATGCTCGTGTTTCTTCCATGCAATAAGGACAAGCAAAACGACCGGTCGTACTCCAACCCGAAAGCATTGCATATGCAGGAAAATCGCTAATAGTCCATAACAAAGAAGCAAACATCCGAAAAATTTTCTTTTTTGATATGTCGTATGTTTCAACTCCTTCATACCATAATATTTTCAACTCTTCGATTAACGGTTGTAAGTAAACATCAATGCCCTGTGTCGGATCATCAGGACCAGGGACGACAATCGTGAGAAACATATATGGAGTTTTCATACACATCCACAGAGGTAGATTGCAAGGTGTGATTATTATAGGCCAAGATGAATATTTAGAACCAAACTGAGAAAACGGTGAGAAGCCGTCTGTACATAAACTTAGTCTAACATTTCGGCTCTCCGCTGCGAAATCGGGATATTTCTTGTCAAAATGTTTCCATGCTTCTCCATCGGCTGGGTGTGTCAACGTACCTTCTTGAGGTGTTCTCACACTGTGCCATCTCATATGATGCGCTGTTACAGATGATGCATATAATCGTTGAAGTCTAGGGGTGAGGGGCAAATAATGCATACGCTTGTACGGAACTTCTTTTCCCTTCTTTTTCCTCGATTTGTATCTTTCCTGATTACATATTTTACAATTTCTAAGATTGATGTCTTCTTTCCAATACAACATGCAACCCTTTAAACATGTATCTATTTTTTGATATGGCAAACCGAAAGATGACATAAGTTTTTTCACTTCATTATAATTTTCGCACATTAAATTATCGGATGGCATATGACGTTTAGCAGCTTGCACAACAGCCGTAAATCCAGCTTCTGTAAGGTTGTATTTTGATTTCATTGTAATGTATTCTGCAGTTACCGATAATTGAGAGCCGCTTAAACATCCATTCCAAAGGGTTTTTTTTAGCATGATCCAATAAATCATATATTTTTTTAGCTCCAACATTTGGTTCCTCTTCGATGTTAACATCGTCGTTATCAATTACAACGGTAGGGAACATTGATCGTGCTGCATCTTCGACCATATGTTCTATGAGATTCGTACTACCTTCTTCGCTGATGACCTCCACCGACTGTTCTTGATTATTAGGGGCTACAATTTCTCCATGACGATCCCACAGCAAATAATTGGGTACGAAACCGAATTGGCGCAAATGAACCTTAGCCATATTCGGTTCTAAATAGTTCAACAATTTGCATCTACTACACAGACAACGAATTTCTTCATCGTTTGCAATATTACTTATAGAAAATTCGATGAACACTTGTACCCCTTTTAGAAAATGTTCGCTTATTGCGCCACTAATTTCCCTTCTTTGATACATCCAGCTCCGATCATTAAAGTAATTGACCATGTTTCCCTACTAGAAAACCTATGATAGAGTAAAAATGTTATAAATCATTCATTTTATATTTTGCAGGAAATTTTCCAACGGCTTCCAACGGCCGCAAACTACTAATTTCACAAACTTTATTTTAAATAAGCAACTATTGTTTCATTGCCACTTATGTGTCTTTCTTTGATGGTCGGTCATCCTACTTCCTATTACAAACACAATAGTAATTATATTTCGTAAATCATATCATTTTAAACGATTTACAAAATTTCGGCAGCATTTCCCCCGTGTTCCTTGTATCGTACGCAAATGTGTGTACACAAGGAACGCAAAGGAAATGCCATCGAAATTTTGTGAACCGTTTAAAGTGATATGATTGACGAAATATAATTACTTTATAGTGTTTGTAACTTGTCCAATACAGGGACAAATCCGACAAATGATGTATCAGGTGATTAGAGTTGTCCGTTTTGTGGAAAAAACGAATATCCCTAAAACGATCATATACAACACTTGTCAGACGGGCCAAATATATCTAAGGATTTAAATATTTGTTTATATTAAATTTAAATATATAACTCGTTTAATTAATATTGGTTTATATTTTACCGTTTTATTACATAAGAACTAAATTCATTTATACACAAAATTTGTACACAAAATTCATTTATTACAAATTCATTTACACACTAAATCAATTCACGTATTCGCACAAATACAAAACTCATGTTCGCACAAATGCAATATCCATTCTAACGGCTTTCAAATGCAATAAACTCTATCACGCACATACGTTTAATATACTAACCAAATCAACATAAACTATAATGCAATATCCTAAATTAAAAAAATTTCAATCGGTTATAATAACTTGTTCATCATGGTATAATAGTTGCAATTAGGGGATAGCATGATGTAATATGCATACACTAACAAGTAGGAATCAATCAACATTCGAATTAAACCCTAAATCAAAAAAAACCTAGATATTAGGTTTAGCAAAATTACCGATTTGGAGAGCTAGAAGGGTGGAGATGGGTCGGAACAGCTTCTAGATGGCGTCGGAGGTGGTTGGGATGGTGTTTGGGCCGGAAGTAGCAGGTTGGAGGTGGTGTAATGGTGGAATTGGGAGAAAAGGTTTGAAGGGGAAGATGAAAAATGAACTGAAGGTCGGTCTCTGGAAAATATGCAGGAAAATTTCCAACGGCTTCCAACGGCCGCAAACGGCGAATTTCCAATGGCTTCAAACGGTTACGTCAAGATCCAACGAGCCGTTGGAAGCCGTTGGAAATGTCGTTGGAGGCCGTTGGAGGCTGTTGAAAATTGGGCATTGGAATACACTATAGTTCTAGTAGTGTAAAGGTTAATCTCTCCACTTTGCTACCTATAATTTTGTAATCTCTTTCTCTTTTGTGGTCTCTTTCTTCAGTGAAATAAAGAATAGTTGTTGGGTCCGTGGACATAGGCAATCTAACCGAACTACGTTAAATTTCTATGTTCTCCGCTCTTTTTTTTCTTTGTTTGGTGATTATTTTTCATTAAATTTGTGGTTGATAATTAGTTGACAAGCTAGATCCTTCTTTTGATTGTTTTTGTGCTTCGATATTCCACTTCGGTTTTGGAGTTAGTGCAAATCAATTGAAATTTTGCACATCAGTTTGGTATCAGAGCTAGCTGTCTTGTTCTAAATTAGTTATCAATGACAAATTCTTTAGTAGTGGTATAAAAAATTATGGCATCATCAAATATGTTAGAAAACGAGTTTATGGGACATGGAAGGTGATGATTAATGACGGTGTTCTTCGGCAACAATTTCATTCGTTTAGAGGAAGAGATAAAAGACAGAAGCACCTTGGAGATAGAAGAGATATACATATGTCTCATTTCATTGGTCCTAGAAAGGGTGCTTCCTATTATTGTAAGAAGAAGGGGCATTTCATACGGAATTGTCCAGCTCTTAGAAAAAAGAGAGAGAAGAAGAAAACGAAGAAAGCTTCAGTACTAGCAGCAGTTAGATCGGATGTAGACAGAAGTGATAGTAATACAACATTATTTTTAGTCAGTATTTCACCTTTAGAGCATAATAGTTGGGTAATTGATTCTAGAGCATCTTGTCATATGACGCCAGATAGGAGCTGTTTTGTCAGTTACAAGAAGATTGATGGCGGAGCAGTTCATATAGGGAATGACACATCTTGTCATATTGTTGGCGTTGGAAGTGTGAGTTTTAGGATGCATGATGGTGTTGTTAGGACTGTCAGGACCCGATTCTTCGACTCCCGAATATCGACATCAATAGTCCACCGTATCGAATGCCGATCAGTCGGATGCCGGAAAACCGAACACTGAGGGTTAAAGAAAGAAGAAAGAGGTAGAAGAAGAGAGAAAAGATAGAAAATAGAACGGAAACAAATAACAAAACAACATCAGAATCTCACAATTCGCAGCGGAACAACATATAATAGATAAATGAATAATCTTTAATCAAAGAACTATATCAGTTATTACATTACATTACATCATATCATTACATCAGAGTGTACAACAACAAACAACATCAAACAGCGGAAAAGAAGGAAATACTATATACTAGTAATACGCCATGCCATCCATCTTTCCTCCAGCAACTCCTAATTCCAGAATATCCTGATAAACCTTAACTCTTGACTACCCGTGTGGAAATTGGTGGGCACCCAGAGTTTAGGAAGGAAAACAATAAACTCCGAGTCAGTCATGTGACTGGTGCGAGAACTCAAAACAGTTTATTTATCTTTAAGTAAAGTAGAGGAATATTTTTTTTAAAAATCAATTCACAATGCTTTTAAAAATGAGACTACCATAAGGCCTCCCGCACACACACACATGCAAACGCAGAATCGGAGGAGATTTCTCCTTATGATAGTCAAAGATGCTTGATATGCATTAAAAAGAAACATTTGATATCATTATTAGTGCATAGTGTAGAAATATTTCGAAAGTAGAATATAAATCTTAGCCAACATACGACCATTATCGTATGCTTACTATAGCTACCATCCAAACAGTGGGGCGCCACCATAAGTGAATGATAGGTTCTACAACTAATACCGTACAAGATCGTATTGTTTCTTTGGATTTCCAACGAATGGTCAGGCCAAGGAACTTCCCATTGCCACATGAGAACGCCTCCGGAAGGACGTCCCCGAGAACCAAACCGGATCTCTGCCAACACAAGGCCGGGTTACCCCTAACTGGGTAACAACTGACACGAGTATGCCATCCCCCGGTCCTTTGGGACCTTTAACCGAGCGCTCGTCATCAACATCACACAATCATAACAAAGTGTTTCAAAATGAGTAAGTATCTAGGCTCCATACCATGATACCACCCTTTTCCAAAAGGAAATGCACATACCCTAAAGGGAGCTACCCCTCATAACCTTGCTGCATCTTTTCTGTTTTGACCATTCCGAGGTGTGAGGCTCGACGAAGTTTCGTCCACAAAAACACGCTTTATACAAAGTCATGCTTTGGGTCAACAAATGATCATAGAAATGATCACCAAGATAGACGATCAAACAAATGATCCTATCACAAATAATCAACACAATGATCATTTCACAGTAACACTCAGTATGTCACATTACCAAATTGGGAATATATTGCTGATAACCTTCAACTACATAACCTCTGAGCTCGTACGTCTCAGAGAAGGGTGTTAAGCTAAGAGAATAAATTCTCCGCCACCAACAAAAATATATTTGAAAGAAATCGGCTTTATATCTCAATTTGTAATGTTAGACACGCTATCCATACAAGTCTGTTCCGGGATCGAACAGAACCGAAGGCACTTACAAAGAAGTCCTTGCAATCCGGATAATCTCTAATCACGTCCGAATTTCCCATCACATATGGAGATCTCTATACCGAGGATCAGCCAGTGCAGAGACAATCAATAAGAAACCTTTTCATTTTCGAAAATATCCGGTCTTCAACACCGATCTTCAAATGCAATTCATAACGACGTATCACATATTCGGAATGGGTTATACGACCCCAAGGTCCTTTCCCGGTTAACCCGAATAGTGAGCGCTTATTTTAAAAAAAATAAGTGTGGCATTCAAATTCAAGCAAATCACAACAAATACCTATTTAAAGGTAAATATTGATAGTCGGTTATTGAACTATCAATAGATATGCACAACATCACCAGATTACAAATAATTTTCCAAATTATTTATTTTCCAAAAATATCTTTACAAGATATATATAATTTCCATACTTTAAAAACAAATAAATATTTATTTTTAAACCCATTTTCCAATTTCATTTATAAATTCCATATTGAATTTATATTTCCAAAATATCTGTGAATTTACGATTTCCGTTCGATTTCTAATATTTATTTTCAATTTATCTTCAAAAAGATAAATTCAAAATATTCACTTATTATTGGAAAAACATTTCCATACTTATTTATTTATAAGTAACTCACAAGTCCTTTTATTTTCTACACTTGGAAAATATTCAATATACTTAATCGAAATTAAGTATATAGTTCATTCTTTAAGGAAATCATTCTCTTAAACATATTTATTTGGGCCAAAACGAATGTCGCATAAAACATCATTACGACAACCCAAAATCACTAGTATAGGGATTCGAAATTAAAATAGATATATAAATCCCAATACTATACAAAACATTTCCTTCCGGAAATCATTTATTATAACAACAGTGTTATAATCTACCATTTCCTTCTATTTCTCGAAAACGTCTATTTCAACAATGAATGTTGAAATCTATGGTTTCGAATCTTAATACATTTAAAACATCGTTAGATCGTTTTAATTCAATTTAAAACATCACATTCAAAACCATTTCTTTAACATATTATTCACTATCCAAAAACGTGAATATACTTGTTAACAAATTTTATCATTTCTGTTCATTTTGTTTTACAGGATTATTTACTGTCTAAAACGTGAATATAACTCCATTAATAAATTACAACTATTTACTTATCAAAATAAGTCGTTGCGGATTTATAAAACAATGTTCATAAATTCCATTTCTATTTATTTTATAACACTTCCTCTCATAAATTTCCTTTATTAACCTATTCAATTTCATATCTAAATGATATACTAAAAGTTCATATTATAAGTTAAATGCTTATAATTTATTCGTTTACAAAAACGTTCTTCTAAACTTCCCAAATTTTAAATCTTATAACTTATAAGATTCATTTATTTATCCAAATCTATTCCTTTAGTAACTTTATAAATTTTATAAACCTACTGCTTATAAAATTCCATTTATAACTTCACTGTTTATAATTCTATAAATTTCATTCACTTATAAAATTCATTCGAAATTCATTCTAACACTTATAAAAGCTCGTTTTACAATTTCAATATTTTAAATTTATAAATATCAATTTATAAATCTTTTATATGGATCAATTTATATTATTCTTTTAAAACGTCTTTCAACTCCTTTATAATTCATCATTTTGATTTATAAAATAATCAAATTTCATAAATCCTATTTTTAAACTTTTTATAATAAATTCAAAAATCCCAGTTTAAACTATTTTATAAAATCATTAATCCCATATTTTCAAAAATCAACTTTTAACTGTATTTCTCAAAAATCATAATTTTTATAATATTAAAATTATAACGTTTATTTATTTTAAGATGGATCAATTCCAAACTATTTTATAAACGTATACTTTCAAAAATTACTTTAGAAATCCCTTAAAAATCAAAATCGTTATTTTTAAACTTCAAAATTGGATCCGATGATGCAACACATCAAACAGTCAATCACGACTTTCCAAAATCATATATCGATATGATAATCAATCAAACATCACAATATCTAAAATCAATAAATATTTGTGAGGATTCCAGTTGGATCCCTCCAACCTGTTTCCCTGCATCCACAGACATTATCACAATACCCATTCCACTTCGAGGTGGAATATCGCGGTATATGGGATTTTATAAAATATTATCCGCTTAATAGGCGGCGCAATAGGGTCTCATCCGCTAGACAATGCGGGAAATCAATCAACTGCAATATATACATACGCCAATATATGTGTGTGTGTATATATATATATATATTGCTATATATATAGATATATCCTACTATATCTAATATCACAACAAACAACAATCAATAAATAAATGCAAATCCAACTTGTAATTTTTTGAGTGAGAAGTTCTCACCTTAGCTTTTATTTTGCAATCCATTTCCCATCTTGACTCGATTTTCTTGAGTTATACCTTGTATTAATATTTTTATACAACTGATTAATATTCGAAATAATCGAATAATAAATTTTCGTTTTGATTGTTAAATTAATCAATAGTTTTATTTAAACCAATATTTTTCCTTTAATAAGTGATTTAACTAAAGATTAAATTTAAACTAATTTTCTTTAGTAGCCAAAAGAATCGACTAAGTTAATCAAACACCTTAATAAATTATTCTTAACCCATTTTTCCAAAAATAAATAATATTTCTTTTGATAAGTCATTTTATTTAATAAATTAAATTTCCATTTGAGACTAAAATTTTTTATTCAACTAATAATTTAGTTTTAAACAAAAATTAAATTTTAAACAAATTTTCTTTACTGTAAAAAGAATTCACTGCACATATTCACACGTACATATATATATTTAAAATGGAAATCTAAATTTATATAAACTGCTCGGCTCTTAAAATCACTATTTTTTTTCTTTAAAGTTTTTATACTTTTATTAAACAGTACTTCATTTTTTTTAAACCTTACTGTAAAAATTTTAAATACTGATTACACATTATTATTTTTATCTAAATGAAATCAAAATAACTAGCAATTATACCTTACTGGAAATCGACGAACCCAACTTCGTTCACGCGATCGACCCCCCTGGCTCGCTGCTGCCGCTACCTCGTGCGCCTCGCGATTTATTGATTCGCGATCCCCTAACTCCATCACCACGACGACCCCCAATAGCTTCGCCTCCACGCGCGAGCGCGTGCGTCAGCGTCTCCTCCCTACTCGGCCTCAAGCCCTAATCGTGCTACCCCCCTTTCCCATCGAAGTCGCGCGGCCATTAATTGAACGAAGCCCTTTTTTTCGATTTGAAAACTGAAGAGAGGAAGGAAGACTCGATTTAATTTCTGGAGAGGAGGATAACTCGGCTTGTTAAATTACTATTTTTCGATTTTGAACGAGACAGAAGATTGCAAAGCTCGGCCATTATATTTTTCCTCTGATTGATTTTGATTTACTGGAGAGGGAGAGGGATATTTAAAAGGGAACGAAGTATGCTCTGCACGATCTCTTCAGTGATACTAGGCGTGATTTTCTGCGTGTTTTAAGGGAGAACGTGGTGTGCTGTTGACAAATTTTGAAAGTTTAAATTTAAATCGAATACGATTTAAATTCCAATGCGTTAACTCACCGTGTGCTCACATACCAACTCAGAAAAATACGAAATTTGAAATCCGAGAATAATTCAATATTACGGACCCAATGGAACTGGTTTCGTCGAATTCCGAGACTGTGCCTCGGACGACTATTTTAAATATCGATTCAAACGATTAAAATTTCAAAACTGAACAATTCACTTTAAATTTCAATTCTAAAGCTTCTATTATCTTCAATATTATCAATATAAATTTTACAAGCCTTTGAAATATTTTTAATCAGCTTAAGATTGAAGATTCAAATTTTTATTCAACTTTCAATAGATTAAACTCAATAATTTAATCGCTAAATTCATTCTAATAATTTGAAATTCAAGTCAAACCATCATTCAAATATTTAAAACTAATTAAATATTTTCAAATTAAATTGTTCAAAATTCAGGGTCGTTACAATCTTCCCTCCTTAAAAGAATTTCGTCCCGAAATTACAAGTTAAGAAGAATGCCCTTATCCCGTCTTTTATTTTTCACAATCCAAATAGTTTTATCAACTTACTAACCTAAATCTTTTTACTAGAGATTCATTATCATTTCAACTAGCTTTCCAACTTCAATTATAGGTTCCAAACAACATTGTTTTCCTAACAATTCAAATTTAAATTTATATTCAAATTTTAAACTTTCAAAATTTCTCAAAAATTTTCAAACACCCTAAATTTTCGAAAAATTTCGCCAGCGTCTCCTTTGCGCGGCTAGCTCGGTACGACTACAAAATGGCACCACGGCCCCTCAAAATCAAAAAGAAAAGAGAAAGCCAGGTGGCTGGAGAAGAAAATCATCAAATCTCATACTGAAATTCAAATACGTACCTTTTTGTCGAGCCATTTAAATTATCTTCAAAATCAAAATCCAATCCCTTTATAATACCTGTATATCCTGCTATCCATAATATCCAATTCCAACATTCAAACTATTTTGCCAATTCTATTACAAAATTTCCAACATATGCTTCTTATACATTTTTACTTCACTATTGAAGTTACACATTCATTTTCATTAAATTTTACATTTCAATTTCATTTGAATTCAATTCACAATTTCAATTTGATTCGAATTCAATTTTACAATTCAATTCAATTCACAATTTCAATTCTATTTGAATTCAATTCATCTTCTATTCTGAATATTGAATTTTATAGATTAACTTTCATTTACTAATTTATATTACTACTTTAAATTAGTTTCATTCACTAATTCATTTTAAATTTCAATTTCCATATTCAATTCATCTCGAATTTATTTAATTACATACAAAGGGAATTTCAATTTATTTCTTTTACTTACTTGAATTTATATACAAATTCAAATTTATCTTCAAATTTAGCTCACAACTAAACTTTAATTTAACCAATTCATTAGTCCATGAATTAATAATTTATCAAGTTAGTTTACTTGAATTCAATCCATTTTATTTCTTATTTAATTCCATATACTAATGATAATAATTTAATATTATTACTTCCTAACAATCATGCAACCATATACTATAATAATTCATAGAAAATCATTTTTTTTCTCTATACAAAAATAGTTTTGGGCAAAATTATCTTATTTACCCGATTCAAAAACAATTTTATATTCACTAACAAATACGCGCTCATATCTATTATTACACTCAAACTCATTCTAGAGTACTACTGACTCTATCTCTAATGAGTAACACCCAATAGAACCATGGTTGTCGCTTAACCATAAGCTCCGATACCAAATGTAATAGCCCGCTTTTCCGTACCCCTTGAAGTGACACTAATCTCCATAGATTAACTCAAGACGAACGGAAAAACGAACCATTAGGGTTTAAGAAAGAAGAAAGAGGTAGAAGAAGAGAGAAATGATAGAAAATAGAACGGAAAGAAATAACAGAACAACATCAGAATCTCACAATTCGCAGCGGAACAACATATAATAGATAAATGAATAATCTTTAATCAAAGAACTATATCAGTCATTACATTACATTACATCATATCATTACATCAGAGTGTACAACAACAAACAACATCAAACAGCGGAAAAGAAGGAAATACTATATACTAGTAATACGTCATGCCATCCATCTTGCCTCCAGCAACTCCTGAATTCCAGAATATCCTGATAAACCTTAACTCTTGACTACCCGTGTGGAAATTGGTGGGCACCCAGAGTTTAGGAAGAAAAACAATAAACTCCGAGTCAGTCATGTGACTGGTGCGAGAACTCAAAACAGTTTATTTATCTTTAAAGTAAAGTAGAGGAATATTTTTTTTAAAAAATCAATTCGCAATGCTTTTAAAAATGAGACTACCATAAGGCCTCCCGCACACACACACATGCAAACGCAGAATCGGAGGAGATTTCTCCTTATGATAGACAAAGATGCTTGATACGCATTAAAAAGAAACATTTGATATTATTATTAGTGCATAGTGTAGAAATATTTCGAAAGTAGAATATAAATCTTAGCCAACATACGACCATTATCGTATGCCTACTATAGCTACCATCCAAACAGTGGGGCACCACCATAAGTGAATGATAGGTTCTACAACTAATACCGTACAAGATCGTATTGTTTCTTTGGATTTCCAACGAATGGTCAGGCCAAGGAACTTCCCATTGCCACATGAGAACGCCTCTGGAAGGACGTCCCCGAGAACCAAACCGGATCTCTGCCAACACAAGGCCGGGTTACCCCTAACTGGGTAACAACTGACACGAGTATGCCATCCCCCGGTCCTTTGGGACCTTTAACCGAGCGCTCGTCATCAACATCACACAATCATAACAAAGTGTTTCAACATGAGTAAGTATCTGGGCTCCATACCATGATACCACCCTTTTCCAGAAGGAAATGCACATACCCTAAAGGGAGCTACCCCTCATAACCTTGCTGCATCTTTCCTGTTTTGACAATTCCGGGGTGTGAGGCTCGACGAAGTTTCGTCCACAAAAACACGCTTTATACAAAGTCATGCTTTGGGTCAACAAATGATCATAGAAATGATCACCAAGATAGGCGATCAAACAAATGATCCTATCACAAATAATCAACACAATGATCATTTCACAGCAACACTCAGTATGTCACATTACCAAACTGGGAATATATTGCTGATAACGTTCAACTACATAACCTCTGAGCTCGTACGTCTCAGAGAAGGATGTTAAGCTAAGAGAATAAATTCTCCGCCACCAACAGAAATATATTTGAAAGAAATCGGCTTTATATCTCAATTTGTAATGTCAGACACGCTATCCATACAAGTCTGTTTCAGGATCGAACAGAACCGAAGGCACTTACAAAGAAGTCCTTGCAATCCGGATAATCTCTAATCACGTCCGAATTTTCCATCACATATGGAGATCTCTATATCGGGGATCAGTCAGTGCAGAGACAATCAACAAGAAACCCTTTCGTTTTCGAAAATATCCGGTCTTCAACACCGATCTTCAACACCGATCTTCAAATGCAATTCATAACGACGTATCACATATTCGGAATGGGTTATACGACCCCAAGATCCTTTCCCGGTTAACCCGAATAGTGAGCGCTTATTTTTAAAAAAATAAGTGTGGCATTCAAATTCAAGCAAATCACAACAAATACCTATTTAAAGGTAAATATTGATAGTCGGTTATTGAACTATCAATAGATATGCACAACATCACCAGATTCCAAATAATTTTCCAAATTATTTAGTTTCCAAAAATATCTTTACAAGATATATATATAATTTCCATACTTTAAAAATAAATCAATATTTATTTTTAAACCCATTTTCCAATTTCATTTATAAATTCCATATTGAATTTATATTTCCAAAATATCTGTGAATATACGATTGCCGTTCGATTTCTAATATTTATTTTCAATTTATCTTCAAAAAGATAAATTCAAAATATTCACTTACTATTGGAAAAAACATTTCCATACTTATTTATTTATAAGTAACTCACAAGTCCTTTTATTTTCTACACTTGGAAAATATTCAATATACTTAATCGAAATTAAGTATATAGTTCATTCTTTCAGGAAATCATTCTCTTAAACATATTTATTTGGGCCAAAACGAATGTTGCGTAAAACATCATTACGACAACCCAAAATCACTAGTATAGGGATTCGAAATTAAAATAGATATATAAATCCCAATACTATACAAAACATTTCCTTCCGGAAATCATTTATTATAACAACAGTGTTATAATCTACCATTTCCTTCTATTTCTCGAAAACGTCTATTTCAACAATGAATGTTGAAATCTATGGTTTCGAATCTTAATACATTTAAAACATCGTTAGATCGTTTTAATTCAATATAAAACATCACATTCAAAACCATTTCTTTAACATTTTATTCACTATCCAAAAACGTGAATATACTTGTTAACAAATTTTATCATTTCTATTCATTTTGTTTTACATGATTATTTACTGTCTAAAACGTGAATATAACTCCATTAATAAATTACAACTATTTACTTATCAAAATAAGTCGTTGCGGATTTATAAAACAATGTTCATAAATTCCATTTCTATTTATTTTATAACACTTCCTCTCATAAATTTCCTTTATTAACCTATTCAATTTCATATCTAAATGATATACTAAAAGTTCATATTATAAGTTAAATACTTATAATTATATTCGTTTACAAAAACGTTCTTCTAAACTTCCCAAATTTTAAATCTTATAACTTATAAGATTCATTTATTTATCCAAATCTATTCCTTTAATAACTTTATAAATTTTATAAACCTACTGCTTATAAAATTCCATTTATAACTTCACTGTTTATAATTCTATAAATTTCATTCACTTATGAAATTCATTCGAAATTCATTCTAACACTTATAAAAGCTCGTTTTACAATTTCAATATTTTAAATTTATAAATATCAATTTATAAATCTTTTATATGGATCAATTTATATTATTCTTTTAAAACGTCTTTCAACTCCTTTATAATTCATCATTTTGAATTATAAAATAATCAAATTTCATAAATCCTATTTTTAAACTTTTTATAATAAATTCAAAAATCCAAGTTTAAACTATTTTATAAAATCATTAATCCCATATTTTCAAAAATCAACTTTTAACTGTATTTCTCAAAAATCATAATTTTTATAATATTAAAATTATAACGTTTATTATTTTAAGATGGATCAATTCCAAAACTATTTTATAAACGTATACTTTCAAAAATTACTTTAGAAATCCCTTAAAAATCAAAATCGTTATTTTTAAACTTCAAAATTGGATCCGATGATGTAACACATCAAATAGTCAATCACGATTTTCCAAAATCATATATCGATATGATAATCAATCAAACGTCACAATATCTAAAATCAATAAATATTTGTGAGGAATCCAGTTGGATCCCTCCAACCTGTTTCCCTGCATCCACAGACATTAGCACAATACCCATTCCACTTCGAGGTGGAATATCGCGGTATATGGGATTTTATAAAATATTATCCGCTTAATAGGCGGCGCATTAGGGTCTCATCCGCTAGACAATGCGGGAAATCAATCAACTGCAATATATACATATGCCAATATATGTATATATATATATTGCTATATATATAGATATATCCTACTATATCTAATATCACAACCAACAACAATCAATAAATAAATGCAAATCCAACTTGTAATTTTTTGAGTGAGAAGTTCTCACCTTAGCTTTTATTTTGCAATCCATTTCCCATCTTGACTCGATTTTCTTGAGTTATACCTTGTATAAATATTTTTATACAACTGATTAATATTCGAAATAATCGAATAATAAATTTTCGTTTTGATTGTTAAATTAATCAATAGTTTTATTTAAACCAATATTTTTCCTTTAATAAGTGATTTAACTAAAGATTAAATTTAAACTAATTTTCTTTAGTAACCAAAAGAATTGACTAAGTTAATCAAACACCTTAATAAATTATTCTTAACCCATTTTTCCAAAAATAAATAATATTTCTTTTGATAAGTCATTTTATTTAATAAATTAAATTTCCATTTGAGACTAAAATTTTTTATTCAACTAATAATTTAGTTTTAAACAAAAATTAAATTTTAAAAAAAATTTCTTTACTGTAAAAAGAATTCACTGCACATATTCACACGTACATATATATATATATATATATATATATATATATATTTAAAATGGAAATCTAAATTTATATAAACTGCTCGGCTCTTAAAATCACTATTTTTTTTCTTCAAAGTTTTATACTTTTATTAAACAGTACTTCATATTTTTTTTAAAAACTTACTGTAAAAATTTAAATACTGATTACACATTATTATTTTTATCTAAATGAAATCATAATAACTAGCAATTATACCTCACTGGAAATCGACGAACCCAACTTCGTTCACGCGATCGACCCCCCCTGACTCGCTGCTGCCGCTACCTCGTGCGCCTCGCGATTTATTGATTCGCGATCCCCTAACTCCATCACCACGACGACCCCCAATAGCTTCGCCTCCACGCGCGAGCGCGCGTGCGCGCGTCAGCGTCTCCTCCCTACTCGGCCTCAAGCCCTAATCGTGCTGCCCCCCTTTCCCATCGAAGTCGCGCGGCCATTAATTGAACGAAGCCCCTTTTTTTTCGATTTGAAAACCGAAGAGAGGAAGGAAGACTCGATTTAATTTCTGGAGAGGAGGATAACTCGGCTTGTTAAATTATTATTTTTCGATTTTGAACGAGGCAGAAGATTGCAAAGCTCGGCCATTATATTTTTCCTCTGATTGATTTTGATTTACTGGAGAGGGAGAGTGATATTTAAAAGGGAACGAAGTATGCTCTGCACGATCTCTTCAGTGATACTAGGCGTGATTTTCTGCGTGTTTTAAGGGAGAACGTGGTGTGTTGTTGACAAATTTTAAAAGTTTAAATTTAAATCGAATACGACTTAAATTCCAATGCGTTAACTCACCGTGTGCTCACATACCAACTCAGAAAAATACGAAATTTGAAATCCGAGAATAATTCAATATTACGGACCCAATGGAACTAGTTTCGTCGAATTCTGAGACTGTGCCTCGGACGGCTATTTTAAATATCGATTCAAACGATTAAAATTTCAAAACTGAACAATTCACTTTAAATTTCAATTCTGAAGCTTTTATTATCTTCAATATTATCAATATAAATTTTACAAGCCTTTGAAATATTTTTAATCAGCTTAAGATTGAAGATTCAAATTTTTATTCAACTTTCAATAGATTAAACTCTATAATTTAATCGCTAAATTCATTCTGATAATTTGAAATTCAAGTAAAACCATCATTCAAATATTTAAAATTAATTAAATATTTTCAAATTAAATTGTTCAAAATTCAGGGTCGTTACAAGGACTATCACGGATGTTAGACATGTTCCGATGCTGCGTAGAAGTTTGTTATCAGTTGGAGTTTTGAGTAGACTTGGTATGAGGATAATAATAGATGGAGAGAATTTGAGAATGGCGAAGGGTTACTTGGTAGTGATGAAAGGAGTGCGAGTTAATGATATTTATGTGCTTCATGGAGAGACATTCTTAGAAGAGTCGGTAGTTTCCACTAATTCTAGTATTTCAGATTCTACTCAGTTACGGCATCTTCATTTAGGTCATGTTGATGAGGAGAGTCTTGAAGTATTAAAGAAGCGTGGGTTGATTGATGGTATTTTTCATTCGAAGCTTAGCTCTTACCGAGATTGTTTTTTCAGAAAGAAGAAGCATGTCACATTTGATGTTGGAAGATCTTGAGCTTCAAAGTTTCTAAAGTATGTTCATTCTTAGGTGCGGGGGCCCACCCCAGTTGTATCTTTCGGTGGACCCAGTTACTTCATCTTGTTTGTGGATGATTTCTCACGTAAGGTCCGTGTCTATTTCTTAAAGGCCAAAGACAAAATGTTTGCCCAATTTTGTAAGCGTAAGACCTTGGTAGAGAAGTAGTCGGCGAAGCGTCTGAAGATTCTCAAAATAGTAGTGAATTTATGTTACAAGAATTCACTAACTATTATGCATCCGAGCATGTAATTAGAGATTTTTCTATTTCCGTTGAGTCACATTGTTATGGAGGGCGGAGAGAATGTGTCAGATATTATGGGAGAGAGCTATGAGTTTGAGAACGACTGCTGGTCTAGAAGAGGGATTTTGGATAGGAACGATATCTATGGCAGTATTTCTCATCAACCGCACACCTTCTATTGCCATAGAGATGAAGATCCCGGAATAGATATGGAAAAGAGAGCCTGTTTATTATTCACTCCTTAAAGTGTTTGATTGTTCAGCTTATTTAGAAGATGAGAGATATGATAAGTTGAAGCCTAGAGAAACCAAGCACATTTTATTAGGCTATAGAGAAGGAGTGAAGAGGTATAGGTTGTGGTGTAAAACAACTAAGAGAACTGTGACTAGCAGCATGCGATATTTGATGAGAGTTCTTTTTTAAAGGTGGAACCTCTATCAAATGATGACATTAGGAAGTCATAAAATTTCCAAACACATTTGGAGTCATCAGATTGTTTCCATACTCGGAGAGATATTGCTATTTCCGATGATACCATGGTTGATGAGATGATTACAGAGGTTCAGACTCTAGGTGGAACTCACTTGCTGGGAAGGCCTTTTGATTCAGTTGGCCCTATTTGTAAGCATATTTGTAGCGATGATTCTTCATCTTATGCTTTGAATGTTGTGAAGCTTGTTGGTGAGTCTACTGATGTTGACTTAGGAAAGTCTAGAAAAATTCATGTGGAGGAGATTGGAGTAGATAATATTGAGTTTGTCCTTATTCAATTTGGAATTGAGAAGGTGAAGTGCGCTGTAAAATCTCAATGGTCTCTCGAAACTTAACATCTAAAGTTTCATATCCTACAACGGATATGTTGAAGAATTTTGGAAATTTTCATATGCATTACGTTTGCTGATGTGCATACTATCTTTCTTGTGCTTGGAAAAGATTTGGAAGCTCTGCAATATTGCCCAAAATAGTTCACATTGAGCTTATTGACGTAGGCCCAACAATTTGTCAAGATGTGGTGATGTAGAGATATTGTTATATTTCAATCAAGATGGAATGTTGAATTTATGTGATTCAAATATTTTCCAAAGAATACAAGAAAATAATGAATTGATTCAATCAATCAATTAATTTGGCTTGCATATGGAAATATACAAGAGGATATTTTGAAAGGAAACTAACTAATTAGCCAATCAATTAATTAATCAATGCATTTATTATATGAAGAAATAAATGATTAGGTATGGAGAATCAGTCTATCAAAGGGAAGATATGGAAACCAAGATTACGCCATCTATTTATACTAAAATCAAATCATGCAATTTGGAAAGATATATGGGTAATCAGAAAATTGATTTTCTCAATCTACAAGCAACCCTTCTTTATCAAGTCTATTTAAATGAAGGAATTTCATCTTCATATGCAAGTGAGTGTGAGAAAGCATCCACCATTATCATTTTCTTCAGTAAACCCTAATTTCTACAGTCAATCAATTAGGGGTTTTGAGTGTATATAAGTCTTTGGATAAATTGATTGTTCAATTTGTAATTATAGGTTAATCTCTCCACTTTGCTACCTATAATTTTGTAATCTCTCTCTTTTGTACTCTCTTTTTTCAATGAAATAAAGATATTTTTTGGGTCCGTGGACTAGCCGAACCACATTAAATCTCTGTGTTCTCCGCTCTTTGGTTTTTTCTTTGTTTGTTGTTTACTTTTTATGATGATAGATTTAGTTGTTTATTGATTAGATCTATAAGTTCCCTTTTATTTGGTATTGGCACCAAGTAGCATGCGAAATTTTCGTTAAAATGTTAAAATCGGAGAATGGCTCAATTAACCCTGTAAAGGTTATGTTATACCATATTTTGTTGAAGGACTGTTAGACAAAATACATAAGGCCGAAGGTCTGTAGAGAGCTCATTCTCGAAAGAAAAGACACATGACCGAGTAGGATGGTCTAATAGCCCCCAAACTTAATTAACATTAATTAGGTTTTAAAACCTAGATCACCTAAGTGTATAGCGCTTGAAGGGTTACTTATCAAAGGGTCTATAATACTAAGAGTTAAGCTAACTAAGTTTACTTTCTAAAGACATAAGATCAAAAGACTAAACCAGAAGGTGAAGGTAATATAATTTCTCGTTTAGTTGTTTACATACTACAAAACTAAGAACCAAAAGATGAAGGGCGTAGTATTCCAAAGGAATAAAGACTTGGGATAGACATGATAAACCTAATGGAATGTGCATCAATATTATAATACTATGAAATCTCAACCGTTCATGCATACATTTTAGATATAGCTGAAGAGAAGGCGCCTACAAATTACACGTCATTAATTTGCATGCTATATTTAAAGTGAGATAGATTATTGCCAAGTGTTAGCAATATAGCAACTCAAATCAAGAATACAACCATGTCATATATCAATCCACATCTTCTCCAAATAGCTATAAATATGCACAGATCCCAATGCAGAAAGTATCTTTAGGCAGTAACATAATTCAGATGCTAAAAGCAAAATTTTACTTCTCTATATTAGTCCTTTTTATAATAACTCATTAATGGCAGAATAAGCTGACTCAGCATTGTAATTGCATTTCGACTTAAGTATAGGTCTGTAAAGAAGGAAATGACAAAGTGGACGTAGGGATTTAGCCCGAACCATTATAAATCTTGGCATCTTCTTCTGCTTTTATATTCTTTACTTTTGACTTGATTTATAACTTACCCACTCGGTATTAACTAGTAATTCTAACTCTCGACACTAGCTCTTGAAACTTAACTCCACTTCTAGCAATAACCTTAAGCCTTTGATAGCCAACATATTGAAGCCTCCAATATCAAATCGACTAAATCAAGCTTTCCCTTTGGTTTTTGGGGTGTTGGCATTATGAAAAATCACATTAACACTTTTGACACAAGAAGGAGGACACTTACTCTCTGTTTCCTTACCCATAAATTTAGACCATCAACTAATCACAAGTAGCTTTAGCAACTAAAGTAATAAAGAAGGTTTTAGCTCAAAACAGCCTCAACCTTCGAATTTAGCTTATCGAGGAAGACAACCATGAATGCTTAATAACTGTCATTTCCACAAAGGATAAAAATGAATAATATAATCAAGTCTATGAACTTCAAGCCTTTCAAATCAGGTAACTTTCAGGATATCTCAAGGAATCACTTGAAAGTGCTCAACTCGGCAAAATTATTAAGAAAATGAGTGAAGAAATAAAAGACTTGAGTATTATATTACTGGCATATGAAGTTCAATCTCAAAATACCAAAGGCATCTTCTTGTAGTCCCAACCAATGAATCTCGAAAGAAACAGAAAAAGGAGAAAACTCTCACTTCGCTTAATAATACCTTATCCCATATCTTATGAAAGACTCATGATAAGCTTCCTCACCCAAACCATCCTTCTTCAAAAAGAGAAAGTCTAAAAAGTGAAAAATATTTCATTTATAATGGATACAAAATGGATAAGTTCTAAAAACTTGCTCACTCCATAGAAAACAGGATCCAAAAGGGTGGGCTTTTAGAATTTATTAAAAAATTGTTCTAATGCTTCACCTTACCTCGGTTTTGTTCTCTAGTTCTGAAAACCAATGTATTGGACTTGTTTCTTTTGGAATGCATGAAATAAGTAACTATTTTTTGTCCAATACAACCATCACTTTGGAAATTCTATATATGAGTAAAATACAAAGTGGCACGTAATAATTAAGAATGACGAATCTTTCGAAAAGCATTGCAGTCTCATATTCTCGAATTGTTATTACTATATTTTGGCATTTTCAAATTTTTAATCTTCTTATTGGTTTTCTCATGGGCCTTTGATATTTATGGATTTCTTATTTTGTTGTTCTTGGATACTTTTTATGGCCTTCAATATTTACAAATTTCTTATTTCGGTATTCTTGGATTCTCTGTAAGGCCTTTAGAAGAAGCGCTTTCGTTCATTTTTGTGCTTAGGGGAATATATTATCAAGATGGGCCTTTAGAAGAAGCGCTTTCATCCAGTTTTGTGCTTAGGGGGCATATATTATCAATGATGAGATTTGTCCTATATTATATACTTTTTTCATTTATGGTAGGCCACGGGCCTTATCTCATGCCATTTTTTTCTATTACGATTTATTTTACAAAATGAGAGTTTACGTCTTGATTGCATGTAATAAAATGAAAGGGCCCAACTTCTCTAGCGAGTGTAACATCCCCAGCGAAAGAAAAATGTTTACGATAAACAAGACTACGTGTGGAGGAGGTCCCCTAAGGACTGCCTTGTAGACCTTTTTGAAAGAAAATGAAAAACCTATATGCAAGTTCTCCACCAAAGGTACATTTATTCAAAATTAAAAAGCTTTTCTTAGCTTGGCGCCGCATGGTAACAAAAAGTTTGTCACTCCCCTAAAGCTTACTATATAGTACATATAAATTATTTCAAAGGTAAATTCTCGTAATAAGTGGATGTGATTCCTTAATGATAATATTTTCCTAAGTATGTTCATGGTCAAAAACCTTTATATCCATGACAAATTCGATTGGGTGACCTCAGTGAAGAGATGATGAATCTTTGAGGGATTCGATCCCCATATACCCTACGGTGATGCACTTGCAACAAAACTCTTACCAATGCCCGTAAGAAATTTCCAAATCACATGCAGTGGCAGTGCTAACATTATTGTTGGGAAAGAGCAGAAATTTGAGAAAATTTTTATTAATAAAATTTGGAAGAAAATGTAGAAGTTATGTTATCAAGAAAACTAAATAACACCGTATTAAAGTTATAACTGAAACAAAAATAATAATAAGCTATAAAAAGTATGTTAAAGTATATGGTTGAGAAAAACATGGCATGGGAACAATCTCAAATATCGCAGGTAACCAAATTCAAATGGGTCAAGATTATACTTTAGCAAAAGTTTAGCTAGATACTACCAAATTAAGGTAAGGCAGCTACCCCACCTTGCCCACATCTAGGTCCTTCCCCGAGCAAATGGGATTTACTGTTGACCAGTACATAATAAACGAGATAGCATGCAAAGTGAAAAGCCTTGGCTAGAGCCCCATGAAAATTTATATATCTATGTTGGAGAGGCATTGGGTAGAGCCCTAAGCCAAAAGATATATTGAGAATGTCTCTACAGATTTCGAGCATAATTGTAATGCCAAAAGGCTGGCATTGAAGATATATTGAAAAGGTTTTGGTAGATTGTGAACATAGTCAAATATGTCACAAGGCTGACACCAAAAATATCGACAATAAGGCTAGTTCTAAATCTAAAAGTACAAGTCATAAGGTTGAATTCAAACCAAAAGATGAAAACATTATGAAGTTAGTAGGTTCAATGAGACCCGATACCCTTCATCAATTTATGGTTAGGCGCCAAAGGTTATATAAATTAAGTAGTCACGGTGATACTCAGTAACCTAATAAATTATGGTTAGATTTCGAAAGATAGATGCTATATAATTTGGTTTAGCGGGCTCGGTATTACCCGAGACCTTAGTAGGTTATTTATTTATAAAAGGAAAAGCTCCAAGAATAAAGGTGCCGAAGCTCTAAAGATAGCCGGAGTAGAGACCAAGCGTAAAGATTATCATTCTTGCATTAAAGAATACAAGTAAAATAGACTATGGATTTAAGTTCTGATCACTTTAATGAAAGAAAAGAAGGAGTTAGATGAGACTCGAGAATGTTGGCTAAGGCACCTAAGGAGTCAAAATTTATCGAAAGGAGAAGGATAGTCCTTCAAAAATAAGATGTGAGTACGAAAATAGATAACAAGATATAAAATTCTCAAATTAGCATTACCAACAACCAATAGAGCCTAAGAAATCAAAGCTTATTTAGTAGATTTGGTGGAATCGAAATAATAATATTAAGGCAAGACTCTATAACATAAGCATAATAGAGTACAAAAAGAATAGATGAGATTAAGTATATAAATTTTGAAGCTCGGTAGAATAAGATAAACTCAACATAAGTAAAAGCAATCAAAAGCATTAATATCTAAATTTTATGATAATGAAAGGCCAAGAGCTCCTTTATATGACAATAACAAAAGTACTGACCTTAGCAATATAAGCTATCAAAACAGTCGAACAAAATATATATTGAAATGATTATTTTACGGAAAAAAGGGGAAATTCCTAGACAAATATTGTGAAATTATGAAATAGAGTTATTACGTAGATATCTGCCTGCAACAAAAAGAAAAAATAGTAGAAGTATGAGTCTATTCTCCTACGATGGCCTTCCCTTGGCCCCAAACTTGTTCAAATATTTCCAAGGGAGAGCTCCCCCAAGCTTGAACTTCTCCTAGTCTAGTATTATAGTAGTCTGGCTTACCCTCTAGGGACCTCGGATGATTGAATAAGCAGTTAGGAATGTAGCAATATAAAGACTTTAACCCTATACCATTCTACTAAGTTAGCCAAGTTCTCCCTCATTCGAATCAAAAGATAAATCCAATGGGACACCATAGGAAATAAATGACTCAAGTACGTATTTATAATTGTTACCCCGCCTTTTGGCAAGGCCATGATACCAAGAACTTGACAAGAAACCAAGGATAGTTCGTCTTGGAGATCGTTAATACATAGATCAACTATGGATACCGGTAAATCTTGTCCGAGACTGGATCGAGCTACAATTAATATGACAGGACCAACAAAGCTATGAAAGCCAACTTTCCAAATTTCAAGTCAATTAGAGTTCGTATGCTCAAGATATTGATCGATCACGATTGAGAAATCTAAATCTGCATCGATCATAACTCGAGATCTACAAGTCCAAATGGCACTAAATTTTCACAGGAGCTTGCCTACAACGTCAAGAATGTACTAGATAAATTTCAGCCAAAAATGATCTATTCTTGATCGATACGAATTCCATTCGTATCGATCCCAGATCGAGTCGAAACTACCTACACTCGATCCCATGGGCCCACCCACGTGAGAGAAGAAGTCACCCGAGATCTGGGCAAGACACTTTCAGCCTGTGCCGATAAATAGCAGCCATTTGCATCCAAAAAAGGGACTTTTGGTCCTATCTATGCTGAAACTCTGCCGAAATCATTATCAAACTTCAGTTGTACTACTGTAATCTTTTGTAATCAGCAAGTAAGTTCAATAAACACCAGTCATTTCATAGTGGATGTAGGCAATTCGCCTAACCACTCTGAATCCATGTGTTTATGTGCATTTTCTTATATTTTTATTGGTGTGTTAGTTAGATCTACTTCATTTTACATTTATTCTCTTCAATTTATCTCTTCAAACACATCCGAAGAGTGTTGTCTTAATGTTGCTACAAACACTTTGGTGCTATCACTGAGAAAAACCCTACTTTTCTCGTGCTCTATGGATCCACTACCATCGTTGGATTGCAAAAATCTAAGGAGAAGACCCAGATCTAGTTTTCGATGGTTTCTTCTATTCTATTCAGATTGCTCCTGATCTAAGAGGAACTACATTCATGATGAATTTCGTATCCATAGTTTCGTCTCCATGAAAATATGATGATTTTTGTATCCATATTTTTTTATCCAGAAAATATGATGAATTTTGTATCCATATTTTCGTATCTATGAAAATGTGATGATTTTCATATCCATATTTTCGTATCCATGAAATTGTGCTGATTTTCGTATTCATATTTTCGTATCCAGAAAATATGATGAATTTCGTATCCATATTTTTGTATCCATGAAAATGTGATGATTTTCATACCCATGTTTTCGTATCTAGAAAACATGATGAATTTCGTATCCATATTTTCGTATCCATGAAAATGTGATGATTTTCGTATCCAGAAAATATGATGAATTTCGTAGCCATATTTTCGTATCCATAAAATATGGTGATTTTCGTATCCAAAAAATATAACAATATTCGTATCGATCATTTTTCATATTGGTTAACATTCGTATCGAACAACGTTCATATCGATACTCATATACAGTTCGTATCGATCCATCTGCGTCCATTTTGTATCAATACTCACATGCAGTTCGTATTAATCCATCTCTGTCCAATTCGTATCGATACTCACATGTAGTTCATATCGTTCTATCTACATCCAATTCGTATCCATACTCACATGCAGTTCGTATCGTTCCATCTGCATCCAATTCGTATCGATACTCACATGTAATTCGTATCGGTCCATCTCCGTCCAATTCGAATCGATTCTCACATGCAGCTCGTATCGATCCATCTGCGTCCAATTCGTATCGATACTCACATGCAGTTCGTATCGATCCATCTGCGTCCAATTCGTATCGATACTCACATGCGGTTCGTATCGCTCCATCTGCATCCAATTAGTATTGATACTCACATGCGGTTCGTATCGATCCAGCAGCGTCCAATTCGTATCGACAGTCACATGCAGTTCGTATCGATCCATCTGCGTCCAATTCATATCGATACTCACATGCAGTTCGTATCGTTCCATCTGCGTCCAATTCGTATCGATACTCACATGCAGTTCGTATCGTTCCATCTGCGTCCAATTCGTATCGATACTCACATGCAGTTCGTATCGTTCCATCTGCGTCCAATTCGTATCGATACTCACATGCAGTTCGTATCATTCCATCTGCGTCCAATACGTATCGATACTCACATGCAGTTCATATTGATCCATATGCGTCCAATTCATATCGATACTCACATGCAGTTCGTATCGATCCAGCAGTGTGCATTTCATATCGATCCTTATATATCACTTTGTATCGATCTAGTCGTGTGCATTTCGTATCGATGCTCGGACAACACTTCGCATTGTTCAAACGTTGCCGAGAATGATACGAAGTTTCAAAAAAAATTCGGTTACGATCCAAATTTCCAAACCCTAGCCGCAAAGCAGAGCGCCCGCATACCGCATTCAAAATTCAACTTAATAAAGGAACATCCTGATCATTCCATGACTAGACGGGGCGTAGAGGATTATAGTAGCAATTTTTGAGTTGTAATCAAGGTATGGGTAAAGAAATACTACTCAACCGTGCTCCCAAAGGCTGGAGAACCTGGCTAATACGCCAAGAAATAGAGTTGATTAATATATCATGCTTTGAAGGTGGATTGCAACTTTTCCCAATTGATCAGCTTTTAAACTCCTGAATTGACAACTATGGTACGATGGCGAATATGACGACTCCCCTACACTGTCTACTCTGCCAACTCAAAACATAGCAGGTCACCGCTGAACCATCTTCAAATGCCTGCATCTTAATCATACCGTGACTATATGACTAGAAGCATGACATACAACCGTAAGAGAACTTCCTTACTACCTTATACGTGCCTCCTTCCTGGTGAAAATTAGAAATAATCACCAATCTATGAGCCCATCTTAATCTACTCGCCATCCAATCAGCATTACCAACACCTTGAACATCATGCAATCGGGAATACATCATTCACCAGTATTGCAAGACCCGTAGCCATAAAATGGACCTAGTCATAATATGGAGAATCTTCCCCAGTGGATACTTATTCATTAAAACCATCCTACCTATAAAATTTCCAGTGAAAATTCAATGTGTTGACTACGTCAGTACACTATGAAAATACAACTCCCAACACTACCTCATGAAGTGAGAATGGCGAATGGACTGTACCAAGAGTGATGAAGGCCATCAAATGCAGATGTCTTCCCTCATTCCTCAAAGAACACTATCTATCATGGTTTGACATACCAGTTCTACTTCTCATATTGCTGAAGGGAATAAAGAAGCTGGCGGCCAATGAATTTATCCAAAGTACACAGCCAGTTGCTTCCAATACCCATAAATGGATTCATTACAAGAGCTTATTTCTAGACTTTGATAAGAGAACTGGTGGATAGCCGCCAACAAGTACACTAACATATCGTATCTAATATTGAGTTGATGAATCAGATGAAGGATCAACTTGGCGAGATAAGAAGGGAACCTACTCCATACTCTAGATCGAAAAACTCCGCTTCTTTAGATGGCTACCGTGGACGCCAATGCCATAAGGCTGCTCCGGAAAGGATAGATCTGACAATATATTCAAACCCCATAAAACGAAGGACTGGGAACCCCCGACCCCTATCAATCAAGAACTTTGATCAAACTGAACCATTTGCGTTAGACTCCAACTGTCAAGGGCTGGACCAAAGTGCAATAGCAAGCATACGACGCCGCTTCACTTATCAATGAAATTTAATCCGATCTCTCTTGAATTATTTCTATTTCAATTTCGTTTATGTTTCAAAATATGACCGACTTGAGTTAACTACTGGAAAATGATGCAGGTAACTGAGTACTTAAGGATGGGTGTAAAACAATCTCCGCAGACTATGATCAAATCGTTGAGGTATCATCATGACGAGCATGATTCAACCACTCATCAGCTGCTGTATGCATCTGACTTGGGGGCAGGGCATCGAAGCATAAGAGACTGACAAGGTCAGGACTCCAGTACAACGTGGATACTACCGTCCATCCACTCATCCACATATTCAATTTAATTGGAGATCTAAGAAAGACTTGAAGTGACATGTCCCATCCATGCAGTCCCCATCTCGTACTTGAAGCTCGCCAAAATACTTATCGTTCTTCTGATGCCCAGTAAGATCAAAACCACACCAGGGGTGGACATAATGTGATCATCTATATGTCTAATCCTGCATTAGACACTTGGGGTTATTTAAGAACACATGTTTAAAGTGGATATGATTTGACCATTCACTAACCGTTAGCATCTGTGGTTCCGCAAAACAATAATGCCTTAAAAGGATTTCATCAGGGGCCAACCCTCAATTTAAAATCCTCAACGACTGACTGCCTATTCACTAACCATAATGTGCCATCATTTTAACTCTCTTCCTCAGCTCAATCGGAAGAACGCAAAGTATAAAGTGGATATGACTTGTCCGTCCCCTCTCCAATTCTTGTCCCTGACTTAAGGGAAAATACACAGCTCAAAGTGGATGTAATTCGATCATCCTCTCCTCTCCTCGAGCTCAAATCTTGCCAGAACACTAATCTTACTCCTTAGACTTGGAGAAGCAGAATCCAAATGAATATGTACGTGATTCGACTGTCCATCAACTAAATCTTATCCTTCGTTGAGGGCGGATAAGTGGAAAGTGATCAAGATCCGACCAATCACTTATTAAGTGAAACTCGAGCCCGGGAGCCGATACACTTAAATCAAAAGGGATTAAAACACAATAATCCTATAACTAACTTAGGCTCCTAGAGTGCGAGCTAGAGTATAAACGTATGGACATGGGCCTAAGGAGGATGAATCCGTCCATCTAACGACTTCGCCCGTGTTCAACCTAAACTTGAGGAGGATGGATCAGTTCATCTAACGACCTCGCCTTCCATATTTACAACCCGAGGAGGATGAATCCGTCCATCTAACGACCGCACCCGTATTCAACCTAAACTCGAGGAGGATGGATCGGTCCATCTAATGACCTCACCTTCCATATTTACAAGCTCGAGGAGGGTGGATCCATCCATCTAACGACTTCGCTTACCTACACAAGGTAGATGTGATCCGACCATCCACAACCTTAATCGACGTCCTGTTCCAAGAGTGCGAATGGGATTCAAATGCCTAAACTGTAACGACCCACAAATCCGTACCCCTTAAGTCAACACTATTATCCATCAATAAACTCAAGATGTATGGAAATATGAACCATTTGGGTTAAAGAAGAAGAGGTAGAAGAAGAAAATAGAAAACAACATCAAAATCTAACCATCGCAGCGGAATAAAATATAATAGATAATCACAGATCTTTACACCAAAACAAATACTATATCTGTTTATACATACATCATCAGAGTACATCATCAGAGTTTCACATCAATAACATACAACTGGATACACAATAGAATAATAATCAAATACGGAAGTACGTATCGCTATCCAGCTCGTCTCCTGAGCTCCACAGCATCATATCCTGTAACCTATAATACTCGGTCTGACCCGAGCATTACAGTTAAATAACACCCGAGTCAGTCTGGAATACCAGCGTGAGAAATCACACTCAAATTGATTATAAAAGTTTCAAAAATCCTTTGAAACAAAAGCATCTCGTAAGACCACGCCACAAATAAACATGTTGGGTTTTTACCTTACGATAGCTAAAACATTTCTTACAAAATCCTTTGATATTATAGTAGGGTCTATATACAAATACTTATTAAAATAGCCGAAATTGCTACATTATTAAATTCCAGCTACTAGCCACAAAGTGGGTAATACAAACAAAACTCGTAAAGGGTGCGTAGGGAGAATGGATTTCCAACTAATGACCAGGCACTAGGGTACCACCTGTCACGGTACATGGCCTAGATCACAGTACCGAGGATCACTCCCAACCCCTGCAGCACAAGACCCGGACTATCCCTTACTGGATAATCCCGAGTAAGATCACCCCACGGTTGGGATCAGCAACCGCACTACTAAGCCTAAATAAAAAGGGACATTTAGACAGGGATGACCTTCCCCGAAAATGGGTGCTGCCCACCAAGCCTTGCTGCATATCCCCTGATTTTCAGTCATTCTCGGTTGATGAGGCTTGAGGCTAAGCATTACCTTTTTAGAACGTATCCCATAGAATGCTCATCGTCCACCCGACGATGTTCTGAAAGCATTCATCTATACAAATCCATCTCGGGTTCGAACGGAACAGAAGGCACTATTCCTACTACATCCATTTTGGAAATATCCTCAGGATTAGTAGCGACTAGCCCTTGCACTTCATTGCTCCATCTTCGAATCCAAACTCGTTTTCCCATGAAAACGTACAAACCTGATCGAAGTGGTTTTCGAGAAATAAATCCTGATCCTCGTCTCTTCGAAACGATTAGCGCATTTGGCCAATATTGATAGTCGGTTATTTAACTATCAATTAATATTCACAAACAACCATCAACCATAAGTAATTTCACCAAATTATTTATTATTCTCAAAATATCTTCGCAAGATATATTTCCACTTTCAACCCTTTTGAAACAGTTTCAAACTATCTTCCTTTTACAGAATAAATTTCCCAAATATTTTCTATTTCCACTGAAATCAACAAGCACAAAACTTTAGATTTTTAAAAAATTTAAAATGCTTTACTTTGAAATATACTTTAAAACATTTAAGTTAAAAACTACTTCAATAATTTGTTAAAAATACATGCTATATGAATATTTGAAAATAAGGTTACTTTATAAAATATAAAACTAGGTTTTCACTTTTTAAAATAAAATACTAAGTCATCTGTTAAATAATTACTATGATAATAGATCTGAAAATATTTACTTTAGAATTTAGATATTTAGAAATAGTAAATTCCTAAAACATGCTTTTTTAAACAACATTAAAACTTTTTATCATATATTTAAAAATTTACTTTGAACGTACTTGGCTATCCAGAGAAATATACTTCTCTTCACATTCTTCTTTAAATTTCCAATTTCAAACAGTTGAATAAATTTCGAAATTGATTTCCAATTTACTCCCTTTTATTCCAAAATCCGTTAATTTCAGATTTTATTCCTTAATTATGATTTAAAATACTTTTAACAAAAATTACCAATTTTAGATTTCTCAAATTACTTCTTAATCCTTTTAAATAAATTTAAACTTTAAATTTTAAAATAATTCTTTATTACTTTAAAATAATATCACTTAATTTTACAATTCATTAATTTCTGTTTGTTCAAAATCTTTTTTTTCTTTTCATACTCGAAGTTATTTATTAGTATTTTAATATCACTTCCATTTCTTTTCAATTCATTCTTAATTTATTCAAAATTTTTATAATTATTTCGCTTACAAATTCACTTCTTTTATTTTCTTTCCAAAATCCAAGTTATATATTTCTGGTAACTCATAATACCCAAATATATTCAATCAAACCATAACATTCAATATTCCAATATAATTCATCATAGAATATCAAATAATCACAATAGAGAATATTAATTAATTTAAATAAATGTTGAGGGATCTAGTTGTATCCCTCCTACCTGTTTTTCCTGCATCCATAGGCGTTAGCACAACATAAATACACATTCCACTTCGAGGTGGAATATCGTGGTATATGGGATTAATATAAATCATCCGCTATTATGCGGCGCATAGGGTCTCATCCGCTATATAATGAGGGAAATCAAACATTCCAAGATATACTATATACTACTATATATAAAATAACATACCAAATCCAATCAATCAATCAATTTTTTAAATTTAACCATTTAAATTAAAATTAAAATTCAGCTGAGTGAGATTAACTCACCTTTGCATTCGTTTGTCGTCCACTTCAATTCTGACTTGGTTCCAAGTTTATAACCTTGTATAAACATTACATATTATTTTTTTATCAGCAATCGAGTCAATTTGAATGATTAATTTCCATTTATATTTAATTAACTACACATTTTATTACCATTAATAGAATTTAATTTACTAATAATTTAGTTTAATCTAAACTAATAATTCCCCTTTAAAAATCTTTAGTAACTAAAATAAGTTAATAAAACAAGTTAGTTCACCTTAAAATGCCCTTTTTAAAAATTAAGTAGTAGGTTTACGGTATATATATATATCTTTTGTTCTTTTCTAATCTATAAATATTCATTAATTTAAATTAAACAAACTGATATACCTTACTGTATCTATGCTTTCTTATCTGTATATAATAAAGATAGTAATTTCTTAACTGTAAAAAATTTTCATTTTTATATTTATATAAACTGTTTTTAAACCATACGTATTTTCTTCCCAATTCTGAATATACATATTCAGTAAATTTGAAATAATAAACTAAGAAAACAGACAATACCTAATTGCCTCCAGACCAACGCGGCATCCACAATACCCAACCCTAACCGCGTCGGCTTGAACCCCGTTGACCCGGCCTCAAGCTGCTCCCTCACCGCCTTGTAGCGCTGCACTGACCATTAAAGGTCCTCGCGCCTTCACCCAGTACCACCACTCCAAATCACGCGTCAAAAGGCAAGGTCGAGCTCCCCCTCTCGTGCGAACGAGATAGCAGCTGTTCGACTCTCTATGGTGCCTTCGCGACCCGAACACGAGTCGATTTGGGTGAATAGGCGATTCATAATTGATTGACAATTTCGTACTCGACCTGCTCTGATTTCCTTAAAAAAAAGTTTGTTCTAGCAAAAGGAAATGTAACGACCCAACTTCCTATCTCCAGGAAGTCGCATCGCTAATAAGAAAGAAAAGGATAGAGAATAGAAAGAAAGAGAAGAAGAAGAAAACAACACATCGGAATCTAAACAGCGGAACGAATAAATTATATTAACAACATAAGTATTACATAGTATACAACATTATCAGAGTACACAGATAATACAACACATACTAGACAGTTATAAACACCTGTCTAGTATTTACAACATAATACAATCACATAGTCAATCACAGAACACACAACGGAATACTAATATCTAACGCAGAAGCCTCCTGCTCCATTGCTCCTCCAATATTCGTCAAAGCTAACCCGAATCCTAACCTGAATCCCTTGGCTACTCGTAAAAATTTGAGTACCCAAGAGTTTATGAAAAACAAAAATAAACTCTGGGTCAGACATGGGTCTGGTGTGAGTAACAGGTTAAAGTTGCTTAACTTTGAAAAACCTTTTAAAAGAAAGGTATCACGTAAGACTTCCCACACATAAACATGGAAAAGTTTTTACCTTACGCTAACCAAAACATTTGATAGGAAATCCGATGATATTATAATAGTGTCTAGGGTTTTCAAATAAATATGAAATAGCCGAAATTGTTACATCTATTAAATTCCAGCTACTAGCCACAAAAGTGGGTAATACAATCAAAACCGTTGGCACTTATTGGATTTTGGATTCCATACAATGGCAGGGCTACTGGATACCGCCCGTCATTGTACGTGGCCTAGATCACTGTACCGAGGAGCCACCCTAACTCACCTGCAACACAAGGCCGGACCCGTTCCTTACGGAACAGTTCCGAACAAGACAACCCCGGCAGTTGTCGCGAACCACTGCCCCACACAACCGAATATAAAGGGACTTCTAGACAGGGATCAATCTTGCTCTCCAGTGAGAGCTACCCACGAAGCCTTGCTGCACCTCCCATGTTTTAGCCATTCCCGGTTGATGAGGCTTGAGGTTACGATTACCTTTATAGGACACATCACTTAGAATGCTCATCGACCGCCTGACGATGTGCTGAAAGCATTCAATCCATACAAGTTCGTTCCAGGTTCGAACGAAACCGAAGGCACTATCTCGTTGCACTCATTATTGGAATCACCCTCAGAGTCAACGACCATAGCCCTTGCACTCTGATTCACCATCTCGAATCTATAAGCACTATTCCGTCAAACTCATTACGGAATCACCCACAGAGTTATACTGACGTATAGCCTCACCCACAGAGTTATACTGACGTATAGCCCTTACACCTCGAGTCTTCACTTGCTCCACTTAGATTCACGACCTAACGTTAATTGGAATCGATGTGGTTTTCGGATATCCAAATATGGAAACCCGATCCCGGTCTCATCGAAATCCAAAGCGTGTCTTTTAGGTCCAAGTTGTTTAAGTTTAAAACAATTCAATTTAAACTATCTATATACACACAGATAGATACTTCACATCATCATAATAGATAATCAACAATATTATCATAAACAAGTAATCATCACAAATTGATAATCTATATTATCATCATCAATAGATAACTCATATCACCATCACAATGCAACCAATGCATCCATAACACACATACTATTTATCTCATTTCTGAGATTCAAACCATTCAGGGCAAACCATATCATCCATTTATAAGCAAAGATCTATAATCACACCATCTATAATTAATTAAAATGAATTAAATTAATTACTTCTATCTCTAATTAATTTAAAATGAATTAAATTAATTACTTATTCTTTAATTAATTTAAAATGAATTAAATTAATTACTTCACCATTTAAAACTTGCTTACTTAACCATTAATTGATTACCAATCAATTAAATAATTATCCTCAAATTAATCACCTTAATTAATCACCCTTGATTAATTATCCCTTAATTACATTCAAGTAATTATCTTTAATTAATTTTACAAATTAATTATCCTTAACCAAAATCAGTAATTAACCTTTAATTACTTCATTAATTAATTAATTGTAATTAATTACATTAGTCCTTAATTAATTACATTAATTAATTAATTTCTTAATCACTTATCATTGATTAATTAATCCTAATTAATTAATCCTTAATTACATCATTAATTTTATTAATTAATGATTCTTAATTAAATTTAAATTAATTACTTATTTAAATTAATTACATTAAGTAATTAACCTTAATTAAACCATAATTATTAATCACTTTTGATTAATTACATCTAGTAATTAACTATCCTTAAGTACTTCCTTAATTACTACTAAATTAATTACATTTAATAATTAATTATATTTATTAATCATCCTAGATTAATCTCATTAGTAATTAATTACTCTTAATTAATTACATCACTTAATTATTTCAAATAACTCAATTAATAAATGCTTAAATTAATTACATTAAGTAATTAATTATTAATCACTTCACAAAGAAATTTCCTTCCATATTAATTACACAAAGTAATTAATTCAAAAACTCTTCCATACTTCAATAATTACCCCAGTAATTTACTTATCTTAATTATTTCTCTAAGTAATTATACTTCATTGATTACTTATCAATCAAATGATTATTCTAAACTAATTAAAGTTAGTTAATTAATTTAAACTAACCCAATTAATAAATTAATTTATTACAATGAGTAATTAATAACTTTAATTATTTCCATAAAGTAATCATACTTAATTAAGTTTCATAATTGATTATGTAAATTAATTAATCCAATTAATTATCAAAATTAATTACATTAATTAAATTAATAAAGAATCACAAGTTAATGATCTTCATTAACTTATTAACAAATTCTTAATTACCTTTCTTAAGTAATTAACTTAAATTAATTAATATTAATTACAAATTTAATTAACCTTAATTAATTTATTTCAAATCTTTAATTAATTAAATAAATTAATTAATTAAATTATTTAAATTACTAATTTTAATAAAACAAAGATCATTAAATCTTAAATTTACTTTAAAATAAACATTTCTTATTCATGATTACTTTATCATTAATAAAGTAACTTAAAACAATTTAACTCAAAATTGTTTTCAAATTATATTTTAAATTTTAAATTTAAATTGAAAACCAAACTTAATTTTATCAAAGTTTTAAAAACGTTCTAAAACCTTTAAACTTATACTAAAGAATTTCTCATATTATAAAGAAGTTTTAAGGAAATTTAAACTCATATTAAATTTTAAGATTCAAATCATTTTTAGAATATGTTTCAACAATTAAAACATTTTAAACATTTCAAAATTTTAAAAACTACTTTTATTTTCAAAAACAGGATTCAAATCTGTATCATATTTCCAGATTTAAACTTGTTTTTAAATCTTCTATTAAATCTAATGCTTTATTTTAAATTTCAGATTTATGTAAACCCCTTTTTAAAAATTGTTAAAACATTTTAATTTTAAAAGTTTGAATTAAATTTAAAAACTGGGATTCAAGCTCAGATTTAAAAACCCTACCTTTAAATTTAAGTTTAAAATTCTATTTAACACCTTGCATTCAGACTTTAAAACAATTTTGAATTGAAATGCAGGTTTTCAAAACCTGTAAACTCAGAAATTAAACCCGAGTTTCCTCTAACATTACTTCGGGTAAAACCATACTCTACTTCGAGTAAAATCTCGACTTACCCGAGTTAAATCGCGAGTCTCAAAACACAGCATTCCCAACAATTCCCCTGACACTCCTTCTTCACCGTGCATATGCACGGTGGCTGTAGCCACCTCCGGCCACCACAAAATCAACAAGCAAGACGTTGTTCATCCCTGGAACCCATTACGACCATCACAAACTCACCTCCCATTCAAAAACGAAATCGAGTTCCTCCTTCCAAATGCAAGCCTGGCAACAGTAATGGAAACATCACCACCAACCTGGAAAACCCTGGTTTCTCCATCCTCCATCCACCAGAATAGAAGCAACTCCGGTCTCCATCTCGTCAGTGGCCATACTCCTATCTCCCCAAAATTTAAGGCACTCGGTCACCTGTAGCTTCCATACCAATCTAATCAATGGGGTTCCTAAAAATTAGGTTTACAGTACAAAACCCAACATCCCTACCTCCTCGGTGATTTATCACCTTCTCCACTATTTTTCTCATCAACAATGATTACTCTACTATCACTAGAAGTAATCCCGATCCCCCAGATTACAAGGTTCATCAGAATTTCCAAAAACCCCAAAACAGTGCAATCCTTGATATGCACTACAATTCAACTTTTAGAATTTATGATTTAGAACTTAAAAATCCTATTTTTGAATTAGTATTCAATTTATAATCTTAAATAAAAGGATTACATTGTTGAATTTTTCTAAAAATTTAAAGCTTGCCTATTGTTTTTTTTCTTCCAGGGCAAAGATACAATTTATTTAACTTAAATAATATATTTTTTAAAGCTTCTTTATACTCAACAATTCAGATATCATCTGAATCTTAAATCCTAACATTTGCTTGTTTAAGAGAAAATTAATTTTTATTAAAAACTGTATTTCTGCAGTTAAGCACAAGTAGGAAAATTTACAAAGCACATACAGTTATCATTAGCATGCATATATACAATATGTATTTAAGATCATATACACAGGCAGATAAATCATCATGCAATTCATATAAACATGCACAAACATACATATTTAAGCAACAAACTTATTTTTAAATCTTTAAGAGTGTTACTCACCTGGAATTTATGAAACAGAGCACTGAATTTTGAAAAGCTTTTACTTCTTTGAATCTTTGATAAAACTTGAGTAGCTTGCTGTTAAAAACTTGTATGCAGGCTTGAAGGCCATTTGATGTAATGACCCAGGATTTTAATTAATTTAAATTTGAATATTTAATTAATTTTATATATTAAAAAGTGAATTTATAAGTCGAATAAATTTTATTTCGAATAATTGGATTTAATTGAATAATTAAATCGATAATTTAATATGTTAAATTATGGGAATACTTGAAAATTGGGTTAAATATGATTGAAAATGATTTGTAAAATTTTATTTTATCACGTTGGAGTTAGCACGATATTTTAGAACTTTTAAAATCGAATTAAAAGTTAATTTGTGAAAATTGAATATTTTAATATTTAATCGACTAGTGAAAATAGTCAATTTTTGAACAGTCTCAGAATTGGACGAGACCAGTTCCATTGGATCCGTAATAGTTAGTTATTACCGGATTTCAATTTTCGTGTCAATCAGAGTTATCGTTTGATCGTGGAAGCTCGAAACGCATCGAATTATTTTTAATTTTAATTTGGCATGTTAAAATAGCCATTTTTCAAAAAGTCTCGGATTTCGCCGAAACCAGTTTCATCGGATCTGTAATGTGATATTATTATATGGTTTAAAATTTCGTGTCAATTGGATTTACCGTTTGTCCGGTACAAATTAAAACGCCTAGAAAATCGTTTAAATCGGTTTAATTTAAATTGAACGTTTGTTGTCATAACTCGCACAGATGTCCGAATTAGCTTCCGAAACCTGTTCCATTGTGTCCGGAACGCGGGGTAAACCCCAGAAACGCCAGTTACGGCGCGTAAATCGGAATTCGGAATTTCCGGAATGAATAGTGTCGATTGATTTTCCTATAAATAGCCCACTATCTCAAAAAAATATAAACCTAACCCTAGCGCCGCCAGTAACTAAACCGAAGGCCGAAAATGCTCCTTTCTTCCTCCCTCCAAATCTTCAAATCCAAGCATTAATTCAACAATCTTCCAACATGAAAAATGTAGAGGGCATCGAGTTCTATCTAATCAACGGTTAAGATGTGCAATGGAGCTGTATTTTGTGAGATATATGGTCGCGTTCGTGTGCGTTTTGGGCACGAATTCCCACGCATAGAGAGGGCCGAGCTAGAGGTCCTTCCAGCCGAGCATGGTTCTCACGTAGGCGGTCAAGATGGCATCACTTGATCGGGGTAGCAGCTTGTGATTTGGGTGCAAAATCAAAACCCTAATATGTGTATATGGGTTCGGCCGTGTTTGGTTACCTGGAGAGTTACGCATTTGGGAAGAAACACTCATATGCGGCCTGGATTTGCTAATCACGAACGTGCGGCCCTGATTATTTTTGAGGTTTAATAAGAAAAGAAATTGTAATTTTAATTTTAATTTTAATTGTGTGATGTTTAAAATACGATATCTTTTTCATACGAGGTCGAAAACGCGCGAAACCAGTTGCGTTGGAATCGTATGGACGAGCACTACGCGATGAAATTGGATTGGAGTCGTTTGGAGTTAGTGAGAATTTCGGGTAAAATTAATTTTATTCGAAATAAATTGCTAAAACGGAAATTAAAATCAAGGTGAGAACTTCTCACTCAATCGAATCAGTTTCGATTTTATTTTAAATAGTTAGATTTAAAATATTTGAATGCATGTTTGAATGATGATTGTTATCTATTGATTGTTAAAATAGACATTATGCGCCGTTAGTAAGCGGATGTTATTTATTAAAAACATATACCGCGAATATTTCATAAACAGTGAAATTGGTATTATATATAATAACAATATATATATATTGGCATATGTATATATTGCAGTTATTGATTTTCCGCATTTGTATAGCGGATGAGACCCTATTGCGCCGTCTATTAAGCGGATAATATTTTAAATCCCATATACCGCGATAATTCCGTACTGGAGCGGAATTGGTATTGTGCTAATGTTTGTGGATGCAGGAAAACAGATTGGAGGGATCCAACTGGATTCCTCAACAGTATTTATTTGATTATGGATATTTTGATATTCGTTGATTATCATATTGATATATGATATCGTTGTAGTTGTGATTGACTATTTGGTGTGTAGCATCATTGGACCAAATTTTGGAATTTTAAAAGGATTTCAAAGTGATTTTTGAAAGTATACGTTTATAAAATATTTTTGAAATTGATCCATTATAAATAAATAAACGATATAAATTTTAATGTTATAAAAATTATATTTTTGAGAAATATAGTTAAAAACTGATTTTTGAAAATATGGGGTTAATGATTTTATAAAATAGTTAAAACGGGATTTCTAAATTTATTATAAAAAGCTTAGAATGAGGATTTATGAAATTTGATTATTTTATAAATCAAAATGGTGAAATTATAAAGGACTTTGAAGACGTTTTGAAATAGTAATATAAATTAATTTATATAAAAGATTGTAAATTGATATTTATAAATTAAAATATTGGAATTATAAAACGAGTTTTTATAAGTGTTAGAATGAATTGTGAATGAATTTCATAAATGAATGAAATTTATAGAATTATAAACAGTGAAGTATAAATGGAATTTTATAAGCAGTTGGTTTGTAAAATTTGTAAAGTAATTAAAGGAATATTTTTGGATAAATAATTGAATCTTATAAGTTATAAGATTCATAATTATGAAGTTCAAAGGAACGATTTTTGCAAACAAATAAATTATAAGTGTTTAACTTATAATATGAATTTTAGTATATAATTGAGTTATAATTGAAAATAGGTTAATAAAGGAGACTTATAAAGGAAGTTGTGGTAAAATAAATAGAAATGGAATTTATAAACGTTGTTTTATAAATTCGCAAACGACTTATTTTGATAAGTAAATTGTTGAAACCTATTAATGGGGTTATATTCACGTTTTTGACTGTGAATAATCCTTTAAAATAAAATGAATAAAAGGATGAAATTGATTAACGTAGTGCATTCACGTTTTTGAATAGTGAATAATATGTTGAAGAAATTGTTTTGAATGTGATGTTTTAAATAGAATTAAAACGATCTAACGATGTTTTAAAAGCATTAAGATTCGAAACCATAGATTTCAACATTTATTGTTGAAATATACGTTTTCGAGAAATAAAAGGAAATGGTGGACTATAACACTGTTGTTATAGTAAATGATTTCCGAAAGGAAATGTTTTGTATAGTATTGGGATTTATATATCTATTTTAATTTCGAATCCCTATACTAGTGATTTTGGGTTGTCGTAACGATGTTTTACGCAACATCCGTTTTGCCCAAATAAATATGGTTAAACGAATGATTTCCTTATAGAATGAAATATATACTAAATTTTGATTTAAGTATATTGAATATTTTCCAAGTGTTGAAAATAAATGGATTTGAGAATAACTTATTAAGTAAGTATGGAAATGTTTTCCAATATAAAGTGAATGTGTTGAGAATTTATCTTTTTGAAGATAAATTGAAAATGAATAATTGAAATCGTATATTCATAGATATTTCGAAATATAAATTCACTATGGAATTTATAAAAGCAAGTGGAATTTGTTAAAAATAAATATTGATTTATTTTTGAGATATTGAACTATATATCTTGTAAAGATATTTTTGGGAAATAAATAATTTGGAAAATTATTTGGAATCTGGTGATGTGTGCATATCCATTGATAGTTCAATAACCGACTATCAATATTTACCTTTGAAAGGTATTTGTTGTGATTTGCTGAATTTGAATGCTACACTTATTTTTAAATTATTGCGCTCGTTATTCGGATTACCCATTCCGAATAGTGATACGACGTAATGGATAGCATTGAAGATCGGTGTTGAAGACCCGGTATTTGTGAGAGCGATAGGATGACCTGTCGATTTACTCTGCACAGAGTTGCTCCGGTATTGAGTTCTCCATATGTGATGGGAAATTCGATCAGGATTGTGGATATTCGGATTGCAAGGACTTCTTTGTAAGTGCCTTCGGTTCTGTTCGAGCCCGGAACAGACTTGTATGGATTGTATGCCTGACGTTACAGATTGAGATATAAAGCAGATTTCTTTCAAATATATTTCTGTTGGTGGCGGAGAATTTATTCTTTTAGCTTAACACCCTTCTCTGAGACGTACGAGCTCAGAGGTTATGTAGTTGAAGGTTATCAGCGATATATTCCCAATTTGGTAATGTGACATGCTGAGTGTTGCTGTGAAATGATCATTGTGTTGATTATTTGTGATAGGATCATTTATTTGATCGTCTATCTTGGTGATCATTTCTATGATCATTTGTTGACCCAAAGCATGGCTTTTGTATAAAGTATGTTTTTGTGGACGTGACTTCGTCGAGCCTCACACCTCGGGAATGGTCAAAACAGGAAAGATGCAGCAAGGTTATGAGGGGTAGCGCCCTTTAGGATATGTGCATTTCCTTCTGGAAAAGGGTGGTATCATGGTATGGAGCCCAGATACTTACTCATGTTGAAAACACTTTATGATTGTGTGAATTGATTACGAGCGCTTGGTGAAAGGTCCCAAAGGACCGGGGGATGGCATATTCGGTCAGTTGTTACTCAGTTAGGGGTAACCCGGCTTTGTGTTGGCAGAGATCCGGTTTGGTTCTCGGGGATGTCCTTCCAGAGGCATTCTCATGTGGCAATGGGAAGTTCCTTGGCCTGATCATTCGTTGGAAATCCAAAGAAACAATACGATCTTGTACGGTATTAGTTGTATTACCTATCATTCACTTATGGTGGCGCCCCACTGTTTGGATGGTAGCTATAGTAGGCATAGTTCGGAATGTCTATTCTGGCTAAGATTTATATTCTACTTTCGAAATATTTTCCTACACTATGCACTAGTAATAATATCAAATGTTCTTTTTAAATGCGTATCAAGCATCTTTGACTATCATAAGGAGAAATCTCCTCCGATTCTGCGTTTGCATTGTGTGTGTGTGCGGGAGGCCTTATGGTAGTCTCATTTTTAAAAGCATTGCGAATTGACTTTAAAAATATTCCTCTATTTTGTTTTCAAAGATAAATAAACTGTTTTGAGTTCTCACACCAGTCACATGACTGACTCGGAGTTTATTGTTTTCCTTCCTAAACTCTGGGTGCCCACCAATTTCCACACGGGCAGTCAAGAGTTAAGGTTTATCAGGATATTCTGGATATTCAGGAGTTGCTGGAGGCAAGATGGATGGCATGGCGCATTACTAGTATATAGTATTTCTTTTCCGTTGTTTTTTGTTGTTGTTGTACACTCTGATGATATGATGTAATGAAATGTGATGTAATGTAATAACTGATATAGTTCTTTGTTTAAAGGTTATTCATTTATTTATTATATGTTGTTCCGCTGCGATTGTGAGATTCTGATGTTGTTCTGCTGTTTTCTATTCCGTTCTATTTTCTATTTTCTTTTCCCTCCATTTTCTATCTTTCCTCTCTTCTTCTGTCTCTTCTTCTTTCTTAAACCATAACATTTCGGGTTTCCGGCCTTCGATTTCTCAGCAGTCGATAAAGTGAGTATCGATGTTGAATTTTCGAAAGTCGAAAATTTTCGGGACGTTACATTTGGTATCAGAGCATATGGTTAAGCGACAACCATGGTTCTGTTGGGTATTACTCATTAGAGATAGAGTCAGAAGTACTCTAGAATGAGTTTGAGTGTAATAATATCTATGAGAGCGTATTTGTTAGTGAATATAAAATTGTTTTATATTGTGATGATTGGTTTGTTGAGTGGCATATGAACCTTCGTCAGCGTGGTCTCGACAACTATGCCGAAGGGGTTTCTAAACACTTAAATAGAACAATTTGGCACAATATTGTTTTAAAATGGGTAAATGAAATAATTTTACCTTGATTATATTTTATATATAAGGAATAATTTTTCAAAGTTATTAAAGTGTATATAAGTTGATTGTTTAGTTGTTTGAATAATCTAAGTAAAAGAATAATTGTATAAGCAAATGAATTATAAGAATTGAATTATAATTAAAGTAATTTACAATTGTGAAATAAACTTATATATATGAGAAGCGAAACTATATGAATATATTTATGAATATGAGTTATAAATAAAAATGAATTCAAAGTTAAATGGAAATTTACTTTAGAATTTAGAAGCTGAATTGATTTATAAGTTGGAATTTAAGTTAAGTAAAAACAAGTGATGTTTGTAAAATGGAAGTATAACTTAAGAGATGTTGAATGAAGTTGATATTGGTATCAAAGTAAATTAATATAGTTAAGTGATAAATGTGAAATTGAGTTATATAAATGAAATTCAACTTTAGAAATTGAATTGAATGAATGGATTGAATGAAAATCAATTTAATTGAACCAATTAAAAGTGATGGTGTTAAACCAAATTGAATGAATATAAGTAAAGGAATTTGGTTGAGATTAATATACATTGGTTGTTATTTGATGTTAGTTGATTGTATATAATTCATTAAGAATTAATGAAATTGGAAGCTAAAGTAATTGAAATTCAATTGGAAGTTAAATGAATCTTAAATAGAATTGAATTTGATTTGGAAGTGAACCAACTTGAATATGAATTAGTGAATATAAACTAATTGAGAATGAATGTTAGTAAAAACATCCACTATTAATGAATCAAATGTGATTAGATTGAAAACCTATTTCATTGAATATTAATGAGAATATGAATGAATATTTATTGGCTATGAATGATAGTTGGTTGATGGTTGAATATATATTGCTTTTATTGCATTTGCTATGTTGGCATATATAGTTATTATGTTGCTATATGTTGTATATTGATACTATTTTCTACATGCATGTTCTCATGTTGTTTGTTGAGTGATTAGTAGGTGCGGATCGCGTTTGCTTCGCATTTGGAGCTCGCTTTCGCGCTATCTTAGCCGTATATGCGTGCTAATAAAATATAAGGTACATATCTCGGATTACATACCGTACTTTTATACTTTTTCCCTGCGGGATGCCTCATTACTTGATGAGATGTATATTTGTGATATATATACTGTCATTTTTTTTCGGAACGAACCGCGCAAAGGAGACTATGGCGAATTTTTCCGAAAATTTAAGGCGTTAGAAATTTTTTTTTGAGAAAATTGGAAAATTTTGAAAACTTTAACTTTGATTTGGAATTGAAAGTTAAACAATAGTAGTTGTTTTTGAAAAGATAACTAAGTATGATTTGAAAACTTAGTAAAGTATTATAAGAAGTTTGACTATGAATTTTGGGAAAGTTAATAAATACTATAACTTTTCTTACTTGTTAATTTCGAGGACGAAATTCTTTTAAGGGGGGAAGATTGTAACGACCCAGGATTTTAATTAATTTAAATTTGAATATTTAATTAATTTTATATATTAAAAAGTGAATTTATAAGTCGAATAAATTTTATTTCGAATAATTGGATTTAATTGAATAATTAAATCGATAATTTAATATGTTAAATTATGGGAATAATTGAAAATTGGGTTAAATATGATTGAAAATGATTTGTAAAATTTTATTTTATCATGTTGGAGTTAGGATGATATTTTAGAACTTTTAAAATCGAATTAAATGTTAATTTGTGAAAATTGAATATTTTAATATTTAATCGACTAGTGAAAATAGTCAATTTTTGAACAGTCTCAGAATTGGACGAGACCACTTCCATTGGATCCGTAATAGTTAGTTATTACCGGATTTCAATTTTCGTGTCAATCGGAGTTATCGTTTGATCGTGGCAGGTCGAAACGCATCGAATTATTTTTAATTTTAATTTGGCGTGTTAAAATAGCCATTTTTCAAAAAGTCTCGGATTTCGACGAAACCAGTTTCATCGGATCCGTAATGTGATATTATTGTATGGTTTAAAATTTCGTGTCAATTGGATTTACCGTTTGTCCGGTACAAATTAAAACGCCTAGAAAATCGTTTAAATCGGTTTAATTTAAATTGAACGTTTGTTGCCATAACTCGCACAGATATCCGAATTAGCTTCCGAAACCTGTTCCATTGTGTCCGGAACGCGGGTAAACCCCAAAAACGCCAGTTACGGCGCGTAAATCGGAGTTCGGAATTTCCGGAATGAATAGTGTCGATTGATTTTCCTATAAATAGCCCACTATCATAAAAAAATAAAAAAAAATATAAACCTAACCCTAGCGCCGCCAGTAACTAAACCGAAGGCCGAAAATGCTCCTTTCTTCCTCCCTCCAAATCTTCAAATCCAAGCATTAATTCAACAATCTTCCAACATGAAAAATGTAGAGGGCATCGAGTTCTATCTAATCAACGGTTAAGATGTGAAATGGAGCTGTATTTTGTGAGATATATGGTCACGTTCGTGTGCGTTTTGGGCACGAATTCCCACGCATAGAGAGGGCCGAGCTCGAGGTCCTTCCAGCCGAGCATGGTTCTCGCGTAGGCGGTCAAGATGGCATCACTTGATCGGGGTAGCAGCTTGTGATTTGGGTGCAAAATCAAAACCCTAATATGTGTATATGGGTTCGGCCGTGTTTGGTTACCTGGAGAGTTACGCGTTTGGGAAGAAACACTCGTATGCGACCTGGATTTGCTAATCACGAACGTGCGGCCCTGATTATTTTGAGGTTTAATAAGAAAAGAAATTGTAATTTTAATTTTAATTTTAATTGTGTAATGTTTAAAATACGATATCTTTTTCATACGAGGTCGAAAACGCGCGAAACCAGTTGCGTTGGAATCGCATAGACGAGCACTACGCGATGAAATTGGATTGGAGTCGTTTGGAGTTAGTGAAAATTTCGGGTAAAATTAATTTTATTCGAAATAAATCGCTAAAACGGAAATTAAAATCAAGGTGAGAACTTCTCACTCAATCGAATCAGTTTCGATTTTATTTTAAATAGTTAGATTTAAAATATTTGAATGCATTTTTGAATGATGATTGTTATCTATTGATTGTTAAAATAGACATTATGCGCCGTTAGTAAGCGGATGTTATTTATTAAAAACATATACCGCGAATATTTCGTAAACAGTGAAATTGGTATTATATATAATAACAATATATATATATATATATATATATTAGCATATGTATATATTGCAGTTATTGATTTTCCGCATTTGTATAGCGGATGAGACCCTATTGCGCCGTCTATTAAGCGGATAATATTTTAAATCCCATATACCGCGATAATTCCGTACTGGCGCGGAATTGGTATTGTGCTAATGTTTGTGGATGCAGGAAAACAGGTTGGAGGGATCCAACTGGATTCCTCAACAGTATTTATTTGATTATGGATATTTTGATATTCGTTGATTATCATATTGATATATGATATCGTTGTAGTTGTGATTGACTATTTGGTGTGTAGCATCATTGGACCAAATTTTGGAATTTTAAAAGGATTTCAAAGTGATTTTTGAAAGTATACGTTTATAAAATATTTTTGGAATTGATCCATTATAAATAAATAAACGATATAAATTTTAATGTTATAAAAATTATATTTTTGAGAAATATAGTTAAAAAATGATTTTTGAAAATATGGGGTTAATGATTTTATAAAATAGTTAAAACGGGATTTCTGAATTTATTATAAAAAGCTTAGAATGAGGATTTATGAAATTTGATTATTTTATAAATCAAAATGGTGAAATTATAAAGGACTTTGAAGACGTTTTGAAATAGTAATATAAATTAATTTATATAAAAGATTGTAAATTGATATTTATAAATTAAAATATTGGAATTATAAAACGAGTTTTTATAAGTGTTAGAATGAATTGTGAATGAATTTCATAAATGAATGAAATTTAAAGAATTATAAACGGTGAAGTATAAATGGAATTTTATAAGCAGTTGGTTTGTAAAATTTGTAAAGTAATTAAAGGAATATTTTTGGATAAATAATTGAATCTTATAAGTTATAAGATTCATAATTATGAAGTTCAAAGGAACGATTTTTGCAAACAAATAAATTATAAGTGTTTAACTTATAATATGAATTTTAGTATATAATTGAGTTATAATTGAAAATAGGTTAATAAAGGAGACTTATAAAGGAAGTTGTGGTAAAATAAATAAAAATGGAATTTATAAACGTTGTTTTATAAATTCGCAAACGACTTATTTTGATAAGTAAATTGTTGAAACCTATTAATGGGGTTATATTCACGTTTTTGACTGTGAATAATCCTTTAAAATAAAATGAATAAAAGGATGAAATTGATTAACGTAGTGCATTCACGTTTTTGAATAGTGAATAATATGTTGAAGAAATTGTTTTGAATGTGATGTTTTAAATAGAATTAAAACGATCTAACGATGTTTTAAAAGCATTAAGATTCGAAACCATAGATTTCAACATTTATTGTTGAAATATACGTTTTCGAGAAATAGAAGGAAATGGTGGACTATAACACTGTTGTTATAGTAAATGATTTCCGAAAGGAAATGTTTTGTATAGTATTGGGATTTATATATCTATTTTAATTTCGAATCCCTATACTAGTGATTTTGGGTTGTCGTAACGATGTTTTACGCAACATCCGTTTTGCCCAAATAAATATGGTTAAACGAATGATTTCCTTATAGAATGAAATATATACTAAATTTTGATTTAAGTATATTGAATATTTTCCAAGTGTTGAAAATAAATGGATTTGAGAATAACTTATTAAGTAAGTATGGAAATGTTTTCCAATATAAAGTGAATGTGTTGAGAATTTATCTTTTTGAAGATAAATTGAAAATGAATAATTGAAATCGTATATTCATAGATATTTTGAAATATAAATTCACTATGGAATTTATAAAAGAAAGTGGAATTTGTTAAAAATAAATATTGATTTATTTTCGAGATATTGAACTATATATCTTGTAAAGATATTTTTGGGAAATAAATAATTTGGAAAATTATTTGGAATCTGGTGATGTGTGCATATCCATTGATAGTTCAATAACCGACTATCAATATTTACCTTTGAAAAGTATTTGTTGTGATTTGCTGAATTTGAATGCTACACTTATTTTTAAATTATTGCGCTCGTTATTCGGATTACCCATTCCGAATAGTGATACGACGTAATGGATAGCATTGAAGATCGGTGTTGAAGACCCGGTATTTGTGAGAGCGATAGGATGACCTGTCGATTTACTCTGCACCGAGTTGCTCCGGTATTGAGTTGTCCATATGTGATGGGAAATCCGATCAGGATTGTGGATATCCGGATTGCAAGGACTTCTTTGTAAGTGCCTTCGGTTCTGTTCGAACCCGGAACAGACTTGTATGGATTGTATGCCTGACGTTACAGATTGAGATATAAAGCAGATTTCTTTCAAATATATTTCTGTTGGTGGCGGAGAATTTATTCTTTTAGCTTAACACCCTTCTCTGAGACGTACGAGCTCAGAGGTTATGTTGTTGAAGGTTATCAGCGATATATTCCCAATTTGGTAATGTGACATGCTGAGTGTTGCTGTGAAATGATCATTGTGTTGATTATTTGTGATAGGATCATTTATTTGATCGTCTATCTTGGTGATCATTTCTATGATCATTTGTTGACCCAAAGCATGGCTTTTGTATAAAGTATGTTTTTGTGGACGTGACTTCGTCGAGCCTCACACCTCGGGAATGGTCAAAACAGGAAAGATGCAGCAAGGTTATGAGGGGTAGCGCCCTTTAGGATATGTGCATTTCCTTCTGGAAAAGGGTGGTATCATGGTATGGAGCCCAGATACTTACTCATGTTGAAAACACTTTATGATTGTGTGAATTGATTACGAGCGCTCGGTGAAAGGTCCCAAAGGACCGGGGGATGGCATGTTCGGTCAGTTGTTACTCAGTTAGGGGTAACCCGGCCTTGTGTTGGAAGAGATCCGGTTTGGTTCTCGGGGATGTCCTTCCAGAGGCATTCTCATGTGGCAATGGGAAGTTCCTTGGCCTGATCATTCGTTGGAAATCCAAAGAAACAATACGATCTTGTACGGTATTAGTTGTATTACCTATCATTCACTTATGGTGGCGCCCCACTGTTTGGATGGTAGCTATAGTAGGCATAGTTCGGAATGTCTATGCTGGCTAAGATTTATATTCTACTTTCGAAATATTTTCCTACACTATGCACTAGTAATAATATCAAATGTTCTTTTTAAATGCGTATCAAGCATCTTTGACTATCATAAGGAGAAATCTCCTCCGATTCTGCGTTTGCATTGTGTGTGTGTGCGGGAGGCCTTATGGTAGTCTCATTTTTAAAAGCATTGCGAATTGACTTTAGAAATATTCCTCTATTTTGTTTTCAAAGATAAATAAACTGTTTTGAGTTCTCACACCAGTCACATGACTGACTCGGAGTTTATTGTTTTCCTTCCTAAACTCTGGGTGCCCACCAATTTCCACACGGGCAGTCAATAGTTAAGGTTTATCAAGATATTCTGGATATTCAGGAGTTGCTGGAGGCAAGATGGATGGCATGGCGCATTACTAGTATATAGTATTTCTTTTCCGCTGTTTTTTGTTGTTGTTGTTGTACACTCTGATGATATGATGTAATGAAATGTGATGTAATGTAATAACTGATATAGTTCTTTGTTTAATGGTTATTCATTTATTTATTATATGTTGTTCCGCTGCGATTGTGAGATTCTGATGTTGTTCTGCTGTTTTCTATTCCGTTCTATTTTCTATTTTCTTTTCCCTCCATTTTCTATCTTTCCTCTCTTCTTCTGTCTCTTCTTCTTTCTTAAACCATAACATTTCGGGTTTCCGGCCTTCGATTTCTCGGCAGTCGATAAAGTGAGTATCGATGTTGAATTTTCGAAAGTCGAAAATTTTCGGGACGTTACATTTGAACTTTGAACTAGTTGTTAGCACTTGCATGCAGACATACTTGCTTACTGATTATAGATTCAAAAATGCAGAGGCCTTTAAATTTTCTTTTGAATGAATTTTTCAGTGCAGACTTTGATTTTGTTATTGAAAAGATTTCGGGTGCAGCCTTTAAATTTAACTTGCTTTAAAGACTCAGATTGGAAAGAAAATGCTTGCAGGTTGGTTTGAAATTTTGTTACAGTGAAGGAAAAATGATTTTTCAGAGGAACAGATTTGATTATGGATTTGATTCTCAGGTTTGAGAGTTTTCTGAAATAAATTGTTTCAGCTGAGATCTTTCTTTTCTTAGAAGAAAATGAACATTAGAAGAAAAATAAGGATGAAGAAAAAACATGTTTTATACAAGATAAAAATGATTTATTTAAAATATAAAAGAAAATCAAAATAAAAGACACTTGTCACAAACTTATATTATATGATAAGACATGTCTCATTAGTTGATTAAAATGTTAACATTTGTTTTATACTTTTGTTACTTAATATTTTTAATTTAAAGATAAATAAAAATCCTCTTTTCTTTATTTAAATACATATATAGTAGTTTCATTAATAAATGTATATATATTTCTTTTTAATGAAGTAAAACAATTTATAAAACATGAAAGCTCACTTACAAAATTCAAATATGGTTATTCATATATGTTTTATTCATTTGAATTTCAAAATGAATTCAAATTCAAATGCTATTTATATTTAAAATCCAATTTTAAAACTAATTTATATTAACATATTTAATTTGACTATAATAATTGTCTTTTAAAACATATCTACATTTATACATTTATTATTACTAGAAAATAACATATTTATTAATTTTAAATCATTTATAAAAGAAATCATAAATTTCTTATCTTATTTATCTTAATTAAAAGAATTAATATATAAAGAGTATCTTAAATTTTCATATAATTCCAAATTATAATTATTAAGCTATATTTAAAACAAATAAAATAAACTTTTATTTATCTTATTAAAATTTAAACTATATTTTAAAATACAATTATACAATTTAAAACAATTACTTTAAGTATTTTAAACAATTAGTTATTTATTAAATAAAATAATAATCTTCAAACTATCAAAATGAATATTAAAATTTAAAAACAATATTTTATTTGTTCATTTATCTAAAATCAATACTTATCTATCTATAATATATATAAAAATATATATACACATTATAAATAGGAAAACAATCTATTAGTTTTTAAAAGATAAAATTCATAAATTACACATTTATTTAATTGGATTATTAAATCAAGTTAATTTTTATTAAAATTTTATCAAATCAATTTAATTTTAGATACAGATTATTAAATTGATATTGCTAAAATTTCCGGGATATCACAGGAAATTAGGAAAAGGCATGATTTTGCTCGGCCGCATGTGTTGAAGGAGAAGAATCGATTTTAATTATATATTTTATTTTTAGGTCTGAAGTATCGGCCATGATTTTATTCTTTTATTTCTTCTAAACGATAAAGAAGCTGCTCGCGTGATAAAAGAAAATGAAGGGAACAAGATGTGATGTTGATCAGAAAGTGGCTTACAAAAGAAGGTTACAGTGACAGCAATAAGTTTAGATGTGAAAGAATACGGCTGAAAGTTGGCTCGTATAAATATTCAAATTAAATTCAAATTCAAACCGTTCCGATAAATGCAACTTAAAAGCTTGACCTCCTTTCGAGGCATGCCGCTAGGCCTTCCTAATGTTATATCCCTATTCTGAACGCAATGGAAAAGGTTTCGAGTCCTAATTCGATCATATGGGAAAGATAGCTTTCCGAATCGATTATTATCAATTAAATTTTCAGCGCGTTTATATATCGTACACTCACACAACAAATCCGATCAATACGAAATTTGAAATTCGATAATAATACAATATTACGGATCCAATGGAACTGGTTTCGTCGAATTCCGGGACTGTGCCTCGAAAGGATATTTTTGAATATGAATTTAAACGATATATTTTAAAAACTGAACAAATCACTATTAAATTCAATTTTAAAACTTCTATTATCTTCAATATTATCAATATAAATTCTTTAAATTATTTTTAACAGGCTACAAACTCTAGATTCAACATTTTGCCTAACTTCAAATTATTTAATTTAATAATTAAATTGCCGAATAAATGGTGATATTTGAATTCAAGTTAAAAATTAACTTTTAAATATTTACAATAAATTAAATATCCCCATTTCAAATGCTCAAAAATTTTGGGTCGTCACATTCCTTCCCCCTTAAAAGAATTTTGTCCCCGAAATTACTAGTTAGGAAGAATGGTCCAATACCCGTTTATCTTTCCCAAAACCAAACAATACCTAATAATTCAACATCCTGCCAATCTATTTTATTGTAAAAGACCCATTACCATTCTTACTAATTTCTCAACTCTCCCATTAGGTTCCTACTAATATCATATACCCAACCATTCAAATTTCAACTTAAAACCAAATTTTAAATTTTCGAAATTTCTGAAAATTTTCTAACTCCCTAAATTTTCGAAAATTTCGCCAGCGTCTCCTTTCCGCGGCTAGCTTGGTACAACTACAAAATGCCTCTACGGACCCACAGATTTCAAAAGAAAACAAAATCCAAGTGGCTAGATCAAAACCCCATCAAATTTCATATAGAATTTTAAACACATGCCCTTTTGTCGAGCAATTCAAATTTATCTTCTGAAATCAAACCAAAATTTTCTTTTCCCTTTATAATACCTGCATATGCTACTTAGCACTAATATCCAATCACAACTTTCAAAACATTTTATTGACTTCCTTACAAAATGCCAATATTTATTGATTTGAATATTAACTTAGAATATATTTGTAATATCAATTTCCAATTAATAATTCACCATTCCTTTCTTAAGTTTAGTATAATCATTTAATATGCTTCTTTATTTATTTTCACTTTACCACTTTAGTTTATATCTATTTCTATTCAAATTGGTTCTCCCATTTCAATATGAATTCAATTTATTTTCATTCTGAATATCAAATTTTATTTTCCCTTTATAACTGATTCATATCATTGTTTTAAATTAGTTTCGTTCCTTAATTTATTTCAATTTCCAATTTGAAATCGTTTTGTCGTTACCTAAAATTTTCCTAAAAGTTTTCAAAGATTCTTCTAACTCCCAAAATTTTTGAAATTTTTTGGCAGAGTCTCCTTTGTACGAGGAGCTTTTGCAATTTGACAAGAGATATAAATATATATACATCGACCTACCCGGTTGGAAAAACCAAAAATAGTTCATATTTCCTATTTTTATTGCGTAAGCGTACCTTTATTTAGCATTTAAAAGCAAGCGGTTTATTATTTAGCATTTAGCGTGACCAAAATCCTTCCAAACGGCCTTCAGATACCTGTACTTACTCAATTCAAACATATAAGTACTAAATATATGAAATTTATTAACATTTCACTTACTTTCAATAGCTAAAACATAAATTTCACATATAATTCATGTTATATAATTTCCATAAGCACATATAAGGTTCCGACACTTATTACAATTGCTTACAACCAATTTCCAAACCATTTCATTTGACTTAAGTGGTTTACAACTTACACTCTTATATTTGATTCATTCTAAGCAACACAAACTCATATTCATTCCAATTGATTTCAAAATCAGCCTATTTCACTTCTAATAACTCATAGAATTTTTATCTAATCCCGTTTACATCGAACGACCCATATTCTTATGCAATTCGACAATATTAATGTGAATAAATAATTACTTAAGCTTTATAACCATTTAAATTGATTCCAACTCAATTTACACTTGATTCCATCCCATTTTAATTTATTCACAATCCTTTCATTGCATTGTCTTTTATATCCAAAATGTTTGATTCCAAACCAATTTATTAACTCGACAACCAATATTAAATAACCATCTCACAATTACTTAAGTTATTTATTTTCTTCAAACTATTCCAGCCAATTACTTAATTTTATTTTATTGAACCAACTTCCATTTAAATCTTTGATTTGATGTTCCGTTGATCAAATCCTAACCATTTTACTAATTTATTTGATTAGTTTATTCTTTTATCCATTTTTTAATTTTAGTTTACATTAACAATTCATTATCGAATTTATTGGTAATAAGGTCATTCAATTTATGCTTGAATTGGATTTGTTTACAACTCACACCAAATCTATTTTAATCCAATTCAATACTTACTTGGTTTACATTTATTTATTCATGTAAAACTTTATTCCATTTAATACTATTTATAGCTCAACTGAATTCATTTCAATTCAATTTTATTTAGCTTAACTCTAGTTAAATCCTATTACATACCATTCCTTTGAATTTTGCTAAGCAAGGACTTAATTCCATTTAATATCATTCCAATATCCAATTTCAGTTCATTTACTTACAATTATAAATTCATTTGTTCATTCTCAAATTCATTTTCAACCAATAAATTTTATTTCCAAACATTAATTTTTTTTAGTCCGTTTGAACTAATTCCGCTCTTTATTTTACACAATTTTAAATCAAACATTATCCAATATTCAATTTCATTTCATTTGCATACCATATTGATTAATCAGTTACTTATTAATTTTAATCTTAAAACATTGTTTATTTAGTCCAACTTGACTAATTTTAATTTTTTTTTCTTACATGTTTGAACTCATTTCTAAAATGTTCAACATTCAATTTTGAAAACATATATATCTAACCAAACTATTCCTTTGCATTTTCAAAGTCAAACCAAATTTCACAAACAAACAGTAATCCCCAAAATATCCAGGTAGCAATGCCCATCTTGGAAACTCGAAAATAAACATTGATGATGTCGCAATCATCACCGAATTATTTTCCAGCGGCCGTAAAGAGTTCAATGCTTTTATCTCTTTTAAAACCCTTCAAATATTTTTAAATTCCAAATCTCTCTAGATTTCAAATCTGATTCAAAAATATTTCTCAAACATATATTATTTTTCCCAAGCCTTTGAGAATCATTTTCAAATTCAAAGGAATTCAAATTTCCAAATTTGCAAATTCTAAATCCTTTAAATTTGTATCCAAACATTACTTTGGAATTTTATCTTATTTTGATTATTAATCAACCCATAATTCACATTTATTGTTCACATTGACAATCTCATTTGTATATGAATATATTCCTTAGTTTTTTATTATGGTTTCAATATCTTATTCAATTATAAATCACATTTACAAATCCCATTTATTTATTAATTTATTCCTTCATCTTTGGTTATTATTTCAATTTCTTATTCAATTCTCATACAACAATGATAATAATTTAATATTACCACTTTCTAACAACCAAGCATCCATATATAACTATAATAATTTATGAAAAATCATTTCTTTTATATACAAAAATAATTTTGGAAAAAATTATTTCATTTACCCTATTTAAAACAATACTGTGTCGGTTTATCTTGTTTAAGAGTTTAGAAACTCTTATCGATAACATAGCGTCCCACACATCGACCAGAATCCATAAACACTCAACAGATAAGGCAACACAATATAAAACAAATTTTATATTCACTAAAAAATACGCGCTCATATTTATTAATAGGCTCAAGCTCATTATAGAGTACTACGGACTCTATTTAATGAGTAATTCCCACCAAAGCCAAGGTTATCACCAACCTTTGCTCTGATGCCAAGTGTAACAACCCGCAAATCTGTACCCCTTAAGTCAACACTATTCTCCATCAATAAACTCAAGATGTACGGAAATACTAACCATTTGGGTTAAAGAAGAAGAGGTAGAAGAAGAAAATAGAAAACAACAACAGAATCTAACCATCGCAGCGGAACAAAAAATAATAGGTAATCACAGATCTTTACACCAAAAGAAATACTATATCTATTTATACATACATCATCAGAGTACATCATCAGAGTTTCACATCAATAACATACAACTGGATACACAACGGAACAATAATCAAATACAGAAGTACGTATCGCCATCGAGGTCGTCTCCTGAGCTCCACAGCATCATATCCTGTAACCTATAATACTCGGTCTGACCCGAGCATTACAGTTAAATAACACCCGAGTCAGTCTGGAATACCAGCGTGAGAAATCACACTCAAATTGATTACTAAAGTTTCAAAAATCCTTTGAAAACAAAAGCATCTCGTAAGACCACACCACAAATAAACATGTCGGGTTTTTACCTTATGATAGCTAAAACATTTCTTATAAAATCCTCTGATATTTTAGTAGGGTATATATACAAATACTTACTAAAATAACCGAAATTGTTACATTATTAAATTCCAGCTACTAGCCACAAAGTGGATAATACAAACAAAACTCGTAAAGGGCGCGTTGGGAGAATGGATTTCCAACTATTGGCTAGGGCACTGGGTACCACCTGTCACGATACGTGGCCTAGATCACAGTACCGAGGATCACTCCCGACCCCCTGCAACACAAGACCCAAACTATCCCTTACTGGATAATCCCGAGTAAGATAACCCCATGGTTGGGATCAGCAACCGTACCACTAAGCCAAAATAAAAAGGGACGTCTAGACAGGGATGACCTTCCCCGGAAATGGGTGCTGCCCACCAAGCCTTGCTGCATAACCCCTGATTTTCAGTCATTCCCGGTTGATGAGGCTTGAGGCTAAGCGTTACCTTTTTAGAACATATCCCTTAGAATGCTCATCGTTCACCCGACGATGTTCTGAAAGCATTCATCCATACAAGTCCGTCCCAGGTTCGAACGGAACCGATGGCACTATTCCTACTACATCCATTTTGGAAATATCCTCAGGATTAGTAGCGACTAGCCCTTGCACTTCACTGCTCCATCTTCGAATCCAAACTCATTTTTCCTTGAAAACGTACAAATCGAATCGAAGTGGTTTTCAAGAAATAAATCCCGATCCCTGTCTCTTCGAAACGATCAGCGCATTTGGCAAATATTGATAGTCGGTTATTTAACTATCAATTATTATTCACAAACAACCATCAAGCATAAATAATTTCACCAAATTATTTATTATTCTCAAAATATCTTCGCAAGATATATTTTCGCTTTCAACCCTTTTGAAACAGTTTCAAACTATCTTCCTTTTACAGAATAAATTTCCCAAATATTTTCTATTTCCACTGAAATCACCAAGCATAAAACTTTAGTTTTTTAAAATAATTTAAAACGCTTTACTGTGAAATATACTTTAAAACATTTAAGTTAAAAACTACTTCAATAATTTGTTAAAAATACATGCTATATGAATATTTGAAAATAAGGTTACTTTATAAAATATAAAATAGGTTTTCACTTTTTAAACAAAATACTAAGTTACCTTTTAAATAATTACTACGATAATAGAATTGAAAAATATTTACTTTAGAATTTAGATATTTAGAAATAATAAATTCCTAAAACATGCTTTTTTAAACAACATTAAAACTTTTTATCTTATATTTAAAAATTTACTTTGAACGTACTTGGCTATCCAGAGAAATATACTTCTCTTCACATTCTTCTTTAAATTTCCAATTTCAAACACTTGAATCAATTTCCAAATTGATTTCCAATTTACTCCCTTTTATTCCAAAATACATTAATTTCAGATTTTATTCCTTAATTATGATTTAAAATACTTTTAACTGAAAATACCAATTTTAGATTTCTCAAATTACTTCTTAATCCTTTTATATAAATTTAAACTTTAAATTTTGAAATCATTCTTTATTCCTTTAAAATAATATCACTTAATTTTACAATTCATTAATTTCTGTTTATTCAAATTCTTTTTTCTTTTCTTTTCATACTCGAAGTTATTTATTAGAATTTTAATATCACTTCCATTTCTTTTCAATTCATTCTTAATTTATTCAAATTTTCTATAATTATTTCGCTTAAAAATTCACTTCATTTATTTTCTTTCCAAAATCCAATTTATATATTTTTGGTAACTCATTATACCCAAATATATTCAATCAAACCATAGCATTCATATTCCAATATAATTCATCATAGAATATCAAATAATCACAACAGAGAATATTAAATAATTTAAATAAATGTTGAGGGATCCAGTTGGATCCCTCCAACCTGTTTTCCTGCATCCATAAACGTTAGCACAACATAAATACCAATTGCACTTCGAGGTGGAATATCGCAATATATGGAATTAATATAAATCATCTGCTATTATGTGGCGCATAGGGTCTCATCCGCTATATAATGCGGGATATCAAACATTCCAATATATACTATATACTACTATATATAATATAACACACCAAATCCAATCAATCAATCAATTATTTAGATTTAACCATTTAAATTAAAATTAAAATTCAGCTGAGTGATATTAACTCACCTTTGCATTCATTTGTAGTCAACTTCAATTCTGACTTGGTTCCCAGTTTATAACCTTGTATAAACATTACATATTATTTTTTTATCAACATTCGAGTCAATTTGAATGATTAAATTTCCATTTATATTTAATTAACTACACATTTTATTACCATTAACAGAATTTAATTTACTAATAACTTAATTTAATCTAAACTAATAATTCCCCTTTAAAAATCTTTAGTAACTAAAATAAGTTAACAAAACAAGTTAGTTTACCTTAAAAGTACCCTTTTTAAAAATTAAGCAGCAGGTTTACGGTATATATATATATATATATATATATATATATATATATATCTTTTGCTCTTATCTAATCTATAAATATTCATTAATTTAAATTAAACAAACTGATAAACCTTACTGTATCTATACTTACTTATCTGTATATAATAAAGATTGTAATTTCTTAACTGTAAAACTTTTTCATTTTTATATTTATATAAACCGTTTTTATACTATACGTATTTTCTTCCTAAATCTAAATATACATATTCAGTAAATTTGAAATAATAAACTGATAAAACAGACAATACCTAATTGCCTCCAGACCAACGCGGCATCCACGAAACCCAACCCTAATCACACCGGCTTGAACCCCGCTAACTCGGCCTCGAGCTGCTCCCTCACCGCCTTGTACCACTGCACTGACCATTAAGGGTCCTTGCGCCTTCACCCAGTATCACCACTCCAAATCGCTCGTCAAAAGGCGAGGTCGAGCTCCCCCTCTCGTGCGAACGAGATAGCCACTGTTCGACTCTCCATGGTGCCTTCGCGACCCGAACACGAGTCGATTTGGGTGAATAGGCGATTCAAAATTGATTGACAATTTCGTACTCGACCTGCTCTGATTTCCTTTAAAAAAAAGTTTGTTCGAGCAAAAGGAAATTGGGAAAAGGCATGATTTTTCTCGGCCGTATGTGTTGAAAGAGAAGAATCGTTTTTATTATTTATTTTATTTTTAGGTCTGAAGTATCGACCATGATTCTATTCTTTTATTTCTTCTTAACGATAAAGAAGCTGCTCGCGTGATAAAAGAAAACGAAGGGAACAAGATGTGGTGTCGATCAGAAAGTGGCTTGCAAAAGAAGGTTACAGTGACAGCAAAAAGTTTAGATGTGAAAGAATACGGCTGAAAGTTGGCTAGTATATATATTCAAATTAATTTCAAATTCAAACCGTTCCGATAAATGCAACTTAAAAGCTTGACCTCCTATCGAGGCATGCCGTTAGGCATTTCTAACGTTATATCCCTATTCTGAACGCAATGGAAAAAGTTTCGAGTCCTAATTCGATCGTATGGGAAAGATAGCTTTCCGAATCGATTATTATCAATTAAATTTTCAGCGCGTTTATATATCGTACGCTCACACAACAACTCCGATCAATACGAAATTTGAAATCCGATAATAATACAATATTATGGATCCATTTCGTCGAATTCCGAGAGTGTGCCTTAGAAGGCTATTTTTAAATATCAATTTAAATGATATATTTTCAAAACTGAACAAGTCGCTGTTAAATTCAATTTTAAAACTTCTATTATCTTCAATATTATCAGTATAAATTTTATATGCCTTCAAATTATTTTTAGCAGGCTTAAAACTCTAGATTCAACATTTTACCCAACTTCAAATTATTTAATTTAATAATTAAATTACCGAATAAATGGTGATATTCGAATTCAAGTTAAAAATTAACTTTTAAATATATAAAATAAATTAAATATCCCCATTTCAAATGCTTAAAAATTCCGGGTCGTCACATTTAAACAGACGTGACTGACCGTCTGCCAGCCAACTCCAGATTCCTAAAGTGTGAACTGGAGTATAAACATCAAATAACACCAGATTCCCAGAGTGTGAACTGGAGTATAAAAATCAACTAACTCTAAGTATCAGAGCGTGGACTGGAGTATAAACAAAAAAGGTTGTGACTGACCGCCCATCAACTAACTCCAGATTCCCAGAGTGCGAAACGTAGCATATATATTAACTAAATCTATGTCCCCAGAGCGTGGACTGGAGTATAAAAACTACAGTGGTGTGACTGACCACCCACCGACTAACTCCCGATTCCCAGAGTGCGAACTAGAGTATAAACATTAACTAACTCTAAGTCCCCAAAGCACGAACTGGAATATAAACGCTAAATGGGTGTGAGTGACCACCCGTCAACCAACTCTAGATTCCCAGAGTGCGAGCTGGAGTATAAACAACAAAACAGGTGCGACCAACCACCCATAAAACAAATTAAGTCCCCGGAGTGCGGACTTGATCCTAAAATACCAAATAGGTGTGACTGACCACCCGTCAACTAACTACTGATTCCCAGAGTGTGAACTGGATTATAAACATTCGCTAACTCTAGTCCCGAGAGCACAGACTGGAGTATAAAGACCTAATGGGTGTGGCAAATCACCCATCAACCAACTCCGGTCCTCAAAGCATGGATTGGAATATAAATACCAAAAAGGATGCGATTTTGACTGTCCATCTATCAACTTTAATTCCTCAGCAAGTTCTGTAGTACAAAAAGCGGATGTGGTTTGACCACTTGCTTTCCAACTCTTCCCTTGACATGGAGGCACACTTATCATAAAAAATCGGATGCGATCCGACCATCTAGCACTAAGCGGACATGACATGACCGTCCATGCATCAACTCTTGTCCCCAGCATGGGACACATAATATAATTTTATAGGGATGCACTGCAACCTACAAGACAAAATTTCTTCCTTGATTTGACAGTGAGACACAGATTCACAAAATGGATCTAGCTGAACGTCCTATTCTAAATGGATGTGATTACTCATCTTACCGCAAATGAACGTGACACGGTCGTTCATCCGCTAGCTCTCGCCTACGATCCGATGGGTTGTGCATGCAACATGGATGGATGTGACCCAACCATCCGCCAATAAATTCCTTCCTACAGTTCAGTGCGAGAAGCATCAAATTAAAGTTATTGTAATGTGACCGACCACACTTCGACTTTTGTCCTTGACTGGAGGCAGAGGAATTGACCGAGGAAAATGCGGTTCGCGTTTTCTATAAAATCTTAGTCCCCACAGTGTGGACAGGGGTATAAACATCAAATAGGTGTGATGAATGGCCCTTCAGCTGACTTTGACCCACAACATGCGACTACAAGTATAGACAGACGAATGAATGTGATTCGACCATTCATTCACTAACTCTGACCTAAACTCGACATGAGGGGAATAAACTCGCTACAGATGCAAATAAACCATCCACAAACTCACTCTTCTAACCTAAGGCAGGGGGTAGAGGCATAAATCACTGAAAGAAAAGAAAGGTGGCTCGCTACATCTCCAGCTCAACATCCTTTACAACTTAAGGCAACGACTACAAGGAGGCCTTAATGTTAACCAATCATAATGATGCCCGAAGTTACAAGCAACAAATTATATCGTACCGCCGGATTGAAGGGAAATATCGATCTGCACCTTTCATATCATACCATTTGATCGACAGGAAATAAGGTTCAAGCATTCAACATCATGCCATTGAATCGACGGTCAATACCGATCCTCTTCGACAACAAATCGATATGACTCGAACGTCCATCGAATACTTTGGACCAACAGAGCATGGATAGAAGAATAAACCACGAATGAGTATGACTTGACGATTCGTCCTCCGTCGCCTTCCTTCGATCCATTAGGAAGAGCATGAGACTGGATGAGCATGACATGATTGCATTTGAGCTGACTTTATCCCTACTTATGACGGGAGAATGTAAACCAAAATGAATGAAATTGATCGCCCAACTCTAAAACAATGCAATGCGACCATTCATTCTTTGACTGTTACCACGATCCAACTAAACGAGCAATTCACACAAATGCAACCTAAATGTCCACATACCGATTGTTACCCTCGATTCAACAAAGGAAGCATCAATCCTGCATTGGATCCGACTGGACGATTCATACTTCAGTTTTTGCCCAGAGTATGACGACATAAGCAACAAAGTGAATGTCGTCGAGGCAACAAAGTATTCTGCCTAGAGGAAAGAACTAGGACGGAATGCAGGATAAGGCACAACTCAGCCTTCCATCGGTTAACTCGATCCCATGGATCAACGGGATAGAATGCGAAATTGAAGTGAACATTATCTACCTTGCCATTTATCGAGATATTACCTAGACTTGGGACATGCACGATAAATAAGATGAATATAATTTGATCATTCGTCAAACTACTCTAGCTCTTACAGCTTGGACTACCATATAAACACTGCAGAAGCTAGGCTCGATCATTCACACAATACATCCATCAACCCAAGACTGGGGGCATGAGTGTGATCATCCAGGAGCTGGATACGACTACTCAATCCTAAAGCTCATGCCTAGTATTTATAAAGAATTGATGTTAGGACCAAAAGGATGCTTAGGGATAGAATCATCAGATGACGCCCGGACTTATAGGCAACTGATCATCATTCTGACTCTTTCGATGAGCAATGGATCGCGAGTATATTAAATGAAAAGTGCATTGCTTGGAAACACAAGTAGATTACTATGCTGCAGCACGCGATACAAGGTTAAACTCTACCGAGCCTTTGATTTGACGCCCATACAAGCTTGATCATTTACCATTGGAAATAAGCACTTGAAGCGCCTACAACCCATCATGAGTATTGTAGATCAGATCACAACTTAGTGCAATGATGATGAAAGATTTAACTGCTTTTCTCCAGGTGAATTTGATATGTTCGCTTGGATTCAATCTTATATATATATATATATATATGTGGACTATCACCAACCATTGAGAGCCCCGCATTAAATGTCAACTCGAGGCATATCTCAGTGAATAAAAATGAAGCGAAGTAAATCTAGAAAGATCTGTTGCACTTAAGGAGGAGGCGAATCTGCTCAAAACCAATAGGTTTATACATGATGTCCTCTACCTAAAATGAGTATCCAATCCTCTACTTATAAGAGAAACAAATAGAGAGTGGCGGACGTACGCCGACTACCCAGATTTGCACGAGGCATGGCAAAGCATAGATTTCCACTTGCAATGATCAACTAACTAATAGACTCGAGCATCAAACATGAATTAATCTCATCCACGGATGCAAACTCCATATAAAATGAGATAGTGAAACATGTCCCAGACAAGGAATACAATTGTTTCATTACTGACTCGGGCCTACAATGCTATGCTACATTCCTTGGATTCAAACTTGAGAACGCTTATGCTACTTAACAAAGGACGATTAACAGATCATTCAAAAATCAGGTCAGCCGATCGATGAATGTATATGTAGTTAATATGCTCTTGAGATCACGACCATCGAATGACCACATCAATGACTTGGCAAAGATATTCGGTGCCCTCCAACAACTGTAAAATGAAACTTGATCCTTTGAAATGCTCTTTTAGCATAAGAAGAATTCTTGGATTTTGTCATCAATTGTCGTAGCATTGTAGCTAATGTCAGAAAATTATAATGATTAGAGTCATCCATGTACCGAGGAAACCAAGCAGCTCTGATAGATCGCTCAGAGAGACCTCCCATTTTACCTAAGTCGTTGGATCATGAAGATCTATACCTCAATTGTGTCATGTCAACACACGCCACAAGCATCGCAATGCTATCTGAAGAGAAACTAATCCAAAGACCAGTATATGTTGAAAGCTAGCTATTGACAAGCTTACCCCGTTAACATCTATATCGACCAGCCATTATGGTAGGTCCTGTGGCAACCTTAGATGTCCGGAAGGTTACTCAAATGAAATATCGAGCTAAGCCAATTTGATATCACTTTTCTCTCAGAGATTTATCCGTGGTCAAACATTGGCATACTTCATATGCTAATTCACCGCATCATACGATTATCTGAAGAACAGTGGAAAGCCGTCCAACCAATGGAGAACATACATAGATGGAACTTCCGATAATCGGCTTTCTAATGTCGAAGTTCGGTTAATGACTCTTGAGGAATGATCGATCTACTACGCCCTGAAACTCAACTTCCCTACAACAAATAACAAAGCTAAGTATGAAGCCTTGGTCACCATGCTCAGACTTGCAAGAAGACTAGGAATGGAAACTTTACATATCTTATACGATTTCTGGTTAGTGGTATGCTAAGTCAAGGAAGAATATTTGACTAGGGGGAAACGTCTTGCTCTTTATCTCAGATGGATCCTAGAGCTACTAGCCGACTTCAAGTATTACACCACTGCACAAATCCTCAAAGGAAAAAACAAAAAGGCCGGATCATTGGCCAAGCTAGTCAGTTCTGGGAATGCGCGGCAAAAAGACTATGCCCCGGTTAAAATACTTATTATTCCAAGCATTGACATATGAAAATTAACTTGATTTTATAGATGGATCTAGAAAAGGGGTCATGGATGACTCCTATCAAAGACTATCTACTATGCGGAATTCTTCTTGAATAGAGGAATGAGAGATGGCATATCCTTCACGAAGCATCACTGCATGATTATGTCTAGATCGTTCGACTCATCGACACAAACCATTACTCTTGTATCCATCAATCCGAGACCCAATATTACGTATCCATCGATATAAAGCATACATTCAAACATCTTAAATCCATCCAGGAGAGGATCAATACAAAGGAAGGACTTAAAAAAACCATCGAACCTTGTTACAACTCGAATTTCACTTCGATCCAGAAGAGGATTGATATGAAACTCAATCCAAACAAAAACTAAAGAACTTGATAACAACCTGTAAACGTGGGAACATGAACAGGAGTCAGGTTAACATATGTGCATGTATGCCAAACTAACATTCAATTTTTGAAGTTAACAGGAATTAAATGCTTACCTAGTGATGATCAGAACGATGAACAACAAATTGCTAGTGCTCAACACTCAGTTACAACAAAACACTACATGATCATTGACAATCAACAGTTTGACATCTACATCACTTAAGATCAATCAAAGGTAACATCTTTTGACGAAAAGATAGCAACTACTCAACGAATCAGATTAAACTTTTTCAGAATGAAGGATGCAGCTTTTCAAACCACGTCATGTTCACACAAAACGTACTTTGGGAGGCAAATGTTATCCCACCTTTTGGCAAGACCATGATAGCAAGAACTTGACAAGAAACCAAGGATAGTTCGTCTTGGAGATCGTTAATACATAGGTCAACTATGGATATCGGTAAATCTTGTCCGAGTCTGGATCAAGCTATAATTAATGTGGCAGGACCAACAAAGCTATGATAGCCGACATTCCAAATTTCAAGTCAATCGGAGTTCGTATGCTCAAGATATTATTCGATCACGGTTGAGAAATCCAAACTTGTATCGATCATAACTCGAGATCTACAAGTCCATATGCCACCAAATTTTCACATGAGCTTGACTACAACGTCAAGAATGTACTAGATAAATTTCAACCAAAAAGGATCAATTCTTGATTGATATGAATTCCATTCGTATCGCTCCTAGATCGAGTCGAAAGCACCTGAACTCGATCCCGTAGGCCCATCCACATGAGAGAAGAAGTCCCTCAAGATCTGGGCGAGATATTTTCAGCCAATGCCTATAAATAGCGGCCATATGCATCCAGAAAAGGAATTTTTGGTCCCCTCTACGATGAAACTCTACCGAAATCATTATCAAACTTTAGTTGTACTATTGTAATCTTTCGTAGTCAACGTGTAAAGTTCAATAAACATCAGTCATTTCATAGTGGACGTAGGCAATTTGCCGAACCACTCTAAATCCGTGTGTTTCTGTGCATTTTCTTATATGTTTATTGGTGTATTTGTTAGTTCTGCTTCATTTTACATTTATTCTCTTCGTTTTATCTCTTCAAACACATCGGAAGAGTGTTGTGCCCAATTTTGGTACAAACAATAATAATCTTAAATATAGAGGAAATGTAAAGGCCCGCAAATCAGTACTCCTTTGAACTAACAAAATTCCACCACAGTTCAGTTCAAAGTGGCACAAATGTACGAGTCTTTGGGTAAAAGAAGAAAGAGGTAGAAGAAGAAGAACAAAAACAACATCAGAATCTCACATCACAGCGGAATAAAATATAATATATAGAATACAGCTTTTAAATACAAGAAATCTGTACTGCATACATATATACATACATACCATCATCAGAGTACATCAAGCATCCATACAGAGACAACTACTATAAGATCATACACTGCAGAAATAATAGACAAATACGGAAATACGTTCTGTCATCAACTCGTCTCCGGAGCTCCAGCATATAACCTGAACCTGTTTAACTCGGTCTGACCTGAGCATCATATAAAACAACACCCGAGTCAGTCTGGAATACCAGCGTGAGAAAATCACACACAATTGGATTATTAAAGTTTCCAAAATCTTTGAAAACAAAAGCATCTCGTAATACCACGCCACAAATAAACATGTCGGGTTTTTACCTTACGATAGCTAAAACAATTTTTACAGAAATCCTCTGATATCATAATAGGGTCTATATACAAATACTTATAAAATAATTATACAAGTCATGCTTCATTCAATTTTATATTTAAGTCAATTCACTTTAAATCATCTAAATGTCATAACTTAAGTCATTTCATTTGCCCAAATTTTTTTTCAATTTAATTTGATTCTATTTAAATCTAATCTCATTCATTTACTACTTAGCTCAGTTATTTGATTTATTCAATTCATTTAAAAATTTCAATTTCCATGTTCGATTCATTCTTGAACTTATTTAATTAATTTCAAGACCATCTCCACTTTATTTAGATCATTTGGATTTATTCGCACTTCAAGCCAATTCATTTATAATCCAAATTTATTAATTCTCAATTCAACTTCTATTTGACCAATTCAAATTCCATTTACATATTCAATTTTGGATTTCCATTACATTTCTAAAGTTCAAAACAATTCTATTTTTGCTTATTTATTTCACTTTAAACTCTAGATCTTACCTGTATTGAACAAGCATACATTTTATTTCAATCATTTACATTCTTTTGATAAGCCACCGGAGTTTATTTATACAAATTTAATTTTTATTATCCAACTATTTCAATTCGAATAAAAATTTCATTCAACTTAAATTATTCAAGCTTTTATTAAATCAACTTTCACTTTCCTCGAAGCTACGCTTCTATAAAATTTAATCTTAAGTTAATTTACTTATTTCAATTTCATATTTAAATCCATTTCCAATTTATTTGATACTCACGTAAATCGAATTCCATTTATTTTGTTAAGATTAAATCCAAGGCCATATTTATTCCATCCATACTTGAATTGGATTTTATTTGCAAATTCAAATTATCTCTATGTTAATTCCATTATTGCCTCACAATCCAACCCCAATTTAAATCTCATTAACCTATTCAATTAACCAATTTATTCCAAATTAGTTCACTTTCACTTCCAATTTTACATTGGATTTTTTTATCTTCAAAAATCATCTTATTATTTTATCTGTGTTCAATTTTATATTATAATTCAAGTTTGGATTTTATTTCATTCTCCAAATGTACAAAACAGTTTTTTTTCGGCTTACTATTTTACTCCTTCAATACTTTCTCCTATAAGTCACACCTTTATATTTTTCTTCACATTACTACCCATTTGAAGCTTGGATATGTTCACATTTCATTCCAATTCAATTTCATTTCAACTTACTTTTATTTATTTGAGTAAGAATTTAATTTAGTTAACATCATTTATAACTTAACTGAAGTTTATTTCAATTCAATTTGTTTAACTTAACTTCCGTTAAATCAAGCATCATACCATACTCTTTAATCTACCAATTCTCTTGGATTTAATTAAGAACATAGTTTCATTTAATATCATCCATATCTCAATCCATTTCATTTCAATCTTAAATTTTAAATCCAATTATTAAGCTTAAGTTAATCTCAACCAAAATTTATTTCTATTAAATTCCCAATCCAATTCATTTACATTCTAAATTTGATTTACTTTATCAATTTTATTTATACCATTATTATTATTATTCATCATTTGTTAAATTCCAAATAATTAAATTTTCAACTTTTTATAATCTCATTTGTCTAAATATTAGCATCCAACATCCAAGTTATATAATAATTTCAGAAAATATTTCTTTTTATATCAAAATATATTTTGGATGAAATTAATTCATTCACCCACTTTTGAAAAACAATACTGTGTCGAATAGTTCTATTCAAGTGTTTAGAAACCCCTTCGGCACAGTTGTACAGACTCTGCTGACAAAGGTTCACATGCCACTCAATAAATCAATCAACACAATATAAAACCATTTTGTATTCACTAACAAATACGCACTCATATCTATTAATACACTCAAAGTCATTCTAGAGTACTAATGACTCTATCTCTAATGAGTAATTCCCACCAGAGCCAAGGTTCTCGCTTAAACTTTCAGCTCTGATACCAAGTGTAAAGGCCCGCAAATCAGTACCCCTTTGAACTAACAAAATTCCACCACAGTTCAGTTCAAAGTGGCACAAATGTACGAGTCTTTGGGTAAAAGAAGAAAGAGGTAGAAGAAGAAGAACAAAATCAACATCAGAATCTCACATCGCAGTTGAATAAAATATAATATATAGAATACAGCTTTTAAATACAAGAAATCTGTACTGCATACATATATACATACATACCATCATCAGAGTACATCAAGCATCCATACAGAGACAACTACTATAAGATCATACACAGCAGAAATAATAGACAAATATGGAAATACGTTCTGTCATCAACTCGTCTCCTGAGCTCCAGCATATAACCTGAACCTGTTTAACTCGGTCTGACTCGAGCATCATATAAAACAACACCCGAGTCAGTCTGGAATACCAGCGTGAGAAAATCACACATAATTTGATTATTGAAGTTTTCAAAATCTTTGAAAACAAAAGCATCTCGTAAGACCACGCCACAAATAAACATGTCGGGTTTTTACCTTACGATAGCTAAATTTTTTTTTATAGAAATCCCCTGATATTATAATAGGGTCTATATACAAATACTTATAAAATAGCCGAAATTGTTACATGATTAAATTCCAACTACTAGCCACAGAGTGGGTAATACAAACAAAACTCGTACAAGGCTCGTAGGGAGAATGGATTTCCATCAATGGCTGGGCTACTGGGGTACCGCCCGTCACAGTACCTGGCCTAGATCCGAGTATCGAGGAGTACGCCCGCTCCCCTGCAACACAAGGCCGGAACCATTCCTTACTGAACAGTCCCGAACAATATAACCCCGTGGTTGGCGCGACCAACCACCCACTAAGCCGAATAGAAAGGGACATCTAGACGGGGGAAAATCTTGTCCTGCTTGGGCGTAACCCACCTAACCTTACTGCACCTCCCCTGTTTTAGACATTCCCGGTTGATGAGGCTTGAGGCTAACGTTACCTTTCAAGAACGTGTACCACTTAGAATGCTCATCGTCCCCCTGACGATGTTCTGAAAGCATTCGATCCATACAAGTTGCCCTGGGTCTGGACAAACCGAATCACCATCTTCAACTCTTCATGGTCTTCAATCGTAATCGTACAAACCGAATCGAAGTGGTTTTCGGATAATTAAATCCGATCCCGGACTCTTCGAAACGATCAGTGTATTGTCCAATATTGATAATCGGTTATTTAACTATCAATTAATCATTCACAAGCAACCATCAAATAATTTCAACAAATTATTTATCTCAATTATCATTCAGATAATACTCCCATTTAACCCATTTGAAATAAATTTTCAAAGTCCTTTATTTCCATGAAATCACTTAACTGGTTTCTCATACACTCTCAATTTGATTTAAACTTCGAAAATATTTCTTATTTTCCCATTCTTTTTTCAAAAATCAATTTATACTTTGCTTATAAATTTTCAAACTCAATTCCTTCACTTAATAAGATTTCTCCTAAATCTTATCTCATTTAATAACTCACTTATCATCACAAGAGGGTTATTAATTGGATTTTTAAAAGCATTTGAAAACATTTAGATTTATAAAATAAGAAGTATAGTTTTATACAATTTACGGTTTAAAAGAAATATTTAACATAAAAATTAGAGTTCATATCCAATTAATGATAAATTGTAAAACTGGTTTTAGAAAATTAAAGTTTATTATAAATATTTGCCTATCCTTCAAAAATATCTAATTCGAAACATTTTAAATTCAAGTAATAATTTACAAGAAATTTATATAGTGTAGTAAATTAAAATACTCCTTTTAAAAATAAGTTTATAATTTTAGAAAACCCAATATCCATCTATAATGCCTCTTGTCCAAATTCACACTTCTTACTTTCGGAAATATTCTACTATTTCCGTTTCAAACAAATTTATAACTCAATATAAGTTTCATGACTTATCCTTTTTCATATCCATTGATATCTTCCTTTCCCATTTATAAACTCCGTTTATAAATTTATAACTCCCTGAGTTTTGTTTTTCATTTATTTATGAAAACAACTTATCCAAAAATCCTATTTTATAATTTTATTCTTCAATTCAATTCCATATCGTTCCTTAAAAACAATTCCATTTCATTTCTTAATAAAATTTCCTTATTTTATTTCTTAATATAGTTCTCTTATTTTATTCTTAATATAGTTCTCTTATTTTATTTTCTTAATATAGTTTTGCTTTACTTCAAATCCATTCATCGATTACAATATTTTCTTTAAGTCTTTGTACATAATTTAATTTTCCCCAAACTCAACTTTAACTAATTTTAAGTTTAACCAAAGTAATAAATATTCTTTTAATTTTACTTTAGTGTCAATAGAAGTAAATTCAAATCCTGAAGAAATATTCTTTTAATTTAAATTTCATTAACTTCCTTTAATTTAATTATTTATAGCATTTAAAAATTAGTAATTTCCAATTACCATGTTATTTAACACTATAAAATTCAATTAGTATGCAATTCCATATCAATTTATTCATCCTGTCATATGACAACATATATATAATAAATAAATATCTTTGATGAATCCTGTTGGATCCCTCCAACTTGTTTTTCCTGCATCCGCAGATGTTAGCACAATAACAGATCAATTCCACTTCAGGTGGGTATTACAGTATATGTGTTATGGTATTAACCAGTGAATAAATTATTATCAATCAACCAAACACATCCAATAATTTAAATTTAACATCTAAATTTAATTTAGGGCATCCAAATGAGTGAGAAAATCTCACCTGTGCTTCTAAGTCGCAATCCCTTCTAATCTTGACCCGATTCCCGACCTTCGACCTTATATAAACAATTATATGAATTTTATTAATATTTGAACTAATCAAACAATTTATTTCCATTTAATGTTTTTAATTAACTCACAATTTATTTTAAACCAATTAGTTCCCCTTTAACGATCTTATATAAACATTTATATGAATTTATTAATATTCGAACAGTCAGTTGCTATTTAATTTACTATTAAATTATTTAAGCCAATTTTTTTTTGTTTCTTAAAACAAAAGCTTTAAAATAATTAAATAGGTAAATAAAACAATGTAATCTCCATAATATATTATTTAAAATGAATTAGTAAATTAAACATGTAAAAGTATATTTATTTCCCATTAAACTATACCTATAAAAACAATCTACATAGGGTAAAAATATGCTTTTTTTATATATAACTTTCAACATTTAGAATCCCTAATTTTCCAAATCTTAATGCATACATTTTCCTGTTTTACCGTATATATTAAAATAGGTGTATATTTATATTTAAAAAATTTCTCTTTTCTTTTTCCTGTAATTATTATTACTAAAATTATGTAATCACAATTTCACACTAATATTATTTTTATTATAATTAAAAACAACTCGAAAGCAGCATACCTTCCCCCTAAAACCCAAGAACAGCCGCTGCCCACCCTCCAAGCCCTAGCCGCCATCGCCTAGAGCACGAACAAGCCACCAACACTACAGCCCCGATCATCCAGCTAGAGTCCTCTCTTCGCGTGCGCGAGTTTCGTTGACGCGATGCCGACAACTCGAATCTCCACCACGCGGAAGCGCGCACAGCCTCCACTTCCTCGCGACCACGTCGCCGTCGCGTGTGCTCCACTTCGAACCCCTTCAATAACGAATGCAAACTCAGTCCCTCCAAATCGAGCGCGAGCGCCCTCCAATTCGACTTTGCTCGACAAACTATTTTTTTTTATAAATGCCGTGAATCGGCTTCAGGGATAAGGAAGTGAAATGAGGAGGGTTTTGATTTCGAGTTTGAGGGAAAGAATAAAAAGAAGGATTCTCGTTCGATTAGGGAAAAGATGACAGAAGTACCGGCCATTAATTTGATTTTTGTTTTCTGAATGAAGGGAGAAACAAGAAGCATCGTGTATTCAAGAGGTAAAGGAAGCGTCTTTGAGAAGCTGAAAGGAAAAAATACGGCTATGATTTGATGTAGGATATTTAAATAAATAATTAATTGTTTACGAATCGTTTTTACCCCGAACGATCACAGGATAGCTCCGAAAATTACGAAATTTGAAATCCGGCAATAATTCAATATTACGGATCCAACGGAACTGGTTTTGTCGAATTCCGATACTGTGCCTCGGAAGGTTATTTTTAAATGTCAATTTAAACGATGTATTTTATTTTATTTTTTTTAAATCGAACAAATGACTATTAACTTCAATTTTAATCCATCTATTGTTTTCAGTATTATCTATATTCATTTTATAAGCCTTTAAATTATTTTAAACAAGCTTGCAATCCCAGATTTAAATATTTTACCTAATTGTCAATTACTATTTTAATACTCAATCAATTCATTCAATGGATTGTTATATTTAAATTCTGAATCCTTTTTATCATATAAAAAACAAATTATTCATATTATAATCAAATTAATGTTCAATGTAAATATTTAAATCCAATTTAAATATTGCAAATTAATCGTCAAAAAATCTGGGTCGTTACATTCCTCCCCCCTTAAAAGAATTTCGTCCCCGAAATTACTAATTAGGAAGAATGATCCAATACCCGTTACTATTTTCCAAAACTAACAATTCAACATCTTACCAAACTATCTTTTTAATAAAAGACGCATTACCTTTCTTATTAACTTTTCAAACCTTTCCCTAGTTTCAAACTATACTATTTGTTTAACCATTCAAGTTTTCAATTTAAAATCAAATTTTGACTTATCAAAATTTTCTCAAAATTTTCTAACACCCTAAATTCCCGAAAATTTTTGCCAGCGTCTCCCTTGCGCGGCTAGCTCGGTACAACTACAAAATGGCTCTACGGCCTTCCAAAAACCCAAAAGAAAACAAAAAGCCAAGCGGCTCGATCAAAATCCCAATCAATTTCCATATATAAATTTAAACACATACCTTTTTGTCGAGCATTTCAAATTTATCTTCTGAAATCAAAATCAATTCTCTTTACCTTTATATTACCTGCATATCTTACACAGCAATATGTCCAATCGCAATATACAAAACATTTTATCGACTTTCTTACAAATGTCAATATCTATTCATTCAAATATTATTTTAGATTGTTTATGAAATATCAATTCCCAATTGAGAATGAATAATTCCTTACTTAAGTTAGTATAAGCATTTATGTGTTTCTTATATTTATTTTCATCTTACCACTTTAGTTTATATCTATTCCTATTCAATTGATTCTTCCATTTCCATGTGAATCCAATTTATCTGTAATTCTGAATATTTAAATTCTATTTTTCATTTATAACTATTTCATGTCATTATTTCAAATTAGTTTCATTCACTAATTTATTTCAATTTCCAATTTGAAAACGTTTGTCGTTAACAAAATTTTCAAAAACTTTCAAAATTTTCTAACTCCCAAAATTTCCGATTTTTTTGGCAGAGTCCCCTTTGTACGGAGGGGCTTTTGCAATTTAACAGTGGATATAAATATATATATACATCGACCCACACGGTCGGAAAAACCAAAAACATTTCATATTTCCTAGTTTATATTGCGTAGGTGTACCTTATTTAGCATTTTAAGCAAGCGGCATATTTTATTTTAGCATTTACGTGCCCAAATTCCCGCTATACAGTCTTTTGGTACCTGTACTTGCTCAATTTAAACATATAAGTAACATATTTATGAAATTCACAACATTTCATTCATTTAAGCAGCTACAACACAATTATAACATAAGTAATGCTCTATAAATACTTCCACAGGCAATTTGTATAGTTTCCAAATTAATTAAATTGGCTTCTTAACCAATTCATACACCATTTGTATTCAACTTAAGTGATTAACAACTCATTTCTTAACTCAAATTCATTTTTAAGTCCAAACAATTCATTTCCAATTTAATTGATTTCAAGATCAATTCTGCTACTTATCAATTATGCTACTTATCAATTCAAAGTCATATTCTATAAACAATGCATACAAGCAGTTTGTATAAACAGTTGATAAGGTTCCAATTAAATTCAATCGCTTTTACTCAATTTATAACATCATATCCTGATTCAGGAGGATTTTCAATACCATTCTTTTTATATTCAATTTATTTTTAATTCAATCTATTTTATATTCATGGCAATCGATGAAAAACAAGTTTATTTACTTTTATCATTCCATAGAATAACAATTATTTCCATGCAAGCTCGACAATATCCATTCAAACAACAGTTTCTTTAGTTTTATAACCATTTTAAAATTGATTCCCACTCAATTTATTTTTAAATTTGTTCCATTACAATTCCTTTAAAATCCATATATTTGCATTTACTTTATTTTTACATTGAGTTTTATTCAAACCCATTTTATAAAGCTTGACAACTTCCATGCTTATGATTAATAACCATTTTCCCAAATTTATACAAGTCATGCTTCATTCAATTTTATATTTAAGTCAATTCACTTTAAATCATCTAAATGTCATAACTTAAGTCATTTCATTTTCCCGAAAAAAAAATTCAATTTAATTTGATTCTATTTAAATCTAATCTCATTCATTTACTACTTAGCTCAATTATTTGATTTACTCAATTCATTTAAAAATTTCAATTTCCATGTTCGATTCATTCTTGAACTTATTTAATTAATTTCAAGACCATCTCCACTTTATTTAGATCATTTGGATTTTATTCGCACTTCAAGCCAACTCATTTATAATCCAATTTTATTAATTCTCAATTCAACTTCTATGACCAATTCAAATTCCATTTACATATTCAATTTTGGATTTCCATTACATTTCTAAAGTTCAAAACAATTCTATTTTGGCTTATTTATTTCACTTTAAACTCCAGATCTTACCTGTATTGAACAAGCATACATTTTATTTCAATCATTTACATTCTTTTGATAAGCCACCGTAGTTTATTTATACAAATTTAATTTTTATTATCCAAATATTTCCATTCGAATAAAAATTTCATTCAACTTAAATTATTCAAGCTTTTATTAAATAAACTTTCACTTTCCTCGAAGCTACGCTTCTATAAAATTTAATCTTAAGTTAATTTACTTATTTCAATTTCATATTTAAATCCATTTCCAATTTATTTGATACTCACATAGATCAAATTCCATTTATTTTGTTAAGATTAAATCCAAGGCCATATTTATTCCATCCATACTTGAATTGGATTTTATTTGCAAATTCAAATTATCTCTATGTTAATTCCATTATTACCTCACAATCCAACCCCAATTTAAATCTCATTAACCTATTCAATTAACCAATTTATTCCAAATTAGTTCACTTCCAATTTTACATTGGATTTTTTATCTTCAAAAATCATCTTATTATTTTATCTGTGTTCAATTTTATATTATAATTCAAGTTTGGATTTTATTTCATTCTCCAAATGTACAAAACAGTTTTATTTTGGCTTACTATTTTACTCCTTCAATACTTTCTCCTATAAGTCACACCTTTATATTTTTCTTCACATTACTACCCATTTGAAGCTTGGATATGTTCACATTTCATTCCAATTCAATTTCATTTCAACTTACTTTTATTTATTTGAGTAAGAATTTAATTTAGTTAACATCATTTATAACTCAACTGAATTTTATTTCAATTCAATTTGTTTAACTTAACTTCCGTTAAATCAAGCATCATACCATACTCTTTAATCTACCAATTCTCTTGGATTTAATTAAGAACATAATTTCATTTAATATCATCCATATCTCAATCCATTTCATTTCAATCTTAAATTTTAAATCCAATTATTAAGCTTAAGTTAATCTCAACCAAAATTTATTTCTATTAAATTCCCAATCCAATTCATTTACATTCTAAATTTGATTTACTTTATCAATTTTATTTATACCATTACTATTATTATTCATCATTTGTTAAATTCCAAACAATTAAATTTTCAACTTTTTATAATCTCATTTGTCTAAATATTAGCATCCAACATCCAAGTTATATAATAATTTCAGAAAATATTTCTTTTTGTATCAAAATATATTTTGGATGAAATTATTTCATTCACCCACTTTTGAAAAACAATATTGTGTCGAATTGTTCTATTCAAGTGTTTAGAAACCCCTTCGGCATAATTGTACAGACTCTGCTGACAAAGGTTCATATGCTACTCAATAAATCAATCAACACAATATAAAACCATTTTATATTCACTAACAAATACGCACTCATATCTATTAATACACTTAAAGTCATTCTAGAGTACTAATGACTCTATCTCTAATGAGTAATTCCCACCAGAGCCAAGGTTCTCGCTTAACCTTTCAGCGCTGATACCAAGTGTAAAGGCCCGCAAATCAGTACCCCTTTGAACTAACAAAATTCCACCACAGTTCAGTTCAAAGTGTCACAAATGTACGAGTCTTTGGGTAAAAGAAGAAAGAGGTAGAAGAAGAAGAACAAAAACAACATCAGAATCTCACATCGCAGCGGAATAAAATATAATATATAGAATACAGCTTTTAAATACAAGAAATCTGTACTGCATACATATATACATACATACCATCATCAGAGTACATCAAGCATCCATACAGAGACAACTACTATAAGATCATACACAGCAGAAATAATAGACAAATACGGAAATACGTTCTGTCATCAACTCGTCTCCTGAGCTCCAGCATATAACCTGAACCTGTTTAACTCGGTCTGACTTGAGCATCATATAAAACAACACCCGAGTCAGTCTGGAATACCAGCGTGAGAAAATCACACACAATTGGATTATTAAAGTTTCCAAAATCTTTGAAAACAAAAGCATCTCGTAAGACCACGCCACAAATAAACATGTCGGGTTTTTACCTTACGATAGCTAAAACAATTTTTATAGAAATCCTCTGATATTATAATAGGGTCTATATACAGATACTTATAAAATAGTCGAAATTGTTACATGATTAAATTCCAGCTACTAGCCACAGAGTGGGTAATACAAACAAAACTCGTACAAGGCTCGTAGGGAGAATGGATTTCCATCAATGGCTGGGCTACTGGGGTACCGCCCGTCACAGTACCTGGCCTAGATCAAAGTACCGAGGAGTACGCCCGCTCCCCTGCAACACAAGGCCGGAACCATTCCTTACTGAACAGTCCCGAACAAGATAACCCCATGGTTGGCGCGACCAACCACACACTAAGACGAATAAAAAGGGACATCTAGACAGGGGAAAATCTTGTCCTGCTTGGGCATGACCCACCTAACCTTGCTGCACCTCCCCTGTTTTAGTTATTCCCGGTTGATGAGGCTTGAGGCTAACGTTACCTTTCAAGAACGTGTCCCACTTAGAATGCTCATCAGCCCCCTGACGATGGTCTGAAAGCATTCAATCCATACAAGTTGCCCTGGGTCTGGACAAACCGAATCACCGTCTTCAACTCTTCACGATCTTCAATCGTAATCGTACAAACCGGATCGAAGTGGTTTTCGGATAATTAAATCCGATCCCGGACTCTTCGAAACGATCAGCGTATTGTCCAATATTGATAGTCGGTTATTTAACTATCAATTAATCATTCACAAGCAACCATCAAAAAATTTCAACAAATTATTTATCTCAATTATCATTCAGATAATATTCCCATTTAACCCATTTGAAATAAATTTTCAAAGTCCTTTATTTCCATGAAATCACTTAACTGATTTCTCATACACTCTCAATTTGATTTTACCTTTGAAAATATTTCATATTTTCCCATTCTTTTTTCAAAAATCAATTTATACTTTGCTTATAAATTTTCAAACTCAAATCCTTCACATAATAAGATTTCTCATAAATCTTATCTCATTTAATAACTCACTTATCATCACAAGAGGGTTATTAATTGGATTTTTAAAAGCATTTGAAAACATTTAGATTTATAAAATAAGAAGTATAGTTTTATACAATTTATGGTTTAAAAGAAATATTTAACATAAAAATTAGAGTTCATATCCAATTAATGATAAATTGTAAAACTGGTTTTAGAAAATTAAAGTTTATTATAAATATTTGCCTATCCTTCAAAAATATCTAATTCGAAACATTTTAAATTCAAGCAATAATTTACAAGAAATTTATGTAGTGTAGTAAATTAAAATACTCCTTTTAAAAATAAGTTTATAATTTTAGAAAACCCAATATCCATCTATAATGCCTCTTGTCCAAATTCACACTTCTTACTTTTGGAAAAATCCTACTATTTCCGTTTGAAACAAATTTATAACTCAATATAAGTTTCATGACTTATCCCTTTTCGTATCCATCGATATCTTCCTTTCCCATTTATAAACTCCGTTTATAAATTTATAACTCCCTGAGTTTTCTTTTTCATTTATTTATGAAAACAACTTATTCAAAAATCCTGTTTTATAATTTTATTCTTCAATTCAATTCCATATCGTTCCTTAAAAACAATTCCATTTCATTTCTTAATAAAATTTCCTTATTTTATTTCTTAATATAGTTCTCTTATTTTATTTCTTAATATAGTTCTCTTATTTTATTTTCTTAATATAGTTTTGCTTTACTTTAAATCCATTCATCGGTTACAATATTTTCTTTAAGTCTTTGTACATAATTTAATTTTCCCCAAACTCAACTTTAACTAATTTTAAGTTTAACCAAAGTAATAAATATTCTTTTAATTTTACTTTAGTCTCAATAGAAGTAAATTCAAATCCTAAAGAAATATTCTTTTAATTTAAATTTCATTTAACTTCCTTTAATTTAATTATTTATAGCATTTAAAAATTTGTGATTTCCAATTACCATGTTATTTAACGCTATAAAATTCAATTAGCATGCAATTCCATATCAATTTATTCATCCTGTCATATGACAACATATATATAATAAATAAATATCTTTGAGGAATCCTGTTGGATCCCTCCAACCTGTTTTTCCTGCATCCATAGATGTTAGCACAATAGCAGATCAATTCCACTTCAGGTGGGTATTACAGTATATGTGTTATGGTATTAACCAGTGAATAAATTATTATCAATCAACCAAACACATCCAATAATTTAAATTTAACATCTAAATTTAATTTAGGACATCCAAATGAGTGAGAAAATATCACCTTTGCTTTTAAGTTGCAATCCCTTCTAATCTTGACCCGATTCCCGACCTTCGACCTCATATAAACAATTATATGAATTTTATTAATATTTGAACTAATCAAACGATTTATTTCCATTTAATGTTTTTAATTAACTCACAATTTATTTTCAACCATTTAGTTCCCCTTTAACGATCTTATATAAACAATTATATGAATTTATTAATATTCGAACAATTAGTTGCTATTTAATTTACTATTTAATTATCTAAGCCAATTTTTTTGTTTCTTAAAACAAAAGCTTTAAAATAATTAAATAGGTAAATAAAACAAAGTAATCTCCATAATATATTATTTAAAATGAATTGGTAAATTAAACATGTAAAAGTATATTTATTTCCCTTAAAACTATACCTATAAAAATAATCTACATAGGGTAAAAATATGCTTTTTTTTATATAACTTTCAACATTTAGAATCCCTAATTTTCCAAATCTTAATGCATACATTTTCCTGTTTTACTGTATATATTAAAATAGGTGTATATTTATATTTAGAAAATTTCTCTTTTCTTTTTCCTGTAATTATTATTACTAAAATTCTGTAATCACAATTTCACACTAATATTATTTTTATTATAATTAAAAACAACTCGAAAGCAGCATACCTTACCCCTAAAACCCAAGAACAGCCGCTGCCCACCCTCCAAGCCCTAGCCGCCATCGCCCAGAGCACGAATAAGCCACCAACACCACAGCCCCGATCATCCAGCTAGAGTCCTCTCTTTACGTGTGCGAGTTTCGTTGACGCGATGCAGATAACTCGAATCTCCACCATGCGGAAGCACGCACAGCCTCCACTTCCTCGCGACCACGTCGCCGTCGCGTGTGCTCCACTTCGAACCCCTTCAATAACGAACGCAAACTCAGTCCCTCCAAATCGAGCGCGAGCGCCCTCCAATTCGACTTTGCTCGACAAACTATTTTTTTTTATAAATGCCGTGAATAGGCTTCAGGGATAAGGAAGTGAAATGAGGAGGGTTTTGATTTCGAGTTTGAGGGAAAGAATAAAAGGAAGGATTCTCGTTCGATTGGGGAAAAGATGACAGAAGTAGCGGCCATTAATTTGATTTTTGTTTTCTGAACGAAGGGAGAAACAAGAAGCATCGTGTATTCAAGAGGTAAAGGAAGTGTCTTTGAGAAGCTGAAAGGAAAAAATACGGCTATGATTTGATGTAGGATATTTAAATAAATAATTAATTGTTTTCGAATCGTTTTTACCCCGAACGATCACACGATAGCTCCGAAAATTACAAAATTTGGAATCCGGCAATAATTCAATATTACGGATCCAACGGAACTGGTTTCGTCGAATTCCGAGACTGTGCCTCGGAAGGTTATTTTTAAATGTCAATTTAAACGATGTATTTTATTTTATTTTTATTTTAAATTGAACAAATGACTATTAACTTCAATTTTAATCCATCTATTGTTTTCAGTATTATCTATATTCATTTTATAAGCCTTTAAATTATTTTAAACAAGCTTGCAATCCCAGATTTAAATATTTTACCCAATTGTCAACTACTATTTTAATACTCAATCAATTCATTCAATGGATTGTTATATTTAAATCCTGAATCCTTTTTATCATATAAAAACCAAATTATTCATATTATAATCAAATTAAAGTTCAATGTTAATATTTAAATCCAATTTAAATATTGCAAATTAATCGTAAAAAAATCCGGGTCGTTACAGGAAACGATCAAACATTTGAATTTTTTGGATCTCGGCATTGGCAATGGCTTCATCATAAAGCTTTTTGATGTATTTTATGTACCATCATACATTTATCTAGCTTAAGTTTTCTTATATTGGCTAAAGAAAATTTATTTATGATTGAGTTCTATCAGAACTTCAGCCAAACTTGCAATTGGAGCTGAAAGCAGACTCTCGTCATTTTTCTTCAGATTCCATGTAGAACCACGACCTTGAGATGCAACTTTCATTTTGAGTGACGAGGGGAGTTTGGTCAAATCTCTGCCTCTTTCCTTTTCACTTCTTCCTTTTCATCATGCCAAGGAGGTAACAACCATAATACTTTAAGAATCCTCAATGCCCTCAAGTACTTTATGCTTAACTTTGAAAAGTTCTTCATTATCATTATCTAACTGTCGATGAATGTTAGCTATCGAGTCAAATAGATCCATAAGCAATTTCTCCAAGGCTTGATCCAAAAGAGGGACAACTTCCAAAGCGGACCTTATATGTTCTTGACCTCCTTTATTTTTTGCTTAGGTGTTTCATTTTCCTTTGAAGCTCCAAATGGAAATCATCCGAAGCAACTTTCGAATGAGGAAAACCAATTTAGGTCTCTAGCACCTAAAGTTTTACTTGAAGAAGTTTCATTTCACCAAATTTGATGACAAAAGCCCTTCGAAAATGAATGTTCGTCTGTTGCTTAAATAATTTGGGCATGAAGAGTCCTAACAATAGTAAAACAGTATATGAAGTCAAAATGAAAGCTAAGAAACAAAGTTATTTTTCATTAAAATTAAAAGATTACAAGTACTAATATTATAAGAAAAGTACAAAGTATTATAACTTTTCAAAGATCGAATGTTTCCTCAGTACTGAACATTATTCTAAGACCCCTAGACTTAGCCTCAGCAGGCACTCTAATGGCTTATCCCATATCATAAGACAAATTATTTTTGCCTAATCACTTTTAAGAATCAAAATCTTTATAGGTGAGAATCCGTAGGTTTTGACCTTGGTATTATAGTTGAAATATATTTAGAAATAACATTGCTCTCAACTGACTTCCCTTCAGTAGTGGCCAAGGAAGAAGGATTTATACTCCTAAATTCGGGAACAATCTCCAGAGTTTTGTTAGCACGGGATCATAAAAAATCCAAATGAATTCAAGTCATTTTTTAACATTTTATCTCTTGGGTATTGTTTAGATAATGTAAATAACCCGTTATCCATAAGTAATTAATAATAATTAAACAATAACAATTAATGTATTGATGGGAAAAGAATTAATTTACGAATTTTGGTAATGATTTGGAATTAGATAAGAAATATATTATTAAAATGATAAAAATTAAATTTAAAAAAATAATTTAATAATTTTGAAATATGAAATATGAAAATATAAATTAATTATATGGAATATAATATTGAATTAAAATTCTCAAAGCTTGAGGTTATTTAGATAAAAGAAAAAATTCTATTAATGAAGTTTGGAAATTAATTAGTTAATGAATTTAAATAAAATGATTTAATTAAATGAATAAATTATGAAAAATAATTTGTGTATAATAAACAGTAAAATGATTTTTTAGAAAGAAAATTAGTGGAAAGTAATTTGTTAGTAAGTGGGCTTAAATTTGAATTGTTTTAAGAATTAAAACTAAAAGAAAAAAGAAAAAAAAAGAAAAGAAGAAAAGAAGGAAATGAACTAAAGCCCATTATCATTATGCCTAAACCTAAACGTTAAAACTTTGTTTCTTGACAATTCTAATTTACAGAGCATTCATCACCTAATATTTCTCCCTTAAATTTAAATATAATTTAACGTAATCACACTTTACTTTATAAAATTAGAAATTCACCCAAACCCTAACTCTCAAAAAATCAAATAAATATCTACATCACCTAAAAGCAAGAATTCAAGTTGCATTCGTATAAATTGAGTAAAGCAACTTATAGTAGTTGATGGAAGTGGTGCAAGGAGAGAAGCAGGAAGAAGATTGAAGAGGAATTGAGTTGCTTCAATCCAAAGTGGGTACCCTATCTCACAACAGTGTCTGTATTGATAGTGAATTGACTTGTTGTATATATCTGTATAATTACTTATACATATTTTTGTGTGTTTACTTCTACTTCCACTATTTGATTTTTATTATGTGTGGGATTTATGTTGGTTGTTTGGATATGGGGAAATCATAGAATGGATGGGCAATGGTGTATGTATTTGAATTTGGAAAGAGGTGGATGGAAAGGAAGAGATGATGGCATAAAATGCTCTAATTCAGGCAAAGAAAATGCGACACTGATAGCTTGATTGATCGATCTCCTTTTCCTTACCAGTCAGCCGCTGCGACCAGTTAGCACATCAAGAAAAAATATAATAAAATTATAATAAAATATATATAATATAAACATACTAATATACAATATAAATTACACTTAAATATAAATGAATACTATTTAAAATGTTTAATAATTAAATGATGTGAATTTAATTATCTTATTTAAATAGAAAATTAGAAGGGTCATAAATACTTATTTATAAGCTATAAATGTGAATATAAGTGTTGATGAAGATTACATAATATATATTTTGGACTTTGAAAGGAATTTAAAGGCATTCATATATGTAAGTGGATATCATCTTATATTAAATAATTATATAACGTTTTATTAGAATAGTAAAACTATTATGATTTAAATGTAATTAAATTACTTTAACTATTATTATTTATGTGTTATCATTTCCGTGGAATAAGGAATTTAAACAAACGGTTTTGTAATACCGTATGGTATGAGACATTCGGTAACACTTTTCTAGTTATTCATTGGACTCGTTGCATAGAAAAACTTAAATAGATTGAGCGTAGTTTACGAACATTAAATTAACATTCAAATTACATGTGATGGTATGTGACGTTGTAATAATATTTGTTTGGTAATTCATTTTAGGTAAATGCTACTCATGCGAGGATATATGTAACATTCGCCTTTTTGTACATTTTAAATCGACGATAAACCATACATGTCAGAATCAAACTATACAGAAGGGCGGATTGTTATTGGGGTGAATAAGAAAACGCAAAGAAAGCAAAAAAAAAAATAGAATCTTACAGTGGAATGATAAAATATAATAATCAAATAACTGTTCATGAAGCTGTTTATAAAACATTTGATTATACTAATACAATATAGAATCAGAGTTACACATACCAGAGAATAATAATTAACATTGCAGCGGAACAGTATGAATGTAGTGGAATAATATAAATAATAATAGTAATACATTCTTCGTCTTCATCTTTCAGAAATAAGGTCTTCAAACCCTGAAATGCTCTGGCTGACCCGAGCGAATTGAAAAGACAATACACTCGAGTCAAAACTAAAAGATCTTAAGTTAAATCAACGGTAAATAATATGAGTGGAATAGCGTCAAAGATGTTTTGGGATTTGACATCTGCTATCCATTGTCTAACGTGAGTGCAGAAACTTAAGAGATGCTCGGGATTCAATCTCCTGAGGATCCGTTATACTGTTTACTATGTAGTAATATTTTGCTATTATAATAATGTCTAATAGTAAAATAAACATACTTTAAAATAGCGTTAAGGAGTGACCCAATATTCTCCTTAACACGTAATAGTGCCAATAGTCTATATAGTACCTGCATATCTCCTGATCGGGAGACTACGAGAAGATACTCCATAGGTACCACACAAATCAAACACGTACAAGGCATGCTAGGGTAGGTGACACAGCACACAAGACAATGCCAGGATAGATATACCAATTACGCACACGGGCTGGTGGTTACGTGTAGCAGCTACTACCGCCCACCTCGAGCCACACCCCCAAATCAAAAATCAAAAATGCCCCCAAATCAATATCAAAATCATAATATAATATCGAAGGAGTGTGTCCGATAAGAGGGGCTACCTCCTTGGCCTGAGATCGCTCCTGTTTTAGCCACCTTATGCCAACTTGCAGAAATCGAGCCCATATATATACCTTAATAGAACGCCGCCACCATCCTACTTCATTCAGGAATCTCTACCGCATACACGGTTGTGAAAGTGGTTTTCGGTATCGATAGAGAGTATGACCATATCCGATCCTGGTCTCTTCAACAACCAACCGTTATTAAAACACTGCGGTCAATTTCAAAATATTATATACTTTAAAACCAAAATATCATTGCCCTTTCAAAACCACATCAACACGATATCATTTTCCCTTCAAATATATCCTTTTCCAAAATCATAGCACATTCAAAGTTATAACACTTCGAAATCAAAACACTTGAAATATAACACTTTCAAATCATAATACATTGAAACTCATAACCTTGAAACATAACTTCCACCACTTAAATGGTTTAAATATTTAAATACTTCATATAATAAAATAGCTTCCTCAATTTCACAAATCAATTCCAAAACAACTTGAATTTCTAGATTTTAAATTTAACCAATTCCAAGTCATAAATTTTAATCCAATTAAACTATTCAAAATTATATCGATTTCAAAACAGATTTGATCTACAGAATAAACAATTTCAAATTCAATATATTTCAAACTTTAAGTATTCAAAAATTTCAAAACTAAGTTTGGTAATTTCATATATATATATATATATATCAAATTCAATTTTCTATTACTTAGTTTTGAAATATTTTACTTAATAAGTCTATTATCATTTAAATAACCCAAATTACAAATGACTGGATATTTCCTTCAATTTATCCATGCTTGAAAGATTCATTTAATTCACTTTAAACCAAAATCAAGTTATAGAAATCATACCTTTTAAAATTTTAAATTTAATAAATTTCATATCAAACTTAACTGAGTATAATTCTTAAATAAATTTCCAAATTTATCCTCCAACCTTAATTTATTTAAATCATTATAAACTCTATATTAAAATATACTTTAAGTACTTAACCATATTTCTTCAATAAAAATCAATTATTAAGCTTATTCTATATTAAAACCAATTTATACATAACTTAAAATCAAAAATAAAATAACATTTACATAACATCTAAAATCACGATTTATTTCAAACCATATATTTCTCTACAAAACCACAGAAATCATTTCAAAAATATTATTATATATATATATAGACCACGATGTCTGTATATAATTTTCTATCCTATGGTCAAGTGATATGGATATTTATCATTTCAATCTGCAATATAAAATATAAATACGGTTATATATCATTTCAAACCGTAACCCCGAATGAAATAAAAATCCATAACAAACTTGGAGTTTATAACAATATAAATACAACATCCATTCATCCAATATCAGTCATCAAACATTTATCACAATTATCATCCCATTCAAACAATAACATCAATATAGAATAGATAATAAATAACAGGTATTTACTGGCAGTTTATATTCAATAATAAATTAAATAATTATTTTATACAAATAAGTTCAAATAAACTGAGATGATGATTCAAAATATGTTGAACGGTCATAAATAAATTTCTAATCATATCATAAATCAATTTAACAAACATAATAAATTTTAGAAGTTGTGAGTGGGTTAAAACACTCACCTTTGAATTTAAATTGAATTTAAATCCAATTTAAACCTAAAATTCAAATAGTTTTGAAATTTATCCAAACTAATGTCAATATGTCTGGAATTCCAATACGATCCCAACGCAAGAAACCGCACCTTAATCCGAGCTCGTATGTAAAAGTTATGCTTATTAAAACATTTGGAATTCAAATTAATAAAATAAATAGAGATATACTTGCCACGTCAACACTGCTACCGACCCTGGTCTTCGATACATCGCATGCATGATTCTTCAAAAAGCCTCCCGTTGACCTGCCGTTGACCATGATGATCGGCCACTTCAGGCCGTCATTAGCCACGCCAAACACCATGGTTCAACCAGTCTCGCCGCCCCCTTCGAATCCGCCTAGGCCTGGTCACCCAAACACCACCAGCCGCTGCACCCCTTCAACCCTAATCCAATTAATCCCGACGATCTAGCCGTCAACTCCTCGTCTAACCTACAATGATGCGATCCCCTCGCGACTCTCCACAATATGGTACCATCGGTTTGTCGATCAGGCAGAGTCGATCTCGAAGCGATGGATGGCCGAGAATAACCCTCGAATTTCTAGAAAATTAGTGATCCGAATTGGAAAAAGAATTACAGATCTGATATGCGCTCATTGAGAGCTTCGAATCGATATATAATTTGATAGTGTTTGAGCAGCTTGAATTTTTGGATTTGAATTTGAATTTTGAAATTAAATCGGGAATTAGGATTTTCAACGATTGAGAAGAGGAGGAGCTACTGGAATTGTACGTACAGAAATGAGGAATAAGAAATAGGCTAGGGTTTATAATGACATATATAGGCAAAATAGAATAGAAAGAATGGGCTAGATTGGATTTGTGTTTTGAACGATATTTGACCCGAAAAGCCCATTTCGATTCCGGAGCAAAAATGGGTCAACCCATATATCAAAATAGATGTTTTTGAATAATTTAAAGTCAATGAAATAGGTTTCAAGTCCAAATTACATCGTATGAAGATATTACGTAAAAATCAGTTTATTTCAAATTGATTTCAATTGATTTCAATTTAATTGATTTCTAGGCGTTTCGAGCACGTACGATCAAACGACAAGCCCGATCGTTGTGAAACTTGAAATCCTATAATAATTCATTGTAACGGATCCGATGAAACTAGTTTCATCGAAATCCGAGTCAGTAGCCAAAAATGGCTATTCCTAGTTAATTAAATAAATTAATAATTAATTAATTAAATCAAATTTGAAATCCACTTCTATAATTGACCATTTTAATCATTTTTAATTTCTTAATCATTTACACTAATTTAACAAATTTAGATGTCAATTAAGAGTTGATTAATTTATCAGTTTCAGTGTTAATCTCAATTTCATTAAATTTAGAAATTATAAATTTAATTTCCAATAATTCCATTTAATTGACTTTTCATTCTATTATTCAATCCATTGTTGTCAAATCAATGAAATTAACATTGGACTCGTGATCTATCACGTTATTATTCTCAAATTTCATCTTAATTTCAATTACCGTAATCATTAAATATTAAAATTCATTTAATTGCAATTAATCCAATTATTAAGTTTAAATTCCAATAAAGTGATAAATCTTGATTCTCATTCTTTTTATTCAACCCACAGTCATACAATGAATAAAGTTGACATCATTCCCATTTATTATCTAGATTTACATTAGAATAATATTCAATTTGGATTTATTGCAATTGATTACCGAATTTTATTTAATACATTAAGTAAATAATCAACATATATTAATTGTCACCTATTTACTTTTAATTACATTTAAGTTTATTACTTACCAACACAGGTTATACTTTCATATATAACACAAATTTTATTTCATTACCATTTATGATACCCTTTCATTACATAATTCAATATTTACATTCACTTATCTTATATTGAATTCATAACCAAGTTGTAACAATTTACACTTTTTTATTATTGGGATTTCACTCCAATTGTCAATAATTAGTTTTAATTACCATTACTACATTTCATTTTTAACATTCACTTCATTATAAATTATAAAGTTTTATTTCCTTCTAAATTTAATTACAAAAATCTTATTAAATTAACCAATTTAATTATCGAAATTTGCGGGTCGTTACACTCTCCCCCACTCAAAACTTTTCATCGCCGAAATGGAAAAGGAGGGAAAGAAGGAATTAAGTAATCAATATATCCTAAAAAATATTAAATTTATAACTAGATAAATTCACAAAATCTACTAATTTAAATAAAATATATCAAGTTATAACTATTTAATCCTTTTATATTCAAGTAACAAAATTTTTGGAAAATATTTCATAAAATTTTCTGAGTCCAAAATTCACGAAAAATTTGGGCAGAGTCTCCTTTGTATGGAGAGGCTCAGGAGAAAATTATAATATCAAATGTAACAATATATATCACAATATCTCAAAATAATATATCCCAACAACGAGAAAAACAATATAATAACGCTACAAAATCGTAATCCGAATACGTACCTATTAGTCGGGCAATTAACGCTTAATTATGAAACCAAAAGCAGTAGCAATTGCTTCAATAACCTATATTTCACTTATATAAACTAGAAATGTTCATAATTATATAAAATGGAACATTTAAAGTTGTTTCAACCACTAACAAAAATCACTCGCAACGAACATACAATCATCATATACAATCAACACAAATCAATTTATTCATCCACATCAACCAAAACAAGTAGTTTAGTTTAGGCCTGTGTAGTTAATGCCCCGCTATTACCCTGCTATAACTCCGCTATATCTCATAGCGGATTTCTGTCGCTACGATTTTTCCATGTAGCCCCAAAATATAGCATTTTCGCTTTAAGCCCCGCTATTTCCGCTATATCCCATTATTTCCGCTATATCTTTTTTAAAAAAATGAATTGAAAAATTGCATTTATGCATTATAAAAATTATGAAACTAGTTTATTTGATTTAATTTTTAATATATTTTCAGAAATGAAAATACTCTAATATTCTACTAAATTCAATTATGTTATATAACAGCTTTACGTTTATTTAAAGTATATTTGCACACTTTTTTATTTTTAAATTATTTATATATCAATTATAATTCAATTGAATGATGATTTTTCATTTAATTACCATTTATATACTTGTCAAAACATTAAGTACGAGTTTTATATGCTATTTTAGAGTCATCCGCTATATCCCGCTATATCCTCGCTGTAACCCCGCTATGACTTTTTGCACCTCCACCACTTTGAATCCTCCGAGCGCATTAACTGCACAAGTTCAGGCATAAACACCTTTAAATTTTATATAATGGCAAATAAACTCTTTAATATACCATTTACTCAATAGCCTTAGATAAAATTGAATAGATTATTCATACAATTTAAAGTACCCTTGCCCAAACAACTATAAACAAACAAACAACACATTCCAAATATTGCTTAAGTTCATTCTTATTAAAAAAATTCTTCATAGCATTTATTGCTCATTTTCCTTTTCATTCAATTAATACTTATCTTCATTTATTTCATTCATTACTTACTAACTTCTTTTCATTTATTAATAATATTCATGTTAAATTCAGTTACTTGGCATAACAACTTCATTAACTTAAGTTTATAATATTTTACTTACAATGATCCCTTTTTCTATCACATTTAATTACAATAACCTTCCAAATTACAACTCAAGTATATAACCATTACAACATCAATTCTTACTAATAAAAGCAATTTATTGAACACTTTCATAACATAAATTTACTCGTACAATTTCCATTACATTTTCTTATTAAACATTACAACTTTTAATATTTGGTAAGTTATATATATGCTTTAAGAATGTAATTGAAAGTTATACAAGTTTTTCTCATTTTTAAAAATTAATTTAATGTTCAATAATCATATATTTTGTTTTATACTTTACTAATTTCAACTTTCTTGTAATTTTATTTATAACCTAGCATTTAATCTCTTATTTCAATTAGAGGTTCTAATTATTAATTAGTTACATTCCATTTCGCTATAATAATCGAAACTATTAATTAACGGAAACTTAAGGACTAAATACAGGGTTGAATTTCAAATCATTTTAAAATAATAGATAGATATATACCCTTACAACTTATATATCCAATTATATTTAAAACCATTTGAAATTTATATTTGTTTATCAAAATAAATCTGCAATAAAACTACTACAGTGGCCTTCCCATCTTAAAACTTGAAAATGAATGTCGATGACGCATGCACACTTCACCGAAATTATTTCCCAATGACATAGAAGGGAGTACAGAACTTATTTCTTTCCAAAATTTCTTTAAAACAATTCTTTCAAATTATACTGAAATACGTATGTCAGAAAATACTTCTAATGATATTATTATAATATTCCAAAATCATTCGAAATAAATTTTCAAAACCCCAGGACTTAGGTTCTAAATTTCCATTTTCAGTTACTTTTTTTAAAAATCTTATTTCCATCCAATATTTATAAATTTCACTATCCGACAACCAATAAGTTACAATCAAATATATATTATTTATAGAAAATTTATTTTATATATATATAGAAAATATAATAGGCAAAATTATTTCATTCACCTATATTCAAAACAAATATTGTTTCGGTCTATCCTATTAAGTGTTTAGAAATCCCTATTGATGTCATAGCGTCCTATGCACCAACCAGAATTTATAAATACAAAACGGAACAAATTAACACAATATTAAAACCTTTTTATAACACTAACAAATATGCTCACACACACACACACACTCAGTGACCCATCATAGGGTATTACTACCCTATTAATAAAGAGTTAGACCCCAAAAAGCTAAGATTTTCACTAAACGAAAACTCTGATACCAAATGTAACATCCCGCCTTTTTGTACATTTTAAATTGACGATAAACCACATAAGTCAGACTCAAACCATACAAAAGGGCAGATTATTATTATTGGGGTGAATAAGAAAAAGCAGAGAAAGAAATAAAACAAAACAGAATCTTGCAGCTGAATGACAAAATATAATAATCAAATAACAGTTCATGAAGCTGTTTACAAAACATTTGATTATACTAATAGAATATAGAATCAGAGTTTCACATACCAGAGAATAATAATTAACAATGCAGTGGAACAGTATGAATGAAGTGGAATAATATAAATAATAATAGTAATACAGTCTTCGTCTTCGTCCTCCAGAAATAAGGTCTTCAAATCTTGAAATGCTCTGGCTGACCCGAGCGAATTGAAAAGACAAAACACTTGAGTCAGAACTAAAAGATCTTATGTATGTTAAATCAACGGTAAATAATATGAGTGGAATGACATCAGAGATGTTTACGGGATTTGACATCTTTTATCCAGTGTCAACGTGAGTGCAGTAACTTAAGAGATGCTCGGGATTCACATCTCCTAAGGATCTGTTAATCTATTTACTATATAGTAATATTTCGCTATTGTAATATTGTCTAATAGTAAAATAAACTTACTTTAAAATAGCGTTAAGGAGTGACCCAATATTCCCTTTAACATGTAATAGTGCCAGTAGTCTATATAGTACCTGCATATCTCCTAATTGGGAGACTACGAGAAGATACTCCATAGGTACGACACAAATCAAACTCGTACAAGGCGCGCTAGGGTAGGTGACACAGCACATAAGGCAATGCCAGGGTAGATATACCAATTACGGATACGGGATGGTGGTAACATGTAGCAGCTACTACCGCCCACCTCGAGCCACACCCCCAAATCAAAAATAAAAGGTGGCCACCAAATCAATTTCAAAATCTTAATATAATATCGAAGGAGTGTGTCCGATAAGAGGGGCTACCTCCATGGCCCGAGATCGCTCCTGTTTTAGCCACCTTATGCCAACTCACGGGAGTCGGGTCCACGTATATAACTTAATAGAACGTCGCCACCATCCTACTTCATTCTGGAATCTCCAGCCGTAGAAGGTTGTTAAAGTGGTTTTCGGCATCGACAGAGAGTATGCCCATATCCGATCCCGGTTTCTTCAACAACCAACCGTTATTATAACACTGCGGTCATCTTCAAAATATTTTGTACTTTAAAACCAAAATATCATTGCCCTTTCAAAACCACATAAATACGATATCATTTTCCCTTCAATTATATCCTTTTCTAAAATCATAGCATATTCAAAGTTATAACACTTCGAAATCAAAACACTTGAAATATAACACTTTCAAATCAATATACATTGAAACTCATAACTTTGAAATATAACTTCCACCACTAAAATGGTTTAAATATTAAAATACTTCATATAATAAAATAGCTTCCTCAATTTCACAAATCAGTTCCTAAACAACTCGAATTTCTAGATTTTAAATTTAAATAATTCTAAATCATAAATTTCAATCCAATTCAGTTTCCAAATAAACTATTGCAAATTATATCGATTTCAAAACAGATTTTATCCACAGACTAAACTATTTCAAATTCAATATATTTCAAACTTTAAGTATTCAACAATTTCCAAACTAAGTTTGGTAATCATATATATATATATATATATATATATATATATATATATATATCACATTCAATTTTCTATTACTTAGTTTTGAAATATTTTACGTAATAAGTCTATTATCATTTAAATAACCCAAATTACAAATGACTAAATATTTCCTACAATTTATTTATACTTAAAATATTCATTTAATTCACCTTAAACCAAAACCATGTTCTAGAAATCATACCATTTAAAATTTCAAATTTAATAAATTTCACATCAAATTTACTTGGTTTTAATTCTTAAATAAATTTAATTCCAAATTTATCCTCCATCCTTAATTTGTTTAAATCATTATAAACTCTATATTAAAATATACTTTAAATACTTAACCATATTATCTTCAATAAAAATCAAACTTATTATTAGCTTAATCTATATTAAAACCAATTTACACATAGCTTAAAATCAAAAATAAAATAACATTTATATAACATCTAAAATCACTATTTATATTAAATGATATATTTCTCTATAAAAACATATAAATCATTTCAAAAAATTTATTATATATATATAGACCACGGTGTCTATATATAATTTTCTATTCTATGGTCAAGTGTAACGACCCGTAAATTTTGATAAATAAATTGGTTAATTTAATTAGATCTTTGTAATTAAATTTAGAAAGAAATAAAAAAATTATAATTTATAATGAAGCAAATGTTAAAAATGAAATGTAACAATGATAATTAAAATAAATTATTGACAATTGGAGTGAAATCCCAATAAAGAGATAGTGTTAATTGTTGCACTTTGGTATAAAAAATAAAATAAGTAAATAAAAGTAAACATTTAATTAACCATTGTAATAATATATTGGTTAATAGTAACTGAATGTGAATTAAGGTAGTAATGTTAATGCCCGTTGATAAATAACTAATTGAGTGCAATCCCAATATAATTGAAACAATGGTAAGGTTGTAATTGATAGTATTTGGTAAATTGGAAATAAATTTAAATAAATATAATTTAATAGTAGGTTAATGATGATTGAATGAAATTTGTGTGATGTAAACAATTTTATCAATTGTTTGGGAATAATAACTCATAAGTGTTGATTGAAAGTAAATAGTACCAAATGTTTATGTTACCTTTTTATTTAGCCTGTTAATTTAAATGTGGTAAAAATTGCAATAAATCTAAATTAAATATTTGGTTAATGTGAATTTAGTTAATAATGGGAAATAACATTTACTTCATTCATAATATGACAATTGGTTGAATAAAAGGAATGAAAATTGAAGATTCATTATATTACTGGAATTTAAATTTAATAATTGAATTAATTGCAAATAAATGGAATTTAAAATTTAATGCGAAATCAATTGCAGTTAATTGACTTAATTTATGCAGCTAGGGTAGATTTGATTTGTCACTAAAGATCGTTAATTCAACAAGAAGTAACTAATGTATACTCTATCCATAATATGGCAATCGATTTAATGAAAACAATTGAAATTCATATTTGATTAATTTATTGGATTTTGAGCTGAAATAAATGGATTATTGAAATTAATTGAAACTTAGTATTTAAATATTACGTTAATAGAGATTGAGATGGAATTTGAGAATATTAATGCACCAGATCATGAATCCAATGTTAAATTTCATCCATTTGATAGCAATGAATTGAATAACAGAATGAAAAGTCAATTAAATGGAATTATTGAAAATTTAATTTATAATTTCTGAATTTAATGAAATTTAAATTAAACCCGGAAAGTGATGAATTAATCAACTTTGATTGACATCTATATCTGTTTAAATTTCTATAATTGTTTAAGAAATCAGAAATGATAAGATTTGTTAATTTTGGAATTGAAATTAGAAAAGTGATTTGATTAATTAATTTTTAATTTATTTAATTAACTAGAAAATAGCCATTTTGGCCACTGACTCGGATTTCGATGAAACTAGTTTCATCGAATCCGTAATGGCGAATTATTGTAGGATCTCAAGTTTCGTAGCGATCGGACTTGTCGTTTGATCGTACGGGCTCGAAACGCCTACAAATCATTTTAATTGAAATTAATTTGAAATAACTTGATTTAGCATAACTTCTTCATATGATGGATTTTGGACTTGAAACATGTTCCATTGCATTTAAAATATTCAAAAACATCTATTTTGATATATGGGTTGACCCAATTTTGTTCCGAAATCAGAACGGGCTTTTCGGACCATTTTGCCATTCAACGCATATATCAAATGGGTTCATCCATTCTAATTTCGGCTTTCCTATATATATCATGTTATAAACCCTAACCATTCCTTATTGTCATTTGTCTGTACGTACAATTCATTCTGTTCCTCCTCTTCCTCAATGATGGACAAATTCCAGAACCTTAAATCCCAAAATGCAATTCCAAATCAAATTCAAAGCCAAAATTCAAACTCTTCAAACTATATCATATTTTATGTCATCAGAAAGCTCTCGACGAGCACAAGTTAGATATATGATTCATTTTTCAATTTGACTTTCTATGTGGCCAGAAATCGAGGATACATTCACGGTTGTTCATCGTGCGTCGATGAACATCGGTTGGTCGACGAATCAATTTATGGGTTTTGTAGAGAGAGCCGAGGGGATCGCATCCATGTGGGTTTCGTGGTGAGTTAACGGTCGGATTGGGCTTAACAATTCAGCTAGTGTTTTCAAGACCGATGGCAACTGCGTTTTGCTGCCTGGGTGGACGCGATTCGGTTCGCCGTTTGTCGACTAGGGGAAGTCGCAGGGCTTGGATGATGATCGGTCGAAGGTGGGAAGAGATGCGGCAAGACCGGTGGTGGCACGAAGGTCCGATCATGGGGGGTTGTTTGTGCGTTCAATCCTGCCTAGGTGGGTTCACGCTTGAGAAAGGGTGACGTGTTTTTCTTCTTCTGATTTTTTTATTTAATTTATATTTGAAATCTACACCTTCTAATCGCTATAACTTTTACATACGAGGTCGAAATTACACGCGGTTTTCTCGCTAGGTTCGTATTGGAATTTCGGACATTTTAACGCTAGTTTGGACAAATTTCGAGACTGTTCAAATTTTGGGTTTAAATTGAATTTAAATTCAATTTAAATTCAAAAGGTGAGTGTTTCAACCCACTCACAACTTCTAAAATTTCTTATGTGTGTTAAATTAATTTCTGATGTGATTAGAAATTATTGCTGTTGGTATATTTTTATCATCATTCCGGTTAAATTAAATTTATTGAATTAGATTGTTATTAAAAATTTATTATTGCATACAAACTTCCAGTTAAATTAATTTATTATTGAATATAAACTGCTAGTAATTATCTATTATTTATTATCTGTTCTATATTAATGTTAATGTTTGAATTGGATGATGACTGTGATAAATAGTTGATGATTGATATTGGGTGAAAGGATGCTATATTTTATATTGTTATAGACCGCAAGTTGTTCTACATTTTTAGTTCCTTCGGGATTGCGGTTTGAAATGATATATAACCGTATTTTTATTTTAAATTACGGATTGAAATGATAAATATCTGTATCACTTGACCATAGGGTAGAAAATTATATACAGACACCGTAGTCTATATATAAAAATATTTTTAAATGATTTTCCATGGTTTTGTAAAGAAATATATGGTTTTATGAGATATTGATTTGGATATTTTATAAATGGTATTTTATATAGTTAAATTCTTGATTTTAAGCTATGTATAAAATTAGTTTAAAGTGTAAATAAGTTTAATAGTAAAATTTGATCTTATTAAGATATAATATGGTTTAAGTATTTAATTAAATTATATTTCTGGAGTTATAATGACTTAAATGAGAATAAGGTGGGAAGATAAATATGAATTTTTTTGAAATGATCTTATAAAATTGAAATTTTAAAGGTATGATTTTCATAACCAGATTTTTGTTTAAGATGAATTAAACAAATATTTCAATTATAAATAAATTGAAGGAAATATTTGGTTATTTGTAATTTGAGTTTTATTTAAATGATAATGGATTTATTATGAAAATATTTCAAAACTAAATAATAGAACATTGAATTGTTGAACCATAATTATCAACCTTAGTTTTGAAATTATTTAATACTCAAAGTTTGAAATATATTGAAATTGAGATGGTTTGTTGAAACTGAAAGTGAGTTGAAAGTTATGAATTGAGACTTAATTTAAAGTGAATAAAATTGTGAAGTCGAGGAAATTATTTTACTTTTTAAAGAAGTTTATAATTCAAACTATTTTATTTTATATACTGTTTGAATATTCGAACTATTTAAGTTTTGGAAGTTATGGCTTAGAAGCTATGAAATTCGAAGTATTATGTTTTGAAAGGTTATATTTCAAGCGCTTGGTTTTGAAATATTTTAAATTTGAAAGTGCTATGATTTTGGAAAAGAGATATATTTGAAATAAAAATGATATTATATTGATTTGAGTTTTATAACAATGATATCATATTGCTTTGGGTTTTTGAAATGGAAATGATATCGTATTTATGTGGTTTTGAAATGGAAATTATATTATGGTTTCGAAGTAAAATTATTTTGAAATGAAATGACCACGATGTTATAATAATGATTGGTTGGCAAAGAGACAGGGATCGGATATGGGCATACTCTCTGCCCATACTGAAAACCACTTTGACAACCGTGTACGCGGTGGAGATTCCAAAATGAAGTAGGATGGTGGCGGCGTTTCCTTTGAGGTAAATACGTGGACCCGACTTCCATGCGTTGGCATAAGGTGGCTAAAACCGGAGCGATTCTCGGGCCAAGTAGGTAGCCCCTCTTACCGGACACACTCCTTCGATATTATACTCTGACTTTTGGATGGATTCGTTGGCCACTTTTGATTTGATTTTTTGGGGTGTGGCTCGAGGTGGGCGATAGTAGTTGCAACGCGTTACCATCAGCCCGGATGCGTAATTGGTATATCTACCCTGGCATTGCCTTGTGTGCCGTGTCACCTACCCTAGCACGCCTTATACGAGTTTGGTTTTCTCCTGTAGCCCGTGTGGTATCCTCTGGTGGCTTTACGATTAGGAGGGACTATGATATTAGATGGACTACTGGGGCTATTACGTGTAACACTATTTAAAAGTAAGTTTATTTTACTATAGACATTATATATTAGCGAAATATTACTACATAGTAAATAGTTTAATGGATCCTTAGGAGATGTGAATCTGAGCATCTCTTAAGTTACTGCACTCACGTTTGACATTGGATAAGGGATGTCAAATACGGTAAACATCTCTGACGCTATTCCACTCATATTTATTCCTGTTGATTTAACTTACATAAGATCTTTTAGTTCTGACTCGAGTGTTTTGTCTTTTCAATTCGCTCGAGTCAGCCTGAGCATTTCAAGATTTGGAAGACCGTATTCTGGAGGGCGAAGACGAAGATTTATTATTATTTATTATAGTATTCCACTACATTCTGCATTATTTATTGTTCTCTGGTATGTGTAACTTTGATATGTATTATATACGTATAATCGAATATTTTGTAAAACAGCTTAATGAATTGTATATTTGATTATTATATTGTATCGTTCCGCTGCAAAATTCTGTTTTGTTCTTCTTCTTTCTCTGCTTTTTCTTATTTAACCATAACAATCCGCCCTTTTATATGGTTTAGTCCGACGTGTGTGGTTTATCGTCGATTCAAAGCGTACAAAAAGGCGGGATGTTATAATCTGGTATCGGAGCTTTGGTTTAGCGATAAACCTTAGCTTTGTGGGATCTGACTCTTTACTAATAAGGTAGTAATACCCTATGATGAGTCGCTGAGTGTATATATGTGAGAGAGCGTATTTGTTAGTGTTATAAAGAGGTTTAATATTGTGTTAATTTGTTCCGTTTTGTATTTATAAATTCTGGTTGGTGCATAGGACGCTATGACATCAATAGGGATTTCTAAACACTTAATAGGATAGACCGACATAATATTTGTTTTGAAATATGGGTGAATGAAGTAATTTTGCCTATTATATTTTCTATATATAAAATAAAAAATTTATAAAGGTTATATTTGGTTGTAATATAGTGGTTGTTTGGTAGTGGAATTTATAAATATTGATTGGAAATAAAATTTGAAGAAAATAGAATAAATGAAAGATTGGAAACTTAGAACTTGAGTTCCGGGATGTTGGAAAATTTCTTTTGAATGATTTGGAATATAGTAATAGTATTTATAAGTATTTTCTGATATAAATATTCCAATAAGATTTGAAATAATTATTTTAAAGAAATTTTGGAAAGAAATAAATGTCGTACTCCCCTCTCTGTCGTTGGAAAATAATTTCGGTGATGAATGCACGCATCATCGACATTCATTTTCGAGTTTCAAAGTGGGAAGGCCACCGTAGTAATTTTACTGCAAATTTATTTTGATAAACAAAAATAAATTTTGAATTATTTTAAATATAATTGGATATATAAAGTGTAAGTATATACATTTATCTATTATTTTAAAATGATTTGAAACTAAACCCAGTATTTAGTTCTTAAGTTTCTGTTAATTAATAGCTTCAATTATTGTAGTGATATGGAATGTAACTAATTAATAATTGGAATCTTTAATTAAAATAAGAGATTTAATGTTAAGTTATAAATGAAATTAAAAGAAAATTGAAATTTGAAACTTATAAAACAAAGGCTATTAGTATTGAAAATTAAGTTAATTAAAAAGAAATAAAATAAACTTATGTAACTTTCAACTACATCCTTAAAAGCATATATATAACTTACCAAATATTAAAAGTTCTAATGTTTAATAAAACATGTAATGGGTGTTATACAAGTAATAAACTTGAGGTAATGAAAGTATTTAATGAAATTCTATTATAAATAAGAATTTGATGTTGTAATTGTTGTGAACTTAAGTTATAAAGTAAATGTTACTGAAATAATGGTAACAAGAAGTAAGTATTTTAAGTATAAGATTATAAACTTAAATAAATGCAAGTAATACAAATAAGAGAATTTGCAGTACATGGATTAATGTAAATGAATTTGTAAGGAGTGGATAGAAATAAATAAAAACTGTAAGAAATAAAATGTGAATTAAAAAGATTATAAACGTAAGTTAATGAAATTGCCATGCCAAGCGACTGAATTGAGCATGGATATTATTAATAAATGAATGTAAATAAATGAAATCAAGTAATGAATGAATATATAATACAATAAAAAGAGAATTGACATGATGTGAATAAATTAAATGAAGATAAGTATTATATGAAAGAAAAGGAAATCAAACAACAAAGGTCATAAAATGAAATTGAAAAATTAACTTGATTTATTGTTTGGATTTGTTGTTTGTTTAGTTTATGGTTGTTTGGGCAAGGATACTTTAAAATTGTTTGGGAGTATGAATAATCTATCTAGCTTCATCTAAGACTATTGAGTAAAAGGTGCACTAAGTAGTTTATTTTCCATTCTGTGCAATTTAAAGTTTGAACCCGAACAACTATTTGTTTGTTGATATGAGTGAATGATTGATTTGTGTTGATTTTTATGTGATGGTTGTATGCCTTGTTACAAGTGATTGTTGTTTGTATTGATTTGTTTGTTTATGGTTGAGGCAACTTTAAACATTTCATTTTATATAATTGTTAACTCTTTTTAGATTATATAAATGAAATACAGGTTATGGAAGCAATTGCTACTGCTTTTGGCTTCATAAAATAAGCATAAATTGCCCGACAAATAGGTACGTTCTCGGATTACGGTTTTATAGCGCTATTATATTTTTTGCCATGTTAGATATATATTATTTTGGAAAAATATATGTTATATATTGATATATTGATATTATATTTTCTCCCGAACCTCTCCGTACAAAGGAGACTCTACCGAAATTTTCCGTAAATTTTGGACTTAGAACTTGTTTGAAAATATTTTCCCAAATTTTATTAATTTAAGTATAAAGAGTTTTAATGGTTATAAATTGGTATATTTTATTTAACTTAATTAATTGTGTAAATTTATTTGTTTATAAATTTAATATTTTGAATAAGATATATGATTTCTTAATTCTTCTTTTCCCTTCTTTTTCCTTTTCTGGGACAAAAAGTTTTGAGTGGAGGAGAGTGTAACGACCCGTAAATATTGATAAATAAATTGGTTAATTTAATTAGATCTTTGTAATTAAATTTAGAAAGAAATAAAAAATTATAATTTACAATGAAGCAAATGTTAAAAATGAAATGTAGCAATGGTAATTAAAATTATTATTGACAATTGGAATGAAATCCCAATAAAGAGATAGTGTTAATTGTTGCACTTGGGGGTAAAAAATAAAATAAGTAAATAATAGTAAGCATTTAATTAACCAATGTAATAATATATTGTTTAATAGTAACTGAATGTAAGTTAAGGTAGTAATGTTAATGTCATTTGATAAATAACTAATTTAGTGCAATCCCAATATAATTGAAACAATGGTAAGGTTATAATTGATTGTATTTAGTAAATTGGGAATAAATTTCAATAAATATAATTTAATAGTAGGTTAATGATGATGGAATGAAATTTGTGTGATGTAAACAATTGTAACAATTTTTCGGGGATAATAACTCATAAGTGTTGATTGAAAGTAAATGGTAACAAATATTTATGTTACCTATTTATTTAGCCTGTTAATTTAAATGTGATAAAAATTGCAATAAATCTAAATTAAATATTTTGTTAATGTGAATTTAGTTAATAATGGAAAATAACATTTACTTCATTCATAATATGACAATTGGTTGAATAAAAGGAATGGAAATTCAAGATTTATTATATTATTCGAATTTAAATTTAATAATTGAATTAATTGTAAATAAATGGAATTTAAAATTTAATGTGAAATCAATTGCAGTTTATTGACTTAATTTGTGCAGTTAGGGTAGACTTGTTTTGTCATTGAAGATTGTTAATTCAACAAGAAGTAACCAATGTAAACTTTTTCCATAATATGGCAATTGATTTAATGAAAACAATTGAAATTCATGTTTGATTAATTTATTGGATTTTGGGCTGAAATAAATGGATTATTGAAATTAATTGAAATTTAATATTTAAATATTACGTTAATAAAGATTGAGATGGAATTTGAGAATATTAGTGTATTAGATCATGAATCCAATGTTAAATTTTATCTATTTGATAGCAATGAATTGAATAACAGAATGAAAAGTCAATTAAATGGAATTATTGGAAATTTAATTTATAATTTCTGAATTTAATGAAATTTAAATTAAACATGAAAAGTGATGAATTAATCAGCTTTGATTGACATCTAAATCTGTTTAAACTTCTGTAATTATTTAAGAAATCAGAAATGATAAGATTTGTTAATTTTGGAATTGAAACTGTAAAAGTGATTTAATTAATTAATTTTTAATTTATTTAATTAACTGGAAAATAGCCATTTTGGCCACTGACTCGGATTACGATGAAACCAGTTTCATCGGATCCGTAACAGTGAATTATTGTAGGATCTCAAGTTTCGTAGCGATCAGATTTGTCTTTTGATCGTACGGGCTCGAAACGCCTAGAAATTAATTTAATTGAAATCAATTTGAAATAACTTGATTTTTTCATAACTTATTCATACGATGGAATTTGGGCTTGAAAGCTATTCCATTGCATTTAAAATATTCAAAAACATCTATTTTGATATATGGGTTGACCCAATTTCGTTTCGAAATCAGAACTGGGCTTTTCGGGCCATTTTATTGTTCAACGCGTATATCAATCGGGTCCATCCATTCTAATTTCGGCTTTGCTATATATATCATGTTATAAACCCTAATTGTTCCTCGTTGTCATTTGTCTATATGTACAATTCATTTTGTTCCTTCTCTTCCTGTAACAACCCGCATATTTGTCGATTGTATAATTAAATATTTTATTTAAATATTTCATCGATCGTCGGTTTTGGTCCGAAAAGCTACTTTTTGCAAACAGTCGAATTGGGACTCATGACCCCTTCCATTGAGTTCAAAATGTCATTTGCGATCTTTTTGAGTATAATCTTTGATATGTTTGGAGTAAGTTGAATTTCGCTACTTTTTCCATTGGGTTTAGGGTTTGGGTTCAGCCTACTAGCTTAACTAATACCCCAACTCAGCCCTCTCCTCTCCATTCTCTCATTCCACTCTTCTAAACTGAAGCTCCAACTGAAAATGGTGGAAGGGAAAGGGAAATAGAAATTTCAAACCCTAGTTCTTCTTGCTAGCTCAAGTTCTTGCTCCAAACTCAAAGAGAACCCATTGGTAAGCATCACCTTCTTCTTCTCCAACTCATTCTCCTTTCAATTTCAGAAATTTTCTAAACCTAATTTGGGAAATATTTCTCTTTTAAGCTTAGAATCAAGCTTCTTGAGTTGGGATTGAAGGTGATTGTTCTTGCCATTGCTTTCGAGCTTCTTCTTCATTGATTTGGGTTCAAAGGTGAGATTTTTATCTCACATCTATGACTATAATTATCTTTGGTTGTTGGGTATGAATTCCTAACACTTCTTCATGTGCATTTGCTCTTGATTTGGATTGGTTTTGTGAATATTCCAATTTTTGGTTTTTTAAGTCAAATTTGTATGAAATCCTTTTATGGATGTTTGATCATGCTTTTGGTGATGCATCGAGGAGCATATAGGGCCGGGTTGCCGATTGGCATAAACCCTTAGAGCCAATGTTTGTCCGGTTGCATTTTGGAAGAGTTTGCTCTTCATTTGGATAGGCTTTGATACCAGCCCAGGCATGATTCAGTCGACTGGAAACTCTGTTCAGTCGACTGAACCTGGAACCCGAAAGTTTCCAAGCATGATTCAGTCGACTGAATCCTCTGTTCAGTCGACTAAACCTGGAAACAGAAAGTTTCCTGAACCTGGAAAATTTCCAGGTACAGGGTCAGTCGACTGAAAACTCTGTTCAGTCGACTGAACCTGCTGTTTGAGTCCATTTTGCCTTTTTGGATTGAATTTCCAACGTTAATCGATTCGTGTTGATTTCCTTTTGTTATTATCACTTATTATCGATTTTGATGACATTTTCTTCGTGATTTTGGGAATATCCATTCTAATGGATTCGGTATCGATTTCTTTGAATTTTATTCACGTCTTCGAATGTGAATTTTAGTGATTGATTGTTCCTACAATCTTCTTTGTGATTTGTCACTTTAAAAATATAAAGGTTTCAATACTAGTATTAAATATCAAAACCTCTTCATCAAAATGATTTCAACTATATTTCCAATATTAAAATCGTTTATAAAACCGTTTTCCAATCTACTAGTATACACAAACCTTTACCTCACTCGTATGAGAAATCTAATTAAACGACTTAGTAAAACGAGTGGTATGAAACGCTTGCGTCTACTTCGTCGGTTAATTCTTGGACTTGTTCGATTGAATCTCTTGTGACAATTTTCTAGTGGAGATCTACAATTTGTTCGTAAATATTTAAGTTAAGCTAGTGGTTATGGGACATGAAGCTAAGCTCATATATTTACTAGCTTAGTGTAATTGACACTTCTCTTTGATCATGACGATCATTTTATTGTTTAGACTAGCAATGTGCGACGTCTCTTTGTTTATGTGGAGGACTGTTCCTCATTTTATTGAGCTTCGTCTCATTTCTTACATGGGGCGTATCTTTCTAGGTGCGTCGATGTTTATTAATGCATGGGATGTACCTTTTTAGGTGCATCGATGTTTATTTACTTCGTGGAGCAATCGGCTCAATAAGTTGGGACATGGGGCGTATCTTTCTAGTTGCGTCGATGTTCATCTATGCATGGGGCATATCTTTCTAGGTGCGTCGATGTTCGACTTTGCATGGGGTGTATCTTTTAGGTGCATCGATGTTAGACATTACATGGGGTGTATCTTTTTAGGTGCATTGATGTTTATTTATGCATCGGATGTATCTTTCTAGGTGCATCGATGTTTATTTATGCATGGGGCGTATCTTTCTAGGTGCGGCGATGCTAGAGCATGGGGCCTGTCTTTCTAGGTGCGTCGATGTTCGACTGTGCATGGGGCGTGTCTTTCTAGGTGCGTCGATGTCCATTTTGTGGGATTGGCCATCCTTTTACTGTGATTTCTGGATTTCGTGTGTCGAATTCTGGAACTTTCTTCTTCGCCTATTTTTGTGATTTCTATTGATATGATTTATCAATTTTTGTGCATAGGTGAATTCGTGTGTCATTGTCTGGATTTCTTGAGATGATTTCTAGAATTTGTGCTTCATCAATTTTCGTGATTTCCATTGATAAGTTTTATCAATATTTGTGCATAGGTGAATTCGTGTGTCGTTGTCTGGATTTCTTGAGATGATTTATAGAATTTGTGCTTCATCAATTTTCGTGATTTCCATTGATAAGTTTTATCAATATTTGTGCATTGGTGAATTTGTATGTCATTGACTTTTGTGATTGACAGTGATATAATCATCAATATTTATGGTTTGGTGAACGAAATAAGGAGTATGACATTCCTTTTATTCTTGTGTAGATTCTTTGACATTGATTAATCTCTCGTTGATTTTCAATTACTTATATATATCACAGCTGGGCATTGTGATTATTATGTGTTTATTCATAGCTCTTATTCTATATCGTTTCATCCGATATTTATAGTTAGACTGATCCGTTTATTATTTTCTTATTAAATAATACTCGGGTCAGAACGAGATGTTACAGGTGCTTCTGCTTGACTTCTCCCTAGGGATTCATTACTCTGACTTTTGGCAAACTACTTAGATTAGTAGTTATTTTGTTGTATACACTTGAGATATAGACTCATAGTTGTATTCTTTTGCATAGCACGTGTTTCTATTCTTTTGTATTATTGTGGATCTTTTTGACCACTACTCTGATATACACTTTCTTGTGTTAATTATATATTCATATCTTCTTCCGCCTTTGTGATATGAATTATCTGTGAATGATTTGTGTTATGCTTATTTCTATATTTGTTTCCGAAGATTACTATAGCCACTGTGTAATATCTTTGAGTTTGTGTCGGTATGTCGGATTTCCCTCTTGATAAAGAAATGCATGTTATACTATCTGACATATCGGTGCTCGCCTAAAGAAATTACACTGATGGTCGCTCCTCAACAGCCTTATTCTCCGTGCTAGTTGACGGCATTCACCGTAATGTTCTTGGCTAGCGTGGGTATAGAGGTGGGGCGTCACAGGTTGGTATCAGAGCCAAACTTCGGAATAATGTAGAATAATTTAACAAGGATCACCGTCCTAAGTCCATCTTAGGAGTCGTGCTTTAGGATTTAATTCGAGTCTTCGTACTGATTCATCCTATTTTCTTTATGATTCCTTGTTTTATCAATCAAGTTTGATTGAAATTTACTTTGAGAATTTTCTGGTAATTTTTGAGCTTGTCTTAGGATTATCACCTAAGAAATCTTTTGTGTGGTGTTAAGGTCTTTCTAGTTCGACCTTGCCACCGATTTTCATTTGGCTATGAGTTGCGTGAGTTAGCATTCCACTTACGCACTCCGCACTCGTTATGATTCTTATGAATGACTTATTATGTCATTCAGTTTGCCCATCTTGTTTCATCCATTTTATAAATCGAGTATTCTATGAATATCTCGATAACTTCATTTTTGTATTTATTGATTTTGGATGAAAATAGAAATTTAAAATTTTGTAAATCTCTTTCATAAGATTTATTTATAAGTACGCTTTGATTTTTGCTCTTAAGCGAGCAAAGAATATTCTTAGAAGTTTTTGAGAAACTTACTTGTCATATAGAAGATGATTTTGTGATTGTATTGCCCGTTGAGTGCTTTAAGAATTCTGGTCGATGCGCTTGATCAACGTTATCGATAGGAATTTCCTAAACGCTTTGATGAGACAGTCAGACACGATAAATTGACTTGTAAAAATTTAAAATTTTCTAGAAAGATTATTACATAAAGATAAATGTAATTTTGAAAGTTTTAACTTTTGAGGAAAGAAGGTTATTTAAAAGAAATTCTTTCTTTTCGATACCCTTATCCTTGTGATTCCTGAAGGGGAACCAAGACTTCGCTATTTGTACCGATACCAGTCGTATTGGTTTAGATGTCATTCTCTTGCAAAGGAGAACGTGCTATCACTTGTGCTTCTAAATCATTAAAAGCCGATTGAGACTAGGTATGCCACTCATGATCTAGTGCTCGCGGCTATTGTTTTTACTTTTAGAGTTTGGCATCATCATTTTGGGGAAGAAATTTGTTCTCCCCCTCGATCATAAATCTTTGGAATATTTATTTTCTCATAAGGAACTTTATGTCGACTCGAGTTCCTGGCATCTTATGATCTTGATATTCTTTTTATTCCCAGAAGGAAAATTGTGTTGCCAATGCGCTTTTTCGTAAGCAACAAGTGGTTGATTCTTTGATGATGTCGGAATGGAATTATCTTTTTATCAAGTTCATCAGACGTTTTGATGTACTTCGTTTTATTGAGTTTCATCTCGTTTCTTTTATGGACTCGCGTCTGATGTTCTTTTATGGTGTTCGGTTCATTGGATGTACCGTTATTATACTACATCGATGTTCCGTCTTATCTGAATCAATGGATGTACCATTATTATACTACATCGTTGTTCCGGTTTATCGGTTCATTGGGCGTACTATTTTTGTACTACGCTGATGTTCCAAATTATTTGAGTTTCTAGTTTCTCGGGCGTACTGTTATTATACTACGTCGTTGCACCAGCTCAATTTTCTGCTATTCTTGACGTTCTCCACGTCTTTTATCTACGGAAATGCCTTAGGGATTCCAGTTTTTATTCTTGAGCCCGGTGATATTGTGGAAATTGAAGTTTCACCAGATCTGATTTTTTGAGCAACATTCTATTTGCATCATTTCTTCGGAGGTTGAGCGCCTTCGATATAAAGATATTCTTTTTGGTAAAAGTTCAACGGTTCTCAAATCCTAAGGATTTCTCTTAAGAAATCTTGAGAATTCATCGAACGAAAACTTTCGGATTTACTCCTTCGTGCTCTTTATGGTGAACTTCTTATTTCAATTTTCTTTTGTGTTGATATGCTTTTATGGTTGTTACTCTTTATTTTCTTCTTAAGTATTGCGAGGATGCAATTTCTTTAAGGAGGGGAGTCTGTAACAACCCGCATATTTGTCGATTGTATAATTAAATATTTTATTTAAATATTTCATCGATCGTCGGATTTTGGTCCGAAAAGCTACTTTTTGCAAACAGTCGAATTGGGACTCATGACCCCTTCCATTGAGTTCAAAATGTCGTTTGCGATCTTTTTGAGTATAATCTTTGATATGTTTGGAGTAAGTTGAATTTCGCTACTTTTTCTATTGGGTTTAGGGTTTGGGTTCAGCCTACTAGCTTAACTAATACCCCAACTCAGCCCTCTCCTCTCCATTCTCTCACTCCACTCTTCTAAACTGAAGCTCCAACTGAAAATGGTGGAAGGGAAAGGGAAATAGAAATTTCAAACCCTAGTTCTTCTTGCTAGCTCAAGTTCTTGCTCCAAACTCAAAGAGAACCCATTGGTAAGCATCTCCTCCTTCTTCTCCAACTCATTCTCCTTTCAATTTCAGAAATTTCCTAAACCTAATTTGGGAAATATTTCTCTTTTAAGCTTAGAATCAAGCTTCTTGAGTTGGGATTGAAGGTGATTGTTCTTGCCATTGCTTTCGAGCTTCTTCTTCATTGATTTGGGTTCAAAGGTGAGATTTTTATCTCACATCTATGACTATAATTATCTTTGGTTGTTGGGTATGAATTCCTAACACTTCTTCATGTGCATTTGCTCTTGATTTGGATTGGTTTTGTGAATATTCCAATTTTTGGGTTTTTAAGTCAAATTTGTGTGAAATCCTTTTATGGATGTTTGATCATGCTTTTGGTGATGCATCGAGGAGCATATAGGGCCGGGTTGCCGATTGGCATAAACCCTTAGAGCCAATGTTCATCCGGTTGCATTTTGGAAGAGTTTGCTCTTCATTTGGATAGGCTTTGATACCAGCCCAGGCATGATTCAGTCGACTGAAAACTCTGTTCAGTCGACTGAACCTGGAACCCGAAAGTTTCCAGGCATGATTCAGTCGACTGAATCCTCTGTTCAGTCGACTAAACCTGGAAACAGAAAGTTTCCTGAACCTGGAAAATTTCCAGGTACAGGGTCAGTCGACTGAAAACTCTGTTCAGTCGACTGAACCTGCTGTTTGAGTCCATTTTGCCTTTTTGGATTGAATTTCCAACGTTAATCGATTCGTGTTGATTCCCTTTTGTTATTATCACTTATTATCGATTTTGATGACATTTTCTTCATGATTTTGGGAATATCCATTCTAATGGATTCGGTATCGATTTCTTTGGATTTTATTCACGTCTTCGAATGTGAATTTTAGTGATTGATTGTTCCTACAATCTTCTTTGTGATTTGTCACTTTAAAAATATAAAGGTTTCAATACTAGTATTAAATATCAAAACCTCTTCATCAAAACGATTTCAACTATATTTCCAATATTAAACTCGTTTATAAAACTGTTTTCCAATCTATTAGTATACACAAACCTTTACCTCACTTGTATGAGAAATCTAATTAAACGACTTAGTAAAACGAGTGGTATGAAACGCTTGCGTTTACTTCGTCGGTTAATTCTTGGACTTGTTCGATTGAATCTCTTGTGACAATTTTCTAGTAGAGATCTACAATTTGTTCGTAAATATTTAAGTTAAGCTAGTGGTTATGGGACATGAAGCTAAGCTCATATATTTACTAGCTTAGTGTAATTGACTTCTCTTTGATCATGACGATCATTTTATGGTTTAGACTAGCAATGTGCGATGTCTCTTTGTTTATGTGGAGGACTGTTCCTCATTTTATTGAGCTTCGTCTCATTTCTTACATGGGGCGTATCTTTCTAGGTGCATCGATGTTTGTTACACATGGGTCGTACCTTTCTAGGTGCGTCGATGTTTATTCATGCATGGGGTGTACCTTTTTAGGTGCATCGTTGTTTATTTACTTCGTGGAGCAATCGGCTCAATAAGTTGGGACATGGGGCGTATCTTTCTAGTTGCATCGATATTCGTCTATGCATGGGGCGTATCTTTCTAGGTGCGTCGATGTTCGACTTTGCATGGGGTGTATCTTTTAGGTGCATCGATGTTAGACATTACATGGGGTGTATCTTTTTAGGTGCATCGATGTTTATTTATGCATGGGATGTATCTTTCTAGGTGCATCGATGTTTATTTATGCATGGGGCGTATCTTTCTAGGTGCGCCGATGCTAGAGCATGGGGCGTGTCTTTCTAGGTGCGTCGATGTTCGACTGTGCATGAGGCGTGTCTTTCTAGGTGCGTCGATGTCTAGTTTATGGGATTGGCCATACTTTTATTGTGATTTCTGGATTTCGTGTGTCGAATTCTGGAACTTTCTTCTTCACCTATTTTTGTGATTTCTATTGATATGATTTATCAATTTTTGTGCATAGGTGAATTCGTGTGTCATTGTCTGGATTTCTTGAGATGATTTCTAGAATTTGTGCTTCATCAATTTTCGTGATTTCCATTGATAAGTTTTATCAATATTTGTGCATAGGTGAATTCGTGTGTCATTGTCTGGATTTCTTGAGATGATTTCTAGAATTTGTGCTTCATCAATTTTCATGATTTCCATTGATAAGTTTTATCAATATTTGTGCATTGGTGAATTTGTGTGTCATTGACTTTTGTGATTGACAGTGATATAATCGTCAATATTTATGGTTTGGTGAACGAAATAAGGAGTATGACATTCCTTTTATTCTTGCGTAGATTCTATGACATTGATTAATCTCTCGTTGATTTTCAATTACTTATATATATCACAGCTGGGAATTGTGATTATTATGTGTTTAGTCATAGCTCTTATTCTATATCGTTTCATCCGATATTTATAGTTAGACTGATCCGTTTATTATATCTTATTAAATAATACTCGGGTCAGACCGAGATGTTACAGGTGCTTCTGCTTGACTTCTCCCCAGGGATTCATTACTCTGACTTTTGGCAAACTACTTAGATTAGTAGTTATTTTGTTCTATACACTTGAGATATAGACTCATAGTTGTATTCTTTTGCATAGCACGTGTTGCTATTCTTTTGTATTATTGTGGATCTTTTTGACCACTACTCTGATATACACTTTCATGTATTAATTATATATTCATATCTTCTTCCGCCTTTGTGATATGAATTATCTGTGAATGATTTGTGTTATGCTTATTTCTATATTTGTTTCCGAAGATTACTATAGCCACTGTATAGTAGCTTTGAGTTTGTGTCGGTATGTCGGATTTCCCTCTTGATAAATAAATGCATGTTATACTATCTGACATATTGGTGCTCGCCTAAAGAAATTACACGGATGGTCGCTCCTCAACAGCCTTATTCTCCGTGCTAGTTGACAGCGTTCGCCGTAATGTTCTTGGCTAGCGTGGGTATAGAGGTGGGGCGTCACACTTCCTTAATGGTAGACAAATTCCCAGAACCCTAAATCCCAAAATGTGATTCCAAATCAAATCCAAAGCCAAAATTCAAACTCTTCAAACTATATCATATTATATATCTCGGAAAGCTCTCGACGAGCACAAGTCAGATATACGATTTGTTTTCATTTCGAGTTTCGATGTGGCCAGAGATCGGGGAAACATTCACGGCCGTTCATCTTGCGTCGATGAACATCGGCTTATCGACGCATCAATTTGTGGGTTTTGTAGAGATAGTCGAGGGGTTCGCATCCATGTGGGTTTCGTGGTGAGTTAACGGCCGAATTGGGCTTAAAAATTCGGCTAGGGTTTTCAAGACCGGTGGCGGCTGCGTTTTGTTGCCTGGGTGGACGCGATTCGGTTCGCCGTTCGTCGATTAGGGGAAGTCGTAGGGCTTGGATGATGGTCGATCTGAGGTTGGAAGAGGTGCGGCAAGACTGGTGGTGGTGCGAAGGTCTGGTCGTGGGGGGTCGTTCATGCGTTCGATCCTGCCTGGGTTGGTTCGCGCTTGAGAAAGGGTGATTTTTTTTTTCTTCTTCTGTTTTTATTTAATTTATATTTGAAATCTACACCTTCTAATCGCTATAACTTTTAAATACGAGGTCGAAATTACGCGCGGTTTTCTCCGCTAGGTACATATTGGAATTCTGGACATTTTGGTGCTAGCTTGGACGAATTCTGAGATTGTTCAAATTTTGGGTTTAAATTGAATTTAAATTCAAAAGGTGAGTGTTTTAACCCACTCACAACTTCTAAATTTTCTTATGTGTATTAAATTAATTTCTGATGTGATTAGAAATTTATGTATTCTTTTTTGGTATATTTTTATCATCATACCAGTTAAATTGAATTTATTGAATTAAATTGTTATTCAAATTTATTATTGCATATAAACTACCAGTTAAATTAATTTATTATTGAATATAAAATTCCAGTAATTACCTATTATTTATTATCTGTTCTACATTGATGTTATTGTTTGAATTGGATGATGATTGTGATAAATGTTGATTATTGATATTGGGTGAATGGATGTTGTATTTTATATTGTTATAGACTACAAGTTGTTCTGCATTTTTAGTTCCTTCGGGATTGCGGTTTGAAATGATATATAACCGTATTTTTGTTTTAAATTACGGGTTGAAATGATAAATATCCATATCACTTGACCATAGGGTAGAAAATTATATACAGACACCATGGTCTATATATAAAAATATTTTTAAATGATTTTCTATGGTTTTGTAAAGAAATATATGGTTTTATGAGATATTGATTTGGATATTTTATAAATGGTACTTTATGTAGTTAAATTCTTGGTTTTAAGCTATGTATAAAATTGGTTTAAAGTGTAAAATAAGTTTAATAGTAAAGTTTGATTTTATTAAGATATAATATGGTTAAGTATTTAATTAAATTATATTTCGGGAATTATAATGACTTAAATGAGAATAAGGTGGGAAGATAAATATGAAATTATTTGAAATCTTATAAAATTGAGATTTTAAAGGTATGATTTTCATAACTGGATTTTTGTTTAAAATTAATTAAACGAATATTTCAATTATAAATAAATTGAAGGAAATATATGGTTATTTGTAATTTGAGTTTTATTTAAATGATAATGGATTTATTATGCAAATATTTCAAAACTAAATAATAGAACATTGAATTGTTGAATCATAATTATCAACCTTAGTTTTGAAATTGTTTAATACTCAAAGTTTGAAATATATTGAAATTGAGATGGTTTATTGAAACTGAAAGTGAGTTGAAAGTTATGAATTGAGACTTAATTTAAAGTGAATAAAATTGTGAAGTCGAGGAAATTATTTTACTTTATGAAGAAATTTAAAATTCAAACTATTTTATTTTACATACTGTTTGAATATCCAAACCATTTACGTTTTGGAATTTATGGTTTAGAAGCTATGAAATTCGAAGTATTATGTTTTGAAAGGTTATATTTCAAGTGTTTGGTTTCAAAATATTTTAAATTTGAAAGTGTTATGGTTTTGGAAAAGAGATATATTTGAAATAAAATGATACTATACTGAGTTGGGTTTTATAATAATGATATCATATTGCTTTGGGTTTTTGAAATGGAAATGATATCGTATTTATGTGGTTTTAAAATGGATATTATATTATGGTTTCGAAGTAAAATTATTTTGAAATGACCACGTTGTTATAATAACAATTGTTTGGCAAAGAGATCGAGATCGGATGTGGGCATACTCTCTGTCGATACCGAAAACCACTTTGACAACCGTGTACGCGGTGGAGATTCCAGAACGAAGTAGGATGGTGGCGGCGTTTCTTTTGAGGTAAATACGTGGACCCGACTCCCATGAGTTGGCGTAAGGTGGCTAAAACAGGAGCGATTCTCGGGCCAAGGAGGTATCCCCTCTTATCGGACAAACTCCTTCAATATTATACTCTGACTTTTGGATGGATTCGGTGGCTACTTTTGATTTTGATTTTTGGGGGTGTGGCTCGAGGTGGGCGGTAGTATCTGCTATGCGTTACCACCAGCCCGGATGCGTAATTGGCATATCTACCCTGACATTGCCTTGTGTGTCGTGTCACCTACCCTTGCACGACTTGTACGAGTTTGGTTTTCTCCCATAGCCCGTGTGGTATCCTCTGGTGGCTTTCTGATTAGAAGGGACTATGATATTGGATGGACTACTGGGGATACTACGTGTTAAGGTGGAAAATGTAAAGCCTTAACGCTATTTAAAAGTAAGTTTATTTTACTATAGACATTATATAATAGCGGAATATTACTATATAGTAAATAGTTTAATGGATCCTTAGGAGATGTGAATCCCGAGCATCTCTTAAGTTACTGCACTCACGTTTGACATTGGATAGGGGATGTTAAATCCGGTAAACATCTCTGACGTTGTTCCACTCATATTTATTCATGTTGATTTGACTTACATAAAGTCTTTTAATTCTGACTCGAGTGTTTTGTCTTTTCAATTCGCTCGGGTCAGCCTGAGCATTTTAGGATTTAGAAGACCATATTCTAGAGGACGAAGATGAAGATTTATTATTATTTCTTATAGTATTCCACTACATTCATACTGTTCCGCTACATTATTTATTGTTCTCTGGTATGTCTAACTCTGATATGTAATCGAATATTTTGTAAAACAGCTTCGTGGACTATATATTTGATTATTATATTTTATCGTTCCGCTGCAAGATTCTGTTTTGTTCTTCTTCTTTCTCTGCTTTTTCTTATTTAACCCATAACAATCTATCCTTCTGTATGGTTTAAGTCTGACATATGTGGTTTATCATTGATTTAAAGCGTACAAAAAGGCGGGATGTTACATCAAGTGATACAGATATTTATCATTTCAATCTGCAATTTAAAATATAAATTCGACTATATATCATTTCTAACCGCAATCCCGAATGAAATAAAATTCGTAACAAATTTACAGTTTATAACAATATATATACAACATCCATTCATCCAATATCAATCATCAAGCATTTATCACAATCATCATCCAATTCAAACAATAACATCAATGTTGAACATATAATAAATAACAGGTATTTACTGGCAGGTCATATCCAATAATAAATTAAATAACTATTTTATCCAAATAAATTCAAATAAACTGAGACGATGATTCAAAATATGCCAAACAGTCATAAATAAATTTCTAATCACATCATAAATCAATTTAACAAACATAAGTAATTTTAGAAGTTGTGAGTGGGTTAAAACACTCACCTTTGAATTTAAATTGAATTCAAATCCAATTCAAAAAAATTCAAACAGTCTCAAAATTTGTCCAAACCAATGTCAATATGTCTGGAATTGCAATACGATCCCAATGCAAGAAACCACGCTCAAATCCGAGCTCGTATGTAAAAGTTATGCTTATTAAAACATTTGGAATTCAAATTAATAAAATAAATAGAGATATACGTGCCACGTCAACATTGCTACCGACCTTGGTCTTCGATACAAGAACTCGCACGCACAATTCTTCACAAAGCCTCCCATTGACCTTCCGTTGACCACAAAGATCGGCCACTTCCAGCCGTCATTAGCCACACCGACCACTATGGTTCAACTCGTCTCGCCGCCCCTGCGAAACCGCCTAGGCCCGGTCACCCAAACACCACCGGCCGCCACACCCCCTTCAACCCTAATCCAATTAATCTCGACGATCTGGCCGTCAACTCCTCGCCAAACCTATGCTGATGAGATCCCCTCGTGACTCTCCACAATATGGTACCATCAGTTTGTCGATCGGGCAAAGTCGATCTCAACGCGACGGATGGCCGAGAATAACCCTCGAATTTCTGGAAAATTAGTGATCTGAATTGGAAAAAGAATTGCATATCTGAGCTGCGCTCATCAAGAGCTTCGAGTCGATATATAATTTGATATAGTTTGAGCAGTTTGAATTTTTGGATTTTAATTTGAATTTTGAAATTGAATTGGGAATTAGGGATTGCAGCGATTGAGAAGAGGAGGAGCTACTAGAATTGTACGTACAGAAATAAGGAATAAGAAATAGGCTAGTGTTCATAACAACATATATATAAGAAAAACATAATAGAAAGAATGGGCTAGATTGGATTTGGGTTTAGAACAATAATTGACCCGAAAAGCCTGTCTCGATTCCGGAGCGAAAATGGGTCAACCCATATATCAAAATAGATGTTTTTGAATATTTTAAAATCAATGGAACAGGTTTAAAGTCCAAATTCCATCGTATGAAGAAGTAACATAAAAATCAGTTTATTTCAAATTGATTTCAATTTAATTGATTTCTAGGCGTTTCAAGCCCGTACGATCAAACGACAAGCCCGATCGTTGTGAAACTTGAAATCCTATAATAATTCATCATTAGGGATCAGATGAAACTGGTTTCGTTGAAATCCGAGTCAGTAGCCAAAATGGCTATTCCCAGTTAATTAAATAAATTAATAATTAATTAATTAAATCAAATTTTAAATCCACTTCTATAATTGACAATTTTTATCATTTTTAATTTCTTAATCATTTACACTAATTTAACAAATTTATATGTCAATTTAGAGTTGATTAATTTATCGATTTCAGTGTTAATCTCAATTTCATTAAATTCAAAAATTATAAATTTAATTTCAAATAATTCCATTTAATTGACTTTTCATTCTATTACTCAATCCATTGTTGTCAAATGGATGAAATTAACATTGGACTCATGATCATCACATTAATATTATCAAATTTCATCTTAATTTCAATTGACGTAATAATTAAATATTAAATTTCATTTAATTGCAATTAATCCAATAATTAAGTTTAAATTCCAATAAAATGATAAATCTTGATTGCCATTCTTTTTATTCAACCCACGGTCATACTATGAATAAAGTTGACATCATTCCAATTTATTATCTAGATTTACATTAATATAATATTTAATTTGGATTTATTGCAATTGATTACCGAATTTTATTTAATACATTAAATAAAAAAACAACATATATTAATTGTCACCTCTTTTAATTACATTTAAATTTATTACTAATCAACACAGGTTACACTTTCATATATAACACAAATTTTATTTCATTACCATTTATGATACCCTTTCATTACATACTTCAATATTTACATTCGCTTATCTTATATTGAATTCATAACCAAGTTGTAACAATTTACACTATTTTATTATTATTGGGATTTCACTCCAATTGTCAATAATTAGTTTTAATTATCATTGCTACATTTCATTTTTTACATTCACTTCATTATAAATTATAAAGTTTTTATTTCCTTCTAAATTTAATTACAAAAATATTATTAAATTAACCACTTTAGTTACCGAAATTTTCGGGTCGTTACAATATATATGTGTATGTGTGTGTGTGTGTGTGTGTGTGTATGGATGGATTTATATGGTGCTACTATGGTAAGTAAGGACGTTGTAATCATTTGTTTTTAAGTGTATAAACCATGTGTAGGTAAATACATAGTGTTGTGTATTAGCCATAGTTTATAAATACGATGCATTTGTTTGTTACTATCAAACTTCCTTTATGGTACAGAAGTTGAACTAGATTGGCTTGTGTCCATCCTAGTGGCCTGATCAATGTGGTCGTTCCCTGGATCTATGACATCTTATTCTTATAGTCATATGTCGGTAGTATATGGAACTGTGTGTCGGTGATGCATATCCTCTTTGTGTTATCTATTCCAGCAGCCGGTTATCATTTAGGGGTCATCTATAGGGTAGTGACTGAGTCCTTAGGTAGTCAAGTATAGTCATGGATATGAGTCACGATGTCTGTCGACGTAACTAAGACTTAGGAGCCATGTTAGATGGACACATGAAAGTTTCCTAGAGCAAGTGTGCATGCTTTGTCAGTCTCCTGTCTGGTTCTGGTGTGTGTGACATATAGACATATTCTATTTATATTTCCTTGGTGATGAGTATGACTATGCTAAAGAGTGTGCATCTAAAGTATATTTAGTCCCCGTATTATCCATACTTGTTTATTATCATGATATTTTCTATTGTATGTTAGTTTAATGATACGTGTATGTGAAATATTTGTGTTACTTACATATATTACAATAGATTATATTATTGTTATTGTATCACACTTAAATTTTATTCAAACATAGTTCGATCAGTGTGTTTTATATTTGGGTTAGTCCGAGACATTGTAGGCATAGGTATTATGTAGATAGCAAAATATGCCTTGGCATTTTGGGAAGGCTGGTGGTTGTTATGGGATAATACATTCTCTATGCGTTTTTGTATCCCCATTGATGTATTATTAGTTATACCAGTTGGCGTATTATATAGCGGCCTAAAGACTATCATTTTGAAATCGCGTTGTATGTATTATGTTATGTATTACTTTTTACCTGTTTCGTTGTGACTTTGTGTACTATGATATTTTTCTATGTTTATATATTGCTATGTCCATGTAGCACACATGTTTATTTCTTTGTACCGAGATCGTGTACATTTATGGTAATATTAAATGATATAAGAAATTTTCTGGTGTTAGTCCAAAGAAATATTCACATGTATACCCATACCGCCACATTCTCTGTATTATCCGATAGTACTACTTTGTAGTACTCTTGGATAGTACGAGAAGGGAGGTGTGTTGTTCACATTCGGTATCAGAGCATGTTTAAAATAATACATGTCATAAAGAGACATGGGTCACTGGCCTAGATGACTTAGGAGACCTTGACCCTTAGATATTGGGTGGATGATGAAAATATATTATCTAGTCATATATGGTGATTACAGGATAGTCATCTGGGTGTGTATTTTATTTTTTGTGTGATTTGATATATTACCATTATTTTTGAATATCCTTAACATATGTTTCACTCAAGTGTAGAAGTAAGGATGGCTAGTCCTCGAGCTCATCGTGCAGACCCAAATCGGTCTAGTGGATATATGGGAGTCTGTATGACAACAGAGTAGCTTATGGAAATAGTTAGGAGCATCCAGAATTCAAGCACTTCCACCACTCTGAATCCTCCTACTCCTCGATTTGATTTTGCTAAGCTATGCAACGATTATGCAAAACTTTGAGGAAAAAACTTCAATGGCATAAGAGGGAGTGATAAAGGTGTAAGCTATGCAGTTAAAGCCCAGCAAAATCCCCGCTATAGCATATAGCGCCCTTCGACCGCTATGATTCTTCAATATAGCACTATTACATAATAGATATTCTTTAAGTTGCGTTATTTTCTGCTATGCCTGCGAAATTAAGGCTTTTTAGCAACTGCTTTAGCAACATTAATATAAAATGACTGATTTGACTAGTTCACTTTCGAATAGAATCAAAAAAGTTAGGGAAAGACCTAATTTTAAGGTATATATGCTCAATAGAAGTTAGAAATCTAGATTGCACAAATCATGATATTCTTTGGTTTTGTTACATAAGATTAAGCAATATTTCTTTTTTCTGTACAAATGATGTGAGAATGAGAACAAATTAACTTTAAATATTTAAATTTTTATCTACTAAAGCTTTTTGTATCTATGCTATTTCCCGCTATATCCCTATAATAACTTTTTGCATCTCCATCGTAATGGAACCGCTGAGCACTTAACTGCATATGTATTACAGATCAGTCGAAAGTCCAAGTTTTTTCAAGTCAGCTGTAGGAAATAGCATTAGAGTGGCATAAGCTACTTTTAGCAAAGACTAATGAGTCAAAGCTGACTTTGGAAGATTTCAAGAGTCGAATTGAGAGGAAGTTTCTTCCAAAAGCTGAGAAGGCGGCTATGACTTATATATTTATAGATTTGATGTAGCGTAACATGTCCATGGCCGAGTATGTTTCCACATTCCAAGCCTTGTCTAAGTAAGGCATTGAGCTCTTTAACACACCGTTGAAAAAGAATCATAAATTCGTTTATGGGTGGAAGAAATCTTTAAGGAAGGCTCTTCTACCCCAGTTAGAGATAACTTCGAGGAATTTTTGGACAAGGCACTGAGGCTATAGGAAGAGGAGAAAGAAAGCAGTGAAGATAAGTCAAAGACTAAGGCGGTTGTTGGGCAAAAGCGAAGATTTCCATTTAGGAAGCAAAAGCCTAAATTTCTTGGCAAAAAGGAGTGCAAGCTTATACATCTGAGTTTAGGAGTTATGAGAGAGATTATGAAGTGCTATAACTATGGGGAGAGAAGGCATTTCTCCAGAGAGTGTTCCAAAACTTGTCGGGTTCCATTTTAGAAGAAGTGTAGGATTTGCAACAGAAGGGCATCTTAGTTACACTTTCCCTATAGTAGAGAAGAAGACTGGGAAGCCGAATGCTATAGAGATAGTTGGCAACACCTCTCAAGCTAAATACCTATAGTTCTTGAAGGTACAATTCTATTTAGAGGTTTTCCCGTTAGAGTTTTATTTGGTGCAAGTGCATCACACTCATTCATATCGAAGGAACTAGTGGCTAAATTTAATCTTAATATGTTATACTTGATCACATCTTTAAGGATTGCAAATTGTAACATCCACTTTAAGACCAAAAAAAGCGCTACGAATGCTGTAGTCATCCATAATTATTAAATTTCGATGATAAAATACGACTTTGTTAATCATATCACTAACATCAGAAGCACATGAATATGTAAAATATTAAACACAATTCAGTAGCAAATTTTACATTACACGTAAATTACATTTCATCTTCATTACATAATCACATTCTTAATTTCGTGTTTAGATAAAATATAAATAGTAAAAAATAATCCAAGAGCGACATATGAAGATGCCTCCTTGGTTGATCAAAGTCTAATACTTGGAAATTATACAACTTGCCATTACATCCAAAACAACACAACGGATAAATACAAACTCCTAATATAGCTAGATTGCCTCCTACATGTCTCCGAAAGCTTATTTGTCTAAATGGGAAACCTAAGAACCCTTATTCTTGATGTACTCAAATAAGAACTTGAGGGTTTAAAGAGAAAAACAAAAACTTCGATCAGACAAACTGCCTGGTGTGAATAATAACCTACCATCTCGAACCAAAAATAGGTATCTAGTGGGACCACGCTGCTAAGCGTAGCAGGTTTTACCCTCACTACTATCTCAACCAAAACAAATTAACCATATACTATGCTTCTGCATCCACAATGATTAGATCATAGAAAATAAACATTTTTAGTCATGCAACATATACTAGACTACCTTTACCAATTTACTAAAATATTCATCTTAATTTCATTTGACTATCTGTCTTAGTTTCAAATAACTATTCATCTTATATTTATGTAGACTACCCATCTCACATGTAAACGTTTTTATGGATTATCTATCTCGTCCCATATGGACTACCCATCACGCATGTTTTCATTATCAAAGTTTTATGGACTATCCATCTCAACATATTTCATTTATTTAAAATGATATGGACTATCCATCCCACATCCCTTAGTTTTTCTAGGACGACCATGAACCCTAAATTAACCATATAGAGACTATCCATCTCTGACAAGATGTGGGCTATCCATCACACATCCTATAGTTTTCATAGGATGACTATAAACCTATTATGTATCAACTTAATTCATGTTTAGCCTAAATGTTCAATCTATGTCTATTGGTGTCACAAATTATGTTGTATACCCCTTAAACTTATAATATCTCAAAATGATATGCATTGGTATCCCTAATGATTTGTGTAAAATAAAATACATTTGTATCCCTAATGATTAATGTCGATACATAAAACAATGGTGTCAATGTGATATACATTGGTATCTGTAATGAACAATGTTGAATTTCTAAAGCATATAGTGTGTCAAAATTATTTTACATTGGTATTCCTAATGAACAACGTCAAATAAAATTTATGGCTCACCTCCGTTGATATAGTAAATATGCGACATTCATGCCATACTATACAATGTCGAACTTTTATCCAAGGTTAGAAAACAAAAACGTGATTCTATAAATCACGTGGCTAACTGCTCAAATCATAAGGTTGTTTACCTTCTTAAACATAGGTTATCTTGCCTTTTTAAAACATACTTCTAGTTAGCATAAAACAAAGCCTCGCTAGCGTTGATATAATAAGTAGTGGCATCAATGCCGCTTGGCATTGTTGCCAAAATCAATCACTTATGAAATTAATACTATAACGTCGAAAAAAGGGTACTTTGGCTCAATGCTATAAAACATAGGGTATCAGCATTGACAACCCATGATATAAATTTCCTTTATACCAGAGTCGAGTAATAGCGACATCATTGCCACAAAATAGTTATTATCGAAAATAATGCTTATGGCATCACTACCTTTAGCCATGCCGTCGATATAGAAAACATGCGGCATCGCTACCTTAATGTAGTTGGTATTAAAATAGTGTATGTGATGCTATTTAAAACCATGGTGAAAACTTAAGGGATTGCCATGCGACATTTATATGCGGCATTAAGACATGCTGCATTATTGGTACCGAATGCATGAATGCCGACCTTGCTCATACTTCTCACTTCAACCAAGTGGATTCAATCGATACCAACTGAGATTGATATTGTATACATCCATTATAGCTAATGTCGAAATGCATAACTGCGGCGTCGATGATTGTGGCACCATCGACGATGTCGATGACAATCCCGTAATTAATATAAAAATATATTTTATTTCCATTAAAGAGCATTTTCCTTTCACCAACTCTTATTCTTTGTCAAATTTCTATTGCATAACAATATAAATTTATCCAAATCTTTTCAGAAAACTACCACAACCAGTTTTACTTTCCCAAAACATATATCAACTTTAATTAATTAAAATTATTAGTTAATTATTAATTTAAATACTTGTCTAGCATAATAAATTCTAAATAAATCATAATCATTTGGAAAAAATCCACAAAATTCATAAAAATTCAGAAATATCATATTCCTTACCATATACACCAAAATCTATATTTCATAATTAAAACTCGAAATGTACCCTATTTTCACCTTAGGAAATTCATAAAATATTCATCTTAACTTGAAAAATTATGAAATTGAAAATCCATCTTCACATAACATTTTACTCAACATGTTAGGAAATCAAATCGATTGATGATTAAAAATTTAGGTTTTATCTTTAAATCAGATTCAAATAATTTCATTAAAATTCAATAGTTCATTATTTTATCCAAACAATAATCATATAACCATAACATGGTATAAATTATCAAAATAATTCGGGTGTTACCTATAGCCGAATTTGAAGAAAAAAAAATAGAGATGGTTCACTTATTATTCCCCTTAATTTAGATGTTGGAGATGAGATTTGATGGAGTTTAATTCCCCTAAGATTTATCTTCCAAATCCCCTTTGATTTCTTCTTCCTTCTACCTTGATTAATGGTCGGCCCTATATCTTCCTTTTAGATTGTTTATGAGTGTAAAAATGAAAAATGAATGAGAGGATGAGGGTTTAAGGGATAAAAAATAGGTCTATTCCTATTTTACCCTTCTCATTTATTCCTCCTAAGATTAATTTTAAACAATCTTACTTAGTTAATTAATCATGGCTTAACCCTATTAATTATCAAATCTCATCCCTCTCTCCCATTACATTATTCTTTTTAATACATCCAATTAAATTTTATGAAAAATGTTAAACTAAAATTAGGGGTGTTACACGAACCCTACTGAAGGATATGAAACTCTCAAGATGTTATGCAAGGTCGTTGAATTACTTTTTGGTGGTTAATCATTTCGCTATTATCTACATGTATTTCAATACACAAGATTTTGTAGGATATATTTCACCCTAGAGGGAGGGTGAATATGGTGATGATAATAATAGTAATAATAATAATAATAATAATAATAATAATTAATCAAAAATAAAAGAAATCACAAATAATAAAACAGAAAGATAGAGCAAGAGAGATCACACACAAATTTACCTAGCTTCGGAAAAACCCTGCATATGTGCCGCCCCCAAGTTTTCTACTTGAAATTGAGTAGTCAGAAACTCACACACGTAAACTTGTAACACCCGCTAATGACTAACCTATCTTTATGCTCAAAGCACTGCCACAACTCAACTACTGAGTCGTGAATTCTTAAACTACATCACCGTAGTTCGTAACCTAGTCGCATGACAAGAAAGTTATACAGTTTTTGAAAAAATGGGATATATCACAAAATAAAAAATTAAACAAAACCCTATTTATTTTTAACCCCAATACAAATAGACAACCGGCCCAATTAAATAATTAAAGAATAACGTCCCCTTTCTTTTGTAGTATCTTCGGTCGTTCTCCGTTCCACTTCAAAAATTAGGGTTCTGATGATTTTTACTGCCGCTTGAAATATCAAAGCATGAATCATTTGCTAGTATGCTCTCAGTCACTTTGATGCTTCTTTGATAAATATAATTGATTTGATTTGCGGCCACTTCTCGATCGAATTCCAATACGTATATGCGATTTCCCTTTTTGATTTATGATTAAGCTTGACTCAATTTTGCTTCCGAACTCGATGTTTGCCAATGATGATTTTGGGTCTAATTGTAGGGGTGAAAACCCTATAATTCATTCATACATTTCTGGTTTGAATAATTCATGATTTTGGCATTTGTGTTGATTTTTGATCGAACGAGCACTATGATCTCTGACTTGTTCATTGTTGAATTTGCTTGAGTACTATTTATGTCGGTTCCATTATTTTCTTTGATGCATTTGCATTTTCTCCATGTATTGCTTTGGTTTTATTTGAGTTGGTTTCGTTTTTTTACCTATGACTTCGGCCATTTGATTATTAGAGATAAACTTGACTTGTTCACTCTCTTGGCTTTATGCCAATTTTTGTGTTACTCTTTGATTTCACTGACTTTTTCGACTTGATCAATTTAAGAAACAAAACTGCTGCTTTTCTTCGAACTGTAACTTGCAGTTGTCTTCACTACAAACATATAAGCATGTATACACATACATATATGTGTGTGTGTGTCTATATGTATGATTGTTTCCTACCCACTTGGTTTCACTGATTGTTTATGGTTGTTGCTCTCTGGTCTGTATGCATGTATATTAGTGCTTCTTGGAGTGTGGTTGTTTTACATTGAATCATACATGATGTCACAAACTGTCACTTATTCTTGTTCAGGTACCATATATACTCTGGTTAGTGAACATTTTACTATGCATTTTTGAAATGTTGTATGCGTGGTTGTGTCCTCTTGAGTCTAGTATAATTGTGATTCTCGCCTCTGTATCTGGTTACATTATGTGGTGGCATATTATTTGTTCATGTTGATTTGTGTCTTGTTCGAGTTCAATGATGGTCTCCATGCATCTGCTCCGCCCTTGTAGTCTGGATCCACATGTTGGATGCTCTTACGTGTTCTTGCATTTGTGTTCCAGTGAACGTTTACTTGAGTCTGCATTGTGTGGTTGACTTTATCCTTGTGCACATAGGTTCATTGATGACTTGCTTCTTGGTTACATGTGCTTGCTGTTGTCCTTGTGCATTTGAGTGTTGAGGCTATGTTGTTTGTCACCATACTCGCTGTTTATTGTGTGTACTTGTATCAATTCATGTTGTATTCACCTCTAGTTCACTTTATTATTGCAGTCAAGTCATGTATACATTTGTTTGCATGTAAAGTGTAGCCTTGTTTATTTGAGTCTGCATTGGTTCTAAAACTTATGAGCGTATTATTGTTCGGATTTGATGCACTTGAAGCATTTTGTAATCTGGTTGCATTCCATGTCCAGTTCATGTGGTCTGAAGCATGTTGAAGCATTTGTATTCATGCATAGTTGTATGTCGAATTATTTTCATTTCATATTGCTTTTGACCATGTCATGTTGAGTTGCTTCACATGTACACCATGTATGGTGGCATGTTGTATATGGTTGGTCTATGTCACGACCCGTCTTTCACCTCCCAGAAAGATGTATTATGAGTAAGAAAGAAAGGGATAGAGAAGAGAAAAGATAGAGAAGAGAGAAACAACATCAGATTCTCAATAGCGGAATGAATAAATTATATTAACCACATAAGATATTACATAGTATCATATACGTCAGAGATATACAGCTTATACATCACATATTAGACAGTTATAAACATCTGTCTAGTTATTACAACACAAGATACAACTCAAACAATGACTCAGAGAAAATACAGTGGAACACTATATATATCTACAAACGCAGAAGCCTCCTGCTCCATTGCTCCACCAGAATTCGTTAAAGCTAACCTGAATCCCTTGGCTACTCGTAAAAATTTGAGTGCCCAAGAATTTAAGAAAATCAGAAATAAAGTCCAAGTCACACATGGGTCTGGGGTGAGTAACAGTTTAAAGTTGCTTAACTTTAGAAAAACCTCTTTGAAAACAAAAGGTATCACGTAAGACTTCCCTCACATAAAATGGGTAAGTTTTTACCATACGCTAACCAAACCATTTGCTAGAAAATCCAGTAATATTATAATAGGGTCTAGGGTTTTCAAGTAAAATACACAAATAGATGGAATGCTTACATCTCACGTTCCAACATAGTTGGGCACAATCAAAACGTACGACACTTATTGGAGAGTGGATTCCATACAATGGCAGGGCTACCGGGGTACCACCCATCACAGTATGGGGCCTACATCACCATACTTAGGATCCACCCTAAATCCCCTATAATATAAGGTCGGAACCATCCCTTACTGGATAGTCCCGAATAAGACAACCCCGTAGTTGGCCGCGACCCAACTACCCACACAGCCGAATAAAAGGGGACTTTTAGACAAGGGAAAATCTTTTCCTACTTGGGCATGACCCACTTAGCCTTGCTGCACCTACCATGTTTCAGCCATTCCTGGTTGATGAGGCTTGAGGCTACGATTACCTTTGTAGAACACATCTATCTTAGAATGTTCATCGTCCACCTGACGTTGTTCAGAGAGCATTCAATCCATACAAGTTCGTTTCAGGCTCGAACGAAACCGAAGGCATTATCTCGTTACACTCATTTTAGAATCACTCTCAGAGTTAACGACAATGACCCTTGCACTCTGAATTTTCATCTTCACTTGAGATTCATGACCTATCGTTAATTTGGATCGATGTGGTTTTCGGATATCCAAATCTGGAAAACCGGTCCCGGTCCCATCGAAATCCAAAACGCCATCTTTTAGGTCCAAGTTGTTTAAAGTTAAAACAATTTACTTTTATTATCTATATATACACAGATAGATAATTCACATATCATAATAGATAATCCACATTATCATCACAAACTGATAATTCACATTATCATCATAAATAGATAATCCACATTATCATCGCTCTTCAACCAAAGCATCCATATCACACAGCATTACTTATCTCATATCTGAGATCTCAAACCATTCAAGACAATAAATATCATCCATCAATACATAAGAAAAGATCTATACCATCTCTAATTAATTTAAAGTGAATTAAATTAATTACTTCCTCTCCAATTAATTTAAAATAAAATAAATTAATTACTTCATTTTATAAATCCTGCTTACTTAACCATTAATTAGTTACAAATTAATTAATTAATCACCATCTAATCATTCGTCTTAATTAATCATCCTTAATTAATTATTCTTTAATTACATTCAAGTAATTAGCCTTTAATTAATTACACAAATTAATTATCCTTAACCATTTACAGTAATTAACCTTTTATTACTTCATAAATTAATTAATTATAATTAATTACATTAATCCTTAATTAATTACATTAATTACTTACTCTATAAACACTTATCATTGATTAATAAATCTTAATTAATCAACGCTTAATTACATCATTAATTATGTTAATTAATGGTCCCTAATTACTTCTTTAGTTATTAATTACTCTATTTAAATTAATTACATAAAGTAATTAATCTTTAATTAAACCACATTTATTAATCACTCTTAATTAATCTCATCCAGTAATTAACTACCCTTAATTACTTCATTAAATAAATTAATTACTTCTTAATTAATTATCTATAATAATTAATCTTTAATTAATTATATTTATTAATCACCCTTGATTAATCTCATTTGTAATTAATTACCCTTAATTAATTACATCTTTTAATCATCTTCAAAAGACTTTATTAATGAATTCTTTAATTAATTACACTAAGTAATTAATTATTAATTATTTTCACTAAGTAATTATCCTTCATATTAATTACACAAAGTAATTAACCCTAAATCTCTTCCATACTTCAATTAATTACATCCAGTAATTACTCGCCTTAATTAATTCACTAAGTAATTACACTTTATTAATTTCATTAATTTATTACTTATGAAATCATCCAGTGATTAAATTAATTAAACTTAATCAATTAACTTAAAATAATCACATTAACTCAATTAATTACAGTGAGTAATTAATTCCTTTAATTACTTCTATTAGGTAATTATACTTATCCCATTTCCATAAATGATTATCCTTAATTAATTAATCAAATTAATTATTAAAATTAATCATATTAATTAATTATTTAATAATCTCAAGTTAATGACCTTCATTAACTATTAACAATTCTTTAATTAGTTTTCTTATGTAATTAAACTTAAACTAATCATTTTAATTACAATTTAATTAATCTTTAATAACCATTTAATTAATTATTAATTATTTAATTAATTAAGTGCTTAACTGTAACTTAATCAATCTTAATTAATTAATTTCTAATCATTAATTAAAAATCTTAAATTATCTAACTAATGATCCTATTTTCAAATTAATCAACCTTAATTAATTAACTTAAACCTTAATTAACTAATTCAAACCCTAAATTACTTAATTAATTAATCCACATTAGCAATTAATTAAATTAATTGATTATCCATTTTAATTACCTTAATAATTTAATAAATCATAAATCATTAAATCTTTATTAACTTTAAAATAAAAACATTTTTCTTATTAATGATTTAATTATCATTCACAAACACATATGAAAACATTTTACTTCCAAATTTTCTTTCAAATTTCATTTCAAATATAAGATTTAAAATGAATACAAATTTAACTTTAAAGTTTAAAACAATTTAAAAACCTTTTTAAATCCCATGTTAAAGAAACACTTACCTTATAAAAGAAATTTAAAAGAGTTTCTAACCAAATTCATTTTAAATTCAAATTATTTTAAATTACACTTTAAACATTTAAAGTTGTTAAAACATTTTATTTTATAAAACTTTATTCATTTTAAAATGGGATACAAATTCAATTTTTAATCCATATTTTAAAATTTGGTTTTAAACTTTGATTAAAACTTGCTTCCAAATTTAAATTTGAAACAAACAGGTGTTCAGAGAAGAAAACCTATAACAACTGTTACCCGAGCCAACCCTTCAATTGCTTTGAGTAAAACCCCACGTCACTTCGAGAAAAACACTCCACTGACTCGTGAAACTCGAGTACCTCTTCTTCATCCAATTCAAACTTCACCAGAGATGCACCGTGCACATGCTCTTTGGCTCCGACCGTTTCTGGTCACTACCACATCCTTTCAGCAAAATGGCAATCAACCTCAAACCTTAATCCAACCACTCGAACATCGAAACTAACTCACAATCAAAATCGAGCGTATTAACCCAAATCTGGAACCCACACACAACCTAGAAATCCCCTTGTACTCGTCTCTCCGATCACCAGAGTATCAGCACCTCTGGCCAAGCCTTCGTCAATGTCCAAGCGATCGATCCCCAAAGCCCTAACAAAGCGATCTCGATCATCTAGAGAGCTCGTGGAAAACAAATTCCTGAACAAGCCAAAAACTAGGTTCACAAACAATTCCGACCTCCAGCGGCCACTACGGAGATCTATCCATTTCTCTGACAATTCTCCTTCCATGTCTGATAATCCTACTACCACCAGAAGAAAACCCGAACTCCCAGATCCTCGAGATCACCAGAATTTCCCCAAAACATCATTTCTGGTCAAACTAGAACTGCACACTGCTCCTCAAACTAAAAATTAAGATTTAGTTTTTAAAAATCATGTTTTCGAATGATGTTTCAGATCCTAAGCCTCAAATATTGAATTATGATCTTTGAATTTTCACCAATTCAAATTTTGCTCTGTTGTTTATGATTTTCAGAGACTATAGAAAATTATTTCAAGTTAAATAAATTTTAAACTCTAATCTTGGATGAAGCAAACAACTTTTGTCTATAGACTAAGTCCTAACATCAATTGGTTCAAGAGAATATGAATTTTGATCAAGTCTTGAGACTTGAAACTGAGAACTGAGATACACAGATTCAACAGCAATGCACACATAAATATATCCATATAATTCACTTGTATAAAATCATACATAATATATTTTTTTTTTCCAGAGAATTAACATGCAACCGGATTTAAGAATACTTAAAATTTTAAAAATGTGATGTTACTAACCAATTTGAGAATGAAGACAGAGCCTCCAAATTTGAAATAGCTTGAAAACTTTTGAATCTCTTTAAAACCTAAATGCCCTTTGATTTAAAAACTTGAGTGCTTGCTTTTGAAATTTGAAAACTGAGTTGTTGTCTCAGATTTTCATGTAGGCTTGATTTATAAACTTGAATAGCTTCTATGATTTAAAACTTGAAAATGGTTTGCATGTTTGAATTTATTTTTGGTTCTGAGGAAGTGTTTTACAGATGTTGTTTTTGAGAAATTATTTCAGCTGAAGTTTGATTTTAGATTTATTCTTAGCTTTTGAAAAAGAAGATGATAGAAAAAGAATGAAGGGAAGAGAAAAATAGTTATATATAGGCTGAAATGATTTATAGATAAAAATAAAATAAACCTAAATTTAGAAAATGCCACTTGTTTAGATATCCAACTTTTGTCAATTGTATACACTTATCATTTAACACTTGTTATATGAAGCCTTAAGATAATAACACTTGTCTTTTAAGTAACTAGTATTTATTTTTAAATGTTAATTAAGGTTAATATAAGTATATACTTAATTAATTAGTTTATAGGTACTTATTTGTATATATAGATAATTTTAAAGATATAAAACCAATTACATTTACAAGTATTTTTAAAATCCAAAACATTTTAAAATATTTACCTTTTGAATTACAAAACTTTAAATTAAAATTCAAATCAAATTCTAAAGTCCAATTTTAAAATCAAGTTATATATATATACACACATATATAACTACACAAATTTAATTTGAAATAACAATTCTATTTTAACTGAAATCTAATTGTAAAAACAATACATTATTAATATTGTTTGAAAATAACACATTTATCGATTTGAAATTATTTATAAAAGAAATTATCTATTTACTATAAATTACTTATTTTATTATATGTATTAAAGTTTCATTTGTAAAATTATATTTTGAACTTATATATATTTATCAAGCTATATTTAAAAAGAAAATAAAACAAACCTTTTTGTTAATTAATTTAAATTTAAACTTAAGCTATAATGAATTTAAACAATTAAACATTTTCCTTAAGTATTTAAAACCATATAGTTATTTATTAAATAGCTTTTGAAATGCTTTATATTAAATAAATCACTATTTCCCAATTATTAAAAATATTAGAATTAGAAAATATGCTTTATTTGTTAAATTTAAAACAAGCTTACCTATCTACAATATATACAAATACATTTACATTATAAATAGAAAACATTTTATTAGCTTTAAACGATAAAATTCATCAATTAAATATTTATTAAAGGAAGATTATTAAATCAATTCAAATCTTATTAACAAAGATTATCACATCAAATTAATTTTAATATAGATTATTAAATTGATATTGTCCAAAATTCTGGGTCATCACATTCCTCCCCCTTAAAATAATTTCATCCCCAAAATTTAAAAGCAAAGGTAATTTAATAATCTCATTAAAGATTTTAAATTTTAAATCACAAGCATCTTATCAACCATATGCTTACAACCATAGCAACCAATTTACTTAATCAAACAAATCTAACTACCAAGACAAAATTCTGGATAGAACTTCCTAGATCCCAGGTATAAATACCGAAATATTTGCTCCACAGAATCCAAACTAGCTATACTATTAAGCTACGGAGCTCCTACACATCTAGATCTACAAAACTGAATAGGATATCAGACTACAAACAATTCTGACTCAACCATCAAAACCTCCTGAACTGCTGATTCCACAACCAAAGATGAATCATACATGTACTTCCTCAGAGATACGTGAAACACATCGAATCCCAGTTATCCAAACTGGTAATTCGGTCCAAAAAGACCAAAGCACTAATCTTCACAAGAATATAGAAAAGATCCAATACACCTCGGAGCTAGCTTCCCATTCTTACCAAATCTTATAGCTCCTTAGATCGGAGAAAACTTATCCAAAATCAAATCTTCGATTTCGGAATCCAAATTCCTCCGTCTCTTATCCTCAAAACTCTTCCGACGATCCTGGGCTGCCTGTATCCTTTCTGATCAGCTTAACCTTCGTTGATGCCTCTAGAAACAAACTAGACCAAAAACAACCCAACAAAATGATCCTCTCCAGATCTACCAAAATCAAGAACAAACTCTACTTCTCAAAGATCAGAAGACTGAACTTACTTCTCCTATCCGGAAAAGATAAAACAAAAGCTCTCCCAAACTGCTTCCGCTGCATAACTCTGATCTGGAGTAGAGGAGAATGCTAATGATAAACAAGAGCACAAACTAGACACACATCCCGAAAATATGGTTCAACAGTTCCATAAAGAAAAAAAGTTAGAAATTCCACCAAAACCTGAGCTGCTTCACCAAATCCTCTCTAGGAACCATCCTTCTACTAAGCTGAACCACCGGTACTACTCCTAGAATTCTAGTGGATAAGAAGACTCAATCTCCAGATGCTAAGGCAAACTTCGACTTCCCTGAAGACATCCGGAAAAATCTCCAACAATCCAAAGAAAACTATTCTCTCTTTACCAATCAAAACAGCTTACGCTTATCTAAGCAATCCATCGGAAAAAAAATCTACTCTGCTGCTTCTGAACTCCACCTCTAGAAAATTGCTTAGCCAAAAGACTTTCCTGCTGGCACACATAACACTCCGAGCTGCACTATTGACCCAGATGCCAAAGACTTCCTTATCCAAAGCTCTTCGAGAATTCGGACCTCAAACCAAACAGAAACACCCCGCTGAACTCAGCCACATCACTGATGCAGACACACTTCCTTAAACTTGCTCCAAAGGAACATCTTCGAAAATATCCTTAGTCAATGCTTCTCCTCACACAACAACTACTTCTTGAGGTATCAAGATACCATCATTCGCTTCTGCTCAACCGATAGATCCAAACCTTAGTCATCCAAACTTGCACCTCAAAGATGGACTCTGAACCTTAACAGGTTTCCTTCAGAAATCGATGAAATCCTTTCACCACAGCAAAGCTTACTCGAGACGGTATTGGGTTTACAGTCTCGACATATACTTCCAACTTCAACACTCAGACTCCTTCCAATGGTAGTCGTGCTACACACACCACTGCCCAACCTACCTTTAGAACTCATACTGGAAAAACAGAACAAGTTACCCAACAAATAGGTAGAAATAAATATATATTCATATATATTAATACTACAAATACGCCCTCTCAAGAAAGACACCACTCTTGAGCCTAGGTATTATTTCAAGCTATGCTTTGATACCACCTATCACGACCCGTCTTTCACATCCCAGAAAGACGTATCATGAGTAAGAAAGAAAGGGATAGAGAAGAGAAAAGATAGAGAAGAGAGAAATAACATCAGAATCTCAAAAGCGGAACGAATAAATTATATTAATCACATAAGATATTACATAGTATAATATACATCAGAGATATACAGCTTATACATCACATACTAGACAGTTATAAACACATGTCTAGTTATTACAACACAAGATACAACTCAAACAACGACTCAGAGAACACACAGCGAGCACTATATATATCTACAAACGTTGAAGCCTCCTTCTCCATTGCTCTTCCATAATTCGTCAAAGCTAAACTGAATCCCTTGGCTACTCGTAAAAATTTGAGTACCCAAGAGTTTAAGAAAATCAAAAATAAACTCCGGGTCAGTCATGGGTCTGGTGTGACTAACAGGTTAAAGTTGCTTAACTTTAGAAAAACCTTTTTGAAAACAAAAGGTATCACGAAAGACGTCCCACACATAAACATGGGTAAGTTTTTACCTTACACTAACCAAACCACTTGCCAGGAAATCCAGTGATATTATAATAGGGTCTAGGGTTTTCAAGTAAAATACAGAAATAGCTAGAATGCTTACATCTCACGTCCCAACATAGTTGGGCACAATCAAAACATACGACACTTATTAGAGATTGGGTTCCATACAATGGCAGGGCTACTGGGGTATCATCCGTCATAGTACGGGGCCTAAATCACCGTACAGAGGATCCACCCTAAATCCCTTGCAACCCAAGGCCAGAACCATCCCTTACTGGATAGTCCTGAACAAGACAACCCCGCAGTTGGCCGCGACCCAACTACCCACACAGCCAAATAAAAGGGACTTCTAGACAGGTGAAAATCTTTTCCTACTTTGGCATGACCCACTTAGCCTTGCTGCACCTCCCCTGTTTTAGACATTCCCGGTTGATGAGGCTTGAGGCTACGATTTTCTTTATAGAACACATCTATCTTAGAATGCTCATCGTCCACCTGACGATGTTCTAAGAGCATTCAATCCATACAAGTTCGTTGCGGGTTCGAACGAAACCAAAGGCATTATCTTATTACACTCATTTTTGAATCACTATCAGAGTTAACGACAATAACACTTGCACTCTGAATCTTCATCTTCACTTGAGAATCACAACCTATCATTAATTTGGATCGATGTGGTTTTCGGATATCCAAATTTGGAAACCCGATCCCGGTCTCATCGAAATCAAAAACGCCATCTTCTAGGTCCAAGTTGTTTAAAGTTAAAACAATTTGATTTTTATTATCTATATACACATAGATAGATAATTCACATGTCACAATAGATAATCCACATTATCATCACAAACAGATAATTCACATTATCATCGTAAATAGATGATCCACATTATCATCACTCTTCAACCAAAGCATCCATATCACACAGCATTACTTATCTCATATTTGAGATCTCAAACCATTCAAGGCAATCAATATCATCCATCCATACATAAGCAAAGATCTATACCATCTCTAATTAATTTAAAGTGAATTAAATTAATTACTTCCTCTCGAATTAATTTAAAATAACATAAATTAATTACTTCATTCTATAAATCCTGCTACTTAACCATTAATTAGTTACAAATTAATTAATTAATCACCATCTAATCATTTATCTTAACTAATCATCCTTGATTAATTATTCTTTAATTACATTCAAGTAATTAGCCTTTAATTAATTACACAAATTAATAATCCTTAACCATTTACCGTAATTAACCTTTTGTTACTTCATGAATTAATTAATTATAATTAATTACATCAATCCTTAATTAATTACATTAATTAATTACCCCATAATCACTTATCGTTGATTAATAAATCTTAATTAATCAACCCTTAATTAAGTCATTAATTATGATAATTAATGATCCCTAATTACTTCTTTAGTTATTAATAACTCAATTTAAATTAATTACATTAAGTAATTAATCTTTAATTAAACCACATTTATTAATCACTCTTGATTAATCTCATCCAGTAATTAACAACCCTTAATTACTTCATTAAATAAATTAATTACTCCTTACTTAATTATCTTTAATAATTAATCTTTAATTAATTATATTTATTAATCACCCTTGATTGATCTCATTTGTAATTAATTGCCCTTAATTAGTTACATCACTTAATTATCTTCAAAAGGCTTTATTAATCAATTATTTAATTAATTACACCAAATAATTAATTATTAATTACTTTCACTAAGTAATTATCCTTCATATTAATTACACAAAGTAATTAACCCCAAATCTCTTCCATACTTCAATTAATTACATCCAGTAATTACTCGTCCATATTACTTCACTAAGTAATTACACTTTATTAATTACATTAAGTAATTACTTATGAAATCATCCAGTGATTAAATTAATTAAACTTAATTAATTAACTAAAAATAATCACATTAACTCAATTAATTACATTCAGTAATTAATTCCTTTAATTACTTCTATTGAGTAATTATACTTACCCCATTTCCAAAAATAATTATCCTTAATTAATCTAATTAATTATTAAAACTAATCATATTAATTAATTATTTAATAATCTCAAGTTAATGACCTTCATTAACTATTAACAATTTTTTAATTACTTTCCTTATGTAATTAAACTTGAACTAATCATTTTAATTACAATTTAATTAATCTTTAATAACCATTTAATTAATCACTAATTATTTAATTAATTAAGTGCTTAACTGTAACTTAATTAATCTTAATTACTTAATTAATTAATTTCTAATCATTAATCAAAAATCTTAAATTATCTAATTAATGATCCTATTTTCAAATTAATTAACCTTGACTAATTAAATTAAACCTTAATTAATTAATTCAAACCCTTAATCACTTCATTCATTAATCCAAATTATTAATTAATTAAATTAATTAATTATCCATTTTAATTACCTTGATAATTTTATGAATCACAAATCATTAAATCTTTATTAACTTTAAAATAAAAACATTTTCTTATTAATGATTTAATTATCATTCACAAACACATTTGAAAACATTTTACTTTCAAATTTTCTTTCAAATATAAGATTTAAAATGAATACAAATTTTACTTTAAAGTTTAGAACAATTTAAAAACCTTTTTAAATCCCATGTTAAAGAAACACCTACCTTGTAAAAGAAATTTAAAAGAGTTTCTAACCAAATTTATTTTAAATTCAAATTATTTTAAATTACACTTTAAACATTTTAAAGTTGTTAAAATATTTTATTTTTATAAAACTTTATTTACTTTAAACTGGGATACAAATTCAATTTTGAATCCATATTTTAAAATTTGGTTTTAAACTTTGATTAAAACTTTCTTCCAAATTTAAATTTAAATTTAAATTTGAAACAGACAGGTTTCCAGGGAAGAAAACCGGTAACAACTATTACCCGAGCCAACCCTTCAATTGCTTCGAGTAAAACGCACATCACTTCGAGAAAAACACTGTACTGACTCGAGAAACTCGAGTACCTCTTCTTCTTCCAATTCAAGCTTCACCAGAGATGCACCGTGCACATGCACGATGGCTCCGACCCTTTCTGGTCACCACCACACCATTCAGCAAAACGGCAATCATCCTCAAACCTTAATCCAACCACTCGAACATCGAAACTAACTCACAATCAAAATTGAGCCTATTACCCTAAATCTGGAACCCATACCCAAACTGGAAAACCCCTCTTACTCGTCTCTCCGATCACATAAGCATCAGCACCTCCGGCCAAGCCTTCATCAATGTCCAAGCGATCTATCCCCAAAGCCCTGTTAAACTCGATCATCCACAGAGCTCGTGGAAAACAAATTCTTGACCAAGCCTAAAACTAGGTTTACAAACAATTCCGACCTCCAGCGGCCACCATGGTGATCTATCCATTTCTCAAACAATTTTCCTTCCATCTCTGATAATCCCACTACCACCAGAAGAAAACTCGAACTGCCAGATCCTCGAGATCACCAGAATTTCCCCAAAACATCATTTCTGGCCAAACTAGAACTGCACACTCCTCCTCAAACTAAAAATTATGATTTTAGTTTTAAAAATCATGTTTTCGAATGATATTCCAGAATCTAAGCCTGAAACATTGAATTATGATCTTTGAATTTTCACCTATTCAAATTTTGCTCTGTTGTTTATGATTTTTAGGGACTATACAAAATTATTTTAAGTTAAATAAATTTTTAAACTCTAATCTAGGATGAAACAAACAACTTTAGTTTATAGACTAAGTCCTAACATCAATTGGTTCAAGAGAATATGAATTTTGATCAAGTCTTGAGCTTGAAACTAAGAACTGAGATACATAGATTCAACAGCAATGCAATATAAATACATCCAGATAATTCACTTGTATAAAATCATACAGAATATTTTTTTTCTAGAGAATTAACATGCAACCAGATTTAAGAAACTTAAACTTTTAAAAATGTGATGTTACTCACCAGTTTTGAGAATGAAGACAGAGCCTCCTAATTTGAAATAGCTTGAAAACTTTTGAATCTCTTTAAAACTGAAGTGTCCTTTGATTTAAAAACTTAAGTGCTTGCTTTTGAAATTTGAAAACTGAGTTGCTATCTCAGATTTGCATGTAGGCTTGATTTATAAACTTGAATTGCTTCTATGATTTAAAACTTGAAAACGGTTTGCATGTTTGAAATTATTTCCGGTTTTAAGGAAGTGTTTTATAGATTTTGATTTTGAGAAATTGTTTCAGCTGAAGTTTGATTTCAGATTTGTTCTTAGCTTTTGAAAAAGAAGATGATAGAAAAAGAATGAAGGGAAGAGAACAAATAGTTATATATAGGCTGAAATGATTTATAAATAAAAATAAAAGAAAACTAAATTTAGAAAATGCCACTTGTTTAGATATCCAACATTTGTCAATTATATACACTGGTCATTTAACAATTGTTATATGAAGCCTTAAGATAATCACACTTGTCTTTTAAGTAATTGGTATTTATTTTTAAATGTTAATTAAGGTTAATATGAGTATATAATTAATTAACTAGTTTATAAGTACTTATTTATATATATATAGATAATTTTAAAGAAATAAAACCAATTACATTTACAAATATTTTTAAAACCAAAACATTTTAAAATATTTACCTTTTGAATTACAAAACTTTGAATTCAATTTCAAATCAAATTCTAAAATCCAATTTTAAAATCAAGTTATATATATACATATATAACTACGCAAATTCAATTTGAAATAACAATTTTATTTTAATTGAAATCTATTTGTAAAAATAATACATTATTAATATTGTTTGAAAGTAACACATTTATCAATTTGAAATTATTTATAAAAGAAATTATCTCTTTATTATAAATTACTTATTTTCTCATATATATTAATGTTTCATTTGTAAAATTATATTTTCAACTTATATATATTTATCAAGCTATATTTAAAAAGAAAATAAAACAAACCTTTTTGTTAATTAATTTAAATTTAAACTTAAGAAATAATGAATTTAAACATTTAAACATTTTCCTTAAGTATTTAAAACCATATAGTTATTTATTAAATAGCCTTTGAAAAGCTTTATATTAAATAAATCACTATTTCCCAATTACCAAAAATATTAGAATTAGAAATATGCTTTATTTGTTAAATTTAAAACAAATCTTACTATCTACAATATATACAAATACATTTACATAATAAATAAAAAAACATTTTATTAGCTTTAAAAGATAAAATTCATCAATTAAATATTTATTAAAGGAAGATTATTAAATCAATTCAAATCTTATTAATAAAGATTATCAAATAAAGTTAATTTTAATATAGATTATTAAATTGATATTGCCCAAAATTCCAGGTCATCACAGTATAGCCATGTCTGGTGTACATTATTTGCTTCGACTACTTCCTATCTAATTGCTTTCAGGTCGACTTTATTTCCATTGCTATATTGCATTGCATCATGTACTTCATGTTCTCTCTAGAGTCTGATTACTTTGACATATCGTGCTGATCTGGTACACTTTGTTATTAATTGGTGTGGCATTGTGTTGAGTCTTCACTATTGATGTTCATTCATTCTGGACTGGTCTTTGTTGCTCCTGATATGTACACATGTGTGCATACATATGTATGTATGTGGTTAGACTTGTTTTTATGTGATCATTTTTTGGTCAGTGTTGAACCCCTTGTTTTCATGTAGCTTGTCTGCTCTACTCTGACCACTACTGTGTTGCCTTTGAGTTTTGTACATTTGAGCACTTTGACCAATTGCATGTGTGGTTTGATCTGGTTTTGGTTGATTTGGTCAAGACTCATATGCACTTGAGTTGAATCCAGCCTTTGGCTTGGGTTTGACCTTGTTCTCACTTGTCCCTGCAATTTTATCAAGTGTATATTGGTGTACACGACATTGTGACATGTACAGTGATACACTGTGCATGTTACAAGCTGTTTGTGTACGATGAATTCAAAATAAATGAAGACAAACAACCCAAATAGTTAAGGCAAATTATATGTCTAACACACACTTTTATTGTACACTGCAATTTTTTTTTTCAATTTTACTGCATCAGTGTTTATTTTGCAAATAATTCAGTTGCTGGATACAGGCTGTAACAAAGTTGAAGATAAAATACGAGTGTGAGTGAATATATGTAGTGAGGTCAAAATTGTAAATTGAAATTTGTGATGCAATCGAAATTGTAATGTAATTGAAAAATGTATATATGTAGTGAGAGCTCAAATTTGTACTATCTGAATTTGTAATAAAATATATTTTTTGAATATGTATTCTGTGTTATTTATTTTATTCAATAAATATTTATTTAATTATGTGAAAAATAAAATAGTACAATAACAAATACATTTAAATGAGCATATATATATATATATATATATATTATCATCAAACAAAAATCATAGGCTATCGTATTCTACAGATTTGGCATCATCCTTAGGATGGATTGGCTAGACTGTTATGAGGCACATCTTTTATGTGCCAAAAGGATTGTGACTCTCGGTCATCCATATTTTGAGGAGAGAGGGTGGTTTATTTTTGCTATGAAAGATCGAGATTAGGATGAGACTACATGATTTCCGATGGTTAAAGTATACCCGAATATCTTTTAACTAACAGATCTTCCTCCTAAGCGGGCTATTGAGTTCCAAATAGATATTATATCCCGAGCACAACCTATGAGTCGACCACCGACAAGAATGTCCGTGAAGAGAAACGAAGAAATTAAGAAGCAATTGACGAAATTAGAGTTGAAGAATTTTATTAGATTGTGCAGTTCACCATGAGGAGCCATAACTATATTTGTAAAGAATTTGGATGGATCCCACAGACTATGTACTGATTATAGGAAGTTGAGTGAGTTGATTATTAAAAATATGCATTCCCTTCCAAGGATTGATGATATGTTCGATCAGTTGAGTGAAGCTAATATCCTCTCACAATTGGACTTAGCTATGTGATTTCATCAGTTGTGAATTGTTGAAGACAGCATTCCAGTGACCACATTCAGAATTAGATATAGCTTATACGAATTGCTAGCAATGCCTTTTGGTTTGATGAATGCTCCAACTTACTTTATGGATTTAATAAATAGAGTCTTCAAAGACTGCTTGGCTCATATAAGTTTTCATTGATGATATACTGGTATATTCTAAGTCTAAGGAGAAGCATGAGAAGCACCTTATGACATTGTTAGAAACGTTAAGGTAGAACAAGTTAAAATCCAATTTTTCCAAATTCATTTTTGGCAAAAGCAAGTTAAGTTCTTAGGCGATGCTGTTTCAGAAGTGGACATCTCATCATACCATGCAAAGGTAGAAGGGATATAGAATTGGAAATGGCCTGAAAACATTTTGGAGAATAGAAGTTTCATGGGATTAGCTGGGTATTACTGGAAATTCACTAAAGATTGTACAGCCTTTGGCTAACCTTACTAGGAAAAGAATGAGGTTCCAATGGACGAGTAAGTGTGAGGAAGCTTACGTGAAGTTGAACGATTCTCTTACGAATGCACATGTGCTTATAGTACCTAAAGGCAACTAGGACCTGGAGGTTTATACAAATGCATATGGTTCTAAATTGGGTGCAGTACTAACGCAGAAGCATAAAGTTGTGGCTTATACATCAAGGTGACAAAGGTCTAATGAGATATATATACTACACATGAATTGGAACTTGCAGTAGTTGTCTTTGCTTTAAAGATTTGGCGACACTACCTACTTGGAGATTGATTTGTACTATACACAAATCATAAGTCATTGACGTATTTATTTACATGGAAGGAACTTAACATGAGACAATAGCGATGTTTGAATTTTTTTAGCAGTTTATGATTTTGAGATCCAGTAAACAACTTGTGTAGCACCCTCACCTCTATACCCATATTATCTAAGAATACTATATAGTAGTATTGTCGAATAACATGGAGAATGAGGCGATATGGGATACATACATTAATATTTCCATGGGCTAACACTGGTATATATTAAAATATTGAATATAACTCTCCAATAAATGTACACAATGTCAACATAAAGTAATAAACACGTATGCCTCCAGGATAGAACAATACACAATACATGATAAATGTCAGAGTTCACGGTGTCAATTGCAGTGATAGTATACAATATGCAATATATGTCTATTGCACATAACTATGATATACACATAGAGATTGTATAGTATAGAATGGTCACTATAATAATGAATGACTAATCTCCTCTATGCATAGAAAACAAATGGTGGTCTTATCGTCCTTGAATCTGAAATGTTACAGACTGACCCGATTATTGTATAAATAATGAACGGGTCATACTATATCTGAATCCAAGATTGATAAAGATATAGAACTCTTGATATACTGGGTATAAATATGCTGGGGTATAAATAAATATGCTAATGTCGTCCTATCCAACCAAAATATCATAATGTAGAAACTACAAAACCCGGTATAAATTGCCATAATCCATATAAAAATCATCAAATCCGAAATCATGAAACAACTTCAAATGGGTAATCATACATACCCAAAAATCATCATCTAAATCTAAAAATCATCGATAAAGAGATATCACCATGTATAGCCAAAATATATCACTCAATATATATAAATAAAATATCATCCATATCAATACAAATAATCATCCTTAAACAAAATCACAGAAATGATGACAGATGCTGTGAAGGATAGCGACACATATCTATAAAGAATAATTGATGACATATGCCTAAGAAAGATAAATAGGCAACACAAAAGGTAAATAGGTAACACATATTAATGAATAGTAGTTGGTTACACATGCCAATGAAAAGAAAGTATTCGGTGATACACGCCTAAAAAAGAATAATAGGCGATAAATGCCAAAATGGAATAATATGCGACACACACCAAACAAGGATACAGGAATTGATCATACTCTGGACACAGTCACAGGTATAATCGTAACTCATCATCTCGAATATATACGTGTATATGTATTTACATATACATATAAATACATACATGCATGCATACATACATACATGTCTATATCATACAGACCAAAACCAAATGAGAGACCGACAGACCAACCTACTCCAGGAGACTACACATGTGATTGGCGAACACGACACACGTATTCCACTAACTTGGTTCCTACAGTCTTAGTTACCTCGATGGACATCGCAATATCCATCGCATGTCACTAACACGTTGCATGACTCTGCTAAGCATTGTTCATGACCCTACATATGCCCTCAAATCATAACAGACTGCTAACCTAGGTAACACATAGGGGCTATACACGACACATGGCTATAATTATTGTCGACATACGGCTAAAACATAGCCGATAAACAACTATGAGGAAGTCATACATCCGGGGTGCGACCACTGCGATCGAGCCGCTGGGATGAATATTAGCCAATCAGGTTCAACCATTGCAAATAAAGGAAGTCGGACGGTGAGTAAACAAACACTAAATATATATAATATAATAGCTGACACACAACTACATACTCGTGTTGACAGAGCATGACATGTGCCAACGCACAACTAAATATGTGTCTCACTATAACGAGCCTCATCATATAAAATAAATCCCTACATGAGTGTCATTAACGAGCAAAGGGTAACCGAATAAATAACATAATGACATCCCATACCACCGTGTTTTAATAGTACATTTACTCAGAGCAAATATGTCACACATACTCTTTCAACATTTGGTATAACAAGTCCAAAGAATAATCAGAGAAATATCACTAAAAATCACAAAGTAAATGGTATTATAACTCTGTTTATTAAGATTTCTTATGACACTGAAATAAATTTCACAAAATCAAATAGCAGGATGCCATCGTCATATCATATCAAATATACTAAATAACTCGACATTAATGTTGGATCTTATATTTTGATTAATGACAAGAAATTCAATCGACATGAAGATTCATGAATCTGTTACAAAGAATTACGAAGACCGAACTCAACAATATGAAGTATGGTTCATATATATGTTGTTTAGATTCTGTATATTATTAGAAATATGTTAAAATTTCTCCGATATGGGGTGTGTGTGTATTAACATGCACACATATGCATAGAGCAGGCTGAAATAAGTCGGTGAATGACCCAATTCAACCGTCTGTTTGCCGAAATAAATTTTATATTTCATGCATATTCAGCCGGCTGAATGAGTTCATTCAGACTGCTGAATTAGGCCTAAAAATGTCAGTTTTCTTGCCGTTTCGAATTTAATAAAAATCAGAAGGCCGAATTATAATTTTAGCTCACTGAATATCTATAATGGCTTGTTTTTGAAAAGATGCTTCTCTTCAACGAAGATAAGCATCTTCAAATCTAACGGTTGCATCTATTTCTTTTCAACGTTTTCTTTCATGAAATATTGCAACTTTTAAATCTATATAAACAGAGTTTAGAATTCAACAAAGAATTAACCTAACTAATTTTAGTATTCTTGAATTCTTATTCCCTATTTTCAATTTGCACTCAAACTGCATACAATCTCTGATTATCGATCACTCTATCTTCCACATTCTTCAAGCACATTACACTATATATCATAATGGAGAAGATTATAGGAAGAGTGTACTTTATTGACTTATTAGTGCTATTTAAAGAGCATATTATAGTTAGATACTTTTTATTTGTAAAGAAGTCATGTTCGGTTGCTTAGGTGGTAGAAGTCCTATTTGATCGCTTAGGCGGTAGAAATCATGTTCGGTTGCTTAGGCGGCGTAAACCTATTCCTCCAGGTTAAGTGAGGGTTGCTAATTTAATTCCAGAAGGAGTTTGGAACTGGATGTAGAATGAGAGTTCGAACCAGTATAAAAATCTCTGGTGTCATTTACTTTACTGCTTTATTTAATTATTTACTTATTTTATATTACGCACAAGTAGTTTATAAATTCATCCATATTACATGACCTATAGAACAATCACTTTCAATTAACGATAGATCACTCTAGTAATCCAAATCAATATACAAGAGAAGAATGATCAAAAATTAATATAAAATAGATTATTCAAATAAACATAACCACAAACAAATCACTATTTAATAACGAATTATTTACAACAAATAATCTTATATAATAAACAAATACACAGAAATAAATACAATATAATATTATAGAATTAACTAGACAATTGAATACAAAAATATAATATATTATTTACACTACTTTATTAACTTCTCAACCTTAAATAAAATTTAAATCTTCAGTAAAAACATTAGAAACACGTTTCTTTCTTTTAGAACCCCGAAATTGCTTATAAAACCAAATATTACACCAAACAACAATTTCTTAATTTTCTATAGCTGAATATTATTTTAAATAATTTTATATATCCAGATCATTTTATTATATTCCAAAACCATAGATATTTCACAATATAATACCTCTTCAAAATAGATTGTATATTTTAAAAATTCACTTTCAAACATATATTTATTGAATCATTTTTATCAAATCAAATTAAATTTTATTATCATATAGAATTTTTTTCATAATATCAATGATTCAATTAGAACAACTTTATTTATTTATAAATATACTTCAATCAAATTTAAGATCCCATGAATAATTTCTTGAAACTTTTAAAAATAGTTTAGAAATGGTAAAATCAATCAATCGTCTAGAATAGAGTTCATGGAGTAAGGTCCTGCAAAATCAACATATATTCATAAATATAAATTTTGTCGTTCAACCCGAATCAAATTACATTGAATTTCGATCACCAATAAAAGAAATACGCATTAAAATAACTACACATCGAAATGTTATCAAACGACATCCCTTTTACATTTAGACGATCGAACGTACACATAATTTCTTAATCAAATCTAAAGTCACACAATAACTCCAATTTTCTTACCACAACAAACATCAACCAAAGATTCGCAACACAATCCCAACCAATTCAATTCAAATCCAGTAAGAATTCATTACCAACAATCAACGAGTATCAAAGAAAATAGGATCTAGACTATAGTCGTAAGCTATAAAAACTATAACTCACCAAATGGATGCATTCACAACTAGCACAACCCCTAATGCAGCTCCCCCCGCTATTGAATTCCATGATCTATGTGGGTTAGCTAGTTGAAAATGCAAACTGAGTTGACGTCAAAACCCAACATTCCAACACCTTTATTCCCTACTCGGTAGCACGTTCATGTTATATGACGACCCAAAAATTTTAACATTTGAAAAGAAAATATTTAAATTGATTTTAAATATAGAAAGATTTTTAACTTGAAGTTTGAATATTGCTATGTATTTGGCAATTTAAATTATTGAATTTAATTTATTAAAGTTTGATAAAGGTCTAAATCTTCAGTTTTAAGCTGATTTAAAATATTTTCAAAGCTTAGAAAATTTATAATGATAATAATGAAGATAATAAAAGCTTCAGAATTGAATTTGGAAATGATTTGTTCAGTTTTGAAATTATATCGTTTAAATTGTATTTGAGAATAGCCTTCCGAGGCACAGTCTCGGAATCTGACGAAACCAGTTCCATTGGATCCGTAATATTGTATTATTATTGGATTTCAATTTTCATAGTGTTTGGGATAATCGTTTGACCGTACGATAAGAAAAAGCGCTGAAAAATTATATCGAAATTTAATTTAATAACTGGGTTCAAAAAGCTACCTTCTCCATACGATTGAATTTGGACTCTGAACCTTTTTCATTGCGTTCGAAATAGGGGTTTAACATTATAAATGCCTAGCAGCATGCCTTGATTGGAAATCGAAATTTGGAGTTGCGTTTATTAAAGCGATTTGAATTTGAATTTAAATTTAAAAAAATATAAATAAATAATATAGTCAAAAGACCTTGCCTCCATTTTTCATGAGTGCATAAAAGTCAAAGCAAGTGTCGTTTATAAATCAACACGTGTTCGTTTTTAAAAATCAGTAAATAAAAATAAAAAATTAATAACAATAAACGAAACTTTCTTCCCTTCTCGGCCTCAATTTCAAAACTAAAAAAATCCCAGCTTCTTCATATTTTTTTAAAAATAATTCGAGTTAAAAAATGGCGTTCCTCCTCCTCCAAACTTTCGTTCAAACGAAAGTTTTAATTTAGCATACCCAAATTCGATTTAAAAAAAAGAGGAAAGAAGAAAAGACACGCATTCGTGAATCACTATTGGGTAGATCACATGGTGTGTTTTGGAAATCGAGTCCATAGTCACACGCAAATTAATGCGATCGAGCTAGTCGCGAGGGGTTTCGCGGCCTCAAAATCGATGTCTAGCCGTATTGCGAGCAGGCACGTCGATGTCTCAACTTCGAAGAGGGCGGCAATTCAATCACTCACGACTGGCGATTGTGGTTGTCAAGGAAGCGAGATTGCGACAACACCTAGGGCTTTGTCGCGACTTGATTTACGTGCTTGAGGGGATTCACGATGACTGGACGTTGGGACGACACGACGGTAGGCGGCGGCAGCAGCGTGGAGCTCGCGAGGTCAGGGCCAAATGGTGGAAGTCGCGAATCGGGGCCATGAGTATGGGTTCGTCTTCGTACAACAAGGTATAATTTATTTTATTAAATTTTAAGCATTTTTATTTAAAATGATTACAGTAAGGTTAATTACAGTTTAATTTTCATAAAATAAAAATTTTACAGTAAAAGAATTTTTTTTGTGTTTCCATTTTAAAATTTCAACATTGAAAATATACATACATGAAGCTAAAATATTTACAGTGAAGTCTAAACCTGTTTAGTCTAATTATATATATATGTGTGTGTGTGTGTGAATAAGCTTTTGGAAAATAAAGGAAAAGAAAAATTAGTTTAAATTTATTAGTTGGATAGAATTAAAAAAAATGGCAATTATATTATTCGATTTATTTCGAATATTAATAAATTGTATAATTATTTATACAAGGTCTAGAAATCGTGACAACAAGCTGGAACGGAAACGAATTTGCATGCATAGGCAAAGGTGAGATTTTCTCACTCAAATTATAACAATTGAAGGTTTCAGTTATTGATTTATGGTTGAATTGTGATAGTTAAATTTAATTGTTAATTGTGTGCTTGGATGATTAATTTATTATCAGTTACATTAGTTTAGATCCTATGCGCCGCATAATAGCGGATGATATTATATTAAACCCATATACCGCGATATTCCACCTCGAAGTGGAATTGATATTATATATGTATTTGGAGTGATTGATTTCCCATATTATATAGCGGATGAGAACTTATGCGCCGCATAATAGTGATATTATATAAATCCCATATACCGCGATATTCCACCTCGAAGTGGAACGGGTATTTAATTGTTGTGCTAATGTCTGTGGATGTGGGGAAACAGGTTAGAGGGATCCAACTGAATTCCTCAAATGATTGAATTTGTTTCAATAATTTGTGTGTTGATTTGTTTATAATCTGTATGTGAATATATTGTGATTGAAATTGTTGAAGGCTATATTTTAGCCGAATTTATTTTTGGTATCGTAGGATATCGGAAATAAATAAAAATTGGATTTTTGAAATTCAAGTTGAAAAGTTATAGTAAAAATTTATTTTTGAAAATTGGATAAATTTAAAAGAAGGAATTTTGAAAAAGAATAAAGTTTTATTTTTTCTGAATCCTATTGCATAAATTCCAAAATATGAGAAAAAGGCTTATCCAATGGATTTCGGGTAATATTATTCAAAAGTTGAAGAAGTTATTTAAAATATGGATTTTATATAGTTTGGTAAAGATAAAGGGAATAAATTTTAGAAATTAAATTTGGAATTCAATTTAGTGTTTGAAAAGACTTTAGAAATCAATTTGAAAATTAATTTGGTGTTTAAAAATAAACCTTTGGAAAATTGATATGAAAATTGATTTGTCGGTTGAAATAAATTTAAAAACCAATTTGGAATTGGATTTGGTAATTGAAATAAATTTGGAAATCAATTTGAAAATTTGGTTTGGTATTGAAAGTAAATACTTGGGAATCGATTTGAAAAGTGTAAATTAGTGGATATTTAAAAAAATTAAATCCACAATGGGAATTTTATAAAAGAAAGGGAAACTTGTTTTGAAAATAAATATTGTTTTATTTTTAAAAGTGTGGAAAGGAATTTACGGATTTGGGATGTAAATTAAAAATAAATCCAAAAAGATTTATAAGTTGATTTGAAAGAACCATTTTGGAATGAAACGTGTATTTCCCTGAAAGCCGAGAATGTTTTTAATATAGTTTATAAATATAAATTGAAGTTGTAAGGATGGTTTAAGGGAAAGAATGTTTGGAAAATTATTTACTTAGGTTATTTTGAAAATCTTTGAAGTAAAAATATATTTTAAACTTTTATAGAAGTGATTATTTAAAGTTTTAAATTGATATTTGTTTTAGAAATTGGATATTTAAATAGTTATATCCTATCTACTAATTTTATTTTAAAATTTGTTTTGGACTTGAATTTTTATATGCGATATTAGTATAATATTTTTTCATAACTAATATTTAAGCAAGTATTTTAAAATAAAATAAATATTTCCAAGTATATTTTGGATAAGTATTTTAAATTATTTTAAAATATTTGAACTCGGAAGATTTTCAGTGGTAACGAATAAATATTTGAAAATGTTTTCCGCATAAGGAAAAAATGATTTGAAATTTGTTTTCAAGGTATTGAAATGTGGAAAAGTGATTTGAAATTTATTTTCAAAGGATTGAAAGGTGAAAATTGATTTGAAATTTGTTTTCAAATGGTTAGGGTGTTAAAATTTTATCTTTCGAAGATATATTGAAAATAATAACAATTGAGGGAAAAATTATTTAAATCCTGGCGATTGTTGTGAATGTTGATAGATAATTAAATAACTGACTATCAATATTGGCCTCTAAATGGCATTTGAATTTCGATGCGACCGGGGGTCAGATTCCAAATGGATATTCGAAAACCACATCGTACTTTTTTGATTGTGATGGATCTTTTGTTTAAAAGATCAAAGTGGAAGTTGTTGTGATTTGTTTGAAAACTGAATGAACACTTATTTTTAAAAATAAGCGCTCGTACTGGGAGAGGACCTTCTGTCATAAAACCCATTTCGAATAATGATACGACGAAATGAGATTGCATTTGAAGATGGTGTTAAAGACCGGGTATTTTCGAAAGCCAAAGGATTACCTGTCGAATGTCTCTGCACCGGGTTGCTCCAGTATAGAGATTTTATCACCCTTTGTGATGGGGATTCCAGACGTGATTAGTGAATATCCGGGTTGCATGGGCTTCTATAGAAGTGCCTTCGGTTCCGTTCGATCCTGGAAATGACTTGTATGGATGTGTGTCTGGCATTACACTTTGTGATGTAAAGCTGGTGGCGGAGAATTTATTTTCTTAGCTTAACACCCTTCTCTGAGACGTACGAGATCAGAGGTTATGTAGTTGATGGTTACTAGTGATACATTCCCAATTTGGCAATGTGGCATGCAAAGTGCTGCTGATCATTTGTTGATCGAAATATGGCTTTTGTGAAAAGTGCAACTTTATGGACGAGACTTTGTCGGACCTCACAACCCGGAATGGTCAAAACAGGAAGAATGCAGCAAGGTTATTTGGGGGTGGCGTCCCCTTAGGGTATGTCATTTCCTTCTGGAAGGGTGGTATCATGGTATGGAGCCCAGATATTTTACCTATGTTGATGCTGCAAATTTATTATACTTTGTGGTTTTTTCTTTATGGTTGAGGATCCTCGTATAAAGGTCGCAAACGACCGGGGTATGGCATATTCTTATGTCAGTAGTTACCTAGTTACAGAGATAACCCAGCCTTGTGTTGGCAGATATCTGGTTAGGTTCTCGGGGCGTCCCTCCAGAGGCGTACCCATGTGGCCCAGGAAGTTCCTTAGCCCGACAATTTGTTGGAAATCCAATCACCAATACGCGCCTTATACGGTTTTAGTTGTAGAACCTACCATCTAATATGGTAGCTATAGTAGGCATACTATAATGGTACGTATGCTGGCTAAGATTAATATTATACATGCAAATGTTTTCCTCTATGAACTAAATATAATATTAAAGGAGATTTTGCGGAGTAAGCATGTTTGACTATCATAAGGAGAAATCTCCCTCAAGTGTGCGATTGCATTTTGTGTATGCCAGGAGGCCTTACGTTAGTTTCATTTTCCAAAAAAAATTGTGGATTTCTTTTAAATTCCTTTGTTTTCTTTTGTAAAAGAATAACTATTTTTAAGATCTCACACTAGTCCCATGACCGACCTGGAGTTTATTGTTCCCTTTCTAAACACTGGGTGCTCATAATTTTTCCACACGGGCAGCCTAGAGTCAGGTTATCATTATTCCGGAACGAAATCAGAAATGATATGCTGTGGAGATCTAGAGGCAAAACTGGAAGGCGAGGCGTATCATTATACTATGTATTATCCACCTCGTTGGGATTGCTGTAAGTTTAGTTTTAATATGGATTAGTTATTTTATTGTAAATGCCTAACGTTGGATGATGTCATTGTAAACTCTGATGTTGTGTTATATTAACAGAGATGATTCTTTGTTTTTAAAGATAATTCATTTATCTATTATATTTTTTCCGCTATGAAATGTGAGATTCTGTTATTGTTTATGTTTCTTCTTCTATCTTCTTCTTCTTTAACCCTAACGGTTTGGTTTTCTGGCATTCGACTGTGCGGCATTTGATACAGTGAACGTATTGAAGTCGACTTTCGAAAGTCGAAAATTCGGGTCGTTACATTTTTGGTATCAGAGCATTTGGTTAGGCGACAACCTTGGCTCTGGTGGATGTTACTCATTAGAGATAGAGTTAGCAATACTCTAGAATGAGTTGAGTGTAATAATAGATATGAGCCCGTATTTGTTAGTGAATATAAAATTGTTTTATGTTGTGATGATTGGTTTGTTGAGTGGTATATAGATTCTGGTCGGTAAAGTCCGTACAACTCTATCGATAGGAATCTCTAAACACTTGTATAGAACAATTCGACACGATATTTTTTTTAAATAAGGGTGAATGAAATAATTTTACCCAAATTATTTTCGTATATAAAAAGAACGATTTTCTATAAATTATTATAGTATATGGTTGCTTTGTTGTTAAGGGAGTGGTAGTTTTAAACTATTATCGTTATTGAATAAGAAATCGAAATGATAAACAAAGAACTAAGAAAATAAAATCCATATACAAATAGGATTTGTAAATATAAATTATAAATGTGATCTATAATTTGAAATAAAATTCCATAGGAATATTGGGAAAATGTTTTTGAAAGGATTTGAAATTTTGGAAACTAAATTTCTTTTTAGTTTGAAAATGGTTTCCAAAGGTTTTGGAAGATGTTTTTGAAGGAATGAAAGCTCTAAACTCTTTTCCATCGCTGGAAAATAACTTCGGTGATGACTGCAGCATCATCGATGTTCTTTTTCGGGTTTCCAAGAGAGGAATTGCTGCCAAATGGTTTTAAATGGAAGTTGTTTGCAAACTGGGTTTGGTATTGGGAATTCAAAAGATAATTTGAATTGATTTCAAAAATGATTTTTGAAATGTTGGAAAGACTCTGGAATTGGATAAAAATAGTCATGGAATAAAATTTATTAAGGTGGAAAATAAAATTGTGAATGAATAAATGAATTTACAATTGCAAGTAAATAAAAGTGAAATTGAATGTTGAAATTCGTTTGGAATTTGTAAGTGAAATGCAAAAAATTTCAAGTTGGACAAAATAAAGCAAAGCATTGGAAATGAAATTAGTAAGTGGGACTAATTGAAGGAATGACCAAATGTGTAAGGTTTGAAATGAATTGAAATCGATATTTATAAATGAAAGGTAAATTGAATTCATTAAAAAATCCAGTTTAATATAAGTAGATATAAACCGAGGTGGTGAATTGAAAATACGAATACGAAGTGTATTGAATATTTGTATTAAACTTAAGAAACAAATGGCAAAATTCTTAAGTAAATTTTGAATTGGGGGAATATTCTAAATTAATAAGTGAATGAAGATTAAGCTGGAAATTGTGAATAAGTGAATGAAAAATGAATGTGAATAAAACAAAATAAAATTGATATATCTAATAATCAATTAGAAATAAAAACGTAGAATGTACGTATATTATTTATTCACATAGCGATTTGATCCAGAATTCGAGCATAGAATTACGAGATAGTTATATCAATCCGAGTTAGGATTTTTCCCTCGATTTTCGACGACGAACCTGGATATGGATTTTTGGTTGATTCTGGAAATTCTCTATCATAGTTTACGGCTATCCAAGGAGAATGACGGTTTCTGATCAAGAAACCAGATCTGAGTCCGCACTAGAAAATCGGGTGGACGATACTAGTTCGGAAGTGAAATTGTGTGATCGAGTGAGCAATCGAATTTGATATTACGTACGAATAATGTATGTAAATCTTATGGATTTCAATGGAAATGAATATGGAAACTTTATGAATGGAAATGAATATGGAAACTTTTGTAAAGGAATGTGCAAAATAAATCTGAATGTTGTAATTGGATATTATGATACAGGTGTTATAAAGAAAAAATGGAATTGGGATTTTGATTTCGAAGATAAATTTTTATTTGCTTGAAAAAGGTATGTATTCAAATTTCTATATGAAATTTGATGATTTACTTGTCCAGCCACTTGGCCTTTGTTTTCTTTTTGAATTTGGGGGCCCGTGGTGCCATTTTGCAGTCGTACCAAGCTAGCCGCGCAAAGGACACGCTGGCGAAATTTTTCAAAAATTTAGGAAGTTAGAAAAATTTTAAGAAAATTTTGAATTTGAATTTGAATTGTTAAGAAAATAATGTTGTTGGAAGATAAGGAAGGTTTTGGAAAAGTAGTTGAAATGATAATGGGTTGTTAATAAGAAGATTTGTTTGGGAAGTTGATAAAACTATTTGGATTTTGAGAAAAATAGTAACGGGTTGAGGATCATTCTTCTTAGCTAGTAATTGCGGGACAAAATTCTTTTAAGGGCGAATGATGTGGCAACCCGAAAATTTTAACATTTGAAAAGGAAATATTTAAATTGATTTTAAATATTGAAAGATATCTTTAACTTGAATTTCGAATATTGCTATTAATTTGGCAATTTAAATTATTGAATGTAATTTATTAAAGTTGGATAAAGGTCTGAATCTTCAGTTTTAAGCTGATTTAAAATACTTTCAAGGCTTAGAAAATTTATAATGATAATACTGAAGAAAATAAAAGCTTCAGAATTGAATTTGGAAACGATTTGTTCAGTTGAAATTATATCGTTTAAATCGATATTCAAGAATAGCCTTTCGAGGCACAGTCTAGGAATTCGATAAAACCAGTTCCATTGGATCTGTAATATTGTATTATTATCATAGTTCAACTTTCGTAGTGTTTGGAATAATCATTTGACCGTACGATAAGCAAACGCGCTGAAAAATTATATCGAAATTTAATTTAGTAACTGGGTTCAAAAAGCTATCTTCTCCATACGATCGAATTTGGACACGGACCCTTTTTCATTGCTTTTGGAATAGGGGTTTAACATTATAAATGCCTAGCGGCACGCCTTGATTGGAAATTGAAATTTTGAGTTGCGTTTGTTAAAGCGATTTGATTTGAATTTAAATTTTAAAAAAATATAAATAAATAATATAGTCAAAACACCTTGCCTCCATTTGTCATGAGTGCATAAAATTTAAAGCATGTGTCATTTATAAATCAACACGCGTTCGTTTTTAAAAATCAGTAAATAAAAAGAAAAAATTAATAACAACAAACGAAACTTTCTTCCCTTCTCGGCCTCAATTTCAAAACTAAAAAAATTCCCAGCTTCTTCGTTTTTTTGAAAAATCGTTCGAGTTAAAAAATGGCATTCCTCCTCCTCCAAACTTTCTTTCAAACGAAAGTTTTAATTCATAATTCCCTAATTCGATTTAAAAAAAGAAGAAAGAAGAAAAGACGCACTTTCGTGAATCGCTATTGGGTAGATCACATGCCGTGTTCTGGAAATCGAGGTCATAGTCGTGCGTGAATTTGTGGTCGAGCTAGTCACGAGGGGTTTCGCGGCCTCCAAATGGATATCTAGACGTGTTGCGAGTAGGCACGTCGATGTCTCAACTTCGAAGAGGGCGGCACTCGCGACTGGTGATTGTGGTTGTCAATGAAGCGAGATAGCGACAACACCTAGGGCTTCGTCACGAATTGATTTACATGCTCGAGGGGATTCACGATGGCCGGACTCTGGTGCGACACGGCGGTAGGCGGCGGCGGCAGCGTGGAGCTTGCGAGGTTAGGGCCAAATGGTGGAAGTCACGAATCAAGGCCGTGGGTATGGGTTCGTCTTCGTACAGTAAGGTATAGTTTATTTTATTAAAATTTAAGCATTTTTATTCAAAATGGTTACAGTAAGGTTAATTATTGTTTAATTTGCATAAAATAAAATCTTTACAATAAAAGAATTTTTATTTTTTGGTATTTTCATTTTAAAATTTCAACAGTAAATATATATACAGGAAGTTGAAATATTTAAAGTGAAGTCTAAACCTGTCTAGTCTAATTATATATATGTGTGTGTATGTGTGTGTTTGTGTGTGTGTGTGTGTGAATAAGCTTTTGAAAAATAAAGGAAAAGAAAATTTAGTTTAAAATTATTAGTTGGATTAGAATTAAAAAAAATGGCAATTAGATTATTCGATTTATTTCGAATATTAATAAATTGTATAATTATTTATACAAGTTCTAGAAATCATGACAACAAGCTGGAACGGAAATGAATTTGCATGCATAGGCAAAGGTGAGATCTTCTCACTCAAATTATAATAATTGAAGGTTTCAGTTATTGATTTATGGTTGAATTATGATAGTTAAATTTAATTGTTCATTATGTGCTTGGATGATTAATTTATTATCAGTTATATTAGTTTAGACCCTATGCGCCGCATAAAAGCGGATGATATTATATTAAACCTATATACCGCGATATTCTACCTCGAAGTGGAATTGGTATTATATAAATATTGGGAGTGATTTATTTCCCGCATTATATAGCAGATGAGACCCTATGCGCCGCATAATAGCGGACGATATTATATAAATTCCATATACCGCGATATTCCATCTCGAAGTGGAATGGGTATTTAATTGTTGTGCTAACGTCTGTGGATGCAGAGAAACAGGTTGGAGGGATCCAACTGGATTCCTCAAATGATAGCATTTGTTTCAATAAATTGTGTGTTGATTTATTTATAATTTGTATGTGAATATATTGTGATTGAAATCATTGAAGGCTATAGTTTAGTCGAATTTATTTTTGGTATCGTAGGATACCGGAAATAAATAAAAATTGAATTTTTGAAATTCAAGTTGAAAAGTTATAGTAAAAATTTATTTTTGAAAATTGGATAAATTTTAAAAAAGAATAAAGTTTTATTTTTTTCTGAATCTTATCGCATAAATTCCAAAATATGAGAAAAAGGCTTAATTAATGGATTTCGGGTAATATTATTCAAATGTTGAAGAAGTTATTTAAAATATGGATTTTAAATAGTTTGGTAAAGATAAAGGGAATAAATTTTAGAAATTAAATTTAGTGTTTGAAAATATTTTAGAAATCAATTTGAAAATTAATTTGGCGTTTAAAAATAAACCTTTGGCAAATCGATATGAAAATTAATTTGTCGATTGAAATAAATTTAGAAGCCAATTTGGAATTGGATTTGGGAATTGAAATAAATTTGGAAATCAATTTGAAAAATTGATTTGGTATTGAAAGTAAATATTTGGGAATCGATTTGAAAGTCTTAAATCAGTGGATATTTAAAAAATTAAATCCACAATGGGAATTTTATAAAGGAAAGGGAAATTTGTTTTAAAATTAAATATTGTTTTATTTTTAAAAGTGTGGTAAGGAATTTGCGGATTTGGGACGTAAATTTAAAATAAATCCAAAAATATTTATAAGTTGATTTGAATGAACCATTTTAGAATGGAATGTGTATTTTTCCTGAAAGCCGAGAATGTTTTCAATATAGCTTATAAATATAAATTGTAGTTGTAAAGATGGTTTAAGGGATAGAATGTTTGGAAAAATTATTTACTTAAGTTATTTTGAAAGTCTTTGAAGTAAAAATATATTTTAAACTATTGTAGAAGTGATTATTTAAAGTTTTAAATTGATATTTGTTTTAGAAATGGGATATTTAAATAGTTATATCCTATCTACTAATATTATTTAAAAATTTGTTTTGGACTTGAATTTTTATATACGATATTAGTATAATATTTTTTCATAACTAATATTTAAGCAAGTATTTTAAAAAAGTTTTATTTTAAAATTTCCAAGTATATTTTGGATAATTATTTTAAATTATTTTAAAATATTTGAACACGGCAGATTTTCAGTGGAAACGAATAAATATTTGGAAATGTTTTTCGCGTAAGGAAAAAATGATTTGAAATTTGTTTTCAAGGTATTGAAATGTCGAAAAGTGATTTGAAATTTGTTTTCAAAGGATTGAAAGGTGAAATTTATTTTCAAATGGTTGGAGTGTTAAAATTTTATCTTGTGAAGATATATTGAAAATAATAATAATTGAGGGAAAAATTATTTAAATCCTGGTGATTGTTGTGAATGTTGATTGATAGTTAAAAAACCGACTATAAATATTGGCCTTATGGCATTTGAATTTCGATGCGACCGGGGGTCGGATTTCAAATGGATATTTGAAAACCACATCGAACTTTTGTGATTGTGATGGATCTTCCTTTTAAAAGATCAACATGGAAATTGTTGTGTTTTTTGAAAACTGAATGAACACTTATTTTTAAAAATAAGTGCTCATTATTCGGATTAGCCGGGAGAAGACCTTGTGTCATAAAACCTAATTCGGATAATGATACGACAAAATGATATTGCATTTGAAGATGGTGTTGAAGACCGGGTATTTTCGAAAGCAAAAGTCTTACCTGCCGAATGTCTCTGCACCGGGTTGCTCCAGTATAGAGATTCTATCACCCTTTGTGATGGGCATTCCGGACGTGATTAGTGAATATCCGGATTGCTAGGGCTTCTTTAGAAGTGCCTTCGGTTCCATTCGATCTCGGAACAGACTCGTATGGATGTATGTCTGACGTTACACTTTGAGATGTAAAGCTGGTTTCTATCAAATGTATTTCTGTTGGTGGCGGAGAATTTATTCTCTTAGCTTAACATCCTTCTCTGAGACGTACGAGCTCAGAGGTTATGTAGTTGATGGTTACTAGTGATACATTTCCAATTTGGTAATGTGGCATGTGAACTACTGCTGATCATTTTTTGATCGAAGCATGGCTTTTGTGAAAAACACCGCTTTGTGGATGAGACTTCGTCAGACCTCACAACCCGGAATGGTCAAAATAGGAAGAATGCAGCAAGGTTATTTAGGGGTAGCACCCCCTGAGGGTATGGCATTTCCTTTTGGAAAAGGGTAGTATCATGGTATAGAGCCCAGATATTTTACTTATGTTGATGATGCAAATTTATTATACTTTGTGGTTGTTGCTTTGTGGTTGAGGATCCTCGGATAAAGGTCGCAAACGACCCGGGGATGGCATACTCGTTGTTAGTAGTTACCTAGTTACAGAGGTAACCCGGCCTTGTGTTGGCAGATCCGGTTAGGTTCTCGGGGCTTCCATATAGAGGCATACCCATGTGGCCCAGGAGGTTCCTTAGCCTGACCATTTGTTGGAAATCCAATCACCAATACACGCCTTGTGCGGTTTTAGTTGTAGAACCTACCATCTAAAATGGTAGCTATAGTAGGCATACTGTAATGGTATGTATGCTGGCTAAGATTAATATTATACTTGCAAATGTTTTCCACTATGCACTAATAATAATATTAAAGGAGATTTTGCGTAGTAAGCATGTTTAACTATCATAACGAGAAATATCCCCCAAGTGTGCGATTGCACTGTGTGTGTGCCGAGAGGCCTTATGGTAGTTTCATTTTCCAAAAAACATTGCGGGTTTCTTTTAAATTCCTTTGTTTTCTTTTGTAAAAGAATAACTGTTTTTAAGATCTCACACTAGTCCCATGACTGACATGTTCCCCTTATAAACTCTGGGTGCCCATAATTTTTCACACGGGCAGCTTAGAGTCAGGTTATCATTATTCTGGATGAAGTCAGAAATGATATGCTGTGGAGATCTGGAGGCAAAACTGGAAGGCGAGACGTAGCATTATACTATGGATTACCCGCTGCGTTGGGAATGCTGCAAGTTTAGTTTTAATATGGATTACTTATTGTAAATGCCAAGTGTTGGATGTTGTCATTGTAAACTCTGATGTTGTGTTATATTAATAGAGATGATTCTTTGTTTTTAAAGATTATTCATTTATCTATTATATTTGTTCCGCTGTGAAATGTGAGGTTCTGTTATTGTTTCTGTTTCTTCTTCTATCTTATTCTTTAACCCTAACGGTTAGGTTTTTCGGCATTCGACTGTGCGGCATTTGATACAGCGAACGTATTGATGTCGACTTCGAAAGTCGAAAAATCAGGTCGTTACATCTTATAAAGCCAACTTGTCCATGTTAGGTTGCATGTCGCCTCCCTCAAAAACCACCGTGCACAACCCTAAATGCCTGCTATTGATTGAAGCTCCATAACCATCATCAACTTGCACCTCCTATTGCTTCCACAAATCGTCACACGTTCAGGTTACGTGCATGTTGGGCGAATTCTCACCACCGATCCAAGGCCTCACCGAACCCATTCATCACCGGACCAAACACCAACTCATCTACCACCAAACCAAACACCAACTCACCTACCACCGGACCAACACTCCACCGAATCAACTACTATCGAATCAACCACTACCGAACCAATTCTCACTCACCACTCTCCACCGGATCAACCACTACCGAATCAACCACTACCGGACCGAAAGCCACCCCAACCATCTCCGGACCAAGGCTTTGGCGAACCAACATTGCCAGGCCAGATTACATCAGCCCAGGCCCACCAGCAGCTATATACATCTAAGACCCCTACCCCCCAGCCTCACTCTATAAATAGAGGGGTAGAGGTGAAACAATGGCGGATAAGTTTGAGAGCTCAAGCACGGATAGAACTTTCAAACAACTTTCATATACTTGTAATCAAAGCTTTGTACTTGTAATCTGAACAGTAAAGGAGAATAACATATAAAGTGGACGTAGGCACATTCTGGCCGAACCACTATAAATCTGTGTGTCTTTTACAGTTTAGTCCCTGCTTTTTACATATTTGCATAAATCACCCAAATCGCTAAGAACAACATAAAATCGACTAAATTATATGACTTGGAGGTGTTTGTCCATTTATTGTGCAAACATTTTTGGTGCTTTCATTAAGAGCTCGAGCTAGAAGCTTCAGCTTCTCCCACTTAACCTTCTTCCCGACAGCATCGCTCATTGCTTGGAAGACATGCCTCCCATGTAGAAGAAATATGTTAGCAAAGGAAAGAACATCACAACTAGCAGCGTTCCAGATCCAGTGATCACAGATCAAGAGAACCGTCCCGTTTCAACAGCGGTACGAAATGGAAACCAGGCAAATCCGACAGCCCCTGCCACGGAACAACCAACAGCAATTACTAGGGCAGATCTAGACAGGGTTGTGGCTGAAGTGACTGACCGCTTCACATCCCAACAAGAAGCCTTGGTGAACCAACTCATGTCACGCTTAAGGGATGTTGAAGAATCCAACCGCAACACTGAATCATGGGATGAGTCCTAATCTGGAGGATCTCGGAGGCGACAAAGATCTTTCTTCTTCGAAGAAGCTAACAACAGAAGCTGCAATGGTAGGAGCCGAGCCCGAACTCAGTCCGAACTCCGACCTGAGGAAACACTTGGAACCGAACCCAATGGGGGAAGTACCAGGCGAGGGTCGGCTGTAGCTGAGCTGGTCATGCTGCCTAACCGTGGAAACACCAATGAACGGGGCCGACCTAGAGTCCAGCCCGAGGTTGGACCCGAGGAAGTGCTTGGAACAGAACCCAGCAGTGGAAGATCAAGGCAAGGGCCAACTGTAGCTGACCCTAGCATGCTCCCAGAAGACCAGAGACAGCCACTGGAAAATATTGGTAGTGATAGACGATACCATCCCACCATGTCATCCGGACGGAATCAACCCCGCAGAGGAGAACCAAACTCATTTCTATATGCTCCAAATTCTGATGAAAGGATGTCGCGTTTATTCAGAGAGTGCGTCCAACGGGATCAAAGAGATCGTGGGATAGGCGCTAGGGTAACCAGCCCTTTCACCCGCAATATCGAAATTGCCATCACCCCCCGAGAATGGAAAATGCCAACAATAGAACCTTACAAGGGAATCTCTGACCCCGTTGTACACTTGCAGAGATACACACAGCATATGCTCATGAGTGGAGCCACGGAAGGAGTATTGTGCAAATGCTTTCCACTATTCTTGGCAGATCTAGCTACCTTCTGGTTCTGCTACCTACCTCAAGGATCCATCAGCTCATGGGAAATGTTGAAAGAAAAGTTCATCAGCCAGTTTCGCATTCATGTGGAACAATGCAAGGACGTTTATTCCCTATCTAATATCAAACAGAAGCCTGGAGAGACAGTGCAGCAATATCTAACCCGATTCAATGCTGCAGCGGCCGCAGTCTAAGATGCCGATGAGAAACTTATCTTAATGGCCCTCTGTAGTGGTGTGCATCCGGATACTAAGTTTGCTAAAAGATTAACGAAAGAAAAACCAGCTACCTTACCCGATTTCTTCCATGAAGCCGGAAGATATATGAGACTTGAAGACGCTGCCACTGAAAGACAGACAGGACAACAAACCAAGGCAGCTCATGGCGACACACCCGCTGTAGCAAAGGACGTTCGAAGAAATGACTCTAGAGACAATGCTGGGGGCAAGAAGGGAGAAAAACGTCTATATCGGCCAGGACCGAGGTTTGACACTTTCACTCCTTTGAATGAGACAATCGAAAACATCTTCCTGGCCACCCAAGATGAAGTTAAATACGGACGTCCTCCATACAAGAAGGAATCAGATAACGCAATTAAGTCTGGGAAGTTCTGCCGCTTCCACGAATCTCATGGGCATGATACCAATGAATGCCATCATCTCCGGGACTTAATTGAAGAACACATCAGAAGGAAGAGACTGGAACGCTATGTAAAAGGTCAGAACAGGACCCCAGCTCCTGCCAATGAGAACCCAAGGCTACCCCTCCCAGAAACAGGAGGGGGAAATCGCAACACCAACGGCCCCAGTCATGAGAAGATAGTGGTCCATACCATATCGGAAGGACCACACATCGCCGATAGAAGCTGGGCAGAGATGGAAAGATACAAAAAGTCACTTAGAAACAATGAAGGCTACGTTAATTCTGTTATGGAAGAACGCCACCCGAAGCGAAAAGAGAATGATGACATTACATTCAATAGGCGTGACCTGGAAGGAAGGCAGTACCCTCACATGGATCCTATGGTCATCTCTGCCCGGTTCGGCCCAGCCGAAGTTTTCCGAGTTCTAGTAGACACTAGAAGCACAGTAAATTTCCTATTCAAGCATGCTTTCGACAGAATGAAGCTGTCAATGAAGGATGTGTCTCCCTACAACAAACCACTATACGGTTTCACGAGAGATGCGAAGATGCCCCTCGGGCAACTGGACCTCTTTGTTGAAATAAGAAGTCATCACCGCTCCGTTGTGCGGAAACAAACATTTGTGCTAATAGAAAACCACTCGGCCTACAACGCCTTTTTGGGAAGACCAGCCTTGTCCGACTTCCAAATTGTCCTGGCCCCGTGGTGTCTGAAGATGAAATTTCCGACAGACAATGGAATAGGGGAAGTAGAGGGGGATCAAGACGCAGCTCGAGATTGCTATGTAACTGAACTTCGCAATAACCACAAGAAGGATAAAGGGAAGAATGCAGAGACAACTCTCTGCACCAAAAACTTGGAAGCATAGCAACTAAAGAAAGCCCCTCCTCTTCGATAAACCAGTGATCCTTTCAATGAATTGGACCCCAGGGACAAAGATGAGGAGGCCACCGCCAATCCGGCTGAGGCTATGGAGTTTGTATCTGTAGACAAACACGACTCAAGTAGACTGCTGAAAATCGGATCTCAACTAAGAGCAGAATTGAGGGATCAACTCGTTGATTTTCTCCGCCACAACCCGGATGTATTTGCATGGACGCACGCTGACATGACTGAAATCTCCCCAGACGTGGCATGCCACATACTAAACATCGATCCTACCAAGGCGCCAGTAAAGCAGAAAAAGAGAAGTATGGGGGCAGAGCGATCAGCAGCCCTCGATGAAGAAGTAAAGAACCTACTTGCCAACAACTTCATACGAGAAGTCATCTACCCAGAGTGGATCGCTAATCCGATACTAGTAAAGAAGGCTAATGGGAAGTGGCGAACATGCATTGACTTCTCCAACTTAAATGACGCTTGCCCGAAGGATTGCTTCCCACTCCCCCCAATCGATCAGCTTGTGGACAACATAGCCAGGCACGAACTCTTATCTTTTATGGACGCATACTCAGGATATAACCAAATTCCTATGCACGCCCCCGATCAAGACCACACTAGTTTCATCACTGACCGGGGATTGTACTGCTATAGAGTAATGCCTTTCGGACTTAAAAACGCCGTAGCTACCTATCACCGCCTCGTCAACAAGATGTTTGTGGAACTAATAGGACAGACTATGGAGGTTTATGTGGATGACATGCTAGTAAAATCGAGGAAAGCCAACGATCACGTAAGCCACCTGAGCGAGATGTTTCACGTACTTCGCCAATATGGAATGAAGCTGAATCCTCTAAAGTGCTCGTTCGGAGTGTCATCAGGAAAGTTCTTAGGATTCATTGTCCATGCCAGGGGGATTGAAGCAAGCCCCGAACAAGTCTGAGCCTTGAAAGATATCAGGATACCTTCTACTCGAAGAGAAATGCAAAGCCTAAATGGGAAGGTGGCCGCCCTAAGCAGATTCATCTCTAAAGCGACTGACAAGTGTATCCCCTTCTTCGAGGCTCTAAAGAAAGACAAAGGAAAGTTCGAGTGGACTGACGAATGCTTAACAGCCTTCCTTAAGCTAATCGAACACCTCCAGACATCACCAGTACTCTCAACTCCAAACGAAGGCGAAGAGCTATACCTATACCTTGTTGTGTCATCTCATGCTCTAAGCGCCGCTTTGGTGAGAGAAGACAACCGCGTGCAACGGCCAGTATACTTTGTAAGCAAGAGGTTAACAGGGGTAGAAGCCAGATATCCTAAACTTGAGAAGCTAGCATACTGTTTACTAATCACGTCACGGAAACTGCGACGCTGTTTCCAATCTCATTCCATCAGAGTTCTAACCGATCAACCGCTAAGGCAGGTACTCCATCGTCTCGACACTTCTGGATGACTACTTAAATGGTGCATTGAACTGAGTCAATATGATATCACCTACCATCCTCGCACCGCCATCAAGGGACAAGCCACGGCCGATTTCATTGCCAAATTCACTACCAAAGAAGGTAAGGAGCAACCTGAAATAGCAAAAGACATTAAGTGGAATCTCTTTGTGGATGGAGCTTCAAACGAACAAGGCTCGGGGGCAGGTGTTGTAATAATCACTCCCAGGGGAAGGAAGCTACACTATGCTCTAAGGATGGAATTCGCTGCTACCAACAACGATGCAGAATACGAAGCAGTAATAGCTGGATTAGAACTTGCCTTAGAGATTGGAGTCAGTTCTTTATGTCTTCATAGTGATTCTCAACTTATTGTAAATCAAATACTAGGACAATTTCAGACTCGAGGAGAACGACTCAGAGCATATCTAAAGAAGACCAAGCTGATACTCGATCAATTGGATCACTATTTAATCAAACACATCCCTCGAGAAGAGAACCAAGAGGCCGACGAGCTGGCAAAGCAAGTTAGCATGAAAGACGGTACCATTTCAGGAACAGTAGCCATCTCAAAGTAACTAACCTCGAGTTTCGAGCAAGTGAATCTGGTAGCTGCAATCGAAGAGGAAACTTGGATGACTCCCATCCAAAAATTCTTACAAGATGGCACTCTGCCAAGCGAGCGTAACGAAGTCAGGAAACTCTTGAGGAAAGCTTCCCGCTACACAATACAAGAAGGCATCCTATATCGGCGTGGCTTCTCTAACCACTTATTAAGATGTGTCGCTGGAAGGGAAGCTAAGGAAATCTTATCCAACATCCACCAAGGAAGCTGCGGGGATCACACTGGAGGGCAGACTCTGGCAAAGAAAATACTCCGATATGGATATTTCTGGCCCGCCTTAAACAAAGACGCCTTAGACTTCGTTAAAAAATGTGACAGATGTCAGAAATTTGCCAAGATTCCTCGTCTACCAACAAATGAGATTACTCAAATGACCAGCCCTTGGCCCTTTGCAGTATGGGGAATTGACTTGATTGGCGAACTACCAGTGGGCCGAGGCAGAGCCAAATATGCGATAGTGGCAGTTGACAATTTCACCAAATGGGTGGAAGCAAAACCTCTAAATAAAATATCTTCGGCAAAGTTATTAACTTCTTAATCAAAAATGTTCTATGTAGGTACGGAGTTCCACTCAAAATCATATCGGACAATGGACTTCAGTTTGATAGCGAGGAGTTTGCCGACTGGTGTCGAGAGCAAGGAATTCACAAAAGCTCCTCATCTGTAGCTTATCCCCAGGAAAACGGACAAGTCGAAGCTGTCAACAAAATTCTCAAAACTCTAATCAAGAAGAAACTTAAAAAGTCAAAAGGCGCTTGGGTGGATGAACTTCCTACGGCACTTTAGGCCTACCGCACATCTTTCAGAACATCAACGGGGCATACTCCTTTCTCTTTGGCATATGGATCGGAGGCCACGCTCCCAGTCGAAACTGTAGTACCTTCCCACCGTAGGATCCACTATGACCCAGAAGAGAACGAAGAACTCCTTCACATGTCTTTGGATCTAATTGAAGAGAGGAGAAACGATGCAGCACTCAAAGCAGCAGCTCACAAGCAAAAAGTGGCGGTGCAATACAACTCCAAAGTCAAGCATCGTAGCTTACAAGAAGGAGATCTTGTCCTCAAACGAATCTTCCCGCGCCCCTATGCACTAGATCCAATTTGGGACGAACCATATGTAATTCATAAAGATCTCCACAACGGAGCTTATATTTTGTCAACAGTGGACGGAGAGGTGTTCCAGAGGGCATGGAACATCCAACTCCTTCGTCGATACTTTTCTTAACTTGTACTGCCCATATGAAGTGAATTAACAAAGAGAATTAGTGGACGTAGGCATTTTCGTGCCAAACCACTTTAAAAACTTGTCTCTTTTTTAACTTGTTCCTTTATATCTTGGTTGCTTGTTAACTTTATCCTTTTCTGTTGAACAAAATCCTGTGTAATGGCATTTCCATTCAAGACGCATCATGGCGCAACCTCCCCTAGGCAAGACCTAACAGGTACTATACGAATCTATGCCCTCGCCAATGAGACACTTTTGCTCCAACATCCCTCTGCTGCGGGTTAACTCATTGCTCGCGATCGACCCTTAAAGCCAACTGTAATGAGCCAATTATAAGCCACCGAGAAGGCCGACTATAGCCGAGGCAGCTCATTACGGCATTCGACTCGCCGGCGACTGTGAACCTACTTTAAGCCCCAACATAAGGTGTGGCCAGCTAGGGGTAGTTCACGGTTGACGATCGGCATCCATGCAAGCCAGCCATGGTAAATCGAATAATACCCACGATTACGAGCCGTAATGGCCCAGGTAGTTACTGTGCGCAATCTCGGCTCCGATGTGTCTTAAGTACGGCTGTGGTAAAAAAGAAAACTCCCCGCGGAGGCGTAAGATGGTTGACAAATGTCTCCAAGACCCACAGCTAGGGAAAGTGACCACAAAACCCGTTTGCCATGAAATTAAGCACATCGAAGGCCTTCCGTGATTGGAAGTTTTACTATTTATTATATTCCTATTTTATTTAAAAACTTTCCTCCTATCTTATATAACGATCCCTAAAGTACAGGGTACAAAATTGGAGACACCCGCAAATGGGGATAGGAACTCACAACTGGATGACAGGACACTCAGCTGCATTCCATACTCAGTCACACAAGACATTCAAAGCTACCATCTACAACTAAAACACGAAGGGCGGTACTCTCTTCATTTGTCTATGAATGCGTAGCTATAATTTATTCACACATCACAATAACATTGCAAGATATGAAATTATATTTTAAGCAAGAACTTGACATCAAACACAATTGAATCACAGGCATATGCATAGCTGCATTTCTTATGCAACACACCAAAATAACGAAAGCATTTAAATATAACAGAACCAGCTTAAGTTAAAAAATTACATGCCAAAAATGAAGTTGTTCGTTACAAATAACATAATTACAGCCTAAAAGTTACATTAATGTTTTGGGACTATCATAGACAACAATGTCAGGTAAACCAAAAGATGTGTAGGTCAAGTCAGGGAGTCGGCTGCATCAGAGCTTCACGTCTATCCTACTGGCCCCCCAAGATTTACTTAACCGCGGGATCAGAACTCTTAGCATGTTTACCAGAAGTAGTTGGTGCTCTAGGGGTCCCGCCTGTCCAATTCGGGAAAGAATCCATTAATAGTCACGAACAATAAGCAATCAAGTTACGAAAAGACTGAAAGGGAAGACTTACCGGCATCTGCTCCTTGATCATCATCCTCCAACTGCACCCCTACCTCCTCAGCGGTAAGCAGCCACATACCCTCCTTCACCGCCGCTTTCTCCTCCTTGGTGAATTGGGCCGTGACCACGTCCATTCTGAAGGCCACGCCACCCTCCTTATCTGCATCGGCTTTAGCCTCCTCCAGGGCCCTAAGGTAAATCCTGGCCATGACTCGGGGATAATCATCCATCCAGGATAAGTTGCCCTGTTTCCAAGTGAGAAAGTACATATCCTGAATCATCTCATCCATTATCCCCTCGTTCTCCTCGAACTCACTTATTCGGTCCCCAGAAGCCAACAGCTTTGCAACGGCAGCATCCCTCTCCGATTAGTATCGCGAGCAGTCAGCCTGAAAGGATTTCCTCATCGCCTCCATCTCTTCCTTCAGCTTGGTTTGAGCAAGCTCTGCGGCTTCAAGCTTCCCAGATAACTCCTGTACCCGCTCAAGATCCGCTTTCCAAACCTCATCCACCGTTGCAATGGCTATATCAATCCGTTCCTTACAAGCAGCCTCCATTTTCAGCAACTCTGCCCTGCTGGCCACTTCCATGGTTCTCTTTAATTGCCTAGAGGCGGCCTCATGTTGAGAGATCTGGATGGCCTGATCAGCGAGTTGTTTAGCTTGGTCGAAAACCATTAACCGCAGTCGAATGTTGGCGCTCCCGATTTCTTCCCCGGTTTGACCAGTCGGGCATGATGCCCCATCAGCTTCCTGGTCTCCTCAGCAACCCGGTCGATGTTTGCCTTAGCTTCATCCCCCAAAGTTACAACCCGAGTGGTAAACAAATCAAGGTCCAGGGACTTAGCTTCATCGAGTACCCTTACCATAGGATTACGAGGGAGAAGGTGCTCACCGGTAGCCTCATCGAAGGTAACATCATGAGAACCTGGATCCAGATCCGGATGACCCGCAAACGGATTACGGACTAAACCGAGATGATCTATCTGGGTAACGGTAGGATTTTCAGACGGATGCGGAGAAGGTATAAACCCAGTACTGTCCTCCGTGGTATCCTGGGGAGGCTGAGTTGGAAGCTGACGACCAGGTGAAGATTCAAGCAAGGAGCGACTCCTCTTCTTCCTTTGGATATCCTCTTCAATAACTCCAAGAAGAGGACGGTAGCCGACTACGTCTCCTGGGCGGTTAGTCGGAGGCTTTGGTTTAGTAGAAGCCTTGAGAAGTTTGTATTGTTCGAGGCGGTGCCGAACGTCCGATGTCTTGGCCACCTTACCTGCTTCTGTGATATGAAACCAAGTGTTACAAGCATACATTGAACTATAATTCAAGAAATATATCAAGTTAAGAAGAGTAAAGAAGTTCTTTGTTATACAAACCCTAGGGAGGAGTTGGATACTACAATAAGTCCTGGATCTCACTTCAGGACGGAAGCCGATCATAAACTATTCCTAAATCCCTATCATAAATGGAGTTTGAAGGAGTCAAAAATTCACCTTGAATCGCAGGAGTTGCCTTAGCTGAAATGCTCTTAGGAGAAGAATCAGCACCAGTCCCGGCCTTGTCAGCTTTCTTTGGCTTCTCCACCAAGGCCGATCCTTCCTCCAACCCCTCAAAAGCTAGGCGGAAAGCATCATCTGTCCACTCCTGGATCTCACCTGCCTGCCCAGAAGACAAAGCCCCAGTGCCATCACCGCTCTATCCTTCGCCACCATCATCATCGCGACCATCACCATCGCCTTCTCCACCACTTCCACTCTCTGCCTCACCTCCTTCATCCTTGCCTCTTTCCTCCTCCACATCTTCCTCCTCCGGAATATCTGGACATGTGCTGGGAGGGTCCATCGGACTTCTTAAGTTTCTTCCCCTCGACGACTGGATGTTTCGAGAAGGGTTTCCTTTTGCTGCTCTTCGCCATAGCCCCTCCTCTAGCTTTGGCAGCCTTCTCCTCAGTTGTGTCTCTTTGCTTGACCACAGACTGGCGTGGCAGAATCAAGTTGAGCTCCAGAAGAGTAGCATTCCTGATCAAATAAGAGGCTGCCCTCTCCCTTTCTGGAATGGCTTCTATCTCCGCAGCCATCTGAACCAGGCGATCGCTCTCTACAACCGCAAAGCCACCTGTCGCTAGCAAGAAATAAAGCACATAAGGAGAATCATTGTAGTCAGTACAGAAATTATAAATAAGATTCAACTTACAGCCAGAGGTGAAGCGGTGGAAAGAAACAGAGTCATCCTTGACAAAGAACCACTCCTTCTTGAACATGCTAAATTTCGAATACAAGTCCAGAACTGGCTTGAAAGACACGGCTGACTCTAAGCTGATATATGGAGACCCCTTCTTGTAGCCTCTCAAGTTGTACAAGTACCTGATCTCCCGGTTGGAAGGGGGACGCCCATATTTTCTCTGGAAGATAATAAACAGACTCACATGGCATAGGAGTTGGGCTGAAGCTGGAAAGGGGCCACCTTCAAATATGTGATAAAGCTAACTATCCAAGCATTGATCGGAGGGATGGCTCCGCACATACAATGATACCTACTGTAAGCAAAGTATCCTTCAAGGGGGTTATACGGCATCACTCCTTCCCCCGGCAACAACATATGCGCTCTGTCAATCCCAAAAGAGCGAGATATAACATTAAGCTGCTCATATTTGAGGGAGCTAGGAAAGCAGTCAGGCGGAGAGTTCAAGAGCTCCTGAGGGCCATACCCGTCTACTAATGATCTCGGGGTTGGTCCATGATGTTCTGGTCCTGCCCGAACTGGGGGTACAATAGGGGACTTGCCTTTGTCCTTGGATTCCTTCTTGTCGGAACGGGTTTCTACTTTATGAGACATTATCTGCAACAGGAGAAAACACATTATTAGAAAAAGGAGTGCGGAGACATAAAAAAGCAAGCACATGCGGCCTGGAATATTGTTCATAATTCAAAACATAAAAGCTCGATCGGTAATTCGAGACTAAAGTCCATTCGGCACTCGTACTTCCCAAATTCATTCGGTAAGTCAAAGCTAAAGATTCATTCGGCACTCGAAATCCCCGAGTTCATTCGGTAAGTCAAAGAGAAAGCTCATCCGGCAGAAGAGGGCGTCACCTGGTCCGGCAGTTGAGGTCTGGTGATACGTTTGATTCGGCAAAGACAAGAGTTTGGTTCGGCTGGTACGGAATAACAGAGGCACGAAGCCCCTACTTATAGACCAACACAGACGACCGGACCAACTGGTTCCGCGCTTGGGACCGAATGAGAGTGTCCAAGTTGAATGGCCTAAAACAAAGCGTGACATATGCAGGCATATGCCCCACTTTGGGGGGCAAATGTTGGGCGAATTCTCACCACCGATCCAAGGCCTCACCGAACCCATTCATCACCGGACCAAACAACAACTCACCTACCACCGAACCAAACACCAACTCACCTACCACCGGACCAAACACCAACTCACCTACCACCGGACCAACGCTCCACCGAATCAACTACTACCGAATCAACCACTACCGAACCAATTCTTACTCACCACTCTCCACCGGATCAACCACTACCGAATCAACCACTACCGGACCGAAAGCCACTCCAACCATCGCCGGACCAAGGCCTTGGCGAACCAACATTGCCAGGCCAGATTACATCAGCCTAGGCCCACCAGCAGCTATATACATCCAAGACCCCTACCCCCAGCCTCACTCTATAAATAGAGGGGTAGGGGTGCAACAATGGCGGACAAGTTTGAGAGCTCAAGCACAGATAGAACTTTCAAACAACTTTCATATACTTGTAATCAAAGCTTTGTACTTGTAATCTGAACAGTAAAGGAGAATAACATATAAAGTGGACGTAGGCACATTCTGGCCAAACCACTATAAATCTGTGTGTCTTTTACAGTTTAGTCCCTGCTTTTTACATATTTGCATAAATCACCCAAATCGCTAAGAAAAACATAAAATCGACTATATTATACGACTTGGAGGTGTTTGCCCATTTTTTGTGCAAACAGTACATGATGCTTTAAGGTCAGGACTCCTCTCATGCTTCATCGTGACTACTCCCAGAGGCATGCCAAGCTTCGATGTCAAGGTCGATGTCATCCCCCGCGTTCATGCAACTTCTCCTCCTTTTTCTTGCATGATATTTGATATTTAGGGCATTATTCCATTAATAGGGTTTCGGCTTGCAAAATTTAGTAGTTAAGGAAAGTTCCATAAAATGAGAGAAAAAAGTGAGCTAGAAATAGGGTTGGGCTTAGACATGGGCTATATTTAAATTTTTAATCTTTTTTCTTTTTAAAAATTCTCGTACTTATCTAGATAAATTTCTATCCAATATAGTTTGATTAACATTTCGTTCTATGAATTACATTTTGATTATTGTGCAATTTTATTCAATTTCAATGTATTATTTGAAAAAAATTATTAGTTTTCTTCAATTTATTTAAAGAAAATCTTTTATTAAATGAAATTCAATTGACTAAAATTTGTTTTCAAAGTATTAATTATAGGATTCAACCAATTTTACAAGTCATTTATTTTTACGGTATAAAAAGTAGGGTTGTTATAGGCTCCTCTTTATGAAAATTGCATCATTGCAATTCCTTATAAGGAGACGTCAAATAACCCATACCTTGACTTTCCTCGTATGTATAAACTTCTATCAAACTCAACTACACAATCCTCTATGTGGTTATCACATTCCAACTCATTTTACCATATGAAATTATTTAAATAGACTCGATTAACGACTTTCCATTTTTGCATACGATAAAAATGTTATCAAAAATTTCTAAGTGTCAGAATTTTCAAAAAAATTAGATAGAGTTTCCTTTGTACGAAGTGTATTCGAAAAACAAAAACATAATATAATTACATGATATATATTTCCAAATAGGCATTCTGTTAGAGAAAAAATTAGTATAACACCCATGATGCCAGTTATGATGAATTAATCCTTAATTTGAACATTTATGATAACATGATTAAGCGTGACCCAATCAGAGTCAACTTAATAGTGTTGTCGAGGACCAATTCATTACTTGAGATTTAGTGCATGATGAAATTATTTAAGAATGCATTTATGACGTTAATCGGCCTTTTGAGGTAAAATATGTGAAAGTCCATATGTTTTCTTGGATTATTTTTCTTAAGATCTTTTAAGGCCACTTGGAGTTAACATATCTAAGGGCTCATATGGGCTTATAAGAAAGATGTTCTAAGAAGGGCCTATATGATGCCATATGTCCATAGGAGGCATAGAAGTAAAGAAACAAATTTGTGCAATAATCCATTAAGCTCGTCAATAGGTTATGTAATCCGTTCATACATTCAAAGTCCAATGTCCATATAATTTTGCATATATATTCTCATCATAGTCCAACGTTCCTTTTAAATAATTATGTCAAGCATTAGAAGTGAAGTGTTAGGTATACGCATATCTATGTCAATAACATCCAAAAAGGAATGGTCCAAAAGCAATAGGTGTGTCCAAATCCTTATTCATATAGACTGTGCATGATTACAGTCAAATAGATTTTGTCCCCAATTTGATTTAGGGTTTACAAGAGTTTGATTTTAAGAGTAGAGAAAATAAATGATTGCCTCTATTTGCAAACCCTTAGGTCCATATTTATAGGGGTTGAGCGGCTCGGCATTTAGCCCCATCTCGCCTCCAATATCTTCAGCAAGTTTGACTTTGGTAGCGCCAACAATGTCGCATATCATTAACTTCGTTGTACATGGTCGTTGTTCAGCAATATTTGGCACCAATAAGGGGCGACATTGCTAAGGGAGGCAATGTTATAGTGCAGTATCATCACGAAGAACATTAGCCTTAATAGACCTTAGGAATGTTGATGGCTTCCAACATTGACAATCTTATATGTTGAGATACTCTTGATTATTTATTGGCAATGTTGATTGAAGGCGGCACTAGGCATGTATGAGAAATGGCATCGATACTGGGAAATATTGTAGATAGGCGACCTCACCTAGTATAGTATTGAAGTTAATAACTCTCAACACTGATGACCCCCATCATGGTGATTGGCGCTCTTCACTGGTTAATAAAGTATTGTATTGAAGTGGTGTTTGGAATGACATCATTAGTAAAATTGATTTGATACGATAATCCACGACATTAATACTTAGCGGTATTGATCTCATGTGGTATTGCATTCTGGACCATATTGATTAGAGGTGATAGTAAAGAACGGTGATATAATGTGGGACGATATTGATTAAGTACGATATCCATCCCAACCTTGTTGACATGCGGCATCGATGGAACTTGATATGAGCAGAGTGCGACTTTGATGAGACGCGACATGGTTGAGCAACGACACTGCATGGGATACAACATAGATGGCACTTTATTGGTTAGACGCATCACTGCTGCCTTAGTGGCATTGACTTTTTTATGACGTCTCCACTTGTTGCATTTTCTTCGAGATTGAATTTATGTAGATAACATTTGTCCCCCGTAAGAGGCTTTTTACTCTTTAGGATATAACTAAGAATTCCTTTGTATTTCCCCATCTTTAATGAGACTTACTTGCTAGTCTTGTTTTCCTGTAAAACATGAAGTGAATGTTGTTAATTTTAAACATAATTTCAATTTCAGGAACTCTCCTTATAGATCTGATTGAGTTATAAATCTATATTATCTGTGTAAGTTAAGATTATAATTTAACCATAAGTGATCAATAAGCAATAATAATTTTTATTGGCAGAAGTCCAAAAGATTATCTGGTAATGTCATAGGTAGGAGCATCAGAAATTTCCTCTGGTAATAATAAGAAAAAAAGGATCCATTCGATAATTATATAAGACCAAAAACTAATAATAGAAGACCAAAATTATTTTAAGTGGCAATAATAGAAGACCTAAAATAATAATAGAAGACCAGAAATCCATATTAGAAATCCAGATATGGCAATAATAATAGAAGAAGACCAGAAATACAAATCTGGCAATAATAATAGAATGCCAGAAATCTATTTCTGGCAATAATAATATAAGATCAAAAATCAAAATCTGGCGATGATAATAAAAGACCAAGAATCCAAATTTGGCAATAATAATAGAAGACCAGAAATCCATATTTGACAATGTTAATAAAAGACCAAAAATCCATAACTGGCAATGATAACAGAAGACTAGAAATCCAAATCTGGCGATAATAATAGAAGGCCAGAGATCCATATCTGGCAATGATAATAAAAGATCAGAAATCCATATCCGGCTATAATAATTAAAGACCAGAAATCTAAATATGGAAATAATAATAAAAGAGTAGAAATCCAAATCCGGCAATAATAATAGAAAACCAAAAATCCTTATACGATAGCTGAAAATGGAATTTCTTAGGAGCATAAATAACTCATATTTGATGGACCTTCCTCTAGAATATTTAATTGATTTGAAGTGCAACATGTATAGTTAAAGCACTCGGTAGGTTTAATACGGCGAAGATGCAAAAAGGCATAGCAGGGATACGGCGAGGATATAGCGGGACATAGCAAATGACTCTAAGTATCATATAAAACTCATACTTAATGTTTATAAAAATATATAAATGGTAATTAAATGAAAAATTAACATTCAATTGAATTGTAATTAATGCATAAATAATTTTAAATAAAAACATGTGTGAATATACTATAGATAAACGTAAAACCGTTATATAACATAATTGAATTTAATAGAATAGTAAAGAATTTTCATTTCTGAAAATATATTAAAAATTCAATTAAATTAATTAATTTTATAATGCATAAATGTCATTTTTTAATTCATTTCTTTTAAAGAAGATATAGCAGAAATAACGGAATATAGCGGGAATAACGGGATATAGCGGAAATAGCGGGGGTTAAAGCGGAAAGGCTATATTTGGGGCTATATGGAAAAATTGTAGCGGTAGAAATCCGCTATGAGATATAGCAGAGTTATAGCGAGGAAATAGCGGGGCCTTAACTGCATAGAGTGCTACTTTGCTTAGATTTCAATAGATCTTCCACTGGAAGATTGGTTAATATTGAGCACTACTTGGCTTAGATTTTTAATAGACCAACCTCTAGAAGACTGGTTGACTTGAAGCACTACTTGGCTTGGATTTTGATAGATATTCTTTTAGAAGATTGGTTGATTTGAAGCAATACTTAGATTAAATTTTGATAGATCTTCCTCTAGAATATTGGTTGATTTGGAGCACTACTTGGCTTGGACCCCTTACCACCATCTTAGGTGATGATTTAGATCTGTTGTTTGGTACATTTGGTTAGCTATCTTAAGAAGGACCAAAGACTTACCTGACTTCTCGCTAGGAGGCTCTTTAGTAAGGCCTTTTATGATGGCACTAAAGGCTGATTTAGTGCTTTGGATAGGCCAAAGGTTTACCCATCCTCCCTCCAGGAGGTGCTTCAGTAAGGCCTTTGATGACAACATTGAAGGCTGGTTCGATGCTTTAGTGTGGACTTTAATAACAGCACTAAAGGCTTACTCCATCCTCCCTCTACGAGGTGCTTTAGTAAGGACTTTGATGATGGCGCTTAAGGCTGGTTCAACTCTTTGGACATGCCAAAATCTTAGCCGTTCCCCCTTTAGGAGATGCTTTAGTGAGGCCTTTGATAACGTCGCTAAAGGCTTTTCTATTACAAGGCCTTTGATGGCCAGGTCTTTTGTCTTAGAATAGTCTCACCCCTTCTCATGGATGAGCTAATAAATTCTTCTTCTTCAATTTCTTTATTCATCCATTGTTGGAATATACGGTCGCAAATGCTCAACATTTTATATTCTTGCTATTACTTTGCCATCAAGTCGGCATAGTTTATAGACCTTATGCGGGATTACTTTATTTACGATTAGGGGCCATTTCCAATTTATCCCAAGAGGTCCATCTACTGGATTCTATGTATTTCCCATTACTATTCGGAGTACTAAATTTCCTTTTTGGAATGATCTTCCTCTTACTCTAGAGTTATAATACTTGGATATTCTTAATTTATATTCAGCCGTTCATATGGCTACTTCCTCTTTTAATTCATTGATTAGGTTTAGGGACTCTTTCTTTAATTCCTAGTTCATATTAAAACCATACACAATTCTTCAATGACAAGGTACTTCAATCTCAATTGGGAGCATGGCTTCACATCCATATGTTAGGGAATACGTGATATTTCCTATTGCAGTTTTAGTAGAGGTTCTATATACCTATAGAACAAGAGGTGGTAATTCTATCCAATTTCATTTTTCTTTGTTCAACCGCTTCTTTAGGATGGTCTTTACAGTTTTATTGGTTGCTTCTACATCTCTATTTTCTTTAGGATGAGCTATAGATGAAAAGCTTTTGATGATTCCATTGTTATTGTAGAATCGGGTGAATTCTTCACTTTCAAATTAAGTTCCATAGTCAGATATTATCTTGTATGGTATTCCAAATCTTGTAATGATATTCTTAATTATGAACTTAAAAACTTTTCTCGATTTGATATTCGAAAGTGGCTCAGGTTCTACCCACTTTGTCAAGTAATCAATGGCTGCTACTGTGTATTCAGTTCCTCCTTTTGATATTTGCAGTGGCACGGTTAGGTCAGTTTCCCATACATTGAAAGGCCATAGGCTTGAGATATAAGTCAATCCGCTTGATGGTAGATGCGGGATCTTGGAGAACTTTTGACATTTTTACATCTTCTCACATAATAAATAGCTTGACTACTCATTTAAGGCCAATAGGAGCCTTGTCTCATAACTTTCTTGGCCAATTTCATACCATTGGAATGGTCTCCATAGAATCCTTCGTGGGCTTCTTTTAGTAAACTTTCCCCTATTTCTGGATCAACACAACTTAAGTAAGGGAATAAATATCCCTTTTTCTAAAGTATCTCGTTTGTTATGATAAAAGTTGGAGCTTGATGTTTTACTCTCCTTGCCTCCTTTTTATATTTTGGCAATCTTTCTTTTGTTATACATTCGACAATATGCGTCATCCAATTATTCTCATATTAATTATTAGCTTTTGTATGAGGAGGTTTTTCTTTAAGAATCTCGATTTTTCCTTCTTTCTCCTTATGTATTAAGTCTTAAGACTTGGTCAACACTAAGGATTCATTTTCTGGATTAGAGCTTTTCTCTTCTATACTAGGATTCTCTTGGTAGCCTAATAGCATGATGCGGGCTTATGGTGCACCTTGTGAGCTGGCTAACTTAGCTAAAGGATCAGCTTGGGAGTTCTTGCCGCATGGCACTTAGTGTACTGAAGAATGTTTGAACTGGGTTAAAATTTTCAATATCTTTTTGACATATAGAGTTAGTTTGGCATCCTTCATCTAGTATTTCTGTTTTAGCTTATATACCATTAATTGTGAATCATTGAAAAATTTTGATTCTAGGAATTTTTAGTTGGAGAGCTAGGGTAAGTGCTGCTATCATATATTCATATTCTGCCAATTTGTTGGTGGCTGGAAATTCTAACTTCATTGCATGTTGCAAACGATGTACATCATGGGTTATAATCACGTATATGGCTCTGGTTCCTTGTTCATACGAGGCTCCATCCACGAATGGTCGCCACTTAGGTATTATATCTCTTCTTTTTCTAATTGCTCTTTAATGAATCCTGTACATTCATTAACAAAATCGGCTAGAGCTTGTCGTTAGATTGATACCGAGGGTAGGAATTCGATATCATATTGGCTGAGCTCTATTCCTCATTTAACTAATCTTCCTAAAGTTCCCGGCTTACTAAAAAATTGTTTGAGTGGGAAATTAGTTAGGACTTTGATTGGATGTGCATGAAAATAAGCTCTTAATTTTCATGCGCCGAGCATCAAACAGTACACCAAATTCTCTATAACTGGATACCTAGTTTCTGCATCTTTGAGTCTTCTGCTGGTATAATATACTGGAAGCCGAATTCCCTTATTTTCTCTTGTTAGAACTAAGTTAATTACATGTTTACAAAAAGCCATATAGAGATAAAGATTTTCTCCATTCACAAGGTTATGGAGAATTGCTGGTTTTCTAAATGATCTTTCAACAACTTAAAAGCTTTTTGACGATCTTTACTTTATTCGAAGTTTTCTTCTTCTTAATCACAATGAAGAATGGAATGTGTAACGACCAGATAATTTCAACCATTCGCATCCGCACATGTCGGACTTGAATTGTTCAAAATACCGAATTATAAATTAAATTTAGCAAAACTCATAATATACAGTAAATAAATAAATCAAAAATCACAGACACAGAGTAATATAATGCGGTGGAAGTAAAAAAATAGTAGTTCATGAAGCTACTATACATGTACATCAGAGTTAGACAAGATACAACAGAAATAACAAGATGATAATCACGTACAAAGCTGAATACAACACTGGAATCAACTGGATAACTGAGAGTGAAATAGATGGTTGGATCTTTAAGCAAAGCTCAAACTCCGAAGGTGAGTCTCTAATGCTGTATCACTCAGTCTGACCCGAGCGTAAAGCAAAACACAAAACACTCGAGTCAAGCCATATATACTTATATAATGTAAACAAACTCAAATGAACTGTAACATAAGGTACAAGTAACTTAAAAGATGCTTGGGACCGCCCATCCTCTAAGGATCCGTTAAACTATTTACTATGTAGAATATTTCGCTATTATAATAATGTCTATAGTAGAATGAACTTACTTTAAAATAGCGTTAAGGGGTTACCCATATAGCCCTTAACACATAATAGTACCAGTAGTCCATCCAGTATCATAGTCCCCCCTGACCGGGAAGCTACTAGAGGGTACTCCATGGGCTACGGGAGAAAACCAAACTCATACAAGGCTCGCTAGGGTAGGTGACACGACACAACAAGGCAATGCCAGGACAGATATACCAATTAAGCACACGGGCAGGTGGTAACGCGTAGCAGCTACTACCGCCCACCTCGTGTCACATCCTCAAATCAAAAATCAAAAGTGGCCACCAAATCAATCTCAAAGTTAGAATATAATATCGAAGGAATGTGTCCAATAAGAGGGGCTACCTCCTTGGCCCAAGATCGCACCTATTTTAGCCACCTTATGCCAACTCATGGGAGTCGGGTCCACATATATACCTCAAAGGAACGCCTCCACCATCCTACTTCATTCTGCAATCTCCACCGCGTACACGGTTGTTAAAGTGGTTTTCGAAGTTGGCAGAGAGTATGACAACTTCCAATCCCGGTCTCTTTAACAACCAAACCTTATTATTACCCATGGATATTTATTTAAAAATCATTTCTATTCCAAACCATTTAAAATCAAATACTATTACTTTCCAAAATAATATCCATTCTCAAAATGGTAATATTTCCAAATCCATATACTTCTCAAATTTAATATCCGTTTCAAAACTAAATATTATATTATTTCATTTCAAAAACCAAATCAATATATCATTTCCATTTCAAACCCAAAGTAATAATATATATATATATATATATATCATTTAACTAAAACTCAAATTTCCAAATCACTGTATATTTCCTTCAATTTACTAAACTAGAAGTATTCCTTTGAATCATCTTAACCCAAACCACTTTATAAGCTCATATTCTTAAATATTCCATTTCCAATAAGTTCCAAATTTGTATATTTAAAGACAATTCTTAATTAAATACAATTTCCAAAAGTTTCATTTCCAAATCCATATTACTTTCAAGTTATAACCACTCTGAAACCAAACATTTTGAAACATATTTATTTAGACCATCTAAATAATGTTAATATCTACCAAACAAGATTCATTTAACCATTTATATTCAATATTCAAATAATATTCATTTCAAAGTTGTGGCATTTATAAGTTTATTCATTCAATTATAAACTTTCCAAAATATTTTATATTTCAGCTACATTAAAATTTCAATTTTTAGCCAATTCAACTTATAAAAAATCACATTTCCCACTTCAAAATATTCATTCGAATATCATTTAACTTATGGTTTAATAAAATAATATTTAATCAATAAATATCCACATTAAACTATAATTCATTTATTAAGTCAAAAACACATTCTTTTACTTCTCTTTTAGTTTTAACCAATAACTGTACACTTTATTCTAAAATATCCATCCTATAAATAAAATACCTCTATCACTAAATTTACTTAACTTTCATTTAAAACTAAATTTCCAATTATCAAGTTAAGTCATTTTAAGTTGCATTTTTCCATTTAAATTATAATCATTTATTTTCACAAAACATAACCATAAATCAAGTATTTTCTCATAGTTATTATAACAGCCTAATCCTCTTTATAAATTTATTCATCTAGACATCAATTAAATATGATTCCAAATTAAATAAATTTTATTACTAAGTCCAATCAAAAATGCAGTTCATTTTATCCACCCAAAATACATTTTTAACTACACAAACCTATTTATTTCAAGAAATAACCTTTATTAAATTTACTATGTTAGATTTTAGATTCCAAATTAAATCAAACTTAATTATTAAAATATTGATCATAAATAAAATCTTTAAATCACAATTTAAAACCAAATAAAGATATTTTTTAAATTAAAATCTAAACCAATTACCAACTCATACAGTTTTAACTTATAGGAAACCAATATCTCAATATCTCTTTATATCAAAATCTTCAAATCAACTTTTTAATCAAAATTCCATATATTTAAAATTCAAAATACTTAAAAAATTTAGAGAACTATTATAAAAATTTATCCATGGGCCTGTATAAAATTTTCTAACCTAGGTCAAGTGATACAGATATGTATCTTTCCAATCCGTAATTTTAAAAGAAAAATCTGGGTTCAATCATTTCAAACCCGCAATTCCAAGTAAAATAAAGACAATAAAAATCAATAAAAATCACTCGAGCCTATCATTTCAGACCATAATGATTTTTTCCTTATTCTATAGTCCGTTCGAGTATGTATCATTTCAACCCATAGTGATAGGGAAATTGTAGTGTGAGATACAGTAAATAAAATGAACTGTATAGCATATAATAACATATTAGATGATGCAACAAATATATAAACAGCATTTAACATCATATAACATATTACATGCATATATGGACATAGCATATAAATTTATACAATTCACTTGTCATCGTTTCGCAATAATATAAGTACATATGTCTAGAGTGATAAAACTCACCTTTTAAAAGCTAGAATTGACACATTTAAAACAAAAATCCAAACTCTGCACAGTACGAAAAAGCACGACAAAACACAATGCAAACTTGAGTGGATGAAGAGTCAGATCCAAATCTTGTATGCAAACAAATATTACATACATAAGAATATGATTCAATACAAAAGAACAGAGGTTAAAACAATGGAAAAATAACGAATCAAAGTGGTATAACTTGCCTTAATCAATCAATGGCTTGGCTACACCACATATGGGTTCAACCATCATCTTATGTTGCTTGGTCATGATGGTTAGAGGTGTGCTAGGAGAAGATGGAGGCCGAGCCTAACTTGAAGGAAGACAAAGAAAAAAAAAATGAAAAAAGGAGGAGAAAGAAGAAGGAAGCCATGACTTTAGATCTTGTATTTTTTTTCTTCATGCAAATGAATAAGATGAGGAGATGAGAAACTTTGTACAGGAAAAAAAATAGATGGTGGCTAGGTTTTAGTAAATACACGTCTAAAAGAAAGAAATGACAAGAAATAAAGAGGCTAGGCAATAAAAGGCAGGAGTTTGAATGGTTTGGGAAATAAAAAGGCAACAAATAACTTGATGTATTTATTATTATTTTTTTCCTTTGTTTGCAAGCAATGAAAAGAGGAGTTTGAGGAACAATATGTACATGAATTATGAGAAGAATTCACGGCTATGAATGTGGGAAGTGATTGGCTATGCAAATGGAATGGCAAGAGAAAAGCAAAAGGCAACAAAAAAAAAACAAAATAAGCAACCTATATCTCTTGAAATTCCTTAGCTATTATTAAAAATAAAATCAGTTAAAAATCAAATAAATATATTCAAAGTTTATACAAATAAAATAGAAAATAAAAATTAGAGAAATAAATATAGGGAAATAAAATATAGAAAGTCATTGCGTATAAACACTGTATTTCATCTAATTTAAAAAGTATAAGTTTAAATCCCCAATAAATCCATATATTTGATTTCTCAATTTTGTTATTGAATCATCTATTAACTTATCCTCTTATAGGTAATATTAACATTGGTTTATATACTAATACATTAATAGCATTCCAATTCATCCAAACTTCAATTTATATAGTGCTTAATTTCATTTACCTACAATAATCCATTTTATTATATATTACATTCCAATTAAATAAAAATTGCTTCCAATAATTTGATTTGGTTTAATTTCCATCTTTATACTAGGTTTATTATTACGCTATATACCTAGTTACATTAGTTTTATATTCCATTACACTAGTTTACTCCTATTTTCATCTTAAATTTGTCTTAAATGTTACATTTCTAAATGCGAAATCTTGTCAATTTGTACACATTAATTAAGGTTTAAAACCAATTAATTAATATAACTTAGTTCCATTCCTTTAACCAATTTAAATGTTTGCATTAGTTTTCTTACATTAATTTATAGCCAAGTATACCAATTTTCATTACTCTCTAAATTGTAATTTCATTTCAATTGTTACTAATTAGTTCTAATTACCATCGTTCAATTTTTAATTAATAAGGTTTTTTTATATTACATTACCAAAACTTATTAACTTAACCAATTAAATTATTGAAAATTTTACGGGTCGTTACACTCTCCCCCACTCAAAACTTTTCGTCCCCAAAAAGGAAAAGAAGGGAAAAGAAAGAATTGAGTAATCAATATATTTTATTCAAAATACTAACTTTATAAACAAATAACTTTACAAAATTAATTAATTTTAATAAAATATACCAATTTATTTATAAATTCCTTTAACACCATTTTATATTATAAGTTATTCAATTAACCTTTTATTCTATTTACCTCAATTAATCCTTTTTACAACTAAAATTTAAGTGTATAACATTTATTATAAACACTAAAATTTTATTTATAAAAATCCATTTTATATTGTATATTATCCAAATACATTGTTAATTTTTGATAATTAAGGTAAGTTATTATAGCGACCCAACATTCTAACACCAGAAAGTCGCATCACTAATTAAGAAAGAAAGGGATAGAAGAAGAAAAGATAAGAAAGAAGAAACACAATAACATCAGAGAACTCACGGCGGAACGAATGAAATATAATATATCACATAAAATATTACATAGTATCATATTACATCAGAGTACACAACTTATACAACACATATTAGATAGTTATAAACATCTGTCTAACTATACATCTCAAGTACACAAGAAACAGTACCACACAAAACACAGCAGAACCATAATATATCTACACGTGGAAGCCTCCTGCTCCATATCTCCTTCAAAATTCGTCAAGCTAACTTGAATCCCTCGACTACTCATACATAATATGAGTACCCAAGAGTTTAATAAAATAGAAAATAAACACTCGGGTCAGACAGGGGTCTGGTGTGAGTAAACGGTTAAAATTGCTTAACTTTAGAAAAACCTTTGGAAAAAAAAGTATCACGTAAGACTTCCCACACATAAACATGGAAAAAAATTTACCTTACGCTAACCAAAACATTTGATAGGAAATCCAGTGATATTATAATAGTGTCTAGGCTTTTCAAGTAAATAAGAAATAGCGGAAATTGTTACATTATTAAATTCAAGCTACTAGCCATAAAAGTGGGTAATACAAACAAAACCGTAGGGTCTCATAGGAAGAATGGGTTTCCATCAATGGTAGGGTTACCGGGGTACCGCCCGTCACAGTACGTGGCCTAGATCACAGTACCGAGGATCACTCCCAATCCCCTGCATCACAAAGCTAAAACCATTCCTTACTGAACAGTCCCGAGTAAGATCACCCCGTGGTTGGCGCGACCAACCACCCACAAAGCCGAAATAAAAAGGGACATCTAGATAGGAATGACCTCACCCTGAAATGGGTGCTACCCACCTAGCCTTGCTACACTTCCCCTGTTTTAGCCATTCCCGGTTGATGAGGCTTGAGGCTGCGATTACCTTTATAGAACACATCTATCTTAGAATGCTCATCGTCCACCTGACGATGTTCTGAAAGTATTCAATCCATACAAGTTTGTTCCAGGTTCGAACGAAACCGAAGGCACTATCTCATTGCACTCATTTTGGAATCACTCTCAGAGTCAACGACCATAGCCCTTGCACTCTGAATCACCATCTCGAACCTGTAAGTACTATCTCCGTCAAACTCATCACGGAATCACCCCCAGAGTTATACCGACGAATAGTTCTTACACTTCGAGTCTTCACTAAGCTCCACTTGGATTCACGACCTAACGTTTAATTTGGATCGATGTGGTTTTCGGATATCCAAATATGGAAACCCGATCCCGGTCTCACCGAAACCAAACGCCATTTTAATGTCCAAGTTGTTTAAAGGTTTAAACATTTAAACTTATATTCAGAATGATATAAACAGATAGATGAATCACATTATCACGATAGGTAATTCATATCAAACATTCATCTCACAAAGCAGCATATCACATCAGAGATATCCAAATCGTCCAGTATCAACCAATCACCCAATATCAATTATCCAATATAAATCAATCAGTATTAACCAATCATCCAAAATCAGAATTGATTAACTCTTAATCAATTGGATTACCTAAATCCTTCTTCATTAATTTATTCCAAATAAATAAATAAATAAATCATCTCTTAATGATCTTCCTTAATTAATCTCCTTTGATTAATTATCTTTAATTACATTCAAGTAATTATCCTTAACCATATTCGGTAATTAACTTTTAATTACTATAATTAATTACAATAATTAATGATCCTTCATTTACTTCCATAAATTAATCAACTATAGGTAATTACATTAAACCTTAATTAATTATAATCAATTAATCACACTTATATTAATCATTTCCATTAATCAATCTTGGTTAATTCATTAATTATATTAATTAATAATCCATATTAATTAATAATTTCTTTAATTAATTAAATAATTTACTTGTAATTAATCATCTCATTAATCATAAACAGTAATTAACAATTTGTAATTACTTATCTTAATTAATTAACTTCTTAATTAATTATAATAACCCTTTGATTAATTAATCTAATTAATTAATCTTTAATTACTCCATTAAGTAATTATTAATTAATAATCCTTAATTAATTACTTTACATTTAATTATAATTTAATTAATTACACTTAGTAATTAATCTTGATTAACTTAAAATTAATCTCATTAATTAATTAATTAATCACATTAATTAATTAACTAAAATTAATTAAGTAATTAACCTTTAATTACTTACATAAGTAATTATCTTCTAATTACTTTTAATTAATAAATCTTGGTTACTCTCTTAACTAATTACCTTATCAAGTAATTAATTCCATCATTAAATAATTCTTAATTCATTAATTAATTAATTACTCCATAATTAATTAACTTCAAACAATTATATTAATTAATCCTTAGATTAATAACATCTAGTGATTAACCATTAATCACTCCATTTAATTACTCCCATGAGTAATTTTCCATTAATTAATTCCATAAGTAATTTCCCTTCTTAATTTCATTCAATAATTAACCATTAATTACTTCATTTAGTAATTTAACTTAATTAATTCATAATTAAGTGATTATTTAATTAAACAATCAATTAACTAATTATTTAAAATTAATTAATTAATTAACTTCTTATATTTAAAAATCCTAAATTAAATGAGAAAAGCATTTATCTTAATAAGTCTTTTACTTATTAACAAATCATATTTAATTTTGTATTCTTAAATTCATAACAAAGATAAATTAACCATATTTATCTTAATAACTTTAAAACAAATTATTCAATTTGGTTTTCAAAATCATAATAATAACCTTATTTGAAGATAAGGCATTTAGAAATCAAATTTAAAAATTAAAATACTTTAGTTATCTAATTTTAAACTTGTTCAGTATCAATAAAGTTTAAAACTTAAGTTTTTAAACATTACTTTAAAATTTTGCTTAAAACTTTGGTTCAATATTTAAATCCAAAACATTCTTCATTTAAATTTAATTAAGTTAAATTACTTCCAATAGAAACCATCTTAAACAAATTTAGATTTAAAATAGATTTAATTAACACCTTTTTAAAGTTTGATTAGCTTTATTTCTAAGCAACAAGTTTTAAATTTTGTTTTCTTTTATAAAACTCAAGCTTGATTTCATTATTTTAAAAAAAAGTTTAATCTGCAACTTTATCGTTTAATTTTTACAGTACTTAACATTATACATAACTAACTAAAAACAACAACCTAAGATACTCGAGTTAAGCACGGCAAATACACGAGCCTGCCCTGAGTAAATTTCCATCTCCTTCAATCTTCGAGACAAGCACGAGGGAAACGCGATAACTACTTCGAGCAGAACACATCTTCCCCAATTCGAGAAATTCCCCCTGACAAAACCGTGCATGGTGCACGTACACCACTGCCTCCGGCCAGCTACGGTCATCGCGACCATCAACAACCATCACACGATTGCATGCGAGCCTCCTCAAACATTCAGATCACACAACAACAACTCGAAACAAAATTCGACCATTCGCATCGAAAAAGTGTAAAAATCACTTGCCCAAAACCACCCACGGCCGATCACCATGACGTCTCTAGACCTTGCCGACCACTCCATCGAACCGCCTCGTTCCTGAGCTTCGTCCTCCCCAAATGCGAACGACTCCGGTCACGAATCCAAATCGCAAAAATCACGACAGTCAAACCGAAACAAAAACCATCTAAAACCCTAATTCGATCTAATTCGAACAATTCAGCCATTTGAAAATTTCAATTGTATTTTTCCTCTCATCAACAACTCACAAGCTAGCCTCGGTCAGGATTTCAAATCAAATTATTGAGTGGATAATCGGCAATTCACCCAATTGTCGAAACCCTTTAACACCAAATTCACAATTGAATATCACTATAAAAATTATGAATTGCATATCAAAATTCGTGATTTTCAATCACGAATCCATCCCTATAATGTAAATTTGAAATTAAGCAAATTCATTATTGTGAAAAATTGGGTTTTCACTGTTATTTTACAAATTCGAAATGAATACTTATTATAAATTCCTGGAATGATTTTTGGTGGTTATGTTTCATGATTCCAGTCATTTCTTATTTGCAAATCAAAGATTAATAATGATTAAAGAATGAGATATTTAATTTCAAGAGGAAAAATCAAAATCTGTTTAAAACAACAGAACTTACATTCCCATTTACAGGCATTCAAAACAAACATGCATTCATGTAAACCAGTATTCATCATCAAAGCAAATTTCATTTCATGCATCATCATTAAATTGCAAATTAATTAAAACTGGTTTCAAAATGATTTACTCATTTCTTATTTTAAGCAGAGCAGGTTTTGATTTATTCCAGGCCTGAAATCTTTAATTCTGGAAAATATGCTTTGATGTTGAAAATCTTTGCATGCCTCAATCTGATGTTTTAAAAGTTGAAACTGCAGTTGAACTTTCCTTTGAATTGTAGGTGTTTTGATGTTGCAGGTTGAATTGTTGTGAAGAACTTATCTTTGCAGATTTGATTTTGCTTTTGAACAGGCTTGCACATTTGCAGTTTTTACTTCAGATTTTATCTTTGCTTCTGGATTTTAATTTCAAATTGATTTCCAATTTTCAGGTTTTGAAAATAATTTCTGGTTTGCCATTAATTTGAGTTAAGAAAAGAAAACAAAGAAGTGAAAGTGTTATGTAAAAACTAGTTCTTCTTCTTAAAACATTTATTAAAAATAAAAATAAAAATAGTGCCACTTGTTGATAAATTGAACAAGTGTCTTAAGCATATTTTAAAAAGTTTACAAGTGTTTAAAATCTTTGCATAATTGTGTTTAAAACCTTGTTAAAAAAATAATTAGATCTTATATTCATGTAATATGGACAATTGTATTTATATGTATTTATAAAATGTTTTTAAAATAATAATCTTTTGAATTTAGATAAATATACAAGTTGATCTTTAAAGAAAATATTATAAAACTAGTTATAATACAAATAAATTCTTTGTACATGTATTTTATAAAATCTAAAACATTTATATATATACATTTATAACCATTTAAAATTTAAACACTTTAAAAGAAAAACAAAATAAACTTTGATTAAATCCCTTTTAAACTATCATATTTAAAATAAATAATTATCTTATACTTTGAAAACAAATGAATTAATCTTTAAATTAATTTTTGAAAAATATTGAGTTTTAAAACAAAGCTTTAAATTACAATTCATACATATATAAATTATCAATAGATTAAATTAAATTTCAAAACAACATCAAATTATAACACATACATACATATATATTACATTTTGAAAATTCATCTTTTATTTAAAACAAAAGATTTTCCCATTCACAATATATATCAAATATATACATTATAAATAGAATAAAATTTTATTAGCTTTGAAAAATAATTCTTAACAATATTGCCAGATTAAAAATTTATTAACTTTTAAAAGATTAAATTTACCAATTTAAATTAAAATTATAAAGAAAAATTATCAAACCAAATTAATTATTAATACAGATTATTAAATTGATATTGCCCAAAATTTCGGGTCGTCACATTCCTCCCACCTTAAAAGAATTTCGTCCTCGAAATTTAAAAGCAAAGATAATTTAATAACCAAGAAAAGATTTCAATTTCAAACAACAAAGCATACCTATCATCCAGTTACTAATAACCATAGAAATCAATCAAACAAACAAACCTAACCAATTATCCTGACACAAATCAGAATAAATCTTCTAATACTATCTAGAGTTTCCCAAGTATAAATCACCGGGAGACTCGCTCTACAGAAGCTAACTAACTACACCACCATAATCCAGAGCTCCTCTCATCACTAGATCCACTAATCTGAACAGAACATCAGACTATACTCAAGTCTAGCACAACTTCCAAATCCAACTGAACTGCGGATTCCGCAACCAACGATGAATCATACACGTACTCTCTTATAGATACGTGAAATACACTGAATTCCAGTAATCCCAACAGGCAATTCAATCTTATCCTATCAAAAACACAGATAAGAAATCCCAAATGCCTCAGAACTAGCCATCCAAATACTGTTCTCTTAACCATAGAAATATGAACAACAATGAAGTCTCCAACTTCGAATTCCAAGCTCCTTATCTCATATCTACATAACTCAACAGACAATCCTGGGCTGCCAATCTTCTTCCTAATCATCTCAACCTATGCCGATGCTTCCAGAAACAACTAGACCAAAGAAAACCAGTTTCTGGATCCTATCCAACAGAAAATTTTTCCAAAATTTGTCGAAATCCAGAAAACAAGCTCTACTTCCCAAGCAATAGCAAACTGAACTTGCTTCCTTCCTCGCACAGCTGCTACCTCGCTTCCGCTGCACAACTCTGATTCTGAAATAGATGAGAATACTGTTGATGAACACGAATACAAACTTATCCAATATATCCGGGAAACTTTGTTCATCAAATTCATATAATCTTAGTGACTCGTCTGACTCGGTCACATATCCTTATAGAAGAATCCAACTCAAAAACTAGATCTGACCAATCCAAACTCCAGAAAAATTTCTGAGCTGCTACACCAACTCTTCCTTCTCCAGGAAACATCCTACTACCAGGCTAACTACCAGTATCGCTTCTGGAACCAAAACAATATGGAACTCAACTCCAGATGCACACAAACTTCTGATTACTTCAGTAGCTCCTACTTCCACATGAGAACCCTCAGTCTCAAACAAAGATTGCCCAACAAAAATTCCCAAACTAAACGCAAGTCACTTTTGCGATCCTACCTAGTTCGGATCCTAAAGAAACCGTCTTCTCTTTACCTATTAGAACAGCTTTAAGCTTTTCCAAACAAGGTTAACTTTCAAGAAAACATCCACCATCTGCCCGGACTACTGAAAGAGGAACCACTAGGATTCCCAAACCATCGGAGAAACAGCCACACTGCTGCTTCCAAACTCTACCTCGATGATACTGCAAAGCTAAAAGACCTTCTCGTCAGCACACCGAACACTTCGAGCTGCACTGCTACCACAGCCAACCAAAGACTTCTGATCCAAAGGCTTCTCGAAAACCAAAATGATCAACAAACCACACAGCGGACCTTCGAGATGGCAGACATCCTCTCAAGAAATTCGGGCTCCAAACCAAACATCAACATCTCGCTCTCCTTAAGGAATGACAAATGAGACCATGCCAAAGCGAACAACTTATAGACCTTAGTCTCAAATTCTAGAACAGACAACCTCCATGCTAAAGATCCAGGTAACTTCTACTCGGACGAACCTTCCTTGCGGCAGGTAAAAACTGCTCCTCAACCACTTCTAAAACCGCTTCAAGAGAAAACGTCTTCTAAAATATCCATGGATACTGCATCTCATCATGCAGTTATCAAGATATCATCACTTACTTCGGCACTTCCGACAGATCAAAACTTACACTTCAAAAATAAACTCCAAATCTTTATAAAAAAATCCATCGGATATTAGAGAAATCCTTACTCCAAACTGCAAATCTTACTAGAGACGGTATCAGGTCTACAGTCTCGACAAATATACATCCAACCTCAAACATATGGACCTCTTCCATCAGTGGTAGTCGTGTTACACACACACTACTCCATCTACCTCTAAAACTTATGTTGGAAAATCCGAACAGATAACCCAATAGATTTAGGTAGATATATATATATATATATATATATATATATATATATATATAGTTATATATAAAGTTACAAGTACGCTCTCTCAAGAAAGACACCACTCCAGAGCCTAGGTATTCACTCAACCTAATACTCTGATAACAACTGTAGCGACCCAACTTTCTAACACCAGAAAGTCGCATCACTAATTAAGAAAGAAAAGGATAAAAGAATAAACACAACAACATCAAAGAACTCACAGCGGAACGAATGAAATATAATATATCACATAAAATATTGCATAGTATCATGTTACATCAGAGTACACGACTTATACAATACATATTAGACAGTTATAAACATCTGTCTAACTATACATCTCAATTACACAAGAAACAGATACCACACAAAACACAGCGGAACCATAATATATCTACACGTGAAAGCCTCCTGCTCCATATCTCCTCCAGAATTCGTCAAGCTAACCTGAATCCCTCGACTACTCATATATAATATGAGTACCCAAGAGTTTAATAAAACAGAAAATAAACACTCAGGTCAGACAGGGGTCTGGTGTGAGTAAACGATTAAAATTGACTAACTTTAGAAAAACCTTTGAAATAAAAGGTATCACGTAAGACTTCCTACACATAAACATGGAAAAGTTTTTACCTTACGCTGACCAAAACATTTGATAGGATATCCAGTGATATTATAATAGTGTCTAGGGTTTTCAAGTAAATAAGAAATAGCCGAAATTGTTAAATTATTAAATTCCAGCTACTAGCCCCAAAAGTGGGTAATACAAACAAAACTGTAGGGACTCGTAGGAAGAATGGGTTTCCATCAATGGCAGGGCTAACGGCGTACCGCCCGTCACAGTACGTGGCCTAGATCACAGTATCGAGGATCACTCCCAATCCCCTGCATCACAAAGCCGGAACCATTCCTTACTTAACAGTCCCGAGTAAGATCACCCTGTGGTTGGCGCGACCAACCACTCACAAAGCCGAAATAGAAAGGGACATCTAGACAGGAATGACCTCACCCTGAAATGGGTGCTACCCACCGAGCCTTGCTGCACCTCCCCTGTTTTAGCCATTCCCGATTGATGAGGCTTGAGGCTGCGATTACCTTTGTAGAACACATCTAACTTAGAATGCTCATCGTCCACCTAACGATGTTCTGAAAGAATTTAACCCATACAAGTTTGTTCCGGGTTCGAACGAAACCGAAGGCACTATCTCGTTGCACTCATTTTGGAATCACCCTCAGAGTCAACGACCATAGCCCTTGCACTCTGAATCACCATCTCGAACCTGTAAGTACTATCTCCGTCAAACTCATCACGGAATCACCCCCAGAGTTATACTGACGAATAGTTCTTACACTTCGAGTCTTCACTAAGCTCCACTTGGATTCACGACCTAACGTTTAATTTGGATCGATGTGGTTTTCGGATTTCCAAATATGGAAACCCGATCCCGGTCTCACCGAAACCAAACGCCATTTTAATGTCCAAGATGTTTAAAGGTTTAAACATTTAAACTTATATTCAGAATGATATAAACAGATAGATGAATCACATTATCACAATAGATAAATCATATCAAACATTCATCTCACAAAGCAGCATATCACATCAAACATATCCAAATCATCCAGTATCAACCAATCAGCCAATATCAATCATCCAATATAAATCAATCAGTATTAACCAATCATCCAAAAGCAGAATTGATTAACTCTTAATCAATTGGATTACCTAAATCCTTCTTCATTAATTTATTCCAAATAAATAAATAAATTAATCATCTCTTAATGATCTTCCTTAATTAATCTCCTTTGATTAATTATCTTTAATTACATTCAAGTAATTATCCTTAATCATATTCAGTAATTAACTTTTAATTACTATCATTAATTATAATAATTAATGATCCTTCATTTACTTCCATAAATTAGTCAACTATAGTTAATTACATTAAACCTAAATTAATTATAATCAATTAATCCCACTTATATTAATCATTTCCATTAATCAATCTTGATTAATTCATTAATTATATTAATTATAATCCTTATTAATTAATAATTTCTTTAATTAATTAAATAATTTACTTGTAATTAATCATCTCATTAATCATAAACAGTAATTAACAATTTGTAATTACTTATCTTAATTAATTAACTTCTTAATTAATTATATTAACCCTTTGATTAATTAATCTAATTAATTAATCTTTAATTACTCCATTATGTGATTATTAATTAATAATCCTTAATTAATTACTTTACATTTAATTATAATTCAATTAATTACACTTAGTAATTAATCTTAAAATTAATCTCATTAATTAATTAATTAATCACATTAATTAATTAACTAAAATTAATTAAGTAATTTACCCTTAATTACTTACATAAGTAATTATCTTCTAATTACTTTTCATTAATAAATCTTGATTACTCTCTTAATTAATTACCATATCAAGTAATTAATTCCATCATTAAATAATTAATTAATTAATTACTCCATAATTAATTAACTTCAAACAATTATATTAATTAATCCTTAGATTAATAACATCTAGTGATTAACCATTAATCACTCCATTTAATTACTCCCATGAGTAGTTTTCCATTAATTACTTCCATAAGTAATTTCCGTTCTTAATTTCATTCAATAATTAACCATTAATTACTTCATTTAGTTATTTAACTTAATTAATTCATAATTAAGTGATTATTTAAAATTAAACAATCAATTAAATAATTATTTAAAATTAATTAAATAATTAATTAATTAACTCTTATATTTAAAAATCCTAAATTAAATGAGAAAAGAATTTATCTTAATAAGTCTTTTACTTATTAACAAATCATATTTTATTTTGTATTCTTAAATTCATAACAAAGATAAATTAACCATATTTATCTACATAAATAAATTATTTGAAATTAATCAAACTTTAATAACTTAAAAACAAATTATTCAATTTGGTTTTCAAAATCATAATAATAACCTTATTTGAAGATAAGGCATATAGAAATCAAATTTAAAATTTAAAATTCTTTAATTATCTAATTTTAAACTTGTTCATTATCAATAAAGTTTAAAACTTAAGTTTTTAAACATTACTTTAAAATTTTGCATAAAACTTTGGTTCAATATTTAAATCCAAAACATTCTTCATTTAAATTTAAAATTAAAATTTAATTAAGTTAAATTACTTCCAAAAGAAACCATCTTAAACAAATTTAGATTTAAAATAGATTTAATTAACACCTTTTTAAAGTTTGATTAACTTTATTTCTAAAAAACAAGTTTTAAATTTTGTTTTCTTTTATAAAACTTAAGCTTGATTTCATTTTTTTAACAATAAGTTTAATCTGCAACTTTATCATTTAATTTTTACAGTACTTAACATTATACAGAACTAACTAAAAACAACAACCTAAGATACTCGAGTTAAGCACGGCAAATACACGAGCCTGCCCCGAGTAAATTTCCAGCTCCTTCAATCTTCGAGACGAGCATGAGGGAAACACGGTAACTACTTCGAGCAGAACACGTCTTCCCCAATTCGAAAACTTCCCCCTGACCAAACCGTGCATGGTGTACGTACACCACTACCTCCGGCCAGCAACGGTCATCGCGACCATCAACAACCATCACACGATCGCTTGCGAGCCTCCTCAAACACTCAGATCACACAACAACAACTCGAAACATCATTCGACCATTCGCATCGAAAAACTGCAGAACTCACTTGCCCAAAACCATCCACGGCCGATCCCCACGACGTCGCTAGACCTCGCCGACCACTCCATCAAACCGCCTCATTCCTGAGCTTCGTCCTCCCCAAATGCGAACGACTCCGGTCACGAATCCAAATCGCAAAAATCACGACAGTCAAACCGAAACAAAAACCAACTAAAACCCTAATTCGATCTAATTTGAACAATTCAGCCAATTGAAAATTTCAATTGTATTTTTCCTCTCATCAACAACTCATAAGCTAGCCTCGATCAGGATTTCAAATCAAATTATTGAGTGGGTAATCGGCAATTCACCCAATTGCCGAAACCCTTTAACACCAAATTCCCAATTGAATATCACTCTAAAAATTATGAATTGCATATCAAAATTCGTGATTTTCAATCACGAATCCATCCCTATAATGTAAATTTGAAATTAAGCAAATTGATTATTGTGAAAAATTGGGTTTTCACTGTTATTTTACAAATTCGAAATGAATACTTATTATAAATTCGTGGAATGTTTTTTGGTGGTTATGTTTCATGATTCCAGACATTTCTTATTTGCAAATCAAAGACTAATAATGATTAAAGAATGAGATATTTAATTTTAAGAGAAAAAAATAAAATTCTGTTTAAAACAACAGAACTTACATTCCCATTTACAGGCATTCAAAACAAACATGCATTCATGTAAACCAGTATTCATCATCAAAGCAAATTTCATTTCATGCATCATCACTAAAACACAGATTAATGAAAACTGCTTTTAAAATGATTTACTCACTTCTTATTTTAAGCAGAGCAGGTTTTGATTTATTCCAGGCCTGAAATCTTTAATTCTGGAAAATATGCTTTGATGTTGAAAATCTTTGCATGCCTCAATCTGATGTTTTAAAAATTAAAACTGCAGTTGAACTTTCCTTTGAATTGCAGGTGTTTTGATGTTGCAGGTTTAATTGTTGTGAAGAACTTATCTTTGCAGATTTGATTTTGCTTTTGAACAGGTTTGCACATTTGCAGTTTTTACTTCAGATTTTATCTTTGCTTCTGGATTTTAATTTCAAATTTGATTTCCAATTTTCAGGTTTTGAAAATAATTTCTGATTTGCCATTAATTTGAGTTAAGAAAAGAAAACAAAGAAGTGAAAGTGTTATATAAAAACTAGTTTTTTCGTCTTAAAACATTTATTAAAAATAAAAATAAAAATAGTCCCACTTGTTGATAAATTGAACAAGTGTCTTAAGCATATTTTAAAAAGTTTACAAGTGTTTAAAATCTTTGCATAATTGTGTTTAAAACCTTATTTAAAAAAATAATTATATCTTATATTCATGTAATATGGACACTTGTATTTATATGTAATTATAAAATGTTTTTAAAATAATAATCTTTTGAATTTAGATAAATATACAAGTTTAATCTTTAAAGAAAATATTATAAAACTAGTTATAATATAAATAAATTCTTTATACATGTATTTTAAAAAATCTAAAACATTTATATATATACATTTATAACCATTTTAAATTTAAACACTTTAAAAGAAAAACAAAATAAACTTTGATTAAATCCCATTTAAACTATCATATTTAAAATAAACAATTATCTTATACTTTGAAAACAAATGAATTAATCTTTAAATTAACTTTTGAAAAATATTGAGTTTCAAAACAAAGCTTTAAATTACAATTCATACATATATAAATTATCAATAGATTAAATTAAATTTCAACACAACATCAAATTATAACATATGCATACATATATATTACAATTTGAAAATTCATCTTTTATTTAAAACAAAAGATTTTCCCATTCACAATATATATCAAATATATACATTATAAATAGAATAAAATTTTATTAGCTTTGAAAAATAATTCTTAACAGTATTGTCAGATTAAAAATTTATTAACTTTTAAAAGATTAGATTTACCAATTTAAATTAAAATTATAAAGAAAAATTATCAAACCAAATTAATTATTAATACAGATTATTAAATTGATATTGCCCAAAATTCCGAGTCGTCACAATTATATTGGGATGTAATAGAATATTATACAAATAAAATTTTCTAATTCAATTATCTCAAGCTAAAATATTTATTCAAAGTTTTGGTTTCATTGTATATTTGACATTATCCTTTAAGACAAAGTTTAAGAATTAGATTTCCGATTAACTTCAAACGATTTTGGAGATAAATAAATATACACAATATATATCAAATCAAATTTAAAAATCCAAATCCATTTAATTCTCCAAAGCAAGATTGTAGCAAAACTACAGAATGGTCTCTTCACTTCGAAACTCGAAAATGAAAGTCGATGATGCTGCAATCATCACAGAAATTATTTTCCAGCGACAAAGAAAAGAGCACTGATTTACAAATTAAAATTCCTTGAAACAATTACAATTTGAAATACTTTAATAATACACCCATAAAGCTTTAAACACAAAGTCTGAAACCATCGAAAATTAAATTCTTAGTTTCTTGTTTTAAATTCATTTAAATTTCCAAATTAATTCATAACCATGTTTTAGTTCAATTATTTATATATGAAACCAAAGCCAATAGTTGCAAGACAGAGTCAAATATTATTTCTTAACATCCAAGTCAATTAACTATCAAAATTCAGAAAATTATACTTATGCATATATAATATAATTACACAAAATTTATTGATTTACTAAATATGAAAACAATACTGTGTCTGTTTTTTCTGTTCAAGTGTTTTGGAGATCCTATCGATAGCGTTGATTAGACGAATCAATCGAAAACCCAAATCAACGTCAACAACTCAAACAACGTACTATATAAAACAATTTAAATATAGATTTACAAATACACTATACAGGAATAGAGTTTCAAAGCAAGGATAGAGATTCAAATTTGATTAGTTCAAGTCAAAGAAAATTTTGATTTGAGGCTAAGTTGAAACAAAAAAAATAAGACGATTAACTAACCGAATAAGGAAATTGATAAGCTTATATAAATCGTGGGCAACCGCGACTTCAAGAATAAGATCAATGCAGAATTCTAAGACAAATCTACATTCGATCTCAAGAGGTAGAATTTGGGATAAAAAAGATATTAGCATCTAAACCGAGGATATAGATATCTCCGATGAATCAATGCCTATTGTAAAGGAGCTTCACACCTTTTCAAGTCATTCAGTGGAGCTAGGGGATGCTTCAGAATTTAGAAGAATGCGAATAGTGAGGGATAAGAATGTATCTCGGAACCGCAGGGAACGTTCCAAATTTCAAAAGGAATCGAGTCAAAAAGGAAGAGATTCACACTCGAATGAAAGTGATTCTGTAAATAAATTTACCATATATGCTAGGTTTTGCCTAGAGCCAAAGCTCTGATATCAACTATGACGACCCAATATTTTCAACCATTCGCATCCGCATATGTCGGACTTGAATTGTTCAAAATGCCGAATTGTAAAATATATTTGGCAAAACTCCGAATATACAGCAAATAAATAAATCATAGATCATAGATACAGAGTAATATAATGCAGCGGAAGCAAAGAAATGGTAGTTCATAAAGCTACTATACATACACATCAGAGTTAGACAAGATACAACAGAAATAACAAGATGATAATCACGTACAAAGATGAATACAACACTGGAATCAACTGGATAACTGAGAGTGAAATAGATGGCTGGATGTTCAAGTAAAGCTCCAACTACGAAGGTGAGTCTCTAATGATGTATCACTCAGTCTGACCCGAGCATAGAGCAAAACACAGAACACTCGAGTCAGGCCATACATGCTTATACAATGTAAACCAACTCAAGTGAATTGTAATATAAGGTACAAGTAACTTAATGGATGCTTGGGACCGTCCATCCTCTAAGGATCCGTTAAACTATTTACTATGTAGTAATATTTCGCTATTACAATAGTGTTTATAGTAAAATAAACTTACTTTAAAATAGCGTTAAGGGGTTACCCATATAGCCCTTAGCATATAGTAGTCCTGGTAGTCCATCCAGTATCGTAGTCCCTCCTGATCGGGAAGCCACGAGAGGTACTCCATATGTGCGACACAAATCAAACTCGTACAAGGCTCGCTAGGGTAGGTGACATGACACAACAAGTCAATGCCAGGGTAGATATACCAATTATGGACGTGGGCTGGTGGTAACGCGTAGCAGCTACTACCGCCCACCTCAAGCCACACCCCCAAATCAAAAATCAAAAGTGGCCACCAAATCAATCTCAAAGTCAGAATATAATATCGAAGAAGTGTCTGATACGTGGGGCTACCTATTTCGCCCGAGGTCGCTCTTGTTTTAGCCATCTCATGCCAACTCACGGGAGCCGGGTCCACGTATATACCTCAAAGGAACGCCTCCATCGTCCTACTTCATTCTGGAATCTCCACCGCGTACACGAATGTTAAAGTGGTTTCGGAGTTGGCAGAGAATATGACAACTTCCGATCCCGGTCTCTTTAACAACCAAACATTATTATTACCTTGGATATTTATTTAAAAATCATTTCTATTTTAAACCATTTAAAATCAAATACTATTACTTTCCAAAATAATATCCATTCTCAAAATGGTAATATTTCCATATCCTTATACTTCTCAAATTTAATATCCATTTCAAAACTAAATATTATATTATTACATTTCAAAACTCAATTCAATATATCATTTCCATTTCAAACCAAATTTAATAATATATATATCATTTAACTAAAACTCAAATTTCCAAATCACTAAATATTTCCTCCAATGCACTAAACTTGAAGTATTCCTTTAAATCATCTTAACCCAGACCACTTTATAAGGTCATATTCTTAAATCTTCCATTTCCAATAAGTTTCAAATTTATATATTTAAAGACAATTCTTAATTAAATACAATTTCCAAAAGTTTAATTTCCAAAGCCATATTACTTTCAAGTTATAACAACTCTAAAACCAAACATTTTGAATCATATTTATTTAGACCATCTAAATAATGTTAATATCTACCAAACAAGATTCATTTAACCATTTAAATTCAATCTCAAATAATATTCATTTCAAAGTTGTAGCATTTATAAGTTTATTCATTCAATTATAAACTTTCCAAAAACATTGTATATTTCAGCTACATTAAAATTTCAATTTTTAGCCAATTCAACTTATGAAAATCACATTTCCCACTTCAAAATATTCATTCGGATATCATTTAACTTATGATTTAATAAAATAAAATTTTATCAATAAATATCCAAATTAAACTATAATTCATTTATTAAGTCAAAAACACATTCTTTTACTTCTCTTTTAGTTTTAACCAATAACTGTACACTCTATTTTAAAATATCCATCCCACAAATAAAATACCTCTATCACTAAATTTACTTAACTTTCATTTGAAACTAAATTTCCAATTATCAAGTTACGTCATTTTAAGTTGCATTTTTCCATTTAAATCATAATCATTTATTTTTACAAAACATAACCATAAATCAAGTATTTTCTCATAGTTATTATAACAGTCCAATCCTCTTTATAAATCTATTCATCTAGGCATCCATTAACTATGGTTCCAAATTAAATAAATATTATTACTAAGTCCAATCAAAACTGTAGTCCATTTTATCCACTCAAAATACATTACTTACGATACAAACCAAATTTATTTCAAGAAATAACCTTTATTAAATTTACTAGGTTAGATTTTAGATTCCAAATTAAATAAAACTTAATTATTAAAATATTGAACATAAATAAAATCTTTAAATTACAATTTAAAACCAAATAAAGATATTTTTTAAATTACAATCTAAACCAACTATCAAATCATACAATTTTAACTTATAGGAAAACAAAATCTCAATATCTCTTTATATCTAAATCTTCAAATCAACTTTTAATCAAAATTCCATATATTTAAAATTCAAAGTTCTTAAAGAATTTAGAGAACTATTATAAAATTTTATCCATGGGCCTGTATAAAATTTTCTAACCTAGGTCAAGTGATACGGATATGTATCATTTCAATCCGTAATTTAAAAAGAAAAATCCGGGTCCTATCATTTCAAACCCGCAATCCCAAGTAAAATAAATACAATAAAAATCAATAAAAATCACTCGAGCCTATCATTTCAGAGCATAATGATTTTCTCCTTATTCTAAAGTCCGTTCGGCTATGTATCATTTCAACCCATAATGATAGGGAACTTGCAGTGTAAGATACAGTAAATAAAATGAACAGTATAGCATATAATAACATATTAGATGATGCAACAAATATATAAACAACATTTAACATCATATAACATATCACGGGCATTTATGGACATAGCATATAAATTTATACAATTCACTTGTCATCATTTCACAATAATATAAGTAAATATGTCTAGAGTGATAAAACTCACCTTTTAAAAGATAGAATTGACAAATTCAGAATAAAAATCCACTCTGCAAAGTACGAAAAAGTACGACAAAGCACAATGCAAACTTGAGTGGATGAAGAGTCAGATCCAAGTCTTGTATGCAAACAAATATTACATACATAAGAATATGATTCAATACAAAAGAATATAGGTTAAAACAATGGAAAAATAACGAATCAAAGTGGCATAACTTGCCTTAATCCATCAATGGCTTGGCTACACCACATATGGGTTCAACCATCATCTTGTGTTGCTTGGTCATGATGGTTAGAGGTATGCTAGGATAAGATGGAGGCCGAGCCTAATTAAAGGAAGACAAAGAAAACAAAATGAAAAAAGGAGGAGAAAGAAGAAGGAAGCCATGACTTTAGATCTTGTATATTTTTTTCTTCACGCAAATGAATAAGAAGAGGAGATGAGAAATTTTGTACGTGAAAAAAATAGATGGCGGCTAGGTTTTAGTATATACATATCCAAAAGAAAGAAATGGAAAGAGAAAAGGAGGCTAGGCAATAAAAGGCAGGAGTTTGAATGGTTTGGGAAATAAAAAGTCAACAAATAACTTAATGTATTTATTAATTTTTTTCCTTTGTTTGCACCAATGAAAAGAGGAGTTTGAGGAACAATATGTATGTGAATTATGAGAAGAATTCACGGCTATGAATGTGGAAAGTAATTGGCTATGCAAATGGAAAGGTAAGGGGAAAAAAGGCAACAAATAAACAAAACAAGTAACTTATATCTCTTGAAATTCCTAACCTATTATTAAAAATAAAATCAATCAAAAATGAAATAAATATATTCAAAGTTTATACAAATAAAATAGAAAATAAAATTTAGAGAAACAAACATAGGGAAATAAAATATGGAAAGTCATTGCATGTAAACACTGTATTTCATCTAATTTAAAAAGTATAAGTTTAAATCCCCAATAAATCCATATATTGATTTCTCAATTTTGTTATTGAATAAACTATTAACTTATCCTTTTATAGGTAATATTAACATTGGTTTATATACTAATACATTAATACCTCCCAATTTATCCAAATTTCAATTTACATAGTAATTAATTTCATTTACCTACAATAATCCATTTTATTATAGATTACATTCGAATTAAATAAAAATTGCTTCCAATAATTTGATTTGGTTTAATGGCTATCTTTGTACTAGGTCCATTATTACCCTATATACCTAGTTACATTAGTTTTATATTCCATTACACTAGTCAACTCATATTTTCATCTTAAATTTGTATTAAATGTTACATTTCTAAATATGAAATCTTGTCAATTTACACATGAATTAAGGTTTAAAACCAATTAATTAATTTAACTTAGTTCCTTTCCTTTTACCAATTTAAATGTTTACATTAATTTATAGCCAAGTATACCAATTTTCATTACTTCACTAAATTGTAATTTCATTTCAATTGTTACTAATTAGTTCTAATTACCATCGTTCAATTTTTAATTAATAGGTTTTTTATATTTCATTTCCAAAATTAATTAACTTAACAAATTAAATTATTGAAAATTTTATGGGTCGTTACAGAATGCACTTGTCAGTAGCATTGGAAATGAATCTGTTGAATGCTGTCGCTCTCCCATTCAGGTTCATTACATTTTTCCTTTTCTTGGGTCCTGCCATATCTCTAATAGCTTGAATTTGGTCAATATTAACTTTGATTCCTCTTGTACTGATGATATATCCCAAGAATTTCTAGACTGAATTACAAAAGAGCAATTTTGTGGGTTAAGCTTTATTTGATATCCTAGTGATACAATGTTTTACAATCTATTATAATACCGGTGTTTACCTTATTTGGATTGAACATTGGAAGTTGATTTATCCAAAATACGTGTCTATGGAAGATAAGAGTTGGCGGCCGCTCGTTGCATCGACTAATTGATCTTTCCTTGGTAGAGGATAGTAGCCTTTTGGGAATGCTTTATTCAAGTCAATGTAATCGACATATATTCTCCACTTCCTATTGGATTTCTTTGACTTTCACTGGTTTTGCTAATCACTTTGGAGAAAGCATCTCTCCAATTAATTTGTTTTCAACCAATCTTTTGACTTCTTCTTTTAAAACATTAGGTTGAACTTCATCGAACTGCCTTTTCTTCTATCGGATTAGTGTGACATTTGGTTTATATTCAAAGCATGGCACATGATTGTTGGATCTATTCCAACCGTATCTTAGTGGGTCTAGGCAAACACATCTTTGCTAGATTGGAGAAACTGAATCGGCTCTCCCTTGAATTTGCTATCTAGCTCTTTCCAATTTTAGCTTTTTTTATTGTATCGACTAAATATTTCCACAAGATTTTCTACGGGCTTCATTCTCTCCTGTTCATTTCTATAGTCTAGTTCAGTGACAATTTCATTGCTTTTATTTTATCTTTTGCCAAATTTGCTTCCTTCCTTTCTTTTTTTGGAGAAGTCAAATTTTCTTAACATAAATTTAGGCTTTTTTGCTTTAGGTGATGAGTTTGAGGAATCATCAACCAAAGGATTTTTAGTATCAGCTCTAATTAATTCATTTTCCTCCGAATCATAAGAAGAAGAAAAGTCATGTTTATATTGCTCAATAATGGCATAGTATATCATGAGCACTAAATTATTCTCTCCTTATGGTCCCTCACATGCTTTTGGTTAGGAACTTCACCATCAGATATTTAGTGAAACAAAAGCATCAACTTCTTCCAAAGCTAGTCTTTCGAAAAAGGTGTTATAATACGAAGGTTGATCCATAAAGAAAAAGAGAATCTTAAAAGTCTGGGAATTTACACGAGAAGTCTTATCTTCCCAATAAGAGTTGACCCCTTATTACTGAACCCAAAAATAAGTTCAAAATTCAGCTCAAGCTTTTCTTCCATAATCGCCGTTTGGCTAAATGCATGTTTGAAAATTATGTTAACAGAACTTATGGTATCCACCAAATTTTGGTAACCACAAAAGGTCCAATTTGCGCAGTAATCGTAAGTGGGTCATTATGCGGGTGGCGAACCCCTCTTAGCTCTTGTGGAGTAATGGTCGAATTATGCATCTAGATTTGAAATCTTGGATTCCTGAGTAGCGGCTGCTCTTGAATAGAGAAAATATATTCTTTTACTTTCCTAACATAAAGACTTCCACCTCCTTTGCTCTTTCCTACTAGGTGTGGGCCTTCGCGAATAACATTACTTCTGTCGAGATGTGGAGTGAAATCAAGTTGAATGTCACTTTCCACCAGTTCTGCAGCATTGTATGGTAGTCTTTAATTGCTATTTTCTACTTTTTGATTAACCTTAACAAATTCCATCAGACATCCAAAATAGATTATAGGTCGAATTATTCCTACCGGTACTCATCACTCATCTATTTTATGCCCATTTGATTTATGATAAGCGTAGTAATCTCCCCCTTCCTTAATTCATGATCAATTTTAGCTTTGAAATAAATTAGGAAGTCACCGCTTGCCTTCATTTTAGCATATATACAGTATATTGATTTGTTTAAAACAACATGGTTAGTATTTTGGGTTCTTTCCATCTAGGCATTTTATGGTTGCAGTCGTGGCAATTTTTCCCTGGTTATTTTTTGGCTTGGTCCTTCTTTCTTGTACGATACATTTTATCCATGTGGATGAATTTATGAGCTTGAAAATAGAAATCTTGCAAGTTTTCATCCATGTATGTGACGCCCCACCTCTATACCCACGCTAGCCAAGAACACTACGGTGTAATGCTGTCAACTAGCGCGGAGAATAAGGCTGTTGAGGAGCGGCCATCCGTAGTTAGGCCTTACACTAGTTTTGGTTATCTCGATAGGAGTGGTATATATATTCTTTCATTATTCATCTCTGATTTATTTACTCCCATCGACATACCCCAGTTCCAGTATAAAACGAACTACGATGGTTCATAATAGTTTAGGACAGTAGATATAATAATAACACAGATAATATAAATGTGGAACACAGATAAAACAAAAGGTCTCATATATATAATAACTGATGTCAGTTACAGTACACGTGATACAATACATATGATACAACTACAACTGTCGACTCAGAAAGTTACATATACAAGTACATTATCGTGAATAATATACATGAATACATATCATCCTATACAAATACACTGACTACTATAAAATGACGATGACTACTCCAAAAGGTATGAAAGGACTTCATAGCTCTAGCAGCAACCCAAAGCAAGATATCTACAACCTGTAATAACTCGGTCTGACCCGAGTATTAAATTCAAAAGAAAATAATACACGGGTCAGTCTAATTCAAACTCAGTTATTAATGCATGGAAGCAATAATAATTAAATAACAATTAGACGATAGTCAAAATAAATCCTCCTATCCGATCCCTTAACAAGAAAATCGGATAACGGTGAATATAACACGTGATAGTGTTAAACAACAAATCAGCAAATTAAACCAATCAAAATACGATTTCAAATTATTGAATTGGTAACACGAAACAAATCCAGCAATCGAAATATCAATTTAAAATGTCAATTCGGGTAGGGCTGCAGCACACGCACGCGTGTACTACCTCGCCACTACAGCCTATGAAATATGCAAAAGATCAATGAACCCGAAACAAATGGCATCAGCCCAAATCAAAATGAACCATCCAATGAACAAGGTGCACACGAAGGCACAATGAAAATTCACGATCAAACACAAGGTCAAATCCGAGTTGTGAAACTGGATTCAGCACAGGTGCAATTTTAATTGAAATGGTCAAGACATAACAATCAAGTCTCAACCCAAGTTCAAATCAATCAACAGAAAACAGTGGCTGCAACTGAGACAAACGAGATTCAACATGTCACAAAACAAAACACAGTGCAAAATAACCCAATGAAAACCAGTAATGAGTTCATAGCAAATTCTGACCACATGATGGAAGAAATACATGAATGTACAACTCCAAGTGTGTCAACCAAACAACTCAATGCAGCAGCACAGTCCTCAGCATCAAAGATAGAGAAATCAGAGTACAAGAAGTACTACCACACTTGAACCAGTGATGACAGGTGAACATCAAAATGAAATTCTCGGTCCAAAACATTGGCTCAACTACATCAAAATGCACATATGATAAAATCAGTGCCAACAACAAATGGAAGCAACTCAATCATTATGATGTGTAACCTGGACTACCTGAACTCAGTGTACATATGAATGCTATAGTCAAAGTATCCATATATACACGTCGACCAGGCAACAATAAAGTGAAATTCAACAGACTCACATAAAACAGGAATCAAGACCAAATTCAAATCCATAAACAATATCAAACAACTAAAACTTGAAGTGCGGATGCAAGAAAGCAGCAACTAGACCAAACCAAAGAGTTCATCACAAACATGCAATGAATCAGACTTCAAGATGATACAAAACATGTCAACAGGTGGAACAAAAAACAGACTAACCAGTTAAACAATGCAGGTTCGAATTGTATCATGCACAAATATAGTCTTAACAAAGAACTACAGTGCAAAACAATGCCAAACCCAATTGACACGATGCCCAGAATAAATGCAAAGACTGGTGCAACTCAATACAGCAACTACCAGAAGGAAGTCGAGACTAGCCAGTGCTAACATGAAGTGCAATAAACTCAACATGTCAAGCAGACCACATAAAATTCCAGAACCAAGATACAATTACACAGTGCGTAGCATAATCAATGCAACCCAGATTCAAATTCAAGCAACACAAAGACAAGCTCGAACAATATCAAAAATCATGGACGACAAGTTAGGGAAAACACATAAACAAAATTATATGACCAAAGTCAATTGCAAAACAGACCATAGTGGCCACGAATTTCAACAATGACGTGATAACCAAGCATGGCCGAAGCTAAATATTTAAAGAATCGAACCAAGTCAGATAAAAGACATCAACATCGAAACAAAGTCGAACGATCTAAGCACAGTCTTAAGAATGAATTAGATGTGAGAATTACTCACCTTGAACTAGATCGAAGCGAAGGCGAACTCGAATCAAGTGGCCGAAGCTTCTCAGAGACGAGCAACCGATAGAGCAAGGAAGTCGAAGCCGTGGCCTCCCGAAGACGAGCGGAATCGAAATCGAAACCCTAATTTGGGACGAAGGAGCGAAAGCCCTCATTTGATCGAACGAAGAAATTTTTTGAGGCCGCCATTTATTTTCTTTTCTTTTGTTAGGGTTCTAACGAATGAATGAAACGAGAAAGAGAGGGGAACGGTATAATAGTGGATAAGCATCACGGCCCCAAGAAAAACATGGGCCAACATTATTTTAAAGCCCGCATTCACTTTTAACCACATATTAAAAGAATTTCAACCCAATAAAATTCCAACAGCAATAACTATTACCATTAATCGAAATGACGATGATTACAAATTGGTGAGAAATCCTGGGTTGTTACAATGTATATAGAGTTCTCACCAAAAGGGGATTTGCTCAATCAACCCTAAATGTATTGCCATCATCTTATCCATATTGAATCAAATTTTTGATAGAGTTAGGGGTATGCCCTAGGGGCAATTATGTAATTTGTTACATATATCTAACTCGTTGACCAATCTTGTTCGAAATGAAAGGTATTTTTCTCCTATTATATATTTAATATAATGTGATTATATTGATAAATTAACTTAATTAAAAATATATTTAATAGAAAAATCCATAAATGGTATATTTTGTGATAGTAGTTACAAAGTATTATGACCTTGAGTGATTTATCACAATAAAACAAATATACCATTTTAAATATTTCTAGTCAAGATGCATGGAGACTGGATATCGATGTATCTATTAAGACCGAAGTATGTAACGCTTTCCAAATGTTGGGCAGTGTATTACTTATGACTGTTGGGGGCACAAAGGGGTTACATACAAACAGTTATTAGATAACTATGGAACAACTCACTCGATAGTTTTCTATTGGATAATATAACTAAGGTCAAATAGAAAATATCGACGTTGCAGATTTACACAGTTCTCTTGACTTCAAAATACTATGGATCTTCAATATGAAAGCTCCACTTTAATTATACCAAATCATGGTAAGGCGTCCACCGAGTGACTATAGCTGGGTCGAGTGGAAGTATTGGAAGCGAAGCATTATCCAAGAGAGGATTCGTCTCCTCGGTTCGGTTATATGTGATTAGTATCACATTCAACTCAAAGTCAAAGTCTCTTGTTAGATCATTTCGGTTTATAATAATTGTTATTATTGAACCAAGGACTTTGTATAGGGACTATAAAGTTGAATGTGGATGAGGTTGGAATTTTGACCATTACTAAATTCCATAAGTACAAAGTGATATAGTTTTGATGAAGAGAATTGGTGTAAACAAATGTCACAACCGGGTAACGCTTATTAAACTAAAATTGGATTTTACCAAAAATGAGTAAGCAATAGATTTGGCCATAATGTCACACTACCTGCTAAGTGAGGTGTGAACGTTAAAATTAGAATAGTTCGATGTTAGTTGCAACCAAATTTACACCAAGAGTTACATAACCGAAATGATGAATTTCCTTAAGATTGAACGATTCAATTAGTTTATAGGTATTATAAATTAGTTACACTAATTAATATCTATGGAACATTAATTATAAAATTTGAATATAATTTGAGAAATAAATAATGTTATATAGATTTATAACGGTTATAAATATATCGATCGATATATAATATCGACAAGCAATTAAATTAGATTTAATTGCATAGTATTTTAGCTTGAGCTTAGATGGGTTTAAGGCCCATCATTGGGGCTGCAAATTTTCGGTTTTGGGAAGGTTTAGGGATGGCTAAAACATAGGGAATTTGCTTGGAGATAATCGGTTAAGATCAAGTGTGAATGGGTAAAAAGGTTTTCCTCGTTTCTCTCTAATGCAGCCCTATATATATATATATATATATATATATATATATAATTACTAACCTTTTTGGCCGCCATTGCCTTCTACATTGCTGGTTAAAACATAGCACTCAATCCACTCCAAAATTCTCAAATATATTTCAAATTAAAATAATACTATTCGATAGTTAGAGTTCGATGATTCCGGAATTGCAATTTGCGTATCAAGAACAGTAAAAGGAAAGGAAGTCATTGCTTCAATGTGGATTCAAAGATATCATTAAATTAGTAATTTTAATTCATATTACAGTAATTAAATAATAATCTTTGATCCTATAATGAGCAATTTCATATCTGTTTAAATATATTGCTACTATATGTTTAGTTAGGTGAGATTTTGTTAGTAGATGTAGTTGTCACAAATCAGTTTGGTTATATGCATAATTTCTTTATTATAGTATTTGATTTATGTATAGAAAAATGTTGTTTATTGTATAAAATCAATTTTTGTCATTAATAATTGTTATATATATATACATATATATATATATATCGATAAATTCATATATATATATATATTAGTGTATATTTCTCTCTCGTAATAGCATATATGCATATATAAGATATACATATATGATTTAAAATATTTAATACACATATTTATATGTAATATGAATTCACAAATTTGAAAATTAGTTATCATATATGTATATATATATATATAAATCAACATTTCTTGAATTTGAATTATTCATTATATGTAAAATAATTATTACATTAAAAAATTAAATTTGTATTATTAAAAAGTATTATATCATTCCAGAAACGTATAGAAAAAATTAGGATTTTTGCAATAAAGTTTATCATTTTTAATAATTAATATTACTTCTAAAAAATAGTTTATGATTCATTAAAAATAATAATTTAATTGAAAAATCATTCAAAAAATTTCGTAACCTTTCATTCATGATCCTAGTATTTTTGAAATTTCAAAATTTTAATTTTTAATCATGTTTTAGTTTATATTAAATAATTATTGCCGAAATCAATGTATTTGTTTTTAAAAATAATATTTCAATTTTGAAAAATCTCCAAATTATTTCTAAGCTTTATTTTTTATGCCTAGATTTTTGAAAATTGTAAAATTTGAATTTTCATCAATATATTATTTTATGTTAATTATTTATGGATGAAAACATTATTTTATTCATAATATATACAAATTAAAATTCTAAAATTGTTATGTTTGCAAAGCTATATTAATCTTGAATTATAAATAATTTTTAATAATTGTTCTCTATCTTTCTATATATATATATATAAATGTTTTATTTTCATATATTATATATATGTGTGTGTGTATTTGTGTTTGAGTGTGTATATGTGAGTGAGTGTGTGTATTTTGTAACACATATACATCAAAATATTTGGATAACATACATGACATACATAATGAGCTAATATGTCTGTTGCAATGTAAATCTTAACATCTGCATAAGGACATGTTATACCTTTCACGGAGTATTATGTTACACATGACTCACACAAATATGTATATAATACATTTATATATAAACTAAATCAAATAAAATTAATTTCATATCTTAATATATTTTAATTTAAATAAAATAAATGATTTTATTTAAATTAAATTTAGAAATGTTCTAATTCGGTTAGACTTTATAGGCCCAATAAAGAGCCAATAGGGTAATTTTTTTGAAATTCACTCATAACTTCTGCTGTAGGCTGGTCCAGTTCCAATAATGATATCAGAGCCCAATAGCCAATGCGGTCTATATTAGTCATATTAGGGCAAACTAATTAAGCTTGCCCACATAGTACGGTGTCTAAAAAGGTAATGTCTAGGATTGGAATTGGGTAATCAAGTACCCTATCCTACTTAGTTACCCGCCTGGCCCAAAAGATGAAGTGAGCGCAAAGGTTGCTCCTAATAGAAAAGGCCCAACATAATTTGGGCCTTGGGCTAATTTTCAAAATCGTTTTGAAAATAAATGTTAAAGATTTTAAATTTAATAGTTAAATTAAAATAAAACATGCCTATTACAAAAAATTATAATACTACATAAGTTTTCAAAATGTTTGAAAGGTGTTTGCGCCAAAATTGGTCACAAACACCCAATATCACAAAAGCACCCGTTTACGTACTCAACTCGATAATAATCAACACAGAACTCGGCAACAGTTAATATGGAATTCAGCTCTAAGTAACCAATCACAGTAATTCACAAACAACAATCACAAACACAGGATTTATAGTGGTTCGGCGTTCGCGCCTACATCCACTTTGAAGGTTTTCTCTTTATTGCTTTGCTTGATTAAATCGATTACAACGGATTACAGTTGATAATAGTTTTGAAATCTGAATACAACAGTGATTCTGATGAATAGATTTGAATCCGGTAGAGTCTTGGTGTTCAATGGCAGAAATTCTCCGAAGATCCCCTTTTCTGAAGGCTTCAGGGTGCTATTTATAGGCTTTGGAGGCCCAGATCTTGCTGAAACTTCGGTAGACCTCTTCTGGCACGTGAGTGGGCCCACGCGACTGACCCCACCAAGTTACGTCTCGAACTGACATCGATTCGAAGTCATTTCGAACCCATCAAGAAATGGTCGAATCGAGCTGAAACTTGGCAGGAACAATCTTTATCTTGTATGGAAGCTACTGTGAAATTTTGGTTGCATTTGGATCAGTGGTTTAGGAGATATGATCGGTTTGAAATGTGGATTCTCGGTTGGATGTGTGGTTCGAACCGATAGTTTCGAACCCTTGAGTTCGAATCCATGAGTGCACATGGGTCTGCAGTGACGTGGCGCGTATCTCTCGAATCGATCCTAATTTATCTCCGAATGGACCGCTTCGACTCCGTGAACTATGGGGACTTCGTATCGATGGAATGACACGTCATTTAAACCAGCTGACTCGGTGGATTCGAACAAAGGAGTATCCCTGGCTTCGAACGCGACCGATTCGAATCAGGGAGTCCCTATGGGTTCGAACTCGATCGATTCGAACAGGGTCGGTTCGAAGTGACATGGACTCAAAGCTAGAGGGTTTTCTATGGACTCGGACGTACTGGTGAGGATGGATTCGAAGTAAGGGCTTGCATGGATTCGAAGCAAGGATACGAAGGGGCTTTAGTTGGATGGATGCGAAGCTGGGTGACGTCATGGATTCGAAGGACCGGCGGGTACGAAGGAAGGCTTTGGGATGGTTTCGAACTAGATGGGTTCGAACTAGATGGGTTCAAAGCAAAGGCAGTGGATGGGTTCGAACTGGATGGTTTCGAGGTAGGGGTATTGGATGGGTTCGAAGGTGATGGTTTCGAACCAGACAATGACTACCTCTCTCAAATTGAATCCATCATATCTTGAGCATACGGACTCGGATTGACCTGAAATTTGAAATGACGACTCCTTCGACCTTTCTTGTCATGTCCTATCAATTTTGGCCCATTCCGGACTCGGACAAAATTCATCGATATCCATAGCAAAGTGAAGTATAACCAATCTCTGAGACGAACTTTCTTTTGTTTTCGATCAATCTTTTGGTATCACGGCTTTGCCAAAAAGTGGGATAACATTTTGCCCCCCAAAACATGCCTTGCGGTAGGAAGGTGTGTTTTGTAATGCTTCGAGTTGGACGTTCGTATCCGATCATCAACCTGCAAAGGACTTGATAGTTTCATATGGCCTCAAATGACGATCGTTCGGGATCGAGCTATTTGGGATGAAGCGCGGTCGTTCGTGGTCAAGCGCTCAACTTCAAATGACGATCGTTCGTGATCGAGTCATTCGAGGTGAAGTGCGACCGTGCGCGGTCGAGCGTATAATTCCATGCGTCGATCGTTCGGGATCGTATGCTGTTTGAGGTGAATTGGGACTGTTCGCGGTCCGTGCCGTTCGTGGCATAGGATGGAATAGGACCGTTCGCGGTCGATGCCGTTCGCGGCAAATGATGAGATGGAACCGTTTGCGGTCGACTGCTGTTCGTGGCAAATGATGATCGTTCGCGACCAAGTGCCGTTCAAGGCGAATGGTGACCGTTCGAGATCGGATTTTATAATTAGTGAACCATGACCATTCGCGGTCGGTGCCATTTAAGGCAGAAAGTGATCGTTCGCGATCGTGTGCCGTTCGAGGCGAATTTGTGACCGTTCGCGGTCGGGTGTAGGACCTCAAGTGACGACCGTTCGCGATCAAGCCATTTGGGGTGAGGTGAGTTGTGACTGTTCGAAGTCGAGTGCCGTTCGAGGCGAATTGTGACCGTTCGAGGTCGAGTGCCGTTCGAGGCGAATTATGTGCCCGGGAGGGCTTGGTATTATCGATGCCAGGGTCACGTTCGGGTGAGTTCCTGGATCGTTTGTCAGGGCGGTTCATCGCCATCTCAGAGCATGCCTAAGGACCGTTCGCGACCCCATACATGTGTAATTAGCTTAGCCATTCCAGAGTTATCAGAATCAAATATCTATTAAACGGATGAGTTTTTAAAACAGAAATGTCCAAACAAGCAAAGTCTAAATGTTCAAATCAAAATGAAACGAAAGCAAAGCATGGATGTCAAAGTGTAAGTTCCCACTACGAAACGGTTAATGATCACTCAGAGCATGCCTGGAGATCGTTCGCGATCTCGCACATGTGTAAATGATTTGACTGTGTTAGTGGAAGCTTACAACTTGTTCATCATTATTTCACTCAATTGATAACCAAACGGTGCCTTGATTCAGGGTCGCCTCTAGCCGATGTGGACGGTGGCCGTTCTGGTTCCGCCACAGGAGCTCACCTCCTTACATATTGAAGGAGCATACCGTTCCTGATATGCCCTTCCACCTCGTCCTTCAGGTGCCTACAATCGTTAGTGTTATGACCATTTAATTCATGGAATACACAGAACTTATCTGATTTCCTTTCGTCAGAGGTTGGATCCCTTCGCATTGGTCTACGATACGGAATCTGTTCTTTGGTATCCTGATAAATTCGTTCCAGGCTCTCATTCAGCTCAGTGTAGGTGGTGAATCGCGGCTCCCTCCGTTGCCGCTTTGATCTGTCTCCGTCATTCCCAATCCTTCTTTTACCATTATCCTTGTCCGAGTCCTTTTTAAGAGGCTTTTCGTCTTTAAGTGCATAAACTTCTATCCCATCTCCTTCTTCTCTTTCTGCATTCGCATCCTCTAATCGTAAAAACTTTTCCGCCTCATGATAGAATTCTCCCAGATCCATGGGTGGGTCCTTAGTTAATGAATTTTTGAACTCCGTTCCGTCTGCTATTCCGGACACAGCCGCCATCATAACCATGGATGGATCCGGTCTATCCACGGAAGCTGCCGCCGCATTGAACCGTGTCAGGAAACTTCTCAATGTTTCTCCAGCCTTCTGTTTTAAAGTCGCCAACGTCATCACATTCTTGGGTCTTGTAATGTGAACCCTGAATTGCCTCATAAATCTCTCAGTTAAATCATTCCATGTTCCAATGGATCCACTATCTAATTGCCTGAACCATAATGCCGCAATATCCGCCAAGTACAGTGGAAAGCACCGGGCCATGACCTCCTCTGATGCCCCCAGCACTTCCATATGCCTCATATATTTTGTCAGATGGACCGTGGGGTCCGATCTCCCGTCATACATATCCAGCGATGGTAATTTGAAATCCGGTGGGTTCCTAGCTTGCCTGATTGCCGGAGTAAAAGGACTTCTATTAACATCCTCCAAATCTTTGTTCACCAAACCGCCTCTCAAAGCTCGCCTAACCATCTCTGCCAACCTATCGTTGTCTCCAAGGCGTAATCCTCGTTCACTACTTTCAACCTGTCCCCCGAGCTCACGAGGGAACTCTGGGATTTGCCCCCTTGACTGAGCGTTCACTCCTCTACTACTACCGGGTTGCGCAGATGCTCCTCTTTCTCTCTCCGAAACTGGATCAACGTTTTCCATGGGTGTGCCCCCTAATCCGGGTGCGACGCCGGGTGGTCCAGCTTCGTTCTGGACTCCACTGGCTCCTCTATTCTGTGCTCCAAGCTGTCCTATCTGTTGAAATAAACTCTGAATCAACTCCTCTTGCTTCTTCATCATAGTCTCCATCTCGTCTCTAGTGATAAAGATCGATGGTTGGTTCGCTCCTGAGGAAGCCTCCTAACTTCCTTGTTGTTCACTTCTCTCTGGCCTTGGCCTTCGGCTTGATTGTCTCGTCATAATTTCTCAAACCTAAACTTTCAAACCTTCTCTGAATCTGCTATCAATTGGTAGAACTCCTGATTTCAGATTCTCAGTGAAAGCACCAAAATGTTTGCGCCAAAATTGGTCACAAACACCCAATATCACGAAAGCACCCGTTTACGTACTCAACTCGATAATAATCAATGCAGAACTCAGCAACAATCAATATGGAATTCAGCTCTAAGTAACCAATCACAGTAATTCACAAACAACAATCACAAACACAGGATTTATAGTGGTTCGGCGTTCGCGCCTACGTCCACTTGAAGGTTTTCTCTTTATTGCTTTGCTTGATTAAATCGATTACAACGGATTACAGTTGATAATAGCTTTGAAATCTGAATACAACAGTGATTCTGATGAATAGATTTGAATCCGGCAGAGTCTTGGTGTTCAATGGCAGAAGTTCTCCGAAGATCCCCTTTTCTAAAGGCTTCAGGGTGCTATTTATAGGCGTTGGAGGCCCAGATCTTGCTGAAACTTCGGTAGACCTCTTCTGGCACGTGAGTGGGCCCACGCGACTGACCCCACCAAGTTACGTCTCGATCTGACATCGATTCGAAGTCATTTCGAACCAATCAAGAAATGGTCGAATCGAGCTGAAACTTGGCAGGAACAATCTTTATCTTGTATGGAAGCTACTGTGAAAATTTGGTTGCATTTGGATCAGTGGTTTAGGAGATATGATCGGTTCGAAATGTGGATTCTCGGTTGGCTGTGTGGTTCGAACCAATAGTTTCTAACCCTTGAGTTCGAATCCATGAGTGCACGTGGGTCTGCAGTGACGTGGCGCGTATCTCTCGAATCGATCCTAATTTATCTCCGAATGGACCGCTTCGACTCCGTGAACTATGGGGACTTCATATCGATGGAATGACACGTCATTCAAACCAGCTGACTCGGTGGATTCGAACAAAGGAGTATCCCTGGCTTCGAACGCGACCGATTCGAATCAGGGAGTCCCTATGGGTTCGAACTCGATCGATTCGAACAGGGTCGGTTCGAAGTGACATGGACTCAAAGCTAGAGGGTTTTCTATGGACTCGGACGTACTGGTGAGGATGGATTCGAAGTAAGGGCTTGTATGGATTCGAAGCAAGGATACGAAGGGGCTTTAGTTGGATGGATGCGAAGCTGGGTGACGTCATGGATTCGAAGGACCGGCGGGTACGAAGGAAGGCTTTGGGATGGTTTCGAACCAGATGGGTTCGAACTAGATGGGTTCAAAGCAAAGACAGTGGATGGGTTCGAACTGGATGGTTTCGAGGTAGGGGTATTGGATGGGTTCGAAGGTGATGGTTTCGAACCAGACAATGACTACCTCTCTCAAATTGAATCCATCATATCTTGAGCATACGGACTCGGATTGACCTGAAATTTGAAATGACGACTCCTTCGACCTTTCTTGTCATGTCCTATCAATTTTGGCCCGTTCCGGACTCGGACAAAATTCATCGATATCCATAGCAAAGTGAAGTATAACCAATCTCTGAGACGAACTGTCTTTTGTTTTCGATCAATCTTTTGGTATCACGGCTTTGCCAAAAAGCGGGATAACAAAAGGATAATGATACTTTCATAATGTTTGAAAATATTTATATAACAATTTCAAAATTTAAATTTAATATGAATATAATAAATTAAATATGTTAATTAATTAATGCATATATGCATGTATATGTTATATTATTTTAAAATGTTTAAGATAACATAAGTATACATGTACATATACAAGATAAATTTTGAAATTAATAAATTTTAATAAAAATTGTTTACTTGAATAAATTAGTTAAAGATTAATTATAAATATCATACACATATTATGATATGTGTGTGTTACACTATAAAGGCTATAGTATACACTATAAATGTTATAGTAGATATGTCCAATATAAAATTTATGTTGGAATACTAATTTAAAATTAATTAAAGAGTTAGTTGATTAAAATTAATTAAATAAGATTTAATTAATGATATGTTATACATAAGACTATCATATAAGTAATATGAAATATAAAATTTATATAACAATAAAACTTATATTAGAATATTTGTAACAAGATATAATGACTGCTTCAGCCTAAAAAAATTCAAATTTATGTAACAATAAAACTTTTCAAAAGAAGTGTTTGTTTGTCATAACCTTTCACGAATGAATATGATTGTTGTTCTCCTATAAATACCAGTTATGAATTTTAAGTTACTTTTTCTTCATTTCTTCACTCCTCACTTAAATATTCTCTTACATTTCAAATGCTTTAATAAAACTCTGTGGAAATTCTAAGTGAATCAAACTCTATCATCTCTAGTTTGATTCTCTTCCACTCTCTGTCAAAGATCTCAGTGCTATTCAAAGCTATAGGATCATTTGTAATCAAAAATCGAAAGATTGAAGTGTATTGAGTCTCTCTCTATCAAAGTTTGATGGAAAAAGGTGTGACTGTGGCTCGTAAATCAATTGAGTGTAGCCCGTAAATCAATTACGTGATCTTGTAGCCTGGTTAAATCAAGACAATTTTCTCTGGACTCGGTGACATGAGGGTGTATCTCGTGGCCTTGAAATCGAGGTTGTAATATTTACATTATATTTGAAAAGAAATCTGCATAAGAAATTGTGTGGGACTGGATGTAGGGTAACTTCGAACCAGTACAAAATTCCGGTGTATTCTTTCCTTTACTGCTTTTATTTACTATTTGCATCTATGTCTAATTCTGTGATTGTTTCTGTGTTTGTGAATTACATCTATTTGGATTTAATTTGAAAATGTTTCAAAAAGATTCATAAAATTAATTAAACACTATTCACCCACCCTCTAGCGTTAATTCTGCCTTAAGATCCGTAATCTGCATTTCCTACATCAACTAATGGACATGAGCTTTTGACCTTCATGGATGCCTATTCAGAGTACAATCAAATTGCCATGCACAGCCAAGATCAAGAACATGCCTCGTTTATAACAAAAACTGGCTTATACTGGTATCATCCCTTTATTTTTGGGTTTCAAATGGAGTGCCACATACCAACGGCTTATCAAGAGCATGTTCTCGAAAAAAATTGGTCGGTCTATGTAAGTTTATGTGGACAACATGTTGGCCAAATTCTAGGAGGAGGGGGATGTGAAAAATCTAACCGAAACTTTTGGCATCCTTCGTCAATACAACATGAACCTAAATCCCAAAAAATGGTCTTTCACTGCCCAGTTCCAACAAACTCCCTGGCTACGTTTTGAGAGCCAACGGGATTTAGGCCTACCCCGGTAAGATCCAAGCCATCCAAGACATGTAGGTTCAAAGGACCATGAAGCAAGTACAAAGCTTGAATGGAATGGTTGCAACATTATGTCGGCTTATGTCAAAATCAACCAATCGGTATCTACCTTTCTTCAAACTCAATAAGAATGGGAAAACTTTCACATGGAGTAAAGAATGCGCTAAGGCATCTGAAATACTGAAATAACATCTGGCTACTCTCCCCACTCTCTCCAAACCCGTCAATGGTGAGAATATTTACCTATACTCAGTCATGTCTAACCATGCGATCAACACCGCCCTAATTAAAGAAGACAAGAAGATCCAACGGAAATTTTATTATGTCGATAAGAGATTGACCAACCTAGAGTCTAGGTACTCTAGGTTAGAGAAGCTCGCATTCTTCCTACTCATGGCGGCTCATAAGCTCCAGCCATTTTTTCAGGCTTATCCTATCAAAGTCCTAACTAATCAATCTCTAAAACAAATCCTCAGCCAGCCCAATAGAGTGGGCAGATTGTTGAAATGGTCCATCGAGCTTGGATAGCATTACATTTCTTTCCAACTTCGTAGTTCCATCAAGGTTGTTTCCGACTTTATTATCAAATGTTCAGGGTCAAAAGGTTCAGAAGAAGAAGCAATTACCGATAGACTAGTTTGGTGCCTTTATGCTGATGGAGCGCCAAAGGAGAATGGGCAGGGGCTCACATGGTCCTTATCATGCCTAAAAAGGTTTCACGATCTGCCTCATCTTTAAGGCAACCAACGATGAAGCCGAGTACGAATATATCCTTGCCAGTGTCAACATGGCAAGGGAGCTATGCATGGAATCTATGCATGTTTTCACTGAATCAACTTTGGTTGTCAACCAGAATGGCAAACACTTCTAGGTATATATTAAAACACTGGTTTTTATATCTTGTCGACGCCAAAAGGATCATCAATACCTTCATAGAATTAAGACTGGAACAGATACTAAGGGAACAAAACATCAAGGCCGACTAACTGGCTAAAGCAGTAAGAAACCCCAAAGAATACCTACACTTGGGTCCCACTAAAAATCCATAATGCCTCTTGCCATTAGTAGGCGACAACAACGATGAATATAGATGCATACTCTATGGATGACTGGATGACGCCCCTGGTCAGATATTTAGTAAACTAATTGCAAGAAGCCAAAAAGACTCTTTATCGAGCCCTACTTTACACGATCGTGAATGAAAGGCCCTATAATGTGGGCATTCCACACCACTCCAGTGGTGTGTGTCTAGAAAGAAGGCCATCTAGATCCTGGAAGAACTACATGAAGGATCCTATGGAGACCTAACTAGGGGGAAAATCCAAGTAAAGAAGGCTGCTCGGTAGGGCTACTATTGGCCTACTATAACCAATGATTCCATGAAGTATGTAAAAAAAATAAGACCAATGCCAACGGTTTTCCAAGATCCCTAGAGCCTTGCTTACCAACCTCGCCTCGATAGTCTTCCCATGGTCGTTCGACACTTGGAGAATTGACCTATTAGGCCAGCTACCATATGCCAAGCGAGATTACGATAACGTTATAGTTGCAATCGATTACTTCATTAAATGGGTGGAATCTTCCCCCCAAATACTAAACTTAATAGTAAAGAACAATGTCAACCAAGAAGATCCTTATCGATAACAGCACTCAATTTGAAAGCAGTCGCTTCCAAAAAATTTGCAGAAGAAACAAAATCAGAAAATGCTTCTCTTCCATCACCCATCTAAAGGCCAATGGATAGGTGGTAGCCAACAAAAAACCATCAAGACCACTCTCAAAAGCGTTTTACAAAAGCTAAAGGGAACTAAATCAAAGAACTACCACCGGTCCTTCGGTCCTATCGTACTTCCAACCGCACATTAACTGACTAAACCCCATTTTCTTTGCCCTATGGGTATAAAGCCATGTCACATATCAAAGTTGACATCCCATAACCTTGATATCAAACTTTCAAGACCAAATAAAATAATGAGTTGTTCAAGCAGGGGCTCAACGCTATAGAAAAACGAAGGGTTGAGCCTGAGCTCCACATTGAAGCATAAAAGAGGAAGATCACTAAATGTTACAACTCAAGAGTAAAACTTAATCATTTTATTATCAGTGACCTTGTCCTGCGTTGGGTGTTCGATAAGATAATCAAAGGGGTCCATGCTCGAAATGGGAAGGACCTTACGTCATCCAAGAAGTCCTAAAGAATGGTGCTTACTAACTCTCTCACTTGCAAGGGGAAATCATCCTCTGCTCTTGGAACCTTGTTCACCTTCGAGCTTACCACATATAAGAATTGGTTATGATTATAAGGCTATGTAAACTTTTATTTTGACAAATACACCAAAGATTCCAAGAGTCCACTGTCCAGCACTCGACCATCTATCTGTGAGGGTGAATTACTAAGCATTCAATTCCTTATGGAGGACCATTGACCTCTTCCGAAAGGTGTGTAGCAAGCCATGCTTCCTGCCTGCTGCGAGACTATCCAATGAAGGATGAGTTTTTATGCGCCCATTTGCCTTGTTAGGGACCACCGACCCATGTTCCCAAGTGCATAGTGAGCTATGTTCCTTGCTTGACAAACGACTATCCACGAAGGAGAATTGCCAAGCATTCATTTCCATGTTGGTGGCCACCGACCTCTAATGCAAGACGCATAGTGAGTCATGCTCCTCGCCTGCCTCCAGGCTATCCAATAAAGGATGTGTTTTCATATGCTCATTTGCCTTGTTGTAGACCAATGACCTACGCCGCCTAGTGCATAGCGAGCCATGCTCCTCGCTTGTTGACCAACTATCCACGAGAGTGAAGTACTGAGCATTCATTTCCTTATTGGGGAATGTATACCTCTCCTGCAAGGTGCATAATGATCCATGCTCCTTGCATTCCAACAGTTTATCCAATAAAGGATGAATTTTTATGAGCTCATTTGCCTTATTAGGGCAACATAACTCTGCCGTAAGGTGTGTAGCGATCCATTCACCGGTATCGTTAAGTGCCAATTGAGCCAAGCTCCTCGCTTCCTGGCCAACTATCCATGAGGGTGAATTACCATGCATTCATCTAATCGGGGACCGCCATTCTTAGTGCACCTAAGACAATTCCAAGAAGATCTCAGTTTGATCTAGGATCGACAATTAAGCTTGATGCTCAAACAGCGGCCTTAGAGCCTCAGCGATAAGATTGGATAATTTAGTAAAAGATATACAGGAACAGGCCACAATCGGCGTCCACCACCTAAATCGGCATCTACCATCCAAAATACAAGCACTGACATAAGAAGATACCAAATTACTTAAGATATACCATGTCAGCTAAGCAAACAAAGACACATTCAACACTTGAAATTTTGATAAAAGTAAATACATTCATATCCAAAAGTATGGGAAAACATAGGCTACCCCGATAGGCTCATAGGAGGGGACAAAAATATCTACAAGAATGGATCCTCAAAGGGCTGATGTAAGGAGTCAATTTGCTTCTAGGTTAAGATGACTAGCAAAATTTTCCTAGTAGCATCCATCTCCTCTACGACCTCATCCCATGTCACCCTAAGCCATTTGGCATCTAGATGGCTCATAGAAATTGGCAGCCTATAGTTCTTCATAAATAGTGCTTGGATCATGTAAGTTAGCCAATTCTGCCACTGGTCCTCATTCTCTTTAAACAGTCTCCACATCAACAGTGGGTTACATTCTATAGCATGACCAACAAGGTGTAACATTCTACCTTTAGACCTATATTACCTAAGAATATTGGAAGTAATATTGTTGAGTAATACGGAGAATAAGGATGGTTAAGAGCGACCATCCGTATTTATTCCTTTGGGCTAATAATGTCACGCTTTACCTTTTTATTCTAAAATATTACATGTGTGAATAGTCTCGGCACATAGAAATAGACATATTGGCTCAAAAATAGAATCAAAATAATAATATACAATATAGAACACAAAATCAGATAACACAACAGAAATCATAATACATACCAAATTATACACGGCTTATTCTAGTCTCAAAAATACATGATATCTAGAGTTACTATCTCTTATTAACTATACATGAAATAAGGGTCGATATAAAAATGTACATATGACATATCTATGATTGATACCACCCAAAAGCTAGCTTAAATCCCTAGTTACTGTGTCCATGTACCTGATAAGCCTCGGTTTGACCCGAACATTATAAGAAAATAATATCCGGATAAGCTTATCTCTAAATATCAAAGGGTTAGATCTTAATAACAAAGATACTAATTGGATATTAATAAATACATTCTTACATTCAATCTATAGCATACAAAGGATCTAACAATAGATATACCACAAAATATTCACCATGCCACAGAAGCCATCTCATGCTCAATAACGACAATCATCACAAAATACAGTGAATAACAATTCTCAAAATTCATGAAATATTAGCATAAAAGCTAGTATATTACAAGTAATATAATATGCAGCATAAAAAAGTGAGAATTCCAAAGCATAAGACTACATATAAGCAAGTCAAATCATGTGACCGCATGGAAGTGAGTCAAAATTAGAAGATTGCATAAAAGAAAGTCAAACTCCATAGACTACATGAAAGTGAGTCAAAAACCAAAGGCTGCATGAAAGAAAGCCAAAAGCATAGACTGTATGAAAGCAAGTCAAATTAAAAGACGAGCACGAAGCAAGTCGGAAAAATAACTGATCCTATATATATATATATGTGTGTGTGTGTGTGTGTGTGTGTGTGTGTGTGTGTGTGTGTATGTATGTATGTATGTATTTATAAGGGAATTCTTAGTGCGAATTTCTCTCTTCCAAGGAAAGACTTATAAGAAAAGCTCCAGGAGTTCAAGAAGGAATAAAACCGCTAAACCCCTACAGTCGATATACTTGATACTCATAGCATACGTTCGATCTACTAATGTACTTTTGAGGTGTCGCGTCTAATAAAAAGTAATGTGGGTGGTATGACATCGAATATATAGCCTGAGGTACTGACTACTGACCTTTATGATATAGGGCTAGAAACTAAAATATACCATGACTGGGGATGTGATCCTTTAGTCAGCTGTTAGGGCTTACAACTAGCCTATAAGGTCAAGCGAAGGAATGCTCTAATGAATATGGCAAACTATAGACATGGAATGCTTTCCCAAGATACTATTTAATCAAAAAGTGTTATATACTTCACAAATAGTAATCAAATGAATATCGTTCGAATAGCCCATACTATCCGGCGTTATTTCAATGTTTGATAGAAGTTATTAAATTCCACTACTCAAATATTCTATACAACAAGTCGTATAATTAATCAATCAAATGATAACTAATGTACCATAACAACTTATTATTAGTACACTGTTTTAAATATATTTCTCATTTCGTAGAAAAACAAAATAATTAGCTTGAAAGGTAGCTTGCACAAAAATTCATCAAAAGTCATGAAGATATCCGAACAGAAATAATTACATACAAAGGATATGAATTTACATTACAAAAGTATTGGACAATATCTAAATTCTTCATAGACTTAGCTCTTCATTTAAATCCATACCTTTTATTACTCGACTATATATATATCCTTATTAATATAGTAAGCTATAAAATCTAAATCAAACTCCAAAGTGAATATTTCTTAATATATATATATAGTTGTATAAAATTCTCTAAAAAAGATACTTTAGCATGAAAGCTTAATGATAAAATCATATAAAGATATGAATATTTATTATAAAGCATTTACGTATATCCTAAAATATAGGAATTAATCGTTATACTAAATCAATACAGAACATTTCCTTTTAAAAAGGAGTTTGGTTACATATACATTTAAATATACATATAGACATGCATATACATGCATGCATGCATACATACAAACATATTTATTGATTTATATGTCATACTTGAAAACTCTTCCTCTAAATCCATAAATTTCTTTCTTTAGAAGTGTAACAACCCATAAAATTTTATTAATTTTTAATTGGTTTTATAACGTAATTAATTTGGATTTTTGAGAAATTTTAAATAATAATATTTTGAAATAAAAATTTATATTTGGATTACGTATAATTAAATATAGCTAATGGTAAAATTTTAATTTATTTTTTCAAAGTTTATTTCATTGTTAAATTCTATTAAATTCAAGTCAGTTAAAAATTGTTGATAGTAAAATATTTTCCAAACCTAAATATTTTACATAGAAAATTTCTAAATCCTTTTCTAAGTGAAATGGCATCTTTCGTTTTTCAAAATCTTGACTTCTATTGATCCGTTTATCTTGATTCTGGGAAAATAACAGCATTTCTGGTACCGATTATCGACTTTTGATCGGATGATCGTACCACAGATATCTGTATATCGTTTTGATCGTCTCGTCGTGCTGATTTCAACAATATATTTACTTCTTTATTTTGAGATTCGGGACGTGACGGAAATAATAAACTGTCTGTTGTAACGTTACCCTAATTTGTGACTTAACTTTTCCTTTACGTTTCAAATTTGAAACGTGTTATCCAATCAGCAATTAAACAATTAATTGCTCAAAGTTTTATTTCTTTAAATTTCTAGCTGGATTACTGGGTGACCCTTGTTATTACTTTGGTTACTTTTAAGTATATATTCGTTTCTAATTTTCCTTTGCGTTTTCTTTCGGTTTTGAATTTGAAACTTGCAGACCAAACAACAAAGCAAAATTGCTTTATTTAATTTTCAATGAAATTAGTGTGTATGACCGTTGATATTTCAATGATTCCTTTCTTATAAATATTCATTGCCTTTTTCTTTTGCTCTGGATTCATTCACAAATTTTGTTCTTCCCTATTTTTTTTCTTTTCTTTTCCTTCTTCTGTAGCTTCCCAAAGGTACACCGTGATTCCTTGTTCTCCACAACAACTCGCTCCATCATCCCCTCTCCAGATCTCGACTCCACCACAGCGCGCAACACAAGGCACGCTCCCCTCCCCTCCGATCACGCCCCACGTCCAACTCCGCACTGCCCTTCCAGAGCGCGCACCCCACCACTTCTCTCACCCGCCTCGTCACCCGATTCCGCCTTCGTAAGCCATCAGCCCAACCTCCACGTGAATGGCTACCTGTCTTCACCCTCGGCCTCGTCTTCTATCTCAAATCCACCATCAGCTTCGAGCCATGGGGCAGCAGCACCCTTGTTTGCGTAAGGTATATAGTTGTGATGTTGTGTGTGTTGCGGTCTGGGTGTTTAGTAAAGGGAGGAGCTTGTTGTAGTGTGCAGAGGCTTGTAAGTTGTGGATGTGAAGTGTTATGAGCAGCAAGGAAGTCGAGTGGATGGTTTTTCTGAGGTAGTGAGCAAGAAGAGTTGTAAGGAAGGGGTTTGTGTTGTTGTAGAGGATGGTGTGTGTGATGATTTTGTGACAGAGGGTAGTTTGGTGGAGTTTGGTAATTGGTGTTGCGATTTGATGGGGTGTTGCGATCGCGGTGGTTCGAAATAATAGGCAGGTTGTTTGAATTGATGCTGTGATACAGTGAGAGATGTGGTTTATTGTATAAGACTGTGAACTGCTGCTGGAGTTTGTAATATATGAGGAGGCAAGGAATGGATGAAGTGAGTGGATGAGCATGGAGTAGATTAGTATGTTATGTAACAGCACAGTGATTAGAATGGGAGATGATGGGTGATTGGTACTTGTAGATGATGAAAAGATGATGAACCGAAGTGTACTGGGATTGAGGTATATTGAGTTGTAGGCTGTGGAAATGACTGTGGAGTTTGGGATGAGCAGGCCTGAGTTGTGAAGTGGCGTGGCACCGTGTTGCGGTAGTATTGTATGTAAGTGACGTTTTTTTATGGTAGTGATAGTGGAAAGATGATGCGCTGCTTCGATTGGTGGTGCTGTATGAAGAGGTGTGAAGTTTTGTTGGATGTAATGTAGCAGCAGATGATGTAGCAGTAGGGAAGTGCTTGGGGTATTTGACTGGAGCTTGGAGATGATTGGCGTAATGTTTATCAGCGTGGCAGCAAGTTGTCAGGAGTACATAAGGGTATGTGAATGATTGTGGTTGACAGAAAATGAGTATGTGCAGGAAGGAGGTGAGGCAGTGTGCACTATGTTTAGTTGGTTGGATGTGGTCGGTTGAATAAGAAGCCAATGGGAACAACTGAATAAGTGGTGGACGGGGATGTGGTCAGTTGAAGATGGTTGTCTGTAGTTGCTAGATGATAGGTTAGTGGTGATTGCTTGTGATTTAGAAGTGGATGTTATGATATACAGAGTTTGGTAGTGAGTGGAAGTGAAAGGGGATGTATGGTCAGGTTTTGTTGTGTGTATGGGTGCTGTTTGATGTAGTATGGCTAGAGAAGAGATTTGATCATCTTTTTTCGTCGAACTCGAGTACATCGTGCCTTGCCTCGCTTCGAAAATTCGTGTTTGGATCCACAATTTGCTTCCGTTCCCATCGTCTATCTTCTCTAGCCTCGAAAGGTGAGCAATCACTCACGATTAACATATTTTTATTCATTAAATTTGATTTCAATTGAAACGACAATTGAAATATGATGTTGTAGTTATATAAATTTGTTATATATGCTATTATCTGTAACTGTTCACCTGCGGGATATGACACCATATCCTGTTGTTTATATTGTATTGTTATTGATGATATATGCCTGTTATTTTATTGTATTTTCTGTTATCACTCTGCAAGTTCCCTGTAGTTTAGAAATCACTATGGGTTGAAATGATACGTATCCGAACAGACTTTAGAATAGGAGAAAATCGTTATGGGTTGAAATGATAAACCCAAGCGATTTTCATTTAATTGAATTTGGGATTACGGGTTGAAATGATATCCACCCGTATATATCTAGTATACGGATTGAAATGATAAATATCCGTAGCACTTGACTATATGATAGGAAATATATACAGACACCGTTGGTCCATATAAATATTTTGAAAATAATTTCTATAATTTTGGAAAGAAATATATGGTTTAATAAATTTGATTCTTAAGATATTATATAAATGAAAATTGTATATATAGATTTAGTAGTAATATTTGATTTAAATTAGATTGATTTAATACATATAATATGGTCAAGTATTTATGCAAATCTATATTTCAAATAGATTCTGTTGTAATAAATTGAATAATCAAGATTGGGAGATAAATTTGGGTTTATAAAAATGGTATTTAAATAAGGATTTATTTAATTAAATCGATTTGAAATTTTTGAATGGGAAATTTAATGGGTGTGATTTTATAACTGGATTTTTGATTTAAGTGATTTAATGAATATTTCATGTTTAAATAAATTAAAGAAAAACATGGAGTAAAATGTAATTTAAGGTTACTTAAATGATATTGAATTTAATAAGGGAGTATTTCAAGACTAAATAATAATGAGGTTAAATCGAGATCTATATGAAACTGTTATATAGAACATTTAAATATTAAAGCCTTGAACTATATTGGAATTTAAATGGTTTATGTTGAGATTCGGATCTGTATTTGAAATCAACGTAGTTGAATTTGTTATTTAGCAACTAAATTGAATTAAAATGAAAATTTAAGTTGAACTAAATTTGAATTTATTATTTAGAAAACTAAATTGAATGAAAATTTAGATGAAACGTTGAATACTTAAAGTTTTGAAATATATGGAAACATAAAGGGGTATTTGTGATTATAAATCCGAATTTGAGAACGATAAAATTTAAGTGGTTATTTTAGAAATTGAGTTGAATTTAAATTGATAAATTGAGATTGAATTTAATTTGAATGGGAAGGTCGGGTTGATGTTGGAACGATTTGTTAAGTTGAGGAAATTGAAAATACTTTACTGTACAAATTATTTAATATGTATAAATACTATTTTGGGAAATATAGAGATATTTGAAGTGAAAATGAGATTTGATTTTGAAGTATAAATTAAGCTGAAATGACCACGATGTTATAGTTTATATTTCTACCTTGTAGAAAGTTCCATGGACCCTTAGAGGATGGTTATCCCAAACATCATTTAAGTTATTTGTATTTCAGTTGATATTTCACTTGAGTTGGATTTATTGATATAAGAATGTTAATCCTGACTCGAGTGTTTTATGTTTTTCTTTACGCTCGGGTCAGACTGAGTGATATAGCATTTGAGACTCACCTTTGGAGTTCAGAGCTTCATTTGGAAATCCAACTATCGATTCAGATTCCAGCCTTTCCAGTTGATTGGTTCAGAAAAGTCATATGTTGCATTGGAGACTTCACTGCATTTGAACTATTCGGTTGTATTTTTCTAACTCTGATGTATATAGTAGCTTCATGAACTACTATTCTTTATCTATTTCGCTGCATTATATTACTCTGTGATCTGTGATTGATTTATTTATTGTATATTTAAAGTTTTGCCAAATTTTAAATTAACAATTCGGTATTTTGAATTATTCAAGTCGGATATGTATGGTTTTATTGTCGATTTGAATGGTCCAAAATAGTGGGTCGTTACAGTTGGTATCAGAGCTTTGGCTCTAGGCAAAACTTAGCATATATGGTAAATTTATTTACAGAATCACTTTCGCTCGAGTTGAATCTCTTCCTTTTGACTCGATTTCCTTTGAATTTCGGAACCAAATTTTGGAATGTCCCTCGGTTCCGAAATTCATTCTTTCTCTCCCTATTTATATTCGTTTGATTCTGGAGTATCCCATAACTCCATTGAATGATTTGTAAAGGAAGTGAAAACTCCTTTTCAATTGGCATTGATTCACCGAAGATTTCGGTATCCTCGGTTTACGATGTTGCTATATCTTGTTATGTCGAATTCTATATCTCTGGCGATCGAATGTCGAATTGCCTCAAAATTCTACATCGATCTAATTTTGGAATCACGGTTGACCGGTAAAGGTCGCCCGCGATTTATAGAAGTATATCCATCTTCTATTTTGTAATTTAATTATCGCATCTTCGATCGAGTCTATCTTCGAATCAGAATTCTATTGATTTGAGTTCCTCTAATTCAAATCTCTATCTTTGTTTTGAAATCCATTCTTGAATCATCCTTTGAAAATCGGGTTTTGTTTGTATTTTTGAAATTGTTTATACCGAAATTTTATAACTATGATTTTTTATATATATATAAAAGTGAAAATGTTTTCGATAAGGATTATAAACCTATATATATAAAGCAAATAAGAAATGTTATTCTATATAAAAAGGTTTTGAAAGGATTTGAAATTTTGAAAAATCATAAGAAATTGATTTATAATAAAATGATTTATAACTGTAGAGTTAAATTTGAAATTCGAGATTTGAATTCCGGTATTTTGAAATTGGTTTTAAGATTTTGGAAAATATATAAAAATAATACGATTTAAAAGTATTTTTCCGAATAAGAAATGTTTCAAATGAGTTCAAATGAATTCCAATAATTTTGAGGAAATTTCAAGGAAGTTTTCAAGAAAATAGAAGTCCAGAACTCACTTATGTCGCTGGAAAATAATTTCGGTGATGAGTGCACGCATCATCGACATTGATTTTCGAGTTTCAGAATGGGGGAGAGGCCACTTTAATAACTTCACTATGCAAGTGATTTTGTAAACCCGTTTTTGATTTCAAATTCCGAAGTATAATTTGATATTTTAGAAAGATATAAGTATATATTTGAAACAATTTAAAATGAGACCGGTGTTCAGTCCTCGAGTTTCGGATTTAATAATTGATTTATTGATTTATTGTTGATTTTCAACTCTTGAATTGAAAATTTGATTTCCCTAACTATTTTGAATGTTCGAACACTTCCAAATCGAGATTAAATTTTCAAAGCTAAGATAAAGAATATAAATTTAGTTTTGAAATGTTTTGAAAAAAAAAATAGTTGAATAATGGTTTTCAGAAAGGTAAATTGGATATTTCACAAAGAAATAGATAGTTTAAAAGTTTTAAAAAATAGGGATAATTATAAATTTGGAAACCATTTTGAGTATAATTGATTTTGGAAAAATATTTGGTTTTGAAATTAAATTGGAATTAAAAACCAGTACTTATATGGTGATTTTTGGAAATGAATTTGTTTGACTTGAATTATTTTAATTTGGAAAATGGGATAATTTTCTAAACCTATTATTTTGGGAACTTTGAAATTTAGATATTTAATTTGGAATAAAATTTGGTGAAATCATATATGATTTTGAAACTGAATTGATATTGAAGTGATTTGAAATTTGAGAACCTTATATTATTAAGCACTTGATTTGGGAGTGGTCGAACTTATATAAAATGGATTGTATAAGTATGAAGTTGATTTGGAATCTATTGATTTGAAAGGTACTCAATTTGGAAAGAGATTTTATATAATCGAAGTATATATAAGTATGATTTGATGTACTATTGATTTGGAAAGTATTCCATTTGGGAAAAATGGAATCCTATATATATGGACTTTATATAAGTACGATATTTGAAAGTGATTTGAAAAGGTACTGTATGATATATATTTTCGAAGTAAAGATATGGAAAGTGCCTTATGCTTGATATCCGCTTTGTGGCCACATCGTGGATTCATTCTATCGATATTATTCTCTCTGATTTTTGGTTTTTCGGATGTAATACTCGAGTGTTCCCACCGTGCTTTAACCCATGGTTTTTTTTCTCTCGCGACTGCATAGCGCAATTGCCTGGCTGAGTCTGGCCTAGGGGTGCGGATTGTTTCCTGGGGGATCCAGGCGTAACCATTGTGTATCCTGCAATCTGTGTAGGTCGTGAATAGTAGCGAAACTGCCTGGCCGAGACAGCCTAGGATTACGGATTGTTTCCTGGGGGACCCAGGCGTAACCATTGTGTATCTTGCACTCTACTAGTCATCATGGCGTAACTCGCAGGGCTGAGAAAGCTTACGGATACGGATTGTTTCCTGGGGGATCCAGGCGTAACCATTGTGTATCTGCGAACCATGGTCATACAAAGGTTTTGGTTTGGTTGTTTTGTTTGGATTGTACTTTCCATATCTATTTTAAAGGTTTTTCAAGTATTTTCACTGGGTGTTGAAACAAGTCTACTAAGTACATGAAGAATTCTAGCTTTGTGCCTGATCAACGCATGGCCAGAGTCCGCAAGAACGAGGATAAACTTGTTGAAACATCGAGTTATAAAAGTATTTTCGAAAGGAAAATCTATTTCGATATAATAGTATTTTATTATAAAAGTATTTTTCCCAACAAAGAAATTTTGTGTTAATATTTGAGATTGAAACTCTTATGGTTTGAAATTTACGATTCGTGCCCGATTCTATTCTTTGAATCTACCTTATCTTCTCAGCTTTAGTTGTTCACCTATATTCCGCTTCCAGAATCTACCTTCCTTTCCTTTTTGAATATAATCTTTTAAATATTGCTTATCTGTATACTACATTGGTTAATAGAAAATTTTAGTGGTATAAATATTTTTGAAGTTATTAGTTAAATAAAACATATTTAAAGAAAATGATTATTAATTTATTGATAATATTTGAAAAGTATCTTGAGATAAATTAAACTTTTCATGAGTTATGGATTTAATGTTTTCAAATAGCTTCTTTAAATATAACTAATGATGTAAATAATTGTTTTCAAATAGTTTTCATATACTTATAAATGTGTTATTTAAACATATAAATGGTATTTATAAAGAAAGCAAGAAGTTTTACAAATGGGTTTTGAAAAGTATGAATATCTCAAGTAAAATTTATATAGTTAAATCAAATTATTTACCCTTGACTTTCAATCTACCTTTATTCCTAGTTGTTCTATTCTCCTACCTTCTTCCTTTTCGGGGACGAAAAGTTTTGAGTGGGGGAGAGTGTAAAACGGCCCATAAAATTTTATTAATTTTTAATTGGTTTTATAACGTAATTAATTTGGATTTTTGAGAAATTTTAAATAATAATATTTTGAAATAAAAATTTTATATTTGGATTACGTATAATTAAAAATAGCTAATGGTAAATTTTTAATTTATTTTATCAAAGTTTATTTCATTGTTAAATTCTATTAAATTCAAGTCAGTTAAAAATTGTTGATAGTAAAAAATTTCCAAACCTAAATATTTTACATAGAAAATTTCTAAATCCTTTTCTAAGTGAAACGACATCTTTCGTTTTTCAAAATCTTGACTTCTATTGATCCGTTTAACTAAATTCTAGGAAAATAACAGCATTTCTGGTACCGATTATCGGCTTTTGATCGGATGATCGTACCACAGATATCTGTATATCGTTTTGATCGTCTCGTCGTGCTGATTTCAACAATATATTTACTTCTTTATTTTGAGATTCGGGACGTGACGGAAATAATAAACTGTCTGTTGTAACGGTACCCTAATTTGTGACTTAACTTTTCCTTTACGTTTCAAATTTGGAACGTGCTATCCAATCAGCAATTAAACAATTAATTGCTCAAAGTTTTATTTCTTTAAATTTCTAGCTGGATTACTGGGTGACCCTTATTATTACTTTCGTTACTTTTTAAGTATATATTCGTTTCTAATTTTCCTTTGCGTTTTCTTTCGGTTTCGAATTTGAAACTTGCAGACCAAACAACAAAGCAAAATTGCTTTATTTAATTTTCAGCGAAATTAGTGTGTGTGACCGTTGATATTTCAGTGATTCCTTTCTTATAAATATTCATTGCCTTTTTCTTTTTCTCTGGATTCATTCACAATTTTTGTTCTTCCCCATTTTTTTTTCTTTTCTTTTCCTTCTTCTGTAGCTTCCCAAAGGTACATCGTGATTCCTTATTCTCCGCAACAACTCGCTCCATCATCCCCTCTCCAGATCTCGACTCCACCACAGCGCGCAACACAAGGCACGCTCCCCTCCCCTCCGATCACGCCCCACGTCCAACTCCGCCCTGCCCTTCCAGAGCGCGCACCCCACCACTTCTCTCACCCGCCTCGTCACCCGATTCCGCCTTCTTAAGCCATCAGCCCAACCTCCACATGAATGGCCACCTGTCTTCACCCTCGGCCTCGTCTTCTATCTCAAATCCACCTTCAGCTTCGAGCCATGGGGCAGCAGCACCCTTGTTTGCGTAAGGTATATAGTTGTGATGTTGTGTGTGTTGCGGTCTGGGTGTTTAGTAAAGGGAGGAGCTTGTTGTAGTGTGCAGAGGCTTGTAAGTTGTGGATGTGAAGTGTTATGAGCAGCAAGGAAGTCGAGTGGATGGTTTTTCTGAGGCAGTGAGCAAGAAGAGTTGCAAGGAAGGGGTTTGTGGTGTTGTAGAGGATGGTGTGTGTGATGATTTTGTGACAGAGGGTAGTTTTGTGGAGTTTGGTAATTGGTGTTGCGATTTGATGGGGTGTTGCGAATGCGGTGGTTCGAAATAATAGGCAGGTTGTTTGAATTGATGTTGTGGTACAGTGAGAGATGTGGTTTATTGTATAAGACTGTGAACTGCTGCTGGAGTTTCTAATATATGAGGAGGCAAGGAATAGATGAAGTGAGTGGATGAGCATGGAGTAGATAAGTATGTTATGTAACAGCACAGTGATTAGATTGGGAGATGATGGGTGATTGGTACTTGTAGATGATGAAAAGATGATGAACCGAAGTGTACTGGGATTGAGGTATATTGAGTTGTAGGCTGTGGAAATGACTGTGGAGTTTGGGATGAGCAGGCCTGAGTTGTGAAGTGGCGTGGCACCGTGTTGCGGTAGTATTGTATGTAAGTGACGTTTTTTTTATGGTAGTGATAGTGGAAAGATGATGCGCTGCTTCGATTGGTGGTGCTGTATGAAGAGGTGTGAAGTTTTGTTGGATGTAATGTAGCAGCAGATGATGTAGCAGTAGGGAAGTGCTTGGGGTATTTGACTGGAGCTTGGAGATGATTAGCGTAATGTTTATCAGCGTGGCAGCAAGTTGTCAGGAGTATATAAGGGTATGTGAATGATTGTGGTTGACAGAAAATGAGTATGTGCAGGAAGGAGGTGAGGCAGTGTGCACTATGTTTAGTTGGTTGGATGTGGTCGGTTGAATAAGAAGCCAATGGGAACAACTGAATAAGTGGTGGACGGGGATGTGGTCAGTTGAAGATGGTTGTTTGTAGTTGCTAGATGATAGGTTAGTGGTGATTGCTTGTGATTTAGAAGTGGATGTTGTGATATACAGAGTTAGGTAGTGAGTGGAAGTGAAAGGGGATGTATGGTCAGGTTTTGTTGTGTGTATGGGTGCTGTTTGATGTGGTATGGCTAGAGAAGAGATTTGATCAGCTTTGTTCGTCGAACTCGAGTACATCGTGCCTTGCCTCGCTTCGAAAATTCGTGTTTGGATCCACAATTTGCTTCCGTTCCCATCGTCTATCTTCTCTAGCCTCGAAAGGTGAGCAATCACTCACGATTAACATATTTTTATTCATTAAATTTGATTTCAATTGAAACGACAATTGAAATATGCTGCTGTAGTTATTTAAATTTGTTATATATGCTATTATCTGTAACTGTTCACCTGCGGGATATGACACCATATCCTGTTGTTTATATTATATTGTTATTGATGATATATGCCTTTTTTTATTGTATTTTCTGTTATCACTCTGCAAGTTCCTTGTAGTTTAGAAATCACTATGGGTTGAAATGATACATATCCGAACAGACTTTAGAATAGGAGAAAATTGTTATGGGTTGAAATGATAAACCCAAGCGATTTTCATTTAATTGAATTTGGGATTACGGGTTGAAATGATATGCACCCGTATATATTTAGTATACAGATTGAAATGATAAATATCCGTAGCACTTGACTATATGATAGGAAATATATACAGACACCATTGGTCCATATAAATATTTTGAAAATAATTTCTATAATTTTGGAAAGAAATATATGGTTTAATAAATTTGATTCTTAAGATATTATATAAATGAAAATTGTATATATAGATTTAGTAGTAATATTTGATTTAAATTCGATTGATTTAATACATATAATATGGTTAAGTATTTATGTAAATCTATATTTCAAATAGATTTCTGTTGTAATAAATTGAATAATCAAGATTGGGAGATAAATTTGGGTCTATAAAAATGGTATTTAAATAAGGATTTATTTAATTAAATCGATTTGAAATTTTTGAATGGGAAATTTAATGGGTGTGATTTAATGAATATTTCACGTTTAAATAAATTAAAGAAAACATGGAGTAAAATGTAATTTAAGGTTACTTAAATGACATTGAATTTAATAAAGGAGTATTTCAAGACTAAATAATAATGAGGTTAAATCGAGATCTATATGAAAGTGTTATATAGAACATTTAAATATTAAAGCCTTGAACTATATTGGAATTTAAATGGTTTATGTTGAGATTCGGATCTGTATTTGAAATCAACGTAGTTGAGTTTGTTATTTAGCAACTAAATTAAATTAAAATGAAAATTTAGGTTGAACTAAATTTGAATTTATTATTTAGAAAACTAAATTGAATGAAAATTTAGATGAAACGTTGAATACTTAAAGTTTTGAAATATATGGAAATATAAAGGGGTATTTGTGATTATAAATCCGAATTTGAGATCGGTAAAATTTAAGTGGTTATTTTAGAAATTGAGTTGAATTTAAATTGATAAATTGAGATTGACTTTAATTTGAATGGGAAGGTCAGGTTGATGTTGGAACGATTTGTTAAGTTGAGGAAATTGAAAATACTTTACTGTATAAATTATTTAATATGTATAAAAACTATTTTGGGAAATATAGAGATATTTGAAGTGAAAATGAGATTTAATTTTGAAGTATAAATTAATCTGAAATGACCGCGGTGTTATAGTGTATATTTCTACCTTGTAGAAAGTTCCATGGACCCTTAGAGGATGGTTATCCCAAACATCATTTAAGTTATTTGTATTCCAGTTGATATTTCACTTGAGTTGGATTTATTGATATAAGAATGTTAATCCTGACTCGAGTGTTTTATGTTTTTCTTTACGCTCGGGTCAGACTGAGTGATATAGCATTTGAGACTCACCTTTGGAGTTCGGAGCTTCATTTGGAAATCCAACTATCGATTCAGATTCCAGCCTTTCCAGTTGATTGGTTCAGAAAAGTCATATGTTGCATTGGAAACTTCACTGCATTTGAACTATTCGGTTGTATTTTTCTAACTCTGATGTATATAGTAGCTTCATGAACTACTATTCTTTATCTATTCCGCTGCATTATATTACTTTGTGATCTGTGATTGATTTATTTACTGTATATTTTAAGTTTTGCCAAATTTTAAATTAACAATTCGGTATTTTGAATAATTCAAGTCGGATATGTATGGTTTTATTATCGATTTGAATGGTCCAAAATAGCGGGTCGTTACAAGAATTTATAAAATGCTCCATCTTCTTTAAACTGAAGGTTTAAAAGATGAAAATATCAATATGATTTTATATAAGATTTTAAAGGATTTTTAAAACCACAATATATTATATATTTTACTTTTATGAATTTCATCCTTTAAAATCTACTTATGATATATTTCTATAAAATCATATATGTACTAATATATTTTTATTTCATCAAATCAATATGTTAAATGAAATTGGATAGATATATATAAAACGATCAGAATTCAGAAAAGCATAAAGTTGGAACAAAATCAAAAATTAGAACTACTCAACTAAAGCCTCAAATCTTGCCCAACATACTCAATTCAACTTAAACCCATTCAACAGCTGCATGCATATCTAACAATCATCTAGATCATCCTAAGATCACTACAAAAGAGATTACATGCAACTTTCCATTTTTTTTATGTTTATTTTCAACAAGGTTTTAACATGGAAAACAACCAATTTAACACTTATATATGATCATAAAATTAACCCCAATTCATGTTTTAGCATGCAATGATAATTCAATCAAATCGACAACTAAAAATCTCAACCAAAAGACATACAACGCATGTAATGCAATCAGAGATACAATTATGGGTTAAAAATAACTCACCTTAAGTAATTTCTTACCTAAGCTGCATCATCTGTCTCAGTTGCTTAATATGAAGTCGCCAACTATTTGCCACCATACCCATGCCCCAACCATCCATCTCCAATTGTCGTTGATTGACACGTGTCCCTCAGCCATCGTCGTGCTCCAGCTCTAAGCCCAGGTCATGTTCATCCATTCTCGAGCCCCCAGAAGACATGCGGCCACCTCCCTATGTAGCCATCGACAAGTTGCTTATGCCACCAAGCATGATTACTTCGTCCGATGTTTTATTGTTATTTTTTTCTTTTTGAATACGAATTTTGATTTTAGGGATTGAATTGTGGTTAAGGAATTAGGCTCAGCAAAGCAAGAAATGTACTAGGTTAAGGGAATTTGGGAATAAGCAAAAGACGAGTTTGGGTTGCATGGGCTTGGGCTTTGAAGTGTATAAATAATGTGTTATTCTTTTCATTCGTTTTTATGTAAAAATCTTATAATTTATTTAAAAGTATATTTCAATTTAGTTCAAACTGATTTACACTTCATTTTACAATATATATATATATATATATATATATATATATATATAGGTAACTGTACAGTTACATTCAACCCAACACTGTTCAATTTTATTGAATTATTCACTATATTGATATTAAAAATAAATTTATTCATATTCATTAATTTAATAATTTTATTAAGTATCAATAAGACTTTCATTTCACCTATGTATAAAATCATTTACACTGTTAATTATTTTATATTTGATGATAACACTTTATCTAGTCTAATATATATTTTCTAAAAATGATCTATTATTAAATAGAGTTAAATAAAGAAAAGGTGAATTTCAAAATAATAGTTATTATAAAAAAATTGGATATAAACATTTTATTTTAAATAAATTTGTATAATATTATGGCTTCAAAAACCAAGGTTTTTACAGACCTCTCCCTTATGAAAATTGCGTCCTCGCAATTTCTTATAGAGAGACATTGCACACACTTACACGTTTATTCTCTTTCAATTTTACAATCACATTGAAGCACACTTAATTCTCTAAGTAGTTCACACTAGAGCTAATCTTATAGTAAGTTATAAATTTAGATAAACTCATTTATTAACTTTTATTTCTTCGCGTACGTAAAAATTTACTGAAATTTTTTGAAATGTTAGAATTTTCGAAAAAATTAGACAGAGTCTTCTTTGTACGGAGAGTCGTTTGCAATTTTACATATATAATATATACGATATACATCAATTAAATGGTCTAAAACACAATAATATCAATATTTTTAATACTTCTGCAATTTAATCTGAATGCATACCTTTATTTTTAGCATTTACAACAATTACTTAGCTAATAAGCATGCATAAGAGAGCTATTGCCGCCTATTAGTCTAAACATTTTACTAGCACATCTATCCTGAACTCAATTATAAATGTTAGTTTTAAAAAAAGATAATACTAGTATGCATACATCTAATTTAAACACAACATAACACCTTTGCTAAGGTCAATATTCAACATAAATTTCGAAGGTCAAAACACATAATCTGAAAATGGTTGTAAGAAGTAAATTGTGGCATTGTGTCTTAGCTTCTTAAACAACTTCTAAACCATCAAAATGTGAAGTACCACCAAAGTTATAGCATTCTCTTTCAAGATATGAAAATTTGAAATTGATACATAAGTGTAGACCCACTACTATAAATCACGTTTTTGGCCTAGTAAACATAAAAATTTTGCAAAATATTTCAAATAAAAGTTTTTATTTAGGTTTTAAGCTTTCCTGAATGGGCAAAATCATCAAAATTAGACAAATCATTCAAAAGCTGTGAGAAAATAAATTCAGCTTAGTTTTGAGCAATTTACATTTAGGGACTGTGAATAGCTTTGTCATTAATTCATGTTTAAACCTTCAAAAACCTCAAAAAAATATAAAGTTACAAATAACTTGGTTATTTCTCATGCAATTGTTTAATTAACAAAAAATGAATCGGCAAAATCGGATCACTGCATCATAACTTATGATCGTATTAGTTAAAACTTTAATGTTATATTTCTTCTCTTTTTCACAATAATCATAATACTTTTACTTATATATATCATCTTCATTTCAACATCTTCTATAACTTTTAAAACTATTTTCCAAATCGTTCATCGAAAAAATGATATTTATCTTATTTCATTATAAATCAATTTTAATTTATTTTAATAACACAAAAAGCAAAATTTTTATAGATCATCTTTTACTATAAAGGTGAATAAAGGTTTATAAATCTCTTTCTCTTCAAAATAATTTTAAGATTTTAATTTCTCTTAAATCAATTTCTTATCTTGAAAATCTTAATATTGAGTAACTAAAGTTTACTCTAACGATATTAAAATATAAAAAACTTCATAAAAATTGCAAATTTACAAAAATTTCTCTTTTTAGTGGAAATCCAATCATAAAAGCTACAAAAGTACCTTTATTCTTAAGTTTAAACTCAAAACTTCTTTTATTTAAAATCACTTTCTCTATTGAGATTTCAAATTACTTTCACAATTTCGAAACATTTATTATTATAAATTTCTTCTTAAAACATTTTTCTTAAAATTTTCAATTTACTGATATTATAAACTGGAAAATAGGCACAAGGACAAACTAAGAAAAAAAATTAGGCTGAAGGACAACAAATTTGTATTTTAGGCTGAAGGATAATGCTAGTTATAACTAGCATTTTGTATAGTGTAAAACTGAATATAATACTAGATAAAACTAGCACTTTGTATAATGTAAAAGTTGAATATAATGCTAAATATAAATAGCATTTATCCTTCAGCCTAAAAATAAAATTTCATGTCCTTCAGTTCTAAGTTTGTCATTTTCCCTAATTCCCTCTATTATAAATATTTTCCACTTCGAGAAACTCTTTCAATAAAATTTTCCATATTTTCCTAAATAAACATTTGCAAAATAAATAAATCTCATTAACAAAAAGATTCTTTTTCATTTATCAATATAAGTGAACTTTACCTCCATAAAAGATCCTTTTAAAATTTGTAAACCTATTTAAAAAATGACTTTCCCTTTAAATATTTTATTATCTTTTAATCTTGAAAATACGTTTAAACAAATATTTTTCATCCTTTAAAACATAATAACACATTTTCCAAATTTTAAAATAACCACTTTTTAAAGTGTAAGACATTCACTTTCCATAATGTATTATAATCATAAATTATTTATGATCTTATTTTTAACTTCACTTAAATTAGAAATTCATATAAATAAGTTTTATTTCACTTTACACTTTATGAAGCTATAATTTTTAACATTCATTTTAACAATAATATAATATGTATTATCATCCACAATATCACACAAAATATATTTAACACGCATCAATGCAAATGAATCTATAATTTCACAAATATTCACAAATTATTGAATCATCTTTTCAAGCAATGCTTTAGTTTTCTAAACAATGCATTTTCTAATTTTTACTATTTTTATTTATTTATCAAAGTGTCTTAGGATACCTCCTTCCAAAATATAACTTATTTACTTCCATAAAATATTATTTTATTTTCAAAACACTTTTCCAAACTATGTTTTATTTTTTCAGGTGATATTTAGCCTCATATCAAATCCCTTTAGTTTTCTTTCTCAAAATTTCATATGATGCTTTCCTACAAATAAAACATATATAGTTTATAATACTTCTTAAAATATTATCCATCTTTACGACACTTCTTCCAAAATTATCACATATGTATACATGCATTTTTCTAAAATATTTTTCTTTATAATAATAATTCTTTAATATAACTCACAGTACTGTGTCCGACTGTCTCGTCCTACTATTTAGGAATTCCTATCGATAATGTTGATCAAGCGCATCGTCCAGAATCCTCAAAGCACCCAACGGATAATTTAACCTAAAATTATTTTATATATGATATACATATATCTTTTATCAAAAATATTTTAAATTAAATGGATACTTGCTTTTATTAAAATTTCTTTCAATCAATCTTAATATTGTTATAGAATAATAAGTTACAGATAACAATTCCATAGCACACACATCATCAATATATCTCTCCCAAGCAAACATCAAAAATTTTAATTCATCTTCATGTTTCATTTTATATAAATTCAAATTTTTAATATTTCTTGTGGTAACTACACTACTGAAGATACCGCAAGTTATTATTATTATTGAGCAGGTTTAAACTCTCAATAGTGATTCTTACTCAATATTAATTTTGCACAACCACTTACAATTTTAAAATAACCAAGCATACATCAACTAATCAATTTTTATTATATCTTATTTTGTTTATTGATTATATATTCCGATTCCAAATTTAATTAGATACGCATAATTTGTAATTATATTTTTTGTAACTGTTAATTGCTTAGACATTTTTATTATCACCAAGCGATTCTATTTTGAAGAAAATGCCGGCATTTATTAATGGCTGGGTTCATCCAGATTCAAATGGGTTTATAAATTCTTTGAGTGATAATGTCTTATTCAATTCCACATTTTAAACAATGCATAAACAAAACAAACATTGATGCAAAAAACCATGCATTTCAATCAAACAAATAAATAATCGCCTTCAGCAAAAAGCTATCTTCTAGCTTCCACTGTGCAACTATGATCACTAACAAATTAAGATACTGCATTCTGATTTTTACAAATACCTCAAATTTATGATATTCATTAAATCTCACTCTTTGCAGAAGTGAGTTTCAACTTTAGCAAAATTTTCATAACAAGAATTTGTAAAATACTTCAATTTTTTTACAAATATGACCCGATGATTATTCCCAATAATCATTTATATTTTTATCCTAAATTGGAATAAATTCAAGATTCTATCCAGCACACCCAAGGGACAACTAAGTCTTACTAGGTTTAGATCTCGACTCAGTGTTAATTATATTCTATAATATTCTAAACACGACTTAAATACCAAAATGCAACGCGCTACCTTTTGACCTATATTACCAAGTAAATCTCTTATAAAATATGCATCAGATAAGGGTCAATAGAAAAATGTACACATGACATATGTATAATTGATAACTCCTAAAAGCAAGCTCAAATTCACGGTCGCGGTGTTCCTGTATCTGATAAGTCTAGGTCTGACCCGAGCATTGTAAGAAAATAATACCTGGATTAGATTATCTCTAAATATCATAGGGTGAGATCTCAATAACAAAGATATTATTCGAATGCTAATAAATACATTCTATTACATTCAACGTATAACGTAAAAAGGATCTCAACAACAAATACATCTTGAAATATTCACCATACCACAAAATTCATCTCATGCCCAACATTGGCAGTCATCAAAAAATATGGTGGATAACAACTCTTAAAATTCACAAAATATTAGCATGCAAGCTAGTATATCACAAGAGATATAGTATACGACATAAAATCAAGTCAAAATTATAAAGCATAAGACTGCATAAAAGCAAGTCAAATCATGAGACCACACAGAAGCGAGTCAAAATCATAAGATTGCATGAAATCAAGTCAAACTGCATAGGTTGCATGAAAGCAAGTCAAAACCCAAAGACTGCATGAAAGCAAGTCAAAACCATGGACCGCATGAAAGCATGTCAAATCAAAAGACAAGCACGAAGCAAGTCAGGAAAAAATAACTGATCCTATAGATACCTTGGTTACAAGGGAATTCTTAGTGCGAATTGCTTTCTTCCAAGGGGAGACTTATAAAAATAGCTCTAGGAGCTCAAGAAGGAATGAGAACTCTAAACTCCTGTAGTCGATATAATTGATCCTCATAATATGCGTTCCGCCTACTAATGCATTTTTGAGGTGCCACATCTAATAATAAATGATGCGAACGCTATAACATCAAATATATAACCCAAGGTACTGATTATTGGCCTTTGTGGTATATGGCTAAAAAATGGAAGATACCATGACTCCGGTTGCAATCCCATAGTCATCCACTAGGGAGAACAACTAGCCTACAAGGTCAAGCAAAGGAACGCACCAATGAATAGCGAACTATAGAAATAGAACGCTTCCCTAAGGTACTATTTAATCAAAAATGTTATATGCTTTGCAAATAGTAATCAAACTAATATTGTCTGAATAGCTTATACTATTCGACATCATTTAAATATATACTAAAAGTTAGTAAATTCCACTACTCAAATATTCTATACAATAAGTTGTATAATTAAACAATAAAGTGATAACTAATACCCCATAACCATTTGTTATTACTAAACTGTTTGAATATATTTCTCATTTCGTAGAAAAAGAAAATAATTAGCTTAAAAGCTAATTTACATAAAAAGTCATCAAAAGTCACAAAGATATATGAAGAGAAATAATTGCATATAAAGCATGAGGTTTTACTTTAAAAAACTATCGAACAATATATGAATTCTTCATATACTTAAAATCTCTTTACTTAAATCCATAACTTTTATTACTCAACTATATGTATACATACATACATACATACATACATATATATATATATATATATATATATCCTTATTAATATAGTAAGCTACAAAATCTGAACTAAACCCCAAAGTGAATATTTCTTAATATATATATATATATATATATATATATATATATAATTCTCTAAAAGAGATACTTTAGCATTAAAGCTTAATGCCAAAATTATATAAAGATATGAGTATTTATTATGACATATAAACATATATTCTAAAATTTAGGTATGAATATTTAAGCTAAATCAATATAGAACTTTTCCTTTGAAATAAAATTTTGATTACATATACATATATGCACACACACATATATATACATACATATATAGACACACACACACACACACACATATATATCATACTTGAATACTCTTCATTTGAATCCATAAAATTCTTTCTTTAGAATTTATAAAATGCTCCATATTCTTTAAACTCACGATTTAAATGATGAAAAATCTCAATATGATTTTACATAAGATTTTAAAGGATTTTTAAAACCATAAAATATTATATATTTTACTTTTACGAATTTGCTCCTTTAAAATGTACTTATGATATATTTATATAAAATCATATATATACTAATAAAAAAAATTATTTCATCAAACCAAGATGTTAAATGAAATTATATATATATATATATATATATATATATATATAATGACCAAAATCTAGAAAACCATCAAGTTAGAACAAAATCAAAATTTAGAACAACCACTCAACAAAAGCCTCAAATTAAGCCTAACATACGCAATTTAACTTAAACCTATTCAAAAGCTACATGCATATCTAACAATCATCCTAAATCACTACCAAGGTGATTACTTGCAACTTTCCATTTTTTATGTTGATTTTCAACAAGGTATTAATATGGCAAACAACCAATTTAACAATTACATTTGATCATAAAATTAACCCCAATTTCATGTTTTAGCATGCGGCGATAATTCAATCAAATCAACAGCTAAAAATATCAACCAAAGGATATACAACACATAATTAAATTGGAGATACAATTTGAGTTAAATAGCTCACCTCGCGTAATTGCTCACCTAAGTTCCTTAATCAGTCTCAGTTTACACCCATTACTCTTATCACTGCCCTCCATTCACATTGCTTAATATGAAGTTGCCAATTGCTTGTCGCTATCTCATCCTCGACCGTCCATCTCCAGTCATCTTTGATCGATGTGTGTCCTTTAGCCATCGTCGTGCTCCAGCTCCAAGCCTAGAACATGCGCATCCAATGTCGAGCTCCCAGAAGACGTGCGACCACCTCCACATGTAATCGTCAACGAAATGCTCGCACCACCTAGAGCGATTCCTTCATCCGTTTTTTATTTTATTTTATTTTTGAATACGAATTTCGATTTTAGGGATTGAATTGTTGATTTAGGAACTAGGCTTTGCAAAACAAGAAATAAACCAGGTTAAGGGAATTCAGGAATAAGCAAAAGATGAATTTGGTTGCATGGGCTTAGGCCTTAAAGTGTATAAATAATGCATTTCTCTGTTCATTAATTTTTATTTAAAACTCTTACAACCTATTTAAAACCAAATTCCAATTTAGTTGAAACTGGTTTATAATTCATTTTACAATATATGTATATGTATATATATATATATATATATATATATATATATATATCGACAACAGTACAATTCATTCATCCATACCGTTCAATTCTATTGAATTATTCACTTATTTATATAAAAATAAATGTGTTCATCTTTTTTGGTTTAATGATTTTATTAAATATCAACAAGACTTTCATTTTATCTGTTTCCATTATATAAAATCATTTACACCATTAAATGTTTTGTATTTAACGATAACACTTTATCCAGTTTCATAAATATATTTTCTAAAAAAGATCTATTATAAAATAGAGTTTAATTAAGAAAAGGTAAATTTCAAAATATTAGTTATATATAAAAAATTGAATATTAACATTTTATTAATTAAATTTGTGTAATATTATGGCTTCAAAAACCATTGTTGTTACATAAGGTTAGCCTCAAGCTTGTCCAGCCTCTCCTTGAACATTGCCACCTCTCTCTCTACATGCTTCTTGGCATCGGTGGCCACCCTACCGCCTCTTTGGCCCCATGGTCATCTATTCGGCTAATGCCTGAGCCTTCTTACATGCATGGACTTTGTTCTATAGCACCTTAAAGTTGTCTTGACGCAGATTGAATGGTAAGTGGCCTACAAAAGCAAACCAGTTAGAAAATTACGCATAATATAGAGGGTTCGTACAAAAGAAGAGGGAAGATCATACAAACATAGCTTCCTAGGTGTGAACATCCATGATGTCCTTTTGTGACCACCGCCCTATACGCCGACACTAATAATATTAAAATGGTGCATTGTAGTCATGCCCGGTCGATACAGGACGATCATCAAGGTGAAAATGAAACAAATACAACATATAACCTTTTAAATATCTCACAGTGCATGGATAAAATATAATATCACAAACATGATAGGGAGACAGTAATAACTATGTAACAAATCATCAGAACATAGATACGCAGAGTTATATATAAATATATTAGAGTTTATACAGTAGAAATAAACCCCAAAAAATGTCTCATAAAAAGAAAATAAGCAGTCACTGCGAAGGCTCCCCGGTGCTGCATAATGGAATTAGCGTAGAAATCCGTAGAAATATATAACACGAGATAGCTCCATCCAACTCATCCTCCATACACCTACCGCATCACCTAGACCTGTTATATAGTCTACTTATTCAAGAGTATCCAAGATAATAAGAAATAAATCATAAAACAGTAGGTTAGACAATAGTCTGGTATGGGTGGTAAATAAATCTCAAAATACTATGCGGGTAAATATGGTAAGGAACAGAGGTACATGAATCACACCTGGCATGTCCTTGCAACCAAAGAGTCGGCATATAACATCATAATACGCTACTCTACAAATAATATAAAGGTACTCTACTCAAAATAAGGATAACAACTCTCTAAGTATTCCTATCTCTAATACCTACTCCCAATGATATCTCCAAGTAATAGCCTAGAACGCAACTAAAGCAACCGTAGCAACAATAACATCCATCATGCAATGCCCACTATCACTCCATTTGCTCTAAACATATGATAACTTGTATGGCCTCCTTATTGCCAGACTAATGGAAATCCTAGTTTTTAGTGCACTCTCGTATCACGTAGCTGAAACTAAATACGTTTCTCGTAGCCCAAAGCTGGACACTAGATCTAATTCCAATGGTCTAAAGTAATCATATGAACTCCGTTGATCCATGTGCGTCCCCATTTATAATACTTATGCTTCGAGTACAAAAGAAAACACTATGAGTAACAATGATTCCTTAGCATATACATTTGATCCCTCCTTTGTTCCATTTGGATCTGAGACCTTCCTTTACTTAGTCCACTCTCCTTTATTTATAACCCTTCACATTCCCATTCCATGGCTCACTTCTTTATCGAGCCTCTATCTTCGATACCTACTCCCTTCATGAGTCACCAATCGAAGATACAAAGCCTTTATCATATTGTTAAATTGCCATCCAATAATCAAGATAATAAGCCAACACCTCCAGCATGATCTACAAAACCTCTACTCCATTTCCCAAAAGTTTCACATCAATTGGAACTGCCAAAATAACTCGGTACCGAGTTAATTAACTCAGCATTGACCCATATACTTAGCTAGTTTTTTCCAAGTTTTCTTCCTTGCTTCTAGTACTTCATTTCCTGATGATTTAGAACCCGATCCATCCATCAACAACTAGGTTATGGGCTAGGTCCATCTCTACTAGCCAACACCTAGAGATCCCCAAAGTTATCGATCCACCGAGCAATAGAAATGACTCAGTACTGAGTTATCCACTTAGCCAATTTGGACTTGCAATTTAATCCATTGATGCCCTCCATGCTCCAGAGCCTCCTCCCCAAGTTTCATCCAATTCTGACCATCATTGCATCTAATTTTCCAAATTCCCCAACTTATCTTCCTAAGCATCCAAAACACTAGTAGACAACATCAAAGCACAACATATAAGCATAAAATAAAATGCATATACATCCATTCATACAAGCAATACACAAGACTACGGTAAACAAACCAATTCTAATCTAAGTCTAAATATTACATGCACATATGGATACGAATAAGGAGAATTACTAAATCATTATTGAAAACCATTTCAAAGATTCACAATTTAGGTTATAAGCATATGATAACATGTAATTAAATTTAGATAAAGTTTTAAGGCTACAAATCATGGAAACATGTAATTCTACCGTATAAACATGCATAGGATAGTGAAAAGACATAAACCACTCACTATTTACCTAAGTCAACCAATTCTTGCCTAGATCCAACGTGGACAGCAATAGAGAGCAATGAAAATAAACCAAAACGATGATCTTTATCTTCTGATTGATGATCTTCTCTCTAATTAATGATTTAGCTAGATTTAGAGAGTAATTTGTGTGATTTTTAATGAAATTAGGATTAATAGGGGTTTGGACCTGATATGGGAAAGAGGGAAAGTTTTAATTTGACTCCTACGGTTCTTTATTTGTACTAATCTCGAAGAAGACTAATGGGCCTACTTATGGGCTTAATTCATTACACATCAATACTGGCCAACATCTGTTTGAACTTAAAACATGCATAACTTCCTAACCGTAAGTTCATTTTCTTACTATGACCACTGTACGGAATGAGAAAACTTCATCCTAAGGAATGGAACTAGTTTGAGACCCTAGTTAGACTCCTATCAAAATTTATATCTTAAACAAGGTTTTAGAGTTTAAAATGTTCACATAGAAGTTCGGGGAAAATCTTAGGTGTGTAAAATATACCTAAAAGTCATATCTCAAAATTATAGAATCATAGGACCTCATATAAATAAAATAAAAATATTTCGCAATCCTCTAATACATAAAATATGGGTCATTATCCTCTTCTCATGGAAGCCTAACCTGGATTGAACATAATAAGAAGATCCCGAAAGTCCGCTAACATCTTCTAAAATGACCGCAGCATGTGATCTAAGTTGTCAAATGATTTCAGGAGGCATCAACCTCTAGTAACACATGCCTTAGCGGTTCCCCTTCCTCTTCCCGATGGAGCCCCTCCACATTATAAATAGGCCCATATTTGGAAAAGGTGCCAAGGGGCGCCTCGTGCTTGGATTCCATGTCCCTCTTCCACCTCCTCGACCCCTCATCTAAGGGAATTTCCTCCTCGCTCGAAGGGACTAAGATAACCTCTACTGCCTCCTTCCCCTTCCCCTTGTCCTCCAAGGTAACGATAGTCATCACAACCTGAGGGGTAAAAGAAGACTGATTAAAGGCGCTAAAGTTAAACCTCCCTCGTAGTGCATAAATAAAAGAGGATAGATTAAGCCATATGTAAAAGAAATAACAAGTTGAAGTATAAGTAAAATTACCATTCCTACCGGTGTAACCCTCTTTCTTATAAGGGGAAAACATGAAGAGCATGAGCTGTTGGCACTAGTCATGTTCATCCGCATCAAATGCCCACTCGCAGCCCTCCTAATATCTAGGGTATAAGGGATCATATGCACAAATCGGCTCGAGTGAAGGACCTACATCTATGCCAACACTCAACCCTTATTCTCTCTCAGAACTACTTTCGTCTTAACTAGACTCAATGTCCCAATCTATGGGCATCTTCTAACGATGAGGGATAGAGATGTCAACTAGCTGCTGAGGGTCAAATTCCTCCTACTGCTCTGGCATATCATCAACCAACTCATTTAGATCTACATATTTCCACTCTTCTGTCTCCTCGCCCATATCCAAGTTATCGTACCCCTAGTTGGCATTAGTTATCCACCCCGTGTCAGTATATTGAATCTAATCCAGGACTCCCTCTTCGGCTTGATCGATTACCCTATCTTAAATGTTTATGTAGACTGGGTCCCTCTCTTTGGCTCCTTGGCCATTATTTGGCTTTGCCCAGTAGATCGATTAATCGAAGATTATTGTTTATCAACAACATCCTTAAGTCTGACCTCTAGAGGCCAGCTGCCTTCAACCATTCCAGGCTTAAGGTCAAGATGGAAAGTACGATGCCAAGGTAATTGGCATTGCCTGTCAATGGACAAGGTAAGAAAAAGAAAGCAACAAAATGAGGAAATAGAAAAGGAATAAGGTGTAGACTTATAAGGAGAGCAGAAGGTGATATTCTCCAAGTTGGGATTAACCCCATAGGACATAAAGAAGTAACTCATCAACCAGCCAGGGGCTGCCTTGCTAAGGATGCCCAAAAAAATCACAAGCCTACTGATGGCCTGAAAATGATAAAAGGTGCCAGTTGGATGATTGGCCTCCTTCTACAATCTGAAGGCTAACTCAATAAGGTTAGCATTGGGATTTGGAAGATCTAGAGAGACACTAGCATCATTACCCAATATAAACCAACAATTGTTCGACGTCAACTATCTAAGGGAAAGTTAGTATGCATTGAGAGTAGGGACAAGGAAAGGTTGGAGTGGGTAGCATAACCCTTACCTTAAGATAGAGGGTTAATAATGCAAAGTTGCATGGCAGGGGAAGTGTAACTTCCCCCATTTCAAGGTCAAAAATTAACTGCTACGGATGCTGTACTCACCATGGTTGTTAATTCTTGACGATAAAATGTGGCTATGTTAATCATATCAATAATTTGAAGCGGATGAATACAAAAATTTCCAGCACAGTATAATAACAAACCTTCACATTTCATTTCAAAGTTATATTTCATATTTATTACATAATATCATTCGTAAACCCATGTTCAAAAAATTATAATTATTACAAAATACTCCAAGAGCGACAAATGAAGATGCCCTCTTGTTGGATTAGAGTTAAATACCAGGCAATATTACAACTTTGCCCTTGCATGCTTTTAAACAAAATTAAACACACAACGGATTGGCCAGAACTCCTAATTAGTAAGAATGACTCCTGCACGTCTCTGGAAGCTTATTCACCTAATGGAAACTAGAAAAACCTTAATCTCGATCTACACGAATAAGCACAAGAGTGCTTAAGGGGAAAGAAAAAATTTCGGGTCAGACAAAAAGTCTGGCGTGAATAATAACCTACCATCTTGAACCAAGTAGATATCTAGTGAGATAACGTTGCTAAGCGGAACAAGTTTTTCCCTTACTAGTATTTTAAACAAAGTACATTAACTATATACTATGCTCCTACACCCATAATGGTTAAAACATTAAAATATATGATGATATGCAAGAATGCAATGTATCCTGGATTACTGATTCCAATTTATCTAACCATTTGTCCAAATCTATAGAGTTTCTAGGGTTACTCAATATGTTTCAATATGTTTCAATTAATAATATAGCATCCATTATTCAATATGTTTCAATTAATAATCTATTTATGTCTCAAAATTACTCAATCTTAAGTAGTATTCTCTTTGGTAATTTTAACTCAAAACTTGGGCATTCCCTAATTAAAATCCTTGAAACCATTTTTACAATGTATGATTAATCCCTTTAATTCATATTTAAAACAAGGAAAAACTTAGCCCATTATATATTACCAATTTATTATGCAATTTTATAGTGCCATTGATATTTCCAATGAAGATATGAGCATGTCGCACCTCATCTGTATAGGGCATATTGCAAAAATAAGTAAGATTATGTTTACCTTTGAAAACACATGGCATCAATAAGGTCGATGTGGGTCGTCGCCTCTCATGTTGTCGTCCTTTATATAAAAGCATTATGTTTTCATGGAAACGTAAGGCTATAGTGACGATAGTAACCATATCCCATGACATAAATGTGTGGGTCGCCACCCCTATTTAAAATAGCCATCAATGTTTAAAACAAATGGACGTTGATGTTGATAATGATTGACAACACCATCATACGCTAATAATTTTGGGTGCTTTTAAAATAATTAGGTCGACATTGTTTACTATCAACATCAATGTCTCACTGTACTTCGAAAGTGATCACTGGCGGCATCAACGCCATAATATAGGTTGACTTCGAAAATAATAGGTGGCCGCACTGTTTAAGTCATGATGAAAACATGCGGCATCACTGTCGTCTAAAAAGGACAAAGGTCGGCAAGCTTGACAAAAGGTGATATAGGTATACTTACGAAGAGCTATGTCGACGTCAATCTCAATGCTGAATACGATACCTATGCACTTCGATCCTATAGGAACCACTCCATATCAACATCGTTGATATCATGTGCTTCCCTTAAGATTGTCGATAAATTAATGTCTTTGACACGGAAGGGCTTCAATACTGAACATAGCTTTTCACCAACTCTTAATCTTTGTCAATTTCTTATTGGCTGAAAACACCTTCAATATATATTTTTCAAAAAATTCCCCTACACCCCTATTTTTACTCAAAAATCACATTTGCACCTATTTAATAATTATTAATCAATTAATATAACCATAATCTTTTCTAACATATTAAATTCACAATAAATTGAAAACCTTGGGAAAATCCTATAAATTCATCGAAAATTAAAATCAACATATTCTTTATATTATAAAATTTTAGGACCAAAATCATTGTTTTATTATTTTTAATAATTAAAACCCAAAATAAATGCTCATTCTTCATTAGGAAATTCATAAAATATTCTCTTAAATTTGGAAAATTATGGAATTAACAACCCATCTCTAAAATAATGTTTTGCTTGACATATTCAAAAATCAAATCATTTCCGGATCAGATCTTAGGTTTTACCCTTAAAACTCATTTAAACAATTACATAAGAATTTCTTTAATCATTAATAATGACAAAACCAACATGGCGCAACGTATCATTGAATCAATCTAACTAAGATTCGAAAGCAAATAAAATAAAAATAAGATGTTCTATTATTATTCACGTTGATTTTGATAATAAAGTTGAGATTTGATGAATGGTTTAGTTTCCCTAATTTTGCTCTTGAATATCCATTAGATTTTTTTGTGATTTCCCCTTTAACAATGGCCGACCTCCTTATGTTCTTTTGATTTCTTATGTTTTTTGAATGTGAGAATGATCAAGGAGAGGGAAGCTTTAAGGTATACGGGGTTTTTCTATTTCCAATTACCCCTCCCATATATCTATTATTCTTAAGTTACAAAACAATATTATTAACCAATTAGTTAGTTACTTATGGCTCGACCAGGTTGATTATCAAATCTCAATTCCTTATCACACTACACATCACATTATTCTATTTAAATTATCTAATTAAGTCTTATAAATAATGTTAATTAGAAGTAGGGGTGTTACAAGCTCCACTCCCTAAAGAATTTCATCCTCGAAATTCAGTAAGGACTTTATAATAAGCATATAAAACATGCACATATCTGTAACATCATATAACAATAATAATAGCATATCTGACCAGTAAATAGTCTATATACAACAAACATAGAACATACCCTGAACATAGTGCAAGAAAGTCTATTTAATCTCATTCTTTATCTCCTAAGTATAGTCTTTCTCGTTGTCGGTCCACTGAACTTTCACCTACTTGTCTTCTTGTTCCTTAATCCCTTCTCATCGATCTCTACAAATCGAACTGATTTTCTCATAAAAGTCAGATTTGGTTCTACTAATAAATCTTCTAGTGTAGTCGGAGCAACAGCAGTCTCTGGATTAATCACTTACTGCCTAAGATGAGATACATGAAACACATTGTGGACACTTACCAAATTGCTCGGTAACTCTACTCGATACGTGAGCTTTCTGATCCTCTCTATGATAGAGAACAGTCCAAAATATCTTAGTGCCAACTTTCCAGATTTCCTAAATCGTACCACACCCTTCATGGGTGAAACTTTAACAAAAACATGGTCTCCAACTGAGAACTCTAGATCCTTACGCCTATTATCTATGTAACTTTTCCGCTTAGACTAAGCTTCTCTCATCCTATCACGGATTAACTCAATCTTCTCTATGGCTTCTCTTATTGTATCTGGACCAAGGATAATTCTATCTTTGGTCTCTAACCAATATGCTAGTGATTTGCATGACCTTCCATATAAAGCTTCGAAATGCGCCATTCCTGTAAATATTATTATAGGATAATTCAACCAAGTGCAAATGGTCTTCCCACGACCCACCAAATCCTAGTGCACAAGCCCTTAACAAATCCTTGAGTACCTTATTAACTCTCTCTGTCTACCCATTTATCTATGGGTGATAAGCGGTACTCATGTTAAGCTTGGTACCCAACACTTCCTGTAGACCCTTTTAGAATTCAATAGTAAACAACGCATCGCTATCATTGACTATATGATGTGTATGTAAATGTGCATATATACATCCATATTTTATCTCTTTTTATTTAAATAAATATCATATTTTGGCATTTTAACATGTTTAAAACCAAAATTCAATTGTTTTCAAATCATCATATATTCATCTTCATTCAGCGGCAAAATAGTTGTAACAGGCCACCTTTTTGGATAGTTCAAATCGATAATAAACGCACATGTCAGAATCAAACCATTCAAAAGGGAGGATTGTAAATGGGGTAAATAAGAAAAAAAAAGGAAAGAAAAACAAAATACAAAATCTCGCAGCGTAACGACAAAATATAATAATCAAATAAACAGTTCATGAAGATGTTTTACAAATAACATGTCATTACACTTTTACAAATTCAAATCAGATTTATACATATATCATAAATAACCAAATAATGCAGCGGAACACAGAATGTAGTGGAATAATTAATAGCAATAATATACTGAATCTTCGTCTTCGTCCACCAGAAATAGTCTTCAATGCTGAAAAACTCAGGCTGACCCAAGCATAAAGGAAAATAATACACTCGATTCAGAACTAAAATTCTTATGCAAATTAAATCAAAAGTATATGAAATAAGGAATGCAAATAACTAAATTTTTGAAGGTTCAAATTTCTAAAAATGTTATTGCTTCCACATTAAAAATACAATGGATTTCACAATAGATCCATTCTAGTAAATTACAAATTTACAGAATAATTCCCAGTTAAATTTCATAGTTTTAGAGATTTGATTTATAAAAATGTTCCAAAGTTTCAATATTCACTTTTTTTTGGAAACTTCCCAATGTTTCAAAATTTAATTTTGAAAACTTTCAAGTAAGGTAACGACGCTTCACTTCCCAAAATCATTTTTATGGTTCAAATAGTAAATCTAAACATACTATTTTTTCTCTGATGTAAATACTTGAAACTCATGGGTTTTACATCCTTATTCAGTGTGCAAATAATCAATATGGAATTTAAATAATTACAATAAACTATAGGGTGATAACAAAGGTATATCAAATAAATGAACAAATATACATTCAATCACAATAGCATCCATCACAACATACAATCAACATTCAAAACAATCAATTCAACAAATCAACCAATTCAATAATATGTCACAGTAATTATTAGTCATCACATATTGTAATTTAGCTATTCAAATTAAATATTAATAAATATTCCAAACCAACCATCAAACATTTATCAGTATATGACCTGGTTTAACTTGCAATAAAAATTTAGTATTTCGTGAGTGAGTTTAAACACTCACCTTCTGGATTTCCCTTTTCTAGTCGGATTTGGATCCGCTACTACTTCCTCCTTTTGAGTTGTTTCCTTCTATCTTAATCTTTTTTTTTAGAATGTTTTGGAAGAGATAGAGAAGTTGTTATAGATCTTGATTTAAAGAAAAAGATTTGGAAAAAAGAAGAATGTTTGAAAAAGAAGAAGAAAATCTAAAGAAAATGAAGAATTGAAAAAGAAAAGGAAGCTTTCAAAAAGAAGAAGATTTGAAGATGAAGAAACAAAAAGACAAAGAATGAAGTAAAAAAAAGAGAAGAAGGAGATTTAAAGAAGAAAAAATGAAAACGGAAGGAGGAAGGTGATGAGAGAAAAAAATGAGATGGAAGTTTTATTTGGAAAATGAAGCTCTAGAAGATGAGATTAAAAAATGAAATATGACTAAAGGAATGAAGATGGAAACAAATGAAAAGCTAATAAGGTATATATAAACAAACTAGGAATTGAAATAAAGTAAAATATAAACAGCCCTAAAACGTAATATTGAAAGATGTGAACTAAATGAATATGAGGTGATAGAAGAAATAAAATGTAAATGAAGAAAAAAAATTATAGATTATTTAATAATAAGGAAATAAAGGCGGAGGGACAAAATGCACGTTTAGTTTTAAATGCTTTAGGCATTGATAATGCATAAGGAAATGTATGTAGGAATGAGAAAATTTGCAAACCAAAAGAAAATAAAAAAATTTATAACCAAAAATGAGATGGAAAGAATTAAATATAGCCTAAAAGCTTAGGCTTAGGTATTAAACCGAAGGAGAAATGAACGGACCAAGTTTTAATAATGAGGTAACTATTTTAAAACGTACATGCATTAAAAAAAAAGAAATGAAGGGACCACATACACATTTTGAAATTCAATTTCTTTCGAAACGTAACCAAATTAATTTCATTCACTCAAATAATACTCAATTTGTACACATACCAATTTTTATCTACGCACAATTAATAAAATTATACCTACCTTAAAAATGAGAACGTTCAATTCTTTTATTTCCATTAAAGCACCATTTCTGTTTAACACAAAATGTACGTTTCTTTTATTAAATCTATTAATTGCAATCAAAGTTTTCTTTCCTTTTAATCGAAATCTTTCCATTACATTAATTGCAATTAATAACAAAGTTAAATTTCAAAATAGATAAACCAAAATGGACGAGAAATAGGATAATTGTTTCCTTAAATCATTTAAACATGTTTATAAATTTGTTGTTTTACACCACCGTAGTAAATAACTTACTTAAATTATATTCCTATTCTTGAAATCAATATGTATGCTAAAACAGCGTTCAAATAAAAGTATATTTCCTTTCTTTAACAAAACATTTTATTCTTTACTCTAATGAAATTAAATCTACATTCACAAATGAAATATTTCAAGGCAAGGCTCGCGTGTAAATAAATAAAACTTACTGGAAGACCAAAAGAGGCGTGTATTTAATGAAAGAAAGTAGTAATAAAATAAAATAAATGAAAGCGACAGATTTAAATTTGAGAATGTAGTCCGTACATAGAAATCAAAAATCAAATATACTAAAAAAACAATTCATTTTAACATATTTTATTAACCCTAATACGCTCAAATTTACACACATATATGTATTTTTATTTAGTAAACAGTAAATAAAATTAAACACTACAATTAACATAATGAGGACCGCCACCCCACACACTAAAAGACAAACTGAGACCCCAAAGTCAAATTTGAAACGGAATAAATCTCCTATGTTAATATGCTAACTATTCCAAATCAAAAACTTAACCAAACCTTCAAGTTGTTTTCTTACCATTTTATTATTGTATATATTTTTTTGAATTAAATTCAAATTAAGGAATATTTAGATAAATCAAATATTCCAACTAGAAACGTACAACAAAATTCAATTCTTTGTTTTAATGAAATTAAATTAACATTCATAGATGAAATATTCACTTTATTTGATAAGAATATTCTTATCAAGAAACCATTCTTTTCTTTTCTTTTTATCAAAACATATTTCTTTTTATCACACATTCATTTACAATTAACACCTCCCCCTTTAAAACCAACTTATATTTAAAGATTATCCCATTAAAGAGTCACAGAAATAATACTTCGTACAACCACATCATTTCTTTATCAATTAATTTCATATAATCGTTATATTTGTACCAAATTTAAGTGCTTACAATTTGAACGTAATATTTCTCAATGAAATTCTCAATATATTTTTAACACAAAACATATGTTGCACATATCATTAATTAATTACCATTTACTTCTATCTCTTATTAATGGAAAGATATAATTACTATTACTTACAATGATTAAATCTCAAAACATAACCTAATACAGGGAAGATAATTAATCCAATTGTTTCCTTTGAAATCCAATTTTCTATGTTAAACCCAATATCTATATACTAATTTAATTCCAAGGTTTAATTACAAATGTAATAAAACCTGTTCATTATATATTTAAATTTCAAACAAATACTTTTATTTTGATTTACATTCTTATTATCAAATCAACTATTCCCTTATGCAATTGATTAACATAAGTTTTACACTCACCACTCAACAGTTAACGTTTCTTCTTATATCAATTGTAATACTTCAATTACATTAATTCTCCATTAATTACCAAATAAATTTCTAACGGATTTTATAATAAGAAAATAAATAAAACAATGGTTATACATTAATAATCCATATCTATTAACTTATTGTTTACAAACAAAGGTTAATAAATTTACGTAAAAAATAATTGATTTCATACTCCATATTAAAACCAATTGCAATTAATAACATAAGATTACATCAATTTATACATCGTTTATTATATTCCTTATTAACCTTTATTATTTAAGTTGATTGAAATTACGTTAACATAGTATAGTAGTCAATTACATTCAATCAATATTAGCCAATCATATGTTTTATCTCATTAAATTATTTGTTTTAAGATTTATCTTAAAGTCAAAATTTCTAATCTAATAAGATTCAATTTAATAAATCATAAATTTTAATTTCTGGCAATATTAAAGCCCAAAACCTTATTAAATTTAATATTTTTAATTATCAAAATATGGGTTGTTACAGTCTCCCCCACTCAAAACTTTTTCGTTCTCGAAAAGGAACAAGAAGGAATTGAGGAATTTGAAATATTTTATTCAAAATGATCAATTTATAAACAATTTAACTTACATATTTAAATTTAATTTAAATCTAAAAATAACTCCATTCAGTTATTGAATGAAAATTTAAGTTTTTTGGTATTTTCCCTTGAAGAGAAAAGAAATATTTCAACATATCTAAAAATTCAGTTAAAACATTTGATATATTTAAAACATCCTCATAGTATTATGCAAAGATTTTTCAAAAGTCTACAACAATGTTAGAAATTTATATCAAAACATTATAATAAGCTTTAAAATAAGGTTCCTTAAATCCAAAAAATTTATTAGACTCATTATTTTTTAAAATAAGTATAAACTCAATATTATTAAACTGAAACTAATAGTATACTCAAATCTTACATTAAATTTCTAAATCAAAGTATAAAATTTCATACCTTCATATTTAATTTAAACACTTGTTTCAAAATGAATATTCTAATACAAAATTCAAATAGTAAATAAACCTATAAACTTTACTATTAGTACTTTGAAATCAAGTAAATATTTCAAACTATACTTCCAACATAGGGAATCAAATTTATTTGTCAAGTATATTGCTATAAATAAACTTCGCAAATCACATTTTTTTCTTCTTTCCATTTATATGATATCTTTAAATTATACATTCAAAGAAACTTATATAAAATTTTACTTGAAATATTCATTTGAAAGCTTTATTTGCAAATCAATCATCTTTAATACTTTTCAAAAATTCATTTGTAAAGTTTCTTGCTTCATTCATAAATACCATTTAAATATTTTAAATAACATCTTTATAAATATATGTAAACTATTTGAAAATAATTATTTACATCATTACTTATATTTGCAAAGAAGCTATTAAAAACATTAAATCCATTATTTATAAATTTATTAATTTTATCTAAAGATACTTTCCAAATATTATTAATAAATCAATAATCATTTACTTTAAAAATATTTTATTTAATTATTAACTTCTAAAATATTTACAACGCTGATAATTTACTATTAAACCATGTTATAAGTTATTAAACAATATTTTAAACATTTTAAAGTATTTAGAAAAAAATGACCAAAATGTCTTTTATATAATACTTTATCAAAAAAAATTTATAACTCGATGTCTTAACAGGTTTATCCTCGTTCTTGCAGACTCTGGCCATGCGTTGATCAGGCGTAAAGCTAGAATTCTTCAAGTACTTAGTAGACCTGTTTCAACAACTAGTGAAAATACTTGAAAAACCTTTAAAAACAGATATGGAAAGTACAATCCAAAAAAAAAACAACCAAACCAAAACCTTTGTCCAACCATGGTACGCAGATACACAATGGTTACGCCTGGATCCCCCAGGAAACAATCCGTATCCGTAAGCTTTCTCAGCCCTGCGAGTTACGCCATGATGACTAGTAGGGTGCAGGATACACAATGGTTACGCCTGGGTCCCCTAGGAAACAATCCGTACCCCTAGGCTGTCTCAGCCAGGCAGTTTCGCTACTAATGCGACCTACACAGATTGCAGGACACACAATGGTTACGCCCGGATCCCCCAGGAAACAATCCGTACCCCTAGGCCAGACTCAGCCAGGCAGTTGCGCTATGCAGTCGCGAGAGAAAAAAAAACCATGGGTTACGCCACGGTGGGAACACTCGAGTATCACATCCGGAAAACCAAAAATCAGAGAGAACAATATCGATAGAATGAATCCAAAATGTGGCCACAAAGCGGATATCAAGTAGAAGGCACTTTCCATGTCTTTACTTCGAAATACATATCATATAGTACCTTTCCAAATACTTTCAAATATCATACTTATATAAAGTCCATTATATATAGGATTCCATTTTCAAATCGAATACTTTCCAAATCAATAGTATATCAAATCACACTTATGTAGGCTTCGATTATATAAAATTCTCTTTCCAAATTGAGTACCTTTCAAATCAATATATTTCAAATCAACTTCATACTTATACAAATCCATTTTATATAAGTTCGACCATTCCCAAATCAAGTACTTAATAATATAAGGTTCTCAATTTCAAATTATTTCAATATCAATTCAGTTTCAAAATCATATATGATTTCACTGATTTTCTTCCAAACTAAATATCTCGATTTCAAAGCTCCCAAAATAATAGGTTTAGAAAATAATCCCAGTTTCCAACTTTATAACTATCCCTTTAAAACCTTTAAACTATTTATTTCTATATGGAAAATCCAAATTTCCTTTTCGCAAATTATTTATTTAACAAAAGTTTCAAATTTACTTAAGTCATACCCTTCATACTTTAAACATACAAAACTAAACTTATATTCTTGATCAAATATTTATACTCTTCGAAATTTCTTAGTTTTAAAATTTTAAACCTTGATTTGGAAGTGCTCGAACCTTCAAAATAGTCGGTGAATTCAAATTTCAAATCCAAGAGTTGGAAACCAGCAACTAATCAGTAAATCAATTTTTTTTATAATAGAGTTATACTAAAACAAATTCGAAATTCGAGGATTGAACACCGGTTCATTTCAAGTCATTTCAAATATATATGCATGTATCTTTTGAATATCAAATCGTACTTCGGAATTGGAAATCAAAATTGGTTTCACAAAATCACTCGCATAGCAAAGCCACTAAAGTGGCCTCTCCCCCACTCTGAGACTCGAAAATCAATGTCGATGATGCGTGCACTCATCACCGAAATTATTTTCCAGTGACATAAGTGAGTTTTGGACTTCTATTTTCTTGAAAACTTCGTTGAGATTTCTTTGAAATCATTGGAATTCATTTGAACTCATTTGAAACATTTCTTATTTGGAAAATACTACTAAATTGTATTATTATTATATATATTTCCAAAATCTTAAACTAATTACAAAATACCGGAATTCAATTCTCGAATTTCAAATTTAACCCTTCAGTTATAAATCATTTTTAATCTAATCGATTAACACAAATATCACTTTATACTTTAATATTTGTTTCACAGAATTTCTCCATTTAATATAAACATTAATATATCCATTCTCATAATATTGCTTATATTTCTTTTTAATTTAAATTACATTCATTTCACATGTAATATTTCTCATTTAAAACTAATTTATTTGCAAATCATTTCATAAGGAATTTCTCTACGACCAATTTATAAAACTTAATTCCTTTTTATAAGATATTGTTCGAGTTTAAAGTTATCACAACTTTATTTATAACCATTTATTGTAACATCTATTTATTTCATAACAATTTACAAGTCATGACTTTATTTGTAATCATTTCACTTTTAATTCATATTGCTTATTCCATTTAGTTTCATCTTTACTTTTAAATTTATTTATGACATGTTTCATAAATGTTAATTAAGTTTATAAACATATTTTTCCAATCTAATCTCATTTACAACATTTCCTTAATCACAATTTCAATTTAAACATCCCAAGGCTTAAAGTTCACACTTGTATATTATTACATTACATGCTAAGAATGTATACCCCAATTCTATTCATTTACTAAACATAGATATAACAAATTAAACCTTATTTTGCTTTCTTTCAAATTAAGGTTATCAATTCAACTATATAATTCAACCTAATTATCAAGTTTCACTCTTATATTAATACAAAAAGGTGTCGATTATCCAAAATATCCAAATATTTCCATTTTTTTCCAATAGATGAAAGTACACGTCAACAAACAACAAAATTCACATCAACATTTCAATTTCATAAACAAATATCCTAATTATTCATTTTATTCTCTTTAATACACCATTATTAAACTAGTGTTTAGTCCATTAATTCAATCAACAATAATTAACCAATGTTTATAATTGGATTAAATACAATATGTCAACACAAATGATAATAATTAAATATTACCATTTCATAAATCAAACACATTACAAATAAATATATTAGTCTTAAAAATTTATTCCTTTATATATATATCATATAATATTAGGAAAAATAATTTCATTTCAAAATTTATATAAAACATTTTTATAACACTAACAAATACGCGCTCTCGTATATACACTCAAACAACTTATTCTAGGGTAATACTACCATATCTCTAATGAGTTAACCCCAACAGGCTAAGGTATGTCTAAACCAAAGCTCTGATACCAACTGTAAAAGGCCACCTTTTTGGATAGTTTAAATCGACAATGAACACACATGTCAGAATCAAACCATTCAAAAGGGAGAATTTTTAATGAGATAAATAAAGAAAAGAAAAAAAAAGGAAAGAAAAACAAAATACAGAATCTCGCAGCGTAACGACAAAATATAATAATCAAATAAAAAGTTCATGAAGCTGTTTTACAAATAACACGTCATTACACTTTTACAAATTCAAATCAGAGTTATACATATATCATAAATAACCAAATAATGCAGCGGAACACAGAATGTAGTGGAATAATAAATAGCAATAATATACTGAATCTTCGTCTTCGTCCACCAGAAATAGTCTTCAATGCTGAAAAAATCAGGCTGACCCGAGCATAAAGGAAAATAATGCACTCGAGTCAAAACTAAAATTCTTATGCAAATTGAATCAAAAGTATATGAAATAAGGAACGCAGATAACTACATTTTTGAAGGTTCAAATTTCTTAAAATGTTATTGCTTCCACATTCAAAATACAATGGATTTCACAATAGATCCATTCTAGTAAATTACAAATTTACAGAATAATTCCCAGTTAAATTTCATAGTTTTAGAGATTTGATTTATAAAAATGTTCCAAAGTTTCAATATTCACTTTTTTTTGGAAACTTCCCAATGTTTCAAAATTTAATTTTGAAAACTTTCAAGTAAGGTAACGACGCTTTACTTCCCAAAATCATTTTTATGGTTCAAATAGTAAATCTAAACATACTATTTTTTCTCTGATGTAAATACTTGAAAATCATGGGTTTTATATCCTTATTCAGTGTGCAAATAATCAATATGAAATTTAAATAATTACAATAAACTATAGGGTGACAACAAAGATATATCAAATAAATGAACAAATATACAGTCAATCACAATAGCATCCATCAGAACATACAATCAACATTCAAATCAATCAATTCAACAAATCAACCAATTCAATAATATGTCACAGTAATTATTAGACATCACATATTGGAATTTAGCTATTCAAATTAAATATTAATAAATATTCCAAACCAACCATCAAACATTTATCACTATATGATCTGGTTTAACTTGCAATAAAATTTTAGTATTTCGTGAGTGAGTTTAAACACTCACCTTCTGGATTTTCCTTTTCTAGTCGGATTTGGATCCGCTGCTACTTCCTCCTTTTGAGTTGTTTCCTTCTATCTTAATCTTTTTTTAGAATGTTTTGAAAGAGATAGAGAAGTTGTTATAGATCTAGATTTAAAGAAAAAGATTTGGAAAAAAGAAGAATGTTTGAAAAAGAAGAAGAAAATCTAAAGAAGATGAAGAATTGAAAAAGAAAAGGAAGCTTTCAAAAAGAAGAATATTTGAAGAAGAAGAAACAAAAAGACAAAGAATGAAGTTAAAAAAAAAGGAGATTTAAAGAAGAAAAAATGAAAACGGAATGAGGAAGGTGAAGAGAGAAAAAAATGAGATGGAAGTTTTATTTGGAAAATGAAGCTATAGAAGATGAGATTAAAAAATGAAATATGACTAAAGGAATGAAGATGAAAACAAATGAAAAGCTAATAAGGTATATATAAACAAACTAGGAATTGAAATAAAGTAAAATATGAACAGCCCTAAAACGTAGTATTGAAATATGTGAACTAAATGAATATGAGGTGATAGAAGAAATAAAATGCAAATGAAGAAATAAAATTATAGATTATTTAATAATAAGGAAATAAAGGTGGAGGGACAAAATGCACGTTTAGTTTTAAATGCTTTACGCATTTATAATGCATAAGGAAATGTATGTAGGGATGAGAAAATTTGCAAACAAAAGGAAAATAAAAAATTTTATAACAAAAAATGAGATGGAAAGAATTAAATATAGCCTAAAAGCTTATGCTTAGGTATTAAACCGAAGGAGAAATGAACGGACCAAGTTTTAATAATGAGGTAACTATTTTAAAACGTACATGCAATAAATAAAAAGAAATGAAGGGACCACATACACATTTTGAAATTCAATTTCTTTCGAAACGTAACCAAATTAACTTCATTCACTTAAATAATACTCAATTTGTACACATACAAATTTTTATCTACGCGCAATTAATAAAATTATACCTACCTTAAAAATGAGAACGTTCAATTCTTTTATTTCCATTAAAGCACCATTTCTGTTTAACGCAAAATGTATGTTTCTTTTATTAAATCTATTAATTGCAATCAAAGTTTTCTTTCCTTTTAATCGAAATCTTTCCATTACATTAATTGCAATTAATAACAAAGTTAAATTTCAAAATAGATAAACCAAAATGGACGAGAAATATTATAATTGTTTCCTTAAGTCATTTAAACATGTTTATAAATTTGTTGTTTTACACCACCGTAATAAGTAACTTACTTAAATTATATTGCTATTCTTGAAATCAATATGTATGCTAAAACAGCGTTCAAATAAATGTATATTTCCTTTTTTTAACAAATCATTCTATTCTTTACTCTAATGAAATTAAATCTACATTCACAAATGAAATATTTCAAGGCAAGGCTCGCGTGTAAATAAATAAAACTTACTGGAAGACCAAAAGAGGCATGTATTTAATGAAAGAAAGTAGTAATAAAATAAAATAAATGAAAGCGACAGATTTAAATTTGAGAATGTAGTCCGTACATAGAAATCACAAATCAACTATACTAAAAAAACAATTCATTTTAACATATTTTATTAACCCTAATACGCTCAAATTTACACACATATATGTATTTTTATTTAGTAAACAGTAAATAAAATTAAACACTACAATTAACATAATGAGGACCGCCACCCCACATATTAAAAGATGAACTGAGACCCCAAAGTCAAATTTGAAACGGAATATCTCCTATGTTAATATGCTAACTATTCCAAATCAAAAACTTAACCAAACATTCAAGTTGTTTTCTTACCATTTTATTATTGTATATATATTTTTTAATTAAATTCAAATTAAGGAATATTTAGATAAATCAAATATTCCAACTAGAAACATACAACAAAATTCAATTCTTTATTTTAATGAAATTAAATTAACATTCATAGATGAAATATTCACTTTATTTGATAAGAATATTCTTATCAAGAAACCATTCTTTTCTTTTTCTTTTTATCAAAACATATTTCTTTTTATTACATATTGATTTACAATTAACACCTCCCCCTTTAAAACCAACTTATATTTAAAGATTATCCCTTTAAAGAGTCACAGAACTAATACTTCGTACAACCACATCATTTCTTTGTCAATTAATTTCATATAATCGTTATATTTGTATCAAATTTAAGTGCTTACAATTTGAACGTAATATTTCTCGATGAAATTCTCAATATATTTTTAACACAAAACATATGTTGCACATATCATTAATTAATTACCATTTACTTCTATCTCTTATTAATGGCAAGATATAATTACTATTACTTACAATGACTAAATCTCAAAACATAACCTAATACAGGGAAGATAATTAATCCAATTGTTTCCTTTGAAATCCAAATTTCTATGTTAAACCCAATATCTATATACTAATTTAATTACAACATTTAATTACAAATGTAATAAAACCTGTTCATTATATATATAAATTTCAAACAAATCCTTTTATTTTGATTTACATTCTTATTATCAAATCAACTATTCCCTTGTGCAATTGATTAACATAAGTTTTACACTCACCACTCAACAATTAACGTTTCTTCTTATATCAATTGTAATATTTCAATTACATTAATTCTCCATTAATTACCAAATAAATTTCTAATGGATTTAATAATAAGAAAATAAATAAAACTATGGTTATACGTTAATAATTCATATCTATTAACTTATTGTTTACAAACAAAGTTAATAAATTTACGTACAAAATAATTGATTTCATACTCCATATTAAAACCAGTTGCAATTAATAACATAAGATTACATCAATTTATACATCGTTTATTATATTCCTCATTAACCTTTATTATTTAAGTTGATTGAAATTACGTTAACATAGTATAGTAGTCAATTACATTCAATCAATATTAGCCAATTATATGTTTTATCTTATTAAATTATTTGTTTTAAGATTTACCTTAAAGTCAAAATTTCTAATCTAATAAGATTCAATTTAATAAATCATAACTTTTAATTTCTGACAATATTAAAGCCCAAAACCTTATTAAATGTAATATTTTTAATTATCAAAATATGGGTTGTTACAATAGTCATTTTTATGCATTTGTCAATTTGAGAATTTTTACTTGGACAATTTTTATGATTTTTATAGAAAATTTTGATGCATATGGAAGAGAGATTCATGAAGATATATGCATGCATAAAAGAATACAAAGGAATGAAGAGGAAATAATTCAAGATCATAGAGGACCCCATCCACTTACCTAAATCTACAATTAGAAGCTAATGGACAACTAAGTGGAGGTTAAAACTTCATGCATATTAAGTGAAGGATTAATTAATGCTAATGGTTACTTGGTGGTCATGCTTTCTAAAGGGTATTTTTGGAAGCCTAAAAATGGAATTAGGGTTTTATGCATGTATAAATAGCCCTCTTATATACATGTAAATATCTTCTACTCTCTCGTATATTTGCTTATGAAATTATCAAGTTATAAACAAAAATTAAAGTGAAATAAAAATGGTTTCCAAGCCTCTTTCACCTCTCTTTTCTACATGTTTTTCCTTACTTTTATGTTGATGTTTATCTCAATGCTTTCTTTTATTTCATGTTTATAGCTTAGATCTACATTCATGCAAGTAGTGTAGCTTTGATTTTTATGCAAGTAGTTAGTAGCTAATCTCTTTTGCTTTCTTTGCTTAGCTTTATTTCTTTTGCTTTTTAATGTTGAAATTTACAAGTGTTGATTTGATAACACAAATGAGTAGCTAAACCTCTTCAATTTAGGGGTAATGAAGCTCTTTAACTCTATGTAATTTCAATATTTTTATGATTTATGATCTCTTTTTTTTGTGATTCATCAAAGTGAATTTTGATGTAAGTTTATACAAGTGGGTTTGGTAGCTTATATTGCTTTTACAAATGAGCTATTCTTATTCAACTTAAACATAATTTACATCATCATTTGCTAATTGATTTTTGATTTTTAAAAGAAAGTAAAAAAACAAAATTTGGTGATCGATATTACCAATTACAATAGTAAATAGATCATACTTAAAAATGACTTTTGCTTTGGCTTCATTTTCATGAGAATTTACAAGTGGTACAATTGTTGTATTATAGTTTAACGGTTTAGTTTATGTTAATTAATAACATAAATAAACTATACTTATGATAAATGCAACAATTATTTCATTTAATATCATAACTAGAGATCATAAATAATTTGTTTGTTTATGTACAAAAATATGAGAGTGGATTTTCCTCTAAATGGTTCTCTAGTCTAATAGTTTTTAAATCACATTTTAATTCTAGTTTTAGCTTCATTTTTGTAGTTAACAAATTCCTCTCACTTTGGTCTAATTTGATTGAATCGATTTTAAAAATTTGAAACAATTTCCTGCAGATCGATCCGTGTTCGTCATGTACTACGATAGTACAACATGCGCTTGCGGTTATTTTTATTTAAAAAGATTTCGACTATTTTCAAAACCGGTAGAAAACTAGTCGTTGAACAAGTGTTTGGCACCATTGCCGGGAATTGTTTTGACTTTATTTCTATTCTTCGAATTATTTCCGTTTGATTTTTGTTCGTTTTTTTATTTTGTGTGTTTGCATAAAAAAAATTTTAAAAAAAACATTGGTGTTTGTGTGTTTGTTTTTTGTGTGCATTTGATTTTGAGCTTGTGTTTGTTCTAGATTTCTAATTGCATTGCATATAAAAAACAAAAAAAATTCAAAACAAAAAAAGAAGTATTTTATTTCCTTTTTCTTTACAGTAGCATTTACATTTACAATTTCATTTTCCTTTTTATAGTTTTGCATTTACAATTTTCTTATAAAAAAAAGAGAACAGTCTGCACTGGTTGCACTGCCCAGTGCTCCTTTGCACACAAATTTCCAAACCACTGCACCAACCAAACAGTCCATATCTCCCTGACTGCCTCCACCTGCAAACCCTTCCACCATTCACAACCCAGTCACACCATCACTGCTCCAAAGTTAACCATCACATCCTCTGCACTTCACCACTAACTACCATTCACTTATACCCTTCACCGCTTTTCATCTTACAACCAGTCTTAACCAGCCTCCTTCACTTCATCACCCATCACCGATACGACTTCCAAAGCAAACTGTTCCACCCTTGCATCAAACAAACCATCCTTTCCTTGCAACAGTCGCTGCTATATTAACTTCATCAAACTGACTTCATCCATCCATTCATAAAACACATCACCACGTGCTGTTGCCAATATCACACTGCCATTTCATATTCAACTACTGCTCGATATAGTTTTCTGCACAATCATTTACTTCACTCCTGCCATACCATCATCTTGACCACGTCTCCTTTCTCTTCTGCCTGACTCTATTCACCTCCATTGCTGTCACATTCCAATTTCACATTGCTGACCACATTGCACTGCCATATACCCTGCTTCGACTGTGCACTCCAAATCACTATCCCACTAAACTATCCAAGACTTCTGCAATAAGAAACTGCCTACAACACTCACTCCACTTCACTTCATACACATCCTTCAACTCCAACCACTTGAATACCCACCACTGATTAGACCAAAAACACCCAACTTCCAGTAGCACTCAAACATCTCCACTCCTTCCATTGCATTCACCACCAACTATCACAAAAACCACAATCACAAAAACTACCTCCTTCAGTCAACTGCCCTGTTTACCTGCAACAACTGCCTTCCATCCACAACCATCTACCCAAAGCAACTGCTCTCTAGCAAACAACTGCAACCGCAACCTCGACATTCTTCACAAGAATCCTTCTCGCCATAAAAAAAACCAACCTGCAATACGAACCCACGTCCATCGGGAATCCACATCACAGACCAACTTCCCCCTGACCATCCACCAAACAATCATCACTTAACCCCTGTCATCATTGGAGCATCAGCCTTCTACTATTCCATCACTACACAATACATAAACCTTCCCCTTACAAACCACCTCTGCCATCAAACATCCCACAAAATCTATGCTGCCTCAAAGCAACATAAACCAAAATTTCACCAACAAATCGAAAAAAATCAAAGAAAAAAAAACTCGCCTTGTTCATCTCTGACCACCACCTGAACAGAAACCACAACCTCCGCCTTCCTTGACTAACTCAGATCACCCAATTCGCCAACCACCGAATCACAAGACACCTACAACAATCCACAATCCATTCGACCTCAACGCTCCACCTTGTTGAACAACACTTCCTCTTGCTTGCTGGCCTGACAACCTTAAACATCACCGGCTATCATTCCTTAGCCTAAAGTTGCGACCTTCCTCCAACCATCGACTGCTCCTCCTTACATTTCTTCAACATTCATCCATTCTTTCCTGCATACCCATCCTCCGCCATAACAATTGCCACGCAAAAAAAAAAAAAATCATTCCACCTCACCACAAACCACCGACAATGGCCAATCCTCAATCGCGAACCAAAATCACACGACTCATCTCAGTTCTCGACCACCCAAACTCCTCGGCACCACCACTCAACAACGCACGACCTCGCCTCTAACTTGAACATCGTTTCACCCAAATTCGATTGAACCCCATCACAGCTATCCCTAAAATCACCGTCGCCATCCCTATTTTTCATTTGGTTTTTATTCTAATTTTTTAGAAAGGGGACGAAATCGCATTTGAAAGAAAAAAAAAACGACCGTCTCTGTAGTACTGAAGTGGACGGGCTAACATTTTTTTATTTTTGTTTTTTTGTCTTCCTTGTTTTAGATTGTTTAGCTTTTAGTTTTTCTTCTTTTTTACAAAACAATAAAAGAATTTGCTTTTAATTTAATTTGTTTTTAGTCTAGTTTTGTTAGTTCTCTTAAAAAAAGTTTGTTTTCTTTTAGTGTTGTCTTGTTTTATTCTCAAAAAAAAAATTTGTTTTATTTTTATGTTCTTCTTCTTAAAAAAATAAATTTTACAATTGTATATATCTTGTTTATAGTTTCAGGTTGCCAAAGCAGAAAATCGAAAAAAAAAAAGCTCACTTGCCAAAAATAATCGCCTTGCTTGCTTGCTAAAAAAATTGCTGCTTAAAAAAATTGCTAATAATTCTGCACACTATGGTATCATGCTTTAAGCCTTTGTTTTTACTTGAATTGCATTGTTGGTTGCTTGCATTTGCATTTATATATAAAAAATTTCAAAATCCAAAAACAAAAAGAAACTTCATTTTAGTTGCATTATAAATTCACTTTTAATTTTTGCTTCGCATTCATCTAATCTTATTTTATTTCTAAGAGTAATACCCCAATTTACATAAGGTGAGGGATTTCATCGCCCTTTCCTTAGCTCACGAACGCATTTCATCGTAAAATTTTACTAATAATAAAGGTTAAACATTCGACTTAAGGGTGTTACGAGCTCACTTAGGCCTTAATTGTATCTTCACAATTGTTTTCTTTTGAAATTTTTTATTTCTTAGTGTTTAGGCTATGGTAGAGTAATAACCATGTATAAACATTACGGTGATTCGTAAATATTAAAGTGTTTGTTCCTCTGAAGGTACTTAAATCTTCGGCTGTATTGCTACGGTGATTCGTGGTGCACCGATGACCTCTGCCCGTTACATGGCTAAGAAATATTTTGCTGATTTAAGACAAAGTGTGATTGTACAATTTTGGGTTAGGAGCTACTAAGGACAGAAAACTGTAATTAACTCCTTTGCATTCATTTAGTTGCATTAGTTCATATATATTTAAAAATAAAACAAATCAAAAATCCAAAAAAAATCGTAAATTTTATTTAACTTAGTTTTTAATTCAAAAAAAAAATCCTTTTCAAATCTCTTCCTTTGAAAATTTGCAATCAAAAACATAAATCTAAAAAAATGATATAAAATCTTTTCAAAAACAAAAAAAATTGAAAATTCAAAAACAAAAACAAAAATCAAATTTTCATTTTCTAAAAAAAAAGAAAAAAAATCATTTTGGTAAATATTTGAAAGTTTGAAAATTCAAAAAAAAATACAAAAACAAAAACATAGAAAAAAATTGAAAAACCAAAAAAAAAATAAAAAATCAAACTTCTCTTTTGAAAATAAATTTCACTTGGTAAATATTTTTCTTCCTTTACCAAAAAAAAAACAAAAACGAAAACGAAAACAATTTTTCACTTCGTTTTTCAAATATTCTTTCATTCTCTAAATTCATTTGTAATTTCTTTTCTCCTTGGCTTTCACTTGTGTATGAATACTTGGACTCGAGACACAACAACTAACCGTTGGACTCGTGACTCAACAACTAACCATTTGACTCGAACAGGCGATCCTCCCGAAATAGCGAACGAGAACACCCATCGATCTCTTATGGATAGAATCTTTCCCGAGAGATTCTATTCCATCTTGCATCACGTTACATGCCCCTACGGATATCCATTTCGAAATCCACTTGAACCATATTGCCACGCTTCCGAAATTTGGCAAATTTCGAGTACGATGACCCCTACATTTTCTTGACTAAATTCGAAAAAGTTTGCACAACCATTAAACTCCAACAACTTTCCGATGACGAAATCAAACTTCGATTAATCTCATTCACTCCTATGGATTACGCTGAAAAATGGTTGTACAGCTTAACATCAAACTCGATTAAAACCGGGGAAGAATTCGTAAAAGCTTTCTTAAAAAGTTCTACCCCTTGGAAAAAGAGTAGAGTCCGAAATGAAATTGTAAATTTTCATCAATTCAAGGGAGAACCATCTGGAAAATATTTTGAAAGATTCAAAGAGCTTTTGATAAAATGTCCACACCATAACTTCGAAAAATGTACGATTTGCCAAATCTTATACGATGGACTCGAAAACAGCTCACGAACCATATTCGAAACAATGTGCCAAGGCAATTTTCTTGCCCTACATCACGATGATGCTCGGAAATTTCTTGAAAACCTCGTGAAAAGCCGTCTCAATGGGAACGTTCGAACGAAAAATCAATTTACTCACGATCGAGTGCACACTCGATAGGATCTTCTTTTGCTTTGGAAGCTAAGACCAACGCAATGATTAAAAAAACTCGATAACATTTTCTCACTGAATCAAATGAACCAAGTTTCCCAACCGATGTGTTATAAATCCATCGATCCTCATCATATAGCCGATCAGTGTCCCAATTCTGTCGAACAAATCAATGCTTTCAATAAAGCCAAAAACGACCCGTTTTCTCCAACATACAGCCCTGGCTGGAAAAATGATCCGAATTTTGTGTGGAACCAAAACAATCCCAACACGAATACGGTTTGTCCCAATTTTCAAGCATTTCAAATAATGCTTCTAGTCGTCCTTTTCAGCCCAACCATTTTCAACCAAACTTTGAGGGCCCGTCTCATAATCAGCCGCAACAATCAAATTTTCAACCAAATTCTACTCATCCTCCCCAAGACGATAAACATTTAATTTCACTTAAGAAAACTCTTGAAATGTTGGCTAAAGCAACTACTCAAAGCCTTCAATCAAACAGCAATTTGCAAAATTTATTGATCTCATATATGGTAAACACAAACAAATCAATTGCAAAAATTGAAATGCAAATGAGTCAATTAGCAACTTTTGTAAGTGAACGTGAATGAGGAAATTCCCTAGCCAGCCGCTTCCAAATCCTTGAAATAAAAACGCAAATTTAAATCAAGCCAATGTTGTTCAAGATAGCAACGTCACCCAATTGAATGTTATCACAACTTTACGTTCTGGTAAATAAATCGATAATCAAGTCGTTAACCCAAACGATTTACCGAAAACCTCTCTCGACACTTCTAAAACAACGAACGAATATGAACATAATGTGGAGCCAAATGTTGAATCGAATGTCAATCAAAATTCTTCTTCTTCTACTCGAGTTGACCCGCCTACCAAGTATCGTGTTCCATTTCTACATCGCCTTCAACCCAAGAAACACTCGGACCAAATGAAAAAGATGTTGGAAATTTTTAAACAAGTGAAAATAAGCATCCCGCTTCTTGACATCATTCGGCAAGTCCCCACTTACATGAAATTTCTTAAGGACTTGTATACCCAAAAGCGACACACTCAAGTGCCCAAAAAAGTCTTCTTAGCCGCCAATTTGAGTGAAGTCTTGTCTCAATCCATGCCCGTTAAATACAAAGATCCTGGCTGCCCTATGATTTCATGTACAATTGGAGACAAGACGATTAACAAATGTTTGATAAACTTAGGCACGAGTGTCAACTTCATTCTATACTCCGTGTACGAACAATTAGGCTTAGGTAAGCTCAGACCCACAAAAGTTACGCTACAATTTGCCGATCGTTCCATTAAGAATCCCTTGGGATAAATCGAAGACGTGCTCAATCGAGTAGGGCAATTCATATTCCCCGTTGATTTTATCGTTCTCGAAACACAACCCGTGAGAAATCCTGCAAGTCAAATTCCATTGATTTTAGGCCGACCATTCTTAGCCACCTCAAATGGTAATGGTTCGATGAAAATCTCTTTTGAAAACATGACTTTAGATCTTCATATTTTCAATCTTGAAAGCCAATCGAACGAACCTCGTGACCAAATGTTGGAAGTTAGTGCCATTCACTAAAACTTTGAAAATGAGACACTTGACCTTAGCAAAGAACGCGAGGTCGAGTATGTTTCATGAAATCCCCAACGAGATCGAATATACTGTTCCCTTTGAATCGCTTCTAGCTGAGTCCAAATCTCAACCCAATTCTTTGATTGAGAAAATTCCTAAGTTGGACCTTAAACCACTTCCTGATCACCTTCAGTACGCATACTTAGGTGAAAATGAAACTTATCCTGTCATCATTTATAACAATCTTTCTCTTGACCAAGAAGCTTCTCTTCTCTTGTTCTTTCGAAAAACAGAGAAGCAATTGGATGGTCGATCTCTGATATAAACGAATATAGACCTGCTATTGTTCAACATCGCATCCATTTATCGACGATGCCAAGCCTGTTCGTGACGCACAACGAAGGCTTAATACAAAAAGAAAGATGCAGTTTGTGAGGAAATTCTTAAAATTCTCGACAATGGAATCATTTACCCAATCTCTGATAATTCATGGGTTAGCCCAATTCACTTTGTACCGAAAGGGTCTGGGCTAACCGTTGTCAAGAAATATTCAAATGAACTTATTCCAACTCATACTTAAACGGGTTGGAGTGTTTGCATTGACTATCGAAAACTAAATGCCGCAACACGTAAAGATCACTTTCCTCTTCCTTTTATCGACCAAATGCTCAAACAGTTGGCCGGCCGTGAATTATACTGCTTTCTTGATGGTTATTCCGGCTATAACCAAATTCCAATCGCTCCTGAAGTTCAAGAGAAAATGAATTTCACGTGTCCATTCGGTACCTTTACTTATCGACGTATGCCATTTGAACTTTGTAACGCTCTTGAGACCTTTCAACGATGGATGGTTGGCATCTTTTCTAATATGATTGAGCGCTTTTTAGAAGTTTTTATGGACGATTTCTTTATCTTTGGCGATTCTTCTTCCCAATGTTTACATCATCCCGAGTTGGTTCTACATCGTGTAAAGAAAAACATTTGACTTTGAATTGGAAAAAATACCACTTTATGGTCAAACAAGGCATACTCCTTGGACATATCATCTCAAATAAAGGCATTAAGGTAGATAAAGCAAAATTTGACGTAATTGCAAACCTACCCATTCCCAAATCTGTTAAAGACATTCGATCATTCTAGGACATTCTGGCTTTTACTGGCACTTTGTGAAAGACTTTAGCAAAATCCCTCGTCTTTCGATGACCCTTCTTGGAAAAGACGTTCCATTCGATTTCAACTCTGAGTGTATCTCTTCTTTTAAACTTCTTAAGAAGGAACTCATTTCGGCTCCAATCATTTGCACACCCAACTGGGATTTTCCTTTCGAAATAATGTGTGATGCTTCTAACTTTGCGGTTGGTGCTATCTTAGGACAACGCATCAACAAAATTCTTCATGTCATTTACTATGCGAGTATGAATCTGAACGACGCTCAACTTAACTACACAACAACCGAAAAAGAGCTTCTAGCTGTCGTTTTTGCGCTTAAAAAGTTTCGACCTTACTTAATAGGTTCACACATTACTGTGTACACGGACCACTCTGCACTTCGATATCTCTTCGCTAAAAAGGATGCTAAATCCCATTTGATTCATTGGATCCTTTTACTTCAAGAATTTGACCTTACAATCAAAGACAAAAAAGATCCGTTCATGTCATAGCCGATCACTTATCTCATCTTCCGAACGCATCTTCTTTGTCAATCAATGAAAACTTCCCCAATGAACTTCTTTCAATTTCTATCGATCCATGGTATGCTGATATAGTGAACTACTTAGTCACTAAAGTAACTCCATCATCTTAGTCCAAACAGGATAAATGCAAATTCATGTCCCAAGTGAAATATTTCTATTGGGACGATCCATACTTGTTCAAATGTTGTTCCAACCAAATCATCCGACATTGCATTTCGGATAATAGGATCAGAAGTGTTCTTTCTTTTTGCCATGATCAAGCGTGTAGTGGACATTTCAGTCCTCGATAAACTGCGGAAAAGGTGCTTTAGTGTGGTTTCTATTGGCCTGCTCTTTTCAAAGACTCGTTTGAATTTTGTAAAACTTACGATCGATGTCAAATGCTTGGATGAATTTCTCAACGAGATATGATGCCTCTAAACCCCATTCTTATGATCGAAATCTTTGATGTTTAGGGTATCAACTTTATGGGACCTTTTCCCCATTCTTTTGGAAACTTGCATATCCTTCTCGCTGTCGATTACGTCTCAAAATGGGTCGAAGCCGTTCCTTGCAAAACCAACAACCATAGAATTGTGAAATTTCTCAAAGAAAACATCTTTTCGAGGTTCAGCACACCTCGCACAATAATCAGAGATAATGGAACCGAATGGCATTACTAACCACCCGTAGGAACTGTATCTCATTCGAAATGCTGTTAAAGGAATACAGTACTCGCCCACTCTCAATTGATGGAACCCGATCAGTAAACCCAACCGGGAATATACTTTGCCGCCACTCAACTGATGTAATAAATCATCAATTGTCGGCAAAGGATATCGATTCTTTATCATATTTTCATTCAATTTAGGATAATCGATGCATAATCTTAACGACCCGTCCAATTTCTTTACGAATATAGTAGCCACTCCCTAAGGAGAACTAATTGGTCTAATAAAACCCTTTTCTTCTAAGTCCACTAGCAGCATCATTGAATCCTTCATCTCGGTAAGTGTCATCCTGCTAGGTGGTAGCTTACAGGTTCAGCTCCTGGTAAAAGATCCATTGAAAACTTATTAGCTCATTTCGGTGGTAGTCCTTTAACTGGCTCAAAATTATCTACAAATTCCCTTGCAACTAAAACCTGATTCACTTCGTCTTCTACTTCCATTGCTCCAAGCAAAGCACAAATATCCATACCCAAGTTATCCACTAAGTATATAATTCGATCACGACTATCAGGGTGTCTTAATTATATTTTTCCATCCTGCAAAAATGTCCTAGCATCATATTTGCTAGCCTAATCCATACCCAAAATAATCTCGAAGCCTACGAAATTAAACATATACAAACTACAAGCAAAAATATAATCTAACAGCTCAAACTCTAGATGGTCACATCTCATCCCTAGAGTTGTGTACCATCCTATTGGATTAGTTATCCTTATGGAAGTAGCAAGGTATAATGGTTCTAAACATAATTTATCTACCAAACACTGAGATATAAATGAAGGCAATGCACCGGTATCAAACAATACTTAAATGGTGTGCCATGAATCAAAAGTGTACCATCCATCATAGGCTTTTCTTCCTTGATGGCAGTTGGTCTGGAAGATGATGGCTCTAAAGTGAAATTTTTTCCTTTATCGGCTCTGGACACTGATTCTTGCAGTGTCCTTTCTGGTCACAGTTGAAGCACTTTAAAATTTTCATTTCTATAACCTTCTTCCCTTTGCTAGTCCGACACTCATGAGCATAATGTCCTTTCTAGTTGCATTTGAAGCAGACAACATCAGCTTTCCCTTTCTTGCAGCTCCGAACTTCTGAGCTCCTTTCTTCTTAAAGAATTTCCTCTTCTTTCCCTGAGAACCTTGAGTCTCTACTGACTTCCCCTTCCCAAAAGTAAAAAAGCTTTTCTTTATTCCGAATAGCCATTTCCACCACTACGTTTGATGGATTTCTGAGATGCGGCAAGGTTGCCTTGACGATCTCCGGCCTTAACACCTGAATAAACTTCTCAGTTTTTCTTAATCATGGTGTCAATAGTAGCATATCCATATCTAGATGGCTCGTCAAACTTAGCCAATATTCCAGTACCATTATATCCCCTTACTCCAATTCCATAAATTTCCTGAGCAAAGTGGACGTGGCTATTTCAAACGAAAATCTTTCATTTAACCTCCTTCGAAAATCTGCTTGAGTCAACTCCTCCTAGGCACTCCTACGGTAATTCCATTCCACTAGAATAAAGCGGCTACCTGCAACTGTCTAAGGGTCAATCTCCTTTTCTGCTCATCATTCAATCTCAAAAAAGTGAAAATTATCTCGTAGTGCAATAGCCAGTTTTCCACTTCAATTGCATCTTTAGTTCCTAGAAAACGCTTTCTGCCCAGACTAGTGTAGTCTCAGCTCAGGTTTACATAGTTATTACCAACTGGCACTACGAGATTGACTCCTCCCACATTAGTAGCATTCCTTCTAGCTACTCTTGTAGCTGCTCAATCTTGCATCAAATTGATGAAGAACAGATACATAGTCCCCATATTTACCAGTTGGGTCGCCGGACCTACATTGGCATTTTCATTTTGATTAGAACTCACATGTTGACTGTGGTTCCCCCTAGTGTTAGATCAAGCATTTTCATTGGTTGTGGTGCTTCCACAACCAAGATCCACTCTTCCATTTTCTGCTTCTATATCTTTCTTTCTTGTTAATCAGCATATGAACCTTAGTAAGATATAGAAGAACGATTCAAGAGAGTAGGGAGAATAGAGATGTAATACATACTTACACATAGTAAATAAAAGTACGATATTATAGCGCTATCCCATACCCCCAATCTTATTCTCTAATTCATTAGGATTATGTTTTCAGAAACTTTTTAGGTTTAAAATCCTTTTAATCATAAACCTATGTTCTACTACCAACTTGTAACATCCCACATTCTGAGGTCCAAAGCTAATTGCTACGGATGTTGCAGTCATCCATAGTCATTAATTCTCGATGATAAAATGCGGCTATGTTAATCATATCAATAATTAGAAGCACATGAACATGAAAAAATTTCAAAATAGTTTAGTAACGAATCTTCACATTAATTTCAAAGTTCGTATTCATTACATAATCCAATTCCTAAACCCAAATTCACATAAATTATAATTATTACAAAATACTCCAAGGGCAACATATGAAGATGCCCCTTTTGGTTGATTAGTGTTAATACAACCAATATAACAACTTTTCCTTTACATACTTTCAATCAAAATCAAACTCATAGCAGATCATATAAGAACACATAATTAACAAGAATGCCTCGTGCATGTCTCTAGAAGTTATTCACCTAATAGAAACCTGAAAACCCATACTTTCGATCTGTTAAAATGAGCACCCTAGAGTTTAAGGGGAAAGATAAAAACTTCAGGTCAAACAAAAAGTTTGGTGTGAATAATAACCTACCATCTCGAACCAAATAAATATCTAGTGAGACTATGCCACTAAACGGAACGGGTTTTCTCCTCACTAGTATCTTAACCGAATTACATTAACCATATATTATGCTCCTGCATCCACAGTGGTTAAAACATAACAATATATGATGATATGCAAGAATGCAACATACCCTGGACTACCTCTTCCAATTTATCTGACCATCTGTCTAAATTTATAGATTTTCTAGGGTCACTATGAATCTATTAGTATTATTGGGCTAACTAATAATCTATCTCAATTCTTAGGGACAATCTATACAATTTCATAGTTTTAATGGGATCACTAAGAACATATTGGTTTCTACCAATAACCTTCTAATCATAATTTTCATGGACTTACTATGAACCTATTAGATTCTCCAACAATGTCACTCAAATCATATTTATTATGGGATCATTATAAACCTATTGATTTCTATCAATAACATCATCTAGACATAGTTTTCATAGATTCACTAGGAACCTATTGGATACTTCCAATAACATTTCTAAATCAATAATCTTTTGGTCAATTCTGGGCATCCTATAGTTCTGATCTACCTGATCTCTTGGATGCAATTCTACTCAGTCAGGAGTTAATTCTGTTAATACTGAATACCGAATCAACCTAGCTGGTTATTCTTTTCCTTAATCCCCTAAAATGCAGTTATGGATCATAAATGATGTGAGTATGGAAATAACAATTAGGCATAATAACTGGTCAAATAAATATAAGAGCATATAACATCTATCATTCAATATGTTCAATTAGTAATTTTTTGATGTCTCACAATTACTCAATCTAAAGTAGATTCTCTTTGGTAATTGTAACTCAAAACTTGGCTATTCCATAATTAAAATCCTTGAAACCATTTTTATAATATATGATCAATCCCTATAATTCATATTTAAAACAAGGAAAAATTTAGCTCTTTATATATTACCAATTTCTTATACCATTTTATAGTGCCATTGATATTTCCAATAAAGATATGAGGGTGTCACACCTTATCCTTATAGAGCATATCGCCAAAATAAGTAAAAATATGTTTATCTTTGAAAACATGCGACACCATTAAGTTCGATGTGGGTCGTTTCCTCCCTTGATGTCATCCTTTATATAGAAGCGTTTTGATTTCACAAAAACATAAGGCTATATTGCCGATAGTAACTATGTCGCATGACATAAACGTGTAGGTTGCCGCCCTTATTCAAACTAGCCTTCAATTTAAAATGAATGGACATCGACATTGATAATGATTGACGACGCCATCATACAATAATAATATTAGGTGCTTTTAAAACAATTAGGTCGACGTTGATGACAATCGATGTTAGTGTCTCATTTTATTTCAAAAGTTATCATTGGAGGCATCAATGCCATAATATTGTTTGACTTCGAAATAATGGGTGGTAGCAATATTTAAGCCTTGATAAAAACATGCGACATCATTGCAGTCTAAAACAAGACAAAGGTCGGTAAGCTTGATGAAAGGCGGTATACATATTCTTACGAAGAGATATGTCGACGTCGATCTCATTGCTGAGTACTATGCCTATGTGCTTCGACCCTATAGGAAACACTTCAGACTAACATCACTGATATCGTGTGCTTCCCTTAAGATTGTCGTAGACATTAATGGCTTCGACACAGAAGGGCATCAACACTGAACATGGCATTCTCGTAATTATTAGTAAAACCGATTTATTTCTATGTAAAGTCTATACTTTTCATCAACTCTTAATCTTTCTCAATTTCTTATTGGTTGAAAACACCTTAAATATATTCTTTTTCGAAAAATCAACTACACCAATTTTACTCAAAAATCACATTTGCACCCATTTAATAATTATTAATCATTTAATATAATCATAAGCTTTTCTAACTAATTAAATTCATAATAAATTGAAAACCCTTGGAAAAAATCCCATAAATTCATTGAAAATAAAAACAACATATTGTTTATCATATAAAATTTTTAAGGCAAGAATCATTATTTAATTATTTTTAATAATTAAAATCCGAAATAAATGCCCATTCTTTCTTAGGAAATTCATAAAATATTCACGTAGATTTAAAAAATTATGGAATTAAAAACCCATCTCTAAAATAATATTTTACTTAACTTATTCAAAAATTAGATCATTTGGAGTTCAAAATCTTAGGTTTACCTTTAAAACCATTTAAACAATTCCATAAGAATTTCCATAAATCGTCGTTCTATCCAAACAATTATAAAACCAACATGGCACAACATGATATCATAAACGAATTAATCTAACCAAGACTCAAAAGAAAATGAAATTAAAATGCGATGGTCTATTATTATTCACCTTGATTTTGATAATGGAGTTGAGATTTGATGAGTGCTTTAGTTTCGTTACTTTTCTCTTGAATCTCCTTTAGATTTTTCGTGATTTACCCCTTTAATAATGGTCGGCCTCCTTATATTCTTTTGATTACTTATGTTTTGTGAATGTGAGAATGATAGAGCAGAGGGAGGGTTTAAGGTATGAAGGATTTTCTATTCCTAAATTACCCCTCTCATATATCTATTATTCTTAAATCACAAAACAATCTTATTAACCAAATTAGTTAGTTACTTATGGCTCGACCAGTTTGATTATCAAATCTCAGTTCCTTATCGCACTACACATCAAATTGTTCTAATTAATTTATCTAATTAATCTCATGAATAATGTTAATTAAAATAAGGGATGTTATAGGAAAATGCGCACGTTTGTTTAGATTGGCATAACAAATCGCCCATATATTTACCCCACGGTTGACCAATAGTTTGTCTGAATAAGATTTATCTTGCCTTAATACAAAAGCTCTGAGGGTGGCGCTTTCTGCTAAAGGAGATTAATTGGTAGGAGTAGAAACCTAAGTAGCCATCTTAAATATAAGTGACTAAGTTGTGTAAACCCAATGATCAAGATTCCACTAAAACCTGGCAGAGTAAACCCGAAAGATGATCGTCCCTATGGTGCACCCATGTTGGATGCCTCACATGGACTATCCTTCTTATTCCTTCCCGAGACCAACATTCGGCTCTATGGCCCCTATCAATCTTATGAAATTATCAAGGCTTATACTTATGCGATTAGGTTAGGACCATGACCCATTATAAGAATAAATGCTAGAAAAAACATCGCTTCACTTGCAGGCCCATTCAAGCCCATTGGCATTGATCAACAACTACTGTTGAGAGGGTGATAGCTGATCAACATCAAAAGGACCCATGAAAGGGCGGTTTTTAAAACATTGTTCATATAGAACCCATGCATTACAATCCTACAACATTTATGACCAAAATGATGCTTTCCAAAAAAAGAGCATCAAATAATAGAACGAAGAAGAATAGAAAATGCTAAAGCTTCCATCCCTGTCGTAATGCTCACCAAGGCGGAGGCGTACTTACTTTTCTAACAAAGATCCAAAGAATTCAAGGTTTATAGCGTGCTCAAGTCTTTATAAAAACATTATAAATTTTTGTGCAGAGTGAAAAGGAAGAGGATGGAAGGGTTTTATAAACCTACCCCCTAATCTCCACCATGAGATTATGATCAACCTTAAATCTTGACCGTCTAGGCATAATAAATGCGATTGTCGTTTCACCTACATCCAAAAGTAAACTTCTCTCCTTCCATGTCCGGAAAACAAACCATCATAGCCAATTGCACAAGGCTATTTGGAATGCATATTAAATGCATTATAGAGCCGTCAATCAACAAGGTTTGTATGATTTTTTATGTCCCCACCCACAAGCAAAAATGGACTTAGGGGGCAAAACATTGCTCAAATATTTTGCAAGTAGTTAAGAGACCAATTAAAAGTAGTCTGACCTAATCAAAGCCAGCCCAATTGATCTGTCACCAGCCCACAAAGGCCGGCCCAAGTCTATGTTGGGCTTAAACTCACTTTATACTCAGCAAGACGCCAAGAGGAGGCCTGACTGTCTTATTCCAAAGCAACCTTCATATAAGGATAAGATCTGGATCAAGTCCTGGTTGGTCCTGATTGGCTCTCCTATATCGAACTTCTTCCAACAATAACTAAAGCCAACATAAATAGCTTGGCATCACATTTACTAACAACCGGCTCCTATTAAAGCCTCCTCAGTAGGAAACACATCAGGCAAGAATGGCCAGTCTTAAGTATGGCTTCAGAATAGCCAAAACCCACTGGCACTAGGCCTAGCTCCCTCCCGACTGCCTCATGCCTGGTCATTAACCATCTTCCTTGCAAGATCCTTTACAATATTCTCTTCCATGTTGCAGACAGCCTATCGGCAAGCTCAACCATATGGGCACTCAAGTCAATGACAAAACCGCCCATCCATCCATCCTTGGTACTTCAACATTGTTAGGTCAAGCTCAGCCATATAGCCTTCACTACAATAAAAAGAGGCTTTAATAACGTTTAAGAAATCCCATAGCATACCATAGCGTTTCAGAGATCGCTTTGGAAAGACATGCTATGGTAGACCATAAACTTTAAATAGCAGGAAATAAAACACCATGAAAAAAAATTCTATAGCATTTTCTCTGTGTTATTAAGATAAAACGCTATAGGAAATATATCCCACCGTTGCTTTCTATAGCATTTTTTATGTGTATTTTATAGCTTTTATGATGCTTATTTGTATAGCGTTGGTATATGACAGTGTTTATGAAACGCTATTGAATGTTATATTAATTTATAGAATTTTTATTGATGTTGCTTTCACTTTCCCACATATATAATATTCACTTTCACCCATTTCTTATCCCATATAAATACAACAAATTTTACGAAACAAAAATTATGTAAATTAAAGCATAATATTTCATACGTCTTATTCAAACAACTTTTCCATATCCAAACATAATATTTCGTTCATATCCGTCAAACCTCTTTACCCATGTCCGTACATAATATTACATACATACCATGCAAACATCTTTATCTATGTCTATACACAGTACACCATACATGTTTGCATCAACAACTTACTAACACACCGGTCAAATAGTTAATTTCATCACCAACTTCAATCGCCCCATCATCAACAAACTACCACCAACCATCTCAAACACAATCTGCATCGCTAACACCAACTTCAACCTCCCTATACATCAAAAACACTCTTACCTATAACACTTCCTCCCTGCCTCCACAACTTCTCCATCCCGAATCGCCTCCGTCACACTAAACTGTAGACTCCAAACTCACCAACACCAAAACTGCCAACCCTCTTCCTACACCCACAAACAGACGCCGCAAACTAAACTTCCTCCTCGTCCAAATTTTTAAAACTTCATCACCACCCCTAAAACAACAAACAGCAACCAAAAATTACAAAATCGACCAGCACACACTTCAACAAACACCGCACATCAAATCCTCCAATACAGCAACCACCCAAAGCTGCCTCTTCACCAAAAACCGAACAATTTCAAACAAACTGCACACCACCATCAGCAACTTTCCTTCCTAAAACAACAACCCGAATCATGAATAACACAACCGATACATCACCTTTTCACCTATAACAAATACTTTAACTGTTAGCATCAAAATTGAACGCTAATACCCTTGAGTAGGGTTGTGTAGAGAGATTAATGAAGAAAATAAATTAAAACAGAGGAATATCACAATAGAATGCAATAAGAACAGTAAAAAACGAGAACACCAGAATTCTAGTGGTTCGGCGTAACTGCCTAGGTCTACTTTGATCATAATCTTTATTGCTTTTCTCAAAGACTTATATACAGATACAATCCATACACCAGCAACTTGAGTACAATTTTGACAGAAAAGAAATGAGTCTTGAAGACGGCAGAGTCTCCTCGGAGTTCTCGAAAAAGGTCCCTTCATCTGTACCCATGTCTCTCTATTTATAGACGAAGATAGACTGGACTCCCTACGCAGGCCTAAGAACATGGTACTTCAGCCCACGGTAGGCAACTTCTGTGCATCGAGCCAGGTGTACCGATCGGTGGAAAACCGAACCACTCAGTCCGACCCAGTCGCGCCGAACTACTTGCACCTGGTCACCTTCCCTTCATCATCTTGACCAAACCACTTAGGCCGAGCCAGCTAGGCCAACCCTATCCATCTGGACCGATCCATCGTTCCTTTCCTTCCTTGGTCGAGCGGGAACTGCCGAACCATCTAGGCCGAACCAGAGTTAGCCGAACCACGAACAACGAAACTCATGTGTCTGAGTTATCTGAGCTAACCTCCCAAGAATAGATGAACGATCTCTTTTTTTGTTGATTTTGTCAGTAATCAATATAATGCAGACATATTAAAGAATTGATAAATTGAAAATTAGAACATATGTAGAATTCCGAATGCAATATTAACTTAATGCTTCATTAAAACACACCATGTACTTGATTACTTGACATGCCCATACCAAATCCCAATGCATAATGAATCAATCATGAATCAAGTAACCTTGTTTAATGCTAAGGTAATGTGCGAGCATACTATCAAATAAATTGAGTTTGCATTACCAACGCTCTTATCATTCTGAACTCAATCATGTTAATACTTCTGATGTTATTTTCTATTGGTTAACTTATGATGTACACTGTTGCATAAAACTACAAATCAACTTATTCATATTTTAATATGATGATTATTAATTTATCATGTATGTTATATCATAGGATTGGAACTATGATATGGTGATTTTAGTAAAAGAAGGGATAATAAACTTCAATTACATACTAAGGGTTATCTACCAATGACATAAAACAAAGAGATAAGAAGAACAATAGTTTGCCATGAAAAGAATTTTTTTATACAGTTGCTTAAATAATGGAGGAGAACATAACGAAATGTTATAAATGAAAACCTTATGATTTATCTCCACATTTTGAAATTTCTATAAAATCTTGTAGGATATCTCTGCAAAATGCTACAGCCATCCTGGGCAAAAGAACAGGTAAATAATAACACATTGATCACTCAGCGTAAGAAATAAAACAAAGTAATTATTGCATCATTCGAACCATATATAAATATAAAAACAGGAACCACAGGAAACACTTAAAAGAAAAAAACGTAAAAAAAACACTAGTCTTTATTAGTTTCATGTTTGTATTTCGGATTACAATGTACAACTGCATTTTTATTTGCAATAACATCAGCATAATACATCAAACAAAACAAAAAAAATTGATTTTTTTTATAGTATTACTATTAATATGTGCAACAACACATTGGTTGTTGTAATCATTATCTTATTTCCACATTAAGATGCAAATGACCATCACAAATGGTATTATTATTCAAGAAAATAAATTTATTTAGTGTATTCAATGCGAGTAATTTCAAAAGGTAGCCTGTAACATGCTTCACCATCCAGTAGCATCTTTACTTAATAATAATGCATATAATGAAAATAAATGAAAGGAACGTCTAAAATAGAAACACTTGCTCCAAAATTGATTCAAGTGATAAATGAGCTTTCATATTGATTCTACTCATTAGTTCAGAGAAAATCTTCTCCTTATAGTACAAAATCAGCTCCAACGTCCGAACTAATGGCATCATCTCAAAAAAAAACAACATAAAGTCCTTTGTTGTATCTAGTTTCTTGATCAAAACAACAACAGTCAATCAACTGATTCAAATTTTAATTGTTTTATCGCACAAAATCTGCTTAAGGAATTTGAAATTCCTAGCGTAAATCACCATTAACAAAAATATTTCTATTCAAACAAAAATCTGCATAAGAAATTTGAAATTCCAAGCACCCATACACCAGAAAAAAAATTTCTTTCAAAAAAAACAAAAAAATAAAACAAAACTTGCCCTCCACTTCAGTAGCTCATCCAGCATAAAAGTCTGGCATATCGTTTCTGGTTTCCAGGTTCCTATAAACATTTATCTTTATCCCTTGAATTTTTTTAGTACTGCTTTTGAACTAAAAGAAGAAGAAGAAATGGAACAAACAAATTCATTACGCAATCCAATAAAGATATGTAAAAATAACAATGAGTATAGTCATAAATTACAGTGAATCGCTTAGGACCGCCGGAAGTGTCAAGGCTTTTAACTGATTACCGATGCAAACTAGCCATTATATCTGATAACTTCAAAACACAACCTTGATTCTCAAAACGCTGAAGAAGACAAAAGAAAATATAATTAACCCAGGCCTAAAATCAGGTAGAAAGATTATATAACTTAGTATAGAGAGCTAATATTACTCTATATCGACATTGTCATACAAACCTTTTTTGGGTATAGACTAAAATTATTCTAATTGCATTAGATAAGCTAGTAAAATCATAGTACTTATTCAGAAGTACAATATAAGAGAGAATAGATGCTTTGAAAGAACAATATGAACTTCCTTATTAGTCCATATACTGCATGGCATTAGATCAATATCTCATGTTATTCCACTGAAATCTTAACTGAAATAAAGCATGCTGCATGGAATTGGGCTAAACATTATTTAGTCATAATAACATAAATGTACGTAGAACCCAAATATTGCAAATAATCAAAACATAAGCTTTATGATAGAATATATTTCACATATATTCCAGCGTTAGAATATTTCCTGCATTTATTATCTGATTTGACGATATCTTTATTTGGGAAAAATTTATTTAGTTACCTTTGTTTTAGCAAATCAGTTGATTTGACGATATCTTTATTTGGAAAGTATTTATTTAGTTACCTTTGTTTTAGCAAATCAGTTGGCTAATTTGTAGTCCATCTTAACTCTTGTAACCATATATATTATTAAAAGTTGAATACAATGGACAAACAAATTGATTTCTAAATAGATTTCTATCATGATATCAGAGCTGTTCTCCTTACCCTAGCATCACCTATCTTCTTCTCCGTTCTTCGTCTATCTTTATTTCTTTTCCATGACAGATTCGTCAAGTTTCATCACGCACTCACCATCACTAATGTTAAATATCTTATTCTCATAACATTAGACAATGAGCAAGCCAAGTATCATTCTTGGGCTACTCTGTTTACCAATCTTGATAGGGTTCATGATCTTTACGATCACTTGGTTCCACCAACGGAGGAGAAGGCTATGGCTGCCTATTCCAGGCTAAGTCCGCTGATCCAGCACTTTGGAGGCGTTTGGATGCCATTGTCTTGCAATGGATTTACAGCACCATTTCTTCTGATATTCTCCTCGCTATCCTCAGACGCAATGACACGACAAAAGGGGCATGGAACCATCTTGAAGCTCTTTTTCAGGAATACAAAGCCTCTCGGGCTACCCATCTCGAGGAGGACTTTACAAATGCTACTTTTGAGGCTTTCAACTCGATCGACAATTATTGTAATTATCTACAATCTCTGCCGGATAGGTTGGCTGGTGTTGATGCTCCAGTGACAAATGGTCGTCTAGTTTTACGCCTCACCGGGTCCTTACCAAAAGTGTATAGTGGTACGATGGACTATATATAAAATCAAGAGCCTTTGCCATCCTTTGAGTGTTGTCGTTCAAGGTTGAAAATGGCCGAGCGTACTATCAAGGCTCGTCAAACTCGTGAAACTGGTAGTTCTACGAGTTGATCCAGTGGTGTTGCCATGGTTGCCACTGATTCATCTGCAAGCAACAGGCGCAACAACAACAATAATAAAGGGAGGAACAATTTGAAAAACAATAGGAAGAAAAAGGTCCATCAAAGTACTAATGGGTCCAGTCCTAGTCAGCTGCCATATCGGCAGCACTAGTGACATCCACGTCAATAGGTCCCACCGCCACATTGACAGCAGCCTGGTTGGGGAGGGGGGACTATTCCTCCTTGTAACAACCCAGTATTTTGTGATTTATTTTAATTGTTTATTTTGATTATTTTATTTGAAAATTTTATTATATTTATTAAAATGAATAATTTTTGTTATTTTAAAGTATATTTTATTTTTGTGTGAATTATAATTGCAAACCTGAATAAATAGGATATTTCCAGAAAAAGTGGATTTTTGGTCAATCTGGTCAAACTTTGACTTTTAAATTTAAAATTTAAATATTTAAATTTTATATTTTATTATGAAAATATATTAAATTCAAGAATACTGCTTTTCGTTTCGTTGAAATCCGATTTATATTGTGAAAGTTATGCTTTTTACAATATTGTACGTAAATTGGTTTATTTAATAAAATTATCTATTTTAATTTATATAATAATATTTTTATTTGTAAAATCATGTTCTAATATGTGTTATATGACATGTTAGATATATATTTTATTTTAAAACATTTTAAAGTGATGTTATAATTTTTCCAAAATTACTGCATTTATTTCCTATTTTTAAAGGCTAGTTTCTATTTTTCTGTTATCTTCTTCATTTAAATTATATGTAATTAAATTTTATTTATTTATTTTTGTGAATGCATTTTATTTTATGTTATTATCTTTATTTATAAATATTTTCCAAGTCCATACAAGTTTTCCAAAATTTATTCTGTTTATTTTCAAATTTTCTAGACTAGTTTTCATTTTTGTGCTATTTTCTTATTTTTATCGTATATAATTATTAATTGCTTATTTATATTTTATATTTTGTTATATTTTCGAAATTTAAACTGAAATTATAATTATTTTCAGTTATTTAAACTTATATAAAGAAATTAAAAAAAAATTGAAAAGGTTATGACTTTTGATTTTCCTAAGCCTTTTTATCTTCCACATTTTCACATTTAACCTAACTTTTCATTCAATTGGCCTTTACTACTCACACTTTCAAACCACCTCCATTTCCATTCACGTACATTATTGCTTCTCATTCCTGAAGAAAAAATTTCGGCCATTGCCTTTGAGAAAATTTTGGTAAACTCGTTTCCTTTTCATTTGTTTTTACTTTTATTCTCCTTTGATTTGAGCTTTGCACTTGTTCTTCTTCATCATAGGTTTAGCCATGCTCCTCTCTATTCCCTGCCGCCTCCACCACCACCTGAGAACACCACCATCACCACCTCCTCTCTGGCCAAACCTCAAGTCTTGCCTCCTTATTGATGATCCACCACCAAAATCCACATAAACCATCACTACATATATAAACCGAGCCAAACTTGGTACCACCACCTTCAACCACCTTTTGCCGCCACTTCCTCCACCACCACCACCTCATACCTGACCACCACCCTCTACCACATCATCCACCACCATCTGGACATCCGGACCTGACCATATAGCCTCTGGCCGAACCAAGTTATAGCATAGAAATGTTGATATTTGCCTTGTTATGTAAATTGTTGCACACATATACTTCATCACCATTCAAACCAAGTAGGCTGACCCTATTTGAACCAAACCCAGCCCTTAGTGCATGCCATGGCCATGCTAAATCCATCCCTTGCTGATCCATGTGAAGTTGAGAACAAGTGCAATGCATTTGATTTGGTTTTGGGCATTGATTTCTAGCATTGTTTAGTTTTTATTTGGTTTTGAAACTTACATATATTGTATTGTTTTGTTTAAATGTTATCAAGGCAATTAGCTTTGGCTCTCCACTCTCAAGTCGTTTCCGTGTTATCGTGCCTTCGTAGTTTCAGTGTGTGTGCTTTAGTGGCTATCTCCATCTTTTGACAAGTGAGTTATTCTCACCAGACAATATGTACATATATAACTAGTAAATTGACCCCTTTTGAATCTGTAAAATGCATTATCATGTTACACCTGGTATATTATGATTATATGATTTTCACCCATGCTTAAACACCTGTTATAACATCTGTTACTGTTATATTATGCTGTTCTGTTATTTTTATCAGTTTATCACACTGCAAGTTTCCTTTAGATTAGAATCACTATGGGTTGAAATGATACATACCCGAACAACTTTAGAATAGGAGAAACTCATTATGGGCTGAAATGATAGGCCTGAATGATTTTCAATTATTTTCATTTACTTGGGATTGCGGGTTTAAAATGATCAAACCCGGGTTTTCTTTGTAAATTACGGGTGAAATGATATATTACCTGTATCACTTTACCTAGGCTAGAAAATGAAATACAGACCCGTTGTTAAAAATATGTTTTTCTAAAAATTTTAAAATATTTTAGAAATGTAAGTATTATAATATTTTGATTTAAATTTGATTAAAAATGATTTTTGTAAAGCATTATTTTCTGAAAATTTATAAGTGAAATAAATAAATGGTAAAGTTAGAAAATATGAAATGTAAGTTATTTTGAAAATTATAATTTGGTGATAAGTGGAATTTAAATTAAATATGAAAATATGATAAATTTATGATATTTTGAATTAAATGAATTTAAAATGATTTTATAATATATTAATGATTTTTGAATAAAGTTAAAATGTGAAATGAATGAATATTTAAGTTGAAATTTTGAAATATAACTAAAATTGGAAATTTATGAATTTGGCATAAAAGTGAATTTTAAGTTAAGTAAATAAAAATGAAATTAAGTTATATTTGAAAATTTTAAACTTAATTGTTAAGTTAAATTTAGTGAATTTAAAATTTAATGTTGGAATTTAATAAGTGAATTATTATTAAATTTTGATTTTTGAATGGAGATTTAACTTTATAAAATCATGAATATAAGGGTATTTGAATGATTGTTTTAAAAGTGAAATTTTATGATTTTATAAGTTAAAAATGATTTAAATAAAAATATAATTGTTTGTGAAATTATACTGAATATTTAAGTTAATTAACTGCATTTCTGCAATGCTATTAATTCTAATGTAATGATAATACAGCATTTGTAAATGTTGTAGTTGATAATAATGAACCAAATGGTAAGTTTAAGTAAAGGCTATTATAGCATTTTTGTAAATGTTATAATTGTTGAATTTAACTAAGTTTTATTTGAAACTAATGTAACCTTATTACAGCATTTTTAAATGCTATCTTTTGTTAAATTGAACTGTTTTGAATGTAACTCTCTGTAGCAATTTCTAAATGCTGCGAAAGTTGAATTTTCATCTGTATTAATAAATTAAGTGAATAAATGAATTTTGAAAGACTAAAATTTTGGAAATTCAATAATTTAATTATTAAATATAATAACTTCATTTTATGATTTAAATTGAAGTGATTTGTTTCGAAATATAAACTATTTTGAAATGTGTTTGTAATGGTATTTAAATTAAATAAAAATGAATGTGGTTTGGAAGATATGGTATTTTGATATTTTGAAATGGATTTTGAATGACATTGAATTTTGAAATAATATCTGATTTTGAAGTATAAAATACCATTTTAAAATTTTAACCACGGGATGTATTTAATTTGTAGTTTAACTGATTCTTAAAGGATGGGCGATCCCAAGCATCCTTTAAGTTATTGTGCATTTCTACTACAGTTCACTTGAGTTGGTTTACATTACATAAGTGTATATTGTCCTGACTCGAGTGTTTTGTGTTTTACTTTACGCTCGGGTCAGCCTGAGTATTCACAGCTTTGGATTCTCTTTCTAGAGCTGGTCTTTGCTGGAGTTTCTGCTTATCTACATTTATATCTACTTTCTGTTTCAGCTGTTCTAGTTTATCTCATGTATTAGTGAACTTCTATGTATTTGGGATTTCTATTATGTTGTTTTCAGACTATATTATGTATTTGGTTTGAGACTCTGCCGTAGTAGCTTCATCTCAACCAGATGGGAACTACTACATGGATACTGGTGCTACATCTCACATGACGGCGGATGCAGGTATTCTCTCTTCTTATTTCAATTCAAGCAATAAGCATCATAACATTGTTGTTGTAGTGGTCATTTAATTCCAATTATTGGTTACGGTCGCACTACATTGCCTCCACCTTATCCACCATTTACCCTAAACAATGTGTTACATGCTCTCAGGCTCATTAAAAATCTGGTCTCTGTTCGTAAATTTACCACAGATAATATGGTTTCTATCCCTTTTGACCCTTTTGGTTTCTTTGTTAATGACTTACAGACGGGGAACAGACTAATGAGATGTGATAGCATTGACGGCTTATATCCACTTTTCTCCAACTCTCAAGCCATTTCTTCCAACAATCATTCTACTTTTACTGCTTTGCCTTCGAATATTTGGTACAATCGTTTAGGTCATCCTGGCGATGCTATTCTTAAGTATCTTTGTAGTAAAAAGTTTGTTAATTGTAATAAGGCATGTAAAACTTTTTGTTCTTTTTGTCCTCTTGGAAAACATTCTAAGCTACCTTTTTATGATTCAATGTCATATACTTTTCTTCCATTTGATATTATTCACAGTGATCTTTGGACTTCTCTTATTATTAGTATTTCCGGCATTGTTATTATGTTATTTTTTTGATGACTATAGCAAATTTTTGTGGACATTTCCTATTGCGAAAAAATCTCAGGTCAAACAACTTTTCTTAGCGTTTCACGCTTTAGTTCAGACACAATTTGAACGTAATATTAAGACTTTTTAGTGTGACAGTGGTACGGAATACATTAATGGCACTTTTAAGGATTTTTTGAGCAACATGGCATGCTTTTCCATCTCTCATAGACTCATACATCTCCTCAAAACGGAAAGGCCGAAAGACACATAAAATACATAAATAATATCATCCGGACTATTCTTGCTCATGCATCTATGCCACTCTCCTTTTGGCATCATGCTCTCTCTATGGCTACATAGCTTCTCAATATCCTTCCTTCCAAGGTATTGAATTACCAATCTCCCGCTCAAATCCTCTATCAAAGTGATTCGGATTATTCGAGTTTGCGAGTTTTTGGTTGCTTATGTTTCCCATTATTCCCCTCTTCTACTATTCATAAATTACAAGAAAGGTTGACTCCTTGTGCTTATTTAGGTCCGGCTCCTAATCATCGTGGCTCCAAATGCTATGACATGTCTAGTGGTAAAATCTTAATTTGTCATCATGTTCGTTTTGTTGAAACAGAATTTCCATTCTCCAAACTCCACAAAACAAAACCTTCGAATTATGATTTTTTGAGTGACAATATTAATACTCAATTAATACATCATTTAACTCAAAATACCACACCATAAATTATGCAGCTTGACCCAACAAACCAACCTAATGACTCGTCCTCTCTTCCTCAATCTGGGCCACAGTCTCACACAGGCCCAGATTCCACACCTCCCATTGCTTCCCACACTCGGTCCTCTATTTCCTCCTTTGACCCATTCTCTCTTCCCCACAGTCCAACTCCGTCTATGAGCTCCCCACTTTGACAATTCCTCACACCACCCCTATGCCTCCCAACCACATTTCAACCCGCATGACCACTCGTGCATCAAATGGCATTTTTATACCCAACCCCAAATACTCTTCTAATTACCACACTACCACCACTACAGATACTTCTCCTGCTTCGAAAAATCCTGTTAGTGCGCTTAGTGACTATAATTGGGAAAGTGAAATGTTGGATGAATTTAATGCTTTAATTGACAATAAGACTTGGGAATTAGTGCCTAGGCCGCCTAATGTTAATGTTATTCGGTCTATGTGGATTTTTGTCGTAAGTATAAATCTACTGCTCTTTTGAGTGTTATAAAGCTCGTCTTGTAGGTGATGGAAATACACAACAACAGGGCGTTGATTGTGATGAAACGTTTAGCCCCATGGTTAAACCGATCACCATTAGAGCGGTTCTCAGCATTGCTCTTTCTAAATCTTGGACCATTCATCAAATGGAGGTCAAGAATGCTTTCTTGCATGGTCATCTCAATGAAGCAGTTTATATGCATCAACCCATGGGTTTTCGTAACAAAAACTATCCGAATCATGTTTGCCTTTTGAAGAAATATTTGTACGGATTAAAATAGGCTCCTCGAGCTTGGTACCAAAAATTTTCTGATTTTGTTGCTACCATTGGGTTCTCATAGAACATTAGATCACTCTTTATTCATCTACAAGAATGGTTATGATATTACTTATATTCTGTTATATGTGGATGACATTATACTTACAGCTTCTTCTGATCATTTTTGTAAGTATATTATAACTCTCTTAGCTTCTGAATTTGCTATGAAGGATCTAGGTCCTTTGAGTTTCTTTTTGGGTATTGCTATCACTCGTCATGTCCATGGTCTTTTCTTATCTCAGGCACAATATGCTGCAAAAATTATTGAACGTGCCGGAATGTCTAACTGCAGTTCATGTCCTAATCCTGTTGACACTAAGTCCAAACTAAGTGCCACCGCAGACACTACTTATGATGATCTGACTAAGTATCATAATCTTGCAGGTGCTCTTCAGTATCTTACATTCACTTGCCCAGACATTTCGTATGTCTGCAGCAGATCTGCCTTCATATGCATGCCCCGACTAATAAGCATATGAAAGCTCTTAAGCGTATCATACGCTATCTCCAGTGTACTCTTTCTTTCGGTCTCCACTTGTACAAATCCAATATTAATCGTATTATCTCATATATAGATGTAGATTGGGGTGGTTGTCCTGACACCCATCGTTCTACGTCTGGTTATTGTGTATTCCTTGGAGATAATTTAATTTCTTGGTCTTCGAAACGACAACTTACTCTTTCCCGTAGTAGTGCTGAGGCGGAGTACAGGGGTGTTGCTAATGTTGTTTCTGATTTGTGCTGGATCAGAAATTTGCTTCTAGCGTTGCACTATCCTATTCAAAAGGCTACTCTAGTTTATTGTGATAATGTGAGTGCTATATACTTATCCGGAAATCCTGTTCAGTATCAACGCACTAAACACATTAAGATGGATATTCATTTCGTCCATGAGAAAGTAGCTCATGGCGAAGTGCGTGTGCTTCATGTACCGTCCCGCTACCAAATTGCTGATATTTTTACAAAAGGGCTTCCGCGCGTATTATTTAATGATTTCAGGGACAGTCTAAGCATATGAGAACCTCACGCTTCGACTGAGGGGTGTGATAGAATATATTTTACATATATTCTAGGCGTTAGAATATTTCCTGCATTTATTCTCTGATTTGACGATATCTTTATTTGGGAAATATTTAATTAGTTACCTTTGTTTTAGAAAATCAGTTGATTTTACAATATCTTTATTTGGGAAGTATTTATTTAGTTATCTTTGTTTTAGCAAATCAGTTGGCTAATTTGTACCCTATCCTGACTCTTGTAACCATATATATTATTGGAAGTTGAATACAATGGACGAGCAAATTGATTTCTGAATAGATTTCTATCACTTCAGCACATAACAGGTAGGTTAGATATAGATTGTTACAAATAATAGGTGACTAGTGCATTGTATATTCAACATTCAACTACATGAAAAAAGTACTAGTTCACTTTAGACTCGTTAATTCAACAACAATGAAAAACTAAGCCATAACCATTATGAAGTTGAATAAAAATTCAGAAATTTTGCACTTATTTGAACTTGAAAAATATTTCTTGCAAAAATTAGGGCTCTAACGACATACAAAACAGTTAGACAATCATCAAACTTTGTAACTAAATAGGTACCTTTGATGGTGGTTCTTCGGATTGGAGCAGCATTGGATTTACTGTGCGTGATTTAGGGAGACAAAGTGGGGTGGTTCTTCAGATTAGAGAGGAATCGAGTGATTTGATTTAGGGTTTTTTTGAAGAACGACTTGATGTGCTTTAGGGAATTTTGAAGAGAAAAGACGGAGAGGGGTCTTTTCTTTCTTTTTCAGGAGACAAAGGGAAAAGGGAGAAGGTAATGCATAGCGTTGAAAAAAAATGCGTGACCGCCTAAATTTTTTGTTCCTGCTTTTCATGACATAGCGGTGAAAATTATGCTTCATATGATTTTAATATTATACAAAGCGGCAACGCTATTTATTAGTGCTATGGATAGTGCATTTCTTTGTAGTGATTTAAATAAGTCAAAAGCCTAAGTACTTCAAGATAGCTAGGTCAAGCTCTTTCTAGAATTTGAGAAGGATAGCTTATTTAGCCATTAATACTTTGGCATTTTGATCCAGATAAGCTTAGCCTTATGAGTGTCGTCGAAGAATGGAAACCTCCTCTTTATTCATTTCGTTCTCCTTGGGAGTCCTCTTTAAACTATCAAATTGATGCCGGAGTATCGAAAATTCAACAACCGTCAATTAGTATAATTTGAATATATGGTATAAAATGAGTTAATCGATATATTTTAAGAAGTAATGATTACTTACACTAAGAGAATCTTGAAGACCAAACTCCAAAAGTTTCTCATAATCATTATAAGAAGTTGGGATATCAATCCTAGTTTTATTGATGATAGAAGAGATCGACAGCCCAAAGGCTTCCTTGGTTGTGTCGAGAGCTTGTTGTTTGAAAGAAGAAATCCATGGAGACTTAAGAAATTAAGGAGGAAGAGGAGAGGATCCAGGCTAAGCAGAAATATCAGAAAGACTAATTGTCTTCCCTTTTGAAACAACTGCTTTCCATCTCCTTTTATTTAAGTCAATGACCACTTTCGGTGGAAGAATGGGATTGGCCGAAAGCCTTCCTAGTATCAACTTCATTGCTTGATGTAATGAATGAACCAATAGTACATGCATCCATATCTGAAAGAAAATATTAAAACATAAGTATAAATAACATTTGTATAATGCAAAGTATATAAATAGAACATGTCTTAAAAGTAAAATTTATTCTCTAAGGTATACCTTTTGGTGCTTAGTTAGAAGCAAAAGAGAACTAGAAAAACAAGTTGAACTCTCAATGAGGGCTAGCTTACTTCATTTCTTCTTCTTTTTGGCTACCACTACAAGTTTACGCCAAGAGGATTTTTGAGCAGCCCCCGGGGTGTAGCCCATTCGACATAAATATGCCACACCTTCTCAAGTTCTCTACCTTTAAGACTACATCCTTTGGCCGTTGTTAATTTGGTTTTTAATCAACCAGAAGTCAGTGGAAGTTAGAATGTCGAAACAAAGACGAAACAACTTGGAATATTGAAGTCACATTTGGATAGAATAAAGGAATAGCTAAAAAATCACTTAAAAATACAACAAGGGGAGAGCTTAGAACCGACCTATTCATGTTAGTGCCGACTTATCATGCTTCATATCAAACCTCTCCAATTTCATACAAGTGCTTGTTTACCTCTTTAATGTATGCCCTAGTGATTTCCAAGGATTTTGGACAATCTATTACAAGAGTTGAAGAGTTAACAGCTAAAACGACAGAGGAAACTAAGCAAAGAAAGAATGATCAACAAAATCAAGCAACAATCAATGAAAACAACATGGGAAACCTCAAAATAGAGAAAGAAGAATAGTGCAAAAGAGTCTGACCAAATTAGAGCAACGTAAACATGTTGGCTCGACATGAACAAATCGGTACGACATGTTTATGAATCTCGGTGGGTCTTGTGATTTTTCACACTCCTTCGAGCCAACATTTGTACTATGCCCTAGCTCGACTTCTGGCCTAACACGACTTTTTTCCCTATAAATACAAACCACAGAGAAATCAAAATAGGATCTAACTTCTACCATCACTACACAGAAGCTATGACTCTTTTACACCTTCCATCTCTACACATTAGTCATTAAGACAGGTACTTTGGGCAATTCTAGGACTTAGAATCTATCTAACCCTTATACTTGTGACTTATTCTTTTAAATTTCTTATAATCTCAAATAAACTACATCAAATCAATAAGCAACAAAGCTATAAAGCGAGCATAGGCCATATATTGCCAAGCCGCTAAAAAATCTTATGTCTCTCTACTTTATTTATGTTATTTTCTTTTTATTTCATTGTTATTTGCTAGATCTTGGTCCCTTAAGTTCTCTATAATATATTATTAGATGTTGATCCATTTTTGGCATTAACATTTTGGTGCTTTCATCGAGAAAACTGAACCTAGGCTTTGATCTAGCTCTCTACTTTAGATTGCATAAGATCTAAATGTTAGATTAGAAAAAATTTCTTGGAGAAATTGAGGATTTGATATTACAATGGCTCCAAGGAAATGAAAATCTACATCCGAAAGATCTGTAGGAGCAACAATTGGTGGTGATGAAGCAAACATCCACCAAATAGAAGTAAAACAATGGAAATCTGCTACCTGGAATTCTGCTCAACGGGAAGTTGTTACTAAAGGAGAGCTTAATTAGATTATCAACGATCTTAACCAAAGTTTATTGATAGTTAAAAAGCTCTAATGTATAAGATGGATGCATTGCTAACTTTTCAACTGCCGACTATAAGGGTGACTACAAGGGAAACTTCTCCTGTAATAGAATAAGAAAATTTCACTACTTCTGGCTTAAATATGAGAGATAGAAAGCAAAGACAGAAGGAAGCAACTACTAGAGTTGTTGGGGATGCTATAGGAGGAAGTATGGGGGTTCTCCCTATTAGGATAGGATTGTACCGAGCCAAAACAACTTGGTGCTGATCCAAACTTTGAGGTGAATACTCCTTAGGAAGGTGATGCCGTGTTTGTTACAGACTCCAAAGATGATATGCAACTTGATGGTGGAGACTTGTGATTGAGTATCGATGTTAACAAACAAAACCTAGGGCTAGAGCTCAGACTACCATGGAAAGACCAACCATACAATAACGGACTATTGTAGGAGTAGCTCTTTTAAAGAGTGGAGAACGTAGACTTTAGTTGGTGAACCAAGATTGTCTGCGAAGTCAAGCACTTGGAGTAGTCCCCAACAACCGACCCATAATAATCGTGCCAGTGAAGAACACATCGCTGACATGGTTAAAGGACTGATGAAGGAAGGCAAGAGTTGGAAAAATGAAGACTGGGGTTTTAAGCCAAGCCGAACCCCTTTTACCGCGAACGTCTGGAGAGAAGAATATCCTGCAGATTCGTCGTGCCGACTATGCCATCGAACAATAGGACAACGAACCCTAAACAACACTTGTTCAAATACGAATACATATGGATGGAGTTAGAGCAATAAATGCCATCCATTGTAGGTGTTTCCCTGTCTTCTTAGAAGGAGTCACTTCCATGTGATTTAAAAGACTCACACCAAAGTCTATTCCACTTTTTATGAATTGGCAAGAAAGTTCTAGAATAGGTCAAACTTCACACCATATGACCGAAAGACGTGATATCCTTATCTAGCTTTTATGAAGGGCCCAATGAGTCACTGAAAGCTTTCTTGAATAGGTTCAACATCGCGATTATTGATGTGAGCGATCCAAAGGAAGACATGGTATTTACGGCTTTGGTCTGTGCTATTCATCTGGATACCATTTTCGGCAAATAGATTAAAATGAAGCAGCTAACTATCATGGAAGAATTTCACTAAAAGGCAAACTAGTTTCTAAAGCTGGAAGAAGAAAATATGATTAAAGGCAGATTCGTTGATGACGAACCGAAGGAAGCAAAGAGTAATGTTGCAATTAAACCAGATGGAAATGGCTCTGTAGCAGATGCAGGAAGTGCCGGAAGAATGCAAATCAAAAAAAGAGGAACCGGAATTCTGATAGGCATGTCGAGAATGGAAAACATTTGAGGAATCTAAGGCCTGAAGACTATACACCATTGAATTGCAGTTTGGAAAACATCTACCTTGGCACTCAGGGAACTGAGCGATATAACAACCCCCTCCCCCAAGTAGGAAGCATCAAAGCAGTAAAAGCGATCGGGGAAGTTTTCCACTGCTATGAGAGTCACGGGCATAACACAAATGAGTGTTGACATTTGGAAGACTAAATTAAGGAATTAATAAGTAATAAAAGGCTCTAGCAGTACGTGAAGAAACAAAAAAAACCTGATTAAAATGTTGGATCATAAGCACAGAATGCTTGAGGAAATCAGTCTGGACCTAGCGGAGAAGGGCCCAAACCAATGGATCGAAGGTTGGTTTAAATACCATCACCAAGGACATCATCCAGCATAGAAGAGTTGTGGTGAAATGGAATGCTATACCAGTTCTCTACAGCATGACTTTTAGGAGAGTTGCTACGCCGTTGAAGTTTGAGCTTTAACTAAGCAGGAAATTATGATTATTGATGACATCATGTCTCGAAATCGGGACATTGAAGGCATCAAAGCTCCAAATCTTAACCCAATGGTAATAACGGTTGAGCTTAGTCCAGCGGTTATATATTGAGTTTTAGTCGACAGTGGGAGTTTGATCAACATTATATTCCAAAAAAGGTTTGACCAGATGAAAATAAACATGAAGGATGTTACTACCTGCAAAATGAAGATTCAAGGATTTACATGTGAACTAAAGCAACCAGTTGGGACGATCGATGCACCTATAGAACTTGGAGAAGGAGATGAAGGTGGTCCTTATCTAGACATTTGTGATCGTTAATGAGTATTATGCTTAAATGCTTTTTGGGCAGACCGCCCCTCGTTGACTTCGTAATCGATTTGGCTCCATGGTGTCTCATAATGAAATTTCGAACGGAGAACGAGATAAGAATAACAAGAGAAGATCAAAGCATCATAAGAGAATGCTATTTTGCTAAATTACGTGAATCAAAGTGTCATGAAAATGGTAAAAATATAAGGACGACTCTCTACATTCGTGAACTGCAACCATAGTTATTACAGAACTGCCCCTAGCTCGAGGACCATAGGTTCTTCAATAAGGCTATGGATCCTAGGAATAAGAGCACAGGGTGGTATGAGTAGCATCAATGAAGTTTATAGTGGTTGTCCCTATCGACGTGGATGACCTAACTCGGTTCTTGAAAATAGGTTCACAGTTGGGAGTCATGATGCAAAATGAATTGATAAAAATTCTTCAGCCAATCTAGAAGTGTTTACTTGGACGCATTCCAATATATGTGGGATATTGTTAGAGACAGCATGTCACACACTTATTATCAATCCTAAATTCACACCAGTAAGGTAGAGGAGGCACGATCTGGGTTTGGAGACTTCCACTTCATTGAAGGAGGAAATGGATAAGCTATTGGCCAATGGCTGCATCAGTGATGTATCATATCCCGAGTGCGTATAAAATCATGCATTGGTTCAAAAATCGAACTAAGAGTGGTGAACTTTCATCGACTATTCAAATTTGATTAAGGCTTGCCCAATGGATAGCTTTCTTGCCTAGAATCAACTGATTTGCCGATGGAACCGTAGGGCACGAATTTCTTTCATTTATGGATGCCAACTCAAGATACAATCAGATTATGATGCATGAGCCTAATTAAAAGAATAACAGCTTCATCATAGACCTAGGGCTATACTTTTACTATGTAATGCCATTCAACTTGAAATATGCTAGAAGTACTTACCAGAGATCGGTAAACACAATCATTAAAAATCAGATCGACAAACAATGAAGGTGTACGTGGATGACATGCTAGTGAAATCACAAGTGTTTGGTATCATCTGGATGATCTCTTGGAGTTGTTTGAGATCCTCTGAAACCATGGAATGAAACCGAACCCACTAAAGTGTTCATTTGGTGTTGCTTTTGAGGAAATTTCCTAGATTCATAATGAACTCAAGGGGCATTTAGGCAAATCCAGAAGAGACTACTGCATTACGGAATGTTAAAGCCCCGGTGACAAAATAAGGAGTTGCAAAGTTTAGATGGAAACATTGCAATGTTGAGCCATTTTATATCCAGAGTGAAAGATAAGTGCATACCGTTCTTCGATGCATTGAAGATGGGTAAGAAAAACTTTGAATGGAATCATGATTGTCATATCGCTTTTGAAGAATTACTGCGACACACGGGGACACCGCTAGTTATGTCCAAAGTAGTGGATGGAGAAGAGTTATTCATTTACTTGGTAGTGTCTCCCCATGTGCTAAGCGCAAACTTTTGCATGAGGAAGCTAGGAATTAGCGAACAATTTACTACACAGCAAATGGTTCGTCGAAGCTGAACGAAATTACCTAAAGTTGGAGAAGTTGACATGCTGCTTACTGATAGCTTCAAGGAAACCACGGTCATATTTCCAAGCTCATCCAATCAAGTCATTGATGAATCAATCCATAAAGCAGATACTCTACCGACCCGAGACTTCGAGACGTCTTCTAAAATAGAGTATTGAGCTGAGCCAATCGGACGTAACTTATCATCCTTGGAAAGCAATTAACAGATAGACATTAGATAACTTCATCGTCGAGTTCACGATTTGGGATGATGAGGAAGAATTGCTATGGTTATAGTGTCATAATGGAAGTTGTTTGTCGATGGTGCGTCAAACGAATTCAACTCAGTAGCGGAAGTTGTGCTTGAAACTCCTAAAGGACGCTCAATTTGTTATGCTCTAAGGCTAAAATTTCCTGCTATTAACAATGAGGCTGAGTACGAGGCGTTAATAGTAGGATTGAAGATTATGAAGGAACTAAGAATAAAAGCGTTGCGTATTTATAGTGACTCTCAACTAGTCGTCTATTAGGTGAAGAGAGAATATCAAGCCAAAGAAGTGAATCTTGCCCTTTATCTATCAGTAGCATGGGAATGGCTCAACGACAATGAACACTACACAATAACTCATATTCCTAAAAAAACATGAATGCCAATTATTTAGCTAAACTGGCCAGATCCAAAGACGCACAGTCATTGGGATTGTTCCAATAGAAGTGTTATCTGCTCCCAACATATATTAAATGGATGTCGATTGGATTTTGGAGACCATGGAAGAAGAAGAAGAATCATGGATGATGCTGATCAAGGACTATCTACTCAAAGGAATGCTCCCTAGGACCAGAATAAATGAAAGAAGCTCCTCCGGAAGGCACCATGATTTGTAATGTAGGATGGAGTGCTGTACTTGAGAGGGTTCTCCGCTCCTTTGCTTAGATGCATAATAAAAGACGAAGCTAGAAAGATCTTTAAAGAAATCTACGAAGGTAACATCGGTGATAACATCGGGGGGCAAATGCTGGTGAAAAAGTCTCTCGGCTATGGATATTTCTATCCGACAATAAACAAAGATGCAGCAGACTACACCAAACGGTGTGATCGGTGCCAGAGTTTTGCAAAGATCCTGAGAGCCCCGTCTTCTGAACTTACGCAAATGGTTAGTCTTTGGCCATTTACGATTCGGGGAATCAATTAAATTGGAGGACTACCCATAGAAAAAGGAGGAGCCAAATACGCTATCATTACAGTCGATTACTTTACAAAATAGGCTAAAGTGGAACTGTTTGCCAGATTACAACTGAAAAACTTATTAACTTTGTAACAAAAAGTATTATTTATAGGTTTGGAATACAACAAAAAGTCATCGCAGACAACAAAACTCAATTCGAGAGTGTTGAGTTTAAGGACTTTTGCAAGCATCGCTGGATCGAGAAGAGTTTTATGCAGTAGCGCATCCACAAGTAAACGGGCAAATAGGCAAGTTGAGGAAATGAATAAAATCATCAAATCTACCATAAAAAAGAGGCTGACAAAAGCTAAAGGAAATTGGGTTGATAAGTTTCCGCTTGCACTATGAGCTTACAAAACGACACACAAATTTGTGACCTGACACTCACCGTTCGCTTTAGTATTTGGTTCAGAAGCTATGATATCGGTGGAATTGGAAGTCTCCTCTCATTACAGAAGACATTTCAATCAAAGAGAGAACGAGCAGCTACTGCTTGAGTCACTTGACCAGATTTGAGAATAGGTAGGCAGCTGAATTAAGGTCGGCTGCTCAACAAATGGGAGTGGCATGACATTTCAATGCTAGGGTTCGCAACCGCAACTTCGAAGTGGGAGATCTTTTCCTAAAACAGATCTTCCTGGGTATAGAAGGATTTGGCCTATACTGGGGAGCACCCTGTTTTATCAACTAAAATCTTGGAGATGGAACATTCAAGCTAGCAACACTCGATGGAATCTCGATTCCACATGCTGGGAACAGTGACTTTCTATGATACTACTACATTTGATATCTATCTATGTATTTCCAATTTTCGCAATAAGCCATCTAGGGACAATGGGGGCATTGTAAATAGGCAGTACCTGCATTTTTCATTCCACTTCTTTAATAAAGCTAGCTTCTCGAACAAATGGAAATGCATTCTTGTAAGAAAACTATTGAGTCGATAGGGAAAATCTACTCAAATCGCTATATCGATAGTAAAATCGATCTAAACCTTATAAGAACCAGCATTGCTCCGATAATGTAGGGAAGGTTCAAAATTGCTGAGTTGATGGGGAAAGTCGACTCAAACTACCAAATTGATGGGGAAAATCGATCCACGCCTTCTGAGAACCGACATTGCTCCGACAACATTGGGATGGCCTATCTCCCTGTGCACCATACAATAAGCCACATTTCACTTCTTAAATTGATGGAACCACGTTCTCGTAAGAAATACTCATGTATGCCGCACAATAAGCCACATGACCGATAAATACTTCTTAATCTATGGATAAGAAGTATGGACTCCCAAAACCATTGGGTCGACAAAATAAATCGAATCAAACCGCTAGATCAATGGGGATAATCAAACCTAACTACCTAAGTAGCAATGTTGCCCCGACAATGCCTTGAAACCCTTCTACTTTCTAGTTAGCGATGCTGCTCCTCTAATATCGAGGGACTATCAAACTTTCTATGTACCGGCATTACCCTGACAGCACCGAGAAAGTTTTCAATTGCAGGATTGGTGGAAGATCAGTCTCACTTTCCGAGGACCAACATTACTCCGACAACACTAGGAAATTGCAAATTGCAAGCTGATTGAGAAATCAACTCATAACTGTTGAAACTTGACATTTCCCGAAGATATGTGACATTGAAGGAAAGTCCAAGGACTTGAGTTGTTCGAGCATACGTTTTCTAAGATAGAAATTAATGCACAAATAGGATCTTAATACTGGACATGGAAAAATTCGATCATGTTTAAGGAACTAAATGCTTGAAACCGAGCAACAAAACCATAAGTTCTCTTAGATAGGAGCTATCATGTAACTCAGACATGGGGTAACCGAATGAGTTGCTCAGAATAACTAGTCTCTTATCGAGTGCTTAAATCCAATGTTTGAAGTAACCATCCCTATGGAGTGGGAGGCAAATACACTAACACATAGTTGAAATGAACTCGATTGAGCTTGAATAGAAAACAACCGCGAGTTGGCTAAACCGAGGCACACCATAGTTCTGTCACGCTGATCCGAGTATTTTTCCAGTCACAACAGAGCTAAGTAATATAGTATGCTAAATAACTATAGGTATATTACTTACAAGCATAGAGTTGTGGTAAATAAACAAGTTGCACTATTTACATGCAAAAGGTTGCAGTATATACACACACCACGCCATGCAAAACAACAATATATAATATGGAAATTACGGAACTGGCAATCATATTATATATACATGAAGTGGTAAATAAAGAGGCACGGTGCATAGAATACAAGAAAAGTACATAAGAGAGATTACAATAGTAAGGCTAATCTTTCATTACTAATATCTTTTTATATACATAAACAAATAGCAGGGGCCGTACCTACACAGTATCGGCCAGTTTAAGATATAAACGAAAAGAAAACATACGGACTTGGTTGGCACAAAAACACACCAAAATCAAAAGCGCTCCACTACCTTGACACTTATTTGAATCATCACTTCTTATTGCCTTGGTGGGAGACGATCTTCTTCTACTTCTTGCCCTTCTCCTTTGTAGAAAGAGTCTGCCCCAAAATGAACAGGCTCTCCTCCTGCACTGGAACCAAGTTCTTCGGACCCACCAATGTTCAAGTTTTTTCCTACTGGTCTTGATCATAAATGGAAAAACTCTAGGTTTGGCGCCATCTAGTTCTGTCTTCAGCTTCATCTTCTCTTGAGTCTCTTTCTATAATCACTATGCCATCGTCTCTTCATCAGTCGGATCAGAAGAACTTAAAGTTTGGATATCCTCCTCTAGCGACACATATATGTCTTCTAATACTTCCAATGCCATAATTTGTTGAACATCAAAGTTAGGCCCGAAGCTGGAAGATTGGATTAGAGCAGTCATGCCTATGCAAAAAATAGTCAAGATAGTGAAAACCGCTTCAGTATCTTAACCTTGTGAGACAAGAGGCAGAGACAAGACATCTAATTGACTTATAAGTTCATAAAGAGAGCTTTACAATTTATTAAAGGACTTGAGAGTAAAATTGAGTTGCTAGAGCACTGGAGAAATGAGGGAAATACCTGAAGTAGGACTCCTATCTCGAACTTCAACTTCAAGCTCAGCTACTGTTGGGAAAGATATAAGGCTCAATTATTGCAGCAGTTGTTGAAGAAGGAATAACCACCACTGACTCCTTGGACTTAGAAAGAGGCGCTTCATGTTGACCTAAAGAGCTCGGGCCTGTGAGAACACTACCAGCAGCCTTGCTGTCCTCTTTAGCAAGAGTAGTAAGCTTCTCAATCTCTTCAGCATCAAGGTACTATACCATCATCTCGATTTCGAAGCGATCATTTCCTATGTGGGATGATACCTCTCATCATGCATTAACAAGAGTCATAGGGTAGTCATTCCCCAACTACTTTAGGTTTATGTGCATAATAACGCTCCTGTAGAACTGATGGAGATTGTTGTTAAGATATTTCCTTTCTCTTTCTCTTGTCTTATCCTCTTCGGCCATCGTCTCTTTAAGATCTTTAAGCTCACTTCGAAAAACTGCAAGTTCAATATCATTCGCAAGTTTGTTGGTCGATAAAGTATCCATCTTCACAGCCAGCTCTTCATTCTCTTCTTAAGCTTTTGAATCTCCTCATGGAGATGTTAGAGCTCGAATGCCCATTCGAGAGGAACTAGTCTTTATACCGTATGACTTCATCTTTTTGAATGAACGATTGGGCCTTCTCCTCGGCTTATTTCTTGAAAGCCTTCAGCCATAGGGCTTTCAACTGGTTTCTCATCACAATTATGTCCCGATCCTTGGACTTGTTTCAAGTCCTCATCAGCTTGTCTACACTTGCTTTTTGTTTAATGGCGAAATCCCTTTCTCTAGTCACTTTGAGCAGATCGTCTTCTCGCTTTTAGTTATCCTCTCATGCTTGAATCTTTCCTTTTCAAGTGAATCAATTTTTGCGTAGTTGAATTTATTTACATCAAAAAGAGCCTTACATTTACACTTCCACTCAAGCCCTTTATCCATGTCTTCCTGAACTTCTTTTAGCTTCTTCTGAGTAATTTCACTTTTCACATCCTTAATGTCTCGGTCGAACTTCACCTTATGAAGAAAGAGATGTAGATAGGCAGCTGATAGGTATTGAGGGCATCAGGAAGATTAGACTTAGTAATACTATTGGACTGAATGAGAGGAGGGGTAGTTAAGGCTTAAGATGATGGGGTTACCCATTGAATAATAACTTGAGCACCAATGCATGAAGGAATAGTTGAATCTTTAGTGTGTGGAAGAACAAAAGAAGAAGTAGGCTCATGGTGCACAGAGGAATCCTTATGTTCTTTATACACATCGTGAGAATAGTCTTCACCGGACTCTCTTCCTTTTTAGTATTTATTCTTCAGCCTCATGACGTTCCCTTTTAGCCTTGCGATCCTCATCTCGCTCGCAATATTTCCTTTTTGTCTTTCTTTATCCATCTTTTAATAGTGAGTTGGATGAGGCTCAGGGATATGCCTCTTGTACTTACTTCCAATGCAAGAAAGAGCTCTGTACCTATCACAAGATATGGAACCTGAAACAAGAAGGAAAACCATATAAGTATTGAAGTTACAAAAGTCAAGTTTATGCAGGAACGAGCGTTTGTAGTCCTAAGTGAAGTGTATGATGCCGATGAACCCCAAATTACTCTACAAACTATGTATGCATAGGCGTAAGTATGGATTTTCTTCACCTTCACTGATACTTATCCCATGACATAACTAAATGTAAAATTAATCTAATTTAGGTGGCCTACGACGTCGCTAAATTTTAAGATTGATCTCGTTTAAGTCACCCAATTGGAAAAAACATTACTAAAGGTATAAGGTCTAGTTGCATTCTCTTCAGTATTTATAGCAACTTGGCCACCAGTTTTAGCGGGACTTCCGGTAATTACATATTGTAGAGGAGATCAGTGAGGGAGAGGAGGACTAATTTTAGGCGATTTACCAAATGATGCATTCCCTTTCTCGGTAGTGTGATATTCACTATCATCGTCGCTAGGACTACCACCCTCTTCACCAAAGACCGGTTTCTTTTCTTCTCTTCTCAAGAATCATACGTCTTCCTCCAGGATTGTAGGTATTGTAGCATATTCACCCTCATTATCGAGGGCATCACCACCCGCAGGCTCATTAATCTCTCGACCATCATCTTCCTCCAAGTGCTCTTTACCTAATGCACCCTCTTCTTCCCCTTGAGAATTCTCATTGGAGCTACAAGTTGGGGAATGGGAAAGAGTACGTGATTTAGAATTGCTTTATGTTAAGGACTCAATCAGCGATCCTTCTAAGGTGATGCAGTCCATAGTCTTGCAACTTGTCATTATTTTGAAGGAACTTGACCTGACACTAATTTTCTCTAACCACCTTCAAGTAATTAAGCATTCTCTCATGCTCCCATTTATCATTGCATCTCGAAAGGCCTACAGAAAGCACACATTAAGGTAGAAAATTAGAATCGGAGATTCCGAGATAAGAGAGATCGGTCAGAAAAAGCTTATTTCTTCTTAACTTGAGACGGTTGAATCACCCTGGGCAGCGTACGAAGAAGTATTCATCCTTGAAATGAGAATGTCTATTTTGAATCTTCTCGATAACTATAAATTTTTTCCCATGCCTCTATTATCACGAAGCACAGACAATCCTTCCTCCTCTTGAACTTTAAAAGACAAGTGAGTTCATTGAATCGTGGAAGCCGACCGAATTTTTGCATGAAAAGGACATAAACGAATTCAATAAATCATGCTCGTTCAGATGAAATTAAAACAAAACAATCCCAATCTCTTGTATAAATTTCATTACGAAGAAATTGAAAGGTGGGATGAAATCACCTAGGCACATGTAGCGATTATAGGCAGTGTTGCCAAGCTTAGGATTATGAACGAATTCATTTTCAGCTGTCAAATAAACATCTTCCTACGAGATGCCATGTTCCAAACATATATTATGAAGTGATTTCTCCATTAAGGCGGTGGCCACCCACTCCGACGGATCAAAATCTTCAACCCTAGAGGCAATGGATGTGGTACTAGATCAATTGGCACCAGCTAGCTTTGGGACTCAGAAGTTGAAGGCTAGTCAGATCTGATTGGAATAGATGGTGAAACCGGAGTAGTTGATGATGTATTTTTAGGAGTAGACGGCCCTTCGGGAGGTTCATGCGGGGTGTTCGGCAGTCATTCTAAACAGTAAAACTTGGTGTTCAACACAGTCGGGTATATTTAACTTAGAATAAGAGTACCCATGTGACCAACTTTCGAAATCCAAAAGAAGTCGATGTATGTAGACCAATTGGATTCCGAGTGTTGATTGAGGCAGATGCTATGTGTTATCTATGTAAGGTGAGTCCAGTGTCTCGAACATTGCGAATGGACAATCCTATGTAGATAACTTGATCGCGTTTGAAAAACAAGTCGCATCACTATTTAGAATTGTTGCTTTTGGAACTTACGCATTAGTGATGAAAATCGATAACGAATATGTTGTTCGGAGCGACGCGGAGAGTTTTTCTTTTCAAGATTACTAAAAATTTAGAAATGGAAAGGTAGTGTGATAGAACGATCCAATATGCCCAAATTTAAAGCAAATCATCATATTAGAGTATATTTAATGGTTAAAACTTAGCCAATTTAGGGAAAAGACAATCAAAGCCGGAGAATCAAACTTCTCTTCGGAATCATTTGTGTTAAACCAAGGCAAGCCCTAGCTTCATCATCGATTGAACACACTAGAAATCAATTGCTTTCCACCAAATTGAAATCAACCAAGTCAACTTCAACTCCTCCAGCATCATCACCTCATCATCCGCTAACATATGCCTTTAAATACAATTAAGGTTTAACTTGGCTTATGGTTTCAATAACGGTCAGCTTCGAGAATTCGAATATCAGATCTAGAGGTACTGATTATTCTAGATGGTCTGGAGAAGATTGGTAGGCGGTGGTGGCATAAGTACAGCTCGACGATGATGTCGATTGAGGGTTGAAGTTAGGTTGGTAGTGAAAGAGCTCAGGTACAAGACTTGGAAACTCGACAACTTGTTAGCAAAGGAGGATATAAAAGCATAGGAGGAAAACATCAACGAGTGAATGAGTGCTAACTTATAAAAGAAAATCGACAAATTTTCTTAAGTTAACATATCGGTACAACATGTTATATTTCCTCCGATTCTACTCAAATTCGTCAAAGGAGACCTACTAGATAACTTAAAGCAGCATAGAGATTTGGTATGCAAATTACATCGCCAATGCAGAGAAGAGGAATTTCAGTTCAAATTAAAGCACACAGTTAGTAGAAATCGATTAATCAAAGCTAGATAAAAGCAGCACCTTAAGATAACATCCAAACAATTAACTAGAATTCGTAAAATAATAGCCCAAGGCTTGTTTCAATCCAGAGCATATTTTATTTTCAAAGAAAACATACTTTAGGGGGAAAATGTTAACTAGATTTTTAACTAAGCATAAGTTAATGGAAGTTAGAACGTCGAAATGAAGATAAAAAATGACTTGAAATCTTGAAGACATACTTGGATAGAACAAAGGAATAACTCGGAGGAAAATCACTCAAAAATACTCTAAGGGGAGAGCTCGGTACCGACCTATTCATGTCATTGCCGACTTATCATGCTTCATATCCAATCTCTCCAACTTCAAAAAACTTCTTGGTTACCTCTTCCACATATGCCCAAGTGATGTCCAAGGATTTTAGACAACCTATTATAAGAGTTGAAGAGTTAACATCTAATATGGCAGACCAAACTAAGCAATGAGAGAACGATCACCAAAATCAACCAATGATCGACGAAAACAACATGGGACACCTAAAAATAGAGAAAGAAGAAGAGTGCAAAAGAGTTTGACCAAATTGGAGCAACATAAACATGTCGGCACTGACATGAAAAAACCGGTACCGACAAATTTGCACATCTCGGTAGGTCCCGTGATTTTTCACACTCCTTCGGGCCGACATTGGACTCTGCTCCAACTTGATTTCAGGCCTAACATGACTATTTTCCCTATAAATACAAACCATAAAGCAATCAAAATAGGTCTAATTTCTGCCATCATTATGTGGAAGCTCCGCCTCTTCTACTCCTTCTATCTCCACATAATAGTTACCAGGGCAGTTACTTTGGTCATCTCTAGGACTTAGAATCTATAAAACCCTTGTACTTGTGACTTATTCTCTTTCAAATCTCTTGTAATCTCAAACAAACTATATCAAATCTGTAAGAAATAAACCTATAAAATGAACTAGGCCATAGATTACCGAACCACTATAAAATATTATGTCTTACTACTTTATTTATGTTAGTTTCCTTTTATTTCAATTGCTATTTGCTATATCTAGGTCTCCTAGGTTTCCTACAATCTACTCTTGGAAGTTGATCCATTTTTGGCATCAACAGCCGTGGTCTTTTGGTAAAGACGAATTATTGTCAAAACGAGTATTAAATTCCATCGAGAACCGTGGCTTCTTGGGCATGTCCATAACAAATGAAAATTAAGTTAGAACAACAATATCACCCTTTGAAATGAAAATGTTCAAACCATGGTAGAAAATTACTTTCTTGTAAAAAAGTATAGATTACCTAGGGATCTGTTAACCTAACATAAAACCATATTTTGATGGTAATCTTGCTTGTTAGCTTAATGAGAGGTTGTTTCTTTCTAATTTTAAGGTTATAAATAGGAACATGAATCATTATGTTAGAGTCTTGGAGGCCAAAGAGAGAATTTATTTCTTCCATAGTTATTTCTTTATATACTCTTAAGTGATACATGACTTCAAGGGTTGAGAGTTGTTATAAGATACTAGGCGTTTGAACCAAAAATGTTAGAAACACCAGATTGAGTAGATAATAAAAAGTGAAGAAATAAAATAGAAAACAAGTAAGAAATATAATACACAAGATTTATAGTGGTTCGGTGTTCTCCGGCCTACAACTACTTCAATTTTCCTTTTATTATACTGTTGCTTTTTAAGTACAGCTCTTATAGACTGGTCTAAATCCATTATGGATCAGTATAAATCTGTGAGTGATTACTGGAGATTAGATAGATGTTATAGTAAAGTCAAAAACATCTTTAAAATGAGACCTACCCTCCTATTATAGAGGTAGAAAGCCTAAAATCTCGCCTCCACGATCTCATCTCGATTGCCACGCCAAGACCAAGTCCCCTAGAGAAAATGGTGGCGATGTCCTCATTTTACGCGAATCGATACCTATCCAGCCTCTTAGATCTGTACTGATCAATAAGATAACCATGATGGCTATCATCAACTCTTTTCTTTGGCTTGATTCTTGGTTAGCTTCATGTTTCCGTACTTGTTTACACCATTGTTAGCTTATTTCTAAATCCAAATGATCGATATGTGGAAGAATAGAGTTGTTGATTCTAGTTCTTATGTAGATCGATAGGGTTTGCATTGGATCAACAAAACAACATCTAAAATTAGGTTCTAGCATTAAGTAAAGTAGGTAGGCAGAAGATAGGCTCCATTGGTGGAGTATTTGTAGGTCGATACCGACCATGGTGTTGGGTCAGTACCGGTCCAACATTTGAGTGGATGTCGAGTAATGAATTCTTGGGATGGCTTTGCATTTGCCTTATAATCTTGGATGTATTTGTTTTTGGGCTTTGCTGACGTCTCTTTAGTGTCTTACCTTGATAACTTTGAAGTTTGACTCATCGAGTTCTCCAGTATACTTCTTCTTCAAAAGTCAGGATAACACTAAGGGAGTTTAAAATGAATTTGGATTATAAAAATGAAGTTAATAAAGAATGGAGCAATGAAGGGATAAACTAAATTTGTCAAGTATTCCTTGACCTATAAGAAGTACCCCTCCGTTAAGATATCTAATGTCTTAGTTGGTCCTGGTACTATTGCCTCGGCCTCTATTTTACCAAGATCGATAAGAATCGATCGATATTTTCATATATATTCAAAGCCAAATTCATTTCCTAAGAGGACTGAAAGCGCAAAAAATTTAGATTGAATAAAATAGAAATTAAGCCTCCTTGATAAAATAAAGTAGAAATAACTGCTGCTAAGTACAACATAGATATGATTTTTTGTTCCAATATTAACAACATCCCTGATTCAATTGAAGGTAACCAAAGAAAACCAAATTGTGTGTTCATACTAAACATAACAAACTTAGATATTATAACTTAAACCTCGAATATTACCTTAAAAGAATAAATGCTTTCCAAAAATTCAAAATGGTGCAAACTCAAGCAAATGGCCATAATAATATCAAGTCACTAATCCAACCGACGATATCAACTAATTGGTTATAATCCAAAACTATATTAAATTATGAGTTTGAACCAATTATGTAAACATCAAGCTAGCAAAGGCTAACATTAAGAGTATAAAAGATTCAATCAATTCAAATAGGCATCAGGTAAACCCTATAAATATCGATAATCCTAAAAATTATTAAGCTAACAATTAACCATAGCAAAACTGTAAATCCAAAATACAAAAAATAATCGACTAAAGATAAGCATTAGAAGCGTGTAAAATGCAAAAAAATAAATTCGCTTATTAGTAAAGTATAAGAAAAACTTGAATCAGAGGTAGTGAATAAGTAAAAATCGATATGAAGGAGATAAAAACATACTAATTGGAACTAAGAGAATAGGTAAGTGCTTGAAGGTTTTTGAAAGCATTAATGACAAAAAATTTACTACGAGAAGAAGAGATAAAACTTTAGTACATTATTTTTAAAGTAATAAAATAATAATCAATATACTCACCAACGTTGATCTCAATAGCCATTATAATAAAATATTATTACCTTTTCCAAAAGCTGCAGTGAACAAAGGCAAATTGTTATTGCTTAGACAAAGCGAAACCACTTTTTAAAAGGACCACTCAAAGTACGCCACTTGCTAACAAAATTAAATGGGTAACATATAGGTTTATTCCTTTAGCTATTGCATCCTTTGCCAAAAGTATCATAATCTAAAATTAAAAAAAAATCCCTTTGTCTTTGTTAAAAGTGAATTTTGCATGGGTTATACCATATTTTACCAATGGACATTTAGATAAAATACATAAGGCCAAAGGGTCTATAGGTAGATCATTCTTGAAAGAAAAGATATATGACCAAGTGGGATATTTGAACTTCTACCTTAGAAACCTTAGATAACCTTAGTAAGGTTATAAAACCTAGATCCAAAAGTATAAAGCCTGAAAGGTAACATGCCGAAGGGTTTATGGTACTAAAGATTAAACTTACTCATTATAATTTCTAAAGACCTCAGACTAGAAGACTTAACTAGAAGGTTAAGATAATATAGTATATTATTTAGTTTTTTATAAGTACATACTATAAAGAAAGAATCAAAACTTGAAGGGAGTAGTATTCAGAAGGAATAAAGCCTTGGGATAGACAAGATAAAACTAAAGCACGACGATTACTCTAAAACTTCGATATCGAATTACCTTTTATAGTGCGTTGTGACTATATCCGATAATGTAGGATGATCGTCAAGGGTAAAATAACAAAAACAATCACAAGGCCTATCGTATATCTCACATCACATATGATAAAATATAATAACATAGATATATACAGACGATATAGTGATATAATCAAATGAACTATAAATAAGAGCACTATAACAAGATTATACAAAGTAGAAATAATAAAGTTACATACATCCCAACTCCCAAAAATAATTTCAAATATATTGTCTTTAATAATGCTAAGTACAAATATAGCTTCACATTACCACATAGTAGAATATAAGCGATAGCAGTTCCAAATATAGGTATATGAAACCGTAGCTTTCTGCTCGTCCACCGAATAGATCCATACACTTACGTCACAAGACATCCGTATGGTAATCAAAAGTGTAACACCCCTAATTTTAAATAACACTATTTAGGAGATCTAATTAGATAAATTAAATAGAATAATGTAAAGACTAGAGTGATAGGAAGATTGAGATTTGAAAACTAAATAGAGGTCATGCTTAACTAAATGAATTCATAAGAATGAGTCTATAAAATGGCTTTATAAGTTAATCACTCAGGAGAATAAGGCAAGGGTATTATGGGAATAGCTGTATATAAACCCATAACCCCTAAACCCTTAACTCATTCTCATTTTCATACTTTCATAAAAAACAAAAGAGGGTAAGATCAGCCATAACCCTAGGAGGAAAGAGGATCAAAATCAAATAAAGATAAGGATTCAAGCAAGGAAGAATTAAGCAAAATCAAATCTCAAGTTCATAATCCAAAACAATGTGAATAATAATCAAAACCATCTCATTTATGTTTTAATGAAAATTTTGATTTTAGATTTAAAGTTTAAAAACATTGGGATGATTTGAATGATGATATTCTTTAATTATATGCCATGTTTGATTGAAACAAGGATGTTTAAAAAAGGTTTGATTCGATTTTAAGGTTAAAATCATATAAAATGGGTTTCAAATGCCATGAGGATTTAATATGTTATGTAAAACGTTATTTTGAAGATGGGTTTAAATTTTCATAGTTATCCAAGTTATGAATAATTTATTATGAATTTTGAATGGATGAAATAGATAATCTGGGTTTAAAATTTATTTTGGTAATTACATAAAGTATTTTGGGTCTGAAATTTATATATGTTAGAAAACATATTAAAATTGAATTAAGATGATTTTGGGGATTTTTCCTAAATGATTTACTATGGAAATTAAATTAATTAATTTTGGGGTGTTAAATGTTTAAACTGTTTTGTTAAGAGGAAGGGCTTCTTTGCCAAAATATTTCTAATTATTAATGGATGAATCCGACGGCCCTTTTAGAAAAGATTTTGGTAAAGGATTTGTCAACCAATCACATTTTGAAAAATAAGGCAAGTTAGGTATAAAGGAAATTCTTTTAAAGGTATAGAATCGGTTTTTCTTCGAATTACAAGCTTGCCACTTCCATTTGCTTACATCTGAAATCATCCTAGATTGCCTTTCGAACTCATTCGAAATCAATACACATGATATTAAATAGTTGGTATGTAGTGTATTGGAGAAAGGCGAAAGGGGATGGTGCCTAAAGCTTGCTTTCGAAAGGGTTGAAGGTTTTTTTGATAGCCTTCTAATGGGTTGCCATTTGCCTTTGTGTTAAAAGTAGCTTCCGATTGAGTAGCCGCGTATTAAATTTTAAAAAGAAGCTTTCGAAAGGTAGTTGATTTTGAACCAAGTCAAAACCTAGTTGCCGTCTTCATACCTTTCGAATGGGTTAAACACCACTTTGCTTTATAACCTTATAAAATTAGTTCGTAATGGGAGCTTTTGTTTATTAGCATTGAAGCCACTTCCTAATGCTTTCTGAAGTGCCCTTATACTTATTTATATTAAAGGTTTCGAAGGCAATGGTTTCGAAAAGTAATTTCGAAGCTATCCTTCTCTATATTTTTTCACTTAAAGATTATTGCATTCAAAAGACTGGTTTTGAAGTCATCTGTTTCCCCAAACTCTTTTACTTGAAGATTAATGTTTTCGTATGGGTTACTTTTGCCTATGTTCACTTTGACCGAGAAGTTATGTTTAAGGTTAACCCAAAGATTTTGAAAGAGATACTTTCAAATGTTTTCGAAACTATGCTTTTTTAAATCCTACTCGGACTAAAAGGTTTTGGAAGACAGACTTTATTACTTTAGAAAGGAATATATTAATGGTTTTAAAAGGAAGGTTTTGATTCTTTCGAAAAGAGATGTTCTGAGTGTTTCAAAAGGCATATGTTTGAGTGCTTTGAAAAGAATGCTTGAATACATTCAAAAGATATTTTAATAGTTTTGATGAAGAATGTCTAAGGTTTTGAAAGACTTAGTTTTCAAAACAAGGAACCCAATCTCATTTTTAAAGAAAAAACATGGCAATATAAAATAGTTTTGAAATGGCATATAATTTTGAAGTTTTTGAAGAAGTTTTCCTTGCTAAAGATAATGGGTTAAAGGTATTAACCATGTCTCATTTGAAAATGATTACAAGGGTATTAAACCATGGATGGTTGTGTTATCATGTTATGATTAGTTATTGTATGTGCTTCTTCTATAAACATATTCATTTTATAGTTAACCCAAACTGTATTTAGGGCGTTTAGGGCAGAATAACCTGCTGGGTTGACCCATAGCAAATATATATGTCTATATATGTATGTATGTATGTATACATATGTATGTATGTATATATATTGAGCTCACTCCTTTATGAGTAGAGTTGCATCTAGGAGGTCAGGCAGACCAAAATGTAGGATGCCTAGAGATTGATCAAAGAGTTGTTATTTTAGATAGGTTCATATTAAACCCATGAAAAATACGCATGGAGAAAATTATTGGTAGGAGCTAATAGGTTCTTAGTGATCCTATGAAAACTATATATAAATTAAGTTATTGATAGAAATCAATAGGTTCATAGTCAACCCGTGAAAACTATGAAGTTATTGGAGGGCCCAATAGGTTCATAGTGAGCCCATGAAAACTATAATTGGATGGAGTTATCGGTAGATACCAATAGGTTCTTAGTAATCCCATGAAAACCGTGACACCAAATAGATAGTCTGTAAGCTTTGAATAGGTTATTAGTCAGCCTATGGAGACTAATAGGTTAATGGTGACCCTAGAAACTATAACTGAGACAGATAGTCAAATGAATGAGCATGGGAAATCCAGAATATATTGCATGTTGGAATATCATCATGATATATTTTATTATGTTATGCTTTAACCATTGTGGATGTGAGTGCATAGTATATGGTTATATAAATTTTGGTTAAGATACTAGTGAGGGGAAAACACGTTCCGTTAAGCAAGTGGTCTAACTAGATATCTATACAGTTCGAGATGGTAGGTTATTATTCACACAATTCTTTCTGTCTGACTCGAAATTTATGTATTCCCCTTAACTCTCGGGTGCTCAATTGATTTTGAGTAGTTTGAGATTTAAGTTTTTAGGTTATCCTTTAAACGAATAAACTTTCGAAGACGCGTAGAAGGCAAGCTAGCTATTAGAAGCTTTTTTCTGTTTGATTCTGCTATGTTTTAATTGTAATGGAAAAGTTGTTTAATTGCCTATGTTTAGAATCTGATCATCCAGAGGGGCATCTTCATGTATCACTCTTGGCATATACTGTAATAATTATATTTTCTCTGAACGTGGTTCTCGAAATTGGGATTATGTAATAAATTTGAAATATGATTTGAAGTGGATTGAGAAATTTTTTATGGTTTTAAATTTATTTCATATCCATGTATTTCTGTTATATCAATGCATCTAACACTACCGCATTTGGTCACCCAGAATTATTAACTACGAATGACTGCAACATCCATAGCCATTAGTTTTAGGCCTCCAAGTAGGGGATGTTACAAGTTGCTATCAGAGCATAGGTTTGTGTAAACTTAAAAAGCAATTTAAACCTAAAATATTTTCAAAACATAATCAAAAGGATCAAAAAAATAAGTTCGGGGTTTGGGATTAAAGTTATAGTAACGTATTTTTGTTTGATATGTATTATATTTATACACACACATATAAGTATGTACTCCCCTCTCTCTTAGACCATTCCTCTATATCATACTAAGGCTCATATGTAAATTTACAAGAAAAGAAGATATGGAAGCAGGAAACAGAAGAGGAAATGTAGGGGGAAGCACCGTAACTAATGGAAATGCTCGACCAATCAGGAGAAACCAAGGTCGATGGGAATATGCTAATCAAAATGCAAAAACCACCGTAGGTGTTGGAAATCTACCAGTAGATATGGGAATGAAATATCAGTTCTACGTCAATATGATACAATTTGGAGTGGTTGCTGGAGTATTTGGAGGGAATGCTGTCGAAGGAGCAAATCCCCTAGCCCCAGTCTGCAATAACTATGCTAACCCGAGCAGGGATTATACTACTCTCGGTGGAAAGCCATTTTTGGGAACAGAGATGCTATAGAAGTAGAGAATTGGCTTTTGCATTATGAAACGATCTTTGATGACTTGGGATTAAACGATGAGAAAAAGAGAGTCTTACCACTAGATAATTGTAGGGAGTAGTGCTTCATTGGTGGAATAGTGTTACCGCTGGAATTCTCGAGGAAGAGTTGACTTGGGCAGAATTTCGAAGGAGACCCGAAGAAAGGTTTTGTCTGAAATAGCCAAGTCAATATTGATGAGAAAGTTCATAAATCTAGTGCAGAGCAAGATTTTGGTGATAGAATATGCTATGAAGTTAGATGAGCTTTCCAAATACAGATATGCTACCGTTGACGCCATCACTAAAAGAAATGAGAATTTTATTCGAGGTTTAAGACCCGAGATTGCTAGGGAGACAATGCCGCATCTCCGTGATCTAAGTACTGTTGTTATGGAGATGGAAATCCAGAATGAAGAGATGCTTGCTACTTATGGGAAGGAGAAGCAGATTTAAACCCAGGGTTTTCAGGGCAAGAAAAGGAAATTCTTTAAGAAGAAAGGAACCCAGAAGGGAAAAGAACGTAAAGGCTAATTTAGTCTACTTTGAGTGTGATAAGAAGGGACATTATGCTCATGAATGTTGAACTGGAAAAGGAAAGAAGGCTACAACCAAGAAAGGAGTGAAGTACTTTAACTACGAAGAGATTGGGCCTCATAAGAATCAGTCTCCAGAACCGGTCAAAGCGGACAAGGGAAAGGTCTTTGCTGTTGGACCATCATGAGAAGGAAAAGACTGTGATGGAAGGTACACTTTTGATTCATAGTATATCAGTTATGGTACTATTTGGTACTCGTGCATCACATTTATTTATGTCTTAAAGTTTGGGTGATAAGTAATGTTTAGAACCCTCATACTTAGTTACTTCTTTAAAGGTTGCGAATCTGATAGGAGGGTATGCAACTCTGGGAATGAGATGTGACCAGCTAGAACTTAATTTGTTAGGTCATTAATTTGCATGTAGTTTGTATGTTTTTGATTTCGTAGACTTCGGAATCATTTTGGTTATGCATTGATTAGATAAATGTGATGCTAGGATATTTTGCAAAGATAGAAAAATATTGCTAAGACATCTAAATATTCATAACCGAATTATATTTTCAATGGAGAATTCAGATCGGAGTGCTTGTGCTTTGTTGAGTGCTATGGAAGTAGAAGAAGAGTTGAATCGGGTTCGGGTAGCAAGAGAGTTTGTAGATGTTTTTGAATCAGTTACAGGGCTACCACCGAAATGAACCATTGAGTTTCAGATAGATCTTATGCCCAGGGCATAACCTGTATGTAGACCACCCAGTAGGATGACACCAACCGAGATGAAGGAAATGAAGGTGCAGCTAGAGGATTTAGAAGGGAAGAATTTCATTAGACCAAGCAGTTCGCCATAGGGTGCAGCAACGGTGCTCGTAAGGAAACCGGATGGGTCGTTTAAGGATGTGTATCGACTATCGTAAGTTGAACGAAAAGACGATCAAGAATAAGTATCATTTGCCGAGAATCGATGACTTACTTGACCAATTATGTGGCGCCAAAGTATTTTCCCAATTGAATTTGGCGACAAGTTTCCATCAGTTAAGAGTGGCAAAGGACAGTATTCCGTTGAAGGCATTTCGAACTAGGTATGGTTTGTACAAACGGCTGGTAATGCCATTCGGGTTGACGAATGTGCCAGCTTTCTTTATAGAATTGATGAACCGAATTTTCTGAGAGTACTTGGATAGGTTTGTATTGATACTCATAGATGACATTTTGATATACTCTAAGGATGAAAGAAAGAATGAAGTTCATCTTAGAGTAGTGCTTGAGATGCTAAGGCAGCATTAGCTAAAAGAGAAGCTTTCCAAGTGCCGTTTTTGAAAGAAATAGGTTAAATTTTTTGGTCACGTGGTTACGGAGGAGGGTTTGTCAGTTGATCCGGATAAGATCGAAGCTGTTAACAACTGGAAGAGACTAGAGATGGTGACTGAGATTAGATGTTTTCTTAGACTCGCTTGCTATTACCGAAGATTCATTAAGGATTTCTTATGGACAGCAGTGCCTTTGGCTAAGCTAACCAAGATGGACATGAAGTTTATTTGGTCTGACAAATGCGAGGAAGCATTTCTCAAGTTAAAGCATTTATTGACCTACGCGCCTGTATTAGTGGTTCCAGATGGAAACCAAGGTTAGTAGTGTATACCGATGCATGTGGAACCGGATTATGGGCTTTGTTGATGCAAAAAGGTATAGTTATTGCCTACGCATCATGACAGCTTAGACCACATGAGGTAAGATATCATACTCATGATTCATAATTGCCTAGAGTTTTTAGCGTTTTATGATTTTGGTATAGAATATACAGCCGGGAAAGGAAATAAAGTAGCGGATACTCTTAATAGAAAATATCAGAATGTGGTGTTAGCCATGTTGGCGGAATAGAAAGATCTTGAGGCTTTGACTACTTGTAGTGGCAGTTAAGCTCAACTGCTAGTTCCAGTCAGAGCAATGCCATGGTATCTTGCTTGGAAGTTCAACCAGTACCGATCGAAAGGATTGCTTTTAAGTGGAAGTAAGACCCATTATTAGCCGAGAATATTAGAAGGCTTGAGGTTAGGTCTAAGATTGATGATCTAAATGATTTTAATCTGGACCAAAGGGGATGGTTGAGAAAGAAGGGACGGTTGTATGTTCCAAATATTAAGGACTTAAGGAAAGAAGTTCTTAGGGAATGCCATCGATCCAAATTTACGATTCATCCTAGGGGGACCAAGTTATATCAAGATATGAAGAGAAGGTTCTCCTGGAAATGTATGAAGAAGGATGTTAGCGTGTAGGTTAGGCGGTGTGTGAACTGTCAACAAGTGAAGGCCAAACATATGAAGCCGAGTGGATTACTTCAACCTTTGGAGACACCAGTTTGAAAATGGGATTTGATATCTATGTATTTTATAAAAGGGTTGCCAAGGTCGAATCGAGGAAATGAAAATATATGGTTCGTAGTGGACAGATTGACCAAGGGAGATCATTTCATTCCAATTAAGTCAACCAGGACGACACCTGTTTTGGCTAGATTGTTTATGAAGAACATAGTTAGACTGCATGGAATTCCTAGTGGAATAGTTAGTGACAAAGATGCTTTGTTCACTAGTGAATTCTGGAAGAGACTATAAGATGTACTGGTACCATGCCCAAGTTGAGTACCGCGTATCACCCTCAGACGGATGGACAGACAGAAAGAGTTAATAAGGTGCTCGAGGATTTATTGAGAGCTTGTGTGCTAGACTTTGGTGGATCTTGGAAAGATCACCTACATTTAGTTGATTTTTCCTATATTAATTGTCAGATTAGTATAGGATTGGCACCTTTCTAAGATATGTATAGAAGGCCTTGCAAATCACCAGCATGTTGGTTGGAAACTGAAGACAGACTAATCTTAGGACCAGATCTGGCAAGAGAGGCAACAGAGAAGATTGAGTTGATCCGAGAAAGGATGAGGGAAGCTCAGTCTAGATAAAAGAGTTAGGCAGATAAGAGGTGCAAGGAACTAGAATTCTCGATTGGAGATAGAGTTTTCATTAAAGTAACACCAATGAAGGGTGTGGTACGATTCAAAAAGTCGGTAAAAATGGCACCGAGATATGTTGGACCGTTCCCAATTCTAGAGAGGATCAGAAAGCTCGCATACAAAGTAAAGTTCCCAAAAAGTCTGATAGGTGTCCATAATGTGTTTCGTGTGTCTCATCTTTATAAGTGTGTGCATGATCCAGAGACTACTATTCCTCCGACTGTGTTGGTAGATTTAATAGTAGAATCAAATTCGACTTTTGCTAGACAACCAGCTTAGGTTGTAGCAAGGGATGAGAAGAAGTAAAGAAACAAGACAGTCAAGTTGGTGAAGGTTCAGTGGAGCGACAATGAGAAGGACTGTACTTAGGAGATGGAAGACAAGATTAGAGATACTTACCCTGACCTACAGCAGGGGTATGTTCTATATTTGCTTTATATAAACCGTCTGCTAGTCAGGTGGGCTAGTATGGTAGTTAGGAGATGTTACAAATGACTGCTATGTTTAGTATTTAGTCCTTACTGAATTTCGAGAATGAAATTCTTTAAGGAGAGGAGCCTATAACACCCCTAATTTTAAATAACACTATATAGGAGATTTAATCAGATAACTTAAATAGAATAATGTAAATACTAGAGCGATAAGGAGATTGAGATTTGAAAACTAAATAAAGGTCGTGCTTAACTAAATGAAATCATAATAATGGGTCCATAAAATGGCTTTGTAAGTTAACTATTCAAGAGAATAAGGCAAGGGTATTATGGGAATAGTCGTATATAAACCCATAACCCCTAAACCCTTAACTCATTCTCATTTTCATACTTACGTAAAAACAAAAGCAAAAGAGATCAAGGTCGGCCATAACCCTAGGAATAAAGTGGATCAAAATCAACTAAAAGCTATGGATTTAAGCAAGGAAGAATTAGGCAAAATCAAATCTCAAGTTCTTTATCCAAAACAAGGTGAATGATAATTAGAACCATCTCATTTATATTTTAATGAACATTTTGATTTTGGGTTTAAAATTTAGAACCATTTGGTTGATTTAAATGATGATATGCTTTGATTATATGTCATTTTTGATTTAAACAAGTATGTTTGAAAGAGGTTTGATTCGATTTTAAGCCTAAAATCATATAAAATGGGTTTTAAATGCCATAAGGATTTAATATGTTATGTAAAACATTATTTCGAAGATGGGTTAAAATTTTCATAATTAACCAAGTTGTGAATAATTTATTATGAATTTTGAATAGAAGAAGTAGATAATTTGGGTTTAAAATTTATTTCGGTGATTACATAAAGTAATTTGGATCCAAATTTATGAATGTTAGAAAACATATTAAAAGTGAATTAAGATGATTTTTGGGGATTTTTCCTAAGTGATTTACTATGGAAATTAAATTAATTAAATTTGGGGACTTAAATGTTTTAATTATTTTGCTAAGAGGAAGGGTTTCTTTGCCAAAATATTTCTAATTATTAACGGATGAATTCGGCATCCTTTTTAGAAAAGGTTTTAGTAAAGGATTTGTAAACCAATCACATTTTTACAAATAAGGCAAGTAAGGTATAAAGGAGTTTCTTTTAATGGAATAAAATCAGTTTTGCTTCGAATTACAAGCATGCCACTTCCATTTTCTTGCTTCCGAAACCATCCCAGATTGCCTTTCGAACTCATTCGAAACCAATACCATGATATCAAATGGCTTGTATGTGGCGTATTGGAGAAAGTAAAAAGGGGATACCGTTGAAAGCTTGCTTTCGAAAGGGTTGAAGGTATTTTTAATAGATTTTGAATGGGTTTTCGCTTGCCTTTTTTTAAAAAGTAGCTTTCGATTAAGTTGCCGCATATTATGTTTTAGAAAGAAGCTTTCGAAAGGGTAGCTTCTTTTGAACCAAGTCGAAACCTAGCTGCCATTTTTATGCCTCTCGAATGGGTTAAATACCGCTTTTCTTTATAGCCTTATAACAATGAGTTCAAATGGGGGCTTATGTTTATTAATATTGAGCCACTTCCTAATGCTTTTGAATAGATCCCTGTACTTATTTATATTAAAGGTTTCGAAGGCAATGGTTTCAAAAGTTCTATCCTTCTCCATACTATTTCACTTAAAGATTATTGCTTTTGAAAGACTGGTTTCGAAGTCATCTGTTTCCCTAAACTCTTTTACTTGAAGATTAATGTTTTCAAAAGGGTTACTTTCGCCTATGTTCACTTTGACCCAGAAGTTATATTTAAGGTTAAACCCAAAGATTTTGAAAGAGATACTTTCAAATGGTATTGAAGCTATGCTTTTATAAATCCTACTTGGAATAAAACATTTTGAAAGATAGGCTTTAATACTTTCGAAGGAATGTTTTAATAGTTTCGAAAGGAAGGTTTTGACACTTTCAAAACAGAAGTTTTTAGTGTTTCAAAAGGCACATATATAAGTGTTTTGAAAAGAAGGTTTGAATACTTCCAAAGGATATTTTAATGGTTTTGAAGGAGAAGGTCTAAGGTTTCGAAAGCTTTAGTTTTCAAAACGAGGAACCCAATCTCATTTTTAAAGAAAAACACATGGAAATATAAAAGAGTTTTGAAATGGCATTTAACTTTGGAGTTTTTGAGAAGCTTTCCTTACTAAAGATAATAGGTTAAAGGTATCAACCATGTTTCATTTGAAAATGATTACAAGGGTATTAAACCATGGATGGTTGTGTTATAATGTTATGACTAGTTATTGTGCATGCTTCTTATATAAACATATTCACTTTATAATTAACCCATAACTGTATTTTAGGGTGTTAAATGCATAATAACCAGCTAGGTTGGCACAATAGCGAATATATATCGAACTAACTCCTATATGAATAGAGTGGCATCTAGGAGGTCGGGTAGACCAGATGTAGGATAACCAGAGACTGATTAAAGAGTTATTAGTTTGGACAGATTCATAGTAAACCCATGAAAACTATGCATGGAGAAAGTTATTGGCAGGGGCCAACATGTTCTTTGTGATCCCACAAAAATATATTCAGATTAAGTTATTGACAGAGATCACTAAGTACATAGTCAACCCTTGAAAACTACGATATGAGATAAGTTATTGGAGGACCCAATAAGTTCATACTGAGCCCATGAAAACTATAATTGGATGCAGTTATTGGTAGATACTAATAGGTTCTTAGTAATCTCATGAAAACTATGAAATCGAACAGATAGTTCGTAAGTTTAAACTAATTATTAGTGAGCCCATCAAAACCAATAGGTTAATGGTGACCTTAGAAACTATAACTGAGATAGATAATCAAACGAACGGGGATGTGAAATCCAGAATATTTTGCATGTCGGGATATCATCATGATATATTTTATTATGTTATGTTTTAACCATTGTGTACGTAGGTGCACAGTATATGGTAAGTATAAATTTTGGTTAGGATACTAGTGAGAGGAAAACCCTTTCGCTAAGCGGCATGGTCTCACTAGCTATCTATATAGTTTGAGATGGTAGTTTATTATTCACATTAGGTTTTTTGCCCAACTCGAATTTTATTTTTCCCCTTAAACCCTCGGGTGCTCAATTGATTTAGATTAGTTTAAGAGTTAAGGTTTTTAGGTTCTTCTTTAGACGAATAAGCTTTCAAAGATGTGTAGGAGGCAAGCCAGCTATTAGAAATTCTTTTCTTTTTGACTTTTCTATGTTTGATTGTAATGGAGAAGTTGTTTAATTGCCTATGATTCGATTTGATCATCCAAAGGGACATCTTCATGTGTCGCTCTTGGCGTGTTTTGTAATAATTATATTTTCTCTAAACGCAGTTCTCAAAATTGGGGTTATGTAATTAATTTGAAATATGATTTGAAGTGGAATGAGAAATTTATTTTTTGGATTTAATTTTTTTTCATATCCATGTGTTTCGAATATATCAATGTATCTAACATTACCGCATTTAATCACCGAGAATCAATAATTATGGATGACTGCAACATTCATAGCCATTAGTTTGGCCTCTAAGTAGGAGATTTTACAGCAAGAATCATAGTAAACACAAAGAAAACACACAATGATAACCATCCTCACAAACTTGTATTGCCACATCTATCCCTAAAGTCTCACCGGTCCACACATCGTCATAACCATTTCTAAAGTCTTGCTCCACCATAATTATCATCGAAGTCTCACTACACCGTGATCATCATCCAAGTCCCACTTCATCGTCGAAGCCTCGGTTCACTATAACCCTACTGAAGTATCACTTCAAAACGATCATCTAGGAAGTTTCACTTCACCGTGATTATTGCCACAGTCTCTTCGATGCATGATAACTAGTATAATGACCTCTTAAGCCGATAACATCTCATGTCATAATCGAATTTGATGTTTGATCATATATCTATATCATAGTTATGGCCCTTTCAAGGCAGGCCAGAATATGTCATAGTCCAGCGTTATACACCAGAATAGTAGCTATCGTATGTCAACTAAGAAGAAGTATTGCAAAAGAGGGATCTTTCATAGGTTAATTCCTAATAGCCATCACGTAGTAGCAATAAATGCCTTTATGGGTTTATTTACATAAGCTATCATGTAATTGTTCCGATTATTGTGGATTAAAATGAAGAAGATATCATTTAACGATCCTTAGGGCCATCGTAGGTTGATGTGTGAGCTATCATGGATGTTTCCTAAATATAATGGAAAGAAGAAGAAAATAAGCCATCATGTGGTGACTTAATGAAGCTATCATGGGTGGGTTCAAAAAAGTTACCATGATCTAATTTAATAAAGATGCTAAATAATAAGGCGACCAAGCCATTGTGAGATAAGAAAAGGAGGTCATCGTCAAAAAATTTCTAAAGCTGTGATGAAAGGAGGAATTGATGCCATCGTGATATAATCCATAAAAGCCATCGTGAGATGATGAACAAGGGTATTAGAGGAAGATGAAGTAGAGCCATATGGAGCCATCATGTAGTGATTCTAAAGCCAATTGAGTTAATAAATCAAACTATTGAAGGAAGATGAAGAAAAGCCATCGAGTGATAATATTAAGCCATCGTGTGATGATTCTAAAGCCATCGTAAGATGATAAATCATGAAATCCAAGGAAGATGAAGTAAGGCCATTGTGTGATAATATGGAGTCACCGTGTAGTGATAAATCAAGGCATACAACTACGAAAGATGACCACATATCCCTTCAAACATATACCATGTTAGCAGATTACAACTGTCCATTCTAAACAGGGTGCCATATGTCAAAGATCCAATGATTCGAGCTCTCTATAAATAAAGCATACACTTCCACCTAAAAAAGGGCCGATCTCTAGGTCTCTTCTCCTCCATTTTTTATTTTTCTTTCAACATTGTAAACTGAGCTTTAAATTGGGAGTTCATGGCCATTAGGGCAAATTGAATTTAAGACTTTGTAATCATGGACTTGTACTTAGTATAATTTGCATAATTGACTACTTTGGACTCTTGTTTATGCATGTGATTATTCCCTTTATTTTGAACATATGACTCTTGATTTTGAACATGAATATATGATTATGGATTACATAATCCCTACCTATTCTTGACTTGACTTGACTTGACTCAATACTTTAAGATACATAATGCCTAACTTTTACCTAACATAAAATGATGCTTTCATTGAGAGTTGAACTCAAGGAATCTATCTTTCATAAGCCCATTTATACACTCAAAGCATAAAGTTAAACCTGTCCTTTTGAATTTCTAATATGAATATTAAATCTCAATAAGGATCCACTAAGTCATATTCGAACCCCTTATTTTATCCACAAACTAATCAACAATTTAGCGAGGAACGATAGTTAAACTTCAGATAGCTAGCTCTTCAAACTTTACAGGAAAAGGAAAGGGTAGTTCAATATAGTGCAACCAAATGGATTCTAAACCCTTTCATAAGGGGAGAACCATTCTATGTCTTGGCCAATATACTAAGATTAGAAAGGCCGGGCCAAAGGTATAGGAGTAACGCAAGACCTAGGAAAGACCCATTTTCTCAAGCCAGGCAAAGAATCGAACTTAAAGCATGGGGAACCATTTTTGAAACTAAATTGAACCATGATTTTGAATAATTTGCTCAAAAGTGGAAAAATCTTGTTGATTTGACCTTCGAGAAAGGGGACATTCAACTAAGATATGAACATCAAAAAAGGGTTTTGATATTCAAAATGTTTAGAAAAGGTATAGAGATGAGCAAACCAAATGTAGCTCAGAAGAAGCAGGAAAATTAAAAGCGCCTTTATCAGATGATGAAGCGCCTAGGCCCACCAGATATAGATCAAAAGGATCTTTCCAAAATATAGGAAGTGTTAGGAAAATTTATTTTTTATTATATGAAAAGAGGAAAAAGTAAGAGACAAAACCTAGAGAATATCCGGGACTGTCAACAGCAGGTTGTTGTATCAGATAATTCATGGAAAAAGCATCAAGTTTATCTACGATAAGGTTTGGCGAACAATTTCTCATTTTCTTCATCATTGGGGGTTCACCTAAGATGATTAAATAGTTGAATCAAAGAGTACTTCCTTTTCTTTTATTCAGTAAGAAGTCTCAGTCGACTCCTTGAGAATTTTGAGACATCACCAAAATGATTGACCTTAGCCAAGATCCTAGGGTCAATATTTTTCAAGTCAGCGGCCAACAATCATCATTAAAATTAACTTAATAAAAATCAACAAGACTGATATAAGCGACACTCAAATGAAAAATCACAAGTCAATTTATCATGAATAGAAAACTTTCCAGTAATGTCTATAGAATAACACCTTAGGAAAAGAATTAATAACTCCAATCTCTAGGCCTATTGATGAAATCAAAAACTACTCTACCGCCTATAGAACTAAGATAATAAATGGAACCATCAAGTTGGTTCTTAATATTTTGAAGAGTGACCAGAGAGCACAGGGAAGAGAAAGACAAATCTTCCAACTTAAGCTCCTTAAATAATATGAATAGGAGGTTGATATAGCTGTAGAAGTTGGGATTTAATTAAATAGGAGCAATCTTAAGGTAAGACAAAATATTAGATACGATTGGTTTGGAAGGTAAGTAGCAAGAGCGATAGATGTGAAAAGGAGTGAAAATAAAACCCTTATAGAGGGGAATTCATTCTGCCAGCTGGGCTTAGAGCCCTAGCTTTAATCCTTGATATGCAAAAGTAACGCAAAACAGAGTCAACATCTTCTTGTTTCGTAAAGTAAGATTGATGAGAGGTGTAGATCTTCTCTTTTGAAGGACCTTTAGGCTTAGGAGATTTGGGAGATAAGGACATTCCTCTTCTTTCTTACCTCCAGCCATGGTACCTATAATAGTGAAATTTCAATTATAAAAGTTGAACTTCACTAACAAAGAGAGAACATTATAACCCTTAATTCTATCATTTTTAAAGAAAATTAAACAACTTAATAAATGAATGAAAGGTGAAAAAAATTAAAAATAAAGTAACACGAATATATTTAATACTTTAAAGCATTTCTAAAGTTAAGATTAGTTTATTTATAGGCATATTAAACTATGGGAATACATACATCCTTTTCATACACATCAATAAGTCAATATGTCAATGTGTGTATGTCAATTTCTTTTATATATAAAGGACATGTCCATGTGTCCAAATATATGAACCAATAAACCATACGCGTATGCCAATATGTATGAACCAACAATGGTTAAAGAAGGCAATTTTTAATATTAAAATGGTCATAAAGTAAACGTTAATCTATAAAGTAGAAGTTTACGATAAACTTCTAAATATCGAGTCATCGCATGGTGATATATAAAAGCTATTGTATGATAGATTAAGAATAAAACTAGCTGCCAAAGTAATAAATCATATATGGAGAATTACATATAAATGCTAACCTCTAGATAACGAATTATGCATGATAAGTTGCTTGACTTTTGAAGGATAAACCGTCGCAAGTCAAGACATCTATAAAGCCAAATATTGAATGGTTAATGCTTATGTGATAAAGTAACATGTACTAATAATGTTAAGGGAAATTGATTTTCAAACATAGGGCCATTAGTAATAAATATCCACGATTTAATAAGATTAGTTTTTGAGCCTTGGGCCTTTAAATAAAGGGTTACCATGAGAATATCGGACCATCAGTGGTCAACATTGTAGGCGATAAGTTGCGAAAGATAGAGTACCATAGGAAGCAATGATAATAGTAAACATAACTTTCGTATATAGGGTTTAAAATGAAGCCATCGTATGTTAAGCATAATTGTAACTTTCATGTATGGAATTAAAAAAAAAAGCTTTTATATATTAAGCTTAAACATAGCTTTTGTGTGTAGAATTTAAAAGTGGCTTTGGTGGGCTTTCGTGTGTCAATCTGAAACGCAGCTTTCATATATAAGGTTTAAAATAAAGCTATTGTGTAGTAAGCATAAATGTAACTTTTATATATGGAATTTGAAATAAATTTTTTGTATGTTAAGCTTAAACGTAGCTTTCATATATAGAATTTAAAATATGGCTTTCATGGGCTTTCATTTATCAAGCTTAAACTAGCTTTCTATATAAGGTTTAAAACAAAGCTATCGTGTGTTCAACATAAATGTAACTTTCATGTATGGAATTTAAAATAAAGCTTTCGCATGTTAGGTTTAAACGTAGCCGTTGTGTATAGTGTTTAAAATGAAGATTTTGTGTATTTAACTCTCAAATGACAACTTGATACGTGGCAACAAGTCAAATTTGTTGAAAGCAAGTATTTGAGCGTTAAGACTCGAAGTCCACAAGCAAAAAAAAAACTACAACCTAGGCTAAAATTTTCTTAACAAAGAAATAATATTGAATGGAAACATGATGAAAATCATTAACATCGAAATTAACAACTAAATCCCGCTTAGCTTTAGAATCAAAAATAGTTAAGTCAGATCGAATAGTATCTGTAAAACGAATGATAAATGGATTAACAATGAATAATCACTTATCAAATGGAAATCCTTAAGAAATTCAGATTTAAGTAATGGGAGCAGATTGATTCTTCTTTAACAAAATCGCTAAAAAAGGGGAAAGGGAGGAGGAATCACATTACTTATAGAAAGGAAAATAGTAAAGAACATTAGATCACGAAAAGAATGGATGACCCGGATGAAAAAATCTAAGGATACAAAGAGTTATTTTATATTTAAGTATAACGCAACATTATAAAAAAGGAGGCAAGTGTTATACCCCAAATATAGTAGCTATCGCAGGTCAACAAAGAAGAAGTATTGCAAAAGAGGGATCGTTTGTGAGTTAATTCCTAAAGTCATCACGTGGTAGCAACGAAAGCCTTTGTGGGTTGATTTACCAAAGCTATCGTGTAGTGATTCTAACAATCGTCGTGCGTTAAAATGAAGAAGCTATCATGCAATGATCGTTGGGGCCATCGTAGGTTAATGTGTGTGAGTTATTGTGGATGATTTCCTAACATAATGTAAAGAAGACGAAATCAACCCATCATCGGTAACTCAATGAGGCTATCTTGCATTGATTTAAAAAAGTTATCATGAGCTAATTTAATAAAGATGCTAAAGAATAAGGCGGCTAACCCATTAGAGATAAGAAAAGGAGGATATCATGAAAAAGATTTCTAAAGCTGTGATGAAAGGAGGAATTGATGTCATCGTTATATAATACATGAAAGCCATCGTAAAATGATAAATGAGGCTATCAAAGAAAGATGAAGCAGATCCATCGTGTGATGATATGGAGCCATCATGTAGTGACTCTAAATCCACTATAAGATAATAAATCAAACTATCTAAGGAAAATGAAGTAAAGCCATCGAGTGATAATACAGAGCCATCGTGAGATGATAAATCAATCTATCAAAGGAAAATGAAGTAAAGTCATAATGTGATAATATAGAGCTATTATGCAGTGATAAATCAAGCCATAAACTATGAAATATAAGCTACATTTCCCTTTGAACATGTACCAAGTCAGCAAATCAACACCATATATTGTAAACAGGGTGCCATGTGTCAACGATCCAATGATATGAGTTTTCAATAAATAAGCATGTACCCCTACCTAAAAAGAGGTCAATCCCTAGATCTTCTTCTCTCCTATTTTTCTTTTTTCTTTCAATGTTGAAAAGTGAGCTTAGAAATGGAAATCTATGGCTAGTATGGAAAATTGAATTGAAGATTTTGTAATTGAGGACTTGTACTTAGAAAATTTTTCATAACATACTATTTTGGACCCTTGACTTATGCGTGTGACTATTCCCTTTACTTTGAACATAGGACTTTTAATTTTGAACATGCATATATTATCATGGACTGCATAATGACTACATTTTCTAGACATGACTTAACTCAACAGCTTAAGGTAAATAAGGCCTAAATTTTACCCTAGCACCAGGGTACACACCTCACATACCCTTGCCCCTGTAACACACATTACATCTCGAGTTATCAACAATCCCTTCATGCTCGCTCAACTCACAACATCTCATGTCCCGTCTCATTACTTTGCCTTATCGAATGTTCCTCTTCGAGCTACCCCAGTCCTATCCATATTCTTCCCACTAGAAGTAACTCAATAAAATGCCTTGCATTGTCAAACCAAGCTCCAAAGTTATCTCTAGTAGTCAAAATCATTATATAAGTTGTTTCTTAATACCCCAAAGTCGTCCAGAGTCATTCTGTGGTCATCCCCTTCAACCCCGAACAAACCTAAGAAAACCTAAAAGTCACCTTAGGTTTAATCCAAAGCAGACCCATGTAAAACCCAAAGTAAACTTGGAAAAACCCGAAGCACCTAAAATTTCCAAGTCTTGTCCAGTGTTCCCAAGCACGGGCAGAATTAGAGCCACCAAAAATCCAAAGGGAGCTTCCAGGTAACAACTGGACCCAAAAGCCTTTTCGGCACCCGAACAAACTTTCTTGTTTTGCACCTAAAAAGCTATCAAAAACCTAAACCGAGCCTACAAGCAACAACCAGACCAACCTTGTCCAGCTATTTTCCCACCGAACTAATGCAATATGAATCAATTCCTCTCCTGACTCGTAGAAAACTACCTTGTGACACCTAACCATCCCTAAGTGTTTTCCCTCAAACAAATTTTCTGTTCGTATTTTTACCACCGACTAGCCTGATTCCAAGCAACCCCTGGACCAGACGCAACTAAGCCAACCCCAAGCACCAGACCAAATTCCTGTAGCACCTTCGACACTTTAATTTTATGATGATTCCACCATTACACTCAACACTTCAACCCGCATGTATCTCCTATGCAATGATACAACCTTAAACACTCTAGAGCCAATTCATTAGGGTCTAATTCTACATTTTCTACTCCTAACTCTTTCCAATGAGTGTTTAAAACCGTTCAATATTCTAAATAACATCCATATACGTGCTTAACAACATTCAAACATTATAAAATCATACGAATATACATCGATACATAAAATTTCATCTCAAAACACATCTATAACATAGCCCAACATTCATATAGACAATCGCATATCAAAATAACAAGTTTAAATTTATTTTTACTTTAGATCTGGTTTGAAAATAGCATAAAAACATACTTTTGACTTTAATAATGAATTCAACACATGTTAAACCAATAAGAACATAAATATGAGGTTTAGAGATGACAAATCACTCACTAGATACCAAAAAATGATGATTTGCATGTAATATGAGGAAAATAAGAGAATAGATGGTAAAACCCCAAAATTTCTTTTTTAAAAATATAGATATGGAAATCTCTAGTAAACCCCTTGCCAATCTACCCTTAATAGATGAATTTCGTTTCACTTAGAAGAGATTAGAAAAGGTTTTGTCTAAGCAAATGTTTAATGGGGCTAAGAAGGGTTAGGAAATGTTTTCGAGATGTATTTATAGGTGTTGATGGCTGCTAAGGGGCTGCAGTTAACCATAATCTCGAGATGGGTTAGCAGGCCTCACTAATTACCCGTTAATTACCCCTAATATATGTGTGTGTATAAATATATATGATTACACACATGTTCATTTATTATTATGTTGTCGTGTTAGTGAATGAATATATTAGTTATACCAAAGATAAATATTAAATAAATTTGATGAATATAATTAATTAAATATGAAAAAAGAATTCAAAATAAGACATGATATTATTTAAGCAAGTAGATTAGATATATTGTTAGTTAAAAAAATTCATGGCCTCATTAAAATCCAACTAGGGAATTTTTTTTGAAATTTATCTATTTCACCCATTGCCAAATGGGATGGACCCAACATAGCGTTCTCACATTTCCTTGGATAATGGTGTGAAAGCTAGGTTGAATTCATTGCTTACATATCTTTTTGATAAAATCATATTTTAAGTTACCTTAAGCGGTAACATTAAGTGACAATATAAAATACATACATTTTCTTCGTCAAAACTGCATCACTTCAGGAGATAAAGAGTTTGGTATCGACAAAAGCTTTAATAATATCCATATGTTTAGTTAATTTACAAAGTCTTTGATTCAATAATAATATTTATTATTATCCGTTCTACTCTGACTAGAGATTTTGACTTTGAGTTGACTATAGTTGACCGTGATGCTAACATCATACAATTAAGGAGATAAATTCTCTATTGAATAGTGTTTCATATCCTATGCTTCAACTCATTCGCTAACAAATTCTTTATTAAATAGTGTTGACTAGTTGATGGTTTTCATGCCATGATTTAGCTATGATCAAAGTGGAGTATCCACATTGGAGTGACATAATATTCTCAAGTCGAGAGAAGTGTATAACATTGTCACAGCAAGGTTTCCTGTTTGACCTAGTTGTTATCAATAGGAAACCCTCAATCGAGTCATTATATAGTTATTCTATAACCCTAAGTACGTAACTCTTAATGCCCTTGCATCCATGAGTAATAAACCATCCAACATTTGTAGAGCATTACGCATTATGGTCTCAAAGGATTATCGATATACTTTTTTGACACACCTCGACTAGGAATATTATTAAAAAAACTATAAAATCTCCACTTAGAGGCCTAAAAGTAATGGCTACAGATGCTGCAGTCATCCATAGTTATTAATTCTCGATGATCAAATTCGTTAATGTTAGATACATTGATATAATAGAAACACATGGATATGGAAAAAAATTAAACCATCAAAACAAATTTTGCATTCCATTTTAATCATATTTCAAATTCGTTACATAATCCCAAATTCAAGAACCAAATTCAGAGAAAACATAATTATTACAAAATACGTCAAGAGCGACATATGAAGATGTCTCCTTAGATGATTAGAGTCTATATAAGGCAATTAAACAACTTTGCCTTTACATCACAACATAGTGGAATCAAATAGAAAGGAACTCCTATTAGCTAGCTTTCCTCCTGCTTATCTCTGAAAGCTTATTTGTTTAAAAGAGAACCTGAAAACCTCAACCCTCAAACAACTCAAAATCAATTGAGCACCCGTGATTTTAAGGGGAAAACATAAACTTCAAGTCAGACAAAAAGGCTGGTATGAATAATAACCAACCATCTCGAACCATTTAGATAACTAGTGAGACAACGCTGCTTAGCGGAACGGGTTTTTCCCTCACTAGTACCTTGCCTAAAAATTTATAATAACCATATATTGTGCACCTGCATCCATAATAGTAAAAAACATAATAATTCAGAATATCACGATGATATGCAAAAATGCAAAATATTATGGATTTTCCATTTCCATTCATTTGACTATCTCTCTCAGTTATAATTTCTAGGGTCACTATTAACCTATTAGTTTTCATAGGCTGACTAATAACCTTTCTAAACTCGTATGGACAATCTGTCCGGTTTCATAGTTTCCACGGATCACTAAGAACCTATGGTTCCCTGCTAATTACCATCTAATTATTTCATGGTTTTCTCTAAACCATTGGTATCTCCAATAACTTCTTTCATATCATAGTTTTCATGGGTGACTACGAACCTATTATTCTCTGTCGATAACTTTATCTGGATATCTTTTCATGGGATCACTACGAACCCAATGGCCCCTGCCAATAACTCTTTCCAAACATAGTTTTTTTGGGTTTACTATGAACCTGTCTAATCTAACAACTTCTTTGATGATTCTTTAGGCATCCTATGTTCGGGTCTACCTGACCTCCTGGATGCAACTCTATTCATTCAGGAGTTAACTCAATTTATGATCACTAATGGGTTAACCTAGCTAGTTATTCTGCCCTTTCTCCCCAAAGTACAGTTATGGGTCCACTATACAGTAAATATGTTTATAGAAGAAGCACATATAATAGATGATTATAAAATAATAATACCAACATTTATGGTTTAGCATCCTTGAAATCATTTCCACATGAAACATGTTTAATCCCTTTAACCTATTATTTTTATCAAGGAAAGCTTCTTCATAAATTTCAAAATTAAAAGCCATTTCAAAGCTCTTTTACAGTGCCATGGGTTTTCTTTTAAAAAAGAGATTGCGTCCTTTGTTTTGAAAACTAAGTCTTTTGAAACCTTAGACCTTTACTTTCAAAACTAGTAGAGTATATCTTTTGAAAGCATTCAAATCTTCTTTTCAAAACATTTAAACATATGCCTTTCGAAACATTTCAAATATCTCTTTCGAAAGCATCAAAACCTACCTTTCGGAACCATCAAAAAATTCCTTTCAAAAGTATTAAAGAATGTCTTTCCATCTTATAGAAGCATAGCTTCTAAACCAATTGAAAGTACCTCTTTCAAAATCATTAGGTATAACCCTATATAACTTTTGGGTTAAAGTGAACATAAGAGAAAGTAACCCTTTCGAAACCATTTATCTTCAAACAAAAGGATTTAGGGAATACAGATGGCTTTGGAACCATCCTTTAGAAAGCTTTAGTCTTCAAGTAAAACAATTAGAAGGATAGCTACGAAACAATCTTTCGAAGCCATTGCCTTCGAAACCTTTAGTATAACGGGCTACTAGAGCCCTTTCGAAAGCATTGGGAAGTGGCATGTTAAATTTATTAAAAAAAGGTTTGCCTTTCGAACTCATTGAAAACTTTAACCTATTAGATAGGTATGAAGATAGCAGCAAGCTTTTGTCTTGGTTCAAAACTAACCTTTTGAAAGCTTCTCTTTGAAACATAATATATGGCAACTCATTCGAAAGCCGCCCTTTAAACAAAAAGGCGGCAACCCCTTCCAGAGCTATATAAAAGTAACTCAACCCTTTCGAAAGCTTCTATTAAAAGCAAGGCAAGCGGCATTTCTTTTAAAATCAAAATAAAGGCCAGTGGTTGGTTTGAAGGCTATTAAAATGGCTTCGACCCCTTCAAAAGCTTGGTTTCGGCTCTATACCTTACGCCTTTCTCCAATCCGCTACGTACCAAAGCACTGATACCATGTGTATTGGTTTCGACTTGGTTACGGGTGGAAGTATGGGGTCGAAAGGTGGCAATGAAAGTGGTGAAGCAGTAAATTTAAGCAAGACTATTTTGTTGCCTTTTTAAGTAAACGCTTCTCAATTAACTTTCCTTATTTGCAAAAATATGATTGGTTGTCATAACCTTTACAAAACTCTTTTCTAAAGGCCACCAAATTCTTCCAGTAGTAGTTAAAAACTAATTAGCAAAGAAGTCTTTCCCCTTAACAAAACAAATTAAGATATTTAAGTCCTCCAACTTTATTAATTTAATTTCCATAGTAAATTACTTAGAAAAAATCATTGTAATTCACTTTTAATATGTTATCTAACATATATAAATTTTAGACCCAAAATCCTTTATATAATAGCCGAAATAAATTTTAAATCCAATTATTTATTTTTTCCTTCAAAAATTCGTAATAAATTATCCATAGCTTAGATAATTATGAAAATTTAAACCCATCTCCAAAATGATGTTTTACATAACATTTCAAATCCTCATGGCATTCGAATGCCAATATATATGATTTTAGCCTTACAATCGGATCAAATATTTATCAAACATACTTGTTTAAATCAAACATGGATTGTAATCTAAGCATATCATCATTAAAACCATCAAAATGGATTTAAAAATAAAACCCGAAACTAAAATGCTCTTTAAAACAAAAATGAGATGTTTTTTATTATTATTCACCTTGCTTTGGATAAGGAACTTGAGGTTTGATCTTGATTAATCCTCTTTTGCTTGAATCCTAAGCTTTAGTTAATTTTTAATCTCCTTTTCTCCCAGGTTGTGCCGGCATTAAGCTCCTCTTTTTTTCTTATGTTTTTTAATTATGAACGTACAGAATAAAAATGGGAATAAGGATTTAGGGATTAAGGGGCTATGGAGGAAGGCTACTTCGCATAATACCCTTGCCTTATTTTCTTATTAGTCAACTTGTAAACCATTTCCATAAACCCATTCTTTTAAATTTTTATTTAGTTAAGCACGACCTGTATTTAATTTCCAAATCTCAATTCCCCTTACCACTCTAATCTTTACATTATTCTATTTGATTTATCTAATTAAATCTCTTAAATAATGTTATTTAAAATAAGATGTATTACAAAAAATTATTGTGATCAATTACCACAGTCGTAGCTATTTGAAACTACAATCACACAACATTTATTTAAGGATTTTCTTATCTATGTACTTTAAATTAGTTACTTAATTATTTATATCTAATATATAAAAGTATATAAAATAAAACAAACACCAAATAACTTTTATTAAAAACAAGATTGATTGTATATATATATATATAATAAGTTACAGAATTATCAATAAGGCATATCGCTAACTCTGTTGTATACTTGTTGTTGCCTATTTTATATAAATTTATATAAATATTTATTACTAGATAATTATTTTAAAAAGTCATACCTGTTTAATTTTGAATTATAAACACATTTTATAAAACTAATTATTAATAAACAAAATTATCTAAATATAAATATTTATATATTTATATATAAATTAAAACATATTTTACAATAGTAAATCATTTTTATATAATATTACTATACACACACACATATATTATATATACTACTATATAAATATTAATTAAAATAAAATGCCCAAATAATAAATAAATAAATTACTTTATATTATATTATTATAGATATATGTTTATCATCTATATATTTGTTAACCGTAAGTCACAACAGTTAATTATGCACATGTTCTCATATTACCCCTAGGTTAGATTACATCTTTAATATAGTTATGATGTTTGTATTATGAATACGAAAAATACTAAAAAAATAAGTTAAAAAATAAAATTAATTAAATTAAATTTTAGGTTATAATAAAATATTATTACTAAACAATAAAAAATATTTAATTGTTCTAAGTAAATTATAATATTTTCCAAATTCTTTTATTAATAAATATTGAATTTGATTTAAATAAATAAATATTATTCATATAACTAAAAAAGACATTATGCAATTTTTTTTAAATTCACTATATTTCGGCGCAACCGATGCACCTGATCCAATAAAATCTTTCATTCAAATTATGAAATTAATATATATATATATATATATATATATCATATCCTATAATTTTACAATATAAATCTTTTCAAAAATAATAATAAAAATAATCAGAAAACCTTAAACTAACTTCTACACAAACACACATTACATATAATGGAAATTAAGGACACATCCATGCTTTCTAAACTTATTTGTTTTACATCCCTCCATTTTAAGAATTATTTCCTACATTCTTCTTTTTTGAATTTCTTTCTTTTTTACTTCTACCATTTTAAATTTAAAGTTGCTGCTACAATGTGTATCACGGAAGTTATGAGTTATGGAGATATACCTTATGAGCACATATTATTGTTACTAAAATTACCTAAATACCCTTATAAATTTCACTTTTTTTGAAAATAAGGATGTAATATATAAAAGAAAATTGGGAGAAACCTAAGACTAATTTTTGTTAAAATCATAACGATGTATACAAAAATTTCCCTTACACACACAAAATAGATCAAAAAAAATAAAACATGGAATAAGAACATTATAGATGTAGATTGTATTTCATTAGGGATTGAATTCAAGGAAAATCTAACCGTCGATATCTCCTTTTCCATGATCTATGTTATTTATTTGTGTCCAAATAGGTTTTCCATGTGTGAGTATCAACATTGTGGAGCATACGTCATCTTTGATGATAACAAATATATTTTATATTTGATTTTGCTTTCAAAGTGAGTTGCAATTTGAAAATCATCAAATTACAATTTTGTTTCCAATTGAATTATCATCCGCTATATCTCATATGCATCTTTTACATATATTATATTTCAAACACATATATTTTATTTGTAAAATAATATATATATTTATTATTATCAAAAAGGAAATATTATTAGATATTGCAGTTAATTTCCATTTGATATTAATAAATTTATACAATATCTAATGTGTTAATCTAGTGTTATATATTTAAAGTTTTGTGGAGAAGTTTCCTTTTAGTGCAATGAAAAGCTGCATATACAAATAAAATGAAATAAATAAAGATCTGAAGCAGCGAATATAATAGTATGCAATCAGAGGCAGCATATGTGAAGAAAGGGAAATGAATATAGATTAAAAACAAAGAATAGAAAAGGATTATATCATAAATCATCCATGTGTCTTTCCAAACATACACAAATCATATCCTTCCCTTCTATATCTTCACACATATCTTTCCATACTTACACTGTGACGCCCCACCTCTGTACTCACACTAGCCAAGAACACTACGGGGTGATGCCGTTGACTAGCACGAAGAATAAGGCTATTGAGGAGCGACCATTTGTGTAATTGCTTTGTGCGAGTACCGATATGTCAGATAGTATTAAATGCATTTTGTTTTAAGAGAAAATATGACACATAAATTACAAACTCGAAACTACAACACAGTGGCTATGTGGTCCTAAAAAACAAATATAAAATAAGCATAACATAAATAAGTCATAGATATTCAGATCACTAAGGCGGAGATAGGTATGAATATATAACATCGAAGGGCACATCAAAGTAGTGGTCATACAAGATCTACTACATCACAAATGAATAGGTAAAAGTGGTAGAAAAAAGAATATGTATACATCAAGGAGTCTCTATCTCGAATGTATAATAACAAAAACTACTAAGCTAAAGTAGTTAGCCAAAAGTCAGATGATGGACCCTGATAAGAGGTTATGCAGAAGCACTTGAAATACCTCGGTCTGACCCGAGTATTATTTAAGAAGAAAATAATAAACGGATTAGTCTAGTTGTAAATATCATATAAAATGAGATAGAATAAGAGATGTGACAAAAACATACGATAACAATATGCCATACCGTGACAAGGACACATTATATAACAATAAAAATCATACAATATCTCAAATTTTCTTAAACACATAAAAAATGTCATATTCTTTACTTTATTCACAAAACCACAAATATTGATAAAGCTTATCGATATAAATCACAAAATTGGTGAAACACAAATAATAGAAATCTTTAATTACAAATCTGGAAATCACAAAGGGGAAGGCCTACCAAAAATGGAAGAATGAAAACTCACCAACACGTGTATCACAAACGGGATGTTATCCCATGAAAATCCAGGGTACTCTCCTCCTTTGGGGACAAATAAGCTGAACATTGATGCACCTAAAAAGATACGCCCCATGCACAGTCGAACATCGACGCACCTGAAAAGATACGCTCCATGCACATACCTATTGAGTCGAACATCGACGCACCTGAAAAGATACACCCCATGTACTGAACTCATTGAGCCGGTTGCTCTACAAACGATCAAAAAGACCAAGGGTCGCTGGCCCCTAAAAATGAGATGAAGCTCCATAAAACCGGGTACAATCACCTATGTGGACAAAGAGAAATCACATATCACTAGTCTAAACCATAAAATGATCATTATTGATCAATAAGAAGTGTAAATTACACTAAGCCAATAAATAAATAAGTTTAGCTTCATGTCCCATAACCGCTGGCTTAACTTAAATATTTACGAACACATTGTAGATTTCCACTCGAAAACTTTCACAAGATTTCAATCGAACAAGTCTAAGAATTAACCGACAAAGAAAATGCAAGCGTTTATACCACTTATTTTGCTAAGTTGTTTAATTAGATTTCTCATATGAATGAGATAAAGGTTTGCATATATTAGTAGATTGAAAAAATGATTTTAAAAACGAGCTTTGTATTAAAAATAACGTTGAAATCATTTTTTTGAAAGAGTTTGAATGTTTATTACTAGTATATAAACCTTTGTATTTTGAAGTGACAAATCACATAAATGATTGTAAAAACAATCAATCACCAAAAATTAACATTCGATGACGTGAATCAAAACCATAGAAATCGATACCAAATCCATCAAATGGATATTCCCAAAAATCCAGAAAGAAGTCATCAAAGTCGATAATAAATGACAACGACCAATCAGATCAACCAAAAATCGACTAAAACGGAAACACATCAAAAATAGGTAAGTTGGCTGAAATTAGCAGCTCTAGACGTTTAGTGGTTCTCCCAAACATCTGAGCTGAAAGACAGGAAATTTTATTCTAGATCGCCCAGACGTGTTTGAAGTAATCTCAGACGTCTGAGCTGTACATCTAGAAATTTTATTCCGATGGCCCAGACGTTTGAGTGTTATACCAGACGTCTGAGATGAAGCTCAGGCAAAAATTAGCCTAGGCCATTGATAGCCAAATCATATCGGAAGCGATCGAATGAGCAACGATGGCTAGAGATTTATGCCAAGCGACAACCTAGCCATATAGACTCACCAATACACTCCGAACAACATACCCAAACATCCATATTAGGATTTTCATAGATTTTGACTTCAAAACGCTCAAAATTGGAAAATTTATCAAAGCAATTCAATTCAATAGGAAAAGGACTTGAAATAGATGTTAGGAAGTTATACCTAACAACTATGAAGCTATAGACGTAGATGTGAGTTCAAGAACTTACCTTTAAACCCAAAAAACAAAGACTGAGAAGCTTTAAAACAAGGCAAGATCAATCCCTCCTCCACTTAACTTCAAGAACCCTCAATCTTTGATCAAATGCAAATATTACCTAAATTAGGTTATTGGATTTTTTGAAAGTTGGAGAGAGATTGAGGTGGTGAAGAAGAAGAGGATGATTGCCTAAGCTTCTCTTTGATTTTGGAGCTTGAAATCTTGAATTTCCTACTAATCTAGGGTTTAGAAATTTTAATTTCCCTTTCTTTCCCCCATTCTTTCCTTTAGCTTGAGAGTGTTAGGAAAATAGAATGAACGAATGAAGAGGTGGTGGAGTTAGGGTATTTTGTTGGGTTAGTGGGCTGAAATCTAAACCCAATAGAAAAATACCAAAATTCTAATCAACTCCAAACATATCGATGTTTTTATCAAAAAGGTCACAAATGCCATTGCAGACTCAATGGAAGTGGTCTTGAGTCCTAATTCGACTGTTTACAGAAAATAGAATTTTGAACATTAATCCGACTAACGATGCTATATTTAAATAAAACAATTAAATATATAATCGTAAAATATGCGGATTGTTACTGACTCCCCCTCTAAAGAAATTGCATCCTCGTAAGACTGAAGAAGAAAATAAAGAGTAACAACCATAAAAGCATATCAACACAAAATGAAAATTTGAAGCAAGAAGTTCACCTTAAGGAGCATGAGAAAGTAAGTCCAGATGTGCTCACTTAATGAATTCTCTAGATTCCCAAGAGCAATCCTTAGGATTTGAGGACCACTGAACTTTCACAAGCGGAACATCTTAATTTCGAAGGTGTTTAACCTTTGTAGCAATGATACGAATAGGATGTTGCACATAAGTCAAATTAGGTGAAACTTCAATTTCTTCAATAACACCTGGCTCAAGAATAGAATCGGAATCCCTAAGGCATTTTCATAGTTGAACGTCATGAATAGTAGAAAATTGAGCCGGTAATAAAAGGCGATAAGCCACGAAACCAATGCTTCCAGTGATGGGAAATGGACCAATATATCGATGTGCTAATTTTTTCGATCGACTGAAACGCACAACACCCTTCATAGGTGAAACGTGAATGAACATTAAATCTCCCACAGAAAATTCCAAATTCATTCCTTAGTTATCAGCATAGGATTTTTGTCTACTTTGAGCTTCTTTCATCCTATGACGAATAAGGTCAATCTTTTCTGTGGAATCACAAATAAAATTAGGACCTAAAACCAGCTTCTCACTGGCTTCAAGCTAACAGGAAGGAGATAGGCATGGCTGTAGAGTGCCTCGAAAGGTGCCATACCAATACTAGATTGGAAGCTATTATTATAGGAAAACTCAACAAGAGAAATATGATCTTCCCAACTTCGCCAAAATCAAGAACACATGCACGAAGAAGATCTTCAAGAGTTTGGTTCACACGCTCGGTTTGTCCATCGGATTGAGGATGATAAGCGGTGCTAAAATTAAGCTTCATTCCTAAAACTTTTTGAAGACTCTTCCAAAATCCACCAGTAAATAATGGATGACGATGACTAACAATAGAAGTAGGAACTCCATGCAATTTAATAATTTCTCTAACATAGAGTTTGGCCAAAAGAGGTACGGTCCGGTTGGATCGAACGGGAAGAAAATGGGCGGATTTTGTAAGTCTATCTACTATCACCCATAAACTGTCATGGCACAATCGAGAACGGGGTAGACCGTCAACTAAGTCCATTGAAATTTGATCCCACTTCCAAACTGGAATGTCTAAAGTTTGCAATAACCCACCGGGCCTTTGATGCTCGGCCTTTATGAGTTGGCAAGTTATTCAACGCTTAACAAAGTTAGCAATATCAAATTTCATTCCATCCCAATAATAAGGTCGCTTCATGTCCGCGTATTTACTATTACGATGATGAATGGTGAATTTGAAACGATGATAATCTTCTAAAATATCTTTACGAAGATCATAAATATTTGGCACAATAAGTCTACCAAATTTTCGACTGTCACCACGAGCATCGATTTCAAAGTCTTTCAAACCATCAATAATTTTATCCCTACAACTTTGGCTAAGAAGAGCCAATTTAGGATCATGCTTTTGAGCTTCAAAAATGCGGTCTAAAGAGATGGATGAGCCTCGAGGCTACACGAAACAAGAGATGAACATGATTCGGATTCATGATCCCGAATCTCATAAGCGGACAAAGTCTCGAGATCATTCCATTCGGATATCATCATAAAAACAACCACTTGTTGCTTTCGGCTAAGGGATCGGCAACACGATTGCTCTTCCCGGGAGTATAGAGAATATCAAGATCATAAGATGCAAGGAATTCGATCTAACGTTGTTGACGCAAATTAAGTTCCTTTCGAGAAAATAAATACTTCAAAGTTTTATGATCGGTGTAGAGAACAAATTTCTCTCCCAAAAGATAATGATGCCAAATCCTAAGGGTGAAAACAATGGTCGCGAGCTCTAAATCATGAGTGGCATATCTAGTCTGGGCAGGCTTTAATTACCTTAAAGCATAACCGATAACACATTCACTTTGCATGAGAACTGTACCCAAACCAACATGACTAGCATCGATGTAAACAATCAAATCTTGGTTCCCTTCGGGAATCACAAGAATAGGAGCATCGAAAAGGAGTTCTTTTAATTTTTTAAAAGCAGCTTCACATTTGTCTGACCAAATGTACTTAACTCCCTTCTTTGTTAAATTAGTAAGAGGTACGAAAACTTTAGAAAAATCTTTTGTGAAACGATGGTAATAACCCGCCAATCCAAAAAGCTACGAATTTCCGTCACACTCTCCGGTCTCTTCCAATTTTGAATCTCTCGATCTTTGAAGGATTTACGAAAATTCTAGATTCAGAAATAATATGTCCTAAAAATTTCGCATTGCCAAAAGTGGCACTCAGAAAATTTCGGTTTCAATTGATTGCTCCTAAGAGTTTCTAATACAATCCAAAGATGTTTTTCATGCCCTTCCTCGGTTTTAGAATAAATAAGAATATCATCTATAAAGATGAGAACAAATCGATCGAGGAAGTCTTTGAAAACTCGGTTCATAAGGTTTGTGAAGTAAGCTGGAGCATTCATTAAACCAAATGGCATAACAAGCCATTCATAAGATCCATAACGAGTATGGAACGATGCTGACGGAATGCTATCCTCTACAATACGAAGCTGATGAAAACCGATTGATAAGTCTAACTGTGAAAAGACTCTAGCACCGTTAAGTTGATCGAATAGATCATCAATCCGAGGTAAAGGATATTTTTTCTTGATGGTGAGATCATTAAGCATGCGATAGTCAACGCAAAGTCTAAGTGTACCATCGGATTTTTTCACAAAGATGGCTAAAGCTCCCCATAGAGAGGAACTAGAATGAATAAATTGTTTTGATTTCAATTTGTATAATTTTTTACGCATCTCCTTGTTTTTCTTATTGTACATACAATAAGAAGGACGAGTGATAGGTAGAGCTTCAGGTATTAGATTAATTCTGAACTCGATTGCTCGCTTAGTGGTAATCTTAAAACAGACTCAAATATGTAGGAAAATTCACGAACAACATGAATGAGGGAAATGACATCTTCCTCATCATCATTATCGTCATCATGTGGATTTAGAGAATATAAGGATGCCATCGAATTAGAATCCAAATCTTTAAGAACAATAGAAATCTGCTTAACAAATCGAGGATGTCGAAGATATATAGTCCTCTTGGGACATAGGAGGTGGGCTTTATAACGGTTAAGCCAATCCATTTTCAAAATCATTCTGAAGCCTAAGTAGCACATAACAGGCAAATTGGCTCGGAAAGCGTAATCACATAAAATAATCTCGACACCTTTACAAAATAAACTGAGTGTTACGGATCCACTAACCGAATTCGCAATTCTCGATGAATTCATCAAAGCCATAGCATTTAAAGAAAAGAGTAAATAAGTTCTTTTGATATAAAAGAGTGGGATGCACCCGTGTCAAAAAGAACTCGAATAGGATGATCACGAAACACGATAATGCCATTAAGGATAGAAGGAGAATTACCTTGACTAAGAGAAGTGCCACTAGGAGCTTGCACAACATTAAGCTTTCCCTCCTTCCTACTTTGAAGTATGGGACATGTAGATATATGATGACCCGAACTTTTGCAATAACGGCAATAAAGGGGTTTCAGACACCTATTTGCATAATGGTCCTTAGAACCACAACTGTAGCATTGCCCATGACTAGAGGTAGGATTCTTTTCTACCGAAGTTGCCTGTTTCCTTTTCTTGTTGGGATTAGGTTTGAACTTAATATGCCTCTTCTTGTTGTTGTTGAATTTCTGTTTGGCACCCACAACTTCAACATCACTTTCTTTATCGGCCTCTTCAAGACGAAGAGCGATATCAACAAGCTGATCAAAAGGAACTTCTAGTTTCAGAAGCAAAGGCTTTTTGAGGTTCTTATTCAACCCATAAATAAACCTCTGATTTTTCTTCAATAGGGTATTAATATGCTCGACCCCATATTTAGAGAGAGATTCCAAAGATGCGACATAATCTGCCATAGAAGATTCACCTTGAACAAGGTCAGTAAAGCATCGGGCTAAAGTTACTTTTTCAGCTTTCGGCACAAACTTTAATTTGAACCTTTCCTGGAATTTCTCCCAAGTAAGATCCGCTTCAATAATTTATGAAATCAAAAGCTCATATCAATCTAATGCTCTTTCTTTGAGCATGTTAGAAGCCACTTGGACTCGATGTAGATCTACAAGATTCATGTGAGAAAAGATGCGATCGCATGTTCTAAGGCAAGCTTGGATTTTTATAACGCTTTCGAAACTCTTGAATGGCCTTCCACCCAAATTGGTATAATCACTGCACAAACGTGCAAAACCAGATTTAGGGTGAGTATGCTCTAAAATAGGTCCAGCAGCTTAAGCATTCTTTATAAGCCATCCTGAGGAGTAGCACTAGGATTGACCGGCGCTGGGACGGCCAGGTCTAACCATTTCTCTTCTTTAAGAAAGAAAGAAAGAAAGAAGAGGAAAAATATTATTCTCAGAATGAATCTCAAACAAACTTGATTGATAAATAAGGCATCATAAAAGAAAATAGGATAGAATGGGTCCTAAGATTCGAATTAAATCCTAAGGCACGATTCCTAAGAGAGACTTAGGACAATGATCCTTGCTTTAATATTGTATATCGTTTTGAAGTTTGGCTTTGATACCAAGCTGTGACGCCCCACCTCTATACTCATACCAGTCAAGAACACTACGGGGTAATACCATCGACTAGCATGAAGAATAAGGCAGTTGAGGAGCGACCATCTATGTAATTGCTTTGTGCTAGTACAGATATGTTAGATAGTATTATGTGCATTTCATTCAAGAGGAAATCTGACACATCAATTACAAACTCAAAACTACTACACAGTGGCTATGTGGTCCTCAAAAACAAATATAAAATAAGCATAACATAAATCAGTCACAAATATTCATATTCTTTATTTTATTCACAAAACCACAAATATTGATAACGTTTATCAATATAAACCATAAAATTGGTGAAACACAAATTTTATAAATCATCAAATAGAAATTCAGAAATCACAAAGGGGGAGGCCTATCAAAAATGGGAGTATGAAAACTCACCAACACGTGTATCACAAATGGGACGCTATCCCATGAAAATCCAGGGTATTGTCCCTCCTTGGGGACAGATAAGCTGAACATCGACGCATCTAAAAAGATACGCCCCATGCACAGTCGAACATCGGCGGCGCAACTTTAAAGATACGGCCCATGCACACACCTATTGAGCCGAACATCGACGCACCTAAAAAGATAGGCCCAATGTACCGAACTCATTGAGCCGATTGTTCCACGAACGGTCAAAAAGACCAGGGGTCGCTAGCCCCTAAGAATGAGACGAAACTCCATAAAACCGGGTACAGTCCTCCACATGGACAAAGAGGCATCACATATCGCTATTCTAAACCATAAAATGATCAGCATTGATCAATAAGAAGTGTAAACTACATTAAGCCAGTAAATAAATGAGTTTAGCTTCATGTCCCATAGCCACTGGCTTAACTTAAATATTTACAAACAGATTGTAGATTTCCACTTGAAAGTTGTTACAAGATTTCAATCGAGCAAGCGTTTCATGCCACTTGTTTTGCTAAGTCGTTTAATTAGATCTCTCATAAGAATGAGGTAAAGGTTTGTATATACTAATAGATTAAAAAATGGTTTTAGAAACGAGCTTTGTATTAAAAATTACATTGAAATCATTTTTGTGAAGAGTTTGAATGTTTACTACTAGTATAGAAACCTTTGTATTTTAATGTGACAAATCACATAAATGATTGTAAAAATAATTAATCACCAAAAATTCACATTCGATGACGTGAATCAAAACTATAGAAATCGATATCAAATCCGTCAAATGGATATTCTCTAAAATCCAGAAAGAAGTCATCAAAGTCGATAATAAATGACGACGACCAATCGGATCATCTAAAAATCGATTAAAGTGGAAACCCATCAAATACAGGTAAGTTGGTTGAAATTACCAGCTCCAGACGTCTGATGATTCTCTCAGACGTCTGAGCTGAAAGACTAGAAATTTTATTCCTGATCGCCTAGACATCTGGGAAGTAAGCTCGGACGTCTGAGCTGTACATCTGGAAATTTTATTCCGATGGCCCAGATGTCTGAGTGTTATACCAGATGTTTGAGCTGAAGCTCAGGCAAAAATCAGCATAGGCCATTGATGGCCAATTCTTATCGGAAACGATCGGATGAGCAACGATGGCTAGGATTTATGCCAAACCACAACCCAGCCCTATACACTCACCAATACACTCCGAACAACATGTCCAAACATCCATATTGGTATTTTCATAGATTTTGACTTCAAAATACCCAAAATTGGAAAATTTATCAAACCAATTCAATTCCAAAGCAAAAGGACATGAAATAGATGTTAAGAATTCATACCTAACAACTATGAAGCTATAGACGTAGATGTGAGTTCAAGAACTCACCTTTAAACCCAAAAACAACGAATGAGAAGCTTTAAAACAAGGCAAGATCAATCTCTCCTCCACTTAACTTCAAGAACCCTCAACCTATAATCAAATGCAAATATTACCTAAATTAGGTTATAGAATTTTCTGGAAATTGGAGAGAGATTGAGGTGGAGAAGAAGAAGAGGATGCTTACAAAAGCTTCTCTTTGATTTTGGAGCTTAAAATCTTGAATTTCCTAGTAATCTAGGGTTTAGGAATTTTAATTTCCCTTTCATTCCCCTATTCTTTCCTTTAGCTTGAGAGTGTTAGGAAAATAGAATGAATGAATGAAGAGGTGGTGGGGTTAGGGTATTTTATTGGGTTAGTGGGCTGAAACCCAAACCCAAAGCCCAATAGAAAAATACCAAAATTCTAATCAACTTCAAAAATATCGATGTTTTTACTCAAAAAGGTCGCAAATGCCATTTTGGACTCAATGGAAGTGGTTTCAGGTCCTGATTCGACTGTTTACAGAAAGTAGCATTTTGGACTTTAATCCGACTAACGATGTTATATTTAAATAAAACATTTAAATATATAATCGTAAAATATGTGGGTTTTTACATGCACAAATCGAATATTTCCCTTGTATATCTTCACATATATCTTTCCATATATACATCCAACTATTTGCCTATATAAACCCACACACCATGCGCAACAAATTATCGAATTCTCATCAATAATTTAATTCAATATCCGATCATGGACGCCATCACTCAAACCAAATCAATTTCATCACCTTCCCATTAATCTATCACCCAATCATCAAACTCCAACACTTAACCGATTACCTTAACCACGTATGATAGTATTTCAATGATAGAAAAATACCATATTTCAACCACGTTTAAACTAGCAAAACGACAATGCCAACATCCAACATGGTTCCAAAGTTCACCAACATCTAATAAGCGATGGATATCTTGCTCACATCTAAGGCAAGTCAGCGAGCAAACTCACAACATCACAACGGACGATGGACATCTCACTCATATCTCTACAATTTAGCAAGCAAACTCACAACTCCTACAAAGCAACAATTCATTCAAAGATAATTTTTAGCTCGACATAAGCATAACTTCTCACAACCTTAATTTCTCACCACTACAAGTCTAGATCGACGATGTCAAGCTTCAGGTCACATTATGTAGCCCTATATCAACGATGGCAAGCAACTCAACATTTTCTTGATCTTGGCAACTTTCAGGCAACACTCAATATTCAAGGGCGACGTTCGATTATCAGGTAGTGGCGATAAGGCTCAGGAAAAAACAATAAGATTTTGGCAGCGGCAACATCATGATAGTGGGTGTCGGGCTCGAGTTCAACATTGGTGGTTTTAGATCCCAGCTATGCTTCGACTTCAAGTAGTAGCGACTGCATCAGATAGCAGCATTGAAGTGTTTACGAGAGAAGCTTGTATGCATCAACAATTTTATGGTCGAAGTAAATTTTAGGAGAGGCTTATTTTTTTAAGAACTGAGCTATGGTCGGGGATTTTGATCTTAGGGTTTTGAGTTCAGGTAGAGTTATTAGGCATAGAGTTAGAATATTTTTCAGTGGTTTCTGTGACTTTATTATTTGCAAGCATTTGAATATTTATCTAGTAATAGATTTGGGGGTAGCAATAGGCATTAGGCTGAAGCTTGTTATATCTACTGTTATTTATTTTCTATATTTAAAATTCCTTACTTTACTTTATATATTATTAGCATCTCTGTAAAATATTATTAATACCTTATTCACCTCCTCTAGACTATATACCTTCATCCTATAAGTAGTATCAGTGTATAAGTGCTAGGCTTACTCTAGAGTCATGTTGGTTTCTAATAATGCTTTTTCTAAGGGTCAGCCAATAGCTAGGCCACCTATGTTCAATGGAACTGATTATTCTTACTAGAAGGCTAGGATAAAAAAAACATTTAATCACCAGTGATTATGATGTTTGGGGCATAGTAGAGACAAGGTACACTACACCCATAATGACAATTAATGACGTAGAATTCCATAAGCCCAAAGACGAATGGAAGGTAGCTGATAAGAATTGCTTTTATTAAATGCTAAAGCTATGAATACTCTTATTTGTGCTCTTGATAAGATTGAATTTAATCAAATTTGTCATTGTTTGACCGAGTGTAAAATTTGGCACACTTTGGATGTTACACATGAATGTACATCTCAAGTCAAGGAATCACTTCTCGCACTGCTTAGCAATAAATATAAGAATTTCATGTTAAAGGATGAAAGCATAAAAGAGATGTAAGGAAGCTTTTCAGTGTTGGAATGTGATTCCAGAGCTTTAGGCAGGGTGTACACTGAAGTTGAGTTAGTTTGGAAATTCTGATAATTCTTCCAAAGAATTTTAAGGCAAAGGTGACTTCTATACAAGAATACAAAAGATCTTAACAAACAAAACATAGAGGAATTGATTGGAAACCTAGTGGCCTATAAAATGTAACTGAAAGTTAGGGAAGATCATGACAATTCAGATTCCAAGAAGAAATCAATTACACTCAGTAGCACTCTTAACAACGATGATGAGAGTAATCCTATTATCGAGCTAACAAGGTTGATAAGAGGTCTTAAAAATTGGTCCAAAAGAAATTCCAAGTTTATAGCAAAGAGAAAATATGTTAAGTTAAAGCGGTCCAAACGCTTAAAAAGTTCAGATGAATAAATCATTTTCTGTAAATGCAGAAAGTTAGGACATATCAAAACCAACTGTCCGCTGATTCAAAGTGAGAAAGCAAAGAAAAAAATGAGGGCCATCGTTGCAACTTGGGATAGTGAAGAAGAAGAAGAGTGCACTGATAGTAATGAAGCAGAAGAAAATCTTTGTTTAATGGGACATTCAACTCATGATGATAGTGATGATGACTCCAGTAAGGTATCAAATTATACTTGTTCAAGATTTTCTCTTAATCTATCATGAATTTATTGGAATAATTGATAGTCTTACTCTCAAGAATAGAAATCTAAACTCTGAAAAAGCCGAGCCACTTCACAATAATGATAAGCTAGAAACCAAACTTGGAAATGTTAAAGAAGCTTGAAACCTTGAGTGGGAAAGCTATCCATTTTTTAAAAGGGAGTTGGATGAATGTAGGAAAAACCTTGAAACTCTCAAAGATGAGATATTGACTTCAAAGCAAAATGATGATGCAAAGAAGGAAAATGTCAATAACAGATGTGCTATGCTTGTAGAAGGGAAGACGTCACTAAAATCTAAAGTCCAAACTCTTGAATCAACTATAAATAAATTTTCTAGAGGTGAAAGATCATTGAATATTCTTTTGGGAAATAAACTATATGCAAAAAATAGAAATGGACTTGTTTTTGGTAAATGACAAAGCAATAAGGAATACATGACAGATAATGCCTAAGGTAGAAGCGTGCTTCTAAAATGCCTATGTTGTAATAAAATTGGACATAGTATCAATAGATGTTGCTACGGCAACAAGTACAAAAATGTTAGACAAATTTGGGTTCCTGATAGCTCTGTTGATAATCTTGGATTACTAAGTTCTTATGTCGCAAACTCTAATAGACCTATGAAGTTTTAGGTCTTCCTTTTCGTCCTATGTCTAGATATTTTGAAGGGCTAAGGAGCAACTACGATAGAGGAAAATTTTAAGTTGTTCTACACATTTGATAAGCGATAATTATGATGTTTCTTAGCCTAGGAACATAAAGTGGAGATCCACTAACTTTGGATAAACATGAATAAAAACAAGCACAACTTCAAAGATAAGTGAAGATGATTTTGTTGAGAAAATTCAAATGTTGGAACAAACTCAATTGATATCGTGGAGTACGTAGTGCGAATGTTTGACGATGCTTGATTTTCATGATTAACATTGATGACGAGACATTAAGAGGCTTGATGCCAGTGTCTAAGATACCATTGTTCATCACCACTAACACGTCAAGAGTAACAAGTGGCATCTAAGGTATCATAGATAGCCCAGTACAAGTGGCATCATGATAGGGTATTTTTCTCTTTCTTGTTGAACATCTGGTACGACATCTAACCACTATGATTTCTCTAGTTTGACCTTTTTGATAGCTCATATGTCTCATAGATTAACTGATATTTCACATAATTTTTTATGCACATGTGTGGAGTTTGTTTTTGCCTTTCCTTTTATTTTATCCAAAAATATGTTTTTTGTTTCCTTCTTAGAATTTTTTCGTTTTTCAAAAGTAAAAAAATCCAAAAATATGTTTTTTCTTTCTTAGGATTTTTTCCTTTTTTTGCTCTCTATATTTATTCATGATGCGAATATTTTGAAATAAGACTTTGTGGCTAAATCTTTCACACGAATATTTGATGAAAAACTTGCTTCTTACAAGATGAGCTTTAACATTCTACATTTGACATGACTTTTTTGCAAATGGTTCTATGAAACGAAAGTTTTAAGCATTGTGATGTACTTTTTGAGATAGCTTATTGGCATTTGAAAGTTAAGACGATTGGTGGAGAATTTTTTTGAGCTTTGTGATGAAATTCTTTAAGATTGAGCATTTGATTTTTGTTTTGATATATTAGTGTGTGTATCCTTAGACTATGTCCTCCTCTTTACATACATAGCTCTAAAACAAATTCATATTATATGTTCAAGGGTAGAATATAAAACTGAAAATATTTTTAAGGTATTTACGGAGGATTTACTTTTGAAAGTATATCATGATCGATTGAACTCTCTTTTGTGAGTTTCCAAAGTATTTATATTGATTTCATGGATGATTAAGGATACCACATTCATACTTGATTAAATAATGACATTATTATATCTTTTGATAATCAAGAATACTATACCATTCTATTTTTGATTATTGCAGATCCTATATCATCTCTAAATGTACCATTTGATGTTCATATTCTATCGACTCATATTTTTTAGTTTTTATGCTATGTTGGCTAAATTGACATACCTAAAATTGTTTAATAAAAGCTTTTTGAAATTAATAAAAATAGCACACATGATATAACAGACTCCATAAGCCCAGCATACGCATGAAATAGGTGTGCCGGTACGCATCAAGTGACTTCCATTCTCATTTAGCATACCTCGCGGCAATGCATGGATGGAAGGTTCTTGATCTCATCTATGATGAGTAAGGAATAATTTATTTTAACTTAAATAATATATTTTATGTCACGTTCATTCTCATCTAAGAGACCTCATGGTAATGGATGGATGGAAGTGACTTGATCTCATAATGAATTAAAATAAGCCATTTAATTATGAAACATCTATGTCATTTGAATCCCACTATATATAAATGCACTTTCTTAACACTTCTTTCCCCTTATGGGATGTGAATTTGATCGATATAGCTATTGTGATTTGTGGCATACTTTCATTAAATATTTATTATTATATTTTCATTAAGTTTCACTTTCTCATCATGTTAATTTGGAATTTATAATTTTGATGAAAATAAGAGGGGAAGAGTGGTTAAGGTTTGGTGACACTATGAATTCATTGTCAATATTGAAACAAATATTACTAGTTTGATATTTTATTCTAGAACACATATGCCACATATGTAGGGGGAGCATATCAATTGGGGGAACATGTTGTATATATCGAAACACTATGCTATGATTTTGTTTTGTATGATATTGAGTACACACTCAACATGTGTTACATTTGTTAAATTTTAACTGCTTGTTTGTAATCATCAACAGGGAGAGATCGTGGATTATACTTCTTGTTTGATGATGATAAATATATTTTATATTTGATTTTATTTTCAGAGCGTGTTGAAATTTAAACATCATCAAAACACAATTTTGTTTCTAATTAAATTATCGTCCAATATATCTCATATGTCTGTTTTACACATATTAAATTTGAAACATATATTTTTATCTGTAAAATAATATATATTTATTATTATCAAAAACGAAATATTATCAGATATTGTAGTTAATTTCTATTTGATACTTATAAACATATATTATATCTAATGTATTTGTCCAGTATTTTATATTTACAGGTTTGTGAAGAAGTTCCCTTTTAGTGCAATAAAAAGCTACAAATACAGAGAAAAAGAAATAAATAAAGATCTAAAGCAGCGAGTATATCAGTATGCAATCAAAGGCGGTATATATAAAGAAAGGGAAACAAATAGAGATTAGAAGCGATGAACAGAAAACAAATTATCTCACAAATCATCACATGTATCTTTCCATACATACACAAATCATATCCTTCCCTTGTATATCTTCACACAAATCTTTATAGACATACACAAATCATATATATTCCTTGTATATCTTCACACATACCTTTCCATATATACATCATATCCACTAGCCTATATAAATCCATACATTACGCACAGTAAATTATTGGATTCTAAACAAAAATTCAACTCAATATCCGAACATGGACACCATCACTCAAACCAAATCAATTTTATCACCTTCCCAGCAATCTATTACCCAATCTAAACTCCAAACTTTCTATTCATTTTCTTTAACCACATATGATAATTTTCAACAATAGAAAACACCATATTCCGGCTACATTCAAACTAGCTGAACAACAACCCCAACATCCAAGGTGGTTCCAAAGTTCATTAACACCCAATGAACGATGGATATCTCACTCACATCTCAAGCAAGTCAGTAAGCAAACTCACAAGATCCAATGAGTGACAGGTATCTTGCTCCTATCTCAGCAATAAGCAAGGAAACTCATAACTCCTACAAAGCAACAACTCATTGAAGGATAAATTTTAGATCAACATAAGCACGGCCTCTTAAAACCTTAATTTCTTACCACCGCAACTTCAAATCGACGACGTCAAGCTTTTGGTCACATCAGGAAGCCTAAGATCAACGATGACAAGATCCCCAACACTTTTCAAATCTCGAAAACCTACAGGCCACATTTAAATTTTAGGTGGTGGTGGTTGATTATTAGTCAGTGGCGATAAGGCGTAGGCAGTGGCGATAAGATTTAGGAGGCAGCAACAACACAACAGTGGGTGCAGGGCTTGAGCCCAATGGAGTGGTTCCATGCCTCAATTATACTTCTGCTTCAGGCGGCAATGACTACATCAGATAACAGCGCCAAAATGTTTGCTGGAGAAGCTTGGGCGTGGCATCAATTTTCTCATCGAAATCGACGTTGGGAGAGGTTGATTCTTTTAAATGGAGCTACATGTTCCAGTTCGAAAATTTTGATCTTAGGGCTTTGAGTTCAGGTAGAGTTGTTGGGCATAAGATTAGAATATTTGTTGGTAGTGCTTTGATTTTATTGCTTGTAAGCGTTTAAATATATTTAACTCTAGTAATTGTTTTGGGGCAGCAGTAGGCATTAGGCCGAAGCTAGGTATAACTTATGTTATTTATTTTCTGCATTTACATTTTCGCTCTTTATTTTATATTTTATTAGCATTTCTGTGAAATATTTTTAAATACCCTATTCACCACACTCAAGGGTATATTACTCGATCCTAAATATGTATATGTGTGTGTGTGCATGCATAATCTTTTGAACTACACAATCGAAAAGCGGATGAACATTCATAGGAATGTCATTCACAAAGGTTAAGATCATATATGATTTCTGTTATTTGAATAATCATACATACTAGATAAATTTTTAACGGTTAAAATAATTATTTTAACATACGATGTTGACTTAGTATTTTAAACATGTTAGAATTTTAGAATTTCTTATTTATTTTTGATATGATTTACTATGACGATTCGCCTCCTCAACCCTTAGAAATTGACACTAATACATCATCGGTATTCACGTGCCGTAAATCCAAGTGCCGAAGAGGCAGATTATCATTGGGTAAAGAAATAAAGATAAAAGATAGAAAATAATAGAATCTCACATCGCATTCAACACATAATTATACATATGAGTAGTACATGCAATTACTCCAAATTGTTCCATCAAAGTTACAACAGGTACTAACCCAGCTAGGATAATGATAACAATCTATCCTTACAGTGCTGGTAGATTCTAATACATAATACAGACATAGTGAAAAGTGGTAGATGACTCAACAAAAGGCCCAAAATGATACATGCGCCATTCTAAAATGCTCTAAGATTACCTAACTAATTGGCTGCCCAGGAAAATAGGGCACCCAGAGTTTAAGTGGAAAAGAAAATAAACTGCAGATCAGTCATGAGACTAGTGTGAGAAACTTAAAATACGATGTTTGAAAACAAAAGGTATCTTATAATACCCCGTCGCACATAAACACAGAATGAGTTTTTACCTTATGATAATCAAAACATTTGCTAGGAAGAATATGCAGATATTATTTTTAGTGACATTCTTTTGTTAACACTTTCAACTAAGTATACATAATCTGAGTTGAAATTGTTATATTATTAAATTCTAGCATGCTAGGCTATACAATCAAATCTGAAGGCACTTATTGAAGAATGATTTCCATACAATGACAAGGTAAGGGACTACCTTCCGGTAGTACATCTCTAGAAAAAAACACCCGAGGCTCCAATCTCTACCAACACAGAACCGACCTACATTTACCATAGAGAGTACCAAAAATGTCATCACCCTGATCATTCCTGACCTACCCGAGAGCTCTTTTTGCATATACCACATTAATTTAAAACCCGACGTCATAGCGTGAATAAATATATCTGGAAAGGTGATGACTATACTTTAATGGGAACGACCCACTTAGCTCTGCTGCATCTACCCTCCTTTTGTCATTTTCGGATGGTGAGGCTCAAGGTAACAATTACCATACTCATAGCACATTCCACTTTGAATGCCACATTGCCAATCCTTAATCACGGAACTGATTTCTATAAATGTATAATTCCCGAGCTCTTATGTATCAAACAATGGTGATAAGCTAAGGGAAGTTACCTTCTTCGCCTCTAATCATATGATACGTTCATAGAGATCAACCAAAGTAATTACAATTGCAACGTCACACATTCGTCCATGCAAGTTGTCTAGGAATAGGACAAACGGAAGACTCTCTCCTACCACATCCCATCGGGAGTTACTCCTAGGATTAGTAGCAATTAGTCCTTTCAGTGGATATTTCATAACGAAGAGACTACTGCTACTATATGTATATTGGGAGTTTATCCCAAAAGGATCAACAAGCAGTCCTCCAATACAAAAATCCTAAATATCATATCCATGTCTTCAGTCCAAATGCGCAAATTGGTTCGAAGTGATCTACGGATAGGAATTACCCAATTCCGACATCGGTTCCTCTGAACCAATCATCGATCAAAAAGATGTTAAGTCATGTGTGATTATTAATCATCATTCATTTTAATTCATATTTTTATTCATTCATAGATATATCTTAGAGATACATTCATTGAAATATCTTTTTATCTTTTTTAGAGTATATGGAATCATCAACCTCATTTATCAAATCCTTTTGGTTAATTTAAACCTTTTTAAATCATGGAATAATTCAAAACACTTTCATATTTTACTTAGAAGAATATTTCCAATTCATTTCGTTTAAATCTTACCAAGATTTCCTAATTCAAAACTCATAATTTTAATTCCGTTAAAAGCATGTTATCCAGGATGTTAATCCAAAATCAGTAAATGTTAAGTGAGCAAAATCTATAGAAATCACCTAATTTTACTCAATATCAATTCCCATATTTAACAAATACTATGGATGGAATAACAGTGAAAGCACCTTTTAAATTCCACGAACAATATGAGTTCCCTCTTCAGGCTTTAGCACCGAGTATAAGAAGATTATCTCCATAAAATTCAAGTCATTTATATTTGGAGAATTACATCCTTTAACTTTAGAAGATTTGATCCAAGTAAATCAAATTTACTATCCCATCCGTCGAGCCTGTTCGAATAGCCAGGGAAAGTAGAAAGCTGGTTTTTCAAACTCAAGCCTAGACACTACCTCTCTGACACCCATAAGGCGGTCAAGTAATTTGATCAATTCTAAATAATTTAATATTTAACCATTTCATAAATCCTTCAAATCATCTTTAAAATAATTTATTAATCATTTTAAAATATTTACAAAATATTTTGAAAAGAATGGTTACGTTTAAAACTAAATTTCAAAAGTTGTAGAAAAGTGTCGTGGAAAGTGCTTTTTAATCTATATTGATCAAAAAGACTTTCATTCTCATTTGAAAACTCATTTTTATAACTCAAATCACTTTTAAAACATTTTAAAATATTTTTAGAATTTATTTCATATTTTTAAATTTTTTAAAAAGAGGTTTAACATTCCATATACACTAATTCATTAAATGAAGGAAAGTGATTTACTTTGTGCTTATCGACGTGTATTTCAGTGACTTGCATACATATTCAACATTCATATTAAACAACCATCATCAATAATCATAATCAAATATATATAATATCCAATAGCAAATAGTACGATAGTTTAGGAGTTTACTCACTTCAGGTTTAAACGACTAACTAAAAATTGGCTATAGCTTTGCTAACTCGCACTTTTAGCTTACGATCGCTTATATTATTGCTTCTAGATGGCTCGGCCTATGGATAAGAGGATGGAGGTTATGGAAGCCATTAAAGTAGAGGGGAAGAAGAAGAAGATGGAATAAGATGTGTGAATTTATGAAGCCTTAGGGTCTTATTTATAGCCTTAGGAAAATATGGCAAATTACTAAATTACCCTTAGATATTATCGAAATATCTCTTACACCGCATCATTTCAACATCAAATCCTTGTCATCATACTCAAGTGCATGCATTAATGAGATGTAATGTGATAAGACATATTGTAAAATTATTAAGCATGGAATGACATGCATTAATGGTGGATTTGATGTTTACTTTCTATGTTTTAATGGTAATTAGATGTTACCTTTTTCACTTACTTTTTATAGAAATATCTTACATATTTTCTTTAACTTTTATTTGACTAATTGTGATACACAAATTTGTGTGTATGTGTATGTGTGCGCATGTATAAATAATGTTGCAACAACTTAAAACAATTTCCATTTATCAAACCATTGAGAATTCGAGATCCAATTTTCGGTCATATTTTCAGTTTTTAATTCAAACTATTTATTTATAACACAAATTGAAAATAAATTTCTTATCATCTTTAACTAATTAAAACAAGTCCATTAAACTTATAAAGCTATATTTAAAATTAATTAAGTATTCAATTTTCAAAGGCGTAAAATTACGGGCCATTACATTTACATTGGGGTTGGTTCGGTTGGATTTGCTTTGGTACAAGAAAAATAAATGTAAAACATGGTGCTATACCAACTTATATGGTAATGAAAAAAATCATACAGCTACCAACCAAAGCACTTGGTAAAACATTATTGTTTTATTATTTTGATATCATAAGATAATCCTCTACTACAAGATAAAGGGAATAGTAGTGGCAGGTGGCAATGGTCATCGAAGACCCATCGATTTTCTTCGATGGCTAACGAAAACTGGCATTTACGCTTAAATTGGAGTTGTATAACACTCTCAGCAAAATGACTTGTTTCAAGCTTAATTTTTTTCGGCCATTTTTTTAACGAATCCAACCATACGGGTTGGATTAATACATTACTAAGCATCGGTGGTTCAATTTTGGTCTCGTTCCAAGGTTGTTTGGCCTTCGAACGAAGGGCTTTTAGTCTGAGTATCGACGAACAACTATAAATTTAAAATTCAAGATCAATACCCTACAGTTGTTTATTTCCTCATCATCTTTTGAAAATAAATCAAAATACTTTAGATCGACATAAGATCTAATAGATTTAACTTTCTATTGAATATTTTATTTTATAAAATTTTATCATACTAAATACAATTCAAAATTATAATTAATTACCCAAAAATTTATAAATATATTTTAATTCGTAAAAATGTTACATATAATCAACTTTATCAGTTGCTTAATGGATGGACTAAAAGTCACATAGATTGATCGTGGGAGTTAGATTTTCAATAATGTTAAAATTTCGAATTACGCGAAGACAGGTCATTAAAAAATGCAAATTTAATAGATCAGAACAGTCGTTAAATTGAATGGTTGTGCTAAAATATCTTATTTAATATTAATTAAATTAGTATTTTAAACATTTTTTAAAACGTAGAATGAATAAGAAAAAAATAAAAAAAAATACAAAATTAACAACCTGTCGCTAGCCGACGGCATGCCGAGTATACAAAAATGAAAATACATGACTTCCCTTATTATCCTAGCTTTCCCACCAAAACAAAAATGAAAAAAAACTCCAAACCCTCAGCCGGCGTCGCCCAACAGCTGCCGCCTCTCGTCGACATCGCCTTAGGCTGGAACAAGTCGCCGGAATCACCAATCTCTTCAATATCATCTCAATTGAGGTAAAAATTTAACCCTAATTTTGGATTTGGGGCAGATTGGCATGATTACAGGTTTAAAATTGATGATTATTGTATTTTAGTTGGTGATAGTAGCGTATTACTTGATTTAGGGACATTAATTAGTATTGTGATTACTTTATTTGTGATTATAAATTAGGGTTGATTTAAAATTCAATAAATTAGTGTATAATTATTAATCAATATATATGTTGATTAGTGTATGTGATTGTTTGTTATAGTTTACACAAATTTTATGGCTAATATGTATGGTTGAATAGTGAATATGTTAAACATAAAGCTTACGGTTAAAGAGAAGCAACTTATATTAATTAATTAGTATGTATTAATTATAAGTGTTAGTGGCAGTATAAAATAAATTCATTTTTAATGATTAATTATTTTTAATAAATAATCAATTAGTGTGCCTTTTTGCAAATTTAAAATTTTAGTTTACAAAAGAGTTTAATTAAAAATTTAGATAGGTGAATGAATTATAAAATGTGTTTTAAATTATAAAATTTACTTAAATAGTTGAATGAATTATAAAGTATGGTTTAAAATTTAATTTGTAGTTATTTAGATAGTAATTTGTGTAATTTTGGAAGTAGTTTCGAATAATAAATTTCATTTGAAACAAATATTTTACTAAAATCGATTGATAAAAATTAAGAAATGAATATAATGTTTATATGTAAAGAAGAGTTAAATATTATTTTAACAAATACAATAATAAATTAAAGTCTTTAGTCCTAAAAAGTTTTAATTTATTTTAGAAAATACAATAATACCACACCCCTTGGATGCATAGTTATGCGTATAAGAGAAAGAAGTGAAATGCTGTCGAAATTAAAGCCTTTAGTCCAAAAAAGGCTTTAATTTGTTTTAGAAAATACAACAACACACCCCTCGGATGCAAAGTTATGCATATAAGAGAAAGAAGTAAAGTGCTATCGAAATTAAAGTCTTTAGTCCCAAAAGGTTTTAATTTGTTTTATAAAAAAGTGAAGTGCTGTCGAAATTTCTAACATATTTTTTAAAATGAAGAAATATGTTCAATTATTTTCTCGACCGTAGTTGGATGTATGAAGTCAGAACTGGTATAAAAGGTTCAGTAAAGGAATATTTCTACAATGGTGTACACAAATTTATTAGATTCGCTAAATCTAATAATGGAATGGACATAGAAATTTGTTGCCCTTGTACTAAGTGCAAACATTTCGAGCATTGGAAATCAAATATAGTTGTAGTACAGTTGTTTCAGGCTGGTTTTGTGCCAAATTATTACTTGTAGGATCGTCATGGAGAATTTGTTGGACCTAAACCTAACCCTGTAGTGTCATAGGACGAGGTGAATACAGATTATGTTTTGGTTAATCCAATAAAAGATATGATGGGAGATGCAGCACAATCAATGTTCACTACCATTAAAATTGACGGTGAAGACGTAAATACTGAAAAAGAACAGGACTGTGTGAGCGAAAAGAATCTATGATCTATTGGATGTTGCTAAGAGACCATTGTGGGATGATTGTAAAAGCAGAACTAAATTACCAATAACTGCCGAATACATTACTATGAAATAAAAAATTCAAATTTATAGAAGCTAGATCTATAGCAGTTGTAAAAGCTGCAAAATGACATATGCCACCTAATAATCTGATGTACGATAGCCGTTATAAAGTGAGAAAACTTATGCCTGCTTTCGGTCTGCCATACCAAAAGATAGATACATGTATAAAAGGTTACATGTTTATTGGAAAGATAAAATTAATATAAGGAAATGAAAAATATGTAATGATGAAAGATACAAACTAAGAAAAATAAAGGAAGTTCCATACAAGAGAATGCACTATTTACCCATCAACCCTAGACTATATGCATTTTCTGCTTTGACATGTTATATGCGATCACACGTGAAAATACAAAAAGAGGGAACTTTGACACATTCATCTGATGAAGAAGCATGAAAAATATTTTGATAAAACTTATCCTATGTTTGCTGCAAAGAGCTGTAATGTCAAACTTGGTTTATGTACGGATGGATTTTGACCATTCTATCAATTTGGCAGTAAATATTCATCTTGATCTATTATCGTTGCACCTTATAATTTACCTCCATGGATGTGTATGAAAACTCCATATATGTTTCTCACTATTGTCATCCCTAATCTTGATAATCCGACACAAGGAATAAACGTTTATTTGCAGCCATCGATTGAAGAGTTGAAAACATTATGACATGAAGAGGTTGATACATAAAACGTTTCTAATTTTTTCTTCTTCATAGTTTTGCATCTTTGTTATGGACTATTGGTGCGGCTTATGCAGTGTTTTAGGTTGGAGTATGGTTGGTCGTCTAGCTTATCCTTATTGTATGGAAGAAACACAAGAATTTCATTACCGTACGAAAGGAAAATTACATAGTTTGATTGTCATCGGTGTTTTCTCCATATTAATCATCCTTTTAGGAGAGATAAAAAGCTTTTTAGTTGATGATCAGAGAATAGAAAACCACCAACGATTTGGTCAAATGGAGAAATATATGACTTTGTAAAGGAATATCCAAAGATACATGAAATTGAAGCACTGATTGAAATTCTAAGTAAATCAATAATTCATAATTGGTGCAAACAAAGTATATTTTGAGAGTTACCTTATTGAAAATATCTCTTACTTCGACAAAATGTTGACATAATGCACAACGAAAAAAATGTGTTTGATAATGTGTTTTTAATGTTAAAGGGAAAACTAAAGACGATCTAAATTCAAGACGTGATATAGAAGAATTATGTGAACGTTCCAAACTTCTTATGAAGCCCATTTACACTAAGAGAACCCAAAATATGTTATGAGTTAGAGAGTAAGCAAGTAAAACTCATGTTAACATATGTGGAAGGACTAAGATGTTTTGGTGGAATTTCTTCTAATCTCCATAGATGTGTTGGCTTTAAAAAAATTAAACTAAGTGGAATGAAAAGTCACAATTTTCATTTAATGATGGAAATTTTTGTTACTCATGGTTTTCAAAGAACCTTTGCTTTTAAAAGTATGAAATGGTATAACAGTATTAAGTTTGTTTTATAAAGAGAATTGTTCAACTACATTAAAAGTCAAGCTTATATGTAAACTTGAAAGGATATCTCTATTACTACTCTGCAAACTAGAAAAAAAAATACTTCCTTCGAGATTCTTCAATGTAATGGAGCATTTACCTATTCATCTTTCATCTGAAACACTTGTTCGAGGTCCTGTGCAATATGGATGGATGTATTCACTTGAGAGGTAATACTGAATATCGGTAAATAAACTTTTATTTAATATTCAAATTTACATAATTAAATTTAAATTGAATTACTTTTATAATAGGTACTTGAATCATCTGAAGAAAAAAGTTAGACAAAAAGCACGGGTTGAAGGTTCAATTTGCAAATCATATCTTCAAGAATAAGCTTCATTCTTTTTCTCTTATTATTTTAGTGACCACATAAACTTATCATTTGAAAGTGTTCCTTGTAATGATGAAGCCATTGAATAAGATTCTTCTCAAACAATGTTATCTATTTTTAGACAACATGACCGACCTACTAGAAAGTGTGTGAAAATATGGTTAGACGATAGAGATTGTCATGTAGCAGACACATATGTTCTTCTTAATTATGCTGAAGTTGCATCATTTATTAGGTAATTTTAAAGTCATATTTATTTCAATTATATTTACATATTATAGTGTAATATATTATATATATTTGCAGTGTTTACGAATCACAACGTCCACGTGGCCATCTCAGTAAAAAATTTGCTAATTGATTTTCGAACTATGTTTATGATCCAAGAAATTATGTCGGTGATAAAGGGTTGAAATATCTTTTGCTAGGACCAAAATTAAATGTCAAGACTTACCAAATATTCTTCATCAATAGATTTAAATTCAACATCAAGAATATGGTGTCGAAAAGTTAACATATAACAGCAGTGTATTTATCAAAGGTATTGATGATCCAAATGAACATACAAAAGATTTTTATGGCGTCTTAACGCAGGTTTTAGAATTGATATATATTTATACAACCTGTAGAAAACATTTTTTATTCAAACGTAATTGGTTCGATAATGTTTCTGGTTCTGGAATCAACGTGCACATATATTATAAGCTTATTGAATCAAAGCATAACTTGCATTACTATAAGTATGATCCTTTCGTATTAGCCAAAGAAGCATTACATGTTTATTGTTCTTCGTATCCATCCCTAAAAAGAGATAAAGCATATTGGTCGGCTGTCTTTAAAATAAAGGCAAAATTTATGTTTAATAGAAATAATGTTTTGGACGAAGCAGCCTATCAAGCAGATCTTGATCCAGATAATGAAATAACAACAACTGATGATCATGTTGATTTAGGGTTCTTAAACAATGAATCAAATGATCTAATAGAAGCATTTGAGAGTAAAGAGGAAAACAATATAAAGTACGAGACCGAGTTTGAATTAGAAAACTATGAAGACTGGTTATTAATTACTGATGATGTAATGTATATATGATGTACATTTGTATCGCTTGTTGTATAATTTATATTTTGAGTTTCCGCTATTATTAATGATGATGCCTATGTTATGAGCTATGTATTATTCTGTTTTATTAATTCTATGCATTTAGGAGATTTTGTTCCATTTTTGTAGTTTTAGTGGAAGTTTTATGTTATTATTAACAAGACATGTTTTATAATAATAAAATAATATGTTTTTTTATTATGTGAAATGATATATTTCTGGCAGATTTTTAATAATTAAATATTAGGAGATCTTCCAGATCTCATGCATTTGCTTCTCCTACTGCTAGTGGGGGTGCCAGCAGCTCAGTTGATTTATGCCTAAGGGGGACTATGATATCGAAGAGTGGAGGATAAGTATCGAATTTATCACAACATCATTAACATTTAATGCATGTATATTATTTATAATTTATTAAATGTCAACGTCAAAATTAATACAGAGGATTCAAGTTGGAGCCTTCAGATTTTATCCTGACCGTCTCTACTAAGGCATATATGAGTCACATGTCTGGTTGTTGGCCTTGGTGGGATGTTATCCCACTGTATATTAAGATTGCTATATGTGCCTGCTTGATGGCAATTATAAATTTATAATTTATTTTAAAGTGCCATATTAGATCTTTGAAAATTAATATACTTTATATAATTTATTTTAATTTCAATGTGTAGGCTGCAGTAGTTGTAGAGGAGGAAGATCAAGATTTGTTTAGGAACAATTGGAACAAGAAAACTGGAAAAAATTATAGGGGCACCCTCTCAGACATAAAAATGTAAAATAAAAAACTTAATTGGATGAATGCTAGTATTTGGACGGATTTTCAACGGCATTGGAAAATTCTCGCTGGGAAAGTAATTTTTCTAGTTTCATATTGGTATTATAATTGTTTAAAGTTTGTATAATAATTGTATTAATTTAGTCAATCGTATATTTAAAGTTATAGGAAATAGTTGGGCGGAATTCGGTAAACAGGAATAAAAATTCTGTTGCATACCGTAGTGGATCAAAATCCTTCCAACAATATCGGAAAAAAATGATAAATTTGTAAATTGCGATTACCACATACTTATAACATTATTTAATCATATATATACCTTGTTATTCATAATAATTTCAAGTGAAAGAAAAGGGCTGTAAGCATACATATGCGGAGGTCTTCACTCAGACTTGTGCCATCGAGCACGCTAATGAGGATGGTTCGGTTACGTTACTTGGACACCCTAAATCTCAAGCAATAATGGCAAACATGCTTTAATTTTTTTCTTTTATAGATAAATTATAAATTGAATATTTATTGTGGCAAAATTGTATTCCTAATTGCAGGAAAGGTTTGAAATGAAGCAAGCTCGAGTGCCAAAGACGACCAAACGAGAGGAGTTGATTGATGAGGAGAAGGATAAGATTTCTAATGTTTTGACCGACAAGCCGGCGCAGAACAGACGGTGACGACAATCAAGAGCTTCATTAACTGATTTATAAATTTTATTTAATATTACGTATAAATAATAACCAGTTATTAATTAATTTAGAGACGAGGAGTTCCCATAGAAAAGAAAAGCATTATTTACCTACACCAATTCTCATCAATGCCAAGAAAGCAACAAGCCTGCATACTATGAGTATGGCAAACATTATTACAACTGACAACCACAATCGAGTAAATCCAACTAGTTTTACCGAAGGTATATCTGCGACTCTACAAATTCCTGTACCGGCACAAGGGTACGTAGTAGTAGCAGTATATTGTGCAGACACAGCAAGCTTATACCCATGATAGTTATATGAAATATGCCTAATCCATGAAATAAAAACTGGCACTCTCTGTGCAAAGAATCCACCTAGAAGCATGAACAAAAGTTGAATGATGGTTGCGATTGTGGATGCTGCTTTTAAGTCCATGACAAGTGCACCAAGTGCTAATCCAAGCCCTTGTGCTACAAGTACTTGTAGTAAAAGATAACATAGAGTTAAGAAGAAGGCAGTAGCATTATTACTCAATCCTACTGTCCAGTATGTGATTAACATAAAAATGGTTGGAAGTAAAAACTCCATCGGCAAGTCAACTACCATTGTAGAAAAGAAGTATGCAGATAGACGATACATGCGTGATGAGCGCTCCTTTGTTAACATCATTCTCTCCTGTGGAAATGTTTGTATTGCTTTGAACAATGGGATGTAACCCCAAAAGCTGAGCATGTAGTAAAGAAATCCAACCTGCCATACATTATTACTGAAGGTTTATAAAAAATGAGCAATATTATTTGTGTAACGACACATTAATTTTGCATGTGCTATACTTATACCATATAAAAATTATTACCGTTTTGGAACAAATTGAAGCTTTTCCGTATGATGTAGATAGGAACCTATTCATATTACAAAAGTATATGGTTGCTTCTGTTTGCTGAATATGAAAAGTTTTTAATATATGTGCGTTGTGTAAAATTTAATCCTAAATCAGCGAACCTTTCATTTATGGATACTGAAAGACGGTGAATATATATAATAATAATAAATCAAGAAGATAGAAAGAATATTTATTGAAAAAAAAAAGTTGAAAAATAACCTGATCCTGGATTCTATCTTGCGACTTCCACCAAAAAGCACAAATGACAAATGTGATGGCAAAAATATGCATAACCTTAGGTACTGAAAATGATTCACGCCTTCTTTCTTTTAAACCTCTCTCCAGCAAGACCATAAACTGTTGCCACCAATCGGTCGCCCACTGGCTTGTACCTTTGCCATCCCACTCACCAAATTCCTCATATTGGGTAGAGTTACCTTGTTCAATCTCATGCTTTACTCTATGTTTTAGATGTTGATTGTACATTGCAAATAGAGTTTCTTTGATGGCTGCTTTATCCGTAGTTGCATAAGTAGAAGGAACACCTATATTGTGGCAGTACAAATATGATACATTTAGAAATCTGTAACAGCTCCCGAAAATGTCGCAAAAAAAATGAAAAAATGAAAAAAAGAAAGAAAAGAAATTTAAGTGATCGTACCATTTGCAAGATCAAGCAAAAAATCAGCTGGGTTCACTGGAACAAGTGGTGTAAAACCAATATTTGAAAAATAATCCATAGCTTCATCACGCTTTCCAAAATACACGCTGTTTCCATCGGATAGAAGCAAAACCTTATTGAACATGTGAAATATAACACTAGAAGGCTGATGAATAGTCATAAGCACAGTTCTTCCTCCTTTACTAAATTGAGACAATGTAGCCACAATTTTTTGTGCATTGGTAGAATCAAGTCCAGAAGTAGGTTCATCAAGGAAGAATAAACTAGGGTTTATCAACATCTCTTGTCCAATACTTACTCTTTTTCTTTCACCTCCTGATATACCACGTATAGTTGATCCACCTATTATGCTGTTACGGCAAACTGTGAGGCTGAGTTCTCTCATGACCGCCTCAGCATGAGCCACCTTTGTTTATGATAATAATTTATTAGATAATTGGTTATTCGTTTAACTGCAGAAAAAACTTAAATCGCTAAATAAGTAGATAAAGCGCTTGCTAAATGGGATTACTATCTGATAATACAACAAATAATCTGATTAACCTTTTCTAGTTTTGAGAGTGTATTTGGAAGCCGAAGCAAAGCAGTATAAACCAATGTTTCTGTCACTGTTAGATGAGGACGAAGAACATCATCCTGTGTAACAAAACCAATTTTTCGGGACGCAGAGCTTGCAAAAGTTTTTCCATTATATGTTATATTACCGGAAAGGTTTCCAGCAAGACGACCCCCAAGAGCAGTCAGGAGTGTTGTTTTCCCACAACCTGATGGCCCCATCACTGCAAGCATTTCGCCTGGACGGACTACTCCAGTTAAACAGTTCAATACTACTCGCTCTGTGCATGTTTCTTTGCCTTTTTCATCTGCCTTTGTTTTCGTTTTAATCTTGTATATTACGTCTTCAAACTGCAATTTTTAGGTATGGAAAGTTATTTTTTCATATACTAGTATAGATCGCATGTACAAGCACTTTATAGCTAGAGATATTTAGTTTTATTTAATAAAAAATTAATAAATGGATATATGCTATATATAAATGCAAAATCTTTAGTGCTCACAGCGCTTTTATTTTAGGTAGTTGTTGGTAGTGTTGATTATTTGATTGCAAATTGATAGTGAAACACATTAATAGGTGGTTGAAAAGAGGGTGGCGATAGAGATTGTAAACTGATGGTGAGATTCCGTGGATGAGAGAGGGTATTTTTGAAATTTAGAAAAGACACTGTGAAAATTCAATTTATTGAATTCTCTTTTATTAGTAGTACAAATATATGCGGACATTATTATAGAGCCTGAATTGTAGATAGTGCAGGTGTGGTTCGAAACAAGAAATTCAAGGAGGACGGCAGATTTTCGTTCTTCAATTCAACAGCAGCCCTTGATTGATTTCGGGTCAATTTTCGTACCTAATTTTCAGTCCTTATACAATTATGGCGTGTGATTGCGTGTGCACGCATGTGTTTATACATGTATATGTGTGTGTTCACATGCTTACACACACTAATTTAGCATAGGAATAATGTCAATTTGTGCACTTTCCAGATTGAAACAGCTGTTGTCTGTTTTTCAAGAAATTGATGTAATTATAAACAAGTTTCATACTTCCATTCCTCGGATATTTTTGAAATTTCTGTTTAGTTTGTACAAATTCCGCTCCAATTCCTATTTGTGAATTTGGGTACTTTTTAATATTTTGTCTACAAAATACCCAATGAAATTCATGTTTCATTAATCAAAACCAGTTTTCTATATGAAACCCAAATAAATGTAAATCCAGTTATGAAATGAGAACTGAAATAATTAACTGTCAATAAAAATTGCAATTACACCACCCCTGTTTCGGGCCTTAGCTTTATTATTGATGACTCATATGCAAAGTTAAACTGTTGTTTGCACAATATATTTTGTATTATTTAACATACACTATTCATCAACTGTTCCATTTGCAGCATATGAGTTTAATCATGGAATTTGATAACGAACTGCATAATCATTCAGATGATCTCAATAACTTTATCATCATTTCATTTTAATTACAGTAGATTCAGGTAAAACCGAATTTTCCATGGAAATTGCAAGAAAAAAAATCATATAATTATACATAAATTTAGAAGGCAAAAAAAGGAAAAGAGAGAGAGAGAAAAAAGCGTTATAACGTACTAGTACATTACCTTGAGAACAATAGGTTGATTTGATTTTGCAAAGAAAGAAATTTCATCGTTGTTTAGGGATTCCATGATGATGTGAAGCCTTTTTTATACGATTCAGCCAAATTTCTCTCCTAACATGAATGGTAAAGTAATCCGTACTTCAATAAGAAACAATTATATTTTGAGACTGGCCTGAAATAAACCAACTTTGCTTGATATGTAATGGCAAATCGACAAAATACAATGGATAGAGAGAGCAATATATACTAAATGTCCAAATATACAAATCTATGTATATGGCAATGGTATAATACGCGAAGGTACATTGTTCGTTGCACCTAGACGATGTACAAAAATTTGGAACTGTATTTGTAAATTTGTTGTGGATTTCCTTAATCTGATAACTTTGGCTGCTTGACTTTTGGGAACTTTCCTTTTCTTTTCATTTCTTTTTTCTAGAACAGTGAACCAATCTGGTAAATTTTAGGAAGCAAAACTAAAAACCACAACGTCGAATAAACAATGGGAAGCAATATCTTTCATATTTATTTTTCAAAGGTGCATATTTATTAATCCAAAAAATGGATCGACACTAAAAATCGGATGAAAGCACCAAATCTGTTAAAAGTAAATGCAAAAGCAGAAAAAGTAAAAGAAGACGCTAGAATATTTATAATGGTTCGGCAATCTCTGACCTATGTGCACTTTAATTACTTTTATTAGTCGTTCTCTTTCTGGATTACAACTAATTATCTCAGATCTGACCACAATTTAGTGGATTTCAAATTTATAATGGAGTTTCTAAAATATTTGAAAGTCGCTAGTGTTAGAGTTTACTGATCCAAGTCACAGAACAACAAACAGTAGCTTTTTGGGTGACTATAATGGAGAAGAAGTTAGATGTGAAGAAGAGGAAGAAATCTCTAATGACAGAAAAATCAGATCCAAAGTGAAGAGAATATGATCTCTTTTTGGTTGCAATTAGGCTTGTATTTATAGAGAAACAGAGGTATGGAGTCAGAAGTCTGCTTGCAATCAAGTCCGGAAGGCTATTCGATGCCACACGAGGAAGCGCAAAGTATCACGAGCCAAAATCTCAACTCGGTACTGAGTTGTGGAGTTATGTGCGAACTCCATTTGACTTTTGCCCTGCTCTTCCATATACTAGTCAATGTGTTTCAAGTCTTTCCCTGTTGTTCTTGCGTTGATTCTAGAATCTTGTTGATAGTACTTGAGTTATCATGGCTTCTTTGATATTGTCTCATCAATCTCGAGATTGGTCGTACTAACTCTAGTTAAAACACTTGATACCGACTTATTGGACTTGTATAGGGATAATATGAAATTTTGGAGGAGATGGAGGGAAGGTGATAGGTCGGTGCCGACCTAATAGTGGTCAACTCGATACCGAGTTGAGGTGTTTGCTCCAAACATTGCAAAACTTTCCCAAGTTAATTCTCTAGCTCATTTCAGTGTACTTCTAAGTTTTCAAGTCGTTTCGTTTTTTATCTTCTAAGTCCAGGTGAAATCTGTTTTGTTAAAAACCGAGTTCATATTTATTTTGGTTGAAGCAAATGGGTTGGGTTAGATTATACCCTTTTTTTAAAAGCATCTTCAACAGGCAGCAATCCAGCCAGTACATTCAACAACTTAAAAATTGAGCTCCCCAAAAAGCCTGAAGTGGCTAAAGAGTACATATAAATTATCAACAACCTCATGGACGCCTATTTTATAAGTGTCAAACAATAAACCCCTATTAAATAAGCGCATAACACTAGATGACTAATTAGTAGCCACCCGTCGTTGAACGTCTATTGAATAGGCGCCTAATGGCCAACGATATTATTCAAACGGTCACCTCCAATGGTTACTTCACCTCTAAATCAATAAATAATCCACTATCAGTCTTCAAAAATACATTAAATTTTTCGCTACTACATCTACTAAACCAAAAGTCTTATATCTGAATAGATTTAGTGCTATATCCTTGAGGCAACTCTGTAATTTACTGTAAATTATCGCTTCTGTAAAAAGAAATCACGTTCAAAATATAAGGCAATTTAGATGAAGAGGCAATTTGTGTTTTTTGATTGTTTAAGTATAGCCTATCTGGTGTCAACAATATACGCTATCAAATTCAAAGCAAAAACAACAAGTTAAACCACTTTATGCATTCTCACTAAGCATAAATAGAGAGCCATAATTGTCAAAATGTTGAAGCTACATGATTAAAGACTTCATTACCCCTAAATTGAAAGTATTAGCCTCTCATTTGTATTAACATATCAACACAAGTAGCATGCAACATGAAACACAAAAAAAAAAAAAGATGAAAGCAAAGTAAAGGAAGAGCTATTCTACTTGCATAAAATAAAATAAGATCTACACAACTTGCATAAAAGTAAATGAACAAGAAAAAACTTGAATTAAAATTGCGTAAAAAAATCACATAAAACAAGTGGCTAAGTAGCCATGAAAAGAAAGAGTGCTCTCATTTTATTTTTGATCTAAAATAAGAGAAGAGAGCCTAAAAGAAGAGTGCCTAAGTGAGACCAATTACATGAAGATAAGGGATATTTATACATGTGTGGAAACCCTAATTCATTTTTTGGGAACTACCCAAACTATCCCTTAGAAAGTGTGATGGCTAAGAAACCACTAGCATAAGGTAATCATCATTTAAATGTGCATGAAGCTTTAATGGTCTTGTAACATGTGCATTAGCTTTAACTTGTTCATTAAGGTAGGTGGATAGGTGGGGTCCTCCATGAACCATGAAATGAATTATTTCTATCTCCATTCCCTTATATTCACTCTTGTACATGCATATATCTTCATGAAGCTACTTGTATTTGAATTTAAATTCTCACAAAATAACATAGAAATTTTTAGTTAAATTTTAGGAAATTAATATGTGTACAAAAATGACCATTTTTCCCTTATATGAAGATGAATATGCGACAATTTGAAAATAATTTGAATTTTGTGTTAAACATGTTAAAACACCTAATATGATCATTTATTTAATTTAATTCGATAAAATATAGAAGTAAATGCACATTTATGTGCGTATTAAATACCTCCACACTTATCTATTTATTCGTCCTCTAATAAAGAAAAACTAAGATAAATCCATTTTCGTAGGGAGTACGATTGCATTGAACGTATGCAACAAGCCGTTAAACATCTAGGTGTCCCTAGTAGGATGGATGGTATCTCGTGAGGATTTTCAGCGGATACTACCCACAAAATCCAAATGCAGGATGAAAATATTTACAAAATGCAAGATTTATTTACAAAGAAATGAATGCAAGTTTTTGAAAATTTGTACAAATGAATGATTTTCTTTTAAATTGACACGAATAAGTTAAATATAGATTTTGGTCATTATCTTAAAATTTTAAGTTATTTACTCGTCAAGGTTTCCAATAAAAATCAAGTTATCATAACAAATAGACTATAGTTTAATCTGTTGTTTCGATTAATAAAAGGATGTAACTATGAAATATATCCTTAGTTAATTATCAAAGTTATTAAAGTGGCATTTTCATTTCTTTTCAATAAAAAGTAAAATCAAATAAGTAAAAATAGTGCTTGGATTTCATTTGCTTACTCTCTCTATTTGTTTTTGAAAATTTTATTGGTATTTACAATATTTACATATGCCTAACTCAGATAAACTAAGACCAGATATATTACTCGTGCATTGCTTGTGCACTTATGTGAGAGGAATGAAGAGCGTGGCGAGTGAACACACAAGTGTGAACACTTATCGACTATAAGTGTTAAAAAGATTTTTTTTTTATACACACACACACCTAACACAGATAAACTGAGGCCATATATACCGATCGTGCACTGCCTTGCAGGCTTACGTGGAAAGGGTATAGAGCATGGCGAGTGAACACACAAGTGTGAACACATGACTCTAGCTGTCTATTAAAAAATATACATATATACAAGAAATATTTTTTTGTTTTTTAGAAGAGAAAGTTTCGTACTATCATTAGCACCATTTAACATAGAAGACAAAAAATGTTATATCTTTACTTTATATAAACCATTTTTTAAAACAAAAATTTTCAATTAGGACGTATTTCATAATTAACACATATGAATCTTCCTATACCAGTTAAACCATTGTTATTTGTAATCAAAATTCTTTTTTATTTTGTTGAGACAAATAATTTTTCAAAAATTTCAATTTAATTAACCAAAATCATATATTTATCTTATATTGTTTCTTTAAAAATAGATCAAAATGCTTAAAAGGATATATATATATATATATATATATATATATATAATTTTTTTATTGGTTTCTGAGATTTTTTTAGGAAAAAAATTTGGAAAGAAAATGTAAAAATAAACCATGAAAAATTGAAAATGAAAATGATGAGACTCCTTCCATACTTGATTTTGACCGTGTCCCCATAGTCAACCCAAGTGAAAGGAAAAAAATGAAACAAAAATAAAAAAATGACCTATATCTATTTGAAAACGAAAAGATTATTATTTACAAGAGTTCAAAAAGTATATCATCAAAAAGTAAATGAAACAGTCTTCCAAAAACCGATTCATTTGTCTCGTCAAGTATACAAGACACAGTTTAAGCTCGAAAAACCAAACCATAAAAGATTTTGGAGTTGGATGTGGATTTGAAAAAATGAATGTTGTTTTATTCAAAATCATATGAGTTGTTTTATTTTCGATGATTTTTGGGGTTGATAAAACAATTGATTGAAATTCAAGTTTATTTTCACCAAATTGAAATTCAAGCTTATCATTGAAAATTTCTTCAGAATTATTGATTTCAAAATCAAAATTGTGTATTAAATCTTCCCCTTCAGAATTTGACAACTCATTTTCAAAATGTCCAAAGAAATCATGTTCGTTAAATTTGTCTTCCTTTGTTGGACATCAACAACTTCATTGCTTATCTCAGGTTCAAAATCCAAAGTTGTTGTATTTAAAATTTTGAAATCGAGAAAAGGAAAGTCGAGTTTTTAATTTGGTTCCATACCCTCAAAAGAATTGAAATCCAACTCAATTATCACGTTCTCAACAACTTCGTTAAGATTTTCATTTTCGGTTTCAAAAGTTGCTATTTGAAAATTGTCGATTTGGGTAAAAGGTGGATTATCACTTGAACCATCACACATTGGAATTTGATTTTGTTTATCATAGTTTCATATATGTTTCAATCAACAAATCCATGTTGTAACGCCTTGCCTTTTTGTACGCTTTAGATCGACGATAAACCTCACACATCAGACTTAAACCATACATAAGGGCGGATTGTTATGGGGTAAATAAGAAAATCAGAGAAAGAAATAAAACAAAACAGCATCTTGCAGCGGAAAGATAAAATATAATAATCAAATATACAGTTCATGAAGCTGTTTACAAAATATTTGATTTTACTTATACAATACCAATCAGAGTTACACATACTAGAGAATATTAATAATGCAGCGGAATACAATGGTATAGTGGAAATATAATAATAAATAATAATAAATATTCATCTTTGTCCTCCAGAATTAAGGCCTTCAACTCCTGAAATGCTCAGGCTGACCCGAGCGAATTGAAAAGACAAAACACTCGAGTCAGAACTAAAAGATGTTATGTAAGTTAAATCAACAGTAAATAATATGTGTAGAACGGCATCAGAGATGTTTACGGGATTTGATATCCCATATCCAGTGTATAACGTGAGTGCAGTAACTTAAGTGATGCTCGGGATTCACATCTTCTAAGGATCCGTTAAACTATTTACTATATAGTAATAATTTGCTATTATAATAATATCTATAGTAAAATAGACTTACTTTTTTCATAGCATTAAGGGGTTACCCATATAGCCCTTAACACGTAATAGTCCCGGTAGTCCATCCAATATCATGGTTCCTCCTGATCGGGAAGCCACCAGAGGATACCACGTGGGATACGGGAGAAAACCAAACTCGTACAAGGCGCGATAAGGTAGGTGACACGGCACAACTAGGCAATGTCAGGGTAGATATACCAATTACGCTTCTAGGCCGGTGGTAACGCGTAGCGCGCAACTACCGCCCATCTCGAGCCACACCCCCAAATAAAAAAAAAATCAAAAGTTGCCACCGAATCAATTCAAAAGTCAAAGTATAATATCGAAGGGATATGTCTGATCCTGTGTAGTTAATGCCCCGCTATTACCCCGCTATAACCCCGCAGTTAATGCCCCGCTATTACCCCGCTATAACCCCGCAATATCTCATAACGGATTTCTGCCGCTACGATTTTTCCATATCGCTCCAAAATATATCCTTTCCGCTTTAATCCCCTCTATTTCCGTTATATCCCGTTATTCCCGCTATATTTTGTTATTTCCGCTATATCTTCTTTAATAAAATGAATTGAAAATTGCATTTATACATTATAAAAATTATGAAACTAATTTATTTGATTTAATTTTTAATATATTTTCAGAAATGAAAATACTCTAATATTCTACTGAACTCAATTATGTTGTATAATAGTTTTACGTTTATTTAAAGTATATTCGCACATATTTTTTGTTTAAAATCATTTATGTATTACTTATAATTCAATTGAATGATAATTTTTCATTTAATTACCATTTATATATTTGTAAAAACATTAAGTACGAGTTTTATATGCTATTTTAGAGCTATCCGCTATTTCCCGCTATATTCTCGTTGTATCCCCACTATGACTTTTTGCACCTCCACCGCTTTAAATCTGCCGAGCGCTTTAACTGCACAGGTCCGATCAAAGGTGCTACCTTATTAGCCCGTCAATCGCTCCTATTTTAGCCACCTTATGCCAACTTACGGGAGTCAGGTCCACGTATTTACCTCAAAGGAAACGCCGCCACCATCCTACTTCATTCTGGAATCTCCACCGCGTACATGGTTGTTAAAGTGGTTTTCGGAGTTGGCAGAGAGTATGACAACTTCCGATCTCGGTCTCTTCAACAACCAAACGTTATTATAACATCACGGTCATTTCAAAATAATTATACTTCAAAATCAAAATATACTATCCACCTCAAAACCATATAAATACGATATCATTTCTGTTTTAGAAACCCAAATCAATAGGATATCATTTTTATAAAAACCAAATCAATATAATATCATTTTTATTTCAAATATATTCTTTTTTCCAAAATCATAGCACTTTCAACTTTATATAGTTCGATACCAAAACCACTTAAAATATAACACTTCCAAATTATAATACTTTGAAACATAACCACACCACTTAAACGGCTTAAATATTGAATTATTTTATATAATAAAATAACTTCTTCAATTTCACAAATCAAATTCCAAATACAGATTCGAACCCCAAATAACCATTTTAATTTCCATATTTTCAAAGCTTTAAATATTCCACCATTTCAAAACTAATTCTTTAATAATTCCATTTCTATCAAAAAAAATTAGATTGAAATGTTTACTTAATAAATCAAATATCATTTAAGTAAAACCTTTAAACTTTAAATAACTGGATATTCTTTCAATTTGATTAACTTGATATATTCATTTAAATCAACTCGATATTTATTTAAATCACTCTAAACCAAAATCAAGTTATAAAAATCATACTCTTTAAATCTAAATTTGTATTTAAATTTCACATCAATTTTATTCGAGTATAATTCTTAAATACTTTAATTCAAATCAAATTCATATTTATCCTCCAACCTTAAATTTTTTTATTTAAGCCATTATAACTCCATATACAAAAAAAATTGAACAGATACTTAACTATATAATATATAAAAGCAATCAAACTTTATTATTAAACTTGTTTTTATTAAACAAATTAATACATAGCTTTAAATTCAAGAATTTAACAATATATAAAATATTATGTACAATATCCAAAAATCAATATTTATTAAACCGTATATTGCTATCCATAACCATAGAATCATTTTAAAATATTTATATATAGACCGACGGTGTCTGTATATAATTTTCTATCCTATAGTCAAGTGATATGGATATTTATCATTTCAATCTGCAATTTAAAATAAAAATACGGTTATATATCATTTCAAACTGCAATCCCGAATAAAATAAAAATGCCTAACAATTTGCAGTTTATAACAATATAAAATACATCATCCATTCACCCAATATCAATCATCAACCATTTATCACAATCATCATCCAATTCAAACAATAACATCAATATAGCATAGAAATAAATAACAAGTAATTACTGGCAGTTTATATTCAATAATAAATTAATTTGTCTGTCTTTTTATATGCAATAATAAATTGAATACCAATTTAATTCAATAAATACAATTTTAACTGGATTGATGATAAAAATATACCAAACAGCAATAAATAAATTTCTAATCATATCAAAAATTAATTTAATAAACATAAGAAATTTTAGAAGTTGTGAGTGGGTTAAAACACTCACCTTTTGAATTTAAATTGAATTCAAATCCAATTTAAACCCAAAAATTGGACAGTCTCAGAATCTGTCCAAACCAGTGTCAAAATGTCTCAAATTTTATTATGATCCCAACGCAAAAACCCGTGCATATATTCGACCTTGTATGAGAAAGTTATGATTGTTAGAACAGATTGAAATAAAAATTAGAAAATAGTTAAAATAAAATAATAAAACAAACACGTCACCAGGCACGCACGCATTCTTCTTCCCAGATCACGAAAACTGTGCTCGATCCTCTCCTATAACTGACGCATGAAATCAATCGACCGCCACCACTCAAGCAAAAATCTATGCGCGCGCCACCTACCACGTCAAGGCCTCACCACCACCGGCCGATCGCCCCTGCACACGCGCCCTCTCCGTCCAACAACCACCCCTCGCGACACGTGAAACAAGCCTAGCCACCACCTATTTTAAATCCTAGTTGAATTTTTTTGGTCGATCCAACCGTCAAAACGCAGAACGAACACCACTGATGCACTCCCCATCGTCCACTCTATAATACCTAGAAATGGTTCGACAATTCGACAACGTTCATCGACGCGCGATAAACGGCCGTGAATGGTTCTTCGATTTCCGGACAAACGGCGATTCAAAACCAAAAATGAACTCCAGATCTGAGATGCATACATCGAGAGCTTCGATATATAATTTTTTTGAATTTTTCCGAGGAGTTTGAAATTTCACTTTGATTTTTGAATTGCAATTGGATCTAGAATTGTCTGCCATTGAAATGAGGAGGTAAAGAGGAATTGAATGCACAGACAAATGAGAAATAGAGGTAGGCTATGGTTTATAATAAGGTATTTATAGACAAGGTTGAAAAGAATAGATGGACCCAATTTATAAACGCGTTGAACGATGAATGGCCCGAAAAGCCCGTTCTGACTCCAGAACGAAATTGGGTCAACCCATATATCAAAATAGATGTTTTAATATATTTTAAATACGATGGAACATGTTTCAAGTCCAAATTTCATCGTATGAAGAAATTATGCTAAATCAAATTATTTCAAATTGATTTCAATTTAATTTATTTCAAGGCGTTTCAAGCCCGTACGATCAAATGACAAGCCCGATCGCTATGAAACTTGAAATCCTATAATAGTTCACCGTTACGGACCCGATGAAACTAGTTTCGTCAAAATCCGAGTCAGTGGCCAAAATGGCTATTTACCAGTTAATGAAATAAATTAATATTAAATAAATTAAATCACTATTTAAATTCAAATTCTACAATTCATAATTTTATCATCTTGTATTACTTTATTAATTTATAATTCTTTAAAACCAATTCTCATATCAATTTAAAGTAAATTAATTCACTAATTATAGTATTTATTTCATTTACTTAAAATAATCCCTTTATTATAAATTGAATCCAATTAATTTTAATAAATTCCAATTGAACTGATTAGATTCAATTCCAACCCTTTAGTTGAGTCTATTATTACTTTGTACGCACTTAACACTTGTCTCGCATTACATTCCATTTATATATTCAAATTTCCAGCTTTCCTTTGTATTAGTTATTATTTCCAAATATATTGAAGTTGTCAAATATATACATTTGTTAAAATTAGAACCTCAATTAATTTATTCAATAGGTTTCATCCTTTATATTAACTTATGAATAAAATATGCATTTCCGTTGCTTTGTTACATTTACACTTTACAATTACAGTTCTTACCCACATTAATAAGACATTTATTTTCATTTAAATGTAATTGTTTTTTCCAATTAATTTGGTAGACTAGATATATTCTGGTAATTTACGATGATTGTTACCATAGCCTTAAAATTTCATTTAGGCTTATCATTTCAATTATTTATTATAATTACTTACATCCTATAAATTTATTCTATTACCAAAAATCATACATTAATTCATATATTCATACAATACTTACCTTTATTTACTTATAATAAAATCTCATTTCCAAATATAACAGTTATAACAAATTAATATAATAATTAAATAGTAACTTACGACCGTTACTATTACTTTGATTCACATTAATTACAATTAATATTCTCAATAAATTTATTTACTTGGACTCATGCTTTCTATTGCACCAATTACTACCTTATAAATAAAATTACATTTCCATTTTAATTTACATTCACACTTTCCGTTATTATATTAATTATCATTAAGTACATTTAATTTTCTTTATTTGTAATTGGTGAATTAACTAGTAACAACAAATTGTCACCATTATACCCTTTATAATACTTGTATGTTCATTATTCCTAACAAATTACCATCTATTATATTATTTCACACATTAATTCAATAATTACATTTGCTTCCTTATATCCCATTTATAACCAAGTCATAACATTTAAATTATTTTATTAACTAGAATTTCATTCAAGTTCATTAATTAATAACTTGCATTAACATATTTCCTTAATTTACATCTAATTACCGTTAACACTGTGTTATTACATTAAGTAATTCAATACTTATCTTTTATTTTCTCATATTCAATTTATATCCAGGTATACACTTTCACTACTTCATTTATTAGAATCTTATTCAAATTACTAATAATTAGTTTTTATTATTTTATTACATTGTTATATTTCATTTTAGCGTTCATTTCAATATTAAATTATAAGTTTTTATTTCGTACTAGATCTAATTACAAAAATCTTATTAAAATGACAAATTTAATTATCGAAATTTACGGGTTGTTACAATCTCCCCCACTCAAAATTATTCGTCATCGAAAAGGAAAAAGAAGGGAGAAGAAGAATTAAGAAATCAATATATCTTACTTAATATATTAAATTTATAAACAAATAAATTTACAAAATTAATTAATTTAAATATACCAATTTGTAACCATTAAATATTTTTATATTTAAATTTATATAGTTTGGAAACATTTTCAAAATGTTTTCTAAGTCCAAAATTTATGAAAAATTTCGGCAGAGTCTTCTTTGTACAGAGAGGCTCGGAAGAAAATATAATATCAAATATAACAAAATATCACATATAATTTCCAAAATAATATATATCCCAACCCGAGAAAAATAATATAATAGCGCTATAAAACCATAATCCGAAGATGTACCTATTGGTCGGGCAATTACGCTTATTTTATGAAACCAAAAGCAGTAGCAATTGCATAACCTGTATTTCACTTATATAATCTAAAGAGGATAACAATTATATAAAATGAAATATTTAAAGTTGTTTTAAATAACAAGAACAATCAACATACCAACCATCACTTGCAACAAGAAAACAACCATCACATAAATCAACACACATCAATTATCCATTCATATCAAACAAAAAAATTAGTTGTTCGGGTTCAAAACTTTAAATTGTACGGAATGAAAAATAAACTACTAAGTATACCATTTTACTCAACAGTCCTAGGCAAAACTAAATAGATTATTCATTCATCTAAACAATTTTAAAGTATCCTTGCCCAAACAACCATAAACCAATTAAACAACAATTTCAAACAACAGATTAAGTTTATTCTTATTAATTCCATTCATACATTTGTTGTTTGATTTCTTTTTTTTCATATTATGGTTTTTCTTTTTATTTACATTTATTTCTTATAGATTTTTTTTTTCATTTATTCATATCATGTAAATTTCATTTTATTATATTACATTCATTTATTCACTCCTTAATTTCATTTATTTACTTTAAAAATAAATAGTTCCAACATTAACTTAAGTTCAAAATCTTTACTTGTATTACTCAACTCCTATTTCATTTAATTAGTAGTGTTAAAATTTTGACTTAAATTTATACCTATCTCCATGTCAAATTTCTTATTTATAAAGCAAATTTTTATTGAACACTTTTATTATTTAAGTATTACTTGTATAATATTCTACCACATTTTCTTATTAACATTTCAACTTTTTAAATCTTTTTGGTAAGTCATATATATATATGCCTTTAAGAATGTAATTAAAATCATACAAGTTTATCTTATTTCTATCAATTAACTAAATGTTCAATAATTATATCTTTCGTTTTATAAGATTACAATTTCAACTTTCTTTTAATCTCATTTATACTTAGCGTTACATTTCTCATTTCATTTAGAGATTTCAATTATTAGTTAAATTCCATTTCACTACACTAATTGAAGCTATTAATTAATGGAAAATTTAGAAATAAATACTGGATTAAATTTCAAATCATTTTGAAAATAATAGATAAATGTATACACTTACACTTTATATATCCAATTATATTTAAAACAATTTAAAATTTATATTTGTTTATCAAAACAACTCCGTAGTGAAACTACTACAGTGGCATTCCCACTTCGAAACTCGAAAATGAATGTCGATGATGCATGCACTCATCACCGAAATTATTTTCCAATGACGGAGAGGGGAGTACAACTTATTTCTTTCTAGAGTTTCTTTAAAACAACTCTTTCAAATTATATCGAAATTATATCATAAAATACTTCTAAATATTATTATTATTATTATATTCCAAAATCATTCGAAAGAAAGTTTCAAAAGCCCGAAACTTAATTCCTAAATTTCCAATTTCATTTATTTCAATTTCAAATCCTACTGTACCAATATTTATAGATTACACTACCTAACAACCAATACATTACAACCAAATATAACTTTTTAAAAAAAAAATATTTACATATAGAAAATATAATAGGCAAAATTATTTCATTCGCCTATATTCAAAAAAAAAATCGCGTCGGTCTATCCTATTAAGTGTTTAGAAATCCCTATTGATGTCATAGCGTCATATGCACCAACTAGAATTTATAAATACAAAACGGAACAAATTAACACAATATCAAAACATTTTATAACACTAACAAATACTCTCTCTTATATATATACACTCAGCGACTCATCATAGGGTATTACTACCCTATTAATAAAGAGTCAGACCCCACAAAGCTAAGCTTTATCGCTAAACCTAAGCTCTGATACCAGATGTAACGCCCCGCCTTTTTGTACGCTTTAGATCGACGATAAACCTCACGCATCAGACTTAAACCATACAAAAGGGTGGATTGTTATGGGGTAAATAAGAAAAAGCAGAGAAAGAAATAAAACAAAACAGAATCTTGCAGCGGAACGATAAAATATAATAATCAAATATACAGTTCATGAAGCTGTTTACAAAATATTTGATTTTACCTATACAATACCAATCAGAGTTACACATACCAGAGAATATTAATAATGCAGCGGAATACAATGGTGTTGTGAAAATATAATAATAAATAATAATAAATCTTCGTCTTTGTCCTCCAGAATTAAGGCCTTCAACTCCTGAAATTCTCAGGCTGACCCGAGCGAATTGAAGAGACAAAACACTCGAGTCATAACTAAAAGATGTTATGTAAGTTAAATCAACAGTAAATAATATGAGTGGAATGGCGTCAGAGATACTTACGGGATTTGACATCTCCTATCCAGTGTGTAACGTGAGTGCGGTAACTTAAGTGATGCTCGGGGTTCACATCTCCTAAGGATCCGTTAAACTATTTACTATGTAGTAATATTTTGCTATTATAATAATATCTATAGTAAAATAGACTTACTTTTTTCATAGCATTAAGGGGTTATCCATATAGCCCTTAACACGTAATAGTCCCAGTAGTCCATCCAATATCATGGTTCCTCCTGATCGGGAAGCCACCAAAGGATACCATACGGGTTACGGGAGAAAACCAAACTCGTACAAGGCATGATAGGGTAGGTGACACGGCACAACTAGAAAATGCCAAGGTAGATATACCAATTATGCTTCTAGGCCGGTGGTAACGCGTAGCGCACAACTACCGCCTACCTCGAGCCACATCCCAAATCGAAAGAAAAAAAACAAAAGTGGCCACCGAATCAATCCAAAAGTAAAAGTATAATATCGAAGGGATGTGTCCGATCAAAGGTGCTACCTCATTAGCCCGTCAATCGCTCCTGTTTTAGCCACCTTATGCCAACTCACGGAAGTCGGGTCCATGTATTCACCTCAAACGAAATGCCGCCTCCATCCTACTTCATTTTGGAATCTCCACCGCATACACGGTTGTTAAAGTGGTTTTCGGAGTTGGAAGAGAGTATGACAACTTCCGATCCCAGTCTCTTCAATAACCAAACGTTATTATAACATCGCGGTCATTTCGAAATAATTATACTTCAAAATCAAAATAACTATCCATTTCAAAACCATATAAATACGATATCATTTCTCTTTTAAAAACCCAAATCAATAGGATATCATTTTTATAAAACCCAAATCAATATAATATCATTTTTATTTCAAGTATATTCTTTTTTCAAAATCATAGCACTTTCAAATTTATATACTTCGAAACCAAAACCACTTAAAATCTAACACTTCCAAATTATAATACTTTGAAACTCAAAAATTTGAAACATAACCACACTACTTAAACGACTTAAATATTAAATTATTTTATATAATACTTCTTCAATTTCATAAATCAAATTCCAAATACAGATTCGAGCCCCAAATAACCGTTTTAATTTCCATATTTTCAAAGCTTTAAATATTCCACCATTTCAAAACTAATTCTTTGATTATTCCATTTCTATCAAATTCAATTACTATTTTTTTAGATTGAAATGTTTACTTAATAAATCAAATATCATTTAAGTAAAACCTTTAAACTTTAAATAACTGGATATTCTTTCAATTTGATTAACTTGATATATTCATTTAAATCAATTCGATATTTATTTAAGTCACTCTAAACCAAAATCAAGTTATAAAAATCATAATCTCTAAATCTAAATTTTTATTTAAATTTCACATCAATTTTATTCGAGTATAATTCTTAAATACTTTAATTCAAATCAAATTCATATTTATCCTCCAACCTTAAATTTTTTTTATTTAAGTCATCATAACTCCGTATACAAAAAAATTTGAACAGATACTTAACCATGTTATATATAAAAGCAATCAAACTTTATTATTAAACTTGTTTTTATTAAACAAATTAAGACATAGCTTTAAATTCAAGAATTTAACTATACATAAAATAATATATACATAATATCCAAAAATCAATATTTATTAAACCGTATATTACTATCCATAAGCATAGAATCATTTTAAAATATTTATATATAGAACGACGGTGTCTATATATAATTTTCTATCCTATGGTCAAGTTATACAGATATTTATCATTTCAATCCGTAATTTAAAATAAAAATACGGTTATATATCATTTCAAAACGCAATCCCGAATGAAATAAAAATGCATAACAATTTGCAGTCTATAACAATATAAAATACAGCATCCATTCACCCAATATCAATCATCAACCATTTATCACAATCATCATCCAATTCAAACAATAACATCAATATAGCATAGAAATAAATAACAAGTAATTACTGGCAGTTTATATTCAATAATAAATTAATTTATCAGTCAGTTTATATGCAATTATAAATTGAATACCAATTTAATTCAATAAATACAATTTTAACTGGAATGATGATAAAAATATACCAAATAGCAATAAATAAATTTCTAATCACATCAGAAATTAATTTAACAAACATAAGAAAATTTAGAAGTTGTGAGTGGGTTAAAACACTCACCTTTTGAATTTAAATTGAATTTAAATCCAATTTAAACCCAAACATTGGACAGTCTCAGAATCTGTCTAAACCAGGGCCAAAATGTCCCAAATTTTATTACGATCCAAATGTAAAAACCCATGCGTAAATTCCATATCGTATGAGAAAGTTATGATTATTAGAACAGATTGAAATCAAAATTAGAAAATAATTAAAATAAAATAATAAAACAAACACGTCACCAGGCACACACGCATTCTTCTTCCCAGATCACAAAAACTATGCTCGGTCCTCTCCTACAACTGACGCACGAAATCAAGCGACGGCCACCACTCAAGCAAAAATCTATGCGCGCGCCACCTACCACGCCAAGGCCTCACCACCACTGGCCGATCGCCCCTGCCCACGCGCCCTCTCCGGCCAACAACCACCCCTCGCGACGCATGATACAAGCCTAGCTGCCACCTATTTCAAGCCCTAGTTGAATTTTTTTGGCCGATCCAACCGTCAAAACGCAGAACGAACACCACTGATGCACTCCCCATCGTCCACTCTACAATACACAGAAATGGTTCGACGATCCGACAACGTTCATCGACGCGCGATGAACGGCCGTGAATGGTTCTTCGATTTTCGGACAAACGGTGATTCGAAACCAAAAACGAACTCCAGATCTGAGATGCATACATCGAGAGCTTCGATATATAATTTTTCTGAATTTTTTTGAGGAGTTTGAAATTTCACTTTGATTTTTGAATTGCAGTTGGATCTATAATTGTCTGCCATTGAAATGAGGAGGTGAAGAGGAATTGTATGCACAGAAAAAGGAAAAATAGAGGCAGGCTAGGGTTTATAACAATGTATTTATAGACAAGGTTGAAAAGAATAGATAGACCTAATTTATAAACACGTTGAACGATGAATGGCCCAAAAAGCCCGTTCTGACTCCGGAACGAAATTGGGTCAACCCATATATCAAAACAGATGTTTAAAATATTTTAAACGCGATGGAATATGTTTCAATTCTAAATTCCATCGTATGAAGAATTTATGCTAAAATCAAATTATTCCAAATTGATTTCAATTGATTTCAATTTAATTTATTTCAAGGCGTTTCAAGCCCGTACAATCAAATGACAAGCCCCATCGTTACGAAACTTGAAATCCTACAATAATTCACCGTTAGGGATTCGATGAAACTGGTTTCGTCGAAATCTGAGCCAGTGGCCAAAATGGCTATTTACTAGTTAATTAAATAAACTAATATTAATTAAATCACTATTTAAATTCAAATTCTAGAATTCGTAAATTTTATCATCTTATATTACTTTATTAATTTATAATTCTTTAAAACCAATTCCCATATCAATTTAAAGTAAATTAATTCACCAATTATAGTATTTATTTCATTTACTTAAAATAATCCCTTTATTATAAATTGAATCCAATTAATTTTAATAAATTCCAATTAAACTAATTAGATTCAATTCCAACCATTTAGTTGAGTCTACTATTACTTTGTACGCAGTTAACACTTTTCTCACATTTCGTTCTATTTATATATTCAAATTTCCAGCTTCCTTTTGTATTAATTAATATTTCCAAATATATTGAAGTTGTCAAATATATACATTTGTTAAAATTAGAGCCTCAATTAATTCATTCAATTGGTTTCATTCCTTTATATTAACTTATGAATAAAATATGTATTTCCGTTGCTTTATTACATTTACACTTTACAATTACAGTTCTTACCCACATTAATGAGACATTTGTTTTCATTTAAATGTAATTGTTTTTCAATTAATTTGGTAGACTAGATATATTTTGGTAATTTATGATGATTGTTACCATAGCCTTAAAATTTCACTTAGAATTATCATTTCAATTATTTATTATAATTACTTACATCCTATGAATTTATTCTATTACCAAAAATCATACATTAATTCATATATTCATACAATACTTACCTTTATTTAGTTATAATAAAATCTCGTTCCCAAATATAACAGTTACAATAAATTAATAGGACAATTAAATAGTAACTTACGACCGTTACTATTACTTTGATTCACATTAATTACAATTAATATTCTCAATAAATTTATTTACTTGAACTCATGCTTTCTATTACTCCAATTACTACCTTATAAATAAAATTACATTTTCATTTTAATTTACATTCACACTTTCCGTTATTATATTAATTATCATTAAGTACATTTAATTTTCTTTATTTGTAATTGGTGAATTAACTAGTAACAACCATTTGTCGCCATTATACCCTTTATAATACTTGTATGTTCATTCTTTCTAACAAATTATCATCTATTATATTATTTCACACATTAATTCACTAATTATATATGCTTCCTCATATCCCATTTATAACCAAGTCATAACATTTAAATTATTTTATTAACTAGAATTTCATTCAAGTTCATTAATTAATAACTTGCATTAATATATTTCCTTAATTTACATCTAATTACTGTTAATACTGTGTTATTACATTAAGTAATTCAATACTTATCTTTTATTTTCTCATACTCAATTTATATCCAGGTATACATTTCACTACTTCATTTATTGGAATCTTATTCAAATTATTAATAATTAGTTTTTTTTATTACATTGCTATATTTCATTTTAGCGTTCATTTCAATATTAAATTATAAGTTTTTATTTCTTACTAGATCTAATACAAAAATCTTATTAAAATGACAAATTTAATTATCGAAATTTACGGGTCGTTACACATGTGATCATAGTAAATTTCTTCCATTTGCTCAACAAAATCCAATTTATAATTATTAACTTGAGAATTTTCGATTTGGATTTGGTGAGAACAAAAAATTTCACTCGTATCGTGGTCGAGATTATTACCATTGCCAAAATTATTTGAAAAGTGGATCACATTTTCGTTTTGATTTTGAATTCATTTTGGAGTTCAAAATTGAATTCATATGGGTTATACTCAAGATCCTTTGCATTTTGAAGTGAATTCATATCTTTATTACTTTGAAAATTTGACTTGAGTTACCATACAAATTAGAATTACACAAATCATTTATTATTTGATCTTGTTGTGTAGAGATTTTAAGTAAAGATGAAATGTTATTTTCAAGATTTGAAGGTTGGTCATCATTTCGAAAATTTTGTGGTTCAAAATTTGAATCGTTTAAATAATAGTTGTTATTGAAATATATATAAGATTTTTGTGTGAAATTATATGGATTATATTGATTTTCACAACTATCGTAAAATTCATGTAAATAGGGAAACTTGGACATTTTCAAGAATGTTTTTGGGGTTTTTTTTATAAACGAAAAATATTTACATATAGAATTTATTTTTCAAAATGGAAAATTGATTTTTTTTTTTGTATTTTGGTTTTTCAATTTTTTTTTGGTTTTAGAAAAGGTTTTATATTTTTTTTTGAATTTTTATTTTTCAAAAAAAACTAAGTAATTTTTCTAATTTTTGTTTTCGATTAAAAAATTCAAAAGAAAGGATTTAAAAACCAAGTTAAGGAAAATTTACAATTTTTTTAAGTTTTGAATTTTTAAATTTTTTTCTTCTGTTTTTTCAATTATGCATGAATTAATGCAACTAAATGAATGCAAGGTTTTAATTACAAATGATTTATCCTAATTTAACTCAAAATTATATAATTACACTTTGTCTTAAATCAACATATAGTTCTCAGGCAGGTAATGGATAGTGGTTATCGGCGTTCCACGAATCACCATAGCAATGCATCCGAAGGTTCAAGTACCTTCAAAAAAACAATTCAGCATAATATTTATGAATCACCATAATATTTATAACTGATTATTGCTCTGTTGTAGCCTGGACACCAAGAATTTAAATTGTTCAAAGAAGACAACTTGTTAATATACAATTAAGAGTTATCAATGTCTAGTCGTTATTATTAACTAATTTCTAAGATGAAATGCAAAGCAATAATTAAACGTGTATTAAAAATGCAACTACGAATGGTTTTTATTTTTCAATTTTTTTTTCTTTTATAAAATGCAAGCAAAGAACAATACAAGGCAAATAAAAACAATATATAGGGGTTAAAAGCGGCAAAATTTTATAAGCATGCAAGTACTTTTTTTTTGGCATGCTAAGCGAAGCAAGCAACTCTTTCAATTTGCTTTGAAAACCTGAAAATAAAAACAAGATATGTACAAATTTTTCTTAAATATAAGGATGACACTTAAAATAATTTCAAACAAACCAAAATAAATTAAAAAAAAAATCAAGGAAAAAGGATGAAAGAAAACTAAAAATCAAAGAAAGAAAAACAAATTAAGCAAACCCACTTTCTTTTCAAAGTTAATCGAACAAACTAAACTTTACAAATAAAAGAAAACGATTTTTTTTTTTTGGTTTCAAAGACAAAAAATCAGACTTAACAAAGCCTAACAAGCCCAATACGAACCCTATACCCAACTACACAAATGCTCTCCCCTCTATTAAGAAAACACGTTATTCACTTGTTCGATCCAGCAATCACAAAATCCCCTTATAATAAAATTTCTTAAACTCAATTTTCACACCAAAATCCAAATCGATTACCAAAAATTGTTCGGGTTGCTTGAGGAATATGGAGGGTTGTTGATGGGACTATCCGATCAGGGTTGCAGGTTTGTAGTTCGAGTTCGAGTGGATGATGATTCGATGTGAGGCGATTGGTGGTCTGGGGGTCGCGGCGACTTGGAGTGGGGAAGTTTGGGTTTTCTGGTCACGTGTGGTGTTCTCAGGCAAGCGTATGGGGAGGTTTATGAAAAACTCGCGATGATTTGGGTTGGCCGTGGAGGTCACGAATTTGATTTGCTGCTGAAGTCGCTCTGGTAGGAGGACCGTTGGGTGGTTAGATGCTTGTATGTCGGTTTGTTGTGGGAAGATTGCAATGTCAAATACATGCAAAGTAGTTGTTGCTGTGATCGATTGTTCTCGTTCGTGGTAGGAGTATGGATCAGAGGAAGCTTGTATGCTAGAAGCTTGTATCAGTGGTATTGAGGAGGATGGTAGGAGTTATTTGACAGACGTGAAGTGGTTTTTTCTGTTGAATTTTTTTTGGTAGCAAGGGTGGTTTGTGGACATGCAAGCAGAGGTGTGGAAGTGTACTGCAGATGATTTGTATGTGCACACGGCAGCGGAACGGTTTGCAGTCAGGGTGGTAGAGCACTGATGTGAAGGAAGTGAGGAAGTATGTTTTTGCTTGAAGTGGATGTAGCTGCTGTTTGGGATGAGGATGGTGCAGTATTTCTGGTAATGTTTGAAGCGGTAGGAAGAGGGGGTGGAGGAGAATGAGCAGTAATGATGATGATGTCTGGATGATGTCAGAGTAGTGGTCAAAGAAGACAGTTTGATGAAGTTGCAGTTTGAAGTGGGGGGAATCAGTGCAGGCAGCTTAGGGGATGTGTGTTTGTTTGTGTTGAAATTGAATTGTGAATATATTGATGCAGTTGTGAGTTTTTAGTTTGATGGTGACTGCAGTGGTGAGATAGGAGAGTGTTGCAGAGGGGATGTTCAATTAGGCGAGCTTCAGGCGATGATTTGAAACAGAAATTTGTTGAAGTGTAGTTGTTGACCTGATGTGGCAAGAAGTTTTGATGATGATGGTTTCGGTTTTGTAGTAGTGGTCAGCAGTGAAAACTGTCAAGAGGAATGTTTGCAAGTGTGGATGTTTATGGATGTGGAATGTTTGCAAGTAATGGAAAATGCAGGATTGAATGTTTACACTGTGCAGAGGTGATGATGGTTGATGGGAGAATGGTTAGAAGGGTTGGTGGTTTGTTGGAGTGGGAAGTATGGCCAGAGCAGTGTGAAGTTTATGAAGAAGTGATTTGGATGTTGGCCGAATTGTTATGGCAATTGAATGAATATGTATTTGTGATGTTATAAAGGCAATTGTTGGTGAGGCAATTAGAGAATGCAAAGAACAGAGTGGGAAATGTAAAAAAATTTAAAAAAACAAAACATGGAAAAAAAAATGAAAATGTCAATGCAAAACTGAAAATGGAATAAAAATTTCTTTCCTCTTTTTTTTTTTTAAAAAAATTTTATTTTAATTTATGGAAATGCAAATGCAAAATAAGCACACAATGAACACAAACAAATGAAAGCTAAATTCACACAAAAAAACACAATAATAACTATTTTTTTTTAAATGCACTCAAACACACAAAACAAACAAACGATAAAATTCAAAAGAAAATAATTCGAAGAATAAAGAACTAAAATCAAAACTATTCCCTGGCAACGACGCCGAAAACATGATCGTCGACGGAAATTCTATTGGTTTAGAAAACCGTCGAATGAATTTAAATTTAAAATTAACCACAACCGCACGGCGTACAAAAGTTAATACGTGGTGAGTACGGGTCGATTAGCAGAGAATTGTTAGATTTTAAATTTCTATTCAATCAAATTAAACCAAAGTTGAGAGTTGTTTAAGCTAAAAAGTAAGAAAATTGACAAAAAGAAAGTGACAAAAATATAAGAGTTGAATGACAATTTAGAGATAAATCCACTCTTTAGATCACATAGTTCAACCAAATATGAAATTATGATCTCTATTTTGGTCATTAGTGAAATTAATTATTGTGTTTATCATAAGTATGACATATTTATGCTATTATTAGCCTAATATAAACCATCAAAATATAACACAACCATTAATAATACACTTTTAAATCTCATGAAATATGACAACAAAGTTGAAAGCAAAATCTATTTTAAGCATGACCTATTAACTATTAGTTAGAAATATAAGCCATCAAATTTTAATTCAACATCCACTTCTTTACCATAATCATATTTAGATGAAGAGGCAATTTGTGTTTTGTGATTGTTTAAGCATAGCCTATTTGGTGTCAGCAATATAGGCTATCAAATTCAAAGCAAAAACAACAACTTAAAACACTTTACATTCTCATTAAGCACAAAAGGAGAATCATAATTGTCAAAATGTTAAAGCTACATGATTAGAGGCTTCATTACCTCTAAATTGAAGGGATTAGCCTCTCATTTGTGTTATTATATTAACACAAGTAAAATGCAACATGAAATACAAAACGAAGAAGATGAAAGCAAAGTAAAGGAAGAGATATTCTAATTGCCTAAAATAAAAGAAGATCTACACTACTTGCATAAAGTAAATAAACAAGAAGAGACTTGAATTAAAATTGTATAAAAAAAATTACATAAAAGAAATGGCTAAGTAGCCATGAAAAGAAAGAGAGTTCTCATTTTATGTTTAAACTAAGAGAAGAGAGCCTAAAAGAAGAGTGCCTAAGAGAGACTAATTACATGAAGATAAGGGGTATTTATACATGTTTGGAAACCCTAATTCATTTTTTGAGAGCTAGCCAAACTACCCCTTACAAAGTGTAATGGCCAAGAAACCATTAGCATAAGATAATCATTATTTAAACGTGCATGAAGCTTTAATGGTCTTTTAGTATGTGCATTAGCTCTAATTTGTTCATTAAGATAGGTTGGTATGTGGGGTCCTTTATGAACCATGAAATGAATTATTTCCATCTTCATTCCTTTGTATTCACTCTTGTGCATGCATATATCTTCATGAAGCCACTTGTATTTGAATTTAAATTCCTACAAAATAACATAGAATATTTTAATTAATTTGAGAAAATTAATATATGCAAAAAATGACCATTTTGCCCCTATATAAAGATGAATATGCGACGATTTGAAAATAATTTGAATTTTGGTTTAAACATGGTAAAACACCAAATATGATCATTTATTTAATATAATTCGATGAAATATAGAAATAAAAACATGCACATTTATTTGCACATCAATATAACTATGGCTAATAGAAAATCTCAAAGTGGCAAGTTTATATAGTTTTCTTGACTTGAGATACTATTTAACTTCAACGTGGACACTCCACTTTGATTATGATTAATCATGGCATGATGGCCACCAAGCGATTATAGTTGGGTGTGAGTTGAAGTATTGAAAGTGAAAAACTATTCAACAAAGAATTATTCTCCTCAGTTATATGAGTTTAATATCACGGTTAACTACCGTCAACTCAGAATCAAAGTCTCTGGCCAAAACAGTATAGATAATAGTAATTATTATCATTGAATGAAGGACTTTGTGTTTGGACTAATCGAGTCGAATGTGGACGTTATTGGAATTTTTATCAAAATTAATTTTCATAAGTCCTGAAGTGATATAGTAATAAAAAGGAGAATTTGTGTAAATAATCAAAGGGTACCACTTAAAGTAGTAAAATCGGGTTTTAGCAATAAAAGGTATAAGTGGTAAATTTGGTCAAACTGTTATATCAATTGTTAAATTAATGATTGAATTCACACCTTTAAGTCGCACAACCATAATGATGGATACTCCGAAATATCACATGATTTAATTAATTTTTAACCGAATTAATTAATATTTATGATGTATTAATTATTAAATTATATTTGATTTTTGGATGCCATTAGTATTAAATATAGTATGTATATAAAAGTTATGTATATACGTGTTGGTATGTGATATCGATAAATATTCAAATTTAATTTAAATCTATTAATTACTATATGGACATGTGAGGTCCAATAAGACCATGTGTATGGTTAGCTATAGGGTATGTAGGAGAGGGTTTTAAAAAGTTCATACTAGATCTGAAATGGCAAGAAAAAGAATGAGTGAAAAGAGGGAGAAAATATGTCCACTTTTTACCTCTTCTTAATACCAATTAAACCACTCACTACATAATCCACTTTTGGTCCATTCTTTTTCCACTTCTAGCCATGATTTTTAGGAGTGTATGACTGGAAATATTGAGGAGCAAATAAAAAAAATCAAGTAAAACAAAAAAAGGTAGTGCTTAAGATTATTGCAATTTTTGGAAGATGGTTCGGTTGAATCGAGGAGTTATTAATTCATTAAAGACACAAATCATTGGCAACCTCTTTAGGCAATCTCTAAATTTCACTATCATTCATATATCTCATTTTAGTTATGTAGATTAGATCCCATGTATTTTATACTGAATTTTCATATGCTTCTGTTGTCCGATTTGATATATGTACTCAAATTGATTTAGAAATAAAAAAACATAACAACATCATTATAACAAATATTTTTCGACTATAATATTTTAAACAAATTAATAATAATTTTTATTTATTAAAACTATTTTTAATTAGGAAAAATAGTTTTATAACATGTTAAATTCATATATATGCATATACATATTATATACATACATATTATATATATTATACATATTGAACTATTTTTTTTATATATATGTATATATATTTTTGATTTTATATTTTCTTTACTATTTCCGTATAGTAATAACTAATATATTTTTTGAAATTATTTTAGATGTATAAATGTGTTTATCTATTAAAAAACAAATATGTCTGGATCTAGCAATTAAAAAAATAATTTTATAAAATCCTTTTAGCTGTACTGAAAAACAACTTTTAATCAATACATAAATATATTTAATAATAAAAATTTACAAAATTAATACAATTTTAAAATTAAATGTAAGTGTGTGTGTATATATTGAATATAGAATAAATTTTAATATAGACAGTTTTAATTCAAAATTTATAAATAAATATTTTGTTTACAAATCTAGACCTGATTTTTGAAAATTAAATCAACACACGATGTTATGATATTTATTCAAAAATATTTTGAATTAGGAAAAACCAATTTTAGTTAATATTATACAATTATATGTGTGTTTATGTATGTATGTATGTATATTTTAAATGAAACTACAGATAGCAAAAGGCATATATGAAGGATGAGTGTGTTCGTTAAGGTGTAAATTCAACAGCTATGAATGAATACATTAACTATGTACACTAATCACATGTTGCTTGTGCACAATACACACGAGTATATTCAATATATTCGAATTTAATATTCAAATCTAAATTCATTATTTAATTAAATCAGTAAATTTAAATGGAACAAGATTTTATATAAAAATATTTTAGATTGGATCTAAAATAAATTAGACATCATAAATCGAACAAAGTTCCAAAAATGGAATTTTTTAACATTCACTCTTTCACTCTATAAGACTAGGTCGGATTTCCTCAAGGCATTGGGGAAAAATAGCATACGCGATCTAAATTAACAATATTATGGCTAACTTATTAAAGCCCACATATTTGTTAGAGTGTCTATAAAGGTATTGTTTATGGTTGGCCTTGGGTAATCAAATACCCAACCCTATCTAGCTACTAGTTTGGCCCTAGGGATGAAGTAAGCACAATTGTTATCCTCAATATAAATGCTGGAATTGATTTTGGGTTTGGCCTAATTTTTTAAAAATTCAGGTTGAAAATTTAAAAATATATTTAAAAATTGAATTTAGAATATAAATTAAAATTTATAAATGTTATAAAATATTTTTCAAAATATATTTTGAAATAATTAATATATTTTAAACTATTTAAAAATTTAGAAGTGGAAATATGGATACGCCCCTTATTTTTAGATTTGAACATAAAAAATCTTCTTAAAAACTTGTTCTAAATTATACCCCTACTTTTTGTTTCGATAAAAAATTAATTTGTTTTTTATCAGAAATTAATATTGAAAACTTTGCAAATATTTGTAAACTTTGCAAATATTTCTAAGATCAAAACATTTTTTTCAATTTTCTTGAAAACTTTGCAAATATTTGTAGAGAACTCTTCAAACATTTGTAAATTTCTTTATAAATATATATAGCGTGGAAACTTTAAATATATCCATACTTCTCTACTGATATTTGCAGATTTATTTGCAAATATTTTTAGAGATTTTTGAAAATATTTGCATAGTTTTCCGCAAATATTCTAAACTTAGAAATAAGGATTTTCTTTATAACATGTTTTTGATTAGAAGCAGTTGTGTATTTTGAAACTAAAGAGGGTGGTTTTGCAAATCTTCCTAATTTAAAATTGGATCAATTAATAAGTAAATAATTAATTAAAATTTAATTAACTGGTTAAATTTTGTATGATATAAATTTAAATAAAGGGCATTTCACTAGAAGGATAAACTTTGCAGTCCAATTGGTTTCTAGGACACACATCCAAAAAAATTAATTTCAAGGTTAAACTCAGCAAAATAATTACTTTTAAGGACAAAGTTAGCATTCCAATTACTTTCAAGGACATAATTTCATAGGTTTTTAGGCCTTAAAAACTAATTATTTTGCATTTTGTCGTTAAAAGTAATTATTTTAGTTGTGTGTCCTAGAAACTAATTGCACTTGCTAAAGAGGTCCTCTTGGCTAATTTCCACTTTTAATAATATGTAAGATTCATTATAATAGTGGTCTACTATTTGAGTTTCTTTCCTTCCTCAAGAAACATCAATTTCTTTCCTTATTTTACTATTTCACACCTTCTTTGGTTACCATTCCAAAATTCAGTTCACAAACTAGTTCTTACGCACAAGTGTTGAAAGAAGGATTATACCCATCAACTATCAATCGAAATCTCAAAAATTGGATCAATTTTAAAAGAAAATATAATTCTTAATTTAGATGTGGGGATGATTCGCATTGTGCTAGAGATTGCTGAGACCCTATACATTGCTTCAGATGTGGTTTTTGGGTCACAAGTAGAATCATTGTTTGAGGAATTTTAAGGATTCAGGTGCAGGAACTAAATAACAACTAAGTAGTACTGATCATGGTTGCCATTTTGTTCTAAAATGCATGAAACACAAGCGTATGTTACTTGACTAATTTTGGGTTCAAAGAATTAAGGGTACTGAGCATTTAAAGGATCTTTTAACCATTTTAATGTTGTTAATTTTGTTACAGTTGGAATGAATTGTAAAGTAAAAGTCGGCGATCCAGAAATTAATTTGGATGCTTGCAGATTCAGGGATCAAAGATTTCAAAGAATAGATTGAATTTGTGAATTTGGATGCTAGTTGATGTTAATAATAAAGACTTGGGAATGAATACTTTTGATCATTCACATGTTGACTCGATGCTATTTGATCCAATTATAATGCATCACATATTAAAAACTCAATGTCATGAAGTAGCTCAGAAGGTGATAATCAAGGGCAAGTGATTGATCAACATTTGGATAGTATTGAAATATTAAAGAAATAAAAAAAAGAGCCAGTAAGTTGACTTTTTTGATTTCTACTTCAAACAGATTTGATGGTCTGATTGATTTGGATGACGGGGGTTTGAATCCAGCGAGGTGTTTGGTTGTTTCTTGTATGGATGTCAATAGTGTGTATGATGACAATACAGGTGATGTAGTTTTAGTGAATGAAGCTTTGGACAACGTTGTTGTTGAAAGCATTGCAGTTTTGAATGATTCAATTTCTAACTGTTTTGATCATTTAAATGAATTGGAAGTTTCAGGTATGTATTCAGTGACGGTTTGTTCCGTCATGGAGAATGAAAAGGATGTTGAGCTGGTGGAAGGTTTAAAGTGATTGGTTGTTTCATGTATAGATGTTGGTAGTGTGCACAAGAATGATACAGTGGATGTTGTTGTCATGTGCAGTACAGTAAATGAACATAGTGCAGTGACGATGCATAGTTCAGTAAATGTTGATGTTGAAAATAAGCTTGATATTAATAGGATAAGCCTAGTGATTTCTTAAACAATTATAAAATTATTGTGTATACGTGTTTGGAGGATTGGTTGGAGAGTATTTTTAATAGTACTAAAGGTTCGGCTTATAGTAATGTGAAAACGGTCGGTTGTGATAAAGGATTATTGACAAACGGTGGAGTAGATGATACGATTTTGTGCAATAATCAGGTAGTCAATTCTGACAGTATTAGGAGGAGAAAGAAAAGGGTGAAAAGGCATGTGCTGGGTATAGTGCCATTGACTTGCATGGAAAGTTGGTTCTAGTTCGTCTAAGTAGAGGTTGGTGTGGAGGAGTGCTCGTCTTTGTAAGGATGATACTAGAGCTTCCGCTAGCTCTAGCTCAGGTATGGCTTTCCCTGTGGGTAGTAATATAGTTCATACACTTTGAACAATTTGACCACAAGCGATATGCATTTCTTAGCTAAGAATTCAGGATTTATTTTGGTAATAAATAATTAGACTCTAATTATATTAAGAGTAAGGAATTAGAACGAGTTAGTACAGTTTGATTATGAGATTGATTAGTTGGAATATAGAGGTTTACGTGATTTAGATAAATGTAGAAAAATTAAACCTTTTTTTAAAGATAATAATATTGATATAGTATTATTACAAGAAACTAAAATAGAGTATCCTGATTACCTTTTTGTAGATGCACATGAGGACTTTATATTAATCATTGGTCCTTCCTTCTAGCTATGGTAGTGCTGGAGGACTAATGTTAGGTTGGAAAGATCATTGTATTAGACTTTTACAATCTATTATCAAAGACCATTCGCTGCATCTTTTTTTCTTCAGACATTTTGATGATCCTACTTTAAATATTACTAATGTTTATGGACCAAATTCAAAGTTAGATCATAGAGCTCTTGGAATGAGTGTTTGGAATTTAGATCACTTGCTCAAGGACCATGGATTATGGAGTGATTTTAATGTTATAAGATTTTTGGATGAGCGATCCCCTAGGGAAGGGGATTTCGTTGCTAAGGAAGAGTTTGACTGGTTTATTGTTAACTATAACTTAATTGAGGTCAAATTAAGAGATGGACAGTTTACTTGGTCAAACAGTAGAGAAAATCCATCGATGGCTTTATTAGATAGGTTTTTTATTAGTGATGAAATAAAAGATAAATTTCCTGTAAGGTTTTGGGGCTTCCGAATATATATTCGGATCATTGTCCTATTATCGTATCATGTTCTAATCAAAATTTTAGAAATAGAATCTTTTGATTTGTAAAGACGTGGTTGTTAAAAACTAATTTTAAAAACTTAATTGAAAAAGTGGCTTTATGTGAATAAATACACTTATAGATTTCCATGAAACATAGCCAAAGTATTGGTTTTTAAATTTAGAGATTTAAGGCTATTTCTTAAAAAATAGAGTAAAGATGTTTTTTGTAATATTAGAATTAAAAAAGAAAATCTCATAAATGAAATCTTAAATTTAAACAAAATTTAAAAATTAGAAATTCTGATATTTCAGTAAAAAAGGTGCTTTCAACCTTAAAAGAAGAATTAAATGAAATTATTACGCAAGAAGAAGTGATGTGGAAGCCAGGATCTAGAGTTAAACGGATGGATGAAAGTAATATGATTACTATTTTTTTTCATAAAGTAGCTAATGTATAAAACGTAGTAATACCATTAACTCCATTTTAGTTAATGGTATTGAGGTCTTTGATAAAGCAGAACTTAATAATGAGTTTACTAATTAGTATAGAGATAATTTTGAAACTACAACTAGACATAGAATTAAAGCTAATTGGGATATGCTTTACATTGAGGATACTAAGGTTGATTTAGTAGGGTTAGACAATCCATTCAAGGAGGAGGAATTGTGAAGGCTATAAAAGATATGCTTAATGATAAAGCTTTGAAACCAGATGGAATTTTTTTTGGAATGTGGTATAATAAGAATGTTCAAAGAATTTCACGATGGTTTGTTACAATTAGATAGGTTTAATTTCGCAAATGTAGTCTTATTACATAAGAAATTAGATGCTAATCGACTAAAAGATTTTAGACTTATTTCACTACTAAATGTTCTTTTAAAACCATTTCTAAAGTTTTAGCTAATAGATTATATATTAAGCGAATAGGTTAATAGATAAGACCCAAACAGCTTTTGTTAAGGGCAAAAATATCATAGATGGGGTAGTAATATTTTAAGAATATATTAAATACTATTATTTTTAGGAATATATCAAGAATATATTATATACTAAGAATATCACTTGTGTGCTTAAAAACTTGACTTTGCTAATGCTTTTTATTTAATTGATTGTATTTTTCTTAAAGATGTATTAGGGCTAGGGTTTTAGTGCTAAATGGATTGGATGGATTATGTCATTTTTTAAAAATCGTAATTTCAGTATCTTGGTTAACAACATATTAGGCAATAAGATTCAATCTAAAAAAGGTGATCCATTGTAATCTTTATTGTTTAATTTAATTTAGCAGCTGATGTTTTTACTAGAATTATTAAGTTGACTACTAATAATAGCTTACTAGATATTATAGGTAATGAGATCACTAGTGATCTTTCTATTCTCCAATTTGTTGATGATACTATGATTTTTACGTCCCATTTGTCTAAATTATTATAACACTTAAACTTATTTTATATAGTTTGAACTTCTTACTGATTTAAAGATAAATTTTGATAAAAGCTTAGTTCTTGTTTTAGATGGCATTGACAACATAGAAAACCATATTGCATGCACGTTAAATTGTAAAACGATGAAATTTCCTATAGAATATTTAGATTTTGATCTCAAAAACTTAAATATGATGATTGTAATACTATTATTGATGAAATTAATAAAAAAGTTGTCCAAATGGAGTGGTAAATACTTATCGAGAGAAGGTAGGATTATTCTTATTAACTCAGTTTTATCTGAACTATCCATTTATTGGATGTCATTTTATCTTTTTCCTTAATGGATAGTTGATAAAATTGACAAAATTATATATGATTCTTTATGGAGTGGCAGACTCTAGCTATATACCGTAATTACTTAACATACATAATTTTTTTTGCCAACATCATATACACCATTTTTTACTTAAAAAATACACTATATATATTAAAACAAAACACTTATTTCATTTCCCTAACTCTCTCATGCATTAATTAAATAAGGTTTTCTGAAGTCCCAAAATGCACTTCTGCAAATTTCAAATTTCAAATACAAGTACTTTAAAGAGAATTATAATTTATTTAATTATTTATATATAGAAATTTGAATTTAGTTTTTGAATATTAGAATATTAGACTATTTGAATTTTGATGTCAAAAATTTGATTTAAAATAGTTAGAAGGTATAGAAGAATTTAATATTCTATGAATCATATTGATTTTTGCCCAAAATGTTAAAATTTAATTTTAAGTTTAATTTGAAGTGAAAATGAAAAAAGGGTTGCATATTAATATAACTTAATACCAATAGGGAATTTAAATTTAATTCAAATGATGATATATAAAAACTTTAGTTACTTAAAAAATAAAATATGTCAACTCCGTTGTGAATTTGTGACTCTTTAATATTAGTTTTTTTTAACTATGGGTACTTTAGTCCAGAATATTATTAAAACATTTATGGTGTATGTAAAGAAATTCATGGTTTATAGATAGAGTTCGCCTTATGGAGTGGAGATAATTCAAATAGTAGCTCTAAGTGTCTTATTAATTAGGATATGGTTTACTAGACAAAAGACAAGGGAGGTTTAGGAATTATACATTTACATAACTTAAATATATCATTATTAGGAAATTGGTTATGGAAATTTAAAGATAATAATGAAAATTTATTATGGAAAATAATAATATCGAATCAATGGTATGGAGGTACTTTTAGTTTATACCACATTTCCACTAATAATATAAATAATATATCTCATATTTGGAAATCGATAATTCTAAATTTTAATATTTATAATTTAGGAATTAATAATGTCGTGCATTTTGGTTATAATACTTCTTTTTGGCATGAATGTTGGTTATCAGTTATTCCGCTTAAATTGGAATTTAGAGAGTTATACGAAATTTAAAATTTTAAGATTGTACTCGTTTCTTATATTTATAGGCCTTACTTACAATTTCCTTGGAATTTAGTTTTAATCGTATGTTAACAGGAAACACTTTAGCACAATTTGCTTTTTTATGTGCTAAACTTGAATTATACTCTTTTGATAATGATGAAGACATTAAAATGTTGTGTTGGGATATCAGTGAGAAATACACATCTCATTCATCTTATAACTTCATAAATTTTTCAAGAATGAAATTGAAAGTACTTACATACGTTTAGAAAGTAAATGCTCCACCAAAAGCTAAAGTGCACATGTGATTAATTTTATACGGAAAGTTGAATTCTAGAGAATTATTAAAAAAGAAGAATATATTAACGATAAAAATGTTATTTTTTTAATAATAAAATATAAGGTATATGTACTTATATTTTTGTTGTAATAAAACTAGATTTATCCTTGTAAAAACTCTCAATTTATTCGATTATAATATAAATTTTATACATATAATTGTGAATTATATTGGAAAAATCTTAGATTATATCTTAAGGGGCACAATAGGTTTTTATTGACACCATTTACTCATATGTTATTATATTTGGTTTGAAAGGAACCAACGAGTACTTAATAATATTAATACGGGTTTAGATAATTTAATATTGTAATTCTTGTATTTCCTTTTAGCTGGATTTAAGGTCGTAGTTACAAATCAAATAAAAATTTAAGTTTTAAAGATTTTATTAAAATATAAAATCTCATATTGACTTATTAAACAATAAAAACATTCCTAAAAATAGAAATGACAGTACTGTATTAAATTTAGTTTCCTTGGATATATTTAAGACAACTGTTTGAAAAATCCAACTTTATTTGATTTTAAAATACATGGTGTTCATTTTTTATTATCAAGAATGGCATTATTTATAACCTTTATTTTGTTGTTCTCTTGGATTATGAATTACATGAATAATTAAATGTATATTTTTGAATTTGCGAAACTTCACTAATATTTGTCTTCTTATGATATCCGATTTATGTACACTCTTGAAATGGCTCTCCTCTTTCCATTGCTTTTGGTCTATTTGTTTTAGTTTGTTTTTAGTGGTTTAGGAAATAAAATTCTTATTTAGTATTTGGATTTTTGGATCTCTCCTTCATGATCTTTAGGTTTTTGCTATACTTCTAATTTTTATTCTTCTAATCTTGCTTTTAATTTGAAACATATATGTATTGTTGTGCCTTGCTTCAACATATCGGTTAGTTTTTAAATTTTAGGCTTGTAAGTGTCCTTATACCTGAATATTTTCCTTGTTTTGAGTAACTAATGTGTATTGTTTTATTTGATACACTTATTTTACTACTATTGTGAATTTATGCAAATCTGATTTGCTTTCATGTAATAGAAACTTTTGGAATTGTTTTTTATCACGTTAGTATTAATATGTGAATTAGATTTTCAAATGTTCTTTGAAAAGTGTTTGATAACATTATATCAAGGAACTTTGCAAAGGGTTTATGTTGCCAATGCAATGATTTAACCTTTATGATTCCTTAAACTATAGAGGAGCGGTTATTCATATAGCTTAAGTTGGTTATCCATTTGCACTTTCTCGAATCTTCATCTATAAACTCATATAAGCTTTTATGATTTTATGACCCTGGACATATTCATGTGTAATCCATAATCATCAACGTTTATGCTAATAATAGGCTTCATATTCTTCAGGTTATCCTAAAATGAGATCATACTTGTAATGTAGCCCAAGCTAAACATTTATATGTAGTGTAAGCTTAAATCAAGACCCAATTTACAATGATGTTACCACTATCGAATACATAGTTGATTATGATACAAAATTCAGAATTGGTTCAACGTTTAACATTATAATTGGATGTTTTGAGAGTAGTAAAATGGGGTTTTGTTTAAAAATTAACTTTAATTTTGAGAACACTATATAATCGATCAATCAATAATGTGGATCATATTGGTGATATGGTTTACAAATTTATATGCTAGAGAAACGAATGCTGAATTCCCAACCTTTAGTAAATGTCCAATTTGTTCATTGATTACAATTCTATATGTGAATGTCCAATCTATTTTTTTGATCATCCAATCTCTTTTATTGATTATTATGTATGCCCTTGTATTATATTTATGGCTACATACAAGTATATGGTCTATACAAGTGCAGTAAACCGTGTTAGACGCTATAGTCTGCGATTACTATTATTATCAAACTGATTTTGTTTACAATTTTTTTTAGAAATCCGATCTTTTAAATAAGTTGATGATATAATAATTATTTATCACGTTAGTACTGTTTTTGAGAGCTGTAAACTTTAATTTCAATAATTGCCAGTATCCTTTTATTATCATATATCATATTTTTGTTTTGGGTAATGTTTACAGATAGTTAATGCTCCATTATCATTTTTGTTGTAATTAGACCAGTCAAATTAATCGCAACATCACTAAAGTGTTGTTGCCTTTACACCTATCACCCATTTGGACTCTTCCCTTTCATTTTAGTTGTTATCTGTCTCCTTTATTTTTAGATGAGTATTTTTTTAGCAAAGCTAGCAGGGTTGACTAGGCCTTTTCTAGTTTATTATAAAAATAAGTATAAACAGACTTACACCCATGCAAAAAGACATAGAAAACAAAGGAAAAGAAGAAAGAAAAAAACCATAAACACACATGAAAAACTGAACGAAAATCACTACCTAGCAGCTACATAAACACCGAGAAAACCATGCATATAAGATTTTTCCTTCATGCTTGAGATAGACAAAGTTAACAAAACACCTTCAAGCATATTCTTATTTTAAAAAACTCATATTCCTCTCTTGCCATAAGATATCCACAAACACTTTAAGATGAAGTAGCAGAAGATTAGGCCTTGCATCCCGCCATCTTGTTGCTCTAAAAAATCCTGTTCTATTCATCAAAACTGAACCTTAAAGGTGAACCAAATCCTCACCTAACAAGCACATTAGTCCAAAGCTTGAAAGTGACCAAGCAATTGAAATTACAGGTGCAAGTTGTCTTCGTTATGCAAATTACAGAAAACAAACACATTATCAACATTTAATCCCATATCATAAGGCCTTTTTTTTCATAATTCTATTCTTGAGCACTTTCCAGAGCATGAAATTAAGTTTTTCAGAGGAAAATCTATTCCAGACTCCGGCACACTAGTTGAAAGTAGCACCATAATTCCCCACAGTATGCACATTGCATATTGCAAAAATAGACTGTTGGACTTGTTTAACTATCCAGACATGTCCATCATCACTAGAAGGAAGAGGAGAGCTTTGTATTAATTGCTACATTTGCTGAATTTTAAAATTAGAGGAGTAAGGAAGGATTAAGTGGCTCAGTTAACCCTATGTGTGTGTATAAATATATATGTATATAAAGATTTATATATATACTATATATATAATATATGTCTTATGCTCATTCTTTTTTATTTAGTTTCTTAGCAAACTTAGTATGCTTTCTGACTTGGATGGATTCATATGAGTTCATGGGCTTCAATGTTTTACTCATTTTGTGGTTCTTTCTTGTACTTTTATTCCGGATCTTGGATCTCTTGGTTTGTGGGTATTTTATTTCTTATTCTTTTCATATTATATGTGGGGAATGGCTACCTATCAGGCTTATTGATATCTCTTTTTTAAGTATAGAATAAAATTACGTGATTGCTTTCCTCTAATCTTAGAGGATCACTCATTGTTCTCAAAAAATCTAGTTAACTAAAATAAAACATATATAATTTGATATGTATGTATGTTATAACTAAATAAACACACACAAATATATATATATATATATATATATATATATATATATATATATATATATATCTTGAATTATTTAAGATAATTATAAATAAATAATTTTGAATTTGTTAACTGTTTAATTAAAAAATTAATTAAAAATTAAATCAAGTAATTAAATATTAATTAATAAAATATGTATACGTAGATAATGATATGTGTGTATATATACAGCTATAAAAGTATTATAGTAAATATTCACATTAAAATTGCCCAGGATGAATAAAACTAAAATTTTGAATTTTAATATAACCTAGTAAGTTAGTTAATTAAATGATAAATTAAAACTAATTAAACATGTTTTAATTAATAATATACATAAGAATAATATAAGTTAATTATATTATAATCAATTATAAATAAATTAAACTTATATAATATGAACTATAAAACTTAAGTGGAACTAAAATAGACCCAATTTAGGTTTATGCAAGTACATAAGTATTGTACAAATGCCTCGATTTCATATATGTTCGACACTTCATCATGAGGGTATTTCATAAGAAATACATTTTTCCCTAAATCGATATCACGTAATGCACATGCATATTAAAAACCATGAATCCTTAATATATAAGTTATCCTCTAATATTTATATAACAATAGATTCCTTGCATAATCTTTAGTTACAATTAATATATTAACTAGACGAGGTAAGATACATGCATGTATTTGTTAAGCTTTCCCCAAGGTCAAGATGAGATTTGGACAAAGAGCATAGATTAGGTGTTGTACTATACAGCCGATAAGGTGTTACTCATCACATGTAGGCCTAAGATTTGTTAAGCGTCAAGGTCAGAATCCCAAGGCATGTAAGTCCTAATACCCATTAGAGAAATATGAAAGATTATTATGTTTCCTCTGAGGGATTTGAGAAACATAAAAGTCTAGTGGTAGCTTAATAATATATGAAATGTAACATTTATCTAATCTAACAATATAAGAACATGTGCTATGTTCAAATTGTTCTAATGTACTTAAATTAAATTTGTAGTAGAATGACCAACCAATGACTGTTTTTGGAAATATATAAGCTCACCAAACCAAGTTATATAACTGGCTAGAGGCAAATAAGATAGAACTCACATAAAAACGTTTATGATCGTCGATAATTAAACCTTTAAGAGAGAAACCTGCTGAGGGAACTGACCTCGAGACAATTAGGTCTTATAATACTTGGGTAGCCTTATCACTTTTGGCGAGCTAGCTACTATATTCAAATAAATGGGACAATAAATGCCTTGAGGGACGCCTTCCCCCAATGGGTCCCCTATTGGACACCACCATATACATCAACCAACAGCCCGAATGTGTGTTCTTTGGACTACATAGTATCCCGTATCATTCCTGGGAAGTGAGGCTCGTGAGGCTACGCTCTAACTAACTGGTTCCACTTTGAATGCCACACTACCATTTCCATCTATCACTAATTGACTTCTACAAAAATACAACCTTCGAGCTCATATGTCTCAGAAAAGGGTGTTAAGCTAATAGGAGTTGCCTCCTAGCCACCCATAGATATACGTTTGTAAAAATCAACGTTCGTGATTTAGAAATGCAATGTCAGCCACTCATCCATACAAGTTTGTTTTCGGACTGAACGAAACCGAAGACACTCCTCCTACTACCATTAGTGATGAGCAGTCCTTGCAATCCGAAGATTTCAAAACACGATAGGATCACTACTACAATAAATGTCTCTATATTGGGAGCGGCCCAGAGAATGTCAATAAGCAATCTTTTCGCTATGAAGATCTTCGGTCTTCAATAATCATTATCTTCGACAGTCTTCACTTTTGAATGTATACATTGGCTTGAAGTGGTTTTCAAATAAGAGTTACCCAAATTCGATCCTATTTCCTTCGAACTAATCATCGATTAAAAAGATGTTAAGTTCATATGTGATTATCAATCATCAATCTATTTAATTCATATTTTTAATCATTCATAAATATCTCTTAGAGATATATCCGTTTAATTTATCCTTTATCTTTTTAACAGTATATGGAATCATTGTTAATCTTCTTTGTGGCAAGGCCACAGACAGGAAGATTTAACTAAGTCTACTTCTCAATTATCGAGGATGGCATGCGATAGATTTAGATTGACTGGATGGATAGGTAATGCATCACGTTTGGAAGTTGGGTTGGCATAATGGCATGGTTCAGCATTGGTGATGTGGCTCGGTGTGATGACCCAAATTTTTTTTAACATTTGAAATTGAAATACTAAATTGATTTTAAATATTTGGAAGTTAATTAACTTGAATTTCAAATATCTTTATTTATTTGGCAATTAAATTTCTGAATTTAATTATTGAAAATTAGGTAAAAATATTGAATCTTCAGTTTTAAGTCTGTTAAAAGTAATTTGAAGGCTTGTAGAAATTTATATTGATAATACTGGAGATAATAGAACTTTTAAAGTTGAATTTAAAACTGTTTTGTTCAGTTTGAAAATTTATCGTTTAAATTGATTTTTAAAAATAGCCTTTTGAGGCACAGTCTCCGAATTCGACGAAACTAGTCCCATTGGATCCGTAATATTGTACTATTATCGGATTCTAATTTTCATAGCGTTTGGAGTGGTCGTGTGGCCGCACGGGATAAAAATGCGCTGGAATTTAAATCGAAATTTAATATTATAACTGGTCCAAGAAGCTATCTTCTCCATACGACCGAATTTGGACTCGAAACCATTTTCATTGTGTTCGGAATAGGGGTATAACCTTATGCAAACCTAGCGGCATGCCTCTATTAGAGATCGAGATTTTAGTCTTCGTTTTCAGGATGATTTAAATTCGAATTCAAATTTAAACATAATTAATATAATTTCATTTAAAACACAATTGCAGATCTAAGCAAACACTTATTGAAATTTATAGCACATGTCGTTCATGGCTAACACACGACTCCTTCATGTTTTTAAATTAAAACCGAGCTTTAAAAAGAAGAAGATAAATCTATCTTCAACACGAAAATGGCCGAGCAGCAGTTTCTATTCCAGCTTAAAACGAAAATCTCAAACAAATAATGGCCGAACACTTAAAATCCTAAATCAAAATTATTTCGATCCTTAGAAGAAAATTCATCGCGATTGAAATCGTATGGCTAGTGTATCGCACACAAAGGAGGATCGGGGTTTCGCCTATGGGGTTCGCGCGCGTAAGGGTTTGGCAGCAACGTGGTTTGGTTGGGTTGCGGCAACTCAGGCGGTGGGTCAATGACGAAAATCAAAGTAGGCGATTCGAATTGCGAGTTCATTGTGGTCGAGGCATTCGTTCGCGATTGTCTGGGGATCGTGATGCTACGATAAGGGTGGTGCCGTCGCGTAGCTTATGCGTGCAAGGCCGTGGGTGGTGATGCGATCGAGGAATGTTAAAGCAAGGCCGAAGTTGATCAGGGTTTGGGCATCGCGGTTTCATATCAGCAGCGAGGTGTATATATATACACGTGATTCTTTTTTTCTTCAATTTAAAATATAATAACATGTGCATTATATATTATACATGAGAAGTAAGAAAATATATACAGTTGCAGTTTTTCAATTATATATATATACACACATGATTAAAAAATTTATTTTTATTTATATTATTTATTAAAAAAATATATAGGGTTGAACATAAATTGTGATTTGAATAATTTATATTAAAAAGTTGGACCTTTGGATTATATAGACTATTTTATAAATATATATGAATGAGAGTTTAAATTTATAGTTAGATATATATATACACATATATAACAATTGTGTTTTAATTTAATATGTATATATATGGATAATCTCTTTTTATAAATTTAATGGTGAATTAAACTATTGTAGTTGCAAAGAGAAAAATAAATATAATTTCTTGTTTTAGGAAGATTAGATTAAATAAAATCATTAGTTTAAATTAAAATTATTAAATGGGTTTAAAATTTAATTATTAGTTTAAATTAAATTTTTTGGTTAATTAAATCTATTAAATTTAAATTTCATTGTTCGATTAGTTCGAACCTTAATAAAAATCATATAATTGTTTATACAAGGTCAAAAATAGTGAAAACAAGCTGGAATGGAAATGGTTGCAAATAAAAGGGCAAAGGTGAGATCTTCTCACTCAATCGTAATAGTTTGAATTTAAAATATGGATTGTTTGATTGGATGTGATAGTATATATGATAGTGTGTGTGTGTGTGTGCGTGTATATATATATTGGAGTGATTGATTTCCCACATTATATAGCGGATGAGACCCTATTGCGCCCCGCATAATAGCGGATGACCCTTTATACCGCGATATCCCGCTTTAAAGCGGGATTGGTATTTAATTTGTTGTGCTAACGTCTGTGGATACAGGGAAACTGATTGGAGGGATCCAACTGGATTCCTCAAATGTTTGAATTTATTTCATATGTTATGATGTGATTTATTGATAATCTATGAATGATTATATTGGTGATTGAAATTATTGAAGGCTATGGTTTGGCCGAATATATTCCTAGTATTTTAAAATACCAGAAATATATAAAATTGGATTTTTGGAAGGAAATTAAAGTAGAGAATTTTAAGTAAATTAATTTTAGAGAACTGGATAAATTAAAAGAAGGAATTTGGAAAAGGATAAAAATTGATTTATGAAATCCTATTGAATAACTTCCAAGTATGGGGAAAAAGATTTTTAATAAATGGATTTTTGAGTACTTAAGTAGTATTGTTTTAAAATTGAAGAATTTATTTAAAAATTCCGATTTTTAAATGGTTTGGGAGGAATAAAAGAAGAATATTGAAATCAAGTATGAAATTGGTTTTTCTGATTTAAATGGAATTTAAATCATAAATATAGGTGTGAATATTGGATTAATGGGTTTTGAAATAAATTTGGAATTTGATTTGGTGTTTGAAAGTAAATATTTGGAAATCGATTTGAAAATTGTATATCAATGGATATTTGGAAATATAAATTCACGATGGGAATTTATAAAGGAAGGGCTAATTTGTTTTAAAAATAAATATTGATTTATTTTAAAAGTATGGAAATAAATTTACGGATTTGGGATATAAATTGAGATAAATCAAGAAGGATTTTTTTTTAAATGAACTATTTTGGAATGGAAAGTGTATTTTCCCTGGAAAGCCGAATATGTTTTCAAAGTAGCTTTTACGTATAAATTAAAAGTTATAAAGTTGGTTTTAAAAAGAATGTTTTTGGAGAAATCACTTTCTTAAATTATTTTTAAATTATTTAAAAGTTATTATTTAGTAAGTTAATTGTAGAAGTGATTATTTTAAAGATTTAACTAATATTTGATTTAGAAGATGGTTATTTAAATAATTATACTCTATCCAATAATTTTATTTTAAAAAATTAGTTTGGGCTTAAGTTTTACATGAGATATTAGTATAACAATTTCATAACTAATATTTTAAAATAGAGTGTTTTAAAAATAGTTTTTATTTTAAGTGTTTCCAAATATATATTTTTGAATAAATGATTTAAATTATTTTAAAAATCTAAAGTATTTGGACTTGGCAAAATTTCCAATGGAAATAAACAATGTTTGGAAATTTATTTCGTGGGAGGAAAGTTTTTTGAAAATTGTTTTCAAAGGGTTGAAGTGTGAAAATATATCTTGCGAAGATATTTTAAAATAAATAATTTGGGGAAATTATTTAAATTGATCGTTGTTGTGAATGTTGTTTGATAGTTAAATAACCGACTATCAATATTGGCCTTTAAGACGGCACTTGAATATTTTTTTTAAAAGAAGCGCTCATTATTCGGTTAAGCCGGGAGAGGGCATTGAGTCATAAAACCCATTCCGAATAGTGATACGACGAAATGGAATTGCATTTGAAGACGGTGATTGAAGAATGGGTATTTTCGAAAACGAAAGGATTACCTGTCGATTTTCTCTACATTGAGTTGCTCCGGTATAGAGATTACCCTATGTGATAGGGAGTCCGGATGTGATTAAGGAATATCCGGATTTGCAAGGACTTCTTTCCTTAATTGGAGGAAGAGCCTTCGGTTCCATTCAGACTCAGGATGGACTTGTATGGATGTATGTCTGATGTTACACTTTGAGATGTAAAGCTGGTTTCTATCAAATACATTTCTGTTTGGTGGCGGAGAATTTATTCTCTTAGCTTAACACCCTTCTCTGAGATGTACGAGCTCAGAGGTTATGTAGTTGATTATTACTAGTGATATATTCCCAATTTGGTAATGTGGCATGCTAAGTGTTGATCATTGGTTGATCGATGCATGGATTTTGTGAAAAGCGTAGCTTTGTGGACGAGACTTCGTCGAACCTCACACCCTGAAAATGGTTGAAACATGAAGGATGTGGCAAGGTTATGGGGGTCGCGCCCCTCAGGGTATGTGCATTTCCTTCTGGATAAGAAGCCCAGATATTTAACTTGTGTGGATAAAAAATGGTCTTCTGGTATGGAGTGTAGGATCGATTTCACCCTAGAAGGGGGATGGGTGAATAGGGTGATACTATTAATTATAAAAATTTATTGTAGAAGTTTATATAAATTAATCTCAACACAGATATATCAAAATTATAGCAGCACAGATAATAGAAGAATAATAAATGCAGAAATAAAACAACACAAAATTTATCCAGCTTCGGCAAAACCCTTCCTACGTGCTGCCCCCAAGGTTTCTACTAGAAATTAAACAGTCAGACGCTTACACACGTAAACTCATGACACCCGCTATCGACTAGCCTTAACTCTATGCTCAAAACCCTGCCACAACTCAGCCACCAAGTTGCGAATTCTCGAACTACACCACCGTAGTTCGTCCCCTAGTCACACGACTAGAAATTACAATGTTTAAAAGAGAAATTAAAAACACTTTAAAACAATAAAATAAATAAATCCTAATTTTAATATAATAAAGCCTAAATCTAAAATCGGCCCAATGAAGAATTAAAGAGAGTTCCCCTTTTCTTTTTATTATATCGACCGACTTCTTTTGTCTGTGATAATTTGTTGCTCGTCTTCGTTCCTCTTTTCCTTTGCTAAAAATTAGGGCTTTTTGAAATTGAATGCGCCGCTTCAATTAATCATTCAAATTTATGAACTTGCGACGCTTGCTTCGTCGAATAATCGTCTCTTCGATTTTGCATATGGCTGCTTCAATTTCGTCGAGTTCGGTTCAAAGAATCTGGTACGTAATTTATTCTTTTTGCTTTTCTTATTAGCTTGCTTGAACTCGATTAATGATTCAAGTTATTGATATAATCTTCTTTGTTATTGCTTGAACTCGAATAAATATTGCCGATGATGTTTTAGGGTTTTATATAGGGTTCGAACCCCTTGATTTTCGTTCGTTTTGATAATTCCTTGGCCATATGATTTTGATTGAATGTTGACGATGATGTCTGACTTTGTCAATTTCGTATACTTGGTTACTTGATAATCAAGGTGTTGATCGATTTCATGGCCACCACAGCTTGACTTGATTTGACGATGACTTTTTTATTTGGTTTGTTTTTGACTTTAGCCACTGTCTTGCTCAATTTGAAATTCTTGCATTGACTTGGTTTTTGATATAACATGGTTCTGTTCTTTGTGCTGGTTGACTTCGGCATGACTACAGTTTTGAAATGATATTGTTTGAATTATTCCTTTGAGCTTGAATTCATACGTGCCGGGTCTGGTTGGTTTGATATGGTAACCGGACCTGTTTCTCTTGATATCTGTACAGTTGAAATTCTCTGGTCTCTGTAGCAATGTGTTAAGTTGCTTGCCTTGTTTATCTTCTATCCACTACTTATATACATACACATATTTATTCTTTTTGATTTTTTGGTTAGCTTTCGGCCTTGAGTTGTGTGTTCATGCAGTTGTACTACTCTGGTTTCATGAGATCTGGTTGTAGTTGAGATTGAACCATTTGTTTCAACTACCATGTGTAGGCATACATCTATGTATGTATATATGAGTGTGTTGTTTTTTTTGACCTCTGGCCTGTTTCACTGTCATTTGTATATATGTGATGTTCGGTCTTCGACATTTCACTGGTGCATATGTTTTGGTCGAGGCTTTGGATAATTGCTATGCACTCTGGTTTCATGATGTATGTTTGCACCCTTGTATATGGTCAGTGGTGGTTTCAATGTGCAACTGTATTGTGCTAGTATTTACAGTTGTGTTCAATTATTTTGATCTTACCTCTAATGTCTCTGAGCTTTTTTGCAACTGCAGTTTCATTATAGCATTTTTTTGAGTCATGTTTCATTGGCGGCTGCAGTTTGACTGTGCAGACTGACCATATGTGTTTCACTTGAATTTGTGTTGTATTTGGCCTTTTTCTCGAGTCATGTATCATGTATATGTATTGAGTCATATGCGTCGAGGCAGATCATCTTGTTCCTTTTGAAATCTTCACATGGTTGTTGTGTACATGTGTCGTGGTTGCTGCAACCACCTCAGTTTTGTCTTGACCCATTGTTTCGTACTTGCACATGTGATGCCCCACCTCTATACCCACGCTAGCCAAGGACACTACAGGGTAATGCCGTCAACTAACACGGAGAATAAGGCTGGTTAGGAGCGACCATCTATAGCCTTGCTCTAACTATCTATTGAATACATCGACAATAGTCATACCAAGCAGATCGACATATCCAATGAATACTTAAAACAAAACCATAGGTGGTTGGAGGATCTATCAGAACAGAATATAACAACTCACGTGTAATATACATCACAGAACAGTAGATCATCATATACACATATATTGATACATAACAGAGTATACAAACTGATACATGTCAAGTGCTATAGCAAACCACAATATACAGGCGAATCCAAAAGAATACATATCAGAGTTACAATAAAAAGGACTACACAAAAAGCCATAACAAAAAGAATTTAGCTAAGTAGTCCATGCGGAAGCAAAATAGGCTATGTCCAAAAGCACCTAACCTGAAACATCTCGGTCTGACCTGAGTACAAATACACGGGTCAGTCTAGCTAAACAAATCAGTTAGATAAACTGAACAACAATAACCTGCAAGGTCATAAAGTATAACAAATATCTCTAAAAGAGATAACACAATCATCTAACAAAAGATGAATCATAACAAAACAAGCCTCATATCATCGGCAACACAAATAAACAAAGGATATGGATATCCCAAAACAAGCCAAAAAGGCAATAACAAATACCCATGAAGGTAGCACAAGTTCCACAAGGTAACCGCTATATATCGTGCGGCTCAAAAAGACCAACACCGAAGGGCGATACCTAGGGAATATACATATCAATGAAACATCAGAAAATTTGCATTTGCTCAGTATAAACAAGGATCCATGAGCTCGAAGACTCCAAACCCAATATCACTCGAGCGGTGACGAATGACCAACTCCGAAAGTGATACAATAGGGCAACAAACCCGAAGGCACAAACCCGAAGGCACAAACCCGAAGGTACAAACCCGAACATACCCGAAGGCAACATACCCGAAGGCAACAAACCAGAAGGAGACAGTCCGAAGACACTATCCCAAAGGCAACAAACCGTAGTGGTGAAGGTCTGGAGGCCCAGTACTGGACACCACTAACTGGCAGAATGTGTCATAACTCTCAAAAAAGGAATCCGCAAAGTGGTAACGTGAGTCCCATAACTACTCGTTCGCACTAAACGGTTTACTATCCGTTAGTTAATTTCACACTCAAAGCAGTACAAAGTTTACCTCATCTCATCGGTAAATCAGACTAAAAGGCCAAAACGATCAGTCGAATAGGGCGGGGATTAATCGAAAAGACAAACACATGGATTCATGGTCCATGTTTTACCTAACCATTTAATCTCCCTTCCACTCCGCTCGAAGTGCGAAATTGTGTGTGTGCGTTTTAAATAAGATTTATAAATTGGAGAAGCAAGCTTTTAATACAATTTAAAAGATTATTTTATAAAAATCCATGGATGAAGTCAAAAAGGAATCATCAAGGTCAAATATGCATAAACAACTAATTGGAATCGACGTAGATCGATAAAAGTTGGAATCACAAACAAATAGGCAAACTAGGCAAAACAGGGAAACATGAGCAGGTCGGTTGGCCAGACTCTGAGTTCGGTCGACCAAAATAGCCCATAAATGTTTCGGCTACAGCTTCGGTCGACCGGCTCAGAGAGGTCGCTCGACCGAGCCTGATGTCCTGCATTTTTCTACCCTATTAATTGAAGTGCACACACACTCAATTCGCAATCGGACAAGCACGGATGCTAGGGGATTATGCCCATCGGCTACCCGGTCCTATTGGCTCCTCGATGCATCACCAAAAACATGTTCAAACATCAAAGTTAGGATCTTTAAAGATTTGAACCCAAAACACTAAAAATTGGGATATTCACCAATTCAATCCAAACCAAAAGCAAGTGCACATGAATAAGTGTTAGGAATTCATACCCAACAATCAAAGATAGTTATAGACAAAGATGTGTGATAAAAATCACACCTTTTAACTCACAAACAAAGATGAGAAGCCCAATTGCAAAGAAAAGACCAACCACTCTCCGCTTCAACTCTACTAGCTTCAATCTAAGATCGAAACAAGTATTTCCTAAGTTAGGTTTAGGAAACTTTTTGAAATTGAAGAAGAAAGAGTTGGAGAAGATGAAGAGGAGGCTTACCAATAGCTTCACTTTGATTTTGGAGCAAGAATTCAAGTTTGCAAGAAGAACTAGGGCTTGGAATTTATAATTCTTCTTCCTTTCCCCCATTTTCAGTTTTAGCTTGAGTTTAGAAGTGAAAATGAGTGAATGGAAGGAGAGGGACTGAGTTAGGGTATTTAGTTAGCTAGTGGGCTGAACCCAAACCCAAAACCAAAACCCAACTAGAAAAAGTAGCAAAATTCAACTTACTCCAAACATATCAAAGCTTATACTCAAAAAGATCGCAAACGCCATTTTGGACTCAATGGAAGTGGTTTCGAGCCCTAATTCGGTCGTTTGCAAAAAGTAACATTTCGGACCTAAATCCGACTAACGACGCTATATTTAAATAAAACATTTAAATATATAATCGTTAAATATGCGGGTTGTTACAAATCTCCCCTCCTTACAAAATTGCGTCCTCGCAATTCCCAGAGACGATATTTGTAACAACTACACACATACAACATTCAAAAGAAAAGGAAATAAGGTTGAGATGAAAACATATTCTCACCATTGCCAAGCAAAGATAGAAAACCCGGATAAGATCGCTCGATAAACTCTCTGGTTTCCCAAATACAGTCATTAGGGTTAGCGGACCATTGAACTTTAACGAGCGGCATGTCCTAGCTCCAAAGGTGTCGCACCTCCGTGTCAAGTACGCGAATAGGCTGCTGCACAATAGATAAGTCTGGTGAGACCTCAAGCTCTTGCAAATTAGGAGAATCGATAACAGAATTTGACTCCCGAAGACACTTCCGAAGTTGAGAGACGTGAAACACGTCGTGAATGCCAGATAAATGAGCAGGAAGTGAAACTCTATAAGCCACAGGGCCAATACATTCAGTAATAGAAAATGGTCCTATAAAGCGAGGAGCCAATTTCCCAGTCGTACTGAAACGCATAACCCATTTTAGAGGAGAAACACGAATAAAGACAAGATCACCAATCGAGAATTCGAGAGGCTTCCTACGGTTGTCTGCGTAGGATTTCTGGTGGCTTTGTGCCTCTTTCATTCTCAACCGAATAAGATCAATCTTCTCGGAAGAATCACGAACAAAATCTAGGCCAAGAATAAGCTTCTCCCTAGATTCCAACCAACAAGAAGGTGATCGACATGGCCTTCCGTATAAAGCTTCGAAAGGAGCCATACCGATGCTGGATTGAAAACTATTATTGTAGGAGAACTCTACAAGAGGTAGGTGATCCTCCCAACTACCACCAAAATCAAAAATACAAATACGGAGAAGATCTTCCAAGATACGATTCACCCGTTCAGCCTGTCCGTCAGACTGCAGATGATAAGCTATTCTAAAATTAAGCTTTGTTCCCAAAGCTGGCTGAAGACTCTGCCAAAAATGACTCATGAATAAAGGATCACGGTCACTCACAATAGAACTAGGAACACCGTGAAGTCTCATGATTTCCTTGATATACAACTTATCCAAATGCGAAGCAGTCCTATTAGACTTAATAGGAACAAAATGAGCAGACTTGGTGAGGCGATCAACAATAACCCAGATACTAGAATGGCCCAATCTCGAACGAGGTAGGTCATCAATGAAATCCATAGAAATCTGATCCCATTTCCACAATGGAATCTCTATAGGCTGAAGAAGACCCAAACGACGCTGATGTTTGGCCTTAACACGCTGACAAGTTATGCAATTACTCACATAACTCGCCACATCACGCTTCATGCCTTCCCAATAATAAAGATGGCGCGTATCGGCATACATCTTACTACTACCAGGATGAATGGTATACTTAGAACGGTGACAGTCATCAAGAATGTCATGCCTAAGTGCAAACTCAGAAGGCACAAAAAGACGGTTCTTCTTGCGAAGACACCCATGAGAATCACTGCTGAAATCCCGCAACACCTCATCATAGGATCTAGACTCACGAAGCTGAATAAGATGCAACAAATCAGGATCACGCCGCTGGGCATCGATAATACGATCCAATAAAATGGGTCGAGCTTCCAAACTAAATAATAGAATAGGCGAATCAGAAGATGAACCTCGATCACGAATTTCACAAAAAGATAGAGTCTCAAGAACATCCCATTCGGCAAGCATCACAGAAATAACAGCCGAATGTTTGCGACTAAGTGTATCAGCAACACGATTACCCTTACTAGGGGTATACTGGATATCAAAGTCATAGGAGGCAAGAAACTCGAGCCAACGCTGTTGTCTCATATTGAGTTCCTTTTGAGTGAACAAATACTTCAAGGATTTTATGATCGGTATAGAGAATAAAGTGCTCGCCCAATAAATAGTGTCGCCAAATCTTCAAGGCGAAGACAATGGCGGCTAACTCAAGATCATGAGTGGCATAGCGAACTTCATTCGGACGCAGTTTCCTAGAAGCATAAGCAACTACCCGATCCTTCTGCCTAAGAACAGCACCGAGACCACTACCACAAGCATCGGTGTAGACAACAAGATCATGATTCCCTTCGGGAACCACCAAAATAGGAGCATTAGTGAGAAGTTCATTTAATGACTGAAAGGAAGACTCACACTTGTCAGACCAAATATAACGAATGCCTTTTCGAGTAAGGATGGTGAGAGGAAGCACAGCACGGGGAAAATCCTTAATGAACCGACGGTAATAACCCGCCAATCCAAGGAAACTACGAATCTCATTCACATTCTCAGGCCTCTTCCAATACTGGATGGCTTTGACCTTTGAGGGATCGACAGAAATGCCATCGGAAGATACAACATGGCCTAAGAACTTAACCTTATTCTCCTAAAAAGGGCACTGGGAGAATTTGGCTCTAAGCTGATGATGATGGAGAGTACTCAAGACAATTCTCAAGTGATTAGCATGCTCAGCTTCAGACCTAGAATAAATAAGGATATCATCAATGAACACAAGGACGAACTTATCGAGATTTTCCCAGAATACTCGATTCATTAGATCGACAAAGAAAGCAGGAGCGTTTGTCAAACCGAACGGCATAACGAGCCACTCAAAAGAACCATAACGAGTGCGGAAAGCGATAAGAGGTATGCTATACTCCGCGACTCGTAACTGATGAAAACCCGTGGCAAGGTCGAGCTGAGAAAAGACCTTAGCACCACTCAATAGATCGAACATATCATCGATCCTAGGCAACGGATACCTATTCCTGATGGTTAACTCGTTAAGCTTGTGATAGTCAATGCAAAGCTTAAGAGTTCCATCGGACTTCCTCACGAAGACCACCGTGGATCCCTACGGAGAAAAATTGGACTAATCAACTGCTTGGACTCTAGCTCTAAAAGATGCTTCTTGAGTTCCTCATTTTCCTTTGTAGACGTCCTCGTGGGAGGACGACTAACTAGCTGCGCGTCGGGAATGAGATCAATGCGGAACTCAATTGCCCGCTTGGGTGGCAAACCCGAAACAGGCTCGAAAACATCAGAAAAGTCACAAGCAATAGGAATACGAGATATATCATCATCATCTCGAGAATCAAGAGAATGTAAAGCCATTTCGGAATTATCCACATTCCGAAGAACAAGTGATAGCTGAGTAAACGAATCCGGATGTCGAAGATATAAAATCCTCTCAGAACAAATAATCCTAGCATCATATCTCACTAGCCAGTTCATACCCAAAATCATATCAAATCCCAGACAAGAAATAACGTGCAGATTCACACGAAAGGAAAAACCACATAAAACAATCTCAACATCACAAAGCATGCTAAGGGTCGCGGATCACCCAATAGGATTCGCAATCCTTAAAGAAGTAACCAAACAAGAAACATCCAAAGATAAATCATCAACGAGCTTTTTCGATACGAAAGAATGTGAAGCACCCGTATCGAAAAGAACTCGAATACTACGGTCATGAAATAAAATAGAACCTTCCAAAATAGATGGAGATATACCTTTGGGCTGAGAAGGACCTTCAGAAGCCTTAGCAGCATAAAGCTTGCTAGACTTGGCACCATCCGGAACAGTAGGGCAAGTGGAAACATGATGTCCTTCCTTCTTGCAATAACGGCAGAAGAGAGGCTTGGAACAAAATCGAATCATATGATCAGGAGAACCACAATTGAAACACTTCCGAATGAAAGGTGTTCCAATAGATTGAGGCTGAGAACCAGAACCACCAGTCTTCTTCTTCTTGGAAGGAAAAGACCTGGACTTCTGAAATGGAAACTGCTTCGTGTTGGGGTTCTTGGAAACCTCAACATGATCATCACTATCACACTCCTTCTCGACGGTTTCAAGATGAAGTGCAGAATCTACCAACTCCTCAAAAGAAAGCTTAAGCTGGAGCAACAAAGACGTCTTAAGATATTTCTTAAGACCAGAAACAAACTTCAAATTCTTCTTATAAGAAGTGCTAATGAATTCAAGACCATACTTAGATAAAGCCTCGAATGATGCAACATACTCAAAAACAGAAGATTTCCCTTGCTTCAACTCAAGGAAGCGACGGGTCAATAAAACTTTTCAGATTCAGGAACGAACTTGAGTTCGAATCGTCCCCGAAACTGAATCCAAGAAAGAGTAGACTCATCAATTTCGGCTACAAGAAGCTCGTACCAATCAAGGGCACGCTCTTGTAATAAACTAGAAGTTACAAGAACTCTATCATGATCCGAAAGATCCATGCGAGAGAAAATACGCTCGCACGTTGGAAGCCAAGCTTGGACTTCAAGAACAGACTTGGATCCCTTAAACGGCTTTCCTCCAAGATGAGCAAAATCACTGCACTGATGTGCAAAGGCAGACTTAAGAGGTGGAGATACTCGAGGAGGAACTGGAGGCTGAGTGCTCCTAAACAATTCCAAAAACTGATCGGCAGACATATAAACGCCATCCGGATGTGAGCCACTGGATTGCCCAGCATCCGAACGTCGTCCCCTGCCTCTTCCAACCATACGCTGAAAGTTAGATAAGAACAAGATTATTCACAAGGTGGATGATTCAATATGGAATACTACGGAATTTAAATGCATTCCTAGACGTATTCCCACATTCTATCTACCACCAAGGCACAAATGAATTATAGAGGCACGATGGTTCAAGGGTTTGTATCACTTATACACTTTGAAGTACCGAAATATGTGCTTCTATTCTATGTTTATCATATTTTGTTTTGAACTCGGCTCTGATACCAAGCTGTATCGCCCCACCTCTATACCCACGCTAGCCAAGGACACTACAGGGTAATGCCATCAACTAACACGGAGAATAAGGCTGGTTAGGAGCGACCATCTATAGCCTTGCTCTAACTATCTATTGAATACATCAACAATAGTCATATCAAGCAGATCGACATATCCAGTGAATACTTAAAACAAAACCATAGGTGGTTGGAGGATCTATTAGAACAGAATATAACAACTCACATGTAATATACATCACAGAACAGTAGATCATCATATACACATATATTGATACATAACAGAGTATACAAACTGATACATGTCAAGTGCTATAGCAAACAACAATATACAGGCGAATCCAAAAGAATACATATCAGAGTTACAATAAAAAGGACTAAACAAAAAGCCATAACAAAAAGAAGCTAGCCAAGTAGTCCATGCGGAAGCAAAATAGGCTAAGTCTAAAAGCACCTAACCTGAAACATCTTGGTCTGACCCGAGTACAAATACACGGGTCCGTCTAGCTAAACAAATCAGTTAGATAAACTGAAAAACAATAACCTGCAAGGTCATAAAGTATAACAAATATCTCTAAAAGAGATAACACAATCATCTAACAAAAGACGAATCATAACAGAACAAGCCTCATATCATCGGCAACACAAATAAACAAAGGATATGGATATCCCAAAACAAGCCAAAAAGGCAATAACAAATACCAATGAAGGTAACACAAGTTCCACAAGGTAACTGCAATATATCGTGCGGCTCAAAAAGACCAACACCGAAGGGCGATACCTAGGGAATATACATATCAATGAAACATCAGAAAATTTGCACATGCTCAGTACTGTATAGACAAGGATCCATGAGCCCGAAGACTCCAAACCCAATATCACTCGAGCTGTGACGAATGACCAATTCCGAAAGCGATACAATCGGGCAACAAACCCGAAGGCACAAACCCGAAGGAAACATACCCGAAGGCAACATACCCGAAGGCACAAACCCGAAGGCACAAACCTGAAGGCAACATACCCGAAGGCAACATACCCGAAGGCAACATACCCGAAGGCAACAAACCTGAAGGAGATAGTCCGAAGACACTATCCCAAAGGCAACAAATCGTAGTGGTGAAGGTCCGGAGGCCCAGTACTGGACACCACTAACTGGCAGAATGTGTCATAACTCTCAAAAAAGGAATCCGCAAAGTGGTAACGTGAATCCCATAACCACTCGTTCGCACTAAACGGTTTACTATCCGTTAGTTAATTTCACACTCAAAGAAGTACAAAGTTTACCTCATCTCATCGGTAAACCAGACCAAAAGGCCAAAACGATCAATCGAATAGGGTGGGGATTAATCGAAAAGACAAACACATGGATTTATGGTCCGTGTTTTACGTAACCATTTAATCTCCCTTCCACTCCGCTCGAAGTGCGAAATTATGTGTGTGCGTTTTAAATAAGATTTATAAATTGGAGAAGCAAGCTTTTTAATACAATTTAAAAGATTATTTTAGAAAAACCCGTGGATGAAGTCAAAAAGGAATCATCAAGGTCAGATATGGATAAACAACTAATTGGAATCGACGTAGATCGATAAAAGTTGGAATCACAAACATATAGGCAAACTAGGCAAAACAGGGAAACAGGAGCAGGTCGGTTGACCGGACTCTGAGTTCGGTCGACCGAAATAGCCCAGAAATGTCTCGGCTACTGCTTCGGTCGCAGAGAGGTCGGTCGGCCGAACCTGATGTCCTGCATTTTTCTACCCTATTAATTGAAGTGCACACACACTCAATTCGCAAACGGACGAGCACGGACGCTAGGGGATTACGCCCATCGGCTACCCGGTCCTATTGGCTCCTCGATGCATCACCAAAAACATGTTCAAACATCAAAGTTAGGATCTTTAAAGATTTGAACCCAAAACACTAAAAATTGGGATATTCACCAATTCAATCCAAACCAAAAGCAAGTGCACATGAATAAGTGTTAGGAATTCATACCCAACAATCAAAGATAGTTATAGACAAAGATGTGAGATAAAAATCTCACCTTTTAACTCACAAACAAAGATGAGAAGCCCAATTGCAAAGAAAAGACCAACCACTCTCCACTTCAACTCTACTAGCTTCGATCTAAGATCAAAACAAGTATTTCCTAAGTTAGGTTTAGGAAACTTTCTGAAATTGAAGAAGAAAGGGTTGGAGAAGATGAAGAGGAGGCTTACCAATAGCTTCACTTTGATTTTGGAGCAAGAATTCAAGTTTGCAAGAAGAACTAGGGCTTGGAATTTCTAATTCTTCTTGCTTTCCCCCATTTTCAGTTTTAGCTTGAGTTTAGAAGTGAAAATGAGTGAATGGAAGGAGAGGGACCGAGTTAGGGTATTTAGTTAGCTAGTGGGCTGAACCCAAACCGAAAACCCAACTAGAAAAAGTAGCAAAATTCAACTTACTCCAAACATATCAAAGCTTATACTCAAAAAGATCGCAAACGCCATTTTGGACTCAATGGAAGTGGTTTTGAGCCCTAATTCGGTCGTTTGCAAAAAGTAACATTTCGGACCTAAATCCGACTAACGACGCTATATTTAAATATAACATTTAAATATATAATCGTTAAATATGCGGGTTGTTACAACACCTGTGTTGAATCCAGCTTGCATCTCGGGTTTGACCTTGTGTTGATATTGTGAATTAATTTGTATTGCACTTGAGTTGAACCCGACTTTTCATTTGGGTTTGACCTATGCTCACATGTCCCTGTAATTTAATCAAGTGTATATCAGTGTCCACGGCCTTGTGGCATGTACAGTGACACACTGTGCATGTCACAAGTTGTTCGTGTATGATGAATTCAAAAATTAAATGATGACGAACAACCCAAATAACTGAGGAAAATAATATTTTCAAAATTACATTTTATTTTACACTGCAAAAGTATTTCTTTTTCAATTTTATTGCGTCAGTATTTATTTTTGCAGATTGCTCAGATGTTGGATTCAGTCTGGAATAGAGTTGAAGAATAATACGAGTGAATGAGCGATATGTAGTGAGGTGCATTTGTAAAATAGAAATTATGACGTAATCGAAATTATATTGTCATTGAATTTGTATATATAGAGTGAGAGTTCAAATTTGTACTATTCAAAATTGTAATAAATATTTGTTTGAATAAAATATCCATTTGATTTTAAATACCGTGTTATTTATTTTATTCAACAAATATTTATTTAATTATGTGAAAAATGTAATAGTACATGAACAAATATATTTAAATGAATATATATGTTTATTATCATCGAACAAAAATCATATATTCGCATATTAAAAAATCTCCCTCTTTTGATGATAAAAAACATATATTTAAGTTTATGAATTTGTTAAATGTATTTGATCATTCAATTTGCTCCCCCTATTTGAATTCTCCCTCTCTACACAAAGCTCCCCCTTCATATATACATGTAAAAAAAATATGCAAATGAGTCTAGATTCAAATAGAAAATATTTGACCTTTTTTCCCAAAATCTTAACTTTTCTCTCCCCCTTTTGTTATCAGCAAAAGAGTAATAGTGTTAGAAAAATAGAGATAAAGTGATAGACATTAATACAACATTAAAACTCAATCGAATATAAATATTAAATTTCAATAAAAAATCAAACAAAAATCATAAATACTCTGTTTGACGCATATTCCACTTTAGAATGATAGGAATGATGTCATCATATAAAACCATATAGTTGTGTTTATTTGTGGTGTATTTATATCAGGAATTTGAATATCTACTAACCATGCATAACTGTTAGGACTTTTAAATGATATTAGTAGTATTCCAATTTTTTATATAAAAAACAAATTCAAGTATATTCTAACCACGCACAACCATGAGGACTTTTAAATGGGATTAGAATCAACTTATCTATTTAGTCAATCAATTTTGATATGTGTTCCATACATGCATAACCGTGAGGACTTTTAAATGAGCATGGAAGCACATAATCAAACATTCCAAGTAATTCACCCACGAGGACTTTTAAATGAGAGTGAATACTTTGGATTTTTTTTTAAAAATATATAAAGTGAAAAACGAATGATTTCCTGTTTAAAATATCACATGTTGACAAACTATGTTGAATTTTGATGAGTGATGGTCGTTAGAAATATGATAGAAATAGAGATGGTCATGGAATTTTTACCAACAAAAAGATTTTATAACTCTTGTTCAAATTTCTAAAGAAATTTACTAAATATACCGTCTCAAGTTATAATATATGATTAATATCAACACTCTTCACTTTTTCAATCACTATTTATCTTTTCGATAATTAGTAGGGAGTCAGATTAGTCAATGTAACCATTTAAGATCAAATCCAAAAATAATTATAAAATCAAATATTTTAAGACGACTAATCCGAAACAAGGTCAACAAAAAATATTTTCTGGAAGCGGTTTTTATAAGAAATTTTTTTGCTGTTTGAAAATTATTTGAAATGAAAAATATGCAGTTATTTTCTTTGAAAAACGACGCAGTTACTAAATGTCTCAACATAAATCATCCACTAGGAATTTTTCTATCAACTAGATTACCAGTGTAATCTGCATCTGAATTTCTTTTCACTCAAAATAATCATTAATTGAATGTCATAGACTAGACCATGAAGTGTGCAGCAAAATATCTTGAATTTGAATTGAAGCGATGTAAATAATCAAAAACTGTGAATATAGAGTCAGCCGTAAAATAACCAAATGTGTTATTAACCAATAAAACACATTTATTAATCCAAACTAATATATATGAGGTAGTTCAAAGACTCTATAGATTTTTATAGTGTTCTTGGCATAAGAATATAATCGGCCAACAATTTTGAATAAGTCAGAATTAAAATCAGCATTCATTTCTATATCAATAACTTGGCTGAATTAAATTCAGATTATGGTGCAGATTATCACATTTAATAAATCGTTCAAGATGAATATACCAATACCTGTTTTACCTTTACGGTAATTTTTCGTTGTTTCCCATTGTGATTCTGCCACCTTTATACTAGGCTAAGGAACTGTGATTTGTCGCTCATTGTGTTCTTGGAATAGCCAGAATCCAAGTAACACAGTTGTTGTTCCTTAGCCTGCCACCACACCTACTTGATAAAAGATTTTTGTAACCTATTTGTTTTTTAGGTCCAAGGTTGTTAGTGGCAGCAGATTTTAAAAAATAATTTTGTGGAGACCCAAAGCTATTTATATATGTTCCTTTTGGCACCCAGATTCGTTTAACTTTGAGTGATTTTATATTCCTTCCTTTTGGAGCCGAAATTGGAATTGTTTTCATGTATTTTTGGGTCTATACCAGTAAATGTTTTGAATGTGTCCAGTTTTTCTACAAATTGTGCACTCGGTTTTGACTTGATTAAATTTGCTTCTAACCAGTTCAGATTGATTATATCCAAGTCCTTGTCTAACTGTATTAACGGTTTGTTCTCCTAATAGCATATTCAACGATTTTTCACTTTTGGGAAATTTTTTTAAAGTTGTAGACAATTGTTGGACTTATGTTTTAAGAGATTCATTTTTGTTCAATAATTGAGTGCACTTTTTAATAGAATTCTCTCTTCTAAAATTTTCACTCTCTTTCAAAATCAAAATTTCATTTTCAAGTGATTTAATTTTAATTTCTAATTTTTTAATTTCTTCTTTAAATGTTGGATACTTATCACACTTAGGGATCCTACTTTGATAGTTTTTAACTAATTGGTCAAGTTGTTTATTTGATTCTATCAAAGTATCTCTTTGTGATTCAATTTTAGCGTATTTCTCCCTAAGTCTTTCATAACAACCATTTACTTCGAGGAAATATATAGGTAGTTGTGAGTGAGTGAGTTTTGATATCTCGCTTGGCTCATCATCATCGCTATCCATTATGTCACCTCGTAGGCACAGATCTGCTTTCTCACTCTTACTGATAGTGCTTTTATTATCATCATCACTTTTATTCCACGTGGTTGCAAAACTTCTCCTTTTTGATTTCTTTTCTTGGTCGTGTTGATTTTGAGGACAATCAGGCTTGATGTGTCTATGGTTATTGCACTTATAGCAGATGTCTCCCAATCTTCTGGGCTGTCTAGTGCTTTGATTACTTTGCTTTTCAATTATTGATTTAGAGCTCGATTTCCATATCTATGATTCCACTTTTTAAATCTCTTCATTAGTAGCGCCAAATCAGCTGCTTCGTCATCATCCTCGTCACTACTTCTTTTTACCAATCCTATTAAGCTCATTTCTTTAACTGAGTCGATTGAGGGGGATTTCTCATTGCTGTTGACTTTTGCACCATATATTGCACCAAAAGTATTCTAGATTTCCTGTGCATTTTCGCAATGAGAGATAAAGTTAAAATTATCTTGATTAATATAAGAATATAATATATGCATAGCAAGAGCATTAATTGAGATAATTTTCTCGTCTGTTATATCTCATCCATTTTCAATAATATCCCAACATTTAACATCAACAGATTTTAAATAAAATTCCATTTTTAATTTCCAATTCAAAAAATATGTTCCATCAAAAATAGAAGGAATAATATTGGACCAACCCACAGTAAAAGCATTATTAATAGAAGCCATTTTAAAATTCAAATTTGTAAAACAAAATTGGTCGTTGAAAAATCAAAATTTTAAAACAAAAATGGCTTTTGTACCTAGCTCCGATGTCACTTGTAGGATCGATTTCACGCTAGAGTAGGGATGAATAGGGTGATACTATTAACTATAAAAATTTATTGCGGAAGTTTATATAAAATAATCTCAACACAGATATATCAGAATTATAGCATCATAGATAATAGCAGAATAATAAATGCAAAAATAGAACAACACAAAATTTACCCAGCTTCGGCAAACCTTGCCTACGTGCTGCCCCCAAGGTTTCTACTAGAAATTAAGCAGTCAGACGCTTACACACGTAAACTCGCGACATCCGCTATCGACTAGCCTTAACTCTATGCTCAAAACCCTGCCATAACTCAGCCACTTAGTTGCAAATTCTTGAACTACACCACTACAGTTCGTCCCTTAGTCACACGACTAGAAATTACAATGTTTAAAAGAGAAATTAAAAACACTTTAAAACAATAAAATAAAAAAACCTAATTTTAATATACTTAGCCTAAATATAAAATCGGCCCAATGAAGAATTAAAGAGAGTTCCCCTTTTCTTTTCATTATATCGGCCGACTTCTTTTGTTTGTGATAATTCGTTGCTCGTCTTCGTTCCTCTTTTCCTTTGCTAAAAAATTAGGGCTTTTTGAAATTGAATGCGCCGCTTCAATTATTCATTCGAATTTATGATCTTGCGATGCATGCTTTGTCGAATAATCGTCCCTTCGATTTTGCATATGGCTGCTTCATTTTCGTCGAGTTCGGTTCAAAGAATCTGGTATGTAATTTATGATTTTTTGCTTTTCTTGTTAGCTTACTTGAACTCGATTAGTGATTTGAGTTATTGATATAATCTTATCTGTTATTGCTTGAACTCAAATAAATATTAACGATGATGTTTTAGGGTTTTATATAGGGTTCGAACCCCTTGATTTTCGTTCGTTCTGATAATTCCTTGGGCGTATGATTTTGATTGAATGTTGATGATGATGTCTGACTTTGTCAATTTCGTATATTTGGCTACTTGATAATCATGGTGTTGATCGATTTCGTGGCCACCACGGCTTGACTTAATTTGACGATGACTTTTTATTTGGTTTGTTTTTGACTTCGGCCACTGTCTTGCTCGATTTGAAATTCTTGCATTGACACAGTTTCTGATATAACATTGTTCCGTTCTGATATAACATTGTAATAAATATTTGTTTGAATAAAATATCTGTTTGAATTTAAATACCGTGTTATTTATTTTATTCAGAAAATATTTATTTAATTATGTGAAAAATATAATAGTACATTAACAAATACAGTTAATGAATATATATATATATATATGTTTACTATCATCAAACAAAAATCATATACTCACATATTCAACATGGAGCCCAAAATATTTACTTATGTGGTTGTTGGTTTTTGAGGCGCCTCGGTAAAGGTCGGTCGAGACCGGGGGATGGCATACTCATGACAGTGAGTTATCTAGTTACAGAGGTAACCCGGCCTTGTGTTGGAAGAGATCCGGTTAGGTTCTCGGGGCGTCCTTCTAGAGGCGTACCCATTCGGAAAGGAAGTTCCTTAGCCTTGACCATTTGTTGGGAATCCAATCACCCATTACGAGCCCTTTACTATTGCATTTGTATAACCTGTTACCTCAAGTGGTAGCTATAGTAGGCATAATATAATGATACCTATGCTGGCTAAGATTTATATTATACTTTCGAAATATTTTCCACACTATGCACTAATAATAATGTCAAAAGGATTTTCGCGTATCAAGCATGTTTGACTATCATAAGGAGAAATCTCCCCCAAGTGTGTGATTGCATTGTGTGTGTGCCAGGAGGCCTTATGGTAGTTTCATTTTCCAAAAGCATAAATGGATTTCTTTTCCTTTTCTTTTGTGCAAATACCCGTTTTAAGATCTCACACCAGTCCCATGACTGACCAGGAGTTTATTGTTCCCTTTCTAAACTCTAGGTGTTCATAATTTTCCACACGGGCAGCTTAGAGTCAGGTTATCAGTTGTCCTAGATCGAATTCAGGAAAATATGATATGGAGATCAGGTGACAAGCTGGATGGCGAGACGTATCACTTATATTATGTATTGTCCGCTGCATATGGTTGCTGCAAATTCAGTTTCCATTTAGTCAAGTTGTAATAACTGCCAGTGTTGTGTTTTGTTGTTGTAATGCTCTGATGATGTAATATATAAACTGATATAGTTCTTCTATTTAAAGATTATTCATTTATCTATTATATATTGTTTCGCTGTGAATGTGAGATTATGATATTGTTTCTGCTTTCTTCTTCTACCTTCTTCTTTAACTCTAACGGTTCGGTTTTTCAGCATTCGATTATTAGGCATTTGATACAGTGGACGTATTAATGTCGATTTTCGAAAGTCGAAAAATTGGGTCGTTAAACTCGTTCTTGGTAGGGTCGTCCGGCCTTGATGATGTGGTTCGGCCATGGAGGCGTGGATCGGTCGAGGACTGGAGAGGAAGTCATAAGTCGGTCGGCATAGGACGTCGCTCGGCATAGTACTTCACTCGGAATATGACGTTGCTCGGCATAGGACGTCGCTCGACATATGATGTCGCTCGGCATAGGACATCGCTCAGCCCATGACGTCGCTCGGCATAAGACATCGCTTGACATAGGACATCGCTCGGCATATGACGTCACTCAGCATAGGACATCGTTCGGCATATGATGTCGCTCGGTGGCCTCGTGTCCAAGTAGTTGTTGTTTCGGGTCAACTTCGTAGGATGTGGCTCGGCGTAGTTGGTTCAACAAGTGCGGCTCGGTGACTTGGTGGTGTGGATCGGCATAGGTCGGTCGGCACGACAGTGTGGGTCGGTCATAATGAAGGATATTGGCTCGGCTATGGACCTGATGGGCCCAGACTACTCAGGAAGCCCAGTAACTTGGGATTTGCCTATAAATACAGCATGTGGGGGTTCAGAAAAGGGATCTTCCTTTGGGCTCTCCTGCTTTCTAAGGCTAAGGTTACTCTACCATTTTGTAACTGTAATCGATTATTACCGCAATAAAAAGAAAACTTCTGGAGTGGACGTAGGCCAGAGTTAGCCGAACCACTATAAAATCTATTGTTCTTTACTTCTTTCATTTTAATTTTGACTGTTCTTCACATTATTACTCTCTACATATATTCTATCTATGAGATGTGACTCTGGTTGGGTGCTTTCGCTTGGATTTGGGAGTTAGTGACCAATTTTGTAGCTAACATTTTGGTGCTTTCACTAAGAAGGCAAGCACTCAGGAATTTTGGATCTAGGAACTTGGATTATAGAAAGCAATGGCTAGACCACCAACAAGGAAGCAAGTAGTGGAAAGGAACAATCAGGAAAGAAGTCAAGTTGGACTCTTCTAGTGATGGAGAGGATCATGCATCCATCTACATAACTCGGGACGAGATGTAGGTTATGATGAATTTTATGCAGGATCAGATGATGAAATGGCGAGAGTATGATGCAGGCTCTTCTTAGGCAATTTGGACAACTAGGAACTGCAGGTTCTCAAGTTCTTGGAACTGGACCAGAGGAACTCAACCAGCAGGCAAATGGAGTGATTCAGCAGAGGCAGCCCCCAATCAGCAAACAACTGTCAATCTGGATGGACCTAAACTCGAGGGCACACCACCAGGTAATGCTGGAACAATCCATGAAGGAATACCGGATGACGCTGCGCAGTCCGACGCCAACAGGAATACAGGAGTACGTGATGAGGAGTATGTGCTAGGATTCCCTCGTGGACTCGAGGGGAAGTTTGGAGACAACGCACGGAGGCCGTTACTTAATGAAAATGACATGTTACCGGACGTAATCAGACAGGGCAGTAATCGCAAGTCATGAGTCCCTTCGTCGAAGAACGATGGAAGGGACTCGAACAATATATAAAGTCCTCGGCCGGAGAGTCGAGGCCGGAGAACATAAAATTCCTCGATCGGAGAGTCGAGGCCGGAGAACATAAGTCCTAGACCGGAGAGTCGAGGTCGGAGAATATAAAGTTATAGGTCCCAGAGAGGTCCCAGATCTAGCTGTGGACCCGGCGAGGTCCCGTATATGGATTATAGGACCCGGCGAGGTCCCAGCTCTGGATGTGGACTCGGTGAGGTCCCAACTATGCATTTTTGGTTTTCTGGTTGGATTTGGATTGGATTTTTCTCTTGATTTTGGCTGAAAGGTCGTCGAGTATAGACTATGCTTGGCAAGGGTTTGGAGAGACCAACATTCGGCCTAGGACATAAACCTCATATCATCTATCACTTGTTATTTCAGGTCGTCGAGTATGGACTATGCTCGACAAGGGTCCCAAGCGACTAGGATTCGGCTTAGGACTTAAGCCAGGGCATTATTTAGCGTTCAGGGGCATTGAACCAAGATCACCATTGGTCTAAAACTTAGGTCGAGACATTGCTACATACAGGTCATCAAGTGTGGATTGTGCTTGGCAAGAACCCGGAAAGATTATGGATCTGGATATTGGCTGTGAACAGCTAAGGATTTGGGCATGGACCCGGAGTGGCCCTGGATTTGGATATCGACCCGGAGAGTTCATGGATTCGGTTATTGGTTATCGGATATGGATAGATTAGAGCTTGGCTATCGAATTCAGATTTGGTTTAGGATTTGGATCCGATGAGGTCTTGAATATGGATTTTGCTACTAGATTCAGAATCGGACATCGACTCGGAACAATCGCGGGAATGGATCAGGATGTGGCCATGGCACTCGGATAGGATGGCTTGGTAATGGATTGGATTATGAATCAAAAAGTATGGATGTGAATGACATACAAACTTCAAATATTGGATTTGTGGCTATTCAAAACACACCTTCCAATAGCAAGGCATGTTTTGGAGGGCAAATGTTAACCCGCCTTTTGGCAAGGCCGCGGACATGCGGATTTTACTAAGTCGACTTCTCAGTTATCGAGGATGGAATGTGATAGGTTTGATTCGACTTGATGGGTAGGTAATGCATCACGTTTGGAAGGTGGGTTGGCATAATGGTGTGGTTCGGCGTTGGTGATGTGGCTCGGTCTTGGTGGGGTCGTCTAGCCTTGATGATGTGGTTCGACCATGGAGGCATGGATCGGTCGAGGAGTGGAGAGAAAGTCATAGGTCGGTCGACATAGGGCGTCGCTCGACATAGGACTTCGCTTAGCATATGACGTCGCTCGGCATAGGACGTCGCTCGACATATGACGTCGCTCGGCATAGGACGTCGCTCGGCATATGACGTCGCTCGGCATATGGCGTCGCTTGGCATAGGACATCGCACGGCATATGACGCCGCTCGGCATAAGACATCGCTCGGCATATGACGTCACTCGGCAGCCTCGTGTCCAAGTAGTTGTTGTTTTGGGTCAACTTCGTAGGATGTGGCTCGACGTAGTTGGTTCGGAAAGTGCCCTCGGTGACTTGGTGGTGTGGATCGGCATACTAAAGTATGGAGTGGATCGGCATAGGTCGGTCGGCACGGCAGTTTGGGTCGATCATAATGAAGGATATTGGCTCGGCCATGGACCTGATGGGCCCAGACTACTGAGGAAGCCCGGTAACTCGGGATTTTCCTATAAATACAGCATGTGAGGGTTCAGAAAAGGGATCTTCCTTTGGGCTCTCTTGCTTTCGAAGGCTAAGGTTACTCTACCATTTTGTAACTGTAATCGATTTTTACAACAATAAAAAGGAAACTTCTAGAGTGGACGTAGGACAGAGTTAGCCGAACCACTATAAAATCTGTTGTTATTTGCTGCTTTCGTTTTAATTTTGACTGTTCTTCACATTATTACTCTCTACGTATATTCTATCTGTGAGCTGTGACTGTGATTGGGTGCTTTCGCTTGGATTTGGGTGTTAGTGCCCAATATTGTCACTAACAATCATTAAGCCTCATTTTGTCAAATCATTTGGTAAATTTGAATCTTTTTAAATTTTGGAATAATTCCAAATCAATTCACCTTTTACTTAGAAAAATATTTCCAAATCATTTATTAAATCTTAATCAAAATTTCTTAATTCAAAACTCGAAATTTTGATTGAGTTAAAACCATGTTATCTATGATGTTAATCCAAAACCAGTAAATACTAATTTAGAAGAATCTATATAAATCATCTAATTCTACTTGATATCAATTCTCATATTCAATAAGTACTATGGATGGAATAACGGTGAAATCACCTTTTAAATTCCATGAATATTATGAGTTCCCTCTTCGGGATTTAACACCGAGTACAAGAAGATTATCTCCACAAAATCCAAGTTATTTATATTTAGAAAATTATATCTATATACTTTGGAAATTTTGACCCGAGTAAACCAAATTTACTGCACCCTCCGTCGTGCTGGTCCGAATATCCAGGGAGAGCAGGAAACTGGTTTTCCAAACTTAAGCCTTGACACTATCTCTCTAACACCCATAGACGGTTAAGTTATTTGATCGACTCTAAATCGTTTAACATTTAACCATTTCATAAATCCTTAAAATCATATTTGAAATACTTATTAACCATTTGAAAACATTTACAAAAGATTTGAAAAAGAACGGTTACATTTAAAATTTTATTTCAAAGGTTACAATAAAGTGTTGCGGAAAGTGTTTTTTAAGCTATATTGATCGAAACGACTTTCTATCACTTGGAATTTTTTTTATTATTCAAATCACTTTGAAATTATTTTAAATGATTTATAATATTTATTCCACATTTTTAAACAATTTTAAAACATCATTTTCAAAGGTGTCCAGTTTTGGATCTCGAACTTCAAAACCGCGATTTTTCCAAAAACTTGTTTTTCTCATATTTCAAAATCTACTTATCGAAATCTTGATTTTCTTTTTTTTGAAAAACTATGGATATAATAATTTGGAAAATTCTTATGTTGAAGAATTCCGAGCTAAATTCCATTCTATTCACTCGTTTGACTTTTATGACGCGAAATCACGAACTATCGTTACACGACTCGCCTATTTTTGACTAAATTTCCAATTACCTTTCAAACTTCACTAGAACACTTTCAAATGTTTATAGAACATTTAAAAATAATTTTCAAACATTTATACCAATATTTTCCCATATTGAACACTTTTTCACTTTTAAATCATTTTATAATATTATATTATTATAATATTCATTTTCAACCTTTTTATATTTTCAAAACCATTAAGAGGCAAAATAAACTCCATATACATATTATGAATTCATTTCTATTGATTAATCTTTTTATTATGATTTCTCACAATTTATCACAACCAAGTTATCAACCATATCAGCATCCATATGATCAACCATATAATCAACCTAGTTATCTAACAAGCATTTAAATTTTATAATTTAAACTTTCATATAATAAATTTTCTAAATGTAAGTAAATCTAGTACTCACCATAAATCAGACCAAATCCTCCTACCAACATTCAAATCACCACAACACTTTATCCAAATCATTACTAAACTTCACTAATATATCACTAAATAACCCCACTTCTCTTTTAAGTGCTCGACCACCCTTTCCACCTCCTCTTTGCTCACGACTTGCTCCCCTACCCCTAAATACTCATGACCCAAGCTCTTATCTCCTCCAAACTCTCGGCCTTGACCCTACATCACCTCCCATGCTCACGCAATCACTCCTACCCCACCTCCTTGCTCACGGCCTAGGGCCACTAACGAGACGAGGATAAGGTTTAAGAAAAAGGAGAAGGAGAGTGTGTGTGTGCGTGTATTTTTTTCTTTTTGCAAATATTCCTCTTCATTATTTTATTTATATGGAGAATCCATTAGAGTTGAAGAGGAAGCTTAAGAAGAAGAGGAAAGGCTTAGAAAATTTATGAATGAATAAGAGAGTGGAGCTTGGTATTTATAGGCAAAGAAGATGAGATAAATATCTAGATATTTATATGAAACATCATATCACACTTATATATATATATAATTATGTTTAGTCGCATCACTTTCTTTTATATATATAATTATTATGTATGTTCACATTATTTTATTTTATATATATAATATAATTATTATGATAGTCACATCACTTTTATATATATATATAATTATTATGTCTAGTCACATCACTTTCTTTTGTATATATAATTATTATGTCTAGTCGCATCACTTTCTTATATATATAATTATTATGTCTAGTAACATCACTTTCTTATCCAAATTATTATAAGATAATTTATGTATTGTTATCCAGTTAATTAACTGTTATATATATATATGTATATATAGTGCACAAAGACAAATAATGTTCTCGACAACTTTCTGGTGTCGAAAGGTCAAAATTCCAGAAAACGATCTTCGGCCACATTTTCTGTTTTTTCATGAACTATTTAATTTGGTAAACAAATTTTCAAAACAATTTCACCATCATTATTAATTAATTAAAATGAGTTTATTTACATTATAAAACTTGTATATTGAATATATAAATTAATTAAATATTCACTAAACAGAACAGTGAAATTCTAGGTCGTTACGAATGAAGTTTCATTTTGTAGTGTGATTTTACACAGAAATATTGACTTAAGAATACCATTAAACTTTAATGTGGACACTTCAACTTCGATTGTAGTTAAATTATGCCCTTATGACCATCAATTGATAATAATTTGGTCTGAATTGAAGCACTGGGAGTGAAACATTATTCAACAGAGATATTTTGTCTCTTCGATATTATGAGGTTAATATCACGGTCAACTGTAGTTAACTCTAATTCAAAATCACTGTCCAAGCTATTACGGATAATAAAAATTGTTATTATTGGAAAAGGATTTTGTGTTTGGATTAATTAACTTGAATGTGAATATTATTGGAATTTCGACCAAAATCAAATTCTATAAGTCCAAAGATAATAAGTTTTAATGAAGAGAATTGGTGTAAATAATCGTTAATGATGGATAACGCTTAAATAGTAAAATTGGTTTTAATTGAAAAAACATGTAATTTATAAATTCAACCAAATTATCATGCCACTAGTTAAGATGACATATGAACATTAATATTCAAATTGTTCAATATTAATCACCGACAGAATTTACAACTTTAAATAACATAACCATAGATGAATACTCTGAAATACCACATGATTTAATTAATTTATAATGCCATAATTAATTATATTTATTAATATCTATGAAATATTAATTATTAAATTATGTTTTTCTTCAATGCCATTAGCATTTAATAAAGTGTGCATATAGAACTTATATATGTACTTATTGATAAATATTTAAATTGATTCAAATCAATTAATTCCTAAATGGGCATAGGATCTTTCAAAGGTCCAATAAGGCCATGTATATAGACAGCTATAAGTTATGTAGGAGAGGGATTTTAATCGTTAAGACAAGATTTGAAATGGCAAGAAAATAATGAGTTACAAAAAAGGGAAAATATCTCCTCATTTACCTCTTCTTAATACCACTTAAACTACTCAATACATAATTAGCTTTTGGTGTACTGTTTCTCCTATTCTGATCATGAGTTCTAGGATGGTATAACCAAATAATTTGTGGAGCAAGTCAAAATAAAAATCAAATAAAACAAAACCAAAGATAGCGCTTTAAACTGTTGTAATTTCTGGAAGTTGATTCAATTTGGTCGAGGAGTTATCCATTCATTTAAGGTGCAAATCATTGGCAACCTCTTTAGGAAATCTCTCAATTTCATTCTCATTTATATACATCATTGTGGTTATGTATATTAGATCCCATATATTTTATATCAAATTTATATGTGCATACGTTGTGTGATTTGATATAGGTACTCAAATTGATTTAGAAATAAAAAACATACAACATTATTGTAACAAACATTCTTCGACTATAATATTTTAAACAAATTAATAATAATATTTATCTATTAAAACTATTTTGAATTAGAAAAAACAATTTTATAACTTGTTAAATTCATATATATATATATATATATATTATATGTATTAAACTGTTTAATTTTCTATAAATATATATTTTTTCGATTTTATAATTTTCTTTACTATTTCCACATAGTAATAACTAATATATTTTTTAAAATTATTTTAGATATAAAAATGTGTTTATGTGCATGTATGTATGTTAAAAAACAAATATGTATGGATCTGAAAATTTAAATTCTTTTTATAAAATCCTTTCGGCTATACTAATTTTTTTAATACATAAATATTTCTAATAATAACAATTTACAAATTAATATAATTTTAAATTAAATGTATGTGCATGTATGTGTGTATTAAATAAGTTCCCGTATAATTTATAACAAATTTATATGTACCCATGCTGTCGAATTTAATATGTGTATTCAAATTTATTTACAATAAACACAATAATATTACTATAAAAAATATTTCTTGGCCATAATTTTTTGTTATTAAAACTTTTTTTAGCTAGTCAAAGCACTATTTTTTAAACTTCTAGATTTGATTTTGAATTTTAAATCAATATAAGATATTAAACCAAAATATTTTGAATCAGTCAAAATCGATTTTGGTTTCCTATGACTTAGAAGATATGCAAACATAGATTAGCTACAACAAAGGCATATACTTAAAGGTAGATGTCTGTGCTTTGGTGAGATATAGGGTTCTGAACTGATTTCTATAGGAAAGTGTTGGATTTTTCGGCTATGGAGACATACGATTTCTACATTATCAAGGCTAATGGGTACAGAATCGAAGAACTCCATTATCGTGGCCTCACGAAGTTTGAAATAGTGAAACCATCACATGCGAAAGACAAATGAAACACGTAAGGAAGTTTGCAACATGTTTCAAACCATACTACTTGTGAGTGCTTCAAGTTTGAAACCAGACGACAAATGCACTATGGAAGATGAAGGGACGTGATGGAGTGGTAGTTTGGAGAAATTTGAGAAGAAGGAACACGTGATGGAACATGTTATGATTAAGTGGTCACATTGGATAAATGGTGACACATGAAGTAATTACTTAAATAGCCACTTCAACAGAATGCAAAAGATATGAAATGGGTAAACATTTTTGGGCTTAAAAGATTTACCTATACACGAAGGGAAGACATGATATGGTATATAGAAGGATTCTATAGATTTCCATTTGAAGAGCGATATGATCAACGTTTGGAATTTTACGATGTAAAATGTGTTATTTCTTGCACTATGTAGGCCTGATATTGCTGGGCCAAGTTATATGATTATGACTTGTAATTGTATTAATAGTAAAAAAAGGAACCCATTTTCAATATATATAAATATATGTGTGTGTGTGTGTGTGTGTATTTATGTACGTATGTATGTATGTATGTATCTATGTTTATTCAAAAAGTGACACAACACCCCAAATCAATCAAAAACAAGTGAAAATAGATTATAAGCAAAAATGAATAGCAAGAATATGAATTTTTTTTATAGTGGCTCGACCTCAAATTAATGCATACATCCACTCTAATTTTGTTACTAGTGATTTAACAAGAATACAAATGAATTACAACATTTTAAATCTATAAAACAATGTAATTTCGGGTTCAACGGTAACTCATGAAGAAGTTCGATGTATGGAAAAGTGAGTGAAGAACAAGAGCTAAAGAGTGCCCCAAAAAGTCCTTTTCACGTTGCTCCAACACTTAAATTTACAAATGAAATCATCTACCAGAGTCACAAGATCGTGGAAGACTAGGTAAGAATTCAGATCCATGCTAATAGGAAGTAAAACTGGGTAGTTTGCACAATCAAAATCATGTCAGTATCAACCATAATCATGTCGGTACTGACTATAATTTGCTTGATGGTGGGCCACTTTTCCTTCATACTCATTAATATCTTCAAGTTTCTAAGCTTAGTTCGAAAATTTTTCTCCATCATATCATATCAGTACCGACATGATTTGGCTTATGCATGACTTGTCCTATGCCTGACTTGTCCATTTTTACAAAGTACTAGAGTAGTTCACCTACTTATTCAAAATTGGGTCCCCTAAAATCATTTCAGTATCGAGTTGATTATGGTCAGTACTGACCATATTTGAAGTGCTCCAAGTTCTTGTGCTCCATCATTCCATCATCCCAAGTAACCCCTTAAGTTCTTAATCCCTTTTGTCTTTGTCTCGAAGTCCAGATTCGATAGTGAAGTCACTCAGTTCAATTGGTTGATAACACTTATTCCTAAAGTATGCTTTCATGAAAAAAATGCTTTGCATCAAGACAAACGATACAATTCTAGCTACACAAGAGTCATTAGTCAACCAACCATCATCGTTGAAGAATCAAGCCTATTCCAAGAGTGTTCATTCATTGTTTTAAATAGTGGTTGTACCATTCCTTTCTTTGCAGTAAGTTAGAGTTATTAACTTTCTAGAAGCTTCATCATGCCTTAATTAGGTAGTCTTCATTTCATCTATTTCCTTTCTTTTTTATTTTCTTTTTTAATAAAATGATGACCAAAATGTGTCGATACAAACCATAATCATGTCGGTACCAACGTGATTTTTGTACCTTAATACATATATTTACATACGTACATACATACATACATGCACATACATATATGTATGTATTCTAGCACTTGGAAGTCTTTAATTCATTTCCCAACACACTTTATTTCTCCAAGCTTATGACTTTAGGTCAAAGATACAATTTTCATGCTATCGTGATCTTTTGGTCTCTATTATTAACAACACCACTAGGCTTAGCACTATCGCAGTCGAGATCCACCCCCGACAACGTCAATTTGTTACCAAACTATTCAAAACACCCCTCCCTTTTCCAGTTCTAGACTTCTTCACTTAGCTAGGTTTCCGACCTTGGATTTGACCTAGTTAGCATTGTTGCTGTCGACACCACTACCAAAAGCTCTAGATCATCGTCGTTGATCAAAAGTCGACCATAAATTGGAACTCACTTTGCATGGCTGAATTAAGAGTTTCACAAGGTTGAAACCAAGCCACCCTGGTTTGCACCCAAGTTTTCCAAAATATCCTTGCTTGGTGTTGGCTTCAAGTTCCTAAAGCCCTTGCTCTAAAAAAATAAAATCTAAGGTCAGCCTTTGATTTTACATATGTGGTAAATTTTCACATATAGAAGTGGCGTAATTAATTTTGCCATTTTTTTTACTAAATATGAATTAAAGGATCGATGTTGGTGAGATGGTTTTGAGGAAAGGACACATCAAACACATATTAGAGTCCAATTAGAATAAATGTGCCAACACTTTATGTGATGACCCACCCTTCTCGACCCTCGAAAATCGACAGGAAATAGTCCACAGTATAATATGCCGACGATCAAGTGCCGGAAAGGACAGATTGTTAAGGGAAAAGAAAGGAGATAGAAGGAAGAAGGAACTAAACAATATCAGAATCTCACACTCGCAGCGGAACAAAATATAATATATAATACCATCTCTTTACACAAAATGAAAACTATATCTGTTTATACAATATATCATCAGTGTATCACAAACAAACAACAATTACCAGTGTGAAAATTTCAAACGAGTGCAGCAGCGGATATAAACAAGTACAGATAATACATCCCGGACTCCAGCTACTCTCCTGCTCCATAACATCCTATCCTGAACATATAATACTCGGTCTGACTCGAGCATTACAATGAAATAACATCAGAGTCAGTCTGGAATACCAGCTAATAAAAATACGCCCAAATTGATTATTAAAGTTTCAAAAATCCTTTTGATAACAAAAGCATCTCGTAAGACCACGCCATAAATAAACATGTCGGGTTTTTACCTTACGATAGCTAAAACACTTTTTATAAAAATCCTCTGATATTATAACTGGGCATATATACAAATAATTATTAAAATAGCCTAAATTGTTACATTCATTAAATTCCAGCTCTTAGCCACAATCGTGGGTAATACAAACAAAACTCGTAAAAGGGTCGTAGGGAGAATGGATTTCCAACTAATGACTAGGCACTGGGGTACCACCTGTGACGGTACGTGGTCTAGATCACCGTACCGAGGACCACTCCCGATCCCCTGCAACACAAGGCCGGGACTACCGCTTACTGGATAATCCCGAGTAAGATAACCCCACGGTTGGGATCAGCAACCACACCACTAAGCCGAAATAAAAGGGACATCTAGACAGGGATGACCTCACCTTGAAATGGTGCTACCCACCTAGCCTTGCTGCATAACCTCTGATTTTCAGTCATTCCCGGTCGATGAGGCTAGAGTCTAAGCGTTACCTTTTAGAACGTTTCACTTAGAATGCCCATCGTCCACCCGACGATGTTCCGAAAGCATTCATCCATATAAGTCCGTCCCGGGTTCGAACGGAACCGAAGGCACTACTCCTACTACATCCATTTTGGAAATATCCCTAGAATTAGTAGCGACTAGCCCTTAAACTTCATTGCTCCGTCTTCGACTCCGAACTCGTTTTCCCACGAAAACGTACAAACCGGATCGAAGTGGTTTTCGAGAAATTAATCCCGATCTTGGTCTCTTCGAAACGATCAACGCATTGGCCAATATTAATAGTCGGTGATTTAACTATCAATTAACATCCATAAGCATCCATCGCACAATAAATAATTTCCCATATTATTTATTTTCCTCAAAAATATCTTTGCAAGATATATTTCCATTTTCAAATTTTTTTGAAACAGTTTTCAAACCCAACTCTTTTCAAGGAGTAAATTCCCAAATCTTACTTCCTCTGAAACATCCAAGTACCGATACTTAAGATTTAAAATAATTTAAATTCTTTTTTTATGAAAATACTTTAAAATATTTATATTAAAACTACTTACATACTTAATTTAAAATATTTCGAAATAAGCTGCTTTATAAAATATAAACTATTTTCTTCAAAATAAAAATTAAGTCATACTAAATTTTAAAATAAAGTTATGAAATCTTATATAAGTTTTCAAATAAAACTTTAATTAATTATCTTTAAAATAAAACCATTTTATAAAGTATAAATATTAATAATATTCTTTAAAACATAATACTAATTACCCCTTTAAAATAATTACTTCTATAACTAGTTTGATAAATGTTCATTTTTAAAATTCTTACAACTTAAATAATTTGTTGAAACCATTCTTTAATACAAGTTCAAAACTTCCGACTTTTTCAAAAATCTGCTTTAAAAACGTACTTAGCTTTTCAGGGAAATACACTTCCATTTTAGGATAACCCAAAAGAATTCTTTTTTTAAATCCTACACGATTTACCCCAATTCAATTTTTACGTTCATCCCATAAATTCCTTTCCATACTTTAAAAATAAACTCCTTTTATTTTTAAACACATTGCTATTTCCTGGGAATCACTTTCAAAATTTACTTAAAGTATTTAAAATATGATTACTAAATTCCTTTATTCAAATTGAACTGTTGAAAATCTATAAAAGTTCCTCAAGTAATTTAATTAAAAATTTTCTTTTTATATGAGATTATTATCAAATGATCATATTTAATTCCCTTTAGAAACATAATTCTAAATTACCTTTTTAATAATTAAATACCATAATTACTTAAACAAATATTTACTTCCACTAAAAAAACAATTGAAATAATAATAATTTTCTAAAATATTTTAAAAACACCTTTACAAAACTTTTCAATCTATACTTCGAAACTCTTCCATTGAAACATGCTTAATTCCAGGGAAAAATACACTTCCCATCCTTTGAAAATATATCTCGCTATTATTTTTAAAACAATCCACATTTCAAAACACTTCAAATTTCAACAAATTTTCTTGAATTTAGTTCCCCTGCATTCATTACTCAAAATTTCCCATTTCTTTTCTCTTTTAATTCCAAATTATTTTTATTTTTATTTTAAAATCTTAAATTATACTTATCCAATCATAACACAGCACAATTTAATTTCCAAGATCAATCTATCATAGGATATTAACAAAATATATCGCATGATATAAATAAAATTTCTATTTGTGAAGAATCCAGTTGGATCCCTCCAACCTGTTTTTCCCTGCATCCACAGATATTAGCACAACAAATAAATATCAATCCAGACTGATATTAATATTCATATTCAACCAATCACACAATTATTTAAACATTAACTATTTAAATTAACTGGTATCCAGATGTGAGTGAGATTAACTCCACCTGGAATTTTCGACCAGCGTTCAAATTTAGGTTAAATCGACGTTCAAATTTAAATTAAATCGAACGGCTTTCGATTTAACTTAAATTTTTACTTGCTCAGAATGATCCAAGAATTGCTCCACTGCGTAGTACTCGTAGCTGCAATCCCGTCGTCGCCAGTTTCATCGAATTCTGATAAAGTATGCAAAAGATATGGTTGTTTAAAGTTTGAATATATATACAATTGAACAAATTTCCTTTTATTTTACAAACCGAAATCGTGGCCGTTCGTTTCTGTAAAGGCCTGAAAATCCGTACTCCTTTGAGCTGGCAACATTCCACAACAACCCAGCGAAAGAGGAACAAACTTACGAGTCTTTAAGGTTAAAGAAAAAGAAAGAGGTAGAAGAAGAGAGAAAAAAGATAGAACAGAACAGAAACAATATCAGAATCTCACAATCGCAGCGGAACAACGTATAATAGATAAATGAATAATCTTTAAACAAAGAACTATATCAGTTATTTCATTACATCACATTATATTACATTACATCATCAGAGTGTACAACAACTAACAACAACAAACAGCGGAAAAGAAATACTATATACTAGTGAATACGCCATGCCATCAAGCTTGCCTCCAGCAACTACTGAATTCCAGAATATCCTGATAAACCTGACTCTTGACTGCCCGTGTGGAAATTGGTGGGCACCCAGAGTTTAGGAAGGAAAACAATAAACTCCAAGTCAGTCATGTGACTGGTGTGAGAACTCAAAACTGTTTATCTTTAAAATAAAGAACATGATAGTTTTAAAATAGATTCGCAATGCTTTTTAGAAAATAAGACTACCATAAGGCCTCCCGCACACACACGCAATGCAAACGCAGAATCAGAGGAGATTTCTCCTTATGATAGTCAAAGATGCTTGATACGCATTAAGAAGAAACATTTTATATTATTACTAGTGCATAGTGTAGAAAAAATCATTTCGAAAATAAAGATATAAATCTTAGCCAGCATAGGCATTTCGCACTTATGCCTACTATAGCTACCATCCAAATATTGGTGACCACCATAAGTGAATGATAGGTTCTACAACTAAAACCGTACAAGATCGTATTGTTTCTTTGGATTTCCAACAAATGGTCAGGCCAAGGAACTTTCCATTTCCACATGGGTACGCCTCTGGAAAGACGACCCGAGAACCAAACCGGATCTCTGCCAACACAAGGCCGGGTTACCCCTAACTGGGTAACTACTGACACGAATATGTCATCCCCCGATCGTAACCGATCTATCCGAGGATCCTCGATTTCCAACAACCACAAAGCAATATATTTGCAGCAACAACATAGGTTAAGTATCTGGGCTCCATACCATGATACTGCCTCTATCCAGAAGGAATGACATACACTAAAGGGGCACTACCCCCTAATAACCTTGCTACATCCTTCCTGTTTTGACCATTTCCGGGCTGTGAGGTCCGACGAAGTCTCGTCCACAAAGCCACGCTTTATACAAAAGCTGTGCTTTGGGTCAACAAATGATCAAAGTAATGATCACCAGGATAAATGATCAAACAAATGATCATATCACAAATGATCAAACAATGATCATCCCACAGCAACATTCAGCATGCCACACTACCAAATTGGGAGTATATCACTAATAACCTTCAACTACATAACCTCTAAGCTCGTACGTCTCAGAGAAGGGTGTTAAGCTAAGAGAATAAATTCTCCACCACCAACAGAAATATATTTGAAAGAAATAAGCCTTATATCTCAATTTGTAATGTCAGACATACAATCCATACAAGTCTGTTCCGGGCTCGAACAGAACCGAAGGCACTTACAAAGAAGTCCTTGCATTCCGGATAATTTCTAATCACGTCCGGACTTCCCGTCACTATGGGTGATAAAACCTCTATATCGGAGATCAGCCGATGCAGAGCAACTCAACGGCGGTCTTTAACACCGGTCATCAAATGCAATCCATTACGACGTATCACATATTCGGAATGGGTTATACGACCCCAAGGTCCTTTCCCGGCTAACCCGAATAGTGAGCGCTTATTCAAAAATAAGCGTGGCATTCAAATTCAAGCAATCACAATAAACACCTATTTAAAGGTAAAAATTGATAGCCGGATTATTTAACTATCAATAGGCATGATCAACATCACCAGATTCCAAATAATTTTCCAAATTATTTGTTTTCCAAAATATATTTACAAGATATATATATTTTCCACACTTCAACATTTGAAAACTAATTTTCAAATCACTTTTCACCTTTACCACTTTTGAAAACAAATTTCAATCATTTTCCTTATTCGAAATACTTTCATTTCAACATGGTTCATTTAAACCAATTAAATAAATCCTTACCAATTTACTTTATATTTACGTTCCAAATCCGTAAATTAATTCCCACACTTTAAAAATAAATCGACGTTTACTTTTAAACAAATTCCCCTTTTCATTTATAAATTCCATAGTGAATTTACATTCCAAAATATTTATGAATATACAATTCCCAAATCGATTTCTAATATTCATTTTCAATTTGTCTTCAAAAAGATAAATTCTCAAAACGTTTCATTTCACATTGGAAAAACATTTCCATACTTATCTATTAATAAGTAATTCACAAATCAATTTATTTTCAATACTTAGAAAATATTCAATATACTTAATATCGAAATTAAATATACATTTCATTCTTTAAGGAAAACATTCACTTAAACACATTTATTTGAGTCAAAACGAATGTTGCGTAAAACGCCGTTACGACGACCCAAAATCACTAGTATAGGGATTCAAAATTAAAATAGATATATAAATCCCAATACTATACAAAATATTTCCTTTTGGAAACCATTTACTATAACAACAGTGTTATAGTCCACCATTTCCTTATTTCTCGAAAACGTCTATTTCAACAATGAATGTTGAAATCTATGTATTCGATTTATAATACATTTTAAAACATCGTTAAAATGATGAACTTCATTTTATAATATTCATTTTCCCAAGCATATCCATTTTATTTGATAATATATTCACCATCCAAAATCGTGAACATACTTCCTTAACCAATTTCAACTTTCAATTTATCAAATTCCATTGATTTCGAATTTATAAACAATGTCTATAAATTCCATTTCTATTTATAAGCTTCGATTTATAAATCTCCTTTATTAATCCAATTTAATTTATATAACTCAATTATATACCAAAAGTCCATATTATAAGTTAAATGCTTATAATCCATTTATTTACAAAATCGTTCTTTTAAAACTTCACAAATTATAAATCTTAACTTATAAGATTTCATTTATAACCCTATTTTCAACATTAATAGAACTCCTTTTAAAATTCTATTATTTCGATTTATAAAATATATATTTTATAAATCTCAACTATAAACCATTTTTGCTTCATCAAAGATTTCAATTTAAATGCAAAAATCCGATTTATAAGTTAATTCCTTAAAATCTTTTGTCTTACAACATCTATTCATTTTATAACTTCACAATTCATAAATCTATAAATTTTCATTCACTTATGAATCCATTTATACTTCATTTTAACACTTATAAAAAATTGTTTTATAATTCCAATATTTTTAATTTTAAAATATCAAATTTATACATCTTTCATATAACCCGTTTTAAAATAATTCAAAAATCCCAATTTAACCATTTTATAAATTTATTAACTACTTATCTCAAATATCACCTTTTGGTTATATTTCACAAAAATCTTAATTTTTATAACATAAAAATTTATAACGTTTTAATTATTTAAAATGAATCAATTCAAAAATTTAATAAAACGTATACTTTCAAAAATCACTTTAAAAATTCTTTTAAAAACCAAAACCATTACTTTAAACTTCAAAAATGGATCCGATGATGCAGCAGCACCAAATAGTCAATCACGACATTCAAATATCATATATCGATATGATAATCAACAAATATCACAATATCTGTAAATAAATCAACACAGTTGAGGAATCCAGTTGGATCACTCCAACTTGTTTCCCTGCATCCAAAGATGTTAGCACAATACCAATTCCGTTCCAGTACGGAATTATCGCGGTATATAGGATTTATAAATTATTATTCGCTTAATAGGCGGCGCAACAGGGTCTCATCCGCTATATAATGCGGGAAAATGAATTCCAAGTACATATATAATACCAATTTCACTATACGGTGAAATATTCGCGGTATATGTTTTTAATAAATAACCTCCGCTTACTAACGGCGCATAATGTCTATTTTAACAATCAATAGATAACGATCATCATTCAGGCATACAATCAACAATTTTAAATCTAACTATTTAAAATTTAAATCGAAACAATTCGATTGAGTGAGAAGTTCTCACCTTGAATTCAATTCCGTTCCAGCGTTTTATTTCGAATAAAATTAAACACGCATTTAATTTTATCCGAAATTCTCACCAGCTCTAAATGACTCCAATCCAGTTCCATTTCGAAGAGCTCGTTGAAATGATTCTAACGCAAAAAGTTTCGTCGAATTCCAACCTCGTACGAACAAGTTATGACATTTTGAAGTTCACACGATTTATAAAACAATTAAATTTACAATTCTTTTTTTAATTTTAAACCTACCCACCATCACAACCGTCCATTCCTTGCTTCCACTCATCAGGCCGTGTTTCCATCTTCCTCCTTCTTTTACATGAAAAAAAATCACGTTCATGAGCCCATTCACGTTCGAATTAGGGTTGAATGCCGCTCCACGTACAAACGTCGATAGCTCATCAAACCACCACCATTCGAACGCCATCGCCAAGAGCTACCCACGGCTTGAATCCCATAGAGCTCGGTCCCCCATGGCCTAGAAAAACATGCACAAAGTCGCGGCCTTCATCTCTATTTTGCCGCTAATCCGTAACTCCATTTACGATCTCAGCCGTTGAATCACAAGATCTCGTTGAGCTCTTCATTTTTGCAGTTGAAGTCGAAGTCTATCGGGGAGTGGATGAGGAGACAATCGAGGAGAAAGAAGGCACATTTGTGGCCATTGAAAATAAACATGGCGGCTGGGTAAAGGAGATGAAACCCTAATTTAGTTGTTTGCAAATGTGAATGTAGGGGGCCATTTATAGAAATTTACGCAAACATTATTCATCTCGGATTTTCCGAACTCCAAACGAAGCGTGCCGGTTGGCGTTTCTAGGGTTTACCCCGCGTTCCGAACACAATGGAACGTGTTTCGGAGGCTAATTCCATCGTATGTGCGAGTTACGGCAATAAATGATCGATTTCAAATTAAATCGATTTAAACTAATTTCTATGCATTTTGGCTTGCCTCGGACAAACGGTAAATCTGATTGACACGAAATTTGAAACCTTACAATAATATGACATTACGGATCCGATGAAACTGGTTTTGACGAAATTCGAGACTGTTTGAAAAATGGCTATTTTAACCCGCCAAATTAATATTAAAACAATTTCCATGCGTTTCGAGCTGCCATGGTCAAATGAAAACTCCAATTGCTACGAAAATTGAAATCCGATAATAACAAACTATTACGGATCCAATGAAACTAGTTTCGTCCAATTCTGAGACTGTTTGAGAAATGGCTAATTTTCAGTCGATAATTAAATATTAAAATATTCAATTTTCACAAATAAACTCTAAATTCCATTTTAAAAGTCCCATAACATCATTATAACTTCAACATGATTAAATAAAATTTTACAATTTAATTTTAATCATATTTAACCCGATTTTCAATTATTTCTGTAATTTCAACTATTAAATAATCGATTTAATTATCCAATTAAATTCAATATTTGAAATAAAATTTTATTTGACTGTTAAATTTCACTTATTAATATTTAAAATCAATTAAATATTCGAATTTTAATTAATAGAAATTCTGGGTCGTTACAATCTTCCCCCCTTAAAAGAAATTCATCCTCGAAATTACCAAGTAAGAAAAAATTACAGAATCCATTAACTTTCGAAAACAAATCGTTCAAATTAGATTTTACAAATCTCTTAAGTGTTGAACTTTTCCAAAATTCATAGTTAAACTTCTCACAAAATCTTTACTAAGTTTCCAAATCCATATATAGTTATCTTTTCAAAACCAACTATATCGTTTAACTTTTAACTTCAAATCAAAACTTAGTTTTCAAAAAATTTCAATTTTCTCAAAATTTTTCTAACACCTTAAACTTTCGAAAAAATTCGCCAGAGTCTCCTTTGCGCGGCTCGATCCGAAAAAAATGACAGTATATATATCACAAATATACATCTCATCAAGTGATGAGGGATCCCGTAGGGAAAAAGTGTAAAAGTACGGTATTTAATTCGAGATATGTACCTTATATTTTATTAGCGAGCATATACGGCTAATATAGCGCGAAAGCGAGCTCCAAATGCGAAGCAAGCGAAATCCGCACCTACTAAACACTCAACAAACAATGAGAAACATGTATATATGAAAATAATATCAATATACAACATATAGTAACATAACAACTACATAATATAGCAAATGCAACTAAAGCAACAAATGCAACCACCAAATCAATATAAATTCACTTCTCATTAATATTCAAGGAATTGGTTTTCCAATTTAAATCACATTTGATTCATTAACATTGGATTTACTAACATTCATTCATATTCAATTTTAATTAGTTTGCACTCACTAATTTTCATTCAAGTTGGTTCACTTCCAAATCAAATTCAATTCTATTCAAGTTCATTTTCTTCCAAGTTGGATTCAATTACTTTAGCTTCTAATTTCGCTAATTCAATTTCATTAACACTTAATGAATTTATATACAATCAATTAATAACCATATAACAACCAATGTACACTTTGGTCCAACACTTTTAATTCCAATTGGTTTATATTAAATTGACTTCCATTCAATTTATTCAATTTACCAACTTCATTAGCTTCTAATGAATTAACACTTTCATTCTTTATTCCATATCAATTTTTCACATTCAATTGATTAACATTCTGTAACGACCCAGGATTTTTAGTAATTAAAATTCGAATATCTAATTAATTTTAAATATTAATAAGTGAATTTATAAGTCGAATAAATTTTATTTCGAATAATTGGATTTAATTGGATAATTAAATCGATAATTTAATATGTTAAATTATGGAAATAATTGAAAATTGGGTTAAATATGATTGAAAATGATTTGTAAAATTTTATTTTATCATATTGAAGTTAGAACGATATTTTAGAACTTTTAAAATCGAATTAAAAGTTAATTTGTGAAAATTGAATATTTTAATATTTAATCGACTAGTGAAATTAGTCAATTTTTGAACAGTCTCAGAATTGGACGAAACCAGTTCCATTAGATCCGTAATAGTTTGTTATTACCGGGTTTCAATTTTCGTAGCAATCGGAGTTATCGTTTGATCGTGGCAGCTCAAAACACATCGAATTGTTTTTAATATTAATTTGGCGAGTTAAAATAGCCATTTTTCAAAAAGTCTCGGATTTCGACGAAACCAGTTTCATCGGATCCGTAATGTGATATTATTGTATGGTTTCAAATTTCGTGTCAATTGGATTTACCATTTGTCCGGTACAAATTAAAACGCCTAGAAAATCGTTTAAATCGGTTTAATTTAAATTGAACGTTTATTGCCATAACTCGCACAGATGTCCGAATTAGCTTTCGAAACCTGTTCCATTGTGTCCGGAACGCGGGATAAACCCTAGGAACGTCGATCACGGCGCGTAAATCGGAGTTCGGAATTTCCGGAATGAATAGTGTTCGTTCGGTTCCCTATAAATACCCCCATAATTCTATAAAAAAAAAGAAAAGAAATTGAAACCCTAGCCGCCTCTTATGCAATGAACGGCCAGAAAGTGTCGAATTTCATTCATCAATTCCTTGCAATCCATTCACTTATAGCAAATTTGTTCAACTACAAAAACGTTAAGCATTTCGAGATCTTCGATTTCATACGGTTGTGATTGGATAATTCGCAACGTGGAGGAACTTATGGAGGCCGAAAGTGCTTGCGTGCGCACGCGTTTCTACGCGCAAGGGGGGAGCCGCGTACGTGCGGTCGACCGGCATTGGTGCGTGGTGGAAGGGGCTTTGATGTGGAGGTGTTTGATTTGCCTCAGGTGGTCGGTGAATGGAGTTAGGGGTGGTCAAAGCTTTGGAGGCATGGGTTTGGTTGCGTTCGAGAGTAGCCTGGGAGGAAGAAGATGTTGCACGGCCAAGATGCAGGGGGGGGTTGGATCCTACGGCTGTAGTTGATTTAGGTTTAAAATTTTAATTAAAGTTGTAAATAAATTATAGTTTAATTCGTGTAAACTTCATAAATTCATATCTTTTTCATACGAGGTCGAAAACACGCGAAACCAGTTGCTTTGGAATCGTATGAACGAGCACTACGTTATGGAATTGGATTGGAGTCGTTTGGAGTTAGTGAGAATTTCGGGTAAAATTAAACGTCCGTTTAATTTTATTTGAAATAAATCGCCAAAACGAAATTGAAATCAAGGTGAGAACTTCTCACTCAATCGAATCAGTTTCGATTTTTATTTTAAATAGTTAGATTTAAAATATTTGAATGCATGTTTGAATGATGATTGTTATCTATTAATTGTTAAACTAGACATTATGCGCCGTCAGTAAGCGGATGTTATTTATTAAAAACATATACCGCGAATATTTCATAAACAGTGAAATTGGTATTATATATGATAGCAATATATATATATATATATATTGGCATATATATATATTGCAGTTATTGATTTCCCGCATTTGTATAGCGGATGAGACCCTATTGCGCCGTCTATTAGGCGGATAATATTTTAAATCCCATATACCGCGATAATTCCGTACTGGAGCGGAATTGGTATTGTGCTAATGTTTGTGGATGCAGAAAAACAGGTTGGAGGGATCCAACTGGATTCCTCAACAGTATTTATTTGAATTCAGATATTTTGATATTTGATGGATTATCATATCGATATATGATGTCGTTGTTGTCGTGATTGACTATTTGGTATGTAGCATCATTGGACCAAATTTTGGAATTTTAAAAAAGGATTTCAAAGTGATTTTTGAAAGTATACGTTTATAAAATATTTTTGGGAATTTATCCATTTTAAATAAATAAACGTATAATTTTTAATGTTATAAAAATTATGATTTTTGAGAAATATAGTTAAAGGTTGATTTTTGAAAATATGAGGCTAATGATATTATAAAATAGTTTAATCGGGATTTTTGAAATTATTATAAAGAGTTGAAAATATAAGATTTATAAAATTTAATTATTTTATGAATCAAAATGATGAAATTATAAAGGAGATTAAAAATGTTTTAAAAGAATAATATAAATTGATTTTATAAAGGATTTATAAATTGATATTTATAAATGAAAATATTTGAATTATAAAACGAGTTTTTATAAGTGTTTGAATGAAGTGAAAATGGATTGCATAAGTGAATGGAATTTATAGAATTATAAATGGTGAAGTTATAAGTGAAATTTATAAATAATAAGATTTATAAATTTTGTGAAGTTATTAAAGAATGGTTTTGGATAAATAATTGAATCTTATAAGTTATAAGATTTATAATTATGAAGTTCAAAGGAACGATTTTTGCAAACAAATAAATTATAAGTATTTCACTTATAATATGAACTTTTAGTATATCATTGAGATATGAATTGAGATAGGTTAATAAAGGAATTTATAAAGGAAGTTATGGTAAAATAAATAGAAATGTAATTTATAAACGTCGTTTTATAAATCCGCAAACGACTTATTTTGATAAGTAAATTGTTGAAACCTATTTATGGAGTTATATTCACGTTTTAGACAGTGAATAATCCTTTGAAATAAAATGAATAGAAATGATGAAATTTGTTAACGTAGTATATTCACGTTTTTGAATAGTGAATAATATGTTAAAGAAATTGTTTTGAATGTGATGTTTTAAATAGAATTTAAAACGATCTAACGATGTTTTAAAAATGTGTTGAGATTCGAAACCATAGATTTCAACATTCATTGTTGAAATAAACGTTTTCGAGAAATAAAAGGAAATGGTGGACTATAGCACTATTGTTATAGTAAATGATTTCCGAAAGGAAATGTTTTGTATAGTATTGGGATTTATATATCTATTTTAATTTCGAATCCCTATACTAGTGATTTTGGGTTGTTGTAACGATGTTTTACGCAACATTCGTTTTGGCCCAAATAAATATGTTTAAAAGAACGATTTCCTTAAAGAATGAAATATATACTTAATCTCGATTTAAGTATATTGAATATTTTCCAAGTGTTGAAAATAGATGGATTTGAGAATTACTTAATAAGTAAGTATGGAAATGTTTTCCAATATAAAGTGAATATTTTGAGAATTTATCTTTTTGAAGATAAATTGAAATGAATAATTGAAATCGTATATGCATAGATATTTTAGAATATAAATTCACTATGGAATTTATAAAAGAAAGTGGAATTTGTTTAAAAATAAATATTGATTTATTTTTGAAGTGTGAAAATTATATATCTTGTAAAGATATGATTTTTGGAAAATAAATAATTTGGAAAATTATTTGGAATCTGGTGATGTGTGCATATCCATTGATAGTTCAATAACCGACTATCAATATTTACCTTTGAAAGGTATTTGTTGTGATTTGTTTGAATTTGAATGCTACACTTATTTTTAAATTATTGCGCTCGTTATTCGGATTACCCATTCCGAATAGTGATACGACATAATGGATAGCATTGATGACCGGTGTTGAAGACCGGATATTGGTGAGAGCGATAGGATGACCTATCGATTGTCTCTGCACTGAGTTGCAACGGTATAGAGACTCCCTAAGTGATGGGAAATCCGATCAGGATTGTGGATATCCGGATTGCAAGGACTTCTTTGTAAGTGCCTTCGGTTTTGTTCGAGCCCGGAACAGACTTGTATGGATTGTACGTCTGACGTTACAGATTGAGATATAAAGCAGAATTCTTTCAAATATATTTCTGTTGGTGGCGGAGGATTTATTCTTTTAGCTTAACACCCTTCTCTGAGACGTACGAGCTCAGAGGTTATGTAGTTGAAGGTTATCAGCGATATATTCCCAATTTGGTAATGTGACATGCTGAGTGTTGCTGTGAAATGATCATTGTGTTGATTATTTGTGATAGGATCATTTATTTGATCGTCTATCTTGGTGATCGTTTCTATGATCATTTGTTGACCCAAAGCATGGCTTTTGTATAAAGTATGTTTTTGTGGACGTGACTTCGTCGAGCCTCACACCTCGGGAATGGTCAAAACAGGAAAGATGCTGCAAGGTTATGAGGGGTAGCGCCCTTTAGGGTATGTGCATTTCCTTCTGGAAAAGGGTGGTATCATGGTATGGAGCCCAAATACATACTCATGTTGAAAACACTTTATGATTGTGTGAATTGATTGCGAGCGCTCGGTTAAAGGTCCCAAAGGACCGGGGGATGGCATATTCGGTCAGTTGTTACTCAGTTAGGGGTAACCCGGCCTTGTGTTGGTAGAGATCCGGTTTGGTTCTCAGGGATGTCCTTCCAGAGGCATTCTCATGTGGCAATGGGAAGTTCCTTGGCCTGATCATTCGTTGGAAATCCAATTCCCAATACGAAACCTTGTACGGTATTAGTTGTGGAACCTGCCATTTACTTATGGTGGTCACCACTGTTTAGATGATAGCTATAGTAGGCATACGATAATGGTCGTATGTTGGCTAAGATTTATATTCTACTTTCGAAATAAATTTTCTCTACACTATGCACTAGTAATAATATCAAATGTTCTTTTAAATGCGTATCAAGCATCTTTGACTATCATATGGAGAAATCTCCTCCGATTCTGCGTTTGCATTGTGTGTGTGTGCGGGAGGCCTTATGGTAGTCTCATTTTTTAAAAGCATTGCGAATTGACTTTAAAAATATTCCTCTATTTTGATTTTAAAGATAAATAAACTGTTTTGAGTTCCCACACCAGTCACATGACTGACTCGGAGTTTATTGTTTTCCTTCCTAAACTCTGGGTGCCCACCAATTTTCACACGGGCAGTCAAGAGTTAAGGTTTATCAGGATATTCTGGAGTTGCTGGAGGCAAGATGGATGACATGGCGTATTATTAGTATATAGTATTTCTTTTCCGCTGTTTGTTGTTGTTTGTTGTTGTACACTCTGATGATATGATGTAATGAAATGTGATGTAATGTAATAACTGATATAGTTCTTTGTTTAAAGATTATTAATTTATCTATTATACGTTGTTCCGCTGCGAATTGTGAGATTCTGATATTGTTCTGTTGTTTTCTATTCCGTGCTATGTTCTTTTCTCTCCTCTCTCTATTTTACTATCTTCTCTCTCTTCTTCTGTCTCCTTCTTCTTCTTAAACCATAACATTTCGGGTTTCTGGCCTTCGATTTCTCGGCAGTCGATAAAGTGAGTATCGATGTTGAATTTTTGAAAGTCGAAAATTTTCGGGACGTTACATTATTCCATCCATTTACATTAGATTGATTAATATTCAATCCGTTTATTAATTCAATTGCTAATCCTTTTAACTATATAAAGTTGAATTTCATTTATATAACTCAAGTTCATATTCTTAATGACTTCACTTCATTAATTCACTTATTAATTTACTTTGACACCAAAATCAACTCTATTCAACTTCACTTAAGTTATATTTCATTTCAACATCATTTGTTTCAATTGAACTTGAATTTCCATTTAAAAATCCAATTCAGGTTCCAATTTTGAAATAAGTTTTATTATTTAACCTTTACCAAAGTCAAATTTTATCACTTATTCAAATCCATATTTCATTTTGCTTAACAAAATTGTCTATAACTATTGGTTTCACTTACATTTTATAAGTTATACAACTTATATTCAACAATTACCACTTGGATTTTATTGATTCACTTATACCTCCTTTAATTTAACTCCATCCTTTAAGTTAAATTTATTCTATCAAAATTCAAATTGTATAAGTTATAACCTCATTTATCATTCCCATAAATATTTTAAATAGGATTCCAGAGTCTTTTCAACCTTTCAAAACCATTTTTTGAAACCAATTCAAATTATCTTTTTGAATTTCCAAAACCAAATCCAAATTTTCCAAACAACTTCCATTTAAAACTACTTGGCAGCAATCCCTCTTTTGGAAACCCGAAAATGAACACCAATGATGTCGCGATCATCATCGAAATTATTTTCCAGCGACCGAAAAAGAGTTTAGGGCTTTAATTTCTCCAAAATAATATTTTCAAAATATCAAATCCCTTTCAAAACACTTCTTTGGAATTTTATTTTCAGATTATAAATCACATTTACAAAGCTTTTACTTATATAATTTCACTTCTTGTATATAAGATTATTTCACAATTGTAAATCACATTAATTGTAGTTCCATACTTATAATTCATTTGCTTATACAATTATTCTTTTACAACTGTTGTTTTACTTATTTAACTTATTCAAACAACTTTGATTGACTTATATATATTTATATTTTCAACAACCAAGCAATCAATTATATACACTTTAATAATTCTGAAAAATTATTCCTTTATATACAAAATATAATCAAGGTAAAATTATTTCATTTACCCTATTTTAAATAATATCGTGTCAAATTGTTCTGTACAAGTGTTTAGAGATCCCTATCAACAACGTTAATTACTCGTGTTGACCAAAATCCATATACCACTCAACAAACCAGTCATCACAATATAAAACAATTTCATATTCACTAACAAATACGTGCTCGTATCTATTATTACACTCAGACTAATTCTAGAGTACTACTGACTCTATCTCTAATGAGTAATACCCAACAGAGCTAAGGTTGTCGCTTAACCATAAGCTCTGATACCAAATGTAAAGGCTCGAAAATCCGTACTCCTTTGAGCTGGCAACATTCCACAACAACCCAGCCAAAGAGGAACAAACTTACGAGTCTTTAGGGTTAAAGAAAAAGAAAGAGGTAAAAGAAGAGAGAAAAAAGATAGAACAGAACAGAAACAATATCAGAATCTCACAATCGCAGCGGAACAACATATAATAGATAAATGAATAATCTTTAAACAAAGAACTATATCAGTTATTTCATTACATCACATTATATTACATTACAACATCAGAGTGTACAACAACAAACAACAACAAACAGCGGAAAATAAGTACTCTATACTAGTGAATACGCCATGTCATCCAGCTTGCCTCCAGCAACTCCTGAATTCCAGAATATCCTGATAAACCTGACTCTTGACTGCTCGTGTGGAAATTGGTGGGCACCTAGAGTTTAGGAAGGAAAACAATAAACTCTGAGTCAGTCATGTGACTGGTGTGAGAACTCAAAACTGTTTATCTTTAAAATAAAGAACATGATAGTTTTAAAATAGATTCGCAATGCTTTTTAGAAAATGAGACTACCATAAGGCCTCCCGCACACACACGCAATGCAAACGCAGAATCGAAGGAGATTTCTCCTTATGATAGTCAAAGATGCTTGATACGCATTAAGAAGAAACATTTGATATTATTACTAGTGCATAGTGTAGAAAAAATCATTTCGAAAATAAAGATATAAAACTTAGCCAGCATAGGCATTTCGCACTTATGCCTACTGTAGCTACCATCCAAACAGTGGTGACCACCATAAGTGAATGATAGGTTCTACAACTAAAAACGTACAAGATCGTTTTGTTTCTTTGGATTTCCAACAAATGGTCAGGCCAAGGAACTTCCCATTTCCACATGGGTACGCCTCTGGAAAGACGACTCGAGAACCAAACCGGATCTCTGCCAACACAAGGCCGGGTTACCCCTAACTGGGTAACTACTGACACGAATATGTCATCCCCCGATCGTAACCGACATATCCGAGGATCCTCGATTTCCAACAACCACAAAGCAATATATTTGTAGCAACAACATAGGTTAAGTATCTGGGCTTCATACCATGATACTACCTCTATCCAGAAGGAATGACATACACTAAAGGGGCGCTACCCCCTAATAACCTTGCTGCATCCTTCCTGTTTTGACCATTTTCGGGGTGTGAGGTCCGACGAAGTCTCGTCCACAAAGCCATGCTTTATGCAAAAGCTGTGCTTTGGGTCAACAAATGATCAAAGTAATGATCACCAGGATAAATGATCAAACAAATGATCATATCACAAATGATCAAATAATGATCATCCCACAACAACACTCAGCATGCCACACTACCAAATTGGGAGTATATCACTAATAACCTTCAACTACATAACCTCTGAGCTCGTACGTCTCAGAGAAGGGTGTTAAGCTACGAGAATAAATTCTCCTCCACCAACAGAAATATATTTGAAAGAAATTAGCTTTATATCTCAATTTGTAATGTCAGACATACAATCCATACAAGTCTGTTCCGGGCTCGAATAGAACTGAAGGCACTTACAAAGAAGTCCTTGCATTCCGGAAATTTCTAATCACGTCCGGACTTCCCGTCACTAAGGGTGATAAAACCTCTATATCAGAGATTAGCTGATGCAGAGCAACTCAACGGTAATCCTTCCGTTTTCAAAAGTATCCGGTCTTCAACACCGGTCATCAAATGCAATCCATTACGACGTATCACATATTCAGAATGGGTTATACGACCCTAAGGTCCTTTCCCGGCTAACCCGAATAGTGACCGCTTATTCAAAAATAAGTGTGGCATTCAAATTCAAGCAATCACAACAAACACCTATTTAAAGGTAAATATTGATAGCCAGATTATTTAGCTATCAATAGGCATGATCAACATCACCAGATTCCAAATAATTTATTTTCCAAAGTATCTTTACAAGATATATATATATTTTCCACACTTCAACATTTGAAAACTAATTTTCAAATCACTTTTCACCTTTACAACTTTTGAAAACAAATTTCAATCATTTTCCTTATACGAAATACTTTCATTTCAACATGGTTCATTTAAACCAATTAAATAAATCCTTACCGATTTACTTTATATTTACGTTCCAAATCCGTAAATTAATTCCCACACTTAAAAAATAAATCGACGTTTATTTTTAAACAAATTCCCCTTTTCATTTATAAATTCCTTAGTGAATTTACATTCCAAAATATTTATGAATATATGATTCCCAAATCGATTTCAAATATTCGTTTTCAATCTGTCTTCAAAAAGATAAATTCTCAAAACGTTTCATTTCACATTGGAAAAACATTTCCATACTTATCTATTAATAAGTAATTCACAAATCCATTTATTTTCAATACTTAGAAAATATTCAATATACTTAATATCAAAATTAAGTATACATTTCATTCTTTAAGGAAAACATTCACTTAAACACATTTATTTGAGTCAAAACAAATTTGCGTAAAACACCGTTACAACGACCCAAAATCACTAGTATAGGGATTCAAAATTAAAATAGATATATAAATCCCAATACTATACAAAATATTTCCTTTCGGAAACCATTTACTATAACAACAGTGTTATAGTCCACCATTTCCTTATTTCTCGAAAACGTCTATTTCAACAATGAATGTTGAAATCTGTGTATTCGATTTATAATACATTTTAAAACATCGTTAAAATGATGAACTTCATTTTATAATATTCATTTTCCCAAGCATATCCATTTTATTTGATAATATATTCACTGTCCAAAATTGTGAATATACTTCCTTAACCAATTTCAACTTTCAATTTATCAAATTCCATTGATTTCGAATTTATAAACAATGTCTATAAATTCCATTTCTATTTATAAGCTTCGATTTATAAATCTCCTTTATTAATCCAATTTAATTTATATAACTCAATTATATACCAAAAGTCCATATTATAAGATAAATGCTTATAATCCATTTATTTACAAAATCGTTCTTTTAAAACTTCACAAATTATAAATCTTATTACTTATAAGATTTCATTTATAACCCTATTTTCAACATTAATAGAACTCCTTTTAAAATTCTATTATTTCGATTTATAAAATATATATTTTATAAATCTCAACTATAAACCATGTTTGCATCATCAAAGATTTCAATTTAAATGCAAAAATCCGATTTATAAGTTAATTCCTTAAAATCTTTTGTCTTACAACATCTATTCATTTTATAACTTCACAATTCATAAATCTATAAATTTTCATTCACTTATGAATCCATTTATACTTCATTTTAACACTTATAAAAACTCGTTTTATAATTCCAATATTTTTAATTTTTAAATATCAAATTTATACATCTTTCATATAACCCGTTTTAAAATAATTCAAAAATCCCAATTTAACCATTTTATAAATTTATTAACTACTTATCTTAAAAATCACCTTTTGGTTATATTTCACAAAAATCTTAATTTGTATAACATAAAAATTTATAACGTTTTAATTATTTAAAATGAATCAATTCAAAAATTTAATAAAACGTATACTTTCAAAAATCACTTAAAAATTCTTTTAAAAACCAAAATCATTACTTTAAACTTCAAAAATGGATCCGATGATGCAGCAGCACCAAATAGTCAATCACGACATCCAAATATCATATATCGATATGATAATCAACAAATATCACAATATCTGTAAATAAATAAATATAGTTGAGGAATCCAGTTGGATCACTCCAACCTGTTTCCCTGCATCCAAAGATGTTAGCACAATACCAGTTCCGTTCCAGTACGGAATTATCGCGGTATATGGGATATATAAATTATTATCCGCTTAATAGGCGGCGCAATAGGGTCTCATCCGCTATATAATGCGGGAAAATGAATTCCAAGTACATATATAATACCAATTTCACTATACGGTGAAATATTCGCGGTATATGTTTTTAATAAATAACCTCCGCTTACTAACGGCGCATAATGTCTATTTTAACAATCAATAGATAACAATCATCATTCAGGCATACAATCAACAATTTTAAATCTAACTATTTAAAATTTAAATCGAAACAATTCGATTGAGTGAGAAGTTCTCACCTTGAATTCAATTCCGTTCCAGCGTTTTATTTCGAATAAAATTAAACACGCGTTTAATTTTACCCGAAATTCTCACCAGCTCTAAATGACTCCAATCCAGTTCCATTTCGAAGAGCTCGTTGAAACGATTCCAACGCAAAAAGTTTCGTCGAATTCCAACCTCGTACGAACAAGTTATGATATTTTGAAGTTCACACGATTTATAAAACAATTAAATTTACAATTCTTTTTTTAATTTTAAACCCACCCATCATCACAACCGTCCATTCCTTTCTTCCACTCATCAGGCCGTGTTTCCATCTTCCTCCTTCTTTTACGTGAAAAAAATAAATCATGTTCATGAACCCATTCACGTTCGAATTAGGGTTGAATGCCGCTCCACGTACAAACGTCGATAGCCCATCAAACCACCACCATTCGAACGCCATTGCCAAGAGCTACCCACGGCTCGAATCCCATAGAGCTCGGTCCCCCATGGCCTAGAAAAACATGCACAAAGTCGCGGCCTTCATCTCCATTTTTTCGCCAATCCGTAACTCCATTTACGATCTCAGCCGTTGAATCACAAGATCTCGTTGAGCTCTTCATTTTTGCAGTTGAAGTCGAAGTCTATCGGGGAGTGGATGAGGAGATAATCGAGAAGAAAGAAGGCACATTTCTGGCCATTGAAAATAAACATGGCGGCTGGGTAAAGGAGATGAAACCCTAATTTAGTTGTTTGCAAATGTGAATGTAGGGGGCCTTTTATAGAAATTTACGCAAACATTATTCATCCTGGATTTTCCGAACTCCAAACGAAGCGTGCCGGTTGGCGTTTCTAGGGTTTACCCCGCGTTCCGAACACAATGGAACATGTTTCGGAGGCTAATTCCATCGTATGTGCGAGTTACGACAATAAACGATCGATTTCAAATAAAATCGATTTAAACTAATTTCTATGCGTTTTGGCTTGCCCCGGACAAACGGTAAATCCGATTGACACGAAATTTGAAACCTTGCAATAATATGACATTACGGATCTGATGAAACTAGTTTCGTGGAAATCCGAAACTGTTTGAAAAATGGCTATTTTAACTCGCCAAATTAATATTAAAACAATTTCGATGTGTTTCGAGCTGCCACGGTCAAATGAAAACTCCAATTGCTACGAAAATTGTAATCCGATAATAACAAACTATTACGGATCCAATGAAACTAGTTTCGTCCAATTCTGAGACTGTTTGAAAAATGGCTAATTTTCAATCGATAATTAAATATTAATATATTCAATTTTCGCAAATAAACTCTAAATTCAATTTTAAAAGTCCCATAACATCATTATACCTTCAACATGATTAAATAAAATTTTACAAATCAATTTTAATCATATTTAACCCGATTTTCAATTATTTCTGTAATTTCAACTATTAAATAATCGATTTAATTATCCAATTAAATCCAATATTTGAAATAAAATTTTATTTGACTGTTAAATTTCACTTATTAATATTTAAAATAAATTAAATATTCGAATTTTAATTAATAGAAATTCTGGGTCGTTACAGTTTCGTTAAGAGAATCAGGGCCGCTAGTATCTTCTTCCACTCGCGCGCGTTCCAATGGTTATACGAACCCATTGCCGCTTCCTAAAACGAAAATCGCGACCACTCATGCTCACAGGTTGGTCGATCCAAGGCCACCATCTCGAGCGCCGAAGCTAGCTCCACCCATGGCCCAAACCTCCTCGAACTCGGTGCACCAACAGCCGTGAAATTTGGCCCCAAAGTCGACACTAACGCGAGTCGATTTTGGTTTCAAGTGACGACAATTCTCCAGATCCACCTTGGATGTGGAGCTCTTGACAAGCTCTTCGATCTTCCAGTTGGAAGTTTTCCAAATTATTTCGTGGATTGATCGAAAATTTGAGATGAAAGTAGAAGGGTTTCGGTCATTGAATGAAAAAGGAGGCGGCTCACGAAAACTAGGGTTAGGGTTGCTTATGGTGAATATATGTACGTGTATAAATATTATTTTAATATTAAATTCATTTAAAGCAACTTTTTCACATGATCTCCAAACAATGCATGCTGACAGGCGATTATAATGTTTTACCCACATTTCGAACACAATGGAACATGTTTCGGAGGCTAATTCGATCATATGCGCGAGTGTCGGAATTAAACGATCAATTTTAAATTAAATCGATTAAAATAGTTTCTATACGTTTTAAGCTGCCAGGGTCAAAAGACAACTCCGATTGCTACGAAAATTGAAATCCGACAATAACTAACTATTACAGATCCAATTGAACTGGTTTCGTCGAATTCCGAGACTGTGCCTTGAAAGGCTATTTTAACTCGTCGATTAATTCGAGCGATTTTCAAAATCATCGAAATCACTTAAAATTTCACTTTTAAAATTTTATTAACTCTATTATAAACCATATAGAATTTATATTCACATTAGAAATCATTCTGATTCAGTTTAAATCAAAATATGATTATTCACATTATTATATTATAACATTTCATTATTAAATTAATATAAAAGTCCAAATTCAACCTATCGACTTTTAATTCCATCCAACAGTCCAATATTATAATTCAAATCCAAATAGACTTAAAATAAATTTTAGAATCTATTTTTATATCTGTTTACACCCAGAATCACCAATTATCCCAATTCCAATATTAAATTATTATTATTCAAATTTCAATTAAATTCCCGTATTTGAAATCTAACTAATTCTATTAATTTAACCAAAATCTTTTTACTTCAAAATCAATTCAAATTTCACATTTAACATTTAAAATGAATTAAATGTTCAATTAACGATTAGAAATTCTGGGTCGTTATATTCCTCCCCCCTTATAAAAATTTCGTCCCCGAAATTTGCTAAGGTAGAAAGAATGCTCCAAACTCAATGGCAAAACCCACTTAGTGAAAATCTCAATTTCACTTTGCCTAAATTCTTAGGTTTCAAATCAAAACTACTAGTTTCGATTCCTATTCCAAAATCCTTTTTATTTTTATTTTAATTTGAAATCAATTTGTCGTTAACGAAACGTTTCAAAAATTTCAAATTTTTTTTCTAACTCCCGAAATTTCTGGAAAATTTTGGCAGAGTCTCCCTTGTACGGAGGAGCTTTTGCAATATCACAATTGATATAAATATATATATACATCGATCCACACGGTCGGAAAACCAAATATATCATAATATATATATATATATATATATATATATCATTTCCCAATTTTATTGCGTACGCGTACCTTTCATTAGCATTTTAAAAGCAAGCGGCAAAATAATGTTGCATATACGCGCTCCAACTCTATCTACTGCCTCCCGTACCTGTACTTACTTAAACAAACACATCAGTTTACAATAATATGAGATTTTCAAAAACATTCCATTTATTAATCTAAACCAAACATGTAAATTTCAAAGCCCTCACAATACATTTTCATAATTCTACATGTTAACCTTCTTAAAAAAAAACAATCTACCCGTTTTCAACACCATTAAGATTTCTTTCACAAGTCCAAACTTTAATTTTAATCTCCTCGAATGATTTAAATTCAAGTTTACTTTTTACAATTCATATTTATTACAACCAATTCACTCTCTCTTCAATATGTTTAACATCTGCTTTACTTACATCAATTTATTCCAATCCAATTCTAAATTGATTCACAATCAAATTCTTATTTTCAATTCGATACCTTTGCATTTCTTTTATGATCTACATTCAATTTTTTTATGTAAAACCACTTAATTATATTACACTTATTCCTATTTGAGTCAAAACCAACTTTATTTACTTCTTCAAATCAATCCACTTCCGTTTACAACAAACGACCAATTTCTATGCAAATTTAAAGTTATCCAAGCAAGTAACCATCACTTAAGCTTATAACCATTTAAAATTAATTCCAACTTAGATTTATATTAGTTTTATTTCGTTCGGAATTTTTCACAATCCCAAATATTCTTATTTCCTTGCAATTTTTAAATCAAATCCTTTTTCTCACTTCAAGCTCATCATCCAACTTAAGTTTATATTAAAATCATTCCATTCTGGATTATTTACAATCCATACATCCTTATTTTATCGCAATATTTAATTAAAACCATTTCACTTGCATTTCAGCTTTATTATCTAAACAATTTTATTCAAGATCCCTTATAAAGCTCGACCACAATTATTTTCCAATTTGCTTAAGTTCTTTCAATTTCACAATATTTCCATTTCTTCTTATATCAATTTTATTTTATTTTAATTTGATTTTCATCTAATCAAATTTCAATCCATTTACAAATTTTAATTCAATTTGTTTACTTACTCAATCCATTTTAAATTTGAATTCATCTCCTCGATTCATTCTGAATTTTATCAATAATATGACCATTTTCAATTATCTTACATCCAAACTGAATTTTACTTGCATTTTGGACCATATCCATTTTAAATTGATTTTTTTATTCAATCCAATACAATTTCCATTTAATTTAGCTTACAGTAAATTCATTTGTAAATAATCCTTCTTGAATTTAGTTGAATGAGAATTTAATTCATTCAATATCATTCTTACTTAATTTAGATTCCATTTAATTCAATTCTTTTCCCAAATTTAATTCAAGTTTAACTAAATTTTATTTAGCCAACTTAAATTCATTCCACTTCCTTTACTACTTAAATAAGAATTGAATTTCATTCAATATTATTTATAACGCAACTGAACTTTGATTTCAATTCAATCCAAATTTAATTTGATTTCTTTAATTTAAGTGAAATCCAGTTCGATCCAATTTTAATTCTCCATTCAATTTAAATTTTTACTCTCTAATATATAAGTTCAAAAACTTATTTGTTAACCTAAGTCCATTCACCTTTTATATCTCACTTTACCTTATCTTACTTTACATTTCATTTAGGATTTAGTTTGAATTCACCATACAATTCAACCATTACCCGTTTATGTCTATAATTCCATTTTCTATTCATAAGTTGCCCAACTTATTTACTTAAAAGCTTATATTGCTCATTTTAATCCATTTACATCCTATAATCACAATTCCAAATTATATATATATATATATATATATATATATATATATATATATATATATATATCACTGAATTCTTATGGATACAAATTTTCTTTCAATTTAATTCTTTACACAATTTTAAATCCATAATTTCAGATTATAAGTATAACACTTAATAGCTTATGGGTACAATTCATTACACAATGACCCATAATTACAAAGTCATTTTACATTTCAATCCAAATCAATTGAATGCTAAGTCCAATTTATTTAACTTATCCCAAGTTAAATTTAAATTTCCTATTCACTTCCATATACTCAAGTTAAATTTTAATTCCAGGATTAAAATTTTCATTTCCTACTTATTAATATCAACTTCACTTAATAAGTTCAATAGTTGATTCATTTTAACTTTACACATTATTTAAATAGAATTTACCAGAATTCAATTACCCGGTTTTATTCCAAAACCATTTTGAAATAATAATCAACACATACCCACTTGGTATATCAATTCAAATCTTCGGATTCCAAAATACTTGGTTTTACCAAAAAAAAAATCCCTTTTGAAATTTCTAAAATCACTTGCGTACCCAACAAGTCCAAACAAATATCATAACCAATCTCCCCGGTAGCAATTCATCACTTTAGAAACTCGAAAATGAATTCTGATGGTGTGGCCATCATCATCTGGATTATTTCCCAGCAACAAAAGTGAGTTCAGTGCTTCCTTACTTCCACAAATTCATTTCAAAACAATTCTCATTCAGAAATACTTCCCAAAATAATATTCCATCATTGCCTTAAAACACTTTGGAAAAAATTTCAAACATTCCCAAGATTTTAAATTTCCAAATTTTGTTTTCAATACATTTAAAATCCTTTTCAAAATTCCGGGATTTATATTCTGGTTTAATTCAAATTTAGTTATTCTTCTTTTGTATATTTTATACTCTTAGAATTTTATTTGATTATAACCATTTCAAATTTTAGATCAAATTTAGATTCTTATTTGATTAAGATATCCACATCCAAATAATCAAATATATATAATAATTTTCAGAAAATTATTTATTTTATATCAAAATATAATTTTGGGTAAAATTATTTCATTTACCCTCTTTAAAACAATACCATGTCGGTTTATCTTGTTTAAGAGTTTAGAAACCCCTATTGATACGGTTGTACTTCCCGCACTGACCAGAATTCATAAACACTCAACCGATAAGTCAACACAGTATAAAAACAGTTTTATATTCACTAACAAGTATGCTCTCATATCTATTAATACACTCAACTCATTATAGAGTACTACTGACTCTATTAAATGAGTAATTTCCCCACCGAAGCCTAGGTTTTCGCCAAACTAAGCTCTGATACCACATGTGACGACCCACCCTTCTCGACCCTCAAAAATCGACAGGAAATACTCCACAGTATAATATGCCGACAATCCAGTGCCGGAAAGGACAGATTGTTAAGGGAAAAGAAAGGAGATAGAAGGAAGAAGGAATTAAACAATATCAGAATCTCACACTCGCAGCGGAACAAAATATAATATATAATATCAGCTCTTTACACAAAATGAAAACTATTTCTGTTTATACAATATATCATCAGAGTATCACAAACAAACAACAATTACCAGCCTGACAATTTCAAACGAGCGCAGCAGCGGATATAAACAAGTACGGATAATACGTCTTGGAATCCAGCTCCTCTCCTACTCCATAGCATCCCATCCTGAACATATAATACTCGGTCCGACCCAAGCATTACAATGAAATAACACCCGAGTTAGTCTTGAATACCAGCTGATAAAAATACTCCCAAATTGATTATTAAAGTTTCAAAAATCCTTTTGATAACAAAAGCATCTCGTAAGACCACGCCACAAATAAACATGTCGGGTTTTTACCTTACGATAGCTAAAACACTTTTTATAAAAATCCTCTGATATTAAAATAGGGTCTATATACAAATAATTATTAAAATAACCGAAATTGTTACATTCATTAAATTCCAGCTACTAGCCACAATCGTGGGTAATACAAAAAAAACTCGTAAAGGGTCGTAGGGAGAATGGATTTCCAACTAATGACTAGCCACTGGGGTACCACCTGTCACGGTACGTGGCCTAGATCACGGTACCGAGGACCACTCCCGATCCCCTGCAACACAAGGCCCGGACTACCCCTTACTGGATAATCCCGAGTAAGATCACCCTACGGTTGGGATCAGAAACCGCACCACTAAGCCGAAATAAAAGGGACATCTAGACAGGGATGACCTCACCCTGAAATGGGTGCTACCCACCTAGCCTTGCTGCATAACCCCTGATTTTCAGTCATTCCCGGTTGATGAGGCTTGAGGCTAAGCGTTACCTTTTAGAACATTTCACTTAGAATGCCCATCGTCCACCTGATGATGTTCCGAAAGCATTCATCCATACAAGTCCGTCCCGAGTTCGAACGGAACCGAAGGCACTATTCCTACTACATCCATTTTGGAAATATCCTCAGAATTACTAGCGACTAGCCCTTAAACTTCATTGCTCCGTCTTCAACTCCGAACTCATTTTTCCCACGAAAACGTACAAACCGGATCGAAGTGATTTTCGAGAAATTAATCCCGATCTTGGTCTCTTCGAAACGATCAACACGTTGGCCAATATTGATAATCGGTGATTTAGCTATCAATTAACATCCATAAGCATCGATCGCAAAATAAATAATTTCCCACATTATTTATTTTCCTCAAAAATATCTTTGCAAGATATATTTCCATTTTCAAATTCTTTTGAAATAGTTTTCAAACCTAACTCTTTTCATGGAGTAAATTCCCAAATCTTACTTCCTCTGAAACATCCAAGTACCGACACTTAAGATTTAAAATAATTTAATTTTTTTATGAAAATACATTAAAATATTTAATTAAAACTACTTACATACTTAATTTGAAATATTTCGAAATATACTGCTTTATAAAATAAAAACTATTATCTTCAAAATAAAAGGCTAAGTCATACTAAATTTTAAAATAAAGTTATGAAATCCTATACAAGTTTTCAAATAAAACTTTAATTAATTTTCTTTAAAATAAAACCATTTTATAAAGTATAAATATTAATAATATTCTTTAAAACATAATACTAATCACCCCTTTAAAATAATTACTTCTATAACTAATTTGATAAATGTTCACTTTTAAAATTCTTACAACTTAAATAATTTCTTGAAACCATTCTTTAATACCACTTCAAAACTTCTAACTTTTTCAAAAATCTGCTTTAAAAACGTATTTGGCTTTTCAGGTAAATACACTTTCATTTTAGGATAACCCAAAAGAATTCTTTTTATAAATCCTACACGATTTACCCCAATTCAATTTTTACGTTCATCTCGTAAATTACTTTCCATACTTTAAAAATAAACTCCTTTTATTATTAAACACATTGCTATTTCTTGGGTATCACTTTCAAAATGTACATAAAGTATTTAAAATATGATTACTAAATTTCTTTATTCAAATTGTACTGTTGAAAATCTATAAAAGTTCCTTAAGTAATTTAATCAAAAATTTTCTTTTTATATGAGATTATTATCAAATGATCATATTTAATTCCCTTTAGAAACATAATTCTAAATTACCTTTTTAATAATTAAATACCATAATTACTTAAACAAAATTTACTTCCACCAAAAAAAAACAATTAAAATAATAATAATTTTCAAAAATATTCTAAAAACACCTTTGCAAAGCTTTTCAGTTTATACTTCGAAAATCTTCCCTTGAAACATGCTTAGATTCCAGGGAAAAATACACTTCCCATCCTTTGAAAATAAATTTCGCTATTATTTTTGAAACAATCCACATTTCAAAACACTTCAAATTTCAACCAATTTTCTTGAATTTAATTCCCCTAAATTCATTACTCAAAATTTCCCTTTTCTATTCTCTTTTAATTCCAATTTATTTTTATTTATATTTTAAAATCTCAAATTATACTTATCCAATCATAACACAACACAATTTAATTTCCAAGATCAATCTATCATAGGATATTAACGAAATATATCACAGGATATAAATAAAATTTCTATTTGTGAGGAATCCTGTTGGATTCCTCCAACCAATTTTTCCCTGCATCCACAGATATTAGCAAAACAAATAAATATCAATCCAGACTGATATTAATATTCATATTCAACCAATCACACGATTATTTAAATATTAGCTATTTAAATTAACTGGTATCCAAATGTGAGTGAGATTAACTCACCTTGAATTTTCGACGAGCGTTCAAATTTAAATTAAATCGAATGGCGTTCGATTTAACCAAATTTTTTATTTGCTCAGAATGACCCCAGAATTGCTCCATTTTGTAGTACTCGTCGCTGCGATCCCGTCGTCGCCAGTTTCGTCGAATTCTGATAATGTATGCAAAAGATATGGTTGTTTAAAGTTTGAATATATATATAATTAAACAAATTACCTTTTACTTTACAAACCGAAATCGTGGCTGTTCGTTTCGTTCAGAGAATCAGGGCCACTAGTATCTTCTTCCACTCGCGCGCGTTCCAGGGGTTTTACGAATCCATTGCCGCTTCCCAAAACGAAATTCGCGACCACTCATGCTCACAGGTAGGTCGATCCAAGGCCACCATCTCGAGCGCCAAAGCTGGCTCCACCCATGGCCCAAACCTCCTCAAATTCGGTGCACCAACAGCCGTGAAATTCGGCCCCAAAGTCGACACAAACGCAAGTCGATTTTGGTTTCAAACAACGACAATTCTCCAGATCCAACGTTGAATGTGGAGCTCTTGACAAGCTCTTCGATCTTCGAGTTGGAAGTTTTCGAAATTATTTCATGGATTGATCGAAAATTTGAGATGAAAGCAGAAGAGCTTCGGCCATTGAATGAAAAAAGAGGGAGCCCGTGAAAACTAGGGTTAGGGTTGCTTATACGTGAATATATGTACGTGTATAAATGTTATTTTAATATTAAATCCATTTAAAGCAACTTTTTCACACAATCTCCAAACGACGCGTGCCGACAGGCGATTATAATGTTTTACCCGCATTCCAAACATAATGGAACGTGTTTCAGAAGCTAATTCGATCATATGCTCGAGTTACAGAATTAAATGATCAATTTTAAACTAAATCGATTAAAATAGTTTCTTAGCGTTTTAAGCTGCCAGGGTCAAACGACAACTCCGATTGCTACGAAAATTGAAATCCAATAATAACTAACTATTACGGATCCAATGGAACTGGTATTGTCGAATTCCGAGACTGTGCCCCGGAAGGCTATTTTAACTCGCCGATTAATTCGAGCGATTTTCGAAATCATCGAAATCACTTAATATTTCACTTTTAAAATTTTATTAACTCTATTATAAACCATATAGAATTTATATTTACATTAGAAATCATTCTGATTCAGTTTAAATCAAAATCTGATTATTCACGTTGTTATATTATTACATTTCATTATTAAATTAATATAAAAGTCCAAATTCAACCTATCAACATTTAATTCCATTCAACAGTCCAATATTATAATTCAAATCCAAATAGGCTTAAAATAAATTTTAGAATCTATTTTTATATCTATTTACACCCAGAATCACCAATTATCTCAATTCCAATATTAAATTATTATTATTCAAATTTCAATTAAATTCCCGTATTTGAAAGTTAACTAATTCTATTAATTTAAACAAAATCTTTTTACTTCAAAATCAATTCAAAATTCACATTTAATATTTAAAATGAATTAAATGTTCAAAATTAACGACTAGAAATTCCGGGTCGTTACACTTTAAGTTGAACATATGATCCAGCGTTCCTGCAAAGAAAACTCGATGTACCTTTGGACAAAGGTTCTAATATCATGTATTCTACAATAATGGCTAAAATCCAACACATAATACCATTTTGAGATGGAGCTCATTTTCTAGAATGAGCGAGCTATAAACATGGAATTTTCACGTACATTATGCTTCAGACGCATGACACACACTACATAGATTGGCACTTCGCACTGCCCGGTCAGTGCGCAAAATCCAATATGTCAACACATATCGACATCTATTGGATTCTGTACATAGAATACATCTGATTTAATTAAATAATTAATTATGTAAAATATACCTGATTGTGAACCTGATCAAACTTTTCAGTTCACAATGGCCAGGCAATCTCCTCGCCTTAGTGTTTGCATCAGCTCTTCCACCCCTTTAGGGGTAGGCTCTTCTACAGATTAAGCCTTTATGCCCGCCCTTTCTGGAATAAGATGTTCTAAATCTTAGGTACTTCAACTCTAAGCCCTTCCAACTATACAGGCTTATGGTCAAGCTCCCTAAATGAACCAATGACCCATCCTAATGGTCTTTGAAAATGCTTTGGATCAGGCTCCATCCAAATTGACCAAGAGGGACATCGATAAATTTGCTTTAAACATGGGATTTTTGAGGACGAGATCCTCCTACCAATGCTTGACCAATGTGATCATATCTCAACTCCAGGCTACATGGCATGCAATTGATATATGTGCATATCTAGAGTCATGCCACCATTTAATGAATTTATAAAATTCTTCCTTCAAGAAATTGGGCTGGCTCCCACTCAAGTTCATTCTAATGGTTATGCCTCAATAAATTCCCTCTATACTCCTTCTGTTCCAACTAGCTCATCCTCCAACATTCAAAGAACTTAATTACCTTCTAAGCTTCAAGAAGATACAAGATTCACCTTCTCTACTAATAGTTGAAGCTTTCAGCTATTGCAAGGTTATCAACTGCTCTACAACAAGCACATGTATTTCAAGAGTGAATATTTCTTCATTAGCTTCCCGAAGGCTTCAATCACTTTTGGTTGTCTGGACGTAAGTCCTCTTATCCGATGTTCCCTCCATACTTTGGTTTTTTTTACCCACCTATCTAACACTCTCTATGTATGCGTCATATATCCCTGATCGAGAATCCATCGATCCCCATGCCAATATTTTGGAGTTCTTAAAGGGATTGATCCAAAATTTCATATAAATTCTTACATTCTCACGAACGCTCTTAAGCACTAATATCATTTTCTATATAACGAAAGAAGCACTGTTCCTAATAGACTCCCTACCAGATGATTTCAATCTACCGTCGGTCCCTCCACCCTAATCCGTGATTCTGATGACAAAGATCAAGGGTGTAACGAATCATATTTTACGTATTAAAGGATCATAAAATATTTTTATTTTAATCCAATGAGGTCGTATAACTTTGAAATTTTGGAAAATGATTCTTAGGGACATTTTTGACATCTATGATTTTTTTGAATTTTTATATGACCATTTTAATCTTAAAAATCTTATATAGACTATAAATTTTGATAGGAGTCGAGTTACAGTCTGAAACCACTTCTAGTGCTTTAGGATAATGTTTTTTGATTCCGTACAGTGGTCATAATAGTAAAACAGAATTACCATTTGAAAGTTATAGATATTTTAAGTTTTGGCTGCTGTTGGCTTGCATTAATGGTTAATTAAGAAGCCCATACCGTGGCTCACTAACCCGTTTTGAAAATTTTGCTAGGGGAAGGCTGTTGGGTCTAATCTAAGTCATTTTCATCTTCCTCAAAATAGTTGTGAACCTCCATTAACCCTAATTTCATCAAAAATCTTACGTTTTTCTTACTAATCTTAGTCTAAATCATCATTGGAGGGGTGATTAGCATAGAGAGATTGAAGATTACCGTTTTTAGCCGATCTTTATTCATCTTCTTTACTGTCCACTTCATATCTAAGCAGTGGAATTGGTAATTTGGGTATTTTGTGAGTGGTTCTTGACCTCTTACTATACTATGCATGTTTATATATTTAAAAATGATGTTTTTAACATGATTCTGATTCTAAAATGTTTTCTAACTTTAATCACACTTTTTACATATTTACGGCTGAAATTAAAGTGGTTTAAAATGGTGTTTAAATGGTTTTCAACCACCTTTTGTTCATATTGACATATTAGTGTAAAAGTTAAATTTAAAATAGGATTTTCTCGATTATCGTATATTGGTTAATTGCATGTATGAATGGATGCACATGTATGATATTACATGTTTATATGTTGTGCTTTGATATGGTTTACTAGTACTTTTAGGTATTTAGGAAAGAGGTTATCGAATTGGACAAATCAAAGGCGAAGATCGTCGAAATTGGATGAAACTTGGAGGAGAGGCACTAGAGCATAGGAGAAGCCCATAATTCAAGTCGCATCAAGTTTGGAGTAAAGGACAGTAGTCGGTACCCAGTGGTTTTGGTCGATACAAAACAACAAGGTGGGAGATAATGCTTCAGGACGGGCCTATGACGGACAAGGAGAAGCTAAATGCTAAAAATTTGATTAAGTATGGGACTTAGTACCGAGTGCTTTTCTAGGGAAATGGAAGGGCCGTGTGCCAGAAAATTGGAGCACTAGAGGAGTAAGGCTTCAAGGAAGTGTGAGAACCCAAAATACGGTAAAGTGCACTACTTGGTACCGAGTGGTTTGTGCTGGTATGGAGTGGTAACTTTTAACTAGATTTACGTGGAACTTCTTAGGTGTGAAGTGTAGGGTTTTTAGGTCATGCCGGGAACATTAATATGTTCCTTCGTCATTCGATGGTGAAATGATAGCACAATGAGGATTGATGTTTAAGGATGAAGAGATATTCAAGTGCTTTGACCTAATGACTTCGAAAACGTAATGATGGCAACTTGATAACACATGGATTTAGGTTTCTAGGATAGTGTCTCAATAACTAGAGTCGAAGTAATGATCCAAAGGGTGGGTTCAATGAGGAGAGATTATGGGTGGGATTATGTGTTTGTTCAACTATGGATATGAGCAGAATAGAATAATGATTACATTCCATTATGATGACGTGTTCAAAGGGGATTGTAGATACTTAGAGGTTTCCTTTGTGCTCTTATGGAGACTACATAAGGATGGCCACCAAGACTATGACCGTGTCTAGATTTTATGATCATATATTTCCCCAAATCTTGTGAACGTGGGCTGATTTTCTAGCCTTATGAAGCGGCTTGGATTGAGCACTGTGGAGCCAAGATTTAATTGGGTCTCTGGCTTATGATCGTGTAGTACGATTTATTTTATATCTAAGCACATCGAGGATAGTTAGGATTGTTTGATGCATGCTATGCTTGCTTTGATTATCTCCCCCTTAGTCTATAACTCTAAGGATATTTCCTAATGCTGGTATTTAGGACATGGATACTTAGACATCCGATATTGTACTTAGGATGAAGTACATTCTGATGATGATGGTAGAGTAGCATATTATAGATGTCATATGCTAGCTCTTTGGTTGCATGGACATGTTTGGTATGATTCATATGCCCGTGTTCCTTCCTATATCGACCTGTATATATTTTGAGATTCATTTATCGCACACAACAGATTATCGTGTAACTCGAGATTTTATGCTTTGCTTCTTATTATCTCGTGTACCCTTAAATGAGTAGACTAAATGACAGGTCCAACTGAGACGTAGTAGTTGTGCAGAGGAAGAGCAAGAAACAACTATAATTCCCCTAATTAAAGTTTAACATTATTCGAGATATTTAAATGGATAAGTTAAGTAGAATAATGTAAATGGTTAAGGAATATAAGATACGAAAATTTAGAAGTTCAAGCTATTACTAATGAACTACGTAAGACTATTTTAAAGCTTAACATATAAGTGAATATATAATAGGGGAAAATTAGAAAATAGACCTATTCTTTGCCTTAAACCCTATCCCCGTCATATCCTTCTCACTTTACTCATACAACAAGAAAAAAGAAAGAAAGATAAGGAGGCCAACCATTCTAAAAGGAAGAAGAAGCACAAAATCATGAGGATTTAAGAGTAAAAAAATTAGGAAAGCTAAGCAACATCAAATCTGAACTCCAACAATTAGTTAAAAGGCGAATAGTATAAGACACGTCTCTTTTGCTTATTTTAGAATTTGGTTATGGAAAGTACCCAAATGATTATGGTTTGTTTTGCTAAAATAGGGTAGTATAATAAATGTTTGGATAGAAAACTGACTTACGGATTTTTGAGACTATTTTAGCAGGTTCTAAGGGTAAGTCCTAAGTTTTTATTTTTCAAATGATTTGAATTTTTGAAATAATGTGTAATAGCATATTTTGCAGGTGGTTTTCAATTTCATAAATTTTCAAATAAAATTGAATATTTTATGATTTTCCAAAGAAGGAAATTACATTAATTTTAGGTTTTAATTATTAAAAATAATTAAATAGGGTTTTTGGCTTTGAAATTTTTAGATGGCGAAGAATATGGTATTTGGAATTTCTATGAATCTTTAGGATTTTCCTAAGAAATTTTGAATTATTGTGAATTTTATATGCTGGAAAAGCATTAAAAAGGAAAACTAATTAAGGATATTAATTAATTTGTTTGGTATATGTTTTCAAATTTGAAAAATGTATTTAGCAGCACTTTCTGAAAAGTATTGTTAAAGAAATTGTTTTATCAATAGAAATTGGACAAGAATTAAGATTTAGTGAAAAAGTACCTTTTATAGGTAGTAAATCAGTTTTATTTGTAATTACTATGGTGCCATGTCACTATTATTATTCCCGATCCTAAAGAAACACTACTTCTATGAGTGTTGACATTGACATAGAAGTAAGTGCATGATGACTACTTAGGTAGCTATGGAATGAATCCAATAGTGTCGACGCTGACATTGTCGACAACTTATGTTTGGCGACAATGTGACTTCATGATTAATCTAAGTCGATGTCATCCCTCTTCGACTATGGTTTTAATTGAAGGCACATACCTTTAATTTTAATGTCTTTGAAGTCCACTATGCAAAAGGAAGGGATGCCACTTGTTATGACTTCAACCCTATATATATTTTAAGTGGCATAATAGCCAAAGTAAGTTAAGTATAAAAGATGTTTAACGACGCCAATGATCTTGATGTCGTAACTCATTATTTTCCATGACCTTATCTGTACCAAAGTATTATATTATATAGAATCGGCAGTGATGCAACATAGAAACAATGTCGTATTTCTTTATTTGAACCCTGAAGAAGCTCATTTTTAAACTAAAGTTGTATTAAAAGGGGGAAAAGTGACTTGTTTGAGAGGATCGATGACCTTATGTGTTCGACATTTAGCAAATTGTTTTGTAATATTCCATGTTTTTTGTTAAGAAAAGGTGGTAACCTATATCATAAGTGGGTCGACAATCCAATCTTCGACGGTAATTTTATACTTAAAAGAATTTTAAATTTTTGATCTTCGACCTTGGATAAAGGTCGACAATGTCTTAGAACGACATAAGTTATTTTATTAAAGGTAGAGAGCCTTAATCCTCCTCATCGACACTATTAGCACGTCGGCATTGATCTAGGTTAACTAAATTAGGGGTAGCAAGCCTACCGTTTTATAACTTCAATTTTAAACATTAGGGATACAATGCTATTTTTATTGTAGATGTGATGACTATCATTAGGGATACTAAAGTAGATTAGTTACAACAAAATAATGTTAAGTGAGACTTTATCACTAGGGATACCAATGCATTTTCTTAAATGAGTTTCACATTAATCAATTAGGGATACCAATGTATGTCACCTTGAGATGTTATAACTTTAAGGAAAGATAACCTAATCGGGGACACCAATAGACATAGATTAAACATGTGGATAATATGAATCAAATTATTAAATGATGGGTTCATAATCATCATAGGAAAGCTATAGGATGTGAGATTGATAATCCACATCATACCGGAGATGGATAGTCTCTATAAGGTTAATGAAGGGTTCATAGCCATCTTAGGAAAACTATGGGATGTGTAATGGATAATCACATCATTGTAAATTAAATGGAATGGTATGATGGATAGTCCATATAATTTAAACAATGGAACCATATGTGATGGGTAGTCAATATGGTAGGGGATGGGCAATTCTAGTAATAATTGCATATGGGATGGATAGTCCACATGACTACGAATATAACTAAATGTGAGATGGATAGTCCATAAAATTATAAGACGAGTAGTCAGATCAATATGAGATGGATAGTCGGTTAAAATTGTGATGGGTAGTCATCTGAAATTAAGATGGGAAGTCTAATAATTAAGAATGGATAATCTACTATATGTTGATATATATATATATATATATATATATATATATATATATATATATATATATATATATATATATATGCTATTTTTATATTCTAACCATTGTGGTTGCAGGAGCACAGTATATGGTTAATTAGTTTTGGTTAGGATACTAGTGAGGGGAAAACCCATTCTGCTCTATGGTGTGGTCTCATCGGATATCTATTTGATTCGAGATGGTAAGTTATTATTCACACATAACTATTTGTCTGACCTGAATTTTTTCTTTTTCACTTTAAAATCTTGGGTACTTAATTGAATTGGTCGGGAGTAAGCGATTTCAGGTTTCTTAGTAGGACGAATATACTTCCGGAGATGTGTAGGAGACAATCTAGCTATTTAGGAGTTCTATTCTAATCCTCTGTGTTGTTAAATTTGTCTATATGGATGTAAATGCAAGTTTTATTATTTTAAATATTTGACTTTGATAGACTAAGGAGACATATTCATATATCGCTTTTAAGTATTTTGTAATAATTATATTTTCTTCGAACGTGGAATTACGAATGGGATTATGTAATGAATATGAAATCATATTTTGAAATGGAATGTAAAAGTTATTTCTAAATTATGTTAGAAAACTTTTCATATTCATATGCTTTTGATTATTAATATGTTTAACATAACCTTATTTTATCGTTGGGAATTAATAACTATGGATGACTACAACATCCGTAGCGGTTAGTTTTAAGCCGCAGAATGTGGGATGTTACATGTTAGTATCAGAGCATAGGTTTATGATTAAAAGAATTTTAAACCTAAAGAGTGTTGAAAACACATTCCTAAGAAAATAAGATTTGGGTTATGGGATAATGCTATAGCAATGTACTTGTATGTGCTATATTTAAGTATGTGTTCTTCCATCTCTCTTATACCGTTCTTTTATAATTTACTAAGTCTCGTATGCAGATTTATGATAAAAAAATATGGAAGTAGGAAATGGAAGAGTGAATCTAGGTGGAGGAAGCACCATAACCAACGGAAATGCTCGACCCACTACTAGAAGGAATCCACGTTGATAGGAAAATGCTAATCAAAGCACGAATGCCAATATTAGTGCTGGAACTTTGCCAGTAGATATAGGGACTATGTATCAATTCTTTGTTAACATAATCAATCTAGTGTAGTTGTTGGAGTAGCTGGAGGAAATGCTGTTTGTGCGGGAGGAGTTAATTCTGTGGCTCCCGTTTGCAATAATATGCAAAATTGAGCCAATATTACACTAGTCTAGCTAGAAAGCCTTTTCTTGGAACTGAGAATGCAATTGAAGTAGAGAACTGGTTATTGCACTCTGAAATAATTTTTGTCGATTTGGTTTTGAATGATGAGAAAAAAAGGAGATTGGCTTCAAGATAGTTACAAGGTGCTGCTTCGTTCTAATGAAACGGGGTGATCGTAGGGGTAACAATGGAGAAATTGACTTGGGAAGAATTTTGGAGGAGATTCGAGGAAAGGTTTTTGTAACAACCCGCATATTTTACGATTATATTTTTAAATGTTTGATTTAAATATAGCATCATTAGTTGGACTAAAGTCCGATATGTGAATTTTTGTAAACAGTTGAATCCGAACTCAAGACCACTTTAATTGAGTTCAAATCGGCATTTACAACTTGTTTGAGTATAAACATTGTTATGTTTGGAGTTGATTAGGATTTTGGTATTTTGATTTGGGCTTGGGGTTGTGTTCTAGCCCATTAAACCAATAAGATAACCCAAACTCTTCTACCAATACCCCCAACTCCTCTTCCCTTCTTTCATTCTTTTCATAATTTCCTAATACTCTCAAACTAAAGGAAAAATGGTGGGAAGAGGAAATTAAAATTCCTAAGCCCTAGCTTTTATTAGGAAATTCAAATTCAAGTTATAAAATCAAAGAGAAGTATATAAGCATCCTCTCCATCTTCTCCATCTCAATTCCTCTTCAATTCTTGATTTTTCCTACAATCTAACTTAGGAAAATCCTTGTATGTAACAATAGATTGGAGATTCTGGAGGTGCAGTAGAAGAGGAATTGATTTTAACTTGTTTTAGAGCATATCATTGCTATTTTTATCTTTAAAGGTGAGTTCTTGAATTCACATCTATGTCAATAGCTTTGATTGTCGTTAGAAATGAATTCCTAACATTTATTTCTTATTCAATTGATTTTGAATTGAATTGGTTTGATGAATTTTCCTAATTTTGCAATTTTGAAGTCAAAATTTATGAAAACCCTAGAATTGGTATTTAGAATTGTTGTTTTGGGTGCATTGAAGATCCTTTAGGGCTGGGCTGTCGCTTGGCATAAATCCCAAGTCGCAGTTGCTCATTCAATTGCTTCTGAATCCGAGAAGTTGTGCAGGTTTGCCCATTTAAGGGCTTTGCAAATTCTATCCTGCTACAGGCGACAGACGTCTATGGATTATCAATAGACGTCTGTGGCTTCAGGTAAAATATTTCTCTAAATAGGGAATAGACATTTGTGAATTTCCTACAGATGTTTGTGGCCGTTGATTTCTGAAAATTGGCCTATTTTATGTGGATTTTCAATTTATTGATTTTTGATTATTCGTATAGTTATTATCAATTAATATCAATTTGGATGATTTCATTTCAAGATTTTTGGCAATTCAATTTATGGATATGATATCAATTTCCATGGTTTGATTCACGTTATCAAAATGTGGATTCTCGTGATAGATTGTTTTTACAATTATTTCTATGATTTGTCACTTTTAAATACAAAGGTTTTATACTAATAGTAAATATTAAAACTCTTTTAAAAAAATGTTTTCAATACTACTTTTAATACAAAGCTCATTTTAAAAATGTTTTCCAATCTATTAGTATATACAAACCTTTACTTCATTCGGATGAGAAATCCAATTAAACGACATAGCATAACAAGTGGTATGAAACACTTGTGTTTACTTCGTTGGTTAATTCTTAGACTTGTTCGATTGAAACCTTATGACAATTTTCGAGTGGAAATCTACAATCTATTCGTAAATATTTAAGTTAAGCCAATGGTTATAGGACATAAAGCTAAACTCATTTATTTACTTGCTTAGTGTAAATTATACTTATTGGTCAATGATGATCATTTTGTTATTTAGACTTGCGATTAGCAATGTCTCTTTGTCCACATGGGGTACTGTACACCTTTTGTGGAGCTTCGGCTCATTTGTCCACATGGGGGACTCTACCCCATTTGTGGAGCTTCGCTTCAATGTGGTGGAGTAGCGACCTATGGTCTTTGGGCTGTTTGTGGAGCTTCGGCTCAAATTTTATGGGTTAGCGACCCATGGTATAGCATCCCGTTTGTGATACATGCGTTGGTGTGTGATAGGCCTCCCCTTTTGTGCGTTTTGGATTTCTAAATATTGATTTCTGGAATTTGCGTTTCTCTAATTTTTTTGATATGCATTGATATGCTTTATCCATATTTGTGATTTGGTGAATAAATTTAAAGAATATGATATTCTTTTTGGATGTTTGAAAAAACTTGAGATATTGTATGAATTTTATTATCATCATATATATTTGTCATATCTCTTATACTATCTCATCTTTCATGATAATTATAGCTAGACTGATCCGTTTAATATTTTTCTTCTTAAATAATACTTAGGTCAGACCGAGTTATTTCAGGTGCTTCCACATGACTTCTTAGCAGGGACTATCTTCTGACATTTGGCAAACTAATTTAGCTTAGTAGTTTTTGTCTTTCATGTATACGAGATAGAGACTCTTTGATGTATACATATTCTTTTGTGTAGTACATGTACCTACTCTTTTGGCATGTAATGGATCTTTCATGACCACTACTACGATGTTCTTTTCTATATATTATATTCATATCTATTTCTACCTTTTTGATATGAATATCTGTGACTGATTTTATGTTATGACTATTTTATATTTGTTTTCGAAGGGCATTTAGCCACTGTGTAGTGGCTTTGGGTCTATATTGGATAGGTCAGATTTCCTCTTGAAATGAAATGTGTGACATACTATCTGACATATCGGTACTCGATCAAAGCAATTATATAGATGGTGTAACATCCCGAAATTTTTGAATTTAAAAATTGGTTATGTATTTGAACTTTTGGAACTTAAAAATTGAGAATTTCAAGAAAATAAATAAATATTGATAATATTAATATTATAAAGATGCATAGAATTTAAATTAATATTGATAGTTAAGTATAGATAAATAGATAATAATAATAATTAAAGAAAAGAGCATATTTAAAATAAGAAATTGTTTTAAAACCATTACATGAAATATGGGTTATAAATTTAAATATTGATAGTTGAGCTTTTAATAGAAATAAAATTGTTAAAGTAAGTTATGATAAAATTATAAAATTTAAGTCACATAATTATAATCTAACATTTGGCAAATAAACAGATAAACAAGAAAACAAAGGAAACACACACTTTCATTTAGCAAGTAAACTAAGATAACAAAAGAGTATGAAGAAACATCAACTGTAAAAGGGAAACAGGACATAGGCAAAGAAAAAAATCTACAAAATAAATGAAGTAGTACTTACACAACCATAAAATAAGGTGGTTGTAACATACAAAGGAAACAAAGAAAATGCAAGAGTGTAAAACATTCAAACAAAATAGTACTTATAAAAATCAAACAGCATGAAACATTACATGCTTCCATTAAATGCTTGCATTTAATGCCTATCCTCTCAGCACTACTTGATACCATCTCATCCGAAAACAAGCATTTCTTAGTCAACAAAAGAAATAAACCCATACCTAATAACACCTATTTGTATAACACTGTTTTCTTCTATCTATATATGTATGCAATGCATCCTATTTTAGTTTGTTCAGCAAAACTTAGCAAGCCTGAAAAAGAAAAGAAAACCAAACATCATAATTTTATAAACTCAAACATCACTTTTTAATCCAAATTTGAAAAGCAATTTATTGGAGAAAGAAGAACAGAGGAAGATTCAACCTGCAGTTCAAAAATCAATAAACGCTCTGTTTCTATATTTGCCATGTGAGTAAACTTAATTTTTGAACAGTTTTAAAATTCATTTGAAAACAGTTTAAACTTTATCTATTAATTGTTTTGAATATGCTTCAGTTTGCATATGATGTTGGATGTTCAGTGTTTCTCAAAATTTTATACAAGGTGTATATTTGTTTAAAACCCAAAAGTCATTTACTGTTAAACATTTCAAGCTTTGGTTTTTCAGTTTAATCAAGATGTTTTAATCCTTAAAACAAGATATTTTGCAAAGCTTATCTAAATATGCAGAGGATTATCATCACTGTAACTTTGGTTTACAGGTATTCCATAAATATTGACCAAAAAAAATGAATTGTTGTAAAATATTGATTCAAGGATATTTATTGTATCTATACTGCAAGACGTGAATTTTAAAACAAAATTTACATTTTTAGTTTAGTATTCACAGAGTAGTTAGTTTTTGAACAAAAATCGCATTTTTTTGAATTTCCAGTGATTGAGTTAATGATAAATGTTGAAATTTGAATTGAAGCTAGTTTGAACTTCTATGACGACGAGAAAAATACTAAAAAAAATTCGAATGTATGAATTTGCCGTTCGAACCATTTTTAGGGTTTTAAATTAAGTTTAAATCTTGTCTGTAAGGTATCGAGTCCATTACAAATAAACGATCGAGTGGTACGAGGTTTTGGAGGTTGATGGTTTAACGCGTCGTCGTCGTATGGGAAAAGTTGTGTCTTTTCTGGTGACCTGAGACGTGGCGGTGAGACGATTCTCTGAAGGTGGTTAAGAGCAGTTTTTCGAACGAACTACAAAAATTTCGATTTCGTCCTTTTTGTGAAGATCTGGGTTTTGATTTCAAACGAGGGGATGATTCGTGGTTTGCTGGAGGTCGCGGTGGCCAGAGAAGCGGCGGCGCGGTGGCATGCACGTGCACAGGAAAGGTCTCGTGTCAGTGAATTTGGGTTGGGAGGAGAACTCGAAGAAACGTTCGAGTAGATTAGTGTGTATACTCGGGTTGTCTTGAGCTCGAGAAATGTGGTTTAAGCAGTGGTTTCAGTTTAAAGCTTAAAACTGAGCAGAGAAAAAAAATGGGGGATGAAGAAGTACGAGAGGAGGCTCGGGGAAGTGACGAGAATAACCCGAGTTTGGCTCGAGTCAAGTACCCTGTTTACTTGGGTATATTTTAAAAATGGGTTTAACCCAAAATTTATCAAGTGTAAAATGTTAAATTGAACCATGTTGAAAAATTTTAAGTTGGAAATCTATTTAAGTTCTTGGCTAAGTAAATATATATATCAATGCTTATAAAACCTTAATTAATATTTAAATTAAGTAATTTAATTTAAAATAAGAATTAAAGTTAATTTACCTTAAAATTTCAAATGCAAAATAAATTGATTTTGAAGATATAAAGAAGATTTAAAACGATAATTAAGGTAAATGATTATTTTTATTAATTTTTAAATTTGAAAAGAAATTAAAAATGATATATAATTTGAAATTTAATTAAGTGTACAAATTTAATTGTAATTGAGAATTTGTTATTCAAATTAATATAAGTTGATTAATCAAGAAAATTAGCAGTTAATTTAAATAACTAATTTTGAAACAATAAATCGAGTTAATTAAGATTAAATTTATTTATCCAAATTTTTATCATTGATTTAAAATAATTATATGGTAAATTTATTTAAGCCACATTTGAAAATGATTAACTATCATTGTGCACTATATTGATATTTCTGTTCTGAGTGTGATACTGTGTGATATAAATTGCCATGTATTGTACTGTGATTGTGATTCGTTCTGTATTGATGTGAAAACCCTGTTGCCCGTAAAACGGCTTTTAAACTTCGATGCGACAGGGAATCAGATTTCAGTTGGTTATCTGAAACCCACATCGAACCTGTGAATATTTGTGAATGACATCCACATGTTTTAAAAATTTGACACTCACTATTCGAATTAGCCGGGAAAGGACCTTTGTGCTGTATAACCCATTTCGAATATGTGATTCGACGTTATGGATAACATTTGAAGACCGGTGTTGAAGACCCGGTATTTGTGAGAGCGATAGGATGACCTATCGATTGTCTCTGCACCGAGTAGCTACGGTATAGAGATTTCCTAAGTGATAGGAAGTCCGATCGGGATTGTGGATATCCGGATTGCAAGGACTTCTTTGGAAGTGCCTTCGGTTCTGTTCGAACCCAGAACAGACTTGTATGGATTGTATGTCTGACATTACAAATTGAGATATATAGCAGATTTCTTTCAAATATATTTCCGTTGGTGGCGGAGAATTTATTCTCTTAGCTTAACACCCTTAGAGATTATGTAGTTGAAGGTTATCAGCGATATATTCCAAACTTGGTAATGTGGCATGCTGAGTGTTGCTGATCATTTGTTGATCGAAGCATGGCTTTGTGAAAAGCGCAGCTTTGTGGACGAAACTTCGTCGAGCCTCACACCCCGAAATGGTCAAAACAGGAAAGAAGCGGCAAGGTTATTGGGGGTAGCACCCCTTAGGGTATGTGCATTTCCTTCTGGATAGAAGTGATATCATGGTTTGGAGCCCAGATACTTAACTTATGTTGATATCACAGATATATATATGTATTACTTTGTGATTTGTTGCTGGGGCCCCGGTTAAAGGTTGGTTACAACCGGGAGATGACATACTCGTGTCAGTAGTTACCCAGTTAGGGGTAACCCGGCCTTGTGTTGGAAGAGATCCGGTTAGGTTCTCGGGTCGTCCCTCCAGAGGCGTACCCATGTGGCCCAGGAAGTTCCTTAGCCTGACCATTGTTGGAAATCCAATTCCCAATACGAAACCCTGTATGGTTTTAGTTGTAAAACCTGCCATGCAACGTGGCGGTAACCTGCCACAAAACATGGTAGCTATAGTAGGCATACGATAATGGTCGTATGTCGGCTAAGATTAATATTGTATTTTCGTAATGATTTATATCACTGTGCACTAGTAATAATATCAAAGAATTCTTTTCTCGTATCAAGCATATTTGACTATCATAAGAAGAAATCTCCCCCAATTCTGCGTTTGCATTGTGTGTGTGGCGGGAGGTCTTATGGTAGTCCCATTTTTAAAAGCATACCGAAAAAAATTCTTTTATAAATCTAGTTATTTAAAAGTAACTGTGTTTTTGTTTACTCATACCCGTCCCATGACCGATCCGGAGTTTATTGTTTATTTTCTAAACTCTGGGTGCCCATTATTTCCACACGGGCAGCCTAGTAGTAGGTTTCTGTATTTTGGAGTAGCAGTATTTTGGAGCTCTTATCTTGGAGATATCTTAGGAGCTATTGGAGATTTCAGGTGTTTAGATTTTGGGAGTTCGTTATCATCTCTCTCATTTGAGGACTTTTGGATATATGATCACTACTGTATTATCATGATGTTGTATTTGAAGTTGTGGTGTATGTATTATATACTCTGTTGTAGTATGGATATTTTGTTGATATTGTAACTGAGATGATATTTATGATATTGGTTCTGTTCCGCTGTTTTATATTCATCTAATTGTTGTTATAAGCTCCGACGATGCGAATTTGATGTCGTTTATCGGACATCGAGTTTGGGTCGTCACAGATGGTCGCTCCTCAACAGCCTTATTCTTCGCACTAATCGATGGCATTACCCAGTAGTGTCCTTGGTTAGTGTGAGTATAAAGGTGGAGCGTCACAACATGGTATTAGAGCCGAACTTCGAAACAATATAGGATATTATGACGAGGTTCATTGTCCTAAGTCTTTCTTAGGAATCATGCCTTAGGATTTAATTCGAGTCTTAGGATTCATCATGTCCTATCTTATTTTATGATGCCTTGTTTTATCGATAAAGCTTATTTGAATTCGCTCTGAGAATTTCTTCCTCTTCTTTCTTTTTGTTTAGGAAGAGAAATGGTTTGAGTAGGCCGTCCTAGCACTGGTCAATCTAGTGGTCCTCCTTAGGATGGCGTATTCATGTCTTCTCAACTAATTTTGGATCTTGTAAATAATGCCCAAGCTGTCGGTCTCATTCTTGAGCCTACTCATCCTAAATCTGGGTTTGCACGCTTATGCAGTGATTACACCAATTTGGGTGGAAAGCCACTCAAAGGTTCCGAAAGCGTTATAGAAGTCCAAGCTTAGCTTAGAACATACAATCGCATCTTTTCTCGCATGAATCTTTTAGATTTAAATCAAGTCCAAGTGGCTTCTAGCATGCTCCAGGAAAGAGCATTTAATTTTAGAAATGGTTGAATCGGATCTTAATTGGGAGCAATTCGGAGATAGGTTCGAGTTAAAGTTTGTACCTAAAGCAGAATAAGGTAATTTTAGCTCGACGCTTCATTGATCTTATGCAGGGTGAATCATCTATGATAGATTATGTCGCATCATTTGAATCCCTCTCTAAATATGGGATCAAGTATATTAATACCCCATTGAAGAAGAATCAAAGGTTTATCTATTGTCTCATTAAGGATCTCAAAAAGGCTTTACTTTTGAAACTAGAAATGCCTTTCGATTAGCTTGTAGATGTCACTCTTCGACTTGAAGAGGCCAATAAAGAAAGTGATGTTGATGATGGGGGTGCCAAGAAGAACTTCAACAACAACGAGAAGAGGCATCTCGATAATAAGTTCAAAGGCCTTAATCCCAACAAGAAAGGGAAACAAGCAACTTCTTTAGAAAAGCCTCCTACCTCTGGTCGTGGAGAATGCTATAGTTGTTATTCTAAGGACCACTATGCAAATAAGTGTCAAAGGTTCCTTACTTGTCGCTATTGCAAAAGTTTGTGTCATCCTATATCTTCATGTCCCAAACTTCAAAACAAGAAGTAGGGAAAGCTGAATGTAGTGCAAGCTCCTAGTAACCCTTCTCTTGGTCAAAGTATTTCTCATTCTTTCCTTGATGACATTATTATGTTTTGTGATCATCTTATTCAAATTCTTTTTGATACAAGTGCATTTCACTCTTTTATATCAATTGAACTTCTGGATACTTTGTCTTTAAATGTTATGGGCTTGATGACTTCACTGAAAATTGCAAATCCGGTTGGTGGATCCGCAATACTCAATTTATTTTGTAAGGATGTTGAGATTATTTTATGTGACTATGCTTTTCATGCTGATTTGCATGTTGTGCGTTATTTGGGTTTCGGAATGTACTCGGAATGGGTTGGCTTAATCGATATGATGTCCACATACTATATCTCGAGAGGACTATCCATCTTCGACATTCCTAATCTTTCAAGCAGATTTCTATTGTTCTTAATGATTCCGATTCCAATTCGTTGGAATCCTTATATTCTCTAAACCCACATGACGACGACAATGATAATGAGGAACAAATCATTTCCCTCATTCACGTTATTCGTGATTTTTTCGAAATCTTTGAGCCTGTTTAAGGATTACCACCTAAGTGAGCAACCAAGTTCAGAATTAATCTAATCCATAGAGCTCAACCTATCATTCGTCCTCCATATCGTATGTCCAATAACGAAAATATAGAGATGCTAAACAATTATCCGAATTAGAAGCAAAACAGTTCTAGTTCCTCTCCTTGGGGAGCTTCAACTATCTTTATTAAGAAATCCGATGGTACACTCAGACTTTGCATTGATTATTGCAAGTTTAATGACCTTACCATTAAGAATATATATCCCTTGCCTTGGATTGATGATCTATTCGATCAACTTTGCGGTGCTAGAGTATTTTCACAATTAGACTTAGCAACCGGTTTCCATCACTTCGAATCGAAGAGGATAGTATTCCTTTGACATTATTTCATATTTTTTATGGATCTTATGAAGGGCTTGTTATTCCATTTGGTTTAGTGAATACTCCAGCATATTTCGTTGACCTTATGAATTGTGCTTTCACAGACTTCCTAGACCGATTTGTTCTTATCTTTATTGATGATATTCTTGTTTATTCTAAAACCGAGGAAGAGCATGAAAAACATCTTCAAATTGTATTGGAAACTTTTAGGAGCAATAAATTGAAAGAAATTTTTTCTAAGTGCCATTTTTGACAATCTCGTGTGAAATTTTTTGGACATAGTATTTCTAAACCCGTAATTTCCATGGATCCTTCGAAGATTAAGGCAATTCAAAACCGGAAACGACCGGAGAGTGTAACGAAAATTCATAGTTTTCTTGGATTGGAGGACTATTATCGTCGATTCATAAAAGTTTTTCTAAAATTTCCTTACCTCTTATTAGTTTGACAAAGAAGGGAGTCAAGTACATTGGGTCAGACAAATGTGAAGCTGCTTTTCAAAAATTAAAAGAAATCCTTTTCGATGCTTCTATTCATATGATTCTCGAAGGGAACCACGACTAGGTCATTTATACCGATGCTAGTCATAATGGTTTGGGGGCCGTTCTCATGCAAAAGGAACGTGTTATCGCTCATATTTCTAGACTGTTAAAGCCTGCCTGTGATATCCCGGAATTTTTGACAATGTCAATTTAATAATCTTTATGTAAAATTAAAATTGATATTGACAATATTGATTAATAAATTATGTTTTGGTTTAATAATCTGGATAAATAAATATTTAATTTGTGATTTTATCTTTTAAATGCTAAAATAAATGTTTAAATTATAATGTATATATATATATATTTGTATATATATTATAATTTATCTTTGTTTTGGAATTTAACTTACATGAAAATAAACAAATGAAGTTTTGCTTTTAAATTCTAATAAAATATTGAGTAATTAGAAAATTATGTTTCAAATTATTAAGCTTTTAAAATCTATTTAAATTAGTGATTATATGGTTTGTAACATTAATAATAAATATAATTATTTAAAATTTGTCTTAGTTTAATTTTTGTTTTAAATTTAAATAAAAGTTGATTTTTTTTAGATATTATTTGAGTAATATGATTTGAGTATATTTTATATAAGTCAAAATATAAAATAGCCTATGATTTAAATTCATTTAAATATAAAAGCGATTTATAATTTCTTTATAAATCATATAAAATTTGTTAAATTGTTATTTTAAGCCATATTAATAAATATACTATTTTTTTCATAAATATAAAGAAGAATTAAAATAAGGAAATAGAGTCTTCATTTTTAAATTAAATAAATTGATTTTAATTTGGGATTCAAAGGATTAAATTGATTTGAAATTATTTTTGAAATTTAAATTAATTGATTCTTTAAAATATTTGTATAAGTTTTAATTTATAAATTGTTTCATTTACATTTTCTAAAAATAAGAAAATCATTCAAACATAAAATAAATTAAAGAAAACTCTTATTTTTAACATTTAAAAATATAACTTAATTAAATAAAGACAAGTGTTAAGTATTTAACAAATCTAAACTACATGTGTAAATTGTAAAACAAACAAAATGACAAGTGTCATTTGATTTTAATCTTTTCTTTTATTTTAATTAAAGTATTTTCAGCCTTTTAAAAACATTTTCACTTTCCTTTATTATCTTTTAAAGATCAAGTGCTAGTTGAATCAAAAGAAAACACTTCACTTTAAAATCTGAAATCCCTCAAAAACAAATTGTAAATCCTGCATTGCAAACAAAGCCTGTAGCTCCTCTAACCTACAAAATCAAATTCCTTATAACATATCTCAAATCATGTTCAACCTGCAAAATGCAAACAAAAATCTGTTCAATTGCATCTTGTATCCAAACTCTTATAAAACATGGAAATTTCTTCATAATCAAGTCTGCAATTTACCTGAAGATCACTGCAAATTTGAGCAAATCAAAATGAATTCTTGCATCTTTATCAAAGCCTGCATGCATATATTTTACAAGTTTTCAAAAGGGCAAGGAGCATTTCAGTTTCTAGATTGGGAATTTGTGCTCTGTTCTTCAAATTTTAGGTGAGTAACCTTTTATTTAAATATAATTAAGTAAATTATAGGTTGTCTGATTTTCTCTGAAAAAAATACTGCTTGTGAATAACATAAACATCTTCCTAATCTCAAATATTGATGCATGATAATATTGAAGCTATTTGCTGTATGTATATGAGTTCTAGAAATTACTTTGTACTTAAATAGGTGTGCATACTCTATTAGTATCAGAACTTCTGTTTTCTTGACTTATGTTTTAAATTTAAATTTTAGTAGACTCATGATTTAACCATTATTGAGAAAAATGAATTACAAACAAATTTTGTTTGGTAACCATAAATCTGAGCATGAAAATTTAATAAGGCAAACTAAATTCAAAATCTTCTCTGGAAATCAAAAAGGTTCAGTAAACATGATATTGTTTTAAAACATAAAATTTCTTAATTTATTAAATTTAGATGGTGATCTTAAACCATTCAAGGAAACAAAATTTTTAAATCAGAGTATATAATTTATAGTTTAAGTTTTAAGGGCAGTTCACCTTGATCTGAAAAAGGGTGAATTTGGGAAATGCTGTTGATTTTGGGATTTTGAGAGTTTGATGTTTCATGTGGGTGAAGATGAGTGATCAGGAACTTCATTAAAATTATCAACCTGATGATCTAATCTTTGGACTAGCAGAGAAATGGGGAAACTGGTCTGTAACCCTAGTATTGTGATCAGTTAGAAAATTCGATCTTTCTCTCTCCAGGGTTGATCGAGTGTTTAGGGTTTTTGAAGGATGGTTGTTGGACCCTAGAGGAGTAAGTAGCCGGAATTGTAGCTTGAACGATGGTTGGAGGGAGGTGAATTCTCCATTGACAGGTGTGGTGTTTGGGTTTGTACTGTGGTTTCCTGGTTTTGAAAGGGGGTTGTTCTGTTTAATTTTGGATATTTGGAGATTGGTGATGTTTTGGGTGATCATGTGGATTCAAGGGTGGATGGTGGATGTGGATGATCATCACTGATGATCGAAAAGTTGCCCATGGCTATGTGCATGTGCACAGTGGCCATATGGATGAGTTTTGGTTTCTGGAATATGGTGAAGAGGTGGTGCTCGGGTAAATTCAGTTTTTGCTCGAAGTTAGGTGAAAGATGACTCGAAGTAAAATAGCTTTTGACTCGGGTAGTTTTAGTTGCAGTGTGTTTTCTGTAACCTCACAGTTTCAGGTTTGTTTGAGTTTGAACTAAAAAAAAAAGAGATAAGAAGCAAAGCCTGATTTCAAACAAGTTTTGACGCAAGATTAAATTATGAATTTAAATAGATTTGAATTCCAAGATTTTGAAAAAAATTTGCAGAAATAAAATAAAGTATTTAATTAAATAATAAAATCCACACAATTTTTATATTAAGTGATTTTTAAATCTGAAAATAAGATTTTTAAAACAAGATTTAAATTTCTAAGTCAAATCTGAATTTTAATCCTGAATTCAAATTTGAAGTTGAATTTGAAAGTTTCAAATAAAAAAACAAGTTATAAATCCAAATGTTATAATCAAGTGAATATTTTTAGAATTTTATAACATATGAAATTTAAAACAGGGTTTTAAATTTTAAATCTTTGAATCTATCTGAAAGCATGATTTGAACTTTGTTTTAATGTAAATAAGATTTGAATTTAAATGTTTCAATATCATTTGAAATATTTAAGGTATTTTAAATTTATTTAAATTGAATATAGGCTAAAGTTAAACTATTCATTCAAAATTTCTTTAAGTAATAAGTGATTCTTTAAAATGAAAACTAAAGAGTTTTTAAATACTTAAAATCTTGTTTAAGTTTGATTTCATTTTAATTTTAATTTAAAATGGAATTTAGAAAAAATTTAAATGCAATTTGTTTTTAAATTACTTTTGATAATGATAATTAAATCATTAATGAGGTTAATGGTTTTCATTAAATTATTTTCAACTTAATAATTTATTATCTGATCAAGGTAATTAAGATTTTAATTAATTAATTTAATTAATTAATAATTAGGTTAATTAATTAAATAATTAAGGGTTTATTTAATTAATAAAAAGATTAAGTAAGTTAATTAAACTTGATTAAAGTGTGATTTAGAAATTAATTTAAATAAGATTTGATTAATTTAGTTAATGAATTGAATTTATTAATCAAGTAATTAATAACCAATTAAGTTCTTAATTATCACTTGATTAATTAAATAATTAGAAATAAATTAATGAGTTTCTTTAAATAAATTAAGTATTAATATTGATTAACTCAATTAATTACGTTGGAAAAGTAATTAAAGATTTGTTATTGGTTAATGAAGGTCATTAGCTTAGTATTATTTTATAATTAATTAATGTAATTAATTTTAATGATTAACTGTATTAATTAGTTTAAAGATAATCATTTAAGAATTATTTAAGCATAATTACTTAATGAAAGTAATTAAGGAAATTAATTACTAAATTGTAATTAATTAAGTTGTTGATTAATTAAGTTAATTAATTAAGTTTAATTAATTTAATTTAATCACTGGATGATTTGAGTAGTTTTTGGAATTAATTACTTTGTGTAATTATTATTAGTGTGTTTAATTACTTAAGTAAGTAATTAATAATTAATTACTTAGTGTAATTAATTTAGGGTTTTGATATTTGAATTATTTGAAGAAAATAAATAGATGTAATTAATTTAATGTAATTACTTAATGTGATTAACCAAGAGTGATTAATCAATATGGATAATTGATAATTAATTCAATAGAGTAACTTTATAAATAAAATAATTTGGGATCATTAATTTAAATAATTAACGATGTGATTGAGGATTGATTAATAAGAACAATTAATCAATGAAGGAATTAATTAATGTAATTAATTAAGGATTAATAAATGAAGTAATTACAGGTTAATTACAGGTTTGGTTTGGAATAATTAATTTGTGAAATTAATTAGAGGTTAATTACTTGAATGTAATTAAAGGGTAGTTAATCAAGATGATTAATTAGAGTAACTTGTTAAGAGTAATTAATTAATTGATTTATAATTAATTGATGTGTAAGCAAGATTTATATGGATTAGTAATTAATTTAATTTATTTTAAATTAATTAAGGGAGAAGTAATTAATTTAATCCATTTTAAATTAATTATAGAATGGTGATTTAATAAGTCATTGCTTATGAATGATGATTGATATTTATTACCCTGAATGATTGAGATCTCAGTTATGAGATAAATGATGTTGTGTGATTTGGATGCTATGGTTGTTTTGAGTTGATAATATAGATTATCTGCTGCAAAGATAGTATGGATTATCTATTATGATGTTAAGAATTGTCTATCTGTGTGTATATAGATAATATTGAATTGAATTGTTTTAAACCTTTAAAACAACTTGGACCTAAAAGACACGCTTTGGATTTCGATGAGACCGGGATCGGGTTTCCATATTTGGATATCCGAAATCCACATCGATCCAAATTAACGATAGGTCGTGAATCTTATGTGAAGAGTGGAGTGTGACGAGACGATTTTTTCCCGCTCGAAAATTGACATCCATACTTTACATCGTACTCGAATGCCGTAGATTCGACCGTTCAAATCCGATTCGTCGGAGCTTATATCAACATTAAGTAAATAACACAGCGGAATAAAAGAATAATACATTGATATACAGCTTTGATACAATATCTGATACAACAGATGATCCAATAGATATCAATATACATCAGAGATATGATACAATAAAATAGTAGCGGAAAAGAAAAACAGATAACATCTAGTAGCGGAACAATATAACTCTAAGATAGTCTTCAAAAGAGAACTCTGAGAACTGCAACTCCATTTCCTAGAATTAATCCAGCAATAGCTCGAACTCCCAATAACGATGCACCAAGCTCAGCAAGACTGGTGTGATCCAAAGACTGAACTAACTCTAGATAATCTGCTAAACCTGACTATCTGAAAAATCCAACTCTAGACTGCTCGTGTAGAAAATAATGAGCACCCAGAGTTTAGGAAAGAAACAATAAACTCCGGATCAGTCGTGGGACTGGTGTGAGCAACAAAAACAGTTTATCCTTTTAAAAACATTCAACAAAAGATTTTCAAAGTCAATTCGCAATGCTTTTTAAAAATGAGACTACCATAAGGCCTCCCGCACACACACACTGCAAACGCAGAATCGGAGGAGATTTCTCCTTATGATAGTCAAAGATGCTTGATACGCATTAAAAAGAAACATTTGATATTATTACTAGTGCATAGTGTAGGGAAACATTTCGAAAGAAAAGATATAAATCTTAGCCAACATACGACCATTATCGTATGCCTACTATAGCTAACTATGTTCAATAGCAGGTTACCGCCACATTCCATAGAAGGTTAAACAACTAAAACCGTACAAGTCTCGTATTGTTTCTTTGGATTTCCAACAAATGGTCAGGCCAAGGAACTTCCCTTTGCCACATGGAAACGCCTCCGGCGGGACGTCCCGAGAACTTAACCAGCTCTCTGCCAACACAAGGCCGGGTTACCTTTATCACTAGGTAACTACTACACGAATATGTCATCCCCCGGTCCTTTGGGACCTTTATCCGAGAGCTCTCTAATCAACATCACATAATCATAAATAAAGTGTTTCAACATGAGTAAGTATCTGGGATCCATACCATGATACCACCCTTTCCCAGAAGGAAATGCACATACCCTAAAGGGAGCTACCCCTCATAACCTTGCCGCATCTTTCTTGTTTTGACCATTCCGGGGTGTGAGGCTCGACGAAGTCTCGTCCACAAAGACACACTTTATACAAAAGCCGTGCTTTGGGTCAACAAATGATCATAGAAATGATCACAAAGATAAACGATCAAACAAATGATCTTATCACAAATGATCAACGCAATGATCATTTCACAGCAACACTCAACATGTCACATTACCAAATTGGGAATATATCGCTGATAACCTTCAACTACATAACCTCTGAGCTCGTACGTCTCAGAGAAGGGTGTTAAGCTAAGAGAATAAATTCTCCGCCACCAACAGAAATATATTTGAAAGAAATCAGCTTTATATCTCAATTGTAATGTCATACATACAATCCATACAAGTCTGTTCCGGGCTCGAACAGAACCGAAGGCACTTACAAAGAAGTCCTTGCAATCCGGATATTCACTAATCACGTTCGGACTTCCCATCACATATGGAGTCTCTATACCGGCGCGACTCGGTGCAGAAACAATCGATAGGTCATCCTATCGCTTTCGCGAATACCCGGTCTTCATCACCGGTCTCCAAATGCTATCCATAACGTCAAATCACATATTCAGAATGGGTTATACGACACAAAGGTCCTTTCCCGGCTAAACCGAATAGTGAGCGAAAACATTTAAAACATATGGATATGGGATTTCAATTAAGTCACAACTTAATAATTCAAAACTTTCTTTCAAATGGTTTAAATAAATTACCATTTTCAATCTTTAAACAAAAAGATTCATTTTCACAACCTTTAACGGTTTAAACAATTTTCACATTTTAATCTTTTAAACAAAAGATTCATTCACAGATTTTCCAAATCAATTTTCATTTCAATTTGATTTACTCGTTAAATCTTTAAATCAAAGATTTAACTTATAGCCTTTAAAACAATTTTATTTCAATTTGATTAACTCGTTAAATCTTTAAATCAAAGATTTAACTTATAGCCTTCACAACAATTTCATTTCAATTTGATTTAAACAAATCATCAATTTAAATCTGTTAAAAATAAACAGATTTAATTCATAGTTTTCAAAAAGAATTCATTCATAACTTAGGAAAATCATTTCTCTATCCAATCTTGAAATTCCCCTAATTAACTGGAATCTCGGTTCTTATCTAAAAGTGTTTATCATTTGAAAACAACAGTTTTCATTTTGGAAATCTGATTCATTTATACGAGTTGAAATCCTTGGGTTAAATTCAAATTCCCAAAAATAATACTTTAAAAATGATTTAACTCATAATGACTAGTATAATATCATTAATCCCTAGTTTCAAATTACAGAATTCAATTTGAATATTGAATTCAAATTTAAATTAAAGTATTTAAATTCCAACACTTAATCCAGTTATTCAAAATAAATTTCCATCTTTGAAATTCCATTTCAAAAGCTTTTCACTTCTATTCCAATTCCATTTCCAAAACATTTGAATTTAAAAATTCAAATTTTAAACTATTTCAAAAATCTGTGACTTAACCGATTTCCTCGTGAAATTCATAATTGTGTGTGTATGGTGTGGTCCAAGGGTTCAACACAATAGTGCAACAACATTTAATCATCACAGATTAACAGATAATATACAGATGTATCATCCATAAATGAATAAATTTTACATACCACAATCTACAGAACAAAATATCACAGATCAAATAGGACAATCAATTCAAGGCATTTCGTATAATACGATCATTCATAAGTAAGATCAAGCATTCAATAGTCATTTATAAATAGGATTAATTAATCGTTTAATCCTAATTAATTCAATTTATTCCCAAGTAAATTTAATATTTATAAATTAATTATCAAACTCTAAGTAATTAATTACAAATCACTTGATACAAATTTATTTATCAAACAGATTAATAAGTAAAGTTACTCTTAATTCATCACATTAATTTGATTATCCTTTAAACAAATTAATTACTAATAATTTAATTATTCTCAAATTAATTATCAAATCAATTTATCACATTATCCTTAAATTTATTATTGCTTAATCACTTGATACATCAACTTTATTCATTGATTAATATTTTATATAAAAAAAATCCTTAATTCACAAATTTATTATTCCTTAATAAATAAATCTTTAAACCTTAATTAATTAATTTAAACCTTTAGTTACTTTGTTTATTGATTATTTATTCTTATTAAATTACCTAAGTTAACTATTGATTTATTAAAGTTTATACCTCATCATTATTTTTCAAAACACACTTCTTAACAATTTGAATTTAGATTTAAATTCAATTAATACTTTTAAAATCATTTGACAATTTGAATTTTTATTTCTAGACTAAACTTAAAACTGGAATTATATCAAACTTAGGTTTCAAAAATTTCAACTTTGAAAAAAAAAACAGTTTGAAACTTTAAACTAGCAACAGGTTTTGAAACCTGCCCCCAAACATCTACTCGAGCCTCCCCCTAGTTTACTTCGAGTAAACGCGAGTCTCCCCCGAGAAAAACACGATCTGCTTCGAGTCTCCACTATGCAAACTCGAACCCACCCAAAAACACAGCCTCTCCCAACTTCAATGTGCACCGCGTGCATGTGTACAACCCCGTTGATCGCTCCGTGCCACCACCTCGACTTGCTTCACATCACCCATCATCATCAGAGATGATCACGACCCCCAGAAGACATCACTCTAGCTCGAATCAAGATCGAGCTCTCGATTCAAAACCTGGAACTGAATATGAGCATCAGGTCGAAACCTGGAATATCAAGGCACGCCACCCCCAAACCTGAAATTCGCGTCACCTCCGCAGCCTCGACCACCAGAACCATTGAAATTCCAGCCACGCACTCGTCTACGACCAAGCTACCCTCTCTTGAAACCCCATAACACTCGATCAATTAGGGGAAGAGAACGAATCAACATATTCTACCCAGTAAAAACTAGGGTTACATACCCAAATCCACGTCGCTCTCCTTCAAAACGATTTGATAATTCTTCTTGACATTTTTCCCTTACTCTACGGTCATCAAACTAGCTTTAGACCAAACCCCGAGTCCTACAAATCAGTGAATTACCAGGGACTCACGAATTCCCTTTATTTGATCAAACCCAAACTACACCTTTAATGCTTAACTAAAAATAGAGATTCTTGTTTCAAAAATCAAGTTTTAGTCTTAGCAGTTGATTCACATATCTGAACTCATGGATTGAAAAAAATAAATTTTAACTTATTTAAGTTTTTCACATTGGTTTTATGTTTCCAGAACCTATACAAGTTGATTCTTTTTAAACAGATTTTTTTTAACATAAGGCTATGTTATAGCAATCATTTTATATTCCTATCTTAAGTTTAATTAAGGCTTGGATTAAAAGCAAGAGAATTTTGATGAGTATTCAAGCCTGGAATCAAAATAGAGAGATACGCAGAAGTGCTTACCATATATTCATACTCAAACACAGAAATATATTTTAAAAATATACTCAGAAATGAACTAACCTTAGAGAGGACATTCATCAGAATGAATATAATAAAACATTTTGGGATGTGATGTTACTCACCTGGAAGTATGAAGGCAGAGGAGCGGATTTTTAGATTTGAAACTGCTGTTATTTTTCCCTTTTGTTTGCAATTGCAGATTTGATTTTTTTTCTTCCTTCTCTTCAGTTTAATTGCTTTTGAAGTTCCAGGTTGATTGTTGTTGATACAAGTGTTGAGTTTAGTTTCAGGTTGCAACTTTTTATTTTTATTTTTATTTGATACACAGTTTGTTGATGAACGAAAAATAAGAAGGTGATATATATAAAAGAAAAGTGTGCAGGGTGATATCTTTTGTTGTACTATGGGCATGGCTGATAAGTATCATACTATGTACTTCATGTTTCATATTATATTGTCTTGCATTCCTATTTTACAGGCAACGTATTATATTTTCCCACATCTTGGCTGAGATGATATTGCATTTAATGCCAAGGTATATGTCCCCATACTTATACATATTCTTACTTACCTAGCAACCCTTTTGTTTGTATGTTGATATTTTCCTATATACTTTGTTTATTTGTACAAAGATATTTTATTATCCTTGCTTTATTTATGTTTAAAACCCAGCTTGTCTCGGCTGATGAGATATATCTTGTTTTGTTTGTACTTTAATAATATTTTGCTTATTTAACTTCTCTACATACTTTATTTTATTTGCCTGGCATACTTACTTCTTGTGTTGCATTTCTTTATTACTCTAAAATGTAAACAATTCCTGCTATTAATATGTTGTTTACATTTATAGTTTATGATTTATCTTATATATTTATTTCTACTCCTAATTTAAATGTTTATTTTGTTTTGTTTATGTTTGCCTACATTTTTATTTGTTTATCTTGTACTTTGCTTTATTACTTATGTAAATTATTATTATCTTCTTTTTCTTTTTATTTATTCTATAACTTTGTTTGTACATAGATGTTTAATATGTTTGTTTGGTTCCATACTTAACTTTTATTTATCTCTATTTATAACTCAAATATTTATTTTACTTCTATTTTTAGTTTAAATATTTATCATGAATTTTACTTTAATAATTATTGTTTTATATTTTTCTATATACACATACATATATAGTATTTAAATTCAAATCATATATATATATATATATATATATATTTAAATTTACTCATATATGCTCAAATACATATATATATATATTCTCATATATATACATATATGCAAATTTTCAAATCAATTTGACTTAATATATTTTCTATTTGAATCGGGGAAACTCGCTTCCATTTATAATTAATTCTACAAATTTTTATTAAAAAATTCATTTAATCATTAATTTAAATTAAATAAAAATCTAGGGTCGTTACATACTTCCCCCCTTAAAAGAATTTCGTCCTCGAAATTCGCAGGCACGAAAACAACACAGAGATAGACAGATTCGATATCTTATAATTCCTCAAACTTAAGATATGAATTCCAAACTCAAGTCGGAATATCTCACAATATATATACCAATTTGTCCCTCTTCGGACATCGACCAACCCAAGAAATTACAACAGAATTTCAAAATTTGATTTTAAACGAAATCGCTTTATCGATACAATTCAATTTATCCTTCATATTCTATTAATCAATTTTAACTCAATTTAAAATTTCTAATTTATTCAAAATTTCAATTCTAAATTTCAAATTCATTATAGTTTAAAACGAAAAACTGATAAGAAACTGATGAAATACGAAGAAAGAATTTCTACAACGATTCATAGGGTCCTCATCACACCGAATCTTCTTCTTGTAATTGTCACAAAGCAATCAAAAGAATTGAAAAGACGAATCAAAGGAAATTGATAAGAAAGATGTTTCCACTGTTGTTACAGAGTATCGACCATTTATAGTCGTATTCTCCCGTCCCCTATCTCGTTTTCTTCTTGCACTCATACTTGCTATCACTGGATAGCAAGAGAATTTACTAAGGCGTTCGAACAGATATCTTAGGGATATACTCATTCTAGGGATACTTTACCCTATCTCTAATGAGCTACTTAATGTGTTACACTCCTGAGCTAAAGTTTAACCCTTAGCTCTGATACCAAATGTGACGAGACGATTTTTGCCCGCTCGAAAATCGACATCCATACTTTACATTGTACTCGAATGCCGTAGATTCGACCGTTCAAATCCGATTCGCCGGAGCTTATATCAACATTAAGTAAATAACACAGCGGAATAAAAGAATAATACATTGATATACAGCTTTGATACAATATCTGATACAACAGATGATCCAATAGATATCAATATACATCAGAGATATGATACAATAAAATAGTAGCGGAAAAGAAAAACAGATAACATCTAGTAGCGGAACAATATAACTCTAAGATAGTCTTCAAAAGAGAACTCCGAGAACTGCAACTCCATTTCCTAGAATCAATCCAGCAATAGCTCGAACTCCCAATAACGATGCACCAAGCTCATCAAGACTGGTGTGATCCAAAAACTGAACTAATTCTAGATAATCTGCTAAACCTGACTATCTGAAAAACCCAACTCTAGACTGCTCGTGTAGAAAATAATGAGCACCCAGAGTTTAGGAAAGAAACAATAAACTCCGGATCAGTCGTGGGACTGGTGTGAGCAACAAAAACAGTTTATCCTTTTAAAAACATTCAACAAAAGATTTTCAAAGTCAATTCGCAATGCTATTTAAAAATGAGACTACCATAAGGCCTCCCGCACACACACACACAATGCAAACGCAGAATCGGAGGAGATTTCTCCTTATGATAGTCAAAGATGCTTGATACGCATTAAAAAGAAACATTTGATATTATTACTAGTGCATAGTGTAGGGAAACATTTCGAAAGTAAAGATATAAATCTTAGCCAACATACGACCATTATCGTATGCCTACTATAGCTAACTATGTTCAATAGCAGGTTACCGCCACATTCCATAGCAGGTTAAATAACTAAAACCGTACAAGTCTCGTATTGTTTCTTTGGATTTCCAACAAATGGTTAGGCCAAGGAACTTCCCATTGCCACATGGAAACGCCTCTGGCGGGACGTCCCGAGAACTTAACCAGCTCTCTGCCAACACAAGGCCGGGTTACCTTTATCACTAGGTAACTACTACACGAATATGTCATCCCCCGGTCCTTTGGGACCTTTATCCGAGAGCTCTCTAATCAACATCACACAATCATAAATAAAGTGTTTCAACATGAGTAAGTATCTGGGCTCATACCATGATACCACCCTTTTCCAGAAGGAAATGCACATACCCTAAAGGGAGCTACCCCTCATAACCTTGCCCCATCTTTCCTGTTTTGACCATTCCGGGGTGTGAGGCTCGACGAAGTCTCGTCCACAAAGACACACTTTATACAAAAGCCATGCTTTGGGTCAACAAATGATCATAGAAATGATCACAAAGATAAATGATCAAACAAATGATCTTATCACAAATGATCAACGCAATGATCATTTCACAGCAACACTCAGCATGTCACATTACCAAATTGGGAATATATCGCTGATAACCTTCAACTACATAACCTCTGAGCTCGTACGTCTCAGAGAAGGGTGTTAAGCTAAGAGAATAAATTCTCCGCCACCAACAGAAATATATTTGAAAGAAATCAGCTTTATATCTCAATTGTAATGTCAGACATGCAATCCATACAAGTCTGTTCCGGGCTCGAACAGAACCGAAGGCACTTACAAAGAAGTCCTTGCAATCCGGATATTCACTAATCACGTTCGGACTTCCCATCACATATGGAGTCTCTATACCGGCGCGACTCGGTGCAGAAACAATCGATGGGTCATCCTATCCCTTTCGCAAATACCCGGTCTTCATCACCGGTCTCCAAATGCTATCCATAACGTCAAATCACATATTCAGAATGGGTTATACGACACAAAGGTCCTTTCTCGGCTAAACCGAATAGTGAGCGAAAACATTTAAAACATATGGATATGGGATTTCAATTAAGTCACAACTTAATAATTCAAAACTTTCTTTCAAATGGTTTAAATAAATTACCATTTTCAATCTTTAAACAAAAAGATTCATTTTCACAACCTTTAACGGTTTAAACAATTTTCACATTTTAATCTTTTAAACAAAAGATTCATTCACAGATTTTCCAAATCAATTTTCATTTCAATTTGATTTACTCGTTAAATCTTTAAATCAAAGATTTAAATTATAGCCTTCAAAACAATTTCATTTCAATTTGATTAACTCGTTAAATCTTTAAATCAAAGATTTAACTTATAGCCTTCACAACAATTTCATTTCAATTTGATTTAAACAAATCATCAATTTAAATCTGTTAAAAATAAACAGATTTATTTCATAGTTTTCAAAAAGAATTCATTCATAACTTAGGAAAATCATTTCTCTATTCAATCTTGAAATTCCCCTAATTAACTGGAATCTCAGTTCTTATCTAAAAGTGTTTATCATTTGAAAACAACAGTTTTCATTTTGGAAATCTGATTCATTTATACGAGTTGAAATCTTTGGGTTAAATTCAAATTTTCCCAAAAATAATACTTTAAAAATGGTTTAACTCATAAAGACTAGTATAATATCATTAATCCCTAGTTTCAAATTACAGAATTCAATTTGAATATTGAATTCAAATTTAAATTAAAGTATTTAAATTCCAACACTTAATCCAGTTATTCAAAATAAATTTCCATCTTTGAAATTCCATTTCAAAAGCTTTTCACTTCTATTCCAATTCCATTTCCAAAACATTTGAATTTAAAAATTCAAATTTTAAACTATTTCAAAAATCTGTGACTTAACCGATTTCCTCGTGAAATCCGTAATTGTGTGTGTATGGTGTGGTCCAAGGGTTCAACACAATAGTGCAACAACATTTAATCATCACAGATTAACAGATAATATACAGATGTATCATCCATAAATGAATAAATTTTACATACCACAATCTACAGAACAAAATATCACAGATCAAATAGGACAATCAATTCAAGGCATTTCGTATAATACGATCATTCATAAGTAAGGTCAAGCATTCAATAGTCATTTATAAATAGGATTAATTAATCGTTTAATCCTAATTAATTCAATTTATTCCCAAGTAAATTTAATATTTATAAATTAATTATCAAACTCTAAGTAATTAATTACAAATCACTTGATACAAATTTATTTATCAAACAGATTAATAAGTAAAGTTACTCTTAATTCATCACATTAATTTGATTATCCTTTAAACAAATTAATTACTTTAATAATTTAATTATTCTCAAATTAATTATCAAATCAATTTATCACATTATCCTTAAATTTATTATTGCTTAATCACTTGATACATCAACTTTATTCATTGATTAATATTTTATATAAAAGAAATCCTTAATTCACAAATTTATTATTCCTTAATAAATAAATCTTTAAACCTTAATTAATTAATTTAAACCTTTAGTTACTTTGTTTATTGATTATTTATTCTTATTAAAATTACCTAAGTTAACTATTGATTTATTAAAGTTTATACCTCATCATTATTTTTCAAAACATACTTCTTAACAATTTGAATTTAGATTTAAATTCAATTAATACTTTTAAAATCATTTGACAATTTGAATTTTTATTTCTAGACTAAACTTAAAACTGGAATTATATCAAACTTAGGTTTCAAAAATTTCTACTTTGAAAAAAAAAACAGTTTGAAACTTTAAACTAGCAACAGGTTTTGAAACCTGCCCCCAAACATCTACTCGAGCCTCCCCCTAGTTTACTTCGAGTAAACGCGAGTCTCCCCCGAGAAAAACACGATCTGCTTCGAGTCTCCACTATGCAAACTCGAACCCACCCAAAAACACAGCCTCTCCCAACTTCAATGTGCACCGCGTCCATGTGTACAACCCCGTTGATCGCTCCGAGCCACCACCTCGACTTGCTTCACATCACCCATCATCATCAGAGATGATCACGACCCCCAGAAGACATCACTCTAGCTCGAATCAAGATCGAGCTCTCGATTCAAAACCTGGAACTGAATATGAGCATCAGGTCGAAACCTGGAACATCAAGGCACGCCACCCCCAAACCTGAAATTCGCGTCGCCTCCGCAACCTCGACCACCAGAACCATTGAAATTCCAGCCACGCACTCGTCTACGACCAAGCTACCCTCTCTTGAAACCCCATAACACTTGATCAATTAGGGGAAGAGAACGAATCAACATATTCTACCCAGTAAAAACTAGGGTTACATACCCAAATCCATGTCGCTCTCCTTCAAAATGATTTGATAATTCTTCTTGACATTTTTCCCTTACTCTACGGTCATCAAACTAGCTTTAGACCAAACCCCGAGTCCTACAAATCAGTGAATTACCAAGGACTCACGAATTCCCTTTATTTGATCAAACCCAAACTACACCTTTAATGCTTAACTAAAAATAGAGATTCTTGTTTCAAAAATCAAGTTTTAGTCTTAGCAGTTGATTCACATATCTGAACTCATGGATTGAAAAAAATAAATTTTAACTTATTTAAGTTTTTCACATTGGTTTTATGTTTCCAGAACCTATACAAGTTGATTCTTTTTAAACAGATTTTTTTAACATAAGGCTATGTTATAACAATCATTTTATATTCCTATCTTAAGTTTAATTAAGGCTTGGATTAAAAGAAAAAGAATTTTGATGAGTATTCAAGCCTGGAATCAAAATAGAGAGATACACAGAAGTGCTTACCATATATTCATACTCAAACACAGAAATATATTTTAAAAATATACTCAGAAATGAACTAACCTTAGAGAGGACATTCATCAGAATGAATATAATAAAACATTTTGGGATGTGATGTTACTCACCTGGAAGTATAAAGGCAGAGGAGCGGATTTTTAGATTTGAAACTGCTGTTATTTTTCCCTTTTCTTTGCAATTGCAGATTTGATTTTTTTTCTTCCTTCTCTTCAGTTTAATTGCTTTTGAAGTTCCAGGTTGATTGTTGTTGATACAAGTGTTGAGTTTAGTTTCAGGTTGTAACTTTTTATTTTTATTTTTATTTGATACACAGTTTGTTGATGAACGAAAAATAAGAAGGTGATATATATAAAAGAAAAGTGTGCAGGGTGATATCTTTTGTTGTACTATGGGCATGGCTGATAAGTATCATACTATGTACTTCATGTTTCATATTATATTGTCTTGCATTCCTATTTTACAGGTAATGTATTATATTTGCCCACATCTTGGCTGAGATGATATTGCATTTAATGCCAAGGTATATGTCCCCATACTTATATATATTCTTACTTACCTAGCAACCCTTTTGTTTGTATGTTGATATTTTCCTATATACTTTGTTTATTTGTACAAAAATATTTTATTATCCTTGCTTTATTTATGTTTAAAACCCAGCTTGTCTCGGCTGATGAGATATATCTTGTTTTGTTTGTACTTTAATAATATTTTGCTTATTTAACTTCTCTACATACTTTATTTTATTTGCCTGGCATACTTACTTCTTGTGTTGCATTTCTTTATTACTCTAAAATGTAAACAATTCCTGCTATTAATATGTTGTTTACATTTATAGTTTATGATTTATCTTATATATTTATTTCTACTCCTAATTTAAATGTTTATTTTGTTTTGTTTATGTTTGCCTACATTTTTATTTGTTTATCTTGTACTTTGCTTTATTACTTATGTAAATTATTATTATCTTCTTTTGCTTTTTATTTATTCTATAACTTTGTTTGTACATAGATGTTTAATATGTTTGTTTGGTTCCATACTTAACTTTTATTTCTCTCTATTTATAACTCAAATATTTATTTTACTTCTATTTTTAGTTTAAATATTTATCATGAATTTTACTTTAATAATTATTGTTTTATATTTTTCTACATACACATACATATATAGTATTTAAATTCAAATCAAATATATATATATATATATATATATATATATATTTAAATTTACTCATATATGCTCAAATACATATATATATATATATTCTTATATATATACATATATGCAAATTTTCAAATCAATTTGACTTAATATATTTTCTATTTGAATCGGGGAAACTCTCTTCCATTTATAATTAATTCTACAAATTTTTATTCAAAAATTCATTTAATCATTAATTTAAATTAAATAAAAATCTAGGGTTGTTACATGAAGACTCGAGGTGTAAGGACTATATGTCAGTATAACTCTGGGGGTGATTCCGTGATGAGTTTGACGGAACTAGTTCTTATAGGTTCGAGATGAAGATTCAGAGTGCAAGGGTTATCGTCGTTAACTCTGAGGGTGATTCCAAAATGAGTGTAATGAGATAATGCCTTCGGTTTCGTTCGAACCCGGAACGAACTTGTATGGATTGAATGCTTTCAGAACATCGTCAAGTGGACGATGAGCATTCTAAGAGATGTGTTCTCTAAAGGTAATCGTAGCCTCAAGCCTCATCAACCGGGAATGGCTAAAACAGGGGAGGTGCAGCAAGGCTTCGTGGGTAGCTCCCACTGGAGTGCGAGATGGATCCCTGTCTAGAAGTCCCTTTATATTAGGCTGTGTGGGCAGTTGGTTGCAAACAACTGCGGGGTTGTCTTGTTCGGAACTGTTCAGTAAGGAATGGTTCCGGCCTTGTGTTGCAGGGGAGCGGGCGTACTCCTTGGTACGGTGATCTAGGCCACGTACTATGACGGGCGGTACCCTAGTAGTCCTGCCATTGTATGGAATCCACAATCCAATAAGTGCCAACGGTTTTGATTGTATTACCCACTTTTGTGGCTAGTAGCTGGAATTTAATCGTTTAACAATTTCGGCTATTTCTTATTTATTTGAAAACCCTAGACACTATTATAATATCATCGGATTTCCCATCAAATGTTTTGGTTAGCGTAAGGTAAAAACTTTTCCATGTTTATGTGTGGGATGTTTTACGTGATACCTTTCTTTTCAAAAGGTTTTTAAAGTTAAGCAACCTTAACCTGTTACTCACACCAGACCCATGTCTGACCCAGAGTTTATCTTTTGTTTTCTTAAACTCTTGGGTACTCAAATTTTTACGAGTAATCAAGAGATTCAGGTTCGCTTTGACGAATATTGGAGGAGCAATGGAGCAGGATGCTTCTGCGTTGTAGATATATAGTTCCACTGTGTATTCTCTGTGTTGTGATTGTATTGAGTTGTAAATACTAGACAGGTGTTTATAACTGTCTAGTATATATGATGCGTATGCTGTGTATCTCTGATTGATATTGTATATTACGTAAATACTTGTGTTATTAATATAATTTATCCATTCCGCTGTTGAGATTCTAGTGTTGTTTCTTCTTTCTCTTCTTTCTTTTCTTCTTCTATCCCTTTTTTCTTAATTGATGATGCGATTTTCTGGGAGTAGAAAGTCGGGTCGTCACAGTTGGTATCAGAGTGTTAGGTTGAGTGAATACCTAAGCTCTGGAGTGGTGTCTATCTTGAGAGAGCGTATTTGTAATTTTTAATATATTTATATATATTTATTTATTTCTACCTATCGATTGGGTTACCTGTTCGGGTTTTCCAATATAAGTTATAAAGGTAGAATGGGGTAGTGGTGTGTATAACACAACTACCGATTGGTTGGAGTGTATATTTGAGGTTGAAAGTGTTTCTGTCGAGATTGTAGACCTAATACCGTCTCGAGTGAGTTTTGAGGTGGTGCAAGAACTTCATTGATCACTGAAGGTAACCTGTTAAGGTTCGGAGTTCATCTTTGAAGTTAGATGAGTAGAGTTTGGATCTGTTGGCTGAGCAGAAGTTAGTAATGGTACCTTGATACCTCAGGGAAGTAGTAGCTGCGTGATGAGATGCAGTGACTATGGATGTCCGAAGATAATTTCTTTGGAACAAGTTTAAGGAAGTGGGTCTGCTTCGGTGTTGTGGCTGAGTTCAGCAGGGTGTTTTTGTGTGGTTTGAAGTCCGAGTTTCTCGAAGAGCTTTGGATTGAGAATTCTTTGGCATTGGTATCAGCAGTGCAGCTCAGATTGTTCAGTGAGTCGGCAGAGTTTTCTGGCTTAGCAGTTTTCTGGAGATGGAGTTTAGAAGCAGCTGAGTGAATCCATTTCTTCGATGGGTTGGCAAGACCAGCATAAGTTGTTCTAATTGGTTTAGAGAGAACAGTTTTCTATGGAATTAGATTGAGTTGATCGCAAAAGTGACTTGCGATAGTTAAGTGTACTCTTGGTTTGTTGGAGATTTTTCTGGATATTTTCTGAAAGTCAGAGGTTGTCCGCATCTAGAGATTCAGTTTTCTTATTGACCAGGATTCCAAGAAGTGGTACCGGTGGTTCAACTAGTTGAAGGTTGGTTTCTTGAGATGGAATTTGTTGAAGCAACTCAGGATTGGAGGAACTTTTGAGTTTTCTCTTGATTATTAGAGATCTTCTTGGTTTTGCTGTCTAGTTGTGCTTGTTCTCTTCATCAGCATTCTTTTCTACTCCAGATCAGAGTTGTGCAGCGGAAGCAGTTGGGAGTGCATCTGCTTTTCTTTTTCGGATAGAAGAAGTTTGTTTTCTTCTGATGGTTGTGAGAGGAGTTGTTCTTGATCTTGGTTGATGGGGGAGGATCATTCTGATGAATTGGGATTGGTCTAGTTTGTTTCTTGAGACATTAGCAAGGATTGAGCTGATTAGGAAGGAGGTAGGTAGCTTGAGACCGTCTGAAGAGTTTTGTGGATCTGTAGTCAGAGATTTGATTTTGGATAAGTTTCTCAGTTTTTAGGAGCTATAAATTTTGGGAAGGTTGGGTAAGCTAGCTCTGATATGTTTTGGATTTCTTCTGTGTTTTGTTTTGGATAAGTGTTGGATTTTCTGGATTGAATTGCCAGTTTGGATAACTGGAATTCGAGATGTTTCACGTATCTCTGAGGGAGTACGTGTATGATCTATTTCTGGTTTTGGAATCAGCTGTTCTGGGAGATTTGGTGGTTGAGTCAGATTTGTCTATAGTCTGATGTTTGTTCAATGGTAGATCTAGATGAGTAGGAGTTCTGTAATTCAGTAGTGTTGATTGTTTGGGTTTTATAAAGCGAGTATCCCGATGTTTACCTGGGAAACTCGATGAAACTCTATCCAGAATTTTTGTCTGGATAGTTAATTTTGTTTGATTAGATGAATTGATTGCTATGATTGTTAGCATGTGTTTGATACATTCTTGGCTTTAAAATTTAAAATCTTAAATAGGTTATTAAATTACCTTTGTTTTAAATTTCGGGGACAAAATTCTTTTAAGGGGGAAGGAATCTGATATCCCGGAATTTTTGACAATATCAATTTAACAATCTTTATGTAAAATTAAAGTTGATATTGACGATATTGATTAATAAAATATGTTTTGGTTTAATAATCTGAATAAATAAATATTTAATTTGTGATTTTATCTTTTAAATGCTAAAATAAATGTTTAAATTATAATGTATATATATATATATATATATTTGTATATATATTATAGTTTATCTTTGTTTTGGAATTTAACGTACATGAAAATAAATAACTGTAGTTTTGTTTTTAAATTCTAATAAAATATTGAGTAATTAGGAAATTATGTTTCAAATTAATATTAAGCTTTTAAAATCTATTTAAACTAGTGATTATATGGTTTGTAATATTAATAATAAATATAATTGTTTAAAATTTGTCTAAGTTTAATTTTTGTTTTAAATTTAAATAAAAGTTGATTTTTTTAGATATTATTTGAGTAATATGATTTGAGTATATTTTATATAAGTCAAAATATAAAATAGCCTATGATTTAAATTCATTTAAATATAAAAGCGATTTATAATTTCTTTATAAATCATATAAAATTTGTTAAATTGTTATTTTAAGCCATATTAATAAATATACTATTTTTTTCATAAATATAAAGAAGAATTAAAATAAGGAAATAAAGTCTTCATTTTTAAATTAAATAAATTGATTTTAATTTGGGATTCAAAGGATTAAATTGATTTGAAATTATTTTTCAAATTTAAATTAATTGATTCTTTAAAATATTTGTATAAGTTTTAATTTATAAATTGTTTCATTTACATTTTCTAAAAATAAGAAAATCATTCAAACATAAAATAAATTAAAGAAAACTCTTTTTTTTAACATTTAAAATATAACTTAATTAAATAAAGACAAGTGTTAAGTATTTAACAAATCTAAACTACATGTGTAAATTGTAAAACAAACAAAATGACAAGTGTCATTTGATTTTAATCTTTTCTTTTATTTTAATTAAAGTATTTTTAGCCTTTTAAAAACATTTTCACTTTCCTTTATTATCTTTTAAAGATCAAGTGCTAGTTGAATCAAAAGAAAACACTTCACTTAAAAATCTGAAATCCCTCAAAAACAAATTGTAAATCCTGCATTGCAAACAAAGCCTGTAGCTCCTCTAACCTGCAAAATCAAATTCCTTGTAACATATCTCAAATCATATTCAACCTGCAAAATGCAAACAAAAATCTGTTCAATTGCATCTTGTATCCAAACTCTTATAAAACCTGGAAATTTCTGCATAATCAAGTCAGCATTTTACCTGAAGATCACTGCAAATTTGAGCAAATCAAAATGAATTCTTGCATCTTTATCAAAGCCTGCATGCATATATTTTACAAGTTTTCAAAAGGGCAAGGAGCATTTCAGTTTCTCGATTGGGAATTTGTGCTCTGTTCTTCAAATTTTAGGTGAGTAACCTTTTATTTAAATATAATTAAGTAAATTATAGGTTGTCTGATTTTCTCTGAAAAAAATACTGCTTGTGAATAACATAAACCTCTTCCTAATCTCAAATATTGATGCATGATAATATTGAAGCTATTTGCTGTATGTATATGAGTTCTGGAAATTACTTTGTACTTAAATAGGTGTGTATACTCTGTTAGTATCAGAACTTCTGTGTTGTTGACTTAAGTTTTAAATTCAAATTTTAGTAGACTCATGACTTAACCATTATTGAGAAAAATGAATTACAAACAAATTTTGTTTGGTAACCATAAATCTGAGCATGAAAATTTAATAAGGCAAACTATATTCAAAATCTTCTCTGGAAATCAAAAAGGTTCAGTAAACATGATATTGTTTTAAAACATAAAATTTCTTAATTTATTAAATTTAGATGGCGATCTTAAACCATTCAAGGAAACAAGATTTTTAAATCAGAGTATATAATTTATAGTTTAAGTTTTAAGGGCAGTTCACCTTGATTTGGAAAAGGGTGAATTTGGGAAATGCTGTTGATTTTGGGATTTTGAGAGTTTGATGTTTCATGTGGGTGAAGATGACTGATCAGGAACTTCATTAAAATTACCAACCTGATGATTTAATCTTTGGACTGGCAGAGAAATGGGGAAACTGGTCTGTAACCCTAGATTGTGATCCGATCTTTCTCTCTCCAGGGTTGATCGAGTGTTTAGGGTTTTTGAAGGATGGTTGCTGGACCCTAGAGGAGTAAGTAGCCGGAATTGTAGCTTGAACGATGGTCGGAGGGAGGTGAATTCGCCATTGACAGGTGTGGTGTTTGGGTTTGTACTGTGGTTTCTAGGTTTTGAAAGGGGGCTGTTCTGTTTGATTTTGGATATTTGGAGATTGGTGATGTTTTGGGTGATCATGTGGATTCAAGGGTGGATGGTGGATGTGGATGATCATCACTAATGATCAAAAAGTTGCCCATGGCTATGTGCATGTGCACAGTGGCCATATGGATGAGTTTTGGTTTCTGGAATATGGTGAAGAGGTGGTGCTCGGGTAAATTCAGTTTTTGCTCGAAGTTAGGTGAAAGATGACTCGAAGTAAAATAGCTTTTGACTCGGGTAGTTTTAGTTGCAGTGTATTTTCTGTAACTTGACAGTTTCAGGTTTGTTTGAGTTTGAACTAAAAAAAAAAAAGAGATAAGAAGCAAAGCCTGATTTCAAACAAGTTTTGAAGCAAGATTAAATTATGAATTTAAATAGATTTGAATTCCATATTTTGAATTTTTTTGCAGAAATAAAATAAAGTATTTAATTAAATAATAAAACCTGCACAGTTTTTATTTTAAGTGATTTTTAAATCAGAAAATAAGATTTTTAAAACAAGATTTAAATTTCTAAGTCAAATCTGAATTTTAATCTTGAATTCAAATTTGAAGTTGAATTTGAAAGTTTCAAATAAAAAAACAAGTTATAAATCCAAATGTTATAATCAAGTAAATATTCTTAGAATTTTATAACATATGAAATTTAAAACAGGGTTTTAAATTTTAAATCTTTGAATCTATCTGAAAGCATGATTTGAACTTTGGTTGTAATGTAAATAAGATTTGAATTTAAATGTTTCAATATCATTTGAAATATTTAAGGTATTTTAAACTTATTTAAATTGAATATAGGCTAAAGTTAAACTATTCATTTAAAATTTCTTTAAGAAATAAGTGATTCTTTAAAATGAAAACTAAAGAGTTTTTAAATACTTAAAATCTTGTTTAAGTTTGATTTCATTTTAATTTTAATTTAAAATGGAATTTAGAAAAAAATTAAAAGCAATTTGTTTTTAAATTACTTTTGATAATGATAATTAAATCATTAATGAGGTTAATGGTTTTCATTAAATTGATTTGAACATAATAATTTATTATCTGATCAAGGTAATTAAGATTTTAATTAATTAATTTACTTAATTAATAATTAGGTTAATTAATTAAATAATTAAGGGTTTATTTAATTAATAAAAAGATTAAGTAAGTTAATTAAACTTGATTAAAGTGTGATTTAGAAATTAATTTAAATAAGATTTGATTAATTTAGTTAATGAATTGAATTTATTAATCAAGTAATTAATAACCAATTAAGTTCTTAATTATCACTTGATTAATTAAATAATTAGAAATAAATTAATGAGTTTCTTTAAATAAATTAAGTATTAATATTGATTAATTCAATTAATTACTTTGGAAAAGTAATTAAAGATTTGTTATTGGTTAATGAAGGTCATTAGCTTAGTATTATTTTATAATTAATTAATGTAATTAATTTTAATGATTAACTGTATTAATTAGTTTAAAGATAATCATTTGAGAATTATTTAATCATAATTACTTAATGAAAGTAATTAAGGAAATTAATTACTAAATTGTAATTAATTAAGTTGTTGATTAATTAAGTTAATTAATTAAGTTTAATTAATTTAATTTAATCACTGGATGATTTGAGTAGTTTTTGGAATTAATTACTTTGTGTAATTATTATTAGTGTGTTTAATTACTTAAGTAAGTAATTAATAATTAATTACTTAGTGTAATTAATTTAGGGTTTTGATATTTGAATTATTTGAAGAAAATAAATAGATGTAATTAATTTAATGTAATTACTTAATGTGATTAACCAAGAGTGATTAATCAATATGGATAATTGATAATTAATTCAATAGAGTAACTTTATAAATAAAATAATTTGGGATCATTAATTTAAATAATTAACGATGTGATTGAGGATTGATTAATAAGAACAATTAATCAATGAAGGAATTAATTAATGTAATTAATTAAGGATTAATAAATGAAGTAATTACAGGTTAATTACAGGTTTGGTTTGGAATAATTAATTTGTGAAATTAATTAGAGGTTAATTACTTGAATGTAATTAAAGGGTAGTTAATCAAGATGATTAATTAGAGTAACTTGTTAAGTGTAATTAATTAATTGATTTATAATTAATTGATGTGTAAGCAAGATTTATATGGATAAGTAATTAATTTAATTTATTTTAAATTAATTAAGGGAGAAGTAATTAATTTAATCCATTTTAAATTAATTATAGAATGGTGATTTAATAAGTCATTGCTTATGAATGATGATTGATATTTATTACCCTGAATGATTGAGATCTCAGTTATGAGATAAATGATGTTGTGTGATTTTGATGCTATGGTTGTTTTGAGTTGATAATATAGATTATCTGTTGCAATGATAGTATGGATTATCTATTATGATGTTAAGAATTGTCTATCTGTGTGTATATAGATAATATTGAATTGAATTGTTTTAAACCTTTAAAACAACTTGGACCTAAAAGACACGCTTTGGATTTCGATGAGACCGGGATCGGGTTTCCATATTTGGATATCCGAAATCCACATCGATCCAAATTAACGATAGGTCGTGAATCTTATGTGAAGAGTGAAGACTCGAGGTGTAAGGACTATACATCAGTATAACTTTGGGAGTGATTCCGTGATGAGTTTGACGGAACTAGTTCTTATAGGTTCGAGATGAAGATTCAGAGTGCAAGGGTTATCGTCGTTAACTCTGAGGGTGATTCCAAAATGAGTGTAATGAGATAATGCCTTCGGTTTCGTTCGAACCCGGAACGAACTTGTATGGATTGAATGGTTTCAGAACATAGTCAAGTGGACGATGAGCATTCTAAGAGATGTGTTCTCTAAAGGTAATCGTAGCCTCAAGCCTCATCAATCGGGAATGGCTAAAACAGGGGAGGTGCAGCAAGGCTTCGTGGGTAGCTCCAACTGGAGAGTGAGATTGATCCCTGTCTAGAAGTCCCTTTATATTAGGCTGTGTGGGCAGTTGGTTGCAAACAACTGCGGGGTTGTCTTGTTCGGAACTGTTCAGTAAGGAATGGTTCCAGCCTTGTGTTGCAGGGGAGCGGGCGTACTCCTTGGTACGGTGATCTAGGCCACGTACTATGACGGGCGGTACCCCAATAGCCCTGCCATTGTATGGAATCCACAATCCAATAAGTGCCAATGGTTTTGATTGTATTACCCACTTTTGTGGCTAGTAGCTGGAATTTAATCGTGTGACAATTTCGGCTATTTCTTATTTATTTGAAAACCCTAGACACTATTATAATATCATCGGATTTCCTATCAAATGTTTTGGTTAGCGTAAGGTAAAAACTTTTCCATGTTTATGTGTGGGAAGTCTTACGTGATACCTTTCTTTTCAAAAGGTTTTTGAAGTTAAGCAACCTTAACCTGTTACTCACACCAGACACATGTCTGACCCGGAGTTTATCTTTTGTTTTCTTAAACTCTTAGGTACTAAAATTTTTACGAGTAGTCAAGAGATTCAGGTTTGCTTTGACGAATACTGGAGGAGCAATGAAGCAGGAGGCTTCTACGTTGTAGATATATAGTTCCGCTGTGTGTTCTCTGTGTTGTGATTGTATTGAGTTGTAAATACTAGACAGGTGTTTATAACTGTCTAGTATATATGATGTGTATGCTTTGTATCTCTGATTGATGTTGTATATTATGTAAATACTTATGTTATTAATATAATTTATCCGTTTCGCTGTTTAGATTCTAGTGTTGTTTCTTCTTTCTCTTCTTTCTTTTCTTCTTCTATCCTTTTCTTTCTTAATTGATGATGCGATTTTCTGGGAGTAGAAAGTCGGGTCGTCACACTGTCGAGACTAGATACACCACTCATGATTTAGAGCTTGCGGCTAATCTTTTCGCTTTTAGAATTTAGCATCTTTATCTTTTGGGAGAGAATTTGTTCTCTACACCGATCATAAATCTTTAAAGTATTTATTCTCTCAAAAAAACTTAATTTGCATCAACAACATTGGCTCGAATTCCTTGCATCTTATGATCTTGATATTCTTTATACTCCCGGAAAGGGAAATCGTGTTGCTGATGCTCTTAGTCGGAAGTGACAAGCGGTTGTTTCCATGATGATATCTGAATGGAATGATCTTAAGACTTTATCCACTTGTTAGATTCGAGATCGTGAATCCGATTCATGTTCATCTCTTGTATTATGTAGCCTTGAGGCTTATCCTTCTCTTCTAGACCGCATCCTTGAAGCTTAAAAGCACGACTATGCATTGGCTCATGTAACGACCCGCCTTTTTGGACAGTTTAAACCGACGATCAAATACACATGCCGATTCCAAACCATTCAAAGGGGCAGATGGTTATTGGGGTAAATAAGAAAAGAAAAGAAAGAGAAATAAAGGAAATGAAACAACACAGAATCTCGCAGCGGAACGATAAAATATAATAGTCAAATAAACAGTTCATGAAGCTGTTTACTATACTTTGACAATTATTTACACAACATTTATCAGAGTTATACATATACAACAGAACAATTAAAATAATGCAGCAGATAGCATGATGCAAGGGTAATAATAGTAATAGTATACCAAATCTTCGTCTTCGTCCTCCAGAATAGATCTTCAATAAGCTGAAAAACTCAGTTCTGACCCGAGCGTAATGAAAAGACAAAACACTCGAGTCAGGACTAAAATATCCTCATGTAAGTTAAATCAATCGTAAATAAATATGAGTGTAACGGCGTCAGAGATGTTTATGGGGTTTGACATCTCATATCCAGTGTCAACGTGCGTGCAATAACTCAAGAGATGTTATGGAATTTTCCATCTCTTAAGGATCCGTTAAACTATCTACTATGTAGTAATGTACGCTAAGTAGATAATGCCTATCAGTAATATGAAGTATCAAAATAGCGTTAAGGCGTTACCATAATCCCCCTTAACACATTTTTATAATGCCATAGTCTATACAGCACCGTAAGCCTCACTGTAAACTGGTGGTTATCAGAGGGTACCCTATAGGTATAACACAAAACATAACGTAGTGGTCGCGAATAGGATAATCAGTATGACAAGGTACATGAGGCGATACCAACTAGGATACTAGTAGTTGCGTGATCCGGACTGATGTTGAGCATAGCCAGCAGCTACCCCAACACCGCGAAACAACACTCCCAAATCAAGGGGTGCACCCAAATCGAATCACAAATGTAATAGATATGGTATCGAAGAAGTGTGTCCGCTTGAGATGGCGAACCTCAACGGCCCGGCGCGGCTCCTGTTTTAGTCATGTCAGGGGTCATCTAATATCGTTCTCTTTCTTCAGTCAACGCGTTCTCAAACCATCCACTTCATTCTGGATCAACACTCCGCATATGATAGTTATTATAGCGGTGTTCGGTATCGACAGAGTGTATGCCCATATCTGATCCCTGTCTCTTTAATAACTACGTATTATTACACCGTTGGCTCTTTTACATTTCAAATCGATTCATAATTGATATCAAAATATCATATTCGCTTCAAAAATCAAATCCATTTCAAATATCATCGTATCTTTTCAAATGTAAGATTCCGTTTCAAAATCATTTTTCGCCTCAATATCTTATTCGATTTCCAAATCATTTCGAATTTCAATTTAGGTTGCAACTTCATTTAACCCAATTCGTATTTACATTCAAGATTTAAACATAAACATTTCACCTTATTGACCAGCTTGAAATTTTAGAAAATAGTTTTAAGTAGTTTAAAAGTAGTTTTAAATAATTAAAATACTTAAAAATACTTAAAATCTTTAAATGGATTTCAAATAGATAAATTAGTTTAAAATAATTTAAGTTAGGTTAAGTAGATTTAAAATAGATTAAAATAGTTTAAGCATTTAAAAATGGTTTATATAACCGAGAAATTTGGAAACAAAATGAAACATCATCAAAACCAAACCATTTCAATTATAACTTCCCAATTCAAATCAATTTCAATTTCCATTCTACCGATTCAATTTCGATTTTAATTCAAATCAATGTCAAGTTTGACTTCAAATTTATTCAATTCTACATTCACCTTCAATTAATTCAATTTCAGTTTATATCGATTTGGAGCTTGATTTTTCAAAATATCAATTTATAACACTTAACAAAATTGTCCTTCGATATTGAAATTTAACTCCCAATTACAAATATGATTCAATTTCAAGCTCAATTTCAAAATATCATTTTTATATCGCTTTTACTTAGTAATACTCAAAGCTCGAAATAATGTTCAATCTTTAAAACAAATAAATTTTCGAAATTCAATCATATCCAAATTTCAAAGTCTCAACTTAAATTATTTAACAATTCCTTTTAACCCAAAATTTTATTTCAACATTCCAACTCAAATTTTTCGATAAATTCGATTTCTATAAATTGATTTTATTTATAACTTTTAAATCGAAAAATTTAAATAAATTTCAAATCGACGATTTTAAAAATTATTAATTTAGCCAGTTCGGTGTCCGTATATAATTTTCTATCCTACGGCCAAGTAATTATTTATTTCAATTAAATGCGAGGGATGAATATATATCACTTAAATCAAATCACAATGTCATATGTATGCATAACAGCATATATAAGCAAATAAACATCCAAACATTTAAATATCAACCAATAACATCCATCGAAATACATCATCCAATAGACAATACAATTCATGGCAATTTCATAGTTATCAATGTCAGGTAATTTAATCGCAATTCAATTTTAATTTCAATTTAAATGTCAATTTAATTTTTCAACGGTTAATTCAATTGACAATTTATATGACAATTAAATTTTATTAAACAACGACAAATAAAATCATAACACTTCATAATGTCAACTTTAACTAGCATAAAGATATTTAGTACGTTGTGAGCGTTATAAAACACTCACCTTGATTTCAATGTAGTTCTAGCGTTTTATTTCGAATAAAATTAAACGAGCATTTAATTTTACCCGAAATTCAAACTAGCTCCAAACGATTCCAAACCAGCTCCATTGCGTAGTGCTCGATGAAACGAAGACAACGCAACTTGTTACGTAATTTTCTGACCTCGTATGAAAAAGTTACATCATTGTGAAGTTTATACGAATTTAAATATAAATTAATTCACATTTTTTTAAACCTTCGGCTAATCACGACCATCCATTTCAACACTCCAGATCACAGCCGCCCAAATTGTTCCCCCTTCTTCCTGTATGCGTTTCATCCCAGGGTGAAGAACCCAAAACCGTCGTTCAACATCCATAATACACGGCCACCACGCTTGTCGATAGCACGATCAGGAGCCACCAACACGAAGGCCTTACCACCTACCCCCGCCGCCGTGAGCCACTCGAAAGTCGGCCACCCCTGGAGCATGCAAAACGATGACGAACGGCTGGCCATCGCGGCCTCGTAGCTCCCATCTCGTCGCTCCGATTTCGATCGCAATCGTTGATCTCGTAGCTCGTGATGTGCTCTTCAAATTTCCAGTTGAAAGTTTTTGGAATTAACTTGTGGATTGGAAGAAAAACAAAGAAGATCATGGCACAATTTCGGCCATTGGAAGGTAAGTGGCGGCCGACCATTTATTTCTAGGGTTAGGGTTTATTTTGAAAAAATGAAATTAATGAAGTGCTTTTATAGAAAAACGACGAACACTATTCATCCCGGGTTTTCTGAACTCCGATTTACGCGCGATGACCGGCGTTTTTAGGGTTTACCCCGCGTTCCGGACACAATGGAACAGGTTTCAGAAGCTAATTTCGATCATCTGTGCGAGATACAGCCATAAACGATCAATTTTAAATTAAACCGATTAAACGATTTCTAGGCGTTTTGGCTTGCCCCGGACAAACGATAAATTCGATTGACTTGAAATTTGAAATCTTACAATAATATCACATTACAAATCCGATGAAACTAGTTTCGTCAAAATCCGAGACTGTTTGAAAAATGGCTATTTTAACTCGTCAATTAAATATTAAAATATCCAATTTTCACAAATTAACTTTAAATTTAATTTTAAAAGTTCTACAACATCATTCTAACATTAATATGATAAAATAAAATTTTACAAATCATTTTTAATCATATTAAACCCGTTATTCAATTATCCAATAAATTCCAATTTTAAAATCTTATTAACTCTATTAAAATCCCAATATAACTTACATTCACTTTGGAAACCAATTTGAATCATATTAAATCAAATTTCTATTATTCACTCTATTTTCATAAATTAAATTTCAATATCAAATTAATCATATCAAATTCGAAATTTAATTATTCAAACATTTGTAATATTAAATTTAAACAATTTTGATTATTCTTAAATCACTATCTTTTGAGATATTCAAAAACGAACTTAAAATTTTAACTTTTGAAGCGAATTAAAATTATAGAACAACCATTTCCATTATACGGTTATTGGATTCCCATTATCAAATTATTCAATAAATTCCAAATATTAAATTTAAACAATTTCGATTATCCAATAATTCATTATCATTTGAAATATTGAAATTGAACTTATAATAATCAACTTTTAAAACCAATTCACAATTTAGAACACTATTTTCATTTTACAGTTATTCAATTATTCAATAAGTTTTAAATATTTAATTTAAACAATTTACCTGTTCAATATTCAATTTTTGATTTAAATAGATTTTACTTATCAATCAATTACTCTATTATACCCAATGGATTCAACATTTATTATTATTCCAAACGACTTACAATTTTTTTCTAACACTAGATCACAAAATCTTATTAAATTAGCTATTTTAATTATCGAAAATTTACGGGTCGTTACACTCTCCCCCACTCAAAACTTTTCGTCCCCGAAAAGGAAAAAGAAGGGAAAAGGAACTAAGTATAGAATTCAACATTAGATATATTTTATTCAAAGTTGCCAACTTATAAAATAATGAAATTCCATTTATAAAGTCATAACTACGCTTCCACTAAGTTACTCCGAACGACTTTCCAACTTTAAAAGTTAGTTATCAAAACAAGTTATAAAAAATTTTAAAACTTGAAAATTTTTCTAACACCCGGATTTACGAAAAATTTCGGCAGAGTCTCCTTTGCGCGGCTCGATCGGAAATAAAAATGACAGTATATATATCACAAATATACATCTCATCAAGTGATGAGGCATCCCGCAGGGAAAAAAGTGTAAAAGTACGGTATGTAATCCGAGATATGTACCTTATATATTATTAGCGAGCATATACGGCTAATATAGCGCGAAAGCGAGCTCCAAATGCGAAGCAAGCGCAATCCGCACCTACTAAACACTCAACAAACCATGAGAAACATGCATATAGGAAAATAATATCAATATACATCATATAGAACATAACAACTACATGTGCCAATATAGAAAATGCAACAAACAACAAATGCATCCACCAAATCAATTATCATCCAACTATCATCCAACAAATCCACAACCAATCAATATAAATTCACTTCTCATTAATATTTATTTACTTGGTTTTCAATTTTAATCACAGTTGATTCATTAACGTTGGATTTTACTAACATTCATTCTCAATTCAATTAGTTAACATTCACTAATTTATATTTACATTAGTTTACTTCCAATTTGAATCAAATTAAATTCTATTTAAATTCATTTAACTTCCAATTTGATTTCAATGATTTATAGCTTTCAATTTCATTAACACTTAATGAATTATATACAATCAACTAACAATCATATAACAACCAAATCATACCCAACATAACCAACTTATTAATTTTACATTCAATTTGGTTTATCTCTTATATATATATATATCCTGTTATATAATTTTAAAAGAATCATTTTATATTTGGCATCTTAAATTTCCAATATTAACTTTAATTAAGTCCGTAAGTCGTACATATATCATCTGTGAGCAATATCAAATCTAATCGCTTATTCGATCACACAATTTCACTTCCAACTAGTATCGTTCACACGACTCTCTAGTACGGACTCAGATTTGGTTCCTTGATTGGAAACTGTTACTCTCTTTGCATAGCCATATACTATGATAGAGAATTCCAGAATCAAATTAAAAATCCATATCTAGGGTTCGCCGTCGAAAATCGAGTGAAGAATCCTAACTTGGATCGATATAAATCATCTCGAAATTTTGTGCTCGAATTTGGATCAAATCGTTATGCGAATAAAATAATATACTACAATCTTACGTATTACCTTCCAATGGATTTCTATCCAATTTATCTATACTAAATTATTTTATTGGCTTTTATATTTTTCACTTAATTACTCACAATCCATTATTCAGTTAGCATATTCATTTCTTTACATAGCATATTCTTTAACATTATCTTTTCTTAAACATCATATCATAGAATTTTCCTACTCAAGTTCATTTTAAACATTCTATATAATTTAATTAAATTCAATTTCATTTTCCAATTGATTCTTAGCTATAAGAAATTCCTTTGTTTACTTTTATTGCATTTTCATAATTTCAGTTAATAACAAATTCATTTGTGGAACATTTTATTAACCGGCACTTTAGTTTATTAATCATCCTATAAAAGTCTAACCTCTCATAAATGACTTTTCTTAGTTTACAGTTATCTTAAAGGTTACAAATTCAGAAATTTTTTACAACCCCTTTGCAATTTATATTTATTTTCTATAACCAATTTATGAAGATATAATACGATTCATTTATCTTCTTTCTTAAGTTCACTTACTTGTTCCATTTATCCATTCATCATTTCATGCTATATTTAAGTATATAACATTTTTATCCCAACCAAAATTTTCATTTCTATACATTTTAATTCCTTTTGAGTTTTCCTTACTTGTATACTTCAGTTATTTTCAGGTTTCGTTTATTTGTACAACATCTCATTACATATCCAAAACATCATTTTAACTTTTAACATTTGGTAAGTCTTGTTATATGTTATCAGAATGTAATTTTGGTATTATAAAAATTTATAGAATTTCATTTTACTTAATTATAATGTTCACAAATTTAATTTGTTAAAATCCTCTTTACCTTTCAACTTTAAAGGTACACTACAACTCTAAAGTTTTCCCAAAACATAAGCTTAGATATCTTAATCCTCTTATTTTAGAATTCTGGTTATTCACATTTCATTTGAAAATTACTAATTTGCATAACTTAGAATTTTAAATGCCCGGTTCTTTCCAAATCGTTTGAAATAAACATATATACTTATATCCTTTTAAATATATCAAATCATACCTTTGGAGTTTAAACCAAAACCCATTTACCCAAAATAATTTCGAAGAAAAGCAAAGCTTCATAGAAGTCTCCCCCACTTTGAGACTCGAAAATGAACGTCGATGATGCTGCGTAGTCATCACCGAAATTATTTTCCAGCGACAGAAGAGAGGAATACTTAATTCATTTCTTCTTAGAAATCCTTTCAAAATATTTCCTATAAATATTTTCCAACTAACATCACAATATATTTTCTTCAAAGCTTTGAAAACTATTTTAAAAGTCCCCGGGTCGTAAATTCAATATTTTCCAATTTAAATCTGTTTAAATTTATAAGTCATCTTTATAAAATATTCTTATAGGATTTTCTTGTAACGATTAGAGATTTTTCGTCCACGAACGCCGACATCAATACGTCCACTGTATCAACTGTCGAGCAATCGAAGGCCGGAAAACCGTACCGTTATGGTTTAAGAAAAAGAAAAAGATAGAAGAAGAGATAAGAAGATAGGACGGAAGAGAACAGAAAACAACAACAGAACAACATCAGAATCTCACAATCGCAGCGGAACAACATATAATAAATAAATAAATAATCTTTAAACAAAGAACTATATCAGTTATTACATTACATCATCAGAGTGTACAACAACAAACAACAACAAACAGCGGAAAAGAAATACTATATACTAGTAATACGCCATGCCATCCAGCTTGCCTCCAGCAACTCCTGAATTCCAGAATATCCTGATAAACCTGTCTCTTGACTGCCCGTGTAGAAATTGGTGGGCACCCAGAGTCTAGGAAGGAAAACAATAAACTCCGAGTCAGTCATGTGACTGGTGTGAGAACTGAAAACAGTTTATTTATCTTTAAAATCAAAATAGAGGAATATTTTTAAAGTCAATTCGCAATGCTTTTAAAAATGAGACTACCATAAGGCCTCCCACACACACACACAATGCAAATGCAGAATCGGAGGAGATTTCTCCTTATGATAGTCAAAGATGCTTGATACGCATAAAAAAAACATTTGATATTATTACTAGTGCATAGTGTAGAGGAAATCATTTCGAAAATAAAGATGTAAATCTTAGCCAACATACGACCATTATCGTATGCCTACTATAGCTACCATCCCAACAATGGGGCGGCACCATAAGTGAATGATAGGTTCTACAACTAAAACCGTACAAGATCGTATTGTTTCTTTGGATTTCCAACAAATGGTCAGGCGAAGGAACTTCCCACTGCCACATGAGAACGCCTCTGGAAGGACGTCCCCGAGAACCTAACCGGATCTCTGCCAACACAAGGCCGGGTTACCTTTCAAACTAGGTAACTACTGACACGAGTATGCCATCCCCCGGTCCTTTGGGACCTTTATCCGAGCGCTCGTAACCAACATCACACCGTAATAAATAAAGTGTTTCAACATGAGTAAGTATCTGGGCTCCATACCATGATACCACCCTTTTCCAGAAGGAAATGCACATACCCTAAGGGGCTCTACCCCCAATAATCTTGCTGCATCTTTCCTGTTTTGACCATTCCGGGTGTGAGGCTCGACGAAGTCTCGTCCACAAAGCCACGCTTTATACAAAAGCTGTGCTTTGGGTCAACAAATGATCAAAGAAATGATCACAAAGATAAGTGATCAAACAAATGATCATATCACAAATGATCAAACAATGATCATTTCACAGCAACACTCAGCATGTCACATTACCAAATTGGGAATATATTGCTAATAACCTTCAACTACATAACCTATGAGCTCGTACGTCTCAGAGAAGGGTGTTAAGCTAAGAGAATAAATTCTCCGCCACCAACAAAAATTTATTTGAAAGAAACCAGCTTTATATCTCAATTTGTAATGTCAGACATACAATCCATACAAGTCTGTTCCGGGCTCGAACAGAACCGAAGACACTTACAAAGAAGTCCTTGCAACCCGGATATTCACTAATCACTTCCGGACTTCCCATCACATATGGAATTTCTATACCGGGGCCATTCGGTGCAGAAACATTCGACGGTAATCCTTCCGTTTTCAAAAATATCCGGTCTTCGACACCGGTCATCAATGCTACCCATTACGTCGTATCACTATTTGGAATGGGTAATCCGAATAACGAGCGCAATAATTTAAAAATAAGCGTGGCATTCAAATTCAAGCAAATCTCAACAAATACCCTTTCAAAGGTAAATATTGATAGTCGGTTATTGAACTATCAATGGATATGCACAACATCACCAGATTCCAAATAATTTTCCAAATTATTTATTTTCCAAAAATATCTTTACAAGATATATAATTTCAATACTTCAAAAATAAATCAATATTTATTTTTTAAAAAATTCCCCTTTCTTTTATAAATTCCATAGTGAATTTACATTCCAAAATATCTATGAATATACGATTTCAATTATTCATTTTCAATTTATCTTCAAAAAGATAAATTCTCAAAACGTTTCATTACACATTGGAAAAACATTTCCATACTTATTTATTCATAAGTAATTCACAAGTCTTTTTATATTCTATACTTGGAAAATATTCAATATACTTAAATCGAAATTAAGTATATATTTCATTCTTTAAGGAAACCATTCTCTTAAACATATTTATTTGGGTCAAAACGAATGTTGCGTAAAACATCGTTACGACAACCCAAATTCACTAGTATAGGGATTCGAATTTAAGATAGATATATAAATCCCAACACTAAATAAAACATTTTCTTTCAGAAATCATTTACTATAACAACAGTGTTATAGTCCACCATTTCCTTCTATTTCTCGAAAACGTCTATTTCAACAATGAATGTTGAATCTATGGTTTCGAATCTTAACACATTTTGAAAACATCGTTAGATCGTTTTAGTTCTATTTAAAACATCACATCCAAAACATTTTCTTTAACATATTATTCACTATCCAAAAACGTGAATATACTTTGTTAACCAATTTCATCATTTCTATTCATTTTACTTTAAAGGATTATTCACTGTCTAAAACGTGAATATAACTCCATTAATAAGTTATAAAAAAAATTCTTATCGAAATAAGTCGTTTGCGGATTTATAAAATAATGTTTATAAATTCCATTTCTATTTATTTTATAACAACTTCCTTTTATAAACTTCCTTTATTAACCTATTCAATTCATAACTCAATTATAAACCAAAGGTTCATATTATAAGTTAAATGCTTATAAAACGATTATTTTACAAAATCATTCTTTTTAAGACTTCTCAAATTATAAATCTTATAACTTATAAGATTCATTTATTTACCCAAATCTATTCCTTTAATAACCTTATAAATTTTATAAACCTACTGCTTATAAAATTCCATTTATAACTTCACTATTTATAATCCTATAAATTTCATTCATTTATGAAATTCATTTACAATTCATTCTAACACTTATAAAAACTCGTTTTATAATTCAGATATTTTAATTTATAAATATCAATTTATAAATCCTTTACATAAATCAATTTATACTATTATTTTAAAACATCTTTAATCTCCTTTATAATTTCATCATTTTGATTTATAAAATAATCAAATTTCATAAATCCTATATTTCAAACTTTTTATAATAAATTCGATTAATCCCGATGTAACGACACAGAATTTTTATTAATAAAAATTTGGATATTTAATTAATTTTAAATGTTAATGAGTGAATTTATAAGTCGAATAAATTTTAATTTGAATAATTGGATTTAATTGAATAATTAAATCGATAATTTAATATGTGAAATTATGGAAATAATTGAAAATTGAGTTAAAAATGATTGAAAATGATTTGTAAAATTTTATTTTATCATGTTGAAGTTAGAACGATATTTTAGAACTTCTAAAATCGAATTAAGAGTTAATTTGTGAAAATTGAATATTTTAATATCAAATCGACTAGTGAAAATAGCCAATTTTTGAACAGTCTCAGAATTGAACGAAACTAGTTCCATTGGATCCGTAATAGTTAGTTATTACCGGATTTCAATTTTCGTGTCAATCGGAGTTACCATTTGACCGTAGCAGCTCGAAACGCATCGAATTATTTTTAATTTTTTAATTTGGCGAGTTAAAATAGCCATTTTTCAAAAAGTCTCGGATTTTGACGAAACCAGTTTCATCGGATCCGTAATGTGATATTATTGTATGGTTTCAAATTTCAAGTCAATTGGATTTACCGTTTGTCCGGTACAAATTAAAACGCCTAGAAAATCGTTTAAATCGGTTTAATTTAAATCGAACGTTTATTGCCATAACTCGTACAGATGTCCGAATTAGCTTTCGAAACCTGTTCCATTGTGTCCGGAACGCGGGGTAAACCCTAGAAACGCTGGTTACGGCGTGTGAATCGGAGTTCGGAATTTCCGGAATGAATAGTGTCGTTTTTTTCTCTATAAATAGCCACCATCACAAATAAAAAAAAAAATATAACCTAACCCTAATAATTCACCAGCCGCCACTTTAAGAATCAAAGGCCAGAAACTTCCCAAATTCATTCCTCAATCTCTCCCAATCTACAAACAATTAGAAGAAGTGTTTAACATGAAAGTTGTGGAGCGTCTCGAGCTCGTTAGATCCATACGGTGATGATGGAGTTTGGCGTCGCGTGGAGGGGGGAAGGTGGCTGCGTGCGTGGCCGTTCATTTGCGTGCGCACTCAAAGGGGGGTGGCCGAGCTTGCTATGGTGGCAGGCGTGGGTAGAGGAGGAGATGAGCTTCGAGATGCAAGTTCCTGATCGCGTTCAAGTTCAACGTGGAGGTCGAAAATTGAAACCCTAATTTGATGGTATGGGTTCTTGTGTGCGGCTGTTGAACGTGAGGGAGAGGGAGAAGGAGGGTGCGGCCACGATTCTCTAGATGCAGATCCAACGGTCCTGATTTGTTGAGGGTTTAAAATTATAAATTATGTTATAAATTTATGTATATAAATTCGTATAGACTTTGAAAAATCATCACTTTTTCATACGAGGTCGAAAACGCGCGAAACCAGTTGCTTTGGAATCGTATGGACGAGCACTACGCGATGGAATTGGATTGGAGTCGTTTGGAGTTAGTGAAAATTTTGGGTAAAATTAAACGTCCGTTTAATTTTATTCGAAATAAATCGCTAAAAACGAAATTGAAATCAAGGTGAGAACTTCTCACTCAATCGAATCAGTTTCGATTTTTATTTTAAATAGTTAGATTTAAAATATTTGAATGCATGTTTGAATGATGATTGTTATCTTTTGATTGTTAAAATAGACATTATGCGCCGTTAGTAAGCGGATGTTATTTATTAAAAACATATACCGCGAATATTTCATAATCAGTGAAATTGGTATTATATATATAATGGCAATATATATATATATATTGGCATATGTATATATTGGAGTTGATTGATTTCCCGCATTTGTATAGCGGATGAGACCCTATTGCGCCGTCTATTAAGCGGATAATATTTTAAATCCCATATACCGCGATAATTCCGTACTAGAGCGGAATTGGTATTGTGCTAATGTTTGTGGATGCAGGAAAACAGGTTGGAGGGATCCAACTGGATTCCTCAACATTATTTATTTGATTTCAGATATTTTGATATTTGATGGATTATCATATCGATATATGATATCGTTGTCGCCGTGATTGACTATTTGGTGTGTAGCATCATTGGATCAAATTTGGAACTTTAAAAATGATTTTTAAAGTGATTTTTGAAAATATAAAATATTTTGGGAATTGATTCATTTTAAATAAATAAACGTTATAATTTTTATGTTATAAAAATTATGGTTTTTGAGAAATATAGTTAAAAACTGATTTTTGAGAATATGATGCTAATGATTTTATAAAATAGTTAAATCGGAATTTTTGAATTTATTGTGAAAAGTTTAAATATAGGATTTATAAATTTGATTATTTTATAAATCAAAATGGTGAAATTATAAAGGAGATTAAAGATGTTTTAAAAGAATAATATAAATTGATTTATATAAAAAGATTTATAAATTGATAATTTATAAATGAAAATATTTGGATTATAAAATGAGTTTTTATAAGTGTTAGAATGAATTGTAAATGAATTTCATAAATGAATGAAATTCATAGAATTATTAACGGTGAAGTTATAAATGGAATTTTATAAGCAGTAGGTTTATAAAATTTATAAAGTTATTAAAATAATGGTTTTGGAAAAATAAATGAATCTTATAAGTTATAAGATTTATAATTTGGAAAGTCTTAAAAGGAACAATTTTGTAAAATAATCGTTTTATAAGCATTTGACTTATAATATGAACTTTTAGTATATCATTGAGATATGAATTGAGATAGGTTAATAAAGGAATTTATAAACGTTGTTTTATAAATTCGTAAACGACTTATTTTGATAAGTAAATTGTTATAACCTATTAATGGAGTTATATTCACGTTTTTGACTGTGAATAAATCTTTTAAAATGAAATGTATAGAAATGATGAAATGGATTAACGTAGTATATTCACGTTTTTGAATAGTGAATAATATGTTAAAGAAAATGTTTAGAATGTGATGTTTTAAATAAGATTAAAACGATCTAACGACGTTTTTAAATGTGTTGAGATTCGAAACCATAGATTTCAACATTCATTGTTGAAATAGACGTTTTCGAGAAATAGAAGGAAATGGTGGACTATAACACTGTTGTTATAGTAAATGATTTCCGAAAGGAAATGTTTTGTATAGTATTGGGATTTATATATCTATTTTAATTTCGAATCCCTATACTAGTGATTTTGGGTTGTCGTAACGATGTTTTACGTAACATTCGTTTTGGCCCAAATAAATATGTTTAAGAGAATGATTTCCTTAAAGAATGAAATATGTACTTAATCTCGATTTTAAGTATATTGAATATTTTCTAAGTGTTGAAAATAAATAACATTTGTGAATTACTTATGAATAAGTAAGTATGGAAATGTTTTCCAATATAAAGTGAATATCTTAAGAATTTATCTTTTTGAAGATAAATTGAAATGAATAATTGAAATCTTATTTGCATGGATATTTTGAAATATAAATTCACTATGGAATTTATAAAAGAAAGGGGAACTTGTTTAAAATAAATATTGATTTATTTTTGAAGAGTGAAATTATATATCTAGTAAAGATATTTTTGAAAAATAAATAATTTGGAAAATTATTTGGAATCTGGTGATGTTGTGCATATCTATTGATAGTTCAATAACCAACTATCAATATTTCCCTTTGAATGGGTATTTGATGTGATTTGTTTGAATTTAAATGCCACACTTATTTTTGAATAAGCGCTCACTATTCGGGTTAACCGGGAAAGGACCATGGGGTCGTATAACCCATTCCGAATATGTGATACGTCGTTATGAATTGCATTTGAAGATCGGTGTTGAAGATCGGATATTTGCGAGAGCGATAGGATGACCTGTCGATTGACTCTGCACCGAGTTGCTCCGGTATTGAGTTCTCTATATGTGATGGGAAATCCGATCAGGATTGTGAATATCTGGATTGCAAGGACTTCTTTGTAAGTGCCTTCGGTTTTGTTCGATCCCGGAACATACTTGTATGGATTGTATGTCTGACATTACAAATTGAGATATAAAGCAGATTTCTTTCAAATATATTTCTGTTGGTGGCGAAGGATTTATTCTTTTAGCTTAACACCCTTCTCTGAGACGTACGAGCTCAGAGGTTATGTAGTTGAATGTTATCATCGATATATTCCCAATTTGGTAATGTGACATGCTGAGTGTTGCTGTGAAATGATCATTGTGTTGATTATTTGTGATAGGATCATTTATTTGATCGTCTATCCTGGTGATCATTTCCTTGATCATTTGTTGACCCAAAGCATGGCTTTTGTATAAAGTATGTTTTTGTGGACGTGACTTCGTCGAGCCTCACACCCCGTGAATGGTCAAAACAGGAAAGATGCAGCAAGGTTATGAGGGGTAGCGCCCTTTAGGATATGTGCATTTCCTTCTGGAAAAGGGTGGTATTATGGTATGGATCCCAGATACTTACTCATGTTGAAAACACTTTATGATTGTGTGAATTGATTACGAGCGCTCGGTGAAAGGTCCTAAAGGACCGGGGGATGGCATATTCAGTCAGTTGTAACTCAGTTAGGGGTAACCCGGCCTTGTGTTGGTAGAGATCCTGTTTGGTTCTCGGGGATGTCCATCCAGAGGCATTCTCATGTGGCAATGGGAAGTTCCTTGGCCTGATCATTCGTTGGAAATCCAAAGAAACAATACGATCTTGTACGGTATTAGTTGTAGAACCTATCATTCACTTATGGTGGCGCCCCACTGTTTGGACGGTAGCTATAGTAGGCATAGTTCGGAATGTCTATGCTGGCTAAGATTTATATTCTACTTTCGAAATGAATTTTTCTCTACACTATGCACTAGTAATAATATCAAATGTTCTTTTAAATGCGTATCAAGCATCTTTGACTATCATAAGGAGAAATCTCCTCCAATTCTGCGTTTGCATGTGTGTGTGTGCGGGAGGCCTTATGGTAGTCTCATTTTTAAAAGCATTGCGAATTGACTTTAAAAATATTCCTCTATTTTGTTTTCAAAGATAAATAAACTGTTTTGAGTTCTCACACCAGTCACATGACTGACTTGGAGTTTATTGTTTTCCTTCCTAAACTCTGGGTGCCCACCAATTTTCACACGGGCAGTCAAGAGTTAAGGTTTATCAGGATATTCTGGATATTCTGGAGTTGCTGGAGGCAAGATGGATGGCATGGCGTATTACTAGTATATAGTATTTCTTTTTCCGCTGCACTGTTTGTTGTTGTTTGATGTTGTACACTCTGATGATGATATGATGTAATGAAATGTAATGTGATGTAATGTAATAACTAATATAGTTCTTTGTTTAAAGATTATTCATTTATCTATTATATGTTGTTCCGCTGTGATTGTGAGATTCTGATGTTGTTCTGTTGTTTTCTGTTCCGTTCTATTTTCTATTTCTTTTCCCTCTATTTTCTATCTCTTTCTCTCTTCTTCTCCCTTTTTCTTTTTCTTAAACATTGATAATTCGTATTTCTGTTCACCTTGAGTTAATCTATGGAGATTAGTGTATATTCAAGGAGTATGGATTTGCGGGTCATCACAGTTGGTATCAGAGCATATGGTTAAGCGACAACCATGGTTCTGTTGGGTATTACTCATTAGAGATAGAGTCAGTAGTACTCTAGAATGAGTTTGAGTGTAATAATAGCTATGAGAGCGTATTTGTTAGTGAATATAAATTGTTTTGTATTGTGTTGACTTATCGGTTGATTGTTTATAGATTTCGGTCGATGTAGTCTAGCTAACTATCGTAGAAAGGGGTTTCTAAACTCTTAAACAAGATAAACCGACACGATATTGTTTTAAATTGGGTAAATGAAATAATTTTACCTTGATTATATTTTTATATATAAAGAAATAATTTTTCAGAATTATTAAAGTATATAAGTGGATTGTTTAGTTGTTTGAATAATCTAAATTAAAGAATTATTGTATAAGCAAAAGAATTATAAGAGTTGAATTATAATTAAAGTGATTTACAATTGTGAAATAAACTTATATATATAAGAAGTGAAGCTATATGAATATATTTATGAATATGAGTTGTAAATAAAAATGAATTTAAAGTTAAATGGAATCTTAAATAAAATTGAATTTGATTTGGAAGTGAACCAACTTGAATATAAATTAGTAAATATAAACTAATTGAAAATGAATGTTAGTAAAAACATCCACTGTTAATAAATCAAATATGATTAAATCGAAAACCTATTTCATTGAATATTAATGAGAATATGAATGAATATTGATTTGGTTATGGATGATAGTTGGTTGATGGTTGAATATATTGCTTTTGTTTCATACGCTATGTTGACATATATAGTTATTACGTTGCTATATGTTGTATATCGATACTATTGTCTACATACATGTTTCTCGTGTTGTTTGTTGAGTGATTAGTAGGTGCGGATCTCGTTTGCTTCGCATTTGGAGCTCGCTTTCGCGCTATATTAGCCGTATATGCTTGCTAATAAAATATAAGGTACATATCTCGGATTAAATATCGTACTTTTATACTTTTTCCCTGCGGGATGCCTCATTACTTGATGAGATGTATATTTGTGATATATATACTGTCATTTTTTTTTTCGGATCGAGCCGCGCAAAGGAGACTATGGCGAATTTTTCCGGAAATTTAAGGCGTTAGAAAAAAAAAATTGAGAAAATTGGAAAATTTTGGAAAATTATAACTTTGATTTGGAATTGAAAGTTAAATGATAGTAGTTGTTTTTGAAAAGATAACTAAGTATGATTTGAAAACTTAGTAAGTTATTGTAAGAAGTTGATTATGAATTTTGGAAAGTTAATAGATTATGTAACTTTTCTTACTTAATAATTTCGAGGACGAAATTCTTTTAAGGGGGGAAGATTGTAACGACCCAGAATTTTTACTAATAAAAATTTGGATATTTAATTAATTTTAAATGTTAATGAGTGAATTTATAAGTCGAATAAATTTTAATTTGAATAATTGGATTTAATTGAATAATTAAATCGATAATTTAATATGTGAAATTATGGAAATAATTGAAAATTGAGTTAAAAATGATTGAAAATGATTTGTAAAATTTTATTTTATCATGTTGAAGTTAGAACGATATTTTAGAACTTTTAAAATCGAATTAAGAGTTAATTTGTGAAAATTGAATATTTTAATATTAAATCGACTAGTGAAAATAGCCAATTTTTGAACAGTCTCAGAATTGAACGAAACCAGTTCCATTGGATCCGTAATAGTTAGTTATTACCGGATTTCAATTTTCGTGTCAATCGGAGTTACCATTTGACCGTAGCAGCTCGAAACGCATCGAATTATTTTTAATTTTTTAATTTGGCGAGTTAAAATAGCCATTTTTCAAAAAGTCTCGGATTTCGACGAAACCAGTTTCATCGGATCCGTAATGTGATATTATTGTATGGTTTCAAATTTCAAGTCAATTGGATTTACCGTTTGTCCGGTACAAATTAAAACGCCTAGAAAATCGTTTAAATCGGTTTAATTTAAATCGAACGTTTATTGGCATAACTCGTACAGATGTCCGAATTAGCTTTCGAAACCTGTTCCATTGTGTCCGGAACGCGGGGTAAACCCTAGAAACGCTGGTTACAGCGTGTGAATCGGAGTTCGGAATTTCCGGAATGAATAGTGTCGTTTTTTTCTCTATAAATAGCCACCATCACAAATAAAAAAAAAAATATAACCTAACCCTAATAATTCACCAGCCGCCACTTTAAGAATCAAAGGCCAGAAACTTCCCAAATTCATTCCTCAATCTCTCCCAATCTACAAACAATTAGAAGAAGTGTTTAACATGAAAGTTGTGGAGCGTCTCGAGCTCGTTAGATCCATACGGTGATGATGGAGTTTGGCATCGCGTGGAGGGGGGAAGGTGGCTGCGTGCGTGGCCGTTCATTTGCGTGCGCACTCAAAGGGGGGTGGCCGAGCTTGCTATGGTGGCAGGCGTGGGTAGAGGAGGAGATGAGCTTCGAGATGCAAGTTCCTGATCGCGTTCAAGTTCAACGTGGAGGTCGAAAATTGAAACCCTAATTTGATGGTATGGGTTCTTGTGTGCGGCTGTTGAACGTGAGGGAGAGGGAGAAGGAGGGTGCGGCCGTGATTCTCTAGATGCAGATCCAACGGTCCTGATTTGTCGAGGGTTTAAAATTATAAATTATGTTATAAATTTATGTATATAAATTCGTATAAACTTTGAAAAATCATAACTTTTTCATACGAGGTCGAAAACGCGCGAAACCAGTTGCGTTGGAATCGTATGGACGAGCACTACGAGATGGAATTGGATTGGAGTCGTTTGGAGTTAGTGAAAATTTTGGGTAAAATTAAACGTCCGTTTAATTTTATTCGAAATAAATCGCTAAAAACGAAATTGAAATCAAGGTGAGAACTTCTCACTCAATCGAATCAGTTTCGATTTTTATTTTAAATAGTTAGATTTAAAATATTTGAATGCATGTTTGAATGATGATTGTTATCTATTGATTGTTAAAATAGACATTATGCGCCGTTAGTAAGCGGATGTTATTTATTAAAAACATATACCGCGAATATTTCATAATCAGTGAAATTGGTATTATATATATAATGGCAATATATATATACATATATATATATATATATATATATATATTGGCATATGTATATATTGGATTTGATTGATTTCCCACATTTGTATAGCGGATGAGACCCTATTGCGCCGTCTATTAAGCGGATAATATTTTAAATCTCATATACCGCGATAATTCCGTACTGGAGCGGAATTGGTATTGTGCTAATGTTTATAGATGCAGGAAAACAGGTTGGAGGGATCCAACTGGATTCCTCAATAGTATTTATTTGATTTCAGATATTTTGATATTTGATGGATTATCATATCGATATATGATATCGTTGTCGTCGTGATTGACTATTTGGTGTGTAGCATCATTGGACCAAATTTGGAACTTTAAAAATGAAATTTAAAGTGATTTTTGAAAATATAAAATATTTTTGGAATTGATTCATTTTAAATAAATAAACGTTATAATTTTTATGTTATAAAAATTATGGTTTTTGAGAAATATAGTTAAAAACTGATTTTTGAGAATATGATGCTAATGATTTTATAAAATAGTTAAATCGGAATTTTTGAATTTATTGTGAAAAGTTTAAATATAGGATTTATAAAATTTGATTATTTTATAAATCAAAATGGTGAAATTATAAAGGAGATTAAAGATGTTTTAAAAGAATAATATAAATTGATTTATATAAAAAGATTTATAAATTGATAATTTATAAATGAAAATATTTGGATTATAAAACGAGTTTTTATAAGTGTTAGAATGAATTGTAAATGAATTTCATAAATGAATGAAATTCATAGAATTATTAACGGTGTAGTTATAAATGGAATTTTATAAGCAGTAGGTTTATAAAATTTATAAAGTTATTAAAATAATGGTTTTGGAAAAATAAATGAATCTTATAAGTTATAAGATTTATAATTTGGAAAGTCTTAAAAGGAACAATTTTTGTAAAATAATCGTTTTATAAGCATTTGACTTATAATATGAACTTTTAGTATATCATTGAGATATGAATTGAGATAGGTTAATAAAGGAATTTATAAACGTTGTTTTATAAATTCGTAAACGACTTATTTTGATAAGTAAATTGTTATAACCTATTAATGGAGTTATATTCACGTTTTTGACTGTGAATAAATCTTTTAAAATGAAATGTATAGAAATGATGAAATGGATTAACGTAGTATATTCACGTTTTTGAATAGTGAATAATATGTTAAAGAAAATGTTTAGAATGTGATGTTTTAAATAAGATTAAAACGATCTAACGACGTTTTTAAATGTGTTGAGATTCGAAACCATAGATTTCAACATTCATTGTTGAAATAGACGTTTTCGAGAAATAGAAGGAAATGGTGGACTATAACACTGTTGTTATAGTAAATGATTTCCGAAAGGAAATGTTTTGTATAGTATTGGGATTTATATATCTATTTTAATTTCGAATCCCTATACTAGTGATTTTGGGTTGTCGTAACGATGTTTTACGTAACATTCGTTTTGGCCCAAATAAATATGTTTAAGAGAATGATTTCCTTAAAGAATGAAATATGTACTTAATCTCGATTTTAAGTATATTGAATATTTTCTAAGTGTTGAAAATAAATAAAATTTGTGAATTACTTATGAATAAGTAAGTATGGAAATGTTTTCCAATATAAAGTGAATATCTTAAGAATTTATCTTTTTGAAGATAAATTGAAATGAATAATTGAAATCTTATTTGCATGGATATTTTGAAATATAAATTCACTATGGAATTTATAAAAGAAAGGGGAACTTGTTTAAAAATAAATATTGATTTATTTTTGAAGTGTGAAATTATATATCTAGTAAAGATATTTTTGAAAAATAAATAATTTGGAAAATTATTTGGAATCTGGTGATGTTGTGCATATCTATTGATAGTTCAATAACCGACTATCAATATTTCCCTTTGAATGGGTATTTGATGTGATTTGTTTGAATTTAAATGCCACACTTATTTTTGAATAAGCGCTCACTATTCGGGTTAACCGGGAAAGGACCATGGGGTCGTATAACCCATTCCGAATATGTGATACGTCGTTATGAATTGCATTTGAAGATCGATGTTGAAGATCGGATATTTGCGAGAGCGATAGGATGACCTGTCGATTGACTCTGCACCGAGTTGCTCCGGTATTGAGTTCTCCATATGTGATGGGAAATCCGATCAGGATTGTGAATATCCGGATTGCAAGGACTTCTTTGTAAGTGCCTTCGGTTTTGTTCGATCCCGGAACATACTTGTATGGATTGTATGTCTGACATTACAAATTGAGATATAAAGCAGATTTCTTTCAAATATATTTCTGTTGGTGGCGAAGGATTTATTCTTTTAGCTTAACACCCTTCTCTGAGACGTACGAGCTCAGAGGTTATGTAGTTGAATGTTATCATCGATATATTCCCAATTTGGTAATGTGACATGCTGAGTGTTGCTGTGAAATGATCATTGTGTTGATTATTTGTGATAGGATCATTTATTTGATCGTCTATCCTGGTGATCATTTCTTTGATCATTTGTTGACCCAAAGCATGGCTTTTGTATAAAGTATGTTTTTGTGGACGTGACTTCGTCGAGCCTCACACCCCGTGAATGGTCAAAACAGGAAAGATGCAGCAAGTTTATGAGGGGTAGCGCCCTTTAGGATATGTGCATTTCCTTCTGGAAAAGGGTGGTATTATGGTATGGAGCCCAGATACTTACTCATGTTGAAAACACTTTATGATTGTGTGAATTGATTACGAGCGCTCGGTGAAAGGTCCTAAAGGACCAGGGGATGGCATATTCGGTCAGTTGTAACTCAGTTAGGGGTAACCCGGCCTTGTGTTGGTAGAGATCCTGTTTGGTTCTCGGGGATGTCCATCCAGAGGCATTCTCATGTGGCAATGGGAAGTTCCTTGGCCTGATCATTCGTTGGAAATCCAAAGAAACAATACGATCTTGTACGGTATTAGTTGTAGAACCTATCATTCACTTATGGTGGCGCCCCACTGTTTGGACGGTAGCTATAGTAGGCATAGTTCGGAATGTCTATGCTGGCTAAGATTTATATTCTACTTTCGAAATGAATTTTTCTCTACACTATGCACTAGTAATAATATCAAATGTTCTTTTAAATGCGTATCAAGCATCTTTGACTATCATAAGGAGAAATCTCCTCCAATTCTGCGTTTGCATGTGTGTGTGTGCGGGAGGCCTTATGATAGTCTCATTTTTAAAAGCATTGCGAATTGACTTTAAAAATATTCCTCTATTTTGTTTTCAAAGATAAATAAACTGTTTTGAGTTCTCACACCAGTCACATGACTGACTTGGAGTTTATTGTTTTCCTTCCTAAACTCTGGGTGCCCACCAATTTTCACACGGGCAGTCAAGAGTTAAGGTTTATCAGAATATTCTGGATATTCTGGAGTTGCTGGAGGCAAGATGGATGGCATGGCGTATTACTAGTATATAGTATTTCTTTTTCCGCTGCACTGTTTGTTGTTGTTTGATGTTGTACACTCTGATGATGATATGATGTAATGAAATGTAATGTGATGTAATGTAATAACTAATATAGTTCTTTGTTTAAAGATTATTCATTTATCTATTATATGTTGTTCCGCTGCGATTGTGAGATTCTGATGTTGTTCTGTTGTTTTCTGTTCCGTTCTATTTTCTATTTCTTTTCCCTCTATTTTCTATCTCTTTCTCTCTTCTTCTCCCTTTTTCTTTTTCTTAAACATTGATAATTCGTATTTCTGTTCACCTTGAGTTAATCTATGGAGATTAGTGTATATTCAAGGAGTACGGATTTGCAGGTCATCACACCCGATTTAAACTATTTTATAAAATTATTAACCCCATATTTTCAAAAATCAACTTTTAACTATATTTCTCAAAAATCAAAATTTTATAACATTAAAATTTATACGTTTATTTATTTAAAATGAATCGATTCCAAAAATATTATAAACCTATACTTTCAAAAATCACTTTGAAATCTTTTAAAATTCCAAAATTTGGCCCAATGATGCTACACACCAAATAGTCAATCACGACAACAACATCATATATCGATATGATAATCAACGAATATCAAAATATCGATAATCAATTAAATACTGTTGAGGAATCCAGTTGGATCCCTCCAACCTGTTTTCCTGCATCCAAAGATGTTAGCACAATACCAATTCCGTTCCAGTACGGAATTATCGCGGTATATAGGATTTAAAATATTATCCGCTTAATAGACGGCGCAATAGGGTCTCATCCGCTATATACTGAGGGAAATCAATTCCAAGTACATAAATAATACCAATTTCATTGTTTATGAAATATTCGCGGTATATGTTTTTAATAAATAACATCCGTTTACTAACGGCGCATAATGTCTATTTTAACGATGAATAGATAACAATCATCATTCAAACATACATTCAAGAATTTTAAATCTAACTATTTAAAATTAAAATCGAAACCGATTCGATTGAGTGAGAAGTTCTCACCTTGATTTCAATTTCGTTTTAGCGATTTATTTCGAATAAAATTAAACGTGCGTTTAATTTTACTCGAAATTCTCACTAACTCCAAGCGACTCCAATCCAATTGCATAGTGTAGTGTTCGTCGATACGATTCCAACGCAACTGGTTTCGCGCGTTTTCGACCTCGTGTGAAAAAGATATGAATTTTCAAAGATTCACGAATTTTTTATAAACTAAATTACAACATAACTTATATTTTTTAAACCTAATCAATATCATCACCGTCCATTTCTATGACTTTGCATCTGGGCCGCCCCTTGCTATTTCTTCCCCACGCTAGAACTTGCAGCCGAACCCACTCACGCCTATAACCCTAATACACGCAAGCCACAAACGACGACGAAACCCCATCATATCGGCACCATTCGAAAGCCCGTCGCAAACCCCACCATCACCACCAATATTGTTCAACTCGGCTGCACCCTCTACCCTAGAAACGCGTGTGAACGCGATGGCTTTGAGCCCAAATTCCTGTTGATCCAAAGCTCCAAACACGATCATAGTCGTTGGATAGAGAGATATCGATGCTCTCTACGTTTTTCTAGTTGGAGGAATTTGCTAAAAGGTGATGGTTTGAGAGATTTGAAGGGAAGAAACTTGATAATTTTCGGCCATTCATTGTTATGGAGGCGTCATGCAGTTTTTTTGACCTAGGGTTTCTTTTTGTTTGCAATTTATGAAGAGTGAAGGGCTTACATAGAAAATTTCAACGACACTATTCATCCCAGATTTTACGAACTCCAAACGAAGCGTGCTGGTTGGCGTTCATTAGGTTTACCCCACGTTCCGAACACAATGGAACGTGTTTCGGGAGCTAATTCGGTCATCTGTGCGAGTTATGGCAATAAACGTTCGATTTAAAATTAAATCGGTAAATCAAATTTCTAGGCGTTTTAGTTTGCACCAGACAAACGGTAAATCCGATTGAGACGAAATTTGAAACCATACAATAATATCACATTACGGATCCGATGAAACTAGTTTTGTCGAAATCCGACACTGTTTGAAAAATGGCTATTTTAACTCACCAAATTAATATTAAAACAATTTCGATGCGTTTCGAGCTGCCACGATCAAACGATAACTCCGATTGCTACGAAAATTAAAACCCGATAATAACAAACTATTACGAATCCAATGCAACTATTTTCGTCCAATTCTGAGACCGTTCGAAAAATGACTAATTTCACTAGTCGATTTAATATTAAAATATTCAATTTTCACAAATAAACTCTTAATTCGATTTTAAAAGTTCTATAACATCATTCTAACTTCAATATGATAAAATAAAATTTTACAAATCATTTTCAATCATATTTAACCCAATTTTCAATTATTTCTGTAATTTAACATATTAAATTATCGATTTAATTATCCAATTAAATCAAATTATTCGAAATAAAATTTATTCGACTTATAAATTTCACTTATTAATATTTAAAATTAATTAAATATTCAAATTTTAATTGACAGAAATTCTGGGTCGTTACATACTTCCCCCCTTAAAAGAATTTCATCCTCGAAATTACCAAGTAAGAAAAGTTACAGAATCTATTAACTTTCCCAAAATCCGTAGTTAAACTTCTTACAATAACTTTACTAAGTTTTCAAATCATACATAGTTATTTTTTTCAAAAACAACTACTATTGTTTAACTTTCAACTCCAAATCAAAGTTATAGTTTTCAAAATTTTCCAATTTTTCTCAAATATATTCCAACGCCTTAAATTTTCGGAAAAATTCACCATAGTCTCCTTTGCGCGGCTCGATCCGAAAAAAAATGACAGTATATATATCACAAATATACATCTCATCAAGTGATGAGGCATCCCGCTGGGAAAAAAGTGTAAAAGTATGATATTTAGTCCGAGATATGTACCTTATATTTTATTAGCGAGCATATACGGCTAATATAGCGCGAAAGCGAGCTCCAAATGCAAAGCAAACGCAATCCTCACCTACTAAACACTCAACAAATAGATGAGAAACATGTATATAGACAATAGTATTGATATACAACATATAGCAACATAATAACTATATATGTCAACATAACAAATGCAGTAAAAGCAATATATTCAACCATCAACCAACTATTATCCAACTGACATTCAACTAACATCCATAACCAATAAATATTCATTCATATTCTCATTAATACTCAATGAAATAGGTTTTCAATTTAATCACATTCGATTCATTAACATTGGATGTTTTTACTAACATTCATTTTCAATTAGTTTATATTCACTAGTTCATATTCAAGTTGGTTTACTTACAAATCAAATTCAATTCTATTTAAGATTCACTTAACTTCCAATTGGATTTCAATTACTATAGCTTTCAATTTCATTAATACTTAATGAATTATATACAATCAACTAACAATCATATAACAACCAATGTATATTAATTACAACCAAATTCCTTTGCTTATATTCATTCAATTTGGTTGATCACCTTTACTTTCAATTGGTTTAATTAAATTGATTTTCATTCAATTATTCAACTTCCAATAACATTATATTTTAATGAATTAACACTTACATTCATTATTTCATATCCATTTAATTTACATTCAATTGATTATGTTCAACCAATTCATTCAATTCAATCACTAAAGTTGAGTTTCATTTACATGACTCAAGTTCACATTTATCACTTAACTTTATTAATTTACTTTGATACCAAAATCAACTCCATTCAACATCTCTTAAGTTATATTTCATTTTACAAACATCACTTGGTTTTACATAACTTAAATTCACACTTATAAATCAATTCAGATTCCAATTCTAAGTAAATTTCCATTTAACTTTAAATTCATTTTTATTTACAACTCATATTCATAAATATATTCATATAGTTTCACTTCTTATATATATAAGTTTATTTCACAATTATAAATCACTTTAATTATAATTCAATTCTTATAATTCTTTTGTTTATACAATTATTCTTTTATTTAGATTATTCAAACATCTTATTCAACAACCAAACAATCAACTTATAAATACTTTAATAATTCTGAAAAATTATTCCTTTATATATAAAATAAAATCAAGGTAAAAATATTTCATTTACCCAATTTAAAACAATATTGTGCTGAATTGTTCTATTCAAGTGTTTATAAACCCCTTCGGCATAGTTGTGCATACCGTGCTGACGAAGGTTCATATGCCACTCAATAAACCAATCATCACAATAAAAACAATTTTATATTCACTAACAAATACGCTCTCATAGCTATTATTACACTCAGACTCATTCTAGAGTACTACTGACTTTATCTCTAATGAGTAATACCCAACAGAGCCATGGTTGTCGCTTAACCAAATGCTCTGATACCAAATGTAACAATCAGAGATTTTTCGTCCATGAACGCCGACATCAATACGTCTACTGTATCAACTGTCGAGCAATCGAAGGCCGGAAAACCGTACCGTTATGGTTTAAGAAAAAGAAAAAGATAGAAGAAGAGATAAGAAGATAGGACGGAACAGAACAGAAAACAACAACAAAACAACATCAGAATCTCACAATCGTAGCGGAACAACATATAATAAATAAATGAATAATCTTTAAACAAAGAACTATATCAGTTATTACATTACATCATCAGAGTGTACAAAAACAAACAACAACAAACAGCGTAAAAGAAATACTATATACTAGTAATACGCCATGCCATCCAGCTTGCCTCCAGCAACTCCTGAATTCCAGAATATCCTGATAAACCTGTCTCTTGACTGCCCGTGTGGAAATTGGTAGGCACCCAGAGTTTAGGAAGGAAAACAATAAACTCCGAGTCAGTCAGTGACTGGTGTGAGAACTCAAAACAGTTTATTTATCTTTAAAATCAAAATAGAGGAATATTTTTAAAGTCAATTCGCAATGCTTTTAAAAATGAGACTACCATAAGGCCTCCCGCACACACACACAATGCAAATGCAGAATCGGAGGAGATTTCTCCTTATGATAGTCAAAGATGCTTGATACGCATAAAAAAAACATTTGATATTATTACTAGTGCGTAGTGTAGAGGAAATCATTTCGAAAATAAAGATATAAATCTTAGCCAACATACGACCATTATCGTATGCCTACTATAGCTACCATCCAAACAGTGGGGCGCCACCATAAGTGAATGATAGATTCTACAACTAAAACCGTACAAGATCGTATTGTTTCTTTGGATTTCCAACAAATGGTCAGGCCAAGGAACTTCCCATTGCCACATGAGAACGCCTCTGGAAGGACGTCCCCGAGAACCTAACCGGATCTCTGCCAACACAAGGCCGGGTTACCTTTCAAACTAGGTAACTACTGACACGAGTATGCCATCCCCCGGTCCTTTGGGACCTTTATCCGAGCGCTCGTAACCAACATCACACCGTAATAAATAAAGTGTTTCAACATGAGTAAGTATCTGGGCTCCGTACCATGATACCACCCTTTTCCAGAAGGAAATGCACATACCCTAAGGGGCGCTTCCCCCAATAACCTTGCTGCATCTTTCCTGTTTTGACCATTCCAGGGTGTGAGGCTCGACGAAGTCTCATCCACAAAGCCACGCTTTATACAAAAGCTGTGCTTTGGGTCAACAAATGATCAAAGAAATGATCACAAAGATAAGTGATCAAAAAAATGATCATATCACAAATGATCAAACAATGATCATTTCACAGCAACACTCAGCATGTTACAATACCAAATTGGGAATATATTGCTAATAACCTTCAACTACATAACCTCTGAGCTCATACGTCTCAGAGAAGGGTGTTAAGCTAAGAGAATAAATTCTCCGCCACCAACAGAAATATATTTGAAAGAAACCAGCTTTATATCTCAATTTGTAATGTCAGACACACAATCCGTACAAGTCTGTTCCGAGCTCGAACAGAACCGAAGGCACTTACAAAGAAGTCCTTGCAATCCGGATATTCACTAATCACTTCCGGACTTCCCATCACATATGGAATTTCTATACCGGGGCCATTCGGTGTAGAAACAATCGACGGTAATCCTTCCGTTTTCAAAAATATCCGGTCTTCGACACCGGTCATCAATGTTATCCATTACGTCGTGTCACTATTCGGAATGGGTAATCCGAATAACAAGCGCAATAATTTAAAAATAAGTGTGGCATTCAAATTCAAGCAAATCTCAACAAATACCCTTTCAAAGGTAAATATTGATAGTCGGTTATTGAACTATCAATGGATATGCACAACATCACCAGATTCCAAATAATTTTCCAAATTATTTATTTTTCAAAAATATCTTTACAAGATATATAATTTCAATACTTCAAAAATAAATCAATATTTATTTTTAAACAAATTCCCCTTTCTTTTATAAATTCCATAGTGAATTTACATTCCAAAATATCTATGAATATACGATTTCAATTATTCATTTTCAATTTATCTTTAAAAAGATAAATTCTCAAAACATTTCGTTACACATTGGAAAAACATTTCCATACTTATTTATTCACAAGTAATTCACAAGTCCTTTTATTTTCTATACTCGGAAAATATTCAATATACTTAAATCGAAATTAAGTATATATTTCATTCTTTAAGGAAATCATTCTCTTAAACATATTTATTTAGGTCAAAACGAATGTTGCCTAAAACATCGTTACGACAACCCAAAATCACTAGTATAGGGATTCGAATTTAAGATAGATTTATAAATCCCAACACTAAATAAAACATTTCCTTTTGGAAATCATTTACTATAACAACAGTGCTATAGTCCACCATTTCCTTCTATTTCTCGAAAACGTCTATTTCAACAATGAATGTTGAAATCTATGGTTTCGAATCTTATCACATTTTGAAAACATCGTTAGATCGTTTTAATTCTATTTAAAACATCACATTCAAAACATTTTCTTTAACATATTATTCACTATCCAAAAACGTGAATATACTTTGTTAACCAATTTCATCATTTCTATTCATTTTACTTTAAAGGATTATTCACTGTCTAAAACGTGAATATAACTCCTTTAATAAGTTATAAAAAAATTTCTTATCAAGATAAGTCATTTGCGGATTTATAAAACAATGTTTATAAATTCCATATCTATTTATTTTATAACAACTTCCTTTTATAAACTTCCTTTATTAACCTATTCAATTCATAACTTAATTATAAACCAAAGGTTCATATTTTAAGTTAAATGCTTATAAAACGATTATTTTACAAAATCATTCTTTTTAAGACTTCTCAAATTTTAAATCTTATAACTTATAAGATTCATTTATTTACCCAAATCTATTCCTTTAATAACCTTATAAATTTGATAAACCTACTGCTTATAAAATTCCATTTATAACTTCACCGTTTATAATCCTATAAATTTCATTCATTTATGAAATTCATTTACAATTCATTCTAACACTTATAAAAACTCGTTTTATAATTCAGATATTTTAATTTATAAATATCAATTTATAAATCCTTTATATAAAAAAAATTATACTATTATTTTAAAACATCTTTAATCTCCTTTATAATTTCATCATTTTGATTTATAAAATAATCAAATTTCATAAATCCTATATTTCAAACTTTTTATAATAAATTCAATTAATCCCGATTTAAACTATTTTATAAAATTATTAACCCCATATTTTCAAAAATCAACTTTTAACTATATTTCACAAAAATCAAAATTTTATAACATTAAAATTTATACGTTTATTTATTTAAAATGAATCGATTCCAAAAATATTATAAACGTATACTTTCAAAAATCACTTTGAAATCCTTTTAAAATTCCAAAATTTGGCCCAATGATGTTACACACCAAATAGTCAATCACGACAACAACGACATCATATATCGATATGATAATCAACGAATATCAAAATATCCATAATCAAATAAATACTGTTGAGGAATCCAGTCGGATCCCTCTAACCTGTTTTCCTGCATCCAAAGATGTTAGCACAATACCAATTCCGTTCCAGTACGGAGTTATCGCGGTATATAGGATTTAAAATATTATCCGCTTAATAAACGGCGCAATAGGGTCTCATCCGCTATATACTGCGGGAAATCAATTCCAAGTACATAAATAATACCAATTTTAATGTTTATGAAATATTCGCGGTATATGTTTTTAATAAATAACATCCGCTTACTAACGGCGCATAATGTCTATTTTAACAATCAATAGATAACAATCATCATTCAAACATACATTCAAGAATTTTAAATCTAACTATTTAAAATTATAATCGAAACCGATTCGATTGAGTGAGAAGTTCTCACCTTGATTTCAATTTCGTTTTAGCGATTTATTTCGAATAAATTAAACGTGCGTTTAATTTTACCCGAAATTCTCACTAACTCCAAATGACTCCAATCCAATTCCATAGCGTAGTGTTCGTCGATACGATTCCAACGCAACTGGTTTCGCGCGTTTTCGACCTCGTATGAAAAAGATATGAATTTTCAAAGATTCACGAATTTTTTATAAACTAAATTACAACATAACTTATATTTTTTAAACCTAATCAATATCATCACCGTCCATTTCCATGACTTTGCATCTGGGCCACCCCTTGCTATTTCTTCCCCACGCTAGAACTTGCAGCCGAACCCACTCACGCCTATAACCCTAATACACGCAAGCCACAAACGACGACGAAACCCCATCATATCGGCACCATTCGAAAGCCCGTCGCAAGCCCCACCTTCACCACCAATATTGTTGAACTCGGCTGCACCCTCTACCCTAGAAACGCGTGCGAACGCGATGGCTTTGAGCCCAAATTCCCGTTGATCCAAAGCTCCAAACACGATCATAGCCGTTGGATAGAGAGATATCGATGCTCTCTACGTTTTTCTAGTTGGAGGAATTTGCTAAAAGCTGATGGATTGAGAGATTTGAAGGGAAGAAACTTGATAATTTTCGGCCATTCATTGTTATGGAGGCGGCCTACAGTTTTTTTGACCTAGGGTTTCTTTTTGTTTGCAATTTATGAAGAGTGAAGGGCTTATATAGAAAATTTCAACGACACTATTCATCCCGGATTTTCCGAACTCCAAACGAAGCGTGCTGGTTGGCGTTCCTAAGGTTTACCCCACGTTCCGAACACAATGGAACGTGTTTCGGGAGCTAATTCGGTCATCTGTGCGAGTTATGGCAATAAACGTTCGATTTAAAATTAAATCCGTAAATCAAATTTCTAGGCGTTTTAGTTTGCACCGGACAAACAGTAAATCCGATTGACACGAAATTTGAAACCATACAATAATATCACATTACAGATTCGATGAAACTAGTTTCGTCGAAATCCGACACTGTTTAAAAAATGGCTATTTTAACTCACCAAATTAATATTAAAATAATTTCGATGCGTTTCGAGCTGCCACGATCAAACGATAACTCCGATTGCTACGAAAATTAAAATCCGATAAGAACAAACTATTACGGATCCAATGGAACTAGTTTCGTCCAATTCTGAGACTGTTTGAAAAATGACTAATTTCACTAGTCGATTTAATATTAAAATATCCAATTTTCACAAATAAACTCTTAATTCGATTTTAAAAGTTCTATAACATCATCCTAACTTCAATATGATAAAATAAAATTTTACAAATCATTTTCAATCATATTTAACCCAATTTTCAATTATTTCTGTAATTTAACATATTAAATTATCGATTTAATTATCCAATAAAATCAAATTATTCGAAATAAAATTTATTCGACTTATAAATTTCACTTATTAATATTTAAAATTAATTAAATATTCAAATTTTAATTGACGGAAATTCTGGGTCGTTACATTTCTTTTCTCCAAACAATCCACAAGTGTTTTATAATTGTTCATTTTGTAATTCACCTTATTTATTAAATTACAATATCCAATTAATGATAATAACCAATATATCATTTCTAACAACCAAATAAGCTAGATAGATCACAATAATTTTTGAAAATAAATTCTTTATATACAAAATATAATTAGGGCAAAATTATTTCATCTACCAAATTTCAAAACAATACTATGTCGAATTGTTCTGTTTAAGTGTTTGGAGATTCCTATCAATGACGTTAATTACTCGTATTGACCAGAATCCATAAGCCACTCAACAAATCAACCGAAACAATATAAAAACATTTTATATCACTAACAAATACACTTCCTCATATGTATACACTCAGCGACTCATCATAGGGTATTACTACCCTATTTATAAAGAGTCAGACCCCACAAAGCTAAGGTTATCGCTAAACCAAAGCTCTGATACCAACTGTAACGACCCACCTTTTTGGACAGTTAAAAACGACGATCAAATACACATGCCGATTCCAAACCATTCAAAGGGGCAGATGGTTATTGGGGTAAATAAGAAAAGAAAAGAAAGAGAAATAAAGGAAATGAAACAACACAGAATCTCGCAGCGGAACGATAAAATATAATAGTCAAATGAACAGTTCATGAGGCTGTTTACTATATTTTGACAATTATTTACACAACATTTATCAAAGTTATACATATACAACAGAACAATTAAAATAATGCAGCAGATAGCATGATGCAAGGGTAATAATAGTAATAGTATACCAAATCTTCCTCTTCGTCCTCCAGAATAGATCTTCAATAAGCTGAAAAATTCAGGACTGACCCAAGCGTAATGAAAAGACAAAACACTCGAGTCAGGACTAAAATATCCTCATGTAAGTTAAATCAATCGTAAACAAATATGAGTGTAACGGCGTCAGAGATGTTTACGGGGTTTGACATCTCATATCCAGTGTCAACGTGCGTGCAATAACTCAAGAGATATTATGGGATTTTCCATCTCTTAAGGATCCGTTAAACTATCTACTATGTAGTAATGTACGCTAAGTAGATAATGCCTATCAGTAATATAAAGTATCAAAATAGCGTTAAGGCGTTACCATAATCCCCCTTAACACATTTTTATAATGCCATAGTCTATACAGCACCGTATGCCCCACCGTAAACTGGTGGTTATCAGAGGGTACCCCATAGGTATAACACAAAACATGACGTAGTGGTCGCGAATAGGATAATCAGTATGATAAGGTACATGAGGCGATACCAACTAGGATACTAGTAGTTGCGTGATCCAGACTGATGTTGAGCATAGCCAGCAGCTACCCCAACACCGCAAAACAACACTCCCAAATCAAGGGGTGCACCCAAATCGAATCACAAATGTAATAGATATGGTATCGAAGAAGTGTGTCCGCTAGAGATGGCGAACCTCAATGGCCCGGCGTGGCTCCTGTTTTAGTCATGTCAGGGGTCATCCAATATCGTTCTCTTTCTTCAGTCAACGCGTTCATCAAACCATCCACTTCATTCTGGATCAACACTCCGCGTATAATAGTTATTAAAGTGGTGTTCGGTATCGATAAAGAGTATGTCCATATCCGATCCCGGTCTCTTTAATAACTACGTATTATTATACCGCTGGCTCTTTTACATTTCAAATCGATTCATAATTGATATCAAAATATCATATTCGCTTCAAAAATCAAATCCATTTCAGATATCATCGTATCTTTTCAAATGTAAGATTCCGTTTCAAAATCATTTTTCGCCTCAATATCTTATTCGATTTCCAAATCATTTCGAATTTCAATTTAGGTTGCAACTTCATTTAACCCAATTCGTATTTACATTCAAGATTTAAACATAAACATTTCACCTTATTGACCAGCTTGAAATTTTAGAAAATAGTTTTAAGTAGTTTAAACGTAGTTTTAAATAATTAAAATACTTAAAAATACTTAAAATCTTTAAATGGATTTCAAATAGATAAATTAGTTTAAAATAATTTAAGTTAGGTTAAGTAGATTTAAAATAGATTAAAATAGTTTAAGCATTTAAAAATGGTTTATATAACCGAGAAATATGGAAACAAAATGAAACATCTTCAAAACCAAACCATTTCAATTATAACTTCCCAATTCAAATCAATTTCAATTTCCATTCTACCGATTCAATTTCGATTTTAATTCAAATCTGTGTCAACTTTGACTTCAAATTTATTCAATTCTACATTCACCTTCAATTAATTCAATTTCAATTTATATCGATTTGGAGCTTGATTTTTCAAAATATCAATTTATAACACTTAACAAAATTGTCCTTCAATATTCAAATTTAAATCCCAATTACAAATATGATTCAATTTCAAGCTCAATTTCAAAATATCATTTTTATATCTCTTTTACTTAGTAATACTCAAAGCTCGAAATAATGTTCAATCTTTAAAACAAATAAATTTTCGAAATTCAATCATATCCAAATTTCAAAGTCTCAACTTAAATTATTTAACAATTCCTTTTAACCCAAAATTTTATTTCAACATTCCAACTCAAATTTTTCGATAAATTCGATTTCTATAAATTGATTTTATTTATAACTTTTAAATCGAAACATTTAAATAAATTTCAAATCGACGATTTTAAAAATTATTAATTTAGCCAGTTCGGTGTCCGTATATAATTTTCTATCCTATGGCCAAGTAATTATTTATTTCAATTAAATGTCAGGGATGAATATATATCACTTAAATCAAATCACAGTGTCATATGTATGCATAACATTATATATATAAGCAAATAAACATCCAAACATTTAAATATCAACCAATAACATCCATCGAAATACATCATCTAATAGACAATACAATTCATGGCAATTTCATAGTTATCAATGTCAGGTAATTTAATCGCAATTCAATTTTAATTTCAATTTAACTGTCAATTTAATTTTTCAACGGTTAATTCAATTGACAATCTATATGACAATTAAATTTTATCAAACAACGACAAATAAAATCATAACACTTCATAATGTCAACTTTAACTAGCATAAAGATATTTAGTACATTGTGAGCGTTATAAAACACTCACCTTGATTTCAATGCAGTTCCAGCGTTTTATTTCGAATAAAATTAAACGAGCGTTTAATTTTACCCAAAATTCAAACTGGCTCCAAACGATTCCAAACCAGCTCCATTGCGTAGTGCTCGATGAAACGAAGACAACGCAACTTGTTTCGTAATTTTCCGACCTCGTATGAAAAAGTTACATCATTGTGAAGTTTATACGAAATTAAATATAAATTAATTCACATTTTTTTTAAACCTTCGGCTAATCACGATCGTCCATTTCAACACTCCAGATCACAGCCGCCCAAATCCTTCCCCCTTCTTCCTGTACGCGTTTCATCCCAGGGTGAAGAACCCAAAACCGTCGTTCAACATCCATAATACACGGCCACCACGCTTGTCGATAGCACGATCAGGAGCCACCATCACGAAGGCCGTACCACCTAACCCCGCCGCCGTGAGCCACTCGAAGCTCGGCCACCCCTGGAGCACGCAAAACGATGACGAATGGTCGGCCATCGCGGCCCCGTAGCTCCCATCTCGTCGCTCCGATTTCGATCGCAACCGTTGATCTCGTAGCTCGTGATGTGCTCTTCAAATTTCCAGTTGAACGTTTTTGGAATTAACTTGTGGATTGGAAGAAAAATGAAGAAGATCATGGCACAATTTCGGCCATTGGAAAATAAGTGGCGGCCGGCCATTTATTTCTAGGGTTAGGGTTTATTTTGAAAAAAAGAAATTAATGAAGTGCTTTTATAGAAAAACGACGAACACTATTCATCCCGGGTTTTCCGAACTCCGATTTATGCACGGTGACCAGCGTTTCTAGGGTTTACCCCGCGTTCCGGACACAATGGAATAGGTTTCAGAAGCTAATTTGATCATCTGTGCGAGATACGGCCATAAACGATCAATTTTAAATTAAACCGATTAAACGATTTCTAGGCGTTTTGGCTTGCCCCGGACAAACGATAAATCCGATTGACTTGAAATTTGAAATCTTACAATAATATCACATTACGGATCCGATGAAACTGGTTTCGTCGAAATCCAAGTTTGTTTGAAAAATGGCTATTTTAACTCGTCAATTAAATATTAAAATATTCAATTTTCACAAATTAACCTTAAATTTAATTTTAAAAGTTCTACAACATCATTCTAACTTTAAAATGATAAAATAAATTTTTACAAATCATTTTTAATCATATTAAACCCGTTATTCAATTATCCAATAAATTCCAATTTTAAAATCTTATTAACTCTATTAAAATCCCAATATAACTTACATTCACTTTGGAAACCAATTTGAATCATATTAAATCAAATTTCAATTATTCACTCTATTTTCATAAATTAAATTTCAATATCAAATTAATCATATCAAATTCGAAATTTAATTATTCAAACATTTGTAATATTAAATTTAAACAATTTTGATTATTCTTAAATCACTATCTTTTGAGATATACAAAAACGAACTTAAAAATTTAACTTTTGAAGCGAATTAAAATTATAGAACAACCATTTCCATTATACGGTTATTGGATTCCCATTATCAAATTATTCAATAAATTCAAAATATTAAATTTAAACAATTTCGATTATCCAATTATTCATTATCTTTTGAAATATTGAAATTGAACTTATAATAATCAACTTTTAAAACCACTTCACAATTTAGAACACTATTTTCATTTTACAGTTATTCGATTACTCAATAAGTTTTAAATATTTAATTTAAACAATTTACCTGTTCAATATTCAATTTTTGATTTAAATAAATTTTACTTATCAATCAATTACTCTATTATACCCAATGGATTCAACATTTATTATTATTCCAAACGACTTACAATTTTTTCTAACACTAGATCACGAAATCTTATTAAATTAGCTATTTTAATTATCGAAAATTTATGGGTCGTTATAGCTCATCTTAGCCAAAGTTGTAGAGATAACAATTGTATTGATGGTTTGAAAGACTTTGAAATCGATGCTCGTGGAGGCGTTCGATAATTTGGTAGACTTATTGTACCAAATATTTACGGTCTCTGTAAAGATATTTTAGAAGATTTTCATTGTTTTAAATTTACAATTCATCTCGGTAGCAGTAAAATATATGCGAAGATGAAGCGGCTTTATTATTGGGACAGAACGATATCCAATATTGCAAACTTTATTAAGCGTTGCATGACTTGCTAACTCATAAAGGCTGAGCATCAGAGGCCGGATGGGTTAGTGCAACCTTTAGACATTCCCGGCTGAAAGTGGATCATATTTCCATAGATTTTATTGATGGCCTTCCCTATTCTGATTCAGGTTATGACAGTTTATGCATGATTGTAGATAGACTTATAAAATCCTTCCATTTTCTTCCCGTTCAGTCCAACTGAACCGTACGTCTTTTGGCTAAACTCTATGTTAGAGAAAATTTTAAATTGCATGGAGTTTCTACTTCTATTATTAGCAATCGTGATCTATTATTTATTAGTAGATTTTAGAAAGTTCTTCAAAAAGCTTTGGGAACGAAGCTTAATTTAAGCACCGTTTATAATCCTCAGTCTGATGGAAAAACGGAGCGCATGAATCAAACTCTTAAGGATCTCCTTCGTGCATGTGTTCTTGATTTGCTGGAAGTTGGAAAGATCATATTTATCTTGTTGAGTTTTCTTACAATAACAATTTCCAATCTAGTATTGGTATGGCACCTTTTAAGGCACTTTACGGAAGGCCAATCCGATCTCCTTCGTATTAGCTTGAAACCCATGAGAAGCTGGTTTTAGGTCCAGATTTTATTCTTGATGCCACAGAAAAGATTGACCTTATTCGTCATAGGATGAAAGAAGCTCAAAGTAGACAAAAATTCTATGCCGATAACCGAAGAAGGAATTTAAAGTTTTCTATGGGAGATTTGGTATTCATTCATGTTTCACCTATGAAGGGTGTAGTGCATTTCAATCGATCGGGAAAAAATAGCACCTCAATATATTGGCCCATTTCCCATCACCAAATGCATTAGTTCCATGGCTTATTGCCTTCCCTTACCGGCTTAAATTTCTGCCATTCATAACGTATTTCACGTTTCTCAGCTACGGAAATGCATTAAAGATTCTGATATGCTATTGAAGAAATTGAGGTTTTACCTAATTTGACTAATGAGCAACATTCTATTTGTATCATTGCTACAGAGGTTAAACGCCTTCGTAACAAAGGTGTTTTGCTTGTGAAAGTTCAATGCCCAGCAAATCCTGAGGATTTTTCTTGAGAATCTAAGAATTTATTGAGCGAACACATCCTTACTTACTCTCTTGTGCTCCTTAAGATGAATTTCTCATTTTAATTTTCCTTTTTGTGATTGTCATGTCATAGAATGGTTGTTACTCTTTATTACCTTCATAAATATTGTGAGGAAGCAATTTCTTTAAGGAGGGGAGTCTGTAACAGTCTGCATATTTTACGATTATATATTTAAATGTTTTATTTAAGTATATCACCATTAGTTGGATTAAAGTCCGAAATGTGACTTTTTATAAACTGTCGAATCTGAACTCGAGACCACTTTAATTGAGTTCAAATCGACATTTACAACTTGTTTAAGTATAAGTATTGTTATGTTTGGAGTTGATTAGGATTTTGGTATTTGATTTGGGCTTTGGATTGTGTTCTAATCCATTAACCCAATAAGATAACCCAAAATTTTCTACCAATACCCCTAACTCCTCTTCCCTTCCTTCATTCCTTTCATAATTTCCCAATATTCTAAAGCTAAAGGAAAAATGGTGGAAAGAGGAAACTAAAATTCCTAAGCCCTAGCTTTGCTTAGGAAATTTAAATTCAAGTTATAAAATCAAAGAGAAGCTAGGTAAGCATCCTCTTCATCATTTCCATCTCAATTTCTCTTCAATTCTTGATTTTTCTTATAACCAAACTTAGGAAAATCCTTGTATGTAATAATAGATTGGAGATTCTAGAGATGAAGTAGAAGAAGAATTGATCTTAGCTTGTTTTAGAGCTTATCTTTGCTATTTTTAGATTTAAAGGTGAGTTCTTGAACTCACATCTATGTCTATAGCTTTGATTATTGATCTATTTCTTATTTAATTGCTTTCGAATTGAATTGGTTTAGTAAATTTTCGTAATTTTGGAATTTTAAAGTCAAAATTTATGAAAACCCTAGAATGGGTATTTAGACTTGTTGTTTTGGTAGATTGAATAGCCTTTAAGGCTGGGTTGTTGCTTGGCATAAATTCCTACTCGCAGTTTCTCATTCAATCGCTTCGAATTTGAGAAGTTGTGTAGGTTTGCCCATTTAAGGGCTTTGCAAATTATGTCTTGCTACAGGCGATAGACATCTATGGATTATCCATAAACGTCTGTGGCATAGATATCTGTGAATTTCCCACAGATGTCCGTGGCTGTTGATTTCTAAAAATTTGCCTAGTTTTAGGTGAATTTCCTAGTTTATCGATTTTTGGTTATCCGTATAGTTATTGTCAATTAATATCAACTTTGATGATTTCTTTTCTAGATTTTGGTATTTCCATTTGATGGATTTGATATCTATTTCCATGGTTTAATTCACGTTATCGAAAGGTGGATTCTTGTGATAGATTGTTTTTACAATCGTTTCTGTGATTTGTCACTTTTAAATACAAAGTATTTATACTAGTAATGAATACTAAACTCTTTCACAAAAATATTTTCAACACTACTTTGAATACAAAGCTCGTTTTAAAACTGTTTTCCAATCTGTAAGTATATACAAACCTTTACCTCATTCGCATGAGAAATCAAATTAAACAACTTAGCAAAACGAGTGGTATGAAACGCTTGCATTTTCTTCGTCGGTTAATTCGTAGACAAGTTCGATTGAAATCTTGTGGCAGTTTTCGAGTGGAAATCTATAATCTATTCGTAAATATTTAAGTTAAGCCAGTGGTTATGAGACATGAAGCTAAACTCATTTATTTACTAGCTTAGTGTAAATTACACTTACTAATTAATGATGATCATTTTGTGATTTAGACTTGCGATGAGCAATGTCTCTTTATCCGCATGGGAACTGTACACCGTTTGTTGAACTTCGGCTCATTTGCCTACATGGGAGACTATACACCGTTCGTGGGTAGCGACCCATGGTCTTTGGGCCGTTTGTGGAGCTTCAACTCAAATTTTATGGGTTAGCGACCATTGGGATAGTGTCCCATTTATGATACATGTGTTGGTGAGTTTTCATGCTCCCATTTGTGATAGGCTTCCTCCTTTGTGCTTTTTGGATTTCTAAATATTGATTTCTGGAATTTATGTTTCACCAACTTTTGTCTTTTGCGTTAATAAGCTTTATCAATATTTGTGATTTGGTGAATAAAATTAAAGAATATAATAATCTTTTTAGGTGTTTGAGAAAACTTGAGATATTGTATGTTTTTTATTGTTATTATATATATTTGTCATATCTCTTATCCTATCTCATCTTACATGGTAATTATAGCTAGACTGATCCGTTTATTATTTTTCTCCTTAAACAATACTCGGGTCAGACTGAGGTGTTTTAGGTGCTTCCACTTGACTTCTTTGCAGAGACTATCTTCTGAATTTTGGCTAACTACTTTAGCTTAGTATTTTTTATCTTTTATGTATACGAGATGTAGACTCATTGATGTATACATATTCTTTTGTGTAGTACATGCACCTATTATTTTGGCATGTAGTGGATCTTGTATGACCGCTACTATGATGTTCACTTCTATGTATTATATTCATTTCTGTTTCCGCCTTTGTGATATGAATATTTGTGTGATTTTGTGTTATGACTATTTTATATTTGTTTTCAAAGGGTATTTAGCCACTGTGTAGTAGCTTCGGGTCTGTATTGGATAGGTCAGATTTCCTCTTGGAATGAAATGTGTGATATACTATTTGACATATTGGTACTTGCTCAAAGAAATAATATAGATAGTTGCAACTCAATAGCCTTATTCTTCTCTCTAATCGATGCTATTACCAAGTAGTGTCCTTGGTTAGAACGAGTATAGAGATGGGGCATCACAGTTTTTGTCTAAAATAGCCATGTCAGCCTTGCTCAGGAAGTTCATGGAATTGGAGTAGGGAGATGTATGATCCGAATTTGGATTAACATTATTAGGACATTTAATTAGTCAAATTAAATGAAATAATGTAAATGGTTATAGGATTGAGATTTGTATAATAAAAGGGAGTAGTGCCTAGATGAAACTAAATGGAATTTGAAATGATATAGGTTAGGGAATTAGATAAAGTCAAAATACGAATAAGTCTTATTCTTATACCCTAAACCCTCAAACCACTTCTTTTACATGTTCACAATCAAAAACAAATATAGCGAGGCCGGCACCATTAAGGGGAAATAAGAAGAAGATAAGTAAGAATCTAAAGAAGAGGCCTAATCAACTTAATCCAAGATCAAACCTCAACTCCTTAACAACAAAAAGGTGAATAATTGTTAACATCTTATATTTTGATGTTTTCAGTTTCTAGGATCAGATCCAAATGTTTTTGCAAGTATATTTCCATGTTTTAATTTTTTGATAGACATATATGCTTGTTGATGAATTATGCTTATTCATGTTGATTTTTATGATAAGTTTTGATTTGAAAAACCTATCAAATGACATCTAAGTGCCTTGCGATTTTAATATATGGTCAGAAATGATATTTCAGAGATGGGTTTCAAGTTTCATAATTTTTTGAATTAAAGTGGGTTTTATTTTTCTAGTGAAGAAAATGGTTAATTAGGTTTAGAATTAATTACGACTATTTTGTATTAGCTTTGGGTCAGAAATTTATATATGTTGGAAAACATATTAACAGAGATTTATTGGAATTTTTGGAGAATTTTCCTAAGTGTTTTACTAAGTATACATATTATTTAAGTTATAATACTTAAATGTTTTATATGTTTATAAAAGGAGAAGGGGCAATTTGCAAATGTTCTAAATTGTTATTTCTGAAATTCGGCATCATTTTCAGAAAAGAATTTTGAAAAAAAATTAGCAGCCAATCATATATTGACAAGCAAAGCATGTTGGTTGAAAATAATTACTTTTTATAGTTAAAATTCAGTTTTACCATACTTTTGCTATTTCACCACTTTCGGCACCTACCTTTCGACTAGATACTTTCACCCCCATCTCCATCGAAAATGCACATGGTATTAAAAGCCTTGGTACATAGTGGATTGAAAATAAGCGAAAGGTATAGAGTCAAAACTGGGGTTTCGAAGGGGTCGAAACCTTGTTTTGATTTTAAAAGGAAACGCGCATGCTTTGCTTTCGAAAAGAATGCTTTCGACTTAGATAGCTCTCGACTTGGGCAAATGGTTCCGAAAGAGGCCGCGCCTTTATTTTAAAAATTTCTTTTGAAGGAGGTCGAAATCCCAATCTGTCGCCTTTTATCTTTCGAGGCAACAACTTCAAGAGGGTTCTTTTGCTTTAAAAATTAGAGTCACTTCTCCAATGCTTTCAAAGGGGTTTGACATCATCCACTTCTTTTACTTAGGAAATTTCTTTTGAAATAGTTGCTTTCGACGTAGTTGTTTTAATACCTTTTTGATGTTTTGAAATTTAAATGCAAACGTTTTGAATGGAATGATTTCAGATGGCGTCGAAAGGTTGTTCCACGTATTTTAATTTGAACCCAAATCTTTCGAAAGGTTTGCTTTAAATAGTGTAGTTTAATGCTTTTGTTAGGTATATGATAGAGGTTTCGAAGGGGAAGTTCCCTAGTATTTTTGAAAGGTATATGATAATGGTTTTGAAGGTGGGATTCTCGAATGTTTTAGAAAGGTTTACCTTAATGTTTAAATGGAAGGTTTTCAATTTTTTCGACAGACATGTTTAAAGTGTTTTAAAAGAGGATGTCTAAGTTTTATAAAGCTTTCGAAAGAGGTGTTTTCAATATTTTTGAAAAGATCATGGTAAAAGGTTTCAGAAGGTATGTTTTGGCATTTCACCCTAAATTTATAAAGCAAAGTAGTTTACTTGTATCGAAAGGAGTACTTTCAATGATTTTGAAAGAGATTGTTTAAAGGTTTAAACAAAGGTTTCAAATGTTTTCATCAACAATGTTTTGAGTAAAACATATATAGTGGCAAAGAGATTTGAGTAAGGCAAAGAGTATGTTCTTCTTGTTTAAGTATGATTAAAAGGAATTAAATCAATTTGAAGGGTTTTCAAGGAAAATTTAAAGGGTAGTTAACCATAAGTAAAATGACTCAGAAATTTATATGTCAAATGGGATTGTATAGGGTCGTGCCCTATACGTTAGCTTTAGTGCCAATCTAATTTAGTCCAAAATTCTAGTGTGTACTTAGTCACAGGTAAGACTTAAATGATGGTTACACAAAGAAAGGACTATATGTATAGAGAAGGAGATAGGTTATTGGTGAGCCCAAAAAACCATTAGGATTAGGTGACCTGTAGAGAAGTAAGTTAAGGACAGACCATCTAGAAGTTTATCTATAGTTGTTAGATTATTTGTTCACTTTGTATGGTAGGCCCGAGTCAGCCAAAAGTTTGTAGTTAGCCAAACAAACTACATTTTTTTGGACAAATGTTCCATTTGTTACCTCTTGATAAGCATATATGATATTGTTATTATTGTTATAATCAATTTGATTAATCAGTTTGATTGAAGGATTCTGTATTGCAAAACGATATGTTTTGAAGGGATATTATTGAGGGGAAACCAGTTCCGCTTAGCGACGCGGTCGCAATAAATATAAAAAAATGGATGTAATAGCGTTATTCATGCCGGGCTTTATATCTAACATGAAGTTTATGTTTTCCCCTTAAACTCTCGGGTGCTCAAAATTAATTTGAGTAGATTGAGACTTAAGCTTTTCTAGGTTTAGTAAGTGGACTAATAAAGCTTTCGAAGGCATATTGGAGGCAAAGTTGGCTATTTAGGAGTTGCTATTTACTTCTATTTTCGCTCTGATTTATTAAGACTTATATGTATATTTAGTACTCTAATCATCCTAGGGGGCATCTTCGTATGTCGATCTTGGCGTATTTTGTAATAATTATATTTGATCAAAACCTGGGAATCGATTATGGGATTATGTAAATTGAATATGACATATTGCTATAAATGTAATCAGAAAAGTTATTTTAAATCTTTAAATCTATGATGATTTTATTTCATATTCATGAGCTTATGATATTATGTATACCATTAACATTACCGTATTTTGTCACTGGAAGTTAATACTATATATGAATGCAGCATCTATAGCGCTTAGCTTTGGGCCTCAAGATAAGGGATTTTACAACTTGGTATCAGAGCATAGGTTTATGAAAAACTTTAAACTTAAAATGACATAATCCTACGGAATAAGAGAAAAGATCGGGGTATGGGATAATGCTGTAATAACAAATCTGTATTTGCTATATATATAAGTATATACTTAGCCTCTATTCTCCCATCTTTATTAGGGTATTCTTCTGCATCTTACGAAGATTTCAATGCTGATATGGATGCCAGAAGTGAAAGAGTTAACCTTGGTTAGGGGAAGCACCACAACTAATGGAAATGCCAGATCAAATACCAGGAGGAACGAAGGTCAGGTAAAAGCTACAAATGTGGGTGAATGAGCCCCGCGAGTTAATATGGGAGTAATGTATCGATTCTTTGTAAACATGATGCAAGTGGGAATTACTGCTGAAGTTGTTGGAGGAATTACTGAAGAAGGAAATCAGGAAGCTCCAGTGATCAATAATTATGCTACTTTGAGTAGAGATTATGCTCGACTAGGAGGAAACTCATTTATTGATACTAAAGACACAATTGAAATGGAGAATTGGTTACTTCATTATGAGAGGATTTTCATTGATTTGGAGATCAACAATGAGCAGAAAAGGAGATTCGCCTACAGACAGCTACAAGGAGCCGCACTGTATTGGTGGAACTATGTGGCTGTTGGGGTCAATAAGGAGACCATGACTTGGGCTGAGTTTGGGAGAAGGTTTGAAGAATGGTTTATGTCAAAAATTTCTAAGTCCACTCTATACAGAAAGTTTGTTGAGTTGGAGCAATGGTGATATGACTATACTTCAGTATGCAACAAGGTTTGAGAAGCGAGCAAGATATGGATATGCTATGGTTGATACTGTTATTAAGAGGAATGAAGTGTTCATTAGAGGATTGAAGCATGAGCTTACTAAGGCCATATTACCGCATATTAGGGATCCATGTCATGCTGTTGTTGAGATGACCTTGAGGAATGAAGAGATGCAAGCTTTTCTTGTATGAAATAAGGCCAAGGAAGCTCAAGGAGGGCAGAGTCAAAAAAGGAAGTTTTTCCATAAGAAAGGGGCTTAGACGGGTAGAGATGCTAAGAAGGGAAAGGTAGAAGGGGCTTACTACAAGTGTGATAAGAAAGGACACTATGCCCATGAGTGCTGGATAAGCAAGGAAAAGAAAGCTGCCGAGAAGAAAGGAATAAAATGTTTCAACTGTAATTAGATTGGGCACTATAAGTAATAGTGCAAGGAACCAGCCAAGGATGGAATAGGTAAGCTGTTTGCATTAGAACCAACTACCTTGAGACCCACAGTAAAGGAAAGGGGAAAAGCCGTATTGGGAGGTACACTTTTGACTTATGGTGTATCAGTTAGATTTCTATTTGATACCAGTGCATCACATTCTTTTATATCTCATTGTTTGGTAGATAAGCTTAACCTAGAACCCTCATACCTAGTTACTTCCTTAAGGGTTGTAAATTTGATAAGAGGTTATGCGAAACTTGGGGTGAAGTGTGACCACTTAGAGTTTTAATTATTAGGTCATATATTTTATTGCGGTTTGCATGTGTTTGATTTTGTAGGGTTTGGAGCTATTTTGGGTATGGATTGGTTAAGTAAATACGATGCTAGAGTATTCCGCCATGATAGGAAAATATCATATAGAAACCTTGACTGTAGTGATCAGATTGTATATACCATAGAAAACCATAGTTTTGAGGTTAGTGCTTTGTTGCGTGTTATGGAGGTAGAAGACGAGTTGAATCAAGTTTTCATTGTTAGAGAATTTGCATATATCTTTGAACCTATAGTAGGACTACCATCGAAATGATCCATTGAGTTCGAATAGATTTAGTACCAGGGGCATAACTGGTGGGTAGAACGCTAAGCAGAATGACACCTACCGAGATGAGGGAGTTAAAGGTGTAGTTGGTGGATTTGGAGAGCAAGAATTTTATCAGACCAAGCAGTTCGCCTTGGGGAGCAGCTGCAGCATTTGCTTAGAAGTTGGACGAATCATTAAGGCAGTGTGTCAATTATCGTAAGTCGAATGAGAAAACGATAAAGAATAAATATTCGTTGCCTAGAATTGACGATTGTTCGAACAATTGAGTGGAGCCAAAGTATTTTCCCAATTGGATTTAGCAATAGGGTTCTATCTGCTTAGAGTAGCAGAGGATAGTATTCCTTTGACAGCATTTAAAACCAGATATTGATCGCATGAATGGCTGGTAATGCCGTTCGGACTAACTACTGTGCGATCGTTCTTTGTAGATTTGATGAATCGAATTTTCCGGGAGTGTTTGGATAGGTTCGTGTTGGTGTTCATAGATGATATTTTGATGTACTCTAAGGATGAAAGAGAGAATGAAGTTCGTCTTAGGGTGACTTGACACACTAAGGCAGCATCAACTAAAAGAAAAAAATTTAAAAATGTCATTTCTAGAAGAAAGAGATAAAGTTTCTTGGTTATGTAGTCTCAGAGAAAGATTGTCTATAGATCCAACTAATATCAAAACGGTGAGCAATTGGAAGAGACCCGAGATAGTGACTGAGATAAAGAGTTTTCTTGGATTAGCTAGGTAATATCAGAGATTCATTAAGGATTTTTCGCGGATAGCGGCACCGTTGACCAATCTAACGCGAAAGGATGTGAACATCGTCTGGACCGATAAGTGTGAGGAAGCATTCTAGAAGTTGAAACACTTATTTATGAATGCACCTGTATTGGTTGTTCCAGAAGGGAATCAAGACTTAGTAGTGTATACAGATGCATATGGAATAGGATTAGGAGTTATGTTAATGTAAAGAGGTAAAGTGATTGCCTATGCTTCTGGACAGCTTAGACCGCATGAGGTTAGGTACGGATGCACGATTTGGAATTAGCTGCGGTGATTTTTGCATTGAAGGTGTGGAGACATTACCTTTTGGGAGAGAGATTTAAATTGTATAAAGATCTTAAGTCGCTGAAGTATTTATTCTCTTAGAAGGAGTTAATTATGAAACAACAGTGGTGGTTAGAGTTTTTAGCCGCTTATGAATTCGGTATTGAGTGTACCCCTAGAAAAGGCAATAACTTTGTTAATGAACTTAGTAGAAAACAACAAAATGCAGTGTTGGCAATGGTAGCTGAGTGGAAAGATATAGAAGCACTGACGGCATGAAGAGTGCAGTGGAGATCTAATGTTAGATCTAATAACGAAACCGCTATGTTGTCATGTTTAGAAGTTTGACCGAAAATGATCAAAAAGGTTGCTTCTAAACAGAAGGAGGATCCATTATTAGTTGAAAGGATCAGAAAGTTAAGGGATGGAACAAAGAGCTATGACTTGGAGTATTTCAAACTTGACCAAAATGGTTGGTTAAGGAAGAAAGGAAGATTATGTGCTCTGAATGTGGGAGACATTAGGAAGGAAGTTTTAGACGAATGCCATCGTTAGAAGTTCATTATTTATCCTATAGGAACATGAACAAAGATGTATCGGGATATGAAGAGGAGTTCCATTTGGGAAGGTATAAAGAGATATGTAGGCTTATGGGTGAAGCTATGTTTGAACTGCCAATAGGTGAAAGCCGAACATTAGAAACCAAGTGGGTTACTTCAGCCTTTAGATATTCCATTATGGAAATTGGATTCTATCACGATGGATTTTATAGAGGGGTTGCAAAGATCAAGCAGATGAAATGAAAGTATATAGGTCATAGTGGACAGGTTAACCAAGAATGCCCATTTCGTTCTAGTAAAGTCAACCATGGCGGCACCTGTTTTATCTAAGTTGTTTATGAAGAATGTAGTTAGACTACACGGAATTCCTAGTAGTATAGTAAGTGATAGAGATTCCTTATTCACGAGTGAATTATGGAAGAGTCTATACGAGATTTCGGGTACTAAGCTCAAGATGAGTACCGCTTGCCATCCGCAAACAGTTGGCCAAAGCGAAAAGAGTTAACAAAGTCTTAGAAGATTTGTTACGAGCTTGTGTGCTAGATTTTGGACGATCATGGGAAGACCATCTACACTTAGTCGAGTTTTCATATAATAACAGTTATCATGCTAGTATAGGGATGGAACCATTTGAAGCTTTGTATGGCAGGACATGCAAATCTCCAGTTTGTGGTTTGAGACTGGGGATAAGTTAGTTTTTTGTCCAGATTTAGTTAGAGAAGCTGAAGAAAAGATTGAGTTCATTAGAGCGAGAATGAAAGAAGCTCAGTCTAGGTAGAAGAGTTATGCTGATAAGAGATGGAAAGACTTAGAATTCTCAGTTGGAGATCATGTTTTTATTAAATTATCACCAATGAAGGGTGTGATCCGATTCGGGAAATCAGGAAAGTTAGCACCAAGTTTGTTGGATCATTTCCTATTGTAGATAGGATTGTTGAATATGCTGGTATATGATTTTTTTGATGATAATAAACATATATATATATATTCATTTAATTGTATTTTTAAGTACTATTTTATTTTCACATAATTAAATAAATATTTTATGAATAAAATAAATAACACAGAATTTAAATTCAAACAGATATTTTATTCAAATAAATATTTATTACAATTTCGAATGGTACAAATTTGTGCTCTCATGATGTATACAACATTTTAAATTACAATACAATTTTTCACTATACAATTATCATTTACATCAACACCTCACTACATATCACTCGTTCACTTATAATTGTTCTTCAACTGTATTCCAATTTGTATCCAACATCTGAACTATCTGCAAAATAAATACTTACGCAGTAAAATTGAAAAGAGGTATTTTGCAATGTAAAACTAAATGGGTATTTTGAAAATGTTATTTATTTCAGTTATTTGGATTGTTCGTCATTATATTTATTTTGAATCCATTCATACACGAACAATTTGTGACATGCACAACGTATCACTGTACACGCCACAAGGCCATGCACACCGATATACACTTGATAAAAATGCAGGGACAAGTGAGCACAAGATCAAACCCAACCAAAAGATAGGTTTAACTCAAGTGCAATAAAATAAAGTCACGACATGAGCACAAGGTCAAACCCAAGCTATAAGCTGGATTCAACACAGGTGCAATTCCAAAAATCAATCCAAATGTACAGGTTCAATAAAATGGTCAAGTAGCAATCAATCCAAAGCAAATGACAGACCGACTCAAAAAGACTCAGTACAACTTCAAGAAAACTACATGGTGCAACAAACATACATACACATGTATACATATATACATGTAGTGCACAACAGACTCAATCAAAGTCAAATGCAAACAAATGAACACACATGGGCAGTGCACAAAAAGATAGTAAACAATGAAATGCAAAGTTCAGAAACAACAACTAGGTTCATCAATTACCATACTACATGATACTATAGCCACCAGAATCCATCAGTTCAGGAGCCTCCACAAAATATACACATGAAAATAAGTATACAGTGACAGGATGCAATGAAGTAGCAGACAAAAAATGCATAAACCAATGGTCAAGTACAGAACAAGTGAGCAAGTGACTGTGATCTAACAACATCAAAATGAAGTACAACCAGATCAGTTTCCAAAAATCAAGACAAAGTGCAGGTTGAACCAGTACAAGCAGTTGATAGTGCACATAAATGCATAAGAACAAAAATGAAACAGTGACTCAATATTGATACCAGAGACTACAAGACCATAACAGCATGTAGGCTCAACAATAAATTGATCAGGAGCAACAAAGAAAATTTACAAGACCGAACCCGACACAATGCAACAGAGGTGGCAACATGCACATGACTACAAATACCAACACAATGCGTATATGTATATGTTAGCATATATGTACACATGAATCAAATTTAATCCAAAAAAATATCACACAACAACTACACGCATCAGGTCACAAATGTTATAGGAATGAACACACTTATATATATATGCTATGCACATGAATCAAATGGCCAAGATCAGACTCAAGTGTACATAAAGAACAACAAACAACAATGTTTGGGCTAAACGCATATTGACATATACTCGATGCAACCCAAAGCTTAATGCAACCAAATATCAATGGCATTAGGGCAGTGCAGCAGTGATGACACAATTGCACCACAATAGGTTAGTACACATGAAAACAGGTGAATGCAACACTTTAACCAAGACATAATGAACAAAGTGTAGACTTACATCAAAACACACCAGACTTGATTTCAAGTAAAACAAGAGTCCAGTTACATCACAACACACATACAAACACATACATATGTATGTATGTACATATATGATGATACAGCAAGTTCATATGGATGTGTAAGTAGTGCAACCCGAAGAAAATGCAAAGCTATGCCAATGAATACTAAAGTGCAGACCACCAGATCAATTCGATGCAAAGAATATGTCGTCGGAATTTCTGAACATGTCATATTTTAAAGTCAAGGTTGTGGTGACCTAGGTGGTAGCAAGTTCGAACAAATCAGAATCAAAGCCAGATGAAAACACGTACGAACAAGTCTAAATAATATCGCAAGTACAACGAACAATTCAAGATAAATCAACATCGTTAAAGTAAACGCAAGCCGTGGTGACTAAGCCATAAAAATATACAAATTGAACCAGTCAAAAGCATCATCAACATTCAATTACAAATCAACAGCCAAACATATCATTAAAGAAATCAAAAATAATATATTCGAATGAAAGTTTAGGTTTTTCAACCCTATAAAACCGATTAACATCATAGGCAGTAAGGCATTCGAGTGTAAGCAATATCACAGAGCAAAAATTCAAATCAATAACTCGAATCGAATCGAGTTTAAAGCATATCAACGAGAGTATCAAAGGAAATCACATACCAGATCTATCGAACTCGCCAAAATTGAAGCAGTTGTGTGCAATTCAAGTGACGATTGATCGACAAAGCAAGGAATGTAAAAACATCTACTCGGTCAATCAACGAAGTCGGAGTCTTCATATTTTCGAAAGACCTAATTTTCTTAGAGAGGAACGAACAACCATTTTGAGAAAGAAAGGATACCGTTCGAATAATATAAAAAGGAGAAGGGGATGATTTTTATCAATTTACTTATTTAGGCCAGCATTTTTTAATTTGGGCTTTAAATTTTAAAAATTAGGTTTTTATTGTTTTATTTGTTTTTTTTTGTATTTTTCATTTAAACTTTTTTAAATTCTACTCGTGTGACTAGGGGACGAACTATGGTGGTGTAGTTCGAGAATTCACAACTCAGTGGCTGAGTTGTGGTAGGGTTTTGAGCGTAAAGTTAGGTTAGTCGATAGAGGTTGTCGAGAATTGACGTGTGTAAGCATCTGACTGCTTAATTTCTACTAAAAGCCTTGGAGGCAACACGTATGTCACGGTCCAAATTTCAACGTTTGAAAATCGACACCCGTAGTTCACTTGTACTTGAATGCCGCAGATTCAACCGTTGAAATTTGACTCGTGCCGGAGCTTATAACACATTAAGTACAACACAGTGGAAGAAATGAAGTAATACATTTGATATACAACATTTGATACAATATTCAGATACAATGATGATACAATAGAATGATACAATAGATACTATCAGAGATACAAGGAATAACAGCAGAAAATAATGTTTTCAATGCCAAACTCCAAGAACTCCATCTCTAATCCAAAGTTAGCGAGAACCCCCCTCAAGTTGTACTAAGCTAAGCAAGGTCAACCGTGAATGCTGAAGTGTAGCAAATGCGATCCAAAAATCCAAAGAGATTCAAATGCTATCGAATCAATTCCTACTATTCGACTATCTGAAAAACCCAACTCTAGACTGCCCGTGTAGAAAATTGTGGGCACCAAAAGTTTAGGAAGAGAACAATAAACTCCGGGTCAGTCATGGGACTAGTATGAGCAAACAAAAACATTTTATCTTTAAAACAAACAAAAGATTTTAAATTTTGAAATCCGTAATGCTTTAAAGAAAATGAAACTACCATAAGGCCACCCAGCACACACACCATGCAATCGCACACTTAGGGGAGATTTCTCCTTATGATAGTCAAACATGCTTACTACGCAAAGTCCTTTTTGATATTATTATTAGTGCATAGTGGAAAATATTTCGAAATATAATATTAATCTTAACTAGCATAGGTACCATTATACTATGCCTACTATAGCTACCACCTGAGGTGGCAGTTAATACAACTGCAATCGTAAAGGGCTTGTATTGGATGATTGGATTTCCAACAAATGGTCAGGCTAAGGAACTTCCTATTGCCACATGGGAACGCCTTTGGAGGGAGGCCCCGAGAACCTACCCGGCTCTCTGCCAACATAAGGTGTGTTACCCCCTTCCCGGGGAGTAAAACCTAAGATAAGCCACCCCCGGTCGTTTGCGACCTTTATCCGTGGATCCTCTACACAAACAACATCACACAGTAATAAATATACTACAGCGTCCACATGAGTAAGTATCTGGGCTCCATACCATGATACCACCCTTTTCCAGAAGGAATGGTCATACATTAGGGGAGCACCCCTGAAGCCTTGCCGCATCTTTCCTGTTTCGACCATTACCGGATTGTGAGGATCGATGAGGTCTCGTCCACAAAGCTACACTTTTTCACAAAGTCATGCTTTGATCAACAAATGATCAGCAGCACTTCGTATGCCACATTACCAAATTGGGAATGTATCACTAGTAACCATCAACTACATAACCTCTGAGCTTGTACGTCTCAGAGAAGGGTGTTAAGCTAAGAGAATGAATCCTCGCCACCAAACAGAAATGTATTTGATAAAAACCAGTTTTACATCTCAAAGTGTAATGTCAGACACACATCCATACAAGTCTGTCCCGGGTTCGAACAGAACCGAAGGCACTTCCGAAGAAGCCCTTGCAATTCGGGTATTCACAATCTCGATCGAACTTCCCATCACTTAGTGAATCTCTATACCAGCATGACTCAGTGCGAAGACAATCGACGGGTTATCCTTTCGTTCTCGAAAATACCCGGTCTTCACCACCGGTCTTCAAATGCTATCCATATCGACGTATCATTATTCGAAATGGGTTATATGACACAAAGGTCCTCTCCCGGCTAAACCGACTAATGAGCGCAATATTTAAAACATATGGATATAGGATTTCGGTTAAGTCGCAACTTATTATCCAAAACCTTTCTTTAAATGGTTTAAAACAAATTACCATTTCAAATCTTTTTAAATAAAAAGATTCATTTCACAAAGTTCATCCACCTTTCGCAAAGATTCAATTATAGCTTCCCAAAACAATTCACATTTTCATTTAAAACTTGAAATCTTTGGATACACATCGGAAATCCTTTCCTTATATGAAAGCTTTTATTATTTGAAAACAAATACTTTTACTTTGGAAAAATCAGGTTACATTTGCAAAAGTTAAAGCCCTTCAAGTATAAAACTTGGGTTTAAATTTAAATTCCCAAAACAATGCTTTTTAAATGGTTTAAAAACCCATATAAACACCTTTATAACTTGTATAATCTTTTTAAACCATAATTTCCAAATCATTGAATTCAATTTCAAATATCAAATTATTTAAATTTCAAAACTTTATTAAGTTATTCAAAATAACTTTTATTTTTGAAACTCATTTTCAAAATTTTCCAATTCCAATTCCGAAACTATTTTGGATTCCAAAATTCAATCTTTAAAATCATTAAAAATCCGTGACTTAACCGATTTCCTCGTGCAATCCATATTTGTGTGTGTAAGGTGTAGTCCAGGGGTTTTACACAATAGTGCAACAACATCAATCATCACAAATTACAATCACAACAATATAGATAAGCGGTATATCCTATAACGCTTATCTATATACACAGAATCACACATAGAAAATATGAATGCATTATAAATAAATAAATTACATTCATCACAGCTTGAATTAAAACAATTCAAATCACAAAGCATCACACAACAGAGATGAAAAACAATTCACAGCACTTAATAGAATACAATTGTCCATAAATAAAGCCAATTAAAATATCTGATTAATCTAAACCAGATCATTTGCCTTTAAATAAATTTCTAATCATGGTTAATTAATAATCAATTTATTACAAAGTATTAAATTAATTTTCCCCTAAATTAGTCATTAATTATCCTTCAATTAATAATTAATACTTAATTATTTATTCTTAATTAATTACAATATTTAATTAATTACTCCTTAATAAATAATTATTTCTTAATCACTTTAATTAATTAACCTCTAATTATTTATTCTTAAATTTTTTTAATTAATTAACCTGTAACAACCCGAGGTTTTGTGGAAATTAATTATCGTCATTAGACGACTAGAATTGCTAGCTGTTAGTTGTTGGAGTTTTTAATTGGTTGAAATTCTTTTGAAAATTTGTTAAATTGTTTTACGGGCTTTCAATTGAATTTTGGGCCAGGTTCCTTTTTCTTGGTACTGTGTTATCAAAAGCAAATAACCAGCCCCTTTATTCATTATCATCCAAAACCCTAAACTAAATCGAATGAAGAAAAATGGCGGCTTCGTTCTCTTCTTCGTTCCTCTACAAAAATTAGGGCTCGTGAAATCGAAGGCGCCTACTTCATCAGATCGATCGAACGATAAATTCGGCCTTGCTTTGGAGATCGATGCCTTCTCTTCACTCGCGGTTGCTTCAATTATTCGAGGCTAAGGTGAGTGATTTACTTCACTCACATCTAACTCAGAGTCTTTGATTCGATCATTTTGTTGTTGTCTAATTATCTACTTGATAATTAGATTATGAGTTTCTAATTATTTATTCAATAATACTGTGATGCCCCACCTCTATGCTCACAATAACAAGGAGTATTAAAAGAAATACTGTCTATTATTATGAAGAATAAGGCTGGGTAGGAGCGGCCATCTGTAGTTAGGCCTTACACTAGTATTGGTTATTTCGACAGGAGTGGTATATATTTTTATTTTTCATCTCTTATTTATTTACTCCCATCAACATATCCAATTCCAGTATAAAACGAACTACGATGATTCATAATAGTTTAGGACAATAGATATAATAATAAAACAGATAAGTCAAATGCGGAACACAGATAATAAAAAGCCTCATATATATATATATATATATATATATATATATATACACACACACAACTGAAGTCAGTTGATATACATGTGATACAATACATATGATACAACTACAACCGTCGACTCTGGAAGTTACATATACAAGTACATTATCGTAAATAATATACATGAATATACAACATCCTATACTATGACAACATCTACTCCAAGTGAAATAAAGAAACTTCATAGCTCTAGCAGCAATCGAAAGCAAGATATCTACAACCTGTAATAACTCGGTTTGACCCATGTATTATATTCAAAAGAAAATAATACACAGGTCAGTCTAATTCAAACTCAGTTATTAGTTCACAGAAGCAATAATAATTAAATAATCAAATAGACGACGGTCACAATAAATTTACCTATCCGATTCTTAAATAAAGAAGTCGGATAACGGTAAATATAACACATAACGGTGTTAAACATCAAATCAACAAATTCAAATTATTGAATTGGACATACAAACAATTCAAACAATTGAAACATTAATTAAAAGGTCAACATGGGTAGGGCTGCAGTACACACACGCGTATACTGCCTCGCCACTACAACATGCATTACACAAAAGATCAACGCATCAAAAGCAATAAAAATACCAATAAAATCAATACCGTGTGGCTGTAGTTCACGCTTGCGTGCACTACCTTTCCACTACAGTAATGATGTACACAATGATCAACGAACCAAAATAAATGAAGGTTCAAATATCAAAGCCACGGCCTCAATGGTCAAAGTAGACAGACATGGACAATGTGCACATATGTACACAATAAAAATTCACAAACGAACACAAGGCAAACCCGAATACCAGATTCAACTCAAGTGAAATTAGAAAAAAACAAATCCAATTGCATATCAGATCAGTAATGCTCCAACCCAAAACCAAACCCCAATGAACCAATGGACAGAACAAGTGCAGCCCCTACATGAATAATGGAAAGCATAAGTGATACAACAGTTCAGTGAACTGAAGTGAAGTCACAAGTGTAAAACTACACCAGACCAAGTGCCATCAAGTAAATAAGACTCGACATGAATGATCAGGTAATAGGCATATAACCATCAAGTTAGAACATACAAGTGAATCATAAACCAAGTGTACCCAAAATTACAACATGTTTTCGACATGAAATGAAGTTTGTATGCCAAAAGGTCAGAGGTAATGCAAACACAGCATATCAGAATAAATAGTGAATGCAACTTATTACAACAAGTTACAATATGGATCAACATGAAATGAAGTTTGTGTGCCAAAAGGTCAGAGGCAATGCAAACACAACATAGCAGTATAAATAGTGAATGCATCTTATTACAAATTCCAAACAGGACAATACAAGTGCAGACTCAAGTGATACATGAATATACATGTATGGTAATATAGCAGATGTTCAAGACAGCAGGCAAAGATTGATAACAGTTCAGTAGGCATCATTCTCCTGAAGCTACTAGACTGGATGAATACAACAAGTCAAGATGGTATACATATATAAGTGCAGCAGTGTAAATATCGACATGAACAGGTATGCAGGTGGATGCAACATGAACCAAACAGTGTGCAAAAGGCTAGAACTCATGTCAGTGTACAAATCGACCACAATGAACAGGCAAATTGAGACAGAATCAAGTGCATATACTGGAAGGCAACTTTGAATCGCAACCCACGTAAAACACGGCATCAAATGAACATAGTAACTAGTAGTAACTGGTACGAAATTAAGCCAGATGAATGTAACTGAATTCAAGTGAATGGCAATAACATGTACTCGATACAGGACAAAGACAGTGAATCAAAATCAAGCAATTTAGTGGTTATACTTTCAACGAAATCAAGGTCGAAGTCACCTAGAAAACCAAAACAGTAGCAAGTTCAACCACGACCGAAGTCAGGAATCATCACATAAACAATATCACAAGCCGAAGCCAAAAAGAACTGAATCAACATCAGTAAAACTCAAAACGACCGAAGTCAACAAGAATCAGTTTTTATTTAAACCAATTAGAAAACACGAAGTCAACTGCGAGTCAAGCCGTTGTGGCCACGAAATCGATCGAAACCATGAGCATCAATTAATCAACAACGAAAATCACACGCTTGAACAAAAGAGAAATCAACAAGACTCTGACTTAGATGTGAGTGAAGTAAATCACTCACCTTAGCCTCAAATAATTGAAGCAACCGCGAGTGAAGAGGAGGCATCGATCGCCAAAGCAAGGCCGAATTTATTGTTCGATCGATCTGATGAAGTCGGCGCCTTCGATTTCACGAGCCCTAATTTTTGCAGAGGAACGAAGAAGAGAACAAAGCCGCCATTTTTCTTCATTCGATTTAGTTTAGGGTTTTGGATGATAACGAATAAAGGGGCCGGTTATTTGCTTTTTATAACATGGTACCAAGAAAAAGGAACCTGGCCCAAAATTCAATTGAAAGCCCGCAAAACAATTTAACAAATTTTCAAAAGAATTTCAACCGATTAAAAACTCCAACAACTAACAGCTAGCAATTCTAGTCGTCTAATGACGATAATTAATTTCCACAAAACCAAGGGTTGTTACAGACTCCCCTCCTTATAAAAATTGTGTCCCCGCAATTTTCTTAGTTAAAGACGTCTCTAACAATTATTTTTCTAACATAAACTGGTTAAGCTAGAAAAATAAAGGTCAATAACACAAATGCCAAAGAAATCTTTTAATTTCATAAAAGAAATTCACAAATTCTCAACAAAATCTAATCATCAAATAGATAATCAGAATACAGAATCACAAAACAACAATATATAATTATTGATACGATAATTAGAAGACAGTAAAAATCTAATTATCAACAAAGATAATTATAAAACCCAAATCGCAAATCGCAAAACCACAATTATCTCGTTACCAAAACGGTAATCAGAAAACAACAAAGGTCTAATTATCAAAAACGATAATCAGAATTCTCAAATCACAAATATTCAATTATAAAAAACAATAATTAAATCTCAAATATCTAATTATCACAAGCGATAATCAGAAACATCAAATATTCGATTAACAAAAACGATAATCAAATCAAAAAATATTTAATTATCAAAGACGATAATCAAATCTCAAATCAACAAATATTTAATTATCAAAGACGATAATTAAATCTCAAATCAACAAATATTTAATTATCAAAGACGATAATCAGAAACAACAAATATTTGATTATCAAAACGATAATCAAAATCAACAAATATCCGATTATCAAAAACGATAATCAGAAACAACAAATATTCAATTATCAAAACGATAATCAAAATCAACAAATATTCAATTATCAAAAACGATAATTAAATCTCAAATATCTAATTATCACAAGCGATAATCAGAAACAACAAATATTCGATTAACAAAAACGATAATCAAATCAACAAATATTTAATTATCAAAGACGATAATCAAATCTCAAATATTTAATTATCAAGGACGATCATCAAATCTCAAGTCAACAAATATTTAATTATCAAAGACGATAGTCAAATCTCAAATCAACAAATGTTCAATTATCAAAAACGATAATTAAATCTCGAATATCTAATTATCACAAGCGATAATCAGAAACAACAAATATTCGATTATCAAAAACGATAATCAAAATCAACAAATATCTGATTATCAAAAACGATAATCAGAAGCAACAAATATATGATTATCAAAAATGATAATCAGAACTCATAACATCAAATATCTAATTATCACAAGCGATAATCAGAAACAACAAATATTCGATTATCAAAAACGATAATCAGAACTCATAACATCAAATATCTAATTATCACAAGCGATAATCAAAAACAACAAATATTCAATTATCAAAAATGATAATCAGAACTCATAACATTAAATATCTAATTACTTGCAGATAATTAGATTAAAAAAATATCTAGAAATCAATTAAGATACTCTAGAAAATCAACATAAAAGGTGGATCGATCCCATCATATGGCGAGTTTTAGCTACGCCGCACGTGCATCTCATATGGTCGAAGCCTACCAAGTACCGTCATCATAATTTTGGCGCCCATCATATGACCCGAAGGTCTGGTACTAGTATTTGACCCGAAGGTCCATCATATGACCCGAAGGTCCTCATAGTGGCTCGAAAGCACACGAAAATCATCAAATATTTCAATTAACGAGTCCGGAATTAACCAAATTAGCAAACGCACATGTCCCATAACCACGAGTTTTACTAAATCGTTTAAATCTCTTCATCGTTTCCTTGAAAGTGCAAAATTATGTATTCCAAAAATAATATTTCACATTCTCAAACGGACAAGTCCGAAATTAAGAGAATCAGTAAAAGAAAGGGGTCATAATCCTTGATTTTGCTGAAACGTTTAAATCGCTTCCTCATTCCTTTAAAAGGGAAAACTGCAAAACTTTTGAAAACAATTTCACTTATTTTATAAAAGTAATAATTTACATTCTCAAACGAACAAGTCCGGAATTAAGCGAATCAGTAAAAGAAAGGGGTCATAGTCCTCAATTTTGCTGAAACGTTTAAGTCACTTTCTCATTCTTCTGAAAGCGTAAACTATAAAAATTTTGGAAACAATTTTATTTTTAAAACGATTTGAAAATCCGTGATAAAAACAGCAATATTAATGACAATTTCGGCAAGGAAATTGCACTTCCCAAAACACCGTAGAAATGGATCTCAAAATCAGCATTGCGGGATAACCGCTTGAATAATCTACTATAAAAATTGACGGATACTGAAGTCAAAGCGACAGTAATTTTTGAACGTCAAAATCTCATCAAAACAATTTGCATTAAAATATAATATCAGAGAATTTTCATTCATCAAAATGTCAACAAAACACCGTGCTTCAAAAAATTTAGCATCAATGTAAAAATTCCGTTATAAAAATAATGGCAACAAAATACGTTCAGAACCAAACATCGATTCAACGTAAAAATAATGCAGTAACGTGCAACATAAATTTTCACGTATATGAACTAAGAAATCATTCAAATATATCTTCAACGAAGATAATTTAAAACAACATAAATCTCAACAAATTCACATAACTGCAATCGCTTCGAATCCTCAAATCAGATTCGAAATTTTAAAAGAACACAAAATGAACACAACTATGTAAACAACAAATGAAATTTATTTCAATTTCATAATTTGATTTTCAAATCAAAAAGGTTATCATTCGTACTCAGCGAAGACAATCTCACTGTTTCCGCTGCGCACTCTGATAAACAAAACACGAATCCATCAATCATTAAAACACAGTTTCACTTTTTATTTTTAAATAAAGGTATTTTAAAAAAAATTCATCATAATTTCAAATCTTTAGTTTTGACTCAAAGCGCAAATAAAACATCGACTAATAGTTTAACACATGTTCCATCTAAGTTACGTTTTATATTATGTCCATAAACCCCAAGCTCTGATACTAACTGTGACGCCCCACCTCTATGCTCACAATAACAAAGAGTATTAAAAGAAATACTGTCTATTATTATGAAGAATAAGGCTGGATAGGAGCGGCCATCCGTAGTTAAGCCTTACACTAGTATTGGTTATTTCGACAGGAGTGGTATATATTTTTATGTTGCATCTCTTATTTATTTACTCCCATCAACATATCCAATTCCAGTATAAAACGAACTACGATGGTACATAATAGTTTAGGACAATAGATATAATAATAACACAGATAAGTCAAATGCAGAACACAGATAATAAAAAGCCTCATATATATAGACACACACACACACACACACACACACACACACAACCGAAGTCAGTTGATATACATGTGATACAATACATATGATACAACTACAACCGTCGACTCTGGAAGTTACATATACAAGTACATTATCGTAAATAATATACATGAATATACAACATCCTATACTATGACAACATCTACTCCAAGTGAAATAAAGAAACTTCATAGCTCTAGCAGCAATCGAAAGCAAGATATCTACAACCTGTAATAACTCGGTTTGACCCATGTATTATATTCAAAAGAAAATAATACACCGGTCAGTCTAATTCAAACTCAGTTATTAGTTCACAGAAGCAATAATAATTAAATAATCAAATAGACGACGGTCACAATAAATTTACCTATCCGATTCTTAAATAAAGAAGTCGGATAACGGTAAATATAACACATAACGGTGTTAAACATCAAATCAACAAATTCAAATTATTGAATTGGACACACGAAACAATTCAAACAATTGAAACATCAATTAAAAGGTCAACACGGGTAGGGCTGCAGTACACGCACGTGTATACTGCCTCGCCACTACAACATGCATTACACAGAAGATCAATGCACTAAAAGCAAAAGAAATACCAATAACATCAATATCGTGTGGCTGTAGTTCATGCTTGCGTGAATTGCCTTACCACTACAGTGATGATGTACACAATGATCAACGAACCAAAATCAATGAAGGTTCAAATATCAATGCCACGGCCTCAATGGTCAAAGTAAACAGAAATGGACAATGTGCACATATGTACACAATAAAAATTCACAAGCGAACACAAGACAAACCCGAATACCAGATTTAACTCAAGTGAAATTAGAAAAAAACAAATCCAATTGCATATCAGATCAGTAATGCTCTAACCCAAAACCAAACCACAATGAACCAATGGACAGAACAAGTGCAACCCCTACATGAATAATGGAAAGCATAAGTGATACAACAGTTCAGTGAACTGAAGTGAAGTCACAAGTGTAAAACTACACCAGACCAAGTGCCATCAAGTAAACAAGACTCGACATGAATGATCAGGTAATAGGCATATAACCATCAAGTTAGAACATACAAGCGAATCATAAACCAAGTGTACCCAAAATTACAACATGTATTCAACATGAAATGAAGTTTGTGTGCCAAAAGGTCAGAGGTAATGCAAACACAGCATATCATAATAAATAGTGAATGCAACTTATTACAACAAGTTACAATATGGATCAACATGAAATGAAGTTTGTGTGCCAAAAGGTCAGAGGCAATGCAAACACAACATAGCAGTATAAATAGTGAATGCATCTTATTACAACTGTCAAACTGGACAATACAAGTGCAGACTCAAGTGATACATGAATATACATGTATGGTAATATAGCAGATGTTCAAGACAGCAGGCAAAGATTGATAACAGTTCAACATGCATCATTCACATGAAGCTACTATACTGGATGAATGCAACAAGTCCAGATGGTATACATATACAAGTGCAGCAGTGTAAATATCGACATGAACAGGTATGCAGGTGGATGCAACATGAACCAAACAGTGTGAAAAAGGTTATAACTCATGTTAGTGTACAAATCAACTACAATGAACAGGCAAATTGAGACAGACGCAAGTGCATATACTGGAAGGCAACTTTGAATCGCAACCCACGTAAAACACGACATCAAATGAACATAGTAACTAGTAGTAACTGGTACGAAATTAAGCCAGATGAATGTAACTGAATTCAAGTGAATGGCAATAACATGTACTCGATACAGGACAAACACAGTGAATCAAAATCAAGCAATTTAGTGGTTATACTTTCAACGAAGTCAAGGTCGAAATCACCCAGAAAACCAAAACAGTAGCAAGTTCAACCACGACCGAAGTCAGGAATCATCACATAAACAATATCACAAGCCAAAGCCAAAAAGAACTGAATCAACATCAGTAAAACTCAAAACGACCGAAGTCAACAAGAATCAGTTTTTATTTAAACCAATTAGAAAACACGAAGTCAACTGCGAGTCAAGCCGTCGTGGCCATGAAATCGATCGAAACCATGAGCATCAATTAATCAACAACGAAAATCACACGCTTGAACAAAACAGAAATCAACAAGACTCTGAGTTAGATGTGAGTGAAGTAAATCACTCACCTTAGCCTCGAATAATTGAAGCAACCGCGAGTGAAGAGAAGGCATCGATCGCCAAAGCAAGGCCGAATTTATCGTTCGATCTGATGAAGTCGGCGCCTTCGATTTCACGAGCCCTAAATGAAGAAGAGAACGAAGCCGCCATTTTTCTTCGTTCGATTTAGTTTAGGGTTTTGGATGATAATGAATAAAGGGGCCGGTTATTTGCTTTTGATAACACAGTACCAAGAAAAAGGAACCTGGCCCAAAATTCAATTGAAAGCCCATAAAACAATTTAACAAATTTTCAAAAGAATTTCAACCGATTAAAAACTCCAATAACTAACAGCTAGCAATTCTAGTCGTCTAATGACGATAATTAATTTCCACAAAACCCCGGGTGGTTACTTAACCACATTAGTTAATTATTCTTTAAAGTAATTAACCTTAATTACTTGGTAAATAAATCTTTAATCATTACTTACCATTCTTAGTTACTTCCATTTTTTTAATCAATCATTAATTACTTGATTAATTAACTTGAATTATCAATTAATTCTATGTTAATTACTTTCATTAAGTAATTTACTTCAAGTGGTTAATCTTCTTCAACAAATAAAATTTATTAACTATTAAACATTAATTATCTAACCTTTAATCTTATTAAGTTAAAATAACTTTTCAAAATAAAGGTTTCATTTATTTTAAATCCTTTTAAAACATGGTAAATTTAAAACAATTTATTTAAAATCCTTTCTTAACTAATTCTTAAATTTGGATATCATTTAATATAACAAGAAAATTATTTTTAAGAAGATTTAACAAGATTTAAATTTCAAAACTTGATTTTTCTTCGAGTTTTAAAACTGTTTTGCCGCCAGACAACCAACCTGAGCAATGCTAATAAAAACCCCGAGCTAAACAACGTTTCCCCCGAGCAAGACTTCGGGTCACATGCAACATCGTTTGCTTCGAGAAATACGACCAATTTCCCAAGCTTGGACCTGAGTTCCACCTTTCTTCCCCAAAGTCTTCAAACCTAGATACGTAAATTTGCACGTATACGTGCACAAGCACTTCGCCCCTCGCCGATCGACGTCGATGCCACCGAAACATCACCCACGACCACCAAAGCTAGTCTGAGCAACCCAAAACCCCAAATCACCCCTTAATCGAAATCGTGCCATCTCGATTTCCTGGAATCGAAACCCGATCCTTGCAATCACCTCGCATGTACACCTCCGACCACCAGAGCGTCGCCACCTCCGGCCATGTCTTCGACAACCCCCCAAGCCAACACCTTCCTGAGAATCATCGAACTCGATCAACCATAGAAGCCCTGCAGATCCAATTACTCAACCCAATAAAAACTAGGGTTATCAACAAAAAATCACCACCGCCATCACCTTAATGCTCTGATCATCCTCCAGTCATTTTTCCTAGACTCCTCGATCCCCCAACGAGCCTCAGCTATGATCACGACGATCCACTCTTCGCCGATGACCAGAGTTTTCCGAATTTGTATTTTCTGGTTAAACTTGAATTTCACATCACATACCCAACTAAAATTCATGATTCTTATTTCAAAAATCGAGTTTCAGTTCAAGCATTCAATTTATATTCCTGAGTTTACAAATTGTTGCAGTTGATTTTTTTTTACTTAATTTTTAACTTCCACTGTTCTTTTCCTTTTCCCGATAGATTTTCAAAACTTATACTTTATAAATAAATTTTTAAAAAATTAATTACATCGAGACACACGACTTTTGTATAGATTCTCTAGTTTAATGATGATCAAAGGAAAAGAAATCAAATTTTTGTTGATCAGACTTATGCCTGAGAACCTGGCACTTGCAAACAGGGATACATATCCATGCTTATCAACATGCACAGTGAATCTATATACATTCATACACATATCTACATTCATTCAAACAAATCTTAAGCACACATTCAAACCACAGATCAAACACTAGAGGTTTCAAAAGGTTTGCTCACCTGATTTATGTTGAACAAAGGAAGACAAATTTTTTTGTGAATCTGGAATTTTTTTTTAAATTTGATCCGGAAACTTTAGTATTTGCCTTTGCTTTGTTTCCAGGTTGCATTTCTTTTCTTTCCTGATCTGAAAGTTGTTTTAAGTTGAATCCATATATTTGCTTCAGCTCGAACTTGATTTGATTTACTATGCTTTGAATCGTTTCATGCTTTCAAATCTTGAGGCTTTGTTTAAATTTTTATCTGGCTGCTTGATTTTAATATGAGAATTTGAATTTTAGTCTGATTCTAGCTTTGAATCATTGTTACCAAGCTGAAGCTCGGCTTGATTATATTTTTGTTTTCTCTGGTTTTAGAAATGAAGGAAGAAGACTTGGTTTTTGGTTTTGAATTGCTTTTGTCCAGGAAACAACCTGGTTATGTCTTTTGATATTCACTTACATTTTAAAATAAATAAAAACATCTTTTGCCACTTGTAATCATAAGCCATTCAAAGTTCACAAGTGTTAATACATATGGTTACTTATTTTACAAGTGTCCATTATTGTTAAAGTTGTGTTTAAATCCCTCTTCTCTATTTTATTTTACAAGTTAGGTTTACACCCTTGTTTATAATTTATTTGTAACTTAATTTTAATTCTTACTTTATTTTAATTTATGAAAACATGCTTTATGCTTTTAAACCTTTTTATTAATTTTATTTACAAATTATTTACATACATTTGTATTTATTTTACTTTTACAACTTTTTAAAGAGAAATGGATTAAAACAATTTGTACACTCAACAAATAAATCATACATATATACATTTCTCAGTTTATAAAGCTTTTGTAAAATTATTTATTAAATCAATTTTATTTAAAATACATTTATTAAAATTCGAATGGTAAATATTTTATATTCGTTCTTGTTTTAAATTTCAAATTCAAGTCAATGTACAAATCATAACTTTTAAAGAAATTGATTTCAAAGTTTAGTTGTATTTTAGTAATAAATACATATATAGATTATATATGTATACAAGTCTTTAGAATAAAGGTTTAACTTCACACAACTTTTAAAATCCATCTCATAAAACTAAATCCAAATATCTTTATATTATTTTCTATTTATATTTCCTGTTATAACTATTTATACAACCTTAAGAAAATGATTCTTATTTATCTAACATGTTTATTTATTTATTTATATATTGATATTTAAATGTATTCAATCTAATTTATGTTTAGATCCTTAGTTAGTTTTATATTTACAAATTTATTTTCTTATATATATTAACTATGTTTATTTATGTTTTGTACATGTATAAAATTCAAATCTTGTACTTATTACTTTTATATATTTATATACAACTATATTTATTTTCAAAAGATACATTTCTACTTTTAAACTAATACTTTACCTTTATCTATATATCTTTAACTTTAAAGAATGTGATTCAAAATAAATCAAACATTAATAAATAAATACATATATAATATGTTTATATTTGAATTTAACTTTTAAACAACTCTCCTACATTTATATATTTACATATCAATCTTAAACAAGTTTTTTTTTCAAATCATTATATATACGCACTAAAATTAGAAAACAAATGTTCATTGCTTTTAAAATGTAGAGTTTCCAAATTCAGTGCATTTTCAAAATGTTTATAATTGAATTCTAACCCAAAATACTATTTTATAAACACATACTTCTAATTTATTCTGGAATCTTCATATTTATTCCAAAATAAATCCAATTTGTTTTCAAGATATTCATTTTAGTATTTTCAAATCAACAATATTCATTGTCAACATATTTATTAAATTTCAAAATCTAATTTCTCAATTATAATTCATTTGTATAACTAAATGAACATATATCTTATTAAATTTAATGAATTCAATTTTATTTTTATATTTCAAATGCAAATAAATTCTAAATAAATTCATAATTAAATCCAAAATTAAATTTGATTACAAATTTTTTTCAAAATTTAATCCTACATATTAAATCAATTATCAAATTATTTTTAGCTAAAATCCAGGAATGTTACAACGTAGGTAGGGTTTTGCCGAAGCTGGGTAAATCTGTTATTCTATTTCTGTTTTTATTATTCTGCTACTATCTATGCTGCTATTCTACTATATCCGTGTTGCAATTATTTTATATATTTTGCATCAAATTTTAATAATTATTAGTATCACCCTATTCACCCCCCTCTAAGGTGAAATTGGTCCTACAAGTTGTATCAGAGCTAGGAACAAAAGGACAATTTTTGTTTTAAAAATTTGAATTTTCAAAAACCAAATTTTTTTAAAAAAAATTGAATTTTTAAAGTGGCTTCTTTAATAATGCTTTTGCTGAGGGTCAGTTCATAGTTAGACCAACAATGTTCAATTGTGAATATGCTTACTGGAAAAATAGAATGAATTTTTTTCTAAAAGCCATTGATGCTTGGAATATTGTTGAGATAGGTTGTAGAACACCACTAGTGGTAGCAAATCAGGAAATAGATAAATCAATGGATCAATGGACAGATCTAGAAAATAAATTGCAGAATGCTAATGCTAAAGCTATGAATTCTATTATTTTTTCATTGGATCAAACTGAATTTAATCATGTCTCACATTGTCTAACTATGTAGGAAATATGGCACACAATCGAAGTGACTCACGAAAGAATGTCTCAAGTCAAAGAATCTCACCTTGCCATGCTTAGTAGTGAATATGAGAATTTTAAAATGGCCATTGATGAAAATGTCAAAGTGATATATGGACGACTTTCCAATCTCGTATATAAATCAAAACCCCTCGAAAATCATACACAGAATTGGAAATAGTGCGAAAAATTCTCAGAGCCCTTCTATGAAATTTTAAAGGAAAAGTTATGGCCATTCAAGAATCAAAGGATTTGAAACAAATCAAATTTAAAGAACACATGGAAAATCTCACCACTTATGAGTAAAAATGAAATTCAAGGAAGAACGGGAAGGAGGTGATATATGTAAGAAATGGAACAATGGAAAGTGATGATGATGATAATGATGATGGAGTAGCTACGCTGGTGTTACTAATAAAGGGATTCAAAAAGTGGAACCACAAATACAAAATCCAGCCCGAAATCAACAATTGAAAAGCACAATAGTCAAAGCACTAGACAATTCAGAAGAATAGGAGATCATTTGGCACAAATGCAATAAACCTGGCCATATCAAGCCCAATTGTCCTCAAAATCGATTCAACCAACGAAAGAAATAAAAATGGAGAAGTTTTGCAACCACTTGGGATGAAATAGACGAAGATGATAAAAGCAATGGCAGTGAGAGTGAAAACGTAGATCTGTGCCTTCGAGGTGATATAACTGACAGTGATGATGACAAGCCAAGAGAGGTATCAAAACTTACTCATTTAGAGTTACTTATATATTTTCACGAAATAAGTGGCTGTTTTGAAATACATAGTGAGAAATATGCTAAAATTGAATCGCAAAGAGACACTTTGATACAATTAAATAAACAACTTGACCAATTGGTTAAAAACTATCAAACCAAGAGCCCTAAGTGTGATAAGTGTCCATCACTTGAAGAAGAAATTAAAAAATTAGAAATTAAAATAAAATCACTCGAAAATGAAATTCTGATTTTTAAAGAAAGTGAAAATATGAGGAGAGAAAATTCTATTAAAAAGTGGACACAATTATGGAATGAAAACGAATCTCTCAAAACACAAGTCCAACAATTTTCTACAACTTTAGGAAAATTTTCCAAAGGAGAAAGATCGTTAAAAATGTTATTAGGGAACAAACTATGAATCCTATTAGACAAGCACTTGGGTATAATCAATCTGAACATATTAGAAGCGAAATTAATCAAGTCAAATCCGAGTGCACAATATGCAGAAAAATTGGACACAATCAAAACAATTGTTGGTATAGATCCAAACACAAGAAAACCGTTCCAATTTGGGTTCCAAAAGGCACGAATATAAAATCTCTCAAAGTCAAACAAATCTAGGTGCCAAAAGGAACATATGTAATAGTTTTGAGTCTACACAAACATATTTTTCAAAATATTTTGCCACTAACAACCATGGACCTATAAAAACAAATAGGTCACAAAAATATTTTCTCCTGTAGGTGTGGTGGCAGGCAAAGGAACAACAACAGTGTTATCTAGATCATGGCTATTCCAGGCACACGATGGGCGACAAATCAATGTATCTTAGCCTAGTATAAAGGTAGTAGAATCACAGTATGCAACAACGATAAATTATCTTAAAGGTAAAATAGGTAACGATACATCTATCATGAACAATATATTAAATGCGATAATCTGCGCCATAATCTACTTTAAATTCAGCCAGTTATGTGATAATCAAATAAATGATTTTGATTTTAAAATGTTGACCAATCATCCTTGAACTATTTCATATATATTTGCTCTAGATTAACGATATTGAAAGTTTACTCATGATACATGTGGATATATTTATTTATTCTGGATCTGTCATTATGATTCACTGTTTGTTTGCACGGTTTCAATTCGAATTCAAAAGAATTTCATTTAAAAGCTGTAAAAAGGATTTTTAGGAATTTGTTGCAAATTAAAACTTCATGATCTGGTCTATGATATCTAATGATAAATTTGAGTCAACAAGAAATTTAGATGTAGATTACACTAGTAATCTAGTTGATAGATAAATTAGCAGTAGAACGAGTTTGGTATAGAGACATGCATTAGTTGCATCACAGTTTCAAAGAAAATATATGCATATTTTTCATTTCAACCGATTTTCATATTAGCAGATATTTTTCTTAAAAAACCCTTCCAGAAAATAGTTTTTGCTGACCCAGTTTCAAATTGGTCATTTTAGACAATTTGATTTTATAATTATTCTTGGATTTGATCTTAAATGACTACATTAACTTACCTGACTCCCTATTATAATCTAAAAGATAAATAGTGATTAAAAAGTGATAAGTGTTGATATTGATCATATATTATAACTTGAGATAGTATATTTAGTAAATTTCTTTGAAAACTTTTAACAAGATTTATATAACTTTTGATGGGTAAAAACTCCATGACCATCTCTATTGCGATTATATTTCAAACGGCCATCACTCATCAAAATCGAATATAGTATGTCAATATGTGGTATTTTAAACATGAAGTTATTCATTTTTCATTTTATTGTATTTTTAGCAATAAAAACATCCAAAGTATTCACTCTCATTTAAAAGTCCTAACGTTTTTGCATGGGTGAATTACTTGGAATTTTTGATTATGTGCTTTCATACTCGTTTAAAAGTCCTCACGGTTATGCGTGTATGGAACACATATCAAAATTTATTATTAAATAGACAAGTTGATTCTAATCCCATTTAAAAGTCCTCATGGTTATGCGTGGTTAAAAGATACTTGAATTATTTCTTTTTATATAAAAATTTGGAATACTACTAATCTCATTTAAAAGTCCTAACGTTTATGCATTGTTAGTAGATATTCAAATTCTAGATATAAATATACCACAAATTGACATAGTAAATGGTTTTACATCATCCCTATTATTATAAAGTGGAATATGACCCTAACAAAGTACTTATTGTTAGGAACTGGAGATAGTGGTTTTGATGGCAACAAACTTTGTAACTTATTTTATTATAACTTATATACTAACACTATTGTCTAGATATATATGAATGCTAATATGTAAGATATATATAAGTCAGGTACTGATTATTGAAGACTGTACAGTATAGAGATCTAGAATGAAGAAATCGAGTTTGAAGACTCATGAGTATCAAGATCAAGATTTCAAGATAAGTGTCTAGTTTTGTTAAAACTTCATAATAGCATGGAAATCTTCATTCCTAATTTCATTTGGAATGGAACCCATTTCTACCTTCTTAATGGCTTACAAAACCACGAAAAGTAGCTTACAAACCTACGACAAGTGGCTTACAAACCCACGAACATCCTGGTTTTATATAAGTTCTCGAGTCCTGATGTGATGAAATATTCTGCCGAAAGAAGGTTGCAAAACTATTTCAAAATGGTTTTTCAAAATGATTTTCAAAACTGCTTCTCAAATGATTTTCAGAAAGATGTTTTAGCCCAAATATTCTTTGTTTTTGTTTTAAACTTCGTTTCTTTTTAAAACTACCTTCTGATTTTTAAAAATTCTTTTATAATATATATACTTGAGATTTAAAATCAAATTTATATATACATTCTAAAAATATATTTCCTACTCTTCTTTATTTTATATCATAGGAAAATTAGTTATTTTACTTTAGAAATCATTTCATCTTGTTTTCCTTTCAATACCATTTTCAAAATAAATTTTACATTGTTTTTAACTAAGGGATGTCGACATCATGGGATAACCCATGTCGACACGGTGGCCGTTAAATTCAAAAGTTTCAATTTTCAAAAGAAGTATCTATTCGTTTAAATCTCTTCACGAATGGTTATGACCGTTACTGGTCTATAAATAGCCTTCACAAACGAATTTTTTAAGAAACTATTTTCTTATTTTCTTCACTCCTTCTTCACAAATCCGTATTCTAAAATTTTCATATTTTTAAGATCATGCCGAAATTCTGTCGAATTCTCATGTGAATCAAATTAGAATCTCATTCTTGTTTGATTCTCTGCCCTCTCTCGAAGATCAAAGTGATGTTCAGAGTTATAGGATCAATTTGTAATCAAAAGTTTGTCGAGTCTCTCTATAAGGTGTGGTTGTGCCTGGAAACCAATTGGGTGATCTTGTGTCCTGTAAATCAAGAGAGTTAGCCCTGGACTCGAAGACAGGAGGGTACCTCAAGGCCTTTAGAAAATGGAGACTGTAATCTCGACATCGGTATAATAAAAATATGTACGAGATGTTTGCCTTGGTGCATTACTAGATGTAGGGTAACTCCGAACCAATATAAAATCCAGTCTGTTTTTTCCTTTTACTACTTTTTATTTACTTCCAGCATCTATGTATGATCCTGTGATTGTTCTTTGATTAGGTTATGCATTTATTTGTTTCATAATCTTATTTTAGTCCATATAAGTCTTAGAATCCATTGAACACTATTCACCCCCCCTCTAATGTTAAATTAGCCTTAAGATCCTTAATCCGCACTCCCTTTCAATTGGTATCGAAGCACAGGTTTTCATAATTTTCATAATATGAAACTTGGAAAGCTAAAAATGGCATTTTTAGGAGATTTTGTTAATACTACTTTGAATTTATGCATTTCATCAAAGTATCATAAGTCTACATATATTTTTTTATGAAAAATCAAGTTATCTACTGAATTGGTTTGTTATGCAGGAACAGACATGTTGCATGACTTTTGAAGAATGAAAAACCAATGAACAAACTATGCAAATTGAAAAAGATAAATGGATACTTGATAGTGGCTGTTCAAGGCATATGACTAGAAATCCCGAGATACTCAATGACATTATATATCAAGATGGTGGATTGATCAACTTTGGAGATAACTCAAAAATATATGTGATTGGAATCGGCAATGTCAGTAATTCTAAAACTCCTCTTATTTCTGATGTTTTTGTGATAACCCTGATTTTATGAACAAGTTTTATAATTTAAATTAGTTTATGCTTGTTTAAAAATTTGGTTGCCTAGAAAATAATAAACTGACTGCAAGTGCAATGTTTAAATATGGATATGTACACAAGATAGTGCACACACCTGCATATATTTCTCTGCAAGATAAAATAAGCAAAAATTAATTTGTAAGTTAGAATAAACAAATTACAAATATATAGGCGTGACATGATTATTACAGATATGATTGTGTCATTAAAACAAGTCTAGTATAAAGAAAATAAAGACTTAGGCAAGGATAGAGATACATGTATTATATATGTACTTCAAACAAATGCTTGCTGAAGGAAAAATAAAAATTGCATGGAAATGGTATGATTTTTTGAACAAACACTTTATCCACTTTTAGCAATTTCCTTAGCTTTATAAAAATAAAAATCATGCAAATGATATGATCAGAGTAATAAAGCATAATTTCTGAAAATAAAGGCAGGGACCACTTACCCATTTTTCTCTTGAAATAAAAATGAGAGGCTGATCATAAGTGATAGGGTAAAATTGACATTGGGTAAATTCTAAAACCCTAGAGGCAGCCAAGGTCTGTTATAAGAAGGTTTAAGGGTGGAGAGATCTGCCACCATTTTCTTAAAAACAAAGGAAAAATATATATATAGCAAGCAGGAAAAAAAAAGAGAGAGAAGCATTGGCCATTAGAGATAAGTGGGAAATAGAAGATCAAATGAAAAAGGATTAAGGTGAGTAATCTCACTGAAAACTTGGCATTAAGTCCTGAATATTGAGGCAGCCGAAATAGTTCACCTATATAATCTGTGTTTATTTTGGGTGTGTTGATGATCTGTTTAAATGTTCAACCCACTATATTGATATACCCAGAAAATATGATTATGGATTTCCTGTTTAAAATGATCACTTGTATGATACATTAATCTTAACAGGAGATGTTTTCCTTTATGAGTTTTCTGCATACAGTAATTTATTAAAAGAAAATCCCAGAGGAAAATGTTGTAAATCTATGGTCTAAAATTGAAAAAGAAAAGATGGGGCTGCAGCATAGAATGGTTGCTGCTTATGTCTCATAATTAAATAAGTGGAAATATAGAAGTGCAATGTTACACATGTGCTGAGCTTCTATGTTTACAAATAAATCCAGATAAGAATAAAGACTTGTGGTTTAGTCAGATCTTATGAAATTGTGAGCACCTGATTAAACCAGAGGTAATGGATGCAACAGAGAAAACTATTTATGAACATATATTTATAAACATGATCCATTAAAAACCCATGATTTAAATAACATGTATGCTGAGAACTCAGACTAGCTAGTACGATTAAATATATGTTTATGAAAACATGATCTATTATTTCTTGAATACTTGCGTGATGGTTGAGTTATTTATTTTCTATGATTAAATATGAGATGCAGAAGGGATTAGCACAATTGGGGAAGGGGAAAATAAACACTTAGTAATTTAACTAAGGATTTTGGATCTTAGGGCTACAAAGTATGTCTTGGCAAGGGGAACATTGCAAGCTCACACATGGTATGATTATACCCAGGGGCCTGAGTGTGCTGGGTTAACAGTGAATATGTCCCAGACAATGTGTGATTTGGTAGAAGGAAAGTAGCTAAAGACCAACATAAAATACCTGATATTGAATTCTAAAAATAATTTCACAAGAAGGCTTGGGAAAAATCCTTGATAGCCAGAAAGTTTGTAGATGAGGAAAGATGATTTAAAGGATGATTATATTGATTGTTTTAAAGTATTTTAGGAATGGATTATATGCTTGTGCTCCTTGACACAACACATTGAATCATGAATTATTTTGTTGGGCAATAATGAACATGCACAGGTCAAACAGGAAGATATACAAGAGAAATATTGCTTTCCTTTATTTACTTTAGAATTTATTTGGAAATGAGAAAATTTATCTAAATTAAGATTTTCAGTAAGATTGCTCATACCAGACAATTAGTCTGACCTTTTGTGTGTTTGTGCACCATTGGGTGTCTCATATTTTTATGAGGCAGCTCATGGTGATTCTGCAGGTAAATATGCATTTCTTTGATCAAGAATTGGATGGATTAGCTGCTAAGGATTTAGATACAATAGTTACAGACTCACTGATATTGAAAAAGAGTTTAAGTTGAATTTATGTTATGAGATGTTAGTTAAGTTATTTGAAGAAACTGATGTAGTAATTATTTCTGTTTGCAAGTATTGAACTTAATATGGAATTTCTGTTGAAAGCTGTGAGTTGCTTTGGGAATGCTTTGTCAAGTAAAATAGCCTCTAATATTAACTTCTGGAATATTTAACAAAAAGGTGCAGAACTAGAAAAATCTGAAATGACTAGTAGATTTAAACTAAAAGAATAACCTAGTAACTGTTGTGAGATCTCATGGAAAAAAATGGCAAATAATAGCTTAAGGACACATAAAGAAACCCAGAATTATGTGTGTGTTTTGCTTGAATATAGTGGCAATAGAATTCAGGCTAACTTGACCATTTTTACTAAGCTTGGGTTCAACCCCTTCTAAATAGTTTTAAAACCCAGCTTGTAGAGAAAAACTAATTACATATACAAGCAGAGTAAGCCTCATTATTTCAAGTTAATAATTATTTGAAAAAGAATTAAAACATTTAAAAATCCTATTATTAAATAAACATGCACATGGATTTAAAGGGCAGGTTATAAATAGTTTAAGAATGACTGGGGAAACTGTATTCTAAAGAAAAGAAATTGTTATGTATAAATTATTTAATGATTTTCAAAGCAGATTCCTACTTATTATTATATATACTCTGATTCAAGTAAAAACAAAGGGGAATAATTTACATGGTTTCACATATGTAAATTTGATAAGTTGATCAACACAATATTTTTATATTGGATAAAAGATTCTGGTTAGAGAAAAATTTAGAGATAACATTCTCTTGAGTAGATGACCACAGTATGATATAAAAAAAAATTAGTAGGAGAAAGTGGGTCATCTCATTTGGTATCAGAGCTATGTTGTTAAATAACATAGCAAAATTTTGTATGAATTTGTCTGCATTGAATGTATGAAAGTGATGACTGCTTTGGAAGACTTGTTTTGTTAATATATATATATTACTAATATTTCTTATAACTAAATAAGAAGAAATTGAAGTGAATTAATTTATAGAGTGTTAGGCAAGATGAACTAACTTAAGTATCATATCCATAGAATTATGGTAAGACCCAGACAACAAGAGGTAGGACCCAGTGAACCACCAATGGTGAATATGCAAGACTTTATGAGAGCCATAAGAGATGGAGTAGGTAACAGGCCAGAAAATCCACATGAGGAGCTTTCCAAACTTCTCAAGACCTTTACCAATCTTGGGGGCAAGACTTTTGATGGAACAGAAGGGATTATGGGAGTTCAAATTGGCTTAGAATTTTGGATAGAATCTTTGCTGATATGCAAGTTGAAGACCAAAAGAAGAGGCTGATAGCATCTAGACAATTGAGAGGAGCAGCTCTGAATTGGTGGGAAGTTATTATAGCTGGAAGACCTGAAGGAGAGGTGACATGGAACTAGTTTAAAGAAATGTTGGAAGGAAGATTTATACCTGCATCAGCTAAAGAGTCTTTGCTAGAGGAATTCATTAAATTAAGACAAGCGGCTATGAGTGTTACTGAATACACACAGAAGTTTGAATCTCTGGCAAAATATGGTGTAGTGCTTATCACAACTCCAGAGGCTAAAAATGGCAGATACATCCAAGGACTGAATGCTAGTCTTAGTAGAGCTATGCTGCAATATAAGGACCGGACATTTGATCAAGTTTTAGATCTGACCTTGAGTATTGAACAACATGATAAAGCCAGAGAAAATTTCAGGGCATTTAAAAATAATAAAAACAAGAAAGGAAAGGGTAAGTTTCACCCTTATGATAAAAAGAAAACAGATGTAGCTTCCACCAAGAAATCAGAAGAAGTGAAAACTGCTGAGGTTAAGAAGAAGATCACTTGCTATAATTGTGGACAAGAGGGACACATGAAAAATAGGTGTACAAATCCTAAACTAGCATCCTTCAAATGTCACTAGTGTGGAAAGGAAGGTCACATAAGGAGGAACTGTCCAGAGTTTAAGCAAGGAAAAGTGAGTACTTTGTAGGTGAAAGGCAAAGCAACAGAAGGACCAAATGTTGAGAATCATGGCCAAGTTGAAGGTACTTTGCTTATTCACTCAATACCTTTTGCAGTAGTGTATGATACTGGGGCTACACACTCTTTAATTTCTCATGATATTGCACAACAATTAAAATTGAATTGTATGATTGTTGATAGGCCATTTCTTATTAAAAGTCCTTTAGGTAATTCCTGTGTTTTGGGTATGATGTGTATGAAACTGGGATTGAATATAGGGGGATATATGTTTAATGCAGACCTATATGTGTTGCAATATCCAGGCATAGGAGTTATTTTAGGAGTTGATTGGTTAAGAAAATATAGGGAAATTATAAATATGGAGACCTTCACCATATCATTGAAAACTTCTGAAGGGAAAAGGATAGTTGTTCTTTGTGAAGTAAATAAGAATAGAAATATAGTTACCCTTGCTAACTTATCTAGTGAGAAGCACATGCCAGCATTAGAAGAAATTCCTATAGTAAATGAATATGCTGATGTGTTTGATGAAGTTAGGGGAGTTTCAAAACATAGACCAGTAGAGTTTTCAATTAAACTGATTCCAGGAGCTAACCCTGTGGTTAAGAGGCCAACTAGAATGGGGCCTAAGGAATTGATAGAACCGAAGAAACAATTGGTTGAACTAGAAGAAAAAGGATTTATCAGACCTAGTAGCTCATCATGGGGAGCACTAGTGGTTTTTGTTAAAAAACCGGATGGATCTCTTAGATTATGCATTGATTATAGGGAGTTAAACAAAATCACAGTTAAAAACAAATACCCCTTACCAAGAATTGATGATCTTTTTGATCAATTAAGTGGTGCAAAAATATTCTCCAGACTTGATTTAGCTTCAAGATTTCATCAAATGAAAGTAGAAGAGAAAAGCATTAAATATACAGCTTTTAATACTAGGTATGGACTTTATGAATTTTTAGTGATGCCCTTTGGCTTGACAAATGCTCCCTCTTACTTTGTTGATTTGATGAATATAATTTTTAGAAAATACTTAGATAAATTTGTATTGATATTTATTGATGATATCTTAATTTATTCTAAGACAGTTGAAGAGCCTGAGAATCATTTGCATATAGTACTACAGAAATTGAGGCAAGAAAATTTGAAGGCAAAATTTTCAAAATGTACTTTTTGGCAGAATGAAGTAAACTTTCTAGGACATGTGATATCAGAAAAAGGTATATCTGTAGATCCCAATAAGGTAATTGCAGTTCAAGCTTGGAAAAGGCCTACTAATGTCACAGAGGTCAGGTCATTTATGGGGATGGCTGTTTATTATAGAAGGTTTATAAAAGATTTTGCAAAGATTTCAATTCCATTAACTAGATTGACAAGGAAGAATCAGGTATTTGCTTGGACTGAGGAGTGTGAGAAAGCTTTTGGGAGGTTAAAGGAAGCATTAATACAAGCCCCAATACTAAAAGTACCTGAAGGGAATGAAAATTTAGTGATATATACTGATGCAAGTGGACAAGGACTTGGGGCAGTATTGATGCAACAACACCAAGTAATAGCTTATGCCTCTAGACAGTTAAAACCCAGTGAGGTAAGGTATGCAACACATGACCTTGAATTGGCTGCTATAGTGTATGCTCCTAAATTATGGAGACACTATTTGTTAGGGGCAAGATTTGAAGTGTACACAGACCATAAGTCACTTAAATATTTGTTTTCACAAAAAGAATTGAATATGAGGCAGTAAAGGTGGATTGAACTACTAGCCTCATATGATTTTGAAATATTGTACACCCCTGGAAAAGCTAATAGAGTAGCAGATGCTTTAAGTAGACAGCATGCCAATGCAGCTAGATTAATGATAGAAGAGTTCAACACTTTATCACTGTTGATTGATTCAGAGGTAGAAAGTGAGGATATAGAGAGCATGAGCATATGCAGTGGGAATGTAGAGATGGGAAGGTTAAGCTTTATTACCTTAGAGTCTGAATTGAAGAATAAAATTGTAAAGCTACAAGACCAAGATTCATTTTTATTTGAGAAGAAAACTCAAATATTGAATGGTGAGACAATGGAAGGTTTTCAATTGAATAAACAAGGTCAATTGGAGAAAAGAAAAAGAATATGTGTTCCTGCCAATGATGAATTAAAGCAAGAAATATTGGATGCTTATCACAACAGTAAATATACCATACATCCAGGGAGTACAAGAATGTATCATAACCTCAAAAGAGATTATTGGTGGAAAGGTATGAAAAGTGCAGTAGCCACTTATGTGTCTAAATGCATGGTTTGTCAACAGGTAAAAGCTGAATATCAAAGACCCTCGGGAATGCTCCAACCTTTACCAATACCACAGTGGAAATGGGAAGACATATCAATGGATTTCATTGATGGTTTGCCTAAAACTAGGAGGGGAAATGATAGTATTTGGGTTGTAGTGGATAGGCTAACCAAATCAGCCTATTTCATACCTATAAAATCAGAAAGGAATGCATGCACATTAGCTTAATTATTTATTAAAGAAGTAGTTAGATTGCATGGAGTACCAAAAACCATAGTAAGTGATAGAGATACCATCTTCACTTCAAAGTTTTGGCAAAGTTTTCACAAAGAATGGGGACTGATTTATGCTTGAGTACAGCATATCACCCTCAATCTGATGGTCAAACAGAAATTGTGAATAAATTGCTTGAAGACATGTTGAGGGCATGCGTATTGGATTGGGGAGGAAGTTGGGAGAATCACATATTTTTAGCAGAATTTGCATACAACAATAGCTATCACAGCAGCATAGGCATGGCACCCTTTGAAGCATTCTATGGTAGGCCATGTTTATCACCTTCAAGTTGGATTGAATCTGGGGAGAAGGTGGTCTTAGGACCAGAAAATGTAAAAGAGACTTCTGAAAAGATAGCTTTGATTAGGAGAAGGGTTGCTTCTGCCCAAGACAGGCAAAAGAAATATGCTGATCAAAGAAGAAAAGAAGTGCAATATGATGTTGGAGACTTTGTATTTATTAAAATATCACCTATGAAGAAGGTTCTAAGATTTGGGAAACAAGGAAAATTAATTCCCAGATACATAGAACCGTATAATTTTTTAGAAAGAATTGGAAATGTAGCCTATAAGTTAGAATTGCCAGAGGAGATGAGAGCAATGCATAATGTTTTTCATGTGTCTCAGTTAAGGAGATGGATTCATGATGCAAAGACAATCTTGGAATCCACTAGGGATGTGCAGATTGATCCCAGAATGATGTATGAAAAAGAGCCAGTAGGTATTATTGCAAGAGAAATTAAGAAATTGAGGAACAAAGAAATTAAATTGGTGAAAGTGTAATGGAGCTTTGACCCAAATGATTGCACATGGGAAGTGGAAGATAAAATCAGAAATGATTATCCAAAACTGTTTGACTGAATAAAAGGTAATATATGTATACAAGTATACTAATGAATGTCTTGATACCTTGATATGTATAGGGTTTAATTAAGTGATTGGTTTGAGAATGATTGATTTTCTGAATTAATGATGTCTGAATTAAGTATGAAAGAATTGTGGGACACAATTCCTAAAAAGGAGGGGTATATGTGATAACCCTGATTTTATGAACAAGTTTTATAATTTAAATTAGTTTATGCTTGTTTAAAAATTTGGTTGCTTAGAAAATAATAAACTGATTGCAAGTGTAATGTTTAAATATGGATATGTACACAAGATAGTGCACACACCTGCATATATTTCTCTACAAGATAAAATAAGCAGAAATTAATTTGTAAGTTAGAATAAACAAATTACACATATATAGGCATGACATGATTATTACAGATATGGTTGTGTCATTAAAACAAGTCTAGTATAAATAAAATAAAGGCTTAGGCAAGGATAAAGATACATGTATTATACATGTACTTCAAACAAATGCTTGCTGAAGGAAAAATTAAAATTGCATGGAAATGGTATGAGTTTTTGAACAAACACTTTAACCACTTTTAGCAATTTCCTTAGCTTTATAAAAATAAAAATCATGCAAATGATATGATCGGAGTAATAAAGCATAATTCCTGAAAATAAAGGCAGGGACCACTTACCCATTTTTCTCTTGAAATAAAAATGAGAGGCTGATCATAAGTGATAGGGTAAAATTGACATTGGGTAAATTCTAAAACCCTAGAGGCAGCCAAGGTCTGTTATAAGAAGGTTTAAGGGTGGAGAGACCTGCCACCATTTTCTTAAAAACAAAGGAAATATATATATATATATAGCAAGCAGGAAAAAAAAGAGAGAAGCATTGGCCATTAGAGATAAGTGGGAAATAGAAGATCAAAGGAAAAAGGATTAAGGTGAGTAATCTCACTGAAAACTTGGCATTAAGTCCTGAATATTGAGGCAGCCGAAATAGTTCACCTATATAATCTATGTTTATTTTGGGTGTGTTGATGATCTGTTTAAATGTTCAACCCACTATATTGATATACCCAGAAAATATGATTATGGATTTCCTATTTAAAATGATCACTTGTATGATGCATTAATCTTGACAGGAGATGTTTTCCTTTATGTGGTTTATGCATACAGTAATTTATTAAAAGAAAATCCTAGAGGAAAATGTTGTAAATCTATGGTCTAAAAATGAAAAAGAAAAGATGGGACTGCAGCATAGAATGGTTGCTGCTTATGTCTCATAATTAAATAAGTGGAAATATAGAAGTGCAATGTTACACATGTGCTGAGCTTCTATGTTTACAAATAAATCCGGATAAGAATAAAGACTTGTGGTTTAGTCAGATCTTATGAAATTGTGAGCACCTGATTAAACCAGAGGTAATGGATGCAACAGAGAAAACTATTTATGACCACATATTTATAAACATGATCCATTAAAAACCCATGATTTAAATAACATGTATGCTGAGAACTCAGACTAGCTAGTATGATTAAATCTATGTTTATGAAAACATGATCTATTATTTCTTGAATACATGCATGATGGTTGAGTTATTTATTTTCTCTGATTAAATATGAGATGCAGAAGGGATTAGCACAATTGGGGAAGGGGAAAATAAACACTTAGTAATTTAACTAAGGATTTTGGATCTTAGGGCCACAAAGTATGGCTTGGCAAGGGGAACATTGCAAGCTCACACATAGTATGATTATACCCAGGGGCCTGAGTGTGCTGGGTTAACAGTGAATATGTCCAAGACAATGTGTGATTTGATAGAAGGAAAGTAGCTAAAGACAGACATAAAATACCTGATATTGAATTCTAAAAATAAGTTCACAAGAAGGCTTGGGAAAAATCCCTGATAGACAGAAAGTTTGTAGATGAGGAAAGATGATTTAAAGGATTATTATATTGATTGTTTTAAAGTATTTTAGGGATGGATTATATGCTTGTGCTCCCTGACACAGCACATTGAATCATGAATTATTTTGTTGGGCAATAATGAACCTGCACAGGTCAAACAGGAAGATATACAAGAGAAATATTGCTTTCCTTTATTTACTTTAGAATTTATTTGAAAATGAGAAAAGTTATCTAAATTTAGATTTTCAGTAAGATCGCTCATACCAGACAATTAGTCTGACCTTTTGTGTGTTTGTGCACCATTGGGTGTCTCATATTTTTATGAGGCAGCTCATGGTGATTCTGCAGGTAAATAGGCATTTCTTTGATCAAGAATTGGATGGATTAGCTGCTAAGGATTTAGATACAATAGTTACAGACTCACTGATATTGAAAAAGAGTTTAAGTTGAATATATGTTATGAGATGTTAGTTAAGTTATTTGAAGAAACTGATGTAGTAATATTTTCTGTTTGCAAGTATTGAACTTAATATGGAATTTCTGTTGAAAGCTGTGAGTTGCTTTGGGAATGCTTTGTCAAGTGAAATAGCCTCTAATATTAACTTCTGGAATATTTAACGAAAAGGTGCAGAACTAGAAAAATCTGAAATGACTAGTAGATTTAAACTAAAAGAATAACCTAGTAACTGTTGTGAGATCTCGTGGAAAAAAAATGGCAAATAATAGCTTAAGGACACATAAAGAAACCCAGAATTATGTGTGTGTTTTGCTTGAATATAGTGGCAATAGAATTCAGGCTAACTTGACCATTTTTACTAAGCTTGGGTTCAACCCCTTCTAAATAGTTTTAAAACCCAGCTTGTAGAGAAAAACTAATTACATATACAAGCAGAGTAAGCCTCATTATTTCAAGTTAATAATTATTTGAAAAAGAATTAAAACATTTAAAAATCCTATTATTAAATAAACATGCACATGGATTTAAAGGGCAGGTTATAAATAGTTTAAGAATGACTGGGGAAACTGTATTCTAAAGAAAAGAAATTGTTATGTATAAATTATTTAATGATTTTCAAAGCAGATTCCTACTTATTATTATATATACTCTGATTCAAGTAAAAAAAAAGGGGGGGAATAATTTACATGGTTTCACATATGTAAATTTGATAAGTTGATCAACACAATATTTTTATATTGGATAAAAGATCCTGGTTATAGAAAAATTTAGAGATAACATTTTCTTGAGTAGATGACCACAGTATGATATATAAAAAAAAATTAGTAGGAGAAAGTGGGTCATCTCAGTTTTGCTAGTTACGAATTTAAAACAAAATTTGCTTAGTATAGATCAACTATGCGATAAAGGATTTAAAATTAAATTTAAAATAGATAAGTGTCACATCGAAGATAATAAGTCAAATATTATCTTTGAAGGAATTAGGAAGAAAAATATTTACATCCTTAGTATGAAAGTTTCGAACGATAACTTATGTCTTTTGGCTAATACAAGTGACCCTTGGATTTGGCATAAAAGATTTGGTCATTTAAATTTCAAATTGTTATAGCATATGTGATGCTTGCCAATTAGGAAAACTTAAGAAAAGTTCATTTAAATTAAAAGATATGATTTCTACTTCTAAACCTCTAGAATTACTTCATTTAGGTTTACTTGGTCCATCTCAAGTTCAATCAATTAATCACAATAAATTTGTTTTTGTAATTGTAGATTATTATTCTAGATATACTTGGACAATTTTTCTTAAACTTAAAAGTGATGCTTTTGAATTATTTAAAAATTTTGCTAATAGAATTCTAAATCAACTATCTTTAAAAATAAAAACTATCCGTAGTGATCATGGTGAGAATTTGAAAATGAAAATTTTGAGAATTTCTGTAATAAAAAAGGAATTACTCATAGTTTCTCTTTTCTAAGAACTCCACAACAAAACGGAGTGGTAGAACGTAAGAATAGAACGATTCAAGAATGTGCTAGAACAATGCTTTTTGATAGTAACTTACCTAAAAACTTTTGGGCTGAAGCAGTCGCTATAGCTTGTTATATATTATATAGGTTTTAATTAGACCATTAACTAATAAAACACCATATGAATTGCTCTACAATAAGAAACCTATAGTAGCTTATTTTAATGTTTTTGGTAGTAAGTGTTTTATTCTTAATACAAAAGATAATTTAGATAAATTTGAACCTAAATCTGACAAAGGTATCTTTATCGAATATTCTAATAGAAGTAAAGCATTTAGAGTTTATAATTTAAGAACTAATAGTATTGAAGAAACAATGCATGTATCTTTTGATGAAAATTTTAAAGATACTGTACAAATAGAAGATGAAGAAGATTTTGTAACTTTAAGTAATTAACCTAATGAAACTAATCGTGAAATCATTCAACCTAATAAAAGAAGTAGGCTATTAAAAGATCATCCTGTAGAAAATATACTAGGAAATATTGAATCTATAGTTAAAAAAAGAAATCAACTAAATAGTATGAGTAATGTAGCTTTTATATCAACTATTGAACCTAAAAATCCAAAGAAAGCATCATCCGATGATTCATGGATTCTTGCTATGCAAGAAGAATTGAATCAGTTCACCAGAAATGATGTTTGGGAACTTGTTCCTAGATCTGAGGATAAAAGTACAATTGGAACAAAATGGGTTTAAAAAAATAAAATGAATGAACTAGGTGAGATCATGAGAAATAAAGCTCGTTTAGTCGTGCAAGGTTATTGTCAAAAAGAAGGAATTGATTATGACGAAACCTTTGCACCCGTAGAAAGACTAGAAGCTATCAGGATTCTAATTGCTTTCGCAAACTACAATAATTTCAAATTATATCAAATGGATGTTAAAAGTGCTTTTATAAATGGTTTTGTAAAAGAAGATGTTTATGTCGAACAACCTCCACTTTTTGAAGATAATAAATTTCCAAATTATGTATATAAATTAAAGAAAGCTTTATATGATCTGAAACAAGCTCCTAGAGCCTGGTATGAAGGATTAAGATCATATTTACTACAATCTGGTTTTGAAATTGGTAAAATAGATACAACTCTTTTATTAAAAGAAATAAAAATAATATTCAATTAGTACAAATATAAGTAGATGATATAATATTTGGGTCAACTAATAACATAATGAATAAAGAATTTTTAGATATAGTGCTAAAGAATTTGAAATGAGTCATATGGGAGAACTAAGTTTCTTCTTAAGACTTCAAAACAAACAATTAGATAAAGGAATTTTCATTAGTCAAGAAAAATATGCTAAGGATTTAATTAATAAATTTGGATTGACCACTTCTAGTGGAAAACCAACTCCAACGATAATTAATGTACCTTTAAGTAAAGAAGATAAATCAAAAGTTGTTGATCAAAAATTATATAGGTGAATGATTGGTTCACTGCTTTATATAATAGCAAGTCATCCTAACGTCATGCATAGCTTCTGTCTCTGTGCAAGATACCAATCTCAACCTAAAGAAACTCACTTAAAAGCTGTTAAAAGAATTTTAAGATATATAAAACATACTTTATATTATGGTTTATTTTACCCTAAAAACGATGTATTTGATTTAATTTCATATTGTGATGCTGATTACGCTGGTTGTAAATCAGACCGAAAAAATAAAAGTGGAACTTGTCACTTTCTAGGACATTCTCTGGTTTCCTGGTTTAGTAAGGAGCAAAGCACTATATCCTTATCAACAACTGAAGCAGAATATATATCTGCTGCTTTGGCTTGTTCTCAAGTTATATATATGCAACAAACTTTAAAAGATTTTGGATTAACTATAACTAAATAACCAATTTATTTGATAATACTAGTGAAATAAACCTATCTAAGAATCCAACTCATCATGCTAGAACAAAACATATTGATATTAGACATTATTTTCTTAGAGGTAATATAAGTAAAGAAGTCATAACTCTTGAATATATTAATACTGAAAAACAAATTGCTAGTATATTAACCAAACCATTAAACGAACAAAACTTTACTAAATTTAGAAGAGAATTAGGTATATGTTCATTAACAGAAATACAAATTATAAATAATACAAGTGTAGTCATCATAAACAAAAAAATTTCAAAAACTGAACTGGGAACGTCGACATGACCCATCCCCCTATGTCGACATATAGGCCGAGATTTTCAAATTTAAATTTCCCTCTAAAAGAAGTTATTTAGTTATATATTTATATATTTCGATTTTTACTCATTTTATTTATTTTATTCTCTTTAATAAACTTCTAAAACAGTAAATTAATGGCCTCCTCTTCTAATAATGAACCTTTTACACCTACTTCTCCTCATTTTGGTCCTTTTCAACGTTCCACACACGTACGAGTCAGCAAATTACAAGAGAAGATGAAAGATTTGCTTTAAATGTTGATGGGAATTCAAGTGAGTCAACTGCGAATGGCTAGAGAGCAAGATAGGCAAGGTAGAATCCTTAGGAATATACAAAACTTCCTTATGGATAACCATGCCAATCCCATTATCATCGAAGAATCATCACATGCCATGGATTCTGAAGAAGAAGAGCCTCTAGATGAACCACAAAAGTATCAAGAAGAAGAACATCCTCTGCCGAATCCGGATGTTCATATGGACAAAGATGATGGCGTGATTTTCGTTGGAGAGGTCCTTTTTGACGCTAAAGGGAACTTGGTCGAACAACGTGGAAACTTTTGTCTCCACTATCCAAATTGTTCGGTCCATAAATCACCAATAGTTAAGAGTCCTCGTTAAGCATTTTTCAATTTTCTCTTTCTTGATTGTATATTGGTTTGTTAATTTGTATGTAAATATTATCCTAATTAATGTTTTTCTAAAACCATTCTTTAGTGTATACAATCTTGAATTCCATTTAGCTTAGGATGCTATATTTCACTCATACATAGTTATTATTCTAAGTCATATGTTTGTTTATCTCATTTTCTATTAAGTTCAAGGTTTATAGGTTATTTTTGTTGATGAACAAAGGGGGAATTTATATAAAATATTAGGCTTGGAGTAAGGGGGAGTTGTTGCTTTAAGGGGGAGTTATGTTACGATCGAAGTGGTAAGTATATTTTATAAGGTTGTCATCATCAAAAAGGGGAAGATTGTTAGGAACTGGAGATAGTGGTTTTGATGACAACAACCTTTGTAACTTATTTTATTATAACTTATATACTAACACTGTTATATAGATATATTTGAATGTTATTATGCAGGATATATATAAAATAGGTACTGCTTATTTAAGACTGTACAATATAGATATCAAGAACGAAGAAATCAAGTTTGAAGACTCATGAGTATCAAGATCAAAATTTCAAGATAAGTGTTTAGTTTTGTTAAAACTTCATAATATCATGGAAATCTTCATTCCAAATTTCATTTGGGATGGAACCCATTTCTACCTTCTTAGTGGCTTACAAATCCACGACAAGTAGCTTACAAACCTACGAAAAGTGGTTTACAAACCCACGAACATCCTGGTTTTGTATAAGTTCTCGAGTCCTGATGTGATGAAATATTCTGTAGGAAGAAGCTTGCAAAACTGCTTCAAAACGGTTTTTTCAAAATGATTTTCAAAACTACTTTTCAAATGAATTTCAAAGAAGATGTTTTAGCCTTAAAATATTCTTTGTTTTTGTTTTAAACTTCGTTTGTTTTTAAAACTATTTTCTGATTTTTAAAAATTCTTTTATAATATATATACACACTTGAGATTTGAAATCAAATTTATATATACATTCTAAAAATATATTTTCTACTCTTCTTTATTTTATATCATAGGAAAATTAGTTTATTTTACTCCAAAATCATTTCATCTTGTTTTCCCTTCAATACCATTTTCAAAATAAATTTTACATAGTTTTTAACTAAGGGATGTCGACATCATGGGATACCCCATGTCGACATGGTGGCCTTAAAATTCAAAAAAGTTTCAATTTTCAAAATAAGTGTCTACTCGTTTAAATCTTTTCACGAATGGTTATGAACGTTACTAGTCTATAAATAGCCTTCACAAACGAATTTAAAAAAAAATGATTTCTTATTTTCTTCACTCCTTCTTCTCCACAAATCCATATTCTAAAATTTTCATATTTTTAATATCGTGTCGAAATTCTACCGAATTCTCAAGTGAATCAAATTAGAATCTCATTCATGTTTGATTCTCTGCCCTCTCTCGAAGATCAAAGCGCCATTCAGAGTTATAGGACCAATTTGTAATCAAAAGTTTATCGAGTCTCTCTATAAGGTGTGATTGTGCCTGGAAATCAATTGGGTGATCTTGAGTCCCGTAAATCAAGAGAGTTTGCCCCGGACTCGAAGATAGGAGGGTACCTCATGACCTTTAGAAATTAAGGATTGTAATCTTAACATTAGTATAATAAAAATCTATATGAGTGTTTCACTTGGTACATGACTGATGTAGGGTAACTCCGAACCAGTATAATATCTGTTGTGTTCTTTCATTTTACTACTTTTTATTTACTTTCAGAATCCGTGTTTGATTCTGTGATTAAGTTTTGCATTTGTTTGTGTCATAATTTTCATTTAGTCCATATAAGTCTAAGAATCCATTAAACACTATTCACCCTCCTCTAGTGTTAAATTAGCCTTAAGATCCTTAATCCGCACTCCCTTTCATTTGTGATTTTTGTTTGATTTTTATTGAAATTTAATATTTATACTTGACTCGGTATTAATGTATATTAATGTCTATCACTCTATCTCTATTTTTCTAACACTATTACTCTTTTGCTGATAACAAAATGGGGAGAGAAAATTTTAGATTTTGGCAACTAAAGGTCAAATGGTTTATTTTCTATTTGCATATTCCCATCTAGGTTCATTTGCATATTTTTATGCATATATGAAGGGGAGCTTTGTTGTAGAGAGGGAGCATTCAAATAGGGAGAATACATTTAATAAATTTAAAATCTTAAATATATGTTTGTTATCATCAAAAGGGGGAGACTGTTGAATATGCTGGTATATGATTTTTGTTTGATGATAATAAATATATATATATATATATATATTCATTTAAATGTATATGTTAATGTACTATTTTATTTTCACATAATTAAATAAATATTTGTTGAATAAAATAAATAACACAGAATTCAAAATTCAAGTAGATATTCTATTCAAACAAATATTTATTACAATTTAGAATAATACAAATTTGTGCTCTCACTATGTATACAACATTTCAAATTATAATACAGTTTTTTACTATACAATTATCATTTACATCAACACATCACTACATATCACTCGTTCACTGATAATTGTTCTTCAACTGTATTCCAATTTGTATCCAACGTCTTAGAAATCTGCAAAATAAACACTGACGCAATAAAATTGAAAAAGATATATTTTGTAGTGTAAAATCAAATGTGTATTTTGAAAATTTTATTTTCCCTAGTTATTTGGGTTGTTCGTCGTCATATTTATTTTGAATCCATTCATACACGAACAACTTGTGACATGCATAGTGTACCACTGTACATGCGATATGGCTGTGCACACTGATATACACTTGACAAAACTACAGGGACAAGTAAGCACAAGGTCAATCCCAACCAAAATCTAGATTAAACTCAAGTGCAATGAAAATAAAGTCACGACATGAGCATAAGGTCAAACCCGAGCTATAAGTTGGATTCAACTCAGGCGCAGTTCCAAAAATCAATCCAAATATACAGGTTCAATAAAATGGTCAAGCAGCAATCAATCCAACGCAAATGACAGACCAGCTCAAAAAGAATCAGTACAACTTCAAGCAATCTAAATGTTGCAACAAACATACATACACATGTATACATATATACATGTAGTGCACAACAGACTGCACAATCAAAGTCAAATGCAAACAAATGAACACATATGGGCAGTGCACAAAAAGATAGTGAATAAGGAAATGCAAAGTTCAGAAACAACAATAGGGTTCATCAGTTACCAGATTACATGATACTACAGCCACTAGAATCCCTTAGTTTAGGAGCCTCAACAAAATATACAAATGAAATCAAGTATGCAGTGACAGGATGCAGTAAAGAAGTAGACAACAAATGCATAAACCAATGGTCAACTATAGAACAAGTGAGCTAGTTACTATGATCTAACAACATCGAAATGAAGTACAACTAGATCAGATCCCAAAAATAAAGACAATGTGCAGGTTGAACCAGTACAAGTAGCTGACAATGCACACAAATGCACAAGAAAAAAATTGAAACAATGATGCAACATTGATACCAGAGACTACAAGACCACAACAACATATAGACTCAACATTAAATTGATCAGGAGCAACAAAGAAACTTTACAAGACCGAACAAGACACAATGCAATAGGGGTGGCAACATGCACATGACTAAAGACTGCAGATACCAACACTATGCATATATGTATATGTTAGCATATATGTACACATGGATCAAATGCAACCTGGACCAATATCACACAACAACTACAAGCATTAGGTCACAAATGTTACAGAAATGAACACATTTATATATATGCTATGCACATGAATCATATGACCAGGACCAGATTCAAGTATACATGAAGAACAACAAACAACAATGTCTGGACTAAATGCATATGGACATGTACTCGATGCAACCTAGAGCTCAATGAAACCAAATATCAATGACATCAGGGCAGTGCAGCAGTGATGACACAAGCGCACCACAACAAGTTAGTACACATGAAAATAGGCGAATGCAATACTTCGACCAAGACACAATGAACAAAGTGTAGACTTACATCAAAACACACCAGACTTGATTTCAAGTGTTATCCCACCTTTTGATCAAGGCCAGGATATCAACAAATTAGCTGGAAAGGATGGATGTCAGGATCAGAGATCGATTGAAAACAAGGCTATGATTGATGTCGTCAAAATTTGATCGGCACCCAGTCAATATGGTATCGATTGGGAATGATGATCAAGGCTGGAAGAGGTTACATTTCAAATTTCAAGTCAATCAGAGTTCGTATGCTCAAGATATGATCGATGCAATTCAAGCAACCAACTATTCTGTCCATCAATCCTCCACTGTTCGTATCCATAAATCCTCTACTGTTCGTATCCATCAAGCCTCCACTGTTCTTATCCATCAAGCCTCCAATGTTCGTATCCATCAAGCCTCCACTGTTCGTATACATCAAGCCTCCACTGTTCGTATCCTTCAATCCTCTACTGTTCGTATCCATCAAGCCTCCACTGTTCGTATCCATCAACGCAATAGTGATCGATACAAACAGTGCAACAGCGATCGATACGAACAGTGCAACATCGATCAAGTACGAACAGTGCAACATCGATCGAGTACGACAGCGGAACATCAATCAGTACGAATAATGCAACATCGATCGGTACGAACAGTGCAACATCGATCGAGTATGAACAGTGCAACATCCATCGAGTACGAACAATGCAACATCGGTCGAGTACGAACAGTGCAACATCGGTCGAGTACGAACAGTGCAACATCGATCGAGTATGAACAGTGCAACATCCATCGAGTACGAACAATGCAACATCGGTCGAGTACGAACAGTGCAACATCGGTCGAGTACGAACAGTGCAACATCGATCGATACGAACAGTGCAACATCGATCTGTACGAACAGTGCAACATCGATCGAGTACGAACTGTGCAACAATGATCAATACGAACAGTGCAACAACGATCGAGTATGAACAGTGCAACATCGAACGAGCATGAACAGTGCAATAACGATCGAGTACGAACATTGCAACAACGATCGATATGAAGGAGACAGCCTTCGAAAAACACGAACTTGCATCGATCATATCACGCAGTATTCAAGTCCAAATGCTATGAAATTTTCAATGGAGCTTACGTACAACCTAAAGAATGTTCATGCTCGATTTCAACTCGATTGGGAAATTTTTTGATGGATATCAAATTCGTTCTTGTCGATCACGGATCGAGTCAAAATCACATTGGATCGATCGCGTGGGCCCACACACGTGCCAGAAGAGGTCTTCCATGATCTAAGCGAGATATTTGTAGCCTACGCCTATAAATAGCATCTTAGGGCCTACAGAAAAGGGACTTTTGGTTCTTCTACGTCCATACTCCGCTGGATTCGTCATTGTACTCGAATTTTGCTACTGTAATTAGTTGTAACTCATTGTAATCAGCAAGGATACATCAATAAAATCATCAAATTCAAAGTGGACGTAGGCCGCATTGCCGAACCACTATAAATTCTGTGTTCTTTAGTGCTTGCTTCTTAATTTTCTGAGTGTTCTTAATTTTAATTCTCTACATACTTATTATATGTGATCTATGATTTTAAACGAGTGCTTTCATTGACAATTGGCTGTTTGTGACCAATTTTGGCGCAAACATCAAGTAAAACAAGAGTCCAGTTACATCACAACACACACACACATACATATGTATGTACATATATGGTGATATATTGTTCATATGGATATGCAAGCAGTGCAATCCGAAGAAAATGCAAAGCTAAGCCAATGAATACAAAAGTGCAGACCACCAGATCAATTCAATGCAAAGAATATGTCACAGGAATTTCTGAACATGTCATATATTAAAGTCAAAGCCGTGGTGACCTACGTGGTAGCAAGTTCGAACAAATCAGAATCAAAGCTAGATGAAAACACGTATGAACGAGTCCAGATAATATCGCAAGTACAATGAACAATTCAAGATAAATCAACATCGTCAAAGCAAACGCAAGCCATGGTAACCAAGACAGAAAAATATACGAATTGAACCAGTCAAAAAGCATCATCAATATTTAATTAGAAATCAACGGCCAAGTATATCATTTAAGAAATCAAACATAATATATTTGAACGAAAATTTAGGGTTTTCAACCCTATAAAACATGTTAACATCATAGGCACTAAGGCGAGTTTAAGCAATATCATAGAGCAAAGATTCAAATCAATAACTCGAATCGAATTCAAAGCATATCAACGAGGGTATCAAAGGAAATCACATACCAGATCTATCGAACTTGCCAAAATTTAAGCAGCCGTATGCAATTCAAGTGACGATCGATCGACAAAGCGAGGAATGCAAAAACATCTACTTGATCGATCAACGAACTCAACATCTTCATATTTCCGAAAGCCCTAATATTCTTAGAGAGGAACGAACAACCATTTTGATAAAGAAAGGATACCGGCCGAATAGTATAAAAAGGAGAAGGGGATAATTTTTATCACTTTACTTATTTGGGCCGACATTTTCTAATTTGGGCTTTAAATTTTAAAAATTAGGGTTTTATTGTTTTGTTGTTTTTAATTTGTAATTTTCTTTTAAACTTTGTAAATTCTATTCATGTGACTCGAGGACGAGCTACGGTGGTGTAGTTCGAGAATTCACAACCCAGTGGCTGAGTGGTAGCAGGGTTTTGAGCGTAGAGTTAGGTTAGTCGATAGTGGGTGTCGTGAGTTGATGTGTGTAAGCGTTTGAGTGCTTAATTGCTAGTAGAAACCTTAGGGGCAGCACAGGCAGGGTTTTGCCGAAGCTGGGTAAATCTGTGTTGTTCTATATCTATTTTTATTATTCTTCTATTATTTGTGTTGCTATTCTGCGATATCTGTGTTGCAATTATTTTATATATTTTCACATTAAATTTTTATAACTATTAATATCACCCTACTCACCCCCATCTACGGTGAAATCGATCCTACAAGGATTAGGTAACCCGCATATAGATTTGAGTTACAAAACAGTTTGGTAGGAGTCCACAATGTTTTTCATGTTTCTCATCTTAGGAAGTGTATTCGAGATCCAGAGACTACTATTGCACACCAATGTTAGAGGACTTAGTAGTGGAACTGAATTTGACAATGGTTAGAAAGCCAGTTTTATAGTTACAAGAGATGAGAAAAGACTAAGGAATCAGATTAGTTAAAGTCCAGTGGACTGACGACGAGAGGGACTGTACTTGGGAAACTAAGAGCAGGATTCGAGATGCTTATCCTGACTTGTTTCATGGTATGTTTTACCTTTGTGATTGATTCTGATGAGTGCCTTTTCGTAATTTCGAGGATGAAATTCTTTAAGCAGGGGAGTAAGGAGGGGAGTCTGTAACGACCCTAATTTTGATTAATATTATTAGGACATTTAATTAGGTACATGAAATAAAATAATGTAAATGGTTAAGGGATTGAGATTTGTATAATAAAAGGGAGCCGTACCTAGTTGAACTAATGAACTAAATGGAATTTAAAATGAAATAGGTTAGGGAATTGGATAAGGGAAAATTACGAGTAAGTATTATTCTTATACCGTAAACCCTCACAATAGTCCATTTTAGACGTTCACGGTCAAAAACAAAACATAGAGAGGCCGACCACCATTAAGGGAAAACAAGAAGAAGAGAAGCAAGAATCATAGGAAGAAGCTTAATCAACTTAATCCAAGATCAAATCTAAACTCCCTAATAACAAAGCTAAGGCGAATACAAGTTTACATCTCATATTTTGATGTTTTCAGTTTCTTGAATCATATCCGAATGTTTTTGCAATTATATTGCTATATTTTGAATGTTATATATATATATATATATATATATATATATATGCTTATTGATGATTATGCTTAATCATATTGAATTTTATGATAAGTTTTGATTTGAAAAACCTACCAAATGACATCTAAGTGCCTTGTGATTTTAATATGTGGTTAGAAATTGAAACAATTCAAATTCCAATGGGTCTGGATTTTTCGCAAAAATGCTAAAACCCAAGCCCAGTAAAACCCGAGTTGGGAAATTGGTATCCAGGAAATAGGCATAGACTAATATATTAGAGCTTAACTAAATATCTCACAGCGGAATTGACTAAAATATAATAGTAAGTAAATACTCACTAATATAATAACACTTTCTAAACAAGTGTCTTAAAGCTGGAAAGTCTCTGCCATCTACCTAACCTCTAGAATGTTATGAGTAGGTGGTTAGAACTAAAGTTCTGGTGAAGGGACAAATTATATACTTCTAGGCTTAATTCTACATATATCGTTTTATTTCCATTTACTTTTATATTAGGTTCTTTAGGTTACAATACTCTCGCCTCTGTTCGTGAAACGTGATTAAAACCTAATAACTAATATATACATATATGTAGCTATATGCCAATGACCGTATTGGTCCTAGGTGCCACCCATGGTACCTTTCGTATCCTCCTCGAAAAGAGCTCCATCATCTAGCTTCGAGAGCGTTTCGTAACTACATCTATAAAGGATCACTTCGTAAGGCCTACAATACAGATGCTCCACTACTAACTAGGAAAACGTAAATCGCGTCCACACTATTCTATATCAGTGCTCCAGTGCATACATTGAGGACTACATAATCGTTCTGTCTACTATCTGAATCCTTCCAACAAGGTCTATCTTGTATGGAACTTAGTTGGGGATTTTCTATATCTGCAAAGGACTACTTCGTTAGGCCTACAATACAGATATTCTAGTTGGTCTATCCCTTTCTCATCGTGGCTATGGCCCTACGCAGCCACCCCTCAACTAATCGAAAGACTTCTAAAGAGTTAAGTGGTCGTGCCCTACTGCAAACAATCTAACATCGAAATGGCGATGCCCCTCATCCAATATCTCGGTAGTGAAAGAATCATTGCCTCGTTGGTTTAACTCTAGTCTTTCTCGATATTGCTCTTGGTCTTGATGCCGGCCGATATCCGCATGCAACTATCCTTAAACTTACTTGCAAGTGCTGGACATATAAATACCCTACTCCAAACACCAAGCCCTTTTGACTGCCTAGAAAGGTCTGCTTCGTTAGGCTTACAATGCAAATGCACTCAAGGCATACTCTCTTGATGGAACACCTACAGACCTTCCTCCAGGGGTGCAACTTCATTAGGCCTACCTAAAGGGCTATCCTAGAGTATCCTTGCATCCCATTGAAGTCTCGTACTTCCTTGAGGCCTAAAAATATTAAGTTGGACGTTCTTCTCTATTTTCTGAAATTCGTGATGAACTGCTTCGTTAGACGCTTCATCCTTTGGGCTGCTCCAAACGCATCTCAATTCTTTTATTAGACCCTAAGTCCAATCATTTAATTTGCGTTTAATTTACTTTCTTATTCTATTGGCTACTTATTTACCCTAATTAGCATATTCTTACCCTCATCTCACCTCTATCTATTGTGAGATTTCCATTCATTTAATAGGGAATGCTGTTGGTATGAGCCAAATTCATTATCTTACCTATTTAACTTAATATAAATCTTAAGTTCATTAAAATTAGCCTCTTTTATCGTTCCTTCTTTATTTTCTTATTGACTTGATATAAATTATCTAAATAAGCTTCTACCATGATTATTTCTCATCAATTTATTCAAAGTCTCAAAATAAGTTTTTTGTTCTTATTACTTAATTATAACCTATGTTATAATTCTACCTGTAATTATCATTTTCTCTTCTTTTATAGTTCGTACATAATTCCATCATTTCTTTTCAGTTCTAATCTGCCTTCTTTTATTATGATATAGAATATTTTATTATTATTTTACATCTTATTTTCTTCATTTCAGCATTCTTAATTATTTAATTCATATTCACGTTTAACCAATTCTAATTCATAGGCATAGAAAGAGGAGAAAATAGAAGAAGAATGATGCTTGTAAAGAAATCCAAAACATAGAAATAGATGTAAATAAATATTAATACTGTAATAAATTGTAAATTCATTATAGTTCAGCATAACTTAATTAATAGGATTAATTATTGAATATAATTATCTAAATGGGAATTTCATGATAATATATCCTAAACTTATAAGATATATAAATAAATCCACTCATATGTCATCCTTTGCTTCAATCTCCATCCCCTTTTAATTTCTACACCTTTTTCCGCCTTTTCCCCCTTTTGATTCGTTGTAAATTTTCCGATTTGTTTACGTAATTCTCTGATTTGTTTGTATGTATTCCCTTGCTTAATTTTGTTTTTGGTTTGGTGAAAGATTTGATTAACAGAGGAGAAAGGAAGAGGGAGAAAAGAAGAGGAGTTTGCTATAAACAATAGCAGCTGATTCAAAGAAAATAGTGTGGTCTAGGGATAAGTTACGTTCAATTTATAGTTGTAGTGAACAACTAGGAATCATCCGATTAACCCTAAAAACAATCTTCACCATCAGAACTTGATTTGTTTACGTTAGCTTATAACGTATACCTCTCCAACATTATTCATATGTACCTTTGTTATATGACCCTACTAATTCATGTTTCCTTCTAAATAAGATTCTCCTATTAATTATCCAATTAATTAGACATATATATATATGTATATGTATATGTATATATCCAATATTAATTGTGTCTTATACGTTATAATTTCTTACCTATTTGAACACGTCAATTAATACCTCTATTAATTGAATGCATATAAAAGCTATACTTTTTAATTTATTCTTATTAATTTACGTACATCATAAACCTAATTAGTTTGCTTGACTTTTGTAAGTGTTCCAATTTTTTTTAACTTGGAACAAATAATCCAATAACTGGCATTTTCTTCTAGTTAATTAATTTACATTATTAGCTATTGTAAAGATAGCATATTCTTCAATTAATTGACACCCTTTTTAAAATGCTTAACTAATTGCCAATTAATTAATTGACACGTTTTTCCATTTTAATCAATATCCAAATTAATTCCTATGCGTTACTCAATCACACATTTATTGGTTGTACAAATTCAAATCGCCAATTTATTACCCAATTAATTGACATATATTTATTAATTGGCGCTTACTTAAAGTCTTTAATTTATTTCCCAATTAATTGATTGCATCAGTTATAAATTAATATGTGTATGCTATAGTTTAATTTGTTCCCCACAAACATTTCGTTTTATTAGAAGATCCCTTAATTAATTAGTGTTATAAAAGTGACATTTATATTTTTCCCTATTTTGCATTTATGTTAATTCAATTGATTTTATTTTTCATTAAAGCGCGGGTTGTTACATTCTCCCACCCTTAGAAAATTTCGTCCCCAAAATTTGATAAGGGTTCAATCATGTAAACCTTCGTGCATCCATTATACACTAGCAACCATTTAGTGTACAACCAATTTTGCAACAATCCGTGCATAGTGCAAAGTGCAATACATCATAAGTATATGCATGTACAAGAATTTCAAAGCGGCAAATCCTATATGAATGCCTTTTCTTTTAGAAATTCCTTTTAAAACATGATGAACACATCCTAAATATACTTGCAATTTCTATATGAATGCAATCTTTTGAAAACTCAAAACATTTTTCATCCAATTTTTTCTACACTTCTACTGAATAGAAGCATAGTTCAACAAATTTTACGTCCAAATTTACCATACGACTTTTAATTTTCAAATTTTTGGAAATTTTTAATTTTTCAAATTCGATTTCTTATGTCAGAAAGAAGGTAGAAAAAGGAAAAACTTCACATTATCCGTTTTACTTTTGCATATCACTCTCTCCGTACTTGAACTTATGCAGCTATCCTATAAAATCTCTATTTTCTTTCCCAAGCATAGTTTACATAAGAAAGAATTTTCTATTCAAACTTTTTCTCAAGCTTAATTTATGGGAAATATGTAGTGCAATTCTTATTTATTTCTATTGTCGGTTGCTTTCTTTAGATCTTACTGTTTTTCTTTTAGTTACCTTATATATGCATTTACTCTTCTTTTAATACAGCAACTAAATACAGCTATCATCTAGGGCAAGGAGGTCTAGGACCATGTCTACTCTGACAAAGAATGGTCTTACTCTAGGAATCCAAGTAACCCATATGCTCCTCCTGCCCTCTGTTACTTGCTACCAACTTACACTGTATTACTCATGACGAATAAGACTTATATGTCTCTTCCATTCCATGCCCAAAAAAAATAATCAAGTCCCATTTACTACAATGGATAAGGATTTCAATCTATGCATTCTCTATCTGAAATGGTAAAAAAGCTTGGGGAAATTCTCTCTTTAACTTTCAACTTTCCCCAACTGAGGTCTACCTATCCCAACCACATGCATCTTATCATCTTACTAATATCATTTCACTATTCTTCTATAGTCTACACACATGAAACAACATTTCTAGGTTTTCACTAGTGTCCTATACACCTTACGAGAACTTTCATTATTACTACTAGGAGTAATTACTGCTATAGCCTTATACTTTTCCCGTTACACCTAGGAAATGATTCATGTCCACTCCATATTTAAAAGTTTAGTTTGGTATCTATCATTTTACTTCAAAAACTAAAGCTTATAAATTTTATCTTTTCAAAAATTATTTACTTTTCCACCAAACCATTTTTAAAAAAATATGTCTTGCTTGTTCTTAAATCATTTTTCTTTTTTCTTGACTTTGAAAAAAGGTGCTCGCATGTTTTCAAAATATCCAATTTTTTTTAGATTTTCAAGTTTACTAAAACTGAAGTAAATAAGAACAATTATTTTATCAAAAATCTCTTAACTTTCCTACTCTTCCAGTTACTTAACCATGAAGGAGTTACTAACTTACTACACTTAATGGTTTTATATCTTAATTTATTGAAATTACTTTCTCTTATGAGAAACCATTAGCGCTAAAACCTTCTATGAATCTTTTAAAGGAGGAATTCATGTTTATGTGAAATTATAAGGAATTTATTTTATATTTTATCGAAAAAGACTATACAAAATATGGTGCTTTCCATACCTTGTATATCTCTTTCACGTATTCCTTATAACTTCCACAAAAGATCTTTATTTGTGATTCATAGAAAATTATATCACTATTCATTTCATTCTAATAGATGATGTATGTTTACTCTGTATTTACTTACATAAGATATTTCCTACTAAATTCATTAATTTATCGTACATTATTTTTCAAAAGAACTCATTTTTAAAACTTCTTTATAACTAAAAAATATTTCCATATACTTATTTAAATAATAAGTGTACATACAAACCACTTTAGAGATTATCTCCAAAACTCATTTGGAATAAAACAGATGTTACGTAAAACACCGTTACTGCAATCCAAAAATACTAATATATAGATTCAATTAAAATAAATCTCGTATGCTAGGAAAAAACATTTACTTTAGGAGTCACCTACTCTAATAATAGTGTCATAGTCTATGCTTCCTTTATTTTTATTGAAAATATCTATTACAACAGTAAATGTTGTAACCTACGTTTTCGATACTTAACACATTCTTGGTTTTTATATTTAAAATCTTTGTTTACATACAAAGAAACTAGCGAGCTATGCATGATCTATAATTCTTTAAAAAGAATTTCACTTTTATAAAAATTTACATCATACAAATAACAATTTAAATTTCATACCACTTATTTTTTTTCAAAAACCCAATGTTTACTTCCTCAAATATATTAAAAATTATATTTTTCCACTTTCCAATTCGAAAGTTTCATTTTATTGGGTTAGACATAATGTGGATTTTCTTTTTACTAAAACCTCTTATTCCCTCCAAAATAAAAAAAAACTCTCTCTGCTATCCCTATGGGACTTCCCTACTTTCTATAACATATGGATACAAATTTCGTCTCAAAACATGGCTTATTTGTATGCTATAAATCTGTAATAACATAAGGCTCAACATACTTGGGTCATCCCAAACCCAACTAACAAGCTAAGCACAAATATACTTCTAAAACTTTCCATATGTTAAAATATATAATGGGGACTATTTGTATTTTAGTACATAATAAATTTATATTTTATTCAAAAATATAAATACGTTCACTCACTATCTATCTAGGAATCCTAAACCTAGGCTCTGATATCAAATGTAACAACCGAATTCGAGTGGGTCTGGATTTTTCGCAAAAATGATAAAAACCAAGCCCATTGAAACTCGAGTTGGGAATCTAATATCCTGCAAATAGGCAAAAACAAATATATCATAGCTCAATTAAATATCTCACAACGGAATTGACTAAAATATAATAGTAATAAATACTCACAAATACAATAACACTTTCTAAACAAGTGTCTTAAAGCTGGAAAGTCTCTGCCATCTACCTAACCTGTAGGATGATATGAGTAGGGGTCAGAACTAAAGTTGTGGTGAAGGGATAAATTATATACTTCTAGGCTTAATTTTACATATATCATTTTATTTCTATTTATCCTTATATTAGGTTCTTTAGGTTACAATACTCTCGCCTCTGTTCGTGAACCGTGCCCATCTACTCCATAGTAGATTAAACCTAATAACCAATATATACATATACGTAGCAATATGCCCAACGACCATATTGGTCCTAGGTGCCACCCATGGTACCTTCTGTATCCTCCTCAAAAAGAGCTCCATCGTCTAGCTTCAAGAGCGTTCCATAACTACATCTGTAAATGACCACTTCGTAAGGCCTACAATATAGATGCTCCACTACTTAATATGAAAACGTAAATCGCGTCCGCACTAGTCTATACCAGTGCTCGGACATCCACAATATACCACCTAATGCGTACATTGAGGACTACGTACTCGCTCTGTCTACTATCTGAATCCCGCCAACAAGGTCTACCTTGTACGGAACTCAGTCGAGGATTTTCTATATCCGTAAAGGACTTCTTAGTTAGGCCTACAATACAGATATTCTAGTTGGTCTATCCCTTTCTCATTGCGGCTATGGCCCTACGCAGCTAGCCCTCAACTAATTGAAAGAATTCTAACGATTTAAGTGGCCATGCCCTACTGTAAACAATCTAACATCCAAAAGGCGATGCCTCCTATCCAATGTCTCGATAGTGAAAGAATCAGTGGCCTATTGGTTTAACTCTAGTCTTTCTTGAAATCGCTTTTGGTCTTGATGCTGGCCAATATCCACATGCGACTATCCTTAAACTTACTTGCAAGTACTGGACATACGAATACCCTACTCCAAACAACAAGCCCTTCTGACTGCCTACAGTGCAAATGCAATTAAGGCATACTCTCTTGATGGAACACCTACAGACCTGCCTCCGAGGGAGCAGCTTTGTTAGGCCTACCCAGAGGGCCATCCTAGAGTGTCCTCACGTCCCGTCGAAGTCTCGTACTTCCTTGGAGCCCAAAAATACTAAGTTGAACGTACTTCTCATTTTCTGAAATCTTTGATGAACTGATTCGTTAGATGCTTCATCCTTTGGGCTACTCCAAACGCATCTCAATTCTTTTATTAGACATTAAGTCTAATCTTTTGATTTGCGTTTAGTTTACTTTCTTATTCTGTTGGCTACTTATGTACCTAATTAGCATATTCTTGCCCTCATCTCACCTCTATTTCTTGTGAGATTTCCATTTATTTAATAGGGAATGTTGTTGGTATGAGCCACATTTATTATCTTGCTTATTTAAATTAATATAAACATTAAATTCATTAAAATAAGCCTCTTTTATCATTCCTGCTTTATTTGCTTATTGACTTGATATAAATTATTCAAATATAAGATTCTACCTTTATTATTGCTCATTAATTTATTTAAAGTCTCGAAATAAGCTTTTTCGTTCCTATTATTTAATTATAACCTATGTTATAATTCTACTTGTAATTGTCATTTTCTCTTCTTCTATAGTCCGTACATAACTCCAGCATTTCTTATCTGTTCTAATCTGCCTTCTTTTATTTTGATATAAAATATTCTTTTATTATTTTACATCTTTTTTCCGTTATTGCGGTATTCTTAATTATTTAATCCATATTCATGTTTAATCTATTCTAATTTTTATGTGATGAAAGAGGAGAAAATAGAAGAAGAACGACGCTTGTATAGAAATCCAAAACGTAGAAACAGATGTAAATATATACAAATACTGTAAATAAACTGTAAATTCATTATAGTTTAGCATAGCATAATTAATAGGATTAATTATTGAATAAAATTAAATAAACGGGAATTTAATGATAATATATTTTAAACTTAAAATATATATAAATAAATCCACTCACATGTCGTCCTTAGCTTCAATCTCTATCCCTTTTTAATTTTCTACGCTTTTCTCCGCTTTTTTCCCTTTTTGATTCATTATAAATTCTCTGATTTGTTTGTATATATTCCCTTGCTTAATTTTATTTTTGATTTGGTGAAAGATTTGATTAACAGAGGAGAAAGGAAGAGGGAGAAGAGGAGTTAGCTGTAAAGAATGGCAGTTGATGCAGAGGAAATAGTGTAGGCTAGGGTTAAGTTACGTTTAATTTATAGGTGCAGTGAACAACTAGGAACCATCCGATTAACCCTAAAAACAATCATCACCATCAGAAATTGATTTGTTTATGTTAGCTTATAACGTATAACTCTCTAATGTTATTCCTTTGTTCCTTTATTATATGACCCTATTAATTCATTTTTTCTTCTAAATGAGATTCTCCTATTAATTATCCAATTAATTAGATCACACACATATATATACACATACACATACACGCAGATATATATATATATATATATATATAAAAATCTCAAACCTAATTACTTTGTTTGATTTTTGTAAGCATTCCAATTTTTTTAACTTCGAAACAAATAATTCTATAACTGGCGTTTTCTTCTAGCTAATTAATTTACATTATTAGCTATTGTAAAGATGTCATATTTTTTGATAAGTTGACCCCCTTTTTAAATGCTCAACTAATTGCCAATTAATTAATTGACATGTTTTTCCATTTTAATCAATATCCAAATTAATTCATATGCATCACTTAATCACATAATTATTGGTTGTACATATTTAAATCACCAATTAATTACCCAATTAATTTGACATATAAGTTTCCCTCTTTTATTAATTGACGCTTACTTAATGTCTTTAATTAATTTCTCAATTAATTGATTGTGTCAATTATAAATTAATATATGTATGTTTTAATTTATTCCCCATATACATTTTCCTTTATTAGAAGATCCCTTAATTAATTAATGTTATAAAAGTGACATATATTTTTCATTGTTTTGCATTTATGTTAATTCAATTGATTTTATTTGCCTTTAAAGCGCGGGGTGTTACAGAATTGTTATTTTAGAGATGAGTTTCAAATTTCATAATTTTCTTAATTAATGTGGATTTATTATTAATTTTCTAGTGAAGAAAATGGTTAATTGGGTTTAAAATTAATTATGGCTATTTCATATTTGCAAATGTTTTAAATTGCTATTTCTAAAATTCGACGACATCTTTAGAAAAGAATTTGGAAAAGAAATTAGCGACCAATCATATACTGACAAACAAAGCAGGTTAGTTGAAAAAAATTACTTTTGAAATTTAAAATCAATTTTACCATACATTTCATGTTTTGCCACTTTTGGCACCTACCTTCGACTAGGTACTTCCACTCTCATCTCCATCAAACCAATACACATAATATCAAAAGCCTTAGTATGTGGTGTATTGGACATAAGCGAAAGGTATAGAGTCGAAACAGGGTTTCGAAGGGGTCGAATCCTTGTTTTTCTTTTAAAAGGAAATGCGCCTGCTTTACTTTCGAAAAGAATGCTTTCGACATAAAAGCTCTCTAATTGGTTAAATGGTTTTAAGGAATGGTTCTGGTAGAGGTTGCGCCTTTATTTTAAGAAATTTCTTTCGAAGGGGTCGAAACCCCAACCTATGCCTTTTACCTTTCGAAGCAATGCATTCGAGAGGGTTCTTTTTTTTTAAATATTAGGGTCATTTCTCCAATGCTTTTGAAGGGGTTGGTTGGGCACCATCCACTTCTTTTACTTAGGAAATTGCTTTCGAAAGAGTTAGTTTAGGCTTAGTTGTTTTAAGACCCTTTTGATGTGTTGAAAGTTAAATCCAAAGGTATCGAAAGGAATGATTTTAGATAGTTTCGAAAGGTTGTTCTACATATTTTAATTTGAACCCAATCCTTTTGAAAAGTTTGTTTTAAGTAGTGTACTTTAATGCTTTCAAGAGGTATATGATAAAGGTTTCAAAGGGGAGGTTCCCTGGTATTTTTAAAAGGTATACGATAAAGGTTTCGAAGGGGTGATTCTCCAATGTTTTCGAAAGGTTTACCTTAGTGTTTAAACAGAACGTTTCCAATGTTTTTGTAAGACATGTTTAAAGTGTTTTAAAAGAGGATGTCTAAGGTTTATAAAGCTTTCAAAAGAGTTTTGAAAGGACTATGGTAAAAGGTTTCGAAAGGTATGTTTTGGCCTTTCGGCCTAAAGTTATATAGTAAAGTGGTTTACTTGTATCGAAAGGGGTATTTTCAATGATTTCGAAAGAGATTGTTTAAAGGTTTAAAAAAGGTCAAATATTTTCATCAATAATATTTTGAATAAAGCACATATCATGGAAAAGAGATTTAAGTAAAGAAAATAGTATGTTCTCCTTGTTTAAGTATGATTTAAAGGGATTAAATCAATTTGAAGGGGTTTCAAGGAACATTTAAAGGGTATTTAACCCAAAGTAAATTGACTCAGGAATTTGTATAACAGATGGAATTGGTATAGGGTCACGCTCTATACATTAGTTTTAGCCCCAAGCTAATTTAGTCCAAAATTTCAGTGTGTAGGGCTTAGTCACAGGTAAGAATTAAATGATGGTTACACATAGAAAGTAATATATGTATAAAGAAGGTGGATAGGTTATTGGTGATCTTGAAAACCCATTAGGATCAGGTGACCTTTGGAGAAGTAAGTTAAGGAGAGACCATCCAAAAGTTTGTCTAATGATTGTTACATTATTTTTTTATTTTGTCTTGTAGGGCCGAGTTAGCGAAAGGTTAGTAATTAGCCTAACAAAACTATATTTTTTTGGACAAATGGTCTATGTGTTACCTGTTTATTACCTGTTTATAAGCATATATGATATTGCTATTATTGTTATAATCAATTTGATTAATCAGTTTGATTGCAGGATTCTGAATTGTAAAAAGATATGTTTTACGGGGATATTATTGAGAGGAAACCCGCTCCACTTAGCGGCGTGGTATCACTAAATATTAAAAAACCGAGATCTAACAGTATTATTCACACCAGTTGTAACATCCTCCACTTGGAGGCCCAAAACTAATGGCTGCAGATGCTGTAGTCATTCATAGTTATTAATCCTCAGCGACCAAATACGGTAATGTTAGATACACTGAAATAACAGAAACACATGGATACAGAAATTTTTTAAAATCAATAAACAACTTTCTCATTCCATTTCAAATCATTTCAAATTCATTACATATTCAGAACCGCATTCAAAGAACATACACTAAGAACGACATATGAAGATGTCCTCGTGGATGATCGGAGTACATATCTAGGCAATTAAACATCTTTGCCTTTGCATCAAAACATAATGAAATAAAAATAGAAAAGAATTCTAAAAAGCTGTCATGCCTCCTGCATGTCTTCGGAAGCTTATTAATCTAAAGAGGTACCTAAAAACCTTAACTCTCAAACTACTCAAAATCAATTGAGCACCCGAGAGTATAAGGGGAAACATAAGCTTTGAGTCAAACATAAACCCTGGTATGAATAATAATCTACCTTCTTAAACCATTTAGATATCTAGTAAGACCACGCCGCCTAGCGGAACGGTTTTCACCTCACTAGTACTCTAAAAGTTTATAAAATCATATACTTTGCTCCTGCATCCACAGTGGTTAAAATATAACATTTTAAAATAATATGATGATATGCCAACAAGTAAATAAATTCTGGATTACCCATCCCCATTCATTTTTGACTATCTATCACAGTTATAGTTTCTAGGTTCATTATTAACCTAATAGTTTTCATGGACTGACTGCTAACCTATTTAACACTTATGGACTTCCTGTCTGGTTTCGTAGTTTTTATGGGATCACTAAGAACCTATTGGCCCCTGCCAATAACTTTATTGTTTCATGGGTTTTCCCTGAACCTATTGGTATCTCAAAAACTTTCCTCTTATCCTAGCTTTCATGGGTAGACTAGGAACCTACCATCTGCTTTCAATAACTTAATCTGGATATTGTTTTCATGGGTTCACTACAAACCTATAGGCCCCTGCCAATACTCCTTCTAATCATACTTTTTATGCGTTTACTATGCACCTATTGGCATCCGCCAATAACTTTTCCTAAGCATAATTTTCATGAGTTGCTAGAAACCTGTCTTTCTGACAATTTTACTATTTAGGCATCCTACATTTTGGTCTATCTGACCTCCTGGATGCAATTCTGCTCATCTAAAAGTGAACTCAATATATATTCACTACTGGGTCAACCTAGCTGGTTATTCTATCAATTTGTCCCCAAAATACAGTTATGTGTCCATTTTAAAGTTAATATGTATATTAGAAGAAGCAAACATAATAACATAATAATACCAACACCTGTGGTTTAAAATCCTTGAAATCCACTTTATATAAAACATGGTTAATCCGTTTAACATATTATTTTATCAAGGAAAGCCACTTCAAAAACTCTATTTTAAAATAATTTAAAAGCTCTTTTATAATGCCATGGGTTTTACCTTTAAAAATTGAAATTGGTTTCTTTGTTTTGAAAACTAGGCTTTCGAAACCTTTAATCTTTACTTTCAAAACCATTGGAAAACTTCCTTTTGAAAGCATTCAAATTTCCTTTCCAAAACTCTAGGCACCTTCCTTTCGAAACACATTAAAACCTTTCTTTCGAAACCTTTCGAATGTATTAAAGTGAAACCATTCAATTATAGAAGCATATCTTCAAAACCATTGGGTTTAATTTAAAACATATTTTATTCGGTCTAAGTGAATACAAGTGAAAGTGCCCCTTTCAAAACCTTTAACCTATATATAAAATTGTGTAGGGAAAATTGATGGCTTCAGAACCATCCTTTGGAAAGCTCAAAGCATTTAAATAGAACATCTGAAGGTTAGCTTCAAAAACCCCTTTTAAAGCCATTGCCTTCGAAACCCTTGAACCCATTCAAAAGCTTTTAGGAAGTGGCTTAGTACAATTTTAAAATAAAAGCTACCATTCGAATGCATTAATGACTTCAATACCTTCGAAATTCATAAGATTGGCATTAAGATCTCGACTAGGTCGAAACCACCCTTTTCGAAAATATTCATTTATAAACAAGGAACTCATTCGAAAGCTCCACTTAGACAAAGAGGTCGCAATAGATTCGGAATCAAAGATTTTGAGCTGGTCAAAAGCATTCTTTTGAAAACAAAGCATGCGCTTATCTTTGGAAAGTGAAACAAAGGTTTCGACCCCATCGAAAGCAAGTGTTTCGATACTATGTCTTCCACCTTTCTCCAATCCATCACATACCACCATTGTGATACCTTGTTTATTGGTTTCGGCTTTAGTAGTTTTCAACTTGATTAAAGAAGAAGCAGTGGTCGAAAGATGCTTTTGAAAGTGGAGGAACCCACTTTTCTGGGTAACGAGTGATTTATTGCCAGTTAAAGCAAATACTTTATAACTAACCTATCCATTTGTAAACATTTTATTGGTTACCCTAACTTTTCAAATTCTTTACAAAAATAATTGCCTCATAATTTTAGATCTAAACATGGATTAATTAAACAAATAAGCCATTCCATTAAGCAAAACCAATAAAACAATTAAGTCTTTCATCTAAAATAATTTTATTTACATAGTAAATTACTTAGGAAAAATCCCCAAACATTACAGAAATTCACTTTCAATATGTTATCTATCGTATAAAAATTCCAAACCCAAATTATTCATGAAATAACCGAAATAATTTTTTAAACCCAATTATTTATATTTCCTTTGGAAATTCATAGAATTTTTTTCCATAGCTTGGAAAATTATAAAAATTAAAACCTATCTCTAGAATCATGTTTTACATAACAAAAATTTTCTCATGGCATACGAAAATCATTATAATCGGTTTTACCCTTAAAATCATGTAAAATAATTATCAATTTTTTTTTTTTGAATCCAATATGTCCAAATCCAAGCATATCATCAATCAAAAATCATAATAATAATGGATTTAATCTAAATCCGAAAACAAATGATTATAAAAAATAGAGATAGTCTATCATGATTTACCTTGGTTATAAAAAGGACTTTGAGATTTGATTGAGATTAGTTCCCCTTGCTTAAATCCTTAGCTTTGATTTAATTTTCTCCTTTTCTTCCTTAGCAATAGTCGGTTATTCTTTTCTTTGTTCATGTTTTTGTGAAAACGAAAAATGAAGAATATAAGGGTATTAGAAATGTTGGTGGCAATTACCCTAATATGCTTGTTTTAATTAATTAATATATAAGCCATTTATAAGACCATTTAGTTAATTAAGCACGACCTTTAATTATTTATTCAAATCTCAATCCCCTTGTCACTGTAATGTTTGCATTATTATATTTAATTTATTTAATTATTTTTTTTGAATAATGTTATTAAAAATTAGGGCTGTTACAGGCTCCCCTCCTTAAAGAATTTCATCCTCGAATTTCGATAAGTCCTAAATAATAACATAGCAATCATCTGTAACCATTCCTAACCATACTACCTTACCTAACTAGAAACTATCTATATAAAGCAAATTTAAACATACCCTCAAAGCTGATCAGGACAAGTATCTCTAATCTTGTCTTATGTCTCCCTAGTATAGTCATCCTCGTTGTCTCTCCACTAAATTTTCACCAATTTGACTGTCTTGTTCCTCAACCTTTTCTCTCTCTCGCAACAACTCGAACTGGTTGTCTGACAAAAGTTAAATTAGGCTCTACTATCAAATCATCCAACTCTGTTGGAGGAATAGTAGTCTGGATCATGCACATAATTGTGAAGATGAGAAACATGAAACACATTATAGACACTTGCCGTACTGCTCGGCAACTCTACTCTGTATGCAAGCTTTCTAATCCTCTTTATAATCTGTATCGGACCAATATATCTCGGTGCCAGTTTCCCTGACTTTTCAAATTGTACCGCACCCTTCATCGATGATACTCTAATGAAAACTTTATCTCTTGAGAACTCTAGGTTTTTACGCCTCCTAACTGTGTAACTCTTCTGCCTAGATTGAGCTTCCTTCATCTGTTCTCGAATTAACTCAATCTTCTCTATCACCTTTCTAACCAGATCCGTACATAAGACCAATCCGTCCCCAGTCTCCAACCAACATGCTAGTGATTTGCATGGCCTTCCATACAAAGCTTCAAAAAGCGCCATTCCTATACTTGTCTAATAACTATTAATATAGGAAAATTCCACTAAGGGTAGGTGGTCTTCCCAAGATCCATCAATACACAAGCTCTTAACAAATCCTCCAGTACTTTATTGACTCTCTTTGTCCGCCTATCTATTTGAGGGTGATATGAAGTACTCTTCTTAAGCTTCATATCCAATACATCCTGTAGACTCTTCCAGAATTCACTAGTCAACAAAGCATATCTGTCACTGATGATACTACTAGGAACCTCATCTAGTCTAACTATGTTCTTGATGAACAGCTTAGCTAAAACAGGTGCCGTCCAGGTTGAATCAACTGGAATGAAATAGGCACTCTTAGTAATCCTGTCCACTATGAACCATATACTTTCATTTTTCCTATTTGACCTTGGCAACCTGTCTATAAAATACATGGATATCGAATCTCATTTCAAAACTGGAATCTCTAAAGGTTAAAGCAATCCACTCGACTTTTGATGTTCGGCTTTCACTTGTTGACAATTTGCATATTGCCTAACCCACAAGCAAACATCCCTCTTCATACCTTCCCAATTAAAGCTCCACTTCATATCTTGATACATCTTGGCCCTTCATGATGAATCGTAAAATTGGACCGATGACATTCCTCGACAACTTCTTTCCTTAAGTCCTCAGCATTTGGAACACACAATCGTCTCTTCTTTCTCAACCATCCTCTCTGGTCAAGATTAAAATCCTTTAGATCATCGATCTTCGATCCAACCCCAAGCCTTCTAATCTTCTCGACTAATAATCGATCCTCCTTCTACTTAGAAGCAATCCTTTCGATCAATACTGGTCAAACATCCATACGTGACAACATGGCGGTACTCTAAATAGAACTAGCAGTCGATCTTAACTACACACTACAGGTAGTCAAATCTTCTAAATCTTTCCACTCTGTCAACATAGCTAACACCACATTTTGATGTCTTCTGAGCATCCGCTACATTATTTTCTTTCCAAAGTGTATACTCCATATCAAAATCATAAGCAGCCAATAACACCAGCCACCTCTCTCATATTCAACTCCTTCTTAGAGAATAAATACCTTAATGAATTATGATCTATGTATAGCTCAAATCTCTCCCCTAAGAGATAATGTCTCTAAATCTTCAATGCAAAGATCACTGCAACCAACTCCAAATCTTCAATGCAAAGATCACCACAACCAACTCCAAATCATGAGTATGATATCTTCTTCATGCGATCTAAGAAATTGTGCAGTGTAGGCGATAACTTTACCTTTCTACATCAACACAGCTCCTAATCCAGTCCCACATGTATCGGTATACGCCACCAACCCTTGGATTCCGTCTAGAACCACTAACACTGGTGCATTAGTCAACAAACAATTTAACTTAAGGAATGCTTCCTCACATTTTTCGACCCAGACAAACTACACGTCCTTCCTGGTTTAACTTAGTCAAAGATGCCTCCATCCACAAGAAATCCTTGATGAATCTCTTATAATAGCTAGGCGGTACAACAAAACTTCTAATCTCAATCACCATCTTTGGTCTCTTCCAATTATTAATAACTTCAATCTTATCTAGATCAATTGACAAACCCTTTCCTAAAACCACTTGATTAAGAAACTTAGCCTCTTTCTTCCAAAAATGACACTTAGAAAACTTCGTTTTCAGCTGATGCTGCCTCAATGTCTCATGCACTACTCTAAGATGATCCTCGTGCTTTCTTTCATCCTTAGATCATACTAAAATGTCATCTATAAAAACTAACATGAACCTATCCAAGTACTCTTGGAAAACTCAATTCATCAAATCCACGAAGCAAGCAGGGCATTCGTTAATTCGAATGGCATTACTAACCACTCATATGAACCATACCTAGTCCAAAATGCTGTCAATGGAATACTATCCTCTACCACCCATAACTGATGAAAATCTATTCGCAAATCCAACTGGAAATATACTCTGGCTTCACACAACTGATCAAATAGATCATCTATTCTTGGAAAATGATATTTATTCTTAATCGTCCTCTCATTCAACAGACGATAGCCGATATACATCCTCAACGACCCACCTGGTGAAACGACCCGACTTTCTTACCACAGAAAATCGCATCATTTTTAAGGAAGAAAGGGATAGAAAAGAGAATAGAAAGAAGAGAAGAAAGAAAAAACAATCAGAATCTAAACAGCGGAACGAATAAATTATAATAATAACATAAATATTACATAGTTTACAACAAATATCAAAGTTACACAGATATACAACACATACTAGACAATTATAAACACCTGTCTAGTTATACAACTCAATATAACACATAAGAACAACTCAGAGAAATCTACACAGCGGAATACTATATATATCTACACGCAGAAGCCTCCTGCTTCATTGCTCCTCCATAATTCGTCAGAGCTAACCTGAATCCTAACCTGAATCCCTTGGCTACTTGTAAAAATTTGAGTACCCAAGAGTTTATGAAAAACAAAAATAAACTCCGGGTCAGACATGGGTCTGGTGTGAGTAACAGGTTAAAGTTGCTTAACTTTAAAAAAAAATCTTTTGAAAGAAAGGTATCACGTAAGACTTCCCAAACATAAACATGGAAAAGTTTTTACCTTACACTAACCAAAACATTTGATAGGAAATCCGGTAATATTATAATAGGTCTAGGGTTTTCAAGTAAATAAGAAATAGTCGAAATTGTTACATTCATTAAATCCAGCTACTAGCCACAAAAGTGGGTAATACAATCAAAACCGTTGGCACTTATTGGATTTTGGATTCCATACAATGGCAGGGCTACTGGGGTACCGCCCGTCACAGTACGCGACCTAGATCAACGTACCGAGGAGTACGCCCACTCCTCTGTAACACAAAGCCGGACCCATTCCTTACTGAACAGTTCCAAACAAGACAACCCCGTGGTTGTAGCTAGCAACCACCCACACAGCCGAATATAAAGGGACTTCTAGACAGGGGTAAATCTTGCTCTCCAGTGGGTGCGACCCACGAAGCCTTGCTGCACCTCCCATGTTTCAGCCATTCCCGGTTGATGAGGCTTGAGGCTACGATTACCTTTATAGGATACATCACTTAGAATGCTCATCGTCCACCTGACGATGTTCTGAAAGCATTCAATCCATACAAGTTCGTTCCGGGTTCGAACGAAACAGAAGGCATTATCTCGTTACACTCATTTTGGAATCACCCTCAAAGTTAACGACAATAACCCTTGCACTCTGAATCACCATCTCGAATATATAAGTACTATTCCGTCAACTCATTACGAAATCACCCACAGAGTTATACTGACTTATAGTCCTTACACCTCGAGTCTTCACAAAGCTCCACTTTGTTTCACGACCTAACGTTATTTGGAATCGATGTGGTTTTCGGATATCCAAATATGGAAACCCGATCCCGGTATCATCGAAATCCAAAGCGTGTCTTTTAGGTCCAAGTTGTTTTAAAGTTTAAAACAATTCAATTATCTATATACACACAGATAGATAACTCATAAATCATAACTGATAATCAACATTATCACCTAACAGGTAACCCACATTATCAATTATCAAAATAGATAATCCATATATTAACATCCCAATTGATAATCTAAGTTATCATCACAATGCAAACCAAGCATTCATATCTCACAACCGTACTTATCTTATTACTGAGATCACAAAACATCCAAGACAATCAATGTCATCCATTCATACATATAAATGATTTATTCACTACAATATAATTAATTTAAAATGAATTAAATTAATTATCTCTATCTCTAATTAATTTAAAATGAACTAAATTAATTCCTTCATCTTTAATTAATTTAAAATAAATTAAATTAATTACTTCATCAAATTATAACTTGCTTACTCAACCATTTAATTGATTACAATCAATTAATCAATCATTCAAAATAAATTACCTTAATTATCATTCTTGATTAATTACTCTTAATTAAATTCAAGCAATTATCCTTAATTAATTTCACAAAATTAATTATTCTCAACAAAACAATAATTAACCTTTAATTACTTCAATTAATCATAATTAATTACATTAATCCTTAATTAATTACATTAATTAATTACCTTTAATTACCTATTATTGATTAATCATAATTAATCAACTTTAATTACATCATTAATTATAATAATTAATGATCCCCTTTTATTAATTACATTAAGTAATTAACTTATAATTATTAATCATCATCACAGATTAATTACATTTAGTAATTATCTAGCTTAATTACTATATTAAACAAATTAATTATCCTTTAATTTATTACTTAATTAATCCCTTGATTAATTATTAAGTAAATTAAATCCAAATTACTTTATTCTTAACATCTTCACTTAATTACAATCATGTAATTATTAAACAATTACTTAACTAAGAGATTTTCAATCCATTAATTACATAGAGTAATTATTTATAAAACCCAAGTGTTTAAAATTAATTAAACAAAATTAATTAAATTAAACAATCATATTAAACTAAATTAATTACATTAAGTAATTAATTTCTTAATTACTTTATCAAGTAATTACACTCAAACCATTTACATCTGATTATTATTAAATTAATTAATCTAATTAATTATAAAAATTAACAATATTAATTAATTGTTAAATAATCCTGGTTAATGACCTTCATTAAACATTCTCTAATTATTTTATAAAGTAATTAACTTAAATTAATTACCACTTAAATTATCTTTAATCATTCATTAATTAAAGTTAATTATTAAATTAATTTACCTTGATTAAAAAATTTAGTTACATAATTAATAATATTCATTCATCATTAATTAATAATCTAATTAATGATCTAAATTTTAGATTGATTAGTCATTAATCAATTATTAATTCCAAATTCAAATAATTAATTAAATTAATTAATTAATCTCAATTACCTTATTAATTAAATTAATTCTGAAATATTAATCTTAATTTAATTTTTAAGATAAAACATAACTTAATTATGCTTAAAACAACTTAATTGAAACAAAGTACTTTTTGAACTACCTTTAAAATTTTCATTTTAAAATACAAGTTTTAAATTAGAAGTAATTTAAACTTATCAAAGTTTGAAAATTTTAAAACTTATTTAAATTTTTGAAAAGTCCTCTCATGTCTGTCCATGAAGCTCCTAACCATCCCCCTAAAGTCAACTCTTTAGTACCCCCCATCTCCTCTGTCAGCATTGTTGTACCTCCCCCTTCCTCCTCTGACGCCTCTATCTCTTCCGTAATCACTACTGAACCATCGTCACCTCCTAACCATGTCCCATCGAGCTCCAATTCTGCCCTCATTCCACCATATCAACTTCCCATAGTTCTGTTCCACCAGATATTCCCCCTAGTACCCCCTGATCCCATCTCGCCTCTACCTCCATCCATGTCTCCTCTTCCTCATACCGATGATCCACCATATTCCCCTCCTTGTAAACGGAAATGGACTTCGCTGTTCAAGCATAAATCTAAGAATGCTGGGAAGTACATCCTCGTTCACCTGTCTCCAGAGTATGAAGACGATGTATTAGTTCCAACTAAAGAAGTTATTGATGCAGGAGCAGTGATATGGAAGGAAACACTGGTAGATTTCTTCCTAGATAAACCGTTGTCTTACACAGCAGTTATTAAAAAACTTAAGAAGATATGGAAATTAAAAGGCTCGGTAACAGCTAAGTCTGATGGTATTATATTCTTATTTAACTTCACGTGTTCTGAAGATAGAGAAAAGATCCTATAGAGTGATCCTATTATCATGAATAATAAGTTGTTCATAGTTAAACCCTACGATTCAGCTATTAGTAATGTTACTGGCTCAATCACAGCAGTTCCAGTTTGGTTACAATTGTATAATCTACCAATATATGCCTGGTCGCCACTTGGGATAAATTGGCTTTGTAGCCATTTGGGGAAGATGTTGTGTATGGATGAAATGACAGAAAAGCAAGAAAGATTGAGCTATGCGAAATGCTTAGTGGAAATTAAACTAGACAGGGAGCTTCCTGATGAGTTTATGGTGAAGTTGGTGGAAGGAGGATATCAAAAAATCTATGTGCAGTACTTGTGGAAGCCAGATGTTTATGTGTTGTGCAAGAGATTTGGACATAAAACTGAGTGTTGTGATAGTAAGGAAAAGAAACAAAAAGAGAACGAAAAGGAAACCAGTAACAAAGCCAACAAAGATAACATGGTGGTAATAACTGATTCAACCCATGTGAAAAGAAATGTGAGACCAATTCAGAAGCAAAATATAAGAACATGGCAACGTGTGAGCAAAAAGAAGGCTGAGCTAGTTGTTAAAGGGAATATAGTGGTTCAGAATGGAGGAACCAATAAGGAAATTGAGAACAGTGAAGATGAAATAAGGGTGAAGAATGATCATGGAAATAGTGGTGACAAAGAAGTAAATAATGAAGACATAAATGAAGAAGATACAGCCAACACCCTATTTCATGTAGACACCGTGAGTAAAGAAATAAGCCCTGAAAAAGAAGAGAAAATAAATGAAAATGATTCAGATGGTAAGCCTCTAACCATCAATAAATTTTCTTTACTACTTAATTTGGATGATGAGGAAGATGTGAATGATATGTTAGAAAAAAGTATGAATGATGGTGCTAATGGTCAAGCTGCACATGTTTGCAATGAGGTGTAGTACAAAAGGAAGCTAAAAACCAAATAACACAAAAAGAAGAAGGTGGTAACAAAATAAATAAAGGGAGTTATAAGGAGAAGCAAACAATGAACAAGACACAAAGTCAGGAACCAGTACATGATGGAAACAAGGATGAGGGTCAGAGTAGTGACAGTGAAAAAGGAGTAGAAAATAATTCGAGTGGTAGAAGAAATAGAAAGAATGGCATCAAAAACTTCAAACACAGTACAAATACTCAGAAGAAAGGAAAAGCGCACAATGAAGACAAATCATGCGCAGAGTATCAATTTGATACGCAACCTGATTATACTTCACCCCAAGTCAAAGTCAATTCTCCAAGCCTTTCTCCACAACACATATATTCCAAAATCAAACCTCCCCTAGCATTCAAAGCACCTACCTCTGTGGATATGCCCCCTCTGCTAACCACCCCACAAACTCCTACTCAGACCAACACCCCCTTACCTGAGGAAACAATAAACCAAGAAGTTACCCCACTATCAGCTGCTATTCCTAATTACTTGACCTCGAAGCAGGCAGTAACTAGGAGAATGAAGATAGAGTTACTCAATGCACGTGTTGTCCAATGATGTTGCGCATCGGAGCATGGAATATTCGTGGTGGACACCATGTCATCAAGCAGGATCAATGCAAACAACTAATCAAAACTCATCACCTATCAATCTTAGCAATACTTGAAACAAAGTTGAATCTCGCCTTGTCTATCAAGGCAGCTGCATACATTAATCCGAATTGGAAATACATACACAATCTGAATGAAGCAACGTGTGGTAGAATATTGATTCTTTTCAATCCCAATCAGGTTCAACTAACTCCCATTCTTTCTACTTCCCAACTGATTCATTGTCATGTCACTGATCTCACTGATAAGACAACCTTCTATGTCTCCTTCGTGTACGCCTTTAACTCAGCAGCTACGAGAACTTCGTTACTTTCGGTCATACCTCCTCTCAGACAGTCCACTCACCCTTAGATAATACTTGGAGACTTCAACTGTTGTTGCACACTCTCTGATATAGTTGGTGGAAATCCCCTCTCACTCAATGAAATTGAACCCCTTGCTGAAACCCTCTCTGATGCGGATCTAGTTATGGTCAGGTCTGTGGGTATGCAATACATGTGGAACAATAAGAGGAGACTAGGATGCAGAACCTTCTCTACCATTGATCATACCTTCTCAAATCAATGTGCATTATCTAAATGGCCTCTTCTCTTCAACCACCTCCCTCCTCCTCTCCTTTCTGACCATTCTCCTCAATTCATTCACCTTCGTGAAGCGGACATGAGAGGAAAATCAAATTTTAAATTTTTTAATTCATGGATTTCTGAACCAGACTTTAAAACTACTGTGTTAACTGCATGGAACAAGACTAAAAATGGTAATCTTATGTTTGTTTTGCAGGAAAAAATTAAGGAGATGAAGAAAGTCTTGAAACTTTGGGCGTTCAATAGATATGGTAAAGGCGACAAGATGAGCACTTTGATAAAAGAAAAGCTAATTGAAGTTCAAACAGCAATGATGGCTTCAGTTAATAATGCAAACCTCTCAGCTTCTGAAAGTTCTCTGTCTTTGCAATACTATCAAGCATTAAGAAAAGAAAATGATATGATTAGGCAGAAGTCGAGAATAAATTGGCGGGAAAAGGAAGAAAGAAACAGTGCTTACTTCCATGCTAGCCTAAAGAATAAGCAGACTAGAGAAAACTTAACCACTATCTATGATACGAATAGTAATCTTCACACAACTCCTGATGAAGTCAAGGGTGCATTCACTAATCATTTCTCTGACTTGTACGGCAATGTAACCAACTTCTTACCGGGTATAGACCAAATCCCCAGTGAAATTCTACCTAGACTAAATCCTGATGACTACGCCTTTCTTTGCAATGAAGTCACCCCTGACGAAATAAAGCAAGCAATGTTTTCACTAAACACTAAATCGTGTGGAGGACCGGATGGGCTGAATGCGCTATTCTATACCACATGTTGGTCGATTGTCTCTGATGATGTTATCAATGCCATACTCCTATTCTTCAAAAAATGTAAAATCTTCAGATCATTTAACTATACCAACATAGCTCTTATCCCCAAAATCAAGAATGCTCACTGTGTTAACGATTATCGACCCATCTCGTGTTGTAACACCATCTATAAGTGCATCTCTAAGGTTATAGCAACAAGATTAAAGCATGTTCTACCTAAAATTGTCTCCAAAAATCAAGCTGCTTTTTTACCTGGTAGGAACATTTTGGATCATGTCCTTCTCTCCCACGAACTAATTAAGGGATATAAGCGCAAGAATGCTCCCCGGAAAGCTATGATGAAGCTTGACATAATGAAAGCTTTTGACATGCTACAATGGAATAGCATTGCGCGGATCATGGGGTACATGAACTTCCCTCCTCATTTCATATCTTGGATATATGAATGTAACTCCTCCCCGACATTTTCAGTTAATATAAATGGTATGAATGAGGGTTTTTTTGTTAGTAAGAAAGGGATTAGGCAGGGTGACCCCCTATCTGGTTATATCTTCATTCTAGTCATGGAGCTTCTAACGAGAATGCTTGACAAGCTTATATCCCAAGGAAAATTCAAGCTCCATCCAGCATGCACTGAGCCTCAGATCTCTGCTTTAATGTTTGCAGATGATCTTGTTGTGTTTTGTACTCCTGAAATCACCACCGTCAGGAGCATAACGCACACTCTTGACCAATTCTATGCTATAACGGGGCTAAAAGTGAATCTACGCAAATCTGACATCATCATGGCTGGTGTTAGTATTGAACAATGTAATCTTATTTCTCAAACCACTGGATTGACTCAAAACCATAACACTATTACATACTTGGGTCTCCCGCTAACTACATCGAAGATCACTACTAACCAATGTCTCCTTCTCTTCGAGAAGATTACTGCAATACTTAGTTGCTGGACCTCCAGGTATCTTAGTCAAGCAGGAAGATTAACACTAATAAAGTCTGTTATATTTTCTACGCAAGCGTACTGGGCTAGAACCTTTCTTCTCCCCTTTAAACTGATAAATATGATCAGAAGTGCTTTCATGAGATTCCTATGGAAAGGCAAAGTAACTGGCAGATACATTGCCCCGATCAAATTTGGCATAATTGAAAGGCCTCTAGACAAGGGGGGGCTAGGTATACATAATTTAAAGCAATGGAACATGGCTGCCTTTGCTAAACACATTGACACATTTTATAACTGTACTGAAAGCCTTTGGGCAAAGTGGTCTGATAAGAACGTGATCAAGGGGAGGAGTTTGTGGAACATGACAAAGCCTCAAAACTTAAGTTGGATGTGGCAGTGTTTATTTAAGATAAAGGAGAAGTTTCTTCCGCAAATTCAATTGGACACTAACCCAATACACAGTGTAAACTTTTGGGATGACCCATGGTTAGACAATGGGTACATTCTACGACGCTAGCTAACATATGGTGAGATGCAACAAATGGGGATACACTTGGCAACCAAGGTTAGAGACATTCTGAATAACTTTCAAAATTCTCGTATTTCTTCTTCCAATCACCGGATTCAACAAATCTGGAACAAAATAAGTATTTTTACTGCTCTGTCAACTTCTACTAAACGTCTGGTTTGGGGGGATAAAAAAGCTACATTCAAAATTGGAGAAGCATATGAATTTATGATGAAGAACAGTACATGCCCTGCATGGAGATGGTGGAATCGTACGTGGGGCAGAGATAGTAGTATGAGAGAGGACTTCATACTATGGAAAGTACTTAATCGTGCCATATTGACCAGAGCGAAACTTGCATGCATGGGCATGAACATTAATATTTTATGTACGTACTGCTGTGTGCTGCCTGAGACTATCGAACACTTGTATTTTGAGTGCACTTATATTAACCAGATCTGGATCAATGTGATGGCTAAGTTGCAAGGAACTCATGTCTCACAAGACAATCAAGTAGATGGGAAAGAATATATGTTAAATCTGGCTTCAAAACTGAAGGACAGAGAACTTTCAATGCTGTGTTGAAGAGCTTCATTAGCTCTGTTTGGAGAGAGAGAAATAGGAGGTTGTTTGATGCTACAAATGCAAAATCTGATGATAATTTCAAACAGTGGATTATGAGTGAGATTAGAGATACTTTGAGCCAGCTATCGTTCTCAATAAACCCGGGGATAAGTGCCTTTATTCTTATGTATTAACTGGGAGTATTCTTCTTTTTATTTGTTATTTTTTGTTTTGTTCCCTTGTGCTTGCTGCGCCAAGTGCTCCCCTGTTTTCAATCTCCTCTTCGTTGTATGTGTTTTGTTCTGACTGGTGCAGTAATAAAATGGTCGGGGTCCATTTAACCTCGTCGGCCTTGCAAAAAAAACAAAAAAATCAAACAAGTGCTATATAAAATTTTTAAAGTTAAATTCATTTCAAAATTTTAGAAATTTCAATTCATTCTTAGTTTAAAACTTCAAATTTAAATCTTCTTTTAAATTTAAAACTGAATTTCATTTTTAAACTTAGATTTCCAGATTTTAAATAAATCTTCAAATCTTACTCATATTTAAAAAAACTCATTATTAAAAGTTTAAACTATTTTACCAACATGAAATAGTTAATTAAGTTAAAATTTTAAACTTTTATTTTTATTTAAAAACCGGGATTTAAATTTAAATCAGAAATTCAAACTTGAATTGAATTTGAACTTAAACTTTACTTTAAACAAAAAATACAGATTTTAAAATCCTTAAAACCCAGATTTTTAAAAATAGTTTCTGAAACCTGTAAATTTACAGTGTAACCAGAGAAAACCACTTTTAACTTCGAGTTTTAAGCTTGCCTACTTCGAGTCATCATACAACTTGCTTCGAGCAAATCACAGACCTACCCTGCAACAACCAAAGCCCAACAGATCACCAGAAAACTCATCGCCGTGCATATGCACGGCGATCCTCGCCCTCTCTGATCATCAGAGGTGATAAATCCTCGACCAGAAACTCATCACTACCCTCACATCATCACCAGATCACACAAATAAATCAAGAATCAAATTCGAGTTCAAAGAACCCAAACCTGGAAAGCATGCTTCAGGTTTCAGACCCAACCTGTCAACGACGAATTCTTGTCGCTCCGACCATCTGAGGTCCACCCATTCCAGCCTCGAGCTCCTTCATACACCTACTACACATTCCCCAAATACCAAGACACTCGATCAATCATTCTTCCCGTAATGCCTGATTCCTTCATACCTTCTCAAACTAGGGTTTAAAATTTTAAATTCAAACTACATCTATTCTACCCAATTATATCCACATCTCTGATTTTTCTAAGGATCTAAGATCCTTACTCTATAACTCAGAAGAATTCTAAGTTTCCTCAAGTATCAGATTGCAAGAATTTTCTTGAACTAATTCTTTTGTTCAAGAACAAACTGCTACTGAAACATACACCTAAAAATACTAATACATGACTTAAAAATCAAGTTTCAATTAATACCATAGTTTACTGATACTGAAATACAAAATTAACTCATTAAATTTTGGTTTGAATTAACATGCAGAGGCCACACTGCTTATATCTTTAACTTGCTTAAGTTTAATTTACTTCAGGCAGTCAATCGCTTCACCTAAAAATATTTTGATTCTAATCTATAATAAGCAAACAATTTTTTATTATTTTAAGAACAGATACTAACACAAATTTAAACAATATTTTGGAGGATTCCTTTAAATAGGAAGTTGAGTTTAGAATCACAGCAGAGCATAGACAAACATGCATACACAAACATACCTACACCAAGCTTTTATAAACACAAACATTACTAAATTATATCTAACATTAACATGCAACCTATTTAAAATTAAAAATTTAAGTTACTCACCTTAGAATGCAGAGCTCTGTTTTCCTTTTTATAAATTTGCAGAAATAAGAATATGCAGGTATGCTCTCTCTTTTTTTTAAAAATTTTAGGTTGCAAGCCTTGTTGAAATCTGGAATGTTCATGTTCCTGCCTATAATTACTTGCATGCAAAAAGTATATGTAGTTGCTAAATTTCCAATATGCATGCAGATGCTTTTTATTCCTAGGTTTAAAACAGAGTGCAGGTTCCACTTGAATTTTTGCAGACTTCTTTGTTTTTGAGTAGTATGCAGATTTCTGGATTTTGAGGGTATTTAGATTTGATTTTTGATGAGGGGTTTAACTTGCAATTTTGTAAACAAATTTTGGAAGTGGTGTTTAAAGTTTCCTTTTGAATATGCAAGTTTTATGAACAGAATGCAGGTTTCATTTATGCATATGAAGAAAGTGAGTTTGATCTTTGTTTTGATTAAAGAAATGAAAAAGAATATGCATGAATGAAGATGCAAGCTAAACTAGATGTATTTTCAGATTTATGAAATAAAAGAAAAATTAAAACCCAATTTTACACTTGTCAATTTGTTAAGCTAATTTTTAAACACATGTTACATGAATGTTAAAGAATGAAACACTTGTTAAAAGAATGCAACACTTGTTTCTTAAAATAAAAGATTAGTCTCTAATTTACAAACAAATGTGTAGGTTAGCTTAGTTTAAGTCGTTAGTTTATTTTTAAATATGGGTATAAATTTATAAATGAAAATAAAAACAAATTATGTCTTACAAATTGAAACTTATACATAAAATAATTAAACAATTTAAGATTTATACTTTTGAATTTAAATTCAAACTAAATTCAAAATCAATTATTTTCAAATCAAGTTATGAATATACATTCAATTTGAAATAAAGATTACAAATTCTATTCAAAACTTATTTATAAAGACAATACAATATCAATATTGTATTTATAAATCTCTTATTATTAAATTAAAATCATTTTACAAGAAATTATTTTTTTATCAATAAAATATCCATTTTATTAAGCCATAGAACCTTTTGTTGAATTTAGTCTAAATTTAAAACTCAATCTAATTTAATTTAAACATTTAATATTTTTCTTATCAATTTTAAAACCATATATTTATTTATGAAATAGTTTTAAAAACTCAATACTAATAAAAATCAAATTTTCCAATTTATAATGTATATATTAGAATTTTAAAACATGGTTCATTTATTAAATTTAAACCAAAATCATTTATTTAACTTTGAAAAGCTTAAATATTAAATAAAACAAATATTCCAAATTACTACAAATATTAAAACTAGAAAATATACTTATTAAAATTAAAACAAAGCTAATCTATTTAAAATATAAACCATACATTTATATTGTAAATAGAAATCAATTTATTATTTTTAAAAGATAAAATAACCAATTTAAATAATTATTGAAGAAGATTATTAAATCTACTTGAATAATTATTAACAGAATATCAATATCAATTTAATTTTAAATACAGATTATTAAATTGATATTGTTCAAAATTCTGGGATATTACAATCCTTCCCTCTTAAAAGAATTTCGTCCTCGAAATTTAAAACAAAGGTAATTTAATAATCTTATTAAATTTTAAATTTTAAACACAAGCATATATCAAACATATGCAAACAATCAAAGCAACCAATTCAACCAATCAAACAAATCTAATTATCCAGACAAAATTCTGGATAAAATTTTATCGAGTTTCCCCAGGTGTATATATATATACCGGGATACTCGCTCTAGAGAATCCAAACAATCTATACTATGAAGCTACAAAGCTCCTATACAACTATCTCTATAACACTAGGCAAGATATCGGACTACAAACGAGTCTGACTCAACAACCAAAACTCCAGAACACTGGTTCCACAACCAGAGATAGATCATACACGTACTTCCTCAGAGATACGTGAAACTCATCGAATCCCAGTTATCCAAACTGGCAATCCAATCCTGTAGATCAATCACTCAATCTCCTAGATACAGAAAAGATCCAAAACACTTCAGAGCTAGCTTCTCAGACTTACCCAATCTTATAGCTCCTTTTTGATCGGAGAAAACTTATCCAAAATTAAATCACCGACTTCAGAGTCCAAATCCCTCCGACTCTTATCCACAAAATCTCTTCAGACGATCCTGGACTGTCTACAAACTTACCGATCAGCTCAACCTTCGCTGATGCTTCTAGAAACAAACTAGACCAATCAACACAACAAAATGATCTCCTCCAGATCAACCAAGATCAAGAACTCAAACTCAACTTCTCAACATCAGAAGACAACAACCCACTTCTCCCGTCCGGGAAAAGAAAAGAAGATACACCTCCAAACTGCTTCCGCTGCTCAACTCTGATCTGAAGTAGAAGAGAATGCTGAAGAAGAACAGGAGCACAACTCAACAATACACCCAGAAATATGGTTCAACAAATGCATAAGAAAAATTCAGAAGTTCCTCCAAAACTCTGAGCTGCTACACCAACTCAATTTCATGGAACCATTCTTCTATAAAGCTGAACCACCGGTACCACTTCTAGAATCCTAGACGATAAGAAAGCTCAATCTCCAGATGCGAACCAAATTCTGACTTCTCTGAAGACATTCAGAAAAATTCAGATAACCCAAGAGATTACTCAAACAATCGCAAGTCATTTTTGCGAACCACCCAAACCAAATCCAAGAAAAACTGTCCTTCCTTAGCCAAACAGAACAACTTAAACTTAACTAGCTAACCCATCGAAGAAACGGGTCCACTCAACTGCTTCTGAACTCCACTTCAGAAAAACTACTAAGCCAAAAGATCTCTTCCAACACCGAGAACACTCGAAACTGCACTGCTTCCACAGATGCCAAAGAATTCCAAATCAAAGCTCTTCGAGAAACTCCGGCTGAACACAGCCACAACACTGAAGCAGACTCACTTCTTTAACTTGTTCCAAAGAAAACATCTTCGGGAACAACCATAGTCACTGCATCTCATCACGCAGATACTACTTCCTGAGGTATCAAAATACCATCACTCGCTTCTGCCCAACCAACAGATCCAAATTCTACTCATCATCTTCAGAAATGAACTCCGAACCTTCACAGGTTTCCTTCAGAGATTAATGAAGTTCTTCGTCACTACAGAACTCACTCGAGACGGTATTAGGTCTACAGTCTCGACAGATACTTCCAACCTCAAACATTCAAACTCCATCCAATGGTAGGTCGTGTTACACGCACTACTACCCCATCTAACTTTATAACTTATATTGGAAAACCTGAACAGGTAACCCAACAGAAAGGTAGAAATATATATATATATATATATATATATATATATATATATATATATATATATATATATATATATATATATATATATATATATTAAAAATTACAAATACGCTCTCTCAAGAAAGACACCACTACAGAGCCTAGGTATTCGCTCAACCTAATGCTCTGATACCAAGTGTGACGACCCGACTTTCTTACCATAGAAAATCGCATCATTTTTAAGAAAGAAAGGGATAGAAAAGAGAATAGAAAGAGAGAAGAAAGAAACAACATCAGAATCTAAACAGCGGAACGAATAAATTATATTAATAACATAAATATTACATAGTTTACAACAAATATCAGAGTTACACAGATATACAACACATACTAGACAGTTATAAACACCTGTCTAGTTATACAACTCAATATAACACATAAGAACAACTCAGAGAAATCTACACAGCGGAATACTATATATATCTACACGCAGAAGCCTCCTGCTTCATTGCTCCTCCATAATTCATCAAAGCTAACCTGAATCCTAACCTGAATCCCTTTGATACCCGTAAAAATTTGAGTACCCAAGAGTTTATGAAAAACAAAAATAATCACCGGGTCAGACATGGGTCTGGTGTGAGTAACAGGTTAAAGTTGCTTAACTTTTAAAAATAAAAATCTTTTGAAAGAAAGGTATCACGTAAGACTTCCCAAACATAAACATGGAAAAGTTTTTACCTTACGCTAACCAAAACATTTGATAGGAAATCCGGTGATATTATAATAGGTCTAGGGTTTTCAAATAAATAAGAAATGTCCGAAATTGTTACATTCTTTAAATTCCAGCTACTAGCCACAAATGTGGGTAATACAATCAAAACCGTTGGCACTTATTGGATTTTGGATTCCATAGAATGGCAGGGCTACTGGGGTACCGCCCGTCACAGTACGTGGCCTAGATCAATGTACCGAGGAGTACGCCCGCTCCTCTGTAACACAAAGCCGGACCCATTCCTTACTGAACAGTTCCAAACAAGACAACCCCGTGGTTGTAGCTAGCAACCACCCACACAGTCGAATATAAAGGGACTTCTAGACAGGGGTAAATCTTGCTCTCCAGCGGGTGCGACCCACGAAGCCTTGTTGCACCTCCCCTTTTTTAGCCATTCCCGGTTGATGAGGCTTGAGGCTACGATTACCTTTATAAGATACATCACTTAGAATGCTCATCATCCACCTGACGATGTTCTGAAAGCATTCAATCCATACAAGTTCGTTTCGGGTTCGAACGAAACAGAAGGCATTATCTCGTTACACTCATTTTGGAATCACCCTCAGAGTTAACGACAATAACCCTTGCACTCTGAACCACCATCTCGAATCTATAAGTACTATTCCGTCAACTCATTACGGAATCACCCACAGAGTTATACTGACTTATAGTCCTTACACCTCGAGTCTTCACAAAGCTCCACTTTGTTTCACGACCTAACGTTATTTGGAATCAATGTGGTTTTCGGATATCCAAATATGGAAACCCGATCCCGGTCTCATCGAAATCCAAAGCGTGTCTTTTAGGTCCAAGTTGTTTTAAAGTTTAAAACAATTCAATTATTTATATACACACTGATAGATAACTCATAAATCATAATTGATAATCAACATTACCACCTAACAGGTAACCCACATTATCAATTATCAAAATAGATAATCCATATATTAACATCCTAATTGATAATCTAAGTTATCATCACAATGCAAACCAAACATTCATATCTCACAACCGTACTTATCTCATTACTAAGATCACAAAACATCCAAGACAATCAGTGTCATCCATTCATACATAAGCAAACGATTTATTCATTACAATATTATTAATTTAAAATGAATTAAATTAATTATCTCTATCTCTAATTAATTTAAAATGAATTAAATTAATTCCTTCATCTTTAATCAATTAAAAATAAATTAAATTAATTACTTCATCAAATTATAACTTGCTTACTCAACCATTTAATTGATTACAATCAATTAATCAATCATTCAAAATAAATTACCTTAATTATCACTCTTGATTAATTACTCTTAATTACATTCAAGCTATTTTCCTTAATTAATTTCACAAAATTAATTATTCTCAACTAAACAGTAATTAACCTTTAATTACTTCAATTAATCAATTAATCATAATTAATTGCATTAATCCTTAATTAATAACATTAATTAATTACCTTTAATTACCTATTATTGATTAATTAATCATAATTAATCAACTTTAATTACATCATTAATTATAATAATTAATGATCCCCTTTTATAAATTACCTTAAGTAATTAACTTATAATTATTAATCATCATCACAGATTAATTACATTTAGTAATTCTCTAGCTTAATTACTATATTAAACAAATTAATTATCCTTTAATTAATTACTTAATTAATCCCTTGATTAATTATTAAGTAATTTAAATCCAAATTACTTTATTCTGAACATCTTCACTTAATTACAATCATGTAATTATTAAACAATTACTTAACTAATAGATTTTCAATCCATTAATTACATAAAGTAATTATTTATAAAACCCAAGTGTTTAAAATTAATTAAACTAAATTAATTAAATTAAACAATCATATTAAACTAAATTAATTACATTAAGTAATTAATTTATTAATTACTTTATCAAGTAATTATACTCAAACCATTTACAATTGATTATTATTGAATAAATTAATCTAATTAATTATAAAAATTAACCATATTAATTAATTGTTAAATAATCCTGGTTAATGACCTTCATTAACCATTCTCTAATTATTTTATAAAGTAATTAACTTAAATTAATTACCATTTAAATTATCTTTAATCATTCATTAATTAAAGATAATTATTAAATTAATTTACCTTGATTAAAAACTTAATTACATAATTAATAATATTCATTCATCATTAATTAATGATCTAATTAATGATCTAAATTTTAGATTGATTAATCATTAATCAATTATTAATTCCAAATTCAATTAATTAATTAAATTAATTAATTAATCTTAATTACCTTATTAATTAAATTAATTCTGAAATATTAATCTTAATTTAATTTTTAAGATAAAACATAACTTAATTATGCTTAAAACAACTTAATTGAAACAAAGTACTTTTTGAAATACCTTTAAAATTTTCATTTTAAAATACAAGTTTTAAATTAAAAGTAATTTAAACTTATCAAAGTTTGAAAATTTTAAAACTTATTTAAATTTCAAATCAAACAAGTGCTATATAAAAATTTTAAAGTTAAATTCATTTCAAAATTTTAGAAATTTCAATTCATTCTTAGTTTAAAACTTCAAATTTAAATCTTCATTTAACTTTAAAACTGAACTTCATTTTTAAACTTAGATTTCCAGATTTTAAATAAATTTTCAAATCTTACTCATATTAAAAAAACTCATTATTAAAAGTTTAAACTATTTTACCAACATGAAATAGTTAATTAAGTTAAATTTTTAAACTTTTATTTTTATTTAAAAACCGGGATTTAAATTTAAATCAGAAATTCAAACTTGAATTGAATTTGAACTTAAACTTTACTTTAAACAAAAACTACAGATTTTAAAATCCTTAAAACCCAGATTTTTAAAAATAGTTTCTGAAACCTGTAAATTTACAGTGTAACCCGAGAAAACCACTTTTTACTTCGAGTTTTAAGCTTGCCTACTTCGAGTCATCATACAACTTGCTTCGAGCAAATCACAGACCTACCCTGCAACAACCAAAGCCCAACAGATCACCAGAAAACTCATCGCCGTGCATATGCACGGCGATCCTCGCCCTCTCTATCATCAGAGGTGATCTATCCTCGACCAGAAACTCATCACTGCCCTCACATCATCACCAGATCACACAAATAAGTCAAGAATAAAATTCGAGTTCAAAGAACCCAAACCTAGAAAACATGCTTCAGGTTTCAGACCCAACCTGTCAACGGCGAATTCTTGTCACTCCGACCATCTGAGGTCCACCCATTCCAGTCTCAAGCTCCTTCATACACCTACTACACATTCCCCAAATACCAAGACACTCGATCAATCATTCTTCCTGTAATGCCTGATTCATTCATACCTTCTCAAACTAGGGTTTAAAATTTTAAATTCAAACTGCATCTATTCTACCCAATTATATCCACATCTCTGATTTTTCTAAGGATCTAAGATCCTTACTCTATAACTCAGAAGAATTCTAAATTTCCTCAAGTATCAGATTGCAAGAATTTGCTTGAATCCATTCTTTTGTTCAAGAACAAACTGCTACTGAAACATACACCTAAAAATACTAATACTTGATTTAAAAATCAAGTTTCAATTAATACCATAGTTTACTGATACTGAAATACAAAATTAACTCATTAAATTTTGGTTTGAATTAACATGCAGAGGCCACACTGCTTATATCTTTAACTTGCTTTAGTTTAATTTACTTCAGGCAGTCAATCACTTCACCTAAAAATATTTTGATTCTAATCTATAATAAGCAAACAATTTTTTATTATTTTAAGAACAGATACTAACACAAATTTAAACAATATTTTGGAGGATTCCTTTAAATAGGAAGTTGAGTTTAGAATCACATCAGAGCATGGACAAACATGCATACACAAACATACCTACACTAGGCTTTTATAAACACAAACATTACTAAATTATATCTAACATTAACATGCAACCTATTTAAAATTAAAAATTTAAGTTACTCAACTTAGAATGCAGAGCTCTGTTTTCCTTTTTATAAATTTGCAGAAATAAGAATATGCAGGTATGCTCTCTCGTTTTTTTAAAAAAATTTGGTTGCAAGCCTTGTTGAAATCTGGAATGTTCATGTTCCTGCCTATAATTACTTGCATGCAAAAAGTAGATGCAGTTGCTAAATTTCCAATATGCATGCAGATGCTTTTTATTCCCAGGTTTAAAACAGAGTGCAGGTTCCACTTGAATTTTTGCAGACTTCTATTTTTGAGTAATATGCAGATTTCTGGATTTTGAGGGTATTTAGATTTGATTTTTGATGAGGGGTTTAACTTGCAATTTTGTAAACAAATTTTGGAAGTGGTGTTTAAAGTTTCCTTTTGAATATGCAAGTTTTATGAACAGAATGCAGGTTTCATTTATGCATATGAAGAAAGTGAGCTTGATCTTTGTTTTGATTAAAGAAATGAAAACGAATATGCATGAATGAAGATGCAAGCTAAACTAGATGTATTTTCAGATTTAATGAAATAAAAGAAAATTTTAAGCCAAATTTTACACTTGTCAATTTGTTATGCTAATTTTTATTTACATGTTACATGAATGTTAAAGAATGAAACACTTCTTAAAAGAATGCAACACTTGTTTCTTAAAATAAAAGATTAGTCTCTAATTTACAAACAAATATGTAGGTTAGCTTAGTTTAAGTTGTTAGTTTATTTTTAAATATGGGTATAAATTTATAAATGAAAATAAAAACAAATTATGTCTTACAGATTGAAACTTATACATAAAATAATTAAACAATTTAAGATTTATACTTCTGAATTTAAATTCAAACTAAATTCAAAATCAATTATTTTCAAATCAAGTTAAGAATATAAATTCAATTTGAAATAAAAATTACAATTCTATTCAAAACTTATTTATAAAGACAATACAATATCAATATTGTATTTATAAATCTCTTATTATTAAATTAAAATCATTTTACAAGAAATTATATTTTTATCAATAAAATATCCATTTTATTAAGCCATAGAACCTTTTGCTAAATTTATTCTAAATTTAAAACTTAATATAATTTAATTTAAACATTTAATATTTTTCTTATCAATTTTAAAACCATATATTTATTTATGAAATAGATTTAAAAACTCAATACTAATAAAAATCAAAATTTCCAATTTATAATGTATATATTAGAATTTTAAAACATGGTTCATTTATTAAATTTAAACCAAAATCATTTATTTAACTTTGAAAAGCTTAAATATTAAATAAGACAAATATTCCAAATTACTACAAATATTAAAACTAGAAAATATACTTATAAAAATTAAAACAAAGATAATCTATTTAACATATAAACCATATATTTATATTGTAAATAGAAATCAATTTATTATTTTTAAAAGATAAAATAACCAATTTAAATAATTATTGAAGAAGATTATTAAATCTACTTGAATAATTATTAACAGAATATCAATACCAATTTAATTTTAAATACAGATTATTAAATTGATATTGTTAAAAATTCCGTGATATTACACCTAGTTTCTTTACGACCACCGTGGCCGTTTCCCAAGACGGTACTTGGTCTAATAAAATTCCTTCCTTCTAGATCCATTAGTTGAACCTTCTATTCCTTCACCTCGATCGGTGCCATCCTGCTAGGAGGTCTACTCATAGGTTCAGCTCCTGGCATAAGATCTATCCGTAACTCAACAGCTCATTTCGATGGTAGTCCTGCAACCTGCTCTAAGACTTCTACAAACTCTCTTGCTACTCGAACCAGACTTAACTCTTCTCCCTCTTCCATAGCACTTAACAAAGCACAGCTGCCATAGTCGGAATTCTCCATTGAGAATATGATTCGGTTATGAATATCAGAGTGTTATAGTGATATCTCCCCATCCTAGAGAAATATCTTAGCCTCATATTTACTCAACCAATCCATACCCAAAATGATTCCAAAATCTACGAAATAAAAAACATATAGATTGCATGCAAACTTATGACTTAACAAGTCCCATCCCTAGAGTTGCATACCCTCCTATTGGATTTGTAACCCTTAAGGAATTAACAAGGTATGCAGGTTCTAAACATAACCTATCAACTAAATTCTAAGATACAAATGAATATGATACACCGGTATTAAATAGTATCCTAACTGGTATACTCTAAATCAAAAGCATACCTTCTATCACAGCCTTCCCTTTTTAGCTGCAGTTGGTCTAGTAGATAATGGTCCAACATCAAAATCCTTTCCCTTGTCCACCTTGACTGGCTGTAGACATTGGTTCTTATAATGCCCAACCTGGCATAACTGAAGCATTTCGCACCTTTCTTTTCTACAGCCTTCTTCTCCTTGGCTGATTGGAAATCATGAGCATATTGACCTTTCTTGTCGCATATGAAGCAAACTAAGTCAACCTTTGAACTTCTTGACAGCCTCTGTGATATTTTGAAATTTCAAGCAATTTAAATATGATAATCTCTTTTAATTATTAACTGGTAAAAATTGATATTTTCAAACAATAGAAATAATGGATTGTTTAAATAATTATGTGAAAAGTATGGTTTCACTTCCAAAAATCTTGGTTCGGATCATTAAATTTTTAATAATTTAAGTGTTTCAAACAATATTAATAATATGTTGTTTTTATATAGATGTAAGTAGATTTTTTTAAGAGAAAATAGAATTGTAGTTTCCAAAATTTAATGTGTTGTTATATATGTATATATAAGTGATTTTAAATTGGATTTTTAAATTTAATTTGAGTTTGAATTTGGATTTAATTTTAAAATTCAAAAGATAGACATTTTAAAAATATTGGGTTTAAATTATATGTATAAGCTTTTTTAAATATAATTGGTTTTATTTTCTTTAAATAAATAAATTCATATGAATGTATTTAGATAAGCATTTATAAAATTGTAAATTAATATAAAGCATTCATTTAAACATTTAAAATAAATATTTGTTACTTAAAGGACAAGTGTAAATCTATAAGGCTTAATACTAACAAGTGTTAATTAGTAAGTATATGTAAATGACAAACCGAAGATTTTTAATAAATGTTCATTTAATTTAACAAATGTAAATCAAGGAAGATATGAAATAATCAAGTGGCAATAGCTTATATTTCTTTTAAGTTGATAATGTAAATTATAAATAAACTGGAACCAGGTTTTTCATTTCTTCTTTCACAAACCTGTAAGTTTAAATCAGAGAAAATCAAAGCTCAGTTTTAAAAAGCAAACAAAATCAAAGCCTGAAAGCAAGATCAAATTCAAAGAAATCAGCTTCCAGTTTAACCAGATCAAAAACAAACAAATCAAAGTTTTCAACTTGGAAGCATTTCTGAAATCAGATCAGAATAAAAGCAATTCAAGTTCAACACAAGAACAGATTCAGATTTAATTCAAAACATCAAAACCCAGATCAATTTTCAAAGGCATGAACACTCCCAGACTATTCTCTGTTCTATGCAACCCATCAGGCGAGTAAACTTTAAACTGTTTAAAGTTTAATTCTTCATCTTTATTTGTTAATGTGGTAATCCAAATTAGAAATATTGTTTGCATGAATTTATAAATAGATTTTGCCTGGAAATTTTAGTGGAATTACGAATGAAGAACTTCCTGTCTATGTATCATGTATATGAAGCATATGTTCTTGGCCTTCAGGCCTAAAATACAATTCAAAAAAAAATATGCTTGCAGATCAAGAAATTGGAAACCTGGTCTCTGTTTTATAACAATAAGTAGACTTTAATTCTTTAAGTTAAATCACCTGTATAGTTTTATGCATGCCTCAATCGATGATAATAATAACTTAAATATAATTTGAAATATATGTTGTCTAGGTATACAAGTGGAAATTCTATTGCATGCCTGAATGCACATATGTATAGCACTGTAAATTTCAACAGACCATAATATGTTCAAAAAAATTTTTATTAAATCTTTTTTCCTGATTACTTTTAGCATGGAATGTTTGGAAGGAATTGGTTGTAATGATGTAAAACAAATTTTAAAAATGTTAAAGAGTATATGTAGCTAAGGGTTGATTCAGGAAGAAGAATTTTGCACTAATAATCATATTTAGTTAGGGAATTAGTTGTTTAAATCTGGATTTTTGACTATAACATCTGATTCATATTGAAAAGCTAGGATTTTTAAAACGTAAATAAAAAATTTTAAGTTTGAAAATCGAGTGAGCTTTTGGGTTTAACCGAATCAGAAATTTCTCAATGGCCGACGATTGACAGAGGGTGAAGGGCTGAGATTTTTGCTGGAGCACGCATGAAGGTCGAAGCTCTTAAGAAAATAGTGTCGGAATGTCTCAGTGGCCGTCGTGACTGGATGAGGCGAGGGTAGGGTTTCAGGCTTGTTTTGAAACGAGTTGGGTTTCCATTCGTTGTGACGTCGTAGTGGCGATCGGGAAGTTCCCGATGGGGGGAAAAGGGTGGGAGGATGGTGGCATAGCTATGGTGAAGTTTTAAGGGTGGATTATGATCGTTTGGTGGTGGTAGGCGTCGAGGAGGAGGTTGATTCATTTCTCTAGAAATTGGTAGTTGGCTCGATTTTTGATTTGATGGGTTTCGTGAGATTCACGGGGTCGTAAAGGTCGAGGGTGGTGATTGAGAATTCGATAGGGCGTCGGCATCGAACGGCGAAGTTCTGGCACCGTGTGCACGTGCACGGTGTGATTTCCGGTGCAGGTCAATGGGGAGAATAGGAAATCGAAGGCTGTAAAAATAAAAAGATAGGAAGAGAAGGGGAAGCGTGCCGAAGGATAAAGGAATGGGCCAGAAGTGAAATTGGACCAAGAAAAATATTTATGAGGAAAAAAAATAAAGGAAGGAGAAGATAAGAAGTTGCTCAAGTTTGATCTTGGGTATTTGTAGTTTTGGCCCGGTTTCTTACTTTTGTGAGTGTGGTAACTAGTTTCTTAAGTTGATGTTTTTAACCAGATTTCAGAAGCCAATGGAAGCAAAGAAATGTTATTAGAATGCTCAAAGAGATTATTAAATAAGTTTTAGAAAAAAAAAGAAACATGAACAAGTTTTAAAAGCATTAAACAAATGCAAGTTAAAGCAAATTGTTAAACAAGTTTTCAGAGCTAAATAAAATAAACAAGTTTTCAAAGCAAGTTTCTATTTAAATTATAACGTCAAATTTGATTTGTTGGATTTAAATAAATTTTATTAGGTTAATTATGTAATTTAAATCTTTAAGTGGTTTCAATGGAATTTGATTATGAATGAATTAAGTAAGTATTTAGATAAGTGTATTAAGAAATTTAAAAAAAATCTCAAGTGATTTTGTATAAATTAATTTTTAGCTTTTAAATCGAATAGGATCTAAGTGATTTAATTAAGTAATTGATTAAGATAATGGTTTATCTTAGATTTAATAAGGGCTTAAGTAATTAAGGTTTAATCAATTAACTTAAGAATAATTATTTAAATAAAAATTTATTAAAGGAATCAATTAATTAAGGATAATTACTTGATGTACGTAAAGGGAAATTACTTAATGGGAAGTAATTAAAGGTTAATTACTTAGGAGAAGTAATTAAAGATTAATTACTTGGTATGATTAATTAAAGGATTAATATAATTAATTAATGAGTTAATTAATTAAGATAAGTAATTACCGGATGGTTAATTACTGAACTTGTTTGAGGATAATTAATTTTGTGTAATTAATTAATGGATAATTACTTTAAATTAAGGATAATTAATCAAGGATGATTAATTAAGATGGATAATTAAAAGATGATTTGTTAATTGACTTGAAATTAATTAATTGTTTAAGTAAAGGTAGTCTAAGTGATTAAAGATTTGTGATTAATTTAATTTGAGATAAATTAAACAAATTTTGGAAATGATCCATCTTGCTTATGAATGATTGAATGATGATTAAATGAATTGATTGATATCTCTGATATGAAATGTTTTGTGATACGATATGTTTTGGGTGGACAATGATGATGTGGTTGTCTGTTGATGATAAATTGCCGTGTAAAAGTGACATCTTTTATTTAAAGTTGAATTGTATTTTACTTGAATAATTTAGGTTAAGATGGTATTGAATTCAAAGAGACCTGAGTCGGGTATTAAAAAATAACCGAAACCATTTCGATTCTTTGTAAATTAAGATGTGAAATCAATAGGCTGAAATGGAATGATTTTAGTGAATTGGACCATTTAATCTAAGTTTTGACACTTAGAAATTGATGTGTGAGATAAGTGATGTCTATAACAACTTGTGAAGTTGTAAATTGATATAAGTTCCCCCGGGTTTATGGGTTTATATAGGTTGTATGCTTTTGTATTCCATGTTAAATGGGCTTACTCATGCTGGTTTCCAGCCTGACCCAGCTGTTACTTTGATGTAATGCTTGGGTCAGACCGAGTATTACAGATTTTCAGGTAAGGACGTTTTTGGAGCTCAAGAGGCGAGATGGATGGTAGGAACATATAGAGTATTCCGCTGTGTACATTATTGTTTGTAATCCTAGAACAGGTTGATTCTAACTGTCCAGTGTTTGTGTAATGGTTGTAACTCTGATGTATAAATGTAAATTGACAGATACAGTTTTCTTCGTATAACTGTTTTTTTATGTGATATTATATTTTATCCGCTGCGACTGTGAGATGTTGGTGTTTCTGTTCTTCTTTTTCTACTATCTCTTCCTTCTTTTCCTTAACTATCTAGAATTTTCAGGGTCGAAAATTTTAGGTCGTTACAGCCTCTCCCTTCTGGACTCCCTTCTTCTTAAAGAACTTTCTCTTTTTTCCCCAAGAACCCTAGGTTTCAATTGGTTCTTCTCTCGCACAAATAGCAAGCATCTCCTCGTGTCGGATTGCCATCTCTATAAATAAATTATAAGGATCACGGATATGTGTCAGAGTCGCCCTGGTAATCTCAAGCTTCAATCCCCGAATGAACATCTGATTCCTTCTAATGATGATGTCCATAGTAGCATACCCATATCCGAACAACTCATCAAACTTAGTAGCATATTCAATTACCGACATCTCTCCTTGCACCAAATCCATAAACTTTCTCATCGATGCTGGCTTAGCAATATCAGATAAAAACCTCTGTTCAAATCTCCTTCTAAAATATGCCTTAGTCAACTCATCCTCTGTAGCTCCAACAGTAACCCTATTCCACCAATGAAGTATTGCCTCTTGCAACTGCCTAGATACCGGCCTCTTCTTCTACTTATCATCCAAATCCAAATCAGCAAAAATTCTCTCGTAATGCAACAACCAATTATCCACTTAAATGGCATCCTGTGTTCCCATACACGGCTCCCACCAAGATTGGTGTAGTCTCTGCTCATCTTGGCATAATTATTCCCAACTGGAGCCACATGATTAGATCCTCCAACATTTCCAACAACTCTAGCAGCAGCAGCTCTAGCTTGCATCTTATTGACAAAGAACTCATACATTGCCCCTATATCCACTGGTGTATTTCCAGCATCCACATTGACATCTGCACTTTGGTTAGCATTAGCCTGTCGACCCGGGTTAATCTTGGTGGGTCTAACATTTCCGTTGGTTGTGGTGCTTCTTCTACCAAGATTTCATCATCCTTTTCCTGCCTCCATATCTTCTTTCTCATAAATCTACATAGTAGCCTTAGTGATACAGAAGAACGGTCAAAGAGAGGGGAATACGTACTTATATATATATATATATATATATATATATATCAAACACAAGTACATTACTATAGCGATAACCCAAAACCTGATCTTTTTTATTGATTCATTGGATTATGTTTTGAAAATATTTTTGGTTTAAATTTCTTTTAAGTTTCATAAGCCTATGCTCTGATACCAACTTGTAACATCCCCTACGAATGCTATAGCCATCCATAGTTATTGATCCTCGGTGAATAAATACGATAATGTTAGAAATATTGATATAACAGAAACGCATGGATATGGAGAAAATTTAAAATCAACAAACAACTTTCTCATTCCCTTTCAAATATTTCAAATTCATTACATAATCCCAACACGAGAACCACATTAAAAGAAAATATAATTATTACAACATACACTAAGAGTGACATATGAAGATTCCCTTTTGGGTGATCATAGTATATATCTACGTAATTAAATATCTTGGCCTTTACAAGAAAACATAGTGGAAACAAAATAGAAAAGCTCTAAATAGATATCATGCCTCCAACACTTCTTCGGAAGCTTATTCATCTAAAGCAGTACCAGAAAGCATCAACTCTCAAACTACTCAAAATCAATTGAGCACCTGAGAGTTTAACAGGAAAACATAAACTTCGAGTTAGACATAAAACCTCGTATGAATAATAATCTACCATCTCAAACCATTTAAATATCTATGAGACCACACCACATAGTGGAATGGTTTCTCCCTCACTAGTATCGTAAAACTTTATAAAACCATATACTACGCTCCTGCATCCATAATGGTTAAAATATAGCATTTCAAAATAATATGATGACATGCCAACAAGTAAATAAATTCTGGATTACCCATCCCCGATCATGTTTAACTATCTGTCTCAGTTATAGTTCTAGGGTTACTATTAACCTAATAGTTTTCATGGGCTAACTATTAACCTGTTTAACACTTATGGACTCCCTGTTAAGTTTCATAATTTCCAGGGATCACCAAGAACCTATTTACCCCTGCCCATATTTTCATTGTTTCATAGGTTCTCCCAGAACGTATTGGTATCACCAATAACTTCGCTCTTATCCTAATTTTCATGGGTTGACTAGGAATCCAATGAATGCTGTCAATAGCTTAATCCGGATATAGTTTTCATATGTTCACTACAAACCTACTGGCCCCTTCCAATACTCCTTTTAATCATATTTTTCTTGGATTTACTATGAACCTATTGGCATCTTCCAATAACTTTTCCTAAACATAGTTTTCATGGGTTTACTAGGAACCTATCTGTCTGACAACTTCACTAGTTAGGCATCCTACATTATACTCTAGCTGACCTCTTGGATGCAATTTTACTCATTCAGGAGTTAATTCAATTTATATTTACAACTGGGTCAACCTAGCTGGTTATTTTGCCCTTTTTCCTCGAATAACATTTATGGGTCCATTTTAAAGTGAATATGTGTATTAGAAGAAGCAAAAATAATAACACAATAATACTAACACATGTGGTTTAATATCGTTGAAATCAACTTTATATAAAACATGGTTAATCCCTTTAACTTATTATTTTATCAAGGAAAGATTCTTCAAAAACTCCAATTTAAAGGCATTTAAAAGCTCGTTTATAATGTTATGGGTTTTACCTTTAAAAATGAGGATTGGATTCTTTGTCTTGAAAACTAGGATTTTGAAACCTTTAATCTTTACTTTTGAACCATTGGAAAACTTCCTTTCGAACGCATTCAAATCTCTTTTTCAAAACTCCAGGCATTTTCCTTTCGAAACGCTTTAAAACCTTTCTTTCAAAACCTTTTGAGTGTATTAAAGTGAAACAATTCCATTATGGAAGTATATCTTCGAAACCATTTGAAAATACTCCTTTCGAAACCATTGGATTTAATTTCAAACATACCTTATTGGGTCTAAGTGAATACAAGCAAAAGTACCATTTTCGAAACCTTTAATCTTTATATAAAATTGATTGGGGAAAATTGATGGCTTCTGAACCATCCTTTCGAAAGCTCAAAGCATTTAAATTGAACGTCTGAAGGTTAGCTTTAAATCCCAATTTTAAAGCCATTGCCTTCGAAACCCTTGAACCTATTCAAAAGATTTTAGGAAATGGCTTAGTACAATTTTAAAATAAAAGCTACCTATCGAAAGCATTGATGACTCAATGCCTTCAAAAGGCATAAGATTGGCAGCAAGGTCTCGACTAGGTCGAAACCACCCTTTTTGAAAGCATTCATTTATAAAAAAGGAACTCATTCGAAAGATCCACTTAGACAAAGAGGTGGCAACACGTTTGAAAGCAAAGGTTTCGACTTGGTCAAAAACATTCTTTTAAATATAAGGTAGACGCTTATCTTTGGAAAGCAAAATAAAGGTTTTGGCTCCATCGAAAGCAAGTGTTTCGATACCATGTCTTCCGCCTTTCTCCAATCCACTACATACCATCATTGCCGTACCTTGTGTACTGGTTTCAGATTTTGTAGGTTTTGACTTGGTCAAAGCGAAAGTAGTGAGTCTAAAGGTGCTTCTGAAAGAGGCGAAACCCACTTTTCTAGGCAAATACCGATTTAATGCTAATTAAAGCAAATAATTTATATCTAACCTGCCTATTTGTAAACATTTGATTGGTTGCCATAACTTTTCAAATTCCTTACAAAAATAACTACCATATAATTTAGATCTAAACATGGACTAATTTAAAAAATAAGCTATTCCATTAAGCAAAACTAATAAAACAATTAAATCCTTCATCTAAAATAATTTTATTTGCATAGTAAATGACTTAGGAAAAATCCCCAAAAATTACAGAAATTCACTTTCAATGTGTTTCCTAACATATAAAAATTATAGATCCAAATTATTCATGAAATAACCGAAAAAAAATTTAAACCTAATTATTCGCATTTCCACTGGAAATCCATAATAAATTTTTCCATAGCTTGGAAAATTATAAAAATTAAAATCCATCTCTAAAATCATGTTTTACATAATATTAAATTTTCTCATGGCATACAAAACTCATTGTAATCGGTTTTACTCTTAAAACCGTGTAAAATAATTGTCAAATTATTTTGTTTGAATCCAATATGTCCAAATCCAAGCATATCATCAAAGAAAAATCATAATAATAATGGATTTAATCTTAAACCCTAAAAAATGATCATAAAACAAAATAGAGATGATCTAGATTATTATTTACGTTGGTTATGATAAGGACTTTGAGATTTGATTGAGATCAATTCCCCTTGCTTAAATCCTTAACTTTGGTTTAATTTTCTCCTCTTTTCTTTCTTAGCAGTGGCCGACTATTCTTTTCTTTGTTTATGTTTTCATGAAAATGAAAAATGAACGTGAATGGGAAATGAAAAGTGAATATAAAGGTAATAGAAATGTAGGCGAAAATTGCCCTAATACCCCTAATAGATAAGACATTTATAAGCCTAATATGTAATTGAGCATGGCCTTTAATTATTTATTAAATCTCAATACCCTTATCAATTTAATGTTTACATTATTCTATTTAATTTATCTAATTAAATCTCCTGAATAATGTTATTAAAAATCAGGGGTGTTACACCAGGGTTTATGTCTGACTCAAAGTTTATGTTTCACCTTAAACTCTTGGATGCTCAAAATTAATTTGAGTAGATTGAGAGTTAAGGTTTTTTTGGTTTAGTAGGTGGATGAATAAAGCTTCTGAAGATGTGTAGGAGGCAAAGTTACCTATTTAGGAGTTGCTATTTAGTTCTATTTCCTTTGTGATGTATTAAGACTTATATGTCTATTTAGTACTCTGATCATCCAAGGGGGCATCTTCATATGTCGCTCTTGGTATATTTTGTAATAATTATATTTGATCAATACTCGGGAATCGATTATCGGGTTATGTAAATTGAATATGAAATATTTCTTTGAAACGTAATCAAAAAGGTTGTTTTAAATCTGTGATGATTTTATTTCATATTTATACGCTTTTGATATTATAGATACCATTAACATTACCGTATTTTGTCACTGAAAGTTAATACCATGAATGACTGCAGCATCTGTTGCGCTTAGCTTCGGGCCTAAATATATGGGATGTTACAGAGTACTCTACTAAGTTTGATGAGAAATCCAGGCATGGATATGCCACTATTAACACCGTTATCAAAAGAAACGAGAAGCTTATGTGATGGTTGAGGCTGGAGATTGCTAGGGCAACTATGCCACATCTTAGAGATCTATCGAATATAGTAGCGGAGATGGCAATCGAGAACGAAAAAGGCTTTCGACCTTTGAGAAAGAGAAGTCAACGGAGAACCAGAATTCTCAAAATAAGAAGAGGAAGTTCTTTAAGAAAAAGGGAGCTCAAAAAGGTGGAGCGGCCAAAAATCAGAAAGCTGATATAGTTTGTTACAAGTATGACAAGAAGGGGCACTATGCTAATGAGTGTCGATCTGTTGATAGCAATGTGGTTGTAAGGAAAGATAATGTGAATTGCTTTAACTGTGATTGGGTGGGGCATTACAAGAACAAATTTCTAGAAGCAACCAAAGTAGGAAAAGGAAAGGTCTTGGCTTTGGAACAATCATCACATAAGTCAACATCAGCTTAAAAGGGAAATTCTATGATGGAAGAAACACTTTTGATTTATAACATACCAGTACCGAGTTAGCGCATTCATTTATATCTTAGTGTTGGTTAGATAAGTTATGTTCAAAACCATCATATCTTTTTACTTCATTAAGGGCAGCTAATCCAATAGGAGGGTATGCAACTCTTGGGATGAGATGCGACTATCTAGAGTTTGAGTCTCAAGGTTATATTTCTACCTGCAGTTTATATGTATTTGATTTTGCAGGTTTTGAGATTATTTTAGGCATGGATTAGTTGAGAAGATACGATGCCGGGATATTCTATCAGGATAGGAAAATATCATTGAGACACCCTGATAGTAGTGATCGAATAGTATGCTCAGTTGAGAATTCAAGTCTAGAAATTTATGCTTTACCAGGTGCCACAGAAGTGGAAGATGAATTGAATTGGTTTTAATTGCAAGATATTTTGTAGATTTTTTTGAGCCAGTTGTAGGACTACCATCAAAACAAGCTATTGAGTTTTAAATAGATATTGTACTTGGAGCTTAATTCGTAAGTAGACTACATAACTGGATGACACCTACCAAGATGAAGGAGTTAAACGTACGGCTAGTGGACTTCGAAGAAAAGAGTTTTATTTGACCAAGTAGTCCCTTTGAGCAGTGTTCATTGTACTCGTGAAGAAATTGGATGGGCTGTTAAGACCGTGCATTGATTATCAAAAGTTAAATGAGAAGACAATAAAGAATTGATATCCTTTACCGAGAATTAATGATTTGTTCGATCAGTTGAGTGGATCTATAGTATTTTCCTAGTTGGATTTGGCGACAAGGTTCCATTAATTGAGAGTGGTGGAGGAAAGTATTCCATTAATGGCATTTCGAATGGGATATGGTTCATATGAGTGGTTAGTGATGCCATTTGGTTTAATTAATGCACCGGCTTTCATTGTGGATTTGATGAACTAGATATTTTAAGAGCACTTGGATAGTTTCATTTTTGTGTTCATTGTCAACATTTTGAAATATTCCAAGGATAAAAGAGATCATGAGATTCATCTTTGAATAGTGCTTGAATCGTTGAGGAAGCATCAAATTAAAGCGAAGTTTTCTAAGTGCCATTTCTGAAAGAAAGAAGTGAAGTTTCTCGGTCATGTAGTTTCAGAGAAAGGGTTGTCGGTGGATCAAGCTAAGATCGAAACAGTAAATAGTTGGAAAAGACCCGAAATAATGACTGAAATAAGGAGTTTTCTTAGATTGGCTGGCTATTACTGAAGATTCATCATGGATTTACCACGGATAGCAACACCCCTGATTAAACTAACCAGGAAGGTTGTGAAGTTTATTTGGTTTGATAAATTTGATGAAGCATTCTTTAATTCAAAGAATTTGTTAACAAATGTGCCTATGTTTGCAATTCTAGATGAGAATCAGGATTATTGGTGTATACAGATGCATGTGGAATAGGATTAGGAGCTGCGTTGATTTAGAGGGTTAAAGTGATTGCCTACGCTTCTTGACTGCTCAGATTGCATGATGTAAGATGTCTCACTCACGTTTTGTTGTTGGTAGCGCTGATTTTTTCATTGGAAGTATACAGACATATCTTTTGGGTGAAAGATTTGAATTGTACGTGGATCATACGTCTTTAAGATATTTATTCTCTTAAAAAGAGTTGAATATGAGACAACGTTAGTGGCTGTAGTTTTTAGCAACTTATGATTTTGGTATTGGGTATACACTAAGAAAAGGAAATAAAATTGCACATGCACTTTGCTGGAGACATCAGAATGTGTGTTAGCTATATTGGTTGTATGGAAGGATTTAGAGGCGTTGACTACTTGTAGTGTGCAGTTAAGATCGACTGCTAGTTCTAGTGAAATATATCCATGATGTCTTGCTTGGAATTTCGACCAATTTTGATCAAAAGGATTGCTTTTAAGCAAAGAGACGACCTAGTATTAGCCGAAAGGATTAGGAGATTGGAAAGTAGAAACGAGATTGATGATCTAATAGATATAAGTTTTGACCAATGGTTAAGGAAGAAGGGACCATTATGTATTCCAGATGTTGGAAGACTAAGGACGGAAGTTCTTAGGGCATTCATTGATCGAAGTATATGATTCATCCTAGGGGAATCGAGATGTATCAGGACAGGAAGAGTAGTTTCTTCTAGGAAGACATAAAAAGGATATAGGCTTATGGGTAAAGCAATGTGCAAATTTCCCAAAAGTGAAAGCTGACCATCAGAAATCAAGTGGATTGCTTTATCCTTTAGATATACTAGTTAGAAATGGTATTCTATTTTATTGATGGGTTGCTAAGGTCAAACAGGGAAAATGAAAATATTTGGGTCAAAGTGATAGACCGACCAAGAGTGCACATTTCATTCCCGTTAAGTCAACCATGACGACATCTTTATTGCCTAAGTTATTTATGAAGAATATTATTAGTGCATGGGATTCCTAGTAGTTTAGTCAGTGAAAGAGATGCATTGTTTACTAGCGAATTCGGGAAATGTCTATAAGAAGTTTTAGGTACCAAGCTTAAGATAAGTACTGTTTATCACCCTCAGACAGATGTATAGACAGAGAGAGTCGATAAGGTATTCAAGGATTTGTTGAGAGCATGTGTACTAGATTTTGGTGGGTGGCGGGAAGACCATTTGCACTTGGTTGAGTTTTCCTGCAATAATAATTATCAAAGTAGTATAGGAATGGTGCCTTTCAAAGCTTTGTATGGAAGGCCGTGCAATTCACCAGCATGTTTGTTAGAGATCGAAGACATATTGGTCCTTGGCAGGATATGGTGAGAGAAGCCACAAAGAAGATTCAGTTAATTCGGGGTAGGACAAGGGAAGCTCAGTCCAGGAAGAAAAGTTATGCAGATAAAAAGCTTAAAGATTTGGAGTTCTCACTTGGAGATTGTGTTTTCATTAAGGTATCACCGATAAAGGGCATGGTAAAATCCAAAAAATCAAGGAAACCGGTATAGGGATATGTTAGACTATTCCCTATCATAGAGAGGATAGAAAAACTTGCGTACTAAGTAGAGTTACCGAGTAGTTTGGCAGGTGTCCATAATGTGTTTCATGTTTCTCATCTTAGGAAGTATGTGCATGATCCATAAACATCTATTGCTCCGACTACACTGGAAGATTTACTAGTAGAATTGAAACTGAATTTTGTAAGACAACCGATTTGAGTTGTAGTGAGAGATGAGAACAGATTAAGAAATAAGACAGTCAAGTTAACAAAAGTCTAGCGGAATGACAATGAGAAAACTGTACTTGGGAGACAGATGACAGGATTAGGGATACTTATCCTGAGCTATCATGATGGTGTCTTCTATATTTATTGTATATAAACTTAGTAGCTGGTAGGATATACTAGGACGAATGAGCTTTCGGAGACATGCAATTGGCAATCTTGATATGTAGGAGTTCTATTCTAAATCATTGTAGTGTTAAGTTTATCCATACAGATATAATGGCAAGTTATATAATTTCCAACTATTTGACTTTGATCAACCAAGGGGACATATTCATATGTTGCTCTTAGAGTATTTTGTAATAATTATATTTTCTTTGAATGTGGAATTAAAAATTGGATTATGTAATATGAAATCATATTTTGAAATGGAATGTAAAAGATATTTATGAATTGTATTTGGAATTTTTTCTTATTCATATGCTTCTGATTATTAGTATCTTTAATATAGCCACATTTTATCATTGGGAATTAATATCTATGGATGACTGCAGCATTTGTAGCAGTTAGTTTTGGGTCTTAGAATGGGGATGTTACAAGTGCTTTCTTGTATTATATATGTATATTATGCTTACTCTATTGTGCATTACTAGTAAAGCAGAAGCAGGTTGTGAAGGCATATGCTTTGGTTGTTGTCCCGACCTCGTCAAGTGCTTCCTCGATGAAGGAAGTTGGGAAGAGAGCTATTATCCAAGGTAAGCTTTCCATTTATGATGTTCCTATAATTGTCTTATTCGATACTGGGATTAACATTCCTTTATATTTGGTGACAAAGAGGATAGATCGGGATTGAAAACCAAAATACTTGATCGGCCTTTGATTGTGATGAATCATGTTAGAGGCTCCATTAGCCTAAGTGTGGTTTTTCGTGGTTGGTCTTATCGAGTCATGGATGCTCTTTTGTTTGTGATTTCTCGTTAGGTTCGAAATTATATTGAGGATGGACTTGCAATAGATATATAGAGTTATGGTGGATTATGAGAGGCCATTGGTAAATATAAGGATGGATGATAGGCGTAGGTTGGAGATAGGCTGCCTGCCAAATTATTAGGTGATGTCAGTTTTTGGTACTCACTCGAGATCATGCATGACAATTTGTCCTCTGTGCCTATAGCGAGGGAGCATCCCGACATATTTGAGGAGGTGACTGGATTACCACCACATAGAGAGATTGAGTTCCATATAGATTTGATGAAGGATGCTAGTTCGATAGTCATGCCTTTGAGGTGTACGACACCTAGAGAGCAGAAGGAGTTGGAGGTGTAAGTGAATAACCTATTGAAGTGAGGGTTCATTCGTAGAAGCATATTTGAATGGGGCGCACCTATAGTATTCACCACTAAGGCCTATGGCTCTTTGAGGTTATGTGTAGATTACCGTAAGCTGAATAAGGTGACGAAGAAGAACAAGTACCCACTCTATAGATGGCTTGTTCAATCAGCTCCACGATGCTAAGTTGTTCTCTCAGTTGGATCTCACGATAGGTTTCCACCAACAGAGTGTTTCAAAGGAGAGTGTGTCGATCACTATGTTTCGCATGGCATCTAGTTTCTATGAGTGGTTGGTTATGCTGTTCGGTCTAACCAATGTTCTGATATACTTTATTGATCTCATAAACCATGTCTTCATAGATGAGTTGAACAAGTTTTTTCTTATGTTTATGCATGACATTCTGATCGACTCTAGGATATAGGAGGAACACAAGACGCACTAGAAGATTGTACTTGAAGTGTCGAGGATACACAAGTTGGGAGTGAAATTTTAGAAGTATCAGTTCTAAAGGAGGTGTAACACTCGATATTTTTAGTAACATTATTTAGGATATTTAATTAGCTAAATAAAATAAAATAATGTAAAGTGATTAGTGGATATAGATTTGATCATAATCAAGGAAGCCGTGCCATGTTAAATGGAAATCAAAAGGAGACAGCATAAACTAAAGTGTTGGGAAATAAGGGATGGAAAATGGGGAATATGACATACCTATACCCTAAATCCTTAGGAAACCTAACACGCATTCATTTCATCTTTTTAAAGCAAAAATACTCTAATGTCGGCTACCATTTTCAATCTCAAGGGGAAGAAGAAGTAAATCAACATAATCAAGATCAAACCTCACATCCTAATCACAAAGCTAAGGTAAACAACGACTACATCTCTCTTTTCTATATATTTTTGGTTTTAACGTGAAAGCCTAATTTATCTTACATGATTTAGCCATGTTTCAGAAGAGAAAAATGTTTATATATAATTATTGATGATTTATGCATATTTATATTAGTTTTTATGACTTGTTTGATACGAAAACCCAATTTAATGACATCCAAATGCCTTGCGATTTTCGATATATACCAAAAATGATATTCTAGAGATGATTTCAATCTTCATAATATTCTGAATTAATGTTGATTTTATATTAATTTTATAGTGAAGAAAATGATTTATTGGGTTATAAATTATTTACGGGTAAAATTATTATTTATTTGGGTCTGAATTTTTTATATGTTTGTAAACATATAAAAAGTGATTTTTTAGAATTTTTATAGAATTTTCCCAAGTGTTTTGATGAATTTATAAAATTATTTAAGGTATGAGACTTAAATGTTTTATATATTTAATCAAGGAGAAGTGGCATTTTGCAAAGGATTTAAAATAATTAACTTCGAAATTTTGGCGGTACTTTTAGAAAAGAAAAATTAGCAACCAATAAGAGTTTGACAAACAAAGCAGGCTAGTTAAAAAGTTTACTTAAAAAGGTTTAAAATCAGAAATTCATGCTAAAAGCATGTTTCGCCTATTTTGGTTTTGTCCAGGTAGCTTTCAACTAAGACCCTCCGCCTCCTTCCACAAACCAATGAACATGGTACCAATATCTTGGTACATGGTAAATTGGACAAAGGCGGAAGGTAAGAGACGAAATCAAGGGGTTCCAAAAGGATAGAAGCACCTTTTTGTTTTAAAAGAAAAGAGTGCCTCCTTGCTTTCGATTATGTAGCTTTCGCCTATGTAGCTTTCGACTAAGTCAATTGATTTAAAGAAATGTTTTAAGGTTGCGCCTTTGTTTTAATAATATCTTCCAACTATGTCGAAGCCTTTACTGTCACCTTTCACCTTTCCAAACAGAGCTTTCGAAGAGGTTGTTTTGTTTTATAAAAACTCTACCGCTTCTCCTATGCTTTCAAAAGGGATGGTTTCGACACTATCACTTCCCTACGTAAGTTATAGCTTTCGAATGGGGTATGCTTTCGAGCCTATTGCCTGTGACCCTTAGTGATTTTTAATGAATAACCCAAAGTTTTCGACTAGTTCAGTATTGAATGATTTCGAAAGGTGTTTTCCACATGTTTCAAAACTGAACCCAAATGCTTTTGAAGGGTTTAAGGTTTCGATGCCTTTGAAGGGTTTTAAAGAAAGGTTTTGAAGGGGTGGTTCCCTTTTGTTTTCGAAAGGCTTTGAAAGAATGGTTTCGAAAGGTCTATAGGGAAAGTTTTTCCAATGGTTTTGAATGGTTCAAAGGAAAGGTTTTTCCTATGATTTCGAAAGCAATGTTTAATGGTTTTCAAGAAGGATGTCTAAGGTTTTAAGATTTTGAAGGAAAAGAAATTTTAATGGTTTCTAAAGGTTTACATGAATGGTTTCTAAAGGAATATTTGGCATTTCGGCCTAAATGAAGGAAAGTGTTTTACATGGTTTGGAAAGTGGCACTTTCAATAGGATCGAAAGGGGTACTTTCAAATGTTTAAAGGTTTTCATCAACAAAGATTTGAGTAAATTATATATACAACATGACAAGGTAATTTTTTGTAAAGCATAGAGTGTAAATGTTTTCCTTGTTTAAGTTTGGTTTAAAAGGTTTTAAATCAATTTCGGATGAAAAGGTTTTCAAAAAATTATGGGAAGGTATCCCTAAGTAAATGACTCAGATATTAGAATACCAGGTGAGGCTGGTATTGAGTCGCACCATATACATTAGCTATTGGCCCCAGCTAATTTAGTCTAAAATCCTAGTGTGTAGGGCTTTGTCATGGGTAAGACTAAAATTATAATTACACATAAAAGGTAATATATGATTGTATAAAGATAGGTTATTGGTGAGCCCGCAAAACCATTAGGATCATGTGACCTTAGGAGAGGTTAGGTTAGGAACAGACCATCCAAAAGAGAAATATTTAACAGATAGTTAAGGACAGACCGTCTAGAAGAAGAGTGTCTAACAGATGCTAGATTATTTTGTTATATTATCTGGTAGGCCCGAGTCAGCCAAAGGTTAATAGTAAGCCAAACAAAACTATAATGTTTGGACAGATGGTCCAATTGTTACCTGATATGTATGTTTACATAATGATGCTTTACATTTTTAACCAGTTTTGGTTGTATGATAATGGTTTGCAAAAGATATGTTTTAAAAGGATATTAGTGAGGGGAAACCCGATTTGCTAAGCAGCACGGTCTCACCTAATAGAAATTAACCGAGTTGTATAGTATTTTTCACACTAGGCTTTATGTTTGGCTCGAATTTTATGTTTCCCCCTTAAACTCTCGGGTGCTCAAAATTGATTTGAGTAGTTTGAGGGTTAAGGTTCTTTCAAGTTTTTAGTAGGATGACAAATAAAGCCACCGGAGGCGAGAAGGAGGCTAACAAATATCTATTTAGGAGTTGTAGTTATTTGTTTTGTTATTTATTTCCATTTTGTATGTATTAAGTCAATTATGACTATATGATCTAATCATCCAAGGTGGCATCTTCATATGTCGCTTTTGGCATGTTTTGTAATAAGTATATTTTATCATTGCCCGGGAAACATTATGGGATTATGTAATCTAAATATGGAAGATCTGTTTTGAAATGTAATGGAAAAATGTTGTTTGGAAATATGTGATTTGTTTCATATTCAAGTGCTTCTAATATTATAGATACCATTAACATAGCCGTATTTAGTCGTCGAAAGTTAATACTATAGATGACTACAGCATTTGTAGCGCTTAGCTTTGAGCCTTTAGATAGGGGATGTTACAACTTAGTATTAGAGCATAAGTTTATGAAATACTTTAATTAAAAATGATTTTTGAAAACGTATTCCTTATAAATTAAAGTTAAGATCGCGGTATGGGATAATGTTATAGTAGCGTACTTGTATTTGCTATATATAAGAATACGCCTTATCTCTAGACTCCTATCTTTGTTAGGCTATTCTTCTATATCTCACGAGGTTTGAATACAGATATGGGCGGAAGAAGAGGCAGAGTTAATTTAGGAGGAGACATCACCACCACAAATGGAAATGCCCAACTGAATGTTAGAAGAAGTCAAGGTTTGGCTCGGGCTGAGAATATTGGTGTTGGGATCCCACAAGGGATATGGGAGCCATGCATCAGTTTTTCGTAAACATGATGCAAGCTGGGATCGCAGCTTGAGTTATTAGAGGAAATGCTTTGGGAGGAGTTCAAGAAGCTCCAGTAGTCAATCAGTATGCTAACTTGAGTAGAGACTATGCTAGGCTTAGGGGAAGCCATTTATTGGGACTAAAAAATGCTATCAAAGTAGAAAACCGGCTGTTACACTGTAAAAGGATTTTTGCTAACCTAAGGGTCAATAATGAGCAGAGAAGGAGACTTGCTTCAAGACAACTTCAAGGAGCTGCTCTATTTTGGTGGAATACTGTAAATATTGGTGTGGATCAAAACACTATGACATGGGCAAGTTTAGGAGGAGGTTTCAAGAAAGATTCAAGTCAGTAATGACACAGTTTGTGTTGGTTAGAAAGTTTGCTGAGCTTGAGCAAGGAGAAAAGTTAGTTCTGGAGTATGCCAGCAGGTTTGAAGAATTGGCTAGATATGAGTATGCCATTGTTGACATAATGCTGAAAAGAAACAAAAAGTTTATTAGAGGATTGAAGCCAGAGTTGGCTAAGGCCACCTTACGACACATCAGGTATCCATGTGATGTGGTAGTAGAAATGGAATTGCGATATGAGGAGATGTTAGCTTGTTTGGAGAAGAATAAGGAGAAGGAGGTCCAAGTTGGACAGGGCCAAAACAGAAATTTTTTCCACAAGAAGAATGCTCAAAAAAGAGGAGCAGCAAAGAAAGGGAAGAAGTGGTCTGCTATAAGTCTGATAAGAACGACCATTATGCTCATGAGTGCCGGATAAGCAAAGGAAATAAGACTACTAAGAAGAAAGGAATTAGATGTTTTAACTGTCAACAAATTAGGGACTGCAACAACCGTTGCAAAGAGTTAGCTAAAGGAGAGAAAGGCCAAGTATTTGCATTGGAACCTGCTACTTCAAAGCTGATAGTGAAGGAGAAAGGAAAAGTTGTTTTAGGAGGCATACTTTAGATTCATGGTATGTCTTTTAGCATTTTATTTGATACTAGTACATCATATTCCCTTATATCTCGACATCTGGTAGATAAACTTAACCTAGAACCCACATAATTAGTTAATTCCTTAAGAGTAGCAAATCCAATAGGATAATGCAATGCTTGGGATGAAGTGTGACCACTTAGAGTATGACTTCCTATGTTACACCTTCGTTTGCAGTTTGCATATATTTATCTTTGTAGCGTTCTTGATTATTCTGGGAAGGATTGGTTAAATGAATATGACACTACGATATTTTGCCATGATAGAAAATATAGCTTAGACATCCTAATTGTAGTGATCAGATAGATTATATCGTAGAAAACCGCAGTTTTGAGGTGAATGCTTTGTTGGGTGTTATGGAACAGGAAGATGAGTTGAATTGCATTTTTGTAGTAAGAGAATTTACAGATGTTTTTGAGATTGGCTTACCACCGAAACGGGCCATTGAGTTTCAGATAGATTTGGTACCAGGGGTAGAAGTGGTGAGTAGGCCGCCAAGAAGAATGACATCTACAGAGATGAAGGAGTTAAAGGCTGGGTTGGTGGATTTGGAAGGTAAAAGTTTTACCAAACCAAGTAGTTCACCCTGGGGAGCAGCAGTAGTATTTGCTAAGAAGATGGATGGATTGTGAAGGCTATGTATCGATTATCGTTGGCTGAATGAGAAAATGATAACGAATCGATACCCATTGCCTAGGAATAATGATTTGTTCGACCAGTTCAGTGGGGCCAAGATATTCTCTCAGTTGGATCTAGAAATGGGATTTCATCAACATAGAGTGGCAGAAGGTATTATACCTTTGACGACATTTAGAATGAGGTATAAGTCATACGAATGGTTAGCTATGAAGTTCTGACTCACTAATGCGCCGACATTCTTTGTGAATTTTATGAACCGAATCTTCGAAGAGCACTTGGATAGGTCGTGTTGGTTTTTATAGATGATATTCTGATATACTCTAAGGATGAGAAGGAGCATGAAGTTCATCTTAGGGTTATGCTTAAGACGTTGAGGCAACATCAGCTAAAGGAAATTTTTTTAAAGTGCCATTTTTGGAAGAAAAAAGTAAAGTTTCTTGGTCATGTGGTTTCGGAGAAAGGATTATCAGTTGATCTAGAAAAGACCGAAGCTGTTATTAATTGGAAGAGACCAGAAACGGTAACTAAGATAAGAAGTTTCCTTGAGTTGGCTAGGTATTATGACAGGTTTATAAAGGATTTCTCACGGTGCCGATGACCAAGCTAACATGGAAGGATGTAAAGTTTGTATGGACCGATATGTGTGGGGAAGCATTCCAGAGCTTGAAGCACTTGTTGACCCATGCACCTGTATTGGTGGTTCTAGAGTGGAATCAAGATTTAGTTGTGTATACTGATGCGTGTGGTACTAGGTTGGGACCTGTACTAATGTAGAGGGGTACAGTGATTGCCTATGCTTTTAGACAGCTTAGACTGCGTGAAGTTAAGTATACGACGCATGACTTAGAGTTAGTTGTAATTGTATTTGCATTGAAGGTGTGGAAGCATTACCTTTTGGTAGAAACGTTTGAGTTTTATACCAAGCATAAGTCGTTGAAGTAATTGCTCTCTTAGAAGGAGCTGAACATGAGACAGCAAAGGTGGTTAGAGTTTGTAGCTGCTTATGAATTCGGAATAAAGTACACACCAGGGAAAGGGAACTAGGTTGCTGATGCACTTAGTAGGAAGCATCAAAATGTATTGTTAGCCATGATAACAGAATGGAAGGACGTAGAAGTCTTGACAGCTTCAAAGTACAGTGTAGATCCGAGGCGGGGTCTAGTTGGGGATCTACTATATAATCTTGTTTGGAAGTTTGACTGGTATACATTGAGAAGATCTCTTCTAAACACGTAGAGGATCCAGTGTTAGCTGAAAGAATCAGGAAATTGAAAAGATGGAATGGAGAGCGATGACTTGAAAGATTTCAGCCTTGACAAAAATGGATGGTTAAGAAAAAAGGGTAGATTATTTGTTCCAAATGTAGGAGACATAAGAAAAGAAGTTTTGGACACATGTTTTAAAATTGAACCCAAATTCTTCGAAGAGTTTAAGGTTTCGATGCCGTTGAAGGGTTTTAAAGAAAGGTTTCGAAGGGGTGGTTCACCTATGTTTTCGAAAGGCTTTGAAGGAATGGTTTCAAAGGGGTGGTTCCCCAATGGTTTCGAATGGTCTAAAGGAAAGTTTTTTTCCAATGGTTTTGATTGGTTTAAATGAAAGGTATATCTTATGGTTTCGAAAGGCAATGTTTAATGGTTTTAAAGAGGGATGTCTAAGGTTTTTAGCTTTCGAAGGAACAGAAATTTTAACGGTCTCAAAGGTTTTATATGAAGGGTTTCGAAAGGAAGATTTGGCCTTTCGGCCTAAATGAAAGAAAGGGATTTACAAGGTTTGGAAAGGGGTACTTTCAATAGGATCGAAATGGGCACTTTCAAATGTTTAAAGGTTTTCATCAACAAAGATGTAAAGTATATATATAATATGGCAAGGTAATTTTGTGTAAAGCATAGAGTATAAATGCTTTCCTTGTATAAGTTTGGTTTACAAGGTTTAAATTAATTTCAGATGATAAGGTTTCAAGGAAAATTATGGAAAGGTATCGCTAAGTAAATGACTCAAATATTAGAATTCCGGATGGGATTGGTATTGGTCGTGCCCTATGCATTAGCTATTAGCCCCTTCAAATTTAGTCCAAAACCAAATGTGCAGGGCTTTGTAATAGGTAAGATTAAAATTATGATTATACACAAAAGGGAATATATGATTGTATACAGATAGGTGGTGAGCCTGTAAAACCAATAGTATCAGGTGACTCTGGAAGAGTTTAAGTTAGGGGCAGACCATCCAAAAGAGAATTATTTAACAGATAGTTAAGGATAGACCGACCAGAAGAAGAGTGTCCAACAGATGTTAGATTATTCTGTTATATTGTTTGGTAGGCCTGAGTCAGCCAAAGGTTGTTAGTAAGCAAAAAAAAACTATTGTTTTTGGACAGATAGTCCGTTTGTTACCTGATATGTATGTTTATATAATGATGCTTTACAGTTTTATGCAATTTTGGTGGCAGGATAAAGGTTTGAAAAGGATATCTTTTAAAAGGATATTAGTGAGGGGAAACCCATTCCGCTAAGCAGTGCGGTCTTACTTAATATCAACTAACCGAGATGTATAGCATTATTTACCAGGCTTTATGTTTGATTCGAAGTTTATGTTTTCCTCTTAAACTCTCGGGTGCTCAAAATTGATTTGAGTAGACTGAGAGTTGAAGTTCTTTCAGGTTTTTAGTAGGATGACGAATAAAGCTACCAAAGGCGAGCGGGAGGCTAATGGATAGCTAGTTAGGAGCTGTAGTTCTTTGTTTTGTTATTTATTTCTACTGTGTATGTATTAAGTCAATTATGACTCTGATCATCCAAGAGGGCATCTTCATATATTACTCTTGGCGTATTTTGTAATAAGTATATTTTATCATTGGTTGAGAAATGCTATGGGATTGTGTATTATGAATATGGTACACTTATTTTGAAATGTAATGGAAAAATGTTGTTTGGAAATCCATGATTTGTTTCATATTCAAGTGCTTCTGATATTATAGATACCATTAACATAGCTGTATGTAGTCACCGAAAGTTTATATTATAGATGAATGCAGCATCTGTAGCGCTTAGCTTTGGGCCTCAATATAAGGGATGTTACAGGAGGAAAATGAGTTTCTTTGGTAATGTCATCTCTATGCAGGGCCTTGTAGTAGATCTTGCCAAGGTGGCAGTGGTTCACGATTGAAACCAATCCAAGAATGCTATTGATGTAAGAAGCTTCCTAGGATTGGCAGGATGTTATAGACATTTTATCAAGGACTTCTCAAAAGTAGCAGTATCGTTGACTAATTTAACGAAAAAGAATTAGACTTTCATTTGGGACGCAAAGTGTGAGCACATGTTTGTAAGTCCGAACTGGTATTTACCATTCCGAGCGGGAATGAGGAGCTGATAGTATACACAGACGCATGTGGTACTAGATTGGGTGCGGTGTTGATGTAAAGGGGAATTTTTGTCACTTATGCTAGTCGATAATTGAAAACACATCAGAAGATGTATTCAACTCATAATTTGGATTTGGTGGTGATAGTATTTGCTTTGGTGATTTGGGGCTGCATACTAGAAGAAAGGTTCGACCTGTTCATGCCCAAAAATCCTTAAAGTACCTTTTATCCCAGACCGATCCCAACCTTCGCCTGTAGTGATAGGTTAAATTATTAGCCTCCTATGACTTTAATATTTTCTATACTCAGAAATGCAATCATTGATACATTGAGTAGAAAACATGCCAGTTTAGGAGCGATGTTCTTAGAATGGAAGCAGTTAGAGTATATTGCTAGATCTCACTTTGGACCTCATTACGAATTAGAGCCAAAGTTGTTAGCGAGTTTGACGATCAGACCTACTTTGATTGAGCGGATCGGTACTAGTCGTAGGTCAGATGCTAGACTAGCAGGGATCATGGAAAAATAGAAGGTCGAGTAGGGTCTAAAGATATGAAGCAGTGTGGATTCGACCGAGAAGGTTGGCTTCATAAGGATGTTAGATTATTTATTCTCGATGTTGAAGAACTATATTAAGGGGTGCTATGGAAGTGCTACCACTCTAGCTTGATTATACATCCCAATGGCAATAAGATGTACCATGATATGAAGCAAACCCATTATTGAGAAGGGATGAAGAAGAACGTGGGACATTTATATTAAAGTGTATAAGAACTACCAATTGGTGAAGGCAGAGTAGAAAAAGCCACATGGATTACTATAACCACTTGAGGTTCCCGGGCGGAAATGGAAGCAAGTATCGATTCATACCAGTTAAGTCTAGTAGAATGACATCCATACGCTTCCATGGTGTGCCGAAGAGTATTGTGAGTGACCGAGCCCTTTTATTCACTAGTGAATTTTGAAAAAGCGTACAAGAGGCGTTGGGGACCGAGCTGCATCTTAGCACAATTTTTCACCCAAAAACCGATGGAAAAACCGAGAGTGTGACATGGGCAGTTTAGGAGGAGGTTCCAAGAAAGATTCAAGTCAGTAATGACTTAGTCTGTGTTGGTGAGAAAGTTTACTAAGCTTGAGCAAGGAGAAAAGTCAGTTCTAGAGTATGCCAGCAGGTTTAAAGAATTGGCTAGATATGAGTATGCCATTGTTGACATAATGCTGAAAAGAAACAAAAAGTTTATTAGAGGATTGAAGCCAGACTTGGCTAAGGCCACCTTACGAAACATCAGGTATCCATGTGATGTGGTAGTAGAAATGGTGTTGAGATATGAGGAGATGTTAGCTTGTTTGGAGAAGAAAAAGGAGAACGAGGTCCAAGTTGGACAGGGCCAAAACAGAAATTTTTTCCACAAGAAGAATGCTAAAAAAAAAGGAGCAGCAAAGAAAGGGAAGTCTGAAGTGGTCTGCTATAGTCTGATAAGAACGGCCATTATGCTCATGAGCGCTGGATAAGCAAAGTAAATAAGACTACTAAGAAGAAAGGAATTAGATGTTTTAACTGTGAACAAATTAGGCACTGCAACAACCGGTGCAAAGAGTTAGCTAAAGGAGAGAAAGGCCAAGTATTTGCATTGGAACCTGCTACTTCAAAACTGATAGTGCAGGAGAAAGGAAAAGTTGTTTTAGGAGGTATACTTCAGATTCATGGTATGTCTTTTGGCATTTTATTTGATACTAGTACATCATATTCCCTTATATCTCGACGTTTGGTAGATAAACTTAACCTAGAACCCACGTATTTAGTTACTTCCTTAAGAGTAGCAAATCCAATAGGATAAGGCAATGCTTGGGATGAAGTGTGACCACTTAGAGTATGACTTGCTATGTTAGACCTTCATTTGCGGTTTGCATATATTTGTCTTTGTAGCGTTCATGATTATTCTAGGAAGGATTGGTTAAATGAATATGACCCTACGATATTTTGCCATGATAGAAAATATAGCTTAGACAACCTAATTGTAGTGATCAGATCGATTATATCGTAGAAAACCGCAGTTTTGAGTTGAATGCTTTGTTGGGTGTTATGGAACAGGAAGATGAGTTGAATTTGGTTTTTATAGTAAGAGAATTCACAGATGTTTTTGAGATTGGCTTACCACCGAAACGAGCCATTGAGTTTCAGATAGATTTGGTACCAGGGGTAGAAGTGGTGAGTAGGCCGCCAAGAAGAATGACATCTATAGAGATGAAGGAGTTAAAGGCTGGGTTGGTGGATTTGGAAGGTAAAAGTTTTATCAGACCAAGTAGTTCACCCTGGGGAGCAGCAGTAGTATTTGCTAAGAAGATGGATCGATTGTTAGGGCTATGTATCGAATATCGTTGGTTGAATGAGAAAATGATAACGAATCGATACCCATTGCCTAGGAATAATGATTTGTTCGACCAGTTCAGTGGGGCTTAGATATTCTCTCAGTTGGATCTGGCAATTGGATTTCATGAACATAGAGTGGCAGAAGGTATTATACCTTTGACGACATTTAGAATGAGGTATAAGTCATACAAATGGTTAGTTATGAAGTTTTGACTCACTAATGCGCCGACATTCTTTATGAATTTTATGAACCGAATCTTCGAAGAGCACTTGGATAGGTCGTGTTGGTTTTTATAAATGATATTCTGATATACTCTAAGGATGAGAAGGAGCACGAAGTTCATCTTAGGGTTATGCTTGAGACGTTTAGACAGCTTAGACCGCGTGAAGTTAAGTGTACGGCGCATGATTTAGAGTTAGTTGTAGTTGTATTTGCATTGAAGGTGTGGAAGCATTACCTTTTGGTAGAAATGTTCGAGTTTTATACCAAGCATAGTCGTTGAAGTAATTGCTCTCTTAGAAGGAGCTGAAAATGAGACAACAAAGGTGGTTAGAGTTTGTAGCTGCTTTTGAATTCGGAATAAAGTACACACTAGGGAAAGGGAACTAGGTTGCAGATGCACTTTGTAGGAAGCATCAAAATGTAGTGTTAGCCATGATAACAGAATGGAAGGACATAGAAGCCTTGACAGCTTCAAAGTACAGTGTAGATCCAAGGCGGGGTCTAGTTGGAGATCTACTATATAATCTTGTTTATATGTTTGACTGGTATACATTGAGAAGATCTCTTCTAAACACGAAGAAGATCCAGTGTTAGCTGAAAGAATCAGCAAATTAAAAAGATGGAATGGAGAGCGATGACTTGAAAGATTTCAGCCTTGACAAAAATGGATGGTTAAGAAAAAAGGATAGATTATTTGTTCCAAATGTAGGAGACATAGGAAAAGAAGTTTTGGAGACATGTTTTAAAATTGAACCCAAATTCTTCGAAGAGTTTAAGGTTTCGATGCAGTTGAAGGGCTTTAAAGAAAGGTTTCGAAGGGGTGGTTCACCTATGTTTTCGAAAGGCTTTGAAAGAATGGTTTCAAAGGGGTGATTCCCCAATGGTTTCGAATGGTCTAAAGGAAAGTTTTTTCCAATGGTTTTGAATGGTTTAAAGGAAAGGTATATCTTATGGTTTCGAAAGGCAATGTTTAATGGTTTTAAAGAGGGATGTCTAAGGTTTTTAGCTTTCGAAGGAAAAGAAATTTTAACGGTCTCAAAAGGTTTATATGAACGGTTTCGAAAGGAAGATTTGGCCTTTCGGCCTAAATGAAAGAAAGGGATTTACATGGTTTGGAAAGGGGTAATTTCAATAGGATCGAAATGGGTACTTTCAAATGTTTAAAGGTTTTCATCAACAAAGATTTGAGTAAAGTATATATATAATATGGCAAGGTAATTTTGTGCAAAGTATAGAGTATAAATGCTTTCCTTGTTTAAGTTTGGTTTAAAAGGTTTTAAATTAATTTTAGATGAAAAAGGTTTTCAAGGAAAATTATGGAAAGGTATCACTAAGTAAATGACTCAAATATTAGAATACCGGATGGGATTGGTATTGGTCGTTGTAACGACCCGAAAATTTCGAACCCGAAAATTCCAGATAGTTAGGAAATAAAGAAAAGAGATAGAAGAAAAAGAAGAATAGAAACACCAACATCTCAAATTCGCAGCGGATAAAATATAATAACAAATAATAACAGTTATGGAAAGGAAAATTGTACTTGTAAAATTTCACTTTAATACACTAGAGTTACACAAATATACAAACACTGGACAGATACAACCATGTCCCAGATAACTATAATATATCTAAGCGGATACACTCCATATGTTTCTGCCATCCAGCTCGCATCCTGAGCTCCAGAACGTTCTTACCTGAAAATCTGTAATACTCGGTCTGACCCGAGCATTACATCAAAGTAACACTCGGGTCAGGCTGGAAACCAGCGTGAGTAAACCCATCTAATCATGGAATACAAAGCATACAACTTATATAAAACCCGGGGTAACTCGAATCAATTTACAACTTCAAAATTCGTTATAGGCATCATTTTTTTTCACACATCAATTTCTAAGTACCAAAACTTAGATTAAATGGTCCAATTCACTTAAATCATATCTTTCCAGCCTATTGATTTCACATACCAATCTATAAAGAATCGAAGTGGTTTCGGATATTCACTAATACCCGACTCCGGTCTCTTCGAATCCAATGACATCTTAACCCAAGTTATTCAAGTGAATAAATTTTAAATACTGGATGTCACTTTTACACGCAATTCATCATAGATAACCACATTATCTCTGTTCAACCCAACATATCATATTACAAAAACATTTCATTTCATAAAGCATCACAATCACATATCAGGGATAACAAATAATCCAAGGCATTCAAATATCATTCATAAGCAAGTTGGAACATTCCCAAAATTAATTTAATTTATCTCTAATTAAATTAATTATGAATCTTTAATCACTTAGATTACCTTTACTTAACCATTAATTAAATTACAAATCAATTAATTAATCATCTTTTAATCATCCATCTTAATTAATCATCCTAGATTAATTATTTTAAATTACGATAAGTAATTAACAATGATTTGTTACAATTATCCTTAATTAATTTAATTATCCTATAATTACTTACATTGATTAATTATCCCTTAATTAATCACACTTCATTAATTAGCTAACCCTTGATAAATTTCCTTAATCTATCAATCCTTAATTAATTACACTAATTAATTAATTCTTAGTTACTTTCCTTAAGAAATTTACATTAAATTAATTACTTCCATCAAGTAATTACCCCATTGGTTAACTATTCCCAATAATTAACCTTTAATTTTATTAATTAATTATCCTCTAATTAATAATTAGATTAATTAACCCTTAATAACTAATCCTTAATTACTTACATTAACTAATTATCATTTAAGCAATAATCAAAACTCTAATCAATTAATTCATAATTAATTAAATTCCTTGAAAATCATTAATTCATTAAATAAATTAGTTACTCTTAAATTCTTTATTATTTTAATTAGTCCTTAATCATCCAAGGATTTAATTAATCATAAGATAAACCATTTATCCTATAATTATCTTACTCGATTAAACCATTTAATTAGAGTTTTAAAATAACTTAAGACTTTTAACTTAACAAATTTAAGTGAAACAAAATACAATATCCTTAAACAATCATTTAAGACATTTATACTATAAAGGAATAAATTTTAAGAAAGGGTTCAAAACTAGATTCAGTTTTGAATTTATAAACTTATTTAATTTTTAAACTTGAAATTTGAACAAGATTTACTTCGGTTGAAACTCGAATAATATCGATCCTTTACCCGAGTCTGTTGTTTCCTTCTATTATTCTATTATCAATTTAAAACTTGGACTAATTTGAACTGGAAACGTGGTACCCAAACTCACCGTTTAACCCGAAATGATTTGGAGCTCTATCCCAATTCACTCGTGAACTACATCGTGCAAAACAGCATTCCACTCGAAGATCAACCCTTCTTCCTCAATGGCCCAGAACATCAAGCTTCCACTGATACAAGTAATCTTGCGTGCACGTGCACGCCGCCGACACTTTCGTGAAGTCAACACGGACCTTCTCGTTCATCCCAACTACCCAACTTCGCATTAGAAAATCCTAAACGAAATCGAGCAATTTGAACATTCCATATCCCAAACCACCTCGATAAAAGATGCTCACCACGACGATCAAGACGACCGGAGTCCACGTCGCTCTGATTCCAGCCTCGCCATTGACCCCCTCAACTACCCCATCGCTCACGATCGAACTCGATGCTACATTATAGCCGAGATCATCACGCCATTCCACTTGACAGAACCCAATCCAAAACCCTAGTTCGTCTCGTACTGGACCCCACGACCATCAGTAAAACTCCTAACTATTTTTCCTACGACCGTGGTTCGTCCACCTATCTCCTGCCTCAAATCCGATTTTTTCGAGCTTCGAGATCGTCGGAGATCGAAGATAAACCCAATTATGATCATCTCAAAATTCCTCATTATCCACTAACTTAAAAATTATGATATAATTATCATAATTCATGAATTTACAACACAACTCAGATTACATATCCAATATAATAAATTTAGACATATAAATTTTCTGTTTTTATATAATTTTGCTGCATTTTCTTATTTTCACATCTTTTATTTGATATTTCCTACTGAAAATTCTTTTTAAAAATGCAATCGCATTACCTTGATCAATCTTCTTTTTAAAATTCTTGCTTAATATTGTCGGTATAAAGAGAAATTAGGATTTAAAACTAAATTTATAAGCCTGTGACAAGTAACAGAGGTTTACAAACATATATATAGGCATACTTGTTCTATAACTGTAGATCTTTCTATATGTAGACATATCTTCATCATTCAAATAGATTTCCACAGGTTATGTTAATGATAAATCACTAGCATCATTATTAACAGGCTTAAGCATTAACAATAGGAGCAGTTTACTCACTGGTTTATAAAGAAGAGACAGTCTCCTGCTTTTAGTCCGGAAATTTTTGATTAATGAAATGAATAGCCTGTTGTTGATTTCATTTGATTCTGAAGTTAATCTTTCTATTTGAGTTGAAATCTTGTTTGCTGAAGCCTTAAATTCTTGCATAACTTAGTTCAGGTTTGAAATATTATTGGTGTTAGCATGATTTTCCTCTTTAGTTTTTGAAAATAGAAGAAGAAGGAAAAAGATTTCAAGAGAGGAAAATGATCAGCCTGAATTATAAAATATTTTAATAAATTTTCAAATAAAAGATATCATTGCCACTTGTTGATTCAAATCATCCGTATGTGACAAATGCATTTCTCATACATTCCTTAATTGACAAGTGTTTTAAACTTGTTTAATATATTAATTTCTTGTTTTTAATGACTTACATATGTTAATTTGTGTTTCGTTTTTTTTTCAAAATCTTAACACTTGTCTTTTATATGAGAATTTTATTATATAATGCATTTATCTTTTATATTATATTTATGTTTTTTTTTATATATTTAGATCCAATTTCATTTTAAGATAACTATCATTTAGATTTCAAATTTAAATCCAAATTCAAATTCAATTTAAAATCAACACAAAAACACCTACAAATTAAATTTGAAATAATAAATCTATTTATCTCTATGTATAAACAACCATTATTATTTGTTTTGAAATAATTAACAATTTTACTAAATTTAAATAATTTATAGAAGAAATTATTACATTTGAATTTGCTTGAAATTTTCTAGGATATCACATTCCTCCCCCCTTAGAATCTTTTCGTCCTCGAAAAGGATTGAAGCCAGAATTTATTTAAAATGCTATTTATCATAAAATTATTCTTTGATCATTTTTAAAACACCTTTAAAATCCATATAATATTATAAAATAGTTTTATAAAAATACTTTTTATAAATCAATGTTTCATCAAGTCCATCCTTGTTCTCATAGAAATTCGGTCATACGTTGATCATGCGTACGACTGAAAATTTATAAGTACTTGATAAACCCGTTTCCAACACTCAGTGAAAATACATGAAAAATAATTTGTTGAAAATATAGAAAACATTTTTAAAAATAAAGGAAATATCTTTGGTGAGAATTCTCTGGAAATCATCACCCCCATCCATGGTTGCAGTTACATCCTGGGTTACGTTGCCATTCAGCAAAAGTCCATGTAATTGTAAGCACTCCGCGCCCCTCGATTATGCGATGGAACCCACAACAGATCGCATTACATTCCAGGGTTACGTTGCCATCGCAGCAAAAGTCCATGTAACTGTAGGCATCAGCGCCCTCGATTTTCGCTGCCAAAATGAAGCTCCTCCACTCCCACATAGGTCTCAGTCTACCGATGTAAAATCAAAAGGTAGACTGTTGGCTCTCATCAGTACACACGGCTTTCGCTATGTTACCATAGGTCGTAGTCTACCGATATAAAATCAAACATAGACCGTTGGCTCTCAACGGCACACATGACTTTCGCTATGGTACACACTACTCATAATCCTCAAGAACTAGTTTTGTCCGGACTCCTCACAGGATCAACTTTAGAACCCCCCCTTGGGGTTCAACGCAGTACCACCCTGTTGTACTCCTGAGAAGTTCATCTCAAAGGAGCGCCTTTTTCTCCAAAGCCATTTTCAAAACACTTTATACTATACACATATAGTGTCTTCCAAATCATACACCTAGTATGAATCCCATATAAATCTCCTTTCTCAAAATCGATTATCCCAAAATCGATAATTCTCAACTAGGCTTTCCAAATTTCCAAAAATGATTTTTCTCCAAAAATCAAAAGCCTTTCCAAATCCAAAGGTTCCCAAAACCTTTTCAAAATCATTCTCACAAGATCCTTTACAAGTACACACACACACACACACACACACACATATATATAACTTTAAAAATCTTTGGATCACTTCGAACTTGTACAAATTTCTTTTTTTTCATACTTCAAATATTTTCAAAAATCCTTTCCTTCCGGCAAAAGATTCAACAAGGGCGGATTTGTCTTACATAACAAAGATATATATCTTTGTTTATTCAAATCAAATATTCAAATTTGATTACTCTATAAAGCCACTTACCAAATTACTTACTTCCATAAAGTAAATTCTTACCATAGAAATATTCAATTTCCACTTTATTTCATCATATATTTCACAAAATATACCTTTCATTTCAAAAACCATTTCACATTTCTTATCCACAAATTTTCAGTATCAATTTCATTCAAACCCGTACGATGTAAACATATCATCTGTACGCTATACCAATCTGATCGCTCACTCGATCACACAATTTCACTTTCGAACTAGTATCATCCACCCGACTTCCTAGTGCGGACTCAGATCTATTTTCTTGATCAGAAACCATCATTCTGCTTGCATAGTCTAACTATGATAGAGGATATCTAGAACCAATCAACAATCCATATCCAGGTTCGCCGTCGAAAACCGAGTGAAAAAACCCAACTCGGATCGATATAACTACCTCGAAATTTTGTGCCCGAATCTGGATCAAGTCACTATGCGAATAGAATAATATACGTATATCTTACATATTTATTTTCATTGATTATTAGCCAAATCAATCTCCTTTCTATTCACATTAACTTTAATTTCTGCTTATTCATAATTGCTTATATCCTCATTTGGATTATCACCTCAATTCTTATCTCAAATGGATGTTTAATCATAAACAGTTTGAACTCTGTCCAGCTTAAATTTAGAAAATAGCCTGAAAAAATAAAAAAAATAGACAAGTAGTCGAAAAGTAATTATTAGTTTGTAAAATAGTTGTAAAATAGTTAAGTAATTGTAAAATAGTTGGAAATAGTCAAATAATTATAGAAATTTTAAATAATTGCAAAATAGTTGTAAAATAGTAATTAATTTGTAAAATAGTTGAAAAATAGTAATTAGTTTATAAAACAGTTGCAAAATAGTTAAATAATTCCAAAAGTAGTTATAAAATAAGTATAAGATAGCTTTGGGTTTAATAAGAAAGGTTGTATATATAATAAATAGCTTGGAAAAATAGATTTATATTAAAACAATTTATCTTGAAAATAGTCCAGAGTCAAACTGTTCAACTTTCCAATCTCTATTTCCCATCAATTCAATTTAAATTTCTATTTCCATTTAAATTGACTCAATTCCAACTTAAATAACTTCAATTTCCATTGAAATTGATTTAATCCCAATTCAAGTTGAATTAACCCTCAATTTCTTTCCAAATTCAAATCAAATTCCATTTGAATTTTAAACCTATTCAACCATAATCACAATTTCAATTAATTCAAATAAATTTCAAATCGAACCAATTTCAATTCATATTAATTCCAGTTTGAATTAATCCCAATTTCCTTTTGAATTTGAAATCATTCAACTTTAATTTCGTTTCAAATTAATCCAATTCAAAATTTTCATTTGAATTTTTAAACTTCTTCATCTTTAATCACAATTCCAAATAATTCAAATCAATTTCAATTTGAACTAATTCAATTCAAATTTCAAATTTAAACCATTCCAAATTATATAAATTTGAGTTAAATTTTAAATGTTTATTTAATCCCTTAAATCAAATTAATCCTTTTATTTTTAAATCAACAATCAAAATCTTTAAACAATTTAATTTTGAGTCCACATTTCAAAATTTCATTTTAAATTTCCTTTACTTAACTTATTTCAAAATTCAAATAAGAGTTCAAAACAAATTTATCTTTAGAATCCAATTTATTACTAAATTTTAACTTTAAAATCAATTCTCAGTTTCATAGATTATTTATAATAATAGAATGATATCAGGATAAATAAACATCCAAATTTATCGAAACACCAATTTACAACATCCATTTTCAATTTCCAGATCTCAAACCCATTTTGAGATCACTCATAACTCCCATTTAAATCAACCCTTTAACTTCCCAAGTTAAATTTCTTGAAATTTCCAATTCAGGTTGTTTGTCTTAAACTTATTTAACTTATCCTAAGTTAAATTCACTTCAATTCAATCCTGTCAACTTTACCCAATTTGAATATTTCAAATTTTAAACTTCATAGTAATATCCAATCCCATTTATAAGTTTAATAACTTATCGCTTTAGGGTTTTCGCATCACATTCCAAGGAAAATTCAAACTCGACCTTAGAGTTTATTTCAAATATACATATTTATTTCCTTTACACACTAAGTTACTTTAAATTTTAAACCACCTTTGGTTTTAAATTCAAAACAAATTCCTATAAATTTTCAAACAACTCTTGTTTGAATCAAGCTCTTTCATTTAATAATATTATTTATTATTTCTTTCAAACACTTGGAACAAATTCCCAAATTTTCTGGACTTAGATTTAATACTTCACTATTTAAACCCTTTTTCCATTTCAATTCATAAGTCGTACTCACCTAAATGTTTACTTCCTTAAACATTTTATTTTTGCTAAATCATTAACAAACATTCCATCATTTTAGGAAAATAACCAAGGTTATTACAACTGGAAACCAATTCCTATTATCTTATTCTGAAAATTCTTCTTCGAATTCAAGATTTTAATTTCAGTTTGAATCCATTTCAAACTAATCTTTATTCAAATTTCAGTTTGGTTGTACCACTTAATTTAATTCTAGAAATTTAACAACCAATTACCTTAATATTTATTAGAAAGATATATCGCTTTATATATCAAAATATATTCCTATATCAAATCATTTAAAATCCTTATATAAGAAAATAACAAGTACGCTCTCATATATATATATATATATATATATATATAACACACACATACTCAACTCATCCTAGGGAACCATTGACCCTATCCTTAATGAGTAATCCCACTAGAGCCAAGGTTCTCGCTTAACCTTCAGCTCTGATACCAAATGTAACGACCCGAAAATTTCGAACCCGAAAATTCTAGATAGTTAGGAAAGAAAGAAAAGAGATAGAAGAAAAAGAAGAACAGAAACACCAACATCTCAAATACAGCGGATAAAATATAATAACAGTTATACAAAAGAAAACTGTTATTAATCATCCATCTTTTAATCATCCATCTTTTAATTATGGGCACAAACATTTAGCATCCATTCTTAATCCAGTTTCTTAGTTCATATATATCTCTTATTTTTTTTCTAGTAAATGGGCCGGCAATGCTTCAACTACTCCACATAGGTGTAGACCAGCACCGCTCTTTAAATCCTGAAGCTTCATATCAATGCCTAGCTCTTATCAGGAGTCGATTTCTTAGAAAAGGAGGAGAAAGGATCAAGGTTATAAAAATTGTATGAAAGGCTGTGTTGTCATGAAGAATAAAAGCGATGCGATGTCGAGAGATGAATAACGTGCACTGTTTGAGAACTATGGGTGCAACTCTGACCCCTATCAGCATCATTCTCAATCCCAATCTTCCCAGTAATAACCTCCACCATCTTAGCCTCTCACCACTTCTACTTCTACCACTCCTTAATCAAAAGCAACCTACCTAACACAATCTCTATACTCTTATAGAGCTGGGAAAACTGCTTCTCCTCGGCCCCTTGAAGGCCAATTTTCTACCATTACTATAACGATGCATGTGGCTTTGCCTGGCTTCTTCCTAGCGGGGGTTCTATTCAATTGTAATGTTAGGTAAATTTCTCAAAAGAAAATAATGAAGGCCTTAACAAATTTAGAGAGGTTGCGGTCTAGTTATTCGAATGGAAAAAGCTCATGAAAGGCCTCCCCAATGACAGTTGGGCTAACCGGTTGATTATTTATTTCTACTATTCGGAGAGGGCCAATCATGACAAAATATGTGAGATTTACAAATACGAGCTTTATGAAATCACAAGGGAAAGGGATAAAGAAAAAAATCAGGCGAGGTCTCTAAAGAAAGAATGGTCGACCTATCAAAAGTCATACGCAAGTAACCACATATATGAATGCTCAACCGAGGACCCCAAACACTGAAATCACTAAGCTTAAGGAAAGGCTCAAGGAAAAAGATGAACAACTTATTGAACTTCAAGATGAAGTAGAAAAACTTAAAGTCGACATGAAGGCCAAGTTAGAATTCGAAGAAAATGTCCAGGTTGAATTCATCGACACCAAAGAGGACATTATAGACATTAAAGCAAAGGCTATTCAGACCGAGGAAGAGATGGAAGCTATTCTTCTCTAATTTTTCTCCAATTTTATCCCTATACATTGCGTAGGGCCAATAAATCTTTCCATGACGTCAATGAAGATTACCTGAAATCAATATTATTGGATGAAGACGATATGGTGCCTTAGAAAAAGGCAATGCAAGTTCATTACTTATTTCTGTTTATCATTACCAATATATTTCATACTTGGCTAAAAAAACTACATTTCTTTGGCTAGTTTTACTTACCTCTAGCAGAGTGCATCCTGCTCAACCATAAGCAGAAATATATCACTTTAGCCAATTTTATGGCCAACCTTGTCTACCTTCGGTCAGATGTATACCTTTTGACCATAAACAAGGCTATATTTATGAAAACTATTAACTTCACTCCATTTCCTATCTCCGAGAAATGGAGGTTCTGAAGTCTATCTCTGGGCATCCATTTTCTCATTTTCACCTTTCTCTAGGTTATAATCGAAAACGCCTCATCAATCAACCTCATTTATCATCAATCAAACATTTCATGTTGAGCTATAAATTTGGCTACACATGCAAAAGATTCAATTATAAGCCGACTCCCTCCTCTTGGAATCAGCGTTTTAGATGCCTATCTTCAGGCATCCATCCTATGTCTCACATGTCTCTACGCATTGATTGAAATCATTCTTCAACTAATTTCACTTATCTTTAGTCAAGCGTGCCAGGCTATAAGTGTAGTCGTTCATACCAAAGTTTCAACTATATATCGGTTCTTGTCTCCAGGATCCACTGTCTTCGGCATTTACCCTCAACCTGGACAAAGAAGATTAGACGGTATTGGCGATCGTACAATCGGCATTAGTACGCTTATATTCATTTGACCCAATCATGGATCAGAGGAGTTCATCGGTACCCATCTCTGAGTACTTAGACAGCTGGTTTCTTAAAACACGAGATGTTTAATCTTGCTCTTAATCATGCTACACAAAGTAAGAATTTTACGAATATTATTCCATTAATTCTAAAACCAACTTTATCTATAAACAAAAGGATAGCATACACATCACATCCTATTAATTAGGATGTCTTATTCTCAAAAATTAAATAAATCTAAGTGTGGTAGCATCGTTGATGCTCGCTATTCCACGTCCATGGAATTGGGATCCCTTCAATAGTCGATAGCTAGAAAGTCCCATCTTCAAGATTCTATTCAATTACATAGAGACCTTCCCTATTCGGACAAAGTGCCGCAATAAAAATAAACACTATTTCATGAGGTAGCCTATCATAAAGGTACAACTTTTGACCTTGGCGTTAAAATTTCTTTCCAATCTTTTCTAATAAGTAGCTACCCTCAGTTCATCCTCTTCTCATTTCTCATTAACCAAGTCTATAAGGAATATATAAATAATTAATTTAAATATTAAATATTAATTAATGGAATACCCATTATACTCGACTTTTCAAAGATGGATGAATTGGGTCTCGAGACACTTGTAATTGGGGCCAGTTTTTCAATGTGAGAAAAATGAGTATAAACTTGGCTATATTTGAAGCTGGTGAATTTCGGGATGAACAGTGATTTCTTGAGTAACAAATAAAAGTGGGCTCTTAGCTCATAAGTTAGCTTTTAAGTGGATAACCACTTCAAATTATCATTTCATTCTCTCATTTCACGTTACTTCCTCTCCTATTTTTTATCAAAATCTTTCATTAACCCCCTCTTAATCTCTATGTGCTACACCCATTTAAATAAATTCCTAAATTCAAAATAAAATCACTACAATTCCTCTGTTTTTATTCTCCACAAAACACGTCAAGGAATTAGCATGAAGGTCAAGTCGAGTGAATCATTCTCTTACCTAATTTACTTGTTATACTTCATTAATTTATTATTTATGATTTTGAAGTATTATGAAGTAATTTAGAGAATATTAGTAATGTAATTAGGCTTATGTTTATGCCCGAAACATGTTTAAATCATCACATTACTTAGGATCCTTTAAGACCATTTTATAAAAAGTTAGTAAGCTTTAGATTTGGTTTTGGATTTATTAAGTGATTGTGAATGATTATGTGGTCTTACTTACGTATTATAGATGTGATTTAGTAATTATACAATCATATTGAAGTTATATATAGATGCTTTAAGAGAGTTATTAAGCTAATTAAGTTGTTTAGGAGCTTTACACTAATTATTAAAGTTATTAGAGTCCTAATGAAAATTAATTAGCATTTATAAATTTTATTTAAGAGAGTTAAAGATTCTATAAAATAATGGAATATTTTATAAAATGGAGTTAATAAGCTAATTAAGCGAGTTGTGAGCTCTACACTTTTTATTATAGTGATTAGAGAATTAATGAAGCCTAATTAGTACCTAGAAATATTATTTAATTAAATAAATAATTTTATAAGTAAAATATATGTTTTATAAAATTGAATAAGATTTTATAAAATAGTATAAATGATATATTTTATAAAATAGGAAGAAATCTTCCTATTTTATAAAATAGCGTATATGATATATTTTGTAAAATATAGGAGATTTTATATAAAATAATGTAAATGATATATTTTATAAAATAATATGAGATTTTATAAATTAATGTAAAAATTATTTTACTTTTATTTACAAATTTAGTAAATAAAAGTAATTTTTGATTTAAGTAACAACTAAATTACTTATTCGAATATATGTGCATGCATAAGTTCACGGACGACTATAAGTATACATGTATTTGAAGTAATATAACAATCAAGATAATGCATGTGTTGCAATTAGAACCATTGAAGGTAGTCGTGTGTATATTTATATATATGTATATATGTGTGTACGTACGTACGTGAATATCCATATTTGTATTTAAGCATGCGGTGAGCATCTCAAGTAGCCATAGCAAACATCGTGTGTGCTAAGCTGCATGAGAAGGTACTGGGTTGAGTAATCGCCTTGATGAAGCCTAAAATGTGATTCTTGTAGCAGTGGTGTGTTTGCATATGCGTATGTGCATAGGCGTGCATGAATAGGAGCATCGACACTTGTGCGAGCAATACACAAGGTGGTAGGCCAGTTGAGTTCCATTGGGAGTAATAGAGGAGGTCGGGCCATTGAATTCCTCCATGGAACTTTATACGTGCAAATAGTTGATTTCATTTCAAAATTGGTATTCAAACACGTAAGGAATCATTTTCAAAATATCACCGAATGGACTTGGGAAGAAGTCCGATGTGGCAAAGGAAAACTACGGGAGCTTGCGACTCATTGGGTAAAGCAATAGAGAAATTGGGCTTGAATCCATCGCTTAGGGGCAACCTACCTGGGCTTTACTACCCAGGAACAGGCAGCCTCCGCTCGACCGGTGGTAAACCACCATGGACCAATGGTACACTAACCTAGGCGATAAATCCGAAGTCTATGCCATTTTATTGGGGTTTTCATCCTGTTTCGGTTGCGAGTTCGTGCATAGCTTTGGCATAACTTTAGGCAAGAATATGGCTACTCAAGAAGGTGAAATGCAAGGCAAAGTTCTAGATCTTACTGCAAATGTTAAGTGGTTCCTATGTGATCAACAACGATCAGGCACGAGATTGGCATAATGATTTATCATAATCACGTCCGACGAGCATGTACGATCGAATGGAATAAATCTTTACCTTTAGGCTTTGAACTTGAGGTATGTATTGTTTGGTAAATTATATCTGTCTTATATTAGTGACCGTATATATTATTGATCTTATATTAGTGATCATACATCGCATTGACCTTATGTTATTTACATATTATTGGTCTTTCAGTAGTTACCTCTCATACAAATAGATGATGATGAGATATCGATCTTCATTTGTGATAGGGATATTTAGTTATGTGACATTATATTTTGACATATACATATATGGTATGGTGTTCCTTTGTGGTTCCGATAGCATATTATATAGATATGCCCATCGTTTTCTTTTATAGAGGCATTAGGTGAATTTGGTTAGAAATCCATGATGACTACGTAAGAAATGATGACAATCATATATGGGTGGATCATTTATCACTTATGCTCGATATAGGGTATGGTGAGGTCCACACAGGTTTCAAATATCTAGAGTAGGTCATTTATCACTTCTCAATATAGGGTATAGTGAGATCTACACAATTTTGATCAATCACGATGCAGCTCGAGGTATATGGTACAATTAGGTACCAACTCTATTTGTTTTGGATCCTCAACCAGAATCATTAGATTGCAGTGAGATTTATATAAATGCATGATATCTAAAGTAGGTCATATATCATTTATACTCGTTATTGGACACCGTGAGATCAACACGAGTTCGATCACAGTCTATGGTACAATTAGGTACTAAATCTATTTATTTTAGACCCTACATAAGAATAATTGAGTCATGGTCAATGTGCACTTCGAACTTCTCTCATCAGCAATGATGAGTATCGATTTACACACTATAACAACCAAAAACTTGACCCGTAATAATTAATTTGTCAATTAATTAAATAATAAAATAGTTTTGTCAAATTATTAGAATTGAGCCACGAGAGTTGCACCATTATGTCCGTAGTAATTTTCTAGTCAATTTCCATATATAGAATGTCAGAATCTGAGTTAATATGTGCAAAGAACGAAAAAATCAAAGAAACGAAAAAATATAGGTCGATCAACCGGTCGACCGCCTGGTCGACCCGCCTTACCATTTGGCAAGCGAACGATCGTTCATTTGAACGATTCAACAATGGTTGAACATGTATTTTGCATTGTTTAGACCAATATGATCCTTCCATTCATGCATCCGAAGGACCTTATTCACCCTATGACGTGGTTGCATCCTATTTAATCCCCAAATACAATAGTCTAAGATCCACTTCTACCCCTAAAAATAGAACCCTAGACCTAACACTTTTCCTCATTCAAAGATTTTCTCCAATTGGGTTCACCTATTCAGAAAGGACCCTAAGGGAATAATTTTCTAAGGAGGAAATCATTCTAAATAAAAATATTTAACAACCCAAGTAGATCCGTGAAGGAATAAAGGGAAGAGCTAAGGACCATAGATGAGTGATTGTAATTGTTTTAAATTTCTTTAGGTAATTTAAAATAATAGGGTTTTCAATAGTTGTAGTTTTACTACGATTTTTGGAGTAACCCTTTTAGTAATTTATTTACAGTTTTTAGAATTATTTTCATTTTATTTCTTTTAGCTATTCTTTTTAATTAATTTCAGTTTATTTCTAGCTTTTCCACTTATATACAGTTTATTTACAGTATTTAGTTTATTTACTGTTATTTATGCTTTATTTACATCTTCTTCTTATGCCTTGGATTTCCTTCTATTTTCAGTTTTCTTATATTTCCCCTTCTTCTTCGCATATGGATTAGAATAAAACTAACGTAAACTTGGATTAAATTTTAAGAATTTTGAAATAATGGAATATAAGATATAAATTATAAAGATTGTAATATAGATGGAATTGGACTGAAATTATGTCTAATTATTGAATTAAGAAGATTGGCCTAGTTATAACTTAAAATTATAACTAAAAAGAATAAAAGAAGTAAAGAAGCTTATTTTCACATTTAGACTTTGGGCTAAGTAATAAGCGTGATTATAACGTAGTCTATAATAAGAAATAGAGTAGAATAAGGCTTATATTGAGACTTAGGATAAATTAATTTGCACAGATTGTAGGAGCAAAAGTAAAGGCTTATTTAAATAATTTATCTAAGTTAATAAGCAAAGAATTAAAGTAGGACCAGTACCAAATAGCATTCCCCTATATTTTCTATGGACATGGTGTTCCACATAATCCTGAAGTGAGACAAAGGGCATGCTTATGCTAGTAGTGGTAGTAATTGGTCAATATAGAGATGTTCAAATTATGGGCGATTTGGACAAGGGCGCTATTAGATATTGTTTGAATCACGGGCCAGTACCGGCAGCATTCCTTTATATTTTCTATGGACATGGTGTTTCATATAATCCTGAAGTGAGACGAGGTGCATGCTTATGTTGAGTCGAGGTAATAATACGACCCATAGGTAGAGCAACATGTAGCATGAGCATGGTAGCAGTTACACGTGTAACATCCGTTTCGGTGCTTAGTAATCGCTATGAGTTCCAAGCGCTTAATATGCATGTGTTTCGTAGACACCATTGCCTTCTATGTAGGGATATATGTATCGCCTAGTCCAAAGTGGGTGCTTTGTGTATCTTTCGTAGTTACCATTGGCTGATGTGTAGGGAGTTATATAGTGTCTAGTCTGTAGTAAGGTCTATGGAGTAGCAGGCCGATCAAAGGGTAGAATTAGGATTTTAGCCTAATTAAAGGATTAGGAATTCAACCTAATCAAGCAGCTATCAAAGACAAGTGCAAACAATCAAAGTTGACCTATCTTATCAATTGTAATAGTTTAATCGTGTTTCCAGTTTATCTCTTTCCTATTTCCTTTGTTTTCTTTTGTATATACTAGAACTATTGAACAATCTATTACTTTTACTTTGCTCAAAGATTCTAGTAGTTACTAACACTCACAAGACTTTTAGTCTAACCCACTCCTCTATTTTCCCTTTCCCCCCATGGGCAATCAATGGAGTGGGTAGTAGATTGCAGTTGCTCGAAGGTTTCTTGGAGAGGATTATGCTATGTATTTCCCTACTTTATTTTTGTTTTTCTTTCTTTGTACTAGCACTTGGGAGGGATATTTATACTCTGATTTTTGTTGAGACTACGAGTTTTTATTTCATAATACATATTGGGTTTTGGGACATATATGTTGTATTTGGTATTTTACTTATTTGGTTTATGAAGTAATTATGAAGTTTTGTTTTGAATAAGTTTTTATTTTAGTTTCTATTCTTTTTACCTATTTTTGTCTTGTGAATCTTAGTCTCTGTTAGTTTCAGTTATACCTACAATGCACAACACCTTTTAATGTGTCCTTGTAGGTATATTAAGCGGTGTAGGGTGTTTCACTTGGTATCAGAGCCTAAGGTTATAGGATTCCTAAAAATTTATTTTAAAAATAAGTATTTTTCGAAATAACTTGTTTAAAAAAAATACGTTTAAGAAAAGAGCTCTTAGAAATGTTTTTAAGCAAAAAAGCGTTTTTATAAAAATCTCACAAGTCCAGTTCAATCTCCCTTTGATTCATTCCTAAACTATCTCTTTCTTTTCGTAGAATGGCTGATGCCCCGAACCTTCCCAAGGGCGTTACAATACCAGCCTGGTTTCTTAGGTACTTACAAGCCATGGTTCCAAAGGTTCATGGGCTAGCACCCAATCCTGCACCAGTGGGTGGGAACCCTATCAACCAACCTGCCACCATCAATTTATCTATGTTTTGTAAGGAATTTTCCAGTTTCGGTGGAAAGACTTTTCTGGCAATGAGACTTTTGTGGAGGCGAGAGCTTGGCTTAGGGACACCGAGAGGATTTTTGGCTTATTAGGATTGGAGGACCAGCTGCAGGTTCAACTAGCATCTTGGTAGTTGAAAGAGGAGGCTTCGTATTGGTGGGAGGTCATAGAGTTAGAATGAAGGGAGGTGACTTGGAATGCATTCTGGGAGCCTTTTGATTGGAAGTTTTTGTCTCAAGCAGAGGAGGTTGTTCAGTTAGAGTAGGTTATTAATTTGAAGCAAGAAAGTTTGTCGATAAAGGAGTACATCAATCGGTATAGTGAATTATCTCGGTTCGGAGTGAAGTTGGTGAATACACAGCACAAGAAAACTATAAATTTTGCGAAGGGATTGAATCAGCCCCTTTAGGAATTGTTGTTGGCTCACGTACCGATGGGAGCTACTTATGAGTCTTTGGTAGAGATGGAACTTATGTCCGATGCAGTCAAGGAAGGAGAGTCTAAGGAAGTTGTTAAGTCGGAAGGTCTAAAGAAGAAATGGTGGAGGAACAACAAAGAGAAGAAGAAAGGCAATTGCCCTTAAAAGAAGATTAAGAAAGGATTGGGGTGCAATAGCCATGGAATTAAGGGACATATCGGCAAGGATTGCAAAAGGAAAAAGATGAAGGGAAAGTGCTTCAGTTGCGGGTAGCCCGGTCATATGAGTTGGAGTTGTCCCCTAAGAGTTGGTTAGGGAGCGAGTGAACCAGTCGCACAGATTCAGGCATTAGACACGACACCTTCCAGTAGCATTCCGGATAGAGGTAAGAAAGTCACAGTTGAAGGTTTGATTTTTATATCTGATTTTCCCATTAAGACTTTATTCGATTCTGAAGCATCATGCTCTTTCATTTCTAGTTCTCTTGTGGATAGTTTGCACTTAGACATTTCTTTAGTGGTAGACCCCATCGTTGTTTCTAACCTCATAGGTGATCAGAACATTGGTCCATGGTTTGTTGGGGCTTGAAAATTTATATACCCTAGGCGTAGAATTAGACTGTGACGCCTATGTTTTGGGACTCTCGGGGTATGGGATGATCTTGGGTATGGATTGGCTATCCACATATGGAGCTATTTAAGACTGTGAGAGGAGAGTTGTTAGATTAGAGACTTGCATTGGTAGGATCTCGAGGTATCTTGCGACCCATATGGGTCAGTCATGTTGGGCTTTCTCTATTCCCTCGATTCATCTTCAGCAGAGTTTGATTCGGTTCCTGTCATCAGAGATTTTCCCGACTTCTTTGAGAAGGTTAGGGGACTGCCCCCTAAGAGAGAAATTGAATTTAGAATTTATTTGACTGAGAATGCTGAGAAAGTGGCATTACCTTTGAGGCGCATGGCACCTAGGGAGAGGAAAGAGTTTAGCAAACAAGTCAGTGAGCTTTTAGAGAAGGGTTTTATAAGAAGGAGCATATCGGAATGGGTAGCACCAGTCGTCTTCGCTACTAAGGCGGATGGTTCTCTTCAACTTTGTATTAATTATAGAGAATTAACTAAGCTCACCACGAGGAATCGATGTCCACTCCAGAGGATTGATGATTTTTTGACCAGTTAGTTGGCTCTTCAGTATTCTCCCAGTTGGATTGAGCCACAGGATTCCATCAACTTAGAGTCTCCAATGACAGCATAGATAAGACTGCATTTAGGACTCCAAATGAACTTCATGAGTGGTTAGTTATGCCTTTTGGGCTAACCAACGTCACAGTATACTTTGTTGAGTTGATGAGCCACGTCTTTAGACAAGTCCTAAATAAGTTCGTGGTGGTATTCGTGGATGACATCTTGGTATTTTCAAAGAATATGGTGGAGCATGTTATTCATTTAGAGGAGGTTCTTTGCATACTTTGAAGTCATCATTTGAGAGCGAAGTTTTCGAAATGTCACTTTTTGAGAGAGGAGGTATGTTTCTTAGGGCATGTAGTCTCGAAGGAAGGTTTGGCTATTAACACTGCCAAGGTTATCGCTGTACAAGATTGGAAGGCCCCTAGGAACGTCACTGAAGTTAGGAGTTTCCTACGATTGGCTGGCTATTATAGGAAGTTCATTTGAGACTTTGTCAAGATTTCGGCACCACTCACACGCCTTAATAAGAAGAATAAAGCTTTCGTGTGGGACGTGGATTGTGAGGATTCCTTCATAAAGCTTAGATGAGCCCTTACTAGTGCACCAGTGTTAGTACTATTTGATGGAGCTAAGCATTTTAACGTATACACTGATGCATGTAGGACGGGCCTAGGAGCGGTGTTGATGCAAGAAGAGAAGCTGGTATGTTATGGTAGTAAGTAGTTGAAGATGCATGAGAAGAACTACCCTACCCACGATTTGGAGTTGGCCTCCATAGTTTTTGCACTCAAGTCTTGGAGGCACTATTTGCTTGGAGAGAGGTTTGAGCTTTTCATCGATCACAAGTCATTGAAGTGCTTATTCTTGCAGAAGGACTTGAAATTAAGGCGATGGAGATAGATGGAGTTTTTAGCCTCGTACGATTTTGAGATTGGTTATACCCCTGACAAGGGTAATGTCGTTGCAGATGCATTGAGTAGGAAGAAAGCAACCCTTAGTCCTTTGTTTGTAGAGTGGAGGAGCTTGGAGTTTATTTCTACTTTTGATTTTAAGCCCTCTATGGACATTACTTTCGTATTGTTAATGGCATTAGAAGTGAAGCCTACCCTTATAGATTAGATTGGCTCGAGGCGGCAAGAGAATTCAGAGCTTATGGGTGTGATGGATAGGATTAGCCGAGGAGAGGTCTCTAGGTATCTCCAACGTTATCCCATTGATAACAAAGGGTGGCTTAGGAAAGATGGGAGGCTTTGTGTTCCACGCGCTAGAGATTTGTTGAGAGCGGTTTTGGAGGAAGCCCACCATTCCCATATGACTATTCATCCGGGTGGAGACAAAATGTATTGGGATATGAAGAGGATGTTCTATTGGAATGGCATGAAGAAGGACATGGCAGAGTTCGTAGGCAAGTGTCTCATATGCCAAAGGGTGAAGGCAGAGCAGGAGAAGCCCAGTGGACTATCTCAGCCCTTAGATGTGCCATAGGGGAAGTGGGACGTCATTTATATGGATTTTATAGGTGGTTTGCCCCGTTCTAGGAAGGGGAATACTAGCATTTGGTTGATTGTTGATTGGTTGTCCAAGAGTGCCCACTTTATCCCAGTTAAGAGCAAGCGTAAAACGTTATATTTGGCATCCTTTTATGTTCGAGAGATAGTGCGAATTCATGGAGTCTCTTCTAGTATAGTGAGTGATAGAGATTCCATTTTCACTAGTGAGTTTTGGAAGAGACATCAAGAGACCAAGGAATAAGGAGGTTCCACTAGTGAAGGTGCACTTGGGAGAAGATTTGCGGACGCCACTTGGGAAGCAGAAGAGAAGGTTCTACTTCCTGTCCTCATCTTTTTGATAGTAAGTTTTTAGAATTTCCTGTTTCCATCTTTAGTTCTGAAAAAGTTCTTTACTTTATTATCCTTTGGGATGGTAAAACTTAGGATTTAACCTATGGATGGTAGGATTTAATGTAAACATATTATTAGAACATGTTATGAATGATGTATACTAGTTGTTGCAAGTGTTGGCTAGTGGATTCTAATGGACGCATATAGGTACACTAGGCACCGTTATTCCTTAGGGATTGGCCTAACTAGGACACCAGAGCATATGCATATGGATGTGTGCGCATTTTTATTCTATTTTTCATGATTTCTATAAATGGATGATTATCACATGATTGTTGCATTTGGATTATGTCTGTAGTATGCATATAGAATAATCAGTTATGTTTAGGAAATTTTTGCATTCATTTGGTCTCATGACACGGACATGATTGCATAAAAGGAGGTCAACTGAATCAGTGGATTGCCTAATCTTTTGCATTAGTTAGGGGAATTTACACTACACTAATTGCATAAGTATCATAAGTTGCATTAGAAAAACCTAAGGACAATGAACATGATAATTGAGTAGTTGGTTATAGAATTGAATGAAAACATTTAGTACATTCTTTTATCCTTAGAGATTTAGGGGACGAAATCCCTTAAGGAAGGGAGAATGTAACAACCCAAAATTTAACCCGTAATAATTAATTTGTTAATGAATTAAATAATAAAATAACTTTGTGAAATTATTCGAATTGAGCCATGGGAGTTGCACCATGTGTCCGTGGTAATTTTCTAGTCAATTTCCATATATAGAATGTCAGAACTTGAGTTAATATAAGCAACGAACGAAATAATCAAAGAAATGAAAAAAAATATAATACAGGTCGACCGACCGATCGACCTGGGCAAGGGGGCGGTCGACCTCTAGGTCAACCCACCTTGCCTTTTGGCAAGCGAACAAATGTGTTCGTTCGAACAACTCAGGAATGGTTGAACACATATTTCGCATTGTTTAGACTAATCTGGTCCTTTCATTCATGCATCCATGGGCCCCTATTCATTCTATGTTATGGTTGCATCCTATTCAATCCCAAAATCCAATGGTCTGAGGTCCACTTCTACCCCTATAAATAGAACCCTAAACCTAACACTTTTTATCATTATAAGATTTTCTCCAATTGGGTTCACCTATTCATGAAGGACCCTAAGCAGAATAATTCCAATGATGAAATCGTTTCAAAAAAATATATTTAACAACCCCAAGTGGATCCGTGAAGGCCTAAAGGGAAGAGCTAAGGACTAGAGGCGAGTGATTGTAATTATTTTAAATTTCTGTAAATAATTTAAAATAATAGGGTTTTCAATAATTGTAGTTTTACTAAAAAATTTTAGAGTTACCTTTTTAGTAATTTATTTACAGTATTTAGAATTATTTTCATTATATTTCTTCTAGCTATTCTTTTCAATTAATTTCAGTTTATTTCTAGCTTTTCCATTTATATACAACATATTTTCACACTAGACCTTAGGTTAAGTATTAAACGTGATTATAACATAGGTTATAATAAGAAATAGAATAGAATAAGGCTTATTTTAAGACTTAGCATAAATTAATAAGCACAGATAGTAAGAGTAAAGGTTTATTTAAATAATTTTCTAAGTTAGTAAGCAAAGAATTAAAGTAGGACTTGTACCATGTAGCATTCCCATATATTTTCTATGGACACGGTGTTTCACATATTCTTAAAGTGAGACGATGCATACACTTATGCTTGTAGTGGTAGTAATTGGTCAATATAGAGATGTTCAAATCACAGGGGATTTGGACAAGGGCACTATTAGATATTGTTTGGATGACGGGCCAGTGCCGGCAGCATTCCCCTATATTTTCTATGGACACGGTATTTTACATAATTCTAAAGTGAGAAAAAGGGCACGCTTATGCTAAGTCGAGGTAATAATACGACCCAATCGGTAGAGCAACGGGTAGCATAAGTATGGTGGCAATTACGCGTACGACTTTCATTTCGGTGCTCAGTAATCGCTATGAGTTCCAAGCGCTTAGTATGTGTGTCTTTCGTAGACAAAATTGCCTTCTATGTAGGGAGCTATATATCATCTAGCCCATAGTGGGTGCTTTGTGTATCTTTCATAGTTACCATTGGCTGTTGTGTGGGCAGTTATATAGTGTCTAGTCTATAGTAAGGTCTATGGGGTAGCAGGCTAATCAAAGGATAGAATTAGGATTTCAGCCTAATTATAGGATTAGGAATTCAGCCTAATCAAGAAGCTATCAAAGATAAATGCAAACAATCAAAGTTGACCTATCTTAACAATTGTATTAGTTTAATCGTATTTTCCAGTTTATCTCTTTCCTATTTCCTTTGTTTCCTTTTGTTATACTAGAACTATTGAACAGTCTATCACTTTTACTTTGCTTAAAGATTCTAGTAGTTACTATCACTCACCAGACTTCTAGTCTGACCCTTTCCTCTATTTTCCCTTTTTTCCCCATAGGCAATCAAGGAAGAGGGTAGTAGATTGCAGTTGCTTGGAGGTTTCTTGGATAGGATTCTGTTATGCATTTTCGTACCTTATTTTCATTTTTCTTTCTTTGTACTGGCACTTGAGAGGAATATTTATACTCTGACTTTTGTTGAGACTACGATTTTTTATTTCATGGGACATATCGAGTTTTGGGACATGTATGTTGTATTTGGTATTTGATTTATTTAGTTTATGAAGTAATTATGAAGTTTTTTTTGAATAGGTTATTATTTTAGTTTTTGTTGTTTTTAACAATTTTTTCTTGTGAATCTTAGTCTTCGTTAGTTTCAGTTCTACAATGCACCACGCCTTTTAATGTGTCCTTTTGGGTACATTAAGTGGTGTGGGGTGTTTCACACACACTATTCATCGTGCATCATTATGACTGTGCATGCTATATTAGTTGTTTGATAATATTGTTGTGTATTCTAGGATATGCATATATTATGTTATTTATATTGTCTTTGCATTTTTATATTTTTGATTACCTTAACATGTATACTATCATGTATCGGTCACATTATAATAATTGTGTTGATCGCTGATTAAAGGAGAAGAATAGGTTATGATATAACAACTCTTAGGCACTCAATTGGGTAGCTTGGGAGTCAAGTGCTTTTGGAAATATGCTATCAAGATGTATAGCTAGAGCGTTTAGGAGGCATGGAATCGATACTTTGGATATGTATGCATGATATTGTGGCAATTCTTGATAAATGTTATTTATATAGGAGACTTATTGTATTGGATACTTTATTCTTATTTTCTTTATTGATATTCATTGATCAGTTACTTCCACTATTGTAGTCTCTTATGTATTGTTCATTGCATTCCGTTCATGTATATTTAGTGTATTATACGTTATCATTCCATTTTGAGATCATATTGTATGCCTTGGTATAGTATTTTGTTTCCACTTCTTTCTTTCTTTTTTGGACAAGCCATTTTTTATGGTATTCGAAAGTCGGACGTTGATGTGAGGCAATGGATTGTAGGTGTTACAAAGGGTGCGTGGTTATAAAATTGAGGGACTCAAGCAAGAGTTCTTCGTTTATCTTAGGATCGTAATTATCTCCTTTATGAGAAAGGACTTCTAGCTCAATCGAAATCATGGCCTTGGCTATGTCGGCCAAAGTATATGGAATATGCCTAGTCGCGGACTTGTGTGTTACCTTATAAGCCCACAGTGCTAGTGTTAACTCATCAACCCAGTGACCCTTGCCTTTTTTTGACCTTATCTTAAGGATGGATTTGAAGATATTTTTAACCTCCATGACTTGTTAATTTTCCTATGGGTATGCAACTGACGATTTTTTTTCGCAATTCGATACTTGTTATAGAATTTTTTTACGACAGACTCGATTTGAGTTCCATTGCCAACCAAGATCTCCTGTGGGACTCCAACTCTGCATAGGATATTCTTCACCATATATTTGATCACTTTCTTTATAGTGATCATGGTAAATGATTCCACATCAGCCTACTTTGTGAAGTAGTTTACAACTATAATATCATATTTTTCTTCACGTTTCAACACCTGTAACGCACTGGTTATATCAATTACCTAAACTTTAAATGGATATAGGCTAACTATTTGCATATGCTCTATAGATGGAGCTCTCAGAAACTTTTTAATCCCTTGTCATCCACTACATTGTTCAGTGTAATCAGTTGCATCTCGATTGATTATTGGTCAAAATATTCGTAGCAAAGAACCTTCATTACCGATATATGCCCCTTTGTGTGATCATCATAGCTTCCATCATGCACATTTAAAAGGAGTTTCTTAGCCTCATCTTTGGTGACATTCATAGGAAGTGGATCGATAATACTATCCTTTACAACACTCCTTGCAAATAAATCATGACACTTTATATAGGATTTTTTATCGTTCATTTCTTCCACTTAGGAGAGTTCCCTTCAGCAAATAATCTTTTATTGGAGTCATACACTACAACTTACTTCTTCGGCCACTAATATCTAATTAACATCAATCTAGTCAATTCTTGGGGACGACAAAACCTTTACTTTAACAACTACTGGCTGCTTATCCCCAAAGATAGTCGTTTGGCTAATGAATCAGCTTTCATATTCTCTTCTCTAGGGGAGTACATTATCGTATAGTGCTCAACGTCATCTAGTAGTTCTAGAAATTTCATCAAATATCGAGCAAGTCTCGCTCCCTTAGTTTGAAATTCCATCATAAATTGACCATCAACTAGGAATCACCGAATACATGTGTTTGCACAAAAAGTGGAAAAATGCCTCCAATTGATTAGTTATAGAATTGTGTATATGGAGTGTATAACAGAGTTGTTATATTTTTATTATGATTTATTTTCATAGGGATGATCGCAAATAGGTTATGCAAAAAGTAAATTTTAGTAAAGTAAAGAATATGAAGATTTATTGTGGTTCGACCAGAATGTGCCTGCATCCATAGTCCATTTTCATTATTCTTCGCATTGATCATTAATACAATACTTGAGGTACTAAATATAATGATTTGTTGCTCAACAAAAAGTAAGATATAGACCCAAAAACATCTATTCGGCAGAACCTGTTTGGCTATCCCTATTCGGTTGTTCTTGCTACACTGTTCCTGTTAAGCTGTCCTTGTTAGGCTATTCTTGTTAGGCTAATTATGTTAGCCTATCCTTATTAGGCTATTTTTGTTAGGAACTTCTTGCTAGGATGTTTTTGGTCTGCTGTTCGTGTTAGTCTATTCCTGTTAGCCAATTCCTAGCTTCCTCTGACTTGCCCAACATTACAATTAGCTTATCTTTCTAAGATTGCCTATTGTTGTTGGATGCTTCGGTATTTATAGGAGTAAAGGCATAGGGAGGCCAACCAGATAGTTTCATGTATAACATGCTTGGTTCGGTTATTTCCATATATAGAAGATACACTCTTGAACTTCTATATATTCAAGATTGTCTTTCCATATATGCTCTATTTAGTCTAGTGGTAATTGATTGGTTCGGTGGTGGTTGGTTCGATAGTGCTTAGTTTGGTGGTCATGACATGGTTCGGCAGTGCTTCGGTTTAGTGGTAATGACATGGTTCGGTAGTGCCTTCGTTCGGTGGTTGGCTAACGGAAAGGAATTTGTTTTTGGTAGGTGGTGTTCGACGATGCTTAGTTCGGTATTATCGAGGCCAGTGGTTTGTTGGTTCTACAGTAGCTTTGGTTCGGTGGTTCTCTAAGTGTCGAACATAATCCTTGTCTAGTATCTTCATTGCTGAACAAGAAACCTAGTTTAGTACTCCTACTACCAAATAAGGATTCCTATTCAGTAGATGGACCAATTGATAAAAATTTCTGCCTAGTAGTTTGACCACCGAACAATGCAAGTATGATGTGATTTCCCTTACTTTTCCCACACTTCCTCTTGTCCTACATTAAAGCTTCTTGCCTCTTTATTTTGGATACTTAGACAAATTAATGATGCTCCAATCTTGAACTACTATAATGCTTGTTTGATCTCTTAAGATTAGATATAAAAACTATAGGTTGCTAGATACATGATTGGCAAAGCTCTAGTGCCACAAATCGTAAGGTCAATCTGCCACAACTCGATGTTGGATGGTGGACAAGATGATTGAAGGTGACTGGATAAGGTTGAGATGACTCCTTGTTGTTCAAGAGTTTTCTAGTGATTCAGTTAGACATGACTCGGTTAGATTGGGATTTGGTAAGGTAGTTTTTAGAGCTTTAAACTTGTCTGTCATTATTGCTCATTCATCCTCCTCCATAGTTGTGTTCCTCCATTAGGTATTTATAGGTATGAGATTAGGTAGAGATTTACTTGGTAGTAAAAGGTTAAGTAGTAAACAGTTAGATTCCCGTCGAACCATTTCTCTGGTTCCATAAAAATAATGTGCATGGTAAGAATCAAACTCCTAACCTCTCCATTGGGAGCTTGACGCACTACTACTTAAGCTATACACATTTTTATGCCATATTTTTTATATTTTAAGTCAGAATTGAATGGAACCTGGACCAATATCTTCATATTGTTTTGGTAGAGTGTTCCAATGCCTCTAAATATTACACTTTCTTGAATTAGGTAGTAGCTCCCTATTGTACCGCCTGAGTGGATTAGGTGTTGGATAAATTTTGAGATAATCATATCTTCCCATCCATAGCTTGGATTGAGAAGTTGACCTTAGTGCATGTCCTTACATTAGAAACATTTTACATATGCTTTGAATATATTTTTAGACTATGCCAAATTTTCCTCTAACACTTCGCCTTGCCCTTGTGATTACATGATGGTGCCTTTATTATGCACCTTCTAGCTATTTCTATGCTCCTTCACATCTTTTTGTGCTCACCATATTGTAGACGAACGCACCACTTGCCCTTTAAAGAATACTTTAGTAGAATACGAAGTACGCATTTTTTAATCCAAAATTATATTTCTTTGCATGCGATGGTGATCTCAAACCTTGAATGTTTATATCCTTATTCCTATTTTCGATATGTTTTCCACTACTAGCATGTTGCAAAGCCTTGCTTACTCGGGGGAAAGCTTGCCAATTATTCCAAAACATCTTTTATCAGTATGACATTTGCAGCTTGCTCCTTCTTGGTAGTATATTCATCTAGTGTAATTTTTAATTCCCATCTCTGTCCGGTAGGCCTTTGCACTCTTTTATTTTACCTCCTTGCCCCAGTATCCTATAGGCCGCGCGTTGTCTTATGAAAGTTTCGAGTATATCAAGGTGCTCTAGAGAAAGGAATATTATATTCCATACTATGTAGACTTGATGGTGTATATTTTGCTGAGTTGACTTTGGCTTGGCTGATTGAGATTAGCAATCATGAAGTATTTTTCCTAGATTATTGCCAAGTGATGCCACTAGCGACTCTGTCACCACTACCATGCATAATTTTATAAATCAATCATCAACAAGTTCATCCAGGTAAGTGGTTTCTGCTGAATTTTTGAACATAGACCGATCTTGCACTCGTGCTATGATTCTAGTCTTCTTTCAATGTTTATGCATTATTGCATCTGATATTTATTCATATCCATATTCTCCTTTTCATAGCTAGTAATGATGATATGTTTGTTCCACATGATTGCTTGCTTTGCTTTCTAACTTTTATCATTGCTACCGTGTATGCTTGTATAGGGTCAATCGCTAACAGGTTTGGTAGGGCAAATAGTTTCTTTGATTGATGATTCCTTCGGCCCATACTTTCTATTTCGTATATGAACACATACACAAACACATATATATCTTGTAGAAATTTGAATGAACTATCATATCTGGTCAGGTTTCGTTATTGCATTATGTCTGTATAGTATCCTTGCTCAGCCTTTAGCCTTTTAGCAATTTTCTATTGCTTCCTCATGGACTTTACAAGGTCTAATCACTGATAAGTTTGAAAAGGTAAGCATACTTGTAAAGTGGTTCCTTATTATTTTCTTAACAATTCAAGCAACTCTTCTTTGCCCCCATCATATTTGTATAGGATCAATCATGGGCAAGCTCGACTAGACGTGCAATCTTTGTTAAGTCATACTTTATTATTCTATAGACTCTTTCAATAATCTTCCTATCACTAACCTACGCGTTTGCATAGGATCAGCCAGACACAATCTCTATGAAGTCATACTCTGTTATTCTACAAGCTCTTTCGATAATCTTTCCATTGCTAACTTGTGTTCTTGCGTAGGATCAATAACTACCAAGTTTATTAGGGTAGGTGACTCTGACGAAATGCCTTCTCATCATTACCTTGCACACTAAGAATAGAACAATCATTATTTGGTTCACCATGTTGAGAAATCTCTGGTGGAGTGTCATTTCAATCTAGTCTCGTGTGTCCTTGTTTGTTCTTATGCATAGATTCCACGCGCGCTTTATACAATCTTGTTCTAGCATCAGTATGTTGGTAGTTTTTCTCTACAATTCCAGTATTGATTGCTTGTATTGAAACGCCTAACAAGCAGTCATGTTTTACTATGGGCATGATTAACTATCCACTCTAGACAGAAATCCAAGGCTGATTATCGGGGGGGTGAACCAAACAAGCAACGATCATGTCCTGACCAGTGGTAAGTCGAGTTAACTACTAGCGGCCAAAAGTTTAGACTCGATCGTCAAAGGTGAATACCTAGTTAAGGTTACTTTGGTTCATCATTATTGGTAAGAAGTTTGGGGTCAATTGTTAATGGTGAACGCCTAGCTAGGGTTACTCTGGTTCACCATAACCGGTTGAAGTTTTGGGCCGATTGTCAATAGAAAACACTCGATAAGGGCTACTTCGATTCTTCATTGTCGGTAAGAAGTTTGAGGTTGATCGTCGATGGTGGACTTTGATTTAGGGTTACTCTAGTCCACAATTGTCGGCTAAAGTTTTTGGGGTCGATCGTCAATGATGAACCCCAAATTAGGGTTACTTTAGTCCAACATTGTTAGCCAAGATTTGTCCAAGCTTTCTATAATGTGCTAGAGCTGGGTGCCTCTTAATATATAGTGGATTTGCTTGTATATACCTAGAAATTAGGGATTTTATGTGGCATGGGATGGTTGCTCTTGTGATGGTTTGGTAGCACTCATTATCTATCATGGTCTCGCATACCCTATCCATGGTGTTTGGTAAAACCGTGATGATTGACAATACAACCATACATAATCTATGTAATTCCAATAGTAAATGCACAAAAACGAAATAAAAGTTTTGACCGTTCCATTTTTTTGGGATACTACTCCATCCATGATGATGAGAATGTAGGCTCGATATCTTAGATCCCTACTGATAAAACATAGTCCTTTCCAAATCGGGTCAGGTGCCCCTGGCCAGAGTGAGATGATTAGGTTTCCTTCCTTAAGTAGGTGGTTCTTTGTCCTAGAGTTGCATTCTTTCACAGCTTTTAGCTATAGCACCATGGTTTTTGAAGCAGCCTTATCCCACTTTTCCTCAGTAAGATCAGGGAACATGTTTAGAGATTCCTTGTTCTCCTCTAAGTCATAGTGGATTTTCCCATGAGATGAGACTGTAGTTTTGATGGGAAGCATAATCTATAATTCATAAACTAAAGCAAAAGGAGTATGTCCCATTAAAGTTTCTTAGAAAGTGTAGTGCGCATATTGATGCCAAAATGGATCGACAGCCAAGTATAAGCTGTAGGAAACCTGTAAGACCTGGATCTAACTGGTAGGAGTAATAGCAAAGGAAAATAAATAGGGATAAGAAAGGGAAACATAAGATTTTATAATGGTTTGGCGATTTTTGGCTTACTTCCACTTTATAGCTTTGTTGTTTATGATTTTGATTAAGATTACAAAGAGTTTGAGAGAGAACAAGTCACAAGTACAGGAGTTAGACTGATTCTATGTCCTAGAATTGCCTAAAGTAGCTGCTATGGTGACTATTATGTAGAGGAAGATGATGAAAAAAGAGACAGAGCTTCTGCATAGTAATAGCAAAAACTAGATCCTGTTTTTGTTACTCTATGGTTTTTATTTATAGGTGTAACAATTGTGTTGGGCCAGAAGGAGAGTTGGAACAGAATCTAGATGAAGCTTCAAACGAGTATGTGAAGTCGTGAACTCTCCTGGATTAACTAAATATGTTGGTACCGACCTCTCATGTCAGTGCCGACTTCTATAATTAAATCCAAGTAAGTCAACTTGTTATGTACACTTCATGCTACTTGATTTTAGGTTGTTCCATTATGTTGAATAGTTGTTGATATTAGTGATAATTCCTTCATTACTTAGTTTGTTCTACTATCCTAAATGCTAACCCTTCAACTCTTGCACTAGGTTGTTCAAAACCCTTGGAAATCTCTCAAGTAAGCATAGAAAAGGTAGAGAATCATTTTCCGCACAATTTGAGTGGAAAACATAGAGTTATGATAGGTAAAAAATTGCACTAGAGGCCTTCTATAGTTTGCTCTATCTTGGTTGAGTTTCTTTGAGATGTTTCTATCCCTTATCTAAGCGTGCTTCTAAGACTTTAAGTCGTTTTCATCTTCACCTTTTGATGTTCTAACTCCTATTGGTTTCTGCCTAGTTTAAATTTTGTTAACAATTGCCTACTAGACTATGCTTTCGTTGAAAATAAAGTGTGCTTTGGAACGAGACAAGTCTTGCGCTGCTATTTTATGAATTCCAGCTAATCATTTGTACTTAGTCTTTAGTCATCGCTTTAATTTGGCTCTAATTGATCGATTTTTATTCGTTGTCTGCTCTGGTTTGAAATGGAATTCTTTTATCGATGTTGGTGATATGATTTACATTTGGAATTCACAAACAGCTTCATGTCATTGAGAAGGTTCGTTGTGGGGGTTTGACATTGGAAATGGTGTAACTGTAACTCTATGGGGTGGATCGTGTAGTGTATATGCAAGTATATGTGACAAAGTATATGATGCAACTAAAATAATATTAATTTAAGTAAATATAGAAGAGGCACACCATAATTTTATATTGGTTTGGTCCTCCCATCCTACATCAAGTCCCGAAGCTCCCCTTCGGAATTCGACTATCAAAAACCCTCGCTTCATCCAGAGGAATATGCTTGGTTGCAATAAGTTGTTCTTGTTCAATGTCTGTTCTAATATAACACGGATGTTGACCAACTAGTACAATTTCTTGCAATGTATTTCTAAGGAATATTGTTTATGAAGAATTGAGTATATGGAAGAGTGATTACAAGTAAAGATTGCTAGAGTGTAGAGATAAAGAATATAGAATAGAGTATAGAATTAGAAACCGTAAGTAAGTCAGGTGAGTTCTGTTCTCTTGATTCTTGATGCTATATATAGTTATAGATAGGTATCTTGAGTAGTTGCATCCATTAACGAACGCTATAAAGTTCCTTCTATTGATGGTGAAGAGTTGTAGCAAAGAGAAGCGGAGATGTCCATTCGCATGTGGTAGTTGTAGTTCATTTTTGAAGTTTCGGCTTTGAAATAAGACGTCTAGCATTTGTTTCAGACGTTTGATACTATATATTTTTTGATTATAGTAGAAGACCAGACGTTTGGTTTAGCCTGATTGTTGTTCTAGAGAACTATTTTAGACGTCTGGCTTGTGCACCCAGACGTCTGATATGGTGCATGTCAGTTTTTTTGTGCATTCTTTCTTTTTCTTCTTTGTACCTATCGACTTGTAGTCTCTTGTAGTGTCCTTTGAGCCTCATTCTTGTCTTTCTAGCGATGTTGTTCTAGCAAGTACTTGTATATATAAATATATATGTATATTTGATTTTCATTGTATAGTTGTTGTCATCGAAACCGTAGATTGGATTTCCTAACAATCTCCCCCTTTTTGATGATGACAACTATACAATGTACTTAGATGTAATTTTATAAATCTCCCCTTGAATATGTGCTTACCATTATTTCTCCCCCTTTGACATTATCAAAAAGTATAAATATCTATAATTTAGATAGCATGTACACACTATTAATCTAGAATATTTACTAACTGCTGAAAGGTTATATCAATTTACTTTAATTACGTAGAAGTAACAAACCAAAAAGAACTTTTATAATCATTAAACACGGTGACTACATGCGTAAATTTTTGATTACCATACAAAAGATGGAACCTATATAAAAAAAATCCAAGGATCTTTTGGGGAAGCTTTAGCTTGAGCATCTTCTTCATCTTCATTCTTTGAAGAACTTTCTTGTTTTGTAGGAGATGTTGGAGTATATTCGAGAAGTTATTTTTCCCCTTCAAAAAGTTTAGAATGTTTTGAAGGAGGAGGAGAAGGCATTGGAGTTGGCCAATCTTCCAAAGGTGGTGTAGGGCCATGGACTCGTTGGAGAACCTCTTTTAGAACAGATAATGTGGTTGAAAGCGATGTTTCAACAATGGCTAGATGATAAGCAAACGTTGGTTCAAAGATATCAATACGCTTAGCCAATAATTTTTTATTTCTTGATAAGATAAGTTGATTTTGGAGAGTTAAGTCTTGAATACTTTCATTTGGATTGGTCTCAGTGCGAGTCTCCAAAATGTCGTCTTGGCATGAATAACCAAAAGGTTCAGGAGGAGTGTGTTCGAGATGTTCTTCTTGTGATGGTTGTGGTGTTTGTTGTTGGGGTGGAGGCCTAGATTGACTATCTTGTTGACGACGTTGTGTCCACTCTTCAAATAACAGAAAATCCGAAGGATTTTCTGGTAAGTGCATAAGAGAGAAGAATTTTGTGGAAGCGTACTTGGGAGAAATCTCTTCAAAAGTCGATAAATACGATGAAATGTTGTGAGCTTTTAGAAGACGCATGATGTAGGTAGGGTAGATGATGGATGGACGTGATCGAGTTCAATAATCTTTAAGCTCGTCAAATATGAATTTTGCCTAATTTACCCTCGTACCTCTAAAGATGGCATATAGAGCTTTGTGCTCTAATTCTGTTATTTGTTCATGGCTGCCAAGGCGAGGAATTATTGTGTTGATAATCATCCTGGTATGGAGTCTTGCCTTAGGTTGTAAGTGTTTTGAAGCAAATCTTGGCATTTCATCTTCCTAAATTTGATGGGTAACATTATTTCTTAGTTTGAGTCGCATCGCCGGGATGTTATAGAAGTCTTCTTCGAAGTCGGAACAACCTAGATTACGGCCTATAATTCCTAGAGTTAGATGAATAGTGTTACAGTAAACACTTGACCAAAGCCAATTATTATCATTATGATTATTCCATGCAGCAGTGCTATCTAGATTAGCATAGAAAAGGAATATGGTGAGCTGATCAATTTTGACGTTATGCGAATTGAAGGAAATCAATGTTTCTGACCCAGCATTTTCGCATATTTCATCCAAATCGTACATACAGAATTTAAGAAATTATAGAAAGGACCTGTATGCGGCCTTTTCTTCTGTATGTCGTCATATCTCTTGATAGAATGAGGTACTCGATTCATCCACTTTTCAATCTGATCGTCCGAGCATACTTGTGGGTTGGAAGAATAAGCTTGCTCTTGTTTTCTTTTAGAAACTTTTGGGTTTTTTTGTTTTGGGAGCCATTAAATCGAGCACAATTAAGGAGACAGTGATTTGGAGAATTATGATTTGAATTTGAAAGAAGAAACAAAATAAACGTAAATGATAAATTTGTGAAAAAACAGTTGTTTTAAGTGTTCGATTAGTGTCGATTGAATTTCACACGTCTGGGAATTGAATCAGACGTCTGATTTAACCCTAATTTAAAGACAACGGACATTTTCAAACATCTGGGTGTTATTTGTAGACGTCTGAAATAGGCAGAAGTGTAATTTTTTGAAGACTGATAGTTTTCTCAGATGTTTGGATATAATATCAGACGTTTGAAAATGGCATGAATTTGTATCTTAAGGAGGCAGAGACTTGTTCAAACGTCTGGTCACTACTTCAGACGTCTGAAATAGATTGTTTTGTATTTTCTATGAGACAGAGATAATTTTCAGACATTTGGTTGTTTATAGTAGACGTCTGATATATGCACAGGATTAAAAAATGGTGTGACACAAGGGTGTCCGACGTCTAATGGCATTGAATAGACGTTTGAAATCTTCAGTATGTCTAAAAACAGTCTTATTTTGAAAGGTTATGTGTGATTTTTGAGGGTTCAATTTTATTGCAACATAATAATATTATTATTGAAAACAAATACAAATATAAGTAGATGAAAATACAATAAACAAATTTATTGAGATGAAGATGGAGCATTGCGAACTTCAGAGGTGTTATCCTTCCATGCCTTGAGTAGAGACCAAATATTTCCACCTTCGTTGGTTCTTGGAGAACCATAAAATTGCCTAGGTGGAGGATCCCAAGGTGTACGATAAGATTCAGAAGGATCCAGAGGATTGAAAGGAATCAGAAGTAGTTCATGTACATCCTTTTTTCGTGAACTAAAAAATTTGATCGCTACTTGCTCTAGAAAACTTAGTCGTCGCGCAGTGATTTTTTGTTCAAAGTATAATTATCATTGTAAATCCATTTATTGCTTTTGGTAATGATGTATCTCATCGATTTTCTCTTTTGTGTTAGGAGAGATAAATAGAGATCGTTCGGACCGTTTTTTATAGGGGGTGAATCCCGTGTAACAGGAGGACCACTTATAGGTCAGCTCTTGACCTGGTGTAGGAGTAGGAAGTCAATGAGGAGTATCCGCTGAACTATCTGATGTTGGTGTTTAGAAGGAGAGATGAGAGTTGTCGAAAGACATGTTTTTATTTTGTTTATTTTAAAAGGAATATAAAATCTATATACTTTGTAAAAAGAGGAGATATTTATTCATGTTTTAAAAAGTTATAAATAGTTATTTTCAGAAATAAACATTCTAAAAAATTGTTGGTTAGTCTAAAAAGATTTTGATTGTAGATTAGAATTTAACCAAAAATAGAATGAATGAAATTTAGAATTAGCTGATAAGATCTTAAGAGAACATATTCCTAATCACGTCGTAATTTAACAAAACTTTGTTCATTTAGTGGTTTTGTGAAAATATCTGCTATTTGGTTCTCAGTATTTATGTACTCTAATGTAATAATTCCTTTATCTATACTGTCGTGTAAAAAGTGATGTCGTATATCTACGTGTTTAGTACGTGAGTGATTTACAAGGTTTTTCGATAAATTTATTGCACTTGTATTATCGCTATATATTGGTGATTTATCAATATATTTTTTGAAATCCTTATGTGTTGCATGTATATCTCTTGTGCACATGCTAAGGCCACTGAAATATATTCGGCTTCGTAAGTGGATAAAGAGACACAGTTTTGCTTTTTGTTAAACAATGAAACCAATGATTGTCCGATAAAATGACACGTACCACTAGTACTCTTATGATATGTTTTACATCCACCGAAATCTACGTCACTATACGAAACAAGTTCAAATGATGATCCCTTAGGGTAAAACAAACCGTAATCTCTAGTGCTAGATAAATATCATAAGATCGTTTAATAGTTCTTTGGTGAGACTCTTTTGGTTTTGCTTGAAATCAGGTACAAAGACATACGCTCATCATAATGTCGGGTTGAATAGCCATCAATATAATAAGGAGTCTATCATATTACGATATAATTTTTCATCAAAATCTTTTCCATTATCATCCTTTTCTAAGTTAACACTAGTACTCATTGGTGTTGGTTTGCTTGAAATTTTATCCATTCCAAAATGACGTAATAAATCGTTACAATATTTTTCTTGATGAATAAAAATACCATTTTCAAGTTGTTTTAAACCTATGAAAAAATTTAATTCACTCATGTGAGACATTTCAAATTCATTTTTCATAATATTTGAAAATTGACTACAAAGATTTTCGTTAGTTGAACCAAAAATAATATCGTCTACGTAAATTTGCATAACTAAGATGTCATTATTTTCTTGTTTAATAAATAAAGTCGTATCTATTTTACGTATTTGAAAATCGGATGAAATTAAATGATTCTTAAGACATTCGTACCAGGCATGGGGGCATGCTATAAACCATATAAGGCTTTATGTAATTTAAAAAAATGATCGGGATATTTTTCGTGAACAAATAATGGAGGCTGTTCAACGTATACGTTTTCTTTAATAAAACCATTTAAAAAAGCACTTTTAATGTTCACTTGAAATAATTTAAAATTGTGGTGACTTGAAAAAGTAAGTAATATACATATGGCTTCGAGTCTTGCTACTGGAGCAAAGGTTTCGTCATAGTCGATACCTTCCTGAGAGACTAAACGTGCTTTATTCCTAACTATATTTCCGTTTTCATCTGCTTAGTTTTTAAATACCCACTTTGCTCTAATAACTGATTGATTTTCTGGTCTTGGTACTAATTCCCAAACGTTATTATGTTCAAATTGATTTAATTTATCTTGCATGGCTAAAATCATCGTTTGAAGCTTCTTTATAATTCTTTGGTTCAAAATTAGACACAAATGCAATATAACTTATTTGGTTAAGTTGATTTCTAGTTACTCTTGAATTAAGATCTCCAATGATATTACCTTTTGGATGATCTTTTAGAATTCTAGAGGGTGGCACTAGAGTATTATTTTATGTATTTGTCTCATTATTAGATGAGTTTGTATTTGTTATAGGAATAATTTCTTCATCGTCATTAAAATGATTGTTAAGGAAATTTTCATCAAGTGAAACATGTAAACTTTCTTCAATTGTTTTAGTACGTTTATCAAAAATTCTATATGCCTTGCTACGATCCGAATATCCAATATAGATTCCTTTATCGGCCTTCGGGTCGTATTTTCCTAAATTATCTTTTGTATTTGATATAAAACATTTTGAGCTGAAAGTTTTCAACTATGATACTTTAGGTTTTCTTCCCAAAAACATTTCGAAACAAGTATGTTTAGTCATAGGTCGTATGGTTACTTGATTCAAAATATAATAAGCCTTAACAATAGCTTCAGCCCAAAAATGTTTTGATAAACCACCACTATTTAATATTGTTCGTGCTCATTCTTGTAACGTACGATTTTTTCTTCTACTACACCATTTTTTTGTGGTGTGCCGGAAAAAGAGAAATTATGACTTATGCCCTTTTTATTACAAAAATTAGTAAAAAGATCTTTATCGAATTCTCCACCGTGATCACTTCGAATATTCTTAATTTCCAAATCCATTTGAGTTTTAATTCTTTAGCACAAAATTTAAACATATCAAAAGTGTCACTTTTATGTTTTAAAAATAAGGTCCATGTATATCTTGAAAAATCATCAACTATTACGAAAACATATTTGTTGTGATTTATAGATCGTACTTGAGTTGGACCAAATAAATCTAGATGTAATAATTCTAATGGTTATTTTGTAAAAATATTGTTTTTAGATTTAAAAGAGTTTTTCTTTAGTTTTCCGATTTGACAAGCGTCACATAAATTTTCTACTTTTTAATTTATTTTAGGTAAGCCTCTAACTAGCTCATATTTTCCTAATTTATTAATATATTTAAAATTAATATGATAGCTCATATTTTTGAAAATACTACATCTATCTTTTTCGAAATTAATTTGAAAACCTTTATCGCATAATTAACTAATGCTATGTAGGTTGTGTTTTAAATTTTCTACCAACAAAACATTTGTAATAATAGGACAGTTAGAAATACCAGAGTTGATGACTTCTCCGATGCCAACGACGTATCCTTTTGAGTTATCTCCAAAAGTTTCCGTTCCACCATCAATGTATGTTATATTTGATAACATTTTTTAATTTCCAGTCATATGCTTGGAGCAGCGACTATCAAGTATCCATTTCTCCTTATTTTTTATTTTGGGTACTTGCAAGACAAAAAATGATTTAACTGGTACCCATATACTTTGTTAGGGTCCTAGATGTTTGGAGGAGTAGGTAGCCACAACCTAGAAGGTTTGGTACCTTTATGAACATAATTTTTATTATAAACTACATTATCTAGAAAATTATTAATATGTTTTTGTCTAATCAAATTATTGTTTGTCTTGGTAATCAAATTTTTATTTTTTTGGTATTCGTATTAGACTTAGATGATCTTTTAGTCTTTTGATAAATGAAACTATATTTCTTAATATTATTCCCTTTTTGTTTAGGAATATTTTTAAATCCTATTCCATTTCTATTACCTAAAGGTTTTGAAGTTTTGATAAGATTTTCCAAATCTTGTTTTCCTTTATTAAAATTTGAAACATTATTCGTAATTTCATCTAATTTTTCTTTTAATTCAAAATTTTCAATTTTCAATGATTCTATATTACCTTTAATGTTGATATTTTCTTTTAAAAAGTTATACTTTTCAGTTTATCTTTTCCAAAATCAATAGATAGGGTCTCACTTTCAACTAAACTACTTTTATTTTTTCTTGAGAATATTCTAGTTCATCCTCTAAAATAATTTTTTCATCTTAACATTCCTATTTCAAGTTCTAATCTATTTATTTTGGCTATGTGTTCATTTCAATTTTTTAGTTTGTCTAAATTTATCATCTAATTCAATGCTAAGCTCTAATAATTCATCATAGCTAAGTTCAGGGCGTACCTCATCAGTTTGTGCCATAAAACATACATTAGGTGTCTCCATCACTATCGTTGTCACTATCTAATGATGATGAAGAGTTCGAATCATCCCATGTTACTTTGAAAGCTTTCTTCTTTTTGAATTTTTCAAATTTGTTCTTCATTTTGTCATTACTGAGCTTGGGACAATCTTTCTTTATATGTCCAAATTGATCAAATTCATAGCATTTGATTGACGTTTGATTTGTTGAGCTTGATTTTCCTCCTTTGTGGAATCTGGTCATTTTTCTAAACTTCTTGAATTTGTTGTAGTTTTTGGCAATAAATACGATTTCTTCTTCGTCTAAGTCTGAGTCTTCATTTGTTGCCGGGAATGCTATATTTTCTTCTCCGAACTTTGTTCTTTTCTTGCCTGCAGATTAGCTTCATAGGACAATAAATTTCCTATCAATTCTTCAACTAAGAGTGTTGAGAGGTCATTAGCTTCTTCGATAGCTAATACTTTTCTTTCCCACTCTGGAGTTAAAGAATTGAGTATTCTAGATACTAAAACAAAATTTGTGAATTTAACTCCTAATGCCGTTAAATCGTTTTGAATCGTTTGGAATCTAGAGTATATGTCCACTATAGATTCATTTTGTTTCATTTTAAATGAAGAGAATTGATTTTGTAAAATTGAAATCTTAGTTTGTTTAAGTTTGTTCATGCCTTCGTGTGTAACTTGTAAGGTACGCCAAATATCATATGCAGTGTTACATAACATGATACGTGAAAATTCATTCTTATCCAATGAACAAAATAAAACATTCATAGCTTTGGCATTATTAGAAGCTTTCGAATTTTGTGCATCATTCCATATGTTCATAGCAGTAGCAGGTGCTTCATATTTATTTTGAGTGGCTGACCAAATTTCTAATCCATTAGCTTCCATAAAAATTCTCATACGTGTTGACTAATATGCATAATTAGAACCATTAAAAAGTGGGGGACGTGCTGTCGATTGTCTTTCTTGGAAAATACTTTCCATATTAAAGCGATGCAAATACTGTTACCGTACTTTTATTAAACCTTGCTTTGATACCAATTGAAAGTCTACGGGGTGGATCTTGTAGTGTATATGAAAGTATATGTGACAAAATATATGATGCAACTAAAATAATATTAATCTAAGTAAATATAGAATAGGCGCACCAGAATTTTATATTGGTTCGGACCTCCCTTCCTACGTCCAGTCCCGAAGCTCCCCTTCGAAATTCGACTATCAAAAACCCTTGCTTCGCCTAGAGGAATAGACTTGGTTATAATAAGTTGTTCTTGTCAAATGTGTGTTCTAATATAACAAGAATGTTGACCAATTAATACAATTGTTTCCAATGTATTTCTAAGGAATATTGTCTATGAATAACTGAGTATATGGAAGAGTGAATACAAATAAAGATTGCTAGAGTGCAGAGATCAAGAATATAGAAAGGGTATAGAATTAGAAAGCGTAAGTAAGTCAAGTGAGTTCTGTTCTCTTGATTCTTGATGCTATATATAGTTGTAGATAGGTATCTTGAGTAGTTGCATCCATTAACGAACAATTTAAAGTTGCTTCTGTTGAAGGTGAAGAGTTGTGGCGAAGAGAAGCGGAGATGTCCATTCGCATGTGGTAGTTGCAGTTCATTTATGAAGTTCAACTTTGAATTCCGACGTTTGGTATTTGTTTCAGACGTCACATACTATATTTTTTGATTATAGTAGAAGATCAGACATCTGAGTGCTATTACCAGACGTCTAGTTTAGCCTGGTTGTTGTTCTAGAGAACTATTTCAGACGCCTGGCTTGTGCACCCTGTCTGCGATGGTGCATGTCAATTTTTTTATGCATTCTTTCTTTTGCTTCTTTGTACCTATCGAATTATAGTCTATCGTGGTGTCCTTTAAGCTTCATTCTTGTCTTTCTAGTGATGTTGTTCTAGTTAGTACCTATGTATATAAATATATGTATACATTCGATTTCCATTGTATAGTTGCTGTCATCGAAACCGTAGATTGAATTTCCTAACAGTAGCATGTCTATACCGACGCTATCATGTCGCATCAACATGTTAACTTAGGAAAATTTTTCCTTTTCCCTTGTAAATTAACACTCTCCTATGCTTCCCCTATGCTTTCTTATTCCATTTCAGTGTTGAACTGTTCAAGCTCCCCCAACCAAGTTCTTTCGTGCCGACTTGACCTCGCTCTTCAATCACCAGCACCATCGCCGTGTTCTCCTTATGTTATTAGCCACATCCACCTCTCTTTATCATGAATTTATGGTTTACATAGATTGAAAACGTAGGCTTCAACTAACTTACCTACGAGACTGTTCAAGTTCTGATCATAGGATAGACTCCATTGTATTTCCCTTTCTACTCCCACACTTCCAGTGATCCTAAAAAGAAAGACTTTCCATGTCACTTTAGATAATAGATCCATTATCGATTTTCATTGATAATGTGTAAGTTCAAGAAAGAAGAAATTTTGAGGTGCGATGAGATTTGTTTTTCAAACGCGAGCAAGCTATCAACATAGGATGGTTAGTTCATAGTGCTCAGAACGCTGGACTCACTTTATGTAGGTAACATGATGTGTCTGCCTCAGTCAACACTCGACATCCAATTGGTCAATACATGTTGATTTCTTTTGAATTCTAGATGTTGTTCTCACTAGTTCTTTTATCTTGAGTTAAATTTAAACGACTGTGTTAAATGACAATTTTTCCTATTTAGAAAGACTCATCGATTATCTTACCTTAAAACTGGCGAAGGATCTCTACACCTTCTGAAGCTACGTCTACTACTGCTCCAGTTTCACAATCCATTCCGATCAGAACCAACCAACGTGCATCCTCTGAATCAGAAGGCCAGATAGTGCCAATAGGTCCCGTACTATGTCCGCTGCCCCTAGGATTGCTTATGAATGATTTATCGGAGTAGGGGACAACTATATTGACAATGAAAATTCTCAAGAACATCTGCGTTCAACATGGTATTCCTGAGAAAGGTGTTTGTCTGCCTACAGATAATGAATTTGCCATTATCCCCTGCCTAGCTTTACGGCACGTCACCATTATAAGTGTCTTAGTGTTTCCATCTTGCCTTTCAATCCTTTTATGAAGAACTTCTAGGCAGAAATTAGGCTCGAACCATTCTATGTCCACTCGAATGGACATGCTGTTGAATGCCAGTACATGATTTTTATTTGATGATAATAAACATATATATTCACTTAAATGTATTTGTTAATGTACTACTTTATTTTCACATAATTAAATAAATATTTGCTGAATAAAATAAATAACATAGAATTTAAATTCAAACAAATATTTTATTCAAAAAAATATTTTATTACAATTTTGAATAGTACATATTTGAGCTCTCACTATATATGCACAATTTCAATCATAGTACAATTTTGAATAGTACATATTTGAGCTTTCACTATATATACACAATTTCAATCATAATACAATTTTGATTACATCACTATACAATTATCATTCACAATAGCAACTCACTACATATCACTCATTCACTCGTATTTTATCCTTGACTTTGATCCAGCTTGAATCCAGCATCTGAGTTATCTACAAAATATACACTAACACGGTAAAATTAAAAGAGAAATATTTTTGCAGTGTAAAATAAAATGTATTTTTGAAAATGTTATTTTCCTTATTTATTTGGGTTGTTTTTCATCATATTCATTTTTTTAATTCATTATACATGAACAACTTGTGACATGCACAGTGTATCACTGTATATGCCACAAGGCCATGCACACCGATATATGACAAAACTGCAGGGACAGGTGAGCACAAGGTCAAACCCAACCAAAAGCCAGGTTCAACTCAAGTGCAATACAAATAATGTCATGACACGAGCACAAGGTCAAACCCGAGGCAAAGCTAGGTTCAACTCAGGTGCAAATTCCAAAAATCAATCCAAATGTATAAGTTCAATAAAAATGGTCAAGCACAAGTCAATTTAGTGGATGTATACTTACGCATTTAACATACATATAGTCACTTCTAAAAGGCATAGTACAGAGCAACATACTACATACATACATACATACATACATACATACATACATACATACATACATATATATATATATATATATATATATATATATGCTACAACATTTCATTGGAAACCAGACCAAACTCCACAAAGTATACAGGAACTAGCACACATGCACATATGCATGACAGTTACAATATGAACTCAAGGAAATGTGCAACTTGATACAAGTGCACTCAATATAATCAGTTGCAGTAGCATACACTAGTGAAACAGAGGCTCGAAGCATGCATATGGTCAGGCAATGTTGAAGACAAAGCAATGCAAAACTTCCAGATGAACACACATGAATGGTTAACAAAGACATGGTTAGAGCTATTACCAACTAGAGCATAGCACATATGGTCAGAGAATGCAAGTTACAACACAAACCATATGCAAGCAAGGCTACAATCTAGACATGCAATCATGTACAGCAAAACTGGAGCATAACAGTAGGCCACAATGAATCTGTACAAAAGAGGTGGCTACAGTAACAAGCACACATGCCCAGCTCAAATGTACATAATCAAGCATGGAGGATGGAACATTGATACTAGAAACTTTACAAGACCAAACCAGACATGATGCAATTGAGGTGGCAACATTCACATGACTCCAAACTTCAAATACCAACACAATGCATATATGTATATGTTAGCATATATATATACACACGAATCAAATGCACAAATCCAGACCAGATACAAATGCAGAAATTTACAATAGAGTTCAAGTCTCGACCAAAACAATGTCCACATCAAATTAAGGTATGAACAACTAAAGTGTAGAGGATGACGGACTAGCTCAAAAAGACAGTCAGTACATACATATATACATGCATGCAATAACCAAGTGAAGAATTCAAGTGAAACAAAGTGAACTCACAAATATGACAACAATGTACACAAACTACATTCGAGCATGAAAGCGGTTTCAAGATTAAATCAAGATATCACCAACACTGCACACATACATGGAGTAATGTAACAAGCAAGTCAGAAAGTAAAAGCCGAGACAAATATCAATCAAATGATCAAATGTTCTAGGCCAAACAATTTTCCAGGTAGCAGTTTTGAATAAAGATAATGTCGCAGGGGATTTCAAACCAATGCCAAATTGCAGTTTTTACAAAAATCAGGTAGCGGTCCTCAAACAATTCAAGATAATAACAAAGGCTAATTTTTTAAAAAATCAAAGTGTTCGAAAACAAAAGAAAAAGAATGGAACCAAATCAAAAAACAAGCCGTGGTGACCAAGCAACCACATATACGAATTGAAGAAGTCAGAACACATCACCATTGTTTAAGCATAATCGAATGGCCGAACAAAATTATCATCATGAATTCAAATAGTATATACGAACTTAATTTAAGGGGATCGAACCCTATTTAAACCCAATCATCATCGGCATATAAAAACCATTTGAGTTCAAGCAACAACAGAAGAATAAATCATTCAACTCGAACCAAAGTCAAGAATAATTAATAATCAGAAAAAGGCATTCACGTACCAATTCACACATCAATCGAACTCGACGAATTGAAGTAGCCGAAAGAAAATAGGAGAAAGTGAGGCGATTTTTGAAGCAAATCAAAGCAACGGCCACTATAATCGACCAATATTCCAGCGGAAGCTTCAATTATAGAAAAGCCCTAAATTGTTAAAAAAGGAACAAGCAAAAAGGAACCAGCCATTTTCAAAGAAAAGAAGTCAGGCCAAAGAAATAAAGAAAACACGGGGGCATATTTTTGTAACTGCATTTTAATTTGGACCAGTATCTTAAATTGCTTTTGGGCTTATTTTTCTAAACTAGGGTTTTGTGTTTTAAATTGTTTTTATTTTGTATTTTATTTTTAGATGTGTGTAAATTCTAGTCATGTGACTAGGGAACGAACTACGATGGTGTAGTTCGAGAATTCGCAACTCAGTGGCTGAGTTGTGGTAGGGTTCTGAGCGCAGAGTTAGGTTAGTCGATGGCGGATGTCGCAACTTTACGTGTGTAAGCGTTTGACTACTTAATTTCTAGTAGAAACCTTGGTGTAGCATGTAGGAAGGGTTTTGCTGAAGCTGGGTAAATATGTGTTATTCTATTTCTATTTTTTAATTCTCCTAATAACTGTGATGCTTTTATTCTGCTATTATCTGTGATATAATTATTTTATATACTTCTGCATTAAATTTTTATAACTGTTAGTATCACCCTATTCGCCCCCTTCTAGGGCGAAATCGATTCTACACTTGCCTTGTTGAATTTTCTATATGTCCTATTTATGCGAAGATTTTTCATCCTTCATGATTTGATGAGCTTATATATCTTTTCAAGCCCAAGAGGAGACAAGAGTGCCCATCTTTCATAATTATCGAGGCTTGGAGAAAATGCAAGGTCGTCGAGAGCCTTCACATCAAGCATTCCATCTTCAAAAATTAATATTTCTTTGTACGTTATCAAGAAGGATTCAATCGCTTTTGGTTGAAAGGAAGTAAGCTTCTTTCTATCGATTACTTCTATATCGAAATTTCTAAGTCCCAAGCATAACGTATGCCCCTCATAGATATTTTGAAGTGGGAGAATGGGAGAATGCTCAAAGACTTAAGGACCATTAGATCGAGCCAACGTTCTATCAAGTTCCTTTTGGCAAACGAAAACTTTCAAGAGTATCAACTGTTTTAGTATGGAAGAATAGCTGACATGGAATCCTCAACACAGAGCAGTTCTAGATCACGCACCTGCTCTACTGCTCCCACTCATTATTCTGATGAGGGTCCTCAAGAGGAAGTGGATTGGACAATGGACATGAAGAGGGGACTGCTGATACAAAGATTGATGAGCCTACAAGGGATGATGAGAAAGAACCTGTTAGGATAGTGACCGATGAGCCCGTAGGAGATGATGCACCTGGTGAGGACGGTAATAGTATTAGAATCCCTATGATATTAGAGAAGGTTGTGGGATTCTTAAGGAAGTCAGGAAAACAGCTGGCTTTCGATGAAGAGGAGTAAGATCTGATGATGATGACAGCAATCACCATGCTATCGAGGAAGGAAAGGAGTCATTCGATGAGTCACCAACAATGAACCCTAATCACCTTCACTTGCCTTCTCTGGAACCGCTAACTAACGAGGAGCTGTGTCCCGAGCTATCAGTTTATTCTCGAGAACAATTAACAGCTGAAATTCCTCAATCAACTAGAGGTCAAGCTGCTAAAAACATCGTTGGAGATAAGCCATGTTCCGATTTTCTAAGGGAGATCTCCATTCATGTGAATGAATTTGGGGATTTCTTTATTAGTGAAATGATAAAAAGATTGGCTCACATATTGATATATCTTCTAGTGCCTTTATGAGCAAATGTGATAGGACTCCAACTTTGAGACTATGCCGATATGGTTTGTAAAGTATATAAGGGGTCATCGACACTACACACTCCACTTTAGGATTACGAACCCATATTTATGCATCGAGTTAGTTGAATTCGAGAGTTAACTTCATTTTTATTTTCGGTTCAGGTTCCATGAGTCATGGACTATACCATCAACTACATCAAAATACTAGCTCTTACAGGGATCAACTCTAAATCCATCCCATCGCACTTACCGCAAAACTAATGAGGAGAGGAGAATGAGAAAAGACTAACGAGGCCTACCACTTGGAAGGGGAGAAAGAGCGTTAGAGGGGAGAGGAAAATTGGGATAATGAAGGTGATGGCCCAACGATAAACACAAGTTCCACACTGATTCTCATGATCACCGTGGGACTTCACAGCCAAGTGATCCTCCCCACATAGAGGCTCAGATTACCGCGATATAGGAAATTCCATCCTCTCAAGCAATAACTATTGTAGCTACTCCTTCTACTTCTAATTGGGGCAAGAAGTTCACACTTTCTCTCGGTCCGCCCTAGCTTCAAGCTACTTTCCCTCATCTATTCTTGCATGGAGTTAATTTGACAAGAACACAAAGCCAACCAATAGAGCTACTTTTCTCCGAAATCTCAAAGTGATCCATGAGGACTTGGAGGTTGGGTTTTGAGTGGTAAAGTCTTGTACGAGCTTTTTTGATGTCAACCATATTAACTTCTAGAAGATTCTTTCATTCAAGGTAGAAACAGATGCTCACGATAGAGTGATTAAGGATTGCAACAATGAGATAGCTCAATTGAAGATTGAGAAAGACATGACCTTGAAAGGGAAAACTACCAGTAACAAGCTACTAACTAAATCAAGTTGAGCTCATGACTGAGCACTTCTCGTAATCAATGATTAGCTCAAAAAAGCTCATAGGGAGTGTGGCAAATTGAAAGAGAAAGTCACTGAAAGTGAGCAGGCATTCAAAGCCTAGGACCAAACTATTACTAAAAAAGCTGCCACCATTGCTAAACAGGTTGTCGAACTTAATGGCCTCCACGAGGAGAATGCAAGACTGCAAAGGAGAAAGAGAAAATCACATCCGATAAACTAATGGCCAAGGTTGACTACTTGGTCATACGATCAGAGCTCTTGGACCTTTAAGAGAAGCATGATGAGGCGATGAGCCAAGTGGATGCCAGCGTGCTGCATCCATATACTTGCAATGTTATGAACAAGGGTAGTTTAAAGTGGCTTGGAAATGATTATCCTAGGACTCTTGCATTGGATGGAGAAGAAGTATTATTTAGATCCGAGCGAACCAGGGGTATGTGATCTGAAGAAGAGTTAATGGCGCCTTATCTAAATTTTAAGGACATAGACTTCCTAATGGCTGGTAGGGAGATTCTATGAGAAGAGAAAAGGAAGGAAGTCGTTGATGCCATTGCTAAAGCTCTTACTGGCCCAAGCTCTTTGGGTCAAGGTGAAATATATGTTCCTAAATGGCAAGCAACAACCATTCTTGCATCCACGGCTATCAGCTCTGAAGCCGCCCAAATGCATCCATATTCCAAAGATCTAGGTGAACTATACTTCCCTCTAACTATAGAGGAACCCACTGAAATGGGGATTGTACCAAGGGAATTTGAAGTTCAAGTTCGTGAGAAAACTTTCGGTTCAGGTATTTGCTTCATTTTTCCAATAGTCCATAAGCTCTAGTTCACTCCGCGGTCCTTTACTAAACTATACAACCGTGTTCCTCAACTTGTTGGTCAACAGTGCCTGCCGCCTCCTCCTCCAGTTGCATAGAGCTCAAAAGCCCTTGCCATCTTTATCGATTCTACCACTATCTCCATAGTGGCTTTAGGTACAATTCTTGTCTCAATCTCCGGGCCCAAGCCCAATTCTGAAAAAATAGTGGCACTGCCGGACGTGTAGGACATCTCCATATCTGTAGAAGAAGAAATGATAGTGACTGGTGAGTTAGACCCAATTGACAAGGAGACGATGGTAGGGAGAGTTGAGAAGGAAAAGAAGGGACTATAGATGAAGAAGGAGGAGGAAGAAAAGCGCAAGACTTTGACCACAATCACGCTACAGATTCAAAGGATGGAGACGCTGCAATAGGAGGTTCTGAGGGGATTAGTCCTACCATGGGAAGACAGTCTGCATACTCGGATGGTGTCGTTGCCCTTAGCAAGGAGAGTAAGAGGAAGAAGATTTCGACTCGTCTGGGAAAGGACAGTAATGGTGGCCACGGTGGGAAGAAGTAATGATGTGAACGAGTACTAGTGGAGTGGAGCATTTCTGAATTTTTTTAACATTTTTTGAGTCAATTGAGTTTGTACAAATACATAATCTGTACATTCTTTTTATTTTGTTGTTGTGTGAGGCCTGAAACCGAGTAGCATTGTCCGGGAGCGAAGATGCTATTTGTTGCTTTTTTACATAAAATGATATTAGTAATGAAAGATTATCATTTCTATTGTAATCTCTCCTATGTACTTTTACTGCATTCTATGAACTATGCTTGTTTGTAAATAACTGCTTTGGTATATAATATGATTGCCCTATTGCAATTTCTATGTCATATACTTTTGTGTTTGTGCCACATCTTTATTTACCGCAACTTTGTGCATATAAATAGTATTCCTACAATTATTTAGCATATTATATTACTTAGCTCCATAATGATTTGCCAAAATAGTATGTTCGGTGTAACAGAACTATAGTGTATCTTGGTTTAGCTTATGCTAACCAACTCACTTAGTTACCTCTAGTTTGGGTCATGCAACATGCTCCTATCTTCGGGATCCCGTGGTCCTGATGCTCGATTCCGAGCATTTCGTTCCTTGACTGTGACTAGATTCTTCCAAGTCCAGTGTTGAGATCGTATTCACACATCAATTTCTTTCTTTGAAAACTTTTGAACAGCTTAATACTTGGACTCTCCTATGGTATTACCACTGATACGACGATTTGGACTTTCAAGATATTGGTGGAGCAATTCTGATTTCCATTAATCATGTGATAGGAAACTTTCCCGACATTGCTGGAGCAATGTCGGCGCTTAGAAAGTTTTGATGAGCTTTCAATGTTACAAAGGTAACATTGGTTACTAGAGAATATAAAGATTCCCCGGTGTTCAAGATGGCATTGGTACATAGGAAATTCCGAATTGATTTTTCTATTGATCTGGCGGTTTAAGGGTCTATACTCCCTATTTGGAAATTGGGAAGTATTTTCTTGATGGTGTAGGGCATATGTTTACTTGAAAGAACGCAGTTCAATTGGTTCCAGAAGTGCGGCTTATTGATGGCGCACAAGGGTTTTGCATACTTGTACACAATTCCACTAGTCCAAGAAGTGGTTTGCGTCTTATCGTTGGCGCACAAGGCGTATTGTGTACTTGAACATAGTTCCATCGGTTCAAGTAGCACCGTGTGGCTTATTGGTGGCGCACATGGATTATTGCATACTTGAACACAACTCCATCGATTCAAGCAACGTCCTACAACTTATAGGTGGCACATAAGGAGATGGGCCTTCCTAAAATTGCTCAAGCCATGCCAATTCTTAGATGGCATGGATCTATTTTCCCCATCGATCCAATAGTTTGAGATTTTCCCCGTCGACTTGGCGGTTTGCTTACAAGAATGTAATTTCATTGGTTCAAGAAGCGAGATATATTGTTAATAAAAGGAGAGGCAAGTCTTGCCTAATTATAGTGCCTTCAGTGTCCCTAGATGGCTTATTTGTGAAAGTAGAAAATACATAGATAATTATTATATATAGTAATGCCGTAGTAAATTGTTGTTGCAAGCAAAGGAACTAGAATTCCATCATCATTCATCGGCTTGAATGTTCTGTCTCCAAGTTTCTAGCCAATCACGTAAGGTCCTTCCCAATTTAGACCATGTACTATCATACATGGGAATATCTGTTTCAAGATGAGATTTCCCACTTCAAAGGTATGATTTCGAACTTTGGCATCGAAGCATTGTGCTACTCTTTTTTGGTGAGTACCAGTTCTAAGCTTGGCTTCCTCCCTCTTCTCATCAATCTAGTGAAGTAATTCAAGTAGTAGTTTCTTGTTTTCTCTTTGGATGAAATTCCTTCTGCGATGAGAGGGGACTTCCAGTTCCACTTGCAGTTCTAGTTGCATATTTATGCATCATCCTGTATGCCCATAATGCAAGCTAAAGCTCATCAACCCATTTCCGTTTAGCTATTCCAGCCGTTTCTTTATGGTGGATTTGATTATTTTGTTCTTTTCCACCACCTGCCCATTTTCTTGAGGGTGCGCTACCATGGAAATTTTCTTCTCGGTTCGGTAATGCTCGAAAAAGTCTTTGAATTTAGCACTCTCAAGCCGAGTTCTATTATTCGTGATGATTTTCCATGGTACTCCAAATCTACAAATAAAGTTTTACTTACAAAGTTAATTGTGTTTTAGTAATTATGGTCGAAAGGGGTTCTACTTCGGTCCATTTTGTAGTGTAATCAATTGCAACGACCCTTTGCTATCGGTAACATGCCAATTACATCAATTCCCTAAATTACAAATGGACATGGACTAACCATTTACGTAAGTATCATAGATGACATTTATGGAATCTTTGTAAATCTTTAGCATCGATCACATCATATGGAATAGTTAGCCGTGATTTGGTTTATTGTTGGCCAGAAGCATCCATAGCAGAGAGCCATTTTTGCCAATGTTTGACCCTTAGTTTGGTCACCTTAAGTGCCTTTATGAGTTTCCATGAGGGATTTCTTGGCTTTGTTCTTGGTCACACACCAAAGTAAGGAAGTGGAGAACCCTCTTCGGTACAGTACTCCATCTTGCACTACGAAATGTGGTGCCTTTCGAAGGAGTTTCTTTCGTTCATTTAGATCGCTTAGGAGTATTCCTCCGAGTAGGTACTGCTCAATCGGCTTCATCCATGACTCCTCCTCTTCTGCGGTTTTCGAATCTAGTTGACATCCATTTGATCTATGCTAGGAACCGGCAATACTTCTACTGCCACCAATCCTAGTGACTGTGCATCTCTGGAACTGGCCATTTTAGCCAAGTGATCAGTCTTCCATTCTATTTCTTGGAATATGAGTTATCGTGTAATGTTATATATCGTTGAGTAATTCCCAAGCCTTTGGTAGGTAAGGGGCAAAGTTCGCACCCTTAGCTTGGTATTCTCGTTTCACTTGACGGACGACTAACTAAGGGTCGCTGTATATATGGAGAGCTTTGATTTCGAGTTCCTTCATAATCTTCAGCCCAACTATCAATGCTTCGTACTCCGCCTCGTTGTTAGTAATAGGGAATTCTAACCTTGTAGCATAATAAAGCGACGTCCTTCGGGAGTTTCAAGCACAATTACCACTCCTGAGTAAAATTCCTTTGAAGCACAATCAACAAACAATTTCCATTGTGATGTTATGATCGTCGTGTCCTTCACCTCATCATTCTGAATTGTGAACTCGACGATGAAGTATGCCAATGCCTATCCAATAATCGCTCTTCAAGGATGATAATTCACATTGTAGGGCTTAACTCAATATTATACATCAAAAGTCGTCCCAAGGTTTTGGGTCAGCAAAGCACTTGCTTCAAGTGTTGATCCATCAACACCTAAATGGAGTGAGCATAAAAATATAGTCATAGCTTCCTTAATGTTATTAACAGGCAGTATGCTAACTTTTCCAACTTTGGTTAGTTTCATTTGGCTTCGATGAACCATTTGTTGATGAAGTAGATGGGTTGCTGAATCCTAACCTCCTCAGGCACAAATGCTGCACATACTACATGGGTAGACATTACCAAATAATTGAATAGATCTTCTCCATCAATTGGCTTAGATAGGACCGGTAGTGATGTGTCTAAATAATTGCTTAAATGTTGTTGAGCAGTTTTGATTCCAATCAAAGTTATTCTTACCCTTTTTCAATGCATCGAAGAATGGTATACACTTATCCATCGCTTTGGATATGAAGCGACTCAATGTTGCAATCTTCCCATTCAACTCTACAACTCCTTTTTCATTAACATTGCTCTAACATTCCGTAGTGCAACGATCTTCTATGGATTAGTCTCAATGCCCTTCACGTTTACTACGAATACGAGAAATTTTCCCAATGAAACACCGAAATATCACTTCAAGGGGTTCAATTTCTTCCCATACTTCCAAAGGATTTCAAACATCTCTGAGAGATTATCTAGATGGTTTCCTCGTACTTGTGATTTCATAAACATGTTGTCCATATATACCTTCATCATCCATTCAATTTGATTCTTGAACATTGCATTCGCTAATCTTTGGTAAGTAGCATTAGCATTCTTTAAGCCAAACGACATCACATGATAACAATATAGTCCCCAGTCGGTAATGGAGCTGGTGTTCTCCTGATTGGGTTTATGCATCATTATTTAATTATATCCTTAGTAGGCATCCGTGAATGAGAGTAGCTCATGTCCCATGTTTCCATCAACTAGCTGTCGACTTTAGGTAGAGGAAAGCTATCCTTTCGGCAAGCTTTGTTCAATTCTGAGTAGTTGACACAAGTCTGCCAATTTCCATTTGATTTTTTTGACGAGTACAAGGTTTGATACCCATTTAGGTATATTGGGTCACGGATAAAGCCATTGGCCAACAGCTTGTCCACTTCTTCATTCAATGTAGTGGGTCACTCTAGACCCAGAATGCGTCTTTTCTACCTTACTGGTGTGAATTTAGGGTCGATATTAAGTGCGTGACATGCTATCTCTGATGATATCCCACATATATCGAAATGCATCCAAGCGAACACATCCAGATTGACATAAAGAAATTTTATCAGTTCATTTTGCGTCTTGACTCTAAGCCATGAACTTATCTTTAAGACTTAAGTTGAGCCATCCATGTCGATAGAAACAACAATCGTAAACTCTACCGGTGTCATCGTTTGTCTCTTTCACTCTTCTTCCTAGGGTACATAATCTTTTCAAAGTGACTATGCTCCTTGAGCCAGGGACCATTCTGTAATTGCTAAGCTTGCGAGTCATGAATGTGGAGAATCTTCCCTATATTATTTCGCTTCTTGCATCATCTTACTTTGCGCACTTTGGTGACATAACATCCACTTACCATGCTTTAGTCTACTCTTACCCCTCAAACCCCATTTTCCGTTGGGAACTTTATTGTAAGGCACCATGAAGCCAATGCAATTTTGAAATCAGCAAGGGTCCGTCGGCTCAAGAAAGCATTGTAAGCTGAGAATTCACCAATTATCACAAAGGTCATAATGAGAACCGCTCTTCGTTCCTCTTCTACAAGTTCTACAAGTAAGATAATCATTCCGATTGGCTGATCTGGTTTGCTTGTAAATCCCGGAATCTTCATCGCGCAAGTAGTCATATTATTCATGCTGATCTACATCTGATTGAATGTTTGTCAAAAAGGATGTTAACCAAACTTCCACTGTCAACCAACACTCTACGCACAACTGCCGGCCAAATTCCAATTATTACCGCCATTTGGTCAAGAGTTGTGCCTTTGTACCTTCAGTATCCTAGTTTTGAAATATGATATCACCAGTTATCAACTTCTGTTGTTTGGCCAGGCCTTCATTTTCAATGGCATAACAGGTTTCCTTAGAAGCATGCTTCGGAGAACCAACGTGTTGCTCCATCTTACCCTAACTCTTCTACACTAGATGAGGTCCTCTAGTGATGGTACTTATGAAAGGCCTCTAATCATTCCAACGAGTCCCTCCCCCATTGGGTCCTACCTAATTTCTGTGATTGCTTGGAACTTGGGATCTTATAGGTTGGTCAAAGTTCCATGGTTTCTTAACGTAATGTTGGAGCCTGTTGTTCCTTATTACTTTCTCGATTAAGTCCTTCAAATGCAGACATTCATTTATGTTATGCCCACGAGTCTCGTGAAAGTGACAAAACTTCCCTGATTTCATTTATGTTTAGAAGATTCCCGCTTGGACGTTTTGTTGCATCATTCATTTCTTTGAGTGATAAGTTAGCTGTTTTCCAAGCCATTATTTAATGTCTTATAACCCTTAGGTCTGAGATTCCTAAGATGTTTGATGTTCCAATTGTTCCTACTTGATTTTTGTTTCCTCTTCTTCTAATTTGAACTCTTTCCTACTATAGCCTCGTAACTGTTTCCATCCTGCTTAATCATGACATTGCTCCAAATCATTTCCTTTAGTAGCTCACCGATAGATTTGCCTTCGACCATACTTGCCTCTTCCAATCTTAGAAACTGGTTTGTCCTTCGGTGGAATTCATCCATGGTATTGGGATGATTTATTTAATCCATCTACCAAAATTTGTATCTGGGTGAATGGGTTAGACCAAGCCATAAAAACCTTATCCTCTTTTGGATCGCTCACCTTAGTAACTGCGATCTTGAATCGGTTCATGAAAGATTTCAATAACTCATTGGGTCTTTGGAAAAAGCCAAATAAGGATGTCTCGTCTTTCGGTTATATAGTATGAAATTTAAACTGCTCTAAAAACATTTTTTTCTAATTCATCAAAAGCTTAAATAGACTTCAGTGAAATTCTAGTAAACCACATGGAAGCAACTGCTTCCAAGAAGATAGGGAAACATCTGCAGCAGATAACATCTATCGCCCTGGCTTCATCCGCATGCTAATCATATTTGTACAAGTGTTGTTTAGGGTCCATAATTTGTTATACAACAATATAGCCAACATAGTGAACTTTTTAGGATAATCTTCTCTTAGAACATTTTTAGCAAATGGACTTTGGCATGGCGCAGAGCCCCGGTCTTCATTCTTTTTGCCCCTACTCTCCTCTAATAACCGTTTGACCATGTCGAAAATGTACTCCTCGCTAGCATGGTGGTTTATAGATCTACTGTCAAGGGCTACACGGAATGTTTAACTTTGCAAATGATCTCGGTTCGCCAGCTAAAGCCTAAGTTCTCCATTCTCTAGGAGAGCCACTCCTACATGGTTCTGTTGGCAGACGGTTGATCTTACGGGGGCAATTTGATCTTCGTTTCTAGAATTTTGCCTGTTTACATTAGCGCTCAGTTCTAATCCCTCACCATCAAGTTGGATATCATCTTTAGAATCAGAAACAAGCGTTATGTTGTTCACATGATGAGTGCCCACTCCAAGATTTGGATTTGCAACAGCCTGCTATCTAGTAGGAGGAGCACTTCCATTGCCTTCTATTGTCATTCCTACATCTCCACCAACAACCTCGTTCTACTTTTGTCTATAGTTTCTCTTTTTCAAACCTAAAATAGAGGGACTCCCTTGTTTCATAGCAGCCACAGTTTCTTGTCTAGCTCTCGAACACTTGGTGGCTGCAGCGTTAGCAAAGAATCAATCTTATCCATGAGAGCCTTTTAGATATGAGCCATTTTATGGTTAAGTTTTTTAACCAACTGGTTAAGCTCTCCTTTAGTTACAGCATCCTATTAAGGGGAGGAAACAAGTGCAAAATTTCCAGTTTTATCCTTTGTTCGATGATTATTATCATTGCTTACTTTAGATTGTTAGGGGTTTGCATCATCACCACAATTGTTGCTCCTGTAGATCCTCCAAAAGTAGTCCTTTGTTTTTCAGGTGTCATTGATCTTCGGTGGCAATCCTATGAATCTTTGAAGAAGATTCCCCAGATCTAACCATTGGATCTCCCCTAATCCAAAATGGAAAGCTAGATTTAAGCTTAGATTTAGATGTTCTTAAAGAAATACCAAAATGTTAATCCCAAAAATTGATCAATTCCCAAGAATAGGTTGAAGGAAACTCGTGAGACCTAGAAATAGCTAGCAATAGTAATAGTAATGGGAAATAAACAATAATAAGAATGAAAAACACAAGATTTTATAGTGATTCGACAATCTGTGGTCTACGTCCACTTTATATCTTTGTTGTTTATAGATTTGATTGAGATTACAAAGAGTTTGAGAGAGAACAAGTCAGAAGACCAAGGGTTAGACTGATTCTAAGTCCTAGAATTGTCTAAAGTAGTTTCCTTGGTGACCATTGTGTAGGTGAAGAAGACAAAGAAGAGACAGAGCTCCCATATAGTGCTAGTAGAAAGCAGATCCTGTTTTAGCTGCTCCTTGGTTTGCATTTATAGATGTAGCATTCATATTGGGATAAAAGGAGAGTTGGAGTATAGTCTGGATGAAGGCCTAATGAAGTCATGAACTCACCTGGATTAACTACATATGTCGGTACCGACCTCTCATATCGGTGTCGACATTTATAGTTTACTCTAAGTGAGTTTGACTTCTTTTATACACTTCATGCTACTTGATTTTGGATTGTCCCATAATGTTTTCAAGGATAGTTGGTTTATATTTGTGGTAGTTCCTTTATTGCTTAGTTTGTTCTGCTATCCTAACTGCTAACTCTTCATATATTGTACTAAGTTGTTCAAAACTCTTATAAATCTCTTAAGTAAGCATAGAATAGTTAAGGAATAACTTTTTCAAATTTTGAGTAGAAGACATCGAGCTATGAGAGGTCAACCTCGATATTAGAGGTCGGTGGTGACTTCTATAGTTTGCTCCATTTTGGATGAGTTTTCTTTGAGATGTTTCTATTTCTTATCTAAGCATGCCTCCAAGATTTCAAATTGTTTCATCTTTGCCATGATTTTCTAACTCTTATTGATTTCTGCTTGGTTAAAAACCCAGTTTACAGCACATAGAGTGCCAATGGAAGCTCATCCATCCGTGTTTTCTTATCATTTTCCAAATGCTCATTCCAAATGCTTCTTTATGAGCATTTTGAGAACCTGGTTGACTTTTTCAACCTATTCATTGGCCTACGGGTGAGGCATTGTAGAACAGATTTTCTTGAGTCATATTGTCGATAGAAGTTGGCGAATTTCTAACTAACAAACTACCATCCATTATTCAAGATTATCTACAGTGGAACTACATACTCGATAAAGTAATTTGCAGCCAGTATTGCATACTCAGATCCATAAATAGCTATTAGAAATTCTCCAATCAGATCGATGCCCATGGGATTTCCTTTTCTAGGGTCTATCCCTCGGTGTGGTTTCCTTAACTGCCTTGGTGTACATTATCCCATATTTCTTTAGCCTCTCTTGTAGCCATGCACCTTAGTAGCAGGTCAGTGAAAACTCTTATATATAGGACGCCATCTTGTATGGTGTACCAATTTTCCTTGCGCATCAATTTCCTTGCTTCATTCTAGTTTAAAGGTGAAAGTTTTTATTAGGTCCAACCCAAAAAGTGATCTATTTCCCAAGCTAGCCAATTTTTCCAAATCGTTAGCATCTCCAATTTCCTCCCTTGCGATGTGCTTAACCATATAACATTGTTGCATGTTAAGCAAAGCATTCACCCTTTTCTTTTTAAGTAGGATGCCAACCACTCTCCTTGGACTTGTAACTCCCAAAGTGCTTGATTCGCAGCCATTCGTTATTCCTCATTTGTACATGATGTCTCGATTCTTAGTTCCTTTTCTATTCCTAACTCAACTATTATCATATTGTAATTTGTCTTTTGATGTGGACTGCAATTTAAGAGTTCTATTTGACATATATGGGTCAAGATCATCCTTGCTTGCCCAATCATTAGTATATTCTCTCACTTCCATGGGTGTTTCATAATCTTGTAGCACGACTTTGTTATACCTCAGGCATTTCTGTTAAATATCATTCAAAATTCATTCATAAAGTAAGTTATACATTTGTATTCTTGTTCCAACATTCTATGAGGATATTCAATCCATAGAGTAACTTACTCCATATTCAAATGAAGTTAACTCTATCTTTGGGGACTTTTGGAAAGATTATGCCCCGCTTTCTCTAGTGATGTCTTGTCTTGCCTTTGGAACAGGTTGGAATTAAACTCCACTACCTTTGGAATAGGATTCAGTTTAGTCAAGGGACTTCAGTCTAGAGTTTGTGGCGCTCTCATAAGAGTGGCATTAGGTTTTAGCCCTGAGTAGACCTACGAGATTTATCAACATTCATTCGTCTCATGGCCGCAAATCTTATGGAATGTGCGATTTTTTTCAGTCCCATCTTTGTGGTTATGGACTCTCTAGTCCTTGATTTACCATAATTCATGGCTTCTCTAGAAGTAAGGTAAATTCTTTTTGAAGTTTCCATAAGTAATATACATTTAAACCTGTCTTTGTTAAATCTATGTTTCTAGTATTTTAATGATGACAACTATATCATCATATATATATAGTACTTATCTATGGTGTAGAAGAAGGAGATATATTAATATAGGAATGACTACACAATTAAGATAGATCAACTACACTCAAGCACTTCAACAATGCACAAGATCTTCAAACTATGATACGTCTATAGTCTTAAAATTAATTATGAAGTCTCCTTGGTATTTCATGTGAATGCATATACACACCTGCAAATTAAAAGTTTTAACTATCAAAGATATTCAAAAAAAAATATAAAAAAAATGCTACAATGCACTAATTTTTCCACTTCAGTCAATGACCTCTTTTCTCAATCGATTGAGGGTAGTCGATTGAGAAAAGTGCTTAGTCGACTGTACCTCACTATTTAGTTATGCTATTTTGTTTTAAAAATCTCGTGCGTATTTTCTAGTTCTTATTCGGAAGACTAACTTTCAACTTAGTCAACCGATCACTGCATAATGGCTATTTTTCTTAAAGACCACTTCGAAGAGTTGCAACCTTTTATATTCATCTCTTTGAATAGAAGTGATCATAAATAAATGTTTGCAACCTTTTATCAAAATTTTGATTACTATAAATATACATCAAGATTAGTAATCATTTTCAAGTGTTCATTGCTATTCTACATTAAAATATCATTCAAATCAATTCCATAATCATGAATTACACATTTCCAATTCACCAAGGAGATTATAGGAAGAATTGTACTAGTAGTTAATGCCCATGTCATTTAGAACACAATCTTGTCAAAAAAAACTCTTTTATATAAGCCTATTCCTCCAGGCGAAGCGCGGGTTATTGGTTAGTAAAATACCGAAGGGGAGTTTTTAAACTAGACGTAGGATGGGATATCCGAACTAATATAAAAACTCTGGTATTCTCGTTTCTTTTTACTTTTATTATATTTTTTTACACTACTTACGTAGTACATATTTTAGTATATAATCATATATTAATATCCAAGGTATTATATGATCCTCCATACTTACATTTGGTATTAGAGCGTGGATATTTCAATTTACAGTAACATGTGATTGAAATTTTTTAATATAGAAAGTACATTTCAAGAAGGTCAATCAATTGCTCGTCCATCACTATTTACTAGCTCTAATTATGCTTACTGGTCAACTACTTTGAGAATTTTTATGGAAGCTAATGGTTTTGAAATTTGGTTAGCTACTCAAACTAAATATGAAGCATCTACTACTGACATTAGCACTTAAGATGATGCACAAAAGGCTGAGGCATCTAATAATGCCAAAGCTATGAATGTATTATTTTACACTTGATAAGAATGAATTTTCACGAGTCAAGCTTTGCACCACTACATATCATATATGGTGCACTTTACATATTACTCATGAAGGCATGACAAAAGTTAAGCAGACAAAAGGTTTTATTTTGCAAAACCAATTTCATCTTTTAAAATGAAGGCAAATGAATATACTATTGACATGTGTGGTAGATTCCAAACTATACAACACGATCTCATGGCACTTGGGGTCAAATTCACTAATTTTATTTAGTCATGCAAATTTTAAAATTCTTGTCTAATGAATAAGAAAGAAAAGTTTTAGCTATCGAAGAGGCAAATGATCTCTCTCAACACAAAGTCAAGGGTTTGATAGGAAATTTGATGTCATATGAAGCTAACTTGCAGGAAAGAAAGGAGCGAACCAAGAAAAGAAATTTCAAGCTAATAATGACAATTCGGACTTAGAAGAAGATGAAATTGTGTTTATTACTAAGAAAAATAGGAAATTTAAAACATTTAAGAAGATGATGAAATTTCAAAATGGTGGAAATAAACATCAATCAAATGTTATGGATATGAAAATTTTGGCCATATGAAGAAAGAATGCACACGGCTGAATAATGAAAAAAAGAAAAACAACTTCGAAAAGTACAAGAAAAAGCGAAGAGCATTTCAAGTAACTTGGTATAACGCTGACTCATCCTCCTCGTCTGATAATGGTCATGATTCAGAACAAGCAAATGTGAGCTTTACGGCTAGCACAGATGAGGTGTGCCCTAAATTAACATATAATGAAATTTTAGAAATTGGCATATAATTAGACGATAAATATAGAGAATCTAAGAAGCTAAATAAGGAATATATAAGAAAGTTAAATATAGCAAAGCTAGAAAGTTGTTTATTAAAAGATGAAAAACAATATTAGAAGAAAATTAGAAATGGCTCAAAAAGAACGTAAAAGGTTATCTTCCCAAAACACTACTCTATTACATGGTTTAGAAAATAGTAAATTAGTAAATAAAAAACTTGAAAAAGAAAAACTAGAAATAAAGGCAAGTTTAGATTTTAGCAATGCTGAATTTTTTAATCTTAAGAACAAGTTAGATATTATAACTAATAATATGTCGAAATTTAATAAAGGAAAACAAAACTTAGAAAAATTGATTAAAATATCAAGACCATCAAGACATCTAAATGGATTTCGATCTAAAGCCCAAAAAAAACATAGAAACTATAGCACACTATATACTAAGTTCAAGAAATCTATCTCTAAAACTAAGATTAACACTCCTAAAAAAAGTAGTGTCAAAATATGTATTCCTAAATCAAATAAAAAATTTATTAGGCAAAAACATATAGATGAATACTTGAAAAATATTGTTTATAATAATTATTATGTTTTTAATGGTCCCAAACCCACTTATTATAGCTACATTCATCCACTAACACATAGGACCCTAATAGAGGATGTGAATACGAATTAAACTTTTACTATTTTGCTAGTACCAAAAATTCAAGTTAAAAGCAAAGAGAAATGGATACTCGATAGTGGATGCTCCAAACTATGATGGGACATGCACACATGTTATCAAATATAAAATATGTCGATGGCAGCACTATAACATTTAAAGATAACTCAAAAGGATGTCATCAGCATTGGATACATCATTAATTTCGGTGTATCCATTGCTTCTCCATTATTAATCTTTCATTGGTATAAAATTTGAAACATAACTTATTAAGTATAAGTAAATTATGCGGTAAAGGATTTATAATCAATTTTGAAAGAGATAAATGTAGTATATTTGATCAAAATAAAATTTTAATTCTTGATAGATTAAGAAAATGAAATATTTATGTTTTAAATATGAGTATAAAAAAACATTAATGTTTTATGCCTAACTGCAAATAGTGATGACCAATGGTTATGGGAAAAGAATGTTTTGTATATGAATATTAAAAAAACACTTTGGTCACGTAAATTTTAAATATATAAATTAACAAAGAATGATTTAGTAAGAGAATTACACAAAATTAATTATAAAGTTAAAAATCTATGTGATGCTTGTCAACTTGGAAAATTAAAGAAAAGATTTTAAAATCTAAGAACTACTACCAAACAACCACTTGAATTACTTTATCAAGATTTGTTTGGCCCAACTCAAGTACAATCAATAGATCTAACAAATGTATTCGTTATCATCGATGACTTTTCACAATACACTTGGACATTATTTTTAAAACATAAAAGCGATACATTTGGAATGTTTAAAATCTTTGCTAAGAGAATTTAAAATTTAATGAACTTAAAAATTAAAAGTATAAGAAGCGATCAGAGCAGGGAATTTGAAAATGATATTTTTGAAATGCAATAAAAAGGGGATTAGTCATAACTTTTCATTTCCACGAACACCACAACAAAATGGTATAGTAGAAAGAAAAAATTGAACACTACAAGAATATGCACAAAATTACTTAGTAGCAATAGTTTACCAAAGATTTTTTAGGCTGAAGCTATTGCTACCGCATGTTATACATTAAATCGCATAACACTTTGACCTATGATTAAGAATTGTTACGAAATGTTTTTTAGAATGAAATGCAAATATCATATTTTCGTATTTTTGATTCTAAATGCTTTATTTTGAATACCAAAGATAATCTTGGAAAATTCGATCCAAAAGCCGATAAAGGAATTTTTGTTAGATATTCGGATTGTAGCAAAGTATACATAACTTTTAATAAACGAACTAACACTATTGAAGAAAGTCATCATGTTTCTTTTGATGATGATTTTAAGAATATCAAAAATGAAGACGACGATGAAATTTTAAATAATAACAGTATTAACAATACTTCTGTAATACCATAAATAATAATGATAATCTTTTCAGATCACCACCTCGAATCTTAAAAGATCATCCAATTAATAATGTAACCGATGATTTAAACACAGGAATTTCAACTAGAAATAAATTAAATAAGTCATGTTGCATTTATATTTAATTTTGAACCTAAAGATTATAAAGTAGAGTCAAAAGATGATTTTTGGATTATCGCAATGCAAGAAGAACTTAATCAATTTGAAAGAAATGATGTATGGGAACTCGTACCTAGACCAAAGATCAATCGTTACTAGGAGCAATATGGATTTTTAGAAAAAAGCAGATGAAAATGGAAACATTGCTTGTAATAAAGCAAGATTAGTTTCTCAAGGTTACAACCAAGAGAAGGAATCGAATATGAAGACACATTCGTTTCTATAGCATGCCTTGAAGCTATACGAACATTACTTGCTTTGGCATGCCATCATAACTTTAAATTATTTCAAATGGATGTTAAAAGTGCATTTTTAAATGGTTTCATAAAATAAAAAGTATATTTTGAACAACCACCTTTATTTGTTCAAGAAAAATATCAGACTATGGTTTTGAACTTAAAAAGGTGTTATATGATTAAAATGTGCACCACGTGCTTGGTATGAGAGATTAAAAACACATTTACTAAATTTCAATTTTCAAATTAGGAAAATTGATCCTACATTATTTATAAAAAGAGAAGATAATAATATACTAGTTGTAACAATATATGTTGATGATACCATATTTCGATCAACTAACAAGATACTGTGTAACGATTTCTCTAGCATAATGGAAAAATTAATTCAAGATGTCGCATATGGGAGAATAAAATTTCTTTTTGGGTTTAAAATTAAAACAACTAGAAAAAGGAATTTTTATAAACAAAAAAATTATTGTAGAGAATTATTAAAATGATTTGGAATGGATAGTACATCATGTAAACTAACTCTAATGAGTACAAGTTTACATTTAGCAAAGAGGAAAATTGAAAGGATTTCAATCAAAATTATAGGATATATTTATACTTAACGGCTAGTAGACCGGATATTATAATGGATGTTTTTCTATGTGAAAATTTTTAAGCACAACCTAAGGAGTCACATCATTGAGCAGTTAAAAGAATGTTGCGATACTTAACTAATATCATATATTATGGACTTTTCTACTTGAAAGGAAGCTCTTTCAAACTCGTATTATACAATGATGCAGATTTAAGTAGTTTCAAGACAGATAAAAAAAGTACAAGTGGCACATGTCATTTTATTGGTCAATCTCTGGTTCTATTGTTCTGCAAAAAGCTGTGTTTCTCTCTTGATATGTGAAGCCGAATATATCTCAACAGCCTTAGCTTGTGCACAAGTACTTTTATGCAATAAACACTTTAAGATTTTGGTAAAATAACTAATTCTCCCATATACTATCATAATAACAGTGCTATAAATTTATCTAAGAATTCAATTAATTATTCTCATACAAAACATATCGATATTCATCACCATTTTTAAGAGATAGTGTAAAAAAAGGAATCATTTCTCTTGAACATGTTAACACTGAACATCAAATTACCAATATTTTTACTAAACCATTGTGTTAATCAACTTTTATAATGCTACGACAAGATCTTGGTATATATTCATTTAATGAATGAATTAGTTAGTATATGACACAATTATTTATCATTATAGAATTTTGAACTCTATTTTTCTATATAAGATTTTAGCTAGAATTATTTTTAATCAATCTTTTAACAACCATAATAAACCATTGGAAAATATATGTATAAAATAGTTCTATCCATAAAAGGCTCTTACTATAAACAACCTATACATTCTATTTAAACATAAACATTTGGTTGAAGAAAAATAAAATAGAAATATTATTTAGAAAAACTAAGCATGTCTTCTGATCACGACTTTACTAACTCTACTATCAACTTTAGCTCGCCTTCATTAAATAGCATCAATGTATTACCAACAAAAACTACCCATCCACTAAATCTATCGGCCTCATTCAATATTATGACATCACCTACATATCGTACAGGCTGCTCTCCAAAGGAAAAAAAGCTAAACGAGCAATTGATTTTGAATCAACGTCTCTCAATATTAAAGTGGATGCAATATATCACTATCAACAAGAAATGATGTGTAACATTCTTGTTTTTAAATCAAAATTTAAATTGGAAACTAATTTAATTTTTGGAATTAAATTATGAATTAATTTGGTATTAAATAGATATTTGTTTGTTTATTAATATAAATGAATATAAATATGATTTATAAATAGAATTTCTAATTGGAAATTCATAAATAAATATTTTGAATAATATATTAGTGATAAATTTGATTGTGGATAAATATGAAATTTTTTGAACAAATATATTTATGAATATATATATATATATATATTGAAAGTTAAATTTTAAATAAAATTTTGATTTTGGAAAATTCAAAATGTAAATATTTGTAAATAGATGAATTTATTATAGAAATTTAAAATAATGTAAGGGTTTAAAAATATAAGTGTTTAATTAATTATTAAATTATATTATTTAAAGTTGTAAACATATATAAATAGTATAAAAGGGAATATAAATAGAAAATATAATATAAAGTTATTTTTAAAGTGTTTAAAATATAATACATATGTAAATAATATGTTTATAAAAACATGATTAATAAATAAATTAACATAAGAGTTTAAAACAAAAATTTATAAATAAAATTTGATTAAAGGGTATAAACATATGAATGTTTGTTTTTAACAAATGTATCATCTTCACAAAAGAATTAAACAAGTGGAAGACATGAAGAGAAAAATAAAACAAGTGGCATATTGGTTTTCTAAAAAAAAGAAATTTTAATTTACAAATAATATAAATTTAAGAAACTAGATTTCATGTTTCTTTACTTCCCATCTTCCCTGTTCAAAACCTGAGAAAAGAAAGAGGAGAAAAAACAAATCAGAAATCAAAGAAGAATTCAAAACAACAACAAACAATTTTCATCACATAATTCAAACCTGAAGCAAATCAGGTTACAAATCCCAATCAAAATCCTGAAACAAACTACAACCTGAAAACAAATGAAAATTTAATCAAACAACTATCCTTATTCAACCTGAATCAAACCAGTAGTAATTCAAAGCTTCAGCTTCAACCTGGAAAGAAAAGAAGAACAACAATCAATTCAATTTTCAAACCTGAAGCTTAAACAAAAAAAATCAAAGAAACATGTTTTCAAGTACGATCTGAAGGCTATCAACTTGAAGAACAAATTCAAACAAAATCAACCTGAGCTAAACATCAAACTCTAACGTGATGCAAATCATAGCTCAAGTTCAGAAGCAATTTCTCTGTTCTTTGCATAATCAAACTTTCAGGTGAGAAAACCACCCTTATAAATTCTTCAAACTTGATATATTTTCTTTGCATGTGATCAGTCATTGATATTGTGAAATGTGTTTGCATGCTTGTATATATGTATGGATGACTGTTGTGCATAATTGTGTACCGGCAACATGCCTCTATTTATACATGCCAGATTTAATAAACCTGTTTTAAAAACTCATAGCATCCAAAAAGATAAATGTTAGGCTTTGATCATTAAAAAGAAATTGTTTGAAATGATGTAATTTCATTTATGAAAATAGTTCCAGGTAAAAGCATCTTGTAAATATTCTAAAAATGGGAAATTACAGTGAGAAAAGAAAAAAAAGCTGTTTAAACCAGAAAATAAATATTCACAAAATCCTGGTTTGATTCCATAATCGGTTTTGTACTAGAAAACTATGAATTTTGATAGAGATTTCAAGATTTTAAAGTTTGGAATTATCATGATATTCTGAGTTAAACAGAATTCATATTATAGTCAAGTACTGTTGAACAATGATGAATTAAAGCGCGGGGTCGATTCTGAAGGTAGTTTGCGGTTCACTGATCATTAGAAAATTGATCATTTGATTTATAGGTTGAGGAGGAATTTGGGCGAATTTGAACTAGGGTTTTCGACCCAGTGTTGTTCAGTGTGGGAGATGCGACGATTTCATCGTCAACGTCGCATCGGAATGCATCGTGACCGGGAAAATAGAAGGGGGAACCGAGGCGGTGGATCAGGCGAGACCGCATGATCTTTGGGGGCCTGAGGTGGCGAGGTGATCGAACTTCGTTCCAATTTTGGGTCAAACCCTTCGATTTCGATTCCGTAGGAGAATTGATGATCTGGGTGATAAAAAGTGGTAGATGGGTGGTTGTTGACTTAAGGAAGACGGCGAGGTTGACTGGAAATCGCCAGAGCTCCGGCGCACGTGCATGGTGCACTTGTGTGCCTGGGAGGTTTTGATGTTTGGAAGAAGAAGTTGACTCGGGGAGTATCTCAGGTAGATGGGCAGTTGGTTCGGGTAATTTCCAATTGGTTTCGCGAGAGTGTGACAACAGTTTTTAAAAATTAATTTTTTTTTACAAAGTTTAAAACAGAGGAAAAGAAAAAATATAGGTAACTCGAAGAGGGACTCGAGGAATTGGTTTCTTGACTCGGGTGAAGACCCCAAGTGGCTTTGGGTTGTTGATAAAATAGTTTCAGTTTTAAAACAAAATTTTCCAAATTTAAAATTAAAACAAATTTAAACACTTTCTTGATTATCCTTTTGATTTTGGGATTAGTGAAGTTTTAAAGAAATCATTTCAAATTAATTTATTTTTTAAAGTTTTTTATATCCATTTATAACCTTAATTGTAAAAGTTTATTTTAAATAAATTTTATAGTTACTTAAGGAAATGAAATGTTTTTTTATTATTGATTAACTTAAATGTCTTTAGTTAATACATGTATTAATGATTTATCAAATAAACTTGAATGTAATTAAGGGATTAATTGAGATAAATGGGTTATTTTAATTTGAAATTCAATGATAATTACTTAATTAAAGATTAATTAAGTATTAATTAAGAAGGTTAAGTATTAATGATGAGTAATTAAATGATAATTACTTAATGAGATTAATTATGTTAAATTACGTAATGTAATTAATGAGGGATTGTTATTTAATTAATTAAGGGATAATTACTTTGCATAATTATTATTAGAGGATAATTAATTAATTAAGATTAATTAATGAAAGTAATTAAGGTTGATTAATCAAATGATTTAAAGAATGAATAAATTAAGGGATAATTAATGTGATTTATCAGTTAAGATAATTAATTTGGGGATAATTAATTAATTTAAGGTTTGATAAATTAATAAAAGGTATTTAATTAAAGGTTAATTATTTAATGATTAAAGGTTAATTGATTTATTAATTAAAGGTTGATTAATTAATAATTAAAGGTTAACTAATTTATTATTAAAGGGTAATTAATTAATACGGTTTGTAATTAATTAACATTAATTAACCAGGGTTACTAGTTTATTCATAAGTAATTAATCTAGTTTAAATTAATCAGATGATTAATTAATCTGACTTATAGATGTTGAATCCTATTGAATGATTGAATTGTTTGATATCCCTGATATGTTATGCTTTGTGATGTGAATTGTTTTGGTGTGATCTGTGATGAATGTAATTTATTTATCTGTGATAAATTTATATTACTTTTTCAATGAATCTGTGAATAGAGATAAGCGTTATTGGATTATACAACTTATTGATATTGATATGTTTGAATCTATGATGATTAATGTTGTTGTACTATTGGGTAAAACCCCTGGACTACACCTTACACACATAAATATAGATTGCATGAGGAAATTGGTTAAGTCACAGATTTTTTTGAAATGGTTTTAAAGTTAAATTTTGAAGCCAAATGGTTTTGGAAATAGAATTGGGTTAAATATGAAAAGTTTTCAAAAGGAGTTTTAAAAGTTATTTTGAATAACTTGACTAAGTTTTGAAATTTAAATAATTTGATTTGAATTTAAATTCAAGATTTGAAATTGAATTCTATATTTGGAAATTATGGTTTAAAAAGGTTATACAAGTTATAAATGTGTTTATATGGGTTTTAAACCATTTTAAAAGTATTATTTTGGAAACTTAAATTTAACCCAAGTTTGAAAGACTTTAACTTGTGCAAATTTAATCGGATTTTTCCGAAACGAAAACTATTTGTTTTCAAATAATAATAGCTTTCATATAAATAAAGGATTTCCAATTTGTGTTGAAAGTCTTCAAATTTGAAATGAAATTGAAATAGTTTTAAGCTATGAATGAATCTTTGAGAAAGATGGTTGAACCTTGTTTTGAAATTAAAGAGGATCTTAAAGGCGTATCTTTTGTATAAAAGAATTGAATTGTGAATTTTTTTGAAACCATAATTGAATCTTTGTGGAAAATTATTGAACTTTGTTTTGAAATTGAAAAGGATCTTAAAGAGTATCTTTTATATAAAAGATTTGGGATTGAAATGGGATTGTTTTGAAAAGCCGTGAATGAATCTTTGCGGAAGATTAGTGAACTTTGTGAAGTGAATCTTTTTGTTTAAAGATTTGAAAATGATAATTTGTTTAAACCATTTGAAAAAAAGGTTTTGGGTTTTAAGTTATGACTTAACTAAGATCCTAATATTCATATGTTTTTAAATATTGCACTCATTATTCGGTTTAGCCGGGAGAGGACTGTGATGATTCGAACTCGATGTCCGACAAATAACATCAAATTCGTATCGCTGGAGCTTATAACAACATCAGATGAATATAAAACAGTGGAACAAATGAATATCACGCACACATCAAAAATACAACATCAGAATATCCAATAATACATTAGAGTATTTAATACAAATACCACAACTCCAAATACATCATAATAATACATCGATGATCATATATCCAAAAGTCTTTAATGAAAGAAGTGATAACGGACTCCTAAAAGCTAAACACCTGAGATCTCCAAAAAGCTCCTAAGATATCCCCAAATCAAGAGTTCCAAAATGCTAGTAACTCCAAAATACGTAAACCTACTACTAGGCTGCCCGTGTAGAAATTATGGGCACCCAGAGTTTAGAAACGAAACAGTAAACTCCGGGTCAGTCATGGGGCTGGTATGAGTAAACAAAAATAGTTGCTTTTAAATAAAAACAGATATTTAAAAGAAAAGTCGATATGCTTTTGAAAAATGAGACTACCATAAGACCTCCCGCCACACACACAATGCAAACGCAGAATTGGAGGAGATTTCTTCTTATGATAGTCAAATATGCTTGATACGAGAAAAATTCTTTGATATTATTATTAGTGCATAGTGTAGAAAACATTTTGAAGATAGAATATTAATCTTAGCCAGCATACTTATTGTATGCCTACTATAGATATCATGTTTTGTGGCAGGTTTCTGCCACGCTGCGTGGCAGGTTATACAACTAAAAACCTAAAGGGCTCGTATTGTTTCTTTGTATTTCCAACCAATGGTCAGGCTAAGGAACTTCCTACTGCCACATGGGTACGCCTCTGGCGGGACGTCCCGAGAACTTAACCATCTCTTTGCCAACACAAGGCCGGGTTACCTCTGTAACTAGGTAACTACTACACGAATATGCCACTCCCCGGTCCTTTGGGACCTTTATCCGAGGGCCCTCTATCACAAAGCAACAACCACACAGTAAATTAGATTGGAGCCACCACACAGGTAAATATCTGGGCTCCATACCATGACATCACCTTTTTCCAAAAGAAAATGACATACCTTAAAGGGTGCGACCCTCATAACCTTGCCGCATCTTTCCTGTTTCGACCATTTCCGGGTTGTGAGGTCCGATGAGGTCTCGTCCACAAGCTACGCTCCTACACAAATGTAACGACCCTGAATTTTGAACAATTTAAATTGAAAATATTTAATAAATTTTAAATATTTGAATGATGGTTTGACTTGAATTTCAAATTATCAGAATGAATTTGGCGATTAAATTTTAGAATTTAATCTATTAAAAATTGAATAAAAAATTTGAATCTTCAATTTTAAGCTGATTTAAAATATTTCAAAGGCTTGTACACATTAAACAAATTAGTTAAAATTTTAACAACATAATTAAATAAAACAAAGCAAAGAAATAAATGTAAGCATACAAAAGAAATCAAAAGTAATGAGTCTGCAGAGTGAAATAAATATAAAATTGGAAAAGTATGTACACTTGCAACAGGAAAAATAAAATATATTGAAATATGAAATAACAAAGGTAACAAAAAATTATCTTAGCACACAACATATATCTATCAGCCACTATAGCCGAAAACAATATGATCATTAGCCTCTTGCTTGGTCAAAAAAATGTGGGCAGGTAAGAATAAACAAAGAATGTATACCCTATCTACCATATCTCTAGTACACCAAGCAAGATATATTATCCACCAAAGATTTTCAATATGATTCATATCAGCCGAAGTCAACAAGCTAGGCAAGAAGCTAGGTGTTTGTGTACAAAATAAAATAAACAAAAGAAAGAAAATCACTATCACCAGTACAAATATATTAACCTGCACCAGTTAATACATACCCTACTGTACAACAAGGTTATACTGCACACCGTCTTTTATATGCATCAATCCTCACTTCAGTTCGTCCTCAAATTTAATATACCAGAGAGAGAAAAATAAAATGGCGGCCTAAAAAAATTTCTTCGTTCGCTCGTCGTCAAAAATTGGGGCTTTTCAAAATTCGAAGGCGGCCGACCTCAGTAGTTCGATCGATTCTTCGGCGCGTGCTCATCAATATAAGGTGAGTAATTTGATTTACCCACATCTAATTCAAGTTTCTAGTGATTTCTAACTTGTTCAAATTTGGGATTTTTGTTGCTTGAGTAACTGATTTTCACGGTTTTGAAATTGATGCTTCCTAGTTGAATTCAGTCACTTTGATTTTCTAAATCGCTTTGTCGATGATGATTTTTTTTGGGGTTGTATTTATATGAACTTCAAGACCCTTAAATTAGTTCGTATCCATATACTTGACTTCGGTCACTTTCCTTTCTCAGTTTCTGATATTTTTGATTTGATTGATTCCCACGTTTTTGATTTTGAAACGTTCGATCATTCCTTGATCGATACGGAAGAAACTTTCCTCTTTTATCTTTGATTTTTGACTTTTTAAAATTGCATACACGCTCTTGATTTCATTTGACGATATTGATTATTTGGTCTGCATTTATATGTAAATTATATTTGTGCATTTTGTTCGCACTGTGCATTCATGTGTATTGGTCTGGTTCATCTTGTAGTCTTCTTCGAACTGTTTGCATCGACTTGTATATGCATGTATCTTCTGCTCCTGGAATCTTGAGTGCATATTATTTTGTTACAGACCATAGTTGATACTGCATGCGTGTGTATGTCTTCCTAGCTACATTCGGGTGTAATTATTTTATAGTATTGAAGTTGTAGCCTAAGTCATTTGTTCCTGTAATATGTCACTGTAATTCTTACTGGTATTTCATCTTGGCCATGTTGGTTTCATATGCATACTGGTCTGGATGTTGTTTCTCGGCCATGTGTTCATCTGAGTCATTTGAAGTTGTAGCCTTGGATCTTCTGCATTGTATATGTTATGTGTGTGTGTGTGTGTGTGTGTGTGTATATATATATATATATGTGAACTGCTGTGCATTTGTTTTCCAGTATAGTTGCAATGTTTTGTTGCATTTTGTGGTAGTTTGGTGCCTTCTGGAAATTTGCAGTCTTATTGTACGGATTGCCTCTTTGAATCTGGGTAGCTCGTCACTGTGTTGCACTTGCTTGACCCAGTTTTGTAGTTGCATATTCCTTGATGCCTTTATGTGCACTGGTTGCACTATTACTTGCTGGAATGACTTGAACATTGTTTTAGTGTTATGATCTTTGATATTGAAGCTGCTTGTTTGATTTCTTTGTAATTTCTGTGCCCTTGCGATCTTGTGGTGGCTGCAGTATTTGTTGCAGTTTACCCTTGTATCCCTATGTGGCGGCAGTTCCATTTTTGTTGCACTTTTGGATTATATATGTTGACTTGAGCCTTTTTGTTGTTTTACTGCAACTTTGGGTTGCATATTAGATATGCAGTAACCTGTAGCACTTTTGTTGGGTGTTTCTTTGATACTGAACTGTTGTATCACTTATTCATGTATTTATGTGCTGTGGTGCCATATCTATGGTGCCCTCACCTTCATACTGCTGTGTTCATGTAGTTGTACTGGTGCCTTGCCTATGTGCTTGTTTTTGCTGGACATTTATTGTGCACTATGCACTTGTGTGTCCTTGTTATCCCAACTACCGAGTACAGGTTGCATGCAAATTTCAATTGTTGTCAACCTGTGGCCATTGTGCCTTGATGCTATTCATTTTTTTATGTATGTTGTGCATTAGTTTTCAAGTGTAATTGCAACATGTTGTTGTTGCAATTTGTATTTGTTGTGCCCTTGTATTCAGGTGGTGGCTGCATTTTCGTTGCAGTCCTGCCCTTGAATACTTGTGGTGGTTGTAGTTTCTTATGTTGCAATGATATTCCTTTCATTCTGGTATACTCTATGTTGCCACTACTCTTGTTATTTTTACTGAGATTAGGGTATTCTTCTTTATATTTGAATTGAGTGATACTATGGCCTTTGGTCATGATTCACTAGTGTGCTTATGCATGTTGTTGTTCCAGTTTTGCCTGTATATGTTTTGATTTTGGGCTGCTCTTGAGCTCTGTGCATGAACTGGACTGCACTTGTATATATACACTTGTATACCATCAGTTGCAATAGCCTGTTTCAATATCCATATAGTTTTTCCACTGTTGCTTTCTTTGCATCATTCATGTTGCAAGTATTTCTGGTCGAAAATTTTGGTATATGCATTGAGTTCTATCACTGGCCTTTGCATTGCTGAATTGTCCTTGGTGTTTTGTTGTACATATGAAATTAATTCATATGTATGCTAAACATTGCTTCTCAGTGACATTACTTGCATTCATATGCTTAAATGTTTTGGGTTGTTGCTCTGTTGACTTTGGCCTGCTGTTCAAATGGAAACGGCATTGATATTTGAAGTGTTGCATATCTGTTGCCTTGGTTCTGACCAAGTTGCACTATAATCTGGTTTGGGTTTTAGCATCACTGATCTGATATACATTGGATTTGTTTTTCTAATTACACTTGAGTTGAGTCCACCTGAAACGCTCGGGTTTGACCTTGTACTCGTTTGGAACTTCCGTTGATCTTTTATGCATTTCATACTGTAGTGGCGAGGCAGTACACGCTTGCGTGTACTGCAGCCCTACTAGATCTGATGTTTTAAATTGATGTTTTCTATTGATGAAATTGTTTTTATGTTGCCAATTCAATATATTTTGAATCTCATTTTGATTTGGTCAAATTTGATGATTTTGTTGTTAATTGCCGTTTAGGCAATTATGTTTTTTTTTAATTATCTTCATTGATAATTCTTTCATATGTCTTCGTTGATAATTTAAATCTACTGATTTGTTGTTTTAACACTGTTAAGTGTTATAAATTTCCATTATCCGATTTCTTTATTAAAAGGGTCAGATAGACGAGAATTATTGTGACTGTCGTCTAATTGTTATTTAATTATTATTGCTTCTGTGCACTGATAACTGAGTTTGAATTAGACTAACCCGTTTATTATTTTCTTTTGAATGTAATACTCGGGTCAGGCCGAGTATTTTACAGCTTGAAGATTGTCGGGCAGCGAAGTTAGAGAGAGGGGGAAAACGCTCACTTTAGTTCAGGGATTTTGTACTTAAAGAAATAGTCCGCTGTATAAATTTAATTCATTGTATAAACTCTGATATATGTAAAAAAAATCATTTTTGTGAAATATTATTATTATTCTGTGATACTGTGGCTGATTCTATTTAAACTCTATAAACTAAATAACAATCCGTCATTTTGAACGTTTCAAGTTGGTTTAATTACTGACTAGGGGCGGTCAAAAGGGCGGGATGTTACAACAAAGCTATGCTTTGATCATAATGATCAACAAACGATCAACACACAACAGCACTTAGCATGCCACACTACCAAATTGGGAGTATTTTGCTGATAACCTTCAACTACATAACCTCTGAGCTCGTACGTCTTAGAGAAGGGTGTTAAATTAAGAGAATAAATTCTTCGACACCAACAAATAGGTACTTGAAAGAAATCTGCTTTATATCTCAAGTGTAGTTTCAGACATACAACCATACAAGTCTGTTTCGGGTTTGAACAGAACCGAAGGCACTTCAAAAGAAGCCCTTGCAATCCGGGTATCCATAATCCTGATCGGACTTCCGATCACTTGGGGAATCTCTATACCGGTGATCATCCAGTGCAGAGACAACTGATAGGTTATCTTATCGTTCTTACAAATACCTGGTCTTCAACATCGGTCTTCAAATGCTATCCATAACGTCATATTATTATTCGGAATGGGTTATATGACACAAAGGTCCTCTCCCAGCTAATCCGAATAATGAACGCAATATTTCAAAAACATATGGATATTGGGATTTCAATTAAGTCACAACTTATTACCCAAAATCTTTTCTTTAAATGGTTTAAACAGTTTACCATTTCAAATCTTTTAAACAAAAAGATTTATTTCATAAAATCCACTCAGTTCACAAGATCCATTCATAGATTTCCCAAATCAATTTCCATTTCAATTGGATTAACTCATTAAATCTTTAAATTAAAGATTTAACTCATAGCTTTGAAAACATGTTTCCAAAGATTCATTCATAACTTGGAAAACCATTTCCAATTTAGATCTTTTATATATAAAAGATACACCATTTAAAATATTCTTCATTTTCAAAACAAAGTTCAACGACCTTTCACAAAGATTAATCCATAGCTTTCAACACAACTTAATTTTAAATTGAAATCCTTGTAATACAAATTGAAAATCCTTTTCCTTAAATGTGAGCTATTATTACATGAAACAAATAGTTATTGTTTTGGAAGACACTGCTTACAATTTACACAAGTTAAAGCTATTCAAATATAAAACTTAGATGTAAATTTAAATTTCCAAAATCATACGTTTAAATGGTTAAAAACCCATATAACACTTTTATAGCTTGTAGAATATTTGACCAAGTCATTGAATTCAATTCCAATCATTGAATTCAAATTTAAATCAAATTATTTAAATTTCAAGTGTTATTAAGTTATTGGAATTAACTTTTATTTTTGAAACTCATTTCAAAAGTTCTCAATTACAATCCCAAAACTATTTTTGGACTCAAGAATTAAATCTTTAAGATTGATAAAAATCTGTGACTTAACCGATTTCCTCGTGAAATCCATATTCGTGTGTGTATGTGTAGTCCAAGGGTTTAACACAATAGTGCAACATCAATCAATCGTCTCAGATTAAAACATAGAAATATAGTTGATAAGCGGTATAAACTATAACGCTTATATTTCATTCACAGACCAAAGATATATATATCATAGATAATAAATTACATTACGGATAATTAATTACATTCATCACAGCCAAATCACAAATTAGAATATCACATATCAGATAGGATAATCAATTCAAGACATCTTATATAATACAATCATTCATAAGTACGGTCAAGCATTTCAATAATCATTTATAAGCAGGATTAATTAATTTTTAATCCTAATTAATTCAATTTATTTCCAATTAAGTTAATTACTTATGAATTAATTATCCAACCCTGATTTATTAATTACAAATCATTTGATATAGATTAATTTATCAAACACTTTAATTAATTATTCTTAATTAATAAATTTATTAGATTAAACTTAAGTTAATTACATAATCATTTAACCTTAATTAATTTCATTAATTAATCATCTTTAAGTAATTAATTACCTTTATAAATAAATCAACATTTAATTACATAAAATGTAATTATATCTTAATCACTTGATTAATTAACTTTAATCATTATTTATAAAAAATTGATTAACCATAAATAATCCATTAATTAAATCCAAATTAGTTCATTGATTAAGTGTTAATTATAACTTAATGAATCTTTTAATTGTTTTATTAATTAACTCTTAATCATTACTTAATAATCTAATCCTACCTAATTAATGATTTCTTGATTACAATTAATTAATTCTTGATTTATTCACTTAAACCTTTAATTTATTAAGTTAAACCCTTAATTACTTAATCAATTAATTCAAATCATTAATTTATTTAACTTAAAATTTTAATGAACTATAAATCATTAAATCTTACTTATCTTTGAGATAAAACATAATTTTTTTATAAATGATTTAATTATCATTTTCAAACACATTTGAAAACATTTATTTTCAAATTCAATTTTTTTAACTCCATTTCAAATCATTAATTACCAATTAATAAATCATTGGATCCTTAATTAATCATTTAATTAGTTAACTTCTATTCATTAATTAACTTTATGTAGTTAATTAAAATCTTAAGTTCAAAATGATTTAATCACAAAATTATTAATGTCAATCTTCAATTCCAAATCTATTTAAATTATTTATTTAATTACATGTATAAATCAATTTACATTTTAAATTAACTTACATTTTAAATTTACTTAACATCTTACATTTGCAAACCTTGCTTAAGAATTTTAAATTAAGTCTTAGCATAAACTTGTCCACATAATTTATTTAATACTAAACTTAGTTAAGCAAATAACTCAAAGGTAATATAGGCTAACCCCAAAAATGAAACCGAGGCGACTCACGTGTTACCTCGAGTAAGACCCGAGACTTCTTCCTGTTTTTCACGCGTTTCCCCTCTACTCTTTCTTCTTCTTCTACTGATTCTTTTCTTCTTCTTTATTTCTTTTTCTAACTTAAGTTTAGTCAAAATATAGCTGCAGTATTATACAAGCACACGTGCGCGTACCAGGGTCGATTACGAAACAAACCCCAAAAATGCTCGAGCAATCACTTACGCGATCACGGCACCAAAATCAGACCCCACAAACGCCACCATGCACGTGCACGGTGGTTCGCCGCCCCTCTGGTGGCTCGCATCGCCACCCACAAACCCCAAATTGACCTCACGTTCGACGTCGAAACTCAAATCAACATAAAAAATTTGAAATCGAAAAACACCTATCTGCTCGAATCAGCTATACGAACACACCAAGCAAAATTGCCTCAACCTACTAACGTCGCCCACCTAAGGCGATGAAACTCTGTCCACATCAAGACCATGCCTTCCTTGACCATCCCTCAGAAACACGTGTAACTCGATCGAACCACGGCGTCGTGGTCCTCAATTTACAAAGCATTGAAGAATATTCGAACCAAACCCTACTTTCGATCCAACCCACTAATCCTTGAATTAGAAATTTTTTTAGACATTTTTCCTGTACTCGTGTATCATCAAGCTAGCTATACAATAAGTTTCAATATTTAAGATTTGTTAAACTAACAGAAACTCGTAAAAATATGATTTTTGTTTATTAGTAAACTGCTCTTGCATTCTTAAGCTAAAAACTATCATGCTTGCTTTAAAAATCATTTAGAGTATCAGAATCCTATTCATACACTTGAATTCATATTTTAAAATTTTTGAATTTTTACTTATTTAAAGTTGGTTCAGATTTCTTGACTTTCAGAGTCATCTATCATATATTTTAACTTAAGTAGAATCCTAAACTAAAGTTTGAAATGAAACAAACAAGTTTCATTTAAACTTAAGTCTAAACAAAGATCAAATTAAAAGGTTTGAATTTAAATCAAAACATGAACAAAAAGACTGAGAACAGAGAAGTTGCAATTTTTCAAATGCATGCATACATCATACTTCAGAAACTTGCAAACATACTTCGATACAATATTGATCACAGTAATAACATTCAAACTAATTTATACTTTAAAATTTAAAGGTGTAGTTACTCACTGTTTTTTTCCAGAATGAACAGAGATGCTTTGATGTTGAAACAGGCTTGTAATTTCAAGCTGGAGACTTCCTCTTTGATTCTCTGGTATGTAGTGCTATTGTTGTTTGTTTAAATTTGAATTTTGTTTTAAGTTTGGAAAAAATATTTCTTTAGATTTACACAGCTTGAACGAACTGAAAGGAAGGAGAAGTTGATATAAATAAAGAAGTTTACAGTATTGTACAAGGATGTATTATTTTATTTTGTACAAACCATACCAGAGATTTTTTTCCTTATTTATCTCGCTGATATCTTGCTTTGATATGCTAGCATTAATTACCATTTACAAACCTTCATACTTATCTTTTTTTCTCTTTCATATATGGCGGCAGACATATACAAATTGTGTGCCAACATTTATTAGCTTTGGCTTGTATTGGAAGCTTATACTTATCATCATTTTTCTTTTTTATTTTCTTTGTCTTATTTCTTCTTGCCTGCTTTTCGTCTGAGATGATCTTCCACCCAAATTTTTCTTGCTTGGTACAATCTATACTTGATTGTTTACACACTTGAATGTATATCATTTTGTTTTATGCTTTGTAATATAGAATCACGTGTTGTTGTTATTTTAGTAGATGTGTTTATTTTTAAGTTTGCAGCCTACATAATTCCTTTATTTGCTTGTACTTTGCTTTATTACTTAGGGGTATAAATGAAGTTCTATTTTTAGATTTTAGTTAATATGTTTACTTTCTTATATATATATATATATATATATATATATATATATTAATTTCCATTTCTAACCTAAATATTTATTTTTAACTTAAATACTAATTGTCTTTACATTATTTATAAAATCCAATTCAAATTAAATTTAAATACATTTTCTTAGAAATTCATAATTTAACTGATATTAAATATCAATGACCAATTAATTTCACAATTTTTATTTAAAAATGAAATTAATTATCAATTTAAACATAATCAAAATCTAGGATCGTTACAAGGACCTTGTGTCATATAACCCATTTCGAATAATGATACGATGTTATGGATAGTGTTAACACCACTTTTATTAGCGACCCAGCGACCTAGAAGAAAGCTCGCGACTTAACGACCTACAGAAAGGCACGACCTAACTACCTAAAAGAATAAGCGACCTTACGACCTAAAGCATGAGGCGACTCAAAGGGTTAACGACCTAACAGATCAGCGACTTAACGAGCTAAAACATCCAGCGAGCTAACATAGCAACGAGTTAAGTGACCTAACGGATCAACGGCTTAAGGAGCTAAAGCATAGAGTGGCTCAACATGGCACGACTCAATTACTTAGGGAGCTCCAGCGACCTAGCGACCTAAAGGCTCCTACAACTCAATGGGTTAATAAAGGCAGTGACTTAGTGAGTTAACGACCTAACGAGTTAAGGCAGAGTAGAGCCGCATGCACACTGTCTCATCCATTAGGTCGCTCGCGACCTAAGAAAGCCGAAATGACTCCTGCATTACACATACTAAGTCGCTGGAAGCATGTATCTCGTCCAGGATGACTCCACTAAGCCATTAACGACTTATGCTACCTCCGGATCACTCTTATATCACCGCTCCTTATGTCGCAGCTCCTTAGGTCGCTCACGACCTATGACCAGCCCGACCTAAACCCAACCTCTCCTATAAATACCTCACCTGCTCCACACTTAAAGGGGGCAATTAGACCTGAAAAAGCCGACACTCTGCCACCTTGAAATTGAAGCAACTCATTCTCAAAGTCCTACAACATCATAACAACTTCAGAGATCAATTAGAGAATGGATCAAACCTCTTCACCGACTCGATTCTACTTTGGAAGCTCAAGTCTTTGAAGTTTGTTGTACTTGAAATTTAGTCGTAACAAAGTGTATTCAAAGATCATAATAAAAAGATATGAAGTGGACGTAGGCTTGACTTTGAGCCGAACCACTATAAAAATTGTCGTCTCTTTACATATTTTCTGCTTGTTTTTAGTTCCCGTACCAACGAGTGGTGCTTTCACTATATCTCAACTCACACCAGGGTGTTAGCGTATATTTATTTTACGTTAACATTCTTTAGTGCTTTCATTGAGAGTTGAACTCAGGAATTCTTTCAATTAAGAGTTGGATTAGAGAGTTTGGAGATTCAGATCCGGAGAATTATGACAAGGCGGTCGAGTAGAAGGCCGAGACCAGAAAGAAGTCAGCACGAAGGAAGTCAAGAGGCTTCCTCAAGAGCAAACCAAACTTCAGTCTTCATCACCAGGAGCGAGATGGAGACGATGATGAGAAGGCAAGAGGAGTTGATCCAGAATTTATTTCAGCAGATTGGACAACTTGGAGTGCAGAATCAAGGAGCAACTAGAGCTCAGCCAAGAGAACATGTTCAAGAATTCCCTCGTGAACTTGGGTTGCAGGCCAAAGGTAATGGACGAGGACTACAACTAGGAGCCAGCGACAGATTGGCGAAAATGGTCAAAAGAGCTATGAGAGGTGGTCTGGTAAACAAGGACTTGGAGGATGTGAATAGGAGTCCTTTTACCACAACAATCAGGCGAGCTAGGAACCCACCAGACTTTCAGCTACCATCGTTGGATATGTATAATGGAAGGAAAGACCCTACAGTTCATCTGACAAAATATATGAGGCATATGGAGGTAGTGGGGCATCAGAGGAAGTTATGGCCTGATGCTTTCCATTGTACTTGGCAGATATTGCGGCATTATGGTTTAGACAACTAGAGAGTGAATCTATCGCGACGTGGTGTGATTTGACTGAAAGATTTATGAGGCAATTCAGGGTCCATATTTCAAAACCCAAGAATGTTATGAGTTTGGAAACACTGAAACAAAGAGCTGGGGAATCCTTGAGAAGTTTTCTGACGTGATTTAATGCAGCTGCAGCATCGGTGGATCGACCGGATCCATCCATGGTCTTGATGGCAGCTGTGTCGGGCGTAGCTGATGGTACAGAATTCAAGAATTCGCTGACAAGAGATCCCCCTATGGATCTAGGGGAATTTTACCATGAGGCTGCAGGATTTCTACGATTAGAGGACGCAAATGCCGAAAGAGAAGAAGGAGAAGGAGAAGGAATCGACGTTTATGCGATCAAAGGTGGAAACCCTTCTGAGAAACGTGTATAAACTAGCAAAGGTAAACGAAAAGCTGAGGATAACTTCGATAGATCAGCACGACCACGAAAGGAACCAAGATTCACCTCATACACGGAGTTGAATGAGACTTTGGAGTGGATCTACCAGTACACCAAGGGACAGGTTCCTTATCAAAAGCCGATGAGGAGAGATCCAACTAACAATGAGAAAAGGTCGGACAAGTATTGCTCATTCCATGAGTTGAATGGTCATAGCACAAATGGCTGTAGACACTAGAGAGACTAAGTGGAGGGGCACATCCGGAATGGTTTGCTATTACAGTATGTGAGAAGGAGGACCGCAACGGTGGAACAAGAACGACCACCATCTACACCAACGGAAGACGGCTCGGGATCGAGGCGTCAGCTTATTATCAATTGATTGAGATAATGACGAACGAGTGGAAAACTTCACATCGACACAATTAGGTTGTTCACACTTGTACGGGACCGCGAACGATCCCCAGGCATTCTCTGATACAACTATAAATCATGTCGATGTAGGTGTTTGCACTCTGATGTCACTACTTTGCTTTTGTGTTTTACTTCTTGTGTTTGGATTTGACTTTGTCGGACACTTTTGCTCTAAAAACTCTTCAGTTGAATGAATATTGGATTTTGATAATTCTGAAATGACTAAGCTACTTACACATGTACGGCGTCACGAACGGTCCTTAGGCATGTTCTGAGATGGTAGTAAATCGCCCTGACAAACGATCCAGGAACTCACCCGAACGTGAACCTGGTATCGATAATATTAAGTCCCCCCGGGCACGCCAATTCACCTCGAACGGCAACTGACCTCGAACGGTCACAATTGGCCTCGAACGACATCTGACCGCGAACGGTCACAATTCGCCTCGAACGGCATCCAACCGCGAACGGTCATAATTTGCCTCGAACGGCATCCAACCGCGAACGGTCACAATTCGCCTCGAACGGCAACCGGCCTCGAACTGTCACAATTTGCCTCGAATGGCATCCGACCGCGAATGGTCACAATTCGCCTCGAACGGTATCCGATCGTGAACGGTCACAATTTGCCTCGAACGGCATCCGACTGCGAACGGTCACAATTCGCCTCTAACGGCAACAGACCTCGAACGGTCACAATTCGCCTCGAACGGCATCCGACCGCGAACGGTCACAATTCACCTCGAATGGCATCCGACCGCTAACGGTCATAATTCGCCTTGAACGGCAATGGATGACGCAGCGGATTAACAAAAAACTGGATATGTCGATGGAATTAGCAATCGGTGGATTGAACAATACTGAGAATGCCCAAATCCGTTGATCTCAAGAGATACCGGATTCTAACTATCCTTAACACGTTGATCGCGCACGATACCGTGATGAAGGATCTACGATTCTTCGACGTTGATCAAGCCCACTTGATTCCGTGAATCGGCTTCAACGTTCGTTGATTCGAGCGCACTCGAATGCCGAAGTGGAGATAGGAGATTTTCACTTAACTACCAATTTAAAGAAAGCACAAAGCAATCAAATGGAAATTTTATTCAATTTTCAACCACCATTACAAATGACATGACTCGCCTATTTATAGGCTTACAACACCACAACACTACACAAAGTACAACACGTTACAAACAGTTACCACATAACACGACTTGCCATAAGAAACACCAAACAAACGACTTAAGAGACAACGCACACTACCTACAAAAAAATTAACAAAAACGCGACCTAAAATTAACTCGGCAGCGACTTAAAATTAGGTTGGTAACGACCTATAATTTTGCAGCGACTTAAAAATCTTTCACACGACTTAAAATTTCCCATAGCAATGAGTCGGCCCTCGACTTAAAAAATAAAGTCGTTCGCGACTTAATATTCTTCCACAGCAACCATAAGTCGGCCGCGACCTACAGTGAAGACGAGATGGAAGCTCGCGACCTAAGATTTCGTTCACGCGACTTTGAAAAGCTCGGCAGCGATTTATTGAAGGCGCACGCGACATAAGGAATAGCACGGGTTATGACCTAGGCTGGAGAAGAAATTCGCGACTTAAGGATATCATAAGTCGTTCGCGAGTTAGGGATTGGATCGCGACTTAGGGTAACTCGCGTATGGTATATGGATTTAGGGCTTTAGCTGGGAGTAAGTCGTTAACGACTCATGGCAGAGTCGCGACTTAGGGTTTTGGAAGGGGCGATGGAATTGGCGATGGAATTGAGTCGTGCTGTGGTTGAGTCGGGGATGTAGTTGAGTCATGTGTCGGTGTCGTGGATGGAGACTGAGTCGTCGCGAGTTGAGGTATGTGTTTCATCATCCTCCCCTTGTTGGAAGGAATTCGTCCTCGAATTCACTCTCTCGTCATCTTCGTCAAGTTCCTCCCCATAATACGGAATTAAGTGTTTGACATTGAAAACATCAGAAGTATGAACATTTTCCGGCAACTTTAACCGATACGCATTATCATTGATCCTCTTCAAGATTTCTACTGGACCAATCTTTCGTGCCTTCAACTTATTGTAAGTTCCAACTGGAAAACGATCTTTCGTCAATACCGCGTAAACAAAATCTCCCTCTTTGAAGACTATACTTCTTCGTTTCTTATCCGCCAATTGTTTATACTTCTCATTTGCCTTTCCCAATCGTTCCTGAACGATTCTATGGCATTCCATCAACCCAACAACAAAATCAGCAGCCCGCTTAACTGTCCCCTTCGGTTGCGGTACTATTGTTAAATCCAACGGCCCCTTTGGTAAGCTTGAATATACAATATGAAATGGACTGAAACCCGTACTACGATTTACTGCATGATTATGAGCAAACTCTGTCTGGCATAACTTCATGTCCCAACTCTTCAGATTGTCCTTCACCAGACATCGCAATAAATTCCCCAACGATCGGTTAACCACCTCCGTTTGTCCATCAGTTTGCGGATGGTAAGCGCTACTAAAATTCATCTTCGTTCCGACCATTTTCCACAAACTCAACCAAAAATGGCTTAGAAATCTAGTATCCCGATCAGAAACAATAGATTCAGGTAAACCATGCAATCGATACACCTCTTTAAAGAATAGTTGAGCTACTCGAACTGCATCTGCTGTCTTCTTACAGGCTATAAAATGTGCCATCTTCGAAAATCGGTCCACTACAACGTATATAGAATCATTTCCTCTTTGAGTTCTAGGAAAACCCAAAACGAAATCCATGCTGATATCAACCCATGGTTTTGTAGGCACTGGTAATGGCATGTATAATCCCGCATTTGTCGTTGTTCCTTTCGAAACCTGACAAATATGACATCGCTCCACAAACCGTTCAACCTCTTTTCTCATTGACGGCCAAAAGTAAGATTGAGCAATCAAATGCAAAGTACGATCACGGCCCACATGTCCTTCCTCGTGTAACTCCTTGATAATCTTCATTCTCAAGCTACAATCTGGTATACATAAACGATTCCCTTTGAACAAGAATCCATCAACCAACACAAATTCATCAGTATTCCCATCCTTAACTTTCTCAACAAACTTTACAAAGTAAGGATCTTCTTCAATCAGCTCTGGCAATAATTCAAAACCTGTCACTTCAACTTTCATTGTCGTTAATAAATGACTCCTACTACTCAAAGCATCAGCCACACGATTGGTTACTCCTGACTTGTGCTTAACGACAAAAGTGAACTGCTGCAAATAAGCAATCCATGATGCATGTCTCGTGGAAATCTTGTCTTGTCCTTGCATATGCTTCAATGCTTCATGATCAGTGTAAAGAACAAACTCTTTCTGAAATAGATAGTGTCTCCAATGTTTAATAGCTTGTACAACAGCATAGAATTCAACGTCATATGTACTGTATCTCATCTTCGCTCCTGACAACTTCTCACTAAAATATGCAATAGGACGTCCCCTCTGACTCAACACTCCACCAATTCCCACCTTCGACGCATCAGTATGCAATTCAAACAATAACTGAAAATCGGGTAAAACAAGAATCGGTGTTGTCGTCAATAGTTCCTTGATCTCCTCAAAAGCAACCCCCGCTTCCTCTGACCATACAAACTGTTTCCCTTTCACGCAATCAGTAACTGGAGCCATCACGCTACTGAAGTGTGGAATGAATCTTCGGTAGAATGACGCTAGCCCATGAAAACTTCTCACTTCCGTAATTGTCTTTGGCTGTGGCCAATTCCTGACTGCTTCAACTTTATCCTGGTCCACCTGTATACCTTCTCCTGAAACGACATAACCCAGAAATAAAACACTATGCGTCATAAACACGCATTTCTTTGTAGCAGCATAAAATTGTTCCTCACGAAGAATAATCAACACTTCCCTCAAATGTTGAACATGCTCCTCCGTGCTCCTGCTATATATCAGAATATCATCGAAATAAACCACCACGAACTTCCCAATGAATGGTCTAAAGATTTGATTCATCACCCGCATGAATGTACTAGGTGCATTTGATAAACCAAACGGCATAACCAACCATTCGTATAACCCCTCTCTCGTCTTGAAGGCTGCCTTCCATTCGTCTCCAGGTCTAATCCGAATTTGGTGACAACCACTCTTCAAATCAATCTTCGAAAAGATAGTAGCTCCACTCAACTGATCTAGCAAGTCATCCAACCTCGGCATTGGAAATCTGTATCTCACAGTAATCTTATTCAAGGCTCGACTGTCAGTGCACATCCTCCATGTTCCATCCTTCTTTGGTACCAACAAAGCTGGCACAGCACACAGACTCAAACTCTCCTGCACTCGTCCTTGTTCAAGCAACTCTTCCACCTGCCTTCTCAGTTCTTCATGCTCCTTCGGACTCATCCGATAATGTGGTCTATGCGGTAATACTGCTCCCGGAACAAGATCGATTTGATGTTGAATGTCTCTCAGTGGCGGTAACTCCTTAGGCAACTCCTCTGGAAATATATCTTCAAATTCTTTCAAAACTGGCTTCACTTCTTCTGGAATTTCAACCTCTTCGTTACACTCTCGTCCAATCAACAAGCACACTTCAGGTTCTTCTTCGACTTCCTTGACAAACTCCTTCAAAGTTAACAGAGTTTTCAATTCTTCAATTTCCTCCAGCTTGCTTTCTTTCTGTTGCTGCTTCTTGGGAACTAACGTGATTTTAGTACCTTCAAACATGAAACTGTAGCTATAAGCACGACCATCATGTTGTACTGCTCTATCAAACTGCTGTGGCCTGCCCAACAACAGATGACACACATCCATGTCCACTACATCGCACCAAATTTCATCTTTATATTTCTTCCCGATTGAAAATTTAACACAAGCTCTTCGTCCAACTTTCACCTCACCACCCTTCCTTAACCATGCTAACTTGTATGGTTTAGGATGTTTCTCAGTCTTCAACTCCAACTTTTTCACAGCCTCTGTAGAGATAATATTATCACAACTCCCGGCATTAATAACAAATTTACCGACTCTTCCAAGAATAGTGCAAGTAGACTGAAATATGTTATTCCTCAACCAGCTGTCTTCCTCCTCTTGCTTCGGTGTCAAACAACTTCTCCTCATCATCAGTGAATATCCTTCGTCCCCCGACAACAAGTCTTCTTCCTCAATCGGTAAGGAATTAGAACACTCTGCCTCTCCTTCCTCTTCTTCAACCTCAGCTATCATAGTTCTCTTCTTCGGCTTCGGACACTCGTTGCTTTTATGACCCATCTCCTGGCAATTGTAACATTTGAATCCACTGTTAACCTTCGCCTTCTCACCTTCCTTCACAAATGGTTTTGCAATAACTTTAGGAACACTAGAATTTCTGCTAACACCCTTCATTTGGTTGTTAGAGTTAGTAAACACACCACCTCCACGCCTTCCTTGCTTTTCCCAAGCCAACGCCTTTTGGTGTGCTTCCGCCACAGATCTTGGATCGAACATATTAACCATATCCTGGATCTGCATTCGTAAACCTCCAACAAACCTTGTTGTCAGCTGCTCTTCCGTTTCCATTATATCGTTCCTGGCGATGAGTTGGTAAAATTCATCTGCATAGTCATTGACAGTCTTCGTCCCCTGTCGTAGATTCTGCAATCTCTGGTACATTAATGACTGATAGTTGTATGGTAAAAATGTAGCTCTCATCAATTTCTTCATTTTCTCCCAATCTACAATCTTCGACTTTCCCATCCGTTCTCATGTAAGTTTAGTTTGCTGCCACAACGCCAAAGCTCTCCCTCTCAACCTAGTAGCAACCAACTTCACTCGACGGTCTTTTGGAACCTCCTTGAAATCAAAAATCTCCTCAACATTAGACAACCAATCCAAAAATTCTTCAGCAACCATTCCACCTTTAAATTCAGGAATTTCCATCTTCATTCCCGATTCCCATCGACGATCATCATCTACATCTCGATTCTGACGTCGTGTTTGTTCTCTATCTCGATAATGAACACTTCCCCTATCACCATCAAACTCCTCATCAAAATCTGACGTATATCGATGTCGATTACGACCTCCAACATCTCTATTATCACTCCTTCGATCAACATTCCTATCACGATTATCAACACTTCTATGATCTTCTCTTCTCTCCCGATCTGAATGTATCGAAGCTCTACTTCTCCCATGGCTCGATTCAGGTGAAACTATTCTACTACTTTGATTCATTTCAAGCATCATTCTCTCTAATCGACCAATTCCTTCGTTCAACTTTTCAGTAAAACTCTCATGGATTCGTTGCTCCATTTCATCAGCCTCTTCTCTTCCATATAAAGCATTAATATTGCGACGACGTTGGGCTTGTCTCGGAGGCATGATTGGACTTCAAACAAACTTCAACAAATTGAACACAAAACTTCAACAAACAACAAGTCATGGCTCACACTAGCCCGCACAAACTCCTTGGCTCGGCACAAAGTAACTCGGTTCAACACTAACTCGTTAGAATGCAACGACCTAGGATAGGTCGGCACGGATTCAACACTTCAAACTCTACTTTGACGCGCAAATTCTTCCCCACAAATTCAAACACCTTTCCACACTTTGATCCAAAGTGAGATGGATCGAAACTCCCAACTTGTTGCAACTTCACGATGAACACGATGAACTCCAAATTCCTCAACAATGGCAAATTCAATTTCCAAACTTCAATTTCTCGAAACCCAAATCTCCAAATGATGCAAACTCCTTGCAATCTAGCTCTGATACCAAACTGAAGCAGCGGATTAACAAAAAACTGGATATGTCGATGGAATTAGCAATCGGTGGATTGAACAATACTGAGAATGCCCAAATCCGTTGATCTCAAGAGATACCGGATTCTAGCTATCCTTAACACGTTGATCGCGCACGATACCGTGATGAAGGATCTACGATTCTTCGACGTTGATCAAGCGCACTTGATTCCGTGAATCGGCTTCAACGTTCGTTGATTCGGGCGCACTCGAATGCCGAAGTGGAGATAGGAGATTTTCACTCGACTACCAATTTAAAGAAAGCACAAAGCAATCAAATGGAAATTTTATTCAATTTTCAACCACCATTACAAATGACATGACTCGCCTATTTATAGGCTTACAACACCACAACACTACATAAAGTACAACACGTTACAAACAGTTACCACATAACACGACTTGCCATAAGAAACACCAAACAAACGACTTAAGAGACAACGCACGCTACCTACAAAAAAATTAACAAAAACGCGACCTAAAATTAACTCGGCAGCGACTTAAAATTAGGTTGGTAACGACCTATAATTTTGTAGCGACTTAAAAATCTTTCACACGACTTAAAATTTCCCATAGCAATGAGTCGGCCCTCGACTTAAAAAATAAAGTCGTTCGCGACTTAATATTCTTCCACAGCAACCATAAGTCGGCCGCGACCTACAGTGAAGACGAGATGGAAGCTCGCGACCTAAGATTTCGTTCACGCGACTTTGAAAAGCTTGGCAGCGATTTATTGAAGGCGCACGCGACATAAGGAATAGCACGGTTTACGACCTAGGCTGGAGAAGAAATTCGCGACTTAAGGATATCATAAGTCGTTCGCGAGTTAGGGATTGGATCGCGACTTAGGGTAACTCGCGTATGGTATATGGATTTAGGGCTTTAGCTGGGAGTAAGTCGTTAACGACTCATGGCAGAGTCGCGACTTAGGGTTTTGGAAGGGGCGATGGAATTGGCGATGGAATTGAGTTGTGTTGTGGTTGAGTCGGGGATGTAGTTGAGTCGTGTGTCGGTGTCGTGGATGGAGACTGAGTCGTCGCGAGTTGAGGTATGTGTTTCATCAATGGACCTCGAACAGTCACAATTTTCCTCGAACGGCATCCGACCGCGAACGGTCACAATTCGCCTCGAACGGCATCTGACCGCGAACGGTCACAATTCGCCTCGAACGGCATCCGACTGCGAATGGTCACAATTCGCCTCGAATGGCAACTGACCTCGAACGGTCACAATTCGCCTCGAATGGCAACGGACCTCGTACGGTCACAATTTGCCTCGAATGGCATCCGACCGCGAACGGTCACAATTCGCCTCGAACGGCACCCGACCTCGAACGGTCACCATTCGCCTCAAATCAGCACGAGCAACCTAACGACTCAGAAGGGCACGAGTTAAGAGGTATCAAAGCACACGATCTATAACCTAGACGTATACTTCGAGGGGCAAGTGTTAACACCTCTTTTATTAGCGACCCAGCGACCTAGAAGAAAGCTCGCGACTTAACGACCTACAGAAAGGCACGACCTAACTACCTAAAGGAATAAGCGACCTTACGACCTAAAGCATGGGGCAACTCAAAGGGTTAACGACCTAACGGATCAGCGACTTAACGAGCTAAAACATCCAGCGAGCTAACATAGCAATGAGTTAAGCGACCTAACGGATCAACGGCTTAACGAGCTAAAGCATAGAGCGGCTCAACATGGCGCGACTCAATTACTTAGGGAGCTCCAACGACCTAGTGACCTAGCGACCTAAAGGCTCCTACAACTCAACGGGTTAATAAAGGCAGCGACTTAGTGAGTTAACGACCTAACGAGTTATGTCAGAGTAGAGCCGCATGAACACTGTCTCATCCATTAGGTCGCTCGCGACCTAAGAAAGACGAAATAACTCCTGCATTACACATACTAAGTCACTGGAAGCATGTATCTTGTCCAGGATGACTCCACTAAGCCATTAACGACTTATGCTCCCTCAGGATCACTCTTATGTCGCCTTTCCTTATGTCGTAGGTCCTTAGGTCGCTCACGGCCTATGACCAGCCCGACCTAAACCCAACCTCTCCTATAAATACCTCACCTGCTCCACACTTAAAGGGGGGAATTAGACCTGAAAAAGCCGACACTCTGCCACCTTGATATTGAAGCAACTCATTCTCCAAGTCCTACAACATCATAACAACTTCAGAGATCAATTAGAGAATGGATCAAACCTCTTCACCGACTCGATTCTACTTTGAAAGCTCAAGTCTTTGAAGTTTGTTGTACTTGAAATTTAGTTATAAAAAAGTGTATTCAAAGATCATAATAAAAAGATATGAAGTGGATGTAGGCTTAACTTTGAGCCGAACCACTATAAAAATTGTCGTCTCTTTACTATTTTCTGCTTGTTTTTAGTTCCCGTACCAATGGGTGGTGCTTTCACTATATCTCAACTCACACCAGGGTGTTAGCTTATTTTTTTTACGTTAACAAATAGCATTTGACGGCCGGTGGTGAAGATCAGATATTTTCAAAAGCGAAAGGATAACTCGTCGAATATCTCTGCACCGGCTGATCCTTGGTATAGAGATTTGATCACCCTATGTGATGGGGAGTCCAGACGTGATTAGGGATTATCCGGATTTGCAAGGGCTTCTTTGTGAAGTGCCTTCGGTTCTGTTCGAACCCGGAACAGACTTGTATGGATGTATGTCTGACATTACACTTTGAGATGTAAAGCTGATTTCTATCAGATACATTTCTCTTTGGTGGCGGAGAATTTATTCACTTAGCTTAACACCCTTCTCTAAGACATACAAGCTCAGAGGTTATGTAGTTGTTGGTTACTAGTGATATATTCTAAATTTGGTGGTGTGGCATGCTGAGTGCTGCTGATCATTTGTTGATCGAAGCATGGCTTTGTGAAAAGCATAGCTTTGTGGATGAGACCTCGTCGGACCTCACACCCCGAAAATGGTCGAAACATGAAAGATGCGGCAAGGTTATCAGGCGCCTCTGGGATATGTCAATTTCTTCAGGATAGAGGTGGTATCATGGTATGGAGCACAGATATTTAAATTATGTGGTTACTGCAAATACATTGCTTTGTGGTTGTTGGTGTCGAGCGCTCGGATAAAGGTTGGTTACAACCGGGGATGGCATACCCGTAGGTGTTACTTTTGGGCAGGGGTAACCCGGCCTTGTGCTGGCAGAGAGCTGGTTAAATTCTCGAGGCGTACCTCTAGAGGTGTTCCTATGTGGCAATAGGAAGTTCCTTAGCCTGACCATTTATTGGAAATCCAATCTCTAATACGCGCCTTGTACGGTTTTAGTTGTATAACCTGCCATTTACTTATGGTGGCGCCCCACTGTTTAGATGGTAGCTATAGTAGGCATACAATAATGGTTGTATGCTGGCTAGGATTAATATTATACTTTCAAAATGTTTTCCACTATGCACTAATAATAATATCAAAATGGGTTTCGCGTATCAAGCATGTTTGACTATCATAAGGAGAAACTCCTCCAATTCTGCATTTGGATGGTGTGTGCGGCAGGAGGCCTTATGGTAGTTTCATTTTCCAAAAAGCATTACGGATTTCTTTAAATTCTTTTGTTTTCTTTTGTTAAAAATTAACCGTTTTTGTTTGCTTATACCAGTCCCATGACTGACTCGAAGTTTATTATTCCCTATCTAAACTCTAGGTGCCCACAATTTTCCACATGGGCAGTCTAGAGTTAGGATTTTCAGGTAATCAGATGGTAGGTGTAGATTTGGTAGCTTTTGGAAATCTTTGAAGCCTACGGATTTGGTGATCGTATTTGTTTCACTTGGACCGACCTTGCTTAATACAACGTGATGGGGGTTTCTCGCTTCGCGTTTGGAAAGCATGTTGATGGATTCTAGCCTTTTGGAGTCTTTGGAGCTTTGACTATGGTGTTGCAGTTCTGGATTCTATCTTTCTTTCTATTCTTAGGAAGATCATACTTGAGATTCATCTTTCCGCTGTTGTATATCTCTGATGGATATTGATATCATTTGTAAATGTGTCGTATCGATTATTGTTGTATATCAATGATACATTGCCTTTTCTTCCGCTGTGTTGTTGTACTTAATGTGTATAAGCTCCGGCGGATCAGATTTGAACGTTTGAATCTGTGGCATTCGAATACGCATGAGATATGGATGTCGATTTTCAAACGCAAAAATCCAGACCGTCACATTTGGTATCAGAGCTCTGTAACATTCCTGTTTTTAAATCAAATTTAAATTGGAAATTAATTTAATTTTTAGAATTAAATTATGAATTAATTTGATATTTTCCAAAATTAAATAGATATTTGTTTTTTATTAATATAGATGAACATAAATATGATTTTTAAATAGAATTTCTAATTGGAAATTCAGAAATAAATATTTTGAATAACATATTAATTATAAATTTGATTGTGGATAAATTTAAATTTTTTTGAATAAATATATTCTATTTAATTTGATTGTGGATAAATTTGATTGTGGATAATTATTCAAAATTTTCAAATTTATCCACAATCAAATTTATAATTAATATATTATTCAAAATATTTATTTTTGAATTTCCAACAAGAAATTCTATTTAAAAATCATATTTATATTCATTTATATTAAAAAATAAACTAATTTTGGAAAGTACCAAATTAATTCATAATTTAATTCCAAAAAATTAATTTCCAATTTAAATTTGATTTAAAAACAGGAATGTTACAGATTCGAATTTATCCACAATCAAATTTATAATTAATATATTATTCAAAATATTTATTTCTGAATTTCCAATTAGAAATTCTATTTAAAAATCATATTTATATACATTTATATTAATAAACAAACAAATATCTATTTAATTTTGGAAAATACCAAATTAATTCATAATTTAATTCCAAAAATTAAATTAATTTCCAATTTAAATTTGATTTAAAAACAGGAATTACATGATGGGAGTTCAATGAGAAATATATTACGAGCAAGGATGTTAAGGATCTCATTTTAACTTTCTCGATAAATGTATTATAGCAATTTGCGGGCATTCACTAAAAAAAAATTGTTTACTTAAAATACTCCATGTTTAATAGAGACTACTGTAAAAACTTGTAGCATTACTCCATGAAATTTTTGGAAAGTAGGGCCATCAAACCAAGACTAGAATGACACTCCAGCTCATCCTACTTAGTCTCCACAAAACCCTTGAGATGAGCAAACCGAAATAAGACAATTCATGGGATCATACTGAGCACAATAGCATAGATTCACCGACGGTAAAATAAACTTCTAATTTTCATTCTTGTATCAATCTATATTGGAAATGAGCAAGAATAAATCGATCATAACTCTCAATATAAAACCGATTAGACGAAGAAAGAGCATCAGCTAAAATAGGTGCTCAAGATTGGCGCTCAACATTAAACTTGGAGTGTTAATGCTCGAAATGGAGCAAGTACCCACATTAAAATCCAGGTGGATTAGTTTAATTTAGTAGTTAGGAAGTAATAATCATGTTCAAACTCTTCGTAGCCAAGACAAACATGAAGGCCTTAAAACATCGGCTGATGTAGGAGACGGATAAGTATTGGATCAGGTGCATTAGAAAAGCAATGTACAATGGGAAATTTTCAAAAAAAAATATTTTTCATTCGTTATGTCGTAGATCTTTTACAGTGTTATCATGAAAATGGTGTTAATATTAAATCATATTTAATGCTTTATTGGATGAATCTGATTTGAATTTTACTATATTATATTATCACTATCTTAATAATATCAATTTGATTTACATTATTATTGTATGCTCAAAATACTTAACAAGATAATTTGTCTTTAAATTAAATAACATCGGTCGACATTAAATTTAATGATAAATTTTTTTTGAAATATCAAGATCTATACGATGTTAATACAATGGATATTTATTTTGATGACAATAACCATATAAATATAGGTACCAATGATTTTATAAGTTTTATAGAATATTTTGCAAGATATTATAAAGGTTTATACAAGTTTAAAGACCGATCGGTAAAAAGGCTAAAGATTAAGATCTAGAGATGGTCAAGATATTCAAAGACTCATGAGTTTAGAAACAAATACATGAAGAGTTCAAAACTATAGTTTATAGTTAACGAACACTAGATTAACTTCTTAAAGTCCTTAAATAGCAACTTTCACTTTTTGAATACTCTTGTATAAAATTATTTATTTTTAAAATATATGTCTACAAATATTTTATAAGAGTTTTATATATTAAAAGTATTTAAAAACTATATTTAAAAGTTTACAAATTATTAGAATTTTATAAACACTTTGAATAGAAGATTATTGGTTTTCAGATTTAACAAGGGTATGTCGACATAGGCTACATAGGCATGTAGACATATGTATTGTTGAAGATATGTCTTTGAAATTTTGAATAGTTGTGATTTTGGACACATCTCTTTGTGTATAGACACATCCCTTTAAACACTATATAAAGGGACTGGAAAACAAATTTTATCAACTACATTCTCTGTTTCTTCTTACTTCAAATTCTCATTATATATTTCACAAAATTCACTTTCTGTACTCTTTAAATTCACTCAAATTCAATCTCTACATTACTACATTCATTCTTTACAATCTAATCACTAATTTGAAAGTATTCTCTCATCATTTCAAAGATCAAAATGCTATCAAAACGGCTATAGGACATTCTGTATCAAAAGTACAATTTTTGATATTTGGAATAAACAACTCTCTACTATTATTTGTTTGGGTGTTCTTATTGCCTGTTCAAATCAAGTAGGTGTGTTTATTGCCCTTTTAAATCAAGTGGTTGTTCTTATTGCCCGACTAAATTAAGAGAGTCGGCCTTAAGGTTTGAAAGTCAGAAAGGTGTATCTTTTTGCTTTGAAATTAAGACTATATTATGGTTTCCTTGGTACCTGTTTCAAATAGGCGTTGGAAAGGAAATCGGTGCATATGTTATACAGGATTGGATGTACGATCGGTTAATCTGAACCAGTATAAAACTCCTAGTGTCATCTCTTTTACTTTACTTTCCTTTTACTATATGTATGTGCGTGTGCGTCCATACACACACACAGATATATATATATATATGTGTGTGTGTGTGTGTGTGTGTGTGTGTGTGTTGATTATCCATGCTTAATGAAAATCTTGAAATAATTTAGAGAAGTCCCATATAAGTTATAAAACACTATTCGACCCCCTCTAATGTTAAAGTAGCGTTAAAACCTATTCACATTAGTACTACACCGTTTCTTACATTATTGTTAGAGTGATAGGTATTTTAAAAAATCGTTATTTGATTTTTGCAAAGTATGAATGACTATTAACACACTTGTATACTTTTGTAGAAGGGAAATCAACTGCTAGACTTCCACTATTTAATTGTAGTATTTTACTTACTGATCATATAGGATTAAAAATTTTTTACAATCCAATGGTTTAGATATTTGGAACATTACATAGAGTGAGTACACTAAACCCCAATCTGAATACTCAACGTGGACACCAGACCAAAAGATAAAATAACTCAATAATTTTAATACCATGAACATTTTAATTTCCCTATAGATAAAATTAAATTTAGTCGAGTTATTATTTATAAGTTTGCTTATGAAATTTGAAGAACACTGCAAGTTATACATGAGGGTACTAGTAAATTAAAACAAACTAAGATTTCCATGCTAGCCAACCAATTTAAATTTTTTTGAAATGAAACCGAACGAGTCCATTTCTGACATGTGTTCGAGATTTTAAGATATAATTCATTCATTAGTATCATTAGGTAAATGTTTCACAGAAGAGGGTCAAGTTAAAAAAATTCATAATTCACTCACTTTTGAATGGGATCAAAAGACATTAGCAACAGAGGAAGTAAATAATATTGGTATATTGAAAATTGAAGAGTTAATTGGTAATCCAATGTCTTATGTAGCACAATTGCAGGGTAGAAGGAAAAACAAGGCAAATGAAAAGAAATCAATTGCATTCAATGAAACAACTAATGATCAAGCTTTGAATGACGATGATAATAATGAGGAGATTGCTCTCGTGACTCGAAATTTTAGAAAATTTCTAAAATACAGAAAGGTGAACAACTTTCGTAAAACGAAAAGAAATTTTTTTTGAAAACAGAAATTTTTTAGGTGTTACGATCATTGTGAATCTAGCCATCTATAATGAGACTGCCACAGCAAAAGAAAACGGAGAATTCACCAAACATAGATTCATTCAAAAAGTGAAATAGGGCTTACAACGCAACTTTTGACGATTATGATACAACATCTAGTGACAACGAACCATACACTAGAATTATCAACGTGTGTCTCACGGTGATGGAAGATTAATCGGATTAAACAAAGGAGACGGTAAAATCAGTACATTTTTACATTACATATTTTTTTTTGGAAATTGCTTAATATAGGAATAGATATAAAATAATAATAAGTATATATATACATTATGATAAATATACATATATAATATTCCTTTAATTTGAAAGTTTGAAAACTTCGACCAATATGTCGACATATGTCAAATGGGTATGTCAACATATCAGACAAAATTTAGAGAATCTTTTCAAAATTTAAACTGTTGAAATTCACTCCCTTTTGCTTTAGTATCAAATTTTGAAAAGCCATATTTTCGCCTATCACATAACAATTCAACTTCTATTTATTAACTCCATCTTATATCATCTTCTACACACACTTTATTTTAAAAATTCAAACTTATTCTTCATTCTTGTTCATCCAAAACATTTCAGTAATGTCTTCCTCAAATCAACCCTCTTCATCCAAAGCCATCAGGCTTACCAAAAGAATCAAAAATCAACTTTCCAATGATTAAGAGTCTATTGAAACCTATATTGAACATGCTACTTATGGAAAAGTATTTTCGAAAAGGTTTACAAATATTAATGAATTTTACTCTTATGGTTTATAAGATCTTGCTTTACAAAACGGTATCTTCGGTTCAACTGATTTATCTTAAAACGATTTTGAACGTTATCCCTATTTGGTTAATATGTTTTATGCTAATTTGAATGGAAAGTTTCTTCAAATAGAATAATGTCGAATTTGTAATAGTGTTAATGACACCACAATTATTTTAGATTATGAAATTCTTTGTCAAATTTTTGGTTGTAAAAGTAGTGGAAATGACCATTCCACTTTTGAACTTGATTATAATAATAGAGAAATTGCACGATTTATTTTCAAATGATGAAGAGTATGGTTTTAAAGGCAATAATTTTAGGCCTAAAGTAAGACTAATAAGTATTATTTTATACTGATGATGGGAAATTACAACAATCACACAAAATTTTTCAAAGCTCTTTCTACTGTTTTTGAAAAATATGTCATAAATTAGACTCAAGTGATTTTGGATAACTTTATTCAAAAGAAAGTTTCTAAGCATGCACTATACAATGGTGTGTATCTTATTAGAATTTTCAATTATTTTGGTATTGACTTAAGAGGTGAAAATATTTTGCCCTATAAAGTTTTCAACAAAACCAACCTCTCTCTTATGTACATCCCTCTCAAATCTAAACCCCATGAATCTCTTACAGAAAAGGAAGAGAGATTTGCAAAAGCAGAACACAAAATTCTTTAAGAAGAGGAAAGAGAAGATACAAAAATCAATGAGGAGGAAGAACAAGAAGAAGAAGAGGAGAAAATGGACACTTCCCTAGAATGCTTTAACAACCATCCCGCCATTCTAACAAAGAAATTATCAAAACCAAGAGAAGCTTCTCAGTAACCAAAAGAAGCATAAATGTTCCTTCAGTAAGAAATTCACTAGCCTCTCGAACAAAGTGGAAAAATAATTTGGGAAGATTATTAGAAAGCTTGGTGGAAATTCTTCATCTTCATCATCATAATTCTACATCTATTTACCCATCCTTATGTTTACTAGCTTTTACTTATGTTATTTTTAATTATTTTTCACTAGGTTTACGTTTCTTTTTGGTTTATTAATGGAATTTGATTAGAGATTTAATTTCTACTGTTAATAATATTCTTTTCTCTCTGGAATCATAAACTAAAGTAGTATAAAATATAAACAAAACTTAAAAAAGAAACATGCAAATTACTGCATATATATCAACATAGGTCACCTATGTTTGTCGACATACACTGGCTGTTTTTCAGAAATTTAAATTTCGAAACATTAGTTATTTTTTAGAGGGATTAGTTATTAATTCGACTTTTCACTTCTATAAAATGATTTTTCTTCTAGATAACTCAGAAAAAAACTGTGTTGTTAAAGTGCTTAGCTGTTCTGTAGCGGTGAAGGTGCAAAAGGTATAATGGGCATAAAGAGGGATATAGCAAAAAATAGCGGCGATGCAAAAAACTTCATTAGATATAAAACTAAATATTAAAAATTTATTTACTGTAATTCTCACATCATTTGTGTAGGAAAAAGAAATATTATATAATTTTATATAACAAAATTGAAAATTGTAATGATTTATTCAGGCTAGATTCAGTGCCCACAATAGATTTCTAACTTATATTTAACATTTATGCTTTAAAATTAAGTCTTTACTCTAACTTTGTTAGTTTTTTTTAAAATAGCACTAGCCAAATCAACCTTTGTATATTAATGATGCTAATATGGGTGCTAAAAAAGCCTCGGTTTAGCAAGTGCGGAAAATAGCAGTGCTTAAAGCAGATCTACTATTTAACAGCGCTAATTGAAGTAGCGTAGCGAGGATTTTGGAGGGCTTTGGTGGGGCTTTAACTATATAGGAAAACAATCCATCTTCTTATCTTATCCCTTTCTATACATTTCTTTCCATAAAAATGAATCCAAACAATAATTTTACAAAACAAAATTTAAGTAAAAATCTAGAAGAAATGCTTCAAACTTTCAAAAGTTCTCTTTACTTCATTCTTTCCAGTTTCACCAAAAAAGTTCAAGCAGTGCTCTTGAATGCTCGAACTCTAAAGTGAAAGTGCATAATGAAGATTGGGAGGTTATCAATACTAATCCTTTTTGCACCAAAAATGGCACAAACAACCAACAAAATAACAAATATAAATACCACCAAGCAAAAACAAAAAATAGAAAAGAATAACACACAATATTTATAGTGGTTCGGCAAATACTCTGGCTTACGTCTAATTAATTTTTTTATACCTATAACTTATACAAACCGTGACTTTATGGATCGACATTCTATTGATCGATATACTATGGATCGATGGAGATCCAACAAGGTTCCGTGGAAAAGTCTAGAAATGTAGAAAAGAACAAGAGAAAAAAGTCCATTTTCAAGTGCACTCCACCTCTATTTATAATCAAAAATCATTGAGATAATATCCGAAAATTGTTCCACAGTCCATCATGCCGTGTATTTTCTTCCATAGAAATCTCGAGGTCAACCGATCTAAGACATCATGAAACGGTGTCGATCTATGACTCATGGATTAGTATTGAGCTGACATGGAGTCGGACTGGAGGAATTTGAGTGTTTTCTTGGGGCTCGACCTGAAGATTTCCTGAGATTTTACTACTGATTTTTTTCTGGCTTGCTTGGAGTCTGTCCTGAGATTTTGGTGTGTCCGACCCGATTTTCATGCATCGATACTGATCCATGGTTATGATTCAATATCGAATGGTCGTCGTTAGGATTTTTGCATGAGTTGCCTTAGGCCTTGCTTGGAGTTTACCTTAGGCTAATGTGCTTCGAGTCCAACTTAAGGATTTTGTGGATGTGCTTTGAGTCAGCTCTTCCAAAAACTTGAACATCCAAATTATCAACTTTTCACCCATTTTTATATATTTCTTTTTCTTGCCTTTGTAAGATGTTTCCCAAGTCCTTGGGTTATCTTTTCATCTTTTGTGCTTCCAATTTGATCGTTTAAGTCTAGTCGATGATTGTGACAAATTCGACCGTAACACTTACATACCAACTCACGCCTTGTGAATGGGTGTGCTTTGCTTAAGAACAAAAATCATAGTCGAGGAATCACTAGTAGTTGAATTATCTGGCTGTCAACTAATAAAACCACAATCAATCATCCAGTTCTTTCAGAATCACATGTAAATCTAAGGTTGTTCAAGACCATTATAGCCAAGGACTCGAGTCCTCGCTTGAGTGTTAGTAACAAACAATCATCATTTTGTGTTCTCTCTGAATTATTATATCATAAATCAGAATTGTCCCAAATTCTTTTGAGAGTTAGCAATCTTATATCGAAATTAATATTTCCTCGTGTTTGCTTGGGTTTTTTTACAATGAGTTGAACATGTATCGATTAATCAAAGACCAATAATTTTGTAAGTTCATTGCCGCTAGCTGAAATATTATTTATAAATCATCAAGTATTTCCTAGCATTCCATTATAAGAAAGACCAACCGAATCGAAGCAATGAATTAATCTAGTAATTGCGGTCAAGTCGTTTATAAGCCAAGTGGTGTTCAAATCCAAAGTCTAGTTTTTTATTTCTCCAGGTCACATTATTAGTATCCAGGTTAGCTTCTAATCTCTCCTGGTCATGTAATCAATAAACAATTCAATTCCAAACCTCTTTGGATCGTTAGGTCAATCCTAGATCTCTCTGGACCATTAATTCACTCCTCGATCTCTTAGATCATTAGTTCATGGTGAGTCCAATCCAATCGTTCTTTGAAAAGGGACCCAACGATAAAGCGAATCCAACCGCTCACTGTCCGTAAGGGGACTCACTATCTCGTACAGGTCCATTGCACTTGCTCTCCAACAAAGGGGCTGCACCTTATGGTTCAGTAGACCATCTCTTCAGTTTGGAGAGCCGTGTTCAATCGGTTCATAAATCAATATCAGGGTTAATCAATCTCTGTAGGTGTTTTGAAATCAATATTAGTTATCACGTTCGAGTGATTTTTAAAATCAAGCAATCATGAGGCTTAAATTATATGCATCAATCAAATTTCCAAATCATCTAATCCTATCGAGGATCACTTTCAGATTTCCAACTCAGAGTGTGCTTAGGGACCGATCGAGATCCTATAGACGTGTAAGGGGTCTGATAGCAATACTGCATCATTCATTCAAAATAAAAAGTAAAGTGAGGGATTCGAACCCGACTCCTATCCATCTCGATCATGGGATGAACATTCTTCACCAAGATCCATGATCGCATTTAAATATATTTGTCATGGATGGTGATCGCTCTTGTGGCATCACTACATTTTATGCTTTGGTAACCTGATTTCTGACATATCATTGTAAGTTGTTACTCCGAACCTGCTATTTGATTTAGTTCTCCATCATGCCCTTCGTCCCCGTGGGGCTTTCCAAATCTAATTCATGTTGTTGTGCATTTGCATGTTGATCTCTGCTCTGTGGCTTAACATCATCCCTTGGACGTGCTCCATCTCACCTAGATTCCAAGTTCAAATCAATCATGCCCCTGGCTTTCACGGATCGGTATCGACATGTGCTTGAGGATCGGTATCAAGTTGTGGCGTCTCTTAAGGGATTGGCCTACTTCATCCCGTTCTGCTTTCAATTGCATTCTCTCTGCCTTATAGCCTCTATTTCAGGTTTGCAGCAACACCGGATGTTCTTTATTGTCCTATCCTTTAGAGGAACCTGTCCATCATTTCTTCCTATATGGCTATCAATCTCTTTTGTATTTCTGTCATCTTCTTCTCCATCTCATATCTAGTTATGTAGATGGAAAGGGGATTAGATTCCAAGGGTGCCTCCTGGCTATCCCTTATTCTTGTTGGTTTTCTCTAACAGTAGCTCTCCTAGTTGATAGTCTCGTCGTCTTTATAAATCCAAGTTTGAAGTCATCAAATTCAAGACTTCTCAGTGAAAGCACCAAAATTTTTGCACCAAAATTGACAAAAAACCCAATAAAGTAATAAATATGAAAATTATCAAGAAAAAACAAGAAATATAAAAGAATAACACACAAATTCTATAGTGGTTCGACAAATACTCTGGCCTACTTCCACTTAAACTTTGTTATTCGATTTCTATAACGTTTACAAACTCTGATTCTATGGATCAATGAAGATCCAATAAGGTTCCATGCAAAAGTTTAGAAATTCTGAAAAGAAAAGGAGAAAAAAGTCCATTTTCATGTGTACTCCACCTCTATTTATATAAGAAAACCACCAAGATAATCTTCGAAAATTTCTCCACACATCCACCACATCGTACACATTCTTCCATAGAAATCTTGAGGCTAGCCGATCTAAGATATCATGGATCGGTACCGATCCATGGCTCATGGATTAGAACCAAGCTGACTTGGAATTAGACCCAAGGAATTTGAGTGTTTGCTTGGGGCTCGACCTGAATATTTTTTGAGATTTTAGTCCCCTGGTTTCCCTTAGCTTGCTTTGGGTCCGACCTGAGTTTTTTTGTCTGGCCCGAGTTTCATGGATTGGTACGGATCCATGGTTGGTCGTACTTGGGGATTTTGCATGAGTTGCTTCGGGCCTTGCTTCGAGTTTTCTTATGCTTAATGTACTTCGAGTTAAATCTGAATATTTTGTGGGTTTGCTCTGATTCAACTCTTCCAAAAACTTGAAAATCCAAATTTTCAACTTTTTTGGCTCATTTTTTTATATTTCCTTTTTCTTGCCTTTTTATGATGTTTCCCAAATGCTTGGGGTCATTTCTTCATCGTTTGTTAATCCAATCCGACCATTTAAATATGTTCAAAGGCTGTAGTAAATTTGATCGTACCAAATCCTATCCTTGGATCTGAAGGATGGGTCGAAATTCCTAAGAAAATTCAGGTTTTAAATTTATAATTTATAAGATGTATTAAACATTTTAGTCTATATAATTAAATCTAATTATGTTTGTACTTTTTTATGTAAATAATTGTGTAAATATGTATAGAAGAAATTTTTTGTCATGTATGGTTAAGAACATATGTAGTTATAATTGTATATACATTTTTTAGAAATATTGTTTTGCACTTAGTATTGTTTTATTCCATTTACAATATTATAATATTTAATAGTATTTAATATATGCCATATTAAGGGGAAGTATATATTTTTATTCACCCATTTTTTGATGACAAAGGGAGAGAGAAATATAAAATATACTAATCCATATACCAAGGGGAGTTATACAAAATAGGGACATTTAACCAATTTAGAGGGAGTTATATTATATTTTACAATAAGTATATTTACATAGTTATCATCATCAAAAAGAGGGAGATTGTTAATACCATATATATAGATTTGATGACAACAACCATATACATATAGGTACTGACTATTTTCTAAGTTGTATAGAATATTTTGTAAGATATTATATAGGTTTATACAAATACATAATAATCAAGTTTGAAGACTGATCAGTAAAAAGGCTAGAGATTAAGATTTAAAGATGATCATAATATTTAAAGACTAATGAGTTTAGAGAGAAAGACACGAAAAGTTTAAGACTGTAGTTTATAGTTAATAGGCAGTAAATTAACATGTTAAAGTCTTTGAATATCAACTTTCTCTTCTTTGAATACTCTCTTATCAAATTTATTTATCTTATTATGTAAATATTTATGTATTTTTAAAATACATATCTACAATTTTTTTATGAGAGTTTTATATATTAAAAGTATTTATAAACTATGTTTAATTTTTTTACACATTATCAGAATTTTATAAAGATAATTTTTTTTTTCAAATTTTACAAGGATATGTCGACATAGGCTACATAGGTATGTAGACATATGTACCGTTGAAGAGGTGTCTTTAGAATTTTGAATAGTTGTGATTTTTGATTACATCTCTTTATGAATAGACATGTCCCTTTAAACATTATATAAAGGGAACTGGAATATGAATTTTATCGACTACTTTCTCAACTTTCTTCTTACTCTTTCTCTTTATATATTTCATAAAATCTACTTTCTATACTCTTTAAATTCACTTAAATTCTACTTTACTACATTCATTTTCCATTATCTACTAACTAAATTGAAAGTATTCTCACATTAATTCAAAGATAAAAGTGCTATCAAAAGGGCTATAGGAAACTCTGTATCCAAAGTACAACTGTTTGTATTCGGAATCAACAATTTTGTATTATTATTTGTTTGGGTGTGCTTTTTATACATTCAAATCAAGTGAATGTACTTGTTCCCCGTTCAAATAAAGTGATTGTGCCTATTTCCCGTTAAAATAAAGCGGGTGATCTTGTTGCCCAATTAAATTAAGAGAGTTTATGCTAAGATCGGAAAGTCAAGAGGGCATATCTAGTTGCTTTGAAATTGATAATATATTCTGGTTTGCTTGCTATCTGTTTCAAGTAGGCATTGGAAAGGAAATTTGTACATACGCTATACAGGAATGGATGTATGATTGGTTACTATAAAACAATATAAAACATTAAAACTCCCTATGGCATCTCACTTACTTTACTTTTACTTCATACATATATATATGTGTGTGTGTGTGTGTGTGACCGGATGTGTGTGTGTGTGTGTTGGTTATACGTGTTTGATAGTGAATCTTGAAATAATTTAGAAAATTTCCATATTATAAATCACTTTTCACCCCCTCTCTAATGTTAAAGAATCCAGAAGATCCATTCACATTAGTACTACATTGTTTCTCACATGTGATAGATTTAAGTGTGTGCCTTAGGTGTAATTATGTAATATGATTACATAACTCAACTCTTATAGTGAATCTTATTTGAACTAAATTAAGTTTTTTGTTTTATTTTATACTATATATATTTTTATACTAGGATATAAATAACATTAGAAATATATTAAATAGATACACATAGAAAACACTTAGGAAAATTATTTAATTGATTGCGGTTAGGAATATGTTCGAAACCATGAGTATTGAACCGATAAAATAAATACTTATCCTTAAGTGTTCAAAGTCAAGGTGTATCAAGAATGATATACCGATATATGGGACTAATGCACGTAACGCTCTCCATATGATGAATCATGCATTACTTATGATCATATGGGGAAACAAATGGTTACATACATGTAGTATTATGGAACAACTACGATAAGATTTACCAAGAGTCTTCTATAAATAAAAGTCAAATAGAAGATCTCACATGACGATGTACAATAGTCTTTTGACCTAAAGGATACTATGAATCTTAAATGTTCAAACTATACTTTGATTACAGTGAGTCACAAGATACAAGCCGTGTTAAGGCCATATTTGGGTATAAGCTGAAGCACTTGAAGTGAATCAATAAGGTCAGTACCACCACAATTGATGATATATTGACACATAGAACAATCATTTTGAATGCAATTTAGAAATTTTTTGGGTCCTTGCTAAATTTTCGTTCTAAGTGTAGATTTTGATAATACAATGCTTACTATTATATAGACACCATTAGTGCAACCAACAATTAATGTTTTCCATTTTATACCAGTGAATTTTACAAGAAAAAGCTAGCACTATTGAGGATGTTGTTGTTATAACGATATTAACTTTGTGTCCCCATTTGTTGTTTGAAATAGTGGATCTTTCTCATTAATTTTTTATAAATTAGGTCCCTACTCCTTCAATATCACAATCGACAAATACCACCAACAACCAACTTATTTAATTTTAATATTTAGATTGTGATAATTTTTGTAGATTAATCATATTTAGTGATCATCTTCACCATTAAACCATAAATTTAATAAATATCCATTGTTGATACCTAAAAAGAAAATTTTGAAAATCATAATTTTACATAGCAGTTTTAACTGCATTTATATAATGCGGTTATTTGTGCTACCCTTTGTGCAACTGCATTTATATGACTGCATTTATTTTAGATGACGTGTCTCTTATGTATTTTTTTAACTTTAGTAGGATAATGCAGTTATTAATTGGAAGTCATTTGTTTTACAGTTTTCATTGCATTTGAATTTTTTAACTTTATTTATGAGTTGTAGTAAAATTTTGATAATTTTATTCATTCTTAATGCACTTTATAATATAACTGCATTAAGAAAATGTAGTTATATTTAAATGCTTTAATAAAATGTAATTGTATTTAACATCATAGTTTTAATTATTTTATTGTAATTATGTGATGCAGGATTTTGACTTCCATTTGGCAATCTTATTCAGAACTAATGCAACAATAATTTAACTGCATTAAGAAAATGCAGTTAAATTTAAATGATTTAAGAAAACGCAATTATTATTTAGCAACATTTATTAATTGATTTAACTACATTTATGTCATGTAGTAATAACTTTGGATGCATTTTATAATTTTATATTCTTAATGCATTTTATAAATTAACCACACTAAGAAACTGTAGTTATATTTAAAAGCTTTATGAAATGCAATTGTATTTTAACAGCATATTTATTAATCAATTAACTACACGATGTAGTAATAATTTTGGTAGCATTTCATGATTTTATTCAATTTTCATATAGTTACATCTTAACCACATCAAGACAATGTAGTTAAATTTAAATGCTTAAAGAAAATGCAATTATAATATAATAATATTTTTTGAGTTAATTTAACTGCATTTAAGTGATGTGGTAATAATTTTGGCTACATGTGACAATTTGATATAACATTAATGTACTTTATAAAGTAACTTCATTTTGAAAATGCAGGTATATTTGATATTAATGTAGAATTTAACAACATCAAGAAAATGCAGTTATGACTACCTTAATATAATGTGGTTATAATTCTACATATTTATTATTTTTAAACATTGTGATTGGAATGATGCAATTGTAGTTGCATTTTAAACGATGCAGTTTTAAATATGTTATATTTAAGTGGAAGACTTCTCATCATAGGTTAATAAATTTTAATGACAACACTTATGAATAATTAGTTTATGGACAATTTATAGGAAAAATGATAAATTCATTTATCATTTTAAGTTATGTGGGAAAATGATAAATTTATTTATTATTATTTCTATATAACTAAAAATGATAACTTCATTTATCTTTTCCCTACAAATTGTCCTTAAAACTAATTTTTCAAAAGTTCCGTCCTTAAAACTTATTACCTTGCGCAAAAAAGTCTTTTGAGTGAAAATCCTATTTTTTTAAATGAGAAAAACAAGGCCCAAAGCCCAAATAGTTAACAGGTATTATAACCCTACCCAATATTACACTAACTAGTACATCATATGAAATGCTAGCCAAAACATTTACAACTTTTATCTTCTCTTGATAAAAAAACCAAAACCCCTAAAATTAGGGTTCTAAGTGATTTCTTTGTAGAATCGATTAATTAAAGGGGGTTTCCAAGAAGAAGCCTTTACTTTGCTGTCTCTATTCTCCTTGATTTGAGAATCGATCGAAGTTTCTCTAGAGTTAAACTGGATTTCAGATTCAGTCAAAAGAAGCTTCGTTTGCTTTCGAAATTTGCTACTTTGGTCAGATAAGCCTCGATCTAAGTTATCTGGAGAATCCCAATCAATTATAGTAAGCTCCCCTTGTTCTAGAGACTTGCTGATTTTGCCTTTTTCCCAAACAGATAAGTGATATATTTGGTTGTTAATCTTGCTTCAATAAAGTTTGTTATAGATTCTCCAATTATTGACGTTAAGTTGCAAAAAAAATTCCATTTGTAGGAAACTAGCCTCGAATGCATTGTGATTGCATGAGCCGTAGCTTCCATCCTTATCAGGTTATAATAGAAATTGGATAGCATTCGTATTAAACTTATTATTTGATTCATGCATACTAAAATCAAGTTTACTTCCCTTTCTTATTATTTGAGTTTACAAACTTCTCTCAACTCATTTATGTTTCTCAGACCTAGATCCCTATTTCCTTGATTTATAAACCTTTTACCATGCAATTTTATGATGCTTTCCTTTAGAAATGAAGTTTGCACAAATTTTTTCTACCTTGTGAATTGCTTTTGCTGGAATGTTGTAAGCTTTAGTCCAGTACTTAATAATTGCAATGATGATAGTGTGAGTTAGCTCAAGTCTACCTACTAATGACAACAGTATACTAGCCCACCCTTCAAATCTATTCTGTATTAAGTCGAATAACCTTATGCAGTCTCTATCATTTAATCAATTAACACTAAAAGGCAATCCAAAATATTTTATAGACTTCCTTCCTTGAATTTTAAAATGTTTAAAATCTCCACTTTCCTTGAACAACCTTTGTTGAAGTAGACTTTACTTTTATAATCATTAACCTTTAAACCATCGTGATCTTCTAATTTTTCAAAAAATTTAACAATGGCCTTTTCACTTTGTGAGTCTGCATTTAAAAACAAAAGAAAATCATCAGCATACAACAAATGCATAAGACATGGTTTGGTTCTATTAATATGTTTAATACTTCCTTTCATTAGTTCAGTTTTCATTAGAATTGAAAAGTATTCCATAACAATAGTAAATAGGTAAGGAGGGAGTGGGTCTCCTTTCCCAATACCTCTATTGCTATGAATAAACCCATTGGGAGAACAATTAACCAATATTGAGTATGTGACATTATTAATACATTCATTAATTATAGTACAAAATTTATCATTAAATCCTATTTGTTTCATCATATGTATTATAAAATGCCTATTTATCTAGTCAAAAGCTTTATGTAAGTCTATTTTAACACACATGAGATTCCTGTTTTTATTGTTAAAGTTTCTGATCAACTCACGAGCAAGTAAAGTATTCTCTACAATAAGTTTACCAGGAACGAAGCACTCTGGTTCTTTGATATTAAATATTTCAAAAATATTTTAATTCTATTGCACAGAATAATAGAAATAATTTTATATATAAAGTTACAACATGTAATTGGTCTATAATCTTCTAAACTATTGGGAACTTTAATTTTTGGGACCGAAGTAATACAAGTATGATTTAAAATTCGTAGTATTTTCCTAGTATTAAAAAATTCTGTGATAGATTCAAATAAATTTTCCTTTAATTCTTCCTAATGGATTTTATAAAATTTTGCACCAAAGTCATCAAGCCCTGGACTTTTATCATTATTAGAATAAAAAATGATATTTTTGATTTTCTCTAATCTAATAAGAGCAAGAAGGCTATCCTGACTACTATCATTCAACTTAAATTTTGTTTCAATTTTTGGGAAAATATCTGAATAAAATATAGTATTATATACATTTGTAAAATAATTTATAGCTTCCCTTTCTACACAAGAAACATCATTAATAACTTTGCCCTTTGCATCAATTAGTTTTCCTATATCATTCTTATATTTCCTGCTAGATATTTTTTCATAAATGAATTAACTTGCATCATCCCCATTAGTCAATCAATTAACTTTAGCTTTTTGCCTCAAATTTATAGACTACGCTTGAAGAGACTTAATCATATTATTTTGGGCTTGAAAACATTTGTTGACCTTACAAATGTCTGAGCAATCATTGTCTAATTCATTTTGCCTCAACTCACATTTCTCTCTAATAAGTTTTAATTCATTTCTGGTTCTATTTTTATCCCATTTTTTTAGTTTATCCTTGGTTATTTAAAGAAATTTACTAAATTTGTATTAGGCTATGCTCTATACTTTTATAGTCAAACTATTCTTGACTATATATCTATATTTATCCTCAAATATCCACTCATTTATGAATCTGAAAGGAGTATTTTTCTTTGAATTATTATTCTGTGTGAGATATATTTGTATTGGTGTGTGGTCAATTTTAGCCTGGGTTAATTTGTAACATATAAAATCCTTAAAAAAAATTATAAAAATTTGATTTACCAATATTCTGTCTAATTTACAATGAATGTTTCCGAATTCCCCAGATTTCCAAGTGGACCAGTTTCAAAATAAGATTGGTTCAATTAATTCTGTTTTAAGCATAAATTTATTTAATCTTTCTAATTTTTTAAAAGGAATAGAAATCCCTCCCTTTTTCTCATAGTCATGCATGACAGTATCAAAATCTCCAATAATAATCCATGGGTGACCCATATTTGAGTTTATTTTTTCAAGTTGATTCTATAGTATTTGTCTTTCGTTCTTACTGTTAGATGCATAAATAAAGGTAATTTCAAGATGTAACCCTCCTTTGTTTACACATTTACAATGGATAAACTGAAAGCTAATAAAATGTTGAAAAATATCCCATATATTAGGATTCCAAATTACCATAATTATACCATTCCCTCCCATCCGATTATTATTTATAATATTCTGTTTATTCAAACATTTAGCTTGATAATCTACTATTTTAGAATTATCTAACTTGTGTTCTAATAATCCAATAATACTAGGATTTAAAATTAAAAGTAGATTAGATAAATAAGTCCTCTAACATTCCAAGCAATAATTGACACGATATATAAAATAATTTTTTTAATCAAATACATAAAGGATACACCAGAGGATACATTCAACAATAACAGTTAAGCACTGTGTCTGTTCCCATCTTCCATTGCCTAGTCTACAGCCTCTTTCCTTTTTTTTATTATATGATATTTTGCATTATGCTTTTAGCTGATCATCCCACTTGGGTTTTTTGATGAGATATCTTCTTTTAAAATCACTGTCATCTGCATCTTCGGTGCTATCATTAGCAATAAAATCCTTTATATTCTTCGTTGTACTTTTCCTTTTTTCTTTTATTTTCTTTCTGCCTTGTAGATGAAGAGGAATTTGAAATTAAGCTTATAGCCTCTTGAATATTGTGTTTTGGAATTGAGTTCTTAACTTGTGAAGATAGATGAATTACTAGATGATTTATTTTGGGATTATCAGACGACACTTTGCCAAGTATTTTATTAATGTAAGAACCCTCATCCAGATTCATGCCATCAGATTCATTAGCGATAAATTCTTTTTCTTGAATTCCTGCTTCTTTTCCTTTAATTTATGTTTCAGATTTATTTGCAATGATTTCTTCTAATGCCTCATAATTTGTAGTAGGGTTAATATCAACATTTCCAACAATATTCTGTTCATTAATGCCTTCTTGTACTTCACTTTCTTGAGAAATTTCTTAAACAGAAGTTAAATCCTCATTATTTTTTCCCTTATTTGAAATGTCTTTTGAAGATTACGAATCTACCCCATTATTAAATTCAAAGTGTACCCTTTCAATATTTAAATCACTTTCCTCTTGCATATTGCTTCTTCCTTCTACTGGTTTTTCTTGCATTGTACCCTTTTCTATCCACACCATTTTGAAAATACGGTTATCAATAGAATGTCCAAAATATGAGCATGTTTTGCATTTAGGAGGCCGTTCATGTTCTATACTTAGCACTAAATTTTCTCCATCATGCATAGTGCATAGATATGTAGGTTTCTTTTGGTAAATTTACAAGGAATTTTGAATAAAACTGCACTTTGTTTTGAGAGGAAATCAATCCTTAAGATTTGGCTTCTTATCTCACTTATCCAAATCTTGTTTGATGGATTTAAATTTATTTTGCTTCATATCCTACTTTATTAATGAGTTTTTTTTCAACAAATTCCAATACAAATCTAGCATCCTCCATATATACTTTTATGGAAATACACATATATACTTTTATGGAAATACACAGTGGTTCCCTAACACATATTTTATTGAAATATATATGTGTTAATATTTATTGAAGCAAAATAAATTTAAATCCATCAAACAAGATTTGTATAAGCGAGATAAGAAGCCAAATCTTAAGGATTGATTTCCTCTCAAAACAAAGTGCAGTTTTATTCAAAATTCCTTGTAAATTTTTGAAAATCTTCAAAGCATATATTTAGTAAATTAAGTTAATTAATGCAGAATTATTGAAATAATAAGGACAGATATCCATTGAGTGTCAAACAACATGAGAATAACGAACGAATTTATAACAGCATTTATTCCGCTTATGCCAAGCAAAATAAATGTCCAGATGTTGCAATCAGTGCACAAATATATTTTGGCTATTAATTAGCATATATATCTATCAGCAAAATTATATTGAAAAAAATTCACCGTATTCATTATTTTCATTGCAAGGCCATTAAAATGTTAATTCAAATCATATGCTTCGTCCTATCTCTTCATATTATATTCCTTCAGTCATTCTCTAATGATAAACTAGAATTTTTAATTGGTGATACGGCTTCTATTCAATTTCCTCCCATGTACAACGAAAACTTTAAAGCTACCGCTGTTGTTCTTTGTAGCAAGGATGATGCTATAAGGGATCCATATTTTAAGGTTGCACTCGTTGTGGAACCAATACAAGAGAAATTTTCTTGCTCTTTAGTTGAATATTTAGGGGATTTTAAAGTTTGGGCTTCAGATCATTTTTCAAAATTTTGGGGTGTTGGAGGTTGTGCTGTGGAATTGAACCGTGATGGAGATTTACAAATTAAAGATTTTAATGGAAGCATTGGATGGAGAACTGGATCATCCAACGTTGGCGTAAAGGTAAATATTTTCAATAGGTTTTACTCAGAATTAGCATATCATGATATTTCTTTTAAAAGTTAACACTACTGCAAGTCTATGAAAATTTTCTTACCTACATACTATGTACAATATAATGTACAAAAGAATTCATTCACTAACATCATAGTTCTTTGTGCTGGAAAAAGCAATTGTTTATCCACTGTGTGTGTATATGTAGGACAAACATTCAAATTAGATCACAAAAAATAATTTATTTCGATATTAGACTTCTTTGAAAACTTATTACAAAAATAGGTTTAATTTTACATAAATATGCACTGTGCGAGTGTATTACTTTTTTTTAAAAAAAATTGTATATGCGCAAATTTGAAATACGTAGGTGTTATTTAAAAAAAAATTGTGCTTTAGCATTTTTGGAATGCGCAAGTTTTATTTTTGAATAATTTTTTTATGCTTGAGCATTTTTGAAATGCGCAAGTGTTATTTTTGAAAAAAAAGTATAAAATGTTGTATGAAGCAAAACGAGGTTTATTTTTTAATAATTTTTGGACAACGCCTAAAATTGAGATATGTTATTTTCTCGGGTCTTTTGAAAATTTGTCCATGTATACACACACCCATATATATACGTATATATATACACACTATACACGCACACACGTGTACACATATATATATGTACACACGTATATACCTATATACGCACACACGTGCGTGTGTGTATATAATTCCTTTAATTTATTTTTAATTACTGTTTTCTTAAAAGCATATTTGAATGCTAAAGAGTTGGGCACCTAAAATTCTTTATCCATCTATAATTCTTCACATGCAGAAACTTGTCCTTCAAAAGAACTCAGGCAATTTCATTCTTATGGGGAAAAATAATTCAATAGTTTGGCAGAGCTTTGATTACCCAACCGACACATTGTTGTGGAATCAAAAACTTACTTCTTCAAATCAGTTAACAGTGTTTTTGCCTTCTGCATCATTATACTACACATTAGAAATCAGTGCGAACAGTCTTTTATTATACCTCAATGTGAATGACAGAAAATACTCATACTGGGAATATGAAATTCTCCCAAAAGCTAGCATTTCATTCATCAAAACATGCTCTATAGGTCTGAAGATCTTCAATAACAACACAAAAAGGATAGGTCAAATCATTGCGACAAATGCTCAGGCAGTAAGATTCTTAAACTTGGATAAAAAAGGAAACTTAAAGCTGTATTATGCTACAAAGAAGTTTAATGGACAAATAATATTTGAAAGCTCTTATGATGCAATCGACGATTTCTGCAGTTTGCCGTTACCCTGTGGCATTTCTCAGGTTTGCAGGCAACAATCACTAACTCATTGTTGGCAGTTACCAAGTACTAAATATGGACAAGTATGCGATGATATGAAGATGGTAGAACTACCAGGAGTAACTACAGTTTTAAATGTGCAAGCTCCTGTGACTAATATGACAAAGGATGAATGTGCAGAATACTGCTTAGATGATTGTTCATGTGCTGCTTCCATGTACTCTAAACAAAGCTGTTCACTTTACGACTTAGTTGGTGGTACTAATGAAATCAGAGGCAATATAGATAATAGTAGTTACTGGATTAAGTTAAAGAAGAATATAAGTGAGCATCATGGAATTTCTCCAAGCGCTATGGAGCATATAGTGAGGTTTGGTGAAGTGGTAGATGTGTTGGCTGTATGTTTCATTTTGGGAGGTTTAATTTTCTGGTTAGTAAGTATTCGGAAAAGGAGGCAGAATGCAACAACTGATAATGATTTTACTGGACAGCCAGTGGTACAATGAATAAACATTAGATGTTCATAAAGTTTTACAAAAAGAAAAAAAGAAAAATCAGTAGGGGAAATATTTACTCTGTGTAGAGCTAGAAAGATCCATGCTGGACGGTTTTTGTGAACCCAGGTTTAAGATTTCCTGGTTATTTGACGAAAGAACTTTAGATGAACGTGAAATATCAAAAACATAATCGGTTTTTTAGCGTATAGCAATAAGCTGTATAATTGTTTTTGATAGCCTAGAAAAACAATCTTTTTGCCTGTAAAATTTGAAGAATATAACGTCCCACTAACATACATAGTAGGGTTAGCATGGATAGATAAAATAGAAACGACTAGGTTTATTGACTCCTCGAACTTTCAAGCTTGATAATTTCGAAAGCCATTTTCAAAAAACTATTATGTTGCTGTTTTTTGGTTAGAATGATGGGATTTTTTGGTGTAATGATGTATATAAAGGTAGAAAATGGATTTTGCGACTATGGCAAAAATTAAATTTTGCTAAAATGTAGGAGCGGTGTACTGGAAAAAATTTATGACATTATTAGGTAATTTGATTTGTGGCTTGTTTTAAAATTTGGTTTTTGACGTACAATTTAACAAAAATGGAAAATGGTTTGAAGTACAATTTTTATTTTAGTTCTATAACAAAGGACGGTTCATTTATGTAATAGGGCAGGAGGACACTTTTCTATTTTTTGTTGATTTTGGCCCAAAAGTTTAAGTTCAAGGATATTTCTAATATAGACCAACTTCTTCTCTTTTATCGTCTACAACATTCTGATTTCAAACCAATTCAGTACTATTGTTTGAAATTATTCAGCTATTGATCTAGTCATGTTACTCGATCCAATGATATTGTTTGCATTTATTCAGCAATTAATCTACTCTTTCTTATCTACAAGTTGGTTCGAATTGCGATAAGTTCTGTTAGTATATTTGTTTTAAATTTCCGTTCGCTTGTGAATTTATTTTCATGTGTTTTTGATTTAATTTTTTGTAGGGCTTATTTTGATGGGGGACGGGAGTTTTTATAATTCAATTTCTTCTTTTAGTTCCTATTGATATCCTTCGTTTTCTTATTTATTCTATTGTCCAATTATATTAGGATTTAACATTCTTGTAATTTTCTGTTTTGCTAAATTGGATTATCTTTTAATTATATTTCTTATATTATATACAATTATGTGGTTTGGCCTTCTTATTTGTTGATAGTGATTAAAGCATGTAGTGTTATTTGGCGTAGATTCATTATTTTTAATTTATGAATTCATTTCTGTTTTTTTAATAGTGATACCAGTACAATCTTATTTGTTTTCATGTATGATGATAATAGCTATAGTTTCCATGTTGGTCCAAATGCTTCTCTTCTTTTTAAGAATGAGCTATATGAATATTGGTCAACATTAACTCCATTGAGTACTGAAATATCGTATACACTTGAAGGGAAGTGTAGAGTTTTTGATAGTGATTCAGATTTACGGAGTATTGTTTGTTTTTCATTGTTTAAAAAGAAAGAATTTCTAGTATTTAGCATAAGATTGAAACAACTTTTGTTGGAATGTGAGAATGGTAGTGTTAATAAATTTTTTGATTTTGATTCATCTAGTACAAACATTCTATTTGATTTTAAGGAAATGTTGAAAAAGAAAATAATATTTCGATTTTTCGATTTTTTTTGAATATCGGTTTGATGGAGCTTTGGAATTCAGAAATTTCTTAATAGTTTATCAAATTAAAAATGGATATTGGTTGAAGAATATTAAGAATTGCAGAGAAAAAGTTACTTCCATTTGTTCTTGGTCTGGTGAAGGTTGCAAGTTTAAAATTCATGCTGCTTGTGATTCTAGAAGTTTGATTGTTTTTATATTAGAATTTTGACTCGTGAGCACTCTTGTGGTGCCGGATTACGGGATATCAATCATCCTCTCATTTCTAGTAAGTTTGTTAAATCTATGATTATTGATCAAATTAGAGACGAGCCTTTGAAAAAACCAAAAGAAATTATTAATCAGTTTAGAAAAGAATACAGTTTCAGCATGAATTACTACTATGCTTATCCTGGCAAAAATAAATGGCAATGAAAGAAATTTATGGGGATGATGCTTTATCTTACAATGATTTACATTGGTATTTAGAAGTCGTTAAGAATTCAAATCCTGGGAGCTATGTTGATATGGAAGTGAATTCTAGAACAAATCAATTTGAAAGGTTTATTTTAAGTTTTCATGCATGTATTGCTGGTTTTAAACACATTCGTCCTCTGATTTTTTTAGATGCTACATTTTTGAAAGGTAAACCTAGTGTTTTGTTAGCTGCAACTACCAAAAATGGAAATCATTTGGCTATAAATACTGTTTCTAACGAAAATGAATCTTATTGGAAGTGGTTTTGTGAACATTTGAAAAACATGCTTGATGAAGGTTGACCTTTGGTTTTTATGTCTGATAGGCAGTGGGGTTTTCTTTTAAGTGCTCCAAAGCTCTTTCCATCTACTTGCCATTCATTTTCTTGTTTCACATGCGAAATAATCTTCATAGTTCTATGAAGGTTAAGAATAAAGATCATCATATGAAAGATTTATTTGAAAGACTTGCAAGATCTGACACTTGTTTTGGTTTTGAAAGAGCTATAAATAAATATGTTGTGGTTGGTGGTTCTGCTGCTTTAGACTTTACACGTGATAAACCGTATGATCATTGGGTTTATATTTTTTTCCCGAGTAAGCATTATGGTGAGTTATATTTTCATGTGGCGGAAAGCTTTAATTCATGGATGTTGCCTTCCTATTACTTATTGTTTAGATGGTATTCAAATTAAGTTGATGGAGGAAATGTCTAACGTAGAGAAGAAGTGCAAGAAGTGCGTAATTGGAAAAGTAATATTTTCCCTACAATGGAAGCTCGGTTGGTTGAACTTATTAATGAAGGTTATGGATGGGATGTGTTTAAGTCTTCTGATTATGTTTTTAAAGTTAAATCTCCAAAATCTCATCATGTTGATCTGAATTTGAGAATGTGTAGTTGCAACCAATGAAAAATTACTTGTTTCCCATGTGCTCATGCTATAAAATGTTTGAATAAGTCTAAGATATTTGTTTATGACTTTGTGGAGTGTTATTATACAACCGATGCTTTTCGTGCTTCTTATTCTCATGCTATAATGCCAATCCCTAAATTTGATAAACCTAAAGCTTTATCTGAAGATATTGAAATTGTAAAGCCTCCTAAATTTTTTCGTCAAGTTGGTAGGTCATCATTAAAGAGAAAGGGATGTCCGACCTTTTTTAAAAGTAAGGAAAACAAATGTGGAATATGCAAGCGATATGGCCATAACCATAGAAATATCAAATCTATACTGAAATTTTAGTTGATTTAGGTATTATTTCTATTTTATTACATATGTTTTTTAGTATATTTTGGTCTAGTTGATTTTTTTCTATTTTTTGTGTTTCTGATTAAGAGTAGAATAGGGTTATGTTTTTTAGTTATTCTATTTAGCTTTGTTTTGAATTAATTATTGTACTTTGATTGTTGCAGGAATTTTGTATTGCATATATGCGGGTTTAAGGTGGTGTTGGTTTGCTTGATGAAGTGTTGGGACTCTTGACTATAGTTTGATTCTGGACACTGTTAAAGTTTACTGATATTTGCAACTTTTTACTTTTTTTATCTCTTTATTTCAATGTTGTAATTGTTAGTTCACTTACTGTTTTATGTGTTTTCTTCATTAATTGGGACAATTGTAGCTTTGAACAGTTTGTATTTGTCGGTTAGGTTGTTTACATGCATAAACTGTTGACGTTTAATAAATAAAAGAATAGATTTGAGCAGTTAGTGTATTCATGTTTCTAGTTATATGCAACGTTTAATTATTCTATAATGTGAATGAAATTTGTATGATGACCGCATATAGTATTTCAGATACATTTTCTCTCTGATATTAGATTACGCAAGTCTGAAGTTGTAAATTGCTAATCTTTTTGCTGACTTTATGCTCTTAGTGTTGTGGATAGAAGACTGAGCATAAAAGTACTTCATATTGAAAACTATTCCATGATTATAGCATTAAAACCATTTTATGTCTATTATGTTATGAATTATTAGGTGTGAATGACTTTAGGAATTTTGTAATCATCTGTATGTTCTTTCTGTTGTTAATTGTCTATTTAAATTACGGGGTATAAACAACTTTGTTGCCAGTGGTATTGACATTGTAGAATGATATGAACATATTTGAATAATAGATGAAATTGTATTAAACATTGGAGAAGATAACATATTGAAAATTGCAAATGTAGCGAGCAATATTAGTAGGAATGTTAATTGCAAATATATAAAGTCACAATGTGATAAAAACCAATCTATCACAAACATAGCATGTTTTATTTTTGTTATATTTCCATTAGTCAGTATGTTAAAACATATTAAAAAAACAAACTGTAAACGCAACAAGTTTTATTTTTAGTAATATGTGATAAAAGCAACATATTGCAATTGCAACAAATTTGGTATTGGTTAGAATTTCAACAACAAACATACAAAAGCCACAACGTCAACAGTTCAACAGTAAGTGCTTTCTTCTTTTGCATTGTCATTTTAACTAATTTTGAGACTTTTAAACACAGCACATTGTATTTAACACATTACATGTATTTTAAAGAGTTAAATCTACATTTAAATCATTTTCCAAATAGATTAGCAGCTTTTATCGTTGCAAATTTTATGGAGTTAGAGTTGTTGCTATTACGCAGTAGATATGAGTACATTTCTCATCTATTACTAATTCATGCGCTACTATAGCTCTAATGAGGTTCCATTATCTCCTCGTCGTAAGTAAATGGTAACAGGTGAGGTGCCATTTCTGTTAAATGCTTATTATCTCCATCACATATAGTCCAAAATCAAGTCTGTTGAATGAGAAAATGGTAGGTAATAATGATAAATAAACTGTGAACTTTTTATCAGTAAACATAAAAATATGAGAATTTGCATATATATATGTATGTATGTATGTATGTATTTATGTATGTATGTATGTAACAATACATTGAAAGTTAAAGTGATGGAATATAACTGTGACTATGAAATTTAAGATAGATATATTTATATATTTGATTGCTTCAGTCATTGCTTGAGGGGTTCGTCTATCAGTTGAAGTTGATTCATTTTGTTGTTCTATTATTGGTGTCATTTAAATTTTGGTAATGACTTGCAGGATGTTTACGGTTAGTGCAAATACAGCATTATTGAGGTAAGTTATATACATGGTATTGTCATAAGATATCAAAGGTTGTCTACATTTGGCTTAGAGAAAATACATGAACTAACAGTGTAATACCGATGTGGTGAAGTGAACTAGAAGGAAGTACATGATGTAAATGAAGAGCAATTAAGTCCCAAAAATGTAAGTGTGTTAAGTAAATGTCATATGTTAAAGTTAGTAACAGTTGATAAACATATATTAGTTTTGTAAGTGTGTCAGTAAAGATATGACGTGTTGTTTAATGTTCAAAGCAAACATAATGTTCAGGCGGTAAGCATTGTACTGAATATTTTCACATTTTTAGTTGACCATGCGGGATTTGATGGTTTTGGTAAGGAAGAGGTTAAGTCCTACGGAACTGTGGATGACATGATGGAGTTTGGAACTCAAAGCACAAAGCAGTCTTTTATATAAAAATATAATGTTTTTTGGAACTTCTAAGAAACTTTTCAGGTATTAAAGAAAGAGGGCTTATAATAACTAGAATAGATTGGCACTGTAACTTCTTATAGTACTTTAGTCTATAGATTTAGATACCGTGACGCATTATTAATGAAAATTTTCTATAGAAGCAATATTTCCAAGCTTGCTTTTGATGAGTTGTTCACGTTTACCTAATAAATTTCTAAACAAGAAGCTAGTGGTTGAAATTTTGAAATTTTTTCTTTCATTTGGAATTAGAGAAAAGAGTACTGTTTTTAGAAGTATAAAGTGAAAGTAAGATGAGATGAGGTTTGAATTGTAGTGATAAAGTTGATGTAATGAGAGTTAAATATTATCAAAAAATATTTACTACCAACTAATATAATTATTCATATTTAAAATGGTGTTTTTTTATTTAGCTTTTGACTTCTAATTACTAACTTTGAACTATATTATATTAACATTGCTTTAAATAATTAGCAATTTATTTCAAATAGTAACAAGTGGAGATAACACAAATAACATCAAATTATGTAATATTTACATTTAAAAATGATACATGGATTAAGTTGTAAACCAATAACAGTTATTCTTATGTTTAAAGAAATTATGGATTTATTTATTTTTATATTAAATTTTATTATTGTATAAAGTAATTAGTCATATTTCAAATTGACTTCTAAATTTAGTTTTTACTAAATAAGTACTAACTTTGAAAAAAATTAGTATATATCTAAACAATATTCTTCAAAAATAGTAATAAAATTATGTTTATACAAGTTTTACTAATATATGTAATATTCATATTTAAAAAATAATATTTGTATTTAGCAGTAAATTGATAAACAGTTAAACCTAGCTTTTAAAAATTGAAGGAGAAAATTGTATATAAAGAAAGATATTACGATGTAGATGGTGGCTACGAACAATTTGGTTGTCAATCTTCTTTCTTGGCATTGTTTTCCTTTTGATTCCTTTTTTGTTCCATTCTTCTTCAAGATACTCTTCTACACTCTGCCAATGAATTTATTAGAACAATGGTATAAGAGCCTTTGTTATAAAAAACGGTCTTTGATTAACTTATACTTTCCAATAATAGTGTATGTTTGTAGTTTTGATTTGAATATGTAGTTGATCTCATTGGCCTCAAGGAGTCATAGTGCTTCCATTCCATTATAGTGTAGTCTAGAGTTATTAAGGTTCAATGTACATCTTTGTGCATAGGAAAGTATAACGTGTCTAAGAATTCATCATTGACAACTTCTTCGATCTTTGGGATGAAAAGATGTTTTATAAGTTTGTCAAAACCTTCCATTATTGCTTTCTAATGACACAAAATTTGTTTGTTTTAGTCTGCAATTATATCAAGAATTTTACATGTATTGATGAAAATAAGTAAATGTCTTGCTGTCATTGTTGTCATGAAATGGTGTTTGTGATCAGCGTTCTTTAGTCTCATCAATGACCAATACATGACCTATAATTTGAAAAATTGAAAATATTTTATAATGATGATATTAACATGGAGAATGTATTGCATGTGACATATGATTTCAGTATTTTATTCTATAACAACAATATTAAATTAGTTAAAAATATATTATATGTAGTGTTCTGTATTATTTGGTATTTAACATTGTATATATGAAGTTGATAATTGCAATACAATAAATGATAAAATGTGAAAAACTTTAGAGTTGTGTAAGAATAAATTTGTTGTAAATTATAAATTATTAAATTGTGCATGGTTTAAAATGGTGTAGAATTGATTTGTTTATGTTAATGCATGAGTGAAACGTTACAATATGCTTGAATTTTTTACCTAACCACTAAGGAATGATCTTAGTAAATTTTCTTTGATGTCTCTTCTTTGGATGATTAAAATTTCCTTTCCTATTTCTCCTTCCCATGCTATTGCACTGTAAATTAACAAATACTGAAAATATTATTGAGTAATCTATGAATTTTGTTTTTATTAAATCTGAGAAGGGTTTAGGTACTTACTTTTCATCACCTTCACAATAAAAAAATGTTTTAATACCAGAAGCTTTTGCATTTTAGAATTTTAAGACAAGAGTTTTCCATATTTTTGCTTGGCAGCATTGTTTCCTTTTCTGTTACCTCCATGTTCTAGATATTAATTACTGGTTCTTCAACTTTGATTTTTTTATTTCTCATTGTTTTTCCTTTTTCTATTTTGTTTCTTATAAGTGAAGTCTGAATCTTGTTTCTTTGCTTTTATATCTTTATTTTTTATTCTTTGAACCATTGATGATTGTTTTAGTCCACTTTTTTTTCTACATTTTCTTTCTTCCTTTTTTCTCATTGTTGTTGGTTTTGCTTATATTTCTTCTTTATGATTGTTGTTCCAGAATTTTTCAAGTCATTCAACTCTTGAGTGTTAATCGGGTTGAATGCTAGTGGTGTTATATTCATGCATTTATCATTGTATATTTTAATTTGTCTGTCACTGTTGCTATAGACATTATATTATGGAGTTTATTTGATTTTCCTTTAATAATTTCATGATCTCTAACTTCTTTTTTCTCAACTCTATTTCTTCATATACTTGCTTTTTGATATCTTCCATTTTAGCTTCTAGTTGTTGAACCTGGAATTGCATTATTTCAAGTTGTGTCAAGTCATCTCTTTTGCTCTTGAAATTTTGGTTTTTTATTCATATTTTCTTCAGTCTATTCTTTGAATTCTTCAAAAAAAATTCTCATACTCATTTGTGTTTTGCAACTCTTCGGTGATCCTCATATAAAAATTTCAGTTTATTATTGTATGCAAAATTGAATATTGTATTATTGTGCGAAAAAATACATTCCTTTGGTATGTTTTGCAATGTAAAAATCAATTGCTATAGAGTATTTGTATTAATTTTTAATATTAATCATTTATGTCTCAATGTTTTGGTTGTTGTTATTTTGAATTATGCTTTACATATGTTAGTAGACATTAATCCTAGATCAAAAATATGAAATAAAAATAATTTTCATTCAAAATTCAAGTACTTCATACTAATATGTTATAAGTTGGATGTGGTAAATATAGATGAGGTACATATAAGTTACTATCATTTCTGCATTATTGTGACAAACCGCCATTTTGGACAATTTAAGTCGATAATAAACCACACATGTCTAACTCAAACAGCCTAAAAGGAAGATAATCAGTGGGGTTAATAAAAAAATAAGAAGAAGAAAAACAATAATCAGAATCTCATAGCAGAATGACAAAATATAATAATCACATAAATAGTTCATGAAGCTGTTTTACAATATAAATTTTACTTTCATTTTACAACATAATCAGAGTACAATAAACTAACATACCAAATAATGCAGCGGAATAATACTAAAAAATATGATCATCATTCTCCATCTTCATTTTCGAGGAATGACGTCTTCAAACATTGAAATACTCAGGCTGAATCGAGCGTAATGAAAAGAAAAAACACTCGAGTCCGAACTAAAAATTCTTATGTAAGTTAAATCAGTATCATGAGAAATAAGGGTATAAGTAACTTCAGAGATGTTACGGGCTTTCCATCTTATAAGGATCTGTTAAACTATTTATATATAGTAAGATACACTATATATGTAGTGTTTATTAGTAAAGTAAATATTTTTCTTAGCGTTAAGGCTTTACATTAATCCACCTTAACAAATTTCTAAGCATTGTCCTATAGTTTGCCTTAGTAGCACAACCACTAACGTCATTAACTAGGGAGGTGCTATGATAGGACAACACCAAAACAAAATTGCAGTGGACTCGTATAAGGATAATCGTATGACAAAGCACGTGAGGCAGTACCCAAGGTAAGATACTACCATTTCGAGTCGCCTGACAGTGGTAACCCCTAACGGCCCACCATGAACATCCATCCCATAGTCAAATCAAGGTGCACCACTCTATAAATAGAGATAGTAATACGAAGAATAGAAGTATGCTAGAGGTAGCTAGCCTCAATGATCAGAACAAGTCATCCTGTTTTAGTCATTTCAAATTGACACAAGTGCCAAGGTCTATCCATCATAGTTCCCTTTCTTTAAATCAAGCAAACGTTCACTAAATCTAGCCACTTCATTCTAGATCATCCAACGCATACACGATTGTTGAAGTGGTTTCGATATTGACAGAGAGTACACCAATATTCGACGCCGACCTGTTTAACAACCAAACGTCATTTTTACACCAGTTGGTTCTTTTGAATTTCAAGAAACGGATCATAATTCATATAAAAATGCCAAATTCACCTTAACAGTATAAATTATACTTCATATTGTTATTTAACTCAAATAAGTTTAATTTAAATCGGTTTCGACTTTGAATCAGTTTCGAGATTTAATCAGTTTCGAAATTTAACGGTTCAAAGTTAAAATAGTTTTGAATATTAAAATAGTTTTAAAGAATGAAAAAGTTTGAATATTAAAATATTTTTATTAAGAATGGTCTTGAATATTTAATATAGTTTTGATATTGAAAATAGCTTTGAATATTGAAAATATTTTGATTATTAAAATATTTTGAATATTTAAGAATGGTATTGAATATTTAAAATAGTTTTGATATTGAGATAGTTTTGAATTTTGAAAATGGTTTATATATTAAAATATTTTGAATATAAAAATAGTTTATATTTAAGATAGTTTGAATATTAAAATATTTTATATTTAAATTGGTTTTGAATTAAAACCTTTTCTTTCTTTTCTCAATAATTTAAACTCAAGTTCAAATTCAAAATCAAAATGAATTCAATTATTTGACTTCCAGTTTTAGTCAACTTCAAATTAAAAATTCAATTTAAATCAACCTCAATTCAAAACGATTTCACACTTTACTTCAAATTCAATTTAAATGATTCTATTCAAATGGCTGAAAGTTTCAATTCAAATTCTCATTTTAAACAATTTAATTTAAATCCATTTCACATCCAAAATTCGAAATACCAATTTAAATAACTTTGATTAAAATAAATTCAAAGTTTAAATTGAAATTTAAGCCTTTTAAATAATTCAGTTCTGATAAATTTAAATCATATCTCAATTTCAACTTGAAGATTTCAAGTTAAATCCTTTAAACAATTTCATTTAAGCGGTTTCAATTTCAACTTTTCAAAGCTCGAATTAGAAAATAATTCAATTCATGTAAATATAATTTTTATTTTCTTTAAAACAATATCATTTAAACTTCAAGATTTTAAAACCATTTAATTCAACCAAATCCGGTGTTTGTATATAATTTTCTACCCTACGGCCAAGTGATCGAGTATTTTAATTTTAATTACATGGATGGATATATATCATTTCATCCCATATTCAAATGTCATAGGTGTATATCATTTCAATGTATTTCCTAGTTTAATTTCAAAACAATTCGAATTATAATTTATGTGATGCCAACAATATACAGGGTTATACATGGATATATCAAAATAAATGATCACAAGTGATATAAACACAACATCCATCGTATTGATCAATAGGCATACAAATGCAATTAACATCCAAATCAATCAATATATCACAACAGTCACTCGTTATCAAATGGCAGAGTGTTTAACTAGCTATTCAATTTCAATATTAATTTAAACGTCAATTCAATTCGATATCAAACATAAATTCAATTTAGATGTCAATTTAAATTACCAAACAACAATCAATAAAATTTATCATTTCATGATTTTGATTTAACTTACATCAGAAATTTTAGTATTGTGTGAGTAGGTTTAATCACTCATCTTTGATTTTATCCCATTAAAATCAAAATAGAAGCCCAAAATCTCAATAGTCTCCAAACTCAACCAAACCAATTTTATGTCGTCCAGAATTTCAATACGAGTCCAACTGAAGAAACCACGTGTGAATTGGGGTACATATGCAAATGTTATGATGATTATAAGATTTAGATTTTAAAATGTAATTAAAATAAAACAAGGACAAAATAGTAATTAACCTTACCTCTCTCGAACCCTAATGCTTGCAGCACGAACACAACTCATCAGCCACTACATTCATTTTCCGACGGTTGCTTCCTCATTTCATCGTTCATCAATCGACCACCAGCACCAGACTCCCATGCTTCGCTAGCCCTATATCCAAGCCACGCCACCTCGTGCTGCCACCAAGCAGCCACCTGCCGCCGCTGTTACCTCCCATTTGGCAATGATTTATGGTGATCTCATGCCGATCTAAGGTGATTGGCCACCGTGGATCGACTCTTCCTATCCTCCTCTACATCACAGTAGCTTCTGATCGTCCTGTCGTTGTAAATCCACAGTTGAATCCAAACCCCAAAACGAATGCTCGAGACTAAATCACTTAATTCTGGTCAAACGGTGCATTGGACTGGAAAACGAGTCTTAGATGCCTCTTTGTTTTGTTGACAGCTTTCCAATGACATATTACATGATAGGTTTTGAGCAATTTAAATTTTAATCACTCAATTTAATTTGCTCATCGCCATTAGACAACAATTAGGATTGAATTTAGGATTAAGGAGAAGAAAATGACAAGAAGGCTACTGCTAGGGTTTATAACTGTTATTTATACTAATGAGGGGGCTAGTTTTGTTTTTTTATACCTGTTTCGCCTAAAAATAGCTGCGTACGCAGTTTAACACTGTAACGATGTTATTTTACACATCATGACTCCAAATTCAATTAGGAAGGAAATAAATTTTCCTATGTAAACACACTAACTTTTCAAGTTAACGGAAATAAAATTTTCCAAGCTATATTCAAATTAATAAATTAATTAACTGTTGTTAACCAAAAAATTTTGGGAAAACTTTTCAAGTTGTTTTCTTAACAACTTATTTTATTATAAATTAAATTTGAATCAATTTTGAATATCTAAATAAATCAAATATTCCAACTCTAAATGTACAACAAAATTCAATTTCTTTATTTTATTGAATTAAACTTATATCCACAACTGAAACATTCATTTTATTTGATAAAAATGATCTTTTCATTAGATCAAACTTTCCTTTTATTTTCACAAAACGTAAGCTATATATAATTACACCTATTAATTTACAATTTAGTATCTTCTCTTCTATTATTTGAAATTATTCAATTATATTAATTTCAATTGATTACAAAGGTGAATTTCAAAATGGATTAAATAAATGTAATGAGAAATAGAACAATTATTCCCTATTTAGGAGTAATTTAAACATATTACACTATTGGATACAAAAAGATGTTATAAATTTCTTACTAATAATAGTTTCTCATTCCTATAATTAAGATGTAGGATAAAATACATTTCAAACAAATAAAAATATGTTTACTCCTTCAATAAATTTATTCATTCTATTCTTCAATAAATTAACACATATTATTCTAATCAATTGAAATTACATTCAACCAATTTATAATTGCATTCGAACCAATGTCGTTATAATACACCCTAACATATGTTCTCATCATTTTTCTTATTGTAATAAGTTATTTAAGGTCATAGTTTGCATTCTAATAAAAGCCATGTTAGTAATTCATAAATTTTCATTTCTAACCTTTTTTATTTCAAAATTCCTTATTCAATTTAATATTTTTAATTGTAAAAAATATGGGTCGTTACAATTGTTGTTGTGGAAATACGTAATATGTTGTCAATAATATTTAGTGGAGAACATGAATTTATATGTTTAATGAAATGTTAAAACAAATTTTGATACCTTTGATTTTACAAATATTTGAGACCGTCAAATAATATCCTATATCTCAATATGCTTAGATTCCATTTTGCATCTCTTGGTAAAGTTGAATAGTTAAATTTTTCTGGGATAAAAATACTAACACACTCACGTAGCCAATACTGTGGTAATGAAAAATGAAGTTAGTTTGTAGTTATCATTTTTAGCTTTATAAAATTGAATAATATTATTACATACTATTGTTAACATTACACATACATATTTCTTAAAATGGATTAAGTTTTTTGTTATGTTTTCCTTCAGCAATAAAGGCCATGGGACTATATTCATCTTTTGCATGTTTAGTATAAATGGAATGTACGCCCATCGTAAAGGTCTTTGATTGTTTGGAAAAAAGAACGTTACTACTACGTGCATTATTAGAAGAAATGGAAGATCTTGTTCATGGTATGGTCTTTCTCATGAAATAACTCTTTAATTCTTCTTTTAATAATCTGTCTTAATATATAAGCACATTTTCCAAAATTTCCTCTAATGAATTCTTGCTCAACTTCTTCTAAGTTTGTTATGCCTATTACTCCTAAAGGGAAGACATTCTTTCTCTATTTTGGCATTCCGAATATCAAGCTTATATCATCTGTATTAATTCGATTTCTTCTCCTCTAATAATAAACTTTTCTTTTTCAATAGAAAAACAAGTTATCAAAGCATTCAAATTCTAGTACATTTGTTGAAATCAAACTTATCTACATGGCCTTTATAGAAAATTCTGATAAACTTGTAAAATGGTGTCTACTTCAAAAATTCTAATTGGCTTCCAGTAAACTCCTTCTATTGTTTGATCAATTGGATGACTTTAAAAACACTTCATAGGTTACATCTGTAGGTGATGTTGATTATTTATACTTCTTCGTCATACTTATCATTCTTTTCGTACTGAACTAAAGTAATACCTTCATGTTGTATCTTTAGGTTTTTCTTCTCTATTTCAATTTGTTCTTTTTTTGTCTCTTCTTACTTCTGCAAGTTTCACTTTCAAAATCTATTGCTATGGATATTTGGACGTCTTCGGCTTTTCCTATCTGCAATATAGAAAATATATTACATTATATATTGTTATGAGGTGGTACAAGTATAGGTTTTAATATAGATGACATAAGACAATTACAGTAGGGTATTAGTGCAGCTTTAAGTATATAATGATGTACCCAGTAATAAATTAATTCAAAAATATTGAGGCAGTCATGTTTATGCAATAACATCATAGTATGTAATGTTTGCATTTAAAATAATACATACATTTAGCTGTAAAATAACATGCTTGTTCATAACATTTGAATGCTTATCACTAGCAAACAAAGTAATTAAACATGGGATACAATGATATTTTAATCTAGCTTTGAACCAACAAGTATTAAACTATAAAAATTAGACATTAATATAGGTTTAGATAATTGTAACAACCATAGTTTGATAGCCATGATTATGGTGACAAAAACTGCCGTGAGAGGATTGAGGAAGAAGAAACTTCTACAACTAAGCACTGTTCATCAGAGTTGGCTGAAGATCATCAAAAAGGAATGTGGGGAATAACAGGCACTTGTCAGAGGCGGAAAGCATGAAGATCTGGGACAGAGGAGAGGATTAGATAAGAATATTAGTGTGTGTATGTTTAGTGTCAGTGTGCATGCTTGATATGACAGTATCTGGGGTTGTAACTGGGCCGAGTTGAATCCATAAAAAATGTGCAATCTGTCTTTATAAATACTGTCATGATCATTTTGTAAGGGAGTGAAGAAACTTGAAGCAATAAAAATCGTATTACTTTGTTACTATATTGTGAGGATTACCTTATTCCCATTACAGTTTTTGTTAGCCAGTTATCCATTTGTTTTCTCAAATTTAATATGTTTTTGTTAAATTCATTTTGTCTGCTGTATGTTAATTCATCTGCTGTTCATTTTGTTTTCCTTTTACATTATAGTTCTTAATTCTTGAATTGGCTACTACCTTGTATTGTTAGTTGTCTTTTTCGATCTTTAATCTTGTTCATTTTTATGTTTTTTTAACCTTCCAATAAACTATAAACCTCAAATTCTTCTTACTTACTATCAATCCAAGTTTCTGTCTTTGTACTTTCCTCTAATTTCTTTTGTTAAAGTCTTGTGAAGCAATCTTGTTAAACATTCTTATGTGAATTTAAAGTTTTCTGAAATTGATGGTTCTTGTCAAAAACATATGTATGTGAATGTCTCTGTCCTATGCACTACCCATGTCTTCTTCATCAAGAAAATTTGAATTTTTCCTAATACTTCCTTCGAGCCACTGTTGAATTTTGCTATTTCTTGATTTTCTTGAAAATCTGCCAACCACTATTCGACATTTTCTACTATTTTGTGTGCACAAACATATATGTGCATGTGCACAAGTTTGAAATCATCTTCTATCCTCTAGATCTCATCTTCTTCTTCCAAATTCCTTACCTCAACAACCATTGCCAAAAGCACAGATCAACCAGGGCCTTCCAATTTGGTATCAGAGCAGTCGTCATTGATAAACCACAATCCCACATTTGATCCTGAGCATGTCCAAAATTCAGATCCAGATCCAACCCTAATTTCAAACCTAGATGATCCATGGATGTGGCAAGAGGAAATTAACAATCGTACCACTTACGCTTTGTGAAATTTAGAAATCACAGCTAGAAATTTGGAGTTTACTGTTCATAACTTAGACAAAAGATTTGATCAATCCACCAAAGATATGCATACTAAATTCGAGGGAGTGCATAATATGTTGACCACTTTTGTTAATGAGTGTCGCAATAACAGGAACCCTTTCCAACCACCGCCGGCAACTTCTCAGTCATCGACATCTTTTCAGCCTTATCCCCCTCCCCCATCGCAACCTATATATCCATCGCAGTCACCACCACCAAGGACTTTCATGCAACCTCACAGAACACCTATTGTACCACCAAGGAATGTTCCTTTCTTTAACACTCCTCCAAGATATCCCCAAGAACCACTGCCTCCACATCAACCTAGAAACCCATTGCCCGATTATCCCCTGCTTCATAATCACAACCCATACCCTATCATCAAAGTAGATTTCCCTACATATACTGGAGTGGAAGGAGTGGCAGATTAGCCGAGACAAGTCAAACGGTATTTTAAATTCCATCACACCAAAGAACATCAATGGGTAGAAATTTGTTCATTTGCTTTAAAAAAGAAGCCTTGCATTGGTATCATTGGTATATGAACACTGTGAACAATAATGAATCCTGGCCAGTTTTCAAGGAGGAAATATTGGTCAGATTTAACTCTGAAAAAGTAGAAAGACCATATGAAACTTTATCCAAGCTTGAGCAGCATACAACAGTCAGATCTTATTTGAGTAAGTTTGAACAGTTGCAGCCTGTAGTAGAAACTCTTCCACCAAAGTATTTGCTTGATAGATTTATTGGAGGATTAAAAGAAGAAATTAGGTATGATGTCCTCACTTCAAGACCAGTGGACTTTAGTGAGGCAGTAGCATTAGAAAAATGTTTGAAAGTAAATGCCTTCAAACCAAAAAAATTAAGTATCCATCACCTAGCACTTAAACTACCAAAACTGGTCAACTGCCACTACCAAAGTCATCACAAGATTCCACTTCCTATTCTCACTATAACCATGTTAATAGCTCCAATGATACTCGACTTGAATCCCCGGAAAAAAGTAGAGAACTCACTCCTAACCAAAGCATTGAAATGAGAAGACAAAATTTGTGCTACGATTGTAAAGAAAAATGGTCAAGAGATCACAAATGTAAATCTCCTCAAGTCTATGTGCTGGAAGGAATGATGCCATTACAGGGCTGGGAGGATTCCAATGCTAATGAGGTACCCATGAAAAAATCTGACATACAAGTTGAAGAGACTTTAGCCATCACCTTGCAAGCTTTATGTGGAATTCCTACTTTATCCACCATCAAAGTAAGAGGCAGTATTCAAGGTAAACCAGTTCATATTCTAATATATTCTGGTTCTATCCATAGCTTCATTAATGATAAACTTGCTAGGAAATTGGATTTAAAAATTGATGAAACTAAACTATTTGAAGTAATGGTGGCCAATAGGGAGAAACTAACTAGTTCGGGTGTTTGTAATGATGTTGTGCTCAAGTGCCATGGATGTACCATGGCAGTTGGATTTGCACTTATTTCCTTTAGATGGTTGTTAGGTGGTGCTTGGGGCACAGTGGATGAAGAGCTTGGGAGAAATAACACTTAACTTAGATCAGTTAAAGTTAAATTTGTTTACAATGATAAGACTTATATTTGGCAGGGTTTGAAACAGGTTGATTTGAAATTCATTAACAAGAGAAGGATAAATAAAGAGTATGTGCATAGCCCGATAGCTATGATGGTATGTTGTCAGCTTATACAGTCAGAGCACAATGCAATTCCTATTCCATCAGAAATTGATGCCATGCTCAAGCAATATCCCCTGATCACTAACCCCTCTCCAAATTTACCTCCACCCAGACCCCATGACCACCGAATACCCCTTTTGCCAAATTCTAAACCTATTTGTCTAAGATCTTACAAGCACTCATATCATATCAAAAACAAGTTGGAAAAAATAATTCAAGACATGTTAGATTCTAGCATTATTAGGCCTAGTCATAGTTCTTACTCACCTCCTATTGTTATGGTGAGAAAGAAAGATTGAACATGGAGGTTATGTATTGATTATAGGTGGTTGAATGCGCAGACCATTAAGGACAAGTTTCCTATTCCATGATTGAAGAGCTTTTTGATGAGTTACATGGTTCTCAATATTATTCGAAACTGGACTTAAGATCTGATTACCATCAAATCAAAATGCTTGAAGAAGATATCCAAAAAATTGCTTTTAGAACCCATGATGGCCACTATGAATTTGTGGTGATATCCTTTGGGTTGGCAAATGCCCCTTCCACCTTCCAATCATTCATGAATGATATATTCAGAGCATATTTGAGAAAATTTATGTTGGTGTTCTTTGATGATATATTTGTGTATAGTCAAACCTGGAATGAGCATCTCAAACACCTTGAAATAACTTTTCATCTTTTGTAGAAAAATGCTTTGGTGATCAAGCTTTCCAAATGTCAGTTTGCCAAGCAATCTGTTGATTACCTAGGTCATGTTATTTCTCCCGAAGGCCTTTTAGTCGATCCTAGCAAGGTGCAGGCTGTCCTTAATTGGCCAATTCCATAAAGCTTGAAAGCCTTAAGAGGTATTTTGGGACTTACAGGTTATTACCGCAAATTTATAAAAGGATATGGTATAATTGCTAAGCCTTTAACCTCAATGTTGAAGAAGGATGCTTTTAAATGGAGTGATGAAGCAAAAGAAGCTTTTGAGCGGTTAAAGCAATGCTTGGTTTCACCACCAATATTAGCTATGCCAGATTTCACCCAGCCTTTCATCTTGGAATGTGATGCCCGTGGACACGGGGTAGGAGTAGTTCTCATTCAAAACAAAAAACCTATAGCCTACTTGAGTAAAGCTCTCCATAGAAGAAATCTAGCTTTATTTACTTATGAGAAAGAACTCCTTGCTATCATTATTGCCGCAAAAAAATGGTCACAATACTTGATGGGGAGACAATTTATAATAAAGACTGACCATCGGAGATTAAAATACTTATTAACACAATAGATGCACATGGGTGTGCAAGGAAAATGGTTAGCTAAACTCCTGCATTCGATTATATGGTGGAGTATAAAAGTGGCAAGGAGAATAAGGTAGCTGTTGCCTTATCAAGGAGAGGTGAAATTGAGATGAATAAAATACTGGTCCAAGCCATATCCATAATGCAGACTCCTTCGCTAAAAAAACTCAAGGAAGTTATGCATGATTCACCATGGTATCAACAACTATTAGCAAGAGTGCAAGTGTTAACGAAAAAATTTAAACGCTAACACCCTGGTGTATAAGATGTGATTGTGAAAGCACCACCCGTTTGTACGGGAAACAGAAATAAGCAGAAAGTATGTAGAAAAACGGTAAGAGACACAGTATTTATAGTGGTTCGGCTTATAATCCAGCCTACGTCCACTTTAATCTTTTTATCACTAGTTTGATTACAATCCTTTACAAGATCTTTCAATTACAACACACTTCAAGTGATAGGGTATGTGAAACAAGTAGCTCAAGCTTTGATGTTGACAATCATCTTCAAATCCATGGTGAATGTGGATGATTCCTTCATGGAGTTCCTTTAGAAGTTTGTTGGATCTAAAAAGCTTTGAAGTCGTCTGGAATTCGGCAGAGTAACGGCGCTTGAAGAGAATGAGCCCAAAAGGTCCTTTTCATGTTGAAGGTAGGGTGGTATTTATAGGCAAAGATTAGGCTCGGTCTTAACTCCTCACCGACCCAGTTAAGTCGCAGCCGGCTTATAGGAGCTCTGATATGGTCAAGCTGTGTTGATCCTTCTTCGCTGAATTTGCACAAGTCCAAAGTCGTTACCGGGTCAAGCTAGGTCGCGACCGACTTATCTTATCCCTTCGCCGATCTAACGAGTCAAGCCCTACGACTTAATGGAAACAAGCTAGGTCGCTACCGAGTTAGTATGTCACATGCTAAACTGCCCCGCTACTCCATCCTTTACACCCTTAGATCGGTTACGACTTACTATAAGTCGGTAAAGTCCTCGAGTTGCTAGATCGGAGCATACACTAGGTCGGCTTCCATACTAGGTCGGAACTTTCCTTAGGTCGGCATAGCCTCGTTAGACCGGCATCCCTTCAAGCCTTAGGTCGGAATTTCTTCATGCCTTAGGTCGGTATTTCTTCATGCCTTAGGTCGGTATCTATGGGAAAGCATTGGATCGGCGCGTTTCTTAACTAATTAGGTCGGCACCTAACTAAGTCGGCCACCTTGTTAATTGGTTAGGTCGGCAAAGTCTTTGGGTTGTTAGGTCGGCAACTCTTCTGAGTCGGCATCTCTTGAGTCGGCGCCATCTCCACGTACTAGACCTGCTGAGTCGTAACCGAGATAGGGTTAACATTTGCCCCTCGAAGTATACGCCTTAGGCTTAAGTCGTGTGCTTCGAAACATCTCTTATCTCGGCCCTTCACTGAGTCGGCACGTTATTAGATCGGGCACGGTCCAAATGTTAAGCCGGCGAATTGCCGCTTCAGTTCCTTTCACTACGAGGTATAAATCATATCCCCTTCTTCTTTCTCATTACCTGCTCTCTTAACTCCGCCATTAAAATTCTCTTGAGTTCTTTAAGGCGATTCCATCCTACCTGATCACCAGCAATTCCTACTATTCAGAGCGTAAGTGAATCCGTCCCCTTCTCGATCATAGATTGCTATTGGTTCATGAATTCTGTCACTTGAATACGAATTGTCTCTTCGCGCAACGTTCCGTCACGAATCTCACTATACCTGTAGTCGATGAAGTTTAGGTTACTCGATTTTGGCTTCAGATGATCGTTGAGATGATGAAGAAGGTTTTATCACTCAGGTTCAATGATCTCTGAAGGCAGAGCAACGGACTTATGCGATTTGGAGCTGTTTTATTGGATGATCCGATAGCTTGAATGAAAGGCTGCTGTTGAAGAAATGGCTATTGGGTTATCGGGTTTAATGCTATGGGATGTTGGCTCGAAGGCGAGTTAGTGGGTTTAGGTGGCTTAGCCTTCGACCGATCTAGCTCTTACACGACCTTAAACCGTGGTTGAGATAATGCTTGAAAGAATCTCGCCGACCTAAACATTAAAGCTTAGATCGTGACCGAGTTAAGACTTGGAGGAATTCCTGCCTTTCGACTTGGAGCTTGCCTTCTTATCTCCCCCGTGCGAACTAGAGGAAATGAGTCGCCAAGCTGAACCACCTAGATTTTGACCCGTTACCGACTCAGTCTTATCTCGCATGAGAATTTTTGAATCGTAGCCGAGCTAACACTTGGGCTCTGGACGTATTGACACTTAGAAACATAGGCCTTCTTCAAGTATTTTAACCCGGACTACCGAACTAAATTGAATAAACCTTGAACCGGGATTAAGATTTGAAATGCCCCAACTTTGAATTTGTTTGAATGTCATTGTGTCACTTCACATATCATTCTCACTTTTGAGTTGTAAACCTGTTGATAATAACATACAAACAAAGAAAACCAAGGCGCACATACTGCCATTGACTGCCCATATCAAATGACAGATTAGTTAAGACAAGATAAGAGATATGAACATATTGCATGAAATGTTGTAAATTAATTGACTAAAGTAGAATATTAATGCAAAGTATCAACAATTTGAACTGATTTGTTTGCATCAACATTGTATTTGCATATTCAAACTCAAAACAAAGATTCCTGGTTTTTATAACTAACAAATGTTTGCTAGGTTTTATTCCAGTTACCTTTGCTTATTGTTTGATTGATACTTGTACAACACTTCACACACTTTAGGAAACGTGCACCTTCATGTTTGAATATCCAATTGCTTGTGTAGAATGACTTCCCATCAAGGAGAAGAAGCAGCAAGTCAAGAAGAAGAAACTTTCCCGATAGCTGTTCCTATAGAGAATCCTCCGGAAAGAACTTCGACTATTCTATCTTCGAGAACATTTATTCAGTTGCGTACTCAATTCGGCTTTGCTGAAGATGATGTCATATTTCCTGGACCGAATGATACTGCTGACAGACCTCCCTATGGTTTTGTCGCGGTTAATCGTCAAATGTGCTTAAGTGGGGCGATCCCACCTTTCAATGACTTTCTTCGAATTCTTCTTCTTCGGATGTCAATTTCTCCGTTCCAACTTCATCCTAATGGTTACGCTATCTTGATGGGGTTGGGTGTTTTGTTCAGAAGAAATCTTGACCGACTGCCGAGCTTCGAAGAAATTCGCTACTTATGCTCGTTTGCAAAGAGCAAAGACCATCCTTCTCTTATCATTGTGAGAAGTGCAAGAAACCGCAAGCTCATTCTTGATCTTACTGAAAGTGTCCATGGATTTTTAAACCAATTTTTCTTTGCCCGCAGTCCCCCAGAGTTTTATGCTTCTTGGAGAGTAGGAAGTAAGATCATTTATTTCCGTCTTTCCACTTTCTTTCTTAACTCTTTTCGGGGTCCAAATTGCTAATCTCATTCTTTGCTTTTTTCAGCACTTCCCCTTCCCTCTAGAGATCCGATACATAGGCAGACTTTTGATAGACTGAGCGCTGTAGCCGCAGAAGAGAGAAGTATCAAGTTTCTACTAAGCGACGAATTTCTACATCAATACGAACTTCTCCACCCTTCTCGCTATACTCAGCTTTGTGAAGCTCCGACTGAAGTTCCCGATTCCCCGACTGAAGCATCGGATGCCCCCGTTACTATCGAACAACCCTCATCAAAAGAGTCTAACATCGAAGCTTCATTGGTGAAATGTTCCACCCCTACCGACATTATGGGGTCATCTAGTAAGACGGCACTTGCCCCGATTGAGGAAGAAGAAGAACCTTCACAGCCTCTCGGGGGATTAGCTGATGTAGGAACTGAGAAAACAAGTCTCACCGAGCATGATGGTGACGATGTTTATGATGGGTTGAGCGACATAATAGTGACCTCACAGGAGCTTTTTAGAGATGACGTGTCTAAAACTATCTCTCCTATAGTTGAGGCGACGTCCCTTCTTCGACTAACACCAACACAAACACCAACTCCTCATACCCAAGCTATCATCACCTCTACACCAATGAGTGGTTTGTAGCTTAATGCGCGTAGCTTGCACATCACACAACACTTAGGATTTTTTTGGCATTTGTTCACATTTAACTTCTTTTCTCCGGAAGTTTCTAAGACTTGCTATTTTTGCCTTTTCAGATTCCTCTATGGGGCGCAGCGGCAGCGGTTCTTATTACAAAGACTTTCGACGCTATGGAGGGCGTGGCAGCTATGATTACAAGCAATACTATACCGATCCCAGAGAGACCAATGAGCAGAGAGCTGCGCGAAAAGCTGAAGAGAGGAGAAGGTATGAAGAACGTCATGAGGGAGCGGGCACGCGACATGAATCTTTCCCAAGGGATGATGATTCCCATAAACGTAAAACGCACGATGATAGGGGGAAGAGCCATATTGAGGATTCGAGAAAGCGGACCAAACTTGGCGAGGAGCACGTGCCCGTGACATCTGAGAGACCTGGTGCCTCAGTTTCTATTGACATCCCTTCCAAATCTCCTGCTCTTGAAGGAAGTGCCATCCAAACACTTCTCAACAGGCCTTCATACCATGTTGAAAGGGGCCCCCCGACTTTGCAGAGCCGATTCCCGAACTGGTGTTTGAGGGGGGTACGCTTCGACCTTGATTTGGTCCCCATCGACAAAGAAGCTATGTACAGAAATCTCGATGCTGTCAAGCTTGATATCGATAGAATGTCTGGATGGCAAAAGCTGGTTGATGAACTTCAAAGAGTTAATCGGGCTAACATCGAAGCAATGCTGACCATGGAAAATGACAAATCAGAATGGCAGAAGATTCTTGATCAACACAACACTGAGATGAAGGAGATAGCCGAATACAATGAAAAACTCGAAGCTGAAGTAAAGCAGCTCAAAGATGATCTTGCCTCTTCTACTAATACTTACACCCAAAGAGAAGAGGTATTGCAAAAACAAGTGCGAGATGCGCACGCCAGCCAGAGGGACGCTGAAGCTAAAGCTGAGAGGTTGGAACAAGCTGTAGAGAACCACCGCACTGATGTCACCCAGCTGCAGAATAAACTGAGCGCCCGGGACATGGAGATTGAAGCGCTAAAAGCCCAACTTGCTCAGACCGAAAAAGATCGAGATGAGGCCATGGCTGGCAAAATTGCAGCCGAAGAAACTGCTCAGACCATGGAAAACGATATCAATTCGACTTTATTCGATTTTTATTTACATTGTGTCTTGGGACGCGGCAGCCTCTCTTTTCTTGGTCCTAAGTATGAAATCACCCTGGCCGAGGTGTGGGAAGCTGCTCTTAACATGTTTAAAGACGCCGGGTATGGCGATGAAGATTTTGAGGCGCGTTACCTGGATGAGGGAGCTCGCGCTGCTCTTGCGAAGGGGCGAGAACAACTTGCCAGGATGAGAACTGGAATGGCGGAAGAGGAATGTTCTGGAAAGGAATTAACGCTTATTTCCTCTGTCCGTCCTCCAGTTTCTCCTGTGGTTGACATCACGGGTTCTAGCTCCTCTACTCCGCCTGCAACTAAGACAGTAACTGAAACTACAAGTGCACAAGGCGGGGATGAAGGTGATGAAAGCAACGAAGCACAGCGATATGAAATCAGCCTCAGAGATCCAACTACCCCAGGTAAACTTGACACCGGACCAGCTCAAGTGGTGAACTACTCGTTCGCTCCTTGTGAACTTGACGATCTTCTTGATTATTTTTCAAATGTCAATGAATTCCCGACTTTTGATGAGCCGTCATCCCCTCTCTTTTCGAAAGATACTGATATTTTAAGTTTTTTCTCCTTTGTAGAGAAAGCACCGAGTCAAACTCAAGCTTCTTCTCCCCCGGTGATCCTTCCTCCATCTCTTCAAGTGGCGCCTCCCTCTGCTTCTCAACCTGGGTCACAAGAAGAACAAATAGAAGCTCTCCATGGCCTGGATGATCCCGTTGCTTCGCAAGAGCAAAAAGATGAGGGACTTGAGGGAGGTGACATATCTCCGGAGCGGACTCCTTCTGACGATATAACTTTATCTAAACTTGCCACTCCAGGAAGTGAGTCTTCCTCAAAGAGGAGAAGGAAGCAAGGAGCATCAAGGAGGAGAGGGAAGATAATCACTGCCACTGAAGAGGAGCCAGAAGTTGGGCCAGCTGCGCCTACCTCTCCTTCCTCCCTTATACCCACTGGTCGACCTGAAAAGCTGATCATTCGGCCGGGTAAAGGGTCTAAAGGCAGCAAAAAGAAGTGAAGATCTTCAGTTTCTAGTTTTTTTGTGTTTTGCATGTACTGGCCGAGAATTGTGCGGGTACCGGCCCCCGCTTTTCTTTATTTTGAAACCTGTACCTGCGTTGTAATTGAATAAAATGATTCCTTGAATAAAATGATTCCTCGTTTGTACAAACTTTTGTTTGAATTAAAGAATACATTTGTTATTTGTTTTGGCATGAGTTTATTTGATATTGCAGCGAGCTTATGGTATGTTACTTGAGCGTTACCTTTTGCTGGTTTAGTTATACCATATTGTGTGTAATTATACTATATTGCCCCCATTCCATAAGTATGCTGCAATATTCTATACCTCGAGGGGACTTACACTCTTATTTGCTAAAGAATAATTATTTTATTCTTTAAAGAAAATTTTATAGAGTACAACTCCCTTCGTATAAGTTTTTACGCTTGGTCGTTCGAAGAAATCACTTTTTTCTTTTGCTTATGTGCATATCTCATCAAGTGAATTCCTCTATGTGGTAAAGCGGACCTCTGAAGGGTACTTTAACTTCTTTTCTTTTTACGATCATTTCCCACAGTAGGCAAATTACTTTTCCTTTGAAAGTTAAAGTACGCTTTTGATGAGGATTTTTTTTTTTTATAGAAAGTTGTACCTCTGAGGAGGGATTTTTTCACGTTTCAACACTTGGAAGTTTTATTTCAATCTCGGTGAAACGTGTACCTCCAAAGAGTTATGCTTTAGAAATCCTTTTCACGTTTCAACACTTGGAAGTTTTATTTCAATCTCGGTGAAACGTGGGTTTCCAAAGAGGTCTTTTTTCTTAATTGTGTTCCCGGGAGGGGGTTGTACCTCTGAGGAGGGATTTCTCACGTTCCAACACTTGGAAGTTTTATTTCAATCTTGGTGAAACGTGTACCCCCAAAGAGTTGTGCCTTTGAAGAAAGCCTTTTCACGTTTCAACACTTGGAAGTTTTATTTCAATCTCGGTGAAACGTGTGCTTTCAAGAAGGTCTTTGTTTTTACATTTCAACTTTGGTGAAGTGAAATTCCGAAGAGCGGCTGCTACACTTCAACTCCTGGCGAAATGGGCCTCCGAAGAGGGCTTTTATTTTGTTTACATTTCAACTCTGGTGAAGTGAAATCCCGAAGAGCGGTTATAACACTTCAACTCCTGGTGAAATGGGCCTCCGAAGAGGGCTTTTATTTTGTTTACATTTCAACTCTGGTGAAGTGAAATCCCGAAGAGCGGTTATAACACTTCAACTCCTGGTGAAATGTGCCTCAGAGAGGGTTTTCATCGCCTGGAAGTTACTCTCTCATGGTTGGAGGGTCATGACTCCTCCAATCTTTTTTGTTGAGTAGAGAACTTTCTTTTTTTGTGGCATATGACCCATTAGAGGTCTTTTATTATCCGAAGAGTTGTGCCTCCGAAGAGGACTTGTGGCGCTGATGGTAGCTTTGGTTGTTCCTCTGTTCACTTGCTTATGCCTTTTCAGCGATCCCCTTTTTTTTTCACAAGTGGCTTGTTTAATCCAAGGAAGTGTACTTCATTGCCAGGCAAGTTCGTGAGAACGGGCACTAGCTTCCTAATTGGATGTTTGTTTGTTTAAACAATCTCAATTTATCAGCAAGGGCTCGTTCCTATCGAAATCATTAGCCGTTCAATTGAAGCATTTCCTATCTAGGATTTGAATTCGGGGTCTTTGTGACTTGAAATTTGTTTGTTGAATGATGGTGAGAATCGCTCGGTCTTATTATGCGCAAGTTTTATCTCCACTGTCTGCAAAAATTTAAATCGATATTTCAGCAATACATTTTGTGTATTTTTATATCGAAAACAAAGCAAACATATAATGATAATAAGGAACACAAGATTTATAGTGGTTCGGCCATGAAATTGGGCCTACATCCACTTTATATTCTTTCATTATTTACTTGCATCAGTTTCACAATTGCTTTCAATTACAGGAATCATACATTCATAATTCTTTTTACAATGTTTCAACAAAATTTTCAAGTAAAGTATGGACGCAAGTGATTGCTGTTCCATGCCCTTGGAATTTGATCTCCATCAACTGTGGTGAGCTTGAATGTGCCGTCAAGAAGTTTCTGACCTATCACATACGGTCCTTCCCAATTTGGCCCAAACACACCTGTCGCTGTCATAATTCTTTTTAGGACTAGATCTCCAATTTCAAAGCTGCGTTGACGAACTTTGGAATTGAAATGTCTGGCTATCCTTTGCTGATGAGCTGCAACTCTGAGGTTAGCTTCATCTCTTTTTTCATCAAGGAGATCCAGCGCTTCAAGTTGCAGCTTTTCATTTTCTGCTTGATTGAAATGGATTCTTCTGTGTGAAGGGACCTCTGTTTCAACCGGGATCATTGCTTCCGATCCGTATGCTAACGAAAAAGGAGTATGCCCAGTTGCAGTTTTGTGAGTAGTTCTGTATGCCCATAGTGCAAGCGGTAGTTTATCGACCCAACCACCTTTTGCTCTTTCGAGTTGCTTTTTGATGGTTGATTTGATGATCTTGTTCACTGCTTCCACTTGCCCGTTTGCCTGCGGATGAGCTACTGCCGAAAAGCTCTTCTGGATTTTGAATCGTTTGCAAAAATCCTGGAATTCCTCACTTTCAAACTGAGTACCATTGTCTGTGATTATTTTTTGAGGCACACCGTATCTGCAAATGATATTCTTGGTCACAAAGCTTATCACTTTCTTAGAAGTGATAGTAGCCAATGGTTCAGCTTCAGCCCACTTAGTAAAATAATCAACCGCAACAATAGCATATTTAATCCCTGATTTAGCGGTTGGTAGCGGTCCAATGAGATCCATTCCCCAAATTGCAAATGGCCATGGACTGATCATCTGTGTGAGTTCGGTAGAAGGTGCTCTAGGAATTTTGGCATATCTTTGGCACTTGTCACATTTTCGGGAGTAATCTGCGGCATCCCGATTAATTTCTGGCCAAAAATATCCGTATCGGAGAATTTTCTTTGCTAATGTTTGACCACCTGAATGATCACCGCATTCTCCTCCATGCACTTCAGTTAGGATTGTTTTGGACTCTTCCCGGGATACACATCGAAGCAATGGCATTGAGAATCCTCGTCTGTATAATTGACCATCCTGGATTATATATCGAGAAGCTTTTCTCAGTAGCTTTTGTCGTTCTTTAGAGTTTTCTGGTAAAGAGCCATTGAGTAGATACTTTGTTATTGGAGTCATCCATGATTCTTGCTCTTGCGACATACTCATAACCCAATCGATATCCATTTCATCAATGCTCGGATTTGACAAAACTTCCACTGGAACTAACCCTAAGGATTGGGCTTCGCCCGAACTTGAGTATTTTGCGAGAGAATCTGCTTTCATGTTTTCTTCTCGAGGAATATGACTTATTGTGTAATGGTCGAATTCACATAAAAGTTCCCAAGCCTTTGACACATAAGCGGGCAGATTTCCTCCTTTCGTTTGAAACTCCTTCTTGACTTGGCATACTATAAGCTGAGAATCACTGAAGATCTGTAACGCTCGAATGTTTAGTTCTTTAGCAATTTTCAAACCAGCGATCAGAGCTTCATATTCTGCTTCATTGTTTGTTGAAGGAAATTCTAATCTTAGCGCATAGCATAATGACCGGCCTTCAGGAGTTTCAAGAACAATTCCAGCACCTGAACAGTGATCATTTCTTGCGCCATCTACAAACAACTTCCATTGGGTTGGGGAGTTCTCGATTGTTTCTTCCTCGCTGTTACCCTTGTCTGTAAATTCTGCAATAAAATCTGCCAAAGCTTGTCCGTTGATCGCTTTTCTAGGATGATAAGTGATGTCATATTGGCTCAATTCAATATTCCACTTTAAAAGGCGGCCCGAAGTCTCAGGGCGAAACAAGACTTGCTTTAAAGGTTGATCAGTGAGGACTTTGATAGGATGAGCCTGGAAATATTGCCTCAACTTTCTTGAGGCAATCAATAGACAATAGGCGAGTTTTTCCAACTTGGAGTAATTCATTTCTGCCCCAGTGAGTCTTTTGCTGATATAGTAAACTGGATGTTGAATCCTTTTGTCTTCCCGTACCAGCGCTGCACTTAAAGCATGAGATGAAACTGCCAAGTATATAAGAAGATCCTCGCCATCGCCGGGCCTGGAAAGTATTGGAGGCGTTTCCATACGTTGAATCAATTCTTCAAAAGCTTTCTGGCATTCGGGAGTCCAGTCAAAGTTTTTCTTTCCTTTCTTTAGAGCGTCGAAGAATGGAATGCATTTATCAGTAGCTTTGGATATGAACCGACTTAAGGCGGCAATTTTTCCATTAAGACTTTGCAATTCCCTCTTTGTTTTAGGAGCTTTGACTTCTTTTAGAGCAGTGATTTGAGCTGGACTAGCTTCAATGCCCCTAGCGCTCACGATGAAACCCAAGAACTTCCCAGATTCTACCCCGAAAGAACATTTTAAAGGGTTAAGCTTCATTCCGTATCTTCGGAGAATTGCGAACATTTCTGCTAAGTGTTCGATGTGATCCACTGCTTTCTTAGATTTTACTAGCATGTCATCAACGTAAACTTCCATAGTCTTTCCCAACTGCGGTTTGAACATAGCATTAACCAGTCTTTGGTATGTTGCCCCCGCATTCTTCAACCCAAAGGGCATAACTCTGTAACAGTAAAGACCGACATCGGTGATAAAGCTTGTGTCCTCCTGATCTGGCTCATGCATCATGATCTGATTATATCCGGAGTAGGCATCCATAAAAGACAACAATTCATGACCCGCTGTTCCATCTACCAGTTGATCGATCCTGGGTAATGGGAAGCAGTCTTTGGGACAGGCCTTGTTTAGATCTGAAAAGTCGATGCACACTCTCCATTTACCATTGGCTTTCTTAACTAGCACTGGATTTGAAACCCAATTTGGATAGGTAGATTCTCTGATGAAATTATTCTCCATGAGCCGGTCAACTTCCTCTTTCAATGCTGTCGATCTTTCTAGACCTTGGATTCTTCTTTTCTGCTTTACTGGCGTGAACTTTGGGTCAATATTCAGAGCATGTACCGCAACTTCTGGGGATATTCCGCACATATCGGCATGGGTCCAAGCGAAAACATCCAGGTTTGCTTTCAAAAAAGATATCAAGGCATTCTGAACTGACACATTAAGTTGTGAACCCACATTCAGCACCTTGTTTGGGTCCTTCAGATCAACGGGCACCGGTATCGTTGTTTCTGCTGGTACCACCCTACTCTCCCCCGCACTGGCCTTTCTAGGATCCATCACTTTTCGTGCCCCGCTATGCTCGCCAGTGCAGGGTCCGCCCTGTAGTTGCTATAGGGTTGGTGTTTTGATGCGGATTGGGGTTGCCGCATCTTTCCCCATTTCTCTCTTCCTTGTTTCTCGCAGCTCTGTCATATAACATTCTCGCCCAGCGTTCTGGTCTCCTTTAATAACTCCTACCCCATTGTCTGTAGGGAATTTAATAGTAAGACACCATGGGGCAAGGACAGCTTTGAATGCAGCAAGAATAGGTCGACCAAAGAAAGCATTATAAGCAGAAAATTCATTTACTATCACAAAAGTCTGCTTGCGAACTACTTTTCTTTTTCCTTCTCCGAGTTCCACAAGCAAGTCAATGGTTCCTACTGGTTGCTTTGGCTCCCCAGTGAAGCCAACAATCTTCTGAGATGAGGCTTGCACATCCGCCATCGGGATTCTCATCTGGTCAAACGTTTTCTTGAAGAGGATGTTGCAAGATGCGCCGCAATCAATAAGAACTCTTCTGACAATAGCCGGTCCAATACCGGCCGAGATGACTAACGGGTCCAAAGTAGGGGCCTCAATGCCCGTGGAATCTCTAGCCCTGAACACAATATCATCATTAAAAGTCCTTTGTTGTTTCAGGGGTGTAGAGTCCTCTAAAACAAAGACATTCTCTTCAGTTGGCATATGTTTCAGAGCTCGAGTGTACCTCTCCATTTCACCCCAGCTTCTGCCTGCTGGGTGGGGTCCTCCTGTGATGACATTAATAACTGGCCTTCCAGATTCATGTCCTGCGGCCTTCTCATTTGTCCTGGGCTGATGAGCAAGAGCTTGTTGCCCCTGACTTGACGAAGCAGGATCATTACCACTCTTCTTCACAAATTGCTGCAGCTTATTTTCTCTTAGCAATTCTTCGATTATATTTTTCAATTGACGGCAGTCGTCTGTGTCATGACCAGGCTGATTATGGAAGCGACAGAACTTCCCACTTTGCACAGCTTTTCTTCCGGTTCTGAGAACAGGAGGTTTGGGATACTCAAAAGAATCTTTTGTAGCCAGGTAGATGCGCTCTGGTGTCTCTAACAAAGGAGTATATTCTGATGGCTTGAAGGATCGAGGCTTCTTTGAATTGTGTTGTTTCCTTCCATCATTATTTTCTCTTTTCTGTCCCACAGATTCATTCTTACGTGGCGCAGCAGTGTTGTCTTCAGCTTTCTCTACTGTTGCCTTTGCCGGGACAGGACGGCTTTCCAAACGCATGAATTCATCCGCCTTTTTGTAGAACTTTTCCAGAGAATTTGGCTCCTTCATGTTCAGCCACTTTCCGAATTCACTTGACTTATCAATAGCTCTCATCAAATAGGTCAAGACCATGCGGGGTTCTGCATTATCCACCTCAGCTAACGCTATATTAAAGCGATTTAAAAAAGACTTGATAGTTTCCCCCGGATTCTGTTCCAAACCGGATAACGACATGATGTCTTTTGCCTTTGAAGCATATAGCCTAAATTGCTCTTTAAATTTCCTGGTTAGGTCTAAAAACTGATCGATGGACCGGACAGGTAGTTTTGTGAACCAAAGCAGAGCTACCCCTTCCAAATACACAGGAAAATAGCGGCATTTTATCTCGTCAGAAGCTCTGGCACCTGTCATGTGCCAATCATATTTGTACAGGAACTCATTTGGATCACTTGTCCCTTTGTAAGCTGGAATGGTCGGAGGGACGAACTTCCTTGGGAATTCAGCTTTTAGGATCTTTTCGGTAAACGGAGTCTTGCTCGGAGCGAAACCCCACTCTTTCTCATCTTCGACCCTTTGCATACTTTCTTTCATAATCTGTCGAACCATACCAGAAAGATATTCTTCGTCATTCCTATTTCTGGATCCTCCAGCCTCAGGCAATGTCTGTTCCAAGGGGCTAGCAGCCCTTTCGGGAATGTTTCTAGTTTCAGCATCATGGACATTACCGACAAAGTTCCTTTCATTATTCGCAGGTTGACGGTTTGCCCCGAGCAGATCGTTTAACCTATTCAGAATCAGAGCATTCTGAGCATTCTGAGCTTCCAATTGCGCGTTCTGGGCATTTATTTGCTGATTCAACCCAAAGATAGCAGCGTCCAATTCCGCTTTTGAAACTCCAACAGCTGGAGTGGCTTGATTTGGTGTTGGGGAAGTGGAGGTTCCCTCTTGAATGTTTGCAGATCTCACAGATTTACTTTTCCTTCCAGGAGCCATGATTTCGGATAGACTTCTGGTTCTTAAAGAAACTCTACCTACAAATCTTTCTGAAACAATGATGATAGATGTCCTGAGTTCAATTCTCAGTGAAAGCACCAAAATGTTAACGAAAAAATTTAAACGCTAACACCCTGGTGTATAAGATGTGATTGTGAAAGCACCACCCGTTTGTACGGGAAACAGAAATAAGCAGAAAGTATGTAGAAAAACGGTAAGAGACACAGTATTTATAGTGGTTCGGCTTATAATCCAGCCTACGTCCACTTTAATCTTTTTATCACTAGTTTGATTACAATCCTTTACAAGATCTTTCAATTACAACACACTTCAAGTGATAGGGTATGTGAAACAAGTAGCTCAAGCTTTGATGTTGACAATCATCTTCAAATCCATGGTGAATGTGGATGATTCCTTCATGGAGTTCCTTTAGAAGTTTGTTGGATCTAAAAAGCTTTGAAGTCGTCTGGAATTCGGCAGAGTAACGGCGCTTGAAGAGAATGAGCCCAAAAGGTCCTTTTCATGTTGAAGGTAGGGTGGTATTTATAGGCAAAGATTAGGCTCGGTCTTAACTCCTCACCGACCCAGTTAAGTCGCAGCCGGCTTATAGGAGCTCTGATATGGTCAAGCTGTGTTGATCCTTCTTCGCTGAATTTGCACAAGTCCAAAGTCGTTACCGGGTCAAGCTAGGTCGCGACCGACTTATCTTATCCCTTCGCCGATCTAACGAGTCAAGCCCTACGACTTAATGGAAACAAGCTAGGTCGCTACCGAGTTAGTATGTCACATGCTAAACTGCCCCGCTACTCCATCCTTTACACCCTTAGATCGGTTACGACTTACTATAAGTCGGTAAAGTCCTCGAGTTGCTAGATCGGAGCATACACTAGGTCGGCTTCCATACTAGGTCGGAACTTTCCTTAGGTCGGCATAGCCTCGTTAGACCGGCATCCCTTCAAGCCTTAGGTCGGAATTTCTTCATGCCTTAGGTCGGTATTTCTTCATGCCTTAGGTCGGTATCTATGGGAAAGCATTGGATCGGCGCGTTTCTTAACTAATTAGGTCGGCACCTAACTAAGTCGGCCACCTTGTTAATTGGTTAGGTCGGCAAAGTCTTTGGGTTGTTAGGTCGGCAACTCTTCTGAGTCGGCATCTCTTGAGTCGGCGCCATCTCCACGTACTAGACCTGCTGAGTCGTAACCGAGATAGGGTTAACAGCAAGCAAAAGAACTACAAGAAAGTAAATATCAGGCTGTTGAAGACTTGATATTCAAAAAAGGGAAAATTTTAGTTGATTATCACTTAAACCAATTGACACAATTTCTTATTAAAGAGTACCACTCCTCTCCTTTAGGGGGTCATTCAGGGGTTAAAGCAACTTTGCATAGATTAAAGCAGGTGTTTTATTGGGAAAAGATTAAAGACCAGTGTTGAAGGCTTTGTCAAATCTTGTGTGGAGTGCCAAAGAAATAAGCACGAGAACATACTGGTGCCAGTTACTTCAGCCTCTTCCTACACCTGAGAAGATTTGGTCTGACATTTCCATGGATTTTATTGCATGTTTACCTAAAAGCCACAAATATACTATCATATTTGTAGTAGTCGATAGACTAATTAAGTATGCCCATTTCTTTCTAATTCAACATCCATATACTGCAAAAGATGTAGCATCAAGGGGTCTTTAAATTACATGGGCTGCCTAAAACAATTGTAAGTGACAGAGACACTATCTTCACAAGCATCTTTTGGCAAGAGCTTTTTAAGCTTCAAGGTAGTTCCCATAAACTCAGTTCATCCTACCATCCCCAAAGTGATGGTTAAACTGAGGCGGTAATTTTGGAAGGTTTTCTAAGGTGTTATTTGTGTCATAAGCCTAGTGAATGGTCTAAATGGTTGCCCGTAGCTGAATATTGGTATAACACTACTTGGAAGACTCCTACTAAAACTACCCCCTTACAAGATTGTATATGGTATTGATCCCCCCACTTTGCTTTCTTATGTACCCACTACTGCCAAGGTTGAACAAGTAGAAGAATAATTATTCACTCGAGATACTATGCTACAGTTCCTCAAAGGAAGTCTTAAATTGGCTCAAGAAAGAATGAAAAAATATGCAGATATGAGAAGAACTGATAGACAGTTTGAAGTTGGAGATTGGGTATATCTAAAATTGCAACCTTACAAGCAGATTACAGCCAAGAATTATAAAACCCATAAGCTTTCACCTAAATTTTTGGGCCTTACAAGGTCATAGAAAAAATAGGTTATGTGGCTTATAAACAGCAACTCCCTGAAAATACTCGAATTCATAATGTATTTCATGTTTCACAATTAAAAAAGAAAATAGGGGATGGTGCCATGGTACAAGATAGCATTCCTAGTTTTACAGAAGAACTGGTTGAATAACTGGAAAGGATACTATATAGAAGGATGATTCCTAGAAATAATGATGTAGCATTGCAAATTCTAGTTAAATGAAAAGACAGATTTGAAGAGGAGGATACCTGAGATGATTATTGGCCAATGATCAAGAAGTTCCCTACACTAGACATTGAGACAAGGTCTGTTTTTGAAGTGCAAGGGAGATGTAACAACCATAGTTTGATAGCCATGATTATGGTGAACAAAAACTGCTGCGAGAGGATTGAGGAAGAAGAAACTTCTACAACTAAGCACTATTCATCAGAGTTGGCTGGAGATAATCAAAAAGAACGTTGGGAATAGCAGGCACTTGTCAGAGGCAGAAAGCATGAAGATCTGGGACAGAGGAGAGGATTATATAAGAATATCGGTATGTGTATGTTTAGTGTCATGTGCGTGCTTGATATGTCAGTATCTGGGGTTGTAACTGGGCCACGTTGAATCCAGAAAAAATGTGCAACCTGTCTTTATAAATACTTTCATGATCATTTTGTAAGGGAGTTAAGAAACTTGAAGCGATAAAAATCATATTACTTTGTTACCGTATTGTGAGGATTATCTTCTTCCCATTCTAGTTTTTTGTTAGTCTATTGTCCATTTGTTTTCTCAGATTTAATACGTTCTTGTTAAATTCATTTTATCTGCTGTAGGTTAATTCATCTATTGTTCATTTTTTTATTTTTACACTATAGTTCTTAATTCTTGAATCGGCTATTACCTTGTCTTGCTAGTTGTCCTTTCTATTCTTTAATCTTGTTCATATTTATGTTTTAGTAATCTTCTAGTAAAATGTAAACCTCGAATTCTTCTTCCTTGCTATCAGTTCACGTTTCTGTCTTTGTGCTTTCCTCTAATTTCTTTTGTTAAGTCTTATAAAGCAATCTTATTAAACATTCTTGTGTGAATTTAAAGTTTTCTAAAATTGATGGTTCTTGTCAAATATATGTATGTGAATGTCTCTGTTCTATGCAGTAGCCATATCTTCTTCTTCGAGAAAATTTGCATTTTTCCTAATACTTCCTTCGAGCCACTATTGAATTTTGATATTTCTTGATTTTCTTGGGCCAACCACTATTCGACATTTTCTGCTATTTTTTGTGCATAAACATATCTATGCACGTGCACAAGTTTGAAATTATCTTCTATCTTCTAGATCTCATCTTCTTCTTCCAAATTCCTTACCTCAACATCCATGGCCAAAAGCATAGATCAACCAGGGTCTTCCAATAATAAATAAATTACTATAAAAACATTAAAAATTCCCGTTAATGCAAATGGAATCAAATCATGTAATATCGGCATCTAAAATGATATGAGAATTTAGCTGTAAATTAACATGTATATTCATAATATTTGAGTGCTTATCTGTAGCAAATCAAGCAATAACCTTTGCTTACAATGCTATTTTAACCTAGCTTTGAACTACTAGCTATTAAACTATAAAAGTTAGATATTAATTTATCCTTAGAATACAAATAAATTACTTTAAAAACACAAACAAAATCTTGTTTATGCAAAGAGCATCAAATCATGTAATATTAGTATTTAAAATGATGTGCACATTTAGCTTTAAATTAACATGCATGTTTATAATATTTGAGTGTTTATCAGTAGCAAATTAAGTAATTAATCCTTGCTTACAATGGTGTTTTAAACTAACTTTGAAACAACAGCTATCTAACTATAAAGATTATTCATTAATCCAGCTTTGGATTAGAAATAAATCACTTTAAAAGCATTAACAAATTCCAGTTTATGCAAAGAGCGTCAAATCATGCAATATTAGAATTTAAAATGATATTCACATTTAGATGTAAATTATCATGCATGTTTATAACATTTTAGTGTTTATCAATAGCAAATTAAGTAATTAATCCTCGCTTACAATGGTGTTTTGATTTAGCTTTGAACCAATAAATATTAAACTACAAAAATTAATCATTAATTTGGCTTTAGATTAGAAATAAATCACTTTAAAAACATTAACAAATTCATGTTTATGTGAAGAGCGTCAAATCATGTAATATTAACATCTAGAATGATAAACACAGTTAGCTGTAAATTAACATGCTTGTTCATAATATTTGAGTGCTTATCAGTAATAAATTTAGTAATTAATCCATGCTTATAATGTTGTTTTACTCTAGCTTTGAACCAACAGCTATTAAACTATAAAAATTAGATATTAATGTAGCTTTAGATCATAAAAAATTTAACATGCATGCAATTTGTGGACATAGCATTATAACATGTAATATGTTGTATTTAAAATGATATGTACATTTAGTTGTAAATTAACATGCATGTAGTATTTTCACATCACTCTTAGATCAATATTTACTATCAGATAACATCTAAATAATTTCACGTTTTAGAATAATAACTAAATTTAGCTTTAATCTAGATAATAAGTAACTGTAAGTAAAGCAGATCTATAAGATCAATAACTAGTGTATTGTTAATGGCTACAACTACTAACGAATCATGTAATAAGCAATACTAAAAAAGGGTATGTGAATATAGCTAAAAATTAACATTAATTATCTATATAAATCAGTAATTATATCCTTCAAAAATATATAAACATCGTATTTTTTATTTATAGAGTTAAATATTGAAATCGAGCATTATTTTACCTTGTTGTTTGACAATTTTGCATTTGAACGTGTTTTAGCCATTTCAAGCTTTCAGCAATACTAATGATGTCACTTAAGAGAGGGAAATGAGAGTTAGGTATTTGGTCGAGATGTTGAGGGCGACGGAGTTGAAATCAAAAGAGTGGAGTAGGAAGCCATTAAAATTTAATTTTCTGTAGAGAGTGGAATGAAGTTGGTATAGAAAGAGGAATTTTGTTCTTTTGGGGTAATGTGTCGATAGTCAAAGAGGAAGGGTTTTAGCTACACGTGTCCTTGATCTAATTTTAAAAGTTTGTAGGACCATTGTATAATTTTTTATAAAAAAATTTCCTTAGGACTTAAAAACTCTTCATTAAACTACAGTTATAGTAATATTGTTTGAAAGTCAACGTGGATCGTATACTATGTATATGACAAGTAATATTATATACACGATGAGTTAAGATAATGAGATAATAGTAATATTAAAAGATCACACTAAATTTTTTATACTGGTTCGAACCCCCGTCCTACGTCCAGTCCTGAAGCTCCTCTTCGGAATTTCACTAATCAATAATCCACGCTTCGCCTCGAGGAATAGGCTTGTTACAATAGAAGTCTTTTGTCAAGAATGTGCTCTGATTAACACTGATATTGACAATATATACAAGTCTTCATATAATCTCCACTGGATATGTATAGATATGAATTTATATGCGCTTTCGAAATATGGAAGAAAATTGAACCAAAGTTAATGATCTTTGGTTGAAATATTGATAGCAAAAATGAGTAATCTTGAATTTAAATGCAAAGTAAATTTAGAGAATAGAAATCAGAAAATTAGTTACTTTGATTGTAAAATTTGTGATATATTTATAGTTGGGAAAAGGGTTGGTTTGAAGTGTTGCTACTGTAACATCCCTAAATTTATCAATTTAAAATTAGTAATTTATTTGAATTTCTGGAATTGAATTTTGAATTTGATTCGAATTTTTTTAAGACAAATAGAATTAGTATTTATTTATTATAACTCAAATTTAAATTTGAATTTGAATTTGAATTTGAATTTAAAATTTTAAAATAAAATCTTAGTAAAACAATTTGAATTTAAAAAAAATGTGTGATTTATTTAATGAATGATTTGTTTCAAAACATATTCTTTTAAGATGTGTACTTAAATAAAGAAGAAAGGTGTTTATGAAAAAAAAGAAAAAAGAAATATAAATTTATATAAAACCTTTAATGCATTTTTAACATGCAAATTACATTTGTAAGAAAGATGGTGTGGAAATGAACAAGTGTAATAATCTGATAATTAAATTTACAAGTGTCATCACATTATTTTTATTTTTGAGAAATTCATAAAAAGAAAATAAAACTATATAACATCTCAAATACCCTCTTTCTCATTTCTTTTAAATTTTGAAAGCTTAAGAAAAAAATCTATAAACTTCCTCGGACCAGAGAAAGGAAATCATTAAGCAAATTTTAGAAACAAATAAAAAAAATGAAAAAGTCATCAAAACAAAAACAAAGCAAAAAGAAAATCTAGAAATTCAGACAATCTCTGCAATTTGTCTCAAATCTAAAAAATGAAAGTTCAAAGCTCAGAAATCTGTAAAAGACAAACAGCGACTAGCTTCAGATTTCAGTTTCAAGTTCAACACCAGATTTTAAATTCAAGAATTCAGTTTTCAAAAGAAATCAAACAAGTTTCCAGATTTTGAAATCAACTTCCATGATTTTACACATTCTCTGTTTCTTCTTTACCAGGTGAGTAAGCTACTTTAAAATCTGAGCTAAAAACTTGATGTTGTGATGAGTTCTTGAAGAAAAAATTGTGTAATGTACCTGCATGTATATACGCACAGATGAATGATCTGTGCATGTGTGTTAAACAGACATATATCCTCTGTTTGTTACCAAGTTTCAAAAACTTGTTTAAATTTCAAACTCTTCCTCTTTGATTCTTATTAGACTTCAAGGTCTAAACAAACTATGCTTATATAATAAAAATAAACTTCTAAAAATAGTGTTGAGATAGATTTGAACATAGTCTTCACTGGAAAGATGAATATGCAGTAAACTCAAATAAATGTCAAAACTCAAGTTTCGTAAATCCTTGATTCATTTATATAATATGTTTTACTTTCAAAAAGGGTGATTTTTAAAAGAAAAATCACAATTTTAAATTTAGTAAATCTTCAGAATTTGTTAGGTGAAGGTAAATTGGGTTTTATCAAATTTCTGGCGATCGATAGATTGTTGGGTGTCGTGATCGTGACCGAAGGTGCCTGGTGGTTGTTGAGCTAGAAAAAAATCATTGGAGATTTTTCCGACCGTTGTGGCATCGACATTGTAGAATTTTAGGGTTTAAACCCATTTTTGGTCGAACTCAAGAATCCTGGTTGCTGCAGCTTCGTCGTTGCACCGGAGTTGATCGCACTGGTGGCGATCGGAGCATTGAAGTTAGGCAAAGCTTTGACCGGAGCTGCATGGTCTCTGGTGGCCTACGGAGTCAGAGTGAGGCATTCCTTTGGCAATCAGTTTTGTTCCAGATATGGTCGTATAGCTCGTTCATGAGTTCGTCGATGTTTTGGGTATCTTGATGTTCGTGGGGCTCGTGGGGGCCATCATCGATGTGTTGACGATCGTAGCGTCGATCAGTGGTGGCTGGAACCATTGTGCATGTGCATAATGTATCTGGTAGTGTTAGGTTGTTGTTTTGAAGAAGGAGGGGGACAACTCGAAGTAGTCTTTGGGGAACTACGTTGATGGCTCGAGTATGAGTTCAGGGAAATTTGTGAACATACTGGGTTTTATACTTAAACAAAATTTTAAGTTTGGAAATAAGGGTACACGGGTTGATTTTGGAAATAACTCGAAGTAAACAGGCGTTTTCCTCAAGGAGCGCTCGGGTAACCCTCGGGATCGATTGAAAATAGTTTTCAAAATTTTAAAATAAATTCAAAATTTAAAACATCCTCAATCCATGTTTTCCAAATAATTGTTTTCAAGATAAATTTGAATTAGCAAAGGTTTTTATAATTTAATTTAATTAAGTAAAGTGTTTAATAAATTTATAACCTTAGTTTTAAATTTTTATTTTAATATGAACTTAATTTTTTTGCAATTAAGAAAATAATTATGGAAAATGAAATATTTTTTCGAAACAATAATCAAATTTTAAAGTCTTAAGATAATTAGTGTGATAATGATTAATTAAACAAGGTTTAAATGGTAATTAAAGTAGTTAATAAAGATATCATGGTTTATCTTTAAATTCATTTAAGTAATTAATGATTTGTTAATTTAATTAATTAAAAAATAATCACCTAATTAATTACTTAATAATTAAGGTTAATTAAATTAATAATTAAGGTTAATTAATTCATTAATTACGAATTAATTTATCATTTATTAAGAATTAATTAATAAATAATTAAGGATTAATTAATTAATAATTAAGAATTAATTAATAAATAAATAAGGATTAATTAATTTAAAATTAAGAATTATTAATCATCAATTAAGGATAATTAATGAAAATAGTTATGCGATTGATTAATTATAATCACACAATTAGTCCATCTTAATTTTAGACGATTGATTATTCTTGAATGCTTTGCATTGATGAATGTCTCTGATTTGTGATTGTGATCTATGTGATATGAATTACTTTGTGCTGAGCTGTGATATCCGTGATTTGTTTGTGTGTGAATGTGAAAACCCATTGGCCGTAAAACGGCATTTGAATTTCGATGCAACAGGAAGTCGGATTCCAATTGGTTATCCAAAACCCACATCGAACCATGAAAGTGAATCTTTGTGATTGATATATCCACATGTTTTTTAAATTAAGCGCACACTATTCGGTTTAGCCGAGAGTGGACTTTGTGTCATATAACTCACTCTGAATAGCTATACGATGAAATGGATAGCATTTGAAGACGGTGGTGAAGACCGGGTGTTTACGAGAATGATAGGATAACCTATCGAATGTCTCTGCACTGAGTTACTCCGGTATAGAGATCTCCATATGTGATGTGGAGTCCGATCGGGATTGTGGATACCCAAATTGCAAGGACTTCTTCCTTTATTGGACGAAGTGTCGTCGGTTCTGTTCGAACCTGGAACAACTTGTATGGTTGTCTTTCTAACATTACACTTTGAGATATAATATCGATCTCTATCAAATAAATTTCTGTTTGGTGGCGGATAATTTATTCTCTTAGCTTAACACCCTTCTCTGAGACATATGAGCTCAGGGGTTATGTAGTTGATGGTTTTCAGTGATGTACTCCCAATTTGGTACTGTGGCATGCTGGGTGCTGCTGCGTGTTGCTGATCATTTGTTGATCAAAGCATGGATTTTGTGTAAAGCGTAGCTTTGTCGACGAGACCTCGTCGGACCTCACACCCCCAAAATGGTCCAAACAGGAAAGATGTGGCAAGGTTATGAGGGTCCCACTCTTTAGGGCATGTCTATTTACTTCTGGAAAAAGGTGGTATCATGGTATGAAGCCTAGATATTTAACCTATGTGGTTGCTGCAAATTCATTACTTTGTGGTTGTTGCTTTGTGGTTGAGGGCCCTCGCATAAAGGTCGCTAACGACCGAGGGATGGCATACTCGTGTAGTCATTACCTGGTTAAAGAGGTAACCCGGCCTTATGTTGGTAGAGAGCTGGTTAAGTTCTTGGGACATCCCTCCAGAGGCTTACCCATGTGGCATAGAACGTTCCTTAGCCCGACCATTTGTTGAAAATCCAAAGAAACAATACGAACCCTGTACGGTTTTAGTTGTATAACTGGCCATTTACTTATGGTGGTGATCCACTGTTTAGATGGTAGCTATAGTAGGCAAAGTACGAAATGTCTATGCTGGCTAAGATTAATATTATACTTATGAAAATGTTTTCTACACTATGCACTAGTAGTAGTATCAAATGAAATTTTCTCGTATCAATCATATTTGACTATCACAAGAAGAAATCTCCTCCAATTGTGTGATTGCATTGTGTGTGTGGCGGGAGGTCTTATGGTAGTTTCATTTTCCAAAAGCATGAAATAGATTTCTTTTCTAAACAATTTTATACAAAAAAAAACTATTTTTGTTTACTCATACCAGTCCCATGACTGATCTGGAGTTTATTGTTCCCTTCCCAAACTCTGGGTGCCTATAATTTGCACACGGGCAGCCTAAAAGCAGGTTATCCGTGTTTTGGAGCTAGCTTAGATAGTAGATTTGGATCTTTGAAGTCTTTTGGAGTTATCGGATTTTGGAAGCTTTGAAGTTGGAAGAAGGTGCTTAGTTTGGAATCTCACTATCACTTTATTTCTTTAAAGACTCTTTTGAAGCTGTGATAACTCTATTGTTCCGCTATAGAGTTATCATTTTGTTGTTGTATCTTATGTGTAGTACTCTAATGTTTGTGATAAATGTTGTAATTAATATTGTTTCCGATGTTGTATCTGTAGTGTTGATTAATGAAATCAACTTTTGTTCTGCTGTTTATATTCATCTAATGTTGCTATAAGCTCCATCCGAACTGGAGTTCGATGTTTGAATCTCCGGCAGTCGAATACAAGTAAGGTATTTGATGTCGATTTTCGAATGTTGGATTTCGAGCCGTGACAAGTGGTATCAGAGCTAAAGGTTGAGTAAGAACTTTAGCTACGGTGTATAACATATTAGGCGGCTCATTAGAGATAAGGTAAAGTATACCCTAAAATGAGTATAACCCGAGAGACCAAAAACCCTAAATTTTCTTGGTCTATTTCTTTTAAACTGTTGATATTCCCTAAGATATCTCGTCCGTATACCTAAATCAAGTTTTCTTACTATTTACAGATAGTAAGAATGAGCGGGCGAAGTGGAAGAGCTAGGGGTCAGGGAAATACCACCACAACTGGTCAAGTCCCCTCAACAGCAGAAGCAGCTATGCCTACTCAACATCAGCCAAATCTGGCTGATCTATATAAAAGTTTCTTAAGACTTGGTGGTAAGCCGGGTCACTGGCAGGGAATCTATTGTTGAAGTCCAAGCCTGGATCAGATCACGTGAAAGGATTTTTAATAGGCTAAAGTTGGAAGACGATGAAATGCGACTGATAGCTTCTTGGCTACTCCAAGAAGAAGCCCTAGCCTGGTGGGAGACAGTAACAGTAGATGAGCCGGAAGAAGAATTTACTTGGGAGCGATTTAAGGAAGTGTTTGAGAAACGCTATATGCCGTCGGCTGGTATCTCCCGAATGTACCAGGAATTTATTGACTTGAAGCAGGGGAGTTTATCATTTGAGGAGTACTTAAACGAATTCAACGAATTATCTTGTTTCGGTCCGGAGTTGGTAAACACACCTCTAAAGAAAAATGAAAGATTCATTCGTAGGATGAATAAGAAGTTCCACGAAAGAATGACTGCCCACGTTAAAGAATCTTTTTCTGATCTAATCGATATGAGGTATAGATATGCTACCCTGGATATGCAAGAAGCCCCGGAGGAGAAACGAAATACGAGCAATCCAAATTGGAAAAAAAGAAAATTCAGAGGCAAGAAACCACATCAATGTAAGGAGAAGAAGAGCAATCAGGAAAACCCATCGAGGAATGTTACTTGTTTTAATTGCTTGAAAAAGGGCTATTGCTCGAGCAGATGTACGAGGCCTAAGAAACAAGTAAATCAATCTGTACAAACAAGACCCAAGAAATGCTATTACTATCAGAAACCGGGAGACGAAGTTAAAGATTGCCCAACAATGAAGCAAGATCAGACAGCAAAAGTGTACGTCCAGTCAAAGATAAACCTTAAACCTTAAAAGCAGATAAAGGGAAAGGTGTTTTAGAAGGTAACCTTAATACTTATGATAGAATTGTTAGAGTTTTTTTTGATACGGGAGCCACCGATAGCTTTATCTTCCAACAAACTGTAAATGAATTAAATCTTTAACCGGAATTCATCGATGAGCCCATTTGTGTGAAAAATCCAGTTGGTGGCCCTATGAACCTTTGTCTACGATGTAGAGACGTTCCTATCTCATATTCTTGTTACCAATTCCCTATCAGTCTCTTTTTCCTTGATTTTAATGAGTTTGAAATCTTACTCGGAATGGATTGGCTAACAAAATACAAAGCCAACTTAGATTGTAACAATCGATTGATTTCTTTCAAAGCCAAATTTGGAGATTTCATTGAGATTTCTTGTGAGGAGCCTAGTCCGAAAAGGGATAAGTTGATGTATACCTTGGGATATCCCGAACACAGTCTGGAGTCCATCCCTATGGTCCGAGAATTTCCAGACGTGTTCGAAGAAGTAAAATCCTTACCTTCACATAGAGAAATTGAATTCAGAATTGACTTAGTACCCAATTATCATTCTGTTGTTCATGCAAGCCGTAGGATGGCACCCAGGGAGGAGATAGAGTTGGTTAAGCAAACCCGAGATTTGCTAGAAAAAGGATTAATTCATCCTAGTGTATTTGATTGGGGTTCGATTGTGGTATTCGTAGCCAAATCTGAAGGATCTTTGAGATTGTGCATGAACTACCGCCATCTCAATAAACTAACTCTCAAGAACAAATTCCCTTTACCTAGAATCAATGACTTGTTCGATCAACTTCATGGCGCTCGATTCTTTTCTAAGATGGATCTAACTCAGGGATTCCATTAGCTACGAATTGCCGAAGACTATATTCACTTGACTGCCTTCAGGGGTCCTGACACATTCTACGAATGGTTAGTCATGCCTTTCGGACTAACCAATGCTCATGCATACTTCGTAGACCTAATGACTCGTGTGTTCCAAGATGTGTTGAAAAAATTCGTTTTTGTGTTTATTCACGATATTCTGGTCTATTCCAAAACCGAAGAGAAGCACACTAAGCATTTGAGAATTGTTTTGGAGATATTGAGGAAGAACATTTTGTTTGCCAAAATTTTCAAGTGTCATTTTTGGGTTAAGGAAGTCAGATTTCTCAGTCACATTATTAATGAAGAGGGAATCTCTATTGATCCAGGCAAGATTTCCGCTATCCTTTACTAGAGGAAACCCACTACTCCAAAAGAAGTTTGAAGTTTTCTAGGTTTAGCGGGTTATTACCTAAAGTTTGTTCAGGATTTTTCTAAGATAGCTAGTCCATTGACTAAGCTAACAATGAAAAATGCCAAGTTCGATTGGACTCTGAAATGTAATGAAGCATTTCAGGAATTCAAGAAGAGATTGACTACTGCTTCTGTTCTCGCTATTATCAAAAGGAACCAAGGCTTATCTATCTATACTGACGCTTGTGGTGATGGTGTGGGTGCGGTGTTAATGCAGAATGGGAAAGTAATTGCCTACGTAAGTAGACAATTACGTCTGCATGAGAGAAACTACCCAACACACGATCCGGAACTCTTGGCTGTTATTTTTGCCTTAAAAATCTGGCGTCACTATCTTTTGGGTAAGAATCTCTTTCAGCTTTTCTAAAGAAAAATTTTAAAGTTTAATTTAACTTAAGGTATATAATTAATAAATCCTTCTTGTTCTAGGTGAAAAATTCGAATTATTCGCCGACCACAAATCTCTGATATATCTCTTCATCCAGAAAGATTTAAATTTGTGGAAACAACGCTAGTTGGAATTTCCAGCGTCATATGACCTAGATATTCTTTATACGTCTGGAAAAGCCATTGTAGTTGTCGATGCTTTGAACAGAAGACATGTTGTTCTCACATATCTTGTTGTTGCTCCTACTCTTCTTAAGAAGATTGCAAGAAAGCAGGAAGAAGACGAGTTTCTTCAGGAAATCTATAAAATAATATGTCATGGTGAAGATACTAGTTTTGAAGTTGATAATAGAGAAATTATAAGACTGAAAGGTAGGATCTGTGTCCCAGACATCCCGATCTAAAACATGTAGTTTTGGACGAATGTCACAAGTCTAAACTCGGTATCCATCCAAGAGTTAATAAGATGTATAGAGATATCAAAAGAACTTTCTGGTGGAAGACAATGAAGATGGATATATCTATATATGTGAGTCGTTGTGCTACCTGTCAACAAATCAAAAGTGATCAGATGAATATGGCGGGTTTACTCCAACCAGTAGAGGTACCTAAGTGGAAATGGGATCAAGTATCGATGGATTTCATCGATAGGTTGTCACGTACTCGAAAGGGGAATGAAGCGATTTGGGTTATAGTGGATCGTTTAACAAAAACTGCTCACTTCATCCCAGTGAAATCCACCCGGACAACAGCGAGCTTAGCAGACTATATATAAAAGAAATTGTTCATCTCCACGATATACCTAGCAGTATAGTGAGTGATCATGACCCGATCTTCACCAGTAGATTTTGGGAGGCATTTCAAGCCGCATTGGGAACCAAACTGAACTTCAGCACTGCTTATCACCCGTAGTCTGATGGGCAGACTGAGAGGATTAATCGAATCTTAGAAGACCTACTGCGTGCTTGTATACTTTATTTTGGTGGCTCTTGGAAAGACCATTTGCATCTGATCGAATTCTCATATAATAATAGCTATAAGGCCAGTATCGAAATGGCTCCTTTTGAAGCTTTATATGGCCGTCTGTGTCGATCATCTGCATGTTGGATCGAGTCAGGTGATAGACTCGTCATTGGACCAGATATGATTAAGGAAGCCGTGGAGAAAGTTGATTTTATATGAAGGAAACTGAAAACAGCTCATAGTCGTCAGAAATGTTATGCTGGTCGTAGAAGAAGAGATTTGGAATCCATGTTGGAGATTCTGTTTTCTTAAAAGTGTCTCCAATGCATGGTGTGTTGAGGTTTGGAAAAACTGGTAAGCTGGCACCACGATATATTGGTCCTTTTCCTATATTGGAAAGGATCGGTCCTCTAGCATATCGACTGAAGCTACCCAGCTGGTTATCTGGCGTACATGATGTATTTCACGTTTCACATCTTCGAAAATATATGCACTATCCAGATAGTATCATTGAAGAAGCCGCTCAGTAGGATTCGGAGATCACACCAAATCTGGCAGTAAAAAGAGAACCGATAAAGATAATTGATCGTGATGAAAAGCAATTAAGGAACAAAGTTGTGAAATTGGTTAAAGTGTAATAGAGCGGTGATCCAAATGACTATATTGGGAAACAGAGGATAGCATGCAAACGTCCTATCCCAATTGCAAAATGGGTATTCGAGCTTGATTGGTAAGTCATTTCTCAATCTTTTATATATTCTTGTATTTTTTGTATCTTTCTCTCTCTTTCAAATTTCGAGGACGAAATTTTCTTAAGGGGAGAATCTATAACATCCCCAAATTTTATCAATTTAAAATTAGTAATTTATTCGAATTTCTGTAATTTAATTTGAATTTGATTCGAATTTTGTAAGATAAATAGAATTAGTATTGGTTTATTACAACACAAATTTGAATTTAAAATTTTAAAATAAAATTTTAGTAAAAAAATTTGAATTTAAAAAATAATAATATATGTGTGATTTATTTAATGAATGATTTGTTTTAAAACATATTCTTTTAAGATGTGTATTTAAATAAAGAAGAAAGGTGTTCATGAAAAAGAAAAAAAGAAATATAAATTTATTTAAAACCTTTAATGCATTTTTATCATGCAAATTACATTTGTAAGAAAGATGCTGTGGAAATGAACAAGTGTAATAATCTCATAATTAAATTTACAAGTGTCACCACATTATTTTTATTTTTGAGAAATTCATAAAAAGAAAATAAAACTATACAACATCACCAATCCCCTCTTTCTCATTTATTTTAACTTTTGAAAACTTAAGAAAAAAATCTTAAACTTCCTCAGACCAGAGAAAGGAAATCATCAAGCAAATTTTAGAAACAAATAAAAAAAAATCAGAAAGTCATCAAAACAAAAACAAAGCAAAAAGAAAATCTGGAAATTCAAACAACCTCTGCAATTCATCTCAAATCTGAAAACAAAAGTTCAAAGCTCAGAAATTTATAAAAGACAAACCGCAACTAGCTTCAGATTTCAGTTTCAAGTTCAACATCAGATTTTTAAATTCAAGAATTCAGTTTTCAAAAGAAATCAAACAAGTTTCCAAATTTTCAAATCAACGTCCAGGATTTTACACATTCTCTGTTCCTTCTTTACCAGGTGAGTAAGCTACTTTAAAATCTGAGCTAAAAACTTGATGTTGTGATGAATTCTTCAAGAAAAAATTGTGAAATATGCATGCATGTATATATGCACAGATGAATGATCTGTGCATGTCTGTTAAACAGACATATATCCTCTGTTCGTTACCAGGTTTCAAAAATCTGTTTAAATTTCAAATTCTTCCTCTCTGATTCTTATTAGACTTCATGGTCTAAACAGACTATGCTTATATAATAAAAATCTAACTTCTAAAAATAATTTTGAGATAGATTTGAACATAGTCTTCACTGGAAAGTTGAATATGCAGTAAACTCAAATAAATGTCAAAACTCAAGTTTCGTAAATCCTTGATTCATTTATATAATATGTTTTACTTTCGGAAATGCTGATTTTTAAAGAAAAATCACAATTTTTAATTTAGTAAATCTTGAGAATTCGTTAGTTGAAGGTAAATTAGGTTTTATCAAATTTCCGGTGATCGATGGATTGTTGGGTGTCGTGATCGTGACCGAAGGTACCTGGGGGTTGTCTAGCTATGGAAAAATCATCGGAGATTTTTCTGACCATTGTGGCGTCGGCGTGGTGGAATTTTAGGGTTTAAACCCATTTTTGGTCGAAGTCGAGAATCCTGGTTGCTGCAGCTTCGTCGTCGCTCCGGAGTCGATCGCACCGGTGGCGATCGAAGCTCTGAAGTCAGGCGAAGCTTTGATCGGAGTTGCATGGTCTCCGGTGGCCTGTGGAAGTCAGAGCAAGGCGTTCCTTTGGTGATCATTTTTGTTCCAGATATGGTCGTATAGCTCGTTCATTAGTTCATCGACATTTTGGGTATTTGGATGTTCGTGGGGCTCGTGGGGGCCATCACCGATGTGTTGACGATCGTAGCGTTGATCAGTGGTGGCTGGAACCATTGTGCATGGGCACAATGCATTTGGTTGTGTCAGGTAGTTGTTTTGAAGAAGGAGGGGGACAACTTGAAGTAGTCTTTGGGGAACTAGGTTGATGGCTCGAGTATGAGTTCAGGGAATTTTGTGAACATACTGGGTTTTATACTTAAACAAAATTTAAAGTTTGGAAATAAGGGTATACGGGTTGATTTTGAAAATAAATCGAAGTAAACAGGCGTCTTCCTCGGGGACCACTCGAGTAACCCTCGGGATCGATTGAAAACCGTTTTTAAAATTTTAAAATAAATTCAAAATTTAAAACATTCTCAATCCATGTTTTCCAAATAATTGTTTTCAAGATAAATTTGAAATAGTAAAGGTTTTTATAATTTAATTTAATTAAGTGAAGTGTTTAAAAAATTTATAACCTTAGTTTTAAATATTTATTTTAATATCAACTTAATTCTTTTTGTAATTAAGAAAGTAATTATCGAAAATGAAATATTTTTTTAAACACTAATCAAATTTTAAAGTCTTAAGATAATTAGTGTGATAATGATGATTAATTAAACAACGTTTAAATGGTAATTAAGGCAGTTAATAAGGATATGATGGTTTATCTTTAAATTCATTTAAGTAATTAATGATTTGCTAATTTAATTAATTAAAAAATAATTACCTAATTAATTACTTAATAATTAAGGTTAATTAAATTAATAATTACGGTTAATTAATTTATTAATTAAGAATTAATTTATCATTTTTTAAGAATTAATTAATAAATAATTAAGGATTAATTAATTAAGAATTAACTAATAAATAATTGAGGATTAATTAATTTAAAATTAGGAATAATTAATCATCAATTAAGGATAATTAATGAAAATAGTTATGCGATTGACTAATTATAATCTCACAATTAGTCCATCTTAATTTTAGATGATTGATTATTACTGAATGCTTTGCATTGATGAATGTCTCCGATTTTTGATTGTAATCTATGTGATGTGAATTACTTTGTGCTGAGCTGTGATATCTGTGATTTGTTTGTGTGAATGTGAAAACCCATTGGCCGTAAAACAGCATTTGAATTTCGATGCGACAGGGAGTCGGATTCCAATTGGTTATCCGAAACCCACATCGAACCATGAAAGTGAATATTTATGATTGATATATCCATGTGTTTTTTAAATTAAGCGCTCACTATTCGGTTTAGCCGGGGGAGGACTATGTGTCGTATAACCCACTCTGAATAGTGATACGACGAAATGGATAACATTTGAAGAGGGTGGTGAAGACCGGTTGTTTATGAGAACGATAGGATAACCTATCGAATATCTCTACACTGAGTTGCTCCGGTATAAAGATCTCCATATGTGATAGGGAGTGCGATTGGGATTGTGGATACCCGGATTGCAAGGGCTTTTTCCTTTATTGGACGAAGTGCCTTCGGTTCAGTTCGAACCCGGAACAGACTTGTACGGTTGTATGTCTAACATTACACTTTGAGATAAAAAACCGATCTCTATCAAATACATTTCTGTTTGATAGCGGAGAATTTATTCTCTTAGCTTAACACCCTTCTCTGAGACGTACGAGCTCAGAGGTTATGTAGTTGATGGTTATCGGTGATATACTACCAATTTGGTAGTGTGGCATGCTGAGTGCTGCTGTGTGTTGCTGATCATTTGTTGATCAAAGCATGGATTTTTTTGTAAAGCGTATCTTTGTGTATGAGACCTCGTCGGACCTCACACCCCGAAAATGGTCGAAACAGGAAAGATGCGGCAAGGTTACGAGGGTCGCGCCCTTTGGGATATGTCTATTTCCTTTTGGAAAAAGGTGGTATCATGGTATGGAGCCCAGATATTTAACCTATGTGGTTGCTGCAAATTCATTACTTTGTGGTTGTTGCTTTTTGGTTGAGAGCCCTCGGATAAAGGTCGCTAATGACCGGGGATGGCATACTCGTGTAGGAGTTACCTAATTATAGAGGTTACCTGGCCTTGTGTTGGCAGAGAGCTGGTTAAGTTCTTGAGACGTCCCTCCAGAGGCATACCCATGTGGCATAGGAAGTTTCTTGACCTGACCATTTGTTGGAAATCCAAATAAACCATACGAACGCTGTACGATTTTAGTTGTATAACCTGCTATTTACCTATGGTGGTGACCCACTATTTAGATGGTAGTTATAGTAGGCATAGTATGAAATGTCTATGCTAGCTAAGATTAGTATTATACTTTCGAAAATGTTTTCTACACTATGCACTGGTAATAATATCAAATGAAATTTTCTCGTATCAAGCATATTTGACTATCATAAGAAGAAATCTCCTCCAATTGTGCGATTGCATTGTGTGTGTGGAGGGAGGTATTATGGTAGTTTCATTTTCCAAAAGCATGAAATGGATTTCTTTTATAAACTTTTTTATATAAAAAACTATTTCTGTTTACTCATACCAGTCCCATGACTGACCCGAAGTTTATTGTTCCCTTCCTAAACTCTGGGTGCCCATAATTTGCACACGGGCAGCCTAGAAGTAGGTTATCCGTGTTTTGAAGCTAGCTTGGATAGTAGATTTGGATCTTTGAAGTCTTTTGGAGTTATCGGATTTTGGAAGCTTTGAAGTTGGAAGAAGGTGCTTAGTTTGGAATCTCGCTATTGCTTTATTTCTTTGAAGACTCTTTTGAAGCTGTGATAACTCTATTGTTCCGCTATAGAGTTATCATTTTGTTGTTGTATCTTATGTGTAGTACTCTAATGTTAGTGATAAATGTTGTAATTATATTGTTTCCGATGTTGTATCTGTGGTGTTGATTAATGAAATCAACTTTTGTTCCGCTGTTTATATTCATCTAATGTTGCTATAAGCTCCATCCGAACTGGAGTTCGACGTTTGAATCTCCGGCAGTCGAATACAAGTAAGGTATTTGATGTCGATTTTCGAACGCTAGATTTTGGGTAGTGACAGCTACCATTTCTCTTCGTTTCTAGAGATGCTTTTGTTTGAATAGAAAAGAATTGAAGAAGAGATGCACAAAGTAGCCCTTCAAATTTGGCAGTTGCATTTTTTAAAAGATTCCTGAAGCCAAATCCAGACGTCTGGATTATGATGACCAGATGTCTGGTCACGTGTTGTCTTGAAAAATTCTAGAGGCTCAGACCAGACATCTGGAGTAATAAACCAGACATCAGGTATATGTTGAATTCTATTCTATTTGAACGTATGTATATTTTTCTATATACAAAATCCAGGGAGATTTTTACATTTTTTGGGATTTGTATACAATGTTTAACTTTCCACTGCTGTGATCTATGCTCCATACTTTGATTTTTATCTTAGAGAATCTGCAAAGACTAAGATACGAGATATATGAATAATTATTATGATGTAGTTTGTTGTCATCAAAACTTGTAGATAGGAGTTCCTAACATTCTCCTCCTTTTTGATGATGACAAACCATGTATAATTTACTCCCCCTATACACATGTATATTATATGTTACCTCTCCCTATGTGTGTGTGCATATTATCTTCCCCTTTTGGCATTATCAAAAAGAAAATAGAGAAAACATATAATGAAATGTTAAACATAGAACTTGGAGTACATTATATCTAAATTAAGAGTACAAAAAGTGAGAAAATGCAAAAAACAAACATATAGTAGAAAAAATGGAAACTACTGGTAATAGTTAGTTGAGTCAGAGAAACTGCCGTAGGTATTGTTATTAGATTCCCAAAAAGCTGAAGGATCAGAAGTGTTCGCTGACCAATGACGTTCATCATTATACTCTTCATCCTCGTGAATAGATAATCCTTGAAAAGCCAATTATCCCTGCTGATGACGGGACGATCTTGCATATTAAATTCCTCACTTTCCTCTTCATCTATTTCCTATAATGGTTCATCTTCCATGGGTTCTTTTCCTCGCAATTGTGTTGAAGATCCTGGAATTGAAGTGACATATGGAGTAGGTGAAGGAGCTGATGGTGATGATGATGAAGACCGGGATGATGATAAACCACGAACTTTCCTCATTATTTTCCAAAGAGTGGATATAACTTTACCTAGTGTTTTCTCGATTTTACCCATTTGAGAAGATATGCTTGAGACAAATCTATCGAGACGAACAATTTTCTTTCCTAAGATTTGTTGATTATGAGATAAAAGTTGATTTCGAATGCATAAGTCACGATATGATTCTGTTGAAGTTGGCTCTCCTCGAGCTTCTAAAATTTCTGAGTCTAAATGATATTCGAAAGGATGTTGTTGGAAAACATATGGACATGGTGGCTGTGGATGGGGTTGTTGTTGCTCTGTGGAGGTTGCTGTTGATGTTGTTGTTATTGCTGCAGTGTCCATTGAGCAAATGATATTATCGGTGGCGGTTCATCCGATAAATGCATAAGTTTGAACTATTTGGACCCACTTTCTTTAATTTGTAGTTCTTCAAAATATGATAGATAAGAAGGATACCTTGTGATTTAAGAATCCACATTATATAAGGTGCATAAACAATTGTCTAACGCTTTTGAATCCGAAAATTTTAATTTCATCAAAAATAAATTGAGCCCAATTAACTTTAATACCTCCAAATATAGCATACATAGCTTTGTGATCAGTTTCATATATTTGCTCGTGATTTCCTTTTCTTGGTATTATAGTGTTAATAATCATACAATTTAATAATCTTGCCCTAGGTCGAAGGTTCTTTGTATTCCATTGTTCCATATGATCTTCCCAAAGGAGGTGAGTAACCTCATCACGGGGTAAAAAAAATTGTTCAGTATGTTTTTTAATTCGATGCCTGTGTAAGAGCAATGGAGAATTCGTCCAAACATACCAGGAGTAAGTTTGATGACTTTACCATATACACTAGTCCAAAGCCAATTTTCGTCATCTTCAGGGATCCAAATGGAAGAATTACATAGTTTTGAGTAAAAGAGAAAAATAGCGAGCTGATCTATTGTTACCTCATTTAGTCCTTGTTGAATCAGACAGTTAACCTCGACATCTTCACATAATGAATGCATTTCAAAGAGAGGAAATTGTAGTAGTTGGTAGAAGGGACCGATATTGATGACTTCCCTAATGCCAATGACGAACTCTTTTAAATTATCACCAAAAGTTACAGTGCCACCATCAATGTATTTTATATTTGACAGCATGTGAGCATTTCCAGTCATGTGCTTGGAGCATCCACTATCTAATATCCATTTCTCTTTATTTTTTTATTTGGATACCTCATTAGTATATGCCATGAAACATACATTTGCCTGCTCTGTATCACTTTCATTGTCACTATCAGATGAAGAGGAAGAATTAGGGTCATCTCATGTGACTTGAAATGCTTCTGTTTTTCTTAAATTTCTCAAAAAAAAAATCTCGTTGTTGAGTTTTGGGCAATCCTTCTTCATATGTCCGAACTGATCACATTCAAAGCACTTGATCGAAGTTTGAATTGATGAATTAGACTTTCCGCTGTTTTGAAATCTTATCATTTTCTTGAATTTCTTAAATTTTTTGTAGTTCTTGGCAATAAGTACAGTTTCATCTTCATCCAACTCAAAATCTTCATTGCTTGCTTGAAATGCAATGTTCTTATTGTCATGGTTTTGTTCCTTTCTGGCCTGCAAATTAGCTTCATACGAAATTAAATTTCCAATCAACTCTTCAACTTTAAGTACAAAAAGATCATTAGCTTCTTTGATAGCCAATACTTTTCTTTCCCACTCAATTGTTAAAGAGTTCAGAATTCGAGGTATAAATCAAAATCAGTAAATTTAACTCCTAGTGCCATAAGATCGTGTTGTATAGTTTGAAATCTTGAGTACATGTCAACCATTGACTCATTTTGTTTCATTTTGAAAGATGAAAATTGATTTTGTAAAATTGATATTTTTGTTTGTTTGACCTTAGTTGTACCTTCGTGTGTAACTTGTAAAGTACGCCGTATATCATAAGCATTAGTAGATAATATAACACGTGAAAATTCATTTATATCAAGAGAGCAAAATAGTAAATTCATAGCTTTTGCATTATTAGAAGCGGCAGTTTTTTGTGCATCTGTTCATGTGCTAATATTTGTTTCAGGTGCTACATACTTAATTTGAGTTGCTGACCATATTTCCAAACCATTTTTTACTTAAAAATTCTCATTCGGGTTGACCAATATGCATAATTAGATCCGGTGAATAGTAGAGGACGTGCAGTTGACTGACCTTCTTGAAAGATATTTGCCATATTAACAATTTTCAAACACATGTTACTGTGGTTTGAACTAAGCTTGCTCTGATACCAATTGAAAGTCTATGTGGATCGTATACTATGTACATGACAAGTAATTATTACATATACGATGAATTAAGATAATGAGGTAATAGTAAAATAAAAAGATCACACCAGAAATTTTATACTGGTTCGGACCTCCCATCCTATGTCCAGTCCCGAAGCTCCACTTCGGAATTTCACTAATCAATAACCCTCGCTTCGCCCGGAGGAATATGCTCGTTGCAATAGAAGTCTTTCGTCAAGAATGTGCTTTGATCAACACTGATATTGACAATACGTACAAGTCTTCCTATAATCTCCATTAGATATGTATCAGTATGAATTTGTGTATGCTTTGGAAATATGGAAGAAAATTGATCCAAAGTTAATGATCTTTGGTTGATATATTGATAGAAAATATGAGTAATCTTGAATTTAAATGCAAAGTAAATATAGAGAATAGAAATCAAAAAATTAGTTACTTTGATTGTAAAATCATGATGTACTTATAGTTGTGAAAAAGGTTGGTTTGAAGTGTTTCTACCATTTCTCTTCGTTTCTGGAGATGCTTCTATTTGAATAGAATAGAATTGAAGAAGAGATGCACAAGGTAGCCTTTCAGATTTCGACAGTTGCATTTTAAAAAAAATTCCCAGAGCCAAATCCAGACGTCCGGATTATGATGACCAGATGTCTAGTCATCTGTTGTTTGGAAAAATTCCAGAGGCTCAGACTAGACGTCTGGAGTAATAAACAAGACGTTTGGTATATGTTGAATTCTGTTCTATTTGAAAGTTTGTATATTTTTCTATATACAAAATCCAGGGAGATTTTTACATTCTATTTCTAGGATTCGCATGCAATGTTTAACTTTCTACTGCTGTGATCTATATTCCATACTTTGATTTGTATTCTTGAGAATCTGCAAAAAACTAAGATACGAGATATATGAATAATAATTATGATGTGATTTGTCGTCATCAAAACTTGTAGATAGGAGTTCCTAACATTGTTGGGCAGAAAGTTAGCATAACTTTCTCTTGCTAGCCGACTTAGATTAATTGAATTTACTATCACATGTCTACAAGTATTTCATGTGATGCTCAATATAATTATGGATCTGTATTGCTCATTGCATGGAGCATGGGATAGCACACATAAAAATATTTATCATATAATGCAGATGCCATATAAGGCACAAATCCCACTCATCTTTACTAACTATTTTCGTTTGAGATTTTATTTTTTCGTTCTTTTTGTCATAATGACAGAGACAAAGGAGTTAATATCAACACATAATTTTGTTTTGAAATTTTATTGCCCAATTATAAATGATAAAAATATTGAATACAAATCTCAACTCCCTATTTCATAATTGAATTGTAAAGTTGGTCTCATAGTGACTAATTGTATGAATATGGTCCCTGCCTCTTTAACATCACACCTGACAATTATTAGCATTCACTAACTCATTTATTTTCAAACTTTAAAATGTTACGACTTTTTGTAGATTAATCAGATTTAAGAATCGTTTTTACTATTAAATCGAAAATTTAATAAACTTTCCGATGATATCCATTGTGACATCTAAAAATAAAATTTTAAAAATAATAATTTTTATAGTAGTTTTTAACTGCATTTTAGTAATGCGGTTATAACCTATAGCTATTAAGTGCATTTTTAACTGCGTATGTGATATGTAGTTAAAAAATGCACTAATAATGTAATTTTTAACTGCATATATGAAGTGCAATTCAAACTGCACTTAAATGCTGCAGTTTTTATTGCATTTCATATGTGCAGTTAAAAACTACAGCTGCACTTTAATGCCGTAGTTTTTAACATCAGTTTTTAACATTTCACACGTGCAGTTAAAAAATACACTCAAATGCTAGTGTTTTTAATTTCCTATGTGAAATGTAGTTAAAAATTGAATTACTGTAGTGTAAATTTTAACTGCATTTCACGAATGTAGTTACAAACTACATTATAGTAATGTAAATTTTCTAAGATTAGAATTTTAAATAAATAAGCATTTAAATTTTGATTGTTATATATTCATAATGCATATCATTGGAAATATAATAAAATTTGTGATTTAACGACGAAAACGGTTTGTTAATCCGATGTTTCTACAAAAAGGTAGTTCGTTTTAAAAATTGATAATTAGTGGGTGTGGACTTCAAATAAGAGTGTAAGAATGGCAGCCACGTGTAAAGAAATGCATGCGTAGGGAAGTAATTTACATAAATTATTTTGAAGATATTAAATATAAATATAGTCTAGATTTAAAAACTATATCAAGTTTGACTTGATAATTAAAATTTAAAACTTGCTCTTAAATAAATATCTAGTTTGACTAACTAATCGAAAATCAAATTTTCAAATAAATATCCAGTTTGACTTAGTAATTGAAAATCAAATTAAAAATCAAATATAAAAATAAATATCTATTCTAATTTAATTATTAAAATTCAAATTTAAAACATAAAATCTTAAGTTTAACTTTTATTACTTTATAAGATAATATAAAATAAAAAATATTATGCCAAAAATAAATTTATAATTATTAAATAATATATGTATTAATTTTGAACATTCAATATAACAAAATTTTACAAAATTTAAATATATATATATATGAGTGGAATTTTTTATTTTAAACATGTTGAAATTATTTTTATTATATATATACAAAGATTTGCGAAATTAATCGTTATTATTTATAAAATATTTAAGTATATTATATATATATATATATTTCATTAGTAAAATGATTGCTATTATTTTAATTAAAATTGTCGAAGTAAAATAAATAGTTATATATCAATATGCATATATTATTTTATTTTAACTTTTATATATTAATGAATAAATTAATTAGCACTGTTTTTAGTTCATTTTAAAAGTTGTATTTTCTAAAAAATTCTTTATATGTATTAAAAAACTATTGCTGAAGATATCTTTATATATATTATATATTTATTTTTGATTTATATACATAAAAATTAATCATCAAGCAACGAAACAGCATATGAATAAATATTGCATCAACAAATATACAAGTGGTGATATATAAGCATAACACTATAATGAATATATGTATGATATATAAAAGTAAATAAAGGATATACCTAAGGAAAAGTTGCCTGTAATTCACACGTTATTCTTGTCAATGTAATGACCCATATTTTTGGGTCATTGAATTTGAATATTTAATTTATTTAAATATTTGGATCTGAATTAAATTATAATAAAATATACGTTTTAAATTTAGACTTGATTTTGGTGATGCCATTTTAATTTATAGAATTTTTTCAAAATTTTTAACTTGGAAAATAAAAATATTTTCGTTTGACGCATTTTGTGGCAAACGTTGATACTATTGAAACTCAACAGAATAAGTTAACTTATCTATTTTATTGTTGTTTTATGATTGTTTAACGTTGTTGTGTGCAATCGTATTTTCATTTCTGACGTTCGCAGCTCGTACGCGAATGTGTTATAGTGTGGCGGTGTACCGTAAATTTTTTAAAAGACATAATAATTAAACAACATGTCACATTAGGTGCGCGCACACCATTCTTTCTATACCTTTCATATCTTATTATGTATTTGCGTTTGACTTTGTTTAAAAAGCATTTAATGTTAGTCCTTTTTTTCCATAAGCATGAAGTATTCCCTTATACATACAACATCACATGCACGTTTCAAAGGCAGAGAACACATTTTTCAAAAGAATGAAACAAAATTTATATACACTCACGTCATCATATATTTGCAATATTTTTTCCATATCTTGTCTTGTGAATGCTCTGTTCCATTTGCATTAAATGTTTTGTACTTTGTTTTCTTAGCCATTAAGAGATCGCCGCCTATATATATACACATACATTCATAGATAGAGACAGAGATACGCTCACACATGAACACCATAAGTATTTTACACGTTCATTTTCTTTGCAAAAAAATTCTAGGAGGTTTGTGTTGAATGGCTGTGGTTGAGTGGCATTAGATATGCATGGGAGAAAAATGAAGGTCACGCATGAAGAATGAAAGTAAGATGGAGTTCATGTTGAAATAAAGGGAAGTCCCTATCTTATAAAATTAATAAATTGTTAACAAACTTTGAAAATAAATTTCTTATCATTGTAAATTAATTAAAATGAGCACATTTCATTTATAAAACCATATAAATTAATATTAACAATTATTTACACTAAGCGATATCGATTTTTCCTTATATTCTCAAATCAAATGTATATCTTTATAAAACTATTATAAATGATTTATTATCACTTTATAACTATTCAAAATGAATTATCATCATTTAAAATAATTATTTGAATAATTAAAATAAATATTAAATCATTAAATCTCAATTTAAATTAAATAAATCAATTATCCTATTTAAGGGAATTATTAACAATGTCAAAAACACAATTTATTTTCAAAAACAAATCGATTGATTTTATTTCATATTCTTGTTTAATTATAAAAATAAGTGTATGAATCTAGCTCCGTGTAGACATTTTACGATTATAGATCAGGTTATCGATAAAACAATTTTCAGCCATTTTGTTGATTTAGATTTCAGTGGAAATATTTTATAATTACCTATTCAAAATAAAATTACTATTACTTATTCAGCCATTTTTATAATTATGATTTAAATAGGGACTTAACTTATAAATAATTATTTTTAAAAAGGTTTTTTGTAAATTTTAAATCCTTTGGTTTCCAAAAGTAAAATTGTTTAAAGGTATTTCTTTTCAAAGATGGATTTGAATACAAGTGATTCAACCCTTAAGAATTCATATAACTGTGAATGAGCTATAATGCAGATTTTTGGATTATTTAGACATGTGATAGCAGAATAAATCCCCATTCTGCTATATAATGTTTATTTTCTTGTTTGTTTGTATGGACATGTGTTAGCAGAATAAATCCTCGTTATGTTATAAATTTTTTGTTTGCTTGTTTGTTTGTGTGGACATGTGTTAGCAGAATAAATCCTCATTCTACTATGAATTAGTTGAATGTTTTGGACATCTATTTAGCAAGACAAATCACCATCCTGCTATTATGTTATTTGGATATGTATATGCTAGTTAGTTCATATTGACATGTTATTTCCTGATTTGGATATGAGTGTATTTACATATATGTTGATCTATGTAAATAACTATTGAGTGAATTGAAATGGAAATTGAATGATAACTTAAAGTAGTACCATTAGGATTGCTAAGCTTCTTTTTGAATTTACTGAAGTATGTTTTTGAATTAACTTTAATTCTTTAATCAATTTGGATTTAAAGGTTATAAATGATTTTTAAATTTTATTATTATTTTATAAAGTTACTTTTCAATAATATCTTGTTTTTTAAAAGGGGTTTATTAAATAAAAGGTTTTACCTAAAGTGATTTACAAATGATATCTTGAAAATGATATTTCATAAAGGAGATTCTATAAATGAATTATAAAGGTGGATTTTTAAATAGTTTGAAAAATAGAAAGATATTTTATAAACCAATTTAGATATTTTTTGAAAGAAGTATTAAATCTAGTTTGAAACTTTTAAGTGGTCTGAAATGTGAAGGGAACTTATAAAAAGAGTTTTTATAATGGATATGTAAATGTGTTTTATAGGAGGTGATGTTTTTTGAAAGGGAATTATTTGGCCCTTTAATATGGAATTTTAAGGAAAGGGAATTTCGAAAATGTTTTGGTTTACACTTATACCTTTTTTTCGAGTATAAAGGAATGTTAAGGGTTTGGGAAAGTGTTTTGAAAGGATCTTTTGATCAAGTTTATAAGTGATTTTATTAATTAAAGATTAATTAATAAAGGCTTGGTACATCCCATATGGAGTTGAATCAACATTGAATGATTGTTTATTTGATAGTTATATAACCGACTGTCAAAATCTGGACCTAAGCGCAACTTTGAAAATATTAAGGAGAAACACGTGAGTTATATGGCACAATCATAGCCAATGATGTTGTACTATGTGTATAAAATTCATTTCGTTCTTCTAGGATAAATGATAAGGAAATCCATTCACAAATGGTTAGGAGGCGAACTCTGCTCTTATCTTTTGTCGGCTTATATCCTAAAGAACTAGGGTTGAGTTTACCAAAATTTATCGAAAGTTGTTTCAAAGAGACCGGGTTCGGATATGTTACCCGAAAACTACTTCGATCAGACTCGAGAATTTCGAACCGAAGACATCTTCAAGAGCATGGAATCGAAGATGGAGTTTTGAAGTGCAAAGGCTATTTGCTACTAATCCTGAGGGTGATTCCAAAATGGATGTAGTAAGTAGTGCCTTCGGTTTCGTTCAGTCCCAGAACGAACTTGTATGGATGGATGTAAGCATTGCGATGACGCCTAGATGGTAGTGTAGAATTCCAAGTGAGTTTGCAAATAAAAGGTTAAAAACATGACCTCATAAGCTTCACAAATTGGAAAAATGGCAAAAACAAGGTATGAAGCAGAGCCATGTGGTTAGCTACCATTAGGAGCCATCATCCCATTCTAGATTGTCCCAATTCAGAGTTGGTTTGCACGTAGACACCATGGTAGTATAAGGCTTGGTGTCAAAAAGGGGTGAGGTAACCTGGTATGACATGTTAAAGGGGCGGACAGTTTTGTGTTGGCATCGGTGCATTTTCTAGGGATGTACCATCGGAAGGTAGTCCCTTACCATGCCATAGTATGGAATCCAATCTTCAATACGTTCCTTTATAGTTTTCATTGTAGAGCCTAGTATGCTGGAATCTAATAATAGTAACAATTTTGGCTATTTTCGTATATTTATTTTGAACGCTTGGACATTATTATAATATCACTGGATTTTCAATAAAAAGTGTTTTGTTATCGTATGGTGAAAACTCATCCATGTTTATGTACGTTGTGGTCTTACGAGATACCTCTGATTTTAAAAGAGTTTTAACATAATAATTCAGTTGCTTGCGTTTATTTACACCAGACCAATGTCTGATCCAGAGTTTTATTTTCTTTTCCTAAAACTCTTGGGTGCTCAAATTTTTATGGGCAACCAAGTAGTTTAGGTTTTCCCACGTATGTATTTTGGAGAAACTTGGAGCAAGAGGATTCAACGATAGTTAGTTATTATCTTATTTCTGCTGTATTATATGTATCTTATATCAATTAGGCAGGGACAGGCTGTTACAACTGTCCTATGATAGAATTTGTATTAGTATGACTCTGATGTATCATTTTTGAAATGACTTTGTAAAGTATAATGTTTATTAATATATGTTATTCCGTTGCGTTATGAGATTCTGTGAATGTTTAGTTTCTTCTATCTTCTATCTCCTTTATTTCCCCAAACAATCTGTCTTTCCAGCACTTAGTTATTCAGCACGTGAATACTGTGGATGTATTAGTTTTGACTACTCGGTTTTAAAGGTGGGTCGTTACATTTGGTATCATGTGGAAAAAAAGTAAACCAAATGGTTTCGATGAGCTAATACTTGCTCATTCCGGGCTATATTCTGATACCATATAGACAAGATAAATATATAAAACATCCCAAAGTGCTCTAATACCAAATGTAAAGACCTGCCTTTTCGAAACCGAGAAGTCGACACTAATACATCTAAGGTATTCATGTGCCAAACAACTAAATGTCGAAAAGACAGATTTTCAAGGGAAAGAAAGGAGATAGAAGATAGAAGAAACTAAAAAATCACAAAATCTCACAACGCAATGGAATAACACATATTAATCAACATAAAACCTTACAAAGCCATTTCAAAAATGATACATTAGAGTCATACTAATAAAATTCTACCCTAGGACATTTATAGCAGCATGTCCATACTCAACTGATATAAGATACATATAATACAATAGAAATAAGATAATAACTAGCTATCGATGAAGCCTCCTGCTCCAAGCTCCTCCAAAATGCATCCATGGGAAAACCAAAACTACTTGGCTGCCCATAAAAATTTGAGAATCCAAGAGTTTTAGATAAGAAAATAAAACTCTGGGTTAGACATGGGTCTGGTGTGAGTAAACTCAAACAACAGAATTATTATATTTAAAACCCTTTTAAAATCAAAAGTATCTCGTAAGACCACGCCGCATATAAACACGGATGGATTTTTACCTTACAATAACCAATATACTCTTTATAGAAAATCCAATGATATTATAATAATTTCTAAGCGTTCAAAATGAATATATGAAAATAGACGATAATATTACCATTATTAAATTCCAGCTTACTACGTTCTACAATCAAAACGGTAAAGGCACGTATTGGAGACTGGATTCCATACTATGACAAGGCACCGGGATACCACCTATCATGTTACACGTCTAGAAAATGTACCGAGGACCTTGTCGAACTCCCCTGCCAACACAAGACCATCCTACCCTTGACTAGATAACACCGAATATGTCATCGCCCCGGTTGCTTTGCAACCCTTTTTATTTGAGATCTCATGCACAACTAATCCATATATATTTAGATGTATTTAGAAAAGTGATGACACACCCTAATTGGAGTGACCCTCTTAGCCTTGCTGTATCTCCCCTGATTTTAGTCATTTGCGGTTGATGATGTTTGAGGCTACATTTACCTTTTGAATAGCAATCCCACTTAGAAGGCTAACACTGCCTTCCAGGTAGTAATGCAGTGCCAACATTCATCCATACAATTTATCCAGGATAAGGACAAACCCAAGGCACTACTTCTACGACATCAATTTTGGAATCACCCTCAAGACTAGTAGCAACCAACCCTTTCACTTCAATACTCCGTCTCCGATTCCATATTCTTCAAGATATCTTCAGTTCAAAAAGCTATAGTTGGATCGAAGTGGTTTTCAGATAACATATCCGATCCTGGTCTCTTTGAAACAACTTTCGATTATTTCTGGTAAACTCAACACTAGTTCTTTATAAAATAAACAGACAAAGATAAGAACAGAGTTCACCTTGTAATCCTTAATGGATGGATTTTCTTATCATTCATCCTAGAAGAACGAAACAAGGTTTATATGCACAGTACAATATCAGTAGGGATGATTATGCCATATAACTCACATGTTTCTCCTAGTTATTTCCAAAGTTACGTTTAGCTCTAGATCTGATAGTCGTTATTTAACTATCTAGTATACAAACATTCAAACATTGATTTGATTCATATGGGATCCATTAAGACTTTATTAACTAATCTTTAATTAAATAAAACACTTTGCAAAACTTGATTGAAGGATCTTTCTAAACACTATTCCCAAATAATTTACATTCCTTTTATAGTGGAAAATAATATAAGCATTTAAAATAAAACATTTGGAAAATTCTCTTTTTTCAAATTCCATATTGAATGGCCAAGAAATTCCCTTGTCAAAACATCACTTACTATTAAACCCATTCACTTTATAAAACTCGTTCACTTATCCATTATAAAAATTCTATTTATAAGTTCACTTTATATTTCAAACCTCCTTATATGTCTTCAAACTAGATTTAAACTTCTTCTTAAAATCTCTAAAATGATTTATAAAATCCCTTTCCATATACAAAACTCTTTATAAAATTTTCTTTTTAAAATATCTTTGACATTACAAAATATCATTTACAAAATCTCATTTTAAATCACTTTAAATAAACCCTTTTATTTAGTAAAAGCCTTTTTGTTAAACAAGGTATTAGTTATGAATACCGTTATAAAATAATTATATAACGTGAAAACCATTAATAAACTTTAAAACCACAAATTGATAAAAGAGTTGAAGTTAATTCAAAATCATACTTCATTAATTCAAAAGGAGGCTTAGCAATCCCAATGGCACTAATTTAAGTTACCATTTAATTTCAATTTCAATTTTAAGTCATTCAACAATTTATATACATAATTCAACATATATGTAAATATACTTCATATCCAAATTGGGAAATAACATGTCAGTACAAACTAACCGGTATAAATATGTCCAAATAACATAATAGCAAGATGGTGATTTATCCTGCTAAATAGATGTCCAAACAACCAAACAATTTACCTATAGCACAACGATGATTTATTCTGCCAATACATATGTCCATACAAACAAATAACCAATCTATAACAGAACGGGGATTTATTCTGGTAATCTATGTCCACAACAATCAACTCACTTTCGTTATAGCAGAACGGAGATTTATTCTGTTAACACATATCCACATAATCAAACTATTTACATAACTCTTTCACAATTGTTTGTCAACTTAATGGTATCAACATTTGAATCCCTTGTGTTCAATACCATCTTTGAAAAAGAAGTACCTTTAAAACAATTTGATTCTTGGAAAACACAGATTTAAAACTTAAGACACCATTTAAAATGAATAATTACAAGATAAACTCTTATTATTTAGTAATTAATCTTTATTAAATTTGAAATTAATTTAATTATACACTAATAATTAATTAAACCTTTAACAAAAATAATTTATTTATAAATTAAACCATTAATTGGACCTTTATTAATTTATTAAATAATAAGTTAAAACCTTTATTAATAATTAACTATTAATTAATCTAAAATTAATTAAATAATATTTTAATTAAAACTTAAATAATAAATTAAACCTTAAATAAATAATTTATTTTAAATTAAAATCTTAATTAATTAAAAATAATTTTAAATAATTGGTTTATTTAAATAGCTAAACTCATACTTAATTTATAATTAATTAAAAATAAACCATATACTTAAATTGTATTAAAAATTATTCTTACTTAATTAATAATTCATTAAAATTAATCTTATCCTTAAAAGATAATTAATAACTAATCTTTACTTAATTATAATTGATAAACTCTATTTAGTCTTAATTTATATTAATTATTTAAACTTAGTTAATAAAAATTTAATAATTTAAAAAGTTAATTAACTTTATAAAATATCATTATTAAGTTTATATAACAATTTCCAAAAACTTTAAGTTTACAAAACCAAATTTTGCAAAAATTGGATTTTTAAGCGAAATTGCATCCATAGCGACTATCGCTCCGAATACCATAACTAGCAATTTTCAAACTTATTTAACATCTCAAATATCCTTTAAAACTCTTACCTTTACTTTGAATTACTTTACCAACCTATCATAAAGTTTTTGGAGCAAAATTAAAGTTAGAAAACATAATAAAACCTTTTGTTAAAACAAGGCGACTAAAACAAGTTTGAACCCAAGGGATCTCCATGTCACTTAATAGGTTCAAGTGTTAATTTTTGAGCATACATCACATACACATGTCTAACCATCCATAAACATATCACTATCATAGCACAACCAAATATCACATCTTTATAACCAAACACAACACTTAAGCCTTCGATTCACAAGTCAAAATCTAAACCACAACTAGCAAATATACATATATTCAAACCACATAGTAATCCAATCAAATAATCAACTTATTTTACACCAATTAGTCAATATATATAAAGGTAAAAAATTTCCAAAAAGTAAGAAGTTTACTCAACGAAATCTTTTGAAAACTTGAAACATTTTGGAATTCGAAAAGCTTGGAAAATCACAAAATCTATTCGAAAATAGGTTAACTCCCATTGCTTTTTGGTCATGTAATTCTTAGATTTCGTGTGACGACCCTCCATTTGGACCCTTAAAAATTGACATAAGTGCACTCGTTATATAAAATGCCGAACGATTGAGTGCCAGAAAGACAGATTGTTGAAGGAAGAAAGTAGGTAGAAGAAAGAAGAAAACTCAAATTAATAGAATCTTATAGCGGGCTGAATAACATATAATATAAATAGTTCTTTACACAAATCAAAACTATAATGTATATATCTCACATCAGAATACTTAATTCAATAATTACCAGCCTAGGCAGTTATAATAAATTGCCCTCGTAATTGCTGGTAATTTCAACAAACACTGTAGCGGAATAAAATCAAATACGAGTCATACGTCTTCGCCATCTAGCTCGTCTCTTGAGATCCGTAACATCCTAACCTGTATCTGTAATACTCGGTTTGACCCAAGAATTATAATAAAATAACACAAAACCAGCTTGAGAAAACACACTCAATTTGAATTATTTAAGTTTTCAAAATCTTTTGAAATCAAAGGTATCTCGTAAGACCACGCCACAAATAAACACGACGGGTTTTACCTCAGATAACTAAAAACATTTCATATCAAAATCCTATGGTATTATAATAGTGTCTAAATACAAATACTTATTCAAATAGTTGAAATTCTTGCATCTCATGTTTCAGCATAGTTGGGCACAATCAAAACTATACGGCGCTTATTGGAGAATGGATTCCATACCAATGACCAGGTACTGGGGTATCATCTTTCACAGTACACGTATAGAAACAGTGTACTTAGGACCACGCCGGATCCCCTGCTACACTAGACCGAACAATTCCTAACCAAGACAGACTGAATATGCTATCACCCCGGGTGTTCCCACCCTTTTCGAGCTCCTTCAATGTATCATAGCAATAATATCCGTGGGTATCCATAAAGGTGATAAACATACCCTCATTGGGCACTACCCACTTAGCCTTGCTACATCTTCCATGCTTTTTAGTCACTCCCGGTTGATGAGGCTAGAGGCTGCGATTACCTTTTCAAGGAAATTTCACTTATAATGCTCATTGCCCTCCAATGACAATGTACTGATAGCATTCATCCATACAACTCCGTTCTAGGTCCGAATGGAACCAAAGGCACTATTCCTACTGCATCCAATTTGGAATCACCCTAAGGATTAGTAGCGATTAGCCCTTGTAATTCGCTGCTCCATCTTCGACTCCTTGCTCTTGTTTTCACATCGAAAACGTACTCGTTGGATCGAAGTGGTTTTTGGATAAATTACCTGATCCTGGTCTCTTTGAAACAATGTTAGCTATTTTCGGTAAAATCAACCCTGTTCTTTAGGAAATAAACAGACGAAGTAAGATTGGAGGTCACCTCCTAACCGTTAGTGGACGGATTTCCTTATCAACGTCCTAGTAGAACAAAACGAGTTTACTTGTACAGTATAACAACTCGAACGGTAACTATACCATATAATTCCCGTACTACTTCTACATATTCCCAAATTTATATTTATGTCCAGATTTGATAGTCGGTTGTTTAACTATCAACAAACAATCATTCAACCAAATATTTCATTTTCCACTGTAAAACTCCAAGTCGTATTTAATTTAAATTACAAATAAGTTAAATCCTTTATCCAAAAGTATGTACTTATCTCATCGAACTCAATATATTCACAAATTATCCGTTTCAAACATATTTGAAAACCCTTTTAAAATAATATGGAAAGTACCACTGGGGTATCAAACCATGGATTCACAACTCGATGGTTCTCTATCCCAGAGAAATCCAAAACTTAACTGCAAGAACTCACTGCCTCCAATTACGCCATGGGAGTATACCATTACTTCTCGGAATTTTTTTTTAAAATTATCTCAAAATAATGCTTATAAGCTCTAAAATAAATTATCAAGTTTAATCTAGGCAAATATACTTAAATAAAAGTTATTGTGCAAAGCCATATTAATATTTAATAATTTATCCTTTAAAACAACAATGCTGACTAATTCTTAAATAATAATAAATCTTTAACAATCATTATGAGGCTACTAATGAATAATTAAATATAATTTAAACAATTTAAAATACTTAAATAACTAATTTCCAGAATATCATTAACACTTTTAAAGCTACATAGTTAATAACTACAAATCCTCTTTTTAAAACAAGCCCAATTTCTCGATTTTAATTTCATTCCATAAATTTGGAAATCTTACTTGAGTTCCAGTATAAGCATTTTATACTTATTTCCAAATTTCAGTTCTATCCTTCCAATCTATTAAAAATCTCAATTTTAAAACCTTTCACATTTAGACAAGTACCACCTAAGGATTTTTTTTAAAAAAATCCTTCGATATATTTTATCCCAAAATCCTTGTTCACAATATCCCGAAATAGTTCAATACAATTTCAAAACCTTTTATTTTACCCTATTAATTTTTCCATACTCTATATAAATATTTTACTTCAAAATTCTTATTTACAATTATTTACCAATTCAAAACCATATTTTATTGGTATTTCAAAATAACAAAATCCAGGCTAAAACTGACATAGCATTCAATTAATTTAAATCACACAATAAACTATCACAGATTGTCCCAACAAAACATATATCACCATATATGAGATTAAATTTAACGTTTTTGAGGAATCCAGTTAGATCCCTCCAACCGGTTTTCCCTGCATCTACAGATGTTAATGCAACATAAGAATACCAATTCCGCTTCGAAGCAGAATATCGCGATATATAGGGTCATCCACTATTATACAGTATGCATAGGGTCTCATCCGATATATATATAGGAATATCAATGACTCCAATATATATATATACACACACACACACACTACTATATATAATATCACATTCAACTGATAAAAATGTATCAATTCAACTAATCGATCATTAATTAATTTTAACTATTTAAAATTAATACCAGCAGTCTAAAATTGAGTGAGATTAACTCACCTTGAGTTTCAACTCGTCAAACGTTCAAATTTAAATTAAATCGAAAACGTTCGATTTAACCTAAAATTTTAACTTGCTCCAAACATATCTAGATCGATTACAGGACTTAGTGCTCGTTGCTAAAATTCCGTCGCCGCTTGTTTCATCCGATTTCGACCTCGTATGAAAAAGATACAAATTTTTAAAGATTACATAAGCTTTTAAATATAAATTATATAAGTAAATTTTCTTTTTTTATTTTATTTTTTAATATAATCTAGATACGCCTTTGATTCTAGCAACAAGAAATTAAGGCCGCACCTTCTTTTCCCTCTTCCTTCTCACGTACACTAGGCCGATATCACTTTCGAACCCATCACCGTCTTTGCGTACTCCATCGCCGCACCTTCCCTGTTCGTCGAGACGACGATCCAATGCCACCACGATGAAGAGCATCAAAACCCTCACCTTTAGCCGGAGTATGGTCAAGCTCGGTCGCCTCTAGCCTCCAGAAACCATGCTCGAATGTGCAACCTTCAACTCAAATTTGTGGTCAATCCGAAGCCCTATTTTCGATCATACCCGCTGAATCGGTAGAGCTTGAGATGCGTTATGTTTTCATATTTGGAAGGTTTGGATAATATGCCATCGATCGAGAAAAATTAGGGAAGAAAGCACGAAATGTTTAGTTCATTGAAATGATAACGGCGGTAACCGTGTGAAATAAAGCTAGGGTTTACTGTGCTAGGATATATATATACATATATTTACTATTTTAATATTATTTTTCACAATTTACATACTTTTTCGGATGCTCTAATGGAGACGTGCTGCCTGGCATTTGCAATGTTTTACCCCTATTTCGAACACAATGGAATTAGTTTTGGGACCTAATTCGAGCGTATGTGGACGATAGCTTTTTGAATCGAATTAAAATATTAAATTTTTGATTTTTGTTTCAACGCGTTTCTATCTCGTACGACCAAATAGTAACTCCAAACGCTATGAAATTTAAAATCTGATAATAATAAACTATTATGGATCCAATCGAACTGGTTTTTTCGAATTCTTAGTTTTTTCCATGGAAGGAAATTTTAACTCGTCGATTAAATCGAGCGATTTCCAAAATCGACAAAATTGCTTGAAATCTCAATTTTTAAAATTTTACTAACTCAATTATAATTCAAATAGAATTCATATTTATATTAGAAATCATTTTGATTTATATTAAATCAAATTTCCATTATTTACACTATTACCATATACTACATTTCCATTATTAGATTAATATATAAATTTCAAACTTTAAATTTATCGGCATTTAATCCCATTAAAAGTCTATTACCATCATTCTAATTCAAATAGAGTTTAAAACAATTTAGAAATCGTTCCTATTCACTTCTAACTCCAAACTACCATATACTGAATCCGTTAATCGCTATATTTGATATTTTGTACTATTTCACCGATTCTTCCATATTCAAAATCAATTAATGATTCAAGTTCAACATTTAAAAATAAATTAAATGTTCAAAACTAAACGACCAAAATTTCGGGTCGTTACATTTTGAAAAAGTGGTTAAAAGGAATGTTTTAGAAAATACTTTCCTCTACAATTTAAAAAAAGAAACACCCAATTTTAGTTATATTTTAGGAAGATATGGTGGAAATAAGAAGGACCATTTTCGGACTTGGATCTCTGAGTCCAAAAACACTTTGCAAATAAACGAGATTTTGACATAACTGGACCCAAAATTTGAAAAAGCTATCTACATAAAAGTTGTAGCCACTGAAATTTTACATGGTTTGAAAAAAATAAAATCTTGATTTAGAGCAATTTAGAAGAAGTTCTAGTTGGGTGAATTTGGGATAAAAATGGAGAAAGTGTAGCTTAAAACAAGTGGTTTAAAACCAAGTTTTTAAAGTAAGAATTTGATTTTTAAAACTTTAAATCCTAAAAACTAAATAGAGAAGCCATGGAAGTTTGTTATCTTAGGAAGGTTTTTCAAATGGAAAAGAGAATGAGAAAGTGAAATAATAATTAGAAAAATTAGTTTATATATTATGTTAACATGTTCAATTACCAAACTAACCCTCGTCCTTTACCCTCCATACATATACTTCCACATCGCCATTCTTCCCTCCTTCCATGAAATAATGAAATTCTTGTCCCCCCTTTAATACTTTAAGACAGCATGCATTTGTGCATGTGTACCATTTTTAGACATGTTTAAACCTGTCCTCGTATGATGTGACACTTACTTTTTACTTTATTTTATTTTAAACTTTATACATCCAAGTATATATACATACATTATACAAGCTTAAGTTATTTAAAAATGTATATGTTTGATTAATACGAAGAGTTTAAACATTTTCGATATCTTTCATCCGAAGAAATTTCAAAAATTCGAAACACAAATTCTTGTCACATTTTCTATTTTTCATCAGACTGTATATATTTATAAAAAAAATTAAAAAATATTTCACCATCATTATTTATCATTTAAAAGATTTTAATTTTCACTATAAAACATATGTATTGAATATTTAAAATTAATCGAATATTCACAAATCAAAGGAGTGAAATTTTGGGCCGTTACACTCTCACCCCTTTTAAAAGAATTTCATCCCCAAAATTATACCTCAACCTATCCTAGAAAACAGTTAACATGATACATCAATTCATATGATGTACATAGATCATTCTTATATAAAAGTATGATTTGATCACTATCCGAATACATACTTAACTTTTGAATTAGTATCGCCCACTCGATTCTCTAGTGCGGACTACGATCAGGTTCCTTAATCAGGAACCTTTGTTCTCCTTACATAGTCATATAATATGATAGAAAACTTTGATTCTATACCAATAATCCTTATCAAGTACTCGCCATCAAAAATCGAGTAATAGATCCTTATTTGGAATGACATGAAACTCCTCAAAGTCGTGTACTCGAATCTTAGATCATAACTATATGAAACGAGAAATGATCTACGTCCAACCTACGTACTTATTTAAATGGTTCCCCTAATTCTAATTTTATTTCCACTAAATTATTTATGAAAACATCTCATAAAACTAAAATTAGGTTCACTTGGATACTACTCCCCTACATCCTAAGAGTACACACCTCTATTTGATTTAACTATTCCATTTTCATTTATCTCCCTAAGAAAACTCAAGAGCCAAATACCCTATCTTATTTTTATAACTTTTTGAAATAAAACCTTTATATATATTAATCATAGAATATATACACATCCATATAGCTCGAGCAACTCCAAAACTATACTAAGGAATTGGGTACTACCAAATAGTATCATATATATCTCCCTTACCAAAAAAGGGTAATACTCAAGAGAAGAGCTTACCATTGAACACATCCCATCCATAATTTTAAGTTATTTTTGAGCCAATTGAACTGGTAAACTTAAAAATATCTCTCTTATTTCAAAATCCAATTTTTTTGAAAAAATACTTTACATTTTCCAACAAATCATTTATCACCAACTCGCTTTGGTTTTCATTCGGGGTTTGAAATTTTTTCGATCGTACAATGATTAAGAGAAGAATTTACTAAGTACCCCATAGCGTTTGCCAAGGCAACATCTAATCGACAATTAGAAGATTATTCAGATCATCACAAAATAATCAAGACTCATTCTACCAAACTAATCCAAAGAAAACACTTTTACTTAACCTTTTCATTCCCAAAATCTTATACTTGAACCAAAAATATTTTCAAATAATACTATTATTATTTTTCCAATCCTTGAAATACATTTTTCAAAAATCCCGGGATTTTAGTCCTCAAGTTTCAACTAAATTCTTTTTTATTAAAAGACACCTTCTTATAAATTCATTTTATAAGATCAACTTTTATAAAAAAATTCCAAATATTTATTTCAAATATTCTAGCTTTTAAATAAACATCTTATATTAAATTAATTCTTACCCCAACATTTACATCGAACACCTTATAGTCAAATTGTGAAACTTAATTCACAAGGTATTCGTATGATACCTTACACCTTTAGGCACCCCCGAAAATCAAACATGGCTAGAAGCACGGGTGGTCTGGTGAAATAAAATTCCACAACATAGAATAGAGAATAAGAAAACGGCATAAAATTATTAAAATATTACAGCGGAAGAAAACGTTCACTTATTATAAATTAATAGTAAAATAGCTTCATTAAAAACAACATTATCCCAAATTTATTTCTGAAACCAAAAGTACCAAGTAGTCTCCACCGAAACATAAAATATAACAAAGTTCACAATATAGGCCCCTATATATAGAGTAAAATACGGAAAAGAGAAACGAAGTACATGAGGCAAAAGAAACAAAAGCCAAAGTTAAAAACTGCTTCAATGACCCTCCAAGCTGCAAAGAACTACAACCTAGACCTGCACTCCTATGATTTTGGGAAAATAGAAAAAATAGAAATGGGTTGGACATAAAGTCTGGTGAATGAGAAATAAAAAGAAGCAGAAAGAATAAAATAGTTTAATTTTAGATCTTTCCCGGATATCGCAGAGGGTGAATAATATATTAAAGTGAATCCTTCTTAGATACAATTCCTAAGAAGCCAAAGGCCATGGTCACTCTAGGGAAGTCAACCATGCTGTAATACTAAACGTTAATCGGTCTGTTGGACCTGCTGTCCTTACATGTCCACGTGATACAACGTGAAAGTCATGCTCCTCACCCGGGCATTGTGACTAAATGCTTCTTACGCCTGACCGACGCGGATTCAAACAACCTCATAGGACCCCGAAGTTGAGCTCAGGCTCCGCCAAACTGGACTCCTATCCTCCTGTCTCCTCAGTCACCAATATGGAGTTGCCCCTATCTGAAGTGTCGGTCCTTCAAAAGAGCGCCCACAGTTGGGTGGGCTGCGCAGATCCTCCAACGATCTGCCTAAAGAAGCCTACGTCGGAGCACGCTTGTCTAATTCCATCCGCATCGGTTTGCTTGAAGAAGCCTACGTTGTGAATGCTAACTATCCTATGTACTAGAAACCTATGAAAGGTAACAAACATCCTTGCGAACCTACTTGCTCGCTCCGAGTATGTACAGCCAAAACTATATTTTGGTCTTAACTGCATGAAACACCTATCCATACCTTTACAAGGTCTACCCACCAAATCGCTTCTAAATTAATTAATTTTACCGTTACAGTTTACATACTATTTATTTCCATTAATCTACATTAGGCCATTTTTACATCCGATTTGGTTATTTCACAATTTCCCTTTTTCTTACATAAATGGTTTTTCAATTTCACATCCGCTCAATCCCTATGGTTTGTTTGTAATATTATGATGTTTTGTAACAAATCTACATTAGCCTTTAGGATCCATTTAATTTACATTTTTTCCACCCTAATTTACGTTCTTCTTTTAGAGATTTAATCTATACAAAAAAATTTATCCAATAGCCACAAACCATTTATTACATAAAATTCCACTTTTACATTTTTAGGCCACATATGAAAAAAATAATTATGCCTATTAGACTTCCCAATTTTGTTCCAAAACCATATTCAAAATTATGTAATTATACTATCAAAACCATAGTTTTATTCAAGTAACATATTCCAAATTTATTCAACTAATCTGTTCTACCATTGGAAATTGAATAACAATTCTAATTCAATTTAATTAAACCAGTCTTATTTATGCCATGAAACGTGAATAACAATTTGTTTGTTCCGAATTTCAACCCAAACATGAATTAGAATTGAAAAGTGGTACAAGGAGAAGATACAATAATTTACATAAATTTCAGTCTTATTTATGCTATAAAACGTGAATAAACAATTTATGTATCCCATATTTTAAACCAAGCGTGAATTAGATTTGAGAAGTAAAAGAAGAAGAAGATGTTGCAATAATTTACATCTATTCTCAATTAATAACAGAGATTAATTCATATTAACATGCCAGAAAAGAATTGAAATTAAACCAGTTTATTTTTCTATTTCATATTAATTCCCACTCACTTGGCACTTGAGCTTGTATAAATTTGAAAAATGTTTTCTTTAATCTTTCTCCCTTTGATTCTTCTAAATTCCCCAAATTTCTTGAATATATATATATATATATATATATATATATAATTTAATTTGGTAGAGATTTGTTTATTTAGTAGAGAAAAGAAGGAAGAATAATGCAGGCTAATTTTAGAATTATGGGAATGGTTGAATAAGAGATTAGGTTTAGGTTAGATGATTTATTTATAGATTGTTTAGGTGAACATGACCCATTAGATTATTTGAGATTAAATCTTGTTCTTTCACACACTTAATGGTTATCCTTTCTAGCACATAAACATCACTCAACCAATAAAATTTATCCATGTCATCCTATTACATCATTGGAGAGAATAGGAAGCTACCACATGTCAGAAACAACATTGAAATACGTAGGAAAATCGTTGAAAATGAACCAGCTAAAAAAACATCGCTTCAGATTTTGGATGACAATGGGACTTAATTCTTGGTCACTAAAGAAGTCAACATGCGCCTTTACCACTGTACCAAATGCGCTTTTAATTTCTTTTTAATTATATTTTCCATAAAATATCAGGGTGTTACATTCTCCCCCTTAGAGGATTTCGTCTCCGAAATCTCGAAAGACGAAAGAACGTAATTAACAACCAGCATTGTGACTTCCTACCCCAAGACCTGCATTAACAAAGAGTATTACAGGATAATGCTATCTGCTAATGCGGAGAATAGGGCTGGTTAGGAGCGACCATCTATAGTCTTGTCTTAAATACCTATTGAATACGTCAATTAGTGCTTAGTATTTTTTTTCTAACTCAAGTGGATCGACATATCCAATAAATGCTTAATACAAAACTACAAGTGGCTATAAAATCTATTAGAATAAAATACAACAACTCAAATTCTAAACACAACACAGAACAACAAATAATCATATATATACACAAGTACAGTTACATCACAGAGTACGCAAAATGATACGTATGTGGTATGATGACCACAATACAAATATGAGTCAAAGGAATATACATATCAGAGTTGCTATAAAAGGACTACTCAAAAACTATATCAAAAAGGCAATAGCAGAAAAGAGTCCATACGGAAGCAGAATAGGCTAAGTACAAAGGTACTTAACCTGAAATATCTGACAACCCGCATATTTTACGATTGTATATTTAAATGTTTTATTTAAATACAGCATCGTTAGTCAGATTAATGTCCAAAATGCTACATTTTGCAAAAATTTGAATTAGAACTCGAGACCACTTCCATTGAGTTCAAAATGGCATTTGCAACCTTTTTTAGTATAAACATCGATATGTTTGGAATTGAGTTGAATTTTTGCTATTTTTCTATTAGGCTTTGGGTTTGGGTTTCAGCCCATTTACCCCATATAATACCCTAACTCCACCCCCTCTCCTCTTCATTCATTCTATTATTTTCCTAACACTTAAACTAAAGAAAAATGGAGGAAGAGAAAATAAAACAAAATTCCTAAACCCTAATTTTTCTAGGAAATTCAAATTCAAGCTCCAAAATTAAGGAGAAGCATAGGTAAGCATCCTCTTCACCTTCGCCACCTCAATCTCTCTCCAATTTTTAGAAATTCCTAGACCCTAACTTATGAAAAATTTGCTAATGAGTTTAAATTGGAGCATTTAGATTTGAAGTGAAGAGTGGTTGATCTTTCATTTATTTTAAAGCTTCTCATTCATTATTTTTGAGTTAAAAGGTGAGTTTTTGAACTCGCATCTACGTTTATAACTTTCATTATTGTTAGGTATGAATTTGTAACATCTATTCATGTTCATTTGCTTTTGATTTGAATTGATTTGGTGAATTTTCCAAATTTTTGTGTTTTGAAGTCAACATATTTAAAGATCCTATCTTGGATATTTGGACATGTTATTTGGGGTGAGTTGAAGAGCCTATAGGACTAGGTTGTCGCTTAGCATAAATCCCTAGCCTCCGTCGCTCGTCCGATCGCTTCCAAATCAATTTGCCCTAATGCCCGTACCGGATATGGATCGAACTGTCTCACGATGTTCTGAACCCAGCTCACGTACCGCTTTAATGGGTGAATAGCCCAACCCTTGGAACATACTACAACCCTAGGTGGCGTAGAGCCAACATGGAGGTGCCAAACCTTCCCGTCGATGTGAACTCTTGGGGAAGATCAGCCTGTTATCCCTAGAGTAACTTTTATCCGTTGAGCGATGGCTTGGCCATCATTGGCCTAGGAAAAATGTTGGCCAGATCAGGCAATCAGACGTCTAGTTGATCAAGTCCAGACGTCTGGTTATGGTCCTGGCATAAAATAAAAATGGTAGAGACTTGGACCAGACATCTGGTCCAAACCTATGAGACGTCTAGTTAATTTTTAGACGTATGGTTAGAGTTCAGACGTCTGGAAGGGTTCTAAAATATTTCTAGAACCCTAATCTAGACGCCTGGATTAAACTCCAGACGCATGGAACTATCAATTTTGCCTATTTTGGCTATTTTTGAGTGGATTTTCAATTTTAATCGATTTTCGTTGATCCGATTGGTTGTTGTCATTCATTATCGACTTTGATTACTTCTTTTTGGGATTTTGATATCGATTTCTATAGATTTGATTCACGTTTTCGTATGTGAATTTTTGATGATTGATTGTTTCTACAACCATTTCTGTGATTTGTCACTTTCAAATAAAAAGGTTTTTATACTAGTAGTAAATACTATAACTCTTTCTCAAAAATGATTTCAACAATTATTTTCAATACAAACCTTGTTTTTAAAACCATTTTCCAATCTATTAGTGTATACAAACCTTTACCTCATTCGTATAAGAAATTTAATTAAACGACTTAGCAAAACAAATGGTATGAAACGCTTGCGTTTACTTCGTCGGTTAATTTTTGGACTTGTTTGATTGAAATCTCGAGATAATTTTGAGTGGAAATCTACAATTTGTTCGTAAATACTTAAGTTAAGCTAGTGATTATGGGACATGAAGCTAAACTCATTTATTTACTAGTTTACTGTAATTCACACTTTTTATTGATCAGTGGCGATCATTTTATGGTTTAGACTAGCAATATGCGATGTCTCTTTGTCCACATGGGGGACTTTATCTCGTTTTATTGAGCTTCGCCTCATTTCTTTTATAGGCTAACGAACTATGAGTTCTTTGAAGTTTCGACTCATTTTTATGGGCTAGCGACCCATGTTCTTTTATGAGGTTCGGTTCATCGGACGTATCGTTATTGTACTACGTCGTCGCTCCTGCTTATCAGGTTCATCGGGTGTACCGTTATTGTACTATGTCATTGCTCTGGAATTTTCAAGTTTCAGGTTTCTCGGGCGTACCATTATTGTACTACGTCATTGCACCGGCTCTTTGGTTAGCGACCATGGGATAGCGACTCGTTTGTGATGCACGTGTTGGTGAGTTTTCATGCTCCTGTTTGTAATAGGCCTCCTCAATTGTGATTTTTGGATTTCTAATTAATGATTTCTAGAATTTATGTTTCACCAATTTTGATGATATGCATTGATAAGCTTTATCAGTATTTGTGGTTTAGTGAATAAAATAAATAATATGACATCCTTTTCGATGTTTTGAGATTCTTGAGATATTGTACGATATTTGTTATTATTTAGTGTATACTTGTCCGCATGGCATTACTGATATCATACATTTCTTTCAAATCTCTTGTCCTTTCGCATTTTATATGATAATTTTAGCTAGACTGATCCATTTATTATCTTCTTAAATAATACTCGGGTCGGACCGAGGTATTTCAGGTGCTTCTACTTGACTACTTATCAGGGTCCGTCATCTGACTTTTGGCTAACTACTTAGCTTAGTAGTTTTTTTATACATTCGAGATAGATACTCCTTGATGTATAAATATTCTTTTGTCTAGCACTTGAACTTATTCTTTTGTGATGTAGTGGATCTTACATGACCACTACTTTGACGTACACTTTTATGTGTTATATTCATATCTATTTCCACCTTAGTGATATGAATATATGTGACTGATTTTGTGTTATGCTTATTTTATATTTGTTTTCGAAGACCACACAACCACTGTGTAGTAGCTTTGAGTTTGTATAGGTATGTCGGATTCCCTCTTTAAATGAAATGTGTGACCTTCTATCCGGCATATCGGTACTCACACAAAGCAATTATACAGATGGTCACTCCTCAACAGCCTTATTCTTCGTGCTAGTCGACGACATTACTTCGTAGTGTCCTTGGCTAGTGTGAGTACAGAGATGGGTGTCACAGCCTGGTACAAAGCCAAACTTCGGAACAATATAGAATATTATAACAAGGATCAAAATCCTAAGTCTCTCTTAGAAATCGTGCCTTACGATTTATCCGAGTCTTAGGACCCATTCTATCCTAATTTCTTTTATGATGCCTTGTTTTATCAATCACGATTGTTTGATGTTCATTTAGAGAATAACCTTATTATTCTTCTTTCTTTCTTTATTAAAGAAGAGAAATTGTTAGACCTGGCCGTCCCATCACCGGTCCATCCAGTGCTACTCCTCATGATGAAGTATTTATGTCTGCCCAACAGCTTTTAGATTTAGTAAAGAATGCTCAAGCTACCGGACCCATTCCAGAGCCTATTCATCCTAAATTCGGATTTGCACGCTTGTGTAGTGATTATACCGATTTGGATGGAAGGCCATGCAAGGGTTTCGAAAGTGTTATAGAAGCCCAAGCTTGTCTTAGAACATGTGACCGCATCTTTTCTCGCATGAATCTTGTGGATCTACATGGAGCCCAAGTGGCTTCTAGTATACTCCAAGAGAGAGAATTATATTGGTATGAGCTTTTGATTTCGAAAATTATCGAAGCGGATCTTACTTGGGAGCAATTCCGGGAAAGGTTCGAGTTGAAGTTTGTACCGGAAGTTGAAAAAGTAACTTTAGCTTAACGCTTTATTGACCTTGTTCAAGGTGAATCTTCTGTGACAGAATATGTCGCATCTTTTGAATCTCTCTCTAAATATGGGGTCGAGTATAATAATAACCCATTGAAGAAAAATTAGAGGTTTGTTTATGGGTTGAATAAGAACCTCAAAAAGCCTTTACTTCTGAAACTAGAAGTTTCTTTTGATTAGCTTGTTGATATCGCTCTTTGACTTGAAGAGGCCGATAAAGAAAGCAATGTTGAAGTTGTGGGTGGCAAACGGAATTTCAACTTCAACAAGAAGAGGCCTATTAAGTTCAAGCCTAATCCCAATACGAAAGGGAAGCAAGGAACTTCTATAGCAAAGACTCCTACCTCTAGTCGTGGACAGTGCTACAATTGTGGTTCTAAGGGCCATTATGCTAATGGGTGTCCGAAGCCCCTCTTTTGTCGTTATTGCAAAGGTTTGGGTCATCTTCTATCTTCATGTCCCAAACTTCCAAGCAATAAAGAGGGAAAACTAAATTTTGTGCAAGCGCCTAGTAATACTTCTCTTAGTCAAGGTATTTCTCATTCTATCCTTGTTGGCATTATTAAGTTTCGTGATCATCCTATTCGAGTTCTTTTTCAAACGGTGTATCCCATTCTTTTATATCAAAAGAACTTGTTGATTCTTTGTATCTAAATGTTATGCTTGATGACTTCACTGAAAATTGCGAATCGGTTAGTGGATCTGCAACATTCAGTTTATTTTGTAAAGATGTTGAGATTATTTTATGTGATTATGCTTTCTGAGCCGATTTGCATGCTATGCGTTACTTAGGCTTTGGAGTGATTTTGGAAATGGATTGGCTTAATCGTTATGAAGCCCACATCCAATGTCCTAAGAGGACTATATATCTTCGACATCCTCAATCTGTTAAGCAGATTTCTATTGTTCTTAAAGATTCAGATTCCAATTCGGTGACATCCTTATATTCTCTAAATCCACATGATGGCGATAATAATGATGAGGAAGATGTCATTTCCCTCGTTCACGTAGTTCGTGAATTTCCTGATATATTTGAGCCCGTTTTAGGATTACCACCTAAGCGAGCAATTGAGTTCAGAATTAATCTAATTCCTGGAGCTCTACCTATCTCTTGTCCTCGTTATCGTATGTCCAATAAGGAAAATGAGGAGATGCGTAAGAAATTATCCGAATTGGAAGCGAAGCGGATTATTTGTTCTAGTTCCTCTCCTTGGGGAGCTTCAGCTAATTTTTTGAAGAAATCTGATGGTACACTTAGGCTTTGCATTGACTACCGCAAGCTTAATGATCTCACCATCAACAATAAATTTCCCTTACCTCGAATTGATGATTTATTTGATCAACTTAGCGGTGCTAGAGTCTTTTCACAATTAGACTTAGTAACCGGTTTTCATTAGCTTCGTATTGTAGAGGATATCATTCCTCTGACATCGTTGCGTACTCGTTATGGATCTTATGAATGGCTTGTTATGCCATTTGGTTTAACGAATACTCCAGCCTTTTTCGTTGATCTTATGAATCGAGTTTACAAAGACTTCCTTGATCGATATATTCTCATCTTTATAGATGATATTCTTGTTTATTCTAAAAACGAGGAAGAGCATGAAAAACATCTTCGGATTGTATTGGAAACTCTTAGAAGCAATCAATTGAAAGCAAAATTTTCTAAGTGCCACTTTTGGCAATCTCGTGTGAAATATCTAGGACATATTATTTCTGAATCCAGAATTTCCGTGGATACTTCAAAGATCGAAGCAATTTAAAATTGGAAGAGAACGGAGTGTGTGTAGGAAATTTGTAGTTTTCTTGGATTGGCGGGCTATTACCGTCGGTTCATAAAAGAGTTTTCTAAAATTTCTATGCCTCTTACTAGTTTGAGAAAGAAGGGAGTTAAGTATATTTGGTCAGATAACTGTGAAACTGCTTTTCAAGAATTAAAAGAACTCCTTTCTGATGCTCCTATTCTTGTGATTCCGAAGGGGAACCAAGACTTTATTGTTTATACCGATACTTGTCATGTTGGTTTGGCAGCCGTTCTCATGCAAAGGGAATGTGTTATCGCTTATGCTTCTAGGCCTTTATGCCTGTCGAGATTAGATATGCCACTCATGATTTAGAGCTCGCGGCCATTGTTTTCACCCTTAGAATTTGGCGTCATCATCTTTACGGAGAGAAATTTGTTCTCTATACCGATCATAAATCTTTGAAGTATTTATTTTCTCAAAATGAACTTAATTTGCGTCAACAACGTTGGCTCGAGTTCCTTGCACCTTATGATCTTGATATTCTTTATACCCTCGAAAAGGGAAATCGTGTTGCCGATGCCCTTAGTCGTAAGCAACAAGTGGTTGTTTCTATGATGATATCTGAATGGAATGATCTCGAAACTTTGTCTACTTGTGAGATTCGAGATCGTGAATCTGATTCATGTTCATCTCTTTTTCTATATAGCCTTGAGGCTCATCCATCTCTTTTAGACCGTATTCTTGATACTCAAATGCATGATCCCGAATTGGCTCATCTTAGCCAAAGTTGTAGGGATAGAAATATTGATGGTTTGAAAGACTTTGAAATCGATGCTCGTGGCAGCATTAGAAAATTTGATAGAATTATCATGCCAAATATTAGTGATCTTCGTAAAGACATTTTAGAAGATTCTCATCGTTCTAAATTTACCATTTATCCCGGTAGTAGTAAAATGTACGCGGATATGAAGTGACATTATTATTGGGATGGAATGAAATCTGATATTTATAACTTTATTAAGCGTTGCATAACTTGCCAACTCATAAAGGCCGAGCATCAAAGGCCCGGTGGGTTGTTGCAACCTTTGGATATTCTTGTTTGGAAGTGGGATCAAGTCTCCATGGACTTTATTGATGGTCTTCCCTATTCTCATACGGGTCATGATAGTTTATGAGTGATTGTTGATAGGCTTATAGATTCCCTTCATTTTATTCCCGTTCGGTCTAATCGGACCGCACCTATTTTGGCCAAACTTTATGTTAAAGAGATTGCTAAATTACATTAGGTTCCTACTTCTATTGTTAGTGATTGTGATCCATTATTTACTAGTGGATTTTGGAAGAGTTTTCAAAAAGATTTGGGAACGAAGCTTAATTTTAACACGGCTTATCATCCTCAGTCCGATGGACAAATAGAGCATGTGAATCAAACTCTTGAAGATCTTCTTCATGCATATGTCCTTGATTTTGGTGGAAGTTGGGAACATCATATTTCTCATGTTGAGTTTTCTTACAATAATAGCTTCTAATCTAGTATTAGTACGGCACCTTTTGAGGCACTCTATGGAAGGCCATGCCGATCTCCTTCTTGGTTGATTGAGGCCATTGAGAAGCTGGCTTTAGGTCCAGATTTTATTCGTGATTCCATAGAAAAGATTGACCTTATTCGTTATAGGATGAGAGAAGCTCAAAGCAATCAAAAATCCTATGCCGATAACTAAAGAAGACATTTGGAATTTTCTAAGATTTGGTGTTCATTCATGTTTTACCTATGAAGGGTGTTGTGCGTATCAATTGATCTGGATAATTAGCACCTCGATATATTGGTCCATTTCCTATCACCGAATGTATTGGTTCTGTGGCTTATCGTTTTTTATTACCGGCAAAATTTTCTGCTATTCATGATGTATTTCATGTCTCTCAACTATGGAAATGCCTTACAGATTACGATTCAATTCTTTAGCCCGGTGTTGTTAAAGAAATTGAAGTTTCACCAAATTTGACTTATGAGCAACATCCTACTCGTATCATTGCTACGGAGGTTAAACGCCTTCGAAATAAAGATGTCCCACTTGTGAAAGTTCAATGGTCCTCAAATCCTAAGGATTGCTCTTGGGAATCCAGAGAATTCATCGAGCGTACACATCCGGACTTACTCTCTCGTACTCTTTAAGGTGAACTTCTCATTTCAAAATTTCTTCTTTTATGTTGATATGCTTTTATGGTTGTTACTCTTTGTTTTCTTCTTAAGAATTGCGACGAAGTAATTTCTTTAAGGAGGGGAGTCAGTAACAACCTGCATATTTTACGATTAAATATTCAAATATTTTATTTATATATAGCATCGTTAGTCAGATTAAAGTCCGAAATGCTACTTCTTGCAAACAGTCGAATTAGAACTCAAGACCACTTCCATTGAGTTCAAAATGACATTTGCGACCTTTTTGAGTATAAACTTTGATATGTTTGGAGTTGAGTTGAATTTTTGCTATTTTTCTATTGGGCTCTGAGTTTGGATTTCAGCCCATTAACCCCACATAATGCCCTAACTCCACCCCCTCTCCTCTTCATTCATTCTATTATTTTTCTAACAACTAAACTAAAGAAAAATGGGGGAAGAAAAAAGAAAATAAAATTCCTAAACCCTAGTTTTGCTAGGAAATTCAAATTCAAGCTACAAAATCACGGAGAAGCATAGGTAAGCATCCTCTTCATCTTCTCCACCTCAATCTCTCTCTAATTTTCAGAAGTTCCCAAACCGTAACTTAGGAAATATTTGCTTATGAGCTTAGATGGAGCTTCTAGAGTTGAAGTGAAGAGTGGGTGATCTTTCCTTTGTTTCAAAGATTCTCATTCGTTATTTTTGAGTTTAAAGGAAAGTTTTTGAACTCACATCTACGTCTATAAATTTCATTGTTGTTAGATACGAATTCATAACATCTATCCATGTTCATTTTCTTTTGTTTTGAATTAATTTAGTGAATTTTCAAAATTTTGGTGTTTTAAAGTCAAAATCTTTAAAGATCCAATCTTGGATATTTGGACATGTTATTTGGCGTGTATCGAAGAGCCTATAGGACTGGGTTGTTGCTTGGCATAAATCCCTAGCCTCCGTTGCTCGTCTGATCGCTTTCGAATCAATTTAGCATTCATTGGCCTAGGCAAAACGTTTCCCAGATCAGGCAACCAGACGTCTGGTTGATCAAGTCCATACGTTTGGTTATGGTCCCAACATAAAATAAAAAGGGCAGAGACTTGGACCATACGTCTGGTCCAAATCTACAAGATGTCTGGTTAGTTTTCAGACGTCTGGTTAGAGTTTAGACGTCTGGGAGGGTTCCGAGACATTTCCAGAACCCAAATCCAGATGTCTGTATTAACCCCAGACGTCTGGAATTGTCAATTTTGCCTATTTTGGCTATTTTTGAGTGGACTTCCCATTTTAATATATTTTTATTGATCTGATTAGTTGTTTTCATTTATTATCGACTTTGTTGACTTCTTTTCGGGATTTTTGGGAATTTCCATTTGATGGATTTGATATCGATTTCTATGGATTTGATTCACGTTTTCGTATGTGAATTTTTGGTGGTTGATTATTTCTGCAATCATTTCTGTGATTTGTCACTTTTAAATACAAAGGATTTTATACTAATAGTAAATACTAAAACTCTTTTGCAAAAACGAATTCAACAATTACTTTTAATACAAACCTTATTTTTAGAACCATTTTCCAATCTATTAGTATATACAAACCTTTACCTTATTCATATGAGAAATCTAATTAAACAACTTAGCAAAATAAGTGGTATGAAATGCTTGCGTTTACTTCATCGATTAATTTTTGGAGTTGTTCGATTGAAATCTCGTGACAATTTTCGAGTGGAAATCTATAATTTGTTCGTAAATACTTAAGTTGAGCTAGTGGTTATGGGACATGAAGCTAAACTCATTTATTTACTAGCTTAGTGTAACTCACACTTTTTATTGATCAATGGCGATCATTTTATGGTTTAGACTAGCGATATGCGATGTCTTTTTGTCCACGTGGGGGACTGTACCTCGTTTTATTAAGCTTCGTCTCATTTCTTTAATAGGCTAACGATCTATGAGTTCTTTGGAATTTCGACTCATTTTTATGGGCTAGCAACTCATGTTCTTTTATGGAGTTCGGTTCATTGGACGTTTCGTTATTGTACTACATCGTTGTTCCAGCTTATCAAGTTCATCGGGAGTACCGTTATTGTACTATGTCCTTTTTTCGGATTATTTGAGTTTCAAGTTCCTCGGGCGTTCCGTTTGTACTACGTCATTGCACCGGCTCTATTGTTAGCGACCATGGGATAGCGACCCGTTTGTGATGCACGTGTTGGTGAGTTTTCATCCTCCCGTTTGTGATAGGCCTCCCCCTTTGTGATTTCTTGATTTCTAATTGATGATTTCTAGAATTTGTGTTTCACCAATTTTGATTATATGCATTGATAAGCTTTACCAATATTTGTGGTTTGGTGATTAAAATAAACAATATGCCATTCTTTTTGGTGTTTTGAGATTCTTGAGATATTGTATGATTTTTGTTGTTATCTAATGTACACTTGTCAATATGGCATTATTGATATCATACATTTTTTTCGTATCTCTTATCCTATCTCATTTTATATGATATTTATAGCTAGACTGATCCATTTATTATTTTCTTCTTAAATAATACTTCGATTAGACCGAGGTATTTCAGGTGCTTCTACTTGACTTCTTATGAAGGTCCATCATCTGACTTTTGGCCAACTACTTTGCTTAGTAGGTTTTTTTATACATTCGAGATAGTGACTCCTTGACGTATAAATATTCTTCTGTCTAGCACTTGAACTTATTCTTTTTTGATGTAGTGGATCTTACATGACCACTACTTTGATGTACACTTTTATGCGTTATATTCATATCTGTTTCTGCCTTAGTGATATGAAAATCTGTGACTGATTTTGTGTTATGCTTATTTTATATTTGTTTTCGAAGACCACATAGCCACCGTGTAGTAGCTTTGAGTATGTATCGCTATGTCGGATTCCCTCTTTATACGAAATGTGTGACCTTCTATCAGGCATATCGGTACTCGCACGAACCAATTACAAAGATGGTCGCTCCTCAACAGCCTTATTCTTCGTACTAGTCGACGGCATTACTTCGTGGTGTCCTTAGCTAGTGTGAGTATAGAGGTGGGGCATCACAAGACACCTCGGTCTTACACGAGTATAAAATACACGGGTCAGTGTAGCCAAACATATCAGTTTAAGAGGATAAGCTGTAATAAAAGCATAAGAATAAGGGTAATGTTCTTCTTAAACAAGAAGGTACAATGTTGAAAATAAGCATGAGTATAAGTACGGTATCGTTACTTTAAGTGATGAGATAATATCATTTATACAAACATATAATCTCAAAAGAGATAAAACAATCCATAAAACGCTAAATATAACAAGCATCATACCATCGGCATATCACAAATCATCAATAGTGGTTTAGGGGAAATATAACTCCTAAAAAGGAGAAATCCGAAAACCCACCATATCGGGAAACTCAAAGAAATCTCAAAGATATCACCATCTCAAAAATATGCCTCATGGAAATCAAATATTACTCTTCAACATAGGAGAATATAATCATAAATCAAAGCCAAGAGGCAAACTTATTTAATAACGCCAATAGGAAAATCTCAATTATAACGCCAAAAAGCAAATCTCAAATAACGCCAGTGTAGGAAACTCAAATTCCCTTAAGGTAATCAATATATATATATATATATTTATTTATTTATATATATTGGCTCGGATAGCCAACCATGAAAAAGGCGATACACTTGTGAAATTAATGAAAACATCTCAAAATTTGCACGTGCATATGGCCAAAGCCTGCCGAGTACTCTCTCTCAAATAAGGCGCCATGTCTCTTAGACAAACTCCCGAAGGACAACATCCCGAAGGACAATGTCTTTTAGACCAGCATCCTAAAGGACAAATATGCCACAATGGACAAATACATCTCTTAGACAAACATCCCGAAGGACAAATGACCCGTAGGTCCAGTACTGGAAAATATGTCTCTTAGACAAACGTGTCACAGACTAATGGATATGAATCCAAACAGTGTTAACGTGTGTCCCATACCACACGTTCGCACTAAAACGATTTACTAACCGCTAGTAAATTCTACGCTCAAAGCAGCAAAAAGTTTTTACCTTGTCTCATCGATAAACTTGACCCGAAGGTCAAAACAATCAAACAGACAAGTCGGAAATTAACCGATAAGATAAACGCACATGTCCCATACCACATGTTTTACAAAACCGCTTAATTCTCCTTCTCATTAGCTCAAATAGTGCAAAAATGTGTATTTTAGACATAAAATAATTCATTTGAGAAAATAAGCTTTTAAAACCATTTTCCGAAATCAATATTGAAGACAATATTTGAAAATTCCCTTATTATAGGGAATAAATAGATTTTATAGCTTAAATAATTTAAAAATATTATATAATAATTATTTTAATTACCATTTATTTTAAAAATTATTGTTCAAAAAAATCCGTGCTCGAAATCAAAGAAATCACCCAAACCGTCATTTAAATTCAATTCAAATTTGAATTTTAAATACATCAAAACTTGGCTAGCCTATTGATAGGCATCATAGCCCTCAAAAAATTTCAGAAATATTACAAAAACATGAAGTAAAAGTCAAAAGTCGGAGGAAAAAAATATAAAAATGCATAGGCAAGTTAATAACCAGGTTTGAAATCTTCTCTGGGTTCAACTTTCAGACATGAAATTGGTAGCCATACAATCTTTGATTGAACCAAAAATTAGTGTGACTATAGTAGAAAACTTTATCTTTCAAACAAAAAAAGAATCAACGAATTTTGACTGGAAATGAAAAGTTACGCTGTCTCAAACGTGGACTCAGACTATATTTGCAACGGTTTAAAAAAGGGGTATTTCACCAGAAGGACAAACTTTGCAATCCAATTAGTTTTTAGGACACACATTCAAAGAAATTACTTTCAAGGCCAAAGTCAGGAGAATAATTACTTTCAAGAACAAAGTTAGCAGTCCAATTACTTTTAAAGGCATGGTTACATAGGTTTTTAGGCCCTAGAAACTAATTATTTTGTGTTTTGCCTTTGAAAGTAATTATTTTAGTTGTGTCCTACAAACTAAATCCAGTTGCTAAAGAGGCCCTTGTGGCTAATTTCCACTTAAAAAAACATGCCCAGGCCAGAAAACCATCTTGGATTCAACTTACATGCCTAAAACAGAAGAACAAACGATCTTAACTTGAGTTGAAATTTGGTACGCACATACTAGAAAGCTTCATCTTTCAAACAAAAAAAGAATAAATGGATTCCGACTGGAAATGAAAACGATACACATTTTCAAACATGGACTTAGGCAATGTTTAGAACAGTTCAAAAAAACCGAAATGTACAGGCCTAAAACCCCTCTCGAGTTCAACTTGCAAGCATGAAATGCAGGGACAAACTACCTCAGATTGAGATGAAAACTGGTATGCATATAGTAGAAAACATTATCTTTCAAAAAAAAAAAGAATCAATGAATTTTAGCAAGAAGTGAAAGAGAAAGGCTGTCTCAAACATGTACTCATGCCATGTTTACAGCAACTCAAAAGAGAACGTGTGAAGGCAAAAATCTGGTTTTGTCTCGATTTTCTACCACTGTTTTGAACATCCAAATTACAATATTTTTCAACCAAAATTTACGAAGACTAAGATCAACATACAAACTGCCAAATGAAAGAAATCCGATAGCATTTCATTGCCGGAATCAAAAGTTACACGCTTCCAAATTAGCAATATGAAATTGATTTTGAACAGAGAAAAACAACAACAGAAATGTACAAACAGAGCTAAAATTTTACAGTTTCTTGTAATTTTGAGCTTGGCTCGTCTAGGATTTGTGAGTATTACAACTCACCTTGCTCTATGAGCAAATACGCAGATTTAGGTTGTAAGTTAGAAGCTTTTTGCTTGATTATAAGCTTGTAGAGCCTGTAGAACAAGAGAACAGTGCATGCAAATGTGAGTTTTACTGTATTTAGAAAATCATTTTCACAAATCAGAAATTTTGATGAAATTGTGATGTTTGAAGTTAGGTTACCAAAGATTTATTCTATAAATTGAAAAGGATAGCAATTTGATGAATTTAATTGAAGAAATTTTCTTGGATTTTAATTTGATGGAGGTAGGTTTACTGTATATATATTTTTCAGGAGAGGAAGAAGATGAGAAGTAAGAAAAATGAATGTACCGACTATTTTCTCACTTCGTTAATCAGGCTAACGAACATTAATGGGCTCATGGACCCTAAATAAAGAGATAATAAGATGGCTTAAGTTTATTAATCAACACTTAACTAAAATATGTACATATATCACATTATTCACACAACAAAATGCATTTTCTTCATATTTTTACATAAGAAAAATATGTAAACTTGTATACTTGTAAATAAAACATTTTCTACTATATAGAAAGATAAATTTGTATTTTTGAAATATTTTAGTTATCAAAATCCTTTATTTCACAAAAATGGACTTATTTCGCAATAAAACGCAAAAGTCTATATTTTTGAGTTTTAAAATTTAACAAAAATACTTTTATCACTTAGAAAAATATTTCCAACCATTTCCAAACTTAATTTATAGCCAAAACATAATTTTAAACTAACTTCCACCTTTTTATTTAAATAAATCACCTTTAAAAATTACATACTTCTTTTACAAATTATTAAAAGAAGTAAATGGGCAATAATTAATATAGTTATTGAAATTTCTCTAAAATAAGGTCATTTTTCATTTATTATCAACCCAAACAAGATAAAATAAATTTTGGAATTCAATTTTCTCATTTTAAATTCCAAAATTCATTGTTTATTTAAAATAAACAGTTTAAAATATCCAATTTTAATTTAATCCACATGTTAAATTATAATTACCATTATAATTAAATATTGACAGGTAATCTCCAAACCGGGGTTGTTACAAACTCCCCTCTTTAACAAAATTGCGTCTCGCAATTTATAAAGAAGAGTTTGTATTCGACATATTAATTTCATCAATCAAAGAGAGGATAGACAAGCACGAGATCAAAAATTCCTAATTCTCAATTCAAAATGACAGAAGACTAAGATAAAATTGCTCAATAAATTCTATGATTTCCGAAATATATTCGTCGAGATTAGAGGACTATATTTTTTGTATAAGCGATACCTCAAGATTTCGAAGGCTTCCCACCTTTGAAACAAGAACACAACAAAATGCTATCTAAAAGATCAATCAAGTGAGATTGACTTCTTAGAAATTTCTTGAATAGAGGCGGGATTTAGCTCAACTTTCATCCCGGACTCCAATCAATATTCAATATGATGATTATCGACATGAATTTCCTGTATCATTACGGAAAGTACCATACCAACATTGGTTTGACAACAAGAGAGGAAAGAGAATTTGATGAGAGGTGGTTTTCACAAAGGCCACCAAACTCAAACGACCGCGTAATGCATGATGCTCGATAATGGCTCGAAGACAAAACAAACTCGAGGATAGGATTTCTATACTCTTATTTGCAAAATAAATATTTTAAGGCTTCAAAAACCTAATTTCTTTATACTCAAATTCTCAAACTTAAATATTTTAAAAAATTTCAAAACTTCTTACAAAAATCCAATTTATTCTCTAAACTCTTTATATAATGTGAATAAAATGGTTTACTCATAAATTCAACCATAATATATTTCACTTCGAAACATATACTTCCATACCAAACATCAACCACATTATATTCACAAAATAAGTAGAATACACTTAACTATTAAGAAAACATGTTATTTAATTTCAAACCTACTGTAAAGATCTTAAATTTTGACTAGTAAAACTCAAAATATGAAAATACTTATAAAATAAAAGTTGATCTACTAAGTCTAAGCTTTCTAGCGATATAAAGATCATAAAAATTGGATTCACGGTCTGAAAGTTATGCTAAATTAATTTTCAGTTTTAATCTTTGAAAATCTCTTATAAGACAAAAGTTGAATGGAAGGCTATGCTACAGGATCGAGTAATATGGATAAACTACTTGTGCAGAATAAGAAAATAAATAGTAAATGCAGTAAAGTAAAAGACACCAGAGGTTTTTATACGGGTTCAGAGCACCGTCCTACGTCCAGTCCCAGACTCCTTCTGGAATTTCACTAACACAACCCTCACTTAACCCGGAGGAATAGGTTTACACCGCCTGAGCAACCGAACAGGACTTCAATCGCCTAAGCAACCGAATAGGACTTCAACTGCCTGAGCAACCGAACAAGACTTCTTAACAAAATAACAAATGTATCTGACTGTAATGTGTTATTAAATAACACTGATAAGTCAATTAAGTACAATTTTCTTATAATCTTCTCCTTTATGATATACTGTGTGATGTGCTTTGAGAATTGTGGAAGATAAAGTGAATAATGATCAAAATATGTAAGCAATTTGAGTGCAATTTGAAAGCTTGAGAATAGATGAGAATTCAAGAATGCTCAAAGTAAATTCAGTGAATTATTTGTTGAATTCTGTAATCTATTTATAGTGTATAAAGAGTTGCAACTATAGATGAAACATTACATTCAAAAGAACAGGTGCAACCATTGATTTTAAAAGCTTTTCTCTTCGTGAAGAGAAGTGATTTTTCAAGAAAATAGCAGTTGGAAATATTCAGACATCTGAATTAAAAAATTCAGACTTCTGAATTAGATTGAAATGCAAACAGCAAATTTTTAGGCAAATTTTGACTAAATTCAGACATTTGAAAATTTTCATTCAGACATCTGAATATTGTGAAACAATATTCAGGTTTCAGCATTAAGACGTCTGAATGAATGATTTCAGACGTTTGAATTTAGACCTTCGTGCATGTGTGTGCATATATTTATATATATCGTTTCAGGAGAGATTTTAACAAATTTCTAAGTAAAGTACACACTCTAGACACACCATACTTCAGCTTTAGAACGACTGAAAAGGCATCTGTAACAAATCTCCTACAAAGATGATTAGTATACATAGAATATTTTATATAGCTTGTCATAATCGAAATCTAGATTCCAACATTCTCCCCCTTTTTGATGATGGCAACTATATAATCAATAATAAATATTTATAATATTGTTACTCCTCATGTCAATACGCACAATTTTTAGATTTTTCCCTCTTTGTCATCGACAAAAAGAAAGAGCATAGATAACAATAGATAGATCATCTCATTAAAGCAAGTAGAGTATCTAATACATGAAGAAACAATAGGAATAATAATTAGGAAATTTCTCATACAACTTGGCAAACAAAGTTAAAACATAATCAAATCTAACATAATCGAAAAAAAATAGACATAGATAATTGAAATTGACTTGAAATAGACGGATCATTATGATTAGAACCCGAGCTTGAGGAAGACCACTGAAATGGGGATGGGTTGTAAGCATGAGTGAAAGAAGAACCGGAACAAGGAATTTGATCCCACATTTTATTGAGAAAGCCTTTGATAAAGTTGAATTTTCTTTCTGTCTTCTTTTCAAGTGCCTTAATGTCCCGATGAATCTTTGATTGATTTCGGGAGTGTTGGGCGTGTTCTCACCCAGAAGACCGAACCAACTCGAACCAAAGCGAATGCTATCGACCAACCCACCCACCACCGAACCGGAGCCACCGAACCAAAGAACCACCGAACCAAAACCACTCCAAAGATCTAGCGAACCAAAACCACTCCAACCACCACCGGTCCAATGCTGCCGAATCAAGGCAAAGAAGGCACCACCAAACCAAAATAAGGGAGGCACCACCGAACCAAGACTACCGGACCAGAACTCAACCCACCTACCACCGGTCCAATCAACGCTCCACCAACTACCGAACCAAAGCACTACCGAACCAACATTGCCAGACCAGATCACGTCAGCCTAGGCCCACCAGCAGTTATATACATCCAAGACCCCTACCCCCAACCTCACTCTATAAATAGAGGGGTAAGGGTACAACAATGGCAGACAAGTTTGAGAACTCAAGCACGGACAGAACTTTCAGACAACTTTCATACACTTGTAATCGAAGCTTTGTACTTGTAATCTGAACAGTGAAAGAGAATAACATATGAAGTGGACGTAGGCACATTCTGGCCGAACCACTATAAATCTATGTGTCTTTTACAGTTTGGTCCCTGCTTTTTACATATCTGCATAAATCACCTAAATTGCTAAGAACAACATAAAATCGACTAAGTCATACGACTTGGAGGTGTTTGCCAATTTTTTGTGCAAACATTTTTGGTTCTTTCACTGAGAACTCGAGCTAGAAGCTTCAGCTTCTCCCACTTAACATTCTTCCCGACAGCATCGCTTATTGCTTGGAAGACATGCCTCCCAGGCAGAAGAAAGATGTTAGCAAAGGAAAGAACATCGCAACTAGCAACGTTCCAGATCCAGTGATCACAAATCAAGAGAACCGTCCCATTCCAACAGCAGTACGAAATGGAAATCAGGCAAATCCGACAGCCCCTGCCATGGAACAGCCGGCAGCGATTACTAGGGCAGATCTAGACAGGGTTGTGGCTTAAGTGACTGACCGCTTCACATCCCAACAAGAAGCCTTGGTGAACCGACTCATGTCACGCTTAAGGGATGCTGAAGAATCCAACCGCAACACTGAATTATGGGGTGAGTCTCAGTCTGGAGGATCTCGGAGGCGACAAAGATCTTTCTTCTTCGAAGAAGCTAACAATAGAAACAGCAATGGTAGGTGCCGAGCCCGTACTCAGCCCGAACTCCGACCCGAGGAAACGCTTGGAACCGAACCCACCGGGGGAGGTACCAGGCGAGGGTCAGCTGTAGCTGAGCCTGTCATGCTACCTAGCCATGGAAACACCAATGAACGGGGCCGAGCTAGAGTCCAGCCCGAAGTTGGACCCGAAGAAGTGCTCGGAACAGAACCCAGCAGGGGAAGATCAAGGCAAGGGCCAACTGTAGCTGACCCTAGCATGCTCCTAGAAGGCCAGAGACAGCCACTGGAAAATATTAGGAGTGATAGACGATACCACCCCTACAGATCATTTGGACGGAATGAATCCCGCAGAGAAGAACCAAGCTCATTTCTTTCTGCTCCAAATTCTGATAAAAGGATGGCGCGATTGTTCAGAGAGTGCGTCCAACGGGATCAAAGAGATCGAGGGATAGGCGCTAGGGTAACCAGCCCTTTCACCCGCAATATCGAAATTGCCATCACCCCCCGAGAATGGAAAATGCCAACAATGGAACCTTACAAGGGAATCTCTGACCCCGTTGTACACTTGCAAAGATACACACAGCATATGCTCATGAGCGGAGCCACAGAGGGAGTATTGCACAAATGCTTTCCGCTATTCTTGGCAGATCTAGCTACCTCCTGGTTCTTCCATCTACCCCAAGGATCCATCAACTCATGGGAAATGTTGAAGGAAAAGTTCATCAGCCAGTTCCGCATTCATGTGGAACAACCCAAGGACGCTTATTCCCTATCTAATATCAAACAGAAGCCCGGAGAGACAGCGCAGCAATATCTAACCCGATTCATTGTTGCAGCGGCCGCAGTCCAAGATGCCGACGATAAACTCGTCTTAATGGCCCTCTGTAGTGGTGTGCATCCGGACACTAAGTTTGCTAGAAGATTAACAAAAGAAAAACCAGCTACCTTACCCGATTTCTTCCATGAAGCCGGAAGATATATGAGACTTGAAGACGCTGCCACTGAAAGACAGACAGGGCAACAAACCAAGGCAGCTCATGGCGACACACCCGCTGTAGCAAAGGACGTTCGAAGGAGTGAATCTAGAGACAATGCTGGGGCAAGAAGGGAGAAAAACGTCTATATCGACCAGGACCGAGATTTGACGCTTACACTCCCTTGAATGAAACAATCGAAAACATCTTCCTTTCCACCCAAGACGAAGTTAAAACAAATGCCCCTCGTACAAGAAGGAATCAGATAATGCAATTAAGTCTGGAAAGTTCTGCCGCTTCCGCTAATCTCATGGGCATGATACCAATGAATGTCATCATCTCCGGGACTTAATTGAAGAACACATCAGAAGGAAGAGACTAGAACGCTATGTAAAAGGTCTGAACAGGACTCCAGCTCCTGCCAATGAGAGCCTAAGGCTACCCCTCTCAGAAACAGGAGGGGGAAATCGCAACACCAGCGGCTCCAGTCAAGAGAAGATAGTGGTCCATACCATATCGGGAGGACCACACATCGCCGACAGAAACTGGACAGAGATGGAAAGATACAGAAAGTCACTTAAAACAATGAAGGCTGCGAAAAGAGAATGATGACATTACATTCAATAGGCATGACCTAGAGGGAAGGCAGTACCCTCACATGGATCCTATGGTCATCTCTGCCTGGTTCGGTCCAGCCGAAGTTTTTCGAATTCTAGTAGACACTGGAAGCTCAGTAAATATCCTATTCAAGCATGCTTTCGACAGAATGAAGCTGTCAATGAAGGGTGTGTCTCCCTGCAACAAATCACTACACGGTTTCACTGGAGATGCGAAGATGCCCCTCGGGCAACTGGACCTCTTTGTTGAAATAGGAAGTCACCCCCGCTCCGTTGTGGGAAACAAACATTTGTGCTAATAGCTAACCACTCGGCCTACAATGCCTTTTTAGGAAGACCAGCCTTGTCTGACTTCCAAATTGTCCTGGCCCCGTGGTGCCTGAAGATGAAATTTCCAACAGACAATGGAATAGGGGAAGTAGAGGGAGATCAAGACGCCGCTCGAGATTGCTATGTAACTGAACTTCGCAATAACTGCAGGAAGGATAAAGGGAAAAATGCAGAAACTACTCTCTGCATGAAAAAATTGGAAGCATAGCAACTAAAGAAAGCCCATCCTCTTCGATATACCAGTGATCCTTTCAATGAATTAGACCCCAGGGACAAAGAGGAGGAGGCCACCATCGAGCCTGTAGAGGCTATGGAGTTCGTATCTGTAGACAAACACGACTCAAGTAGACTGTTGAAAATCAGATCTCAGCTAAGAGCAGAATTGAGGGATCAATTCATTGATTTTCTCCGCCACAACTTGGATGTATTTGCATGGACACACGCTGACATGACTGGAATCTCCCCAGACGTGGCATGCCACGTACTAAACATCGATCCTACCAAGGTGCCAGTAAAGCAGAAAAAGAGAAGTATGGGGGCAAAACGATCAGCAGCCCTCGATGAAGAAGTAAAGAACTTGCTTGACAATAACTTCATACGAGAAGCCATCTACCCAGAGTGGATCGCTAACCCGGTACTAGTAAAGAAGGCTAATGGGAAGTGGCGAACATGCATTGACTTCTCCAACTTAAATGACGCTTGCCCGAAGGATTGCTTCCCACTCCCCCGAATCGATCAGCTGGTGGACAGCACAGTCGGGCACAAATCCTTATCTTTTATGGATGCATACTCAAGATATAACCAAATTCCTATGCACGCTCCCGATCAAGACCACACTAGTTTCATCACTGACCGGGGATTGTACTGCTACAGAGTAATGCCTTTTGGACTTAAAAATGCCGGAGCTACTTATCAGCGCCTCGTCAACAAGATGTTCGCGGAACTAATAGGATGGACTATGGAAGTTTATGTGGACGACATGCTAGTAAAGTCAAGGAAAGCCGACGATCACGTAAGCCACCTGGGCGAGATGTTTCAGGTACTTCGCCAATATGGAATGAAGCTGAATTCTCTAAAGTGCTCCTTCGGAGTATCATCAGGAAAGTTCTTGGGATTCATCGTCCATGCCAGAGGAATTGAAGCAAGCCCCAAACAAATCCGAGGCCTGAAAGATATCAGGATACCTTCCACTCGAAGAGAAATGCAAAGCCTAAATGGGAAGGTGGCCGCCCTAAGCAAATTCATCTCTAAAGCGACTGACAAGTGCGTCCCCTTCTTCAAGGCTCTAAAGAAAGATAAAGGAAAGTTAGAATGGACTGACAAATGCTTAACAGCCTTCCTTAACCAAATCGAACACCTCCAGAGACCACCAGTACTCTCAACTCCAAACGAAGTCGAAGAGCTATACCTATACATTGCTGTGTCATCTCATGCTCTAAGCGCCGCTTTGGTGAGAGAAGGCAACCGCGTGCAACAGCCAGCATACTTTGTAAGCAAGAGGTTAACGGGGGCAGAAGCCAGATATCCTAAACTTGAGAAGCTAGCATACTGTTTACTAATCACATCACGGAAACTGCGACACTATTTCCAATCTCATTCCATCAGAGTTCTAACCGATCAACTGCTAAGGCAGGTACTCCATCGTCCCGACACTTCTGGACGACTACTTAAATGGTGCATTGAACTGAGTCAATACGATATCACCTACCATCCTCGCACCGCCATCAAGGGACAAGCCATGGCCGATTTCATTGCCGAATTCACTACGAACGAAGGTAAGGAGCAATCTGAAATAGCAAAAGACATTAAGTGGAATCTCTTTTTGGATGGAGCATCAAACGAACAAGGCTCGGAGGCAGGTATTGTAATAATCACTCCCAGGGGAAGGAAGATACACTATGCTCTAAGGTTGGAACTCGTTGCCACCAACAACGATGCAGCATATGAAGCAGTAATAGCTGGATTAGAACTTGCCTGAGAGATTGGAGTCAGTTCTTTATGTCTTCATAGTGATTCTCAACTTATTGTAAACCAAATACTAGGAGAATTTCAGACTCGAGGAGAACGACTCACAGCATATCTAAAGAAGGGCAAGTTGCTACTCGATCAATTGGATCACTATTTAATCAAACACATCCCTCGAGAAGAGAACCAAGAGGCCGACGAGCTGGCAAAGCAAGCTACCATGAAAGACGGTACCATTTCCGGAACAGTAGCCATCTCAAAGCAACTAACCCCGAGTTTCGAGCAAGTGAATCTGATAGCTGCAATCGAAGAGGAAACTTGGATGACTCCCATCCGAAAATTCTTACAAGATGGCACACTGCCCAGCGACGTAACGAAGTCAGGAAAATCTTGAGGAAAGCTTCCCGCTACACAATACAAGAAGGCATCCTCTATCGGTGCGGCTTCTCTAACCCCTTATTAAGGTGTGTCGCTGAAAGGGAAGCTAAGGAAATCTTATCCAACATCCATCAAGGAAGCTGCGGAGATCACACTGGAGGGCAGACTCTGGCAAAGAAAATACTCCGATATGGATATTTCTGGCCCGCCTTAAACAAAGACGCCTTAGACTTCGTCAAAAAATGTGACAGATGTCAGAAATTTGCCAAGATTCCTCGACTACCAACAAATGAGATTACTCAAATGACCAGCCTTTGGCCCTTTGCAGTATGGGGAATTGACTTGATTGGCGAACTGCCAGTGGGCCGATGCGGAGCCAAATATGTTATAGTGGCAGTTGACTATTTCACCAAATGGGTTGAAGTAGAACCTCTAAATAAAATATCTTCGGCAAAAGTTATTAACTTCTTAATCAAAAATGTTCTATGTAGGTACGGAGTTCCACTCAAAATCATTTCGGACAATGGACTTCAGTTTAATAGCGAGGAGTTTGCCGACTGGAGCCAAGAGCATGGAATTCACAAAAGCTTCTCATCTATAGCTTATCCCCAGGAAAACGGACAAGTCGAAGCTGTCAACAAAATTCTCAAAACTCTAATCAAGAAGAAACTTAAAAAGTCAAAAGGCGCTTGGTTGGATGAACTTCCTACGGCACTTTGGGCCTACCGCACATCTTTCAGAACTTTAACGGGGCATCTCCCTTCTCTTTGGCATACGGATCGGAGGCCATGCTCCCAGTCGAAACTATAGTGCCTTCCTACCGTAGGATCCACTATAACCCAGAAGAGAACGAAGAACTCCTTCACATGTCTTTGAATCTAATTGAAGAGAGAAGAAACGATGCAGCGCTCAAAGCAGCAGCTCACAAGGAAAAAGTGGCAGCGCAATACAACTCCAAAGTCAAGCATCGTAGCTTACAAGAAGGAGATCTTGTCCTCAAGCGAATCTTCCCGCACCCCGGTGCACTAGATCCAATCTGGGACGGACCATATGTAATTCATAAAGATCTCCACAACGGAGCTTACATTTTGTCAACAGTGGACGGAGAGGTATTCCAGAGGGCATGGAACATCCAACACCTTCGTCGATACTTTTCTTAACTTGTACTTCCCATATGAAGTGAATTAACAAAGAGAATCAGTGGACGTAGGCATTTTCGTGCCGAACCACTTTAAAAAGTTATCTCTTTTTTAACTTGTTCCTTTATTTCTTGGCTGCTTGTTAACTTTATCCTTTTCGGTTGAACAAAATCCTGTGTAATGGCATTTCCATTCAAGACACATCACAGCGCGACTTCACCTGGACAAGACCTAACAGGTACTATACGAATCTATACCCTTGCCAATGAGACACTTTTGCTCCAGCATCCCTCTGCTGCGGGTTAACTCATTGCTCGCGATCGGCCCTTAAAGCCAACTGTAATGAGCCGATTATAAACCACCGGGAAGGCCGACTATAGCCGAGGCACCTCATTACGGCGTTCGGCTCACCGGCAACCGTGAACCTACTTTAAGCCCCAACATAAGGTATGACCAGCCAGGGGTAGTTCACAGTTGACGATCGGCACCCACGCTAGCCGGCCATGGTAAATTGAATAATACCAACGATTACGGGCCATAATGGCCCGGGTAGTTACTGTGCACGATCTCGGCTCCGAGTGTCTTAAGTACGGCTGTGGTAAAAAAGAGAAACTCCCCGCGGAGGCGTAAGATGGGTGACAAATGTCTCCAAGACCCACAGCTAGGGAAAGTGACTACAAAACCCGTTTGCCACGAACTTAAGCACGTCGCAGGCCTTCCGTGATTGGAAGTTTTACTGTTTCTTATATTTCTATTTTGTTTAAAAACTTTCCTCCTATCCTCTATAACGATCCCTAAAGTACAGGACACAAAATAGGAGATGCTCGCTAATGGGAATAGGAACTCACAACCGGATGACAGGTCACTCAGCTGCATTCCACGCTCAGTCATACAAGACATTCAAAGCAACCGTCTACGACCAAAACATAAAGGGCGGTACTTTCTTCTTTTGTATATGAATACGTAGCTGTAATTTATTCGCACATCACACTAACATTGCAATATATGAAATTATATTTTAAGCAAGAACTGGACATCAAACACAATTGAATCACAGGAATGTCACAGGAATGAAATTATATCTTATGCAACACACCAAAATAATGATAGCATTCAAATATGACAGAATCAGCTTAAGTAAAAATTACATGCCAAGAATAAAGTCGTTCGTCACGAATAACATAATTACAGCCTAAAAGTTACATTAATGTTTTGGGACTACCATAGACAACAATGTCAAGTAAACCAAAAGATATCCAGATCAAGTCAAGGAGTCGGCTGCATCGGAGCTCCACCTCTATCCTACTGGCCCTTCGAGATCTACTTAACCGCAGGATTGGAACTCTCAGCATGTTGACCAGAGGTAGTTGGTGCTTCAGAGGTCCCGCCTGTCCAATTCAGGAGAAGAATCCATTAAATAAACAATAAGCAATCAAGTTACGAAAAGCTAAAAGGGAAGACTAACCAGCATCTGCTCCTTGATCATCATCCTCTAACTGCACACCTACCTCCTCAGCAGTAAGCAGCCGCATACCCTCCTTCACCGCCGCTTTCTCCTCCTTGGTGAATTGAGCCGTAACCACGTCCATTCTAAAGGCCACGCCACCCTCCTTATCTGCATCGGCCTTAGCCTCCTCCAGGGCCCTGAGATAAATTCTGGCCATGACTCGGCGATAATCATCCATCCAAGATAAGTTGCCCCGTTTCCAAGTGCGAAAGTATATATCCTGAAGCATCTCATCCATTATCCCCTCATTCTCCTCGAACTCCCTTATTCGGTCCTCAGAAGCCAACAGCTTTGCAGTGGCAGCATCCCTCTCCGATTGGTATCGCGAGCAGTCAGCCTGAAAGGATTTCCTCATCGCCCCCATCTCCTCCTTCAGCTTGGTTTGAGAAAGCTCTGCGGCTTCAAGTTTCTCGGATAACTCCTGTACCCACTCGAGATCCGCTTTCTAAACCTCATCCACCGTTGCAATAGCCATATCAATCTGTTCCTTACAAACAGCCTCCATTTTCCATAACTCTGCCATGTTGGCCTCTTCCATGGTTTTCTTTAATTTCCTAGAAGCGGCCTCATGTTGAGAGATCTGAATGGCCTGATCAGCGAGTTGTTTGGCCTGGTCGGAAACCATTAACCGCAGTCGAATGTTAGCACTCCCGATTTCTTCTCCAGCCTTGACCAGTCGGGCATGATGCCCCATCAGCTTCCTGGTTTCCTCAGCAACCCGGTCAATGTTTTCCTTAGCTTTGTCCCCCAAAGTTACGACCCGAGTGGTAAGCAAATCAAGGTCCAGGGACTTAGCTTCGTCTAGTACTCTTACCATAGGATTACGAGGGAGAAGGTGCTCACCGGTAGCCTCATCAAAGGTAACATCACGAGAACCCGGGTCCTGATCCGGATGACCCGCAAACGGATTACGAGCCAAGCCGGGATGATCTATCTGGGTAACGGTAGGATTTTTAGATGGGTGCGGAGAAGGTATAAATTCGGTATTCTTCTTCGTGGTATCCCGAAGAGGCTGAGTTGACGGTTGAGGACCAGGTGAAGATTCAAATAAGGAGCGACTCCTCTTCTTCTTTTGGATATCCTCTTCAATAACTCCAAGAAGAGGACGGTAGCCGACTACATCTCTAGGGCGGTTAGTCGAGGCTTTGGTTTAGTAGAAGCCTTGAGAAGTTTGTATTGTTCAAGACGGTGCCGAACATCTGATATCTTAGCCACCTTATCCGCTTCTGTGATAAAAACCAAGTGTTACAAGCATACATTGAGCTATAATTCAAGAAATATATCAAGTTAAGAAGAGTAAAGAGACGTTTTGTCATACAAACCCTGGGGAGGAGTAGGATATTGCAATAAGTCCTGGATCTCATTCCAGGACGGGAGCTGGCCATAAAATATTCCTAAATCCTTATCATAAATGGAGTCGGCAAGAGTCAAAAATTCACCTTGAATCGCAGGAACTGCCTTTGCTGAAGCGCTCTTAGAAGATGAATCGGCGTCGGTCCCGGCCTTGTCAGCTTTTTTAGGCTTCTCCACTAAAGCTGATCCTTCCTCCAACCCTTCAAAAGCTAGGCGGAAAGCGTCATCTGTCCACTCCTGCATCACACCTGCTTGCTCAGAAGACAAAGCCCCAGTGCCATCACCACTCTGTCCGTCGCCACCATCACCGCTATGACCATCACCATCACCTTCTCCACCACTTCCACTCTCCGCCTCACCTCCTTCATCCTCGCCTCTTTCCTCCTCCATATCTTCCTCCTCTGGGACATCTGGACATGTGCTGGGGGAGGGTCCATCGAACTTCTTAAGTTTCTTCCCCTCGGCAATTGGATGTTTCGAGAAGGGTTTCCTTTTACTACTCTTCGCCGTAGCCCCTCCTTTAGCTTTGGCGGCCCTCTCCTCAGCTGTGTCTCTTTGCTTGACCACAGACTGGCGTGGCAGAATCAAGTTGTGCCCCAAAAGAGTAGCATTCCTGATCAAATAATAAGTTGCCCTCTCCTTTTCCAGAATGGCTTCTATTTCCTCAACCATCCGAACCAAACGATCATTCTCTACAACCGCAAAGCCACCTGTCGCTAGCAAGAAACAAATAACATAAGGAGGAGCATTGCAGTCAGAATGGAAATTATAAATAAGAGTCAACTTACAGCCAGAGGTGAAGCGGTGGAAAGTAACAGAATCATCTATGACAAAGAACCATTCCTTCTTGAACATGCTAAATTTTGAATATAAGTCCAGGTCCGGCTTGAAAGACACGGCCGATTCTAAGCTGATATATAGAGACCCCTTCTTGTAGCCTCTCAAGTTGTACAGGTATCGAATTTCCCATTTGGAAGGGGGACTCCCGTATTTTCTCTGGAAGATAATAAACAGACTCACTAAGATGGCAAAGGAGTTGGGCTGAAGCTGGAAAGGGGCCACCTTCAAGTATGTGATGAAGCTGACGATCCAAGCGTTGATCGGAGGAGGGCCCCCGCACATGCAGTGACACCTACTATAAGCAAAATATCCTTCAGTGGGGTTATACGGCATCACTCCTTTCCCTGGCAACATCATATGCACTTTGTCAATCCCAAAGGATCTAGATACAACGTCAAGATGCTCGTCTTTGAGGGAGCTGGGAAAGCAATCAGGCGGTGAGTTCAAAAGCTCCTGAGGACCGTACTCATCTACTAATGATCTCGGGGATGGTCCATGTTGTTCTGGCTCTGACTGAATTGGGGGCACTATGGAGGACTCCCCTTTGTCCTTGGATTTCTTCTTGTCAGAACGAGTTTCTACTTTATGAGACATTATCTGCAACACAAAAAAACACATCGTTAGAACAAGGAATGTAGACAAGCAAGTACCTACGGCATGGAATCTCATTCATAATTCAAAACATAAAAGCTCAATCGGTAGTTCGAGGCCAGAGTCAATTCGGCACTCGTACTCCACAAGTGCATTCGGTAGTTCGGGGCCAAGGTCCATTCGGCACTCGTACACCCCCAGGTGCATTCGGTAGTTCGAGCCGAAAGCCCATTCGGCACTCATACTCCCCGGACTCATTCGTTAGTTCAAGCAAAAGTTTATTCAGTAGAAGAAAACCTCTCCTGGTCCGGCAGTAGAGTCTGGTTCGGTATTTAATTGATTCGGCTATTTCAAACAATGAAGGACGACAGAGGCGTGAAGCCCATACTTATAGGCAAGCGTAGGATGACCAGACCAACCTGTTCGGCACTTGGGCCGAATGAGGTGTCCAAGCTGAGGAAAACAAAGCGCGGCATATACCGGCATATGCCCCACTTTGGGAGGCAAATGTTGGGCGTGTTCTCACCCAGAAGACCAAACCAACTCGAACCAAAGCGAATGCTACCGACCCACCCACCACCGAACCAGAGCCACCGGACCAAAGAACCACCGAACCAAAACCACTCCAAAGAACTACCGAACCAAAACCACTCCAACCACCACCAGTCCAATGCTGCCGAATCAAGGAAAAGAAGGCACCACCGAACTAAGATAAGGGAGGCACCACCGAACCAAGACTACCGGACCAGAACTCAACCCACCTACCACCAGTCCAATCAACGCTCCACCAACTACCGAACCAAAGCACTACCGAACCAACATTGCCATGCCAGATCACGTTATCCCAGGCCCACCAGCAGCTATATACATCCAAGACCCCTACCCTCAGCCTCACTCTATAAATAGAGGGGTAGGGGTACAACAATGGAAGACAAGTTTGAGAACTCAAGCACGGACAGAACTTTCAGACAACTTTCGTACACTTGTAATCGAAGCTTTATACTTGTAATCTGAACAGTGAAAGAGAATATAATATGAAGTGGACGTAGGCACATTCTGGCCGAACCACTATAAATCTGTGTATCTTTTACAGTTTAGTCCCTGCTTTTTACATATCTGCATAAATCGCCTAAATCTCTAAGAACAACATAAAATCGACTAAATCATACGACTTGGAGGTGTTTGCCCATTTTTTGTGCAAACAGGGAGAGAGTGGTGATGGCTTGTCTCAAAGAAGTTTTCGGGCCAATTTCTTGAATGGTGTCATCGTCCTCCTCTTCTTCTTCATGTTGAGTATGAGAAGAAGAAGCAGTACTAGTGTCTCGAGGTTGAGGAGCACCTTGTTGAACATTTTGTGACCATTGATGGAAGGAGATGATTTGTTGAGGAGGAGGCCGCGGTGGAAGACCCATCAATCCTAAAGTTTTAGCGCCTAACTCACTAATAGTTGTAAAATCGGAGTCGAGCATTGTTACACCGATATTTAGGAGAATGCGCATAATGTAAGCACCATAATGAATGGTTCTATATTTTCTCTGGATTGTGATGTCTTGAAATTCATCCAAAATAATTTTTCCGAATTCACTTGTTGATTGGAGTAGATGGAATAAAGAGCTTGAAAATTTTCTTTATAAACTTTTTCATAACTCCTCGTCCTTGGTTGTTAGGAGAAAATAAGTGCACGATGAATGAGTCTAGCTTATGGCCTTAAGAAAGTAGATTTCAAATTACCCAAATTTATAAGTTGATCGGACAACAAACAATGTGAAAATTCATCTCGATGATCCATATCAACTTCAATCTCATTAATATCATTTCCTTGATAAGGCCAATATAAAATATGACCTAATCTTTGTAATGGTAAGAAGATTCTTACACCACAAACTCTTGACCATACATGATTTTCACGCTTTTGGGGATTATGATGGTCCAAATTTAAATTTGCAAGAAAAAGTTTAATCATAAGATGATTAATCTTAATATTGATAGGATTGTACCCAATTAAGCTATCGAAGTGGAATTGTTTCGCCAACTCTCTAACACGATAAGCTGCAAAATCCAAGAATTTTATGAATGCTCCTTCGAAGATGTTGGAATTCTTCATAGAATTATAGCAGGAAACAGCAACATCGTTCCATAGCCATTGCCGAATTTGATCTTTAGATGGTCTGAAGGTTGATTCTCTAGTACGTTTTGATCTTGGTGCCATTTGAGAGTTAGAGGAAAGGTAAAAGCTTTGAAAGAGTTGAAAATGGGGGCTACGGTTCTGAAAATATTTGGGAATGAAGTGAAAAAGGTAATATATAGTGGGTGAAATGGTATGGGTATAAGTGGAAAGAAAATAAAGAAGAAAGATGAAGAAATTGGCTTAGAAAAATTCCGCCATCTGAATTATTTGATTCAGATGTCTGAATTGGACTAAGTTGCAACCCGCAAAGAAATAATTCAAAATCGGTCTGATTTAGACGTCTTTTTTGTTTGATTCAGACGTCTGAATCTGGGGTAAAAAAAATCTACCTTGAATATTCAAAAGTCTGTTTTGAGTAAAACAACCGTCTGAATTTTGCTCAAAAGCACATATTAGCTTTATTGAATATAGGAAACAATACAAATTTTCAAATAATCTTAAATAATACAAGTTTAGAACAAGCAGAATAAAATAACAAATGAACAATAGTACAGAAACAAAAACAAAAAATTAAATAGATTTTGAAGAAGAACTTAGAGTATGATATACTCTTCTTCAATTTTAGTGTTATCTACAAATGTTCGAAGTGGAGACCATTTGTTGCCACGTTTCCAATATTTTGGTGATGTCGGTGGACGTTATGGTGATGGTTCCAAGGATTGTGACGATTTAGAGAACGAACGGTGGACGGTTGATGAACTGTGTCTTTTGAGGGAGAACCATAGAATTTAACGCGACTTGTTCCAAAAAGCTCAACCGTTTGGCATTAAATTTTTGTTCATAGTATAACTCGCGCTGTAATTCTAATGTTTCCCTCTGATAGTGATGAATATCATCTATTTTCTCTTTTGTGGATGGTGATCCAAAAAAGAGAGACCGTCTTGTTTTTCTAGTTGGTGGAGTATATCCAGTATGAGTTGAGGGTCGAACAATCGGAACTGGTTCATAAATTGGTATAGGAGTTGGTAGATTTACCGATCCCGAGGAAGGAGAAGTATAAGAAAGCTCAAATGATTCAGAGTTGTATTGAGATGACATTTTGAAACAGTATTTTGAAATTTAAAAATTCTTGAATGAATTCTGGTGCAATAAAAAAGAATTTCATAGAATATATAGTTAGAGGCTTAATAAAAATAGAAAAAGTTTGTATGGTTAGGAGAATAATAACCATAGGAAAAAGAGGATAAAACGAAAGGTAAATAAAAATCCAGAAAGAACAAAAGTTTCAGAAAAAGTTAAAGGGTGAATTGGTAGAGCAGAAGACTACCGAATATGTGATCCTGAGTTCGAGTGCTGGAAAACTCTCCTTTTTTATATGATTCCTAGTAAGCTATGAATTATGTAAAATATAAAAACCATATAATTTAAAAAATGTAAACTTATAAATCTTTAAAAGAGACATTCCAAGTTCTCATCGTAAATTGATGAAAGTATTTCAATTAACGGTTTTGTAAAGATATCTGCCAATTTTTTGTCAAAGGACACAAATTCTAGATTTATTACATATTTTTCAATATTATCATGAAGTAAACGATGACGAATGTCGGTATGTTTTATTCGTGGGTGATTAACAGGATTTTTAGATAAATTTATAGCACTAGAATTATCACAATAAATAGTTGATTTAAATAAATTAAAACCAAAATCTATAAGTGTTTATTGCATATAGATAACTTGAGCACATGCCAAAGCTGTAGAAATATATTCTGCTTCATATGTTGATAATGTAACACAATTTCGTTTCTTACTAAACCAAGATACAAGAGACCATCCAATGAAGTGACAAGTCCCACTTGTACTTTTTCTATCTGTTCGGCTTCCTCCGAAATCAGAGTCACTGTAGGATAATAATTCACAAGGACATTCCTTTGGACAGGATAGTCCAAAGTCTTTGGTTTTATTAAGATACTGTAGTATGCGTTTCACTGCTCGCAAATGTGATTTTTTGGGATCTTTTTGAAATCGTGCACACAAGCAAACACTCATCATTATGTCAGGTCTACTAGCTGTTAAATATAGTAACGATTCAATCATCAAATGTGATTCTTTGGGATCTTTTTGAAATCGTGCACACAAGCAAACACTCAACATTATGTCAGGTCTACTAGCTGTTAAATATAGTAATGATTCAATCATACTTCGATATAATTTTTGGTCAATACTTTTGCCACTTTCATCTTTATCAAGATGTATAGCTGTACTCATAGGAGTTGGTTTGGTAGAAGTATTTTCCATACCAAAGCGTTTAATTAGATTGTTGCAATATTTTTCTTGATTTATAAAAATACCATTTTCTAATTATTTATTTGTAAGCCAAGAAAATAATTTAATTCACCCATATGTGACATTTCAAATTCTTTGGTCATTATTTTAGAAAATTCTTGACACAATTTTTCATTTGTAGATCCAAAAATAGTGTCATCAACATAAATTTGAACAATTAAAATATCTTGCTTGTTTCTTTTAATAAAAAGATTTTGATCAACCTTTCCAATTTCGAAACCAAAATCTATTAAATATCTTTTAAGATGATTGTACTAAGCACGAGGTGCTTGTTTCAAACCGTATAAGGCGTTTTTATGTTTATAGACATGGTCAGGAAATTGTTCGTGTATGAATAAAGGAGGTTGTTCAACATAAACTTTTTCTTTTATAAAACCATTTAAAAAAGCACTTATAACATCCATTTGACAAAATTTAAAGTTATGAAAATATGCATAGGCTAGTAAGATTCGTATTGCTTCTAGTCTAGCGACTGGAGCAAACGTTTCTTCATAGTCAATCCCTTCTTCTTGATTACATCCCTATGCAACTAATCTAGCTTTATTCCTAGTAATATTTCCTTGTTCATCTGCTTTATTTTTGAAGACCCACTTTGTACCAATAACTGACTGATCACTAGGCCTTGGAACTAAATCCCAAATGCCGTTTCTTTTGAATTGGTTTAGCTCTTCTTGCATAGCGATTAACCAATTTTCATCGGTGGATGCTTATTTAATACTTTTAGGTTCATATGAGAAAGGAAACCTACATGACCCATTTGATTTAATTGACTTCTTGTTCTAACAGATGAATTGAGTTCTCCAATGACATTAAAAGAAGGATGATCCCTTAATAATCTAGGTGGAGATCTTAATTCATTGTTATTGTGAACCATGTTTTCATTATTTCAAATTTTGAAATTTTTGTATTTGTGATATTATCAGGGAATTCTTCATCATCTCTTATACTTGGCATTTGATTAAAATTTTCATCGAAGGATACATGAAGTGTTTCTTCAATGATATTGGTTCTTTTATTACAAATTCGATAAGCTTTGCTTCGATCTGAATATCCTACAACGATTCCTTCATCGGGTTTTGGATCGAATTTGCCAAGCTGATCTTTTGTGTTTAAATGAAACATTTTGAACCGAAAACTTTAAAATAAGAAATATTTGGTTTTCGACGATTAAGAAGTTCCTAAGGAGTATTCTTAGTTAGTGGTCGAATAGAAACACGATTCAAAACACAACAAGCTGTTGCAACTTCTTCAGCCTAGAAATGTTTTGGTAATGTACTTCCATTTAACAAAGTCCTTGCACATTCTTGTAAGATTCTATTTTTACGTTCTACAACTCCATTTTGTTGTGGAGTTCTATGAAACGAAAATTTATGGAATATTCCCTTCTTCTTACAAAAATTTTCAGTGCTTCGTTTTTGAATTCACCTCCATGATCACTCCTTATGTTTTTTATTTTCAATCCTTTAAAATTTTGAATTTTCTTGACAAAAGTTTTGAAATTATCAAAAGTATCACTTTAATTTTTCATAAAAATAGTCCAAGTATATCTAGAAAAATCATCAACGATTACAAACACATATCTACTGTGATTAATGGATTGTACTTGTATTGGTCAAAATAAATCCATATGTAGTAATTCAAGTGGTTGTAAAGTTGAAATAACCTTTTTAGATTTAAAAGATGACTTAGTTAATTTTCCTAACTAACATGCATCACAAATATGATCAATTTTGAAATTCATCTTTGGTAGACCTTTTACTAAATCATTTTTAGAAAGCTTATTTATAGCTTTGAAGTTAATGTGACAGAATCGTTTGTGCCATAACCAAGGATCATTTTCTTTGGCTATTAAACACATATCTGAATTATGATTTATTTTCATATTCAAAACATAGATATTTCTGTCTCTACTCCTTCAAAGATAACATTTTGATCAAAAATACTACATTTGTTTTCAGAAAAAATGATTTTGAATCCTTTGTCACATAATTGGCTGATATTAAGTAAATTATGTCTTAAATTTTTGACTAGTAAAACATTTGAAATAAGAGGTAAATTTGAAATACCGTTGTTGCTCACATCGCCTTTGCCGATGATATAGCCTTTGGAGTTGTCTTCAAATGTGACGGAGCCTCCATCAGAGTAAGTAATATTTGATAGCATATCTTTGTCTCCTGTCATATGTTTTGAGAAACCATTGTCGAGTAACCATTTTCCTCTTTTCTTGAGTGGGACCTAAAAATAATATGAGATAATATTCGTACCCACCTTTTTAATAGGGTCCTAAGAGTTAAGTCTTAGGAAACCAAACCCAAGAGGGTTTAGTATCCCATTTTAATATGTAATCTTTATTTTTATGAACAGTTTTCATAAAGGTGTTAATATATTTCTTCCTAATCAAACTGTTATTTTTTAGGAACCCAAACTTTTATGTTTTTCGGGTAAGTATTCCTTTTTGACTGTTTTGCAGTAGGATTAATATTTCTCCTAATTTTCTTTTTAGGTGGAGCTTTTTCTTTCTTAACATATCCTAATCCTTTCATACTTGAAACAGACTGAGAGCTACTAATAATTTTAGATAAAGTTTCTCTTCCTTTATCAAAATTTGAAACATTTCAGGTGATGTTTTCTAACTTGGTTTTGAGACTAGTATTATCTAAATCTATCAATGTTACTTTTGTTTTTAATTCGTGATTTTCAGAAACAAGATCGTCGTTCTTTTCTTTTTGAGTTTCAATTTCTTGACTCAAAAGTGTGAGTTGAGAATTAATATTAGAGAATGATTCTTGTAATTTTTCAAGTTCTTCCTCTAGTATTTTCTTCTCATCTTTAAGAAAATCTCTTTCGAATTCTACTTTGTTCTGATGTTCATGAGTCTCCTTATATTTTCTTTTGATTTTTTGGAGAGTGTCAACTAGTTCTGATTTATCTGTATCATATCATCAAAGGTGAAATTACTAACCTCGTTTTCAGTAGCCCTAAAGCAAACATTAGCTTGCTCATTTTCACTACCACTGCTGCTATCTGATAAAGAGGTATCTAAATCATCCCATGTAACAGAGAATGCTTTCTTTTTCTTATCTTTTCTGCCCTTGTTGAAGTATTTTTTTTCTTTAGCTCTGGACATTCTTTCTGGATATGATCTTTCTTATGACAATTAAAACATTCTAGTGCTGAAGATGATGGTTTGCTTGGAAAGTTCCTTTTTACATTGTTTCTATTGTTTTTCCAGAATCTTAAGAATTTTTTGAAATTTTTTGCAATAAAAGCTAGATCTTTTTCATCTGAATCTTCATCCTTTTCTTCTTCGGCATGGAAAGCTATGTTCTTTTTGTCCTGTGCTTGTACTCGTTTTTCCTGCAGATTCATTTCATAGAATATTAGATTTCCTATTAACTCTTCTGGTTTTATGATAGAGAGGTCATTAGCTTCTTAAATAGTTAAGACTTTTCTTTCCCATTCATCCATTAAAGAGTTTAGGATTTTCGATACAATATCAAAATCAGTAAATTTTTCTCCTAATCCTAATAGTGAATGGTAGATATCTTGAAATCTAGAGTATATATCATTGATAGATTCATCTTGCTTCATTTTAACGTTTTGAAACTGATTTTTAAGCATGGAGATTTTGCTTTGTCTGACTTTGTTAGTTCCTTCATTAGTGATTTTAAGTGTTCTCCATATTTCATAAGCAGTTTGACACATGCTAACACGATTAAATTCATTTCTATCTAGTGCACAAAATAACATGTTCATAGCTTTAGCATTGGTATAAGCATCTACCTTTTGTGTGTTTGTCCATGTGAGATATTCTCTCTTGTAGGAAGAGTGTATTCATTTTGTGTGATATTCCATGATTCAAAGCTATTTGATTACATATAGATTCTCATACGAGTAGCCCAATAATTATAGTTCAAACCATTGAAAAATGGAGGTCGTGCAGTGGATTGACCTTCTATAAAACTAGTGTTAGTGCTTATAGTAGTAGTACTTATAGTGCTAATGCTAGTGTTACTATCCATATTAGCAAAAAATCAAATAACTATGTTACGGTTAGATGAAATCTTGCTCTGATACCAAATGAATGGAAGACTATGCTATAAGATCGAGTAATATAGATAAACTACTTGTGTGGAATAAGAGAATAAATAGTAAATGCTGTAAAGTAAAAGACACCTGAGGTTTTTATACTGGTTCGGAGCACCATCCTACGTCCAGTCCCAGACTCCTTCTGGAATTTCACTAACACAACCCTCACTTAACTCGGAGGAATAGGTCTACACCTCCTGAGCAACCGAATAGGACTTCACCCGCCTAAGCAACCGAATAGGACTTCAACTGCTTGAGCAACTGAACATGACTTCTTAACAAAATAACAAATGTATCTGACTGTACTATGTTCTTAAATAACACTGATAAGTCAATTAAGTACAATCTTCGTATAATCTTCTCCTTTACGATATACAGTGTGATGTGCTTTGAGAATTATGGAAGATAAAGTGATTAATGATCAAAGTACATAAGCAATTTGAGTGTAATTTAAAAGCTTGAGAATAGATGAGAATTCAAGAATGCTACAAGTAAAATCAGCGAATTATTTGTTGAATTCTATAATCTATTTATAGTGTATAAAGAGTTGCAACTATAGATGAAAAGTTACATTGAAAAGAACAGGTGCAACCATTGATTTTGAAAGCGTTTCTCTTTGGTGAAGAGAAGTGACTTCTCAAGAAAATAGCAGTTGGAAATATTCAGACGTCTGAATTAAAAAATTCAGACATCTCTATTAGATTGAAAAGCAAACAGCAAGCTTTTAGGAAAATTTTGAATAAATTCAGACGTCTAGAAATTTTCATCCAGACGTCTAAATATTGTGAAACAATATTCAGGTTTCAGCATTCAGACGTTTGAATGAATGATTTCAGACATCTGAATTCATACCTTTGTGCATGTGTGTGCATGTTTGTGCATATATTTATATATATCGTTTTAGGAGAGATTTTAACAAATTTCTAAGTAAAGTACAGACTCTAAATACACCATACTTCAGCTTTAAAATGACTGAAAAGGCATCTGCAACAAATCTCCTGTAAAGATGATTAGTATACACAATATTTTATATAGCTTGTCATAATCAAAATCGAGATTCCAACGAAAATAACCATCTACTTTCAAACCCATTTCAAGCTATGAAAAATGCAAAATTTTATAAAGTAGTAAACGAAAATTTATAGCTTTCTAAAGGCTCTTCCATTTGCAAAAAGTTTGAACTCATTCGAAGTTATAAATCTCAAGTTATTGTTGCTTTAACGCAACACTTTTCGAACCAAATTTCATATTTCAAATCAATTTAAATTTTGAAATTTTCCCAAACCATTTTAATTTCAAGTTACATTTTCAGACAAGCGTTTTGCTAAATCATTTATTAATTGATCTTCTTTTTTCCTGAAAAGCTAAGACATATAATGTATGATCAACTTTATGTAATCATCATAAAACATTTTATTAAGTGGAAACATTCTCATTACTTTCCAAAATCTAGCTTGAAAAACAATTAACTATGAAAACTCATTTTGGAAGAGATAACTAATCTCTTCCATTATCAAGAGATGATTATTGATTATCCACCAAATAAATATTTGGGATATATATATAAAGTTTAGAAATATTCTCACAATTTAAAATGATTATACTACATGAATTGTTCATTTATCAAAACAATCCAAATTCACATTTTGTAACGACCCAGAATTTTGAACAATTTAAATTGAAAATATTTAATTAATTTTAAATATTTGAATAATTGTTTAGCTTGAATTCCCAATATAACTATGAATTTGGCGATTAAATTATAAAATTTAATCTATTGAAAGCTGAATAAAAATTTGAATCTTCAGTTTTGAGCTGATTAAAAATATTTCAAAGGCTTGTAAAATTCATATTGATAATACTGAAGGTAATAGAACTTTAAAAAATTGAATTTGAAAGTGATTTGATCAGTTTTGAAATTATATCGTTTAAATCGATATTTAAAAATAGCCTTCCGAGACACAGTCTCGGAATTCAACGAAACCAGTTCCATTGGATCCGTGATATTGAATTATTATCGGATTTCAATTTTCGTAGCGTTTGGAGTTGTTATGTGAGCGTACGACATATAAACGCGTTGGACTTAAATCGAATTCAATTTAATTTTAAATTTGAATTGGGTCAACATCAGCACTTTTTGGCCCCAAATCAAAACACTGTAGAGGTAAGGTGGGCACTTTAAAGTGATTTTTGAAAGTATACGTTTTACTAAATTTTCGAATTGATTCATTTTAAATAATTAAAACGTTATAAATTTTTATGTTATAAAAATTTTATTTTTGTGAAATATAACCAAAGCATGATTTTTTAAATAAATACCTGATAAATTCATAAAATGGTTTTAATTGGGATTTTTGAATTATTAGAAACGGTTTATATAAAAGATTTATAAAATTGATATTTTATAAGTTAAAGATATTGGAATTATGAAACTAGCTTTTATAAGTATTAAAATAAAGTTGTACCTAGTTTTATAAGTAAATAAGAATTTTAGATTTATAAATAAATGATGATATAAAAGAATGGATTTGTGAATAAATGGATTATAAGTAATTTACTTATAAGTTGGATTCGACATGTAAACGAAATATAAATAGAATTGGTTATTAAAGGAGATTTATAAATCGAAGTAGTTATGAAATAGAAATGGAATTTACAAACGTTGTTTTATAAATCCGTAATCAAATAAATTTGGTAAGTGAACATAGAAATTATTAAAGGAATTATATTCACGATTTTGGACTGTGGAAAATCATTTAATTAAATATGTGGAAGTGTTGAATTTGGTAAACGATGTATATCCACGATTTTGGATAGTGGATAACCTTCTAAATAAAATGTGTAGAAAATGTTGAATTTGGATTAACAAAGTATATTCACGATTTTGGATAATGAATAATATATATTAAGGAAATGTTTTGGAAAATGATATTTTAAATAGAATTAAAAAAATTAGAGATGTTTTAAAGGTATTAAGTATTGAAAACATAGATTTCAACATTCATTGTTGAAATAGGCATTTTCAAGGAATTGAAGGAAATGGTGGACTATAACACTGTTGTTATACTAAATGATTTCCGAAAGGAAATGACTTATACAGTATTGGGGATTTATATATCTATCTAAATTCCGAATCCCTATACTGGAGATTTCGGGTCGTCGTAACAATGTTTTATGCAACATTTGTTTAGACTCAAATAAAAGTGTTAAAGAAAATGTTTCCTTAAGAAATGAAATATATACTTAATATTAATTTAAGTATATTGAATATTTTTCAAATGCTGAAAATAAATAGATTTGTGAAATACTTATTATTAAATAAGTAGGGAAATGTTTTCCAGTATGAAATAAATGTTTTGGGAATTATCTTTTTAAAGATAAATTGAGAGTGAATATTTGAAATCGATTGGAAAATCGTATGTTCACAGATATTTTGGAAATGTAATTCAATATGGAATTTATAAATGAAATTGGGAAAATTGGTTTAAAAAAATAAATATCGATTTATTTTTGAAGTATGGAAATTATTTATATATATCTTGTAAAGATATTTTTGGAAAATAAATAATTTGGAAAATTATTTGGAATCTGGTGATGTTGTGCATACCTATTGATAGTTAAATATCCGACTATCAATATTTACCTTTAAATAGGTATTTGTTGTGATTGCTTGAATTTGAATGCTGCACTTATTTTTAAAAATAAGCGCTCGCTATTCGGGTTAGCCGGGAAAGGACCGTGGGGTCGTATAACCCATTCTGAATATGTGATACGTCGTTATGGATTGCATTTGATGACTGGTGTTGAAGACCGGATATTTGTGAAAACGGAAGGATTACCGTCGAATGTTTCTGCATCGGCTGATCCCCGATAGAGGAATTTATTACCCATTGTGATGGGAAGTCCGGTCGTGATTAGTGAATATCCGGATTGCAAGGACTTCTTTGTAAGTGCCTTCGGTTCCGTTCGATCCCGGAACGGACTTGTATGGATGTGTGTCTGACATTACAATTTGAGATGTAAAGCTGGTTTCTATCAAATATATTTCCGTTGGTGGCGGAGAATTTATTCTCTTAGCTTAACGCCCTTAGAGGTTATGTAGTTGATGGTTACTAGTGATACATTCCCAAATTGGTAATGTGGCATACGAAGTGCTGTTGAGCATTTGATGATTAAAGCACAGCTTTTATATAAAGCGTGGCTTTGTGGACGAGACTTCATCGGACCTCAGACCCCGGAAATGGTCAAAACAGGAAGAATGCAGCAAGGTTATTAGGGGGTAGCGCCCCTTTAGTGTATGTCATTCCTTCTGGATAGAGGTGGTATCATGGTATGGAGCCCAGATACTTAACCTATGTTGTTGCTGCAAATTTATTGCTTTGTTGTTGTTGGAAATCGAGGATCCTCGGATATAGATCGGTTACGATCGGGGAATGACATATTCGTGTCAGTAGTTACCCAGTTAGGGGTAACCCGGCCTTGTGTTGGCAGAGATCCGGTTAGGTTCTCGGGGCGTCTTTCCAGAGGCGTTTCCATGTGGCAATGGGAAGTTCCTTGGCCTAACCATTTGTTGGAAATCCAAAGAAACAATACGAACCTTGTACGGTTTTAGTTGTAGAACCTTCCATCTAATATGGTAGCTATAGTAGGCATAACATAATGGTACCTATGCCGGCTAAGATTTATATTCTACTTTCGAAATGTTTTCTACACTATGCACTAATAGTAATATCAAAAATGATTTGATTTTGCGTAGTAAGCATCTTTGACTATCATAAGGAGAAATCTCCCCTAAGTCTGCGTTTGCATTGTGTGTGTGTGTCGGGAGGCCTTATGGTAGTTTCATTTTTAAAAAGCATTTCGAATTGACTTTAAAAATATTTCTTTGTTAAAAGAATAACTGTTTAAGTTCTCACACCAGTCACATGACTGACCTAGAGTTTATTGTTTCTCTTCCTAAACTCTGGGTGCCCACCAATTTCCACACGGGCAGTCTAGAGTTAAGGTTATCAGGTCATTCTGGATTCGGGAGTTGCTACAGAAATCTGGAGGCGAGCTAGATGGCGTAGCATATTACTACGTATATAGTATTTCTATTCCGCTGTTTGTTTGTTGTAAACTCTGATAATGAATGTAATGTGATGTAATGTATAAAATATACAGTTCTTTTGTTTAAATGATTATTCATTTATTTATTATATGTTGTTCCGCTGCGAATTGTGAGATTCTGATATTGTTTTGTTCTATCTTTTTCTTTCTTCTTCTACCTCTTTCTTTTTCTTAAACCCTAAGTGTTTGGTTTTCCGGCATTCGTTTGCTCGACAGTTGATACAGTGGACGTATTGATGTCGATTTTCGGAAGTCGAAGAATCGGGTCCTTACAAAGTGGTAGCAGAGCATATGGTTAAGCGACAACCATGGCTCTGTTGGATGTTACACATTAGAGATAGAGTCAGCAGTAATCTAGAATGAGTTTGAGTGTAATAATAGATATGAGCGCGTATTTGTTAGTGAATATGAAATTGTTTGGTATTGTGTTGACTTATCGGTTGATTGTTTATAGATTCTGGTCGGTGCAGTCTAGCTAACTGTGTTGATGGGAGTTTCTAAACTCTTAAACAAGATAAACTGACACCGTATTGTTTTAAAAATCGGGTAAATGAAATAATTTTACCCAAAACTATTGTTGTATAAAAAAAGAAATCATTTCCCATGGATTATTATAGTATATGGTTGCATGGTTGTTAGGAAGTGATAATATTAAAATTATTACCATTGAAATTGAATAAGAAATTGAAATCATAACTCCAAAGTTTAGAAATAAAATTCTTATACAAATGAAATTGGAGAATGTAAATTATAAATGTGATTTATAATTAGAAATAGAATTCCAGGGAAGTATTTGGAAATATTTTTGAAATAATTTGGAAATTTTAGAAACTAAATTCCTTTTTGATTTGAAAATAATTTTTAAAGGTTTTTGGAAAAATGTTTTGAAGGAATGAAGAGCTCTAAACTCTTTTCGGTCGCTAGAATTCCGATGGTGATCGCGACATCATCGGTGTTCATTTTCGGGTTTCCAAAAGAGGAATTGCTGCCAAATTGTTTTAAATGGAAGTTGTTTGGAAAATTTGGGGTTTGGTTTTGAAATTCAAAGGATAATTTGAATTGTTTTCAAAAATGATTTTGAAAAGGTTGAAAAGACTCTGGAATACTATATAAAAATATTTATGGAATATTATTATGTTGATAACTTATAAAGTTTAAGTTGTTAAAATAAAAATCTAACTTAAAGAAATGAGTTGAATGAAAAGTGGATTGGAATAAAATTATTAAGGTGAAAAATAAATTGTGAATGAATGAATAAATTTGAAATTGCAAGTACATGAAAATGAATTGAATATTGAAATTCATTTCGAATTTGTAAGTAAACAGAATCGAATTGAGAATGGATTTGAGTTGTGATAAACTAAGTGAAGTATTAAAGTAAATTAGTAAGTGAAACTAATCGATGAATGACCAAATGAGTAAAGTTTGAAATGAATGGAATCTAATATTTATAGATGAAAGTAAATTGAATTCAAATGAAATTGTAAATGTAAGATTGAATGAAAATGGATATATAACTTCAATAGTAAAGTAAAGATGGTATAAGAAGTATGTATTGAAAATTTTGTAATGAAAGGTGCAAAATGGTTTGAATTTTGTAATTGGATATTATGGCTAGCAGGATATACGGGTGTATTAAAAGAAATGAAATTAGGATTTTGATTTCAAAGATAAAATTAAATTGCTCGACAAAAAGGTACGTATTTCAATTTCAGTATGAAATGTGGTGATTTTCTTATCCAGCCGCTTGGCTTTTCGTTTTATTTTTGAATTTGAGGGCCTGTGGTAACATTTTGTAGTCGTACCGTGCTAGCCGCGCAAAGGAGACGCTAGCGAAATTTTTCGAAAATTTAGAGTGTTAGAAATTTATTGAGAAAATTTTGAAAGTTTGAAATTTAAATTTAAATTTGAATTGTTAGGAGAACAATGTTTGTTTGAAACTTATAAGTGAAGTTGGAAAGCTAGTTGAAATGAAAATGGATCTCTAATAAAAAGATTTGTTTTAGAAAGTTGATAAAACTATTTAGATTGTGAAAAATAATAAATGGGTTAAGAATCGTTTTTCCTAACTTGTAATTTCGGGACGAAATTCTTTTAAGGGGGAAGATTGTAATGACCCAGAATTTTGAACAATTTAAACTGAAAATATTTAATTATTTTTAAATATTTGAATAATTGTTTAGCTTGAATTCCCAATATAACTATGAATTTGGCGATTAAATTATAAAACTTAATCTATTGAAAGCTGAATAAAAATTTGAATCTTCAGTTTTGAGCTGATTAAAAATATTTCAAAGGCTTGTAAAATTCATATTGATAATACTGAAGGTATTAGAACTTTAAAAAATTGAATTTGAAAGTGATTTGATCAGTTTTGAAATTATATAGTTTAAATCGATATTTAAAAATAGCCTTCCAAGGCACAGTCTCGGAATTCAACGAAATCAGTTCCATTGGATCCGTGATATTGAATTATTATCGGATTTCAATTTTCGTAGCATTTGGAGTTGTTATGTGAGCGTACAACATATAAACTCGTTGGACTTAAATCGAATTCAATTTAATTTTAAATTTTAATTGGGTCAACATCATCACTTTTTGGCCTCAAATCAAAACACTGTAGAGGTATGGTAGGCACGTTAATATCAGAGACTTTCTCTGCAAAATCACGTACTCTTGTCTCCTCCCCATTTCTCTTTAAAAATCGCAAGCAATTCAGAGAATGCCTTTAGCGTTCAAAAGAAAATAAAATCGAGCAGTTTAAAATTCATGGCCGCGAGCTCGTCTTCTTCCCAAATCGAGTTTCCCCTTTTCAAATTCAAATCTTCACAGATAAATAAACGAAAACTGTTCATTCAAATTTAAAAAACAATGGTCGCGTTCGAAAGGATTAGGGCAAGCCTCTTCGCATGTCTGGTGATGGCGATACAGTGTGGCGACGACGGTCGCGATGTAGGGTTAGTCGCGACCTAGCTCGTGTGAGGACGGCGAATCGAGTTTGTTGTTTTCTTCACAGTAAGGATTCGCGACGTGTTCTTTTGGCAAGTGAGTGGATGGACGAAAGCTCAAAGTCGAGCGAGGAAGGTTCGCATACGACAGTGAGAGGATCGGAGCTCAGCTTGCTCGATTGAAGGTGGAAGCGGTAGTTTGGGCTTCGACGGCTATTGGAAGTCGTGAGGGAGGAAACGTATTAATGGAGGGCGATGGGTTCTTCGACTTTGAGAGTGCGACCTGACTCTTTGTGATGGAGGGTTTTCGAGATCTGGTGAGTTTTGGTGTTGATTGTTCAAGTTAGTGATTAAAAGTAATTTAGATTGTAGAATTTAAACTGATAGAAAATAGGGAAAAAAATATAGATAGGATTAGATTTTTTAAATTTACAGTGAGAGATTTAAACAGATTCATTCTTTTCCCAGTCTAAAGATTTATATTAAAGTATATATATCAGTGCAGTTTATGTAATATATATATATATATAAAGATTCTTGGAAATTCATTTATCTAATGAAACTACAAAATTATTTTGGTTGCTAAGGAAAATTTATCAAAAATTATATTATTAAATGTTAATAGGTTGTGCCGTTAGTTCAAGCGAAGTGATTGATCAATTAAGGATATTTAAAATGATCATTAGATTAGTACAAATTAAAAATGTTAATTAGTTAAACATATTGAAAAGAAATCGATTATTCGATTTATATTGGATATTAATAAATTGTATAATTGTTTATACAAGGTCTATAAATCGAGAAAACAAGCTGAGATGCAAATGGATTGCAAATAAAAAGCTAAGGTGAGAACTGTTAGGAACTGAGTTGATGATGTTTTGATGACAACCTTATATAGTTATTATACTTTACTTTATAAAATATATACTAACATTTCCATATAGATAGATATATATATATGTGTGTGTGTGTGTGTGTGTATAGGAAGTATATGCAGGTATCATCGAAGACTGATCAGTATAAAGACTCAAGCATCAAGAAAAAGATTAGAGATTCAAGATTCAAGACTCTAGAGAATCAAGATTTCAAGATCTCAAGATAAGTGTCTAGTATTTTGTTAAAACTACATAATAGCACTCTCATCTTTCTTCCAATTTTCTTTTGGGATGGAACCCCAATTTCTATCGAAACCAGTGGCTTACAAACCCACGACAAGTAGCTTACAAACCTACGACAAGTGGCTTACAAACCCACGAAAATCAAAATCATTTTAACTACTTTGTACAAGTTCTCGAGTCCTATGGAGGAGCTCTATAGGAAGGTTCTTGCAATTTCAGTTTGAATAGATTTTTCAAAATGTTTTTAAATCTGTTTTTTAAAATGTTTTAGCTTTCAAAATCATGTTTTCAAAAATGTTTTCAAACTTTGTTTTAGCCTTGAAATGTTCCTCCATTCTGATTTTAAAAACTTCTATTTTTAAAACATGAAAACTTATTCTGATTTTAAATATTACTTATATAATTGACGGTCTATATCAATTATATATATATTTAAAATAATGTTTTATATTCATTCTCTATCTCAAAATATTGTTTACACACTTTATTTTGCTTCAGAGAAGTTTCAACTTGTTTTAAATTCTTACAAAACAACATCTCTACAATTTTGAACTGAGGGATGTCGAAATATGGGGATACCCCATGTCGACATGGTGACAGTTGGATTCAAAATTCAATTTTCAAAAGAAGTGTCCATTCCTTCAAAAACCTTTCGCCAATGGTTATGACTGTTGTGCATCTATATAAAGGCTTCCAAAACGAATTTTTTTAACAACTACTTTCTTATTTTCTTCACTCTTTCTTCTCCACCATTCCATATCCATAAAACTTCATCTTTTCAAGGTCGTGCCATCATTCTGCCAAATTCTCAATAGGAAATCATTTAGATACTCTCTCTATTTGATTCTCCATCATTCTACTAAAGATCAAAGTGCTATTCAGTGTTATAGGATTAATTTGTATTCAAAAAGTCAATAGAGTCTATCCATTCAAAAGGATTGTTATTAGAAAGTATTAGGGTGATCTTGTGTCCTGTAAATCAAGAGAGTTTAACCCGGACTCGGAGATAGGAGGGTTCCTCAAGGCCTTAGAAATTGTGGGTTGTAATTTGGATATTGGCTTATAAAAATTTGTACAAGGATATTGCCTTGGTGCAGAACTGGATGTAGGAAGATTCCGAACCAGTATAAAATCCGGTGTGTTCTTTCCTTTTACTTGCTTTACTTTACTATTTGCATTTGTTATATGTTCTGCGATCATTCTGTGTTAGAATTCTGTTTAGATTTGTGTTGACAGTTTTAATTTAGTCATATAGTTCATATATTCTTTAAAACACTATTCACCCCCCCTCTAGTGTTATTTCTGCCTTAAAATCCTTAATCTGCATCCCCAACAATTGGTATCAGAGCATTGGTTTTCATTGTTTTCATAATCTGAAACTTGAAAACTATAAAAATGGCATTTTTGGAAAATTGTGTTAAAACTGTTTTGAATATATGCATTTCATCAAAGTTTCATAAGTCTGCATATAGTTATTTTGAAAAATCAAGTTATCTACCGAATTGGTGTGTTATGCAGGAACAGACATGTTATATGGCTTTTGACGAATCAACACCCAATGGACAAACTGTGCAAATTGAGAAAGATAAATGGATACTTGATAGTGGCTGTTCAAGGCACATGACTGGAAATCCCGAGATACTCAAGGACGTTACTTATCAAGATGGTGGATTGGTCAATTTTTGTGACAACTCTAAAGGATATGTGGTTGGCGTCGGCAATGTCGGTAACTCTAAAACTTTACTTATTTCTGATGTTTTATTAGTTAGGAACTTAAAACATAATATGCTTAGTATAAGTCAACTTTGTGATAAAGGTTTTAAAATTAACTTTGGAAAAGATAAATGTCACATTGAAGATGATAAGTCTAATATAATTTTTGAAGGTATTAGGAAGAAAAATATTTATATCCTTAGTATGAAAATTTCAAATGATAACCTATGTCTTTTGGCTAATACAAGTGACCCTTGGATTTGGCATAAAAGATTTGGCCATTTGAATTTCAAATTATTATCTAGGCTATCAAAACTTGACTTAGTTAGAGGTCTACCCAAGTTAAACTTTAAAATAGATAGTATTTGTGATGCTTGTCAATTAGGAAAACTTAAGAAAAGTTCATTTAAATTAAAAGATGCTATTTCTACCTCTAGTCCTCTAGAATTACTTCATTTAGATTTATTTGGTCCATCTCAAGTTCAATCAATTAACCATAGTAAATATGTTTTTGTTATAGTAGATGATTATTCAAGATATACTTGGACAATCTTTTTAAAACATAAAAGTGATGCTTGTGAAATATTTAAAAACTTTTCTAAAAGAATTCAAAAACAACTTTCTTTCAAAATTAAAACTATTCGAAGTGATCACGGTGGTGAATTTGAAAATGAAAATTTTGAGAATTTCTGTACTCAGAAGGGAATTACTCACAACTTTTCATCTCCAAGAATTCCACAACAAAACGGAGTAGTAGAACGTAAGAATAGAACGATTCAAGAGTGTGCTTGTACAATGCTTTCTGATAGTAATTTACCTAAATATTTTTGGGCTGAAGCAGTTGCTACAGCTTGATATACATTAAATAGAATTTTAGTTAGACCATTAACAAATAAAACTCCATATGAATTACTTTATAATAAGAAAGCTATAGTTGCTTATGTCAAAGTATTTGGGAGTAAATGTTTTATACTTAATACAAAAGATAATTTAGATAAATTTGAACCAAAAGCTGATAAAGGGTTCTTTATTGGTTATTCTAATAGAAGCAAAGCATTTAGAGTTTTTAATTTAAAAACTAATACTATTGAAGAAACTATGCATGTATCTTTTGATGAAAATCTTAAAGATATTGTACAAATAGATGATGAAGAAGATTTTATAAATTTAAATCAATCTAATGAAACTATTAGTAAAATAAATCAACCTAATATGAGATTTAAAATATCAAAGGTCATCCTATAGAAAATGTTTTAGGAAATATTGAATCTGTAGTAAGAACTAGAAATCAATTAAGCAGTATGAGTAATGTAGCCTTTATATCAACAATTGAACCTAAAAATCCAAAGGAAGCATCGTCTGATGATTCATGGATTCTTGCTATGCAAGAAGAATTGAATCAATTTACCAGAAATGATGTATGGGAACTTGTTCCTAAACCTGAGGATAAAAGTATAATTGGAACTAAATGGGTTTATAAAAATAAAATGAATGAACACGGTGAGGTCGTAAGAAATAAAGCTCGTTTAGTCGCAAGGTTATTGTCAAGAAGAAGGAATTGACTGTGATGAAACCTTTGCCCCCGTAGCAAGATTAGAAGCTATAAGAATTCTACTTGCTTTCACTAATTATAATAATTTCAAATTATATCAAATGGATGTTAAAAGTGCTTTTCTAAATGGTTTTGTAAAATAAGATGTTTATGTTGAACAACCTCCACTTTTTGAAGATAATAAATTTCCAAACCATGTATACAAGTTAAAGAAAGCTCTATATGGTCTAAAGCAAGCTCCTAGAGCCTGGTATGAAAGACTAAGATCTTATTTACTTCAATCTGGTTTTGAAATTGGTAAAGTAGATACAACACTTTTTATTAAACGAAATGATCAAGATATTCAACTGGTTCAAATATATGTAGATGATATAATATTTGGATCAACTAATAACATAATGAATAAAGAATTTTCAGATATAATGACTAAAGAATTTGAAATGAGTCACATGGGAGAATTAAGTTTCTTCTTAAGGCTTCAAATTAAACAACTAGAAAATGGAATCTTCATAAGTCAAGAAAAATATGCTAAAGAATTAATCAATAAATTTGGTTTAAGCACCTCTAGTGGGAAACCAACTCCAATGTCAACAAATGTAGGTTTAAGTAAAGAAGATAAATCAAAAGATATTGATCAAACTTTATATAGAGAAATGATTGATTCGCTACTCTATATAACAGTGAGTCGTCCTGATATTATGCATAGTGTTTGTCTCTGTGCAAGATACCAATCACAACCTAAAGAAACTCACTTAAAAGCTATTAAAAGAATTTTAAGATATGTAAAATACACTTTAGATTATGGTTTATTTTATTCTAAAAATAATACTTTTGATTTAATATCATATTGTGATGCTGATTATGCTGGTTGTAAATCAGACCGAAAGAGTACAAGTGGAACTTGTCACTTTCTAGGACATTCACCGGTTTCCTGGTTCAGCAAGAAACAAAATACTGTTTCCTTGTCAACAACTGAAGCAGAGTATATATCTGCTGCTCTGGCCTGTTCACAAGTCATATATATGCAACAAACTTTAAAAGATTTTGGAATTAACATAAGTAAATCACCAATATATTGTGATAATACTAGTGCAATAAATCTATCTAAAAATCCAACTCATCATGCTAGAACTAAACATATTGATATAAGACATCATTTTCTTAGAGATAATATAACTAAAGAAATAATAACTCTAGATTATATAAATAATGAAAAACAAATTGCTGATATATTAACTAAACCGTTAACCAAACAGAATTTTACTAAATTTAGAAGAGAATTAGGTATTTGTTCAAAATCTGAAATATAAAATAATATAATAATCAATAAAAATTCAAAATAAAAATTACACTTTTTTTGAAAGACATGTCGACATGCCCCATCCCCTGATGTCGACATACCCAACAAAAATTTGAAAATAGAATTTCCCTCCAAAGTTAGTTATTTGGTTATTTATCTATTTATTTCGTTTTCTCTCCTCTTTCTTCACTATATTCTCTGTAAATAACTTCTGAAACAATGAAATAATGGCCTCCTCTTCTACTAATGAACCCACTTCACCCACTTCTCCTCATTCTGGTCCATTTCAACGATCTACGCACGCTCGAGTGATCAAATTGCAAGAGAAGATGAAAGATATCCTTCAATTGTTGACTGAAATTCAAGTAGGTCAACTTAGGATGGCTAGAGAACAACAAAGGCAAGGGAATATTATTAGGAATGTACAAAAATTCCTTATAGATAACTGTACAAATCCTATTAATATTGAAGACTCTTCACAAGCCATGGAATCCGAGGAAGAAGAACCTTTGGAAGAACCACAAGAAGACCAAGAGGAAGATCAACCTTTACCTCAACCCGAAGTCCCTATGAATACGGACGAGAGCGTTATTTGCGTTGGTGAGATCCTTGTTGATACTAATGGAAACATAATTGAACAACGTGGAATCTTTTGTCTCCACTACCCCAATTGTTCGATTCATAAGTCTCCTATAGTTAAGGATCGCCATTAAAGCGTACCTTCATTTTATTCTTTGTTTTGAATTGTTTTGTTTGTTCGTGTTTAAGTATGTTCTTATATATGTTGTAATAACTAAAATGTGTTCACTTATACTCATTGTTTCATGCTTGCTCTATACATATTATTTGTTCATACTAATCATTCTTGAATTCTTAAGTAATTAATAGTTTTTGTTGATGACAAAGGGGGAGAAAGTTATAAAAATATATGTGCTTGGTATAAGAGGGAGTCATGGAGTAAGGGGGAGTTGTAGTTTTAAGAAGAAATCACGGAGTAAGGGGGAGTTATGGTATGGTAAGAATATTTGATAAATAAAGGTTGTCATCATCAAAAAAAGGGAGATTGTTAGGAACTGAGTTGATGATGTTTTGATGACAACAACCTTATATAGTTATTATACTTTACTTTATAAAATATATACTAACATTTCCATATAGATATATATATATATATATATGTACGTATATAGGAAGTATATGCAGGTATCATCGAAGACTGATCAGTATAAAGACCCAAGCATCAAGATAAAGATTAGAGATTCAAGATTCAAGACTCTAGAGAATAAGATTTCAAGATCTCAAGATAAGTGTCTAGTATTTTGTTAAAATTTCATAATAGCACTCTCATCTTTCTTCCAATTTTCTTTTGGGATGGAACCCAATTTCTATCGAAACCAGTGGCTTACAAACCCACGACAAGTAGCTTACAAACCTACGACAAGTGGCTTACAAACCCACGAAAATCAAAATCATTTAAACTACTTTGTACAAGTTCTCGAGTCCTATGGAGGAGCTCTATAGGAAGGTTCTTGCAATTTCAGTTTGAATAGATTTTTCAAAATGTTTTTAAATCTGTTTTTCAAAATGTTTTAGCTTTCAAAATCATGTTTTCAAAAATGTTTTCAAACTTTGTTTTAGCCTTGAAATATTCCTCCATTCTGATTTTAAAAACTTCTATTTTAAAAAATCAAAACTTATTCTGATTTTAAATATTACTTATATAATTGACGGTCTATATCAATTATATATATATATATTTAAAATAATGTTTTATATTCATTCTCTATCTCAAAATATTGTTTACACACTTTATTTTGCTTCAGAGAAGTTTCAACTTGTTTTAAATTCAAATGCTTTTACAAAACAACATCTCTACAATTTTGAACTGAGGGATGTCGACATATGGGGATACCTCATGTCGACATGGTGATAGTTGGATTCAAAATTCAATTTTCAAAAAAGTGTCCATTCGTTCAAAAACCTTTCGCCAATGGTTATGACTGTTGTACATCTATATAAAGGCTTTCAAAACGAATTTTTCTAACAACTACTTTCTTATTTTCTTCACTCTTTCTTCTCCACCATTCCATATCCATAAAACTTCATCTTTTCAAGGTCGTGCCATCATTCTGCCAAATTCTCAATAGGAAATCATTTAGATACTCTCTCTATTTGATTCTCCATCATTCTACTAAAGATCAAAGTGCTATTCAGAGTCATAGGATTAATTTGTATTCAAAAAGTCAATAGAGTCTATCCATTCAAAAGGATTGTTATTAGAAAGTATTAGGGTGATCTTGTGTCCCGTAAATCAAGAGAGTTTACCCCAGACTCGGAGATAGGAGGGTTCCTCAAGGCCTTAGAAATTGAGGGTTGTAATTTGGATATTGGCTTATAAAAATCTGTACAAGGATATTGCCTTGGTGTAGGACTGGATGTAGGAAGATTCTGAACCAGTATAAAATCCGGTGTGTTCTTTCCTTTTACTTGCTTTACTTTACTATTTGCATTTGTTATATGTTCTGTGATCATTCTGTGTTAGAATTCTGTTTAGATTTGTGTTGAAAGTTTTAATTTAGTCATATAGTTCATATATTCTTTAAAACACTATTCACCCCCCCCCCCTCTAGTGTTATTTCTGCCTTAAGATCCTTAATCCGCATCCCCAACAAGAACTTCTCACTCAAAGGGTTTTGTTTAAATTTTAAATAGTTAGATTTAAAATTGTTGATTGTGTTGATCGTTTGTTTGGATAATATAGTATTATCTATTGTATTGAAATAGACCATATACGCCGCCTATTAAGCGGATGTTATTTATTAAACCCACATACCGCGATATTCCACCTTGAAGTGGAATTGATATTATATATGTACTTGGAGTTGATTTCCCGCATTATATAGCGGATGAGACCCTATTGCGCCACCTATTAAGCGGATAATAATTTATAAATCTCATATACCGCGATATCCCGTCTTGAAACGGGATTGGTATTATGCTAACATCTGTGGATGCAGGGAAACAGGTTGGAGGGATCCAACTGGATTCCTCACCAGTATTTATTTGATTTTAGATATTGTGATATTTGATTGATTATCATATCGATATATGATGTTTGAAAGTCGTGATTTACTATTTGGTGTGTTGCATCATCGGCTCTATTTTTGAAGTTTAAAAATAATGATTTTGATTTGTAAAGGATTTTTAAAGTGAATTTTGAAAGTATACATTTTACAAAATTTTCGAATTGATTCATTTTAAATAATTAAAACGTTATAAATTTTTATGTTATAAAAATTTTATTTTTGTGAAATATAACCAAAGCATGATTTTTGAAATAATACCTGATAAATTTATAAAATGGTTTTAATTGGGATTTTTGAATTATTAGAAACGGTTTATATAAAAGATTTATAAAATTGATATTTTATAAGTTAAAGATATTGGAATTATGAAACGAGCTTTTATAAGTATTAAAATAAAGTTGTACCTAGTTTTATAAGTAAATAAGAATTTTAGATTTATAAATAAATGATGATATAAAAGAATGGATTTGTGAATAAATGGATATAAGCAATTTACTTATAAGTTGGATTCGACGTGTAAACGAAATATAAATAGAATTGGTTATTAAAGGAGATTTATAAATCGAAGTAGTTATGAAATAGAAATGGAATTTATAAACGTTGTTTTACAAATCCGTAATCAAATAAATTTGATAAGTGAACATAGAAATTATTAAAGGAATTATATTCACGATTTTGGACTGTGGAAAATCCTTTAATTAAATATGTGGAAGTGTTGAATTTGGTAAACGATGTATATCCACGATTTTGGATAGTGGATAACCTTCTAAATAAAACGTCTAGAAAATGTTGAATTTGGATTAACAAAGCATATTCACGATTTTGGATAATGAATAATATATATTAAGGAAATGTTTTAGGAAATTGATATTTTAAATAGAATTAAAACAATTAGAGATGTTTTAAAGGTATTAAGTATTGAAAACATAGATTTCAACATTCATTGTTGAAATAGGCATTTTCAAGGAATTGAAGGAAATGGTGGACTATAACACCATTGTCATAGTAAATGATTTTCGAAAGGAAATGTCTTATATAGTATTGGGGATTTATATATCTATCTAAATTCTGAATCCCTATACTGGAGATTTTGGGTCGTCGTAACAATGTTTTACGCAACATTTGTTTAGACTCAAATAAAAGTGTTAAAGAAAATGTTTCCTTAAGAAATGAAATATATACTTAATATTAATTTAAGTATATTGAATATTTTCCAAATGTTGAAAATAAATAGATTTGTGAAATACTTATTATTAAACAAGTAGGGAAATGTTTTCCAATATGAAATAAACGTTTTGGGAATTATCTTTTTATAGATAAATTGAGAGTGAATATTTGAAAGCGATTTGAAAATCGTATGCTCACAGGTATTTTGGAAATGTAATTCAATATGGAATTTATAAATGAAATTGGGAAAATTGGTTTAAAAAAATAAATATCGATTTATTTTTGAAGTATGGAAATTATTTATATATATCTTGTAAAGATATTTTTGGAAAATAAATAATCTAGAAAATTATTTGGAATCTGGTGATGTTGTGCATACCTATTGATAATTAAATATTCGACTATCAATATTTACCTTTAAATAGGTATTTGTTGTGATTGCTTGAATTTGAATGCTACACTTATTTTTAAAAATAAGCGCTCGCTATTCGGGTTAGACGGGAATGGACCGTGGGGTCGTATAACCCATTCCGAATATGTGATACGTCGTTATGAATTGCATTTGATGACTGGTGTTGAAGACCGGATATTTGTGAAAACGGAAGGATTACCGTCGAATGTTTCTGCATCGGCTGATCTCCGATACAGGAATTTATTACCTATTGTGATGGGAAGTCTGGTCGTGATTAGTGAATATCCGGATTGCAAGGACTTCTTTGTAAGTGCCTTCGGTTCCGTTCGATCCTGGAACGGACTTGTATGGATGTGTGTCTGACATTACAATTTGAGATGTAAAGCTGGTTTCTATCAAATATTTTTCCGTTGGTGGAGGAGAATTTAATCTCTTAGCTTAACACCCTTAGAGGTTATGTAGTTGATGGTTACTAGTGATACATTCCCAAATTGGTAATGTGGCATACGAAGTGCTGTTGAGCATTTGATGATCAAAGCACAGCTTTTATATAAAGCGTGGCTTTGTGGATGAGACTTCGTCGGACCTCACACCCCGGAAATGGTCAAAACAGGAAGGATGCAGCAAGGTTATTAGGGGGTAGCGCCCCTTTAGTGTATGTCATTCCTTCTGGATAGAGGTGGTATCAAGGTATGGAGCCCAGATACTTTACCTATGTTGTTGCTGCAAATTTATTGCTTTGTGATTGTTGGAAATCGAGGTTCCTCGGATATAGATCGGTTACGATCGGGAATGACATATTCGTGTCAGTAGTTACCCAGTTAGGGGTAACCCGGCCTTGTGTTGGCAGAGATCCGGTTAGGTTCTCGGGGCGTCTTTCCAGAGGCATTTCCATGTGGCAATGGGAAGTTCTTTGGCCTGACCATTTGTTGGAAATCTAAAGAAACAATACGAACCTTGTACGGTTTTAGTTGTAGAACCTTCCATCTAATATGGTAGCTATAGTAGGCATAATATAATGGTACCTATGCCGGCTAAGATTTATATTTTACTTTCGAAATGTTTTCTACACTATGCACTAATAATAATATCAAAAATGATTTGATTTTGCATAGTAAGCATCTTTGACTATCATAAGGAGAAATCTCCCACAAGTCTGCGTTTGCATTGTGTGTGTGCCGGGAGGCCTTATGGTAGTTTCATTTTTAAAAAGCATTTCGAATTGACTTTAAAAATATTTCTTTGTTTGTTTTTAAAAGAATAACTGTTTAAGTTCTCACACCAGTCACATGACTGACCTAGAGTTTGTTGTTTCCCTTCCTAAACTCTGGGTGCCCACCAATTTCCACACGGGCAGTCTAGAGTTAAGGTTATCAGGTCATTCTGGATTCGGGAGTTGCTACAGAAATCTGGAGGCGAGCTGGATGGCGTAGCATATTACTACGTATATAGTATTTCTATTCCGCTGTTTGTTTGTTGTAAACTCTGATAATGAATGTAATGTGATGTAATGTATAAAATATACAGTTCTTTTGTTTTAATGATTATTCATTTATTTATTATATGTTGTTCCGCTGCGAATTGTGAGATTCTGATATTGTTCTGTTCTATCTTTTTCTTTCTTCTTCTACCTCTTTCTTTTTCTTAAACCCTAAGTGTTCGATTTTCCGGCATTCGATTGCTCGGCAGTTGATACAGTGGACGTATTGATGTCGATTTTCGGAAGTCGAAGAATCGGGTCCTTACAAAGTGGTATCAGAGCATATGGTTAAGCGACAACCATGGCTTTGTTGGATGTTACTCATTAGAGATAGAGTCAGCAGTACTCTAGAATGAGTTTGAGTATAATAATAGATATGAGCGCGTATTTGTTAGTGAATATGAAATTGTTTGGTATTGTGTTGACTTATCGGTTGATTGTTTATAGATTCTGGTCGGTGCAGTCTAGCTAACTGTGTTGATGGGAGTTTCTAAACTCTTAAACAAGATAAACTGACACCGTATTGTTTTAAAAATCGGGTAAATGAAATAATTTTACCCAAAACTATTGTTGTATAAAAAAAGAAATCATTTCGCATGGATTATTATAGTATATAGTTGCATGGTTGTTAGGAAGTGATAATATTAAAATTATTACCATTGAAATTGAATAAGAAATTGAAATCATAACTCCAAAGTTTAGAAATAAAATTCTTATACAAATGAAATTGGAGAATGTAAATTACAAATGTGATTTATAATTAGAAATAGAATTCTAGGGAAGTATTTGGAAATATTTTTGAAATAATTTGGAAATTTTAGAAATTAAATTCCTTTTTGATTTGAAAATAATTTTCAAAGGTTTTTGGAAAAATATTTTGAAGGAATGAAGAGCTCTAAACTCTTTTTGTTTGCTGGAAAATAATTCCGATGGTGATCGCGACATCATCGGTGTTCATTTTCGGGTTTCCAAAAGAGGAATTGCTGCCAAATTGTTGTAAATGGAAATTGTTTGGAAAATTTGGGGTTTGGTTTTGAAATTCAAAGGATAATTTGAATTGTTTTCAAAAATGATTTTGAAAAGGTTGAAAAGACTCTGGAATACTATATAAAAATATTTATGGAATATTATTATGTTGATAACTTGTAAAGTTTAAGTTGTTAAAATAAAAATCTAACTTAAAGAAATGAGTTGAATGAAAAGTGGATTGGAATAAAATTATTAAGGTGAAAAATAAATTGTGAATGAATGAATAAATTTGAAATTGCAAGTACATGAAAATGAATTGAATATTGAAATTCATTTCGAATTTGTAAGTAAATAGAATTGAATTGAGATTGGATTTGAGTTGTGATAAACTAAGTGAAGTATTAAAGTAAATTAGTAAGTGAAACTAATTGATGAATGATCAAATGAGTAAAGTTTGAAATGAATTGAATCTAATATTTATAGATGAAAGTAAATTGAATTCAAATGAAAGTGTAAATGTAAGATTGAATGAAAATGTATATATAACTTCAATAGTAAAGTAAAGATGGTATAAGAAGTATATATTGAAAATTTTGTAATGAAAGGTGCAAAATGGTTTGAATTTTGTAATTGGATATTATGGCTAGCAGGATATATAGGTGTATTAAAAGAAATGGAACTGGGATTCTGATTTCAAAGATAAAATTGAATTGCTCGACAAAAAGGTACGTATTTCAATTTCAGTATGAAATGTGGTGATTTTCTTGTCCAGCCGCTTGGCTTTTCGTTTTCTTTTTGAATTTGAGGGCCTGTGGTAACATTTTGTAGTCGTCCCGAGCTAGCCGCGCAAAGGAGACGCTGGCGAAATTTTTCTAAAATTTAGAGTGTTAGAAAATTTTTGAGAAAATTTTGAAAGTTTGAAATTTAAATTTAAATTTAAATTTAAATTTGAATTGTTAGGAGAACAATGTTGTTTGAAACTTATAAGTGAAGTTGGAAAGCTAGTTGAAATAAAAATGGATCTCTAATAAAAAGATTTGTTTTAGAAAGTTGATAAAACTATTTGGATCGTGAAAAATAATAAACGGGTTAAGAATCGTTTTTCCTAACTTGTAATTTCGGGACGAAATTCTTTTAAGGGGGGAGATTGTAATGGCCCAGAATTTTGAACAATTTAAATTGAAAATATTTAATTATTTTTAAATATTTGAATAATTGTTTAGCTTGAATTCCCAATATAACTATGAATTTGGCGATTAAATTATAAAATTTAATCTATTGAAAGCTGAATAAAAATTTGAATCTTCAGTTTTGAGCTGATTAAAAATATTTCAAAGGCTTGTAAAATTCATATTGATAATACTAAAGGTAATAAAACTTTAAAAAATTGAATTTGAAAGTGATTTGATCAGTTTTGAAATTATATCGTTTAAATCGATATTTCAAAATAGCCTTCCGAGGCACAGTCTCGGAATTCAACGAAATCAGTTCTATTGGATCCGTGATATTGAATTATTATCGGATTTCAATTTTCGTAGCGTTTGGAGTTATGTGAGCGTACGACATATAAACGCGTTGGACTTAAATCGAATTCAATTTAATTTTAAATTTGAATTGGGTTAACATCATCACTTTTTGGCCTCAAATCAGAACACTGTAGAGGTAAGGTAGGCACGTTAATATCAGAGACTTTCTATGCAAAATCACGTACTCTTGTCTCCTACCCATTTCTCTTTAAAAATCGCAAGCAATTCAGAGAATGCCTTTAGCGTTCAAAAGAAAATAAAATCGAGCAGTTTAAAATTCATGGCCGCGAGCTCGTCTTCTTCCCAAATCGAGTTTCCCCTTTTCAAATTCAAATGTTCACAGATAAACAAACGAAAACTGTTCATTTAAATTTAAAAAACAATGGCTGCATTTGAAAGGATTAGGGAAAGCCTCTCCGCATGTCTGGTGATGGCGATACAGTGTGGCGACGACGGTCGCGATGTAGGGTTAGTCGCGACCTAGCTCGCGCGAGGGCGGCGAATCGAGTTTGTTGTTTTCTTCACAGTAAGGATTCGCGACGTCTTCTTTTGGCAAGTGAGTGGATGGACGAAAGCTCAAAGTCGAGCAAGGAAGGTTCGCATACGACAGTGAGAGGATCGGAGCTCAGCTTGCTCGATTGAAGGTGGAAGCGGTAGTTTGGGCTTCGGCGGCTATTGGAAGTCGTGAGGGAGGAAACGTATTCATGGAGGGCGATGGGTTCTTCGACTTTGAGAGTGCGGCCTGACTCTTTGGGATGGAGGGTTTTCGAGATCTGGTGAGTTTTGGTGTTGATTGTTTAAGTTAGTGATTAAAAGTAATTTAGATTGTAGAATTTAAACTGATAGAAAATAGAAAAAATATATATATAGGATTAGATTTTTTAAAATTTACAGTGAGAGAATTAAACAGATTCATTCTTTTCCCAGTCTACAGATTTATAATAAAGTATATATATCAGTGCAGTTTATGTAATATATATATAAAGATTCTTGGAAATTCATTTATCTAATGAAACTACAAAATTATTTTGGTTGCTAAGGAAAATTTATTAAAAATTTACATTATTAAATGTTAACAGGCTGTGCGGTTAGTTCAAGCGATGTGACTGATCAATTAAGGATATTTAAAATGATCATTAGATTAGTACAAATTAAAAATGTTAATTAGTTGAACATATTGAAAAGAAATCGATTATTCGATTTATATTGGATATTAATAAATTATATAATTGTTTATACGAGGTCTATAAATCGAGAAAACAAGCTGAGATGCAAATGGATTGCAAATAAAAAGCTAAGGTGATAACTTCTCACTCAAAGTGTTTTGTTTAAATTTTAAATAGTTAGATTAAAAATTGTTGATTGTGTTGATTGTTTGTTTGGATAATATAGTATTATCTATTGTACTGAAATAGACCCTATACGCCGCCTATTAGGCGGATGTTATTTATTAAACCCATATACCGCGATATTCCACCTTGAAGTGGAATTGGTATTATATATGTACTTGGAGTTGATTTCCCGCATTATATAGCGGATGAGACCCTATTGCGCCGCCTATTAAGCGGATACTAATTTATAAATCCTATATACCGTGATATCCCGTCTTGAAACGGGATTGGTATTGTGCTAACATCTGTGGATGCAGGGAAACAGGTTGGAGGGATCCAACTGGATTCCTCACCAGTATTTATTTGATTTTAGATATTGTGATATTTGATTGATTATCATATCGATATATGATGTTTGGAAGTCGTGATTTACTATTTAGTGTGTTGCATCATCGGCTCTATTTTTGAAGTTTAAAAATAACGATTTTGATTTTTAAAGGATTTTTGAAGTGATTTTTGAAAGTGTACGTTTTACTAAATTTTCGAATTGATTCATTTTAAATAATTAAAACGTTATAAATTTTTATGTTATAAAAATTTTATTTTTGTGAAATATAACCAAAGCATGATTTTTGAAATAAATACCTGATAAATTTATAAAATGGTTTTAATTGGGATTTTTGAATTATTAGAAACGGTTTATATAAAAGATTTATAAAATTGATATTTTATAAGTTAAAGATATTGGAATTATGAAACGAGCTTTTATAAGTATTAAAATAAAGTTGTACCTAGTTTTATAAGTAAATAAGAATTTTAGGTTTATAAATAAATGATGTTGTAAAAGAATGGATTTGTGAATAAATGGATTATAAGTAATTTACTTATAAGTTGGATTCGACATGTAAACGAAATATAAATAGAATTGGTTATTAAAGGAGATTTATAAATCGAAGTAGTTATGAAATAGAAATGGAATTTATAAACGTTGTTTTATAAATCCGTAATCAAATAAATTTGATAAGTGAACATAGAAATTATTAAAGAAATTATATTCACGATTTTGGACTGTGGAAAATCCTTTAATTAAATATGTGGAAGTGTTGAATTTGGTAAACGATGTATATCCACGATTTTGGACAGTAGATAACCTTCTAAATAAAACGTGTAGAAAATGCTAAATTTGGATTAACAAAGTATATTCACGATTTTGGATAATGAATAATATATATTAAGGAAATGTTTTGGGAAATTGATATTTTAAATAGAATTAAAACAATTAGAAATGTTTTAAAGGTATTAAGTATTGAAAACATAGATTTCAACATTCATTGTTGAAATAGGCATTTTCAAAGAATTAAAGGAAATGGTGGACTATAACACTGTTGTTATAGTAAATGATTTCCGAAAGGAAATGTCTTATACAGTATTGGGGATTTATATATCTATCTAAATTCCGAATCCTTATACTGTAGATTTTGGGTCGTTGTAGCAATGTTTTACGCAACATTTGTTTAGACTCAAATAAAAGTGTTAAAGAAAATGTTTCCTTAAGAAATGAAATATATACTTAATATTAATTTAAGTATATTGAATATTTTCCAAATGTTGAAAACAAATAGATTTGTGAAATACTTATTATTAAACAAGTAGGGAAATTTTTTCCAATATGAAATAAACGTTTTGGGAATTATCTTTTTATAGATAAATTGTGAGTGAATATTTGAAATCGATTTGAAAATCATATGTTCATAGATATTTTGGAAATGTAATTCAATATGGAATTTATTAATGAAATTGGGAAAATTGGTTTAAAAAAATAAATATCGATTTATTTTTAAAGTATGGAAATTATTTATATATATCTTGTAAAGATATTTTTGGAAAATAAATAAGTTGGAAAATTATTTGGAATCTGGTGATGTTGTGCATACCTATTGATAGTTAAATATCCAACTATCAATATTTACCTTTAAATAGGTATTTGTTGTGATTGCTTGAATTTGAATGCTACACTTATTTTTAAAAATAAGCGCTCGCTATTCGGGTTAGCCGGGAAAGGACCGTGGGGTCGTATAACCCATTCCGAATATGTGATACGTCGTTATGGATTGCATTTGATGATTGGTGTTGAAGACCGGATATTTGTGAAAACGGAAAGATTACCGTCGAATGTTTCTGCATCGGCTGTTCCCCGATATAGGAATTTATTACCTATTGTGATGGGAAGTCCGGTCGTGATTAGTAAATATCCGGATTGCAAGGACTTCTTTGTAAGTGCCTTCGGTTCCGTTCGATCCCGGAACGGACTTGTATGGATGTGTGTCTGACATTACAATTTGAGATGTAAAGCTGGCTTCTATCAAATATATTTCCGTTGGTGGCAGAGTATTTATTCTCTTAGCTTAACACTCTTAGAGGTTATGTAGTTGATGGTTACTGGTGATACATTCCCAAATTGGTAATGTGGCATACGAAGTGTTGTTGAGTATTTGATTATCAAAGCACAGCTTTTATATAAAGCGTGGCTTTGTGGACGAGACTTCGTCGGACCTCACACCCCGGAAATGGTCAAAACAGGAAGGATGCAGCAAGGTTATTAGGGGGTAGCGCCCCTTTAGTGTATGTCATTCCTTTTGGATAGAGGTGGTATCATGGTATGGAGCCCGGATACTTAACCTATGTTGTTGCTGCAAATTTATTGCTTTGTGGTTGTTGGAAATCGAGGATCCTCGGATATAGATCGGTTACGATCGGGGAATGACATATTCGTGTCAGTAGTTACCCAGTTAGGGGTAACCCGGCCTTGTGTTGGCAGAGATCCGGTTAGGTTCTCGGGGCGTCTTTCCAGAGGCGTTTCCATGTGGCAATGGGAAGTTCCTTGGCCTGACCATTTGTTGGAAATCCAAAGAAACAATACGAACCTTGTACGGTTTTAGTTGTAGAACCTACCATTTACTATGGTAGCTATAGTAGGCATAATATAATGGTACCTATGCCGGCTAAGATTTATATTCTACTTTCGAAATGTTTTCTACACTATGCACTAATAATAATATCAAAAATGATTTGATTTTGCGTAGTAAGCATCTTTGACTATCATAAGGAGAAATCTCCCCCAAGTCTGCGTTTGCATTGTGTGTGTGCCGGGAGGACTTATGGTAGTTTCATTTTTAAAAAGCATTTCGAATTGAATTTAAAATTATTTCTTTGTTTTTAAAAGAATAACTGTTTAAGTTCTCACACCAGTCACATGACTGACCTAGAGTTTATTGTTTCCCTTCCTAAACTCTGGGTGCCCACCAATTTCCACACGGGCAGTCTAGAGTTAAGGTTATCAGGTCATTCTGGATTTGGGAGTTGCTACAGAAATCTGGAGGCGAGCTGGATGGCGTAGCATATTACTAAGTATATAGTATTTCTTTTCCGCTGTTTGTTTGTTGTAAACTCTGATAATGAATGTAATGTGATGTAATGTATAAAATATACAGTTCTTTTGTTTTAATGATTATTCATTTATTTATTATATATTGTTCCGCTGCGAATTGTGAGATTATGATATTGTTCTGTTCTATCTTTTTCTTTCTTCTTCTACCTCTTTCTTTTTCTTAAACCCTAAGTGTTCGGTTTTCCGGCATTCGATTGCTCGGCAGTTGATACAGTGGACATATTGATGTCGATTTTCGGAAGTCGAAGAATCGGGTCCTTACACATTTTCACTTGTCGCAAAAATTAAATTTCCATCTAATTTTCAACCTGAAATTAATTAAAGTTGATAATTAATTCAAACTTGTTTCCAAAAGAATTTTGTAACTTCAAACCCACAAGTTTTAGTATCAATTAAGTTAAAAAAAACTAGCTCACAAATTTATACTAAATGTTCTAAACTAACACTTCTTTATTTTCTCTTAAGATAGAGTTTATATATATCCTCTACTATTACTCAAATAAATAAATGTCAAAACAAATTTTTATACTCGTCATTAATAATTTGTACTAAATCATTCAATTAATATTTTTGTTTTTCGAACCAATGTATTCTTTTTCCTTAAATACATCATTTTATTAATCAAAGCATCAAATAGTATTTTCTTCAAATTACGACATCCCCTTAATTAGAATTATTCACTTTTACTTACCTAAATTCCCATATTCGATCTCTCAAATTTCAAATAATATAAAGGTATTGCCTCGCCATTGATTTATAATGAATGACCCCATCGATTGGCTGTAGAGTTGATCAAACAATCAAAACTGCCTCGCCACTCTTCTAACACTCACTATGGTTCAATGGCTTCATTAGACATTTAAAATAAGATTTAATACTCCACCATATTAATTATTTCCAAAATTTACTTATCAAAACTGAATTTACCGTGTCAGACTGTCTCATCACAGTGTTTAGAAAATTCCTATCGATAACGTTAGCTAAATGCATCGAACAAAATTCTTAAAGCACAAGATGGAAACCCAACGCAAAAATTCATTTTCTTTAAAAAGAAATACCTCATATATAATGATCAAATATTCTCTGTTTTTCCCAAAACAAAATACAATTTCTCTTAGAAACATATCTTCAATTTTTGAAAAATCTGAAAATGCGATTTATTACTTATTCAAAAAAAGTCAAGGAACACAAATTGAGCTCATCGAGATATTCCCAGAATACTCGATCCTCAAGATTGATGTAATGGACCGGAGTGTTCATTATTTCGAAAGGTATAATGAGCCACTCATAAGACTCATAACGAGTGCAGAATGCGGTACGAGTAACGCTATCCTCCGCGACTCGTAGCTCATGAAAAATTGGTGTAGGTTCAAGTTGAGGAATGACCCAACACCAATCAACAGATTAAAAAGAGAGAAATGAGATATAAAAGTAAGGGTAAAATTTCTTATCGAATGAGGAGAAGTAACATTAACAACAAATCATTACTTCGAGTGAAGTGATACCACAAAGTATATCAACAATTGTGTATCCAAAGTGTGACGACACGGAATTTTGAGCAATATCAATTTAATAATCGTTGATAATAATTAAATTGATTTGATCATTTTACATTATAAATTGACTAGATAGATTTATTTTAAAAGGTTTATAATAACAATTTGGTAATATCTATTAATATTTTTCTGACAATATAAATAAGCAAGATTTAATTCTTTTGAAGCTAATAATATTTTGATTTGAAAATATTTATTTTGGTAAATAAGAAGTTTTTAATGTAATAAAACTTTATATTCAAATTGTAATATATATGAATGTATATATTGTGATTTGGTATTTGTTTTAAAATTTAATATGGAAATTAACAAATTTAATGATAAATTGTTTTTGTATTTGAAATGTGTATATATATTTGTATATATATGTTTTAAATAGGAATTTTATTAATTTGAGTTTAATAAGTATTTCCAAACTTTATTTAAATATATATATAGTTTTGAAAATTTGAAATGTGAATTTGATTTAATGACTTTGAATTGATAATTGAGACTAAAATTTTAAATAACAAAGTTAATCCCTTATTTATGATAAATATGTACTTTAAGCTTACAGATAAGATTTAAAATAAAAAGTTCATTTGTTTTAATAATCTTTCAATTTTAATTTTTACATAAGATAAATTGTTCTAATATTTTTATAAAGAATTAAAATCAATTTCTCAAGTTTTAATATATAATACCATTACAATTTAACTCAAATGCATAAATAAAGTTATAATTGTTAACATGAATTCACTTTTATATATGTATTGAAATCCAAAGCTTATTCTTATAAATTAAATACATCTTATAATCATGTAAACATTTCATAAATATTTATATAAGCTTAAAATAAATTATTAAAGATAAAATAACATTTAAAAGAAAATTTAATAACACTTATAAAACCACATGTATGTATATTAATGTATGTTTAAACACTTGTAATCATATTTACATAGGTGTAAGAAAATTAGAGTTTCATTGTGACAAATGGCATTCTCTTGTAAATATAGTTTAAAATTAAACTTGTAAATATAAAACAAAAGTTTTTCTTCGGCTAATAAAGAAAATAATATTATCTTCATCTCAACCAAACTAAATAAAATCAGAAAGAACAAATCTGAAAGGAATTGTAAATCAAAAGAGATAAATGCAGTTCTGTTCTCTGTAAATCTGGAAATAACAAGGAAGTAAAACCTGAAATGGCAAACAAGATGTAAACTTCAACAATTCAAATGCTCAGCTGCAAGATTAAAATTCAACATGCAAGTTTATTCAAGGAATTAAAGATAATCAAGCAATAAAATCAACATGCAGTGAATATCTAATCCTGGAAGCATGCAGTTCTACTCTCTGTTTTCTGGAAAATTTTCAGGTGAGTAAATGCAGATTTTAAAAACAGGTTTAAAAGTGATATTAATTTGTTTATATGAATGAATAATATAATGTTATCTGATAATATTTAAATTGTATTGGATGCATGTTTGATTCATGATTTTTGAATGGCTGTAAACTGATGCCTAGTGTCTGTAAAAGAACAGGTATTAAATTTTATAAATAAAATTCAATAGCTTGTTCTTGAATTTGAATTAGAACTTGAATTGTAAATAGAAGTTGTTTGAATTCAAGTAAACTATCATCTACAAACAATTTCAAGTTTTTAAAGTGAATAAATGATTCAAAATAATTGAATTTACAGTAAAATATAATTGGGTCAAAAATTTGATGAATTAAATTTCAAGTTTTGATTGCATGATTGAATTGCAAATGGAAAGTTAAGATTTTTAGTACTTGAATCAAAAATTTTAATGAATTCATTAGTGAGCATTTTGGGGTTTTTGGCCGATTCTGGGTTATCGACGACAGATCAATGGACGTGTTGGTGTATGGGGATCGAAGGGCCTAGGGTGGTCTCTGGTAAAATATAGAGGGGGTCGGCCGATGGCCATGGTGGCGGCGGGAGGCAATTGTATTTTGGTGCCCTAGTTTTTGTTTAGCACGGAACCGTGGTGATTTCATCACCACGAGATGACCGAGTGTTACGGGTTTTGGGTTGATGGAAGTAGGGATGTGGACGAGTTCACGGCTGTAGGTGGTGGCACTCAAGGTGGTCAGATTGGCGAGGGGAACTCGGTGGCAGTGGTGAAGTGGAAGTATGGTTTCAGAAATTCGGGGGTTCGAATGCTCGAATTTCGATTTTTAATCGTTTTGGGTTTACTGGGTTTCGAATATGGATTTTGGGAAGAGAGCGACTTGGAGGAGTCAAGCATGGAGTTCGTCGACGTCCAGCGACGTTGTGCACGTTAACGTGCACGGTGGTGAAGTATCAGTTGATGTTGGGTTGAATTTGGAGAAGAGAGGTGGGGAATCTCGAAGGAAGCCTCGGGAGTTTTGGGTTACTACTCGAAGCAAGAAGGAAGATGGGAAGCACGGGGTTGACGTGAGTTTTTGGAGAGGGGTTCTCGGGTTTTTATTTAGCTGTTGTGTGTTCGAGTTTGTATGGGTTTAACTGCATTATTAAGGAAGTTTTGATTCAGGAATTTGGTTTTCGAAATGTTGATTAAAGTTTAAACAAAAATAAAACTAGTTTTCACTTATAAACTAATTCGATTTTAAAGTTAAGTTTTAATAAATTTTATATTCTAAAACATAAAGTTTTAAAAATGAATTAAATGTATTTTAATAATGTGTATTATATTTTATTGAATCACTTTGTAAAGTTAAAACATTTTAATTTGAATGTTTCAATGGTTTTATTTAAAATTGATTTCTAAAGTATTTTATTTTAATTAAGTTAAATAGTTAAGATTTAGAGATCAATTAAAAATAAGGATTATCTTTAGTGATTTAGAATTTGAATTAATTAAGGATAATTATGTAAAGATAATTGAGATAATTAAATTGTTTTTAATTATCGAGTTTTATTTGTTAATAAATAATTTAAATTAAGATGATGTTTTCTTAATTAAGAACCTTTATAATATAAAAAGTTAAGAATCATTTAATTAATTTTAAATGATTAAGTTAAATAGTTAATTAAGTAATTAACTTGTGATAATCATTTTGGATTAATCTAATATAATTACTTAGGGAAGTAATTAAAGTAATTAAGTAATTGATTACTAGAGGTAATTAAGTAAAATATAATTACTTTATTAAAAATAATTAAGTAAATGTGATTAAGAGTTAATCACTTTAGTTATTAATTAAAGACTTAATTAATAATTAGTTAAAGGCCTAAATTATTTGATTAATGATTAAAAAAAAGATGGAGAGTAATTAATTTAGTGATTAATTACATGTTAAGGTAATTAATTGAGAAAAGGAATTTAATTAATGAAGTGATCATTAACTAATGAAAATAATTAATTAATTATTAATTAATAATTTAAGAATAATTAGTTTATAATTAAGTTTTAATTACTAAATGTAATTAAAGTGATTAATTAAAGGTAATTAATTAAAAGTAATTAATTAAGTATGATTAATTAAGAATAATTAATCAAGTATGATTAATTAAAGGTGATTAATTAAAAAGTAATTAATTAAATATGATTAATTAAAAGTAATTAATCAAGTGTGATTAATTAAAAGTGATTAATCAGGTGTAATTAATTAAAGGTAATTAAGGAATAATTACCAGAATAATTAGAGGATAATTAATCAAGGTTGATTAATTTTTTAAAGGCAATTAAGAGGAAATTACTTAGTATAATTTGGAAGTAATTAATCAGGATGATTAATTAATATGGTAATTAAGTAATAATTACTTAAAGTAATTAAGTGATAATTAATCAGGGAGGATTAATTGAAATGGATAATTAAGTAATGTTAGTTAATTAATTAATTTGTAATTAATTAATGAATAAGAAGTTGGATGGAAGATAATCCAAGTATTTAATTTAAGGATTAATTAAATTAATCAAGTTTGAATCAAACTTGTTTATGAATGATTAATGATTGGATGATATATCATTGGATGAGTTAATGATGTTGGTTGTTGACATTGATTGATATGTGATGATGTGAATATGCTATATCTGATTGTGATGTATATGCTGCTTTGTGATATGTATAGTTGCATGTGATAATAGATGTTTATCTATCTGTGTTGTGAATACACCCATTTATGTTAAGTGATATTTCTAAATATCTATTGTTTAAATCCCTTAAGTACAACTTGGACATTTAAAATGGCGTTTGGTTTCGGTGAGACCGGGATCGGGTTTCCATATTTGGATATCCGAAAACCACATCGATTCCAATTAAACGTTAGGTCCTTAATCCAAGTGGAGCAAGTGAAGACTCGAGGTGTAAGGGCTATACGTCAGTATAACTCTGTGGGTGATTCCGTAATGAGTTTGACGGAATAGTGCTTATAGATTCGAGATGGTGATTCAGAGTGCAAGGGCTATGGTCGTTGACTCTGAGGGTGATTCCAAAATGAGTGCAACGAGATAGTGCCTTCGGTTTCGTTCGAACCCGGAACGAACTTGTATGGATTGAATGCCTTCAGCACATCATCAGGCGGACGATGAGCATTCTAAGATAATTGGTCCTATAAAGGTAGTCGCAGCCTCAAGCCTCATCAACTGGGAATGGCTAAAAAAGGGGAGGTGCAGCAAGGCTTCGTGGGTCGCTCCCACTGGAGAGCGAGATACATCTCTGTCTAGATGTTCCTTTTTATTTCGGCTTTGTGGGCAGTTGGAACTGCAGCCAACTGCGGGGTGGTCTTGTTCGGGACTGTTCAGTAAGGAATGGTCCCGGCCTTGTGTTGCAGGGGAGTTAGGGTGTCTCCTCGGTACAGTGATCTAGGCCACGTACTGTGACGGGCGGTACCCCAGTAGCTCTGCCATTAATGGAACCCATTTTCCCTACGAGACCCTACAGTTTTGTTTGTATTACCCACTTTTGTGGCTAGTAGCTGGAATTTAATAGATGTAACAATTTCGGCTATTTCATATTTACTTGAAAACCCTAGACACTATTATAATATCACTGGATTTCCTATCAAATGTTTTGGTTAGCGTAAGGTAAAAACTTTTCCATGTTTATGTGTGGGAAGTCTTACGTGATACCTTTTGTTTTCAAAGGATTTTCTTAAGTTAAGCAATCTTAAACCGTTTACTCACACCAGACCCCTGTCTGACCCGAGTGTTTATTTTCTGTTTTATTAAACTCTTGGGTACTCATATCATATATGAGTAGTCAAGTGATTCAGGTTATCTCTTGACGAATTTTGGAGGAGCTATGGAGCAGGAGGCTTCAGCGTGTAGATATATAGTTAGAGTTTCCGCTGTGTGTTATTCTGTGATGATTGTCTTGTATTATATTAGACAGAAATGTTATAACTGTCTAATTTGAGATGTTTTGATGTGAACTCTGATGTATATGATACTATGTATACATTCTATATTATATTTAAATCGTTCCGCTGTGAGATTCTGATGTGTTGTTTTCTTTTCTTTCTCTTTCTTTTCTTCTTCTATCCATTTCTTAATTAGTGATGCGATTTTTCCGGGAGTGGAAAGTTGGGTCGCTACAAAAGTATCAGAGCATTAGGTTGAGTGAATACCTAGGCTCTGGAGTGGTGTTTATCTTGAGAGAGCGTACTTGTAATTTATATATATATATATATATATATATATATATATATATATATATATATATCTACCTAATCTATTGGGTTATCTGTTCGGATTTTCCAACATAAGTTATAAAGGTAGATAGGGTAGGAGTGTGTGGAACACAACTACCACTAATGGAAGAGGTTTATATGTTGTGGTTGGAGATGTGTCTGTCGAGATTGTAGATCTAATACTATCTCGAATAAGTTGTGTAGATTGATGAAAGGATTTCTTTATGTCCAGAGGAAGTATTTTCAAGAATTGGTGTATATTCTTGAAGTGTGAGGTTGAATTGCTCTCAAATGAGCAGGGATTTCCAAGAGTTGAGTTGTCAGCTGAGCATAAGCAGTGGTGGTATCTGGATAGCTTCAAGAAGGGATAGTTATATGGTGAGATGGGGTATCCATAGATGGTTCTGAAGATGTTTCTTTTGGAGCCAGATTAAGATGGTATTGGAAGAGCATTGATGTCTACTGCAGTGGAGATTCGAATGTTTAGAGATTCTCTGGATCTCAAGTAAGGGTGACTTATCTTTATTGAAGTAGGAGACTAAGGTCGATGAGTTACCTCATTTCAGACATGGTCTCATTTGTTTTCCTTATGAGAAGATAAGTGGTTGATGTTTGGTTTGAAGCCGAGTTTCTTTGAGGAGATGTCTACTCATCTCAAGGATCTTTTAGAGGATTTGGGTGATAGTTTTGGGTTTCAGGAGCTTTTGGTTAAGGAAGATCTTTGGTTTAGCTGTATCTTTGAGGTGAAGTTTGGAAGCAGCAGCGTGACCTATTTCTTCGATGATTCAGTAATCTTTGGAATTCTACTATCAGCAGACCAGGCAGATGGTGAAGGCTTATTCCTTTCTTCGGAAGGCTCAGCAGAGCGAGATATTTGTTGGATGTGATCTATCAGTTTTCTGATGGGTAAGCCATTCTTGAAGATTTATCTTGATTAGGAAAAGCTGTTCTAGTTTGGGAGATAGTTCTTTGGAGTCTGAACTGAGTGGGATCACAAAAGTGACTTGCGATTAGTTTGGGAATCTTTGAGTATTCTTGGTTTGAGATTGAGGCATCTCAAGTAGAGGTGAAAGCTATGAAAGTAGTCGGAGATTTTCTAGATGTTTTGAGGGATTCAAAAGTTGACCTGAATCGGAGATTGAGTTTTCTTATCAACTTGGATTCCTAGAGCAATTTTAATGGTTCAACCATATAGTGGGATGACTCTTAGAGCGAGAAAAGTTTGGTGAGGCAACTCAGGATTCTTTGGATTGATCATCTCATTCTAGTTAAGATTTTGTTGAGATGTTTTGATCAAGAATAATGGTCACTAAGATTTTTATGAGTCGGATGAACAGTGTATGAAGAAAGATTGTGCTTGAGTTCTTCGATAGCATTCTTATCTGCTCTAGATCAGAGTTGTGCAGCGGAAGCGAGTTGGCAGCTATTCTAGAATGAGAGCAACCAGGAGTTGCAGTAAGGAATTTCTACTGGAAATTCAAGTATGAAGGAATCTTCTGGATTTGAAGGTAAGGTTGTCAAGTGCAACTATTTGGCTATTTCAGATATAAGGTGTAGGTTTGAAGTCCATTGATGCTTGGGGTAATAGAGTTGTGTTTTTGGATTTCAGCAAATTATCTTTGGGAAAGCCACTTTGTTGAGTAGGATCTGGAGATTTGGTTTGAGTTGGTCCAGTTTGTTTCTTGAAGCAATCAGCAAGGGTTAGGCTAATCAGGAATATTGGAGGTGACTCAGAGCATCTGAAGAGTTGTGCAGTTAAGAATCGAGGAGATTTGGAATGTGTGGTCAGAGTTTGGATATTGTCTTAATCAAAGGAGATATAAGAATGAGTAAAACAGGAGAGTTCGCTCTGGAAGTATTTTGAGTTTTCCTGTGTTCTCTAGAGATTAGATTTTTATCTACAGGATTGAATTGCCAGTTCAGATAGCTGGAATTCATTATATTTCACATATCTCTGAGGAATATGTGTATGATTCTTCGAGTGATAGAATCAGCAGTTCAGAAGGATCAGGTAGTTGAACTGGTTTTGAGTTTAATCTGATATCTTGTTCAGATTTGTAAGATCAGATGAGGGAGTTCTTGGTTTTAATAGTGTAGTTACTTAAGGTTTTGTAGAGCGAGTATTCCAGTATAGATATCTGGAAAACTCTAGATAATATTAGAAAGTTCTATTCAGAAGTTTTCTGGATAGATAAATTGTTTGTTTGAATTGGTTGCTATGATTGATTGTGTGAGTGCTGTTTGGGAAAAATTAAATTCTATAGCTGGGTTATTAAATTATCTTTGCTTTTAAATTTCGGGGACGAAATTCTTTTAAGGGGGGAGGAATGTGACGACCCGGAATTTTGAGCAATATCAATTTAATAATCGTTGATAATAATTAAATTGATTTGATCATTTTATATTGTAAATTGACTAGGTATATTTATTTTAAAAGGTTTATAATAACAATTTGGTAATATCTATTAATATTTTTCTAACAATATAAATAAGCAAGATTTAATTCTTTTGAAGCTAATAATATTTTGATTTGAAAATATTTATTTTGGTAAATAAGAAGTTTTTAATGTAATAAAACTTTATATTCAAATTGTAATATATATGAATGTATATATTGTGATTTGGTATTTGTTTTAAAATTTAATATGGAAATTAACAAATTTAATGATAAATTGTTTTTGTATTTGAAATGTGTATATATATTTGTATATATATGTTTTAAATAGGAATTTTATTAATTTGAGTTTAATAAGTATTTCCAAACATTATTTAAATATATATATATAGTTTTGAAAATTTGAAATGTGAATTTGATTTAATGACTTTGAATTGATAATTGAGACTAAAATTTTAAATAACAAAGTTAATCCCTTATTTATGATAAATATGTACTTTAAGCTTTTAGATAAGATTTAAAATAAAAAGTTCATTTGTTTTAATAATCTTTCAATTTTAATTTTTACATAAGATAAATTGTTCTAATATTTTTATAAAGAATTAAAAACAATTTCTCAAGTTTTAATATATAATACCATTACAATTTAACTCAAATGCATAAATAAAGTTATAATTGTTAACATGAATTCACTTTTATATATGTATTGAAATCCAAAGCTTATTCTTATAAATTAAATACATCTTATAATCATGTAAACATTTCATAAATATTTATATAAGCTTAAAATAAATTATTAAAGATAAAATAACATTTAAAAGAAAATTTAATAACACTTATAAAACCACATGTAAGTATATTAATATATGTTAAAACACTTGTAATCATATTTACATAGGTGTAAGAAAATTAGAGTTTCATTGTGACAAATGGCATTCTCTTGTAAATATAGTTTAAAATTAAACTTGTAAATATAAAACAAAAGTTTTTCTTCAGCTAATAAAGAAAATAATATTATCTTCATCTCAACCAAACTAAATAAAATCAAAAAGAACAAATCTGAAAGGAATTGTAAATCAAAAGAGATAAATGCAGTTCTGTTCTCTGTAAATCTGGAAATAACAAGGAAGTAAAACCTGAAATGGCAAGCAAGATGTAAACTTCAACAATTCAAATGCTCAGCTGCAAGATTAAAATTCAACATGCAAGTTTATTCAAGGAATTAAAGATAATCAAGTAATAAAATCAACATGCAGTGAATATCTAAGCCTGGAAGCATGCAGTTCTACTCTCTGTTTTCTGGAAAATTTTCAGGTGAGTAAATGCAGATTTTAAAAACAGGTTTAAAAGTGGTATTAATTTGTTTATATTAATGAATAATATAATGTTATCTGATAATATTTAAATTGTATTGGATGCATGTTTGATTCATGATTTTTGAATGGCTGTATACTGATGCCTAGTGTCTGTAAAAGAACAGGTATTAAATTTTATAAATAAAATTCAATAGCTTGTTCTTGAATTCGAATTAGAACTTGAATTGTAAATAGAAGTTGTTTGAATTCAAGTAAACTATCATCTAGAAACAATTTCAAGTTTTTAAAGTGAATAAATGATTCAAAATACTTGAATTTACAGTAAAATATAATTGGGTCAAAAATTTGATGAATTAAATTTCAAGTTTTGATTGCATGATTGAATTGCAAATGGAAAGTTAAGATTTTTAGTACTTGAATCAAAAATTTTAATGAATTCATTAGTGAGCATTTTGGGGTTTATTATTTTGGGGTTTTTAGCCGATTCTGGGTGATCGACGACAGATCAATGGACGTGTTGGTGTGTGGGGATAGAGGGGCCTAGGGTGGTCTCTGGAAAAATATAGAGGGGGTCAGCCGATGGCCATGGTGGCGGCGGGAGGCAATTGTATTTTGGTGCCCTAGTTTTTGTTTAGCATGGAACCGTGGTGATTTCATCACCACGAGATGACCGAGTGTTACGGGTTTTGGATTGATGGAAGTAGGGATGTGGACGAGTTCACGGCTGTAGGTGGTGGCACTCAAGGTGGTCAGATTGGCGAGGGGAACTCGGTGGCAATGGTGAAGTGGAAGTATGGTTTCAGAAATTCGGGGGTTCGAACGCTCGAATTTCGATTTTTAATCGTTTTGGGTTTACTAGGTTTCGAATATGGATTTTGGGAACGAGAGCGACTTGGAGGAGTCAAGCATGGAGTTCGTCGACGTCCAGCGACGTTGTGCACGTTAACGTGCACGGTAACGAAGTATCAGTTGATGTTGGGTTGAATTTGGAGAAGAGAGGTAGGGAATCTCGGAGGAAGCCTCGGGAGTTTTGGGTTACTACTCGAAGCAAGAAGGAAGATGGGAAGCACGGGGTTGACGCGAGTTTTTGGAGAGGGGTTCTCGGGTTTTTATTTAGCTGTTGTGTGTTCGAGTTTGTATGGGTTTAACTGCATTATTAAGGATGTTTTGATTTAGGAATTTGATTTTCGAAATGTTGATTAAAGTTTAAACAAAAATAAAACTAGTTTTCTCTTATAAACTAATTCGATTTTAAAGTTAAGTTTTAATAAATTTTATATTCTGAAACATAAAGTTTTAAAAATGAATTAAATGGATTTTAATAATGTGTATTATATTTTATTGAATCACTTTGTAAAGTTCAAACATTTTAATTTGAATGTTTCAATGGTTTTATTTAAAATTGATTTCTAAAGTATTTTATTTTAATTAAGTTAAATAATTAAGATTTAGAGATCAATTAAAAATAAGGATTATCTTTAGTGATTTAGAATTTGAATTAATTAAGGATAATTAAATTTGTAAAGATAATTGAGATAATTAAATTGTTTTTAATTATCAAGTTTTATTTGTTAATAAATAATTTAAATTAAGATGATGTTTTCTTAATTAAGAACCTTTATAATATAAAAAGTTAAGAATCATTTAATTAATTTTAAATGATTAAGTTAAATAGTTAATTAAGTAATTAACTTGTGATAATCATTTTGGATTAATCTAATATAATTACTTAGGGAAGTAATTAAAGTAATTAAGTAATTGATTACTAGAGGTAATTAAGTAAAATATAATTACTTTATTAAAAATAATTAAGTAAATGTGATTAAGAGTTAATCACTTTAGTTATTAATTAAAGACTTAATTAATAATTAGTTAAAGGCCTAAATTATTTGATTAATGATTAAAAAAAAGATTGAGAGTAATTAATTTAGTGATTAATTACATGTTAAGATAATTAATTGAGAAAAGGAATTTAATTAATGAAGTGATCATTAACTAATGAAAATAATTAATTAATTATTAATTAATAATTTAAGAATAATTAGTTTATAATTAAATTTTAATTACTAAATGTAATTAAAGTGATTAATTAAAGGTGATTAATTAAAAGTAATTAATTAAGTATGATTAATTAAGAATAATTAATCAAGTATGATTAATTAAAGGTGATTAATTAAAAAGTAATTAATTAAATATGATTAATTAAAAGTAATTAATCAAGGTTGATTAATTTTTTAAAGGTAATTAAGAGGAAATTACTTAGTATAATTTGGAAGTAATTAATCAGGATGATTAATTAATATGGTAATTAAGTAATAATTACTTAAAGTAATTAAGTGATAATTAATCAGGGAGGATTAATTGAAATGGATAATTAAGTAATGTTAGTTTATTAATTAATTTGTAATTAATTAATGAATAAGAAGTTGGATGGAAGATAATCCAAGTATTTAATTTAAGGATTAATTAAATTAATCAAGTTTGAATCAAACTTGTTTATGAATGATTAATGATTGGATGATATATCATTGGATGAGTTAATGATGTTGGTTGTTGACATTGATTGATATGTGATGATGTGAATATGATATATCTGATTGTGATGTATATGCTGCTTTGTGATATGTATAGTTGCATGTGATAATAGATGTTTATCTATCTGTGTTGTGAATACACCCATTTATGTTAAGTGATATTTCTAAATATCTATTGTTTAAATCCCTTAAGTACAACTTGGACATTTAAAATGGAGTTTGGTTTCGGTGAGACCGGGATCGGGTTTCCATATTTGGATATCCGAAAACCACATCGATTCCAATTAAACGTTAGGTCCTTAATCCAAGTGGAGCAAGTGAAGACTCGAGGTGTAAGGGCTATACGTCAGTATAACTCTGTGGGTGATTCCGCAATGAGTTTGACGGAATAGTGCTTATAGATTCGAGATGGTGATTCAGAGTGCAAGGGCTATGGTCGTTGACTCTGAGGGTGATTCCAAAATGAGTGCAACGAGATAGTGCCTTCGGTTTCGTTCGAACCCGGAACGAACTTGTATGGATTGAATGCTTTCAGCACATCGTCAGGCGGACAATGAGCATTCTAAGATAATTGGTCCTATAAAGGTAGTCGCAGCCTCAAGCCTCATCAACCGGGAATGGCTAAAACAGGGGAGGTGCAGCAAGGCTTCGTGGGTCGCTCCCGCTGGAGAGCGAGATACATTCCTGTCTAGATGTTCCTTTTTATTTCGGCTTTGTGGGCAGTTGGAACTGCAGCCAACTGCGGAGTGGTCTTGTTCGGGACTGTTCAGTAAGGAATGGTCCCGGCCTTGTGTTGCAGGAGAGTTAGGGTGGCTCCTCGGTACAGTGATCTAGGCCACGTACTGTGACGGGCGGTACCCCAGTAGCTCTGCCATTGATGGAACCCATTTTCCCTACGAGACCCTACGGTTTTGTTTGTATTACCCACTTTTGTGGCTAGTAGCTGGAATTTAATAGATGTAACAATTTCGGCTATTTCATATTTACTTGAAAACCCTAGACACTATTATAATATCACTGGATTTCCTATCAAATGTTTTGGTTAGCGTAAGGTAAATACTTTTCCATGTTTATGTATGGGAAGTCTTACGTGATACCTTTTGTTTTCAAAGGATTTTCTTAAGTTAAGCAATCTTAAACCGTTTACTCACACCAGACCCCTGTCTGACCCGAGTGTTTATTTTCTGTTTTATTAAACTCTTGGGTACTCATATCATATATGAGTAGTCAAGTGATTCAGGTTATCTCTTGACGAATTTTGGAGGAGCTATGGAGCAGGAGGCTTCAACGTGTAGATATATAGTTAGAGTTTCTGCTGTGTGTTATTCTGTGATGATTGTCTTGTATTGTATTAGACAGAAATGTTATAACTGTCTAATTTGAGATGTTTTGATGTGAACTCTGATGTATATGATACTATGTACACGTTCTATATTATATTTAAATCGTTCCGCTGTGGGATTCTGATGTGTTGTTTTCTTTTCTTCTCTTTCTTTTCTTCTTCTATCCCTTTCTTTCTTAATTAGTGATGCGATTTTTTCGGGAGTGGAAAGTTGGGTCGCTACACGAAGAGGATATCTCAAAAGGGTAAGAATGGAAATATCAAATAAATTCAATGAATATCCTCATTTCCCTAGTGGACATCTTCGTGGGAGGATGACTGAAAGGCTAATAACCTGGAATGATGTCAATACAATATTCGATTGCTCGATTGAGTGTCATACCCGAAACAAAGTCACAGAAATCAACAGAGTCACAATGACTGGAATTCGAGATATATCATCAACATCTCGAAACTCAAGAGTGAATATTATAAAGACTTCGGAATTGCTCATTAACATTCCGAAGAACAAGAAACAACGAATCAACTAAACTAGGATACTTAATATTGGTTCCCTCTTTTCACAAAATGTGGCTTGATAATAGGAAAGCCACATCGTCTCAAACACTCCAAACTCTAGACAGAAAATGGCATGCTAATTCGCATGATAATATAATCTATAAGCAACAATCCCAAATCCTCAAGCATCATACCAAATATTGTGGATCCCCTCAATAGGATTCACAATTCTCAAAGAAATCACAAGATAAGAACATCAAAAAGCATCAACAAATTCCTCCAATGCGGATAAGTGTCAAGCACCCGTATCGAAGAGGCTCGAATAAAACAATCACGATTAGGATTACTGTTAAGATAATATAAAATCAATTCAATAATGGAATAATATGAAATAAAATATATTTCTAGACATATCCCAAACTCCTATCTACCCAATAGGACAAGAAAAGGTTAAAGGCACAATGATTTAGGGATTCATAACACTCGTATTACACTTAGATGTATTGTAATATCTGTTTCTATTCTGTATTTATCATATTCTGTTCTGAATTCATCTATGATACTAAGCTATGATGCCCCACCCCGAGACCTGCATCAACAAAGAGTATTACGGGGTAATATTGTCTGCTAATGAGGAGAATAGGGCTGGTTAGGAGCGACCATCTATAGTCTTGTCTTAAATACCTATCAAATACGTCGACTAGTGCTCTATATTTTTTTCTAACTCAAGTGGATCGACATATCCGATAAATGCTTTACACAAAACTACAGGTTGCTATAGGATCTATTAGAACAAAATACGATAACTCGAATGCTAAACACATCACAGAACAGCAGCTAGTCATATATATACACATGTAAGGATACACACAGAGTATACAAAATGATACATCACATATGTGGTATGACGACCATAATACAAACACGAGTCGAAAGAATATACATATCAGAGTAGCTATAAAAGGACTACTCAAAAAATATTTCAAAAAGGCGATAGCGTAAAAGAGTCCATGCGGAAGCAGAATAGGCTAAGTTCAAAGGTGCCTAACCTGAAAACCTCAGTCTGACCCGAGTATAAAATACACGGGTCAGTCTAGCCAAACATATCAGTTTAAGAGGATGAGCAGTAATAAAAGCATAAGAATAAGGGTAATGTTCTTCTTAAACAAGAAGGAAAACACTAAGTATAAGCATGAGTATAAGTATGGTATGGTTACTTTAAGTGATGACATGATATCACTTACACAAACATATAATCTCAAAAGAGATAAAACAATCCATAAAACACTAAATATAGCAACTCTCATATCGTCGGCATATCACAAATCATCAATAGTGGGTTAGAGAAAATATATCTCCTAAAAAGGAGAAATTTCAAACCCACCATATCAGCAAGCTCAATGAAATCTCAAAGAAATCACCATCTCAAAAATACGCCACAAGGCAATCAAATATAACTCTCCAACGTAGGAGAATATAATCCCAAAAAATGCCAAAAGGAAAATCTCATTTAATAACGCCAATACGCAAATCTTAATAATAACGCCAAAAAGTAAATCTCAAATAATGCCAGTATATGCAACTCAAATTCTCATAAGGTTATCACCATATATGTATATATATATATATATATATGTGTGTGTGTGTGTGTGTGTGTGTGTGTGTGTGTGTGTGTATATAGGCTCGAATGGACAACCATGAAAAAGGAGATACACTCGGGTAATCAATGAAAACATCTCAAAATTTGCGCGTGCACATGGCCGAAGCCTGCCAAGTACTCCTCTCTCTCAAATAAGGCGCCACGTCTCTTAGACAAACATCCAGAAGGACAACATCCCGAAGGACAAATACGACCCTTAGATAAACATCCCAAAGGAAAAATACGTCACAATAGACAAATACGCCTCTTAGACAAACATCCCCAAGGACAAATAACCCGTAGGTCCAGTACTGGATAATATGTCTCTTAGACAAATGTGTCACAGTCTTACGGATAGGAACCCAAACAGTGTTAACGTGTGTCCCATACCACACGTTCGCACTAAACGGTTTACCAACCACTAGTGATTTCCACAGTCAAACCAGAAAAAGTTTTACCTCGTCTCATTGGTAAACCCGAAGGTCAAAACGATCAAACGGACATGTCAGGAATTAACCGATAGGATAAACGCATGTGTCCCACACCACATGTTTTACCAAACCATTTAATTCTCCTTTTCATTCGCTCAAATAGTGCTAATGCGGAGAATAAGGCAGGTTAGGAGTGACCATCTATAGTCTTGTCATAAATATCTATTGAATACATCGATTAGTGCTCTATATTTATTTTCTAACTCAAGTGGATTGACGTATCCAATAAATGCTTAACACAAAACTACATGTGGATATAGGATCTACTAGAACAAAATACAGCAACTAAAATGCTAAACACATCACTTAACAACAGATCATCGTATATACGCACATCTACAGATACATTACAGAGTATACAAAATGATACATCATATATGTGGTATGACGACTACAATACAAACACGAGTCAAAAGAATATACATATCAGAGTAGCTATAAAAGGACTACTCAAAAACTATATCAAAAAGGCGATAGCAGAAAAGAGTCCATGCGGAAGCAGAATAGGCTAAGTCCAAAGGTACCAAACCAGAAATACCTCGGTCTGACCCGAGTATAAAATACGCGGGTCAGTCTAGCCAAACATATCAGTTTAAGAGGATAAGCAGTAATAAAAGTATAAGAATAAGGGTAATGTTCTTCTTAAACAAGAAGGAACGTTACTGAGTATAAGCATGGGTGCAAGTATGGTATGGTTACTTTATGTGTTGAGATGATATTACTTACACAAACATATAATCTCAAAAGAGATAAAACAATCCAAAAAACGCTAAATATGGCAAGCATCATATAATCGGCATATCACAAATCATTAATAGTGGTTAGGAAAAATATAACTCCTAAAAAGGAGAAATCTCAAAACCCACCATATCGGCAAACTCAAAGAAATAACCATCTCAAAAATACGCCATAAGGCAATCAAATATAACTCTCTAACATAGGAGAATATAATCCCAAATAAACGCCAAAAGGAAAATCTCATTTAATAACGCCAATAGGAAAATCTCAATAATAAGCCAAAAAGAAAATCTCAAATAATACTAGTGTAGGCAACTCAAATTCCCATAAGGTAATCACAATATATATATATATATATATATATATATCTGTGTGTGTGTGTGTAATGGCTCGAACGGCCAACCATATGAAAAAGGTTCCGGGAAATAAATTAAAACATCTTAAAATTTGCACGTGCATATGGACGAAGCCTACCAAGTACTCCTCTCTCTCAAATGAGGCGCCATGTGCCTTAAACAAACATCCCGAAGGACATCCCGAAGGACATATACGTCTCTTAGACAAACATCCCGAAGGACAAATACGTCACAATGGACAAATATGTCTCTTAGACAAGCATCCCAAAGGATAAATGACCTGTTGGTCTAGTATTGGAAAATACGTCTCTTAGACAAACATATCGAAGGACAAACGACCCGTAGGTCCAGTACTGGCAAATACGTCTCTTAGACAAATGTGTCATAGACTTACGGATAGGAACCCGAATAGTGTTAACATGTATCCCACACCACACGTTCGCACAAAACGGTTTACTAACCGCTGGTAAATTCCACAAAATAGTAAAAAGTTTACCTCATCGCATCAATAAACTCAACCCGGAGGTCAAAACAATCAAACGGACAAGTCAGGAATTAACCGATAAGATATGCGCACATGTCCCATGCCACGTGTTTTACCAAACCATTTAATTCTGCTCGAATAGTGCAAAAACGTATATTTTATATATAAAATAATTTATTTGAGAAAACAAGCTTTTAAAACCATTTTCCGAAATCAATATTGAAGACAATATTTGAAAATTACCTTATGGTGGAGAATAAATAGATTTTATAGCTAAAAATAATTTAAAAATATTATATAATAATTATTTTAATTGCCCATTTTTTTAAAAATTATTTCAAATTGTTCGGAAAAATCCATGCTCGAAATCAAAGAAATCACTCAAACCGTCATTCAAATTCAATTTAGATTTGAATTCCAAATTCATCAAAACTTGGCTAGCCTATTGGTAGGCATCATAGCTTTCAAAACATTTTAGAAATATCACAAAAACATGAAGTAAAATTCAAAAGTCGGACAGAAAAAGAACATAAAAATGCATAGGCAAGATAATACCTAGGTCTGAAATCGTCTTTGGGTTCAACTTTCATACATGAACCAGGTGTCCAAACACCTTTTTATTGATCTAAAAATAAGTGTGCGCATAGTACAGAACTTCAGCTTTCAAACAAAAAAAGAGTCAACGAATTCTGACTAGAATGAAAAAGTTACGTTGTCCCAAACACGAATTCAAGCTATGTTTGCAATAGTTCAAAAAAACATGTGCCCAGACTTGAAAACCATCTTGGATTCAACTTACAGGCCTAAAACAGAGGACCATACGATCTCATATTGAGCTGAAATTTGATATGCACATACAAGAAAACTTCATATTTCAAACAAAAAAAGAATCGATGAATTCTGATTGGAAATGAAAAGGCTACATTGTCTCAGACGTGGACTCAGGCAATGTTTGCAACAATTCAAAAAAGCCAAAAATGTACAGGCCTGAAACTCCTCTCGGGCTTAACTTTCAGGCATGAAACGGAAGGCAAACAACCTCAGATTGAGCTGAAAGTTGGTATACATATATTAGAAAACTTTATCTTTTAAACAAAAAACAAATCAATGAATTTCAACAAGAAGTGAAAGAGATAAGTTGTCGAAAACATGCACTCAGGCCATGTTTGCAATAACTCAAAAAACAAAATGTGTACAGGCAAAATTATGGTTTTGTATGATTTTCTACCACTGTTTCGAACATCCAAATGATTATATTTTTCAATCAAAATTTGTGGAGACCAAGATCAACATGCAAAATACCAAAAGAATGAAATCCGGTAGCATTTTATTGCTGGAATCAAAAGTTACAGGCTTCCAAAGTAGCAATGAAACTGATTTTGAATAGAGAAAAACAACATCAGAAATGTACGAACAGAGCTAAAATTTTATAGTTTCTTGCAATTTTGAGCTTAGATCAGCTAGGATTTGGAGTATTATAACTCACCTTTCTGTATGGAGGCATATACCCAAATATTGGTTGGAAGTTGGAAGCTTTTTGCTTGATTATAAGCTTGTAGAGGCCGTAGAACAAGAGAAAAGTGCATGCAAAGGAGAGTTTTACTGTAATTAGAAAATCACCTTCACAAATCAGAAATTTTGATGAAATTGTGACGTTTGGAGTTAGTTTACCTAAGGTTTATTCTCTAAATTGAAAATGATAGCAATTTGATGAATTTAATTGAAGAAATTTGCTTGGATTTTAATTTGATGGAGGTGGGTTTACTATATATTTTTTTCCAAGAGAGGAAGAAGAAGAGAAGAAAAATGAACGTACCGACTATTTTCTCATTTCCATAATCAGGCTAAGGAACACTAATGGGGTAATGGACCCAAAATCAAAAGAAAATAAGATGTCTTAAGTTTATTAATCGACACTTAACTAAAATTTGCACATATATCACATTATTCACACAACAAAATGCATTTTCTACATATTTTTACATAAGAAAAATATGTAAACATGTATACTTATAAAATAAAATATTTTCTATCATATAAAAAGATAAATTTATATTTTTTAAATATTTTTATTATTAAAATCCTTTATTTCACGAAAATGCATTATTTCGCAATAAAATGCAACGTCTATGTATTTGACTTTTAAATTTTAACAAAAATACTTTTCTCAGTTAGAAAAATATTTCAAACCATTTCCAAACTTAATTTATAGCCAAAACATATTTTTAAACCAATTTCCACCTTTTTATTTAAATAATCCACCTTTAAAAATTACATACTTCTTTTAAAAATGATTAAAATAAGTAAATGGGCAATAATTAATATAATTATTCAAATTTCTCTAAAATAAAACCATTTTACATTTATTATCAACCCAAACAAGATAAAATAAAGTTTGGAATTATATTTTTCTCATTTTAAATTCTAAAATTCATTATTTATTTCAAATAAATAGATTAAAATCTCCAATTTTAATTTAATTCACAATATTAAATTATAATTACCATTATAATTTAATAACGACAGGTAATCTCCAAACCAAGGTTCTTACAGACTCCCCTCCTTAACGAAATTGCGTCCTTGCAATATATAGAGAAGAATTTGTATTCGACTATTAATTTCATTAATCAAAGGAAGGATAGACAAGCACGAGATCAAAAATTTCCCATTCTCAACTCAAAATGATAGAAGACTAAGATTAAATTTCCCGATAAATTCTATGTTTTCCCGAATATATTCGTTGGGGTTAAAGGACTATATTTTTTGTATGAGCAATACCTCAAGATTTCGAAGGCTTCTCACACTCGAAACAAGAACATAACAGAATGATATCCAAAAGATCAATCAAATGATATTGACTTCTTAGAAATTTCACGAATAGAGGTGGGATTTAGCTCAACTTTCATCCCAGAATCTAATCAATATGATGATTATCGACATGACTTTCCGTGTATCATTATGGAAAGGACCATACCAACATTGATTTGATAACAAGAGAGGTAAGAGAATTTGATGAGAGGTGGTTTCTTCAAAGGCCGCCAAACTCAAATGACCGCATAATGCACGATGCTCGATAATGGCTCGAAGACAAAATAAACTCGAGGAATGGATTTCTATACTCTTATATATAAAATAAATATTTCAAAGGTTTCAAAAACCTAATTTCTTTATACTCAAATTCTCAAACTTCAATATTTGAAATTTTTCAAAACTTCTTACAAAAATACAATTTATTCTCTAAACTCTTTATTTAAAGTGAATAAAATGTCTTACTCATAGATTCAACCATAATATATTTCAATTTGAAACATATACTTCCATACCAAATATTAACCACATTATATTCAGAAAATAGGTAGAATACACTTAACTATTAAGAAAATAAGTTATTTAATTTCAAACTTGCTGTAAAGATCTTAAATTTTGACTAGTAAAACTTAAAATCTGAAAATGCTTATAAAAAAGTTGTTCTACTAAGTCGATGCTTTCTAGCGATATAAAGATCATAAAAATTGGATTCACGGTTTGAAAGTTATGCTGCTAAATTTATTTTTAGCATAAATCTTAGAAAATCTCTTATAGGACAGAAAGACCATCTACTTTCAAATCTGTTTTAATCGATGAAAAATGAAAAAAATTCTGAAGTAGTAAAAGAAAATTTATAGCTTTCTAAAGGCTCTTCCATTTGCAAAAAGTTTGAACTCATTTGGAGTTATAAGTCTCAAGTTATTGTTGCTTTAGCACAACACTTTTCCAACCAAATTCATCTTTCAAATCAATTTAAATTTTGAAATTTTTCCAAACCATTTTAATTTCAACTTACATTTTCAGACAAGCATTTTGTTAAATCATTTATTAAATGATTTTCTTTTTCCTCGAAAAGCTAAGACATACAAAATTATAATCAACATTGTGTAATCATTATAAAACATTTTATTAAGTGGGAATATTTTCATTACTTTCCAAAATCTAGCTTGAAAAATAATTAACTATGAAAACTCATTTTGGAAGAGATAACTAATCTCTTCCATTATCAAGAGATGATTATTGATTATCCACTAAAATAAATTTTCGAGATATATATATATATATAAAGTATAAAATTATTCTTACAATTTAAAATGACTATACTACATGTATTGTTAAGCACCCATATCGAAGAGGACTCAAATAAAACAATCACGATTAGGATTACTCTTAAGATAATATATAATCAATTCAATACATTTGTTACAAGTAAGATTGGTTATAGAGTTTGATATATGTCATAAAATACATAATTTCCACTATGGCATACCCCATAACTCTCCCATTCACTCACTGGCATTTGGAGTCAATTATAAAATTTTATTCCCATCATTTCAGCCAGTTTCATCAAAACTAATAAAGTTAGTCCCTTAGTGAATGTGTATGCTATATTGTTTTAGTTATCTACTCTGTCAATAAACTCTGCTAAATGCTGATAACTATCATAAGGAGCTTTTCAGAATATGTTTCTTACCTTATAGTGAGCTCTAGGTTCTTTCATGGAATGCATTCATGGAATTGTTATTTTACAACAATGTCATGAGATTCTCAACTTTTGAAATCACTCCATTTTCAGTTAAAAATCATGTGCATTCACATACACGTTGCTTTTACTGTTGCGCTTATTCAAGCGATGTAAAATGCCTAATTGTTTAATTAGCCAAAACTTCTTGTTTGAAACGTTTCTAAATTAAATCTTCTTAACTGAGATTGATCATGAATTCATGATTGACATACTATACTCGATATCACTTATAAGCTTTGAGCCTGAATACTCCTTGTTTCAAACAGTGGAACTAAAACTGATTTAACATGGATACGTCTTTAAAAATCAATCATGTTGTTTATTTATAGTTTAGAAATATATAAGTACCCTATAATGTTCTTTCTTACAAACACACCCTTTCTTTGCATTTTGATTGAAAATCAAAGTGTTTGATTTCTCTATTAAAATATTTGCTCAATTCTTCTACTTATCAAATGACACTTTCGTATCGGTCCTTAGATCTTATCTTAAACTCACAAACTCATTATCAATCCCGCTAAGTTTGAGACACTTTGGTTGTTATATGCAAATAGGCTATTCTATATCATTATTTATAATTTCTGTTTCAACATATACATATCAAAACTCTGCTACCCTTTGCATGTATGTCATGGTTTTAAGCAGCCTAGTCACATTTCTCTTTGATCAAATCCAAAGACATATTCAGTAGCTCCTCATTCTCATCCACGTCATAGTGTATTCGTTTTTGGGATGGTGTTATGGTCTCAATGGGTAGCATGGCCTCTGACCCATAGGCCAAGGAAAAAGGCTACGTCCTATTGCAATCTTGTAGAAAGTGTGCTAAGCCAATAGATTAAGAGGGAGTTCATCCACTCATGCCACCTTCACCTTCTCCAGCCATGCAACACCCCGTAAAATTAGCATTAATTAATAAATAATTAAAGCTTTAAAAATGAAATTTGAACAAATGATGGAATTTGGTCACAAAACTTGCATCATTGTGTTCATGGTGATTTTCTGAGTAACATTCATATTTGGAGTATCGTGATTAGAGCTCAAATGAAAATGTTGTTAGCATTTCATGTTTCAAGAGCGAAAACAATTAGAATAACGGAAATGGTAATAAATAAAATAAATAATCATAACCCACTAGTTGACACCACTACGGGATGGCTGACAGGTAGTGGTCGACTACTTATAGGGGTGCGGTCAACTGACGGGCGAATGCGGCTAGGGTTTGAACCTTGGCCAACAACTTGGATTTAATATTTTTGATCGAATGGATACGATTGATTCTAGTGCCTATAAATAAAGATCTAATCCCTCACTTCGCTTCTCATGTTTTTCATTCCAAGCTGCGAAGCGCTACATTTTCTCTTCTCCATTATTCTAAATTATAAAATATTATATATACATATATATATATATAGACACACAAAAAAATTGGAGAAGAGCGGAAAATAAAAGAGAAGAACAGAAGTAGTGAATCAATACTGTAGAAAAAGATAAATTTCAATATGTAATTCTAATAATATGTATATACCTTGTTAATTATGTAATTAATATTGGATAATTTCATTGATGTATTGTCGATATATCTTATATCGCTCCTTAATTGACATATTTTTTAAAATACCACTTAAAATAACGTTACCGATATATATCGGTCGATATTTGCTGATATATTGCTTTGATATATAGTGTAAAATCCTCAATACTTTTTAAGAATATTGTTCATTATTGTATATCTTCGAGACATAAATTTACAAATAAATATCTATACATTCCCAATATTTGTTTTTAGTATATGGCGAACAACAATACATAGAAAGTCCAATGCACAATCTTTTTTAGATTTAACCATAATTTTTAGTATTCTTTGTTAATTATATTTTGGTTTACCATTTCTAATTGGTAAGTTAGGTTATGAAAATTTATTTTATTAGTTATTATCATGCCCAAAAACTAAAACTTTGAAGAGTGGTAAAGTTATATATTTGAAAATCGATAAAGAACGGGCTAGGAGTTGTAATCGATGTCAAATCAACATTACTTATTTGATTAATTAAGTGAAAATGAAAACGAAGAAACTATATATATGGAAAAAAATTGCATATTAATATAGATGATTAGATGATTTAAGAAATGAATTTTTAAGAATATAGTATAAAAATGAATAAAATAATAGATATGCACATTATACGAATTTCTTGATTTTTATAAGCTTATTCTATAACTTGAGTTTAATATAATATCCTAGTAAACATACTATAATATGCAAACTATATTCAATCACTTTTTTATTAATGTGGCGAAATTGATCCAAATATTTAAAAACATAACCTCGTTGTAACATTATAGAATTGTACAATATGGTTTATAACATGTTCTACACATGTCTGATGTATCACTAATATTATCCGATATTATCACGATATTTTAAAACATCTCATATCGTTGCCTGACCGGTACATAACCGATATCGAAATTAACTACTTAGCTTGTTATAAATATTTTTCGGGAATAAAATGGAAAAGAGGAGTCATTAAAGGTTTTAGATTCAGATCTGGAGATTTGGAAAGCTTCAAAAAGATGGGTGGGAAATTATGTAATATGTTTATAAGATTAGAATCTATTTCATTGGATTTCTATTTAATTTTGAGCATAAATAAATGTCTAAGAGTTTTAGACTCAAATTTTATACAATAAAAATTGCCAACATATTCTGTAATTTAGGAAGATCAAATAGGAATATTATTTACACCCAAATCTGAAAATCAGTTCCCAAGTTATAAAAAATTGAATTTGGATAAAGATGTAAAATTTGTTCTAGTTATATAATTGGGTTGTAAGATGCTACTATAACCTAGATTTACTTTAATTCTATTGGAATGTAAATTTTATGCTTTAAATTGTTAGAAATACTGTTCGTTTAACCTCAAAAAATTTGTCTAACTTCTTAATTACATGGAAAAATTGCAACATTTGATTTGACTAGGAATATACGTAAAAAGAGGAAAGTGAGGTGTAACATATGAATTTTCTTTTAGTAATTTACATTGTCTGTTTCAATAAAAATGAAATAAATGATTCCTTGTAATTTCAAACGAAGCTGACCTCTTAATTTAGGTTAATTATGGAAAGTTATAACAGAAAACCTTTTTGAAAGGGTAATTCTAATGGATTAAAATATAAAAATATTCCATCTAGGGATTAATAACTAGAAATATAATAATATGTAAATATGTATAACCATGCTAAACATTCAAAATAAAAATATAATAAGGTAATAAATGTGCAATAAAGATGGAAAGATTGTAACTCCAATCTTAATAAGATAATAAATGTGTAATAAATATGTAGTTACAAGAATTTAAATAGGTTATACATGGACTAATGGGACTGATTAATGAAGATTAACATGCATTTATGAAGATTGATTAGAAAGATTAATATGCATTTATGAGGATTGATTAAAAAGATTGATATGGCATTTATTAGGATTGATTAATGAGATTGATATAGAATTCATGAGGATTTGAAATTAGTAAATATATTTGAGGAATTAAATGGGGAAAGATGATTGGTAATCTAATTTAGAAATTATTGACTAATCAATACGGGTAACAGATATTTATTAGACATTAAAGGAAACCAAAGCCTAAGCATGAATTACAAATAATAAAGTAGCGAATAAGTACGCATTAATACTATTGATTACATGTAGAAAGAAATTTAATTTCTACCGTAGGGAATTATATAGCTTAAATTATACATTTAGATACAGCGTAAATTAGTGGGCTTAGCCCAATACTTAGGCTTTGGACGGTATATTTGATTTAGTAGGTCGGGACGTGAGGTCGGTAGACTTATACAGCAGTAGTCTGCCCTTCGCCTAGAGGCTACCAATAGTTGTATACATTTACTACCGATGTGAGACATCATTCACCATAGGACCCATAGGAAAGGAATATACATTAGGGATAAGTAAGGGAAAATTTTTTCGGGAGTTCGCTTTGGGTATGAAGTATTAAATGACCTAGTACCTTTCAAGAAATGGGGTTTTCTTTATATACAATAAGAGGTAGTAAGTAACCAAAGGGAATATTTCCTTGACCTTAGGTTAGTCTAAATAGGAATGTCAACTGTGGAGGGTCAACGAGCTATGTTAGTAGTTAGTACAAGTATTTAGTCATAGGTCTAGCATATAGGCTTTGATGCCCAACGATCCCAAACGAGACGTAGCAAAGACTTGGGTCACGTCCTAATGGATTCAAGTTTCTACTAGTGTAGACATCGACACAAAAAAATTCATTTATCTATGATATAAACTTACTAGAAGAATCACATCGAATAGTGGAGGAAGAAGAATAACATCGAATACCTTGTTATACATATTCATTTGGATTAGAAAGGAAAAGTGGAGTCATTAAAGGATCTTGATTCATATCTGGAGATTTAGAAACCTTCAAAAAGGTGAGTGAGAAATTATGGAATTTGTTTGTAACATTAGAATTTATTTCATTGGATTTCTATTTCATTTTTATCCCTAAATAAATATCTAAGAGTTGTATTCTCAAATTTTATGTAATAAACACTGCCTACACATTCTGCAATTTAGGAAGATAGAATAGGAATATTTTTTACACCCAGACCTAGAAATCGGTCCCCAAGTTATAAAATAATGAATATGGATAAATATGTCTAATTTTTTTAGATCTAAAATTAGGCTACAAAGATGTTAGTATAATCTAAATATGCCCCAATTTTATTAGAATGCAGTTTTTTTTATCTTAATTCATTGGAAATATTTTTCGTTCCATTAATTTGTCTAATTATTTAGTTACATGGAAAAGTGCAATGTTTTATTTGACCATAAATATACACAAAAAAGGAAATAGATGTGTAAAATGTGGATTTTCTTTTCAATGGTTACACTGTCTTTTTCAATAATAATGAAATAAATGGTTCCTTGTAATTTCAACAAAGTAAACCTCTTAATTTAGGTTAATTTATGGAAATTTATAATAGGAAACCTTTTTGAAAAGGCAATTCTAATGGATTAAGATACAAAAAGGAATATTTCAATTAAGGATTAATAATTATAAATATAATAATAAATATGTAAATACCTATAACTGCGCTAAACATTCAAAATAAAATTAAGTTAATACAGCGTAATACATGTTAATACCTCATTATATATAATTAAAACGTTAGAATAAATAACGCTATTAACTCGCCTTTTACCAAAGCCATAAGTAGGCGGATTCAACCTAACTAACTTCACGACTATCGAGGGTGGAGTATGATGGATTTGGTTTCGAAGGATGAAGTTTACTTAGATATGTCATTTGGTCAAGAAATGGAGGGAATGCATGGCACAAGTACTTCGTTCGGTCTACACTCCCCGCTCGGCATAAAAGAATCATTCGGCATTAGAAATGGTTCGGCATTGGTTGCCGCTCGGCATAAAGGAGTCGCACCTCGATACCTCTATACCCTCGATACCTAGCACCTCGATACCTCGGTACCTCGATACCTCGGTACCTCGCACCTCGGACCTCGATACCTCGCACCTCGATACCTCGCACCTCGCACCTCGCACCTCGCTCGGCATTGCACCTCGCACCTTGCTCCGCATCGTACCTCACTCGGCATTGGAGGCTCGGCATGGGTCACTCGGCGAAGATGGCTTGATGAAAAGTCGTTCGGCATAAGATGAATGTGGCTCGGTGGAAATTCTTAATGGGCCTTTACCATTCAGAAAGCCCAGCAACTCAAAATTCGCCTATAAATACAGGTTGTAGGGGTTCAGAAGGGGGGTCTTCTGCTTCTCTTCTGCTCTCTGACTTTTTATTTCCTAAGACTAAGGCCAGTCTACCACTTTGTAACTGTAATTGATTCGAACATCAATAAAAAGGAAACTTCTAGAGTGGACGTAGGCCGAAATTAGCCGAACCGCTATAAAACTTGTTGTTTTTTACTGCTTTCATTTTAATTTTAACTTTTTTTCATATTATTACTCTCTACACACACTTTATCTGTTATCAGTGACTGTTAGTTGGTGCTTTCATTTACATTTGGGTGTTGGTGACCAATTTTGGTGCTAACATTTTGGTGCTTTCACTGAGAAGGCAAGCACTCAGGGATTTTGGAGCTAGGAACTTGGACCCTAGAAAGCAATGGCTAGGCCATCAACAAGAAAGCAAGTGACAGAAAGGAGCAATCAGGAGGGAAGTCAAGAGGCTTCCTCTAGAGCTGGAGCAGGTCAAGCATCCATCTACATCACCAGAGACGAGATGGAAGCAATGTTGAAAAGACAAGAGGAGATGATGCAGGCTCTTCTCAGACAATTTGCACAGGCAGGAAATGCAGGAGCTCAGGTCCGTGGAGCTAGATCAGAAGCGCTCAACCAGCAAGCAGAGGGAATAGCTCAGCAGGGGGCAGCACTCAATCAGCAGACGGCTATCAATCCAGATGGATCTAGACTTGGGGGCATACCACCAGGGAATGTTGAACCAATCCATGGAGGGATACCAGATAACGCTGTCCAACCTGACGCCAATAGGAGTGCAGGAGTACGAGATGAGGAGCATGTGCCAGAATTCCCTCATCAACTCGGGGGGCAGACTAGAGGCAGCGGACAAGGATTACAGCTTGGTGACAATGACAGACTGACGGAGATGGTTAGACGAGCTATGAGAGGTGGATTGGTAAACAAAGACTTGGAGGATGTGAATAGGAGTCCCTTTACTCCTACTATCAGGCGAGCTAGGAACCCACCAGATTTTAAGCTACCATCAGTGGAGATGTATAATGGGAGGATGAATCCTACAGTTCATCTTACAAAGTATATGAGGCATATGGAAGTGCTAGAGGCATCAGAGTAAGTCATGGCCCGATGCTTCCCATTGTATCTGACAGACATAGCAGCACTATGGTTTAGACAATTGGAGAGTGGTTCCATTGGAACGTTTACTGAGTTAACTGAGAAGTTTATGAGGCAGTTCAGAGTTCACATTTCGAGACCTAAGAATGTGATGAGTCTGGAAGCTCTAAAGAAGAGGACCAGGGAATCTTTGAGGAGATTTCTGATGCGATTCAATGCAGAGGCAGCATCGGTGGATCGACCAGATCCATCCATGGTCTTAATGGCAGCTGTATCTGGCATATCTAATGGAACAGAGTTCAAAATTCACTTACAAGGGATCTACCTATGGATCTAGGGGAGTTTTATCATGAGGCCGAAGGATTTTTACAATTAGAGGATGCAAATGCTAAGAGAGAGGAAGGAGAAGGAGATGATGTTTTATGCAGTCAAGGGTGAAAATCCTCCTAAAAAAGATTCAAGAACTGATAAAAGCAAATGGAAGGCCAGGGATAATGACGATGGACCAACGCGACCACGGAAGGAACCGAGATTCACCTCTTATTCAGAGCTGAACGAGACTTTGGAATGAATTTACCAAGACACTAGGGGGCAGATTCCCTATCGGAGGCCAATGAGAAGGGATCCGACCAGCAACGAAAAAAGGTCAGACAAGTATTGTTTATTCCACGAACTGAATGGTCATAGCACGAATGACTATAGGCACTTGAAGGATGAGGTTGAGGGACATATCCGGAATGGTTTGCTATCGCAATATGTGAGAAAGGGAACAACGACGGTGGAACGAGAGCGGCCACCACCTACACCAACTGGGAACGGCTCGGGATCGAGGCGTCAGTTTGTCATCAACTGATTGAAATAATGACGAATAAGTGGCAAACTCCACACCAACGCGATTAAGTCATTTACACATGTATAGGACCGCGAACGATCCTCAGGCATGCTCTGTACGACTATAAATCGCATCAATGTAGGTGTTTGCACTTGGACGTCCATGTTTTGCTTTTATTTTCCATTTCTCATGTTTGGACTTGATTTAGTTTGACATTTCCGTTGAAAGGCTTATTTTGAATGAAAATCTGCTGTTTGTGATTCCATGATGGCTAAGCCACTTACACATGTACGGGGTCGCGAATGGTCCTTAGGCATGCTCTGAGATGGCGATAAACCGCCATGACAAACAATTCAAAAACTCACCGGAACTGAAATCTGACATAAATGATACTAAGTCCCCCCCCCCCGGGCACACACAACTCACCTCGAATGGCACCTCTAATGACCCTGACTCTACCTTCGAAAATCGGCACCGAATACGACACTCGTATTCAAATGCCGTAGATCCAAACGTTGAATTTGGTTCGCCGGAGCTTATAACACATTAAGTATACCAACATAGCAGAAGAAAAAGAATATATCAATATTCAACATTTGATACAATAACTGATACAATATGATACAATAGAATGATACAATGGATATCAATATACATCAGAGACCTGATACAAGACAATAACAGCGGAAAGAAAAGATAACACCAACATCGGAATAATAACTTCAAGATAGTCTTCAAGAAAGAACTCCAAAACCGTAACTCCATCTCCAAGGCACCAATCCAGAAATAGCTTGAACTCCCAAATCAAGATGAAGAGAAGCAACTCGATCCAAATGTGATTGCCAAATCCTAAGGCTGGAAGCTATCGAATCTACACCTACTATTCGATTATTTGAAAAACCCAATTCTAGACTGCCCGTGTGGGAAAATAGTAGGCATCCAGAGTTTAGGAAAGGAACAATAAACTCTAGGTCATTCGTGGGACTGGTATGAGCAAACAAAAGCAGTTTATCTTTTAGAACAAACAACACAGAAATTTAAAATAAATCCGCAATGTTTTTTGGAAAATGAAACTACCATAAGGACTCCCGCCACACAAACAATGCAAACGCAGAATTGGAGGAGATTTCTCCTTATGATAGTCAAATATGCTTGATACGAGAAAATTTCTTTGATATTATTACTAGTGCATGGCGCATAAAAACCATTTCAAAAGTATAATATAAATCCTAGCCAACATACGACCAATATTGTATGCCTACTATAGCTACCATCTAAACAGTGGGGCGCCACCATTAGTAAATGGCAGGTTCTACATCTAAAACCGTACAAGGCACGTATTGGATGAATGGATTTCCAACAAATGGTCAGGCTAAGGAACTTCCTACTGTCCATGGGTACGCCTCTGGCGGGACGTCTTGAGAACCTAACCACATCTCTGCCAACACAAGGCCGGATTATCTCTATAACTAGGTAACTACTACTCGAGCATGCCATCCCCCAGTCCTTTGGGACCTTTATACAAGCGCTCGACACCAACAACCACAAAGAAATCACAAAGTAATAGATCTGCAGTATCCACATGAGTGAAATATCTGGGTTCCATACCATGATACCACCCTTTTCCAGAAAGGAATGACACACCCTAAAGGGAGCGACCTTCGTAACCTTGCCGCATCTTTCCTGTTTCGACCATTGTGTGAGGTCCTGATGCAGCCTCGTCCACAAGGCTAGCTCTATACAAAAGCCATACTTTGATCAACAAATGATACACAATAGCACTCAGTGTGCCACACTACCAAATTTGGGAGTATATCACTGATAAATATCAACTACATAACCTCTGAGCTCGTACGTCTCAGAGAAGGGTGTTAAGCTAAGAGAATAAATTCTCTGCCACCAAGCATAAATGTATTAGATAAAGATCAGTTTAATATCTCAAAGTGTAGTGTCAAACATACAACCATACAAGTCTGTTCCGGGTTCGAACAGAACCGAAGGCACTTTCGAAGAAGCCCTTGCAAATACAGGTATCCACAATCCCGATCGGACTTCCCGTCACTAAGGGAGAGCTCTATACTGGAGCAACACAGTGCAGAGTCGATCGACAGGTTATCCAATCATTCCCGAAGACACCCGGTCTTCAACACCGGTCTTCAAATGCAATCCATAACGTCGTATCACTATTCGGAATGGGTTGTATGACACAAGGTCCTCTCCCGGCTAAACCGAATAGTGAGCGTAAATGGTTAAAATAATTACCATTTTAAATCTTTAAACAAAAAGATTTATTTCACAAAGTTCCACTAAGTTTCACAAAGATCTATTCATAGATTTCAAAACAGTTTCCATTTAAATTTGGATTAACTTATTTAAATCTTTAAGTCGTGGATTTATCTTATAGCTTTCAAACCCGTTTCCAAAGATTTATCTATAACTTGGAAAACTATTTTCACTGTAGACTTGAAATCCTTTTAACACAATTTGGAAGTTCATTTCTTATGTGAAAGCTTTTATTATTTTAAACAAATAGTTTCGTTTCAGAAAAATCCAATTTATACAAGTTGAAATCTTATATTAGATTTAAATTCCCAAAACAACACTTTTTAAATGGTTAAGAAAAACCATATAAACACATTTATAAGTCGAATAACTTTTTTAAACCCTAGTTCCTAAATCATAGAATTCGATTTCAAATATTGAATTCAAATATAAATCAAATTATTTAAATTTCAAGATTCAATCAAGTTATTCAAAATAACTTTTATTTTTGAAACTCATTTCCAAAAGCTTCAATTCTAATTCCAAAACTATTTTGGATTCAAAAATTCAATTATAAAACAATTTCAAAATCTGTGGCTTAACCCATTTCCACGTGCAATCCATATTTGTGTGTGTATAAGTGTGGTCCAGGGGTTTTACACAATAAAAGTACCATATCATCAATCAGCACAGATCCAAATACAACAATATATTTGATAAGTGGTATAAACTATAACGCTTATATTTGATAAGCGGTATATACCATAACGCTTATCTTCCATTCACAGATCACAGATATATATATATATATATATATATATATATATATATCACAGATGATAAACTACATCAAACACAGCTCAAATCGAAACAGAACATATCAGGGTATCAAACAATTCAATCATCCAATAGAATCCAAAGATTCATAAGTAAGGTCGGTTAATTGTCTGATTAATTCAAATTAGATAAATTACTTATGAATTACTAATCCTGGTTAATTAACATTAATAAATTACAAATCATTTTGATTAATTATTCTCTAATCATTTATTATTTAACGATTAATAATAAATTAGTTAACGCTTAAATTTTAATTCATCAACCTTTAATTATTCAATAATTAACCTTTAATTATTTAATTCACCATTTAATTAATTTCTTTAATTAATTAATTAACCCTTAATTAATTAGCCTTTTTAATTTCACTAAGTAATTAGCTTTTTATTTAATTACACAAAGTAATTATCTTTTATTTACTTTCATAAATAAATTTATCTTTAAATGAATTATCCTTTATAAATCTTAAATTAATTGCTTATGAATTAATTATCAAATCTTGATTAATTAATTGCAAATCATTTGATGAAATAAATCAACCTTAATTATTTATCTTAGTTAATTAATTTTTTCTTAATTAATCACATTGAATTAATCATCCTCTTATTAATTACTTTAATTAAAAATCTTAAGTTTATTACACAATTAATTAACCGTTAATTAATTAGCATTTAATTTATTAACCTTAAATTAATTATCATAAGTGGTTATCCTTAATCTCTTTCACTAATTAATTATCCTTAAATTTAATTATTCTCTAATTAATTACCCTAATAATTAAATAAATCTTAGATCATTTAAAACTTTAATTAACTTTCAAGTTAAATCCTTTATCATATTAATGACTTAATTATCATTATAACCTAATCCAACTTAAAATCTTAGGAAAAACAACTTTTAATCCTTTATTTTAATGAAAAATTAATACACTCCCTTAATTACCTTTTTATCACAACATTAAATCTTCTTAAACACACTTATTAATTTATTTAGTAAATTAACTAATACATTATTTTAAATACTAAAATAACTTGAAAAATATTCTCAACTTTCAATCTAATCTTTAAATCCTTGTTTAAAACTTGTTTTAAAATTTAATTTGAGACTTAATTTATATTTCTTTGAAGTTTTAAAAACTTGATTTATAAATTTCCTTAAGGCCCAAACCGAAAACGTGAACCCGAAACATATTTCCCAACCACTAGAAAAATCGGGCCGAAGCCCAAATCGAAGGAAACCAACTGATGCCTTACTTTCTTCTTCTCTGCCTATCAACTTCCAGATCACCAAACAATTTAAATTCCGATGCCACAAAAATTCAAGAAGCTCAACTCTGATCGACTCAACCACTGACAACAAACATCGATGCTAGCGAAGTGATCCAGCCCGGAACGAAACCATTCTTCTCGCCTATCTCTAATTCGTCCCTGCCGAGATATCACGTGCACACGGTGCACGTGCACCACCTCTCCGATAACCCATCTGACCTCGCGAGCCCCTAAGTCGACGTCTCTTCATCTACTGATCGACACTGCCCTCTCTACGATGACTTGAATCCTCCCCAAATGAAAAACAGTCCTTGCTTGAACCAGCGGAAAAACTTCGGCCCGCATCTCGACGAACTGCTCCCACCAAGTTTCTCTGATCGAATCAACACCACCACCAATCGAAAGCCTTGTCCTGGCGCTACCTCTTTGCCAAAATCCATACGTTCCGATCATGCCACGCACTCCCAAATTGATCGCGACTCCACCTCAACCGAGGCCAACGCTAAACCCTAAAATGCGTCGCTTGAACCCCACAATGCACTGGAATTTTTTTCCCATTTTTTCGAGAATCACCATTACATCAGCTGTAACAGCCCAAAATTTTAACAAATATTTCATTCTTTTAATTATAATACTTTGGGGGTTTATTATATAAAAATCTAAATTTTGAATTTGATTAAAACATTGCCCAAATTTTTAAATAAAGGATAAGATTTCTGAAATTTTGACTTTGGTTAAGAATTAACTTTAATTGGAAATTTGGTTTATTTTGTTGAAATGGTAAATAACTTAATTTTAAGCAAAATCTTGTTTTAATTAAGAAATAAAAATTTTTAAAAAATTTATTCTATAAATAAGTTTTATAAAAAGAACGTTTAATTTGTACGTTCGTGCCCATTTTGATTAATTTAGTGGTATAAATAGTATGTATTTAAATGTATATTTTACTAATATAAGTAACAAATAAATAATAAAACGTGCCTCACCATTTACGTGCAAAATATATTCACTTTCCTTTTGCTCCTCTGATTTAATAGGAACGTGATCCACAAATTGCTAGCCGTTCCAAAATCTTTAAATTCCTTGCCACTTTATCATTGATTCTTGCGTTTTAATGCAATCACTTCTATGTAAATTTTAAACCATTCCTCCTTTGTTGAATACTAAGTCACGATCAATAAGATTTATAACCTGCTAAATTTACGTGCCATTCAAAAACAAATTTTAATATTTCTTGCGTTTTTAACCTATGCAATTTACATCTTTTGAATACAAACCCACACACCCCTCTGATGTATACAAGCCTCGCAATAATTTTCTTTTACATCCCAATGCATTCTCTTCCTAATAATTTTTATGAGTATAAAATGTTGCCAAATAATTTCTTGCCGTTTTCTTTTATCAATCAACGCAATCAAATTCTTGCTTGCCAATTTTTACCTCAATCATCGCAAGTTTCATCTTTAAATTCTAATTTCCTTGACATTCAAAATTCACGTATAGCATTTTCATTCGCGTATAACTTTCCTTTTTCCTTTACTTCAATTTGTTTAATATGTATATAATCTTTTTGACTCTTTCAGAGAGCCGTTAAATTTCATTTAAAGCTTGATTTAAATTCGCGTGTAAACATTCCACCTTCCTTTTGCTCTCCTAATTTAATAGAAACGTTATCCAAAAAAATTTCATAACCATTCACATTTAATTCTTGCCATTGTTCCTAAATCAACGGAAGTTTTTATTTATAAAACGCGTTCAAAAAAAAATCACGTATTTCCTTTGTTTCGCATGTAATTATGAATAAAATCTTCGAAATTTCCTCTGACGATTTATAAATTATTCTTTACTATTTTATTTCACCTAAATTCCCGCAAACATATGCAAAACTTCCCTATTTAAATATTACCCGCGCACCCCTTTGATAATGAAAGAAATCATTTTTCCTTTAGCGTTCAAAAATTTTAAATCCGTGTTTGCCTTAAATTACGCACGCATTAATTTGTGCTTTCCCACTTTAGCAACCTGAAGTTCACATATAAAATATTTGAAATTGCGAAGCCTACCGAAATAAAATTTATTACTTGCCATTTTCCCTCTCCCACCGATATCAAATGCATAATTTTCTGCTAAATTATTAAACGTGCAAATTTTTTCCAAATTTCTTTATCCATTTCAAAGAAAATATAACTGCTTATCGTATTCTTTTGCTGATTAATTCACACCCACTGCAATTATTTGCTCCAATAAATTCTTGTCGTTTCTTTTTATTAATCAACGCATTCTCTTCTTAATAATTTCAAACGAGTACAAATGCTTGCCAAATAAATTCTTACCGTTTCTTATTTTCAATCAACCCAATCAATCCTTGCTTGACTATTGTTTTACTTCAATCACCGCAAGTTTCCATCTTTTAAATTATACACGTTCAAAATTTCATGCTCCTTACCGTTTAAACATATTTGTGCTTGCCTTTTTTTCCCTTAATTCACGCAATCTCCACTGATTAAAATTTATGTCCACTACAAATATTGATCCAATCAAATCAACGCATTTCCTTCCTTAATTTAACACGTACGAATGTTTACCAATAAAAAAATTTCCTCCCCTGATTTGCGCACCCTATGCTATATATATAAACCGAGTGCACAAAAAATTCCATCATTCACTGTATTTGGTTTCTTCTGTTCTTCCTTGCGTGCGTAAGAATCAGTAGCATCAGGTAATGGCTATAACTTTATTTCCTTCTTTTGTTTTTTTTTTTCCATTGTTCTGTTCAAACTGCTCCACTGCATGACAAACGCCTAACTTCCTTCCTCTCCTCTCCGATCTGGCCGTGCATTGCCGAGCATCTCTGATGCAGTTTTAGCCTAACACTTGAATATTTATCTTATCGCCACTTGTATATTGTATCACCGCATACTTGTTTGAGTATAGGCGCACTTCAGTTTGAAGAAAAAAAATATAATATAAAAGTCGTACGCCACCTAAGGTTAGCCCAACCTAAAAATTTTCAGATAATTCCACTGCTTTGTTTACGCGAGTGTTCAGGGAAGAAGTATTTCTAGACCATACGCGTTTTTTTGTTGGTCACCTGTGTTTTAAAATTTAGAAACAATACGTATGAGGATATATGATATATGTAAGAACAGTATAAAGTTGTTTTGATTTAGAGATTTTGATATTTTACTTGTTTCCTAACAGAGAAAAATAGAAAAAAAATAGAAAAAGAAAAAAAGAAAAAAGAAAAAAAGAAAAAGAAAAAGAATATATATATATAATAAATAAATATTGCATGCGCCACCTTTATGTATCACTGCCGTGAATTGCATGTTGCCCACATAAGATTTGCCACCTTTTTATTTACACGTCGTAATATTTTGTAAAAAGGGTAAAAAAAAAAATAGAGTATAAATTTATTTTGTAAATTTTGATTTGGAAAAAATAAATGGGCAGGCCGAGCTTTTGTTTTAATGGGTCAAGTTGTGCGGTGGAGTGGTCGAGCAATTTGAGTCAATTTTCATTTTATTTTAGCTCGTTCTAATTTTGTTTTATTTAAAAATTTGCTTTGTCCGTAACTGGAATTCACGTACTCAGTTTTATTTATTTATCTTGTTTCAAGATCGAAATCAGTTTGTCTCATCTTCCAATATTTGATCGTGCTTTCTACGTTGTTTCGGTGTGGTTATCGTAGTTTTGAATCTAATCTTCAGCAGTATAGAGGTGAGTATTCTCACCAGACAAACGTACTTACAGATCTGTAAATTAATAACAAGTGTAATTGTAGAATATTTATATTTCTTGTCTGTGATATAAATTTATGATGGTAAAAACCCTGTTATTAATTTGACACATCATCAGCCATATTTTATACTGTTATATTTAAGTAGTTATACTATTTGTTTATTTACTGTTTATTACCGCAAGTTCCCTGCAGAATTAAATCGTTACGGGGTGAAATGATAGGCTTGAACGATATCTATTTATTTATTTATTTAGTTATTCATTTAACTTGGGATTGCGGGTTTAAAATGATAGAACCCGGATTTTTCTTTGTAAATTACGGATTGAAATGATATATTATCCGTATCATTTGACCTAGGTAGAAAATATTATACAGACCCGTGGTTATATATATATATATATATATATATATATATTTCTGAAAAAATTTAAGTAATTTAAATTGGTATAGTATTATTTTGATTTGAAATGAATTACTGATTTATACAAGTTATATATATAAAGAAATAAATGGGTAAGTTGGAATGTGGAATATAAATTTGTTTTGGAAATTGATTTTTGTAAAGGAATGAAATTCAAGTTAAGTAAATAAAGTATAATACATTTGATGTAATTGAATTTAAATGGATAAATAAGGTGTTATTTAATTATTATTTTTATATTATATGGCTAATAAAATAAATACATAAGATAAAAATTTGAATATAACTAATCTTAGGAGAAGTGGAGTTTAGTTTAAGGAAATGGGTAAGTTAACGAATAAATTAAAAATAGTTATATTTTGGAATAATAAATCAAATTTAATTATTAAGTAAATTTTGAATGCAAAGAATAGACAATTTGATTTGACTTTAATTAGTGAAGCCTTAAAAAGTTGATATTTATTTGTGAAATTTACCTTATATAAATCATAAATTTTGAGAAATTTAAATGACTATTTTAAAAGTGGAAATATGATTTTATAAGTTAAATTGGTTAAATTTAAGTTAAATTATTGATAAACTTATATTTAAGTCAAAAATTTAATTTACTTAAATACTGTTGTAAGGGATATTACCGCACTTTGTAAGTGTCGTAGTTGATGCAAATGAACTAAAGGCTACTGCAATACTTGGTAAGTGCTGTGGTTGTGAAATTAAAACTAAACCCGAGTAAATAAAAAGGTTACAGTAGCACTTGTTAAGTGTTGCGGTGGCTGAAATTGAGATTGTTGGATATTCGATTCATAGTTATAATAACTTCACTTTTAAAAGTTAAAATGAAGTATTTTGATTTAATATTAACTATTTTGGAATTTATAACCACGGGTATTAATAACGTTGATTGTTAAAGAGACCGGGATCGGATATGGGCATACTCTCTATCGATACTGAAAACCACTTTAACAACCGTGTACGCGGTGGAGATTCCAGAATGAAGTGGGATGGTGGCGGCATTTCCTTTGAGGTAAATACATGGACCCAACTCCCGTGAGTTGGCATAAGGTGGCTAAAACAGGAGCGATCGACGGGTTAATTGAGGTAGCACCTTTGATCGGACACATCCCTTCGATATTATACTTTGACTTTTGGATTGATTCGGTGGCCACTTTTGATTTTTGATTTTGGGTGTGTTGTTTGAGGTGGGCGGTAGTAGCTGCTACGCGTTATCACCGACCTAGAAGCGTAATTGGTATATCTACCCTGGCATTGCCTAGTTGTGCCGTGTCACCTATCCTAGTGCGCCTTATACGAGTTTGGTTTTCTCCCGTAGCCCGTGTGGTATCCTATGGTGGCTTCCCGATCAGGAGGGACTATGATATTTGATGGACTACTGGGACTATTACGTGTTAAGGGCTATATGGGTAACCCCTTAAGGCTATTTAAAAGTAAGTTTATTTTAATATAGACACTATTATAATAGCGAAATTATTACTACATAGTAAATAGTTTAACGGATCCTTAAAGGATGGGCGGTCCCAAGCATCCTTTAAGTTACCTGCTTTATATTACAGTACACTTGAATTAGCTTACACTGTATAAGTATGTATGTCCTGACTCGAGTGTTTATGTTTTATTTTACGCTCGGGTTAGCTTGAGTTTCAGTTCAGACTTCACCTCCGGAGCTTAGACTTCTGCTGATCATCTCTTTTTAAGCTGCCGTCAAGTTTCTGTTCAGTTCTTATTAGGCTTTGTAATCAAGACAATCTAATATTGAGATTTTCTGTGGAGATTTCAAACTATATTTGGTTTAAGACTATGTATTTTATACTTATTTTGAGACTATTGATAGGGGCTTCATGAACCACTAAGTTATTTTTAAATCCCGCTGCGAGTATTCTGATTCTGTGGCTATGATTATGTGATTATTTATTTTCTGTATATTCTGAGATTTGCCAAATTTTATTTACAACGCGGTATTTCGAACAATTCAAGTTCGACATATGTGGATGCGAATGGTTGAAAATATCGGGTCGTTACATCAGCCATCTCCTACATCGAACTCGAGACTCCTAACCACCACGATCACTGGGATTCGACCAATTTCCCATTTCCGATCAACACGAGATTTCTCAACGTTTAGGGATTTAAAAATCATGAAACTTCTCTTAAAAATCATCATTTAACAATACGAATCAGACCCAATGATCAGTTTTAGAATTAAAATACTTGAATTTTACTATTTCGAGTATTTTCTCTGTAAATTCTAAATTTTCGAATTACTCATCACATATTTTACTTTCTATTATTTTTAAAAATAACTTCACAACATTATGAACATCTTTCTTTTAGAGATCCTAGCCTAATACTAAGTTGTTTGGGTGATATGGATTTTTCCTTTGTTTGTTCTAGGGTCTGGAAAACACAACAGGGTATGTATATATATCCAGTCATGCCTACTATATATAGCCTAGTTAAATTTTATTCAAGTGAATACATCCAGAAAACGTATACACACATCATCATCACACAGGTAAATCTCATGTATTAGTATCAAAGATTAAAAGTTGAAGGTTTGCTCACCTTGATGGGTTTGATGAAGAAAGACAGAGAATAGGAACAGAGGAATGAACTTGTTTTGATATCTTGCTTTCTCTTTTATATTCCCAGACTTTGATCCCTTGTTTTAGTTGTACACTGAAGCTCTTTTTTTTCTCTTTGGAATTGGATTTGCTTCATTGATTTGTTGATGAATCAGGTTGAATATTTCTTAGTTGCACTTGTTTTCCAGGTTGAATACTTTTTCTTGCTCAAATCTATTTGAACAGATTTTGGTTTAAGTCTGGAATTTTGCTCGCTATTTTTTTTTCATTTTTCCAGCTTGAATCAAACTTTGGTTTCCAGGCATTTGTTTTGAACTTATTCTTGCTGCTTGATTTGATTGCCAGGTTGATTTGTTTTTAGATCTGAATTTTTTCTGCTACCTTTGCTTTCACTTTTTTCATTTCTTTCTACTTATCTATTTATAAATTCTAAAACAGTTTATGACTCTTCTTCTTTTCATAAACTACTACGCAAATTCCTTTAAATGCTTCCAAATCCCTTTTATACAAATTCTTTTATAAAACCCCTTTATAAAATCCTTTTAATATTTATAATTCTTTTATACAACCATTATAAAAATTCTTTTACAAAAATCCTTTTAAAAAAATCTTTATCTATTAAAGTTATTATAAAAGTCTATATTTATTATCTTAAATAAAAATTATTTTTATTATATTAAATTAAATTTAATATATATATATTAAAACTATATTAAATATTTTATTAAATTAAATTTTAAACTATTTAAAAATAGATATTAAAATCTAAATAATATTATAAGTTAAAATCTTAAATTTACATTTAAACCATATATTGACTTATAATTTGAAGCTTTAATAAATTATTTTTCAGATATAAATTTTAAATAAAATCATTAAAATAAATTTTAAAAATCAAATTTGTATATCAAATAAACTTTATCATTTAGAAAATAATTTAAAACCGACCAACGATGTCCGTATATAGTTTTCTGCCCTATGGCCAAGTGATAGGGTATGCATCATTTCAACCCCAAAATAGATAAATTTTTCGGGTATATATAATTTCAACCCATATCCCGAATCAATAGTTTTCAAATCAATAAAATCGCGGGGTTTATCATTTCAACACATAAAACGATTTTCCCTAATTTATAAGATCGTTCGGGTATATATCATTTCAACCTATAGTAATTACAGAGATATAGCATCCAATCTTCCAAAAATGTCAACAAATAAACATCCATCACAATTAATGTCCAAATCATCCATTAAATTACAACAATTAACTGGTTATCATTATCAAGTATTTAACTAACAATTTACATTCAATATTAATTTAAATGGCAATTAAATTCAAATTAAATTTAAATGACAATTTAAATTACCAAACAGCAATCAATAAATTCCTTACTACATTATAAACTTAATTCAACTAACATAAGAAAGTTTAGTATTTCGAGAGTAGGTTAAATCACTCACCTTTGATTTCTAGTCGATTTAAAATCCAAATAAAAGCCCAACATTTAAACAGTCTTCAAATGCAGCCAAACCAGTTTCATGTCATTCATAATTTCGATACAATCGCAATCGAGAAAACCACGTCCAAATCCGAGTTTGTATATAAAAGTTATCGATGTTTGAACATTTATAATTTAAATTTAAATTAAAACAAATAATGGGCAAAAACGTATTTATGCTTACATTTGAAATTTCATGAAAGCAAAACCCTACACCACTTGCTCGAACAACACACAGTCGCCAATGCGTCAATCACGATTGCACGCTCCTATATCCCACGAACCCACGATCGAGCATCGCCGTTGTTCTCCCCACCTCAAGCCGACTCCACCCTAGCCGTGCGCAGGCTCCGACACCCGCAGTCCCATCGCGCCGTCGCGACCTTTACATGCTAATTTTTGCGAATTTAGTCACCTATAGGCCAAGAGAACCGTGCCGATGCTACTCGATGCCCTCTACCAGCAGCAGCTTCTCAATCGTCAAACGGGTGAAGATCCACCGTTGAATCGACAACCCTAGTTTCGAAGGTCGAGACTTCTTCAATGATTTCTGGCCAATCCAAGACTCAATTGCAAAAATGAACTGCAGATCTGGATTTCTCTCATCGAGAGCTTTACAATGATATATTATATGACATAATTTTAGGAGTTTGAAATTTGGATTTTGATTTGAAATTGAAACTAGGGTTTTGGAATTGGGGATTAAGGTTTGGAGATTACAACCATTTGAGAAGGAAGAAGAGAACAGAAACTGTACATACAAGAAAATGAATAAAAGAAGCTACTACGGTTTATAACAGCCTATATATAGGCAGAGCTAGATAAAAATGAGTGGACATATCGAATTGGGTCAAAATGACAACAACGACGCGAAAAGTCTGTTTCGTCCTTGAAATGAAATAGGTCATTCCATATACCAAAATATAGGTTTTCAATATTTTTGAACTCAATGAAACTAGTTTCAAACCCTAATTCAAGAGTATATAGAAGTTAGTTTTTAAAATCAGACTATATTCATTTAAATTTCATAAATCGATTTCTGCACGTTTCGAACTCGCACGATCAAACGATAAGTCTGATCGCTACGAAACTTGAAATCCTATAATAATTCACTGTTACGGATCCGATGAAAGTAGTTTCGTCGAAATCCGAGATAGTGCCCAAAAACCCAATTTTACACATAATTATATAAATTATTATTTTAAAATCAATTTAATCACTTTTAGATTCAAGTTTAAAAGTTAACAATTTTCATCATTCTTGATTACATAGAAATTGAAAATCTTTTAAATAAATTTTCCATGTTAAATCCAATATTTAGATATTGCACTAATTTCAACGTTCAATTACAAATGTAATTAAACCCCAGTTAATTTATATATAAATTTCAAGTAACTTCTTCTATTTCGATTTACTCTCTTATTATTCAATCAGTCATTACCTTATGAATATCATTAACATTAGTTTACATTTTGTTACATTCTTATTCTACAGTTATCATCTTAACTCGTATTAACTGTAGTACTTAATTACACTAATTGCAATGATTTACAATTAATTTCAAATGGATTAAATATTAAGATGATGATAAATCAATTGTTATACATTAATAATTCACCTCTTTTAACCTATTATTTAGAAACAAAGGTTGATGAATTACTTACTATATATTGATTCCATTGTTCATTAACCAATTTCAATTAATTACGTATAATTTCTCTTTTTAATACAACATTGATTTAAATCCTTATTTACCTTTATTATTACCATTAACTGGAATAACCTTAAACAGTTGTCAATCTCATTCAATCAGCTATATTAAATTATATTCTGATAAAATTTTCCCATTTATAAATCATAAATATTTAATTTCTCACAATATTAAATTCCAAAAATCTTATTTAATTTAATATTTTTTATTATCAAAAATATGGGTCGTTACATACAAACAATCCTCCACATCTGGCAAGATCGGTCTACCCCTATTTAACACTCATACATGGCCTTGATAGAAACCGAATTTGGCATCACCCTGGTCATTATCAACCTATCTGAGAGCTCTCTTAGTATACACCGCATACTAGAAATATAGAGGGTTTTCTAGAAAGGTAATGACCATATCCTAAAAGTTGCGAACCACATAGCCTTACAGCGTATCCTGTTTAAGCCATTACCAATAAATGAGGCCTGAGATAGTGATTACCTTTCACATAGCACATCCACTTTGAATGTCATACTGCCATTCCACGGTAACACAACTGACTTTTATAAACGTATAAATCCTAAACTTGTGCGCCTCTTGAAAGGGTGTTAACCTAAGAAAAGTTGCCTTCTCCATCACCAGAAGATGACACATTCATAGAGATCAATTTATGTAATTAGAAATGCAACGTCAGACATTCGTCCATATAAGTTATCCAGCAACATGACAAATACCCTAAGATTAGTAGCGAGAAGTCCTTGCATCGAAGATCTCAAATGAAGAACTATTTCCACATAATATGACATTGGAAATTTCCACCAAGGGTCAGTGACAAGTAGCACTACATTCCATCTTCCAAATCATTTTCATGTCTTCACTTCGAATATGTAAACTGGCTCAAAGTGGTTTCTAATAGGAATCACCCAAATTCAACCCCGGCTCCTTCGAATCAATCATTGATAAAGAAATGTTAAGTAAATAGGAAATTATCCTTTTGATTTATTACTTTCTTTTTATCCAAAGTATATTCAAGAGATATATATCTTTTAAAATGTTCCTTTTCGGTATAAACGAAATCATTAAACCTTACTTATCTAATCCTTTGATTACTTAAAACATTTTTAAATCTTAGGATAACTCTGAATCATTTCATTTTTTACTTAGGAAAATATTTCCAAATCATTTCATTCAAATCTTAACAAATATTTATTATTTCAAAACTTGAAATTTTGATTAAGTTAATATTAAGTGAGAAGAATTTATAGAAATCGTTTGATTCTACTCAATATCAATTCCGTATTCAGCAAGTAATATGAACAGAATAACGGTGAAATTGCCTTCTAAATTCCATGAATAGTATGAGTTCCCTCTTTAGCTTTAACACCAAGTATAAGAAGATTATCTCCATAAAATCCAAGTTGTTTTAATTTGGAAAATTTTAATCTTTTATACTTAACTCGTTACCGACATTTCAACCTTATCTATCCCTTGCCTAGGAGAGGACAGGTGAGCCAGGACACCGGTTGCTCCTGAACATCTTCTTAGTTTATACACCTCACTCGGATCTCATGAATAGAAAATTCCAGTCTACGGCTTTTAGAGCCAAGATTAAATCACTTGATTTTTTTTGAAATGGTACTCAGCTACAACATGTCATTGGGACAACAAACCACAAATCATGTGTCAATAAATATTCGAATCACGTTATGCAAGTTTCAAACTTGTGAACTCTTGCACGAAAGTCGAATCACTTAACGATTGAAACAATGGTGCTTGTCTAAATCACTTAATTTTTGACAGCTTTCTTTTAAATCATTTATTTAAACATTTTTAAATAAATTATAAAACTTCCAAATCATCATTAAAACACTTTATTATTTATTTGAAAAAATTTGTAAAAGATTTGTAAAGTAACTGTTAAGTTTAAAACCATATTTCACACGTTATAGAAAAGTGTTGCGAAAAGTGCTACGGATTAAGCTTTTTTAAGCTATATTGATCAAAATGACTTTTCTTTCATTTGAAATTTCATTTTTATAACTCAAATATCTTCTAAACCATTTTAAAATATTTTTGGAATTTATTTCATATTTTTAAACAATTTTAAAATTTCATTTTTAAAGAAACCCCTTTATGGATTCCGAACGGCAAAATTGCGATTTTTTTCAAAAGCTTGTTTTACTCATATTTCAAATTTTACTTATCAAAATCTCAACTTTCTTTACTTGAAAAATTATGGATATAATAGTTTTAAAAATTCTTGTCTTAAAAAATTCTGAGCGATATTCCATTCTATATATTCGTTTGACTTTTATAGCGTGAAATCGAGAACTACCGTTGCACGGCGCGCCTATTTTTGACTTAATTTTTAGTATACTTCTAAAGTTTTTCAAAACACTTTTAAATGTTTATAAAACATTTGTAAATCATATTAAACAATTTTTAAGAGGTTTAAACATTCCACATACACTATTTCATTCACTAAAGGAAAGTGATTTCTTTTGTGCTTATCAACGTGTATTAACGTGACTTGCATATATATATTTAACAACATATTAAACAGCCATCATTAAAAATCATATCCAAACATATATATATATATATCATCCAATAACTTATATAATTATAGTTTATGAGTTTCTCACCTTCATTTTCCCTTAGAGCTAATATAAAATTGGTTATAGCTTCGCTATCACGAAATGTAAGTTCACGATCACTAGCACTATTGCCTTTAAATGGATCGGCCTAGGCTTTGGATGCAAGAAGGAGCTCACGGCCTTGCTAGGGAAGGAGAAAGGGATCGACCTTAGCCGTGGGTAAGGAAGAGGTAGAGGAGGAGTTTTACCTTAGTTTGAAGTGGATTTGATAAAATATGTATATTATACTAATTTAATTTCATTTTGAATAAATTTTCTCCATTAACTTTATTAACATGAGAAGCCATTAGAATTGCTTGAAGAAGGAGGAAGAAGAAGTAGAAAATAGCTTAGGAATTTATGAAGGAGGGTAGTGTATTCATAGGAATTTTAGAAAACCAAAATATCATAATATGAATGAACGAAATTACCCTTGTCGTCCCCTCCTAGCACGCACGGTTGCCCCCCATGTGTTGGATGTTGTGGAGGTGAAGGTGCTGTAAGGTGGATTTGATGTGAGAAGATGTTTGCTTTTTTAAACATAGATATTTTCTATATTTACCATATTCAAATATATTTCTCCTTTTCTACTATAGTCTTATGTGTATGTATATGTTAATATATGTGTTTGCATGTCACAAAGATGTACATGTCATATAAACAATGTTGTATAACTTATATATGTCAAATCGTTACGAATTTTAATTTCGATTTCCAATCATATTTTCACTTATACTTTAAATTACACATAAATTCAAACAAAATTAGAAAATAAATTTATAATCATCATTAATTAATTAAAATTATCACATTTGAATTATAAAACCATATAAATCAATATTAACATTTATTTACAAAAATCGCTATTATATAGATAAAACGATACAAATTTTTCTTATATTTTCAGATCAAGTATATACCTTTATAAAATTATTACAACTGATTTATTATCATATTATAACTATTTAAAATAAGCTATCATTATTTAAAAAATTATTTCAATAATTATAATAATTATTAGATCATTAAATCTCAAATTAAATTCATAAATCAATATTTAACTATAAGAGCATATCATAAGTACATTTAATTTCCAAAAATAAAATAATTAATTTTATTTCACATTCTTGTTCAATTTAAAAAATAATTTTATGTATCCAGCTCCAAACGCGACGTTTTACGATTATAGAGCTATTTATCGATAAAATAGTTTTCTTTATTTTTCGGATTTAAATCCTGAGGAAAATATTTTTGGAAAATATCTATTCAAAATAAGATTTATTATCACTCAAAACAATATTATTTGTATTATCAACCTTTTATTTGAATAATTGAAACATATAAAAAAAATCAAAATGATAAATTTGTGGGTGGTTACAGACTTCCTCTTTAAAAGAATTTCGTTCTCAAAATTACTATGCAAAACCCAAATGTGTTGGCCCAAAATATTTATTTTTAAACTTACACCTATACGATGTATATAGATCATCCCTACGCAATATTTGATTCGATCTTCTATTCAAATTCACAACTTTACTTTCGAACTAGTATTGATCCCCCAATCCTCTAATGCAGACTTTGACCAGGCTTTCTGGTCAAGACTTTAATTTTTCCTTTCATAGCTCTCATCTATGATAGAAAACTCTAGTATCCAACTACAATCCCTTATTAATGTCCATCATTAAGAATCGAGCGATAAATCCTTTTTCGGATCGGTGTAAAAACTTAAAGTTCTGTACTCGAATCCTAAATCAAATCGTGCGATGAAATAATCCACATACTTCATATGAATGTAATAATCTTTCAAAATTTTAATGAGAACATTTTATAAAATTTTCATTCTTTATTTAAACAATTTTATAAAGATGCTTCTTTATATTTAACTATTTGCTAACATTTTTAAGAAAATTCAAGTTAAAGATTACTTACCTTTTATTATAATATACTTCTTATATTATAATTTTCTTCTTTTAACCAATATTAAATGCAAAAACCTTTGTATTTAATAAAACTTCTTTTGTTAATCAAGACTTACTTTATTAATTAATACTCCTTTTATTAATTAGCTACTTATTCCAGTTTCCATACTTAAAATTATTCATATATTTATTCAAATGTTTTAGGTATATCCACAATTTACTTCACAAGTTTAATTACTTTAAAATATAATCAAAGAGATTGAAATAATTATTAACAAAACATTGTTATAATAAACTCCTTTATAAATTAAACATATAACAATTTTATCTTTTTATAAAAGGTTACAATACTTGTTATCATCTTTAAAATCTCATTATTAAAGATCTAAATATACCAATAAAATTTATTCCAAAGCACCATTCAAGGGTTTAAAAACAAATGTTGCTAAAACATTGTTTACTACAAACCCAAAACCCTTTATTTATTCATTAATAACTTATTACATTTATTTTAAAGATCAAAGCATACACATGCTTATCATTTAAGATAATACACTTTGATAAAAATTGACAACCATCAAATAATGATTCACATTATCCTTCTTAGCTTTAGATAATTATGTAGATCGAGTAACTCAAAAATGATACCAAGGAATTATGTGCTACCAATAGTATCACATATTTCCTTAACAAGAAGGTGAATACTTAAGAGAAGTGTTTAACACATCCCCTGCCTATTTTTAGTTACTTTTGAGCCACTCAAATCAATTATTCATAAGATTACTTTTCATTTTCAAAATCCCATTCCTTTTCCTAATATCATTTGAAATTTCTTTCAAAAATACCTAAATTTAAATTCTCAAAAATTCCTTTATAAAGTATGTTTTATAAATCCAGTTCATAAAATCACTTATATAAAACACATTTATAAAATTTATTTATCTTAAATAAATTCCTTTAATCTTAAACCAACATCATTATTTATCAATACTCCATAGTCAAATTGTGAAACTAAATTCATGAGGTGTTTATACTTAAACTTTTAAATTAAACAACTAATCAATCAATGATTATAACTGAGTATTATCGTTCCCTTAATCAAATAACAATATTAAAAAATATTCTTTATATTCAAAATATAATCCTAGGTAAAATTATTTAATTTACAAATTTTCAAAACCAAAATCATTTGTATATATCATTAACAAATATGCACTCATATGTAATATTCTCAAACTCATTCTAGGGTGTTATAACCCTATCTCTAATGAGTTACTTATCCTAGGGCATTATTAACCCAATCACTGATGAGACTTTACCCCACCAAAGCCAAGATTCTCGCTTAACCTGGCACAATAATACCAAATGAGACGACCCACCTCCTCGATCCTCGGACATCGACACTAGTACTTCCTCGGTATTTATGTGCTGTAAATCCAAGTGTCGGAAAGGTAGATTATCATGGGTAAGAAAGAAGATAAAGACAGAACAGAATCTCACACGAATGGAATAACATATATTATTTCAACATATAACCTTTACCGTGGAAATTTTAAGTGTGTTTATCAGAGTTAAACGTGGACAGTTATAAATATATGTCCTTACAAATGCGGAAATATAACGATGCATAAGTGTGGCGGAAATGGATAACAATCTTTGGAAGAATCTCTTAACTCCATATTCCAAGCTCTTCCAGCTTTTTTCTAACTAAATCCGACTACTAGGCTGCTCGGGAAAATTATGGCACCCAGAGTTTAAGGGAAAAGAAAAATAAACTCTGGGTCAACCATGGGACTATTGTGAGAAACACAAAATAAACATTTTTGAAAACAAAGGGCATCTCATAAGACTACGCCACACATAAACACGAAATGAGTTTTTGCCTTGTGATAACCAAAACATTTGCTACGGAAAATTCAAAAATATTATTTCTAATGACATTCTTTGAAAATACTTTTCAAATAAACTTATGAATCTTAGCCGAAATTATTACATCGGTTAAATTTGATGACATAATAGGTTTACAACTAAGTCCGAAGGTACTTATTGGAGAATGGATTTCCGTACCATACCAGGTAAGGGACTGCCTTCCATATAGTACATCTCTAGAGGAATGTACCAAGGATACACAAATAATCCTTCGCAATCAGCAAGACCGGTCTATCCCTATTTGGCACTTATACATGGCCTGGAAAGAAACCAAAAATGATATCACCCCAGTCGTTACTGACCTATCGAGAGCTCTCTTAGCATACACAACATGCCTGAAATATATAGGGTTATCTATAATGGTGATGACCACACCCTAATGATTGCAAACCACATAGCCTTACGGCATACCTCGTTTAAGCCACTATTGGGTGTTGAGGCCCATGGTAGCGATTACCTTTCACATAACATATCCACTTTGAATGTCACACTGCCATTCCATGGTCACACAACTGACTTCTACAAACATATAACTCTTGAGCTCATACGTCTCAGGAAAAAGTATTAAACAAAGAGAAGTTGCCCTCTCCGCCAACGAACAGATGATATGTTCATAGAGATTAATTTATGTAATTAGAAATGCAACATCGGACATTCATCCATACAAGTTGTCCAAAATCAGGACAAACTAAAGATACTCTCCTACTACATCCTGTCGGGAGTTATCGCTAGGATTAATAGCAAGAAGCCCTTGCATCGAAGATCTCAAATGAAGCACTGCTGCCACATAATATGATATAAGAAATTTCCCCCAAGGGTCGGTGACAAGAAGCCATACATTCCATTTTCTAAATCATTTCCATGTCTTCGCTTCGAATATGTAAATTGGTTTGAAGTGGTCTTTGGATAGGAATCAACCAAATCTGACCCCGGTTACATTGAACCAATCATATATAAAGAATAGTTAAGTAAATAGGGAATTATTCTATTGATTCATTACTTCCTTTTTATCAAAAATATCTTCAAGAGATATATTATTTTTAAAACATTTCTTTTCGGTTTATATAGAATCATTCATTTATCAAATCCTTTGGTTACTTAAAACCTTTTTAAATCTTGAGATAATTCCAAATCATTTCATTTTTTACTTAGGAAAATATTTCCAAATCATTTCATTTAAATATTAACAAAGATTTCTTAATTCAAAACTCAAAATTTTGATTGAGTTAAAACTATGTTATCTAGGATGTTAGTCCAAAACCAAGGAATATTAAGTGAGTAGAATTTATAGAAATCATCTAATTGTACTCAGTATCAATTCCCGTATTCAACAAGTAGTATGGGCGGAATAATGGAAAAATCAACTTCTAAATTCCATGAATAGTATGAGTTCCCTCTTCGGGCTTTAACATCAAGCATAAGAAGATTATCTCCATAAAGATCCAAGTAATTTAAAATTGGAAAATTTTAATCTTTTATAATTAACTCGTTTCCGACATTTCGACCTTATCTATCCCACACCCAGGAGAGGTCTGGTGAGCCTGGGCACTGGTTTCTCCTGAACATCTCCTTAGTTTAAGCACCTCACTCAAATCTCACGAGCAGAAAAATCCAGTCTACTCGTCGGCTTTTAAAGCCAAGATTAAATCACTTGATTTTTGACACCTTTCCTTTCAATCATTTATTTAAACATTTTTAAATAAATTATAAAACTTCCAAATCATCATTAAAACAATTTATTATTTATTTGAAAACATTTATAAAAGATTTGGAAAAGAACTCTTAAGTTTATAACCACATTTCAAAAGTTATAGAAAAGTGCTACGGATGGTGCTTTTTTAAGCTATATTGATCAAAACAACTTTTCTTTCATTTGGAAATTCATTTTTATAAATCAAATCACTTTTAAACCATTTTAAATGATTTTTATAGTTTATTTTATAATTTTTTTATAATTTTAAAATATTATTTTTAAAGAAATCCCTCTATGGATTCCAAACTGCAAAACCGCGATTTTTGAAAAACTTATTTTCTCATATTTCAAAATTTACTTATCGAAATCTCGATTTTCTTTCTTTATTTGAAAATTATGGAGATAATAGTTCAAAAAATTCTTATCTCAAAGAATTCTGAGCTATATTTCATTCTATATATTCATTTTATTTTTAGGGCGCGAAATCGTGAACATACGTAACGCACCTATTTTCGACTCAATTTTCAATATTCATTTAAACTTTGCCAAAACACTTTTAAATGTTTATAAAACATTTATAAATCATATTAATCCATTTTTAAGAGGTTTAAACATACCATGCACGATATTTTATTCAATAAAGGAAAGTGGTTTCCTTTGTGTTTATCGATGTGTATTAACGTGACTTGCATATATATTCAACAACCATATTAAAAACCATCATTTACAATCATATCAAAACATATATATCATCACATAACATATATAATTATAGTTTAGGAGTTTATCACCTTCACTTTTCCTTCGACCTAATATAAAATTGGTTATAGCTTCGCTATCACAAAATCTAAGCTTATGATCACTAGCACTATTGCCTTTAAATGGCTTGGCCTAGGCTATGGATGCAAAGAGTAGCTCATGGCCTTACTAGGGAAGGAGAAAAGGCTCAGCCTTGCTTTGGGAAATGGTGGCCGCGGGTAAGGAAGAGGTAGAGGAGGAGTTTTGCCTTAGTTTGAAGTGGATTTGATAATTTATGTATATTATACTAATTTAATTTATTTTTGGATAATTTGTCTCCATAACTTTGTTAAGCCACTAGAATAGCTTGAAGAAAGAGGAAGAAGTAGTAGAAAATGGCTTAGGAATTTATGAACGAGGGTAGTCTATTTATAGGATTTTTAGGAAACCAAAATATCATGACATGAATGGAAAAAATTACCCTTGCTATCCCCTCCTAGCACGCACGACAGCCTCCAACATGTAATAGATTGTGTGGAGGTGATGGTGATGATGGTGCAAGATGGATTTGATGTGAGAAGATGTTTGCTTTTTTGAAACTTAGATTTTTTTTTTCTATATTTACCATAAGTAAATATATATCTGTTGTTCTTCCATTTTTATATGTATATGTATACGTTAATATATGTGTGTGCACGTCACAAAGATGTATGAATCATATAAACAACGTTGTATAACTTACATATGTCAAATCACTACGAATTTTAATTTCGAATTTCGGTTATATTTTCATTTATACTTTAAATTACATATAAATATAAACGAAATTGAAAACAAATTTATAATCATTATTAATTAATTTAAACGATCATATTTGAATTATAAAACTATGTAAATCAACATTAACAATTATTTACAAAATTGCTTGAAAAGACGATATGAATTTTTCTTATATTTTCAAATTAAGTTTATATCATTTTAAAATTATAACAACTGATATATTATCAATATATAACTGTTTGAAATGAATTACCATCATTTAAACAATTATTTAAAAAAATTTAATAATTGTTAAATCATTAAATCTCAATTTAAATTCATAAATCAATATTTAAATATAAGAGCATGTCATAAATACATTTAATTTCCAAAAATTAAATAATTAATTTTATTTCACATTCTTGTTCAATTATAAAAATAAGTGCATGTTTCCAGCTCCGCACGTGATGTTTTATGATTATAGAGCTGTTTATCGATAAAATAATTCTCGTTCATTTTATCGATTTAAATCCCGAGGAAAATATATTTTTTAAATATCTATTCAAAATAAGATTTATCATCACTTAAAAAATATTATTTTATTATCAACCTTTTATTTGAATAATTTAAAAACACATAAGATTTATCAAAGTGATAAATTTACGGGTCGTTACATTCATATTTGGAGTGTCGCAATTGAAGCTCAAATGAAAATTTTATTACCGTTTGATGTTTCAAGAGCGAAAACAATTAGAATAAGCAAAATGGTAATAAATAAAATAAATAACTAGGACCCGCCGGTTGACCCCACTATGGGTCGGTGGACCGCTCATAGGGGTGCGGTCAACTGGTAGGGAAATGGCGGCTAAGGTTTGGACCTTGGCCAACTGACCGAATTTAATATTTTTAATCAAACATATATGATTGTTTCGAGTGTCTATAAATAAAGCCTAACCCCTCGTTTCTCTTCTTATATTCTCCACTCCTAGCACGTTTTCACTTCTCAACTATTCTTCTAAATTATAAAATATTATATATAGACACAGACATACAAAAATTGGAGAAGAACGGAAAATAAAAGAGAAGAAGAGAAGAGCGAATCAATATTGCGCAAAAAGTAAATTTCAATATATATTCCCCTTAACCTCCAATCTCTTCTCAGATCCATAATTCTAATAATATTTTCTAATGAATTTATTTTGAATCAACCTTGTTAACATATTGTTTTAAATTACAATGGAAAAGGAGTCACTAAAGAATTTAGATTCAGATCTGCAGATTTGGAAAGCTTCAAAGAGGCGAGTGGGAAATTATGTAATTTATTTATAACATAGGCTTTAGTGATTGAGAAGGTAATTTTATATGGGGTTATTTATTAATTGTTTTCTCTCTTTATGTAGCGTCCCGCCTTTTCGCACGCTTTAAATCGACACACGTGCCAATTCAAACCATACGGAAGGGTGGATTGTTATGGGGTAAATAAGATAAACACAGAGAAGATGAAGAAAGTAGAAAAAAACAAAATAGAATCTTGCAGCGGAACGATAAAATATAATAATAAATATACAGTTCATAAAACTGTTTACAAAACATTTGATTTTTCTTTATACAATAAATTTCAGAGTTCACATACCAATAAATATCAATGCAGCGGAATCAAATGGTGTAGTGGAATAATATAATAGATAGTAATACTACAAATCTTCGTCTTCGTCCTCCAGAATAAAATCTTCAAATCCTGAAACGCTCGGACTGACCCAAGCGAATTGAAAAGACAAAACACTCGAGTCAGAACTAAAAGATCTTATGTAAGTTAAATCAACAGAGATAAATATGAGTGCAGTAACTTAAGAGATGCTCGGGATTTACATCTCCTAAGGATCCGTTAAACTATCTACTATGTAGTATATTTCGCTATTATACTAGTGTCTAATTGTAAAATAAACTTACTTTTAAATAGCGTTAAGGCTTTACATTTTCCATCTTAACACAGTTATATATTCCCATAGTCTATACAGTATCATAATCTCCCCCGTACTGGACGTCGTCAGAGGGCACTCCATAGGTATGGTACAAAACCAAAATCATATAAGGCGCGCTAGGGTAGGTGACATGGCACAACTAGGCAATGTCAGGGTAGATATACCAATTGCTATCCAGACTGGTGGTAACACATAGCCACAGCTACCGCCCACCTGAACAAACACCCCCAAAATCCAAAAAATAAAGGTGGCCACCGAATCAATCCAAAGCCAGAGTATCGAAGGGATGTGTCCGATAAAGGGCGCTATCCCCCTTGGCCAAAGAATCGATCCTGTTTTAGCCACCTTATGCCAACTCACGGTAGTCGGGTCCACGTATTTACCTCAAAGGAAACGCCGTCACCATCCTACTTCATTATGGAATCTCTACCGCGTACACGGTTGTTAAAGTGGTTTTCGGAGTTGGCACAGAGTATGACAACTTCCGATCCCGGTCTCTTCAACAACCAAACGTTATTATAACACCGCGGTCTTATCAAAATAGTTTTACTTTCAAAACCAGAATATATACCCATTTCAAAACCATATAATACGATACCATTTTTCGTTTTAAAAACCAAATAAATTTGATATCATTAATAAACACAAATCAGTATAATATCATCTTTATTTCACATATATCTTTTCCAAAATCATACTGCTTTAAAATTTATAATATCTGAAACCCAAACATTTGAATTATAACTTTCAAAACATAATACTTTGAAATTCATAGCTTTAAAACCATAACTTTCAAAACTTAAATGGTTTGGATATTCAACAGTATATAAAATAAAACAGTTGAATTAAAAAAAAAATTATAAAGTAAATAATTTCCACGCCTTTACAATTTTATTTACTTTAAATTCAGTCTAAACCCATAACCTTTAGATTCACTTTCAGTTTGAATAAAAACACTTCGATTTCAATATTTTCAAACTTTGAGTATTTAATAACTTTCAAAACTAAGGTTGGGAATTTCTATTCAACAATTCATTGTCCTATTATTTAGTTTTGAAATGTTTACATAATAGATCCATGACCATTTAATAAAATCCAATTTATTAACACTAAATATTTCCTTCCATTTATTCATACTAGAATTATTCATTTAATTTATCTTAAATAAAAATCTAGTTATAAATATCATACCTTTAAAATTTTCAAGATTAATAAGTTTACACCAACTTGTGGAGTTTAATTTTTAAATAAGCCCAATTCCAAATAAATTTCCAATTTAATTTCCAATCTTAATTGATTTGAACTATTTAAAACTCTCTATATATATATACACAATATCTTAAACCTGTACTTAATCATAAATATAAATTATCAAACTCCATTTTTCAACTTATTTATTTCCATTTAATAAATTCATACATAGCTTAAATTCAATAATTTAACTATATATGTATATATAAAATAAGATTTTATATAAGATCAAAATTAATATTTATTAAACCGCATCCTATTCAAACCATAGAAATCATTTCAAAAATAATTTTATATATATACCGCGGTGCCTGTATATAATTTTCTATCCTATGGTCAAGTGATACAGATATTTATCATTTCAATCCGCAAATTTAAAAATAAAAAAATGCGGTTGTATATCATTTCAAACCGCAATCCCGAATGAAATGAGAATGCATAATACCTTGCAGTTTATATAATATAGAACACACCATCCATTCACCCAATATCAATCATCGATCAATTTTATTTCAATCATCATCAATTTAAACAAACATCAAAAGAGCATATAAAATATAACAGGTATCAACGAACAGTTTACATTCAAAATAAATAAATAACTGTTTAACTAGCAGTTTATATGCAAAATAAATAAATTTTAACTGTTAATTTATATGCAATAATAAAATTAATTAACAGTTAAATTAAATAAATGCCATTTAACTGGGATGATGAAAAAAATATATGCAAAACAGTCATAAATAAATTTCTACTCATATCTTAAATCAATTTAACAAACATAAGAAAACTTAGAAGTTGTGAGTGGGTTAAAACACTCACCTTTTGAATTTAAATTGAATTAAAATTCAATTTAAACCCAAAAATTGGACAGTCTCGAAATTCATCCAAACTAGCGTCAAAAGATCTGGAATATTATTACGATCCTAACAAAAAAAATCGCATGTGAAACGGAGTTCGTATGAGAAAGTTACACGCGTTAAATCGCTTGAAAACAAAATTAATTTAAACAAACAAATAAACATACCTAACAAAAATATAAGCCACGTCAGCAAAAGCTTTAGCACGCTACAGGACCTCGTTCTTCTCCAGTACGAAAAATGAAAAAAAATCATTTTTATAAAAGAATGCTTTTGGAGGTGCAAGAATAAGAGCTTTTGAATATGAGATGTTAGGAGAAACAAAATGTAGAGGAAGAAATAAGATGTAGGTTATTTATAATTAGGAAATGAATGTGGATGGACAAAAATAAATGTCATGTTTTATTATTAATGCTTGAGGCATTAATAATAGATAAGGGAATGTATGTAGGAATGGAAAAGTTTGCAAACGAAAGTAAAATTTTGTACGCATTTAGGTTTTTATCTACGCAAAATAAAATATTTATACTTACCTTAAAAATGAGAACGTTCAATTTTGTTTTCTCAAAATGATCTTTTATTTCCATTAAAACACCCTTTTTGTTTAATACAAAACGTGCGTTTCTTTTATTAAATCTATTAATTGCAATCAACGTTTCCTTTCTTTTTAATTGAAACATTTGAATTACATTAATTGCAGTTACTTACAAAGTTAGATTTTAAAACAGACAACTAAAATGGATAAAGAAATAGAACAATTGTTTATTTAAACACGTTTATAAATTTATTGTTTATACACAAGCGTAATAAATAGATTATTTTTCTATTCTTGTAATCAGTCTGTAAGCTAAAACACAGTTCAATAAACATATATTTCTTTCTTTAAAATCAATATTTCTGTTCTTATTTTAATGAAATTAAACGTACATTCACAGATGAAACATTCATTTTATTTGATGTAAAATTTTCTTTTTATTAAATCGAACTTTCCCTATATTTTCACAAAACATATGCTGCTTTTATTTACACCTATTAATTTGCAATTAGTATTCTCTCTCCTATTAATTGGAAATTTTCAGTTACATTAATTTCAGTTGATTAAGTTTCAAAATGGACTAAATGAATGTAATGAGAAGTATAACAATTATTTCCTATCTAATAGTAATTTAAACATATTAATACACTATTCGCTACAAACAGTAATTATATATATTTCTTACTAAATAATAGTTTCTCATCTCTACAATCAATCTTTGAGTTGCCAAATATTTTTTACTAAATGAATATTTACTCTTTTACTAAACTTATTCATTCTTATTCTTTATTAACATTTATTATTATAATCACCGTTATTAATTACATTCAAACAATGTCATTAAATACACCTGACGTATGTTATCATTTTTTTTTATCTTACTGTAATACATGTTATTAGTAGAAGTTCAAATTAAGATCATAAACATATCTCTTAACATATGTTAACAAAAATAAAAACATAAATTTTTATTATTCTACCACTTATATTCCTTACTACAATTAGCCTTTGGTATTCATATCCATTAATTACACAAATAACATAGTTAATATTTGTTTGTCTTTCACTACATTAATACTTCTATATACATCTTAGATTTATATCAACGGTTATTTTTTTTTGAACGTGAATCTTGTCAATTACGCGTATTAATTAAGGTTTTAAACCCAATCAACAAAGTTTCCTAAGTCCAATCCATTTTTACCAAATTTGACAATCGCTAACCATTCGTACTACATTCCCTATAAATGTAATATTTAATAGATTTTATTTCAAATTAACGTATAACTTAATTTTCCTTAATTGAGATCTGATTCCAACTTTTTATTTAACATACTAAATGAATAAATAACCTAAATAAAGGGTCACCTACTCACTTTCTTTCATTTATAAGTTTACTACTTGCCCACCCAGGTATAAATTCCATATATAACACTAATTAATTTCCAATAACACTGCATTATCCAATTATCATAAATTTGTTCAATATATACTCCTTTTTACTTATAAATAATTTATGTTCTCTGTAAATTCTCATTCACTCTTCCGTTACTAAAATTAAAAATCATTAAGTAACGTTTCCTCCATAACAGTATTAAAATTACTTAAGATTCAAGAGGACTTTATTTCAAATAAATTGATTGACCAATAAATTAGGTAATATATAATAATTGTTATTATACCCTTAAGATTTACGCTTGTTCTCTTCTACTTGGTTTATAGCCTAAGATAATATAATGAATCTAACTCCATAAATAAACTTATTTTATTACCCAAATTATACATAAATTTATTGCCTTTTACATCCCACTATAAATTAGTGTAACCATTAATACCACCCATATTATCATTCCTTACACAATACTGATCTTATTTAATTACCATTAATTATCTATTTTGTACAATAACTAAATGTTTACATTTGTTACTTATATTTAGTTTTATAACCAAACGTATCATGCTTAAATAAAATGAATTGGAGTTTCATTTAGATTGTTGACAATTGACTTGTATTAACATTGTTTCAGTCTAAATTTAGTTATCATTCCATTATAAAATTGCAATATTTTATTTCTTTCAATATTAATTCATAAAATATTATTAAAATAACAAAAATTTAACATCGAAAATTTATGGGTCGTTACACTTTACAAAGTTGAGCACTTACATTAAATACCAGTGTGTTTTTTTGCTGCATATACATGTGCTTTAAAGTTAATATATTTTTAATCTTTTTAATCCATACAAAGTGAAGACCTCTACAACAATATTATATGGAATAAAGAAAATTATCCAAAAATATCAAACTGTGCTTATTTTGCTTTGATTAACTAGAGACGAATGTTATAAATGGAATACAAAAGAAGAAATCAAGTGTCTCTTTTGCAAAATTGAAATAAAATATACCGAGCATCTATCTTTTGATTGTGTGTATACAAGACAGATTTGGGTAATTGTCAAAGTAATGCTAAAATTCAACCAAGTTAAAGTAGTGCATAATATCACAGAAAGTATCCAATACATTCAACAAAACTACAAGGCTAAATCAAAGAAATTCAACAAAGCATGTTAACCTTAACTACAGTAATCTTCCACATTTGAAAAGAAAGAAATTTGAGATTGCATAAACAAAAAGAAATGGACAATATGTTGTTATGGAAAGTCATCGAATTAGAAATTAAAATTATCTTCTAGAAAATAAATAAGCATTCAAAAATAGCAGATATATTAAATCAGGACACATGGAAGTTGAACAAATATGAGGAGCGAATTGAACCACATAACACTACAGTAAAATTATCATTTTACAATGCATGTTTTATAACGGGCCATAAAAAACTGTTGTAATAGACAACTTTTACAATTGTTTTCATACGCCCGTTATAATTGGTGTAATTTTTCATCTTGAAGTATACTATTACAACTTTGTCGGCTAGACCGTTGTAATATGGTCCTATTATAATGGTTTTAGGCCCACTGTAATAGATTTCATTCTCAGCTCTATTACAACGGTTCTAGCCTGTTGTAATATTGATCTATTACAACAGTTTTTGGTCATTTTGTAATATAGATCTATTAGTCCCTATTACAACATTTTTCAATAATTAATAATTAATTAATATAATAATTAATAAATAATAATAGTTATTAAATAATTAATAAATAAGAATTAATGTTTAATAATTGATAATCAACATTAATAATTAATAATTTAGAAGTAACAATTAATATCCTAATCAAAAAGTAAAATTTAATATTCAGTAATTAATTTTTGATAATTCATAATTAACAATTAATTGTATTTTATAATAATTATTATAATTAATAATTCTTATAATAATTAATAAATTATTATTATTAAATAATAATTAATGTTTAATAATTAATAATTAACATTATTAATTAATAATCAAGAAGTAATAATCAATACTAATAATTAATAAGTAATATTTAATATTTAGTACTTAATTTTTGACAATTCATAATTAACATTTAATTAGATTTAATAATTTATAATTAATAATTAATAAGTAATAATATAAATAATTTATAATTAATAATATTAATATTTAATAATAATTAACAATTAATTATCAGTAATATAATATTTAACATTAACTAAAATTTAATAATTAATAATATTAATAATTAATAATAACCATATAAATTTATTATAATTCATATTAAATAATTAATAACCAATGATTAAAGTTAATATTTAATAACAACTAAAATGAAGTTATTGTTTAATAATTAAGAAGTAGAAATTACTATTCAGTACTTGATATTTAATAGTTACTATTAATACCTTTATCTATTACTTAATATTTCAAAAAAATTAATTTTTAAAATTTACAAAAATAACTTTAAAAAACTCACAAAATTTTTAAGCTTTCTAAAATTCAAAAATAAAAGTTTATAATAAAGTTTGGATTCTAAAATTCAAAAATAATTAATAATTAATACTAGTAATTAATGATTAAGACTAATATTAAATAATTAATACTTAATAATTACTAATTACCATTAAATAACTGCTACTAAATAAATAATAGTTAAATTTTAAATTTTAATACTAAATATATAATAGTTGATATTAATAGTTAATAATATATACATAATAATTAATATTCAATTATAAATAAAAAGTGACAAGCAATAATCAATAATTAATAATTAATAAATACGAAGTAATAATTAACAATTGATAATTAGCAATTAGTTAATAAGAAGTAATAATTAATAATTACTATTAAATAATTAATAATTAAGGTTGATACTTAATAACTAATAATTAATAAGTAATTAATATTTAATAATTAAGAAGTAATATTTCTTATACAAACATTGTAACAATATTCTTTTAACAACTTTTATTATAAAATCGATGTAAAATCCCTCCAACATTGTAAATATTAATTTACCACAATAAAAATTGTTTCGCTAATATACGAAAGCTGTAAAGGCCGAATTAACATCAATTTTTCTAAATACATGAAAATGCTAAATATTTAACATATTATAAAGTGTTCAAAAATTTTGAAAATTCGAAAATGTTAAATTAAATTCGAAATTCAAAGAAGATAAATGTTACATTTCAATTGTTTTGTTATTAATAATTAACTTTGTCATTGTAATTTTGTTTTAATTAATACGATTAAATGAATTGATATTATTTTCCTTAAACAAACAAGTTCGTTTAGCTTAAATAAATTTTTGGCTCCAATCCAAATTATTTCGTACCTAAGTCCAAAAATTTTGCTCCAAACGTTTTGCATTTGCTACTTCCCCATCACTGCACTTTTCCACCATTCCATTTTTATTCCCGTTCCTCTTCTTACGTTTCCTTTACCCCAAAAATTAATCCAACGTAATTCTGCAACGTCCATCATTTCCTCTGCCTCTTTTCTCATGTCTTCGCCAGCCCTATCGTTATTTTCGACCCTGATTTCAACTCTCCAGATTTTAACTTCGCCATGCTTTCCGACTCCGACTTCAACCGTGTTTCCAGACCCCGACGAATCCCACCTTCGCCTTTATCATGGTTTTTCATAGCTTACTCGGAGTGAATTTTAGTGGATGATGCACTTGAGCTATTCATTAGAATCACCGAAGCTGGCTGTTTGACGATGCACTGAAGCTGCTTGGTGAAATAAAAAACCCTAGCACTGAAGTTTTTTGATGATGCTGGGTTGTCATGGAATCTCTCTAGATGCCTCCATCCCTCTAAGAAACACAATAGGTATTTTTGGTTAAATTGGGTAGTTTGGAACTCATGCTCTTTTGGAAAGTCGGTTAGTCAAAACGTATAATGTTTAAAATCCAGACTTTTAGTCCAATTCTAGCAAAAAAGACAACTATATCGTCTTCCTTGCTTGTTGTCTAATAATAACATAGACAGTAACATAGCACCAAATGACTTCACGTTCAAAACGCAAGGATTGTTGTACTGATTGTTAGCTTTGTGGCAGTGATTTCTTGCATTTGTTAATTACATTACAATGCAAATGAAGGCTAACACAAACATAATATTCATGCTATTATTTTTATTTTATTTAAATTTGTAGAGTGGAGAATTTGATAGAATAGGTATTAGAAAAGTAAGGAGATGGGGCTATTTAGGTAATTGAGAGTGAAGAGGCAGAGTCCCCATGTGTAGAATTTCAAGTGGGAATAACTTGCTAAGTATTATCATTTGAACCGTAGATATAGAGTGGCAGATTCCTTTTATCAAGGATTTTTCAATATAGGTTGCTCCTACTTAAAACTGTAAACATGTAAAATTCTAAATATTGTAAAATATATCATATGTTTATTTGCAGCAGTCTATGGTTTAAGGTAGAGTCTAAACTGTCTAGTCTTTGGTAACTAGTGGTTGTTAATTTGATCGGGATGGTATATATTTGCCAAACTAATTAAGATGATGAGTAAAGAACAGCCACTGGACTTCATTTTTGTGAAATTGTTCAAAAAAGCTTGTTTCTATATCTTTTAGTCAGGATTCATGATATAATTTAAGATTTAAGGTTAATAAGGCAAAGGTTAGCTAAAAGTAGCTGTTGTTTAGAATGTTTTTTTTGAAGTAGCATGTGAAATTAATGAGAAATTTGAATTATAACACAATGCATTGTAGATGGTATGAAGGTGGGTGATAAGCTACCATTCGGCCATCATGTGATTAGTTTTGTATGTTTATGCACCTTACATGATTGTATATTCATATTATATATGATCGGTTTTGTTTCTCTTATAATTAGAGATCTTTTGTTTGCGATATTTATATATAAAATGTTGTTTTTAGTGAAGTTACTTGATTGGGGTGAAGAAGGTACTAGATCAAAAGCTGAAATCGCTGCCCTTCGATCTGCATTTTCCCAAGAAGTAGCTGTTTGGCACAAGCTTGATCATCCAAATGTTACAAAGGTTTTATTTTCTTGATTCACATCTGATAACATTGACAATTGATTATGATTTTTAACATTTTTTAAATCCATGAAATTTGATGACATTAAATGACCTGAAGTGGTATGATGTTAATTTATTAACTCTGTTCTGTTTATTGGATAAGTTTTTATGTTAATTTTCTGTTTGAAATATAATTACCGTACACATAATTGTAGTGTAAGAACGTATGTGTGTAGTTAAATTTATATATTTTTCAAGGATATAATTAATAAAACTCTTTTATCATTAGAAACTTGTGGTAATTCCAATTGCATGATCTGTGTAGTTTATAAGAGCTACAATGGGTGCAACCGGCCATACTATTCAAACTGAGAATCATACCCACTAGTTTATGCTATGTTGTAGTAGAATATCTTCTTGGCGGTACACTAAAATCCTATCTAATTAAGAATCGAAGACGAAAGCTAGCGTTCAAAGTTGTTCACCAGCTAGCTCTTGATCTTGCAAGAGGGTGAGCTTACTTTAATACCCTCTTTTCTAAGCTTTTCATAAATTATAACTTGTAGGTGAGCTTTAATCTTATCAGTATGTGTACCTTTGTGCATGCTGTGCAGGTTGAGTTACCTGCACTTAAGGAAATTGTGCACATAGATGTGAAGACAAAAAATATGCTTTTGGATAAGTCAAGAACTATAAAAATATGCAAGACTATCGCAAGACTGATGCTGAAGCAAGATGAAGCCAAGGCTGAAGGGTTCAAGAAGTACAGGTGCTGGAAAGACATGCTAGAGTAGTTGGAGATAGTCCAGGTGAACATCAAAGATGGAGTAAACAATATAACTGATGTTGTGTGATGTGTAGCGAAAAGACATGTGAGATGCCCAACAGGACATGCTGCAAGACGTACAGTTGCCGGGTGAGCAAGTATGGAGAGACATGCAGGCGATGTACAATTTACCTATCCTTTAATTTTTCTGTAGACAGCATAATTTCTACTTATTCTTGTGTGCTTTGAAAATCTTGAGTGCACTCTTTGTGAACCTCATTCGTATTTATCATTTGTAATGTTTGTATTCAGATTTTTTTACATTAGTTTTGACTTGAATGATAATGATTTATAATTATATTAAGACTTTATAAATGATGTCAACGTATAATTCGTTTTGGCTTTTTAGTATTGTGAGTATGATCTATATACATGCCGCACCAATGCTCTAAAAGAAATTTAATTTTGTATTTTTTAACAACGGGTAAAAACTGTTGTAAAAGATGTCTATTACAACGGTCGAAAGTAGTTGTAAAAGGCTTTATTGCAACGGCTTTTGACCATTGTAAAAAATATTTACTACAATAGTTTTAAAACATTTTAAAATCTCTTGGGTATATTACAACATTGCATAATACAAAGGGCGCGGTACGTTGCGAAATTTGTATTGCCTGTTGTAAAAAGGGTATTTTGTTGTGGTGATACTTACAATGCTAGAAAAATATATCAAATATATCCCACGGTAAAGCAGTACAATTGAGAGACAACTTAGACAAGGTGGAGCATTAAGGTGGCCGAACTCAATCTCAAACCAGAAGGGACTTCTGCACAAAAGAAAATTTTATTATTCAAGCTGAAACATGGTTAGAGAAACAAATAAATGAACCAAGTATACCTGATTTGGACGGAGGCTACTGCTCTTCTTGCCCGCAACTAGTTAGTAATCAAAATTTCATGGAAATAGGGCAATCAATTAACAATTGGGTAGTAAATGTGTAGCGACTCGCCAATCCACGCAAATCAAGCTGACAATAAATTACACGTGTCCAAGCCAAATTGAATGGAAAAATGGGTGGTTATGGAAAAGAAAGTAGAAAGAAGAAGAGGAGAGAAGAAGAGAAAAAGGAACTGAAAACAACACAAAATCTTACGGTCGCAGCGAATCAGTATATATAATATAATATCAACGATCTTTACAAAACAGAAACTGTTATATACATACTTTCAATCAGAGTACAACAACAAATCACAATCATCATCTGGGACAATTATAACAACCTGTCCTCACAATGCTGATGATTTCAACAATAAAGCAGCGGAAAATAAACATATACGTGAGTACGGCTTGAAGACCTCCAACTCGTCTCCTGAGCTCCAATGCATTCAAAGAAATATGTAAATATGCTCGGTCTGACCCGAGCATTATAATAAAACAACAGTTGAGTCAGTGTGGAAAACCAGCGTGCGATTACATGCTCAAATGGATTTTATGTTATAAAAACATTCGAAATCAAAAGTATCTCGTTAGACCACGCCGCACATAAATACAGACTAGTGTTTGCCTTACGATAACCAAAACATTTTTATGAAAAATCCTCTGATATTATAATAATGTCTAGAATACAAATACATATTAATCATAGCCAAAATTGTTGTATTAATTAAATTCCCGCATAATAGGTATACAACTAAAACCGTAAAGGCTCGTATTGAAGAATAGATTCCATATTATGACAAGGTAAGAAACTACCTTTCGAAGGTACATCTCTAGATAAAATGCACCGAGGTCCGACAAGAACATCTTGTACCACTACGACACAGGACTGGCCTACCACTTAACTAGTACCACCGAACATGATCACCCCACTCATTAATTGGCCCTGAAGCATACATGAATAAATGGTAATCGATCCAAATTTGGAATGACTATACCCAGATGGGAGCGACCCACTTAGCCCTGCTGCACGTCCAATTTTTGTCATTTCTCGGTTGTTGAGGTTCGAGGCAACATTTTACCTTTATATAGCACTTCCCACTTGGAATGCACAGTCCTCCAGACAACAATGCAATACCGACATTCAACCATACAAGTTCATTCTAGGACTGAACGAAACGCTTGAGAGTTCCATTTTCAATTCCATTATCTTCAAGATGTCTTCACTTCGAAATGCTTGAGTTGGATCAAAGTGGTTTTCGGATAACACATCCGATCCCGGTCTCTTCGAAACAACATACAATTGTTTCTGCTAAACTCAACCCCGGTTCTTTAGAAAATAGACAGCCAAAGATAAGAGCGAAGATTACCTCCTAACCGTTAGTGTACAGATTTTCTTATCATTTGTCATAGGAGAACGAAATGAGATTTATACACGTAGTACAGCATCATCGGGGATGACTATGTCATATAAATCATATGTTTCTCCTAGATATTTCCAAAGTTACGTTTGGGTCCAAATTCGATAGTCCGTTATTTAACCATCGAATAACAAACATTCACTTCGGGGATTTAAATTCCATAGGGTAAACCAATAATGTTTAAGCACACATGCAACCACTAACCTCCTTTTAATTAATCTTTCACTTATTAAATCCAATTTGTAGATGCTTGAATAAAAATACTTTTTATAAGGATACACACACACACACACATATTTCTCAATATTTAAAAAAATATTCATATACTTATTTCAACGGTGTAAGTATATTCACCAAACGTTGGAGAAGATTTCCTTTTTGTAAAATTCTAAGATCATTTATAAAATCCATTATACATCCATAAAACCATTTATAAAACACCTTTTATATATCTATAAGCTCATTTCTAAAATTGTTTTATAAATATCTAAAACTGTATATAAAACTCTTTTATTTTATAGATAATCTTCCTTTAACTTTTCCCAACCATGTTATTGGATTCCTCTTATAAAACCCACATCTGTTTATAAAATCCTATTTATAAACCTCAAAAACATTTATAAATAAAATTCTAATCATTCACTTTAAAACACTATTATATAATAATAAACATTTAAAAAATAATAATTAACTTCAAAACATCTCAAAATAATAATAATTAGTAATTTCCAGAAGAAAAAAAACATTCTTAATAAAACAATATGATTTTTCTTCAACATTATTATAAAAATAACAATAGATTTCCAAACTTTATTGATGAATAATTCTATTTGATTTCAAACCATACTAAAATTTTAAATAATTAAATTTTCCAAAATATTTAAAATATTGATAACAACTTTAAAACAATATTAATATAAATAAACAACTTTTAAAACATAAATATATATTTCCTTTATAAAAATCCATACTTATATTTCAACATAATAGTTTCCTTATTTATAAAATTATATTTATGAACTTCTTTCTATTTTATAACATATCGTTTGCATCTCCAAATCTATCCTCACTTTCAATTTTCAAAATAGAATCAACTATTTTTCTAAAACAACATCACATACGTTATCATAATCCACAATTTGATTTATTTCCCCAATCTATCCAATGATAATAATTTTCTTTTATTTATAAAACACAGGTCTACAAATCCATTCTTTTATTAATAAAATCGATTTTACAAATCTTCACTCTATTTGTAAAATGTCCCATTTATACATTATAACATTTACAAATTTTCCACATTTATAGATAAATCTTGATATATGTATACACACACACATCACTTTATATAAAACGGTTAATAAAAATATACGCCAAATTATTTCTATCTTCTTTTAAAAACCATATTTTTTTTACTATAAAAGATGGACTTATTTCTTAGAAACCTTTACTTTATAGTTCAAAATTCTCTATTTAAAATATTTCATAAAACTATTAATTTATAATTTCTAAAAATCATACCTTAGATTTTAAAATAAATTACTTCTTTAAATAATTCAAGAATAATTATTTAAAACGTATACAATTTCCAAAATCACTTTGAAACTCCTTTAAATCAAATCATTATTTTACAGTATTTTAAAATGCCAAAATAAGGCTCAGTGCTACTAAAGCACTAAATAAGCAAAATCATATCCATGCCATCAAATATGGCATACAACAAGTCATATATCACAATATATATGAAAAAAGAAATCAACAGTGTGAGAAATCCTGTTGTATCCCTCCAACCTGTTCTCCTACATCACATATAGTATATAATCAACATTATAAATCAACCGCTTTGAGGTGGAATCGTATACAAAGGGTCATCCACTCTTACCCGGGAATGTAATATGGTCTCATCTGCTGCAGGGACGGGAATATATCCAAACCAATAGTATAAAACAGTAAATCATCCAAACATGCAATCAACAATGTAAAGCAACTATATAACATAACTGGTTAACAAAAAAGGTGAGTTTAACTCACTTTGATTCTAGAATTCGCTGAAGCGCTTTGGTTTGAATTAAAATTGAATAGGTGTTCAATTTTAATTCAAATTCCTATGATATTCAAATCCATCCAATCCAACTTCAAAGCGTAGTATTCATTGATACGATCGCAGCGCAACTTGTCACGTTCAATTTGGACCTCGTATGGAAAATGTATGAATTTAAAAGCGTTTGAAATAATTAAATATTATTAACTTTGAACAAAATAAATTTTGAACCTTAATCACCCTCCCACCTACACGCTTGTACCAATCCAAAACATGACCCATTTTCGACTACGTCTTCATCGTGTCGTCGCCACGTCGCTCGACCGGATGCCGCCACGCATACACTATTTGTCGCCACGTCGCTCGACCGGATGCCGCCACGCCTACACTATTTGCCGCCTCGATCTCGGCCGCACCACCATCGTCGCGTCTGGCACCATTGTCACCGGGAAAAGTCAATGTTTGTCATGCCGTTCATGACAAATTACCACTTCCATCTTCGTCCATTCAACGATCCACGACCATGGATGAGTTCGTGGTGACAAGCTCTCCAACTTTCATGTTGAACATATCTCCTAATTTGGCCACGATCGATGAGAAAAATCTTGGCCATTGGATGCTAAGGTTTGGTTAATGGCGACTTTGGTTTTAGAAATTAGGGATTGCAAATGGAGAAAGCTAACGTCCTTGTATAGAATTTTTTTAAAGCACTATTCATTCGTTGAATTTTCGAACTCTAACCGTGACGTACTACCTGACGTTCTACATGTTATACCCCTATCCCGGATACAATGGAACTAGTATTGAGACCCAGTTCCATCATACACAGAAGTTAACTTTCAAATCGAACAATACTAAATTAAATTCATTTAATTGATTTCTAATCGTTTTGAGCTTGCACGATCAAACGATACGTTCAATCGCCACGAAATTCTACAACATGCTATAATTCACTATTACGAATCTAATGAAACTGGTTCCGTCAAACTCCGAGACTGTGCCGCGAAGGATATTTTCACATGTTAATTAAAAAAGACCAGTTTATTCACTGTATATTCAAATTTAAAAGTTTATTATCTTTATTTTTGTCAAAATAGAATTTAAATCAACTTCCAAAATCATTCATTCATTCTAAATTCAAGATTCAATTATTTTAAACATTCCTAAATATTAATTCAACAATTTAATTACCCAATGAGTTGCTACATTTGAAATTCAAGTTATTTAACTTATAAAATTACCTTTCCAATATTTAAAATCAATTAAATATTCCAAAATTCAAATGATCGAAATTCTAGGTCTTTACATTCTTCCTCCTTAAAAGAATTTCGTCTCCGAAATTGCTAAGGTAAGAAAATGCCACAAAGCCCATTAACTTTTCAATGAATTAGTTGAAAATAGATCTCCAATTTCATATAAGCCTTTAACTTTCAAAAATCAATTTGTTGAAACTTTGTTATCACTTTTTCCAAATCTCTAAGTTCAATCATAGATTTAGCTAATATCATTCCAAGTTATAACATAACATCAAATTTTAGCTATCAAAATTATTTCCAAAATTCTCAAAAAATTGCTAACTCTTAAATTTACAGAATTTTTCACCAACGTCTCCTTTGTGCGGCTCGATTGTAAAATTTTACAATATGTAGATAATCACAAATATACATCCCATCTTTAAGGATAAGGCATCCCATAGAGAAAAACATAAAAATACGATATGTAATCCTAGATGAGTACCTTATTTTAGTATTAGCAAGCATATAAAACTAATAAAATGTGAAAGCTTTCTCCAAATGCGAAGCATACACCATCTGCACCTACTAATCACTCAACAACCAGTGAGAATATGTTTATAGAAAACAACATCACTATATATTATAGAATATGCAATAACTATACGCAATTTTAGCAAATGCAATAAGAGAAACCATCCAGCAAATAATATTCATCCAATTTTTTTATCATCATACCTATTTGCATTTCCAAGTGTCAACATTATATTATACACTTTCATTTCTCAACAAAATTCAACTAATTCATATCTAATTTCATTTACATTCAACTATTGACCTTCACTTTATTTTCATTCACTTTGGTTACATTCACTTTAAATTCAATTTATGTTCAATAACATTTCATTGCATATTTAATTAATTTATGAATCATTTTCATACATTAATTACTTAAGTTTACTATAACGTTTAACACTACACACCGCATGTTTATTTTTACTTCATAACCTAAGTACATATTCAGTTTTATCATAAAACTGTCCAAACCATATTCAATTCAATTTATACTTAAGTTGAATTTCATTTTATAACTCAAATCCATATCCATTTCACCAATTTATTCCATTAGTTCATTCATTGATTCAGTATGCATCAAATTCAATTTCATTTAATTCATTTCATTACTCCACTTGAGTTAAATTTCATTTCAAAAATCATCTCATTTAACTTAATTTAAGTTATATTCAATTACCTATCTCAGTTACGATTTTCATTTCTTAACATTCAAATCTAACAATTTAAAATTTTATTTTACTTATCCTTTTCAAATTCATAAGTTGTATACTTGTTTCTTACCTATTTTATTTTCAAAATATAAATTCAAAAACTTATTTTCATATAGTTATCAAATCATACTTTGGATTTTACAATCAAAACTTGTTTTACCAAAACTCAACTTCAATGAAAAATCACTTTGGCAACAATTCATCACTTAGAAACTCGAAAATGAACACTGATGATACGGTAGTCTTTACTAGAATTATTTTTCACCGATTATTTCTTTTAAATTCTATTTAAAATATTTCTATCCAAAATATTTTCAAAATAATACTATTATTACCTTTCCAAAAATTTTGAAAATAATTTCAGACCGATGGAGTTTAAATTCTCAAATTTCGTGTTTTAAATCCACTTTTATTTACAAACCATATTTATAATCATATTTATACAATTTCATTTCCTTTCCATTTATAAATTACATTTATAAATCATATTTATATAATCTCACTTCTTGTGCAATATCATTTTAGAAATATTGATTAATATAATTATAATCAATATCCTATAATTCATATTTATAAATTCACTTTCTTATGTAACTCATTTTACAAATATTTGTCTTTGTTTGGATTATAATAATAACAACTTTTATTAGAACAACCAACAATAAATGATAATAATCAAGTATTATCATTCACCAACAACCAAACAGTTTCCTGAAAAAAATTTCTTTTATATATAAAATAAAATTTAGTTAACCTTATTTCATTTACCAATTCTCCAAAACAATATTGTGTCGGTTTGCTTTATTTAAGTGTTTAGAAACCTCTATCGATATCATGGCATCTCATGTATTGACCAAAATTCATAAGCCACTCAACAGGTAAATTAACACAATATAAAATATTTTTATAATCACTAATAAATATGCTCTCATATATACAATACACTCAAAACTCATAATAAGGAATTCCTCTACCTTATCTCTTAACGAGTTACCCTACCAAAGAAAAGGTTCTCACTTAACCTTGCGCTCTAATACCAAGTGTAGCGACCCGCCAATCCGCACAAATCAAACTGACAATAAACCACATCTGTCCAATCCAAATTGAACGGAAAGAATATGGTTATGAGAAAGAAAGGAGAAAGAAGAAGAAGAGAGAAGAAGGAGAAGAAGAGGAAATGGAACTGAAAATAACACAGAATCTCACAATCGCAGCGGAACAATGTATAATACAATATCAATTATCTTTACAAAAGAGAAACTGTTATATACATACATCCAATCAGAGTATAATAATAAATCACAATCATCATCCTAGATAGTTATAACTACCCGTCCTCACAATGCTGATGATTTCAACAGCAAAGTAGCATAAAATAAACAAACACATAAATACAGCTTGAAGACCTCTAACTCATCTCCTAAGCTCTAATGCATCCAAAGCAATCTGTAAATATGCTCGGTCTAACCCAAGCGTTATAATAACGTAACACCCGAGTTAGTCTAGAAAAACAGCGTGCGAAAACACATTCAACTAGATTTTAACGTTATAAAAACCTTTGAAATCAAAAGTATCCTAAGACTATGCCGCACATAAACACAGATGGATTTTTACCTTACAATAATCAAAACATTTTTATGGAAAATCCTCAAATATTATAACAATGTCTAGAATACAAATAGTTGTTAATCATAGCTGAAATTGTTACTTTAATTAAATTTCAACATGAAAGGTATACAAATAAAACTGTAAAAGCTCTATTGGAGAATGGATTCCATACTATGATAAGGTAAAGAATTACCTTCCGAAGGGTACATCTCTAGATAAAATGCAACGGGGTCTGATAAGAACATCTTGTATCCCTGCCATACAAGACTGGCCTACCACATGACTAGTAGCATATAATATGATCATCTTACTCGTTAATGGGCCCCGAAGCATACATGAGTAAATGGCAATTGACCTAGATTTGGAATGACCATATCCCGATGAGAGCGACTCACTTGGCCTTACTGCATGCCCGATTTTTGTCATTTCCCAATTGTTGAGGCTCAAGGCTACGTTTTACTTTTATATAGCACTTTCCACTTGGAATGCTAATACTGCCCTCCAGGCAATAATGCAATATAAACATTCATCCATATAAGTTCATTTTGGAACTAAACAAAACACTTAAGTGCTCCATCTTCAATTCCATCATCTTCAAGATGACTTCACTTCGAAATGCTTGAGTTAGATCGAAGTGGTTTTCGGATTACACATCAGATATTCGACTCTTCGGAACAATATTCGATACTTTCTGGTAAACTCAACCCTCGTTCTTTAGAAAATAAACAGTCAAAGATAAGAGTGGAGATTGCCTCCTAACCGTTAGTGGATGGATTTCCTTATCATTTGTCCTAAGAGAACGAAACGAGATTAATACACATAGTACATCATTATCGTAGATGAGTGTGCCATATAACTCATGTGTTTCTCTTAGATATTTCCAATGTTACATTTTGGATCCAAATTCAATAGTCGGTTATTTAACCATCGAATAAACAAACATTCAAATTAGAGATTTAAATTCCGTAGGGAAACCAATGATGGTTGAGCACACAAGTAACCACTAACCTCCTTTTAATTAATCTTTCATTCATTAAATCCACTTTCTAAATACTTGAATAAAAATCCTTTTTACGGGGATATATATATATATATATATATATATATATATATATATATATCCACAAATCCCTATTTCTCAATATTTGGAAAAATATCCTTATACTTATTTCAACGGTGTAAGTATATTCACCAAACATTGGGGAAGATTTCCTTTTTATGCAATTCTAAAATCATTTATAAACTCCATTATACATCTACAATTTTTTTTATAAAACACCATTTATAAATCCATAAACCCATTTCTAAAATTCTTTTATAAATATCTAAATCTGCATATAAAACGCTTTTATCTTATAGATAATCTTCCTTTAACTTTTCCCAACCATGTTATAGGATTCCTCTTATAAAATCCACATCTATTTATAAAAACCTATTTGTAAACCTCGAAAACATTATAAATAAAATTCTACTCATTCACTTTAAAACAATATTATATAATAATAAACATTTTAAATAAATAATAATTAACTTTAAAACATCTCAAAATAATAATAATTAGTAATTTCCAAAAAAATTCTTAATAAGACAATAATAATTTTTCTTCATCATTTCTATAAATAATAACAATAAATTTCTAAACTTTATTGATGAATAATTCAATTTGATTTCAAACCATATTAATATTTTAAATAATTAACTTTTCAAAAATATTTAAAATATTGATAACAAATTTAAAATAATATTAATATAAATAAACAACTTTTAGAACGTAAATATATATTTCCTTTATAAAGATCCATACTTATATTTCAACATAATCATTTCCATATTTATAAAACTATATTTATGAATTTCTTTCTATTTTATAACATATCATTTCCATCTCCAAATTTATCCTCACTTTCAATTCCCAAAATAGAGTCAACTATTTTTCTAAACAACTTCCCATATGTTATCATAATCTACAACTTGATTTATTTCCCCAATCTATCCAATGATAATAATTTTATTTTATTGATAAAGCACCGGTCTATAAATCCATTTTTTAATAATAAAATCGGTTTTACAAGTATTCACTCTATTTGTAAAATGTCCCATTTATACATTATGACATTTAAAAGTTTCCATATTTATAATTAAATCTTGAGATATGTATATACACACATACATCACTTTATATAAAATGGTTAATAAATATATATGCCAAAATTATTTTTATCTTCTTTTAAAAACCATATTCTTTTATTATAAAAGACGGACTTATTTCTAAGATTTTAAAAACCTTAATTTATAGTTCAAAATTCTCTATTTAAAATATTTCATAAACTATTAATTTATAATATCTGAATATCATACCTTTGATTTTACAATAAATTACTTCTTTAAATAATTCAAGAATAATTGTTTAAAACATAGGCAATTTTCAAAATCACTTTGAAATCCCTTTAAATCAGATCATTAATTTATAGTATTTTAAAATACAAAAAATAAAGCCTAGTGCACTAAGGCACTAAATAAGCAAAATCATATCCATGTCATCAAATATGGCACCCAACAAGTCATGTATCACAATATATATATGAAAAATAAAGTCAGCAGTGTGAGGAATCCTGTTGGATCCTTCCAACTTGTTACCCTGCATCACGTAGAGTATATAATAAATAATATAAATCAACCGCTTCGAGGCATGATCATATACAAAGGTCATCCTCTCTTACCCGGAAAGGTAATAGGGTCTCATCCACTCCAGGGACGAAAATATATCCAGACCAACAGTATAAAATAGTAGATCATCCAAACATCCAATCAACAATTTAAAACAACTATATAACATAACCGGTTAATAAAAAAGGTGATTTTAACTCAGTTTGATTCTAGAAATCTCTGAAGCACTCCGGTTTGAATTAAAATTGAATAGGTTTTCAATTTTAATTCAAATTCCTACGATATTCAAATCCATCCAATCCAACTCCAAGGCATAGTATTCATTGATACGATCGCAATCAACTTCTCGTGTTCAATTTGGACCTCGTATGGAAAGGTAACAATAGTATTATTTTGAAAATATTTTGGATAGAAATATTTTAAAATGGAATTTAAAAGAAATAATCGCTGGAAAATAATTCTTGTAATGAATGCAGCGTCATTGGTGCTCATTTTCGAGTTTCTAAGCGATGAATTGCTACCATTGCGATTTTCCATATGACTATGTCTTGCCAAAGCGCTGAAGTATCGCCGTTTATTAGGAAACTATAATGTTTGTCGCGCCGTTTGTGGCGAATTGCCGCTACCATCTTCATCTATTCGATGATCCACGACCATGGATGAGTTCGTGGTGACGGACTCTCCAACTTTCATGTTGAACATATCTCCTAATCCGGCCTCAATCAATGAGAATAATCTTTGCCATTGGATGCTAAGGTTTGGTTAATGATGGCTCTGGTTTTAGAAATTAGGGTTTCCAAATGGAGAAAGCTAACATCCTTATATAGAAATTTTTTAAAGCACTATTCATTCGTTAAATTTTCGAACTCCAACCGAGCGTGCCGCTTGGTGTTCTATATGTTATACCACTCTTCTGAACATAATGGAACTAGTGTCGAGATCCAATTCCATCATATAAAGAAGTTAGCTTTCAAAATCGAATTATATTAAGTTAAATTCTTTTAATTAATTTCTAAGCGTTGCGAACTCACACGATCAAACGATACGTCCAATCGCCACAATCCGATAGCATGCTATAATTCACTATTACGGATCCGATGGAACTGGTTTCATCAAAATCAGAGACAGGGCCGTGAAAGGCTATTTTCACACTTTAATTAAAATGAGTATTATAAAAACTAGTTTATTCACTTTATATTTAGGTTTGAAAGTTTCTTGTCTTCATTTCTATCAATCATGAGACATATCGCTTATCTGTTTGGCAAAAGGGCGAGCGTAGCTACAAAAAACTACGAGCGGTGAGATCTGGCCGAAGCAAAAGCTTAAGGATAGATTGAAGGAGCCTCCATGTAATTAAAGAGAAGAAGAAAGAGGGAGCTGAAAGCCCTCGTGATGGAACTCCTCATCTTTATGGAAAGGATAATTAAAGAAACAGGAATTCAGCAGCAAATTGACATTTTTGAGAATTTTTTCTTGTGTTGTGAATAGAAAATTATGGCTAGGGTTTGATGATTTAAAAGTAAAAGTGCGTTAAGTGTTTATATAAGTATAAACTCGGTTGTGGGTATTATAACCTGCTTTTGTCTATACAGGGCTTGGGCCTTATTTATCATTTGAAAGAAAAGTGAAGATCTTAAATAGTTTAAGCTTTGCATAACAATGCAGATCTATTACTCATGTGAAATATAAAATGACATATATACTTCTACCAAACTTACGTATTACTAGCAGAGAAGGCATCTTTTATTATCATTTGACCGAGATGCCTTTTATTTCACTTGTAAAGAATATACTTAAGATATAACACTCTTTTATTAATCCATAACCCTTCATCGAGAGAGTTATGGTCACCACCTTCAAAAGGGTGAACTAAATAGTACTCATGATATGGCCTACATATTGTCATTATTATGACCTATATAATTTTTTTATCACTTTCTATTGTATTTCAACTTAATTTAATTTGAATAAGGATCGTAAGTTTTTGTTATTAGAGCTTATCTATTATCTTTGTTTATTAAGCTAAGATATTAGTCAAATGAATTATCAGATTTGATCTATATTTGAAAATATGAAAGTGCATATAATTGCAGAATAAGATGGATTTGCTTGTCTTATTTGGTGACATGCGATAGTAGAAACAGTTTTGTATGCATATACAGATATGGAAGAAGAAAAAAGTATACTACCAAATTGTTTCTTTGTCAAACAACCATATTCAAAACTCTAAATGTTAGAACCAATATGGAGATCAGCTGTTAGAGCATGTGTATATAAAGCATTGCTGCCATGGATGACAAATTATTTTGAACTCAGGTTTCATGCCTTATTTCGACCAAGTCTTAAAAGATGCATAGAACTCGAGTCTTATCTTGTAGTAGCAGGAGATAGTGATGCAATATTAAATGCTGAAAATTGCATGAACCTTCCCTTTACGTATATGGCCAAGTAAAGGGTTTATGGAAAGAATACTACATTATGGAAATGAAGGCAGTGTTCAAATATAGTTTATTTGGAAGTTTTACATTTTAAATTATCTTTTGAGTATACATAATTTCATATACTTTTTTTTATTAAAGGTGGGAACATCTCAAATGGTTAATGCTATTGATTGGTGAGCTTGCAAAACTTTCAATGGCATCTCATGGTTATCTGGTATCACTGATGTACAGTTCATTAATTATTATTACTTGTTGTAATTTTTATGTCCTTATTTATGTTTGATTGTAACAATAATTTTGATATTTTATATTATTTTTCTTAAGAATTCCATGTTTTGATTGTATTTCCACTTCTACGATGATACAAAATTTTGCGATTAATTATTTAACATTTTATATTCGTTTATTTGTATTAATCTTGTACTATATTCTTTATCTGTTATAAATTAATTGATATTAGTGTTTCATGAAATCCATATTGATTGCAATTTAGTTACTTGTCCATCACTTCTTGTACAATATTTAACATTCTTATACGTTGACCGAAGTAAATAGAAAACGAGTATTTGATGATGAACATACATTTGTTTTGGTTGTCATGTAAGAACCGAGCAAAAGAGGGTCATTTACATCAGTTGTTATGAAAAATCAAAGCAAAAGCCTCAATTAGTTGCTTCAGCTATTTAAAGAACAAAGCAAATGAACCTTGTTACTTCGATTCAACAACTGAAGCAATAAGTTTTGGGTTATTGCTTTGTCTTCATTTGCTTCAGTTGTGAACTGAAGCAACATGGATAAACAACCAAAGCAAATGACCTGTTTTGTTGTAGTGCTAAGCGAAATGTAGAAACCTTTTGATTTCTCTAGCGAGTGTTAGGACTCATTTGCCTTGGGATTCTGACCATGGGTTTACCTAACAAATCATAGGCCTATAAGAAATGAATAACTCTTTATTGATTGTACCACGTACAACTATTAACCTTGGTCTTTTTCCTAATCTTGACCTCGAACTTGAGTTCTTTCAACAAATCGAGAGGTTATTCCCTCATACCTACCATTTCGCGATGGCCTACGTATAATACGTATACCTTGAGTTTGCTCAGTACATGCATGTATCTTACCTCGTCTAGCCAGTATATTAATAGTACTATATATCAGAATTAGGCCAACCCGAAAAGGAATATACTAGTGAATTTCAATTTTTTTACTCTATTGGATCGTTATTGGGCCTATGAAGTCTAATTCATTTAGAACATTTCTAGATCTAGTTTAAATATGTATTTTATTTAAATTTATAAATTGTTGTATGAAGTTTATTTGATTTAGTTTTACTTAGTATATAAGTATATATATGTATCATATACATATGTATATGTATGTGCATGTGTAATATGATATTCCATGCAAGGTATACATGCCTGTATATAGATGCTGGGATTTACAACGTAACGGCCACATTAGATCATTTTATATATATTATATGTTATCCAAATACGTGCATACACTTATAATTATATGTAAATAATTATACATATATACATGTATATAAATATATTTATTATATAAAATATTATATACATATACATAACTATATATATTATATTATAAATAACAATTAACCATATATATATATATAATTATATACATATATATTTATGGAAATAATTTCTTTAACCTACTTAATTATATACATATAAATTAAAATAAAATAATTATATAAATAAATAAATACATACATACATATATATATAATAATTAAATTTAAGTTTGTATTATAATAAATTATACGTAAATATAAATACATTTCTAATTTTTTTTTAATTTTCCAGTTCGAAATCATTACATATCTAAATTTGTTATAATTTTAATATATTAATATATATTTAGTATGAATTAATTAATCAATTAGCCGTTAATTAAATAATATAAAACAACTATATAATAAAATAACAAATTTTAAAATTTTGCAAAATCAAGAATGATATTTTAAGGGTTACAATTTTTTTTAGATTTTTCTAAATTATTGTAACTAATTAAATACTAAACAACCAATTTTTTAATTTAATTTTTAAAATACAGAACATATAAAAAAATATTAAATTCCTTCCGCGAACATTTGAGACTATGAACTAATTTAAAAAAAATATAAAACTGAATTTTTCGAAATGTTATTTACTTGATATGAGTTTATTAAATTTATAATGATTAAATAATGATAAAAATATAAAATAAAAAAAAATTATTTTCAACTGTTAAAATCCATAATTGACATAAGCATATATTAGAAAATTATTAGATCAACTATACATACATACATACATAAATATATATATATATATATATATATATATATATATATATATATATATATATATATATGCTTTGATATAAATTGTGTAAATGTATTGATTTACATATGTGTGTGTGTTAATTAATATAATATTAAAATAGAATACTTTTATTTTACATAGATTATTAGGTTATTAATAAAATATGAGTATGTATGGGTACATTAAATTTATGCACATAGCAAATCATTATTGTGACAGCAACATAACCTATAGATATATCACCTAACTATATAAGCAAGAATAACATATATATACATAGATGTACATGAGCAATAAATTATTATACCTTAATTATCTATCTATTATATAAATAAATGGTTACCTACAATAAATGCCCTCAAGTCCACGTTGAAAAGATGAAACCTTTTCCTATGGAAATTTCTTGATTCATCAGATTTCTAGTCTTAAATCATTGACCTGTTGCTAACAAATAGCATTGGATTTAAATTCATTTGATTTGATAATTTTTAGGGTTTTTGAGGAGAAGTTTGGCCACTATGATGAAAAGGGGGTAGCCAATAAAAAAATTTCAATTAGGTTTGGAGGTATTTAAATAGTGAGTGGAAGAGAGAATATAGTGAATCACATCTCATACCAGCTCTCCCTCAATTTCAACCATTCAAAATCCAACACCTAAACCCTAATTTTGGGCGTCACATAGCCTCATTATAGTCCAAATTTCTAGCCCTATGATGGGCCTTAATACTATTTTAAGACCAAATAAATATTATGTATTTAAATCTAATTTAATTGCTTATTAACATCGTATATCGACGGATATATTTATAACAATTACAAATATATTCAACAATATTTATTCTTCAAATCATATTCAAATTTCATAATTAATATTTCATGAATGTTAGTTAATTTATAAAAATCATAAACTAATTAAATCATTTGGTTTAAAGAGAATACATCATTTCGGTTGTGTGACTCTCGGGTGTAAATTTTGTCAGCGATTAACATAGAACTTTTCGAATGTTAATGTTCAACATCACTTAGTATGTGGTCTGACATATCGTCAAATTTATCGCTTACTTAGTTTCAATAAAATTCAATTTCACTTTATCAAGCATTGCTAGTTGTGACATCCATTTACACCGATTCTCTTCATCGAAACTATATTACTTTAGAATTGTAAAATTTGTTAATAGTCAAAATTCCAATATCATCCATATTCAACTCTATAGTCCAAACACAACGTTCTTGGTTCAATATTAACAATTATTATTAACCAATAGAGACTTTGACTTTGATTTGACTGTGATACTTACCTCATACGTGTGGTGGGATAAGGTACTATTGGCTCTGTCTAATTATCCGCTAACTGATTAGGTTTTACTATGGTGACGATGTTGTAAAGGCATTTTCTTAAGTATGAAACATGAAAGACGTCATGGACTCCGGCTAACATATCTGGGAGCTCTACCCGATAGGCATGTTTTCCTACCCTTTCAAAAATAGGGAAAGGCCAATGAACCTTAGTGTTGATGTACCAAATCTTATAACCTTTCAAGGAGGGGAAACCTTAGCAAACACCATGGCTCTAACTAAAAACTCCAATTCTTTCCTTTGCTTGTTAGCGTAGAACTTCTGATGGTCATGTACGTCTTTCATTCGCTTCCTAATCATCTCTATCTTTACTGAGGTCTTGCAGATCAAATCTGGTCTAAATAGAATTTTATCGGTGGTTTCCTACCAACAATATAGCGATTTGCATGGCCTTCCATATAAGGCTTTAATGGGTTCCATGCCAATCGTTGCATGGTATCTATAATTGTACACAAATTCTACTAGGGGTAAATACTGCTCCCAATATCCTCCAAAATTCATGATGCAAGTTCTCAACAAATCTTCCAAGATCTTATTCACCTTTTCAGTCTGACCGCCAGTTTGGGGGTGGTAAGCGATGCTAAGGTTCTATGTCGTTCCTAAAGCTGACTTCAAGATCTTCCTAAATTCACTAGTGAATAAGGGATCTCTACCACTCACCATGCAGATTGGAACTCCATGCAGTTATGCTACTTTTTTGATATAAATTTATGCCAGAGATGCTACAGTCCTATTACTCCTAACTGGAATAAAGTGGGCACTTTTAGTGAGTCTATCTATTACAACCCAAATAGCCTCATCGCCTCTTTGACCCCTAGCCTGTTCGTTTGTGAATTCCATCGATATATGCTCCCACTTCTAAGTCGGCACCTTTACTGGAAATAATAGTCCTCTAGGCTTCCCTTGTTCCGCCTTTATATTTTGGCACATCAAACGCCTAAAGGCATACTCCAAATCCCTTTTCCTCATACCTAGCCAATAGAAAATCCGCTTCATATCCCTATATTTTATCTCCAACGGGTTGAATAGTCATCCTAGAGTGGTGACACTCCGCTAACACATGCTCCAAGACTTCCTCCACCATTGGAACACATAGGCATCTATCTTTCCTCAGCCATTCCCATTTGTCTATTGCATATCTATCAACATGGGAAAAATGTTCTCATCTACTTAGCTTGTCCAAAGTATCTACTATTTTCGCATCTTTCTTCTGCTCTTTCCCCATGCAGTCGGTCAATGCTAGCTTAATTTCCATCACTACCAAATAACCAAAAGTGGGTTTTGTTGGAAATTGAAAATTGAAATTTGGGAGGAACTCCAGCTGCCTTCACTCATGTATAGCACTAAAAGTAGCATGCCTCCAACTAAAGGCGTTGACAGTGATATTCCCTTTTCCGAGGGTGTATTGTATATCAAAGTCATAAGATGCTATAAACTCCATCCACCTCCGCTGCTTAAGATTTAAATCATTTTAGGAAAATGGGTATTTAAAGGATCTATGGTTAGTGAATAACTCAAACCTTTCTCCCAAAAGACAATGTCTCCACATTTTCAAAGCGGAAACGATAACCGCTAACTCTTAGTCATAAATGGGGTACCTCTTCTCATCGTCCTTCAACCACCTACTTGCATATGTTATCACTCTACTTTCTTATATAAGAACAGCTCCTAGCCTCAAACCACATGCGTTGATGTGAATCATATAGGGATTCATCCCATTCAGATGGTAAGTATGGGCACACTAGTCAACAACTCCTCCAACTTCTTGAATGCTTCCGTGCATTTCTCATCCCATGCAAAAGCAAAAAAATTCTTGGTTAAGCGAGTCAGTGGGATCACTATCTTTGCAAAGAGCTTAATGAATTTCCTATAGGTCAATAGACAATACCTTCTTAGAGACAATATGACCAGGAAATCTCACCTCTTTCTTCCAAAAATGGCACTTTGAGAATTTAGTATTTAGTTGATGCCTCCCCAAGGTCCATATTATCTCCCTAGGGTGATTTTCATGCACATCTTCACTTATAGAGAATACTTGAATCGCCCACAAATACTACATCGAATTTATTCAGCTGGTCCCCAAAGACTTTAATCATTAAATCCACAAAGTATGCATGACCATTTATCAACTGAAAATGCATTACTTCCCTTTCACGCAGTCTATTTGGAGTATGAAAAGTGGTCTTCTGCTTGTACCTTCAGCTATTCTCAATTGGTGGAATGTAGTGGCCAAGTAAAATCGAGAAAAGATTTTGTCCTTAATAAGTTGGTCAAACAAGTCATCTACTCTAGGTAAGGGATACATATTTTTCTTGGTTAGCTTGTTAAACTCTCTAAGTCAACGCATAGCCTCAAAGATTCATCTACCTTAATGGCATAGACAATTGGTTCACCCCATTATGAAGTACTATAATGAATAAATCCCTTCTGCAATAGCTTCGAAATTTTCTTGGTCAGATCTCGCCATTCTTTTAGGGCCAAATGTCTTAATGGTAGAAAGACGGGTCTAGCGTCCTTCTCCAAATCAATCCTAAACTCGACCTCCCTTAGGATTGGGAGGTCAAAAAATTCTCCGAAATTTTTACAAAATCTTAGACTACGGGCATAGGTGATAACTTATCATGTGTTAAGCTAAGAGAATATAAATAACTTAACTTGATTGAGTTTAGGGGTTCACGACGAACATCGATATTTCCCCTTTTACAACTCCTTAACCAAACGATCCTCCTATTGAAATCTAAGATAGCCCCGTAGTCCGTAGGATAAGTCCATACGCCTCAAAACCAAGAACATACACATTACATGTAAAGTCAATATTACATATATCCCCAATTAGATCTTTACAAATAAAAGAAAGGTGTACCGACCCCCCAATAGGATTTGACATGACTGTTGGGCTAGTGTCCACTTAGATTTTTTAGACTTAAGGATTTAACTACATTTCTAGCTCTGAATGAATGTGATACCCCCGAGTCAAATAAGGCATGAATAGTATTTCGAGAGATAATACTTGTACCTCTCAATGTAGCTTTTCTTTGGTTTCTCGAAGGAGGTCTACTTGAGACAAATACACCTTCGATGGCATAAGCTTGTCCATTTTGTTCCTCCTTTGCTAGCTTTGGATACCGATTCTAGTAGTGTCCCTCCTAATGGAAGTGATAGCACCTCCCCATGAACTCTTCCCTTATTAAACTCCCTTTGTAGTCCTTGGCCAGATGCCCTTTCTTTTGAAAACTATGATATGTCACACTTCCTTTCTTGATCTTTCCTTTGGCCAAATCCTCCTTTCCTAGGTCCATCTTGACTTTACACCTTCCATACCTTCTCTTTCTCCTCAATCAAAATTGTCTGATGCAAGGCCATTTAAACTATCATCTCATAAGTGGGGACCATGGGAATTTAGATCATAATCATCTCCTTAAGTGGAGAATTTGGGTCTTTAACTAACTTCATAGCCTTCTTCATAAGAGTGCCAATCAAACTTAGTCCAAACTTGACAAACTCCATGAATTTATTGATATACTCCTTCAACGTGGAGTCTTCTTGCCTCGGTTGTATAAACTTCTCTAACTTCAAACTTACCTCGGCTTTGGACATAAATCATGACCCAAAGCAAGCCCTAAATCTAGCCCAAATAATCCCTTCCTTTGTATTCTCATCAAGTACAATGGTCCATCAATCCAGTGCCTCCTCCTTCAAATGCTATGCAACCATCCTCCTCTTGACCTAATCTTCCAAAAAAAGCTCCCGAAATATGTGTTCACAACCGTTAATCCAAGCCTTTGTTTCCACAAAATATACACCTCCTATATACACCCATCCTCCCATATTCTAGAAGTCTTTTCACATTTTGGAGAAGTCTAATGCATAGGGTGCTACTCTAGCAAGCACGGCAGCTTGTTGAGGAATGGAAACTTGCTTCACGTGCCTTAGTAATTGCTTGAACTATTCTAACATTCCACAAATATTGGGCATTTCTTGAGTGGAGGGGTTCCCACCTTCCAATTTATTATTTCCATCCATAATCAACTGTCTATAGGTTTGAGCTTTTAATTACAACTTCCTAGGATAGTATTATTTGCTGAAATAAAGTTTGCCTAGTGTGTTTGCGTACATTCATAAAAGTATGTGTGTGTCTATATATATAGCTGAATTTTGAAAAATACTTTCAAAAATAACAGATACACAGTCTTATATACCCATCCCTTTGATCGGGTAACCTAAAATTGATACCAACTGTAACAACCCTCTTTGGAATGGGTCAAATTTTCAATCCAATAAAAGCTTATTGAAATATAGACCCATTCAAAAGCTAGTTATTAGTCGGTAAAATTGATAATATATATAGCTATTTACCTATGCTTTCAAAAATTGACAACAAAAGGGATAAAATATAACAAGAAAATTAAGTACCCACTTCAAATAAATTCAAATCTAAAAAATACAACATATCATCCCATAATATCCATAATACAATATCTAAAAATAACATTAATGTGTCTGAAACTGATTGTATCAAAATATATCAAAACATAGATAAATATATAAACCACCACATATTTTCACCACTGCCTCTATCTTCTCTGTTAGAATTATTTCCCCTAACTTGTAGGTTATATCCTACCAAGTATACCTCCAACTATAAGCCTAAAGGCTCTTCCAATCCAAATCTATAACTCTAACGTTGGTGCATCACAACTACCATCAATAATGTCCAAACGATGCGAGAGAAAGCAACTATGCCATTTATTACTTTTTTTAATAGGAATGAGGCAGACTCTAACCTTTTAATACCAATACCCTAGGCAAATTTCTGACATTTAATACCCAAACCTAAGGCGGACCCCTCTCTGGTACTCCTTAACCGACATCACAAAAAATCTCACTAGACCACTTAATACTTCTTTAATGGAAAGAGGAGGACCCTACAATAGTAACTCAATACCTCAACCCTGAAAAGGAACCCTACCAAAGATTTCCCACTACATCACTTAAAAGATAATCCCGAACTTTTAACACTACTTAAGTGGGAAGGAGGCGGGCCCTACTATAGCCACTTAATACCCCAACCCAAAAGTAAGCCTTAATGGGATATCAGTCGTATGACACATAACCTAAACTGTGACGTCTTAGATTAGTCCAACTATTCGTAGGTGCTGGTAGCGAGACCAGCTGGACAGACTTACCCTATAGAATTGGAACTATCCTCGCGTCCACCACGAGTCTTATTATAGGCGATGTCTAACATTAGTCCCAAAGTCACAACGTTGGTATCCAAATTATCTAGGCAGACTTCCGTGTGCTTTTGACTGACCTTGCATCCCTATAACCTAGTCATATTTCTACTCTCCTAACATACAATCATATATATATATATATATATATATATATATATATATATATATATTTATATCAGCATTTAAGACATAAGGCTATATAAGGAAAAAACCTTATTTCGCCTTTGATTATGGATTGATTTCCATAATTATCCTTAACTTCCTTTCTATGGGGTTTAATTTTATTTACTAACCTATTTATTCCATATGATACGAATAATATGTTATTATTAATATATTATTAATATACATATATGCTACTAATATATTTATACATATGTAACTTAGGCTAACTAAATATTCATAAGCACGCATGGAGATTTTCCTATTATAAGATGAACGTTCCTATATTAATCGTTTGAATGTCAAAACTTCCATATTTATACAACTCTTAGTTCCATACAATAATTTACAAAATAGCTAATATACTTGGCTAGACCAAACACACTTGTGTGTGTGTGTATATATATATATATATATATATATTCGAAAATGGAATAATACTAAACTTATATTACATTAATATAATAGAATCATGTCTATATTTTAAGAAAACAAAACTAACAGTTTAAACCCTTTATATTCAATCCAACTTTCACATATGCAACCTTTAAAGAAGAAAAAGAGTTCATATTTGTCTATATTACAGAAATAGGTGGTGCAAACTACAAAAAGGAATTTTTTTTATACTTTTCACATCATTTCCTAATAATTTTGTTTTTAAACCCTTTTATCGTAATAATGAAAATTTGAAGAGGAAGTTGAATAGAACAGAAATTATTCAAATTGCAAACAATAAATTTAATTCTACTATATTAACATAAAATAATTGAAATTCGGATGATCCAAGAATTAACATTTTATTTTGGTAGAATTCCTAAGTTTTAAGTCTTAGGGTTTCGTACAAAAAAATTCGCCAAAGCTTAAAAAATCCAAATTTTACTATACAAAATACTAAAATTTGAAAAACAAAGATTTCCGCTCATAGATACCTTCCTTTGTATTCAATTCATGCATTCTCCTAGTTTCCCCTTCGGATATCTTCTTTTTGGAAATATACAATAATTCAATCGTATATGATTAGACTCAAAGTCAGAGATTAGGGCAGAAATAAAAATTGGAAAACGTATTTGTAAATATCTAAAATCAATTACCAAAAAATTCAATTAATTTTGAATCTTAATAGAGTTTTACCAACGTTCCAAATAATTTATGAATAGAAGTGAGGGGCTATCTTCTTATTTATAGTGGTTAGAATGCATTAGAATCTTCGAATTTATGTCGGTTTAAAGTAAAAAAATCTGGGTCATTTATGCCAAACTTAAACCTAGCCGCTACACACTCATCGGTCGACCTCTCCATTCTAGGTGGTCGACCGCTAGTTGTTGGTCGGCCCAAGAAAGGTGGTTGATCGGTCCTGTTGTTTTAAGCATCAATTAATCACTGCCTTAATTCATTTATTTATTTCCTTTATATTAATATTAACATTAATGTTTTCCCAACGTTAATTTTTCCTAACGTTATAATATTTAACCCGGTTTAATTTTATGTTACCGTCATTTAAATTCAAAATTTGAATTTGTTTTATTTATTTAAAATCTGAAAACTTCAAACGTCAACTTTTCTGTTTGAGCTCCGATCAAAAAAATTTATACACGAAAGTTGATCAGAAAACCGTCATGAACACAATGGTGTCAATTTCATGGAAATTTTTTGACATTTTCAAAATTTCAATTTTTAAAATTATTATAAATTAATAAATTCTTATAAATTTTTATGGGGTGTTACAAAATATGAGCTTTTTGTGAATATGAATGTCAGCAAATTAAGAGTGCTTTCGTTTATTCTTTTTAATAATGACAAAGTGGGAGAAAGCATACGCATATCGATAGAGGGAGGATTATTTAAATTTATCTTATTATATTATTTGTGCAGTTGTCCTCACCAAAAAGGGAGAAAGTTTTAGAGCCTCTATTTTGACATTTTGATGATAACTATTCCATTCTACCAATATGCTTATAAGGTTTCTAAGTTTTCAACTCTAAATACTATGATGAAAATACACTTGGAGCATGTATCATAACCACAAACAATAATATACAAAATCACTACTCAAGAAGGTAAAACAAGGAAGGATAAACAAGCACAAACAAGGAGCCACGTAGCTCAAATGAAGACTTATATGTGTAAAAGTCTAGTTTCATTCATTATCTTTGTTGAATCTTGTACCCATGAATAATATGAGCACACATGAACACAACTATCTAGATTTTATCACTTAAGATTTTACAAAAAGCAATGAAATTATCTGAAATATAGGATTCGAACCGGGGTCATGAGGAACATAGCCTAACCAAACCAACATAAAAATATCATGCAACATGTGGTATTCAAACCTGGGTCATGAAGTAATAATTTTCACTTCTTACCAAGTGAACTATAAATGCTTTTGCTACCAGGTTCTCATACGTTTGAAAAAATTATTAAGACGTCTTACTTGGTGTTCAAATGTCTGGTGATCTTTTTTAGGCATCTGAAACCACTCTTTTTGAACTATTTTTTTTTGTTTTCAAAAACAAAAAACCAGACATCTGAATTTACTTTTAAGAGGTCTGAACGGTTTCAACTTTCATTATTTTAAAATATCAGTTCTCTTCGTCTTTAAGAATTGCAACCCTTTTCTTCAATGGCCTAATGGTTGTGTAACGACCCGTAATTTTCGACAATTTAAATTTGTTAAAATAATAAGATTTTGTAATAAAATTTAGCAAGAAATAAAACTTTATAATTTATAATGAAGCGAAAGTTAGAAATGAATGTAGCATTAGTAATTAAAATTAAGTATTGACAACTGAAGTGAAATCCCAATAATGAAATAGTGTAAATTATGCATTGGGTCATAAAATAGAAAATAAGTAAATAAGAGTAAGAGTATTGAATCAACCGATGGAATAATATATCGATTGATAGTAACTGAATATAAATTTATGTAATAAGGTTTATGCAAGTTGAATAATAACTAATTAAGTGCAATACCTATTAGTTGAAACAATTGTAGGGTTATAATTGATTGAAATTGGTGAATTGGGAAATAAGTTCAAAAGTTATATTAATTGATGAAACAATATGCAATAAAATGCAATTTGATAGAATCAATGCCAGATAAGTAATTATAATAGTTGTTAGTTGATAATTAAGTATGAATGTGAGTAAATTTGGCAATACTGATAATTATTAATTACTTACCCATTCGTTTAGTTTATTTAATTAGATCTAAATCAATTGCAACATTTGTTGTCAATAATAGCTTATAAGTGAAATTAAACGTTAATGGTAACAATTAGTATAAGTTAACCATTTATTTAGTATATTAAATTTAAAACTGGTAATCAATTGCAATAAATCTAAATTAAAAGTTATGTTAGTATAAATTAATGAAATAACTGGAAATAATGTCAATTCTATTTATAATGTGACAATTGGTTGAATAAAAGAAATGGAAATAAAGTTTTATCAGTATATTGGAATTTAATTAATGATGATAGGATTAATTGCAATTAAATGAAATTAAATATTTAAATATTACATAAATGGAAATTTAGATGAAATCTGAGTATATAAATGTAAACAATCATGAACCAATATTAACTCCATCCTTTTGATAAAGATGAATTGAATAATAGAATGAAAAGTAAATTAAATAGAATTATTTGAAATTAAATTTATAATTTTGAATTTAAGAAAATTGAGATTAACACTGAAATTGATAAATTAATCAACTCTAAATTAACATATAAATTTTTTTAAATCATTGTAAATGATTAAGAAATAAAAAATGGTAAGATTCGTTGACTATAAAATTTAAATTAAAGAAGTGATTAATTAATCTAATACTAAATTATTTAATTAATGTAAAATTAGTCATTTTGGCCACTGACTCAGATTTTAACAAAACTAGTTTCATCGGATCCATAACGGTGAATTATTGCAGGATTTCAAGTTTCGTAGCGATCGGACTTGTCGTTTGATCGTACGAACGCGAAACACCTAGAAATCAATTTAATTGAGATCAATTTGTGAGAAACTAAATTTTTCATAACTTCTTCATACGACATAATTAGGACTTGAAACCTGCTCCATTGCATTTAAAATATTTAAAAACATCTATTTTGATATATGGGTTGACCTAATTTCGTTCCGGAGTCGGAACGGGCTTTTCGGGCCAATTTATCGTTCAGCGTGTAAACCGATCGTGTCCATCTATTCTTTTTCAATTCTGCCTATATATACCTCGTTATAAACCCTAGCCTATTTCTTATGTCATTATTCTGTACGTACAATTCCTCCTTACCTACTCATTTCAATGGCAGACAAATCAAAACCAAATTCCAATTCAAATTTCAACTTCAAAAATCAAATCTCCACATACCATATCAAATTATATATGGATTTGAAGCTCTCGACGAGCTCAATCTAAATCTATAATTCGTTTGTCGATTTGGATTGTGGTTCGACCATAATTCAGGCTTTTATTTCTGGCCGTTCGTTTCTTCTTGATTGACCTTGTCGGATCATCAAATTGATGGTACCGTAGTGTGGAGAGTCGCGAGGGGATCATATCGGCGTAGGTTAGGCGGGGAGTTGACGGCTAGATCGTCAGATTTAATTGGATTAGGGTTGAATGAAGGCGACGGCCGGTGGTGTTTGGGGTGATTGGTCCTAGGAGGTTGTGAAGGGGGCGACGAGGCGAGTTCGACTGGGTTGGTCGCGTGGCCGATGGCGGCCGGAGGTGGCGAGTATCGGTGGTCAATGGGCGGTCAAAGGGAGGGCAAGCGGTTGTGTTTTTCTCGCGTGTGTTCTGTGTCGTACGAGGTTCAAATGTCCTGGAGAAGAGAGGTAGTGACGTGGCCTTGGTGAATGTTTTGTTCTTTTTTTCTTTTCTGTTATTTAATTTAAATTATATTTTCAACGTTCTAACTCACATAACTTTCACATACGAGGTCTAAATTATGCGCGTGGTTTTGTTGGGATCGTATCAGAATTCTGGACATTTTAACGCTGGTTTGGACGTATTTTGAGACTGTCCAAATTTTGGGTTTAAATTGGATTTAAATTCAAAAGGCGAGTGTTTTAATCCACTCACAACTTCTAGAACTTATTATGTTTGTTAAATTAATTTCAGGTGTGATTAGAAGTTTATTTATGACTGTTTGGCATATTTTTAATCATCATCTCAGTTAAATTAGATTTATTGGATTAAATTGTTATTTGATTTATTATTGCGTATAAACTGCCAGTTAAATAGTTGTTAAATTTATTATTGCATATAGACTGCCAGTAAATACCTGTTATTTATTATTGGTTCTATATTGATGTTATTGATTAAATTGGATGATGATTGTGATAAATGGTTGATGAGTGATATTGGATGAATGGATATTGTATTTTATATTGTTATAAACTGCAGGTTGTTATGGTTTTATTTCATTTGGGATTGTGGATTGAAACGATATATAACCGTATTTATATTTTAAATTACGGATTGAAATGATAAATATCCGTATCACTTGACCATAGGATATAAAATTATATACAGACACCACGGTCTATATATAAAAACATTTTGAAATGATTTCTATGGCTTTGTAAAGAAATATACGATTTTATGAGATATAGATTTCGATAGTTTATAAATGGTATTTTATATGCAGTTAAATTCTTGGTTTTAAGCTATGAATAAAATTGTTTAAAGTATAAAATAAGTTTAATAATAAAGTCTGATTTATTAAAATATAATATGGATAAGTATTTACTTAAATTATATTTTAATATAGAGTTTATATTGATTTTTATAAATCAAGGATGAGAAGGTAGTTTTGAAATTGATTTGAAATTTTATTTAATTAAGAATTATATTTAATAAGAATCCATTTGGAACTTATTGAAATTGAGATTTTTAAAGGATATAGTTGTATAACTTAATTTGGGTTTAAGGTGATTTAAGTGAATATGTCAAGTCAAATAAATTGAGGAATATTCAATTATTGAAATTTGAAGTTTTATGTAAAAGGATATTGGATTTATTAAGCAAATAATTCAAAACTAAATAATAGTAAAGTGAATTTGGTGTGTATATATATCAATTATAAAATTTAGTTTTGAAATATTGAATATTTAAGCTTTGAAATATATTGAATTTGAAATGGTTTATTTTGTGAATCAAATCTGTTTTGAAATTGATATAATTTGGAATGGTCTATTTGAAAACCGAATTGAACTGAAATTTATGATTTGGTTAAATTTAAAATTTAGAAATTTGGGCTGTTATGGAATTGCTTTGTGAAATTTAAGAAGCTAGTTTATTTTATAAAATATTTTAATCTTTAAACTAGGTAAGGGGTGGAAGTTATGTTTCAAAGTATTACGTTTTGGAGTGTTACAGTTTTAAGTCTTTGGTTTTGAAATTTTTAACTTTGAAATACTATGATTTAAAATGATATCATATTGGTTTGGTTTTGAAATGGAAATGATATCATATTTATATGGTTTTGAAATGGATATTATATTCTGGTTTTGAAGTATAAATTATTTTTAAATGACCGCGATGTTATAATAACGTTTGGTTGTTGAAGATACCGGGATCGAAAGTTGTCATACTCTCTGCCAACTTCGAAAACCACTTTAACAACCGTGTACGCGCTGGAGATTCCAGAATGAAGTAGGATGGCGGCGGCGTTTCCTTTGAGGTAAATACGTGTACCAGACTTCCGTGAGTTGGCATAAGGTGGCTAAAACTGGAACGATTGACGGGCTAATGAGGTAGCATCTTTGATCGGACACATCCCTTCGATATTATACTTTGACTTTTGGATTCATTCGGTAGCCACTTTTGATTTTTTATTTGGGGGTGTGGCTCGAGGTGGCGGTAGCTGCGACAATGCGTTACCACCAGCCCGGAAGCGTAATTTGTATATCTACGCTGGCGTTGCCTAGTTGTGCCGTGTCACCTACCATAGCGCGCCTTATACGAGTTTGGTTTTCTCCAGTTTCCCGTGTGGTATCCTCTGGTGGGTTCCCGATCAAGAGGGACCATGATACTAGATGGACTACTGGGACTATTACGTGTTAAGATGGATAATATAAAGCCTTAACGCTATTTAAAAGTAAGTTTATTTTACTATATACATTATTATAATAGCGAAATATTACTACGTAGTAAATAGTTTAACTGGATCCTTAAGAGATGTGAATCCCGAGCATCTCTTAAGTTACTGCACTCATGTTTGGCACTGGATAGGAGATGTCAAATCCCGTAACATCTCTGACGCTATTCCACCTATATTTATTCCTGTTGATTTAACTTACATAAGATCTTTTAGTCCTGAATCGAATGTTTTGTCTTTTCAATTTGCTCGGGTCAGCCTGAGCATTTCAGGATTTGAAAGACCATATTATGGAGGACAAAGGCGAAGATTTATTATTATTTATTATAGTATTCCACTGCATTCATACTATTCTGATGCATTAATTATTATTCTCCGGTATGTGTAATTATGATATGTATTGTTTAAATATAATCAAATATTTTGTAAACAGCTTCATGAACTGTTTATTTGATTATTATATTTTATTGTTCCGATGTGAGATTCTGTTTATTTTATTTCTTTCTCTGCTTTTCTTATTTATCCCATAACAATCCGCTTTTTTGTATGGTTTGAGTCTAACGTGTGTGGTTTATCGTAGATTTAGTGCGTATAAAAAGGCGGGATGTTACATCTGGTATCAGAGCTTTGGTTTAGCAATAAACCATAGCTTCATGGGATCTGACTCTTTATCAATAGGGTAGTAATACCCTATGTTGAGTTGCTGAGCGTATATATATGAGAGGGCGTATTTGTTAGTGTTATAAAAAGGTTTTAATATTGTGTTAATTTGTTCCGTTCTGTATTTATAAATTCTGGTTGGTGCATGGGACGCCGTGACATCGATAGGGATTTCTAAACAATTAATAGGACAAACCAACACAATATTTGTTTTGAATATGGGTGAATGAAATTTTTTTGCCTATTATATTTTCTGTATATATAAAATAAATTTTTATAAATATGATATATACATATATATTTGGTTGTATTATATTGGTTGTTAGGTAGTGAAATTTATAAATATTGATTGGAAACTAGAGTGAAGAAAATAAAATAAAAGTAACTGAGATTGGAAATTTTGAACTTAAGTTTCGTGGTTTTGAAACTTTCATTCGAATGATTTTGGAATATAATGATAATATTACTAGAAGTATGTTTTGATATAAATATTTCAATATAATTTGAAAGAATTATTTTAAAGAAATTTTGAAAGGAATAAGTTCTGTACTCCCCTCTCTGTCGCTGGAAAATAATTTTGGTGATGAATGCACGCATCATCGACATTCATTTTCGATTTTTTAAGTGGGAAGGCCATTGTAGTAGTTTTACTATGGTTTATTTTGATAAACAAATGTAGATTTTTAAATCGTTTTAAATATAATTGGATATAGGTTGTAAGTATATATTTATCTATTATTTCGAAACGATTTGATATTAAACCCGATATTTAGTTCTTAAGTTTCTGTTAATTAATAGTTTCAATTATTGTAGTGAAATGGAATGTAACTAATTAATAATTGGCACCTTTAATTATAATAAGAGATTAAATGCTAGGTTATAAATGAAATTAAAAGAAATTTAAAATTGGAACCTAAGACAAAGGATATGATTATTGGACATTAAATTAAATTAAAAGAAATGAGAAAACTTGTATAACTTTCAATTGCATTCTTTGAGCATATATATAACTTACCGAAAGATGTAAAAGTTGAAATGTTAATAATAAAATGTAGTGGATATTATAAAAGTAAAAATTTGAAGCAATGAAAGTATTCAATGAATTTGCTTTTATAAATAAAAATTTAATCTAATAATTGTTGTAAACTTAAGTATGGCTGAAAGGCCATTAATTAAATATAATAGAAAAGTTATAAAGAAATGATAATAAACTTAAGTAAATTTTGAAGTTATTTATAATTAAAAAAACTAAGAAGATGAATACTGTAAATAAATGAAATTTGTGGTGGACAAATGAATACAATACAATAAAAAGAAAATTCACATGATACTTATAAATGAAAATAAATGGAAATTTTGTAAGAAGTAAAATTTTAATTAAAAAGGATAAACCATTATAAGAATGAAAAGGAAATCAAACAACAAAGTTATGAAATGAAATTGAAGAATAAACTTGATCCATTGTTTAAAATTGTTTTTTGTCTGGTTTATGGTTGTTGGGCAAGTGTACTTTAAAATTGCTTAGATAGATGAATAATCTATCGAGTTTTATCTAAGACTGTTGAGTAAATGGAATACTCCATAGTTATTTGTCATTCTATGTGATTTAAAGTGTCTTAACCTGAACCAACCAATTGTTTTTTCTGCTTGAATAGTTAATTCATATATGATATGTATGCTTTTGGTTGCGAATAATGGTTGTTTGTATTGAATTACTTGTTAGTGGGTGAAACAACTTAAATATTTCATTTTTATATAATTATTAACTTCTTTTGGAATATATAAGTGAAATACAGGTTATGGAAGCAATTGCTACTGCTTTTGGTTTCATAAAATAAGCGTTCTTTGCCCGATAAATCGGTACGTTTTCGGATTATGGTTTATAGCGTTATTATATTGTTTTTCCCATGTTGGAATACATTATTTTGGAAATTATATGTGATATTTTGTTATATTCGATATTATATTTCCTTTCGAGCCTCCCCGTACAATGGAGACTCTGCCGGAATTTTCCGTAAATTTTGGACTTAGAAAATATTTTGAAAATGTTTTCCAAACTCTATTAATTTGGGTATAAAAAGATTCAATGGTTATAAATTGGTATATTTTATCTAAATCAATTAATTTTGTAAATCTATTTGTTTATAAATTTAATATTTTAAGTAAGATATACTGATTTCTCAATTCTTTCTTTTCCCCTTCTTTTTCCTTTTCAGGGAGAAAAGTTTTGAGTGGGGAGAATTTAACGATACGTAATTTTCGACAATTTAAATTTGTTAAAATAATAAGATTTTTGTAATACAATTTAGAAAGAAATAAAACTTTATAATTTATAATGAAGCGAAAGTTAGAAATGAATGTAGCATTGGTAATTAAAATTAATTATTGACAGTTGAAGTGAAATCCCAAGAATGAAATAGTGTAAATTGTGCACTGGGTCATAAAATAGAAAATAAGTAAATAAGAGTAAGAATATTGAATCGACCGATGGAATAATATATTGACTAATAGTAACTGAATGTAAATTTATGTAATAAGGTTTACGCAAGTTGAATAATAACTAATTAAGTGCAATACCTATTAATTGAAACAATTGTAGGGTTATAATTGACTGAAATTGGTGAATTGGGAAATAAATTCAAAAGTTATATCTATTGATGAAATAATACGTAATAAATTGTAATTTGATAGAATCAATGCTAGATAAGTAATTATAATAGCTGTTAGTTGATAATTAAGTATGAATGTGAGTAAATTTGGCAATAGTGATAATTATTAATTGTTTACCCATTCATTTAATTTATTGAATTAGATCTAAATCAATTGCAACATTTGTTGTTAATAATAGCTTATAAGTGAAATTAAACGTTAATGGTAATAATTAGTATAAGTTAACCATTTATTTAGTATATTAAATTTAAAACCGGCAATCAATTGAAATAAATCTAAATTAAAAGTTATGTTAGTATAAATTAAGGAAATAATTGGAAATAATGTCAATTTTATTTATAATATGACAATTAGTTGAATAAAAGGAATGGAAATAAAGTTTTATCAATATAGTGGAATTTAATTTATGATAATAGGATTAATTGCAATTAAATGAAATTAAATATTTAAATATTACATAAATGGAAATTTAAATGAAATCTGAGAATATAAATGTAAACAATCATGAGCCAATATTAACCCCATCCTTTTGATAATGATGAATTGAATAATAGAATGAAAAGTAAATTAAATAGAATTATTTGAAATTAAATTTATAATTTTGAATTTAAGGAAATTGAGGTTAACACTAAAATTGATAAATTAGTCAACTCTAAATTAACATCTAAATTTGTTTAAATCATTGTAAATGATTAAGAAATTAAAAATGATAAGATTTCTTGACCATAAAATTTAAATTGAAGAAGTGATTACTTAATTTAATATTAAATTATTTAATTAATGTAAAGTTAGTCATTTTGGTCACTAACTCGAATTTTGACGAAACCAGTTTCATCGGATCCATAACGGTGAATTATTGTAGGATTTCAAGTTTCGTAGCGATCGGGCTTGTTGTTTGATCGTACGAACGCGAAATGCCTAGAAATCAATTTAATTGAAATCAATTGAAATCAATTTAAGACAAACTGAATTTTTCATAACTTCTTCATATGACGCAATTAGGACTTGAAACCTGCTCCATTGCGTTTAAAATGTTTAAAAACATCTACTTTGATATCTAGGTTGACCTAATTTCGTTCCGGAGTCAGAACGGGCTTTTCGGGCCATTTTATCATTCAGCGTGTAAACCGATCGTGTCCATCTATTCTTTTTCAACTCTTCCTATATTTATTTCGTTATAAACTGTGACGACCCAAAATCGATGTTCGATAAACGACATCAAATTCGCATCACCGGGGCTTATAACAACATCAGATGAATATAAAACAGCGGTACAAAATGAATATCATACATGCATCACAGATACAACATCAACATAATTTCCATACTACATCAGAGTATATAATACATACACCACAATGCCAAATACAACATTATGATAATACAACAGTGATCATATATCCAAAACTCCTCAAATGAAAGAGGTGATAACGAACCTGCAAAAGCTAAACACCTGAAATCTCCAAAAGCTCCTAAGATATCTTCAAAGCAAAAGCTCCAAAATACTGCTTACTCCAAAATACGGAAAACCTGCTACTAGGCTGCCCGAGTAAAAATTATGGGCACCCAGAGTTTAGGAAAGAAAACAATAAACTCCAGGTCAGTCATGGAACTGGTATGAGTAAACAAAAACAATTGCTTTCAAAGAAACTAGATTTATAAAAGAATTTCGGTTTGTTTTTAAAAAAAAATGGAACTACCATAAGACCTCCCACCTCACACACAATGCAAACGCAGAATTGGAGAAGATTTCTTCTTATGATAGTCAAATATGCTTGGTACGGAGAAATTTCTTTGATATTATTAATAGTGCATAGTGTAGAAAACATTTCGAAAGTAGAATATTAATCTTAGCCAGCATAGGTACCATTATACTATGCCTACTATAGCTACCATATTAGATTGCAGGTTTTACAATTAAAACCTAACAGGGTTTCGTATTAGGAATTTAATTTCCAACAATGGTCAGGCTAAGGAACTTCCTGGGCCACATGGGTACGCCTCTGGAGGGACGACCCGAGAACCTAACCGGATCTCTGCCAATACAAGGCCAGGTTACCCCTAACTGGGTAACTACTGACAGGAGTATGCCATCCCTCGGTTGTAACCAACCTTTATCCGGGGCCCCACCAACAAATCACAAAGTAATATATATATATATATATATATATATCTGCGATATCAACATAAGTTAAGTATCTGGGCTCCATACCATGATACCACTTCTATCCAGAAGGAAATGCACATACCCTAAGGAGCGTGACCCCCAATAACCTTGCTGCATCTTTCCTGTTTCGACCATTCCGGGGTGTGAAGTTCGACGAAGTCTCATCCACAAAGCTACGCTTTTCACAAAGCCATGCTTCGATCAACAAATGATCAGTAGCACTCAGCATGCCACAATAACAAATTGGGAATATATTGCTGATAACCTTCAACTAAATAACCTCTGAGCTCGTACGTCTCAGAGAAGGGGTGTTAAGATAAGAGAATAAATTCTCTGCCATCAACAGAAATGTATTTGAAAGAAATCTGCATTATATCTCAATTTGTAATGTCAGACATACAATCCATACAAGTCTGTTCTGGGTTCGAACAGAACCGAAGGCACTTCCAAAGAAGTCCTTGAAATCCGGGCGTCCAAAATCCCGATCGGATTCCCCATCACATATGGAGAACTCTATACCGGAGCAACTCAGTGCAGAGTCATTCGATAGGTTATCCTATCGTTCTTGAAGACACCCGGTCTTCACCACCGGTCTTCAAATGCTTATCCATTTCGTCGTATCACTTATTCGGAATGGGATACATGACACAAAGGTCCTTTCACGGCTAAACTGAATAGTGAGAGTTAAATTTTTAAAACATGTGGATATAGCAATCACAAAGATTCATATTTAGGTTTCGATGTGGGTTTTGGATAATAAGCTGAAATCCGATTCCCTATCGCATTGAAGTTTCAAATGCCGTTTTACGGACAAACAAGGTTTTCACATCAATACAGAACAAACCACGATCACAGTACAGTACATGGCAATTTATATCACACAGTATCACAATCAGAACAGAAATATCAATATAGTGCACAACGATAGTTAATTATTTTTCAATGTGGTTTAAATAAATTTACCGACCAATTATTTGCAGTGATGTTTAAAATAAATGATTAATTTTGAATAAATAAATTAAATCTTAAATGACTCGATTTATTGTTTCAAAATTAGTTATTTAATTAACCGCTAATTTTCTTGATTAATCAACTTAAATTAATTTGAATAACAAATTCTCAATTACAATTAAATTTGAACACTTAATTGTTTATCAATCAATTTAATTTCAAATTGTATATCATCCTTAATTTCTTTTCAAAATCATTAATTAATAAAAATTATTCACCTTAATTATTATTCGAAAAATCTTCTTTATATCTTAAGAATCAATTTATTGTTGCATTTAAAAGTTCCAATGTAAATTAATTCAAATTTTATTTTAGATTTAATCATTTAAGTAAAGGGTTAATTAAAAAATTATATATATTATTAAATGATGCAAACTCATCGTAAGTTTTTCACTTAACATAATTGACATTGTTTACTTTGAAATACAAATTTTTTTTTTTACTTAACATTGAAATTATTCAAATCTTATTGGGCCTAACCCAAATTTTCAAAAACCCGAGTAAAATAGGGTTTCACTCGGGTCAAACCCGTGTCCTCCTCGTGACTTCCCCGAGCCTCTTCTCTTTCTCCCCGCGTCTCTTCCTTCTTCTTCCTTTTTCTCTTTTTTTTCTATCTAAGTTAAAACTTAATTACTAAAGGGCCAACACGTTCGAACACGAGAAAACCCGAAGCACTTCATGAATTTTTTCGAGTTCCAACTCGAGTTCCCAATTATCATACCCACTGATACTCAAAACACTGACACTAGACCGCCCTCGTGCGCGTGCACGCCACCGCGACAATGTTCTACGACCTACGGCGTTCCCAGCAAACCACAATACGACCTCTCACTCAAATTCGAAACACAGATCGACTTGAAAAACTCGACTTCAAATTTTTGTTCGTTCGAACGAACTGCAACACGAGCACGTCACCCTAAAATCGTCACGACCACCCTACGTTGACCACCTGACGCGATGACACTTCGGCCCTACCTCGACCATGCCCTCCTCTACCTTCACCCAAAAATTGCGTGATACTCGATCGTCTCTCGGAGCCGGAAACATGAATTTAAGGAGAGCAAAGAAACACGACCCCAAACCCTAAATTCGAATCGACCCAAAAATTTACGCATTAGAAAAATTCTTTAGCATTTTTCCTGGATTCGTGGATGATTGAACTCGCTATATAACAAATTTCAGCATTTATAATTGATTAAATCATCAGAAATTTGTAGAAATGCAAACTTTGTTTATATACGAACTGCCCTTTTTATATTAATCTAAAAGTTTTGATTTTTGTTTTAAAAATCGTGGATTGTAGTATAGATTCAATATATAATCTCGAATTAATATTTTTCAACAATTTATTTTTCATCAAATTTAGTTGAATACCTGTAAACAATATTACAGTGATGATAACTTATAAACATGGTTTAAACAACCTTTAAAAATCTAAATTTAAAGTTTATCATCTTGTTTGTTAAGAAATAAAGACTTAACAATGATTTAGATAAGGATAGTTTGTGTATTCGAACCAATATACAATCTATATCAAGTTTTCAGAGAAGGCAGAGCATACAAAATCAGATATAAACTGAAGAATATACAAACTATTTATAAATGGAGTTTTAAACTATTATAAATAAATTTAAACTTTTTTAAAGATTATGTTTACTCACCTTGTAAATAGGTTTGAACAGAGAGTAACCTTCTAGAGTTTGAAACAGAGAGTTGCTTTTGTTTTGCAAAACTGTTTTTGATATTCTTTTCTCTTCTTTTTTCTTTCTTTAGTAAATTGCCTTTAACTTGCATAAAAAGTGATGTTTGTTTTCCTTTTAATTTTCTGATCTTAGCGAAGTTGTTTGAACAAATGAACTTTGGTTTGTGGATGTATACATATAGGTGAAAGGTTATGTACAGGGTAAAAGAGATAAGCAAGTGCATGTTTGAGATATATAAAAGAAAGTGTACAGGGTGACATTACTTCCTTGTGTACAAAAACATGCTGAAGGTGATGGCATTAATTACCTTGGCTTGGTTTATATTATTTTCTTGTACTTAATCCTCATACTTGTGATAGTTACAATTTTCTTTTGCTTTGCATTACTGTAACTCGGCTGATGATATTATATTGTGTGCTAAAGGATATAGCATTTATTGCTTTGTACTTCATTTGCAAGCTTATATATGAAATTGAGTTGTACAGGGATATATATATATATATTTGCTGTTGTCTTATGCTTTGTTTATAGGCTGAGATGATTCTTGTTTCGGCTGAGATGATATTGCATTTATTAGCTTGTACAATAGATATTCACTTCACTTTGTAAAATAAAAGTGTTTTGTTTTAGTTATTGTTTTCATTTGTCTACATATTTGTTTATAGCAACTTACTTTATTTTTGTAAGACTAAGTCTTGTTTTATTTGGTTAACTTGTTTCTTATTTTACTTTGTTAAAAGAAAAGTTGTTTTAGCTATTAACATTTAATAACTATGTGCTTTTATCACAATATTTGTTTTAGTTCTATTAAAGGTTCTAACTAAAAACATTAAATTTGTTCATATTTTATTTTATTGTTGTAAACAATTTCTTGTTGATAAAAGTCGTTTTCTTTAATTATTATTATTATTATTATTTTTATTATTTATTTAAACTTAACTATCAATTATTTATTTAACACCATATAACTTTGTAATATTTTTATCAACAATATTTTATTTTTCTTAAAATTTCACAATTTAAATTTAAAAGTTCAAATAATTTACTAAATTTAATTTAACAAAATTCCGGGATGTTACAATATCCCCTCCTTAAGAAAATTTCGTCCTCGAAATTGAAAGAGAGAGAGAAAAGCAACAAAGAATATACGAATTCAGAAAAATAAAGAAATGACTTACAATTTAAGCCGAGATGTCTATTTTGCAATTGGGATATGATTTCTTCATATTATCTTCAGTCTCCCAAGTACAGTCCTTTTGATTGCCACTCCATTGAACTTTGACCAATTTCACAACTTTGTTTCACAATCGCTTTTCATCACGATCAATAATTTTTATCGGCTCTCTTTTAATTTCCAAGTTAGGAGTGATCTCTAGATCCTGCTGAGCAGCTTCTTCAATAATATCATCTGGATCGTGCACATACTTCCGAAGACTAGAAACGTGAAACACATCATGCACGCCAGACAACCAGTTGGGTGGCTGCACTCGATATGCTAGAGGACCAATCCTTTCCAGAATAGGAAAAGGACCAATATAACGCGGTGCTAAATTTTCAGTTTTCCCGAACCTCAATACACCCCGCATTGGAGACACTTTCAGAAATACAGAATCCCCAACTTGAAATTCCAAATCTCTTCTTCGACGGTCATAATAGTTCTTTTGATGGATTTGGGCAGTTAATAACTTCTTTCGAATAAAATCTACCTTCTCCGCGGCCTCTTTAATCATATCTGGTCCAAGGACGAGTCTATCACCTGATTCGATCCAACATGCAGGTGATCGACACGGACGGCCATATAAATCTTCGAAAGGAGCCATTTCTATACTGGCCTGATAGCTATTATTATATGAAAATTCAACCAGATGCAAATGGTCCTCCCAAGGACCACCAAAATCAAGAATGCAAGTACGCAAAAGATCTTCTAAAACTCGGTTAACCCTTTCAGTCTGCCCATCAGATTGTGGGTGATAAGCGGTACTGAAATTTAATTTCGTTCCCAAAGCGTCTTGGAATGCCTACCAAAATCTACTAGTGAAGATTGGGTCACGATCACTCACTATACTGCTGCGAATACCATGGAGACGAACAATTTCCTTTATATACATACCTGCCAAGCTTGCTGCAGTCCGAGTGGATTTCACTGGAAGTGAGCAGTTTTGGTTAGACGGTCCACTATAACCCAAATTGCTTCATTTCCTTTCTTGGTTCATGGCAATCCGTCGATGAAATCCATCAATACCTGATTTCATTTCCATTTCGATACTTCCAAAGGCTGAAGTAAACCGGCTACTTTCTTTTAGTCGCTTTTGACTTGTTGACAAGTAGCACATCGACTCACGTAAATGGATATGTCTCTTTTCATCGTCTTCCACCAGAAAGTTCTTTTAATATCTCGATACATTTTATTAACTCCTGGATGGATGCTGAGTTTTGATTTGTGACATTTATCTAAAATTTCACGCTTCAGATCAGGAATGTCCGGAACACATAACCTGCCTTTCAGCCTAATAACTCCACTATGATTGGTTTCAAAACTTGTATCTTCGCCTCGAAGAATTTTTCCATAAATACCTCGAAGAAATTTGTCTTCATTTTGCTTACTAGCGATTTTCTCAAGAAGAGTAGGAGTGATAACCAAATAAGCAAGAATAGCGTGTTTTCTACTCAAGGCATCTGCAACTACATTGGCCTTTCTCGGCGTATACAGAATATCTAGGTCACAAGATGCCAGAAATTCCAACCAACGTTGTTGTCGGAGATTCAGATCTTTCTGGGTAAAGAGATATTTCAAAGATTTATGGTCGGTGAATAATTCGAATTATTCACCTAAAAAAAGAGAGTTTATTAAGTATATTGTTCAAGTTAAGTTAATTTCTTAATTTTTTAAGAAAACTGAAAAGATTCTTACCCAGAAGATAGTGTCGCCAGATTTTTAAAGCGAAAACAACAGCCAAAAGCTCCAAATCGTGCGTCGGGTAGTTCTTCTCGTGCGGACGTAATTGTCTACTCGCGTAGGCAACTACCTTCCCATTCTGCATTAATACTGCACCTACCCCATCACCACATGCGTCAGTATAGACAGATAAGCCTTGGTTCCCGTTAATGATAGCGAGAACAGGAGTAGTAGTCAATCTCTTTTTCAGTTCCTGGAAAGCTACATCACATTTTGGAGTCCAAATAAATTTAGCATTCTTCATTGTTAGCTTAGTTAATGGGCTAGCCAACTTAGAAAAATCCTTTACAAACTTTCTATAATATCTTGCTAAACCCAAAAAACTTCGAACTTCTCTAGGAGTAGCGGGTTGCTTTCAGTCCATAATTGCAGAAATCTTGCTTGGATCAACAGAAATTCCTTCTTCATTAACAATATGACCGAGAAATCTGACTTCATTGACCCAGAAGTGACACTTAGAGAATTTAGCGAATAAGATATTCATCCTCAATATCTCCAAAACAATTCTGAGATGTTCAGCATACACCTCTTCAGTTTTGGAGTAAATCAAGATATCATCAATAAATTCAAGGACAAATTTGTTTAATACTTCTCGAAACACTCGGGTCATTAAATCTACGAAGTACGCGGGAGCGTTGGTTAGTCCGAAAGGCATAACTAACCATTCGTAGAACATGTCAGGACCCCTAAAGGCAGTTAAATGAACACAATCCTCGGCTATTCGCAGCTGATGGAATCCCTGAGCTAGATCCATCTTAGAAAAGAATCGAGCGCCATGAAGTTGATCGAACAAATCGTCAATCCTGGGTAAAGGAAATTTGTTTTTAAGAGTTTGTTTATTGAGATCGCGGTAATCAACACACAATCTCAAAGATCCGTTCGATTTAGCCACTAACACAACGGCTGTACCCCATTCAGAAACACTAGAGCGAATCAATCCTTTCTTTAGCAAATCTCGAGTTTGATCGACTAATTCAATTTTCCCCCTAGGTGCCATCCTACGACTTGCGTGAACAACAGGACGAGCATTCAGAATTAAGTCAATTCGGAATTCTATTTCTCTGCGTGGAGGTAAGGATTTTACTTCTTCAAATACGTCAGAAAATTCCCGAACAACAGGTATAGACTGCAAACTGGGTTCAGGATATCCCAAAGTATACATCAATCTATCTCTCTTTGGACTCGGATCCTCACAAGAGATTTCAATAAAATTTCCAAGGTTTGTTTTGACTAAAATTGTCCGATTATTACAATCCATTTAGCTTCGTATCTCGATAACCAATCCATCCCGAGTAAAATTTCAAATTCATTAAATTCGATGATATAAATGTTGATAGGAAATTGATAGCAAGCATATGAAATAGGAACTCTCTTACAATATAAACAAAGATTTGCGGGACCTCCAACCAGATTTTTCACGCAAGTAGGATCGCCAACAAATTTAGTTTTGAGTGCTAATTCGTTTACGGTTTGTTGAGAGATAAAGCTATGTGAAGCTCCCGTGTCAAATAAAACTCTAACAGTTCTATCATAAATAGTAAGGTTACCTTGCAGAACACCTTTTCCTTTATCTGCTTTCAAAGTGGAAGGGTCTTTCTTTATCGCATAAATATTTGCCACCTGTGCTTGCTTCATTACCTGGCAACCTTTAATAAAATGTCCAGGCTTGTAGCAATTATAACATTCTTTAGCTCTTTGATCATTCCTTGCAGGTTGTTCCTTTTTAACTTGCTTCTTCGGTTTTGTGCAGCTGTTTGAATAATGGCCCTTCTCTTGGCAATTGTAACAAGTGACATTCTCTACCGTGCTTCCCTGAATGCTCTTCTTTTTCTCGTTGCCCTTCCATGGTTTCTTGCCTCCAAATTTCCGCTTCTTCCAATTTTGATTGCCCGAATTTCCTTTCTCCACTGGGGCTTCTTGCATATCAAGTGTAGCATATCTGTACCCCATATCAACTAAATCTGAAAAAGATTCCTTAACGTGGCCCATCATTCTTTCGTGGAATTTCTTATTCATTCCGCGAATGAATCTTTCGTTCATCTTTAAAGGCGTATTCACCAATTCGAGACCAAAACGAGACAATTCATTAAATCTGTTCAGATACTCCTCGAATGATAAACTTCCCTGCTTCAGGTCCATAAATTCCTGGTACATTCTAGAAATTCCGGCTGATGGCAAATATCGCTTCTCAAACACTTCTTTGAATTTCTCCCAAGAAAAATCGTCTTCTGGCTTATCTACCGTGATTGTCTCCCACCAGGCTGAGGCTTCATCTTGAAGTTACCAAGAAGCTATTAGTCGCTTCTGATCGTCTTCCAATTCTAGCCCTCTGAAGATTTTCTCACATGACCTTATCCGGGCTTGAGCATCAACAATCGTCTCCTTGCGGGTAAACGGATTACCACCAAGCCTTTAGAAATTCTTATGTAAGTCGGCCAGATTCGGTTGTTGCTGAAATGCTGCTATTGCTGTTGGGGGATCTTGATCAGGTTCTATGGCATTTCCTTGACACCTAACTCTTCCCCTTCGTCTGCTCGTTCTTACTATCTGTAATTAGTAAGAAAATTGATTTAAATACACGAACGAAATATCTTAAGGAATATCAGCAGTAAAAAGAAATAGACTAAGAAAATTTAGAGTTTCAGTCTTGGTTATACTCATTCTAGGGTATCTTTCACCCTATCTCTAATGAGCCATCTGATGTGTTATACTCCATAGCTAAAATTCTTACTCAACCTTCAGCTCTGATACCACTTATGACGACCTGAACTCGATGCCCGACAAACGACATCAAATTCGCATCGCTGGAGCTTATAACAACATCAGATGAATATAAAATAGCGGAACAAAATGAATATCATACATGCATCACAAATACAACATCAACATAATATCCATACTACATCAGAATATATAATACATACACCACAACTCCAAATAAAACATCATGATAATACAACAATGATCATATATCCAAAAGTCCTCAAATGAAAGAGGTGATAACAAACTTCCAAAAGCTAAACACCTGAAATCTCCAAAAGATCCTAAGATATCTCCAAAGCAAAAGCTCCAAAATACTGCTTACTCCAAAATACAAAAAACTTGCTACTAGGCTGCCCGAGTAAAAATTATGGGCACCCAGAGTTTAGGAAAGAAAACAATAAACTCCAGGTCAGTCATGAGACTGGTATGAGTAAACAAAAATAATTGCTTTCAAAGAAACTAGATTTATAAAAGAATTTGGGTATTCTTTTTTTAAAAAAAATGGAACTACCATAAGACCTCCCACCACACACATAATGCAAACGTAGAATTGGAGGAGATTTCTTCTTATGATAGTCAAATGTGCTTGGTACGGAGAAATTTCTTTGATATTATTACTAGTGCATAGTGTAGAAAACATTTCGACAGTAGAATATTAATCTTAGCCAGCATAGGTACCATTATACTATGCCTACTATAGCTACCATATTAGATGGCATATTTTACAACTAAAACCGTACAGGGTTTCGTATTAGGAATTTGATTTCCAACAATGGTTAGGCTAAGGAACTTCCTGGGCCACATGGGTACGCCTCTGGAGGGACGACCCGAGAACCTAACCGGATCTCTACCAACACAAGGCCGGGTTACCCCTAACTGGGTAACTACTGACATGAGTATGCCATCCCCCGGTTGTAACCAACCTTTATCCGGGGCCCCAACAACAAATCACTAAGTAATATATATATATATATATATATATATATATATATATGTATGCGATAACAACATAAGTTAAGTATCTAGGCTCCATACCATGATACCACTTCTATCCAGAAGGAAATGCACATACCCTAAGGGGCGCTACACCCAATAACCTTGCTGCATCTTTCATATTTCGACCATTCCGAGGGGTGAAGTTCGACGAAGTCTCGTCCACAAAGAAATGCTTTTCACAAAGCCATGCTTCGATCAACAATGATCAGCAGCACTCAGCATGCCACATTACCAAATTGGAAATATACTGCTGATAACCTTCAACTACATAACCTCTGAGCTCGTACGTCTCAGAGAAGGGGTGTTAAGCTAAGGGAATAAATTCTCCACCACCAACAGAAATGTATTTGAAAGAAATCTGCTTTACATCTCAATTTATAATGTCAGACATACAATCCATACAAGTCTGTTCTGGGTTCGAACAGAACCGAAGGCACTTCCAAAGAAGTCCTTGAAATCCGAGCGTCCACAATCCCGATCGGATTCCCCATTACATATGGAGAACTCTATACCAGAGCAACTCAGTGCAGAGTCATTCGATAGGTTATCCTATCGTTCTCGAAGACACCCGGTCTTCACTACCGGTCTTCAAATGCTTATCCATTTCGTCATATCACTTATTCGGAATGGGATATATGACACAAAGGTCCTTTCCCAGCTAAACCGAATAGTGAGGGTTAAATTTTTAAAACATGTGGATATAGCAATCACAAAGATTCATATTTAGGTTTCGATGTGGGTTTCAGATAACAAGCTGAAATTCGATTCCCTGTCGCATTAAAGTTTCAAATGCCGTTTTACGGACAAACAAGGTTTTCACATCAATACAGAACAAACCACGATCATAGTACAGTACTTGGCAATTTATATCACACAGTATCACAATCAAAACAGAAATATCAATATAGTGCATAACGATAGTTAATTATTTTCCAATGTGGTTTAAATAAATTTACCGCCTAATTATTTGTAGTGATGTTTAAAATAAATGATTAATTGTGAATAAATAAATTAAATCTTAAATGACTCGATTTATTGTTTCAAAATTAGTTATTTAATTAACCGCTAATTTTCTTGATTAATCAACTTAAATTAATTTGAATAACAAATTCTCAATTACAATTAAATTTGAACACTTAATTGTTTATCAATCAATTTAATTTCAAATTGTATGTCATCCATAATTTGTTTTCAAAATCATTAATTAATAAAAATTATTCACCTTAATTATTATTTGAAAAATCTTCTTTATATCTTAAGAATCAATTTATTGTTGCATTTAAAAGTTCCAATGTAAATTAATTCAATTCTTTTTTTTAGATTTAATCATTTAAATAAAGGGTAAATTAAAAAAAAATATTATTAAATGATGCAAACTCATCGTAAGTTTTTCACTTAACATAATCGACATTGTTTACTTTGAAATACAAAAAATAAAAAATTTACTTAACATTGAAATTATTCAAATCTTATTGGGCCTAACCCAAATTTTCAAAAACCCGAGTAAAATAGGGTTTCACTCGAGTCAAACCCGTGTCCTTCTCGTCACTTCCTCGAGCCTCTTTTCTTTCTCCCCGCGTCTGTTCCTTCTTCTTCCTTTTTCTCTTTTTTTCTATCTAAGTTAAGACTTAATTACTAAAGGGCCAACACCTTCGAACGCGAGAAAACTCGAAGCACTTCACGAATTTTTTCGAATTCCAACTCGAGTTCCCAATTATCATACCCACTGATACTCAAAACACTGACACGAGACCGCCCTCGTGCACGTGCACGCCACCATGCCAACGTTCTGGCGACCCACGGCGCTCCCAGCAAAAAACAATACGACCTCTCACTCAAATTCGAAACCCAGATCGACTTGAAAAACTCGACTTCAAATTTTTGTTCGTTCGAACGAACTGCAACACGAGCACGTCACCCCAAAATCGTCACGACCACCCTACGTTGACCACCTGACGCGATGACACTCTGGCCCTACCTCGACCATGCCCTCCTCTACCTACACCCAAAATTGCGTGATACTCGATCGTCTCTCGGAGCCGGAAACATGAATTTAAACAGAGCACAGAAAACACGACACCAAACCCTAAATTCGAATCGACCCAAAAATTTACGCATTAGAAAAATTATTTAGCATTTTTTTGGGATTCGTGGATGATTGAACTCGCTATATAACAAATTTCAGCATTTATAATTGATTAAATCATCAGAAATTTGTAGAAATGCAAACTTTGTTTATATACGAACTGCCCTTTTTATATTAATCTAAAAATCTTGATTTTTGTTGTAAAAATCGTGGATTGTAGTATAGATTCAATATATAATCTCGAATTAATATTTTTCAACAATTTATTTTTCATCAAATTTAGTTGAATACCTGTAAACAATATTACAATGATGATAACTTATAAACATGGTTTAAACCAACCTTTAAAAATCTAAATTTGAAGTTTATCATCTTGTTTGTTGAGAAATCAAAACTTAACAATGATTTAAATAAGGATAGTTTGAGTATTCGAACCAATATACAATCTATATCAAATTTTTAGAGAAGGTAGAGCATACAAAATCATATATAAACTGAAGCATATACAAACTGTTTATAAATGAAGTTTTAAACTGTTTTAAATAAATTTAAACTTTTTAAAGATTATGCTTACTCACCTTGTAAATAAATTTGAATAGAGAATAACCTCCTGGAGTTTGAAACAGAGAGTTGTTTTTTTTAGCAAAACTGTTTTTGATCTTCTTTTCTTTTTCTTTTTTCTTTCTTCAGTAAATTGCCTTTAACTTGAATAAAAAGTGATGTTTGTTTTCCTTTTAATTTTCTGATCTTAGCTAAGTTGTTTGAACAAATGAACTTGGGTTTGTGGATGTATACATATAGGTGAAAGGTTGTGTACAGGGTAAAAGAGGTAAGCAAGTACATGTTTGAGATATATAAAAGAAAGTGTACAGGGTGACATTACCTCCTTGTGTACAAAAACATGCTGATTGTGCTGGCATTAATTACCTTGGCTTAGTTTATATTATTTTCTTGTACTTAATCCTCATACTTGTGATATTTACATTTTTCTTTTGCTTTTCATTACTGTAACTCGGCTGATGATATTATATTGTGTGCTAAAGGATATAACATTTATTGCTTTGTACTTCATTTGCAAGATGATATATGAAATTGAGTTGTATAGGGATATACATATTTGCTGTTGTCTTATGCTTTGTTTATAGGCTGAGATGATCCTTGTTTTGGCTGAGATGATATTGTATTTATTATCTTGTACAATAGATATTCACTTTACTTTGTAAAATAAAAGTGTTTTGTTTTAGTTATTGTTTTCTTTTGTCTACATATTTGTTTACAGCAACTTACTTTATTTTTGTAAGACTAAGTCTTATTTTGTTTGGTTAACTTGTTTCTTATTTTAGTTTGTTAAAAGAAAAGTTGTTTTAGCTATTAACATTTAATAACTATGTACTTTTATCATAATATTTGTTTTAGTTCTATTAAAGGTTTTAACTAAAAACATTAAATTTGTTCATATTTTATTTTATTGTTGTAAACAATTTCTTGTTGATAAGTGTTGTTTTCTTTAATTATTATTATTATTATTTTTATTATTTATTTAAATTTAACTATCAATTATTTATTTAACACCATATAACTTTGTAATATTCATATCAACAATATTTTATTCTTCTTAAAATTTCACAATTTAAATTTAAAAGTTCAAATAATTTACTAAATTTAATTTAACAAAATTCTGAAATGTTACATAAACCCTAGCCTATTTCTTATGTCATTATTCTGTACGTGCAGTTCCTCCTCACCTCCTCATTTCAATGGCAGACAAATCGAAACCAAATTCCAATTCAAATTTCAACTTCAAAAATCAAATCTCCACATACCATATCAAATTATATATGGATTTAAAGCTCTCGACGAGCACAATCTAAATCTATAATTCGTTTGTCGATTTGGATTGTGGTTCGACCGAAATTCAGGCTTTTATTTTCGGTCGTTTGTTTCTCCTTGATCGACCTTGTCGGATCATCAGATTGATGGTACCGTAGTGTGGAGAGTCGTGAGGGGATCATATCAGCATAGGTTAGGCGGGGAGTTGACGGCTAGATCGTCGGATTTAAATGGATTAGGGTTGAATGAATGCGACGGTCGATGGTGTTTGGGGTGATCGGTCCTAGGCGGTTGTGAACGGGGTGGCGAGGCGAGTCCGACTGGGTTGGTCGCGTGGTCGATGGCGGCCGGAGGTGGCGAGTATTGGTGGTCAACGATCGGTCAAAGGGAGGGCAAGCGGTTGTGTTTTTCTCGCGTGCGTTCTTTGTCGTGCAGGGTTCGAATGGCCGGGAGAAGAGAGGTAGTTACTTGGCCTTGGTGAATGTTTTGTTCTTTTTTTCCTTTTCTGTTATTTAATTTAAATTATATTTTAAACGTTCTAACTCACATAACTTTCACATTTGAGGTCGAAATTACGCGCCAGGTTTTGCTTGGGATTATATCAAAATTCCAAACATTTTGACGCTGGTTTGGACGTATTCTGTAACGACCCAGAATTTCTATTAATTAAAATTTGAATATTTAATTAATTTTAATTATTACTAAGTGGAACTTATAAGTCGAATAATTTATTTTCGAATAATTGGATTTAATCGACTAATTAAATTGATAATTTAATAGTTGAAATTACAGAAGTAATTGAAAATTGGGTTAAATATGATTAAAAATGATTTGTAAAATTTTATTTAATCATGTTGGAGTTAGAGTGATGCTATAGAACTTTTAAAATTGAATTTGGAGTTAATTTGTGAAAATTGAATATTTTAATATTTAATCATCGATTGAAAAATAGTCATTTTCGAACAATCTCAGAATTGGACGAAACTAGTTCCACTGGATCCGTAATAGTTTGTTATTATCCGATTTCAATTTTCGTAGCAATCGGAGTTTTCATTTGACCGTGGCAGCTCGAAACACATCGAAATTGTTTTAATATTAATTTGGCGAGTTAAAATAGTCATTTTTCAAACAGTCTCGGATTTCGACGAAACTAGTTTCATCGGATCCGTAAAGTGATATTATTGTATGGTTTCAAATTTCAAGTCAATCGGATTTACCGTTTGTCCGGGGCAAGCTAAAACGCCTAGAAATTTAATTTATCAATTTAATTTAAAATCGATCGTTTATTTCCGTAACTCGCACATACGATCGAATTAGCTTCCGAAACCTGTTCCATTATGTCCGGAATGCGGGGTAAACCCTAGAAACGCTGGTCACCGCGTGAGATTCGGAGTTCGGAAAATCGGATGAATAGTAAATTGAAAATATTTTCTATAAAAGCACCCTCCTCTTTACAAAAATTCCATAACCCTAATTTTTATACTCAGCCGCCAGTTTCGTTTTGATGGCCGGAATTTAACAATCTTTTCTCCTCCAAATCTCTTAATCCATCAATAATTGGGGAAAACTTTCAACTACAAAGATGTCGGGCTCGTCGAGACGAAGGCATCCAACGGTTAAGATCGACTATCGTCGACCGTGGTTGGAGGTTTTGTGCCACATTCGCCTACCGTTTATGCGCCCTTTTCGATGCGTGGGGACCACCGAGCTCGGCGCGGCTTAGGGCAGTGACGTAGCGTGTGATGGCGAACGTATTGGTATGCGTTGATCGACTTCCGGTCGACCGAGGGGGAGCGACGTTCGAATTTTTGAACGTGAAGATGGGTCTTTGCGCGCGTGTTACGACCTGGAGGAGGAATGGAGAAGCGATTCATGGCCTGGATCTAAGGCCACTAAATCAACGGCGAATGAAGGATGTAGGGTTTTAAATTGAAAAATAATTTGTAATTTTATTATTTTATAATTCGTTCAAAGTTTAAAATGCAATAACTCTTTCATACGAGGTCCGTTTTGGACGAAACGAATTGCATTGCGTTCGTATGGACGAACACTACGTTATTGAGCTGGATTGGAATCGATTGGAGTCAATGAAAATTTTGGATAAAATTAAACGCACGTTTAATTTTATTCGAAATAAAACGCTGAATAGAACTGAAATCAAGGTGAGAACTTCTCACTCAATCGAATCGGTTTCAATTTTAATTTTAAATAATTAGATTTAAAATTCTTGAATGTATGTTTGAATGATGATTGTTATCTATTGATTGTTAAAATAGACATTATCAGCCGTTAGTAAGCGGAGGTTATTTATTAAAAACATATACCGCAAATATTTCACAGTACAGTGAAATTGGTATTATTTATGTACTTGGAGTTGATTTCCCGCATTACATAGCGGATGAGACCCTATTGCGCCGTCTATTAAGCGGATAATATTTTTATGAATCCCATATACCGCGATATTCCGTATTGGAACGAAATTGGTATTGTGCTAACATCTTTGGATGCATGGAAACAGGTTGGAGGGATCCAACTGGATTCCTCAATTATATTGATTTATTTACAGATATTGTGATATTTGTTGATTATCATATTGATATATGATGTTTGGTTTGTCGTGATTGACTATTTGGTGCTATTGCATCATCGGATCCATTTTTAAAGTTTAAAAATAACGATTTTGATTTTAAAAGGATTTTTGAAATGATTTTTCAAAGTATACGTTTTATTAAAATTTTGAATTGATTCATTTTAAATAATTAAAACGTTATAAATTTTTATGTTATAAAAATTAAGATTTTTGTGGAATATAACCAAAAGGTGATTTTTAAAATAAATAGATTTATAAAATAGTTTAAATTTGGATTTTTGAATTATTATAAAGAATGTATATAAAAGATTTTTAAAATTGATATTTATAAATTAAAAATATTGGAATTATAAAACGAGTTTATTAAGTATTAAAAAGAAGTATAAAGGGATTTCATTGAAAATTATAAGATTTAAAATTTGTGAAGTTTCAAAGGAATGATTTTTGTAAATAAATGAATTATAAGTATTCAACTTATAATATGGACTTTTGATATATAATTGAGTTATATAAATTGAATTGGATAATAAAGGAGATTTATAAATCGAAGTTTATAAATAGAAATGGAATTTATAGACATTGTTTATAAATTAGAAATCAATGGAATTTGATAAACTGAATGTAGAAATTTATTAAAAGAAGTATATTCGTGATTTTGGATAGCGAACTATTCTTTATAGAAAATGTGTAGAAAACATTGAATTTGGTTAGTGAAGTATATTCACGATTTTGGGCAGTGAATATATTATTAAATAAAATGGTTATTTTTGGGAAAGCTATATTATAAAATGAAGTTAATTATTTTAAAAAGATTTTTTAAAACGTATTATGAATCGAATACATAGATTTCAACATTCATTGTTGAAATAGACGTTTCGAGAAATAAGGAAATGGTGAACTATAACACTGTTGTTATAGTAAATGATTTCCGAAAGGAAATGTTTTGTATAGTGTTGGGATTTATATATCTATTTTAATTTCGAATCCCCATACTAGTGATTTTGGGTCGTCGTAACGATGTTTTACGCAACATTCGTTTTGGCCCAAATAAATGTGTTTAAGCGAATGTTTTCCTTAAAGAATGAAATCTATACTTAATTGTGAAATAAGTATATTGAATATTTTCCAAGTGTTGAAAATAAATGGATTTGTGAATTACTTATTATTAAATAAGTATGGAAATGTTTTCCAATAGGAAGTGAATATTTTGAGATTTTATCTTTTAAAGATAAATTGAAAATGAATATTAGAAATCGATTTGAAAATCATATATTTATAGATATTTTGGAAGTGTAAATTCACTATGGAATTTATAAAAGAAAGAGGAATTTGTTAAAAAATAAACGTTGATTTATTTTTGAATTATGGGAATAAATTTACGGGTTTGGAACGTAAATATAAAGTAAATCGGTAAGGATTTATTTAATTGGTTTAAATGAACCATTTTGAAATGAAAGTATTTCCGCGTAAGGAAAATGATTGAAATTTATTTTCAAAAGTGGTAAAGGTGAAAAGTTATTTGAAAATTTGTTTTCAAAAGGTTGAAGTGTGGAAATTATATATCTAGTAAAGATATTTTGGAAAGTAAATAATTTGGGAAATTATTTGGAATTTAGTGATGTTGAACACGCTTATTGATAGTTAAATAATCCGACTATCAACATTTACCTTTAAATAGGTATTTGTTGTGATTGCTTGAATTTGAATGCCATGCTTATTTTTGAATAAGCGCTCACTATTCGGGTTAGCCGGGAAAGGACCTTGGGGTCGTATAACCTATAACAACCCGCATATTTATCGGTTGTATATTTAAATATTTTATTTAAATATAACATCAATTGTCGGATCATAGTCTGAAAAGTTAGTTTCTACAAACGGTCGAATTGGGTCTCAAGACCACTTCCATTGAGTTCAAAACGTCGTTTGCGATCTTTTTGAGTATAAGCTTCGATATATTTGGAGTAAGTCGAATTTTGCTATTTGCTAAGTGGGCTTTTGGGTTTGGGTTTCACCCAAACTGTTCTATAAACCAACTCAGCCCTTCTCTCCTTCCATTCACTTATTCATTTCATAAAAACTTAAGCTAAAAACTGATAATGGAGGAAAAGAAAGGAAATTAGAAACTCCTAGCCCTAGATCCTCTTGCAAATCCAAATTCTTGCTCCAAAATCAAAGAGAAGCCATTGGTAAGCTCTTCTTCATCTTCTCCAACTCTTCTCCCCTTCAATTTCAGAAAGTTTTCCTAAACCTAACTTAGGAAAATACTTGTTTGTTCTTAGATTGAAGCTTGTTGGGTTGAAGTAGTGATTAGTTGGTTTTCTCCTTGTGACTTAGCTCCTCCATCTTCTTTGGTTATGAGATAAAAGGTGAGTTTTGAACTCACATCTTCTTCTTTTGATATCATTGATGTTAGGCATGAATTTCTAACAATTGTTCATATGTTCTTTTGCTTTTGATTTGGGTTGATTCGGTGAAATTGCCAAATTATGATTTTTGAAGCCAAATCTATGAAAAATCTTATATGGTTGATGTTTTTGTTGTTCGGAGTGTTTGGGTGTGTCGTTAAGGTTGGGTAGTCGTTTGACGTAAGCCCATAATCAACACGCATCCGATTGCTTTCGATTTGTTTAGCCATAGTTGGCCTAGGTTCAGGAAATGCCTGAACATTGAGTTTCAGACGTCTGAAACCCTTATTTCAGACGTCTGAATATTGTTCTGGGGAACATTTTCATCCCCAGATTCAGACGTCTGAATTTATATTTCCAGACGTCTGAATTGGCTAAAATTCGACCAGAAAGGAAATAGGCAAAATATTGCCTGTTTCAGACGTCTGGATGGTTCGATTCAGACGTCTGAATTCTGTTTTGGAAAACAAATTGATTTCCAGATTCAGACGTCTGAATCCCTTCTTTCAGACGTCTGAACCTGCTGTTTTTGGCCAATTTGCCTTGTTCGTTTAATTTTCCAAATTTGATCGATGTATACTGATTCCAATTAGTTGTTTATGCATATTTGACCTTGATAATTCCTTTTTGAATTCATTCACGGATTTTTATAAATAAATTCTTCATATCGTATTAAAAGTTCGTTCTCCAATTTATAAACCCTATTTAAAACACACGCACAATTTCGCACTTCGAGCGAAGTGGAAGGGTGATTAAATGGTTGGGCAAAACACGGACCATGAATCTGTGCGTTTATCCTTCTGATTAATCCCCGACCTATTCAATTGATCGTTTTGACCTTCGGGTTTGGTTTACTGATGATATGAGGTGAATTTTGTACTGCTTTGAGTGTGAAATTAACTAACGGGTAGTAAACCGTTTAGTGCGAACGGGTGGTTATGGGACTCATGTTACCACTTTTCGGATTCCTTTCTGGGAGTTTGTGACACATGCTGCCTTTGGGATAGTGTCTTCGGACTGTCTCCTCTGGCTTGTTGCCTTTAATATCGCTTTTGGAGTTGGTCCTTTGCACCGACTCTGGAGATATTGGAGTGGTTCTTCTTCACCACCGCTCAAGAGATATTGGAGTGGTTTCTTCACCACCGCTCAAGAGATATTGGAGTGGTTTCTTCACCACCGCTCTATAGATATTGGAGTGGTTTCTTCACCACCGCTCTAGAGATAGTGGAGTGGTTTCTTCACCACCGCTCAAGAGATATTGGAGTGGTTTCTTCATCACCGCTCATGATGTTTCATTGATATTATATTCCCTTGGTATCGTCCTTCGGTGTTGGTCTTTTTGAGCCGCATGATGAGTAGCGTTTACCTTGTGGAACTTGTATACCTTATTAGTATTTGTTATTTGTCTTATGGTTTATTTCGGGATATTCTTATCCTTTGTTTCTATATGTTGCCGATGATATGAGGCTTGTTATCATATGATTCATCTTTTGTTAGATGATTGTGTTATCTCTTTTAGAGATATTTGCTATACCTTGTAACCTTGCAGGTTTATTGTTGTTCAGTTTATCTAACTGATTTGTTTAGCTAGACTGACCCGTGTATTAATTACTCGGGTCAGACCGAGATCTTTCAGGTTAGGTGCCTTTGGACTTAGCCTATGTTGCTTCCGCATGGACTACTCCGCTAGCTTCTTTTTGTCATAGCTTTTTGTGTAGTCCTATTTTGTTGTAACTCTGATATGTATTCTTGCGAACTCGTTTGTATATTGTGGTTTGCTATACCACTTGACATGTATTATTTTGTATACTCTGTTGCGTATCAATATATGTGTATATGATGATCAACTGTTCTGTGACGTATATTACATTTGAGTTGTTATATTCTGTTCTGATAGATCCTCTAGCCACCTATGGTTTTGTTTTAAGTATTCATTGGATATGTCGATCTGATGGGTAAAGCAATTGTCGATGTATTCAATAGATAATTAAAGCAAGGATATAGATGGTCGCTCCTAAACAGCCTTATTCTCCGTGTTAGCAGACGGTATTATCTATTAATACTCTTTGCTAGCGTGGGTATAGAGGTGGGGCGTCACAGCTTGGTATCAGAGCAAGTTCAGAGCAAAATATGATAAACACAGAATAGATACACATATTATGGTACATCAAAGTGTACAAGTGATACAAATCTTTGAATCATTGTGTCTCTTTATTCCATCAAGGTTAGATAGAGTTTGGGAATACGTCTAGGAATGCATTTTATTCCGTAGTATTCCATCTTGAATCATCTACCTTGTGAATAATCTTGTTCTTATCTTACCTTCAGCGTATGGCTGGAAGAGGCAGGGGACGACGTTCGGGTGTTGGGCAATCCAGTGGCTCACATCCGGATGGTGTTTATATGTCTGCCGATCAGTTTATGGAATTGTTTAGGAGCATTCAGCCTCCAGCTCCTACTCGTGTATTCCCACCTCGCAAGTCCACCTTTGCACGCCTGTGCAGTGGTTTTGTTCATCTTGGAGGAAAGCCGTTTAAGGGCTCCGAGTCTGTTCTTGAAGTCCAAGCTTGGGTTCGTACGTGCGAGCGTATCTTCTCTAGAATGGATATTTCTGACCATGATAGAGTTCTTGTAACTTCTAGCTTATTGCAAGAGCGTGCCCTTGATTGGTACGAGCTTCTTGTAGCCGAAATTGATGAGTCTGCTCTTTCTTGGACTCGGTTTCGGGAACGATTCGAACTCAAGTTCGTTCCTGAATCTGAGAAAGCTTTGTTGGCCAGGCGCTTCCTTGAGTTGAAGCAAGAGAAATCTTCTGTTTCTGAGTATGTTGCATCATTCGAGGCTTTATCTAAGTATGGTCTCGAATTCATTAGCACTTCTTATAAGAAGAATCTGAAGTTTGTCTCTGGTCTTAAGAAATATCTTAAGAAGTCTTTGTTGCTCCAGCTTAAGCTTTCTTTTGAGGAGTTGGTAGATTCTGCACTTCATCTTGAAACCGTCGAGAAGGAATGTGATAGTGGTAATGAGGTTGAGGTTCGTAAGAACCCCAACAAAAAGTAGTCTCCCTTGGATGAGCGGGAATTTTTCCCTTCCAAGAAGAAAAAGCCCGTTGAATCTGATTCTCAGTCTCAGCCTGCTGGAACGCCTTCCATTCGGAAGTGTTTCAATTGTGGTTCTCCTGATCATATAATTCGAGCTTGTCCTAAGCCTCTCTTCTGCCGCTATTGCAAGAAGGAAGCTCATCGTAGTTCCACTTGTCCCATTGCGCCGAATAATTCACCATCTGGCAAGTTAAATGTAACAGGTGCTTCTGGAGGCCCTTCTCGGGGATAAGGTATGTCTCCATCTATTTTGGAAAGTTTCTATTTTTTTTTCTTTGTGATTTCGATTCCAATTTGAAGGCATCATTTTATTCTTTAAGCCCTCATGATGAGGAGAGTGTTGATTCTCTCATTCTTGTAGTTTGAGAATTTTCTGGTATTTTTAGTCTTGTCTTAGGATTATCACCTAAGCAATTCTTTGAGTGGTATTAAGGTCTTTTCAGCTCAACCTTGCCACTGGTTTTGATTTGGCTATGAGTTGCGGAGGTTAGCACTCCACTTACCGCATTCTGCACTTGTTGTGATTCTTATGAATGATTTATTATGTCATTCAGTTTGTCTAGCTCATTTCATCCATTTTATGAATCGAGTATTCTGCGAATATCTCGATGACTCCATTCTCATGTTTATTGATTTTGGGTGAAATTCGCAATCTAAAAAAAAAAAGAAATTTTTTTTTGCAAATCTTTTTCATAAGATTTATTTGTAAGTATAACTGGATTTTTGTTCTTAAAACAAATAAAAAGAATTTTTTTAAAAGATTTAGAAACATGTTTATCATATGGAAGATTGTTTTGTGATTGTATTGCCCATTGAGTGCTTTAAGAATTCTGGTCGATGTGCTTGATCAACGTTATCGATAGGAATCTCCTAAACACTTTGATGAGACAATCAGACATAGTAAATTGACTTGAAATAAAGAAATTTTTCCAGAAAGATGATTTCATGAAGGTAAATGAAATTTTGAAGCTTTAGCTCTTCGGTAAAGTATATTATTTGAAAAAAAAACTATTTTTGGATACCCTTATTCTTGGGATTCCCGAAGGGAACCAAGACTTTATCTTTTGTTCCAAAGCTAATCGTATTGGTTTGGATGTCGTTCCCTTGCAAAAGAGAACGCACTATCACTTATGTTTCTAAACTATTAAAGCTTACCGAGACTAGATATGCCACCTATGATCTAGTGCTCGCAACTGTTGTTTTCGCTTTTTGTAATTGACACATTACTTTTGGGTGAGGGATTTTTGCTCTCCTTACCAATCATAATTTTGAAATGTTTATTATCTCATAGGGAACTTAATGTTGGTTCGAGTTCCTAGCATCTTATGATCTTGATATTTTAATTCCCGTAAGAAGGATCGTGTTGCCAATGCATTTAGTTGTAAGCAACAAGTGATGGTTTCTTTGTTGATGTCCGAATGGAATGATCTTTTTACCAAGTTCATCGGACGTTTTGTTGTATTTCATTTTGTTGAGCTTCGGATCATTTGACGTATTGTTTTTACCACGTCGGTGTCCCAAATTATTTTGAGCATAGGAATCCATAGAATTCTCTGAGCAAGCAAGTTCGAACTTATCCTTTCGTGCACTTTATGGTGAACTTCTTATTCTGTTATTCTTTTGTGTTGATATGTTTGTGGTTGTTACTTCTTATTTCTTCTTAAGAATTGCGAGGACGCAATTTCTTTAAGGAGGGGAGTCTGTAACAACCCGCATATTTATCGGTTGTACATTTAAATATTTTATTTAAATATAACATCAATTGTCGGATCATAGTCCGAAAAGTTAGTTTCTGCAAACGGTCGAATTGGGTCTCAAGACCACTTCCATTGAGTTCAAAACGTCGTTTGCGATCTTTTTGAGTATAAGCTTCGATATATTTGGAGTAAGTCGAATTTTGCTATTTGCTAAGTGGGCTTTTGGGTTTGGGTTTCACCCAAACTGTTCTATAAACCAACTCAGCCCTTCTCTCCTTCCATTCACTTATTCATTTCATAAAAACTTAAGCTAAAAACTGATAATGGGGGAAAAGAAAGGAAACTAGAAACTCCTAGCCCTAGATCCTCTTGCAAATCCAAATTCTTGCTCCAAAATCAAAGAGAAGCCATTGGTAAGCTCTTCTTCATCTTCTCCAACTCTTCACCCCTTCAATTTCAGAAAGTTTTCCTAAACCTAACTTAGGAAAATACTTGTTTGTTCTTAGATTGAAGCTTGTTGGGTTGAAGTAGTGATTAGTTGGTTTTCTCCTTGTGACTTAGCTCCTCCATCTTCTTTGGTTGTGAGATAAAAGGTGAGTTTTGAACTCACATCTACTTCTTTTGATATTATTGAATCCTAACAATTGTTCATATGTTCTTTTGCTTTTGTTTTGGGTTGATTCGGTGAAATTGCCAAATTATGATTTTTGAAGCCAAATCTATGAAAAATCTTATATGGTTGATGTTTTTGTTGTTCGGAGTGTTTGGGTGTGTCGTTAAGGTTGGGTAGTCATTTGACGCAAGCCCATAATCAACACGCATCCGATTGCTTTCGATTTGTTTAGCCATAGTTGGCCTAGGTTCAGGAAATGCCTGAACATTGAGTTTCAGACGTCTGAAACCATTGTTTCAGACGTCTGAATATTGTTCTCGTGAACATTTTCATCCCCAGATTCAGACGTCTGAATTTATATTTCCAGACGTCTGAATTGGCTAAAATTCGACCAGAAAGGAAATAGGCAAAATATTGCCTGTTTCAGACGTCTGGATGGTTGGATTCAGACGTCTGAATTCTGTTTTGGAAAACAAATTGATTTCCAGATTCAGACGTCTGAATCCCTTCTTTCAGACGTCTGAACCTGCTGTTTTTGGCCAATTTGCCTTGTTCGTTTAATTTTCCAAATTTGATCGATGTATACTGATTCCAATTAGTTGTTTATGCATATTTGACCTTGATAATTCCTTTTCGAATTTATTCACGGATTTTTATAAATAAATTCTTCATATCGTATTAAAAGTTCGTTCTCCAATTTATAAACCCTATTTAAAACACACGCACAATTTCGCACTTCGAGCGAAGTGGAAGGGTGATTAAATGGTTGGGCAAAACATGGACCATGAATCTGTGTGTTTATCCTTCTGATTAATCCTCGACCTATTCAATTGACCGTTTTGACCTTCGGGTTTGGTTTACTGATGATATGAGGTGAATTTTGTACTGCTTTGAGTGTGAAATTAACTAACGGGTAGTAAACCGTTTAGTGCGAACGGGTGGTTATGGGACTCATGTTACCACTTTTCGGATTCCTTTCTGGGAGTTTGTGACACATGCTGCCTTTGGGATAGTGTCTTCGGACTGTCTCCTCTGGCTTGTTGCCTTTAATATCGCTTTTGGAGTTGGTCCTTTGCCCCGACTCGAGAGATATTGGAGTGGTTCTTCTTCACCACCGCTCAAGAGATATTGGAGTGGTTTCTTCACCACCGCTCAAGAGATATTGGAGTGGTTTCTTCACCACCGCTCTAGAGATAGTGGAGTGGTTTCTTCACCACCGCTCAAGAGATATTGGAGTGGTTTCTTCACCACCGCTCATGATGTTTCATTGATATTATATTCCCTTGGTATCGTCCTTCGGTGTTGGTCTTTTTGAGCCGCATGATGAGTAGCGTTTACCTTGTGGAACTTGTATACCTTATTGGTATTTGTTATTTGCCTTATGGTTTATTTCGGGATATTCTTATCCTTTGTTTCTATATGTTGCCGATGATATGAGGCTTGTTATCATATGATTCATCTTTTGTTAGATGATTGTGTTATCTCTTTTAGAGATATTTGCTATACCTTGTAACCTTGCAGGTTTATTGTTGTTCAGTTTATCTAACTGATTTGTTTAGCTAGACTGACCCGTGTATTAATTACTCGGGTCAAACCGAGATCTTTCAGGTTAGGTGCCTTTGGGCTTAGCCTATGTTGCTTCCGCATTGACTACTCCGCTAGCTTCTTTTTGTCGTAGCTTTTTGTGTAGTCCTATTTTGTTGTAACTCTGATATGTATTCTTGCGAACTCGTTTGTATATTGTGGTTTGCTATACCACTTGACATGTATTATTTTGTATACTCTGTTGCGTATCAATATATGTGTATATGATGATCAACTGTTCTGTGACGTATATTACATTTGAGTTGTTATATTCTGTTCTGATAGATCCTCTAGCCACCTATGGTTTTGTTTTAAGTATTCATTGGATATGTCGATCTGATAGGTAAAGCAATTGTCGATGTATTCAATAGATAATTAAAGCAAGGCTATAGATGGTAGCTCCTAAACAGCCTTATTCTCCGTGTTAGCAGACGGTATTATCTATTAATACTCTTTGCTAGCGTGGGTATAGAGGTGGGGCGTCACATAACCCATTCTGAATATGTGATACGTCGTTATGAATTGCATTTGATGACCGGTGTTGAAGACCGGATATTTGTGAAAACGGAAGGATTACCGTCGAATGTTTCTGCATCGGCTGATCTCTGATATAGAAATTTATTACCCTTTGTGATGGGAAGTCCGGTCGTGATTAGTGAATATCCGGATTGCAAGGACTTCTTTGTAAGTGCCTTCGGTTCCGTTCGATCCCGAAACGGACTTGTATGGATGTGTGTCTGACATTACAATTTGAGATGTAAAACTGGTTTCTATCAAATATATTACCATTGGTGGCGGAGAATTTATTCTCTTAGCTTAACACCCTTAGAGGTTATGTAGTTGATGGTTATTAGTGATATATTCCCAAATTGGTAATGTGGCATACGAAGTGCTGTTGAGCATTTGATGATCAAAGCACAGCTTTTATATAAAGTGTGGCTTTGTGGACGAGACTTCGTCGGACCTCACACCCCGGAAATGGTCAAAACAGGAAGGATGCGGCAAGGTTATTACGGGGTAGCATCCCTTTAGTGTATATCATTCCTTCTGGATAGAGGTGGTATCATGGTATGAAGACCAGATACTTAACCTATGTTGTTGCTGTAAATTTATTGCTTTGTGGTTGTTGGAAATCGAGGATCCTCGGATATAGATCGGTTACGATCGGGGAATGACATATTCGTGTCGGTAGTTACCCAGTTAGGGGTAACCCGACCTTGTGTTGGCAGAGATCCGGTTTGGTTCTCGGGACGTCATTCCAGAGGCGTTTCCATGTGGCAATGGGAAGTTTCTTGGCCTGACCATTTGTTGGAAATCCAAAGAAACAATATGATCTTGTATGGTTTTAGTTGTAGAACCTGCCATTTACTTATGGTGGTCACCACTGTTTAGATGGTAGCTATAGTAGGCATATGATAATGGTCGTATGTTGGCTAAGATTTATATCTTTACTTTCGAAATAATTTTTCCTACACTATGCACTAATAATAATGTCAAATGTTTCTTTTTAATGCGTATCAAGCATCTTTGACTATCATAAGGAGAAATCTCCTCCGATTCTGCGTTTGCATTGTGTGTGTGTGCGGGAGGCCTTATGGTAGTCTCATTTTCTAAAAAGCATTACGAATCTATTTTAAAATTATCCCGTACTTTGTTTTAAAGATAAACTATTTTAAGTTCGCACACCAGTCACATGACTGACTCGGAGTTTATTGTTTTCCTTCCTAAACTCTGGGTGCCCACCAATTTCCACACCGTCAGTCTAGAGTCAGGTTATCAGGATATTCTGGAATTCAGGAGTTGCTGGAGGCAAGCTGGATGGCATGGCGTATTCATTAGTATATAGTATTTCTTTTCCGCTGTTTGTTGTTGTTTGTTGTTGTACACTCTGATGATGTAATGTAATGTAAGGTAATATGATGTAATGTAATAACTAATATAGTTCTTTGTTTAAAGATTATTCATTTATCTATTATATGTTGTTCCGCTGCGATTGTGAGATTCTGATATTGTTCTGTTGTTTCTGTTCTGTTCTATCTTTTTCTTTCTTCTTCTATCTTCTACCTCTTCTTTAACCTTAACGGTACGGTTTTCCGGCATTCGATTGCTCGACAGTTGATACAGTGAATGTATTGATGTCTGTTTTCGAGCGTCGGAAAGTCGCGTCCGTCACATTTGGTATCAGAGCATATGGTTAAGCCACAACCATGGCTCCGTTGGGAATTACTCATTAGAGATAGAGTCAGTGGTACTCTAGAATGAGTTTGAGTGTAATAATAGATATGAGCGCGTATTTGTTAGTGAATATAAAATGATTTTATATCGTGTTGATTGATTTATTGAGTGGCATATGAACCTTCGTCAGCACGGTCTACACAACTATGCCAAAGGGGTTTCTAAACATTTGAATAGCACAATTCTATACAATATTGTTTTCGAAAGGGATGAATGAAATAATTTCATCCAAATTATATTTTGATATAAAAAGAAAGAAGAGAAAAGAAATATTTTCTGAAATTATTATATAACTTGGATGTTTTGAATGATAACATTATAGTCAAATAAGATTATAAAATCTGAAATAGCTTATATAACCAAGAAAGTCATTAGATTTGAAATTTTCGAAATTAAAATTAAAAGTGAGGAGTTAAAAATGAAATTTAACTTGGATTAATATTAAAATGTGAAATTTACTTAATGAGTGGAAGAAAAAAAAAGAATTCAGTTGTATTTAAACAAAGTTGAATTGATAAAATTGGAAGTTAAATGGAATTTACTTTAGAATTGAAATCTGAATTGAATTTATAAGTGGAAACTTAAGTTAAGTTAAATAAATGATGTTTGAAAGAGAATATAACTTAAGTAAAGTTGAATAGAGTTGATTTTGGTGTCGAAGTAAATTAATAAGTGAATTACTGAAGTGAAGTCATTAAGAATTTGAACTTGAGTTATATAAATGAAATTCAACTTTATATTGTTAAAGGAATTAACAATTGAATTGATGAATGGATGAAATATTAATCAATTGAATGTAAATAATTAGTACGAAACAATGAATATAAGTGTTAATCCATTAAAAGCTAATGAAGTTGAGAAATTGAATAAATTGAATGAAAGTCAATTAAATATCAACCAATTGGAATTAAAAGTGTTGGACCAAATTGAATGTAAATTAAATAATTTGGTTATGTTGAATATACATTGGTTGTCATGTGAATGTTAGTTGATTGTATATAATTCATTAAGTGTTAATGAAATTGAATTAGCGAAATTAAAAGCTATGTGATTGAATCCAAATTGGAAGTAAATAAATTTGAATAAAATTGGATTTGATTTGGATTGAAGGCGAATTAATGTGAATAAATTAGTGAATGTAAACTAACTGAAATCGAATGAATGAATGTTCGTAAAATTCCAATGTTAATGAATCAATTGGAAAACCAATTCAATGAATATTAATGAGAAGTGAATTTATATTGATTTTGGTGGTTGCATTTGTTGTTTTGTTGCATTTGCTATATTGGCATATGTAGTTGTTGTAGTGATATATGATGTATATTGATATTATTTTCATATATGCATGCTTCTCATGGTTTGTTGAGTGTTTAGTAGGTGCGGATTGCGCTTGCTTCGCATTTAGAGCTCGCTTTCACGCTATATTAGCCGTATATGCTCGCTAATAAAAATATAAGGTACATATCTCGGATTAAATATCGTACTTTTACACTTTTTTTCCTGCGGGATGCCTCATCACTTGATGAGATGTATATTTGTGATATATATATACTGTCTTTTTTTTCGGATCGAGCCGCGCAAAGGAGACTCTGGCGAATTTTTCCGAAAATTTAAGGCGTTAGAATATTTTTGAGAAAATTGGAAAACTTTTGAAACTAAGTTTGGATTTGGAAACTTACTAAAGATTTTGTAAGAAGTTTAACCATGAATTTTGGGAAAGTTAAACACTTAAGAGATTTGGAAAAAATCCAATTTGAATGGTTTGTTTTGGAAAGTTAATGGATTATGTAACTTTTTCTTACTTGATAATTTCGAGGACGAAATTCTTTTAAGGGGGGAAGTTTGTAACGACCCAGAATTTCAATTAATTAAAATTTGAATATTTAATTAATTTTAATTATTAATAAGTGGAATTTATAAGTCGAATAATTTATTTTCGAATAATTGGATTTAATCGAATAATTAAATCGATAATTTAATAGTCGAAATTACAGAAGTAATTGAAAATTGGGTTAAATATGATTAAAAATGATTTGTAAAATTTTATTTAATCATGTTGGAGTTAGAGTGATGTTATAGAACTTTTAAAATTGAATTTGGAGTTAATTTGTGAAAATTGAATATTTTAATATTTAATTATCGACTGAAAAATAGTCATTTTCGAACAGTCTTAGAATTGGACGAAACTAGTTCCATTGGATCCGTAAAAGTTTGTTATTATCGGATTTCAATTTTCATAGCAATCGGAGTTTTCATTTGACCGTGGCAGCTCGAAACGCCTCGAAATTGTTTTAATATTAATTTGACGAGTTAAAATAGTCATTTTTCAAACAGTCTCGGATTTCGACGAAACCAATTTCATCGGATCCGTAATGTGATATTATTGTATGATCTCAAATTTTAAGTCAATCGGATTTACCGTTTGTCCAGGGCAAGCTAAAACGCCTAGAAATTTAATTTATCGATTTAATTTAAAATCGATCGTTTATTTCCGTAACTCGCACATATGATCGAATTAGCTTTCAAAGCCTATTCCATTGTGTCCAGAACGCGGGGTAAACCCTGGAAACGCCGGTCACCGTGCGAGATTCGGAGTTCGGAAAATCGGATGAATAGTAAATTGAAAATATTTTCTGTAAAAGCACCATCCTCTTCACAAAAATTCCAAAACCCTAATTTTTATACTCAGCCGCCAGTTTCGTTTTGATGGCCAGAATTTATAAATCTTTTCTCCTTTAAATCTCTTAATCCATCAATAATTGGGGAAAACTTTCAACAACAAAGATATCGGGCTCGTCGAGACGAAGGCATCCAACGGTTAAGATCGACTATCGTCGACCATGGTTGGAGGTTTTGTGCCACATTCGCCTACCGTTTATGCGCTCTTTTCGATGCGTGGGGACCACCGAGCTCGGCGCGGCTGAGGGCGGGGACGTGGTGCGTGATGGCGAACGTATTGGTATGCGTTGATCGACTTCCGGTCGACCGGGGGAGAGCGACGTTCAAATTTTTGAACGTGAAGATGGGTCTTTGCGCGCATGTTACGACCTGGAGGAAGAAAGGAGAAGCGATTCACGGCCTGGATCTAAGGCCACGAAATCAACGGCCAATGACGGATGTAGGGTTTTAAATTGAAAAATAATTTGTAAAATTATTATTTTATAATTCGTTCAAAGTTTAAAATGCTATAACTCTTTCATACAAGGTCCGTTTTGGACGAAACGAATTGCATTGCGTTCGTATGGACGAACCCTACGCTATGGAGCTGGATTGGAATCGATTGGAGTCAATGAAAATTTTGGATAAAATTAAACGCACGTTTAATTTTATTCTAAATAAAACGCTGCAACAGAATTGAAATCAAGGTGAGAACTTCTCACTCAATCGAATCAGTTTCGATTTTAATTTTAAATAGTTAGATTTAAAATTCTTGAACGTATGATTGAATGATGATTGTTATCTATTGATTGTTAAAATAGACATTATACGCCGTTAGTAAGCGGAGGTTATTTATTAAAAATATATACCGCGAATATTTCACAGTATAGTGAAATTGGTATTATTTATGTACTTGGAGTTGATTTCCCACATTATATAGCGGATGAGACCCTATTGCGCCGTCTATTAAGAGGATAATATTTTTATGAATCTCATATACCGCGATATTCCGTATTGGAACGAAATTGGTATTGTGCTAACATCTTTGGATGCAGGGAAACAGGTTGGAGGGATCCAACTGGATTTCTCAATTATATTGATTTATTTACAGATATTGTGATATTTGTTGATTATCATATTGATATATGATGTTTGGTTTGTCGTGATTGATTATTTGGTGCTGTTGCATCATCGGATCCATTTTTAAAGTTTAAAAATAACGATTTTGATTTTAAAAGGATTTTTGAAATGATTTTTCAAAGTATACGTTTTATTAAAATTTTGAATTGATTCATTTTAAATAATTAAAACGTTATAAATTTTTATGTTATAAAAATTAAGATTTTTGTGGAATATAACCAAAAGGTGATTTTTAAAATAAATAGATTTATAAAATAGTTTAAATTTGGATTTTTGAATTATTATAAAGAATGTGTATAAAAGATTTTTAAAATTGATATTTATAAATTAAAAATATTGGAATTATAAAACGAGTTTATTAAGTATTAAAAAGAAGTATAAAGGAATTTCATTGAAAATTATAAGATTTAAAATTTGTGAAGTTTCAAAGGAATGATTTTTGTAAATAAATGAATTATAAGTATTCAACTTATAATATGGACTTTTGATATATAATTGAGTTATATAAATTGAATTGGATAATAATGGAGATTTATAAATCGAAGTTTATAAATAGAAATGGAATTTATAGACATTGTTTATAAATTCGAAATCAATGGAATTTGATAAATTGAATGTAGAAATTTATTAAAAGAAGTATACTCGCGATTTTGGATAGCGAACTATTCTTTATAGAAAATGTGTAGAAAACATTGAATTTGGTTAGTGAAGTATATTCAAGATTTTGGACAGTGAATATATTATTAAATAAAATGGTTATTTTGGGAAAGCTATATTATAAAATGAAGTTAATTATTTTAAAAAGATGTTTTAAAATGTATTATGAATCGAATACATAGATTTCAACATTCATTTTTGAAATAGACGTTTCGAGAAATAAGGAAATGGTGGACTATAACACTGTTGTTATAGTAAGATTTCCGAAAGGAAATGTTTTGTATAGTATTGGGATTTATATATCTATTTTAATTTCGAATCTCTATACTAGTGATTTTGGGTCGTCGTAACGATGTTTTACACAACATTCGTTTTGGCCCAAATAGATGTGTTTAAGCGAATGTTTTCCTTAAAGAATGAAATCTATACGTAATTGTGAAATAAGTATATTGAATATTTTCCAAGTGTTGAAAATAAATGGATTTGTGAATTACTTATTATTAAATAAGTATGGAAATGTTTTCCAATAGGAAGTGAATATTTTGAGATTTTATCTTTTAAAGATAAATTGAAAATGAATATTAGAAATCAATTTGAAAATCGTATATTCATAGATATTTTGGAAGTATATATTACTATGGAATTTATAAAAGAAAGGGGAATTTGTTTAAAAATAAACGTTGATTTATTTTTGAAGTATGGGAATAAATTTACGGGTTTGGAACGTAAATATAAAGTAAATCGGTAAGGATTTATTTAATTGGTTTAAATGAACCATTTTGAAATGAAAGTATTTCCACGTAAGGAAAATGATTGAAATTTATTTTCAAAAGTGGTAAAGGTGAAAAGTGATTTGAAAATTTGTTTTCAAAAGGTTGAAGTGTGGAAATTATATATCTAGTAAAGATATTTTGGAAAGTAAATAATTTGGGAAATTTTTTGGAATTTGGTGATGTTGAACATGCTTATTGATAGTTAAATAATCCGACTATCAATATTTACCTTTAAATAGGTATTTATTGTGATTGCTTGAATTTGAATGCCACACTTATTTTTGAATAAGCGCTCACTATTCGGGCTAGCCGGGAAAGGACCTTGGGGTCGTATAACCCATTCCGAATATGTGATACGTCATTATGAATTGCATTTGATGACCGGTGTTGAAGACCGGATATTTGTGAAAACGGAAGGATTACCGTCGAATGTTTCTACATCGGCTGATCTCCGATATAGAAATTTATTACCCTTTGTGATGGGAAGTCCGGTCGTGATTAGTGAATATCCGGATTGCAAGGACTTCTTTGTAAGTGCCTCCGGTTCCGTTCGATCCCGGAACGGACTTGTATGGATGTGTGTCTGACATTACAATTTGAGATGTAAAGGTGGTTTCTATCAAATATATTACCGTTGGTGGTAGAGAATTTATTCTCTTAGCTTAACACCCTTAGAGGTTATGTAGTTGATGGTTATTAGTGATATATTCCCAAATTGGTAATGTGGCATACAAAGTGCTGTTGAACATTTGATGATCAAAGCACAGCTTTTATATAAAGCGTGGCTTTATGGACGAGACTTCGCCGGACCTCACACCCCGGAAATGGTCAAAACAGGAAGGATCGGCAAGGTTATTAGAGGGTAGCGCCCCTTTAGTGTATGTCATTCCTTCTGGATAGAGGTGGTATCATGGTATGGAGCCCAAATACTTAACCTTTGTTGTTGCTGCAAATTTATTGCTTTGTGGTTGTTGGAAATTGAGGATCCTCCGATATAGATCGGTTACGATCGGGGAATGACATATTCGTGTCGGTAGTTACCCAGTTAGGGGTAACCTGGCCTTGTGTTGGCAGAGATCCGGTTTGGTTCTCGGGACGTCATTCCAGAGGCGTTTCCATGTGGCAATGGGAAGTTCCTTGGCTTGACCATTTGTTGGAAATCCAAAGAAACAATACGATCTTGTACGGTTTTAGTTGTAGAACCTGCCATTTACTTTTGGTGGTCACCACTGTTTAGATGGTAGCTATAGTAGGCATACGATAATGGTCGTATGTTGGCTAAGATTTATATCTTTACTTTCGAAATGATTTTTCCTACACTATGCACTAATAATAATGTCAAATGTTTCTTTTTAATGCGTATCAAGCATCTTTGACTATCATAAGAAGAAATCTCCTCCGATTCTGCGTTTGCATTGTGTGTGTGCGGGAGGCCTTATGGTAGTCTCATTTTCTAAAAAGCATTGCGAATCTATTTTAAAATTATCCCGTACTTTGTTTTAAAGATAAACTGTTTTTAGTTCTCACTCTAGTCACATGACTGACTCGGAGTTTATTGTTTTCCTTCCTAAACTCTGGGTGCCCACCAATTTCCACACGGGCAGTCTAGAGTCAGGTTATCAGGATATTCTGGAATTCAGGAGTTGCTGGAGGCAAGCTGGATGGCATGGCGTATTCACTAGTATATAGTATTTCTTTTCCGCTGTTTGTTGTTGTTTGTTGTTGTACACTCTGATGATGTAATGTAATGTAATATGATTTAATATAATGACTAGTATAGTTCTTTGTTTAAAGATTATTCATTTATCTATTATATGCTGTTCCGCTGTGATTGTGAGATTCTGGTATTGTTCTGTTGTTTCTGTTCTGTTCTATCTTTTTCTTTCTTCTTCTATCTTCTACCTCTTCTTTAACCTTAACGGTATGGTTTTCCGGCATTCGATTGCTCGGCAGTTGATACAGTGGACGTATTGATGTCGGTTTTCGAGCGTCGAAAAGTCGCGTATATGACTTTTGATCCAAAAAGTGAGTGTTTTAATCCACTCACAACTTCTAGAACTTCTTATGTTTGTTAAATTAATTTTAGGTGTGATTAGAAATTTATTTATGACTGTTTGGCATATTTTTAATCACTATCTCAATTAAATTAGATTTATTGGATTAAATTCTTATTTAATTTATTATTGCGTATAAACTGCCAGTTAAATAGTTGTTAAATTTATTATTGCATATAGACTGCCACTAAATACCTGTTATTTATTATTGGTTCTATATTGATGTTATTGATTAAATTGGATGATGATTGTGATAAATGGTTGATGATTGATATTGGATGAATGGATGTTGTATTTTATATTGCTATAAACTGCACGTTGTTATGGATTTTATTTCATTTGGGATTGCGGTTTGAAATGATATATAACCGTATTTATATTTTAACTACGGATTGAAATGATAAATATCCGTATCACTTGACCATAGGATAGAAAATTATATACAGACACCGTGGTCTATATATAAAAACAATTTGAAATAATTTCTGTGGCTTTCTAAAGAAATATATGATTTTATGATATATTGATTTGGATAGTTTATAAATGTTATTTTATATATAGTTAAATTCTTGGTTTTAAGCTATGAATAAAATTGTTTAAAGTATAAAATAAGTTTAATAATAAAGTTTGATTTTATTAAAATATAATATGGATAAGTATTTCCTTAAATTATATTTTAATAAAAAGTTTACACTGATTTTTATAAATCAAGGATGAGAAGATAGTTTTGAAATTGGTTTGATATTTTATTTAATTATGAATTATATTTAATAAGAATCCATTTGGAACTTATTGAAATTAGGATTTTTAAAGGATATGGTTGTATAACTTAATTCGGGTTTAAGGTGATTTAAGTGAATATGTCAAGTCTAAATAAATTGAGGAATTTCAGTTGTTGAATTTGAAGTTTTATGTAAAAGGACATTGGATTTATTAAGCAATTATTTCAAAACTAAATAATAGTAAAGTGAATTTGGTATATATATATACATGAATTATAAAATTTAGTTTTGAAATATTGAATATTTAAGCTTTGAAATATATTGAATTTGAAATGGTTTATTTTGTGAATTTAATCTGTTTTGAAATTAATATAATTTGGAATGGTCTATTTGAAAATCGAATTGAATTGAAATTTATGACTTGGGGATTTGGTTAAATTTAAAATTTAGAAAATTGGGTTGTTTTGGAATTGCTTTGTGAAATTTAAGAAGCTAGTTTATTTTATAAAATATTTTAATATTTAAACCAGGTAAGGGGTGGAAGTTATGCTTCAAAGTTATAAATTTCAAAGCATTACGTTTTGGAAGTGTTATAGTTTTAAGTCTTTGGTTTCAAAATTTTATAACTTTGAAATACTATGATTTAAAATGATATCATATTGGTTTGGTTTTGAAATGGAAATGATATCATATTTATGTGGTTTCGAAATGGATATTATATTCTGGTTTTGAAGTATAAATTATTTTGAAATGACCGCTGTGTTATAATAATGTTTGGTTGTTAAAGAGACTGGGATCGGAAGTTGTCATACTCTCTGCCAACTTCGAAAACCACTTTAACAACCGTGTATGCGGTGGAGATTCCAAAATGAAGTAGGATGGTGGCGGCGTTTCCTTTGAGGCAAATATGTGGACCCGGCTCCCGCGAGTTGGCATAAGGTGGCTAAAATAAGAGCAATTGACGGGCTAATGAGGTATCGCCTTTGATCGGACACATCCCTTCGATATTATACTTTGACTTTTGGATTGATTCGGTGGCCACTTTTGATTTTTTATTTGAGGGTGTGGCTCGAGGTGGGCAATAGCTGCGGCTATGCGTTACCACCGGCCCGAAAGCGTAATTGGTATATCTGCCCTGGCATTGCGTAGTTGTGCCGTGTCACCTACCATAGCGCGCCTTGTATGAGTTTGGTTTTGTGACGCCCCATCTCTATATCCACGCTAGCCAAGGACACTACGGGGTAATGCCGTCAACTAGCGCGGAGAATAAGGCTGCTGAGGAGCGACCATCCGTGTAATTGCTTTGTGCGAGCACCAATATGCCAGATAAAATATAACATGCATTTCATCTCAAGAGGAAATCTGACATACCGACACAAGCTCAAAGCTACTACACAGTGGCTATATATGATCTTCGGAAACAAATATAGAAATAAACATAACTTAAATCAGTCACAGAAAATTTATATCTCAAAGGCGAAAACATATATGAATATTACACATGAAAGTGTATATCAGAGTAGTGGTCAAACAAGATCCACAATATCACAAAAGAATAGCTACAAGTGCTACACAAAAGAATAAGTATACACCAATGAGTCTATATCTCAAATGTATACAACCAAAAACTACTAATCTAAGTAGTTGGCCAAAAGTCAGGGTAATAATTCCAGATGAGGAGTCAAGCAGAAGCACCTGTAACATCTCGGTCTGAACCGAGTATTATTTAATAAGAAAATAATAAACGGATCAGTTTAACTATAAATTTCAGATAAAATGATATAGAATAAGAGATATGACATAAATGTAAGATAACCAAAAAGCCATACTGTGATAAGTATGTAATTGAAAATCAACAAGAGAATAATCAATATCACAAGAATCTTCTCAAAGATAAAAATTATTGTCATACTCTTTATTTCATTTACCACCATAAATATTGACAATTTTACCAATGCAAATCACAAAAGTTAATGACACACAAATTCACCAATGCGCAAATATTGATAAAACTTATCAATGTAAATTACGAAAATTGGTGAAAACACAAATTCTAGAAATCATCAATGGAAATCCATAAATCACGAAAAGGGGGAGGCCTATCAAAAAATGTGTAACGACCCGGAAATTTCGATCCCGAAATTTTCAGACAGTTAGGAAAGAAGAAGAGATAGAAGAAAAAGAAACAGAAACAAGACACAGGAAACCTCACATTCGCAGCGGATCAAAATATAATATCACATAATAACAGTTTACAAAAAGAACTGTATCTGAACAATTACATTTTCATATATCAGAGTTACAACAATTACACAACACATGACCATTATAAAACAACATGTCCTAAATATATATCTATATAACACAGCGGGTACGCTCCATATGTTCCATCCATCCAGCTCGCCTTCTGAGCTCCAGAACGTCCTTACCTGAAAATCTTTAATACTCGCTCTGACCCGAGCATTACATCAAAGTAACGCCCGAGTCAGGCTGGAAACCAGCGTGAGTAAACCCACCTAACATGAATGACAAAAGCATATAACTTTATAAACCCGGGTATCTTATATCAATTTACAACTTCCCAAGTTGTTATAGATAAAACAAATTACACACATCAATTTCTCAGTACCAAAAACTTATATTAAATGATCTAATTTACTTAAATCATTCCATTCCGGTTTGTTGATTTCACATATCAATCTATAAAGAATCGAAGTGGTTTCGGGTACTCATCGAATTCAATGCCATATTAACCCAAATATCCAATCAAATACAATTCAACTTTAATTATCAGATAACATTTTAACACATCAATTCATAATTGATAGATAATCACATTTTCACCATCTATCCAACATAACATATCACAAAGCAACTCATATCAGAGATATCAACCAGTCCAAAGCACTCATCATCATTCAATCTTTAATAAGCAAGATTGATCACTTCATTAATTATATTAATTAATGATCCTCAAGTTACTTTTATTAGATAATTATTATTAAGTTCATCTAATAATTAACCTTTAACTTAATTACATTCGTTAATCAAGATTAATCAAATCATAAATTAACTTTTCCTAATTATTTCAAGGATTAACTCACTCCTTGATTAATTAATCCTTGGAGTAATTATTACTTAATTTCTTCCATAAGGTAGTTATCCTTTAATTACTCTTCATAAATTACCTCATTAAGTAATTACACTCCATAAATTTCCTTAAATAATTATACTTAATCCAAAAATCAAATGATTACCTTTAATTAATTAATCTTAATTAATTAACTAAAATTAACCACATCAACTTCATTAATTACACTAAGTAATTAAATCCTTAATTACTTCCATTAAGTAATTTCATTTTATTATCATATTTAACAATTACCCGTTAAAAAAAAAATTTCTAATTAATTTCATTAATTAACTAATCTTTAAACAATTAACCATCCCTTAAATATCTTATCACATTTACATATCATTCTTTAAAATTGATTACCCAATGTAATTAGTCTTTAATTACTTCCCTTAAGTAATCACCCTTTAATTTATTTGGTAATTTAAGTAACCTTTGATTTATCTAATCAACTCTCTATTCGCTAAATTAATCAATCGTAATTACTTCATTAATTTATTCTTAATAATAGTTTAATTCATTATTCCCTTAAATTGATTACTCTAATCAACCTACTTCCCTAAAGAAAATAGTATTTATTCAATTGCATTATTTAATTCATCTAAACAAAACAATTCCAATCCATTTGAAACTTTGAAAACCTGTTTTCAACAGCTAATGCTTTGATTTAGATTGGTTAAAAATAAATTTGATTTCTTATTTCAACCCAGCATATTACTAGAATACTGATCAGGCACACTCACCACTTCCTAGAACTAAACCCAGTTTCTACCCAAATCAAAACAAACAAATTCACCACAATTCTTCGAGTAAATATGCGATCGACCCCGAGTCTTACCCGCGACATTTGTTCTTCCCCTCTAACCTTTACTCCCATTTCCTTCTTCCTTTCCAAGACATGCACACTGCCTGAACTTGTGCAAGTGCACAGTCCCTCAGATCGTCATCCACCGCCACCGTCCTACTCCACAAACCACCTAATCCTTCCTCGTTCCTCACGGCTTCATAAAAATGCTCGAAAACCACAGGAACTCAAATTGACAAATTCTCCCACCTATCAGAAAACAGGCCCAACTTATTTAGCCTCGCGCCGCCGCCAATGATCTTAAGCACCCTTGAAGCCTCGTCTGAAGCTTCTTCCACTTCCAAGCTTCCTTTTCCCCCAATCTTGGTCAACTCGATGCTGTTTGACCAACACACTAGCTACTTAAACCACTTCGACTTATCTGGGTCCAAAACCCTAACTCCGCCTCGCCCGACCACCATAGATTGAAGAAAAATCCCTTAATATTTTTTCCCATCACCCCTAACCTACGAGACACCTTTGACAAGAACAACAACCACCCTAGCTACTTCGATCACTAGGAAATGCAAAATAGTCCAGTTCCAGTAAACCCCAAATTACACATCCAAAATCAAACTAAAATTTTTAATTCAACCCTTAAAATTATTGATTTCCTATAGAAAATCTGATTATGTAAGAAAATCAAGGGATTGTGATACTTGATTTTAACATAGTTTTTCAAAATTTACACTATCTATGCATTCTCAGTTGATATTTTGACTTATAATACCTAAACAAAATTTAAAAACTTAATTTAGGTTGAAACAAACATAATTTTGATCAAACTTAGGGCCTACCAGAGATTATACATAAAGATTTGAAGTTTGATCAAAATTCTTTAAATTGGTTACCATGAAACAGAGTATACATAAGTATACAGACATGCATACTTACCGCTTGTCATTATTGTTATTTTTCTCTTTTTTTTCATGCAACAAAATTCATTCATACACAACTACTAACACCTCATCTATTTAAACATCCTTCATATGCCTTAATTTTTAACAATTTTAAAGCATTGTTTTATTCACAGGAATCTAAAAGAACAGAAAAAGGGAGGTCCGATCACTCACCTGTTTTGGGTTTTGAAACAGAGAAAGCTCGTTTTGATTTTCTTTTTGCATGCTTACAGACCTGGGTTTGCTTTCTGAAGTTTTGATCCAGCTTCCAAGTTTGTTTTTGAACTAATGCTTTCAGGAATTACTTTATATTTTCCCTTCTTCTACTCTGGTTTATGCATAACTAGAAACTTAAAGCTGATTTTTTTTTAAGGAATGGTTAAGTCTTTTAACCCTAATTTTATTACTTCAGATTTAAAACATGTAAAAGAAAAGTGGGAATAAGAGTAGAAAGATATATATAACACTATGTTCTTTATTTCATTCATTAATAAAAAGAAAAAGAAAAAAATGACACTTGTTTTTCAAGTGTTAACACTTGTCATACTAAATGCTAATTTATCTTACATATGGATTCACAAGCTTTAATAACCCACACTTTTAATTATTCATTTTTATTTATTTCCAAAATGATTTAAAAGGCTTTTGAAATAAATTAAATAAGTACTTTTATTAATTTTTAAATGCTCTTCTATATTTATATAAATAAAACCTTATTCATATATTTTATATCCAAAATATTTTAAAGATAGATATTAATATGTTTTATACACTTTTTATATTAATTTCAATTTAGTTATATATATATATATAAATCTTATTTTTTGAATATTCTCAATTTTTAATGAATGCATTTTTTTTAAAAGCTTTTTAAATTAATTTTCCTAGTAAATAAATACATTTGTAAATTAACGAATCCTTTCCTAAATTTATATAAATAAATCTTTAAAAGAAAATAAAGTATAAACCAATTATAATTTAAATTAAACCATAAATAATATATTAAATCTCCTTTAAATGTAAATATTAAAACTTTTGTGCTTATTTTACTATTTAATAATCATTAACTTAATTTGTATAAATAATTTCTTTTTAAGGAAAGCAAATCTTGTTTTAAATAAAAATTATCTATATATATATATATATATATATATATATAAGAATTTCATTTGTTCAATTTTCAAATAAGCATTTTAACAATTTTAATCCTGTTAATTTCCAATTAACAGATGCCCAGAAATTCGGGTTATTACATTCCTCCCCCCTTTGAATCTTTTCGTCCTCGAAAAGGAACGAAAGCAGGATTTATTATATTTTAAAAATCAGCTAAAATATTGTTTGATCATTTTCAAACACCTTTAAAATCTATATAATATTGCCAAAATAATTTTTATAAAAATACCTTTATAGCTCGATGTCTCAACCAGTCTATCTTATTCTTCTAGAAATTCGGTCATACGTTGATCAGGCGTAAGACTAAAAATCTATAAGTACTTGGCAGACCCGTTTTCAACATCCAGTGAAAATATTTTGAAAATAATTTTTATTGAAAATATAGAAAACAGTTTTTGAAAATAGAGGAAATATCTTTGGCGAGAATGCTATGGAAATCATCACCCCCATCCATGGTCATAGTTACATCCAGGGTTACGTTGCCGTCGCAGCAAAAGTCCATGTAACTGCAGGCTCTCAGCGGCCTCTGATTTTCACTGTCGAAATGAAACTTCTCCACTCCAACATAGGTCGCAGTCTACCGATATAAAATCAAACGTAGACTGTTGGCTCTCAGCGACGCACAAGACCTTCACTATGTTACCATAGATCGCAGTCTACCGATATAAAATCAAACGTAGACCTTGGCTCTCAGCGACACACACGACTTCCGTTATGGTAACCTCTACTCAAAATCCCTAGGAACTAGTTTTGTCCGGACTCCTCACAGGATCAACTTTAGAACCCCCTTGAGGCTCAAGGCAGCACCACCCGGTGGTACTCCTGAGAAGTTCATTTCAAGGGAGCTCCTTTTTCCCCAAAGCCATCATCAAAACATTTATACTATACATATATAGTATCTTTCAAATCATACACCTAGTATGATCTCATACAAAGCTCATTTATACAAAATCGATTACTCCAAAATCGATAATTCTCAAACTAGGCTTTCCAAATTCAATATTGATTTTACTCAAAAATCAAAAGCCTTTCCAAATCCATAGGTTCCCAAAACTTTTTTCCAAAATCCTCATATGATCTTTTACATATATATATAGATATATGTAGTTTTTAAAGCTTTGGATCATTTCAGACTTGTGTAAAACTCCTTTATACTTCAAACACTTCCGAAAACCATTTTCTTCCCGCAAAAGATTCATCAAGAGGAGTTTTATCTTATATAACAAAGATATATAACTTTGTTTATTCAAAATCAAATATTCAAAATTGATTACTCTTTTCAATATCAATTTCATTCAAATTCGTACGATGTACACATATCATTCGTACGCCATACCAGTCTGATCGCTCATTTGATCACACAATATCACTTCCGAACTAGTATCGTCCACCCGACTTCCTAATGCGGACTCAGATTTGGTTTCTTGATCAAAAACCGTCATTCTCCTTGCATAGTCATAACTATGATAGAGAATATCCAGAACCAATCAACAATCCATACCCAGGTTCGCCGTCGAAAATCGAGTGAAAATCCCACTCGGATCGATATAACTATCTCGAAATTCTGTGCTCGAATCTGGATCAAATCACTATGCGAATAAAATAACATACGTACACCCTACATATTAATCTTTATTAGTTATTAGCCAAATCAATTCTCTTTCTATTCACATTCACTTTAATTTTCATTCACTTATTCACAACTGCTTCAATTCCATTTGGATTATCACCTCTATTCTTATCTCGATTGGGTATTTAACCATTAACAGTTTGAATCCCGACCAGTTTATTTAGAAAATAGCTTGAGAAATTTAAAAATAGATAAGTAGTTGGAAAATAATTACTAGCTTGTAAAATAGCTGTAAAATAGTTTAGTAATTGTAAAATAATAGGAAAATAGTTAAATAGTCATAGAAATTTTAAATAATTGCAAAATAGCTATAAAATAGTAATTAGTAGTTGAAAATAGTAATTAGTTTATAAAATAGTTAGAAAATTATTAAATAGTTTTAAAAATAATTGTAAAACAAGTATAAGATAGCTTGGCTTTTTAAAGAAAGGTTGTATATATAATAAACAGTTTGAAAAAAATAGTTTTATATTAAAACAATTTATATTAAAAAAAATAGTCCAGAGTCAAAACTGTTCAATTCCCAATCACCATTCTTAATCAATTCAATTTAAATTTCCTCTTCCATTTAAATTGACCCAATTCCAATTTAAATAACTTCAATTTCCGTTGACATTAATTAAATCTCAATTCAAGTTGAATTAACCTAGGTTTCTTTCCAAATTTAACTTTATTCAACCTTGATCTCAAATTCTACTAATTCAAATAAATTTCAATTGAATTAGTTCCAGTTTTAATTCATTTCAACTCCAGTTTGAACTAATCTCGATTTCAAACTCCATTTCCAAATCAAGTTGAATTATTCTTGATTTCTTCTCAAATTCAATTCAAATTCCATTTGAATTTAAAACCTATTCAACTTTAATTACAATTCCAAATTATTCAAATCAATTCGGACTAATTTCAAATCGAACCCACTTCAATTCCAAATTCTTTCAAATTAATCCAATTCAAATTTCCATTTGAATCTTATACTCGTACATATTCAATTACAATTTCAATCAATCCAAATCAAATTCAATTTGAATTAATTTCAAATCTCAAATTTAAATCATCTCGAATTATATAAATTCGAGTTAATACTTCAAATGTTGATTTAATTCCTTTAAATCAATTTACCTTTATATCCCAACAATGGATTACCATACTCCATTTCTCATTCATTTAAACAAATCCAAGTTGTGTTAAAGATTTTTAACAACAATAGGATGATATTATCTAATTTACTTTAAAAACATCCATTCATTTTAAGTTTCTAGATCTCAAACCCAATTTGAGATCACTCAAACTCTCAATTACAATCAACCATTTAACTTCCCAAGTTAAATCTTAATTTCATCTTAAAATTTACAAATCAGATTGAACATCCCAACATATTTAACTTTTCCCAAGTTAAACTCAATTCACTTAATCCAGTTTAACCTTACCTAGTTTGAACTTCCATTTCAAATTTTGAACTTCTCATAAATAATCTTCCCGCTTATTAAGTTCAAAAACTTATCACTTTGGGTATCATATCTTATTCCACATTCAAAACTCAACATTTAGAGTTTATTTCAAACCATATTTGATATTATGTATATCCACATATATACATATTAACTTCTTTTACATACCAAGTTATACTTTAAAAATTTAAACCACCTTTGGTTTTTAATTCAAAACAAATTTCTTTAAATTTTCAAACAACTCTTGTTTGAAATAGGACCATTTCATTCAAATGCATTAAATAATATTATTTATTATTTCTTTAAATTAATTACGTCATTAATTAATTCCAATTAATCACATTCGGTAATTAACTTATTTCTTAATTACCTTCATTAAGTAATTGTCCTTTAAATTACTTACCTCTAGTTACTTCATTAAATAATTTCTTCTTAATTTATCATTTCCGATTATTACCCTGAAACCCTTCCCAAATTCAAGATTTAATTTCAGTTTGGTTGCATTTCTATTACTTCTTAATTTAATTCAATAATTTACAACCAATTTCTTTATTATTTGTTAGAAAGATATACTGCTTTATATATCAAAATATAATCTTATATAAAACCATTTAAAATCTTTATATAAGAAAATAACAAGTACGCTCTCTCATATATATATACACACTCAACTCATTCTAGGGTACCACTTACCCTATTCTTAATGAGTAATCCCACCAGAGCCAAGGTTCTCGCTTAACCGGGCTCTGATACCAATGTAACGACCCGGAAATTTCGATCCCGAAATTTCCAGATAGTTAGGAAAGAAGAAGAGATAGAAGAAAAAGAAACAGAAACAAGACACATAAAACCTCACACTCGCAGCGGATCAAAATATAATATCACATAATAACAGTTTACAAAAGAACTGTATCTGAACAATTACATTTTCATATATCAGAGTTACAACAATTACACAACACATGACCATTATAAAACAACATGTCCTAAATATATATCTATATAACACAGCGGGTACGCTCCATACGTTCCAGCCATCCAGCTCGCCTTCTGAGCTCCAGAACGTCCTTACTTGAAAATCTGCAATACTCGGTCTAACCCGAGCATTACATCGAAGTAACACCCGGGTCAGGCTGGAAACCAGTGTGAGTAAACCCAACTAACATGAATGACAAAAGCATATAACTTTATAAACCCGGGTATCTTATATCAATTTACAACTTCCCAAGTTGTTATAGATAAAACAAATTACACACATCAATTTCACAGTACCAAAAACTTATATTAAATGATCTAATTTACTTAAATCATTCCATTCCGGTTTGTTAATTTCACATATCAATCTATAAAGATTCGAAGTGGTTTCAGGTATTTACTAATACCCGACTCCGGTCTCATCGAATTCAATGTTATCTTAACCCAAATATCCAATCAAATACAATTCAACTTTAATTACCAGATAACATTTTAACACATCAATTCATAATTGATAGATAATCACATTTTCACCATCTATCCAACATAACATATCACAAAGCAACTCATATCAGAGATATCAACCAGTCCAAAGCACTCATCATCATTCAATCTTTAATAAGCAAGATTGATCACTTCATTAATTATATTAATTAATGATCCTCAAGTTACTTTTATTAGATAATTATTATTAAATTCATCTAATAATTAACCTTTAACTTAGTTACATTCGTTAATCAAGATTAATCAAATCATAAATTAACTTTTCCTAATTATTTCAAGGATTAACTCACTCCTTGATTAATTAATCCTTGGAGTAATTATTACTTAATTTCTTCCATAAGGTAGTTATCCTTTAATTACTCCTCATAAATTACCTCATTAAGTAATTACACCCCATAAATTTCCTTAAATAATTATACTTAATCCAAAAATCAAATGATTACCTTTAATTAATTAATCTTAATTAATTAACTAAAAATTAACCACATCAACTTCATTAATTACACCAAGTAATTAATTACTTAATTACTTCCATTAAGTAATTTCATTTTATTATCATATTTAACAATTACCCGTTAAAAAAAATCTAATTAATTTCATTAATTAACTAATCTTTAAACAATTAACCATGCCTTAAATATCTTATCACATTTACATATCATTCTTTAAAATTGATTACCCAATGTAATTAGTCTTTAATTACTTCCCTTAAGTAATCACCCTTTAATTTATTTGGTAATTTAAGTAACCTTTGATTTATCTAATCAACTCTCTATTCGCTAAATTAATCAATCTTAATCACTTCATTAATTTATTCTTAATAATAGTTTAATTCATTATTCCCTTAAATTGATTACTCTAATCAACCTACTTCCCTAAAGAAAATAGTATTTATTCAATTGCATTATTTAATTCATCTAAACAAAACAATTCCAATCCATTTGAAACTTTGAAAACCTATTTTAAACAGCTAATGCTTTGATTTAGATTGATTAAAAATAAATTTGATTTCTTATTTAAACCCAGCATATTACTAGAGTACTGATCAGGCACACTCACCACTTCCCTGAACTAAACCCAGTTTCTACCCAAATCAAAACAAACAAACTCACCACAATTCTTCGAGTAAATATGCGGTCGACCCCGAGTCTTACCCGCGACATTTGTTCTTTCCCTCTAACCTTTACTCCCATTTCCTTCTTCCTTTCCAAGACATGCACACTGCCTGAACTTGTGCAAGTGCACAGTCCCTCAGATCGTCATCCACGGTCACCGTCCTACTCCATAAACCACCTAAGCCTTCCTCGTTCCTCACGGCTTCATAAAAATGCTCGAAAACCACAGGAACTCAAATTGACAAATTCTCCCACCTATCAGAAAACAGGCCCAACTTATTTAGCCTCGCGCTGCCGTCGGTGATCTCAGGCACCCTTGAAGCCTCGTCTGAAGCTTCTCCCACTTCCAAGCTTCCTTTTCCCCCAATCTTGGTCAACTCGATGCTGTTTGACCAACACACTAGCTACTTAAACCACTTCGACTTATCTGGGTCCAAAACCCTAACTCCGCCTCGCCCGGCCACCATAGATTGAAGAAAAATCCCTTAATATTTTTTCCCATCACCCTTAACATGCGAGACACCTTTGACAAGAACAACAACCACCCTAGCTACTTCGATCACTAGGAAATGCTTAATACTCCAGTTCCAGTAAACCCCAAATTACACATCCAAAATCAAACTAAATTTTTTAATTCAACCCTTAAAATTCTTGATTTCCTATAGCAAATCTGATTATGTAAGAAAATCAAGGGATCGTGATACCTGATTTTAACATAGTTTTTCAAAATTTACACTATCTATGCATTCTCAGTTGATATTTCGACTTATAATACCTAAACAAAATTTAAAAACTTAATTTAGGTTGAAACAAACATAATTTTGATCAAACTCAGGGCCTACCAGAGATTATACATAAAGATTTGAAGTTTGATCAAAATTCTTTAAATTGGTTACCATGAAACAGAGTATACAATAGTATACAGACATGCATACCTACAGCCTGTCATTATTGTTATTTTTTTTTTTTCATGCAACAAAATTCATTCATACACAACTACTAACACCTCATCTATTTAAACATCCTTCATATGCCTCAATTTTTAACAATTTTAAAGCATTGTTTTATTCACAGGAATCTAAAAGAACAGAAAAAGGGAGGTCCGATCACTCACCTGTTTTGGGTTTTGAAACAGAGAAAGCTCGTTTTGATTTTCTTTTTGCATGCTTACAGATCTGGGTTTGCTTTCTGAAGTTTTGATCCAGCTTCCAAGTTTGTTTTTGAACTAATGCTTTCAGGAATTACTTTATATTTTCCCTTCTTCTACTCTGGTTTATGCATAACTAGAAACTTAAAGCTGAATTTTTTTTAAGGAATGGTTCAGTCTTTTAACCCTAATTTTATTACTTCAGATTTAAAACATGTAAAAGAAAAGTGGGAATAAGAGTAGAAAGATATATATAACACTATGTTCTTTATTTCATTCATTAATAAAAAGAAAAAGAAAAAAAATGACACTTGTTTTTCAAGTGTTAACACTTGTCATACTAAATGCTAATTTATCTTACATATGGATTCACAAGCTTTAACAACCCACACTTTTAATTATTAATTTTTATTTATTTCCAAAATGATTTAAAAGGCTTTTGAAATAAATTAAATAAGTACTTTTATTAATTTTTAAATGCTCTTTTATATTATATAAATAAAACCTTATTCATATATTTTATATCCAAAATATTTTAAAGATAGATATTAATATGTTTTATACACTTTTTATATTAATTTCAATTTAGTTATATATATATATATAAATCTTATGTTTTGAATATTCTCTATTTTTAATAAATGCATTTTTTTTAAAAGCTTTTTAAATTAATTTTCCTAGTAAATAAATACATTTGTAAATTAATGAATCCTTCCCTAAATTTATATAAATAAATCTTTAAAAGAAAATAAAGTATAAACCAATTATAATTTAAATTAAACCATAAATAATATATTAAATCTCCTTTAGATGTAAATATTAAAACTTTTGTGCTTATTTTACTATTTAATAATCATTAACTTAATTTGTATAAATAATTTCTTTTTAAGGAAAGCAAATCTTATTTTAAATAAAACTTATATATATATATATATATATATATATATATATATTTATATATCAGAATTTCATTTGTTCAATTTACAAATAAGCATTTTAACAATTTTAATCCTGTTAATTTCCAATTAACAGATGCCCAGAAATTCGGGTTATCACAAAATGGGAGTGTGAAAACTCATCAACACGTGTATCACAAAACGGAACGCTATTCCATGGTTGCTAACCATTTATTTTGAGCCGAGGATCCACAAAACGGCCCGAAGACCATGGGTCGCTACCCCACTAATTTGTGCCGAAACTTCACAAAAGCGGGGTTTAGTCTCTCTCGCAGACAAAGAGACATCGCACATTGCTAGTCTAAATCACAAAATGATAATCATCGATCGTAAGAAGTGTCAATTACACTAAGCTAGTAAATATATGAGCTTAGCTTCATGTCCCATAACCAATAGCTTAACTTATATATTTACGAACAAATTGTAGATCTCCACTTGAAAATTGTCACAAGAGGTTCAATCGAATAAGTCCAAGAATTAACCGACGAAGTAAACGCAAGCGTTTCATACCACTTGTTTTACTAAGCCGTTTAATTAGATTTTTCATACGAGTGAGGTAAAGGTTCGTATATGCTAGTAGATTGGAAAACGGTTTTATAAACAAGCTTGATATTGAAAATAGAGTTGAAATCATTTTGATAAAAGAGTTTTGCTATTTACTACTAGTATTGATACCTTTATATTTTTAAAGTGGCAAAGCACAAAAATGATTGTAGAAACAATCAATCACCAAAATTCACATACGAAGACGTGAATTAATTCCAAAGAAATCGATATCAAATCCATCAAAATGGATATTTCCAAAAATTCTATATTAGAAGTCATCAAAGTCGAATAATTGATAGCATCAACTAGGATCAAAATGAATCGATAAAAATTGGAATCACAACCCAAGTAAGCAAAAATAGGCATAATAGGCATTTAAGAGCAGGTCAGTCGACTGGCTCTCTGCAGTCAGTCGACTGAAACAGAAACTCGAAAATTCAATTTCCTGCAGTCAGTCGACTGACCTCAAAGGCCCAGTCGACTGATTGTAGAAAACAGAGAATCTCTGTTTCTGCATAGCCCCAGAAGCGCCAATTTTCTACAGCCAGTCGACTGACTGCAGGGGGTCAGTCGACTGACTGGCACTGGGGCTGTTTTTCAGCCTATTAAAATGAAGAGCAACTCTTCCAAATTGCAATCGGACGAGCAACGGGCACTAAGGGTTTACACCAATCGACAACCCAGCCCTATAGGCTCTTCGATGCATCACCAAAAACATGTTCAAACAACAAAGCTATGATTTTTGAAGATTTGAACCCAAAACACTAAAAATTGAAATATTCACAAAACCAATCCAAATCAAAATCAAATGCACATGAATAAGTGTTAGGAATTCATACCTAACATCAAAGATAATCATAGACTTAGATGTGAGATAAAATTCTCACCTTTTCACAAAAATAAGGAAGGAGAAGCTTGAAAGCAGAGGAAGAACCAACCACACTTCAACACAACCCAAATGAGCTTGAATCTAAGCTCAAAAGAAGAACATTCCCAACGTTAGGTTTAGGAATTTCTGAAATTGAAAAGAGAATGAGTTGGAGAAGAAGAAGATGATGCTTACCAATAGCTTCTCTTTGGATTTGGAGCTAGAACTTGATTTTCAAATGAAAACTAGGGCTTGTAATTTTAATTTCCCATTCCTCTCTCCATTGTTGCTAAAGCTTGAGTATTAGGAAATGGAAATGAAGTAATGAAGAGAAGAGGGGTGAAGCTTGGGTCTAATGGGCTGAAACAAAACCAAAGCCCTAAGTGAAAAAGTAGCAAAATTCCACTAACTCCAAACATATCAAAGTTTATACTCAAAAAGGTCGCAAACGTCATTTTGAACTTAATGGGGATGGTCTCGAGTCCTAATTCGACCGTTTGCAAAAAGTAGCTTTTCGGACTAAATACGACCAACGATGAAATATTTAAATGAAATATTTGAATACTCAATCGTAAAATATGCGGGTTGTTACAGACTCCCCTCCTTAAAGAAATTGTGTCCTCGCAATATTTAAGAAGAAAATATAAAGTAACAACCATAAAAGCATATTCAACACAAAAGAAATTGGAAATAAAAAGTTCACCTCAAAGAGCACGAGAAAGTAAGTCCGGATGTGTTCGCTCGATGAATTCTCTAGATTCCCAAGAGCAATCCTTAGGATTTGAGGACCATTGAACTTTCACAAGAGGAACATCTTTATTTCGAAGGCATTTGACCATGGAAGCTATAATACGAATAAGACGTTGCTCATAAGTTAAATTAGGCGAAACTTCAATTTCTTCCACAACACCGGGCTCAAGAATAGAATCGGAATCTCGAAGGCATTTCCCTAATTGAGAAACGTGAAACATGTCATGAATAGCAGAAAACTGAGCCGGTAATAAGTGGTGATAAGCCACGGAACCAATACGTTCGGTCATGGGAAATGGACCAATATATCATGGTGCTAACTTTCCCAATCGACTAAAACGTACAACACCCTTCATAGGTGAAACACGAACAAACACAAAATCTCCCACAGAAAATTCTAATTTCCTTCTTCGATTATCGGCATAGGATTTTTGTCTACTCTAGGCTTCTTTCGTCCTATGACGAATAAGGTCGATATTTTCTGTGGAATCACAAATAAAATCTGGACCTAACACCAGCTTCTCACCGGCCTCGAGCCAACAAGAAGGAGATCGGCATGGCCATCCATAGAGTGCCTCAAAAGGTGCCATACCAATACTAGATTGGAAGCTATTATTATAGGAAAACTCGACAAGAGAAATATGTTCTTCCCAACATCCACCAAAATCAAGAACACATGCACGAAGATGATCTTCAAGAGTTTGATTCGCACGCTCGGTTTGTCCATCGGACTGAGGATGATAAGCGGTGCTAAAATTAAAGTTCGTTCTCAAAGCTTTTTGAAGACTCTTCCAAAATCCACTAGTAAACAATGGATCACGATCATTAATAATAGAAGTAGGAACTCCATGCAATTTTACAATTTCTTTAATAAAGAGTTTGGCCAAGAAAGGAATGGTTCGATTGGACCGAACGGGAATAAAATGGGCGGATTTAGTAAGTCTATCAACTATTACCCATAAGCTATCATGACCCGAACGAGAACAGGGAAGGCCGTCAATAAAATCCATGGAAATTTGATCCCACTTTCAAATTGGAATTTCTAAAGATTGCAATAACCCAACGGGCCTTTGATGTTCGGCCTTGACAAGCTGGAAAGTCATGCAACACTTAACGAAGTTAGAAATATCAGATTTCATTCCCTCCTAATAATAAAGTCGCTTCATATCCGCGTACATTTTACTATTACCGGGATGAATGGTAAATTTAGAACGATGAGAATCTTCTAAAATGTCTTTACGAAGATCACTAATATTTGGCACGATAATTCTACCAAATTTTCGAATACCTCCACGAGAATCAATATCAAAGTCTTTCAAACCTTCAATATCCATTTTATCCCTAAAATTTTCGCCAAGAAGAGCCAATTCGGGATCTAGCTTTTGAGCTTCAAGAATGCGGTCTATAAGAGAAGGATGAGCCTCAAGTGTACATAAAACAAGAGATGAACATAAATCGGAAGCACGATCTCGAATCTCACAAGTGGATAAAACCCGAGATCATTCCATTCGGATATCATCATAGAAACAACCGCTTGTTGCTTGCGACTAAGTGCATCGGCAAAACGATTTCCTTTTCCGAGAGCATAAAGAATATCAAGATCATAAGATGCAAGGGATTCGAGCCAACGTTGTTGACGCAAATTAAGTTCCTTTTGGGAAAATAAATACTTCAAAGATTTATGATCGGTATAGAAAACAAATTTCTCTCCCAAAATATAATGACGCCAAATTTTAAGAGCGAAAACAATAAACGCGAACTCTAAATTATGAGTGGCATACCTAGTCTCGACTGGCTTTAATTGCCTAGAAGCATAAGCAATAACACGTTCTCTTTGCATAAGAACGGCACCCAAACCAACGCGACTAGCATCGGTATAAACAACAAAATCTTGATTCCCCTCAGGAATAACAAGAATAGGAGCATCGGAAAGGAGTTCTTTTAATTTCTGAAAAGAAGCTTCACATTTATCCGACCAAATGTATTTAACACATTTCTTTGTTAAGCTAGTAAGAGGCACGACAATTTGAGAAAAGTCTTTAATAAAACGACGGTAATAACCCGCCAATCCGAGAAAACTATGGATTTCCGTCACACTCTTCGGTCTCTTCCAGTTTTGAATCGCTTCGATCTTTGAAGGATCCATGGAAATTCCGGATTCGGAAATAATATGACCAAGAAACTTCACACGAGATTGCCAAAAGTGGCATTTAGAAAATTTGGCTTTCAATTGATTGCTCCTAAGAGTTTCCAACACAATATGAAGATGCTTTTCATGCTCCTCCTCGGTTTTTGAATACACAAGAATATCATCAATGAAGATGAGAACAAATCGATCGAGGAAGTCTTTGAAAACTCTATTCATAAGGTCAATGAAATAAGCCGAAGCATTCGTTAAACCAAATGGCATAACAAGCATTCATAAGATCCATAACGAGTATGGAACGATGTCAAAAGAATACTATCCTCTGCAATACGAAGCTGATGAAAACTGGTTGCTAAGTCTAATTGTGAAAAGACTCTGGCACCACTAACCTGATCAAATAAATCATCAATCCGAGGTAAATGATATTTATTCTTGATAGTAAGATCATTAAGCTTGCGGTAGTCAATGCAAAGCCTAAGTGTACCGTCGAATTTCTTCACAAAAATAGCCGAAGCTCCCCAAGGAGAGGAACTAGAGCGAATAAATTGCTTCATCTCCAATTCAGATAATTGTTTGCGCATCTCCTCATTTTCTTTATTGGACATGCGATAAAGAGGACGAGTGATAGTTTGAGCTCCAGGGATGAGATTAATTTTGAACTCAATTGCTCGCTTAGGTGGTAATCCTAAAACGCGCTCAAATATGTCGGAAAATTCACGAACAACGTGAATAAGAGAAATGACATCTTCCTCATAATCATTATCATCATCATGAGGATTTAAAGGATATAAAGATGCTGCCAAGATGGAATCCGAATCTTTAAGATCAATAGAAATATGCTTAACAGATTGAGCATGTCGAAGATGAATAGTCCGCTCAGGACAAAGGATTTGCGCTTCATAGCGGTTAAGCCAATCCATTCCCAAAATCATTCCGAAGCCAAGGTAACGCATAACATGCAAATAAGCACGGAAAGAGTAATCACATAAAATAATTTCGACATCTTTACACAACAAACTAATTGTTGCGGATCCACCAACCGGATTTGCAATTCTCAAAGAAGTCATTAAACACATAACATCTAAAGAAAACGTATCAACAAGTTCTTTTGAAATAAAAGAGTGGGACACACCCGTATAAAAAAGAACTCGAATAGGATGATCATGAAATAAAATAATGCCATCAAGGATAGGAAGAAAAATATCTTGACCACGAGAAGTGTTACTAGGAGTTTGCATCACATTAAGCTTTCCCTCCTTCCTGTTTTGAAGTTTGGGACACGAAGATATATAATGGTTCGGGCTTTTGCAATAGCGACAAGCACGGGTTTTTGAACACTTATTCGCATAATGGTCCTTAGAACCATAGTTGTAGCATTACCCACCACTTGAGGTAGAAGTCTTAGTTGCCGGAGAGGCTTGCTTCCCTTTCTTATTGTTGGGATAAGGACCTTTAAACTTATTAGGCCTTTTCTTGTTGGGATAAGGACCTTTAAACTTATTAGGCCTTTTCTTGTTGGTGAAGTTCGGTTTAGAACTCCCAACCTCAACATCACTTACTCTATCAGCCTCTTCAAGTCAAAGAGCGATATCAATGAGTTGATCAAAAGAAACTTCTAATTTTAGAAGTAATGGCTTCTTGAGATTTTTTTTCAAGCCATAGACAAATCTTTGGTTCTTCTTCAATGGGGTGTTTATGTATTCGACCCCGTATTTAGAAAGTGACTCGAAGGATGCGACATAATCTGCCACAGAGGATTCACCTTGAACAAGGTCAATGAAGCGACGAGCCAATGTCACTTTCTCAGCTTCTAGCATAAAATTTAATTCGAATCGTTCCTGGAATTTCTCCCAAGTAAGATCCGCTTCAATAATTTCAGAAATAAGAAGCTCACACCAATCTAATGCTCTTTCTTGGAGCATACTAGAGGCCACCTGAACTCGGTGAAGATCAATAAGATTCATGCGAGAAAAGATTCGATCGCATGATCTTAGCCAAGCCTGAACTTCAATAAAGGTTTCAGAACCTTTGAATGGCTTCCCACCCAAATTGGTATGATCGTTGCACAAACGTGCAAATCCAGACTTAGGGTGAGTAGACTCCGGATTAGAACCGGCTGCTTGAGCATTCTTTACTAAATTAAGAAGCTGCTGGGCAGACATAAATACTCCATCTTGGGGAGTAGCACTAGACTGACCGGCGCTGGGACGGCCAGATCTAACCATTTCTCTTCATTAAGAAAGAAAGAAGAAGAAGAAAAAGGTTACTCACAAAATGAATATCAAACAATAATGATTGATAAAATAAGGAATCACAAAAGAAAATAGGATAGGACAGTTTAAAGACCCGAATAAAATCCTAAGGCACGACTCCTAAGATGGACTTAGGATGATGATCCTTGTTAAATTATTCTACATTGTTCCGAAGTTTAGCTCTGATACCAAGCTGTGACGCCCCACCTCTATACCCACGCTAGCCAAGGACACTACGGGGTAATGTCGTCAACTGGCACGTAGAATAAGGCTGTTGAAGAGCGACAATCCGTGTAATTGCTTTGTGTGAGCACCGATATGCCAGATAAAATATAACATGCATTTCATCTCAAGAGGAAATCTGACATACCGACACAAGCTCAAAGCTACTACCCAGTGGCTATATATGATCTTTGGAAACAAATATAGAAATAAACATAACTTAAATCAATCACAGATAATTCATATCTCAAAGGTGGAAACAGATATGAATATTACACATGAAAGTGTATATCAGAGTAGCGGTCAAACAAGATCCACAATATCACAAAAGAATAGATACAAGTGCTACACAAAAGAATAAGTATACATCAATGAGTCTATATCTCAAATGCATACAACCAAAAACTACTAATCTAAGTAGTTGGCCAAAAGTCAGGGTAATAATCCCAGATGAGGAGTCAAGCAGAAGCACCTGCAACATCTCGGTCTTACCCGAGTATTATTTAATAAGAAAATAATAAATGGACCAGTCTAACTATAAATATCAGATAAAATGATATATAATAAGATATATGACAAAAACGTAAGATAACCACGAAGCCATACTATGATAAGTATGTAATTGAAAATCAACAAGAGATTAATCAATATCACAAGAATCTTCTCAAAGATAAAAATAATTGTCATACTCTTTATTTCATTTACCACCATAAATATTGACAATTATACCAATGCCTATCACAAAAGTTAATGACACACAAATTCACCAATGCACAAATATTGGTAAAACTTATCAATGTAAATCACGAAAATTGGTGAAAACACAAATTCTAGAAATCATCAATGAAAATCCAGAAATCACAAAAAGGGGGAGGCCTATCACATAACGGGAGCATGAAAACTCACCAATACGTGTATCACAAAACAGAACGCTATTCCATGGTTGCTAACAATTCATTTTGAGTCGAGGCTCCACAAAACGGCCCCAAGACCATGGGTCCTACCCCACCAATTTGAGCCGAAACTCCACAAAAGCGGGGTTTAGTCTCCCTCGCAGACAAAGAGACATCGCACAATTCTAGTCTAAATCACAAAATGATCATCATCGATCACAAGAAGTGTCAATTACACTAAGCTAGTAAATATATGAGCTTAGCATCATGTCCTATTACCACTAGCTTAACTTAAATATTTACGAACAAATTGTAGATCTCCACTTGAAAATTGTCACAAGAGGTTCAATCGAATAAGTCCAAGAATTAACCGACGAAGTAAACGCAAGCTTCCATACCACTTGTTTTACTAAGCCATTTAATTAGATTTCTCATACGAGTGAGGTAAAGGTTCGTATATGCTAGTAGATTGGAAAACGGTTTTATAAACAAGCTTGATATTGAAAATAAAGTTGAAATCGTTTTGATAAAAGAGTTTTGCTATTTACTACTAGTATTGAAACCTTTATATTTTTAAAGTGGCAAAGCACAAAAATGATTGTAGAAACAATCAATCACCAAAATTCACATACGAAGACGTGAATTAATTCCAAAGAAATCGATATCAATTCCATCAAAATGGATATTTCCAAAAATTCCATATTAGAAGTCATCAAAGTCGAATAATTGATAGCATCAACTAGGAATCAAAACGAATCGATAAAAATTGGAATCACAACCCAAATAGGCAAAAATAGGCATAATAGGCATTTAAGAGCAAGTCAGTCGACTGGCTCTCTGCAGTCAGTCAACTGAAACAGAAACTTGAAAATTTCATTTCCTACAGTCAGTCGACTTACCTCAGAGGGCCAGTCGACTGATTGCAGAAAACAGACTCTCTGTTTCTGCACAGCCCCAGAAGTGCCAATTTTCTACAGCCAGTCGACTGACTGCAGGGGGTCAGTCGACTGATTGGCACTGGGGCTGTTTTTCAGCCTATTAAAATGAAGAGCAACTCTTCCAAACTGCAATCGGACGAGCAACGGGCAAAGGGTTTACGCCAATCGACAACCCAGCTCTATAGACTCTTCGATGCATCACCAAAAACATGTTCAAACAACAAAGCTATGATTTTTGAAGATTTGAACCCAAAACAGTAAAAATTGGAATATTCACAAAACCAATCCAAATCAAAATCAAATGCACATGAATATGTGTTAGGAATTCATACCTGACAATCAAAGATAATCATAGACTTAGATGTGAGATAAAAATCTCACCTTTTCACAAAAATAAGGAAGGAAAGCTTGAAAACAAAGGAAGAATCTAAGCTCAAAAGAAGAACATTCCCAAAGTTAGGTTTAGGAATTTCTAAAATTGAAAAGAGAATGAGTTGGAGAAGAAGAAGACGATGCTTACCAATAGCTTCTCTTTGGATTTGGAGCTAGAACTTGATTTGCAAATGATAACTAGGGCTTGTAATTTTAATTTCCCATTCCTCTCTCCATTGTTGCTAAAGCTTGAGTATTAGAAAATAGAAATGAAGTAATGAAGAGAAGAGGGGTGAAGATTGGGTCTAATGGGCTGAAACAAAACCAAAGCCTTAAGTGAAAAAGTAGCAAAATTCCACTAACTCTAAACATATCAAAGTTTATACTAAAAAAGGTCGCAAACATCATTTTGAACTCAATGGGGGGTGGTCTCGAGTCCTAATTCGGCCGTTTGCAAAAAGTAGTTTTTCGGACTAAATCCGACTAACGATGAAATATTTAAATAAAATATTTAAATACTCAATCGTAAAATATGCAGGTTGTTACAGGTTTTCTCCCGTAGCCCATGTGGTTACCTCTGGTGGCTTCCCAATCAGGAGGGACCATAATGCTGGATGGACTATTGGGACTATTACGTGTTAAGGTGGATAATGTAAAGTCTTAACGCTATTTAAAAGTAAGTTTATTTTACTATTGACATTATTATAATAGCGAATTATTACTACATAGTAAATAGTTTAACGGATCCTTAGGAGATGTGAATCCTGAGCATCTCTTAAGTTACTGCACTCACGTTTAACACTGGATAGGAGATGTCAAATTCCATAAACCTCTCTGACGCTATTCCACTTTTATTTATTCCTGTTGATTTAACTTACATAAGATCTTTTAGTTCTGACTCGAGTGTTTTGTCTTTTCAATTCCCTCGGGCCTGCCTAAGCATTTCAGGATTTGGAAGACCATATTCTGAAGGATGAAGGCGAAGATTTATTATAGTATTCCACTACATTCATACTGTTCCGCTGCATTAATTATTATTCTCTAGTATGTGTAACTCTGATATGCATTGTATAAATATAATCGAATATTTTATAAACAGCTTCATGAACTGTTTATTTGATTATTATATTTTATCGTTCCGCTGTGAGATTCTGTTTGTTTTATTTCTTTCTCTGCTTTTCTTATTTACCCCATAACAATCCTCCCTTTTGTATGGTTTGAGTCTGACGTGTGTGTTTTATCGTCGATTTAATGCGTATAAAAAGGCGGGATGTTACAGGTTATAACTCTCTACTAAATAATTCACTATTTATATAAACGAGTTTTGACAAGAGTTTGAATATATATATATATATATATATATATATATATATATATATATATATATATGACTTGATTGCAATTCTTTTATTCTTTGCGCTCAAATTTTCAAAATCTCTCAAACACTCAAATTACTTTCATAAATCACCAAGAACATCATTTACATATTCTTTATTGATCTACTTCCATAATTCACTACACTATTCGCTCATATTTCTCAAAAGGATATTATAGGAAAGGTGCATGTAACCTTAGTAACAATTAGTGTTATAGACGCAAGTCGTATCAAAAGAAATTTTTGTTTAAAGGTGCAGAAGTCCTATTTCTAGGAGATTCAATCAATTGTAAAAACTTATTCCTCCGTATTAAGAGAGGGGATTGGTAGTAAAACACCGAAGGGGAACTTCGAAACTAGATACATGACGGGAGGTCTGAACTAAGGTGAAATGTCTTATTTGACTTGCTACATTTACTTATTTCCGCTACTTATAATAACTACTATTGTTGTGATTATTGTGTTGCATTCTAATATATACTTGGCCATCTAAGTTGATCCGTAAATTCTTTAACTTGCACCAACTTTGCTCCAACTTCTGATGCTCGATCATCCAAAAAACTCCCTATGTTTTTATCCATTTCTTCATTATGAAGTCTACATTACTAAAGAAGATGATCACTTTAGATGCTAGATATCACTTTCCGACATATCATGCTTCCATAAAAAAATCATGCCTTGGATCAAGATAAGCAATCAGATGTCAACTTCATAGGATTGCATAGTTGACTAAACATCATCTTGAAGCATCACTTCTATTCCAAGAGTGTCCATTTGTTGCTTCAAATAGTCATTATACCATTTCTTTTCTATGGCAGAGTTAGAGCCTTTGGTTTTCTGGAGCAACATTATGTCTCGATCAAGTAGGTTTCTTTTAAAAAAATTAAGTATCAAAACTTGTCAGCACCAATCATAATCATGTCTGCATCAACATGATTCCTAAAGTGTATTATATATGTATATATACTGACACTCATTAACATTTATCATTTTCCATTTCATTTCAATATACTTGTCTTATGGTCATCCCTTTTGCCACTTCCTTTCCTCTGTTGTCTTCATCATCAACTTGACGAATGTTGTCAATTTTAGTGCTATGACAATCAATTTCCAACATTGTCCATATTACATCCTCATTAATGAACCAAATATTCCTCCACCAGATCTCGATTTAACCTAGGCGGCTATTTGATCTTGGTGCTGCTAGCACTACCATCTTGTCATCATCTCCTTTCTTGCCTATTCCATGCCATTGTCTTTAATTCAAAGTTGATTGCGAATTCATGCCCCAATGTCTTATCGTGGTCGAATGGAAATGATAGTTTGGGATACTTCTGTTTACCCGAAGATGACTCCAAGTGAATTCAGGTTTGTGCCCAAGTTACTTCCTCACATCTTCGATGGGGTTTACTTTAACTCCTTAATGTCCCCCCTTTGCTTTTCTTAAGTTTTTCCATGCTTATATATGTAACAAGTACTTACATGAAGTGGAGATGATTAATTTTTTTGAACTTCAAATGAATGTGGGTTGACAACTCATTAACGATTAGACGATTTAAAGGAACGTTCGCATCAATTGCACTATTGCGTCGGACTACAACACATGTCAACGCTCCAAGTTGAACATCAAAGTCATGCATTCCTACAAAGAAAGCTCTACGCCACTCCATACAATGGTTCCATTAGCGTACATTCTATGATAAAAGGTAAAACCCAACACACGATTCCATAGTGTGACAAAGCTCGTTTGCTAGCATAAACAGGCTATCTATGCATAGTATTCATTTATAGCATGCTTTAAACATAAACACACACTGCATAGACCGATACTTCAGACCTTCTCAGTCAACGTGCATAATATGATTGGTCAACTCACTTCTTCGCCCATTAGACTCTATACATTGGCAACATAGGTTTCAATCAAGATAGAAAATTAAAATAAAGCTACTGACCACCTTCAACATTAATTTTTCCAGTTCAAAATGTCTAGCACCAAACGACCTCCCCATCTTAGAACCAGCACCGGCTCTTCTACTTCTCTAAAAGTGGGCTCCTCTTCTGCTCAAGCTTCTACATCCACTACGGATTGCGATGTTCTATAACACCCAAATTTAAGCCCGATGTCGTCCCAAATGCTCAGCCTCATTGTCTACCTATCAAGGGAAGACCGACCAATTTTAATGATCATGGACAATCCCTAAGAACAGATGCCTTCCATATTAACTGATAAAGACCTTAAAACAATCTGCATTAAGCATGGGGTTTCTAAGGATGTGGTCCTTTTACTTGCACCTTATCAATGGGATCGTCTCCTGCTAGTTGGCTATATAGCATGTAACAATAAATGTTCCTTTTTGGATCCATGCCGCCTTTAAATGGATTTCTAATATTCTTTCTCCAAGAGCTCGAGCTAGCTTCAATGTAGGTGCATACAAATAGTTACACCTTGATCAACTCCTTCTATATAATTTTCATGCTGCACCCAACTTGTACTCCTACATTCGAAGAGCTCAATTATCAACTAAGCTTCAAAAAGAGATAAGATTACCTTCTCTTCTAATTGTTAAAGCATAAAATCATTGTAAGTTCATTTGGAGCTCCACAACATCCACAACTAATTTAAATGTAAATATTTCTTCACTCATTGTCCGGAAGGCTTAATTGCTTATGGTTGTTTGGTTATAAGCTCCTTCATTCAATACCTTCTCCAAACTTGGGATTTCTTTACCCGAGCACCTAACACTCTTTTCATATCCTTTACAAATATCCCTATACAAAACCCAATCGCTGAACATACTCATACTCTGGAATTTCTAAAGGGGGTCAACTCCAACTTACATGATGCCACCTATCTTCTTACAAATTCTCACGTATGCCATTTTCATTTTCTATATAATGGAAAGAGCATTGTCCCAAATTTGGTTCCCACCAAATCATTCCAAGCCACTTCTACTCTTTTTGCTCTGGCTCACGACTCTGATGATGAACACTAAGGGGATGAGGAAGTTTAAGAAGATGAAGTGAACCTTAGAGAACAAGAAAGGGAAATAGAAGACAACATAATCGAAAAAGGAGATGAGGGACAAGAAGATGAAAATGATGATGTCGATGGAGATGAATAGTATAGGGAGACTTCTCCTGAAGGTACCACAGTCATAACATCTCCCCGACCAAAGTGATTAGTCATTAAGTGTTCATCACTTATGCTCGAACCATGCCTTGAATCCATCGAAGAGTAGACTTTTCATGCAAGAACCTCCAATAATATCTTATGTTCCCACAGCGATCTTAGAATTCTTGCCACCTTCTATAGAGGGATAAACTTCGAAGATATCCTCAACACCAGCTTATGTGAATTTGGCTTCCCTCATGTGGATTTCCATGCGGCCATTGAGGTTAATGGGACCATCACCGGGACCCCTCGAACATAGTCTGTAGGTTACATAGGGAAACATCAAAATTTCACACACTTTTAGTATCATAAGCAAAAACACTTAGTACTCATTCTTAATTGAGTGCTTTAGTTCTGATATAAATCTTCTTCTTTTTAAGTATAACAAGGAGACATCATTTAGGAAAAATTTGTGTGGGTGTTGACTAATGTTGCTCCTAAAACGCCTGTCTCATATCAAGAGTTATATTCTGAGAGGCAAGGAAGAAAAGAAAGAGCATGACACGACATAGAAAAAGAAGGTGTCATCATGATGAATAGGAGAGACATGATGTTGAGGAAAAACAGCATCACTGAGAAGTGCAATGGGGATTATGCGACCACTCTGGGCACGACTTTGACTCCCACCAGTAATAGCATTCTCAATCCTACTCTTCTCAGCAATGACCATCTTCCTATCAGGAGCTTCCTCCATCATCTCAGCCTCTCACCACTGCTATCTCTACTCCCCAAAAATCCAAAGCAATCATCACTTCACAACCTTCTTAATCTCATAGGCCGGCGAAAAAACTTCTTCGAGTCATGTTACTCCTCCTCTATCTCTGAAGGCCAATCTACCGGTGTGACTACTAAGATGCAAGCAGCTCTACTCGGTTACTAGCTTAAGATGGGTGATGTTCAACTGCATCTTCAAGGATTTCCCATCGTAGCTATGCTAATGAAGCCTTACTAGACATAAGGAGTTCATAAGCAAATTTTTTTAGTGAAAAAAGCTTGTCAAAGGCCTCTCTAATCGTGTAAATTAAGTGAATACTCATTCCTTCAACCCAGATAGGGCCGATCATAATAAGATATATAGAGGATACAATCGAGAGTTGGCTACGATCATAAAGGAAATAGATGAAAAGGAAAAATTGGCCAAGAACTCATAAGAAAGAATAACTAAGCCATCCAGGGTTTATACGCAAGAGACCCTAGTTATAAATTCATAACTGGAGACTGCCCATGCTACAATGTCGAGCTCGAGAAAAAGATCAAAGAGAAAAGAAGATCAATGTGCAACACTTATTGCCGAGATGGAGAATCTCTAGGCCGACTTAAAAGCTGAAAAGAAGGCACAAAGCAAGTCTATCACTTTTAAAGTTGAGCCAGCCAACGTTAAAAAGAAGAATGGAACCTCAAAGAAAAAGCAAAAAAAAAAAAAAACCGAGGAAGAGATGAAAGCTACTCTTCTTTATTTCTTTGCTAATGTAGTAGAAATGGAAAATCTTAAGTGGTTTAAAGAAAAGGATTCTAGGAAAAGATGGTTGTTAGCCCTAGAGAATGGTAGGAAGATCTTGGCAGCAAATAGTATGGTCAATGAGTAGGCTCCTCTTGAAACGCACGTTTGTCCCAACTCATTAGATCACGTGGATGATTCTACACTAACTCCAAAGGATCCCTCAATATATATCATTACTTTTGTGATGGCCAATTCTGAGGTCGCCATAACTTAAACCCTATTCTTGCTGCTTCTGGCATTGACACTTCTCTCACACCTATGGTTGTTCATTCGACTCAACCTACTCTTAAGGAGGGAGAAATCGCCAAGTCCACACTAAAAGACACTCCAATCAATTATAGTATATCATTAGTTTCTCTTATCTAAGAAATTTCAGTTCTCACCTAGAACATCATTAATCCCTACCTTCCTCTTTGAAAATTATTGGTCATCCATCGCTACCAAAAGGCACTCCCAAGTGCCGTCCTCTCAGGAATAAACCACCTTTAACTCATACTGCCGATGTTTCTGAATCTTCTGCCTATGCCTCAAGGAATCCGACGATCCTTATAACTGGTCAAACGAGAAGGAACCTTCATCATCTAAAGAAAGCTTTATGGGGAAAGAAGAAGAGAAGGAGGAGACAAAGGCCACTAAAGGGAAGCGACCTACCAAGCCGACGACAAGGGCGGTAAGTAAGGAGCAGGGAAGTAAATGACCACCGTAGTTTTTGAAGATAATTTCTTTCACCGTTTTTGTATTTTGTTCTTCTTGACATTCCATGTATATATGCCATCTTCATACGATAGTGACCCCTAAAATTTTTGTACAAAACATATGTAAATAGAAGACTGTATTCTGTTTCATATTTTTCATATCTACATTAATATATGTCTTGGTTTTATTACCTGTATACCTTTCTACATGTACAATATAGTTATCTATAATTTATTTACTTTTATATTATTCATGCATATGTCTTTGCAATGCCATTATTTGCTGTAATTTGTCAATATAAATAATTTCTGTGAATTCTTGGTGTCATTTCATTATTTAACTATGCTTAACATTGCCAATATACATCTAATTTGGCTAAATAAAACTAAGTTTCTTTGGCCAACGCCATGGCCAACTCAATTTATCTTTAGTCGAATGTGTTCCACTCAACCATAAGTGGAGCTATATTCACTAGACTTCTAAATATACACCAACTTCTATATTCAGGAAAGGAATTTTAGATGTTTATCTCTGGACATCCAATTTTGACCTCACCTTTCTTTGGGCGTTGATAAAAAACACTCATCGTCAATCTTCTCTTATCTTTAACCGGGCATGTTTCACTGGGGCACAAACATAATTGTACCTACAAGAAGATAAATTATACACCAGTTCCTATCTTCGGGATTTGGTGTCTCAGATGCTTATCTCCGAGCATCAATCTTTGACCCGGTCTATCTTCGGTTACTAGTGAAAGATTAGATATTTAAGGGTGAACTTCTTATCGACGAAAGTGGAATTATACTTCAACAACCTGATCATGAATCGAAGGAGTTCATCAGTACCTATCTCTAGATACTAGACATGGTTTGTCAATATAAACGTTTGATTCTGTTGGTGATTACACCTACAAAATAAAACTTTTGCGAATGTGGTTCCCTTCATTCTAATAGTCAACTATATTTATAAATGAAAGATTGGCCAACTCTGCCTTATTATAACTCATCCAAGTAATCAATATATAGTTTTAAAAAAAATAAATAAATCAAATTAAAATAGCATCATAGACGCTTGCTATTCCATGCGAGTGGAATTGAGATCCCATCAACAGTCGATAGCTTGAAAGTTCCATCTCCAAGTTCTATTCAAACACATAAGGTCCTTCCTAATTCGGACAAGTGCTCCAATACGAGGAAAACCCATTTCGAAATATGATCTCATATCACGAAGGTATGGTTTCTGACCTTAGCATTAAAATTTCTCGCTTCTCTTTTCTATTGAGTAACTAACTTAATTCCTCATATTCTCGTTTCTCATCAACTAAGTCGAAGGACTCAACTAAGATCTCCTTGTTCATCTTGGTATCACAGTGCATTCTTTGGTAAGAAGGGACTTTTAGTTCAATCTAAATCATAGCCTTATCTCTTAGGCCAAAGCGATTGGATTATAGCCCGTCATGAACTTCGAGGTTATCCTGTAAAACCACAATACTAACAGTAACTCTTCAACCTAGATCCCTTTGGCGCTCATCAATCTTTTCTTTAGGATGGAATCGATTTCCTTGTTCATCGTCTAAACCTGTCCATTTGCATGTGGGCGTTCCACTGCTAAAATGTTCTTCTCAATTCGGTGCCAGTTGTAGAATTCTTTGAACTTTTCACAATCGAATTGAGTTACATTATTGGTAGCGATCTTTTGTGTATCTCTAGATCTGCACATAATATTCTTTAATAAAAAGTTGATAGCTTACCTCGTAGTGTTGTACCAAGCAATTTTTCTTGAGCCTAGTTTGTGAAGTAGTCCATAGCTATAATAACATACTTTGCTAAGTCTTTCAACACCGTTAACACACCATATCAATTCCCCACACTGTAAATGCCCACGAGCTAACCATCTGCATGAGCTATATAGATAGAGGTTTTGGTATCCAAGCAAACCTTCGGCACCAATCACTTTATCTAGTGTAACCGGCTGCGTCTCGGTTGACCATTGGCTAAAAGTATCCATAACGAAGAACCTTCTTTGTTGAAGTCTGCCCTCGGTGTTATCACACAACTTCCATTATGCACATTCGCAAGTATTTTCTTAGCTTTCTCTTTGGTGACACATTTTAGTAAGAGTTTGAGAATCCTCCCCTATACAGCACTCCTTCTTGCATAATAAATCATGGTACATTATGCACGAGGTTTCACCATTCATTTCTTTCATTTGGCATAGTCCCTTTCAACCGTACTCTTTTATTGGAGCCATCCACGACTCCTTCTCCTCTTCGGCCTCTAAGATCCAATCAAAATTCATTCGAGAAATGCTTAGAGCCGATAAAACCTCTATTGGAATGAGTCGCAAAAGATGCGCATTCCTAGAGCTAGCAAGGTTAGCTAGTGAATCAACTTTCATATTTTCTTCTCTGGGAATGTGCATTATAATATAACTCTCAATGTCATTAAGCGGTTCCAAGACTTTGATCAAGTAAGGGAAAGTCTCTCTTTCTTAGCTTGAAATTCTTTCTTAACCTAATAGAACAACAATTGGGAGTCAAAAGAGATGTGCAATGTCTTGACTCTCTGTCTCATTACTATCTTGAGTCCTGTAATCAATGCTTTGTATTACACTTTGTTGTTTGTCGTTGGAAACCCTGGTTTCAAAGCGTAGAATATCCTCTACCCTTCTAGGTTTACAAGGATCACTCCTATCGTGGTATTATGATTGTTGGAGACTCCATCAACATACAATTTCCATTAGGACAGTTAGACCACGTGGTCTTCCACTTCTCTATCCCAAATGGTGAACTTGGCAATAAAGTCAACTAATTCCTATACTCTTATCACCCTCGTAGGATGGTATTTTATATCATATCGATTCAGCTTGATATTCACTTTAGCAATCTCCCAAAGTCTTAGGTCGATGTGGTACTTGCCTTAATGACCAATCAGTGAGTACATTATCTGGTGAGCCTGAAAGTATGGCTGCAAATTCCTCGAAGCAAATAACAAATAATACATCGGCCTCTCTAGCTACGAATAATTCTTTTCTACTTTGGTGAAGCATTTGTTGATATAATACACGGGCCACTAGATTGTTCTCTCCTCATGTCCAAAGCTGCACTAAGTGCGTGAGCAAATACTACCAAATAAAAGAATAAATTTTCTCCTTCCTATGGCGATGACAGAATCAGTGGTCTCTCTTAATGCTCTAGCAAACTTGGGAAGCCTTCCTTATATTCATTCATCCAGATAATCTTTCCTTTCTCCTTTTTGAGGGCATAAAAGAATAGTATACATTTGTTCATCGCTTTCGAAATTAATCGACTCAATGCGGCGACCTCTTCACTCAAGCTCTGCATCTTCCTCCTTGTCATTGGGGGTATTAACCTTATTTAGTTCTTTAATTTGCTCTAGGTTATCATAAATGCCCTTTGACTTTACAATAAGACCCAGGAATTTGCTCGATGCAGCTTTAAACGAACACTTCAGTGCACTAAGCTTTATTCCATACTTTTGAAGTACATTGAACATCTTTAAGAGGTCATCCATGTGATTAATCTCTCACCATGACTACATATGCATTTCTTACACATAGACTTCCATTGTTCTTCCAATTTAATATTTAAATATTGTATTTACCAAACGTTGGTAAGTAGCTCCGGTGTTCTTCAAACTGTACGACATTACTCGATAACAATACAACCCCAAAATAGTGATAAAACTCATATGCTCTTGATCTGGAAAATGTATTTCTATTTGATTGCCCGAGCATACATCCATGAAGGACAGCGGTTCATGTATGTCTGATGCATCTATAAGTTGGTCAATCCTGGGAAGAGGGAAGCTGCCTTTTGGTTATGCTTTATTCAAGTACGAATAGTCAATGCATGTCTGTCATTTTCCATTTGACTTCTTGACCAAGATAATATTTGATAGCCATTCAGGATATAGTGCATCATGGATGAAGCCATTTACCTTTAGCTATCCACTTTTTCTTTTAGCATGTCAGATTGCTCTAGACCCAAAATGCTCTCTTCTACTTCGTAAAAGGGTATCTTAGGTCCACATTCAATGCATGGCATGCTATCTCAGACAAAATTCCACATATATCATAATGTGTTCAGGAAAACACTTCCAAGTTTTTTTAAAGAAACTATACCAACTCCTTTTTTATTTTTATGCCAAGCTGAGGCCTGACCTTCAGAACCCAAGTGGGATCATCGTCGTTATCAAGATGTTTATCCATAGCTCTATCGGTGCAACCTTTGCATCCTCTAGCTCTTTTCATAGGTCCATAGGCTTTTAAAGCTTGCTATGGTACCCGAGCTAAGGCTTGGGAAGTGGTTGATATGCGTCAGTAGCTTTGATGTAGGGAGTCTTCTCTACGTTCGTTCCTTTCTTACATCGCCTTGCCTCTCTAAGTTCTACGACATAACATTCTCAATCGGTGCTTTGGTTACCTTGAATAGCACTTTCTGTGTTCTTAGTGGGGAACTTCATTATCAAACACCATGGAGCAAGCATTATTCTTAAACTAGCAAGGGTCAATTGGCCCAAAAAGGCATTATAGGCCAAAAATCCATCAACCTCTACAAATGTCTGCACCCACACTATCTTGCTGTCTCCTTCACCCAATTCCAAGACAAATCTATACAACCAATAGGCTTTTTATCCTCTTCAATAAATCCATAAATCTAAGATTTATAAGGGATCGGATCCTTAACATTGATCTTCATTTGATCAAAAGTTTTGTTGAGTAAAATATTAACCAAGCTTCCACAATCAATTAGATCTAGGTGCACTGTTATGGCACAACAATGGTTGTAATCACCAAGGGTTCAACCATTAGTGCTTCGACCCATCCACATCTCTAATTTTGAAAATTATGCCACATTCATCATCGTTTGATACTTTGCAAGAGTCCTACCTTCTGCAGCGAGCACATTTCTTAAGGCATATGTCTCATTGAGCTGCCATATCACTCCATCTCGTTCCAGCTTTTTTCTACTAGATGAGGTCATCTAGAGATAGTATTTATAACAATTCTGCTCTCAGGCCATCTTGGTCCTCTCCACTTGAACCAGCTTGATCTTTTGGGAAATTTTCCCTTAGGGTCTGCCATTCATTTGTCCGCCAGCCTGTGAATTCCTCACATACCGCCGCAACTTTTTCTTCTTTATCAAATCTTCAATTTTATACCTTAAAAGTCGCCACTTATTGGTATTACGCCATGAGTTTCATGGTAGCAAAAACACGCTTCAAGCACTTTTCCTCTTTTGTTTCCTCTCTTTGAGGTTGCTTTTATAATTTTCGATTCCATCCACAGCGAGTTAAATGTTTTCAATAGTCGTTCATAGGAGTGTAACCTCTCGATCTTATACACCTCGTGCGCTTCTTGGTGTCCTGCTTCTTCATACTAGCACCCTGGTTTTTTCCTTTTTATATTATTTTCAACATTTATAGCAATGTTTCTAGCTCTATCAACACTCTATTTGATAGCAAAGTTGCTTTGTATAACAATATTCGATCCATCATGACCATCTTCAGCTAATCTAGTAGCCAAATCTGCCTCTTCCAAATGCAAACATTAGGACGCCATTATATAAAATTTCTTCATGGTGGACGATCGTTCTCTCTTCAACCATCTACCAGAATAAGTTCTCTAGTTAACTCTGTTAACATTGCCATCAAAATAATCTTCTAACGGGGGTATCTTACCGCAGCCACTACAACATTCATTCATTTTAAGAAGTCCTTCAAAGTCTTTTTGAAATTCTAATGGACATTCAGCAAGGACATTACATCCTTTGATCAAGCTGTATGGATCCTGAACTCCTCCATAAATTTCTACACTAACTTGTCAAAGATAGTACGGACCTTGGCACGAGCCGATAAACTACATCATGACAACTCCATCTAACAATATAGGAAAGCAACTACATCTTATTGCACCTGTAGCACCGTAACTATTCATGTGCCATCCATTTTGCAACCTCTTCACCATTTTGTTATATACTCCTTGCTGATTTTGGCAGCTAGATAGCAATCATCAAGGGCTTCCCCGAGTGTTTGACACTACCAATGCCCTCGGTTTTTCACATAAAGTCTAGATCCATTGTCTTGGGAGAGCCATTTTTCAAAGCCTCTTTGACTCTTATTGGCTCTATGGCATTCGTTTGAACACTAGCAGTCTGCATACCAACATCTTGTCCTATGCCATCGCTAGCATCTTGTATATCTTCTTCATTGTTAGATAGATTAAGGCCTCACATGACATTCATTTCCACCACCACGAATAAACTCGGTACCAGCCTAATTGTAGTTGGTACCGACTTGATTGGCATTTGGCAGATTTCCACCATCTCCTACATGTTGGTTCTTTGATGCTCCAGCATCCTTCCTCTTTAATTCATGATTGTTGTCACTATGGTTCTAATCTCATAAACATGAGCCATCTTCCTTGGAACCTAAAGATGATGAATCCCTTTGGCTTCTCCTATGCCTTTGAGGTTGCTAGGATATTAGAGCAATTTTTTTTCCTTTCCAACATAGAATTCTGATTCTCTAACATCCTTTGATTGATTTAAAAAATCATCTTGTCTAACTTGGCCTTTATTACCATCTCTTACTGAGATGAAGATCCTGGCAATGCAATGATAGGCTGAGTATTTTCTTCATAATTTCGAGAAGCTTCTTGATGACCTCCAACAACCACCCTAGATCTTGGGTGAGCTTTCCTAAGGGCCATTTCTTCTAGATCTGAAGTTGTCTATTCTGTAACTCCATCAAATATACATCAAACACTCTTAGATCCACCTTTTAGACAATTCAAACCCACATTTCTAAGCTAGATTTACAACTGAGAATATCATTTCTCTATGAAAGAACAAAAAAATATTACGCCCAAAATTGACACAACACCTCAATGAATCAAAAAAGAGAATAAGAGAAGGAAAAATGAAATGATATAGCCTGAATACATAAATTTTTATAGTGGTTCATCCTCAAATCACTGCCTTTGTCCACCTTAATTTTCAATAGTTCACATGACTACAAAAAAGTTGCAATGTTTCAGATATAGAAAATAAAGTAAATCCAAGTTTGACAACACTTCATGGAAAATAGAGATAAAGAAGAGAATAAAGATCCAAATGTCCTTTCTAAGTTGCAAAAAAACTAATATTTTAGGTGAATCGATAAACAAGAGTCGCTAGCTTTTGGAAGATTAGATAAGAACTCAAATCCACATGATTAGGAAGGAAGAAAGAGTAAATTTTATAAAACAAATCATGTCAGTTTCGGTCATATTTTTCTTAGTGCTACACCACCTTTTCTTCATACTTGTTCACATCTTCATGTTTCCAAGCTTCGTTGCAAAAATAGCTCCCACAAAATTATGTCAGTGCCGACATGATTTTTCTCATACGTGACTTGCCTTTTTATTCAAAGTACTAGAGTACTTCACCTACTTTCTCAAAAGTGGCTCCTCATTAAACATATTAGTGCCGACCAAATCATGGCGATGCTGGCATAATCAATATAGTCGGTACCGACCATATTTGACCTGCACCATTCTTTCTCCAACTTCTTGTGCTCCATTATTCCATCATTTCAAACAACCCTTCATATTCTTGATCATTTCTTCATCATGTTGAGGTCCAAATCCATTAAGAAGTTAGTTGATTCAAATGATGGATAACGATATGCAAGCCAATGGATATGAAATTCGAAATGCCACATAAGTACAATATAATATAGCCAACATCGAGTGTTTCACATGGTCCAACACAAAAAATTATGGCACTAACAATGCTAAAACCATGAATAATTTATTTTTCTTTATGGTCAAAAGTGAATTTAATATAGTAATTATTTGTAAGATTGCATATGATATATGGCATACATTACAAGTTACTTATAAAGGAGCAAATAAAGCAAAGTAAAGTAAAATTTCAATGTTGAAAAATCAAGTCAAATTTTTGAATGAAGTAAAATGGAAATATTATTGACATGTACTCTAGATTTTAAGACAATACTAATGCTTTTTTGGCTCAAAGTGGATTTTTTTTATATTTTGGTATAGTCTCAATGATCCTTAATCCTTTAATGGATGAATGGGAATGAAAGGTTTTAGCTATTGAAGAGGCTAGTGACAATTTGGCCCTCAACCCAAAGAGTTAATTGAAAATTTAGTGTCCTAAGAAGTTAATTTGCAAGCTAAGAAGAACATGCTCAAGAAAGAAAAACAATCGTCTTTTAAGTCGAAGAAGAATCAGAAACGAATGAAAAATGAATTTGTCCACCTTACCAAAAAGTTTAAAAATATTCTGAAGCTCAAAAAGAATAAAAGATCTGACAACACTGAGAACCCATCTTATTCGATAATTTTTTTTAATGCAATAATATGCACCATATGAAGAAAGATTGCCCAAATCTCTAAATAGAAAAGAATAGCTTCAAAAACAAGAATGAAAAATCATGCAAAAAAGATTAAAGCCTTCTAACTTGGAATGTTTCAACATTATTAGGATCTTAACACAGGAAGTGAGCAAAAACTAAAATTCTTATTTTCCATAGGTACGCAAAAATAAAAAGAAGAGATGAATACTTGATAGGGGTTGCTCAAAAGACATAATGGTATATCTAACTCTCATTGTTTTAAGATGCACAACTTATTGTAAATTTATAACATAATTTATTATACATAAACCAACTACGTGATAAAGGTTTTAGAATTTCCTTTGAAAAAGATAAATGCAACATTTTGGATAAAAATTAAAAGTTAATTATTAAAGGTCTAAGAAAAAGGAATATTTATGTTTTAAATATGAAGATTAACTATAATAATTATATGTGTTTATTAGCAAATAAAAATGATCCATGGTTTTGACACATACATTTCTGTATATATTAATTTTAAAAATATAAACAAATGTTCAAAGCATAAGTTGGTAAATTTTTTACTAAAAGTGAGCTTTAGAGATAATAATTTATGCGATGCATGCCATACAGGAAAAATAACTAAATCTACTTTTAAATTTAAAAAATTGATTTCTACTTTGCAACCGCTAGAATTTCTTCACTTAAACCTATATAGACCAACCCATTTATGGTTATAAATCATAATAAATATGATTTTGTCGTAGTGGATGATTTTTCAAGATACACTTAGACTTTGTTTTAGAAACATAAAAGTGATACTTTTGAAGTTTCTAAATTTTTTACAAAAAGATTCAATTTTTTTTTTGAAAATTCAAAATATTAGAAGATCATGTTGATGAATTTGATAATGATCTTTTTAATGAATTATTTAATGAAAAGTTTATCACTCATAAGTTTACTTTTCCTAGAACATTAGAACAAATGTGTTGTAGAAAGGAAAAATAGGACCTTCTAGGAATGTATAAAAACACTATTAAGTGGTAGCAAATTCCTTAAGAATTTTTTTGGCTGAAGCTGTGGTTTCTGCATGCTATATTGTAAATTGCATCTCTATAAGGCCTTAAGTAAGCATCCCAATATAAACTTTTTAATGGAAGAAAACAAAACATTTCATAGTTTAGGATTTTGCTTTAAAAGTTTAATGCTTAATGATAAAGATCAATTTGGTAAACTTGATCAGAAAACCGATAAAAGTGTCTTTGTTGGACATTGGAAAAGAAGTCAAGCCTGTAGAATCTGTAACAAGAGAACTTGTACCATTGAAGAAGCATTACATTTGTCTTTTGATGAGAATTTCAAAGTTAATAATGATGACGAAGAAAATGTTTTAATAAACAAACCAACTACTTTTCAAAATCGCACATGAGAGGATACTTACATAAATAATGAATAATGTTTCCACTTTAAAAAATCATCCTATTAAAAATGTTATCGGTATAAAATACTGGGGGAAAAACTACAATTCAATTAGATCAAATGGGTTATGTTATTTTATTTCAAATTTATAACCAAAGAATTTTAAAGATGCTTTAAATGATGATTTTCGATTACTGCAATGCAAGAATAATTAAATCAATTTGAATTGGATGACATTTGGGAATTGGTTCGAAGACTAAATGAAACCATTATTGGTATAAAATAAGTTTGCAAAAATAAAGTTGATGAAAATGGTGATATATTTAGAAATAAATCTAAATTTGTAGCATAAAGTTATAACTAAGAAGAAGGAATAGATTATGAAGATACTTTTGCCCATGTAGCTCGTTTAGAAGCAACAAGAATTTTACTAGCATTTGCATGCCACTATAATTTTAAACTTTTTCAAATAGATGTTAAAATTGCTTTTTTATGGTTTTACAAAAGAAGATGTTTATATAGAACAACCCTCACTTTTTTTGAACAAAGTAGTCCCCACTTTTTTATACATGAAAAATTTCTAAATCATATTTATGAACTTAAGACAACCCTTTATGGACTCAAATAAGCACCATGTGCCTAGAATGAACAATTAAAGAATTACCTTTTGAACTTTGGTTTTGATTTTGGCAAGGTTGATTTTTCTCTTTTTACTAAAAATGAAAATAATGACATTTCAATAATCTAAATTTACATGGATGATATATTATTTGGTTCAACTAGTGAAAACTTATGCTATGAGTTCTCTAATTTTATGAAAAGTGAATTCAAAATGTCACATATAGGTAAACTTACATATTTTCCATGTTTACAAATTAAACTACATAAAAATGGAATTTTATTTGTCGATAAAAGTATTGTATAATCTATTTAAAAGATTTAAAATGGAAAATACCTCTATTATACCTACACCAATGAGTACTAGCCTTCACTCAGATGAAAATGAAAATGATAAAGATATGGATTAAAAGCTATATAAGATTATAACTGTAATGACCCATAAATTTTAACCGTTTTAGTAACGTATTTAATTGAATTTTGAAAAATTTTAAATAATAAATTTTGAAATTAAAATTTTGTATTTGGAATACGTATATTTAAATATAGAAGACGGTAAATTTTCATCCGAAAATATGAAAGTTTATTTTGTATGTAATTTTATTTCAATTTAATCAGTTAGGAATTGATGAAAATAAAATGTTTTCGAAACCTGAATATTTTTACATAGAAAAATTCTAAATGACTTCTGAGCAATACGTCATTTTTCGTTTTTCCAAATTCGGACTTCTTTAGCTCCGTCGATCTTATTTTTCTGCGTTTTTGCTGCATTTTCCGCTAGTAAAAATTTCTAGTTTTTATAATCCAATTGTACCACTAATATTTATATACCATTTTGATCGTCTCATCGTGCTGATCTCTGCGGTGTATTCAATCCTGTATCTTGAAGTTCGGTACACAGCGGAATCGACGTAAAGGGTGACCGTATCGAAAACCAGTTGTGTCTTTTGGGTCCGTTAAAGTTAATAGCTATTAGCTATTTGTATTCTCAGCTGTTCATATCTTAATTATTTTGCTGTTTCCTATGTTTCATTTTTTTATTGTTGCATGACCCTTCCTTTTTCCAAAGCACGTTTCAATCTGTCAGCTCATTTTTTTGTGCAACATTCATCTTCTTTGTTTGCTTTTACTCAGAGTATAATAATTTGAAACTCACCTCTCCTCCCAGACATTCCAAACTTTCTCCTTCATTTTTTTTCCAAACAATAACAAACAAAAAAAAACTTCCTGTAGCATAATTTCTGTTTGTTCTAAAATGAAAATAAAAAGGGTAAGCTTCAATATCTCCTGCTTCTTCAAATTTTTCCCAAGCCTTTTCCATTTCACGGAGCAAGATTATTCCTTTTTCATCCAAACTTTTTCGTGTGCCTTCCTCATCCAAACTCAAAGCGCAACCCCCTCAAACCCAAAACAATCACCTGCTTCGCCCCTTGCCTGTCGAGTCCAGACCGTCCAGACACCAAAGCAATCGCCATAATCACCTTCCCCTCTCTGGCCGAAATCTGCTCCTCTCCATCCCACACCCCTATCAACTCACATCGCAGGTACCTAGTTTCCACGTCCACCGGCATGCACACCATAGTCGTGCTCCCCTTCCCCTCTAGCCACAACCGAAAAGAAGGAGAAAAAAACCTGCATCGAGACTCCTTTTCCTTTTCTTTGCAAAGGTAATTTATATGTTGTATATTATGTTGTGTATATACACTGATTTTATATGTAGTTATGTCCATTTATATATGTATATAGATTATATAGTGTAATCTGTTCTTATGAAGCTTAGTTATAAAGAAGAAAGATTTTTTTTCCGAAAGCCTATATATTTGCATACAGTATATTATATATGTTAATATGTTGTATATATCAGATTTATATTTTAAGTTGAGAAGCTATATGTATATAATTTATTAATGTATATACTGTATAGATCCTTATGGAATTTTGGTTGTATATAAGTTATTTTCCATAGTCTTTGCCAAGCCATTGCTTTTCTTCGAACAGCAGTGTATATATACATTTTGTAGTTGAACAAGGATATATTCTCGAAATTTATAGATATTTATTTGGTTAACATATTGGGTAGGGTGTTGATCGCCTGTAGCATATATGAGTTTACAAGATTTTGTTTGCAGTTAGTATTGTATTATAGTCTTGTATTATAGTATGTCCGTAGCTATATTTTTGTGAAGAATTTCGTATAATATGTATATATTCAGCCGTACCATTTTCAGTAAGTTTATATATTCATTTAATTCACATATGTCTATTTCAAATTTTGAGGCTGCTAGTATTTCATGTAGCTCATGTACATAGGTTAATATATATTAGACTATATACAGATTTTTTATAAAGTATATTATATATGTTAGTAGATGTTAGTGGTGGCCTCTCTGTATAACTATTCAAGCATACTTATTTTAATATATATGTCAGTACATGATGATGGATTCATATGAGTTGCATAATACAAAGTTATGTAGCTTAGTTGTTAAGTTTTATAAGTATGACTGCGCGAAAGGAAGGAAAAAAACACTATGTATATGTTTACTATAAAAGTAACTTTCACGCATGTACATTGAAAAGCACAGTCGTGTCTACTCCTTGGCAGTATTTGATGTATACTATATTATTATTATTATTTTATTATTATTATTATATTACATATATACACGTTGCAGTCGTATATATACTTATATATTTTATACGTTGACATTTGCAATCGATGATATATAAAATCTTATGTATTTGGCATTTTAAACAAGTATATATATGTTAATTTAAAAAATACAATGGGTATATATGTTGGATTTCAATGTGTGTATATATTTAAATTTAAGATTTATTTAAAATGTATAAGTATTTCAAACTGAATATTGGGTTTAAGAGAAATAATAATAGAATATACATCTCATTTAAATTTTATATCAAGATAATTTGACTCGTTCCCATCGATTTCTGTTATCAGATTATGTTCATCTAATTCGTTCCAATCTTGCTTTGATTTGGAATCCATGCTTGGAATCGCAACTCACTCTATCATCAAATCTCTCTAACCTCGAAAGGTGAGCAATCGCTCACGATTGATGTTCTTTTATCTATTAAATTTGATTTAAATTGAAACGACAATTGAAATATGCTGCTGTAGTTATTTACACTGTTATATATCTGCTATTACCTGCATCGGTTCACCTGTGACATCTGACACCATTATCTGATGATCTATGCCTGTTATATTATTACCATATCTGTTATCACTCTACAAGTTTCCTATTAGTATAGAATCACCATGGGTTGAAATGATTGACCCAAGCGATTTTCATTTGAAATGATTGACCCAAGTAGAGTTGTCATGTTTTATAAGACTTAGAATTACTTGTAAAATGTCATCAGATGATGACATATTCATACAATTCTTTTTATACAAAATTACTTTGAATATCTTAAAGAATAATGCACATTTTTTACTTATTTTTATTTCTTCAAAGTATCGGTTTTTACAAGGAGTCAGATGTCTTACTAAAAAATTTAAACATTTAGATAAAGACATTTTTCAACTGTTTCATCTGTGTTCAAAACCCTATAAGAATTAGATGTCTGAAACAAATTTTTAGACGTTTGAGTCAAAATATCATTTTCCGACGTCTTAAAACATGATGCTTTCCTTTCCATATCCCAGGTATTTATATGACTAAAAGAATCAATTAGAAGTCCAACTACTAATTCAAATGTCTGATTGATTCTTTCAGATATCTAAAGAAGGTCAAATTGTAACTTCTTCTTTGAATATAAATTCTTTTTAAAAGTATCTTCTTGATAGATTTAGGGTATGTCATAGAGACAATTCTGTTATTTATTGTAAATTATTAACCCTATAATAAGATCTCCTTCGAAATAAAGGTGTTCTAATGTGTTACAATTTGTTAATCATTTAATTAAGTGATCTAAATATCCATAAATAGGGTATGTATTGACAATAAGATGTTGTAATCGTGAGTACTTTATTACAATATAATAAACACATTATTTTACATATTTCTAGTCAATTTACGGAGAGTGGATATCGATGCATCCGTTGAGATTAGAGTACGTAATGCTCTAAAATTGTTGGACAGTTCATTACTCATGACTTGTATGGGGAAACTAGAGGTTGTGCACAGATAGTTATTAGATAACTATATAATGAGTCACTCGATAATTTTCTAATGGTTAATATAACAAAGGTCAAATGAATATATGATCTGATGATATTACACAATTCTCTTGACTTAAGTATACTATTGATCTTAAATGTGGAAACTTGACTTTAATTATAGTTAAATCATGGCATATCGTTCATTGAGCGACTATGGTGGGGTCAAGTGGAAGCATTTGAAGTAAAACACTATGTAATAAAGGATTCGTTGCCTCAGTATATGAGGTTAGTATTATGGTCAACTGAAGTCAAATAAAGTCAAAATCTATGGTCAAAGTGGGTCGATTGATACAAATTGTTATTATTAAACCAAGAACTTTGTGTTTGTAGTGTAAAATTGAATATGGAAGATATTATAATTCTGACTGTTACCAAATTCCATAAGTCCTAATGTGATATTAGTTTTGATGAGTAAAATTGGTGTAAATAACTGTCTTTACTGGATAACACTTAAACAAGGAAAATTGGATTCTTCTAAAGCTATATAAGTAATGAATTTGAATATAATATCACACTACCTGCTAAGTGACGTGTGAACATTAATGTTTGAATTATTCAACATTAACCGCTGATCAAATTTACATCTAATTAAGATGTTGAATACTCCTTCTAATCCCTGGTTTAATTAATTATAATTGTATAGATTAATTAAATTAATTAATTATTTCATAGTATTAATTATAAAATCTTATTTAATTTATGTTTCTCAATATTAAATAGCGTATGTGTAATATTTATAGATAAGCCGATTAGTATACGATTTCAATGTGCATTTCATTCTGATTTGAATGCATTTTTTATTGATCGGGCTTGAAGCGGTTTTGAGGCGCAAATGAGAGCCTAGGATAGCCACTCATACGAGGAGAATTTTGATACAAAAAAGGTAAATTTGTATGGAGCAAAAGGATGATCTGGATCCCTTTTATACTCCTTAGTAACATTTTATACATAATCTCCAGCCCCATGGTTGCTGCTTTATGTTTGACAGCACTTTCTAAAGGTATGGATATCTATCTAAGGAATGAACAGATGCAATATCTCAAGGTGTTTCAAGTATGCTTTGGAAAATGTATTAATCCAATTTATATCACTTATATATTTACATATTATTTATTATGCCATTATGCTGCTATTATCTATGTATATATTATCATGAATTCATATATTGTTTGCTGTTAATAGTAAATAATATGGTTGTATATAATTGCATGTGAAAAAATTGTGTATATATATAATTGTGTGTGTATATATATCATTTGGAAAAAAATCATGCATGTTTCAATTTTGGTAAAAAATTTAAAAAATATAATAATGTTTAATGCTAATTTGATTTTGAAATACATGCATATATTATATATAATATATACTTATAAATTTTGCAACACACACACACACACATATATATATATAACTAATATGTTTTCATAAAAAATATAATGTATATAAATATACATACATATATATATTATACAATTATTTTAAATATAAAATCTATCATTTATCATTTATAGACATACATCTTGTGACACGCCGCCTTTCATTCCATAGAAAGACGTATCATCGATAAGAAAGAAAGAGGTAAAAATAGAATGGATAAAAGAAAGAACTAAACAATATTAGAATCTCACAGCGGAAACGGAACGAAATATAATATATCACATAACAATTACACAGTCTTTACATCAGAGTTACACAGATTACAACCACACCATCACATTTGACAGTTATAAAGACATGTCTAAACCATTTCAACCAAAATAGAACAGATAGACTTCACACAGCGGAAACAGATAGATATAGCTACGTCTGGACTCCTGCTCCAAGATTCCAAAATTCGTCAAGCCAAACCTGATCACTTGGCTACTCTTAAAAATTTGAGTGCCCAAGAGTTTAAGAAAAACAGAAATAAACTCTGGGTCAGACATAGGTCTGGTGTGAGTATACTGTTAAGTTGCTTAACTTTTAAAAATAATTTGAAAACAAAGGTATCACATAAGACTTCCCACACATAAACATGGGTAAATTTTTACCTTACGCTAACTAAAACATTTGATAGGAAAACCAGTGATATTATAATAGGGTCTAGGGTTTTCAATATAAAATACAAAAAAAGCTGTAATGCTTAGATCTCACACTCCAACATAGTTGGGCATAATCAAAACGTACGACACTTATTGGAGATTGGATTCCATACAATGGCAAGGCTATTGGGGCGCCGCCCATCACAGTACGTGGCCTAGATCATCATACCGAGAATCCACCCTAAATCCCCTGCAACACAAGGCCGGAACGACCCCTTACTAGACAATCCCGAATAAGACAACCCTGCGGTTGTAGCTAGCAACTGCCCACACAGCAAAAATAAAAGGGATTCTAGACAGGGGTAAATCTTATCCTACTTGGGTGCTACTCACTTAACCTTGCTACACCTCCCCTATTTTAGCCATTACCGATTGATGAGGCTTGAGGCTACGATTACCTTTATAGAACATATCTACCTTAGAATGCTCATCGTCCTCCTTACGATGTTCTAAAAGCATTCAATCCATACAAGTTCGTTCCGGGTTCGAACGAAGCCGAAGGCATTATCTCGTTACACTCATTTTGGAATCACCCTCAGAGTTAATGACAATAACTCTTGCACTCTGAATCTCCATATCGAACTTGAAAGCACTATCTCCGTTATACTCATATTGGAATCACCCTCAAAGTTTAACAAAAAATAGTTCTTACACTTCGAGCCTTTAACTTGATCTTCACTTGAATTTACGACCTAATGTTTAACTTGGATCAATGTGGTTTTCGAAAAATCAAATATGATATCTGATCCCAGTCTCATCGAAATCCAGTTGTGTCTTAAAGGCCAAGTTGTTTAAGGTTTAAACAATTTAATTCAATTCAATACTTTGAATTCACACAACATCATTCACAGATAAATATCACACATTTATCATTGATATATCCAATATCATATCATAGAATATCATTGATTATCACAGATTATGATTAAATAGATATCAATTAATCCAGACATTCTACACAAACAATCATCCACAAACAGGAATTATTAATCCATGTCATAATTAATTTAATTAACTTAAATTAAATTAATTAATTAAGAATAATCACACAATCCTGCTTAATCAATCATTAATTAATTACAATCCATTTAATTAATTAATTAATTATTCCTCAATTACCTTATCAATCAATTAATTAATCTCTAATTACAAATTAATTATCCTTTAACTATTAATTAATAAACCTTAATTATTAATTAATATCCCTTAATAGAAAATTAATTAATCCTTAATTACTAGTTAATCAACCTTTAATTAACAGTTAACCAATCCTTAATTAATCTTTAATTACAAATTAATTATTCTTTAATTATTAATTAATAAAACCTAATTATTAATTAATAAAACTTAATTACAAATTAAGTACTTCTTAATTACCAATTAATTAACCTCTAATTACTTAACTAATTAATCTCTATTTACTTAATTAAATAATCATTAATTACTTAATTTATCAATCTTAATTACATAATTAATTATCTCTAATCATTAATTAATAACCTCTAATTATCTAGTTAATTATTCTTACTTACAAATTAATTAACCTTCAATCATTAATTTATAATCTCTAATTATCTAATTAATAATACTTAATTACAAATCAATTAACCTTTAATTAATTTATAACCCTTAAATAATTAATTCTTAATCATTAATTAATCAAATTAATTAACTATACTTGATTTCCTTAATTAACTTAATTAATATCAACTTATTAAGACCTTAATTAACCTTAAGATAAAACATTATCTTCATTAATGATTTAATTATCATTTACATATTTACAACATTTTACATTTATAATTAACTTCCTTAATTAAACATTTAATTAAGTTTTAAAATAAAATAAACATTTAACAAATTTAAAGTTACCAAATTTTACAACTTCCAAATCAAATATCTTAAACATTTATCCAGTGTTAGTTTAAATTAAATTTAAAAACTTGCTTTTGTAAACCTGTAAAAAAACTTTTTAAAACTATTTTTAAACATTATACATTTAAATTACTTTTAAATTTCATTTCTAACTTAAGACTTACAAACAAACGTTAAATTAAACTAATTTTAAAACTTCTTAATCAAATGTTAAGGAAAATAATTATTATATATAAAGGAAATTTACATAAGAAAATTTTAACTAAATTTACTTTTAAATTTCAAAACCTTGTTTTTAAAATCTTTAAAAAACTGTTGAACCTTGCTTCGGGTCAAACCCGATGATCACTCGGGTCTTGCTCCGAGTAAAACCACTTTTTTTTAACTTTGCTAAAATTTTAAAGTTAAAACCTGAAACAATTCACTCACGAACATGAGATAACACTCGAGTCCATCTCCTCATTCACCCGAGTCCCTCTTCGAGTCAAACCCACAACCAAAACAACTAACACAAAAACTTCACCGTGCACATGCACCGGCGACTGTGCTATCTTCGACCTACGATGAACCCTCCAGCACATTGACCATCGTCGCTACAAACAATCCCGATCGCCAAAACTCTAAAACAAGACCATAAACCAGATCGAGCAAATCAGGAAAACCTAGAACCAAAAACTCAAACCTGAAAACCCCTCGTCCAAGAGATTCCGACCACCAGATGTCGTGCAACTCGGGCCACACCTTGCCGACCTTCCATGCAGCCATCTCTAAAAGTTTCGAGCAACTCGAATCATCAGAGGCAAATAAGACCAACCACCATTTTTCCCGGCCTCGACAACTCCCCAGCCACTTCCAAACGAAACCCCGATCACCCTATATTCTCCGTCCACCAGAAATTGCTCAAAAACCACCTTCTGGTCATCCCCGAAATGCACACTCAATACAAATCTAAAAAAATGCGATTTCACTTTTAAAAATCATGACTTTAAATAACGATCAGATTATATACCTGAATCGAAGAATTAAGACATTTAAATTTTAACATTTCTTAAGTTTTCGCTGTTCTTTTTGGATTTTCCAGAAAATTATAAATTTACTTTACTTAAATAAAATTTTAAACCTTAATCTATGTTTAAACAAACAGATTTTGTTTGAATCCCAAGTCCTAACAGTGATTAAATAAAAAGATATTGAATTTTGATTTTATTTTGAACTTTGTAACCTAGCAGGAGAGAAGCAAAATCATGCACAGTTTAAACACAAAAACACATAAAATTCACACTTATATATACACATGCAAAAACAATCTTCATCACAGAAATTCTCATGCAACAACATTTATCTACTTAAGCTTTTTAAGTAAACGTTTACTCACATGTTTAAAAAAACAGAGAGCCCGAAAAATAGATTTTAAAACATGAATTGTTTGAAAGCTTGTTTTACTGGAAACCTTGAATTGCTGAGATGATTTAAGACTTTGATTGTAAAGCAGGTTGAAGCGTGTTTGCTGATGATTTCTTGATGAACTTTGCTTGATATTTTGAAAATGTTACAGGCTTCTTTATAGGTTTTTGAACTTCTTTGTTTTGATTTTGAGCTTGAGAATTGGTTACATGGTTTGTTAAATGGTTTACAGGGATTTTTAATTTCATCCGTTGAGAATGTTTTCAGTTTTGAGTTTCTTGCTTTTGAAAATAGGAAAAACAAATGAAGGGAGAAGATGGATGTTTATATTGAGTTAAATTATGATTTATTAAAATAAAATAAAATGAAATTAAAAGGATGACACTTGTTCAAATGGTTAACATTTGTCATTTACCATTATTTAACTCCTTACACATGTTAATAAAAAGATTAATAATCTAACACTTGTAATTATTCATTTTTATTTATTTTAAAATGATTTAAAAGCTTTTATATTAAATTTTCCTAACTAATAAGTATATTTCTTAATTTATATAAATAAAACCTTTAAAAGAAAATAAAATAAAAACCAATTATATTCTAAATAAAATCATATAAAATATAATTAATCCATTTTTAAATGTTAATATAAAACTTTTGTATTTATATACTAATTAATAAATATTTTCTAAATTTATATAAATAAATTTCTTTAAGGAAAATAATATAAAACAAAGTGTATTATAATAAAAACCTTATTCATATATTTTTATATCCAAAATATTTTTAAGATAATAATCTTTTAAATGTTAAATTTAAATCCAAATTCAAATTCAAATTCATTTAAAAATATAATCAAACATATATATATATATATATATATATATATGTATATATATATATTTAAATAAACACATTGTTACTTTGAAAATAATAATTTTATTTTAAAATATATTTATAAAACAACACAAATTAAATTTGTAAATAATTATTCTATTTAAAATGTAGTTTTATCTATATTTAAAAACAACACAATATCATTTTTATTTGAAAATAAATTTTTTCTCAATTTTAAATAATTAACGAAGGAGATTATCACATTTTAAATTGTTTGAAATTTCGGGATATCACATTCCTTCCCCCTTAAAAGAATTTCGTCCCCGAAATTTAAAACAAAAGATAATCCAAAAATTTTATTTCAACCATTTCAAACATACATATCAACCATAATTATCAAACAAACAAACAATTTCATCCAAACAAATAATTTATTCAAATAAAACATTCCTAGCTATCCGGACACAATTCCGGATAAGCTTTCCTAAAACCATCCAGAGTTTCCCAAGACAAACTCTGGAATCCTCACTCCACAAAACCTTAACTAGCTATACCAATATGATCTAGAGCATGCTCTTACCCCGATCTATAAATCTGACCAGATATCAGACCACACTCAAAACCAGCTCAACTATCAGATCCTTCTAAATTGCAGATCCCAACTAAGATGGATCTTACACGTACTCTCTCAGAGATACGTGAAATACAATGTGAATCCTAGCCATCCGAACTGTCAATTAAATCCTGTAGGCCACAACACCAATCCTCTCGAGCACTCAGAATGGACCAATACACCTTGGAGCAAGTTTTCCCATCTTTTCGAATCTTATCGCTCCTTTAATCGAGAAACTTTGACAAAGTCTAAATCTCCAGTCTCAAATTCCAATTTTTTGTCTATTATCCGCATATTTCTCTGGCGATCCTGCGCTTGTCTCAATCTCTTCTTGATAAGCTCCACATTCGTAGATGCCTCTCGGATCAAATCTGGACCAAGAACAAGACAATCTCCTGACTCTACCCAACATGATGGGAATCTACAAGGTTTTCCAAATAAAGCTTCATAGGATGCCATCTTGATACTCACCTGATAACCATTATTGTATGAGAATTCCACTAAATGTGGATGGTTCTCCTATGATCTACCAAAATCGAAAACACAACACCCCAACATAACTTTGAAATTCTATTCAGCCTTTTTGTCGGACTGGGTATGATAAGCTGTACTCAACTCAAACTCGAACCCAAAGCTGATCGCAAAGCCTCCCAAAACTTGCTGGTGAAGATAGGATCACAATCACTAACAAACTCCTTGAAGAAAATCTTAGCCAAAGATACTGCAGTATGGGTTGCCTTAACTAGAATAAAATAGGCGCTCTAGGTTAGCCAGTCTATAATTACCTATATTCCTTTATTTCCGTATTTGATCCTTGGCAAACCGTTGATGAAATCAAAAGAAATCATTTCCCACTCCCCCTTCGGAACTTCCAAAGGCTGCAACAAACCTGCAATCTTCTGTTGATCACCTTAAACCTGCTGACAGGTCGCACATCCATTGATGAAAGCAACTACATCCTTCTTCATGCTCGACCACAGAAGACTCTCTTCATATTCTTATACATCTTAGAAATCCCTGGGTGGATACTCAGCATGGAGCGATGACTCTCTGACAGAACTTCTTGCCTCAAATCCTTGAAATTCGAAACACAAATCCTACCGTTGATCCTCAAAGTTCCTTGGCCATCAATCTTAAAGCTGGAACATGACCATTCTTAACTCAATCCATCCACCTCTGGCAACATATAAACGTCCATGTAGACCTCAAACTTACTCTTACCATCAGGAATAGCTAGAATAGGCGCACTGGTCAGCCTTGCCTCCAAATCTGAGAAAGCTTCTTCACACTCGGGATCTACATAAACTTTGCTCCTTTCTGAGTCAACTTGGTTAAGTGCGAAGAAATCTTAGAATAGTCCTTGATAAACTTGTTGTAGAACCTTGCCAAAACTAGAAAACTGCGGACTTCCGATTTCCAAAAATGGCATTTCGAAACTTAACCTTCAGAACATGCCTCCTCAAAGTCTCTAACACTATTCCCAAATGCTGCTTATGCTCTTCTTCAGACTTAGATTAGACAAGAAGCTCCATGGAGTTGATCAAAAAGATCGTCTATGGCAAAGAATACTTATTCCTAATGGTAACCTTATTCAACTCCCGGCAATTCCCACAACATCTCAAAGTCCCATCCGACTTGGTCACAATGACTACCACATAACCCCAACTGAAAAAACAAGGTCGGATCAAACTTTTTTCTAGGAAATCTTGGGTTCGCTTCACCAACACTTCTCTCTCCTTCGGCGCCATCCTTCTACTAGGCTGAACAACAGGTACTGCTCCCGGAACTAAGTCGATCCGTAACTCTATCTCCAGATGAGGGGACAAACCTTTAACTTCCATGAAAACATTCGAAAAATCTCTGACCACTTCGATGGATTCTACGCCTTATGGAGATGCCTCGATTCCCTGCAAAAGATTGCTCAAATGAAATCCAGAGTCATTGCTCACTTTTGCGATCGTCCCCAACTCAGTCTACAAAGACACAATCCTCTCTTCACAAATCAAGACAGCCTTAAACTTATCCAACCAATCCATACCTTAGAATAAGATCAAACCTTTTGAAATCCAATACCAAAAGGACACAAGAAAAACTATGGGGGGATAAGAAAGCCTTAAGCCCCTATAGAACTTATCTAACTTGTTTACCCGCCTATAGGATTAGAAACAAAGATAGGGTGGTCTACCAAACAAAGAAAAAGATGAAACATCTCTAGAACTCATGTTGGAAACCCGAACAGGTACCCAACAAATTTAGATAAGTATATAATTATATAAAAAATTAAAAATACGCACTCTCAAGATAGATACTACTCCAAAACCTAGGTAATATCTCAACCTATGCTCTGATACCAAGTGTGATATCCCGCCATTCATTCTACAGAAAGACGTATCGTCGATAAGAAAGAAAGATGTAGAAATAGAATAGATATAAGAAAGAACTAAACAATATCAGAATCTCACAGCGGAAACGGAACAAAATATAATGTATCAAATAACTATTACATAGTCTTTACATCAGAGTTACATAGATTACAACAATATCATTACATTATACAGTTATAAAGACCTTCATAAACCATAACAACCAAAATACAATAGACAAAGACTTCACACAGCGGAAATAGATAGATATAGCTACGTCTGGACTCCTTCTCCAAGCTTCCAAAATTCTTCAAGCCAAACCTGATCACTTGGCTATGTTGAATCATATATTTTGATTCATGACAAAGCAGTGAATTAGACTATATGGATAAGTGACAAAAAGAAAAAGAATTATGTTGTTCAAACTACAAAGGAGACAAGGCTACAAAACTACATATATTATGTTAATTTATTAAAGTTTTTAGTCTTAGAAATGTTAAAATCTATCCTCAAGTAGTTAAGTTGTTTTAAAACTTTAAACTTTAAAAAAAAATATGAAGACTGCGCTTTGACTGTCAGGTCAGTCGACTGACTGTATATGGCCAGTCGACTGAATCTGCATAGGTGCACAGCAACTCTTTCTTTTTGCACAACTTTGAACACTCCGTTGACTGATCGTTTTGGGTCAGTCGATTGAATTCTTCCAACAGCTATTTTTTTGAATGGACACTTCCTTTTGCTAAGAGTTACGTTCTACTTTGAAGAGGTATGGATGCTTCCTCTGATCAGAAATCTTCGTGAATGGTTGCATCTCTTTATCTACTATATAAACACATAAAATTCACTTAACAAATCATCGATTTTCTGTTTACTTTCTGATCATAATTTCTACTATCTCTGCATTCTAAAAAGCAATCACAGCTTGGATATATTACTTGAATATCTAAATTAATTATCTTATTCTTTGATTCAAAGAGATATTTTTTCTTTCTAAATCTTTACACACACATATATACTTGAGGAAAGATTATAGGAAGGTTGTACCATAAAAGACAAATTGGTGTTATCAAGAACACAAAGTGTCAAAGCAATTTTTAGCGAATCAGTGAAGTCCTGCTCAGTTGTTCAAGCGGGTAAAGTCCTCTTTCGGCTGTTAGAGGCGAAAAATCCTGATCGGTTGCTTAGGTGTTGTATACCTGTTCCTCCGGGTTAAGTGAGGGGTTATTGTGAGAAATTCCAGAGGGATGTCTGGGATTGGACGTAGAACGGGAAGTTCGAACCAGTATAAAAATTCTTGGGGTGCTCATTTTTATTTACTTTGCTATTATCATCTATTTTTCGCTTTTAGTATTAAATATTTTCTACATTACACGATCCTAAGTGATAGATAGCCATTCTATAGTCACTTTCATTTGGTATCATAGCCAGTCATCCCATTACCGTATCACAGTTATTTGATAATTTTCCAATTTGTTAATATGGAAAATAACAACATCACAAGCATTGTCACTAACACTAGTATTATTGAAAGTCAATCTACTGCACAACCTCCACTATTCAATGGCATGAATTATAATTATTGGTCAACTAGAATGAGAATATATATGCAATCTAATGGTTTTCAAACTTGGAATGTTACTCAAAACGAATATACCACTCCAATAGAAGATATTTCAACTTGGACTGCTGCACAGAAAACTGATGCTACTACAAAGGCAAAAGCAATGAATATGCTATTTTATGCATTAGATAGAAATGAGTTTAATAGAGTTAGTACGTATACAAATGCTTATGAGATATGGAGAACTCTAAAAGTAACTCATGAAGGAACTAACAAAGTCAAACAAAGCAAAATTTCAATGTTGAAAAATCAGTTTCAAAATTTTAAATGAAATCAAATGAAAATATAAATGACATTTATTCTAGATTTCAAGATATATATATCATTCGCTATTGGCACTAGGAGAAAAATTCTCTGATTTTGACATAGCATCAAAAATCCTAAACTCTTTAACAGATGAATGGGAAAGAAAGGTCCTAGCTATTGAAGAAGCAAACGATCTTTCGACTATTAAATCAGAAGAGTTAATAGGAAATCTAATTTCATATAAAGTGAATTTTCAAGCAAAGAAAGTTCAAGCACAAGATAAGAAGAATCTAGTGTTTTCAAGCAGAACAAGATGACTCTGACTCAGATGAAGAGGATATGGCATTTATTGCTAAGAATTTTAAAAAGTCTTTGAAATTCAAAAAGAATAACAAGGGCAAGAGTTACAAAAATAATTCTAGCAAAAATAATAGCAATAAACCATCATCGTCTGTCATGGAATGTTATGAATGTCATAAGAAGGGTCATATGAAGAATGATTGTCTAGAGAAACAAAAAAACAAATTCACGAAGAACAAATTCAACAAGAAAGCATTTTCTGTAGTATGGAATGATTCAGATTCCTCATCACCAGAAAGCGACAGTGATAGTGACACAGAGCAAGCAAATGTATGCTTCATGGCTATAAATGATGATGTAAGTGAACTTGGTTTTGAAGTTTTAGTTGAACTTAATTCCGAACTAATAGATTTTGTAAAATAAACTAAGAAACATAATAAGGAGTTACAAGGAAAAGTGAATAGATCTGAATTAGAAATTAGTATGTTTAGGGATGAAAAGAAAATTCTCGAAGAAGAACTTGAAAAATCTCAAGAATCTAATTCTAATTTAGCTTCTCAACTTTATTTGATAACTCAGGAGTTAGAAATTCAGAAGGATAAAAATGATGTTTTATCTGTTGAAATTAATGATTTAAAGTCTAACACTAAAGTATAAGAGTTAGAAAAAATCTAGTCTTAAAACTAAGCTAGAAGATATTAATAAAAATATTTCCAATTTTAATAAAGGAAGAGAAAATATTTCTAAAATAATAGAAAATTCTCAGTCTACTTCAAATAAAATGGGATTAGGATTTAAGAAAATTGAAAATCCTAAAAAATCTGGAAAGCTTAAAAATAAGTTTAAAAACAAAATTAGTAATGATTTAAAGAAAACAGTTTCAAAAGATTTTAAAACTATTAAAATATGGATTCCTAAAACAAATAATAACTTGATTAGGAATAAACATATCAAAACATTTATAGAAATTGTTCATTAAAATAAGAATTATATTTTTAAAGGGAATTTGAACCTTCTTGGATTTGATTTCCTAAGATCTAACTCTTAGGACCCTAAAAGAAAAGTGGATACCATCTTAATCTTTAATTTTTGCGGGTATGACTTAAAAAGAGAGGAAAACTGATTCTAGACAGTGGTTGCTCAAAACACATGACTGGTGATAAAGACATGTTACCAAACATAGTCTACTCAAATAGAGGATCGGTCACTTTTAGAGATAATTCAAAAGGTTAAGTCATCGGCAAAGGCGATGTGAGCAATAACGGCATCTCTAACTCACCTCTCATTACTAATGTTTTATTAGTTAAAAACTTAAAACATAACTTATTAAGTATAAGTCAATTATGTGATAAAGGTTTTAATATATCTTTTTCATAAAATAAATGTAATATCTCTGATAAAATTCAAAAATTAATTTTTGAAGGTATAAGAGATAAAAATATTTATATTTTAAATATGATATAAATCATAACACAAATATGTGTTTAATAGCTACAGAAAATGATTCTTGGCTATGGTTAAAAAGATTTTGCAATATAAATATTAATACTATTATTAAATTAGCTAAAAATAAACTTGTTAAAGGACTAACTGATATGAAATTCAAAATTGATAACATTTGCGATGCATGTCAGTTTGGAAAATTAACAAAATCTTCTTTTAAATCTAAGAAAATCATATCTACAACACAACCACTTGAACAATTAAATATGGACTTTTTCGGACCTGCACAAGTTCAATCTATTAATCACAATAGATATGCGTTTGTTATTGTAGATGATTTTTCAAGATATACATGGACTATTTTTATGAAACATAAAAGTGATACTTTTGAAAATTTTAAAATTTTGTAAAGAGAATACAAAATATAAAGAATTTAAAAGTTAAAAATATTAGAAGTGATCATGGAGGTGAATTTGAAAATGATGCTTACGAACATTTTTGTAACAAGAAAGGAATTAATCATAATTTCTTCTTTCCTAGACACCACAACAAAATGGAGTTGTAGAAAGGAAAAACAGAACATTATAAGAATATGCACGAACTCTATTAAATGGAAGCACTCTACCTAAGAATTTCTGGCCTGAAGCTGTTGCAAGTGCTTGTTATGTTTTGAATCGTGTTTCTATTCGATCATTGACAAAACATACTCCATATGAACTTTTAAATGGTAGAAAACCAAATATATCATATTTTAAAGCTTTTGGTTTAGAATGTTTTATACTTAACACTAAAGATTAGCCTTGCAAATTTGATCCAAAATCCGATGAAGGAATATTCATAGGATATTCGGAAAGAAGCAAAGCTTATCGAGTTTTTAATACAAGAACTAAAGTTATTGAAGAAACTCTTCATGTTTCATTCGATGAAAACGTCAAAACTTCTTCTACAATTACAAATTTTGAAAATAATACAAATATAATTCTAACAAATAATTCAGAAAATGATGATTTTATTCTTCAAAATAATACTCCTGATGTTACTTTAGAAAATGTAAATACTATTAATAACAATATAATAAGATCTCCTCCTAGAATACTTAGAGATCACCCTATTCAAAACATAATTGGAGAAGTAAATTCAAATGTAAGAACAAGACATCAATAAAATCAAATGGACCATATAGCTTTTCTCTCTAATATAGAACCTAAAAATATTAAGGAAGCCTCAACTGATGACTATTGGATTATAGCTATGCAAAAAGAGCTAAATCAATTTGAAAGAAATGAAGTTTGGGAATTAGTTCCTACACCAAGTGATCAATCAGTCATTGGTACAAAATGGGTTTTCAAAAACAAAGCTAATGAACAAGGTAACATTACTAGAAATAAAGCTAGATTAGTAGCAAAAGGTTATAATCAAGAAGAAGGAATAGACTATGAAGAAACGTTTGCTCCAGTTGCAAGACTAGAAGCTATACATATTGTACTGACCTTTGCATGTTTTCATAATTTTAAATTATATCAAATGGATGTTAAAAGTGCTTTTGTAAATGGTTTTATAAAAGAAAATGTTTGTGTTGAACAACTTCCTCTATTTACTCATGAAAAATTTCCAGATCATGTTTATAAACTTAAAAAAGCTTTAGATGGTTTAAAACAAGCACCTCGTGCTTGGTATGATCGACTTAAAAGCCATTTACTAGAATCTGGTTTTGAGATTGGGAAAGTTGATCAAACATTATTCATTAAGAAAACTAAACAAGATATTGTAATTATTCAAATATATGTTGATGATATTATTTTTGGTTCAACAAATGAAAAATTATGTTAGGAATTTTTGACTATCATGACAAATGAGTTTGAAATGTCACATATGGGAGAACTATCATATTCTCTTGGATTACAAATCAAACAAATTCAAAATGGCATTTTCCTTAATCAAGAAAAGTATTGTAATAATCTAATTAAACGATTCGGTATGGAAAACACGTCTGCCAAACCAACTCCTATGAGTACAACTATACATCTTGAAAAAGATGAAAATGGTAAGAGTGTTGACCAAAAACTATATCGTAGTATGATTTGATCACTACTTTACTTAACTGCTAGTCGACCTAACATTATAATGAGTGTTTGTTTATGTGCTCGACTTCAAGCCAATCCTAAAGAATCACACATGCGAGCAGTTAAATGTATAATTCGTTATCTTAACAAAGCCAAAGATTTAGGATTATTTTATATAAAAGAATGTCCTTTTGAATTAGTATCATATAGTGATGTTGATTTTGGAGAAAGTCAGACAGATGGAAAAAGTACAAGGGGAACTTGTCATTTCATTGGACGATCCTTAGTATCTTGGTTTACTAAGAAACAAAATTGCGTTTCACTATTGACATGTAAAGCAGAGTATATATCTACAGCTTTAGCATGTGCTCAAGTAATCTACATGCAACAAACATTATAAGATTTCGATATAAAATTAAATAAGTCTATAATATATTGTGATAACACTAGCGCAATAAATTTATCTAAAAATCCTGTCAATCACTCACGAACTAAACATATTGATATTCGTCATCATTTTCTTCATGATAATATTGAAAAGGATATAATAAATTTAGAATTTGTAAATTCTGAAAATCAATTAGCTGATATTTTCACTAAACCTCTCAATGAAAATTGTTTTATAAAATTAAGAAGAGAACTAGGTATAATTTCTTTAAAAGAATTATAAAAAATTAGTAATTAATTTAATTTAATTTAAAAATTAAAAATAATTATTTTTTGGGCACTCGAACTCTACATCTCAGGTTTGATAAGCCTATATCATTTCCGCCTGACCATTTAGTATTTCACATCTACTTCTTATACATTGTTTCTTTTATATTTTTAATTATTTTTAAAGATAAATTTTCAGCCACAAACTCTTGTTTATTTCTCATCTTCATTCTTTCAATTTTCATGTAGAACCATCATTTTCTAACTACATTTCCTCCTACATATTTCAGTTCTCAACTCTCCTTTCTTCATCAAAAGAAATATGTATCTCAAACAATTTTTTTTACATAAACTTCTAAAACTCCTTTTCTTTTCAAAATCAAAATGTCTTCACATGATTCATCAGACGGATCATCTTACTCATCTATAGCCTTTGAAACTCCATCATCTGCATCATCAAACCTACCTACACCTACTCCTACCCATGAACCTGCAAGACCATCAAATTATCGCACGGGTTATACGCCCGAGAAAAAGAAAGCTAGATGGTTTTTGTTCTTTGGTTCTCCTCAAACCAAACAAAAAATTAATGATCTGCATCATTACCAGAGGGAATCGATAGTACTTCAGCTGAGATGTACTACGAATAGAAAATGAATTCAAGACGTTTGAGTTTTCTAGAGTAGATTCGATGGAAGTTCTGCGGTTCATCTTCCTCTGCGGTTCATCAACCTACACCATTGTCATCTCGGAATCTATGGGATAGGTCGCCTCAAGCTCCGCCTGTCTCTCCAAACTCATGGGAGCATGGAAACCGTTGGTCACCACTACAACCATATATAGAGAAGAAGAAGGATGAACGAACAAATTCTAAGTCTCCATCAACCTCTTCTTCAAAATAATTATGTTTTATCTATCTTTTAAATTATTTTTTATCAGTACTTTATATGCATTGTGTCAGTATATAATATATATATACACTATTTGTTTGTGTACAAAATTGACTGAATATGCTACAAGACTTATTCAATCGACTGAAAATTTCGGTCAATCGATTGAAAATTTCGATCAATCGACTGAATCTGTATACTGTACGGTTTCATACACTATTCAGTCGACTGATCGAAAGCAACCGGTCGACTGAATGACTAAACATAGAGCATATCTGCTTATTCAGTCTACTGGCCCAGTCTACTGAATTTGAAGCAGAACTCTCGATAAAGTTATTCAGTCGAGTGACCACAATCGTTCAGTCGACTGAATTCGAATCTGAAGCCTACTTTTCCCTTTTTACGTACCGTTTTAACAGTCCAACCCTTTACCTCCTCTTTTACTTTTCACATTTACCCTCATTCTTCAGAATTCCAAAACCCTAGTTCCCAAAAATTTTCCAAATTTCTTCAATACTGATATAAATTCAAATGGCTCCTCGTCAAACAAAGAGATCTAGGCATGTTTCTTCTTCCTCTGAGCCAATTGATTCTCAAATCGCTCAATGGCTATACGATGCAACTACAGTCCAAAGGTGGAATAAGATGAAAGAAGCCAGATTCTTTGAAGGTTCTTTTTTTATTTTTCTTGATTTTACATCATATAGCATTCAAGATTTAGCAAGGAGAAGCCATCTAGAATCACTTCTAGATCATAATCAAAACAATATCAAGATAAATCATACCTTGGTAAAACTTTTCTATGCGAATTTGAACTTAGGGCATTAAAACCCACGCAATCGTGACAATTGCGTTTGGAGTTTAGTATATGGCCAACAAGTGTTTCTTTCTTTAGATAGAATTGGTCATATTCTTTATACCGCGACAAGTGGTATTGAGTTACAAGTATTGAATGCTACCATAGGCGAGAGAGACGAAGTAAGTCATCGATTCTTAGAAGATGACATTACCGAACTTAAATCTATTGCATTACGACCTACGACCAGAATTATGCATAGAGCTTTAATGCACACAATTATACCTCGTACTGGCTCTTATGAGCTTGTCTATCCAAACAATTATAAAGCATTATAAGCTATTTAGGGAGAAGTTGAAGTAAATTGGCCAAAACTCATTCTAGACGAATTTTTGTCATTCAACCAAGGTCGTATGAATATTATTTATTTTGGAGAATATATTATGCGGCTACTTATGAATCTCCAAGTTCTATTCCGGAATCCGGTACCTATATTCCAAAAACTCTTAATAGCCGCACCATTAGACTTATGAAACTACAACCAAGACCTCTCACTATCACGACTTTTCAAGAATGGAAATCTCGACGTCGCCAAGAAACCTCTACTCAACAACAACAACAACCAAGAGAAGACATCCGAATGCCAACTCCATCCCAAAGCACACGGGAATCTATTGATTTAATTGTAAGAAATCAAGTCATCTTCGATTCCCGCATAAAAAATCTTGATAAGAAAATTGACAAAAAGTTTGGCAAAATCAAAAGTTTCTTTGGGATTTTATGGGATGCAATATCATGCTCCTCTTCCACTACTACGGATACTTCTCAACGTGATCCAAGCAAACGCCTAGCCCATCACTTTACTTGGTCAACATCGGAAGAACATACTAGTTCGGACACAAGTGGCAATGGAAGTGGCAGACAATTTGTAGGAAGTTCCTTCAGAGGAAAAGGACCAATGCAAGTTCAAGAAGAGGAGACAGAATTTGATTATGAATGAGGTTGTTATCTTTTAGTGGTAGTAAGTTATTTATTTTGTTCCAAACATTCTATGTATAAGTTTGTAATCATAACTATTGAAATCGTTTGTTTCTATGATTGTAATAGTATTTTATTTTAATTCTACTGTGTTAGCTTAATGCTTACATTACCATTTCCTTTTAGTCGATGATAAAGGGGGAGAAATTTGTATGACTAACTTTCTCATGCAGAACTCCTGTTATATATTTCTTAAAAATATAGCATCACATATAACAGGTTGTCATAAATCAACAAAAGGGAGAATGTTGTATATTGATTCGTGACAAAGCAGTGAATTAGACTATATGGATAAGAAACAAAAAGAAAAAGAATTATGCTGTTCAAACTACAAAGGAGACAAGGCTACAAAACTATGTATAATATGTTAATTTATTGAAGTTTTTAGTCATAGAAATGTTAAAATCTATCCTCAAGTAGTTAAGTTGTTTTAAAACTTTAGCCTTTTAAAAAAATATGAAGACTGTACTTTCACTGTCAGGTCAGTCGACTGACTGTATATGGCCAGTCAATTAAATCTGCACAGGTGCACAGAAACTCTATGTTTTTGCACAACTTTGAACATTCAGTTGACTGATCGTTTTGGGTCAGTCGACTGAATTCTTCCAATAGCTATTTTTCTAAATGGTCACTTCCTTTTGCCAAGAATTACGTTCTAATATGAAGAGGTATGGACGCTTCCTTTGATCAGAACTCTTCGTGAATGGTTGCATCTCTTTATCTACTATATTAAAACACAAAATTCAGTTCACAAATCACCGATTTTCTGATTACTTTCTGATCATACTTTCTACTATCTCTGCATTCTGAAAAGCAATCACAACTTACATATATTGCTTGAATCTCTGGATTAATTATTTTATTTTTGATTTAAAGCGATATTTTTTCTTTCTAAATCTTTACACACACATATATACTTGAGGAAAGATTATAGGAAGGTCGTACCATAAAAGACAAATCAGTGTTATCAAGAACACAAAGTGTCAAAGCAATTTTTAGTGAATCTGTGAAGTCCTGTTCAGTTGTTCAGGCGGGAAAAATCCTCTTTCAGCTGTTAGAGGCGGAAAAATACTGTTCGTTGCTCAGGTGTTGCATACCTATTCCTGCGGGTAAAGTGAGAGGTTACTGTGAGAAATTCCAGAGCGAAGTCTGGGACTGGACGTAGAACGGGAAGTTCGAACTAGTATAAAAATTCCTGGTGTGCTCATTTTTATTTACTTTGCTATTATCATCTGTTTTCCACTTTTAGTTTTAAATATATTCCGTATTACACGATCTTAAGTGATAGCTAGCCATTCTATAGTCACTTTCAGGCTACTCATACAAATTTGAGTACTCAAGAGTTTAAGAAAAACAGAAATAAACACCGGGTCAGACACGCGTCTGGTGTGAGTAAACGGTTAAGTTGTTTAACTTTTAAAAATCATTTGAAAACAAAGGTATCACGTAAGACTTCCCACACATAAACATAGGTAAGTTTTTATCTTACGCTAAACAAAAAATTTGATAGAAAATCCAGTGATATTATAACAGGGTCTAAGGTTGTCAATATAAAATACAGAAATAGCGGGAATGCTTACATCTCAGGTTCTAACATAGTTGGGCACAATCAAAACGTACGGCACTTATTGGAGATTGGATTCCATACAACGGCAGGGCTACTGGAGTACTACCCGTCACAGTACATAGCCTAGATCACTGTACCGAGGATCCACCCTAAATCCCTTGCAACACAAGCCTGAAACCATCCCTTACTGGATAGTCTCGAATAAGACAACCCCGCGGTTGTAGCTAGCAACTGCCCACACAACAGATATAAAAGGGATTCTAGACAGGGGTAAACCTTATCCTACTTGGGTGCTACCCACTTAACCTTGCTGCACCTCCCCTGTTTTAGCCATTCCCGGTTGATAGGGGTTGAGGCTGCGATTACCTTTATAGAACACATCTATCTTAGAATGCTCATCGTCCTCTTGACAATGTTCTGAAAGCATTCAATCCATAAAAGTTCATTCCGGGTTCGAACGAAACTGAAGGCATTATCTCGTTATGCTCATTTTGGAATCACCCTAAGAGTTAACGATAATAACCCTTACACTCTGAATCTTCATCTCGAAACTGAAAGCACTATCTCCATTATACTCGTATTGGAATCACCCTCAGAGTTTTAACGACAAATAGTTCTTACACTTCAAGACTTCAACTTGATCATCATTTGAATTCACGACCTAACGTTTAACTTGGATCGATGTGGTTTTCAGAAAATCAAATCCGATATCCGATCCCGGTCTCATCATAATCCAATCGTTTCTTAAAGGCCAAGTCGTTTAAGTTTAAACAATTTAATTCAATTCAATACTTTGAATTCACACAGCATCATTCACAGATAAATATCATACATTTATCACAGATATATCTAATATCATATCACAGAATATCATTGATTATCACAGATTTTCATTCATTAGATATCAATCAATCCAAACATTCTACACAAACAATCATCCACAAAGAGGAATTATTAATCCATATCATAATTAATTTAATTAACTTAAATTAAATTAATTACTTAGGAATCAATCACCCAATCCTACTTAATCAGTCATTAATTAATTACATTCCATTTAATTAATTAATTATTTCTTAATTACCTTATCAATCAGTTAATTAATCTCTAAACAAATTAATTATCCTTTAGCTATTAATTAATAAACCTTAATTATTAATTAATATCCCTTAATAGAAAATTAATTAATCCTTAATTACTAGTTAACCAATCCTTGATTAACAGTTAACCAATCCTTAGTTAATCTTCAATTACAGATTAATTATTCTTTAATTATTAACTAATGAAACCTAATTATTAATTAATAAAATTTAATTACAAATTAAGTACTTCTTAATTACCAATTAATTAACCTCTAATTACTTAACTAATTAATCTCTAATTACATAATTAATTAATCACTAATTACTTAATTTATCAATCTTAGTTACTTAATTAATTATCTCTAATCATTAATTAACAATATGTAATTATCTAATTAATAATTCTTAGTTACAAATTAACCTTTATTCGTTAATTAATAATCTCTAATTATCTAATTAATAATTCTTAGTTACAAATTAATTAACCTTTATCAAATATCTTAAACATTTATCAAGTAATAGTTTAAATTCAATTCAATTTAAATTTAAAATTTTGCTTTTGTAAACCTCTAAAAACAACTTTTTAAAACTGTTTTTAAACATTATACATTTAAATTACTTTTAAATTTCAATTCTAATATATGATTTAAAATAACTTATAAATAAACTTTAAATTAAACAAATTTCAAAACTTTTTAATCAAATGTTAAAGAAAACAATTACTGGATATAAAGGAAATTTATATAAGAAAGTTTTAACTAAATTTATTTTTAAATTTCAAAACCTTGTTTTTAAAAACTTATAAAAAATGTTGAACCTTGCTTATGGTCAAACCCGAAGATCATTCGGGTCTGGCCCCCGAGTAAAACCACTTCCTTTTTTTTAAACTTTATTAAAATTTTAAAGTTAAAACCTGAAACAATTTACTCACGAACACGAGATAACACTCGAGTCCATCTCCTCATTCACCCGAGTCCCTCTTCGAGTAAAACCCATAACCAAAACAACTAACACAAAAACATCACCGTGCACATGCACCGACGACTGTGCCGTCTTTGACCTCCGATGAACTCTCCGGTACATTGACCATCGTCGCTACAAACAATCCCGATCGCCAAAGCTCTAACACAAGACCATAAACTAGATTGAGCAAATCAAGCAGACCTGGAACCAAAAGCCCAAACCTGAAAACCCCTTGTCCAAGCGATTCCGACCACCAGACGTCGCCAACTCCAACCGCACCGTGTCGACCTTCCATGCTGCCATCTCCCAAAGTTTCGAGCAACTCGAATCACCAAAGGCGATGCAATATACCAAAAACCCGACCTCGACCCATTAAAGTTTTAAATCCTACAATGATCGATTGCCGATGCCACAGTAGTAAATAAGACCAACCACCATTTTTCCCGACCTCGACAACTTTCCAGCCACCTCCAAACGGAACCTCGATCACCTTAGATTCTCCGGCCACCAGAAATTGCTCAAAAACCACCTTCTGGTCATCCCCGAAATGCACACTCAGTGCAAATCTAAAAAAAATGTGATTTTACTTTTAAAAATAACGATTTTAAATAATGATTCAGATTATATACCTGAATCGAAGAATTAAGATATATGAATTTTAACATTTCTTAAGTTTCCAATTTTCTTCTTGGATTTTCCAGAAAATTATAAATTTAATTTACTTAAATAAAATTTTAAACCTTAATCTATGTTTAAACAAATAGATTTTGTTTGAATCCCAAGTCCTAACAGTGATTAAATAAAAAGATATTGAATTTCGATTTTATTTTGAACTTTGTAACTTGGAAGCAGAGAAGCAAAATCAAGCATAGTTTAAACACAAAAATACACAGAATTCACACTTGTATATACACAGGCAAAAGCAATCTTCATCACAGAAATTCACATGCAACAACATTTATATACTTAAGCTTTTTAAGTAAATGTTTACTCCCCTGTTTAAAAGCCAGAGAGCCTGAAAACTTGATTTAAAACTTGAATTGTTTGAAAGATTGTTTTACTAGAAACCTTGAATTGCTGAGATGATTTAAGACTTTAATTGTGAAGCAGGTTGAAGCTTGTTTGCTGATGGTTGCTTGATAAACTTTGCTTGATATTTGGATAATGTTACAGGCTTGTTTACAGGTTTTTGAACTACTTTGTTTTGATTTTGAGTACTAGAATTGGTTACAGGGTTTGTTAAATTGTTTACAGGGTTTTCTAATTTGATATGTTGAGAATGTTTTCAGGTTTGAGTTTCTTGCTTTTAAAATACGCAAAAGAAATGAAAGGAGAAAAGGATGTTTATATAGAGTTAAATTATGATTTATTAAAATTTATGAAAATGAAAATAAAAAGGATGACACTTGTTCAAATGGTTAACATTCGTCATTTACCATTATTTAACTCCTTACACATCTTAATAAAAAGATTAATAATACAACACTTGTAATTATTCATTTTTATTTATTTTAAAATGATTTAAAAGCTTTTATATTAAATTTTCCTAGTTAATAAGTATATTTCTTAATTTATATAAACAAAACCTTTAAAAGAAAATAAAATTAAAATCAATTATATTCTAAATAAAATCATATAAAATATATTTAATCCATTTTTAAATGTTAATATAAAACTTTTGTATTTATATACTAATTAATAAATACTTTCTGAATTTATATAAATAAATTTCTTTAAGGAAAATAATATAAAACAAATTATATTATTATAAAAACCTTATTCATATATTTTTATATCCAAAATATTTTTAGGATAATTATCTTTTAAATTTCAAATTTAAATCCAAATTAAAATTCAATTAAAAATCTAATCAAACATATATATATATATATATATATATATATATTTATAAACAAGCACATTATTACTTTGAAAATAACAATTTTATTTTAAAATCTATTTTTAAGACAACGCTAATTAAATTTGTAAATAATTATTCTATTTAAATCTATTTGTATATATATTTAAAAACAACACATTATCATTTTTGTTTGAAAATAATAAATTTTACCAATTTTAAATAATTAATAAAGGAGATTATCACATTTTAAATTGTTTAAAATTCCGGGATATCACATTTCTATAAAATATATGTAATATGAATATATATATATAATAATTTTTTAATATGTTTTTACTTCAAAAAAGTTATGTTTTTTACTTGATGATTTCTATACAAAAATCGGAATTAAAAAATCTAGATTTTAAATCGCAAGATTTAAAAAAATATTTCAGGCCGAATGTGTATGTGTGCATATATATATATATATATATTTACATCAAAACATACATATACATATATAATATAAAATTGCAAATATTAATTTAATATGCATACATATGATATGTATATACAGTTTCTTTTACAAGTTTCGAAATATATATATATATATATATATTAAATATTTCTATGAAATTAATATACTATTTAAATTTGAAATGTTAGATATTTTCTTTGTGGATCTAGATTTAATATTTGAATTTCAAATTTAAATTTGAGTTTATAATTATTTATTTTAAATTTAACTACATATTATAATATTAACTACAAACACATACAAACATATATATACATATATACATATACATATATATATATATAAACATACACAAAAACTTGTATATTTTGCAGTTATTATTTTATAAATTATACACACGTACAAATAGATATATATATATATATATATATATATATGCATATATATATATATATATATCCACACACACATTTTTGTCCTGCCTTACACAGATTCTCGCAAAAAATAGTGCCCGGCGGTTATAAGTGTTATGAGTTGAAGCGAAAAGACACAACCTAATTTCCCTCAAGAGTTTACCCATCTACCGGGTTCTCCTGCTTATATTCTATATATACATACGCGCACACACACACACACATACACACACTCTTACATATTATATGACCTATATGTATATAGAGGGACTAATATGTCCATTGGGAAGTAAATTTCAACATCTATACATGGGCATGTTAAACCATGTACATTTCTATCTTGCACATTCACGTACACACATATGTGTATCACACACATTCTATGTGATACACATGTTGAACTATATATTGAACATAACATTAATATCATAAAACGTTATTATAAATTAAATGTTGATTTTATTGAAATTAATTTAGATAAGATCTAAATAAATTTTGACATCATAGGCCTGAATAAGATCTAAATGGAATATTTTTCTAAAAATAATTTAACCATCTCCCCAACTGTGTGCTACACCGGATCCAACAATGGTATCAGTTTGCGCCAAAAATGGCCACAAACACCCTGTTATAAGTGAAAGCACCAATATCCAATATTTAAATCCAAACAGAGAAGCATAGATTCACATATCATAGAATAGATTAAAGAGAAGTAAACGAGCATGTAAATTTTATAGTGGTTCGGCAAACTTCAGCCTACGTCCACTTCAATAATCTTTTATTTATACTACAATATTACAAGTACAGTTGTTTTTTCTTTATAAGCTCAATGAAGGAAGAGATAAGAAGTGATGAAGGAGAGCTAAAAGTAGATCCAATCCTGTAATGAGCCAAGTCCGCTGTATTTGTAGGTGAAACATATATGGATTGGGCTAAAATTTCGTCAAAAGAACCTCCAGTGCCATTCGACCTGATCCGCTAATTTTCAGATCGATCGAACTTCATTGGAATGATCGGTGCCAATCGTTCATATTAGCTCCAATGAGGGTACGAACAATTTTCTGGGTCCTTTATGATGTTAGCTACTTGCTCTCCAAATTCGTGCAATTACGATGTACAGTTTGTAAGATATCGCATTTTCCATAGAGTCGAGCTAAAAAATAAAGATACGGAAGATCCTTCCATATCTGCTTCTTTAGAGGTGCGACTGTTCTGGTCTGTCCACCATGATATAGCTAATTGCTCTCCAAATTTTGTGCGATTCTTATTTATCATTTGTATAATATCGCGTTTTTCTATGGAGTTGGGATCGTTGTAGCAGAAATGATACGACCATTCAAGAACAATGTAGGTCGATCATTCAAGTTTCTCTAAATGATTTGCGATTGATACGGAAGGTCCCTTTACATAATATTTTACTTTTTCCAAAGTTTTCCGTCATTCCGACTTTGCATTTGCGAGATGTTAATCGATCATCATTGATTTAAATTGTTTTTTGGATCGATCCATATGGATCATGACCGATCGATCCAACTTCATCTTGGTGCCTAGTGATCGATGATATGGGTCCCTAATGGTGTAATGTATTGTCCTCCAAATTCCGTATCGATTGAGTTTGTAGATTTTGAGTTATATATCGATCATCATCGAAAACCGCCAAAATGATCGTCGGAAACCGACTTCCGGGTTGACTCGAAGCAAGACCCAAGTAATTATCTTTCTAACTCAAAGCAGATGCTGAAGATTCTGGCCCAGAGTTAGACTCGGGTAAAATCATAATTTTCTCCAAGAAAATGTGATTCTTACTCCAAGCATGAAAAACGATCGGTGCCGATCATTTTTCTCCAAGCAGTCTCCAAGCAAACATGTATCTGACACTAAGCACGATTCAACACTTTAAATTTTTGTGACTCCAAGCGAACCAGGCCCCGACTCCAAGCAAAAAGCAAATTTTCTCGGGTCCGACTCCAAGGAAATTACACTGATCCGTCGATACCTATCCATCTTCTTTTGTCCATAACTTGAGCATACGAACTCCTATCGACTTGAGACTTGAAGTGCAGCCTTATATAGCCTTCCTTGTCACTCCATATAAATCGCACCTTGATTAGGTCAGAAATTGAGGATTTGTTCTGATTCGTTGCCTAGGTGAATTGCTAATTCCATACTCCACCATTTTTTTGAGTATTATCCATCCGAATCCATTCAACTATCATACCTAGTTTCAACTATAACCGATTTTCAGTCCATCCATTTTAACCAAATCTGTGGTATCCTAGTCTGATCAAAAGGCAAGATAATCGTATCAAAGACCAATAGCCTATGTGGCCTAAATTAGTAATGTTAAATTTAACTAATTAATCTTACGAATTTAGTATGGTGTCTAGGAATATAGTGTCCAAGGTTGAGCTTGGGTACTTTGACCTATTTGGCCACCAGCTTGGCCTGGAAGGTAAAGTAGACCTAAATTCTTGTCTCTAATAGAAAAGGCCCAATTTGAATTAGACATTGGCCTAATTATCAAAATTGTTTTGAAATTAAAAAATAAAATTTTGAATTCAAAAGTTAAATTTAAAATAAGCAAAATATTATTATTGTTATAATATAATTTTCAAAAGGTGTTTCGAAAATATAATAAATAAATTTCAAAAAAATTTAATACTAGTAAAATTAATAAAATAAATACATTAAATAAATAGTTAATTAATTAACTAAATAAATATAAATAATATATATTATGATATATATTACATTGGCTTGAATTGTTTAAATAATGTAAATGTGTGTATATAATAAGAATTTTCGAAATTAAAAATATTTAATTAAAATTGTTTAATTGATTAAATAAATTAAAAGTTAATTAATAAATAATAAATACATACATACATACATATATATATAGAAAGATATATGCTTATAACTATAAGTGTTATAGTAACATAGTCAATATAAAATATAATAATTGAATAATATAAAATTAATTAAAATGTTAATTAATTGAATTGAATAAATAAGATTAAATTAACATAATATTATACATAAATATATTGCATAAGTTAATTAACCAATAAAATTTATATAATAATTTAAAAATTTATAATATAAATGCATAACTAAAGGTAGAATGGGAAAGATACCTAAATAAGACTTAAGGGATATATATATATATATATATATATATATATATATATATTATGTATACTATTGTTTGTAATGTGTCCAATACTTGAATCATGAGGGTATTTCATAAGAAATACATTATTTCATAAGTTAATATCACTTAATAAAATATATTAAAGATTATTAATCTTCAATATAAAGTTGTCCTTTACCACTTATATATTAGTGAATATTAGGCATGCATCCCTAAAATCAAACTTAATTCACCAAAACTCCTCCACAAGAAAACATAAGTTGCAGGTCCCTGTTTTTCATTTCGGCTGTTTTTTTCCTAATATACCCTTCCGCTTCTTGCACGATTGATTTTAATAACGAGTTTATCTTTCTTGATTTCATTTCTTCTTCATTGGTGAACTCATGTTTCTTGATGTCTTCTTCTTCTTCAATGTCGAGCTCAGCTTTCTCGAATTCAATGGAAAACTGCAATTATAGAAAATAGTTGCAGAAATGTCTACAACTATATGCAATAGTAGACATTTCTGGAAGTATACGCAATAGTTGCATTTTTGCAACTATATGCAATATTTGTAGAAATGTCTTTAACTATATGAAATAGTTGTAGACATTTCTACAACTATATGCAATAGTTGCAGACATTTCTACAACTATACCATATAGGTGGAGGAATTTCTGCAACTATATGCAATAGTTGCAGACATTTCTACAACTATACATATATGCAATAGTTGTAGAAATGTCTGCAACTATATGCAATAGTTACAGACATTTCTGTAACTATACCATATAGTGGCATTTCTGCAACTATATGGAATAGTTGCAGAAATGTCTGCAAGTATATGCAATAGTTGCATAAATTTATGCAACTATACCATATAGTTGCAAAAATATCTGCAATTATTTGCAAATGTTGTAAATTTGAAAAAAAAATCGAAAGTGTTCAAAATTTGCCAAATTGTCTGCATATTGCACCTTTACTACAAATATGAATTTTTGGTATCAAAAATGGATCTCATTTTAAAGATCATAATTTTTTTGATTTTTTAATGAAAACAGTATGTTGATCCGATTTTTCTACACAAAGTTATACGCGTTTGAAATGTTAAAAGCATAAAGGGTATTTGGGTCTTTTTGCTTGTGCGAATTTGAAAATAGCGACCGAAAATGTAAGTTTAGTTTGAGAAGGATGTTTTCTCTGTTTTGAAACTTATTAGGATGTGAGCCAAACTTATGCTATATATTAGTCGATTACCTACACACTCCTTGGTTGTTGGTTTTCCTCAAGCCAATGATGCTATGTGTAGTATTATTAATATATTGAATAGACAAGGTAAGGTGTATGTATGTATTTATTGATATTCTTCAAGGTACATACATTTAAATTTAGGCCATCTGAAATGGTAATTACAAATCAATACTATCTTTCGATTTATTGATATTCCTCAAGGTTAAAATGAGACCAGTACAAGGAATCATATGTTAGGAATTGTATTTGGTATAACCGATAAGGAGTTATCCATCATTTGTAGGAGTATGATTTTTTGATATTCCTTAAGGTTAGAATCCCAAGGCAAATGAGTCCTAACACCCACTAGTAAGCCAAGTTGGAAGAATTCTATGTTTCATCTTAGGGTTTGGAGAAAGATAAAAGAAGCTAACTTTCATATTAATAAGCAATTATGAAAGCTCAAAAATGGATTTAAGCAAATGTTATAATTTGGCTATGAAACTTGCACCATTGCATTCGTGTTGCTCTTCTGATCAACCTTTATTTATAAACTTTGCGATTGGAATTCAAACGAAGAATTTATAAATATTTGAAGTTTATGAAACGAAAATAATTAAAAAAAATTCAAATTGATTTATATAGTAGTATAACTTACTCTATTATAATGGTGATGACGACGTAAATCTTTAGGACCTACCGATCGATAGCAAAATAAGTCGATCGACCACTAGCGGTTGACCGCTTTATATAGCCAATCGACAGGTTGGTTAGGGGTCGCATAGATTAAACCTCACCATAAACGGCTCGGATTTAATAGATAATAATCTAATGGACATTATTCATTTGAGTGCCAATAAATTCAAGTCTAGCCCCTCACTTTTCTTCTCATATTTTCTAAATTTGAGCAGCAAAGCTCTACCAATTTTTCCTTCTCCACTGTTTCCAGAAATTATAAAAATATTATATATAGACACATACATATATATTGGAAAAGGACATAAAATAAAAGAGAAGAAAAGATGGAGTGAAATATTCTATGAAATAGGTAAGTTTAAATTTTTTAAATTTAGATTCTACTTATGTTGAATCCCAATTAGATCTACAAATCTAATTAGTATATATACATTTTTAAATATATATTTTCGGTTGAAAACAAAAGGATTAAAGTAAGAAGAATGACTTTGGATCTAGAGATTCAAAGCAAATAGGTGAGTATAATTATGTAACTTACATAATATGAAATTTATACCATAAAAATTCTATTTTTGTTATTATGCCTATGTTACAGCCATTGAATTGTAAGCATAAATAAATGAATCTAACATGGAATCCTTACTTATATATTAAGTGAATTTTTAACTTTGATTAAATGGTATCTACACCCTATATTTGGAATTTAGAGAAAAAAAACCTTAAAATTTGTGAAATATGATACTGGTAAAATTGTGTGGTTATTTCCAAATTTTTGTTATTTGGGTTGTAAACAGTTAAACTTGTTAATCATCTAATAGGAATGTTTTAATTTGATTTAGGATTTAAATTTTCTATATTTTAATTCATTTGAACTGTACATGTACAATCTAGTTGTATCGATCTCCATGTGAATTTCTATAAACTATAAAGCCTCACAGTTGTATGTGAAAAGTGCATCATTTGAAATAACAAGGAATATTCTCATATCCAGATGAAAGCGATGTGAAATGTAGGGATTTCCTCATAGTTTGCACTGTCTATTTAAATAAAAATAAGAGGAGTTAATTCGTTGAAATTGCATATATTGCACAATCCCACTTTTTGGAAGTTTATGGACTGTTTGCAACGGTGGCATTTTCTCCTTGGGAAAGATATCGTTCCAATGCAATAAAATATAGCAACGAATATTTTTGTGGAGTTCACACATAAATGTATATCCAAAAATCCCTAAATGTGGAAACCCAAAATTATTAATAGAAATATAAACAATCATGCTTATAAATTATATATATAAGATAAAGTATAAGTTTAAGAAGTAAATAAATAATTGTTAGTTACAACATAAAAACATACATAGTAACATGAAATTAATTATAGGTTATCATCTTATTTAGAAGTAAAATGCTGAAATACGAATAATGTAATAAATTAAGAAGTTATGGAAGTTACAATGTTAATGGACAATAGTTACATAGTTAATTGGAAGTTACATTAATCAAGTCAATATGGATGCTAACAAATTTCTTCATTAACCCCGAAATATGCAAAGTAGGTGAAGCTTGGTAAGGATTAGGCTCACGTAGCCTTATGTCAACTTGCTAGAAACATGCATGTTCCATGTTAAAGCCATGTACACATCAAGATCATAAGTGCAAGAGTTCAATACAATTCATAAGTCAAGAATCTTTCAAAAATCTTTATTCAATATGCCATGCAATGTTAATTGTACAAGTCCTTATTTGCATAAGTCATCAAATTACAATAGGCATTAAAAACTCCCAATTGGATTTAAGAGTTACAAATTAAAAATGTACGAGAGAGAGAAAAGAATGAATCACCCCTTTTACAATGCCATGAGGTCTATAATTTTAAGGGTTAGAGTTGGTGGCATGGCTACCATGTGGCACTTAGAATCCCTGAACTTCGACATAATCAATTACTTCGTTGGTGTTTGTCATCTCTTAGAAATGGATGGTTTATGATAACATTTGAAGGTCGATGATTTACCATTCAATAAGGGCTAGCGATTTATGATATCAACGCATACTACAGCTATTTGATATTCCTATGATCCTGACGATATGAAACATCCACCTTTTATTAGCGGTTCATGATATTTCCTCATGTTACTGATCTTTGCATCCATTAGTACAATGATGTAGTGCGTCATCCTTCCTTATTAATTTTTTACAACATCAATCCTTATATCGATGATATACAACCTCCTGGCTTGATTAATGATAGGTAGTATTCTCTATGAACATTGCTGAACTTCGATATCCATGTCATATTGATGACTTGAGACATCCATTAAACCCGAAAGGCTCACGACATCCTTCTCTTCATGTTTATCATTCGATATTCCCTTTACGACATCGTTGTTAACTATAGAAATTTGATATCCTTCCCTCTTGATGCTGCTTGTATATATCTTATAATAGTTGCTATTATGAAGGCTTTGACATCTAATCCCTTGATTGTCTTTTATTGCTTTTCGACATCTGGAATTCGTCATGCTTTATTCATATTTTCAATATCATTGTTTGGGATAACATTTGCCCCACTAATGTAGAGAAAATGTTGACTTTTAAAGTCGACTCTTTGATATCAGTGCCTGTAGCCTTAATTTATATGTTGCCGCCTATTAATATTCGATTTGAATCTAGAGCATTCGTTCAAATTTAAATCAAGCGCTCCTAGATTTTCTCTTTTCTCCTATATATACTTGTCTTCCCCCTTCTTCTCTTTTTCACCTGCAATAACGAACTCAAGACAAAAGTTATTAATTTTCAAATTGACTCAAAAAATTTCAATTTATTCAACATCTAAGCTTAACTTGAGGTATGGTTTTCGCTTTTAATCAATTGAATCAACAAATTAAATTCAAAATTTTCGGATTTTGAGTAAAAGCTAGGGTCTATTTCAGGTGTTTTCGATATTGAATTGATTTTGGGGTTTATTAATCGAGTACAGGTTGTTTAATCTTCAGATTATAAGTTTAAATCATAGATTTGTAATGTTTATAGATAAATGTAACTTTCAAATTAATATATTGTTTGGGAGCCTAATCAATTGATTAAGGCATGTCAACATCAACTAAAAAATTTAGGCCTTTTAAGTTTGATTTAAGAGTGGGTTATGTGTGAGGACCAAAGCCCACTTCATAACTTATCAATTTGTTTAATTTCGAAATTATTGCTTTACGGAGTCAAATATTTAACCTAATGTTTAACATCAAAAAGGCATTTTCCTTTAACCATTATTTTGACAACTAATTCAAAACTTGTAAGATAATAAAATACGAGATCCTTATAATGTCGATAATCAATAAGGTGTGTGATAGCCATTTAGAAATTTGGGATGAATTTCAAAGGGTTGTCGTATAGATTTGATAACTATATAGTGGGTTGTTATTCCTTTTCGAAAACTACTTAAAGAGTTGATAATTCAATATTTTTGTTCAAATCTTATTAGACATCACTATTTTGCCATGTATTTATCGTATAACAGACTTATAAATTACTTGTATGTTCGCTATTTTAATGAGTTCAACAATTGGTTAGAGTATTTCTAAATCATTCGATATTATTTACTGATTCGACCCTAATTTGATGTTAGGTAATTGTTTTGATATCCCATCTAAGATATTATTAACACGATATTTAAATTAGACCTTTTTGACCAGTTGGGTATTGGGGATGCGGATTAAGGATCTTAAGGCAGAAATAACACTAGAGGGGGGTGAATAGTGTTTTAAAGAATATATGAACTATATGACTAAATTAAAACTTTCAACACAAATCTAAATAGAATTCTAACACAGAATGATCACAGAACATATAACAAATGCAAATATTAAAGTAAAGCAAGTAAAAGGAAAGAACACACCGGATTTTATACTGGTTCGGAATCCTCCTACATCCAGTCCTGCACCAAGGCAATATCCTTGTACAGATTTTTATAAGCCAATATCCAAATTAAAACCCTCAATTTCTAAGGCCTTGAGGAACCCTCCTATCTCCGAGTCTGGGGTAAACTCTCTTGATTTACGGGACACAAGATCACCCTAATACTTCTTAATAACAATCCTTTTGAATGGATAGACTCTATGGACTTTTTGACTACAAATTAATCCTATAACTCTGAATAGCACTTTGATCTTTAGTCGAATGATGGAGAATCAAATAGAGAGAGTATCTATATGATTTCCTATTGAGAATTTGGCAGAATGATGGCACGATCTTGAAAATATGAAGTTTTATGGATATGGAATAGTAGAGAAGAAAGTGTGAAGAAAATAAGAAAGTAGTTGTTAAAAAAATTCGTTTTGGAAGCCTTTATATAGATGCACAATAGTCATAACCATTGGCGAAATATTTTTGAACGAATAGACACTTCTTTTGAAAATTGAATTTTGAATCCAACTGTCACCATGTCGACATGGGGTATCCCCTTATGTCGACATCCCTCAGTTCAAAATTGTAGAGATGTTGTTTTGTAAAAGCATTTGAATTTAAAACAAGTTGAAACTTCTCTGAAGCAAAATAAAGTGTGTAAACAATATTTTGAGATAGAGAATGAATATAAAACATTATTTTAAATATATATATATATATATATATATAATTGATATAGACCGTCAATTATATAAGTAATATTTAAAATCAGAATAAGTTTTGATGTTTTAAAAATAGAAGTATTTAAATCAGAATGGAGGAATATTTCAAGGCTAAAACAAAGTTTGAAAACATTTTTGAAAACATGATTTTGAAGGCTAAAACATTTTGAAAACAGATTTAAAAACATTTTGAAAAATCTATTCAAACTGAAATTGCAAGAACCTTCCTATAGAGCTCCTCCATAGGACTCGAGAACTTGTACAAAGTAGTTTAAATGATTTTGATTTTCGTGGGTTTGTAAGCCACTTGTCGTAGGTTTGTAAGCTACTTGTCGTGGGTTTGTAAGCCACTGGTTTCGATAGAAATTGGGTTCCATCCCAAAAGAAAATTGGAAGAAAGATGAGAGTGCTATTATGAAGTTTTAACAAAGTACTAGACACTTATCTTGAGATCTTGAAATCTTGATTCTCTAGAGTTTTGAATCTTGAATCTTTAATCTTCATCTTGATGCTTGAGTCTTTATACTGATCAGTCTTCGATGATACCTGCATATACTTCCTACATATATATATATATATATATATATGGAAATGTTAGTATATATTTTATAAAGTAAAATATAATAACTATATAAGGTTGTTGTCATCAAAACATCATCAACTCAGTTCCTAACATTGGGAACTTATTGTTTCACCATGGATTTAATAGTTGTTTACGTACCTTTAATAGCTTATAGGCTTCCCCAATATTCTTTTTATTTGATATGAGCTATTTAATGGGTTACTAACTTGTTGTAAGGGTAATTGTTATTTTTGAATTTCAATAATTTATTGTTGGGACTTGGATAATTTCTAATTAATTACCATTGTTTCGGATTTTAATTGTTTATATATGAGCATTCTAAAATGAGTAGCACTTCTTTGAATTTGTGTAATATCACCTGGTAGGTAAATGGAAAGAACAATATCAAGTAAGTGCTCCAAACCATCTCCTTCCAAAAAAGGAGACTTCCAGCTCAACCAAGCTTACATTACTACTCAAGAGGAAGTAAACACAATTCTTTGGTAATTTGGGATTATAAACATAGAGGCATGTCTGCTGGTCCCTCTGGAAGTGTAGACAACCCTCTAGAGGGGTTCTTTGCCGTTACTCCTATCCATATTTGGCATTCGAAGTATTTTACTTTTCCAGATTTCCTTTTGCAATTCCTAGAATATTTAAACATTGCTCTGATCTAGCTGACCCTTAATTCATACACTTATCTGAGCTATCTAAAAGTCCTTGCAAGGGAGCCTAAACTACCTTCTCTAAGTGTTGAGACTCTTCATATATTGACAAATCCTATGAGGATTAGCAAATAATTAGACAGTCCATTACACTATCTCCGTCCTTTCCTAGAAATCTTAATTGCTCATCCTATTAACAAGAGAAAGGAATGAGAGAATCAATTTTTCACATCAAATGCTACTCTTGTAAGATCAAGGGAACCTTCTTTGTAATCAATTTATATCTGCCATCCTCTTATGATGAATGCTTTCTTTTATATTCTTCTCCAAAACAAACTAGTCCTTCCATCGATGATACCATTAAGTCCCGAATTTGAACATCTAAGAGTACACTCTTGACGAAGGCGAATCTCCATAATTGTTCTTTGATTGGATTACCACAAGATATTGGGAGAACCTACAATGATGAAATGGAATGCTCAAGGAAAACAATCATTAGTTGTTGCTAACAAGAAGGCTTTCTCTATTTCCTATCCTGTCTAACTTGAATCCCTTTGTAATTTTTCATTACAACTTAAATGGAATTTCTTAGGCTGCTATCTCATAAAACCCCTCCTTTTGATTTAGGCTTATCTACACTCATTGTTGCTTCCATGGAGAAAGAGGCCAAAGATCATGCTCATGTCTTACTAAACCTATTAAACCTGCTCCTATTAGGGAATCTATAACTATGGCTATTGATGAACTAAAAAGGAAAGCGAGAACTAGTGCTCTAGCTGACACTTCAACTCTTACCTTGATTAAAAGCCCAAGCTCGGGAATAACTAGACTTTTGATGTAATTGCTGGGAAGTTTAATGTGGATACTATTCAAGATCCTAACATCGTTGATTTAGACATTTCAGATCAGGATGCACAAGGACATGTAGGGGAGGTTCATAGACTGAACCCCTTGTTAAACATGTCACTTCCCACTTCAGTTTTGGGTTTCCAACGGTTCTCTTCTTTTAAAGACCCAAGCTCAAACTACTCCTATGGAATTCCATAATCTTATTCGTTTGGCAATCCAATGCCTAATGGGGGCTTCTCTTATGACATTGCAGTCATCATATTTTTCAACAAACCATCTTATTTTCTTTTGCAACAATTTTTACTGGTATGTACCTTCTCGTTTTTAGCTATTTTGGATTTTTAACTTGTTATGTCCCTGCTTAACTTATGCCCATTGTATGTTTTAAGCAGCAAAGCACATGTTCTTTCTCTAACAAAACTCTTAAGGTCCTTCTAGTGAAGCCATAGAGCTTAAGGTCCAAGTTTCTTCACTTCCTAACAGTTCGATTGATATTACTACAGCAAGAGATAAAGCCATTAGCAAAAAGAAGAAACTTGCTTCCTCTCTTGACAAGGAGAAAAGGCTAAACAATTAGTAGAGAAGGAACTGAAAATGCGAAGAGTAAATCTTGAGAAGGCCAACAAAGAGAAGGCTAAATTAGCTGATAAGAAGAAATCTCTAAAGTATTAGCTGAAAACCAAAGGCGTCATCCTGACTTATGCAAACAACATCATCAAAGATGCCAAGAAGAAAGTTTCCTTTTTTCTCCATTATGCTCTTAGCACAGTTATTGGAAAAATGCTATGAAGACGTTTTGTTCGTAGCGTATAATGACAATACTTGGAAATGCCTGGATTTAGATATTCCTTTTATCCCGACTTTGAATGAAGAGTTCAAAAGAAAGTTTAGTCTTATTTTAGGAAGAGCCTTGGGGTCTATTCAAGAGGAGTTCCCCGATGAGGAAGAGTCGACCCTAAGAAATTACTATCCTGCGATGATCCTCTGCTCGATGAGGATAAAGATTTTGATGTGAGAGAAGATAATAATAATGCCATTGACGACAATGATGATGATCTGATAGTAATTGTAATAAACGTGATGGTGATGGAAAGGATTCTAATGGATTAAGAGATGGGGGTGATGAATCGGGCAATCACAACTTGGATTCATCTGCCCATGATGTAGATCTTTCTGACTTTCTTGATTTTTAGGATGATGCATGGGAGAATATGCCTCCAAAAGATGGTTTTTCCCCTAGATAACAATCGAAAGAGAAAACTTAAATCTCTAACTGTCAAGTTCAGTTATGCAGGTATGGGACTCATTATTTAAGTGCTTAAAATTATTTGGTAGCCTTTAATTAATAAGTTTGTCATTCTAGTTAAGGAAAAGATCAAAATATTACCACGAGACTCTTTGTGAAAACAGTGAAAGAGAGGTGCATTAGTTGAATAGAGAGATAAAATGGCTAGTAAAACAACATAATGATTTATTTGAAAAGTATAGGCACCTTGGCCTTCATTCCAAACAACTAAAAAACTTCATAGAGAAATAAGTTGCTCGACTCTTAAAAGGATCTCGTCTTCATAGAGAAAAGTTTCACGAGAAAACGTAGAGTTGACTACACTCTTCTGAAGGCTTATCAAAGACAGGGATGCCTTAGTGGAATTTCTTTACAAAGTTTACTTCAGAAGTCTTATCGTTTATTTTTGTTTCTTGGAGGAGAAGAGTGGAGGTTTGATTAGACATCTCCGTAAGAGATATGTGACGCCCCACCTCTATACCCACGCTAGCCAAGAACACTACGGTGTAATGCTGTCAACTAGCACGAAGAATAAGGCTGTTGAGCAGCGACCATCTGTATAATTGCTTTGTGCGAGTACCGATATGCCAGATAAAAATATAACTTTTCATCTCAAGAGGAAATCCGACATACCGACACAAACTCAAAGCTACTACACAGTGGCTATAATGGTCTTCGGAAACAAATATAGAAGTAAACATAACACAAATCAGTCACAGGCAATTCATATCACAAAGGCGGAAATAAATATGAATATAACACATGAAAGTGTACATCAGAGTAGTGGTCAAACAAGATCCACAATATCAAAAAGAATAGATACAAGTGCTAGACAAAAGAATAAGTATACATCATAGAGTCTGTATCTCAAATGTTTACAACAAAAACTACGAATCTAAAGTAGTTAGCCAAAAGATCAGATGATAGTCCGATAAGGAGTTAAGCAGAAGCACCTGTAACACCTCGGTCTGACCCGAGTATTATTTAATAAGAAAATAATAAACGGATCAGTCTAGTTATAAATATCAGATGAAGTGATATATAATAAGAGATATGACATAAACATATAATAATCACAATGCCAAGCTGTGATAAATAAGTAATTGAAAATCAACAAGAGATTAATCAATATCACAATAATATACTCAAGATAAAAAGGAATGTCATACTCCTAATTTCATTCACCAAGCCACAATAAATGACATATATATCAATGCCCATCGTAAAAGTTGGTGAAACATAAATTCTAGAAATCAACACACGAAATCCAGAAATCACAAAAAGGTATGCGTGAGTGGAATCACACAAGTGGTGTCTAGGCTAACCGAAAAAGTATGTGTGAATGAAATCACACAAATGGTGTCTAGCCTAACCAAATAGCAAAAAGGTATGTGTGAATGGAATCACACAAGTGGTGTCTAGGCTAACCGAAAAAGTATGTGTGAATGGAATCACACAAATGGTGTCTAGCCTAACCAAATAGCAAAAAGGTATGTGTGAATGGAATCACACAAGTGGTGTCTAGGCTAACCGAAAAAGTATGTGTGAATGGAATCACACAAATGGTGTCTAGCCTAACCAAATAGCAAAAAGGTATGTGTGAATGGAATCACACAATTGGTTTCTAGGCTAACCGAAAAAGTATGTGTGAATGGAATCACACAAATGGTGTCTAGCCTAACCAAATAGCAAAAAGGTATGTGTGAATGGAATCACACAAGTGGTGTCTAGGCTAACCGAAAAAGTATGTGTGAATGGAATCACACAAATGGTGTCTAGCCTAACCAAATAGCCAAAAGGTAGTGTGAATGGAATCAGACAAGTGGTGTCTAGGCTAACCGAAAAAGTATGTGTGAATGGAATCACACAAATGGTGTCTAGCCTAACCAAATAGCAAAAAGGTATGTGTGAATGGAATCACACAAGTGGTGGCTAGGCTAACCGAAAAAGTATGTGTGAATGGAATCACACAAATGGTGTCTAGCCTAACCTCGCAAACAAAGAGACATCGCACATTGCTAGTCTAAACCATAAAGATGATCGTCATGATCAACGAGAAGTGTCAATTACAATAAGCTAGTAAATATATGAGCTTAGCCTTATGTCCCATAACCACTAGCTTAACTTAAATATTTACGAACAAATTGTAGATCTCCACTAGAAAATTGTCACAAGAGTTTCAATCGAACAAGTCCAAGAATTAACCGATGAAGTAAACGCAAGCGTTTCATACCACACGTTTTACTAAGTCGTTTAATTAGATTTCTCATACGAGTGAGGTAAAGTTTTGTATATACTAATAGATTGAAAACGGTTTCAGAAAACGAGCTTTGTAATAAAATAGTGTTGAAATCATTTGAAGAAAGAGTTTTGATATTTACTACTAGTATAGAAAACCTTTATATTTTTTTAAAGTGACAAATCACAAAGAAGATTTTAGAAACAATCGGGCATAAAAATTCACATTCGAAGACGTGAATAAAATCCAAAGAAATCGATATAAAATCCATCAAAGTGGATATATCTAAAATTCCCAAAGAAAAGGTCATCAAATTCGATAATAAATGACAACAACAAAAGGGAGACAACACGAATCGATTAAAGTTGGATATTCAAACGAATTAGCAATATAGGCTAATCGGGCAAATAGAAGCAAGTCGGTCGACCGGACTCCCTGAGTCGGTCGACCGAACCCAGGGGTTGGAAGTGCTCGGGGTACCAGGTCGGTCGACCGGCCCAGGGTGCTCGGTCGGCCGAAGCCTGTAATCAGCACTTCCAAAATGAGGCAGGAAGTGCCTGGATTACAGGTCGGTCGGTCGGCCCAGGGGGCTCGGTCGGCCGAACCTGTATGTTTGCACTTCCTACCCTATTTTGGATGAGGTGCAAAATCGATCAAATTGCATTTTCTCGAGCAACGGCGCTAAGGGTTTATGCCTATCGACTACCCGGCTCTATATGCTCCTCGATGCATCACCAAAAACATGTTCAAACATCAAAGTTAGGATTTTTAACGAATTGAACTCAAAACACTAAAAATTGGAATATTCACAAAAGCAATCCAAATCAAAATCAAATGCACATGAATAAGTGTTAGGAATTCATACCTAACAATAGAAGAGAATTATAAGCATAGATGTGAGATTAAAAATCTCACCTTTGAACCCAAACGAATGAAGAAGATGCTATGAAGCAATGGCAAGAAAAAGCACTCTTTAATTCCAACTCAACAAGCTTGAATCTAAGCTTAAAAGAGAAACATTCCCTAAATTAAGTTTAGGAAATTTCTGAAATCAAAGAGAGAATGAGTTGGAGAAGAAGAAGAGGAAGCTTACCAATGAGTTCTCTTGAACTTTAGAGCTAGGAGATGGATTTGCAAAGGAAGCTAGGGCTTGGAGTTTTAATTTCCACTCTCCACCTCCATTGTTGTAAAAGCTTGAAGAGTTAGTAATTAGAAATGAAGTGAATGAAGAGGAGAGGGGTTGGAACTGAATACATAAGTGGTTAATTGGCTCAGCCCAAACCAAAGCCCTAAGCGGGAAAGTCGCAAAAATCAACTTTCTCCAAACATATCGAAGCTTATACTCAAAAAGGTCGCAAACGGCATTTTAAACTCAATGGGAGTGGTCTCGAGTCCCAATTCGACTTTTTGCAAAAAGTAGCTTTTCAGACCAAAATCCGACGAACGATAAAATATTTAAATAAAATATCTAAATATAAAATCGATAAATATGCGGGTTGTTACAGACTCCCCTCCTTAAAGAAATTGCGTCCTCGCAATACTTAAGAAGAAAATAAGTAGTAACAACCATAGAAGCATATTAACACAAAAGAGAATTTTGAATCAAGAAGTTCACCGTAAAGAGAACGAAGGAATAAATCCGAAAGTTTTCGTTCGATGGATTCTCAAGATTTCACAAGAGAAATCCTTAGGATTTGAGAACCATTGAACTTTTATCAAAAAGGATATCTTTATATCGAAGGCGCTCAACCTCCGAATTAATAATGCGAATGGAATGTTGCTCATAAGTCAAACTTGGTGAAACTTCAATTTCCACAATATCACCGGGCTCAAGAATAAAAACCGAAAACATAAAAGCATTTCCGTATATAAAAGACGTGGAGAACGTCAAGAATAGCAGAAAATTGAGCCAGTGTAAAGGCGTAGTACAAAAACGGTACGCCCAAGAAACTAGAAACTCAAATAATTTGGGACATCAGCGTAGTACAAAAACGGTACGCCCAATGAACCAAAGCAAAGACATTGATGTAGTACATACGGTACATCCAATGAATCAAATAGCGAGACATTGATGTAGTACAACGGTACATCCAATGAATCAAAAAGTGAAGACATTGATGTAGTACAACGGTACATCCAATGAATCCAAAAGCAAAGACATCGATGTAGTACAAACGGTACATCCGATGAATCAAAAGCATAGACATCGATGTAGTACAAACGTTACATCCGATGAATCAAAAGCAAAGACATCGATGTAGTACAAACGGTACATCCGATGAATCAAAAGCAAAGACATCGATGTAGTACAAACGGTACATCCGATGAATCAAAGCCCGAATGATTTCGGAACAACGACGTAGTACAAAAACGGTACGTCCAATGAACCGAACACAATAAAAGAACATCGGACGCAAGTTCATAAAAGAAATGAGATGAAACTCAATAAAACGAAGTACATCAAAACGCCCGATGAACTTGATAAAAAGATAATTTCATTCGGTCATCAACAAAGAAACAACCCCTTGTTGCTTACGACTAAACGCATTGGCAACACGATTTCCCCTTCGGGAATAAAAAGAATATCAAGATCATAGGAAGTTAGGAACTCGAGTCGACATGAAGTTCCTTATGAGAAAATAAATATTCCAAAGATTTATGATCGAGGTAGAGAACAAATTTCTCATCCAAATATGATGATACCAAATTCCAAAAGTAAAAACAATAGCCGCGAGCACTAGATCATGAGTGACATATCTAGTCTCGATAAGCTATAATGATTTAGAAGCACAAGTGATAGCACGTTATCTCATGTAAGAGAACGGCATCCAAACCAATACGACTAGTATCGGTACAAATAGCAAAGTCTTGGTTCCCCTTCAGGAATCACAAGAATAAGAGTATCGAAGGAAGAGTTCTTTTAAATAATCCTCTTTCCCGAAAAACTAAAACTTTCAAAATTACAATCATCTTTAAGTAATTATCTTTCTAGATAAATTTACATTTTTACAAGTCAATATATCGTGTCTGATTGTCTCATCAAAGCGTTTAGGAGATTCCTATCGATAACGTTGATCAAGCGCATCGACCAAAATTCTTAAAACACTAAATGGGCAATACAATCACAAAATCATCTTCTTTATAATAAACAAGTTTCTTAAAAGTTTTTTAAGAACAAAATTTCAATTATACTTCTAAATAAATCTTATGAAAAAGATTTGCAAAATTTTAAAATTACTATTTTCATCCAAAATCAGTAAATAAAAGAATGGTCTCATCGAAATATTCATAGAATATTCGATTTATAAATGGATGAAATAAGCTGGACAAACTGAATGACAAAATAAGTCATTCATAAGAATCGTAACGAGTGCGGAATGCGGTAAATGGAATGCGAACTCCCGCAACTCGTAGCCAAATGAAAACTGGTGGTAAGGTCAAACTGAAAAGACTTTAGCACCACACAAAAGATTACTTAGGTGATAATCCTAAGACAAGCTTAAAAATACCGGAAAATTTCTCTAACTATATGAATGAGAGAAATAACACTTTCCTTATAAGTGGGCTTAAGGGATAAAATGATGCCATCAAGTTGGAATCAAATGCATAAAGGAAAAATAGAAATCTGCTTAACAGATTGAAAATGTCGAAGATGAATAGTCCACTCGAAAAATAGGATATGGGCTTCACAATGATTAAGCCGATCCTTTCAAAAAAATCAATTCCGAAGCCTATGTAAAAATATCGGCTCGGAAAGAAAAGTCTCATAAAATAATTTCGACATCAATAAAAAAAAGAAGCAAATTGAGTGTTGCGGATCTACCATCCGGATTCACAATCCTCAAAGAAGTCGACAAGCCCAAAATATTTTCAAAGAAAAAGAATCAACAAGTTCTTTTGATATAAAATAGTGAGATGGAACCCATATCAAAAAGAACTCAAATAAGAAGATCACGAAATAAAACAATGCCATCAAGGATTGAGTGAAAAGTACCTTGACTAAGAGATGAGTTTCTAGGGGCTTGCACAATATTTAGCTTTCTCATGTCCTTGTTCAAAAGTTTGGGACACGCATATAAAAGATGACCCGGTTTCTTGCAACAGCGACAAGAATGGGGTTTTGGACACATATTCGCATAGTGTTCCATAGAATTACAATTGTAGCATCCTCCACGATTAGGGATTGGAGTCTTTGCTACAAAAGTAGTTTGCTTCACTCTCTTATTGGGATTAAGGCTCTTGAACTTAATATGCCTCTTCTTGGAAGTCCCAATATCACAAACACTTCCTTTACCAACCTCTCCATGAAGAAGAGTAACATCCATAAGCTGATTGAAAGAAACTTCAAGTTTCAAAGGTAGAACCATTTCGGGGTTCTTACTCAAAGCATAGATAAACTCTTGATTCTTTACAAGGTCCAAAAGTTGTTGAGCAGACATGAATACTCCATCTTGGGGAGTAGCACTAGATTGACCGGCGCTGGGACGACCTGGTCTAACCATTTCTCTTCCTTAAGAAAGAAATAAGGAAGAAGAATAAGGTTATTCACAAATGAATATCAAGCAATCTTGATAGATAAAACAAGGAATCATAAAGAAAATAGGATGAATCGGTTCGAAGACTCGAATTAAATCCTAAAGCACGACTCCTAAGAAAGACTTAGGACGATGATCCTTGTTATAATATTCCATATTGTTCCGAAGTTTGGCTCTGATACCAAGCTGTGACGCCCCACCTCTATACCCACGCTAGCCAAGAACACTACGGTGTAATGCTGTCAACTAGCACGGAGAATAAGGCTGTTGAGGAGCGACCATCTGTATAATTGCTTTGTGCGAGTACCGATATGCCAGATAAAAATATAACTTTTCATCTCAAGAGGAAATCCGACATACCGACACAAACTCAAAGCTACTACACAGTGGCTATAATGGTCTTCGGAAACAAATATAGAAGTAAACATAACACAAATCAGTCACAGGCAATTCATATCACAAAGGCGGAAATAGATATGAACATAACACATGAAAGTGTACATCAGAGTAGTGGTCAACCAAGATCCACAATATCAAAAAGAATAGATACAAGTGCTAGACAAAAGAATAAGTATACACCATAGAGTCTGTATCTCAAATGTATACAACAAAAACTACGAATCTAAAGTAGTTAGCCAAAAGATCAAATGATAGTCCGATAAGGAGTCAAGCAGAAGCACCTGTAACACCTCGGTCTGACCCGAGTATTATTTAATAAGAAAATAATAAACGGATCAGTCTAGCTATAAATATCAGATGAAGTGATATATAATAAGAGATATGCCATAAACATATAATAATCACAATGCCAAGCTGTGATAAATAAGTAATTGAAAATCAACAAGAGATTAATCAATATCACAATAATCTACTCAAGATAAAAAGGAATGTCATACTCCTAATTTAATTCACCAAGCCACAATAAATGACATATATATCAATGCCCATCGTAAAAGTTGGTGAAACATAAATTCTAGAAATCAACACACGAAATCCAGAAATCACAAAAAGGTATGTGTGAGTGGAATCTCACAAGTGGTGTCTAGGCTAACCGAAAAAGTATGTGTGAATGGAATCACACAAATGGTGTCTAGCCTAACCAAATAGCAAAAAGGTATGTGTGAATGGAATCACACAAGTGGTGTCTAGGCTAACCAAAAAGTATGTGTGAATGGAATCACACAAATGGTGTCTAGCTTAACCAAATAGCAAAAAGGTATGTGTGAATGGAATCACACAAGTGGTGTCTAGGCTAACCGAAAAAGTATGTGTGAATGGAATCACACAAATGGTGTCTAGCCTAACCAAATAGCAAAAAGGTATGTGTGAATAGAATCACAAAAGTGGTGTCTAGGCTAACCGAAAAAGTATGTGTGAATGGAATCACACAAATGGTGTCTAGCCTAACCAAATAGCAAAAAGGTATCTGTGAATGGAATCACACAAGTGGTGTCTAGGCTAACCGAAAAAGTATGTGTGAATGAATCACACAAATGGTGTCTAGCCTAACCAAATAGCAAAAAGGTATGTGTGAATGGAATCACACAAGTGGTGTCTAGGCTAACCGAAAAAGTATGTGTGAATGGAATCACACAAATGGTGTCTAGCCTAACCAAATAGCAAAAAGGTATGTGTGAATGGAATCACACAAGTGGTGTCTAGGCTAACCGAAAAAGTATGTGTGAATGGAATCACACAAATGGTGTCTAGCCTAACCTCGCAAACAAAGAGACATCGCACATTGCTAGTCTAAACCATAAAGATGATCGTCATGATCAACGAGAAGTGTCAATTACAATAAGCTAGTAAATATATGAGCTTAGCCTTATGTCCCATAACCACTAGTTTAACTTAAATATTTACGAACAAATTGTAGATCTCCACTAGAAAATTGTCACAAGAGTTTCAATCGAACAAGTCCAAGAATTAACCGACGAAGTAAACGCAAGCGTTTCATACCACTCGTTTTACTAAATCGTTTAATTAGATTTCTCATACGAGTGAGGTAAAGGTTTGTATATACTAATAGATTGGAAAACGGTTTCAGAAAATGAGCTTTGTAATAAAATAGTGTTGAAATCATTTGAAGAAAGAGTTTTGATATTTACTACTAGTGTAGAAAATCTTTATATTTTTTTAAAGTGACAAATCACAAAGAAGATTGTAGAAACAATCGGGCATAAAAATTCACATTCGAAGACGTGAATAAAATCCAAAGAAATCGATATAAAATCCATCAAAGTGGATATATTTAAAATTCCCAAAGAAAAGGTCATCAAAGTCGATAATAAATGACAACAACAAAAGGGAGACAACACGAATCGATTAAAGTTGGATATTCAAACGAATTAGCAATATAGGCTAATCGGGCAAATAGAAGCAGGTCGGTCGACCGGACTCCCTGAGTCGGTCGACCGAACCCAGGGGTTGGAAGTGCTCGGGGTAGCAGGTCGGTCGACCGGCCCAGGGTGCTCGGTCGGCCGAAGCCTGTAATCAGCACTTCCAAACAGAGGCAGGAAGTGCCTGGATTACAGGTCGGTCGGCCGGCCCAGGGGGCTCGATCGGCCGAACCTGTATGTTTGCACTTCCTACCCTATTTTGGATGAGGTGCAAAATCGATCAAATTGCATTTTCTCCAGTAACGGTGCTAAGGGTTTATGCCTATCAACTACCCGGCCCTATATGCTCCTCGATGCATCACCAAAAACATGTTCAAACATCAAAGTTAGGATTTTTAACGAATTGAACTCAAAACACTAAAAATTGGAATATTCACAAAAGCAATCCAAATCAAAATCAAATGCACATGAATAAGTGTTAGGAATTCATACCTAACAATAGAAGAGAATTATAAGCATAGATGTGAGATTAAAAATCTCACCTTTGAACCCAAACGAATGAAGAAGATGCTATGAAGCAATGGCAAGAACAAGCACTCTTTAATTCCAACTCAACAAGCTTGAATCTAAGCTTAATAGAGAAACATTTCCTAAATTAGGTTTAGGAAATTTCTGAAATCAAAGAGAGAATGAGTTGGAGAAGAAGAAGAGGAAGCTTACCAATGGGTTCTCTTGAACTTTGGAGCTAGGAGATGGATTTGCAAAGGAAGCTAGGGCTTGGAGTTTTAATTTCCACTCTCCACCTCCATTGTTGTAAAAGCTTGAAGAGTTAGGAATTAGAAATGAAGTGAATGAAGAGGAGAGGGGTTGGAACTGAATACATAAGTGGTTAATTGGCTCAGCCCAAACCAAAGCCCTAAGCGGGAAAGTAGCAAAAATCAACTTTCTCCAAACATATCGAAGCTTATACTCAAAAAGGTCGCAAACGGCATTTTAAACTCAATGGGAGTGGTCTCGAGTCCCAATTCGACTGTTTGCAAAAAGTAGCTTTTCGGACCAAAATCCGACGAACGATAAAATATTTAAATAAAATATTTAAATATAAAATCGATAAATATGCGGGTTGTTACAAGATATCTTGATGAGCGTGGATCTAATCCCCATCCTGGGGGCACATTGGAATCTTTCTAAGGTTGCGAATTTTCCTCTTACCCCAAACTCTCTTCCCTATGAGGAAATTAAATTCAATAAGGAGATATTTATTTCCGAGTTTTACAAAGTATTAGTATTGTATGAAACCCAGTCGTTTTTTCTTCAATGTGTAATTCAGATAGATTTACGAATTTCAGTATTTTCGTTCCTCATTTCTTTGTAACTTAGTTTAATCCTTATAAATCGTATGAATTAAGGAACCATTGAGTAGTCATGTTCCCCTAGAACTCTTCAGAAAATTCATCAAATAGAGAAAGGATTTTAAAAAGAAATCATTAACACTTATAACCTCTCCGCTAGCGAAATATTGTTTCCTTTGAGATCTTCAGAAAGTTTACATATGGTTTTCTCACTTTCTCTTTGATTTCTTAGGTGACGAAAAGGATAAATTACTTAGTGGGATATGAACCACTCATGCTAAATTATTATGTGCTAAGATCAACCTTCGATTAGAAAATAAGATTATCATCAATTCCTTCTTGTTCACACTAGTCGAGGGTTTAATGTTTCTTTTGACTCTACCCTCTCTTTGTCCAATATAGAACTTAAGAAGGCTCAAACTACTATCCTTAAACTTTAAGAGTTAAACATATAAAAATTCTATTGATGTTGTAATTGAATTTTCTTGTGCATGCAATCCTTTTCATTGTTAATAATGAAAGCAATTCCTTCATATTTATGTTTTTTTTTCTCATTTACTTATTTTTATTTAGGAAAAGCAATTAACTCTTACGTCCTGTAGTTCTGAACTCCTTGATCGATCGAACATCATTAACGCTAAGTTTAGGTCAGAATTCAAGAAGAAGTTTTCCTCTCAATATACTTCAACATTTTCATTTTTAGATAATCAGGAAGCATAAAAATGACCCAACATGTACTATCGACTGAGATCCACAATTATTAGTTTAAAGGAGATGACCTTCAATGTGGAGGAACATATCAAAGAGAAGGATAAAGGAATCTGAGAGTTAAGAGAGAAAATGGACGTGATTAGTTAATCTAGACCTTTTGTCTATGGGATCAAAGCTGATGCAGAAATTGCAAAATTATATCAAAAGATATCTTGAGATAGACTTGCTGAAAGTCAAGTATCTTTTCAATCTTTAGAGCTCATCTCAAGTGAAGGTGAATCCAAGCTTCCTACTCCTACTTTGAGGAGGATGACTAGATCCCGATCTTTAGCTTGCGAAGAGGCGTTCCCTTCTTTGTTGAGCCCTTCTGTAGGTCTAGACTATGGAGAAATTTCTAGATGGTGCCAAAGGACTAAATACGAATGTTTCTAGTTTTTGAAAGGAAAATGGGATGGGAAAGTATCATAACGTCTCAATGATTAACAAGGTTAGGTCAAAGAACTTAATCACGATAAATTTCCTTTTAGGCAAAAGTTTAAAAATATTCAGAGTGAAATTAAAACTCTCAAAGGAGCTAACAAGACACTTAATTGTGCAATGAAAATATGGATCGGTTCTATTAATGATATGGACATTATTTGAAAGAAGGAAAAGAAGCTTAAATATCTCTTATATGTAGCAATGCATCGCATTATTGAACTATCTTCGGCTGTTGAAATTATAAATTAAAAGTGCAGGATCTCGAACCTCAACTGAAAGGAACTAAGGTGATATCTCATGAGAACTCTTGACTCGACTCTTTTATTAATTATCTGCTAGAAGTAATAGTTTCTTTTGAATTGGAGATTGATTTCTCCTTTTTGGTCCTAGATCTGAACTAGAGGCTGAAAAAATAGTGAAAGCGAGATATTAACGAAACCAACATTTCTTTTTGTATGGTTGTGCTGACCATCTTAAAGATATTGGAGGTCCTCCATGTTTACTCAAAGATGGTCCCTCCTCAAGTGAAGCCATCCATGTCCTCTTACGGTTAAGGGAAAAAGAAAAGATAAAGCATACTAAAATTACCCACTTCCTTAACCTCCTTCTCCTTCTTTTGAGGGCTTGATTAATCATGTTTTGATGTTTGCAACTTTTGCATATAATTGGTAAAGTGTGAAAATTGTAAATAAATTCGTACTTAAATGGCCGACATGTTGATCTAACTTTGCATTTCTTCCATTACTTTAGCCTTAAATTATTTGAGACATGTGACTTGTTTTTGAAAGCTTTAATTTGATGCAACTCAACACGTAGCCTTTGATTGAGCATTGATTTGTCTTCTTAACATAAATTCTATCATTAAAACCTAAAATCTGTTTTGATCAAGAGATTAGTAACTTATTTATTCAAAAATTTAGAAGAATCCTTCCTTTATTTAATTGAGAATTAGTAATAAAGATTCTCTCCTAAAATTTGAACCCCATTCCTGGAGGATTTAACGAAGCCTTTATTGATTTATTATGACGACCGCCCTACATCAATGCCCATAAAGCTGAATAGTGTACTGTTGGAGCATCTGGTAGATGTAGGACGATAATCAAGGGAAAGAAATAGAAATAAAGATGAGCAATAGAAAAGAAGAGAAGAGAATAGAAGAAAAGAGAAAGAAATAAAACATCACACAATCACATAACCTGTAGTATTTCTTATAGTGCATTAAATAAAATATAATGGTTATCACATGTATAAAACAAGCGAGACAACGATAACTATATAAACCACATAATCAGAGTGCACACGCTCATGAAATTATACAAAACAATAATAAAGTTTTTAAAACTAATAAACAAACTCATTTGATAAACTGTCTCTAATAATAGTAAATCAGCACTATCTAGGCTCCATAGTATCACACAACAGAATAAACAATGATAAGTCTAAAATATAAATATAAGAAAGCATCGCTTCCTACTAGTCCACTTACACAACTCAAATTTCTGTTTGCACACGCTGTCTAGTCAATGCATTTAAGAGGACCCAGATAATTAGGAGCAAAGAACAAAACCTTGTGTCAGACAACGGTCTAGTGTGAGCGATAAATAATCTCAAAACACTATAAACATCGGTATAGTATATGGAATAGAGGGTGTGGAGAATCATACCTGACCTGTCCCTACATTTAAAGGGTTAGCACATAACATAAGATATATGCTAATTTATGATAGTCATTATGGGTGTACCATACATCAAAGTATTAAGGGTGTCAATATATCGACATCAGTAATATCTACAACGTATGTAGCGACCTGTATTTTTAACTATTTTAAATTATTAATTTTAATATGATTATTGGATAAAAAATATTAGAAATAAAAAACTTAATGATTTATCAATTTAGTTTATTGAATAATAAGGTTAATAAAATTTAGAAATAACAGATTTTGAAGATTTTGGCTATAATAAGTATTGAAATAAAATTCTATGCACTGGAAGTGTATATAATCAATAGCAAGAATTGGATAATAAATGTTGTATTGTTTAGGTGGAAATAAAATAATTGTTTAAAATTAAAATTCATTTGGAATATAATTATTTATTAATGTGATTTATTGGATAAGTAAATTGTTTAAATTTAATATTGTAGATTATTTAAATAATTGAATTTTGAATTTAATTTGAATGAAAATAATATCAGAAGTTGATTTAAATTTTATTTAAGTATGATTGAAGATTATTAACTTTCAAAATTGAATTCAAAAGTGAATAAACTTATTTTTGAAATTTATTTGTTTTAATTTACATGTAAAAATAGCCTTTTTGACCACTGTCTCGAATTTCAACGAAACCAGTTTCATCAGATTCATAATAGTGAATTATTGTATGAGTTCAAGTTTCGTATCGATCGGACTTGTCGTTTAGCCCTATGGTCTTGAAACACCTAGAAATTAATTTAGTTAAAATAATTCGATTTCAAAAGCTATCATCTGAATACGATTGATTTAGGCCTCGAAACTAGTTTCATTGTGTTCGAAATGGGGGTAAAACATTATGAACGTCAGGTGCATTTGGATCTCGAGGAATTTCGGACGTCTTAGGCTAGATATTTTCTAATTTAAAAATTATATACATATATATATATATGTGTATATATGTGTGTGTGTGTATATATATATAAGTCAAATCGCCCTTACCCAACACGTCGTACATATCTGCACACTCTGTTGTCTTTTGTCCATACCTCCTTCACTTATTTCAGTTTGCTCTGATAAAAAAAGAGATAAGAAAATGCAACGATCCAACAAAATTTAAAAAAATTAAATTAACCAACGGAATCGCGATTTTCTTCCTCTGGTCATGTGCGACCTGTAGCGGCGCTGGAGGAGGCAAGCCCTGTTTGCGCGTGTAGGAGATGGCGTTGCATTTGATTTAGGGTGGGTCTCGATTTGGAGGCATAAGCACGCACGTAGTTTACGGAGGCGCGACGATAACGGCGTGAGGTGGTGGAGGTGGTCAGCGACGAGCTCGGCTGAGCGTTCTTCGATCAGAAAAAAAGTTGTAGACGAACGAAAGAGGAAAGCGCGACTGATGCATGGATTTGATTTGGGGAATGGTGGATTAGGGTTGGATTAAGGAAAGGTTAGTGTTATTATTATTATTTTCTATTTTAATTAAAATTTAATTACAATAGTATATCAATAAAAATCGTAACTTTTGCTTGTGAGGTCTGATTTAGATGAAATGGGTTGCAGCGGATTCGTATTGACATCGTCGCGATATGAGATCAAGTTGGAATTTATTTGAGGCTGAAAATATTTTCTGTTTCAAATAAAGGTGAGTGTTTTAAAGCTCATGACTTATTATAGTATTTTTATGTTTGTTAAATTGAAATCATGAAGTTATCTAATTTTATTGACTGTTGTTTGAAAATGGAATTGACATATGAATTGACTGTACGAATTAAAATTGATAGTTAAATTTGAATTTGAATTTAATTGCCAGTAAAATACCCGATATTGATAACTATGTAATTGTTGTAAATTATCAGCTGATTTGGATGTTTATTGAAATTGAATTCTATTGGTTGATATTTGGATGATTTGGATGTTTATTTATTTTATACATGTCCTGTTATCACACTCTAAATTATTACGGTATAAAAAATTATAAATTGAATTATTTTGAATAAATTAAGAAATAAGTTGAAATGACATAGACGTATGACATTTATTTTGAATTAAAATGATATATATCCATCCCTAAATTAAATTGAAATAATTGATTCACTTGGCAATAGGATAGAAAATTATATACAGACATGGATCGGTTAAATTAAATGATTTTAAATGTCTTGGTTTTGAAATTATTTAAATGATTTTGATTTGAAAAAATAAAAAATAAATTTACGAAGATTGAATTAATTAAGAATTCGAGTTGAAATTTTGAAATTAATTTGACATAAAGAAACTGTTTTAAGAATTTAATTAGAATTTGTAGTCATGATTGAAAAATGACTAAAATTATTGGAATTGAATTGTTTAAAAAGATTTGAACTTTTACTTTAATTTCGAAGTGATTAAGTAAAGGAGATATAAATTGACATTTCAAAATTTTGGGCTTGGGAAAGGAATTAATTTTAAGATTTGAATCAAAATTCAAAAATTGAAGTTTAATTTGAATTAATTGATCTAAATCGATATTTTGAAATCGAACTCGAATTTATATAATTTGAATGGTTTAAAATTGAGAACTGAATTGAACTTAATTCAAATTGGAATTGAAATCGAAATTAAATTAATCTAATATCGAAATTGAAATTGATTTGAATTGCAATTAAAATTGTTTGGAATTGAATCAAATTTTAATCGATTCGAATTGAAATGAGATTGAAAATGAATTGAAACGGAATAATTGAAATTTAATCAGTTGATTGGAATTTGGACTTAGGTTCAGACTGGTTAAAGTTAAAAGTGATAGTTTAATTTGGAAATGTTTAATATAAACTATTTAAAATCTATTTTTTTTAAATATTCGATTTTTTTGATTTTCCAAACTATTTTATTTTATAAAACATTTTAAATAATCAAATCACTTTATATCAAACTACTTTAACATTTAAAATATCTTTAAACAATTTAAACCTTTTTCCGAATTATTTTCAAATATTCAAACTGGTCAGAGTGGGAATTGTTTATATATATATCGTGGATTTAAATATGAATTTAGATAAATGAAGTTATAACCTAAACTAAAATTTGAAACAATTTTGGAAGCAAAATCGAGATATTATAGTGAAAATGTTTTGTAAGTGAAATGGTATATTTTAAGTAAATATGATGATTTCCAAATGGGTTTGATTTTGAAGCGAATAAAATATTTTGATATCGGGTATGAACCGTTTTTGAAGTATAAAAGTACCAACTGTGTTTAAAATGATGTTTTTTTGTTAAAGAGACCGAGGCCTCTTATTGGCATACTCTTTATCAATATTGGAACCACTTTAACAACTATGTATGCGGAGGAGATTCCAGAACGAAGTGGTTGGATTTGGCTTTGTTTGCTGGATTTGAAGAAAGGGAATGATGATGGATTGGCATGACACTTGTGCCAATTTGAAATGACTAAAACAGGAGCCGTACCAGCCAACGAGGTTAGCTACCTCTAGCGGACACACTTCTTCGTGTTACTATCATGAAATTGTTATTGATTGGTGCTCACCCTCGAATTTTGGGAGTGTTGGACGTGATGGCCCGTTAGGGGTTACCACCAGTCGAGAAGGGTAAACTTGTAGTATCCTACCTTTGGCATTACCTCATGTGCCTTGTCATACTTTTATCCTTATACGAGACCCCTATGATTTTGGTTAGTGTTGTTGTATCATGGCGCATCACTGACTATCGACGTGCTACTAGTTGTGTCAAATGCAAACTGTATGCCAATGTTAAAAAAGCGTTAAGGGGGGATCAACGTAAAGCCTTAACTCTAAGAAAATTATTTATTTTACCGATTAGACATTATATATGTAGCGTATTATGCTACATATAAATATTTTGATGGATTCTTAAGAAGTGGAAAATCCCATAACATGTCTTGAGTTATTGCACGCACATTATACACTGGATATGGGATGTGAAACCCAATAAACATCTCTGACGCCATGGCATTCATGTTATATGCGATATTGATTTTATTTGCATAAGAATATTTTAGTCCTGACTCGAGCGATTTGTCTTTTCATTACGTTCGGGTCAGCCTTCAGTTTTCAACGCATTGAAGATCATTTACTTGAAAATGTAGACGAAGATTGGTATATTATTACTATTATTATTACTGCATTATGTTGTCTAATGCATTATTTTATTTATCCCTGTTCTACACATAACTCCGATAAAATGTTGCATAAATTATTTCATACGTATAGTAAACAACTTTATGAAATATGAACTATTTATTTGATTATTATATTTTAGCATTCCACTGCGAGATTCGATGTTTGTTTTCTTCTTCTTTTCTTATTTTCTTAATTAACCCCATTGATTATCTATGTTCTGAAATTTTAAAGTTGGACATGTGTGGATTATTGTCGATTTAAACCTTCCAAAATGTTGGTCGTCACATTTGGTATCAGAGCTCTGATTTAGCGATAACCTTAGCTTTGTGGGGTTCGACTCATTAGAGATAGGGTAGTAATACCATAGAATGGGTTTATTTGGGAACATATATATGAGAATGCGTACTTGCTAGTGTTATAAAATGTTTTATATTGTGTTTACTTATTCGTTGAGTTGTTTATGAGTTCTAGTCGATGCGTGGGATGCCATGTTTTTGATAGGGATTTCTAAACACTTAAACGAGGCAAGTCGACATATTATTATTTTAAAATCGAGTAAATCAAATAATTTTACCTAAATTATATTTTATATATAAATTTATAGCTTTCATAAGCCTGTATAATTATTAATGAATGTTAGTTGTTTGGAGATGATAATATTTAGTTATCATCGATTATAGGTTGAATTAAAATAAAACGAATACTTTGTGTAATTTATTTTACAAAGTGTTCGATAATTAAATTGAATTGAAATCTAATTACAGTGAAAACTGTGTGAAATAACAAAGATGTAAATTAATGAAATATTTTGGAAATAAGGTAAAGAAATCTGTATAGGTATATTTATAATATAACATATATATATAAATGATTTTAAAATTTAGAATTTTAGAATTTAAAATCCTTTGCTTTCAAAATTGTTTTCAAAGACTTCAAAATTAATAATAAGATTATTTGAAAGTGTTTTGATGAGAAATATATATTTTGAAAAGATTTCTGAAAGAAATAAAGCATTGAACTTGCTTTGGTCGCTGGGAAATAATTCTGGTGATGACTACGACATCGCTAGTATTCATTTTCGAGTTTTTGAGTAAGAATTGCTACCAAAAGGAATCTATTTTCGATTAAAATAAGTTTTTTTGTGAAAAATATACTAATATGATTTGATAAATATATGAAAATAGTTTTGAACTTATAATTGAAAGTGGTATAGATAAAATAAGTTATAACTTATAGATTTGAACAGGAAAGTAAAATTAAATTTTAAGACTGTTGAATATTTTGGTTAAGCAAACAAAAAATATATTTTAACTTAAGATATGAAAAAAAATTAACCTAAGAAATTTTAATAAAACGGAGTTGGTGAAATAAAGTAAGTAAAATGAAGTCTAACTTAAGAAAGCTTAAATAAAATGAAATGCATTTGAAATGAATTAGATAAAATAATAAAATGAAATTTTAAATGAATAAGTTGTATAACTTATAGGTTTGAGAAATATTAGGCTAATAACAAATTTTTAAATTTTTTGAATGAGAATGATAGGAAAAAAAATAAAAGAAGCCAAACTTAAATAATGTTGAATAAACCGCGTAATGGATTAAAATAAAGTGAAGTTTAACTTCATATTAACTAAATTGAATTGGATTTGAATGAAACTAAATAAATTAGTAAACTGAATTAATTCCACTTAAGCTATAAAATGAATTAATAGAATGAATACAACTAGGATTATAAAATGAAATGCGATCTGAATTGTGAAAGAAACTTAATAAAATAAATGAGTGTAAGTAATAAAATGTGTAAATAAATTGAAAATTTGTAGATACAAATAAAATTTAAGTTGTTATAGTAAATATTATAAACTTAGTAAATGTTATGAAATTTAAATCAATTAAGTAGAGTTAAATAAATGGAATCAATGAAATAAACTAGTAAAATTAATTGTGTTGAATTAACTTAAGGGAAGTTAATGGAAATGGATAAATAAAAATCCGTTAAGGGAATAAATTAACAAAATAAGTCAAATAAAATAGAATTTGATTCAAAATTAAAATGAACTTAAGTTGTACAGTTAAATTAAATGTAATAACTTTAACCATTGAATGTAAGATAAATTTGATTTTAATGAATGTAAGTAAGTAAGTGTGAATCAATTTATAATAAATCAAAGTGAATGTGAGCATAATAAAGTTTAAATGAATGAAAAACCTATTGAAACGAATGAATTAAATCAAATTGGATGTAAGTGAACGTGGACGAATGAGATGTGAATAAAACGAAAGCAAATCAATTAGATGTCAACATGAAATGAATGTTAATAAGTGAAATAATTGAATCGAATAGTTATGTGTGAATAAATTAAATTTAACTAAATCTAAAGTAAGTAAAATGGAATATAAACAAACTGAAATAAGATTAAATGTAAATAGAAGATGTTGACATAACAAGTGAAATAAATGTAAATCAATTGGAAACGAATGAAATTGAATATAAGTCAATTCAATGTAAATAAACAAATATGAATAAATGGAAAATGAACCAATTAGAAGTTAATAGAAATGGAAATGTATGAATGAAAATATTGACATTGAATAATAGTACGATTATGAATAAAATTTGCACAAATATGGTTGTTTGGATGTTTCTTTTGTTGCATGGCTATGTTTGCTCATATGGTTGTTGTATAGTTATGTTATATACTGATTTCTCTTTCCATATACATGTTCTCATGTGTTGTTGAGTGTTTAGTAGGTATGGAGGGCGTATGCTCGCTTTTGGAGCTCGGTTGCACATTATGTGCTTTTGCTTGCTTAATACGAGCGAACTAGCTCGTACTAATAATAATAATAAGGTACGTATCTTCGATTACATATTGTGCTTTTATATTTTTTCCTATGGGATGCCTCACCATTGAGATGAGATGTATATTTGATATGTTTGGTATATATATATATGTGTGTGTTATATATTAATTTGTGAAAAAAATTAAACCAAGCCGCGCAAAGGAGACGCTGCCAATATTTTCCGTAAATTTGGGTGTTAGAAAAAAAATTACATTTTAAAAATTTTGTAACTTGCTTTTGTATATATGTTATATTTTCCATAAAGGCGATATCGGAGCAGCGTAGTATAAGCGTAGTAATGTTAACTGTTTCTAACAAGATTTTAATGTTTGTATTTTAATTGTTTTGAATAAAATAAATCAAGTGTTAAATTTTGTACTTAACCCTTTTTCGAGGACAAAAAGTTTTAAGTAGGAGAGAATGTAACGACCTATATTTTTAACTATTTAAATTATTAAATTTAATATAATTATGGGATAAAATTAATTAGAAATAAAAATATTAATGATTTGTGAAATTATTATATTGAATATTAAGTTTAATAAAATTTTGAAATAAAAAATTTCGAAGATTTCGGCGATAATAAGTATTGAAATGAAATTCTATGTATTGGAAGTGAATATAATCAATAACAAGAATTGGATAATAAATGTTGTATTATTTAGATGGAAATAAAATAATTGTTGAAAATTAAAATTCATTTGGAATATAATGATTTATTAATGTGATTTATTGAATAGGTAAATTGTTTAAATTTAATATTGGAGATTATTTAAATAATTGAATTCTGAATTTAATTTGAATGATAAATGGTATCAGAAGTTGGTCTAAATTTTATTTAAATATGAATAAAAAATTTTAACTTTCAAAACTGAATTCAAAAGTGAATTATTTTTGAAATTAAAAGTTTTAATTTACGTGTAAAAATAGGCATTTTGACCACTATCTCGAATTTCGACTAAAGTAGTTTCATCGGAATTATAATAGTAAATTACTGTAAGATTTCAAGTTTCGTAGCGATTGGACTTGTCGTTTGGCCGTGCAAGCTTGAAACGCTTAGAAATTAATTTAAGTAATTTAATTGCAATAATTCGATTTAAAAAGCTATCTTTTGAATACAATCAAATTAGGCCTCGAAATTAGTTTCATGCCTCTTTCCCTTATTTCAGTTTGCTTTGATCGAAAAAGGAGATAAGAAAAAAATGCAACGATCGAACAAAAGAAAAAATATCAATCAACGGAATCGCAATTTTCTTCCCCTGGTCATGTACAACCTATAGCGGCACTTGAGAAGGCACGCGCTGTTTGTGCGTGTAGGAGATGGCATCACGCTCGATTTAGTGTGGGTCTCGATTTGCTGGCCTAAGTGCACGCGTAGTTGCCGAAGGCGCGACGGTGACGGCATGAGGTGGTGGAGGTGGTCGGCAATGAGCTCGGTTGAGCGTTCTTCGATAAAAAAGTTATAAATGAACGTAGGAGGAACGCACGACTGAGTGCCTGGGTTTGATTTGGGGAACGATGGACAAGGGTTGGATTAAGGAAAGGTTTGTATTTTATTATTATCATTTTGTTGTTGTTGTTATTATTATTATTATTATTTTCTATTTTAACTAAGCTTTAATTATAATCGTATATTAATAAAAATCATAACTTTTGCATGCGAGGTCTGATTTGGGTGAAAGGAGTTGCAGCGGATTCGTGTTGACGTCATCTACGATATAGAATCAAGTTGGAATTTATTTGAGGCTGAAAATATTTTCGGTTTCAAATAAAGGTGAGTGTTTTAATGCTCACGATGTACTATAATATTTTTATGTTCGTTAAATTGAAATCATAAAGTTATATAATTTAATTGACCGTTGTTTGAAAATGGAATTAACATGTTAATTGGCTTTAGGAATTAAAATTGGCATTTAAGTTTGAAATTAGAATTTAATTGCCAGTAAAATACCCCATATTGATAACTATGTAATTGCTGTGAATTATTGGCTGATTTGGATGTTGATTGAAATTGAATGCTACTGGTTGATATTTGGATGATTTGGATGCTTATTTATTTTATATATGTCATGTTATAATCCTATAAATTATTATTCTTATTATTTTGAAACTTGGTTAATAATTATATTGCCATCCTGTAAATTTATTTACAGAATATAAAACTGTAAATTGAATTATTTCGGATAAATTAAGAAATAGGTTGAAATGATTTAGACCTATAACATTTATTTAGGATTGAAATGATACATTTTGATTGTTGAATTAAACTGAAATAACTGATTCACTTTGCATAGGATAGAAAATTATATATGGACACCGGATTGGTTAAATTAAATGATTTTAAAAGTCCTAGTTTTGAAATTATTTATACAATTTTGATTCAAAAAAATAAAAATCAAATTTATGAAGATTGAATTAATTAAGAATTCGAGTTGACTTATTGAAATTAATTTTGACTTATAGAATTTTTTTTAAGAACTTAATTAGATTTGTAGCCATATTTGAAAAATGACTCAAATTATTGGAATTGAATTATTTAAAAAGATTTGAACTTTTACTTTAATTTCAAAGTAATTAAGTAAACGCGATATAAATTGATATTTCAAAATTTTAGGCTTGGGAATGGAATTAATTTTAAGATTTGAATCAAAATTCAAAAATTGAAGTTTAATTTGAATTAAATGATCTAAATTGATGTTTTGAAATTGAATGAATTTATATAATTTGAATGGCTTAAAGAATTGAATTGAAATTAATTCAAATAAGAATTGAAATTAAATGGGAGTTGAAATTGATTTTGAATTAATCTAAAATGGATATCGAAATAGATTTGAATTTCAATTGAAATTGTTTGGAATTGAATCAAAGTTTAATCGATTTGAATTGAAATGAGATTGAAAATGATTTGAAATAGAATAATTTAAATTTAATTAGTTGATTGGAATTTAAACTTAGGTCCAGACTGGTTAAATTGAAAAGTGATAGTTTAATTTGGAACTAAATTATTTTAATATAAACTATTTAAAATCTTTATTTTAAAATAATCAAATTATCTTGATTTTCTAAACTATTTTATTTTATACAACATTTTAAATACTTTAATCACTTTATATCAAACTACTTTAACTAGTTAAACTATTTTTAAACAATTTAAACCTTTTTCCAAATTATTTTCAAAAATTCAAATTGGTCAGAGTGGTAATTGTTTATATTTAAATCATGGATTTAAATACGAATTGGGTTAAATGTTACTACCACCACCATTATTACTATTTGTACTGTTATCATCATTTTTTAATTAATTAATTAATTTATTATTGTTTTATACATATTTTTTGATATTTTTATTATTTATTTATTTATTTATTTTACATATGTATTTCTATCTTTATTTTACTTAGTTACTATTATTATTAATTTACCTATTTGACTTAATTTTATTATTGTTATTGTTATTGTTATTGTTATTTTATAACCTTTAAATTACTTTTTTCATTTAGTTTTGGGTTCCATCTTTAGCCAACTCCAACTAGTTTGGGAATAATGACTATATTGTTGTTGTTGAAGTTATAACCCAAACTGAAACTCGAAACAATTTTTTAAGCGAAATTGAAATATTATGGTGAAAATGATTTGTAAGTGAAATGGTATATTTTGAGTAAATATGATGATTTTGAAATGGGTTTGATTTTGAAGCGAATATGATATTTTGATATCAGGTATGAAATGTCTTCGAAATATTAAAGTACCAACCGATGTGTAAAACGACGTTTGGTTGTTAAAAGACCATGGCCTCTTATTGGCTACTCTCTGTCAATATTAGAACAACTTCAACAACTGTCTACGTGGAGGAGACTCTAAAACGAAGTGGTTTGCTGGATTTGAAGAAAGAGAACAATGAGGATAGGCCTGACACTTGTGTCAATTTGAAATGACTAAAATAGGAGCCGTATTGGCCAGTGAGATTAGCTACCTATAACGGACAAACTTCTTCGTATTGCTATCATGACATTGTTATTGATTAGTGCGCACCCTCGGATTTTGGGAGTGCTGGATGTAGTGGGCCTTTAGGGGTTACCATCAGCCGGAAAGGGTAAACATGTAGTATCCTACCTTGGGCATTACCTCACATGCGTTGTCATACTTTTACCCTTATACGAGACCCTTACGATTTTGGTTTAGTGTTGTCATATCATGGTGTATCACTCACTACCGACGTGCTACTGGTTGTGTCAAATGCAAACTGTACGTCAATGCTTAAAAATGCGTTAAAAGGGTTCAATGTAAAACCTTAATGCTAAGAAAAATATTTATTTTACTAATTAGACATTATAAATGTAGCATTTTCTACTACATATAAATATTTTGACGGATCCTTAAGAGACGAAAATTTTCGTAACATCTCTTGAGTTATCGCATGCACGTTATACACTGGATAGGAGATGTGAAACCCCATAAACATCTCTGATGCCGTGGTACCCATTTTATATGCGATATTGATTTGACTCACATAAGAATATTTTAGTCCTGACTCAATTTTGTTGTCTTTTCATTACGCTTGGGTCAGCACTGAGTTTTTCAGCTTATTGAAGATCATTTTCTAGAGAAAGAAGATGAGATTTGGTATATTATTACTATTATTATTCCTCATCAGGTTGTCTCCTGCATTATTTTATTTATCCATGTTGTATATATAACTCTAATAAACATTATATAAATTATTAACAAATGTATAGTAAACACCTTCATAAACTGTTTATTTGATTATTATATTTTATCGTTCCACCGCAAGATTCTGTGTTTGATTTCTTCTTCTTTTCTTATTTTTCTAAATTAATCCCATTGATTATCTATGTTCCGGATTGTTTAAGTTGGACATGTATGGATTATTTCCGACTCAACCCTTTCGAAATGTGGGTAGTCACATCGTGTGACATCCCTAAGGTGATAGAAGAAATCAAACAAACATAGCATCCATCATCCATCCTCACCTCACTCACCCAGTACATTGAATATATGATACTCATATGACCGCATCATCAGGTCTAGGACTACTAAATGTTCTGGTTTCTCGGTATTCAAATCCATGCCGCTTAGTAGGCCAAGACCTAGACTATCATCATCATAGCCCAGGATATAGTGGATCTAAACATTTTATCATCAATGGCCATCATTACCAAAGTAAGCTTCCTCACATACCACTGCATTGTGAGTACACACCGAAACCTACGAATATTAACGATCCCTTTGCATACGTCATGCACAGCAAAGCTCATCTTGGAACTGTCCATGCAACTCCTATCTAAAGTCGACGTGGTTGGGAACTACTTTTGACAACCATAAATAGTCATAAATTATCATCGTGCATCTCGTAATCCGGCTCCAATTGTCCCCTTAATCTGACTCATCGTTAACCACTCTGGATCCTAAAGTATAACTATCCATCGTCGAAGCCGTCACTTCCCATCAGAAATCATTGATGACGAAGCCATCACATCAAAGCATCATCCTTGCTTTAATGCCAAAACTTCTAGTCGAAGAGCCATAGCATCAAACAAATGTCGAATTAACGAATGAACCATCACATCATGCTCTTTAAAGCCTCTCCATCGTGCATGTCAAATTAGCCAAATTGGTCATCATCAATAGTAGTAGGTATCAACCACTCTAGAGTAGTCGATAGTGGCCACATTGGTCATGTACTTAGCCAAATGACCGGGTATACACCAAATGAAAATGTCTAGTGTCTCTCCTGAAGAAGCACTTATCCAAGTCAAAAATCATCCTTCGTCTCAAGATCAGTCGACATGCACCAATACTCCTCCATATTTGTAACGACCTATAAATTTTAACAACGTAATTAACTGAATTTTTGTGAAATTTTAAATATTTGAATTTGGAAGTAATAATTTGATATTTGAAAAACATATAAAATGGTAAATTTTCATTAGATAATAGGGAAGTTTATTTTATTGTGTAATTTTATTTAAATTTAAATCAGTTAAATGATAATAAATTATTTTTCACACCTGAATATTTATATAAGATAAATTTGTAAATCATCTTCTGAGTGAGTTGTCATATTTCGTTCCATTAAGTTTGGGCTGTTACTGCTCCGTTTATCTTAATTCCAGCGTTTTAGCAGCATTTTCGGTATCGAATATCGACTTTTGATAGGATGATCGTACCACTGATCTCTGTATACCATTTTGATTGTCTCATCATGCTGATCTCTACGATATATTGATTTCTGTGTTTTGGAGTTCCGGTACGTGTGGAATCCACGAAACGATTGTCCGTATCAGTATACGTTTGAGCTATTTATTTCCCCATGTCCTTTCGTGTTCCTGAGACAATCAATAGCCAATTGCCTTTTCATATTTCCTTGAATTCATGTACATGGTTGTTGTCATTCCCACGGTTTCAATTTGTCCTCTTCTTACTTTATAAAAAAAAGAAATATAACTTCAACATTTTATTCTAAACTTGTTAGCCTGCTATCATCTTCTTTTCACTGCTATAATTCTTCTCTTCCGCTCACCCACTCACAAGCAATCTCTTCCCCTTTCTTTGCTCAACAGTCCTCAGCCCCACTCATCGTTCTTGTTTGCTCGGCCATTCCACCTTTTCCTGCTCCACAACCGCCTCAACTTCCTCCACAACATGACTAATTCTCCTCCCCTCTTCTCCCCTTGCCTTTCCTTTCACCGTTCCTTTCTCTTCCCAAAGCCCTTCCTATCCTTTTCCTTAACCAAGGCCGACCCCTTCTAACCACCCCTGGCCGTGACCTTCTTCCTCTCCTATGCCTTCATTTGCCTCGGTCACATCCCTTAGCTCCTATTCTTTTGGCCGAACCAAACCCTTTTCCTTCTCCTCTTCGACCTTCCCCTGACAGCCCCTACAGAGCCCAAGCTCGCAGCATTCCTTGTCTCCTTCCCTCATGCCGCCTACAGCCTCTTCTTCTTATAATTTAAGCAAGTTATTTGAAATGTTAGTTTATATATATATTTGTGTGATGTGTTTGAAGTATTGATTAAATTATTGGGTTTAGATGTTATATATATAAAGGTATATGCCCTATATATGTTTAGTTATTGTAAGTTTATATATAATATCAGCTTATATATTAGTATGCGTTATATATTTTGTTATATTAATATTTATAGGCTTAAAGTATACTATATTATGTTAGTTTGAGTATATATATGAATTTATATAAAAAAAAATTACTGTATGTATATTCTAAAGGGTATATCTGTTTGCACTATACTATATATACTATACAAGGAAGGATATAAGTTACGGTATTTTGTACATGGGTTATCTGTTACACTATATAAGTTATAATCTGTTATAAATATGAAAAGGTATATATTCTGTAGTTTATCCGGTTGCATGCTTTTATTTAGATGTGCATATATATTATATATAAAGTTATAAGTTACATAGATATACTGGATATTGTAAACCCACCTTTCGGCAAGGCTACAGACAGGCAGATTTAACTAAGTCAACTTCTCAATTATCGAGGCTGGAGTATGATGGATTCGGTTTAAAATGATGAAATTCACTTGGATATGTCATTCGGTCAAGAAGTAGAGAGGTTACATGGCTCGGTTTGGAAGTCAAGGGCCGATCGGCCCTGGTAATGTCGCTCGGTATTGAGGATTCATCATTGTAGCTTGGCATTGTTGGCGTGGCTCGGCCCTGGTGAGGTGATTCATCCTACATTGGGTCGCTCGGCATTGTAGAGAAGTCAGGGTCGCTCGACATTGCAGAGAAGTCAGGGTCTCTCGGCATAAGGTAGTGGTTCGGCAGATGCCGCTCGGCATCGTACCTCGTCCGGCATCGTACCTCGCACGACATCGTATCTCGCCGACATCGTAAATCGCCCGGCATCGTACCTCCCCCGGCATCGTACCTCGCCCGGCATCGTACCTCGCCCGGCATCGTACCTCGCCCGGCATCGTACCTCGCCCGGCATCGTACCTCGCCCGGCATCGTACCCCACTCGGCATCGTACCTCGCTCGGCATTGGGTGTGGCTCGATATGGTTTAGGTTGGCTTTGATGGACTTCGTGGTTCGGCATGGGGTAGTGCTTCGCTTTAGCATTTGTGTGGGTCGACACTCGATGGTGGGTCATGTTACTTCAAGTCGCTGAGTATATCACTTCAGGTTAGTACCATGGTCGCTTCGGGTTGGCTTGCGATGGACCTGAGGTCGATTTAGATGAAGGGTGTGAACTCGGCCGAAGTCTTAATGGGCCTGTATCACTTGAGAAGCCCAAGTACCTGGTTTTGCCTATAAATACAGCATGTAGGGCTTCTGAAAAAGGGATCTTCTTCTCTTCGGCCCTCCATTTTTCTACTTTCTAAAGTTAAGGCTATTCTGCCATTCTATAGCTGTAATCGTTTATTACATTAATAAAAAGGAAATTTCTAGAGTGGACGTAGGCCGGAGTCGGTCGGACCACTATAAATTCTATGTCTTTACTGCTTTTTTTAAATTCTTACCGCTCTTCATATTTGTACTCTCTACATACATTCTATTTATGGTCTATGACTGTGATTTGGTGCTTTCATCCGGATTTGGGTGTTAGTGACCAATTTTGGCGCTAACATTTTGGTGCTTTCACTTAGAGATCTAGCACTCAGGGATTATGGAGCTTGGATTTTGGGTTTAGAAGCTTAGGAACTTGGATCCTAGGAAACAATGGTTAGGCCATCAGCAAGGAAGCAAGTGAAAGAAAGGAGCAATCATGAGGGAAGTCGAGAGCCTTCCTCTGGAGCTGGAGCAGGTCAAGCATCCATCTACATCACCAGAGACGAGATGGAAGCAATGTTGAAAAGAAAAGAGGAGATGATGCAAGCTCTTCTCAGACAATTTGTAGAAGCAGGAAATGTAGGATCTCAGATCTGTAGAGCTAGATCAAAGCGATCAACCAGCAAGCGGAGGGAATGGCTCAGCAGGTGGCAGCCCCCAATCAGTAGACGACTATCAACCAGGATGGATCTAAACTCAAGGGCATACCACCAGGAAATGCTGGACCAACCCAAGGAGGGATACCAGATGATGCCGTGCAACCCGACACCAACAGGGAGTACGAGATGAGGAGTGTGTGCCAGTATTCCCTCATGAACTCGGAGGGCAGACAGGAGGCAACGGACAAGGATTACAGCTTGGGGAAAATGACATACTAGCAGAGATGGTCAGACGGGCTGTGAGAGGTGGATTGGTAAACAAAGACTTGGAGGATGTGAACTGGAGTCCCTTTACTCCTACTATTAGGCAAGCTACGAATCCATCGGACTTTAAGCTACCAACGTTAGATATGTATGATGGGAGAAAGGATCCCACCATTCACCTGACGAGGTACATGAGGCATATGGAGGTACTGGAGGCATCAGATAAGGTCAAGGCCCGATGCTTCCTATTGTATTTGATGGATATAGCAGCTATGCGGTTCAGAAAGCTGGAGAGTAATTCTATCGGCACATGGATGGAGCTGATTGAAGGTTTATGAGACAGTTTCGGGTCCATATAGTCAGACCCAAGAACGTAATGACCTTGACATCAATGAAACAATGGAAGGGAGAGTCACTCATGAACTTCGTAACCACAATCAACGCAGTGGTAGCCTCAGTGGATCGACCTGATCCATCAATGGTTTGGATGGCAGCAGTCTCAGGAATCGCGGATAATTTGGATTTCAAGATATCATTGGAATGGGACCCACCGAGGGATCTCGAGGAGTTCTTCCATAAGGCAGAATGGTTCCTGAGACAGGAGGATGTGCAGGCAGAGAGAGTAGGGAGATAGGCTGAAGCTTATACAGTGAGGGGTGGAGGTCCACCCGGGGAAGATCCAAGCTAGGATGACAAAGGGAAAAGGAAAAAATGGCAACAGTGGCACTTAGAAGAGGCATCGAAGGGATTCAAAATTTTCTTCTTCCACAGATTTAACTAGGACTTTAGAAAGGATTTACTTGGATACTTTAGGGCACCTCCAATATCGAAGGCCGACAAAGAGAGAGCTTTCTGAATACGAGCGGGCATCACGAAAGCGTTGCCTATTCCATGAGTGGATGGGCACAACACGAACGACTGTAGGAATTTGAAAGATATCGTGGAAGAGCATGTAAGGAATGGTAACCTACAATAGAACATAGGGAATCGATCTATGGCAGTGGAGCAGGAGCGGCCACCACCTAGCTCGAACGATGGTGGCATTGGACCTGGTCACTGCCGGCTTGTTATAAACTAAAAGGTTTATGGTTTTGAATAAGTAATAATATCCAAAGTGATATGGCTAGTCACTTACACACGTATGGGATCGAGGACGGTCCCTAGGCATGCTCTGAGATGACAAAAAATTGTACTTCTCGGGTCTATGAAATCCTGTTTCAAATCTGTGTTTCTACAAATTCTGGTTCCCTCTTTGGCACTTGGGATATTTACTTTTCTTTGGTATGGTTTTGGAGTTTGGACTGAACTCCCGATTTAGTTGTTTTTTGGTTTGCCATTTTGGTTTGGATGTTTGTTTTTTGATTTGGATTTTGACTAGGATTTTGATATGGATTTCTGATTTTCTGATTGAATTCAGATCAATGTAATAAATGGTTCAGATTTTGCGATTATTTCCCGGCCGGAGAGACGGGGCAGTGATCGCGAGTTATGAGTCCCTTCATTGGAGAGTAATGGAATTGACTCGAACAGAATATAAAAGTCCTTGGTCGGAGTGCCGAGGCCGGTGAATATAAAACTCCTTGGCCGGAGTGACAAGACCGATGAATATCAAAGTCCTTGGCGCGAGTGCCGAGGCCGGTGAATATAGAAGTCCTTGGTCAGAGTGCCGAGGCCAGTGAATATCAAAGTCCTTGGCCGGAGTAGAGAGGCAGGTGAATATAAAACCCTTGGCTGGAGAGCCGAGGCCGGTGAATACATAAGCCCTTGGTCGGAGAGCGGAGGCCGAGGAACATACGAGCCTTTGATCGGAGAGTCGAGGCAGGAATGGTATAACACAACCCAGCGAGGTCTACGGATTCAAAAACTAGACCCGGTGAGGTCATGTGTTTGGCTATTGGTTATTGATGGATTAGAACTCGATCATCGAGTTTAGATGGATAAGGATTTGGCTGAGGATTTGGTTATAGGATTCGAAATCGGATATCGACACGGAGCAGTCGTAGGTTCGGAGAATGATACGGTGATGGTACTTGGATAAAATGGATTGGATTATGAGTCGGAAATTATGGATGTGGATGACATACAAACTTCGGATATCGAACTCGAGGCTATTCGAAACACACCTTCTAATAGCAAACCATGTTTTGGAGGGAAAATCTTAACCCACCTTTCGGCAAGGCCACAGATAGGCGGATTTAACTAAGTCAACTTCTCATTTATCGAGGCTGGAGTATGATAGTTTCAGTTTAAAATGATGAAGTTCACTTGGATATGTCATTCGGTCGAAAAGTGGAGAGGTTACATGGCTCGGTCTAGAAGTCAAGAGTCGGTCGGCCCTGGTAATGTCGCTCGAAATTGAGGATTCGTCATTGTGGCTCGGCATTTTTGGCAGGGCTCGGCCCTAGTGAGGTTGTTCGACCTACATAGGGTCCCTCGACATTGCAGAGAAGTCAGGGTCGCTCGGCATTGCAGAGAAGTCATGGTCGCTCGGCATTGCAGAGAAGTCGGGGTCGCTCGGCATAAGGTAGTGGTTCGGTAGACCTCGCTCGGCATCGATTCACCAAAGGTTTCAAATCCTCGGTTTACGTTGCTGCTATCTCTTGCTATGCCTGAATGTTTCTCTAGTAAATGTCCATGGCAGTTCTCTTGTGATCAATCTCATTCTGCCTCGATCTTAATCTTGAAGTCAAGGTTGGCCCGGTTAAGTTCGCCCGCGATCTACATAAGTCTATCCATCTTTTCTCTTTTGCTATTTAATCATCTTATCTTCTTTTTGAGCCTATCTTAGTTGGAATTCTTTTGATTAGAGTTTCTCTAATTTGAATCTCCATCCTTGTTTTGGAATCCACTTTTTGTATCTTCGAGTAAGGGAGTGCATTTTTAATTAATATAAAAATTATCTTGTAGTGTTGTTTGAGTTGTTAAGTTTGATTTGGGATTTCAATCGATTCGTCTGATCAACTTTATCGATAGGAATTCCAAAACACTTGAACAGAGCAAATCGACACAATATTGTTTTCAAATTTGGTAAGTGAAATAATTTTGTATAATTATATTATATTATATTGTATATATAAGTCTAAATTTTCTGAAATTAAATAGTTAACTGAATTGGTTGTTTGAAATGATAATATTTGATTTCAATTTGTTGTTTTGTAAACCATTGACTTTTTTCACATAAAATAAATAAATGAAATTATAAAACATGGTTTATAAATTAATTTGGAATTTGAAATGAATTTAAATTAATAAATTGAGAATTCGATTTTCGGTATTTTAAAAAATTGATTGTAAAAATTTTAGGGCACATTATTTGAAGTATTTTCAAATAGAAATTGTTTTCAAAGAATTTTAAAATTTTAAATCAGTACTCTTCTCTTTTGACGCTGGAAAATAATTTCAGTGATGACTACAACATAATCGACATTCATTTTCGAGTTTCAGAGTGGGGAGACCATTCAGTAGCATTACTACACTTTTGTTTTGGAAAATGAATTTGTTTCGAATTTCTTAAATATGACTTGATGTATAATATATAGGTATACATTATAGAATTGATTTAATATATAGAATATATGTATGTATACATTTATCTCTAAATGGTTTGAAGTGAAATAGGAAATTTAATTCTTAAAATTTTGTTAAGTGGTGATTTCATTTATAAAATGAGGCCAAAATTTTAAATAAATATTTAAAACTTGAAATAATTGAACTGGGAATAATAAGATAGTAAATAAATATGAATTTAGGAATGGTTGAGATTGAATTATAAGTAAAATAACTTAAGTGAAATCAAATGGATTAAACCAAATTGTTGAATATTAATTTATTTAAAAATTGAAATTTATATAGTTTTGAATTAATTGTTTTATTCTATATTTCAAAACTATTTTCTTTCTGGTTATTTCCATTCTCCTACCTCCTTCCTTTTCGAGAACAAAAGGTTTTGAGTGGGGGAGAGTGTAATGACCCATAAATTTTAATAATTTAATAATGTAATAACTGAACTTTTGTGAAATTTTAAATATTTTAATTTGGTAATAATATTTTGATATTTGGAATACGTCTATATAAACATAAAAAGGGTAAATTTTCATCAAATAATATGGAAGTTTATTTTATTGTGTAATTTTATTTAAATTTAAATCAGTTAATAATTGAAGATAATAAATTATTTTCCAAACCTGAATATTTTTATATACTAAATTTGTAAATCATCTTCTGAGAGAGACGTCATATTTCGTTTCGTCAAATTTGGACTGCAATTTCTCCGTTTATCTTAATTCCGGCGTTTTAGCAGCATTTTCTATACCAAACATCATCTTTTGATTGGATGATCGTACCATTGATATCTGCAGACCGTTTTTATCGTCTCATCGTGCTGATCTCTACGGTATATTCATTTCTGTGTTTTGGATTTTCGGTACGTAGCGGAATCCGCGAAACGATTGTCAGTATCGGTATCCGTATGAGCTATTTATTTCCCTATGTCATTTCGTCTTCCCAAGACAACCAATAGCCGCTGCCTTTTTATATTTCCTTCAATTCATGTACTTGGCTATTGTCATTCCTATGGTTTCAATTTTTCCTCTTCTTACTTTAAAAAAAAAGTGATATAGCTTCAACATTTTATTCAAAACCTGTTAGCATGCTATCATCTACTTTTCACTGTTGTAATTCTTCCCTTTCCCTCACCCACTCATAAGCAATCTCTTCCCCTTGCTTTGCTCAACAATCCTCAAGTCCTACTCATCATTCTTGTTTGCTCAGCCATTCTACCTTTGCTTACTTCACAACCGCGTCAATTTCCTCCACAACATGACCAATTCTCCTCCTCTCTTCTCCCTTTGCCTTTCCTATGGTCGTACCTTCCTTTTCCCAAAGCCTTCCTCACCTTTTCCCTAACCAAGGCCGATCCCTTCTAACCACCCCTAGCCATGACCTTCTTCCTCTCCTATGCCTTCATTTGCCTCGGCCATATCCCTTAGCCTCCCCTTCTTTTGGCCGAACCAAACCATTTGCCTTCTCCTCTTCGACCTTCCCCTAACAGCCCTTACCGAGCCCAAGCTCGCAGCATTCCTTATCTCCTTCCCTCGTGCCACCTACAGCCTCTTCTTCTTGTAATATGTAAGTTATTTGAGATGTTAGTGTGTCTATATATATATATATATATATATATATATATTTATATATTTATGTGATGTGTTTAAATTATTGATTAAATTATTGGGTTTAAATGTTATATATATATATATGTATGTATATGCCTTATATATGTTTAGTTACAATAAGTTTATATATAATATCAGCTTATGTATTAGTATGCTTTATATATTGTATTATATTAAGATTTATATGCTTAAAGTATACTATATATATTAGTTTGAGTGTTTGTGTATATATATATATATATCTGAATTTATATAAAAAATTGTTTACTGTATGTATATTCTAAAGGGTACATCTGTTTGCACTATACTATATTATATAAAGGTTGATATAAGTTACGATATTTTGTACATGGGTTATAGTGTCACACTATATATGTTATAATCTGTTATAAATATAAAAAAGTAGATATTCCATAGTTTATCCAGTTGCATGCTTTTATTTAAATGTGTATATGTTTATGTTATATATAAAGTTATAAGTTACATAGATATTTTGGATATGTATAATCTACACATATATAGTCTGAGTACATTTTTGTTTAATCTGTTCATCTATTTTGTTTTGTTTCATGATCTGCATATACACATTATTAATCTGCATAGTATACTTGTTTATTAACTATTGATTTTAAACTGCATACATATATGGTTATTTTAATTTTGAAATGTATATAGATTTAAATTATAAGTTTATATAAGTTGTTGTTTTATGTTGTATATATACAAAGTAATATTTTTGTATATCTATATAAGTATTTATTTCAAAATATATTATGTATACATGTTTGATTTTAATATATGTGTTTTGATTTAAAACAATGATTTTGAAATACATACATACATACATACATACATACATACATACATACATATATATATTTAAATTTAAAATGTGTTTGAATTTAGAATATGATTTTTTTATGTAAATAGTTATATATATATATATATATATATATATATATATATTTATAAGTTCACTTATACCATTTATCTTCATCAATTCAGTTTTGATTTGATTTCTCAATTCCAAGCTTTTAGCTTTGCTCATCAAATTCGTGTCAGTCTGGCGTTGCTTTGGAATTCATGCTTGGATTCATAACTCATTCCATTGTCGAATCTCTCTAGCCTCGAAAGAAGAGCAATCACTCATGATTAACGTTCTTATATTTATTAAATTTGATTTCGTTCGAAACGACAATTAAAATGTGCCGTTGCTAGTTATTTAATTACGATATATATATATATATATATATATATATATATATATATATATATATATGCCATTTTCTACAACTGTTCACCTGTGCATCTGACAACATATCCTGTTATTTATATTTTATTAAATTATCATTGATGATATATGCCTGTTGTTAATATGTTATATTATTATATACGTTCTCACTCTGCAAGTTCCCTATTAATTATCCCTATGGGTTAAAATGATACATACCCGAACGATCTTGTAGAATTGGAGGAAATTGTTATGGGTTGAAATGATAAACCCAAGAGATTTTCAATTGAATTGAATTTGGGGTTACGACCTGAAATGATATATACCCGTAGATAACTAAATTGCGGATTGAAATGACAAATTTCCCTATCACTTGACCAAAGAATAGAAAATTATATACAAACACGGGTGGTATATATATATTTTAGAATGATTTCCAGGGTTTTGAAAAAGGCATATATATGGTTTTATATAAATATTGATTTTATTATATATAAATGTTATTTTATATTTGTTTCAATTTTTAGATTTTCAAAATTATACGTTTTGAAATTTATTAATTATAAGTTAGTTTTGAAATTTATTAACTTTAAGGTTTTACTTATAATTTTACTATTTTAAAATGTATAAAATAAGTTTTAATATAAAAAAATTTAACAATAAGATTTGATTTAATAAAGTTTAATTTAATAGTACATATTATGTTTAAATATTTATTTAAAATTATACTTTAAAGATAAATTTTATAATAATTTCAATAAATTGAGGTTGGGTAGATAAATTTGAAATTGATTTTACATTATATTTATATAAGAATTGTACTTAAATAAATTCAATTTGAAACTTATAGAATTTTAGATTTTAAAGATATGATTTTATAACTTGATTTTGATTTAAAGTGATTAAATGAATATGTCAAGTTTAAACAAAACGAAATAGGATATACAGTTTTATTTAAATTAAAATTTTAAATTTTGTTCAAATGTTATTGGATTAATAGTAAAGTGAATTTGAAATAAATGTGAAATTATCAAATTTAGTTTTGTAAATGTTGAATATCTAAAGCTTTGAAATCTATTGAGGTTGAAATGGTTTAATTTGCAGTTCAAATTTGTATTTGAAATCGATATAAATTAAAACTGATTTATTTAATTTGAATTGAATTGAAATGGATGAACTGATATTTGATTTGATTGGAAGTTTTGGAATTCGGATTGATTTGAATCTATTTGTGAAATTTGAGGAAACTATTTTATTATGTAAAGTATTTTTAAAATATATTTTTTAACTATTTTACTTTATAAATTATTCTAATATAAATTATTTTTAGTTTTTTACTATTTTAATATACTAATTATTTTATTATATAAACTGTTTTATTGTATATACTAGTTTAATATCTAAACTGTTTAAGTGGGAGTAATATGTTTTCAAAGTTTTGAATTTCAAAGTTACAATTTTAAAGTATTATGATTTCAGAGTATTATGATTTCTAAAGTGTTATAATTTCTAAGTTTTATAATTTCGAAAGTGTTATAACTTTGAAAGTACTATGATTTTGGAAACCGGTATATTTTAAGTGAGCAATGGTATCAATTTGATATGGTTTTGAAATGATATGATATTTTAGTCTTGAAGTATAAAGTATTTGAGATGAAAGACCGCGGCGTTATAATAACATTTGGTTGTTAAAGAGGCCAGGATCAGTTATTGTCATACTCTTTGCCAATATTGAAAACCACTTTAAAAACTGTGTAAAAGGTGGAGATTTAAGAATGAAGTAGGATGGTTCATGACGATTTTATTTGAGGTATATATGTGGACCTGACTCCCTTGAGTTAGCTTAAGGTTGCTAAAACAGGAGCAATTGACATGCCAAATGAGGTAGCTCCTCTGATCAGACGCACTTCTTCGATACCATTCTATTACTTTGTGATTGATTGGGTGCACCCTTGGATTTTTAGGAGTGTGGATTGAGTTGGACGGTAGCTGTGGTTATGCGTTACCAACAGCCCAGAAGTGTAATTGGTATATCTACCTTGGCATTGCCTAGTTGTGCCGTGTCACCTACCATATCGAGGCCACTACGAGTTTGTTTTGTGCCATACCTATGGAGTGCCCTCTGATAAGCCTCCAGTTTACGAGGGAAGTTACGGTACTGTATAGACTATGGGAATATATAAAAATGCATTAAGGGGGATATAGGTAACACCTTAACGTTATTTTAATAGTTTACTTTACTATAAACATATTATAATAGCATATTATACTACATAGTAGATAGATCCATGGATCCTTAGAGGATGGGTATCCCAAATATCCTTTAAGTTACTTATATTTCAGTTGATATTTCACCTGAGTTTGATTTACTGATATAAGAATGTTAATCCTGACTCAAGTGTTATGTGTTTCGCTTTGTGCTCGGGTCACACTGAGTATCACAACATTTGAGACACATCTTCAGAGTTGGAGCTTCGCTTGGTGATCCATCTACATCTATTCAGCTTTCAGTTATTCTGTTGACTCCAGTGATATATTTAGATTTTGTTACTTGACTATTGTATTGAGACTTCTATTTATTCGAGACTACTGTTGTATCTTGTTTTAACTTTGTTATATATGTAGTAGCTTCATGAACTACTATTCATTTGTTTCCACTGCTTATTGTTATCACTCTGTGTCTATGATTCTGTAGTGGATTTATTTACTGTATGTGCTGAGTTTTGCTAAATATAAATTAACAATCTGATATTTTGAGAAATTCCATTCCGACATGCGCATATGCAAATGCATGAAATATTGGGATGTTACGTTATTTACCCCATCCATTCGATTTTATCATCGTTTGTGTTCTCAATCGATATGCATGAAATGTTATCACATAATTTGAGTCCCCATCATGTGTGCATTCGATCGATATTCACTAAACTCTATCTAATAGGATTTCCCTATATGGCCTTACAACAACGTTTTCAACCAACTAATAAATAAGCAAACATGCAACCAACGAGCATAGAAATGTTTATAATAGCTTACATATATCTATAGTAACACAACAAAATATATCAAAGAAACCAATATGGGATACATATCAATAATAATCTAAACCTATCAATATCTTCAAAATAGTGCGTCAATGAGTGGAAAATATAACATTTAATTTAAAATCATTTTAAAATACCTATAATTCTTTTTATAAATAAGATATAGGTTTAACTAATTTTGAAATTACGTTTTAAAGATAGAATTTTTTTTCAAACTGTGGTTTTAATACTATGATACCAATCATAGTATGTGAGAGACACTATCACTCACAAATTTATCCAAACCAACACCAAGTTCTAGATCCATTACAAGCGCAATGTTAGAAATGGCATCAAATAGGACCTCTTATGCAAAAGATATGAATTATATAAGAATTAGGATTAATTTAAATAATCAATTCCCTAATTACAAGATTAATTATCTAATCCACTTACATAATTAACTTTCCTAAATGCTAATCATTTCATTTTTGTGCATATCTTCATCAAATCCATAGGTCATGCACCATCTTTCACTGATACAGAGCTATGATTGATGAAAAAGAATGTTTTCAGTGTCATTGGTCCTCTCTTCGAATGCCTGACATGCCGACACCAAGATCACCTACTCTCGCTCGTTGTACCAAAAGGCATCATCTGTGTTCCCGCATACTGCCCTAAAAATCGCATGCCACCAAGAAGAACCACACCCGCCCAAAATGTCACCATCCAATCATCTCCAGAAGAGAAGCACAACGCTAAAATTGATTCCATGTATCGTCGCCTCTAGCCTCACCAAACCCGAACAATAGTCTATGTCCATACTAGGTTGATTTCCAAAATCATCACCATATCAAATTCCGCCATGGTTAAAGCGAGGTCCTCTTCGATATGAGTTGAATGGTGGTGATTACGTATTTTTTCATAGAGCGGTTTGCCAAATAATAAATTCTAACGTTTGGAAGAGGAGTGGCAGCCATTATCTTTACCTAAGCAATGCAGCGGTAAGGGTAGAGATGTGGGAAGGGTTTAGTGATTTAAATAATAATATTATATTCATTTTATTTGAATTCTAAAATAAGACGTTGTACATTCTGAGCTTGTGCGGTCAAACGGTGCTTCTGATTGCTACGAAATTCATGTGCGTACATCACCTCATTTTTTTAGTCCCGATGAACTGATTTCGTCGCTATCTAAGATAGCGCTCTAGGATGATAATTTCATGCTTTTCACGACCGTTTCGACCATCGAATCGTCTGATTTCCAAATATGGTGATCCTCATACATATCTTAATTTGCAATGTCGAAAGGAACTAAATAGAAGTGGTCTCGATTCCTGATTTTATCCTATGCGAAAAATCAATTTTTTTTGGATAGTCGATTAATTAACGATTTAATATTTAGATAACTTATTTTAAATATTCTATCAATAAAATATAGGTGTTTACATTTATCCTTTGGCTTCATCACTTAGAGCTTTGGAATTTAATACTTGTGTTTTAGTCTCAAAGGAGCATATATCTTGAAATCTGTCTAATAATAATTGAAGACAAGAAATTATTTGGCTATAATGTCATATGAATAAGAAGCTAAAAAATCATCTAGTAATAACTTTATAACAATTTATCAAGAAATCAAAGATATTTCTTAAACAAAAGATCAGAAAACTATCAATTTTCAACAGATAGAAACTATAATTTTGAATAATAACGGAGATTCCCGTTATTATATAATTTGAATTATTCAAATTTTCACTTCTGCATGCTAGATAACTTTTGATCCTTCCTCTGTAGGTTACCTCAACTTTGAGTTGGTCCAGGACTAAATGTGGTTGGCTGATTATCCTCTAGAAGATTGCCTCGATCCTTCTTTATGATAGAGTTTGATTTGCTTTCATATTTGATATTCCCCTAGAAGACTGCTTCTTACTACTCTTCGAGTAGTGATTTAGGTTTTGTTTGACTTCTTTTATTATAATCTTTACGTAATGATCTAAAATTTGATCGAACCCATTATCACTATCTTAGGTGACGATTTAGGTTTTGGCCTGTGCGTTTGGTTAGCCATCTTGGGCAGAACCAAAGTCTTGCCCATCCTCCCTCTAGGAGGCATTCCGGTCGGGCCTTATATGCGGAACCTAAGGTAGGTTTGGTGCTTCGTTCAAGTCATCTTAGGTGGTACCAAAGGCTTACACTGTCCTCCCTCGCGGAGGCATTTCAAATAGGCCTTATAGCCTGGACTGAAGGCTGATCGGTGCTCTAGCTAGGACATATTAGGTGGAACCAAAGGCTTACTCCATCCTGCCATTAGGAGGATCTCTCCATGATATGTAGGTGGGACTGAAGGCTTGTAGTGCTCTAGCCTGGCCTTACAAGTGGGACCAAAGGCTTACTCTGACCTCTCTCTAGGAGGTGCTTTGACCATGCCATCTTGGCAGGATCAAAGTTTTTTTCCTTTATTTTTGTGAATCCTTTCTATATATAATCCCACTTTATTAGTCATAATCCTTGCTTATGAACTCTTTGAGCTCTCCTCTTTTCAAGAAATGTCTGATCATGTCCATTTGCTTGATGATATTGACAATAAGCACCTTCAAGGTTCTTTTCATTTTTAGGATGCTTCTTCCAAGACCAATAATTCAGTTTTCTCTTGGTTAAAAGATAGATATGCTCGTAAGATGTAGTGAGAGAATGGATCCAAGAATTCCTAGGATATAATAAAAAAAATTCTCATTTGACTCTCTTTTGGCATCGGATTAGAATAGTAGCATCTTCCATAATCTCTACCTTCTAAGCTCTGATTGGTGCGGGAGGATGATATATTATTCTTTTCCATTTTTAGGAAAACTTATTGAAATCTCTTATTATTTCCTTTTCAAAGATCTTCCCTAGATTGGCATTGTACAGCCCTTCTTCTCGAAATAACTATCTTTTTTGAGCTCCCTTTTCCTAAACCAAAGATTGAAGTTGGTCCTATATGGAATGGGTTCATGCTCCATTTATCAAGATTATAAGGTGCCACTTGTTTCTTTTCTTCTATAATTTATAATTCCAATATCATTAGCCTTTGTTCCTTATGAAATCAGAGCTTAGAGATGATTTGATAAATTAGCATACTTGCTTAAGGTTTAGAAGATCCTTGTTTAGAAATAGTCTTCTTGTAGTCTAATAGGTTATGTTAGACTCAAAAAGTCCTTTGTAGTCCTTATATTCAAGTTAGGGGAAAAGCCTATATATGCAAGGTATGGCAAGGAAATCAAAAATGGAATATGTGGACTTTTAGAAGTTTAGGCCCTCCTTTTAGCACCAAAATATTAACAAATTTCTTTATTAACCCCGAGATGTGAAAAGTAGGTGAAGCTTGATTATGATTAGGCTCAAATAGCCTTATGTCAACTAGTTAGAAACATGCATGTTCCATGTTAAAGCTAGTACATGTCTAAATCGTAAGTGCAAGAGTTCAATACAATTCATTAGTCAAGAATCTTTCAAGAATCTTTATTCATTATGCTATGAAATGTTAATTGTAAAAGTCCGTATTTGCATAAGTCATCAAATTACAGTTACACACAAGAAATCCCCAATTTGATTTAGAGTATACAACATTAAAAATGTAAGAGAGAGAAGAGAACGAATCACCCTTTTTACAGTGCCTTGGGGTCCATATTTATATGGGTTGGAGTTGGTGGCATGGCTACCACATGGCACTTAGAATCCATGACCTCCGACATCATTAATTGCTTTATTGGTGTTCGATGTGTTCGTGGAAATGGATGGTTTATGATATTCTTTGAAGGCTGATGATTTACGATTTCAATAAGGATTGGTAATTTACTATATTAATGCCATACTCTAGCTATTTGATACTGCTATCATTCTGAAGATATGTGGCATCCGCCTTTTATTGGTTGTTTACGATATTTCCTCATATTGCTGATATTCGACATCCATTGTTATATTAATAAAGGGCGGCATCCCGCCTTATTTATCTTTTACAACATCAATCCCCATGCCGATGATATACAACCTCCTGGTTTGATTAGTGACACGACATATTCTCTATAAACATTGATGAACTTCGATATCCATTCCGTATTGATGACTTGCGACATCCATCAAACCTAGAAGACTCACGGCATCCCTGATGTGCATGTAAATGTGCATATTTTTACCGCCATTTTTAATCTATTTAAATTAAATATATGATCATATTAGGAATTTTAACTTGTTTTAATCAAAATCCATATTAATTCCAAATTATCACATATCCATCTTCATATAGGGGCAAAATGGTCATTTGTGTGCATATATTTTTTGAGAAAAATTAATTGGAAATTTGAATATATTTTTGTGGGAATTTGATCTCAAATAGGAGTGGTTTCATGAAGGAATACCCATGCACAAAGAAGATACAAAAGAATGAAGATGGAAATAATTCAAAGTGAAGAACATGGAGGACCACACTTACCCACCTACCTTAATGTACAAATTAGAGGCTAATGAACATGCTTATGGAATTAATGGCTTCATGTACACTTAAATGATGATTAGTAGAAGCTAATGATTACTTGGCCTCCACACTTTCTCAAGGATATTTTGGACATTCCCCAAAAAATATGAATTAGGGTTTAACACATGTATGTATACCCCTTATATTTCATGTAACCTTCCTTCTAGTCTCTCTTAGTATTAGTTTAGGCTTCAAAATAAAAGAAAGCTTTTTTTTATTTTCAAGGCTACTTAGCCATTTTCATTTCATGTAATTTCTTTTTATGCAACTTTAAATACACGCTCTTTTCTTCTTTTTGTTTATTTCCTTTCATGTTAGATTTTATTTTATGCAAGTAGATTAGTTCTTCTTTTCGTTTGCTCTCTTTTTCCTTTTCTTTTTATTTCATGATGCAATCTACATTTTTTTGATTTGATAACAAATGCGAAAGGCTAATCCCTATAATTTAGGGGTAATGAAGCTCGCTGGTATGTAGATGCAACATTATGAGGTTTATGCACTCTTTTTGTTTTTAATATGAAATGGTTTAACTTGTTATTTTGATATGAATTTGATAGCCTGTATTATTGACACCAAATAGGCTATCCTTAAACAATCACAAACAATAATTATCTCTTCATCTACATATGATGATGGTAATGAAGTGATTGTTGAAATTAAAATTTGATGGCATATATTTCTGGACAATAGTTAATAGACCATGCTTAAAATAGATTTTGCTTTCAACTTTGTTATCATATTTCCTAAGAGTTAAATGTGTATTAGTGGTTGTACTATAGTTTGATGGTTTATATTCTGCCAATTAATAGCATAAGTATACCATACTTATGATAAATACATCAACTAATTAATGACAAGAAAAGAGAGATCATAACTTTATTTTGTTGATTAATGTGATCTAGAGAGTTGATTTATCTCTAAAATTTCCCTAAAACTCTCATATTCTTATCAATTGTCTTTTGTCATTTTTTTCATTTTCTAGCTTAAACACTTCTCAACTTTAGTTAATTTGATTAAACAGAAATTTTTGAAAATCATCAATTTCCTAAGGATCGACCCGTATTCGCCACGTACTACAAGTGTACGCCATGCGCTTGCGGTTATTTCAAATTTTCGACTATTTTCTAAATCGATAGATAATTAGCCGATTAATAATCCCTATCTTCACGGTTATCATTCGATATTCTCTTTAGGTCATCCTCGTTAATAGTATGAATTTGATATCCTTCCCTCTTCATGTCGCTTGCATATGCTTTATAATAGTTGTTATTATAAAGGCTTCGACATCCAATCCCTTGACTGTCTTTCATTGCTTTTTGATATTTCAGTATCACTGTTTGGGATAATGATGGGTATTAGCCCATTTAATGAATGTAATTATAGAAGCCAAATATGACATTAATGAAAAAAACTAAATAGGCAAGATAAATGAAATGTACAAACAAATGTCAGTAATACTTGTCCAATTTGAATATAAAATACCATTTATAAATAGCGTTAATTGGGGGTAAAAGACAGTAAATGACATTTAGTAAAATTAATGGAAATGAGAGATAAAGGTAGTGAATGAATAAAATAAGAAGTTCATAGCAAGTAAATAGATGAATACTGATAAACGAAGTTAAAAGGTATAATAATCTCCATAGTTGAAATTATATTGCCTCAATAATACATTTGCGATGGATGTGAATTATTGGGCCCAGCCCAATATTTTAGATTAATTATCAATGACCAGCCTTAATATGGGCTAGGATGCGAGGTCGGTAGAGTTACACAACAGAAGTCTACGCTTCACGAGAAGCTACCACTAGTTTTATATACATATTATTGATGTGCGACATCTCCAACTATAGGACCCATGAGAATATATGTTCACGGATAGGTGTAGGGAAAATATACCACAGGGTTCATGTCAAATTTGATGTATTAAATGGCTAAATACCATAGTTGGTGAAGGTATTTACTTCGAGGTTAAATTATTAAATGGTTAGTGGGACTGCCTCTTTCCAATTTAAGAAGTCTTAAATAACCTACCACAAATCCTAATTGGGAAAGTGAGGTCTACTTCAATTCCAAACTAGAGGTACTAAGTAAACGGGAGTGGGCATTTTTCCTTGATTTGCATTAGGGAAATCTAAACGGGAATTGGATTTTGGATGTCGACGCTATGTTAACATTGTTGGTAAACTAGTATGTGTGAAGTAGGGCTAAACGTAGGTCAAGGCCACCATTGGTCCCAAGCAGTCATTAGCAAAGACTTAGTTTAAGCCTGGACGAGCTACACTTCCGACTGGTGTAGAGTTTGTATGGGATATGCACTGACGTAAATTTTTTATTTCTTATTAATTTGGTTGGAGGTTGGCTAATGTAATGATCCGGATATTTTTAATGGTTTTATAACGTAATTAATTGAATTTTTGTGAAATTTAGAATAACAAAATTTGATAATGCAAATTTGATATTTGGTATACGTCTATTTCAGCATAGCAACTGGTAAACTTTTATCGAAAAATATGAAAGTAAATTTTGTTGTGTAATATTCAGTTTAAATTCAATTATATTGATGAAAACAAAATGTTTTCAGAATCTGAATACTTTTATGTAATAAAAGTATAAACTATTTTCTGAGTGAGATGTCATATTCTGTTTCGTCAAATTTGGTCATCTCTAGTCTTTTTTATCTTATTTTTTGCAAATTAGCTGTAGTTTGGCAGCGATTATTGAATTTTGATAGGACGGTTGTATCGCTGATATCTATATACCATCTTATTCGTCTCATCGCAATGATATCCATAGCATATTCACTTCTGTATTTTGATGCCCGATACGTAGTGGTCGACGTAACGGTTTGTCGTATTAGTGCCATATTCATGCCTTTTTGTTTCCTTTGTCTTTTCAAATTTCAGCCGTGGAATCCAAGGAACAATTGCCTTTATTATTTTACCTAAACCAAAGCATTTGACCGTTGCTATTTCATTGCTTTCATATATATTGCAAGTGACTGTTCATTGGGTTGTACTTTTCATATATCTTCCATCATTTTGCCGAGCTTTGTTTTATTCCAAAAAAAGCAAAGCTTCTCTCCTATCATATTCTTGCTCGAAGTAACCTTCACTATCTGTTCCGCTATGTCCACTCTGATATGAACCCATGATCTTCCCACCAAGCTAGCCGACAGCCTCTTCCCTCCGTTGCTTTCACCCACCACCTACTCCGACACCTTAAACCACACCCAGCCAAGATCACCAAGCAAGCATTCGTAGCCCCTTCACGGCCTTCACCTTCATGGCCACTCAAAGCCAAAACTCCACTCGACCTCCACACATACAACAGCCTACCGACCCATCATCCAAAAACCTGACAAATTCTCCTTCTCCCACTGACCTTCTTCGGCTATGGAAGCCACCGCTGGCCTAGACTCACCACCTCAGGCAGTCGACCTTCCATAGCTCCACGCTCCGCCTCATGTCAGTGCACCGATCTCCTCCTATCCGTGCAGCACCCATTCCTCTCCTGATCCACCTTTACCCCGCTTGGTTTCGAGTATTTTGATTCTCTACTTTTCTGTGCTTACTTCTTATTATAAAAAGAAAAGTTTCTATATATATGAAGCTTGCAGGTGCGTACTTTAATAAGTATTATAAAGTTTTATCAAGTTTTGATTTTTAATATAATATACTGATATAATAAAGTTTATATAAGTTTGTTGGTTTATGTTGTATATATATAAAGTGATACAAGTTTGTGTATAATCTATTGTTAGGTATGTTAATTTATATAAGTTGTATATGTTATGTTTGTGTGTATATATAAGTTACAGTACTATATGCATAGGTTACAGTGTTATATTATATAAGTCTGTAGTATTGTATAGGTCCATTGTATATTAGTCTAATATATTAAGGTATATATTATCAGTGTTATATCACAGCATTATAATACTTTACAGTATATATGTATGGTTGTTTTGTTGTGTGAGTGTGTACTTGTTTGTATATCAGATCTTTTCTTTAAAATACATAAGATATATTAGTATATATAAAGGGAATTTGTTCAAGGGTAGCTTGCTGTTGTTTATATGTATATATATTGTAATAAAGTAAGTTGACATTGACTTTTGTAATTTATAGTGTTTTTAAAATATAACATGTATGTCAGTTTATATTAGTCTATATATATTAGTGTGTATAAGTATACTTAAGTTCGGGTTTCAAATAACATATAGGGGTTTATTTTATATGTGATTTGAAATATATAAAGATTTATCTTAAATAACTTTGGAGAAAATTTTGTATATAGTGTATAGGTTTGATTTTAAAATATAAATGTTTAAATTTGAGCAATGACTGTGCAATAATATATATAGATTTCGTTAATATATTTTGTTTAAATATATGCAATATGGAGATTTTATTTTTAAAATGTGTATTTCCAAATTTAATTTTGGTTTTATATAATATATCGTTTCAGTTTATCAAGCTGATTTTGATTTTTCCATTGACTCCAATTTATTAGCTTTATTCGACGAATTCGTGTCCATCTTGCTTCGCTTTAGAAATTCATGCTTGGATTCGTAACCTATTTCATTTTCAAATATCTCTAGCATCGAAAGGCGAGAAATAACTCACGATTAACATTCTTATATTTGATAAATTTAATTCACGTTAAAATGGCAACCGAAATATGCTGTTAAATTCGCACTTTTAATTATACAATTGCTATATATGATATGCCATTGTTTGTAATTGTTCAGCTGCGACATATGACACCAAAACTTGTCATTTATATTATGATTTAATTTGTTATTGATGATATATGCCTATAGTTGATATATTATATTATTATCATACTTATTCTCACTCTGCAAGTTCCATGTTAGTTTAGAATTTCCTATGGGTGGAAATGATACATACCCGAACGATATTATAGATTAGGGAAAAATCATTGTGGGTTGAAATAATAAACCCAAGCAATTTTCATTGATTTAAAAATTTTGCGATTGCGGGATGAAAGATATATATCCGTAAATAATTAAGTTGCGGATTGAAACGATAAATATCCATATCACTTGACCATAGGATAGAAAATTATATACGAACATCGTTGGTCTATATTTTGAAAATGATTTCCAAAATTTATAGGGAATATATGGGTTTTAATAAATATTTTTTATATAATATATAAATGTTATTTTATATGTGTCTAAATTTTAGATTTTTAAGATTATGTGTTTTGAAAATATTAAATTTTAGGTTAGTTTTAAAAAAAATTAAGATTTTTATAGTTTTGTTATTTCTAAAATATATAAAGTAAGATTTAATGCAAATTACATTTAATAATAAGATTTAAATTAATAATTATAATTTAAATAGTTATAATATGTTTAAGTATTTATTTAAATTTGAATTAGTATTTTTTTTAAAATACATTTTTTAGCTTTAATAATAAAAGTAGGGAAGATAAATTAATGTTGACCTGGAATTTAAATTGATAAATAATTGAATATAAATAAGAATTTATTTGAACTTATTGATTTTGAATTTGGAAAATATGATTTATAACTTGATTGATTAAAAGTGATTAAATGAATATTCTCAATTTTAAATAAAATTGAGATTGAATATTTAATATTGATTTAAATTTATAAATTGACATTTTATTTAATTGTAATTAAAATTATTAAGTGAATAATTTCCAATTTGAAAAATAAAATTGAATGCCGAAATATATATGAAATCTACATTGTAAATATCTGAATATTTAAACTATAAATCTTATTGGAATTGAAGTGATAGTTCAAACTTGAATTTAAAATCGATACAAATTGAAACGGTTTATTGAGAATTTGAATTATATCTTTGACTTCTAAATTGAAATGGATAAACTGGAATAGATTTAAATTGAATTTTTGAATTTAAGTTGATTTGAATCGATTTGCGAAATTAGAGGAAACTAATTTTATTATATAAAGTATTTTTAATATGTAAAACTATTTTAATTTATAACTATTTTATTATATATACTATTTTTAACATCTAAACTGTTTAGGCGAAAAGTGTTATGATTTCAAAAGTGTTACGATTTCGAATGTTTTATGATTTCGAAAGTGTTATAATTTTGAAAGTGCTACGATTCTGGAAATGAATATTATTTAAGGGAAAAATGATATCGAATTGATATGGGTTTGAGGTAAATAAGATATTTTGATATGAAGTATGAACAATTTGAAATGAGATGACCATGGTGCAAAATAAGCGTTTGGTTGTTAAAGAGATCGGGATCGGATGTTGTTATACTCTCTGCCAATACCGAAAACCACTTCAACTACTATGTACACGGTGGAGATTCCAGAATAAAGTTGGATGGTTTGGTGATGATTTTGTATGGTATTTATGCAGCCCTAACTCCCGTGAGTCAACTTGATGTGGCTAAAACAGGAGGCACGCCAGGCCAAGTGAGGTCATTCCTCTGATCAGACACATTTCTTCGATACCATTCCATTACTTTGTGATTCGATTGGGTGCATCTTTGATTTGGGAGTGTGTCACGAGGTGGACGGGAGTAGCTGCTATGCTTTACCACCAGTTCGGATATGCAAACGGTATATCTACCCTGGCTTTGCCTCAAGTGCCTTGTTGCATGCCCGATCACGCCTTCTAGAGTTTTTTTGTACCGAACCTATGTGGTGTCCTCTATGTAAACCACCGGTTTTTTCACGACCCGAACTCGATGTTCGACAAACAACATCAAATTCGTATCGCGGGAGCTTGCAACACCCATTAGATGATAAACAACACAGCGGAATTAAAGATGATATCACCGATACAATATGAATACAATATCCAATACATCAATTTAATACAATGATAATCATCTACATCAGAGAATATACAACATAGAATACAACGAAACACGATACAATAAGAGATAAGTCTTCACAGAATCCAATACTGCAAATCTGATCCAAAAGCTCCACGGATAATGCTTCAAAACTTCAAGCTCGATCCGCCATCAAGGATGCACCAAGATAAGCAAGCAAGGTCAATCGTCCAAGGACTAAACTAGCTCCAGATAATCTACAAAACCTGACTATCTTAAAAACCAAACTCTAGAATGCCCATATTGAAAATTGTAGGCATCCAGAGTTTAGGAACGGAACAATAAACTCCAGGTCAGTCATGGGACTGATATGAGAAAACAAAAACATTTGGTCTTTAAAATAATCAAAAGATTTTTAAAATTTAAAATCCGCAATGCTTTTGAAAATGAAACTACCGTAAGGCCTCCTGCCACACACACCATGCTAGCGCAGAATTGGAGGATATTTCTCCTTATGATAGTCAAACATGCTTGATACGTAAAGAAAACATTTTGATACTATTATTATTAGTGCATAGTGGAAAACATTTTGAAAGTATAATATAAATCTTAGCCAGCATAGACATTTCGAACTGTGCCTACTATAGCTACCATCCAAACAGTGGGGCGCCACCATAAGTAGATGGCATGTAATACAACTAAAACCGTACAAAGATCGTATTGGATGGATGGACCTTCAACAAATGGTCGGGCTAAGGAACTTCCTACTACCATATCGGAACGCCTCTGGCGGGACGCCCCAAGAACCTACCCGGCTCTCTACCAACACAAGGCCGGTTTCCTCCCTGCCCAAGAGTAATACCAACAGATATGCCACCCCCGGTCCTTTCGGACCTTTATCCGAGAGCTCTCAACACCAAAAACATCACACAGTAATAAATATATTACAGTGTCCACATGAGAAAGTATCTGGGCTCCATACCATGATACTACCCTTTTCCAGAAGGAATGTCACACCCTAGGGGAGCTACCCCAGAAACCTTGTCGCATCATTCATGTTTCGACCATTACCGGATTGTGAGGCTCGACGAAGTTTCATCCACAAAGCTACGCTTTTCACGAAAGACATGTTTTGATCACAAATGATCAACCAATGATCATCAATACACAGCAGAACTTAGCATGCCACACTACCAATTCGGGAGTATATCACTGATAACCTTCAGCTACATAACCTCTGAGCTCGTACGTCTCAGAGAAGGGTGTTAAGCTAAGAGAATAAATTCTCCACCACCAACAGATATGCATTTGAAAGAAATCTGCTTTATATCTCAAAGTGTAGTGTCAGACATACAACCATACAAGTCTGTCCCGGGTTCGAACAGAACCAAAGGCACTTCCGAAGAAGCCCTTGCAATCCGGGTATTCACAATCCCGATCGAACTTCCCATCACTTAGGAAATCTCTATACCATAGCTACTCAGTACAGAGACAATCGATAGGTCATCCTATCGTTCTCGTAAATACCCGGTCTTCACCACCGGTCTTCAAATGCTATCCATAACGACGTATCATTATTCGGAATGGGTTATATGACACAAAATCCTCTCCCGGCTAAATCGAATAATGAGCGCAATATTTAAAAACATATGGATATGAGATTTCAATTAAGTCACAACTTAGTAATTCCAACTTTCTTACAAATGGTTTAAATCAATCACCATTTCAAATCTTTTAAACAAAAAGATTTGTTCCACAAAGTTCACCCAGTTTCACAAAGATTCATTTATGGATTTCAAAACAGTTTCCATTTCAATTTGATTTATTCATTTAAATCTTTAAACCAAAGATTTAGCTTATAGCTTTCAAAACTCGTTTCCAAAGATTCATCCATAATTTGGAAAACTGTTTCAATCCAAACTTGAAATTCCTTTAATACGAATTGGGGATTTATTTCTTATGTGAAAGCTTTTATTATTTGAAATCCAGTAGTTTTCATTTCGGAAAAGTCCGAACTCATTTACACAAGTTAAAATCTTTGGGCTTAATACAAATTCCCAAAAACAACATTTTAAAAAGTAGTTTAAAACCCATATAAACTTGTATACCGTTTTTAAATCATAAATACCAAATTATAGAACTCAATTTCAGATATTGAACTCCGATTTAAATCCAATTATTCAAAATTCTAATCTCTATTAAGTTATTCAAAATAACTTTTATTTTAAAACACCTTTTCAAAAGCTTGTCATATTTAATTCAGTTCCATTCCCAAAAATCATTTGGATTTAAAATTCAAAAACTATTTAAAAATCCGTGACTTAACCGATTTCCACGTGAAATCCATATTTGTGTGGGTCCAAGTGTAGTCCAGGGGTTATACACAATAGTGCACAACATCAATCATCACAGATATATCAATATCAATAAGCGGTATAATCCATAACGCTTATCTTCATTCACAGATTCACAGATAAAATAAATTTATCAATTACAAAGATTCATCATTACAATTCGATTTGGGTTTTGGATAATCAACTGGAGTCCGACTCCCTGTCGCATCGAAATTCAAATGCCGTTCTACAGGCAAAGGGGTTTTCACATATGTTCAGAAACAAATCACGAGTCACAGTTCAGCATAAGACAATTCACATCACATAGTATCACAATCACAAACAGAAATATCAATCCAGTACGCAATATTTGATAATAGTTAATCGTTTCACTTAAGGTAAATGAATTGTGTGGTTTAAATTAATTAACCACAAAATTTACATTTTACTGACTCTAAGTGGAAAGGGTTTACGGCCTTAATTAGTCATAAATTAATTTATTAACTTCAAAACATGACATCTATCACTTCTTAATTATCTTTAAATCAACTAATTAATCGTAATGGATTATTAATTAATAACCTCAATTATTGATTAACAAAACTTAATTAATCATTTATTCATTACTAATTACTTAATTAATTTCCTAATCAATGAGATATAAATCTTTAATTAAGTTTTGAATTAGTTAACTCTTAATTATGTATTAATTATAATTAGTTAATTTTTAACATCTCTTAACCACAAACTTATTAAACATTTACTTATACATAGAATTTCTTAATTACAATTTTTTTTGATCTTAAATTTCAAATTTAAAACTTTCTTAACATTTCTTAATTTTCTTGCTATTTATTAAAATCAAAACATTTATCTTGCATTTAAACAAAAGCTATTTATAACTTTTAAAAATTTCAGGTCCAACTAAAATTCTACCCGAGCCATATATGCATAATCGCGAGCTAACCCCCGAGCACCACTTCGAGTCACACCAAACATCAGCTGCCTCGAGACAATTTCGTGAGTGACACGAGGATGACCCGAGACTCCATCGTCTTCCCATCCTTCAACCATTCCAGCACCTAAATGTGCACCATGCACATGCACGGCCCCGACCAACGCCTCCAACCATCTCTACGATCATCAACAAATCGACCTCTACCTCGACAACTAGCATCGCAACCTTGAAATCAAAATTCAAGAGCAATTCGAAATATTGATATTTGATAGAAAATCTGGAACAAACTTAGCCACCAGAAACTGCTACGAACGGTCAACCACGATCATCAGAGACCACGCGACTTCTGTCATAGGTTCGCTTGACCTTAATGCGTCGATCACCACCGGTGCGATCATCTCTAGTGCGATGACGAAGCTATAGTATTGCGAAATCCCACCCTGACTAAAACAGGGAATAAAACCCTAAATCATTCTCGTTCATCATCCACGATGAAATAGAAAATCAACGAGCATTTTTCCCGGACTCGTCAACCTCTAACCTTCTTCTAACACGAATTTCGAAGCTCGATTTTACATTGATCATCAGAAATCGACACGTGAACCTTTTTCATTCAAACACAAATTTTTCGAGCATTACTTGCTTAAAAATCACGAGATCTTCACCTAAAATCACCATTTTGTAATACAAACATGTTTATAAAATCAGATTTTAAATTCAAAAAGTTTGATTTTTCTGATATATGATGATCTTATTGTAATCACCCAATTCCTAAATATTTCTTGAATATCTTCTACTTAGAATTATTTTTAAAATTAAGTTTACAATTCTACCATCATCTTTTGTTTAGGAATCAAAACCTAAAATTCATTGTACATAGAGAATTGAATTTAAATTTGGTGTGCTTAAGCCTATTTATAACAGAGCAGGTGTACAGACATGCACAGGTCCTTTAATCTTTATACACATGCATTTATATTTATAACTAGATATTATCACATAATTATTTAAGTAAAATCCAGATCATACTTCAAAGATTGCGAATATAAAGGGGTTTTAAAAGAAAGTTTGCTCACCTTAAATTTGAAGAACAAAGGATACTTGTTGTTTGAAAACTGCAGTTGAATCCTGTTTTAAACTTGCTTGGTTTTCTTTGAAAAATGCTTTGTGTTTTGTAGATAGTAATGTTTCGTTTTCTTTTAGCTTACTAAGTTATTTTTCTTTACTGAATGAATTAGAGTTGATAAATACACACACATACACATATATATAGAAAATAACAGTTTGTATAAATAGGTGTTTTCTGGGGTACTGAGTTTCCTTTGGTCAAAGATGTTTTCTTCCTTCTTTTTTGACTAAGATATTTTATAACTGAAATGATTTTAACATCTTTTTCTTGCGGCTGAAAAGATATGTTTATGCTGAGGAGATGTCACTAAATGGAATTGTTTCTCATTTTGTTTACAGCAATTTATTTGCTTTGTACTTCTTTGTTTTATTTTGTAGATTTTTTTTTCATTATCTTCCTTGTTTTGTACACAGATTCTTTTTCTTTTGTTGTTTCTTCTTTTGTTAATTTTATCACATGGATATTTTTTATCTATCTTCTTTTGCAAGCCTTTATTTTTGTTTACATACAAATCCATTTGATTTTGTATATGCAGTTTTGTTTCATCTATACATAAACACTTTATTTTATTATGTGCAAAACAAATGTTCACTTTGTTGTTGACCTTTACTTCTATTTATAATATATATTTTATTTTTTTTCTAAAATAATCTTGAATTTTATATCCATTCAAAGTTTAACTTTCAAACATTTAATTTATAATATAATTTGATTTTATACTTTACACTTATATTTAATATTGATAGGATAATTGTTATTTTACACTTTTTATAACTTTTTTGGAGAAAATGAATTAAACACAATTTATACATTTAATAAATAATTATACATATTATTCTTCCAAAGTATAATTCATAAGTCCAATTCATTTAAATATATTTTGAAATTTCAAATCAAAATTTTATTTATAACCCAATTCAATTGAAAACATTTATTTTAAATTTCAAATCCAAATTTGTAAATTAAATAAGTATATCTCTTAGTAAATTTGAAAAATTCAAATAAATCCATAATTTAACCCAAAAATTTGATTTAATTACAAATTCAATTCGTCTTTAAAACCGGGATCGTTACAGATTCCCCCCTTAAGAAATTTCATCCTCGAAATTTTCCAAGGAGATAACAAAGATAGATGAAAGATAGAGAAATATCTTTCCAAATCAAACTGAATATCAATTCTGAATTTGGCTTACCAAATCAGAATATCAACAATAGATGTGAGAACAAACTCAATCAACTACGAAATAATTGGGTTATCTGATCTATGAAATATACAGGGGTATTGGTTAGTTCGAAGGGATAACAAACCATTCGTAGATTTTATCGAAGCCCAAGGAAATAGACAAAAATAGATTCAATTACGATTTCAGATTCATGATTTAACTCATTTACGATTTGCTGAGAAATAAAACTAAGGGTAGTTCGCATGTCGAACAAAATTCGAACAATTTTAATCGTAAACGAGAAGGTTATCTTATAAAATTTCCTTCCTTAATTTTTTTTGAGGTTGAAGAATCATGTTTGATTGCACACGCCCTCGTTGCTTTAACTTGCTTCAGTGTTGGGCAATTCATGATCCTATGTCCCGGCTTGTGGCAGTAACAACATTCCCTACATTCCTATTCTGACTTCATAAATGGCTCTCTTTGTCTTTGTTTCCTGGGATTCTTACATTTGTTCAAGTAATGGCCTTTCTCCAAGCAGTTGAAACAAGTAACATCCTTCACCTTTTTCTTCTGTATATTCTTCTTTCCTTTATCTTTCCTCGGTTTCTTTCCACCAAATTTCCTTTTCCTCCAATTCAAATTAGTTCTATTTCCATTCTCCTCCGGATCTTTTTGGTTATCCAGAGTATCGTATCTATAACCCATATCAATTAATTCAGAAAAGATTTCTTAACGTGAGTAGTCATCCTTTCCTGAAATTCCTTGTTCATTCCTTGAATAAACTTTTCATTCTTCTTTAACGGCGTATTCACCAATTCTGGACCAAATCGAGGTAATCATTGAATTTGTTCAAGTATTCCTCAAATGATAAACTTCCTTGCTTCAAATCTATAAACTCCTGGTACATTCTAGAGATACCAGCAGATGGCATATAACGCTGCTCGAATGCTTCCTTGAAATGACTCCAAGTAAATTCATCCGCTGGCTTATCCAACGTAACTGTTTCCCACCATACTAAAGCCTCTTCCTGGAGTTGCCAAGAAGCTATCAATTGCATCTGATCATCTCCCATCCTTAGTCCCTTGAAAATCCTTTCACACGATCGAATCCAGGCTTGTGCTTCGATAATAGATTCTTTGCCAGTGAATGGTTTTCCACCAAGTCTAGAAAAGCTTCGATATAAATCAGTCAAATTTGATTGAGATTGAATGGTAATATCTATCGTTGTGGGGCTTTAACCAGGTGTAGTGGTACTTCCCTATCCCCCATCTCGTCCTCTTCTTCACTCATTCTTACTATATGTAAATAGTAAGAAAACCGATTTAGGCATTCAGACGAAATATCTTAGAGAATAACAACAGACAAAGAGAATAAACTAAGAAATTTTGGGTTTTTGTTCCACTTGTTGTACTCATTCTAGGGTAGACTTCACCCTATCTCTAATGAGCCATCTAATGTGTTACACACCGTAGCTAAAGTTCTCACTCAACCTTTAGCTCTGATACCAAATTGTCACGACCCGAACTCGATGTTCGACAAACAACATCAAATTCGTATCGCTGGAGCTTACAACAACCATTAGATGATAAATAACACAGCGGAATAAAAGATGATATCACTGATACAACATGAATACAATATCCAATACATCAATTTGATACAATGATAATCATCAACATCAGAGAATATACAACACAGAATACAGCAGAACACGATACAATAAGAGATAAGTCTTCATAGAATCCAATACTGCAACTCTGATCCAAAAGCTCCACAGATAAAGCTCCAAAACTTCAAGCTCGATCCACCATCAAGGTTGCACCAAGATAAGCAAGCATGGCTAGTTATCCAAGGACTGAACTAGCTCCAGATAATCTACTAAACCTGGCTATCTTAAAAACCAAACTCTAAACTGCCCATATGGAAAATGTGGGCACACAGAGTTTAGGAACGGAACAATAAACTCCAGTTCAGTCATGGGACTGGTACGAGAAAACGAAAACATTTGGTCTTTAAAACAATAAAAAGATTTTAAAATTTTAAAATCCGCAATGCTTTTGGAAAATGAAACTACCATATGGCCTCCCGCCACACACACCATGCTAACGCAGAATTGGAGGAGATTTCTCCTTATGATAGTCAAACATGCTTGATACGTAAAAAAAACATTTTGATACTATTATTATTAGTGCGTAGTGGAAAACATTTCGAAAGTATAATATAAATCTTAGCCAGCATAGACTTTTCGAACTATGCCTACTATAGCTACCATCCAAACAGTGGGGCGCCACCATAAGAAGATGGCAGGTAATACAACTAAAACCGTACAAAGATCGTATTGGATGAATGGCTTTCCAACAAATGGTTAGGCTAAGGAACTTCCTACTACGACATGGGAACGCCTCTGGCGGGACGTCCCAAGAAACTACCCGGCTCTCTGCCAACACAAGGCCGGTTCCCTCCCTGTCCGGGAGTAATACCAACAGATATGCCACCCCCGGTCCTTTGGGACCTTTATCCGAGAGCTCTCAACACCAACAACATCACACAGTAATAAATATACTACAGTTCCCACATGAGTAAGTATTTGGGCCCCATACCATGATACTACCCTTTTCCAGAAGGAATGGTCACACCCTAGGGGAGCTACCCCTGAAACCTTGCCGCATCATTCCTGTTTCGAACATCACCGGTTTGTGAGGCTCTATGAGGTTTCGTCCACAAAGCTACGCTTTTCACGAGAGCTATGCTTTGATCACAAATGATCAACCAATGATCATCAGTGCACAGCAGCACTTAGCATGCCATACTACCAAATTGGGAGTATGTCGCTGATAACCTTCAACTGCATAACCTCTGAGCTCGTACGTCTCAGAGAAGGGTGCTAAGCTAAGAGAATAAATTCTTCAACACCAACAGATATGCATTTGAAAGAAATCTGCTCTATATCTTAAAGTGTAGTGTCAGACATACAACCATACAAGTCTGTCCCGGGTTCGAACAGAACCGAAGGCACTTCCGAAGAAGCCTTGCAATCCGGGTATTCACAATCCCGATCGGACTTCCCATCACTTAGGAAATCTCTATACCGTAGCAACTCTGTACAGAGACAATCGATAGGTCATCCTATCGTTCTTGTAAATACCGGGTCTTCACCACCGGTCTTCAAATGCTGTCCATAATGACGTATCATTATTCGGAATGGGTTATATGAAACAAAGTCCTCTTCTGGCTAAACCAAATAATGAGCGCAAAATTTAAAAACATATGGATATGGGATTTCAATTAAGTCACAACTTAATAATTCCAACTTTCTTTCAAATGGTTTAAATCAATCACCATTTCAAATCTTTTAAATAAAAAGATTTGTTCCACAAAGTTCACCCAGTTTCACAAAGATTCATTTATGGATTTCAAAACAATTTCCATTTCAATTTGATTTATTCATTTAAATCTTTAAACCAAAGGTTTAGCTTATAGCTTTCAAAACTCGTTTCCAAAGATTCATCTATAATTTGGAAAACTATTTCAATTCAAACTCGAAATTCCTTTAATACGAATTGGGGATTTATTTCTTATGTGAAAGCTTTTATCATTTGAAATCATATAGTTTTCATTTCGGAAAAGTCCGAACTCATTTACACAAGTTAAAATCTTTGGGGTTAGTTCAAATTCCCAAAAACAACACTTTAAAAGTAGTTTAAACCCATATAAACTTGTATACCATTTTTAAACCATAAATACCAAATTATAGAACTCAATTTCAGATATTGAACTCCGACTTATATCCAATTATTCAAATTTCCAATCTCTATTAAGTTTTTCAAAATAACTTTTATTTTAAAACACCTTTTCAAAAGCTTGTCATATTTAATTCAGTTCCATTCCCAAAAATCATTTGGATTTAAAATTCAAAAACTATTTAAAATCTGTGACTTAACGATTTCCACGTGAAATCCATATTTGTGTGTGTACAAGTGTAGTCCAGGGGTTTTACACAATAATGCACAACATCAATCATCACAGGTATATCAATATCGATAAGCGGTATAATCCATAACGCCTATCTTCATTCAAAAAATCACAGATAAAATAAATTTATCAATCATAAAGATTCATCATTACAATTCGATGTTGGTTTCGGATAATCAACTGGAATCCGACTCCTTGTCGCATCGAAATTCAAATGTCGTTCTACAGGCAAATGGGTTTTCGCATATGTACAGATACAAATCACGAGTCACGGTTCAACATAAGACAATTCACATCACACTGTGTCACAATCACAAACAGAAATATCAATCCAGTACACAATATTTGATTATAGTTAATCGTTTCATTAAAGGTAAATGAATCGTGTGGTTTAAATTAATTAACCATAAAATTTACATTTTACTGACTCTAAGTGGAACGGATTTGCGGCCTTAATTAATCATAAATTAATTTACTAACTTCAAAACATGAAATCAATCACTTCTTAATTATCTTTAAATCAATTAATTAATTGTAATGGATTATTAACTAATAACCTTAATTATTGATTAATAAAACTTAATTGATCATTTATTCATTACTAATTACTTAATTAATTTCCTAACCAATGAGATATAAATCTTTAATTAGTTTTGAATCAGTTAACTCTTAATTATGTATTAATTATAATTAGTTAATTTTTAATATCTCTTAATCACAAACTTATTAAACATTTACTTATAAATAAAATTTGTTAATTACCATTTTTTAATCTTAAATTTAAAATTTAAAACTTTCTTAACATTTCTTAATTTTCTTGCTATTGATTTAAATCAAAATATTTATCTTGCATTTAAACAAAAGCTATTTATAACTTTTAAAAATTTCAGGTCCGACTAAAATTATACCCGAGCCAAATATGCATAATCGCGAGCTAACCCCCGAGCACCACTTCGAGCCACACCAAACATCAGCTGCTTCGAGACAATTTCACGAGTGACGCGAGCATGACCCGAGACTCCATCGTCTTCCCATCCTTCAACCATTCCAGCACCTAAATGTGCACCGTGTACATGCACGACCCCGACCAACGCCTCCGACCATCTCTACGGTCATCAACAAATTGACCTCTACCTCGATAGTTAACATCGCAATCCAGAAATCATAATTCAAGAGCATTTCGAAATATTGATAGCCACCAGAAACTGCTTCGAACGGCCAACCATGATCATCAGAGACCGCGCGACTTCTATTAGAGGTTCGCCTGACCTCAATGCATCGATCACCAATGGTGCGATCATCTCCGGTGCAATGACGAAGCTACAGTATTGCAAAATCCAACCCTAACTAAAACAAGGAATAAAACCCTAAATCATTCTCGTTCATCATCCACGATGAAATAGAAAATCAACGAGCATTTTTCCCTGACTCGTTAACCTCTAAGCTTCCTCTGACATGAATTTCGAAGCTCGATTTTACATTCATCATCAGAAATCGACACGTGGACCTTTTTCATTCAACCCCAAATTTTTCGAGCATTACTTGCTTAAAAATCACGAGATCTTCACCTAAAATCACCATTTTGTAATAGAAACCTGTTTATAAAATCAGATTTGAAATCCAAAAAGTTCGATTTTTCTGATATATGATGATCTTGCTGTAATCACCCAATTCCTAAATATTTCTTGAATATCTTCTACTTAGAATTATTTTTAAAATTAGTTTTACAATTCTACCATCATCTTTTGTTTAGAAATCAAAACCTAAAATTCGTTGTACATAGAGAATTGAATTTAAATTTGGTGTGCTTAAGCCTATTTATAACAAAGAAGGTGTACAGACATGCACAGGTCTTTTAATCTTTATATACATGCATTTATATTTATAACTAGATATTATCAAATAATTATTTAAGCAAAATCCAGATCATACTTCAAAGATTGCTAAGATAAAGGTGTTTTGAATGAAAGTTCGCTCAACTTAAATTTGAAAAACAGAGGATACTTGTTGTCTGAAAACTGCAGTTGAATCCTGTTTTAAACTTGCTTGGTTTTCTTTGAAAAATGTTTTGAGTTTTGTAGATAGTAATGTTACTTTTCCTTTCAGCTTACTAAGTTATTTTTTCTTTACTGAACGAATTAGAGTAGACAAATACATACATACATGCATATATATATATATATATATATATAGAAAATAACAGTTTGTATAAATAGGTGTTTTTTGGGGGTATTGAGTTTCCTTTGGTCAAAAGGTGTTTTCTTCCTTCTTTTGTTGACTAAGATATTTTATAACTGAAATGATTTTAACATCTTTTTATTGCGGCTGAAAAGATATGTTTATGCTGAGGAGATGTCACTAAATGGATGTGTTTCTCATTTTATTTACATGAATTTATTTGCTTTGTACTTCTTTGTTTATTTTGTAGATTTCTTTTTCATTATCTTCCTTTATAAGCTTTTGTACATAGATGTTTTCTTTTTCTCTTGCATTTGTTTTGTACATAGATTCTTTTTCTTTTGTTTGTTTTTTCTTTTGTTAATTTTATCACATATATATTTTTATCTATCTTCTTTTGCAAGCCTTTATTTTTGTTTACATACAAATCCATTTGATTTTGTATATGCAGTTTTGTTTCTTCTAGACACAAACACTTTATTTTATAATGTGCAAAACAAATGTTCACTTTGTTGTTGACCTTTACTTCTATTTATAACATATATTTTATTTTATTTTTCTAAAATAATCTTGAATTTTATTTCCATTCAAAGTTTAACTTTCAAACATTTAATTTATAATATAATTTGGTTTTATACTTTACACTTATATTTAATATTGATAGGATAATTGTTATTTTATACTTTTTGTAACTTTTTTAAAGAAAATGAATTAAACACAATTTATACATTTAATAAATAATCATACATATTATTCTTCCAAAATATAATTCATAAATCCAATTCATTTAAATACATTTTGAAATTTCAAATCAAAATTTTATTTATAACCTAATTCAATTGAAAAACATTTATTTTAAATTTCAAATCCAAATTTGTAAAATAAATAAGTATATCTCTTATTAAATTTGAAAAATTCAAATAAATATACAATTTAAACCAAAAATTTAATTTAATTACAAATTCAATTCGTCTTTAAAACCGGGATGATTACAGGTTTGGTGGAGCGTATGACATTGTATAGACTACGGGAATATATTAAATGTGTTAAGAGGGATTTAGGTCTGGCTCAATGATTTTCCTATTTCTGTAAACTTAAAAGTTTTATATTCATTTTAAGAGGTGGATAAATGGAAATGGTAATTGATTTAAATAGGGTAAAGAGAATTGAATGGTAGGAATGCTCGATAATGAAGGTAGGAAAAATTTTCCGTATAAGGAAAATACGATGAAAAATGGCAAATAGATTTATACGTAAAAAGTAAACAATTTTATGTTAATCAAGAAAATCCTAATGGGTAAAGCAGTAGGCGAACACTCTACAGTGATCTAATGAATAAAATGATAAATAAAAGAGGAAAAGAGCTATATAAGAAGAAGCCATTTAAATAAGAGCAATTTAGGCAATTTAAATAATAGCAATATTAGGAAATTTAAATAGAAAGAATGCTAGGAATTTATATTAAAATAATTTAATAATCTAATTATAAAAAATATGGGAAATTAAAGGCAAAACAAAGAAAAAAGGGACAATTTCCATAAATATGTGCAGTAATTGAACACATTTCTTAAAAGTCCCCCTTATATGCTATTAAAGCTCCACTAAGGTTGAAAGTAGAAATAACACGAGTAGTAAGAAAATAATTTGACGCCCCATCCCGAGACCCACATTAACAAAGAGTATTACTGGGTAATACTATCTGCTAATGCAGAGAATAGAGCTGGATAGAAGCGATCATCTATAGTCTTGTCTTAAATATCTATTTAATACGTCGAACAATGCCACACTATTTTTTTATCTCAAGTGGATCAACATATCCAATAAATACTTAATATAAAGCCATAGGTGGCTATATGATATATCAAAACAAAATACAACAACTCGAATGTAAAACACATCGTAAAATAGTAGATCATCACATATATATACACGTATATAGATACATCACAGAGTATACAAAATGATACACCACATATGTGGTATGACGACCACAATACAAACACGAGTCAAAAGAATATACATATTAGAGTAGCAATAAAAAGGACTACACAAAAACTACAACAAAAAGAGCTAGCAGAAAAGTCCGTGTGGAATCAGAATGGGCTAAATCCAAACGTACCTAACCTGAAGCACTCAGCCAGACCCGAGTACAAAATACACGTGTTAGTCTAGCTAAACAAATCAGTTAACAAGGATAAGCAATAATATGAGCATAAGGATAGTTTGATAATATACTCAAGTGAGAAGAGAAAATGAAAGTGTATGATTACATTAAGTGATAATATGGTATCACTGCACAAACATATAATCTCAAAAAAAATAACGCATAAAAATCTAATAGTAGCGAGCCTCGTATCATCGATATTCATAAAACATCAAATATGTTTTTTAGGTGAAAACCTATATCTGCCATCTTGGAAAACTTAAACATGCATAAAGAGATAACATCTCAAACATGTGATAGGGTAAATATATCTCCAAAGAGGAGAGTAAAATTTCAAGTAAACGCCAAAAGGAAAATCTCATATAACGCTAGTGTAGGTAATTCAAATCTCTAAAGTAGAACTTTCAAAAATTCAAATTACAGAAATATTATCGCGACAAATATATATCGAATGGTTCAAAGGAACAATTTCGAAAAAGGACGATACACTACGGAAATCACAAACATCAATGAAATCATCTCAAGGATATAGCACGTGCTTATGGACGAAGTGTAACGACCCGTAAATTTTCAGTAATTGTAATTGTTAATTTAATAAGATTTTTGAAATTTAATATTGATGAAAATAAAAATTTAGTGAAAAAAAGTTGTGATATAATAATGAATTTGAATGGAATTCTAATTAAATAAAATAATTTAAATATTATGTCTTGGTTATAAGTGGAATATGAGAAAGCAAATGTAAATTTTGAAGTAATGTGTGAAATAATATAATATAATGGTAATTAGTTGGGAAGAATGAACATACAAGATAATTAAATGTACTTAAAATGATAATTAATATAGTAACGAAAAGGGTAAATGTAAATTTAAAATAGTAACGTACATTTACTTATAAGGTAGTAATTGGTGTAATAAAAAGCATGAGACCAAGTAAATAAATTTATTGAGAATATTAATTGTAATTGGATGTAGATTTAAAGTAATAATATTAATGCAAGGTAAGCAATGCTAATTAAAGTCAATAATAAATGAATGGTAAGGATGTAATCTGAGCTAAATTTTAGATAGATTGAATGTGATTATGATAAACTGAAATTATATAAATGTGTAACTTGGGTCTGTAAACAATAAAATTGTAAATGTAGTTATAAGTAAACGGTGACAACAATTATGTGTTTCCCATTTATTTAGTCTATTAATTGGAACGAGAAATCAAATTTTATTAAATATAAACAAAAGTACATGAATGTGAGAAGTAATACAATGTTTGGAAGTTGTTAAATTAGAATATATTAACAAATAGAAATTGAATTTGGAATCTATTGCAATAAATCTAAATGTTATGTATGGTTATAAATTGAACGTAAGTGAATGATATTAACAGGATGAGAATAAATGACAACATTAATTGTAAGTTATAAAAGCTTATTAATGTAAGAAAACGAAGACAAACATTTAAAATTATAAATTTTATAATAAAAAAATTAAATGGCCATGGTATAAAAATTTGGCATAAGAAAATGGTAACGTTTTGTGTGTAAAGAGTGAAGTCAATATTATGTAGGCAACTACAATAGTTAGTTGGAAATAATAAACCTTAGTGTATTGTAAAGTTAATGGTAACGTCTGTTATAACAAATTTGTTTACTAAATCAAAATAAGAAATCAATCAATTTATTTGGGACTAATTAATCTATATTCATTTATAATGAATGAGTTTACTGTTAGAAATTGAAATTAGATACCACGGCAAACGGGAATTTAGATGAAATTGGAGATAATGTCAATTCTATTATAATATGACAATTGGTTGATGTAAAGATGGAAACCAAGATTTACTAATTTAATTGAAGTACAAAATTCAATAATTTAATTTATTGCAAATAAATGAAATTTAACATTTAATTATTACGTTAATAGAAATTTAGATAAATTCTGAGAATATTAAGGTTATAGATTTTGAATCCAAGGTAAATTTATCCGTTTGACAATAATGAATGGAATAATTATAAATTCATTTAATTAAATGGAATTTTGGGAAATATATTTATGAAGCCCAGATTTAATGGATTGAGATTAATACAGGAATTGATAAATTTGTCAACTCTAAATTGACGTATAAATTTGTTTAAATTAGTGTAAATGATTAAGAAAATTTAAAGGGTAAAATTTTAGAATTGAAATTTAAGATTTGATTTAATTAATTAATTTATAAATTTATTTTATTAATGGAAAAGTAGCCATTTTGGCCACTGACTCGGATTTCGACGAAACCAGTTTCATCGGATCCAAAACGGTGACTTATTGTAGGATTTCAAGTTTCGTAGCGATCGGACTTGTCGTTTGATCGTACGGACTCGAAACGCCTTGAAATAAATTAAACTGAAATCAATTGAAATCAATTTGAAAAATATTGATTTTAGCGTAACTTCTTCATACGATGGAATTCGGACTTGAAACTTGTTCCAGCGAGTTTAAAATATTTTTAAACATCTATTTTGATATATGGGTTGACCCAATTTCGTTTCGGAGTCAGAACGGGCTTTTCGGGCCATTTATCGCTTAGTGCGTTTATAAATCGGGTCCATCTATTCTATTTCAGCTTTGTCTATAAACACCCTGTCATAAACCATAGCCTACCTCTATTTCTCATTTGTATATGCATACAATTCTTCTTCACTTCCTCATTTCAATGGCAGACAATTCCAAATCCAATTGCAATTCAAAAATCAAAGTGAAATTTCAGACTCCTCAAAAAATTCAGAAAAATTATATATTGAAGCTCTCGATGAGCACAAGTCAGATCTACAGTCCATTTTCCGATCTGGGTTTTTGGGTGGCTAGAAATTGAGTTTTAATTCACGGCCGTTCATTGCACGTCGATGAACGTTGTTGGATCGGCGAATAATTTCTGGGTTTTGTAGAGAATTTATCGCGTAATTCATCTATGATATTTGTTCGAGTTTTCGATGGTTAGATTTGGCGAAAAAATTCGATTAGGGATTGTAAATAGGAGGCGGTGCTCACGTTATTGGCGATGCTGGGGGTCGCTCAGCCTCAGGAGGGGCGGCGTGAGGAGCAAGTGAAGGCGGCGAGGTTCGTTCAAAGTGAAAAGGCGTGGAACGGTGGCGAAGTATGTTCAAAAGTTGATGAAGATGGCGGCTGTGTTTCTTCGTGCGTGGGTCGTGTGTTGCGCGTGAGTGATGTAGGGTTTTGGGAAGATGGTGAGGTGGCACTAGGTGGAGGTAAAGTGCTCTCCTGTTTTAATTTTTAATATTAAAATTCAAACCCACTAATCGGCATAACTCTCGCGTACGATGTCTGATTTACAGGTGGTTTTCTCCGCTAGGTTCGTATTGGAATTCTGGACACTTTGGCGCTGGGTTGGACGAATTCTAAGACTGTGCAATTTTGGGTTTAAATTGGATTTAAATTCAATTTAAATTCAAAAAGTGAGTGTTTTAACCCACTCACAACTTCTAAACATTCTTACGTTTGTTAAATTAAATCTTTGTTGTGATTATGCATTTATTTATGACTTTTTCGTATATTTTTAATCATCATCTCAGTTAATTTCATTTATTAAATTAAATCGTTATTTAATTGGTTATTGAATATAACTGCCAGTTAAATACCTGTTATATATATTATCAATTATCTGTTGGTATTGGTTGATTGTTTGGATGATGATTGTGATGGATGTGTGATCTGTTGATGGATGAATGGATGTTGTATTATATATTATTTAAAACTGCAAGTTGTCATGCACTTTATTTCATTCGGGGTTGCGGTTTGAAATGATATATAACCGTAATTTTATTTTAAATTACGGATTGAAATGATAACATCCGTATCACTTGACCATAGGATAGAAAATTATATACAGGCACCACGGTCTATATATAAAAATATTTTGAAATGATTTTCTATGGTTTGTAAGGAAATATACGGCTTTATGAGGTACGGATTTGGATATTGTGTAAATGTATTTTATATATAGTTAAATTCTTGGGTTTAAGCTATGAATAAGTTTTGTTTAAAGTATAAATAAGTTAAATAATAAAGTTGGATCTTATTAAAATATAATATGGTTAAGTATTTGTAACGACCCATAATTTTCGTTAATTAAATTTGTCATTTTAATAAGATTTATGTAAATTTAATTTAGAGAAATAAAGATTTTATAATTAATAATGAAGCAAATGCTGAAAATGAAATGAAACCATGGAATTTAAGGCTAAGAATTTACAGTTGAAACAAAATGACGAATAAATTAAATTGATGTAAATTGTTATACTAAGCTAAGAATTGCATATAAGAGAACAAAGGTAAGTAGTGAATTTAGTTAATGCATTAATAATATTAAATAGTAAATTCAATTAAATAATGTCCGGTAGAAATTGAAATATTGTTTGGAATGAAAGCTTATAAAGGTAAGCATTTAATTTACATGTGAAATTATGTAAATGTAAGTTAATGAAAATTTAATTTGCGCAAACCTAATTAATTGAAATAAAGGAAAGGATTTAATTGATTAATGCGATAACCACTGTAACGGTATTTGATCGTAAATTTAGGTAATCACGTAGTACGGTATTTGGAAAATAATTTAAGAGCAGAATCGTGACTATTTTGAATTACCTAATTAAATAGTAACTGTATGTTGCCTATTAAGGTAGCTTGTTAATTTAAAATTTGAAAATTAGTTACAATATAATTTTATTTTACATTACGTTAACGAAAATTAATAGAATAGCAAAAAGAGTAAATGTATTTATATAGAGTATTAATTGCAATTGGATAGAGTTTTAAAGTAACAATGTTAATGCAATGTAAGTAATGCTAAATTGAGTCGAATAAATGAATAGTAAAGATGTAATCTGAGGCTTTGATAGACTGAATGGTAAAAATTTGTAATAAATCTAAGTTTAACGTTTGTGGGTGTAAATTTAAGTAATAATTGGAAATCAATAATAATTATACCCGTGAAGGGTCAATTCATTTAAACAACAAGATTTTATATAAATAAACGTTTTATTTAGGTTTCAATTTGATAATTTATGTAGTTTAATGGGAAATCAATTGCAATTAATTGCCCAAATTTGTGCAGTTAGGGTAGATTTGATTTGTCATTTAAGATGGTAAATTCTATAAGATGTAATAAATGTTAGTTTTATTTATAATATGAGGACTGGTTGATTTAAGAAGCGAAAACCAAGATTTATTAATTTGAAATCAAATAAGTGGATTTATTGCAATTAAGGGGAATATAATATTTAAATATTACATAAGTGAGGATTTAGATGAAAATCGAGAATGTTAAAATAATGGATTTTGATTCCAATATTTATTTCATCTGTTTGTAATAATGAATTTGAATAATATGAAAGAAAATCTAATTCAAAGGAATTATTGAAATTTTAATTTATAATTTCTAAATTTAAGGAAATTGGAATTTAACGCTGAAATTGATGATTGAATCAACATTTAAGCACATATAAATTTGTTTAAAGCATTGTAAATGTATGGGGAATATAAAGGTAACAAAATTGATTAATTTTAGAATTGAAACCAAGAATTGGATTTTATTTATTTAATTATTAAATTATTTAATTAATAGGAAAATAGCCATTTTGGCCACTGACTCGGATTTCGACGACACTAGTTTCATCGGATCCGTAACGGTGAATTATAATAGTGTTCATGTTTCGTAGCGACCGGACTCATAGTTTGATTGTACGGACTCGAAATGCCTTGAAATTTATGCAATTGAAATCGATTGAAATCGATTTGAAAATATTGATTTTAGCATAACTTCTTCATACGACATAATTTGAACCTGAAACCTTATCCATTGCGTTTAAAACATTTTAAAACACCTATTTTGATATATGGGTTTAACCAATTTCGTTCCGGGGTCAGAACGGGCTTTTTGGGCCACGTTAGCGGTAGCATGTATATCTATCAACCCGATCCATTTATTCTATTTCAACTTTCTCTATAAATATCCTGCTATAAACCCTGCCCTCCCTAATTCTCATTTATCTGGCGTAAAGATTTCATCAGCTCCTCCTCTTCCTCAATGGATGCATCCAAACATAATCCCAAATCAAATCAAAAGCTAAATTTCAAAGTCCTCGGAAAAATCTGAAAAAAATTCTATTGAAGCTCTCAATGAGCGTAATCTCCTGGTGGAATTCGTTTTCAATTCGGGTTATCGTTTGCTTAGAAATTGAAGGTTTATCCACGGCCGTTCTTCATCGCCGCGATCAAACGTGTCGGATCGACAAACCATTTCTGGGTTTTGCAGAGGGGACCGAGGGGAGTCGATCTATGTGGTTTGTTTCGAGAATCAACGGTTAGATCGTCGGGAATTCGTGGATTAGGTTACATTGGGAGGTCGGCGCTGTTGATATTGGGTGCCGTGCGTCGTTAGTAGGTGGATGGGGTCGTCGAGGGGGACGTTGGCGCTTGGGGGCGAGGCCACGGTCGACCTACGTGGCGGCACGCTGGCGCGATGGAGCGTGATGATGGCTGGGTTTCACATGTTGAAGGAGAAGGATTACGTGCGTGTGCTGTAGCAGGGGCGGGTTTCGGGAAACCAATTTGTATGTATACGTGACAAATGATGACGTGGCAGTGAAGTGTTCTCTTTTATTTGTTATTTTATTTTGATTTCAAATCGCATTAGTCGCCGTAACTCTTGCGTACGAACACCGATTTACGCGCGGCTTCTTTTGTTAGGTTCGTATTGGAATTCCAGACTTGATGACGCTGGTTTGGATGAATTCTGAGATGGTCAAATTTTTGGGTTTGAATTCGATTTAAATTCAAAAGGTGAGCGTTTTAACCCACTCACAATTTCTAAAATTTCTTATGTTTGTTGATTCATGATGTGTTAAAATTTTTATTTGGCATATATTTCATCATTTTCTCCGTTAGATTGCATTCATTTGATGTACGCGTTATTTAATTCATTTTGCATTTAAAATTACTAGTTAATTGTTAATTAATATTCATTTCATTTAAAACTGCCAGTTAAAATTTTAGTTAAATTTATTATTGCATATAACCTGCTAGTTAAATTTATTTATTATCGCATATAAACTACAGTTAAACGGTTATTTAATTCATTTTTGAAAAATTAACTGCCAGTAATTTATTATGATTTATGGATGTGATTGTTTGAATTGGATGATAAATTATTGAATGTCTGATGTTAGGTGCATTTCCACTACCAAACCAACCACCTCATCACCAACCTACTCCACCTATCACCGAATCATAAGTCACCGAACCACGCCCTACCGAACCAACCACCTCTCCCATACCTGCCGAACAACTTCTCCCATACCTGCCGAACCACTTCACCCATACCTGTCGAACCACTTCACCACCGGACCACCTGCCACCGGTCCAAAGCCTCGCCGTACCAGGATCTCACCGAACCAGAGCCGCCCCACACCAATGCCGAACCAACCTGCCTCCCAAGCACCACCGGACCAACGTGCCACCAAACCACCAAACCAGATGGAGAAGGACCACTGCCGGACCAAGCTATACCCTCGACCGAACCAAAAGCCTCTCCAACTCCACACCACCGATCCAAGGCACCACCGGACCACTTATCTAACCTCCGTCGACCCATGTTGCCAGGCAAGATTGCTTCAGCCCAGGCCCACCAGCTGCTATATACATCCAGGACCCCTGCCTCTAGCCTCACTCTATAAATAAAGGGGCAGGGGTACAACAATGGCAGACAAGTTTGAGAGCTCAAGCACGGATAGAACTCTCAAACAACTTTCAGTTACTTGTAAGCAAAGCTTTGTACTTGTAATCTGAATAAAAAAGGAGAATAACATATAAAGTGGACGTAGGCACGTTCTGGCCGAACCACTATAAATCTGTGTGCCTTTTACAATTCAGTCCCTGCTTTTTTTATATATTTGCATAAATCACCCAAATCACTAGAAACAACATAAAATCATCTAATTCATACGACTTGGAGGTGTTTGCCCATTTTTTGTGCAAACATTTTTGGTGCTTTCGCTGAGAACAGGAGCTCGAAGCTTCAGCTTCTCCCACCCACCCCTTTTTCTATCAACGTCGTTCATTGCTTGGAAAACATGCCTCCCGGACGGAAGAAAGATGCTAACAAAGGAAAGGGCATCGCAACTGGCAGTATCCCAGATCCAGTGATCAGAGACCAAGACAATCGTCCAGTTCCAACAGCAAATTTAAATCAGGCAAATCCGACAGCCCCTGCTACGGAACAACCAATTACAAGGGCGGATCTGGACAATGTTGTGGCTGAAGTAACTAACCGCTTTGCATCTCAACAAGAAGCCTTGGTGGACCAACTCATGTCACGCTTAAGAGATGCTGAAGAATCCAACCGCAACACTGAATCATGGGGTGAGTCCCAGTCTGGAGGATCTGGGAGGCGACAAAGGTCTTTCTTCTTCGAAGAGGCTAACAACAGAAACAACCATGGTAGGAGCCGAGCCCGGACTCAGCCCGAATTCCGACCCGAGGAAACACTTGGAACCGAACCCAACGGGGGAGGTGCCAGGCAGGGGTCGAATGTAGCTGAGCCTGTCATGCTACCTAACCATGAAAACACCAGTAGACGGGGCCGAGCTGGAGTCCGGCCCGAAGTTGAACCCGAGGAAGTGCTGAGAACAGAACCCAGCAGAGGAAGATCAAGACGCCGCTCGAGATTGCTATGTAACTGAGCTTCGCAATAACCGCAGGAAGGATAAAGGGAAGGATGCAGAGACATCTCTCTGCAAGAAAAACCTGGAAGCATAGCAATTAAAGAAAGCCCCTCCTCTTCGATATACCAGCGATCCTTTCAACGAATTAGACCCCAGGGACAAAGTGGAGGAGGCCACCACCGAGCCTGCAGAGGCTGTGGAATTTGTATCTGTAGACAAACACGACCCAAGTAGACTGCTGAGAGTCGGGTCTCAGTTAAGAGCGGGTTGAAAGATCATCTCGTCGATTTTCTTCACCACAACATGGATGTATTTGCATGGACGCACGCCGACATGACAGGAATCTCTCCAGACGTAGCATGCCACATACTGAACATCGATCCCACCAAGGTGCCAGTGAAGCAGAAAAAGAGGAGCATGGGGGCAGAACGATCAGCAGCCCTCGAGGAAGAAGTAAAGAACTTACTTGCCAATGACTTCATACGAGAAGCCATCTACCCAGAATGGATCGCCAACCCGGTACTGGTAAAGAAAGCTAATGGGAAGTGGCAAACATGCATCGATTTCTCCAACTTAAATGACGCTTGCCCGAAGGACTGCTTCCCACTCCCCCGAATCGACCAACTCGTGGACAGCACAACCGGACACGAACTCTTATCCTTTATGGACGCATACTCAGGATATAACCAGATCCCTATGCACGCCCCCGATCAAGACCACACTAGTTTCATCACTGACCGGGGATTGTACTGCTACAAAGTAATGCCTTTTGGACTTAAAAACGCCGGAGCTACTTATCAGCGCCTTGTCAACAAGATGTTTGCGGAACTAATAGGACGAACTATGGAAGTTTATGTGGATGACATGCTGGTAAAATCGAGGAAAGCCAACGATCATATAAACCACCTGAATGAGATGTTTCAAGTACTTCGCCAATATGGAATGAAGCTGAACCCTCTAAAGTGCTCCTTCGGAGTATCGTCGGGAAAGTTCTTGGGATTCATTGTCCATGCCAGGGGGATTGAAGAAAACCCCGAACAAGTTCGAGCTTTGCAAGATATCAATATACCATCCACTCGAAGAGAGATGCAAAGCCTAAATGGAAAAGTGGCCGCCCTAAGCAAGTTCATCTCTAAAGCGACCGACAAATGCATCCCTTTCTTTGAAGCTCTAAAGAAAGACAAAGGAAAGTTCAAATGGACCGACGAATGCTCGACAGCCTTCTTTAACTTAATCGAACGCCTCCAGAGACCACCAGTACTCTCAACTCCAAATGAAGGCGAAGAACTATACCTATACCTTGTTGTGTCGTCCCATGCTTTAAGCGCCGCTTTGGTAAGAGAAGACAACCACGCACAGCGACCCGTATACTTTGTAAGCAAGAGATTTATAGAGGCAGAAGCCAGATACCCTAAACTTGAAAAGCTAGCATACTATTTGCTAATCACGTCACGAAAACCGTGACACTATTTCCAATCTCATTCCATCAGAGTTTTAATCGATCAACCGCTAAGGCAAGTACTCCATCGCCCCGACACTTCTGGGCGACTACTTAAATGGTGTATTGAACCGAGTCAATATGATATCACCTACCATCCTCGCATCGCTATCAAGGGACAAGCCATAGCTGATTTCATTGTCGAATTCACCACTAACGAACGTAAGGAGCCATCTAGAATAGCGGAAGACATCAAGTGGAATCTCTTTGTAGATGGAGCGTCAAACGAACAAGGTTCGGGGGCAGGTATTGTGATAATCACCCCCAGGGGAAGGAAGCTGCACTACGCCCTAAGGTTGGAATTCTCTGCCACCAACAATGACGCAGAATACGAAGTAGTGATAGCCGGATTAGAGCTTGCCCTGGAGATTAGAGTCGGTTCTTTATGTCTCCATAGTGATTCTCAACTTATTGTAAATCAAATACTGGGAGAATTCCAGGCTCGAGGAGAACGACTCACAGCATATCTAAAGAAGACCAAGCTACTGCTCAATCAATTGGATCACTATCTAATCAAACACATTCCTCGAGAAGAGAATCAGGAGGCCGACGAACTGGCAAAGCAAGCTAGCATGAAGGACGGCACTGCTTCCCGAACGATAACCATCTCAAAGCAACTGGCCCCGAGCTACGAGCCAATGAATATGATAGCTGCAATTGAAGAAGAAACTTGGATGACCCCCATCCGGAAGTACTTACAAAGTGGCACACTGCCCGACGGACGTAACGAAGCTAAGAAAATCTTAAGGAAAGCTTCTCGCTACACAGTACAAGAAGGCATCCTCTATCGGCGCGGCTTCTCTAATCCCTTATTAAGGTGTATCGCTGGAAGGGAAGCCAGGGAAGTCTTGTCCAACATCCATCAAGGAGGTTGCGGAGATCACACCGGAGGACAGACTCTAGCAAAGAAAATACTCCGATACGGGTATTACTGGCCCACTTTAAACAAAGACGCCTTAGACTTCGTCAAAAGATGTGACAGATGTCAGAAATTTGCTAAGATTCCTCGACTAGCAACAAATGAAATTACTCAAATGACCAGCCCTTGGCCCTTTGCAATATAGGGAATTGACTTGATTGGAGAACTGCCAATGGGCCGAGGCGGAGCCAAATATGCCATAGTGGCAGTCGATTATTTCACCAAATGGGTGGAAGCGGAACCTCTAAATAAAATATCTTCGGCAAAAGTTATTAACTTCTTGATCAAAAATGTTTTATGCGGTACGGGGTTCCACTCAAAATCATATCGGACAACGGACTTCAATTTGACAGCGAAGAGTTCACCGACTGGTGCCAAGAGCACGGAATTCATAAAAGCTTCTCAGCTGTAGCTTACCCCCAGGCAAACTGACAAGTCGAAGCTGTCAACAAAATTCTCAAAACTCTAGTCAAGAAAAAACTTGAAAAGTCAAAAGGCGCTTGGGTGGATGAACTTCCTACGGCACTTTGGGCCTACCACACATCTTACAGAACATCAACAGGGCATACTCCTTTCTCTTTGGCATACAAATCGGAGGCCATGCTCCCAGTTGAAACTGTAGTGCCTTCCCACCGTAGGATCCACTACAACCCAGAAGAGAATGAAGAACTCCTACACATGTCTTTGGATCTAATTGAAGAAAGAAGAAATGATGCAGCACTTAAAGCGGCCGCTCACAAGCAAAAAGTGGCAGCACAATACAACTCCAAAGTCAAGCACCGCAGCTTACGAGAAGGAGATCTTGTCCTCAAACGGATCTTCCCGTGCCCCAGAGCGCTAGATCTAATCTGGGGCGGACCCTATGTAATTCATAAAGATCTCCGCAATGGAGCTTATATTTTGTCAACAGTGGACGGAGAGGTGTTCCAGAGGGCATGGAACATCCAACACCTCCGTCGATACTTTTCTTAACTTGTACTGCCCATATGAAGTGAATTAACAAAGAGAATCAGTGGACGTAGGCATTTTCGTGCCGAACCACTTTAAAAATCTTGTCTCATGTTAACTTATTCCTTTATGTCTTGGCTACTTGTTGAGTTTTATCCTTTTCTGTTAAAAAAAATCCTACATTTCCACCCTGAACACTTCACGACGCAACCTTGCCTGGACAAGACCCCACAGGTACTATGCGAATCTATGAACTCGCCAATGAGACACTTTTGCTCCAGCATCCCTCTACTGCGGGTTAACTCGTTGCTTGCGACTGCCCTTAAAGCCAACTGTAGTGAGCCGATTATAAGCCATCAAGAAGGACGACTATAGCCGATGGCAGCTCATTACGGCGTTCGGCTCGCCGGCAACTGTGAACCTACTTTAAGCCCCAACATAAGGTGTGGCCAGCCAGGGGTAGTTCACGGTTGACGATCGGCACCCACGCTAGCCGGCCACAGTAAATCGAATAATACCCACGATTACGGGCCATAATGGCTCGGGTAGTTACTGTGAGCGATCTCGGCTCCGATATGTCTTAAGTGCGGCAGTGGTAAAAAAGATAAACTCCCCGCGGAGGCGTAAGATGGGTGACAAATGTCTCCAAGACCCACAGCTAGGGAAAGTGACTACAAAACCCGTTTGCCACGAACTTAAGCATATCGACGGCCTTCCGTGATTGGAAGTTTTACTGTTTCTCATATTTCCATTTCATTCAAAAACTTTTCTCCTATCCTATATAACAATCCCTAAAGTACAGGTCGCAAAATAAGGGAACTCTCGCTTGTGGAAATATGAACTCACATCCAGATGACGGAACACTCAACTACATTCCATACTCAGTCACACAAGACATTCAAAGCAGCCTTCTACAACTAAAATACGAAGGGCGGTACTTTCTTCTCTTGTATACAAATATGTAGCTTTAATTTATTCACACATCATATTGGCATTGCAAGACATGAAATAATATTTTGAGCAGAAATTTAGCATCAAATACGATTAAATCGCATACATAAACACGCAGCTGTATTTCTTATGCAGCATATCAAAATAACAAACCACATACGAACATAACAGAATCTGCTTATGTTATAAAGTTACATAAAGACGTTCGTTACAATGATATAATTACAGCCTGAAAATACAATAATGTTTTGGACTAGTATATACAGGAATGTCAAACAGACCGAATAAAAGAGTCAACTACATCGGGGCTCCGCCTCCTTCCTGCCCGCCATCCGGATCTACTTAACTGCGGGGTCAGATCTCCCCGCATGTACTCCAGAGGTCCCGCCTGCACAATTCAGAAGAGAATCCATCAATAATCACGAAAGATAAGCAATCAAATCATGAAAAGGTTAAAAGGAAAGACTTACCAGCGTCTGCTCCCTGATCATCATCAACTAGCTGCACGCCTACCTCATCCGCAGCAAGCAGCCGCATGCCCTCCTTAACCGCCACTTCTCTTCCTTAGTGAATTGGGCTGTAACCACATCCATCCTGAAAGCCGCACCACCTTCCTTATCCGCATCGGCCTTAGCTTCCTCCAAAGCCCGGAGATATATCCAAGCCATAACCCGGGGATAATCGTCCATACAGGACAGGTTGCCCTGCCTCCAAGTACGGAAATACATGTCCTGGAGCACCTCGTCCATCATCCCCTCGTTCTCCTCAAACTCTTTCATCTGGGCCTCAGAAGCCGACAGTCGTGCGACAACAGCATCTCTCTCCAATCGGTATCTCGAGCAGTCAGCCTGAAGGGACTTTCGCATCACTTCCATCTCCTCCTTCAGCTTGGCCTGAGCAAGCTCTGCGGCCTCAAGCCTCCCAGATAACTCCTCTACCTGCTCAAGATCCGCTCTCCGAACCTCCACCGTTGCGATGGCCATGTCAATTCGCTCTTTGCAAACAGCCTCCATTTTTTGCAACTCAGCCTTGCTAGCCTCTTCCATGGTTTTCTTTAGTCATCTGGAGGCCGCCTCATGCTGGGATATCTGGATCGCCTGATCGGCAAGCTGTTTGGCCTGATCAGAAACCTTTAGCCGCAACCGAATGTTGGCACTCCCGATTTCCTCCCCAGCCTTGGCCAGTCGAGCGTGATGCTCCATTAGCCTCTTGGTCTCTTCAGCCACCCGATCGATGTTTGCCTTGGCCTCATTCCCATGGTCACAATCCGAGTAGTAAGCAAATCGAGGTCTAAGGACTTAGCCTCATCAAGCACCCGTACCATGGGATTGCGGGGAAGAAGATGCTCACCTGTGGCCTCGTCAAAAGAGATGTCCTGAAAACTCGGGTCCAGATCCGGGTGACCGGCAAATGGGTTGCGAACCAAACCAGGATGGTCTATCGGGGTGACGGTTGGATTTTCGGACGGATGTGGGGAAGGCATAAACTCGGTATCTTCCTTAGTAATATCATGGATAGGCTGGACTGGAGGCTGAGGGCCAGGTGGAGGTTCAAATGAAGATTTCCCCCTCTTCCTCTTTTGCATATCTTCCTCAATAACTCCGAGAAGAGGACGATAGCTAACCGCATCTCCGGGATGGCTAGTTGACGGCTTTGGTTTGGCAGAAGCTTTGAGTAGCTTGTACTGTTCAAGGCGGTGCCGAATATCTGATGTCTTGGCCAACTTACCCGTTCCTGGAATAAAAACCAAGTGTTACAAGCATGCATGAAACTATGATCCGAGAAATATGTTAAGTTAAAAGGAGTAGGAAAACACGCTTATTTTACAAACCCTGAGGGGGAGTGGGATACTGCAATAGGTCCTAAATCTCATTCCAGGACGGGAGTTGGCCATAAAATGTTACTAAGTCCTTATTATAAAGGGAGTCTGCGAAAGTTAAGAATTCACCTTGAACCGCCGGAGTTGCCTTAGCTGAAATACCCTCAGAAGATATACTGGCGCCCGTCCCGGCCTTATCAGACTTCTTCGATTTCTCCACCAAAGTCAGCCCTTCCCCCAACCCCTCGAAGGCTTGACGGAAGGCATCATCAGTCCAATCTTGAATCTCACCCGCTTGCCCAGAAGTCAAGGCACCAGCACCACTACCACTCTGCCCTTCACCACCATTACCACCGTCACCTTCTGCATCACCACCGCTCTCCTCCTCATCTCTCTCTTCCTCTCCATTTTCCTCCTCCGGAACATCTGGGCGTGTGCTGGGAGAGGGTCCATCAGATTTCTTAAGCTTCTTCCCCCGGACGACTGGAGGTACCGAGAAAGGTCTCCTCTTGCTACTCTTCACAGTAGCCCCATCTTTAGCTCTGGCAGCCCTCTCTTCGGCTGTATCTCTCTGCTTAACCACAGATTGACGTGGCAGAATTAGGTTGTACTCCAGGAGAGTGGCATTCCTGATCAGGTAAGAAGCCGACCTATCCCGTCCCGAGATGGCCTTTATTTCCGCAGCCATCCGAACCAAGGAATCATTCTCCACGACCGCAAAGCCACCTGTCGCTAGCAAGAAATAAAAGCATATAAGAGGAAGCATTGGGGTCGAAACAAGGAAAATATAAATGGAGTTCAACTTACAGCCGGAAGTGAAAAGACGGAAGGAAATAGAGTCATCCTTGATGAAGAACCATTCTTTCTTGAACATACTGAGCTTCGAATACAAATCCAGGACGGGCTTGAAGGGCACGGCCGCTTCCAAGCTGATATATGGAGACCCCTTCTTATAGCCTCTCAAGTTGTACAAACACCGGATCTCCCGGTTGGAAGGGGGACGCCCATATTTCCTCTGAAAAATGATGAACAAGCACACCAGGATAGCATAGGAATTGGGCTGAAGTTGGAATGGAGCCACCTTCAAATAGGTAAGAAAGATGACTATCCAGGCGTTGATTGGGGGAATGGCCCCGCACATACAATGGTATCGGCTGGTAGCGAAATATCCTTCAGGAGGATCATACGACATCACACCATCTCCCGGCAGCAGCATACTCGCCCTGTCAATCCCAAAGGAGCGAGCAATGACATCAAGTTGTCCTTCTTTGAGGGAGCTCGAATAACAATCAGGAGGAGAGTACAGAAGCTCTTGGGGGCCATATCCGTCCACTAATGACCTCGGGGCAGGTCCCTGTCGCCCTGGTCCTAGCTGGGCAGGGGGCACAATGGGAGGCTCACTTCGGTCCGTAGATTTTCTCTTCTCTGATCGAGTTTCAACTTTACGGGACATTTATCTGCGACACCATAAAACAAACGCGCAGTTAAAATGAGGAGTATAAAGATATAAGTAAACAAAGGCAGGTGGTCTAGAATTTCGCTCGAATTCAAAACTCAAGGGATGAAGGTTTTCAGGTTCATTCGGTAGCATACGATCGAAAGGCCATTCGGCACTCACACCGCGGAGCTCATTCGGCACTTGAGCTCCAAGGAGTTCATTCGGTGGTACAGAATAAAGCCTCATTCGGCAATTCGAAGACAAAGGTCATTCGGCATAGTAGACCCTCACCTGGTTCGGCAAAAGTAAGAATTTATTCGGCTAACATGTTCGATTCGATAGAGACGATGGTTTGATTCGGCAAAACAGGGAGTTGGTTCGGCTAATGGGGAAAACGAAAGCGTTGAGCCCCTATTTATAGGCAAATATTAATGACCGGACCAGGTGGTTCGGCGATAGAAACCGGATGGAAGCACCCAAGTTCAAAGCAAAGCACGACATGTACATGCACATGCCCTACTTTGGGGGAGGGGGCAAGTGTTAGGTGCATTTCCACTACCAAATCAACCACCTCATCGCCAACCTAGTCCACCTATCACCGAATCATAAGTCATCGAACCACGTCCTACCGAACAAACCACCTCTCCCATACCTGCCGAACCACTTCTCCCATACCTGCCGAACCACTTCACTCATACCTGCCGAACCACTTCACCACCGGACCACCTGCCACCGGTCCAAAGCCTCGCCAAACCAGGATCTCACCGACCAGAGCCACCCCACACCAATGCCGAACCAACCTACCTCCCAAGCACCACCGGACCAACGTGCCACCAAACCACCGAACCAGATGGAGAAGGACCACTGCCGGACCAAGCTACATCCTCGACCGAACCAAAAGCCTCTCCAACTCCACACCACCGATCCAAGGCACCACCGGACCACTTATCCAACCTCCGCCGACCCACGTTGCCAGGCCAGATTGCTTCAACCCAGGCCCACCAGTTGCTATATACATCCAGGACCCCTGCCTCCAGCCTCACTCTATAAATAAAGGGGCAGGGGTACAACAATGGCAGACAAGTTTGAGAGCTCAAGCACGGATAGAACTCTCAAACAACTTTCAGTTACTTGTAATCAAAGCTTTGTACTTGTAATCTGAATATAAATGGAGAATAACATATAAAGAGGACGTAGGCACGTTCTGGCCGAACCACTATAAATCTGTGTGTCTTTTACAGTTCAGTCCCTGCTTTTTTATATATTTGCATAAATCACCCAAATCACTAGAAACAACATAAAATCATCTAATTCATACGACTTGGAGGTGCTTGCCCATTTTTTGTGCAAACATCGGATGATTGATATGATGGATGAATGGTTACTGTATTTATATTGTATAAACTGTAAGTTATTTTGCATTTTCATTTCATTCAGGATTGCGGTTTGAAATTATATACAATCGCATTTTTATTTTTAAATTGCGGATTGAAATGATAAATATCCGTATCACTTGACCATAGGATAGAAAATTATATACAGGCACCGCGGTATATATATAAAATTATTTTTGAAATGATTTTCTATGGTTTTGGAAAGAATACAGTTTAATAAACATTAAATTTTGATATATATATATATATATAGTAAAATTCTTGAATTTTGCCATGCATAAATTTGTTTCGAATTTTAAAATAAGCTAAATAATGAAGTTGATTTCGTTTATATAATATGGTTAAGTATATGTCGAAATTCTATTGTATATAAAGTTATAGTAACTCAAATAAAAGAAAGGTTGAAGATAAATGTGAATATGATTTGAATTAAAGTATTTAAGAATTTTCCTCAAAAAAATTTGTTTTGAAATGTAAATAAATTAAGATTTAAAGGGTATGATCGTATAACTTGGTTTTTGATTTGAGGATTTAAACGAATATCAAATTTATTTAAAGAAGATTATCAAGTTAATTTAATTAAAAGGATATCCTATTATTGAAGTTTAAGGGTTTTACCTGAATAATATTTGTTTAGTAAGTAAATATTTCAAATTTAAATAATAGGAATTGGATTTGATATATATATTAAATTATCGAAGAATCCATTTTGAAATCGTGGAATATTTAAAGATTGAAATATATGAACTGTAAAGTTTTGAAATGTAGAATATTTAAGCTTTGAAATATATGGGAATTAAAATGGTTTATATTGGAGGTTCAAGTTGATATTGGAATTTATTGTGAAATTTGAAGAAGCTGTTTATTTTATAAAGTAATATAGTATTTGAACCATTAAGTATAAAAAGTTATTTTTCAAAGCTATGGTTTCAAGATATATACATTTGATTATGATTTTGGGAAAGGGACATTTATAGAATAAAATGATATCATATTGATTTGCGTTTTAAAAAATATAAATGATATCGTATTTATATGGTTTGAAAGAGATATTATATCCTAGTTTTAAAGTATAAATTAGTTTGAAACAACTGCGATGTTATAATAATGATTGGTTGTTGAAGAGACCGAGATCGGAAGTTGTCATACTCTCTGCCAACCCCAAAAACCACTTTAACAACCGTATACGCGGTGGAGATTCTAGAATGAAGTAGGATGGTGGCGGCGTTTCCTTTGAGGTAAATACGTGGACCCGTGAGTTGGCATAAAGTGGCTAAAACAGGAGCGATTCTCGGGCCAAGGGGGTTAGCGCCCTTTATCGGATACTCCTCTTCGATACTATACTTTGACTTTGAATTTATTCGGTGGCCACTTTTGATTTTTTTGATTTTAGGGGGAGTTTGTCTGAGGTGGGCGGTAGTAGCTACTACACGTTACCACCAGCCCGGATAACAATTGGTATATCTACCATGGCATTTCCTAGTTGTGCCGTGTCACCTACCCTAGCGCGCCTTATACGATTTTGTTTTGTACCATACCTATGGAGTGCCCTCTGACGACACCCAGTACGGGGGAGATTACGGTACTGTATAGACTTGGGAATATATTTTGTGTTAAGGGCTATAGGGGTAACCCCTTAACGCTATTTAAAAGTAAGTTTATTTTACTAATAGACACTATTATAATAGCGAAATATACTACATAGTAAATAGTTTAAAGGATCCTCAGAGATGTAAATCCCGAGCATCTTTTGAGTTACTGCACTCATATTTATTTCTGTTGATTTAACTTACATAAGATCCTTTAGTTCTGACTCGAGTGTTTTGTTTTTCAATTCGCTCGGGTCAGTCTGAGTATTTCAGTATCGAAGACTTTAGCTCTGGAGGACAAAGATGAAGATTTCTATTATTATTATTTATTATATTCCACTACACTCATATTGTTCCGCTGCATTGTTATATGGTATGTGTAACTATGATATATGTTGTATATGTATAATCGAATATTTTTAAAACAGCTTTATAAACTGTTTATTTGATTATTATATTTTATCCTTCCGCTGTGAGATTCTATTTTGTTTTATTTCTTTCTCATTTTTCTTATTTACGCCATAGCAATCCGCCCTTCCGAACGGTTTAAATTGACACATGTGTCAATATAAAGCGTGCGAAAAGACGGGACGTTACAGTATTTACTTAAAGTATATTTTTTTATAGAGTTTATACTGATTTTTATAAATCAAGGTTGAGAAGATAGTTTTGAAATCGACTGGAGATTTTATTTAATTAAAGAATTATATTTAATAAGAATCCTTTTGGAACTTATTGACATTGAGATATTAAAGAATATGGTTTTATAACTTAATTCAGGTTTAAGGTGATTTGAGTCGATAAACTGAGGAATATTTCGTTATTGAAAATCGAATTTTTTTTAAAAGATAATGGATTTAGCAAGCAAATATTTCAAAACTAAATAATAGAAAAAGTGAAATTAGTATATATGTATGAATTTTAAAATTTAGTTTTGAAATATTAAATAATTATGCTTTGAAATATATTGAATTTGAAATGGTCTATTTGGAGGTTCAAATCGGTATTTGGAATTTATTTGTGAAATTTAAAAAGCTATTTTATTATTAAAATAATTCAATATTAAACTATTTAAGTATTGGAAGTTATGTTTCAAAATTTTGGGTTTTAAGGCATTATAATTTGAAAATGCTATGAATTTGGGAAAAGGATATATTTGAAATAAAAATGATATTATATTGATTTGGGTTTTATAAATGATATCATATTGGTTTGGTTTTAAACGAAAATGATGTCGTATTTATATGGTTTTAAAATGAATATTATATTCTGGTTTTAAAGTATAATTATTTTGAAATAACCGCGGTGTTATAATAACGATTGGTTGGCAAAGAGAGGGGGATCAGATATGGACATACTTTCTGTCGATACCGAAAACCACTTTGACAACCGTGTATGCGGTGGAGATTCCAGAATGAAGTAGGATGGTTGCGGCGTTTCCTTTGAGGTAAATACGTGGACCCGACTCCAGTGAGTTGGCACAAGGTGGCTAAAACAGGAGCGATCGATGGGCTAATAAGGTAGCACCTTTGATCGGAGACATCACTTCGATATTATATTTTGACTTTTGGATTTATTCGTTGGCCACTTTTGATTTCTTTGATTTGGGGGTGTGGCTCGAGGTGGGCGGTAGCTGCCGCTATGCGTTACCACCGGCCCGGAAGCGTAATTGGTATATCTACCCTGGCATTGCCTAGTTGTGCCGTGTCACCTACCCTAGCGTTCCTTGTACGAATTTATATTTGTGTCATGCCTATAGAGTATCCTCTGGTAGCCTCCCGATCAGGAGGTATTACGGTACTGTATAGACTATTGGCACTATTACGTGTTAAGTTGGAAAATGTAAAGCCTTAACGCTATTTAAAAATAAGTTTATTTTACAATAGACATTATTATAATAGCGATATATTAGCACATAGTAATAGTTTAACGGATCCTTAGGAGATGTGAATCCCGAGCATCTTTTATGTTATTGCACTCATATTTATTTCTATTGATTTAACTTGCATAGGATATTTTAGTTCTGACTCGAGTGTTTTGTCTTTTCAATTCGCTCAGGTCAACCTGAGCATTTCAGCATTTAGAAGACTGTACTCTGGAGGACGAAGACGAAGATTTATTATTATTTATAATAGCATTCCACTACATTCATACTGTTCCGCTGCATTATAAATGTTCTATGGTATGTGTAAATCTGATATGTATTGTATAAGTAAAATCAAATATTTTGTAAAACATATCCATGAACTATTTATTTAATTATTATATTTTGTCATTCCGCTGCAAGATTCTATTTGTATTATTCCTTCCTTCCTTTTCCTTATTTACCTCATAACAATCCACCCTTCTGTATGGTTTAAGTCTAACGTGTGTGGTTTATCGTCGATCTAAAGCGTGCGAAAAGGCGGGGCGTTACACGAAGCCCGCCAAGTAATTCTCCCAAAATAAGACACCAGGTCTCTTAGAAAAATGTCCTGAAGGACAATAAATACGTCGCGTAGAAAAACATCCAAAAGGACAACATCTCCAAGGACAAATACATCGCAATGGACAAATACATCTCTTAGACAAACTTTCCGAAGGACAAATGACCCGAAGGTCCAGTACTGGGAAATACATCTCTTAAACAAATGTGTCATTAACTCTTAGATAGGAACCGTAATAGTGTTAATGTGTATCCCATACCGCACGTTCGCACTAAATAATTTACTAACTTCTAGTAAATTTCACACTCAAAGCGGTAAAAAGTTTACCTCATCTCATCGATAAACTCGACCCGTAGGTCAAAACAATCAAACGGACATGTCAGAAATTAACCAATAAGATAAACGCACATGTCGCATGCCACGTATTTTACCAAACCATTTAATTCTCCTTCTCATTCACTCGAATAGTGCAAAAACATGTATTTTATATATAAAATAATTTATTTGAGAAAACAAGCTTTTAAACTATTTTCCAAAACCAATTTTGAAGACGATATTTGAAAATTCCCTTATTATAGAGAATAAATAGATTTTATAGCTTAAATAATCGAAAATATTACAAAATAATTATTTTAAATGCCAATTTACTTTAAAATTATTTCAAAATTGTTTGAAAAAATCAGTGCTCGAAATCAAACAAATCACTCAAAATTGTCATTCAAATTCAATTCAAATTCAATTCAACTTTGAATTTCAAATCCATCAAAACGTGGCTAGCCTATTGATAGGCATCATAGCCCTCAATTAAATTTAGAAATATCACAAAACGTGAAGTAAAATTCAAAATTCGGACGGAAAATGAACATAAAAATCTTGAGCAAAATAATAACCATGTCTGAAATCTTCTATAGGTTCAACTTTCGGACATGAAACAGGTGGACAAACGACCTTTGATTAAACTAAATATTGGTGTGCACAAAATAGAAAAATTCAACTTTCAAAAAAAAGAATCAATGTATTCCGACTGGAAATGAAAAAGTTACACTATCTCAAACATGGACTCAGACCATGTTTGCAACAGTTCAAAAACCAAAAATGCACAGGCCTGAAAACCATCTCGGGTTCAATTTTCCAAGCATGAAACAGAGGAATAAATTATCTTGGATTAATCTGAAAACTGGTATACATATAATAGAAAAATTCACCTTACGAACAAAAAAAGGATCATGCAATTTGGATAAAGTATGAGAAAGTTATTATATCTCAATTTTTGTAACGTCCCGCCTTTTCACACGCTTCAAATCGACACACATGCCGATTCAAACCATACGGAAGGGCGGATTGTTATGGGGTAAATAAGAAAAACAGAGAAGAAATAAACAAAATAGAATCTCACAGCGGAAGGATAAAATATAATAATAAAATATACAGTTTATAAATTTGTTTACAAACATTTATATAATACATATCAGAGTTACACACACCGATAACAATGCAGCGGAACAGTGTGTAGTGCACTAGATAATTAATAATAGTAATACTACAAATCTTCGTCTTCGTCCTCCAGAGCTAAACTTCAAATCCTGAAACGCTCGGACTGACCCGAGCGAATTGAAAAGACAAAACACTCGAGTCAGAACTAAAAGATCTTATGTGAGTTAAATTAACAGAAATAAATATGAGTGCAGTAACTCAAGAGATGCTCGGGATTTACATCTCCTAAGGATCCGTTAAGCTATTTACTATGTAGTATATTGCGCTATTATAATAGTGTCTATTTGTAAAATAAACTTACTTTTGAATAGCGTTAAGGCTTTACATTTTCCACCTTAACACGGTTATATATTCCCATAGTCTATACAGTACCGTAATCTCCCCCGTACTGGGCGTCGTCAGAGGGCACTCCATAGGTATGGTACAAAACCAAAATCGTATAAGGCGCGCTAGGGTAGGTGACACGACACAACTAGGCAATGCCAGGGTGATATACCAATTACGCTTCCGGGCCGATGGAAACGCACAGCGCGCAGCTGCTGCCCACCTCGGACAAACTCCCCACATCAAAGAAATCAAAAGTGAAGGTGGCCACCGAAAATCCAAAGTCTGAGTATAGTATCGAAGGGAAGTGTCCGATCAGAGGTGCTACCTCATTAACCCGTCGATCGCTCCTGTTTTAGCCACCTTATGCCAACTCACGGGAGTTGGGTCCTCGTATTTACCTTTAAAGGAAACGCCGCCCCCAACCTACTTCATTCTGGAATCTCCACCGCGTACACGGTTGTTAAAGTGGTTTTCGAAGTTGGCAGAGAGTATGTCCATATCCGATCCCGGTCTCTTTGCCAACCAATCGTTATTATAACACCGCGGTCTTTTGAAAATAGTTTATACTTTAAAACCAGAATAAAATATCCATTTCAAAATCATATAAATATGATATCATTTCCTTTTAAAACACAAAACAATATGATATCATCTTTATTTTCCAATATATTCTTTTCCAAAATCATAGGATTTTCAAAGTAAAATATTTAGAAATCAAAACTCTTGAATATAATATTTTCAAATTATACTACCTTGAAAATCATAACTTTGAAACAAGTTTCCATTTCTTAAATGGTTAAATATTAAATTACCTTTATAAACCAAATAGCTTCTTTAGATTTCACAATTCAATTTCAAATATCGATTTAAACTTCCAAATACCATTTCAATTCTTATGTTTCAAAGCTTTAAATATTTCACCATTTCAAAAAGAACTCATTTGACAAATCCATATATATTAAATTCAATTACTTATTTATTTTATTTTTTTTACTTGAAATCTTTACTTAATGAATTCAATATAATTTTAAGAAACTTTTAACTTCACATGACTGGAAAATCTTTTAGTTTATTTTATATTCATTTAAATCAACCTCATATACATTTAAATCACTCTACACAAAATCAAGTTATAAAATCATATCCTTTTAAAATTCTAACTTTTCATTAAATTTCAATTTAACTTAATATTCATCTTCCAACCTTGTTCTTTTTTAAGTCATTAAAACTCCAGAAATTAAATTTTAAATAAATTCTTAATCGTATTTGATCTCGAAAATCAAACTTTATTTTATACTTCAAATCAAATTTATACAAAGCTTAAAACCTGAAAATTTCTATATATATATAAATAACCAAATCAATATCCATAAACCATATATATATAGCTTAACAAAACCAAAACATTTCAAAATATATTTTATATATATACCGCGGTGCCTGTATAAAATTTTCTACCGTATGGTCAAGTGATACGGATGTTTATCATTTCAATCCGCAATTTAAAATAAAAATGCGGTTGTATATCATTTCAAACCGCAATCCCGAATGAATGAAATGCATGATAACTTTGCAATTTATACGATATAAAATACAGCATCCATTCATCCAAATATCAATCATCAACCATTTATTACAATCATCATCCAATTTAAACAACATCAATATAGAGCATATAAATTATACATGTAATAAATAACATGTATTAACTAACAGTTTATATTCAATAATAAATTTAATAACTGTTACTAGCAATTTATATGCAAAAATAAATTCAAATTTAACTGTCAGTTGATATGAAATAAAAATTTAACATAACTATAACTGACAGTTACTACGCAAATAAATAAATTCTAACTGTCAAATTTATGCAATAAGTAAAATAAATTAACAGTTAAATTAAATAAATGCAATTTAACAGAGATAATGAATAAAACATGCCAAACAGTCATAAATAAATTTCTACTCATATCTAAAATTAATTTAACAAACATAAGAAGTTTTAGAAGTTGTGAGTGGGTTAAAAACACTCACCTTTTGAATTTAAATCGAATTTAAATCCGATTTAAACCCAAAATTCCAACGTTCTCCAAATCTGTCCAAACCAGAGTCATCAGATTCGGAATTTAATTACGATCCTAACAAAAGAAATTTCGCGCGAATACGAGGTCGTATGAGAAAGTTATTCAATTTTAATGAGTTGAAACAAAAATTAAATAAAACAAAATTAAATAACAACCTAATTAAAGCTTGCCATGTCATAAAGCTTCTTCTCAACTCACGTATGCTCATCCAGGGAATGAACCAATTTCAACGCACGCCCTCCCCATCTTTGACCGTGCCTTTAGACCGCCCTAGGCCACAAGATGGTGACGCGCCTCCACCATTACGACTTCCTTAGCCGAGCTCTCCAATACCCAGAAACCAATTGCAAAAGTCGCTCCAAATCAAAACGCCTAAATTGACTTAGGTTTCGAATTTCCTGATTTTGACCGCGATTTGCCGCTGACTCGAGTATCGATTTCGAAAACAGAGACTGCGCGTAGATTCATATGGATGAAATCTACAACATATATTTTCTTTGGAATTTTTCTGAGATGTTTGATTTTTCATTTGAAATTTGAATAGAAATAGATCTAGGTTTGCATCCATTTGAGGAGGAGAAGGAGTTGAAGAAAAGAATGTACAAACAAATGATAGAAGATGGAGGCTAGGGTTTTTGATCGTCTATTTATAGATAGATCGCAAAAGAATAGGTGTGCACGAATTTTAACGTACAAACGGAAGTGGTCCCAAAAGATAAATAATATTAATTACACACGTTACGGATTTAGGAAATAAATAAATTCCTTATCATTTACATTTTATTTTAAACGTATTTACAAATGTAAATCTAGACGTTTCGTTTACGTTTCAAAATATATCCACAATTTTGTTAATTTCCAAATTGATCTAAACAAATTTAGATGTAAATTAAAAGCTGATAAGTCTATCCATTGCAGTGTTAATTTCTCCACTTCCTTATATTTAGAAATTATAAATTAAGTTTTCAAAAACCTATTTTTAATTTTCAAACTTTTATATACTCATCTTTTACCAGTAATAAGGATGCATTAACATTTGTTCATGGTTTCACCTTATTATCCTCAAATTCCATTTTAATTTTCAATAATTACAATTATTGAATGTTGATACTTAAATTAAATTTATACATCTTGCTTTCTATAATCTATATCAACAAATGGTCCAATTATAAATAGAATTAGCATTAACTTCATCTTATAGGATTAACTACTCCAATTACAAAACAAATCTACGCTAACTGCACGATTTAAGTCAATTAATTGTAATTGAGTCTACATTAAATGTTATAAATTATAAATTGGAACCTCAATAAATACGCTTATTGATTTAAAATCTTTCTATTCAGTAAATAGACATTTTATGGGTATAAATAACATTTGAATTATAACACATGTCATTAGTGCGTGCTTTATTTCTTATAAACCCCCTATATTAACTAGAACACATTAACCAAAACAAAATAATTAATTTAGATTTATTTCAATCGATTGCCATTCTTAACTTAACATACTCAAAATGGTTAACCTAAATAATTGTTACCCTTTTACATTCAAATTCACTTACAACCATCATTACAACAATGTTGCCATAGATTTAGATTTAATTAAATAAATTAGATAAATGGGTAAAGTTTTGTAATTATCACTAATGCCAAATATATATGCATTAATTACTACTTATTATTATGAATTCATTTATTAATTTACTAGTTTCCTTTGTCTTCTTATATCCTATTTACTACCAAACTTTCTATTTAGTTATAGTTTATCAATATATATATACCTAGGCAAATCAAGTTCTTGTCTTTTCTGTTATTTCAATTAAATCGGGTATGCACAAATAAATTGTTTATTAACTTATTCTTAAAAAATTATTTACATGCATTCAGTTACACCTAATTTAATGCATTGATTTTCATTTATAAATTAAAGGTTTTTCCTTTAAAAGCTTTTATTACTAACCATACTCCAACCTCTACAGGACATTGATTTAATTCAATGTACTATCTAATATTATTAATCCATTAAATAAATTCACAACTTACCCTTTGTTTTCCTATATTCTCTTCTTAGCCTAGTATAACCATTTACATCATTTCAATTTATTCGTCATTTTATATCAACCGATAATACTTAGCTTAAATTCCTATGGTTTCATTTGCTTTTCAACATATGCTTCATTATAAATTATAAATCTTTACTTCTTTCTAAAGTTAAATTATCTAATATTATTAAAATGACAAAATTAACTGACGAAAATTTACGGGTCGTTACACTCTCCCCCACTCAAAACTTTTCGTCCCCGAAAAGGAAATAGAAAAGGGAAGGAAGAATTTAATAAACAGTACATCTTATTTCAAAAATTAACTTATAAACAATAATTTACTAAATTTATTGCCTTAAATAAAATATTTCCATTTTATAATCATTATATCTTCTGATACTTAAATTATTAAAGTCTGTAAAACATTTTCAAAGTTTTTCTAAGTCCAAAATTTATGGAAAATTTTTGGCAGAGTCTCCTTTGTACGGGGAGGCTCGGGAAAAATATAATACCAAAATATAACAAATTATCATATAGAATATTCAAAATAGTACATCCTAACACGGGAAATATATAAAAATATAGCTACAAAACGTAACCCGGAAACGTACCTATTTGTCGGGCAAATTATGCTTAATTTATGGAACCAAAATCAGTAGCAATTGCTTCCATACCTGCATTTCCCTTATATAATCTAAGAGGTTAACTATTTATATTAAAGTGAAATATTTTCATAGTTTCAACTACTAACAATAATCAATACACAATCATCGATTTCAACAAACAGCATACACAACAAACAAAACAACCATTCAGTCAAACAAGCAAATAGTTGTTCGGGTTCAAAACCTGAAATGGCACGGAATGGAAAATAACCATCCAGTGCATCATTTACTCAACAGTCTTAGATGGGACAGAATTAGATTATTTATTCATCCAACAACTTCAAATTTCCTTACCCAGCCAACCATAAAGCAAACAATATCGATTTAAACCAACAAATCAATTTAACTTATTATAAATTTATATTTCATACATTAACAGTTTGATCTTTTCATTCATATAACAGTTTATCTTTTATTTTCATTTATTTATTTAAATTATCCTTTTATAATTTACATTTATTTTCAACAACTTTTAATTTTATTTACTCATTAAATGTTTGCTTCATTTATTTTCACTTATTACTTCCAATTATTCATTTTCATTTATTTATGTCATGAAAGTTTCTTTTATTTGTATTATATTTAATGCACTCCTCAATTTCAATCATTTATTTAATGCTTACATTTCTATTATATATAATTATAGTAACCCTTTTTAATTTCACTTAATTCTTAACCTTATAACATCCATTCTTATAAATAAAGGATTTTATTAACTCATTACCAAGGGTTTGCAGTCATCTATTTATACTACCTACTTTCTATTATATTAAACTAGTAGCATTGAATCATTCTTAAGTTTAAAATCCTACACATCAATCCTTATTTATTAAAGAATTTCATTTTATTTACTTAAGCTAAAATCACCTATTAATAATACTTACCTTTAATTTTAGTAAAATTCCAATTATAACTTAAGTTTATACCATTAACTTCTTATTTATAATAGCAATTCATTGAATACTTCATTATCTCCAAAATTTCTACTTGTATAATATTCTATTCCAATCTCTTATTTAACATTTCAACTTTTCATATTTGGTAAGTTATTTATGTTAAAGAAAATGCAAAAGACTTATACAAGTTTTATCTCATCTTTTAATTAATTTAATGTTCAATAAATCTTAAATTTTCCCTTATAAGTTAAAAATTTAACTTCCTTTATAGCTTAGTATTTTAGTCTCTTATTTTATTTAGGGTTTCAATTATTAATTTTTTTCTGTTTCACTACCATAACTGAAACAATTAATTAATGGAAATTAAGAATTAAATACCGGGTTAAATTTCAATAGATAAGTATATTCTTATAACTTATATACCTCTACTTATATTTAAACAATTAAAATTTAGATATTTCAAAATAAATCTGCAGTAGAATTTACTACAGTGGCCTTTCCCCTTCGAAACTTGAAAATGAAAGTCGATGATGCGGCCGCCATCACCGAAATATTTTCCAGCGACAGAGAGGAAAGTACGAATCTTTTTTTCTCCAAAATCTTCTTTAAAACAATTCTTCCAAATTATACTAAATATTTATATAAGAAAATACTTATAAACAAAATTATTATAATTCATAAATCCTTTGAAAGCAAATTTCCAAAATCCCGGACTTAAGTTCTAAAATTTCCAAATTTCATTGATTTTAATTTCAATCTCATTTTACCTATTATTTAAAATTTTATTCCTAACAACCAATCTATTGCAACCAACAATATATATCTTTATAAAATATTTTATATATAGAAAATATAATAGGCAAAGTCATTTCATTCACATATATAAAAAAAATATTATGTCGGTCTGTCCTATTAAGTGTTTAGAAATCCCTATTGATGTCACAGCGTCCCATGCATCAACCAGAATTTATAAATACAAAACGGAACAGAGTAACACAATATAAAAAAAATTTATAACACTAACAAATATGCTCTCTCATATATATATACACTCAGCGACTCCCATAAGGTATTACTACCCTGTTAGTAAAGAGTCAAACCCCACAAAGCTAAGGTTTATCGCTAAACCAAAGCTCTGATACCAACTGTAACGTCCCGCCTTTTCGCACGCTTCAAATCGACACACATGCCGATTCAAACCATACGGAAGGGCGGATTGTTATGGGGTAAATAAGAAAAACAGAGAAGAAATAAACAAAATAGAATCTCACAGCGGAAGGATAAAATATAATAATAAAATATACAGTTTATAAAACTGTTTACAAACATTTATATAATACATATCAGAGTTACACATACCGATAACAATGCAGCGGAACAGTGTGTAGTGCACTAGATAATTAATAATAGTAATACTACAAATCTTCATCTTCGTCCTCCAGAGCTAAACTTCAAATCCTGAAACGCTCGGACTGACCCGAGCGAATTGAAAAGACAAAACACTCGAGTCAGAACTAAAAGATCTTATGTGAGTTAAATTAACAGAAATAAATATGAGTGCAGTAACTCAAGAGATGCTCGGGATTTCCGTTAAACTATTTACTATGTAGTATATTGCGCTATTATAATAGTGTCTATTTGTAAAATAAACTTACTTTTAAATAGCGTTAAGGCTTTACATTTTCCACCTTAACAAAGTTATATATTCCCATAGTCTATACAGTACCGTAATCTCCCCCGTACTGGGCGTCGTCAGAGGGCACTCCATAGGTATGGTACAAAACCAAAATCGTATAAGGCACGCTAGGGTAGGTGACACGGCACAACTAGGCAATGCCAGGGTAGATAAACCAATTACGCTTCCGGGCCGATGGAAACGCGTAGCTGCCGCCCACCTCGGACAAACTCCCCACATCAAAGAAATCAAAAGTGAAGGTGGCCACTGAAAATCCAAAGTCTGAGTATAGTATCGAAGGGAAGTGTCCGATCAGAGGTGCTACCTCATTAACCCATCGATCGCTTTTGTTTTAGCCACCTTATGCCAATTCACGGTAGTTGGGTCCTCGTATTTACCTTTAAAGGAAATGCCGCCCCAACCTACTTCATTCTGAAATCTCCACCGCGTACATGGTTGTTAAAGTGGTTTTCGAAGTTGGCAGAGAGTATGTCCATATCCGATTCCGGCCTCTTTGCCAACCAATCGTTATTATAACACCATGGTCTTTTCAAAATAGTTTATACTTTAAAACCAGAATAAAATATCCATTTCAAAAACGTATAAATATGATATCATTTCCTTTTAAAACACAAAACAATATGATATCATCTTTATTTTCCAATATATTCTTTTCCAAAATCATAGGATTTTCAAAGTAAAATATTTAGAAATCAAAACTCTTGAATATATTATTTTCAAATTATACTACCTTGAAAATCATAACTTTGAAACAAGTTTCCATTTCTTAAGTGGTTAAATATTAAATTACCTTTATAAACCAAATAGCTTCTTTAGATTTCACAAGTCAATTTCAAATATCGATTTAAACTTCCAAATACCATTTCAATTCTTATGTTTCAAAGCTTTAAATATTTCACCATTTCAAAAAAAACTCATTTGACAAATCCATATATATTAAATTCAATTACTTATTTTTTTTATTTTTTTTACTTGAAATCTTTACTTAATGAATTCAATATAATTTTAAGAAACTTTTAACTTCACATGACTGGAAAATCTTTTAGTTTATTTTATATTCATTTAAATCAACCTCATATTCATTTAAATCACTCTACACAAAATCAAGTTATAAAATCATATCCTTTTAAAATTCTAACTTTTCATTAAATTTCAATTTAACTTAATATTCATCTTCCAACCTTGTTCTCTTTTAAGTCATTAAAACTCCAGAAATTAAATTTTAAATAAATTCTTAATCGTATTTGATCTCGAAATCAAACTTTATTTTATACTTCAAATCAAATTTATACAAAGCTTAAAACCTGAAAATTTCTATATATATATATAAATAACCAAATCAATATCCATAAACCATATATATATATATATAGCTTTACAAAACCAAAACATTTCAAAATATATTTTATATATATACCGCGATGCCTGTATAAAATTTTCTACCCTATGGTCAAGTGATGCGGATGTTTATCATTTCAATCCGCAATTTAAAATAAAAATACGGTTGTATATCATTTCAAACCGCAATCCCGAATGAATGAAATGCACGATAACTTTGCAATTTATACGATATAAAATACAGCATCCATTCATCCAAATATCAATCATCAACCATTTATTACAATCATAATCCAATTTAAACAACATCAATATAGAGCATATAAATTATACAGGTAATAAATAACATGTATTAACTAACAGTTTATATTCAATAATAAATTTAATAGCTGTTACTAGCAATTTGTATGCAAAAATAAATTCAAATTTAACTGTCAGTTGATATGAAACAAAAATTTTACATAACTGACAGTTACTATGCAAATTAATAAATTCTAACTGTCAAATTTATGCAATAAATAAAATAAATTAACAGTTAAATTAAATAAATGCAATTTAACAGAGATAATGAATAAAACATGCCAAACAGTCATAAATAAATTTCTACTCATATCTAAAATTAATTTAACAGACATAAGAAGTTTTAGAAGTTGTGAGTGGGTTAAAACACTCACCTTTTGAATTTAAATCGAATTTAAATCCGATTTAAACCCAAAATTCCAGCGGTCTCCAAATCTGTCCAAACCAGCGTCATCAAATCCGGAATTTAATTACGATCCTAACAAAAGAAATTTCGCGCGAATACGAGGTCGTATGAGAAAGTTATTCAATTTTTATGAGTTGAAACAAAAATTAAATAAAACAAAATTAAACAACAACATAATTAAAGCTTGCCACGTCATAAAGCTTCTTTTCAACTCACGTATGCTCGTCCAGGGAATGAACCCATTTCAACGCACGCCCTCCCCATCTTTGACCGTGCCTTTAGACCGCCCCAGGCCACCAGATGGTGACGCGCCTCCACCATTACGACTTCCCTAGCCGAGCTCTCCAATACCCAAAAACCAATTTGCAAATAGTCGCTCCAAATCAAAACGCCCAAATTGACTTAGGTTTCGAATTTCCTGATTTTGACCGCGATTTGCCGCTGACTCGAGTATCGATTTCGAAAACAGTGACTGCGCGTAGATTCGTATGGATGAAATCTACAACATATATTTTTTTGGAATTTTTCTGAGATGTTTGAATTTTCATTTGAAATTTGAATAGAAATAGATGTAGGTTTGCATCCATTTGAGGAGGAGAAGGAGTTGAAGAAAAGAACGTACAGACAAATGATAGAAGATGGAGGCTAGGGTTTTTGATCGCCTATTTATAGATAGATCGCAAAAGAATAGGTGTGCATGAATTTTAATGTGCAAACGGAAGTGGTCCCAGAAGATAAATAATATTAATTACACACGTTACGGATTTAGGAAATAAATAAATTCCTTATCATTTACATTTTATTTTAAACGTATTTACAAATGTAAATCTAGACGTTTCGTTTACGTTTCAAAATATATCCACAATTTTATTAATTTCCAAATTGATCTAAACAAATTTAGATGTAAATTAAAAGCTGATAAGTCTGTCCATTGCAGTGTTAATTTCTCCACTTCCTTATATTTAGAAATTATAAATTAAGTTTTCAAAAACCTATTTTTGATTTTCAAACTTTTATATACTCATCTTTTACCAGTAATAAGGATGCATTAACATTTATTCATGGTTTCACCTTATCATCCTCAAATTCCATTCTAATTTTCAATAATTACAATTGTTGAATGTTGATACTTAAATTAAATTTATACATCTTGCTTTCTATAATCTATATCAACAAATGGTCCAATTATAAATAGAATTAGCATTAACTTCATCTTATAGGATTAACTACTCCAATTACAAAACAAATCTACGCTAACTGCACGATTTAAGTCAATTAATTGTAATTGAGTCTATATTAAATGTTACAAATTATAAATTTGAACCTCAGTAAATTCGCTTATTGATTTAAAATCTTTCTATTCAGTAAATAGACATTTTATGGGTATAAATAACATTTGAATGATAACACTTGTCATTAGTGCATGCTTCATTTCTTATAAACTCCCCTATATTAACTAGAACACATTAACCAAAACAAAATAATTAATTTAGATTTATTTCAGTCGATTGCCATTCTTAACTTAACATACTCAAAATGGTTAACCTAAATAATTGTTACCCTTTTACATTCAAATTCACTTACAACCATCATTACAACAATGTTGCCATAGATTTAGATTTAATTAAATAAATTAGATAAATGGGTAAAGTTTTTTAATTATCACAAATGCCAAATATATATGCATTAATTACTACTTATTATTATGAATTCATTTATTAATTTACTAGTTGCCTTTGTCTTCTTATATCCTATTTACTACCAAACTTTCTATTTAGTTATAGTTTATCAATATATATATACCTAGGCAAATCAAGTTCTTGTCTTTTCTGTTATTTCAATTAAATCGGGTATGCACAAATAAATTGTTTATTAACTTATTCTTACAAAATTATTTACATGCATTCAGTTACACCTAATTTAATGCATTGATTTTCATTTATAAATTAAAGGTTTTTCCTTTAAAAGCTTTTATTACTAACCATACTCCAACCTCTACAAGACATTGATTTAATTCAATGTACCATCTAATATTATTAATCCATTAAATAAATTCACAACTTACCCTTTGTTTTCCTATATTCTCTTCTTAGCCTAGTATAACCATTTACATCATTTCAATTTATTCGTCATTTTATATCAACCGATAATACTTAGCTTAAATTCCTATGGTTTCATTTCCTTTTCAACATATGCTTCATTATAAATTATAAATCTTTACTTCTTTCTAAAGTTAAATTATCTAATATTATTAAAATGACAAAATTAACTGACGAAAATTTACGGGTTGTTACAATTTTGAACCTAGACAGTGTTTTCACTATAAAACTCTGGGCAAAAACATGCTCCGGATCAAGGTTCGTCAGCATATTTCTATATGCTATATAGGTCGAAATGACCTTAAATTTTGTATGCTTATAGTAGAAAACTTTATGTTTCAAACAAAAAATGGATCACACAATTTGGATAAAGTTTGAGAAAGTTATGATGTCTCAAAGTTTAACCCAATCAGGTGTTTTCATTGTAATACTCTGGGCAAAAACATGCTCTGGATCAAAGTTCGGCAGCATGTTTCTATAAGCTATATAGGTCGAAATGACTTGAAATTTGGTATGCTTATATTAGAAAACTTTAAATTTCAAACACAAAAGAATCACACAATTTCAATAAGGAATGAAAGAGTTATGCTATCTCAAACATGGACACAGGCCATGTTTGCAGCAACTCTGCAAACAATTTCTACAGGCAGAAATATGCTTTTGAGTTGATTTTCTACCACTGTTTTGAACATCCAATTGACAATGTTATTCAACCAACATTTGTAGAAATGAATTTCAACATGCAAGCTACCAAATGCGAGAAATGCAACAATATTTCGTTGCCGGAATCAAAAGATATTAGCATGCAAAGTACCAACCAGAGAAGGTTTTGACACAAACAAAATCGAAAGTAAAAACAAATTGCAAAGCAAAATTTTGGAAATTTTAAGCTTGGCTCAGCTATTTTTTTGAGTTTTTTAACTTACCTTGATGATTTGAGTGCAAATACCAAGATTTAGATGTAAGACAGAAGCTTGGCTTGAGATTACAAGCCTTGAGAACCTGTAGTAAGCAAACATAGGACATGCAAACGATATACAGTAAAAAATTTAGAAAGCTATTTGCTGTAAAAGAGATTTTGATGAAATTGTATGATATGGAGTTATTTACCTTTAATTATCTTGCAAAAAGAATTGAAATTTGGTTGAATTTAATTAAAATTGAGCTTGAATTTTGTAATTTTGAGAAACAATTGTTTACTGACTTGTTTTCTTTCAGGAAGGAGAAGAGAAAGATAAAAATGAAAACGAATGTACAGTTACTCTTTTCTCTTATTCTCATAAGGCAATGTGCTATTGGGCTGATTGACCCAAAAAGAAATAAAAAGAAAAATAAATTAGCTAAGGCTATTAACAACACAAGTTGAGATATGTGCATATATCTTATGCACACAAAGTAAAAATTCATTTTCTCTTAATACACAAGAAAATTGTGAAAACTTATATACAAGCAAAATAAAACACTTTATATGATATAAAAAGATTAATTTATATTTTAAAACATTTTTATTATTAAAACCCCTTTGTTTAACAAAAATGCACTATTTACTCACATAAATGAATAAAACCATGTTATTATCTTCTAAAATTCTACAAAAATACTTTTCTCACTTAGAAAAATATTTTAAACCATTTCCAAAAATAGTTTATAGCCAAATATATTTTAAACTAATTTCCATCTTTTATTTTAATAAAAAACCATTAAAAATAAAATACTTCTCTTAAAAATTATTAAAAGAAGCAAAAGGGCAACAATTAATGTAATTATTGCATTTTCTCCAAAATTAAAATCAATTTCTATTTTCAACGCCTATGTTCCATTTATTATCACTCCAACAAAATAAAATAAAGCTTTGAATTTCATTTTCTCATTTTAAATTCCATAATTCATTGTTTACTCCAAATAAACAATTTAATTTCCTCGATTTTAATTTAAATCATAATATTAAATTATAATTATCATTATAATTCAATATTGACAGGTAATCTCCAAACTAGGGTTGTTACAAACTCCCCATCATAATCAAATTGCGTCCTCAGAATTCTTAGAGAAGAACTTGTGTTCAACTTTCTAATTTCATCACTCAAAAAGAAAAGAAAATAAGCTTGAGATAAAAAGACATTCTCACCATCACTATGCGAAGATAGAAAACCAAGATAGGATCGCTCGATAAACTCTCTGGTTTTCCAAGTGTAGTCATGGGATTAACGTATCATTGAACTTTAACAAGTAGCACTTCCTTGTTTCGAAGGCCTTTCACCTCCGAAGCAAGTACGCCAATAGGTTGCTGCACAATAGATACTGGTGAGATCTCAAGCTCTTGCAAATCGGAAGAATTAATAACAGAATCCGACTCTCGAAGACACTTCCGAAGCTAAAAGATGTGAAACACGTCATGAATGCCAGATAATGAGCTGGAAGTGAAACTCTATAATCCACAGGGCTAATACGTTTAGTAATAGGAAATGGTCCTATAAAGCGAGAAGCTAATTTCCCAATCGTACTAAAATGCATAACCCCGTTCAAAGGAGAAACACGAATAAAGACAAGATCACCAATAGAGAACTCGAGAGGCTTCTTACGGTTATCCACGTAGGATTTCTGGCGGCTCTCTACCTCTTTCATTCTCTGATGAATAAGATAAATCTTCCTAGAAGAATCACGAACATAATCGGGGCCTAGTATAAGCTTCTCCCATGATTCCAACCAATATAAAGGTGATCGACATGGCCTTCCGTATAAGGCTTCAAAAGGAGCCGTACCGATACCGGACTGAAAACTATTGTTGTAGGAGAACTCCACAAAAGGTAGGTGATCCTCCCAACTACCACTGAAATCTAGAATGCAAGCACGGAGAAGATCCTCAAGAATACGATTCAATCGTTCAGTCTGTCTATCAGACTGCGGATGGTATGATGTATTGAAACTAAGCTTTTTTCGCAAAGCTTGCTAAAGACTCTGCCAGAAATGACTCCTGAATAGCGGGTCAGGTCACAAACAATCGAACTAGGAACACCATGAAGTCTCGTGATTTCCTTCATATAAAACTTGGCCAAATGAAAAGCACTCCTATTAGACTTAATAGTAATGAAATGAGCTGATTTGGTAAGGCGATCAACAATAACCCAAATGCTAGAATGGCCCGATCTCGAACGAGGCTGGCCGTCAGTGAAATCCATCGAAATCTGGTCTCATCTCCACAATGGAATCTCTAGATGTAGAAGAAGACCAAAAGGTCGCTGATGTTTCGCTTAGATACATTGACATGTCATGAAATTACTCACATAACTCGCCACATCGTGCTTCATGCCTTCCCAATAATAAAGGCGATGCATATCGACAAATATCTTAATATTGCCAGGATGAATGGTATACATAGAATGATGATAGTCATCGAGAATGTCGTGCCTAAGTGTAGAATCAGAAGGCACAACAACATGGTTCTTCTTGCGAAGACACCCTTGAGAATCAATGCTGAAATCACTCAACTCCACATCACGGGACTCCGACTCACAAATCTGAATAAGGTGCACAAGATCGGGGTCACGCCGCTGAGCATCGGCAATACAATCTAATAAGCTGGGTCGAGCTTCCAAACTGAATAATAGAATAGGCGAATCAGAAGATAAAGCTCGATCATGAATAACACAAAGAGATATGGTCCCAAGAACATCCCACACGGCTAGCATCATAGAAACAACAACCGAATATTTGCGACTGAGCACTTCTGCAACATGATTATCCTTACCAGGGGTATACTAGATATCAAAGTCATAGGAGGCAAGGAACTTGAGCCAACACTGTTGCCTCATGTTGAGCTCCTTCCGTGTGAACAGATACTTCAAGGACCTGTGAATGAAGTGCTCATCAAATAGATAATTGTCGACAAATCTTCAAGGCGATGGCAATGGCGGCTAACTCAAGGTCATGAGTGGTATAACGAACTTCATTCGGATGCAGTTGCCTAGAAGCATAAGCAACAATCCGATCCTTCTGCAAAAGCATGGCACGAGGCCACACCTACTAGCATTAGTGTAGACAACAAGATCTTGATTTCCTTTGGGAACCACTAGAATAGGAGCATTAGTGAGAAGCTCCTTCAACTGCTGAAAAGAAGCATCACACTTGTCGGACCAAATAAATCGAATGCCTTTTCGAGTAAGGCTAGTGAGAGGAAGCATAATATGAGAGAAATCCTTAATGAACCGGCGTCGATAACCCGCTAATCCAAGGAAGCTACAATCTCATGAACTTCTTAGGCCTCTTCCAATTCTGGATGGATTCAATCTTCGAAGGATCAACCGAAATGCCATTGAAAGAAACAACATGGCCTAAGAATTTAACCTTATTGTTCCAGAAATGGCACTTGGAGAATTTAGCTTTAAGATGACGATGACGAAGAGTACTCAAGACAATTCTCAAGTGATTAGCATGCTCGGCTTCAGACTTTGAATAAACAAGGATCTCGTCATTGGACACAAGGACGAACTTATCGAGAGAGTGCCGGAATACTCGATTCATAAGATCAACAAAGAAAGCAGGAGCGTTCGTCAAACTGAATGGCATAACGAGCCACTCGTAAGATCCATATGAGTGCGGAAAGCTATAAGAGGTATGCTATCTTTCACGACTTGGAGTTGATGAAAACCAGTGGCAAGGTCGAGTTGACAGAAGACCTTAGCGTCATTCAATTGATCGAACATATCGTCAATCCTACGCAACGGATACTTATTCTTGATGGTCAATTCGTTAAGCTTGCGATTGTCAATGCAAAGCCTAAGAGTTCCACCAGACTTTTTTACGAAGTCGATCGCGGCACCCTACGGTGAAAAACTAGACTGAATCAACTTCTTGGACTCAAGCTCTAAAAGTTGCTTCTTAAATTCCTCATTTTTCATTGTCGACGTCCTCGTGGGAGGACGACTAAATGGCTGTGCACCTGGAATGAGATCAATGTGGAACTCAATCGCCGCTTGGGTGGCAAACCCAAAACAGGCTCAAATACATCAAAGAAGTCACAAACAATAGGAATAAGAGATATAACATCGTCATCTCGTGAGTCTAGAGAATATAAATCCACTTCGAAATTATCCACAATCTGAAAAACAAGTGATAGCTGAGTAGACGAATCTGGATGTTAAAGATATAAAATTCTCTCAGAAAAAATAATCCTGGCATTGTATCGCACTAGCCAGTCCATACCCAAAATCATAACAAATCCCACATAAGAAATAACGTGTAGATTCAAACAAAAAGAAAAGACACATAAAGCAATCTTAACATCATCACAAAGCATGCTAAGGGTTACGGATTCCCCATTAAGGATTCAGAATCCTTAATGAAGTAACCAAACAAGAAATATCCAAAGACAAATCATCGATGAACTTCTTCGATATGAATGAATGCGACACACTCATATCAAAGAGGACTCGAATAGAACGATCACGAAATAATAATGAACCTTCAAGAATAGAAGGAGAAGTACCTCTGCACTGAGAAGAACCTCCAGAAGCACCCACTAGATTTGGCTTGCCAAACAAGGAATTCTGAGCAATAGGATAAGTGGTACCTCAATGACCCTACTTCTTGAAATAGCGGAAAATAATAGGCTTAGGGCAGTCGCAGATCATATGGTCAGAAGAACCATAATTGAAACACCCCTTCAGAGTAGGAGGTGCTCCACTAGGCTTAGAATTAGGACTAAATCCAATGGGCTTCTTCTTCTTGGAAGGGAAAAAATTCCGTTTATGAAATGAGAACTTCTTCTCATTTGGGTTCTAACAAACCTTAACCTCATCACCACTCTTGCACTCCTTCTCAATGGCTTTGAGATAAAGCATCGAGTCAACTAACTCCTCAAAAGAAAGCTTGAGCCGGAACATTAAAGACTTCTTGAGGTACTTCTTAAGACCAAATACAAACTTCAGGTTCTTCTTATAAGAAGTGCTAATGTATTCAAGACCATACTTAGATAAGGCCTCGAATGATGAAACATAATCAGAGATGGAGGATTTCCTTTGCTTCAACTCAAGGAAGCGACGGGCTAATAATGCTTTCTCTGATTCGAGAACGAACTTAAGCTCGAATCGTTCCCTAAACTATGTCAAAGAAAGAGTAGACTCATCAAGCTCAGCTATGAGAAGCTCGTACCTATCAAGGGCACGCTCTTGCAACATGGTAGATGCTATGAGAACTCTGTCATGGTAAGAAAGATACATGCGAGAGAAGATGCGATCACACGTATGAATCCAAGCTCGAACCTCTAGAACGGACTCGGAGCCTTTGAATGGCTTTCCTCCGAGATGAGAGAAATCATTGCACAAGCATGTAAAGACAGACTTGCGTGGAGGAGATGCTCGAGTAGGAGCTAAAGGCCGAGTGCTTATAAATGTGACGACCCGGAAATTTTAACGAATTAAATTGGAATAATTAATTGATTTTAAAATATTTAAAAGTTAATTTTAACTTGAATTCCAGGTATCAATATTTACATGATAATTAAATCATTGAATTATATAGTTTAAACATTGAATTTAATAATTGAAATTGGGTAAATTGTTGAATCTGAGATTCTAAGCCTGTTTAAAATAATTTGAAGGCTTATAAAATTTATAACGATGATACTGAAGATAATAGGATAATCGAAATTTTATTTAAAAGTAATTTGTTCAATTTTAATAATATATCGTTTAAATTGGAATTTAAAAATAGCCTTCCGAGGCACAGTCTCGGAATTCGACGAAACCAGTTCCATTGGATCCGTAATAGTTAGTTATTTTCGGAATTCAATTTTCGTAGCAATCGGAGTTGTCGTTTGACCCTGGCAGCTCGAAACGCTTAGATTTATTTTAATCGATTTAATTTAAAATAGATCGTTTACTTCCGTAACTCGTGCATACGATCGAATTATGTTCCGAAACACGTTCCATTGAGTTCGGAATATGGGTAAAACCTTATAAACTCCTGTCGGCATGTCTGATTCGGGGTCCGGAATTTCACTTTATGCTTAGCGAGACGTTTTGTAAGTTTTATTATTTAATAAAAATTTGAAGTACAATTGTCAGGGATATTTTTCCCAACGCGTGCTCAGGAAGCCTCCTTTAGGATATATGCCTTCATTCTTTCAGATTAATGAGGTCGAAAATCAAACAGTATCAATCAAAAAAAAGGAATGGTAGCCGAGCCGTGTTTTTTTCAAATTGATTCATCTCGTTCCAAATCGCGATTTCCATCCTAAATCTTCTGACCAAATCGAAGGGACGATGCAAGCTTGAGCTCGCGAGAGTTGCGACGTGTTCATGAAGTAGTGAATTGAGTTTCTCTTCGGGTTTCGTAATTTAGGGACCTCGACTAAATCGATGGAATTTGGGGCTGCAGTGAGGCGAAGCGGCGACTGCAAGTGGGGACGGTCGCGCCCGTGTGTCTGCTCGTGCGCAAAGGGCGGTCGCGACGGATTTTGGGTCGGCAACACAAGCAGAGGGGCGTGCTAGTAGCTACAACGACCTATCTGACAGCTAGCCGAGCTCGAGCGTATGATTGGGATTGAGGCAGTGTTTGGTTAGGGTTTCGATCACGTCTAGAAGGGGGTGCGGCAGCAACGGCATGTGGAGGTGAGATTGAACCCTTATTTTATCTATGAATATTAGTTTCTGAGTTAAATAATTATTTCGGTTTGTAATTAGTTTGAGTTCGGTAGCAAGTAAAAAAAAATTGATTTTTCCAAATTGTTCGAATATTCATAAAATTATTTAATCTTTATTTAAGTTCAAAAATCATGAAGAACAAGCTAGTTTGGGATGGATTGCAAACAACAAAAAAATTAAGTAAATCTCACTCTGTGGATTTCTATTTAAATTTAAATGGTTAAATTTAAATAATTGGTTGGATGAATAACTTGATTGGATGTGCTATTGAAGATGATGTTTTGTTTTGATTTGATTTCGAGTTAATTGTGGTTGACTCGAAGGGTTCGGGTTTTTAAATTTGTTTAGATTTAATGTTATAAATAAGAGAACATTTTCATTCTAATGTTGTTAAGGGCTTAATGAATTTTGGTTCATTAAATTTGAAGTGTAATTAAAATAAATAAATAAATAATTAGTTCAATTAATTAATAATTTGGGTTAATTAATTTAGTAAATTAGGATTTAGAATTAATTAATTATGGTTTAACTTAATTAATGAAGTTTAATTAATTCAAAATAGTCATTGGATGGTTTGATGAATAATTACTTAATTAAATTAAAATAAAATACAATTACTTTGTGTAATTAATTAAGAGATTAATTAAGACGATTAATTAAGAGGAAATTTATTTATTTATTTAAAGGAGTAAATAAATAGATAGTTAATTCAAAGGTTGAGATAAATCAAGAAAGGTTAATATTTGTGGTGTAATTAATGATTAATTGTTGAATGAAATTAATTTAGATCAGGATAAATTAAATTATAATTGGAAATCATTAATTTATATAATCAATGACGTAATTAAAGATTGACTAATTAAGATTGATGAATCAATAATGAGTGACTTATGTGAAGTTAATATAAGTAATTAAAGATTAATATAACTAAAATAGTTAAATTGTTCATGAAGTAATTAAGATTACTTATCGTTTGGTTAAGGATAAGAAATATGGTGAAGTTACCTAAAGATAGTTGTTTAAATGAAATTGAAGGATCATTAATCCAGGTTGATTAATGCTAATGAATGTTGAAGGGATAATTGAATTACTAGATTTGAAGTTAATTAATTATCAAGTAAAGAAAACTAAGTGATTAAGGATTGAAATTCAATTAGAATCAATTGAATTAATTTGGAAGGGACCAAATTCGATTATGAATGATTGAATGGTATTGGATGATTTGAATGGGTTAATATTTATGGTATGAAATGGTGTGTATTTCGTTTGAACAACTTGGGTTAAGATAGCATGGGTTTCAAAGAGACTGGGTCGGGTATTAGGAAATATTCGAAACCTCTTCGGATTTTTTTATAAATTGATTTGTGAAACCTATAGGCAGGAATAGAATGATTTAAGTGAATTGAATTATTTTATCTAAGTTTGATACTTAGAAATTCATATGTGAAATAAGGGTTGTCTATAGCAAGTTGTGTATTGGATAAACTGATATAGGTTATCCAGGGTTTCATTTAAGTTATATGATGTACTATTCCATGTTTGTTGGGTTTACTCACACTGGTTTCCAGCCTGACCCAGGTTTTACTTTGGTGTAATGCTCGGGTCAGACCGAGTACTACGGATTTTCAGGTAGGTACGTTCTGGAGCTCAGGAGGCAAGCAGGATGGCAATATCGCTTAGAATATTCCGCTGTAATTATATTATTGTAATTCTGTGATAAATTGATTGTATATGACCAACATTTGAATATATGTGAAACTCTGATGTATTGAAATGTAGTCAACAGATATAGTATTCTTTTGTAAGCTATTATTATTTATTATTATATTTTATCCGCTGCGATTGTGAGATGTTTGGTGTTTCTGTTCTTCTTCTTCTATCTCTTTCTTCTTTTTCATAACTATCTGGAATTTTCGGCTTCGAAAATTTCGGGTCGTTACATTTGGTATCAGAGCTAAAAGGTTAAGTGAGAACCTTGGCTCTAATGAGGATTACTCATTTAGTAGAGTCTGTAGTACTCTAGAATGAGTTGAGAATATATATATATATATATATATATATATATATAAATATATATATATATAATAGCGTACTTGTTATTTTCTTATAAAAAGATTTTAAATGATTTTATATAAATATATTTTGATATATAAAGCAATATTCCCTTCTAATAAATATTAAAGCGATTGGTTGCTAAATTTATCGAAATGAAAACTAAGAAGTAATATAATACAACCAAACTGAAGTCTTGAATTGGAATTAAATTAAGTAGAAATAGAAATACAACTAAATTAAAATTTAAGTGATTGAAAATGAAATTCTAAATCTGATCCTAGAATTTGAAAATTTTGTTTCAAAGTAATGAAGAATAATAAATTAGTATTATTTGGGTAACTGGGACTTGATGCAAACAATGGGTTGTTTGGAAATTAATTTGAATTTAAAACCAAGGGTGGTTTAAAATTTTAAAATATGGCTGGGAGGGCCAAGAAAATAAATATGTATGGATATACATGATATCAAAGATAATTTGAAATAATGAAGTGAACTCTAAGAGGTCGAGTTTTAATTTTTTTTCCTGAAGTGTGATGTAAAAACCCAAAGTGATATAAGTTTTGAACTTATAAGAGGGAAAGAATTTTGAAGTTGAAGCGGAAATTCACATTGAGTAAGGTTAATTGGATTGAGTAAATTGGAATTTAACTTTGGGAAAGTTAAATAAGTGTTAAAAAAAGCAACCTGAATTGAAAATTTCAAGGTGAAATTGGAATTTAACTTGGAAAGTTAAATGGTTGATTTGGATAGGGAATTTATGTGATCTCAAAACGGTTTGAGATTTAAAAATTGAAAATGGATGGACATTTTAAGATAAATTGAATGATATCATCCTATTTTTAATGAAAATCTTTAAATTGAGAATGGTATTGTATAAATAAAATAAATTTGAATAATTGAAGTGTAAAATAAACTTGTTTAAGAACTGGCTTCAAACTGGAAGATAAAATTTAATAATAAATTAAAATTTTAAAATGAAATTGTATTGAACCATGAAATACATAAGTTAAGATAATTTAAAATGGAATTTTGAGAGAACTCAGAAATTAAATTGATTAAACACTTTAAATAAAAATTAATTTGGTTTAAAGAGTTAAATCAACCTCTGAGAATTTAACTCGAATTTATATAATTCGAGGTAGTTTAAATTCAAGATTGAAATTGAATTAATTCAAAATTTAATTTGGTTTGAAGTAATTAGATTGGATGATTGAAGATGTATAAGTTTAAAATTTTAAATGGAAAATTGGATTGGATTAAATTGAAGTGATTTGGATTTTGAAATTAAATTGATAATAGTTCAAATTGATTGGAATAATATGAAATTATAATTAAAATTGAACAGGATTAAAATCAACTAGAATTTGATTTTAATTGGGGAAGGAATCAAGATTGATTCAACTTGAATTGGGGATTAATCAAGTCCAATGGAATTTGGAGTTATTTGAATTGGAATTGGGTCAATTTAAATGGAGATTTAAGTTGAATTGTTGGGAAAGTGAACAGTTGACTCTTGACTATTTTCAACATGAATTGTTTTAATATAAACTTATTTTTCTAAGCTATTAAATATATATACACAACTTTTCTTTCTTACAGCCAAATTACTTTATATTTGGTTTACAATTATTTTTGGAGCTGCTTAACCATTTTTCAACGGTTTTCTAAACTAATTACTATTTTTCAACTATTTCACAAACTAATTTCTATTTTACAACTATTTGGCAATTATTTAAAAATTTCTGAAACTATTTAACTATTTTCAACTATTCTATAATTAGTTAACTATTTTATAGCTATTTTGCAAATTAATAATTATTATTTTTCAACTACTTATCTATTTTCAAAATTTCCAAGCTATTTTCTAAATATAAACTGGTCGGAGTTCAAACTTTTATGGATTTAATACCCAAACGAGATAAGAATTGAGGTGATAATTCCAAATGGGGATTAAGGCAATTGTAAATAAGTGAATGTAAATTTACGGAAGTGTGAATAGAAAGGAAATTGGTATTGGAAAGAGTAGTCAAATTTGAATATTTGATTTTGAATAAATGAAGCTATATATCTTTGTTATATGAGATAAAACTCCCCTTGATAAATCTATAGCCTGAGGAAAATATTTTTGAAAGTGTTTAAAGTATAAAAGGGTTTTATACAAGTTTGAAATGATCCAAAGTTTTAAAAATTATATATATCTGTATATATATAAAGGATCTTATGAGTATTTTGGAAAAGGTTTTGAGAACCTTTGGATTTGGAAAGGCTTTTGATTTTTGGGTAAAATCAATATGAGAATTTGGAAAGCCTAGTTTGAGAATTATCGATTTTGGAATAATCGATTTTGCATAAATGAACTTTGTATGAGATCATACTAGGTGTATGATTTGAAGATATTATATGTGTATAGTATAGAATATTTTGATGATGGATCTGGGGAAAAAGGCGCTCCCTTGAAATGAACTTCTCAGGAGTGCCACCGGGTGGTGCTGCCTTGAGTCCCAAGGGGGGGTTCTAAAGTTGATCCTGTGAGGAGTCCGGACAAAACTAGTTCCTGAGGATTTTTGGGTAGCGGAAGTCGAGGGCGCTGATGCCTACAGGGGCATTTGGGTTATGCTGTGACGACAGTGTAACTCGATGTCGCTGCGATAAACTGTGGGGACCATAGCGAAATGGTGTGGAGGATGAGTGCCAACAGTCTACACTTGATTTTGACGGGAAGGCAACGCAACATCGGTAGACTGCGATCTATGGTCAAGTGGAGTGGAGAAGTTTCATTTTGGCAGTGAAATTCGATGGCGCTGATGCCTACAGTTATATGGGTTTTTGCTGTGATAGCTACGTAACCCCAGTTGTAGCTACGATCTGTCGTGGGTTCCATGGTGTAATCGAGGGGCTTGGAGGCCTACAGTTATCTATGGATTTTGTCGGGATGATAACGTAACCATCGAGTTAACTGCGACCATGGATGGGGGTGATGATTTCCAAAGCATCCTCTAAAGATATTTCCTCCATTTTCAAAAACTGTTTTCTATATTTACAATAAAATTATTTTCCAAGTATTTTCACTAGGTGTTGAAAACGGGTTTACCAAGTACTTATAGATTTTCAGTCCTATGCCTGATCAACGTATGACTGAATTTCTGTGAGAACAAGGATGGACTTGTTGAGACATCGAGTTATAAGAAGTATTTTGTAAAGAGCTATTTTATTAAGTATGATGTGAATTTAAAAGCATTTCTAAAATTTTTAAATAAAGATGTTGGAATTTTGGAAAATAAAGGAAATCCGAACTGGAATTTTAGTGAAGTGAATTTGTAATTAAAATCGAACATTGATTTAGAAGTTGAAAGTAAGCTAATTGACTAAATAATTATTTGGTTGAGTATATTAATAAAATTTAACTTGGTTAAACGGATGGATTGTAGGTTGATAATGGGTTTGAGGATGAATTCGAATTTTATATAGAATCCAACTTAGATTTAATAATGGATTAAATAAGAAGAAATGTTGTAAAATAAAAATAAATAGGGTTGGGTTGAAAATGTGATGGATTGAATTACAAATAAAATTCAAGTGTGATATGGATAATATTTAATGAAATTTGCAAGTAAATTAGATATAAGAGAAGTGATTATAATAGAAATGGTTTAAGTTGCAAAACAAAACCCAAGTGAATAGAAATAAATTGAAAATGGCCTTGTAATTAATAAAATAAGTTTGAAAATGAATTAAGTAAGTAAATGAAAATTTTAAAATGAGTTAATTGAATTAAATAATAATTGGATGAAGTCTGATTGAAAAAAAAACTAAATCAAGTTGTGATTGGAATTGGATTATCAGACTGAACTTAAGTTCAGTGGCATATTAATTTGAAGTGTAAATGAGTTAAGTTTGTGCTTGAATATTATTTTGATAAATTGAGAAGGTGAATTTGAAATTAAAATTTAAAATGGATGGGCTAACTAAATTTAACGGAAGTTGATTAAATGAGAATCAAATAGAAGTAAACTTAAGTTTGATGTTGGAATAAAATTAAAGTAAATTAACTTAAGTTTAAAATTTATGGAAGCCTGGCTTCGAGTAAGGGTGAAAACCTATTAAATAAAGCTGGGATTGAATTAATTTGGGAATGGCTAGTAGAATACAAGAATGAATATGTCGAGCTAAATAAATGGTGGTGAATAAATTAGAAATGAAATGAAAGGCATATGTATGATAGTGTAAAAATTTGAAATGGAATTACATACAGAATGAGTTGAAATTAATTTAAAATTAGTTATAAACTCAAATTATATACTCTATCAAGCGAATATCGTCAAAATTGCATATAAATAATTATCGTTTGGCGTGATCAAAAATAATTAAAATTCTTTGAGTTGATAGAGATTAAATAAAATTTATTTTTGTACCATTTGAAGTGAATATGAACTTGTTTGAATTAAAACTTAATTGAATGTAAGCAATTAAGTTGTAAACCATTAAAATTGAATGAAATGGTAAATAGATTGGTTGAAAGAAATTGAATTAGTGTTGAAAACATATAAATTGCTTGTGAAAATTATTTTGAATGCATTTCTTTTAGAATTGAAGTGTTACAGTTGCTTAACTAAGAGAAATGTTATAAACTTCGTATATATAGTGCTTATATGTTTAAATTGAGTAAGTACAGGTACCTGAAGGCCGTTTGGCTGGTTTGGATTGCGCTAGTTGCTTAAATTAATAAGCTGATTGCTTAAAATGCTAAATAAGGTACGTCTACGCAATAAAATAGGAAATATGAACTGTTTTTGCTTTATTCGACCGTGTGGGTCGATGTATATATATTTATATCTCTTGTCAAATTGCAAAAGCTCCTCCGTACAAAGGAGACTCTGCCTAAATTTTCCGAAAATTTTGGGAGTTAGAAAATTTTTGAAAATTTTGGGAAAATTTTGTTAACGACAAACAATTCCAAATTGGAAATTAAAATAAATTAGTAGATGAAACTACTATGAATCAGTTATAAATGAAAGTTAAAATTCAATGCTCAAATTAAAGATGAATTGAATTCATAAGGAAAGGGAAAGACTAATTTGAAATAGGTATGAAACATATGTGACGAAATATATAAAATGATTAAAAAGGTTACAATAGGATATTATTGCTTGGTAAGATATGCAGGTATTAAAGGGAAAAGGAATTGGATTTGATTCCAAAAGATAAATTTGCATTGCCCGACAAAAAGGTATGTATTTTAATTTCTGTATGAATTGGATTGGGTTTTTGATCTAGCCACTTGGCTTTCTGTTTTCTTTTTGGAATTTGGGAGCCCGTAGAGGCCTTTTGTAGTAGTACCGAGCTAGCCGCGCAAAGGAGACGCTCGCAAAAAATTTCGGGAATTTAGAGAGTTAGAAAATTTTTGAGAAAATTTTGATAATTTCAAATTTGGTTTTAAATTGAAATTTAAATGATTGAGAAAAGGGTATTTTTTGAAACTATAGAAGGTTTTGGGAAGTGAGTTGAGGCGATAATGGGTCTTTAATAAAGGATAGTTGGTAGGATTTCGAATAGAGAGTTTTGAAAAGGGGTAAACGGGTATTGGGCCATTCTCCCTAACTAGTAATTTCGGGGACGAAATTCTTTTAAGGGGGAGGAATGTGACGACCCGGAAATTTTAAAAAATTAAATTTGAATAATTAATTGATTTTAAAATATTTAAAAGTTAATTTTAACTTGAATTCCAGGTATCAATATTTACATTATAATTAAATCATTGAATTAATAGTTTAAACATTGAATTTAATAATTGAAATTGGGTAAATTGTTGAATATGATATTCTAAGCCTGTTCAAAATAATTTGAAGGCTTATAAAATTTATAACGATGATACTGAAGATAATAGGATAATCGAAATTTTAATTAAAAGTAATTTGTTCAATTTTAATAATATATCGTTTAAATTGGAATTTAAAAATAGCCTTCCGAGGCATAGTCTCGAAATTCGACGAAACCAGTTCCATTTGATCCGTAATAGTTAGTTATTATCGGATTTCAATTTTCGTAGCAATCGGAGTTGTCGTTTGACCCTAGCAGCTCGAAACGCTTAGATTTATTTTAATCGATTTAATTTAAAATTGATCGTTTACTTCCGTAACTCGTGCATACTATCGAATTAGGTTCCGAAATACGTTCCATTGAGTTCGGAATATGGGTAGAACCTTATAAACTCCTGTCGACATGTCTGATTCGGGGTCTGGAATTTTTGCGTTATGCTTAGCGAGACGTTTTGTAAGTTTTATTATTTAATAAAAATTTAAAGTACAATTGTCAGGGATATTTTTCCCAACGCGTACTCGGGAAGCATCCTTTAGGATATATGCCTTCATTCTTTCAGACTAATGAGGCCGAAAATCAAACAGTATCAATCAAAAAAAAATAGGAATGGTAGCCGAGCCGCATTTTTCAAATTGATTCATCTCGTTCCAAATCACGATTTCCATCCTAAATCTTCTGACTAAATCGAAGGGACGATGCAAGCTTGAGCTCGCGAGAGTTGCGACGTGTTCATGAAGTGGTGAATTGAGTTTCTCTTCGGGTTTCGCGATTTAGGGACCTCGACTATATCGATGGAATTTGGGGCTGGAGTGAGGCGAAGCGGCGACTGCAAGAGGGGACGGTCACGTCTAGAAGGGGTGCGGCAGCAACGGCATGTAGAGGTGAGATTGAACCCTTATTTTATCTATGAATATTAGTTTCTGAGTTAAATAATTATTTCGGTTTGTAATTAGTTTGAGTTCGGTAGCAAGTAAAAAAAAATTCTATTTGTCCAAATTGTTCGAATATTCATAAAATTATTTAATCTTTATTCAAATTCAAAAATCATGAAGAACAAGCTAGTTTGGGATGGATTGCAAACAACAAAATAATTGAGCAAATCTCACTCTGTGGATTTCTATTTAAATTTAAATGGTTAAATTTAAATGATTGGTTGGATGAATAACTCGATTGGATGTGCTATTGAAGATGATGTGATTTTGTTTTGATTTGATTTCGAGTTAATTGTGGTTGACTCGAAGGGTTCAGGTTTTTTAATTTGTTTAGATTCAATGTGATAAATAAGAGAACGTTTTCATTCTAATGTTGTTAAGGGCTTAATCAATTCTGGTTCATTAAATTTGAAGTGTAATTCAAATAAATAAATAATTCATTAGTTCAATTAATTAATAATTTGGGTTAATTAATTTAGTAAATTAGGATTTAGAATTAATTAATTATGGTTTAAGTTAATTGATGAAGTTTAATTAATTTAGAATAGTCATTGGATGGTTTGATGAATAATTACTTAATTAAATTAAAATAAAATACAATTACTTTGTGTAATTAATTAAGAGATTAATTAAGACGATTAATTAAGAGGAAATTTATTTATTTATTTAAAGGAGTAAATAAATAGATAGTTAATTTGAAGGTTGAGATAAATCAAGAATGATTAATATTTGAAGTGTAATTAATGATTAATTGTTGAATGAAATTAATTTAGATCAGGATAAATTAAATTATAATTGGAAATCACTAATTTATATAATCAATGACGTAATTAAAGATTGACTAATTAAGATTGATGAATCAATAATGAGTGACTAATGTGAAGTTAATATAAGTAATTAAAGATTAATATAACTAAAATAGTTAAATTGTTCATGAAGTAATTAAGATTACTTATCGTTTGGTTAAGGATAAGAAATATGGTGAAGTTACCTAAAGATAGTTGTTTAAATGAAATTGAAGGATCATTAATCCAGGTTGATTAATGCTGATGAATGTTGAAGGGATAATTGAATTATTAGATTTGAAATTAATTAATTATCAAGTAAAGAAAACTAAGTGATTGAGGATTGAAATTCAATTAGAATCAATTGAATTAATTTGGAAGGGATCAAATTTGATTATGAATGATTGAATAGTATTAGATGATTTAAATGGGTTAATATTTATGGTATGAAATGGTGTGTAATTCATTTGAATAACTTGGGTTAAGATAGCATGGGTTTCAAAGAGACTGGGTCGGGTATTAGGAAATATTCGAAACCCCTTCGGATTTTTTTATAAATTGATTTGTGAAACCTATAGGCAGGAATGGAATGATTTAAGTGAATTGAATTATTTTATCTAAGTTTGATACTTAGAAATTCATATGTGAAATAAGGGTTGTCTATAGCAAGTTGTGTATTGGATAAACTGATATAGGTTATCCCGAGTTTCATTTAAGTTATATGCTGTGGTATTCCGTGTTTGTTGGGTTTACTCACGCTGGTTTCCAGCTTAACCCGGGTGTTACTTTGGTGTAATGCTCGGGTCAGACCGAGTATTACAGATTTTCAGGTAGGTACGTTCTGGAACTCAAGAGGCAAGTAGGATGGCAATATCGCTTAGAATATTCTGCTGCAATTATATTATTGTAATTCTGTGATAAATTGATTGTATATGACCAGCATTTGAATATATGTGAAACTCTGATGTATTGAAATGTAATCAACATATATAGTATTCTTTTGTAAGCTATTATTATTTATTATTATATTTTATCCGCTGCGATTGTGAGATGTTTGGTGTTTCTGTTCTTCTTCTTCTATCTCTTTCTTCTTTTTCATAACTATCTGGTATTTTCGGCTTCGAAAATTTCGGGTCGTTACAATAAATAACTCCATAAATTGATTGGCAGACATATATACGTCGTCCGGATGCGAGCCGCTGGATTGCCCAGCATCCGAGCGTCGTCCTCTGCCTCTTTCAGCCATTAGCTGAAAGTTAAGATAAGATAAAGATCATTCACAGGGTAGATATCATTAGTTCGATAAGGAATAATACGGAATTAAAATGCATTCCTAAACGTATTCCCAAACTTCTATATACCCCAAAGGACATGAAACGAACAAAGGCATGATGATTCAGGGAATCGTAACACTTGTATTACTCTTAAATGTACCATAATATATGCTTCTGTTCTACATTTATCATATTTTGTTCTAAACTCAGCTTTGATACCAAGCTATGATGCCTCCTCCCCAAGACCCACATTAACAAAGAATATTCTTAGATAATACTGTCTGCAAATGTAGAGAATAGGGCTGGATAGGAGCAACCATCTATAGCCTGGTCATAAATATCTATTGAATACATCGAAAAATGCCATATTTTTTGTATTTCAAGTTGATCGACATATCCAATAAATACTTAATACAAAGCCATATATGGCTATAGGATCTATCAGAACAAAATACAACAACTTGAATGTAAAACATATAATAAAACAATAGATCATCACATATATATATATATATATATACACACACACACACATGTACACTTAGATCATAGAGTATACGAAATGATACATCATATATGTGGTATGACGACCACAATACAAACACGAGTAAAAAGAATACACATATTAGAGTAGCAACAAAAATGACTATACAAAAGCTACAACAAAAGGACCTAGCAGAAAAATCCATGTGGAAGTAGAATAGGCTAAATCCAAATGTACCTAACCTAAAACATGTCGGTCTTGCCCGAGTATAAAATACACTGGTCAGTCTAGCTAAATAGACCGGTTAACAAGCATAAGCGATAGTATGAGCATAAGGATAGTTTAATAAAATACTCAAGAGAGAAGGGTCAATTAAAATGTATGATTACATCAAGTGATAATACGGTATCCCTAAACAAACATATAATCCCAAAAGAGATAGAATAACGCATAAAACGCTAAAAGTAGCGAGCTTCGTATCATCGGCATTCATAAAACATCAAATATGGTTTTTAGGGGAATACCTAAATCCGTCATCTTGGCAAACCTAACATGCATAAAGAGATCCTATCTCAAATATGCCATAAGGCAAATATATCTCCAAAAGAGGAGATTAAAATCTCAAGTAAACGCCGAAAGGCAAATCTCATATAACGCCAGTGTAGGCAATTCAAATCTCTAAAGTAGAACTTCCAAGGGTTCAAATTCCTGAAAGGTAATCGCCACAAATATACAGCGAAAGTTAAAAAGGGCAAATTCTAAAAAAGGGAGATACACTACAGATTTCACAAGCATCACTGAAATCATCTCAAGGATATAGCACGTGCTTTTAGCCGAAGCCCGCCAAGTACTCTTCTCCCAAAATAAGGCGCCACATCTCTTAGACAAACGTCCCAAAGGACAAATGACCCAAAGGTCTAGTACTGGAAAATACGTCTCTTAGACAAATGTGTCACAAACTCTCGGATAGGAACCCAAACAGTGTTATCCCATACCACATGTTTGCACTAAACGGGTTACTAACGCTAGTAAATTTCACACTCAAAGCAATAAAAGTTTACCTCATCTCATCGGTAAACTCGACCCGACGGTCAAACAGACAAGTCGAGAATTAACCGATAAAATAAACGCACGTGTCTCATATCACGTGTTTTACCAAACCGTTTAATTCTCTTTCTCATTCACACGAGTAGTGCAAAAACGTATATTTTTATATAAAATAATATATTTGAGAAAACAAGCTTTTAAAATCATTTTCCGAAACCAATTTGAAGAAGATACTTGAAAATTCCCTTATTATAGAGGATAAATAGATTTTATAGCTTAAATAATTTAAAATTATTACTTAATAATTATTTTAAATGCCAATTTATTTTAAAAATTATTTCAAAATTGTTTGGAGAAATCTGTGCTCGAAATCAAAGAAATCACTCAAAACTGCTATTTAAATTCAATTCAAATTCAATTCAAATTTGAATTTCAAATTCATTAAAACTTGGCTAGCCTATTGATAGGCATCATAGCCCTCAAAACAATTCAGAAATATCACAAAACAAGAAGTAAAAGTCAAAAGTTGGATAGAAAACGAACATAAAAACGCTTAAGCAAAATAATACCTCGGTCTGAAATCTTCTATGAGTTCAAATTTCAGACATAGAACAGGTGGCCAAACGACCTTTGATTGACCTATATATAGGTGTGCACAATATAGAAAACTTAAGCTTTTAAACTAAAATAGAATCAATGAACTCCGACTAGAAATGGAAAAATTACACTGTCTCTAACATGGACTTGGGCCATGTTTGCAATAGTTCAAAAACCAAAAATGCACGCCTGAAAACCATCTTCACTTCAACTTTTAGGCATGAAGTAGAGGACAAATTATCTCCGATTGTGCTAAAAATTGGCATGCATATAATAGAATACATCACCATTCAAACAAAAAAATAATCATGTAATTTGGATATAGTATGAGAAAGTTATGATGTCTCAAAGTTGAACCCAGGCAGTGTTTTCACTGTAAAACTCGAGGCAAAAACATGCTCCAAATCAAAGTTCGGCAGCATATTTCTACAAGCTATATTGGTCGAAATGGCATAAAATTTGGTAAGCTTATAGTAGAAAACTTTATCTTTCAAAAAAAATATTAATCACGCAATTTGAATAAAGTATGATAAAATTATGATGTCTCAAAGTTGAATCCGGGCAGTGGTTTCACTGTAATACTGGGCAAAAACATGCTCCGGATCAAAGTTCGACAGCATATTTATATAAGCTATATAGGTTGAAATGACCTAAAATTTGGTATGATTATAGTAGAAAACTTTATCTTTCAAAAAAAAGAATCATGCAATATCAATAAGGAATTAAAGAGTTATGCTATCTCATACATGGACTCAGGCCATGTTTGCAGCAACTCAGCAAACAATTTCTACAGGCAAAAATCTACTTTCGAGTTGATTTTCTACCACTGTTTTGAACATACAAATAGCAATATTTTCAACCAAAATTTGCAAAAATGAAATTCAACATGCAAGATACCAAATGCAAGAAATCTGGCTGCATTTCGTTGCCAGAATCAAAAAATATTAGCATGCAATGTACCAACCAAAGAAGGTTTTCACACAAACAAAATTAAAAGTAAAAACAAATTACAAAGCAAATTTTTGGCGATTTTGAGCTTGGCTCGGATATTTTTTGTGATTTTTGTAACTCATCTTGCGGATTTGGATGCAAATACCTGGATTTATATGCAAGACAGAAGCTTGGCTTGAGATTAAAAGCCTTGAGAACCTGTAGAAAGAAAACATAGGACATGCAAACAATACACTGTAAAAATTGTAGAAAGCTATTTACTGTAAAAGAGATTTGTGATGAAATTTTATGGTTTGAATTGTTTACCTTTGATTTATCTTTATCTTGCAAAACGACCTGAAATTTGGTTGAATTTAATTGAAGATTGAGCTTGAATTTTTGTAATTTGAGATACTATGGTTTACTGACTTGTCTATTTTAGGAAGAAGAAGAGGTAGATAAACATGAAAAAGAATGTACAGTTCCTCTTTTTTCATATTCTCACCAGGCTATATGCTATTGGGCTAATGGACCTAAAAAGAAATAAAAAGAAAAATAAATTAGCTACGGCTTTTAACAACACAAGTTAAGATATGTGCGTATATCTCATGCACACGAAGTAAAAATTCATTTTCTCTCAAATCTTACATAAGAAAAATGTGAAAACTTGTATACAAGAAAAATAAAACACTTTCTATCATTAAAAATTTAAATTTATATTTTAAAACATTTTTATTTTAAAACCCCTTTTTTTAGCAAAAATGCACTATTTACTCACATAAATGAATAAACCATGTTTTTATCTTCTAAACTTCTACAAAAATACTTTATCACTTAGAAAAATATTCTAAACCATTTCCAAACATAATTTATAGCCAAAACATATTTTTAAACTAATTTCCATCTTTTATTTTAATAAACAACCTATAAAAATAAAATATTTCTCTTAAAAATTATTAAAAGAAGCAAAAGGGCAACAATTAATGTAATTATTGCATTTGCAAAATTAAAATCATTTTCTATTTTTAAAGCCCATATTCCATTTATTATCACTCCAACAAAATAAAATGAAGCTTGGAATTTTATTTTCTCATTTTAAATTCCAAAATTCATTGTTTATTCCAAATAAACAATTTAATTTCCCCGATTTTAATTTAGATCACAATATTAAATTGTAATTATCATTATAATTCATTTTTGTTAGGTACTCTCCAAACCAGGGTTTTTACAATAATAGTATGAAAATTATCATTGTCTACACCAATCCAACTTTGATAAGGAGTGGATATGGACAACTACCTAGATAATACGAGGTAAAAGCTAAGGCTATAAATATAATGGTTATGAATGTCTATAAAGTAGGAGAAAGTAATCCCCATTAAACGTAAGTAATATTGGTATGAAACTGAGGAACATTAGTACGAATCTAAGAATATTTTACTAGACATGCATAAAAGCCATAATGAAAAGCCACAAAGGAACGAGGAATGGTAACAAAGTACAATTCTCTGAGTTCTATGAAACACTCGCATGAAAGATTAAAGATAAGTACTAAATACTAAAATTTGAAAATACTATCAAGATATTTTGATTAAAAGAAGATAGTAATATAAATAGGGAAGAGGGTAATAAGATGGCAGACATACATAAAGGACGTCAGTTGACTTAAGATTAAAGAAAGAAAGATAGATAGTAGAAAAGTTATTCCACCAAGCAAATGTTCTAAATGTGCAGAGTTTATATTTCTTACACACTGCATTGTGGAAATGCATAGTTTATCCTATAATTGGTTGTAACAAATGAAGTAATGGGTGGACCTTATTTGTTAGAAGCTAAAAAGGTAAGTTAAGACATGTGAATTATAGTAGACTGGCATACAAAAATATCCATTTTATTTTAGTAAGAAGTGATAGGGTCGCAACATCTTTAATATTAGTTGATGTTGAAGTGCAGCTTCCAACAATTGTTTCTTTTAGGTTATTTAGGTGGTAATCATTAATTCACTTTTTGAGTATCGAAAATGCATATGATGTGGTAAGAGATTTATTCCTATTTTTTCACTGTATTAATTTTCTAGATAAGCTTTGATATGTACGTATATTGGAGAATAGTATAAATAAGGAAATATCATAAGGACACTTAACTGGATTTGAATGTAAAGTAAGGCTGGAAGTTTATAAAACAAATTAGAAAATTAATTTAATTAGCAACTAAAAATAAAGAATGTTTAATCCAAAAAATTTAGAATTTCGAGAAAAATAAATTTTAGCAAGCGAAGGGTGGGGAAGGTTTGTTGTGAAATCTATGGCTCACAATCCTTGTGCCGTGAAAGAAAAAAGTTATAAATTTACTTATGTGTTGTTTGTTGTTCTGAAATAAAAGAAAAGGTTTTCAAAAATTTAATATTAACTATGTAAAATGCTAGAGCCAATCATATACACTCAATGATTGAATCCTGATTATGTTAAGAGTGTAAAGACAAATGCTTTTGAAAAATTACATTCGAAAAAAGAGAGTTTTAAAATTTTCAAATTATTTTACAAACTGAATTGAAAAGGGAAAATTTTGAAAGGAAAATGAGAAAATTTCTGATTTTCAAAGATAGTATGCTTAATTTGGGGAGGGCTGATGCATTAATGAATATAGATTTTACCGTTCAATTTGTGTGAAAGTATGCAAAACACAAATAATAACAAGGGGAAAGTTGTTTTAGCTTTGAATTTCTATTTCCATACTTCGTCAATAATAAAGAAAACTGTTTTTTATAAAATAATTTTGTTTTAAAATTTAAAAATAAACCTTTTTATGCGAATTGTACTTGAAAAGGTCGGAAAAAGATTTGGGGACAAAAGAAAACGTTCCAAGGTACAACGGAATAGGAACACAAGAGAAGGATGAAAATATAAAATTTTCTACCTAAATTCCTTTTCCGATGTAAGAGTATAAATTTAGGAAGCCTAGATTTTTAAAATGTGGAAGTTAGAAATTGATTCGTTGGATATTGGATGGTAGGGATTGGATACAAAATTGGATGAACCATACTCCTATTCATAGAAGTATGAGAACTGTCGTGCGAAAACAAAGATTTTGGTTTTTGAAAACTTGCACATATATAGAAATGGCAGTATATATAGGTTGTTTGCATCCTAATTTCAAAATTGTTTTAAAGAATGCATTCATATTGAATATATCGATTTAGTGTTATTCAGCATAAATATCATATGTTTTGTGACATACCATGCACTTGTACACGATTAGATGTGAACGATCCAAAATTTTATAGCTTTGATTGGTAAATATTTAATTTACTTTGAATATTCGATTAATGGTTTTATAATTAAATAATACTCTTTAAATTGGTAATTAATGATAGAAAATTCATTTTTGAATTTTATTTACGTAAATAGATAGTTTGATTAAAAAACTGGAAATATGATCGAAACACGCTTTTGAGATCTTCAGCTTTTTATGAATAACAAGTTATAGAAAGTTGTTTACCTTTGCATAAACTTTGAAAACACTATTTAAAATGTTCAAAGAAAACATTTTATTTTGAAATGAAGAATTAAATAAAATAATAATAATGATAATTCATAAATATAAAATATATTTAAATTTCAAATGAAAATATGGATGTGAAATGCAAAGATTTCTTAAGTGTGTAAATTAACAAAGGTACAAGAATTACTCTAAAATCCAACATGTTTTCTAATGCTTGGTAGTTAGATGGTTTAAGAAATGATGGAAGAGATGAAAAATGTGAGTAAGGGTATTTTGATCCTTAGTCATCTCTACTTTTATTTTTTATTATTCCTTATATATTCACTCTTCTCATTTTCATTTTCATATTTCACCTTCGTATTCTCAACTTCGTTTCTACTTCACTCAAGATAATTTAAAAGGATAAACTTAGACTCTGTAAGGTGAGAAATTTAATCTTTGTTTAAGTATATTTTGATAAAATAAGAAATGTTGTGTATTTGGTTAATAACTCAATTTTGTTATCAAAATCAAGTTTAAGTAATTGTTTTAAAAATCATATTTTTTATTTTGATTTTTTGAAAAAGAAGAAAAATGGACTTTTTTTTGCAAGGCAAGAGGGGTTAACTGGTCCCCTACCGGCTTATTGATAAATGAAAAAAAAGAAAAAGGGACTATGAACAAGCTCACAATCCCCAGAAAGGCACAAACATCACAGGTGAAACATTACACAGATGGAGAGAGAGGAAACAACAATACAAAAAGAAGAAAAGAAAGATAAAAGAGAATTAAACATGAACTAAAGCCAATCTGCAGCAACATAAGCACTGAAGTCAAATTGACACTCCCTCGTTCCTATCTTTATACTAGCCTGTAAAGCAACCCAAAGCTGGTGATTTCTCCTTATCTTGTTTTCAAAGCTTCTTAAATTTCTTTCCTCCCATATAATTTTCAAGTACTTTTTAATCAGGAAAAAGTACACAAATCTGGCTTTCTTTCTCCACTTAGTAGCTTTGCCTATCAGAGCCCACTCAACACTTGACAGTCCATGAATATGATTTGCATTAATTCTTCTCATCAGCCTAGTCCACAATCCCATTAACTCATTGCATTCAAAGAATAAGTGATCCATGGATTCAGGTTGCAACTTGCAAAAAACACAAAGTGGATCAACTGACATTCCATAGATCAACAGTTTCTCCTTGGTCAACAGGGCATTATTTATAACCTTCCACATCATCAAGTTGTCTCTAGCATTAGAGTTTCTAGACCAAAGAACCTTATGCCATTTTATATCAGAGCTACCAGAACCATTAACAAGCAGATTATAAACAGAAGAGATCGAGTGAGGCTTACCATTCCAATGTATTTCATCAGAAGGAGTGGTGTGGTAGAATTTATCCTGAAACTTATTCCAGACAGCCCTAATAACTTGGTTGCTGGTATAAGGCAGCTGTAACTTTCCATCATATAGGTAGTCAGCTGCTTTAGCATCCCTACTAATACCAGATTGAATGATCTGCTGAGGAGTAAAATTTTTGCCAAGAATTAGTCCTTCTGCCATCCAAGGGACAGTCCAGAAATTAGCAACACTGGATGAAGAAAGAATAACTTTAATTATATGGGATAGGGTAGATCTTGGCCTCAGCAGGCTCCTCCACGTCCAACTACAATTCTGGGGGGCATTCATAGTCCAAAGATTCATTCTACCCAAGTTATGAATTTTGGTCCACTGAACCCACAGAGAATCAGCATCAGATAGCAAAGCATTCAATAGAGAACTAATGGCTGCTCTATTCAAAGTTTGCATATTTAATATTCCTAGACCACCTTTATTTTTTGGCAGCTACATTAAGGCAAAGGAGCAGGGAATGATTTTCTTTGAGTGAATAGAGCCAGTCCAGAAGAACCTCAACATGGCAATTCTCACCATATAAACCTGCTTATTGGGAAGAACGAAGACCCTGGACCAATACACCATCATTGAGGATATAATAGACTTGATGAGCACAAGTCTACCAGCTTGAGAGAGAAATCTATTAGCCCAACATGTCATAATGCTACAGATTTTGTCATACAGGGGTAAGCAATTAGCTGTAGTGATTCTAGAGGTGCATAGAGGAAGACCCAAATAACTCATGTTATTATTCATAGCTTGAAGACCAGAAGTAGCAGTTAAAAAACTAGCTTGCTCAGTAGATATACCAGAAGTAAGGATGTGGGATTTATTAATATTTAGGTGTAGACCAGTCATAAGGTAGAATTTGTGCAGAGTAGCTTTGATATTATCCAGAGATCTCTGATCTGGTTTGGTGAATAACATAATGTCATCAGCAAATAGCAAGGAAGTTATTTGTGGGGATTTACATTTAGAATGATACAAAATATCCTTATGCTCATAGTTTTTAGTCAACATTGCAGTTAAAACTTCCATAACAATAATGAATAAGTAAGAAGAGATAGGGTCCCCTTGCCTGATCCCCTGCTTACTACTGAAAAATCCAGAAGAAAAGCCATTGTATTTGATAGAGAAAGTAGGGGTTGATATACAATTGTAGATCCACGCCGCAAATACTTTTGGAAATCTCATTAGAGCCATAATTCTCACTATAGAACTCTAGTGAATACTGTCAAAAAGCTTTCTTTAAGTCCAATTTCAACATTGCATTTTTGGAAGCTTGAGCACGACCATACCCTTTTAATAATTCATGTGAAAGTAATACGTTATCTAGGATGTTCCTCGCAGGTAGAAATGCAGATTGGTTCCTGGATATTAGCCTGCTAAGCACCACAACAAGTCTAGTGGCCAAAATCTTTGAAATGCACTTGTATATCACATTACAACATGAGATGGGTCGAAAGGACTCAACAGTTGATGGAGGCTGGACTTTAGGTATAAGCACCAAATAGTTGCATTCACTTCCAGTTAAAGTTTGGATTTAGTGAAAAAGTTGTGAACAACCTTTAAGAAATCTTCCTTGAGTAATTCCCAACTATGAATATAGAAATGTAAATTGAAACCATCCGGCCCTCCACAAGAATTTTTGTTCATGGAAAATAGGGTGTCTTTTATTTCCTTGTCAGTTACCTTAATAACTAGATTGTCAGCTTCCTCTTGTTGCACTTTGGGCACTTGCACATGGTCAAGTTCTTCAATCTGTGGTTTGAATTCATCTTTGTTTCCTAGCATGGTCTTAAAATAATTGAGCAGGGCATGGTCAACATCAGATGGATTGGAGTGGAGGACACCAAACTCATCATAAATATGAGAGATATGCTCCTCAGCTTGTTTAATCTTTATGGCAGCATGAAAGTATGCAGTGTTGTAGCCCCCCTCTTGAGCCCAATTTTGCCTCAGCTGCTGCCTCTTCATATTACCTTCTAATTTTAAGGATTCATTTAATTGATCATATATAATTCTCTCATTCTCAGCAGCAGCTACATTATCAGGATTGCTCATCATTAAATCTTGAGCTTCAATGAGCTTCTGCCTAAGCAATGTTGAATTTAAGGTACCATTACCAAATTTATTCCTTGCCCAAACCCTTAATGCATCTTTAGTTGCTTTTAATTTCCTGCAAAAAATAAACATAGGATTTCCATAAAATTTTCCAGACCATGCTTTACTAATTATATTAGCATACTCAGGACCATGGACCCAAGTATTATAAAATTTGAAGCTTTTTTTTCTTTTTAATAACTTCTATCCTGAAGTGAAAATTATAGGCGAGTGATCAGAAAAGACAGGATGGGGAATTAAAGATGACATGGTTGGCCAAGTGGATAAGGCTTTGAGGTTGGCAAAAGAGTGGTCAATGTTAGTGAAGATTCTAGTACCAGATCTACTCCTGTTGTTCCATGAGTACTCAGCTCCAAAAGAGGGAATTGGGAGGAGACTAGAGTCTTCAATGGCTTTATTGAGTGGGAAAATGTCCTTGGGTAATAGAGGGGAGCCTCCAAATTTATCTTGTAATTTGAAACAGCAGTTGAAATCCCCAAAGACAAGCCATGGATGGGAATTTTGTCTAAAGGCAGAAAGAAGATCAAGGAAAACTTGTCTTGAGTTCACAGAATTTTGGGCATAAACTATAGATAGGTAGAAGGAAGTGGTGGTATCATTCATATTGGCTTGGAAGTGCATTACTTGATCAGTGATGAGAACCGAGGTTAGAGACATGACTTTTGGATCATGAATAACCATGATACGACCATAAGAAGCATGATCCAGGTTATGGTTCAAGATCCAAGTTGGTTCAATATGCTTTGCAGCTTTAACTGTAAGTGTTTCATTCAGTTTGGTTTCCAGTATGGAAAAAAGAGAAACTTTGTGTTGGATTATAAGATACTTAACTTGATCTAGCTTATTGGGGGAATGGGCTCCTCTTATATTCCAAGCTGCAAAGTTGTGCATCATTAGGTATACTTTAAGGATTGATGAATGATATTTTTCATGCTCCTAGTTGCAGGAGAACCCCTGTGTTCAGTAATTCTATTTACTTTGTCTTGTTTATTGAGATTTGGTCCTTTATTACTACTCATCCCTGCCACTTTGGAAGATTGAGTATTATTAGGAGATGTTGGCATAGATTTCCGTCCAGGCAAGATACAAGAGAAAGAGTATTGATGTAAAGAGATGCTGTTATTTCCTACTGGATCTTCCATCAACAAGGCAAGAATTTCATTTTCCAGAGATTGTCTGAACTGAGATTCATCTTTATGTGGAATAGTATTTGTGCTAGCATTGTTAGCATTCAAAGCCTGAACATCTCTGCATTGATGTGAATTTCCTCTAGTACAAATGGAAAAATCAAGCATATTTTTGTCTTTTCCCATTCTGTTTTGTAGTTGAGAAGTTTCTCCTTTGGTTTTATTGCATTCCAGTTCATGTATCTCAGTTTGCATGATTATTATATTAGGCACTTGATCAGTAACTACTAAAACTTCTTTTTGCATATTACCTACAATTTCTCCCTCCTCCAACTGCTCTTCATTGACACGGTAATCATTGCCTGATTCTTTATCACAATTTTCATAGCATGCTCCAGTCATATTTTCTTCCATCAAAACATTGAATCTATTGGTATCTCTATTCTCTTCTTCATTGGATCTTAATGTATTACCTTTTCTCAAAGAACTAGTTGTTGAAAAGTGCAATATACTAGTACTAACCCCATCCCCTTCAATTCCTGTACCATTTTTCATTTCTTTTGTTATCTTATTTTTCCCCTTGTCTCTTTTCATCTTTTCCACCCTTCTCCATTCCTGCTTATGTTTAAATACCTTTGATACCTTCCCATTAACAAATTCATTCCTCTTGCTATCCTTTCTTGCTTCTTCTTTTGCTCCTGCCTTGTCTTCATAGTACAATTCCATTTTCACACACACTTCTGTCCTGTGGCCGAATTATTTGCAACCAATGCATATTTTAGGTCTCCACAGGTATTCAACTTTCACTATTTGTTCTGATCCATCCATTAATCTTACAGGAAACTCATCCAGCAACTCCTCAGTTGGTGTAACTTCCACCATACATTTTGCATATCCTATTCTTTCCAACTTTTCAGTTTGCGCATCCATACACATGAATGAACCAACACATGAAGCAAGCCAGTTTATTCCCTGATGAGACCAAGCATAAAGAGAAATATTAGAGAGTCTAATCCAAATAGGAACAGATCTAATCGTACTACAACTATTTCCAACAGTTGGATCCCATTGCTTGACTATGAATAATTTGTTCCTCATGGTAATTGGATCTGAAGCAATTATTTTCCTTCTGTCTTCCTCGTAAGACAGATTGAATAGGAACAGAAATCTATCCGATTTCACTTTGATGGAACCTTTAAGTTTCCATACTTTTTTGAGATGAGCAATTACAGTTAGGTAAGATAAAGGCTTATCAAGAAAAAAACCGACCAAGTAGTCACCCCAAATATCATTGCCTGCCTTTACCACATTCTCTGGTGGAACCAAGACGTGCCCATCAAAGACCAGAGGCACTTTAACAGGCGGGTGCTGACCAGCATTTCGTGGTTTAGCTTTGAACAGGGAATTTCGTTGGGCTGGGATGACATTCTGGGAAGAGGGAGAACTCTGAGACGGGACGACATAGGGTGGACCGATCGGAGCAGCAGGCTGTGGAGGGTATGGAGCAGCACGGGGAGGAGGAGGGGGAGCAGCAGGCTATGGAGGGTCAGGCGGGAGGAGATCGGGAGGGGCATGAGGTGACATAAAGTGAACATGAGAAGGAATGGTAGAAAGGACGATAAGGATGTTTGAATGTAAGTGTCGGGAGGGAAGGGGGGAACAGAGGACATTAAAAAAAATAAAAAGCTATGTTATGAAACTAAAAATATATACAGTAATGTACAAATCACACACTTTTCCTCTTCTTTCCTCTCCTACTCACTATTTTGTGGAAAATCATCTCCATTTCTCAATTCCAAATTCCATACATCCAAACCGTTTAAAAATAGGCAAAATGATCGACTATAAATTTGTTCGTATTAGTATCTAGTTTTAAAAAAAAATAGTAGTTTTTTGTTTGGTAGAGTACGCTGTGAGAAATCTGTCAATTATAGTAAATGGTCAAAAATGATAGGTTTTTGATGAACACGAATCGACAAACGAAGCCTATAGTCATATTCATCTTAGCGAATCCTTATATTTAGAGCAAGTTGCATGGTTTTAGGTCTTGAGGTTGTATCATGGAGGTGGGCTGATCTTTTTTCGATCATTTGGAATTTTCTAGCGATCTATGGGTTGTGGGACGGAGCGAGTAGAGCTGGAGCTGTGGTGGTGATCGCGTGGATGATGGTGACCTATGGTGGTGGGTCGAACTAAGTTTGGGGGTTTAAAGCGTTTTGTTTTCGGTGTTCTAATATTGGGTTGCGAAAGTCAAACAGTAGCATGCAAGTTGGATGTGGAGGCGCTGGAAGGTGTGGCAGTGGATGGGGAGTGGTTTAACATTGGTGTTTGTGATCAAAGTGTAGTGTTGGGGTGGAATGAGTTGGGCTTACATGCTTGGAATGCGATTTAGGGTTGGAGGAGCATGAACGAAAATTGCTAGGAGGTGCCGGAGGTGATGGTGATGTTGTGGCTGAGTCGATCGTAGAAATTGGAGTTTGAGGCTAAGTTCGGCACAGCGAACGGTGGTCGGGGAAGTGCATGCACGTGCACACTGTGCATATCGAAGTTTGAGTCCAGGCAAGTTGATTTGGGAGTTGATTTAGTATTTAGGAGGAAAGAAAAAAGGGAGTTGAGTTCGGGTACGGTTATTGGGCTTTGGATTTAAGTGTGTAACATCCCGCCTTTTTATACGTTTAAATCGACACGTGCCAATTCAAACCATACGGAAGGGTGGATTGTTATGGGGTAAATAAGAAAAACAGATAAGAAGAAAAAAAACTAAACAGAATCTCACATCGGAAGGATAAAATATAATAATCAATATACAGTTCATAAAACTGTTTACAAAACATTTGATTCTTCTTTATACAATAAATATCAGAGTTCACATACCAATAAATATCAATGCAGCGGAATACAGTGTGTAGTGGAACCATATAATATATAATAATAATAATAACGAAAACTTCATCTTCGTCCTCCAGAAATAAAGTCTTCGATCCTGAAATGGTCGGACTGACCCGAGCGAATTGAAAAGACAAAACACTCGAGTCAGAACTCAAATATCTTATGTAAGTTAAATCAACAGTAATAAATATGAGTGCAGTAACTCAAGATATGCTCGGGATTTACATCTCCTAAGGATCCGTTAAACTATTTACTATATAGTATATTTCGCTATTATAATAGTGTCTTACTGTAAATCAAACTTACTTTTTTCGACCCAATATTCACCTTAACACGTAATAGTTCCAGTAGTCCATCAAATATCATAGTCCCTCCTGATCGAGAAGCCACCAGAGGATACCACACAGGCTACGGGAGAAATCCAAACTCGTACAAGGCACGATAGGGTAGGTGACACGGTACAACAAGGCAATGCCAGGATAGATATACCAATTACGCTTCCGGGTTGGTGGTAACGCGTAGCCGCAGCTACCGCCCACCTCGAGCCACACCCCCAAATAAAAAAAATCAAAAGTGACCACCAAATCAATCCAAAAGTCAAAGTATAATATCGAAGGGATGTGTCCGATCAAAGGTGCTACCTCAATTAACCCGTCAATCGCTCCTGTTTTAGCCACCTTATGCTAACTCACGAGAGTTGGGTCCACGTATTTACCTCAAAGGAAACGCCGCCACCATCCTACTTCATTCTGGAATCTCCACCGCGCGCACGGTTGTTAAAGTGGTTTTCGGAGTTGGCAGAGAATATGACAACTTCTGATCCCAGTCTCTTCAACAACCAATCGTTATTATAACACCGCGGTTATTTCAAAATAATTTATACTTTAAAACCAGAATAAAATATCCATTACACAACCATTTAAATACGATTTCACTTCTTCCTTTAAAACCAAATAAATATGATATCATTTCAATATATCCTTTTCTAAAACTCATTTCAAAGTTATAATATTTTGAAACCAAATACTTGAAATGTAGCCTTCCAAAACATAAAGATTTGAATTTCATAACTTTGAAATATAACTACACCACTTAAATGGTTTAAATATTAAATTACTTAATAAAATAAATTAGCTTCTTTAATTTCGTAATCAATTCTAATACAGCTTTAAATCCTCAAATAAACCACTTCATATTTCATATATTTCAAAGCTTTAGTATTAATGTTTCAAAACTAAATTTTATAATTCACATTTATATCAAATTTACTTTACTATCATTTAGTTTTGAAATAATTTAATTTAATCAATCCAGCTTCTTTTAAATAGACTTCAAATTTCAACAATTTAATATTCCTTAATTTATTTAGACTTGATATATTCACTTAAATCACCTTAACCCCGAGTTTTGTTATAAAAAATATTATTTTAAAATCTAAATTTCAATAAGTTCCAAATGAACTCCTATTAAATAAAATTCTTAATTAAATAAAATTCTTAATTAAATAAAATCTCAATCAATTTCACTATCTTCCCAACCTTAATTTATAAAATCAATATAAACTCTATATTAAATATAATTTAAGTAAATACTTATCCATATTATATTCACTAAAATCCACGTTATTTTATACCTTAAACCAATTTTATACATAGCTTAAAACCAAAAATTTAACTATATAAAATAACCTTCATCAAATATCCGAAATCAATATCTCATAAACCATATATATAAATTTCTTTACAAAACCATAAAAAAATTATTTCAAAATAATTTTATATATATACCGCGGTGCCTGTATATAATTTTCTATCCTATGGTTAAGTGATACGAAATTTATCATTTCAATCCGAAATTTAAAAATAAAAATGCGGTTGTATATCATTTCAAACCGCAATCCCGAATGAAATGAAATGCATGATAACTTGCAGTTTATTCAATATAAATACACATCCATTGATCCAATAATCAACCATCAACCATTTATCACAATCATCATCCAAATTCAAACAATACATCAATATAGAGCATATAAAATATAACAGGTATCAACAAATAGTTTATATACAATAATAAATTAATAATTTTTTAACTGGCAGTTTATATGCAATAATAAATAAATTTAACTGGCAATTTATATGCAATAATAAAATTAAATAATATTTTAATTTAAATAAATGCAATTTAACTGACATGATGATTAAATATATGCCCAAACAATCATAGATAAATTTTAAATCTTATCAAAATTAATTTAACAAACATAAGAAATTTTAGAAGTTGTGAGTGGGTTAAAACACTCACCTTTGATTTTAGCCCATAAAAATCCAAACAGAAGCGCAAAACTCAACAATCTCCAAATTCAACTAAATCAATTTCATGTTGTCTGGAATATAGATATGAATCCAATAGAAGAAATCCCGCGTGAATCAAAGTTTATATGCAAAAGATATTCATGTTACAAGAAATATTATTAAAATAAAAATTAGTACGCGTTAAAAATATATATAAATAAACAAATTTTATTACTTACGTTTTCTCAAGATGAGGCTTCAGGAAAAGACTGAATAACAACTAAGATGAGACCAGGAAGTGTACGGACAATGAAAAAAAAACATTTTTATAAAAGAATGCTTTTGGATTTGCAAGAATAAGAGCTTTTGAATATGAGGTGATAGGAGAAACAAAATGTAAAAGAACAAATAAGATGTAGGTTATTTATAATTAGAAAATGAATGTGGAGGGACAAAAGTAAATATCACGTTTTATTAGTTTGATTCTAAATTAATTAAGTGCTAGATACAGAAAAGTTTGAATACATCATATATATTCATACTTTAACTGTGTGTCAAAATTGCTAAACATATATCAAGTATGATTAATTGGTGACAATATATAGGAATAAACAAGAATAAATGTAGATGCGATCACATAAGGATCTAATAGGGAAGGGGATAAAATGTGACGACATTGATTAATTCCACTTTCACACTTTAGCCAATTTTATTAATACGACATTTAATTATCATGCAAGTTGTATTATGACTAGAAAACATAAACAACAAACAATAAATTAATATGTATATAATATTACCTCATTTTTAAATTGTTTGATAATAATAATAAAAATTAAATCATGCTTTAGTAATTTGAAACTAAAATATTAAATGTTTATATGTATACACATGCACACAAACACACATACATGTATGTATAAAGATTAAACCAAAGCTTATTAATTAATTCAAAGCATACTTCCATACCACATTAAATTGTCTAATGCATTTGTAAACTTATGTATACTTGAAGTCAAAAATACATACATACATATAAATTAAACCATTTTACCTTAATGAAATTTATTTATTTTTTTAACAAAACAAAAGTGGAACACGAAAAATTAAGCAATATAGTAACAAACCTTTAAGATCCTTAAATAAGGACATTTGAGATAATAATTTAGGTAACAAATTTAAATATTGTTGTAATCAAAATCAAAGCTTGGATTTATCATCGAAAAATTGTTAAGCATATGTAAACTTCTATTATAATTTATTAAATTAAGAACAAATAATTTTCAACGAAGTATTCAAATTTCATGATATTTTCAATTCAAGATAAAGTGACAATATGTGTATACAATATTTCTATTTCAACACAAATGCAAATTATATGTATATAAACTTTCAGATCTAAAAAAATGCAATTTGGTTTAAGAGTTTAAAACATGGATCTATAATTAAAACATTTTTAATATATATACAAAAAAAATTTGTTTTGATTATCAAATTAAAAGTCAAATTAATTCATCCAACAAAAAATTCAAATAAATAAATAAATGTTGATTCCCATTCTTATTATTAAAACAATCATTATCCCACAAACATATTTACATTTGGTTACGTTTCATTACATTGATACTTCCATTTAACCTTTATTCGTATTACTATTTTATTTCCACTAATTATGTAATAATTACCAAATTCAACATATTGAAATTTGTCGATTTCACCCATAAATTAAGATTTTAAATCCACATAACTAATTTTCCTCGGTTCCGTCCTTTATTACATCAACTGTTACTTTAATTTACATTAACCAACGTAAAATTAAGATTTATTTGTAATCGATTACCAAATTTTATTTTAACTCATTAAATAAACAAGCAACCTAAAAATTGCAACTTATGTGCTTTTAATTGCATTGACATTTAAACTGATTAGCTTATATCAACACTATTATCATTAATTGCAAACGGATTACCAATTTTAGTCACCACCCTAAATAATTAACGTATATTAATCTACATTATTCCCAAGTTACAAATTTTGAATTTATTACTATTTATTATTATCGTTTCACTGATTAATTCAACATTTGCATTAGTTTTTCTTATAATAAATTTATTACCCAATACTCCTATATTAATCTTAAATTTGTTCAAATGGCTATATTTCAATTTATAACCAAAAATTTCTATTGATTTCCCATTTTAATTTATTATCCTCCATTAACGTTAATTTACCTTTAAGTTATCACTAACGGACAAGTGTTGAAATTGATTACATACACCGTTCTCACCCTGTTACCAATTGGATGAATTTTCATTAATTCGTAGCTATTGGATTAATATCCACAAATTTCATCCACATCTCTATTATTGTAAAATTTAATATTAAATCCCCCTTATTTGCAATTAATTCACTTATTGAATTTTTTGTTTCAAATAAATTAATAAATCTAAAATTTCACTCCTAAGATCCACCACTTGTTATATTAACCTCTGGAATTAACAATCTTTTATGACAAATCAATTTATCCTAGCTGCACAATTAGGTCAATTAACTGCAATTAATTTCACACTAAATTTTATGAATTATCAATTGAAACTTTAACAAATCCGTTACTTGATTTAAAACCCTGCTATTCAATAAATTGACATTTATAGGTGAAATTGACATTGACTTATATTTCATATCATAAATGCATGCTTTATTTCATACAATTTAGTTATATTTGCCAAGTATGTATATTAATTACTATTTACATTCTTTAATTAATTTACTTTCTTGGTTTCATACTTAAAGTTTTCACTTCCAACAATATTATAATTACCTACATGACATTGATTTTTATTTCATGAATTCATTAAATAAATCCACTAATTGCCTTTGTTTCCTTATATTCAATTTATTACCATTTTAAATACGTTTATTATCAACAACATTCCTTAAAATTACTTATCTACAATTATTGCATTGGTTTATTCAACAGTTAGTTTTTATTTACTCATTTTCTATTTATAACCAAATGTAACAATTTTCTCACTTCCTTTATGTTATTAATTACCATTAACGTAACATTTATCATCTACAATAAACATTGTAATTACTTACCTACATTGATTGCAAATTTTTTCCATTTATTGCAAATTACTTCCGGTTACTATAACATTGAATTCATTAAATTTATTACTAATTATATCATTGCATCAGTTAATACAATATTCTCATTTGTTTTTCTTATATTCTATTCCTTAGCCTATAACAATTTCCATTACTTTAAATAAATCGTAATTTCATTTCCATTGTTAATACTTATATTTAACTTTAAATGTTGCATTTCATTTATTTAAAATTTTAGTATTTACTTATTTCTTCCTAAATTTAATTACATACTCTTAATTAAATTAAGCAATTAATTTCTCAAAATTTACGGGTCGTTACACACTCCCCCACTCAAAACTTTTCGTCCCCGAAAAGGAAAAGACGGGAAAGAGGAACTTATAAATTAATATCTATTATGTAAGTCATTATATATAATCGTAACTTTAATTGGATTATATAAAATGAAATATTAAAAATGGTTTCAACCACAAACATCCAATTCAATACAAACAACCATCAATAAACAAAATCAATACAACATCAAACACTTGCAACAAGGCATACGACCATAAAAATAATCATTCATTCATATCCAACACAACAAATAGTTGTTTAGGTTTAGACACTTTAAATTATACAGAATGAAGAATAACTACTAAGTGTATCCTTACCTAAACAAACATAAACCAACAAACAAAAATTTCAACATTAAACTAAGTTTATTCTTGTCAATTTCATTTCATACTATTGTCGTTTGACTTCTTTTTATACATATAATGGTTTATCTCTTTTTTTCCATTTATTTGCAGTATTCATCTTTCTGCTTATTTTATTAATACATAGCTTCAATCATTTACTTAAGTTTATTATCTTTCAAATATACTACTTAATTTTATTTATTACTAAATTCCATTTATAATGCTTGCCTTTTTATTTTAATTAATAGCCTTTCAATTAGTGCTTAAGTTCATAATGCCTATAATAAGAATTCCATTATAACTTAAGTTTATAACTCTATAACATCAATTCTTATAAATAAAAGCAATTGATTGAACACTTTCATTTCATACTTTTACTTGTACGATCTCCATTACATTTCTTATTAAACATTTCAACTTTTAATATTTGGTAAGTTACATATATATGCTTTTAAAGAATGAAATTGAAGGTTATACAAGTTTTCTCATTTCTTTTAATTAATTTAATGTTCAATAATTATATCCTTTATTTCATAGGTTACAAATTTCAAATTTCAGTTAATACCATTTATAACCTAGCATTAAATCTCTTATTTCCTTTAGAGGTTTCGATTTATTAAATTACCTACGTTCCAATTCACTACAGTAATTGAAACTATTAATTAATGGAAACTTAAGAATTTAATGCCAGGTTTTATTTCAAATCATTTTAAAATAATAGATAAATATATACTTACAGCTTATATATCCATTTACATTTAAACAACTCAAATTTATATTTGTTTGAAAATTTCTGTAGTCGAACTGCTACAGTGGCCTTCCCACTTCGAAACTCGAAAATGAATGTCGATGATGCGTGCACTCATCACCGAAATTATTTTCTAGGGACAGAGAGGAGAGTACAGAACTTATATTTTTTTTTTCAAATTTCTTTTAAAACATTTCTTTCAAATTATATTGAAATATTTATATCAGAAAATACTTCTAAAATAATATTACTATTCCAAAATTATTCGAAAGAAATTTTCAATAGCCTGGAACTTAAGTTCTAAATTTCCAATTTCATTTATTTTATTTTAAATCTTACTTCGACTATTAATTATAAAGTTATTACCTAACAACCAATGTATTGCAACCAAATATATATATATATCATTTAAAAATTTATTTTATATATAGAAAATATAATAGGCAAAATTATTTCATTCGCCTATAATAAAAACAAATATTATGTCGGTCTGTCCTATTAAGTGTTTAGAAATCCCTATTGATGTCACAGCATCCCATGCACCAACAAGAATTTATAAATACAAAACGAAACAGATTAACACCATATTAAAACCTTTCTATAACACTAACAAGTACGCTCTCTCATATATAAACTCAGCTGCTCCTATAGGGTATTACTACACTATTAGTAAAGAGTCAGACTGCACAAACTAAGGTTTATCGCTAAACCAAAGCTCTAATACCAGATGTAACATCCCGCCTTTTTATACGATTTAAATCGACACACGTGCCAATTCAAACCATACGGAAGGGCAGATTGTTATAGGGTAAATAAGAAAACCAGAGAAGAAGAAAAAACTAAACAGAATCTCACATCGGATGGATAAAATATAATAATCAATATACAGTTCATAAAACTGTTTACAAAACATTTGATTCTTCTTTATACAATAAATATAAGAGTTCACATACCAATAAATATCAATGCAACGGAATACAGTGTGTAATGGAACCATGTAATATATAATAATAATAATAATGAAAACTTCGTCTTCGTCCTCCAGAAAAAAAAAGTCATCGATCATGAAATGCTCGAACTGACCCGAGCGAATTGAAAAGACATAACACTCGAGTCAGAACTAAAATATCTTATGTAAGTTAAATCAACAGGAACAAATATGAGTGCAGTAACTCAAGAGATGCTCAGGATTTACATCTCCTAAGGATCCATTAAACTATTTACTATATAGTATATTTCGCTATTATAATAGTGTCTAATTGTAAAATAAATGTAACGACCCGGAAATTTCGATCCCGAAATTTCCAAATAGTTAAGAAAAGAAGATAAGAGAAAGAAGAAGAAAACAGAAACAAGACACGGAAACCTCACATTCGCAGCGGATCAAATATAATATCAAATAAAATAACAGTTATACAAAGAAAACTATATCAGTTAATTTACATTTAAATACATCAGAGTTACATATATACATAAATATTGGACAAAACAATCATGTCCAGAGACTACAATATCATAGTGAAAACTCTCCATACATCCCTGCCATCCTGCTCCCCTCCTGAGCTCTAGAACGTACTTACCTGAAAATCTGTAATACTCGGTCTGACCCGAGCATTACATCAAAGTAACACCCGGGTCAGGCTGGAAACCAGCGTGAGTAAACCCATCTAACATAGAATACAAAAGTATACACTTATATAAACCCGGGTAGCTTATATCAATTTACAACTTCAAAAGCTGTTATAGTCATTACTTTCATCACACATCAATTTCTAAGTACCAGAACTTAGATTAAAAGGTCCAATTCAATTAAATCCTTCCATACCAGCCTATTATTTCACATATTAATCTATAAAGAATCGAAGTGGTTTCGGGTATTAACTAATACCCGACTTCGGTCTCTTCGAATTCAGTTCATCTTAACACATGTTATCCAGTTAAATACAATTCAACCTTAATTATCGAATAACACCCCTTTTTTTCACAGCAATTTATAATTGATAGATAATCACATTGTCATTGTTTTCCAAACATATCATAACACAAAGCAATTCCTATCAGAGATATCAACCAATCCAAAGCACTTATCATCATTCAATCATTTATAAGCAAAATTTATCTCTTCATTAATTACATTAATTAATGATTCTCTAATTACTTTCATCAGTTAATTATTCTCAAATTTCATTTAATAGTCAACCTTTAACTTAATTACTTTCATCAATCAACAATGATAAAATCACAATCAGAAATTAACTTCCTTAATTTCTCTATCAATTAAACTAACTCCTTGATTAATATTAAGCCTTTAATTACACTGAGTAATTATCACTGAATTTCTTCCATCAAATAATTATTCTTTAATAACTTCCCATTAATTAATTTCCTTTATTTAATTACATCCGGTAACTAATTTCTTCACTAAGAAATTACACCTCATTAATTACCTTAAGTAATTATATCTAACCCAACATTAAATGATTAAATTTAATTAATTAAACTGAATTAATCAACCAAGATTAACCACATCCAATTAATTAATCATACTGAATAATTAATGCATTTAATTATTTCATTAAGTAATTATTCATAATAATTCTTTATATTAAGTAATTTACCTCTTAATTACTACTTACTTAATTATTCTAAATTAATGAACCTAGATTAATCATTCTTTAATTATCTACTTAATGATCTTAATTTCGATTTAATTAACCCTAAAATAAATTAACTTTTAATCCTTCATCTTTTATTAATGAAGATCTTAATCAAATTTAAGATAAACCTTTTATCTTATTTAATCTCTAATAAAACTTGAAATCACTTATCATTATAATATGAAAACATAAATCTCCTTTAATTAACTTGTTGATTACATATTTAAGTTTAAGTAAACTTAAGATTCTTCTTAATTAATTTAAGTAAAATATCATACAAGTTCTTAACCAAATATCTAAACATCATTATACAAGAGATAACATTTCACTTCGGTTTCAACCCAGGTCCTACCCGAGACCTTCCCGAGAAATTCCCTCTCTCTTTTTTTTAAAAAAAACTTAATTTAGTTATAAACCCAAAATCTGCTAACTTATACTTGCATCCATACTTGAAGCCAAACACGAGCAGTCCTCTATCTTTCTTTCCCCTTTAACATAATTCTGGACTTCAAATAAAAACTACTTTACAGGCAACAGTTGCGTACGAACCCAACAAAACTCGAGCCATCACAAAACTTTCTCGAGGTTTACCACCATTTGCTTCGAGTCGTCACGAAACCTCCAGTCCTAAACATACACACTGACACGCGTTTACGTACACATCTGAACGCCACGGCTTCGACCAACTTCGCCGATGTTGCAAGCTCTCTGATCATCTCCAGAGTTGCCACAAACATTCATATTTATTTACTTGCTTCTGAATCCAAATTGAACCATCCAGGATCCAATCGAAACCAAACTTCGATGACGAAAACACCTCGCCATGCTGATCTAATCCATCAGAACCATCACCGATGAACACACACCATCGCCAATGTCCCCTGCATCGACTCCCCCCATGCGATTTAGTCCGATCCTCTCTTGTCGCCAAATGAACCCGAGGCTCAACATTGCTTAAACTGGGTACTTAAACCTTATTTTATCGCCGACAAACTAAATCGATGAACAAAAAATTCATTTGCTATTTTTCTGATAATCTCCAACTCCCAAACTTCCTTCATCCATGAACACGGTAACCCTACCCTTCCCAATCATCCAGAATTGACCAAAGAGTATTTTCTGTTTATCTTTCGATTTCTTGTTGCCCATGATTTTAAATTTTTTAATATCTATATTAAAAATTATGATTTCTTAACACAAATTCGAATATACAATCAAAATGTAAAAATTTAAAAATCAAGATTTTTGACCAGAATTGATTTTACTGAAATTTTCAATTCCCAGTGAACATATTTTACAAAAATATCTACAAATACACTTTTTTCTTTTTTAAAAACTTAGATTTGGATTGTATAACAATTTTATTAAGGTTAAAGCCTACAATAATTGGAGAAGGAGGTTTTACTTTATAATCAGGGTTTGGAGGCCTGTAAATCAAACATAGGCAAGCATTGCCATTAAATCAATCATGCACACAGTTTACACACACGTACAGACACAAATATCTAACTATCTCAACATACTAAATTCAAAATTTTCAAGATCAAAATGAAAACCAAAAATTCAAACAGATCCAAGTTTTTAGAAGCGAGTTTACTCACCAGATGGGTTGCATAGAACAGAGAACGGTCTGGGAGTGTTCATTCCCTTGAAAATTGATCTGGGTTTCGATATTTTGAATTAAATTTGAATCTGGTCTCATGTTGAACTTGAATTGCTTTAATTCTGTTCTGATTCCAGAAATGCTTCCAGGTTGAAAACTTTAATTTGTTTGTTTTGTTTTTTTACTGAGCTTTGATTTTGAACTGTTCTTTGGTCTCCAGGTTGTAGCCTAGTTTGAGATGATCTTTGTTTTGATCATTTGATCTGAGATGATTTGTTCAATATCCTGATTTGGTTTCTCTGATTTAAACTTACAGGTTTGGGAAAGAAGAAAGGAAAACCTGGTTCCTTTTTATTTATTATTTACATTATCAACTTAAAAGAAATCTAAGTTATTGCCACTTGATTATTTCATGTCTTCTATGATTTACATTTGTCATTTACATATACTTACTAGTTAACACTTGTCCTTTAAATAACAAATATTTAATTTAAATTTTTAAAGAGTTTAATATATATCTATATCTTGATTTTATCTTTATATTTTTATTTGAAAATGAAAGGAAATTATTCTATATGACACTTGTAATTTTATGACAAAATTGTCTTACACTTGTTGTTACTTGTTTTACTCTTGATATTAGCATATATACTTGTAATTTTTCATTTATATAAATTTTTCTTCATGAATATATATATATATATATATATACATACATATATATATATATATATATGTACTATGTTTCAACCCTTTCTTTCTATATATACACAAAGTGTATAAATTTTCAAGGCTTACAAATGTCAACCCTTCCAAATATATTTTCTTATGTTATATAAATTTCTGGGTTTATACTTATATTTTATATCTACTAATTTATATTTACCTCATATATACTTTAAATAAATATATGAAAACCTTTATTTATTCTTATTTAAATTTTAAACTTAAGCTATCTATGCTTTAATTAATAACTATATATAAATATTAGTTGTAGGGTGTTTAAATCAATTTTTTATCTATTCAATCCAAATACTTATCCAATTATCAAATGTTCAAAAATTCGGTTATCACATTCCACCCCCCTTTGAATCTTTTCGTCCTCGAAAAGAACGAAACCAGAATTTATTAAAATTATCCTTTAAACCCTTTAAACTATAAACTTTTTTTTTAATTCAAACTTGAAAACACTTTAAAATCTATATAATATTACCAAAATAGTTTTTATAAAAATACTTTTTATAACTCGATGTTTCAACACGTCCATCCTCGTTCTTACATAAATTCGGTCATACGTTGATCAGGCGTAAGACTGAAAATCTACAAGTACTTGGCAGACCCGTTTTCAACATCCAGTGAAAATATTTTGATAATAATTTTATTGGAAATATCGAAAACACTTTTGAAAATAGAGGAAATATTTTAGGTGAGAATGCTCTGGAAATCATCGCCCCCATCCATGGTCACTGTTACATTCCAAGGTTACGTTGCCGTCGCAGCAAAAGTCCATGTAACTGTTGGCTCTCCGCGGCCTCTCGATTACGCCATGGAACCCACACAACAGATCACAGTTACATCCAGGGTTACGTTGCCATCACAGCAAAAGTCCATGTAACTGCAGGCTCTCAGCGGCCTCTGATTTTCGCTGTCAAAATGAAACTTCTCCACTCCTACATAGGTCGCAGTCTACCGATATAAAATCAAACGCAGACTGTTGGCTCTCAGCGGCACACACGACTTTCGCTATGTTATACCATAGGTCGCAGTTACATCTTGGGTTACGTTGTCGTCGCAGCAAAAGTCCATGTAACTGTTGGCTCTCAGCGGCACACACGACTTTCGCTATGGTATACTCTACTCATAATCCTCAGGAACTAGTTTTGTCCGGATCCTCACAGGATCAACTTTAGAACCCCCCCTTGGGGCTCAAGGCAGCACCACCCGGTGGTACTCCTGAGAAGTTCATTTCAAGGAAGCGCCCTTTTTTCCAGAGCCATCATCAAAACATTTTATACTATAAATATATAGTATCTTTAAATCATACACCTAGTATGATCTCATTCAAAGTTCCTTTACACAAAATCGATTAACCCAAAATCGATAATTCTCAAACTAGGCTTTCCGAATTCAATATTGATTTTACCCAAAAATCAAAAGCCTTTCCAAATCCATAGGTTCCCAAAACATTTTTCCAAAATCCTCATAAGATCCTTTATATAAATGCAGATATATATAATCTTTAAAACTTTGGATCATTTCAAACTTGTATAAAACACCTTTTATACTTCAAACATTTTCAAAAACTCTTTTCTCTTGGCAAAAGATTCAACAAGGGGAGTTTCATTTTATATAACCAAGATATATAACTTCATTTATCCAAAATCAAATATTCAAATTTGATTACTCCTTTCAATATCAATTTCATTCAAATCCGTACGATGTACATATATCATTCGTACGCCATACCAATCTAATCGCTCACTCGATCACACAATTTCACTTTCGAACTAGTATCGTCCACCCGACTTCCTAGTGCGGATTCAGATCTGGTTTCTTGATCAGAAACCGTCATTCTCCTTGCATAGCTTAACTTATGATAGAGAGTATCCAGAACCAATCAATAATCCATATCCAGGTTCGCCGTCGAAAATTGAGTGAAAAATCCCACTCGGATCGATAAAACTATCTCGAAGTTCGGTGCTCGAATCTGGATCAAATCACTATGCGAATAGAATAGCATACATACACCCTACGTATTTATCTTTATTGGTTATCAGCCAAATCAATTCTCTTTCTATTCACATTCACTTTAATTTTCATTCACTTACTCTCAATTGCTTCAATCCATTTGGATTATCACAACTATTCTTATCTCGATTGGGTATTTAACCATTAACAGTCTAAACTCTGACCAGTTTATTTAGAAAATTGTTTGAAAAATTTACAAATAAATAAGTAGTCAAAAAATAATTGTTAGTTTGTAAAATAGGTGTAAAATAGTTCGAAAATAGTTAAAATAATTATAGAAATTTTAGAATATTGCAAAATAACAGTAAGATAGTAATTAGTCTTGTAAAATAGTTGAAATGTAGTAATTAGTTTATAAAATAGTTGGAAAATTATTAAACAGTTTCAAAAATAATTGTAAAACAGATATAAGATAGTTTGGCTTATAAAAGAAAGGTTGTATATATAATAAATAGCTTGGAAAAATAGGTTTATATTAAAACAATTTATATTGAAAATAGTCCAGAGTCAAAACTGTTCTCTCCCAATCTCCATTCTCCTCAATTCAATTTAAATTCCACTTTCATTTAAATTGACCCAATTCCAATTTAAATAATTTCAATTCCCATTGAAATTTATTCAATCCTAATTCGAGTTGAATTAACCTCAGTTCTTTCCAAATTTAACTTTATTCAACTTTAATCTCAAATTCTATTAATTCAAATAAATTTTAATTGAACTAGTTCCAATTTCAATTCATTTCAACTCCAGTTTGAATTAATCCCAATTTCAAACTCCATTTCCAAATCAAGTTGAATTATTGTTGATTTTTCTCTCAAATTTAATTCAACTCCCATTTGAATTTAAAATTATTCAACTTTAATTACAATTTCCAAATATTCAAATCAATCTAATTCAAATTTTCCATTTGAATCTTATACTCATACATCCTCAATCACAATTTCAATTACTTCAAATCAAATTCAATTTGAACTAATTTCAATTCAAATTCCAGATTTAAACCATCTCGAATTATATAAATTCGAGTTAAATTTTACTAAGGCTGGTTTAACTCTTTAAACCAAGTTAACCTTTATTAAAAGCTTTAAAACAATTTAATTTCGAGTCAAATTCTCAAAATTCCATTTTAAATTATCTCTGTAATGGATATATTACCACACTTCACTTCATTCAAACAAATCCAATTCACAATTTAAAGATTATTAATAACAACAGGATGATATTATCCAATTTATTTTAAAAAACATCCATTCATTTTTAATTTCTAGATCTCAAACCCAATTAGAGATCATTCACACTCTCAATTACAATCACCCATTTAACTTCCCAAGTTAAATCTTAATTTCATCTTAAAATTTACAAATTAGGTTAAACATCCCAACATATTTAACTTTTTCCCAAGTTAAACTCAATTAACTTTATCCAGTCAACCTTACCCAGTTTGGACTTCCATCTCAAATTTTGAACTTCTCATAAATAATCTTCCCACTTATTAAGTTCAAAAACTTATCACTTTGGGTATCATATCTTATTCCAAATTCAAAATTTAGAGTTTATTTCAAACTAACTTTAATATTTAAGTATATCCACACATATTCATATTCACTTCTTGGCTTACCAAGCCAAATTTTAAAATTTAAACCACTTTTGGTTTCAATTCAAAACAAATTCTCTTTAAAATTTTCAAACAACTCTTGTTTGAAATAGGACCATTTCATTCAAATGCAATAAATAATATTATTTGTTATTTCTTTAAATTATTTACATCATTAATTAATCACATTCGGTAATTAACTTATTTCTTAATTACTGTCATTAAGTAATTGTCCCTTAAATTACTTGCCTCTAGTTACTTCATTAAGCAACTCCCTCTTTATTTATCATTTCCAATTATAATCAATTAATTATCTCATTAAATAAAGTTTAATTAATTACAAAAATTAATTGATTTTCCTTATCCTGAAACCTTTCCCAATTTCAAGATTTAAATTTCATTTTGAATCCATTTCAAACTTGTCTTTAATTTAATTTCAATTTGGTTGTAATTCTATTACCACTTAATTCTTACTATTAATTTTAGTTTAATTAATACTACAACCAATTTCCTTAATATAATAGATAATATATTTCTTATATAAGATTCATTTACTTTTGAAATCATTTAAAAACCTTTATATAAGAAAATAACAAGTACGCTCTCTCATATTTATATACTCAACTCATTATAGGGAACCACTTACCCTATCCTTAATGAGTAATCCCACCAGAGCCAAGGTTCTCGCTTAACCTTCTGCTCTGATACCAAATGTAACGACCCGGAAATTTCGATCCCGAAATTTCCAAATAGTTAAGAAAGAAGATAAGAGAAATAAGAAGAAAACAGAAACAAGACACAGAAACCTCACATTCGCAACGGATCAAATATAATATCAAATAAAATAACAGTTATACAAAGAAAACTATATCAGTTAATTTACATTTAAATACATCAAAGTTACATATATACATAAATACTGGACAAAAAAATCATGTCCAGAGACTACAATATCACAGTGAAAACTCTCCATACATCCCTGCCATCCTGCTCCCCTCCTGAGCTCCAGAACGTCCTTACCTGAAAATCTGTAATACTCGGTCTGACCCGAGCATTACATCAAAGTAACATCCGGGTCAGGCTGAAAATCAGCGTGAGTAAACCCATCTAACATAGAATACAAAAGTATACACTTATATAAACCCGGGTAGCTTATATCAATTTACAACTTCACAAGCTGTTATAGTCATTACTTTCATCACACATCAATTTCTAAGTACCAGAACTTAGATTAAAAGGTCCAATTCAATTAAATCCTTCCATACCAGCCTATTATTTCACATATTAATCTATAAAGAATCTAAGTGGTTTCGGGTATTAACTAATACCCGACTTCGGTCTCTTCGAATTCAGTTCATCTTAACACATGTTATCCAGTTAAATACAATTCAACCTTAATTATCGAATAACACCCCTTTTTTTCACAGCAATTTATAATTGATAGATAATCACATTGTCATTGTTTTCCAAACATATCATAACAAAAAGCAATTCCTATCAGAGATATCAACCAATCCAAAGCACTTATCATCATTCAATCATTTATAAGCAAAATTTATCTCTTCATTAATTACATTAATTAATGATTCTCTAATTACTTTCATCAGTTAATTATTCTCAAATTTCATTTAATAGTCAACCTTTAACTTAATTACTTTCATCAATCAACAATGATAAAATCACAATCAGAAATTAACTTCCTTAATTTCTCTATCAATTAAACTAACTCCTTGATTAATATTAAGCCTTTAATTACACTGAGTAATTATCACTGAATTTCTTCCATCAAATAATTATTCTTTAATAACTTCCCATTAATTAATTTCCTTTATTTAATTACATCCGGTAACTAATTTCTTCACTAAGAAATTACACCTCATTAATTACCTTAAGTAATTATATCTAACCCAACATTAAATGATTAAATTTAATTAATTAAACTGAATTAATCAACCAAGATTAACCACATCCAATTAATTAATCATACTGAATAATTAATGCATTTAATTATTTCATTAAGTAATTATTCATAATAATTCTTTATATTAAGTAATTTACCTCTTAATTACTACTTACTTAATTATTCTAAATTAATGAACCTAGATTAATCATTCTTTAATTATCTACTTAATGATCTTAATTTAGATTTAATTAACCCTAAAATAAATTAACTTTTAATCCTTCATCATTTATTAATGAAGATCTTAATCAAATTTAAGATAAACCTTTTATCTTATTTAATCTCTAATAAAACTTGAAATCACTTATCATTATAATATGAAAACATAAATCTCCTTTAATTAACTTGTTGATTACATATTTAAGTTTAAGTAAACTTAAGATTCTTCTTAATTAATTTAAGTAAAATATCATACAAGTTCTTAACCAAATATCTAAACATCATTATACAAGAGATAACATTTCACTTCGGTTTCAACCCAGGTCCTACCCGAGACCTTCCCGAGAAATTCCCTCTCTCTTTTTTTTAAAAAAAATTTAATTTAGTTATAAACCCAAAATCTGCTAACTTATACTTGCGTCCATACTTGAAGCCAAACCCGAGCAGTCCTCTATCTTTCTTTCCCCTTTAACATAATTCTGGACTTCAAATAAAAACTACTTTACAGGCAACACTTGCGTACGAACCCAAAAAACTCGAGCCATCACAAAACTTTCTCGAGGTTTACCACCATTTGCTTAAGAGTCGTCACTAAACCTCCAGTCCCAAGCATACACACTGACACGCGTTCACGTACACATCTGAACGCCATGGCTTCGACCAAATTCGCAGATGTTGCGAGCTCTCTGATCATCTCCAGAGTTGCCACAAACATTCATATTTATTTAGTTGATTCTGAATCCAAATTGAACCATCCAGCATCCAATCGAAACCAAACATCGATGACGAAAACACCTCGCCATGCCGATCTAATCCATCAGAACCATCACCGATGAACACACACCATCGCCAATGTCCCCTGCATCGACTCCCCCCAATGCGATTTAGTCTGATCCTCTCTTGTCGCCAAATGAACCCGAGGCTCAACATTGCTTAAACTGGGTACTTAAACCCTATTTTATCGCCGACAAACTAAAACGATGAACTAAAAATTCATTTGCTATTTTTCTGATAATTTCCAACTCCCAAACTTCCTTCATCCATGAACACGGTAACCCTACCCTTCCCAATCATCCAGAATTGACCAAAGAGTATTTTCTGTTTATCTTTCGATTTCTTGTTGCCCATGCTTTTAAAAAATTTAATATCTATATTAAAAATTATGATTTCTTAACACAAATTCGAATATACAATCAAAATTTAAAAATTTAAAAATCAAGATTTTTGACCAGAATTGATTTTACTGAAATTTTCAATTCCCAGTGAACATATTTTTCAAAAATATCTATAAATATACTTTTTTTTCTTTTTTAAAAACTTAGATTTGGATTGTATAACAATTTTATTAAGGTTAAAGCCTACAATAATTGGAGAAGGAGGTTTTACTTTATGATCAGGGTTTGGAGGCCTGTAAATCAAACAGAGGCAAGCATTGCCATTAAATCAATCATGCACACGGTTTACACACACGTACAACACAAATATCTAACTATCTCAACATATTAAATTCAAAATTTTCAAGATCAAAATGAAAACCAAAAATTCAAACAGATCCAAGTTTTTAGAAGCGAGTTTACTCCCCTAATGGGTTGCATAGAACAGAGAACAGTCTGGGAGTGTTCATGCCCTTGAAAATTGATCTGGGTTTCGATATTTTGAATTAAATTTGAATCTGGTCTCATGTTGAACTTGAATTGCTTTAATTCTGTTCTGATTCTAGAAATGCTTCCAGGTTGAAAACTTTAATTTGTTTTTTTTTTTTTTACTGAGCTTTGATTTTGAACTGTTCTTTGGTCTCCAGGTTGTAGCCTAGTTTGAGATGATCTTTGTTTTGATCATTTGATCTGAGATGATTTGTTCAATATCCTGATTTGGTTTCTCTGATTTAAAATTACAGGTTTGGGAAAGAAGAAAGGAAAACCTGGTTCCTTTTTATTTATTATTTACATTATCAACTTAAAAGAAATCTAAGCTATTGCCACTTGATTATTTCATGTCTTCTATGATTTACATTTGTCATTTACATATACTTACTAGTTAACACTAGTCCTTTAAATAACAAATATTTAATTTAAATTTTTAAAGAGTTTAATATATATCTATATCTTGATTTTATCTTTATATTTTTATTTGAAAATGAAAGGAAATTATTCTATATGACACTTGTAATTTTATGACAAAATTGTCTTACACTTGTTGTTACTTGTTTTACTCTTGATATTAGCATATATACTTGTAATTTTGCATTTATATAAATTTTTCTTCATGAATATATATATATATATATATATATATATATATTTATGTTCTATGTTTCAACCCTTTCTTTCTATATATACAAAGTGTATAAATTTTCAAGGCTTACAAATGTCAACCCTTCCAAATATATTTTCTTATGTTATATAAATTTCTGGGTTTATACTTATATTTTATATATACTAATTTATATTTACCTCATATATACTTTAAAGAAATATATGAAAACCTTTATTTATTCTTATTTAAATTTTAAACTTAAGCTATCTATGCTTTAATTAATAACTATTAGCTGTAGGGTGTTTAAATCAATTTTTTTTCTTTTTTTTATCTATTCAATCCAAATACTTATCCAATTATCAAATGTTCAAAAATTCGGTTATCACAATAAACTTACTTTTTTCTTAGCATTAAGGAGTGACCCAATATTCCCCTTAACACGTAATAGTCCAAGTAGTCCATCCAATAACATAGTCCCTCCTAATTGGGAAACCACCAGAGGATACCACACGGGCTACGGGAGAAATCCAAACTCGTACAAGGCGCGATAGGGTAGGTGACACGACACAACTAGGCGATGCCAGGGTAGATATACCAATTACGCTTCCGGGTCGGTGGTAACGCGTAGCCGCAGCTACCGCCCACCTCGAGCCACACCCCCAAATAAAAAAATCAAAAGTGGCCACCGAATCAAACCAAAAGTCAAAGTATAATATCGAAGGGATGTGTCCGATCAAAGGTGCTACCTCAATTAACCCGTCAATCGCTCCTATTTTAGCCACCTTATGCCAACTCACGGGAGTTGGGTCCACGTATTTACCTCAAAGGAAACACCGCCACCATCCTACTTCATTCTGGAATCTCCACCGCGTACACGTTTGTTAAAGTGGTTTTCGGAGTTGGCAGAGAGTATGACAACTTCCGATCCTGGTCTCTTTAACAACCAATCGTTATTATAACACCACGGTTATTTCAAAATAATTTATTCTTTAAAACCAGAATAAAATATCCACTACACAAGCATTTAAACACGATATCACTTCTTCCTTTAAAATCAAATAAATATGATATCATTTCAATATATCCTTTTCTAAAACTCATTTCAAAGTTATAATATTTTGAAACCAAATACTTGAAATATAGCCTTCCAAAACATAAAGCTTTGAATTTCATAACTTTGAAATATAACTACACCACTTAAATGGTTTAAATATTAAATTACTTAATAAAATAAATTAGCTTCTTTAATTTCGCAATCAATTCTAATACAGCTTTAAATCCTCAAATAAACCATTTCATATTTCATATATTTCAAAGCTTTAATATTAAATGTTTCAAAACTTAATTTTATAATTCACATTTATAACAAATTTACTTTATTATCATTTAGTTTTGAAATAATTTAACTTAATCAATCCAGATTCTTTTAAATAAACTTCAAATTTCAACAATTTTAATTTATTTAGACTTGATATATTCACTTAAATCACCTTAACCCCGAGTTTTGTTATAAAACAATATTCATTTATAATCTAAATTTCAATAAGTTCCAAATGAACTCCTATTAAATAAAATTCTTAATTAAATAAAATCTCAATCAATTTCACTATCTTCCCAACCTTGATTTATAAAATCAATAAGTCACGACCGGTCTTCCACTAACCAGAGACGTATCATGAATTAAGAAAGAAAGAGATAGAAAGAGAAAGAAAGAGAAGAAAGAAGAAACAACAATAGAATCTCAACAGCGGAACGAATAAATTGTATTAATAACAAAAGTATTACATAGATATACAACAACTATCAGAGTTACACAGATTATACATCTCATACTAGACAGTTACAAACACCTGTCTAGTTATTACAACACAGTACAAAACAACTCAAACAAACGACTCAGAGATACCATAACAGCGGAAAACTAGATAACTACAACGCAGAAGCCTCCTGCTCCATTTTCTCCTCCATAATTCGTCAAAGATAACCTGAATCCCTTGGCTACTCGTAAAAATTTGAGTACCCAAGAGTTTAAGAAAAATAGAAATAAACTCCGGGTCAGACATGGGTCTGGTGTGGGTAACAGGTTAAAGTTTCTTAACTTTTGAAAAACCTTTAAAAAGAAAGGTATAACGTAAGACTTCCCACACATAAACATGGAAAAGTTTTAACCTTACGCTGACCAAAACATTTGATAGGAAATCTGGTGATAATATAATAGTGTCTAGGGTTTTCAAGTAAAATACGGAAATAGCTGGAATGCTTACATCTCACTATCCAACATAGTTGGGCACAACTAATACGTACGGCACTTATATAAATTTTGGATTCCATACAATGGCAGGGCTACTGGGGCACCGCCAGTCATGGTACGTGGCCTAGATCACCGTACCAAGGAGTACGCCCGCTCCCCTGCAACACAAGGCCGACCATCCCTTACTGGACAGCCCCGAACAAGATAACCCTGGCAGTTGTCGCGAATCAACTGCCCTACACAGCCGAATAAAAGGGACTTCTAGACAGGAGAAAATCTTGTCGTACTTAGGCATGACCCACTTAGCCTTGCTGCACCTCCCCTGTTTTAGCCGTTCCCGGTTGATGAGGTTTGAGGCTACGATTACGTTTAGAGAACACATCTCTTAGAATGCTCATCGTCCACCTGACGATGTTCTGAAAGCATTCAATCCATACAAGTTCGTTCCGGGTTCGAACGAAACCGAAGGCATTATCCCGTTACACTCATTTTGGAATCACCCTCAGAGTTAACAACGATAACCCTTGCAGTCTGAATCTTCACCTTCACTTGAGATTCACGACCTATCGTTAATTTGGATCGATGTGGTTTTCGAATATCTAAATATGGAAACCCGATCCCGGTCTCATTGAATCCAAAACGCCATCTTTTAGGTCCAAGTTGTTTTCAGTTTAAAACAACTCAATTAAATTATCTATATACACACAGATAGATAATCCATATCATCACAACAGATAATCCATATTATCAGTATCAGAAGATAATCCAACCATCATCACAATGCAACCAATGCATCTATATCACACAACATTACTAATCTCGTATCTGAGATTCAAACCATTCAAGGAATCTATATCGTCCATATATAAACAAGGACTTAATAATCACACCATATATAATTAATTTAAAATGAATTAAATTAATTATATCATCTCTAATTAGTTTAAAATAAATTAAATTAATTACCTCAATATATAAATCCTGCTTATATAACCATTTATTACAAACCAATCAACTAATTAATTAACTACTAATTAATTCCCTTGATTAATCATTCTTGATTAATCATCCTTTAATTACATTCAAGTAATTAATTCCACCAATTAATTATTATTAATCAAATACAGTAATTAACCTCTAATTACTTTATTAATTAATTAATTATAATTAATTACATTAATCCTTAATTAATTACATTAATTCTTAATTAATTACATTAATTAATTACTTTAATCACTTATAATTGATTAATTAATCACAATTAATTAATTTTAAACACATCATTAATTATATTAATTAATGATTCCTAATTACATTTAAATTAATTAACTTCATTAAGTAATTAACCCTAAATTATTAATCACCTCTGATTAATTAACTTCAGTAATTAATTATTCTTAATTACTGCATTGAGTAAAATGATTACCCCTAAATTAATTATATTTTAAAAATTAATTATATTTTAAAAATTAATTATATAAATTAATCATTCTTGATCAATTTTATTAGTAATTAATTACCCTTAATTAATTACTTAATTATTTTCCCAAATGACTTATTCAATCAATGCTTAAATTAATTACACCAAGTAATTAATTATTAATTACTTTCACAAAGTAATTATCCTCCATAATAATTACACAAGCAATTAACCCCAAACTCTTCCATACTTCAAATAGTTACATTCAGTATTTACTCATCTTAATTACTTCTCCAAGTAATTATTCTTCATTAATTACTTATCAACCCATCAATGATTATTCTAAATTAATTAAACTTAATTAATTTAACCAAATCAAATAAATTAATTAATTACAATGAGTAATTAATAATTTAATTACTTTTATAAAGTAATCATACTTAACCAAATTCCATAATGATTATCTAATTTAATTAATCTAATTAATTATCAAAATTAATTACTTTAATTAATTAATAAATAATCCCAAGTTAATGACCTTCATTTACTTATCAACAATTTCCTTAATTACCTTTCTTAAGTAATTAACTTAAATTAATCATTATTAATCACAAATTTATTAATGTTTAAAAATTATTTAATTAATCACTAATTATTTCATTAATTGAGTTTTTAACTTAATTTATCTTAATCTCTTGAAAAACTAATTTCCAATCATTAATTAAAATCATAACTTATTTAGTTAATGATCTTATTTTCCAAATTAATTAATCCTAATTAAATAACTTCAACCTTAATTAATTAATTCAAAATCCTTATTTAGTTAATTAAATTAATTAATTAGTTATTCATCTAATTACCTTATTAATTTAATAAATCAAAATCATTTAATCTTTGATTTATTTTAAAATATAAACATTTCTTATTAATGATTACATTATCATTAACAAAGCAGTATTCAAAACAACTTACTTTAAAATTTGTTTCCAAATTTCATTTTAAATTTTAAAATGAAAAACAAAATTAACTTTAACAAAGTTTTAAAAACATTTTAAAAATCTTTTTAAAATTATACTAAATAATTTCTTATTTTATAAAGAAGTTTAAAGGAAATTTAAACTCACATTCATTTTTAAAATACAAATACTATTTGAAATATGTTTCAACTTCCAAAGTTGTTTAAACATTTTTAAATTGCAAACTTCCTTTAGTTTCAAAATTTGATTCAAATTGGGTTTTGATTCCAGTTTAAAACTTATGTTTAAATCTCTACTTTTGATTAAAGCTTTATCTTAAATTCAATTATTTAAACCCCTTTTTAAAAGTTGTTTAAACATTTTAATTTCTAAATTTTAAATTAGATTTTAAAACTTGGATTCAACTCAGCTTGAAATCCATACATTAAATTTAGGTTGAAATTCTTGTTTAAAACCTGCATTCATATTTTAAACAAATTTTGAATTGAAATTATACAGGTTTCAGAAAAACCTGTAACCCTCTAAAATACCCGAGTTTTCCCCCTTGACTTTGAGTAAATCCTTGATCATCTTCGAGCAAAAGCTCGAATTGCCCGCGTATGACTCGAGCCAAAATAAAACTGCAAAACCCATCCTTACCTGACACCATTCTTCACCGTGCATATGCACGGTGGTTTTGGCCACCTCCGGCCACCACCAAGATAACAAACAAGTCGCCGACCACCACCGAAACACATCGCGATCCTCCAAAAATCATCATCTACTCGAAGTCAAATTCGAGTTCCCCAATCCTAAAAACTGGCAAAAACTGGAATATGAATCATCATTCAATCCCAAACCTGGAAAACCTTCATTCCCCCTCCTCCGGCCATAGGAGGCTTTGCAATGCTGTCCAACGCTTCTCCAACACCCTAGCAACCATCTCCCCTAAAATTGTTGCACTCGGTCCCCTATAGCCTTCTTGCCGATCAAAACATCGCACTGCCAAAAAACTAGGTTTGCAGACTTATAACAGTCGCCGCTGCCACCACCATTCCTTAATCACCACCGCAACAATTTTCCCATCATCACTGTTTCCCCCACTATCACCAGTAGCAAACTCGACCCCCAACCTTCGAGAGCATCAGCAAAACCCCAAAAACCAATTTCCAATATAAATAAAAATGTTCTTTTAATCCACCATTAAAATTTATGATTTGACTTTTAAAAATCATGATTTAGTATAAGCATTCAGATATTAATCCTGAACTAATGATTTCAAGAGTTTGAATTTTCCCAAAACTTAAACCCCACCTGCTCATTTTGATTTCCTGTACAATATCCAATTAATTCGATTCAAATAAATTTTTGATCCTTGATTTAAGATTTAACATACCAGTATTGTTTATAACATAAATCCTAATAGTGACTAAATCCATAGATAATTTTTTCTTAAAACAAAGCTTGAATCTTTTTCTTAAAAACTGTAAAACAGAGAAGTTTTACTGACATTCATCCACATGCATACATTATACATCCACAATGCACAGAAATCTATCAATATGCATTCACACAAATATATTTAATAAACATGCAATCAGATATTCATACACAAAACATACCTATTCCAGTCATAAATCTAGCAACAGATTGTACTGAAGTTTTAAATAAGAAGTGTTACTCACCTGATATTTTTGAAAGACAAAGCACTAAATTTGGAAAGCTTTTACTTCTGATTATAACTGAGTTGCAGAATGTTTTAATCTTGAGTTGCAGGCTTTAACAAATCCATATTGCAGATGACAAAACCAGATTCCTTTAAATTTGAATTTAAAACTTGAATTGCAGATTCTCTTTAAATACCCAGGTGGAAAGATGCATGCAGAGTTTACTTGCTTTGATTTTGCATTTGAAAATAATTTTACAAAGGACTTGCTTGCATTACAAATTTCAGATTTGCAGGCAATAAGGAATTACAGGTTTGATTTGCTTTGGTTTCTAGTTTGAGGAGTTAATATTGGCAAAGAAATTATAGGTTTCATATTTGATTTTGAAAATGAATTATAGGATATTGATTTTGGGTTTTTGAGAGTTTGTTATTGATTTGATTAAGCTGAAAACGTATCTTTTTAACTTTGAAAAAATTTGAGGATTAGAAAAGAAGAAGATTGAAGGAAACATGTTTTTATAAGTGAAATTGATTTATTTAAAAATTGAAAAATTAAAAATAAAAGACACTTGTAAAAAAAGTAACACTTGTTACATTAGTCGCTTAACTTAAGTACACTTGTCATTATACCCCTTAATGTAATAACATGTGTCTTAAGTAATTTTATTTGTTTTTATTTATTTTAAAAGTAAATGAAATCCTCTTTCTTTATTTATTAAATACATATATATAAATTATTTTCATAAATAAATGTATATGCATTCCTTTTTAAAGAAAATGAAATAAAACAATTTATATTAAAAAAATGAAAGCTTACTCAAATAATTTAAATATATTTATACATTTGAATTTCAAAATTAAATTCAAATTCAAATGCTCCTTAAATTTAAAAATCCAATTTAAAGCTAATTTATATATTAAAAATAATAGCCATATTATTCTTTAAAATCTATCTATTTTTATACATTTATTATTATTTAAAAGTAACATATTTGTTAATTTAAATAATTTATACAAGAAATTATAAATCACGTATCTTATCTTATTTAAATGCTTTAATGTTCAATATATAAATGGTATTTTAAATTTTCATATATAATTCCCAACTGTATTTATTAAGCTATATTTAAAAAGAAAAGAAAATAAACCTTTGTTTATCTTATTAAAATTTAAACTATGCTTAAAATATACTTTTACAATTTAAAATAATTTCTTTAAGTAGCTTAAAACCAAATAGTTATTTATTAAATAGTTTTTAATAGTTATTATTAAATAAAATAATAATTTCCAAATTATCAAAATGAATATCATAATTTAAAAACAAGATTTTATTTGTTTATTAATCTACAATCAAAACTTATAAATCTATAATATATATAAATATATATATACATTATAAATAGAAAGCATTTTATTAGCTTTTAAAAGATAAAATTCACCAATTAACATTTATTCAATTGGATTATTAAATCAAGTTAATTTTTATTAATAGAATTTATCAAATTCATTTATTTTTAAATATAGATTATTAAATTGATATTGCCAAAATTTTCGAGATATCACATTCCTTCCCCCTTAAAAGAATTTCGTCGCCGAAATTTAAAAGCAAAGGTAATTTAATAATCTCATTAAAGATTTAATTTGAAACACAAGCATATATCAATCATATGCTAACAATCAAACAAACCAATTTATCTAATCAAACAAATTTAATTATCCAGACAAAATTATGGATAAAATCTTCTCAAGTTTCCTTATATATATATATATATATATATATATATGGATACTCGCTCTACAGAATCCAAACAATCTAAACTACGAAGCTACAGAGCTCCTTCTCATCTAAATCTACAAAACTAGACAAGATATCAGACTACAGACGAGTCTGACTCAACAACCAAACCTTCCTAAACAGCTGGTACTCCCTCAAATATACGTGAAACTCATTAAATCCAATTATCCAACTGGCAATTCAACTCTTGAAAACCAAACACCAATCCAACCAAAACACAGAAGAGATCCAAAACAAATCTCCGACTCCGAAATCCAAATTCCTTCGTCTCTAATCCACAAAAAGTCTTCGGACGATCCTGGGCTGCCTGCACCCTTCCTAATCAGCTCAATCTTCGCTGACGCCTCTAGAAACAAACAGAACCAAAAACAACCCAACCCAATGATCTCCTCAAGATCAATTCAAAACCAAATACACAACTCTACTCTTCAAATCTCAGAAGAACAAACTCACTTCTTCTAGAAAAAGACAAAACAGAAACACCCCCAAACTACTTCCGCTGCACAACTCTGATATGGAAAAGAAGAAAAATGCTGATGATGAACACGAGCACAATCTGGACAACACATCCCAGAATATGATTCGACGTATCCATAAAAGAAAACTCAGAAGTTCCACCAATCCTGAGTTGTTTCACCAAACCTTATCTCGAGAAACCATCCTTCTACTATACTGAACCACTAGCTCCACTCCTAGAATCCAGACGATAAGAAAACTCAATCTCCCGATACAGACAAACTTCTGACTTCTCAGAGGACATCCAGAAAAATCTCTGATAACACAAGAGAACACTCAAAACAATCGCAGGTCACTTTTGCGATCAACACAGACCAATTTCCAAAGATAACTGTTCTCTCTTTACCAAACAGAAAAACTTACACTTAACTAGCCAATCCACCGAAGAAATGGGTCCATTCTGCTACTTCCGAACTCCATCTTCAGAAATTGCTAACCAGAAGACTCCCTACCAACACAGAACACTCCGAGCTGCACTGCTGACACCGATGCCAAAGACTTCCTATTCCAAAGTTCTTCGAGAAACTCGGACCTCAAAGCCAAACACAAACAACCAGCTGGACTCTGCCACATCACCGAAATAGACACACTTCCTAAAACTTATTCCAAAGAAAACATCTTCGAAGACCTTCTTATTCACTGCATCTCATCACGCAGCTACTATTTGCTAAGGTATCAAAATACCATCATACACTTCTGCTGAACCGACAGATCCAAACTCAACTCATCCAACTTCAAAGATAGACTCCGAACCTTAACAGGTTTCCTTCAGAGATCGATGAAATCTCTGCAGCACTGCACAACTCACTCGAGACAGTATTAGGTCTACAGTCTCGACAGATACACTTCCAACCTCAAACATTCAAACTCCAACTAATGGTAGTAGTCGTGTTACACACACCACTACCTCATCTATCTTTAAAACTTATATTGGAAAACCCGAACATGTAACCCAACAGATAGGTAGAAATAGCTAAATATATATATATATATATATATATATATATATATTTAAAATTACAAATACGCTCACTCAAGCTAGACACCACTCCAGAGCCTAGGTATTCACTCAACCTAATGCTCTGATACCAACAGTCACGACCCGTCTTCCACTAACCAGAAAGACGTATCATGAATTAAGAAAGAAAGAGATGAAAGAGAAAGAAAGAGAAGAAAGAAGAAACAACAACATAATCTCAACAGCGGAACGAATAAATTATATTAATAACAAAAGTATTACATAGATATACAACAACTATCGGAGTTACACAAATTATACATCTCATACTAGACAGTTATAAACACCTGTCTAGTTATTACAACACAGTACAAAACAACTCAAACAAACGACTCAGAGATACCAACATAGCGGAAAACTAGATAACTACAACGTGGAAGCCTCCTGCTCCATTTTCTCCTCCATAATTCGTCAAAGCTAAGCTGAATCCCTTGGCTACTTGTAAAAATTTGAGTACCCAAGAGTTTAAGAAAAACAGAAATAAACTCCGGGTCAGACATGGGTCTGGTGTGAGTAACAGGTTAAAGTTCCTTAACTTTTGGAAAACCTTTAAAAAGAAAGGTATCACGTAAGATTTTCCACACATAAACATGGAAAAGATTTTACCTTACGCTAACAAAACATTTGATAGGAAATCCGGTGATATTATAATAGTGTCTAGGGTTTTCAAGTAAAATATAGAAATAGCTGGAATGCTTACATCTCACGTTCCAACATAGTTGGGCACAACTAATGCGCACGACACTTATTGGATTTTGGATTCCATACAATAGCAGGAATACTGGGGTACCGTCCGTCACAGTACGTGGCCTAAATCACCGTACCGAGGAGTACACCCGCTCCTCTGCAACACAAGGCCGGAACCATCCCTTACGGGATAGTCCCGAACATGACAACCCTGGCAGTTGTCGCGAATCAACCGCCCCACACAGCCAAATAAAAGGGACTTCTAGACAGGGGAAAATCTAGTCCTGCTTGGGCATAGCCTTGCTGCTCCTCCCCTATTTTGGACATTCCCGGTTGATGAGGCTTGAGGCTACGATTACCTTTAGAGAACACATCTCTTAGAATGCTCATCGCCCACCTGACGATGTTTTGAAAGCATTCAATCCATACAAGTTCGTTCTAGGTTCGAACGAAACCGAAGGCATTATCCCGTTACACTCATTTTGGAATCACCCTCAGAGTTAACGACGATAACCCTTGCACTCTGAATCTTCATCTTCACTTGAGATTCACGACCTATCGTTAATTTGGATCGATGTGGTTTTCGGATATCCAAATATGGAAACCCGATACCGGTCTCATCGAATCCAAAACGCCATCTTTTAGGTCCAAGTTGTTTTAAGTTTAAAACAATTTAATTTAATTATCTATATACACACAGATAGATAATCCACATCATCACAATAGATAATCATCACCATAGATAATCCATATTATCATTATCAGAAGATAATCCAGTCATCATCACAATGCAACCAATGCATCTATATCACACAACATTACTAATCTCATATCTGAGATTCAAACCATTCAAGGAAATCTACATCATCCATATATAAACAAGGATTTAATAATCACACCATATATAATTAATTTAAAATGAATCAAATTAATTACGTCATCTCTAATTAATTTAAAATAAATTAAATTAATTACCTTAATCTATAAATCCTGCTTATATAGCCATTTATTACAAACCAATCAACTAATTAATTAACCACTAATTAATTCCCTTGATTAATCATTCTTGATTAATCATCCTTTAATTACATTCAAGTAAGTAATTCCACTAATTAATTATTCTTAATCAAATACAGTAATTAACCTCTAATTACTTAATTAATTAATTAATTATAATTAATTACATTCATCCTTAATTAATTACATTAATCCTTAATTAATTACTTTAATCACTTATCATTGATTAATTAATCTCAATTAATTAATCATAAATACATCATTAATTATATTAATTAATGATTCCTAATTACATTTAAATTAATTAACTTCATTAAGTAATTAAGCCTAATTATTAATCACCTATGATTAATTAACTTCAGTAATTAATTATTCTTAATTACTACATTGAGTAAATTGATTACCCCTAAATTAATTATATTTTAAAAATTAATTATATAAATTAATCATTCTTGATCAATTTTATTAGTAATTAATTACCCTTAATTAATTACTTAATTATTTTCCCAAATGACTTAATCAATCAATGCTTAAATTAATTACACCAAGTAATTAATTATTAATTACTTTCATAAAGTAATTATCCTCCATAATAATTACACAAGCAATTAACCCCAAACTCTTCCATACTTCAAATAGTTACATTCAGTATTTACTCATCTTAATTACTTCTCCAAGTAATTATTCTTCATTAATTACTTATCAACCCATCAATGATTATTCTAAATTAATTAAACTTAATTAATTAATTTAAACAAATCAAATAAATTAGTTAATTACAATGAGTAATTAATAACTTTAATTACTTTTATAAAGTAATCATACTTAACCAAATTCCATAATGATTATCTAATTTAATTAATCTAATTAATTATCAAAATTAATTACTTTAATTAATTAATAAATAATCCCAAGTTAATGACCTTCATTAACTTATCAACAATTTCCTTAATTACCTTTCTTAAGTAATTAACTTAAATTAATCATTATTAATCGCAAATTTATTAATCTTTAAAAATTATTTAATTAATCACTAATTATTTCATTATTAAGTTTTTAACTTAATTTATCTTAATCTCTTGATAAATTAATTTCTAATCATTAATTAAAATCATAACTTATTTAGTTAATGATCTTATTTTCCAAATTAATTAATCCTAATTAAATAACTTCATCCTTAAATAATTGATTCAAAATCCTTATTTAATTAAATTAATCAATTAATTATTCATCTAATTACCTTATTAATTTAATAAATCAAAATCATTTAATCTTTGATTTATTTTAAAATATAAACATTTCTTATTAATGATTACATTATCATTAACAAAGCAGTATTCAAAACAACTTACTTTAAAATTTGTTTCCAAATTTCATTTTAAATTTTAAATTTTAAAATGAAAACCAAACTTAACTTAAAAATCATTTTAAAAATCTTTTTAAAATTATACTAAATAATTTCTTATTTTATAAAGAAGTTTAAAGGAAATTTAAACTCACATTCATTTTTAAAATACAAATCCTATTTAAAATATGTTTCAACTTCCAAAGTTGTTTAAACATTTTTAAATTGCAAACTTCCTTTAGTTTCAAAATTTGATTCAAATTGGATTTTGATTCCAGTTTAAAACTTATGTTTAAATCTCTACTTTTTATTAAATCTTTATCTTAAAATTCAATTATTTAAACCCCTTTTTAAAAGTTGTTTAAACATTTTAATTTCTAAAATTTAAATTAGATTTTAAAACTTGGATTCAACTCAGTTTGAAATCCATACATTAAATTTAGGTTTAAATTCTTGTTTAAAACCTGCATTCAGATTTTAAACAAATTTTGAATTGAAATTATACAGGTTTCAGAGAAACCTGTAACCCTCTAAAATACCCGAGTTTTCCCCCACTTGACTTCGAGTAAATCCTTGATCATCTTCGAGTAAAAGCTCGAATTGCTCGCGTATGACTCGAGCCAAAATAAAACTGCAAAACCGATCCTCACCTGACACCATTCTTCACCATGCATATGCATGGTGGTTCTGGCCACCTCCGGCCACCACCAAGATAACAAACAAGTCGCCGACCACCACTGGAACACATCGCGATCCTCCAAAAATCATCATCTACTCGAAATCAAATTTGAGTTCCCCAATCCCAAAAACCTAGCAAAAACTGGAACAGGAATCATCATTCAATCCCAATCCTGGAAAACCTTCATTCCCCCTCCTCCGGCCATCGGAGGCTTTGCGACGCCGTCCAACGTGTAACAACCCGCATATTTATCGATTTTATATTTAAATATTTTATTTAAATATTTTATCGTTAGTCGGATTTTAGTCCGAAAAGCTACTTTTAGCATATGGTCGAATTAGGACTCGAGACCACCCCCATTGAGTTCAAAATGCCGTTTGCGACCTTTTTGAGTATCAGCTTCGATATGTTTGGAGAAAGTTGATTTTTGCTACTTTTTACTTAGGGCTTTGGTTTGGGCTGAGCCCATTAACCCCACTTAACTCAGTTCCAACCCTCTCCTCTTCATTCACTTCTTTTCTATTTTCCTAATACTCAAGCTTTTATGTTAATGGAGAGTGGAAGTGGAAATTAAAACTCCAAGCCCTAGTTCCTCTTGCTAGCTCAAGTTCTTGCTCCAAAATCAAAGAGAACCCATTGGTGAGCTCCTCTTCTTCTTCTCCAACTCATTCTCTCATTGATTTCAGAAATTTCCTAAACCTAATTTAGGAAATATTTCTCTTTTAAGCTTAGATTGAAGCTTCTTGAGTTGTTATTGAAGAGGAATTGATCTTAGCTTGCTTTCAAGCATCTTCTTCATTCGTTTGGGTTCAAAGGTGAGATTTTTAATCTCACATCTATGCTTATAATTCTCTTCTATTGTTAGGTATGAATTCCTAACACTTATTCATGTGCATTTGACCTTGATTTGGATTGCTTTTGTGAATATTCCAATTTTTAGTGTTTTGAGTTCAATTCATTAAAAATCCTAACTTTGATGTTTGAACATGTTTTTGGTGATGCATCGAGGAGCTTATAGGGCCGGGTAGTCGATTGACATAAACCCTTAGCGCCGTTGCTCGTGCGATTGCAAATTGGTCGGGATTTGCACCTCCATTGAAATAGGGTAGGAAGTGCAAGTATACAGGTTCGGCCGACCGACCCCCTGGTCCGGTCAACCGACCTGCTTCTAAGTGCATAAGCACTTTCTGTTTTAGGGTCCGGTCGACCGACTACAGGGGTTCGGCCGACCGACCTGCTTCCCGAGGATTTTGGTGGAACAGGGTCCGGTCGACCGAGCCCTGCAGCCGGTCGACCGACCTGATGATTTTTGCCAGATTAGCCTATGTTGCTAATCCGTTTGAATATCCAACTTTAATCGATTCGTGTTGTCTCCATTTTGTTGTTGTCATTTATTATCGACTTTGATGACCTTTTCTTCGGGAATTTTAAGATATATCCACTTTGATGGATTTTATATCGATTTCTTTGGATTTTATTCACGTCTTCGAATGTGAATTTTTATGCCTGATTGTTTCTACAATCTTCTTTGTGATTTGTCACTTTAAAAATATAAAGGTTTTCTATACTAGTAGTAAATAACAAAATTCTTTCATCAAAACGATTTCAACACTATTTTAATTACAAAGCTCGTTTCTTAAACCGTTTTCCAATCTATTAGTATATAAAAGCCTTTACCTCACTCGTATGAGAAATCCAATTAAACGACTTAGTAAAACGAGTGGTATGAAACGCTTGCGTTTACTTCGTCGGTTAATTCTTGGACTTGTTCGATTGAAAACTCTTGTGACAATTTTCTAGTGGAGATCTACAATTTGTTCGTAAATATTTAAGTTAAGCTAGTGGTTATGGGACATGAAGCTAACCTCATATATTTACTAGCTTATTGTAATTGACACTTCTTGTTGATCATGACGATCATCTTTGTGGTTTAGACTAGCAATGTGTGATGTCTCTTTGTTTATGTGGAGGACTGTTCCTCATTTTATTGAGCTTCGTCTCATTTCTCACATGGGTCGTACCTTTTTAGGTGCGTCAATGTTTTATTATGCATGGGGTGTATCTTTCTAGGTGCATCGATGTTTGTTTACACATGGGTCGTACCTTTTTAGGTGCGTCGATGTTTATTTATGCATGGGGTGTACCTTTTTAGGTGCATCGATGTTTATTTACTTCGTGGAGCAATCGGCTCAATAAGTCGGGGCATGGGGCGTATCTTTCTAGGTGCGTCGATGTTCGTCTATGCATGGGGCGTATCTTTTTAGGTGCGTCGATGTTCGACTTTGCATGGGGTGTATCTTTCTAGGTGCATCGATGTTAGACATTACATGGGGTGTATCTTTCTAGGTGCACCGATGTTTATTTGTGCATGGGGTGTATCTTTCTAGGTGCATCGATGCTTATTTGTGCATGGGGCGTATCTTTCTAGGTGCGTCGATGCTAGAGCATGGGGCGTATCTTTCTAGGTGCGTCGATGTTCGACTGTACATGGGGCGTGTCTTTCTAGGTGCGTCGATGTCCAGTATTTTTGTGGGATTGGCCATCCTTTTTATTGTGATTTGGTTCATCGGATGTCCCGTTGTACGACGTCGTTGTTCCTTTTTATTGTGATTTCTGGATTTCGTGTGTTGATTTCTGGAATTTATGTTTCACCAACTTTTACGACGGGCATTGATATATATGTCATTTATTGTGGCTTGGTGAATGAAATTAGGAGTATGACATTCCTTTTTATCTTGAGTAGATTATTGTGATATTGATTAATCTCTTGTTGATTTTCAATTGCTTATTTATCACAGCTTGGCATTGTGATTATTATATGTTTATGTCATATCTCTTATTATATATCACTTCATCTGATATTTATAGCTAGACTGATCCGTTTATTATTTTCTTCTTAAATAATACTCGGGTCAGACTGAGATTTTACAGGTGCTTCTGCTTGACTCCTTATCGGACCATCTTCCGACTTTTGGCTAACTACTTTAGTTTAGTAGTTTTTGTTGTATACATTTGAGATACAGACTCTATGATGTATACTTATTCTTTTGTATAGCACGTGTTGCTATTCTTTTGTATTATTGTGGATCCTTTTGACCACTACTCTGATGAACACTTTCATGTGTTATATTCATATCTATTTCCGCCTTTGTGATATGAATTGTCTGTGACTGATTTATGTTATGTTTATTTCTATATTTGTTTCCGAAGACCTTTATAGCCACCGTGTAGTAGCTTTGAGTTTGTGCCGGTGTGTCGGATTTCCTCTTGAAATAGAATGCATGTTATACTATCAGACATATCGATGCTCGCGCAAAGCAATTACACGGATGGTCGCTCCTCAACAGCCTTATTCTCCGTGCTAGTCGATAGCATTACACCGTAGTGTTCTTGGCTAGCGTAGGTATAGAGGTGGGGCGTCACACAACGCTTCTTCAACACCCTAGCAACCATCTCCCCTAAAATTGTTGCACTCGGTCCCCTGTAGCCTTCATGCCGATCAAAACATCGCACTGCCTAAAAACTAGGTTTACAGACTTACGACAGTCGCTGCTGCCACTACCATTCCTTAATCACCACCGCAACAATTTTCCCATCATTACTGTTTCCCCCACTATCACCAGTAGCAAACTCGACCCCCGACCTTCGAGAGCATCAGCAAAACCCCAAAAACCTATTTCCAATATAAACAAAACTTCTCTTTTAATCCACCATTAAAATTATTGATTTGATTTTTAAAAATCATGATTTAGTATAAGCATTCAGATTTTTATCCTGAATTAATGATTTCAAGACTTTGAATTTTCCCAAAACTTAAATCCCCCCTGTTCATTTTGATTTCTTGTACAATACCCAATTTAATTCGATTCAAATAAATTTTTAATCCTTGATTTAAGATTTAACATACCAGTTTTGTTTATAACATAAATCCATATAGTGACTAAATCCATAGTTAAAGAAATTTTAAAACAAAGCTTGAATCTTTTTCTTAAAAACTGTAAAACAGAGAAGTTTTACTGACATTCATCCACATGCATATATTATACATCCACAATGCATAGAAATCTATCAATATACATTCACACAAACATATTTAATAAACATGCAATTAGATATTCATACACAAAACATACCTATTCCACTCATAAATCTAGCAACAGATTATACTGAAGTTTTAAATAAGAAGTGTCACTCACCTGACATTTTTGAAAGACAGAGCACTAAATTTGGAAAGCTTTTACATCTGATTATAACTGAGTTGCAGAATGTTTTAAACTTGAGTTGTAGGCTTTAACAAATCCATATTGCAATAGACAAACCTAGATTCCTTTTTGCTTTTGAATTTAAAACTTGAATTACAGATTCTCTTTAAATACCCAGGTTGAAAGATGCATGCAGAGTTTACTTGCTTTGATTTTGCATTTGAAAATAATTTTACAGAGGACTTGCTTGCATTACAAATTTCAGGTTTGCAGGCAATAAGGAATTACAGGTTTGATTTGCTTTGGTTTCTAGGTTAATATTGGCAAAGAAATTATAGGTTTCAGATTTGATTTTGAAAATGAATTATAGAATATTGATTTTGGGTTTTTGAGAGATTGTTATTGATTTGATTCAGCTGAAAACATATCTTTTTAACTTTGAAAAAATTTGAAGATTAGAAAAGAAGAAGATTGAAGGAAACATATTTTTATAAGTGAAATTGATGTGTTTAAAAATTAAAAGAAAAATTAAAAATAAAAGACACTTGTAAAAAAAACTAACACTTGTTACATTAGTCTCATAACTTAAGTACACTTGTCATTATACCCCTTAACGTAATAACATGTGTCTTAAGTAATTTTATTTGTTTTTATTTATTTTAAAAGTAAATGAAATCCTCTTTCTTTATTTATTAAATACATATATATAAATTATTTTCATAATTAAATGTATATGCATTCCTTTTTAAAGAAAATGAAATAAAACGATTTATATAAAAAAATGAAAGCTTACTCAAATAATTTAAATATATTTATTCATTTGAATTTCAAAATTAAATTCAAATTCAATTGCTCCTTAAATTTAAAAATCCAATTTAAAGCTAATTTATATATTAAAAATAACAATAATATTGTTCTTTAAAATCTATCTATTTTTATACATTTATTATTATTTAAAAGTAACATATTTATTAATTTAAATAATTTATATAAGAAATTATAAATCACTTATCTTATCTTATTTAAATGCTTTAATGTTCAATATATAAATGGTATTTTAAATTTTCATATATAATTCCAAACTATATTTAAAAGAAAATAAAATAAACCTTTGTTTATCTAATTAAAATTTAAACTATGCTTAAAATATATTTTTACAATTTAAAACAATTTCTTTAAGTATCTTAAAACCAAATAGTTATTTATTAAATAGTTTTGAATAGTTATTTATTAAATAAAATAATAATTTCCAAATTATCAAAATGATATCAGAATTTAAAAACAAGATTTTATTTGTTTATTAATCTACAATCAAAACTTAGCTATCTATAATATATATAAATATATATATATACATTATAAATAGAAAGCATTTTATTAACTTTTAAAAGATAAAATTCACCAATTAAACATTTATTCAATTGGATTATTAAATCAATTTAATTTTTATTAACAGAATTTATCAAATTCATTTAATTTTAAATATAGAATATTAAATTGATATTGCCTAAATTTCCGGGATATCACACAATATAAGCTCCATATTAAATATAATTTAAGTAAATACTTATCCATATTATATTCACTAAAATCCACGTTATTTTATACCTTAAACCAATCTTATACATAACTTAAAACAAAAAAAATTAACTATATAAAATAACCTTCATCAAATATCCGAAATCAATATCTCATGAACCATATATATAGATTTCTTTACAAAACCATAGAAAATTTATTCCAAAATAATTTTATATATATACCGCTGTGCCTGTATATAATTTTCTATCCTATGGTTAAGTGATGCAGATATTTATCATTTCAATCCGCAATTTAAAAATAAAAATGCGGTTGTATAACATTTCAAACCGCAAGCCCGAATGTAATGAAATGCATGATAACTTGCAGTTTATTCAATATAAATACACATCCATTCATCCAATAATCAATCGTCGACCATTTATCACAATCATCATCCAAATTCAAACAATACATCAATATAGAGCATATGAAATATAACAGGTAGCAACGAACAGTTTATATTCAACAATAAATTAATAATTGTTTAACTGGCAGTTTATATGCAATAATAAATAAATTTAACTGGCAATTTATATGCAATAATAAAATTAAATAACAATTTAATTTAAATAAATGCAATTTAACTGAGATGATGATTAAATATATGCCCAAACAATCATAGATAAATTTTAAATCTCATCAAAATTAATTTAACAAACATAAGAAATTTTAGAAGTTGTGAGTGGGTTAAAACACTCAACTTTGATTTTAGCCCATAAAAATCCAAACAGAAGCGCAAAACTCAACAATCTCCAAATTCAACTAAATCAATTTGATGTTGTCTGGAATATAGATTTTAATCCAACAGAAGAAATCGCGCGTGAATCAAAGTTTATATGCAAAAGATATTCATGTTACATGAAATATTATTAAAATAAAAATTAGTACGCGTTAAAAATATATATAAATAAACAAATTTTATTACTTACGTTTTCTCAAGATGAGGCTTCAGGAAAAGACTGAAGAACAACTAAGATGAGACCAGGAAGTGTATGAAAAATGAAAAAAACATTTTTATAAAAGAATGCTTTTGGATTTGCAAGAATAAGAGCTTTTGAATATGTGGTGATAGGAGAAACAAAATGTAAAAGAAGAAATAAGATGTAGGTTATTTATAATTAGGAAATGAATGTGGAGGGACAAAAATAAATGTCACGTTTTATTAGTTTGATTCTAAATTAATTAAGTGCTAGATACAAAAAAGTTTGAATACATCATATATATTCATACTTTAACTGTGTGTCAAAATTGCTAAACATATATCAAGTACGATTAATTGGTGACAATATATAGGAATAAACAAGAATAAATGTAGATGCAATCACATAAGGATCTAATAGGGAAGGAGATAAAAGATGACGACATTGATTAATTCCACTTTCACACTTTAGCCAATTTTATTAACACGACATTTAATTATCATGCAAGTTGTATTATAACTAGAAAACATAAACAACAAACAATAAATTAATATGTATATAATATTACCTCACTTTTAAATTGTTTGATAATAATAATAAAAATTAAATCATGCTTTAGTAATTTGAAATTAAAATATTAAATGTTTATATGTATACACATGCACACAAACACACATACATGTGTAATAAAGATTAAACCAAAGCTTATTAATTAATTCAAAGCATACTTTCATACCACATTAAACTGTCTAATGCATTTGTAAACTTATGTATACTTGAAGTCAAAAATACATATATACATATAAATTAAACCTTTTTACCTTAATGAATTTTTTTTTTTAACAAAACAAAAGTGGAACACGACAAATTAAGCAATATAGTAACAAACCATTAAGATCCTTAAATAAGGACATTTGAGATAATAATTTAGGTAACAAATTTAAATATTGTTGTAATCAAAATCAAAGCTTAGATTTATCATCAGAAAATTGTTAAGCATATGTAAACTTCTATTATAATTTATTAGATTAAGAACAAATAATTTATTCAACAAAGTATTCAAATTTCAAGATATTTTCAATTCAAGATAAAGTGACAATATATGTATACAATATTTCTGTTTCAACACAAATGCAAATTATATGTATATAAACTTTCAGATCTAAAAAAATGCAATTTGGTTTAAGAGTTTAAAACATGGATCTATAATTAAAACATTCTTTAATATATATACAAAAAAAAAATTTGTTTTGATTTATTAAATTAAAAGTCAAATTAATTCATCCAACAAAAAATTCAAATAAATAAATAAATGTGGATTCCCGTTCTTATTATTAAAACAATCATTATCCCATAAACATATTTCCATTTGGTTACGTTTTATTACATTGGTACTTCCGTTTCACCTTTATTCGTATTACTATTTTATTTCTACTAATTGTGTAATAACCACCAAATTCAACATATTGAAATTTGTCGATTTCACCCATAAATTAAGATTTTAAATCCACTTAACTAATTTTCCTCGGTTCCATCTTTTATTACATCAACTGTTACTTTAATTTACATTAACCAACGTAAAATTAAGATTTATTTGTAATCGATTACCAAAATTTATTTTAACTCATTAAATAAACAAGCAACCTAAAAATTGCAACTTATGTGCTTTTAATTGCATTGACATTTAAACTTATTAGCTTATATCAACACTATTATCATTAATTGCAAACGGATTACCAGTTATAGTCACTACCCTAAATAACTAACATATATTAATCTACATTATTCCCAAGTTACAAATTTTGAATTAATTACTATTTATTATTATCGTTTCACTGATTAATTCAACATTTGCATTGGTTTTCTTATAATAAATTTATTACCCAATACTCCTATATTTATCTTAGATTTGTTCAAATGGCTATATTTCAATTTATAACCAAAAATTTCTATTGATTTTCCATTTTAATTTATTAGCCTCCATTAACGTTAATTTACCTTTAAGTTATCACTAACGGACAGGTGTTGACATTGATTACATACACCGTTCTCACCCTGTTACCAATTGGATGAATTTTCATTGATTCGTAGCTATTGCATTAATATCCACAAATTTCATCCACGTCTCTATTAATGTAAAATTTGTTATTAAATCCCCCTTATTTGCAATTAATTCACTTATTGAATTTTTTTTTGTTTTTCAAATAAATTAATAAATCTAAAATTTCACTCCTAAGATCCACCACTTGTTATATTATAAATGAAATTAACATTGGTTACATCCTCTGGAATTAACAATCTTTTATGACAAATCAATTTATCTTAACTTCACAATTAGGTCAATTAACTGCAATTAATTTCACATTAAATTTTATGAATTATCAATTGAAACTTTAACAAATCCGTTACTTGATTTAATACCCTGCTATTCAATAAATTGACATTTATATGTGAAATTAACATTGACTTATATTTCATATCATAAATGCATGCTTTATTTCGTACTATTCAGTTATATTTGCCAAGTATGTATATTAATTACTATTATATTCTTTAATTAGTTTACTTTCTTGGTTTCATACTTAATAAGTTTTCACTTCCAACAATATTATAATTACCTACATGACATTGATTTTTATTTCATGAATTCATTAAATAAATCCACTAATTGCCTTTGTTTCCTTATATTCAATTTATTACCATTTTAAATACGTTTATTATCAACAACATTCCTTAAAATTACTTATCTACAATTATTTCATTGGTTTATTCAACCGTTACTTTTTATTTACTCATTTTCTAATTATAACCAAATGTAACAATTTTCACACTTTCTTTGTGTTATTAATTACCATTAAAGTAACGTCTATCATCTACAATAAACATTGTAATTACTTACCTACATTGATTGCAATTTTTTTCCATTTATTGCAAATTACTTCCGGTTACTATAACATTGAATTCATTAAAATTATTACTAATTATATCATTGCGTTAGTTAATACAATATTCCCATTTGTTTTTCTTGTATTCAATTCCTTAGCCTATATCAATTTCCATTACTTTAAATAAATCGTAATTTCATTTCCATTGTTAATACTTATCTTTAATTTTAAATGTTGCATTTCATTTATTTAAAATTTTAGTATTTACTTATTTCTTCCTAAATTTAATTACAAACTCTTAATTAAATTAAGCAATTAATTTCTCAAAATTTACGGGTCGTTACAAAGTAGGGTGGTAGAATTGTTTTTTCTATTATTTAGTTCTATGTTAGTTTAGTTAGTAGTTTAAAACTTTGAAAATGTGTAACGCACCAACGCGAAGTCTGTTTGACCCATGGATTTTGACATGTGATTCATGTTAGCTAGTAGAACACTTTAGTATAATTACATGATAGACTTGTTGAAGCGTAAAATAATGATAAATTAATCATGGTAGAAATAATAACGTAGTCAATTAATTATATTTAGCACCGACATTCCGATAGCAGAATAAAATATCGTTTTCTTATATTTAAATTGAATAGATTACACTGGACATCTTGTTTAGCAAAATAAATCCCCATTCTGCTATTTTATGAATTTTAAAATTTATTTGTATGCTAGCTGACATGGATAAATAATGTGTTATCTATCGATCGTTAATTATAAATGTTAATTACGTATATGTTGCTTATGTAATTATCTGTGATATGACTAGGAATGTTGAACTGAAATAAGTGGCAGCTTGTTTAAGTGGCATTGTGGTCGCTAAGCCCCTTTCCAAATATTGAAAGGAAATGGATTTAAAATTACTTCAACTTTATAATATTTTAAAGTGAAGTGTTCTCTATATTTAAATGGTTAAGTTAATATTATTTGAATAATAATATTTTTAAAGTTAACTAATTATTTAATAATGATGTTTTAAGCCAATTGGTTATTTATAAATAAAGTCATTTTAACATTAATCAATTATTTTAATAAAGTTATTTTAAAGTTAACTGATTATTTTACTAATGATAATATAAGTTAGTTAGCTATTTAATAATGATGTTTTTGAAATTATTAATTATTTATTAAATGTGTTTAAAGTTAATTAATCATTTTATTTTTAGTATTTAAGTTTATTTATTATTTATTGATAGTGTTTTATAGTTAATTATATTTAGCAATGAGGTGTTAAAATTAATAAATTATTTATTAGAAAGATTTTATGGGTAATCGATTTATTTAATAAATAGCGTTTAAAGCAATAAATTACTGTGTAAAAGAGAATTTTTTTTAATAAAGGGTTCATTCAAGTTATGAATTGGAAAGAGATCTTCGAACTTGAAAAGGAGGTTTTGGGTTTATAAAACTTTGATTTATATGAATTGGATCACCTATGAAAATCAAGCTTTGGATTTCTTTTTTTGGCAAAGCCAGCATGGTTAACTGGTCCTCTAGCAATTTTATTAGTATATAAAGAGAACACAAAAAAATACAAAAAACCCTATCAAAACATGATTTGGCTAGGGAAGAAAAAAAGGAAAGAGAACATAAGAAAACACAACATATCAACAAATAAGGTAGAAAAACAACAGAAACAAAAATTGCAACAAAATTAGGATAGAAACTATTGAAAGGCATTCTAATGCTAGGATCAAACACAAATATTGATTGTCTCATCCCATTCTTTATGTCATGCAGCAACTTCTTCCTTAGTTGATTTGAAGAATTCCTTTTCCCTCAGAACACTATTGCATTTCTCACTCCACATGTTGTATAGGAATGTCTTTAATATAAAAGGCAGAGCATACATCTTCATCCCTCTCCATCGATTTGATTTATAAATCAAAGACCGTTCAACTGCACAGTACATAGCTATATTGTTTATACCTAATTTAAAAATCATGTTATGCTAAAGAAAAACACAAATGGGCAGTTGAAATAAGTTTGCAAAATATCTTCTTCATCAGCATTGCAGAATGTACAAAGGGTGTTAACATTCAACCCTCTCTCATGCAGCTTGCCATAATGTGCACTACATTCCTCATATCTTTCCATAGTAGCAAATTATCCTTCCCATTGTTATGCATAAACCAAGCGCTTTTATTCCAACTAAAATTTTCTACAATAACAAGATTAGCTAAGGCACCATACAAATCATCGATATTGAAAGCAATTGCTTTGCTTGTCCATTTGACCCCATACCTCTACAACATTAGGCAAAGAATTCAATGTAAGTTTGACCGCATCAGTCTGTTAACCTGATTATTGGTAAAAGGAAGCTGAATATGTCCATCATGGACAAACTCGTATGCTTTAGCATGTATACCAATCCCGGTTTGTTGATTTTACTGATAGGTCAGATGCTTGCTCAGGATAAGGCTAGGCTTTACCAGTGAATCATCCAAAAAAATAACTCTACCTCCATAGGCCACTTTATATCTAATTTCAAGGAGCATGGTATCCGTAAGCTTGAGTAAATTCCTCCATGTCCAGCTACTGTTTTGAGATATCAACATTTGCCAGAATTTCTTGCTGCCCACCATGTATTTGTCTGACCATGTAACGACCCGTAAATTTCGTGGATTTAATTTGGTTAAATTAATAAGTTTTGTAATTAAATCTAGAAGAAAAAGAAAAAAAAAGAAAAAAAAACTTTATAATAAATATTGAAATAAACGCTAAATTAAATTTTATAAATGGTGACTTAAAACCTATTTACTAGCAATTTGAATAAATTTCAATAAATGAAACGGGGTAAGTATTATACCTGGATATAAGATTCATTTAAAGGAAATTTATTTATAGGTTAATGTAAATTAAGGAAATATTATAATAAATGATTATTCCATTCGTACTTGTAAGCTCTTACTATAAGTTGCGTGTTGAAAAGGGTTGATTGAATTGAAATTTATATTTAATTTAGATGAAAATATTAAAGGTTTACAATAACATGAAATTTAGGTAGTAAGGTTTGAGCAAGTTGATAAGTAGTAACCAAAACAAGGGGATAGCATTAATAAATAAAGTTGGAACAAATAGGATATAGAGAAATAAATGCAAGGATTTAATATATTAATTAATGTTGGTTTATGATAACGTTACTTAGTGATTAATTATAGAGTAACGGAAGTGTGAACGCAAAATAATAAAAGCATAGATTTATGTTAGGACATAATTTGTGGATTTGGGAATTTAAATCCAAAGATTTATTAATTGAGGAAATATTACGTATTTAATTTCAACATGATAAAAATCAATGCAAATTGAGAAATAAAAATTAAATTGTAAGTTGGTAATTTAGGATGAATGTGAGTAAAATTTGGCAAGTGAGATAATTGTAAAGTTTTACCCATTCATATAATTTATTTAAATAAATATAAACCAATGGCAACATTGTGTTAATGATAGTCGTAAGTAAACTTGAATGCTAAAGGGTAACAAATCATTGTAGGTTAACCGTTTATTTAGTATATTAAGTCAAGACTGGTAATCGATTGAAATAAATCTAAATTTATTATTTTGTTTTGTTAATATGATTTAGTTAATAAAGGGGAATTTTTAGGAGATGAAGCATGCATGGGAAATGCATTATGATTCAATGTTTTGTTTACCCAATTTAATGTATTTACTGAATAGAAAATTTTTAAAATCAATAAACGAAATTTAGTGATGTTTCAACTTTAATTAATAACAATTAATGTGGAATCAATTACAGTAAATTGACTAAAATTGCTGCAGTTAGGGTAGATTTGTTTCGGAATTTAAGATAGTTAATTTTATAAGTTAAAATTTATGATAAGCCTATTTGCTATATGAAACCTCATTAATTTAAAAAGTAAAGAGGCAAGATTTATTAATCTGATTAAGTGCGGAGTTCAATAAATGAATTTATTTCAACTAAATGAAATTCAATATTTAATATTTCGTAAATCGAAACTTGATGGAATAAGAACACTAGTATAATAAAAAGAAAGACAAATATTACTATGATTTTTGAAAGGATTAAATAGATAATGGAAGAATTGAAATCAGGTAAAGCAAAAATTATAAACAACTGGATTTATTAAATTGAATGTTAAATATTATAATCTGTGGATTTATTTACTTTACCTTGATATGAGATTTGGTTTAAAGGATTTTCAAATTTCTTATGTAATACAAGGTGATAAATTTATGAATTATGAAAAAATTGAATTTCAAATAATGATTTAACCAATTAATTATTAATTTATTTAATTTATATAAAAATAGTCATTTTGGCCACTGACTCGGAGTTCGACGAAACCAGTTTCATCGGATCCGTATCGGTGAATTATTGTAGGATTTCAAGTTTCGTAGCAATCGGACTTGTCGTATGGTCGTACGAATGCGAAACGCCTTGAAATCGATTTAATTGAAATCAATTTGAAATCAATTTGAAAATATTGATTTCAGCATAACTTCTTCATACGATAGCATTTGGACGTGAAACTTTTTCCATCGCGCTCAGAATATTTTAAAATACCTATTTCGATATACGGGTTTACCCAATTTCGTTTTGGGGTCAGAACGGGCTTTTTGGGCCATGTTAGCGGTAGCACGTTTGTTTATCCGATCCATTTATTCAAATCTCTAACCTACCTATATAAACCCAATTATAAACCCTAGCCTCCATCTATCTTCATTTCTTTGTGCGTTCATTTCCCTCAACTCCTCTTTTCCCCATGGTTTCAAACCCTAGATCCGTTTATAGTTCAAAATCAAAAGTCAAAATTCAAAGTCTCCAAAAAAATTCACAAAAATTATATGTCATAGTTATCGATGAGCATAATTCAATGGTGCTATTCGTTTTTTGATTCGGGTTGTCATTTGACCACAAATTGGGCGTTTAGTTTCGGCCGTTCATCATCGTCGAAATCAGAGTCGTCGGATCGAGAAACGGTTTCTGGGTTTGGTGGAGATTGGCGAGCATAGTCCATCGGGAGTGTTAGTTTGGGAAATCAACCGTGGGATCATGCTAAACATTTGGATTAGGGTTTCGGGTATAGGGTGCAAGGCGGCGGCCGACCGTGACAAGGGAGGGCCGGAACTATGGGGTTGCGTGCGGCTTGCCAAGGGGGTTCGGCGTGGTGGTCGGCGACCATTTGGTGGCCGAAGTTTGGAGCATGGGGCGGTCAAAAAGGGGAAGTTTGGGTTTTTTGGGTTGCGTGCGTTGTTCACGGCTGGGGGGGGGGGGAGGAAATGCGTGAAGAAAGGAGGGTGATGACGTGTCAACGTGTATGGGTGAGTTTTGTTTGTTTTGTGTTTTAATGAAATTTTGTTTTCAGTTGTATTTTTCGTCATAATTTTTGCATACGAACTCCGTTTCACGCGAGATTTTTTTGTTAGGATCGTAATTAAATTCCAGATCTTTTTACGCTGGTTTGGACAGATTTGGAGACCGTCGAATTTTTGGGTTTAAATCGGATTTAAATTCGATTTAAATTCAAAAGGTGAGTGTCTTAACCAACTCACAACTTCTAAAATTTCTTATGTTTGTTAAATTGATTTAAGATATGAGTAGAAATTTATTTATGAATATTTGACATGTTTTATTCATTATCTCAGTCAAATCGCATTTATTTAATTTAACTATTAATTTATTTTATTATTGCATATAAATTGACAGTTAAATTTATTTATTTGCATATAAACTGCTAGTTAAACAGTTATTAAATTTATTACTGAATATAAACTGTTAGTTGGTACCTATAATTTTTTCCCTGTTATATTTATATGCTCTATATTGATGTTGTAAAATTGGATGATGATTATAATTGATGGTTGATGTTTGATGTTTGGTGAATGGATGATGTATACTATAATTAAAAATCTGTTAGTTATCATGCATTTCATTTTATTCGGGATTGCGGTTTGAAATGATATACAACCGCATTTTTTTTAAATTGCCAGTTGAAAGGATAAATATCTGTATCACTTGACCATAGGGTAGAAATTTTTATACAGGCACCGCGGTATATATATATAAAATTATTTTGAAATGATTTTTGGTTTGGATATGATACGGTTTAATAAATTTTAAATTTGGATATTTTATAGTTAAATTTAGAAATTAAGCTACGTATAAATATGTTGAATATAAATAAATAAGTTGAATAGTGAAGTTTGACAATTTATGTTATACGATTAAGTACAGGTTTAAGATATTTATATTTTATATATATAGAGTTTAATGATTCCAATCAATTAAGATTTGAAGATATGTTGGAAATTTATTTGGAATTGGGTTTATTTAAAAATTAAACTTCGTAAGTTGATGTAAACTTATTAAGATTGGAAATTTTAAAGGCATGATATTCATAACTGGATTCTTTATTCAAGATAAATTTAATGAATATTTCTAGTATAAATAAAGTGAAGGAAATAATTAATTGTTAGAAATTTGAGTTTTATTTTATGGACTTGTTATGTGAATATTTCAAAACTAAATAATAGGACAATAGATTTGTTGAATAGAAATTTCCAACCTTAGTTTGAAATTGTAAAATACGAAAAGTTTGAAATATTTTGGAATCAAAGTGTTTTTATTGTAGCTAAAAGTGAATCTAAATTTATGGGATTTAGACCTAATATTTTTAATGAATAAAATTTGTGAAGTCGCGGAAATTATTTTATAAAGTAATTTTAAATTCAAACTATTTTATTCTAGATACTGTTGAATATCCAAACCATTCAAGTTTAGGAGTTATGGTTTTAAAGCCATGAATTTCGAAGTATTATGGTTTGAAAGTTATATTTCAAATGTTTGGTTTTCAAATATTACAAATTTTAAAGCAGTATGATTTTGGAAAGGAAATATATTTGAAATAAAAAGGGATATCATATGGATTTGGGTTTTAAAATAGAAATGAAATTGTATATATGGTTTTGAAAGGAATATTTTATTTTGGTTTTAAAGTATAAATTAATTTGAAATAACCGCGGTGTTATAATAACGATTGGTTGTTGAAGAGACCGGGATCGGAAGTTGTCATACTCTCTGCCAACTCCGAAAACCACTTTAACAACCGTGTACGCGGTGGAGATTCCAGAATGAAGTAGGTTGGTGGCGGCGTTTCCTGTAAGGTAAATACATGGACCCAACTCCCGTGAGTTAGCATAAGGTGGCTAAAACAAGAGTGATTGACAGGTTAATATGGTAGCACCTTTGATCGGACACATCCCTTCGATATTATACTTTGACTTTTGGATTGATTCGGTGGCCACTTTTGATTTTTATTTGGGGGTGTGGCTCGAGGTGGGCGGTAGCTGCGCGCTACGCGTTACCACCGACCCGGAAGCGTAATTGGTATATCTACCCTGGCATTGCCTAGTTGTGCCGTATCACCTACCATATCGAGCCTTACTACGAGTTTCTATTTGTGTCGTACCTATGGAGTATCTTCTCGTAGTCTCCCGATCAGGAGATATGCAGACACTGTATAGACTATTGGCATTTTATGTGTTAAGGTGGAAAATGAAAAGCCTTAACGCTATTTTAAAGTAAGTTTGTTTTACAATTAGACACTATTATAGTAGCGCAATATACTACATAGTAAATAGTTTAACGGATCCTTAGGAGATGTAAATCCCGAGCATCTCTTGAGTTACTGCACCCATATTTATTTCTGTTAGTTTAACTCACATAAGATCTTTTAGTTCTGACTCGAGTGTTTTTGTTTTATTCAAATTCGCTCGGGTCAGTCCGAGCGTTTCAGGATTTGAAGACTTTACTGGAGGAAGAAGACGAAGATTTCATTATTATTATCATTTTGTTATATGGTTTCACTACACACTATATTCCGCTGCATAGATATTTATTGGTATGTGAACTCTGATATTTATTGTATAAAGAAAAATCAAATGTTTTGTAAACAGTTTATGAACTGTATATTGATTATCATATTTTATCCTTCCGCTGTGAGATTCTGGTTTGTTTTTATTTCTTTCTTGTTTTCTAACTTTACCCCATAACAATCCGCCCTTCCGTATGGTTAGAATTGGCATGTGTGTCGATTTAAAGTATGCGAAATGCATAGACGTTACGTCTGGTATCAGAGCTCTGGTTTAGCGATAAACCTTTGCTTTATGGGGTTTGACTCTTTACTAATAGGGTAGTAATACCCTATGGGAGTCGCTGAGTGTATATATATGAGAGAGCATAATTGTTAGTGTTATAAAAAGGTTTTAATATTGTGTTAATCTTTTCCGTTTTGTATTTATAAATTCTGGTTGGTGCATGAGACGCTATGACATTAATGGCGATATCTAAACACTTAATAGGACAGACCGACATAATATTTGTTTTAATATAGGTGAATGAAATAATTTTGCCTATTATATTTTCTATGTATAAAATAAATTTTTTCAAATGATATCTATATTTGGCTGAAATAGAATGGTTGTAAGGTAATAAAGTGTATAAATAATGATAGAAATAAGATTGAAAAATAAAATAAATGAAATTTGGGAAATTTAGAACTTAAGATCCGGGGTTTTGAAATTTCTTCCGAATAAATTTTGGAATATAATAATATTGTTTATAAGTAATTTCCGATATAAATATTTATTATAATTCGGAAGAATTGTTTTAAAGAAGATTTCGGAGAAAATAAGTTTTGTGCTTTCCTCTCTGTCGCTGGAAAATAATTTCGGTGATGGCGGCCGCATCATCGACTTTCATTTTCGAGTTTTGAAGGGGAAGGCCACTGTAGTAGTTCTACTGCAGATTCATTTTTGAAAAATATATAAATTTTGAATTGTTTTAAATATAATTAGAGATATATAAGTTGTAAGAATATATTTATCTATTATTTTAAAATAAACTGAAAATTTAACCAGGTATTAGATTCTTAAATTTCCATTAATTAGTTGTTTCATTTATTGTAGTGAAATGAAAGGTAAGTAATTAATAATTGAAACCTCTAATTTAGGTAAGAGATTTATGGCTAAGTTATAAAGGAAATAAAAAGGAAGTTGAAATTGTGACTTATAAGGAAAAGGTAAAAATTTATTGAACAATGAATTAATTAAAAGAAATGAGAAAACTTCTATAACTTTCAATTACATTCTTTAAAAGCACATATATAACTTACCAAATATAAAAAGTTGAAATGTTTAATAAGAAATGTAATGGAAATTATACAAGCAAAAGTAGGTAATGAAGTATTCAATGAATTTGCTATTATAAATGAGAATTAATGTTATAAACTTAAGTTATAATTGAAATTTTACTATAGGTGAATATAATTTAAGGTAAGTAATTCAAATAGATGAATATCAACTTAAGTAAATAAAATGAAAATGCTAAGAAATTTAATGGGATATGAATACTATTGATAAACAAACGTAAGTAAATGAGGGCATGCAATAAATGAATGAATAATTATAATGAAATTTAAAGTTTGTTAGAAATAAATGTAAATTATAAAAGAAAATTTTATGTGGTATGAATAAAAAGAGAAATTAAACAACAAAAGTATGAATGAAATTAATAAGGGTAAACAAAATTTGTTGTTCAAATTGGTTGTTGTTTGTTGGGTTTTAGTTGTTTGGGTAAGGATACTTTAAATTTGTATGGATGGATGAATAACCTATTTAGTTTTATCTAAAGACTGTTGAGTAAATGATGCGCTAGTAGTTATTCTTCATTCCATATAATTTAAAAGTTTGACCCGAACAAGTATGTGTTTGTTTGCTTGAATGGTTGTTTTGTATTTGTTGTATATGTTGTTTGTGAAATTGATGGTTGTTGTATTAATTTGTTGTTAGTGATTGAAACCACTTAAATATTTCGTTTTACATAAATTGTTAACCCTTTGGATTTTATAAGTGAAATGAAGGTTATGGAAGCAATTGCTACTGCTTTTGGTTCCATAAATTAAGCGTAAATTGCCCGATAAATAGGTACGTTGCGGATTACGGTTTATAGGGCTATTTTATATATTTTCCCGGGTTAGGATATAATATTTTGGATAATATATGTATATAATTGTTATATTTAATATTATATTTTCTCCCGAGCCTCTCCATACAAAGGAGACTCTACCAAAAAATTTCGAAAATTTTGGACTTAGAAAATATTTTGAAAAGTGTTTTACAAAAATCTATTAATTTAATTATAAAAAGTTAATGGTCATAAATTGAGATATTATCTAAATTAATTAATTTTGTAAATTTAATTGTTTATAAAGTTAATGTTTGAATAAGGTATATTGATTCTTAGTTCTTCGTTTCCCTTCTTTTCCTTTTCGGGGACGAAAAGTTTTGAGTGGGGGAGAGTGTAACGATTCGTAAATTTCGTGAATTTAATTTGGTTAAATTAATAAGTTTTGTAATTAAATCTAAAAGAAAAAGAAAAAAAACTTTATAACAACTATTGAAATAAACACTAAATTAAATTTTATAAATGATGACTTAAAACCTATTTACTAGCAATTTGAATAAATTTCAATAAATGAAATAGGGTAAGTATTATACCTGGATATAAGATTCATTTAAAGGAAATTTATTTATAGGTTAATGTAAATTAAGGAAATATTATAATAAATGATAATTCCATTCGTACTTGTAAGCTGTTACTATAAGTTGCGTGTTGAAAAGGGTTGATTGAATTGAAATTTATATTTAATTTAGATGAAAATATTAAAGGTTTACAACAACAAGAAATTTAGGTAGTAAGGTTTGAGCAAGTTGATAAGTAGTAACCAAAATAAGGGGATAGCATTAATAAATAAAGTTGGAACAAATAGGATATAGAGAAATAAATGCAAGGATTTAATATATTAATTAATGTTGGTTTATGATTACGTTACTTGGTGATTAATTATAGAGTAACGGAAGTGTGAACCTAAAATAATAAAAGCATATATTTATGTTAGGACATAATTTGTGGATTTGGGAATTTAAATCCAAAGATTTATTAATTGAGGAAATAATACGTATTCAATTTCAACTTGATAAAAATCAATGCAAATTTAGAAACAAAAATTAAATTGTAAGTTGGTAATTTAGGATGAATGTGAGTAAAATTTGGCAGGTGAGATAATTGTAAAGTTTTACCCATTCATATAATTTATTTAAATAAATATATATATGAATGGCAACATTGTGAATGGTAGTCGTAAGTAAACTTGAATGCTAAAGGGTAACAAATCGTTGTAGGTAAACCGTTTATTTAGTATATTAAGTCAAGACTGGTAATCGATTGAAATAAATCTAAATTTCTTATTTTGTTTTGTTAATATGATTTAGTTAATAAAGGGGAATTTTTAGGAGATGAAGCATGCATTGGAAATGCATTATAATTCAATGTTTTGTTTACCCAATTTAATGTATTTACTGAATAGCAAAATTTTAAAATCAATAAACGAAATTTATTGATGTTTCAACTTTAATTAATAACAATTAATGTGGAATCAATTACAGTAAATTGACTAAAATTGCTGCAGTTAGGGTAGATTTGTTTCGGAATTTAAGTAGTTAGTTTTATAGGTTGAAATTTATGATAAGCCTATTTTCTATATGAAACCTCATTAATCTAAAAAGTAAAGAGGCAAGATTTATTAATTTGATTAAGTGTAGAGTTCAATAAATGAATTTATTTCAACTAAATGAAATTCAATATTTAATATTTCGTAAATTGAGCCCGGGCAAAATCTGTAAACTCTCCCCTCCGGCCTCGGGTAAATCATCTTCTCCGGCTTTGAGTTCCAGTAGCTACAAGACTGGAAATGCAGTAATATGCCAATTTGTCCACTATTAGTAGATAAAATGATTTCTTTCACTTCTGAATCCAAAATAATTCGATTAGGGAAACTTGATGGATTAAGAACATTAGTATAATAAAAAGAAAGACAAATATTAACTATGATTTTTGAAAGGATTAAATAGATAATGGAAGAATTGAAATCAGGTAAAGCAAAAATTATAAATAACTGGATTTATTAAATTGAATGTTAAATACTATAATTTGTGAATTTATTTACTTTACCTTGATATGAGATTTGGTTTAAAGGATTTTTAAATTTCTTATGTAATACAAGGTGATAAATTTATGAATTATAAAAAAATTGAATTTCAAATAACGATTTCACCAATTAATTATTAATTTATTTAATTTATATAAAATAGACATTTCGGCCACTGACTCGGATTTCGACGAAACAAGTTTCATCGGATCCGTATCGGTGAATTATTATAGGGTTTCAAGTTTCGTAGCAATCGGACTTGTCGTATGGTCGTACGAACGCGAAACGCCTTGAAATCGATTTAATTGAAATCAATTTGAAATCAATTTGAAAATATTGATTTCAGCATAACTTCTTCATACGATGGAATTTGGATGTGAAACTTTTTCCATCGCGCTCAGAATATTTTAAAATACCTATTTCGTTATATGGGTTTACCCAATTTCGTTCCGGGGTCAGAACGGGCTTTTTGGGCCACGTTAGCGGTAGCACGTTTGTTTATCTGATCCATTTATTCAAATCTCTAACCTACCTATATAAACCCAATTATAAACCCTAGCCTCCATCTATCTTCGTTTCTTTGTGCGTTCATTTCCCTCAACTCCTCTTTTCCCCATGGTTGCAAACGCTAGATCCGTTTACAGTTCAAAATCAAAAGTCAAAATTCAAAGTCTCTAGAAAAATTCACAAAATTATATGTCATAGTTCTCGATGAGCGTAGTTCAATGGTGCTATTCGTTTTTTGATCCGGGTTGTGGTTTGACCACAAATTGGGCGTTTAGTTTCGGTCGTTCATCATCGTCGAAATCAAAGTCGTCGGATTGAGAAACGGTTTCTGGGTTAGGTGGAGATTGGCGAGCGTAGTCCATCGGGAGTGTTCGTTCGGGAAATCAACGGTGGGATCGTGCTAAACATTTGGATTAGGGTTTCGGCTATAGGTTGAAAAGCGACGGCCGACCGTGACAAGGGAGGGCCGGACCTATGGGGTTGCGCGCGGCTTGCCAAGGGGGTTCGGCTGTGGTGGTCGGCGACCATTTGGTGGCCGAAGTATGGAGCATGGGGCGTTCAAAGTCAGTCAAAAAGGGGAAGTTTGGGTTTTCTGGGTTGCGTGCGTTGTTCACGGGGGGAGGGGGGAGGAAATACGTGAAGAAAGGAGGGTGATGACGTATCAACGTGTATGGGTGAGTTTTGTTTGTTTTGTGTTTTAATTAAATTTTGTTTTCAGTCGTATTTTTCGTCATAATTTTTGCATACGATCTCCGTTGCACGCGAGATTTTTTTTGTTAGGATCGTAATTAAATTCCAGATCTTTTGACGCTGGTTTGGATAGATTTGGAGACCGTCAAATTTTTGGGTTTAAATCGGATTTAAATTCAGAAGGTGAGTGTCTTAACCCACTCAGAACTTCTAAAATATCTTATGTTTGTTAAATTGATTTAAGATATAAGTATAAATTTATTTATGAATGTTTGACATGTTTTATTCATTATCTCAGTTAAATCGCATTTATTTAATTTAACTATTAATTTATTTTATTATTGCATATAAATTGACAGTTAAATTTATTTATTTGCATATAAACTGCTAGTTAAACAGTTATTAAATTTATTACTGAATATAAACTGGTAGTTGGTACCTATTATTTTTTCCCTGTTATATTTATATGCTCTGTATTGATGTTGTAAAACTGGATGATGATTACAATTAATGGTTGATGTTTGATGTTTGGTGAATGGATGATGTGTACTATAATTAAAAATCTATCAGTTATCATGCATTTCATTTTATTCGGGATTGCGGTTTGAAATGATATACAACCGCATTTTTTAAATTGCGGGTTGAAAGGATAAATATCTGTATCACTTGACCACAGGGTAGGAAGTTTTATACACGCACCGCGGTATATATATATATATAATTGTTTTGAAATGATTTTTGGTTTGGATATGATACGGTTTAATAAATATTAAATTTGGATATTTTATAATTAAATTTAGAATTTAAGCTACGTATAAATCTGTTGAATATATATAAATAAGTTGAATAGTGAACTTTGACAATTTATATTATACGATTAAGTACAGGTTTAAGATATTTTATATTTTTTATATAGAGAGTTTAATGATTCCAATCAGTTAAGATTTGAAGATATGTTGGAAATTTATATGGAATTGGGTTTATTTAAAAATTAAACTCCGTAAGTTGATGTAAACTTATTAAGAATGGAAATTTTAAAGGTATAATATTCATAACTGGATTCTTTATTCAAGATAAATTTAATGAATATTTCTAATATAAATAAAGTGAAGGAAATAATTAATTGTTAGAAATTTGAGTTTTATTTTATGGATTTGTTATGTGAATATTTCAAAACTAAATAATAGGACAATAGATTTGTTGAATAGAAATTTCCAACCCTGGTTTGAAATTGTTAAATACGCAAAGTTTGAAATATTTTGGAATCAAAGTGTTTTTATTGTAACTAAAAGTAAATCTAAATTTATGGGATTTAGACCTAATATTTTAAATGAATAAAATTTGTGAAGTCGCGGAACTTATTTTATAAAGTAATTTTAAATTCAAACTATTTTATTCTAGATACTGTTGAATATCCAAACCATTCAAGTTTAGGAGTTATGGTTTTAAAGCTATGGATTTCGAAGTATTATGGTTTGAAAGTTATATTTCAAATGTTTGGTTTCCAGATATTACCAATTTGAAAGCAGTATGATTTTGGGAAGGAAATATATTTGAAATAAAAAGGGATATCATATGGATTTGGGTTTTAAAATAGAAATGAAATCGTATTTATGGTTTTGAAAGGAATATTTTATTCTGGTTTTAACGTATAAATTAATTTGAAATAACCGCGGTGTTATAATAACGATTGGTTGTTGAAGAGACCGGGATCAGAAGTTGTCATACTCTCTGCCAACTCCGAAAACCACTTTAACAACCGTGTACGCGGTGGAGATTCCAGAATGAAGTAGGTTGGTGGCGGCGTTTCCTGTAAGGTAAATACGTGGACCCAACTCCCGTGAGTTGGCATAAGGTGGATAAAACAGGAGCGATTGATGGGTTAATAAGGTAGCACCTTTGATCGGACACATCCCTTCGATATTATACTTTGACTTTTGGATTGATTCGGTGGCCACTTTTGATTTTTATTTGGGGGTGTGGCTCGAGGTGGGCGGTAGCTGCGCGCTACGCCTTACCACCGACCCGGAAGCGTAATTGGTATATCTACCCTGGCATTGCCTGGTTGTGCCGTGTCACCTACCATATCGAGCCTTACTACGAGTTTCTATTTGTGTCGTACCTATGGAGTGTCTTCTCGTAGTCTCCCGATCAGAAGATATGCAGGAACTGTATAGACTATTGGCTTTTTATGTGTTAAGGTGGAAAATGTAAAGCCTTAACGCTATTTTAAAGTAAGTTTATTTTACAATTAGACACTATTATAATAGCGCAATATACTACATAGTAAATAGTTTAACAGATCCTTAGGAGATGTAAATCCCGACCATCTCTTGAGTTACTACACCCATACTTATTTCTGTTAGTTTAACTCACATAAGATCTTTTAGTTCTGACTCGAGTGTTTTTGTTTTATTCAAATTCCCTCGGGTCAGTCCGAGCGTTTCAGGATTTGAAGACTTTATTTCTGGAGGAAGAAGACGAAGATTTCATTATTATTATCATTTTATTATATGGTTTCACTACACACTATATTCCGCTTCATAGATATTTATTGGTATGTGAACTCTGATATTTATTGTATAAAGAAAAATCAAATTTTTTGTAAACAGTTTATGAACTGTATATTGATTATTATATTTTATCCTTCCGCTATAAGATTCTGGTTTGTTTTTATTTCTTTCTTGTTTTCTAAATTTACCCCATAACAATCCGCCCTTCCGTATGGTTTGAATTGGCACGTGTGTCGATTTAAAGTGTGCGAAAAGGCTGGACGTTACAGACCATTTCGCCAATATATTATTTTATTCTTCTAAGAATGTCATCCAGATACATAGCAAAAGCAGTCATGTTCCAAAGCAATAGATTTTTGATGCCAAGCCCTCCTTGCATCTAGGAAGTTCCAGCTTGCTGAATGAACAAGGAACCATTATATTTGTGTGTATGCTATCCTTTCAAAAAAAATTAACATTGCACTTCTTATCATTCTAATAAGCGTCAGATGAAGAATAAAAGTCCTTAACCAGTAAACTTCCATGGAGAAGATAACATATTTGATTAAAATTAATCTACCTGCTTGACTTAATCCAGTAAGCTATGGATTAAGTAAATAATCCTTCTTAATTTTGGTGGTACGGAAGAATTTTCCATACTTAACACCGAAGGATGAGTTGTTTGGGTTGATAGTAAATAATGTTTTAAGTGACATTGTTTTTGTATGAATATGCGCTTATATGTTTTTGTTTGATGATAATAAACATATATATTCATTTAAATGTATTTGGTAATGTACTATTTTTTTTCATAGATTAAATAAATATTTTTTTAATACAATAAACTACATAGAATTTGAAATCAAACAGAAATTTTATTCAAACAAATATTTATTACAATCTTGAATAGTACAAATTCACGCTCTCACTATACATATACAATTTTGATTACATCACAGTTATTTTTACACTAATTACCTCACTACATATCACTCACACTCGTATTTTGTCTTCAACTGCATTCCAGTTTTAATCCAGCATCTGAGCAATCTGCAAAAATATTCACTAACGCAGTAAAATTGAAAAAAAATATTTTTGCAATTTAAAATGAAATATGATTTTTGAAAATATTATTTGCCTCAGTTATTTGGGTTGTTCGTCATAATTTACATTTGAATTCATCACACACGAACAATGTGACATGCACAGTGTATCACTGTACATGCCACAAGGCCGTGCACATCGATATACACTTGATAATGCTACAGGGACAGGTGAGCACAGGTCAAACCCAAATGAAAAGCCGGGTTCAACTCACGTGCAATATATTGAAAATCATGACACGAGCACAAGGTCAAACCCGAGTTTTTAAAACTAGGTTCAACACAAGGCACAATAAACTGAATGCAAAGGTCAAGTCATTGTTGTCATGACTCAACTCAAATGCAAAGCTTCGACAAATCAAGACTGCATGAAGTGTATGCAAACAGTCGAAGTCATGAAGCAATCAACATGAATATCACAAGTGTCACAACAAAAATGAAGACTGCAAGCTCAAGTGATAAAACATGTGTCCAGACAACAACACAATGAATACAACTAAAGGCAAATTTGAAGAAATGAAACAACATCAAAGCATCACATACATACATATGTACATGAGAAATGGCCAAGACTACAAGTAAATTAACATAGCAACAAATTCAGTGAAGTCAACAGTGCAAGATGGTCAGACCAAACAGCCAAAACCAGGAACCAGTGAATGGGAAGACACACATGAACATGAAACCAAACAATATCAAGTTCAAATGACATCACAGCAATCATGACAACAGCCAGTTGCAACAAAGACCAAGCTGCAGCATACCAGAGGTGCAAACAACTCAAATGAACACAATGCACATGCCAACAACAAGTCCAGCAACATGAACACATGGAGAAGTGGCACAGCAATTTTTGAGAAGAACCAACAGAAACATGGAAATAATAACAAACAAATGAATGCAAGTTCATATGTACAGCAACTCAACAGCAATGCATGCAAGTGCCAGGTTGAACAATTATAAACATCAACTACAAGCCTAAGTGAAACCAAACCGCAAAGTCAAGCATGGTACAGGAGAACAGAAGACAAGTGCACAACAAACCTGAATGTCATGAGTACACAATATAGCATGTGCAACACAGTGACATAACAAATGCATCATGATACAACATACAAACAAGCACACGAGCTAATGAAGACTGCATCATGATACAAGGCCAGAGACTGCAATGTCAAGGAGCAACTGTGAACACTCAAATGAGCAAATGCAACAGTGAAGCCAGAACAAATGGAATCAAACAGTATTCCAAGTCCAAGTCGAAATCATGGAAGTATACAAAAGTCAAGAAGGGGATTCGTGAATGCATACTGAAAAAAAATAAAAAACGTATCTTTGAAAAAGTCACAATGTAAAAGAGGAAAGTTCTTTGCCGTGTGAATCAAGGAAAATCGAACGTGACATAATCAAGGCCGTGAGCATCAAGTAGTAAGTATATCAGGAAAGCCGTGTATATCAAGTTGTAAAAAAATTAGGAAAGTGATGAAGTCGCGTTAATGAACACGAACGAAATCAAGTGTTTCGAATTCATATAAATACCAAACCCAAGTCATCATCATCGGCATCGAGTTCAATTCAAGCAAATTAAACCAGCAAAGAGATTACATACCGCAACAGTGAACTCGATCAAAGGAGCAGCTGCGAAAGAGCCCAAGCAACACAAATCAGAGAATCGAGAGAGAAAAAGCAACGCAAATCGGTGAATTGATCATCAGAGAAGGAGCGACCAACCGAGCAAGAAAATAAAAGAGTCGCGATCTCCAATATTTAGAAAACCCTAATTTTAAAAAGAAGAACGGCCGCAATAGTTTCAGAAGGAAGAACAAAGGATCGGGTTAAAAGGGCCGGCCTTCATTGTTATAAAGAGGATTTGGTTTTAGTTAGGGTTTTATTAAAAGGCGGTCTTTTTTATTTGAGCAAAAATTAGGGATTCAAGTTTATATTTTAATTTTTGCTCCTGCATTGATTTTTGAATTTTCTTTTTCTTTTTCGAGTCAAATCTTGGTAAATCACCACCTAGGTTGTAGGTAGTGTCGGATTGTCTAGTTAGAATTAGTTCAGTGAACAGGGAGTGCGAGTTTGCAAAACTCTATAGGCGGGAGCAGAGTTTGCGAGTTTGCAAAACTCTATAGGCGGAGCAGGGTGTGCGAGTCTATGAGAGTGTTTGTGAGCGGGAGCAAGGGTTTGCGATTCTAGTAGAGTGTTTGTAAGCGGGATACTGTTTAATTCTAATAGAAATCTGGGAATGCAGTAGTAGGCAGGGGTTGCCGAAGCTGCGTAAATTTTGTGTGTGATTTAATTTTCGGCATATTTATTTCTGTAGTTTGTTTCTGTGTTTAATTCGAGAAAATTTGCAATAACCCTATTCACCCCCCTCTAGGGTTAATCTAGATCCTACAGTTTTAATCCATTTTGTATGATTTTGAAAATAAGAAACCTTTCTTAAATGCTTTGTGAATATTCTCATACCATTATAAGTATATGGTAAAGTATTCCAAGTATAAAATGTAAAATGGTTCTAGAATATACTTATACCGGTGAGATAAGTATATGGGTACTTTTGTAAATATTAAAGTGATCTAAGTAAAGAAGTTTTATTTAAGAGGTTTAGTGGAACTCATATGGAATATATTTATGTTTGATTGCTTGTTGATTTGATAGTTAAATAACCAACTACCAAATCTTAGCCAATTTTTAACTTTGAAAATATCTAGGAGAAACATGAGAATTATATGCTATAGTTATCTTTATTGATGCTACTGAATGTGCAAACTCATGTGTTCTTCTGGGACAGATGATAAGAAAATCCATTCACTTAAACAATTAGGAGGTGATCTTCAATCTTAATTATTGTATATTTATTTTTGAAAGAACAGGAGTTGCATTTACTGAAAACTATCGAATGTTGGTTCGAAGAGGACGGGATCGAATAAGAACGAATTATCTGAAAACCACTTCGAACAAACTCAAGCATTTGAATTGAAGACATCTTGAAGATGATGGAATTGAAGACCGTGCTCTTTGAAGTGCAAGGGAAACTTGCTACTAATCCTGAGGGTGCTTCCAAAAAGGACATAATAAAAGAAGTGGCTTCGGCTTGTTCATATCCTAAACAACTTGTATGGACAAATTCTCGCATTGCATTGTCGCTTGGAGGGCAGTGTTAGCATTCCAGGTGGGATTGCTATATGAATGGATAAAACGTAGCCACAAGCCTGATAATCAGGAATGAATAAAGCAGAGGATATGCTGCAAGGCTATGCGGGTCGCACCAATTATGACATTGTCATCATCCTTCTAGATTATCATTTATGGATTTGATTGTGCATGATAGCCCTCGAAAAAAGGTTGCAAAGCAATCGAGGTGATGAAATATTCGGTACTATCCAGTAAAGGGTAGGTTGGTCTTGCCATTCAAGGGGTTTGTGCAAGGCTTTCAGAATATTTTATCTAGAGATGTGCTATGACAGACGGTTACCCAATAGCCTTGTCATTAATGGAATCCATTCTCCAATAAGCGCTATATGGACTTAATTGTGCCAAACTATAGAACGTGGGATGCAAGCATTCTAGCTATATGCATAATATATTTTAAAACCCTAGACATTATTATAATACCATTGAATTTCCTATAGAATATTTTGTTTATCGCAAGGTAAAAACATGTCTATGTTTATATGCGACATGGTCTTACGAGATACCTTTATTTTTGAGGGGCCTTTTCAAATATAATAATCCAAATGATTTGACTTTCTCACACTAGTTTACCAGACTGATCGAAGTTATTTTCTTATAATGCTCGGGTCAGACCCTAGTATTTTTTTAGAATTAGCTTTGGATGATTTATAGCTTCAAGGGATGAGCTGCATGCCTCCAAGATGTATTTCTATATTTTTATTTTTTATGTGTTTCTTGTTTGTATTTATCAGCATTTTTAAGGACATGCTGTTATAATAGTCCAGGATGATGATAGGTTAGACGCTGATGTTGTGAATATTAAAGCTTTATTTGGTAAAGATAATTGGCATATTATATGTTATTCGTCACAATGTACGATTCTGTCCTGCCTTTTCATTTCTTTCACCCTAACAATTTGTCTTTCCGGCACTAGGATGCTCAGCATGCGAGCACAATAGGTGTATTAATGTTGACATTTGAGAGTCCAAAGGGTCGATCAGTACAAGCTGCAAAAATGTGGTGTACACTAATTGGTTGGATAGTTTAGAATAGTTCCACACTATGTTACATGAATTCATTCCTTGAGTAATTTCTAGAATGAAATTCTTTTAAGGAGAAGTGAATGTAACACCCTATATAATAAGTAGTTTATTAATTAAAAGAATAAATAAATAATTCCTAAAGCTCGAAAATAGAATTTGGGCAAATCGTCAAAATTTGACTATGAAATTTCCACTATTGCATTCTTGGTGCTCATTTAACCAACTTTCATATATAAAACTTTGTGATCGAAATTCGGGCGAAGAAATTTTTAGCATTTGTAGTTCTTAGATCGAAAATAATTAAAAATAATTCAAAATGATTTAAAAATCAATGCAACTAACACTGTTAGACCCATCGGTCGGCAACAGCATAGAGCCGGTTGATCACTTTATATAGCCAGTCGACCGATTCGTTAAGGCCGGCATAAAATGAACCTCGAACTAAACGGCTCGAATTTAATAAATAATAATCTAATGAATAAAATTGATCTGAGTGCCTTTAAGTACAAGTCTAGCCCCTCACTTTTCTTCTCATATTTTCTGAACGGAGTAATGGAGCTTTACCATTTTTTTCTACCCTGCTATTTTTAGAAATTATAAAAATATTATATGTATATATAAATATATATTGGATAATGATATAAAATAAAAGAGAAGAAATATAGAAGTAAATTAATTCTGCGAAAGAGGTAAGTTTAACAATTTTAAATTTAGATTCCACTTAAGTCAAATCCCTATCAGATCTATGAATCTAATTGCTATGTATACATATTTTTGGTTAAAAAGAAAAGGGTTAAGCAAGAAGAATGGATTTAAATTTGGGGATTTCATGCTTATAAGTAAGTGGAAACATTATGTAATTTACATAATACTAAATTTCTATTGTTGAATTTCCATTTCTGTTATTATGTCTATGTAAAAGCCATTGAATTATAAGCTTAAATAAATGAATCTAACTAGAAATCCTTGCCTACAAATTAAGTAAACTGTTTAACTTTGATGAAATGGTATATACACCATAGATCTAGAATTTGGGGTGTAAAATTTTTGAATTGTTGTTATTTCCAGAATTTTGCTATTTGTGTTGTAAACTTTTAAATTTGTTAATCATCCACTAGGGATGTTTTAATTTGATTTGGGATTTATATTTTTTATATTTTAATTCATCAGAATTGTAGAATGTACAATGTAGTTGTAGTGATCTCCATATGAATTTCCATAAATTGTCCCACCTCACGTTATATTGAAAAGCGCATCATTTGAAATAATAAGGAATATTCACATGTCTAAATAAAGAGATGTGTGAAGTAGGGATTTTTCTGTAGTTTGCACTATCTATTTCAATAAAAATAAAAAGAGATAATTCCATGAAATTGGAAACGTTGCACGATGCCACTTTTTGGTAGTTTATGAATAGTTTACAATGGTAATATTTCCATCTTGGAAAAGATACAGTTCCGATGCATTAAAATATAGAAATAAATATTTTGTGGAATTTACACATAATTGTATACCTAGAAATCCCTAAATGTAAAGGGTAGAAAGTTACAAACAGAAATACAAATAATTCCATTTACCAATTAAATATATAAGTGTGTGTGTATATATATATATATATATATGGTAAAATATAAGTTTAAGAAAGAAATAAATAAATAAACATTAGTTACAACACAAATACATATATAAGGTAACCTGCAATTAATTATACATGAATGTACTAATTATAAATAAAATACTAAATATGAATAATGTAATACATTTATGAAAGTCACAATGTTAATGAACAAAATTACATAGTTAGTGGGGGTTAGAGTAATCATGTCAATTTGGGCATTAACCCATTAAATAAATTTAATTACAGAGACCAAATATCACACTGATGAAGGAAACTAAATAGTCATGATAAATTAATTCTAAAACATACAAACAAATGTCACTAATACTTATCCAATTCTAACAGAAAAGACCATTATAAAGGGCATGAATTGGAGGTAAAAGGAACGGTAAATGACATTTAATAACATCGATGGAAATGAGAGATAAAGGCAATAAAATATTTACAAGAAGAAGAATTTCATAGCAAGTAAATAAATAAGTGCTAATAAATGAACTTAGGTGGCATAATAATTTCCATAATTGAAATTATATTGCCTCAATAATATGTTTGCAACAATTGTGAATTGTTGGGCCTAGCCTAATAATAGCATTTATCGTAAATGACTTGGCTTAGTATAGGTTAGCTTAAAAGATCAATAGAATTACACACCAGAAGTATTCCCTTCACGAGATACTACTAATAGTTGTGTATACATATTACTAATGTGGGACATCTCTAATTATAGGACCCATGGGAATATGCGTTTGGGCATAGTTTTTGAGAAAATATACAAGGGATTAGCCTCAGATCTAAAGTATTAAATGGCTAAGTACCTTAAGGAGTCAAGGTGTTTACTTCAGGGTTGAGGTATTAAATGGCCGGTTGGTTTGCCTCATCCCTATTTAAGAAATTATAAATGAGGTATTAAATGGCTAGTTGGTTTGCCTCATCCCTATTTAAGAAATTATAAATGAGGTATTAAATGGCCGGTTGGTTTGCCTCATCCCTATTTAAGAAATTATAAATGACCTATGATGGTTGTGACGACCACCCAGCACCACCCGCACATCAATAACCTAAAAGAGCGCTATAAACGTGCCAGGTGACATGGGATGATCATCACATTTGGTATTAGAGCTTTGATTATAAGTTAACCGAAGCAAGTCAAGAGTATACACTAAAGGAGAGAGCATAATTGTTAATGAATATATTATGCCATATATTAATATTATATAGTATAGTATGCACTTTAGTACCATTACAGCCTTTCTCGGAATAAGGCTAATCATTTTATTATAGATAAGTATGAATCGAAAAACAAGGAATGCTGCTAGGAATAACTCTACTTTAGGAGTGATGGAGTGGAAGTGGGACTTGCTACACTTGAGTTTCAAGCTATGCTCGATGCAACGGTGGCTTCACTAGTGAGGAGAGCCCAAAATACTCCTAATGTGGCTTTAGGTGGAGGCGCTCCTTTACAAGTGCCTAGGATTGACTTTGCAAGCTTTGCAAGGATTATTCTACTCTTCGAGGGAAGCCATTCTTAGGATCAGAATCTGAAACACCCCACACCCCTTATTATACCCAAAAGATCACATTAAAAGGTTTGCTGCATTGTAGGTATAACTAAAACTAGCAGAAATTAAGTTTCACTAGGCAAAAATAGATAAAACAGCGAAAACAATTAAAAATAATAACTTTCAAAAAGCTAAGCTTCATAATATTAAATTATAAAACCAAATACATCACATGTCTCAAAATACCAATATATGACTCATGAAATTAAAAACCTTAGTCTCATAAATGCAGAGTACAAACAATCCCTCAAATAGTGCCAGTACAACGAAAGAACTAAAAACTACAAAAAGAAAAGAAAAAGAGAAATACATAAGATAATATCTGCCAAAGAAACCTCCAAGAATCTACAATCTACTATCCTTGCCCCTGATTGCCTATGGGGGAAAAAGGGAAAAATAAAGAAGTGGATCAGACTAAAAGTCTTGTGAATGATAATAATTACTAGAACCTTTAAACAAAGTAAAAGTAATAGACATTACAAAAGTTCTAGTATGTAAAAGGAAACGAAGGAAATAGAAAGAAAGAATGAGCTGGAAATAAATACGAGTTGACTGTTGCTAAATTAATATGATTGGTTAACTTTGATTGTTTACACTTGTCCTTGAAAGCTGCTTTCATTAAGCTAAATTCCTAATCCTATTTTAATTAGGCTGAAATCCTAATTCCGCCCTTTGATCGGCCTACTACTCCATAGTACATACAATGGACTAGACGCTAGATAGCTCCATACACAGAAGGCAATGGTGTCTATGAAAGACACACACTAAGCACTTGGAACTCAATAGCGACTTATCTCCACTTTCATCTTTTCTTATTAACTTGGATAAATTATTTTAAACAAGCCTTTATTATTATTATTACTATCTATAGTTACTAATTTATCCTAAGTCTTAAAATAAGCCTCATTTTGTTCTGTTTTCTTATTATAACCTATGTTATAATCTTGCTTATTACTTAACCCAAGGTTTAAGTGTGAAAATAAGCTTCTTTCATCTTTTACTCTTTTTAGTTATAATTCTAAGTTATAACTAGGCCAATCTCTTTAACTCGATATAATTCTAATATTTACAGCCCAATTCCATTTTTATCATAGTCCTTATAATTTACATCTTATTTTCCATTATTTTAATATTCTTATAATTTAATCCAATTTTACATTTAATCTATTCCAATCCATACATGAAGAAGATAGAGAAATAAAAGAAAACTGAAAATAAAAAAAATCCAAAGCGTAGGAAAAAGATGTAAATAACAAAAAAATAATAGTAAATAAGTTAAAATACTGTAAATAAACTGTAAATAAATGGAAAAGCTATAATTAACAGAAATAAACTAAAATCAGTTGAAAAGAATAGCTAAAAGAAGTAGGCTGAAAATAATTCTAAAAACTGTAAATAAACTACTAAAAGGGTTATTCCAAAAATCATAGTAAAACTACAACTATTGGAAACCCTATTATTTTAAATTACTTAAGAGTATAAACTAATTAAAATCACTCACCTGTGATCCTAAGCTCTTCCTTTTTGGTATTCCCAGATCCACTTGAGGGTACTAAAATATTTTATTTAAAAATTCTCTCCTTGAAAAATTATTCCTTTTAGGGTCTTTTCTAAAATGGTGAACCTATTGGAGATAATCTTAGAATGAGAAAAAGTGTTAAGCCAAGAGTTTTATTTATAGGGGTAGAAGTGGATCTTAGACCGTTGGATTTAAGAATTAAATAGGATGCAACCACGTCATAGGATGAATAGGAGCCGTCGGATGAAAGCATGAAGGGACCAAATGAGCTAAAAGAATGTAAATGACATCTTAAAATCTCCTGCACTCGAAGAATTTAATTATTTGCTCGATAATGTAGGCAGGTCGACTGCCTCTCCCCTAGGTCAACCTAGTTGATGGTGAGGTTGACCTGGTGGTCGACCTAGCCCATTTATTTCATTTTATTTTCTTCTTCTAATTCTCGTTTAATTCATATCTTGTTCATATTAGCTCGAATTTTGACGTTCTATATATGGAAATCGAATAGAAAATTACCACGGACATAATGGTGAAACTTCGGTGGTTTAATTTTGATAGTTTAACAAAGTTATTTTATCATTTGATTAATTTGTTAATTAATTATTATAGCATAAATTTCGGATTGTTACATTCTCCCCTCCTTAAGGGGTTTATCCAAATGCAACATCCATGTGATGAGCATCCATTTATAGCAACTTGAAAATAAAAATGCAAATGTGCACACATGCATATGCTCTAGTGTCCTAGTTAGACCGTTCCCCAAGAGATAATTATTCCTAGTATAAATGTATGCGTCCATTAACTTCCGCTAGCAACCACTTGTAACCACTTCCATCCATCATTCATAACATGTTCTAGTAACATGATTACATCACATCTTACCATACATAGGTTAAATCCTAAGTTATACCCACCCAAAGGATAATAAGGAAAGAACCTATTCAAAACTAAAGATGGAAATATGAAATTCTAAATCGTGCTATCAAAGAAATGCGGATATGGGATATGAATTTCCTCCTAATCAAACCAATCTTCTCAGAGGTCTCCTTAACTGTGTCAGAACCAAGGCAATCCCTTGTAGACTCTATCCAAAATGAAGGAAACTTGTGCGGTCTTTCGTAAAGAGCTTCGAAAGGTACCACTTCTAATGCTAGCTTGAAAAATACTATCTTATGTGAAATCCATTAAAGAAAGATTCTTTTCCCCAAGTTCTTCCAAAATCAAAAATGCATGTCCTCTACCATGTGTGTCTTACTATCTTACTAATTTCATTTTACGGTTCTTCTTTAGTTTGCTCACATGAATTAATATTCCTAGGTTCTCATTAGCGTCCTATACACTCTACGAGAACTCCATTTATTACTTCTAAAAGTAATCACTGTTATCCCCTACATAGCCTTGCACTTTTTTCGTCACACCTAGGAAATGGTTCTTATCTGCTCCACACTTAAATGTTTGGTTTGGTATTTATCATTTTATTTCAAAAACTAAAGCTTTCGGAAAAAATTAAAATATAAAATCCCAAAACTTTTGCCTTTATAAGTGTTATTTTCAAATTTCTATTAAATTCAAAACTTATTACTTTATCTCTTTTAAAGACCTTTACAACTTTCTAAAAATTGGGATCTTTAAATTTGTTTTTCACTTCTAAAAACTTATTTGCTTTTTCACAAGACCATTTTTTTTAAATATCTTTAAAATATCCTTATGTGTTTTATAATACATCTTCTTATTACACCTAACTGTCTCGTACCTTAATATATTGGAACTACTTTCTCTTATGAAATTATTGATGCTAAAATTTTTTATGAATCATTTAAAAGAGGACTTTGCTTATGTAAAATTACAAGGAACTTATTTTATATTTTAAAAATAATCTATACAAAATATGGTACTTTCCATACCTTGTACATCTCTTTCATGTATTCCTTGTAACTTGCACAAAACTTTTTTATTGGTTTCATAGAAAGTTTTACCATTATTCTTTTTATTCCAATAGATTAAAGTATGCTTAAATTATATTTTCTTACGATAGACATCTTCTAATATCTAACTTTTTATTTCAGAAAAACTCATCTTCAAAACTGTTTTAATATATCCATAACTACAAAACATTTTCTTATACTTACAAGTATATTCACAAATCACCTTATTTCTATTCGTAGAAATTATCTTTTAAAAATGCATTATTATTTGGGTTAAAATGGATGTTGTGTAAAATACCGTTACTACAACGTGGATTCAAAAAATAAATAAATCTCATATACTGCGTAAAACCATTTCCTTTGGGAGTCATCTACTATAGTGTATGTCCCCTTTATTTTACACGGAAACATCTATTACAATAATAATTATTGTAACTTATGTTTTCGATACTTAACAAACTCTAGGTCTTTATATTATAAAATCTTTATTTTCCTACAGAGAAATTAGCAAGTTATAATTCTTCAACAAGAATCTCACTTTTAACAAAATTTATATCATATAAAAGCCATTTTAAATTTCATACCATTTTTCAAAAACCCCATATTTATTTTCTAAAAGAAAACATTTCAATTCTAACAATTACATTTTATTAAGCTAGATATAAAGTGGATTTTCCTATTTACTACCCTAGGAGTATCCTTCCTAAAACTTGGAAATCTTATTTCCTTACTAAAATCTTTTGTTCCTATTATTTTGTATGCTTATACCCATCTCAAGGCAATATAATTATAATCTTTGTAATTACCTACACATGGGCTTTCTTCTTTTCTTATCAACTGCATCTATTGTATACCTCAGATCCTTAGCCTATCACTCTTTGGATTTCCATAATCCGAGCCTATGTGTACAAAATCATTTCTCAAACTCTTTCCATATGTTGACCTTCTGTATGCCCTAATAAACATACTTCCTTATGCCAAAAGTGAAACTTCAAAAACTTTGCTCTCAACTGATGAACACGAAGTTTACGAAGAACCTCCTCAAAATGTCAGAAAAATCTTTAGTGACTGGAACAGAATCTAGCTTCATAGTGATGAATCAAAGGAGTGAAGGAAGCTCAATATGGATGACCCATGTAGGTCACAAGAGACCTCGAGAATCCAACCATTGAATGTCTCTAATCCAATGACTCTCCTTTCGCAGTCCAATATCGCTTCACAAGGGAATACCCCATCCTTTCCCAATTCATCCCAATACTTAGGCATCACAATCAAACTTTACGCCTAGTATACAAATTTTCAAACCCTTACGGACCATAGATAAATGTGTCGATCCTCCTATGGGGTTTGAACCAAAATGGGATCTAAAACTAAAGAGATGTCTACAAACAATCTACTAGAGATAAAAGAGTGTGATACTCTAGACTCGAAAATAGTCTAATTGGAAAAATCAGGAATAGAAATCAAAACTTCTACAGTGATTTTCCTACCTCTATCTGGTCCAATTCCAGAAGGCGCTACATCCAAAGCCTATATCTATTATGTAGATGCGCTCGCTTCCTGCCTCGTCCTATGAGGACAGGCTTTACTAAAGTCACCAGGCTGTCCATAATTGAAACACTTCCCCTTCATGCTACCTTCTTACAATCCTTTGCATAATGACGAACCATCCCACAACTCTTGCGCTTCTCGTTTTCCTTGATCCGCTTTTGAGGTCCTCCTCCTTTCCTTTTATCCACGTCCTTCTTATCTTTCCCTCACTTATTCTTAGAACTTTCCAACTTAAGGGTCTCCTTAAATTCTCCCTCCTTAGCTGCATCGGACATAAACGCCATCTCTACTAGTGACTCATATGTTGCTCCCATCGGCATGTGAGTCAATAACAACCCTTGAAGGGGATGATTTAATCCCTTTGCAAATTTCAAAGCCATCTTGTGCAGTATACTAAACAACTCCGTCCCAAACCATGACAACTCATTGAATTGATTAATGCACTCCTTCACAGCCAAACTCCATTTCTTTAAATTAATGAATCGTTCCAACTGAACACTCTCTTCTACTTGAGATAAAAATTTCCTACCAAATCTCTCCTGAAACCCATTCCAAGTAATTTCTCTTACTTACAACTCAATAACCTTCCACCAGTAAGAAGCCTCCTCTTTCAGCGGCCAAGATCCTAGCTGAACCCATTGCTGATCATCCAATCTCAATAGTCTGAATATCCTCTCTGCGTTTCTTGGCCAAGCCCGAGCCTCCACAAAAGTCTCTATAACAGAAAAAGTCTTTCCGCCCAAATTTGAAAAATCCTTACAAAACTTAGAGAAATTAACCGTTACAGGTGGGGTGATGGGATTCCTATCCGCTGGCGCTGGATTGGGCGCTTGCCCTTGCACCTCTGGAGTTGAAGCCTGTAGATACTTATGAAACTAGGCTGGGACTAGAATGTCCTCAGGAAGATTCGGGGCATCAACCATTCTACGCAAAGAAAAAGATAGTTTAAAAAAGTGTCGAAGGGAGATTGAACCGGACTTTTGAGGGGACTTTTATAAAACTCTTTTGTACTTCAAAATTATTTCTAAGAGTTTCTTTTTGAAAAATAATTTTAAAACAAGTTATTTTGAAAAATATTTTACTTTTAAAATAATTTTTTAGGAATCATGTAACCTTAGGCTCTGATACCAAGTGAAACACCCCACAACCCCAGAGTATACCCAAAAGAGCACACTAAAAGGTGTGGTGCTTTATAGGTATAAATAAAACTAGTAAAGACTAAGATTCACCAGACAAAAATAGATAAAACGGCGAAAATATCTAAAAATAATAACTTTCAAAAAGCCAAACTTTATAATATATAATTATAAAACCAAATACAACACATGTCTCAAAATACCAATATATGTCTCATGAAATTAAAACCCTCAGTCTCATAAATACCAGAATACAAACTATCCCTTAAATAGTGCCAGTACAACGAAAGAACTAAAAACTGAAATAAAAGAAGAGAAATACATAAGATAATCTCTGCCAAAGAAACCTCTAAGAATCTGCAATCTACCGTCCTTTCCCTTTATTGCTTGTGGGGGGGAAAAGGAAAAAATAGAGAAGTAGGCTAGACTAATAGTCTGGTGAATGATAGTAATTACTAGAATCTTTAAGCAAAGTAAAAATGATAGACTTTGCAATAGTTCTAGTATATAAAAAGAAACGAAGGAAATAGAAAGAAGGAATAAGCTAGAAATAAATGCGAGTTAACTGTTTCTAAAGTAATATGATTAGTTAATTTTGATTGTTTGCACTTTTCCTTGATAACTACTTTGATTAGGCTAAATTCCTAATCCTATTTTAATTATGTTGAAATCCTAATTCTACCCTTTGATCGGCCTGCTACTTCATAGCACCTACTTTGAACTAGCCGCTAGATAGCTCCCTACACAGAAGGCAATAGTGTCTATGAAAGACATACACTAAGCACTTGGAACTCAATAGCTACTTATCTCCCCTAATCGATGCTGCACGCTTAGTCGCCGCCAGTTTACACTATTTATTGCTCCCTCTTTTGACCTTTTATTTACTCTAGACAGCATAAGCATGCCCTCGTCTCGTTTTAGGTTCTTTGTGAGACACCGTGTCCATAGAAAATAGGGAATGCTGTTGGTACTGGTCCCTGTCAAAAAAAATCAAGTTGCGTCCCTTGTCCAAACTCTCATGATTTAGTCTTTGAGTTGTTGAACTCTTATCTATCCAAAACAGCATTAGCATGTCCTAAAGGAAATGCTGCTGTTACCGATTTCCTTCTAAGTATTGACCGCTTATCTAACCTAAACAGCATAAGGAAAATGCTACCGATACGGACCTTTTCTTTTAAGTATTGACCGCTTATCTACCCTAACCAGCATAAGGGAAATGCTGCCGGTACAGAACTTTCTTTTAAGTATTGACCACTTATCTACCCTAAACAGCATAAGAGAAATGCTGCCGCTACAGACCATTTCTTTTAAGTATTGATCACTTATCTACCCTAATTAGCATAAGGGAAGTGCTGCCGATACGGATCTTTTCTTTTAACTATTGACCAGTTATCTACCCTAAATAGCATAAGGAAATGTTGATGGTACGAAACCTTCTTTTTATTTATCGACCACTTATCTACCCCAAACAGCATACGGGGAATGCTGTTGGTACGGATTCTACTTTCATCTTTGCTTATTAACTTGGCTAAATTATTTTAAACAAGCATTTATTATTATTCTTACTATTTATGCTTATTAATTTATCTTATGTCTTAAAATAAGCCTCATTTTGTTCTGTTTTCATATTATAACCTATGTTATAATCCTATTTATTACTTAACCCAAGGACTAAGTGTGAAAATAAGCTTCTTTCTTCTTTTACTCTTTTTAGTTATAATTCTAAGTTATAACTAGGCCAATCTCTTTAACTCAGTCTAATTCCAATATTTACAGTCCAATTCCATTTTTAGTACAGTCCTTACAATTTACATCTTATCTTCCGTTACTTCAGTATTCTTATAATATAATCCAAATTCATGTATAATCTATTCTAATCTATACACGAAGAAGAAGGATAAATAGAAGAAAATTGAAAATAGAAAAAAATCCAAAGCGTAGGAAAAAGATGTAAATAACGTATAAATAACAGTAAATAAATTAAAATACTGTAAATAAACGGAAAGCTATAATTGACAAAAATAAATTAAAATCAACTGAAAAGAATAGCTAAAAGAAATAGACTGAAAATAATTCTAAAAACTGTATATAGACTACTAAAAATGTTATTTAAAAAATCGTAGTAAAACAACAACTATTGGAAACCCTATTATTTTAAATTATTTAAAAATCTAAAATAATTAAAATCACTTGCCTATGGTGCTACGCTCTTCCCTTTTCATCTTTCCGGATCCACTTGAGGGTATTAAAATATTTTAATTAAAAAGATTCTCTCCTTGGAAAATTATTCCTCTTAGGGTCCTTCTTGAAAAGGTGATCCCAATTGGAGAAAAATCTTAGAATGAGAAAAGATGTTAGGCGTAGGATCTTTATTATAGGGGTAGAAGTGGATCTTAGATCATTGGATTTGGGGATTGAATAGGATGCATCCACGTTATAGGCTGAATAGGAGCTGTCGGACGGAAGCATGAAGGGACCAGATGAGCTAAAAGAATGTAAATGACGTGTTAAAATCGCCTTTACTCGAAGAATTTAATTTTTCGCTCAATAATGTAGGTAGGTCGACCTACTGGTCAACCGCCCCTCCCCTAGGTCGACCGGGCGGTCGACCTAGGTGATGGTTAGGTGGACCTAGTGGTCGACCTAGCCCATTTATTTATTTTATTTTATTTCTTCTTCTTATTCTCATTTAATTCATATTTTTTTCATATTAGCTTGGATTCTGATGTTCTATAAATGGAAATCGACTAGAAAATTACCATGGACACAATGGTGTAACTCCCGTGGCTTAATTCTAATAGTTTCACAATGTTGTTTTATCATTTGATTAATTCGTTAATTAAACATTATAGCTTAAATTTTGGGTTGTTGCAGAATCAGCTATTGAAGTGCAAGATTGGACGGATATTTATGAATGCATTTTCAAGGATATAGGTGTAGACGATGCTATGAAGAGGATGCTTACTTCAAGACAGCTACAGGGCCGAGCAATGAATTGATGGAATGTTGTTTCCATTACTACTCTAAAGGATTAGATTTCTTAGGATCGGATTAAGGCTAGATTTGAGGAGTTCATTTTGTTAAGGTTATTTTCTGAGTTGAAGCAAGGGGAGGTGCTTGTTTTTGATTATGTGGTTGAATTTGATCATTATCGAAGTATGGTATGTCTTCTATTGATACACCTTTGAAGAAGAATGGGAAGTTTATTACTTGATTGGACGACCACTTAGGAGAGAAGTTGGCGGACCACATTGAAGTGCATTTGAGAAACTTGTGGAGAAAGCCCTTAAACGTGAGTGTATGTACTCGAAGAATAAGACTACTATTGTTGTTACTGCTGAGAAGAGGATCCAAAAATGCAGTAGGGCGGTGAAGGTAAGAAAAGGTGGAATGGAAAATGGAAGCAACAATAATAAGGAAAAAGGGGTCAGAAAAAGAATAAGAGTGAAATTGTTTGCCATGTTGGCAAAGAGAATGGCCATTATATTATGGAATACAAGGCTGTTAAGAAGTGTTATAATTGTGCCAAGTTAGGGCATATTAAGAAGGATTGTCTAGAACCGCCTGAATATAGGCATATAGTGAAGGCATATGCTTTGGATGTAGTCTCGACTTCATCTTGTGCTCCTACTGCTAAGGATAAGGGGAAAGGAGTCATGGTGCATGGTATGCTCTCCATCAGAGATGTTTCCATTAGAGTTCATTTTGATAGTGGAACTTCGCATTCTTTCATTGTGGTGATTTAGTATGTAGACTAGATTTGGAACCTGAGATAGTAGACCGACCTTAGGTTGTGACGAACCCTGTTGGAGGATCTACTAGTCTTTGTATGATTTTTCATGGCTTTGGTTTATTGAGTCATGGATGTTCTTTTGCTTGTGATTTCTTTGTTCTTAATTTTGCTGGGTTCGGGATTATTTTGGGAATGGATTGGCTTAAAAGGTATGTGGCTGTTGTGGATTGCGAGAAGCTAGAGATGACAATTTCGAAATGTGGAAGGGCAAACGATAGTAATACACTACTCACCAAAGGATGGGGTATTGTTTAGCTTCTAATATTCACTTGAGATTTCACAGAAAGGATCGCCATCTATGCCTCTCGAAAGAGAGTATCTGATGTCTTCGTGGAAGTGACAAGACTGTCGCTGCATAGAGAGGTTGAGTTTCAGATCGACTTAATGGATGGAGCCAGACCCACAGTGATGCCTTTGTGGCGTATGGAACCAAAAGGGCAGAAAGAGTTAGAGTGCAAGTGATGATCTACTGAAGAAAGGATTCGTTTGGAGAAGCATATCCGAATGGGGTGCATCTGTTGTATTTACGACTAAGGCGGATGGTCCTTTGAGGTTATGTGTGGATTATCGTGAGCTAAACAAGGATACGAAGAAGAATAAGTATCCACTTCCTCGGATTGATGACTTGTTTGATCAGTTGCAGGGTGAAAAGGTGTTTTCTTGGATGGATTGACAACAGAATCTCATCAGTTGAGAGCGGCTATAGAAAGTGTGCCTATTACTGCATTTCGAACACCGTCGAGTTTCTATGAGTGGTTGGTGATGCCTTTTTGGTTGATAAACTCTCCGGCATACTTTGTGGATCTTATGAATAGAGTCTTCAGAGATCAGTTGAACAAGTCTGTTCTTGTGTTTGTGGACGACATTTTGATTTACTTCTGAACCGAGGAAGAGCCAAGTTACACTTGAGGACTATGCTTGAGATTTTAAGAAAGCAAAAGTTAAGAGTAAGTTCTCTAAGTTTCACTTCTGGAAGGACGAAGTGAGATTCTTAGGTCATGTCATGTCAGGACAGGGAATAGCAGTGAATCCTACAAAGGTGGCAGTGATCTAAGATTGGAACTAGCCCAAGAATGCTATGGATGAGAGAATTTTTCTAGAACTGGCAAGATATTACAGGCATTTCATAAAGAACTTCTCAAAGAACTTCTCAAAGATTATAGCATTGTTAACCAACTTGACCAAGAAGAATTAGACTTTTTACTTGGAATGCTAGATGTGAGCATGCATTTGTGGTTCCGAAGAAGAAAAGACGAGTGCGCCTGTATTAGTTATTCCACGTGGGAATGAAGAGATGAGAGTATCCATAGATGGTTGTGGTATTGATCTTGGAGCTGTGTTGATGCATAAAGGGAGAGCTGTCGCTTATGCTAGTCGACAGTTGAAATCGTATGAAAGGAATTATCTGACCCGTGACTTGGAGTTGGTGGCGATTGTGTTTTATTTGAAAATGTAGAAGCACTTTTTTTTCAGAGAAAGATCTTAGCTATTAACGGATCATAAATCCCTGAAGTATCTTTTCTCTTAAAGGATCTTAATCTTCAATAGCAACAATGGTTAGAGTTTTTGGTCTCTTATGACTTTGATGTTTCCTATACTCAATGGAAAGGTAGTGCAATGGAAGATGCACTAAGTAGAAGGCATGCTGGATTAGGAACTATGTTTTTTGAATGGAAGCATGTGGAGTATATAGCTGGATTTGATTTCAGGCCACATTGTGAGCTCGAGCCTGAGATGTTAGTAAGTCTATCGATCATACCTACTTTCATAGAAAGGATTGGTACTAGTCAAAAGCAAGATGCTAAGCTGTTAGAGATCAGGCAAAGATTGAGACGGGAGTGGAACCTGAAGATACGAGGTAGTACGAGAATGACCGAGATGGTTAGATTCATAAGGATAAGAGACTGGTTGTTACAGATGTTGATCGATTATGAGATGAATTACAAGGGAATGCCATTATTCTATAATGGTCGTTCATCCTGGTGGTAATAGGATGTATAGAGACAAGAAGAAGGATGCTGAAAAATTCATCTCGAATTGTATGAATTTCCAGTTAGTGAAGTTTGAAAAGAAGAATCCTAGTGGAATGCTACAACCACTAAATAATCTCAAATGGAAATGAAAACAGATATATATATATGGATTTTATAGATGGATTGCCATGGACTAGAGCAGGATGTGATAGTATTTAGGAAGTGGTAGATCGACTGACCAAGAGTGCAAGATTCATACATATTAAGTCTACAAGAACAGCGTCCAAGTTGGCAGAATTGTATGTTAAGTGGATTGTTCGATTCAATGGTGTGTCGAAGAGTATTGTAAGCGATAGAGACCCGTTTTTTACCAGTGGATTTTGGAAGAGCATATAAGAGATTTTAGGAACCGAGATGCACTTGAGCACAGCTTATCACCTACAGACGAATGGCCAAACCGAAAGAGTGAATCGGATTTTTGAAGATCTTCTTCGAGCTTGTATTATAGATTTTAGAGGATCTTGGGAAGATCATTTGCATTTGGTAGAGTTTGCATATAACAACAGTTATCAGTCAAGTATTGACATGGCACCATATGAAGCATTATACGGACGACCTTGTAATTCGCCTTCATGTTGGTGGGAAGTGGGTAAGAAACCGATACTTGGGCCATAAATGATTAGAGTGACATCAAAGAAGATAGAGATCATTCGATAACGAATAATGACTGCTCAAGACCATCAGAAGAGTTATGCAGATAAGAGAAAAAGAGATTTGGAATTCTTTGTTGGATACAGGGTATTTGTTAAGATTTCTCCTTTGAAGAATGTTGTTCAGTTTGCTAGGAAGGAAAAATTAGCACCTATATTTGTTGGATAATTTCCAGTTATTGAGAGAATTGGAAAGTTGGCTTATAGAGTGGACCTACCCCTATAGATAGTGGGTATGCATAATGTTTTTCATATCTCCTACCTACGAAAATTTATGCATGACTCGAGTATCATGGTAGCACGGGATTAGTTGGAAGAAATAGAGGTTGAGCCAGAAGTTTCAAGACCTTGTAACCCGCTTAAAAATCACTGGGAATGAGACAAAACGGCTTAGGAGGAAGGTAGTTAAGCTAGTTAAGTTGCAGTAGAGTGAGGATGATAGCGATTGTACGTGGGAGACTGAAGAGAGTAAGAGGACGGCCTATCCAAAACTCTTCGAACGGTAAGGCCCATATGTCGTACCTACTTGCACCATTGTATCTTATACTATTAAAAATTTTCATGATAGGATAGGTTTTATTTGATATTGTTGATTTAACTATTTAGTTGGATTGTTAAATGTTTGCTAGTGACTGGTATGCATGCGAGATAACCTTGGTTGCTTATAGTTATTTAGTATTTCAGGGGCGAAATTCCCAAAGGGGAGGAGAATGTGTCGACCGTATTTTACGTATCGGAAAATTGTAAAATAATTTTATTTAGTTCATTTATGATCCTATGGTTCTAATATTTTGGAATATTGTTTTTAAGGTTGTTTTACACACCTATGATTTTTTCAAATTTCTATCTGACGATTTTACCCTTGGAGATCTTATTTCGACTATAACTTTTGATAGAAGTCGATTTAGATGCTCTACCCTGTTTCATTACTTCGGGATGGTGGTTTCCCATTCCATAGAATAGTCATAGTGGAAAATTAGATAAGTGGTTAGGAAGTTATAGCAGTTTTAAGTTTTAAAATTTGCTAGCCAAAATTAGTAGGGGATTAATAGGCCGAATTAGCAAGCCCATTAGTCTAATCAGATTTGGCAATAAATATGAGGTGAGAGAGACCATTTGAAAGTTTATCTCTCATTTCAAATCAGCCCCAAATCCTAACTCCTCTCCAATTCTCCATTTATCACATTGGATTTCTTCTCAAATTGTCTCTAATTGCAAATTAGAGGGTAGATATTCAACTAGGAGCTTGATCTCATCACATTGGTTACATCCTCATCCGATTTTTCACTGTCTGGATTAGATCTTTATCATAATTCATAGGTTTGGTATATTTGGTGAGTGGTTATGATCTCTCACTAGTCTGTGGGATTATATGTTGTAGTTAGGTGATTGTAGGTTAGAGTTATCAAATTAAATTGATTAGACTTAAGTAATTTCAGTTTTAAAAACCCTAGATTAACATATTTAAACACGTAATTGGCATTAGATCATTGGCTAGTGTCATTTGTGTATATTTGGCTATAAAATTCTACGTGTTAGATTAGACCTATGCTAAAATTGTGACGGTAGATTGAATTGGATGTTTTGTATGTTCATACTGGATGTAATGGGATGATTTGCTATGTTTGATTTAATGTTATGTTTGAATTGTTTGCTATGTTTGATTCGTTTGCTAGTGTTGTGCATGTTTTACGACTTAGACTGGTGATCGGAGCATATCGAAAGCAAAGTTCGTCAGAATCGCACAAAACTTAGAGGATAGGCTTTGGAGCATTGTAACAACCCTGTATTTTGTGGTTATGTTAATTGCATATTTTAGTTATTTTAAATTTAATTTTGATCTAAAAACTTTATTTTATTTATTAAAATAGAATATTTTGTTATTTTAAATATAAATTTTGATTTTGATGTGAATTAGAATTCCAAACATGAATAAATAGAATATTTTCCAAAAAGGTGAATTTTGGTCAATATGGTCAAACTTTGACTTTAATTTTTTTTAAATTTAAGTTTTGAAATTTTGAATTTTATATTTATTTTATGAAAGTAAATAAAATTCTAAGGATACTGCTTTTCTTTTCGTTGAAATCTGATAATATTGTGAAAGTTATGCTTTTTACACTATTGGATGTAATTTGTTGTATTTAACAAAATTGTTTATTTTATTTTTATATAAATAATATTTTGTTTGTCATGTCATGTTCTAATTTATGTTTGCATGTGTAACATGTCATGTGATGTATATATTTTAGTTTTAAAAACATTTTTAAAACTGTAATTGAAATTTTCCAATATCGGTCGTATTTTGTTTACAATTTTTAATTTCTAGTTTCATTTAATTAAAGTAATTCTTTATTTATTTTTCTATTCTCTTAAGACCTTATTTTATTTTCATTTACACTTTATTTTGTTCAACATTTATTTTATTTACTATGTAACAACCCGCATATTTAACGATTTTATATTTAAATGTTTATTTGAATATAGCGTCGTTAGTCGGATTTAGGTCTGAAATGTTACTTTTTGCAAACAGCCGAATTGGGACTCGAAACCACTTTCATTGAGTTCAAAATAGTGTTTGCGATCTTTTTGGGTATAAACTTTGATATGTTTGGAGTAAGTTGAATTTTTCTACTTTTTCTAGTTGGGTTTTGGGTTTGGGTCCAGCCCACTAGCTAACTAAATAACCTAACTCGGTCTCCTCTCCTTCCATTCACTCATTTTCACTTCTAAACTCAAGCTAAAACTGAAAATGGGGGAAAGAAAGAGGAATTAGAAATTCCAAGCCTTAGTTTCTTCTTGCAAACTTGAATTCTTGCTCCAAAATCAAAGAGAAGCTATTGGTAAGCCTCCTCTTCATCTTCTCCAACTCTTTTCTCCTTCTATTTCAGAAATCTCCTAAACCTAATTTAGGAAATACTTGTTTTGAACTTAGATTGAAGCTTGTAGAGTAGAAGTGAAGAGTGGTTGGTCTTTTCTTTGCATTTGAGATTCTCATCTTTGTTTTGAGTTAAAAAGGTGAGTTTTGAACTCATATCTACTTCTCTTGATATCATTGATGTTAGGTATGAATTCCTAACACTTATTCGTGTGTAATTGCTTTTGATTCGAATTGGTTTTGTGAACATTGCAATTTTTGGTGTTTTGAAGTCAAAAACTCTAAAAACCTTAGCTTCTATGTTTCATCATGTTTTCGAAGGTGTATGGAAGAGTCAATAGTGTTGGGTTGTCGATTGGCATAAACCCCTAGCGCCATTGCTCGTTCGATTGAAATTTGGAAGGGTTTTGCTCTTCATTGTATGGGCTGAAAACTTGCCCTAAGGCCAGTCAGTCGACTGACCATTGAAGCCAGTCGACTGGCTGTAGCAAATGAGGGTTCCGAGGTTGGTTGCAGAGGCTAGGAGCCTCAGTTTTCTGCAATAAGTCGACTGACCCTCTGTAACCAGTCGACTGACTGCAGGAAATGGAATTTCCATGCTTCTGGTTCAGTCGACTGTTCTCAGAGAGCCAAACGACTGACCTGCTTCAATTTTGACTAGTATGCCTATTTGCTTGTGATTCCAAGTTTTATCGATTCATATTGATTCCAATTAGTTGTTATCGCCTTTTTACTTCGATGATTCCTTTTTTTGACTTCATCCACGGGTTTTATAAAATAATCTATAAATTGTATTAAAAGCTCGATTCTCCAATTTATAAATTCTATTTAAAACACACACAATTTTGCACTCGAGCGAAGAGGGAGGAGAATTAAATGATTAGATAAAACGAGTGCTATGAACACGTGCATTCATCTTTTCAGTTAATTCCTAATCTATTCGTTTGAATGTTTTGACCTTTGGTCTTGTTTACCGATGAGATGAGATAAACTTTGTACTGATTTGAGTGTGAAATTGACTGACGGATAGTAAACCGTTTAGTGCAAATGGGTGGTTATGGGACTCATGTTACCACTGTCCGGGTTCCTTTTCGAGAGTTGTGACACATTCTGCCAGTTAGCGGTGTCCAGTACTGGACCTTCGGACCTTCACCACTACGGTTTGTTGCCTTCGGGTTTGCATCTTCAGGTTTGTTGCCTTCGGGTGTGTTGCCTTCGGGTTTGCACCTTCAGATTTGTTGCCTTCGGGTGTGTTGCCTTAGGGTTTGCACCTTCAGGTTTATTGCCTTCGGGTGTGTTGACTTCGGGTTTGCACCTTCAGGTTTGTTGCCTTCGGGTGTGTTGCCTTCGGGTTTGCACCTTCAGGTTGTTGCCTTCGGGTATGTTGCCTTCGGGTTTGCACCTTCAGGTTTGTTGCCTTCAGGTGTGTTGCCTTCGGGTTTGCACCTTCGGGTTTGTAGCCTTCGGGCTAATGGATGCTTGTTTATACAGTACTGAGCACGTGCAATTTTCTGTTGTTTCATTCATATGTATATTCCCTAGGTATCGTCCTTCGGTGTTGGTCTTTTTGAGCCACATGATGTATAGCGGTTACCTTGTGGAACTTGTATTGCCTTCATTGGTAGTTGTTATTTGCCTTTTCGGCTTGTTTCGGGATATTCATATCCTTTGTTTATTGATTTGCCGATGATATGAGGTTTGTTATGATTCATCTTTTGTTAGATGATTGAGTTATCTCTTTTAGAGATATTTGTCATACTTTATGACCTTGCAGGTATATTGTTGTTCAGTTTATCTAACTGATTTGTTTAGCTAGACTGACTCGTGTATTTATACTCGGGTCAGACCGAGTTGTTTCAGGTTAGGTGCTTTTGGACTTTGCCTATTTTTCTTCCGCATGGACTACTTCGCTAGCTTCTTTTTGTTATGGCATTTTGCGTAGTCCTTTTTTTATTGTAACTCTGATATGTATTCTTTTGGATTCGTCTGTATATTGTGGTTTGCTATACCACTTGACATGCATCAGTTTGTATACTCTGTTATGTATCTGTGTATGTGTATATGATGATCTACTATTCTGTGATGTATATTACATGTGAGTTGTTATATTCTGTTCTGATAGATCCTCCAACCACCTATGGTTTTGTTTTAAGTATTCATTGGATATGTCGATCTGCTTGGTATGACTATTTTCGATGTATTCAATAGATAGTTAGAGCAAGGCTATAGATGGTCGCTCCTAACCAGCCTTATTCTCCGCGTTAAATGACGGCATTACCCCGTAGTGTCCTTGGCTAGCATGGGTATAGAGGTGGGGCGTCACAGCTTGGTATCAAAGCCAGGTTCATAACAAAATATGATGAACACAGAATAGAAGCACATATTCCGGTACATCAAAGTGTACAAGTGTTATAAATCTTTGAACCATGCTGCCTCTATATTCCTTCTATGCCTTGGTGGTAGATAGAATGTGGGAATACATTTAGGAATGCATTTTGTTCCGTAGTATTCCACATTTGAATTTGTGACATCTACCTTGTGAATAATCTTGTTCTTATCTAACTTTCAGCGTATGACTGGAAGAGGTAGGGGACGATGTTCGGATGCTGGGCAATCCAACGGCTCGCATCCGGATGGCGTTTATATGTCTGCCGATCAGTTTTTCGAATGGTTTAGGAGCACACAGCCTCTAGCTCCTACTCGAACATCTCCTTCATGCAATTCCACCTTCGCGCGATTGTGCAGTGATTTTTCTCATCTTGGAGGGAAGCCGTTTAAAGGCTCCAAGATTGTTCTTAAGGTCCAAGCTTGGATTCACATGTACGAGCATATTTTCTCTTGCATGGATCTTTCTGATCATGACAGAGTTCTTGTAACTTCTAGCTTATTGCAAGAGCGTGCTCTTGATTGGTACGAGCTTCTTTTAGCTGAATTTGATGAGTCTTCTCTTTCTGGGACTAAGTTTCGGGGACGATTCGAACTCAAGTTGGTTCCTGAATCTAAAAAGTTTTATTGATCTGTCGCTTCCATGAGTAGAAGCAAGGGAAATCTTCTGTTTCTGAGTATGTTGCATCATCCGAGGCTTTATCTAAGTATGGTCTTGAATTCATTAGCACCTCGTATAGGAAGAATCTGAATTTTGTATCTGGTCTTAAGAAATGTCTCAAGAAGTCTTTAATGCTCCAGCTTAAGCTTTCTTTTGAGGAGTTGGTTGGTTCGGAACTTCATCTCGAAGCCTTCGAGAAGGAGTGTGATTGTGGGGATGATGTTGAAGTTCGCAAGAACACCAACAAGAAGCAGTTTCCATTCGATAAGCGGAAAATTTTCCCTTCCAAGAAGAAAAAGCCTGTTGAATCTGATTCTCGGTCTTAGTCTACTGGAACATCTTCAATTCGGAAGTGTTTCAATTGTGGTTCTTCTGATCATATGATTCGAGCTTGTCCTAAGCCTCTCTTCTGCCGCTACTGCAAGAAGAAAGGCCATTGTCTTTCCACTTGTCCTATTGCTCCGAATAATTCTCAATCTAGCAATCTAAATATATCAGATGCTTCTGGAGGTTCTTCTCAGGGATAAGGTATATCTCCATCTATTTTGGAAGGTTTCTATTTTCTTTATGATTTGATTCTAAATTGATGGCATCATTTTATTCTTTAAACCCACATATGAGGAAAAATGTTATTTCTCTCATTTGGGTAGTTTGTAAAAATTTTCGGTATTTTTGAGCTTATCTTAGGATTATCTCCTAAGAAATCTTTAGAGTGGTGTAAGGTCTTTTCAGCTCGACCTTGCCACCGGCTTTCATTAGCTTCGAGTTGCGGAAATTAGCCTTCTATTTACCGCATTCCGTACTCGTTATGATTCTTATGAATGACTTTTTATGTCATTCATTTTTTCTAGCTTATTCATCGATTTTATGAATCGAGTATTCTATGAATATTTCGATGACTCCTTTTTGTATTTATTGTTTTGGATGGAAAACAGCAATTTAATATTTTGCAAATCTTTTTCATAAGATATTTATAAGTATAAATGGATTTTTGTTCTTGAAACGAACAAAGAGTATTCATAAAGTTTTTAAGAGCCATTTTTATTATATGGAAGATGATTTTGTGATTGTATTGCCCATTGAGCGCTTTAAGAATTCTGGTCGATGCGCTTGATCAACGTTATCGATAGGAATCTCCTAAACGCTTTGATGAGACAATTTGACACAATAAATTGACTTATAAAAGGTAAATTTTTCTAGAAAAATTATTACATAAAGATAATTGTAAATTTGAAAGTTTTAGCTTTTCGAGAAAGAATATTATTTAAAAGAACTCTTTTCCGATACTCATATCCTTGTGGTCCCCGAAGGGAATCAAAACTTCATTATTTGCATCGATATTAGTCGTATTGGTTTGGGTGTCGTTCTCTTGCAAAATAGAACGTGCTATCTTTTATGATTCTAAATAATTGAAGCCTATCGAGACTAGGTATACCACTTATGATCTGGTGCCTCGTGGCTATTGATTTCACTTTTTTAGTGTGGCATCAATTTTTTTGAGGGAGAAATTTGTTCTCCTCCTCGATCGTAATTTTTTAAATATTTATTTTCTCACAAGGAACCTAATTAGTGTCAACAGCTCGAGTTTCTTTCCTCCTATGACTTTGGTATCCAGTATACCCCTAGAAAGGGTAATCGTGTTGCTGATGCGCCTAGTCGCAAACATTCGGCTGTTCTTTCTATGATGCTTGCCGAGTGAGATATTCTTAAGACTCTATCATTTTGTGAAATTCGTGATCGAGGTTCATCTTCTGATTCTCCTACTATATTACTTAGTTTGGGAGCTCGACCCTTTTTATTGGATTGTATTGCTGATGCTCGGCGGCGTGATCCTGATTTGTTGCATCTTATTCAGCTTTGTGAGTCTAGATCCTGTGATGAGGCGTTGCGGGATTTTAGCATCGATTCTCATGGGTGTCTTAGCAAGAAGAACCGTCTTATTGTGCCTTCTGATTTTGTACTTAGGCATGACATTCTTAACGACTGTCATCGTTCTAAGTATACTATTCATCCCGGTAGTAGTAAGATGTATGCCGATATGCGTCGCCTTTATTATTGGGAGGCATGAAGCGCGATGTGGCGAGTTATGTGAGTAATTACATAACTTGTCAGCATATTAAGGCCGAACATCAGCGTCCTTCGGGTCTCCTTCAGCCTCTAGAGATTCCATTGTGGAAATGGGATCAGATTTCGATGGATTTCATTGACGGCATACCTCGTTCGAGATCGGGCCATTCTAGTATCTGGGTTATTATTGATCGCCTCACCAAGTCTGCTCATTTTATTCCTATTAAGTCTAACAGGACTGCTTCTCATTTGGCTAAGTTGTGTGTCAAGGAAATTGTGAGACTTCACGGTGTTCCTAGTTCTATTGTGAGTGACCGTGATCCTTTATTCACGAGTCATTTTGGCAGAGCCTTTAGCAAGCTTTGGGAACAAAGCTTAGATTTAGCACAGCTTACCTTCCACAGTCTGACAGACAGACTGAATGAGTGAATTGTATCTTGGAAGATCTCCTCTGTATTTGTACTTTTGTTTTCGGTGGTAGTTGGGAGGATCACCTACCTCTTGTAGAGTTCTCCTACAACAATTGTTTTCAGTCCAGTATCGGTATGACTCCTTTCGAAGCCTTATACGGAAGGCCATGTCGATCACCTTCTTGTTGGTTGGAATCTGGAGAGAAGCTTATTCTTGGCCCAGATTCTGTTCGTGATTCTTCTGAGTAGATTGATTTTATTCACATGAGAATGAAAGAGGAACAGAGCGGCCAGAAATCCTACGCAGACAACCGTAGGAAGCCTCTCGAGTTCTCGATCGGCGATCTTGTCTTTATTAGTGTTTCTCCTTTGAAAGGGGTGATGCGCTTCAGTACATCCGGGAAATTGGCTCCTCGCTTTATAGGACCATTTTCTATTACTCAACGTATTGGCCCTATGGCTTATAGAGTTTCACTTCCTACTCATTTATTTGGCATTAACGACGTGTTTTACGTCTCTCAACTTCGGAAGTGTCTTCGAGAGTCGGATTATGTTATCGATTCTCCTGATTTGCAAGAGCTTGAGATCTCACCAGACCTATCTATTATACAGCAACCTATTAGCGTGCTTGCCACGGAGGTGCAACACCTTCAAAACAAGGATGTGCCGCTCATTAAAGTTCAATGGTCCGCTATTCCCAATGACTGTACTTGGGAAACCAGAGAATTTATCGAGCGATCATATCCCGGTTTTTTATCTTTGCTTGGCAACGGTGAGTATATCTTTTCATCTTAAGCTCATTTCCTTTTCTTTTTAGACGATGTATGTATGTAGTTGTTACAAAATCGTCTCTAGGAATTGCGTGGATGCAATTTTGTTAGGAGGAGAGATCTGTAACAACCCGCATATTTAATGATTTTATATTTAAGTGTTTATTTGAGTATAGCGTCGTTAGTCGGATTTAGGTCTGAAATGTTACTTTTGCAAATGGTCGAATTGGGACTCGAAACCACTTCCATTGAGTTCAAAATGGCGTTTGCGATCTTTTTGAGTATAAACTTTGATATGTTTGGAGTAAGTTGAATTTTTCTACTTTTTCTAGTTGGGTTTTGGGTTTGGGTCCAGCCCATTAGCTAACTAAATCACCTAACTCAGTCCCCTCTCCTTCCGTTCACTCATTTTCACTTCTAAACTCAAGCTAAAACTGAAAATGGGGGAAAGGAAGAGGAATTAGAAATTCCAAGCCCTTGTTTCTTCTTGCAAACTTGAATTCTTGCTCCAAAATCAAAGAGAAGCTATTGGTAAGCCTCCTCTTCATCTTCTCCAATTCTTTTCTCCTTCAATTTCAGAAATCTCCTAAACCTAATTTGGGAAATACTTGTTTTGAACTTAGATTGAAGCTTGTAGAGTAGAAGTGAAGAGTGGTTGTTATTTTCTTTGCATTTGAGATTCTCATCTTTGTTTTGAGTTAAAAAGGTGAGTTTTGAACTCACATCTACTTCTCTTGATATCATTGATGTTAGGTATGAATTCCTAACCCTTATTCATGTGTAATTGCTTTTGATTCGGATTGGTTTTGTGAACATTGCAATTTTTGGTGTTTTGAAGTCAAAAACTCTAAAAACCTTAGCTTCTATGTTTCATCATGTTTTCGGAGGTGTATGTAAGAGTCAATAGTGTTGGGTTGTCGATTGGCATAAACCCTTAGCGCCATTGCTCGTTCGATTAAAATTTGGAAGGGTTTTGCTCTTTATTGTATGGGCTGAAAAACTGCCCTAAGGCCAGTCAGTCGACTGACCATTGAAGCCAGTCGACTGGCTGTAGAAAATGAGGGTTCCGTGGTTGGTTGCAGAGGCTAGGAGCCTCAGTTTTCTACAATCAGTCGACTGACCCTCTGTATCCAGTCGACTGACTGCAGGAAATGGAATTTCCATGCTTCTGGTTTAGTCGACTGTTCTCAGAGAGCCAGTCGACTGACCTGCTTCAATTTTGCCTAGTATGCCCATTTTCTTGTGATTCCAACTTTTATCGATTCATATTGATTCCAATTAGTTGTTATCGCCTTTTTACTTTTATGATTCCTTTTTTTGACTTCATTCACGGGTTTTATAAAATAATCTTTGAATTGTATCAAAAGGTCGATTCTCCAATTTATAAATTCTATTTAAAACACACACAATTTTGCACTCCGAGCGAAGAGGGAGGAGAACTAAATGATTAGATAAAACGCGTGCTATGAACACATGCGTTCATCTTTTAAGTTAATTCCTAATCTATTCGTTTGAACTTTCTGACCTTTGGTCTGGTTTACCGATGAGATGAGTTAAACTTTGTACTGCTTTGAGTGTGAAATTGACAGACGAATAGTAAACTGTTTAGTGCGAACGGGTGGTTATGGGACTCACGTTACCACTTTCCATGTTCCTTTTCGAGAGTTGTGACACATTCTGCCAATTAGTGGTGTCCAGTACTGGGCCTTCGGACCTTCACCACTACGGTTTGTTGCCTTCGGGTGTGTTGCCTTTGGGTTTGCACCTTCAGGTTTGTTGCCTTTGGGTGTGTTTGCACCTTCAGGTTTGCTGCCTTCGGGTGGTTGCCTTCGGGTTTGCACCTTTAGGTTTGTTGCCTTCGGGTGTGTTTCCTTCAGATGTGTTGCTTTCGGGTTTGCAACTTCAGGTTTGTTGCCTTCGGGTGTGTTGCCTTCGGGTTTGCACCTACAGGTTTGTTGCCTTTGGGTATGTTGCCTTCGGGTTTGCACCTTCGGGTTTGTAGCCTTCGGGCTAATGGATCCTTGTTTATACAGTACTGAGCATGTGCCATTTTCTGTTGTTTCATTGATATGTATATTCCCTAGGTATCGTCCTTCGGTGTTGGTCTTTTTGTGCCACACGATGTATAGCGGTTACCTTGTGGAACTTGTATTACCTTCATTGGTAGTTGTTATTTGCCTTTTTGGCTTGTTTTGGGATATTCATATCCTTTGTTTATTGATTTGCCGATGATATGAGGTTTGTTATGATTCATCTTTTGTTAGATGATAGAGTTATCTCTTTTAGAGATATTTGTTATACTTTATGACCTTGCAGGTTTATTGTTGTTCAGTTTATCTAACTGATTTGTTTAGCTAGACTGACCCGTGTATTTATACTCGGGTCAGACCGAGTTGTTTCAGGTTAGGTGCTTTTGGACTTAGCCTATTTTGCTTCCGCATGGACTACTTCGCTAGCTTCTTTTTGTCATGGCTTTTTGCGTAGTCCTTTTTTATTGTAACTCTGATATGTGTTCTTTTGGATTCGTCTGTATATTGTGGTTTCCTATACATCTTGACATGTATCAGTTTGTATACTCTGTTATGTATCTGTGTATGTGTATATGATGATCTACTGTTCTGTGATGTATATTATGTGTGAGTTGTTATATTCTGTTCTCATAGATCCTCCAACCACCTATGGTTTTGTTTTAAGTATTCATTGGATATGTCGATCTGCTTGGTATGACTATTATCGATGTATTCAATAGATAGAGCAAGGCTATAGATGGTCGCTCCTAACCAGCCTTATTCTCTGCGTTAGTTGACGACATTACCCCGTAGTGTCCTTGGCTAGCGTGGGTATAGAGGTGGGGCGTCACATACTAGAGTTTTATATGTTTAGAAGGGTTGTTGAAATTTTTTAAAGTTAGTTGAATTTTATTTATAATTTCTAATTCTAGTTTCCATTAAATAGAGTATTTTCTTTATTTATTTCCTACTTTTCCTAAAATTATTTATGTATTTTTCATAATATCTATCTCTACCTTATTTTTCTATTTAGACATTCATTTATTAATTAAATGGTTAAGTGTTTAGATTCCTTATTTATTTCTTGGAAAGAAATTTCAAATAGATATACGTTATTGCCTTATAGAGCATATCTTTTATAATGTATTTATTAAACGTATTGTATTTATTTGTTTAGTGAAGCTTTTTGTATACATCTCTCTTTAATATATAGGAAACTCATCAAACTAAAATATGTTACATGTGTTAATTATAGGCATACGTTACGTTTGATTTCTTACCTTTATATCTTTCCACCCCTTTGATTTCCTACCATAACTTCTACACAAATTTCGCCGTACATTCCTTAACCCTAGCCTCCAATATCACTTTTTCACGTGAAAAAAAATTGCCTTCCATCTTCATTTCTCTCAGCCACAAAAAAATATTAGGTAATGGCTTCTTCTCTTTTTTCTACTTTTCTATTCATTTTTCTATTAAAATTTTACATTGTTTTGCTTGATCTGTTGTGCGTTGTTCGGCCTAAGCACCTCAACCACCACCACCTTCTCCGCCTACCCATCTCCTTGTGTGTCGTGCCATCCTCCACATCTATCCTTGCCGTGTTTCTCTGTGAGTATATATATAGAGGTATGTGTAAAATTATAATGGGTTTATGTATATATATTTCTCTGTCAATCTATGCTATAAATTATTATTTTAAAGTATATAAATTTTATAAGTTGGTATTGGATCGGTTAATGGATATAAGCTTTAATAAAATGAGTTACTTGATTTTATTTAAGTCAGATCTGATGATGTGATTTTTGTGTTATCTATTTGGTAGGTGGTTTCAGGATATATACAGCATGTATGTATCTAAAGCTGTTTCAATGTATATAATTTTACTATATTTGTGTTTCAAATATTTGCATTTTATGACAGGTTGTATTATAGCAGATTTTGTTATTGATACATTATATACATAGTTTGCATATACTATATAAGTTTATATCATTCATTATTCATTTATGAAGCCTATATGCATAAATCTGTGAGTTATTTATATGTGTAATAAAAATTTGCTTAGAGTATTTATATTAAAGAATTATATACACGTCTGTTAGGGTATATGAGATTTACATCGGCAACTTATATGTTCAAAAGTATGTGAACCTTAGGCTGTTTTGATTCTTTTGTTTTATTTTTAATTGCTGCTACATATAATGTGTTTAGATTTTTTCCATATTATATACATATAGTATATGTTTAGGATACAGTAAAGTATGTAGCTCTAATATCTATGCATATTTGTATATTGAATACAAAGCTTTCTCTTCTATTGTTATGCATATATGTATATTCACACTATATATATTTATTAAAATATGGGTCTGCATATATACTGTATTATACATAGTTTGAATATATATATATATATATATATATATATATATATATATATAAGATTTTGGTTATAATATTTTAAAAATATGTGTTTTAAGGATATATATACACACACACATATTATTTTAATATTTTTTTGAAATTAGGATATTGATTTTTATAAGGTAATAATATATATATATATATATATATATATATATTGTATATATTAAACTGATTGATTTTCTTATCGATTCCCCATTTTTAGCTTTGATCGTTGAATTTGTGTTCAATCGTGCTTTGCTTTGAAATTCGTGCCGGGATTCATAGCTCGTTTCTGTGTCAAACCTATCTAGCCTCGAAAAGTGAGCAATCACTTATGATTAACGTTATTTTATTTATTAAATTTGATTTCAATTGAAACGTCAATTGAAATATGTTGTTGTAGTTATTTAAATTGTCATATATGTTATTATTTGTAACCGTTCACATGTGGGATATGACACCATATCATGTTGTTTATATTATATTATTATTTATGATATATGCCGGTTGTTATATTTGTAATATCTGCTATCACTCTGCAAGTTCCATGTTAGTATAGAATTCACTATAGGTTGAAATGATACATACCCGAATGGACTTTAGAATAGGAGAAAATCGTTACAGGTTGAAATGATAAACCCAAGTGATTTTCATTGAATTGAATTTAGGATTGCAGGTCGAAATGATATCTATCCATGTATATTACGGATTGAAATGATAAATATCCGTATCACTTGGCCATAGAATAGGAAAACATATACAAACACCGTTGGTCCATATATAAATGTTTGAAACTAATTTCTATGGTTTTGAAAAGAAATATATGGTTTTTAATAAATACTGGTTCTTAAAATATTATATATATATATATATGGTAATTTTATATAGAGAGTTAATAATATTATTATTGAGATTGATTTAACAAATAATATGTAAGTATTTATTTAAATCTATATATCAAAATAGATTGTTGTTATAATTTGAATAAGTTAAGGTTGAGAATATAAAGCTGAATTAATTAAGATTGTATTTAATTAAGAATTCTACTAAATTTAATCGATTTGAACTATTGAAATTGAAGTTTAAGATTGATTTTAAAAATTGGTTTTTGATTTAAAGTGACTAAATGGATATTTCAAGTTTAAACAAATCGAAAGGAACATTTAATGTAAGGGTAAATTAAGGTTATTTAAATAATACTGAATTTATTAAGTGAATATTTCAAGACTAAATAATATAAGGTTAAATCGAGTTCTATAGGAAGCTGTTAAATTGAACTTTGAAATGTTGAATATTAAGCTTTGAAATATACTGGAATCTAATGTTTAATTTGTGATTCAGATCTGTAATTGAAATCAATATAATTTGAATCGGTTATTTAGAAAACTGAATTTAATGGAAATTGATAAATTGAGATTGAATTTAATTTGAACGGGAAAGTCGAGTTGATTTTGATGCGATTTGTGAAATTACTAATACTTTACTTTATAAATTACTTAATATATATACACTATTTTGGGAAATAGATATATTTGAAATGAAATTGATATTTTAATTTGGAATTATAAATTAATTTGAAATGACCATGGTGTTATAGTGTATATTTTATGCATTGTAGATAGTTCCACGGATCCTTAGAGGATGGTTATCCCAAACATCCTTTAAGTTAATTGTATTTTAGTTGATATTTCACTAGAGTTGGATTTATTGATATAAGAATGTTAATCCTGACTCGAGTGTTTTGTGTTTTGTTTTACACTCGGGTCAGACTGAGTGATACGGCATTTGAGACTCACCTTTGGAGTTTGGTGCTCATTTGGATATCCAACTATCGATTCAGCTTTCATTTTTTTCCAGTTGATTGGTTCAAAGATATCATTTGTTTGTATTCGAGACTTCAGTGTATTTGAGTTATCCTACTGTATTTTAGTTCTAACTATAATGTTTATATAGTAGCTTCACGAACTACTATTTATCTATTCTGTTGCATTATATTACTCTGTGTCTGTGATTCTGTAATTGATTTATTTACTGTATACGCTGAGATTTGCCAAATTTTAAATTAGCAATCTGATATTTTGAGCAATTCAAGTCTGACATGTGTGGATTATTGTCGATTTGAATGGTCCAAAATATCATGTCGTTACAGTTGGTATATGAGCTTTGGCTCTAGGCAAGCTTAGCATATATAGTAAATTTATTTGCAGAATCACTTTCGTTCGAGCTTGAATTTCTTCCTCCTGATTTGGTTTTTTTCCTTTGGACTTTGGAACGTGACCTGCGGTTCCAAAATCCATTATCTTCTCTCCCTATTCGTGTTTCTTGATTCTGGAGTATCCCATAACTCCACTTCGAATGATCTCTATATGAATAGGCGATCCCGCCAATCTTTGAATGATTTGTAAAGGGGTGAAACTCCTTTACAATTGGCATTGATTCACTGGAGAATTCTATACCCTCGGTTTAGATGATCCTACCTATGTTTTGAAAATCCATTCTTGAATCATCCTTTGATAATCGGGTTTTTTTGTATTTTAGAAATTGTTTTATATATCGAATTATTATTTTGATAAGTATAATTTTATTCTATATATAAAAGTGAAAATGTTTTTGACAAGGATTATATGCCTTTTAAAAACGAGAATTTGAAATTTCGAGAGGACTTGATATTTTGAAGATTTTGTATAAGAAATGGATTTATATAAAATTTATTATAACAGAAAGGTTTTAATTTGAAATTCGAGAGATTGAATTCCGATTTTTTGAAATTTGTTTTAAGATTTTGGAAAATATATAACAATACGATTTAAAAGTATTTTCTGAATAAGAAATGTTTCAAATGACTTCAAACGAATTCCAATGATTTCGAAGAAATTTCAAAAGAAGTCTTCGAGAAAATAGAAGTCCAGAACCTACTTATGTCACTGGAAAATAATTTCGATGATGAATGCATGCATCATCGACATTGATTTTCGAGTTTCTAAGTGGGGGAGAGGCCATTTCGATAGCTTTGCTATGTGATTGATTTGCGAAACCAATTTTGATTTCAAATACCGAAGTATAATTTGATTTTCGAAAAGATATGCATATATATATGACACAGTTTTGAAAAGAGACGGTGTTCAGTTCCTGAGTTTCAAATTTGATTGATATAACCCTATCTTTTGAAATTGATCTACTGATTTGTTGGTGATTTCCAACTCTTGGATTGAAAATATGATTTCTTCGACTATTTTGAAGGTTCGAGTACTTCCAAATCAAGGTTAAATTTTCAAAGCTAAGTAATTTTGAAAAGTATAAATTATTTGATAAAGTATATAAGTATAGTTTTGTACGTTTAAGTATGAAGTAATATGATTTAAATAAGTTTGAAACTAGGTTGATAAGAAATGAATAAAACTATTTTGAATTATACTAATATGAAATTTAGTTTTGAAATGTTATGAAGAAAAATTTAGTTTTCAAAATATTTTGAATAAAATTTAGTTTAAATGTTTTAACTTAGTAACAACTTTTATAAAACTATATATAATAATAATAATTTTCAAAGGTACAGAATTGTAATCGTTTTGAGGATAAGTGATTCTTGAGAAAAAGATTTGGTTTCGGAAATAGATTGGAATTTAAAACCCAGTATATTTATGATGATTTTTTGGAAATGGATTTGTTTGACAAAAATTATGTTGATTTGGATTATTTTTTGAACTTACTATTTTGGAAAAAATTGAAGATAATAGATTTGGAAGAAATGATTTGGTGAAATCGTATATGTTTTTTCCTTTTGAAAACTGTACTGATATTGAAAGGAATTGAAATTGAGAACTTTGTTTTATTAAATACTTGATTTGGAAGTTATCGAACTTATATTAAGGTGATTTCTATAAGTATGAAGTGATTTGATATACTATTGATTTTGGAAAGTACTCGATTTGAAAATGAAATCTTATATACAATGGAATTTTTATAAGTAAGTTATTTGAAATTGATTTGAAAGGTACTACATGATATATATTTTCGAAGTAAAGATATGGGAAGTGCCTTCTGCTTGACATCCGCTCTGTGGCCACATTGTGGATACATTCTATCGATATTATTCTCTCTGATTTTGGTTTTTAGGATGTGATGCTAGAGTGTCCTACCATGGCGTAACCCATTGTGATATCCTAGAATTTTTGGCAATATCAATTCAATAATCTGTATTAAAAATTAAATTGATTTGATAATTTTTGTTAATAAATTTGAATTGATTTAATAATATAATTAAATAAATATCGAATTGGTGAATTTTACCTTTTAAAAGTTAATAAATTGTTTTCTATTTATAATGTATATATATTTGTATATATTGTAAATAGATAAGCTTTGTTTTAAATGTAACAAATAAAGTATATTTTCTAATTCTAATATTTTTGGTAATTATGATTTAATTTAATACCTTTTCAAAGCTACTTAATAAATAACTATATGATTTTAAAATACTTAAGGTAAGTTTTAATTGTTTAAATTTATTTTAGCTTAAGTTTAAATTTAAATTAATTAACAAAAAGGTTTGTTTTATTTTCTTTTTAAATATAGCTTGATAAAATAAGTAATTCATTAATACTAAGATAATTTCTTTTATAAATTATTTCAAATTGATAAATGAGTTATTTTTAAATAATATTAATAATGTATTGTTTTTACAAATAGATTTTTAACAAAAATAGAATTGTTATTTCAAATTGAACTTGTATCTATATAACTTAATTTTTAAATTGGACTTTTGAATTTGATTTGAATTTGAATTTAAAGTTTTGGAATTCAAAGTATAGATATTTTAAATTGTTTTGGATTTTAAAATATTTGTATTAACTTTTATTTATGAATATAATTGTTTTATTTCTTTCAAAATTATCTATACATATAAATAAGTACATATTAACTAATTAATTAAGCATAATATTATATAATTATTTAATTACAAATAATAATTAATTAAAAGACATGTGTTATATTTTAAGGCCTTATTATAATAAGTGTTAAGATAATTAATATGATATAGGACAAGTGTCATTTAATTTAGTTTTCTTTATTTTTATTTAAAATCAAATTTCAGCCTTTATGTTACTATTATTCTTCTCCCTTCATTTTTTTTCTCTAATCTCATTTCTAAACAAATCTGAGATCAAAGCAAAGAGAATAAATCTGTAAAACAACTCCTTGAGAACCAGAAAACAAATCAGTAATCATCTTCAAAACCAATAGTTCATTTTAAAATCAAAATGTAAACCCTGTAAATCACTTCCTATAATGCATTTTCAAGTTCAAAGCAAATCTGTAACCAAGAAAACAAATCAAATGATCAACCTGTAGTTCATTTTTCTGCAATCTGGAACTCCATCCTGCATGCAACTGCATCTTTTCAGACTAAAGCTAGCATTCAAGTTTAAAGGTTTTTAAAGATCAAAGGGCATTTCAGTTTTAAAGCTATTCAAAGGCTTTTCAAAATTGTTTCAAAAAGGGGATGCTCTGTTCATCAATTTTAACAGGTGAGTAACATTACTTTTAAAAGTTTAAGTATATAAATTTGGTTGCATGCTAGTGTTGTTGAAATGAATATGTATTGTGTGAATCTACTGTGTATATATAAATGTATGATGTATGCATGTTTGTTTTCAACAGAATCTACTCTGTTTATAGATGCAGTTTTTTATCTTTTTTGATTTAAATTCATTTTCTCTGGAACCAATTGTTGTTAGGACTTAGTTTACAAAAAAAAGATGTTTGATTTAACATAGATTAAGGTTTAAAAATTTTAATTAAGTCAAATTAAAGCCTGAGTGTCTCTGTGAACCAAAACCAACAGTGCATGTTTAATAAAAGTAAAACTCAAACATTTTAATTTATAAATTCAGGATTATAAATTAAACACTTTAACTAAAACATGATTTTTAACTAAAACATGATTTTTAAACAAGAATCATAAATTTTAGTGCTAGTTCGAAGGTGCAGTTCTTATTTGAACTGAAAGTGGTAATTTTTGTTTTCCTGATGATCTTAAGCATTTGGGAGATTGAATCTTTCTGAGGTGATGCAGGAATGATTGAGGGTTTGAGGAAAATTGGTAGGTAGAAGATCAGATCATTTTGGTGGTTGGTGTTCGATTTTGTTTTGTTACCCTAGTTTTAACAAGGCTAGGTAATTTGGTCACCACGGCTTCTCCAATGATCGAGTGCAACGGGATCTTGGATGGTGGAAGCTTGGACGTTGACAAAGACTTGGCCGTTGATGAAGACTTAGCCGGAGTTTCAGAAGTAACGGTGGTCGGGGGATCGTGGACGAGGCAGTTTCCATGTGGTGTTCCTGGTTTTGTTCCAGGTCTAGTTTGAAGCTCGATTTTGATTTTGAGTATGAATCATTGGGATTGGTGTTTGGATAGTCTGAGGTGATGATCGTCGACTGTGGGAAGGTCGCGAAGATGACCAGAGGTGGCCGGAGCCACCGTGCATATGCACGGTGCATTTTGGTTCACGATGGAGTTTGGTTTTTGGCAGAGGGATTTTAATCGAGTAAATTGATGATTGACTCGAAGTATTTTGGGTTTAGACTTGAAGCAATATAAGATTGGCTAGGGTTAATGTATTGTTATAGGTCTTAAAGAAAACCTTTAGTGTTTTCTAAAAAAATTTAAAAATGAAGTTGGAAATTTAAAGCAAGGTTTAAATAAGTTTTAAATCTAAGTTTAAATCTGATTCAAGGTTAGTTTGAATCTTAGTTTGAAATAATTTAAGTTTTTAAAATTTAAATTATTTTAAGAACCTTAAAAAGTTTAAATAGTTGAATTTAAAAATGAAGTTTTAAAATGTGAGTAGGTTTTAATCTAAGTTTTAATCTAGATTCAAATTCAATTTGTATCTAGTTTTGAAAATAAAAGGAAGTTTTTAAATTTAAATTGTTTTAAACAACTTTGAATGTTTAAAGTATATTTTAAATTAATTTGAATTTAAAATGAATTTGGTTTTAAATTCTTTTAAACTTCTTTTATAAAATAAGTATTTCCTTAACATGAGATTTTAAAAGGTTTTTAAATTGTTTTAAACTTTATTTAAGTTAATTTGTATTCATTTTTAAATCTTAAATTTAAAATGAAATTTGCAAATAAATTTGAAAGTAAATTGTTTTAAAATTTTTGTCAATCATAATTTAATCATAAGTAAGAAATATTTTTATCTTAAAGTTAATTAGAATTTAATGATTTGTGATTCATTAAATTATTAAATTAATTAAAATTGATAATTAATTTAATTAATTAATGAAATGGATAATTAATTAAAGTAATTAAGGGTTTTTAATTAATTAACTAAATTTTAAGATTAATTAATTAAGGAATGATTAATTTGTAATTAAGGATTATTAATTAGAAAATTATTTAATGATTAAGAATTAATTAAATATGTAATTATGGATTAATTAAGTTACAGTTAACACTTAATTAATTAAACATTAATTAATTAGTAATTAAGATTAATTAATTTGAAATTAATAATGATTAATCTAAGTTTAATTTCTTAAGAGAAGAAATTAAAAGAATTGATAATAGTTAATGAAGGTCATTAACTAAGGATTATTTAATAATTAATTAATGTGATTAATTTTAATAATTAATTAGATTAATTAATTTATGATAATCATTTGTGAAATTGGTTAAGTATAATTACTTAATGAAAGTAATTAATAAATTAATTATTCATTGTAATTAAATGAGTTAATGTGATTTATTTAAGTTAATTAATTAAGTTTAATTTAATTCAAGATAATCATTGGATGATTTGGTAAGTGTCATTACTTAATAAAATTAATGAAGAATAATTACTTAGTAAAAAAATTAGTGATGGTAATTACAGGATGTAATTAATTGAAGTTTGAAAGTAGTTTGGGTTTAATTACCTTGTGTAATTTATAAGAAGGATAATTACTTAAAGAAAGTAATTAATAATTAATTACTTAGTGTAATTAATTTAAGAATTGATTAATAATGTTATTTGAAGGTAATTAAGTGATGTAATTAATTAAGGATAATTAATTACTAGATGAGATTAACCAAGGGTGGTTAACAAGTATAATTAATTAAAGATTAATTTTTAAATGTAATTAATTAAGGAGTGATTAATTTATTTAATGAAGTAATTAAGGGTAGTTAATTACTGAATGTGATAAACCAAGAGTGATTAATAATTATGGTTTAATTAAAATTAGTTACTTAATGTAATTAATTGAATAAAGTAATTAATTAAAATGTAATTAGGGATTATTAATTAATAAAATTAATGATGTAATTAAGAATTGATTAATTAAGACTAATTAATCAATTATAAGTGACTAAGAGTAATTAATTAATGTAATTAAGGATTAATGTAATTAATTATAGTTAGTTAATTAATGAAGTAATTAAAGGATTAATTACTGTATTTGATTAAGAATAATTAATTTGTGAAATTAATTAAGATAATTACTTGAATGTAATTAAAGAATAATTAATCAGGGATTATTAATTAAGATGGATAATTAGAGGATAATTAATTAATTGATTTGTAATTAATTAATGGTTATGTAAGCAAGATTTATAATGATAAAGTGATTAATTTAATTTACTTTAAATTAATTAGAGATGGAAGTAATTAATTTAATTCATTTAAATTAATTATAGATGGTGATTAATCCTTGCTTATGTATAAATGGATGATATTGATTACCTTGGATGGTTTGTGATCTCATATATGAGATAAGTAATGCTGTGTGATATGGATGCTTTGGTTAAAGTATGATGATAATATGGATTATCTATTTGTGATGATAATATGAATTATCTATTTATAATGATAATGTAGGTTATCTGTTTATGATTATCTACTGTGAATGTGTGAGTTATCTATCTGTGTGCATATAGATAATAGAATTGAATCGTTTTAACTTTAAAATAACTTGGACCTAAAAGACACGTTTTGGATTTCGATGAGACCGGGATCGGGTTTCCAGATTTGGATATCCGAAAACCACATCGATCCAAATTAACGATAGGTCGTGAATCTCAAGTGAAGATGAAGATTCAGAGTGCAAGGGTTATCGTCATTAACTCTAAGGGTGATTCCAAAATGAGTGTAACGAGATAATGCCTTCGGTTTCGTTCGAACCCGGAACGAACTTGTATGGATTGAATGCTTTCAGAACATTGTCAGGTGGACGACAAGCATTCTAAGAGATGTGTTCTCTTAAGGTAATCGTAGCCTCAAGCCTCATCAACCGGGAATGGATAAAACAGGGGATGTGCAGCAAGGCTATGTGGGTCATGCCCAAGTAGGACGAGATTTTCCCCTGTCTAGAGGTCCCTTTTTATTCGAATGTGTGGGTAGTTGGTCGCGACAACTGCTGGGGTTGTCTTTCTTGGGACTGTCTAGTAAGGGATGGTTCCAGCCTTGTGTTACAGGGGATTGGGAGTAATCCTCGGTACGGTGATCTAGGCCCCGTACTTTGACAGACGGTACCCCAGTAGCCCTGCCATTGATGGAAACCCATTCTTCCTACGTGCCCTTATGGTTTTGATTGTATTACCCACTTTTGTGACTAGTAGCTGGAATTTAATCATGTAACAATTTCAGCTATTTCTTGTTTACTTGAAAACCCTAGACCCTATTATAATATCACTTGATTTTCTATCAAATGTTTTGGTTAGCGTAAGGTAAAAACTTACCTATGTTTATGTGTGGGAAGTCTTATGTGATACCTTTTGTTTTCAAAGGTTTTCTAAGTTAAGCAACTTTAACCTATTACTCACACCAGACCCATGTCTGACACGGAGTTTATCTTCTGTTTTTTAAACTCTTGGGTACTCGAATTTTTACGAGTAGCCAAGGGATTCAGGTTAGCTTTGAGGAAATATGAAGGACCAACGGAGCAAGAGGCTTCAGCGTTGTAGATATTTATAGTGGTCCACTGTGATTGGTATCTTTGTATTGTATTGAGTTGTAATAACTAGACAGATTTTTATAACTATCTAGTATGTGGTGTATAATCTGTGTAACTCTGATGTATATGATACAATGTAATACTTATGTTATTAATATAATTTATTCGTTCCTCTATTGAGATTCTGATGTTGTTTCTTCTTTCTTCTCTATCTTTTTTATCCCTTTATTTCTTATTAATGATGCGTCATTCTGTGGAATGAATGGTGGTCATTACAGTGGTATCAGAGCGTTGGTTGAGATAATACCTAGGCTCTGGAGTGGTGTCTATCTTGAGAGAGCGTATTTGTAATTTGAATATATACATATATATATATATATAATATTTCTACCTATTTGTTGGGTTACCTGTTCGGGTTTTCCAATATGAGTTCTAAAGGTAGATGGGGTAGCGGTGTGTGTAGCACGACTACCAATGGAAGGAGTCTGAGTGACTGAGGTTGGAAGTATCTGTCGAGACTGTAGACCCAATACCGTCTCAAGTGAGCTTTGTTGTGGTGAAAGATTTCACCAATCTCTAAAGAAAACCTTTTTAGGGTTTGGAGTCCATCTTTGAAGTGCAAGTTTCGATGGGTAGATTTTGGATCTATCGGTTGGGTAGAAGCAAGTGATGGTATCTTGATACCTCAGGAAGTAGTAGCTGTGTGATGAGACACGGTGACTATGGATGTTTCCAAAGATGTTTCTTTGAAACAAGTTTAAGGAAGTGTGTCTGCTTCAGTGAGGTGGCTGTGTTCAGCAGGCTGTTGTGTTTGGTTTGAGGTCTGAGTTTCTCGAGGAGCATTGGATTAGAAGGTCTTTGGCATCTGGGTCAGCAGTGCAGCTCAGAGTATTCTGTGTGCCGGCAAGGAAGTCTTCTGGCTTAGCAGTTTTCTAATGGTGGAGTTCATAAGCAGTAGAGTGTATCTGTTTCTTCGATGGATTGGATAGATAAGCGTAAGCTATACTGATTGGTAAAGAGAGAACAATTTTATTTGGATTTAGGCTGCGTTGATCGCAAAAGTGACTTGCGATAGTTTGAGTGTTCTCTTGGATTGTTAGAGATTTTTTCCGAATGTCTTCAGGAAAGTCAGAGGTTTGTCCGCATATGGAGATGGAGTTTTCTTATCGACTAGGATTCCAGGAGTGATATCGGTGGTTCAGCTTAGTTGAAGGATGGTTCCTTGAGATAGAGTTTGGTGAAGCAGCTCAGAATTTGGTGGAATTTCTGAGTTTCTTTTATGGATCTGTTGAACCATATCTCTGGGATGTGTTGTCCAGCTTGTGCTCGTGTTCTTCATCAGCATTCTCATCTACTTCAGATCAGAGTTATGCAGCGGAAGCAGTTTGGAAGTGATTTTGTTTGTTCTTTTCCGGATAGGAAAAGTAAGTAGTCTTCTGATGTTTGTGGAGTAGAGTTTGTGCTCTTGATTTTGGTTGATCGTGAGATGATCATTTTGTTGGGTTGTTTTTAGTCTAGTTTGTTTCTAAAGGCATCAAAGAAGGTTAAGCTGATCGAGAAGGATATAGGTAGCCCAGGATTGTCCAAAGAGTTTAGAGATGAGGGAATTTGGATTCCGGAGTCGGAGATTTGATATAGGATAAGTTTTCTCCGATCAAAGGAGCTATAAGATTGGGTAAGGCTGGGAAGCTAGCTCTGAGGTGTTCTGGATCTTTTTTGTGTTCTTGTGAGGATAAGTATTTGATCTTCAGGATTGTCTTGCCAGTTTGGATAACTGGGATTCAGTAAATTTCACGTATCTTTGAGGAAGTACGTGTATGTTCTATCTCTGGTTTTGAAACCAGCATTTTAGGAAGTTTTGGTTGTTGAGTCAGACTTATATATGGTCTGATATTCGGTTCAGTGTTGTAGATCTAGATGAATAGGAGCTCTATCGCTTAGTAGTTTAGATTGTTTGGATTCTATAGAGCGAGAATTCCGGTAATTATACCTGGGAAAATCTAGGAAATTATATCTAGAATTTTTCTCGAAAGTTAGATTTGTTTGATTGTGCGAATTGGTTGCTATTATTGTTAGCATATGGTAGATAATATATGCTTGTGTTTTAAAATTAAAATCTTTAATGAGATTATTAAATTACCTTTGTATTAAATTTCAGGGACGAAATTCTTATAAAGGGGGAGGAATGTGACATCTTGGAATTTTTGGCAGTATCAATTTTATAATCTGCGATAAAAATTAAATTGATTTGATAGTTTTTGTTAATAAATTTGAATTGATTTAATAATCTAATTAAATAAATATCGAATTGGTGACTTCTACCTTTTAAAAGTTAATAAATTGTTTTCTATTTATAATGTATACATATTTGTATATATTGTAAATAGATAAGCTTTGTTTTAAATTTAACAAATAAAGTATATTTTGTAATTCTAATATTTTTGGTAATTATGATTTAATTTAATAGCTTTTTAAATCTACTTAATAAATAACTATACGATTTTAAAATACTTAAGATAAGTGTTAATTGTTTAAATTTCTTTTAGCTTAGGCTAAAATTAATTAATTAACAAAAAGGTTTTTTTATTTTCTTTCTAAATATAGCTTGATAAAATAAGTAATTCTTTAATACTAAGATAATCTCTTTTATAAATTATTTTAAATTGATAAATGAGTTATTTTTATACAATATTAATAATGTATTGTTTTTATAATAGATTTTTAATAAAAATAGAATTGTTATTTCAAATTGAATTTGTATCTATATAACTTGATTTTTAAATTGGACTTTTGAATTTGATTTGAATTTGAATTTATAGTTTTGGAATTCAAAGTATAGATATTTTAAGTTGTTTTGGATTTTAAAATATTTGTATAAACTTTTATTTATGAATATAATTGTTTTATTTCTTTTAAAATTATCTATACATATAAATAAGTACATATTAACTAGTTAATTAAGCATAACCTTATATAATCATTTAATTACAAATGCTAATTAATTAAAAGACATGTGTTATATTTTTACGGCCCCATTATAACAAGTGTTAGATAATTAATGTGATATAGGACAAGTGTCATTTAATTTAGTTTTCTTTTATTTTTATTTAAAATCAAATTTCAGCCTTTATATAACTATTATTCTTCTCCCTTCATTTTTTCTCTCTAATCTCATTTCTAAACAAATCTGAAATCAAAACAAAGAGAACAAATCTGTAAAACTACTCCTCAAGAACCAGAAAACTAATCAGTAATCTTCTTCAAAACCAACAGTTCATTTTCAAATCAAAATGTAAACCCTGTAAATCACTTCCCTGTAATACATTTTCAAGTTCAAAGCAAATCTGTAACCAAGAAAACAAATCAAATGACCATCCTGTAGTTCATTTTTCTGCAATCTGGAATTCCAGCCTTCATGCAACTGCATCTTTTCAAACTAAAGCTAGCATTCAAGTTTAAAGGTTTTTAAAGATCAAAGGGCATTTCAGTTATAAAGCTATTCAAAGTCTTTTCAAAACTGTTTCAAAAAGGGGATGCTCTGTTCATCAATTTTAACAGGTGAGTAACATTACTTTTAAAAGTTTAAGTATATAAATTTGGTTGCATGCTAGTGTTGTTGAAATGAATATGTATTGTGTGAATCTGTTGTGTATATATAAATGTATGATGTATGCATGTTTGTTTTCAACAGAATCTACTCTATTTATAGTTCCAGTTTTTTTCTTTTTTGATTTAAATTCATTTTCTCTGGAACCAATTGTTGTTTGGACTTAGTTTACAAACAAAAGATGTTTGATTTAACATAGATTAAGGTTTAAAATTTTAATTAAGTCAAATTAAAGCCTGAGTATCTCTGTAAACCAAAAACAACAGTGCATGTTTAATGAAAGTAAAACTCAAACATTTCAATTTATAAATTCAGGATTATAAATTAAACATTTTAACTAAAACATGATTTTTAAAACAAGAATCATAAATTTTAGTGCTAGTTGGAAGGTGCAGTTCTTGTTTGAACTTAAAGTGGTAATTTGTGGTTTCTTGATGATCTTGAGGATCTAGGAGATTGAATCTTTCTGAGATGATGCAAGAATGATTGGGGGTCTGAGGAAAATTGGTAGGTAGTAGATCAGATCATTTTGGTGGTTGTGGTGTTCGATTTTATTTTGTAACCCAGGTTTTAACTAGGCTAGGTAATTTGGTCGCCACGGCTTCTCCAGTGATCGAGTGCAACTGGATCATGGATGATGGAAGCTTGGACGTTGATAAGGCTTGGCCGGAGTTTCAGAAGTAATGGTGGTCGAGGGATCGTGGACGTAGCAGTTTCCAGGTTTGATATGGTGTTCCTGGTTTTGCTCCAGATCTGGTTTGAAGCTCGATTTTGATTTCGAGTATGAATCGATGGGATTGGTGTTTAGATGGTCTGAGGTGATGATCGTCGACTGTGGGAAGGTCGCGAAGATGACCAGAGGTGGCCGGAGCCACCATGCATATGCATGGTGCATTTTGGTCCATGATTGTAACAACCCTGGTTGGAGAGTACCGTAAATATTAAATTATAATGAAGATTATAATTTAATATTGGAATTAATTGAATTTATTGGAAGAAAATGATGAATTATATTGTTTATTTGGAATAAACAATATAATATGAATAAATTTTGGGAGAACAATATAAAATAAGGTTTATTTCAAATTAAATGATTGAAGCAAATTTAAGATGAAGGAAAGATGAAGTAAACAACTTAATTGTGATCTTTGAGTTGGAAATTATCATTGATGGAATTTAGTAGGAGCATTAAAGGAATATTGGCAATTTATTCCAATATTCTCCTTTTATTGTAAAATAAAAGGGAAAATAAAAGTAGAAAGATTTCATTGTATTAATAGTAATAAACATATGTGTGAGATAAACTTGTTCCTTTATTTCATGAATTTTGAATATAGAGATGCAACTATATTCAATTAACATGTACGATTTGGCGATAATGTAATTTATTGTCAAATTGCATCTTTTCTTTGTTAAATACAAAGAAAATTGTTAAATAATTGTTTAATCATCATATGCATAATGAATTTGAATTTTTGGGCTAATGAATTGTAACAAAATAAATTAATCACTCCATTTCGATGGTTGGAGTGGTTTGGAATAATTAATGGAATTTGGTTTGGGTTGGGGAAATCATATTGGTAATTTTAAAACCAATAATACATTTTATTGTAAAATAAAATGTGGGGAATAAGAAAAAAAAATAATCTTCTTTGAGTATGAAAAAATGATGGACATGAGTAAAATAAAGTTTCTACTTTATTTCATGAATTTGAATGTAGTTAATTGACTACATTTGATTAAATTGATAATTTGTACAATATTGTGCTTGTTTGCCAATATTGTCATTTTATTAATTAAATATATATATAAGAATGAGTTAATAAAATAATTAATCATGATAACTATGATTAAAAATGTGATAAATAATTTAATAATGTCTAAACCTATATTTGTTTTGTTTTGGGTACATAATATCTTTTTATTTAACCAATTGCATTAAATTTGCAATTTATTTTGCAATTATGGGAAAATTGGATAAATTGAGTAATAAATGGAAATTTAATAACAAATTTGTTAAAACTTATGTTTTGATAATTTTATTAAAAACTAGATGACATAACGAATCCAACGCATCCAAAATCATTAAAAACGGATTAAAAATGTAGAAGTTATGAAGATTTAAGCATTGTATAAGTGTAAATAAACTTAAACAAATTTTTGCCTAAGTAAAATTAATATGGGTCATTGGGTTAAGCCCAAACCCAATATCCACTAGAGAAACTTCTAGAGCCAGGAAAGAAGTACATACACTTCTTCCTCCTTCAGCTCATTTGAGAAAAGAAACCCTAGAAGCTCAAAAATTAGAAACAATGGCCGCCATCTCAAACCCTAGCCATAATTAATAAAATTCTTTGCTAAATCAATAGAAATTTGGATCTAATTCAACAAGAAGGTAATCTCCATCCTTCTCTATCTTGAATTTGAGGAGAAATCCATATTTGTTTATTGTAATTCTTGTTTTGTAATTTATCTTCTCTTGCATGCCTATTTTCAACAATCATAGGTCCGGCAAAGGCAAATTCGAGTTGAAAGCTTCCATCTTCAAGCCTAAATCATCATCTTTTTACTGCTAATAGGTAAGCTAAGGCTTATAGCAACTGTAAACGAATAAATTTCAGCAGCAAATAATCTTTTGCTTGAAATATTTGGTTAAATATGTTGAATTTTACCTCTGTTCTATATTGATTGGTGCTGAAAATGCCCTGTCTTGTTTTACTCATATCTGGCTCGTCCGGTATCGGATTGACGCCAATCTTTTTTCAGATTGTAGAGGACTGATTAGGGTTTGTTTATTTTAAATTTCATTGGGTTCTGAGTCCGTTTGGACCTTCTTAGTTGCTGTCAAAAATGAAAATCCGAGAGGGACTAAGCCCAGAATATTCTAGTGGCTGGTTAGTGTTTTCACCGTAACTTTTGTGTTTCTTATCGGAATTTTGATTTCTTGGATGTTCTGAAATCCTTGTGAAATATCCCACAACTTTCATGTTTTCGGTTTTGACTGATTTTGAAGTCTACATAGTGGAAAATTGGCATTTTCATCGCTGGCCTGTGTTGACAGGCAGCGCAAATAATTTCTTTCTTAGTAGTATTTTGATCATAACTTCTTCGTTACTCATCGGAATATCAAAATTTATGAAGTTTTGGAAACCTGAGGCTGTTGGCTACAATTTTTGTATTTTTTATTTTGTAGAATTTCAAAGTTTGCATGGTGGAAAATTGATGTTTTCAATGTTGGCCTGTTATGAACTGCCCCAACATTGATGTACTTGTTCGACTTTGATGATTTCATTTGCATGCTTTTGCAAGAATTTTACTACGAAATTTGATGCTAACATTTGATTTTTTTTTCCAGCAATGGACTAGTAAATTTAGAATGTGACTTGAATTCAAATTGGTTTTAAATACGATTTAAATTTTGAATATCGGTTTTTACCGATTAAATTGCAAATTGATGTTTTTCTGAGTTTTAAAAATCCGAATAAATTGCATAAAATCTTCTAAAATCATGGGTTGAGCAATAAATGTTTTTATACATTTTTAAAGGTTTTTAAACAATTATTCTTTATTTTCTAGGCTTTCAAAAATCATTAAAATTCTTTAAATGATGGGTTTTCACTCATAATCCTTTAGATAAATTTCTATAAATTGGTTTAAAATCCCGTTTTCTCTAGTAAAATATATTATAATTAATTTTATTTACTTTAATTACTTTTATGCTTTTTCGGACATATAAGGAAACAAATTAAAAGATTTAGTAAATCCGTGAGGTATGGGACTTGAGTATTTACTTTTTCGGTTAAATTCGGACTTGTACTATCGAAACGACATTGAGAAATCTTTTTGATTTACTCCTTGGGATTTACCACTTTGTGGTCTGGGATAGAGTGTTATATTAGTCTTTTAGACTAATAACTTTAGTCTAATATTTCGTATTCGGAAGCATATACGACATGAGACTATCTTGGGAAAAACACTATTGCCGATGATATGAGGCAATTGTTTTATATGAGATTTTCTGAGATTTATAATTTTATGGAATTTTCCACTTGTCAATGAGATAAGACAGGTTAGATATTATATGCCTTACGCCAATGACATGAGGCAATTCTTTGAGATTTTGATGCATTTGTTAGTGTGGCATCGACTAGCGGCTAGAAAACCGCTGAGTGAGGACGTACGGTATGGGACGTACGTAACCACTTTTCGGGTTACTATCCGAGAGTTTCTGACACATTCTGGGAATTACTAGTGCTATGACCTTTGGGTCATCTGAGAATCTGGGAATCTGAGAATCTGGGAAATTAAGAATCTGGGAAAGTGTGACTTCGGTCGCCTTAGAGATTCATGTGGGTACCTAACTATATTACTAGCACTAGTCTGAGAACTTTAGCACGTGCAACATGCTTTAGCATGTAATTATTGGCCAATCTGAGATTTATTTTATGAGTTAAGAAAATTTTGATTTCACCATATTTTGATGTGTTTACTTAGCCTTATAGAGATGAATAAGGCGAAATATGAGTTTTTGATGATTTTGGTGATTTCAATTTTATGGTTTTATACTTGGGTTTCATTTACTACTTTGAGAAGTTTATTTATTCATGTATCATATTTGGATGTTTTCTTTATATGCATGAATCCACTAGTATTAACCCAAGTAAGTGTAGAATTATACCATCTTAGAGATAGACAGTTCTTGATATCAACCTTAGTCATTCTTATCAATTATTGGTCCCTTGATGTATGTTTCCCCTTATACCTTATCGTATTTCCTCTCTAACGATAAGATTCAGTTGCCTGACCCGTGTGTTTTCACTCGGGTCAGACCGAGTTGTTTCAGGTATAATCTATTGGGCTTAGCTTGAAGTTGATGTTGGATATCAGCTCTTCTTTCTCTTGAGTAGTTTATTTCTTCTGCATACTCTGATGTTTTTACATTTGATTCGATGTATACGGTGTGGTCGTATACCACCTTTATTGTATTCATATTGTATTGTACTGAACGTGTATCAGTGTATATGTATATATATATATATGATGTTGGTTACTGTTCTGTGATGTGATTTACATTCAGTTATTGTATTTTGTTCTGATAGATCCGTTTGCCACCTATAGTTTTGGATTAAGCATTTACTGGGTATGTCGATCCACTTGAGTTGAAAAATTATAATGCATTTATCGACGTATTCAATGGATGTTTAAGACAAAATTATAGATGGTCGCCCTTAACCAGCCCTATTCTCCGCTTTAGTAGACAGAATTACTCATTAATTCTCTTTACTAAGGTGGGTCTCGGGGTGGGGCGTTACAATGATGGAGTTTGGTTTTAGGCAGAGGGATTGTACTCAAGTAAATTGATGATTGACTCGAAGTATTTAGGTTTTGACTCGAAGCAATATAGGATTGGCTCGGGTTAATATATTGTTACAGGTTTTAAAGAAAACCTGTAGTGATTTTTTTTAAATATAAAAACGAAGTTGGAAATTTAAAGCAAGGTTTAAATAAGTTTTAAATCTAAGTTTAAATCAGATTCAAGTTTAGTTTGAATCTTAGTTTGAAATAATTTAAGTTTTTAAAATTTAAATTATTTTAACAACCTTAAAATGTTTAAATAGATGAATTTAAAATGAATTTTTAAAATGTATGTAGGTTTTTAATCTAAGTTTAAATCTGGATTCAAATTCAATTTGTATCCAGTTTTGAAAATAAAAGGAAGTTTTAAATTTAAATTGTTTTAAACAACTTTGATTGTTTAAAGTATATTTTAAATTGATTTGAATTTAAAATGAATTTGGTTTTAAATTCTTTTAAACTTCTTTTATAAAATAACTATTTCCTTAACATGAGATTTTAAAAGGTTTTTAAATTGTTTTAAACTTTGTTTAGGTTAATTTGTATTCATTTTTAAATCTTAAATTTGAAATGAAATTTGAAATGAAATTTGAAAATAAATTTGAAAGTAAATTGTTTTAAATGTTCTGTTAATGATAATTTAATCATAAGTAAGAAATATTTTTATCTTAAAATTAATTAGAACTTAATGATTTATGATTCATTAAATTATTAAGTTAATTAAAATGGATAATTAATTTAATTAATCAATGAAATGGATAATTAATTAAAGTAATTAAGGGTTTTAAATTAATTAATTAAAGTTTAAGTTTATTTAATGAAGGAATAATTAATTTGTAATTAAGGATTATTAATTAGAAAATTAATCAATGATTAAGAATTAATGAATGATGTAATTATGGATTTATTAAGTTACAGTTAACACTTATTTAATTAAATAATTAAGGATTAATTAATTAGTAATTAATATTAATTAATTCGTAACTAATAATGATTAATCTAAGTTTAATTTCTTAAGAAAAGAAATTAAAAGAATTGATAATAGTTAATGAAGGTTGTTAACTAAGGATTATTTAATAATTAATTAATGTGATTAATTTTAATAATTAATTAGATAATTAATTTATGTTAATCATTTGTGAAATTGATTAAGTATAATTACTTAATGAAAGTAATTAAGGAATTAATTACTCATTGTAATTAATTGAGTTAGTGTGATTTATTTAAGTTAATTAATTAAGTTTAATTTAATTTATGATAATCACTGGATGATTTGGTTAGTGTAATTACTTAATATAATTAATGAAGAATAATTACTTAGTGAAGTAATTAGTGTTGGTAATTACAGGATGTAATTAATTGAAGTTTGAAAGTAGTTTGGGTTTAATTACCTTGTGTAATTTATAAGAAGGATAATTACTTAAAGAAAGTAAGTAATAGTTAATTACTTAATGTAATTAATTTAAGAATTGATTAATAATGTTATTTGAAGATAATTAAGTGATGTAATTAATTAAGGATAATTAATTACCGGATGACATTAATTAAAGGTGATCAATAAGTATAGTTAATTAAAGAATAATTTTTAAATGTAATTAATTAAGGAGTGATTAATTTATTTAATGAAGTAATTAATGGTAGTTAATTAATAAATGTGATAAATCAAGAGTGATTAATAATTATGGTTTAATTAAAATTAATTACTTAATGTAATTAGGGATCATTAATTAATATAATTAATGATGTAATTAAGAATTGATTAATTAAGATTAATTAATCAATGATAAGTGATTAAGAGCAATTAATTAATGTAATTAATTAAGGATTAATGTAACTAATTATAGTTAATTAATTAATGAAGTAAATGAAGGATTAATTACTGTATTTGATTAAGAATAAATCATTTGTGAAATTAATTAAAGGATAATTACTTGAATGTAACTAAAGAATAATTAATCGGGGATGATTAATTAAGGTGGATAATTAGAGGATAATTAGTTAATTGATTTGTAATTAATTAATGGTTATGTAAGCAAGATTTATAATGATGAAGTAATTAATTTAATTTACTTTAAATTAATTAGAGATGGAAGTAATTACTTTAATTTAAATTAATTATAGATGGTGATTAATCCTTTCTTATGTATGAATGGATGATATTAATTACCTTGAATGGTTTGTGATCTCAGATATGAGATAAGTAATGCTGTGTGATATGGATGCTTTGGTTAAAGTATGATGATAATATGGATGATCTATTTGTGATGATAATATGTATTATCTGTTTATAATGATAATGTGGGTTATCTGTTTATGATTATCTATTGTGAATCTGTGAATTATCTATCTGTGTGTATATAGATAATAGAATTGAATCGTTTTAAATTTAAAACAACTTGGACCTAAAAGATACGTTTTGGATTTCGATGAGACCGGGATCAGGTTTCCAGATTTGGAAATCCGAAAACCACATCGATCCAAATTAACGAGAGGTCGTGAATCTCAATCGAAGATGAAGATTCAGAATGCAAGGGTTATCGTTATTAACTTTGAGGGTGATTCCAAAATAAGTGTAACAAGATAATGTCTTCGGTTTCGTTCGAACCCGGAACGAACTTGTATGGATTGAATGCTTTCAGAACATCGTCAAGTTAATGATGTGCATTCTAAGAGATGTGTTCTCTAAAGGTAATCGTAGCCTCAAGCCTCATCAACTGAGAATGGCTAAAACAGGAGTGGTGCAGCAAGGCTAAGTGGGTCATGCCTAAGTAGGACAAGATTTTCCTCTGTCTAGAGGTCCCTTTTTATTCGGCTGTGTAGGCAGTTGGTCGCGACAACTGCTTGGGTTCACTTGTTCGTAACTGTCCAGTAAGTGATGGCTCCGGCCTTGTGCTGCAGGGGATTGGGAGTAATCCTCGGTACGGTGATCTAGGCCCCGTACTGTGACAGGCGGTACCCTAGTAGCCCGGCCATTGATGGAAACCCATTCTTCCTCCGTGCCTTTACGGTTTTGATTGTATTACCCACTTTTGTAGCTAGTAGCTGGAATTTAATCATGTAACAATTTCAGCTATTTCTTATTTACTTGAAAACCCTAGACCCTATTATAATATCACTGGATTTTCTATCAAATGTTTTGGTTAGCGTAAGGTAGAAACTTACCCATGTTTATGTGTGGGAAGTCTTACGTGATACCTTTTGTTTTCAAAGGTTTTTCTAAGTTAAGAAACTTTAACCCGTTACTCATACCAGACCCATGTCTGATCTAGAGTTTATCTTCTGTTTTCTTAAACTCTTGCGTACTCAAATTTTTATGGGTAGCCAAGGGATTCAGGTTAGCTTTGACGAACTGTGAAGGAGCAATGGAGCAGGAGGCTTCAGCGTTGTAGATATTTATAGTGTTCCACTGTGATTGGTATCTCTGTATTGTATTGAGTTGTAATAAATAGACAGTTGTTTATAACTTCCTAGTATGTGATGTATAATCTGTGTAACTCTGATGTATATGATTACTATGTAATACTTATGTTATTAATATAATTTATTCGTTCAACATGTTGTTTCTTCTTTCTTCTCTATCTTTTCTCTTTTCTATCCCTTTCTTTCTCATTAATGATGCGTCATTCTGTGGAATGAATGGCGGTCATTACACCCATTGTCTTTTGAGCACGACTGCATTGCGCAATTCGCCTAGCTGAGATGGTCTAGGGGTACGGATTGTTTCCTGGAGGATCCAGGCATAACCATTGTGTATCATGCGATCTATGTAGGTCGTATTAGTAGCGAAATTCGCAGGGCTGAGAAAGCTTACAGATATGGATTGTTTCCTGGGGGATCCAGGAGTAACCATTGTGTATCTGCGGTCTATTAGTCATCGTGGCGTAATTCGCAGGGCTGAGAAAGCTTACAGACATGTTGTTTCCTGGGGAATCCAGGCGTAACCATTGTGTATCTGTGATCCATGGTTAGACAAAGGTTTTGGTTGTTTTGTTTGGATTGTACTTTCCATATTTTAAAAAAAAAAGTTTTTTCAGTATTTTCACTGGGTGCTGAAACAAGTCTACAAAGTACCTGGAGAGTTCTAGCTTTGCGCCTGATCAACGCATAGCCAGAGCCTGCAGGAACGAGGATAAACTTGTTAAGACATCGAGTTATAAAAGTATTTTGATAAAGTATTATATAAAGGATATTTTGATCATTTATCTTACCTTTCTAGATAAATTAAAATGTTTCAAATATTGTTTACTTCAGACTAACAAATTTGAAAATGACTATTCATCATATTATAAATTATATAAATTGTTTTAAATATAAAAAAATCTAATTGAAATTATATAGTTTTAAAATAATGGTCCATCCTTGTCTTTCAACCTATTTTCCTTCCTAGATATTCCTATTCTCCTATTTTCCCTTATAGCTATTCCTATTCTCCATCCTGATAAACTTACCTATAACCAAAGTTATCAGGCATAATTTCAATCTTCTTATTACATCGTCTTAATCTTATTCCATTTTTATCTTTTCTGTGTTTTCCCGTACCTCATTCCTTTTCGGGGACGAAAAGTTTTGAGTGGGGGAGAGTGTAACAACCCTGTATTTTGTGGTTATGTTAATTGCATATTTTAATTATTTTAAATTGAATTTTGATTTAAAAACTTTATTTTATTTATTAAAATAGATAATTTTGTTATTTTAAATATAAATTTTGATTTTGATGTGAATTAGAATTCCAAACATGAATAAATACAAAAAGGTGAATTTTGGTCAATATGGTCAAACTTTGACTTTAATTTAAAAAAAAATAAATTTTGAAATTTTGAAATTTATCTTTATTATATGAAAGTAAATGAAATTCTAAGGATACTACTTTCTGTTTCGTTGAAATCTGATTAATATTGTGAAAGTTACGCTTTTTGCACAATTAGATGTAATTTGTTGTACTTAACAAAATTGTTTATTTTATTTTAATATTAATTATATTTTTGTTTATCATGTCATGTTCTAATTTATGTTTACATATGTAACATGACATGTGATGTATCAATTTTAGTTTTAAAAACATTTTTAAAAGTGTAATTGAAATTTTCAAATGTCAGTCGTGTTTTGTTTTCAATTTTTAATTTCTCGTTTCAATTAATTAAAGTAATAATTTATTTATTTTTCTATTTTCTTAAGACCTCATTTTATTTTCATTTACACTTTATTTTGTTCAGCATGTATTTTATTTACTTGACTTTTATTTGTTTAGAAGTGTTGTTGAAATTTTCCTAAGTTAGTTGAATTTTATTTACAATTTTTAATTCTAGTTTCCATTAAATAGAGTATTTACTTTATTTATTTCCTACTTTTCCTAAAACTATTTATTTAATTTTCACAATATCTATCTCTACCTTATTTTTCTATTTAGACATTCATTTATTAATTAAATGGTTAAGTGTTTAGATTCCTTATTTATTTCTTGGAAAGAAATTTCAAATAGATATACGTTATTGCCTTAAAGGGCATATCTTTTAAAATGTATTTATTAAACGTATTGTATTTATTTGTTTAATGAAGTTTTTTGTATACATCTTTCTTTAATATATAAGAAATGCATCAAATTAAGATACGTTACCTGTTCTAATTATAGGAACACCTTACGTTTGATTTCTTGCCTTTATATCTTCCACCCTTTAATTTCCTACCATAACTTCTCCACAAATTTTGCCGTACATTCCTTAACTCTAGCCGCCTATATCACTTTTTCACGTGAAAAATTTACTTCCCATCTTCATTTCTCGTGGCACAAAAGAATATTAGGTAATGGCTTCTTCTCTTTTTTCTACTTTTCTATTCATTTTTCTATTGAAATTTTATATTATTTTGCTTGATCTCTTGTGCTTTGTTCGGCCTAAACACCTCAACCACCACCTACCCATCTCCTCGTGTGCCATGCCATCCTCCACATCTGTCCTTGTTGTGTTTCTCTGTGAGTATATATATAGAGGTATGTGTAAAATTATAATGGGTTTATGTATATATATTTCTCTGCCAATCTATGCTTTAAATTATTGTTTTAAAGTATATAAATTTTATAAGTTGGTATTGGATCGATTAATGGATATGAGCTTTAATAAAATGAGCTACTTGATTTTATTTAAATCAGATCTGAAGATTTTTGTGATTTTTGTGTTATATATTTGGTAGGTGGTTTCAGTATATATACAACATATATGTATCTAAATCTGTTTCAAAGTATATAATTTTACTATATTTGTGTTTCAAATATTTGCATTTTATGATAGGTTGTATTATAGTAGATTTTGTTATTGATATATTATATATATATATAGTTTGCATATGCTATATAATTTTATATCATTTATTATTCATTTATGTAAAAGCCTATACGCATAAATCTGTGAGTTATTTATATGTGTAATAAAAATTTGCTTAGAGTATTTATATTAAAGAGTTATATAACACGTCTGTTAGGGTTTATGAGATTTATATCAGCAACTTATATATTCATAAGTATGTGAATCTTATGTTGTTTTGATTCTTCTGTTTTATTTTTAATTGCTGCTACATATAATGTGTTTAGATTTTTCCCATACTATGTACATATAGTATATGTTTAGGATACAGTAAAGTATGTAGCTCTATTATCTATGCATATTTGTATATTGAATATAAAGCTTTCTCTTCTTTTATTATGCATATATGTATATTTGCACTACATATATTTATTAAAATATGGGTCTGTATATATATTGTATTATATATAGTTTGAAAATATATATATAAGATTTTGGTTATAATATTTTAAATTATGTGTTTTAAGGATAGTGATTTAATTGTGTGTTTATATATATATACATATTATTTTAATAGTTTTCTGAAATTAAGATATTGATTTTTATAAGGTAATAATATATATATATATATATTATGTATAGATTAAACTGATTGATTTTCTCGTCGATTACTCATTTTCAGCTTTGATCGTTGAATTTGTGTTTAATCGTGCTTTGCTTTGAAATTCGTGCCTGGATTCATAGCTCGTTTCTGTGTCAAATCTATCTAGCCTTGAAAGGTGAGCAATCACTCACGATTAACGTTCTTTTATTTATTAAATTTGATTTCAATTGAAATGACAATTGAAATATGCTACTGTAGTTGTCTAAATTATTATATATGCTATTATCTATAACCATTCACATGTGAGATATGACACCATATCCTGTTGTTTATATTATATTGTTATTGATGATATATGCCTGTTGTTATATTTATATTATCTGTTATCACTCTGCAAGTTCCCTGTTAGTATAGAATTCACTATGGGTTGAAATGATACATACCCGAACGGACTTTAGAATAGGAGAAAATCGTTATGGGTTGAAATGATAAACCCAAGAGATTTTGGGATTATGGGTCGAAATGATATCTACCTGTATATATTATGATAAATATGTGTATCACTTGACCATAGATAGGAAAATATATACAGACACCGTTGGTCCATATATAAATGTTTGAAAATAATTTCTATGGTTTTGAAAAGAAATATTGGTTCTTAAAATATTATATATATATATATATGGTAATTTCATATAAAGAGTTAATAATAATATTATGGAGATTGATTTAATACATATAATATGATTAAGTATTTATTTAAATCTATATATCAAAATAGATTGTTGTAATAATTTGAATAAGTTAAGGTTGAGAAGATAAAGCTGAACTAATTGAGATTGTATTTAATTAAGAATTCTACTAAATTTAATCGATTTGAACTATTGAAGTTGAAGCTTAAGATTGATTTTAAAATTTGATTTTTGATTTAAAGTGACTAAATCGATACTTCAAGTTTAAACAAATCGAAAGTAACATTTAGTTTAAGGGTAAATTAAGGTTATTTAAATAATACTGAATTTATTAAGCGAATATTTCAAGACTAAATAATATAAGGCTAAATCGAGATCCATAGGAAGCTGTTAAATTGAACTTTGAAATGTTGAATGTTAAGCTTTGAAATATACTGGAATTTAATAGTTAATTTGTGATTCAATCTATAATTGAATTCAATATAATTTGGACCGGTTATTTAGAAAACTGAATTTAATGGAAACTGATAAATTGGGATTAAATTTAATTTGAACGGGAAAGTCGAGTTGATTTTGATGTGATTTGTGAAATTACTAATATTTACCTTATAAATTACTTAATATATATACTATTTTGGGAAATAGATATATTTGCAATGAAATTGATATTTTAATTTTGAAGTATAAATTTATTTGAAATGATCACTGTGTTATAGTGTATATTTTCTACATTGTAGATGGTTCCACGGATCCTTAAAGGATGGTTATCCCAAACATCCTTTAAGTTAATTGTATTTCAGTTGATATTTCACTTGAGTTGGATTTATTGATATAAGAATGTTAATCCTGACTCGAGTGTTTTGTTTTACGCCCGGGTTAGACTGAGTGATATAGCATTTGAGACTAACCGTTGAAGTTTGGAGCTCATTTGGAGATCCAACTATCAATTCAGCTTTCAGTTTTTTCCAGTTGATTGATTCAAAGATGTCATCTGTTTCTATTCAAGACTTTAGTGTATTTGAGTTATCCTGCTGTATTTTATATCTAACTCTGATGTTTATATAGTAGCTTCATGAACTACTATTTATCTATTCCGCTGCGTTATAGTACTCTGTGTCTGTGATTCTATGATTGATTTATTTACTATATATGCTGATCTTTGCCAAACTGTAAATTAACAATCTGATATTTTGAGCAATTCAAGTCTGACATGTGTGGATTATTGTCGATTTGAATGGTCCAAAATATCAGGTCGTTAAAGCATGGTAGGAAGACACCTTGAAAAATTCACGACAATTGGAGCTAAGTCTTTGGATCGACACCAATCCAATTGGATCAGATCGATACCGGTCCAAAAATTAGCATACCAATTGAAGTGAGATCCATAGGGAAGAATGAGCATGGATTTTAGAGTTTCTCTATGAAGTTGGATCGAAAGGTGGAACAAGCATTGAAGATTGGATGAATCGTCTTTAATGGATTGAACCAAGATTCATGGAAGAGAAGACCTATAGGCTAATAGAGATGGATATGGGTCTAAGGCATCAAGGGGATGTGCACTAGAGGTTGCAAGGGAAACGGAGCTGGAAATGGCTAAGATTTTGCTTCGGCATCGATCCAATTGGATCGGATCAAACCAGCGATGATGTGATCTGTGGTGGAGACTATGGGGTTGTAGTGGATCACGATGGAAGTTGTGGCACTGACTGCTTCTACGATTTGGAAGTTATAACATGATGAAGCCTCGACACTTCGGTCGGGGGTTTGGATAGGGAGTAGGATCGAAGAAGTTGATAGATAGCTCGTGATGGAATGAGACTGTGGTATAATGGACTATGTTGAGTGGCAGGACTTGTGCTCGGAAATCGATTGCAATTGTGAAAGCTTTGAAGATTTGAGAGTGCCAAGGAATCGTTGATAACTTGGAATGTTCTGGTTGTGTTCAAGTAGGGGTACTATATGTAGGGGCACCCGAGGGGTGGTAGCGCCAATCGTGTATCCTGGACCGCTCCTAGTGGGTCTACTGTCAAACGGTACAGAGGTGCTGTTAGAGAGAACCTTGCAGGGTTTAAGACCTGAAAGTACGGGGGAACACAATCTAGAATAGCAATTTCAATTTGTCTCTAGCAAGCAAGGACGGAGCCATACGAGTTATCATATATTCAAGGCTTTAGAAGATGATAGCTAGTTTTTGGTTGATGGTTGCTATGGTTGCTGTTATTATTATGTTTACTATTTCTCTTGGGTAGGCTATCATCTATAGGAAAGCCGGAGAAGGGATAGGAATAGGATCAATGGAGGAGGCTGCTTAGATTCTTCTACCATGTTCTATTGCAGTATCCTATTGTCGTTTATTTGAGTAGCATGTTATATATTATTATTATGTGCTAACTCTTTGGTTGTAGGGATAGATCAGGTATGATTTTTTGTACCTGTTAGTACCATATTTTGTAGTATATCTTTTGATAGTTATTTACCGCTAGCATCAGACTGTTGTCTGATCCAAGGTTTTATGTTTCCTCTTAACATCTTGGGTACTCTTAAATGAGTAGACTAGATGGTCGATCTGAAGTCATAGTTGTTGTACAAAGACGAGCTAGGAGAAGCTATGGCGTATTGCTCAATATTTGTAGATATTTCTCTTGTCCGTTCTATGTACTCTGGGGGGATTGTAGTAAGGAATGTTGTATTCAGTTTATATGACATTTGTATCTATAACTCATTATTTAGTGGAGAATGTAATGACCCGATAATTTCAACCATTCGCATTCGCACAGGTCGGACTAGAATTACTCAAAATACCGAATTGTAAATATAAATTTGGCAAATCTCAAAATATAAAGACAATAATTATATCACAGAATCACAGACACGCAGTAATATAAAAATGCAGTTGTAACGACCATAGATTTTAATTTAATTTAAATTGATAATTTAAATGAATTTTTGAATTAAAATTGTAAAATTGATTATAAATGGCTGCGAGTTTCCCTGATTCAAATAGAAATTATATCAAGTCATGTGAATTTGAAAATTTCTATATATGTGAATATATAGGTATATATTGGATTTGAGATAAAATCTTAAATAAATGGTTTTAAAAATAAATAGTTATATAAAATATGAGAAGTAAAATATAATACAAACAAATGTACTACAATAATAATAAATATATTTGTATTGACATACAAATCAAGTATTAATGTTGAAAACAAAAGTATGCAATACAAAATAATACAAACAAATAGATAAAAAAAATAGATACTAGCAGAATATAGTATTATCGGCTGAAACAAATTGATAAAGTATGAATAAACAAAATAAGAAACAAAACAAAGTAAAAAATTAACAAACAAAGACATAGATATGTAGGCAAACAAAATAAAGCTGCAGCCACCAAATAAAAACAAGCTAGGCAATGCAAATAAAGTTTTCAAACAAATAAATATAAGTACAAAATAAAACATAAACAAAGAAATACCAAGATCCTTAGTACACTGTAAAATATCCTAGCACACATTTTTCATCTCAGCCGAAGTAAGGCTGAAGTAAACAAATGCATTAACATGCATAACCAAGTACAATAGCATATCAAAGCAAAATCATCTCAGCCCATAACTATTGTACAAACAATAATAATCCATGTACAAACATTTTTCTCTACATGTATACATCTATCCCATTTCATTCATTCACTAAAAGTTAAGCAAAACCAGAGAGAAAGAAAAAAATAATAAGAAACATTAGTCAATAACAAAAGCAAAACAAATTCAGTTTCAATATCAAAGGAAAGTTTCAAGCCTGAAGCAGTAGATCAAATACAAGTTCAATAATATCAAAGCCCGGATCAAAATGAAAATTCAATTCCAGATTTTGGAACTTTTTCCAGGCTTTTGCTACCTCTGTTTCAACAATTTCAGGTGAGCAAATCTTCTTTTTAAAACTAGACTTCTTTGATTCTTTTATCTGTGAGTAACCTCACTTTTGTTACTTTAAAGCCAAATTTTGTTACATGCTAGTGTTGCTGAACTAATTTGGTATTGGGTGAATCTGCTGTGTGTATAGATGTATGATGTATGTATGTTATTTTCAACAGAAGCTACTCTGTTATAGTCCAGTTTGTCTGTGTGAGTATATGTATATTGTACACAGGTATCATTCTGTTGTCTCAACAGAATGAAAATAACATCTTGAAGAAGAAGGAAGAAAAAAAAATCATATCTTCCTTCCAAAACCAAATTTAGCTTTGATACCTAAAAAGCATTTGTTTGCAACATCCTGAACTTCATCTTAAAAATAATTTCAAGTCACAATATTATATAAATATAGTGAAAATAGCATTTTATAGTAAAAAGAAATCAAATGGTTAAAATTCGAATGTCTTAAATTGGTGATTTGATTTCATAACTTGATTCATCACACAAAGCTAGGATTTTTAAAATGGAAACGATGATTTTTAAATCAATACTGAAGGTACAAATTGAACGTGAATAAAAGTTGCATTTTTGTCAATATGGGTTGACTGGATAAATTTTAATTGTTGAAATTTATTATGAAGCAAGCTTGGAGATGTTTTGACATAAGAAAAATGCTAAATAATTTTTCCAATGCAAGAATGTTTGTGATGAATCGAATTTAGGGTTTAACGTGAATTTTGGGTTTGGCATGATTCTCGTGCTCGTGTGGAGTCAGTGTTGGATCGAGTTTGATGATACTCAGGGAGGTGGTAGAGGAGGCATTGACGAAGCGATGACCGGGGTTTCGAACATTCCGATGACCTTGATGTCGAGAACGATGGGTTTTTTTTTTCTGATGTGGATTTGGGTTTAATTCAATCGAACTGCTCGATTTTGATTTGATGAACTTCTCACTTGTTTGGGTGGTCGTGAAGCTTGAAGGGGTTGCCGTCGACTTGGCAACGTGATCGTGGTTGATCGGAAGAGCTCCGATGGGCCGTGCATGTAAACGTGTATCACTGTGTATCAGTGTGGTTTTTGTTTTGGAAATGGAGGAGAAGATGTTGTATTGGGTTTGGCTCGGGGAGATGCTCGAACAGTTGAAGGGATTCGCGGGGTTGTACTCGAGTTCGAGGAGTGGGTATAAAACTAACAGTTTATACTTGAACTAAAAAAAAAAAAAACAAGAAGAAGAAGAAGAAGAGAAATGAGAAAGGAGGGAACTCGGGAAAATAGGTAAACCACTCGGGTCTTAACTCGAGTTACCAAAGTTTTTACTCAGGTATAGTTTTTGTTAAACTTGAAAATTTTAAAGTTATAACAGCTTTTGTTTAAATACAAAATTAAGTTTATTTATGGCAAAGTAATTAAGTGAAAGGGATTTTGAAACAGTGTTTCAAACATATTGTGAATAATACTTAAATTTTAAATATGATTGAACTTTACTTTAAGTAGTGAAGTTAATAATTTCTATTTCATTAACGAATGAATTTTCTATAGTAAATCGATTTATAATTAATAATGGTTAATGTGAGAAATTTTCTTTAAAAAGGGAATTAAAGAAACTAAATAGTTAATGAAATCATTAGCTAAGATTATTTGAACAATTAATTAATGTGATAAAATTTTTAACCATAAATTAGATTAATAAATTTAATGATAATAAATTATGGAATTACTAAGTATAATTACATAACGATAGAAATTATGGAATTGATTTATTTAGCATAATTAATTGAGTTAATTTGATTTATTTAAAAATCTAAATTTCTTAAGTTAATTAATTCAGAATAATCATTTGATAATTTTGAAAATATAAATACTTATAGAAGTAATTAATAGATAATTAATGAATGTAATCAATTAAATGATGATTTGAAATTTTAGTAAATTATTGTTAATAAATTTGAAGGATTAATTAATAATGTGATTTATTAAGATTAACTTAATAATTTAAAGATTAATTGATTCATTAATTAAGAATAATAGTTAAAAATTAAGGGTTAACTAATAAATTGTGAAAGGGAATTTATTTCAGATAATTTGTAATTAAATTATGATAGTTAACCCGGATTTATAATTGATACATCCGATTTAAATTAATTATTTGATTAATAAATTCAATTGTGAATGTTTGGACTTGGTTGAATAATTGTTTTGTTTGATACCCCTGATATGTGATACTTTGTTTTGAGCTGTGTGACTTATTTATCTGTAATTTATTATCTGTGAATCTGTGATTAGACGATAAGCGTTATAGTTTATATCGCTTATCAACTATATTTCTGTATTCTGATCTGTGATGATTGTATGATGTTGCACTATTGTGTTAAACCCCTGGACCACACTTATACACACACCAATATGGATTTCACGAGGAAATTGATTAAGTCACAGATTTTTGAAAATAGTTTTGTATTTGAATTTTTAAATTCAAATGTTTTGAAAATGGATTGGGTTTAAAGTGAAATGCTTTTGAAATGGAACTTCATAGATGAAAATTATTTTGAATAACTCGATAAATTATGAAGTTGAATAATTTGATTTGAACTTAAATTCAAGATTTGAAATTGAATTCTATGATTTAAAACTAGAGATTAAAAATGTATACCAGTTATATATGGGTTAAATTATTTTAAAAGTATTGATTTGGGGATGTGAACAGAATTCAAGGGCTTTAACTCGTGTAAATATAATTGGATTTTTCTGAAACGAAAACTGTTGTTTTCAAATAATAAAAAGCTTTCAGATAAGAAATGAAATTCCAGTTTAAGTAAAGGAATTTCAAGATTGAATGAAAAAAAATGGTTTTCCAAGTTATGAATGAATTCTTTTTGAAAGCTATGAATTAAATCTGTTTATTTTTAACAGATTTAAAATGATGATTTATTTAAACCATTCGAAAGGAAATTTTTTTGAAAGCTATAAGTTAAATCTTTGATTTAAAGATTTAACGAGTTAAATTGAAATGGAAATTGATTTGGAAAATCTGTGAATGAATCTTTTGTTTAAAAGATAAAAAAATTTGGAAATGGTAATTTGTTAAACCATTTGAAAAGGAGAAGTTTGGGTAACAAGTTGTGACTTAATTGAAATCCCTATATCCATATATTTTTAAATATTGCGCTCACTATTCGGGTTAGCCGGGAAAAGACCTTTGTGTCATATAACCCATTCCGAATAAGTGATTCGATGTTATGGATAGCATTTAAAGACTGGTGTTGAAGACCGGGTATTTGCGTGAGTGATAGGATGACCTATCGATTGTCTCTGCACTGGGTAGCTCCTGGTATAGAGATTCCCTAAGTGATGGGAAATCCGATCGGGATTGTTAATACCCGGATTGCAAGGACTTCTTTGGAAGTGCCTTCGGTTCTGTTCGAGCCCGGAACAGACTTGTATGGATTGTATGTCTGACATTACAAGTTGAGATATAAAGCAGATTTCTTTCAAATATATTTCTGTTGGTGGCGGAGAATTTATTCTTTTAGCTTAACACCCTTCTCTGAGACGTACGAGCTCAGAGGTTATATAGTTGAAGGTTATCAGTGATATATTCCCAATTTGGTAATGTGACATGCTGAGTGTTGCTGTGAAATGATCATTGTGTTGATTATTTGTGATAGGATCATTTGTTTGATCATCTATCTTTGTGATCATTTCTATGATCATTTGTTGAACCAAAGCATGGCTTTTGTATAAAGTATGTTTTTGTGGACGAGACTTCGTCGAGCCTCACACCCCGGAAATGGTCAAAACAGGAAAGATGCGGCAAGGTTATGAGGGGTAGCTCCCTTTAGGGTATGTGCATTTCCTTCTGGATAGAGGTGGTATCATGGTATGGAGCCCAGATATTTAACCTATGTGGTTACTGCGAATTTATTACTTTGTGGTTGTTGGTTATCGGGATCCCGTGAGAAAGGTCGTTTACGATCGGGGAATGGCATGCTCGTGTCAGTAGTTACCTAGTTAGGGGTAACCCGGCCTTGTGTTGGCAGAGATCCGGTTTGGTTCTCGGGGATGTCCTTCCAGAGGCGTTCTCATGTGGCAATGGGAAGTTCCTTGGCCTGACCATTTGTTGGAAATCCAAAGAAACAATACGATCTTGTACGGTTTTAGTTGTAGAACCTATCATTCACTTATGGTGGCGCCCCACTGTTTGGATGGTAGCTATAGTAGGCATAAATGCGAAATGCCTATGCTGGCTAAGATTTATATTCTACTTTCGAAATAAATTTTTCCTACACTATGCACTAATAATAATATCAAATGTTCTTTTTAATGCGTATCAAGCATCTTTGACTATCATAAGGAGAAATCTCCTCCGATTCTGCGTTTGCATTGTGTGTGTGCGGGAGGCCTTATGGTAGTCTCATTTTTAAAAAGCATTGCGAATTAACTTTGAAAATCTTTTGTTGAATGTTTTAAAAGATAAACTGTTTTTGTTGCTCACACCAGTCCCACGACTGATCCGGAGTTTATTGTTTCTTTCCTAAACTCTGGGTGCTCATTATTTTCTACACGAGCAGTCTAGAGTTGGGTTTTTCAGATAGTCAGGTTTAGTAGATTATCTAGAGTTAGTTCAGTCTTTGGATCGCACCAGTCTTGCTCTTCTTGGTGCATCGTTATTGGGAGTTCGAGCTATTGCTGGATTAGTTCTTGGAGATGGAGTTCAGATTTGGAGTTCTTCGTTGAAGACTATCTCAGAGTTATTGTTCTGCTGCTAGATGTTATCTATCGTTTTCTTTTCCGCTGCTATTTTATTGTATCATATCTCTGATGTATATTGATATCTATTGGATCATCTGTTGTATCAGATATTGTATTAAAGCTGTATATCAATGTATTATTCTTTTATTCCGCTGTGTTATTTACTTAATGTTGTTATAAGCTCCGGCGAATCGGATTTGAACGGTCGAATCTACGGCATTCGAATACAATATGAAGTATGGATGTCGATTTTCGAGCGGGCAAAATTCGAAACGTTACAGCAGTGGAAGCAAAGAGATAGTAGTTCATGAAGCTACTATACAAATACATCAGAGTTAAATAAGATACAACAGAAGTCTCAATATGATAATCAAGTACAGAGCTGAATACATCCCTGGAATCAACTGAATAACTGAAAGTGAAACAAATAGCTGGATCTTCAAACCAAGCTCCAACTCCGAAGGAGAGTCTCAAATGCTGTGTCACTTAGTCTGAGCCGAGTGTTGCAAAACATAAAACACTCAAGTCAGGACGTACATACTTATACAATGTAAACCAACTCAAGTGTAACGACCCAGAAATTTTTAACATTTTAAAATGAAATATTTAATTGATCTTAAATATTTGAATGTTAGTTTAACTTGAATTTCAGATTTGAATATGAATTTGGCAATTAAATTATTAAATTTAATTATTTGAACTTAGGTGAAAATTTGAATCTTCGGTTCTAAGCTGATTAAAAATAATTTCAAGCCTTTGAAAATTTATATTGATAATACTGAAGATGATGGAAGCTTCAGAATTGAATTTGAAAGTAATTTGTTCAGTTTTGGATTCATATCGTTTAAATCGATATTTAAAAATAGTCTTCCGAGGCACAGTCTCAGAATTTGACGAAACTAGTTCCATTGGATCCATAATATTGTATTATTATCATATTTCAATTTTCGTCATGTTCGGAATGATTGTTTGGCCGTATGGTCAATAAATGCGCTGAAATCTAAATCGAAAATTCGATATTTTAACTGGTCCGAAAAAGCTATCTTCTCCATACGCACGAATTTGGACTCGGAACATTTTCTGTTGCGTTCAAAATAGGGGTATAACCTTATAAACGCCTGGCGGCATGCTTCGATTGGTGATCGAGACTGTGAGTTGCGAAATTTAACGATTTAAATTTGAATTTAAATTTAAAAATATAATATATATGATTATTATAATAATATTTCATAAGGCAGTTACACGTATTGGATATTCGAATATGTGTTCCCTTTACACTGTTCAAATTAACACGCATTGAATTTTTTTTTCTCGTTCAAAATTGGAAAGGAGAAAAAACGAACAAACGAAAACCATTTCTCGTTCAAAAAATTAAAAAACACAGTAGCTTCACAATTAGCAATGGTCGAACCCCTTCTCTTCATTTTTCAAATCAAATCGCAGGAAATTAAAGAAAACCTAATCGAATACTGTCGCCCCGTATCATTCCAGATTCAAGCATCGTTTTCTCTTTTCGCCTCGCAATCACGTCAAGGCCTGTTTGATTTGACGGAGGGTGGCATTGCGTCTTCGAGAGAGTTGGCTGTGTGTGAATTTTAGGTTGAGATCTCGCGATGCTTGCGAGCTCGACGTATCAACGACAATGTTGCGTTTGGATAGTTGAGTGATTTGGGGTGTTGGCCCGGAGTTCGATCAGTTTTAGGAGGCCGCGCACATCTCGATTGGTGGTAGTGAAGGCCAGAGGGGCGCGGCAACGTGGAAGCAACAATTTACTATTCAAGCAGTGGTGAGGTCGAGATAGAGATGGTGTTCATGCTTGTGTCACAGCGGCCGCGGTCTAGGGTTTGTTTGAGTGCGGCCGACCTGTTTTATTTGCTCTTGTGATGGTGGAAGGCTCGTTCACGAGGCTGGAGTGGATGCATGGGGTTGACGTAGTGTTCTGTTTTCGCGATGGGTAGGCGGCGATACGCTGGTATGTTCAATCGATAGTGATTTTTTATTATTATTAATTTATTTATTTGTATATAAAAGTAAATTAATAGTAAAAGGGTATTTTATAGTGAGATAATTCTGTTTAAAATTTAATACTCATACATATTATATACATATATATGAATAAAACAGGAAATACACACACATAAGATTTAGAAAACACATATAGCTTATTTCATATGCAGTTTGAAAAATGGAACATAAAAAAAAATGCAATTTACTTTAGTGATTAATTTGTTCAATTAACTTATATAATTATTTTGATTTAGAAAATTATAAAAGGAAAATTAGTTTAAAATTTAGTGATTTGTATAATAAAAAAAATCATTAGTTAACTAAATTTATTAAATAGAAATTTAAATGTTCGATTTATTCGAATATTAATAAAATTGTATAATGTTTGTTACAATGTTTAAAAATCAAGAAACAAGTCGGATTGAAAATGGTTGCATGCATAGGCAAAGGTGAGATCTTCTCACTCAATCAGATTTTTCTGATTTAATGTTAAATAGTTAAATTTAAAATTGTTGATTGTGTGCTTGGATGATAAATTATTATTATCATTTGTATTGGATTAGACCCTATGAGTCGCATAATAGCGGATGATATTATATTAAACCCATATACCGTGCTATTCCACCTCGAAGTGGAATTGGTATTATATATGTATTTGGAGTGATTAATTTCCCGCATTATATAGCGGATGAGACCCTATGCCTCACATAATAAGGGATGATATTATATTTATCCCATATACCGCGATATTCCAACTCGAAGTGGAATTGGTATTTAATTGTTGTGCTAACATCTGCGGATGTAGGGAAAAGGTTGGAGGGATCCAACTGGATTCCTCAAATATTTGAACTACTTTCAATATTGTGTGTTGATTTATTTATAATCTGTGTGTGATTATATTGTGATTAAAATTGTTGAAGGCTATAGTTTAGTCGAATGCATTTTTTGTATCGTAGGATACCAAAAATAAATAAAATTGGATTTTTGAAATTCAAGTAGAAAATTTATAATAAAGTCATTTAAAGAATTGGGCGAATTTAAAAGAAGAAACTTAAATAGATAATGCCTTATTTTTGAAAATTTATTGAATAAATTCCAAAATATAGGAAAAGATTTTTATAAATGGGTTTTGGGTAATATTGTTTAATAGTTGAAGAATTTATTTAAATTCGAATTTTAAATAGATTAGAAGAGATAAAGGAATTTATTTTAAAAGGAAATAAATTTAGAAATCAAATTTGGAATTTAATTTGGTGATTGAAAATGAATATTTGAGAAATCAATTTGAAATTTGATTTGGTGTTTAAAATAAAATTTGACATCAATTTGGCATTTGATTTAGTGTTTAAAAGTCAATATTTGGAAAACGATTTGAAAATCATATATCGATGGATATTTTGGAAAATTTAAATTTATAATGGAAATGTAAAAAGGAAAGGGAAATTTGTTTTAAAAATAAATATTGATTTATTTTTAAAGTGTGGATAGAAATTTACGGATTTGGAATATAAATTGAGATAAATCAAGAAGAATTTATTTATTGATTTAAATGGTCCATTTTGAAATGAAAGGTGTATTTTTCCTGGAAAGCCGAGTATGTTTTTAAAGTGGCTTTCAAAATTAAAAAGTTTTGAAGTTGGTTTTAAAAAGAATGCTTTGGAGAAATTATTTTCTTAAGTTATTTTGAAAATCTTTAAAGTAAAAGATTTGTTTAATTAGTTATAGAAGTGATTATTTAAAAATTTAATTGATATTTGATTAGAAAATGGTTATTTAAATAATTACACTCTATCTAATAATTTTATTTTAAACATTATTGTAGACTTAAGTTTATATGAAATATTAGTATAATATTTTCATAACTAATATTTAAGCAAGTGTTAATAATAGTTTTATTTTAAATGTTCCCAAGTATATTTTGGATAAGTATTTTAAATTTTTTTGAATTATTTGAACTCGGCAAATTTTCATTGGAATTAAATAAATATTTGAAAATTTATTCCACATGAGGAAAATGATTTGAAATTCGTTTTCAAAGAATTGAAAGGTGAAAAGTGATTTGAAATTTGTTATCAAATGACTAAAGTGTGAAAATATATCTTGCAGAGATATTTTGAAAATAAAAAATTGGGGAAATTTATTTAAATCCGGTAATTGTTGTGAATGTTGATTGATAGTTAAATAACCGACTATCAATATGGGCCTTTAAATGGCATTTGAATTTCGATGAGACCGGGGGTCGGATTCCAAATGGATATTCGAAAACCACATCGAACCTTTGTGATAGTGATGGATCTTTTGTTTAAAAGATAGAAAATGGAAAATTGTTGTGATTTGTTTGAAATCTGACTGAAACATTTATTTTCAAAATAAGCGCTTGTTATTCGGATTAGCCGGGAGAGCACTTTGTGTCATAAAACCCATTCCGAATAACAATACGACGAAATAGGATTGCATTTGAAGATGGTGTTGAAGATCGGGTATTTTCCAAAACGAAAGGATTACCTGTCGAATGTCTCTACACTAGGTTGCTCCGGTATAGAGATTTTATCACCCTTTGTGATAGGGATTCCGGACGTGATTAGTGAATATCTAGATTGGAAGCGCTTCTTTGAAGTGCCTTCGGTTCCGTTCGATCTCGGAATATACTTGTATGGATGTGTGTCTGACATTACACTTTGAGATGTAAAGCTGGTTTCTATCAAATACATTTCTATTGGTGGGGGAGAATTTATTCTCTTAGCTTAACACCCTTCTCTAAGACGTATGAGCTCAGAGGTTATGTAGCTGATGGTTATTAGTGACATATTCCTAAATTGGTAATGTGGCATACGAAGTGCTGCTAATCATTTGTTGATCGAAGCATGGCTTTATGAAAAGTGTAACTTTACGGATGAAACTTCGTCGGACCTCACACTTCGAAAATGGTCGAAACAAGAAGGATGCAGCAAGGTTATTTAGGAGTAGCACCCCCTGAGGGTTTGTCATTTCCTTCTGGAAAAGGGTAGTATCATGGTATGGAGCCCAAATATTTTACCTATGTTGTTGCTGCTAATTTATTACTTTGTGGTTATTGCTTTATGGTTGAGGATCCTCGGATAAAGGTCGCAAAAGACCCGGGGATGGCATGTAGTAGTTACCTAGTTACAGAAGTAACCCGGCCTTGTGTTGGCAGAGAGCTAGTTAAGTTCTCGGGGCGTCCCTCTAGAGGCGTACCCATGTGGCATAGGAAGTTCCTTAGCCTGACCATTTGTTGGAAATCCAAAGAAACAATACGAGCCATTTACGATTGCAATTGTATAACTTGCCTCCTCAGGAGGTAGATGTATCAGGCATAATATAATGGTACCTATGCTGACTAAGATTAATATTATACTTTCGAAAGGTTTTCTGCACTATGCCCTAATAATAATATTATCAAAAAGGATTTTACGTATCAAGCATGTTTGACTATCATAAGGAGAAATCTTCTCCAATTGTGCGCTTGCATTGTTATAAAATCGAGTAAATGAAATATTTTTACCCAAATTATTTTTGTATATAAAAGGAATAATTTTCTGTAAATTATTATAACATTATATGGTTGCTTAGATGTTAGGAGGTGATAATATTACATTATTATCATTATTGTTGAATAAGAAATCGAAAACATAACCAAAGGTTAAGAAGTAAATTTATATAAAAATGGGATTAAATATAAATTGTAAATGTGATTTATAATTTGAAATAGAATTCCAGAGAAATATTTGAAAATATTTTTGAAAGGATTTGAAATTTGGAAAAATATGGGAAGTTTGGAAATTAAATTCCTCAAAGGTTTTGGGAAAATGTTTCGGGAGGAGTAAAAACACTAAACTCTTTCCAGTCGCGGGAAAATAATTTCGATGATGATCGTGACATCATCGGTGTTCATTTTCGAGTTTTCAGGAGAGGAATTGCTGCCAAATTATTTAAAAATTAAAGTTGTTTTGAAAACTGGATTTGGTTTTGGAAATTCAAAGGATAATTTGAATTGATTTCAAAAATGATTTTGAAATATTGGAAAGACTCTGGAATCTGATAAAAATAATTATGGAATAAAATTTATTAAGGTGGAAAATAAAATTATGAATGAATAAATAAATTTTCAATTGTAAGTAAATAAAAATGAAATTGAATATTGAAATTCATTACGAATTTGTAAGCAAATAGAACTGGAATTGGAATTGAATTTGATTTGTTATAAACAAAGCAAAGTATTGAAATAAAATTAGTAAGTGAAACTAATTGAAGGAATGACAAAATAAATATAGTTTGAAATGAGTTGAATTTAATAATTATAAACGATAGGTAAATTAAATTCATATAGAATTTGAAATCCAGATTAATATAAGTACTTATTAATCGAGAGGGCAAATTGAAAATGAATATAAGAAGTATGTAAAATACTTTTATCGAACTTAAGAAAACAAATGGTGTGAAATTCTTAAGTAAAATTGAAATTGGAGATATACAAAGTTAATAAGCGAACGAAGGATAAACTAGAAATTGTGAAATGGTAATCGCGAATAAGTGAATGAAAAATGAATGTGAATAAAACAAAAGAAAATCGATATATCTAACAATCAATTTGAAATTAATACGTAGGATGTACGTATATTATTTTATTCGCATAGTGATTTGATCCAGAATTCGAGTACAGAATTTCGAGATAATTATATCGATCCGAGTTGGGATTTTTCACTTGATTTTCGACGACGAATCTGGATATGGATTTTTGGTTGATTCTGGAAATTATTCATCATAGTTTACGGCTATGCAAGGAGGATGACAGTTTCTGATCAAGAAAGCAGATCTGAATCCACACTAGGAAGTCCGGTGAACGATCCTAGTTCGAAAGTGAAATTGTGTGATCGAGTGAGTGATCGAATTTGAAATTGCATACAAATGATATAAGTACATCGTACGGGTTTGAATGAAATAAATATTGATATTTTGTAAAGAAATATATAACATGATTTTGAATGTTGTGATTAGACATTATTGTTAAGAAAGATATACAGGTGATACAAAGAAAAATGTAATTGGGAGAGATTGTTCATCAAAAGGTATGTATTTAAATTTGAGTATGAAATTTGATGACTTTCTTGTCTAGATGCTTGACTTTTCATTTTCTTTTTAATTTTTGGGGGCCCGTTGTGGCATTTTGTAGTCGTACCGAGCTAGCCGCGCAAATGAGACGTTGACGAAATTTTTCGAAAATTTAGGGAGGTAGAAATTTTTTGAGAAATTTTGATAATTTTAAATTTGAATTTAAATTTAAATTTGGATTGTGGAATAAATAATGCTGTTTGGAATTTATAGAAGATTTTGCAAAGCTAGTTGAAGTGATAATGGATTTCTAATATAAAGTTTTTGGCAAGTTGATAGAACTGTTTGCATTGTGAAAATAATGAACGGGTTAAGGATCATTCTTCTTAACTTGTAATTTCGGGGCAAAATTCTTTTAAGGGAGGAAGGATGTGACGACTCGGAAATTTTTAACATTTGAAAATGAAATATTTAATTTATTTTAAATATTTGAATGTTAGTTTAACTTGAATTTCTTATTTAAATATGAATTTGGCAATTAAATTATTGAATTTAATTATTTGAAATTGGGTAAAAATTTGAATCTTCAGTTCTAACCTAATTGAAAATAATTTCAAGTCTTAGAAAATTTATATTGATAATACCGAAGATGTTGGAAGCTTCAGAATTGAATTTGAAAGTAATTTGTTCATTTTTGATTTCGTATCGTGTAAATCGATATTTAAAAATAGCCTTCCGAGGCACAGTCTTGGAATTCGATGAAACTAGTTCCATTAGATCCATAATATTGTATTATTATCGGATTTCAATTTTCATAATGTTTGGAGTGATCGTTTGGCCGTACGGTCAATAAACGCGCTGAAATCTAAATCAAAAATTCGATATTTTAACTGGTCCATAAAAGCTATCTTCTCCATACGAACGAATTTGGACTCGGAACCTTTTCCATTTCGTTCAAAATAGGGGAATAACCTTATAAACGCCTGGCGGCATGTCTCGATTGGAGATCGAGATTGTGAGTTGCACAATTTAACGATTTAAATTTAAATTTGAATTTGAAAATATGATATATATGATTATTATAATAATATTTCATAAGACAATAACACGTATTGTATATTCGAACACATGTTCCCTTTACTCTATTCAAATTAACATGCATTGAATTTTTTTTTCACATTCAAAACAGAAAAAGGAAAAAAAACGAACAAACGAAAACCATTTCTCGTTCAAAAAATTAAAAAAAAAACATAGTAGTTTCACAATTAGCAATGGCCAAACCGCTTCTCTTCGTTTTTCAAATCAAATCGCAAGAAATTAAAGAAAACCTAATCGAATACTATCGTCCTTATAACATTCCAGATTCAAGCATCGTTTTTCCTTTTCACCTCGCAATCGCGTCAAGGCCTATTCGATTTGATGGGGGCGGGGTTGCGTCTTCGAGAGAGTTGGGCGCGCATGAATTTTAGGTCGAGATCTCGCGATGCTTGCGAGCTCGACGTATCAGCGACAATGTTGCATTGGGATAGTTGAGTGATTTGGAGTGCTGGCCGGAAATAAATGAAATTGGATTTTTGAAATTCAGGTAGGAAAATTATAATAAATTCATTTAAAGAATTGGTGAATTTAAAAGAAGAAATTTAAATAGATAATGTCTTATTTTTGAAAACTTATCGAATAAATTCCAAAATATGGGAAAAGATTTTTATAAGTGGGTTTTGAGTAATATTGTTTAATAGTTGAAGAATTTATTTAAAATTCGGATTTTAAATAGATTGGAAGAGATAAAGGAATTTATTTTAAAAGGAAATAAATTTAGAAATCAATTTGGAATTTATTTGGTGATTGAAAATGAATCTTTGGAAATCAATTTGAAATTTGACTTGGTGTTTAAAATAAAATTTTAAATCAATTTGGGACTTAATTTGGTGCTTGAAAGTGAATATTTGGAAAACGATTTGAAAATCATATATCAGTGGATATTTTGGAAAATTTAAATTCACAATGGAAAGTTAAAAAGGAAAGGGAAATTTGTTTTAAAAATAAATATGGAAATTTGTTTTAAAAATAAATATTGATTTATTTTTAAAGTGTGGAAAGAAATTTGCGGATTTGGAATATAAATTGAGCTAAATCAAGAAGAATTTATTTATTGATTTAAATGGTCCATTTTGAAATGAAAGTTTTATTTTCCCTGGAAAGCCGAGTATGTTTTTAAAGTAGCTTTCAAATTAAAAAGTTTTGAAGTTGGTTTTGAAAAGAATGTTATGGAGAAATTATTTTCTTAAGCTATTTTGAAAATCTTTAAAGCAAAAGATTTATTTAATTTGTTATAGAAGTAATTATTTAAAGATTTAATTGATATTTGATTAGAAAATGGTTATTTAAATAATTACACTTATCCAATAATTTTATTTTAAAAATTATTTTGGACTTAAGTTTATATGAAATATTGGTATAATATTTTCATAACTAATATTTAAGCCAGTGTTTAATAATAGTTTTATTTTAAATATTCCCAGGTATATTTTGGGTAAGTATTTTAATTTTTTTTAAAGTATTTGAACTCGGCAAATTTTCAATGGAAACAAATAAATATTTGGAAATTTATTCCACGGGAGGAAATTGATTTTAAATTTGTTTTCAAAGAATTGAAAGGTGAAAAGTGATTTGAAATTTGTTTTCAAATGATTGAAATGTGAAAATATACCTTATGGAGATATTTTGAAAATAAAAAATTGGGGAAATTTATTTAAATCTGGTAATTGTTGTGAATGTTGATTGGTAGTTAAATAACCGACTGTCAATATTGGCCTCTAATGGCATTTGGATTTCGATGCGACTGGGGGTCGGATTCCAAATGGATATTCGTAAACCACATCGAACCTTTGTGATAGTGGTAGATCTTTTGTTTAAAAGATCAAAAGTGGAAAATTGTTGTGATTTGTTTGAAATCTGACAGAAACACTTATTTTCATAATAAGCGCTCATTATTCGGATTAGTCGGGGAGGACTTTGTGTCATAAAACCCATTTCGAATAATGATACGACGAAATGTGATTGCATTTGAAAATGTTGTTGAAGACCACGTATTTTCGAAAACGAAAGGATTACCTATCAAATGTCTCTACACCGGGTTGCTCAGGTATAAAGATTTTATCACCCTTTGTAATGGGGATTCCGAATGTGATTAGTGGATATCTGGATTGCAAGGCCTTCTTTAAAGTACATTCGGTTCCATTTGAACACTCAATGGACTGTATGGATGTGTGTTTGACATTACACTTTGAGATGTAAAGCTAGTTTCTATCAAATACATTTCTTTTGGTGGCGGAGAATTTATTCTCTTAGCTTAACACCCTTCTCTAAGATGTATGAGCTCAGAGGTTATGCAGTTGATGGTTACTAGTGATATATTCCCAAATTGGTAATGTGGCATACGAAGTGCTGCTGATCATTTGTTGATCGAAGCATGGTTTTGTGAAAAGTGTAGCTTTGTGGACAAGACTTCGTCGGACCTCACACCCCAGAAATGGTCAAAACAGGAAGGATGCGGCAAGGTTATTTAGGAGTAGCCCCCGCTGAGGGTATGGGATTTCCTTCTGGAAAAGGGTAGTATCATGGTATGGAGCCCAGATATTTTACCTATGTTGTTTCTGCAAATTTATTACTTTATGGTTGTTGCATTGTCATTGAGGATCCTCGGATAAAGGTCGCAAGCGACCGTGGGATGGCATACTCGTGTAATAGTTACCTAGTTACAGAGGTAACCCGGCCTGGTATTGGCAGAGAGCTGGTTAAGTTCTCGGGGCGTCCCTCCGGAGGCATACCCATATGGCGTAGGAAGTTCCTTAGTCTGACTATTTGTTGGTAATCCAAAGAAACAATACGAACCTTTTATGATTGCAATTGTATAACCTGCCTCCTCAGGAGGTAAGCAGGCATAATATAATGGTACATATGCTGGCTAAGATTAATATTGTACTTTTGAAAGGTTTTTTGCACTATGCACTAATAATAATATTATCAAAAAGGATTTTGCATATCAAGCATGTTTGACTATCATAAGGAGAAATCTCCTCTAATTGTGCGCTTGCATTGTGTGTGTGCGGGGAGGCCTTATGATAGTTTCATTTTTCAAAAGCATTGCAGATTTCTTTTCATTTCTTTAAGAAAATAACTATTTTTAAGATCTCACACAAGTCCCATGACTGACCTTCAGTTTATTGTTCCCTTTCTAAACTCTGGGTACCCATAATTTTCCACATGGGCAGTCTAGAGTCAGGTTATCAGTTATTCGGAAGCGAAGTCAAGAAGTTGCTGTGGAGATCAGGTGTTGAAGCTAGATGGCGAGGCGTATTACTTATACTATGTAGTGTCCGCTGCGTATGGGTCGGTGCAAGTCAAATTTCAATGTAAGCAAGTTAAAATAACTGCCAGTTTTGTGTTGTTGTTGTAAACTCTGATGATGTATGTATGATAGGGTTCTTTGTTTAAAAGATATTTATTTATCTATTATATGTTGTTCCGCTGCGAAATGTGAGATTCTGTTTATTGTTTTCTGTTTCTTCTTCTTAAACCCTAACGATTCGATTTTCCGGCATTCGATTGTGTGGTATTTGACACAGTGGACGTATCAATGTCGACTTTCGAGCGTCGAAAAATTGGGTCGTTACACAAGTGAACTGTAATAGAAAGGTATAAGTAAGTTAAAGGATGCTTGGGACCTCCCATCTTCTAAAGATCCGTTAAACTATTTACTATGTAGTAATAATTCGTTATTATAATAATATCTATAGTAAAATAAAATTACTTTTAAATAGTGTTAAGGAGTGATCCAATATTCCCCTTAACACATAATAGTGTCAATAGTCTATACAACACCTGTGTACCTCCTGATCGGGAGGCTACGAGAAGATACTCCATAGGTACGACACAAATCAAACTCGTACAAGGATTGCTAGGGTAGGTGACATGGCACAACTAGGCAATGCCAGGGTAGATATACCAATTACTATCAGGACTGGAAGTGACGCGTAACTCCCAGCTACCATCCACCTCGAGCCCACCCCTAAAATCAAAGGGCCCCAAATAATAACAAAGTAAAAGAATGGTATCGAAGGAATCCGTCTGATAAAAAGAGCTACCTCATTGGCCCGGAATCGCTTCTGTTTTAGCCACCTTATGCCAACTTACGGGAGTAGGGTCCACGTATATACATCAAAGGAACGCCGCCGCCATCCTACTTCATTCTAGAATCTCCACCGCGTACATGGTTGTTAAGGTGATTTTCGGTATCGACAGAGAGTATGCCCATATTCGATCCCGGTCTCTTTAACAACCCAACATTATTATAACCCATGGATATTTATTTCAAAATCATTTATACTTTAAGACCAAAAAATCGTATCCATTTCAAAACTAAATACTATATTATTTCATTTCAGAACCAAATCAATATATCATTTGCATTTCAAAAACCAAAGTAATAATATATCATTTAATTTCCAGAAACCAAATCAGTATATCATTTAAATAAAACCCAAATTTCCAAATCACTGAATATTTCCTTCAATTTATTAAACTTGAAATATTCCTTTAAATCTTCTTAAACCAAACCACTTTATAAAGTCATATTCTTAAATGTTCAATTTCAATAAGTTTCAAATTAATATATTTAAAGACAATTCTTAATTAAATAAAATTTTAAATAATTTTGTAACAACCCGGTATTTCGCATCGATTTATAATCGACATAAAACGATTAATATTGTCACAAATTTCCATTTGAAGTTTTTAAATTTGAATTAAAATTCTTTTATAAATTGTTATAAAAGTTTGACGGGCTTTGAAAATAATAGTGGTCCATTTCTTTATTGGGCTTTAAAAATCATTCGGCCCATTTGTTTGATGCCGTGATTAAAATTAATCCCGCCCCCCTTTATTATTTTCAAGCCCTAGGTTAAGAATCGAACGAAAGAAGATTAATGGCGGCATCATCTCGTTGTTCGCTCGTCTTCCCTCGGTTGCTCTAGCGTCGCGCGTCTCTGTGATGCTCGACTGCTTCAATTCGTCGACAAGGTGAGTAACACTCACATCTATTTCATTCTTCAGTCGTTCGACTTTCTCGTCTCGATACCGTTGATTTTTGACTCGGTATTAAGATCTGACTTAGTTTGATTTCGTGTTTTCGGTAGTTTGATTATCACGACACTGTTTAATTTTTGGTGTGTTGTAAAGTAAAACTTGGGGAATTTTGATTTGTTGAGATTTTTGGTGTAAGCAGAGTAATTTCTGATCTCTCAACAAAATTTGCCATCAACAATAAATGGTTGTCAGACAATCCTACTTGTTGAACCTGCTTTCGACACAATTATTTCTTTCCTTTTCTTATTCTTCTTCCTCTCTCTTTCATGCTTCCTTGGGAATTTCCACCAGCTGCCTCGCAGTTATAGTTATTCAATGGCTGCACTTGGTACCTGCTATTCAGCAGGTTTCCAAACTACCACACCATTGACGTGGGCCAGAAAGTATTTTCAGGAAAGTATAAGGCCTTGTTTGGTTTGCGGTTTTCAGTTTTGGATTTTTGTAACAACCGCAATGCATTCAGTTAATTATTTCTGAAAGTTTTGAAAACTCGATTTGTGAAAATATTTTAGATGTTTCATTGTCGACTGATGCCTTTACTCTATGCATTCATGTCTCAGTGATGAATCAAGTGTTCATGTGTATATTTGAGAGTGTTGATTTATAGGATCTGGTTTAATTTGATCCTGTTCATGCGAGCATGTTGTTTCGTTCTGAAATTTTGAAGCTTGTTTTGGTTTTGACCTTTATGGGCTTGGTGCATTGGGTAATTGCTAAGTTCGTCCATTTAATCGCCATACATATGTATATGTACAGATGTGTATGTGCGTATTTATGTTTATTGTGATTCCTATTTCATTGTGCCTTGTTGGCTTCGGCTTGTGATGTTGGTTTATGTGATGACTTTGGCTTCGTTTTATTTATCTGGACTTGAAATGTACTTGATTCAATTGAGTCGGGTACTTGTTGAGCATTGTTTCTTTGGGTCTTGTCTCTGGCCAATCTTTGGTCTCTGACCTGTGCACGACTTTGATTTTTACATGTGCATATCATCTTGTAGGCTCGCATGAACTTGCTATACAATTGTTGTCACTGTTATTTTGTTGTATTTTGATGCTAGTTTGTTCCTGCTGATTCAGTTTGCACTTTTCATTGGTGATGATTCATTTGCTGATGGACTTCGTGTACCTATGTACTCCACTGATCCATTTTGTTGCACATTACTCCTGTTTATTCGAGACTATATATATGTGCATACATACATATGTATGTGTGTATGCATATATTCTGGAATATATGCTAAGTCTCTAATGTTGATACCCTCTCTGGTTTCATTGTAGACTTTTGTTTTTTTTGATCATGGTAGTCTGGATCTTTTTGTTGCATGCACTTTGTATAGTTTGCATTCTTGTATATGCATGTCTTTAGTTGTTCACTGATGCAATACATGTTGTTGTCAGTTGTCTTTGATGGATATTGATTGCCCTTGCACTCCTATGTGCACTGTTCTAGCTTGTAGTGTAACATTGCCAATTCATGGTAACATTTACACTGCTGGTATATAAGTATTCATGTTCTTTTGGCACCACTGCACTGTTTTGGTTTCACTGATGCATGATTATATGCATTTCTTTGAATTGTTAACCTTTGGGTTGTAATTTATGATTCATTTTGTTTGTAGTAGTGTTGAGTCACGAAAGTCGTGACTTGACCTCTGTAGTTTCGATTGCTGTTAATAATTGGAGTTGTGATGGTGTGTTGTGGCGAGGCAGTGCACGCGTGCGTGTACTGCAGCCACACCGTATTAATTTTATTGGTATTTCATTGATTTTGGTTCGTTGATCTTTTGTGTACATCATCACTATAGTGGCAAGGCAGTGCACGCAAGCGTGAACTGCAGCCACACGGTATTGAGTTTTTGGGCACGACATCACTATAGTGGCAAGGCAGTGCACGCAAGCGTGAACTGCAGCCACACGGTTTGGCGTGTATGATATTCTATTTTGTTTCGACTTATGGATCTTTTTGCGTATTCCATATTCCGTAGTGGCGAGGCAGTGCACGCGTGCGTGAACTGCAGCCCTACTTGAATTAATATTTTAATCGATATTTCAATGGTTTGAACTGTTTTGTTTATTCAATTCAATATTCTGAATTGCATTCTGATTTGGTTTAATTACTGTTGTCTGTTCATTATTTCATTATTATTGCTTCTGTGCACTAATGACTGAGTTTGAATTAGACTGACCCGAGTATTATTTTCTTTTGAATCTAATACTCGGGTCAGACCGAGTATTTCAGGTTGTAGATATTCTGCTTTGGGTTGCTGCTAGAGCTATGAAGTTCTTTCATATCATTTGTAGTAGCCTGTATTATTGTATAGGAAGATATGTATTCATGTATATTATGTACGTTAATGTACTTGTATATGTAACTTCCTGAATCGACTGTTGTAGTTGTATCACATGTACCGTGCCAAATGTATTGTAACTGACATCAGTTATTATATATATGAGATTTTCTGTTTTATCTGTGTTCCGCATTTATATTTATCTGTGTTATTAGTTTATATTTTGTCCTAGACTATTATAGCCACTGTGTAGTAGCTTTGAGTTTGCATCGGCATGTTGGATTCTCTCCTGAAATTAAAAGCATGTTTTTACTATCTGACATATCGGTGCTCGCACAAAGCAATTACACAGATGGTCACTCCTCAACAGCCTTATTCTCCGTGCTAGTTGACAGCACTGCACCGTAGTGTTCTTGGCTAGCGTGGGTATAGAGGTGGGGCGTCACAGCTTGGTATCAGAGCCTGGGGTTTAGAACAAATATAAAACATAACTTAGATAGTACATGTGTTACAACTATTTGTCGATGTTTTATTTCACATCTTTGTCTTAAGATCATCTTTGAATTGTTAGGAATGAATTCCTAACGCGTATTCGTGAGCATTGCTGCTATTCTCTGTCGCACTTGCTCACTTGAGTTTACACTTCTAAGTATCAGTGTATATATGCTCTACCAAGTTGCATATTGCAGCAACTAGTACCCACTTCGATTTGAACTCACATTGTTTATTTGAACTGCTATAGATAGGCATTCTTATCTCTGATTCGTGTACTTAATGCAGTCTCCATACAATTGGGTTTTGGGTATTCCTACTTTGATGGATTTGGAATCGAATTCTTTGTATTTTATTCACGTCTTCGAATGTGAATCTTAGTGAATTGATTTGGTTTTCGAATTTAATCGATTCTTGATTATTTCCCGATTTGTTGCTATCATTTATTAGCAACTTTGAAGACCTTTTCTTCGGGATTTTTGTGAACATACCTTTCGATGAATTCGGTATCGATTTCTTTGGATTCTATTCACGTCTTCGTATGTGAATTCTTGTGATTGATTGTTTCTACAATCATTTTTGTGATTTGTCACTTTAAAAATATAAAGGTTTCAATACTAGTAGTAAATATCAAAACTCTTTTATCAAAATGTTTTCAACTCTATTTTCAATACCAAACTCGTTTTTGAAACCGTTTTCCAATCTATTAGTATATACAAATCTTTATTTCACTCGTATGAGAAATCTAATTAAACGGCTTAGTAAAACAAGTGGTATGAAACGCTTGCGTTTACTTCGTCGGTTAATTGTTGGACTTGTTCGATTGAACCTCTAGTGACAATTTTATTATTGAAGATTTACAGTTTGTTCGTAAATATTTAAGTTAAGTAAGTGGTTATGGGACATGAAGCTAAACTTTTACATTTACTGACTTAGTGTAATTGACACTTCTCGTTGATCATGACGATCATTTTTACGGTTAGACTAGGCCTCATCGGTGTGATTTCGTCTCACACATATCTCTTGGGCTTTGAGGATTGTCTAGACACCACTTGTGTGATTTCATTCACACATACTTTTCTTTTGATTGCGAGGTTAGACTAGACACCACTTGTGTGATCCCACTCACACATACCTCTTTTGATTTTTGGTTAGTCTGGACCTCAATCTGTGTGATTTCGACTCACACATGTGGGGTAGCGCCCCACGGTCTTCGGGCCATTCGTGTGTCAAAATTAATGGCTTGCAACCATGAGATAGCGTCTCGTTATGCGTTGCACGTGTTGATGATTTTTCATGCTCGCGTGTAGGTGAGATTCCGTGCTCCCGATCTCGCTTTGCGTTGCACGTGTTGGTGATTTTCATGCTCACGTGTAGGTGAGATTCCGTGCTCCCGTTCTCGCTTTGCGTTGCACGTGTTGGTGATTTTCATGCTCACGTGTAGGTGAGATTCCGTGCTCCTGTTCTCGCTTTGCATTGCACGTGTTGGTGAGTTTTCATGCTTGCATGTAGGTGAGTTTTCGTGCTCCCGTTCTCGTTATGCGTTGCACGTGCTGATGAATTTTCATCTCTGTTCGAGTTTTCATATTCCGTTTGAGTTTTCATGCTCTGTTCGAGTTTTCATACTCCGTTTGAGTTTTTATACTCTGTTCGAGTTTTCATACTCCGTTTGAGTTTTCATGCTCTGTTCGAGTTTTCATACTCCGTTTGAGTTTTTATCCTCTGTTCGAGTTTTCATACTCCGTTTGAGTTTTCATACTCTGTTCGAGTTTTCATACTCCGTTTGAGTTTTCAAACTCTCCTTCGAGTTTTCATACTCGCGTTCGAGTTTTCATACTCCGGTTCGAGTTTTCATACTCGCGTTCGAGTTTTCATACTCCCATTTGAGTTTTCATACTCCGGTTCGAGTTTTCATACTCTCATCTTGTGATTTCTGGATTTATTGTGTAGATTCCTAGAATTTGTGCTTCACCAATTTTCGTGATTTCTATTGATAAGTTTTATCAATTTTTGTGCATTGGTGAACTCGTGTGTTATTGACTTGTTATGAATACAAGTTTAGGGTATGATACCCCTTTCTATCTTTGAGAAGATTATTGTGACACTTTTGATGAATGAAAATCCACTTATCGAAGTTGCTACTGATGTCGCTGTTTTAATCACGTGTTTTAAAAATTGTTTCAAAATATAAATCAAAATTGTTTTTAAAATTTTGACGATTTGCGCTTTCAAAAGAATGAGGAAGCGAATTAAACGTTTCAGTAAAATCGAGGACTATGATCCCTTTCTTTTGCTGATTCGCTTAATTCCGGACTTGTTCGTTTGAGAATGTAAATTGTAATTTTATGTTTTCAAAATTTTTACAGTTTACGCTTTCAAAAGAATGAGGAAGCGATTTAAACGTTTCAGAAAAATCGAGGACTATGACCCCTTTCTTTTACTGATTCGCTTAATTCCGGACTTGTCCGTTTGAGAACGTAAAATGTTATTTATTTAAAATACACAATTTTGCACTTTCAAGGAAACGATGAAGTGAATTAAACGATTTAGTAAAACTCATGGTTATGGGTCATATGCGTTTGCTATTTCGGTTAATTTCGGACTCGTAAATTGAAAAATTTGTGATTTGAAATTTGATTACCGTTGTGGTAATTTCTGATTATCGTTTTGATAATTGGATGTTTATGATTTCTGATTTATCGTTTTTGATAATCAGATATTTATTGTTTCTAATTATCGCTTGTGATAATTAGATATTTGAGATTTAATTATCGCTTGTGATAATTAGATATTTGAGATTTAATTATCGCTTGTGATAATTAGATATTTGAGATTTAATTATCGTTTGTGATAATTAAATATTTGTGATTTAAGATTGATTTTCGATTGTGATAATCGAATACTTGTTGATTTGATTATCGTTTTTAATAATCGAATATTTGTGATTTGAGATTTCTGAATTATCTATTGATAATTAGATTTTTGATGAGAATTTGTGAATTTCTTTTATGAAATTAAAAGATTTCTTTGGCGTTTATATTGTACTATGCCAGTGTGCCGGCTCAATTTTCTACTATTCATGACGTTTTCTACGTCTTCTGGTTCCGGAAATGCCTTATGGATTTCCGATCCTTATTCTTGAGCAACCTTCTATTCACATCATTGCTTCTGAGGTTCAGCACCCTCGAAATAAAGATGTTTTTCTCGTGAAAGCTCAGTGGTTCTCAAATCCTATGGGTTTCACTTTGGAATCCAGAGAATTCATCGAGCAAACACGTCCGAGTTTATTCTTTCATGCTCTTGTGGTTGTTACCTTTTGTCCATTTATTCCTTATGATTGCGAGGACGCAATTTCTTTAAGGAGGGGTGTCTGTAACAACCCGGTATTTCGCATCGATTTATAATCGACATAAAACGATTAATATTGTCACAAATTTCCATTTGAAGTTTTTAAATTTGAATTAAAATTCTTTTATAAATTGTTATAAAAGTTTGACGGGCTTTGAAAATAATAGTGGTCCATTTCTTTATTGGGCTTTAAAAATCATTCGGCCCATTTGTTTGATGCCGTGATTAAAATTAATCCCGCCCCCCTTTATTATTTTCAAGCCCTAGGTTAAGAATCGAACGAAAGAAGATTAATGGCGGCATCATCTCGTTGTTCGCTCGTCTTCCCTCGGTTGCTCTAGCGTCGCGCGTCTCTGTGATGCTCGACTGCTTCAATTCGTCGACAAGGTGAGTAACACTCACATCTATTTCATTCTTCAGTCGTTCGACTTTCTCGTCTCGATACCGTTGATTTTTGACTCGGTATTAAGATCTGACTTAGTTTAATTTCGTGTTTTCGGTAGTTTGATTATCACGACACTGTTTAATTTTTGGTGTGTTGTAAAGTAAAACTTGGGGAATTTTGATTTGTTGAGATTTTTGGTGTAAGCAGAGTAATTTCTGATCTCTCAACAAAATTTGCCATCAACAATAAATGGTTGTCAGACAATCCTACTTGTTGAACCTGCTTTCGACACAATTATTTCTTTCCTTTTCTTATTCTTCTTCCTCTCTCTTTCATGCTTCCTTGGGAATTTCCACCAGCTGCCTCGCAGTTATAGTTATTCAATGGCTGCACTTGGTACCTGCTATTCAGCAGGTTTCCAAACTACCACACCATTGACGTGGGCCAGAAAGTATTTTCAGGAAAGTATAAGGCCTTGTTTGGTTTGCGGTTTTCAGTTTTGGATTTTTGTAACAACCGCAATGCATTCAGTTAATTATTTCTGAAAGTTTTGAAAACTCGATTTGTGAAAATATTTTAGATGTTTCATTGTCGACTGATGCCTTTACTCTATGCATTCATGTCTCAGTGATGAATCAAGTGTTCATGTGTATATTTGAGAGTGTTGATTTATAAGATCTGGTTTAATTTGATCCTGTTCATGCGAGCATGTTGTTTCGTTCTGAAATTTTGAAGCTTGTTTTGGTTTTGACCTTTATGGGCTTGGTGCATTGGGTAATTGCTAAGTTCGTCCATTTAATCGCCATACATATGTATATGTACAGATGTGTATGTGCGTATTTATGTTTATTGTGATTCCTATTTCATTGTGCCTTGTTGGCTTCGGCTTGTGATGTTGGTTTATGTGATGACTTTGGCTTCGTTTTATTTATCTGGACTTGAAGTGTACTTGATTCAATTGAGTCGGGTACTTGTTGAGCATTGTTTCTTTGGGTCTTGTCTCTGGCCAATCTTTGGTCTCTGACCTGTGCACGACTTTGATTTTTACATGTGCATATCATCTTGTAGGCTCGCATGAACTTGCTATACAATTGTTGTCACTGTTATTTTGTTGTATTTTGATGCTAGTTTGTTCCTGCTGATTCAGTTTGCACTTTTCATTGGTGATGATTCATTTGCTGATGGACTTCGTGTACCTATGTACTCCACTGATCCATTTTGTTGCACATTACTCCTGTTTATTCGAGACTATATATATGTGCATACATACATATGTATGTGTGTATGCATATATTCTGGAATATATGCTAAGTCTCTAATGTTGATACCCTCTCTGGTTTCATTGTAGACTTTTGTTTTTTTTGATCATGGCAGTCTGGATCTTTTTGTTGCATGCACTTTGTATAGTTTGCATTCTTGTATATGCATGTCTTTAGTTGTTCACTGATGCAATACATGTTGTTGTCAGTTGTCTTTGATGGATATTGATTGCCCTTGCACTCCTATGTGCACTGTTCTAGCTTGTAGTGTAACATTGCCAATTCATGGTAACATTTACACTGCTGGTATATAAGTATTCATGTTCTTTTGGCACCACTGCACTGTTTTGGTTTCACTGATGCATGATTATATGCATTTCTTTGAATTGTTAACCTTTGGGTTGTAATTTATGATTCATTTTGTTTGTAGTAGTGTTGAGTCACGAAAGTCGTGACTTGACCTCTGTAGTTTCGATTGCTGTTAATAATTGGAGTTGTGATGGTGTGTTGTGGCGAGGCAGTGCACGCGTGCGTGTACTGCAGCCACACCGTATTAATTTTATTGGTATTTCATTGATTTTGGTTCGTTGATCTTTTGTGTACATCATCACTATAGTGGCAAGGCAGTGCACGCAAGCGTGAACTGCAGCCACACGGTATTGAGTTTTTGGGCACGACATCACTATAGTGGCAAGGCAGTGCACGCAAGCGTGAACTGCAGCCACACGGTTTGGCGTGTATGATATTCTATTTTGTTTCGACTTATGGATCTTTTTGCGTATTCCATATTCCGTAGTGGCGAGGCAGTGCACGCGTGCGTGAACTGCAGCCCTACTTGAATTAATATTTTAATCGATATTTCAATGGTTTGAACTGTTTTGTTTATTCAATTCAATATTCTGAATTGCATTCTGATTTGGTTTAATTACTGTTGTATGTTCATTATTTCATTATTATTGCTTCTGTGCACTAATAACTGAGTTTGAATTAGACTGACCAGAGTATTATTTTCTTTTGAATCTAATACTCGGGTCAGACCGAGTATTTCAGGTTGTAGATATTCTGCTTTGGGTTGCTGCTAGAGCTATGAAGTTCTTTCATATCATTTGTAGTAGCCTGTATTATTGTATAGGAAGATATGTATTCATGTATATTATGTACGTTAATGTACTTGTATATGTAACTTCCTGAATCGACTGTTGTAGTTGTATCACATGTACCGTGTCAAATGTATTGTAACTGACATCGGTTATTATATATATGAGATTTTTTGTTTTATCTGTGTTCCGCATTTATATTTATCTGTGTTATTAGTTTATATTTTGTCCTAGACTATTATAGCCACTGTGTAGTAGCTTTGAGTCTGCATCGGCATGTTGGATTCTCTCCTGAAATTAAAAGCATGTTTTTACTATCTGACATATCGGTGCTCGCACAAAGCAATTACACGGATGGTCGCTCCTCAACAGCCTTATTCTCCGTGCTAGTTGACAGCACTACACCGTAATGTTCTTGGCTAGCGTGGGCATAGAGGTGGGGCGTCACAAATTTCATTTCCAAAACCATAGTACTTTCAAAGTTATAACAACTCCGAACCCAAACACTTTGAAACCATAATACTTGAAATCATAACAATTTAGAAATATTATCCTCTGAAAATCATAATACTTAGAAAATCATAACACCTTTAAAATAATATTCATTTAAACCATTTAAATTTAATGTCAAAATAATATTCATTTCAAAGTTGTACCATTTCTAAGTTCATTCATTCAATTATAAAATTTCCAAAACATTGTAAATTCAGAAACAGTAGCATTCATAAAGTGCCACAGTAGACAAAATTAGTACTTCAAAAACAGTTCAGTTTCAGCAACAGCAGCACTTACAAGGTGCTACAGTAGCTTATTTATTATTTCTGAATATAGTTATATTTAGAATTGATAGCATTTAGCGAATGTTATCTTAAAACCACAGCATTTTGAAAATGCTACTAATAAAATTCCGTATTTTATTATAACTTTTCAAAAACATTAAAAATTCAATTTTTAACCATTTTAACTTTAAAAAATCATATTTTCCGCTTTAGAAAATATTCATTTGGATATCATTTATCTTATGATTAAATAAAATAAGATTTATAACTAAATTATCCAAATTAACTATAATTCATTTATAAGTCAAAATTACACTATTTTACTTAACCTTTATTTTTAACAAATAACTTTACACTTTATTTCAAAATACCAATCTCATAAATAAAATATTTCTGTCATTAAATTAACTTAAACTTTCATTTGAAAACTAAATTACCAATTATCAAGTTAAGTCATCTTTAAGTTACATTTTTCCATTTAAATCATAATCATTTGTTTTACAAAAACATAACCATAAATAAAATATTTTATCATAGCAAATATAACAATCAAATTTCTTTACAAATACATTCATTTAGACATCAATTAAACTACGATTCCAAGTTAAATAAACTTTATTACAAAATGTCCCACTAAAATGTATTTCTTTTATTTATTCAAAAATACATTATTTATTATACAAACATATTCATTTCAGGAAATAATCCTTTATTAAAATTTCTATGTTAGATTTAAGGTTCCATAATAAATAAAATTTAATTATTAAGTTATTCATATAAAACTCTTTAAATTCCCTTTTTAAAACCAAAAATTGACTTATACAATTTTAACTTATAGAAAACCAATATCTTCTTATATTTTAAATCATTAAATCAAAACTTTAAGCTCAAACTTCATATATTGAAAAATTCAAAATACTTAATAATTTTTAGGAAAATATTATTTTAGATATAACCATGGGCCTATATAGTATTTTCTAGTCTAGGTCAAGTGATACGGATATGTATCATTTCAATCCGTAATTTAAAAGACAAATCCGGGTTCTATCATTTCAAACCTGCAATCCCAAGTCAATCAAATACAATAAAAATCATTCAAGCCTATCATTTCAGCTCATAACGATTTTCCTTATTCTAATGTCCGCTCAGGTATGTATCATTTCAACCCACAGTGAAAAGGGAACATGCATTGTGAGATACAGAGAATAAATAAACAGTATAACATAACATATGTATCGGGTGATGTAACAAATATATAAGCAGAATTTAACATCATATAATCATATCACATGCATATACGAATATAACATAACAATTTCTAGAATTCACATGTCATTATTTCACAATTATATAAGTATGAATGTCGAGAGTGATAAACTCACCTTCTAAAGCTAGAAAAGATAGACAATGAAATTGAGTTACAAATTCAAGCATGAATTTCAAAGCAAAGCACGATGGACATGAGTTTGGACGGACAAAGCTGATAAATATGAATTGATGAGTATGAATCAAATCAACTTGATAGAAATAGAAATTATATATAATTATTATTTCAAAGAAATCAATATTTAATTTAAAATAATTATTAAATAACATATATATATATAACTAAAATCATTGTTTTAATTAAGCACGTAGAATAAAACAAACATATCTATACATATAATGCTTATAATTATATAACCAGCCAAATGATAACATATATATATATATATAAACTATATATGTATCAACTGACCCATCCTGATTTGAAATATTATAACATGCTTACGAATCAATATTTAAATTGACAATATGTATATACTATATCTCTAACTAACGTAAATCTATATATGTATGGACCGTCATATCCTAACTTAAATAATTTTGACATACATACTAGATATTTATATATATGTTACATATGTAGATTTGACATACACAACATCATATGAAGACTCATGGGTAAACTACTACTATAGTACTATACATATTAATATAAATGCATAGAAAAAAATCAATAAGTAAAATTAAATGTATGCTAAATCCGACCTTATATATATACATGCAAACTAACCCATTATTTGGTAAACATTAAAACTTTGTAATATATATAACTATTTTATATATCTGTAGGTACATAAAATAAAATTTAAATAAACAAATATGTATACCAATAGATACCCTTAAACCAAAATGTACAGACCCATATATATCCTTATATACTGTAACTCAATATAAATCATCAAATCAGAGAAATAACTTAACATGCTATATATATATACACACTAACCATCAAATTAAATATTTATAAGCATATTTTAAAATCAATATTAAAATTGATATTCCTTATTATTATTAAGACCGATATCAAAATTCCTCTATTTGCTGAAATATGACAGACTACACTAGACATTAATTGCATGAATGAAATCAATATATATAGTATATATATATAATAATAATAAAGTAAATGTGTCTATACTACTATAAAACATGTACCATACTGTAAACATATATAAAAATAAAAAAAATAAAAAAATAAAATGGCAGTGCACTAATCAAAAATAGGCTAGCACAAAAATGTAGAAAGCAACTTTATAGTTTATTTTTATTTTTTTAAACAGCATACCTTATGACATCTAACATATATACCGCCAATAAATTTTTGAACCAGTACATAAGCAACAAAGGAGAAAGAAGAGCTAGGGATGGTGATGGGTGTATGTGGCTGCTAAGCGAAGGAGGATGTAGCTAGATTTCCACGTCGTGGAGGGGAGGAGAAGGGAAGAGGAGAGGTGATGCTGACGAGATGGCTCGGATTAGGTTCGGCCAAGAAGTGAAGAGCTACACGAGCAAGGCAAGTCGGGGCCGCTCTCGGTCGAGAAAGCTTGATGGAGACGAGATGGAGTATGGTGGTCAGGGCATGCAGTTTAAGGTGGCTCTCGGCCTGGACGAGGCGGAAGGAGATGGTAGTGGCCGAGTTATTTGTTGCGTGGTGATGGCCCATTGGTTCATCTGCTGCATGTGGAGTGGGTTGATAGGTTTAGGTTGAGAGTAGGAGGAAAAGAAGATGCAACAGGTGGGAAGATGAAGAAGGCAATGCACTGGAAGAATTTGGTTACAGTAAAAATGCTTCCGTATTTTAATATATATTATACATCTACCTCTGAGAGGAAATGAACAGATCGACAGTTGCAATAGCGGAAATAATATAAATGGTTACATAATATCAGGTTTAATAATTTATTTATTTATTTATAGCCATTTGAGAATTGGATAGACCCAGAACTGGCACATAGATAAGGAAGAGGGAAACGCAAGCATTGGTCTCTGGAAATAAAAAGGCTATTTTAATTTCGAAAGTTAGATATTCGACGGGACAAGAATTAAAAAGGTATTTTTTAACGGATACCGATACGAAATCGTTTTCCGATTTTCCGACGCATATCAGTCACTGAAACAAAGATACGAACATACTGTGGAGATCAACATGACAAGACAATTAAAACGGTATACAAATATCAGTGATAGGATCATCCAATCAAAATCAATATCGGTACCCAAAAATGCTGCCAATCTGTCATAAATAAGGTGAACGGAGCAATAGAAGTCCAAATTTAAAGAAACAAATATGACGACCCACCCAGAAGACGATTTACAAATTTTCTATAGAAAAACATTCAGATTTGGAAATTATTTAATTATCATCATTTTTTTTACTGATTTGAATTTAAATAAAATTATACAAGAAAATAAAATTCCACGTTATCAGATGAAAAATTATCATTTTCTATGTTTAAATAGACGCATTCCAAATATAAATTTTTATTTCAAAATTTTATTATCTAAAATTTCATAGAAATTCAATTAATTAAATTAATAAACCACTAAAATTTATGGGTCGTTACACTCTCCCATACTCAAAACTTTTCGTCCTCGAAAAGGAAGGAGGTAGGAGAATAGAAACAACCAGAAAAGAAAATAGATTGGAACAAAATAAAACAAATAATTTTAACCATATAGATTTCAATTTAATTAATTAGTATTTAACAATTTGGTTAAATCCATTTATATTAAATTAATAAATAATCATTCAATTTAAATTTGTCACTTCAAACTGTTAATTCTAATCATATAACTTTCAGTTTGAATCAATTAATATTCAATAATTGATTTTTGATTCAAGGTATTTCATTAAGTTGATTCAATTGTGTTTTTATTAATTCCTTCAAAGAAAAATGTTATTTAATTTATCTCATTTATCCATTACCTTATTATTCGATTATCCTCTATTAATAATTTTCTAAAATCATAAATTTGAATAGTCATTTATTATAATCATATTTTATTCAACATATTTAATTCTTCTTTATTCTAAATTATTATTAAATTTATTCCACTTGATATATCTTATCACATATATTAAGTATATTTACAGTTATTATAAATACTCATGTTTATTTGTAAATTCCTTTGACATCATTCTATATTGTATATTATTCAATTACATAGTTAACTTCTAGATGACTTAGGTAAGTTATATTGAAATGTAATTGAGTATTATACAAGTAAAAATTTTCAAACTCAATTATTTCAAATTTAAACAATTTAGAGATAAATAAATATATATATATATATATACAGTATATATCAAATCAATTTATAAACATATCCTTTTATATATACATCAAATCATACTCAAGAAATTCAATTCAACTTTATTTCAAAACAAAAGTGTAGCAAAGCTACTGATGGCCTCTCCACTTTGAAACTCGAAAATGAATATCGATGATGCGGCCGCCATCACCGAAATTATTTTCCAACAACAAAGAGAAGAGTACTGATTTAAACATTTTAATTTTCTTTGAAAACCATTTTTTTCGAAAATACTTTAAATATTATACATTTTAAAACTTTAAAACCAGAGTTTGAAATCATCGAAAATTTTAAATTCTCAATTCCTGATTTTAGGTTCATTTCTATTCCAAATAAATCTATAAACCATGTTTATAAATTCATTTAGAACAAGATAATCAAATATTATCATTCAAACAACCATTTTAGTTAACTATTAAATTCCAAAAAAAAAATTACTTATATATTTATAGTATAATCATACAAATTTATTTCGTTTATCAAACTTGAAAATAATATTGTGTCAGTTTGCTCTGTTCAAGTGTTTTGGAATTCCCATCGATAGTGTTGATCAGACGAATCGATCGAAAACCCAGATCATCATCAACAAATCAAACAACACAATATATAAAACACTTTTATATTAATTTACAAATACACTTCCTCGCTCGACGATACAAGAATGGATTTAAAAGCAAGGAATAGGGATTCGAATTGGAGAAACTCTAATCAATAAAAGTTCTGATTAGAAGATAGACATGAAAGGGAGATAAGATAGTTGAATTTCAAGTAGGAAGATGGATAGACTTATATAAATCGTGGGCAACCTTAACCGGGTCGGTCGTGACTTCAAGAATAAGATCGATACAGTATTCTAATGTAAATCTACATTCGATCTCAAAGGGTAGAATTCAGGCATAGCAAGAGATAGCAGCATCGTAAAGCGAGGATACAGAAATCTTCGGTAAATCAATGCTAATTGTAAAGGAGTTTCACCCCTTTACAAATCATTTGAGGATTGGGGAGACCGCCAACTCATTAAAAGGTCATTGGAAGTGGAGTTGTGGGATACTTCAAAATCAAAAGAAGATAAATAGGAAGAGACATGAATGGATTTTGGAACCGCAGGGAAGTTCCAAAATTCAAAGGAAACGGGTTAAAGAGAAAGAGATTCAAGCTCAAACGAAAGTGATTCGATAAATAAATTTGCCATATATGCCAAATTTTGCCTAGAGCCAATGCTCTGATACCAAATGTAACGACCCGATATTTTCAACCATTCACATTTGCACATGTCGGACTTGAAATGCTCAAAATACCGAATTGTAAATATAAATTTGGAAAATCTCAAAATATACGACAAATAATTAAATCACAGAATCACAGACACAGTGTAATATAAAAATGCAGCGGAAGTAAAGAGATAGTAGTTCATGAAGCTACTATATAAATACATCAGAGTTAAACAAGATACAATAGAAGTCTCAATATGATCATCAAGTACAAAGCTGAATACATCCCTAGAATCAACTGAATTATTGAAAGCGAAACAAATAGCTGGATCTTCAAGCCAAGCTCCAACTCCGAAGGTGAGTCTCAAATGGTGTATCACTCAGTCTGACCCGAGCGTAAAGCAAAACACAAAACACTCGAGTCAGGATGTACAGACTTATACAATGTAAACCAACTCAAGTGAACTGTAATAGAAAGGTACAAGTAACTTAAAGGATGCTTAGGTCCGCCCGTTCTCTAAGGATCCGTTAAACTATTTGCTATGTAGTAATAATTCGCTATTATAATAAAATCTATAGTAAAATAAACTTACTTTTAAATAGCGCTAAGGAGTGACAGAATATTCCCCTTAACACGTAATAGTGCCATTAGTTTATACAGCAACTGTGTACCCCCTGATTGGGAGGCTACGAGAAGGTACTGCATAGGTACGACACAAATCGAACTCGTACAAGGCTAGCTACGCTAAGTGACACGGCACAACTAGGCAATGCCAGGGTAGATATACCAATTACTATCTGGACTAGTGGTGACGCGTATTTCATGCAGCTACCGCCCACCTCGAGCCACATCCCCAAAATCAAAGGGCCTCAATCAATCACAAAGTAATGGAACGGTATAGAAGGAATGCGTCCGATAAGAGGAGCTGCCTCACTTTCCCGAAATCTGTGACGCCCCACCTCTACACCCACGCTAGCTAAGAACACTACGGAGTAATGCTGTCGACTAGCACGGAGAATAAGGCTGTTGAGGAGCGACCATCTGTATAATTGCTTTGTGAGAGTACCGATATGCCGGATAAAAATATAACTTTTCATCTCAAGAGGAAATCCGACATACCGACACAAACTCAAAGCTACTACACAGTGGCTATAAAGGTCTTCGAAAACAAATATAGAAATAAACATAATACAAATCAGTCACAGATAATTCATATCACAAAGGCAGAAATAGATATGAATATAACACATGAAAGTGTACATCAGAGTAGTGGTCAAACAAGATCCACGATATCAAAAAGAATAGATACAAGTGCTAGACAAAAGAATAAGTATACATCATAGAGTCTATATCTCAATAGTATACAACAAAAACTACTAAAACTAAAGTAGTTAGCCAAAGGATCAGATGGAGGTCCGATAATGAGTCAAGCAGAAGCACCTGTGAAATCTCAGTCTGACCCGAGTATTATTTAAGAAGAACATAATAAACGGATCAGTCTAGCTATAATTATCAGATAAAATGAGATATAAGAAGAGATATAATAAAAAGACGTATGATAACCAAAAATGTCATACTTCAACAAGTATACATTAGAAAATCACGAAAGTCATACAAAATCTCAAGAATCTCATAGCATAAAAAAGAATGTCATATTCTTCATTTAATTCACCAAGCCACAATAAATGACATACATATCAATGCCAACTGAGAAAGGTGGTGAAACATAAATTCCAAAAATCATCAATTAAAAATCCAGAAATCACAATAAAAGGTTGGCCAAGACATTGATGTAGTGCAAACGGTACATCCAATGAATCCAAAAAGCCAAGACATTGATGTAGTACAAACGGTACATCCAATGAATCCAAAAGCAAAGACATTGATGTAGTACAAACGGTACATCCAATGAATCGAAAAGCAAAGACATTGATGTAGTACAAACGGTACATCCAATGAATCAAATAGCAAAGACATTGATGTAGTACAAACGGTACATCCAATGAATCAAATAGCAAAGACATTGATGTAGTACAAATGGTACATCCAATGAATCAAATAGCAAAGACATTGATGTAGTACAAACGGTACATCCAATGAATCCAAAAGCAAAGACATTGATGTAGTACAAACGGTACATCCAATGAATCAAATAGCAAAGACATTGATATAGTACAAACGGTACATGCAATGAATCCAAAAGCAAAGACATTGATGTAGTACAAACGGTACATCCAATGAATCAAAAAGACATCGCACATTGCTAGTCTAAATCACATGAATGATCTTCATTGAACATCAAGAAGTGTCAATCACACTAAGCTAGTAAATATATGAGTTTGGCTTCATGTCCCATAACCACTTGCTTAACTTAAATATTTACGAACAAACTGTAGATCTTCACTAGAAAATTGTCACAAGAGATTCAATCGAACAAGTCCAAGAATAAACCGACGAAGTAAACGCAAACGTTTCATACCACTCGTTTTACTAAATCGTTTAATTAGATTTCTCATACGAGTGAGGTAAAAGTTTGTATATACTAATAGATTGAAAAACGGTTTTATAAACGAGTTTGGTATTGAAAATAGAGTTGAAATCGTTTTGAGGAAAGAGTTTTGATATTTACTACTAGTATAGAAAACCTTTATATTTTAAAGTGACAAATCATAGAATTGATTGTAGAAACAATCAATCATAAAAATTCACATTCGAAGACGTGAATAAAATCCAAAGAAATTGATACCAAATCCATCCAAATGGATATTTCCAAAAATCCATAAAAAGAAGTCATCAAGGTCGATAATAAGTGATAACAACTAACCGGATCAACAAAAATCGATAAACCTTGGAAATTTACTCAAAAATAGCCAAAATAGGCAAATTAAACAGTTCCAGACGTCGGGTAGGTGTTCCCAGACGTCTGGCCCTAGGTTCTGGAAGTATATATGTTTTCTCCCTTCTATTTTTAATTCCTGGGCCATTTCAGATGTCTGAAATTTTCAACCAGACGTCTGAATTTGATTTCAGACGTCTGGATTTTGTTTCAGACGTCTGGATTTAGGCTCTGCCTTTTCCAGACCCCTTTCCAGACGTCTAGATTATTCAACCAGAAGTCTGAAATTAATTTCAGACGTCTGAAATCTTCTGCTAGGCAAAAAAAAACAGCCTAGACCAAAAATGGCAAATCCAAACCGAAATACGATCGAACGAGCGATGGATGCTAAGGATTTATGCCAATCGACAACCCAGCACTATAGGCTCTTTGATGCATCACCAAAAACATATTCAAACATCAAAGATTGGATTTTTAAAGATTTAACTACAAAACACAAAAAATTGAAATATTCACCAAATCAATCCAAACCAAAAGCAAATGAACATAAATAAGTGTTAGGAATTCATACCTAACAATCAAAGATAGATATAGACATAGATGTGAGATAAAAATCTCACCTTTGAACCCAAATCAATGAAGGAGAAGCTTTAAGACAAGGGAAGATCAACCACACTTCAATCTCAACACTAGAAGCTTGAATCTAAGCTCAAAAGAAGAACATTCCCTAAGTTAGGTTTAGGAAATTTCTGAAATCAAAGAGAGAATGAGTTGGAGAAGATGAAGAGAAGGCTTACCAATGGGTTCTCTTGAATTTGGAGCTAGAAATTGATTTGCAAATGGAAACTAGGGTTTTGGATTTCTATTTCCCATTCTTTTCCACCATTAATCTCTTTAGAACTGAAAGTAGAGGAAGAGGGAGTGAATGAAGAGGGGGTTTCAGTTTGGGGTATTAAGTTAGAACATTGGGCTGAACCCAACCTAAACCCAAAGCCCTAAGTGAAAAGCAGCAAAATTCTACTATCTCCAAACATATCGAAGTTTATACTCAAAAAGGTCGCAAACGTCATTTTGAACTCAATGGGGGTGGTCTCGAGTCCTAATTCGACTGTTTGCAAAAAGTAGCTTTTCGGACCAAAATCCGACGAACGATGAAATATTTAAATATAAAATCGATAAATATGCGGGTTGTTACTGTAACAGCCCTAGTTTGTAGCTATTTATTTTATTTAATTATTTAATTTTGAAATATATTTTATATAAATTGTGTTTACCAAATATAGTTAAATTATTTAATTTGGAGATATATTTATAAAATTATGTATGTCAATAAAATTTTATAATAACTGTGAAAATTTAAGCTATGTTTGAACTGTTAAATTTCGCGTTCAAAAGACACGTCAATTATAGGTTATAAGCAACATAGTAAAACGCGTGTTTTTAAAATGTTATTTTACAGAAATTTTTGATGTTTTGGACTGTGTCTGTTTAGCGTAGTGTAAAAATAATATTTTCAAACATTTTTGAGGAAAAATACCAGTCGATGACTTTATAACGGACTTTGCTTAGCAGACCATTTGATGATAAAATAGATTTTAAATTGATTGTGTACGTTTCTTTTCTTAAAACTTTACTTGGTGTACTTGACCGTTCAAATTTATTTCAATCAAGAGCTAAGATTTATTCTTGACAAACATATCACTAGCCTATTCATTTTCAACCTTTGAGCACGCATGCAATAATCACCCAGCTCACATTTATCTCTGATTGCTTTAAACCTCTACAGCTACTTCTTCTCCTTTCCCTTTGATCTCGCCTAGGATCTAGACCTTTATCCATTTCTGTTTTTCCTTGCATTTATTATGCTATTTACTTCTTTTGATAACTGATTTTGAAAATCAACATGAAGTAACGTTCCAACTTTATAACTGGACATTCTTTTATCACGCTTGCCATTTTGTTTCTCTGCTAAATCAAGACCTTAAATCACGTATTCGTATTCACAAATTTATGACAAGAAAAAAAAACTGATACGTTATTTCCTTTTACCTCTCCTTCAAATTCGCACTGCCTATAAATCTTTGCTCCTCTGCATCATTTTGCTCTGCATCTTATTCCAATTCTTTGCTCAAGCCATCAGGTAAATTTTATTTCATCTCTTCTTATAAGTTTCCTCTGTCTTTTGCTTTGCTCGGCCATTTTTTTTCCCACCGTGTTGCCTGTAATATAGGGTGGTAGTTGAGTATGTAGGGATCTGGGTTTATAGAGTTTTCTTTTATTCTAGTATACATAATGAGTCAGAGGAACTAACTGTATAGAGCTGAGAGGTTACTTGGAAAAAAATTTCTATACATATGAAAACCAAGATTCTATCAAACATCTCATTTATCTGAGTTTCTTTTGATTGAAAAAATCAGGGGTTCGACCAGGGGTTTAATAAGGAATTTGAGCATTTTTCTCCTTTCAGACAAGTTGTGTATAAGTAAAGCTGAAGAAAAAAATAGGACTATAATCTATGTCTTAATAGGTGGCCCAACTGTATATATGTGCATAGATAAATAGTATAGGACTTAGGCTAAAAATTTAAAGAGATTAAGTGTAAAGAAGTAATGCAAAAATATTAAGTAAAACATGTTACATATTGTAAGTGAATTCGCAGACAGTGTTACAGAGGATTTCATACAAACTTAAAATATCAGGGGAATAAATGGGTGTGCATAAGTCTTTGGTTTTGCATAAATCTCATAGAGTTAGTCTGGATACCTTTTGACACATGAGTTGCCTGCCTAAATAAGAGTGGTACTAGAAGATATGCCACACCTTTTATATAACAGCTAGCTGATGGGATGGCAGGCCTGAAATTGAAGAAGTGGTCGAGCTCAAGTGGTTTTACACGTGGGAGTAGTAACTGTCTGTATTTAAGATGATCTGGTGCAAATGGAAACTGGTAAGCATATATTGAAAGGATTTAAGGGTAAAGACTTGAAGAAATATAAAAAAAATAAATAAATGAATGATGAAAGCTGGCAGTAGAAAATGATATTCTAGTAGTTGGAACCTATTAGGCAACAAAATTTTGATAGAAAACTGAGCTGAACAAATACCCCATTCCTGACATAAATTATATAGTGAAGTCTCGAATGTGTTTAATGCTAGAGATAGGATGGGAACTAGTAAGTTAGTTTTCAGATCAGCATTCACATAATAGGAATAAGTCTGCATATATACAAGACTTGCATTAGGCTGTACATGTTGTTATCAAAGTGTGCATGTTCGAACTGATATGAGTAAGGTGCATGACTGATACTAGAATTAGTTAGGTGGGGTGATAGTTCAAGTCTGGAAAGTTTGTATTGAGATGAAAATTTTAGTTGAGTTTGGACCATGTTGAGTAGAACTGATTTGGGTAGATAGGGTGTAGTGTAGTGATTGTAGGGATGCACGAATCACCAACATTCTGTGCATGTTAATTGATCTGAGTTGAGGAGTATGGCAGTGGCAGAGAAGTGGTAAATATATTGCATGTACATGTCTGTTCGAAGCTAAAGGAAAAAAAAAAGCAGGATGTCACTCACGTGTATCTTGGATGAAGTTTTGGGGTCCAGAAAACCTTTTACAGCGTTGCAAAGAAGCTTGAAACCATGACCAGCATTTACAATAAACATTGATTTAAAATCTGAATAGATAAAGGAGGTGTAAGATAATAGGAAAGAGAACATTGTTCAAACTAACATAACTTCAGTGCCTGGGTTGGAAGAAGTAGAGGAGATGGAGCTATTTGGAGTGTGCATCTGTGCACGTTGTGCACGGCAAGAGCATGGATAAAGCATGCAGTGGGAGTAGTGGGTTCAAGTGCAGTGGTGGTGGATAGAGTAGTCCCCGAATGATGAGCAGAAGGTGGGAAGTTGCACGAAGAAGTTGCAAAAAGCTGACTCGAAGCCTTTATGGTTGTCTCGAAGATTTTACCAATTTTCCTGAAGCAATTCCCTGGTCGACTCGAAGAAAAGGCTGGAGTGTCTCGAAGCACTGTTGAGGTTGGCTCGGGTAGAAAAATAGGCTTGGGTCTTTTAGCATGTTTCAGTTTTAAAAGACTGGAAGATGCATGAACTAAGGGGAAAAAGAAAAAGTGGGTAAAGGAAATAGGAGCTGAAACCATGTAATTTGAATCCGAGTAAAATAGATATTTGCATGGTGCACGTGCATATGTACATGTCACGGCATATAATAGGAAACCCCACCATTTTTCCTTAGTTCGTCCTTAGGAAATTTTGTCGTAGATTTTAGCAATTGCACGGTTCACGTTTGGGTATACTTTGGTCACTTTACACGGTGGAGTGGTCGAGCAAGACAACCAAATTTTCATTCTATTTTTCTTTGACCGCAAAATCTAAAGTCGCGTATCTTATATTTGAAACTTTGTTCTAGATCTGAATCTAAGCGTCATCCGAGAATTTTGATCGTTACCCTCTGTCGTTCTTCACCGGTGAATTGTCGTTGTTAAATTCAAATTTTCTGCAACATCCAAGTGAGTATTTCTCACCAGACATATGTACATATATTCTGTAAATTATGGCAAGTGTATATGTAAAATTCTATTTAAATATTATCTGTCTGTAGTATGATGTAGAATAATGAACCCCTTTTTAATTGACATCACATCACTTATTTATCTGTTGTATTATTTCTGCAGTTATATTATATTATTGTTTATTTACTGCTTAAATCACCACTGCAAGTTCCCTGTTAAATTTAGATTGTTATGGGCTGAAATGATAGGCCTAAATGATTATTATTGTTCAATCATTCTGTTAACTGCTTAACTGTTAACTTGGGATTGCGGGTTTGAAATGATAGAACCCGGGGTTTGTAAATTACGGATTGAAATGATATAAATCCGTATCACTTGACCTAGGCTAGAAAACTATATACAGGCCCGTGGTCCTTATAATATTTTCTGAAATATTTAAAATTATTTTGGAAGTTAAATATTTGATTTAATATCTTTAAAGGATTTTATATTGATTTTGAATGAGTTATAAATGTTAATAAATAAATAAATAAATATTTGAATAAAATTTTGGAATATAACTTATTTTGGAAATTCTGGATTTTTGAAAGGATAAGATTTCAGTTAAGAAATATATATATAAGTTATATTTGGAAATATTTATTAAGTTAAACAATCTACTAAAGCATTTAAATGCTGTCTTTTGAAATTGGACTAGTTTTACCCGTAACTTTAGGTAGCATTTCCTAAGTGCTATAGAATCTGGAATTTGATTGTTTTGAAATTTAAGGAATTTGATAAATTATATTTATGTTTAAGTTTTGGAGACCTTTAAGATATGAGATTTATAACTGGATTTTTCTTAATAAATTTAAGATGAACATTCTAGTGTTAAGTAAATTTTGAAATTATTTAATGGCATAATTTTGGAGTTTTATCTATGGAATTTATGGGAATATTCAAGACGAAATAATAAACACTAATTTGTTGAAAGAAAAAATATCCAACCTTAGTTTTGAATATTAATACTCCAATTGGATATATATATAGGAATTGAAATGGTCTTGGGAACATGAAGTGATATTTAAATTATGGTTTAAAATAAAGAAATATATTTGTAAAGCTATGTAAATTATCTTCTTTACAAAGTAACCATAAAGTTAAACCATTTATTCTATATACCGTTGAATGTCCAAACCATTGTGTTTGGGAGTTATGGTTTTAAAGTAAAATTTCCAAAATATTATGTTTTGAAGATATAATTTAAATATTTGGTTTCCAGATATTATAAATTTTAAGCAGTATGGTTTTTGGAAAAGAATTATACTTGAATATAACGGTATCATATTGTTCTGGGTTTTGAATGATATCGTGTTTATAGTTTGAAATAGAAATGTTTATTTTGGTTTTAAAGTATAAACTGTTTTAAAAGACCACGGTGTTATAATAACGATGGGTTGGCAAAGAGACCGGGATCGGATATGGACATACTCTCTGTCGATACCGAAAACCACTTTGACTAACCGTGTACGCGGTGGAGATTCCAGAATGAAGTAGGTTGGTGGCGACGTTTCCTGTAAGGTAAATACGTGGACCCGACTCCCGTGAGTTGGCATAAGGTGGCTAAAACAGGAGCGATCGACGGGTTAATGAGGTCATTCCTCTGATCGGACACTCCTCTTCGATATTATACTATGACTTTGGATTGATTCAGTGGCCACTTCTATTTTGATTTGGGGAGTTGTTTCGAGGTGGGCGGTTGCTGCGGCTTCGCGTTACCATCGGCCCGGATGCGTAATTGGTATATCTACCCTGGCATTGCCTAGTTGTGCCGTGTCACCTACCATACCGCGCCTTGTACGAGTTTAGATTTCTCCCGTAGCCCGTGTGGTATCCTCTAGTTGCTTCCCGATCAGGAGGAGCTATGATATTGGATGGACTACTGGGACTATTACGTGTTAAGGTGGAAAATGTAAAGCCTTAACGCTACTTAAAAGTAAGTTTATTTTATAAATAGACACTAGTATAATAGCGCAATATACTACATAGTAAATAGTTTGACGGATCCTTAGAGGATGGGCGGTCCCAAGCATCCTTTAAGTTACTTGCTCTATATTACAGTACACTTGAATTAGCTTACATTATATAAGTATGTATGTCCTGACTCGAGTGTTATGTTTTATTTTTACGCTCGGGTCAGCCTGAGTTGCAGTTTCAGTTTCTCTCCGGAGTTATGTCATCCCGTAGATCATTCATACTGCCGGAAGCCTTTCAGTCTTTATCTTATTTGCAATCAATCAAATTGGAAGACTCTGTTTCTATTTATGTCTACAGCTGTATTGCAGATTCTAAACTATGTAAATTCTATTTGGTTAAAGTTTTATAGTGGCTTCATGAACCACTGTATATTTTATTTCCGCTGTGAGTTCTGATATATGTATGTGATTCTGTGATTTATTTACTACATATTCTGAGTTTTGCCAAATTTATTTTACAACGCAGTATTTTGAACAATTCAAGTCCGACATGTGCGGATGCGAAGGGTTGAAAATACTGGGTCGTTACATTTGGTATCAGAGCTTTGGTTCTAGGCAAAACTTAGAATGTATGGTAAATTTGATTTACAGAATCACGTTCATTCGAGATTGAACCACTCTCTTTTCGAATTTTGGAACATTCCCTACGGTTCCAAAGCTCATTCGTATCCCTCACTTTTTCATCTGCTTTAGATTCTGGAGTATCTCATAACTCCACTTCGGATGATCTTTATTGTAAATTGGCGGTCTCGCCATTATTCTAATAAAGGGGTGAAACTCCTTTACCATTAGCATTGATTCACCGGAGATTTATATTTATCCTCGGTTTATATGCTAGTATCTTTGGTTATTCCAAATTCTATCTCTTCGGATCAAATGTAGATTTACCCCAACCACATCGATCTGACTCTTTAAGTCACGGATGACTAGGTCAAGGTTGTCCGCGATTCATAAAGACTTACCCAGTTCCTTATTCTATTAATTAATCATCAGATCTTCTGATTTCAACTATCTTGGATTCTATTTGATTTGAGTTCATCAAATTTGAATTTCCATCCTTGTTTTGAAAAATTATTTTTGAAAGAAAATCTAATATATATATAAGTATGATTTTCAGAAGAAAAAAAAAATTTAGTTGTCAAGAGATAATAGTTTTGATTTTATTTATGGTTTTGTAAACCGTGTGTTTTGTCTAATAAATAATTGAATATAAGCAATGGTTATAAATAAATTTGGAAACAGAAATGAATTTAAACAAGAACTTGAGAATTTAATTTCAGATGGTTTCAAACCTTGTGTTTAAATTTTTAAAAAAAGGATATATTATTTAAAAGTATTCTCGAATAGAAATTTGTTCCAAAGAATTTTAAAATATAGTGCTCTTCTCTTTGTCGCTGGAAAATAATTTCGGTGATGACTGCAGCATCATCGACATTCATTTTCGAGTTTCGAAGTGAAAAGACCATTCTGTAGTCTGGCTACAGTGTTACCTTGAGATTATAATTGATTTGAATTTCTAAAATATGACTTAATTTATAAAATTGATTTGACATATTATGTATATATATCTCTAAATGGTTTGAAGGGAATCAGGAATTTAATTCTTAAAGTTTATCTTGAGGAAGGAAAATAAAATAAATATAATAACCAAATTTTTGAATAAAAAGGTTCCAATTGGAGATAATTAAATTGAAAGTTTTATTTGTATAACACCCAATTTCATTTAATATAACTTACCTTGATTTTCAAAAGTTAACATGTAATTGGATAATATACAATATAAAAGGATTTTATGAATAAAATTTGAGTGGTTATAATAAATATTATACACTTAAATTTTAGTTATAAAAGATTAATGGGGATAAATAAGGAAAAGGAATTTAAGGAATTTTATTCAAATGTCTTAATAATCAAATTAATTTAATATGGAGCCGTAAATCTAACCAAGAAATTTTAATAAAGGTTATTTCCTGAAATGAATATGTTTGTGCAATAAACAATGTATCTTTGAATAAGAAAAATATATTTGGAGGGATGCTTTGTAGCAAGGATATCTATCTTAAAATCACAATTAATTGGTGTCTAAAGGAATAATTATGATTTAAATAATCAAGACGTATTCTAATATCACTAAATTTTGATAATTGAGAATTGGTTTTCAAATGGAAATTCAAGGGTAACTTATTGAAGGAATATCTTATTTATAAGATAAGTATTTTTAATAAAGTGTTAGGTTATTTGTTAAAATTCAGAGTTAAGTACATAATAAACTGATTAGGAATACTATTATATCTACTATAGCATATTATGAGTGCTGCTGTTTCTAAAAATAAAATGTTTTGGAAATTTTTTTTTTTATAAATGAACTTAGGAATATTTCAACCTTGAAATGAATATTGTTTGGCATTGAATTTAAAAGGTATAAATGAAGATTATTTTAAAGGTATTATGATTTTAGTAGCATGATTTCCAAATTTATAAATTTAATGATTTCAAAGCATTATGATTGCAAATTTATTATCTTATTTGTTTTCAAACTATCTTTAAGTGTCCTTGGTTGCCCTATCTGCTACAGAATGGGGAGGCTATTGCTTATGCCAGTCTATTCAGAAATCCTTCTATAACCTTTGAAAATCTTTGTTACTCATCGGGACCTGAGCACCGCTTATCACCCATAGACTGACGGTCAATCTGAAAGGGTAAAACCGATTCTAGATGATCTTCTTCGTGCTTCAAATCCGGAACTATTCGTTTAAGGTTCTTGTTATCTAGCTTACCTTCCTTTGTTTCTCTTCTTCCGTTCCTTTTCGAGGACGAAAAGTTCTTAAGTGGGGGAGAGTGTAACAGCCCTAGTTTGTAGCTATTTATTTTATTTAATTATTTAATTTTGAAATATATTTTATATAAATTGTGTTTACCAAATATAGTTAAATTATTTAATTTGGAGATATATTTATAAAATTATGTATGTCAATAAAATTTTACAATAACTGTGAAAATTTAAGCTATGTTTGAACTGTTAAATTTCGCGTTCAAAAGACACGTCAATTATAGGTTATAAGCAACATAGTAAAACGCGTGTTTTTAAAATGTTATTTTACAGAAATTTTTGATGTTTTGGACTGTGTCTGTTTAGCGTAGTGTAAAAATAATATTTTCAAACATTTTTGAGGAAAAATACCAGTCGATGACTTTATAACGGACTTTGCTTAGCAGACCATTTGGTGATAAAATAGATTTTAAATTGATTGTGTACGTTTCTTTTCTTAAAACTTTACTTGGTGTACTTGACCGTTCAAATTTATTTCAATCAAGAGCTAAGATTTATTCTTGACAAACATATCACTAGCCTATTCATTTTCAACCTTTGAGCACGCATGCAATAATCACCCAGCTCACATTTATCTCTGATTGCTTTAAACCTCTACAGCTACTTCTTCTCCTTTCCCTTTGATCTCGCCTAGGATCTAGACCTTTATCCATTTCTGTTTTTCCTTGCATTTATTATGCTATTTACTTCTTTTGATAACTGATTTTGAAAATCAACATGAAGTAACGTTCCAACTTTATAACTGGACATTCTTTTATCACGCTTGCCATTTTGTTTCTCTGCTAAATCAAGACCTTAAATCACGTATTCGTATTCACAAATTTATGACAAGAAAAAAAAACTGATACGTTATTTCCTTTTACCTCTCCTTCAAATTCGCACTGCCTATAAATCTTTGCTCCTCTGCATCATTTTGCTCTGCATCTTATTCCAATTCTTTGCTCAAGCCATCAGGTAAATTTTATTTCATCTCTTCTTATAAGTTTCCTCTGTCTTTTGCTTTGCTCGGCCATTTTTTTTCCCACCGTGTTGCCTGTAATATAGGGTGGTAGTTGAGTATGTAGGGATCTGGGTTTATAGAGTTTTCTTTTATTCTAGTATACATAATGAGTCAGAGGAACTAACTGTATAGAGCTGAGAGGTTACTTGGAAAAAAATTTCTATACATATGAAAACCAAGATTCTATCAAACATCTCATTTATCTGAGTTTCTTTTGATTGAAAAAATCAGGGGTTCGACCAGGGGTTTAATAAGGAATTTGAGCATTTTTCTCCTTTCAGACAAGTTGTGTATAAGTAAAGCTGAAGAAAAAAATAGGACTATAATCTATGTCTTAATAGGTGGCCCAACTATATATATGTGCATAGATAAATAGTATAGGACTTAGGCTAAAAATTTAAAGAGATTAAGTGTAAAGAAGTAATGCAAAAATATTAAGTAAAACATGTTACATATTGTAAGTGAATTCGCAGACAGTGTTACAGAGGATTTCATACAAACTTAAAATATCAGGGGAATAAATGGGTGTGCATAAGTCTTTGGTTTTGCATAAATCTCATAGAGTTAGTCTGGATACCTTTTGACACATGAGTTGCCTGCCTAAATAAGAGTGGTACTAGAAGATATGCCACACCTTTTATATAACAGCTAGCTGATGGGATGGCAGGCCTGAAATTGAAGAAGTGGTCGAGCTCAAGTGGTTTTACACGTGGGAGTAGTAACTGTCTGTATTTAAGATGATCTGGTGCAAATGGAAACTGGTAAGCATATATTGAAAGGATTTAAGGGTAAAGACTTGAAGAAATATAAAAAAAATAAATAAATGAATGATGAAAGCTGGCAGTAGAAAATGATATTCTAGTAGTTGGAACCTATTAGGCAACAAAATTTTGATAGAAAACTGAGCTGAACAAATACCCCATTCCTGACATAAATTATATAGTGAAGTCTCGAATGTGTTTAATGCTAGAGATAGGATGGGAACTAGTAAGTAAGTTTTCAGATCAGCATTCACATAATAGGAATAAGTCTGCATATATACAAGACTTGCATTAGGCTGTACATGTTGTTATCAAAGTGTGCATGTTCGAACTGATATGAGTAAGGTGCATGACTGATACTAGAATTAGTTAGGTGGGGTGATAGTTCAAGTCTGGAAAGTTTGTATTGAGATGAAAATTTTAGTTGAGTTTGGACCATGTTGAGTAGAACTGATTTGGGTAGATAGGGTGTAGTGTAGTGATTGTAGGGATGCACGAATCACCAACATTCTGTGCATGTTAATTGATCTGAGTTGAGGAGTATGGCAGTGGCAGAGAAGTGGTAAATATATTGCATGTACATGTCTGTTCGAAGCTAAAGGAAAAAAAAAAGCAGGATGTCACTCACGTGTATCTTGGATGAAGTTTTGGGGTCCAGAAAACCTTTTACAGCGTTGCAAAGAAGCTTGAAACCATGACCAGCATTTACAATAAACATTGATTTAAAATCTGAATAGATAAAGGAGGTGTAAGATAATAGGAAAGAGAACATTGTTCAAACTAACATAACTTCAGTGCCTGGGTTGGAAGAAGTAGAGGAGATGGAGCTATTTGGAGTGTGCATCTGTGCACGTTGTGCACGGCAAGAGCATGGATAAAGCATGCAGTGGGAGTAGTGGGTTCAAGTGCAGTGGTGGTGGATAGAGTAGTCCCCGAATGATGAGCAGAAGGTGGGAAGTTGCACGAAGAAGTTGCAAAAAGCTGACTCGAAGCCTTTATGGTTGTCTCGAAGATTTTACCAATTTTCCCGAAGCAATTCCCTGGTCGACTCGAAGAAAAGGCTGGAGTGTCTCGAAGCACTGTTGAGGTTGGCTCGGGTAGAAAAATAGGCTTGGGTCTTTTAGCATGTTTCAGTTTTAAAAGACTGGAAGATGCATGAACTAAGGGGAAAAAGAAAAAGTGGGTAAAGGAAATAGGAGCTGAAACCATGTAATTTGAATCCGAGTAAAATAGATATTTGCATGGTGCACGTGCATATGTACATGTCACGGCATATAATAGGAAACCCCACCATTTTTCCTTAGTTCGTCCTTAGGAAATTTTGTCGTAGATTTTAGCAATTGCACGGTTCACGTTTGGGTATACTTTGGTCACTTTACACGGTGGAGTGGTCGAGCAAGACAACCAAATTTTCATTCTATTTTTCTTTGACCGCAAAATCTAAAGTCGCGTATCTTATATTTGAAACTTTGTTCTAGATCTGAATCTAAGCGTCATCCGAGAATTTTGATCGTTACCCTCTGTCGTTCTTCACCGGTGAATTGTCGTTGTTAAATTCAAATTTTCTGCAACATCCAAGTGAGTATTTCTCACCAGACATATGTACATATATTCTGTAAATTATGGCAAGTGTATATGTAAAATTCTATTTAAATATTATCTGTCTGTAGTATGATGTAGAATAATGAACCCCTTTTTAATTGACATCACATCACTTATTTATCTGTTGTATTATTTCTGCAGTTATATTATATTATTGTTTATTTACTGCTTAAATCACCACTGCAAGTTCCCTGTTAAATTTAGATTGTTATGGGCTGAAATGATAGGCCTAAATGATTATTATTGTTCAATCATTCTGTTAACTGCTTAACTGTTAACTTGGGATTGCGGGTTTGAAATGATAGAACCCGGGGTTTGTAAATTACGGATTGAAATGATATAAATCCGTATCACTTGACCTAGGCTAGAAAACTATATACAGGCCCGTGGTCCTTATAATATTTTCTGAAATATTTAAAATTATTTTGGAAGTTAAATATTTGATTTAATATCTTTAAAGGATTTTATATTGATTTTGAATGAGTTATAAATGTTAATAAATAAATAAATAAATATTTGAATAAAATTTTGGAATATAACTTATTTTGGAAATTCTGGATTTTTGAAAGGATAAGATTTCAGTTAAGAAATATATATATAAGTTATATTTGGAAATATTTATTAAGTTAAACAATCTACTAAAGCATTTAAATGCTGTCTTTTGAAATTGGACTAGTTTTACCCGTAACTTTAGGTAGCATTTCCTAAGTGCTATAGAATCTGGAATTTGATTGTTTTGAAATTTAAGGAATTTGATAAATTATATTTATGTTTAAGTTTTGGAGACCTTTAAGATATGAGATTTATAACTGGATTTTTCTTAATAAATTTAAGATGAACATTCTAGTGTTAAGTAAATTTTGAAATTATTTAATGGCATAATTTTGGAGTTTTATCTATGGAATTTATGGGAATATTCAAGACGAAATAATAAACACTAATTTGTTGAAAGAAAAAATATCCAACCTTAGTTTTGAATATTAATACTCCAATTGGATATATATATAGGAATTGAAATGGTCTTGGGAACATGAAGTGATATTTAAATTATGGTTTAAAATAAAGAAATATATTTGTAAAGCTATGTAAATTATCTTCTTTACAAAGTAACCATAAAGTTAAACCATTTATTCTATATACCGTTGAATGTCCAAACCATTGTGTTTGGGAGTTATGGTTTTAAAGTAAAATTTCCAAAATATTATGTTTTGAAGATATAATTTAAATATTTGGTTTCCAGATATTATAAATTTTAAGCAGTATGGTTTTTGGAAAAGAATTATACTTGAATATAACGGTATCATATTGTTTTGGGTTTTGAATGATATCGTGTTTATAGTTTGAAATAGAAATGTTTATTTTGGTTTTAAAGTATAAACTGTTTTAAAAGACCACGGTGTTATAATAACGATGGGTTGGCAAAGAGACCGGGATCGGATATGGACATACTCTCTGTCGATACCGAAAACCACTTTGACTAACCGTGTACGCGGTGGAGATTCCAGAATGAAGTAGGTTGGTGGCGACGTTTCCTGTAAGGTAAATACGTGGACCCGACTCCCGTGAGTTGGCATAAGGTGGCTAAAACAGGAGCGATCGACGGGTTAATGAGGTCATTCCTCTGATCGGACACTCCTCTTCGATATTATACTATGACTTTGGATTGATTCAGTGGCCACTTCTATTTTGATTTGGGGAGTTGTTTCGAGGTGGGCGGTTGCTGCGGCTTCGCGTTACCATCGGCCCGGATGCGTAATTGGTATATCTACCCTGGCATTGCCTAGTTGTGCCGTGTCACCTACCATACCGCGCCTTGTACGAGTTTAGATTTCTCCCGTAGCCCGTGTGGTATCCTCTAGTTGCTTCCCGATCAGGAGGAGCTATGATATTGGATGGACTACTGGGACTATTACGTGTTAAGGTGGAAAATGTAAAGCCTTAACGCTACTTAAAAGTAAGTTTATTTTATAAATAGACACTAGTATAATAGCGCAATATACTACATAGTAAATAGTTTGACGGATCCTTAGAGGATGGGCGGTCCCAAGCATCCTTTAAGTTACTTGCTCTATATTACAGTACACTTGAATTAGCTTACATTATATAAGTATGTATGTCCTGACTCGAGTGTTATGTTTTATTTTTACGCTCGGGTCAGCCTGAGTTGCAGTTTCAGTTTCTCTCCGGAGTTATGTCATCCCGTAGATCATTCATACTGCCGGAAGCCTTTCAGTCTTTATCTTATTTGCAATCAATCAAATTGGAAGACTCTGTTTCTATTTATGTCTACAGCTGTATTGCAGATTCTAAACTATGTAAATTCTATTTGGTTAAAGTTTTATAGTGGCTTCATGAACCACTGTATATTTTATTTCCGCTGTGAGTTCTGATATATGTATGTGATTCTGTGATTTATTTACTACATATTCTGAGTTTTGCCAAATTTATTTTACAACGCAGTATTTTGAACAATTCAAGTCCGACATGTGCGGATGCGAAGGGTTGAAAATACTGGGTCGTTACAGTTACAGACTCCCCTCCTTACAGAAATTGCGTCCTCGCAATACTTAAGAAGAAAATAAGGAGTAACAACCATAAAAGCATATCAACACAAAAGAAAATTGAAATAAGAAGTTCACCATAAAGAGCACGAAAGAGTTTGCACGAACGGGATCGCTCGATGAATTGTCTAGATTCTCAAGAGTAATCCCTGAGATTTGAGAACCATTGAACTCTCACAAGAAGAATATCTTTATTCCGAAGGCGCTCAACCTCCGAAGCAATGATGCGAATGGAATGTTGCTCATAAATCAAATCTGGTGAAACTTCAATTTCCACAATAACACCGGGCTCAAGAATAAAAATCGGAATCCCTAAGGCATTTCCGTAGTAGAAAGACGTGAGAAAACGTCATGAATATCAGAAAATTGAGCTGGTGCAACGACATAGTGTAATAACAGTACGCCCGAGAAACTAGAAACTCAAATAATTTGGGACATCAGCGTAGTACAAAAACGGTACGCCCAATGAACCAAAGCCCGAATAATTTCGAAACACCGACGTAGTACAAAAACGGTACGTCCAATGAACCGATAAACCGGAACAACGATGTAGTATAATAATGGTACATCCATTGACCCAGATAAGATGGAACATCGATGTAGTATAATAACAGTACATCCGATGAACCGAACACCATAAAAGAACATCAGACGCTAGTCCATAAAAAAAATGAGATAAAGCTCAATAAAACGAAGTATATCAAAACGTACGATGAACTTTATAAAAAGATAATTCCATTCAGACAACATTGAAGAATCAACACTTGTTGCCTACGACAAAGCGCGTTGGCAACACGATTTTCAGAATATCAAGATCATAAGATGCCAGGAACTCGAGTCGACATGAAGTTCCTTATGAGAAAATAAATATTCCAAAGATTTATGATCGAGGTAGAGAACAAATTTCTCATCCAAATATGATGATGCCAAATTCCAAAAGTAAAAACAATAGCCGCGAGCACTAGATCATGAGTGGCATATCTAGTCTCGATAAGCTATAATGATTTAGAAGCACAAGTGATAGCACGTTCTCCTTTGCAAGAGAATGGCATCCAAACCAATACGACTAGTATCGGTACAAATAGCAAAGTCTTGGTTCCCCTTCAGGAATCACAAGAATAAGAGTATCGAAAGGAAGAGTTCTTTTAAATAATCCTCTTTCCCGAAAAGTTAAAACTTTCAAAATTACATTTCTATTTTTATGTAATAATCTTTCTACAAAAATTTACATTTTTACAAGTCAATATATCGTGTCTGACTGTCTCATCAAAGCGTTTAGGAGATTCTTATCGATAACGTTGATCAAGCGCATCGACCAAAATTCTTAAAACACTAAATAGGCAATACAATCACAAAATCATATTCTATAGGATAAGTAAGTTTCTCAAAAATTTCTAAGAATATTCTTTGTTCGTTTTAAGAACAAAAATCCAGTTATACTTATAAATAAATCTTATGAAAAAGATTTGCAAAATTTTTAAATTGCTATTTTCACCCAAAATCAATAAATGCAAAAATGGAATCATCGAGATATTCGATAGAATGCTCGATACCTAAAATGGATGAAATAAGCTGGACAAATTGAATGACATAATAATTCATTCATAGGAATCATAATGAGTGCGGAATGCGGTAAGTGGAATGCTAACTTCCGCACTCGTAGCAAATAAAAACCGGTGGTAAGGTCAAACTGAAAAGACCTTAGCACCTCACAAAAGATTACTTAGGTGATAATCCTAAGACAAGCTCAAAAATACCGGAAATTTCTCAAACTACATGAATGAGAGAAATAACACTTTCCTTATAAGTTGGCTTAAGGAATAAAATGATGCCATCAAGTTGGAATCAAAATCATAAAGGAAAAATAGAAATCTGCTTAACAGATTGAAAATGTCGAAGACGAATAGTCCACTCGAGAAAATAGAATATAGGCTTCATTAATGATTAAGCCAATCCTATCGCACAAATCAATTCCGGAGCCTAAGTAAAAATATCGGCTCGGAAAGAAAAATCACATAAAATAATTTTCGACATCAAATAAAAGAAAATTGAGTGTTGCGGATCTACCATCCGTATTCGCAATTCTCAACGAAGACATCAAGCCCAAAATATTTTTAAAGAAAAAGAATCACAAGTTCTTTTGATATAAAATAGTGAGGTGAAACCCATATCAAAAAGAACTCGAAAAGGAAAATCATAAAACAAATGTAATCAAGGATTGAATGAGAAATACCTTGACCAAGAGAAGTGCCACTAGGGGCTTGCACTGCATTGAGCTCTCCCTCCTTCTTACTTTGAAGTACGGGACATGCAGTAATATGGTGACACGAATTTTTGCAATAGCGACAAAAGAGGGGTTTCGGACACTCCCTTGCATAGTGGTTCGTGGAACCACAATTGTAGCATTGTCCATGACTAGCAGTAGGAGTCTTTGCTACCGGAATTTTTTGCTTCCCTTTCTTATTAGAATTGGGGCCCTTGAATTTGATAGGCCTCTTCAAGTTATTGTCGAAGTTCTGTTGGGCACGCACAACTTCTACATCACCTTCATTATCGGCCTCTTCAAGACGAAGAGCAATATCAATAAGCTGATCAAATGAAACCTCAAGTTTCAGGAGTAATGGCTTCTTAAGATTCTTATTCAAGCCATAGACAAACCTCTGATTTTTCTTCAATGGGGTATTTATATACTCGACCCCGTACTTAGAAAGAGATTCGAAAGATGCGACATAGTCTGTCACAGAAGATTCACCTTGAACAAGGTCAATAAAACGCCGAGCCAAAGTTACTTTTTCGGCCTCCGGCACAAATTTCAGTTCGAATCTTTCTCGGAATTGCTCCCAAGTGAGATCCGCTTCAACGATTTCAGAAATTAAAAGCTCATACAAATCTAATGCTCTTTCATGGAGCATGCTAGAAGCCACTTGGACTCGATGTAGATCAATAAGGTTCATGCGAGAAAACATGCGATCGCATGATTTGAGCCAAGCTTGAATTTCTATAACACTCTCGGATCCCCTGAATGGCCTTCCACCCAAATCGGTATAGTCTCTGCACAAGCGTGCAAAACTGGATCTAGGATGAGTAGGCTCTTGATTGGGACCGGCTGCTTGAGCGTTCTTTACAAGATCACGAAGCTGTTGGGTAGACATAAATACTCCATCCTGGGGAGTAGCACTAGATTGACCGGCGCTGGGACGGCCTGGTCTAACCATTTCTCTTCTTTAAGAAAGAAAGAAAGAAGAGGAAAAAGTTATTCTCAAAATAAATATCAAGCAATCTTGATAGATAAAACAAGGAATCATAAAAGAAAGTAGGATAGAACGGTACGAAGACTCGAATAAATCCTAAGGCACAACTCCTAAGAAAGACTTAGGACACGATCCTTGCTAAATTATTCTACATTGTTCCGAAGTTTGGCTCTGATACCAACCTGTGACGCCCCACCTCTATACCCACGCTAGCCAAGAACACTACGGAGTAATGCTGTCGACTAGCACGGAGAATAAGGCTGTTGAGGAGCGACCATCTGTATAATTGCTTTGTGCGAGTACCGATATGCCGGATAAAAATATAACTTTTCATCTCAAGAGGAAATCCGACAAACCGACACAAACTCAAAGCTACTACACAGTGGCTTTAAAGGTCTTCGAAAATAAATATAGAAATAAACATAACACAAATCAGTCACAGATAATTCATATCACAAAGATGGAAATAGATATGAATATAACACATGAAAGTGTACATCAGAGTAGTGGTCAAACAAGATCCACAATATTAAAAAGAATAGATACAAGTGCTAGACAAAAGAATAAGTATACATCATAGAGTCTATATCTCAATAGTATACAACAAAAACTACTAAAACTAAAGTAGTTAGCCAAAGGATCAGATGGAGGTCCGATAATGAGTCAAGCAGAAGCACCTGTGAAATCTCAGTCTGATCCGAGTATTATTTAAGAAGAAAATAATAAACAGATCAGTCTAGCTATAATTATCAGATAAAATGAGATATAAGAAGAGATATAATAAAAAGACGTATGATAACCAAAAATGTCATACTTCAACAAGTATACATTAGAAAATCACGAAAGTCATACAAAATCTCAAGAATCTCATAGCATCAAAAAGAATGTCATATTCTTCATTTAATTCACCAAGCCACAATAAATGACATACATATCAATGCCAACTGAGAAAGGTGGTGAAACATAAATTCCAAAAATCATCAATTAAAAATCCAAAAATCACAATAAAAGGTTGGCTAAGACATTGATGTAGTGCAAACGGTACATCCAATGAATCCAAAAAGCCAAGACATTGATGTAGTACAAACGGTACATCCAATGAATCCAAAAGCAAAGACATTGATGTAGTACAAACGGTACATCCAATGAATCGAAAAGCAAAGACATTGATGTAGTACAAACGGTACATCCAATGAATCAAATAGCAAAGACATTGATGTAGTACAAACGGTACATCCAATGAATCAAATAGAAAAGACATTGATGTAGTACAAACGGTACATCCAATGAATCAAATAGCAAAGACATTGATGTAGTACAAACGGTACATCCAATGAATCCAAAAGCAAAGACATTGATGTATTACAAACGGTACATCCAATGAATCAAATAGCAAAGACATTGATGTAGTACAAACGGTACAACCAATGAATCCAAAAGCAAAGACATTGATGTAGTACAAACGGTACATCCAATGAATCAAAAAGACATCGCACATTGCTAGTCTAAATCACAGGAGTGATCTTCATTGAACATCAAGAAGTGTCAATCACACTAAGGTAGTAAATATATGAGTTTAGCTTCATGTCCCATAACCACTTGCTTAACTTAAATATTTACGAACAAACTGTAGATCTTCACTAGAAAATTGTCACAAGAGATTCAATCGAACAAGTCCAAGAATTAACCGACGAAGTAAACGCAAGCGTTTCATACCACTCGTTTTACTAAGTCGTTTAATTAGATTTCTCATAAGAGTGAGGTAAAAGTTTGTATATACTAGTAGATTGGAAAACGATTTTATAAACGAGTTTGGTATTGAAAATAGAGTTGAAATCGTTTTGAGGAAAGAGTTTTGATATTTACTACTAGTATAGAAAACCTTTATATTTTAAATTGACAAATCATAGAATTGATTGTAGAAACAATCAATCATAAAAATTCACATTCGAAGACGTGAATAAAATCCAAAGAAATCGATACCAAATTCATCCAAATGGATATTTTCAAAAATCCATACAAAGAAGTCATCAAGGTCGATAATAAGTGATAACAACTAACCGGACCAACAAAAATCGATAAAGCTTGGAAATTTACTCAAAAATAGCCAAAATAGGCAAATTAAACAGTTCCAGACGTCTGGTAGGTGTTCCCAGACGTCTGGCCCTAGGTTCTGGAAGTATATATGTTTTCTCCCTTCTATTTTTAATTCCTGGGCCATTTCAGACGTCTGAAATTTTCAACCAGACGTCTTTATTTGATTTCAGACGTCTGGATTTTGTTTCAGACGTCTGGATTTAAGCTGTGCCTTTTCCAGACCCCTTTCCAGACGTCTGGATTATTCAACCAGACGTCTGAAATCTTCTGCTAGGTAAAAAAAACAGCCTAGACCAAAAATGGCAAATCCAAACCGAAATACGATCGAACGAGCGATGGATGCTAAGGATTTATGCCAATCGACAACTCAGCACTATAGGCTCTTCGATGCATCACCAAAAACATGTTCAAACATCAAAGATTGGATTTTTAAAGATTTAACTACAAAACACAAAAAATTGAAATATTCACCAAGTCAATCCAAACCAAAAGCAAATGAACATAAATAGTGTTAGGAATTCATACCCAACAATCAAAGATAGATATAGACATAGATGTGAGATAAAAATCTCACCTTTGAACCCAAATCAATGAAGGAGAAGCTTTAAGACAAGGGAAGATCAACCACACTTCAATCTCAACACTAGAAGCTTGAATCTAAGCTCAAAAGAAGAACATTCCCTAAGTTAGGTTTAGGAAATTTCTGAAATCAAAGAGAGAATGAGTTGGAGAAGATGAAGAGAAGGCTTACCAATGGGTTCTCTTGAATTTGGAGCTAGAAATTGATTTGTAAATGGAAACTAGGGTTTTGGATTTCTATTTCCCATTCTCTTCCACCATTAATCTCTTTAGGACTGAAAGTAGAGGAAGAGGGAGTGAATGAAGAGGGGGTTTCAGTTTGGGGTATTAAGTTAGAACATTGGACTGAACACAACCTAAACCCAAAGCCCTAAGTGAAAAGTAGCAAAATTCTACTATCGAAGTTTATACTCAAAAAGGTCGCAAACGTCATTTTGAACTCAATGGGGGTGGTCTCGTGTCCCAATTCGACTGTTTGCAAAAAGTAGCTTTTCGGACCAAAATCCGACGAACGATAAAATATTTAAATAAAATATTTAAATACAAAATCGATAAATATGCGGGTTGTTACAGAATCGCTCCTGTTATAGCCACCTTATGTCAACTCATGGGAGTTGAGTCCACGTATATACCTCAAAGGAACACCGCCGCCATCCTACTTCATTTTTGAATCTCCACTGCGTACATGGTTGCTAAAGTGATTTTCGTTATCAAAAGAGAGTATGCCCATATCCGATCCCGGTCTCTTTAACAACCCAACATTATTATAACCCATGGATATTTATTTCAAAATCATTTATACTTTAAAACCAAAATATCATATCCATTTCAAAACTAAATACAATATTATTTCATTTCAGAACCAAATCAATTTATCATTTCTATTTCAAAAACCAAAGTAATAATATATCATTTAATTTCCAAAAACCAAATCAATATATCATTTAAATAAAATCGAAATTTCAAAATCAATGAATATTTCCTTCAATTTATTAAACTTGAAATATTCCTTTAAATCATTTTAAACCAAACCACTTTATAAAGTCATCTTCAATTCCAATAAGTTTAAAATTAATATATTTAAAGACAATTCTTAATTAAATACAATTTCAAATAATTTCATTTCCAAAACCATAGTACTTTCAAAGTTATAACAACTCTAAACTCAAACACTTTGAAACCATAATACTTGAAATCATAACAATTTAGAAATATTACCCTTTGAAAATCATAATACTTAGAAAATGCTAATACCTTTAAAATAATATTCATTTAAACCATTTAAATTCAGTGTCAAAATAATATTCATTTCAAAGTTGTACCATTTCTAAGTTCATTCATTCAATTATGAAATTTACAGAACAATGTAAATTCAGAAACAACAGTATTCATAAAGTGCAACAGTAGATAAAATTAGTATATCAAAAATAGTTCAGTTTCAGCAACAGCAGCACTTATAAGGTGTTACGGTAGCTTATTTATTATTTCAGAATATAGTTATATTCAGAATTGACAGCATTTAGCAAATGTTATCTTAAAACCACAACATTTTGGAAATGCTACTAATAAAATTCCAGATTTTATTATAACTTTTCAGAAATATTAAAACTTCAATTTTTAACCATTTTAACTTATAAAAATCATATTTCCCGCTTCAGAAAATATTCGTTTGGATATCATTTATCTTATGATTAAATAAAATAAAATTTATAACTAAATTATCTAAATTAACTATAATTCATTTATAAGTCAAAATTACACTATTTTACTTAACCATTATTTTCAACAAATAACTTTACACTTTATTTTAAATACCCATCTCATAAATAAAATATTTCTATCACTAAATTGACATATACTTTCATTTGAAAGCTAAATTTCCAAGTATCAAGTTAAGTCATCTTTAAGTTACATTTTTCCATTTAAATCATAATCGTTTATTTTACAAAACATAACCATAAATAAAATATTTTATCATAGCAAATATAACAATCAAATTTATTTACAAATTTATTCATTTAGACATCAATCAAACTATGATTCTAAGTTAAATAAACTTATTACAAAATATCCCATTAAAATGTATTTCATTTTATTTTATTGAAAATACATTATTTATTATACAAACATATTCATTTTAGGAAATAATCCTTTATTAAAATTTCTATGTTTGATTTAAGGTTTCATATTAAATCAAATTTAATTAATAAGTTATTTAAATAAAACTCTTTGAATTTCCTTTTTAAAACCAAAAATTGACTTATACAATTTTAACTTATAGAAAACCAATATCTTCTTATATTTTACATCACTAAATCAAACTTTTAAGCTCAAACTTCATATATTTAAAAATTCAAAATACTTAATAATTTTTAGGAAAATATTATTTAAAATACAACCATGGGCCTGTATAGTATTTTCTAACCTAGGTCAAGTGATACGGATATGTATCATTTCAATCCGTAATTTAAAAGAAAAATCTGGGTTCTATCATTTCAAACCCGCAATTCCAAGTCAATCAAATACAATAAAAATCGTTCAAGCCTATCATTTCAGCTCATAATGATTTTCCTTATTCTAATGTCCGTTCGGGTATGTATCATTTCAACCCATAATGATAAAGGAACTTGTAGTGTGAGATACGAAAAATAAATAAACAGTATAGCATAACATATATATCAGGTAATGTAACAAATATATAAGCAGAATTTAACATCATATAATCATATCATAGGCATATATGAATATAGCATAACAATTTCTATAATTCACATGTCATTGTTTCATAATTATATAAGTACGAATGTCAAGAGTCAAAAATTCACCTTCTAAAGCTGGAGAAGATAGATAATGAAATTGAGTTACGAATCTAAGCATGAATTTGGAAGTAAAGCACGATGGACACGAGTTTGGACGGACAGAGCTGATAAATTTGAATCGATGAGTATGAATCAAATCAACTTGATAGAAATAGCAATTATATATAATTATTATTTCCATGAAATCAATAACTAATTTAAAATAATCATTAAAATAACATATATATGTATATATATATATATATATATATATATATATATATAACTAAAATCATTGTTTTAATTAAGCACATAGAATAAAATAAACATATCTATACATATAGTGCTTATAATTATATATCCAGCCATATGACAACATATATATATATATATAAACTATATATGTATCAACTAACCTATCATGATTTAAAATATTATAACGTGCTTACAAATCAATATTTATATTGACAATATATACACAAACACACTATATCTCTAACTAACGTAAAGCTATATATTTATGGACCATCATATCCTAACCTAAATAATCTTACATACATATTAGATATTTATATATGTTACATATGCAGATTTGATATACACAACATCATATGCAGACTCATGGGTAAACTACCACTAATATAATACATATATTAATATAAATGCGCATACAAAAATCAATAAGTAAAACTAAACGTACGCTAAATCCAACCTTATATATACATGCAAACTAACCCATTATTTGGCAAACATTAAAATTTTGTAATATATATAACTACTTTATATATCTATAGGTACAGAAAACAAAATTTAAATAAACAAATATGTATACCAATAGATACCCTTCAACCAAAATGTACAAACTCATATATACCCTTATATATATACTGTAACTCAACATAAATAATCAAATCAGAGAGATTTCTTAACATGCTATATATATACACACTAACCAACAAAATAAATATTTATAAGTATAATCAATATTAAAATCAATATTCCTTATTATTATTAAAACCGATATCCAAATTCCTCTATTTGCTGAAATATGACAGACTACACTTTACATCAATTGCATGAATGAAATCAATATATATATAATAATAATAAAATAAACGTGTTTATACTACTGTAAAACATGTACCATAATGTAAACATATATAAAAATCAAAAATCAAAAAATAAAATAAAATAGCAGTGCTCTGAGTTACAAATCAAAAACAGGCTGTCACAAAAATGTAGAAAACAACTTTATAGTTTATTTTTATTTTTTTAAACAGCATACCTTATTACATCTAACATATATACTGCCAATAAATTTTTGAACCAGTACATAAGCAACGAAGGAGGAAGAAGAGCTCGGGATGGTGATGGTTATATGCTGCTGCAAAGCGAAGGAGGATGAAGATAGATTTCCGCGCCATGGAGTGGTAGAAAAGGGAAGAAGAGAGGTGATGCTGACGAGATAGCTCGGATGAGGTTCGGCCAAGAAGTGAAGAGCTACACGAGCTCGGCAAGTCGGGGCTGCTCTTGGTCGGGAAAGCTTGATGGAGACGAGGACAAGGCGGAAGGAGATGGTTGTGGCTTGCGTGGTGATGGTCCATTGGTTTGTCTGCTGCGTGTGGAGTGGGTTGATAGGTTTAGGTTTAGAGAGGGAGGAAAAGAAGACGCAACAGGTGGGAAGATGAAAAAGGCAATGCACGGGAAGAACTAGGTTACAGTAAAAATGCATCCATATTTTAATATATATTATACATCTACCTCTGAGAGGAAATAAACAGATCAATAGTTGTAATAGCCGAAATAACATTTGTATTGGGACTTTGGAAAGGTGGAATATAAATGGTTACATAATATTAGGTTTAATAACTTATTTATTTATAGCCATTTGGGAATTGAATAGACCCAGAACCGGCACATAGATAGGGAAAAGGGAAAAGCAAGCATTGGTCTCTGGAAATAAAAAGGCTGTTTTAATTTCGACAGTTAGATAGTCGAAAGGACAACAATTCAAAAAGTTTTTTTTAAAACAGATATCGATAAGAAATCGGTTTTTGATTTTCCAACGCGTGTCGGACACGAAACAAAGATACGAATATACTGCGGAGATCGGCATGACGAGACGATCAAAACAGTATACAAATATCAGTGATAGGATCATCCAATCAAAATCGATACCCGTACCAAAAAATGATGCTAATCTGTTAGAAATAAGATAAACGGAGCAATAATAGTCCAGATTTGAAGAAATGAAATATGACGTCCCACTCAAAAGATGATCTATAAATTTTCTATAAAAAAATATTCAGGTTTGAAAATTATTTAATTATCATCATTTTTTACTAATTTGAATTTAAATAAAATTACACAAGAAAATAAACTTCCATATTATCAGATGAAAAATTACCATTTGCTATATTTAAATAGACGCATTCCATATATATAGATTTTTATTTCAAAATTTTATTATTTAAAATTTCACAGAAATTCAGTTGATTAAATTAATAAACCACTTAAATTTACGGATCGTTACAGAGAGGTTATTTCATTTGTTATGCCTCATTATATTCCGTTGTATATTTTCTATAATATATTTTATCGACATGTTGTGAGAGATGCAATAGGTTTTTCTTCTTTAAATTTCAACCCTTGATGATCGTCCCATATTAGCCTGGCACGTTTATAGTGCTCTTTTAGGTCATTGATGTAGGGATGGTATGGGCCAGTCGTCACAACAGTGCCTAATTGGGAAAGTGGGGTCTGCTTCAATTTCAAACTAGAGGTACTAAGTAAGCAGGAGTGGGCATTTTCCCTGATTTGCATTAGGCAAATTTAAACAGGATTTGGTTTGGAGGTCGACTCTATGTCGGCATAGTTGGTAAAGCGATATTTATGGATTAGGCTGGAAATAGGTCAAGGCCACCATCTTTCATGAGCAGTTGTTGGAAAAGACTTAGGTTAAGCCTGGATGGGCTACACTTCCTACTGGTGTAGATATGGGAGATGCACTAACCTTGAAATTTGGTTGTTTGTTTGCTTGGTTGGAAGTTAAGTCTTTTAGGTGTGTTAATAACAAGGTTAAATAAATTATAAAGCCATATTTAGAAGTCATTGGCCTTTGTATTTAAGGACGGTTAACTATCGATAACGTTGTGAAGGGATCCTCTTCAGGGTCGAGGTATTAAATGTCTATTGGGTCTTCCTCTTCCTTATTTAAGAAGTATTAAATGGACATTATAGAGGGCTCGCTTTAGGGTCGAGGTATTAAATAACCACTAGGTGCGCCTCTTCCCTATTTAAGAATTATTAAGTGATTGGGGTTTCCTTTTGAATAGTACAATGACACTTATATATGTGTGTGTGTGTGTGTGCACGCGTGCGCGGACCCACGCATGTGCTTGTGGAATTAAATGACTAATCTATGAATAATATACATTACACTTAAATAGAAATCAATCAACATAAATTAATGTTATGGATAAAACATGTAATTTATCAGTCACCAGAATGTTGTTTTAGCCCCCTCCTTATTACAACCTACAAGGTAGATTTAGCGGGACGTGATATTGGTATAAGATGAGAACAACTGGTGGACAGATCTTTACATTTATGCTCTTTATTACTAAGGAAACTATATAGATCTAAGTAATAATATTATTTTCAAGATAGTAGTCTTAGTCGGTATATATGTTTTATTATATTTTACAATTTCGCTATGAGTTCATATGGATAACTCTCTAATATACTTACGTTTATTACATGTTACTTACTCTAACGATTCATACCCAAATAGACTTGGGTTTCTATCTAGTCAAAATTTGAACCTATTAAGGTGTGAATTGTTACAGTACTTGAAGATCGTTAAAGAGAAGAAGTAGAATGGTTCGAATGGTCAATTAGGTACATTTATGACTTAAATTTGTTTCATAAACAATAAATTATTTTAGGATTTATATACTGAATCTGAAACTCACATTTGTAATTTGTTACAGGGGCTTAGAAACTGGCATCGCAAGGTAAACGGAGAAATAAGGCTTAAAGTTGCTGATGGATCTATTGTAGATAAAACCGCAGTTGCAGATTTTCATTTGAGGTTGTCGAGTATATTTTTTGATATTAAATAATTTCCATTATGTAAAATAATTTATTTGTGGAAATATTTTAGGGTCTAGGTTATCTAAGACTGATTATGTTTTTCACTGTGCTAACAACATTATGAATATTATTTTAGATGGTAAAAAGTTCGTGATGGTATATTAGATAATGGCATTTATGTAATCAATACAAATTATATTTGTTCTCTAAGTAATTCTTCAGATAACAATATTAATCAAAATAATCTTTAGCATTATAGATTAGGTAATATTTGTGAGAAAGACCGCACAAATTGAAAATTAGATGTTTTCTCCATCATTTGACATGTGTGAATCGTGTCTCAAGGTAAGATTACAAGCACCCCTTCAGTGGGAGTAATGAAAGTGTTAATGAACTCTTGGGCTTGTACATGTATGTGGCTAATACATGTAATTACCAAAGATAATTGTTCTTATTTTGTAACCTTTGCTAACGATTCCTCAAAACTAGGATATGTGTATCTTATGAAGAATGAATCCAATATCAATGAGAAATTTTGTTGAATATAAGAACGAGGTTGAAAGTCAAACAAACCAAAAGATTAAAATACTTAGATCATATCATAGAGGTGACTATGCTGAACAAGAACTCCCTTAGTACTTAAAAGATAAAGGATTATCTCTTAGTTTGAACCACTATATACTCCACAACACAACAATGTTCTGAAGTGAAGGAATCGAACCCGATTAGATTTGGTTTGTTACATGATGAGTAAAGTTGAGTTACCTATATCCTATTGTCTATGCCTAAGACGCCATATGAGATGTTGCAGGGGAAGAAACCCCACCATAATTTTTTGAAGGTGTGGGGTTGTCCAACCTATGATATAAACATCAGTTCCAATAATCTTGGGGAAAGATTGGTCTTATGTAAACTCAAAGGATGTCCCAAGAACTACATGGGATATTTTTTCTACAACACTGAGGAATAAAAGATCATTGTTTCTTAATATGCTATCTTTTGGGAAAAGGAATTTTCATCGAAAAGAATTAACGACAAAGTTATAGAATTGGATGAGATCCGAGATTCGAACACGGAGACTGAACCAGTGGGAGAACCAAATTCATCTGTATATGAAAACATGTAACCTATTATAAGATTTTTAGCAAATCTTATGCGATAGAGAGATAATATAGTTTTCTTATGGATGGAAAGAAGGATGATCGTGTCTTAGATGACGACACTCCTCCATTATCACAATAAGCATTGCAGAGTAAATACTTCACACTTTGGCTTGGAGCAATGAAATCCAAGATGGATTCCATGTATGAAAACAAGTGTGGGCTTTGTCTGACATACTCGTAGGGATAAAATCTATCGGCTGCAAATGGATTTTTAAGAAATCGCTAAATGCCGATGAACAAGTGGAGACTTATAAGGCTAGGCTAGTTGCGTAAGGATTTAGTCAAATTCAAGATGTTGATTATGACGAGACCTTTTCGTCCATGGCTATCTTTAAGTCCATTCGGATAATATTGGCTATTACTACATGCCATGACTATGAAATATATCAAATGGACGTGAAGTCAACATTTCTAAATGGTGACTTAGAAGAAATCATCTATATGTCGCAATCTATTGGTTTCAAAGTCTATGGGAGTGAGGGAAAATCTTGTAAATTGTTAAATTCCATCTATGGACTTAAACAGGCTTCAAAGATTTGGAATAAGTGTTTTGATAAAGTGATCAAACAGTTTAGTTTTTATCAGAACGTAGAAAGCATGCATATACCAAAAGAAACATGGGAATGTTATCGTAGTCTTAGTGCTATACATTAATGATCTTCTGTTGATTGATAATGACATTTTATTATTGAAATATGTGAAAGCTTGGTTCAAAGAATTTCTCCATAAAGGATTTAGGAGAAGTAGCCTATATACTAGGTATAAAGATATATAAGAATATCTCTAAGAGGACGTTGGGATTGTCCCAATCACCGTACATAGTATGCTTAAAAGGTTCAAAAAGGACAATTCCAAGAGTGAAAATGTTCCAACATAATGTGGAATCATCTTTCGAAGAAGGACACTCCTTACACTAACGAGGAGAAAAAGTGTATGAAGAGGATATCTAATTCTGTAACAATCGGTTCGATAACATACGTTACACTAAGTACTATATCGAATATGGCATACGCATTAGGATGCGTAAGCCGATATCAGTCTAATCCTGGGGGAAAGCATTGGATGGATGTAAAATGTATATTGAAGTATTTTGGAAATACTAGGGATTCATTCCTAATATATTGTAACGACCCATGAAATTCGATAACTAAATTGGTTAAATTAATAGGATTTTTGTAATTAAATTTAGAAAGAAAAGTAGAAAGAAATAAAAAAAATTATAATTTATATTGAAGTAAATGTTAAAAATGAAATGTAGCATTTGTAATTAAAATTTATTTTTGACAATTGAAGTGAAATCCCAAAAAAGAAATTGTGTTAATTGTTGCACTTGGATAAAATTTAAAATAAGTAATTAAAGGTAAGCATTTAATTAACCAGTGCAATAATATATTGATTAATAGTAACTGAATATAAATTAAGGCAATAATGTTAATGCAAGGTAAGCAATGCTAACTGAAGTTAATAATAAATGAATGGAAGGAAATTCCAATTAATGAAAATGTATTTAAATGTTATAATAAAAAAATAAAACGTAATAATGCTAATTAAAGTTGATCGTTAACGATTTCAATGAAATTCCAATTCACAAAAATAATTTAGATGTCATACTTGACTATGAATTGAATATAAGGAAACAAGAGTAGATATTGAAAAAATTGATGAATTAGAATAAAATTCATGATAGTTGGATAAGAACAGCGTTATGTAATCAATTTTGTTATTTAATATTGGAAGGAATAAAAATTTGTAATCCGTTAATGAATTTATAACGGGTATGAAATGTAAGAATGTTGATGTAAGCTAATAATTAATTAATTCAATGCAATCCCAATTGATTGAAACAACTATTTGGGTTATAATTGATTGTAAATAGGAATATTGGGTAATAAATTTAATATAAGAAAAACAAATGCAAATATTGAATTAATCAATGAAGTAATAATAATAAATAGAAATTGAATAAAATCAACGTTCTATATGTAATTGTTTGGAAATGAGAACTTATATAAATATGATTAAGAGTTGGTGGCAACAATTATTATAAAGTAATCATTTATTTAGTCCACTTAATCAAAATTTGTAATTAATTGCAATGAATTTTAATTCAATGTTATATTAGTATAAATTAAGGAAATAATTGGAAATAATGTTAATTCTATGTATAATATGACAATTGGTTGATTTAAAGAATGGAAATCAGGATTTTATTTATTTAATTGAAATGTAAAATTCAATAATTGGATTAATTGCAATTGAATGAAACTAAAATATCTAAATATTGCGTTATTTGAAATGAAGATGGAATATGAGAAAATTTGTGTAATAGTTTTGAATCCAATGTTAAATCCATCTGTTTGACAATAATGAATGGAATAATTATTAATTTATTTAATTAAATGGGATTATTGGGAATTTTATTTATAATTTTTGAATTTAATGAAATCGAGATTAATACTGAAATGGATAAATTAATCAACTCTAAATTGATATTTAAATTTGTTTAAATTATTGTAAATGATTAAGAATTTAAAAATGATAGGAATTGTCAATTATAGGATTGAAATTGAAATTGAAAATTTGACTTAATTAATTAATTATTAATTTATTTAATTAATGTAAAAATAGCCATTTTGGCCACTGACTCGGATTTTGACAAAACCAGTTTCATTGGATCCGTAAAGATGAATTATTGTAGGATTTCAAGTTTCGTAGCGATCGGACTTGTCGTTTAATCGTACGGACTCGAAACACCTTAAAATCGATGAAATTGAAATCAATTGAAATCAATTTGAAAAATATTGATTTTAGCATAACTTCTTCATACGGTGGAATTTGGACTTGAAACTCGTTCCATCGAGTTTAAAATATTTTAAAACGTCTATTTTAATATATGGGTTGACCCAATTTCGTTTCGGAGTCAAAATGGGCTTTTTGGGCCATTTTATCGTTCAACGCGTAAACAAATCGTGTCCATCTATTCTTTTTCAACCCTGTCTATATATAGCCTGTTATAAACCCTAATTCATTTCTTATTCCTCATTTCTGTACGTTCTATTAGCTCCTCTTTCCAATGGCTGCAAACCCTAATTCCCAAATGCAATTCCAAATCAAATCCAAAGCCAAAAATTCAAACTCTCTAAACAATATCAAATTTTATATGGATTTGAAGCTCTTGACGAGTGCGTCTTAGATATGTGGTTTGTTTTTTGATTGGAGTAAATAATTGTCCAGAAATTGAAGGTTTATTCTCGGCCGTTCGTTGGACGTCGATCAACATCGACTGATCGTTAATTCGTTGGTACCGTTGGGTAGAGGAGGCCGAGAAAAGTTCATCTAGGCGCTTCGTACGAAGTTTCGACGGTCTGATCGACGGCGAAAATTCATTTAGGGTTTGAAATCATCGGCCGCGGCTGCAAACTTTCGCGGCCAGAATTGGTGACGCGACTTAGTCGCGTGACGATACTATGATCGTGAGTGAAGGCGGGCATGGGGGTTGTCGACGCGGCGGTGGTGGCGAAACTCGGTTTGCTAGTGGCGGCTCTTGTTGCATTTGCGTGTTAGGGTTCTTGTGCAAAATTCTGGAATGATGGAGGTGGGAGTTCTAGCTGACGTGGTTATAGTTGAGGTGTAGGTTTATTTATTTATTTTGTTTAATTTAAATTTTGTTTTCAAATCTTCCAATTCTTATAACTTGAGCATACGAGGTCCGTTTCACGCGCGGTTTTCTCCGCTAGGTTCATATCGGAATTCCGAACATTTTGACACTAGTTTGGATGGATTCCGAGACTGTTCAATTTTTCGGTTTAAATAGGATTTAAATTCAATTTAAATTCAAAAGGTGAGTGTTTTAACCCACTCACAACTTCTAAAATTTCTTATGTTTATTAAATTGATTTATGACGTGTTTAGAAATTTATTGATGACTGTCTGGCATATTTTTAATCATCATCCCAGTTAAATTAAATTTATTGAATTAAATTGTTATTTAATTTATCATTTCATATAAACTTCCAGTTAAATTGTTATTTAATTATTTATTGTATATAAACTGCCAGTTAAATTTTTATTTAATTTATTATTGAATATAAACTGCCAATAAATACCTATTATTTATTTTCTGTTCTACATTTATGTTATTGTTTGAATTGGATGATGATTGTGATAAATGGTTAATGATTGATATTGGATGAATGGATGTTGTATTTTATATTGCATTCTATTTCATTCGGGATTGCAGTTTGAAATGATATATAATCGTACAGAAAATTATATACAGACACCATGGTCTATATATAAAAGTATTTTTAAATGATTTCTATGGTTTTTTAAAGAAATATATGATATTATAAGATATTGATTTGGATTTTTATAAGTGTTTTTATATAGTTAAATTCTTGATTTAAGCTATGAATAAAATTTGTTTAAAGTATAAAATAAGTTTAATAATGAAGTTTGATTTTATTAAAATATAATATGGATAAGTATTTACTTAAATTATATTTTAATATAGAGTTTATATTGATTTTTATAAATCTTGAGAAGATAGTTTTGAAACTGATTTAAGATTTTATTTAATCTAGAATTATATTTATTAAGAATTCATTTGGAACCTATTGAAATTGAGATTTTAAAAGAATATGGTTTTATAACTTAATTCGGGTTTAAGGTAATTTTGGTGAATAAATTGAGGAATATTCGGTTATTGAAATTTAAAGTTTTATTTAAAGGATATTGGATTTATTAAGTAATATTTCAAAACTAAATAATAGTAAAAGTGAAATTGGTATATATATGAATTATAAAAAAATTAATTTTGAAATATTGAATATTTTAGCTTTGAAATATATTAAATTTGAAATGGCTTAATTTGTGGATTAAATCAGTTTTGAAATCTATGTAATTTGGAATAGTCTATTTGAAAACCGAATTGAATTGAAATTTATGATTTAGGGATTTGGTTAAATTTAAAATTTAGAAATTCGGGTTGTTTTGGAAGTGATTTGTGAAAATTTAAGAAGCTAGTTTGTTTTATAAAATATTTTAATATTTAAACCATGTAAGGGTGGAAGTTATGTTTCAACGTTATTAATTTCAAAGTATTACGTTTTGGAAGTGTTATAGTTGTAAGTCTTTGGCTTCGAAATTTTATAACTTTGAAATACTATGATTTTTAAAATGATGTCATATTGGTTTGGTTTTGAAATGGAAATGATATCGTATTTATATGGTTTCGAAATGGATATTATTTTCATGTTTTGAAGTATAAATTATTTTGAAATGACCGCGGTGTTATAATAACGTTTGGTTGTTGAAAAGACCAGAATCGGAAGTTGTCATACTCTCTGCCAACTCCGAAAACCACTTTAACAACCGTGTACACGGTGGAGATTCCTAAATGAAGTAGGATGGTGGCAGCGTTTCCTTTGTGGTAAATACGTGGACCCGCTCCTGTGAGTTGGCATAAGGTGGCTAAAACATGAGCAATTGACGGGCTAAAAAGGTAGCACCTCTTATCGGACACATCCCTTCGATATTATACTCTGGCTTTGGATTGATTCGGTGGCCACTTTTGATTTTGATTTAGGGGTGTGGCTCGAGGTGGGCCGTAGTAGCTGCTACACGTTACCATCGGTCCAGAAGCGTAATTGGTATATCTACCCTGGCATTGCCTAGTTGTGTCATGTCACCTGCCCTAGCGAGCTTTACTACGAGTTTGATTTGTGTCGTACCTATGGAGTATCTTCTCGTAGTCTCCCAATCAGGAGATATGCAGGTACCCTATAGACTACTAGCACTATTACATGTTAAGGTGGAAAATGTAAAGCATTAAAGCTATTTAAAAGTAAGTTAATTTTACTATTAGACATTATTATAATAGCGAAATATTACTACATAGTAAATAGTTTAACGGATATTAGGAGATGTGAATCCCAAGCATCTCTTAAGTTACTGCACTCATATTTATTTATGTTGACTTAACTCACATAAGATATTTTAGTTCTAACTCGAGTGTTTTGTCTTTTCAATTCGCTCGGGTCAGTCTGAGCATTTCAGGATTCGAAGACTTTATTTCTGGAGGATGAAGACGAAGAGTGTATTACTATTATCTATTATATTATTCCACTACACCATTGTATTCCGCTGCATTATTAATATTCTCTGGTATGGATAACTTTAATATGGATTGCATAAGTATAATCGAATATTTTGTAAAACAGCTTCATGAAATGTATATTTGATTATTATATTTTATCGTTCCACTGCATGATTCTGATTTGTTTTATTTCTTTCTTCCTTTTTCTTATTTACCCTATAATAATCCGCCTTTCTGTATGGTTTAAGTCTGACTTGTGTGGTTTATCGTCGATTTAAAGCCTACAAAAAGGCGGGAGTTACATCTGTATCAGAGCTTTGGTTTAGCGATAAACCTTAGCTTTGTGGGGTCTGACTCTTTATCAATAGGGTAGTAATACCCTGAGATGAGTCGCTGAGCATATATATATGAGAGAGCGTATTTGTTAGTGTTATAAAAAGGTTTTGATATTGTGTTAATTTGTTCTGTCTCGTATTTATAAATTTCGGTTGGTGCGTAAGACACTATGACATCAATAGGGATTTTTAAACATTTAATAGGACAGACCGACACGATATTTGTTTTAAATATAGGTGAATGAAATAATTTTTCCTATTATATTTTCTATATATAAAAATTAAAATTTTATAAGTGATATATATTTGGTTGTAATATATTGGTTGTTAGGTAGTGAAATCTATAAGCATAGGTTGGAAATAAGATTTGAAAAGAAAAGAAAATAAATGAAAATTGGAAATTTAGAATCTAAGTTCTGGGGTTTTGAAAATTCTTTTGAATGATTTTGAAATATAATACTAATATTTTTAGAACTATTTTCTAATATAAATATTTAAATATAATTTGAAAGAATTGTTTTAAAGAAATTTTGAAAAAAATAAGTTATGTACTCCGCTTTCTACCGCTGGAAAATAATTTCGATGATGAGTGCACGCATCATCGACATTCATTTTCGAGTTTCGAAGTGGGAAGGCCACTGTAGTAGTTTTACTGCAGATTTATTTTGGATAAACGAATATAAATTTTAAATTGTTTTAAATATAACTGGATATATAAGTTGTAAGTATATATTTATCTATTATTTTAAAATGATTTGTAATTTAACCCGGTATTTAATTCTTAAGTTTCCGTTAATTGATAGTTTCAATTAGTGTAGTGAAATGGAATTTAACTAATAATTGAAACTCTAAATGAAATAAGAGATTTAATGCTAAGTTATAAATGGTATTAAATGAAATTTGAAATGGTAATCTATAAAACAAAGGATATGATCATTGAACATTTAATTAATTAAAAAAAAGAAATGAGAAAACTTGTATAACTTTCGATTACATTCTTAAAAAGCATGTATATAACTTACCAAAAGATGAAAAAGTTGAAATGTCTAATAAGAAAATGTAATGGAAATTGTACAAGTAAAACTTATTAATGAAAGTGTTCAATGAATTTCTTTTGTAAATAAGAATTTGATGTTGTAGTGTTGTGAACTTAAGTTATAATTGAAATGTTACTGTAATAAAGGTAATAGGAAGTAAGCATTGCAAGTATAAGATTATAAACTTAAGTAAATGAATTGGTATGCAAAGAAATTGAATTAAACATGAATACTATAAATAAATAAATGTTAATAAATGAAATTATGTAATAATTAATAAATTATGGCATTAATAAATGAAATAAGATTTAGAAGTAATAAATGAAAATAAATGAAATAAATATTGAACCAATGAATAGAAGTAAAAGGTTGTAAGAAAAAAATGTAAATTAAAGGAAATCAAACAATAAAGCTATGAAATTGGAAAATTAACTTGATTTAATGTTTGGAAGTGCTGTTTGTTTGGTTATGGTTGTTTGGACAAGGATGCTTTAAATTTGTTTAGATGTATGAATAATCTATTTAGTTTCACCTAAGACTGTTGAGTGAATAGTGCACTTAGTAATTTATTTTCCACTCTGTACAATTTAAAGTTTTTGAACCCGAACAACTATTTGTTTTGTTTGATATGATGGATAATTGATGTGTGTTGATTTTATGTGATGGTTGTTTGCTTGTTGCAAGTGATTGATGTTTGTATTGATTTGCTCTTTTATGGTTGAAACCACTTTAAATATTTCATTCCATATAGTTATTGACTCTTTTTAGATATATAAGTGAAATACAGGTTATGGAAGCAATTGCTACTGCTTTTGGTTTCATAATTAAGCGTTAATTGCCCGACAAATAGGTACGTTTTCGGATTACAGTTTATTGCGTTATTATATATATTTTTCCTGTTGTTGGGATATATTATTTTGAGATATTGTTGTATATTGTTATATTTGATATTATATTTTCTCTCGAGCCTCTACGTGCATTTTTCCGTAAATTTTGGACTTAGAAAATTTTTTGAAAACGTTTTCCAAACTTTATTAATTTAAGTATAAAAAGATTTAATGGTTATGAATTGATATATTTTATTTAAGTTATTAAATTTTGTAAATTTATTTGTGTATAAAGTTATTATTTTTGAATAAGATATGTTAATTTCTTAATTCTTCTTTTCCCTTCTTTTCCTTTTCGTGGACGAAAAGTTTTGAGTGGGGGAGAGTGTAATGACCCGTGAAATTCGATAACTAAATTGGTTAAATTAATAGGATTTTTGTAATTAAATTTAGAAAGAAAAGTAGGAAGAAATAAAAAAAATTATAATTTATATTGAAGTAAATGTTAAAAATGAAATGTAGCATTTGTAATTAAAATTTATTTTTGACAATTGAAGTGAAATTCCAATAAAGAAATTGTGTTAATTGTTGCACTTAGGTTTAAAATACGTAATTAAAGGTAAGCATTTAATTAACCAATGCAATAATATATTGATTAATAGTAACTGAATGTAAATTAAGGCAATAATGTTAATGCAAGGTAAGCAATGCTAATTAAAGTTAATAATAAATGAATGGAAGGAAATTCCAATTAACGAAAATAAATTTCAATGTTATAATAAAAAAATAAAACGTGACATTGCTAATAAAGTTGATCATTAACGATTTCAACGAAATTTCAATTCACTAAAATAATTTAGATGTCATACTTGACTATGAATTGAATATAAGGAAATAAGAGTAGATAATGAACAAATTGATGAATTAGTATAAAATTTATGACAATTGGATTATTTAATATTGGAAGGAATAAAAATTTGTAATCCGTTAATGAATTTATAACGGGTATGAAATGTAAGAATGTTGATATAAGCTAATAAATAATTAATTCAATGCAATCACAATTGATTGAAACAACTATTTGGCTTATAATTGATTGTAAATAGGAATATTGGGTAATAAATTTAATATAAGAAAAACAAATGCAAATATTGAATTAATCAATGAAGTAATAATAATAAATAGAAATTGAATAAAATCAACGTTCTATATGTAATTGTTTGGAAATGAGAACTTATATAAATATGATTAAGAGTTGGTGGCAACAATTATTATAAAGTAATCATTTATTTAGTCCATTTAATCAAAATTTGTAATTAATTGCAATGAATCTCAATTCAATGTTATATTAGTATAAATTAAGGAAATAATTGGAAATAATGTTAATTCTATTTATAATATGACAATTGGTTGATTCAAAGAATGGAAGTCAAGATTTTATTTATTTAATTGAAATGTAAAATTCAATAATTGGATAAGTTGCAATTAAATGAAATTAAAATATCTAAATATCGCGTTATTTGAAATGAAGATGGAATATGAGAAAATTTGTGTAATAATTTTGAATCCAATCTTAAATACATCTGTTTGACAATAATGAACGGAATAATCATTAATTTATTTAATTAAATGGGATTAATGGGAATTTTATTTATAATTTCTGAATCTAATGAAATCGAGGTTAATACTAAAATGGATAATTTAATCAACTCTGAATTGACATTTAAATTTGTTTAAATTATTTTAAATGCTTAAGAAATTTAAAAATGATAGGAATTGTCAATTATAGGGTTGAAATTGAAAATTTGACTTAATTAATTAATTATTAATTTATTTAATTAATGTAAAAATAACCATTTTGGCCACTGACTTGGATTTCAACGAAACTAGTTTCAACGGATCCATAACGGTGAATTATTGTAGGATTTCAAGTTTCGTAGCGATCGGACTTGTCGTTTGATTGTACAGACTCGAAACGCCTTGAAATCAATGAAATTGAAATCAATTTGAAAAATATTGATTTTAGCATAACTTCTTCGTACGATGGAATTTGGACTTGAAACCTGTTCCATCGAGTGTAAAATATTTTAAAACATCTATTTTGATATATGGGTTGACCCAATTTCGTTTCGGAGTCAAAAAGGGCTTTTTGGGTCATTTTATCGTTCAACGCGTAAACAAATCGTGTCCATCTTTTCTTTTTCAACTCTGTCTATACATAGCCTGTTATAAACCCTAATTCATTTCTTATTCCTCATTTTTGTACATTTTATTAGCTCCTCTTTCCAATGGCTGCAAACCCTAATTCCCAAATACAATTCCAAATCAAATCCAAAGCCAAAAATTCAAACTCTCCAAACAATACCAAATTTTATATGGATTTGAAGCTCTCGACGAGCGCATCTTAGATTTGTGGTTCATTTTTCGATTGGAGTCACTGATTGTATAGAAATTGAAGTTTTATTCTCGGTTGTTCATTGGTCGTCGATCAACATTAACTGATCGTTGATTCATTGGTACCATTGGGTAGAGGAGGCCGAGGGAAGTTCATCTAGGCACGTCGCACAAAGTTTCAACGGTCTGATCGACGAAAAAAATTCATTTAGGGTTTGAAATCACCAGCGGCGGCTGCAAATTTCGAGGCCATAATTGGTGATGCGACCCAAGCGCGTGAGGATGCTGGGATCGCGAGTGAAGGCGCGCATGGGGGATGTCGATGAGGTGGTGGCGGCAAAACTCGGTTTGCTAGTGGCGGCTCTGGTTGCGTTTGCGTTTAGGGTTCCTGTGCGAAATTCTGGAATGATTGAGGCGGGTGTTCTAGCTAACGTGGCTATAGTTGAAGTTAGGTCTATTTATTTATTTTGTTTAATTTAAATTTTGTTTTCAAATCTTCGAATTCGTATAACTTGTACATACGAGGTCCGTTTCACGCGCGGTTTTCTCCGCTAGGTTCGTTTTGGAATTCCGGATATTTTGATGCTTGTTTGGATGGATTTTAAGACTGTTTAATTTTTGGGTTTAAATTGGATTTAAATTCAATTTAAATTCAAAAGGTGAGTGTTTTAACCCACTCACAATTTCTAAAATTTCTTATGTTTGTTAAAGTGATTTATGACGTGTTTAGAAATTTATTGATGACTGTTTGGCATATTTTTAATCATCATCCCAGTTAAATTAAATTTATTGAATTAAATTGTTATTTAATTTATCATTGCATATAAACTGCCAATTAAATTGTTATTTAATTATTTATTGCATATAAACCGCCAGTTAAATTGTTATTTAATTTATTATTGAATATAAACTACCAATAAATACCTGTTATTAATTTTTTGTTCTATATTGATGTTATTGTTTGAATTGGATGATGATTGTGATAAATGGTTGATGATTGATATTCGATGAATGGATGTTGTTTTTTATATTGTTATAAACTGCAAGTTGTTATGCATTCTATTTCATTCGGGATTGCGGTTTGAAATGATATATAACTGTATTTTTATTTTAAATTACGGATTAAAATGATAAATATCTGTATCACTTGAACATAGGATACAAAATTATCTACAGACACCGCGGTCTATATATAAAAATATTTTGAAATGATTTCTATGATTTTGTAAAAAATATATGATTTTATGAGATACTGATTTGGATTTTTGTAAATGTTTTTATATAGTTAAATTCTTGGTTTAAGCTATGAATAAAATTTGTTTAAAGTATAAAATAAGTTTAATAATAAAGTTTGCTTTTATTAAAATATAAAATGGATAAGTATTTACTTAAATATATCTTAATATAGAGTTTATATTGTTTTTTATAAATCAAGGTTGAGAAGATAGTTTTGAAACTGATTTGAGATTTTATTTAATCAAGAATTATATTTAATAAGAATCCGTTTGGAACCTAATGAAAATTAGATTTTAAAAGAATATGGTTTTAAAACTTAATACTGGTTTATGGTGATTTTAGTGAATAAATTGAGGAATATTCGGTTATTGAAATTTGAAGTTTTATTTAAAGGATATTGGACTTAGTAAGCAAATATTTCAAAACTAAATAATAGTAAAAGTGAAATTGGTATATATATGAATTATAAAAATTTAGTTTTGAATTATTTCATATTTAAGCTTTGAAATATATTAAATTTGAAATTGTTTATTTTGTGGATCAAATCTGTTTTGAAATCGATATAATTTGGATTGGTCTATTTAAAAACCGAATTGAATTGAAATTTATGATTTGGTTAAATTTAAAATTTAGAAATTCGGGCTGTTTTGGAAGTGATTTGTGAAAATTTAAGAGGCTAATTTGTTTTATAAAATATTTTAATATTTAAACCATGTAAGGGTGGAAGTTATGTTTCAACGTTATTAATTTCAAAGTATTACGTTTTGGAAGTGTTATAGTTTTAAGTCTTTGGTTTTCAAATTTTATAACTTGGAAATACTATGATTTTTAAAATGATATCATATTGGTTTGGTTTTGAAATGGAAATGATATCATATTTACATGGTTTCAAAATGGATATTATATTCTGATTTTGAAGTATAAATTATTTTGAAATGACCGCGGTGTTATAATAACGTTTGGTTGTTGAAGAGACCGGGATCGGAAGTTGTCATACTCTCTGCCAACTCCGAAAACCACTTTAACAACCGTGTATGCGGTGGAGATTCCAGAATGAAGTAGGATGGTGGCGGCGTTTCCTTTGAGGTAAATACGTGGACGCGACTCCCGTGAATTGGCATAAGGTGGCTAAAATAGGAGCGGTTGACGGGCTAAGAAGGCAGCACCTTTTATCGGACACATCCCTTCGATATTATACTCTGACTTTGGATTGATTTGGTGGGCACTTTTGATTTTGATTTGGGGGTGTGGCTCGTGGTGGGCGGTAGTAGCTGCTACATGTTACCACCGGTCCGAAAGCGTAATCGGTATATCTACCCTGGCATTGCCTAGTTGTGTCGTGTCACCTACCATAGCAAGCTTTACTACGAGTTTGATTTGTGTCGTATCTATGGAGTATCTTCTCGTAGTCTCCCGATCAGGAGATATGCAGGTATTGTATAGACAACTGGCACTATTACGTGTTAAGGTGGAAAATGTAAAGCCTTAATGCTATTTAAAAGTAAGTTTATTTTACTATTAGTAATTATTATAATAGCGAAATATTACTACATAATAAATAGTTTAACGGATCCTTAGGAGATGTGAATCTTGAGCATCTCTTAAGTTACTACACTCATATTTATCTCTGTTGATTTAACTAACATGAGATATTTTAGTTCTGGCTCGAGTGTTTTGTCTTTTCAATTCGCTCGAGTCAGTCTGAGCATTTCAGGATTCGAAGACTTTATTTCTGGAGGACGAAGACGAAGAGTGTATTACTATTATCTATTATATTATTCCACTACACCATTGTATTCCACTGCATTATTAATATTCTCTGGTATGGATAACTCTGGTATGGATTGTATAAGTATAATCGAATATTTTGTAAAACAGCTTCATGAACTGTATATTTGATTATTATATTTTATCGTTCTGCTGCAAGGTTCTATTTTGTTTTATTTCTTTCTTCCTTTTTCTTATTTACCCCCATAATAATCCGCCTTTCTCTATGGTTTAAGTCTGACGTGTGTGGTTTATCGTCGATTTAAAGCATACAAAAAGGTGGGACGTTACATATATGGGAATGGAGATCTCTTTCTTACTTTTAGAGTGACATTGACGATAGTAAATCAACATCTAGTTATGTTTTTACTATTAATGGTAGGGAAATTGGTTGGAAAAGTTTCAAACAAGAAATAGTAGCTGATTCCATGATGGATGTCGAGTACATCTCCCTCAATGAAGTAGCTAAAGAAGCGGTCTGAATGCATAAGTTTTTACGTAAGCATTGAGTGATTCTCAATAGGGAGAATCCAATGGCATTGTTCTATGACAACGATGTGACAATATAGATCGCAAAGGATCCCATAGCACACAAGAAATTATGGCATGATAAAGAGTGTAGATACCAAGGATAGCATAACAAATCCATTCATGAAGGTTCTGGCTTGGTTTGTTCTCACAAACTGATCAAGAGGATAAGATTGAGATTCCATAATTAGCCTAAGGGCAATTGGGAGATTTATAGAGTTAGGGGTATGCTCTAGGGAAAATTCTATAAATTATCGTAAATTACTAACTCTGTAATAAAATCTCATTTGAAATAAAGGTTTTTTTCTTACTGTTATATGCTTGTTATAATGCACTATAATTAATTAATTATTCAGTTATAGTATATTTAATAGAAAATCCATAAATAGCATATAGTAGTATAATTATTGTAATCGTGAGTATTTTATCATAATATATCAAACACATCATTTTGAATATTCCTAGTCAAATGTTTTGAGACTGGATATCGATGTATCCGTTGATATTAGAGTACATAATACTCTCCAAATGTAGGGTAGTGTATCACTCATGACTGCTAAGGGTACCTAGAGGTTATGTACTTATTAGTATTGGATAACAATGGAATTACTCACTCGATTATTTTCTGTTGGTTAATATAACTAAGGTCAAATAGAAAATAACGATATGACAATATTATATGGTTCTCTTAATTTGAGAATAGTGTTGATTATCAATGTGGAAACTCCGCTTTGATTATAGTTAAATCATGGTACGATGCCCAACGAGCGACTATAGCTGGGTCGACAAGAAGAATTTGAAGTGAAATATTATTCGATACAGGATTTGTCTTCTCAGCTCTATGAGGTTAGTATCATGGTCAACTAAAATCAACTCAAAGTAAAAATTTCTGGTCAGAGTAGTTCGGTTAATAATAACCGTTATTATTGAACCAATGACTTTATGTTTAAACAATAAAATTGAATATAGATGATACTAGATTTTGACCATTAAATCCATATGTCCTAATGCGATATAGCTTTGACAAAGAGAAATGGTGTAAATAACTATCAATACAAGGTAACACTTAAAAATGTAAAATTGGATTTTACCGAAGCTACGAAAGCAATGAATTTGGCCATGATGTCACACTACCTGCTAAGTGATGTGTGAACATTAATATTTGAATTGTTTGATATTAACCGTTGATCGAATTTACACCTAAGAGTCACACAATAGAAATGTTGAATACTCCTACTACTAGACGATTTAATTAATTATAATAGTTATAAATTAATTATATTTATTTAAAAAATTATTTAATTTGTATTGAAAAGTATCAAGTAGTGTATATATAATAGTTATAGGCACATGTATAGTTATACGATATCGATGTACATTTGAATTACATTTAAATGCATTTTTTATCTGGCCTAAAGCGCTTTTGATGCTAAAAAGGAAGCCCATGTTAGTCGTCCATATAAGTAAAGGTGGGGTGGAATTTTGGTTCAACAAAAGGTGAATTTGTAATGAGAAAACGGAGGATCTTGATCCTCTTTTCACTCCTTGGTTTCTTTCTATATATTCATCTCTAGCCCACTTTATTTCAACTTTCTTTTTGCTCCTTCTAAGACAAGTTTAGGCGACCCCTACTTCAGACCTTCTCCTCATTTTCAATCTTCCAAGCACACAAATTAAACACAAACCGAAGGTCGATAATTACTGCTTTTAGTTCGGTAGCTCTTTCTAAAGATTTAGATACTGATTCAAGGAGTGAACGGATTCAACATCTTAAAGTGTTTCATCTAGACTTTAGAGAAGGTATTAGTCTAGTTTATATTATTTATATATTTATATATTATTTATCATGTCAATGTATTGCTATTATCTATGTGTATATTATCACAAATTCATATATTTTTAAGTTGCTAACATTAGATGAATATGTTTATGTGTGTAATTATATATATAATTCGACAATAATGTATATTTTAATTTTCGAAAATAATTTAAAACGTTCAATAATATTTAAAACTAGTTTGATTTTAAAATACATGTATATATTACATTTATAATATACCTATAAATTTAGCAACATATATACATACGTACATACATACATACATATATATATATATATATATATATATATATATATATATATATATATATTATACAATTATTTTAAATATAAAGTCTAACTTTTATAGTATTTATATATATATATCTAAAATACATGTACTGTGTAAATATATTTTTATTTAATAATTTTGTGTATGTTTCTACTTTCGAAAAAAATTAATTTTTTTGCTTCACGATTTCCATATGAAATTCAAACAAAATATAATTTTTAAACTAAAAAAAATTAAAAACAAAAAATATGTTTTTCTGGCCGAATGTGTATACATACATATAATTATTTATTTACATCAAATCATATATGTGTGTGTGTATATTTGCATGTATACCCACAAATATATATTATATTGAGAATTCTTCATATTAATTTAATATGCATATATACGATATACATATATAATTTTTTTTACTAGTTTCAATATGTCTCTACTATCTCTACTATCAATAATAAGAATTCTTTGAACTATCTTCAACCGTGTCTTTTGGAACATCCCAAACTGCCCTTCTCACATAATCTTTTATTACATGTTTCCGCTCATTACATTTCCCAGCAGCGTAAAAAAACCTATCGCCAAATTTTAACCCTCATTATCGTTATCATCTCGTTACCTAATCGCCCAAAATTAACCCTCAACATCATTATCTCCCAGATCTTGAATCTCAAATCCCTACTACCAAATTTTGCCGCATCTTCCCACACCAACATCGGCGACTAATCTTGCACTGATGCTGAAGTTATTCAAATTAGTTACCTATGGTTAAACTTATTACGTAAGTTAAACAACATATGTTTAGTTTTGGTTACACATGTGTGTAATTGATTTGTACTGATTTTTATTGATTTGCGCTGACCACTAATTTTGTAATCGAGTTCATTTTTGGTTAGATATGCTTGTATAAAAGTTTTTTATTCACTTAGTATTGTACTCTTCTCTACTATCATCAGATAGTATTCAGATTTGCTATTGTAGTATTGTAGTTTCCTACTGACTGCTCCTGCACTGATGTTGAATTTCTTCACTATTTCACTTAGCGGTTAACAAAATTATTTCTATAGGCTTCACATTTTCTCCCTTGATACTCTATCCTAAACGAGGCTCCAAAATATCCAGTAAGAAAATACTTCCTGAAACTTTTGTACAATTGAATATTATATCACTTGATAAAATATTCCTACGAATGACAAATTCGACAACCTTTAATATAGATCACGAAGCTTATTTTTATTGTGTGTTTCATGTTTTAACTTTAAAACATACTTTTGTTCTGTAATTTGAAAGCATGTTAATAGAGAGATGTCCTATAATCTTGGTTAATAGGACTTACTACAATGATATGGTAGTTTGAATCCTATTTAATAGACTTATCATAGTGAATGCACAATATATTTTTCTTGGCTTAAACAAAATCGTGCAGTAAGGGATCATGATTTGATAAATCTAATTACTAAAGAGACTCTTAAACATTCTAATTGTGTTGTATATTCTTTTACAAGGTGAAAAAAATATGGCCACTTCTATTAATAATTCTTTTTTAAACCAAAAATAGGGCAGTAAGAATTATATTTTCAAACTGTATATTTAGGTTGATCAGTTGAAGAAAACCAAGTGATCTAAAACTGTATCACATACAACAAAAGTTTCAAGAATTGATTGTAAATTTCCACTGAATTAGTTAGAACTTAAAGCCTAACATGATTTTATTATCATTACATTTTGATGAAATCTGAGTTGCAGTTTCTTAATATCTAAGGTTATGTTATATTGCGAAACTGACTTTATTTCTTTGTGGGGTAAGGAAGATTTTTCCAACGATTTATAAAAAGAAGTTCTGCATAAACTAAACCTAGACAAATTCTGCATATGTTCAGGCAAGGAACATTTCATGATCTTAAAATATTATGTATATTTTTCACAAATGCTATAAATTAAGAATATTATCCTGGAATGGAGAGAAATTCATAAATGTAGTATTAAATCTTTTTTATGACATTGTTTTAGAGTACCATGAGAATAGATTAGCTCAGTTAGCAGTCAAATGTCCATGTCAGCCTGGAATGCATTTCATATTATATTCACCAACTTATATTGCCTTTTTCTTAGTGCCCTCATTGTTGAAATCCATCTACATTGCAATCAAATTGAGATTATGTTCCCATCTTTCGTTTTCAATTCCCACTTAATGTTATACAACTTTCTACTTTACCTTGAAAAGCTGCACATATTTAATACTTCGTCACTTGTATCTTTTGTCACTCGTATTAGAGATGCAAAAGAGATGACATCAGGTTTTCATTGCTTACTATATAAATTACTATTAAATGTTCTCCATAAATTTATTTACTTGGTTTCAAACTTTTATTCATTAATTACTGCCCTATAAATAAACTTACGTTTCTATTAAATTTACATTATTTCCAATTAATTGCAATACAAAATTTTAAATTGTAAACTTTAATTTCAATTGCTACCTCAAATTTCTAACATCCGTTTCAATATAAATTTATAAGATTTTTATTTCCTCTAAATTTAACTAAAATCTTATTAATTTAACTCATTTTAATCATCAAATTTTATGGGTCGTTACACTCTCCCCCACTCAAAACTTTTCGCCCCCGAAACAGAAAAGAAAGGAAAAGAAGAATTAAGAAATCAATATATCTTATTTAAAATGTTAAATTTATAAACAAATAAATTTACCAAATTTAATAATTTAAATAAAATATCAATTTAAAACTATTAAATTTCTTTATACTCAAATTAGTAAAGTTTGGAAAACATTTCCAAAAAAAAATTCTAAGTCCAAAATTTTCTAAAAATTTCGGCAGAGTCTCCTTTGTACGGAGAGGCTCTGGAGAAAATATAATATCAAATATCAATATATGACATAATAATTTCCAAAATATTATATATCCCAACCCGGAAAAAATAATAATAACGCTTTAAACCGTAATCCGAAACGTACCTATTCGTCGGGCAATTACGCTTAATTATGAAAACAAAAGCAGTAGCAATTGCTTCCATAACCAGTATTTCACTTATATAATTCCAAAAATTATATATAATGAAATATTTAAGTTGGTTTAATCACAACAAACAAATCAATCAACCATCACTTGCAACAAGCATACAACCATCACATAGAATCAATACAAATCAATCATTCATTCAAATTAACAAAACAAATAGTTGTTCGGGTTCAAACTTTAAATTGTACGGAATGAAAAATAAACTACTAAGTGTACCCTTCACTCAACAGTCTTAGGTGAAATTAAATAGATTATTCATTCATCCAAACAATTTTAAAGTATCCTTACCCAAACAACTATAAACCAAAACAAACAACAACAATTTCACAACAATTTAGTTTATCCTTATTAATTCATTCACACATTTATTGTTTGATTTCTCTTTTCCATTCATTTTTTTTATTTTTATCTATTTCTATTCATTACTTACCAATTCATTTTTTTCTATCTATAAAATGCCAAATTCTATTTATTGCATTACATTCATTTATTTATATTATTCATATTCATTCAAATTTCTTAGTAGGTAAATTTATTAACATAAGTTTATAGTCAATTTTTTTTCTTTTTCAGTATTCATCTTTTATTCTTATTTTGTTCAGAATTAACTTCATCCTGTTCACTTAAGTTTATAATTACTTACTTACAATACCTACTTTCCATTATATTTAATTAGTAGCATTTCAATTATACTTAAGTTTATTATCTTTCATATATACTACTTAATTTTATTTATTTACTTTCATTTATTACTAAATTCCATTGATAGTACTTACCTTTCTATTTTAATTAATAGCCTTTATTTTTATACTTAAGTTCATAACAACTCTAACACTAAATTCTTATTTGTTAAGGTGATTCATTGAACCTTTTCATTATATAAATTTTTCTTGTACAAGTTCCAATTACATTTTCTTATTAAACATTTCAACTTTTAATATTTGGTAAGTTATATATATGCTTTTAAAGAATGAAATTGAAAGTTTATACAAGTTTTCTCATTTCTTTTAATTAATTTAATGCTCAATAATATATCTTTTATTTCATAGGTTACAATTTCAAATTTCATTTAATACCATTTATAACCTAGCATTAAATCTCTTATTTTCTTTAGAGGTTTCAATTTAATAATACCTACGTTCCAATTCACTACAGTAATTGAAACTATAAATTAATGGAAACTTAAGAATTAAATACCGGGTTTTATTCAAAATCATTTTAAAATAACAGATAAATGTATATAGTTACACTATATATATCCAATTATATTTAAAACTGTTTAAAATTTATATTTGTTTATCAAAATAAATCTGCAGTAAAACTACTACAGTGGCCTTCCCACTTAGAAACTCGAAAATGGATGTCGATGATGCGTGCACTCATCATCGAAATTATTTTCCAGCGACAAAGAGGGAACTACGAAATTTATTTCTTTTCAAAGTTTCTTTTTAAAACAGTTCTTTCAAATTATATTGAAATATTTATATCAGAAAATACTTCTAATAACTATTATTATTATTATATCCCAAAGTTATTCGAAAGAAATTTTCAAAACCCCGAACTTAAGTTCTAAAACTTCCAATTTGATTTATTTTATTTTCAATCTTATTTTATTTTTTTTATAAATTTCATCACCTAACAACCAATATATTGCAACCAAATATATATATATATATATATCATTTAAAAAATTATTTTATATATAGAAAATATAATAGGCAAAATTATTTCATTCACCTATATTAAAAACAAATATTATGTCGGTCTGTCCTATTAAGTGTTTAGAAATCCCTATTGATGTCATAGCGTCCCATGCATTAACCAGAATTTATAAATACAAAATGGAAAAAATCAACACAATATAAAAACTTTTTATAACCCTAACAAATACGCTCTCTCACAAATATACGCTCAGCGACTCATCATAGGGTATTACTACCCTAATAGTAAAGAGTCAAACCCCACAAAGCTAAGGTTTATCGCTAAACCAAAGCTCTGATACCAGATGTAACGTTCCGCCTTTTAGCACGCTTTAAATCGAAACACATGCCAATTCAAACCATACAAAAGGGCGGATTGTTATGGGGTAAATAAGAAAAACAAGAAAGAATTAAAACAAACAGAGTCTCACAACGGAAGGATAAAATATAATAATCAAATATACAGTTCAAGAAGCTGTTTTTCAAAATATTTAATTATACTTACAATATATATCAGAGTTATACATGCCATAGAATATCAATAATGCAGCGGAATACAATAGTATAGTGGAACAATATAATATATATTAATAATAATACTGAAATCTTCGTCTTCGTCCTCTTGAGATAAAGCCTTCGATCCTGAAATGCTCGGACTGACCGGAGCGAATTGAAAAGACAAAACACTCGAGTCAGAACTAAAAGATCTTATGTAAGTTAAATCAACAGAAATATGAGTGTAGTAACTTAAGAGGTGTTCGAGATTCATACCTCCTAAGGATCCGTTAAACTATCTACTATGTAGTAATATACGCTATTATAATAGTGTCTAAAGTAAAGTATAATATACTGAAAATAGCGTTAAGGCTTTACATTTTCCACCTTAGCACACACTTTTATATTCCCATAGTCTATACAGTACCGTAATCTCCCCCGTACTGGACGTCGTCAGAGCGCACTCCGTAGGTGTGGTACAAAACAAAATCGTATAAGGAGCGCTAGGGTAGGTGACACGGCACAACTAGGCAATGCCAGGGTAGATATACCAATTGCTATCCGGACTAGTGGTAACGCATAGCCGCAGCTACCACCCACCTCGAGCCACACCTCCAAATCAAAAATTCAAAAGTGTCCACCGAATAAATTCAAAAGTCAGAGTATAATATCGAAGGGATGTGTCCGATAAGAGGGGCTACCTCCTTGGCCCGAGAATCGCTCCTGTTTTAGCCACCTTATGCCAACTCACGGGAGTCGGGTCCACGTATTTACCTTAAAGGAAACGCCGCCACCATCCTACTTCATTTTGGAATCTCCACCACGTACACGGTTGTTAAAGTGGTTTTCGAAGTTGGCAGAGAGTATGACAACTTCCGATCCCGGTCTCTTCAACAACCGATCGTTATTATAACACCGCGTTATTTCAAAATAATTTATACTTTAAAACTAGAATATAATATCCCTTTCAAAACCATATAATTACGATATCATTTCCCTTTTAAAAAAACCCAATCAATATGATATCATTTTTATTTCAAGATAATAACGTTCCAAAAATCATAGCCCTTTAAATCTATATATCTTGAAACCCATAGCTTTGAAACATAACTTCAATTACTTAAATGGTTTAAATATTAAATTACTTTATATAATAAAATAGCTTCTATAATTTCACAATTAAATTCCAAATTCTGATTTTTAACCTCCAAATAAACCTTTTCAAATTTCCATATATTTCAAAGCTTTAAATGTTCCACCATTTCAAAACTAATTCTTTGATAATTCCATATATATCAAATTCAATTGCTATTATTTAGATTTGAAACGTTTACTTAATAAATCCCATATAATTTAAGTAAAACTTTTAACTACAAACAACTGGATATTCTTTCAATTTATTTAACTTGATAAATTCATTTATCTCAATTTTATGTTCATTTAAATTACTTTAAACCAAATCAAGTTATAAGAATCATATCCATTAAAAATCTCCATTTTTATTTAAATTCCAGATCAAATTTATTCAAGTACAATTCTTATATAATTCAATTTAACCCATTTCATACTTATCTTCCAACTTAAATTTCATTTAAGTCAAATAAAAACTCTATATATACAATATCTTAAATAGTTACTAAACCATAGAATATAAAACAATCAAACTCCATTATTAACTCATCTTTATTAATCAATTTTATACATAGCTTAAATTCAAGAATTTAACTATATAAATATACAATAATATTTATATAACATCAAAAATTAATATTTATTAAATTGTATATTTCTTTCCAAAAATATAGAAAATCACTTCAAATAATTATATATATATACATACCGCGATGCCTATATATAATTTTCTATCCTATGGTCAAGTGATACAGATATCTATCATTTCAATCTGCAATTTAAAATAAAATGCGGTTGTATATCATTTCAAACCGCAATCCCGAATGAAATGAAAATGCATAATAACTTGCAGTTTATAACAATATAAAATACGACATTCATTCATCCAATATCAACCATCAACCATTTATCACAATCATCATCCAATTAAATCAATAGCATCAATATAACCGAAAATAAACAACAGGTATTAAATAGAAGTTTAATTCAATAATAAATTAAATAACTGTTTAATTGGCAGTTTATATGCAATGAATAATTAATTAACAAATTTAACTCGCAGTTTAAATGCAATGAATAAATTAAATATCAGTTTAATTTAAATAAATGAAATTAACCGAGATGATGATTAAAAATATGCCAAACAACCGATAATAAATTTTAAATCACATCATATATCAATTTAACAAACATAAGAAATTTTAGAAGTTGTGAGTGGGTTAAAACACTCACCTTTTGAATTTAAATTGAATTTAAATCCAATTTAAACCCAAAATTTGACCGTCTCAGAATTTGTCCAAACTAGCGTCATCGAGTCCGGAATTTCAATACGATCCTAACAAAAAAAAACTGCACGTGAATTGGATATCGTATGTAAAAGGTATAGCGATAATTGCGCTTGAATTTCAATTTTAAAATTAAAGAAAAAGAGAACACACAATTAGTCCACATCACCCTTACCAAGCTTCACGCGCACGCTCCATTTTCCCGAAACGCAGAACCCATTCGAGCGCGAATGAAACCCAGCGTCACCTCCTTGAACGTTACGCACGCCACCCGAAAAACATGTCGCCATCTCCTGCCTAAGTCGCGCGCATCCAGGTGCGCAAGCCCCTCGTCAAACTCCACCATCATGTCGCTGTCGCTCGCGCGTAAAACAAGTCGGTCGCCACTTTGAATTAAACCCTAAACGAATTTTACGCGCAAATCTAGCCGTTGATTCACCAAACCAACCGTAAGAACCCGGGGTTTTACAACAATTGATTATCGCTGTTTGACGATTAATTTTGCTTGCTAATTGCTAATTGGATTTTTTTTAAATCAAGTTGTTATTCTTTAACAATATTATTAAGGGTAAGTGGGCATTAAGAAATTCTTGGCCACATTTTTTTTATTTTTGGGCTGGGTTATTGAAGAGAATAACCGTTCCTCCACCCTTATTCACTTTCATTCGCAAGCCCTAGCAAAAAAATAAATAAAACATACGAACGAAAAAAAAGAAATGGCAGCTCGATTTTTTCCCTCATTCAAATCAATTAGGGCTTGTAAAATGGGATGAAGCCGCCGACTTTATCGATCGTCTTTGGGGACGAAATCGGCCGTAATTTGGATGGTTAGGTTCTTCGAATCCAAGGTGAGTGACACTCACATCACTCACATCAAATTCCTGCTTAGTATTGTGTTTATGTTGTTCAACTTTGTTTCGATGTTGATGATTTTTATTTGCCTTGGTTCGATTTCTATTATCCACCGCTTTGAATAGTTAATTGATTTCTGTAGCTTGAGTACAGTGTGATTTGAGCTGCAAATAATTTTGAGTATTTTTCTGTTGGCATCGGCATTAACGTGAATCTTATTTCTGCTTCAATTTGTTTATCATCTGACTTGATTTTGAACTATATCTTGTTTTTGACATTTGAACTCGACTGGGTACTGTTCGTGTTTTTAGTTGGCTTCGGCATGACCACAGTTTCAAGTTTGATTGGAGATTGCTACCAAAAATTCTTTGTTCAAGGTTGCCTTGTCTGACCAAACATTTTAGTTGATGCTCATTTGCAGTTTGTAATTCGATTCCTTATTGGTGGTAGTATTCGAACTGTACTTGACCGGTTTATCACAGTTTGATTTGAGTTGCATTTTTAGGTTGGCATCGGCTTTAACTTTAATATTGTTCGACTTTGTTGCATTTTGTCTTGAGCATACTTGAGGTCTGGATGTTGTTTCTCGGTTTTGAATCTGGTTGTGAGTTTGGTCTTTGTTTGTTCAGGCTTTAAGTAAACTCAGGCTTGTTATGGCTTTGCTTCGACCACTATTTTTGCAATTCTGATCATGTCACTATTTGTTCTTGGTCGAGTTTTGTTTTGTGCATTATGTTGTCTGTCTGGATTCGCGTGTCCATGTGCTTGTGCTATGTTTCCTTGACTCTGCTTATCTTGGTTTGGTCTGTGGTCTTCACTGGCTTTGTGTTTGTATACATATGAACCTGGTTCATATGTATGCTAAGCATTGCATCTCAGTGACATTTACTTGCACATATGTGCTTAAATGATTTAGTTGTTGCTGTGTTGCCTTATCTTGGGTACATATGCTCATTTTACCTGTAGCCTTGTGCTTTGTACCGTGTCATCTGGAGTTCCCTGTGTACATGTTCATATGGGTTTGCTTCGAGTGCACTGGACTATCATTTTATTGCTCCTTAATATTCTGGTTTCCACCATATGCTGCTCCATTTGAGTCAGTTGGCATTTTGTTTCATATATGTTGCTGCCTGGTCTGGTTCATCTTGTTGTCTCGTTCATTGACTGGTTTTTTATGCACATACGTGCTTCCCAGACCTATTGCATTATATTATTGAGGCAGTGGCATTGATTTTTGAATCTTCACTTCTCTTCATTAGTGTGACTGTACTTTTGTTGGCTGCATTTGGTTATTGCTGATATCTTGGTTTGGTCTGTATTTTGATGTTCACCTCTCGTGTATCATCACTGTATTTTCATGCTGCTGTATTTGGTTTGTTAATGTCTTGGTCATGACATCATTTGAGGTCCACTTGAGCATTATGTAGTTGCCATATCTTTTGCTCGAGCATTTTGCACACCGATGCATTCTGGAGTACATATTGGTTCGCATTGTTTCGACCATGTCACTGTTGAGTTCATCAGTTGCCATATCATGTGTATTTTGGTTATCTGGTTGGTTGGTGTAGTTGCTTTGAGTCACTGATTTTTGCATTTGGTTAGAGTCTGGATTTGTATGTTAACTGGTTCATGACTTATACATTGATTTGTACATTAAGCTGAATCCAGCTTAAACGCTTGGGTTTGAACTTGTACTCGTGTTGTGATTTTATTTGTATTGCATTTGAGTTGAACCTGACCTTTCCTTGGGTTTGACCTTGTGCTCGTTTGTGAATTTTCATTGAGCTTTTGGGTACATCATCACTGTAGTGGCAAGGCAGTGCATGCAAGCGTGTACTGCAGTCACACGGTATGGCTTTTATTGATATTCTATTTTGTTTTGATTTATTGATCTTTTGCGTATCCCATATGTTGTAGTGGCGAGGCAGTGCACGCGTGCGTGTACTGCAGCCCTACCCGAATTGATGTTTTAATTGATATTTCAATTGTTTGAATTGTTTCGTGTGTTCAATTCAATATTTTATGTCGTATTTTGATTTGGTTTAATTTGATGGTTTTGTTGATATCTAATTATCTTTTTGATAATTAGATTTTGAGCTTCTAATTATTTATTCGATAATTAGATTTTGTCGTTAATTGCCGTTTAGGAAATTCTATTGTTTTCTAAATTATCTTCACTGATAATCTTTTGATAATTTGGATTTGCCGATTTGTTGTTTAACACTGTTACGTGTTATATTTACCGTTATCCGATTTCTTTATTTAAGGATCGGATAGACGAGATTTATTATCATTGTCATTTATTTGTAACTTAATTATTATTGCTTCTGTGCACTAATAACTGAGTTTGAATTAGACTGACCCTTGTATTATTTTCTTTTGAATTTAATACTCGGGTCAGACCGAATTATTACAGGTTGTAGACATTTTGCTTTGGGTTGCTACCTGAGCTATGAAGTCTTTTCATATCTTTTGGATTGGTCGTCGTCATTGTATAGTCGTCAGTGTAGTTGTATTGGAAGATATGTATTCATGTATATTATATACGTTAATGTACTTGTATATGTAACTTCCAGAGTCGACAGTTGTAGTTGTATCATATGTACTGTATCACATGTATTGTAACTGACATCAGTTATATATATATATATGAGACTTTTATTATCTGTGTTCCGTATTTAACTGATCCATGTTATTATTATATATATTGTCCTAAACTATTATGAACCATCGTAGTTCGTTTTATACTGGAATTGGATACGTCGATGGAAGTAAATAAATAAGAGATGAAAAACGAAAATATATACCACTCTTATCGAGGTAACTAATACTAGTGTAAGGCCTAACTACGGATGGCCGCTCCTATCCAGCCTTATTCTTCGTAATAACAGACAGTATTTCTTTTAATACTCTTTGTTATTGTGAGCATAGAGGTGGGGCATCACACCAACCACATAGATCGATCTCCTCATCCCCCTCTACAATACCCAGAAATCAATTTGAAGATCGGACGAATTTGGTCGTGACGTGATAAACGGCCGTGGATAGTTCATCGATTTTCGGCCACACCGAAACCCAGATCAGAAAATAAATTATATATTTGACTTGCACTCGTCGAGAGCTTTAAATCAATATATAATTTGCTATATTTCGTGGAGTTTGAATTTTCAGCTTTTGATTTGATTTGGAATTGCAATCTAAATTAGGGTTGATCTGCCATTGAAGTGAGGAAGTGAATAGACGTATAGAAATGAGGAACGGAGGCTGCTACGGTTTGTAGCAGGATATATATAGACAGGGTTGACATTTGAATGGATAGATAAGATAGATTTACACGCTAACGCTAAATTGGCCCAAAAAGCCCGTTCTGACTCCGGAATGAAATTGGGTCAACCCATATATCAAAATAGGTGTTTTTAAATATTTTAAACACAATGGAAAAGGTTTCAAGTTCAAATTCCATCGTATGAAGAAGTTATACTAAAATCAATATTTTTCAAATTGATTTCAATTGATTTCAATTTCATTAATTTTAAGGCGTTTCGAGTCCGTACGATCAAATGAAAAGTCCGATCGCTACGAAACTTGAAACCCTACAATAATTCACCGTTACGGATCCGATGAAACTGGTTTCATCGAAATCCGAGTCAGTGGCCAAAATGGCTATTTTTCCCTTAATTAAATAAATTTATAAATTAGCTAATTAAATCAAATTTCAAAATTTAAATTCTTAAATTGACAAATTTCATCCTTTTTGATTTCTTAACCATTCACAAAAATTTAAACAAGTTCAGATGTCAAATTTAAAGTTGATTAATTTTATAAATTTCCATACTAACCATAACTTTTATTGAATTCAGAATTTATAAGAAAATTCCCAAAATTCCATTTAGTTAAATAAATTAATTACTATTCCATTCATTCCTGTCAAATACATGGATTAAATATTGGATTCAAAACTATTACATAAATTTCTCACGCATCTAAATTCCCATTTTAAATATTTACTTCATTTAATTGCAATTAACCCTTTGATCATAAATTAATTTCCAATATATTGATAAAACTTTATTTCCATTCTTTTTATTCACTAATCATCATATTATGAAGAATATTTACGTTATTCCCCATTATTACCTTAATTTATTTTAACGTAACATTTAATTTAGATTTATTTCAATGATTTTCAATTTAATTTAATGAACTAAATATATATGTATAACTCATAAAAAATTTGCGGTCACAACTCTTAATCACCTTTTATAAGGTTATTATTTCCACTCCAATAATCATCATTTATTATATATATACATATATATATATATATAAATTAATTAATTTAATATTTAAGTTCATTTTCCTATATTAAATTTATTACCAAGTATACATTTACTTTATTCCAACTAATTGGAATTCCACTCAATTACAATAAACAATCATTTCCCTATTCACATTTTATTATTAACCCACAATCATTGCATTTATTATCTTATATTGATTTTAACCAATTACCACATATTCCTTTAAATCCACACTACCGTAATATTCAATTCCATTGATTTGCATTAACTCCGTTCCATAAATCTACATCAATTACTACGTTAAAATAAGTTTACGTTTCTATTAATTTCTATTCACACATCCGTTATTTTATACACTACAGCACAAAGCTATTTTAGCCACACCCCTATCCGACTTATTTGATACGGCTCAAAGCCGTATCAAATTTGATACGGCCAAAAACCGTATCTAAACCTTTAGATGCGGCTTTTAGCCGTATTAAATTTGATACGGCTTTGAGCCGTATCAAATTCATGCCTATTTTGGCTGGAAAATCATACACCCTGGAAGCACGGTCTCCTCCAAATTCATTCCTTCCCCTCGTTTTTTTTCGTTCTCCCTCCAAAACATAAATGACGCACTCTTTCCCCCAAATTCATGTCCGTTGCATCCCAAATCTCTAAATCACTTTGCTCTTCCCCTAACTCACGACCGTGATTTGCTGTACCTCAGTTCGGATCGATTTGCTGGCGATTGAAGGTTGCGCTTGCTCCCACCGTCGAACTCTTTTGCTGTGGATTATTGGGTAAAAATATTATTCTCTGATTATATATGGATTTTTGTTCATGTGTGGGCACTGCAGGATAATTAGGATGTGATTATAGTATATATGTGTAATCTGTTGTAGTTTATGAATATTGTTTGTTTTTGTTGCCGATTCAAACCAGCAATTTATTAGTATAATGTTCATTGCTTCAAATTTGTAGCTGATATTGCCAAATATGGATGTTGCGATGATATACTTAGAACATTAATATATATTCCGGCGGGTGATTGTAAGTTTTTGATGATTTGCTAAAGTTATATTACTACTTGAACTATTGACGTATGGCGGTGGGTGGAAGGGTGGATGATCGAGTACTGGGCAGTGGCTGTACTGGTGAAGGCAAAAGAAAAGGGAGGCTGCTGTTTGGTTAAGAAGGTGGGAATAGGCGGTAGAAGGAGATGATTTCCGATGGTCGATGGTTGTCATGTGGTTTATTTTTGGGTTTGTGTGGATCATTGGCTGAGTGTGGTTTGTGGAAGGTTACTGGACGGCGGATGAAATGGGTAGGAGTTGAATGTAAGTAGTAGTTTGTTGAAGGATTGAAGCTTGGTGATGGTTGAGATGTTACTGGTGGGAGTATTGATATGGCTATGGTTTGGAAATATTGAATATATGTAGGCAAGGAGGGGATACAAGGTAGTGTATGGGTTTGTTAGTTTGTTTGCATTATAGTAGGAAGTGGATGACAGAGGAGGAACTGTGGGTCTGAAGTGAATGCAGTAGTGTGTGCACTGTATGTGCACACTGGATGAGGTTGGCAGATGTATGATGTTGGTGATTGTATGGATGTGAGATTGATGGTATGGAGGATAATGAAATTTTTTTTGTATGGATGATGATGGTAGATTTGAAGTGCAGTGTTTGATGTGCACTATTATGAAGGGTTGTGATGTGCACTGTTGAATGGTGGTTGATGTGCAGAGAGATGATGGTACGGGGTGTTTGTTTCATGGAGTGATTAGGCAATGGGTATGGCAGAAGTGGATGATTGTAAGTATTTTTAAGTATGTAAGTGATGGGATGATGGGTGTTAGGTTGGTATCAATGGTCGAGATAGGTAGAGATAGGTGATGGACAGAGAACTACTGTAGAGTGGCATGAATGTGGTGAAGTGATGGTCAGATTGCACAGTTTGGCAATATGGTGAAGTATTGTAGGTGGTAGTGGATGTTGGTTTGATATGCTGTGAATAGTTATATAGTAATTGAGTCGGATGGTTAGAGATGGTGCAATGTGATGGGGCACACGGTATTGGCAAGTTGGTCTGTGTTTTTGGTTGTTGATCTGTGGTGTGATGAAGTGATTCAGTTGTATGCAGGCAATGTTGAACTGTTGCAGTGAGTAAGTTGAGCTTGACAGTGGTGGATGATCACAGTGAGGCAGAGGAGTGAAACTGCAGAGTTTAAGTGCAGTTGTTCAATTCTGTGCACTGATACGCAGATGTAACAGATGCGAAATTATGCACTGATACGCGGATGTAACAATGGATGGCAGTTTTAGTTCAAGCAGTGGTAGGCAGAGGCAGATTTGATGTTTGGTAGAGTGGGAATATTTATATTGAGTGAAGGTTGTAGGCAGTTGTGGGATGTTGGCGACACCGTACAGCAATTTTCTTGATGTAGTTATGGCAATACTCTCTGAACTGGGAATGTGATGTTATAGAGCATGTCAGTATTTGATGTAGTGATGAGTGGACTTGTAACGACCCCGAATTATTATTAATTGAAAATTGAATATTTAATTAATTTTAAATATTAATAAGTGAAATTTATAAGTCGGATAAATTTTATTTTGAATAATTGGATTTAATTGAATAATTAAATCGATAATTTAATAGGTGAAAATACATAAATAATTGAGAATTGGGTTAAATATGATTGAAAATGATTTGTAAAATTTTATTTTATCATATTGAAGTTAGAATGATGTTTTAGAACTTTTAAAATCGAATTTAAAGTTTATTTGTGAAAATTGAATATTTTAATATTTAATCGACTAGTGAAATTAGCCAATTTTCGAACAGTCTCAGAATTGGACGAAACCAGTTCCATTGGATCTGTAATAGTTTGTTATTACCATATTTCAATTTTCGTAGCAATCGGAGTTGTCGTTTGATCGTGGCAGCTCGAAACGCATCGAAATTGTTTTAATATTAATTTGGCGAGTTAAAATAGCCATTTTTCAAAAAGTCTCGGATTTCGACGAAACCAGTTTCATCGGATCCGTAATGTGATATTATTGTATGGTTTCAAATTTCGTGTCAATTGGATTTACCGTTTGCCCGGTGCAAGCTAAAACGCCTAGAAAATCGTTTAATCCATTTAATTTTAAATTGAACGTTTATTTCCATAACTCGCACAGATGACCGAATAAGCTCCCGAAACACGTTCCATTGTATTTGGAACGCGGGGTAAACCTTAGAAACGCCAACCGGCACGCTTCGTTTGGAGTTCGGAAAATCCGGGATGAATAGTGTCGCGCGAATTTTCTATAAAAGCCCCTAGAATTTTCATTTTTGCAAAAGAAAAACTGCCTAGGGTTTCCAAAACCTTCAGCCGCCACCACTATTATGAATGGCCGAAAATCACAGTTCTTCTCCCTCAATTATCTCTTCATCCATCAACAATTAGCGGAAACTTTCTACATGAAACTTGTAGAGCACCTCACGAACTACAAGATCAACGGTGGAGATCGCGTTTGGGTTAACGGATTGGTGGCAAATCGTCTTCAAACGTACGAAAGTCGCGCACACATTTCTTGACATAGGGGTGGCCGAGCTTCACAAGGGGGTGGCCGAAGGAAGAGCATGACGCGAGCTTCGATATGGTGCCGATTTGATGGAGTTTCGTGCGTTGTGGAGGCCGCGAGATCTAACCCTAATTTGTGCTAATGGGTTCATATGCACGGCTTGCAACCTGTAGAAGAAACGTGTGCGCGTGAAGATGGAGGAATGAAGGGGACGGCCTGATGTGGAGATGCAGGAATCAACGGCTATGATTTCGTTTAGGTTATAAAATTAAAATAAATTGTTGTAAATTTAGTTAATATAAATACGTGTAACTAATAAAATTCATAACTTTTTCATACGAGGTCGAAAACGCGCGAAACCAGTTGCGTTGGAATCGTATGGACGAGCACTATGCTATGGAATTAGATTGGAATCGTTTGGAGTTAGTGAGAATTTTGGGTAAAATTAAACGTCCGTTTAATTTTATACGAAATAAATCGCTAAAACGAAATTGAAATCAAGGTGAGAACTTCTCGCTCAATCGAATCGATTTCGATTTTAATTTTAAATAGTTAGATTTAAAATTCTTGAATGTATGTTTGAATGATGATTGTTATCTATTGATTGTTAAAATAGACATTATGCGCCGTTAGTAAGCGGAGGTTATTTATTAAAAACATATACCCCGAATATTTCATAAACAGTGAAATTGGTATTATATATAATAGCAATATATATATATATATATACATATATATATATATATATTGGCATATGTATATATTGCAGTTGTTGATTTCCCGCATTATATAGCGGATGAGACCCTATTGCGCCGTCTATTAAGCGGATTATATTTTAAATCCCATATACCGCGATAATTTCATACTGGAACGGAATTGGTATTGTGCTAACATCTTTGGATGCTAGAAAACAGGTTGGAGGGATCCAACTGGATTCCTCAACCATATTTATCTGATTATGGATATTTTGATATTCGTTGATTATCATATACGATATGTGATGTCGTTGTTGTCGTGATTGACTATTTGGTATGTAGCATCATTGGGCCAAATTTTGGAATTTTCAAATGATTTTAAAGTGACTTTTGAAAGCATACGTTATAAAATATTTTTGAAAATTGATTTATTTTAAATAAATAAACGTTATACTTTTAAAAGTTATAAAATTATGATTTTTGAGAAATATAGTTAAAAGTTGATTTTTGAGAAAAATATGGGTTAATGGTTTTATAAATAGTTTAAATTGGGATTTTTTGAATTCATTATAAAAGTTTAAATATAGGATTTATAAAAATTGATTATTTTATAAATCAAAGAAAATGGTGAAATTATAAAGGAGTTTAAAGACGTTTTAAAGAATAATATAAATTGATTTATATAAAAGAATTATAAGATGGATATTTGTAAACTAAAAATGCTGGGATTATAAAACGAGTTTTTATAAGTGTTAGAATGAATTGTGAATGAATTTCGTAAATGAATGAAATTTATAGAATTATAAACGGTGAAGTTATAAATGGAATTTTATAAGCAGTAGGTTTATAAAATTTGTGAAGTTATTAAAAGAATAAATTTGAGTAAATAAATGAATTTTATGAGTTATAAGATTTATAATTTGGGAAGTTTAAAAGAACGTTTTTGCAAACAAAAAAATTATAAGTGTTTAACTTATAATATGAACTTTTAGTATATGATTGAGATATGAAATTGAATAGGTTAATAAAGGAATTTATAAACGTTGTTTTATAAATCCGCAAACGACTTATTTTGATAAGTAAATTGTTGTAACTTATTTATGGAGTTATATTCACGTTTTAGACAGTGAATAATCCTTTAAAATAAAATGTATAGAAATGATGAAGTTGGTTAACGAAGTATATTCACGTTTTAGAATAGTGAATAATATGTTAAAGGAAATGTATTGGATGTGATGTTTTAAGTAGAATTAAAACGATCTAACGATGTTTTAAATGCAATAAAATTCGAAACCATAGATTTCAACATTCATTGTTGAAATAGACGTTTTCGAGAAATAGAAGGAAATGGTGGACTATAACACTGTTGTTATAGTAAATGATTTCCGAAAGGAAATGTTTTGTATAGTATTGGGATTTATATATCTATTTTAATTTCGAATCCCTATACTAGTGATTTTGGGTTGTCGTAACGATGTTTTACGCAACATTCGTTTTGGCCCAATTAAATATGTTTAAGAGAATGATTTCCTTAAAGAATGAAATATATGCTTAATTTCGATTTAAGTATATTGAATATTTTCCAAAGGTTGAAAATAAATAAAATTTGTGAATTACTTATGAATAAATAAGTAGGGAAATGTTTTTCCAATGTGAAATGAAACGTTTTGAGAATTTATCTTTTTGAAGATAAATTGAAATGAATAATTGAAATCGTATATGAATGGATATTTTGGAATGTAAATTCACTATGAAATTTATAAAAGAAAGGGGAATTTGTTTAAAAATAAATATTGATTTATTTTTGAAGTATTGAAATTATATATCTTGTAAAGATATTTTTGGGAAATAAATAATTTGGAAAATTATTTGGAATCTGGTGATGTTGTGCATATCCATTGATAGTTCAATAACCGACTATCAATATTTACCTTGAAAGGTATTTGTTGTGATTTGTTTGAATTTGAATGCCACACTTATTTTTGAATAAGCGCTCACTATTCGGGTTAGCCGGGAAAGGACCTTGGGGTCGTATAACCCATTCCGAGTATGTGATACGTCGTTATGGATTGTATTTGATGACCGGTGTTGAAGACCGGATATTTGCGAGAGCGATAGGATGACCTGTCGATTGACTCTGTACCGAGTTGCTCCGGTATAGAGTTCTCCATATGTGATGGGGAATCCGATCAGGATTGTGGATATCCGGATTGCAAGGACTTCTTTGTAAGTGCCTTCGGTTCTGTTCGAGCCCGGAACAGACTTGTATGGATAGTATGTCTGACATTACAAATTGAGATATAAAGCCACTTTCTTTCAAATATATTTCCGTTGGTGGCGGAGAATTTATTCTCTTAGCTTAACACCCTTCTCTGAGATGTACGAGCTCAGAGGTTATGTAGTTGATGGTTATCAGCGATATATTCCCAATTTGGTAGTGTGACATGCTGAGTGTTGCTGTGAAATGATCATTGTTTGATCATTTGTGATATGATCATTTGTTTGATCACTTATCTTTTTGATCATTTCTATGATCATTTGTTGACCCAAAGCATGGCTTTGTACCAAAGCGTGGCTTTGTGGACGAGACTTCGTCGAGCCTCACACCCCGGAACGGTCAAAACAGGAAAGATGCAGCAAGGTTATGAGGGGTAGCTCCCTTTAGGGTATGTGCATTTCCTTCTGGAAAATGGTGGTATCATGGTATGGAGCCCAGATACTTACTCATGTTGAAACACTTTATTTATCATTGTGTGATGTTGGTTAGAGAGCTCTCGGATAAAGGTCCCAAATGACCGGGGGATAGCATACTCGTGTCAGTTGTTACCTAGTTTGAATGGTAACCCGGCCTTGTGTTGGCAGAGATCTGGTTAGGTTCTCGGGACGTCCTTCCAGAGGCGTTTCCATGTGGCAATGGGAAGTTCCTTGGCCTGACCATTTGTTGGAAATCCAAAGAAACAATACGAGACTTGTACGGTTTTAGTTGTAGAACCTGTCATCTAATATGGTAGCTATAGTAGGCATAATATAATGGTATCTATGCTGGCTAAGATTTATATTCTACTTTCGAAATATTTCTACACTATGCACTAATAATAATATCAAATGTTTCTTTTTAATGCGTATCAAGCATCTTTGACTAACATAAGAAGAAATCTCCTCCAAGTCTGCGTTTGCATTGTGTGTGTGGTGGGAGGTCTTATGGTAGTTACATTTTCAAAAACATTGCGAATTGACTTTAAAAGTATTCCTCTATTTTGATTTTAGAGATAAATAAACTTTTTTGAGTTCTCACACCAATCACATGACTGACTCGGAGTTTATTGTTTTCCTTCCTAAAATCTGGGTGCCCACCAATTTCCACACGGGCAGTCAAGAGTTAAGGTTTATCAGGATATTCTGGATATTCAGGAGTTGCAGGAGGCAAGCTGGATGACATGGCTATTACTAGTATATAGTATTTCTTTTCCGCTGTTTGCTGTTGTTGTTGTTGTACACTCTGATGTAATGAAATGAAATGTAATGTAATGTAATAACTGATATAGTTCTTTGTTTAAAGATTATTCATTTATCTATTATATGTTGTTCCGCTGCGATTGTGAGATTCTGATTTAGTTCTGTTGTTTTCTATTCCGTTCTATTTTCTATTTTCTTTTCTCTCTATTTTCTATCCTTTTCTCTCTTCTTCTGTCCTTTTCTTCTTTTTAAAACCCTAACTATTCGGTTTTTCGGCAACGAAAAATCGCGTACGTTACATTTGGTATCGGAGCATATGGTTAAGCGACAACCATGTTTCTGTTGGGTATTACTCATTAGAGATAGAGTCGGTAGTACTCTAGAATGAGTTTGAGTGTAATAATAGCTATGAGAGCATATTTGTTAGTGAATATAAATTGTTTTGTATTGTTTTAACTTATCGGTTGATTGTTTATAGATTCCGGTCGATGTAATCTAGCTAATTACCGTAGATAGGGGTTTCTAAACTCTTAAACAAGATAAATCGACACAGTATTGTTTTAAATTGGGTAAATGAAATAATTTTACCTTGATTTTATTTTATATATAAAGGAATAATTTTTCAGAATTATTAAAGTGGATATAAGTTGATTGTTTGGTTATTGAATAAGTTGTTTGAATAATCTAAATAAGAGAATAATTGTATAAGCAAATGAATTACAAGAATTGAATTATAATTAACAATTGTGAAATAAACTTATATATATAAGAAGTGAAACTATATGAATATATTTATGAATATGAGTTGTAAATAAAAATGAATTTAAAGTTAAATGGAAATTTACTTAGAATTGGAATCTGAATTGATTTATAAGTGGGAATTTAAGTTAAGTAAAACCAAGTGATGTTTATAAAATGAAGTATAACTTAAGAGATGTTGAATGAAGTTGATATTGGTATCAAAGTAAATTAATAAAGTTAAGTGATAAATGTGAACTTGAGTTATATAAATGAAATTCAACTTTTGTAATTGAATTGAATTAATGGATTAAATGTTAATCAATTGAATGTGGATAATTGATATGTAATAATGAATGTAAGTGTTAATTCATTAAAATTTAATGTTATTGGAAGTCGAATAATTGAATGAAAATCAATTTAATTAAACCAATTGAAAGTGATGGTGTTGAAACCAAATTGAATGAATATAAGCAAAGGAATTTGGTTGTAATTAATATACATTGGTTGTTATATGATTGTTAGTTGATTGTATATAATTCATTAAGTATTAATGAAATTGAGTTAATGAAATTGAAAGTTAAAGTAATTGAAATCCAATTGGAAGTTAAGTGAATCTTAAATAGAATTGAATTTGATTGGAAGTGAACCAACTTGAATATGAATTAGTGAATATAAACTAATTGAAAATGAATGTTAGTAAGAACATCCACTGTTAATGAATCAAATGTGATTAAATTGAAAACCATTTCATTGAATATTAATGAGAATATGAATGAATATTTATTGGTTATGAATGTTAGTTGAATGCTAGTTGGATGATAGTTGGTTGATGGTTGAATATATTGCTTTTATTGCATTTGCTATGTTGGCATATATAGTTATTATGTTGCTATATGTTGTATATCGATACTATTTTCATATATGCATGTTTCTCATCTATTTGTTGAGTGTTTAGTAGGTGCGGATCGCGTTTGCTTCGCATTTGGAGCTCGCTTTCGCGCTATATTAGCCGTATATGCTCGCTAATAAAATATAAGGTACATATCTCGGATTGAATATCGTACTTTTACACTTTTTTCCCTGCGGGATGCCTCATTACTTGATGAGATGTATATTTGTGATATATATACTGTCATTTTTTTCGGATCGAGCCGCGCAAAGGAGACTATGGCGAATTTTTACGAAAATTTAAGGCGTTAGAAAAATTTGAGAAAAATTGGAAAAATTGTGAAAACTATAACTTTGATTTTGGAATTGAAAGTCAAACAATAGTAGTTGCTTTTGAAAAGATAACTAAGTATGATTTGAAAACTTAGTAAAGATATTGTAAGAAGTTTAACTATGGATTTTGGGAAAGTTAATAGATTCTGTAACTTTTCTTACTTAGTAATTTCGAGGACGAAATTCTTTTAAGGGGGGAAGTACGTAACGACCCCGAATTTTTATTAATTGAAAATTGAATATTTAATTAATTTTAAATATTAATAAGTGAAATTTATAAGTCGGATAAATTTTATTTTGAATAATTGGATTTAATTGAATAATTAAATCGATAATTTAATAGGTGAAAATACATAAATAATTGAGAATTGGGTTAAATATGATTGAAAATGATTTGTAAAATTTTATTTTATCATATTGAAGTTAGAATGATGTTTTAGAACTTTTAAAATCGAATTTGAAGTTTATTTGTGAAAATTGAATATTTTAATATTTAATCAACTAGTGAAATTAGCCAATTTCAGAACAGTCTCAGAATTGGACGAAACTAGTTCCATTAGATCCGTAATAGTTTGTTATTACCGGATTTCAATTTTCGTAGCAATCGGAGTTGTCGTTTGATCGTGGCAGCTCGAAACGCATCGAAATTGTTTTAATATTAATTTGGCGAGTTAAAATAGCCATTTTTCAAAAAGTCTCGGATTTCGACGAAACCAGTTTCATCGGATCCGTAATGTGATATTATTGTATGGTTTCAAATTTCGTGTCAATTGGATTTACCGTTTGTCCGGTGCAAGCTAAAACGCCTAGAAAATCGTTTAATCGATTTAATTTTAAATTGAACGTTTATTGCCATAACTCGCACAGATGACCGAATTAGCTCCTGAAACACGTTCCATTGTGTTCAGAACGCGGGGTAAACCTTAGAAACGCCAACCGGCACGCTTCGTTTGGAGTTCGGAAAATCCGGGATGAATAGTGTCGCGCGATTTTTCTATAAAAGCCCCTAGAATCTTCATTTTTGCAAAAGAAAAACTGCCTAGGATTTCCAAAACCTTCAGCCGCCATCACTATTATGAATGGTCGAAAATCACAGTTCTTCTCCCTCAATTATCTCTTCATCCATCAACAATTAGCGGAAACTTTCTACATGAAACTTGTAGAGCACCTCACGAACTACAAGATCAACGGTGGAGATCGCGTTTGGGTTAACGGATTGGTGGCAAATCGTCTTCAAACGTATGAAAGTCGCGCACGCATTTCTTGACATAGGGGTGTCCGAGCTTCACAAGGGGGTGGCCGAAGGAAGAGCATGACGCGAGCTTCGATATGGTGCCGATTTGATGGAGTTTCGTGCATTGTGGAGGCCGCGAGATCTAACCCTAATTTGTGCTAATGGGTTCATATGCACGGCTTGCAACATGTAGAAGAAACGTGTGCGCATGAAGATGGAGGAATGAAGGGGACGGCCTGATGTGGAGATGCAGGAATCAACGGCTATGATTTCGTTTAGGTTATAAAATTAAAATAAATTGTTGTAAATTTAGTTAATATAAATACGTGTAACTTATAAAATTCATAACTGTTTCATACGAGGTCGAAAACGCACGAAACCAGTTGCGTTGGAATCGTATGGACGAGCACTACTCTATGGAATTATATTGGAGTCGTTTGGAGTTAGTGAGAATTTCGGGTAAAATTAAACGTCCGTTTAATTTTATTCGAAATAAATCGCTAAAACGAAATTGAAATCAAGGCGAGAACTTCTCACTCAATCGAATCGATTTCGATTTTAATTTTAAATAGTTAGATTTAAAATTCTTGAATGTATGTTTGAATGATGATTGTTATCTATTGATTGTTAAAATAGACATTATGCGCCGTTAGTAAGCGGAGGTTGTTTATTAAAAACATATACCGCGAATATTTCATAAACAGTGAAATTGGTATTATATATAATAGCAATATATATATATTGGCATATGTATATATTGCAGTTGTTGATTTCCCGTATTATATAGCGGATGAGACCCTATTGCACCGTCTATTAAGCGGATTATATTTTAAATCCCATATACCGCGATAATTTCGTACTGGAACGGAATTGGTATTGTGCTAACATCTTTGGATGCAGGAAAACAGGTTGGAGGGATCCCACTGGATTCCTCAACAGTATTTATCTGATTGTGGATATTTTGATATTCATTGATTATCATATACGATATATGATGTCGTTGTTGTCGTGATTGACTATTTGGTATGTAGCATCATTGGGCCAAATTTTGGAATTTTAAAATGATTCTAAAGTGACTTTTGAAAGCATACGTTATAAAATATTTTTGAAAATTGATTTATTTTAAATAAATAAACGTTATACTTCTAAAAGTTATAAAATTATGATTTTTGAGAAATATAGTTAAAAGTTGATTTTTGAGAAAAATATGGGTTAATGGTTTTATAAATAGTTTAAATTAGGGTTTTTGGAATTCATTATAAAAGTTTAAATATAGGATTTATAAAAATTGATTATTTTATAAATCAAAGAAAATGGTGAAATTATAAAGGAGTTTAAAGACGATATTTGTAAATTAAAAATGCTGGGATTATAAAACGAGTTTTTATAAGTGTTAGAATGAATTGTGAATGAATTTCGTAAATGAATGAAATTTATAGAATTATAAACGGTGAAGTTATAAATGGAATTTTATAAGCAGTAGGTTTATAAAATTTGTGAAGTTATTAAAAGAATAAATTTGAGTAAATAAATGAATCTTATGAGTTATAAGATTTATAATTTGGGAAGTTTAAAAGAACGTTTTTGAAAACAAAAAAATTATAAGTGTTTAACTTATAATATGAACTTTTAGTATGTAATTGAGATATGAAATTGAATAGATTAATAAAGGAATTTATAAACGTTGTTTTATAAATCCACAAACGACTTATTTTGATAAGTAAATTGTTGTAACTTATTTATGGAGTTATATTCACGTTTTAGACAGTGAATAATCCTTTAAAATAAAATGTATAGAAATGATGAAGTTGGTTAACGAAGTATATTCACGTTTTAGAATAGTGAATAATATGTTAAAGGAAATGTATTGGATGTGATGTTTTAAGTAGAATTAAAACGATCTAACGATGTTTTAAATGCATTAAAATTCGAAACCATAGATTTCAACATTCATTGTTGAAATAGACGTTTTTGAGAAATAGAAGGAAATGGTGGACTATAACACTGTTGTTATAGTAAATGATTTCCGAAAGGAAATGTTTTGTATAGTATTGGGATTTATAGATCTATTTTAATTTCGAATCCCTATACTAGTGATTTTGGGTTGTCGTAGCGATGTTTTACGCAACATTCATTTTGGCCCAAATAAATATGTTTAAGAGAATGATTTCCTTAAAGAATGAAATATATGCTTAATTTCGATTTAAGTATATTGAATATTTTCCAAAGGTTGAAAATAAATAAAATTTGTGAATTACTTATGAATAAATAAGTAGGGAAATGTTTTTCCAATGTGAAATGAAACGTTTTGAGAATTTATCTTTTTAAAGATAAATTGAAATGAATAATTGAAATCGTATATGCATGGATATTTTGGAATGTAAATTCACTATGGAATTTATAAAAGAAAGGGGAATTTGTTTAAAAATAAATATTGATTTATTTTTGAAGTATTGAAATTATATATCTTGTAAAGATATTTTTGGAAAATAAATAATTTGGAAAATTATTTGGAATCTGGTGATGTTGTGCATATCCATTGATAGTTCAATAACCGACTATCAATATTTACCTTTGAAAGGTATTTGTTGTGATTTGTTTGAATTTGAATGCCACACTTATTTTTGAATACGCGCTCACTATTCGGGTTAGCCGGGAAAGGACCTTGGGGTCGTATAACCCATTCCGAGTATGTGATACGTCGTTATGGATTGCATTTGATGATTGGTGTTGAAGACCGGATATTTGCGAGAGCGATAGGATGACATGTCGATTGACTCTGCACCGAGTTGCTCCGGTATAGAGTTCTCCATATGTGATGGGGAATCCGATCAGGATTGTGGATATCCGGATTGCAAGGACTTCTTTGTAAGTGCCTTCGGTTCTGTTCGAGCCCGGAACAGACTTGTATGGATAGTATGTCTGACATTACAAATTGAGATATAAAGCCGATTTCTTTCAAATATATTTCTGTTGGTTGCGGAGAATTTATTCTCTTAGCTTAACACCCTTCTCTGAGACGTACGAGCTCAGAGGTTATGTAGTTGATGGTTATCAACGATATATTCCCAATTTGGTAATGTGACATGCTGAGTGTTGCTGTGAAATGATCATTGTTTGATCATTTGTGATATGATCATTTGTTTGATCACTTATCTTTGTGATCATTTCTATGATCATTTGTTGACCCAAAGCATGGCTTTGTACCAAAGCGTGGCTTTGTGGACGAGACTTCGTCGAGCCTCACACCCCGGAACGGTCAAAACAGGAAAGATGCAGCAAGGTTACGAGGGGTAGCTCCCTTTAGGGTATGTGCATTTCCTTCTGGAAAATGGTGGTATCATGGTATGGAGCCCAGATACTTACTCATGTTGAAACACTTTATTTATCATTGTGTGATGTTGGTTAGAGAGCTCTCGGATAAAGGTCCCAAAGGACCGGGGGATGGCATACTCGTGTCTGTTGTTACCTAGTTTGAAAGGTAATCCGGCCTTGTGTTGGCAGAGATCCGGTTAGGTTCTCGGGACGTCCTTCCAGAGGCGTTTCCATGTGGCAATGGGAAGTTCCTTGGCCTGACCATTTGTTGGAAATCCAAAGAAACAATACGAGACTTGTACGGTTTTAGTTGTAGAACCTGCCATCTAATATGGTAGCTATAGTAGGCATAATATAATGGTACCTATGCTGGCTAAGATTTATATTCTACTTTCGAAATATTTCTACACTATGCACTAATAATAATATCAAATGTTTCTTTTTAATGTGTATCAATCATCTTTGACTAACATAAGAAGAAATCTCCTCCAAGTCTGCATTTGCATTGTGTGTGTGGTGGGAGGTCTTATGGTAGTTACATTTTCAAAAACATTGCGAATTGACTTTAAAAATATTCCTCTATTTTGATTTTAAAGATAAATAAGCTGTTTTGAGTTCTCACACCAGTCACATGACTGACTCGGAGTTTATTGTTTTCCTTCCTAAACTCTGGGTGCCCACCAATTTCCACACGGGCAGTCAAGAGTTAAGGTTTATCTGGATATTCTGGATATTCAGGAGTTGTAGGAGACAAGCTGGTTGACATGGCTATTACTAGTATATAGTATTTCTTTTCCGCTGTTTGTTGCTGTTGTTGTTGTACACTCTGATGTAACGAAATGAAATGTAATGTAATGTAATAACTGATATAGTTCTTTGTTTAAAGATTATTCATTTATCTATTATATGTTGTTCCGCTGCGATTATGAGATTCTGATTTAGTTCTGTTGTTTTCTATTCCGTTCTATTTTCTATTTTCTTTTCTCTCTATTTTCTATCCTTTTCTCTCTTCTTCTTTCCTTTTCTTCTTTTTAAAACCCTAACTATTCGGTTTTTCGGCAACGAAAAATCGCGTACGTTACAGGACTGGACAACAGACGATAAGGCGTTTTGATATGGTCGAAAGGGATGATTCAAATGGCTGTGACTGTGACAGTAGAATCACAGCGTAATAGTCATCACCGTAGTAAAAAAAATTAAACTACTTAACATACCAAATCTCAACATAATGACTGAAACTGTTGGTTGGGCTTTGGAGAAACAGGCATAGCCTGGTTAGTCTCCTGATGAAACTATGTCAGATTGATGGATTTTAGTTGCTTAAATTTTTTGTACTAGTTGCCTGAGATCTGAATCTATGTACCTTGTGATTTTCTGTGTGTACTGGGGAGGAGTTGGAGATTTGAGAGTTGGTTTTTGCTTGATGATGTAGTTGTGGGTGCGGGCTGGAGTGGTGCATGAAATATAATTGAAGCTTCTTTGTAGCTTCCATAAAATGTCTTGCATGTCTTTCCACTTAAACGGTGAATAAAAAAGGCAAAAATTTTTTTGATCAATCGATTGCTAGCCATGCTACGGATTTAATTCCAGTATTGTATCTCGATGGAGATTGCTAGACATACTTACGTAGGAATATGTAATAGCTCATCTTATAAACTCTTTGAAAGTAACTTTTTAGCGCATTCCATATCCTGACTATTTCTTCAAATGATCAGTTTCTTCACACAGAGTAATAAGTTACAATAAGCTATTCTATTATCAGATTTGATCAATTGTTCAGCCTTCTTCAGAACTAGCACGGCTTTTTCAAAGAATCAAAGTGTGTTATAAATAGAAGCCAATTCGCAATTTATACTCCAATCCATTGAAACATTTCTTGTTTCTATTTCCTCTATTGCCCTTTCAGTTGATTCGATGTCATTTAGGTGTCCATAACAGTTGATAAGGAGTCCATATGTGGTTGCATCAGGATCAAATTTTTCTACTTGCATTTCATTGATATATTGCAAGGACCTTCTTATATTGAAACAAGGTTGTAAGTTTGGTGAAGTGTGCACGTTCAGGTGAGGTGAAATGTGTGTGAGGGGATTGGTGGTTGAGGTTGCAGTGTTTGTTGTTACAGTTGGTTGAAAGGCTATTTTGAGTGTGGTTGATGAAACTTGCAGTAGGGAGGAGTTGGTTGAGGTTGCAGTGTTTATGAATGGTCCACTTGCTTATTTCTATACCTGTAGCAGTTTTAATAGTAACAAATTCCTAGAGATTGAGAACAAACAATTTGCTCCTACCAGAATATCAAACGTTTTAGTTTACTATCAATCATTTTACACAAGCACATGCATCTTGTATAATAGAACTTGGTTTTAGTCACTGTTGCATTATTTTAGCTGAGATTTTATATTCATACATGGCCATGTTGCAATAAATTTGCTGCATTCAAAGCGTAACTGTACTCAGCATTTATACGTTCATATCACTAGCTACTCTTACTTTCTAAGATGCTACTCGGTTCTTAGACTTGTCACCTTGAATTTATTGCGAGTATAAAATATCCAAACCACTTGTTTTCTCCTTTAGTGTTTGTGTGTTTTCTCCTAATAATAAAAAGGTTGAAATCTCATTCTCTTCATATCGAATGATAAGCTAAATTGTCTAACAACATTTAAGGATCTGAATCATGACTTTTTTTTTATGTATTTTTAGTCGATTTTCTTAGCATTTATATATTCTTGTTTAAGTACAAACTTGGATCGTCCTTACTTCGGTGACTAGTTATATAGAAACAATGTACATAGGGTAATGAAGTATACTTTCTTGAGTCGTTCTCTCTGTTCGTACATGGGGAATCCCTCAACTTTTCCCCTGGAAACAAAGTAGAAATTTTAATTCTTTTATGTCAAACATAAAGATTAACACTACAAGAAGCACTACATCAACTGTAGAATTGAACTCTAACCTGTAAAGTGAGCTAGTCAATATAGCATTCATTTTTGTATACACTCCATATATATCGTAGTTTTTATAGTCATAAGTTTCTGGAGGTGGGTTTTGATCGAAAGCGTGGTTCATTTTGTGCTTCAGAGATACTAAGTAAGGTGTATGAGGGATGTCTAAGGTTACATCGTTGATAGCGAAACGAATGTGGCCATTGACTACGTTGACTGAACCTAGTAGGAGGACTGTACGGTCAGATTTTGTTGGAGGAGGATGGATGTGATCAGGATGTGAACGGATGGATATGCTTTGTTGGAATCTATCTTCTGTGTTGTTCCATAAGGGACCTGAAGGTGGAATTGTTGGGGGTGGTTTTCGTAAATTATTTGGGTGGTAGTTTAGTATTGTGGTGCCTGTTGAAGTTTCGGATGGTTCATCTACGACGTTGATGGCTATCCAGTAGTTTCTGGATGGATCTTGGTTTGCTGTTAGAATTACGGAGTATGTTTCACCTGAGTGGATGTGAACTCAAAAATATAATATGAACTCAAAAATATTGTATTCACAGAGTTCTTAGAATTTTCAGAAGTGGCAGGCTGTAGAAAGGCTACTAAGTACTATATTTTGTATATTATAATTTTTTTCCTTCTACTTTTAGCTTCATGGTTGGGGGTGATTTGGTGCGACAATTGCCTTAAGATTATGTATCTTAGATCTTCGTAATTTCATCATATTTTGTAACATCAGTTAACCTGAAAAATAATAAATTTATCGCTATACCTCCCTTAGTAGTTTAGTAGTGTGTGCCTTGAGACACATCAGATGGGTGCAATCTTGTAACAGACTGACGTTTCTTAGTAAGTTAAATTTAGTGAAACACGTTTCTAATTTTATGGAAACACATTTTCAAGTAGATGGAAACTTGCAATGAGGGTCACCAAGATAAAGCAAAGGTTTTTTTTTATAAAGAAAAATGATAACTCTATGCGTATTTTGATTGAGCGTTCTATCAAATGTGTCAAAAGATGATTACTATCTTTTCCACTGTTGCAAGTTAAAGTTTGAACTACTTTTATATATATACTATGTTTTGCAATAGTTCATACTCTGATATTTTATTATTAAAAGTTTATTTGTTGGTGAATTCCCTACATATTCAACAACTCCATCTGCACTATTTTCTTAAATCATGTTGTTAAAATTATTTCCTACATCATTACATGTTCGACTCAGCTAGTTTACCAAAAATAATGTGAACTTGTTCAAAGTCTCTGCTCCATCAGCTATCTGCGAAACCTCTCAATTCTCTCATAGTATCTCAGAGTCTTAGGACCCCCATGTTGTACTGTTTGAGCATAAATCAGCTTCTATACAAGAGAAGTTTGCTTAACCACCTAGCAATGCATTTATTTTAACAAACACAACAACAACAAGTTAAAGCCTTTAGTCCCAAAAGGCTTTAATTTATTTTAGAAAATACAACAACATACCCTTGGATGCAAAGTTATGCGTAGAAGAGAAAGTGAAGTGTTGTCGAAATTAAATCATTTAGTCCCAAAATGGCTTTAATTTTTTTAGACAGAAGTGAGGTGTTGTATACAAATTTTTGATTGTATGATTAATTAAGATAATGTTAGACAGAAATAAGTTACCAAAACAAAATTCGTTGGTTTTCGTTTATATTTAAGTTGATTAAATCGCAAATATATTATATTTACGTCTAATGTTCTAATATATATGATATAGGAGGACAATATGTCTTTCAGTATAGACAAAAAGTGGATAAATGAATCTGATCAAAGATTTACATACTATATAGACGGGTGAAGAAGTTTATTAGTTTTGTTGATGAAAACGGTGGTAAGAAAGGAGTGTATTTATGCCCTTGTACTCGGTGCAAAAATATGAAGACGGTCAAATTAGATGACATTCATTTTCATTTGCTTAGATGGGGTTTTATCCAATCATATACCGTATGGTATTTTCATGGGGAAAAAGGGCAGAGAAGGAAAAACAACAACCGGTTAGTCATGCCACAAGTACCGACGAGTCTGAACATATTATGATGGAAGATATAGTCAATGATGCAGATAGATTTCATCATTTTCAACCTGAAAATCCGTTGTCTGATCATGCTAATGTTGGAGAGCCGTCTACGGTTGATGGCAATTGGCAGGCCAATGAAAGTAAGAAGTATAAATCACTTTCTGGTAGCGCAAAAGAGCCACTGTATCCTTCATGTTCAAAAGGGTTGACGAAGCTGTATGCCATTGTGAAACTGAATAGCTTGAAGACCCAATACGGCTTTTCAGATAATGGTGTGACTGCACTCCTCGAACTAATAAAGGAGTTACTCCCCGAGGTAACACGCTGCCGACAAAGTACTCCGACGTGAAGAAGTTAATTAAGCAAGTTGGGATGAATTATAAAACTTATGATGCATGCATCAATGATTGCATATTATACTGGAAAGATGATGCGAATAGAGTTTCATGTACAAATTACAACGAACCAAGATATACGCATCATTCAACAAAGAAAGAAAAGGCATCAAAGTACCTCGAAAGACATTAAGACATTTTCCTTTAATTTCTAGATTGAAGAGATTGTATACTGTACCATGGATAGCAGATGCGATGTCCTGGGATGGTCGTGCCAAGTCTGATCCAACCGTAATGCATCATCCATGTGACACTTCTCAATGGAAAGCCGTGGATTATTTTGACCAAACGTTTGCTGTCGAGCCACAAAATGTCACACTTGAATAGCAACAGATGGTTTCTGTCCACATGCTTCTCTATCTAACCCTTACAGTTGTTGGCTAGTAATTGTAGTACCATATAATCTTCCTCCGTCTATGTGCATGAAACGAGAGTTTTCAATGTTAACACTATTGATTTCTGGGCCAAAACAACCAGGGAAGGATATTGATGTTTATTTACAGCCGTTGATAGATGAGTTAAAGCAGTTATGGGAAGGAGTCGTTACGTATGATTCACTAAATAAATCCGAATTCACAATGAGAGCTAGGATGTTGTGGGCAATCCATGATCACCCTGCTCTTGGGACTTTATCGGGATGTACAGCTCACGGTTATTTTGCATGTCCGGTTTGTGGGGAAAACACTTGTTCTTATCATCTTCCTGAAAGTAAGAAGATGTGTTACATGGGACATCGAATGTTTCTTCCTAAAGAACACAAGTTTCGATACGACAAGACAAATTTCAACAACGAACAAGAATTTTATCGTCCTAAACGGACATTGACTGGTTTTGAAGTTGAAAAGAAAGTAGCGAATATCAAAATGAAAGTTGGTAAACACAAAGAAGAAATTAGTCAAAAACGGAAAAAGCCAATTAATGAAGAAGTTGACAATGTTTCTGCATGGTACAAGAGGTTTATCTTTTTTGATTTACCATATTGGAAAGCAAATATGATTCACCATAATATTGATGTTATGCATACGGAGAAAAATGTCACAGAGCATCTCATCAGCACCATTATGGACCATAAAGATAAGTCAAAAGATGGCATCAATGCACGCAAGGATTTGAAAATCATGGGTATAAAACAAAAGTTGTGGGTGATGGAAGATCCTAAACAAATAAAATAATCATACCAAAGGCAACTTTCACTTTGAGCAAAGAAGAAAAGATACGGTTTTGCACCGTTTTGAAAAACCTGAAAGTGCCCAACAAATTCTCTTCAAACTTCCACAACAATGTGAGCATCAATCCTCCCGAACTAAGAAATATGAAGTCACATGATTACCACGTCATAATGCAACATTTGCTTCTGGTATTGCTTCAACATTCTTATCCACAACATAAGGATCTGCGAAATGCTATTCATCGTATTACTCTATTCTTTAACATTTTGTGCTCAAAGGTGATCAATAGGGAACACCTTATAAAAGCAAAGGCTAGTTTGGTAGAAGCAATGTGTGTTTTTGAAAAACATTTTCCACCTGCATTTTTTGATATCAGTGTCCATCTTATGGTTCATTTAGCCGATGAAGCATTAATTTGTGGTTCTGCCAGATATAGATGGATGTATCCCTTTGAACGGTAAATAACTAATTTCAGTTATGTACATTATTATTCGATAGAAATAGCTATTATGTACAACATATAATTAATCACATTCATAGGTTGTTGAAAACATATAAAGGATATGTGCGCAACAAAAGATACATTGAAGGTTGTATTGCAGAAGGATATATCGTACAAGAAGCTAGCCTTTACTTCATGGAATATATGCCAAACGGAGGTGATGGAAATCATAAACATACCCGCGAAGCGTTTTTAGACGAGGACGATGAGTTTGCTGGTGAGATACCTTTAGATAATGGTAAAGATATAACGTTAACCCAAGTACAGTTTGAACAAGTGCGTAGATGGGTCCTTAATAAGTATGATGGATTGGATGAATGGAAGAAGTAAGTTCACGCCTTTGTTTTGAGTTTCCATTTTTTAATTCAATTTATGTATTCATTTTGATATGTGTTTTCCGTAGGAGGTATAACTCCTATGCGAAAAGTACTAGATTTCAATCACAAGGCAGGGGTACAACTGTCGAAGTCGTTCAAAGTTTTACTCTATGGTTACGCAACGAGGTATTACAGCATTTAAGTATTTCACGTGTTTATAAGTTGGCAATACACCTTCGTGACCATGTTTTGTTTTACTTATTGTATTTTATGTAGTTGTTGAAGTGCATCGATGTTGATCCAACTCTCTGGCGGCTAGTGCATGGGCCGAAGTTCATGGCACTTAGTTATACTAAGTACCAAGTGAATGGTTTTTTATTTTCCATGAAAATGTACGAAGATCATATGGTAACACAAGATAGCGGTGTATGCATGAAAGCAATTACAAAATTTAGAGCGAGTGGTAAAGATAAAAATTATAAGGAAGCAGAAACAACGTATTACGGAGTCATTCAGCAGATACTTGAGTTGGATTACACTGACTTCAAACAAACAGTTTTTTATTGTGATTGGGTAAAGGTCGAGGATAAGATCAATGGTTGAAAAATAGATCCTGTTTCAAACTTGATCATGGTTAATTTAGGGAAATTGAAGAGCAAAGATAGCGTGAATGATGAGCCATTTATTCTTGCATCAGAATCAAGTCAAGTGTTCTATTCAACAGATTTAAAAAATAACGTTTGGTCTGTGGTTTTGAATACACCAAAACGGTTGACTACAAATGTGGATGACATTGAGTTTCCTACCGTCTATCAATCAGCTTTTGAAGACAATGAAAAATTAGAAGACCTTACCAAAACCATTTGTTAACTGATGAATTGTTAAATGCTTCATTTCTCGTTTGAATTTCTAGTCCTTGGGGTAGTAGGAGTGTGAGATATCATTGAACCAAACAAAAATTCGCATAAAGAGAAGGTTTCTTAAAATGTCCACATTCAGATTCACAAGCCTCCTCAAGCATGTCCATGAACCCCTTCCTTGGCAGCTTTTGAAAAACAGACTTATCAAAGTGCAGTCTATCCTTAGATACTTGTTCAAACTTAGTCCACATCTCTCTTTGCATTAAAAAAACAAAAAGAAAAAAAGAGGAATTTTTGTTGTATGTTTGTTTCTTGCACTTGTTTATGTGTGTTTGCATTTGTGTTTTTATATTTGGCATTTGCAATTAAAAAAAAAAGAGAGAGAGAGAAACATCCACAATTTCATAAAATTTCTTATTTCGCTTTATTTTATTTTACATCTGCATTTATATTTGGATACTCGGTTACATTTCAATTTTTTTATGACACTGTCACATTTATTTCTCTGCACACAATTTCCTCTCTGTCTCTACCACTCCTATTCACCAAACACTTCATCTACTGACATCTCAACTGCAGCCTATTTCTCCACCACGAACCATCACTGCCCTCTACAATATCTCCTCCCCTACAATTCACATAAATTTCATTCAACAACCACCAAAACGTCTTCCATACTTGATCAACCAACAAGCTAAAGCACCTGCATATACTTACATCACAACAGCAGCAACTCTGTTGCACTTCCACAAAACAACAACAACATACCTGAACATCCAGTCATCAACTTGCCATTGCCACAACATTACTTCACTGTCTCATTGCCACTTGTTTCACTCCACCAGTTGCCAGTATCAACAACGAACTGCCTTCGATTTATTACAATCTCCAGAAACCAAGACAACGGCACCAACCTACTGCAGCAATTTTCCAACACCTCCAAAACTCAAACATCACCACATCTCTATTCCATTTGCCTCAACAGCTACAAACATCAACCGCACCTCTCCTCTGTCACACCACATTAACCACTACAGAAACCATTCTGTACTAAATACAAACAGAGTTATCGAAGTTCTTCTGAGTACTGATCTGAATTATACTTTACAGTAAGGTTAACTTATTCTGCAATCTAACAGTAAGGTTAACTTATTCTGCTGAGTATAAATTTAAACCATTTTCATTAGTTGATTGTAGTCAAATTTGAAATCCAAATAGTTCTTCTGTTGTTATTGCTTTTTTACTTTTGTTATTGCCATGAATTGATGGTTGATGAGACCGCTTTTATTGGCTAAACAACAAATTTTACAGTGATGTTGATTTCATTTTTATTTCAGGACAGCCGAGTTGATATATTCACAAATTATTATTTTTTTTCTTTTCTTTTTGTAATCTGTGATACAATTACAAATCAATAATGGTTATTTAACCGTGTGCAGGAAACTATGTCACAAAATCCAGCATCATCACATTCATCATGTTCAGAAGAACAAATAGTTGATCAACACTTACATGGTATTCCAGTCTCAGAAAATGCTGGAAAAATCGCCACTATGCTGGGTAAACTAGTAAGAGCTTATGTGCAGATATCATACATAAGTTGGAACAAAGTACCCGGTACATATAAGGACGATGTTTGGAACCAATTGGTGGTAAGTCTGATAGAATTGATTAACTTGCTTAGGTCGGCAGTTGGCTCTATTATTTGATAGAATTGCTTCTTTAGTTTTTTTTTATTAAGTCTGCTTGAATCCAGTTTACAAATGAACAGTGACGATCTTAAGTCTTAAAATGTATTACATACAGACAGTTCCATACTGTTTTTTATGTATTTTACTTTTTGCAGAAAATGTATGCGCTCGAACCGCTTTCAAAGGAATTTTTTTTTAAAAGAATGTCCGAGGCTTTTAGGAGACACAAAAAAAGATAGAGAGCAAGTTTTTATGATACTTTCGACAATGACGAAGAACGGATGAAAAATTGTCCACCTACAATTGCTCAAGAAGATTGGAACGAGTTCATAAAAAATGAAGCAACGCCTGAAGCGAGCGGAATAAGGGAGTCAGCCAAAAAAATAGATCATTGCTCAGTTATGCTCACCATGCAGGCCTAAAAGTCACGCTAGAGTAAAACACGAAATGGTAGGTTATATTCATTTTTTTTCAAAAATGGTAAAAGTCACAACTAACATATTTTATATATTGCAGATCGTTGCAAATCCATCTGCAAATATCAACCGTCGTCATGTATAGGAGAAGAAACACACGAAAAAAATGGTACCATATCAGATGAAAATTCTTTGTACTTCGTAAGTTAAAATTTCAGTTCTGTGTGTACCATCTTTAAACAAGTACAATTTCAGGTGTGTATATATATAGGAATAAGCATAGGAATATCTACAGTCTGGTATATATTCATATAAGTACAATTTCAGTTCTGTGTGTACATGAATTAACAGTCTTGTATTCATTAACATAAGCATTAACATAAGTATAACCTTATATTAATACACACAGCAATAACAGCATATGCATGGCCGCATGGGGGTGAGTGTATTCTTGAAGCATCAATTCTGCAAAAAAAATTCACAATCTTTGAAAAGCTTAAGCTTTTAAATATACATAATCCGATTCAGTTTTGTGGGCTCAACCATCTTTACACAAAAGCTTAAAATGTTATTTCATGTCAGCTACAAGTTAAAATTCTCTTACTGGTGCCATGTCATTTATAAATGAGTCATCTCACCACCAACTTACGTATATATGCATATAGGCACATACACGCTGGGGTCATTTATAACTGAGTCATTTCACCTCAGATGGCCAGCAACAGTTTTGGAACTTAAGTTTTCAAAACATGTATACATACATATATTTTCATTATTCATATAAGTATTATGCAATCTCAGGATCAAATTGTAAAATTGAAGGAAAAGATCACCGGTAGTGATGAAGAAAAATTGATAGTGGATGAAGATATCGTATCACAAGTGATGGGAAAGGATACAAGGGGTAGGAGCCACAGAGTTGGGACCGTTATACCAAAGACTAATATTAAGGCTTCTGCTATTGCACATAAACGATTGAAACATGTTTGTGGAGACAATGCTGAGTTGAAAATGAGGATGGGAAGTTTGGAGGGTACGGTGGGAAGTTTGGAGAGTACAGTGGGAAATTTGTCTGGGCAAATGGAGCTTCTGATCAACATGGTGGAAAACATAGAACAAGGAGAACGCAACACACAACTCAATGCTTCTAAATTCGTTGTTTCTCAATCGCAGGATACAACCAATGTGGCGAACAATCAAAAATGTGAAATCCTCAACTCTGATCTAGACATAATAGCAATAGGTATTTATTAGTTACTTTTTATTCTTTCTTGTTTTCGATACAGTTATTTTGTTGGATAGATCTAGACAATAAATTTTATTGTAATAGGTACTGTATGTCGAGATTCTACATCGTCCAAAATCCATGGGAAATATGTACCATCCACACATGAAAAATTGGTTTTGGACAATATACTGCTACTAGACGAGAGAACCAACAAAATAAATCATCAATTTGCAAAGACCTTTATTGATGTTGGAGTGGGTGGGTATGTGTGCCATCCAAAGATTATGATTCGATATCTTTAGCAGGTATGATTCGAATTATTTATTGTTTGATTTTAGTATGTTTATTTTGGGCGTTAATTTGCATTTTTAAAAAAAAGTTGTGTGTATGTTTGTTATGTGATTTGATTTGTGCGCTTATTATTTTTTTCATTTGCCTTTGCATTTCTATTTAAAAGAAAAAATAGTACACACAATTTCTTTCGAAAAGAAATTGTATTCCATTTCTTTTACAATTTTTGCATTTTCAATATCTTGTTACAATTTTATTTTCTTTTACAATTCTACATTTACAAACACTGTTGCCTCACTACTGCAACCTTAACCTCCTTCACTATACGTATCACTTACTTCTACCTATACATCAACTCTCCTCGAACCATTATAACTCCAACAAACTTCTTGCTGCATACGGACTTCACTAAACACTTCTCTGAACACTTTACAGTAGTAGCCATTCCATCATCATCAATTCATGCAGTAGTTACACCTTCCCCCTAACAAACAATCTCTTCATATACAGCAGTCTCCAACTCACCACGGTTATCACCACCAACCTCTATCTCAACATCCAACTTCATTAACCACAACTACCCCTTCACTATATATACAACTACTAACCACATCCAACATCATCACTTCTTTGATATTCTCCACAGCCTCTCCAAACCACAGCCATACTTTATTCACAATTACAAAGCGACTTCTCTTATATCTGCTGTCACCCTACCACTTCAGTGCATACAGTGCACATACATTTGCCCACCAATAACTACAAACTCCCCTCCTCTGCACTGATTTTCACCACATCTTTACTGATTGCAACAGCATACAAACATCCACCTCGGCAATTCTATCTACTTCACATCTTCGAACATCACATCATCACTGCAGTCCCCCCTTCTCCACTACCCTGGCTGAAACAACATACATCCCCTCTTCCATCGCAACATACATACCATAACAACAGTCACAACCCCTACCATCTTTGTGCACAATGCACACTTCATAAACAAGTTTTTCTCTGATAAACAACATACAAGCTTCTCTGACAAACCACCAGCAACCACCAGCTTCTCTGACAAACATCCCCTTCATACAAGCTTCTCTGACAAACCATTACAACCACCGGCACTTACATCTCCTCTACATACTTCACCTCTACCTGAAACCATCATTCTCATATCTCATCAAGTTATCTCCATTGCCTGTAACGATCCTAAATTTTTGATAAATTTAATTTGTAAATATTCAATTTATTTTAAATATTTAAATGATAATTTGACTTAAATTTCAAATTATCAGAATGAATTGGTGATTAAAATTTAGAATTTAATCTATTTAAAAGTTGAATAGAAATTTGAATTTTGACTTTGAAGTTGAAATTTAATATTTAACTTATATTTTAAATTTGAATTTGATAATTTAGAAAAATAATTTGGATTTAAAATAAGAATGAAAATATAAAAATAAAATAAATAAAAATAAAAAAATATATATATATAATAAAATAAATAAAAAATATACTAGTTGAAAATTTAACAACATAATTTAAACAAGATAATTTTTAAAAACAAAAGCTAATTGAATTTAAATTAAATAAGAAAAAAAATAGGAGAGAAAAAAAAATAAAATAAAAATAAAATAAATAAAAAGAAGTAAACATTACCTTACCTTGAGCATTCCTCCATACCTTCAACATACCCATGATACATGCCGTGTTCCATGCCTTTCATCACGCAATTGCACGTCGTCCCCTATTCTTTTATACCCGACCAAACCCCTTTACCTTTCTTATTCAAACCCTAAACAAAATAAAAAGAAAATGAAAAAAATGGCGGCCGTGTAATCGTCTTCGTCTTCGTCCTTGGATACAAATTAGGGATTTGTGAATTTGGGGCTTCAAGCCGAGTTCGATTCTTCGTTCGTCTTCAATTCAAAATCTAGGGCTTCGGCTTCATTCTTGCTTCAAATCTCTTGCGTGCTCTTCATTCATTTGCAAGGGTGAGTCTTTTGGCTCACGATTATCGGAACGCAAGTATTTAAATTTGTTATGGATTGATTGCTTGGTTTTATGCTATGAAGGCGTGTTGTTTTGCTTCCATCTGTCGGTTAATTTGCGAGTATAGGAATTGTGGGTTATTCATTATCATTTGCTCGGCTACTTCGAATTTTAAACTGATAGGAACAGATAATACACTTGATGTTGGTTGTTGGTTGTTCTATTGCTATGAATTGCTCTGTTATTTCGTTATTTAAACTGTTAAGGACAGATACTAGCTACGGTCTCTTGCTCGATTGTTTAAATTTAAACTGATAAGAACAGATTCTACCCAATTTTTAATTTTTGAACTGTTAAGAGCAGATGCTTGTGACTTTAAAATTTTAAACTGATAAGAACAAATGCTACTTGATAAATTGTTTTTAAAATTGATAAGAACAGATGCATGTGTTGGATTTGGCTTTGTTGATGAATATTGTTCTGTTTTATATGTATGTTGTTGTTAGAAAATGATTGAGGATAGGAAGTAGTTATTGATCATCTCTGATCTCTTTCAGAAAATTATTTTCTTAAAGAAATTTCGAAAGGGAAATTTAAAAGAAAATCTTTTAATCCAAACTGTATTAGATCTTGATATATGAAGTAAAGTTGTTTGTAATCATATAACTTTTCATCTAAAAATGTTTACAAGTTTTTAAAATTAAATATATCTTTGTCACTGTGATCAAACTACTTTATTTGATCTAAAAGCTGATATATTTTGATGGTATGTTTCATGCATGTGATTGAAATCAAAATAGTAAGTGTTGCTTTGGTATGTAAACATGATTGCCTAGTTGCTTATGTATCTACATGTCTGTTTTAATTCCTTCCATCTGATTCATTTCTGGCCTTAAGATCAAAACCCAGTTTATAATTTGAATGAATGTATAAAGTCAACAAGTTTCACTTTGTTTTAAAACCTGTTATAAAGTTTAGACTTTAGTCTAAACCTGTCTGTAGCTCAATCATGGGTTGCATTGTTGATCTCTTGAGTTGTTTCACTGCCACACTTGTAACTTGTAATTTTTCAAATTCTTCTAAAAAAAAAAAGTTTGTAAGCAAAATTGTGATATGAGTTGTATGAATATTTTGAAAGGTCTGAAAAACATTTCTGTAATTCATTTGTAAGTCTGGTTTCCATTTAAATGATTCCTCCTTAACCATTAATATTTAATACTTAGGATTTAAATAAATATTGGTTGTTTAGGCTATGAACTAAATTTTTAAATTTAGTTAACTTAAATAGAAACTGAAATTTCTCTGGCAAAACATATGCTTCTGTAGCCTGATTATTGGTGCACTGTCTTGTATTTCCAGTGTTGTCACTATGTTTCATATGCATAGCTCAGTGGTGGACTTGTTTCTGGCCATTGTGTCACTGCTTCCATTTTAACTTGGTCTTTGTTAACTTGTCATCTTCACTGTGTTGCAACTGTTTCACTTCTTTTGTATCATTGGTACATATAGTGTGTTGCATTACCATCATTGTTGTTTGGTCTGAACTTGGTGACATGCATTTCTTTGTGGTCTTGCACTTGTTAAATATAGCTGCACTTCTTCATCATGTAGCTTGTTCTCTACATTTACTTCACTAGTCTGCATACATGTGCTAAGTTGCTGTTTTGTTGACACTGGTTTGAGCCCTGTTGTCTGCACTTGCATGCTCTAGTGTATTGCCTTTGACATGATTCACTTCATGTTTTGTTGCTGGTTTACCTTGTATCGCTACTTCCAGTCTGTACCTGGTGTATGCAATTTCACTTTATGTTGCATCTAGTCTTGCACTTGTTGTTGTAGCTGGTCATTTACCTGGGCATTTGGTCCACATATTGTTTGCTTACTGTTTTGTTTCATTTGGCACTAGTTGCTTTGAGCACTTCTTTGTGGTCTGTGCTAGCATGCATGAAGTAAATTTATGTTTCTACAGGCAAATCATTATTGCCTCATTTTATAGACTTAACAAATAACTGAAAGATGTAACACAATTTTAGTCAGAACCAACAGTTGCAGGAGCGCTGCTGCCTTGCCATATTTTTTATATGTTCATCTCCAATGATTTCATTTTGGGATTTAAGTGGCACATTCCATCTGCTAATATTTGATGCTTCATGACACTGTCAACTCAGCAGCGAAAATTTCCAGTTTTAATGCACGTAGTTGCATTTTTTTTTTCTTTTCAGCAAATATTTACAGTAAAAGCTGCAAATATTTGTTTTGTAGATATTTGCATTTATTTGCACAAAAAACTGCATATTTTCCCGAAAATACTTCTAGATGTGTTTCTAGAAGCCACTTTTTGCCTTGAGCCTTTTCTTTGCAGTGATTTGTCCGAGTTGCAGCTTGTACTTGTAGTCTTGGCCATTGCTTGGTCTATGTCCTTTGTTCGTTAGTCCTTTGGTTTCATGTGCATTGAACTTTGCCCTTTTGTTGTTCGTTTGGGCTGTTTGAACTTGTTGTACATTGCGTAGTGCATTGTCTAGTTGTTGAAGTCGTGCTTGCACACTTGCTATTTTTGGTTTGGTGTATATGTGTTGGCGAGGCAGTGCACATGTGTGCAAAGTACACGTGTGTACTGCAGCCACACGGGATTGACAGATTTTAAAAATTAAAGTGGTTAATATGAAAATTCATAATAGATTAAATTGATTCATGTGATCCATTTTATTCAGTTCATTTCAAATTTATTTACTTGAGTTAAGATTAATCCTGACTCGAGTGTTTTTGTGTTTTGCAATTAACGCTCGGGTCAGACCGAGTATTTTTACAGCTTGAAGATTTTCAGGCCGCGAAGTTAGAGAGAGGGGGATTAAAGCTCTACTAAAGTTTTCAGTAAAATTTTTCTTTGTACTCTAAAAAGATATATATTCCGCTGTATATAAAAATTTAATGCATTGTACAAACTCTGATATATGTATGTAAGAAAAATTCAATTATGAATAATATTATGATTATTCTGTGATTCTGTGGCTGATTCTGTTTAAACTTTATAAACTGACTAACAATTCGTCATTTTGAACGTTTCTAGTTGGTTTAATTACCGACTAGAGGCGGTCAGAGCGGCGGGTCGTTACAAAAGTGGTATCAGAGCTTTGGTTTATTCAAAGCTCAGTTTATGATGTTTAATATGAATAGTTACTAGAACCACTATAAAGAAAGTGCTTTTCAAATTTAAAGAAGTATAAAATTGTTTTCTTTAAAATAAAAGGTATTTTGAAAGTTAAAATTATTTTGAAATTCCCCTCTCTAAAATGTGAGTTTGCGATAGTTTATATTCGGTGAGGTCTCGTTAGATTTGAGTTTCGATCGTTCAGAAACTCGTTATCGAATTATTGAGATTATGAAAAATGAAATATGAGTAAAGTGAACTAATAAATTAGTAAATTGGTTTAAATTGGTTTAAATCGAATAACTTGAATATTTCGAGTAATAATTGTGAAATAAATTGATATGTTAATTTGGTTATAATCAAGTGGATTATTGAACTATAACTTGGAAATTTGATTCTAAATTCTTTTGAGAAATTGTTTTCAAATATGAAGAACGAATTGGTAAATGAATGGATTATAAGTATTTAACTTATAATATGAACTTTTGGGTATATAACTGAGTTATATAAATTGAATTGAATAGAATTAATAAGAAGATTTATAAATTGAAGTTTTATAAATAGGAAAAGAATTTATGAAGATTGTTTATAAATTCAAAATCAATTGAATTTGATAAGTAAATTGTTATAGCTTATTAAAGGAGATATATCCACGATTTTGGACAGTGGGTAATCCTTTAAAAATAAAAATAAGTTATAGAAATGATGAAATTGGTTGACAAAGTATATTCACGATTTTGGACAGTGAATATATTAGTGAATAAAACAGATATGTTTTAGGGAAAAAGATTGAATAATCCAACCTCTGCTAATAAAGGATTTCGAATATTGATAGGAAACTTCGAAAACACCTTGTTAATTATAATGGCGAAAACTGAAGCACAAAAAGCAGTACGCCGTGAACGAAGAGCAATTGCTCGTAGAGAAGCAGAAGCAACCCGTGCGGAAATTGAAAGGAGATTCACTGAAAGGCAAGCACCTGGTCCATATGATGAGGTTATTTGCTATCGATGTCATAAAAAGGGACATTATGCCCGTCAGTGTCGAGAGAGAAGAAAGAAAAGGAATGTGGATGACCGGTTCGCTCGTCAGGAGATTGTGTGTTTTAAGTGTCAGGAGAGAGGGCATTTTCTTAGTCATTGCCCTAAAGTGAAAAGGAAAAAGTGCGTACTCAATTTACCCGTCGATAGATTGACAATCTGCTACCATTGTCGGCAGACTGGACATATAGCCAGAAACTGCACCGAAAGACAACGGGGAGAGCAAGCTATAGCCCGACCAGCTAGAGCGAAAAGTGTTATGGTGATAGATAAAGATGGAAACATCTCATATTATTGCAATAACTGTAAGGAATGGGGACATGTGGATTTTGAATGTGTTAATCCTCCTTTAACACAATATGAAGTAGTGTCATCCGAAGATGAATGTTTGGCAAAGATGCCTACTATTGGACAAGAAGTCGTTAGTCCTTAATTATTCTGAATCTTAAACCAATCGATATATTTTGTAATACTATCTTTTGTAATCCACAATCTTCTATGTACGTCTTTTAAAAGTATTAAGCTATGTAAAATTTCGTATGGAGGAAATATTTTAATCGAATAGTATTTTGGGAAGTAATATTATGAAATGAAGTTTAATTGTTGATTTAACTGTATGAATCAAACTAATTTCGATGTGAAGTTTATATTTTAAGTTTAAAACTATTGTCTAAAATAGTAAATGTGGAGATATGAATTTAATGGAATTAACTTGATGAACAATTTACTAAAGAACTAGTTGACTATTTTTGAAATAGAAAGTAAATGCAAAGTTCAAATAGAATTTAAATTTTGAATTTGAAGTTGTCAACATGATAATCCATTATAGGTTTAAATAAATTCAGTGATGAATTTAAATTTAAACGGGTAGAGAATTAAATTAAGTGAAAAACTTAATGTTGAAAAGTTTGAAATCGATTTAGAACCAATATTGTGAAAAGTATGAGGAATTCAAACTATGAATTAAGTGAAGTTGAAAAAGTTAATAGTTTTAAAAGAGTTTTAAAATGAATTAACTATCGAATACATAGATTTCAACACTCATTGTTGAAATAGACGTTTTTCGAGAAATTAAGGAAATGGTGGACTATAACTCTATTGTTATAGTAAATGGTTTCCGGAAGGAAATGTTATTTATAGTATTGGGATTTATATATTTATCTTAAATCCGAATCCCTATACTAGTGATTTTGAGTTGTCGTAACGATGTTTTACGTAACATTCGTTTTAACTCAAATAAATGTGATTAAAAGAATGATTTCCTTAAAGAATGGAATATATACTTAATTTTGATTCAAGTATATTGAATATTTTCAAAGTGTTGAAAATGAAAGAATTTGTGAATTACTTATTATTGAATAAGTATGGAAATATTTTCCAATGTGAAATGAAAGGTTTGAAATTTTATCTTTTAAAGATAAATTGAGAAATGAATATTTGAAATTTGTTTCAAATGGCTAAGTGTGAAAATTATATATCTTGTTAAAGATATTATTTTGAGAAATGTGAACGATTAGTTCAATTTGGAAATTTTTCAAAGATTGAATCTAGAGTTAAATTGAGTTTAACTTTGACACCAAAAACAGTATAAGTTCAGCTTTGAATTTTGGATAGTCGATTGGGATTGTATGTCTAATGTTGTGAATTGATGACATATCATTTGATCTCTATTAAATATATATCTGTGGTGGCGGAGAATTTATTCTTTTAGCTTAACACCCTTCTCTGAGACATACGAGCTTAGAGGTTATATATCGATAGACATCAATTATGTGTTGAGAATTGACGATGTAACGTGAAATCCAAATCGAATGTGAAATCGATAATGAATTGGATTGTGAATGTGAATTTGGTTTGAGATAACCTTAAATTTTCAAATCGATTGAGAGGAAAATTTTAAACGTGATGGAAAATTTTGAATCCTCTATTTGTTGTGAATGTGAAATGAGTTTTCGTAACTTATATATGTGAATACGATCGAAAACTATCAGTTTAGAAAAATCATCCTGTGTAGGTTTACATAGATATGATAAGTACGAAATGTGAATGAAGTACTATATGTATATGACATATGTTTTCTAAAAACTGAGGATATGGAAATGTACCTTCCAATTTATTATGTGTGAAGGTGATTGGAACTCGGTGGAGTGTCCAGTGAAAATCGTAGCTACGTAGAATTCCCTTAGTGGAATGTCCAATGGGACTGATTTGATATCCCATTGTGTTGGGATTATGTGATATCCCATTGTGTTGGGATTATGTGATTGATGCTGGCGTAATTCGAGGGGTGTGATACCTAAAGTTACAAGCGATTCCATTGAGATAGTGGCGCAACCACCGAGTAAACTGCGATCTGGGAACCGAAGCGTAATTCGAGGGGCGTGATGCCTAAGGCTACAAGCGATTCTACTGAGATAGTAGCGGAACCGCCGGGTGACTGTGATCCATGGGGGAACGGACTTTCCATATCCATTTTTAAAAGAATTTTTAAAAGTATTTTCACTGGGAGTTGAAGCAAGTATGTTTAGTACTTGGAGATTTTTAGTCTTGCGTCTGGCCAGCGTATGCCTAAAGTCTGTGAGAACGACGATAGACTTGTTAAACTTTGAGTTATCAAGTATTTTCAAAATTTTGAATAAAAAATCAATAATCTGAAATTAGAATTACATAATTCTAACTTAATGAATTAAGGAAGAAGATCTTTTTGAATATCTTGAAAATCCACAGCTTTTGGATAAGATATATTATGCAAATATTTAGCATGAAAGATTTCAAGTTTAAAAATCTGAGTTTTGTAAATCAAAAGTTTGGTAAAAGACTTTTGTGTCTTGATTATTGAAATCAATAAACAAAACTAGTGAAATGAAATAAATGGAATGAATACTATATTTATTTATGAGTTTGAAACTGAGTAAAATTATGTAGGATATAAATATCGGTGAGATTTTAGCAATCGTTTTTTCCTAACTTATAATTTCGGGACGAAATTCTTTTAAGTAGGGGAGACTGTAACGATCCTAAATTTTTGAACAATTTAATTTGTAAATATTCAATTTATTTTAAATATTTAAATGATAATTTGACTTAAATTTCAAATTATCAGAATGAATTGGTGATTAAAATTTAGAATTTAATCTATTTAAAAGTTGAATAGAAATTTGAATTTTGACTTTGAAGTTGAAATTTAATATTTAACTTATATTTTAAATTTGAATTTGATAATTTAGAAAAATAATTTGGATTTAAAATAAGAATGAAAATATAAAAATAAAATAAATAAAAATAAAAATATATATATATATAATAAAATAAAAAAAATATACTAGTTGAAAATTTAACAACATAATTTAAACAAGATAATTTTTAAAAACAAAAGCTAATTGAATTTAAATTAAATAAGAAAAAAAATAGGAGAGAAAAAAAAATAAAATAAAAATAAAATAAATAAAAAGAAGTAAACATTACCTTACCTTGAGCATTCCTCCATACCTTCAACATACCCATGATACATGCCGTGTTCCATGCCTTTCATCACGCAATTGCACGTCGTCCCCTATTCTTTTATACCCGACCAAACCCCTTTACCTTTCTTATTCAAACCCTAAACAAAATAAAAAGAAAATGAAAAAAATGGCGGCCGTGTAATCGTCTTCGTCTTCGTCCTTGGATACAAATTAGGGATTTGTGAATTTGGGGCTTCAAGCCGAGTTCGATTCTTCGTTCGTCTTCAATTCAAAATCTAGGGCTTCGGCTTCATTCTTGCTTCAAATCTCTTGCGTGCTCTTCATTCATTTGCAAGGGTGAGTCTTTTGGCTCACCATTATCGGAACGCAAGTATTTAAATTTGTTATGGATTGATTGCTTGGTTTTATGCTATGAAGGCGTGTTGTTTTGCTTCCATCCGTCGGTTAATTTGCGAGTATAGGAATTGTGGGTTATTCATTATCATTTGCTCGACTACTTCGAATTTTAAACTGATAGGAACAGATAATACACTTGATGTTGGTTGTTGGTTGTTCTATTGCTATGAATTGCTCTGTTATTTCGTTATTTAAACTGTTAAGGACAGATACTAGCTACGGTCTCTTGCTCGATTGTTTAAATTTAAACTGATAAGAACAGATTCTACCCAATTTTTAATTTTTGAACTGTTAAGAGCAGATGCTTGTGACTTTAAAATTTTAAACTGATAAGAACAAATGCTACTTGATAAATTGTTTTTAAAATTGATAAGAACAGATGCATGTGTTGGATTTGGCTTTGTTGATGAATATTGTTCTGTTTTATATGTATGTTGTTGTTAGAAAATGATTGAGGATAGGAAGTAGTTATTGATCATCTCTGATCTCTTTCAGAAAATTATTTTCTTAAAGAAATTTCGAAAGGGAAATTTAAAAGAAAATCTTTTAATCCAAACTGTATTAGATCTTGATATATGAAGTAAAGTTGTTTGTAATCATATAACTTTTCATCTAAAAATGTTTATAAGTTTTTAAAATTAAATATATCTTTGTCACTGTGATCAAACTACTTTATTTGATCTAAAAGCTGATATATTTTGATGGTATGTTTCATGCATGTGATTGAAATCAAAATAGTAAGTGTTGCTTTGGTATGTAAACATGATTGCCTAGTTGCTTATGTATCTACATGTCTGTTTTAATTCCTTCCATCTGATTCATTTCTGGCCTTAAGATCAAAACCCAGTTTATAATTTGAATGAATGTATAAAGTCAACAAGTTTCACTTTGTTTTAAAACCTGTTATAAAGTTTAGACTTTAGTCTAAACCTGTCTGTAGCTCAATCATGGGTTGCATTGTTGATCTCTTGAGTTGTTTCACTGCCACACTTGTAACTTGTAATTTTTCAAATTCTTCTAAAAAAAAAAGTTTGTAAGCAAAATTGTGATATGAGTTGTATGAATATTTTGAAAGGTCTGAAAAACATTTCTGTAATTCATTTGTAAGTCTGGTTTCCATTTAAATGATTCCTCCTTAACCATTAATATTTAATACTTAGGATTTAAATAAATATTGGTTGTTTAGGCTATGAACTAAATTTTTAAATTTAGTTAACTTAAATAGAAACTGAAATTTCTCTGGCAAAACATATGCTTCTGTAGCCTGATTATTGGTGCACTGTCTTGTATTTCCAGTGTTGTCACTATGTTTCATATGCATAGCTCAGTGGTGGACTTGTTTCTGGCCATTGTGTCACTGCTTCCATTTTAACTTGGTCTTTGTTAACTTGTCATCTTCACTGTGTTGCAACTGTTTCACTTCTTTTGTATCATTGGTACATATAGTGTGTTGCATTACCATCATTGTTGTTTGGTCTGAACTTGGTGACATGCATTTCTTTGTGGTCTTGCACTTGTTAAATATAGCTGCACTTCTTCATCATGTAGCTTGTTCTCTACATTTACTTCACTAGTCTGCATACATGTGCTAAGTTGCTGTTTTGTTGACACTGGTTTGAGCCCTGTTGTCTGCACTTGCATGCTCTAGTGTATTGCCTTTGACATGATTCACTTCATGTTTTGTTGCTGGTTTACCTTGTATCGCTACTTCCAGTCTGTACCTGGTGTATGCAATTTCACTTTATGTTGCATCTAGTCTTGCACTTGTTGTTGTAGCTGGTCATTTACCTGGGCATTTGGTCCACATATTGTTTGCTTACTGTTTTGTTTCATTTGGCACTAGTTGCTTTGAGAACTTCTTTGTGGTCTGTGCTAGCATGCATGAAGTAAATTTATGTTTCTACAGGCAAATCATTATTGCCTCATTTTATAGACTTAACAAATAACTGAAAGATGTAACACAATTTTAGTCAGAACCAACAGTTGCAGGAGCGCTGCTGCCTTGCCATATTTTTTATATGTTCATCTCCAATGATTTCATTTTGGGATTTAAGTGGCACATTCCATCTGCTAATGTTTGATGCTTCATGACACTGTCAACTCAGCAGCGAAAATTTCCAGTTTTAATGCACGTAGTTGCATTTTTTTTTTCTTTTCAGCAAATATTTACAGTAAAAGCTGCAAATATTTGTTTTGTAGATATTTGCATTTATTTGCACAAAAAACTGCATATTTTCCCGAAAATACTTCTAGATGTGTTTCTAGAAGCCACTTTTTGCCTTGAGCCTTTTCTTTGCAGTGATTTGTCCGAGTTGCAGCTTGTACTTGTAGTCTTGGCCATTGCTTGGTCTATGTCCTTTGTTCGTTAGTCCTTTGGTTTCATGTGCATTGAACTTTGCCCTTTTGTTGTTCGTTTGGGCTGTTTGAACTTGTTGTACATTGCGTAGTGCATTGTCTAGTTGTTGAAGTCGTGCTTGCACACTTGCTATTTTTGGTTTGGTGTATATGTGTTGGCGAGGCAGTGCACATGTGTGCAAAGTACACGTGTGTACTGCAGCCACACGGGATTGACAGATTTTAAAAATTAAAGTGGTTAATATGAAAATTCATAATAGATTAAATTGATTCATGTGATCCATTTTATTCAGTTCATTTCAAATTTATTTACTTGAGTTAAGATTAATCCTGACTCGAGTGTTTTTGTGTTTTGCAATTAACGCTCGGGTCAGACCGAGTATTTTTACAGCTTGAAGATTTTCAGGCCGCGAAGTTAGAGAGAGGGGGATTAAAGCTCTACTAAAGTTTTCAGTAAAATTTTTCTTTGTACTCTAAAAAGATATATATTCCGCTGTATATAAAAATTTAATGCATTGTACAAACTCTGATATATGTATGTAAGAAAAATTCAATTATGAATAATATTATGATTATTCTGTGATTCTGTGGCTGATTCTGTTTAAACTTTATAAACTGACTAACAATTCGTCATTTTGAACGTTTTTAGTTGGTTTAATTACCGACTAGAGGCGGTCAGAGCGGCGGGTCGTTACATTGCCTGTCATCAACCTTCCCCTGTCATACCACACTGCATTTGGCTTTTGTTGAATTTTCAAAGTCCCACTTGTTTGTCAAATATATTAACTCTTATAGCAACCATTGTAGTGTCCATAAATTTTCTTATCCTATAATATTCTACAGTCTCTATAAATATCCTGCAGAAGAATTAAAAGCAAAAGGAGGAAATGAAGAACAACAGTGCAAGAAAGCAAGGAGAGGTATGAAAATTTAGTAACAAAAATACATCTATTTAAGTTTTTGTTAGTCAATGACTCCATATCTTTATATGTGGCATATGTACTTCAAAACCAAGAGCACATGTAGTTTATGTCAATACTTAAACAACAGTTTGCACATCGAATCAATTTTTTAAAAGCTAACGTGACAATATTTTTTTTCTTCAGCATTCATGGCCTAAAACAGTGATCAAGAAATTTCTTAACATCAGTAAAGATGATGCAGAATATAGCGCTGATGAAGGTGACGATGATAGCGATTACTGCTTTTGTATAATATTGACCATATTTTGTATAATACTGCTTCTATTGTAATCCAACTATTGTCGTATCTATTACTGCTTTAAATACTGCTTCTGTTGTATAATACTGCATCTATGCTGTTGTAATTCACGGCTATGAGCTGTGTGAATTAGATACTGCTTTTATTGTATTATACTGCATCTATGGTATTGCAATTTATGGTCATGAGCTTTTTGAATTAGATATTGCCGTATCTATTACTGCTTTAAATACTGCTTCTATTGTATAATACTGCATCTATGTTGTTGTAATTCATGGCTATGAGCTGTGTGAATTACATACTGCTTTTATTATATTATACTGCGTTTATGGTATTGCAATTTATGGTCATGAGCTTTGTGAATTAGATACGGCTTATTGTTGTATCTATTACATCAATTAGATACGGTCGAAAGCCGTATCTAATTCATGTGCTTAGTATACGAATTAGATATGGCCATAGGATCTAATTAGAGAATTAGATACGGCCACAAGCCGTATCAATTTGCTAGTTAGATACGGCCATGAGCCGTATCTAAATAGTGAATTAGATACGGCCCTGAGCCGTATCTAACTAGCAAATTAGATACGGCCCAGAGCCGTATCTAACTAGCTAACACGCTTTATATTGATACGGCTTACGGCCGTGCCTAATGTCGTTAGATACGGCCCTAAGCACTGCCAATTCGCCTTTCTGGTGTAGTGATATTACAATCATTAAAGTAATGTTCAACATCAACACAACCATTATGAATAATTGTCAACCTGCGTCATCTATATTATATTAATTTATGTTTTATTCCATTATAAATTAATGCGTACATTAGTTAATTCATATTTACATCCACTTCCATATATAAATTTTGTAACCAAGTTATAACATTTACCTTTATTTTTCTTATTTTAATTAGTTACCAAATATTCCTATGTACACTCAATTATAACTTTGTAATCTTAACAATCCATAAATTGTCAATTGCCAACTATATAAATTACTATTAAATGTTATCCATAAATTTATTTACTTGGTTTCAAACTTTTATTCATTAATTACTGCCATATAAATAAACTTATGTTTCTATTAAATTTACATTATTTCCAATTAATTGCAATATACAATTTTAAATTGTAAACTTTAATTTCAATTGCTACCTCAAATTTCTAACATTCGTTTCAGTATAAATTTATAAGATTTTTATTTCCTTCTAAATTTAACTAAAATCTTATTAACTCATTTTAATCATCGAATTTTATGGGTCGTTACACTCTCCCCCACTCAAAACTTCTTGTCCCCGAAAAGGAAAAGAAAGGAAAAGAAGAATTAAGAAATCAATATATCTTATTTAAAATATTAAATTTATAAACAAATAAATTTACCAAATTTAATAATTTAAATAAAATATAAATTTATAACTATTAAATCTCTTTATACTCAAATTAGTAAAGTTTGGAAAACATTTCCAAAAAAAATTTCTAAGTCCAAAAATTTTTAAAATTTTCGGCAGAGTCTCCTTTGTACGGAGAGGCTCTGGAGAAAATATAATATCAAATATCAATATATAACATAATAATTTCCAAAATAATATATATCCCAACCTGGGAAAAATAATACTAACGCTTTAAACCGTAATCCGAAAACGTACCTATTCGTCGGGCAATTACGCTTAATTATGAAACCAAAAGCAGTAGCAATTGCTTCCATAACCTGTATTTCACTTATATAATTCCAAAAAGTTAATAATTATATATAATGAAATATTTAAGTTGGTTTTAATCACAACAAACAAATCAATCAACCATCACTTGAAACAAGCATACAACCATCACATAGAATCAATACAATCAATCATTCATTCAAATCAACAAGACAAATAGTTGTTCGGGTTCAAACTTTAAATTGTACAGAACAAAAAATAAACTACTAAGTGTACCCTTCACTCAACAGTCTTAGGTGAAATTAAATAGATTATTCATTCATCCAAACAATTTTAAAGTATCCTTACCCAAACAACTATAAACCAAAACAAACAACAACAATTTCACAACATTTTAGTTTATCCTTATTAATTCATTCACACATTTGTTGTTTGATTTCTCTTTTCCATTCATATTTTTATTTTTATCTATTTCTATTCATTACTTACCAATTCATTTTCTTCTATCTATAAAATGCCAAATTTTATTTATTGCATTGCATTACATTCATTTATTTATATTATTCATATTCAATCAAATTTCTTAGTAGGTAAATTTATTAACTTAAGTTTATAGTCAATTTTTTTTTCTTTTTCGGTATTCATCTTTTATTCTTATTTTATTCAGAATTAACTTCATCCTATTCACTTAATTTATAATTACTTACTTACAATACCTACTTTCCATCATATTTAATTAGTAGCATTTCAATTATACTTAAGTTTATTATTTTTCATATATACTACTTAATTTTACTTATTTACTTTCATTTATTACTAAATTCCATTGATAATACTTACCTTTCTATTTTAATTAATAGCCTTTATTTTTATACTTAAGTTCATAACAACTCTAAAACCAAATTCTTATTTGTTAAGGTGACTCGTTGAACCTTTTCATTATATAAATTTTTTTTGTACAATTTCCCATTACATTTTCTTATTAAACATTTCAACTTTTAATATTTGGTAAGTTATATATATTCATTTAAAGAACGAAATTGAAAGTTTATACAAGTTTTCTCATTTCTTTTAATTAATTTAATGTTCAATAATTATATCCTTTATTTCGTAGGTTACAATTTCAAATTCATTTAATACCATTTATAACCCAGCATTAAATCTCTTACTTCCTTTAGAGGTTTCAATTTATTAATTACCTACGTTCCAATTCACTACAGCAATTGAAACTATTAATTAATGGAAACTTAAGAATTAAATACCGAGTTTTATTCAAAATCATTTTAAAATAACAGATAAATGTATATACTTACACTTCATATATCAAATTATATTTAAAACTGTTTAAGTCTTATATTTGTTTATCAAAATAATCTGCGGTAAAACTACTGCAGTGGCCTTCCCACTTAGAAACTCGAAAATGAATGTCGATGATGCGTGCACTCATCGCCGAAATTATTTTCCAGCGACAGAGAGGGAAGTACGAAATTTATTTCTTTTCAAAGTTTCTTTTTAAAACAGTTCTTTCAAATTATATTGAAATATTTATATCAAAAAATACTTCTAATAAATATTATTATTATATCCCAAAATTATTCGAAAGGAATTTTCAAAACCCCGGAATTTAAGTTCTAAAATTTCTAGTTTGATTTATTTTATTTTCAATCTTATTTTATTTTTTTTTATAAATTTCATTACGTAACAACCAATATATTGCAACCAAATATATATATATATATATATATATATATATATATATATATATATATATCATTTAAAATTTGATTTTATATATAGAAAATATAATAGGCAAAATTATTTCACTCGCCTGTATTAAAAAAAATATTATGTCTGTCTGTCCTATTAAGTGTTTAGAAATCCCTATTGATGTCATAGCGTCCCATGCATCGACCAGAATTTATAAATACAAAACGGAACAAATAAACACAATATAAAAACTTTTTATAACCCTAACAAATACGCTCTCTCATATATATATATATACATACACACTCAGCGACTCATCATAGGGTGTTACTATCCTATTAGTAAAGAGTCAAACCCCACAAAGCTAAGGTTTATCGCTAAACCGAAGCTCTAATACCAGATGTAACGTCCCGCCTTTTGCACGCTCTAAATCGACACACATGCCAATTCAAACCATATGGAAGGACGGATTGTTATAGGGTAAATAAGAAAAACAAGAAAGAAATAAAACAAACAGAACTCACAACGGAAGGATAAAATATAATAATCAAATATACAGTTCAAGAAGCTGTTTTCAAAATATTTAATTATACTTACAATATATATCAGAGTTATACATACTATAAAATATCAATAATGCAGCGGAATACAATAGCATAGTGGAATAATATAATATATATTAATAATAATACTGAAATCTTCGTTTTTGTCCTCTAGAGATAAAGCCTTCGATCCTGAAATGCTCGGACTGACCCGAGCAAATTGAAAAGACAAAATACTCGAGTCAGAACTAAAAGATCTTATGTATGTTAAATCAACAGAAATAAATATGAGTGCAGTAACTTAAGAGGTGTTCGGGATTCACACCTCCTAAGGATCCGTTAAACTATCTACTACGTAATAATATACGCTATTATAATAGTGTCTAAAGTAAAGTATAATATACTGAAAATGGCGTTAAGGCTTTACAGTTTCCACCTTAAAACACACTTTTATATTCCCATAGTCTATACAGTACCGTAATCTCCCCCGTATTAGGCGTCTTCAGAGGGCACTCCATAGGTATGGTACAAAACAAAATCGTATAAGGCGCGCTAGGGCAGGTGACACGGCACAACTAGGCAACGGCAGGGTAGATATACAATTGCTATCCGGACTGGTGGTAACGCATAGCCGCAGCTACCGCCCACCTCGGCCACATCCCCAAATCAAAAAATCAAAAGTGGCCACTGAATAAATCCAAAAGCAGAGTATAATATCGAAGGGATGTGTCGGATAAGAGGGGCTACCTCCTTGGCCCGATAATCGCTCCTGTTTTAGCCACCTTATGCCAACTCACGGGAGTCGGGTCCACGTATTTACCTTAAAGGAAACGCCCCCACTATCCTACTTCATTCTGGAATCTCCACAGCGTACACAGTTGTTGAAGTGTTTTTCGGAGTTGGCAGAGAGTATGACAACTTCCGATCCCGGTCTCTTCAACAACCAATCGTTATTATAACACCGCGGTTATTTCAAAATAATTTATACTTTAAAACTAGAATATAATATCCCTTTCAAAACCATATAATTACGATATCATTTCCCTTTTAAAAAAAACCCAATCAATATGATATCATTTTTATTTCAAAATATATCACTTTCCAAAAATCATAGCCCTTTAAATATATATATCTTGAAACCCATAGCTTTGAAACATAACTTCAATTACTTAAATGGCTTAAATATTAAATTACTTTATATAATAAAATAGCTTCTTTAATTTCACAATTAAATTTCAAATTCTGATTTTTAACCTCCAAATAAACCATTTCAAATTTACATATATTTCCAAGCTTTAAATATTCCACCATTTCAAAACTAATTCTTTGATAATTCCATATATATCAAATTCAATTGCTATTATTTAGATTTAAAACGTTTACTTAATAAATCCCATATAATTTAAGTAAAACTTTTAACTTCAAACAACTGGATATTCTTTCAATTTATTTAACTTGATAAATTCATTTATCTGAACTTTATATTCATTTAAATTACTTTAAACCAAATCAAGTTATAAGAATCATATCCTCTAAAAATCTCCATTTTTATTTGAATTCCAGATCAAATTTATTCAAGTACAATTCTTAAATAATTCAATTTAACCCATTTCATACTTATCTTCCAACTTAAATTTCATTTAAGTCAAATAAAAACTCTATATATACAATATCTTAAATAGTTACTAAACCATAGAATATAAAACAATCAAACTCCATTATTAACTCATCTTTATTAATCAATTTTATACATAGCTTAAATTCAAGAATTTAACTATATATATATAATAATATTTATATAACATTAAAAATTAATATTTATTAAACCGTATATTTCTTTCCAAAACCATAGAAAATCATTTCAAATAATTTTATATATATATACCGCGGTGCAATATAATTTTCTATCCTATGGTCAACTGATATGGATATTTATCATTTCAATCCGCAATTTAAAATAAAAATGCGGTTGTATATCATTTCAAACTGCAATCCCGAATGAAATGAAAATGCATAATAACTTGCAGTTTATAACAATATAAAATACAACATTCATTCATCCAATATAAATCATCAACCATTTATCACAATCATCATCCAATTAAATCAATAGCATCAATATATAACGGAAAATAAACAACAGGTATTGAATAGCAGTTTAATTCAATAATAAATTAAATAACTGTTTAATTGGCAGTTTATATGCAATAAATAATTAATTAACAAATTTAACTAGCAGTTTAAATGCGATGAATAAATTAAATATCAATTTAATTCAAATAAATTAAATTAACTTAGACGATGATTAAAAATATGCCAAACAACCGTAAATAAATTTTAAATCACATCATATATCAATTTAACAAACATAAGAAATTTTAGAAGTTGTGAGTGGGTTAAAACACTCACCTTTTGAATTTAAATTCAATTTAAATACAATTTAAAACCAAAATTTGACCGTCTCAGAATTCATCCAAACCAGCGTCATTAAGTCCAGAATTTCAATACGATCCTAACAAAAAAACTACACGTGAATTGGATATCGTATGTAAAAGATATAGCGATAATTGCGCTTGAATTTCAATTTTAAAATTAAAGAAAAAGAGAACACACAATTAGTCCACGTCACCCTTACCAAGCTTCACGCGCACGCTCCATTTTCTAGAAATGCAGAACCCATTCGAGCACGAATGAAACCCAGCGCCATGTAACGAATGCGAATTTTCGACGCTCGAAAATCGACATTAATACGTCCACTGTATCAACTGCCGAGCAATCGAATGCCGGAAAACCGTACCGTTATGGTTAAAGAAGAAGAAAAGGGTAGAAGAAGAAGAAAGAAGAAGAAACAGGGCGATTTTTCGACGCTCGAAAATCGACATTAATACGTCCACTGTGTAACGACCCAGAATTTTTAATAATTTAAATTTGAATATTTAATTAATTTTAAATATTAATAAGTGAATTTATAAGTCAAATAAATTTTTATTTTGAATTATTGGATTTAATTGGATAATTAAATCGATAATTTAATATGTTAAATTATGGAAATAATTGAAAATCGAGTTAAATATGATTAGAAATAATTTGGAAAATTTTATTTAATCATACTGGAGTTATAGAAATATTTTATAACTTTTAAAATCGATTTAAAAGTTAATTTGTGAAAATTGAATATTTTAATATTTAATAATCGACTGTAAAATAGCCAATTTTTGAACAGTCTCAGAATTGAACGAAACCAGTTTCATTGGATCCGTAATAGTTAGTTATTACCGGATTTCAATTTTCGTGTCAATCGGAGTTATCGTTTGATCGTGGCAGCTCGAAACGCATTGAATTATTTTTAATTTAAATTTGGCGAGTCAAAATAGCCATTTTTCAAAAAGTCTCGGAATTCGACGAAACCAGTTTCATCGGATCCGTAATGTGATATTATTATAAGATTTCAAATTTCAAGTCAATTGGATTTACCGTTTGTCTGGTACAAATTAAAACGCCTAGAAATCGGTTTAAATCGGTTTAATTCAAATTGAACGTTTTCAGCCATAACTCGCACATACTTCCGAATTAGCTTCCGAAACTTGTTCCATTGTGTCCGGAACGCGGGATAAACCCTAGGTACGCTGGTTACGGCGCCTAAATCGGAGTTCGGAATTCCCGGGATGAATAGTGTTTACGCTTGCTCGTTCTTATAAATAGCACCATTCACAAATAAAAAAAAAATAATAACACCAAACCCTAGCAAGCAACTACAGCCGCCACCTCCTATATGAATGGCCAGAAAACACTCGACTTCCACCTCGATTATCTTCCAATCCGTCGACAATTAGCCTTAGGTTTCAACTACAAAGATGAAGAACACGACGAGAGCTACGAGATCAACGGTTGAGATCGAGTTTGGAGCATCGGAGGAGGAGCTAGGTGGGGCCGACTTTGCTGCCGTGCGCACGAAATTCAAGGGCCATCTTAGGGCCGAGCTCAGCATGGTGGCAGGTGGAGGTAGCTTGCGTCGTGCTCTTCGACATGGGAGTGGTATGATGAAGTATAGTTGTGTATTTAAGTTGCAATATTAAACCCTAGGAATCAACTATGGGTTCGGCCTCATTCCTATTGCCTGTAGCTTGAAACGCAAGTGGAAGATGAAGGAAGGAGGGCCAGATTTGCATGGGATTGGATCTAAGGGCTGGTGTGAGTTTGGGTTTAAAATATAAAAGTTATTGTTGAAATTTAGTTATAAAATCGTGTACGAACTTCATAAAATCATAACTTTTTCATACGAGGTCGAAAAAATGCAAATCCAGTTGCGTTGGAATCGTATGGACGAGCACTACGCGATGGAGTTGGTTTGGAGTCGTTTGGAGTTAGTGAGAATTTCGGGTAAAATTAAACGCGCGTTTAATTTTATTCGAAATAAAAGCTAAAACGGAATTTAAAACCAAGGTGAGAATTTCTCACTCAATCGAATAGATTTCGATTTTATTTTAAATAGTTAGATTTAAAGTATTTGAATGCATGTTTGAATGATGACTGTAAATTATTGATTGTTAAAATAGACATTATGCGCCGTTAGTAAGCGGATGTTATTTAATATAAACATATACCGCGAATATTTCATAAACAGTGAAATTGGTATTATATATATAATATCAATATATATATATTGGCATATGTATATATTGCAGTTGTTGATTTCCCGCATTTTTTGTTTAGCGGATGAGACCCTATTACGCCGTTATTAAGCGGATAATATTTATTAAGAACATATACCGCGATAATTTCGTACTGGAGCGAAATTGGTATTGTGCTAATGTTTTTGGATGCAGGAAACAGGTTGGAGGGATCCAACTGGATTCCTCAACAGTATTATTTGATTTTCAGATATTTTGATATTTGATTGATTATCATATCGATATATGATATCGTTGTTGTCGTGATTGACTATTTGGTGTGTAGCATCATTGGACCCAGATTTTGGGATTTTAAAATGATTTTCAAAGTGATTTTTGAAAATAAAAAAATATTTTTGGAATTGATCCATTTAAATAAATAAACGTTATATAATTTTAGAAGTTATAAAATTATGATTTTTGTGAAATATAGTTAAAAGCTGATTCTTGAAAATAAGGAATTAAAGACTTTATAAAAGAGTTTAAATTGGGATTCTGAACTTGTTATAAAAAGTTTAAATATAGGATTTAGAAAATTTGATTATTTTATAAATCAAAATGGTGAAGTTTTTAAAGTAATTTAAAGACGTTTTAAAGAATAATATAAATTGATTTATATTAAGAGATTTATAAATGGATATTTATAAATCGAAATATTGACATTATAAAACGAGTTTTTATAAGTGTTTGAATGAAGTGAAAATGAATTTCATTAATGAATGAAATTTATAGAATTATATAACGGTGAAGTTATAAATAAAATTTTATAAACAATAGGTTTATAAAAATTTGTAAAGTTCAAAGGAACGATTCTGCAAATAAATAAATTATAAGTGTTTGACTTATAATTTGGACTTTTGGTTTATAATTAAGATTTTAAATCGAATGGGTAAATAAAGAATATTATAAAGGAAGTTTTTATAAATAAATAGAAATGGAATTTATAAACGTTGTTTTATAAATTCGCAAACTACTTATTTTGATAAGTTAATTGTTATAACTTATAAATAGAGTTATATACACATTTTTTGAATAGTGAATAATCCTTTGAAAATAAAATGCATAGGATTTATGAAATTAGTTAACGTAGTATATTCACGTTTTTGAATAGTGAATAATACGTTAAAGAAAATGTTTAGATATGATGTTTTAAATCGAATTTAAAACGATCTAACGATGGTTTGAAATGTGTTAAGATTCGAAATCATAGATTTCAACATTGATTGTTGAAATAGACGTTTTCGAGAAATAAAAGGAAATAGTGGATTATAACACTGTTGTTATAGTAAATGATTTCCGAAAGGAAATGTTTTGTATAGTATTGGGATTTATATGTCTATTTTAATTTCGAATCCCTATGCTAGTGATTTTGGGTTGTCGTAACGATGTTTTACGCAACATTCGTTTTGGCCCAAATAAATATGTTAAGTGAATGATTTCCTTAAAGAAATGAAATATATACTTAATTCGATTTAAGTATATTGAATATTTTCTAAGTGTTGAAAATAAAAGAGATTTGTGAATTACTTATAAATAAATAAGTATGGAAATGTTTTCCAACGTGAAGTGAATATTTAGAATTTATCTTTTTGAGGATAAATTGAAATGGATTATTGAAATCGAATATGCATGAATATTTTGAAATATAAATTCATTATGGAATTTATATGTGAAAGTGAAATTTGTTTGAAAATAAATATTGATTTATTTTTGAAGTGTTGGAATTTTATATCTTGTAAAGATATTTTGGAAATGTAAATAATTTGGAAAATTATTTGGAATCTGGTGATGTATGCATATCCATTTGATAGTTCAATAATCGACTATCAATATTTCCCTTTGAATGGGTATTTGATGTGCATATGATTGAATTTGAATGCACACTTATTTTCGAATAAGCGCTCACTATTCGGGTTAACCGGGAAAGGACCATGGGGTCGTATAACCCATTCCGAATATGTGATACGTCGTTATGAATTGCATTTGAAGATCGGTGTTGAAGACCGAGTATTTGTGAAAGCGATAGGATGACCTATCGATTGTCTCTGCACTGGGTAGCTCCTGGTATTGAGATCTCCTAAGTGATGGGAAATTCGATCGGGATTGTGAATACCCGTATTGCAAGGGCTTCGTAAGAAGTGCCTTCGGTTTTGTTCGAGCCCGGAACAGACTTGTATGGATTGTATGCCTGACATTACAATTTGAGATATAAAGCCGATTTCTTTCAAATATATTTCTGTTGGTGGCGGAGAATTTATTCTTTGCTTAACACCCTTCTTTGAGACGTACGAGCTCAAAGGTTATATAGTTGAAGTTATCAGCGATATATCCCATTTTGGTAATGTGACATGCTGAGTGATGCTGAAATGATCATTGTGTTGATTATTTGTGATAGGATCATTTATTTGATCGTCTATCTTAGTGATCATTGTGTTGATCATTTGTTGACCCAAAGCACGGCTTTTTGTACAAAGTGTGTTTTTGTGGACGTGAATTCATCGAGCCTCACATCCCGTTAATGGTCAAAACAGGAAAGATGCGGCAAGGTTATGAGGGGTAGCTCCCTTTAGGGTATGTGCATTTCCTTCTGGAAAGGGTGGTATCATGGTATGGAGCCCAGATACTTACTCATGTTGATACACTATATCTATTTCTGTGTGGTGTTGTTGGTGACGAGCGCTCGGTTAAAGGTCCGATGGGACCGGGGGATGCCATATTCGTGTAGTAGTTACCTAGTGATAAAGGTAACCCGGCCTTGTGTTGGCAGAGAGCTGGTTAAGTTCTCGGGGACGTCCAGCCAGAGGCGTTTCCATGTGGCAGTAGGAAGTTCCTTAGCCTGACCATTTGTTGGAAATCCAATTCCCAATACGAAACTTGTACGGTATTAGTTGTAGAACCTGCTATTCACTTATGGTGGTCACCACTGTTTGGATGGTAGCTATAGTAGGCATAGTTCGAAATGTCTATGCTGGCTAAGATTTATATTCTACTTTCGAAATGAATTTTTTCTACACTATACACTAATAATAATATCAAATGTTATTTTAAATGCGTATCAAGCATCTTTGACTATCATAAGGAGAAATCTCCTCCGATTCTGCGTTTGCATTGTGTGTGTGTGCGGGAGGCCTTATGGTAGTCTCATTTTTAAAAGCATTGCGAATTGAATTTTAAAAATATTCCTCCATTTTGATTTTAAAGATAAATAAACTGTTTTGAGTTCTCACACCAGTCACATGACTGACTCGGAGTTTATTGTTTTCCTTCCTAAACTCTGGGTGCCCACCAATTTTCCACACGGGCAGTTAAGAGTTAGGTTTATCAGGATATTCTGGATATTCTGGAGTTGCTGGAGGCAAGCTGGATGGCATGGCGTATTATTTATATAGTATTTCTTTTCCGCTGCACTGGTTATTGTTGTATGTTGTTGTACACTCTGATGATGTGATGTAATGTAATGAAATGTATAAAAAGTAATAACTGATATAGTTATTTGTTTAAAGATTATTCATTTATTATTATATGTTGTTCCGCTGCGAATTGTGAGATTCTGTTGTTGTTCTGTTGTTTCCTTTCTGTCCGTTCTATTTTTTTAAAATTCTTCTATCTTCTATTTTTCAAATTCTCTGTTTTCTAAAAAAAATTGTCTATCTTCTTTTCTCTCTATTTTTCTTTTTCTTTCTTCTTTTTCTCTCTTCTTTCTTTTCTTTTCTTTTTAAAACCCATAACATCTCGGTTTTCGGCCTTTGATTTCTCGGCAGTCGATAAAGTGAGTATCGATGTCGAATTTTCGAGAATCGAAAATTTCATGTTTGTTACACACTGTATCAACTGCCGAGCAATCGAATGCCGGAAAACTGTACTGTTATGGTTAAAGAAGAAGAAAAGGGTAGAAGAAGAAGAAAGAAGAACAAACAGAAAATAATATCAGAATCTCACAAACGCAGCGGAACAACATATAATAGATAAATGATTATCTTTTAAACAAAGAACTACATCATTTATTACATTACATCACCATTACATTACATTATCAGAGTGTACAACAACAAACAGCGGAAAAGAAATACTATATACTAGTTGATACGCCATGCCAACTAGCTTGCCTCCAGCAACTCCTGAATTCCAGAATATCCTTATAACCTGACTCTAGACTGCCCGTGTGGAAATTGGTGGGCACCCAGAGTTTAGGAAGGAAAACAATAAACTCCAGGTCAGTCATGGGACTGGTGTGAGAACTTAAAACAGTTATTTATCTTTAAAAAAACAACAAATGAAGTATTTTAAAAAAATTGATCCGCAATGCTTTTGGAAAATGAAACTACCATAAGGCCTCCCGCCACACACACAATACAAACGTAGAATTGGAGGAGATTTCTCCTTATGATGGTCAAAGATGCTTACTACGCAAAAATGAAATCATTTTTGATATTATTATTAGTGCATAGTGTAGAAAAAATTTCGAAAGTAGAATATAAATCTTAGCCGGCATAGGTACCATTATATTATGCCTACTATAGCTACCATATTAGATGGCAGGTTCTACAACTAAAACCTTACAGAGTTCGTATTGTTTCTTTCGATTTTCAATAATTGGCCAGGCCAAGGAACTTCCCATTGCCACATGGGTACGCCTCTGGAAAGACAACTCCGAGAACATAACCCAACACTACGGTTAGATCTCTGCCAACACAAGGCCGGATTACCCCTAACTGGGTAACTACTGACACGAATATGCCATCCCCCGGTCGTAACCGACCTTCATCCGAGGATCCTCGATTCCAACAACCACAAAGTAATAAATTTGCAGCAACAACATAGGTTAAGTATCTGGGCTACATACCATGATACCTCCTCTATCCAGAAAGAATGACATACACTAAAGGGGCGCTACCTCCTAATATCCTTGCTGCATCCTTCCTGTTTTGACCATTTTCGGGGTGTGAGGTCCGACGAAGTCTCGTCCACAAAGCTACGCTTTATACAAAAGCTGTGCTTTGATCATCAAATGCTCAACAGCACTTCGTATGCCACATTACCAATTTGGGAATGTATCACTAGTAACCATCAACTACATAACCTCTGAGCTCGTATGTCTCAGAGAAGGGTGTTAAGCTAAGAGAATAAATTCTCCGCCACCAACAGAAATATATTTGATAGAAACCAGCTTTACATCTCAAATTGTAACGTCAGACACACATCCATACAAGTCCGTTCCGGGATCGAACAGAACCGAAGGCACTTCAAAAGAAGTCCTTGCAATCTGGATAATTTCTAATCACGGCCGGACTTTCCATCACAAAGATTGATAAAATCTCTATATCGGAGATCAGCCAATGCAGAGTCATTCGACGGTAATCCTTCCGTTTCCAAAATATCCGGTCTTCAACACCGGTCTTCAATGCTATCCATTACGTCGTATCACTATTCGGAATGGGTAATCCGAATAACGAGCGCAATAATTTAAAAATAAGTGTAGCATTCAATTTCAACCAATTCACAACAAATACCTATTTAAAGGTCAATATTGATAGTTGGTTATTTAACTATCAATCACTATTCACAACATCACCCGATTATAAATAATCTTCCCGAATTATTTATTTTTTCAAAATATCTTTACAAGATATATTTTCCACACTTCAACCATTTGAAAACAAATTTCAAATCATTTTCACCATTCAATCTTTGAAAACAAATTTCAAATCAATTTCCTTAAACGGAAACACTTCCAAATATTTATCCATTTTAAATTTAAAATGGTTCATTTAAATCAATCAAATAAATCCATACCGATTTATTTTAAACTTACGTTCCAAATCCGTAAATTTATTTCCACATTTCGAAAATAAATCAATGTTTATTTTTTAAACAAATTTCCCTTTCTTTTATAAATTCCATAGTTAATTTACATTTCCAAAATATCTATGAATATACGATTTTCAAATCGACTTCTAATATTCATTTTCAATTTATCTTTAAAAGATGCAATCTCAAACATTTCACTTCATATTGGAAAACATTTCCATACTTATTTAATAATAAGTAATTCACAAATCCATTTATTTTCAACACTTGGGAAATATTCATTATACTTAAATCGAAATTAAGTATATATTTCATTCTTTAAAGAAAACGTGCGCTTAAACCCATTTGTTTGAGCCAAAACGAATGTTGCGTAAAACATCGTTATGACAACCCAAAACCACTAGTATAGGGATTCGAACTTAAAATAGATATATAAATCCCAATACTATATAAAACATTTCCTTTCGGAAATTATTTACTATAACAACAGTGTTATAGTCCACCATTTCCTTATTTCTCGAAAACACCTATTTCAACAATGAATGTTGAAATCTATGGTTTCGATACTTAATACATTTTAAAACATCTTTAAAACAATTAACTTCATTTTATAATATCACTTCCCCAAAAACATATCCATTTTCTTTAATAATATATTCACTATCTAAAATCGTGAATATACTTTATTTACCCAATTCAATGTTTCAACACATTTATTAAAAGATTATCCACTATCCAAAATCGTGGATAAAATTCCCAACCAAACTCTAATTTTTACAACATTTAACTTAAAGGATAATTCGCTGTCCAAAATCACGAATATATCTCCTTTAATAAACTTCTATGTTTAATTTATCAAATTCAATTGATTTCGGATTCATAAAACAGCGTTTATAAATTCCAATTCTATTTATAAAAACTTCGATTTATAAATCTCCTTTATTAACCAATTCTATTTATAACTCAGTTATATACCAAAAATCCATATTATAAGTTAAATGCTTATAATTCATTTATTTACCAAAATCGTTCTTTTAAAACTTTACAAATTATAAATCTTATTACTTATAAGATTCGTTAATAACTCCCTTTTTACATTTATAAAAACTCCATTAAAATTCCATTATTCTGATTTATAAAAATTCAATTTTTTAAATCTTATTTATAAACCGTTTATAATAAATTCAAAAATCACAATTTAAACTATTTTATAAAATCATTAACTCCATATTTCAAAAATCAATTTTCAACTTATTTTTTCAAAAATCATAATTTTTATAACATTAAAATTAAAACGTTTTATTTATTTAAAAATGAATCAATTCCAAAAATTTAATAAAACGTATACTTTCAAAAATCACTTTATAATCCTTTTAAATTTTGAAAATCATCACTTTAATACTTTTAAAACTTCAAAATATGCCCAATGATGCAACAGCACCAAATAATCAATCACGACAATCAAAACATCATCTATCAATATGATAATCAACAAATATCACAATATGTAACAACCCTATATTTTGTCATTATTTTATTGTATATTTTAATTATTTTAATGCAAAATTTTGGTTTAAAAACTTATTTTTACTTATTTGAATGATAAAAATTTATTATTTAAATATAAAATCTTGATTTTATATGAGTTATAATTCCAAACTGTGTAAGTTAAATATTTGCTTGAAATGTTGATTCTGGTCAAAACAGTCAAACTGTGACTTTTAACTTAAAATTTTAAAAGTTTGAAATTTAAATTTTTTTTTCTTTTATTATGAAAGTACATAAAATTCTAAGAACACCACTTTTCGTTTCGTTGAAATTGGATGTAAATTGTGAAAGTTATATCCTTTACAATATTGTGCACATATAGGGTTATTTAACAATGACTATTTTAAATTGAATAAATTACTTCTTCTTTGTTATATTTTATTTTAATATGTAATAATATGTTTTATTAGTATATTTTGACTTTTAAATATTTTTAAATGATAATAGAATTTTTCCAAAATTTACTGTATTTATTTCCTATTTTTAAAGGGTGTTTTATAATTTTCTGCTATTTTCTTCATATAAATTTTACTTAATTAATTTTTTATTTATTTTGTGAATGCATTTTTTTTATTTTTTATAAATATTCTTACAAGTCCATGAAGATTTTCTAAAGTTCATTTGAAATTATTTCTAATTTTTAAAGCCTAGTCTGCAATTTTAAGCCATTTTCTTAATTTAATTATATATAATTAAAATTTATTGATTTATTTTATGCATTCACTTTTATTGCTGTGTTTTACTTTATTTTATTCATTTTACATGTATTTAAATTTAAGAATTTTTTTCCAAAGTGTATTGAAGTTATTTCTAATTCTTAAGTCTAGTTTTCATTTTCTGTGTCATTTTTCTTATTTTAATCATATCTAATTAATAATTAATTATTAATATTTTGCTTATCTGTTATGTTTTCAAATTCTAACTGAAATTTATAAGTGTTTTCAGTTATTTAAGATGTATATGAATATATATAGGAAGTTTAAAAGGTTTGAAAGCAAAGAAACGTAAAACCGTTTTAACGTTTCTTCTTCCGTTTCTTTTCCAATTAATAGATTTAATTTCCTTTGACCGTTCCTTTATTTATTGTAGCTGTGCATTTCTTACCTCATTTCCACGTGAAAACATTCCTCCCCACTTCATTTTTCACGGCTAGAAAGGTTTGGTAATGGCTCCTCTTTTCCTCTTCTTTTTGCTCTTCGTTTTACATTGTTTTCTTATATTTTGCCTTGTTTTCTCATGTGTATTGCTTGGCCTCTCCTCCATAGCCACGGCCACCACCTCCTACATCTCTTCCCAACCATCACCACCATCTATCCCATCAGATCTGACTATGGCCGAACCCCTTTTGATGGTCAAACTCCTCAAACTACAACCTAGATGCCTAGATCCATGCTTATTTGACCTCTACATGCTCATCCACTTCAACCACCACCCAAACCACCACCATAGCCGCCCCCACTCCCCAGACCTGACCACAACACACCCCTCCTCACATCTGTCCAGTCATGACACATCACAGGCCGAGCCCAATCCCCAAGGCTGAGCCCTTGTTTTGACCAAAAACCACCTAATTGCCTTCAAAACCACATTACCTCCTCATGTACAAACTCCACCTTGTCTTGCCTTGAACCCGAGCTATGTTAGCCCAAACCTGACCCAAAACTTGACCACATCTGAACCACATCAGACCCCAAAGCCATACCAAACAATAGAGAAGGCAAAGCAAAAGACTGCGTAGTCGTATTTCCTTTTATTTCAATGTTATTGCATTTTAAAGTCGTATTGAATTTTGTTGTTTTGATTGTTTGTTTTGGGTTGTACACAAGAGTTGTAGATTGGATTCGTTCTCCATTCATGTCTGTAGTATTGTCATCGTGCTTGTCGTGCTTTTGGAATCGCACTTGTGTTAGTTGTTTTGGTCTTCAACTTGAAAAAAAAGTGAGTCTTTCTCACTCTGACATTTATACTTATGAAAAGTGAATTGATGACATGTGTTTAGTAATATAAAATGTTTATGCAAGATAATGATGATCATATGATATGCTATGCCATGTTATTACCATGTTATTACCATGTTTAAACTGTTAATTTTCACCTGACATCTGATATATGACTGTATATTGTGATATTGACCTTGTTTATATTATTCCTGTATATGTTTACACTGCAAGTTCCCTGTTAGAATAGAATCATTACGGGCTGAAATGATAGGCCTGATTTATTTTATTTAATTTATTTTAACTTGGGATTGCGGGTTTGAAATGATAAAACCCGGATTTTCTTTGTAAATTACGGGTTGAAATGATATATTACCCGTATCACTTTACCTAGCGTAGAAAATTTTATACAGGCCCGTAGTTTAAAATATGCTTTTCTAAAAATTTTAAAATATTTAAAAACTTAATTATTATAATATTTTGATTTTAAATTTAATAAAAATAATATTTTGTACAATATTATTGATTTTCTGAATAATTGTAAGTGAAATGAATTAATGAAAAAGTTAGAAATTTTGAACGTAAGTTATTTTGGAAATTTCGATTTAATTATAATTGGAAATTTAATTGAATATGAAATTATGATAAATTTATGATAATTTGAATTTAAATGAATTTAAGGTGATTTTTTATATCATATTAATGATTTTAATAAAGTTGAAATGTGAAATGAATGAATATTGTAAGTTGAAATTTTGAAATATAACTAAAACGGAAAATTTATGAAATTGACGTAAAAGTGAACTTTTAGTTAAGCAAATAAAAATAAAACTAAGTTATATTTGAGAATTTGAACTTAAGTGTTAAGTTGAAATTTAATGTAATGGATTTTAAAATTGAACATTGCATTTTAATAAGTGGATTATTATTAAATCTTGATTTTTGAATGGAAATTTAACTTTATAAAATCATGAACTTGAGAAAAATTAAATGATGTTTATAAAAAAAATGTATGATTTTGTAAGTTAAAGATGTTTTAAATAAAATATAATTGGTTGAGAAATTTTATTGAATATTTGAAGTTAATTGACTGCATTTTTGAAATCCTTTTAATTACAATGTAAATGATATTACAGCATTTGTGAATACTGTAGTTGATGATAATGAACTAAAAAGCTATTGAATTAAAAGCTGTTATAGCATTTTTTGTAAGTGTTATAATTTTTGAATTTAACTAAGTTTATTTGAAATTTAAGTAAACCCTATTACAACATTTTAAAATGTTGTCTTTTGTTAAATTGAACTGTTTTGAATGTAACTTTCCGTAGAAGTTTTCTAAATGATGCGAAAAGTGAATTTTTCACGGTTTTGATAAACTTAAGTGAATAAATAAACTTTGGAATTTGAAATTTTTGGAAATTAATAATTTAATTATTAAACATAATAACTTCATTGAAATGATAAAAAAAAAAGAATTTTTGGAATATAAACTGTTTTGAAATATGAATTGAAATGGTATTTTAGATTTAATAAAATGAATAATGATTTGAAATGAATGAAGTTTGAAAAGATACGAAAATTTAATACATTGAAATGATTAGAAATGACTTGATATTTATTTTGATAAATATTTGAATTGAAAGATATTTTACGATGATATATTGAAATGGTTTTGGAAATGATTTACTCTTTATTTTGATAAAGATTTGGATTGAAAAGGATATTTTATTTTGAAGTATAAAATATTTTCAAAGTTATAACTACGGGTTATAATAACGATGGGTTGTTAAAGAGACCAGGATCGGATATTGTCTTATAGCCGGCCAATACCGAAAACCACTTTAACAACCGTGTACGCGGTGGAGATTCCAGAATAAAGTAGGATGATGGCGACGTTCTCGAGGTATATATTACGTGGACCCAACTCCCGTGAGTTGGCATATATGACTAAAACAGGAGCTATATCGGGCTACACAAAGGGTCGCACCCTTTCATCGAGCATGCTCCATCGGAAACCATTCTATTACTGTTGTGATTCGATTCGGTGGCGCCACTTTGATTCGGGGGTATTGTTCGAGGTGGGCGGAAGCTGCTGGCTTGCCGTCACCACCGGTCCGGGAGTGCAAACGGTGTATCCACCCTGGCATTGCCTCGCGTGCCGTGTCATATCCTTATATCAAGCCCACTGCGATTTTGGTTTTAAAGATCCGACCGCGTTAAGGTTCACCATCCCCTTAACGCTATTTTCTATATGATTATACTTTACTGATTAGACACTACCGTATATAGCGTATATTACTACATAGTAAATAGTTTAATGGATCCTTAGAGGATGGGCGGTCCCAAGCATCCTTTAAGTTACTGATGCATTTTGTTACTGTTCACTTGAGTTGATTTACAGTTTATAAGTAGTTATGTCATGACTCGAGGGTTTTGTGTTTTGCTTTACGCTCGGGTCAGATTGATTGAGTTAGCATTCAAGATTCACCTTCGGCGTTGGAGCTTTTCTTGAAGATCCAGCCATCTATTTTGTTTCAATATACAGTGGTTCAGTGATGTATCTGATTTGTACCTGATGTATCCAGTTACTCTTCTGTTGTATCTTATTTAACTCTGATGTATCTCATATTTATATAGTAGCTTCATGAACTACTATCTCTTTTTCTTCCGCTGCATTTTTATATACTCTGTGATCTGTGATTTTATTTACTGTATATTCTGAGGTTTGCCAAAAAAAATTTTACAACACGGTATTTTGAGCAATTCAATTCCGGCATGAGTGTCTGCCTATGCACTTATAATGGATGCAAATGGTTGAAAATATCGGGTCGTTACAGTTGGTATCAGAGCTTTGGTAGCTCTAGGCAAAACTCAGCATATGGAGTGAATGTATTTACAGAATCACTTTCATTCAAGTTTGAATCTCTCCCATTTGACTCGATTCCTTTGAATTTTGGAACATTCCCTACGGTTCCAAAATCCATTCGTATCCCTCACTATTCATCTTCTTTTGACTCTGGAGCATTCCATAACTCCGCTTCGAATGATCTTTCTAGTGAGTCGGCGATCACGCCAATTTCAAATTTAATTGAAAAAGGGGGAAAACTCCTTTGCAGTTAGCGTCGATTCACCAAGATTCTTATCTATCCTTGGTTTAGATGCTAATATCTTTTGTTATTTCAAACTCTAACTCTTGAGATCAAATGTAGATTTACCCTAGAAAAATCAACATTGATCTTATTTTTTAAGTCACGGTTGACCCGGTTAAGGTTGCCCGTGATTTATATAAGCTTATCCATCTTCCTATTCTGTTATTTAATCATGTCATCCTTGTTTCCAACTTATTTTTAAATCATAATCTCCTTTGATTTGTGTTAATCAAAAATTTAAATCTCTACCCTTCTTTGAAAATCTATTCATGTATAGTGTATTTGTAAACTAGTATTTAAAATTAAAATGTTTTATATATTGTGTTGTTTGAGTTGTTGATGTTGAGTTGGGTTTCTGATCGATATGTCTGATCAGCGCTATCGATAAGATTTCCAAAACACTTTGACAGAACAAACGGACACAATATATTTAAAAAAAAAAATCGTTAATGAAATAAATTTTGATATATATATTTATGGAACTTAATAAAATGATTCAAATTGATAATTTGAAATGATAATACTTGATTTATCATTTATTGTTCTATAAATGAATTTATAAATAATTGTTTATAAATTTATATGGGAACTTAAATGAATTTAGAAAAAGAAATTTGAGAATTTAATTTCCGATAGTTCCAAACCTTTTGTTTAAACGTTTAAGGGGATATAATATTTAAAATATTTTCAAATAGAAATTTGTTTCCAAAGAATTTTTAAGTTTAAAATTAGTACTCTTCTCTTTGTCGCTGGAAAATAATTTCGGTGATGACTGCAGCATCATCGACGTTCATTTTCGAGTTTCGGAGTGAAGAGACTGTTCTGTAGTCTTGCTACAGCTTTGTTTTGGGAATTAAATTGATTTGAATTTCTAAAATATGACTTGGTTTATAACATGTATATAAATATATGATTGAAATTTGATTTGATATATTATGTATATATTATTACTTATCTCTAAATGGTTTGAATGGAATCGGAAATTTAATTCTTAAACTCTATCTTAAAGAATAATTTCAATTATAAAAAGAAAATCAAAAATTTGGATAAATGATTAAAACTTGAGATAATTAAATTGGAAAGTTTTACTTGTATAACGCAATTGCATTCAAATATAACTTACCTTAATTTCAGAAGTTAAAAATGTAATTGGATAATATACGATATAAAAAGATTTTATAAATAAAATTTGTGTAGTTATAATAAATGTTATACACTTAAATTTTAATTATAAAATGATTAACAGAGGTAAATATAATAAAGGGTAATTGAATAACTTACAATAAATTAATGTTAAAAGAACTAAGAATAAAATAAAGCAGGTATAATAAGTGTAAGTATGTTTAACATAAGTGATAAATATAGTGAGAGGAATAAATTTAATTTTAATTAGAAATAAAGGAGAATTAAATTTATTAAATACATTGTGAGTGTAATAAATGATTATTTTTCTAACCCATGGTTTTAAAAAAAATTGTTAATTAAGATGATTGGATAATAAGATAATGAAATTTGAGATAGTTAAGATTTATTTAACTTGTGTAAAGATTTATTCTCTATTTAAGTTGAAATTTCCATGCTTTCAAATCTATTTCCTTATTTTGTTTTCCAAACTATTTTTGTTATCCTCCTCCTCTTTATCTTGCTATAGATTGGTATAGGAATCTTTCTATAATCTTCGATAGATCTTTGGTAATCATTTTGAATCCACCTTTTTCGTGCTTGTGTTCTTAATTTTGGAGAACCTTGGAAAGATCAGCTCCACCTTGTAAAACTTACCTATAACAGTAGCCATCATGTATAATTTCATTCTCCTTGTCATCTTTTCCTAACCTTATTTCACTCTATCTTTTTCTGTGCTTTCCCATACCTCATTCCTTTTCGGGGACGAAAAGTTTTGAGTGGGGGAGAGTGTAACAACCCTATATTTTGTAATTATTTTATTGTATATTTTAATTATTTTAATGTAAAATTTTGGTTTAAAAACTTATTTTTACTTATTTGAATGATAAAATTTTATTATTTAAATATAAAATTTTGATTTTATATGAGTTATAATTCCAAACTGTGTAAGTTAAATATTTGCTTGAAATGTTGATTCTGGTCAAAACAGTCAAACTGTGACTTTTAATTTAAAATTTTAAAAGTTTGAAATTAATTTTTTTTTCTTTTATTATGAAAGTACATAAAATTCTAAGAACACCACTTTTCGTTTCGTTGAAATTGGATGTAAATTATGAAAGTTATACCCTTTACAATATTGTGCATATATAGGGTTATTTAACAATGACTATTTTATATTGAATAAATTACTTCTTCTTTGTTATATTTTATTTTAATATGTAATAATATGTTTTATTGTGTATATTTTGACTTTTAAATATTTTTAAATGATAATAGAATTTTTCCAAAATTTACTGTATTTATTTCCTATTTTTAAAGGCTGTTTTATAATTTTCTGCTATTTTCTTCATATAAATTTTACTTAATTAATTTTTTTTATTTTGTGAATGCATTTTTTTATTTGTTATAAATATTTTTACAAGTCCATGAAGATTTTCTAAAGTTCATTTGAAATTATTTCTAATTTTTAAAGCCTAGTCTGCAATTTTAAGCCATTTTCTTAATTTAATTATATATAATTAAAATTTATTGATTTATTTTATACATTCACTTTTATTGCTGTGTTTTACTTTATTTCATTCATTTTACATGTATTTAAATTTAAGAATTTTTTTCCAAAGTGTATTGAAGTTATTTCTAATTCCTAAGTCTAGTTTTCATTTTCTGTGCCATTTTTCTTATTTTAATCATATCTAATTAATAATTAATTATTAATATTTTGTTTATCTGTTATATTTTCGAATTCTAACTGAAATTTATAAGTGTTTTCAGTTATTTAAGATGTATATGAATATATATAGGAAGTTTAAAAGGTTTGAAAGCAAAGAAACGTAAAACCGTTTTAACGTTTCTTCTTCCGTTTCTTTTCCAATTAATAGATTTAATTTCCTTTGACCGTTCCTTTCTTTATTGTAGCTGTGCATTTCTTACCTCATTTTCACGTGAAAACATTCCTCTCCACTTCATTTTTCACGGCTAGAAAGGTTTGGTAATGGCTCCTCTTTTCCTCTTCTTTTTGCTCTTCTTTTTCCATTGTTTTCTTATATTTTTCCTTGTTTTCTTATGTGTATTGCTTGGCCTCTCCTCCATAGCCATGGCCACCACCTCCTACTTCTCTTCCCAACCATCACCACCATCTACTCCATCAGATCTGACCATGGCCGAACCCCTTTTGATGGTCAAACCCCTCAAACTACAACCTAGATGCCTAGATCCATGCTTATTTGACCTCTACATGCTCATCCACTTCAACCACCACCCAAACCACCACCATAGCCGCCACCACTCCCCAGACCTGACCACAACACACCCCTCCTCACCTCTGTCCAGTCATGACACATCACAGGCCGAGCCCAATCCCCAAGGCTGAGCCCTTGTTTTGACCAAAAACCACCTAATTGCCTTCAAAACCACATCACCTCCTCATGTAAAAACTCCACCTTGTCTTGCCTTGAACCCGAGCTATGTTAGCCCAAACCTGACCCAAAACTTGACCATATCTGAACCACATCAGACCCCAAAGCCATACCAAACAATAGAGAAGGAAAAGCAAAAGACTGCGTAGTCGTATCTCCTTTTATTTCAATGTTATTGCATTTTAAAGTCGTGTTGAATTTTGTTGTTTTGATTGTTTGTTTTGGGTTGTACAAAAGAGTTGTAGATTGGATTCGTTCTCCATTCATGTCCGTAGTTTTGTCATCGTGCTTGTCGTGCTTTTGGAATCGCACTTGTGTTAGTTTTTTTGGTCTTCAACTTGAAAAAAAAGTGAGTCTTTCTCACTCTGACATTTATACTTATGAAAAGTGAATTGATGACAAGTGTTTAGTAATATAAAATGTTTATGCAAGATAATGATGATCATATGATATGCTATGCCATGTTATTACCATGTTATTACCATGTTTAAACTGTTAATTTTCACCTGACATCTGATATATGACTGTATATTGTGATATTGACCTTGTTTATATTATTCATGTATATGATTACACTGCAAGTTCCCTGTTAGAATAGAATCATTACGGGCTGAAATGATAGGCCTGATTTATTTTATTTAATTTATTTTAACTTGGGATTGCGGGTTTGAAATGATAAAACCTGGATTTTCTTTGTAAATTACGGGTTGAAATGATATATTACCCGTATCACTTTACCTAGCGTAGAAAATTTTATACGGGCCCGTAGTTTAAATTATGCTTTTCTAAAAAATTTAAAATATTTTAGAAATTTAATTATTATAATATTTTGATTTTAAATTTAATAAAAATAAGATTTTGTAAAATACTATTGATTTTCTGAATAATTGTAAGTGAAATGAATTAATGAAAAAGTTAGAAATTTTGAACGTAAGTTATTTTGGAAATTTCGATTTAATTATAATTGGAAATTTAAATGAATATGAAATTCTGATAAATTTATGATAATTTGAATTTAAATGAATTTAAGGTGATTTTTTATATCATATTAATGATTTTAATAAAGTTGAAATGTGAAATGAATGAATATTGTAAGTTGAAATTTTGAAATATAACTAAAACTGAAAATTTATGAAATTGACGTAAAAGTGAACTTTTAGTTAAGCAAATAAAAATAAAACTAAGTTATATTTGAGAATTTGAACTTAAGTGTTAAGTTGAAATTTAATGTAATGGATTTTAAAATTGAACATTGCATTTTATTAAGTGGATTATTATTAAATCTTGATTTTTGAATGGAAATTTAACTTTATAAAATCATGAACTTGAGAAAAATTAAATGATGTTTATAAAAAAAAATGTATGATTTTGTAAGTTAAAGATGTTTTAAATAAAATATAATTGGTTGAGAAATTTTATTGAATATTTGAAGTTAATTGACTGCATTTTTGAAATCCTTTTAATTACAATGTAAATGATATTACAGCATTTGTGAATACTGTAGTTGATGATAATGAACTAAAAAGCTATTGAATTAAAAGCTATTATAGCATTTTTTGTAAGTGCTATAATTTTTGAATTTAACTAAGTTTATTTGAAATTTAAGTAAACCCTATTACAACATTTTAAAATGTTGTCTTTTGTTAAATTGAACTGTTTTGAATGTAACTTTCCGTAGAAGTTTTCTAAATGATGCGAAAACTGAATTTTCACGGTTTTGATAAACTTAAATGAATAAATAAACTTTGGAAGTTGAAATTTTTGGAAATTAATAATTTAATTATTAAACATAATAACTTCATTGAAATGATAAAAAAAAGAATTTTTGGAATATAAACTGTTTTGAAATATGAATTGAAATGGTATAATATCTGTAAATAAATCAATACAGTTAAGGAATCCAGTTGGATCCCTCCAACCTGTTTCCCTGCATTCACAGATGTTAGCACAATACCAATTCCGTTCCAATACGGAATATCGCGGTATATGGGTTCATAAAATATTATCCGCTATTATGCGAAGCAGTGGGGTCTCATCCGCTATATAATGCGGGAAATCAACTCCAAGTACATATATAATACCAATTCCAATCAAGATGGAATTATCGTGGCATATGTTTTTAATAAATAACATCCGCTTAATATACGGCGTATAGGGTCTATTGCTATACAACAGATAATAATTTATCATCCAATCACAAAAATCAGCACAATCAATCAATTTTAAATCTAACTATTTAAAATTTAAATCGAAACAATTTCGATTGAGTGAGAAATTCTTACCTTGGTTTCAATACAGTTTCAGCGTTTTATTTCGAATAAAATTAAACACGCGTTTAATTTTACTCGAAATTCAAACTAGCTCTAAACGACTCCAATCTAGTTCCATTGCGTAGTCCTCGACAAAACGAAGCCAATGCAATTCGTTTCGTGCGTTTTCGACCTTGTATGAAAAAGATATACATTTTTAAAGTTTACACGAATTATAATATATAAATAAATCACATTTTCTTTTATATTTTTACCCTCAACCAATCTGGGCCGTTAGATATCAAGGTCCAACATCAGGCCACGCACGTAAATATTTCTTTCCTCTCCAGTATAATACGCGAGCATTAAACCCATTGCCGTGATTTTAGGGTTGAACGCCGCAACGCACACATCGACTTCAACGTTGATCAACTAGCACCACACGGAAGCCCACGCTTGCCTCTACTCTCGGCCGTGACAAGGTTGAACTCGGCTCCACCATTTCTTCGAAAAGCGTGCGCGAACGTGTGACATTCTCGGCCAAGATCTGGCCTCTACGATGCACCATTGACGATCATCTCCGTATGGATTGAAAGGCATCGCGAAGCTCTACGATTTGTTAGTTGAAAGTAGTTGATAATTGTTTGTAGATTGGGAGAGATTAAGGAAAAAAGTTTCGAGTTTCCATGGCCATTGAAAATTAGGGCCGGCTGAACAAAGAATGAGGGTTTGGTTTGCAAAAGTGAAAATAGAGGCCTTTTATAGAAAATTTCCAAATTACTATTCATCCGAAATTTTCAGAACTCCAAACGTAGCGTGCCGGCTGACGTTTCTAGGGTTTGCCCCACGTTCCGGACACAATGGAATGTGTTTCGGAGGCTAATTTGATCATATATGCGAGTTACGGAAATAAATGATTAAATTTAAATTAAATCGATTAAACCAAATTTCTATGCGTTTTGGCTTGCCCGAGACAAACGGTAAATCCGATTGACAAGAGATTTGAAATATTACAATAATATAACATTACGGATCCGATGAAACTGGTTTCGTCGAAATCCGAGACTGTTTGAAAAATGTCTAATTTAACTCGTCAATTAAATATTAAAATATTCAATTTTCACAAATTAACTTTAAATTCAATTTTAAAAGTTCTATAACATCATTCTAACTCCAATATGATATAATAAAATTTTACAAATCATTTTCAATCATATTAAACCCAATTTTCAATTATTATTGGAATTTCAAATATTAAATTCTCGATTTAATTATGCAATTAAATCCTTATATTCGAAATAAAATTTATTTGACTGTTTAATTTCACTTGTTAATATTAAAAATCAATTAAATATAGAATTTTAATGAATATAAATTTTGGGTCGTTACAAACTTCCCCCCTTAAAAGAATTTCGTCCTCGAAATACCAAGTAAGAAAAGGTTACAAAATCCATTAATTTTCCAAAACAAACCGTTCAATTTAGATTTTTCAAATCTCTTAAGTGTTTAACTTTTCCAAAATTCATAGTTAAACCTCTTTCAACAACTTTACTAAGTTTTCGAATCTATACTTAGTTATCTTTTAAAATTTTCCAATTTTCTCAAAAATATTCTAACGCCTTAAATTTTCGAAAAAATTCGCCAGATTCTCCTTTGCGCGGCTCGATCCAAAAAAATGACAGTATATATATCACAAATATACATCTCATCAAGTGATGAGGCATCCCGCAGGGAAAAAAGTGTAAAAGTACGGTATATAATCCGAGATATGTACCTTATATATTATTAGCGAGCATATACGGCTAATATAGCGCGAAAGTGAGCTCCAAATGCGAAGCAAGCGCAATCCGCACCTACTATACACTCAACAAACAAATAAGTAACATTTATATATGAAAGTAACATCAATATACAACATATACCAACAACTATATATGCCAATATAGCAAATGCAATCAAAAGCAATAAATCCAACCATCAAACAAATCAATATACATTCACTTCTCATTAATATTCAATTAATTGGTTTTTCAATTTAAATCACATTTGATTCATTAACATTGGATGTTTTCTACTAACATTCATTTATTCATATTCAATTAGTAATTATTCACTAATTCATATTCAAGTTGGTTCACTTACAAATCAAATTCAATTCTATTTAAGATTCACTTAACTTCCAATTTGATTTCAATGATTTATAGCTTTCCATTTCATTAATTCATTTTCATTTAACACTTAATGAGTTATATACAATCAACAAATCATCATCTAACAAACAATGTATATCCAACATTACCAAATTTATTTACTTCGCTTACATTCATTCAATTTGGTTTAACACTTTTAATTCCAATTGGTTCATATTAAATTGACTTCCATTCAATTTCTCAACTTCATTAGCTTCTAATGAATTTACACTTATATCCATTATTTCTTATCAATTTATTTTACATTCAATTGATTAGCATTCCATCCATTAATTAATTCAATTGCTAATTCATTTAACAAATAAGGTTGAATTTCATTTATATAACTCAAGTTCACATATTCCCTAATGACTTCATTTCATTTTATAGCTCAAGCCAATATTCATATCATTACTTCATTTTGTTAATTTACTTCAATACCAAAATTAACTTCATTCAATATTACTTAAGTTATATTCCATTTCAAACATCATTTGTTTAACTTAACTTAAAATTCCACTTATAAATCCAATTCAGATTTCAATTCTAAAGTAAATTTTATTTAACTTTCCTTTTGTTAAATTTCAATCACATGTCTTTGATGACAACTCAAATTTATTTCAACTTGGATTTTAATTTCAAATTTGTTTATCACAACAAAACTTCAATTCCCAATTTACTATGGTAGCAAATCTATCACATAGAGACTCGAAAATGATACTGATGATGCTGCAGTCATCACCCTTATTATTTCCCAGTAACAGTAGTGAATTCAGTGCTTAATATTCTCTCAAATTTTTTCCTTTTTATTTATAAACCACATTTATAAATACATTCATATAGTTTAACTTCTTATATATAAGATTATTTTACAATTGTAAATCATATTAATTATAATTCCATACTTTATAATTCAATTGCTTATACAATTATTCTTTTAATTAACTTATATTCATTCTTACATTTTTAACGACCAAACAATCAATTCATATATACTTAATAATTCTGAAAAATTATTCCTTTATATATAAAATATAATCAAGGTAAAATTATTTCATTTACCCTATTTTAAAACGATATCGTGTCAAATTTGTTCTGTACAAGTGTTTAGAGATCCCTATCAACAACGTTAATTACTCGTGTTGACCAGAATCCATATACCACTCAACAAACCAATCATCACAATATAAAACAATTTATATCAAATAACAAATACGCGCTCGTATCTATTATTACACTCACACTCATTCTAGAGTACTACCGACTCCATCTCTAATGAGTAATTCCCAACAGAGCCATGGTTGTCGCTTAACCATATGCTCTGATACCAGATGTAACGAATGCGACTTTTCGACGCACGAAAATCGACATTAATACGTCCACTGTATCAACTGCCGAGCAATCGAATGCCAGAAAAACGTACTGTTATGGTTAAAGAAGAAGAAAACGGTAGAAGAAGAAGAAAGAAGAAGAAAGAAGAAGAAACAGAAAACAATATCAGAATCTCACAATCGCAGCGGAACAACATATAATAGATAAATGGATATCTTTTAAACAAAGAACTACATCAGTTATTACATTACATCACCATTACATTACATTATCATATTGTACAACAACAAACAGCGAAAAAGAAATACTATATACTAGTTGATACGCCATGCCATCCAGCTTGCCTCCAGCAACTCCTGAATTCTAGAATATCCTTATAACCTGACTCTAGAATGCCCGTGTAGAAATTGGTGGGCACCCAGAGTTTAGGAAGGAAAACAATAAACTCCAGGTCAGTCATGGGACTGGTGTGAGAACTTAAAATAGTTATTTATCTTTAAAACAACAACAAATGAAGTATTTTAAAAAAATTGATCCGCAATGCTTTTGGAAAATGAAACTACCATAAGGCCTCCCGCCACACACACAATGCAAATGCAGAATTGAAGGAGATTTCTCCTTATGATAGTCAAAGATGCTTACTACGAAAAATCAAATCATTTTTGATATTATTATTAGTGCATAGTGTAGAAAATATTTCGAAAGTAGAATATAAATCTTAGCCGGCATAGGTATCATTATATTATGCCTACTATAGCTACCATATTAGATGGCAGGTTTTACAACTAAAACCGTACAGAGTTCGTATTGTTTCTTTGGATTTCCAACAAAAGGTCAGGGCAAGGAACTTCCCATTGCCACATGGGTGCGCCTATGGAAAGACGACCCCGAGAACATAACCTAACATTACGGTTAGATCTCTGCCAACACAAGACCGGGTTACCCCTAACTGGGTAACTACTAACACGAATATGCCATCCCCGGTCGTAACCGACCTTCATCCGAGGATCCTCGATTCCAACAACCACAAAGTAATAAATTTGCAGCAACAACATAGGTTAAGTATCTCGGCTCCATACCATGATACCACCTCTATCCAGAAGGAATGACATACACTAAAGGGGCGCTACCCCCTAATAACCTTGCTGCATCCTTCCTGTTTTGACTATTTCTGAGGTGTGAGGTCCGACGAAATCTCGTCCACAAAGCTACGCTTTATACAAAAGCTGTGCTTTGATCATCAAATGCTTAACAGCACTTCGTATGCCACATTACCAATTTGGGAATGTATCACTAGTAACCATCAACTACATAACCTCTGAGCTCGTATGTCTTAGAGAAGGGTGTTAAGCTAAGAGAATAAATTCTCCGCCACCAACAGAAATATATTTGATAGAAACCAGCTTTACATCTCAAATTGTAACATCAGACACACATCCATACAAGTCCGTTCCGGGGTCGAACAGAACCGAAGGCACTTCAAAAGAAGTCCTTGCAATCCGGATAATTTCTAATCACGACCGGACTTTCCATCACAAAGAGTGATAAAATCTCTATATCGGAGATCAGCCGATGCAGAGACATTCGACGGTAATCCTTCCGTTTTCAAAATATCTGGTCTTCAACACCAGTCTTCAATGCTATCCATTACGTCGTATCACTATTCGGAATGGGTAATCCGAATAACGAGCGCAATAATTTAAAAATAAGTGTAGCATTCAATTTCAACCAATTAACAACAAATACCTATTTAAAGGTCAATATTGATAGTCGGTTATTTAACAATCAATCAATATTCACAACATCACCCGATTATAAATAATCTTCCCAAATTATTTATTTTTTCAAAATATCTTTACAAGATATATTTTCCACTAATCAATGATTTGAAAACAAATTTCAAATCATTTTTCACCTTTCAATCTTTGAAAACAAATTTCAAATCAATTTCCTTAAATGGAAACACTTCCAAATATTGATCCATTTTAAATTTGAAATGGTTTGTTTAAATCAATCAAATAAATCCTTACCGGTTTATTTTAAACTTACATTCCAAATTCGTAAATTTATTTCCACACTTCAAAAATAAATCAATATTTATTTTTTAAACAAATTTACCTTTCTTTTATAAATTCCATAGTGAATTTACATTTCCAAAATATCTATGAATATACGATTTTCAAATCGATTTATAATATTCATTTTCAATTTATCTTTAAAAGATGCAATCTCAAAAATTTCACTTCATATTGGAAAACATTTCCATACTTATTTAATAATAAGTAATTCACAAATCCATTTATTTTCAACACTTGGGAAATATTCAATATACTTAAATCGAAATTAAGTATATATATTTCATTCTTTAAAAAAACGTGCGCTTAAACACATTTATTTGAGTCAAAACGAATGTTGCGTAAAACATGGTTACGACAACCCAAAACCACTAGTATAGGGATTCGAACTTAAAATAGATATATAAATCCCAATACTATATAAAACATTTCCTTTCGGAAATTATTTACTATAACAACAGTGTTACAGTCCACCATTTCCTTATTTCTCGAAAACGCCTATTTCAACAATGAATGTTGAAATCTATGGTTTCGATACTTAATACATTTTAAAACATCTTTAAAACAATTAACTTCATTTTATAATATCACTTCCCCAAAAACATATCCATTTTCTTTAATAATATATTCACTGTCCAAAATCGTGAATATACTTTATTTACCCAATTCAATGTTTCAACACATTTATTAAAAGATTATCCACTATCCAAAATCATGGATAAAATTCCCAACCAAACTCTTATTTTTACAACATTTAACTTAAAGGATAATTCGCTGTCCAAAATCACGAATATATCTCCTTTAATAAACTTCAATGTTTAATTTATCAAATTCAATTGATTTCGGATTCATAAAACAGCTTTTATAAATTCCAATTCTATTTATAAAAACTTCGATTTATAAATCTCCTTTATTAACCAATTCTATTTATAACTCAGTTATATACCAAAAATCCATATTATAAGTTAAACGCGTATAATTCATTTATTTACCAAAATCGTTCTTTTAAAACTTTACAAATTATAAATCTTATTACTTATAAGATTCATTAATAACTCCCTTTTTACATTTATAAAACTCCATTAAAATTCCATTATTCTGATTTATAAAAATTCAATTTTTTAAATCTTATTTATAAACCGTTTATAATAAATTCAAAAATCACAATTTAAACTATTTTATAAAATCATTAATTCCATACTTCAAAAATCAATTTTCAACTTATTTTTTCAAAAATCATAATTTTTATAACATTAAAATTAAAACGTTTTATTTATTTAAAAATGAATCAATTCCAAAAATTCAATAAAACGTATACTTTCAAAAATCACTTTAAAATCCTTTTAAATTTTGAAAATCATCACTTTAATACTTTAAAACTTCAAAATATGCCCAATGATGCAACAACACCAAATAATCAATCACGACAATCAAAACATCATATATCAGTATGATAATCAACAAATATCACAATATATGTACATAAATCAATACAGTTGAGGAATCCAGTTGGATCCCTCCAACTTGTTTCCCTACATCCACAGATGTTAGCACAATACCAATTCCGTTCCAATATGGAATATCGCGGTATTGGGTTCATAAAATATTATCCGCTATTATGCGGCGCAGTAGGGTCTCATCCGCTATATAATGCGGGAAATCAACTCCAAGTACATATATAATACCAATTCCAATCAAGATGGAATTATCGTGGTATATGTTTTTAATAAATAACATCCGCTTAATATACGGCGTATATGGTCTATTACTATACAACATATAATAATTTATCATCCAATAACACAAATCAGCACAATCAATTAATTTTAAAAATTTAAATCGAAACAATTTCGATTGAGTGAGAAGTTCTCACCTTGGTTTCAATACAGTTTCAGCGTTTTATTTCGAATAAAATTAAGCACGCGTTTAATTTTACCCGAAATTCAAACTAGCTCCAAATGACTCCAATCCAGTTCCATTACATAGTGCTTGACAAAACGAAGCCAACACAATTCGTTTCGTGCGTTTTCGACCTCGTATGAAAAAGATATACATTTTTAAAGTTTACACGAATTATAATATATAAATAAATCACATTTTCTTTTATATTTTTACCCTCAACCAATCTGGGCTGTTAGAATTCAAGGTCCAACATCAGGCCACGCACGCAAATGCTTCTTTCCTCTCCAGTATAATACGCGAGCATCAAACCCGTTGCCGTGATTTTAGGATTGAACGCCGCAACGCACACATCGACTTCAACGTCGATCAACTAGCACTAGACGAAAGCCCACGCTTGCCTCTACTCTCGGCCGTGACAAGGTTGAACTCGGCTCCACCATTTCTTCAAAAAGCGTGCGCGAACGCGCGACATTCTCGGCCATGATCTGGCCTCTACGATGCACCATTGACGATCATCTCTGTATGGATTGAGAGGCATCGCGAAGCTCTACGATTTGTTAGTTGAAAGTAGTTGCTAATTGTTTGTAGATTGGGAGAGATTAAGGAAGAAAGTTTCGAGCTTCCATGGCCATTGAAAATTAGGGCCGGCTGAAGAAAGAATGAGGGTTTGGTTTGCAAAAGTGAAAATAAAAGGCCTTTTATAGAAAATTTTCAAATTACTATTCATCTGAAATTTTCCGAACTCCAAACGAAGCGTGCCGGCCGACGTGTCCAGGGTTTACCCCACGTTACGGACACAATGGAACGTGTTTCGGAGGCTAATTTGACCATATGTGCGAGTTACGGAAATAAATGATCAAATTTAAATTAAATCGATTAAACCAAATTTCTATGCGTTTTGCTTGCCCCAGACAAACGGTAAATTCGATTGACACGAAATTTGAAATCTTACAATAATATAAAATTACGGATCCGACGAAACTGGTTTCGTCGAAATCCGAGATTGTTTGAAAAATGGCTATTTTAATTCGTCAGTTAAATATTAAAATATTCAATTTTCATAAATTAACTTTAAATTCAATATTAAAAGTTCTATAAAATCATTCTAACTCCAATATGATATAATAAAATTTTACAAATCATTTTCAATCATATTAAACCCAATTTTCAATTATTTCTGGAATTTCAAATATTAAATTCTCGATTTAATTATGCAATAAAATCCTTATATTCGAAATAAAATTCATTCGACTGTTTAATTTCACTTGTTAATATTAAAAATCAATTAAATATACGAATTTTAATGAAAATAAATTCTGGGTCGTTACACGCCACCTCCTTGAACGTTACACACGCCACCCGAAAAACATGCCGCCATCTCCTGCCTATGTCGCGCGCATCCAGATGTGCAAGCCCCTCGTCAAACTCCACCATCATGTCGCCGTCGCTCGCGCGTAAAACAAGTCGGCCGCCACTTTGAATTAAACCCTAAACGAATTTTACGCGCAAATCTAGCCGTTGATTCACCAAACCAACCACATAGATCGACTCTCCTCAGCCCCCTCTACAATACCCAGAAATCAATTTGAAGATCGGACGAATTTGGTCGCGATGTGATAAACGGCCATGGATAGTTCATCGATTTCCGACCACTCCGAAACCCAGATCAGAAAAAAATAATTATATATTTGACATGCGCTCGTCGAGAGCTTCAAATCCATATATAATTTGCTATATTTCGTGGAGTTTGAATTTTCAGCTTTTGATTTGATTTGAGATTGCAATCTGAATTAGGGTTGGTCTGCCATTGAAGTGATGAAGTGAATAGACGTATAGAATTAAGGAACAGATGTTGCTTGGGTTTATAGCAGGATATATATAGACAGAGTTGGCATTTGAATGGATGGATAAGATAGATATACGCGCTAACGCTAAAGTGGCCCAAAAAGCCCGTTCTGACTCCGGAACGAAATTGGGTCAACGCATATATCAAAATAGGCGTTTTTAAATATTTTAAACATAATGGAAAAGGTTACAAGTTCAAATTCCATCGTATGAAGAAGTTATGCTAAAATCAATATTTTTCAAATTGATTTCAATTTCATTAATTTCAAGGCGTTTCGAGTCTGTACGATCAAACGACATGTTCGATCGCTACGAAACTTGAAACCCTAAAATAATTCACCGTTACGGATCCGATGAAACTGGTTTCATCGAAATCCGAGTCAGTAGCCAAAATGGCTATTTTTCCCTTAATTAAATAAATTTATAAGTTAGCTAATTAAATCAAATTTCAAAATTTAAATTATTAAATTGACAAATTTCATCCTTTTTTATTTCTTAATCATTCACAAAAATGTAAACAAGTTCAGATGTCAAATTTAAAGTTGATTAATTTATAAATTTCTGTACTAACCTTAATTTTTATTGAATTTAGAATTTATTAGAAAATTCCAAAAATTCCATTAAGTTAAATAAATTAATTACTATTTCATTCATTCCTGTCAAATAGATGGATTAAATATTGGATTCAAAACTATTACATAAATTTCTCATGCATCTAAATTCCCATTTTAAATATTTACTTCATTTAATTGCAATTAACCCTTTTGTCATAAATTAATTTTCAATATATTGATAAAACTTTATTTCCATTCTTTTTATTTACTAATCATCATATTATGAAGAATATTTACGTTATTCTCCATTATTACCTTAATTTATTTTAACGTAACATTTAATTTAGATTTATTTCAAAGATTTTCAATTTAATTTAATGAACTAAATATATATGTATAACTCATAAAAAATTTGTGGTCACAACTCTTAATCACCTTTTATAAGTTTATTATTTCCACTCCAATAATCATCATTTATTATATATATATATATATATATATATATATAAATTAATTAATTTAATATTTAAGTTCGTTTTCCTATATTAAATTTATTACCAAGTATACATTTACTTTATTCCAACAAATTGGAATTCCATTCAATTACTATAAGCAGTCATTTCCCTATTCACATTTTATTATTAACCCACAATCATTGCATTTATTATCTTATATTGATTTTATCCAATTACCACATATTCCTTTAAATCCACACTACCGTAATATTCAATTCCATTGATTTGCATTAACTCCATTCCATAAATCTATATTCAATTACTACCTTAAAATAAGTTTACGTTTCTATTAATTTCCTTTCACACTTCCGTTATTTATATTACAATCATTAAAGTAACGTTTAACATCAACACAGCCATTATGAATACTTATCAACCTGCATCATCTTTATTACATTAATTTACGTTTTATCTCATTATAAATTAATGCGTACATTAATTAATTCATATTTACATCCACTTCCGTATATAAATTTTGTAACCAAGTTATAACATTTACATTTATTTTTCTTATTTTAATTAATAACCAAATATTCCTATGTACACTCAATTATAAATTTGCAATCTTAACAATCCATAAATTGTCAATTGCCTCTATATAAATTACTATTAAATGTTCTCCATAAATTTATTTACTTGGTTTCAAACTTTTATTCATTAATTACTGCCCTATAAATAAACTTACGTTTCTATTAAATTTGCATTATTTCCAATTAATTGCAATATAAAATTTTAAATTGTAAACTTTAATTTCAATTGCTACCTCAAATTTCTAACATTCCTTTCAATATAAATTTATAAGATTTTTGTTTCCTTCTAAATTTAACTAAAATCTTATTAATTTAACTCATTTTAATCATCGAATTTTACGGGTCGTTACATATTAGTAACTTCTAAAGCTTTTTTTGTGGCAAAGACTTTCATGCAATAACATTCTCCTATGGATGTTTGAAAGGCACTAAAAGAGTTGTTTTGGAGAATTAACAATTTTTTTGTGAAGTCAGAGGCAATTGCCGATGGATGTTCCCCTAATTAAATTTATTTCATTGACTGTTTATAAGATTTTTGATATGTGGAGGGAGAGGTACTTAAACCACGAGCAACATTTTTGTTCCACAGTATCATACCCGAATTGCCTCTATTGAATGTAGTGTTACTAGTATGGTTGGAGTGTTTTGCATACGATTTGAAGATGATAAGAATGCTTGGAAATTATTATAGCCGTCGCTTGTAGTAGAATTTAAGTATTGATTCCTCGACCCCATCAGAGCCATCACATTTTCTTTGTCCTCTAATTTCTTTATGTAAAGTCTGTATTCATGCGTTCATAAAATTGAGAATTTGCTTCATTTCTATGTTCAAATAATTGAGAATTTAAGAATAAATATGCTACGATGACTCTATTTTTACTATAAATTGGGTTTTTTGATATATATATATATATATATATATATATATATATAGTTTATGTGTAGCTGTGAGATAATTAGGATGTAGATGAGGCTATACTTTCAAGCTGGGCATTGCTGCCCTTTGTAGCTTCTAATTGATCAGTAGCAACCTATAACTCATCACAGCTATAAACTGCTCTCGTTGCGTAGTAGTACATACCAAGCACAAATGATTTTAATCCTACTGACTAATGTATTCTTTTTTATGGTACTAGGTTGCAAAATCAGGAATTGAAGGCATTCATGAGTTACAAAACAGTTTGGCAAAATAGTTCGTTTAAGCTTAAAAGGGTGCCTAGAACATTATTGTTTCTTTATTACATGTCTGATCTTACTGTTTATGTATACTAAACCAATTAATGAGGTAACTACAAGACATTTGACTATATTTGAAGGTGTTGATATGGCAAGTGATCATTGCACTAATTTTATTGTTGTTGCTTCTTAATAGCTATGCTATAAAAACATGGTTGAGCGATCAAATGCAGATCCATCTGGACGTGCGTACATACTCATATATATAATATTTATTTAAAATTAATATATTAATTTGAATTTGAATCGTTAGATATTTTCTACCTAGATTTGGATCTAAGATTTAGAATTACAATTTTAAATTTCAATATGAATTTATAGTTATTTATATTAAATTTACAATGACTGCATACCATAATATTAATTACACATACATACATAAACTTGTATATTTTACGAATATCATTTTATTATACACACACCTTCATATTAAACGGCACATGTGTATATGGAGTTATGCAATTAATGCCCCACTAAAGCTCCAAAAATTCCCCGCTATAGCGCATAATGCTCCTCGACTGCTACGCTATTTCATTCTAAAATTATTAAAAAGTAGATCTGCTTTAAGCCTTGCTATTTCCACTACTCCCGTCAAATCAATACTTTTTAGCACCCACTTTAGCAACACTAATATACACAAATTGATTTGATTGGTTCTCATTTAAACCAAGTTACAAAGCTAGGGTAAGGACTTGATTTTAATGCATAAGTCCTTAATATAAGATATAAATTTATTGTAGTCACCAAATCTAGTCTGCATAAATCATGATATTCTTCGGTTTTGTTGTATAAGATTAAAAAATATTTTTTCCTATACAAATGATGTTAGATTGAGAATAAATTAATTTTAAATATTTGATTTTATATCCAACGAAGCTTTTTGTACCTCTATTATTTTCTGCCACATCTCCATCTTATCTCCGTTGTAACTTTTTGCACTTCCACGGCAACATGATAGCTAAATGATTTAATTGCATTGATATGGAGGGATAATATATCTATTGCGGTGCAAATACCAACATTTATTTATGGACATGTTAAACCATGTACACCTTTTATGTTGCACGTGTATGTACACACATATGTGCATATGATACACATATTATACTATATATGAAACATAACATTAATATAGTAAAACTTTATTATAAATAAAATAAAATTTTGATTTTATTTAGAATAAATTTAGATAAGACCTAAACAAATTTAGACTTCATAGGTCCAAATAAGATCCAAATGGATTATCTTTTTTTGAGATTTATCCATTTACCCCGTCGCATGCTGGCCTAGATCCAACACTTTTTCTACAAACAGTTAGAACTATTCTAATAGTTATTTCTTTTCAAACAAAACATTTCAAATATATAAATAAATATTCTTTTTGAACTTCTGAATTAATCTTACTTACTTTGCTTTCTATACCCTACAATTTCTATGATTTCAGAAGCATTCAAAACAATTATTACTTCCTAAAATCTAAAGGTTCAATTCATAATCATCAAATGAGATTATAGGAAGGGTGTATCAAAAGTGATGTACTAGTGTTATTCAAGAACACAAAAGGTAAAAAAAAATGTTTTAATTTAGTGAAATTCCGTTGGAGATCTTCAAACAAGGTGTTGAAGCCATGTACGGTTGTTCAGGCTGTCTTGTAGAAACATGTTCCTTCGGCTGAAGTGAGAATTGTTTAGTAAAATTCAAGAAGGAGTCTAGAACTCAACATAGGATAGGAAGTGCGAACCAATATAAAATTGCTAGTGCAATCTTTTATATACTGATTTTTATATACTTGCATGCTTATATATTTAGTTTTAAAATACATTATTCATATTACTAGATCCTAAGACACTTTTCATTTTGACTTTAAGCTGATTATATTTTACCGTAATACTAAGCTCATACAACTAAAGAGGCGTATTCTTTATTGAATAGTGTTTCACTTCAAATGCTTTAACTCAGATCCAACTATAGTCACTCGATGGTCGTTATGTCATAATTTAACTATAATCAAAGTGGAACATCCATATTAAAATCCAATAGTTTACACAAGTCAAGAGAACTGCATAATATCATTACTCAAGATTTCATGTTTGAGCAAATTGTTATTAACTAACAGGGAACTCTCGAACGAATCATTCCATATTTATCTAACAATTATTAGTACGTAACCCCTTTGTGTCCCAACAGTTATGAGTAATATATTGGTCAATATTTGAAGAGCGTTACGTACTCTGATCTCAACGAATATATTGAATCCTTTATTGAAATACTTGATTAAGAATATTAAATAATATGTTATTTTATTTTATGATTATTTTGTTATGATTACAACTGCTTGTAATTATTTCCACATAACATATCATTTAAGGATTTTCTATTTAATATATTTTAAATCGGTTACTTAATTAATTATATTACTATATAACAAAGTATATAATAGAAATCAAATACTTTATTACGAATAAGATTGGTTATAAAGTTATATATGTAACAAATTATATAATTGCACACATGACATATGTGTGCATGTGTAAACACACATATACATACATATATACATATACACATATACATTCACATACATGCACATACGCACCTTTATTATAACACACGTCATTTTTATACTTAATTGTTAACTGTTCTCTTTTGTATGTTGTTTAATATTTTCTTTAGTTTCTATTTCTATTTGCAGTGATTAATGCAAATCTATTAAATAATAGTAAAGCGGAAGAATTTAAAGCTCTCTTATTAATTCTAGCTATTTCCTCCTCTCTCCTTAATTCTCTCCAGATATTTTAATTTTTCCATCTCACAGTTTATTGTTATTATCATAATTACAATGTTTTTATTAGTTCTTTTTTCTACTATTACAATTTAATACTAAGTTTTACAATTATTTACATATCTTTCAAGTTTTTTTTATTTTTACATTTAAGCCCATATATACATTAAATTTAGTTAAATGGTCTTAAAATTAAGCTTTTTAAATAAACAATTAACGAATACAGGAAATTTTCCTCAAGGACAAAAATTAGGGCTTTTTTAATCACAAGGACAGCCCGCTAAAATTTTATCCTCAAGGACAAATCACTGCAACTTGCCTCTCCAACTCCACATCTTGCTACAAAACCCACACCATCGCTTCCTTCTCCAACCCGATAAACTCCGACCGAGACGTCGACCTCTCAGATCTCGACAACACCTTGGTAGAAATCAAGGACCTGCGCGCGGAGTTCGAGCTCGAGAGACGAATTCGGAAGAAGATGGAGTCTGTGAAAAAATCTGAGATGAAGGAGCTTGCGGAGAAGAAAAGAGCACGTGAGGAAGCGGAGAGCGACTATGAAAAGTTAGGGATGGAGATCAAGCACGTGAGTGAGGATTTCGAAAAGACGATGAAGGAGACCGTGGACGAGAGGAGGAAGCGATGACGAGAGGATGGAAATCATTCTACTGTGTTCAGTTTTTGGGTATCAGTTTTGTATGCGATGGTATCAGTTTTAATAAAATAACATAATATCAGTTTTGGGTATCAGTTTTGTATGCGATGTGGTATCAGTGGATTTGTGGTGGTTTAGGAAATAGTATGGATTTGTGGTGGAAAATTTCTGATGGGTTATTGGTTTGACGAAACTGTGAAGGTGGTGGTATAGTGTGTGGTATTTGGAAGCGATTTGTAGGGTTTGCATCAGAAGAAATTTCAAAACTGATACCTAAAATTTAAAAACTGATACCTAAAATTTGAAAACTGATACCTAAAATTTCAAAACTGATACCTAAAAACTGGTATCAGTATCAGCTTTTAAGAGCATGGTGCTGGTGAGGGGGTGGCGTTGGCGGGTGGAGGAGATGACATGGGGTAGTTGCACGACGCTGGTGAGGAGGTGACGCTGCGGCGATGGTGAACACAAAACGGGTGGAGAAGGTGGCACAAGGTGGTTGCTGCAAAACGGGTGAAGGAGGAGGTGGCAATAGTGGCGCTGGTGAGGAGGCGGCGGCGCTGGTGAGGAGATGGCGTTGACGCAGGATAAGGTGGTCGGAGCTGAAAACGGGATTGAATAGGCACGGGGAAGAGAGATTTGTGCATTTGAGAAAAAATGGGCTTTGGGCCTGTCCTTGAGGATAAAATTATAGGCATGTGTCCTTGAGGATAAATTATTTGGATATTTTGTCCTTTACAATAAATACCCCTAACGAATATTCATTGGTTGATCTAATAAATTTTGAAAAATAACAATTCAATATGCGTACTGCATTCATATTGACAAAAATAATAAAACTAATTTTTTATTCAAGTCCATATAGTTTAATTTTCCACAACTATATACAAATTATACAATGTTCTACTAATATTCCCTCCTATCATTTTGCATTTAAATGCCAACATTCAATAATTTTTACAATTATTTACGGATCTCTCCTAAATTTTCTTATATTATTTTACATCCAACTCCACATTTTGAATTTATTAATTGACCTTGAATTTAAACTTTTTAACTGAATCCAATTAAAACACATTTCTTAATTGGTTTAATAAATCATAAAAAATGATAATTCAATGTGTATACCGCATTTGTACTGATATAAATGGTAAAACTATTTTTTCACTCAAGTCCGTATAATCTAATATTTTCATAATTATATACAAAATTATCTTTAATACTTTTACATTTTTCTACATTTAAGTTCATAAATATCTTTCTTTCTAAAATTAGTTATTTAATACAAAGAAATATATACATAATTTTTTCTTTCTAAAGTTGTTATTTCATTACAGACAAATATATACAAAAAAATTCTTTCCAAATTGATACATCATTACAAACATATATAATGTTTTTTCTTCCTAAAATTGGTAAATCAAATGAACTCTTTATCATCATTGAATTATATTTTATGAAGAATAACATTACAATTAATGATAATTGATGAATGTTTGTATTTTGTATTATTGAAGAAAGAATAAATATTTCCAATTAGTATGATTTTGTACAAAAAGTTACAGCTTGATTATTTATATCGTAATATGAGTTGATCAATGGGCAAAAATTATATCATATTTTGATTAGAAATATTTTTCTTTCATATTTTATTATTATTTTTACATAAATGTTAAGTATTTTTTGAAAATTTTTTCTATAAAATAAAAATAGTAAGGTTTGAAACAATGTGATTTGTAACGTTTTAGATCTTACTTTCACTTAATGTTTCTTTTAATGGTTAAATAAATATTTTTACAAATATGTGCTGTAGGAACTTTAAGTGCATACAAATATATTGAATCTTTGGTATTACACTTCTATTTTTAGGTAATAGTCGACATTCTCTCAAACAATGTTTGATATTTAATGTATACATCATTTATCTTTTAGCCAAGTGTATCAAAAGCTAAATGTCAAATTCAGAATATATGTATATGAATATTTATTTACGAAATTTTATAAAAATATTAATTTTAAAATTTATAAAGAATACTTATTTTCATTTATTTGATCAATAAATAATGAATCCTAAAAAAAAAATAACTCATTTTTATCAACAAATATGATAATTTAATTTTTATTCAAATATAAAAATATATGATTCTCATAAAAAATACACATTTATAATATTGTAATTTCATTTTATAATTCATTTATTTTAACAAATTCATGAGATGTTGCATAATAAATTATATTCTTCAAAAATAGCAAAAATATTATTTTTCTACAACATACCGTGTGCAACGCACGGGTAACACACTAGTAAGTTTGAAAAACTCTATAGGGACACAAGTTAATGACATAATAGGTGCTCTCCTCCAAACGGAGAATCACTCGTTTTTTCTAAAAAAAAGTTAATGACACAATTGTTAACTCGATGCATCTCAATTATTAGATTGTCATCTGATTTCATTTCAAATTTGAACATAATGAGATTTCACGGTCATGTTTTATTTTATTATATTTTGTGATTTATTTTGTGTTCAATCGGCCACTCCCCCGCTTTTAGTTTCTTTTGTATTGTGTTGTGTGTTTCGCAGGGATTGTACAAAACAAATCACAAGCATTTTTCAAAGTTAAAAGCACTTTATGATTCGCTTTAAACTAAGAAACTCATACCGTATGCTAAAACTCTTTCCAATCAAACAAGATTAGGAATCAAAAAAGACGAGTGCTGTCGTCCAAAATAGGATCACTCAATTTTCTAAAAATAAAATTAGAAAGCACAAAAGAAATTAAAAACAAAAAGGTCATTATCCCTCAACCTAACAAATCAAACCATTCACCTTATTTCTCTGTTGGTTACAAATAATTTAAATATTTCTAAAAGGTTTGGAGTAATACCGTTCAAACAAATCGAAACTTTTTTTTTTTCAATTTCAATGGAACCAAAACACAAATTTCGTTGGTGAAATCCGTTCAAAGTCAATTTGGATAGAAACATATCATTAATACTTTCAAATTTGCAATATAAAAACGTAAATCATATTTACAACATAATAACAACAACAAAAAAAGGGTAAATTATAATCGATCTATGGCGAAACTGGCAAACAAACAAAGTGGTAATTTTTATCGTAAGTAAATTGTGAACACCAAACAGCGGTGTCTTGCAAATAAACAAGATGAAAGAAGATTTCATGTACACAGACGTATCGATAAAACAACATAATTAATCTTTGCATAGCCTTGGGAATTATTCATTTTAGGTTGAATTAAAACGACTAAACAAACAGCGATTCATATTGAGAACACAAAATATCCCAAAAAATAAATAAACCAAAGCAAAATATACACAGTTGCGATCCTAATTACAACTGAAACACTCATCGTCATCATCATGATATCAAATTATTAAACAATATACCCTAACGCAAAAGTATAATTCTAACCTAAACAAAAGAATTGCAATGTAAAGCAAAACAGTGAAATGTTATGGATTACTCTAGTAGTAGATCATGCTGATCAAGCCTTCAATCCACCTCCAAAGCAACTCGTAAAATGAAACTGCAGCACGCCATGACGAGGGCGATGGCGATGCGCAGCTCTACAATCGACGCTCCTCTGGATCGCATCTCTCACCACCAAATAGTGTCCCACGCTGCACGGAATAGTAATCGCACCTTCCTGTTTGAACCCGTACTCCTCCTCCGCCTCCTTCAACAAACCCATAAAAAATGGATGATTCAAGTAAGCAATCGGCACCACAAACCTCTGCAGCTCCTCCTCTTCTTCCTTTCCCACTCTAATCGCCATGAATCCTTTTGGCAGTACATGATTGTGATGATGATGCCCCATGATTTTGATTGGTCGATCGATTTATTTGAACTTTTTCCAAATCAAACTGAAGTCGAAAATTAGGTTTAAGTCGAAAGGAAGAGATGCGTTCAAGAAGAGAAGGGCCAAGGATCGGAACTGGAGATGGCAAGACAGAAAAGAGCAAGAGCGGAATTACAAAGAGATTTGGGAATATTGGACATTATACTTCACTTCTTTTTGAACAATTGTAATTAGTAAGAATTTATAGTAAGCATATGGTATGATTTGAAGTTTGAACTTTTAAGTGGAAGGTTGCTTAAAAGCTAAATTTGTTGGCCAAAAAAGTAGTTTTCGATGATTTCTAATGACGACCGAGAATTTTGAGGACATAACCACTTTTTGACACATTCTACGAATGATATTTTTTCCATATCTCCACCAATTAACAATGAGATTGAAATGATATGCGTTCCTGCTTGACGGTTAGAGGATCAACATGATATATTGCACAGTTAATGATATATTGCACAGTTAATGACAATGTTGCAAAACTAATTTGTAAATTTGTAAATTTTAAGTAGATATATTGAGTATAAATTAGGTAGGCATCTATTTGGATGCAAAATACAACACAAAATGAAATGTAACATATTTTGACTTCTGAATCTTATTATATTCACATTTAAGATTGAAATTAAAAGGTATTTTAATAGTTGAAAAGGAAAAAAAAATTCAATTTAGAGTGTAGATATGATTTGTACATTTTGATGTTCTATGTTATTCTACTTAATGATAAGATATATATTTTGTTAAAGGAATTACATTTTTCGATAATGGTAATGGTAATATTTTTACCTTTTGGAATAAAATTATATTGTAAAGAGAAACGGTACATATTTTCCTTTCGGTAAAATGACATTTCAACTAGCTTTTGTTGCAATTTATTTTCTTGTGCAATGTTTGAAAACTCGAAATTTAAGAAATATGTAAGTAGATCTGTCAATGGTTAACCGAAACATCCGAAATCTGTCCGCATTTGTATCCGGAAAACGAATAAATATTAGAAAAAATGATATGGAAGCTTTGAAAAATATCCGTTCGGTTTTTGTTAAAATTATAATTAATATTTTTGCATATTTAGTACAATGACAGATAGCTGTTAATTTTTTTTATTAAACTAATATTTGCATTGCATGAATTTTGATGCATATTAATTGCTCGAAACTACTTATGACATTCTATCTATTTACTTTTCACGCTTTTATAATCAATGGGATTAAAAAAAGGTTTATGCTAAACCAAAATTTTTTATTTATATTTCTCGATTTGACGATCATTAGTGGATAGGATGATTATATCCGTCCGTATCCGCAAATTCGAATATCCAAAATCCGAAGATGATTTAGGATGCGGATGCGGATATGACATTATCCGTATCCGAAAGTATTCATTTACAGGCCTATAAATAGATTAGAATAATTTATTTCATGTTTCAAAATTTTATTTTGAGAATTTATGATTTCAAATTGTCAGTACTTCAAATTTAAAACTAAAACATAACGAATATAAATTTAAAATTTTAATTTCATCTACCAAAAATTACAAAACAATTACCTTAAATTCCTATTTAAAAGGAATTCAAGATATTTTAGCAAATAGTTTCAGAAAAATAGGTTGAAGGCAAAACTTGTTAATGTTTTTGGCCTGAAGGATTTAGGTTTTTATTTTTAATTGTAAGGACGCAAGCTTTCTATTTTAGGCTAAAGGAAAAACATTAACAAAAATTTAAACTTTGTCTTCTTCCATCTCAACTTCATGCCGTCGAATCTTCTCTCAACTTTGTTTATTTTCTCTGTGATGTTTACGTCGAGCCTTCTCTCATTTCTTAACGTCGAATCTTCAGCATCTAAATTAACAACTTCAACGACTTTGATTTGCTGTAATATCATCAAAATTTTCAGGTACTTCAACTTTAATCGACGATTTCAATTTACTTGATCGACTTCATTAGTTTCAATCTGGCATCCATCTCAAAAATCTCAACGTGTTTGAATTTATTTTACATTTTTACTATTTTGAAATACGTTCGTCGTTACATTCATTTTTACATTTGTTGTTCTATTTTGTGGAGTTTAGGTTTGTTGATCTTTCATTATTAGATTTTTTTGATTTGTTGATGGTTGATTTAGGTTCAAACAATAGCAGAAATATTTTCAAGTTTTTCTTTTATATGTAATGCTATATTTATCTATCGTTTTGCATTACTAATTCATTATGGTGAATTTTACACATAAAATGCTATGCTTATCAGTTATTTTTGTGGATTTTAAAAATAATATGTTATGTTCCTCTATCATTCTAACTTACTAAGTCATATTATATATTTCGTTTGTGTAACGACCTGGAATTTTGAATACTTCGTATTTAAACTTAACTATTTAAATATTTGAATCTTGAATTTAATGTGATTAAGTTGATTTAATAACTTTTAATCCCTTTTTATTAATAACTAATGATGGTAAAGTTATTTTTTGAAATTTCTTTATAAAAATAAACAGTTTGAAGAAATATCAATAATATGACCGAAAATCGATTTATCGATAATGGCATTTTACTCGATATAATTTGCTCGAACTACTTGTACATCTCTTAGAAACAAATAAACACATAAATAATAAGTTAAAAACACTTAAGTTGACAACAAATCAATTAAATCCTAAGAGCTTCTAGAAGGAGACAAGGGGGAGTGATTTAAGGAGGGAATCAAGGAAGATATTCTCTATGGCACATGGAGAGGGGGGGGAGCATGGGCATTGGATGGCCAATAAAGGGTGGGAAGGTCAATATGACCTCTTGCCAAACTCTATGAATAAAATGGTTGCTTGTTTATTCACAAAAAGATATGTTCTTAACATTTTTATTCTATACTTAATTTCTAAAAACAAAGCAACTCAGCTCCAAACTTTATGAAACACTAGTATAAGGCTTGCAACAACATTGTAAAAAGTATTAAAAACTTAAATCTTGAAGGAGAGAAGCACAAAAGTCCAAGAGTTCCAAGGACCTGAGCACTTAAGGCAATTTCTTGCCTAAGGCCAAGAGCATTCAATGGGTACGAGGCATTTTAGTGGTTGCCTAGGTTAAGGTTGGAAGTGGTTACAAAGTAAAGGCTGGAGCATGGTTGTGTAATTAGTTTTAGGTGAGTTTACTCACCACATAAATGAATATGAAGTGCTTATATTGTTGGTTGAAACTATAATATGTTGCTTGACCTCGTATTGTGATGTTTGATTCTGATATTTGCTTTGGAAAGCAAATGCCATATGTAATTGATGTGTTTGGACTTGAATTACTTCTTAAGACTTGTGCATAATCTTGAAAAAATAATATAGGGTTTGGTTAAACAACGATTTGATTCAGACGTGATTTTGTTATGGTTTTATAGCGATAGTCATTATAAATGCACTTCGGAAAAGTCTTGTGTTCGAGATTTACTATGAATTTTTTCGAGAGATTCATAGAGGTTTCTCATAATGGCTGTGATGTATTATGTGTATATTAGTTACTCTAAAAAGATGGGACGATGAAAATATTGTTTGCATATCGAAAATCGATCAAACTTTTAACTATGAAAAACTGCCCAGGTCACTATCGTTAACAACAATCATCCATAACACTTTTGACACGTTGTCTTTGCCTCTGCACCACTTTTTATAGCATTCTAGAAATGTTTCTTTTCATTTTGAGAGTTTAAGTTGCTTTCAAACAACTTTAAACTTAAGTATTTTACTTTAATCTTTTTACTAGTCTTTTCTACCATATATTAGAGTATTTTAAAAGTGGTTTGGAATTTTTATATATTTTTAGTAATTTATTATGAATCATTAAAGTAAAAGGTTTATTTTTATATTTATATATAAGAGAAAACATGTATTTTCGAAGTTTTAGAATGAATTATAATTTAAGTATTTTTTTCAATATCTTAAATAAATATTTTAAATAATATTTTAAGTATTTTAATGCATTTTTAAGTATATATAATTTTTAGAAAATTAGTTAAATGTTTTATTAAAATAGGCAAGCTTATGTAACATAATATTCTCTTAAATTGCTTTTATTATTAAATATTTTATCCTATAAACTAATTAGTACACACACACATATCATTCTTAAAAAGTTTTTAAACTATAAGCGAATGATTTAAATAATGGTTTAAGAGTGCTTAGTGGCTTAAACGTGTTTGTTTGTGTAATGTCTCGCCTTTTTGTACGCTTTGAATCGACGATAAACCACATACGTCAGACCCAAACCATACAAAAGGGCTGATTGTTATGGTGTAAATAAGAAAAGCAGAGAAAGAAATAAAAAAAAACAGAATCTCACAGAGGAACGATAAAATATAATAATCAAATAAACAATTCATGAAGCTGTTTTCAAAATATTCGATTATACTTATACAACGCATATCAGAATTATACATACCAGAGAATAATCAATAACAATGCAGCAGAACAATGTGATGCAGTGGAATATAATAAAATAATTAATAGTAATAAAATCTTCGTCTTCGCCCTCCAGAAACAAAGTCTGCATATCCTGAAACGCTCAGACTGACCCGAACGAATTGAAAAGACAAAACACTTGAGTCAGAACTAAAAGATCTTATGTAAGTTAAATCAACTGAAATAAATATGAGTGTAACGGCATCAGAGATGTTTATAGGATTTGACATCTCCTATCCAGTGCCAAACGTGAGTGCAGTAACTTAGGAGATGCTCGGGATTCACATCTCCTAAGGATCCGTTAAACTATTTACTATGTAGTAATATTTCGCTATTATAATAATGTCTATTAGTAAAATAAACTTACTTTAGAATAGCGTTAAGGGGTTACCCATATAGCCCTTAACACGTAATAGTGCCAGTAGTCTATACAGTACCTGCATATCCCCTGATCGGGAGATTACGAGAAGATACTCCATAAGTACGACCAAAATCAAACTCGTAGTAAAGCTCGCTAGGGTAGGTGACACGCCACACAAGGCAATGCCAGGGTAGATATACCAATTATGCACACGGGCTGGTGGTGACGCATAGCGTGCAGCTACCGCTCACCTCGAGCCACACCCCCAAAAATCAAAGGGCCCAATCAATCACAGAGTAATAGAATGGTTTTGAAGGAGTGTGTCTGATAAGAATTAAATTTGTAAACTAATATTATTAATTTTTTTAAACTAATGATTTAATTTTAAACAAAGAATTAAATTTGTAAACCCATTTTCCTTTAATAAATTTAATTAACTAACAATTTTGATTTTAAACTTATATTTTTAATTTTTAAACAAATTCCTTTTTAATAAATTTATTTAACAAAAATTAAAATTAAAACCAAATTTCCTTTTAAATGAATTATTTTTAAGTGACTAAATGATAAATTATATGAATAAATCACCCTAACACACACTTCTTATTTTTTAAAATAAACTGGCAAATCTGGACGTGCGCATGTGTATTTATTTTATTTAATTTCTCATCCTAAAAACAACATTTTTTTTCATTCAGAACAAAATATATCTATTGTAACTATTTTATTTCTGTTTTACGAAAATATAGATAAATAAAATCAGTAAAAATATACATATAATTGAGTTTCAAATCTTGAACGAAACCCTAGCCATGCCGCCGAGCTTGACGACCTTCACTCAGATTTCGATAGGTCGCGATTCTTTCCAGTAGCTTTCCCAACGCGGCGAAATGCCGTGCCGCCCCCATCATCGATCGCCTTCAGACGACGCTCGCACGCACGTGCCACTACTACCGCAAGCTTGAGCGAGAGCTTCCCTTTGCTTTGCTCAAAATCGAGCCTTGCCTCATAATCTTAGCTCGATTCCCCTAACCCTTACCAGACTTCGTCACCGCGGTCGCTACCTCCACTGCCACGGTCGCGATTTTTTTAGTCTTGCTTTAATTTTTTTTATACGAGCTGGTTCGATTTTGAACAGATGAGGGAAGAAGGAAGCATCTTGCGATTTGAACTGGAAGAAGGAAGAGTTCAGCAATTCTTTTAACTAGGAACGAAAGTATGGGTTTTGATTTAGTTGCGGCCATTGATTTTTTTCTTTGTTTCTGCTTTTGAAATTTTTTGCGTGAGATTTGTAAAGAAATAGGGAGACAAGGACGAGACGTTGGCGTGTGGAGGAAGGTAGGGCTTGATTTTTAAAATTTTTATATTCAAAATATCTCGTATTACCTAACTTGAAATCCCGAACTCCTATCGAGGCGTGCCGCCTAGCGTTTCTAATGTCATAACCCTATTTTGAGCCCAATGGAATCAATCTCTGGCTCTAATTTTGATCGTATAGAGAAGATAGCGTTTTGAACCCAGCTATTAAATTAAATTTCGATTTAATTTTTAACGCGTTTACTTATCGTACGCTCACGTAACTACTCCAATTACTACGAAAATTGAAATCCGATAATAATATAATATTACGGATACAATGGAACTGGTTTCGTCGAATTCCGAGACTGCGTCTCGGAAGGCTATTTTTAAATATCAATTTAAATGTATAATTTCAAAATTGAATAAAACAGTCTCAAATTCAATTCTTAAGCTTCCATTATCTTCAGTATTGTCAATATAAAATTTCCAAGCCTTTGAAATATTTTTAACAAGCATAAATCTGAAGATTCAAAATTTTATCCAAATTTCTATAGTTAAATTCAATAATTAAATTGCCACAATCATATTTATATTCAAAATTCAAGTTAAACTAACCTTCAAATATTTAAAATCGATTAAATATTTCATTTTCAAATGTTAAAAATTTCCGGGTCGTCACACGGTTGTTACATTGTGGCATCAGAGCTGAAGATCAAGCGAGAACCTTGGATCTGGTGGGTTTACTCATTAAGGATAAGGTTAGTTGTACCCTAGAATGAGTTGAGTGTATTATATGAGAGGGCGTACTTGTTATTTTCTGTAACAACCCGGGAATTCGTAATAATTAGTTATCGTCAAATGACGATTAGATTGGTTTGCTATTTGCTATTGGAGTTTTTAAATCGAGTTGAAATTCTTTTAAAATTGGGTTAAAATTCTTTTAATAATTCGTTTAAAAATTTGTTAAGTATTGGTGGGCTTTGAAAATTGAATTGTGGCCCATGTTTTTTTATGAGGCCGTGAAGATTTTCAAGGTAAATACCCGTCCCCTTTCATTCTTCCTTCATTTTCGTTCGAAACCCTAAAATGTACGAAAGAGAAAAAAATGGTGGCCGTTCCTTTTCGTTCTTCTTCGATCAGTAATTAGGGCTTCTGGAATTCGAAGGCGCCGACTTCAACGGCTCGGTCGATCAACGATCTCGTGCTCGACTCCTTCAATTTTGCATCGAAGCAAGGTGAGTAATTCTATTTACTCACATCTAGTTCAACCGTAATATGGTGCTTCTGCAATTCGATTTTGCTTCGATGTTGTTTTATCTCGGCCAGTGTTTGAATTTGTTTCTTATTACTTGTTCATAACCGTCATTGATTTAAACGATATTGATTGGAGTTGCGATTTCTAGATGCTTTCTCATTTGCTTCTCTGACAGTTTTAAAACTTACGTTGATATAAAAAGTAATTGTCTTTGACTTTGTTGAATTTGAATTACTTGACTAAAACTATCTTCGGCCTTGCAAATGCTGTGCGTATTGGCTTTCCATTACGAGTTTGTGCTACTTGGGGTTTTGACTGGAGTCTTCTGCATATTGAATTTTTGTTTATTGATCACGGTTTTAAATTCTTCATTTGTTTCCAGTCTGGAACAGTTGCGACCGAGCTTCAGTTACTTGTCCCTTGGTTCGTTTCTTTACTGCTATACATTACTTGTGTGTTTTGGGTGTACTTGTTCACTTTGCTTGCATTTTGTCGAGTTTATGTGACTTGTGATGCCTGATTGTACCCGGTATGCCTGAGTTTCATTTTGTTGCATTTTTGTCATACTGAGCCTAATTGCTCGAGTTTAGTTCATGTAGTATTGCTTCTATAATATTATGGTATTTTGTGTTTGGGTTTTTGATAGAGAGGCCATTGCATTTGCAGTTTGAAAATTTGCGAGCAGTTGAACTTGCACTGACCAGTTTAACCATCGACTGTCTCTTGCATTTCTGCTCGTCATGTTGTTGCAGTCAAGTCTGCACTGTTCTATCCAATTGTATTCAGTTTTACTTGTTTTGGCTAGCGCATTCGGCTTGTACATCGTTTACTTACATCTTGGTATCTGATGCATTGTGGTATTGTTTCAGCTGATTTGATTTGATTATGTGAGTTTGATAGTTATTTGTTCAACTTGCATCAGTTTTAGTTCGCATGTGGTGATCTAGTATCACTGACTTTGGATTGTTTTGAGTTGTAATATTGAACGCTGTAATTTGATGGATTTGTGGCACTTCTTGCTGTCATGTTACAACGACTTGTTTAGCTTGCTTCACTGTGGTAATTACAGTTTCACTACTGCCTCTTTAATTTGAGTATGAACTTGCATCGGCCACTGATGCATTCATTTGCACATCACTTGGTTGCCTCTTTTATTGCCTGTTCTTCGAGGCATGTTGTCATGAGCTTTGAGTTTACTGATTTAGTTACAAATTTGAATACTTGTGGTGGTTGCAACCTCTTTTTGTTGCAATTGTGCCCTTGTTGTTTTGTATTGCACTGATTTAATCCTCACGTGTACTGATGCATTTTGTTTTCCGTATGCACTGAGTCAATTCTCATGTGCACTGATGCATTTTATTTTCAATAGCACTGAGTCAATTCTCCTGTGCACTGATGCATTTATTTTTGTTTGCAATATGATTGAACATCTAGGCTGTGACTTGGTCTTTGATGATTTCATTTACATTGCGTTGTTTGGTCTGGCCATTCTTTGTTTCAGATCTGTGCATATCTTCTTGTATGCTTGGAGTCTCTGTTCGACCATATTGATAGTATTTGGTCTGGACATTGTTGTGTTGTAATTTGTACATTGAGTTGAATCCAGCTTAAACGCTCGGGTTTGACCTTATGCTCGTTTGTGAACTTTCACTGAGTTTTTTTTGTGAAATTCAGCACATACTGTAGTGGCTAGGCAGTGCACGCGTGCGTGCACGGCAGCCAAACAGAAGTGAAGTTTTAATTGATATTTCAATTGTTTGAATTGTTTCGTGTGTCCAATTCAATATTTTGAATTGTATTTGATTTGGTTTAATTTGATGATTTTGTTGATATTTAATTATCTTTTTGATAATTAGATTATAAGTTTTTAATTGTTTATTTAATATTTAGATTTTGTCGTTAATTGCCGTTTAGGCAATTCTGTTGTTTTCTAAATTATCTTCATTGATAACTCTTTTATTTATCTTTGTTGATAATTTGAATTTGTTGGTTTGTTGTTTAAAACTGTTACGTGTTATATTTACCGTTATCCGATTTCCTTATTTAAGGATTGGATAGGTGAATTTACTTTGACTATCGTCTAATTGTTATTTAATTATTATTACTTCCGTGCATTAATCACTGAGTTTGAATTAGACCGACCCGTGTATTATTTTCTTTTGAATTTAATACTCGGGTCAGACCGAGTTATTACATGTTGTAGATATCTTGCTTTGGGTTGCTGCTTGAGCTATGAAGTCTTTTCATATCATTTGGAGTAGTCATTGTTATATCATAGGATGTTATGTATTCATGTATGTTATTGTCAATAATGTACTGTATATGTAATTTCCAGAGTCGACGGTTGTAGTTGTATCATATGTATTGTATTACGTGTATTGTAACTGACTTCAGTTATAAATATATGAGATTTGATATTATCTGTGTTCCGCATTTAGCTTATCTGTGTTATTATTATATATATTGTCCTAAACTATTATGAACCATCGTAGTTCGTTTTTATACTGGAATTGGGTATGTCGATGGGAGTAAATAAATAAGAGATGAAAAAGAAAAATATATACCACTCCAATCGAGATAACCAATACTAGTGTAAGGCCCAACTACGGATGACCGCTCCTATCCAGCCTTATTCTTCGTAATAACAGACGGTATTTCCTTTTAATACTCTTTGTTATTGTGAGCATAGAGGTGGGGCGTCACAGTTGGTATCAGAGCTTGGGGTTTATGGACATAATATAAAACATAACTTGAATGGAACATGTGTTACAACTATTTGTCGATGTTTATTTGTGCTTTGAGTCAAAACTAAAGTTTTGAAATTATGATGTAATTTTTAAATGTCTTTATTTAAAAATAAAAGTGAAATTGTGTTGGATGATTAAGTAATTCGTGTTTTGTTTATCAATGTCTTCGCTGAGTACAGCTGATAACCCTTTCGATTTAAAAATCGAAACATGAAATTGAAATAAATTTCAATTGGTGTTCACATAACTGTGTTTAATTTGTTTTCTTTCAAAATTTCGAATCCGATTTGAGGATCCGAAGCGATTGCAGATATGTGATTTTGTTGAGATTTTTGCTGTTTGAATTATCTTCATTGAAGATATATTCGAATGATTTCTTTATTCATTTTGTTGTATACATGCAAATTTATGTTGCATGTTACTGCATTAATTTTACGTTGAACCAGTGTTTGGTTTTAAACGTATTTTGTTGCCGTTATTTTTATAATGGGATTTTCACACTGGTGCTAAGTTTTTGAAGCACGGTGTTTTGTTGGCATTTTTATTGAATGAAAATTCACTGGTGTTATATTTTGATGCAAATAATTTTGATCAGATTTTGACGTATAAAAATTACTGTCGCTTTGACTTCAGTAACTGTCAAACTTTAAAGTGGATTTTTAAGCGGTTATCCCGCAATGCTGATTTTGTTGTCCGTTTTTACGGTATTTTGAGAAGTGCAATTTCCTTGTCGAAGTTGCTACTGATGTTGCTGTTTTAATCACATGTTTTAAAATTGTTTCAAAATAAAAATTGTTTTCAAAATTTTTACAGTTTACGCTTTCAAAAGAATGAGGAAGCGATTTAAACGTTTCAGCAAAATCGAGGACTATGACCTCTTTCTTTTACTGATTCGCTTAATTCCGGACTTGTCCGTTTGAGAATGTAAATTATTACTTTTATAAAATAAATGAAATTATTTTCAGAAGTTTTGCAGTTTGCGTTTTAAAAAGAACGAGGAAGCGATTTAAATGTTTCAGCAAAATCGAGGACTATGACCCCTTTCTTTTACTGATTCGCTTAATTCCGGACTTTTCCGTTTGAGAATGTGAAATGTTATTTTTGAAATACATAATTTTTCACTTTCAAGGAAATGATGAAGAAAATTAAACGATTTAGTAAAACTCGTGGTATGGGACATGTGCGTTTGCTATTTTGGTTAATTCCGGAATCGTTAAATGAAATATTTGATGATTTTGTGTGCTTTCGTGCCACTATGTTGGACCTTCGGGTCATATGTTGGACCTTCGGGTCAATACCAGTACTAGACCTTCGGGTCATTTGTTGGACCTCCGGGTCATTTGTTGGGCGCCAAAATTATGTTGATAGTACTTGATAGGCTTCGGCAATTTGTTGATGCACGTGCGGCGTAGCTAAAACTCGCAATCTGATGGGATCGATCCAATCTTTTATGTTGATTTTCTAGATTATCTTAATTGATTTCTACATATTTGTTGTTTCCAATTATCTGCAGGTAATTGGATATTTGTTGATATGAGTTCTAATTATCTTTTTGATAATTAGATATTTTTTTATTTGAGAATTCTGATTATCGTTTTTGATAATTAGATATTTGTTGATTTGTGATTTCTGATTATCGTTTGTGATAATTAGATATTTGTTGATTTGAGATTTCTGATGATCGTTTGTGATAATTAGATATTTGTTGATTTGAGATTTCTGATCATCGTTTGTGATAATTAGATATTTGTTGATTTGAGATTTCTGATTATCGTTTTTGATAATTAAATATTTGTTGATTTGAGATTTTGATTATCGTTTTTGATAATTAGATATTTGTTGATGTGAGAATTCTGATTATCGTTTTTGATAATTAGATATTTGAGATTTTTGATTATCGTTTTTGATAATTAGATATTTGTTGATTTGAGAATTCTGATTATCGTTTTTGATAATTAGATATTTGTTGATTTGAGATTTCTGATTATCGTTTGTGATAATTAGATATTTGTTGATTTGAGATTTCTGATTATCGTTTGTGATAATTAGATATTTGTTGATTTGGGATTTCTGTTTATCGTTTGTGATAATTAGATATTTGTTGATTTGAGATTTCTGATTATCGTTTGTGATAATTAGATATTTGTTGATTTGAGATTTCTGATTATCGTTTTTGATAATTAGGTATTTGTTGATTTGAGAATTCTGATTATCGTTTTTGATAATTAGATATTTGTTGATTTGAGATGTCCGATTATCGTTTGTGATAATTAGATATTTGTTGATTTGAGATTTCTGATTATCGTTTTTGATAATTAGATATTTGTTGATTTGAGATTTCTGATTATCGTTTGTGATAATTAGATATTTGTTGATTTGAGATTTCTGATTATCGTTTATGATAATTAGATATTTTTTGATTTGAGATTTCTAATTATCGTTTATGATAATTAGATATTTGTTAATTTGAGAATTCTGATTATCGTTTTTGATAATTAAATATTTATTGATTTGAGATTTCTGATTATCGTTTGTGATAATTGGATATTTGTTGATTTGAGATTTCTGGTTATCGTTTTGGTGATTAGATAATTGTAGTTTTCAAATTTTCTGGTTGATTACTAGATAATTGCAGATTTGCGAATTATGATTTGTGGTTTGGTGTTTTCTAATTGTCTTTGTTGATAATTAGATTTTGCCGTTTTCTAATTATCGTATCGATAATTAGATATTGCTGTTTTATGATTTCTGTATTCTAATTATCTAATTGATAATTGAATATTGCTGATATTTGTATTTATTCAGTTTTGTTGTTTTCTGATTATCTATTTGATAGTTAGATTTTGTTGAGAATTTGTGAATTTCTTTTATGAAATTAAAAGATTTCTTTGGCATTTGTATTCTCGACCTTTATTTTTCTAGCTTTACTAGTTATGTTAGAAAAATAATTGTTATTGACAACTTTAATTATGAAAATTGTGGGGACGCAAATTTTATAAGGAGGGGAGTCTGTAACAACCCAGGAATTCGTAACGATTAATTATCGTCAAATGACGATTAGATTGGTTTGCTATTTGCTGTTGGAGTTTTTAAATCGAGTTGAAATTCTTTTAAAATTGGGTTAAATTTTTTTTAATAATTCGTTTAAAAATTTGTTAAGTATTGGTGGGCTTTGAAAATTGAATTGTGGCCCATGTTTTTTTATGAGGCCGTGAAGATTTTCATGGTAAATACCCGTCCCCCTTTCATTCTTCCTTCATTTTCGTTCGAAATCCTAAAAAGTACGAAAGAAAAAAAATATGGCGGCCGTTCCTTTTCGTTCTTCTTCGATCAGTAATTAGGGCTTTTGGAATTCGAAGGCGCCGACTTCAACGGCTCGGTCGATCGATGATCTCGTGCTCGGCTCCTTCAATTTTGCATCGAAGCAAGGTGAGTAATTCTATTTACTCATATCTAGTTCATCCTTAATATGGTGCTTCTGCAATTCGATTTGGCTTCAATGTTGTTTTATCTCGGCCAGTGATTGAATTTGTTTCTTATTACTTGTTCATAACCGTCATTGATTTAAACGACATTGATTGGAGTTGCGATTTCTAGATGCTTTCTCATTTGCTTTTCTGACAGTTTTAAAACTTACTTTGATATAAAAAGTAATTTTCTTTGAATTTGTTGAATTTGAATTACTTGACTAAAACTGTCTTCGGCTTTGCAAATGCTGTGCGTATTGCCTCGGCCATTATGAGTTTGTGTTACTTGGGGTTTTGACTGGAGTCTTCTGCATATTGAATTTTTGTTTGTTGATCACGGTTTTAAATTCTTCGTTTGTTTCCAGTTTGGAACAGTTGCGACCGGGCATCAGTTACCCTTCCCTTGGTTCGTTTCTTTACTGCTGTACATCACTTGTGTGTTTTGGGTGTACTTGTTCACTTTGCTTTCATTTTGTCGAGTTTATGTGACAGGTGATGCCTGATTGTACCCGGTATGCCTGAGTTTCATTTTGTTGCATTTTTTTCATACTGAGCCTAATTGCTCGAGTTTAGTTCATGTAGTATTGCTTCTATAATATTGTGGTATTTTGTGTTTGGGTTTTTGATAGAGAGGCCGTTGCATTTGCAGTTTGAAAATTTGCGAGCACCTGAACTTGCACTGACCAGTTTAACCATTGATTGTCTCTTGCATTTCTGCTCGTCATGTTGTTGCAGTCAAGTCTGCACTGTTCTATCCAATTGTATTCAGTTTTACTTGTTTTGGCTAGCGCATTCGGCTTGTACATAGTTTACTTGCATCTTGGTATCTGATGCATTGTGGTATTGCTTCAGCTGATTTGATTTGATTATGTGAGTTTGGCAGTTATTTATTCAACTTGCATCAGTTTTAGTTCACATATGGTGATCTAGTATCACTGACTTTGGACTGTTTTGAGTTGTAATAGTGAATGCTGTAAGTTGATGGATTTGTGGCACTTCTTGCTGTCATGTTACAACGACTTGTTTAGCTTGCTTCACTGTGGTAATTACAGTTTCACTACTGCCTCTTTAATTTGAGTATGCACTTGCATCGGCCACTGATGCATTCATTTGCACATCACTTGGTTGCCTCTTTTATTGCCTGTTCTTCGAGGCATGTTGTCATGAGCTTTGAGTTTACTGATTTAGTTACAACTTTGAATACTTGTGGTGGTTGCAGCCTCTTTTTGTTGCAGTTGTGCCCTTGTTGCTTTGTATTGCACTGAGTTAATCCTCACGTGTACTGATGCATTTTGTTTTCCGTATGCACTGAGTCAATTCTCATGTGCACTGATGCATTTTATTTTCAATAGCACCGAGTCAATTCTCCTGTGCACTGATGCATTTATTTTCGTTTGCACTGTGATTGAACATCTCGGCTGTGACTTGGTCTTTGATGATTTCATTTACATTGCGTTGTTTGGTCTGGCCATTCTTTGTTTCAGATCTGTACATATCTTCTTGTATGCTTGGAGTCTCTGTTCGACCATATTGATAGTATTTGGTCTGGGCATTGTTGTATTGTGATTTTTACATTGAGTTGAATCCATCTTAAATGCTCAGGTTCGACCTTGTGCTCGTTTGTGAACTTTCACTGAGTTTTTTTGTGAAATTCAGCACATACCATAGTGGCGAGGCAGTGCACGCGTGCGTGCACTGCAGCCAAACAGAAGTGACATTTTAATTGATATTTCAATTGTTCGAATTGTTTCGTGCGTCCAATTCAATATTTTGAATTGTATTTTGATTTGGTTTAATTTGATGATTTTGTTGATATCTAATTATCTTTTTGATAATTAGATTATGAGTTTTTAATTATTTATTTAATAATTAGATTTTGTCGTTAATTACCGTTTAGGCAATTCTGTTGTTTTCTAAATTATCTTCATTGATAACTCTTTTATTTATCTTCGTTAATAATTTGAATTTGTTGGTTTGTTGTTTAACACTGTTACGTGTTATATTTATCGTTATCCGATTTCCTTATTTAAGGATTGGATATGTGAATTTACTTTGACTGTCGTCTAATTGTTATTTAATTATTATTGCTTTCGTGCATTAATAACTGAGTTTGAATTAGACCGACCCGTGTATTATTTTCTTTTGAATTTAATACTCGGGTCAGACCGAGTTATTACAGGTTGTAGATATCTTGCTTTGGGTTGCTACTTGAGCTATGAAGTCTTTTCATATCATTTGGAGTAGTCGTTGTTATAGTATAGGATGTTATGTATTCATGTATGTTATTGTCAATAATGTACTGTATATGTAATTTCCAGAGTCAACAGTTGTAGTTGTATCATATGTATTGTATTACGTGTATTGTAACTGACTTCAGTTATAAATATATGAGATTTGATATTATCTGTGTTCCGCATTTAGCTTATCTGTGTTGTTATTATTATATATTGTCCTAAACTATTATGAACCATCGTAGTTCGTTTTTATAATGGAATTGGGTATGTCGATGGGAGTAAATAAATAAGAGATGAAAAAGAAAAATATATACCACTCCAATCGAGATAACCAATACTAGTGTAAGGCCCAACTACGGATGGCCGCTCCTATCCAGCCTTATTCTTCGTAATAACAGACGGTATTTCCTTTTAATACTCTTTGTTATTGTTAGCATAGAGGTGGGGCGTCACATTTTTTTATATAATGATTTTAAAAACGGTTTTAAAAGTAGTTTTTATATAAGCTTATATTTTGATATATAAAACATTAATTTTTCTATTTATTATATATATTTGGGAAATTGGTTGTTGGTTATTGAAATTGAGTAGGATAATAAGTATAAGTTGGAATTCTACTGATTAAGTCTAATATAGGTTAGGAAGTCCCACTTAATCCAGTCTTAGAGAGAGATAACTAAGAGTGAAGATGGAAGGCTAGACGTAGAGAGGGAAGAGCAGGTGCACGTAAGGATCGATAAGAAGCAATTTAGTTATGATAATGTCACCTGCTACAAATGTTACAATAAGGGTCATTATGCAGCCAAGTGCAGTAAAACAAGGGAGGAATTGAAGGGTACATTCCGACGGGTTCGCTCTGAGATCTTATGTTTTAAGTGTCATAAGAAAGGACATTTCTTAAACCATTGCCATGAAGTGAGGAAGGTGATGCATAAACCCGTAGAACCTGTCAGCGAGTCGACTGTTTGCTACCATTGTAAGAAGTCGGGACACATCGCTAGAAATTGTGTCGAGAGACGAAAGAAGAGTAAGGTTATGGATCGTCCTGCAAGAGGCGTAAGTGTTATCCAGATGGATGGAAAGGTAGAAACCTTTTGTCGTAAAATGTTATAAGTGGGGACATCCTATTGAAAAGTGCATGTTCAGGCTTTGCCCATTGGAAGGGAGTCCCTAGATTCTTGTATGACTACTATGGCTCTATTCTTTTCCAAACCCCTGGGTAATGGAGAAGGCGTCTGGATTATGACTTCTGTAAGACTCTTATTTTGGATAAATGGATGTAATGTTTGAACTACCAGTGTGTTGACTATCAATATATGGAATATTTTGTGGCAGTGCAATCTAATATAAAAAATTTCTTTATTTATTTGAGAATAGAATTGGAATTAATTCAAAGGTGGAATTGTAATGAATTAATCGAAATTTGAAATTGAATTAAATTAATTTGGAATAAAATCAAAGTTAAATAAGTTTAGAACCAACAACCTGAATTGGAAATTTTAGATTTAACTTAGTGAAGTTAAATGGTTGGTTTGAATGGAGTTATGTGTGATCTCAAAACAAGTTTAAGTTCTGGAAATTGGTAATGGATGCTATTGATTGATGTTTTAGATAACTTGGATGTTTATTTACTTTGACATATCCTACTGTTATTAATAATCTATGGAACTGTGAATTGAATTGTTTAAAGTAAATTAAGAAGTGGATTGAAAGATATACATCCATTACAGATGTAAACTAGAAATAAAAAAGTTTAATTGAAATTATTTAAATGATTTTGATTTTTAGAAATAAGACTTGAAATTCAGGAAATGAAATCACTTTGAATTTAAGAATTAAATGATAAAAAGAAACTTGTAAACTGAAATTGTTTAAGAGTTGGTTTCAAAGTTAAAAGTCAAAATTGGGTAATAAATTAATTTCCGAAGATTAAATTGTTTAAAAAGGATTTGAATATTATTTGAACCTAGAGATAAGTTCATGTAGAAGTAAAGGTAATTTAAAATGGAATTTTGAAATTTGAACTCAAAATTAAATTGTGTAAAGACTTAGGCTGTTAAATTAAAAGTAAAGGTTAATTTGATTTAAGGGATTAAATCAGCATTTAAAAAAATTAACTCGAATTTATTTAATTCAAGATGGATTAAAGTTGAGATTGGAATGGAGATAAATTCAAATGGAAAATTTGAATTGAATTGCTTGGAAGAGAGATTGAAGTTGAATAAGTTTAAATTCAAATCGAAATTGATTTGAATTTGGGATAGGAATTGAAGTTAATTTAACTTGAATTGGAATTGAATCAATTTAGTGGGATGGGAAATTAATTGGAAATGGAGATTGGGGAATTGAACAGTTTGGCTTTAAACTATTTTTCGAATAAATTATTTTAATATAAACTGTTTTAAATCTATTTTTTTCTAGCTATTTACTATACAACCTTTCTTTTTAAACCCAAACCATCTTATACTTATTTTACAATTATTTTGAAACCTAATTACTATTTTATATCTGTTTTACAAACTAATCACTGCTTTACAACTACTTATAACTAATTTCTATTTTACAACTATTTTACAACTATCCAACTATTCTACGACTATTAATGATTACTTAACTATTTTACTGCTATTTTACAACTAATTGCTATTTTACAACTACTTATCTATTTTAAACTTTTCAAGTTATTTTCTAAATTCATGTTGGTCAGAGTGCAAACTGTTTAGAACTGAAGTGATAAACCAAAGAAATGGAAGCAATTGTGAGTAGGTGAGTAGAATCAAAATGAAGATAAATACGTAGGATGTACGTATATTATTCTAATCGCATAATGATTTGATCCAGATTCGAGCATAGAATTTCGAGATAGTATGTCGGTCCGAGTTGGGATTTTTCACTCGATTTTCGACGGTGAACCCTGGATATGGATTTTTGATTAATTCTGGAAATTCTCTATCATAGTTATGGCTAAGTAAGGAGAATGACAGTTTCTGATCAAGAAATCAGATCTGAGTCCGCACTAGAAAGTCGGGTGGATGATACTAGTTCAAAAGTGAAATTGTGTAATCGAGTAAGCGATCAGATTTGATATTACGTACGGATGGTATATGTACATTGTACGTGCTTAAATGTAATAGATATTGAAATTTTGAAAGAAATGAAAAATGATTTTTTGAAAAGAAAAGTATATTTTGAGAAATATATATGAATAAAAGTGGAAGTTGGATATCTTTATAATTGAAATTCACTTTATAAAAAGAAAGTGACATGGTAAATAACTTTATGAAGGAAATCAAACTTGAATATTTAATTTGGCATAACTAAAGTTATATATTTGTTACATATGATAAACCCCCCTTGTTGAATCAAAACAAGAAGAAAACATTTTTGAAAATATTTAAAGTATAATGGGAGTTTATATAAGTATGAAGTGATCCAAGATTTTTCAAGGTTATATATATCTATGTATATATAAATGATTTTATGAGAATGATTTTGGAAAAAGGTTTTGGAACCTATGGATTTTGGAAAGGCTTTTGATTTTTGGAAAAAAACAATTTTGGGAATTTGGAAAGCCAAGTTTGGATCTATTGATTTGAGATATCCATTTTATTTAAAGGAGATTTTTATGTGAATCATAAAGAGTATGATTTGAAAGATACTATATGTGTATGGCATAAAATGTTTTGAGATTGGCTCTGGGGAAAAAGGTGCTCCCATGAAATGAACTTCGCAGGAGATCCACGGGGTGGTTCTGCCTTGAGCCCTAAGGAGGGCTCTAAATTTGATCCTGGGAGGAAGTCTGGACAACTGAAGTTCCCGAGGACTGTGTGCAGGTAGCGAAAGTCGAGGGCGCTGATGACATTTGGGTTATGTTGTGATGACAGTGTAACTCGATGTCACTACGATCTACTACGGACCATAGCGGAAGTCGTGTGGCAGTGAGTGCCAACGGTCTACGTTTGATTTCGTCGGGCGGGCGACGTAACATCGATAGACTACGACCTATGAAGACATAGCGAAAGTCGTGTGGCAGTGAGAGCCTACAGCCTACATTGGGACTCAAATGATGTAGTCTGCGATCTATGTAGGAGTGGTGGAGTCTCCTCTGGCAGCAAAATTTAAGGGCGCTAATGCCTACAGTTACATGGGTTTTGCCATGATGGCACGCAACCCCGGATGTAGCTGCGATCTATGGCGGGTCTCATGGTGAAATCGAGGGCGTAGAGTGCCTACAGTTTTCTTTGGTTTTGTTGGGATGGCAATGTAATCATCAGGTTAACTGCGACCATGGAGGGGGTGATGACTTCCAAAGCATTCTCACCAAAAAAGTTTCCTATATTTTCAAAAAAAATGTTTTCTATGTTTTCACCAAAATATTTTCCAACTATTTTCAATGGGTGTTGAAAACGGTTTACCAAGTACTTATAGATTTTCAGTCCTACGTCTAATCAACGTGTGACCGAATTTCTATAAGAACAAGGATGGACTTGTTGAAACATCAAGTTATAAAAAGTATCTTTTTATATAAAACTATTTTGACAATGTTATGTAAATTTTTAAAGTGTCTTAAAAGTTTTTAATAAATAGAGTTTATGGTTAAAATTGTTCAAAGAGTAATTGAACTAATAATAAGCATTTTAATAAATTCTGGCTTCATTCCTTTTTGAGGAAGAAAAGATTCAAAGGGGGGAGGAATGTGATAACCTAGATTTTTGGGCATCTGATAATTGGTAATTAACAAATTTTTATTGAAATACTGATGTATAAGTTGAACCAATAAAATTCTGATAGTTAATAATATCTGGATATAAATATTAGTTTGATAATCTACTGATATAATTATTTAAATTGGTAAAATTTGTCTTTTCAAAAACAAATAAAATATGTATTTGTTTATATATATATATAAGTAGATTGTAAATGGAATTTGGATTTAAAATTAAAAAATGAATATCTTCAAAATAAATTGGATTTAAAAACTCTATATTTTAAAATTAATAAAAATTTATTTTCTAATACACACATACACACACATTGTGATTTGGAAGTTATGTATTGAATTAAATACAATAATTTTCAAAATCTATTTAATGTAATATTTTAAAAAACCTATATAATATATATATATATTTGTTTATTGTAAAATAAGAATAATAAAAAAGTTTAATATACTTTCTTTTAAATTTTTATATATGTGAATAAATATAGTTGCATATATAAATATAAAACAAAACCAAAAATATAATATAAAAATATAAAAAAAATATAATATGCAAAATTTACAAGTGTAACAATTATAACATGAGATTTAACAAGTGTTAAGTGAATTTATCATGCAAAAATACAAGCGTTATGTTTTTTTTTTATTTTCTTCTTATTTTTAAAAGATAATAAAACATTCCTAAATATATGCACATCTACTCTCCTACTCTCTCATTTTTTTTCTTTCATGCATTTAAAATTTAAAACCTGAGCGAAACAAAATCCTAGAAACTAAATTAAACCAGAAATAAAAGAGATCAAGCTTGTTCAACTCAGTTTTATCAAACAGCAAGTAAGATCAAAAGCATGCAAAATTCATCTTAAAACAAAGTAGATTCAAAAATCAGTTTCCAGTTAAAAGCAATTTGCAGGCTCTGTTCTATGTTCAACATAAAAAAAATGTGAGTAAACTACTTTAAATCTGGGTTATAACTTGTTGTTTGTGATGATACTAGAAGTAAAGTTGTAAATTGTTTGCACGTACATAAATATGTATATATATGTGTGTGTGTGTGTGTGGATAGGGGTGTGCAAGTCTGGGAACAGGGAAAAATGCATATGTTCTTGATTCCAGGTTTTAAAACTTGTTCAAAATCCAAAAAATGTAAAGACCCATAAATTTATCTGCTTTTATTAACGTTATTAATTGAAATTTTATGGAATTTTAGACGATAAAATTTTGAAATATAAATTTGAAATTTGGAATGTGCCTAGTTAAACATAGCAATTGGTAAATTTTCGTCCAAAAATATGAAGTTTATTTTCATGCGTAAATTTATTTCAATTTAATCAGTTAAAAATCGATGAAAATTAAACGTTTTCGAAACCTTAATATTTTTATATAGAAAAATTCTAAATCGTCTTCTAAGCAAGACTTCGTTTTTGGTTTTTTCAAATTTGGACTTCTCTAGCTCCGTCGATCTTATTTTTCTGCGTTTTTCTTGCATTTTCCGCTGGTAGGAAATTCGAATTTTGTTGATCCAATCAAATCACTGATATATATATACCGTTTCAAGCGTCTCGACATGCCGATCTCTACGGTGTACTTGATTGTCTATTTCGGAGACTGGTACGCCGCGAACTCAGTAAAACGAAACCGTATCGGTAACTAGTTGCGTTTATTGGTTCTTGTAGCCTTCCATTTCCTACTGCATAAACCCAATAGCCATTTGCTTTACATATTTTTCTAAATTCGTGCTTGACTATTTCTAATCTGGCTGTTCACTTTCTTTTATCGATTCTTGAGTACTTCTAAAAAGAAGTGTAAAATTAAAGCTTTTATTACTTACGTGCATGCTTCTGCCCATTCATTTTGCTGTGACTTTATTCATTCCTCTCCCACCTTCTTCTTCACTCTTCCCTTCATCAAACCCAAACTCCACTTTTATTCTTTTGTTACCACTTGAGGCCGTGCATCCTCCACCAAGCATTGCCTTGGCCTCACCTTCGGCGCCTCCCTATCCAAACCTGTTTGTGTCGAACCCCTCCACTTCTTCCTCATGCACAACCTAGGAAGCCTCGCACCCCTCCCCTTTCCTTTCCCGAGCACCAGTAGTGCGCCAAGCACTATCCTACAACCGAGATCCCACCCTTACTCCCCGTTCGCCGCAGCCTGCTTGTGCCACGTGTGCAACCGAAACGCACGGCCTTCATCGCCAGACTCTCTCCACATCACTCCACCGTACCCAGCATCCACCCCTTCCTTTTCCCTCACTTTGCAGCGCACATCCGGCCTCACATTCCTTGTAACGCCCCACCTCTATACCCATGCTAGCCAAGAACATTACGGTGAATGCTGTCGACTAGCACGGAGAATAAGGCTGTTGAGGAGAGACCATCCGTGTAATTTCTTTGCGCGAGCACCGATTTGTCAGATAATATAACATGCATTCTATTTCAAAAGGAAATCCGACATACCGACACAAATTCAAAGCTACTACACGGTGGCTATATAAATCCTTCGGAAAACAAATATAGAAATAAGCATAACACAAATCAGTCACAGACGATTCATATCACAAAGGCGGAATAAGATATGAATATTACACTAGAAAGTGTACATCAGAGTAGTGGTCTAAAAAGATCCACAATATCACAAAAGAATAGTTACACGAACTACACAAAAGAATAAGTATACATTAAGGAGTCTATATCTCAAATGTATACAACAAAATAACTACTAATCTAAGTAGTTAACCCAAAAGTCAAGGAGTTAATCCCGGATGAGAAGTCAAGCAGAAGCACCTGTAACATCTCGGTCTGACCCGAGTATTATTTAATAAGAAAATAATAAACGGATCAGTCTAACTATAAATATAAGATGAAACGATATAGAATAAGAGATATGACTAAACACATAATAATCACAATGCCAAGCTGTGATATATATATATATATATATATATATACTTAGTTGATAATCATCAAGAGATTAATCAATGTCACCAAATCTACACAAGAATCAAAGAAACGTCATACTCCTTATTTCATTCACCATACCATAAATATTGACGATAATATCAATGTCAATCACAAAAGTCAATGACACACAAACTCCAGAAGACTACACAAGAAATCCAGAAATCACTAAAGTCAATGACACACAAATTCACCAATGCACAAATATTGATAAAACTTATCAATGGAAATCACGAAAATTGGCGAAACACAAATTCTAGGAATCTACACAAGAAATCCAGAAATCACAAAGGGGGGAAGGCCTATCATAAACGGGAGCATAAAGCCTACCAACACGTGTATCACAAACGGAACGCTAATTCCATGGTCGCTAACCATCACAAATTGAGCCGAAGCTCCACAAATGGCCCGAAGACCATGGGTTGCTACCCCACCAAATTGAGTCGAAACTCCACAAAACGGGGATTAGTCTCCCTCGCAGACAAAGAGACATCGCACATTGCTAGTCTAAATCACAAAGATGATCATCATGATCAACGAGAAGTGTCAATTACACTAAGCTAGTAAATATATGAGTTTAGCTTCATGTCCTATAACCACTTGCTTAACTTAAATATTTACGAACAAACTGTAGATTTCCACTAGAAAATTGTCACAAGGGTTTCATTCGAACAAGTCCAAGAATTAACCAACAAAGTGAACGCAAGCGTTTCATACCACTTGTTTTATTAAGTCGTTTAATTAGATTTCTCATACGAGTGAGGTAAAGGTTTGTATATACTAATAGATTGGAAAACGGTTTGAGAAAACGAGCTTTGTAATAAAATAGTATTGAAATCGTTTAAGGAAAGAGTTTTGATATTTACTACTAGTATAGAAAACCTTTATATTTTTAAAGTGACAAAACACAAAGAAGATTGTAGGAACAATCGGGCATAAAAATTCACATTCGAAGACGTGAATAAAATCCAAAGAAATCGATATAAAATCCATCAAAGTGGATATATCTAAAATTCCCAAAGAAAAGGTCATCAAAGTCGATAATAATTGACAACAACAAAAGGGAGACAACACGAATCGATTAAAGTTGGATATTCAAACGAATTAGCAATATAGGCTAATCTGGCAAAAATCATCAGGTCGGTCGACTGGACTCCCTGAGTCGGTCGACCGAACCAAAGGCTGGAAACCTCTCGGGACAGCAAGTCGGTCGACCGAACCCTGAACTCGGTCGACCGAACCTTAAAACAGAAAGTGCTTATGCACTTGGAAGCAGGTCGGTCGACCGGACCAGAGGGGTCGGTCGGCCGAACCTGTTTCCAGCCTCTTCCCTGCCTATAACAAATGAGGTTCAATCTTGACCAAATTGCATTTTCTCGAGCAACGGCGCTAAGGGATTATGCCAATCGACTACCCGGTCCTATATGCTCCTCGATGCATCACCAAAAACATGTTCAAACATCAAAGTTAGGATTTTTAACGAATTGAACTCAAAACACTAAAAATTGGAATATTCACAAAAGCAATCCAAATCAAAATCAAATGCATATGGATAAGTGTTAGGAATTCATACCTAACAATAGAAGAGAATTATAAGCATAGATGTGAGATTAAAAATCTCACCTTTTCACAAAATCAAACAAGAAGAAGCTTGAAAGCAAATGGAGAATCACCCTCTCTTCAACACAACCCAATTGAGCTTGAATCTAAGCTCAAAAACAAGAACATTCCCAAAATTAGGTTTAGGAATTTCTGAAATTGGTAAGAGAATAAGTTGGAGAAGATGAAGAGAAGCTTACCAATGGGTTCTTCTTGAGTTTGGAGCTTGGAATTTGATTTGCAAGAGAAACTAGGGTTTTGGAGTTTTTAATTTCCAATCTCTCCCACCATTAATGCTAAGAAAACTGAAAAGAGAAAGAAGTGAGGGAGAATGGGGAGAGTGGTTCAGTTTTGAAGTATAAGTTAACATAGGGCTGAGCCCAAAAACCAAACCCAAAGTAAAAAGTAGCAAAAATCAACTTTCTCCGAACATATCGAAGCTTATACTCAAAAAGGTCGCAAACGGCATTTTAAACTCAATGGGAGTGGTCCCGAGTCCTAATTCGAACATATGCAAAAAGTAGTTTTTCAGACTAAAATCTGACTAACGATAAAATATTTAAATAAAATATTTAAATATAAAATCGATAAATATGCGGGTTGTTACAGACTCCCCTCCTTAAAGAAATTGCGTCCTCGCAATATTTAAGAAGAGAACATAAAGTAACAACCATAAAAGCATATTCAACACAAAAGAAATTTGAAATAAGAAGTTCACCTCAAAGAGCACGAGAAAGTAAGTCCGGATGTGTACGCTCGATGTACTCTCTAGATTCCCAAGAACAATCCTTAGGATTTGAAGACCATTGAACTTTAACAAGCGGAACATCTTTATTTCGAAGTCGTCTGACTTCCGAAGCAATGATACGAATAGGATGTTGCTCATAAGTTAAATTAGGCGAAACTTCAATCTCTTCCACAACACTGGGCTCAAGAACAAAATCGGAATCTCGAAGACATTTCCGAAGTTGAGAAACGTGAAACACGTCATGCATAGCAGAAAACTGAGCCGGTAATAAAAGGCGATAAGCCATGGAACCAATACGTTCGGTGATAGGAAATGGCCTAATATATCGAGGCGCTAGTTTTCCCGATCGACTGAAACGTACAACACCTTTCATAGGTGAAACACGAATGAACACAAGATCTCCCACAGAAAATTCTAATTTCCTTCTTCGGTTATCGGCATAGGATTTTTGTCTACTCTGGGCTTCTTTCATCCTATGTCGAATAAGTTTAATTTTCTCTGTGGAATCACGAATAAAATCTGGACCTAAAACCAGCTTCTCACCGGCCTCAAGCCAACAAGAAGGAGATCGGCATGGCCTTCCGTAGAGTGCCTCAAAAGGTGCCATACCAATACTAGATTGGAAGCTATTATTATAAGAAAATTCAACAAGAGAAATATGATCTTCCCAACTTCCACTGAAATCAAGCACATAAGCACGAAGAAGATCTTCAAGAGTTTTATTAACACGCTCGGTTTGTCCATCGGACTGGGGGTGATAAGCGGTGCTAAAATTAAGCTTCGTTCCTAAAGCTTTTTGAAGCCTCTTCCAAAATCCACTAGTAAACAATGGATCACGATCACTAACTATAGAAGTAGGAACTCCATGTAATTTAACAATCTCTTTGATAAAGAGTTTGGCCAAAAGAGGAACGGTTCGGTTAGACCGAACGGGAATAAAATGGGCGGATTTAGTAAGTCTATCAACGATCACCTATAAGCTATCATGACCCGAACGAGAACGGGGAAGGCCATCTATAAAATCCATGGAAATTTGGTCCCACTTCCAAATTGGAATTTCTAAAGGTTGCAATAACCCACCGGGCCTTTGATGTTCGGCCTTAACGAGTTGGCAAGTCATTCAACACTTAACAAAGTTAGCAATATCGAGTTTCATTCCCTCCCAATAATAAAGTCACTTCATATCCGCGTACATTTTACTACTACCGGGATGAATGGTAAATTTAGAACGATGAGAATCTTCTAAAATATCTTTACGAAGATCACCAATATTTGGCACGACAAGTCTACCAAATTTCCGAATGCCGCCACGAGAATCGATATCAAAGTCTTTCAATCCTTCAATATCAATTTTATCCCTAATATTTTGGCCAAGAAGAGCCAATTCAGGATCTAACCCTTGAGCTTCAAGAATGCGGTCTAAAAGAGAAGGATGAGCCTCAAGGCTACATAAAGCAAGAGATGAACATAAATCGGGAACACGCTCTCGAATCTCACAAGTGGATAAGATCTCGAGATCGTTCCATTTGGATATCATCATAGAAACAACAGCTTGTTGTTTACGGCTAAGAGCATCGGCGACACGATTAACCTTACCGGGCGTATAAAGAATATCAAGATCATAAGCAAGGAACTCGAGCCAACGTTGTTGACGCAAATTAAGTTCCTTTTGAGAAAATAAATATTTCAAAGACTTATGATCTGTGTAAAGAACAAATTTCTCTCCTAAGAGATAATGACACCAAATCCGAAGAGCAAAGATAATAGCCGCGAGCTCTAAATCATGAGTGGCATATCTAGTCTCAGCAGGCTTTAATTGCCTAGAAGCATAAGCAATAACACGTTCTTTTTGCATAAGAACGGCACCCAAACCAATGCGACTAGCATCGGTATAAACAACGAAATCTTGATTCCCATCGGGAATAACAAGAATAGGAGCATCAGAAAGAAGTTCTTTTAATTTCTGAAAAGAAGCTTCACATTTGTCCGACCAAATGTATTTAACACCTTTCTTCGTTAAGCTAGTGAGAGGCACGGCAATCTTAGAAAAGTCTTTGATAAAACGACGGTAATAGCCCGCCAATCCGAGAAAACTACGAATCTCTGTCACACTCTCCGGTCTCTTCCAATCCTGAATCGCTTCAATCTTTGAAGGATCCACGGAAATTCCGGATTCGGAAATAATATGACTGAGAAACTTCACACTTGATTGCCAGAAGTGGCACTTAGAAAATTTTGCCTTTAATCGATTACTCCTAAGAGTTTCCAACACAATCCGAAGATGTTTTTCATGCTCCTCCTCGGTTTTAGAATACACAAGAATATCATCAATAAAGATGAGAACAAATCGATCGAGGAAGTCTTTAAAAACTCGATTCATTAAGTCAACGAAATAAGCCGGAGCATTCGTTAGACCAAATGGCATAACAAGCCATTCATAAGATCCATAACGAGTACGGAACGATGTCAAAGGAATGTTATCCTCTGCAATACGAAGCTGATGAAATCCAGTAGCTAAGTCTAATTGCGAAAAGACTCTAGCACCACTAAGTTGATCGAATAGATCATCAATCCGAGGTAGAGGATATTTATTTTTGATAGTAAGATCATTAAGCTTGCGGTAGTCAACGCAAAGCCTAAGTGTACCATCAGATTTCTTCACAAAAATAGCCGAAGCACCCCAAGGCGAGGAACTAGAGCGAATAAATTGCTTCGTTTCCAATTCAGATAATTGTTTAGGCATCTCCTCGTTTTCTTTATTGGACATACGATAAGGAGGACGAGTGATAGGTTGAGCTCCAGGAATAATATTGATTCTGAACTCAATTGCTCGCTTAGGTGGTAATCCTAAAACGGGCTCGAATATGTCGGAAAATTCACGAACGACATGAATAAGAGAAATAATATCACCCTCATCATCATCATCGTCATCACGAGGATTTAAAGAATATAAAGATGCAACCAAGCTGGAAACTGAATCTTGAAGATTAATAGAAATTTGCTTAACAGATTGAGGATGTCGAAGATGAATAGTCCGCTCAGGACATAGGATATGAGCTTCATAATGGTTAAGCCAATCCATTCCCAAAATCATTCCAAAGCCAAAATAACGCATGACATGCAAATCGGCTAGGAAAGGAAAATCACACAAAATAATCTCGACATCTTTACACAATAAACTGATTGTTGCGGATCCACCAACCGGATTCGCAATTCTCAAAGAAGTCATTAAGCACAAAACATCCAAAGAAAAAGTATCAACAAGTTCTTTTGATATAAAAGAATGGGACACACCCGTATCAAAAAGAACTCGAATAGGGTGATCACGAAATAAAATAATTCCATCAAGGATAGAATGAGAAATACCTTGTCCACGAGATGTGTTGCCAGGGGCTTGAGCAACATTAAGTTTTCCCTCCCTCCTATTTTGAAGTTTGGGACACACATGCATAAAATGGTCCGGGCTCTTGCAATAGCGACAAGTACGAGGCTTTGAACACTTGTTCGCAAAATGGTCTTTCGAACCACAATTATAGCATTTCCCTTGAGTAGAGGAAAAGGTCTTTTCAGTAGGAGTTGCTTGCCTCCCTTTCTTATTGGGATAAGGACCTTTGAATTTGCTTGGCCTCTTCTTGTTGTTGAAGTTTGGTTTGGAACCCACCACTTCAACATCATTCTCCCTATCCGCCTCTTCAAGACGAAGAGCGATATCAACGAGCTGGTCGAATGAAACTTCTAATTTTAGAAGTAATGGCTTCTTGAGATTTTTGTTTAAGCCATAGACGAATCTTTGATTCTTCTTCAGAGGGGTGTTGATGTATTCAACCCCATATTTGGAAAGCGACTCGAAGGAGGCAACGTAATCAGTCACGGAGGACTCACCTTGAACAAGGTCTATAAATCGTCGAGCCAATGTCACTTTCTCAGCTTCTGGTACAAATTTCAACTCGAAGCGTTCTCGGAATTTCTCCCAGGTGAGATCCGCTTCAATAATCTCAGAAATAAGAAGCTCGTACCAGTCCAATGCTCTTTCTCGGAGCATACTAGAGGCCACCTGAACTCGGTGAAGGTCAATAAGATTCATGCGAGAAAAGATTCGATCGCATGACCTTAGCCAGGCCTGTACTTCAATAACAGTTTCGAAACCTCTGAATGGCTCCCCACCCAAATTAGTGTAATCGCTACACAAGCGTGCAAATCCCGACTTTGGGTGAGTAGGTTCCGGGTTAGCTCCAGCTGCTTGAGCATTCGTCACTAAATCAAGAAGCCGTTGAGCAGTCATAAAAACTCCATCCTGGGGCGGAGTGCTAGATGGCACGGCTCTGGGGCGGCCAGGTCTAGACATTTCTCTTCCTTTAGAAAGAAAGAAGAGGAAGAAAAAGGTTATTCACCAAATTGAATATCAAGCAATCTTGATAGACAAAACAAGGAATCATAAAAGAAAATATGATAGAACGGTACGTAGACCCGAATAAAATCCTAAAGCACGACTCCTAAGAAGAACTTAGGACGATGATCCTTGTTATAATATTCCATATTGTTCCGAAGTTTGGCTCTGATACCAAGCTGTAACGCCCCACCTCTATACCCACGCTAGCCAAGAACATTAAGGTGAATGCTGTCGACTAGCACGGAGAATAAGGCTGTTGAGGAGCGACCATCCGTGTAATTTCTTTGCGCGAACACCGATATGTCAGATAATATAACATGCATTCTATTTCAAGAGGAAATCCGACATACCGACACAAACTCAAAGCTACTACACGGTGGCTATATAAATCCTTCGGAAAACAAATATAGAAATAAGCATAACACAAATCAGTCACAGACAGTTCATATCACAAAGGCGGAATAAGATATGAATATTACACTAGAAAGTGTACATCAGAGTAGTGGTCTAAAAAGATACACAATATCACAAAAGAATAGTTACACAAACTACACAAAAGAATAAGTATACATTAAGGAGTCTATATCTCAAATGTACACAACAAAATAACTACTAATCTAAGTAGTTAACCCAAAAGTCAAGGAGTTAATCCCGGATGAGAAGTCAAGCAGAAGCACCTGTAACATCTCGGTCTGACCCGAGTATTATTTAATAAGAAAATAATAAACGGACCAGTCTAACTATAAATATCAGATGAAACGATATAGAATAAGGGATATGACTAAACACATAATAATCACAATGCCAAGCTGTGATATATATATATATATATACACTTAGTTGATAATCATCAAGAGATTAATCAATGTCACCAAATCTACACAAGAATCAAAGAAACGTCATACTCCTTATTTCGTTCACCATACCATAAATATTGACGATAATATCAATGTCAATCACAAAAGTCAATGACACACAAACTCCAGAAGACTAAACAAGAAATCCAGAAATCACTAAAGTCAATGACACACAAATTCACCAATGCACAAATATTGATAAAACTTATCAATGGAAATCACGAAAATTGGCGAAACACAAATTCTAGGAATCTACACAAGAAATCCATAAATCACAAAGGGGGGAAGGCCTATCACAAACGGGAGCATAAAGCCCACCAACACGTGTATCACAAACGGAACGCTAATTCCATGGTCTCTAACCATCACAAATTGAGCCGAAGCTCCACAAACGGCCCAAAGACCATGGGTTGCTACCCCACCAAATTGTGTCGAAACTCCACAAAATGGGGTTTAGTCTCCCTCGCAGACAAAGAGACATCGCACATTGCTAGTCTAAATCACAAAGATGATCGTCATGATCAACGAGAAGTGTCAATTACACTAAGCTAGTAAATATATGAGTTTAGCTTCATGTCCCATAACCACTTGCTTAACTTAAATATTTACGAACAAACTGTAGATTTCCACTAGAAAATTGTCACAAGGGTTTCATTCAAACAAGTCCAAGAATTAACCAACAAAGTGAACGCAAGCGTTTCATACCACTTGTTTTACTAAGTCGTTTAATTAGATTTCTCATACGAGTGAGGTAAAGGTTTGTATATACTAATAGATTGGAAAACGGTTTGAGAAAACGAGCTTTGTAATAAAATAGTATTGAAATCGTTTGAGGAAAGAGTTTTGATATTTACTACTAGTATAGAAAACCTTTATATTTTTAAAGTGACAAAACACAAAGAAGATTGTAGGAATAATCGGGCATAAAAATTCACATTTGAAGACGTGAATAAAATCCAAAGAAATCGATATAAAATCCATCAAAGTGGATATATCTAAAATTCCCAAAGAAAAGGTCATCAAAGTCGATAATAATTGACAACAACAAAAGGAAGACAACACGAATCGATTAAAGTTGGATATTCAAACGAATTAGCAATATAGGCTCATCTGGCAAAAATCATCAGGTCGGTCGACCGGACTCCCTGAGTCGGTCGACCGAACCAAAGGCTGGAAACCTCTCGGGACAGCAGGTCGGTCGACCGAACCCTGAACTCGGTCGACCGAACCTTAAAATAGAAAGTGCTTATGCACTTGGAAGCAGGTCGGTCGACCGGACTAGAGGGGTCGGTCGGCCGAACCTGGTTCCAGCCTCTTCCCTGCCTATAACAAATGAGGTTCAATCTTGACCAAATTGCATTTTCTCGAGCAATGGCGCTAAGGGATTATGCCAATCGACTACCCGGTCCTATATGCTCCTCGATGCATCACCAAAAACATGTTCAAACATCAAAGTTAGGATTTTTAACGAATTGAACTCAAAACACTAAAAATTGGAATATTCACAAAAGCAATCCAAATCAAAATCAAATGCATATGGATAAGTGTTAGGAATTCATACCTAACAATAGAAGAGAATTATAAGCATAGATGTGAGATTAAAAATCTCAACTTTTTACAAAATCAAACAAGAAGAAGCTTGAAAGCAAATGGAGAATCACCCTCTCTTCAACACAACCCAATTGAGCTTGAATCTAAGCTCAAAAACAAGAACATTCCCAAAATTAGGTTTAGGAATTTCTGAAATTGGTAAGAGAATAAGTTGGAGAAGATGAAGAGAAGCTTACCAATGGGTTCTTCTTGAGTTTGGAGCTTGGAATTTGATTTGCAAGAGAAACTAGGGTTTTGGAGTTTTTAATTTCCAATCTCTCTCACCATTAATGCTAAGAAAACTGAAAAGAGAAAGAAGTGAGGGAGAATGGGGAGAGTGGTTCAGTTTTGGAGTATAAGTTAACATGGGGCTGAGCCCAAAATCCAAACCCAAAGTAAAAAGTAGCAAAAATCAACTTTCTCCAAACATATCGAAGCTTATACTCAAAAAGGTCGCAAACAGCATTTTAAACTCAATGGGAGTGGTCCCGAGTCCTAATTCGACCGTATGCAAAAAGTAGCTTTTCGGACTAAAATCCGACTAACGATAAAATATTTAAATATAAAATCGATAAATATGCGGGTTGTTACATTCCTCTACCACCACCCACACACCATCTCATCCAACGCCGGCCGTGACAGCCTCCATATCACCTGGAGCTCGCGCAACCATTTCCCCTCTCCATCTCCACGTTCCTGGAACCTACCCACTGCCAACAGTTTCCACACCCAAAGCCACCTATGCAACACCGAGCTGCCCTGACTTCGACTACGAACCCCCACCACTTCATTCCCATGTGCGAAAATCTCCATACAAAAGCAACTCGTGACCATCTCACCTCTCACTCACCTTCTGCTCGACCATCTGCTGTTTTGGTGGCATTCGTGATGGATGGTGTAAGTTTATATATGCATGTTGTAGGTGTAATTTTATATAGTCATTCAACTATGCTTCCATTTTTTTAAATAATATTTTTCAAATAGTATATATTAGTATAAATTGTTTCAAGTTTGTAAAGGTTAGATTTATAAAGTATTTTGTTCGAATCTGCTTCATAGTCGTATAAGAGTTTATATATAGTTTGTATACAAAAATGGTAAAGTAATAAAAGATTTTACAGTATATGCCTTAACCAGGTATTGTATCATTTATATATTTAACATATGCACATTCCAATAAAAATATAAAATTATATGTATAGCTTTATACCTACATTTGTTTCAAGTACAAGTGTTTTCGGCTATATGGTTTATTTTTGGCTTCCAAAGTTATGATGGTATATATATGTGTGTATTATATATATTAGTGTATGCGTGAGTTAGCTAATTGAATTTATACAAATGCTTTGGTCCTATCTGATTTATAGATATTACATAATCTGGGTAGAAATTTCCACACACATATATATAATATTCATATTTAAATATATTGTTTGAAGCTATGTGTGGATTTATAAAGAAAGTATATGTATAGTATAATTTATATAAGGTCTAACTTGTTGTTCTGTTTGGATGTTGTCTTGGTTTGTATAAAATTTATGTAAGTTAGTATACTCACGTGTGGTTATATCTAATGTTACGTATTATATATATAAAGTATATTTTACTTTACGTAAGTTATGTTTGGTTTGATGTAGTTTATATAGTGGTTTATATATCTTTATCAGTTTTAAAATATATATATTACGTATATGTATATATGTTGATTCTTATATATGTGTTAATTTAAAAACGATGGATTTTGGAATACATACATACATACATACATACATACATACATACATACATACATACATATATATATATATATTTAATATAATATATGCTTGAATTCAGGATATGACTTTTGTATATATAGTTTTATATTGTCATATACAAGTTCACTTATATCATGAATCATCATCAACCTTGTTCTGATTTATTTCATAAATTTCTGTTATCAGCTTCGATCGTCGAATTCGTGCTGATTTTTGTTTTGCTTGGATTCGTAATTCAAATTCAGCGTCTGTATCAGTGTGCGTATCCGTGTCATCTTCATGTTCATCTCTAACCTTGAAAGATGAGCAATCACTCATGATTGATATTCTTTTATTTATTAAATTCGATTTCAAATTGAAACGACAAATTGAAATACCTGTTGTTAGTTATTTACACTGTTATTTATGTTATTACCCGTATCAGTTCACCTGTGACATCTGACACCATTACTAGTTAATTATTTATGCAATGATAATACAGTTTGGCTGTTAATTGATTGATTGTTTGATGTTTACATTGTACGTTAAATTGTTAATGTATGAAGTGAAAATAATTTAAAATTGAATTTGATATAGGATAGTTAATAATTTAAATTGGTGAATGTGTTGAATTGGATTAGAAATTGGTATAATATGATCCCTTTAAATGTTAAATTAATTGACACGTAGAAATTGGTTAAGTACACCTTGAACCATTGAATGTATGTTGTATAAACTGGTATAGTATGAAATCGAATAATAAATGTCAAGTGTAGAACCGCATAAAATAATTGTGTAATTATCTTTAGTCTACATGAAATGATTGTGTAGATTCTAGAAATAATTATATTAATTTGCACAAACAACAATGTGAATTAAAACGATTATTTCGGGATTATTTGAATTAATTATTGGATTGTTATTGATGGTTGCTATTGCTTATTTATTTACTTTGACACCATCCCAGTTATCACACTGCCAGTTCTCTTTGCTATGATTTGATTTTTGAATTGAAATGGAATCGGGTTGAAATGATAAATACCCAAATGAACTTGACCTATGATAGAGAATTAAATAAAAACCCGATTGGTCAATAATTTCATTTAAAAATAAAAATAAAGATTTTATTTGAATAAAATAATAAGGGATTTAAATGAAGTTGGAATTTGAATTCTAGTGCAATTTAAATGTTAATATTTAATAATCGGCAACAAAATATTAACATAGTAGTTAATGGAAGAACGTTGTTTAATTTAAGAATGATTGAATTAAGTTTTGAAATTATTTAATAATTAAGTTTGAAATTATTTAATTAGGTTTTCAAATTATTTATTAATTAAATAAAAATTGAATTACTTGAGAATTAAATAAAAATTTGAATTCTTTGATAAGAGAAATTGAACTTTTGAATAAGTGAATTTGAACTTCGTTAATAAATGAAATTGGGTTTCTTTATTTATTAAGTTTTGAAAAATTATTTAAGTAAGTTAATAAGTGAAATTTGAACTTCTTGAACATGTGAAATTTAGTTTCTTTATTAATTGAGTTTTGAAATTTATAACTAAATAAATGAATGAAATTGAATTTCTTTAACAAGAAATAAAAATGCGTTTTATTGAAACAGATGTAAGGCTCGTAAATTAAAGAAATTGATTTGACGAATTTAACTTAATTAAAATTGTAAGCTTTGATATAATGAAGTTGAACATAAGTAACTGATTTAATGAATTGGAAATTAAATGGAAATTGTTTGAATGATAAAGTAATTTAACGAATATTGAATGAAATCGATCGTTGAATTTAAATTGATTTGAATGTTAAATTTAAACAGATTTAAATGATTTCGGAAAGAAACTTATATATGAACTTAAATCAATATTTGAATTGTTTTAGATAAAAATTTAAATTGAATTATAAGATTTTGAAATGGTAATTTGGAAGTTTTGAAACGTAAATTATGGAAATTGATTTATGAAGACTAATGGAATGTTTGTTTATAAATTCTAATTGGAACTGAAATTGATTTGGTTTTTGGAATTTTAAATGGCCAATCGGTGTAATAATTACGAAAGTTATTAAAGAAACCGAAATCGGTTATGGACAAACTCTCTGTCTAAACCGAAAACCACTTTAATAACTATACGCGGAGTGTGATCCAGAATGAAGTGGTTGGAATGATGTATGTGAGGACTGAAGAAAGAGAACGATAATGGATAGCCTTGACACTTGTGTCAAATTGGAAATGACTAAAACAGGAGCCGTGCCGGGCCAAATGGGGTTAGCCACCTCGAGCGAACAAACTTCTTCGTAAACTACTTACTACTTGTTATTGATTGGTGCACCCTCGTAATTTTGGAAGTGTTGTTTCACGGTGTTGCAATCGTTGCTGCGATGCATTTTCACCAGTCCGGATCAGGCAAACGGTAGTTTCACTACCTTGGGTATTGCCTCATGTGCCTTGTCATACTTGTATCCCTATATACGTGACCACTACGAATTTGTTTTGTTTTATACCTATGGAGTACTCCTTGATATCTCACTAGTTTACGGTGGAGTTTATAGTGCTGTGTAGACTATGACACTTATATAAAATGTGTTAAGGGGGATAATGGTAACGCCTTAACACTATTTTGATATTTTATATTACTGATAGACATTATCTATTTAGCGTATATTACTACGTAGTAGATAGTTTAACGGATCCTTAAAGGATGGTTATTCCAACATCCTTTGAGTTACTTGTATTTCAATTGTTTTCACTTGAGTTGGATTTATTGATATAAGAATGTAAATCCTGACTCGAGTGTTTTGTGTTTTGCTTTACGCTCGGGTCAGACTAAGTGGTCCAGCTTTTGAGACTCACCTTTGGAGTTGGAGCTTCGCTTGGAGATCCAGCTATCTATCCAGCTTTCAGATATTCAGTTGATTCCAGTGATGTATTCTGATTCTTGTATTTGACTATTGTATTCGAGACTTCTACTGCAACTTATTTAACTCTGTTATATATATATATATATATATATATAGTAGCTTCATGAATTACTATCTTTTGCTTCCGCTGCATATTATTACTCTATGTCTGTGATTCCGTGATCATTTATTTACCGTATATCTCAGTTTTGCCAAATTTAAATTAACAATTCGGTATTTTGAATTATCCAAGTCCGACATGTGCGGATGCGAATAGTCCAAAATAGCGGGCCGTTACAGTTGGTATCAGAGCTTTGGTAGCTCTAGGCAAAACTTAGCATATATGGTAAATGTATTTACAGAATCACTTTCATTCGAGTTTGAATCTCTTCCTTTTTGACTCAATTCCTTTGAATTTTGGAACGTTCCCTGCGGTTCCAAAATTCATTCGTGTCCTTCACTATTCATCTTCTTTCAATTCTGGAGTATCGCATAACTCCACTTCGTATGATCTCTATAATAATTTGGCGGCCTCGTCAATCTTCGAATGAGTTGAAAGGGGGTGAAATTCCTTTACAATAGACGTCGATTTACCGGAGAATTATATATATCCTCGGTTTAGATGCTAATATCTCTAGATATCCCGAATTCTATCTCTTGAGATCAGATGTGGATTTGCCTCAGAATTCCACATTGATCTAATTCTTGAAGTCATGGATGACCCGGAAGGTTGCCCGCGATTCATATAAACTTATCCTTCTTCCTATATTCGTTATTAATCATCTTATCTTTGTTTCGAACCTATCTTCTAATCAAAATTCTTTTGATTTGAGCCCTTGAACTTGAATCTCTATTCTTGTTTTGAAATCTATTCTTGTATCGTTGAGCGAGAAAGTGTATTTGTACATTAATGTTAAAAATGTTTTATATATTCTGTTGTTTGAGTTGTTGATGTTGATTTGGTTTTTCGATCGATTCGTCTGATCAACGCTATCGATAGGATTTCCAAAACACTTGAACATAACAAACTGACACAATATTGATTTCAAATTTGGTAAACAAAAATAGCTTAGTTTGATTATATTATATATAAATATAAGTCTTTTTGAAATTAAAATATTAACTAAAATGGGTTGTTTAAAAATAAAATAAAAATGATGACATTATTTGATTTTCATTTATTGTGTGTAAACCATTGACTATTGCATAATAAATAAATGAATTTATAAAACCTGTTTATAATTTGATTTTGAATTCAAATGGATTTAAATTAGAATTTGAATGTCCGATGATTTTAAACTTTGATTTAAAAGTTTTAAAGTATATAGTATTTAAAATCATTTCAAATAGAAATCATTCAAAGAATTTAAAAAGTTTAAAATCAGTGCTCTTCTCTTTGTCGCTGGAAAATAATTTCGGTGATGGCAGCCGCATCATCGACATTCATTTTCGAGTTTCAAAGTGGAGAGACTATTCTATAACCCTGCTACACTTTTGTTTGAAAAAAATAGAAAAATAAATTTGATTTGAATTTCTAAACTTGACTCGATTTATAATATATATTGAAATTTTTAAATTTGTTTTGATATATTATGTATATATGTATATATATATTTATTTTATCCCTAAATTATTGAAGATAATCAGAAATTTAATTCTTAAATTTTCTTAAAGGACGATTTCAATTATAATTGAAGCTCAAATTTTGAATGAATAGTTAATTTAGAAATAATTGAATTAGAAAATTTACTTGTATAATACTCAATTGTATTATGTATAACTAACCTAAATTTTCAAAAAAAAAGTTAACTATGTAATTGAATATTACACAGTATAAAATGATGTTAAAAGAATTTTTAAATAAATATGAGTAGTTATAATTAGGGCAAATACACTTAATATATATGATAAGATATATTAAGTTGTGATATCCCGGAAATTTTAGCAATATCAATTTAATAATCTGTATTTAAAATTAAATTGATTTGATAAATTCTATTGATAAAAATTTACTTGATTTAATAATCCAATTAAATAAATGTTTAATTGGTGAATTTTATCTTTTAAAAGCTAATGAATTGCTTTCTAATTATAATGTATATATATATTTATATATATTATAGATAGATAAGTTTTGATTGTAGATTAATAAACAAATAAAATCTTGTTTTGTAAATTCTGATATTCATTTTGATAATTTGGAAATTATTATTTTATTTAAATAAATAACTATTCAAACTATCTAATAAATAACTATTTGGTTTTAAGATACTTAAAGAAATTGTTTTAAATTGTTTAAATGCATTATAAAGCATAGTTTAAATTTTAATAAGATAAACAAAAGTTTTTTTTTTATTTCGTTTTGAATATAGCTTAATAATTATAATTTGGAATTATATATGGAAATTTAAACTACCATTTATATATTAAACATTAATTCATTTAATTAAGATAAATAAGATATGTAGTTTATGATTTCTTTTATAAATGATTTAAATTTATAAATATGTTACTTTTGAATAATAATAAAAGTATAAATATAGATAGATTTTAAAAGACAATGTTATTATTTTTAAATTAAGTATGTTAATATAAATTAGTTTTAAATAGAATTTTTAAATATATGAATAGCATTTGAATTTGAATTAATTTTGAAATTCAAATGAATAAATATATATAAAACTTGTAAATAAGCTTTCATTTTTATATAAATTATTTTATTTCATTTTCTTTAAAAATGCATATACATTTATTTATGGAAATAATTTATATATATGTATTTAATAAATAAAGAAAAGAGGGTTTCATTTACTTTTAAATTAAATGAAAATAAGTAAATATGTATAAAACAAGTGTTAACATTTTATGTAACTAATGAGACAAGTGTGAACTAATAACCTACTCTTATTGACAAATGTAAAAATTTAGTGCATGTGTCATATTTATTTTTAATTTTCTTTTAATTTTTAAATAAATCATTTATACCTATATAAGCATGTTTTCTTCAAGTTCTATTCTTTTCTAATGTTCTCTTTTTCAAAGTTTAGAAGAAAAGTTTCAGCTAAATCAAATCTGAAACAAATTTGTATTCCAAACTCTCAAAACCCAAATCAATATCTTGTAATTCATTTTCAAAATCCAATCTGAAACTCTTCCTTAAAAATAAAAATGAAAAGCCTACATTCTTTAAACCTGTAATTACTTTCAAAAGCAAAATGGAAGCCTCTGCATTTTCTTTAAATCTAGGAATCAAGCATATGCCTGCAAAGCATTTTAACCTGTAATTCCATCAACTTGAAATCTGAAGCAAGTTCAAGTTTTGAATGGCCTGGATGCAAGTTTTAAATCATGTCATATGTCTTCAACAAAATTTTATTAGCATGCAACTCAACTTCAAGTAACATTCTGCAACTCAGTTATAATCAGAAGTAAAAGCAACTGCAATTTTGTACTCTGTCTTTCAAAAATATCAGGTGAGTAACTCCTTTTTTTTAACTTAAATAAAATTTTGTTGCTTGATTTATGACTGAAATAGTATGATTGTGAGTAACATCACAGTTTTAAGATTTAAGTAAATACTTATGTGCCTGCTCATTTATAAAATTTGTATGTTATGAATGAATCCATCAGTGAGCTTTGCCTGCTCATCTATAAAATTTGTACGTCCTCTGATTTTAGTTTCAGGACCAGTTTCTTGTAAAAAAAAAGAATCCTCTTTCTCTTGTTCAATATTCTTGTTAAGGCTTAAGTCCTGAAACCAACATGTTAATTATACTTTGGTTTTAGTTTAAAACTTATTAAGTAAAAACAAAATTGGTGATTGTCTCTGTAAAATTTGAAACATCAGGGTATGTTAAATAAAGGTAAAATCTCAAACATGATAATTAGTCAATTCAGTATTACAAACTGAAAACTTAAACAAAAAGATGATTTTTAAAATTAAAATCATAGTGATTAGTTTGGAGTTGTGACTGCAGTGCATGTTTGAACTGAAAATGGGTTTTAGTAAATTTATGATGATCGAGTTGATCGGAATGTTTGGGGTTCTTGGTGGTGGTAGTGGAGTGACCAGAGGGCGTGGCAAAAATGACAAGAGGATGAATAGTGCTCAGTGGAGGCGATGGGAGGTTGAAAAAATCTGTTGACCTAGTTTTGCTTGGTTATGATTTTTCGATCAGTATTGAATCTCAAGTTGATCGAGTTTGACACAACTTGGGGAAATTGAAGCTGGAGGATAGGAGAAGCCATGGTCGGTGGTGACGGTTCTCTGGTGATCGGAGAGGCGGGTGCGAGCCATTGATAGGTTGGGGTTCTGGTTGCATTACTGTTTCCAGGAAATGGTTTTGGAAACTCGAATTTGATTTCAAGTGGATGATAAGTTTTGGAAGGTCGCAATGTGATTCAGGGATGGTCGGCGACATGCTCGTTGGCTGGGTGGTGGCTGGAGGTGGCCAGGACCACCGTGCATATGCACAGTGCAGAGGAATGTATCAGGGTATTGTTTGGGTTTGCAGTCTTTTTGTGCTCGGGTAACACACACGAGAAATTCAAGATTTTGCTCGAAGTCAGTTCAGATGGAACTCGAAGTAATATAATGGGAGACTCAGGTTTTTCTTTTGGTTTCAGGTTTCCAGAGAAACCTGTTATTTTCCAATTCTAATTCGTTATAAAATCTGAAGCAAGATTTTAAAACCAGAATTTAAAACAGAATTTAAATCTAAATTTAAAGTATGAATTTCAAATGAGATTTGAATCCAGGTTTCAAATTTAATTTAAACTTTTTAAATTAAAATGTTTAAGTTAAAATAATCTGAAAGCAAAGATAAGCATTAAATTAAAATAGAAGATTTAAACATAAGTTTAAATCTGGAAATCAAATCCAATTTGAATCATGTTTGAAAATAAAAGAAGTTTTTAAAATTTTGAAATGTTTAAACAACTTTTGATGTTGAAACATATTTTAAATAATTATTTGTATCTTAAAATTAATATGGGTTTGAATTTCCTTTAAACTTCTTTATAATATAAGAAATTATTTAGTAGAAGTTTTAAAAAGGTTTTAAAATGGTTTTAAAAACTTTGTTAAAGTTAAGTTTGGTTTTCATTTTAAATTTTAAATTTAAAATGAAATTTGGAAACAAATTTTAAAGAAAGTTGTTTGAATATTTCTTTGTTAATGATAATGAAATTATTAATAAGAAATGTTTTACTTATAAAAAGATTTAAATGATTTTGGTTTATTAAATTAGTAAGGAAATTAGATGGTTAATTAATTAAATAATTAATTTAATTAATTAAGTAAGGATTTTGAAATTAAATAATTAAGGTTGAGGTTAATTAATTAAGATTAATTAATTTGGGAATAAGATCATTAATTAATTTAGTTATGATTTTAATTAATGATTAGAAATTAATCAAGAGGTTAAGATTATTTAAGTTAAAACTTAATTTATTAAATAATTATTGATTAATTAAATGATTATTAAAGATTATTAAATTTGTGATTAATAGTGATAAATTTAAATTAATTACTTAAGTAAGATAATTAAAGAAATTGATGATAAGTTAATGAAGGTCATTAACTTGGGATTATTTATTAATTAATTTAAGTGATTAATTTTGATAATTAATTTTGATAATTTATTAGATTAATTAAATTTGATAATCATTATAGAATTTGGTTAAGTATGATTACTTTGTGAAAGTAATTAAAGTTATTAATTGCTCATTGTAATTAATTAATTAATTAATTTAGTTTAAATTAATTAATTAAGTTTAATTAATTTAGAATAATCATTGATGGGTTGATAAGTATTTAATGAAAGATAATTACTTAGAGAAGTAACTAAGATGAGTAATTACTGAATGTATCTTATTGAAGTATGAAAGATTTGAGGTTAATTATTTGTGTAATTATTATGGAAGATAATTACTTTGTGAAAGTAATTAATAATTAATTACTTGGTATAATTAATTTAAGCAATTATTGATTAAGTTCTTTGGAAAATAATTAAGTAATGTAATTAATTAAGGGTAATTAATTACTAATAAATGATATAATTAATTATTTAAAATATAATTAATTTAGGGGTAATCAATTTAGTCAATGCAGTAATTAAGAATAGTTAATTACTGAAGTTAATTAATCAAGGTGATTAATAATTAAGGTTAATTACTTAATGAAGTTAATTTATTTAAATGTAATTAAGAATCATCAATTAATATAATTAATGATGTAATTAAGGATTAATTAATTGAGATTAATTAATTAATGATAAGCGATTAGAGTAATTAATTAATGTAATTAATTAAGGATTAATGTGATTAATTATAATTGATTAATTAATGAAGTAATTAAATGTTAATTACTGTATTTAATTAAGAATAATTAATTTGTGAATTAATTACTTGAATGAAATTAAAGGATGATTAATCAAGGGGGATTAATCAAAGGAAATTAATTAGTGGTTAATTAATTAGTTGATTGGTTTGTAACCAATAGTTATATAAGCAAGATTTATAGATTAAGGTAGTTAATTTAATTTACTTTAAATTAATTAGAGATGATGTAATTAATTAAATTCATTTTAAATTAATTATATATGGTGTGATTATCAATCCTTGTTTATATATGGACGATATAGGTTTCCTTTAATGGTTTGAATCTCGGATATGAGATTTGTAATGATGTGTGATATGAATGCATTGGTTGCATTGTGATGATGATTTGGATTATCTCCTGATAATGATAATATGGATTATCTGTGGTGATGATTATCTATTGTGATGATGTGAATTATCTATCTGTGTGTATATAGATAGTTTAAGTTGAATTATTTTAAACTCAAAACAACTTGGACCTAAAAGACACGTTTTGAATTTCGATGAGACCGGGATCGGGTTTCCATATTTGGATATCCGAAAACCACATCGATCCAAATTAACGATAGGTCGTGAATCTCAAGTGAAGGTGAAGATTCATAGTGCATGGGTTATCGTCGTTAACTCTGAGGATGATTCCAAAATGAGTGTAACGAGATAATGCCTTCGGTTTCGTTCGAACCCGGAACGAACTTGTATGGATTGAATGCTTTCAGAACATCGTCAGGTGGACGATGAGCATTCTAAGAGATGTGTTCTCTAAAGGTAATCGTAGCCTCAAGCCTCATCAACCGAGAATGGCTAAAATAGGGGAGGTGCAGCAAGGCTAGGTTGGTCATGCCCATTTAAGGACAAGATTTTCCCCTGTCTAGAAGTCCCTTTTTATTCGGCTGTGTGGGCGATTGATTCACGACAACTGCCGGGATTGTCTTGTTCGGGACTATCCAGTAAGGGATGGTTCCGGCCTTGTGTTGCAGGGGAGTTAGGGCGGCTCCTCGGTACATTGATCTAGGCCACGTACTGTGACGGGCGGTACCCCAGTAGCCCTAACATTGTATGGAATCCAAAATCCAATGAGTGCCAACGGTTTTGATTGTATTACCCACTTTTGTGGCTAGTAGTTAGAATTTAATAGATGTAACAATTTCGGCTATTTCTTATTTATTTGAAAACCCTAGACCTATTATAATATCACCGGATTTCCTATGAAATGTTTTGGTTAGCGTAAGGTAAAAACTTTTCCATGTATATGTGTGGGAAGTCTTACGTGATACCTTTCTTTTTAAAGGTTTTCAAAAGTTAAGGAACTTTAACCTGTTACTCACACCAGACCCATGTCTGACATGGAGTTTATTTCTGTTTTTCTTAAACTCTTGGGTACTCAAATTTTTACGAGTAGCCAAGGGATTTAGGTTAGCTTTGACGAATTATAGAGGAGCAAATGCAGCAGGAGGCTTCTGCGTTATAGTTATATTGTATTCCGTTGTGTTAGTATCTCGAGTCGTTTGTTTGAGTTGTTTTGTACTGTGTTGTAATAACTAGTCTGGTGTTTGTAACTGTCTAGTATGTGATGTATTATTTGTATAACTCTAATAGTTGTTGTATATCAATGTAATACTTTTTTTATTAATATGATTTATTCGTTCCGCTGTTGAGATTCTGTTGCTGTTTCTTCTTTCTTCTCTTTCTTTCTCTTTCTACCCCTTTCTTTCTTAATTCATGATACGTCTTTCTGGTTAGTGGAAGACGGGTCGTGACAGTTGGTATCAGAGCATTAGGTTGAGTGAATACCTAGGCTCTGTAGTGGTGTCTATCTTGAGAGAGCGTATTTGTAATTTTATATATATAAATATATTTATTCTACCTATCTGTTGGTTTACCTGTTCAGGTTTTCCAATATAGGTTATAAAGGTAGATAAGGTAGTGGTGTGTGTAACACGACTACTACCATTAGTTGGAGTTTGAATGTTAAGGTTGGAAGTGTATTTGGCGAGACTGTAGACCTAATACCGTCTCGAGTGAGTTGTGCAGTGGTGTAGAGATTTCATCGATCTTTGAAGGTAACCTGCAAAGGTTCAAAATCTAACTTTGAAGTTAGATGAGTTGAGTTTAGATCTGTCGGTTTGGCAGAAGTGTGTAATGGTTTTTGATATCTCAGGAAGTGGTAGCTACGTGATGAGATGCAGTAAATAAGGATGTCTCCGAAGATGTTTTCTTTGGAACAATTTTTGAGAAGTGTGTCTGCTTCGGTGATGTGGCAGAGTCCAGCGGGTTGTTTGTGTTTGGCTTTGAGGTCCGAGTTTCTAGAAGAACTATGGGTTAAGAAGTCTTTGGGCATTGGTGTCAGTAGTGCAGCTCGGAGTATTCTGTGTCGACAGGAAGTTTTCCGGCTTAGCAGTTTGTGAAGGTGGAGTTCAGAAGCAGCAGAGTGGACCCGTTTCTTCGGTGGATTGACTAGTTAAGTGTAAGCTGTTCTGTTTGATAAAGAGAGAACAGTTTTCTTTGGGAATTGGTCGGGATTAATCGAAAAAAGTGACTTGCGATTGTTTGAGTGTTCTCTTGGATCGTCAGGATTTTCTGGATGTCTTCTGAGAAGTCAGAGGTTTGTCTGCATCTGGGGATTGATTTTCCTTATCGACTGGATTCTAGGAGTGTTGTCCGTGGTTCAATATAGTAGGAGGATGGTTTCTCGAGATAGAGTTGGTGAAACAGCTCAGGATTGGTGGAACTTCTGATTTTTCTTTTGTGGATCTGTTGAACCATATTCTGGGATGTGTTGTCCAGATTGTGCTTGTGTTCATCACCAACATTTCTTCTTGTCCAGATCAGAGTTGTGCAGCGGAAGCAGCTTGGGGAGTGTTTCTGTTTTGTCATTTCCAGATAAAAGAAGTGAGTTTGTTCTTCTGAGGTTTGAAGAGTAGAGTTGTGTATTTGGTTTTGGATTGGTCTTGAGGAGATCGTTGTGTTGGATTGTTTTTGGTCCAACTTGTTTCTTTTTGGGGACATCAGCAAGGGTTAAGCTGATCAGTTTGGATGTAGGCAGCCCAGGATCGCCCGAAGACTTTTTGTGGATTAGAGACGAAGGGATTTGGATTCCAGAGTAGGAGATTTGTTTTGGCTCTCTTCTGTGTTTTGGTTGGATTGGTGTTTGGTTTTCAAGAGTTGAATTTCCAGTTGGATAATTGGATTTAATGAGATTCATGTATCTCAGAGTACGTGTATGAGCTATCTCTGGTTATGGAACCAGCTGTTCAGGAAGGTTTGGTTGTTGAGTTAGACTCGTCTGTAGTCTGATATCTTGTCTAGTTCTGTAGATCTAGATGAGTTGAAGCTCTGTAGCTTCGTAGTTTAGATTGTTTGGATTCTGTAGAACGAGTATCCCGGTATACATATATACTTGGGGAAACTCGAGAAGATTTTATACAGAATTTTTTCTGGATAACTAAATTTGTTTGATTAGATAAATTGATTGCTTTGGTTGTTAGCATATGGTTGATATATGCTTGTGTTTAAATTAAATCTTAAATGGGATTATTAAATTATCTCTGCTTTTAAATTTTGGGGACGAAATTCTTTTAAGGGGGAAGGAATGTGATATCCCGGAAATTTTAGCAATATCAATTTAATAATCTGTATTTAAAATTAAATTGATTTGATAAATTCTATTAATAGAAATTTACTTGATTTAATAATCCAATTAAATAAATTTTTAATTGGTGAATTTTATCTTTTAAACGCTAATAAATTGCTTTCTATTTATAATGTGTATATATATATATATATATATTTATATACATTATAGATAGATAAGTTTTGACTGTAGATTAATAAACAAATAACATCTTGTTTTTAAATTCTGATATTCATTTTGATAATTTGGAAATTATTATTTTATTTAAATAAATAACTGTTCAAACTATTTAATAAATAACTATTTGGTTTTAAGATACTTAAAGGAATTGTTTTAAAATGTTTAAATGTATTTTAAATTTTAATAAGATAAACAAAAGTTTATTTTATTTCTTTTTGAATATAGCTTAATAATTATAATTTGGAATTATATATGGAAATTTAAACTACCATTTATATATTAAACATTATTCATTTAATTAAGATAAATAAGATAAGTACTTTATGATTTCTTTTATAAATGATTTAAATTGATAAATATGTTACTTTTGAATAATAATAAAAGTATAAATATAGATAGATTTTAAAAGACAATGTTATTTTTTTAAATTAAGTATGTTAATATAAATTAGTTTTAAATGGAATTTTTAAATATATGAATAGCATTCGAATTTGAATTAATTTTGAAATTCAAATGAATAAACATATATAAAACTTATAAATAAGCTTTCATTTTTATATAAATTGTTTTATTTCATTTTCTTTAAAAATGCATATACATTTATTTATGGAAATAATTTATATATATGTATTTAATAAATAAAGAAAAGAGGGTTTCATTTACTTTTAAATTAAATAAAAATAAGTAAATATGTATAAAACAAGTGTTAACATTTTATGTACCTAATGAGACAAGTGTGAACTAATAACCTACTCTTATTGACAAGTGTAAGAATTTAGTGCATGTGTCATATTTATTTTTAATTTTCTTTTAATTTTTAAATAAATCATTTATACCTATATAAGCATGTTTTCTTCAAGTTCTATTCTTTTCTAATGTTCTCTTTTTCAAAGTTTAGAAGAAAAGTTTCAGCTAAATCAAATCTGAAACAGATTTGTATTCCAAACTTTCAAAACCCCAAATTAATATCTTGCAATTCATTTTCAAAATCCAATCTGAAACTCTTCCTTAAAAATAAAAATAAAAAGCCTACATTCTTTAAACCTGTAATTACTTTCAAAAGCAAAATGGAAGCCTCTGCATTTTCTTTAAATCTGGGAATCAAGCATATGCCTGCAAAGCATTTTAACCTGTAATTCCATCAACTTGAAATCTGAAGCAAGTTCAAGTTTTGAATGGCCTGCATGCAAGTTTTAAATCATGTCATATGTCTTCAACAAAATTTTATTAGCATGCAACTCAACTTCAAGTAACATTCTGCAACTCAGTTATAATCAGAAGTAAAAGCAACTGCAATTTTGTACTCTGTCTTTCAAAAATATCAGGTGAGTAACTCCTTTTTTTAACTTAAATAAAATTTTGTTGCTTGATTTATGACTGAAATAGTATGATTGTGAGTAACATCACAGTTTTAAGATTTAAGTAAATACTTATGTGCCTGCTCATTTATAAAATTTGTATGTTATGAATGAATCCATCATTGAGCTTTTCCTGCTCATCTATAAAATTTGTACGTACTCTGATTTTAGTTTCAGGACCAGTTTCTTGTAAAAAAAAAAAAAGAATCCTCTTGCTCTTGTTCAATATTCTTGTTAAGGCTTAAGTCCTGAAACCAACATGTTAATTATACTTTGGTTTTAGTTTAAAACTTATTAAGTAAAAACAAAATTGGTGATTGTCTCTGTAAAATTTGAAACATCAGGGTATGTTAAATAAAGGTAAAATCTCAAACATGATAATTAGTCAATTCAGTATTATAAACTGAAAACTTAAACAAAAAGATGATTTTTAAAATTAAAATCATAGTGATTAGTTTGGAGTTGTGACTGCAGTGCATGTTTGAACTGAAAATGGGTTTTAGTATATTTATGATGATCGAGTTGATCGGAATGTTTGGGGTTCTTGGTGGTGGTGGTGGAGTGATCAGAGGGCGTGGCAAAAATGACAAGAGGATGAATAGTGCTCAGTGGAGGCGATGGGAGGTTGAAGAAATCTGTTGACCTAGTTTTGCTTGGTTATGATTTTTCGATCAGTATTGAATCTCAATATAACAACCCTGCTTTTGGAGATTACCTGTAAATATAAAATTATAATGGTAGTTATAATTTAATATTGTGAATTAAAATAAAATTGGAGAAATTAAATTGTTTATTTGGAATAAACAACGAATTTTGGAATAAAATGAGAAAATAAAGTTTGAAACTTTATTTTATTTGTTTGGGTTAATAATAAATGAAAAATAGTTTTTATTAAGAGAAAATGCAATAATTTTATTAATTATTGCTAATTACTTCTTTTAATAATTTTTAAAGGAAGTAATTGATTTTTAAAGGTTGTTTAATCAAATAAAAAGGTGGAACTTGATTTAAAAATGAGTTTCAATTATAAATTTGAGTTTAGAATGGTTAGTTATATTTTTCTAAGCAAGAAAAATATTTTTGTGGAATTTTAGAAGTTAAAATAATGTTTTGTCCATTTATTTGTTAAAATTGTGTATTTTTGTAAAATAAGGGATTTTAATAATATAAATGTTTTAAAAATTAGAATTAATCTTTTTATATAGTATAAAATATGTTACTTCATAAGTATGTAGAATTACATACCTTGTTCTGTGAAAGTTTGAAAGAAAATGACATTTGTTTATTTAAATAGTGTAAATATGTATACATTTCTAATTAAGAGTTGATTATTCAACCAATAGACCATTCTATTTCTTTCTACTAATGGATCCAAGGCCCATTAGGACTTAACCTGGTTGAGAAACTGAGAAAACAAAGTACGTTCATTTTCTTTTTTCTTTCTCAACTTCTTCTTCCTCCTTCCGCCTAAAACAGAAACCAGTAAACCCACCTCCATCAAATTGAAATCCAAGCAAATTTCTTTAATAAATCCATCAAATTGCTATCTTTTTCAATCTAGAGAATAAATCTCAGGTAATCAACTCCAAAACCCTACAATTTCAGCAAAACCCTAATTTCAAAATGGGTTCTCTAATTTATTGTTGAATTCTTCTTGCATGTCGTTTTCTTTTGTTCTACAGGTTCTCAGAGGCTTCAATTTAGCAAAAAGCTTCCAACTTGCAACATAAATCCAAGTCTTTCCATTGTATCAGCAAGATGAGTCCCTAAAACTCACAAATGCTAGCTGAGCAAAGCTTAAATCGCTCAAAAATGTGAAATTTGCTACTTTACAAAATTTTCTATGGTTGATTTTGCCTGTTCATAATCTAGTTTCTGTTGCTACTTCAGACCCTTATAACTTTTGATTCCGGCAACGAAATACTGTCGGGTTTATTGTGTTTGGTAGCTTGCATGTTGAACTTCATTTCTGCAAAGTTTGGGTAAAAAATGTTGTCATTTAAGTGTTCAAACCGTTGTTGCAACATCAACAAAACACAGTTTTTGTTGCTGCAAACATGGCCCGAGTCCATGTTTGCGATGACATAACATTTACGTTTCTAACTGAAATTGCATAATTCTTTTTTTTTTTGAAAGATGATGTCTTCTACTATAATCATACCAAATTTTAGGTCATTTATACTTAGATAGCTTATAGAAATATGCTGCTAAACATTGACCTGGACCATGTTTTTTGGCCAGAATTTTACAGTGAAAACACTGTCTGGGTTCATCTTTGAGATATCATAACTTTCTCATGTTGTATCCAAATTACATGATTCTTTTTTGTTTGAGAGACGAAGTTTTCTACTACGTGTGAACCAAAATTTTGAGCTCAATCCAATGTAAATTGGTCCTCTGTTTCATACTTGGAAGTTGAATCCAGAGTGGATTTTAAGCCTGGGCACATCCTTGTTGAACTATTACAAACATGGTCTGAGTCAATGTTTGTGACAACATATCTTTTCCATTTTCTTTTGGAATTCATTGATTCTTTTTTTGTATGAAAGATGAAGTTTTGTACTTTATGCACACTAATTTTCATATGAATCAAAGATCGTTCGGCCACCTGTTTCATGTCTGAAAGTTGAACCCAGAGAAGATTTTAGACCTGGGTATTATTTTGGCTGTGTTTTTATGTCCTTTTTCCGTCCGTTTTTTGACATTTACTTTTGTTTTTGTGATATTTTTGAAGTATTTGAGGGCTATGATGCCTAATAATAGGTTAGCTCAGTTTTGATGAATTCAAAATTCAAATTTTGAATTATTTGAATTTAATTTGAATTTAAATTTGAATTTCGGTTTAAGTGGAATTTTGCTTGTTTTTGGTCGTTTTCGAGCACGGTTTTCTCCAATTCTTTTTGAAATGATTTTTAAAATTTAGGGGTTTTAAAAATAATTATTATATAATATTTTAAAGTATTTTCAAGTATAAAACCTATTTGTTCCTTATAATAAGGGAAATTTTCAAATATGGTTTCTAAATGGTTTTCGAAATCGGTTTTAAAAGCTTATTTTCAAGGTAAATTATATTTTTATAAAAATTACACGTTTTTGCACTGTTGAGCGAATGAGAAGGAGAGTTAAACGTTTGGGTAAAACACGTAGTATGGGATATGTGCGTTTATCCTTTCGGTTAATTCCTAACTTGTCCGTTTGATCGTTTTGGCCTGCGGGTCTAGTTTACCGATGATATGAGGTGAACCTTTTACTGCTTTGGGTGTGAAATTTATTAGCGTTTAGTAAACCGTTTAGTGCGAACGGGTGGTATGGGACACACGTTAACACTTTTTGGGTTCCTTTCCGAGAGTTTGTGACACATTTGCCTGTTGGCGTGCCAGTACTGGACTTTTGGGTCATTTGCCATTGCGGCGTATTTGTCTTCTGAAGTTTGCCATTGCGGCGTATTTGTCTTCGGACGTTTGCCATTGCGGCGTATTTGCCATTGCGGCGTATTTGCCATTGCGGCGTATTTGTCTTCCGACGTTTGCCATTGCGGCGTATTTGCCATTGCGACGTATTTGTCTTTTCACGTTTGCCTTTGGGCGAGGTACCTATTATGTGAAACAGTACTCGGCAAAAATAGCACGTGCGAAACCTTTTTGAGATGATTTTTACCCTTGTGTGTCGTCATTTTGGAATCGGTCCTTTGAACCATTTGGTGGCGATTACTTTGAGATTTTTAGACTCTTGGGAGTTCTTTTGAGATTTTCATTGCCTACACTGGCGTGTTGAGATTTGCCTTTTGGCATACATATATATTGAGATTGCCTATTGGCGCTATTTTTGAGATTTGCCTTTTGGCGTTGTATGAGATATTTATCTCTTTATCGACATTTGCCTTATGGCTTATGTCGAGATGGCTTTTGCTTATGTTTTCTTGGAGTTGCCGATATGGCGGGTTTGGGAATTACTCTTTTAGGACTTTACATTTTGTTATTCCCTAAACCATTCTTATTGATTTATGATTGCCGATGATATGAGGCATGCTACATTTTAGCGATTCATGAGATTTTGTGTTTTATGCTTATTGAAGCAATAGTGTTTTATCACCTAGTATAACCATATATGTCATACATGTTCTGTATCCTCCATATGGCTGTAGTCTGCTTTCTTATAGTTTCTTCTTGTTTAAGAAGAATATCACTATGCTCTTATGCTCTATTATTATACTATCACCTTTTACTGATTCATTTAGCTAGACTGACCCGTGTATTTTATACTCGGGTCAGACCGAGGTGTTTCAGGTTAGGAACTTTTGGACTTAGCATATTCTGCTTCTGCATGGACTATTCGGCTAGCTTTTTTTTGTTGTAGCTTTTTGTGTAGTCTTTTTTGGTTTGCTACTCTAATATGTATATTCTTTTGACTCGTGTTTGTACTATGGTCGTCATACCACATATGTGATGTATCATTTTGTATACTTTGTGATGTATCTGTGTATGTGTGTATCTATGGAATTATCTACTGTTCTGTGATGTGTTTTACATTTGAGTTATTGTATTTTGTTCTGATAGATCGTATAGCCACCTATGGCTTTGTATTAAGTATTTATTGGATATGTCGATCCACTTGAATCAGGAAAAAGTGGCATTGTCGACGTATTCAATAGATATTTAAGACAAGGCTATAGATGGTCACTCCTATCCAGCCCTATTCTCTACATTAGCAGACAGTATTACCTAGTAATGCTCTTTGTTAATGTGGGTCTCGGGGTGGGGCGTTACACTCAAGTTGATCGAGTTTGACACAACTTGGGAAAATTGAAGCTGGAGTATAGGAGAAGCCATGGTCGGTAGTGACAGTTCTCGGGTGACCGGAGAGGCGAGTGCGAGCCGTTGACAGGTTGGGGTTCTGGTTGCATTACTGTTTCCAGGAAATGGTTTTGGAAACTCGAATTTGATTTCGAGCAGATGATAAGTTTTGGAAGGTCGCGATGTGATTCAGGGATGGTCGGCGACATGCTCGTTAGCTGGGTGGTGGTTGGAGGTGGCCAGGACCACCGTGCATATGCACGGTGCAGAGGAATGTATCAGGGTATTGTTTGGGTTTGCAGTCTTTTTGTGCTCGGGTAACACACGGGAAATTCGAGATTTTGCTCGAAATCAGTTCAGATGGAACTCGAAGTAATATGGTGGGAGACTCGAGTTTTTCTTTTGGTTTCAGGTTTCCAGAGAAACCTGTTATTTTCCAATTCTAATTTGTTTTAAAATCTGAAGCAAGGTCTTAAAACCAGAATCTAAAACAGAATTTAAATCTAAATTTAAAGTATGAATTTCAAATGAGATTTGAATCTAGGTTTCAAATTTAATTCAAACTTTTTAAATTAAAATGTTTAAACAACTTTAAAAGGGGTTAAAATAATCTGAAAGTAAAGATAAGCATTAAATTAAAATAGAAGATTTAAACATAAGTTTAAATCTAGAAATCAATTCCAATTTGAATCATGTTTTGAAAATAAAAGAAGTTTTTAAAATTTTGAAATGTTTAAACAACTTTTGATGTTGAAACATATTTTAAATAATGATTTTGTGACGACCCGAAATTTTTAAGCAACTTAAATAGGAATATTTAATCGATTTTAATATTTAAAAGTTTAATTTTTAACTTGAATTTAAATATCACAAATTATTTGATGATTAAATTATTAAATTAAATAAATTGGAAGTTGGGTAAAATGTTGAACCTGGAAGCTTAAGCCGGTTAAAAATAATTTGGAGACTTGTAAAATTTATATTGATAAAACTGAAGATAGTAAAAGTGTTAAAATTGAATTTGGAAGTGCGTTGTTAGGTTTTAAAAATATATGGTTTAAATTGATTTTAAAAATAGCCTTCCGAGGCATAGTCTCGGAATTTGACGAAACCTGTTCCATTGGATCCGTACTATTGAATTATTAGCGGATTTCAAATTTCGTAGTAATTGGAGTTGTTGTGTGAGCATACGACATATAAACGCACTGAAAATTTTATATTGAAAATTCAAATGGATTTCGTTCTTTTCAAATGAAAAATAAATAAATAAACACGCTAATCCTCGTTCAGTTTTTAGAATGTGAATTTTCTCCTTTATCTTCCTTCGAACGACAGCAAGTTTAAAAAAAATCTTCTTCAACACGCCTCCTTTCTCATTTCTATAAGCCGAGTTTTCATCTCTTTTTCTTTACTATCTTCAGTCAAACAAATCATGGCCGAGCGTTTAAAAAAAGAAAATCGCTGGCTAATTTGTTTCATCCTCCATCTTATCTCTTTAGCAGTTCACATCAGATTACCCTCACCCTCCATTTTTAATCGCGACTTGATTTTTTTCCTTCTTTCATCCTTTCAGTTGAACGAAGACGAGATGAACTTCGCTTCGTATAAAAAAAAAGCCTCTTCCCCGATTAATCATCTCAGCGCTTCCATGCTATCGTTTTCTGGGATCGATCTTCAAGCTTCTTGTTTGTGTAGTAATCGAACTCGAATTCATTTCTAGTAATTGGAGCTTAGGGTTTGCGGTAGCTTTGTTCTCGAATTGGGTACGTCAAAGGCGAGTGTGGGTTTGCGTGTGGTATTGCGCAGCGTACGTGGAGTTTTGGGCATGACGAGTTGCCTGGAGGAAGGGAGCAGTGCTGTCGATAAGGGGTGTGGGTTCGATTTGAAGAGGGGTCGAAGCTGTGGGCAGTTGCGATGTTCCACTGAAGGGAAAGGGACGCTCGGCAGTATCAGTGAGGTATTTTCAGGTTATCTTCCCTCTTTTTCAATTTAAAGCGTATGTGTATGTATAAATATTTTTACAAGAAAAAAAAAAGATTTGCAGTAAGATAACGATTTCCTATTATTAAATTAAATTGAATAAGCAATGATTATATATGTGCAGAGAAAGAAAAGATGATACACAACACATCATTTACAGTAAGGAAATAAAAAAAAATTAGATCTTTAATTTTAAATATAGATTATAAACCTACTATTTAATTTTTAAAATATGGATTATAATTATTTACTTGTTCAATCAACTTGTTCAATTACCTTAGTTACTAAAAATAATTGAAAATGGTAATGAGTTCAAATAAACTTATTAGTTTAAGTTAAATTGTGGTTTGAATTTAAATCATTAGTTAGGTTAAAAATAAAGCTATTTGCTAATTAAAATTCAAAACGGAGATTAATTGCTTCGATGAGTTCAACTATTAATAAAATCATCTAATATTTATTCAAGGTCCAAAGTCGAGGAAACCCAGGCAGTATCAAAGTGGATTGCAAATAATAGAAAAGTGAGTTAATCTCACTCAGTTAAATTTAAATTTAAATGATAAAATTTAAATAATTGTTTGAATGGCTGAATTGATTGATGTGATATGGTATGATATTTTGGAATTGGCATATTGTATTGTGTTAACATTTGTGGATGCAGGGAAAACAGGTTGGAGGGATCCAACTGGACCCCTCACATTTATTTTAATTATTCAATATTCTCTGTTGTGATTATTTGATATCCTATGATGAGTTATATTGGAATATTGAATGTTATGGATTGATTGGATATTCGGTTATAATGAATTCCCAAAATTTAGGAATTGGATTGTTGAAAAGAAATTAAACGGAAGTAAATTTGTAAGCGAAATAATTATAGAAAGCTTGAATAAATTTAAGAATGAATTGGAGAAGAAATAATGTGACTTTAAATTTCTAATAAATAAATTGTGAAGTATAGAAAGGAAATTTGAATAAACAGGAAGTTATTGAATTACAATCTTCGACGATATTAGTTAAAGAACAAACATTTATTTAAAATATAAGATTTAAATTTTTGAAAAAAATATATATAATAATAAAGAAGAGGTTGGGAAAAGCTGAAATTTGTATATTTCAGTTAAAAGATTTAAAATCAAATGGAAATGAATAACAATAATAATTAAGTGCATAATTAAATGAAATTTGAAATGAATTGAGTAATTTAAGAAACTTAATTCAAATGGAATAAATTGAAAATCAATTTGGAAAATTGATTTAAATGTTTGAAGCTGGAATTCTTCCTGGATCACTAAGTACGCTTTCAAGTAAATTTTAAATATAAGTTAATAGTTTTAAAATTGTTTTTTTTAAGGTATGTTTTGAAAAATTTATTATTTCTAATATTTAAATTTTAAGGTAAGTATTTCCTCAAATCTATTATAGTAGTAATTATTTAAAAAGTGACTTAATATTTTGTTTCAAAAGTGTAATTCTAGTTTTATATTTTATTTAGTAACTTTATTTTCAACTATTCATATAAGATGTATTTTTACCAAATTATTAAAAATAGTTTCAATCTAAATGTTTTTAAAGTATATATTTCAAAGTAAAGTGTTTTAAATTATTTTTAAATCTAATTTTGTGTGCTTGGTGATTTCAGAGGAGATAGAAACTATTTGAGAAAGTTGATTCGGAAATGAAAGATGGTTTTGAAAACTATTTTCAAAGGGTTGAAAATAGAAATATATCTTATGAAGATATTTTTGGAGATTAATAAATAATTTAGAAATTATTTATTGGTTGATGGTTGTTTTGTGAATATAATTGATAGTTAAATAACCGACTATCAATATTGGACAATGCGTTGATCGTTTCGAAGAGACCGGGATCGAGATTTATTTCTCGAAAACCACTTCGATCCGGTTTGTACGTTTTCGTGCGAAAAACGAATTTTGGATTCGAAGATGGAGCAGTGAAGTGCAAGGGCTAGTCGCTACTAATCCTGAGGATATTTCCAAAATGGATGTAGTAGGAATAGTGCCTTCGGTTCCGTTCGAACCCGGGCCGGACTTGTATGGATGAATGCTTGCGAAACATCGTCAGGTGGACGATGGGCACTCTAAGGAATATGTTCTAAAAAGGTAACGCTTAAGCCTCAAGCCTCATCAACCGGGAATGACTGAAAATCAGGGGATACGCAGCAAGGTTAGGTGGGTAGCACCCAAGCAGGGTGAGGTCATTCCAGTCTAGATGTCCTTTTTTTTATGTTTCGGCTTAGTGGGCGGTTGCTGATCCCAACCGCGGGGTGATCTCACTCAGGACTGTCCAGTAAGGGATGGTTCCGGCCTTGTGTTGCAGAGGATGAAGGGAGTAATCCTCGGTACGGTGATCTAGGCCCCGTACTGTGACAGGTGGTACCCCAGTGCCTAGTCATTAGTTGGAAATCCATTCTCCCTACGAGCCTTGTACGGGTTTTGTTTGTATTACCCACTCTGTGGCTAGTAGCTGGAATTTAATCATGTAACAATTTCGGCTATTTTATAAGTACTTGTATATAGACCCTATTATAATATCAGAGGATTTCTATAAAAATTGTTTTAGCTATCGTAAGGTAAAAACCCGACATGTTTATTTGTGGCGTGGTCTTACGAGATGCTTTTGTTTTTCAAAGGATTTTTGAAACTTTAATAATAAATTGGGTGTGATTTTCTCACGCTGGTATTCCAGACTGACTCGGGTGTTATTTAACTGTAATGCTCGGGTCAGACCGAGTATTATAGGATACAGGATTGATGCTGTGGAGCTCAGGAGATGAGCTGGACGACGATGCGTGTTCTCGTACTTGTTTATATATATTCCGTTGTGTTGAGTAGCTGTGTATCCAGTTGTATGTTATTGATGTTGTGTGTACTCTGATGATGTACTCGGGTAATGTATATATAAACAGATATAGTTTTGATTTGTGTAAAGATCTGTTAATATATATTATATTTTATTCCGCTGCGATGGTAAGATTCTGATGTTGTTTTTATTTTCTCTTCTTCTACCTCTTCTTCTTTAACCAAAATGGTTCGTATTTCTGTACAACTTGAGTTGTTATGTGTAGAATAGTGTGACTCAAGGGGTACGGATTTGCGGGTCGTTACACTTGGTATCAGAGCTTAGGTTGGTGATAACCTTGGCTCTGGTGGGAGTTACTCATAGAATAGAGTCCATAGTACTCTAGGATGAGTTTGAGAGTATTAATAGTATGAGTGCGTATTTGTTAGCGAATAAAAATTTGTTTTATATTGTGTTGACTTATCGGTTGAGTGTTTATGGATTCTGGTCGATATATGGGACGCCATGTTATCGATAGGGATTTCTAAACTCTTAAACAAGATAAACCGACACAGTATTATTTTAAATAGGGTAAATGGAATAATTTTACCCAAATTATTTTTGTATATAAAGGAAATAATTTTCTTAAATCATTATAGTATAATGGATGCTTGGTTGATAGAAGTGATAATATTTAATTATTATCATTATGGAATGAGAATTGAATAAGAAATTGAAATAATAACCGAGAATTAAAGAATAAATTAATAAATAATTGGAATTTGTAAATGTGATTTATAATTGACTACGGAATTGAAACCACAATTTAAAAACTAAGATATAAATTCATATACAAATGAAATTGGTAAGTATAAATTATAGATGTGAATTATAGTGTGATTAATTATTAAAATAAGATAAAATTCCAAAGTAATGTTTGAATATAAATTTAAAGAATTTGGAATTTGGGAAACAAATTGGAAATTTAAATTTCCTTTGTATTTGAAAATGTTTTTGGAAGTTCTTGAGTAATGTGTTGGATGGATTTCAGATTTGGAGTTTTGGGAAATTTTTTGAGTTGGATTTGAATTCTGGAGAATTTGGAATTTTTGAAAGGGATTTTAGAAAGAGAATAAAAGCATTGTACTCTTTTGGATGCTAGAAAATAACTTCGGTGATGACTGCAGCATCATCGGTGTTCATTTTCGAGTTTCCAGAAGAGAAATTGCTACCAAATTGTTTTGAATCGAAATTGTTTACAAATGATAGTTTTGGTTTAAAAATGCAAGGAATTTTGGATATATGTGATTTCAAAGGAAATTTTGAAATGTTGAAAGATTGTTTAAACTCTGGAATCTTAAATAAAAAGGGTGATGGCATATATTGGGGTTGATAACTTGAAAATTTGTATGTGAAATAAAATTCAACTTTGTAAATAAGTAAAGAAAAGCTGAATACTGGAATTTAAGATTGAATTGTGTGAAGTTATGTGGAATGGGGAAATTAGTCGGGATGGACTAAAAATAAAAATGTATTGGTTGAAAATGAATTTGGAAATGAATAAATGGATCAACTATTGTACTTATAAAGTGAAGTTGATATTAATAAGAAGAAATTGGAAAATTGTAATCCGGGATTAAAATTTAACTTAAGTGAAAGAAAGTGAAGAAAATATATTTGAATTTAACTTGAAATAAGTTATATTAAATTGAAATAAATTCAGCTGAGTATAGATAATAATTAAATGGAATAAAATTCTTACTTAACTAAATAAATAAATATAAACTAAGTAAGTATTGAATTGGAATAATAAGCTTCGGGGGTTTATAAAAGAATTGAAGAGCATAGAAATAATAAAAATATATATAAATCCAAACTTGGGATATAAAATAAGATTGAACCTAAGGAAATCAAGAATGAGATTATAAATTGGAAATGTTGTTGAATGTAAAATGAATTGGATTAAAATGGATATGGTGTGAATTGTAAACAAATCCAATTCAAGCATAGATTGAATGACCTTGTTATAAATAAATTCTAAAATTAATTGTAAATGAATTAAATATGAATTGAAGTTATATAGAATTGGGTTAAAATAAAAATTATTGGAGATGAAAATAAATCCAATTCGAGTATGAATAAATTAAAAATGGGAATGAACTTAAGTTGTGAAATGGTGGTAAATTGAGGTAAATTAACTTAAGTTTAAAACTAATAGAAGCATGGGATGATGGCGAGTATAATAAAATGGTTTGGAAACAAACTTTTAAGAAATGAAAGAAAATGCAATGAAAGTTTGTGAATAAATTATAATGGGATGGAATCAAGTGTAGATTGAGTGTGAATCAATTTAAATGGTTATAAAGCTTAAGCAATTATTTCTTCACATTAATATTATCGAATTGCATTAGAAATTTGGTCGTTCGACGTAAACGGAAGTAAACAAATTATATGAATCAATAGCAGTTTAATAAATTGATGTAGGCATCAATCGGAATGAGTATGGGTTTGTTTTGCTTAGAATGAATTAAATATAAGCGAGTAAGTTGTAAATCGCTTAAACTGAATGAAATGGTTTGGGAATTGATTGTAATCAATTGTAGCAAGTGTCGGAACCTTTCATATATGCTTATGGAAATTATATATCATGCTTTGTGTAAAATCTATGTGTTTGCTATTGAAAAAAAATTGAAATGTTAATAAATTACATATATTTAGTACTTACATTTTCAAATTTGAGCAAGTACAGGTTCAGGGAAGCCATATGGATGGATTTGATCACGCTAAATGCAAATTAAATAAGCCGCTTGCTTAACAATGCTTAATAAGGTACGCTTACGCAAAAGAATTCAAAATAGGAAATATGAACTGCATATATTGGTATATATTATGATTTCCGGCCTGAGGCCGATGTATATATATATATATTTGTGTATCCTGCGATATCGCAGAAGTCCCTCCGTACAAAGGGGACTCTGCCAAAAATTTTTGAAAATTTTGGGAGTTAGGATTATTTTTTAAAATTATCACTAACGATAAAGAATTTAAAATCAGTAAGCAAATAGATTTAAAAGCTGAATGTAGAAATCTAATATAAAAGCGAGCAAGTAAAGTAAATTGAAATTGAAGAAATTGTTAAAAGAAATTAAAGGAAGCAAAGTTTGCAAATAAACTTTCATTTGAAATTTTAAATAAATTATTAAGCGAAACTAATAAAAGAAAATGGTTAATTATATATGGGTTGAGGTAAGGCGGATACAATTCAATATTCAAAATTTGAAGACTAAACTGAATTATAGTAGAGTTTGAAGATTGAAATCTGAATGGAAATTTGAAAAGGTATTTGGACTTGAAAGCAATTAGCATTGAAACCAATTGAACTTAAATTGGATTGTTAAGGCATAGTGAATGGAAATGGATGTAAACTCCAATAATGAAGTGAAAATCAATAAAGAAGCATGTTGAATGCTTATACTAAACTTAGAAGAAAAAATGGCGAATTCTTAATTGGAAGATGATATTACAAATATATTCTAAGTTAACAGTTAAATGAATAAATATTGACATTTTGTAAAGAAGTCAATAAATGGTTGGAATATTGTGATTGGATATTATTGCTATGAAGGAATATGCAGGTATTATAAAGGGAAAGGAAATTGATATTTGATTTCGAAAGATAAATTTGAAATGCCCGACGAAAAGGTATGTGTTTAAATTTCTATATGAAATTGATTGGGTTTTTTTGATCTAGCCACTTGGCTTTTTGTTTTCTTTTTGGATTTGAGAGGCCGTAGAGCCATTTTGTAGTTGTACCGAGCTAGCCGCGCAAAGGAGACGCTAGCGAAATTTTTCGAAAATTTAGGGAGTTAGAAAAATTTTAGGAAAATTTTGATAATTCAAAGTTGGTTTTAAAATGTGAAATTCGAATCGATAAGTAAGCGATTATGTTTGAGGCTTATGAGCAAGTTTAGGAAATTAGGAAGAGGGATAGTGTCTTTAATAAAAGATGGTTTTGGGGTGGTTATTGAAAACTATTTGGGTCGAGGAAATAGATAATGGGTTATGGATCATTCTTCCTAACTAGTAATTTCGGGGACGAAATTCTTTTAAGGGGGGAGGAATGTGACGACCCGAAATTTTTAAGCAACTTAAATAGGAATATTTAATCGATTTTAATATTTAAAAGTTTAATTTTCAACTTGAATTTAAATATCACAAATTATTTGATGATTAAATTATTAAATTAAATAAATTGGAAGTTGGGTACAATGTTGCACCTGGAAGCTTAAGCCGGTTAAAAATAATTTGGAGACTTGTAAAATTTATATTGATAAAACTGAAGATAGTAAAAGTGTTAAAATTGAATTTGGAAGTGCGTAGTTAGGTTTTAAAAATATATGGTTTAAATTGATTTTAAAAATAGCCTTCCGAGGCATAGTCTCGGAATTTGACGAAACCTGTTCCATTGGATCCGTACTATTGAATTATTAGCGGATTTCAAATTTCGTAGTAATTGGAGTTGTTGTGTGAGCATACGACATATAAACGCGCTGAAAATTTTATATTGAAAATTCAAATGGATTTCGTTCTTTTCAAATGAAAAATAAATAAATAAACACGCTAATCCTCGTTCAGTTTTTAGAATGTGAATTTTCTCCTTTATCTTCCTTCGAACGACAGCAAGTTTAAAAAAAATCTTCTTCAACACGCCTCCTTTCTCATTTCTATAAGCCGAGTTTTCATCTCTTTTTCTTTACTATCTTCAGTCAAACAAATCATGGCCGAGCGTTTTAAAAAAAAATCGCTGGCTAATTTCGTTTCATCCTCCATCTTATCTCTTTAGCAGTTCACATCAGATTACCCTCACCCTCCATTTTTAATCGCGACTTGATTTTTTTCCTTCTTTCATCCTTTCAGTTGAACGAAGACGAGATGAACTTCGCTTCGTATAAAAAAAAAAGCCTCTTCCTCGATTAATCATCTCAGCGCTTCCATGCTATCGTTTTCTGGGATCGATCTTCAAGCTTCTTGTTTGTGTAGTAATCGAACTCGAATTCATTTCTAGTAATTGGAGCTTAGGGTTTGCGGTAGCTTTGTTCTCGAATAGGGTACGTCAAAGGCGAGTGTGGGTTTGCGTGTGGTGTTGCGCAGCGTACGTGGAGTTTTGGGCATGACGAGTTGCCTGGAGGAAGGGAGCGGTGCTGTCGATAAGGGGTGTGGGTTCGATTTGAAGAGGGGTCGAAGCCGTGGGCAGTTGCGATGTTCCACTGAAGGGAAAGGGACGCTCGGCAGTATCAGTGAGGTATTTGCAGGTTATCTTCCCTCTTTTTCAGCGTATGTGTATGTATAAATATTTGTACAAGAAAAAAAAAGATTTGCAGTAAGATAACGATTTCCTATTATTAAATTAAATTGAATAAGCAATGATTATATATGTGCAGAGAAAGAAAAGATGATACACAACACATCATTTACAGTAAGGAAATAAAAAAAAAATTAGATCTTTAATTTTAAATATAGATTATAAACCTACTATTTAATTTTTAAAATATGGATTATAATTATTTACTTGTTCAATCAACTTGTTCAATTACCTTAGTTACTAAAAATAATTGAAAATGGTAATTAGTTCAAATAAACTTATTAGTTTAAGTTAAATTGTGGTTTGAATTTAAATCATTAGTTAGGTTAAAAATAAAGCTATTTGCTAATTAAAATTCAAAACGGAGATTAATTGCTTCGATGAGTTCAACTATTAATAAAATCATCTAATATTTATTCAAGGTCCAAAGTCGAGGAAACCCAAGCAGTATCAAAGTGGATTGCAAATAATAGAAAAGGTGAGTTAATCTCACTCAGTTAAATTTAAATTTAAATGATAAAATTTAAATAATTGTTTGAATGGCTGAATTGATTGATGTGATATGGTATGATATTTTGGAATTGGCATATTGTATTGTGTTAACATTTGTGGATGCAGGGAAAACAGGTTGGAGGGATCCAACTGGACCCCTCACATTTATTTTAATTATTCAATATTCTCTGTTGTGATTATTTGATATCCTATGATGAGTTATATTGGAATATTGAATGTTATGGATTGATTGGATATTCGGTTATAATGAATTCCCAAAATTTAGGAATTGGATTGTTGAAAAGAAATTAAACGGAAGTAAATTTGTAAGCGAAATAATTATAGAAAGCTTGAATAAATTTAAGAATGAATTGGAGAAGAAATAATGTGACTTTAAATTTCTAATAAATAAATTGTGAAGTATAGAAAGGAAATTTGAATAAACAGGAAGTTATTGAATTACAATCTTCGACGATATTAGTTAAAGAACAAACATTTATTTAAAATATAAGATTTAAATTTTTGAAAAAAAATATATATAATAATAAAGAAGAGGTTGGGAAAAGCTGAAATTTGTATATTTCAGTTAAAAGATTTAAAATCAAATGGAAAAGAATAACAATAATAATTAAGTGCATAATTAAATGAAATTTGAAATGAATTGAGTAATTTAAGAAACTTAATTCAAATGGAATAAATTGAAAATCAATTTGGAAAATTGATTTAAAAGTTTGAAGCTGGAATTCTTCCTGGATCACTAAGTACGCTTTCAAGTAAATTTTAAATATAAGTTAATAGTTTTAAAATTGTTTTTTTTAAGGTATGTTTTGAAAAATTTATTATTTCTAATATTTAAATTTTAAGGTAAGTATTTCCTCAAATCTATTATAGTAGTAATTATTTAAGAAGTGACTTAATATTTTGTTTCAAAAGTGTAATTCTAGTTTTATATTTTATTTAGTAACTTTATTTTCAAATATTCATATAAGATGTATTTTTACCAAATTATTAAAAATAGTTTTAATCTAAATGTTTTTAAAGTATATATTTCAAAGTAAAGTGTTTTAAATTATTTTTAAATCTAATTTTGTGTGCTTGGTGATTTCAGAGGAGATAGAAAATATTTGAGAAAGTTGATTCGGAAATGAAAGATGGTTTTGAAAACTATTTTCAAAGGGTTGAAAATAGAAATATATCTTGTGAAGATATTTTTGGAGATTAATAAATAATTTAGAAATTATTTATTGGTTGATGGTTGTTTTGTGAATATAATTGATAGTTAAATAACCGACTATCAATATTGGACAATGCGTTGATCGTTTCGAAGAGACCGGGATCGAGATTTATTTCTCGAAAACCACTTCGATCCGGTTTGTACGTTTTCATGCGAAAAACGATTTTTGGATTCGAAGATGGAGCAGTGAAGTGCAAGGGCTAGTCGCTACTAATCCTGAGGATATTTCCAAAATGGATGTTGTAGGAATAGTGCCTTCGGTTCCGTTCGAACCCGGGACGGACTTGTATGGATGAATGCTTGCGAAACATCGTCAGGTGGACGATGGGCATTCTATGGAATATGTTCTAAAAAGGTAACGCTTAAGCCTCAAGCCTCATCAACCGGGAATGACTGAAAATCAGGGGATATGCAGCAAGGTTAGGTGGGTAGCACCCAAGCAGGGTGAGATCATTCCAGTCTAGATGCCCTTTTTTTTATGTTTCGGCTTAGTGGGCGGTTGCTGATCCCAACCGCGGGGTGATCTCACTCGGGACTGTCCAGTAAGGGATGGTTCCGGCCTTGTGTTGCAGGGGATGAAGGGAGTAATCCTCGGTACGGTGATCTAGGCCCCGTACTGTGACAGGTGGTACCCCAGTGCCTAGTCATTAGTTGGAAATCCATTCTCCCTACGAGCCTTGTACGAGTTTTGTTTGTATTACCCACTCTGTGGCTAGTAGCTGGAATTTAATCATGTAACAATTTCGGCTATTTTATAAGTACTTGTATATAGACCCTATTATAATATCAGAGGATTTCTATAAAAATTGTTTTAGCTATCGTAAGGTAAAAACCCGACATGTTTATTTGTGGCGTGGTCTTACGAGATGCTTTTGTTTTTCAAAGGATTTTTGAAACTTTAATAATAAATTGGGTGTGATTTTCTCTCGCTGGTATTCCAGACTGACTCGGGTGTTATTTAACTGTAATGCTCGGGTCAGACCGAGTATTATAGGATACAGGATTGATGCTGTGGAGCTCAGAAGATGAGCTGGACGACGATGCGTATTCTCGTACTTGTTTATATATATTCCGTTGTGTTGAGTAGCTGTGTATCCAGTTGTATGTTATTGATGTTGTGTGTACTCTGATGATGTACTCGGGTAATGTATATATAAACAGATATAGTTTTGATTTGTGTAAAGATCTGTTAATATATATTATATTTTATTCCGCTGCGATGGTAAGATTCTGATGCTGTTTTTATTTTCTCTTCTTCTACCTCTTCTTCTTTAACCAAAATGGTTCGTATTTCTGTACAACTTGAGTTGTTATGTGTAGAATAGTGTGACTCAAGGGGTACGGATTTGCGGGTCGTTACAGATTTGTATCTTAAAATTAATATGGGTTTGAATTTCCTTTAAACTTCTTTATAATATAAGAAATTATTTAATAGAAGTTTTAAAAAGGTTTTAAATTGGTTTTAAAAACTTTGTTAAAGTAAAGTTTGGTTTTCATTTTAAATTTTAAATTTAAAATGAAATTTGGAAACAAATTTTAAAGAAAGTTGTTTGAATATTTCTTTGTTAATGATAATGAAATTATTAATAAGAAATGTTTTACTTATAATAAATCAAAGATTTAAATGATTTTGGTTTATTAAATTAGTAAGGAAATTAGATGGTTAATTAATTAATTCATTTAATTAATTAAGTAAGGATTTTGCAATTAATTAATTAAGATTGAGGTTAATTAATTAAGATTAATTAATTTGGGAATAAGATCATTAATTAATTTAGTTATGATTTTAATTAATGATTAGAAATTAATCAAGAGGTTAAGATTAATTAAGTTAAAACTTAACTAATTAAATAATTAGTGATTAATTAAATGATTATTAAAGATTATTAAATTTGTGATTAATAGTGATAAATTTAAATTAATTACTTAAGTAAGATAATTAAAGAAATTGATGATAAGTTAATGAAGGTCATTAACTTGGGATTATTTATTAATTAATTTAAGTGATTAATTTTGATAATTTATTAGATTAATTAAATTTGATAACCATTATAGAATTTGGTTAAATATGATTACTTTGTGAAAGTAATTAAAGTTATTAATTACCCATCGTAATTTAGTTATTTATTTATTTAGTTTAAATTAATTAATTAAGTTTAATTAATTTAGAATAATCATTGATGGGTTAATAAATATTTAATGAAGGATAATTACTTAGAGAAGTAATTAAGATGAGTAATTACTGAATGTATCTTATTGAAGTATGAAAGATTTGAGGTTAATTATCTGTGTAATTATTATGGAAGATAATTACTTTGTGAAAGTAATTAATAATTAATTACTTGGTGTAATTAATTTAAGCAATTATCGATTAAGTTCTTTGGAAAATAATTAAGTAATGTAATTAATTAAGGGTAATTAATTACTAATAAATGATATAATTAATTATTTAAAATATAATTAATTTAAGGGTAATCAATTTACTCAATGCAGTAATTAAGAATAGTTAATTACTGAAGTTAATTAATCAAGGTGATTAATAATTAAGGTTAATTACTTAATGAAGTTAATTTATTTAAATGTAATTAAGAATCATTAATTAATATAATTAATGATGTAATTAAGGATTAATTAATTGAGATTAATTAATTAATGATAAGTGATTAGAGTAATTAATTAATGTAATTAATTAAGGATTAATGTGATTAATTATAATTAATTAATTAACGAAGTAATTAAAGGTTAATTACTGTATTTAATTAGGAATAATTAATTTTTGAATTAATTACTTGAGTGTAATTAAAAGATGATTAATCAAGGGTGATTAATCAAGGAAATTAATTAGTGGTTAATTAATTAGTTGATTGGTTTGTAATCAATAGTTATATAAGCAGGATTTATATATTAAGGTAGTGAATTTAATTTACTTTAAATTAATTAGAAATGATGTAATTAATTTAATTCATTTTAAATTAATTATATATGGTGTGATTATCAATCCTTGTTTATATATGGATGATATAGGTTTCCTTGAATGGTTTGAATCTCGGATATGAGATTTGTAATGATGTGTGATATGAATGCATTGGTTGCATTCTGATGATGGTTTGGATTATCTTCTGGTAATGATAATATGGATTATCTATGGTGATGATTATCTATTGTGATGATGTGAATTATCTATCTGTGTGTATATAGATAGTTTGAATTGAATTACTTTAAACTTAAAACAACTTGGACCTAAAAGACACGTTTTGGATTTCGATGAGACCGGGATCGGGTTTCCATATTTGGATATCCGAAAACCACATCGATCCAAATTAACGATAGGTCGTGAATCTCAAGTGAAGGTGAAGATTCATAGGATTATCATCGTTAACTCTGAGGGTGATTTCAAAATGAGTGTAACGAGATAATGCCTTCGGTTTCGTTCGAACCCGGAACGAACTTGTATGGATTTAATGATTTCAGAACATCGTCGGTGGACGATGAGCATTCTAAGAGATGTGTTTTCTAAAGGTAATCGTAGCCTCAAGCCTCATCAACCGGGAATGGCTAAAACAGGGGAGGTGCAGCAAGGCTAGGTGGGTCATGCCCATTTAAGGACAAAATTTTCCCCTGTCCAGAAGTCCCTTTTTATTCAGCTGTGTGGGCGGTTGATTCGCGACAACTGCCGGGGTTGTCTTGTTCGGGACTGTCCAGTAAGGGATGGTTCCGGCCTTGTGTTGCAGGGGAGTTAGGGTGGCTCCTCGGTACGTTGATCTAGGCCACGTACTGTGACGGGCGGTACCCCAGTAGCCCTACCATTGTATGGAATCCAAAATCCAATAAGTGCCAACGATTGTGATTGTATTACCCACTTTTGTGGCTAGTAGCTGGAATTTAATAGATGTAACAATTTCGGCTATTTCTTATTTATTTAAAAACCTTAGACCTATTATAATATCACCGGATTTCCTATAGCCTAAATTAAAATTTTTTCCATGTTTATGTGTGGGAAGTCTTACGTGATACCTTTCTTTTTAAAGGTTTTCAAAAGTTAAGCAACTTTAACCTGTTACTCACACCAGACCCATGTCTGACCTAGAGTTTATTTCTGTTTTTCTTAAACTCTTGGGTACTCAAATTTTTACGAGTAGCCAAGGGATTCAGGTTAGCTTTGACGAATTATGGAGGAGCAAATGGAGCAGGAGGCTTCTACGTTATAGTTATATAGTATTCCGCTGTGTTGGTATCTCTGAGTCGTTTGTTTGAGTTGTTTTGTACTGTGTTGTAATAACTAGACATGTGTTTATAACTGTCTAGTATATGATGTATAATTTGTATAACTCTGATAGTTGTTGTATACCTATGTAATACTTTTGTTATTAATATAATTTATTCGTTCCGCTGTTGGGATTCTGTTGCTGTTTCTTCTTTCTTCTCTTTCTTTCTCTTTCTATCCCTTTCTTTCTTAATTCATGATACGTCTTTCTGGTTAGTGGAAGACGGGTCGTGACATAAGTGGAATAAAATTTAATAATAATTTGAAATAAAGAAGAATAAAATTTGTTGAATAAAGTATAATTTCAATAAATGATTATTCAAATTTATAATTTTAGAAAATTGTCAATAAAGGATAATTGGATAATAAAACAATGAATGAATGAGATAAATAAAATAATTTTTTTTGAAGAAATCTTTTGGTATCAAATATTAATAAATTGAAATTAAATCAACTTATTGAAATACCTTGAATTTTAAATCAAATATTAAGTATTTATTAAGGTAAATTGAAATTTATATGGTTGAATTAATTGTTTTACCCTGTTTTCAATCCATTTTCTTCCTGGTTGTAACTATTCTGCTACCTCCTTCCTTTTCTGGGATGAAAAGTTTTGAGTAGGGGATAGTGTAACGATCCGTAAATTTAACTGGTTTTAATAACGTTATTAATTGAAATTTTGTGGAATTTTAAACGATAAAATTTTGAAATATAAATTTGATATTTGGAATGCGTCTAGTTAAACATAGCAACTGTAAATTTTCGTCCAAAAATATGAAGTTTATTTTCGTGCGTAAATTTATTTCAATTTAATCAGTTAAAAATCGATGAAAATTAAACATTTTCGAAACCTAAATATCTTTACATAGAAAAATTCTAAACCGTCTTCTGAGCAAGACGCCATTTTTCGTTTTTCCAAATCCGAACTTCTTTAGCTCCGTCGATCTTATTTTTCTGCGTTTTTCTTGCATTTTCCGCTGGTAGGAAATTCGAATTTCTATAATCCAATCAAATCACTAATATATAAATACCGTTTTGAGCGTCTCGACATGCCGATTTCTACGGTGTATTCGATTGTCTATTTCGGAGACTGGTACGCAGCGAACTCAGTAAAACGAAACCGTATCAGTAACTAGTTACGTTTATTGGTTCTTGTATTCTTCCATTTCCTACTGTATAAACCCAATAGCCATTTGCTTTACATAATTTTCTAAATTTTTGCTTGACTATTTCTAATCCGGTTGTTCACTTTCTTTTATCGTTCTTGAGCACTTCTAAAAAGAAGTGTAAAATTAAAGCTTTTATTACTTACGTGCATGCTTCTGCTCATTCATTTTGCTATGACTTTATTCATTCCTCTCCCACCTTCTTCTTCACTCTTCCCTTCATCAAACCCAAACTCCACTTTTATTCTTTTGTTACCATTCGAGGCCTTGCGTCCTCCACCAAGCATTGCCTTGGCCTCACCTTCAGCGCCTTCCTATCCAAACCTGTTTGTGTCGAATCCCACCACTTCTTCCTCACGCACAGCCTAGGAAGCCTCGCACCCCTCCCCTTTTCTTTCCCGAGCACGAGTAGTGCGCCAAGAACTATCCTCCAACCGAGATCCCACTACTTACTCCCCGGTCGCCGCAGCCTGCCTGTGCCACGCGTGCAACCGAAACGCACGGCCTTCATCGCCGGACTCTCTCCACATCACTCCACCGTACCCAGCGTCCACCCCATCCTTTTCCCTCGCCTTGCATCGCACGTCCGGCCTCACGTTCCTCTACCACCACCCATACGCCATCTCATCCAACACCGCCCGTGAAAGCCTCCCTATCACCCAGAGCTCGCGCAACAATTTCCCCTCTCCATCTCCACGTTCCATAAACCTACCCACTGCCAACAGTTTCCACACCCAAAGCCACCATTGCAACACCGAGCTGCCCTGACTTCGATTACCAACCCCTGCCACTTCGTTCCCATGTGCGAAAATCTCCGCACAAAAGCAGCTCGTGACCATCTCACCTCTCTCTCACCTTCTGCTCGACCATCTACTGTTTTGGTGGCATTCGTGATGGATGGTGTAAGTTTATATATGCATGCTGTAGGTGTAAGTTTATACAGTCATTCGACAGTGCATCCATTTTTTTAATAATATTTTTCAAACAGTATATATTAGTATAAATTGTTTAAAGTTTGTAAAGGTTAGATTTATAAAGTATTTTGTTCGAATCTGCTTCATAGTCGTATAAGAGTTTATATATATAGTTTGTATACAAAAATGGTAAAGTAATTAAAGATTTTACAGTATATTCTTTAACCGGGTATTGTATCATTTATATATTTAACATATGTAGATTCTGATAAAAATATAAAATTATATATATATATATAGCTTTATACCTATATTTGTCTCAAGTAGAAGTATTTTCGGCTGTATGGTTTATTTGTGGCTTCCAAAGTTATGATGGTATATATGTGTGTATTATATATATTAGTGTATGCGTGAGTTAGCTAATTGAATTTATACAAATGCTTTGGTCCTATCTAATTTATAGATATTACACAATCTGGGTCGAAATTTCCATATATATATAATAATATTCATATTTAAATATATTGTTTGAAGCTATGTGTGGATTTATAAAGAAAGTATATGTATAGTATAATTTATATAAGGTCTACCTTGTTGTTCTATTTGGATGTTGTCTTGGTTTGTATAAAATTTATGTAAGTTAGTATATTCATGTGTGGTTATATCTAATGTTACGTATTATATATATAAAGTATATTTTACTTTACGTAAGTTATGTTTGGTTTGTTGCAGTTTATATAGTGGTTTATATATCTATATCAGTTTTAAAATATATATATTATGTATATGTATATATGTTGATTCTTATATATGTGTTAATTTAAAAACGATGGATTTTGGAATACATATATATATATTTAATATGATATATGTTTGAATTCAGGGTATGACTTTTGTGTATATAGTTTTATATAGTCATATACAAGTTCACTTATATCATGAATCATCATCAACCTTGTTCTGATTTATTTCATAAATTCCTGTTATCAGCTTCGATCGTCGAATTCGTGCCGATTTTTTTGCTTGGATTCGTAATTCAAATTGAGCGTCTGTATCAGTGTGCATATCCGTGTCATCTTCATGTTCATCTCTAACCTCGAAAGGTGAGCAATCACTCACGATTAATATTCTTTTATTTATTAAATTCGATTTCAAATTGAATGACAAATTGAAATACCCGTTATTAGTTATTTACACTGTTATTTATGTTATTACCCGTATCAGTTCACCTGTGACATCTGACACCATTATCTGTTAATTATTTATGCGATGATAATACAGTTTGTCTGTTAATTGTTTGATTGTTTGATGTTTACATTGGACGTTAAATTGTTAATGTATGAAGTGATAAATAATTTAAAATTGAATTTGATATAGGATAGTTAATAATTTAAATTGGTGAATGTGTTGAATTTGATTAGAAATTGGTTTAATACGATCCCTTTAAATGTTAAATTAATTGACACGTAGAAATTGGTTAAGTACACCTTGAACCATTGAATGTCTATTGTATAAATTGATATAGTATGAAATCGAATAATAAATGTCAAGTGTAGAACTGCATAAAATAATTGTGTAATAATCTTTAATCTACATGAAATGATAGTGTAGATTCTAGAAAAAATTATATTAATTTGCACAAACAACAATGTGAATTAGAACGATTATTCAGGATTATTTGAATTAATTATTGGATTGTTATTGATGGTTACTATTGCTTGTTTATTTACTTTGACACCATCCCAGTTATCACACTGCAAGTTCCTTTTGCTATGATTTGATTTTTGGATTGAAATGGAATCGGGTTGAAATGATAAATACCTAAATGAACTTGACCTAGGATAGAGAATTAAATAAAAACCCGATGGGTCAATAATTTTATTTAAAATTAAAAATAAAGATTTTATTTGAATAAAATAATAAGGGATTTAAATGAAGTTGGAATTTGAATTCTAGTGAAATTTAAATGTTAATATTTAATAATCGGAAACAAAATATTAACATAGTAGTTAATGGAAGAACGTTGTTTAACTTAAGAATGATTGAATTAAGTTTTGAAATTATTTAATAATTAAGTTTGAAATTATTTAATTAAGTTTGAAATTATTTAATTAAGTTTTAAAATTATTTAATAATTAAATAAAAATTGAATTACTTGAGAATTAAATAAAAATTTGAATTCTTTGATAAGAGAAATTGAACTTTTGAATAAGTGAATTTGAACTTCGTTAATAAATGAAATTGGGTTTCTTTATTTATTAAGTTTTGGAAAATTATTTAAGTAAGTTAATAAGTGAAATTTGAACTTCTTGAATATGTGAAATTTAGTTTCTTTATTAATTGAGTTTTGAAATTTGTAACTAAATAAATGAATGAAATTGAATTTCTTTAACAAGAAATAAAAATGCGTTTTATTGAAACAAATGTAAGGCTCGTAAATTAAAGAAATTGATTTGACGAATTTAACTTAATTAAAATTGCAAGATTTGATATAATGAAGTTGAACGTAAGTAATTGATTTAATGAATCGGAAATTAAATGGAAATTGTTTGAATGATAAAGTAATTTAATGAATATTGAATGAAATCGATCAATGAATTTAAATTGATTTGAATGTTAAATTTAAATTGATTTAAATGATTTCGGAAAGAAACTTATATATGAACTTAAATCAATATTTGAATAGTTTTAGATTAAAATTTAAATTGAATTATAAGATTTTGAAATGGTAATTTGGAAGTTTTGAAACGTAAATTGTGGAAATTGATTTATGAAGACTAATGGAATGTTGGTTTATAAATTCTAATTGGAATTGAAATTGATTTTGTTTTTGGAATTTATTAAACGACCAATCGGTGTAATAATTATGAAAGTTATTAAGGAAACCGGAATCGGTTATAGACATACTCTCTGTCTAAACCGAAAACCACTTTAATAACTATACGCGGAGTGTAATCCAGAATGAAGTGGTTGGAATGATGTACGTGGTGAATGAAGAAAGAGAACGATAATGGATAGCCTTGACACTTGTGTCAAATTGGAAATGACTACAACAGGAGCCGTGCCGGGCCAAATGGGGTTAGCCACCTCGAGCAAACACACTTCTTCGTAAACTACTCACTACTTGTTATTGATTGGTGTACCCTCGTAATTTTGGGAGTGTTGTTTCGCGGTGTTGCAATCGTTGCGGCGATGCGTTTTCTCCAGTCTGGATCAGGAAAATGGTAGTTTCACTACCTTGGGTATTGCCTCATGTGCCTTATCATACTTGTATCCCTATATACGCGAGCACTATGAATTTGTTTTGTGTTACACCTATGGAGTACTCCTTGATATCCCACTAGTTTACGGTGGAGTTTACAGTGCTGTATAGACTATGACACTTACATAAAATGTGTTAAGGGGGATAATGGTAAACGCCTTAACACTATTTTGATATTTTATATTACTGATAGGCATTATCTATTTAGCGTATATTACTACATAGTAGATAGTTTAAGGGATCCTTAGAGGATGGTTATTCCAACATCCTTTGAGTTACTTATATTTCAATTGTTATTTCACTTGAGTTGGATTTATTGATATAAGAATGTTAATCCTGACTCGAGTGTTTTGTGTTTTGCTTTATGCTTGGGTCAGACCGAGTGGTCCAGCTTTTGAGACTCACCTTTGGAGCTGGAGATTCGCCTGGAGATCCAGCTATCTATCCAGCTTTTAGATATTCAGTTGATTCCAGTGATGTTTTCTGATTCTTGTATTTGACCATTGTATTCGAGACTTCTGCTGTAACTTATTTAACTCTGTTATATATATATATATATATATATATATATATATATATATTAGCTTCATGAACTACTACCTTTTGCTTCCGCTGCATGTTATTACTCTGTGTCTGTGATTATTTATCTACTGTATATCTCAGTTTTGCCAAATTTAAATTAACAATTCGGTATTTGGAATTATCCAAGTCCGACATGTGCGGATGCGAATAGTCCAAATATAAGCCCAGAATCGAATGTTTTGATTTCATGTTTTGGTTGTGGGAACAGACTCGCACTGTAAAATAACGATTTTTGATAATAAATTCATGATTTTTTAAGTTTGTAAACACGAAGATATCTCGAGTTGATCATTTTTGGGTTTTCTGGTGATTCTCGACGATCAGAGCAAAATGGATGATCAAGATTGCTAGTGAAGGTAGCTGGGAGGCAGACGAGCTCGGGAAAAATGATCAGATGATTTTTCGATAATCGAGGCGGCGGTACGACATCATTTTGGAGTTAAACCTAATTTTTGGTCGATCTTATTCTCGAAGCTATTCCATCGTCAATGGCGAATCGGACTTGACAGTGGCAAGTGGAATCGAAGCGTGGGTCTTCGACGAAGGGATGAACATGATGATGAGGTTTCAGATGGTCAGGATTGACGAGGCGAGTCGATGTTGTTGATCAGAGTTTGGGTTCAGGGTTGTGTTGAGTAGCTCGATCTCGAGTTCGTCGTCGATTCAAGGTTCTGGGTGGTCTAAGGGTTCGAGTAGATGGTTGTCGACGTGTTGAAGGCGACGAGGTCGATCGAAGTTGGTCGGAACTCCTGTGCACGTGCACGAGATAGTTTGGTATCTGGGTTGTTGTGGTAATCGAGGATGACGAGGTTTTTCTCGAGGAAGATAGGCTCTGGCTCGAAGTCGAATACAAGTTATCGTGAGGAAAGGTTTTCTCAGAGTTGAGCTCGGGAAAATGTTGGGTCAAGCTCGGGGTTTGTTATTATAACACGTTTTGAACTAAACGAAATAACAAGTTTTAAAAATTTAAACTAAATCAAGTTTAAACAATTTCCTAACTAATTCTTTTAAAATAATAATTGTTTTATTTAATTTTGAAATTAGTTAAAGGTTTTAAAATAAATTATTTTAAATTAATTAAGTTAAAGTGTTTTAAATATATAATCTTTATTTTTAAAGTTTGTTTTAAATAAACTTAATCATGTAGTTAAGGTGTTAATTAAGAAGATAAAATGTTTAAAGGTTGATTAACTTATAAGTCTAAATTTATTTATTTGTTAATGTTAATTAATTCCAAGGTTTATTAAATAAAGATTTTTAATGTTAATTAAAGTAATTAATTAAGATAAATGGTTATCTTTTAATTAATTTAAGTCTTAAGTAATTAAAGGTTAATTAATATAAGTAATTAAAGGATAATTACTTAAAGAAAATATACTTAATATAAGTAATTAATTAATGATTAAGGTTAATTAAATAATGATCAAAGGTTAATTAATTTATAATTAAGTTTAATTAATTTATGATTAAAGTATAATTAATTAATAATTAAAGGATTTATTAATTAATAATTAAGGAGTAATTAATTAATAATTAAAAAATAATTAATCAGTAATTAAAGGATAATTAATGGAATTTTATTTTAATATGGATAATTAAGGATTATTAATTAATGTAATTGATTATATTTAATTAATTAATGTATTTAATTAAAGGTTAATTAATGTAAGTAATAAAAGGATAGTTAATTACTTAATGTAAGTAATTATGGATAATTAATTTAGATGGATAATTAAAGGATGATTAATTAATGGTTTGTAATTAATTAATGTTAAGTAAGAAGGATTTAATAGTAATTAAAATAATTAATTTAATTTATTTGGAGATTAATTAAATTAATTAGAAATGGTATAATTAATTAATCTCGCTTATGGATGACTAAGATATATTGAATGACTTAGATTATTTGATATCTCTGATATGTGATTTATGATGCTCTGTTATATGAGATGCTTTGGTTAAACTGTGATATTGTGGGTAATCTATCTAAGATCAATTGTTGTGTGAATATGATATCCTGAATATAAATTGTATTGTTTAAACGTAAACAATTTGGCTTAAAGAATAACATTGGATTTGAAGAGACCGGGGTCGGCTCTCAGCAATATCCGAAACCACTTCGATTAATAATCCACTATAATTCTTTATAGATTTGATTTTAGAATCTAATAGGCTAGAATGGAATAAATTAAGCAACATGGCCATTTAAGTCGAATAACAAGTTCTCAGGTATTGTTTGAAATAAATGGTTGACAATATAAGTTAAGAACTCGTAGAAAGGTTACGAGTTACCCTGGTTTTCAAACAAGTTCTATAACCTAGTATTTCAAATTATTTGAGTTTACTCACGCTGGTTTCCAGCCTGACCAGGATGTTACTTTATTGTAATGCTCGGGTCAGACCGAGTATTGCAAATTTTCAGGTTAGGATGTTCTGGAGCTCAGGAGGCAAGCTTGATGGCAAGGACGTACGGAGTATATTCTGCTGTGTATTTGAGCTTGTTTTGATAGTAGTCTGGGACAAGTTGATATAACTGTCTAGTCTATTTGTGAATGATTGTACTCTAATATATTGAATGTAATTGACAATTATAGCTTTTCAATGTAAAATGCTATTATTTGATATTACATTTTAATCCGCTGCGAATGCGAGATTCTGTGCTGATATTTTCTATTTCTTCTTCTACCTCTTTTCTTCTTTTCCTTATCAATTGAGAATTTCTGGTGTCCGAACGCATCCTTTAACGACCCGGAATTTTCGACCTTGAAAATTCGACACTAATACGTTCCTTGGTATAATTTTATTGTTACTCGAGCTACTTTATTTTTCTATGGATTAAAATATATAGTATTATTCAAAAAAGTGTTTAAAATTCTTAAGTGAATTTCAAAAATAAAAGTTTGAATTGGATGGTTATGTATGCCTCTGGGGTGTGATAGGATATTATATAATTTTGGGAGTTTAAGTTGGATTTATGAAATGTTTTCACAAAATTCAAAATGGAATTGTTATTAGGAATAAACAATTGAATAAGTATGTAGAATGGATGTAGATCATTTCTCTCTCCATATAGTTTGATCTAATATTCGAGTACAAGGCTTTGAGGTGTTTCACACCATTCCAAATTAAGATCTATTGCTCAATTTTTGACGTCGAGCACTTGATGAGGGTTCTTGACATGGAACCGAAGTTTTCTATCATAATCTATGACTGTGTAAGGAGAATAGAGGTTCCTAATCAAGGAGCCTGATCAGGATATGCACTAGTAGATCAGGTGAACGATACTACATTGGAAGTGGAGTCATGTATTCGAGTAGTGATCGAATCAGATTCTGTATATTAATGATCTATGATCACTAGGTGGGCTTATGAATAGTATCGAGTGTTCTTATGCTGAAATTTTGGGGATAGAATCCTTTTTAAGAGTGGGAGAGTATGACAACCTGTATTTTCGGTCTTTAAATTTGAATATTTAATTTATTTGAATATTTAGATTTGAAATTAAATTGTGATAAATTATCTTTTTCAATCTTGATTTCCTATAATGTATTTTTAATTTATAGAATTTTTCCATAGTTTTTAACTAAGAAAAGAATCAAATTTTCATCTGACGATTTTTACGTCAAACGTCGGCATTTTTGGAACTTTACAGAATAAATTAACATGCCTATTTTTATTATTGTCTTGGGATCGTGTCAAGTTATTGTGCATGATCGCATTTTATTTTTGTCGTTCGTGGTCCATACGTGAATGGGATATTGTGTAGTGACGTACCCTAAACTTTTAAAATACAAATTAAATCAAGTCAAATACAATCGCTTTTCCTTACTGTCTTGCCTGTCTTTGCTAAACAATTTGGCAGCTTTGCATTAAATGCTTGTCCTTGTTGTTAGACTTGAAGTAATTTGTATTCGTTTTATATTCATGTAAACATTCATTTAAATGCAATAAGGATGCAAGCATGTGCACTGCTCATTTTCATTGTCTATATAGGTCCATGAATAACCAAGCAAGCATTTATTGTCTATCCTTGTGCTTTGTTATGAACTAAATATCACATGCTTCCTTAGCTATTATTAATATATATACACACATATATATACATAAATACATACATACATACATACATACATACATACATACATACATACATACATACATACATACATACATACATCCTAGCATGCATAGGAAAAAAGAAAACCAGCAACCCATTTTAATTTTCTTTCTGCCAACATATTTCCATTTCTTCTTCTTTGCATGCAAGGCACAAACATTTCCATTTTTTATCCAATTATCTCATAACTTCCTATACAATAAATCCATCCACTATACATGGTGAGATGTGGGAAGTGGAAGTTCGACCCTTGGAGCATGCATGACTTAGAATTAACGAGTAGAGTTAGTTGCAGTGGAGGAGAACCAAGGTGGAGGAGCTTGTATTTATGGTTCAGGCAGTAAATGCCATGGGCGTGTTTCACAAGCAGTCGAAGGCATGTCGGTAGCTGGTCGTGGCAGAGGTAGTGGTGGTGTGTGTAGGGCAGTGGAGGCATGCTTGAAATTATAAGGGAAGACTAGATGGTTGGGTAAGGTTCGGAAAACATGGTTATGTGCAAGAAAAGGAAGAAGGATGGGAGCTACTGTTCATTTAAAATGAACTTCCTCTTTGGTCAAAATAAATGTGTTCGTTTTCATGCGTGAAGGGGGAGTTTGTTTGCTGGCGTAAAGTTCGTGTAGGGCATTGGCGATGTGGGTCGTGGGCCTGAATAGCTTTGGGTGAGAAATAAATTTATTTAAATTGTTTTAGTATGTATTTATATTATATATGTATAGTTAACTTCAAAATGCTATATCAGGTTCGTATGAAATCCGTTTGACTCATGGATTTTTGCATTCGGCTTGTGTTGACGAGTACAACGCCGTAGTGCAATTTATTGGTAGGTTTGGGATGTTTAAAAATTATGACATATTTAAATGGACCAAGCTTAAATTACATTATTTAATTAATAATGTCACTTAAATTTATATACCTTAATTATGGATGTTTATTTGGCCAAATAAATTACTATTGTAAACTGGATAAAACATTGTAATTGGAAATCTATTAGCGAAATAAAACACTATTTGCTAATTAAATAAATTTTCCATTTAATTGGCAGAATATATCCCCATTCTGCTATTTTATAGCTTTAGACATCTGATTATATATCGATAAATTGATATGCTACTTTTGATAAGTGATATGTTAACCAAGGTTAAGTATTGAATTTATATAGTCCTGGATTATGTAAATATCTGTGGTTAACTTGAAAAGTTAAACTGAATAATATGATAGCTTATTTAAGTACCATGGTGATCGTTAAACCTCTTTCGAATTTGAAAAGTTAATTATTCATTTGAGAGTTATTTTACGGATAATTTTATATAAGGTTTAAGTATAACTATTATTTAGTAATAAGATTTAAAAAGTGGAAATTAGCCACAAGGGCCTCTTTAGCAAGTGCAATTAGTTTCTAGGACACACGGCTGAAATAATTACTTTTAAGGACAGAATGCAAAATAATCAATTTCTAAGGCCTAAAAATCTATGAAATTATGTCCTTGAAAGTAATTGACTACTGACTTTGTCCTTAAAAGTAATTATTCTGCTGACTTTGGCCTTGAAATTAATTTCTATGGATGTGTGTCCTAGAAGCTAATTGGACTGCAAAGTCTGTCCTTCTAGTGAAATGCCACATTTAAAAAGATAATAACTTATTAGTAATAATATTTTAAAGATAATTTAAAATTATTTTAGTAATGATTTAAAGTTAATTATTTTATTAATATGATTCTTGAAGGCCATTTCTTAAATGTATTTAAGAATGTTTAACTATTATTTTAAAGTTATTTAGACATGGTTTAAAAATATTTTAATTATTTATTTAAATGATTGCCTATAATTTAGTTTTTAATCGAAGTTATTTACTTATATTGATTTAAGTTATTTAATTACATTTATAGGTCAATTAATTATCATATTAATATTAGTTTAAAGTTAATTAATTATTGTTTTAATAAAGTTTTAAAGTTAATTAATTAATATTATTTGAAGTTAACTTATTAATACAAAATAGCATTAAAAATTAATTTAATATATTATTAATGAGATTTTAAAAATAGTATGTTAAAGGAGGTCTAATTTGAATGGAATTTAAGGATTTTAAATAATAACTTGTCGCTTTATGTCATTTTAAATAATTTATAGCTTATCAAGGGAACCTCACGAACTTAAAAAGTTTGTTCAATAAATTTGTTTAAATATGGGATGTATTTTGTAAATAGTTCTGGCTATATATAGAAAGGATTATAAATGAGTTTTAAAGGCTTGAAAAGGAGATGTTTTATAAATGGAGTTTCAAGATATATAAAGAATGTTTATAAATAGATAGAGATTTATAAAGAAGCTTTGTAAATATTTAAAAGATAAAAAAATTTGGAAAGAGATGGTAGATATTCTTGGCGTAATTCGAGGAGCAAGGATTGTCTAAGTTTGATATGGAATCGTTAGGATAACAACGTAACCATTGTGTAAGCAACGATCCATGGTCGATATTGAATGGTACTTTTCATATCTATTTTAAAGATTTTTTAAGTTTTTGAGTTTTGGAAGTTAAATGGTTTGTGAATATACTTATACCATTGAGATAAGTATATAGTTATACTTTTTTAAGTATCGGAACTACCGTATTTTGTGAATATGCTTATCCTATTGAAATAAGTATATGGAAATGGTTTCCAAAATATTTAAAAGGTGATTTTAAAAATAATGGAAATTTAATTAAAATGGTTCTTAGTGACTTTCTGTTGGAAATATAATCTTTGTTTGGAATGTTTGTTTATTTGATAGTTAAATAACAAACTATCAAATCTTGGCCTAAATGTGTAATCCTTCTTAATTTTGGTGCTAGGGAGTCGATTCGCTACTTAACACTGAAGGGTTTTAACTCTAGAGTATTTAGGGGAAACAAGGGAATTATAAGATATAGTTACCATATACTGTACTTATAAACTCGTTTCGTTCTTCTAGGATAAATGATAAGGAGATTCGTCCACTTAAACTGGTTATGTGGTGATCCTCACTCCTACGTATTATCTGATTATTTCTTAAAGAATCAGCATTGAGCATTCTGGAAATCGACGTTTGGTTTGTGGAGCACCCAAGAAGCGGAAGAGTGTACTCCTAAAAGATGACTCGAACCCATAACCACTCCAAAAAAATATACGGTCCTATGGAGGAGATTCGTGATATATTAAGATGTTGGGATCCATGTGTGTTTCCGAGACCCGTTGGGGTATGGGAATCCATGTGAGATTCCAAGGTCTATTTGAGACATGGGAATCAATGTTTGATTTCGAGACCCGTTGGGATATTGGAACCATATGGGATTTCATGATCTGTTTTGATGGCGGTGCGTGAAATGGAATGATGGATGTAGCCTCGTCGACAGAATGGCTAAAACCAGAGATAGTAGGCATGGCTAGTAGGGTTGGCAAACCCATAGGGTGTAGTTGGCTCCCTCTAGATGTCACTTACAGTTGTTATGCATGCATGGGGCGATGCCCTCGGTCTTAGTGAGACCAGCTTTGTTTTTCCTATGGTACATCACTAGGGATGCATGCTGCTTCGGAAGGATATCTCTGATCCTTGTGCAGGGCCGTTTCTTGAAGTTTTGAGGGCACCTCCATGGAAATCCTGCACTAATAGTGAACGTGCCTTATTGGTTCTTGATTATATACCTAATATTGTTGTGATGTACACTCATGAACATCATAGCTACTTGATTATTATTATTTTCACCCTTAGAAATTATTATAATATCACAAGATTTTTTAATATAAAGATTTTGGTTATCATAGGGTAAAAACTCGTCTGCGTTTATGTGCGATTTGGTCTTTCGAAATACCCTTGATTTTAAAGGATTTTAGAAGTTATAACAAATAAAATTCCTTGTGATTTGAGTTTATCACGCTGCTTTTACCAAGCTGACTCGGGCATTGCCTTTTTATAATGCTTGGATCAGACCGGGAATATTTCGAAGTTTAGTTGAATGTTTTGGATCTTCAAGGGACGAGCTGGAGGCCTAGAGATATATTCACGTATATGGTTATTTTTCTATTGCATTCATTTTTGTGTCATCAGCAATTGTGTTAATCGGTTGTTTTAATTATACGGGCCGAAATAGGTTAGTATAATCCGATTGATGATTGTATATGCAAGTATTTTGTATAAAGATTTGTTATATATATTATAGATCATCCATTCCTTTGTGTGATTCTGTGTTGTTCTTTTCTTCTTGTCTTCTTTCTTCTTTCTTTTTTCCTAACTATCCGCCTTTCTGTTCTATTTGGGTTTATTGTCAGCTTAAATTGTATGGAAAAGTGGATAGTTGCATCTGTGATGACCCACCTTTCTAACCCCTAAGAACATCACTTAATACATCCTTGGTATTCATGTGTGGTTGCCTAAGCATCCGAAAGATAAGTTGTCTTAAGGTAAAATAATGAACAAAACAAGACAGGATAGATAAATCTCACATTGCGATGGTTATATATAATGTAAAATGATGTAGTACAAAAGGCTTCACCTTATAAAGGAGTTGTCTAAGTTATAAAAAAATACTGCATCTAATAGAATTGCAGCTATACATTCTGGCTTTACATTTTTAAGATAAAAAATACACCTACATAATCTTACAGTAGAAATAAATTATAGGATAACTAAGGAGCTACATGCTCGACTACCGTCTTTAGAGAGCTCTAAAGAAAACTTGCTATTCTCGGACTACCAAAATATAATTGAGTACCGGAGAGTTTAGGAAAAATAAACAACTCGGGTCAGACAAAATATCTGGTATGAGTAAAACTCTGAAACAAATGGAAGTTTATTTGATAATAATATGGAGGACCACCCCGCTAATGCGGAATGGGTGTTCTCCCACATAAACGACAACCAAACATAAAAAAATGGAAATGAATAGTTGGGAACAAATCCAAACATAGATAATGGGTACAATTAGTATAACATTCAGACTCAAAAGAATGGAAATAGTCCGAATAAAATCCAAACTGGACATAATGGATAAAACAAGACAAAAGTCCAAACATGCTATAATGGACTAAACAAGATAAATGTCCACACTTGATAGAATGGACAAAACTAATAATTGAATACAGCAAAGAGTGGTTGACTCCTTCCATTGTAATTAAAGAAATAGATTCAAAGGTTAGAATCAAATAAGGAAAGGAAAATTTCCAACAAATGACCAAGAGAGTGCTCCCCCTTACCAAAAGTATACCTCTAGAAATATACTTGAGAACTTCGATGGCTCTTGGACACGTCCAAGATGGACCCTACTTGTAACAACCCGGTATTTCGTACTGATTAATGTTCGTCTTTGGACGATAACTTTTCTTAACTAATTGCCTATTGAAAATTTTAAAATTTGAATTAAAATTCTTTTATAAATTGTTAAGGAAATTGATGGGCTTTGAAAATTTGATAGTGGCCCATTTTTCTTTGTGATGCCGTGACCATTAACATAGGCATGTGGCCGTCTCCTTTTTGTTTCAATTCGACCGACCCCCTTTTCTATTTTCGTTTGCAAAACCTAAAACCACCGAAAAATAAAAAAAATGGAGGCGCTCTCGTTCGTTCCCTCTTCGTCCAACTTAGGGATTCGATTTCGATTTCGCTCATCTCTGTGATGCTCGGCCGCTTCTATTAGGTCGAGTTCGTCACCGCTTCAAAGCAAGGTGAGTAATTTATATTGCTCACATCTATTCAAATTTTTGTTCGAACTTGGTTGCTTTTACTGTTCTCGTGGTCTTCGGCTTTGATTTGATTGTTGTTCGTTTTCGTGGCCATCATGTTCGATTTTTGGTTTGACTATCTTGAGTTGTTCATGACCACCACGATTTCGGTTCCGGTTGAATTTGGTCACTTGAATTGAGTATGTTGATTTATGTAAATATTTTGGTACAGCTATGACTTTTAATCCTCTGATGCCATGGCTTTGATTCTGTTAGTATTAATTTCGGGCTTGCTGTGTTTTCATCTGTACATATACGTATGTCTTTCCATTATCAAGTATGTATGCTTGTACCTTGATATCTGTTGCTGACTTCAAGTATATATGCCTGGACCTTGATATGGATACTTACTATCACTTGTTGATGTTATTTTATTGCTTCACCATGCTTCTGTATTTTCATTTAGCATTGATTCTTGTTATCATGCATAGTACACACTTCGGCCTTTATGTACACTTGATGTACTTGTTACTGCATTTGGATAAGGCTTGGTCGACACTTATTCTTGGTCTTTGGTGCTTCCCTGTTGATTGCCATTCTGAACTGCTTCACTATTACACGTTCCATTTTGTAGTGGTTGTTTCATTGCATCGGGTTCGGTCATTTCACCGTGACCTGGGTTGTAGTCCATCTGTCCCTATTGTATTTGCATTGGCATTTAGTTGAAGCTCATTCGTACGAGCTTGCTCTGGTCACTGTCCCCATGTGGGTTCAAGTCTGCATTTTTGAGCATGTTGGCACTGGGTTGCCTATTGTTTCGACCTCTGTCTTGGGTATGTGCATTCATACATGTGCATACGTGCACTCTCTGTAGCCTTTATTTGATTGTTGCACTTAGTATCACTTGTGGTACGTCTCTTTGCAGTCATGTGTGTTTATCCCAATCGTGTTTTCAACCTGACTAGTTTTTGCAGTTGCCATCCCTGTCCACTCTAATTCATTGTTGCAGTCATGTGTATATTACTCTAATTGGTTGGGCACTGAGTTGTTTGGTCGACTCTTGCATTCCTTTTTTTTTGGCCTGGACCACTGCCGAGTTCATTTGCTGTGGGACTTCATGCACCTATGTACTCCACTGTCCCTGTTTTAATGATATTGTAACTTGGGTTTGGTACCATTTGCTTGATGCTTTCATGCTATATATATGTATGTTGCTTCATTTGCTTAGTGCATTGCTCACTTTTTTGATCTTTGCATTTGTGAAACGGTTTGGTCAAAATTGTCGTTTCATATCTGGTTCATGTGTACTTAGTTGGGCTTCTTTCTGATCAGTCTGCATTCATTATTGTTGTAGATGTATTCATAAGTGTTGACCATCTTCTTTGTTTTGTGTTGTTACACTACCTCCATTCAAAAGTATTGTTGCATGGAGCTCTGTTGTATATTTGATTATTTGACCTTGTACACTCATGTTGCCCCTGAGTTGAACCGTAATTTATTTGGGTTTGACCTTGTGCCCGGTTGTGTACATTATCACTATAGTGGCAAGGCAGTGCACTCAAGCGTGAACTACAGCCACATGGTGTTGGTTTTATTGTTATTTCTTTTGTTTTTTATTTATGGAACTATTTCGTATTCCATATGTTGTAGTGGCGTGGAAGTACACGCTTGCGTATACTGCAGCCCTACTCGAGTTGACGTCTTAATTGATGTTTCCAATTGTTTGAATTGGTTCGCGTTGTATTTACCGTTATCCGATTTCTTTACTTGATAATCGGATAGGTAAATTTATTTTGACTGTCGTCTAATTTCTATTTAATTATTATTGCTTCTGTGCACTAATAACTGAGTTTGGATTAGACTGACCCGAGTATTATTTTCTTTTGAATTTAATACTCGGGTCAGACCGAGTATTTTCAGGTTGTAGATACTCTGCTTTGGGATGCTGCTTGAGCTATGAAGACTTTTCATATCTTTTGGAGTTGTCGAATCAAATTATAGGTTGATATGTATTCATGTATATGAGTCGATAATGTACTTGTATATATAACTTCCTGAGTCGACTGTTGTAGTTGTATCACATGTACCGTGTCTTATGTATTGTAACTGACATCAGTTATTATATATATATGAGACTTTCTGTTTCATCTGTGTTCCGCATTTATATTATCTATGTTAATATTTTATATTTTTGTCCTAAACTATTATAGCCACTGTGTAGTAGCTTTGAGTTTGCATCGGCATGTCGGATTCCCTCCTGAAATGAAATGCACGTTTTTACTATCTGACATATCGATGCTCGCACAAGGTAATTACACGGATGGTCGCTCCTCAACAGCCTTATTTTCCATGCTAGTTGACAGCACTACACCGTAATGTTCTTCGCTAGCGTGGGTATAGAGGTGGGGTGTCACAGCTTGGTATCAGAGCCTGGGGTTTAGGACGAATATAAAACATAACTTAGATGGAACATGTGTTACAACTATTTGTCGATGTTTTATCTCACATCTTTATCTAAGATCATCTTGATTGTTAGGAATGAATTCCTAACGCTTATTCATGAGCATTGCTGCTATTCTCTGTCGCACTTGCTCATTTGAGTTTGCACTGCTAAGTGTCATTGTGTATATGCTCTACCAAGTTGCATATTGCTGCAACTCGTACCTACTTCGATTTGAGCTCACATTGTTTATTCGAACTGCTGTATATATGCATTCTTATCTCTGATTCATGTACTTAATGCAGTCTCCATGCAATTGGGTTTTGGGTATCAATCTTTGAGACAAATTGCATTTCAATTGTCGACTCTGTCTGTTTATCCATGGTTTGTTGGCTTTCATGTGCCTCTCTCTGATAGTTTTAAAATTTCTTTGGTATAAAAGAAATTGTCTTCGACTTTGCCTTGTCGATATCGACATTGACTTGACTTTTACTTTTGTTAAAGTCATTCATGCATTTATGCTCGTTTTGCTTTGTCTTTCCAACTGTTGATCGATTCTTGTTAATTCCCCGATTTGTTGCTGTCAATTATTAGCAACTTTGATAACATTTTCTTTGGGATTTTCGTGAACATACCTTTTGATGGGTACAATATCGACAATTGGAATTGATATTTCAATTACTTGAATTGTTTTATGTGTTCAATTCAATATTCTGAAATTGATGTTTTTATTTGGTTTCCAAATTATAATCGATTTCATTCGATTCTATTCACGTCTTGGTATGTGAATTTTTGTGATTGATTGTCTCTACAATCATTTTTCTGATTTGTCACTTTAAAAATATAAAGGTTTTAATACTAGTAGCAAATATTAAAACTCTTGAAATAATTTAATTATAAAGCTCGTTTTCTTAAACCGTTTTCCAATCTACTAGTATCTACAAATCTTTATTTCACACGTACGAGAAATATAATTAAACGGCTTAGTAAAACAAGTGGTATGAAACACTTGCGTTTACTTCGTCGGTTAATTTTTGGACTTGTTCGATTGAACCTCTAGTGACAATTTTATTAGTGAAGATTTACAGTCTGTTCGTAAATACTCAAGTTAAGCAAATGGTTATGGGACATGAAGCTAAACTTTTATATTCACTAGCTTAGTGTAGTCGACACTTCTCGTTGATCTTGACGATCATTTATATGATTTAGACTAGCATTTGTGCGATGTCTCTTTCTTTGTGAGGTTAGGCTAGACACCTTTTGTGTGATTCCATTCACACATAACTTATTGCTTTTTGGTTAGTCTATACCTCATCTGTGTGATTCCACTCACACATGCTTTTTGTTTGCGAGTGTTAGGTCGTTAGACCTTAACACACATAGTTAGGTCATGTGACCATTTATTCGATAGGTCGCTTGGCCTATTTGCCTTAACTCGATAGGTCGTAGGTCGTTCGACCTTTGTAACTTTTAGCCGTTTCATTCTATGTTTACTTGGCCACGTTTGGTCGTTGGGGAACTTTCACTTTGATGCTTTTAAGCTGATTTTCCTTGAGTTTATTTCACATCTCCGTATGTGATCTTTGTGACTGATTGTTTTCATCATCGATTCTGTGATTTGTCACTTTAAAATATAAAGGTTTCAATACTAGTAGTAAATATCAAAACTCTTTCAATAAAATGATTTCAACCCTACTTTTAATAACAAAACTCTTTTCTTATACGGTTTTCTAATCTATTAGTATATACAAACCTTTACTTCATTCGGATGAGAAATCTAATTAAACAACTTGGTAAAACAAGTGGTATGAAACGCTTGCGTTTGCTTCGTCGGTTAATTCTTGGACTTGTTCGATTGAACCTCTTGTGACAATTTTATTAGTGAAGATTTACAGTTTGTTCGTAAATATTTAAGTTAAGCAAGTGGTTATGGGACATGAAGCTAAACTTTTATATTTACTAGCTTAGTGTAATTGACACTCCTCGTTGATCATGACGATCATTCTTTTGATTTAGACTAGCAATTGTGCTATGTCTTTTTATTTGCGAGGTTAGACTAGACACCACTTGTGTGATTCCACTCATGCATACCTTTATGCTTTTTGGTTAGTCTTGACCTCAATCTGTGTGATTCCATTCACACATGCTTAGTTTAATTGACACTCCTCGTTGATCATGATGATCATTCTGATGGTCAGACTAGACACCACTTGTGTGATTCCATTCACACATACCTTTCTGCTTTTTGGTTAGTCTTGACCTCAATCTGTGTGATTCCATTCACACATGTGGGGTAGCTCCCCTTGGTCTTCGGACCGTCATGTGATAGGCCTCTTTCCCTTTTTCTGTGATTTCTAGATTTCTTATGTTGATTTCTGGAAATTTTATGCTTCACCTATTTTTGTGCATTGGTGAATTCATATGTTATTGATTTGTCATGAGTACAAATTTGGGGTATGATACCTCTTTGGATCTTTGAGAAGATTCTTGTGATATTGATTATCTCTTATCGGTTGATCTCCTATTGATCATTATTTGCATACTTATAGTCGTATGTCAGTATGGATATTTCATATTTATGCCATACCTCTTATCAGTTGATCTCCTGTTGATCATTATTTACATACTTATAGTAGTATGTCATTATGGATATTTTATGTTATGCCATATCTTTTATTCTATTTCATACTCCCGTTTGAGTTTTCATACTCCCATTTGAGTTTTCATACTCTCATTTTGTAATTTCTGATTATCGTTTTTGATAATCAGATATTTCTTGTTTCTGATTTATCGCTTGTGATAATCAGATATTTGAGGTTTAATTATCGTTTGAGATAATTAAATATTTTTTTGATTTGATTATCGTTTGAGATAATTAAATATTTGTGATTTGAAATTTTGGATTATTGTTTTTGATAATCTTGTTGATTTGAAATTTGATTATCATTTGTGATAATTGAATATTACTGATAATTGCATTTATTCAGTTTATTTCATCCATTTTTAGAAGATGATTTTGTGCTTGTATTGCCCATTGAGTGCTTTAAGAATTCTGGTCGATGCGCTTGATCAACGTTATCGATAGGAATCTCCTAGACGCTTTGATGAGACAATCAGACACAGTAAATTGAGTTTTAAAATGTAATTTTTTCCGAAAAGATAATTACATAAAGTAAATTGTAAATTTCGTAAGTTTTAGCTTTTCGGGAAAGAATATTGTTTAAAACAACTCTTTTCCGATACTTCTGTTCTTGTGATTCCCGAGGGAACCAAGACTTTATCGTTAGTACCAATGCTAATCGTATTGGTTTGCATGCCATTCTCTTTCATAAGAGAACGTGCTGTCTCTTGTGTTTCTAAATCATTGATGCCTATTGAGACTAGATATGACACTCATGGTCTAGTTCTCGTGGCTATTGATTTCGCTCTTTAATATTGGGCATCATTATTTTTGGGTGAGAAATTTGTTCTCTACCCTGATCATGAATCTTGGGAATATTTATTTTCTCATAAGGAACTTAATTTACGCCAACCATGTTGACTCGAGTTCCTTACATCTTATGATCTTGATATTCTTTACCACTCCCGTATGGGAAATCGTGTTGCCGATGCACTTGTCGTAGGCAACAAGTGGTTGTTTCTTTGATGATGTCCAGATGGAATCATCTTTTTACCAAGTTCATCAGACGTTTCGATGTACTTCGTTTAATTGAGCTTCGTCTCATTCCTTTTATGGACTTACGTTTGATATTCTTTTATGTTGATCGGTTCATCGGATGTGCCGTTATTGCACTATATCGATGTCCCGACTTTTTGGTTCATTGGACGTACCGTTTTTGTACTACGTCGGGCTTCCGAATTAATGAAGCTTTGATTCATCTGGCATATGGCTATTGTACTACGCTGTTGTTCCAAATTATTCATGTCTCACCTATGAAAGGTGTTGTGCGTTTCAGTCGGCCGGGAAAGTTAGTGCCTCGATATATTGGGCCATTTCCTATCACTGAACGTATTGGTTTCTTGGCTTATCGCCTCTTATTACCGGCTCAATTTTCTGTTATTCATGACGTGTTTCACGCGTCTTCCTTCTACGGAAATGCCTTAGGGATTCCGATTTTATTCTTGAGCCCGGTATTATTGAAGAAATTGAAGTTTCACCAGATTTGACTTTGAGCAACATTCTATTCACATCAATGTTTCGGGGGTTCAGCACCTTCGAAATAAAGATGTTCTTCTTGTGGAAGTTCAGTGGTTCCCAAATTCTAGGGATTTCTCTTTGGAATCCTGAGAATTCATCGAGCAAACACGTTCAGGCTTACTTTTTCATGCTTTTTATGATGAACTTCCTATTTCGAATTTCTTCATCTTGTGATGATATGCTCTTATTGTTGTCACCTTTCATCCGTTTATTCCTTATGATTTCGAGGGCGCAATTTCTTTAAGGAGGGGAGTCTGTAACAACTCGGTATTTCGTACCGATTAATGTTCGTCTTTGGACGATAACTTTTCTTAACTAATTGCCTATTGAAAATTTTAAAATTTGAATTAAAATTCTTTTATAAATTGTTAAGGAAATTGATGGGCTTTGAAAATTTGATAGTGGCCCATTTTTCTTTGTGATGCCGTGACCATTAACATAGGCATGTGGCCGTCTCCTTTTTGTTTCAATTCGACCGGCCCCCTTTTCTATTTTCATTTGCAAAACCTAAAACCACCGAAAAATAAAAAAAATGGAGGCGCTCTCGTTCGTTCCCTCTTCGTCAAAATTAGGGATTCGATTTCGATTTCGCTCGTCTCTGTGATGCTCGGCCGCTTCTATTAGGTCGAGTTCGTCGCCGCTTCAAAGCAAGGTGAGTAATTTATATTGCTCACATCTAATTCAAATTTTTGTTCGAACTTGGTTGCCTTTACTGTTCTCGTGGTCTTCGGCTTCGATTTGATTGTTGTTCGTTTTCGTGGCCATCATGTTCGATTTTTTATTTGACTATCTTGAGTTGTTCGTGACCGCCACGATTTCGGTTCCGGTTGAATTTGGTCACTTGAATTGAGTATGTTGATTTATGTAAATATTTTGGTACAGCTATGACTTTTAATCCTCTGATGCCATGGCTTTGATTCTGTTAGTATTAATTTCGGGCTTGCTGTGTTTTCATCTGTACATATACATATGAATTTCCATTATCAAGTATGTATGCTTGTACCTTGATATCTGTTGCTGACTTCAAGTATATATGCCTGGACCTTGGTATGGATACTTACTATCACTTGTTGATGTTATTTTATTGCTTCACCATGCTTCTGTATTTTCATTTAGCATTGATTCTTGTTATCATGCATAGTACACACTTCGGCCTTTATGTACACTTGCTGTACTTGTTACTGCATTTGGATAAGGCTTGGTCGACACTTATTCTTGGTCGTTGGTGCTTCCCTGTTGATTGCCATTCTGAACTGCTTCACTATTACATGTTCCATTATGTAGTGGTTGTTTCATTGCATCGGGTTCGGTCATTTCACCGTGACCTGGGTTGCAGTCCCTCTGTCCCTATTGTATTTGCATTGGCATTTAGTTGAAGCTCATTCGTACGAGCTTGCTCTGGTCACTGTCCCCATGTGGGTTCAATTCTGCATTTTTGAGCATGTTGGCACTGGGTTGCCTATTGTTTCGACCTCTGTCTTGGGTATGTGCATTCATACATGTGCATACGTGCACTCTCTGTAGCCTTTATTTGATTGTTGCACTTAGTATCACTTGTGGTACGTCTCTTTGCAGTCATGTGTGTTTATCCCAATCGTGTTTTCAACCTGACTAGTTTTTGCAGTTGCCATCCCTGTCCACTCTAATTCATTGTCGCAGTCATGTGTATATTACTCTGATTGGTTGGGCACTGAGTTGTTTGGTCGACTCTTGCATTCCTTTTTTTTTTGGCCTGGACCACTGTCGAGTTCATTTGCTGTGGGACTTCATGCACCTATGTACTCCACTGTCCCTGTTTTAATGATACTGTAACTTGGGTTTGGTACCATTTGCTTGATGCTTTCATGCTATATATATGTATGTTGCTTCATTTGCTTAGTGCATTGCTCACTTTTCTGATCTTTGCATTTGTGAAACGGTTTTGTCAAAATTGTCGTTTCATATCTGGTTCATGTGTACTTAGTTGGGCTTCTTTCTGATCAGTCTGCATTCATTGTTGTTGTAGATGTATTCATAAGTGTTGACCATCTTCTTTGTTTTGTGTTGTTACACTACCTCCATTCAAAAGTATTGCTGCATGGAGCTCTGTTGTATATTTGATTATTTGACCTTGTACACTCATGTTGCCCTGAGTTGAACCGTAATTTATTTGGGTTTGACCTTGTGCCCGGTTGTGTACATTATCACTGTAGTGGCAAGGCAGTGCACGCAGGCGTGAACTGCAGCCACATGGTGTTGGTTTTATTGTTATTTCTTTTGTTTTTGATTTATGGAACTATTTCGTATTCCATATGCTGTAGTGGCGTGGCAGTACACGCTTGCGTATACTGCAGCCGTACTCGAGTTGACGTCTTAATTGATGTTTCCAATTGTTTGAATTGGTTCGCGTTGTATTTACCGTTATCCGATTTCTTTACTTGAGAATCGGATAGTTAAATTTATTTTGACTGTCGTCTAATTTCTATTTAATTATTATTGCTTCTGTGCACAAATAACTGAGTTTGGACTAGACTGACCCGAGTATTATTTTCTTTTGAATTTAATACTCGGGTCAGACCGAGTATTTTCAGGTTGTAGATACTCTTCTTTGGGATGCTGCTTGAGCTATGAAGACTTTTCATATCTTTTGGAGTTGTCGAGTCATAGTATAGGTTGATATGTATTCATGTATATGAGTCGATAATGTACTTGTATATATAACTTCCTGAGTCGACTGTTGTAGTTGTATCACATGTACCGTGTCTTATGTATTGTAACTGACATCAGTTATTATATATATATATATGAGACTTTCTATTTCATCTGTGTTCCGCATTTATATTATCTGTGTTAATATATTATATTTTTGTCCTAGACTATTATAGCCACTGTGTAGTAGCTTTGAGTTTGCATCGGCATGTCGGATTCCCTCCTGAAATGAAATGCACGTTTTTACTATCTGACATATCGGTGCTCACACAAGGCAATTACACGGATGGTCGCTCCTCAGCAGCCTTATTCTCCGTGCTAGTTGACAGCACTACACCGTAGTGTTCTTGGCTAGCGTGGGTATAGAGGTGGGGCGTCACACTGCTAATGGTTATTGAGAATCTTAGTATTTCACATCTTAATGCGCAAAAACCAATTCCAATCTAGAGTGGATGTGAAAATACCCTAACGGTGTTAGTCCTTGAGATGATTGTTTTAATGACAACAACCATAGGACTTGTTATAAAATATAAATACTAACATTATAGTTTAGATATATACGTATATGCAGGATTTAACCATGTAGGTACCAAGAATGAAGATCATACGGTATAAAGATTCAGGATTTAAGATATCAAGATTGAAGACTCATGAGTACCAAGATATCAAGAGTTCAAGATTTCAAAGTACAAGATAAGTATTGAGTCTAGAATTATGTTAAAATTGTTGAAAGCACTTACATCTTTATTCGAAATTTATTCATGAAACGGAAACCACTTCGAGCCTGTTAAAGGGATGGAACCCATGACAATATCTAATGGAACATATAGTGGTCCTATTTTGATATCCACTAATTTTATGAAAATGCTTTTCAAAAATATATATCTTATTTTAAATGTTTTTAAAACCTTCTTTTCAAAAAGACATCTCTCTTGTTTGAAATATTTTAGCCTCAAAATTCTCTTTATCATTTTTAATATTTTGATTTCAAAATTGTCCTTGTTTTTAAACTATCTGTAACGACCCAAAATTTTCGATCTCAAAGATGCGACGTTAACACATTCACTATAGAAATTCCGAGAAATCGAACGCCAGAAATTTCAAATGTTGAGAAAGAAGAAGAAGGTAGAAGAAGAACAGAAAAAAACAACATCTCACATTTGTAGCAGATCAAAATATAATATCAGAATAATAGCATTTACAAAGAAAGATGTAATTGTCAATTTAATAACAATACACCAGAGTACAATCATTTAAAAATAAAATAGACAGTTGTACACTTGTCCCAGACTAATATCACTATCAACTCTAATACACAGCGGTAAACTCCATACGTTCCTGCCATCCAGCTCGCCTCCTAAGCTCCAGAACGTCCTAACCTGAAAAGCTGTAAGGCTCGGTCTGACCCGAGCATTACATCAAAGTAACACTTGGGTCAGGCTAGAAACCAGCGTGAGTAAACCCATCTAACATAAAATACTAAGATATAAAAACTTATTTGAAAACCCAGGGTAACTTGTACCCTATTACGAGTTCTTAACATGCCATAATCAAATACACATCTTACAATCATATCTAAGCATTACTATTCAGACTAAATGACCAAGTTTACATCGTTTATTTCATTCCAAACCTATTTATTCCAAAATCAAATCCATAAAGAATTATTGTAGATTACAAATCAAAGTGGTTTCGGGTATTACTGATACCCGAACCCAGTCTCTTCGAATCTGCTGTTATTCTTTAAACCAAATTGCTTAACCTTAAACGATACAATTTATATTTAGGATTTCATACTCACAACCATCCATCTCAGATAGATAACCCATAATATCACATTTTAACCAAAGTATCTCATATCACAAAAGCAGCACAAATCACATATCAGAGATATCAAATAATCTAAATCATTTAATATATCTTAATTATCTATAAGCAGGATAAGTTAATTGTACCACTTCTAATCAATTTCATTATCTTTAAATCCTGCTTACTTATCATTAATTTATTACCAACCATTAATTAATCATCATTTAATTTTCCATCTAAATTTAATTATTCATAATTACTTTCAGTAAGTAATTATCCCATTGGTTAATTATCCTCAATTAATTAACCTTAAATTATTAACCTTTAATTATTAATTGAATTAATTAATCCTTCACAAATTAATCCTTTAATTAAGTAATTATCATTTAAGTGATTAATCTCTAATTACTTAATTAATTAATGCTTAATTACAACTTAATTAATCTTTAATTACTTAATTAACTAATCTCTAATTTTAAATTAATTAATTCTTAACTAATCAATCCTAATTACAAATTTATTAATCTCTAATTAATTAAATTATAACTCTTAATTATTAATTAATTAATACTTAACCATTAATTAATTAAATTAATTAATTAATTACTCTTAAATTACTTTATTAATCTTTAATCTTCAAAACCTTAATTAAATTTAAGATAAACCATTTACCTTACAAATTACTTAATTATCATTAACTTATGAATTTAAAACATTTTATCCTTTTTAATTAACACTTAATTACATATCTAAATTAAGTTTAAAATACTTAAGCATTTAACTTACAAATTTAAGTTAAACAAATATATATAACTTCTTAAAACCATTGTTTAAGAGATTTATTATATAAAGAAATAAATTTTAAGAAATAGTTCAAACTAGATTCATTTAAAATTTAAAAACTTGTTTATATTTAAACTTAAAAATTGGTTAAATTTTGCTTCAGGTCCAACCCGAAATAATACTTGAGCCCAGACCCAAAACTTTCCCTTTCCTTTTTTTTTCTCTTTTTTTAAACTTAAATTTAGTTTTAACCTTCAAATCTGATACATGACTTCATACTCATGCTAACCCGAAGACAGACCCGAGCAACCTTCTCCTATTCCCGCGTCATTTCCCGAGAATACATCCCTACCCAAAACATTGACAAACCACCTCGCCGTGCACATGCACCGTCAATCGGGATGCCACCGACCACCGCCGTAACCTTCAACACAACATCTACCACCTCTACATACGATCCCGACCATCTAATCTCCATCCTAAGCTTAAAACCAAAATTGTGCCAATAGGATGAACTGGAACATCAACCCCTCAACCAAAATCCTCCTTGCCACGACAACTCCGACCACCAAAGATCATGAATCTCTGACCACAACTTCGTCGAAGACCCGCATTTCCATCCCCCAACCTGCGATGGAACCCGATGCCTTAGAGACATCACAGAAGCCAATTTTCCAGGCTCGACCAAAACTTGGGTTAAAACCCTACTCCGACCAAACGCCACTGCCACGGTGGGTAATAAAGCCACCTGATATTTTTCTCGAGCTCGCCTTCACCCTGGCCTCCTCCAGTGGCGATCTCGAGGCCTCTCCACCCATCGATCACCAGAAAAGCATCAAAACCCATTTTCTGGTCAACTTCGATTTTCACACTCGATTCTAAACTAAAATTCCTGATTCGTCTCTTAAAAATCATGATTTAAGATAGGGATTCAGATTATATAAAGAAAACAAAGAATTATGATGATTAAATTTCAACGTATTTTATGTTTTCACTGTTCTTCTAGAATTTCAGATAGTATATAAACAATATCATACTTATACCTATTTTTTAATTAAAGATCTTTCCATTGTAAACAGTTTCTGTTTGAACAACAAAGTCTAAAAGAATCTAGAAGTTGAGATCTTGATTTTTGAAAGGTTTTTAAACCTGTAGAATAAGAACAGAGTAAGTTTCCATACTCTCAGACATGCACAGTTCTATCACCCATATTATCTACATGCAAGGTAAATTCCACTCATACAAACCATTATCACATCATTACTTTAAATCTCTATCTCATGCAATGGATTTTAAACAAAAATATAGGTTTGTTACTCACCAGAAAAACGAACAGAGAGATTGAAACTAGGTATTTTGGAAGCTTGAAACCGGAACTTGAAAATACTTGAAAACTGGAATGTCTCCTTGGTTTTGAAAATTGAATGCTACGATGTTCTTTTGAAAACTGAAGCTTGAAAATGCTTGAAATCTAAAGCTTTAATGATTCTAGTTGAAGAGTTGTTGCTTGATTAAATTTTCAGGTTTGAGTTTGTTTATAGCCCTTTTGGTTTTTCTAGTTTGAAATTGATTACAGGCATTTGTTTTGATTTTCTCAGGTTAGTATGTTAACAAATTTTTGATTTCTTGTTTTGGAAATGAGAATAGGAAAGAAATAGAGAAGGTAATGTAGAGACATATTTAAAACTTAATTTTGTGATTTCTGTTAAATTAAAATAAAAATAAAAAGAAAGGATTGAAACTTGTTTAATTTACTAACGTTTTTCATTTGCAAATGTTAATCATCTTACATTTGTTAAATTGTAAACATTTAACTTACATGTGTAATTTCCATGAATTAATAAAATTTTAATTGATTTTTATACAAATTATATATTTTATTACCTATTTAATAAATACATTTCTTAATTTATATAAATAAAATCCTTTAAAGAAAATAATGTATGACAAATTATATACTAATAAAAATTTCATATGTGTGTGTGTGTATATATATATATTAAAACCAAACTTATTTTAAGATAATTATCTTTTGAATTTCAAGTTCAAATCCAAATTAAATTTTAAAATCCACTTTTAAACTAATATTGTCAAACTTCAATAATTATATTAGGAGATTATCAATTATATATTTATCCAGATATTTATAATTCAACGTTTAAATTCATTTACATATCCAGATATCTTTTATTATCATAATTTTTATCTGTTCAATTGAATAAACTAGTTAATTATCCAATTATCAGATGTCCAAAATACGGGTTATCACATTCCTCCCCCCTTTGAATCTTTTCGTCCTTGAAAAGGAACGAAGCCAGAATTTTATTAAAATGATTATTATCAGCTTATGTTGCCCTTTTACCATTTCAACAATAAACCCTTTATTTAAGAATTTTAAAAACACTTTAAAATATATATAATATTACCAAAACAGTTTTATAAAAATATTTTTTTATAACTCGATGTTTCCACAAGTCCATCATTTTTCTTATTGAAATTCGGTCATGCGTTGATCAGGCGTAGGATTGAAAATCTATAAGTACTTGATAAACCCATTTTCAACACCTAGTGAAAATACTTGGGAAAACATATTTTTTGAAAATATAGAAAACATTTTTGAAAATAGAGGAAATATCTTTGGCGAGTATGCTTTGGAAATCATCACCCCCTCCATGGTCGTAGTTAACTGGATGGTTACGTTGCCATCCCGACAAAATCCGTAGATAATTATAGGCACTTCGCGCCCCTCGATTACACCATGGAACCCGCCACAGATCGTAGCTACATCCCAGGTTATGTCGCCATCACGGCAAAAATCCATGTAACTTTAGGCATCAGCGCCCTCGATTTTCGCTGCCAAATGTAACTTCACCATTCCCACATAGGTCGCAGACAACATCAGTCAAGTACCAATGTAGCATTAGGCTCTCACGGCCTCTCGACTTTCCCTTCGTCTTCATAGGTCGTAGGCTAGCGATGTTACGTTGCCATCACGGCAAAATCAAACGTAGACCGTTGGCTCTCACAGCAAACACGACTTCCGCTATGGTCCTTAATAGATCGCATTGCATCGAGTTACACTGTCGTCACATCATAACCCAAATGTCACAGTAGGCATCAGCGCCCTCGACTTTCGCTACCCACGACACAAAATCCTCAAGAACTTTAGTTTTTCCGAACTTCCTCCCAGTAATAAATTTAGAGCCTCCCCCTTAGGGCTCAAGGCAGAACCACCCCGTGGATCTCCTATGAAGTTCATTTCAATGGGAGCGCCTCTTCTCTAAAACCAATCTCAAAACACTTTATACTATACACTTATAGTATTTTCAAATCATACTCTATATGATTCACATAAATCTCCTTTACACAAAAGCGATATCTCAAATTGATAGTTCCAAACTTGGCTTTCCAAAACTACCAAAATTTGATTCTCCTAAAATCAAAAGTTTTTCCCAAATCCATAGGTTCCAAAACTTTTTTCCAAATTCATTCTCATAAAACCATTTATATATATATATATATATAATTTATCCTTTCCAACTTGAAAATAATCTTTGAATCACTTATATATATTCCCCTTTTATACTTCAAATAATTTCAAAAACCCTTTTTTCTGATTCTAGATTCAACATAGGGGGAGCTTATCATATATGACAAATATATATAACTTTATTATGCCAATCAACATCAAATTTTGATTTTCTTTTATAAAGTTACTTATCATATCACTTACTTTTCATAAAGTGAATTTCAAAAGATATCCAACTTCCACCTTAATCCATATATACTTCTCAAAATATGTTTCAAAATTCATTACCATTTCTTTCAAAATTTCAATATCTATTTCATTTAAGCATATACGATGTACATATACCACACAATATCAAATCTGATCGCTCACTCGATCACACAATTTCACTTCCGAACTAGTATCGTCACCCGACTTCCTATTGCGGATTGAGATCTGGTTTCTTGATGTCGTTCACCTTGCATAGTCATAACTATGATAGAGAATTCCTAGAATCAACCAAAAGTCCATATCCAGGGTTTGCCATTCTATGCTCGAATCTGGATCAAATCATTATACAAATAGAATAATATACATACATCCTACGTATTTATTTTCATTGATTATTAGCTAAATCTATATTCTTTTCTATTTACCTTCATTTTTGATTCTATTCACCCATCCACAATTGCTCCCAATTTCCATTTGGGTTAACACTTCAATTCTTATCTCAATTGGCAATCAATTAAAGATAGTTTGCACTCTGACCAACTTGTATTATGAAAATAGCTTGAATTTTTTTGAAATAGATATTTAGTTGTAAAATAGTTATTAGTTGCCAATAGTAGTAAAATATTTAAATAATTTTAAAATAGTTGTAAAGTAGCTAAGTAATTATAAAATAGTTGGACAGTTGCAAAATAGTTGTAAAATAGTAATTAGTTTCAAAATGGTAGTAAAATAAGTATAAGATAGTTTGGGCTTTTAAAAAGGAAATTTGTATAGCAAATAGCTAGGAAAATAGATTTAAGAAAGTTTATATTAAAACAATCCATTTGAAAATAGTTTCAGAGTCAAACTGTTCAATTTCCCAATCTCCATTTCCAATTAACTTTCAATTTCCAGTCTCATTAAATTGATTCAATTTCAATTCAATTTAACTTAACTTCAATTCCCTTTCCAAATTCAAATCAATTTCCATTTGAATTATAGACTTATTCAACTTCAATCACAATTTCAATTAATTTAAATCAAATTCAATTTGAACAAATTTTCAATCTCAATCTCAATTTTAAACCATTTCGAATTTTATAAATTCGAGTTAAATCTTTAAATGTTGATTTAATTCTTTAAATCAAATTAACCTTTATTTTAAATCAACAATCTAAATCTTTAAACGATTTAATTCTGAGTCCAAATTTCAAAATTCCATTTTCAATTACCTTTACTTAACTTGTTTCAAAATTCAAATAAGAGTTCAAAACTTTTTAATCTTCAAAATTCAATTTCTTACTCAATTTTAACTTGAAAACCAATTCTTAAACATTTTAGTTTGCAAGTTCATTTTTCTAACATTTGAATCTTAAATTCAAAGTGATTCCATTTTTATAAGTTCAAATCTTATTTCTATTTTATTTTAGTAATAGATATATATTACCTCAATCCATTTCTTAATTCAATTAAAATAATCCAATTCTTAGTTTCATAGATTAATAAAAATAGGACGATATCAGGATAAGCCAAAGTAAATAAACATCCAAATTATTTAAAACATTCACCCAAAGCATCCATTTCGCACTTCCTGATCTCAAACCCGTTTTGAGATCACAGATAACTCCATTTAAACCAGCCATTTAACTTCTCTAAGTTAAATCTCAATTTCATCTTGTAAATTCCAGTTCAGGTTGTTTGTTCAACTTATTTAGCTTCTCCTAAGTTAAATTTAATTTATTTGATCCAGTCATTCTTATAAAATTTGAATTCTCCTTTTCAAATTTTAAACTTCATATTAATAAACTTCTCACTTATAAATTCCAAAACTTATCACTTTGGGTTTTCACATCACATTCCAAGGAAAAATTTTAAACTCAACACTTAGAGTTCATTTAAAATCGTCTTTGATATTATATATATCCCTCATATATACATATTTATTTCCTTTGCACACCAAGTTATACTTTAAATTTTAAACCAACTTTGGTTTTAATTCAAAAGAAATTTTCTTTAAAATTTCCAAACAACTCTTATTTGTAACAGGCCTTTTCATTCAATTATATTGTAAACAATACTATCATTATTTCTTTTAACACTTTAAAACAAATTCCAAATTTTCTGAACTTAGATTTAAAACTTCACAATTTAAATTATCTTCAGTTCCAATTTATAAGTCATACTCACCTAAATGTCTACTTCCCTAAAACATTTCATTTTTCTTAATCATTAACAAATATTTCATTGTTAAAAACAACAGCCATTTATGATGATAACCAAGATTATCATATTTGGATACCAATTCATTATTATCTTATTCTGAAAACACTTCTACAAATTCAGAATTTTAATTTCAGTTTGGATCCATTTCAACTTATCTTCATTCAATTTCAATTTGGTTGTATTTCTATTACCACTTAATTCTCATTATTTTATTTAATTCCAATGATTCAATAACCAATTACCTTAATAATTATAATAATTAGAACAAAATATTGCTTTATATATCAAAATATAATATTATATAAAAATCATTTATTTTTTAAAACCAATTAAAAATCTTTATATAAGAAAATAATAAGTATGCTCTCATATACTTAACTCATTCTAGGATACCATTGACCCTATCCTTAATGAGTAAACCCACTAGAGCCAAGGTTCTCACTTAACCTTCTACTCTGGTACCGAAATGTAATAACCCGAAATTTTGATCTCTACGATTAGTCATTAACACATTCACTGTAGAAATTCCGAGAAATCGAACGTCAGAAATTTCAGATTGTTAGAGAAAGAAGAAGAACAGAAAACAACAGCATCTCACATTCGCAGCGGATCAAAATATAATATCAGAATAATAGCATTTTCAAAGAAAGCTGTAATTGTCAATTTAATAACAATACATCATAGTACAATCTTTTACAAATAAACTGGACAGTTGTATACCTGCCCCAGACTAATATCACTATCAACTCAAATACATCGGTAAACTCCATACGTTCCTGCCATCCAGCTCGCCTCCTGAGCTCCAGAACGTCCTAACCTAAAAAGCTATGATACTCGGTCTGACCGGAGCATTACACCAAAGTAACACCTGGGTCAGGCTGGAAACTAGCGTGAGTAAACCCATCTAACATAAAATACTAAGATATAAAAACTTATTTAAAAACCCGGGGTAACTCGTACTCTGTTACAAGTTCTTAACTTGCTATAGTCAAATACACATCTTACAATCATATCTAAGAATTATTATTTAGATTAAATGACCAAGTTTAGATCCTTTATTTCATTCCAGCCTATTTATTCCAAAATCAAATCCATAAAGAATTATTGTAGATTACAAATCAAAGTGGTTTCGGGTATTTACTGATACCCGACCCCGGTCACTTCGAATCCAATGTTATTCTTTAAACCAAATTGTTTAACCTTAACGACACAATTTATATTCAGGATTTCATATTCACAACCATCCATCTCAGATAGATAACCCATAATATCAAAGTTCAACCAAAGTATCTCATATTACAAAAATAGCACAAATAACAATCAGAGATATCAAATAATCTAAATCATTCAATATATCTTAATTATCTATAAGCAGGATAAGTTAATTGTACCATTTCTAATCAATTTCATTACCTTTAAATCCTGCTTACTTATCATTAATTTATTTTCAACCATTAATTAATCATCCTTTAATTTTCCATCTGAATTTAATTATTCATAATTACTTTCAGTAAGTAATTATCCTATTGGTTAATTATCCTCAATTAATTAACCTTAAATTATTATCCTTTAATTATTAATTGAATTAATTAATCCTTCACAAATTAATCCTTTAATCAAGTAATTATCATTTAAGTGATTAATCTCTAATTACTTAACTAATTATTGCTTAATTACAACTTAATTAATCTTTATTACTTTATTAATTTATCTCTAATTTTAAATTAATTAATTTTAATTAATCAATCCTAATTACAAATTTATTAATCTCTAATTAATTAAATTATAACTCTTAATTATTAATTAATTAATACTTAACCATTAATTAATTAAATTAATTAATTAATTACTCTTAAATTACTTTATTAATCTTTAATCTTCAAAACCTTAATTAAATTTAAGATAAACCATTTACCTTACAAATTACTTAATTATCATTAACATATGAATTTAAAACATTTTATCCTTTTTAATTAACACTTAATTACATATCTAAATTAAGTTTAAAATACTTAAGCATTTAACTTACAAATTTAAGTTAAACAAATATATATAACTTCTTAAAACCATTGTTTAAGAGATTTATTATATAAAGAAATAAATTTTAAGAAATAGTTCAAACTAGATTCATTTAAAATTTAAAAACTTGTTTATATTTAAACTTAAAAATTGTTTAAATTTTACTTCGGGTCCAACCCGAAATAATACTCGAGCCCAGACCCGAAACTTTCCCTTCCTTTTTTCTCTCTCTTTTTATTGAACTTAAATTTAGTTTTAACCTTCAAATTTGATACATGACTTCATACTCATGCTAACCCAAATACAGACCCGAGCAACCATCTACTATTCCTGAGTCATTTCCCGAGAGTGCATCCCTACCCAAAACACTGACATACCACCTCGCTGTGCACATGCACCATCGATCGGGATGCCTCCGACCACCGCCGACACCTTCAACGCAACATCGACCACCTCTACATATGATCCCGACCATCTAATCTCCATCCTAAGCCTGAAACCAAAATCGAGCCAACATGATGAACTGGAACATTAACCCCTCGACCAAAATCATCCTCGCCATGACAACCCCGACCACCAAAGATCATGAATCTCTGACCACAACTTCACCGAAGACACACGTTACCATCCCCCAACTAGCGATGGAACCCGATGCCTTAGAGACGACACAATAGCTAATTTTCCAGCCTCGACCAAAACTTGGGTAAAAACCCTACTCCGACCAAAGGCCGCTGCGACGGAGGGTAATAAAACCACCTGATATTTTTCTCGAGCTCACCTTCACCCTGGCCTCCTCCAGTGGTGATCCCATGGTCTCTCCACCCATCGATTGCCAGAAAAGCCTCAAAACCCATTTCTGGTCAACTTCAATTTACACACTCGATTCCAAACTAAAAGTCCCGATTCATCTCTTAAAAATCATGATTTAAGATAGGGATTCAGATTATATAAAGTAAACAAAGAATTGTGATGATTAAATTTCAACATCTTTTATGTTTTCACTATTCTTTTGGAATTTTAGATAATATATAAACAATATCATAATTATAACTATTTTTAAATTAAAGATCTTTCCATTTTAAACAGTTTCTGTTTGAAGAGCAAAGTCTAAAAGAATCTAGAAGTTGAGATCTTGATTTTTGAAAGGTTTTTACACCTATTTTGAAAGCTTGAAACTGGAACTTGAAAATACTTGAGAACTAGAATGTCTCCTTGGCTTTGAAAACTGAATGCTATGATGATCTTTTGAAAACTGAAGCTTGAAAATGCTTGAAATCTAAAGCTTTAATGATTCAAGTTGAAGAGTTGTTGCTTGATTAAATTTTCAGGTTTGAGTTTTTTTATATCCCTTTTGATTTTTCTGGTTTGAAATTGATTACAGGCTTTTGTTTTGATTTTCTCATGTTAGTATGTTAACAGATTTTTGATTTCTTGTTTTGGAAATGAGAATAGGAAAGAAATAGAGAAGGTAATATAGAGATATATTTATAGCTTAATTTTATGATTTTTTTTAAAATAAATGAAAAATAAAAAGAAAGGATTGACACTTGTTTAATTTACGAACATTTTCATTTGCAAATGTTAATCATCTTACATTTGTTAAATTGTAAACATTTAACTTGCATGTGTAATTCCCATGAATTAACAAAATTTTAAATTATTTTTATACAACTAATATTTAATTAACTATTTAATAAATACATTTCTTAATTTCTATAAATAAAATCCTTTAAAGAAAATAATATAAAACAAATTATATACTAATAAAAATTACATATGTGTATATATATTTTAAAACCAAACTTATTTTAGGATAATTATATATTCAATTTCAAATTCAAATCCAAATTAAATTTTAAAATCCACTTTTAAACTAATATTGTCAAACTTTAAAAATTATTTTAGGAGAGTATCAATTAAATATTTATCCAGATATTTATAATTCAACTTTTCAAATTCATTTACATATCCAGATATCTTTTATTATCAGAATTTTTAATTGTTCGATTGAATAAGCCAGTTAATTATCCAATTATCAGATGTCCAAAATACGAGTTATCACACTATCTCTTGTTTTAAATATTTAGGTTTTAAATATTTACATACTCAGATTTTAAATCACTTTATAGATTAAGATTGTATATGTTAAAAATTACTTTTATATGTTTAAACTATATTAAAATATATTCACAAAGTTTAGAAATTGTTTTCGAAAAATTATAGAAACCAATTTTAATAAGAAAATCAAAATCATCATTTTTGCCTAGAGCACGTCGACATACTCCTATACCCATGTCGACATGGTGCCCGTTAAAATTCAAAATTCATATTTTCAAAAGAAGTGTTTATTCATCGTATCCTTTCATGAATAGATATGGCTGTTGATCTACTATAAATACCTGTAGTTCTAAATGAATTTTTAATCAGATTTCACTTATTTTCTCTCCTCTTCATCTTCCATATTTATCCTAAATAATACCAAACTATACTCTCCCTAAATACCAAGTGAATCAAACTTGATTATCCCTTGTTTGATTCTCTACTATTCTCTCCATAAGATCTTAGTGCTATTCAGAGTTACATGATCATTTCTAAATCAAACTGTTGAGTAAAAGGTGCGGTTGAGCTTTGAAATTAATTGGGTGTGATTGTAGCACTGGAAATCAGTTAGGTGATCTTGTAGCCAGGTTAAATCAAGAGAGTTTGCCCAAACTCGAATATAGGAGGGTGTACCTCGTAGCCTTGAAACCGAGGGTGTAATCTAGGAGATTATTTTGAAAAGAAATCTGTACAATTGTATGGGACTGGATGTAGGGTAACTCCGAACTAGTATAAAATTCTGGCGTGTTCTTTCCTTTACTGCTTTTATTTACTATTTGCATCTGTGTCTAATTCTGTGATTATATCTATGTCTGTGAATTGCATTTTTTGGTGATTAAATTACATAAGTTTCAAAAAAATTTAGAAAATCCATAAAACACTATTCACCCCCTTCTAGTGTTATTCCAGCCTTAAGATCCGTAATCCGCATTTCTAACATTTGGTATCAGAGCAAGTTTTTCAAAGTTTTCATAATCTGAATTTTGAATTTTTTTAAAAAAAATGGCTATTTTGGGGATTTTGTTAACACTATTTTACAACTATTCAAATCATCAGTGTCTCATAAGTCTGCATATAGTTATTATAAAAAATCATATTATCTACCGAATTGTATTCTATGCAGAAAAGAAAATGCTATATGGCATTTGAAGAATCAACACTCAATGGACAAACTGTGCAAATCAAGAAGAATAAGTGGATACTTCATAGTGGATGTTCAAGACACATGATTGGAAATTTAGATATGCTGAATGATATTATCTATAAAGATGGAGGATTGATTAATTTTGGAGACAACTCAAAAGTATATGTGATTTGCATCGGCAATGTCGATAACTCTAAAACTCCTTCTATTTCTAATGTTTTATTAGTTAGGAATCTAAAACACAATCTGCTTAGCATTAGTCAACTTTGCGATAAAGGATACAAGGCTAAATTTGAAAAAGATAAATATCACATCGAAGACAATAATTCAAATATTATATTAGAAGGAATTAGGAAGAAAAATATTTATATTCTTGGTATAAAAATCTCAAATGATAATCTATGTCTTTCGGCAAATACAAATAACCCTTGGATTTGGCAAAAAAGATTTAGGCATTTGAATTTTAAACTTTTATCTAGACTTTCTAAACTTGATCTAGTAATAGGTCTCCATAAAATGAATTTTAAAATAGATAATATATGTAATGCATGCCAATTAGAAAAACTTAGGAAGAGTTCTTTCAAATTAAAAAAATATGATTTCAACTTCAAAACATCTGTAAAAACCCGATATTTTCAGCTATTCGCACCCACACATGTCGGACCTGAATTGCCCAATATACCGCATTGTAAATAAACTTGGAGCAAATGAAAACAATCACAGAATCACGGACACAGAAATATCAGAATAATTCACAGCGGAAATTAAATTACCATAGTAGTTCATGAAGCTACTATAACAAAATCTAAAAACAAAATACATAATATCAGTTTGAAATATATACAATAGAAATCTCAAATACATAGAAATTTATAAATACCAGAACTAAAATAGAACAACTGAAACTGAAAGGGAATAGATAACTAGACAAGCACAATCTCCAGCGATTCTTAGCTCCAGAAAAGAAATCCAAAGCTAAGCTGTAAATACTCAGGCTGACCTGAGCGTAAAGTAAAACACAAAACACTCGAGTCAGGACATACATACTTATATAATGTAAACCAACTCAGGTGAACTATAGTAGCAATGCACAATTATTTAAAGGATGCTTGGGATCGCCCATCCTCTAAGGATCAGTTAAACCATAATTTAAATACATTCCGTGGTTAAAATTCCAAAATGGTATTTTATACTTCGAAATCAAATATCATTTCAAAATTCAATATCATTTCAAATTCATTTAAAAATATCAAAATATTGTATCCTTCCAAAACCTCATTCATTATATTTAATTTAAATACCATTCCAAATCATATTTAAAATGGTTTATATATCAAAGCAAATATTCCAATTAAACCAATTAAATATTCCAATTAAACCAATTAAATATTCCATTTAAATCATTTAAAAATGGAGTTATTATATTTAATAATCAAATATTCAATTCTTAAAGTTTTACCATTTTCAAAATTCATTTATTTACTTCAATTTATTAAAACAGTGAAATTTCAACTTTCGCAGCATTTAGAAAACGTTATGGTAAATTCACATTTGAGAACAATTCATTTTAACAAAGATAGCATTTACAGATATGCTGTAATAGGTTTTAGTTTAGTTTCTCCTACTACAACACTTACAAAGTGCTAAAATAGCCCTTAGTTCAATTTAGTCTTTTAGTTCATTTATATCAATTACAGCATTTACAAAATGCTGTAATATCTTTAACTAAGAAATGATAGCATTTCAGGAATGCTGTCAATTTAAATTCCAAACTTTCACTACAATTTCATAAACAATTAAATTAAATTTAAATCCATTTTAACTTATAAAAATCATATTTTCTCACTTTAAAAATGATCATTGAAATACTTTTTAATTTATGATATTATAAAGTGAAATTTTACACAGAATTATCAAATCTTAATAATTCACTTATAAAAATCCATGTACAATTTTATAACATTTCATTTACTTTACACTTAAATTTAGTTTTCCATTTCATAAATTAAATTTAAATTCCATTTTATTTTTCTTAACTTAACTTTTATTTTTTTTAAACACATTTCACATTTCCAAGTTAAATTATATTCAAATTTCAATTTCAAACATTAATTTGTTTAACTATTTTTAATTTATAGAAAAATCAATAACACTTCATAAAATCATTTTAAATTCAAATAAAAATAAAATTATCATATTTTCTTACTTAAATAAATTCCATTTATAAACAAAACCATAAATTCCAAAATTTACTTATATTTTAGATTCTACTTTACCATTTATTTATTTCACCTATTTAACTTGTTGTAAGTCACTAATATTTTATAAAAATAATTTTTAAATTAAATTTAAATCAAAATATCATAATACTTTCATTTTTATAATATTTTATAAATTCTAGAAAAATATATGTTAACCACGGATCTGCATACAATTGTCTGACCTAAGTCAAATAATACGAATAATATATCATTTCAATTCGTAATTTACGAAAGAAAAATCCGGGTTCTATCATTTCAAACCCGCAATCCCAAGTAAAAACGAAATAAATAAAAATCGCTCAGGCCTATCATTTTAGCCCATAACGATTTTTCCCTATTCTAAAGTCTGTTCGGGTATGTTTCATTTCAACCCATTGCGATTCTATTCTACAGGAAACTTGCAGTGTGATAAACTGATATAAATAAACAGAATAGCATTATATAACAGTAACAGATTATATGACAGGTGTATAATAGGGTGAACATCATATGATCATAACATAAGCAGGTATAACATGATAATGCAATTTTACAGATTCACAGGGTGTCAGTTTACTAATTATATAAGTACAAAATGTCTGGTGAGAAATACTCACCTCTACAAGCTGGAGATAACAGATTCTGACACACAACAGAGATCCAAAAGGCACAAAAACACGACTACAATTCAAGTGTGGGGAGAGCCAAAGCTATTTGTCTTGTGCATATGAAACAAAATAATATATATAGGACATGAATATACATCCCAAAATATAATATTAAACACTAGAAATTAAGGAAAAACATAAAATCAAACGACTTGCACTTGCTTTCACCATCACTATACTCGAACATCGGGTGATAAGGCACGGCCATGGAATGTATTTGGCCAGGTATGATTCACATATGTTCGGCCTAACAAAAGTATGAAGGTGTGAAAGTTGTTAGTGGATGAAGGCATAAAACAAATACAAGGCAACAAAGTGAAATTTTATGCAACTACCAGTCACGGCCATGGCTCCAAGTGGCACGGCCAGGCCTGGTGGAGATGGTGTGGTAGTGGCTTAGGGTCAGGTATAGGCTGGTGGAGGTGGTGCAAGTGGTGGCCGAGAGGTGTGGTGAAGTGGTGGAGCAATAGGAGTTCGGCTATGGGTTGTTTCAAGTGGTGTTTGCTAATTTTTGTGTGGATCTTGCATCATAGAGGCCACGGCCAGGTAGGTCAGTGGAGATGGAGGGGGTTTGCAGCCAAACAAGGTGGTGATGAAGGTGGTGGTGAAGGAGGACGTAGAGCCCGAGCAAGTTAAGTGAAAGCAAGGCAAAGAAAATACATAAAACAAAGAAGAAAAGTAAGAAAAAAAAAGTGAAAACCATTACCAATAAATTTTCAGAAATGGAGGCCGAAAGTTTTGGGTGAGAAACTTATTATTCTTGTGAAAAATGAAGGGTGATGGGCTGAAGAAAGGATATGGTCAGCTAAATTGAATGCAAGTGTTGATTTGCAAATGAAAAGGTAAAGAGGAGATGTAAAGGTTAGAGGGTAAATGAAAGGTTATAAACTCTTCATATTTCTTATGTTCTTTTATTCATTTTAAACACATGAAAAATGAAAGTTAATAAAATAAAAAGAAAAAAATAAAGTACGAATGAAAATAAATAAATAAATTTTAGATAAATATAAATTAATTAACTAAATAGCTAAATAATATAAACCAGGGTTCAAAAATTGAAAATAAAATACAATATGCTTTGGAAAATTATAACATCACTTTAAAAATAATTTAAAATAAAAATATATAGCTAAAATTTCATATTACACATATTAGAACATGATATGAAAAATAAAAATATTATTTATATAAATTAAAATAGACAATTTTGTTAAATAAAACAATTTACATACAATATTGTAAAAAGCATACCTTTCACAATATAAATCGGATTTCAACGAAACGAAAAACAGTATTCTTGAAATTTAATTTATTTTCATAATGAAATATAAAATTCATGAATTCAAATATTTAAATTTTAAATTTAAAAGTCAAAGTTTGACCATATTGACCAAAATCCACTTTTCTGGAAAAAATTCTTTTTATTCAGGTTTGAAATTGTAATTCACAAAAAAATAAAAATATACTTTTAAAAATAACAAAATTTATCCATTTTTATGAATATAATAAAGTTTTTAAATTAGGAGTTTCAATTTAAATAAATAAAATAAATAATTAAAATAATCACAAAATACTAGGATGTTACACTCTCCCCCACTCAAATCTTTTCGTCCTCGAAAAGAACGAACAAGGAAAATAAGGAAAAGCAAGATAGACAACAAATAGTAACTGAAAACAAACAATTCCGAATTCGAAGCACGAATGCTCTCCTCTGTTTCCTAGGTACAATCTCGATCATCAGTACTTCATAGTACCTTGACCAAACTAACAGATCTCCTTTTTAACTGCTTCGTGCCTCTGCTGATAATACGAAGTGGCTTACTCTTGAGAGTAAGATTAGGCTCAATATCCAAACCATCAAGAGCAGAAGGCTGAACAAAAGAGATGGGTCAAGAAGATACCAGCGAAGATGTGAGAAGTGGAATACATCATGCACCCCAGAAAGTTCCTTGGGAAAATCCAAACGATAAGCCAAAGAACCAACTCTTTCCATACCACGGAAGGGACCTCAAAGAAGAAGAAGGTAGGAATAGGCAGGAGAAAAAAATAGGTTGGAAGACAAGGATGAACCATATTTTTTAAACCATATAAATTTCAATTTAAAATTTTATATTTATAACATTTTAAACATTTTATAATATGATGAATAGTCATTTGATTCAATTTTTGTTACTTCGAAGTAAGTAATATTTAAAACTTTTTTAAATTATTTAGAAAAATAAAATAAATAATCAAAATATCCTTTACATAATACCTTATCAAAATACTTTTATATCTCGATGTCTTAACAAGTTTACTTTCGTTCCTGCAGACTCTGGCCATGCGTTGATCAGGCCCAAAGCTAGAATTCTCCAGGTACTTAGTAGACTTGTTTCGAAACCCTGTGAAAATACTTGAAAAACCTTTTTTAAAAACAGATATGGAAAGTACAATCCAAACAAAGACATCCAAACCAAAACATGTCGATCATAGATCGCGGATACACAATGGTTATACCTGGATCCCCTAGGAAACGTCCGTACCCGTAGGTTGACTACCGCAGCCCTGTGATTACGCCATGAAGACTGGTAGTACCGCAGATACACAATGATTACGCCTGGATCCTCCAGGAAACATTCGTACCCTTAGACTCTCGTAGCCCCTGCGGATTACTCTACCAAGCGACCCAATAGATCGCAGATACACAATGGTTACGCCTGGATCTCCCAGGAAACATCCATACCCGTAGGCTCTCGCTGCCCTTGTGAATTACGCTATGTGGCCGCGCTAGCAAGACCATGGAGATCGCCATGGAATTCGATGGACACTCGAGTATCATATTCGAAAAACCCAAATCAGAGTGTAATATTGACAGAATGAATCCACAGTGTTGCCACGAAGTGGATATCAAGTAGAAGGCACTTTCCATATCTTTACTTTGAAAATATGTATCGTATAATACCTTTCAAATCACTTTCAAATATAATACTTACATAAAGTCCATTATATATAAGATTTTATCTTCGAATCAAATACTTTCCAAATCAATAGTATATCAAATCATACTTATATAGACTTCGATTGTATAAGATTTATCTTTCCAAATTGAGTACCTTTGAACTCAATAGTTTTCAAATCAACTTCATACTCATGCAAATACTTTTTATATAAGTTCGATAACCTCCAAATCAAGTATTTAGTAAAACAAGGTTCTTAATTTCAATTCCTTTCAATAACGTTTTAGTTCCAAAATCATATATGATTTCACCAAATCAATTCTTCCAAATTACGTATATTCAGTCTCAAAGTTTCCAAAATAATAAGTTTAGAAAATAATCCAAATTTCCAAATCAACAAAAGTTAGACCAAACAAATTCATTTCCAAAATATCATATAAATACTGGGTTTAACTATCCAATTTATTTTCAAAACAAAATATTTTTCCCAAATCAATTATACCCAAAATGATTACCAATTCTATAACTATCCCTTTAAAACCATTAAACTATTTATTTCTATTCAAAAGATCAATTTATCTTTTTCAAACTATTTAAAACTAATTTTTTTTAAAACATTCCAAAACTAAATTCTATATCATTATAATTCAAAATGGTCTTATTCATTTACATAACAAAATAGTTTCAACTCATTTACCTAATCGAATGATTGATATTTCTCCCGGATTACTTAGCTTTGAAAAATTAAACCTTGATTTGGAAGTGTCCGAACTTTTAAATATAGTCGAAGAAATCATATTAAAATCCAAAAGTTGGAAATCACCAACAAATCAGTAAATCAATTCCAATGGATAAGGTTATACTAAAACAATTTGAAACTCGAGGACTGAACACTGGCTTACTTTAAATCATTTTCTATACACACACACACACACACACACACACATATACATATACATATATCTTTCGAAAATCAAACCATACGTTGAAATCTGGAGTCAAAATTTGTTTCACAAAATCACTCGCATAGGAAAGCTACTAGAATGGCCTCTCCCCCACTCAGAAACTCGAAAATCAATGTGATGATGCATGCATTCATCACCGTAATTATTTTCCAACGACATAAGTGGGTTCTGGACTTTATTTTCTTGAAACTTCTTTGAAATCTCTTCAAAATCATTGGAATTCATTCGAATACATTTGAAACATTTTTTTTTTGAGAAATATCTTTAAATCATATTATTATTATATATATTTTTCAAAATTTTAAAACCAATTTCAAAACATCGGAGCTCGATTCCTCAAAATTCAAATTCAAAAACCCTTCAGTTATAAATCATTTTTATATAAATCAAATTCTTATAAAATTTTCAAATTTTCAAATCCTTTCAAAGCTTCAAATTTTCATTTTTAAAAGGTATATAATCCTTATCGAAAACTAATTGTGAAGGAGTTTCACCCCTTTACAAATCATTCAAAGATCGGTGGAATCACCGATCTTTAGAGAGGTCATTCCAAAGTGGAGTTACAGAATGCTCCAAAATCAAAAGGATAAAAAAATGGAAGACAGGACTGGATTTTAGAACCAGTGGGAGCGTTCCAAAGATCAAGGAATCCTAATCGATAAGAATCCTAGCCAAGAGATTTCTAACAAGGTGGATACCGAAGGGATGAAGTTTAGAAAATCTTGATTTCAAAATAAGGAAAATTTTATACCAATATAATCTTTGAAAATCCTTTAAAAATCATTTGGAGATCATTTTATACTTTGAAAATACATTCTCTCACAAAGAAATGATTCTGAGATTGATTTCACTCATTCTAGGGTATTTAAATCCTATCTCTAATGAGTTTTTGCTCCGCAAGCTATGATTTGCCTAAAACCAAAGCTCTGATACCAAATGTATCAACCCGATATTTTTAGCCATTCACATCCACACATGTCGGACTTGAATTGCCCAAAATACCGCATTGTAAATAAATTTGGAGCAAATGAAAATAATCACAGAAGCACAGACACAGAAATATCAGAATAACTCACAGCGGAAATTTAAATACCATGGCAGTTCATGAAGCTACTATAACAAAATCTTAAAACAAAATACATAATATCAGTCTGAAACATATACAATAGAAATCTCAAATACATAGAAGTTTATAAATACCAGAACTAAAATAGAACAACTGAAATTGAAAGGGAATAGACAACTAGACAAGCAGAATCTCCAACGATTCCTAGCTCTAGAAAAGAAATCCAAAACTAAGCTGTAAATACTCAGCCGACCCGAGCGTAAAGTAAAACACAAAACACTCGAGTTAGGACATACATACTTATATAATGTAAACCAACTCAAGTGAACTGTAGTAGCAATGCACTATTACTTAAAGGATGCTTGGGATCGCCCATCCTCTAAGAATAAGTTAAACCATAATTTAAATACGTTCCGTGGTTAAAATTCAAAAATGGTATTTTATACTTCGAAACCAAATATCATTTCAAAATTCAATATCATTTCAAATTCATTTAAAAATATCAAAATATTGTATCCTTCCAAAACCTCATTCATTATATTTAATTTAAATACCATTCCAAATCACATTTAAATTGGTTTATATATCAAAGCATGTATTCCAATTAAACCAATTAAATATTCCAATTAAACCAATTAAATATTCCATTTAAATCATTTAAAAATGGAGTTATTAAATATAATAATCAAATATTCAATTCTCAAAGTTTTACCATTTTCAAAATTCATTTATTTACTTCAATTTATTAAAACAGTGAAATTTCAACTTTCGCAGCATTTAGAAAATGCTATGGTAAATTTACATTTGAAAACACTTCATTTTAACAAAGATAGCATTTACAGATATGCTGTAATAGGTTTTAGTTTAGTTTCTACAACTACAGCGCTTACAAAGTGCTATAATAGCCGTTAGTTAAATTTTGGTCTTTTAGTTTATTTATATCAATTACAGCATTTACAAAATGCTGTAATATCTTTAACTTTAAAAATGATAGCATTTCAGGAATGCTGTCAATTTAAATTCCAAACTTTCACTACAATTTCATAAACAATTAAATTTAATTTAAATCCATTTTAACTTATAAAAATCATATTTTATCACCTTAAAAATGATCATTTAAATACTTTTTAATTTATGATTTTATAAAGTGAAATGTCACAAATAATTATCAAATCTTAATAATTCACTTATAAAAATCCATGTATAATTTTATAACATTTCATTTACTTTACATTTAAATTTAATTTACCATTTCATAAATTAAATTTAAATTCCATTTTACTTTTCTTAACTTAACTTTTAGTTTTTTTAAACACATTTCACATTTCCAAGTTAAATTATATTCAAATTTCAATTTTAAACATTAATATTTAACTATTTTCAATTTATAGAAAAATCAATACACTTTATAAAATCATTTTAAATTCAAATAAAAATCAAATTATCATATTTTCTAACTTAACTTAAATTAAATTCCATTTATAAACGAAACCATAAATTCCAAAATTTACTTACATTTCAAATTCTACTTTACCATTTATTTATTTCACCTATTTAACTTGTATAAAATCCCTAATATTTTATAAAAATATTTTTTAAATTAAATTTAAATCAAAATATCATAATACTTTCATTTTTATAATATTTTATAAATTCTAGAAAAATATGTATTAAACACGGGTCTGCATACAATTATCTAACCTAAGTCAAATAATACGGATAATATATCATTTCAATCCGTAATTTACAAAGGAAAAATCTGGCTTCTATCATTTCAAACCCGCAATCCCAAGTAAAACGACATAAATAAAAATCTCTCAGGCCTATTATTTCAGCCCATGATGATTTTTTCCTATTCTAAAGTCCGTTCAAGTATGTATCATTTCAACCCATAGTGATTCTATTCTACAGGAAACTTGCAGTGTGATAAGCTGATATAAATAAACAGAATAGCATTATATAACAGTAACAGATTATATGACAGGTGTATAACAGGGTGAACATCATATGATCATAGCATAAGCAGGTATAACATGATAATGTAATTTTACAGATTCACAGGGTGTCAGTTTACTAATTATATAAGTACAAAATGTCTGGTGAGAAAAACTCACCTCTACAAGCTAGAGATAACAGATTCTGACACACAACAGAGATCCAAAAGGCACGAAAACACGACTACGATTCAAATGTGTGGAGAGCCAAAGCTATTTGTCTTCTGCATATGAAACAAAACAATATATATATATATAAGACATTAATATACATCCCAAAATATAATATTAAACACTAGAAATTAAGGAACAACATAAAATCAAACGACTTGCACTTTCTTTCACCATCACTATGCTCGGCCATCGGGTGATAAGGCACGTCCATGAGGTGTATTTGGTCAAGTATGGTTCATATATGTTTGGCCTAACCAAGGTATGAAGGTGTGAATGTTGTTAGTGGTTGAAGGCATAAAACAAATACAAGGCAACAAAGTGAAAATTTATGCAACTACAAGTCACAGCCATGGCTCCATGTAACAACCCACATATTTTACGATTGAATATTTAAATATTTTATTTAAAATAATTCATCGTTAGTTGGATTAATGTCCGAAAAGCAACTTTTTGCAAACAGTCGAATTAGGACTTGAGACCACCCCCATTGATTTCAAAATGACGTTTGCGACCTTTTTGAGTATAAACTTTGATATGTTTGGAGTTAGTGAAATTTTGCTACTTTTTCACCTAGGGCTTTGGTTTTTGTTTTAGCCCATCAGACCCAAGCTTCACCCTTCTTCTCTTCATTACTTCATTTCTATTTCCTAATACTCAAGCTTGAGCAACAATGGAGAGAGGAATGGGAAATTAAAACTCCAAGCCCTAGTTTCCATTTGCAAATCAAGTTCTAGCTCCAAATTTATAGAAGAAGCTTTGGTAAGCCTCCTCTCCTTCTTCTCCAACTCATTCCCTTACCAATTTCAGAAATTCCTAAACCTAATTTAGGAAATTTTTTCCTTTTAAGCTTAGGTTCAAGCTCTTTAGGTTGGAACTGAAGAGTGATTGTTCTTGTCATTGCTCTATAGCTTCTTCATCATAGTTTTGGGTTTAAAGGTGAGATTTTTATCTGACATCTTAGTCTGTAATTATCTTCGATTGTTAGGTATGAATTCCTAACACTTATTCTTGTGCAATTGATTTTGGTTTGGATTGATTTAGTGTATATTCCAATTTTTGGTGTTTTGAAATCAAAATCTATGAAAATCCTATTATGGATATTTGGACATTGATATTTGAGGCGTATCAAAGAGCCGTTAAGGTTGGATTGTCGCGTGGCATAAATCCTTAGTCGTCATTTGCTCGTCCGACCACTTCCGATATTCATTTGGCCATTTTTGGTCGAGGTTAGGAAATGCTCTGAATTCCAGTTTCAGACGTCTGAATCTGGAATTTCAGACGTCTTAATGGCTCAATTTCAAACCGAAAGGAAATAGGCTAAAAACCCTATTTCAGACGTCTGAAACATTTGGTTCAGACGTCTGAAACATTTGGTTCAGATGTCTGAATTACGTTCTGGAAAACTTCTAATTTTCTAAATTCAGACGTCTGAACCACCTATTTCAGACGTCTGAATCTACTGCGTTTTTCCTGCTTGCCTACTTTATTTAAGAATTTCAATTTTTATCGATTCGTGTTGATTCCGATTTGTTGCAATCATTTATTATCGACTTTGATGACATTTTCTTCGGGATTTTTGGGAATTTCCATCTTGATGGATTCAGAATCGATTTCTTTGGATTTTATTCACGTCTTCGAAGGTGAATTTTGGTGATTGATTGTTTCTACAATCATTTTGTGATTTGTCACTTTAAAAATACAAAGGTTTTAATACTAGTAGTAAATATCAAAACTCTTTTATTAAAACGATTTCAACACCATTTTATTACAAAGCTCGTTTCTTAAACCGATTTCCAATCTACTAGCATATACAAACCTTTACCTCACTCGTATGACAAATCTAATTAAACGGCTTAGTAAAACAAGTGGTATAAAACGCTTGCGTTTAATTCGTCGGTTAATTCTTGGACTTGTTCGATTGAATCTCTTGTGACAATTTTTGAGTGGAGATCTACAATTTGTTCATAAATACATAAGTCAAGCCAGTAGTTATGGGACATGAAGCTAAACTCATTTATTTACTAACTTAATGTAGTTGACACTTCTCGATGATCATTGATGATCATTTTATGTGATTTAGACTAGCGATATGCTATGTTTCATTGTCCATGTAGGGGACGGTACCTCGTTTTATTGAGTTTCGTCTCATTTCTTTTATAGGCTAACGACCTATGTATTATTTGGAGTTTTGACTCAATTTTTGTGGGCTAGCGACCCATGTTCTTTTATGGAGTTCAGTCCATCGGACGTACCTTTGTACTACATTATTGCACCAGCTTATCCGGATCATCAGGCATACCGATGTACTACGTCGTTGTTCCGAATTATTCGAGTTTCAGGTTCCTCGGGCGTACCGATATTGTACTACGTCGTTGCACCGACCCTTTGATTAGCAACCATGGGACAGCGTCCCGTTTGTGATACACGTGTAGGTGAGTTTTCATGCTCCTGTTTTGTGACAGGCCACCCCTTTTTTGTGATTTCTGGATTTCTATTGATGATTTATAGAATTTGTGTTCCACTAGCTTTTATGATTGGCAACGATATGATGTCGATATTTGTGACTTGGTGAATAAAACTAAAGAGTATGACATTCTTTTGATCTTTTAGAAGATTCTTGTGATATTGATTAATCTCTGGTTGATTTTCAATTACATACTTATCATAGTATGGCTTTATGGTTATCATACATTTTTGTCATATCTCCTATTCTATATCATTTTATCTGATATTTATAGTTAGACTGATCCGTTTATTATTTTCTTATTAAATAATACTCGGGTCAGACCGAGATGTTACAGGTGCTTCTGCTTGACTCCTCATCTGAGATTATTATCCTGACTTTTGGCTAACTACTTAGATTGGTAGTTTTTGGTTGTATACATTTGAGACAGAGACTCCACGATGTATACTTATTCTTTTGTGTAGCACTTGTAACTATTCTTTTGTGATGTTGTGGATCTTGATTGACCACTACTCTGATATACACTTTTATGTGTAATATTCATATCTGTTTTCGCCTTTGAGATATGAACTTCTGTGACTGATTTGTGTTATGATATTTTCATATTTGTTTCCGAAGACTACATATAGCCACTGTGTAGTAGCCTTGAGTTTGTTTTGGTATGTCGGATTCACTTTCAAAATGAAAAGATTGTATTTTTAATCTGGCACATCGGTACTCGCACTAAGCAATTACACGGATGGTCGCTCCTCAACAACCTTATTCTCCATGCTAGTTGACGGCATTACCCCGTAGTGTCCTTGGTTAGCGTGGGTAAAGAGGTGGGGCGTCATAGCTTGGTATCAAAGCCAAACTTCGGAGCAATGTAGAATAATTTAACAAAGATCATCGTCCTATGTCCATCTTAGGAGTCGTGCCTTGGGATTTTATTCGAGTCATTGCACCCGTTCTATCCTATTTTCTTTGCGACGCCTTGTCTTATCAATCATGATTGTTTGATAATTATTTTGTGAATAACCTTTTTCTTCCTTCTTTCTTTCTTAAAGAAGAGAAATGGTTAGACCTCGCCGTCCCAGCACCGGTCAATCTAGTGCTACTCCTCGGGATGGAGTATTTATGTCTGCACAACAACTTCTTGATCTTGTAAAGAATGCTCAAGCTGTCGGACCCATTCCAGAGCCTACTCACCCTAAGTTCGGATTTGCATGTTTGTGCAGTGACTATACCAACTTGGGTGGGAAGCCATTTAAGGGTTCCGAAAGCGTTATTTAAGTCCAAGCTTGGCTCAAAACATGCGATCGCATCTTTACTCGCATGAATCTAATTGATCTTCACTGTGTCCAAGTGGCTTCAATTATGCTCCAAGAAAGAGCATTAGATTGGTATGAGCTTCTCATTTCTGAAATTATTGAAGTGGATCTTACTTGGTAGAAATTCCGAAAACGATTCGAGTTAAAATTTGTTCCAAAAGCTGAGAAGGTGACATTGGCTCGTCGTTTCATAGACCTTGTTCAAGGTGAATCCTCCGTGGCAGACTATGTCGCATCATTCGAGTCACTTTCTAAATACGGGGTCGAATATATAAACATCCCATTGAAGAAGAACCAAAGATTTTTCTATGGCTTGAACAAAAATCTCAAGAAGCCATTACTTCTAAAATTAGAAGTTTCTTTTGATCAACTCATTGATATCGCTCTTTGTCTTGAAGAGGCAGATAGGGAGAGTGACGTTGAAGTTATGGGTGCCTAACCAAACTTCAACAACAAGAAAAGGCCTAGTAAGTTCAAAGGTCCTTATCCCAATAAGAGGGAAACAAGGGACTCCGGTGGCAAAGACTTCTGCCTCTAATAGTGGGTAATGCTACAATTGAGGTTCTAAAGACCATTATGCCAATAGATGTCTAAAACCTCTCTTTTGTCGCTATTGCAAAAGTTCGGGTCATCTTTTATCTTCATGTCCCAAACTTCAAGGCAAGAAGGAGGGAAAGTTAAATGTTGCACAAGCCCCTAGCAACACTTCTCGTGGTCAAGGTATTTCTCATTCTATCCTTGATGGCATTATTTTATTTCGTGATCAACCTATTCGAGTTCTTTTTGATACGGGTGCGTCCCATTCTTTTATATCAAAGGAACTTGTTGATACTTTTTCTTTAAGTATTGTTGCTTTAATGACTTCTTTGAGAATTGCGAATCCGGTTGGTGGATCCGCAAAAATTAGCTTTCTTTGTAAAGATGTCGAGATTATTTTATGTGATTTTTCTTTCCGAGCCGATTTGCATGTCATGCGTTATTTAGGCTTTGGAATGATTTTGGGAATGGATTGGCTTAACCGCTATGAAGCTCAAATCCTATGTCCTGAGCGGAATATTCATCTTCGACATCCTCAATCTGTTAAGCAGATTTCTATTGATCATAAAGATTCAGATTCCAACTTGTTTGCATCTTTATATTCTTTAAATCCTTATGATGATGATAATGATGATGAGGAAGATGTCATTTCTCTTATTCACGTTGTTCTTGAATTTTGTGACATATTTGAGCCCGTTTAAGGATTACCACATAAGAGAGCAATTGAATTCAGAATTAATCTAATTCCCGAAGCTTTAGCAATTACTCGTCCTCCTTATCGTATGTCCAATAAAGAAAATAAGGAGACGCGCAAACAATTATCTGAATTGGAGACGAAGCAATTTATCCGCTCTAGTTCCTCTCCTTTGTGAGCTTCGGCTATTTTTGTGAAGAAATCTGATGGTACACTTAGGCTTTGCGTTGACTACCGCGAGCTTAATGATCTTACTATCAAGAATAAATATCCTTTACCTTGGATTGATGATTTATTTGACCAACTTAGTGGTGCTAGAGTCTTTTCACAATTAGACTTAGCAACCGGTTTTCATCAGCTTCGTATTGCAGAGGATAGCATGCCTTTGACATCGTTCCGTAATCGTTATGGATCTTATGAATGTCTTGTTATGCCATTTGGTTTAATGAACACTCCGGCTTATTTCGTTAACCTTATGGATAGAGCTTTCAAAGACTTCCTCGATCGATTTGTTCTCATCTTTATTGATGATATTCTTGTGTATTCTAAAACCGAGGAGGAGCATGAAAAGCATCTTCAGATTGTGTTGGAAACTCTTAGGAGCAATCAATTGAAAGCAAAGTTTTCTAAATACCACTTTTGGCAATCTCGTGTGAAGTTTCTTCGTCATATTATTTCCGAATCTGGAATTTCCATGGATCCTTCAAAGATTGAAGCGATTCAAAATTGGAAGAGACTGAAGAGTATGACGGAGATCCGTAGTTTTCTTGGATTGGCAGGTTATTACCGCCGTTTCATAAAAGACTTTTCCAAAGTTTCCATGCCTCTTAATAGTTTGACAAAGAAGGGAGTTAAATACATTTGGTCAGACAAATGTCAAGCTTCTTTTTAGAAATTAAAAGAACTCCTTTCCGATGCTCCTATTCTTGTTATTCCCTAAGGGAATCAAGATTTTATTGTTTATATCGATGCTAGTCGCATTGGTTTGGGTTCCATTCTCATGCAAAGAGAACGTGTTATTGCTTATGCTTCTAGGCAATTGAAGCCAGCCGAGGCTAGATATGCCACTCATGATTTAGAGCTCGCGGCCATTGTTTTCGCCCTTAAAATTTGGCGTCATTATCTTTTGGGAGAGAAATTTGTTCTCTATACCGATCATAAATCTTTGAAGTATTTATTTTTCCAAAAGGAACTTAATTTGCGTCAACGACGTTGGCTCGAGTTCTTGCATCTTATGATCTTGACATTCTTTATACTCCCGGAAAGGGAAATCGCGTTGCCGATGCACTTAGTCATAAGCAACAAGCGGTTGTTTCTATGGTGATACCCGAATGGTGATCTCAGAATTTTATCGACTTGTGAGATTCGAGATCGTGAGTCCGATTTATGTTCATCTTTGGCTTTATGTAGCCTTGAGGCTCATCCTTCTCTCTTGGACTGCATTCTTGAAGCTCAAAAGCTAGATCCCGAATTGGCTCTTCTTAGCCAAAGTTAAAGGAATAAAATTGGAATTGAAAGTTTGAAAGACTTTGATATTGATTCTCGTGGCGGTGTTCGAAAATTTGGTAGACTTATCATGCCAAATATTAGTGATCTTCGTAAAGATATTTTAGAAGATTCTCATCGTTCTAAATTTACCATTCATCCCGGTAATAGTAAAATGTATGCGGACATGAAGCGACTTTATTATTGGGATGGAATGAAATCTGATATTGCTATCTTTGTTAAGCGTTGCATGACTTGCCAACTTGTCAAGGCCGAGCATCAAAGGCCTGGTGGGTTATTGCAACCTTTAGAAATTCCGATTTGGAATTGGGATCAAATTTTCATGGACTTTATCGACGGCCTTCCCCGTTCTCGTTCGGGTTATGATAGCTTATGGGTGATTGTTGATAGACTTACTAAATCCACCCATTTTATTCCCGTTCGGTCTAACCGAACCGTTCCTCTTTTGGCCAAACTCTTTATTAAAGAGATTGTTAATTACATGGAGTTCCTACTTCTATTGTTAGTGATCCTGATCCATTGTTTACTAGTGGATTTTGGAAGAGTCTTCAAAAAAGCTTTGGGAACGAAGCTTAATTTTAGCACCGCTTATCATCCTCAGTCCGATGGACAAACCGAGCGTGAGAATCAAACTCTTGATGATCTTCTTCGTTCTTGTGTTCTTGATTTTGATGGAAGTTGGGAAGATCATATTTCTCTTGTTGAGTTTTCCTATAATAATAGCTTCCAATCTAGTATTGGTATGGCACCTTTTGAGGCGCTCTATGGAAGGCCATGCCGATCTCCTTCTTGCTGTCTTGAGGCCGGTGAGAAGCTGTTTTTAGGTCCAGATTTTATTCGTGGTTCCACATAAAAGATTGACCTTATTCGCCATAGGATGAAAGAAGCTCAGAGTAGGCAAAAATCCTATTCCGATAACCGAAGAAGGAAATTAGAATTTTATGTGGGAGATTTTGTGTTTGTTCGTGTTTCACATATGAAGGGTGTTGTGCATTTCAGTCGATCGGGAAAGTTAGCACCTCGAAATATTGGTCCATTTCCCATCACTGAACGTATTGGTTCCATGGCTTATCGCCTTTCATTACCGGCTCAGTTTTCTGCTATTCATGACGTGTTTCACGTTTCTCAACTACGGAAATGCCTTTGAGATTTCGATTCTATTCTTGAGCCCGTTATTGTAGAAGAAATTGAGGTTTCACCTAATTTGACTTATGAGCAACATCTTATTCGTATCATTGCTTCGGAGATTAAACGCCTTCGAAATAAAGATGTTCCTCTTGTGAAGGTTCAATGGTCCTCAAATCCTAAGGATTGTTCTTGGGAATCCAGAGAATTCATCGAGCGAACACATCCGGACTTACTTTCTCGTGCTCTTTGAGGTGAACTTCTTATTCCAACTTTCTTCTTTTGTGTTGATATGCTTTTATGGTTGTTACTTTTTGTTCATTTATTTCTCAAGATTGTGAGGACGCAATTTCTTTAAGGAGGGGAGTCTGTAACAACCCGCATATTTTACGATTGAAAATTTAAATATTTTATTTAAAATAATTCATTGTTAGTCGGATTAGTGTCCGAAAAGCTACTTTTTGTCAACAGTCAAATTACGATTCGAGACCACCCCCATTGAGTTGAAAATGACGTTTGCGACCTTTTTGAGTATAAACTTTGATATGTTTGGAGTTAGTGGAATTTTGCTACTTTTTCATTTAGGGCTTTGGTTTTTGTTTCAGCCCATTAGACCCAAGATTCACCCCTCTTCTCTTCATTACTTCATTTCTATTTCCTAATACTCAAGCTTTAGCAACAATGGAGAGAGGAATGGGAAATCAAAACTCCAAGCCCTAGTTTCCATTTGCAAATGAAGTTCTAGCTCCAAATTTATAGAAGAAGCTTTGGTAAGCCTCCTCTTCTTCTTCTCCAACTCATTCCCTTACCAATTTCAGAAATTCCTAAACCTAATTTAGGAAATGTTTTCCTTTTAAGATTAGATTCAAGCTCTTTAGGTTGGAATTGAAGAGTGATTGTTCATGCCATTGCTCTATAGCTTCTTCTTCATAGTTTTGGGTTTAAAGGTGAGATTTTTATCTCACATCTTAGTCAATAATTATCTTCGATTGTTATGTATGAATTCCTAACACTTATTCTTGTGCAACTGATTTTGTTTTGGATTGATTTGGTGTATATTCCCATTTTTGGTGTTTTGAAATCAAAATCTATGAAATTCCTATTATGGATATTTGGACATTGATATTTGAGGCGTATCGAAGAGCCGTTAAGGCTGGGTTATCGAGTGGCGTAAATCCTTAGTCGTCATTTGCTCGTCTGATCGCTTCCGATACTCATTTGGCCATTTTTGGTCGAGATTCAGGAAATGCTTTGAATTCCAGTTTCAGACGTCTGAATCTGGAATTTCAGATGCCTGAATTGGATCGATTTCAAACAGAAAGGAAATAGGCTAAAAACGCCTATTTCAGACGTCTGAAACATTTGGTTTGGACGTCTGAATTACGTTCTGGAAAATTTCTAATTTTCCAGATTCAGACGTCTGAAACACCTATTTCAGACGTCTGAATCTGCTGTGTTTTGCCTGCTTGCCTATTTTGTTTAAGAATTCCAATTTTTATCGATTCGTGTTGATTCCGATTTGTTGCAATCATTTATTATCGACTTTGATGACATTTTCATCGGGATTTTTGAGAATATCCATCTTGATGGATTCAGAATCGATTTCTTTGGATTTTATTCACGTCTTCGAAGGTGAATTTTGGTGATTGATTGTTTCTATAATCACTTTTGTGATTTGTCACTTTAAAAATTTAAAGGTTTTAATACTAGTAGTAAATATCAAAACTCTTTTATTAAAACGATTTCAACACTATTTTATTACAAAGATCGTTTCTTAAACCGATTTCCAATCTACTAGCATATACAAACCTTTACCTCACTCGTATGAGAAATCTAATTAAACGACTTAGTAAAACAAGTGGTATAAAACGCTTGCGTTTACTTCGTCGGTTAATTCTTGGACTTGTTCGATTGAATCTCTTATGACAATTTTTGAGTGGAGATCTACAATTTGTTCGTAAATACTTAAGTCAAGCCAGTGGTTATGGGACATGAAGCTAAACTCATTTATTTACTAACTTAATGTAGTTGACACTTCTCGATGATCATTGATGATCATTTTATGTGATTTAGACTAGCGATATGCTATGTTTCATTGTCCACGTAGGTGACGGTACCTCGTTTTATTGAGTTTCGTCTCATTTCTATTATAGGCTAACGACCTATGTATTGTTTGGAGTTTCGACTCAATTTTTGAGGGCTAGCGACCCATGTTCTTTTATGGAGTTCGGTCCATCGGACGTACCTTTGTACTACATTGTTGCACCAGCTGATCAGGATCATCGGGCGTACCGTTGTACTACGTCGTTGTTCCGAATTATTCGAATTTCAGGTTCCTCGGGCGTACCGATATTGTACTACGTCGTTGCACCGACTCTTTGGTTAGCGACCATGGGATAGCGTACCGTTTGTGATACACGTGTTGGTGAGTTTTCATGCTCCTGTTTTGTGACAGGCCTCCCTCTTTTTGTGATTTCTGGATTTCTATTGATGATTTATAGAATTTGTGTTCCACTAGCTTTTATGATTGGCATCGATATGATGTCGATATTTGTGACTTGGTGAATAAAACTAAAGAGTATGACATTCTTTTGATCTTTGAGTAGATTCTCGTGATATTCATCAATCTCCAGTTGATTTTCAATTACATACTTATCATAGTATGGCTTTATGGTTATCATACGTTTTTGTCATATCTCTTATTTTATATCATTTTATCTGATATTTATAGTTAGACTGATCCGTTTATTATTTTCTTATTAAATAATCCTCGAGTCAGACCGAGATGTTACAGGTATTTCTGCTTGACTCCTCGTCTGAGATTATTATCCTGACTTATGGCTAACTACTTAGATTAGTAGTTTTTGGTTGTATACATTTGAGACAGAGACTCCATGATGTATACTTATTCTTTTGTGTAGCACTTGTAACTATTCTTTTGTGATGTTGTGGATCTTGATTGACCACTACTCTGATATACACTTTTATGTGTAATATTCATATCTGTTTTCGCCTTTGAGATATGAACTTCTGCGACTAATTTGTGTTATGATATTTCTATATTTGTTTCTGAAGACTACATTTAGCAACTGTGTAGTAGCTTTGAGTTTGTGTCGGTATGTCGGATTCCCTTTCGATATGAAAAGATTGTATTTTTAATCTGGCAAATCGGTACTCGCACTAAGCAATTACATGGATGGTCGCTCCTCAACAGCCTTATTCTCCGCGCTAGTTGACGGCATTACCCCGTAGTGTCCTTGGTTAGCGTGGGTATAGAGATGGGGCATCACAGCTTGGTATCAAAGCCAAACTTCGGAACAATGTAGAATAATTTAACAAAGATCATCATCCTAAGTCCATCTTAGGAGTCATGCCTTATGATTTTTTTCGAGTCATTGGACCCGTTCTAACCTATTTTCTTTGTGACGCCTTGTTTTATCAATCATGAGTGTTTGATAATTATTTTATGAATAGACTTTTTCTTCCTTCTTTCTTTCTTAAAGAAGAGAAATGGTTAGACCTGGCCGTCCCAGCGCCGGTCAATCTAGTGCTACTCCCCGGGATCGAGTATTTATGTCTACACAACAACTTCTTGATCTTGTAAAGAATGCTCAAGCTGCCGGACCCATTCCAGAGCCTACTCACCCTAAGTCCAGATTTGCACGTTTGTGCAGTGACTATACCAACTTGGGTGGGAGGCCATTTAAGGGTTCCGAAAGCGTTATTCAAGTCCAAGCTTGGCTCAAAACATGCGATCGCATCTTTACTCGCATGAATCTAATTGATCTTCACCGTGTCCAAGTGGCTTCAAATATGCTCCAAGAAAGAGCAGTAGATTGGTATGAGCTTCTTATTTCTGAAATTATTGAAGAGGATCTTACTTGGGAGAAATTCCACGAATGCTTCGAATTAAAATTTGTGCCAGGAGCTGAGAAGGTGACTTTGGCTCGTCGTTTCATTGACCTTGTTCAAGGTGAATCATCTGTGGCAGATTATGTCGCATCCTTCGAGTCACTTTCTAAATATGGGGTCGAGCACATAAATACCCCATTGAAGAAAAACCAAAGATTTGTCTACGGATTGAATAAAAATTTTAAGAAGCCATTACTTCTAAAGTTAGAGGTTCCTTTTGATCAACTCATTGATATCGCTCTTCGTCCTGAAGAGGCAGATAGGGAGAGTGATGTTGAAGTTGTGAGTGCCAAACCAAACTTCAACAACAAGAAAAGGCCTAATAAGTTCAAGGGTCCTTATCCCAATAAGAAAGGGAAGCAAGCAACTTCGGTGGTAAAGACTTCTACCTCTAGTGGTGGACAATGCTATAACTGTGGTTCTAAGGACCATTATGCGAACAAGTGTTCAAAGCCTCGTGATTGTCGCTATTGCAAAAGCCCAGATTATGTTGCATCCTTCGAGTCACTTTCTAAATACGGCGTCGAATATATGAACATCCCATTGAAGAAGAACCAAAGATTTGTCTATGGCTTGAAAAAATATATCAAGAAGCCATTACTTCTAAAATTAGAAGTTTCTTTTGATCAACTCATTGATATCGCTCTTCGTCTTGAAGAGGCAGATAGGGAGAGTCACGTTGAAGTTATGGGTGCCAAACCAAACTTCAACAACAAGAAAAGGCCTAGTAAGTTCAAAGGTCCTTATCCCAATAAGAAAGGGAAACAAGCAACTCCGGTGGCAAAGACTTCTGCCTCCAGTAGTGGGCAATGCTACAATTGTGGTTCTAAAGACCATTATGCCAATAGATGTCCGAAACCTCTCTTTTGTCGGCTATTGCAAAAGTTCGGGTCATCTTTTATCTTCATGTCCCAAACTTCAAGGCAAGAAGGAGGGAAAGTTAAATGTTTCACAAGCCCCTAGCAACACTTCTCGTGGTCAAGGTATTTCTCATTCTATTCTTGATGGCATTATTTTATTTCATGATCAACCTATTCGAGTTCTTTTTGATGCGGGTGCGTCCCATTCTTTAATATCAAAGGAACTTGTTGATACTTTTTCTATAAGTATTATTGCTTTAATGACTTCTTTGAGAATTGCGAATCCGGTCGGTGTATCCACAACAATTAGTTTACTTTGTAAAGATGTCGAGATTATTTTGTGTGATTTTTCTTTCCGAGCCGATTTGCATGTCATGCGTTATTTAGGCTTTGGAATGATTTTGGGAATGGATTGGCTTAACCACTATGAAGCTCAAATCCTATGTCCTGAGCGGACTATTCATCTTCGACATCCTCAATCTGTTAAGCAGATTTCTGTTGATCTTAAAGAATCGGATTCAAACTTGGTTGCATTTTTATATTCTTTAAATCCTCATGATAACGATAATGATGATGAGGAAGATGTCATTTCTCTTATTCACGTTGTTCGTGAATTTTGTGACATATTTGAGCCCGTTTTAGGATTACCACCTAAGCGAGCAACTGAATTCAGAATTATTCTAATTCCTGGAGCTTTACCTATTACTCGTCCTCCTTATTGTATGTCCAATAAAGAAAATGAGGAGATGCGCAAATAATTATCCGAATTGGAGACGAAGCAATTTATCCGCTCTAGTTCCTCTCCTTGGGGAGCTTTGGCTATTTTTGTGAAGAAATCCGATGGTACACCTAGGCTTTGCGTTGACTACCGCAAGCTTAATGATCTTACTATCAAGAATAAATATACTTTACCTTGGATTGATGATTTATTTGACCAACTTATTGGCGCTAGAGTCTTCTCACAATTAGACTTAGCAACCGGTTGTCATCAGCTTCGTATTACAGAGGATAGCATTCCTTTGACATCGTTCCGTACTCGTTATGGATCTTATGAATGGCTTGTTATGCCATTTGGTTTAACGAACACTCCGGCTTATTTCGTTGACCTTATGAATAGAATTTTCAAAGACTTCCTCGATCGATTTGTTCTCATCTTTATTGATGATATCCTTGTGTATTATAAAACCGAGGAGCAGCATGAAAAGCATCTTCAGATTGTGTTGGAAACTCTTAGGAGCAATCAATTGAAAGCAAAATTTTCTAAATGCCACTTTTGGAAATCTCGTGTGAAGTTTCTTGGTCATATTATTTCCGAATCTAGCATTTCCATGGATCCTTCAAAGATTGAAGCGATTCAAAATTGGAAGAGACCGGAGAGTGTGACGGAAATCCGTAGTTTTCTTGGATTGGCAGGTTATCACCGCCGTTTCATAAAGACTTTTCCAAAGTTTCCGTGCCTCTTACTAGTTTGATAAAGAAGGGAGATAAATACATTCGGTCGGAAAAATGTGAAGCTTCTTTTCAGAAATTAAAAGAACTCCTTTCCGATGCTTCTATTCTTGTTATTCCGAAATGTAATCAAGATTTTATTGTTTATATCGATGCTAGTCGCGTTGGTTTGGGTGCCGTTCTTATGCAAAGAGAACGTGTTATTGCTTATGCTTCTAGGCAATTGAAGCCAGCCGAGGCTAGATATGCCACTCATGATTTAGAGCTCGCGGCTATTGTTTTCGCCCTTAAAATTTGGCGTCATTATCTTTTGGGGGAGAAATTTGTTCTCTATACCGATCATAAATATTTGAAGTATTTATTTTTTCAAAAGGAACTTAATTTGCGTCAACAACGTTGGCTCGAGTTCCTTGCATCTTATGATCTTGACATTCTTTATACTCCCAGAAAGGGAAATCGCGTTGCCGATGCACTAAGTTATAAGCAACAAGCGTTTGTTTCTATGATGATATCCGAATGGTGATCTCGAAATTTTATCCACTTGTGAGATTCGAGATCGTGAGTCCGATTTATGTTCATCTTTGGCTTTATGTAGCCTTGAGGCTCATCCTTCTCTCTTGGACTGCATTCTTGAAGCTCAAAAGCTAGATCCCAAATTGGCTCTTCTTAGCCAAAGTTGTAGGGATAAAATTGGTATTGAAAGTTTGAAAGACTTTGATATTTATTCTCGTGACGGTGTTCGAAAATTTGGTAGACTTATCGTGCCAAATATTAGTGATCTTCGTAAAGATATTTTAGAAGATTCTCATCGTTCTAAATTTACCATCATCCCGGTAATAGTAAAATGTATGCAGACATGAAGCGACTTTATTAATGGGATGGAATGAAATCTGATATTGCTAACTTTTTTAAGCATTGCATGACTTGCCAACTTGTCAAGGCCGAGCATCAAAGGCCCGGTGGGTTATTGCAACCTTTAGAAATTCCAATTTGGAAGTGGGATCAAATTTCCATGGACTTTATTGACGGCCTTCCCCGTTCTCGTTCGGGTTATGATAGCTTATGGGTGATTGTTGATAGACAACTAAATTCACCCATTTTATTCCCGTTCGGTCTAACCGAACCGTTCCTCTTTTGGCTAAACACTTTATTAAAGAGACTGTTAAATTACATGGAGTTCCCACTTCTATTGTTAGTGATCGTGATCCATTGTTTACTAGTGGATTTTGGAAGAGTCTTCAAAAAGCTTTGGGAACGAAGCTTAATTTTAGAACCGCTTATCATCCTCATTCCGATGGACAAACCGAGCGTGTGAATCAAAGTCTTGAAGATCTTCTTCGTTCTTGTGTTCTTGATTTTGATGGAAGTTGGGAAGATCATATTTCTCTTATTGAGTTTTCCTATAATAATAGCTTCCAATCTAGTATTGGTATGGCACCTTTTAAGGCGCTCTATGGAAGGCCATGCCGATCTCCTTCTTGCTGGCTTGAGGCCGCTGAGAAGCTGTTTTTAGGTCCATATTTTATTCGTAATTCCACAGAAAAGATTGACCTTATTCGCCATAGGATGAAAGAAGCTCAGAGTAGGCAAAAATCCTATGCCGATAACCGAAGAAGGAAATTAGAATTTTATATGGGAGATTTTGTGTTTGTTCGTGTTTCACCTATGGAGGGTGTTGTGCGTTTCAGTCGATCGGGAAAGTTAGCACCTCGATATATTTGTCCATTTCCCATCACCGAACGTATTGGTTCTGTGGCTTATCGCCTTTCATTACCGGCTCAGTTTTCTGCTATTCATGACGTGTTTCACGTTTCTCAACTACGGAAATGCCTTCGAGATTCCGATTCTATTCTTGAGCCCGGTATTGTAGAAGAAATTGAGGTTTCACCTAATTTGACTTATGAGCAACATCCTATTCGTATCATTTCTTCGGAGATTAAACGCCTTCGAAATAAAGATGTTCCTCTTGTGAAGGTTCAATGGTCCTCAAATCCTAAGGATTGTTCTTGGGAATCCAGAGAATACATCGAGCGAACACATTCGTACTTACTTTCTCGTGCTCTTTGAGGTGAACTTCTTTTTCCAACTTTCTTCTTTTGTGTCGATATGCTTTTATGGTCATTACTTTTTGTTCATTTATTTTTTAAGATTGCGAGGACGCAATTTCTTTAAGGAGGGGAGTCTGTAACAACCCGCATATTTTACGATTGAATATTTAAATATTTATTTAAAATAATTCATCGTTAGTCGGATTAGTGTCCGAAAAGCTACTTTTTGAAACAATCGAATTAGGACTCGGGACCACCCCCATTGAGTTCAAAATGACGTTTGCGACCTTTTTGAGTATAAACTTTTATATGTTTGGAGTTAGTGGAATTTTGCTACTTTTTCACTTAGGGCTTTGGTTTTTGTTTCAGCCCATTAGACCCAAGCTTCACCCCTCTTCTCTTCATTACTTCATTTCTATTTCCTAATACTCAAGCTTTAGCAACAAAGGAGAAAGGAATGAGAAATTATTCTTCTATAGTAAGCCTCCTCTTCTTCTTCTCCAACTCATTCCCTTACCAATTTCAGAAATTCCTAAACCTAATTTAGGAAATGTTTTCCTTTTAAGCTTAGATTCAAGCTTTTTAGGTTGAAATTGAAGAGTGATTGTTCTTGCCATTGCTCTATAGCTTCTTCTTCATAGTTTTAGGTTTAAAGGTGATATTTTTATCTCACATCTTAGTCTATAGTTATCTTCGATTGTTAGGTATGAATTTCTAACACTTATTCTTATGCAATTGATTTTGGTTTGGATTGATTTGGTGTATATTCCAATTTTTGGTGTTTTGAAATCAAAATCTATGAAAATCCTATTATGGATATTTGGACATTGATATTTGAGGCATATCGAAGAGCCGTTAAAGCTGGGTTTTCGCGTGGCGTAAATCCTTAGTCGTTATTTGCTCGTCCGATCGCTTCCGATATTCATTTGGCCATTTTTGGTCGAGATTCAGGAAATGCTCTGAATTCCAGTTTCAGACGTCTGAATCTGGAATTTCAGACGTCTGAGTTGGCTCGATTTCAAACAGAAAGGATATAGGCTAAAAATGCCTATTTCAGACCTCTGAAACATTAGGTTCAGGCGTCTGAGTTACGTTCTGGAAAACTTCTAATTTTCCAGATTCAGACGTCTGAACCACCTGTTTCAGACGTCTGAATCTGCTGTGTTTTGCTTGCTTGCCAATTTTGATTAAGAATTCCAATTTTTATCGATTCGTGTTGATTCCGATTTGCTGCAATCATTTATTATCGAATTTGATGACATTTTCTTCGGGATTTTTGGGAATATCCATCTTGATGGATTCAGAGTCGATTTCTTTTGATTTTATTCACGTCTTCGAAGGTGAATTTTGGTGATTGATTGTTTCTACAATCATTTTTGTGATTTGTCACTTTAAAAATATAAAGGTTTTAATACTAGTAGTAAATATCAAAACTTTTTTATTAAAACGATTTCAACACTATTTTATTACAAAGCTCGTTTCTTAAACCGATTTCCAATCTCCTAGCATATACAAACCTTTACCTCACTCGTATAGGAAATCTAATTAAACGGCTTAGTAAAACAAGTGGTATGAAACGCTTGCGTTTACTTTGTCGGTTAATTCTTGAACTTGTTCGATTGAATCTCTTGTGACTTTTTTTGGGTGGAGATCTACAATTTGTTCGTAAATACTTAAGTCAAGCCAGTAGTTATGGGACATGAAGCTAAACTCATTTATTTACTAACTTAATGTAGTTGACACTTCTCGATGATCATTGATGATCATTTTATGTGATTTAGACTAGCGATATGCTATATTTCATTGTCCACGTAGGGGACGATACATCGTTTTATTGAGTTTCGTTTCATTTCCTTTGTAGGCTAACGACCTATGTATTATTTGGAGTTTCGACTCAATTTTTATGGGCTAGCGACCCATGTTCTTTTATGGAGTTCGGTCCATCGGACGTACCTTTGTACTACGTTGTTGCACCAGCTTATCAGGATCATCGGGCGTACCATTGTACTATGTCGTTGTTCCGAATTATTCGAGTTTCAGGTTCCTCGGGCGCACCGATATTGTACTACGTCGTTGCACCGACTCTATGGTTAACGACCATGGGATAGCGTCCCGTTTGTGATACACGTGTTGGTGAGTTTTCATGCTCCCGTTTTGTGACAGGCCCTCCCTTTTTGTGATTTCTAGATTTCTATTGATGATTTCTAGAATTTGTGTTCCACCAACTTTTATGATTGGCATTGATATGATGTCAATATTTGTGACTTGGTGAATAAAACTAAAGATTATGACATTCTTTTGATCTTTGAGAAGATTCTTGTGATATTGATTAATCTCTGGTTGATTTTCAATTACATACTTATCATAGTATGGCTTTATGGTTATCATACGTTTTTGTGATATCTCTTATTCTATATCATTTTATCTGATATTTATGGTTAGACTGATCCGTTTATTATTTTCTTATTAAATAATACTCGGGTCAGACCGAGATGCTACAGGTGCTTCTGCTTGACTCCTCACCTGAGATTATTATCCTGACTTTTGGCTAACTACTTAGATTTGTAGTTTTTGGTTGTATACATTTGAGACAGAGACTCCATGATGTATACTTATTCTTTTTTGTAGCACTTGTAACTATTATTTTGTGATGTTGTGGATCTTGATTGACCACTACTCTGATACACACTTTTATGTGTAATATTCATATCTGTTTCCGCCTTTGAGATATGAACTTCTGTGACTGATTTGTGTTATGACATTTCTATATTTGTTTCCGAAGACTACATATAGCCACTGTATAGTAGCTTTGAGTTTGTGTCGGTATGTCGGATTCTCTTTCGAGATGAAAAGATTGTATGTTTAATCTGGCACATCGGTACTCGCACTAAGATGGATGGTCGCTCCTCAACAGCCTTATTCTCCGCGCTAGTTGACAGCATTACCCCGTAGTGTCCTTGGTTAGCGTGGGTATAGAGGTGGGGCGTCATACTCCAAATGGCACGGCCAGGCCTGGTGGAGGTTAGGGGATGGTGTGGCAGTGGCTTAGGGTCAGGTATAGGCTGGTGGAGGAGGTGCAAGCAGTGGCCGAGGGGTGTGGTGAAGTGGTGGAGCATTAGGAGTTCGACTATGGGTTGTTTGAAGTTGTGTTTGCTAATTTTTTTGTGGATCTTGCATCCTAGAGGCCACGGCCAGGTAGGTCAGTGTAGATGGAAGGGGTTTGTAGCCAAATAAGGTGGTGGTGAAGGAGGAGGTTGAGACCGAGCAAGTTAAGTGAAAGCAAGGCAAAGAAAATACATAAAACAAAGAAGAAAAGTAAGAAAAAAAAGTGAAAACCATTACCAATAAATTTTCTGAAATGGAGGCCGAAAGTGTTGGGTGAGAAACTTATTTTTCTCGTGAAAAATGAAGGGTGATGGGCTGAAGAAAGGATATGGTCAGCCAAATTGAATGCAAGTGTTGATTTGCAAATGAAAAGGTAAAGAGGAGTTGAAAAGGTTAGGGTAAATGAAAGGTTATAAACTCTTCATATTTCTTTTATTCTTTTATTCATTTTAAACATATGAAAATGCAAGTAAATAAAATAAAATAAAAATAAAGTATGAAAGAAAATAAATAAATAAATTTTAGACAAATATAAATTAATTAACTAAATAGCTAAATAATAGAAACCAGGGTTTAAAAATTGAAAATAAAATACAATACGCTTTGGAAAATTATAACATCACTTTAAAAATAATTTAAAATAAAAATATATGCCTAACATGTCATATTACACATATTAGAACATGACATGACAAATAAAAATATTATTTATATAAATTAAAATAGACAATTTTGTTAAATAAAACAATTTACATACAATATTGTAAAAAGCATAACTTTCACATATACATCGGATTTCAACGAAATAAATAGTATTCTTGAAATTTAATTTATTTTCATAATGAAAGATAAAATTCAAGAATAAAAATATTTAAATTTTAAATTTAAAAGTCAAAGTTTGACCAGATTGACCAAAATCCACTTTTCTGGAAAAAAATTCTTTTTATTCAGGTTTGAAATTATAATTCACACAAAAATCAAAATATACTTTTAAAAATAACAAAATTTATCCATTTTAATAAATATAATAAAGTTTTTAATTAGGAGTTTCAATTTAAATAGTTAAAATAGACAATTAAAATAATCACAAAATACTGGGTTGCTACAACCTCTTGAGTTACTTCATCTAGATTTGTTTGGTCCATCTCAAATTCAATCAATAAATCAAAATAGATATGTCTTTTAATTATAGATGATTATTCTAGGTTTACGTGGACAATTTTTATGAAACATAAAAGTGATACTTTTGATTCATTTAATTTTTTTGCAAAAAGACTTCAAAACAAACTTTCTTTAAAAATCATAACCATTCGTAGTGATTATGGTGGGGAATTTGAAAATGAAAATTTTGAGAGCACTAAGAAGGGAATAACTCTTAATTTCTCTTTTCCAAGAACTCCACAACAAAATGGAGCAGTAGAACGTAAAAATAGGACGATTCAAGAGTATACTAGAACAATGCTTTCAGATAGTAATTTACCAAAACATTTTTGGGCTGAAGTAGTCGCTACAGCTTGCTACATTTTGAATAAAATATTAGTTAGACTGTTAACTGATAAAACACCTTATGAACTTCTTTATAAGAAGAAACCAAAGGTACTTATTTTAGAATATTTGGAAGTAAATATTTTATTCTAAATACAAAAGACAATTTGGATAAATTTGATCCTAAATCCAAGAAAGGAATCTTTATTGAATATTCTAATATAAGTAAAGCATACAGAGTTTTCAATTTAAGAACTAATACCATTAAAGAAACAATACATGTTTCGTTTGATGAAAATTTCAAAGATGTTGAACAACTTAATGATGAAGAAGATTTTGCTACTCTAGATAATGAATCAATTGAATCAAATAATGAATCTATTCATCCAAATAAAAAGGTTAAGCTTTTAAAAAATCATCTTATAGAAAATATACTAGGAAATATCGAATCTGTTGTTAGAACTAAAAATCAACTAAATAACATGAGTAACGTAGCTTTTATATCATTTGTTGAACCTAAAAATCCAAAGGAAGCATCTGATGATTCTTGGATTCTGGCCATGCAAGAAGAACTGAATCGATTCACCAGAAATGATGTTTGGGAACTTGTTCCTAGATCCCAGGATAAAACTATAATAGGAGCTCAATGGGTTTATAAAATTAAAATGAATGAACTAGGTGAGGTCATTAGAAATAAAACTCGATTAAACGCACAAGGTTCTTGTTAAGAAGAAGTAATAGATTCTGATGAAACCTTTGCACTCATAGCAAGATTAGAAGCCATTAGAATTTTACTTGCTTTCGCAAACTATAATTATTTCAAATTATTCCAAATGGACGTTAAAAGTGCTTTTCTAAATGGATTTGTTAAAGAGAAAGTTTATGTTGAACAACCTCCACTCTTTGAAGATGAAAAATTTCCAAACCATGTTTTCAAACTTAAGAAAACTCTATATGGTCTGAAACAAGCTCCTAGAGCATGGTATGACAGATTAAGATTTTTTTATTACAATCAAATTTTGAAATAATGTAACGACCCGGAATTCAGGGTCGCTAAATTTGAACATTTAAGTCATTTTAAATATCGAATATTGATTATAATTTGAATTGTGAAAAAAAGACTTTGGTTAAGTTAATAAAGTTAGTTAAATTTCGAATACGGGAATTTAATTGAAACTTGAATAATAATAATTTAATATTAGAATTGGGGTAATTGGTAATTTTGAGTGTAAATAGATATAAAATTAGATTCTAAAGTTTATTTTAAGTTTAATCGGATTTGAATTATAATATTGGACGGTTGGATGAAATTAGAAGTTAATAAATTGAATTTGGAATTTTATATTAATTTAATAATGGAATTTAATAATATAATAATACAAATAATCAGATTTTGATTTAAACTGAATCGGAATGATTTCTAATGTGAATATAAATTTCGTACGAGTTATAATAGAGTTAGTAAAATTTTAAAAGTGAAGTTTTAGATGATTTCGACGATTTTGAAAATCGCTCAAAATAATCGACGAGTTAAAATAGCCTTCCGGGGCACAGTCTCGGAATTCGACGAAACCACTTCCATTGGATCCGTAATAGTTAGTTATTATCGGATTTCAATTTTCATAGCAATCGGAGTTGTCGTTTGACCCCGACAGCTTAAAACGCTTAGAAAATACTTTAATCGATTTAATTTAAAATTGATCATTTATTTTCGTAACTCGCGCATACGATCGAATTATCCTCCAAAACATGTTCCATTGTGTTCAGAACGTAGGTAAAACCTTAGGGATGCCAGGCGGCACATGGGATTCAGAGTCGTTTGAAAAATTGTTTTAAAGTGAATTAAATATTAATATAATTGGTTTATGTGTATATATTCACGCGCAAGCCAAACCCTAGCTTATTATTTTACCAGCCGCCACCTAAATGAATCTATAGCCGAAATGTTCTCACGTTTTCCCTTGATTTCTCTTGATCTAAACATTTTCATCGTACGTCATCAACTGGAAAGTCGGAGAGTGGCTCAAGCCCTACGAAGTGGACGGTGGAGATCGATTATCGTCGAACAGGGGGAGAGTTTTTGGGCCATGTTTGGGGGGGGTATTCGCGCACGATTTCCGACGCGTTAGGGGAGCCGAGCTTGGCCGCCTTTTGGCCATAGGCGCTCGTGATGTAGATCTTCGAGATGGAGGTGTTTGATCGAAGTATCGGCGACCGATGGTGGTGCGGTTGGGAGCCCTAGGCCGCGTATGTTGGGTTCGGCCTTTAGCTGTGCGTGTGCGTGAAGATGATGGGTAGGAAGATGATGGGGACGGCCGTGATTTGTTTTTGGTAATTATAAAAAAAAAAATTTGTTTAAATTCGTATACAATCTTATAAATTTGATATCGGATGCACACGTGATCAGATTTTGACGAAACAAGAAGCACCGGAATTGCAGCGATGCGCTCTACGCTGCAGCGTAGATCCAGAAGTGATTGGGACTAGCGAGAATTTTAGGTTAAATCGAACGCGGTTTGATTTAATTTAAAATTCAAACGCTCGCCGAAAACTCAAGGTGAGTTTAACTCACTCACGTATGGAGTATTAGTTAATTTAAATAGTCGATATTTAAATGAATTGTTTGATTTGGTTTAATATGATTGAACCGATATATGTTATTGTGCTAATATCTATGGATGCAGGGAATTAGGTAGGAGGGATCCAACTAGATTCCTCACAAATAGAAATTTAGATTTATAGTCTGTGATATCCTATTTATTATTCTGAGATAAATTGTTTAGATCTTGTTATGCCGTGTTTTACTTATATGCTGTGATGGATTAAATTGAAATTTATATTGTGTTGTACTGTGATTGGGTAAATATAACCTGAAAACTGTAAATATAAATAGATATATTGGGTGTAAAGGATATAAAGAAATTCCTAAGTAAAGAATTTAAAAGGAATTAAATTCAGGAAATTTGTTGATAATTTGAAATGTTTGAAGATGTGATATTTAAGGGAAATATGAATTGTTTAAAATAATAGCGGGACTTATTTTTAAAAGATGGAAAGTATGCTTTCTCCTGGAAATTTTAGTATGTTTTTAAGAACAGTTTTAAATATAAATCTGCAGTTTTAAATATGATTTGGGTATTTTAGAAAGAAATTTCATTTTAAATTTGTTTTTAAGCGGAAGCAAATATTCGATTATGTGATTATGGTGATTAATTATTTTTAATAAGTAAAGTAGTATTAAGTTTTCAAAGAGAAATTTTAATATGAATATTTGATTTAATAACCTTATTTTAAAAGTTAAAATTATATTTTAAAGTACTTAGGAAACCTCTATATATTTCCTTAAGTATTATTTTTCAATTAAATAATTTTCTAGAAGCTTATTTTAAATATTTTAAATATATGTTTGAAAATGATTTCCAGGAGATAGCAACGTGTTTAAGAATAAAAGAGCTATTTTTAAAAGTATGGGAAGGAATTTTACGGGATGAAGGTAAAATTGAATTGGGTAAATCGTGATTGGATTGATAAAGAGAATTCTTAGGTTATCCTAAAATGTAAGTATATTTCCCTAAGATACCAAGTACGTTTTTAAAGTTGATTTTTGAAAAGTTAGGAGTTTTGAGTTTTATTTAAAGAATGGTTTCAAGAAAAGTTTTAAATGGTAAGAATTTTTAAAGTGAACACGTATTAAAGTGGTTATAGAAGTAACTATTTTTAAAGGGTAATTAGAATTATGTTTTGAAAAATATCATTATCCTTATACTTTATAAATGGTTCTATTTTAAAGAAAATCAATTAAAGCACTATTTGAAATTTTATAATGATTCATAACTTTATTTTTAAATCTAGTATGTCTTAACTTATTTTAAAGATATAGTTTATATTTTATAAAGTAGTTTTATTTGAAACATTTTTAAAGGTACATATATTTAAAATTAAGTACGTAAGTAGTGTTAATGTTAAATGTTCAATGTATTTTCAAAAATAAAGTATTTATATTATTTTCAACCTTAAATATGGGTACTTGGATGTTTTCAGAAGAAGTAAAGGTTTGGGAATCTATTCCATGAAAGAATTGGGTTTAAAAGTGTTTTCAATGGAATCTGAAAATGAAAATGTATCTTGTAAGAGATATTTGAGGAAATAAATAATTGGGAATTATTTATTGTATGATGGATGTTTGTGAATATTAATTGATAGTTAAATCATCGACTATCAATATTGGACAAACACGTTGATCGTTGCGAAGATACCGAGATCGAGTTTGCTATATTACAGCATGATAGGGGGTTCTCGCTTCGCGTTTGGTGGCGAACGGGAGACTCTTACCCCTACATGTCCCCGGGAGGGGGAGGGGGGTTGGTTGCGAGTCGAGAGGCTGGCTGTTAAAGCAAACCCGAGGTACCGATGTAAGCCACGGTGGGGCTGGGATGGTTGAAAAGCCTACCAGTTGTGGCCTCTGTCGATGGTTGAAAAGCCTACACCATTACAGTTGGTATCAGAGCATAGTTTGGCAACAACCTATGCTTTGGTGGGGAAATTACTCATTAGACAAAGTCAATAGTACTCTATAATGAGTTAAGTGTATTAATAGATACGAGAGTGTACTTATTAGTCAATATAAAATTGTTTTATACTGTGTTGACTTATCGGTTGAGTGTTTATGAATTCTGCTCGGTGCGGGAAGTACAACCGTATCGATAGGGGTTTCTAAACTCTTAAACAAGATAAACCGACATAGTATTGTTTTTAAAGAGGGTAAATGAAATAATTTTACCCAAAATTATATTTTGATATAAAAGAAATAATTTTCTGAAATTATTATATATACTTATATATTTGATTTCTTGGATGTGGATATCTTAATCAAATAAGAATCTAAAATTTAATCTAAAAGTTAATCGAAAGTTTGAATTGTTTATAATCAAATAAAATTCTATGAGTATGAATTATACAAAAGTAGAATAACTAAATTTGAACTAAACCAGAATTTAAATCCCGGAGATTTTGAAAAAGATTTTAAATATATTGAAAACAAAGGTTTGGGAAATTTAAAATCTTGGGAATGTGTGAAATGTTTGCTAAGGTGTTTGAAGGCAATAGTGGAATATTGTTTTGGTAAGTATTTTTGAATGGAAACTATTTTGAAATGAATGTGGGAAAGGAAGCACTGAACTCACTTCAGTCGCTGGAAAATAATCCTGATGATGCTGGCCACATCATTAGAATTCATTTTCGAGTTTCTAAAGTGATGGATTGCTACCAAAATGGTTGGTTATGATATTGATTGGACTAGTTGGGTATACTAGTTGCTTTGGAAATTTTAAAAAGGTGGGAGTTTGTTTTGATATAAACAAGATTACTTGGAATAGGGAGATTTGATTTAATATACCTAGTAGGTATGAGTTATTTATTATTTCAAAATGGTTTTGGAATAAAACCGGATAATTGAATTCTGGAAAATTCTATTTAAATAATGTGTGAAGCTAAAATGAATCAACTATTGGACTTATTAAGTGAAGTTGATATTAATAAGGAAGAGATGAAAATTTTAATCTTGGAATTAAAATTTAACTTGAGTAAATGAAAGTGAATAAAATATATGGAAGTGAGTAGAAAATTTGAATTTAACTTGGGATAAGTTAAATAAAGTGGACCTAGAATTAAATTGATTTGGATTAAATTGAAATGTAAAATGACTCTGTAATTATGGGTCATTGTGTAATAAATAGAACCCATAAACTATTAAGTATTATACTTATAATCTGAAATTGTAGATTTAAATTTTTGCAAAGAATTAAATTGGAAGAAAATTTGTATCCTTAAAGATTCAGTGATACATATATATATATATATATATATATATATATATATAATTGAAATTGTGATTATAAGACGTAAATGGATTAGAATGAGCCATATAAGCTTTTAAATAAATAAGTTGGTGAACTTATAAATAGAAAATGGAATTATGATCACAAGTGGGAAATAGTTGAATGGCAGGGTGAATTCATACCTAATCCCAAATGAATGTGAATTGAAATAAGATGAGGAAAATATAAAATATAAAGGATGTGGATGAACTTAAGTCGGTAAATAAATTTAGGACTCGTATATGGAGAACTAAAAATTGGATTTAACTTCGATTAAATGAAATGGACTCGAATTTGGATTGAATTAAAATCAAAATTCAGTTGTTTTACAAATAATTATGGATAGAATTAAATTCTTATTTAAAATAGTAAAAGAAATAGCATAAATTTAAATTGGCTGAATAAATTTTGTTAAAACTTGAATTTAAATTAGAAAAGAGTTGAGATTGAAGAAAATATAATTTAGTTGAAATAACATTGAATAATTCTCACTCAACTAAACCCAAGGAACTGTTGAAACTAAATGTAGCGTAAGCTAAATTAAATGGAAATAAGGTTGGAATGAATAAAATTTTGGAAGCATGTAAATAAAATTTTGAAAAGAAAAATAGAAACCCGGATCTTGTTTAGAATAATTGAAATGACATATTATTAATAGATTCAAAATGAATTGGGAAAGTGAGTTAACATCTAATATGGCTTAAGTCAGTAAACAAATTTAATTAAAGTTAAATCAAGTAAAGTATATGTTGACTTGGTCATGTTAAATATACAAGTGAATTATAAAAAGGTGTTTATAAAGTGAATTGATTTCCAACTTTACTTTACTTGCTTGAATTAGTAAACGATCAAGTAATTAGTTGAATTACAATTTGTAAATGGATGGGAATTAAGAATCAAATTTAAAAGAATTTGATATACAAGAAATGAGAATAATTGTAAAATTGAAATTGAACTAACCTAGGCATATTGGAAATTGATTGTGGTAAGCTTCATAAGAGGACTTGAAATAAAACTTGTTTAGATAATAAATTGTAATGCAAGTGAGAGGATTTTAATTACTATTTGTGATGTAATATGAATGTAGGAGTTATAACTAATCCAAAATGGAATGATTAATATAAACTTAAGTTGGATAATGAATTTGAAAAGAGAGAATCGGGATTTGATTTAAAAATTGTAATGAAGTAAAGTATGTTTGGTTTGTGGATAATTCCAATGAAATAAAATTGATATAGATTTAGATGGAATTAATTGGAACTTTGTATCAGTTTATGTAATTGTTGTTTGTATAAATAACATGAGGATTCGCTTAAGAAATTAGTTGTTGTCGTAAACGAAGCTAATGAATTTTAATTAATTATTGTGTGGAAGTAAGAATGTATGAGTTGTAAATAAGAATGGAATAATATTAATATAAATCCAAGTTCGGGAATGAACTTGAAGTGTAAGAATAAGGATTTGATTTAGGATTGCAATGGAATTGGTTTTTGAATAAACTGAAATGGATTGAAATCAAATTCAGAGGGTTGTATGTAAATCAAGTCAATCATAAAAGAAAGGTAAGTGAATCAAATTAAGATAGCTAAAACATATGTCACTCCTATTGAAGTGAATATAAATTGAAAATAACAAACTTTCATGCAATCATTTGTGTGAAATAAAATGAAGTTTGGAATTTGAGAAGAAACCTTGTACATGCTATAAAGTATGATTTAGGTATGAATTATGAAAATTGTAGTTTGGGTTATGAAATTGATATGTTCGGCTTAGATTAATATTGGAAAGGTTGTTAAAAATGTTCATATTATTGAAAACTCATATGTTTGCTGAGTAAGTACAGGTACGAGAGGCGATCGGTAGTGTTGGAGCGCATATATGCTAAAATATTAGCCGCTTGCTTTTAAAATTTGCTAAAACGATACGCCTACACTAATATAATTGGGAAATGATATATATATTGTGAGACATTTTGGTTTCCGACCGTGTGGGTCGATGTATATATATTTATCTGTATTGCGATATCGCAAAAGCTCCTCCGTACAGGGGAACCTCTGCCAAAAAATTTCGGAAATTTTGGAAGTTAGAATTTTTTTGAAAATTTTGAAATGTTTTATTAATGACAAAGTTGATTTCAAATAACAGTTGAAAATAAAAAGGATTTTGGGATAGGAATTGAAGCTAGTAGTTTCGATTTGTAACTAAAGAATTTGAGTAAAGTGAAATTGAAATTTCACTAAGTAAGTTTTGCTTTTGAGTTTGGAACATTCTTTTTACCTTAACAAATTTCGGGGACGAAATTTTTATAAGGGGGAGGAATGTAACAACCTGGAATTTAGAGTCGCTAAATTTGAACATTTAAGTCATTTTAAATGTCGAATATTGATTATAATTTGAATTGTGAAATAAAAGACTTTGGTTAAGTTAACAAAATTAGTTAAATTTCGAATACGGGAATTTAATTGAAATTTGAATAATAATAATTTAATATTAGAAATGGGGTAATTGGTAATTTTGAGTGTAAATAGATATAAAATTAGATTCTAAAGTTTATTTTAAGTTTAATCAGATTTGAATTATAATATTGGACTGTTGGATGAAATTAGAAGTTAATAAATTGAATTTGGAATTTTATATTAATTTAATAATGGAATTTAATAATATAATAATGCAAATAATCAGATTTTGATTTAAACTGAATCGGAATGATTTCTAATGTGAATATAAATTTCATACGAGTTTTAATAGAGTTAGTAAAATTTTAAAAATGAAATTTTGGATGATTTCGACGATTTTAAAAATCGCCCGAAATAATCGACGAGTTAAAATAGCCTTCCGGGGCACAGTCTCGGAATTCGATGAAACTAGTTCCATTGGATCCGTTATAGTTAGTTATTATCGGATTTTAATTTTCATAGCAATCGGAGTTGTCGTTTGACCCCGGCAGCTTAAAACGCTTAGAAAATACTTTAATCGATTTAATTTAAAATTGATCGTTTATTTCCGTAACTCGTGCATACGATCGAATTAGCCTCCGAAACATGTTCCATTGTGTTCGTAACGTAGGTAAAACCTTAGGAACGCCAGGCGGCACGTGTGATTTGGAGTTCGTTTGAAAAATTGCTTTAAAGTGAATTAAATATTAATATAATTGGGTTATGTGTATATATTCACGCGCAAGCCAATCCCTAGCTTATTCTTTTACCAGCTGCCACCTAAATGAATCTATGGCCGAAATGCTCTCACGTTTTCCTTTGATTTCTCTCGATCTAAACATTTTCATTGTACGTCATCAACTGGAAAGTCGGAGAGTGGCTCAAGCTCTACGAAGTGGACGGTGGAGATCGATTATCGTTGACCAGGGGGAGGGTTTTGGGGCCACGTTTGGGGAGGTATTCGCACACGATTTCTGGTGCATTAGGGGAGTCGAGCTTGGCCGCCTTCTGGCCATAGGTGCGCGCGATGTAGATCTTTGAGATGGAGGTGTTTTATCGAAATATCGGTGATCGATGGTGGTGCGGTTGGGAGCCCTAGGCCGCGTATGTTGGGTTCGGCCTTTAGCTGTGCACGTGCGTGAAGATGATGGGTGGGGAGATGATGGGGACAGCCGTGATTTGTTTTGGTAATTATAAAAAAAAGAAATTTTTGTTTAAATTCGTATACAATCTTGTAAATTCAATATCGGATGCATACGTGATCAGATTTTGTCGAAAAAAGAAGCACCGGAATCGCAGCGACGCGCTCTACGCTGCAGTGCAGATCCGAAAGCGATTGGTACTAGCGAGAATTTTAGGTTAAATCGAACGCGGTTTGATTTAATTTAAAATTCAAACGCTCGCCAAAAACCCAAGGTGAGTTTAACTCACTCACATCTGGAGTATTAGTTAATTTAAATAGTCGATATTTGAATGAATTGTTTGATTTGGTTGAATATGATTGAATCGATATATGTTGTTGTGCTAATATCTGTGGATGCAGGGAAACAGGTTAGAGGGATCCAACTGGATTCCTCACAAATAGAAATTTAGATTTATATTATGTGATATCCTATTTATTATTCTGAGATAAATTGTTTAGATCTTGTTATGCCGTGTTTTACTTATATGCTGTGATGGATTAAATTGAAATTTATATTGTGTTGTACTGTGATTGGGTGAATATAACCTTAAAACTTTAAATATAAATAGATGAATTGGGTGTAAAGGATATAAAGAAATTCCTAAGTAAAGAATTTAAAAGGAATTAAATTCAGGAAATTTGTTGATAATTTGAAATGTTTGAAGATGTGATATATAAGGGAAATATGAATTGTTTAAAATAATAGCGGGATTTATTTTTAAATGATGGAAAGTATGCTTTCTCCTGGAAATTTTAGTACGTTTTTAAGAAAAATTTTAAATATAAATCTACAGTTTCAAATATGATTTGGGTATTTTAAAAAGAAATATTATTTTAAATTTGTTTTTGAGCGGAAGCAAATATTAGATAATGTGATTATGGTGATAAATTATTTTTAATAAGTAAAGTAGTATTAAGTTTTCAAAGAGAAATTTTAATATGAATATTTGATTTAATAACCTTATTTTAAAAGTTAAAATTTTATTTTGAAGTACTTAGGAAACCTCTATATATTTCCTTAAGTATTATTTTTCAATTAAATAATTTTCTAGAAGCTTATTTTAAATATTTTAAATATATGTTTGAAAATGATTTCCAGGAGATAACAATGTGTTTAAGAATAAAAGAGCTATTTTTAAAAGTATGGGAAGGAATTTTACGGGATGAACGTAAAATTGAATTGGGTAAATCTTGATTGGATTGATAAAGAGAATTCTTGGGTTATCCTAAAATGTAAGTATATTTCCCTGAGATACCAAGTACGTTTTTAAAGTTGATTTTTGAAAAGTTAGGAGTTTTGAGTTTTATTTAAAGAATGGTTTCAAGAAAAGTTTTAAATGGTAAGAATTTTTAAAGTGAACACGTATTAAAGTGGTTATAGAAGTAACTATTTTTAAAGGGTAATTAGAATTATGTTTTGAAAAATATTATTATCCTTATACTTTATAAATGGTTCTATTTTAAATAAAATCAATTAAAGCTCTATTTGAAATTGTATAAGAATTCATAATTTTAGTTTTAAATCTAGTATGTCTTAACTTATTTTAAAGATATAGTTTATATTTTATAAAGTAGTTTTATTCGAAACATTTTTAACGGTACATATATTTAAAATTAAGTACGTAAGTAGTGTTAATGTAAATGTTCAATGTATTTTCAAAAATAAAGTATTTACATTATTTTCAACCTTAAATATGGGTATTTGGATGTTTTTCAGAAGAAGTAAAGGTTTGGGAATCTATTCCATGAAAGAATTGGGTTAAAAAGTGTTTTCAATGGAATCTAAAAATGAAAATATATCTTGTAAGAGATATTTGAGGAAATAAATAATTGGGAATTATTTATTGTGTGATGGATGTTTGTGAATATTAATTTATAGTTAAACCACCGACTATCAATATTGGACAAATGCGTTGATCGTTTCGAAGAGACCGGGATCGAGATTTATTTCTCGAAAACCACTTCGATCCAGTTTGTACGTTTCGTGGAAAAACATGTTCGGAGTCGAAGATGGAGCAGTGAAGTGCAAGGGCTAGTCGCTACTAATCCTGAGGATATTTCCAAAAATGGACGTAGTAGGAATAGTGCCTTCGGTTCCGTTCGAACCCGGGACGGACTTGTATGGACGAATGCTTTCGGAACATCGTCAGGTGGGCGATGGGCATTCTAAGTGAAACGTTCTAAAAGGTAACGCTTAGCCTCAAGCCTCATCAACCAGGAATGACTGAAAATCAGGGGTTATGCAGCAAGGCTTCGTGGGTAGCCCCCACTTGGGAGTAAGGTCATCCCTGTCTAGATGTCCCTTTTTATTTCGGCTTAGTGGTGCGGTTGCTGATCCCAACCGCGGGGTGATCTTATTCGGAACTGTCCAGTAAGGGATGGTTCCGGTCTTGTGTTGCAGGGGAGCAGGCGTACTTCTCAGTAATGTGATCTAGACCACGTACTGTGACAGGTGGTACCCCAGTGCCTAGTCATTGTTGGAAATCCATTCTCCCTACGAGCCTTTTACGAGTTTTGTTTGTATTACCCACTCTGTGGCTAGTAGCTGGAATTTAATAGATGTAACAATTTCGGCTATTTTATAAGTATTTGTAAATAGACCCTATTATAATATCAGAGGATTTCTATAAAAAGTGTTTTAGCTATCGTAAGGTAAAAATCCGACATGTTTATTTGTGGCATGATCTTACGAGATGCTTTTTTGTTTTCAAAAGGATTTTTGAAACTTTAATAATCAATTTGGATGCATTATTATCAGCTGGTATTCCAGACCGACTCAGGTGTTATTTCATTATAATGCTCGGGTCAGACCGAGTATTATATGTTCAGGACAGGATGCTATGGAGCAGGAGAGGAGCTGGAGTCCGAGAAGTATTATCCGTACTAGTATAAATGTCCGCTGCTATGATTGTATGATTGTCTGACTGGTAATATTGTTGTATGAGATACTCTGATGATATGATGTATAAAACAGATATAGTTTCATTTTGTGTAAAGATCTATTATTTACTATTATATTTTATTCCGCTGCGACTGTGAGATTCTGTTATTGTCTAGTTCCTTCTTTCTTCTACCTCTTCTTCTTTAACCCTAATGGTTCGTATCTCTGTTCCACATGAGTTAATTGTTGTAGGATAGTGTAGACTCAAGAGGTAGGATTTGCGTGTTATTACAAATTGGTAACGTAGATAATACTCTTTTATTGAAAGAAATATAAATGATATCCAACTAGCACAAGTTTATGTAGATGATATTATTTTTGGTTCAACTAATCATGAAATGAATATAGTATTTTCTGAAATAATGTAAAAAGAGTTTTAAATGAGTCATAAGGGTGAACTTACTTTCTTCTTAGGTTTTCAAATAAAACAATTAGATAGTGGTATTTTTATTAGTCAAGAAAAATATGCTAGGGATGTAGTTAGTAAATTTGGTATGCTACTTCGAGTGGAAAACCCACTCCCATTGCAACCAATGAAGATTTAAATGACGAAGATCTTTCAAAAGATGTAAATCAAAAACTGTATAGGGGAATGATTGCATCACTACTCTACATCACTACGAGTAGACCCGATATCATGCATAGTGTTTGTCTCTGTGCAAGATATCAATCTCAACCCAAAGAGACTCACCTAAAAGATGTGAAACATATCATAAGATATGTAAAACATACATATGACTATATTTTATTTTACCCAAAAAATGATTCATTTGATTTAATCTCTTATTGCAATGCTGACTACGCTGGTTGCAAATCTGACCAAAAAAGTACAAGTGGAACTTGTCACTTTTTGGGGAACTCTCTGGTTTCATGGTTTAGTAAAAAGCAAAAGACTGCTTCTTTATCAACAACTGAAGCAGAATATATCTTTGCTGCTTTGGCTTGCTCTCAAGTTATTTATACGCAACAAACCCTAAAAGATTTTGGATTAACAATTTCAAAATCACCAATTTATTATGATATTACTAGTGCAATAAATTTATCTAAAAATCCTACTCATCATGCTAGGACTAAACATATTGATATCAGACATCATTTTTTACGAGATAACATGAGCAAGGAGATTATTTCTCTTGAATTTATCAACTCGGAGAATCAAATTGCTGATATTTTAACCAAACTCTTAAATCAATCTGTATTTAATAAGTTAAGAAGAGAACTAGGCATTTGTTCAATAGCTGAAATATTGAATATAGTTGTAGTAACATATATTTTTAATAAACAGACATATGCAAGAAAACCAAAATTTTCATATGCATGTCGACATACCCCTACAACCCATGTCGACATACAACGGTAAAATTTGAAATTTTGATTTTCCCTCTAAAATTAGTTTGGCAGTTATATAACCTATGTATTTCGATTTTTTCTGTCTTCTCACTTCTCTTTCTCTATATTAAACTTCTTAAAATTAAAACTAATGGCCTCCTCCACTAAATCAAACCAAAATGACACCATTACTTTCCCTTTTCCTCATTCTCGTCCATTCCAACGCACTACACTGACACATGTGATAAAGATTGAAGAGTCTATGAAGAATGCCATGCAAATGCTGACTGAACTTCAAGTTGTGCACATAAGAATGGCAAAAGAACAAGAAAAGCAAGGCAAAATTCTTCGGAATTTGCAAAAATTCCTAATGGATAATCATGCAAACCCTATTGTGATTGAAGAAGATTCTTCCATTATTCAAGTGCATAACCCCTTAGAGCACAGTGAAGAGGAAGAAGAAGAAGACAACAACGTGGTATGCGTAGGCGTAGTCTGTTTTGACAAAGATGGGAATTTGGTTGAACAACGTGGAAACTTTTGTTTTCATTATCCAAATTGTTCAATTCACAAATCTCCTACTGTCAAAAACTCTCGCTAGTAGTGTTATTCTATAATTTATGTATATTTGTGTGTTTATGTTCTAAGGTACATATATATGTTGTTTAGATATATATGTATATGCAGGATTTAAGCATGCATGTACCAAGAATGAAGACTGTACGGTATAAAGATTGAAGATTGAAGATGTCAAGATTGAGGACTCACGAGGATCAAGATATCAATAGTTCAAGATTTCAAAGTACAAGATAAGTATTTTGTCCAGAATTATGTTAAAACTTCTTGAAAGAACTTACATCTTTATTCGAAATTTATTCGTGGAATGGAATCCACTTCGAGCCTGTTGAAGGGATGGAACCCACGACAATATCTAGTAGAACATATAGTGGTCATATTTTTATATCCACTAATTTTATGAAAATGCTTTTCAAAAATATATCTCTTATTTTAAATGATTTTAAAAACTTCTTTTCAAAAAAGAAATCTCTCTTGTTTGAAATATTTTAGCCTTAAAATTATCTTTATCATTTTTAATATTTTGATTTCAAAATTGCCCTTGTTTTTAAACTATCCCATGTTTTAAATATTAAGCTTTTAAATATTCATGTACTCAGATTTTAAATCACTTTATAGATTAAGATTGTATATATTAGAAATTACTTTTATATGTTTGAACTATATTTGAATATATTTACAAAGTTTAGAAATTGTTTTAGACAAATTATAGAAACCAATTTTAATAAGAAAATCAAAATCACCAATTTTGCCTAGAGCATGTTGACATACTCCTACCCCCATGTCGACATGGTGCCCGTTAAAATTCAAAACTCAAATTTTCATAAGAAATGTCTATTCATTGTATCCTTTCACTAATAGATATGGTTGTTGATCTTCTATAAATACCAGTAGTTCTAAACGAATTTTTAATCAGATTTCACTATTTTTCTCTCCTCTTCATCTTCCACATTCATTCTAAATAATACCAAACTATACTCTGCTGAAGTACCAAGTGAATCAAACTTGATTATCTCTTGTTTGATACTGTACCACTCTCTCCATAAGATCTCAGTGCAATTCAGAGTTATACGATCATTTGTTAATCAAACTGTTGAGTAAAAGGTGCAGTTGAACCTTGAAATCAACTGTGTGTGATTGTAACCCTGGAAATCCATTAGGTGATCTTGCAGGCTAGTTAATCAAGAGATTTTGCCCCAAAATCGAATATAGGAGGGTGTACCTCGTATCCTAGAAACCGAGGGTGTGATTTGGGAGATTATTTTGAAAAGAAATCTGTACAATTGTGCGGGACTGGATATAGGGTAACTCCGAACCAGTATAAAACCTTGGTGTGTTCTTTCCTTTACTACTTTTATTTCGTATTTGCGTCTATGTTTGATTATGTGATTATATCTATGTCTATGAATTGCATTTGTTGGTGATTAAATTACACAAGTTTCAAAAAGATTTAGAAAATCCATAAAACACTATTCACCCCTCTTGAAGTGTTATTTCAGCCTTAAGATCCGTAATCCGCATTTCTAACAAAACTCCCTACATAGCATGGCTTCCATTTGTTCTTTGGGTTTAATCATTTTTGATAAAGGATAACAAAGCTCAATTGAGTAACACATCGTCTTACAATGACGAAATACAAAGAAGGCTGAGGTAACCGATTGTTAGTTACATCGTGGATATAAAAAGATCGTATATGAAAATTAAGTCTTCTGTACTTATCTCCACTCATCGAATTCCAACTTGTATTATTTCATCGTTAACAATAATACTGGACAAGTCAAGAAAGTGTTATCTCAAAGTCATGTCTCATGATAATTCTAAACTTTCGAAATAGCGACAGTCTACATCTTCAACGTTTAGTACTAAGTATACAAATAAATCGTTCCCATATAAGTGAATCGCTTTACAGAAATTAATTCGTTTCCATAAACGAATCAAACCTTTTCTTTTAAAAATCTGATTCCGTGCTTGGCCTCACATTACAAGTATTAGCTTTAAAACACTTTGTTAAAAGAGTTACTAACTTTAAAGCATCAATTCAAAATGAATTTAATAACTAAAAACGTCCTTATTACATTGATTAATTAACTTTAATCTTCGTCACACAATTTGATTTTTGAACTTTAAATGACTTCAAATAATAAAAAGGGTAAACCACTTGAAACCTTATTAATTAAATTAATTATTAATATATGACTAAATAAATTAATAATGAAGTAACTATCATTATTTAAAATGAATAACATAGTCAAAACATCCTTGTTACTTTGATAAATTCGCTTTGAAACTCCATATATTAATTTGATTAATTAACTCAAATAACCTTTAATTAAAAAGTGCAAATCACCATTAAAACATCATTAATTCAATTAATTAATAAATTTAAATATAATTAATTAAAAATTAATTAACTAATTAATTTCCATTTTTAAAAATGATTTATTAATTATAAACACAATAAAGGGAAGATTAATTAGAGTTAAACAAGTTGATAGTCTTAAAAATCATTTATTAAAAAGATTTATTAATTTAAAAGCATCCTTAGCAAATTGATTAATTAACTTTGATTCATTATTGTTGAATAATTAATTATCCTTAAACATTATTAAATAAAATGGTTGATTAAATTTAAATATCATTAATACATCCCAAACATAACTGAGTACCCGAGGGTTTAGGAAAAATAAACAATTCGGGTCAGACAAACTTTCTGGTATGAGTAAAAATCTGAAACAAAAGGAAGTGTATTTAACAATAATATGTAGGACAACGTCGCTAATGTGGAATGATTTTTCTTCTACATAAACAACAACCAAACATAACAAAAATGAAAATAAACAATAGGGAACAAATCCATACATAGATGATGGGTACAATTGGTATAGAAAATTACCATGTTCGATCTAGTTTAACTCAACCGTAATTTATTTGGCCAAATCAACTTCAATAATTAAGGCATACAAATTTAAGCGACGTTATTAATTAAATAACGTATTTTAAACTCGGTCATTTTAAATATGTCATAAATTTTTACATGTCCAAAGCACCAACAGGTTACACTAAAATGTTGTACTCATCCATATGAGCACAACAAAAAAATCCATGAGTTAAACATATTTGATATGAATGAGATATATACTTCCATAGTTTAAACATTTTAAACTTAAACAATTCACCTAAGCAGAATCCGTTCGTCACTTAGGAGATTATTCTGATCACCATAAAAATAATCAGGACTCATTTGCCATACCAAATCTAAAGGAATACACATTCCTTTAAAATTATCTTTTTAAAAGAATTTATACAAAAAATATGTTTTTAAGTAAACTGTATCCAAAATATTGATATGCCAAAAATCCCTTTAAGAAACAATTATTACCATTTCCAAAATCATTTATACTCCAAACTATCTTAAATAAAACTATTATTTCTCTTTTTTCGCAAATCATTTAAAACAATTGTATACATTTTTACTCTATGGTAAACCAATCATACTTTTGGAATCAGATAAAAATTTGTTTTGTCAAAACAATCATATAGCGAGATCCTAATGATGGCCTATTGCCCACTTAGAAACTCGAAATGAACAATGATGACGTTGCAATTGTCATCGAAATTATTTTCCGGTGACAGAAGCGAGTTCAGTATTATATCCCTTTGGAAATCTTTAGAAATATTTTTATCTCGAAAATATTCTCAAATACTATTATTAACTCGTAATCCTTAAAAAACCGCTTTCCAAAATCACCTGAATTTACCCTCTCGAATTCCTTTTATTTATACACAATTTTAAAAAATATTCCCATTTAAAGGAAACCATTCTTAAATATTTATTGCCAAAATATGCTATCTTTCTTATATAATTCATTTTTAAGTATTATTTCATAAATTTTTAAGTTTTCTTTTAATAATATTCTTTTATAAAATCTTAATTAAATACAACCAACTTATACATTCTATCATTTCTAAAATATTGTTTCAAAATATCCAAAATTTCATTTAAATAAACAACCCTTGCAATTCAAATTTTAACTCGATATTATCAACGAACGCCTTATATATTGAAATTGTGAAACTTAAATCATAAGGTGTTCATTTCGATGTTCCTAAAATTCCTATCTATCCAACCCATGTTTCAATAAGGTAGATTCTAGATAGATTAACTGATAATAGTGAATGCTCAGAAATGGGCGATCATGACCAATCAAATCCTTGATGATAATGATGGAATATCATCATTACAATCAACCAAGCACAGCCAAGAATAACTTTATTTAATTTTTTGAAAAATTTGTTCTTTTATATATAAAAAATATATTTCCTAGTAAAATTATTTCATTTACCTATTTTTTTAAACAATATTATGTCAATTGGTCTTGTTTGAGTGTTTAGGAAATTCTTATCGATAATGTTGGCCAAACGCATCGATCAGAATTTTTGAGCCACTCAACTGATCAAATAACATAATACAAAACATTTTTATATCACTAACATATACGCGCCCTTATATATATACTCTCAATCTCATACTACGGTCTAGCTCTCCCTATGTGAAATGTGTCAACCTCACCAAAACCTAGATGTTCGCTCAACTTACTTTTCATATAGCCAACCATAAGCGTACTAAATCATTTCCATAAATGAATCAAACTCATACTAGGGTCTCACTTACCCTATCTCGATTAAGTCAAACCACCGATGGTGTTTGCGCCAAAATTGGTCACAAACCCCAAGTATCGTGAAAGCACCAAACAACGAGTATAAATCAACAATATTCAAGCACAAGTCTCAGATCCAAGCAAGCAACAAACAGCAACCTAGGAATAACAATTAGAAACGCAAAATTTATAGTGGTTCGGCTATCTCTGGCCTACGTCCACTTCAAAGTTTTAACTTTTATTGATCTTCTTCGTTGGTTACAAGTGATTGCAGAAGTTACAATGATTGAATTTCGGCTATAACAGCAATGGAAAGAAGTAGAATCGAGTTCGGCAGAGTCTGGACGTTGAATGGCCAAAAAGATCCCCTTTCTGTAGGCTTCAGGGTGCTATTTATAGGCGTAGGAGGCTGAGACTTCGCTCAAATCTCAGGAGACTTTTTCTGGCATGTGAGTGGGCCCACGCGACCAACCTCAGGAAGTTTCGACTCGATCGGCGATTGATACGAAGTCATTTCGTGTCGATCAAGATAACGTCCAATCGAGCTGAAATTTGGTGTGAACATTCCTTGTCTCGTGTGCAATCTCATGTGAAAATTTCATGGCATTTGGATCGGTAGATTATGAGATATCGTCGATACGAAACGAGTATTCTCGAGTGGCTGTTTGGTTCGAATCCATCTCTTCGAGTCGATTGCTTCGAACCAATGATGGCACGCGCTTTCGTGATGACGTGGAGCGCATACTTCGCCTCGATTCGGTCTTTACTCCGAGTTGACCGCGTCGACTGCATATATCTCGGCTTGTTCGTATCGAGGGATGATACGTCACCTAGGCTTGTTTGTTCGATGGATACGAATTGGGGGATGAATGATCGATACGAAGCTGGACCGTTCGATCGATACAGAAACATCCCCGTTGATGGATACGAAGCTGATGCTAGGCGACCATTGCGACATGGTCCATTTGCTGATGGTTTCGAACCAGGAGGCAGTGATCGGTTCGAAACAGACAAGTGTTGATGGATACGAACAAGAAATCACTTGGTGGTTCCGAACATGTCTTTCACTTATGGATTCGAAATAGCAATCATTGATGGACACGAACCACTGATGGCCGATGGATACGAATAAGCCTTTCTTTGATGGATACGAACAGCAGGTGCTTGATGGATACGAAGAGAGGCTTCTTGATGGGTTCGAAGGGATGCTTCTATGATGGATGTGAAGAAGACACCGGCCGATCGTTACGAAGTGCATCATCAGCTGATGGGTACGAAGTCCATCGATACGAACTTGATGGATTCGAACACGGCCAACCCTGATCGATATGAACTCATGGGAGTTGACCGATGCGAAGTAGGTTATCTGCCGATGGATGTGAAGTAGGGAGATGCCAACGGATTCGAATAAGGAGGAACCGATGGACTCGAATGAGATCGAGTCGAACCGAGGCACTTCGATGGATTCGAACTTGATCGATACGAACTGAGGCACTTCGATGGATTCGAAGTCGCTGGAACCCGATCGATACGAAAGTGATTGATTCAAACCGGAGTTCGATGATGGATACGAAACCAACCATAGTGATGGTTACAAAACCTGGCCGTTTCCTTTAGATTGAATCGATCATAACGTGAGCATATGAACTCGAATTGACTTGAAATTTAAGATGCTGACCTCTATGGCTTTGCTTGTATGTCCTATCAATTGTGGCTCAATCTGGACTCGGACAAAATTCAGCGATATCCATGGTTAATCTGCAATGCATAGTCGTATTCATGACTAGTTATTATCGATTTTCAATTAATTTTTGGGTATCTCAGCTTTGCCAAATGGTGGGATAACACTTTGCCCCCCAAAACATGCCTTTTGGTAAAAGGTGTGTTTTGATTAGTCTCAAATCGAATGTAGTGGGTTCATGTTTTATTCAGAGCTTATAGCATTTTCAATCTAGTCCATGGCTGTTCGAAGCCAAATCGTTATCAATTTCTTCCAGTGGAAGTTAAGAATGAAATTCTACAGTCTCTCTAGACTATCGGTGGTCACTCCGGACCCTTGCCAAGCCCATTCCAGACTTGGCGATTGAATAGAAAGATCCCATTGCACTCCGGCCCCAGCTAGGGCATATAACAATGTCTTGGTTGTTCTAAACCGATCATAGCCTCTCCGGGCTCTTGCTGGATCCCATCCTGTCACTCTCCGGTGAAGGGGAAGCAGCGTTAAGTGAGTCGATTCTGTCACTCTCCGGCGAAGCAACTCACTTCTTGCACTCTGATTCAGTGTATCTGAACATTAAGCGATGTCATGGCTTAAATCGTGGGCCGATCGCAGCCTCTTCGGTCTCTTATCGAATCCCGATCTAATAACTCTCCGATGAATGGGAAACGACGTTAAGTGAGTCCATCCCGTCGCTCTCCAGCGAAGCAACTCACTTCTTGCACTCCGAACCCCGCCTCTCCGGGTAGGGTCATAAAGCGATCATTTTTATATTTTTATTCCATATTCATCCTTTAACTCTCTGTTCAAATGTTTATTTCAAGAAATTCAAGTTTATTTATTAAATTGAGTCCTAGATGTTCAATCTCAAACATCAGGAGAAAACTAAACATTGCCTCTCTTGGCAGATCGGTCTATTTCCACCTCAGAGCATGCCTCGGGATCTCTCCAGTTCCCGTACATGAGTAAGTGCAATAGTCGTTTTATTTTGGAAGAAAATCTAAGGAAATTATTTGACCAAAGTCCAAATCCTGAACTTGGCCCTTGCCATCATAATCAGTTGATGACGAGTCTTGATCCCGATCCAGGATCATTTATGTTGGGTGGAAGCGGTAGTTGTTCAGGTCTTACGGCCGCTGTCCGTTCTCTAATGTATTGTGGCAATCTACCACTCCTGGCATGGTCATCCACCTCATCCTTTAAGTGGCGGCATTCATCAGTAGTGTGCCCATCCAGCTCGTGGAATAGGAAATATTTTCCTGTTCTACGCTCCCGCTCAGTGGGATCTCTCCTGGGTGGTTTCGATAAGGGAGTTGCCCCCAAGTTTCAGTGCAAATCCTTTCCAGACTTGCCGTCAGATCCGTGTACTGTCTGAATCTAGGCTCTCGGAATTTCTTTCGTTTATCTGGACAATCACGTCTATCTTCCTGCTTTCTCTTTCCTTTGTCCGCTCCGGACTATTCCCTGGCGGTTCCTTCGCCCTGCACAGCATTTATTTCTCTCCTTTCGGCTCGTGACTCTTCCAGCCGAATGAATCTTTCAGCTTCATGATAAAATTCTCCAAGATCTTGCGGGGGATCTCTTGCCAAAGAATCTTTGAATTCGGTGCCTTCCCTGACTCCTGCTACCGCCGCCATCAAAATTATCGATGGATCCGGGCGATCTACAGAAACCACCGTTGCATTGAATCGCAATAAGAAATCTTTTATGGACTCTCCGGTCCTTTGCTTGATTGAAGCTAGAGTCATCACACTCTTGGGTCGCATCACGTGGACCCTAAACTGTCTCATGAAGCAGTCTACAAGCTCGCCCCATGTCCCGATTGATCCAGTCTCCAGCTGTCTAAACCAAAGCGCAGCTAAATCTGACAAGTATAGAGGGAAGCATCGAGCCATCACTTCGTCGGATGCCCCCAGCACTTCCATGTGCCTGATGTATCTGGTAATATGCATCGTTGGGTCTGACTTCCCGTCATAAGGATCCAGCATAGGTAGTTTGAACTTTAGAGGATTCCTTGCATTCCTGATATTCGGAGTGAACGGACTCCGGCTGACTTCTTGTAACCTCCACTCAACAATCCTCCTCTCATGATTCGTCGCACTAGACATGTCATTCTTTCATCTCTATCCGGGGATTGCCCCCTTGTCATGTTTCTATCCGTCCCTCCAAGTCTTGAAGGGAACTCTGGTACATACTCTTCATGTGGCTCAGTAACAATAGCATTGACTCCAGCCTGCTGAGCTTCATCTATGGGTCTTCCAGTGTCTGATCCTGAGGGTCTGCCCCCAAGTTCTTGTTGATTGCCTCCTGGTCTCACATTCTGATCTTGAGCTTGATCTCTGCTAGTTTCCACAATCCCAACTCCTTGTTCAGCATTAGCAGTTGCTGTAGTTGGTCCAAGGTTCTGCAAATTCACCACTCTTATCTGCTCAAGAAAATTCTGCATCATCTCTTAGTGAGTCTTCATCATGCTTTTGCGTATCGAATTAGCCATAGCCTCCATCTCATCTCTAGTGATGTACATCGAAGCCTGTCCTTCTCCAGCTCCAGAAGATGCTTCTTGGCTTCCTCCTTGTTGGCTCCGATCAACTCTTTGTCTTGTTTTTCGAGTCATCATCTCTAAGTCGGGATTCTTCAAGCTCTTAAATCTGAACTCTGAATTTGGTGTAGCGGGTGCTAGTTCTTCTCAGTGAAAGCACCAAAGTGTTTGCGCCAAAATTGGTCACAAACCCCAAGTATCGTAAAAGCACCAAAAAACGAGTATAAATCAACAATATTCAAGAAAAAGTCTCAGATCCAAGCAAGCAATAAACAGCAACCCAGAAATAACAATTAGAAACGCAAGATTTATAGTGATTCGGCTATCTCCGGCCTACTTCCACTTCAAAGTTTTAACTTTTATTGATGTTCTTCGCTAGTTAAAAGTGATTGCAGCAGTTACAATGATTGAATTTCGGCTATAACAGCAATGGAAAGAAGTAGAATCGAGTCCGGCAGAGTCTGGACGTTGAATGGCCAAAAAGATCCCCTTTCCGTAGGCTTCAGGGTGCTATTTACAGGCGTAGGAGGTTGAGACTTCGCTCAAATCTCGGGAGACTTTTTCTGGCACGTGAGTGGGCCCATGCGACCAACCTCAGGAAGTTTCGACTCGATCGGCGATCAGTACGAAGTCATTTCGTATCGATCAAGATGACGTCCAATCGAGTTGAAATTTGGTGTAAACATTCCTTGTCTTGTGTGCAATCTCCTGTGAAAATTTCATGGCATTTGGATCGGTAGATTATGAGATATCGTTGATACGAAACGAGTATTATCGAGTGGCTGTTTGGTTTGAATCCATCTCTTCGAGTCGATTGCTTCGAATCGATAATGGCACGCGCTTTCGTGATGATGTGGAGTGCATACTTTGCCTCGATCTGGTCTTTACTCCGAGTTGACCGCGTCGACTCCATATATCTCGGCTTGTTCGTGTCGAGGGAAGACACGTCACTTAGGCTTGTTTGTTCGATGGATACGAATTGGGGGATGAATGATCGATACGAAGATGGACGGTTCGATGGATACAAAAACATCCCCGTTGATGGATACAAAGCTGATGCTAGGCGATCATTACGACGTGGTCCATTTGCTGATGTTTTCGAACCAGGAGGCAGTGATCAGTTTGAAATAAACAAGTGTTGATGGATACAAACAAGAAATCACTTGGTGGTTCCGAACATGTGTTTCACTTATGGATTCGAAATAGCAATCATTGATGGACACGAACCACTAATGGTCGATGGGTACGAACAAGCCTTTCTTTGATGGATACGAACAGCAGCTGTCTGATGGATACGAAGAGAGGCTTCTTGATGGGTTCGAAGGGATGCTTCTATGATGGATGCGAAGAAGACACCGGGCGATCGTTACGAAGCGCATCATCAGTTGATAGGTACGAAGTCCATCGATACGAACTCGATGGATTCGAACACGGCCAATCCTGATCGATACGAACTCATGGGAGTTGACCGATGCGAAGTAGGTTATCTGCAGATGGATGCGAAGTAGGGAGATGCCAACGGATTCGAATAAGGAGGAACCATGGACTCGAATGAGATTGAGTCGAACCGAGGCACTTCGATAGATTCGAACTTGATCGATACGAACTGAGGCACTTCGATGGATTCGAAGTCGCTGGAACCCGATCGATACGAAAGTGATCGATTCGAACCGGAGTTCGATGATGGATACGAAACCAACCATAGTGATGGTTACGAAATCTGGGTCGTGTCCTCTAGATTGAATCGATCATAACGTGAGCATATGAACTCGGATTGACTTGAAATTTGAGATGCTAACTTCTATGGATTTGCTTGTCATGTCCTATCAACTGTAGCTCAATCTGGACTCGGACAAAATTCAGTGATATCCATGGTTAACCTACAATGCATAGTCGATATTCATGACTAGTTATTATCTATTTTCAATTAATTTTTGGGTATCTCAGCTTTGCCAAAAGGTGGGATAACAGATGGTAACCGTACCATATAATTGCCTAACTACCAACTTTTCATATAGCTAACCACATGCTTACTAACTTTCAAATTCGACAACTTTTCAAAGCATGAAACAAACGAACAACCAAACCATCACTTTACATATACAATGAGCATTCTAGGCTATTAACATTAACATTAATGTAGTATAAACTTGTTTTAAGAAGATGTAGTTTTACGCACCGAATGATATCGGAGTTCTCAGGTATATTTCCAGACGCATACTTTCTGTAGGGGGGAGCATTCTTCTAGTCATTTATTGGAAAACTTCCTTTTCTTATTTGATTCGAACCTTTGAATCTGTTTTCTTTAATTACAATGGGAAGAATCAACCACTCTTCACAATGTTTAGTTATTAGTTTTGTCTATTATATCAAGTTTGGATAGTTATCTTATTTAGTCCATTCTATCATGTTTGGACTATCGTCTTGTTTTATCCATTCTATTCAATTTGGATTTTGATTCAGACTATTTCCATTCTTTCATGTCTGAATGTTATTCTAATTGTACCCATCATCTATGATTGGATTTGTTACCTATTGTTCATTTCCATTTTTGTTATGTTTGGTTGTTGCTTATGTGGGAGAAAACTTATTCCACCTTAGCGGCGTGGTCCTACATATTATTGTTAAATACACTTCCTTTTGTTTTAGAGTTTTACTCATACGAGACACTTTGTCTGACCCGATTTGTTTATTTTCCTTAAACTCTTGGTTACTCAATTATATTTGGGTAGTCCGAGAATAGCAGGTTTTCTTAGGACCTCTTTGAAGACGGCAATCGAGCAAGCGACTCCTTAGTTGTGTAGTTATTTATTTCCACTGTATGATTATGTTGGTATATTTTCAGTCTAAAAAATGTAAAGTTAAAATGTATAGCTGCAAATCTATTAGATGTAGTACTTTTATTTAACTAAGGTAGCTCTATTTAAGGAGTAACCTTTGTACTACATCATTTTGTATCATATGTAACCATTCCATTGTGAGGTATTTCTATTCTATTCTTTCTGTTATTTATTTTACCCTAGGAGAATTTATCTTTTGGATGCTTCGGCAATGGCACACAAATACCAAGGATGTATTAAGTGTTGTTCTTAGGGGTTAGAAAAATGGATCGTCACCCAAACTGTAACAACCCACTTTCGCGTACAATTTAAGCTGATAATAAACCACACATGTCCAACCCAAATTGAACGGAAAGGTGGATAGTTAGGGAAAAGAAAGAAGAAAAAAGATAAGGAGAAAAGTAACAACAAAGAATCTCATAGCAAACGAATGATCTATAATATATATAACAAATATTTACACAAAATAAAGTTGTGATATATGTATATACAGTCATCAATCAGAGTATACTAACCTATTTCAGCACGGATAGTTATAAAAACCTGTCCTCACAATTACTAACAACACAACAATGAATGCAACAGAAAAATAACAATGTACGTGAATACGTCTCTGGGCCTCCAACTCATCTTCTTAAGCTCAAAAAATATCCAACTAAATCTGAAATTATGCTCGGTCTAACCCAAGCATTATAGAAAAACAACGCCTAGGTCAGTCAGGTAAAACCAGTGTTAAAAAATCAAATCACAAGGAAGTTTGTTTGTTACAACTTGTAAAATCCTTTAAAATCAAAGGTATCTCGTAAAACCACGTCGCACATAAACGCGAACGAGTTTTTATCCTATGGTAACCAAAACCTTTATACCAAAAAATCTTATGATATTATAATAATGTCTACGGGTGAAAATAATAATAATCAAGTAGATGTGGTGTTCGTAAGTGTACATCACAATAATACTAGATATATAATTGAAACTCGATAAGGCATGTTCGCAAATTATTTAAGATTTCCATTTAGGTGCCCTCAATACTTCGAGGAATGGTCCACCTGCACAAGGATTAGAGTTATCCTTCCGAAGTAGCTTACATCCCTAGTGATGTAGCATAGGAAAAACATAGTTGGTCTCATTAAGACAGAGTGCATCGCCTCGTGCATGCATAATAACTATACGTGATATCTAGGAGGAGCCGACTACACCTTACAGGTTTGCCAACACTACAAGACATGCCTTCTGTCTCTAGTTTTAGTCATTTCCGCTGATGAGGCTACGTCCGGCATTCCAGCTCACACACCGCCATCAAAATAGATCATGTAACCCCACATGGATTCCATACCCCAACGGGTCTCGGAGTCACACATTGATTCCCACATCTCAAATAGACCTTCGAATCTCACACGGATTACCATACCCCATCGGGTCTTGGAATCACACATGGATCCTAACATCTCAATATATAATGAATATCCTCCATAGAAATGTATATGGATTTAGGAGTGGTTACAGGTTCGAGTCATCTCTTACGAGTACACTATTACCCTTCCCTGATGCTCCACTAACCAATCGACGATTTTCGGAATGCTCAATACATGTTCTTTAGAAAATAATTAGACAAACATAAGAGCAGGGATCACCCCTAACCGTTTAAGTGGACGGATCTCCTTATCATTTGTTCTTGAAGAACGAAACGAGTTTATACATACATTATTGCACCATCGACGGTAACTGTACCATATAATTCCTGCATTTCCTTAGATATTTCTGAAGTTAAAACACTTCGGTGTTAAGTACGGAGTCGACTCCCTACCACCAAAATAAAGAAGGATTGCATGTTTAGGCCAGGATTTGATAGTCAGTTACTAAAATATCAAATAAACAAACATTTCGAACAAAGATTATATTTCCCATGAAAAATTGCTAAGCCCCATTTTAATTAAATTTATTTTTATAATCACCTTTCAAATATTTTGGAAGTCATTTCCATATACTTATCTTAATAGGATAAGTATATTCACAAACACTATATTTAGATACTTTGAAAATATAACCATATACTTATCTTAATGATATAAGTACATTCAAAAACCATCTCCCTTTCTAAAACTTAGAAACTTAAAAACTCCTAAAAATAGATATGGAAAGTACCGTTCAATAACGACCATAGATCGCAGCTTACACAATGGTTACTCGCTCTCCCAGTGAATCCATTGTAAACTGTAGGCAATCCTTACCCCTCAAATTACGCCAAGAATATCAACCATCTGTTTTCAAATTTATTTTTCTTATAAATATTTCCAAATCTATTTGTAAAGCTTCTCTATAAATCTCCACTCTATTTATAAACATTCTTTATATATCTCAAAACTCTATTTATAAAACTTCTCCTTTTCAAACCTTTAAAACTCATTTATAATCCTTTTCATAAATATCTAGAACTATTAAAATAATACTTCCTATATTATTTAAAAAAAATTACTGAACAAACTTTTTAAGTTCATGAGTTCCCTTGATAATCTATAAATTATTTAAAATTTCTTTAAGCAATAAGTTATTATTTAATATCCTTCAATTCCATTCAATTTAGACCATATTTAAAATACTATCTTTAAAATCTCATTAATAATATATTAAATTAAATTTTAACACTATTTTTGTATTAATAGGTTTACTTCAAACAATATTAAGATAATAATTAATTAACTTTAAAATATTATTAAAATAATAATTAATTAACCTTATTTAAATATTTAGTAATCGGTGGGTCGATGGTTATGTTTAGCCTTGTTTTTACCGTGTGTGATAAAATTTCGAGGTCAAAATTCTTTTAAGGGCAATAGTTATAGCATCACATATATGATATAGTAAATTTTGTTGTGGTTGAACTCACATTTAAATAATTCTCGTTTATTATAACTAAATTTTCACATATATTTGTCCTATAAATTTTATTTATATATTTATTTATTTTATTATTATTATTATTTTACCATTTAGATTATATTAAATAACTTTTTATTAAAAGTTTACCTTTAGCTTAACATTATTAGAAGTTGACTTTGAACTTAACCCTTACGCCAAACACCTTATAATCAAACTTTGAAACTTAATTCACAAATGGTTTGTTCCAAGATTCCTCGATTTCCATCTACTCAACCTATATCTTACTAAGGAAAATTCATTATGAACTATTCAACAATAGTTAATGCTCAAGTTGGACAAGCATAACTATCAAGTCCTAAATGATAACAATAAAATATTATCATTTCTAAATAATCAACTCAACTATTTAATTATATTAATTTTGGAAATCATTCTTATATATATATATATATATAATATATTCCTAGGTAAAATTATTTCATTTACCATTTTAAAACAATACTTTATTGGTAGATATGTTCAAGTGTTTAGGAATCCCTACCAATAAGCCGATCAAGCGCATTGACTAGAATTCGTATACCATTCAATGGACCAAACACAATATAAAACATTTTTGTAACACTAACAAATACAGACTCAATATATACATATACTCTCAGACTTTATCCTAGAATATTACTAATCCTATCCTCAAAGAGTTTACCTCGCCCGGGCTTAGGGGTTTCACTTGCTTCTTCGTTCCCAACTAATAAAAAATTATTTAGTAGCTTTTGAAATACTTCACTAAACTTCTTCTTTACCTCCATAAGGACAATGTTATCTGAGTTTTTATCCCAACAGAATTAAAAGGAAGGTAGAACAACTTCGTTGAGTCAGAACATCTTAAGAGCCAACTAAGAAGGATCAGAGAAAAAGAAAGCAAACACACGCTAAGGTGATGCGTCGCTTACGATCCATCTCCTATGGATTACTATCGATCTACATGATTAGCTCGTGGGTCCACCAATCCTCTTGCATTGTGATCCTATACTAGTCCAATGTAATCAATGTATGGATCATTATCAAAGCAGGGCAATAAGCTACGAAATTAGATGGAGAACATCAACACGATATAATAGACGTGATCCAAAAGGCAAAGCTCAGAAATCAACTAAGTACATGGATCGCTAGCAATCCATACACTATGGATCGCTAGCGATCCATAACTTTTTGCCAGATCGCAATAAACTCCAGAAGACATGGTTTAGAAATTCACCAAGTACATGGGCCGTTGGTGATCCAATCGCTATGGATCGTTGGCGATCCATGCCTTAATACCATTTTTCCACAATCTTCAAGAGAAAAGGATGATGAGGAGCAACTCAAGCAAATGGATCGCCAGTGAGCCAAAGCTATGGATCGTTAGCTGTCCAAAGACAATGGGTTAGTGGCGATTCATAAATAGCGGATCGCTAGCGATCCATCAAATTGGTTCGGTTCGCAGTGAAACTTACAGTGCACTTCATACATTCATTTGCAAGGATTTGGAAGGAAGGCCTAACCCAATAGTTCTCCAAACTTATTAATACTCTTTTGTCTGCAACATAGAAAGGGAATCCTTCGGATTGGTTACTGAAACTCTATTGAAAACTTTCTCCACTCTTCACCCCCCTTACAATAGTCTTTTAAAGGGGTCACCGTGATTCTCCATTAGATTCCAAGATTGGAGACTCGATCTAACTAAGGATATTCAAGAGATTTATAATCAAATATATCTTGTAATAGCAATCGGTCAATAATAAAAACTATAAAGTGGACGTAGGCTTCATTAACAGCCGTACCACTATAAAAATCTTATTGTCTTCTTTCTATTTCTTCTCGTTTATAATTATTCTCTATATTATTGCTCAGTAGGAACTGGGCTGGTTCTTTCACACTCAATCCAGGTGTTGATCCATTTTTTGGGTTAACATTTTGGTGCATTCACCGAGACCCCAACTCAGGCTTGGATCTAGCTATCTACTTTGGATCAGATAGATTTAGATGTTAGATCCTCAATCTTTGCTTAGAAGATTTTCTATTTAGAACGGGAGAATGAATCAGCTTATCGGAATACAAGGCCAAGTTCCCATGGGATATGGTGACCACTCCCAATTGACCAGTTTCTAATCCCATCGTGGAGCCCCCATCAAGAATGGCCGTCGTCGAAAATCATCAAAATCGTCAAAACAGTTGTTAAAAAACTCACTTCAGGATTGACTCAAAGTCGAACTTGGGGCAATTGCTCATTTGAATCAAAGCAGATTCTGGAAGTCCTGAACGAAGTCGAACTGGGGTAATCACCCATTTGACTTAAAGTAAACCTAGGAAATTCTGACCCAAAATCGGACTTGGGTAAAACCAAGATTTTCTCCAAAAAAAACATGCAAATGGCTCCAAGTAATGTTTGTCACCCAGCACTTCAAATTCTATGACTCCAAGCAAACCATGTGCTGACTCCAAGCAAAAAACAAATTTTCATAGTTTGGACTCCACGTAAAATACCACAAATCCATCGATGCCGATCCATCTTCTTTTGCCCATAACTCGAACATGCCAACTCCGAATACCTTGAGATTTGGAATGCAACCTTATGGGGCCCTCTTTTTCACTCCAGACCAATCTCAGATAATTTGAAATTTTTTGGGATCGTCATTGATCCATGACCCCATCATAAGTGATTTGTCATTTAATCGGCATTTCTAATCATTTGAGCGTAGACAATCATGCATACATCATTTACAGGCATTATAAATAGACTTAACTTGAAAATGGACCGATCTGACAATGATTATAGCATCTTCCTCAATTGAAACCCATTCGCCGAAGCCGTTCGACATGCAAAATATCCAAAGAAATTTATCATACCAACTATACCTTTATACAACTATACAACTGATTCAAAATTGCTTCTTTACAAGTTTGACTAGCGTATGGACGAAGCGAGGGCGACGAATACATTCTACCACAAGGCCTTTAGGAATCATTAAAGGATGAAACAACCTACTACCCTGAAAGAATTCTATGGGAAGGAAAACGAGTTCTAAATACTATAGGTAATGCAATTGGAAGAAAGCAAAATTGGCAATTTGCCTAAGAATATACCAAACAGTAAAGGTGCTATAGGACTTCAAGGACCTCCTGCCCAAGCAAAGCCACTAAGAACCCATAGAAAAGCACTCTGGCTAACTAATGAAATTAGATGAAAGGATGATTATCAAATAAAAATGTGGCTAACTAGCTACTAAGGAATGGGATAGACACCTAAAGCGGTGCCTTCTCATACATCCTTATTTACTTTCCTTTTCCAAATGAGCCATACCGGAACATTGGGAACATTGTAGATAGCACGTCGAAAAAAATAAATGCTTCTATGCCGTCGAGGAGTCGGGTCGATCCCCCTTTTGAGAATCGATGTTGCTCTCGTAACATCGAGAAGGCTGGTCCAAAGGATCGTCTAATAAAGAGATATAATCCCTTAGTCTCCACGAATCAAAAAAACCATGTTCCCATGAGCTGAATCCCATAATTCCCTATAAAGTTGATGATTTATTTCTCCAAGGCCATCTGGTTGTCAGACTTCGGCCACAAAAAATCCTTTGCGAACATGAATGTCTTTTACGAACTAAAGCATTGTGAAGGTGAATTGGTAGATCAACGGTCATATGATCCAAAAAACCCTTCATGAAGGTGAAGGCCTTTCACGAACTAAAGCGTTGTGAAAATGAACCAGTAGATCAACAGTCATCTGATCCAAAAATCCTTCGCGAACGTGAAGGTCTTTCACGAATTAAAGCGTTGTGAAGGTGAATCTTAGATCAGCGGTCACCTGATCGAAAATACCCTTCATGAAAGTGAAGATCTTTCATAAAATAAAGCATCATGAAGGTGAACCGGTAGATTAGCGGTCATATGATCCAAAAAACCCTTCGTAAACATGAAGGTCTTTTACGAACTAAAGCGTTGTGAAGGTAAACTCGTAGATTGGCGGCTATCTGATTAAGAAAACCCTTCAAGAACATGCAGGACTTTCACAAACTAAAGCATCATAAAGGCAAACCAGTAGATCAACGGTCATATTGTCCAAAAAATCCTTCACGAACGTGAAGGTCTTTCACAAATTAAAGTGTCGTGAAGGCGAACTGGTAGATCTGCGGTCATCTATCATATGATCCAAAAAACCCTTCGCGAATATGAATATCTTTCACAAACTAAAGCATCATGAAGGTAAACCGTTAGACCAATGGTCATCTGATCCAAAAAACCCTTCGCAAACAGGAAGGTCTTTCACAAACTAAAGCATCATGAAGGTAAACCGGTAGATCAGCGAAATTTAGGTATCACTGATATCCATGAAGGTGAACTGTAAGATCAACAGTCATCTGATCCAAAGCCCTTTGAAGTCATTGAAGTTACACTCTAGGTCCACAAATCGACAATCATATCAGTCACTTCACATAGTTAATGTAATCACTTCCAACGACCTATGAAACAAACAATGCTGAACTCCAAAGCTTCAAAATCGCTTAAAGGAACTAAGACAAAACTGAACCAACCTTGTGGTTAATCAGAGGCTGTCTCGAATTAAGCCAAGATTTAGAATTCCAGAGAATCGCACCCAATGGATCGGAGGCAACCAAATGAGTTATGGAGAGATCTTGGATACAGTTCAAGTGCACCAACAGCCCTGTGGCATGGGGGGCACCGCACACACTTGAGTAGCCATAAGAAAGGCCAAGACCAATCATACCATAGTTTTGTTATGCCCAATTAAAAATTCTGGCATTCTGATAACTGCGGACTTAATGACCTAGCTAGTGCAAAAAACGAAATATTAGCATAATACTTGCCCACTTCTTTCCAACCATGACTTTACCGCTTTTGATGACTAATCCCTCTTCCTCATAGACCGTATACCGGTTAAAGACACATTCTCTAAAGGTGGTTTAAACCAAGAGCTAAGAGTCAATCACTGAACTCCTAAAGGCTCTTTCTTCAATTCATCTTTGTGCGATCAGCTATGAATCTCTACACCAGGGCAGCATGATCTATTTGGACGTGTACATTTTCTAGAAACATGGAAGGATCATCCAAGCCATGGTTACCCAAACCAAAAACTGTTTAGCTTCTTCAACTAATAAAACTATGTTCATAAAGCAATTTTCTGAGTCGACAGGGTTAAATTGACTCAAAAATCATTGTTTAGCTACTTGGACCGATCAAACTGTGCCCAAGTATGCTCAATCAACTCGATGATTCGAAGATTGCAAATCAACTCAAACTGCTAACTCCTCACATTGCCCGAAGATTGGCAACGTCGAGAAGTTCCAAACCGTTTCAAATCAACGGGTCATATTAATCCGATAAGCCTCACATTGTGTAAGCCAATCTAAAAGTCGTGCATCCCATAAGTGGTGCACTCTCATATGTTGTGTCACCCATAAGTCGTGCACCAACAAAATCCATGCATCACATAAGCTATGCATTCTCATAAGCCATGCATCTTATAAGCTATGCAAATACTGCTCAACGTCGCTTCGGCATCATTACCAGACCATCAAAATTCTCTAAGTATCGGTGTTGTCTAGACAACACCAGGAAACTTGTGTATTTCAGGATTAACAAGAACTGATCCCTACCACCCAAAAGGACTGACATTGCTTTGGCAATGCCCTAAAGTTTCCAAACCAAGATTTCAACAAAGAATTTCGATCTTTGACCAAAATTTCAAAGTTAAGACATTCAAATTATGAGCTTCCAAAGATAGGAGCTGCGACACAACTTTGACGGGGGCATCCAGAGAGCCGCCCAGAACATCAAGTCTTACATCAAGTGTTCAAAGTAATTAGCCCTGTGGACCGGAAACACATAACACACTAACACTTGGTCAGGGAAAAATATCATTCTGTGGTTTTGTTATGCTGAATAGAGAATTTTGGCAATCATAACAAAACTAACCAATATAGTAGGTTGGATGAATGTGGAATTAAAAAGGAAACTGCTCCAACCTGCCAGACATCGATATTGCCTCAGCAACATCATGAACTCCAGACTATCATATCGACAAGAAAACCGAACACCTTAAATTCACCGTCGCTCGAAAATAGGCAATGAAAGAAGGGACTTACCATCAACTAGAGAAAGACAATGATGGAAGATGTTTCCAGAATCATGTTATCGACCCAGCGTCTTTTGAAGACAGAAGTAGGTGCTCGAATGAGGTCTCAAACCCTAACTTGCAAAAAGACCAGCTGTTATCCAAAGGCAGACAACGAAAAGGAGAGAACGCTCAAAATCAAGCAGATAAACCATTGATTCCCGAAGATTGGAACCAACGAATAAGGTTGATATCTGCAAAAATGCAATTAGTCCTGCATAATGCATATGGCCTGAAATAAGCAAGGTTAAGTGTCATGGATTCAATACAAACACTACCGACCTCTACCGGCCATGATCGGTATAGAAATGAATGTGGTCGTACCAGGGGCAATGTGATAACTTGCTCAACAATTTAATTTTTTCTATAAAAACTTGGAATTTGACACCCAGAAGTGAAGGGTTCTGCCCAGAAATGAATGGTTCCACAGAAAGTTGTCAGATCATGACAAAAACCGGAGGAAGTTCTCTTTTTCGTGAATAAGAATAACTATGGGAATGGTTAAGCAATAGCCTTGCATCTCCAAGGGTAATACTTGATGATTATAAACAAAGCTAGGTAGCGGAAACGCTTGGGACTCTCACCCTTCCATGACATGGCATCTCCCAGATTTAAGCAAAGTTGAGAAAAGAGCCACATTGGGTTAAGAGGAATCTACACAACCCTACAGGATCGGATGAATGATTCAACTCCTACTAACATGACTTTAGCACTACCTGGGGATAGGCAGCACTAATAAAATACTTATACATTCCAAACATCGAAGTGTTAGTTTTCGAAGGCCGAAATTAGTACCTAGCTGGATTAAGAGCGTCGACGAATCGATAGGGAAAATCGATCCCAACTCTTGAGTGTCGGTGTTTCCTTGCCAACGCCAAGGCAATCTTTTATCTTTTAAGTACTAGTGTTGCCCTTGCAATGTTGGGAAAATATTATATTTCCTAAGTACCAATGTTGCCTCGGCAATGCTAGAAAACTTTCTATTTCATAAGAACCGATGTTGCCTAGACAACTTCAGGAAACTTTCTACTCACTAAGTATCGGTACTGCCTCAGCAATGCCAGGAAAATTTAGTCTACAGGGATGATGAGAAACATTCATCGCAGTGAACCATCGATGCACTAGTTTTTGGAGATAGAAATTGGTCCTCAACTGAGTTTTTACCTTCTCTTCAGAAAACTATTGCTGCCCAATGACAGGCAATGACCGAAAGACATATCCTTTTTTAGGACAGCCGAATGGTTCGACCTTTCATCTCAGGAAACGGCCACTGCAGAGGAATAGAGCACCATCGAACGGAAATCCTAGGATTGAATTGCCCATGTACTAATTTCTAAGGATGAAAGCTGGTGCACAACCGAATTTCCTAAATTCAACATAAAAATTTAGACACGGACAAAAGATAGGCAGCCTCGAAGAAATGTTACTTGGAACCAAGCAGCTAGGTTATCAATTCTCAAAGATAGGAGTTGATATATGAATAAAACTTCCTTCACGACGTTAACAACCATGAAAAGCATGCATGGCCAAGGACAAGCAGGAACAATCATAGAAGGTCGGAAATAAAATCCCTGAACTTCCTCAATTCTAGAATGGGATTGTGAGATATAATGGGGGTAATTGAGCAATTCTCCCCATAGATTTCCATCTCTCACAATCGCTCAAATACAGGCATCGAAATAGCTAGTTCCTCAAGAAGGGATAGAAGCACAGGTACTTAATCGAAAGAAATGTTTCAAAGTCCAAACATGAATAATTGCGAGGGTGGTTAAATAACGGTTCAGTATCACAAAATAAAGCATTCTGGCAACATAATCGCCAACAAAGGAAATGAAGGATTAAACGTTCAAAAATCAACCTTCGCTCATAGTATGGTGATGATGAGAAGTATCAATGACCTACTTATGGTCTAACTTGATCATTTGGTTCCAATTTGAAGAAATATGCCATTACCTGAAGTTTGGTGATGCTAGGAAGAAAGCCTAAAATGAAGCTATCGATACATTGGCTTTTAGAAATAGAAGCAAGAGTTTAATTGAACAGCCCTACCTTTTGGCATGTCATGCTATCTGAAGATTCACAACATCAAGGAAAAATCCATAGGGTTGAGTCATCTACACACAAGATTTTAGAGATAGTAACTGATACATGATTAGGGTTTCAACATTGGACTTGGAGGAAGTCAATTACTATCAGGAATTGGACATCATTGAAAAGGTCAAAGCTTGAAATCAAGCAGCAAAGTCCTAGAGACAGGAGCAATATTGTCAATCAAACTGGGGTAACCGAACATATTGCCCAGGAGACATAGTCTCCCAAAAACATATAGACATAGTATTCGAAGAAGTCCGCCCTATGGACTAGGGCAGATACACCAACACTTTGTTGAAACGAACACAAATGAGCATAAGTAGGGATTAGCTAGGGAACTGGCTAGACAAGATACTTCATAGTTCTGAGGAAAGTTATGAAATAGAATACATCGAAATGACCGCAGAAGTATTACTTACATGTATAGAATTATAGTGAACGAGTACGCTGCACATGAACACAAGAAGGGCAATAGTGAGAAAAAACAATGCTCGAAATTGAGCAATTAAACCAGTAGTCCTTGGAGAAAGAGGCTAGACTGCATTGAATTCCAAAAAGTGCAAAGGAAGGATAATAACAATCGAACAACTCATGCGCTAGTTTTTGAAGGCTGAAACTGTGCCTGATCGAACTTCAACTACGACTCTACAAGGGAAATTGTGCCTTGTAATTTAACTGCAATCAATCATCCAAATATGATAGGAAAATAAGTGAAGCCTAAGTTGCAAAGGACCTAGCTTCTGGAGGAATGGAAGTACCTCCGTCGGACTAAAGATTGGATGATCAAAAAGTCATTTTCAACAAAAAAACTTGGCATTCAACCCTGTCAGGTGTGTTTTACTTTAAATAATGTCCTTGTATAACCAAAGCCAGAATCCAAGTTGCAAAGGACCTAGCTTCTGGAGGAATGGAAGTACCTCCGCCGGACTAAAGATTGGATAATCAAAAAGTCATTTCAACAACAAAACTTGGCATTCAATCCTGTCAGGTATGTTTTACTTTAAATAATGTCCTCATATAACCAAAGCCAGAATCCAAGGGAAGTTGACATATGTTGACCAATCGGGTTCTAAACATTGACCAGGTAGATGTTGTGTGTTACCTACATAAGAAGAGTCAAAAAAGTTAAAGCCAAAGAGCAAGACTTCGCTCCAGAATGGCGTAAAATTGTTCGAGACAAAACATAGCTTCACCGCCGGTCGAATTAAAACTATGTAGGACAACAACGAACCTACATCATGCACTCACTTACCAACCTATACCCTTTTGTAAACTACGAAGGAAGGATTGCATCACCAATATTAGGAATTGAAATTTCATTCGAAATAAAAAACGAATGGCTATCAGAAGTCAGTCAATTGAAAACAACATTTTGAGATGGACTCCGACGATTCATTGAAATTCACAGAGTAGTAATCTGAAACTTTTCTGGTTCCAGAGTACATTTTGTTTGCAACGAAAGCATACTCTAGGGGGAAATGTTATCCGGGTTTTTAACCCAGTAGAATTCAAAGGAAGTCGGAACAACTTCGTCGAGTTAGAATGGCTCAAGAGCAAACCAAAAGGACTAGAAGAACCAACCAAGAAGGATTAGAGAAAAAGCTAGCAAACACATGCTAAGGTGATGGTTCGCTAGCAATCCATCTCCTATGGATCGCTATCAATCCATCTCCTGTGGATCGCTATCGATCCATCGCCTACGGATTACTAGATCCATACGGTAAGCTCGTGCGTCAACAATTCCCCTTACATCATGATCCTATAGCAGTCCAATGCAACCAGTGTATGGAATGTCATCAAACAAAGCAAAAGCTACGAAATTAGATGGAGAACATCAACACGAGATAATAGACACAATCCAAAAGGCAAAGCCTAGAAATCAACTAAGTACATGGATCGCTAGCGATCCATGCACTATGGATCGCTCGCGATCCATGCCTTTTTGCCAGATTGCCATAAACCCTAAAGGACAAGGTCGAGAAATTCACCAAGTACATGGGTTGTTGGCGATCCAATCACTGTAGATCGCTAGCGATCCATGTCTTATTACCAGTTTTCCAAATCTTCAAGGGAAAAGGATTATGATAAGAAACTCAAGTAAATGGATCGCTAACAAGCCAAAGCTATGGATTGCTGGCGATCCGTAGACAATGGATCGCTAGCGATCAATTAGGTTGGTTTGGTTCACTGCGAAAACTACAATTTAGCGACCCGCAAATTTTAAATGGTTTAATAATATATTTAATTGAAATTTTATGAAATTTTAAATAATTAAATTTGGAAATATAAATATATTTGGAATACGTCTAATTAAACATAGAAAATGGTAAATTTTGAATTAATAATATGATTGTTTATTTTACCGTGTAATTTTATTTAAATTCAAATCAGTTAGGATTAGATGGTAATAAAATATTTTTCAAAACTGAATATTTTTATACAGTAAATTTGTAAATCATCTTCTGAGTGAGTAGTCATATTTCATTTCGCCAAATTTTGACTGTTATTGCTCTGTTCATCTTATTTCTAGCATTTCAGCAGCATTTTCGGTATTGATTATCGACTTTTGATAGGATGATCATACCACTGATATCTGTATACTGTTTTGATCGTCTGGTCATGCTGATCTCTGCGGTATATTCAACTCTGTGTATTGAAATTCAATACACGATGGAATCTGTAAAACGTCGGAACGTATTTATACCGGTTACATGCCTTTTGGTTTACATGTGACCATTGATTTATGTTTCGTGAACCGTATAGCCTTTTTATATTCCTAGAAATTTAATGATTTGATTTTTTTTATTTCCATGGTATCAATTTACATTCTGGCCTTTCATTCTAGAGAAACATTTAGACTATATAAATTATTTATTTACGTTTTCTCTTCCAAAACTCTTCCTCCCTCAGACTCGTTCCCCACCATTGCCCTTCCGTTTACATCAAAAAAAAGAAATGCTGCTTATTCGTTTTGCTTCAAAACTACCACCTTCACTCACGCGCTCAACCCTCTCTCTCGCTGTGTGCGCAACCCATAGCCTCGGCAGCCACAAACTCCTCCGCACCTTTCCTCATCCACCTGACAACGCAGCCAGATGCGAGCCACAAGCAGCTCGGCCTACAGTCTCTCCACAATGCCTCCTCCTTCGCTTTGTTAAGGTATATATATTTATGTGATGTATATATATATTAGTTCACTTTATAATTTTAGCTGTTATTTCTATCTTGATTTTATTCCTGTAAGCTGTTAAGTTATATATATATATATATATATATATATATATATATATATATATATCAATGATATGTTATAGTTTTACATACATATAGTCCAGTATTCTATAGACCATAGTTATATATGTATTATGTCAGTTTTTTTCCGAAGTAAAGTATATATATAAAGGGTATATGTTATTACAGTATATCATATTTTAAGTGTACTTTATATATGATATTTTAGAGGAATGCTAACACTGTTACGTATAGTACAGTTCGATACATATGAATTTATAGTTGAACATATATACCTGTTTATATATATATATGTTTGTTTATTTAAATTATATATATGTATATGTTTATAGTTTTAAGACTTGTTAATTATATAATCATATAATGAGTTGTATATATGTTTACAGTATATTCATTCATTTAAACGTAGATTTCAGTATTTTATACATATACATATACATATACATACATATATATATATACACTTTTAGTCACACTTATTCTTTTAACCAAAGGTTGTTTGTTTCTTTGTTCCTTTGTTTCTTTATTTTATAGTTTATGTTGTGAGAAATTTAGTATATATATACATATATAGATTTTGAATAAGTCTATAATGATTTTATGTAAGTATAGTTTTGGCTATAATCTAAGTACATTTTTTTTAATCTGTTCATCTATCTTGTTTTGTTCCATTTTAGTCTGCATAGTATATTCGTTTATTAACTATTAGTTTGAAAAATATTTACATATATGGTTATTTTAAATTTTGAAATGCATATAGATTCAAATTTAAAGTTTATATATATATATATATATTTGTTTTATGTAGTATATATATACAAAGTGATATGTTTGTATATCTATATTAGTATTTATTTCAGATCATATATTATGTATATATGTTAGACTTTAATATATGTGTTTTGATTTAAACGTTGATTTTGAAATACATATATAATTAATTTAATATGCATTTGAATTTTGTATATGATTTATATATATAGTTATATATAAGTTTACTTATAATTGATCTCCATCAATCCAGCTTTGATTTGATTTATTCAATTTCTATTTATCAGCTTCGTTTGTCAATTTAAGTTCAATCTTACCATGCTTTGAGATTCGTGCCTGCACTCGTAGCTCAATTCCTTGTCAAATCTACTTAACCTCGAACGTGAGCAATCACTCCCGATTAACGTTCCTAGATTTATTAAATTTGATTTCAATTGAAACTACAACTGAAATATGCTGCTGTTGGTTATTTACATTGATATATCTATATGCTACTTGTTCACCCATGACATCTAACACCATTATCTGTTATATATATTGATGATATACGCCTATTGTTATATTATTATCATATCTGTTATCACACTGCAAATTCCTTGTTAGTACAGAATTCCCTATTGGTTGAAATGATACACACCCGAGTGATCTGTGAATAGGAGAAAATTGCTATGGGTTGAAATGATAAACCCAAGTTATATTCATTGAATTGAATTTGCGATTGCGGGTTGAAATGATATATACCCGTACATATTTAAATGACGGATTAAAATGATATAAATCCATATCACTTAACCATAGGAAAGAAAATTATATGCAGACACCATTGGTCTATATATACATTTTGAAATGATTTCTATGGTTGGAAAGAAATATATGGTTTAATCAATATTGATTTTCAGATATTACATATAAAGGTATTTTATAAAGTTTTAAATTCTTGATTTTTAAAATTATATGGTTTGAAAATTTTAATATTATAAGTTAGTTTGATATTATAAATTTTAAGAATTTACTTATAATTTTACTATTTTAAAATATATAAATAGATTTAATATATAAATAAATATAATATGTTTAAGTATTTATTTGAAATTTTATTTTTACAATAGATTTCTATAATGATTTTTGTAAGTTAAGATTGGGAAGATAAATTTGAATTTATTTGAAATTTTGTTTAATTAAGGATTTTATTTAATCGATTAGGAATTTATTGAATTTGATATTTTTCAATGGATATGGTTTTATAACTTGATTTTGGTTTGAAGTGATTAATGAATATTCAAATTTAAATAAATTGAAAGAAATATTTTGTTTATTTGTAATTTGGGGTTTTATTTAAAAGATTTTGGATTTATGAAGTGAATATTTCAAACTAAATAATAGTAAAGTGAATTTGAGATATAAATGAGATTACAAAAATTAGTTTTGAAAATCCGGAATATTTAAAGCTTTGAAATATATTGAAATTAAATGGTTTATTTTATGGTTCAAATCTGTATTTGGAATCGATATAATTGAAAATAGTTTATATAAAAATTGAATTGAAATATATGAATTGTGATTGAATTTAACTTGAATTTTTGAATTTGAGTTGATTTGACTCGATTTATGAAATTTGAGGAAGCTATTTTATTATACTAAATATTTTAAATTATATTTATACTATTTGTATATTTTATTTTATAAACTATTTTTAAAAATATAAACTATTTTAATATAAACTATTTTAACTTATAACCATTTTTATGTAAACTATTTATTTTATAAACTATTTTATTATTAATATCTAAACCGTTCAAGTAGGAAGTTATGTTTCAAAGTGTTATGATTTCCAAAGTGCTGTAATTTCCAAGTTTTATAATCTCTAAAGTGTTATAACTTTGAAAGTGCTATGATTTTAGAAACGGACATATTTGGAGTGAAAATTGATATCGTATTGATATGCTTTTGAAATGGATATGATAATTTGGTTGTGAAGCATAAATTATGTTGGAATGACCACCGTGTTATAGTGACGTTTGGTTGTTAATAGCATATATTTCCATAGTAGATAGTTCCATGGATTCTTAGAAGATGGTTATCCCAAACATCCTTTGAGTTACTTGTATTTCAATTAATATTTCACTTGAGTTGGATTTATTGATATAAGAATGTTTATCCTGACTCGAGTGTTTGTGTTTTGTTTTACGCTCGGGTCAGACTGAGTGATACAACATTTGAGACTCACCTTTGGAGTTTGGAGCTTCGCTCGGAGATCCAATTATCGATTCAGCTTTCAGCTTTTCCAGTTGATTTGTTCAAAGATGTCATCGGTTTGTATTTGAGACTTCACTTATTTGAGATATTCTGTTGTATTTTATTTCAAACTCTGTTTTTTATATAGTAGCTTCATGAACTACTATTTATCTATTCCGCTGCATTATTATTATATTACTCTATGTCTGTGATTCTGTGATTTATTTATTTACTGTATATGCTGAGTTTTGCCAAATATAAATTAACAATCTGATATTTTGAGCAATTCAAGTCCAACATGTGCGGATGCGAATGGTTGAAAATAGTGGTTTGTTACAAGTGGTATCAGAACCAGGTTTTAGTAAAAACTTAGCATATGTAGTAGATTTAATTATATAATTACTTTCGTTCATGCTTGAATCTCTTCCTCTTTGATTCAGATCTCCTTTGAATTCTGTCTCCCTTTTTTATTCTGGAATCCATCTTTATCTCTCTAATCATGTTTTATTTATTTTGGAGCATCTCACAGCTCCACTGAATGATTTGTAAAGGGGTGAAATTCCTTTACATTAAGCATTGATTCACTGACGATTTCTATATCCTCGGTTTAGATGCTGCTATCTTTTATAATGCTCGAATTCTATCTCTTGCGATCGAATGACGATTTGCCTTAGAATTCTACATCTATCTTATTATCGAAGTAACGGTTGACCCGGTTAAGGTCACCCACGATTAATATAAGGCTATCCATCTTCCTTGTTTGTAATTTAATTATAATATCTTCCTACCAAGTCTGTTTCGTGATTTTCGTTCTCTTCGATTAGGACTCCTCTAATTTTGAATATCATATGGCGTTTCATACAGTGAAATTGATTTTTGAAATTTTTTGATTCTTGTATAAGATGGACTTTATATAAATACAAGTGACTTTGAAACTATTAATTTTGGAAGGTATTCGATCTAAAGAGATAAATCTTATATATAGCGGAATTTATATAAGAATGATTTGATATATTTGAGATTTTTGATTTTGAAAGTTCTTTATTTGAAAATGAAATCTTATATATAATTGACTTTATATAAGTATGATATTTGAAATTGATTTGAAAGGATACTATATGATACATTTTCGAAGTAAAGATATGGAAAATGCCTTCTTCTTGATATCCTCTTTGTGGCCACATTTTGGATTCAATCTATCGATATTATTCTCTCTCTATTTGTGTTTTCGGATATGATACTCGAGTGTCCATCGAATTCCATAGCGTTACCCATGGTCTTAAGAACTCGACTGCATGGTGTAATTCGCAGAGCCATGACGGCTTACGGATACAGATGTTTCCTGAGGGATCCAGACATAACGATTGTGTATCTAAGATCTATTGTCGTTTTATTAGCGTAATCCGCAAGGCAAAGATTGCTTAAAGGGTATAGATGGGGATCCAGGCGTAACCATTGTGTATCCGGGGTCTAAGGCTTTTTGGTTATCGTGGCGAAATTCACAAGGCTGTGATTGCTTAAAAAGTACGGATATTTCTCGGGGGAACCAGGCGTAACCACTGTGTATCTGCAATCCATGATTCGATTTGGTTTATTTGTACTTTCCACATTAGTTTTGAAGGTTTTTCGAGTATTTTTCGCTGGGTGTTGAAACAGGTCTACTAAGTACTTGGAGAATTCTAGCTTTGCGCCTATTCAACGCATGGCCAGAGTCTGCAAAAACGAGGATGAACCTGTTAAGACATCGAGTTATAAAAGTATTTTGATAAAGTTTATATAAAGGATATTTTGATCATTTTTCTTTTGAAATAATTTAAAATGTTTAAAATATTATTTATTTATAAATTACATGGTTTAATAGTAATTAGTGCTGTAAATATTTTAGAAGTTATTAATTAAATGAAACATAATTAAAGAAAATGATTATTGATTTATCAATAATGTTTGAAAAGTATCTTGAGATAAATTTATGAATTATGGATTTAATATTTTCAATAGCTTCTTTGTAGATATAAGTATTGATGTAAATAATTGTTTTCAAATAGTTTACGTATATTTATGAAGGCGTTATTTAAACATAGAAATGGTATATACAAAGGAAGCAATAAATTTTACAAGTGAGTTTTGAAAAGTATTAAACTATTAAAGATAATTGATTTACAAATGAAGCTTTCAAATGAATATTTCAAGCAAAATTTATATAAGTTTCTTTGAATGTATAATTTAAAGATATTATATAAATGGAAATATTTTGATTTGCGAAGTTTATTTATAGTAATATACTTGACAAATAAATTTGAATCTCTATTTTGGAAGTATAGTTTGGAATATTTACTTGATTTCGAAGTGTTAATAGTAAATTTATTAGTTTATTTACTATTTTAAATTTTGTATTAAACCATAATAAATGTTTTTCCATGATTTGAATATTCATTTTAAACAAGGGCAAAAAATTAGTTATGAAGATATGAAATTTTATACTTTGATTTAGAAACTTAATGTAAGATTTGAAGTATATTATTAGTTTCAGTTTAATAATCTTGAGTTTATACTTATTTTTTAAACACACACACACACACACACAGATATATATATATATAATAACGAGTCTAATAAATTATCGGATTTAAGGAACTTTATTTTAAAGCTTATTATAATGTTTTGATATAAATTTCTAACATTGTTTTAGACTTTTGAAAAATCTTTGCATAATGCTATGAGGATGTTTTAAATATATCTTATATTTTACTAAGTGAATGAGGTTAAATGTTTTAATTGAATTTTTTAGATATATTGAAATATTTCTTTTTCCTTCAAGGGCGAATACCAAAAACTTAAATTTTTATCAATAACTGAATTAGGTTATAAACTTAAGTAAGGAAGTATAAGCTTAGGCAATATTTTATGAAATGATTCATTTATGACTTAAGTCTTAATGGAAAAAAATTATGGAAGTGATTAATGTTTATATAACAAGTGAATGGAAATCAATTTAAAACAAAACGAAATTTTATGATCTGAATTTACAGTTTCAACTAAAAAAGTTTGAATCGAATGACTATTTATGGATATAATAAATGGGTTTAACCAAATTATTAAATATTAATTAATTTAAATTGAAATTTATATAGTTTTAAATTAATTATTTATCTTGTCTTTCAATCTATTTTTCTTTCTGGTTGTTTATATTCTCCTACCTTCTTCTTTTTTAGGGACGAAAAGTTTGAGTGGGAGAGAGTGTAACGACCCGTAAATTTTAAATGGTTTAATAATATATTTAATTGAAATTTTGTGAAATTTTAAATAATTAAATTTTAAAATATAAATTTGATATTTTGAATACGTCTAATTAAACATAGCAAATGGTAAATTTTCAATTAATAATATGAATGTTTATTTTATTTTGTGTTTTATTTTAATTTCAAATCAGTTAGGATTTGATGGTAATAAAATATTTTCCAAACCTGAATGCTTTTGTACAATAAATTTGTAAATCATCTTCTGAGTGAGACATCATATTTCATTTCGTCAAATTTTGACCGTTATTGCTCCGTTCATCTTATTTCTAGCATTTCAGCAGCATTTTCAGTACCGATTATCGACTTTTGATAGGATGATCATAACACTGATATATGTATACTGTTTTGATCGTCCCATCATGCTGATCTCTGCCATATATTCAACTTTGTGTTTTGAAATACGATACACGATGGAATCTGTAAAACGTCGGACCGTATCGATACTGGTTACATGCCTTTTGGTTTACTTGTGACCATTGATTTATGTTTCGTGAACTGTATAGACTTTTAATATTCCTAGAAAGTTAATAATTTGATTTTTTTTTATTTCCATGGTATCAATTTACAATTTGGCCTTTCATTCCAAAGAAACATTTAGACTATATAAATTATTTATTTACGTTTGCTCTTCCAAAACTCTTCCTCCCTCAAACTCGTTCCCTACCATTGCCCTTCCTCCTCCATCAAAAAAAGAAAGAAATGCTGCTTATTTGTTTTGCTTCAAAAATGCCACCTTCTCTCATGCGCTCAGCCCTCTCTCTCGCCGTGCGCGCAACCCATAGCCTCAACGGCCACAAACTCCTCCGCACCTTTCCTCCTCCACCTGACAACACAACCAGACGCGAGCTGCGAGCAGCTCGACCTCCACCTGGCATGTGCCTCCTCGTTCGCTTTGTTAAGGTATATATATTTAAGTGATGTATATATAATAGTTCACTTTATAATTTTAGTTGTTAGTTCTATCTTGATTTTATTCCTATAAGTTGTTAAGTTATACATATATATATATATGTGTGTGTGTGTGTGTGTGTGTGTGTGTGTGTGTGTGTGCGTGTGTGTGTCAATGATATGTTACGGTTTTACATACATATGGTCTAGTATTCTATAGACCATATTTATATATGTATTGTGTTAGTTTTTTTTCGAAGTAAAGTATATATATATAAAGGGTATATGTTATTACAGTATATCATATTTTAAGTGTATTTTATATATGATATTTTGGAGGAATGTTAACACTATTACGTATAGTACAATTCGATACATATGGATTTATAGTTGAACATATATACCTATTTATATATATAGGTTTGTTTATATAAATTATATATATATGTTTACAGTTTTAAGACTTGTTAGTTATATAATCATATAAAGAGTTATATATATGATTACAGTATATTAATTCATTTAAACGTAGGTTTCAATATTGTATGTATATACTTTTAGTCACGCTTATTCTTCTAACCTGAGGCTGTTTGTTTCTTTGTTCCTTTGTTTCTTTGTTTTACAGCTTTTATTATGAGAAATTTAGTATATATACATATATAAATTTTGAATTTAAGCCTGTAATGATTTTATGTAAGTATAGTTTTGGCTATAGTCTAAGTATATTTTGTTTAATCTGTTCATCTTTCTTGTTTGGTTCCATTTTAGTCTGCATAGTATATTCGTTTATTAACTATTACTTTTAAAAACTATTTATATATATGGTTATTTTAAATTTTGAAATGCGTATAGATTAAAATTTAAAGTTTATATACATATTATTGTTCTATGTAGTATATATACAAAGTGATATGTTTGTTTATCTATATTAGTATTTATTTCAAATCATATATTATGTATATATGTTAGACTTTAATATATATGTTTTGATTTAAACGTTGATTTTGAAATATATAATTAATTTAATATGCGTTTGAATTTTGGTATATGATTTATATATATATATATATATAATTGTATACAATTATATATAAGTTCACTATAATAGATCTCCATTAATCCAGCTTTGATTTGATTTTGTCAATTTCTATTTATCAGCTTTGTTTGTCAATTCGATTTCAATCTTGCCTTGCTTTGAGATTTGTGCCTGCATTCATAGCTCAATTTCTTGTCAAATCTACCTAACCTCGAACGTCAGCAATCACTCACGATTAACGTTCCCATATTTAATAAATTTGATTTCAAATGAAACTATAATTGAAAATAAGCTACTGTTAGTTATTTACATTGCTATATATATGCTATCTATTCACTTGTGACATCTGACACCATTATCTGTTATTTATATTGATGATATATGCCTGATTTTATATTATTATCATAACTGTTATCACTCTGCAAGTTCCCTGTTAGTATAGAATTCCCTATGGGTTGAAATGATACATAACCGAACGATCTGTAGAATAAGAGAAAATCGTTATGGGTTGCAATGATAAACCCAAGCAATTTTCATTGAATTGAATTTGGGATTGCGGGTTGAAATGATATATATCCGTATATATTTAATTGAAGGATTGAAATGATAAATATCCGTATCACTTGACCATAGGATGGAAAAGTATATACAGACACCAACTAGTCAATATATATATTTTGAAATGATTTCTATGGTTTTTGGAAAGAAATATGTGGTTTAATAAATATTTATTTTAAGATATCATATATAAATGTATTTTATAAAGTTTTAAATTCTTGATTTTTAAAATTATATGGTTTGAAAATTTTAAAATTATAATTTAGTTTGAAATTATAAATTTTAAGAATTTACTTATAATTTTACTATTTTAAAATATATAAATAGATTTAATACATAAATAAATATAATATTTTTATGTATTTATTTAAAATTTTAATTTTAGAATAGATTTCTGTAATGATTTTTATAAGCTAAGGTTGGGAAGATAAATTTGAATTTATTTGAAATTGTGTTTAATTAAGGATTTTATTTAATTGATTTGGAATTTATTGAGTTTGATATTTTTTAAAGGATATGATTTTATAACTTGATTTTGGTTTAAAGTGATTAATGAATATTCAAGTTTGAATAAATTGAAGGAAACATTTAGTTTATTTGTAATTTGGGGTTTTATTTAAATGATATTGGATTTATGAAGTGAATATTTCAAACTAAATAATAGTAAAGTGAATTTGAGATATAAATGAGATTACAAAATTTAGTTTTGAAAATGTGGAATATTTAAAACTTTGAAATATATCGAAATTGAAATGGTTTTGTGGTTCAAATCTGCATTTGAAATCAATATAATTAAAAATGGTTTACTTAGAAATTGAATTGAAATATATGTATTGTGATTGAATTTAACTTGAATTTTTGAATTTGAGTTGATTTGAATCGATTTGCGAAATTTGAGGAAGCTATTTTATTATATTAAATATTATAAATTATATTTATACCATTTGTATATTTTATTTTATAAACAATTTTTTAAAATATAAACTATTTTAGTATACTAATTATTTTAATATAAACTATTTTAACTTATAACTAGTTTTATATAAACTATTTATTTTATAAACTATTTTATTATTAATATCTAAACTGTTCAAGTGGGAAGTTATGTTTCAAAGTGTTACGATTTCCAAAGTGCTATAATTTCTAAGTTTTATAATCTCTAAAGTGTTATAACTTTGAAAGTGCTATGATTTTGGAAATGGACATATTTGGAGTGAAAATCGATATCGTATTGATATGATTTTGAAATGGATATGATATTTTGGTTGTGAAGTATAAATTATTTTGGAATCACCACGGTGTTATGGTGACGTTTGGTTGTTAATAGCGTATATTTCTACATAGTAGATAGTTTCATGGATTCTTAGAGGATGGTTATCCTAAATATCCTTTGAGTTACTTGTATTTCAGTTGATATTTCACTTGAGTTGGATTTATTGATATAAGAATGTTATTCCTGACTCGAGTGTTTGTGTTTTGCTTTATGCTCGGGTCAGACTGAGTGATATAGCATTTGAGATTCACCTTTGGAGTTTAGACCTTTGCTTGGAGATCCACCTATCGATTCAACTTTCAACTTTTCCAGTTGATTTGTTCGGAGATGTCATCAGTTTGTATTTGAGACTCCATTGTATTTGAGATATTCTATTGTATTTTATTTCAAACTCTATTGTTTTTATTGTAGCTTCATGAACAATTATTTATCTATTTCGCTGAATTATTATTATATTACTCCGTGTCCATGATTCTGTGATTTATTTATTTACTATATATGCTAAGTTTTGCCAAATATAAATTAACAATCTGATATTTTGAGCAATTCAAGTTCGACATGTGCGGATGCGAATGGTTGAAAATAGCGGTTTGTTACAACAGTGCACCTTCATATGATTATTTGCAAGCATCTAGCAAGAGGGCCCAGCATAGTAGTTCTCCAACCTCTATAAATACTCTCATGTTTACAACATAAAAAGGGAATCTTCGGACTGGTTGCTGGAATTCTACTGGAAGCTTTCTTCACACTTCACCTCCCTCATAACAGTCTTCGTGAGGGGTCATTGTGATTCTCCAGTGAATTCCAAGATTGAAGATTCAATCTAACCAAGGCTATTCAAGAGCTTTGTATTCAAGTACATCTTGTAACAACAATAAATCAATAATAAAAACTATAAAGTGGACGTAGGCTTCATTAACAGTCGAACCACTATAAAAAATCTTCTTGTCTTCCTTCTATTTCTTCTTGTTTATAATTATTCTCTATATTATTGCTCTGTAAGAACAGGGCTGGTGCTTTCGCACTCATTCCAAGATGTTGATCCATTTTTGGGTTAACAGATGATAACACAATAATGGACCGTGTCTCTTCCTTAAGCGGACTAACATTTTGGATTCTTAGGCAAATCACATACTTTATCACTATTTAATTACAGACATCACAAATAGATGAAGCCTTAATTTCTGGCAAGCACAATATCACTATAGTGAACTCAAAGACTTTGTTGTGCACTTTTCAGTTACATTTCACATGCATCGGACATCGAAAATAGATTATGCATTAAAAGTCACTATTTCATAAAATTGATTTAATAAGATATGTAACAACCAGGTATTTTCAACCATTCGCATCCACTATAAGTGCATAGGCAGACACTCATGCCGGAATTGAATTGCTCAAAATACCGTGTTGTAAATAAAATTTTGGCAAACCTCAGAATATACAGTAAATAAAAATCACAGATCTCAGACACAGAGTATATAAAAATGCAGCGGAAGAAAAAGAGATAGTAGTTCATGAAGCTACTATATAAAATATAAGATACATCAGAGTTAAATAAGATAGAACAGAAGAGTAACAGGATACATCAGGTACAAATCAGATACATCACCGAACCACTGGATACTGAAACAAAATAGATGGCTGGATCTTCAAGGAAAGCTCCAACGCCGAAGGTGAATCTTGAATGCTAACTAAATCAATCTGACCCGAGCGTAAAGCAAAATACAAAACCCTCGAGTCAGGAAATAAATACTTATAAACTGTAAATCAACTCAAGTGAACAATAACAAAATGCATCAGTAACTTAAAGGATGCTTGGGACCGCCCATCCTCTAAGGATCCGTTAAACTATTTACTATGTAGTAATATACGCTATATACGGTAGTGTCTAATCAGTAAAGTATAATCATATAGAAAATAGCGTTAAGGGGATGGTGAACCTTAACGCGGTCGGATCTTTAAAACCAAAATCGTAGTGGGCTCGATACAAGGATATGACACGGCACGCAAGGAAATGCCAGGGTGGATACACCGTTTGCACTCCCGGACCGGTGGTGACGGCAAGCCAGCAGCTTCCGCCCACCTCGAGCAATACCCCCGAATCAAAATGGCGCCACATATCGAATCACAAAAGTAATAGAATGGTTTCCGATGGAGCATGCTCGATGAAAGGGTGCGACCCTTTGTGTAGCCCGGTATAGCTCCTGTTTAAGTCATATATGCCAACTCACGGGAGTTGGGTCCACGTAATATACCTCGAGAACGTGGCCACCATCCTACTTCATTCTGGAATCTCCACCGCGTACACAGTTGTTAAAGTGGTTTTCGGTATTGGCCGGCTATAAGACAATATCCGATCCCGGTCTCTTTAACAACCAATCGTTATTATAACCCGTAGTTATAACTTTAAAACAATATTTTATACTTCAAAATAAAATATCCTTTTCAATCCAAATCTTTATCAAAATAAAGATTAAATCATTTCCAAAACCATTTCAATATATCATCATAAAATATCTTTCAATTCAAATATTTATCAAAATAAATATCAAGTCATTTCTAACCATTTCAATATATTAAATTTTCATACCCTTTCAACACTACCTTTCAAATCATTTTAATATATCAAAATATTATAACCTTTCAAAGCTTCAGTTCCAAAATATCATATCTTTCATAACTTCTTTTTAAATCATGTTAATATCAAAATGTCCTATCTTTCAAACTCCGTTTTTCAAATCATTTAATATCAAAAATATCATATCTTCCAAAACTTCGTTTCAAATCATTTTAATATATCAAAATATCATATTCTTTCAAAACTTCGTTTCAAATCATTTTAATATATCAAAATATCGTATCTTTTTAGACTTCATTCATTTCAAATCATTATTCATTTTATTAAATCTAAAATACCATTTCAATTCATATTTCAAAACAGTTTATATTCCAAAAATTCTTTTTTATCATTTCAATGAAGTTATTATGTTTAATAATTAAATTATTAAATTTCCAAAAATTTCAACTTCCAAAGTTTATTTATTCACTTAAGTTTATCAAAACCGTGAAAATTCACATTTCGCATCATTTAGAAAACTTATACGGAAAGTTACATTCAAAACAGTTCAATTTAACAAAAAACAGCATTTTAAAATGTTATAATAGGTTTACTTAAATTCGAATAACTTAGTTAAATTCAAAAATTATAGCACTTACAAAGATTGCTATAATAGCTTTTAATTCAACTTAGCTTTTTAGTTCATTATCATCAACTACAGCGTTTACAAATGCTGTAATATCATTTACATTGTAATTAATAGCATTTCAAAAAATGCAGTCAATTAACTTCAAATATTCAATAAAATTTCTCAACCAATTATATTTTTATTAAAAACATTTTTAACTTATAAAATCATACATTTTCACATTTATAACATCATTTAATTTTGCTCAAGTTCATGATCTTATAAAGTTAAATTTCCATTCAAAAATCAAGATTTAATAATAATTCACTTATTAAAATGCAATGTTGAATTTTTAAAATCCATTACATTAAATTTCAACTTAACACTTAAGTTCAAATTCTCAAATATAACTTAGTTTTATTTTTATTTACTTAACTAAAAGTTCACTTTTAAGTCAATTTCGTAAATTTCCAATTTTAGTTATATTCAAAATTTCAACTTAAAATATTCATTCATTTCACATTTCAACTTTGTTAAAAAAAATCATTAATATGATATAAAATCGCTTTTAATTCATTTAAATTCAAATTATCATAAATTTATCATAATTTCATATTCAATTAAATTTCCAATTATAATTAAATCAAAATTTCCAAAATAACCCACGTTCAAAATTTCTAACTTTTTCATTAATTCATTGCACTTACAATTATTCAGAAAATCAATAATAATTTACAAAAGTCCTTTTTTTTAAATTTAAAATAAAATATTGTAATAATTAAATTTCTAAAATATATAAAATTTTAAAAAAACATATTTTAACTACGGGCCTGTATATAATTTTCTACGCTAGGTAAAGTGATACATGTAATATATCATTTCAACCCGTAATTTACAAAGAAAATCCGGGTTTTATCATTTCAAACCCGCAATCCCAAGTTAAAATGAAAATTTTAAAACCATTCAGGCCTATCATTTCAGCCCATAACATTTTTTTTCTAACAGGGAACTTGCAGTGTGGTCATATGCAGAAATAATATAAACAAGGTCAATATCACAATATACAGTCATATATCAGATGTCAGGTGAAAATTAACAGTTTTAACATGGTAATAATATGGTAATAACATGGCATAGCATATCATATGATCATCATTAACTTGCATAAACATTTTTTATTACTAAACATTTGTCATCAATTCACTTTTCATAAGTATAAATGTCAGAGTGAGAAAAACTCGCTCAAGCTGAAGACCAAAGCAACAAACACAAGTGCGATTCCAAAAGCACGACAAGCACGATATAGCATGACTTTTGATTTGAATGAATGGAGAGCCTTGATATTTGTCTTGTAAACAATAACCAAAACAAGACAATATACACATAAATATTCAACGCAAAACAATGTTGAAACAATGAAAATACGAAGCAATAAAGGAATAGATTACTTGACCTTGCTTTAACCATTCAAATGCTTGGCCTAGAAGGTTCTTGGGTTCAGCCATGATGATGATATAGCTCAGGTTTGGCACCATAACTCACGGCTAGAAGGAGTATGGAGTGGTAGGGTTATAACATGAAGCATACAATTGGTCAAGGCAACATATATGAAGTTTTTGAGCACAACACGGCTCGGCCTTGGGTCAAGTGGGGGCTTGGCCATACTTGAACAGGTTTGGACAGTAGATGGAGGGGTGTGGGGAGGTCTGGAAAAGGTGGTGGTGGCGGCCTATGGTGGTGGCCAAGGTGGTGGATGAAGATATGAAGTGATAAGGTGGCTATCATGAATGTTTTAAGGCTTTATGCATTGTTTTTGTGGAGTTTTGGTTCATGGAATCTTGGCCATGTCAATTTCAGATCTGGACAGAGGCTAAGATGAAGTGTAGTGGTGGTAGCAAGGTGGTGGTCGTGGCTAGAGGTGGTGGCCATGGTGAAGTATGAAGGTGGTGAAGTAATAGTGGTGGCTAGGGCATTGTTTTGGACATTATTTGCAATTTTGTGGAGTTTTGTCACCAAGGGAGGTGTGGCCATGGATGGATCTGAAATGATGGCTGGAGATGATGCCAGGAAGAGTGCTAGGGGATGGTGGAGAGTATGGTGATGATGGGTGGTAGAGGCCAATCCAGAAAGCATAGAAAACTAGGCAAAATACATAGAAAATGAGAAGAAAAATGTAGAAAAAGATGTAGCCATTACCAGATTTTTTTCTCAAGATGGAGGCCATAATTTTTAGTTGAAAATTCGTGAATAATATGAGAAATTCGGCTGCAAAGGATGAGGAAAGGAATGGCTAAGATAAATTGATGTATTAATTGCAAAAAGAAACGGATAAAATGTCTTTACGTTTCAGGCTTTTAAGATCTCTTAACTTTCTAAACCTTTTGCATTTCCTTTTCTTTTTAATTTTATAAAAACAAAATAAACCCAGAATGTTATTTAAAACCGAAAATAAGTAAGAATAAAATAAAATAAATAATTTATTTTAAGTAAAATAGAAAAGGAAATAAGAAATTGCTTAAAAATAGCAACCCTGACATAAAAATTACAAGAAAATCTCCAATGACTTTGGAAAATTTATTGCTTCATAAAAACAAAAAAATATTATAACACAAAATTTGAATTAAAAATGGTTTTAAAACATTTTCAAGGTAAAATAATAATTTAATTTTTATTAAATAGAAAGTTAAATAAAGAAAAATGCAGTAAATACCAACTAGGCTTTATAAACTGAAATAAATTCAAATAAACTTTAGAAACATTATATTATCATTTTAAAAATACTTAAAAGTCAAAATATACATAATATAACATATTATCACATATTAAAATAAAATATAACCAAGAAGAAGTAACTTATACAATTTAAAATAGTCATTGTTAGATAACCCTATATACGCACAATATTGTAAAGGGTATAACTTTCACAATTTACATCCAAACTCAATGAAATGAAAAGTGGTGTTCTTATAATTTTATGTACTTTCATAATAAAAGAAAAAAAATTAAAATTTTAAACTTTTAAAATTTTAAGTTGAAAGTCACAGTTTGACTATTTTGACCAAAATCAGCATTTCAGGCAAATATTCAACTTACACAAGTTTGGAATTATAACTCATATAAAAATCAAGATTATATTTAAATAATAAATTTAATCATTTCAAATAAGTAAAATAACTTTTTTTTAAATCAAAATCTTACATTAAAAATAATTAAAATATACAATAAAATAATTACAAAATACAAGGTTGTTACACTCTCCCCCACTCAAAACTTTTCGTCCCCGAAAAGGAATGAGGTATGGAAGGGCACAGAAAAGATAGAGTAAAATAGTATTAAGATGAGATGACAAGAAGATTGAAGTTATACCTGATAACTGTTGTTATAGGTAAGTTTAACAAGGTGGAGGTGATCTTTCCAAGATCCTCCAGAATCAAGAATACAAGCACAAAAAAGGTGGATTCAAAATGATTACCAAAGGTATATCAAGATTATAGAAAGATTTTTAAACAGAAAGATTATAGAAAGATGCCTATACCGGTCTATAGCAAGATAAGGATAATAAGGACAACCAAAAGATAGTTTGAAAAACAAAATAAGGAAATAAATTTGAAAGCATGGAAATTTCAAGTTAAATAGAGAATAAATCTTTACACAAGTTAAATAAATCTTAACTACCCCAAATTTCATTTTCTTATCATCCAATCATCTTAAATTAACAATTTTTAAAACCATGGGTTTGAAAAATAATCATTTATTACACTCACATTGTACTTAATAAATTTAATTCTTCTTTATTCCTAATTAAACTTAAATTTATTCCTCTCACTATATTTATCACTTATGTTAAATATACTTACACTTATTATAACTGCTTTATTTTATTCTTAGTTCTTCTAACATTGTTTTATTGTAAGTTATTCAATTACCCTTTATTATTCTTTAACTCTGTTAATCGTTTTATAACTTAAAATTTAAGTGTATAGCATTTATTATAACCACTCAAATTTTATTTATACATCTTTTTTATATTGTATATTATCCAATTACATTTTTAACTTCTGAAATTTTGGTAAGTTATATTTGAATGCAATTGTATTATACAAATAAACCTTCCAATTAAATCATTTCATGCTTGATATTCATCCAAAATTTTGATAGATTGATTTTTTTTTTGGAATTATTCTTTAAAATAAAATTTAAGAATTAAATTTCCGATTTCTTCAAACCATTTAGAGATAAGTAATAATATATATACATATATAATATTCAAATCAAATTTCAATCATATATATATATATATTATAAATCAAGTCATATTTTAGAAATTCAAATCAATTTAATTTCCCAAAACAAAGCTGTAGCAAGACTACAGAACAGTCTCCTAACTTCGAAACTCGAAAATGAACGTCGATGATGGTGCGATCATCACCGAAGTTATTTTCCAGCGACAAAGAGAAAAGCACTAATTTTAAACCTTTAAAAATTCTTTGAAAACAAATTCTATTCAAAATACTTTAAATAATATAACCTTTTAAAACTTTAAACCAAAGTTCGAAATAATCGGGATTTAAATCCTCAAATTCTTGTTTTAAATTCATTTCATTAAGTTCCATAAATTTACTTATATATCAAAATTTATTTCATTAACCAAATTTTTTTTTAAATATATTGTGTCCGTTTGTTCTGTCAATGTGTTTTGGAAATCTTATCGATAGCGCTGATCAGACGTATCGATCAGAAACCCAACTCAACATCAACAACTCAAACAACACAATATATAAAACATTTTAAATTTTAAACACTAGTTTACAAATAATCTATACATGAATAGATTTTCAAAGAAGGATAGAGATTCAAATTTTTTTGATTAACACAAATCAAAGGAGGTTATGATTTAAAAATAAGTTGGAAATAAGGATGACATGATTAAATAACAGAATAGGAAGATGGATAAGCTTATATAAATCACGGGCAACCTTAACCGGGTCAACTGTGACTTAAAGAATAAGATCGATGTGGATTTTCTAGGGTAAATCTACATTCGACCTCAAGAGTTAGAGTTTGGAATAACAAAAGATATTAGCATCTAAACCAAGGATATATAAGAATCTCTGGTGAATCGATGCTAATTGTAAAGGAGTTTTCCCCTTTTTTCAATTCAATTTGAAATTGGCGTAACCACCGACTCACTAGAAAGATCATTCGAAGCGGAGTTATGGAATGCTCCAGAGTCAAAAGAAGATGAATAGTGAGGGATACGAATGGATTTTGGAACTGTAGGGAACGTTCCAAAATTCAAAGGAATCAAGTCAAAAGAAAAAGATTCAACTCGAATGAAAGTGATTCTGTAATTACATCTACTCCATATGCTGAGTTTTGCCTATAGCTACCAAAGCTCTGATACCAACTGTAACGGACCGCGTCAGTGGGGTAACGCCCACCGTAGCATACAGTTGTACCTGTGTTCTGCCTTTACGACCAGCCTCTCGACTGCACCAACCCCTGTAGGGACATGTAGGAGTAAGAGTCATCCGCTCGCTACCAAACCAAATGCAAGAACCCCCTATCATGCTGCACCCGCCAAGTGCACAGGCAGACACACATGTCGGAATTGAATTGCTTAAAATACCGTGTTGTAAATAAAATTTTGGCAAACCTCATAATATACAGTAAATAAAAATCACAGATCTCAGACACAGAGTATATAAAAATGCAGCGGAAGAAAAAGAGATACTAGTTCATGAAGCTACTATATAAAATATAAGATACATCAGAGTTAAATAAGATACAACAGAAGAGTAACAGGATACATCATGTACAAATCAGATACATAACTGAACCACTGGATACTGAAACAAAATAGATGGCTGGATCTTCAAGGAAAGCTCTAACGCCGAAGGTGAATCTTGAATGCTAACTAAATCAATCTGACCCGAGCGTAAAGAAAAATACAAAACCCTCGAGTCAGGACATAAATACTTATAAACTGTAAATCAACTCAAGTGAACAGTAACAAAATGCATCAGTAACTTAAAGGATGCTTGGGACCGCCCATCCTCTAAGGATCCGTTAAACTATTTACTATGTAGTAATATACGCTATATACGGTAGTGTCTAATCAGTAAAGTATAATCATATAGAAAATAGCGTTAAGGGGATGGTGAACCTTAACGCGGTCGGATCTTTAAAACCAAAATCGTAGTGGGCTCGATATAAGGATATGACACGGCACGCAAGGAAATGCCAGGGTGGATACACCGTTTGCACTCCCGGACCGGTGGTGACGGCAAGCCAGCAGCTTCCGCCCACCTCGAGCAATACCCCCGAATCAAAATGGCGCCACATATCGAATCACAAAAGTAATAGAATGGTTTCCGATAGAGCATGCTTGATGAAAGGGTGCGACCCTTTCTGTAGCCCGGTATAGCTCCTGTTTAAGTCATATATGCCAACTCACGGGAGTTGGGTCCACGTAATATACCTCGAGAACGTCGCCACCATCCTACTTCATTCTGGAATCTCCACCGCGTACACAGTTGTTAAAGTGGTTTTCGGTATTGGCTGGCTATAAGACAATATCCGATCCCGGTCTCTTTAACAACCAATCGTTATTATAACCCGTAGTTATAACTTTAAAATAATATTTTATACTTCAAAATAAAATATCCTTTTCAATCCAAATCTTTATCAAAATAAAGATTAAATCATTTCCAAAACCATTTCAATATATCATCGTAAAATACCTTTCAATTCAAATATTTATCAAAATAAATATCAAGTCATTTCTAACCATTTCAATATATTAAATTTTCATACCCTTTCAACACTACCTTTCAAATCATTTTATATATCAAAATATTATAACCTTTCAAAGCTTCAGTTCCAAAATATCATATCTTTCAGAACTTCTTTTTAAATCATGTTAATATCAAAATGTCCTATCTTTCAAACTCTTTTTTTCAAATCATTTAATATCAACAATATCATATCTTCCAAAACTTCGTTTCAAATCATTTTAATATATCAAAATATCATATCCTTTCAAAACTTCGTTTCAAATCATTTTAATATATCAAAATATCGTATCTTTTCAAACTTCATTCATTTCAAATCATTATTCATTTTATTAAATCTAAAATACCATTTCAATTCATAATTCAAAACAGTTTATATTCCAAAAATTCTATTTTATCATTTCAATGAAGTTATTACGTTTAATAATTAAATTATTAAATTTCCAAAAATTTCAACTTCCAAAGTTTATTTATTCACTTAAGTTTATCAAAACCGTGAAAATTCACTTTTCACATCATTTAGAAAACTTATACGGAAAGTTACATTCAAAACAGTTCAATTTAACAAAAAACAACATTTTAAAATGTTATAATAGGTTTACTTAAATTCGAATAACTTAGTTAAATTCAAAAATTATAGCACTTACAAAGATTGCTATAATAGCTTTTAATTCAACTTAGCTTTTTAGTTCATTATCATCAACTACAGCGTTTACAAATGCTGTAATATCATTTACATTGTCATTAATAGCATTTCAAAAAATGCAGTCAATTAACTTCAAATATTCAATAAAATTTCTCAACCAATTATATTTTTATTAAAAACATTTTTAACTTATAAAATCATACATTTTCACATTTATAACATCACTTAATTTTCCTCAAGTTCATGATCTTATAAAGTTAAATTTCCATTCAAAAATCAAGATTTAATAATAATTCACTTATTAAAATGCAATGTTGAATTTTTAAAATCCATTACATTAAATTTCAACTTAAAACTTAAGTTCAAATTCTCAAATATAACTTAGTTTTATTTTTATTTACTTAACTAAAAGTTCACTTTTAAGTCAATTTCATAAATTTCCAGTTTTAGTTATATTCAAAATTTCAACTTAAAATATTCATTCATTTCACATTTCAACTTTGTTAAAAAAAATCATTAATATGATATAAAATTGCTTTTAATTCATTTAAATTCAAATTATCATAAATTTATCATAATTTCATATTCAATTAAATTTCCAATTATAATTAAATCAAAATTTCCAAAATAACCCACGTTCAAAATTTCTAACTTTTTCATTAATTCATTGCACTTACAATTATTCAGAAAATCAATAATAATTTACAAAAGTGCTTTTTTTTAAATTTAAAATCAAAATATTGTAATAATTAAATTTCTAAAATATTTAAAATTTTAGAAAAACATATTTTAACTACGGGCCTGTATATAATTTTCTACGCTAGGTAAAGTGATACAGGTAATATGTCATTCCAACCCGTAATTTACAAAGAAAATCCGGGTTTTATCATTTCAAACCCGCAATCCCAAGTTAAAATGAAAAATTTAAAACCATTCAGGCCTATCATTTCAGCCCATAACATTTTTTTTCTAACAGGGAACTTGCAGTGTGATCATATGCAGAAATAATATAAACAAGGTCAAAATCACAATATACAGTCATATATCAGATGTTAGGTGAAAATTAACAGTTTTAACATGGTAATAATATGGTAATAACATGGAATAGCATATCATATGATCATCATTAACTTGCATAAACATTTTTTATTACTAAACACTTGTCATCAATTCACTTTTCATAAGTATAAATGTCAGAGTGTGAAAGACTCACTTTTTCAAGCTGAAGACCAAAACAACAAACACAAGTGCGATTCCAAAAGCACGACAAGCACGATATAGCATGACTTTTGATTTGAATGAATGAAGAGCCTTGATATTTGTCTTGTAAACAATAACCAAAACAAGACAATATACACATAAATATTCAACGCAAAACAATGTTGAAACAATGAAAATACGAAGCAACAAAGGAATAGATTACTTGACCTTGCTTTAACCATTCAAATGCTTGGCCTAGGAGGTTCTTGGGTTCAGCCATGATGATGATATAGCTCAGGTTTGGCACCGTAACTCACGGCTAGAAGGAGTATGGAGTGGTAGGGTTATAACATGAAGCATACAATTGGTCAAGGCAACATATATGAAGTTTTTGAGCACAACAAGGCTCGGCCTTGGGTCAAGTGGGGGCTTGGCCATACTTGTACAGGTTTGGACAGTAGATGGAGGGGTGTGGGGAGGTCTGGAAAAGGTGGTGGTGGCAGCCTATGGTGGTGGCCAAGGTGGTGGATGAAGATATGAAGTGATAAGGTGGCTATCATGAATGTTTCAAGGCTTTATGCATTGTTTTTGTGGAGTTTTGGTTCATGGAATCTTGGCCATGTCAATTTCAGATCTGGACAGAGGCTAAGATGAAGTGTAGTGGTGGTAGCAAGGTGGTGGTCGTGGATAGAGGTGGTGGCCATGGTGAAGTATGAAGGTGGTGAAGTAATAGTGGAGGCTAGGGCATTGTTTTGTACATTATTTACAATTTTGTGGAGTTTTGTCACCAAGGGAGGTGTGGCCATGGATGGATCTGAAATGATGGCTGGAGATGATGCCAAGTAAGAGTGGTAGGGGATGGTGGAGATTATGGTGGTGATGGTGGGTGGTAGAGGCCAATCCAGAAAGCATAGAAAACTAGGCAAAATACATAGAAAATGAGAAGAAAAAGGTAGAAAAGGATGTAGCCATTATTAGATTTTTTTTCTCAAGATGGAGGCCATGATTTTTAGGGTTTTGGAGCTTGAAAATTCGTGAATAATATGAGGGAGTCGGCTGCAAAGGATGAGGAAAGGAATGACTAAGATAAATTGATGTATTAATTGCAAAAAGAAACCGATAAAACGTCTTTACGTTTCAGGCTTTTAAGATCTCTTAACTTTCTAAACCTTTTGCATTTCCTTTTCTTTTTAATTTATAAAAACAAAATAAACTTAGAAATTTTATTTAAAACCGAAATTAAGTAAGAATAAAATAAAATAAATAATTTATTTTAAGTAAAATAGAAAAAGGAAATAAGAAATTGCTTAAAAATAGCAACCCTGACATAAAAATTACAAGAAAATCTCCAATGACTTTGGAAAATTTATTACTTCACAAAAAAAAATATTATAACACAAAATTTGAATTAAAAATGGTTTTAAAACATTTTCAAGGTAAAATAATAATTTAATTTTTATTAAATAGAAAGTTAAATAAAGAAAAATGCAGTAAATACCAACTAGGCTTTATAAATTGAAATAAATTCAAATAAACTTTAGAAAAATTATATTATCATTTTAAAAATACTTAAAAGTCAAAATGTAAATAATATAACATATCATCACATATTAAAATAAAATATAACCAAGAAGAAGTAACTTATACAATTTAAAATAGTCACTGTTAAATAACCCTATATACGCACAATATTGTAAAGGGTATAACTTTCACAATTTACATCCAAACTCAACGAAACGAAAAGTGGTGTTCTTAGAATTTTATGTACTTTCATAATAAAAGAAAAAAATTTAAATTTTAAACTTTTAAAATTTTAAGTTGAAAGTCACAGTTTGACTATTTTGACCAAAATCAGCATTTCAGGCAAATATTCAACTTACACAAGTTTGGAATTATAATTCATATAAAAATCAAGATTATATTTAAATAATAAATTTAATCATTTCAAATAAGTAAAATAATTTTTTTTTAAATAAAAATCTTACATTAAAAATAATTAAAATATACAATAAAATAATTACAAAATACAGGGTTGTTACAAGATAGTTCTTTTAGTCCAAGTGATGATTAGAAAGAACTAATCTTACCTCTTAGTCAATTTTCTTCCAAATCGCCGAATCTCGCCTTTCTCAAAATAAAATTCGTACCTTATTAATCAATACATTTATTTCACATCTTGCAATCATACAATACTTGATACTTTAAAAATAATATTAATTTCGCATGCTTGTGAAGTCCTATAAACTAATATATGGCTAAAGTACCCTATGTACATCATCGTACTCCACAATCACTTCACATAGACAAGTATATTTGTCCTCTATCGACGACTGACTAATACAACACATCTTCTATTATTCAAGCTTGTTGAAACTTTTCGCTTAACTACACTCAAGCTTCTCACATCTTATATAAGCATATGCCATTCTTTAAGTAAACATATATGTTAAGTTCAAATGATATTTAATCATATATGTCTCAACGACTCAAAGCAATCAATGTAAACTTGTTATTTTCTTCTTAGTTATAATCATCTCAATATTATTTATTACAAGGAACAATTTTTCTCTATATCTCAAAATGTGTTTTTTCCAAATTGATAGTATATTTCTAAAATCCTTTTGTTTCAACATATTACTTTTAATATCTCAAACATAATCATTTAATCCTAAAATAGAAATTTTGTCAAATTTCCTTCAAAATAATAATATATTATAACTTTACACCAAAACAAAATACTTATTTAAATCGAATTTTTTTCACAACCACTCTATTATTATCTAATTCAAAAATAACAACTTTTTATGATAAATCCATAAAATCATTTGTAATGTTATTTGTAAAAAAAACAGTAATAGTTTGACCCAAAAATATTCATGGAAAATATCTCCTTATTATAATTATTATTATTCTCCTAAAACCTCTTTTTCGTATTAGTTAAACAATAATAATCCTTTTTGTAAACTTTTTAAAACAACATACTATTATTTGGCTAAAAGTTAGATAAACTTAAAAAAAATCATGTTATTATTTATTTAAATTCCACCTTACTTTATAAACAATAGTAAATTCTCAGTTTTTTCCTAATTTTTTCATATTTTTTCCCCAAGTAATACCCTCATAAATTTTCAATACAAATACCTAAACCATAAATCCATAATGCACATTTCTAGCAAGTCCTTAGCACACTAGCATCTTGATTATCTTATTTAGTTCATCATAGTGAATTCAAATTCTATAGATTATGTAATTATTTTCTAGCTCCAATCAAATTTCAATTGAAAAAATCGCTAATTTTTTAATTCATTTTTTTTGAAGTCATTAATTTAAAATCATATTCTTTACAAAACTAGTGAGGTTTGATAACCACAAAATTCACTATTAACTTTAACTAAGATTTATTTTCGATCATCAATTTTTTCCACAATAATTTCCTTAAATTCTACTTCAAAATTTTTTAGGAAAGTTTTACTTTATACGTTTCATATTATATAATCTAGTAAAGTTTTATTTTAGGCTTCCTTTAACCTTAATTCGCTCTTCCCCCGCCTCAACTTACACTCCCGATGCCACAACCTCTAATCATTGAGATTAGCAAACCTTACTTTCCATTATAACTAGTGTGAACCCATGCTTCTCATACGGGTATAGAAAAAAAACTTTGTTATAGTTAGAAAATTAAATTATTTTGAAAAATAATCAGAATATATTATTTACAGGAAGGGTTAAGAAACATTATTACAACATCAAATAAAGTGTTAAAATTAGTACACAGTCTTTATTGAGTTGATAGAGTAATTTGCACATTGATTCGACTATATTGTTAGTTTAGATTTAATCTATTGATCTATTCTCAATTGTTAAAAAGAATTATTAAAACCAAATATTGAGAAATTTAATGCATGATAGGTTTAATAAATTTGTTATTACAAATAGTATAAGCTTATATTTATTAAAACCCGTGTCTTGTAGCATCATAAGCTCACATTAATTATGGAAGAAAGTTGTATTATACATACAAATCACCTACATGTTTTGCACCATCCACTATCTAGGAATAACACATCAATTCCACACTTCTGTAAAAATTTGACCTTTCCAAATTGTAGGAAAAACTTTGGGTTTGTTAAAGGATATACTGATATTTACGACACCAGTTACTGCTTAACATAAAAGATAGAAAAATGATTACATTCATTGAATATGTTTGAACTTTATGATGCGTAAGAAATGCCAATCAAAAGAAGTAAGAATGAGTCAATAATTGGTCAAAACACTAAAAAAAAATTCAGATTTCATGAGAAACCTCTCCGAAATATGCAACGCACACAAAATTATTTCATTGTTTATTTCTTGGAGTTTAGATCCTATTCAATAAAGCTAATGGTTTTTTCCTCTTTTACAATCTTTAATTATTTTATGATAGTAGATAGTCTTTAATTATAAAATATTAAAATCTTATAAAACTACACAACCTACTACAGCTTTACTGAACATACGGATAAAAGACATTCAACTATTCTTTAAACTTTATTCCTTGTAGAAGGAATAACTTCTACCACTTGTTATTTACTAGTTACACCTAGAACGATTGAGCTTCCTCCCTACTGAAACATAAAGTATGTGGGCATTAAAAATAGAGTTAATGATACATGCATGATGTTAAATGAACATTTTATAACTATGCAATAGTAGATAAATAAAGTAAACATGTAAATTTTTGTAGTTATTTTTAGATTTATACATGCAGCAGTGCAAATAGATAGTAAAATGCAACAAATAACATTTAATTATAAATGTTTAACATTTAAAATGATAACATATCATTTCTACATTGTTGTTATGCATTTTTGGAGCCACTTGCAGCCATTAGTTATAAGGTGGTTACAACTGTGATGTTAATGTATATCCCAGGGAATTGAGGGTAAGGGCAATTGAGGGAGCCACTTACACCTTGTGAGGTTAAAATTGTGATGTTGACATGCATTAAGAAATTGTTAATGATATGTTAACTGATGTCCTAAGTGAGGGTAAGTGCACCTAGTGCTTATATATATTGTTTTTTCAATAAAAGTATAAAAATCATAAAAATAATCTAAATGGGAAAATGGATGCAAAAAGGTGATATGGTAAGGCATATAGAAGTGAAGACTGATGAAGTAAATGATATTTATTGGATCCATGTCCAAATTTTGAAGATTTATTTTCACATACCATAAATTGTGCACTATTAAATGTTTTCGAAAAACGATTAAAATTTATAGTTATGCAATGAGACTTGAGACTTCAATTTCAGATTGAAATGTTTTTCAAATAAGCTATAGGGTTTCATGTAATATCTTATTTCATCACCGCATCAAAATAGAATTCAAATTATACATTGATAAGACCATAATAGAATAACTTAATCCAATAAACTAAAGGCATGAAGATGCACACCAAACTTAATAGGTTATAGTCAAAAAATGATACTTATTCTATTATGATCCACACAAAAATTGGAAGAATGATCAAAAGGATAGTAAATACCTCTTTGCTCAGCAATAAACGAATATGTAGGGCATTTTGTATATAAATTCTTAATAAATAATATTGGTTGACATATAATTAGTTATATGTAAAGGGTCACATTAAGGAAATTTCATATTTCTATGCAGTAGTATACTGGAATTATGATCTTTTGAAGTATTGACAACTGGATCCTCATTTTGAATCATAATTCCTTTGTAGAAGAGTAAAGCAGAACAGTAAAAATACAATATATATGGTTGTTTTAAATAGGAAAAATCATATGAAAAATTATTATCGTTCCTTTTCATTTAATTCCTAAACTTTTTTTTCACTTTAACTATTCATAAGCATATATAAATAATTCAATAAATTTATCTAAGAAAAATAATTTATTCAAAATTAAAAGTGTCGTGCTTGTTCAATAATTTACCATTAATCGCTGAGGTAACTAATTCAAAACGTACTGTTATATCAAAGTTTATAATGAGGCTACAGCGCAAAAAAACTTTGTTCCTACAACACACTAACTCAAATGAAAATATATGCTTCACCTGTTTCGTTGATGAATTGATTCAACTTATTCAAACAATTGTGCTATTTTGTAATTGTTTGAATATGTGTAACCAACTCAAATGGCCATATATGCTTCACTATTCCATTGATTAATGTCAATTTACAAAATTGAATACTCAAGCAACCACATACACCAATAGTTTTGCTATTTTGTAAAGGCGTAAAAAAAGTAAAAGCATACAAAAATATAGCCAAAATGGATCAAAGATGAGAGACATAAATTTTTATGGTGTTAAACATAAATAACGAATATATGTTATATTGTGTGGTTACTAAGTTTAAAAAAATAAAATAACGTAGCATATTCAATACGTACTTGTGTCAATAAGAAAATAATTTAAGCTCTATAATATCAGCCATCCATCTTTGAATAACCATGTGCAAGAAAATAATTTTTTCGTAGAACACTGCTATGAGACATGTTAGTGGCAAGAAATTCATGTCCAATATGATGAAAGAAGACAATCAATAATCAAATAAAATACTCTTTACTTAGAACATAAATTGTTTAAAAAATAATCTTTGCATGCTCTGTCATCCATGTAATAATAGTGGCAAGCTTAGTAAATTTTCACAGCATTGGAAATATTATGACTTAGAGATTTCACAATTTAATTCAATTTATTTGTTGACAAATGGTCTTAAGTTGTTATTAGCATTTAATATGAGAGAGTTAGCTATTGGTTGTACTCCTATAAAATACATTGTTTTGGTTATAAAATTATAACATTGGGAAAAATATCACTGAAATTTGAAAGCATCCAATTTTAGTTAGAAAGACTCAAATTTGACATAGTGAAACAATTCTTGAGACTAGATCAAAGCAAGGTAAGAAAATATTACCAAGTTTTTGTTCTCTATTTTGTCCAAATGAATAAGAATAAACCGCTTGATGAAATGGTATTTTTCACCAAGGTTATAAGAAATCTTATGATACAAATACAACATTCCTACCACGTTTTTTTAAACAGATCTGTACATATGCTAATGTAAAGAAAAAAGTTTCTCGAATAGTAAAAATAGGGGAAAAAAGAACCTCTATGATAGATACAGTAAATGATGTAGAGAAATCATATGTTGGAAAGAAAGTGCAAAAGTTGACCATAGAACAAAAACCACCACCCAATAATAATTTCAAATAGTATAACCGAAACTTGTATTTAATAAGTACGTTACAAAAATTATACTTCATAAAATCACCATGAAGAATCTAGAATTCAGGAGGAAGTGAACTGGAATTTTGGATTTGCAGCAAAAACTGGGCAATTGACACATGCCCCTGAAGAAGATTTAATTTCAAAGCAATTCCATATGTGGAGAGAAAAAAGAATAGCACATCAGTGGCGTTATATATAAGTGAAGCACCTAAAGCCAATTACATGAAGCAAACAAATTAGATGTTAAATGGCATAATAGATCATGTAAGAACTACTCCAAAAGACAAAACAAAGCAAGCATGTAATGAAACTGTACCATGAGTAAGATAATTGCACAAATACTTAAGAAACAACCAGATTTTATTTAATTCAACTCTACCATTTTTCTCCTATCTTTGATGCAAACAACCTGGTTTCTACAGGTTAAATAAACAAAATCTAAAGGAATGTATTGGAATAAATATGGGAAATTTTGGGTTATTATTTTAATGATATAAGCATCTGAACAAAGTGTCGTACTAATATAAGCATATTACCACAAAAAGGTAGCCCGTAGAGTAATTTCTACAGTTGATTTCACATATTATTGTAATTAAAAAAATTCTTATCACTGTCCTATATATACACCATACCTCTATGTTGTAAAGTGCAGCTATATTGTCATGGCTAGTAGCAACTGAGGAAAATCATATTGATTTTGTTGCCAGTAAAAATACATATATACACTGTGTTGGATTTCTGAGGAGTTTTAGTTTGGTTCATACCAGAGCATTAGCTGACATATAGCCGATGCACACCAACCACATCACTGTATTATGCTCTATTTTCCATATTGAATAGGGAAATGATGCACCCGTACAAACACCTGTGTCAACAACCTAGAACAAAATTGGCAAAGCTTGTCATTTATTCGTTGGCTACTACTAAGTATCAATATTCAGGCGTTGATTCATTCTTTTCAAAGCTTGCAAATACTGGATCAAATGACCTTTTCTATGGTACTTTCAGTAAAGGGAATAAAAAAAGAATAAGTGTACACATAATATTGTGTTATAGAAGAATTGCTCAAATGTTCCTTTTATGATAACATTTTATCCCTTCCAAGCATGATTTTGTTGGAAATAATCAAAAATGTAAAATAATTATAAGCTTATATATATATATATATATATATATATATAAATATATATCATGGAAAAAATTGTGCTACAAATGGAATATAATTAGCTTTTAGTTTCAAATAATATTGATCGTTGCTTGTACTTTGATAGTATACTTCACTCTCAAAAATCTATCAAGAACGTACGTAAATCCATCTAAGATTATAGATTATTACCCAAAACTTGCATCAACAAATCTACTTGAAGTATTCAAATTCCTCTATCCTCTATACTGTTTGTGGCTTTTGGTGAGGCCATTTTGATTCAAAAGGGATTCTAAGTTAATAAGTAGAAGTTTAACTAATGAGAGTAAAATTTATTTCTGAAACTTTTCATGTGTAGTTATAGGGTTTTTACAATGAGTAGTTGCTCCAAAAAATAGCAGTAGTATAGGTTATTAGTATTATCTTAATGCAAACCCAAAAATTGCTATTTGAGTCATATTACTCAATTCATAACGTCGTGCTATTTTGTTACAAAAATGCCAATTAAAGCATACGGGGTACAGCTATATTTACCTATTGTTATCTTCTTATCTTTTTTATTGTAGGAATGATATTGAACTTTAGCAGTTCACTGTGTCTATTTTTGTAAATGGTTTTAAGAATATAGATCAATATTTTTTTTCTTTATAAACCTTTTTTTAAAATAAATTAGGTTGCAGTCCATGCATAAACATATTTATCATCCTTTTGTACTCATGAAATTGATCCAAACAAAGATATTACCTATAAAATGTTAATGCAAATTCACCAGCTACCAACTTTGATGATAGAAATGCACTTATATGAGTTTAGACCAACTTCATTGAAGCATAAGACTAAAGCTTAGTAGCTAGAATATGGAGAAGTAGAATGAAGATGAAAACTAACGGTATAGTGGAAAAAAACCAAAAGTTAACTAGACGAATGAGATATCAATACATAGTTCCACATTTAGTCTGCAAAATTGACCATGCTTTAAAAAAATTCAGTTTAGTGGAAAAATATATGATTTATAATGAAAAGGACATATCTTAATGTGAATTATCTTGAAAACATCTTTGCAATTTGTTGACCTTACATATCCTAACATGGCTATTTAATAAATATGGACTTAATCCTTAAGGTTGCTTTTATACATCATCCTTAAGCCCACTTCTACCCAAATCATAAAATTTCAAAATCAACATCCTCTTGCATATCAAATCATTGGCACCAAAAGGAAAAAATAGTCTAAAATGATAAACACACACAGATTTACGTATGTGTGTGTGTAATAAAAAGAATACAACTTACAAACTATAAAATACAAAGTTTCCTACTATATGAATAGCTATACCATTCTACTAACTAATTTTTCTTTAGTTAATATCATAAATAGTAAATAGAAATATATGGTTAAGAATAAAAGATGGTTAAACACCATATTTACTATCAATTCATAGATGAGAACGATTGTTGTACTGCCACGCCCAGAATAGAAGAACTATTTATTAATAGAAAGCAGAACCAAGCTCATAATGGAAAATGAATAATCGTTGTATTACAATGTCTGATTTCAAGGTAATTATCATTCACTTCTTTGAACATTCTTTCACTAAGTTATGACTTTGTTGGATTTCCAGATTCATGGCTCCATTCTTTTCATGGAAGATGAACCATCATTCCTATAGCTTTTTAGTTCATTCATAACTATTAAGATATAATCTAGCCCTTTCACTTGTACGTTTTACTTACCAATTAAATCATATCTGTTGAATACTAAACTTATGAAAATTAAGGATGTATTCGTCCATGTGAGAAAGCAATAGATGGAAAAACAAACCTCAAATCAAGGTATCATCTTCAACTGCCGTTATATTCTTGCAACTATGAATAGGTAGGCTTCAAATTTAACAATCACATGCTCTTACATACATCAAAGTTGCAGTTTTACTGAATTTAGTGTGCATGTCTATTAAAGGAGATAATGTGATTTGAAGATCTAAATGTGTTACTCATCTCGAATTTCAACCACTCATTTCGATGCAACAACACAATTGTTAATTTTTTTCCTGCAAGCAACGAAATATGAACATATATTGAAAAAACAAAAACATTTACGAATGCTTAAAATTAAATGGGCGTAGTATATCTCAATAACATATTCAGTAGACGTATAGTAGATACAACTCCTTTTTTGAGTACCTAAAACGATTAGACTCTAGAGTGGTTGAACCACATAACTGAGAAAGAAATTTCATGCATGACATAAAGTCAATTCGGGTTGAAATAATGAGACATCATTATCTTTCTTATGAAATTTTATACTTCAAAGTCACGTGCAAGTTAGTGAGTTATAGGTCCACTCGGGTAGCTGGCACTTTAGAAATGGTCATGCATCATTACCAACTGCCATTTTCTTCGCGTTGCGGAAATAAATAGTTGGCGAGTAATGACATATATAAAGTATAGTAGCCATAAAAGCCAACGTCACAAATAAAAACTAAATTTGCTAAGGATAATCAACTTATCATTAATTGTAACCTCATTACAGTAGCCCCATGATTGTCACCCAAAGAAGATTTACCAACAATAATAGAGAATTCCAAATATTAATATGGCAAGGAAATTATTCACCCTTTGAAGACATTTGAAAGGAACCATGCATCTAAATGTTTGAGATTAAATTTGCTTTTTTAAAAGCCAGTTACAAAGGAATACGCTCAAAACATCTATCAAACTTATAAAACGATATATATATATATATATATATATATATATATATATATATATATATATATATATAACTTTTCAATTATGAGATATATTTTGTGAAGTGGATACAACACAATTCAACATCACAAGTAGAAGGAAGAATATAAGCACATAAGCCTTTGCATATTTCAGCTCTAACTTTTTTGCAACACAATTGACCGAAATCGGAATCAGATTAACGAACCAAAAGAAAAAAGGTTGAAAAGGACGAAGCAACATTGACAATGATCAGTTGTTGAGGTTGAAGATAAAAATAACAGTACATTGTAACTACGAAGTAGGAATTTAAGCAAATTGCTGTTAGCTTGCAATGTAGAAATTTTGCAATCGAGTTTCAATTAGTGGTTTGGAGAACTGATGGGGTAGAAGTTAGGTTTTGTTTACTTTTCTCATAAAGCTGAGATTAAAAGTGGAAAGAAGTACAAAATATAAAATTACACATGGAATAAAGCTTGGGGTTCTTAATTGTTTCAACAAATATAGCCACATTTTACATTTATCGTAACTCAACGGAAATTAAATTCACGAAGTAGCTCTATGTTTTGTGTTGCACTCTTATAGCAAAAGCAATAAAATTTGGTTCTCTATAGTGGGTTAATTTAAAATCTTTCATAATCAATGTCTTTCATCCAAAGGAAATCAAAGTATATCGTGCCTAACCTATTTCTTAACTTTAACATGTATGATCTAAGAAATCAATTTAGTTCACATTATTTAAGGCTAATTTGATACATTGATCGTTATTTACTACTAAGGTAGCTTCCCTAGCTATTTGATTTGACAAAATCGAGGATTGATGAATCACAAAGACAAAAAAATGTTACTCATTTTTGCATATGTATATACATATATCATCAATAAATATAAACTATATTGTTGCCTAAATTTCTTACAAAAACAACAGAAAACCTCCCATTGCATAATAAGTTAATCTTATCATCCTTTGAGATTTAACTAAGCAATTTATATTGAACTATTAGTTACTCATTTTCAAATAGTAGGAACATGGCACAAAACATAATTAAATTATAATTAAAGCATCATAATCAAATGAGAATTTAATTTTCTAAATTAGAAGTTCAAGAATAATTATGTTATTTTTGAAAATAAAGTTATAAAATGATGAAGATTTTCGTAATGGTAATGTGTCCTATTCCAGTGAAAATATACATGTAGACCATGCCTTGTCTGTTTGCATACAATAAGATACAAATACGCATACTTCATAGAATAACAGTAATTTGTATATTATAACAATGACATATTTATTCAGCACTAATTACAGGGAATCACTTTAATATTTTGTTATCAAGAGCGTACTATAATAATTTATTCAATGATAGACCATTAATCATACTAATAAATGAATACCATTTAATATCTTGCGAGGGATAAGAAATGGTTCTATATATTCTCGAACTACATTCATATATACGTTAGCGTACGGTTTTGTCAAAGTTTTAATGCATGTGCATGCAAACAGAAGCAGCAAGCAATATATAAATTTAGAGCAGGGAAACAGCCCTGTAGGCAACAATGGATAATGAAACACCAAAGCAAGTTAAAGACTTGAAACATGGAGTACAGAGACATGGTTTTTTTAGCGCAACCTGGACAGTGAGCATCCAAAATAAGTGGAAACAAACTTGTGGAAAGCTCAACAGGCAAAAGAAAAGGATATGAAGGAAAACATTCGCAATGAAATTTTATTATGTATATAATAAGTTTGTATTGTACGGGAAAAGCTAGACATAACAATTATGCTCAATTATTTTCATAAAGGCAAAAATGAAAATAATCAGCAATTTATCTTATGTTTACAATTTACTAATGTTTTCTTTTTTGAAATAGCACCACTTTTTCACTAATCAGTATTATATTACTCTGATACCCGCTTTATAATTGAATTATAAAGAGAGTCCCCTACTCAATAATCATAATTGAATGGATTTCAACTATTCTACTGATGTAGACATAGTTGCATTTGAATGATTATAATACAGTTATACGACGTAGTTTCATGAATTGATTTTCAAGTGCATTTGTATAACTTAGTCATAACTTTAACGAAATTGACTTTTAAGGTGTATTACCTTTTAGCCAACATAAATGCATTTATATAACATAGCTTATCTGGTGATATTCCAAATGTTTCCCGTAATTGGGGAATCAAAATGCCAATTATATAGTAAAAAATAAAAATGCATACCTTACAGCTTCAGTGATAATAATCTTCAGTATTCCATTCAAGATCGGTTATGAATAGAAACTTACTTTGTGTGAAAGTAGAACTCATCCGATAACAATGTCTATATATCCGAAAAAGAATTACATATTAATATCTTTGAAAGAAAACTTCAAACCTATTCAAGGAGAATGAAACTATGATTAATTCCAAGCATAATAGTACATGTCTAAAAATAATCCCAGAAAGTAGCATCGTCTGAATTTGGTTATAAGGTTATAGGAAGTAGAAAACGCAACCATATCTACACACTATAAAAAAAATGAGTCAACTAATAGATATTGTATAACTAAGATTTGGGAAACAAAATGTGCTCCAACATCCAATGCTTGGCAGCAAGCCTGTAAATCAGTTAAAATCCACTTTTAGAGACCCAAGCGTGCAATAACCCATACATAAAATAATACAAAAAATAATCGGGTCAAGTCATTTAAAAAATGAAGATAGAAAATAGAAATTAGTGTTTAATCATAGTAAATGGCAGCAAGGATATGAATTTACTGGAACTTATAACCAAGATTACATTATAAAGTTATTTTTCGGCCGGGCAGTAAATAATTATGAGATACGTATTTAAATTATCATACTGATGTTCCAGTTTTAGTCATTAGGAATTATTAAAACCACAATATGTTAACTCCAACTAAAATTTTAGGAACAAAGTCTGCATAAAAAAATATCAAAATTTCCATCCAAATTAATAAAGCAACAAACATGGTGTAGCTATCCATAAAAAGTAAAAAATTGAGCAAAAATTAAATTGCAAATGTTTATTCTAATTCAAGTGCAATAATATTCATGAAAATTGTACATTAATTGAAATAATTCAAGGTTCTTGCTTCATATGAAAATAGAATCTAAATACCAAACATTAAGATAATAATGAAAATTCAGTGAAGCAAAAAGATAAGACCTATTTTGGCCTTAATGATGGAACACAGGTTTAAAGTTTAACTAATAAAATCCAAAATAATGTAAAAAACAGTCTAATAAGAACATCGAACAGCTAGTGTTTTCAAAATTACTCAAGAGTACCAAAATTTAGCTGATAATGATTTATTCCATCTTTTTTTCAAAATTGAGTGTTAATGCCACATTCCCTCTGTAAAATGGAAAGTGGATAATGCACTCGTACAACGTGCAACTATTATCGTCTCTACCGTAGCCTAAGTGTAGAAAAAACTACATAAAACAATACTTATCATAAAACAGCATTCATCATATGTGACGACCGGGCATACTTGGACAAGGCTTCAAACTCAGAAACTGGTCTTCCTCCTTGCTTGAGCTCCACAAACTTCTTGAACAGAACGGATTTCTGAGCTGTAGAAATGAACTTAGCTTCAAATTTGGCTTGGAATTGCACCCAAGTAATTTCTTCCTCCGGAGTATCAATGGTGATAGAGTTCCACCAGTCAAAAGCTCTCCCCTGAAGCTGTCTTGATGCGAGCTTCCTTTTGGTTGCATCCTCAATTCCCAAATCACCAAAGATTCTTCTACAAGCATCTATCCATATCTGGACTTCAATGGTTGACTCTGTTCCGAAGAAAACCTTCCCTCCAAGAGCAGTATAGTCTTTACACAATTTAGCAAAATCCACCGGTCTTGGAGCTTGAACTTGAACCCCAACATCTACTGCTGGCCCCGGAGCTGGCATCCTCCTCATGATCGAACTCATCATAGCCTCGAACATAGCAGCATACCCAGCAGCCCCCTCAGCAGCACGGTCTTCCCTGGCAGCTGGTCTCCCTCTTCGACTCATTATTAATATCTATAAAAAAATGATTAGTGCACCTTGAGAAACAACTGCATAAGAGGTTCAAATCCTTCTAAGCCACTATATTATATATAGTAATCATCAATAAAAATACAATTACGTCTCTCATAAGCAGTTACGTCAGCGAGCATTGGCTAAAATCGATTAACAAAAGCTCTGATACCAAATGTAACGACCGTCCATGACTCCTGCACTAAACAAGGAAATAGTGCGTTGTAAAGTGTGCCAGGTAGCCATGGATGATCATCAAGGTAAGGTAAAAACAGCGGAGTCTATCGTATTAGTCACAGCGCATGGGTAAAATACAATAGAATATATATATATATATATATATATATATATATATATAGTGAAGCTCCACAAAATAGAATCTCGTCAAATAAGCCTCATAGTAGTTTGATACAAAAATCTGAATAGTCAATACATTAAGCCTCACTACATATCACTCAGAGAATATACAAGCAGCGGAACAAACAATACATATAGTAAGAAAATAATATGCAAGCCTCCAGCTCGTCTTCGTTATCAGCATCGTTGGTCACTAAGAACAGCATCTGTCACCTGCTACCTAGTCTGCCCATCCAAAATGGATGAAAAGCCCAAGGTAATAAGAGTTGACATAAAACCTTGAGTCAGACAACAGTCTTAGTGAGCGGTAAATTAACTAACAACATACCAAAAGAGCATAAAGGTAAAAGGAATAGGAACCCAACCCTCCCACTCCACCTCTTTCTACAGTGATAGCACCCAGACACACTAAGCAGAAGTAAACATAGCAAATCAGACATTTAAAGTAAAACAATTATCACTCGAGTCAAGGTCGATGTTTTCCAAGTACAAACCCCCAAGGCCTAAACCAAGATCAGATAAGCACCCGGAAAACATCGCTCTTGAGACCGAATGACGATACAACCAGAACATCCAAACATCCATGACTCTAGCTATCATTGTTATCATTGCTTCGATACCATCGTTAATTGAATGATCAGCACCTTTCTTTCAGCCGTCCGTCAAGGGCTAATGGTAACCCCGGTTCTAGACAAAACTCCGCACGTCGTCGCAGCCCGTGCCTAGGACTATCGAATCTGCCCAGAGTACTCGACCACCAACTGTAGTCTTTTGGGACTATCGAATCTGCCCAGCGTACTCTTGCTTTGAGTCTGCTAGAACCTTCAATAACGATGAAATCTAAGCCTTCTAGTCATCCTCCTCGACAACTATTCTCATACTAGCTCAAGCGCCTCTCGAGCCAACCATTATCCACAAACTCGAACCATCCCTCGAGTTATCAACATGCTTGGAATGAATCTCGTCTGGATTATACCAAAGCTACCTCACATCATGCCTCGCCTCATCTCATTCATAGCAAAGCTCCATCTCAACATCATCATCAAATCCGTTCATATGAGCTTTATCATCCACTACATATGCCACGTGCAACTTTTCTATTCAAGAGCTTCCCCCTTAGCCTTTGAATCATCTTCGACCAACTTGTCCAAATCCAACCACTAATCAACTAATTTATAACAACCAATCAAGTCAATCATTAATCCAAGTAATTAAGCATTCAAACATGATCTAAAAGCAATTATAACAAAAATGGCAATCTTGTAAATAAAGAGTCTAAATCTAACAAGCATAATCATGAATAATATCTCTACAACTTGATGGATGAACTTTCATAGGTTAACATGTATTATAATGGGTGTCAAATCTTTATGAACAATGGATCTATAATTAGGTTTACGAAAATGCATGAAGTCACTATTTTTAACACAAAATCAAGCCACCAATCCAATATACTCCTTTGGATCCATGTGAGAGATAACCACCACTCACCGAATCACCTAAACACCTCAAAAGCAACACACTCCAGATCTGGACAGCGAAGGATCTAGCTTGATCCGCCAAAATTCCGCTTCAAACGACGAAATCCCTCTTCGATAGATGGAGATCTTAAATCTAGGCTCTTGGATCTTCGATTTGGATGGAAGGAAGCACATGATTAAAGTGTAGAAAAGAAGTGAAGAAGTGTAGCACTCGAGCTCACAAAATGGCAGAACTTCGTCGCTTCAAAATTCGGATCCCAAAAATGAAGCTAACCCGTGTATTTATAGGCTGAAAAACCCCTTAGGTCGTTCGCTCTTAAGTCGTTCACGACCTAAAAATCCCGGACCTACGACCTAACGGTTCCCCCGACGTACGACCTAACGACTCGTGCCTATGCGCGACTTAAAACACAACCTAACGGTTCAAGCCATCACGCAACCTAACACAAACATGACCTAACACATGCGCGACCTAACATAAACACGACCTAACGATGTTGCCGACCTAACGACTTAACTGCTTAAGCCCTTACACGGCCTAACTACATACATGACCTAACGTCTTAACCCTTTACGCAACCTAACACCTTCGCCTTCACGCGACCTACGACCTAAGCCTTATCTCGTCCACGACCTAACTACACACAGAATCTAACTTAGGTCGTTTACGACCTAACTTAAACAAAAGGTCTCCACGACCTAAACTTCAACGACCTAAGCTATCATCCTTAAGTCGTTCAACCGACCTATCCCCCTTAGGTCGTTAACTCGTTCAATCTCCTAGGTAGCTACTCCTATACCGCTAATTCCTAAGTCGCTAACCTCCTTAGGTCGTTTACCTATGCCGCTAGTTCTCTTAGGTCGCTAACTCCCCTAAGCTGCTAGCTCCTAGGTCGTTAACTTCCTTAAGTCGCTCCAACCCCCCCTAAGTCGTTCCACCGACCTAAGCTACTATACGACCCAAGCTATCACATGACCTAAGCTATCACCCAATCTAACTCCTTAGGTCGCCTAAACCCTTAAGTCGCCGAATTCCTTTGGTCGCTCTGCCTTATCTTTAGGTCGCTCAACACTCAAGATCTTCTACGACCTAACCTCTAGACGACTTAAGCTCTGGTCGACTTAAAACTCTGGACGACTTAACAACACTAACGACCTAATAACAACGGTTTTACGATCTTTCGATACGTAAAATACGGGTCGTTACATTCTCTCCCCCTTAGGAATTTCACCCCCGAAATTCCAAACAAACAAGAACCAAAAACTATTCTTCATGCCTACCATCCATAGCAACCAACAAACCATGCATCCAATTACTAGCCTACCATGCAGAATTCTAAGACTAGAACAAGTTACAATGTCATGAGATGACACGACACCTTATGGTCATACCTCGAAGAGTTCAGGATAAGCTGCCTTTATCCTCTCTTCTACCTCCCATGTACATTCGTTAACATCATCACTCCATTGTATCTTGAGCAACCTAACTACCTTCCTCCTAAGTTGTTTTGTGTTAGTTTCCACAACACGAAGCGGCTTACGAGGTCTCTTATCAACTGGATTTACCTCAAAATCTTCACAGCTATCAGCAGAAACCACTGTATTCGAGTCGTGCACATACTTCCGTAGATACGATACATGAAAAACATTGTGCACACCCGACATCTTTTCTGGTAACTCCAATTTATAGGCGAGCTTTCCAATTCGCTCGATGATCGGGAATGGTCCAACAAATCTCGGAGTCAATTTCCCTTTCCTCCCGAATCGAATAACATTCTTCAGTGGAGAAATCTTCACAAAAACCATATCACCTACGTCGAACTCCAAATCCTTACGACGCTTATCGGCATAACTTTTCTGACGGTCTTGGGCTGCCTTCATTCGTTGCCGAATGATCTCTATGCAATCCGAAGTCTGTTGAATCATTTCTGGCCCAAGTATCAACTTTTCTCCCGTTTCCAACCAACATGTCGGAGAGTTACACGGTCTTCCATACAATGCTTCATACGGCGCCATACCAATGCTGGACTGGTAACTGTTATTATACGAAAATTCCACCAAATGAAGATGATCTTCCCATGATCCTCCGAAGTCCAAAACACATGCTCTGAGGAGATCTTCCAAAACTCAGTTGACTCTCTCGGTCTGACCATCTGTTTGGGGGTGATAAGTTGTACTCAAACACAACTCGGTTCCAAAAGCTTCCTAGAAGCTCTTCCAAAATCCACTAGTGAACAATGGGTCTCGATCGCTCACTATACTTTTCGGAATACCATGGAATCGAACTATCCACTTAACATACAGCTCAGCCAACTTCGATGTAGTCCTAGTTGATCGAACAGGAATAAATCTTGCACTCTTAGTCAAACGATCTATGATGACCCAAATCCCTTCATTTCCCGCTCTTGTTCTAGGTAACCCATCGATAAAATCCATCGATATTTGCTCCCACTTCCATGTATGAACTTCTAATGGCTGAAGCAATCCACTGGGCTTCTTCTGCTTGGCTTTTACCAACTGGCAGTTCATACACTTGGAAATAAAATTTCCAACATCCTTCTTCATACCTTCCCAGTAATAGGTTCTTTTCATATCCCGATACATCTTGTTTCCACCTGGATGAATTGTCAGCTTCGAGTGATGACTCTCCTTTAGAACCTCATCTCTCAATCCATCTATATCGAGAACAACTAGTCATCCTTGCTTCCGAAGCCAACCCTCTCGATCGACCTCGAATCCTTTATCCTTCTCTGGGTCCAACCCAGATTCCAAATCACGGATAATCTTGACAAGCTTATCATCTCGCTTTTGGCTCTCGCCAATCCTTTCCATAAGAGTAGGTCTTATCGATAAGTTTGCCAATATCCCAGGTTCCAATTCACATCTGGGCCTGAAGTCAAATCCAGCTAAATACTCGAGACTCTTCCTTTCTGAAAACATGGCTCCCAATCCTGCCTGTCTTCGACTTAACGCATCTGCCACTGCGTTACCCTTTCCCGGAGTATAGGCTATACCAAAATCATATGATGCCAAAAACTCTAGCCATCTTTGCTGTCGAAGATTCAAATCCTTTTGGGAGATCCATCTATCGAAGAGGGATTTTGTCATTTGAAGCGGAATTTTGGCGGATCAAGCTAGATCCTTCGCTGTCCAGATACGGAGTGTGTTGCTTTTGAGGTGTTTAGGTGATTCAGTGAGTGGTGGTTATCGATCACACGGATCCAAAGGAGTATATTGAATTGGTGGCTTGATTTTGTGTTAAAAATAGTGACTTCATGCATTTTCGTAAACCTAAGTATAGATCCATTGTTCATAAAGATTTGACACCCATTATAATACATGTTAACCTATGCAAGTTCATCCATCAAGTTGTAGAGATATTATTCATGATTATGCTTGTTAGATTTAGACTCTTTATTTACAAGATTGCCATTTTTGTTATAATTGCTTTTAGATCATGTTTGAATGCTTAATTACTTGGATTAATGATTGACTTGATTGGTTGTTATAAATTAGTTGATTAGTGGTTGGATTTGGACAAGTTGGTCGGAGATGATTCAAAGGCTAAGGGGGAAGCTCTTGAATAGAAAAGCTGCACGTGGCATATGTAGTGGATGATAAAGCTCATATGAACGGATTTGATGATGATGTTGAGATGGAGCTTTGCTATGAATGAGATGAGGCGAGGCATGATGTGAGGTAGCTTTGGCATAATCCAGACGAGATTCATTCCAAGCATGTTGATAACTCGAGGGATGGTTCGAGTTTGTGGATAATGGTTGGCTCGAGAGGCGCTTGAGCTAGTATGAGAATAGTTGTCGAGGAGGATGACTAGAAGGCTGAGATTTCATCGTTATTGAAGGTTCTAGCAGACTCAAAGCAAGAGTACGCTGGGCAGATTCGATAGTCCCAAAAGACTACAGTTGGTGGTCGAGTACTCTGGGCAGATTCGATAGTCCTAGGCACGGGCTGCGACGACGTGCGGAGTTTTGTTTAGAACCGGGGTTACCATTAGCCCTTGACGGACGGCTGAAAGAAAGGTGCCGGTCATTCAATTAACGATGGTATCGAAGCAATGATAACAATGATAGCTAGAGTCATGGATGTTTGGATGTTTTGGTTGTATCGTCATTCGGTCTCAAGAGCGATGTTTTCCGGGTGCTTATCTGATCTTGGTTTAGGCCTTGGGGGTTTGTACTTGAAAAACATCGACCTTGACTCGAGTGATAATTGTTTTACTTTAAAAGTCTGATTTGCTATGTTTACTTCTGCTTAGTGTGTCTGGGTGCTATCACTGTAGAAAGAGGTGGAGTGGGAGGTTGGGTTCCTATTCCTTTTACCTTTATGCTCTTTTGGTATGTTGTTAGTTAATTTACTGCTCACTAAGACTGTTGTCTGACTCAAGGTTTTATGTTCAACTCTTATTACCTTGGGCTATTCATCCATTTTGGGATGGGCATACTAGGTAGCAGGTGACAGGTGTTGTTCTTAGTGACCAACGATGTTGATGACGAAGACGAGCTGGAGGCTTGCATATTATTTTTTTACTATATGTACTGGATGTTCCGCTGCTTGTATATTCTCTGAGTGATATGTAGTGAGGCTTGATGTATTGACTATTCAGATTTTTGTATCAAACTAATATGATGCTTATTTGACGAGATTCTGTTTTGTGGAGCTTCACTATATATATATATTTTTTCTATTGTTTTTTACCCATGCGCTGTGAGTAATACGATAGACTCCGCTGTTTTTACCTTATCTTGATGATCATCCATGGCTGCCTGGCACACTTTACAACGCACTATTTCCTTATTTAGTGCAGGAGTCATGGATGGTCGTCACATCATATTGACTGTTTATAAAAAGAACAGAAAGAAGAAAAATAACCCGAACAAAATGTCAGCATAAAACTGAAGAGGGAAGAAAAAATCTAGTCGACCCAATAGGAAAAGTTGATACCCACAATTTAGAAACTCAAGCAACATCCAATCAGAGTGAACAAAAAAACAAATGGTAAACAAATAGAAACAACATTCAATCGGAATGAAAGAAATGAAAATGTTAACCAATCAATGAGAACAGCAACAACATACCCGAACAATAGGAGTTGTAGACGATCGAGGCAGCAATAAACTGCTTGATGCTCAAGCGCGGTAGCATAACAATGAAGAGAAAGAGAAGCGTTAAAACAATTCAACGGCGATTATGAATTTAGCAGATAGAAAAGTAGAAAGAAAATCGCGAAATTAGGTATTAATGTTTACCTGTTGCCCATATGGACGCGAACGAAAAAGAGAAAAGGCACGACGATTAGAATATGCTTCTGCGTTGCTGAGATAATTTTTTAGACGGTGCATTATCGGAGACTCGGTGAGGGGCCATTAAAAACCCTAGCCATTTTGTTTGGATCTGACAGATAGAAAACGGAGATGGAGGCAGGGACTGTTCAGCTGACAAAAATCACGGAGGTTTAGCTTGCCACGTCGCAACCCAAGTCAGCCTGAATACCATCTTCTCGTCCCTATCAATCGTCAATCACGCTAACCCTCATCCACCAAAAAAGCCCTCTATTTCCATTGACGGTCTTCCATCTTTTCGATTCTTAAGTCAACAATTTCTTACGCTGATGTTGTTAAACTCCCCACTGCTCGACATCACCCTCTATCTTCATCCCCTATAACAACGGCTCCACTATTTTCAAATTATACCAATTATCCAAATCCGACCAAACCTTTTGGCAACCCCTTGAATTAAGCATGGAAATCGAAACCCTGAAACTGTTTGCTTTAGATGCGGTGATAGGGTCCATTGTGTCTCTAACTGCAGGGAACCTATAAGGTTTTTTTACTGTGGGTAATTAGGGCACAAGCAAAGGAGGTGTGCCCTATGCAATGACCAAACACTCCCTTAAGCCGATTGCAGAATTTCCTAGTCACCTAGCTTAGATGGCCATCTTCATTCCTTTAAGTTCAACATTAGCTTACTGCGGTTGAGATGTCAGACCTGCAGATTTACTTCGGGGGATGACGGCTTCACACTACTTCTTCAATCCAACAAACTTCAAACTGCCATTGAATCTTTGATTGCTTCTCTTAAGCCATTGGAAGCTTTCAAACTTGCAGTTGAAATTTAGACCAGAACTAGTGCAACATAAATGATGAGCTCTAGGCAAGTGCTAACAGTTTCGATGGCTCTTCTAATGACTTATAAAGTAAAACGGATCCATTATTGATTGACCACAACATCTAATTCTGCTTTAAAACAAATGACCATAGTATTGCTGGTGCGCAGGCTGCTCATCCACTAGTCGCCTTAACAGTGCCTGAAAATTTTGTGCATATGTCGATAGCACCAGGGAACGCGATGTGTTCGCATCGCCTGAACCTTCTTCGTGTAAACCTAAATCCTATGGTGAACCGATTCTGTTCCCAATTAATTAAGATTTTCTAGCTCAAGGTAAAATCATAGAAGAAAAAGCAGATCGAGTGATCTTGTGTGTAGGAGCGTAAGACATCTCCATCCGATTTTAGCTTCAGATTATCGTCATCAGGTGACTATGTTCTTTTAGTTAGTACTTTTACTCCTACAGTATTAAATTCACTTAACTCTATTCAGGCTTATCATATTGCTAAGAGCATCAGATTGATTTATAACAAAACTAAAGCTGATTTAGATTAAATCAGAAACTTAGAACTAGAGAGAGCTAGCTACTTACTAGATAAAAGTTTTAAGTTGGAATATGAGAGGCCTGGGAAAAGATCTAGAATTAAAAGATTCTTGATAGATAACAAGATAGACATAGCTCTGATCAAAGAATCAAAACCAAAACTCCTAGCTTTAGATTTTTAAAGTCGATTGGCAGCAACTCCTTTAATAAATGGGAATTTATTCCAGCTTACAATAGCTCGGGGGCATTATATCAATGTGGCGTGGACATAAATTTAACCTTCTCCAAACTATAATCAATTTTCACTCCCTTCATATAATTCTAAAAGATGTTCTTAATAATCAAATCACAAACATTATTAATTTTTATGCACCTTACGATAGAGCCCTCAGATGGCTTCTCTGGGCAGAATGTACTAACTTTCATAGTCTCTCTTATGGGCCTTAGTTGGTTAGGGGAGATTACAACGTGACTAGATACAATGGAGAACGGTCTCCTAGGGAAGGGTGTTCCATAGATATGGAAGATTTTAACAGTTTCATTAATCAAATAACCTTATAGAATTGTTGCTTGTCGGAAGGAGATTCACTTGGTATAATGCTAGGAATCCCTTTCCATGGCCTTACTAGATAGGTTTTTCATAAGTGAGGATGTGAAGACTCCTTCCCTCTGGCTAAGGCTGTCGGCCTAGCTAGCATACTTTCTAACCACTGTCCTATTATCCAAAGTACTAATGATCAACTTTCCATACATAAACTATTTAAATTCGAAAAATGTTGCTAAAAGCTAAAAGCTTTGACAATCTTATAAGTATGGAATGGAATTCCTTACATAACAGATTCTCGACAAATGTTACAAAAAATCTTGTTTACAAGCCGAGTGAACTTAGATCACATTTGAAGAATTGGAATATAAATATTTCTTGAAATATAAATATTGAAAAGAAAAATACACTTAATGAAATCCTAGATTTAGATAAACTAGATGAAAAGAGAAATCTAACTAGCTGAAAGATCCATACTACAAAACTTAAAATGAAACTAAATAAATTAATGGTCCAAGAAGAAACTATGCGAAAATAACGTTCTCGCTTTCAATGGATAAACGAGGGAGACAAAAACACCAAATTCTTTCACTGGATTACTAAAGGTAGATGATGGCAAAATACCATAAAACAATCAAGGTTAATGAAATTGAATATAAAGAGCAAAAGGATTTAAGCAATATATTTACTTATTGCTTTAAGAAGATATATGGGAATAGATGTAGCAGTTCAAATTCGGGTAGATTGGCATGCCCTCTATGCGAACAGCGAAAGTTCCCTAATAGAACTTGACTCCCCATTTATTGAGAACGAGGTTTGGTCCGTTATTAAGGGCCTAACTAGTGATAAAGCTCAAGGTCCTAATGTGTTTTTTTTGTTTTTCTATCAACAATTATGGTCCCTTATTAAAAAAAATTATGCAACTATTTGTAGAACTCCATAATGGTTTCTTCACTAGGTAGATTTAACTAGGCAAACGTCATATTTGTCCCCAAAAAAGAGAATACTATAGATCCTACGGACTTCAGACCCCTCTTAATAATCAACTTCTCTATTAAAATAATAACAAAGTTGTTAGTTAACAAACTAAGACTTAAAATGGAAAAATTAATTGATAACTCAAACAGTTGTAATTCAAGGCAGATACATTATGGATAGGGTTGAAACGGCTAAAGAATTCATCAGTTATTGCCAAGATGAAACAATTATGTGCGCTCTTATAAAATTTGACTTTGCTAAGGACTTCGACTCTATTGACCGGAGCTTCCTTCTTGAAACTCTTAAAGCTAGAGGCTTCTTTGACAAATGGATCTCTTGGACTAGACTTATACTGAAGACTAGAGCTTCTGCGGTCTTAGAACGAAACCAAAGGTAACGTAAATAAATCAAAAATGGTCTTCGGTAGGACGACCTCTTATCTCCCCTTCTGTTTGACCTTACGGCCGATGTCTTCTTTAGGATACTATACTATGTTATCAGAAAAAACATTCACCCTGCTTGGGAAACGAAATCACTGTAGAGGGGGTTTCTTCCCTACAGTAAGTGGATGAATCCTTAGTCGTCTGCTCTCACCTCCCCCACAATCTAGCCTCGTTTGAACTTATCTTGTATAAATTTAAAGTTATGTCTGGTCTTAAAATCAACATCAATAAAAGCTCGGTCCTTTTCCTTAAAGACACGTCAAATATCATGCCTTTAATAGCCGATACTCTAAATTGCAAATCCATGAATTTTCATTTTAAATTTTTCGGTATAACTTTTAGATACACTAAACCGAGAAAAGAAGATTGGCACTCATTATCGATAAAATTAACAGAAAACCACCATCTTGGAAAGCTAACTGTCTATCCACGGCTGGTAGGGAAGTACTCATAAATTCGATTCTGTTAGCTATACCAGCCTATTGGATGTCATACTTTAAATTTTCCCGACTGGGTAATTAACGAAATAGATTGCATTAGAAGAAATTTATTATGGAAAAGAGATGTGGAGAAGTCTAATCTAAGCTGTCTCGTTAAATGGAGGCACGTTTGAGAACCCAAAACTCATGGAGGATTGGATGTTGTTAACTTAAAAGTCTTAAACTCCTCCCTGCTTTGTAAGTGGATTTGGAAGTTTACGGGAAATGAAATTTATCCCTGGAAAGAAATTATTAGCAACTACTATTATAGTGGATCAAAAACATAAACATCCATGGTAATAAAAAATTCAAAATATTAGATTTAAACTTGTTATTTTCTGTTTATGTAGAAACCATCATAGAATTGTTTATTATAAGAATACTTTTTCTCTATTATCTCAAAATAGTATTGTTAATTTTTAAAATCGGTTGCATATTTCAAAAATCTTTTGGCCTAAACATATTAGTTTAAATATCTCAAACATCATTATTTAATCCAAAATACTAATTTTCTACAAATTTCCTCAAAACAATAATATATTGTCACTTTACACCAAAACAAAATATTTATTTAAATCGATTTTTTCTCACAACTAGTTTATTATTATCTAATTCAAAAACAACAACTTTCTACACTAATTCTCAAAAATCCTTTTTAATGTTATTAACAAATAAATAGTAATAATTTAATCCATAAATATTCAGGGAAAATATCTCATTATAATTATTATTCTTCTCATAATACCTCTTATTTTTGTTATTTAAATTGTGACAACCCACCTCTTCGACCCTTAGAAATCAACACTAATACATCCTCGATATTCACATACCGTAAATCCAAGTGCCAAAGAGGCGGATTATCATGGGATAAAAGATATAACAAAATAGAATCTCACACCGCGTTCAACATTTTAGTTATACATATAAAAAGTACACATAATCACTTCAAATTATCTGTCACAATTACGGCAGGTACTAAACCAGCTACGATAGTTATAACAGCCTATCCTGTAACAACCCGCATATTTTATGATTGAATATTTAAATATTTTATTTAAATGTTTTACCGTTAGTCGGATTTTAGTCCGAAAAGTTACTTTTTGCATACGGTCGAATTAGGACTCGGAACCACTTCTATTGGGTCCAAAAAACCGTTTGCGATCTTTTTGAGTATAAACTTTGATGTGTTTGGAGTTAGTGGAGTTTTTCCACTTTTTCACTTTGGGTTTGGTTTAGCCCATTAGCCTAAGCTATTAATTCTAACTCAACCCCCTTTCCTTCATAACTTCACTTTCATTTCCTAACACTCAAGCTTCATCAAAAATGGAGGAAGGAATGGGAAATTAAAACTCCAAGCTCAAGTTCATTTGCAAATCCAACATCTAACTCCAAATTCAAAGAGAAGCCATTGATTCTTCCATTGATTTCAAGCTTCTTCTTCATTGATTTTGTGTAAAGGTGAGATTTTTATCTCACATCTTTGTCTATAACTATCTTTGATTGTTAGGTATGAATTCCTAACACTTATTCATGTGCATTTGCTATTGATTTGGATTGAATTGGTGAAAATACCAATTTTTAGTGTTTTGGGTTCAAATCTTTAAAAATCCAATCTTTGATGTTTGTACACGTTTTTTGTGATGAATCGAGGAGCCAATAGGACCGGGTAGCCGATGGGCGTAATCCCCTAGCGTTCGTGCTCGATCAGTTGCAAATTGAGTGAGTTTTGAGCTTCAAAACCCTTAGGTCGCTCGGCCTGCGTATGAAGGATTCTCGGCCTGCATTTAGGTCGATCCTCCCCCATAAGTCGTTAGGTTGCTCGGCCTTAGGTCGTAAACATAGGTCGCTAGGTCGCTCGGCCTTCTTCACTTCCTTAAGCCGCTCGGAATTGCTTAGGTCGCGTCGTGCTAGGTCGTTGCTCGGCCTTGTTACCCCTTAAGTCGTTAGGTCGCTCGGCCTTGTTAAGTCGTTAGGTCACTCGGCTTTCCCACTAGGTCGCTCAGTCTCCTTTTATCTTTTAGGTCGTTGCACCCCTTGGTCACTCGGCCATGTTATGCCGCTACCCCTATAGGTAGCGCTACGTCTTAGGTCGCGCCTTGCTTGGGTCGCGCCAACCTAGGCCGCTTGCTAGCTCCCTAAGCCGCTTCTACCTTAGGTCGCTGACCTCCTTAAGTCGCTCGGCATGTGCACTGTTAGGTCGCGCCACGCCTTGGGTCGCGCCATTCCTTTGGTCGTTTGCTCTATTAGGTCGCGCCATTCCTTAGGTCGCTCGCCCCTACACTTATGCCGCTACCTCTTAGGTCGCTCCTCTGCTAGGTCGCGCCGTGTTGAGTCGCTAGGCTATTTCCATTTTGATGAAATTGGAATCGAGTTCTTTGGATTTCATTCACTTCTTCGTATGTGAAATTTTGTGATTGATCGTTTCTACGATCATTTTTGTGACTTGTCATTATAAAAATATACAAACATTTACCTCACTCGTACGAGAAATCTAATTAAACGGCTTCGTAAAACAAGTGGTATGAAACGCTTGCGTTCACTTCGTCGGTTAATTCTTGGACTTGTTCGATTGAACCTCTTGTGACAATTTTCTAGTGGAAATCTCCAATTTGTTCGTAAATATTTAAGTTAAGCTAGTGGTTATGGGACATGAAGCTAAGCTTTTATATTTACTAGCTTACTGTAATTGACACTTCTTGATGATCGTTGATGATCATTTTTGTGATTTAGACTAGCAAATGTGCGATGTCTCTTTGTCTACGAGGGAGACTAAACCCCGTTTCTGTAGAGCTTCGGCTCAATTTGGTGAGGTAGCGACCCATGGTCTTCGGGCCGTTTTGTGGAGCTTCGACTCAAAAAATAATGGTTAGCAATCATAGAATAGCGTTCCATTTTGTGATACACGTTTTGGTGAGTTTTTATGCTCCCGTTTTGTGGTAGGCCTCCCCCATTTTGTGATTTCTGGATTTCCATTGATGATTTCTAGAATTTGTGTTTCACCAATTTTCGTGATTTTCATTGATATGTGTTATCAATTCTTGTGCATTGGTGAATTTTGTGTCATTAACTTTTGTAATTGGCATTGATATTATTGTCAATATTCATGGTTTTGGTGAATGAAAATATAGAGTATGACATTCCTTTTGATCTTTGAGAAGATTCTTGTGATATTGATTAATCTCTTGTTGATTTTCAATTACTTACTTATCACAGCATGGTATTGTTATTATTATATGTTTTGTCATATCTCTTATTCTATATCATTTCATCTGATATTTATAGCTAGAATCATCCGTTTATTATTTTCTTATTAAATAATACTCGGGTCAGACCGAGATATTACAAGTGCTTCTGCATGACTTCACATCTGGGATTATCACCCTGACTTTTGGCTAACTACTTAGATTAGTAGTTTTTGTTGTATACATTTGAGATATAGACTCATTGACGTATCCATATTCTTTTGTCTAGCATATATAGCTATTCTTTTGTGATATTGTGGATCTTGTTAGACCGCTACTCTGATGTACACTTTCATGTGTTATATTCAAATCTTTTTCCGCCTTTGTGATATGGATATTTGTGACTGATTTGTGTTATGTTTATTTCTATGTTTGTTTCCGAAGACATTATAGCCACTGTGTAGTAGCTTTGAGTTTGTATCGGTATGTCAGATTGTTATTCTATCTGACATACCTGTGCTCGCACAAAGCCATTTCACGGATGGTCGCTCCTCAACAGCCTTATTCTCCGTGCTCGATGACGGCATTACACCGTAGTGTCCTTGGCTAGCGTGGGTATAGAGGTGGGGCGTCACAGCTTGGTATCAGAGCCAAACTTCGGAATAATGTAGAATAATCTAGCGAGGATCATCGTCCTAAGTCCATCTTAAGAGTCGTGCTTTAGGATTTAATTCGGGTCTTCGTACCGATTCATCCTATTTTCTTTATGATCCTTTGTTTATCTATCAAGATTACTTGATATTCATTTGGTGAATAACTTTTTTCTTCTTCCTTCTTCCTTCTTAAGGAAGAGAAATGGTTAGATCCGGTCATCCCAGCGTCGGTCAATCTCGTGCTACTCCCCAAGATGGAGTATTTATGTCTGCCCAGCAGCTTCTTGATCCAGTAAGGAATGCTCGAGCAGCCGGATCTAATCCGGAGTCTACTCACCCTAGGTTTGGATTTGCACGTTTGTGTAGTGATTATACCAATTTGGGTGGGAAGCCATTCAAAGGTTCTGAAACTATTATTGAAGTCCAGGCTTGGCTTAGATCATGCGATCAAATCTTATCTCGCATGAATCTTATTGGTCTTCACCGTGTTCAGGTGGCCTCTAGTACGCTCCAAGAAAGAGCATTAGATTGGTATGAGCTTCTTATTTCTGAAATAGTTGAAGAGGATCTTACTTTGGGGAAATTCCGGGAACGCTTCGAATTAAAATTTGTGCCAGAAGCTGAGAAGGTGACTTTGGCTCGCCGTTTTATAGACCTTGTTCAAGGTTAATCTTCTGTGACAGACTATGTCGCATAATACGAGTCACTTTCTAAATACGGGGTCGAATACATAAACACCCATTTGAAGAAGAACCAAAGATTTGTCAATGGCTTGAATAAAAATCTTAAGAAGTCATTACTTCTAAAGTTAGAAGTTTCTTTTAATCAACTCGTCGATATCTCTCTTTGTCTAGAAGAGGCTGATAGAGAGAGTGATGTTGAAGTTGTGAGTGCTAAACCAAACTTCAACAACAAGAAAAGGCCTAATAAGTTCAAGGGTCCTTATCCCAATAAGAAAGGGAAGCAATCAACTTCGGTGGCAAAGACTTCTACTTCTAGTAGTGGGCAATGCTACAATTGTGGCTCTAAGGACCATTATGCGAACAAGTGTCCAAAGCCTCATGCCTGTCGCTATTGCAAAAGCTCGGACCATTATTTATCTACTTGTCCCAAACTTCAAGGCAGGAAGGAGGGAAAGCTTAATGTTGCTCAAGCCCTTGGCAACACATCTCGTGGTCAAGGTATTTCTCATTCTATCCTTGATGGCATTATTTTATTTCGTGGTCTTCCTATTCGAGTTCTTTTTGATACGGGTGCGTCCCATTCTTTTATATCAAAAGAACTTGTTGATAATTTTTCTTTGGATGTTTTGTGTTTGATGACTTATTTGAGAATTGTGAATCCTGTTGGTGGATCCGCAACAATCAGTTTATTGTGTAAAGATGTCGAGTTTATTTTGTGTGATTTTTCTTTCTGAGCCGATTTGCATGTTATGCGCTATTTAGGCATTGGAATGATTTTGGGAATGGATTGGCTTAACCGCTATGAAGCCCAAATCCTATGTCCTGAGCGGATTATTCATCTTCGACATCCTCAATCTGTTAAGCAGATTTCTATTGACCTTAAAGATTCGGATTCCAGCTTGGTTGCATCTTTATATTCTTTAAATCCTCATGATGACGATAATCATGAGGAGGAAGATATTATCTCTCTTATTCACGTTGTTCGTGAGTTTTCCGACATATTTGAGCCCATTTTAGGATTACCGCCTAAGCGAGCAATTGAGTTCAAAATTAATCTCATCCCAAGAGCTCAACCTATTACTCATCCTCCTTATCGTATGTCCTATAAAGAAAATGAGGAGATGCGCAAACAATTATCCGTATTGGAGACGAAGCAATTTATTCACTGTAGTTCCTCGCCTTGGGGAGCTTCAGCTGTTTTTGTAAAGAAATCCGACGATACACTTAGGCTTTGCGTTGACTACCGCAATCTTAATGATCTTACTATCAAAAATAAATATCCTTTACCTCGGATTGATGATCTATTCGATCAACTTAGTGGTGCTAGAGTCTTTTCACAATTAGACTTAGCTACCGGATTTCATCAGCTTCGTATTGCAGAGAATAGTATTCCTTTGACATCGTTCCGTACTCGTTATGGATCTTATGAATGGCTTGTTATGCCATTTGGTTTAACGAATGCTCTGGCTTATTTCGTTGACCTTATGAATAGAGTTTTCAAAGACTTCCTCGATCAGTTTGTTCTCATCTTTATTGATGATATTCTTGTGTATTCAAAAACCGAGGAGGAGCATGAAAAGCATCTTCAGATTGTGTTGGAAACTCTTAGGAGCAATCAGTTGAAAGCAAAATTTTCTAAATGCCACTTTTGGCAATCTCGTGTGAAGTTTCTCGGTCATATTATTTCCGAATCCGGAATTTCCGTGGATCTTTCAAAGATTGAAGCGATTCAAAATTGGAAGAGACCGGAGAGTGTGACGGAGATTCGTAGTTTTCTTGGATTGGCAGGTTATTACCACCGTTTCATAAAGGACTTTTCCAAAGTTTCCGTGCCTCTTACTAGTTTGACAAAGAAAGGTGTTAAATACTTTTGGTCGGACAAATGTGAAGCTTCTTTCCAGAAATTAAAAGAACTCCTTTCTGATGCTCCTATTCTTGTTATTCCCGAGGGGAATCAAGATTTTATTGTTTATACCGACACTAGTCTCATTGGTTTGGGTGCCGTTCTTATGCAAAGGGAACGTGTTATTGCTTATGCTTCTAGGCAATTGAAGCCTGCTGAGACTAGATATGCCACTCATGATTTAGAGCTCGCGGCTATTGTTTTCGCCCTTCGTATTTGGCGTCATTATCTTTTGGCAGAGAAATTTGTTCTCTATACCGATCATAAATCTTTGAAGTATCTATTTTCTCAAAAGGAACTTAATCTGCGTCAACAACGTTGACTCGAGTTCCTTGCACCTTATGATCTTGATATTCTTTATACTCCTGGAAAGAGAAATCGTGTTGCCGATGCACTTAGTCGTAAGCAACAAGCGGTTGTTTCTATGATGATATCCGAATGGAATGATCTCGGAATTCTATTCACTTGTGAGATTCGAGATCGTGTTTCCGATTTATGTTCATCTCTTGTTTTATGTAGCCTTGAAGCTCATCCTTCTCTTTTAGGCCGCATTCTTGAAGCTTAGAAGCTAGATCCCGAATTAGCTCTTCTTGGCCGAAATTTTAGGGATAAAATTGATATTGAAGGTTTGAAAGACTTTGATATTGATTCTCGTGGCAGTATTCGAAAATTTGGTAGACTTATCGTGCCTGATATTAGTGATATTCGTAAAGATATTTTAGAAGATTCTCATCGTTCTAAATTTACCATTCATCCCGGTAGTAGTAAAATGTACGCGGATATGAAGCGACTTTATTATTGGGAGGGAATGAAATCTGATATTGCTAACTTTGTTAAGTGTTGCATGACTTGCCAATTTGTCAAGGCCGAACATCAAAGGCCCGGTGGGTTATTGCAACCTTTAGAAATTCCAATTTGGAAGTGGGATCAAATTTCCATGGATTTTATAGATGGTCTTCCCCGTTCTCGTTCGGATCATGATAACTTATGGGTGATAGTTGATAGACTTACTAAATCCGCCCATTTTATTCTCGTTCGGTCCAATCGAACCGTTCCTCTTTTGGTCAAACTCTTTATTAATGAGATTGTTAAATTACATGGAGTTCCTACTTCTATTGTTAGTGATCGTGATCCATTGTTTACAAGTGGATTTTGGAAGAGTCTTAAAAAAGCTTTGGGAACGAAGCTTAATTTTAGCACTGCTTATCATCGTCAGTCCGATGGACAAACTGAGCGTGTGAATCAAACACTTGAAGATCTTCTTCGTGCATGTGTTCTTGATTTTGGTGGAAGTTGGGAAGACCATATTTCTCTTGTTGAGTTTTCTTATAATAATAGCTTCCAACCTACTATTGGTATGCACCTTTCGAGGCACTCTATGGAAGGCCATGCCGATCTCCTTCTTGTTGGCTTGAGGCCGGTGAGAACCTGGTTTTAGGTCCAGATTTTATTCGTGATTCCACAGAGAAGATTGACCTTATTCGTCATAGGATGAAAGAAGCCTAGAGCAGACAAAAATCCTATGCCGATAATCGGAGAAGGAAATTAGAATTTTATGTTGGAGATCTTGTGTTTATTTGTGTTTCGCCTATGAAGGGTGTTGTGCGTTTTAGTCGATTGGGAAAGTTAGCACCTCGATGTATTGGTCCATTTCCCATCACCGAATGTATTGGTTCTGTGGCTTATCGCATTTTATTACCGGATCAGTTTTCTGCTATTCATGACGTGTTTCACGTTTTCTAATTACGGAAATGCCTTCGAGATTCCGATTCTATTCTTGAGCCCGGTGTTGTGGAAGAAATTGAAGTTTCGCCTAATCTAACTTATGAGCAACATCATATCTGTATTATTGCTTCGGAGGTCAAACGCCTTCGAAATAAAGATGTTCCTCTTGTTCAAGTTCAGTGGTCCTCAAATCCTAAGGATTGCTCTTGGGAATCTAGAGAATTCATCGAGCGAACACATCCGGACTTACTTTCCCGTGCTCTTTGAGGTGAATTTCTTATTTCAAATTCCTTTTGTGTTGATATTCTTTCATGGTTGTTACCTCGTATTTTCTTCTTAAATATTGCGAGGACGCAATTTCTTTAAGGAGGAGAGTCTGTAACAACCCGCATATTTTATGATTGAATATTTAAATATTTTATTTAAATGTTTTACCGTTAGTCGGATTTTAGTCCGAAAATTTACTTTTTGCATACGGTCGAATTAGGACTCGGAACCACTTCCAATGGGTCCAAAATACTGTTTGCGATCTTTTTGAGTATAAACTTTGATGTGTTTGGAGTTAGTGGAATTTTGCCACTTTTTCACTTTGGACTTTGGGTTTGGTTTAGCCCATTGGCCTAAGTTATTAATTCTAACTCAACCCCCTTTCCTTCATAACTTCACTTTCATTTTCTAACACTCAAGCTTCATCAAAAATGGAGGAAGGAATGGGAAATTAAAACTCCAAGCTCAAGTTCATTTGCAAATCCAACATCTAACTCCAAATTCAAAGAGAATCCATTGATTCTTCCAATGATTTCAAGCTTCTTCTTCATTGATTTTGTGTAAAGGTGAGATTTTTATCTCACATATTTGTCTATAACTATCTTTGATTGTTAGGTATGAATTCCTAACATTTATTCATGTGCATTTGCTATTGATTTGGATTGAATTGGTGAAAATAACAATTTTTAGTGTTTTGGGTTCAAATCATTAAAAATCCAATCTTTGATGTTTGTACACGTTTTTGGTGATGAATCGACGAGCCAATAGGACCGGGTAGCCGATTAGCGTAATCCCCTAGCGCTCGTGCTTGATCAGTTGCAAATTGAGTGAGTTTTGAGCTTCAAAACCCTTAGGTTGCTCGGCCTGCATATGAAGGATTCTCGGCCTGCATTTAGGTCGTTCCTCCCCCATAGGTCGTTAGGTCGCTCGGACTTAGGTCGTAAACATAGGTCGCTAGGTCGCTCGGCCTTCTTCACTTCCTTAAGCCGCTCGGAATTGCTTAGGTCGCGTCGTGCTAGGTCGTTGCTCGGCCTTGTTACCCCTTAAGTCGTTAGGTCGCTCGTCCTTGTTAAGTCATTAGGTCGCTCGGCTTTCCCACTAGGTCACTCGGTCTCCTTTTATCTTTTAGGTCGTTGCACCCCTTGGTCACTCGGCCATGTTATGCCGCTACCCCTATAGGTAGCGCTACGTCTTAGGTCGCGCCTTGCTTGGGTCGCGCCAACCTAGGCCGCTTGCTAGCTCCCTAAGCCGCTTCTACCTTAGGTCGCTGACCTCCTTAAGTCGCTCGGCATGTGCACTGTTAGGTCGCTCCACGCCTTGGGTCGCGCCATTCCTTTGGTCGTTTGCTCCATTAGGTCGCGCCATTCCTTAGGTCGCTCCTCTGCTAGGTCGCGCCGTGTTGAGTCGCTAGGCTATTACCATTTTGATGAAATTTGAATCGAGTTCTTTGGATTTCATTCACGTCTTCGTATGTGAAATTTTGTGATTGATCGTTTCTACGATCATTTTTGTGACTTGTCATTTTAAAAATATACAAACCTTTACCTCACTCGTACGAAAAATCTAATTCAACGGCTTCGTAAAACAAGTGGTATGAAACGCTTGCATTCACTTCATCGGTTAATTCTTGGACTTGTTCGATTGAACCTCTTGTGACAATTTTCTAGTGGAAATCTCCAATTTGTTCGTAAATATTTAAGTTAAGCCAGTGGTTATGGGACATGAAGCTAAGCTTTTATTTTTACTAGCTTACTGTAATTGACACTTCTTGATGATCGTTGATGATCATTTTTGTGATTTAGACTAGCAAATGTGCGATGTCTCTTTATCTATGAGGGAGACTAAACCCCGTTTCTGTGGAGCTTCGGCTCAATTTGGTGGGGTAGCGACTCATGGTTTTCGGGCCGTTTTGTGGAGCTTCGGCTCAAAAATTAATGGTTAGCAACCATGGAATTGCGTTCCATTTTGTGGTACACGTGTTGGTGAGTTTTTATGCTCCCATTTTGTGATAGGCCTCCCCCCTTTTTGTGATTTCTGGATTTTCATTGATGATTTCTAGAATTTGTGTTTCACCAATTTTCGTGATTTTCATTGATATGTGTTATCAATTCTTGTGCATCGATGAATTTGTGTGTCATTAACTTTTGTGATTGGCATTGATATTATTGTCAATATTCATGGTTTTGGTGAATGAAAATATAGAGTATGACATTCCTTTTGATCTTTGAGAAGATTCTTGTCATATTGATTAATCTCTTGTTGATTTTCACTTACTTGCTTATCACAGCATGGTATTGTGATTATTATATGTTTTGTCATATCTCTTATTCTATATCATTTCATCTGATATTTATAGCTAGACTGATCCGTTTATTATTTTCTTATTAAATAATACTCGGGTCAGATCGAGATGTTACAGGTGCTTCTGCTTGACTTCACATCTGGGATTATCACCCTGACTTTTGGCTAACTACTTAGATTAGTAGTTTTTGTTGTACACATTTGAGATATAGACTCATTGATGTATCCATATTCTTTTGTCTAGCACTTGTAGCTATTCTTTTGTGATATTGTGGATCTTGTTAGACCACTACTCTGATGTACACTTTCATGTGTTATATTCATATCTTTTTCCGCCTTTGTGATATGGATATCTGTGACTGTTTTGTATTATATTTATTTCTATGTTTGTTTTCGAAGACATTATAGCCACTGTGTAGTAGCTTTGAGTTTGTATCGGTATGTCGGATTGTTATTCTATCTGACATACCTGTGCTCGCACAAAGCCATTTCACGGATGGTCACTCCTCAACAGCCTTATTCTCCGTGGTAGTTGACGGCATTACATTGTAGTTCCTTGGCTAGCATGGGTATAGAGGTGGGGTGTCACATATCCTTACAATGCCGATAGACACATGATACACATACAAATAAAGGTCTAGCGAAATATAGATGACTTCTTCAAAAGACCCAAAATGCTCCAAGCTTCCTATTCAATCCCAAAATGCTCCAAGCTTTCCTAGCTACTAGGCTGCTTGGGAAAATTTAGGCAACCAGAGTTTAAGGGAAAAGAAAAATAAACTCTAGGTCGGTCATAGGACTGGTGTGAGAAACTCAAAATATGCGTTTTTTAAAACAAATGGTATCTCATAAGACCACACCGCACATAAACACGAAACATGTTTTTATCTTATGATAACCAAAGCATTTGGTACGCAAAAATCATTTGATATTATTTTTAATTACATTCCTTTGAAAACATTTGCTACTAGACTTATTAATCTTTACCAAAAAATTTACCATCATTAAATTTCGGATATGTTAGGCTCTACAAACAAAACTCATACAAGGCTCGTTAGGAGAATGGATTTCATACAATGGCAGGTAAGGGCCTACCTTCCGTACAGTACACCACTAGAGGGATGTACCAAGGATTGACCTCTTTGAAACCTCTACACCTGGCAAGACCGGCCTATCCACAAACCCACCTAGTGGTGGACACAACCGAATATGACATTACCCTGGTCGCAACCGACATATCCGGGATACCATAACATACACAACTTATTCGACATATAGAGAGTAATCTAGAAAGATGATGACCATGCCCTAATGGGCACGACCCACTAAGCCTCATGGCATGCCTTTTTTAAGCCATTTCTGGTTGCTGAAGACAGAGGTAGCAATTGCCTTTCACATAGCTCATTCCATTTGAATGCCACACTGCCACTCCATGATCACACAACTGATCTCTGCAAACGTATAACTCTTAAGCTCTTACGTCTCAGGAAAGGGCGTTAAGCTAAGAGTTTCCCACTTCGCCAACAAACAGATGATACATTCATAGAGCTCAATCAATGTAAATAGAAATGCAGTGTCAGAAAGTTGTCTGTACAAGTTGTCCAAAAACAGGACAAACCGAAGGCGCTTTCCTACCACATCCTATCGTGAGTTACCCCTTGGATTAGTAGCAAGAAATCCTTGCAACCCAATGAGTTTCAGAAATGAAGGGGCCACTGCTACTTTAGTTATTTAGTAGCTAACCAGAATTATCAACAAGCAGTCCTTCCACCCCAATGATCTTCGGACTTCATTCTTTATTTTCTTTATCAGGTCTTCATTTTTCGAATGCGTACATTGGTTCGAAGCGGTTTTCGAATAAGAATCACTCAAATTCGACCTGGTTCCTTCAAACTAATCATCGATAAAAGACAGGGAATTATTCTTTTGATTATTACTTCTTTTTTTTATCAAAAATATCTTCGATAGATATATCTTTTATAACATTTCTTGCGGTATACGCGGAATAATTAAATCTTTATTATCATGTCCTTTGATTACTTAAAACCTTTGATTACTTAAAACCTTTTTAAATCTTGGAATAGTTCTAAACCATTTCATTTTTCACTTAGGAAAGTATTTCCAAATGATTTCATTTAAATTTTAACAAAGATTCCATAATTCGAAACTCAAAATTTTGGTTAAGCTAAAACCATGTTATCTAGGATGTTAATCCAAATCCATTAAATAAAAAGTAAGAATAATCTATAGAAATTATCTAATTCTACTCAATGTCAATTTTCGTATTCAACAAATACTATAGGCGGAATAATGGTGAAATCACCTTTTAAATTCCACGAACAGTACGAGTTCCCTCTTTGGGCTTTAACACCAAGTATAAAAAGACTATCTCCATAAATCCAAGTTATTTATATTTGGAAAATTATATCCTTTATACTTCCGAAATTTTTTGATACGAGTAAATCAAATTTACTACCCTCTCCGTCGGGCAACCTAGATAGCCAGGGAGAGTAAGAAATTGGTTTTCCAAATTCAAGCCTAGAAACTTTCTCTCCGTCACCGTAACAGGTCCGATTTCTCGACGCCCGAAAAATCGACATCAATATGTCCACTGTATCGAATGCCGAACAGTCGAATGCCGGAAAACCGAATCTTTAGCGTTTAAAGAAGAAGAGGTAGAAGAAGAAGCAGAAACAATAACAGAATCTCACATTTCACGGCGGAACAAATATAATAGATAAATAAATATCTTTAAACAGAATCACTATATCAGATATTACATTACATCACATTATATTATTAGAGTGTACAACAACAAACAGCGGAAAGAAATATTACATATATAAGTGATACGCCTCGCCTTCCAGCTCCAACTCCTAATTCCACAGCAACTTCTTGACTTTGCTCCCAAATAATGATAACCTTACTCTAGGCTGTCCGTGTGGAAAATTATGGGCACCCAGAGTTTAGAAAGGGAACAATAAACTCCAGGTCAGTCGTGGGACTGATGTGAGATCTTAAAAAAACAGTTATTTTCACAAAGAAAATAAAATAAAAAGAAATTCTCTATGCTTTTTGAAAATGAAACTGCCATAAGGCCTCCTGCCATACACACAATGCAAACACAGAATTGGAGGAGATTTCTCCTTATGATAGTCAAACATGCTTAATACGCAAAATCCTTTCGATATTATTATTAGTGCATAGTGCAGAAAACATTTCGAAAGTATAATATTAATCTTAGCCAGTATACAACCATTATTGTATGCCTACTATAACTACCATGTTCAATAGCAGGTTACCACCACATTCCATGGCAGGTTATACAACTAAAACCGTACAGGGCGCGTATTGTTTCTTTGGATTTCCAACAAATGGTCAGGCTAAGGAACTTCCTACTACCACATGGGTATGCCTCTGGAGGGACGTCCCGAGAACCTACCCGGATCTCTGCCAACACAAGGCCGGGTTACTTCTGTGACTAGGTAACTACTACTCGAGTATGCCATCTCCCGGTCCTTTGGGACCTTTATCCGAGGATCCTCTACACGAACAACCACAAAGAAAAATATTTGCAGTAACCACAAAGGTTAAATATCAGGGCTCCATACCTGACACCACCCTTTTCCAGAAGGAAATGACATACCCTAAAAGGCGCGACCCCCATAACCTTGCCGCATCTTTCTATTTTGACCATTTTCGGGGTGTGAGGTCCAATGAGGTCTCGTCCACAAAGCTACATTTTCACAAAGTCATGCTTTGATCAACAAATAATCAGCAGCACTTCGTGTGCCACATTACCAAATTGAGAATGTATCACTAGTAACCACCAACTACATAACCTCTGAGCTCGTACGTCTCAGAGAAGGGTGTTAAGCTAAGAGAATAAATTCTCCGCCACCAGAAATGTATTCGATAGAAACCAGCTTTACATCTCAAAGTGCAACGTCAGCCACACATCCATACAAGTCCGTTCCGGGATCGAACGGAACCGAAGGCACTTCCAAAGAAGCCATTGCAATCCGAATATTCACTAATCACGTCTGGAATCCCCATCACAAAGGGTGATAAAATCTCTATACCGGAGCAACTAGGTGCAGAGACATTCGACAGGTAATCCTTTTGTTTTCGAGAATACCCGGTCTTCAACACCCTCTTCAAATACAATCCCATTTCGTCGTATCGTTATTCGGAATGGGTTTTATGATATAATGTCCTCTCCCGGCTAATCCGAATAACGGGCGCTTATTTTTAAAAATAAGTGTTCATTCAGATTTCAAAAAAATCATAAAAATTTTCATTTTGATCTTTTTAAATAAAAGATTCATCACAATCACAAAGGTTCGATGTGGTTTTCGGATATCCACTTAGAATCCGACCCCTGGTCGCATCGAAATTTAAATGCCATTTAAAGGCCAATATTGATAGTCGGTTATTTAACTATCAACAAATATTCACAACATTCACCAAGATTTAAATAATTTTTTCAATTATTTATCTTCAAAAATATCTTCTAAAGATAAATTTTAGCGCTTCAATTATTTGAAAACAAATTTCAAATCACTTTTCACTCGCGAAATAAGATTCTCGATATTATTTATTTCCACTGAAAGTCTGCCGAGTTCAAATACTTGAAAATACTTTAAATCACTTATCCAAAATATAAGCTTGGAAACATTTAGATAAAGTTATTTCAAAACATTTATTTAAATATTAGTTATGGAAATATCGTACAAATGTCTCTTATAAAATTCCAAGTCCAAACTATCTTTACAATAAAATTAGTAGATAGCGCATAATTATTTTGAATACCCATTTTCTAAATCAAATATCAATTTAATCTTTAAGTGATTACTTCTATAATTAATTAAATAAAATTTTACTTTAAAGATTTTCAAATAACTTAAGAAAATAATTTTCTTCGAAATATTCTTCTAAATCAATTTCTAGAACTTTTAATTTATACTTCAAAAGCTACTTTAAATATACTCAGCTTTCTAGGGAAGAATTCTCTTTCCATTTACATCAATTAATAAATCTTCTCGATTTATTTTAATTTACATTCCAAATTTGTAAACAAAAAAAATCTTTTTCACCTTTAAAAAAATAAACCAACATTCATTTTTATAAATCAAAATTCCCTTTCCTTTATAAAATTCTTATTCTGAATTTTTATTTTCCAAATATCTACTGATATACGATTTCCAAATTGATTTTAAAAATCATTTCCAAACACCAAATCAATTTTAATATTGATTTCCCAAAGATTTATTCTTTTAACACCAAATCAATTTTTTCGAATTTATTTTTAAAATAAATTCCTTTATCTCTTCCAAATTATTTAAAACCGTATTTTTAAAATAAATTCTTAAACTTTTAATATTATTACTTGGAACCCATTTATTAAACATTTTCACCATATTTTGGAATTTTATTCAATAGGATTTCACTATAGATTTTCTACTTAAATTCAAAAATCAAATTTTACTTATTTCTGGTATCTTACGATAACAAAAATATATTTGGCTAAATTTTAGCCTACAATGATTTCAATCACAGCATAACCACACACAAATTACAAATGATCAATACACAATATTGAAATAAATTCAATTATTTGAGGAATCCAGTTGGATTCCTCCAACCCGTTTTCCCTGCATCCACAGACGTTAGCACGACAATTAAATTCCAATTCCACTTCGAGGTGGAATATCGCGGTATATGAGATTTATAAAATATCATCCGCTATTAGGCGGCACATAGGGTCTAAACTAATATAACTAATAATAAATCAATCATCCAAGCACACCACCAACAAATTTTAAATTTGACTATCACAATTCAACAATCAATCAATAACTGAAAATTTTCAATTACTATTCTGAGTGAGAAGATCTCACCTTTGCTTTTATTAGCAGTCCATTTCCATCTTGACTCGATTTTCTCGATTTAAGACCTTGCATAACAATTATATGAGTTTATAAATATTCGAACAAATCGAGCTATTAAATTCCATTTGATAATTTAATTAACCCATGATTTTATTTTAAACTAACAAATTCCTTTTAACAAATTTATTTAATTCGAAATTAAATTTAAAAACTAAATTTCCTTTAATAAATCATTTCACCTAATAAATTAAATTTCTAACAATTTTTCTTTTACAAATTATTTTTAGTGATTATAATAAATTTTAAATAAGCTAATAAACAAAATAAATCACCTTAAAAATTTATTTTGGAATTAAATGGTGCATGTGTATATATTTTTTCACTGTTTAAAAACATGTAAATTTTATTTAAATTTAAATAAACTGGAATTTATACCTTTTCTGCCCAGGTCGAGCTCGGGATTTTCATGTTGAACGAAACACAAGCCTACCGTTGCGCCTCCCCTTCGACGCCGCCGCCGACCACAATCACTGCGTCGACCCCCCCAATCGAAACCGAGCATCTACCCAACATCCTAATCATGCCGCCGCTCGAATCCATTTTGACATCACACTTCCCTCTGGTGATCGATCGAGCTCCTCCCATTAACGTTCGAATTGATGGCCATGAACATCGCGAAGCTTTCGCTTGAAACCCCGGGCTTGACTTTGAATCGAGACCATCAGCGCCTCCTCCTCACGTGCGAGTTGCCTTCGCGTTCGAGTGCAACCCATTTTTTTTCTTGCGAACGAACCCAGCTTGATTTCGATTTATTTTTGACAAAGGGGGAAACAAAATATATCAATTTGGGAGAGAAGTTTGAACAGAGGTTGCCATTTTTTTATTTCGTTTGAATGATTTAAAAATTCTTTATTTTTTTAGACTAACATGAAAGCACGAATCTGATGATTTTGACTGTGAAATAAAAGAAGGGAAGTGATCTGAAAAGGAGGTGGCTTACAGGAGAAGGTTTATTTAGAAATATTTTTATTTAAAATTCCAAACGTCTCGATAAATGCAACCTAAAATTTCGACCTCCTATCGAGGCATGCCTCCAGGCTTTTATAAGGTTTTATCCGCATTCCGAACACAACGGAACGTGTTTCAAAGGCTAATTCGATCATATGCGCAAGTTACGGAAGTAAACGATCAATTTTAAGTTAAATCGATTAAAACAGTTTCTATGCGTTTTGAGCTGCCAGGGTCAAACGACAAATCCGATTGCTACGAAAATTGGAATCCGATAATAACTAATTAGTACGGATCCAATGAAACTAGTTTCGTCGAATTCCGAGACTGTGCCTTGGAAGGCTATTTTTTAAATATCGATTTAAACGATATAAATTCAAAACTGAACAAAATATTTCCAATCCAATTCTGAAGCTTCCATTATCTTCAGTATTATCAATATAAATTTTCTAAGCCTTTAAAATATTTTTAACAAGCTTAGAATTAAAGATTCAAATTTTTTACCCATCATTAATAAATTAAATTCAATAATTTAATTGCCACAATCATATTTATATCCGAAATTCAAGTTAAACTAACCTCCAAATATTTAAAATCAATTAAATATTCTATTTCAAATGTTAAAAATTTCCTGGTCGTCACATGCTTCCTCCCTTAAAAGAATTTCGTCCCGAAATTACTAGTTAAGAAGAATGATCCTCAACCCTATTAGTTTTTTTTTCCAATCCAAATAGTTTTATCAGTTTATCAACCCAAATCTTTTTATTAAAAATTCATTTCAACTAACTTTCCAAAATCTTCCATAGTTTCCGCACAATATTGTTTAGTTCATAATTTAAATTTCAAACTTTCAAAATTTTCTCAAAAATTTTCTAACACTCTAAATTTTCAAAAAATTTCGCCAGCGTCTCCTTTGTGCGGCTAGCTCGGTACAACTACAAAATGGCACCATGTGCCCTCAGATTCAAAAAGAAAACAAAAAGCCAAGCGGCTGGACAAGCAAATCACCAAATTTCATACTGAAATTGAAATACATACCTTTTTGTCAAGCAATTCAAATTTATCTTCAGAAATCAAAACCAATTTTCCTTTCTCTTTATAATACCTGTATATCCTACTTAGCAATAATATCCATTCATAGCCTTTAAAAATCATTTTATACATTTTCTTACAGAAGTTTTCATATCTACTTCTATTCAATTAGTTTTCCCATTTCCATATGAATTCAATTTATCTTCAACTCTGAATATTAAATTTTATCTTCCATTTATAACTGATTCATATTATTATTTTAACTTAGTTTCATTCACTAATTTACTTTAATTTCCAATTTGAGATCGTTTGTCGCTAACAAAAAATTTTTCCCAAAATTTTTCTATCTGCCAACATTTTTGGCAGAGTCCCCTTTGTACGGAGGAGCTTTTGTAATTTGACAAAAGATATAAATATATATACATCGACCCACCCAGCCGCAAAAACAAAAACAGTTCATATTTCCTATTTTTATTACGTAGGCGTACCTTATTTAGCATTTTTAAGCAGCGGCTTATTTAATTAGCATTTCACGCAATCAAATCCAGCCAAACGGCCTCCCTGCACCTGTACTTACTCAATTTAAACATGTAAGTGACATATATAGGACATTCATTTACATTTCACTTATTTTCAGTAGTAAGCACATAGTTTTCATAAGCAATGCACTCAAAATAATTCCCATAAGCAATTTATAGGGTTTCAATACAAATTTAATTGCTTACAACTACATCACACATCATTTCCATTCAATTTCAATGGTTTACCACACACTTTCTTTCATTCGATTCATTTTTAAATGAAACGAACTCATATCTATTTCAATGAATCCAAAAATCAATTTTATTGGCTTTCCTTAACTCATAGGATTTTATGCAATCATGTTTGCGTCAAATGACAACCATTTCTATGCAAATTTCGACGATATTCACTTAATAGAATATCCAATCTAGTTTATAACTAATTTAAATTGATACAAACTCAATTTACTCTTTATTCTATTTCATTTCCAATTGATTTCGTTCAATTCATTTTGCATTCCATATTCACTCATTTTGATGCATTGATATACAAAAATCTTTGTTTAGCATCCATTTCATAAACCTCATTTATGTATATTCAACAACTAAGTATGCATTCACTATGCAATTATAGCTTACAAATCAACTATACTTGGCATCAATTTTCAAAACCAAGTTTTTTTTATTGACATTCAAATTCACATCATATTAATTCAATAGTTAGTTGTCAATATTTATACTTGCATTTTTATTTCTAATCCATTCATTTGCATTTCATTAATCAAACAAGTTTCATTCACAACCATTCCATAAAACTTGACGACAACCATTTCATAATTTTACTTAAGTTGAGCTTTTATCCAATATTTACTTAAGTTATTTCTATTCAAAACTCAAGTTCATTTTCCTTGCTAATAATTTTCAATTTTAAATCCTTGATTTGATTTTTCATTTATCAAATCCATTCCATCTACTAATTTAATTAATGTAACGACCCGTAAATTTCGGTAATTAAAATAGCTAATTTAATAAGATTTCGTGATCTAGTGTTAGAAAAAAATTGTAAGTCGTTTGGAATAATAATAAATGTTGAATCCATTGTGTATAATAGAGTAATTGATTGATAAGTAAAATCTATTTAAAATTAAATATTGAATATTGATCAGGTAAATTGTTTAAATTAAATATTTTAAAACTTATCGAATAATTGGATAACTGTAAAATGAAAATAGTGTTCTAAATTGTGAATTGGTTTTAAAAGTTGAATCTTATAAGTTCAATTTCAATATTTCAAAAGATAATGAATGATTGGATAATCGAAATTGTTTAAATTTAATACTTGGAATTTATTGAAGAATTTAATAATGGGAATTGAATAACCGTATAATGGGAATGGTTGTTCTATAATTTTAATTCGTTTCAAAAGTTAAAAAAAATTTATGTTCGTTTTGAATATCTCAAAAGATAGTGATTCAAGAATAATAAAAATTATTTAAATTTAATATTACAAATGTTTGAATAATTAAATTCCGAATTTGATATGATTAATTTGATATTGAAATTTAATATATGAAAATAGAGTGAATAATTGAAATTTGATTCAAATATGATTCAAATTGGTTTCCAAGGTGAATGTAAGTTATATTGGGATTATAATAGAGTTAATAAGATTTTAAAATTGGAATTTATTGGATAATTGAATAACAGGTTTAATATGATTAAAAATGATTTGTAAAATTTTATTTTATCACACTGAAGTTAGAATGATGTTGTAGAACTTTTAAAATCGAATTAAAAGTAAATTTGTGAAAATTGAATATTTTAATATTTAATTGACAAGTTAAAATAGCCATTTTTCAAACAGTCTCGGATTTCGACAAAACCAGTTTCATCGGATCCGTAATGTGATATTATTGTAAGATCTCAAGTTTCGTGTCAATCGGATTTACCGTTTGTCCGGGACAAGCTAAAACGGACAGAAATTAGTTTAAATCGATTTAATTTAAATCGATCGTTTATTTCCATAACTCTCACATACGATCGAATTAGCTTCCGAAACATGTTCCATTGTGTCCGGAACGTGGGATAAACCCTAGAAACGCCGGTCACCGCGCGTAAATCGGATTTCGGAAAAGCCGGATAAATAGTGTTCGTCGAATTTCCTATAAAAGCACCTAAATTATTCATTTTGGGCAAAATAAAACAAATTAGGGTTTTAAAAACCCTGGCCGCCATCTCCAGGTTCGAAGGCCAGAAACGCACCCAATTCATCCCCTCCGATCTCCCAATCCGTCGAAATTCACGCGAAACCTTCAACATGAAAGTTGTAGAGGGCATCGATATCTCTCTATCCAACGGTTATGATCGTGTTTCGATGCACGAATCAACGGCAACTGCTCCTCAATGTCGCGTGTTTGTTCACATCGTTCGAAGCAAAGGGAGAGCTGAGCATGGCCGGCCTCTGGCCGATGATAGCATTCGACGTTGGCTTCGAAGTGGTGTATCCTGATCGAGTTGAAGATGCTTGTATTGGATGCGAGATTTAGGGTTAGGGCCGGCTTGTTTAGGTTCTTGCGCGTTCAAATACAGGGGAGGATGGAAGAAAGGGGTAACGGCCTAGGATCTGGGGTCACGAAATCAGCGGCCTTGATGAAAAGTAGGGTTTAAAATGTGAAAATAAAGTGTATAATTATTTATATTCAAATCCGTATAAGCTTTGAAATGACGTAACTTTTTGATGCGAGGTCCGTTTCGGACGAATCAAATTGCATTGGAATCGTTTTGACGAGCACTACGCAATGGAGCTAGATTGGGAGCATTTGAAGCTAGGCAAAATTTCGGGTAAAATTAAACGCTCGTTTAATTTTATTCGAAATAAAACGCTGGAACTGCATTGAAATCAAGGTGAGTGTTTTATAACGCTCACAACGTACTAAATATCTTTATGCTAGTTAAATTTGACATTATGAAGTGTTATGATTTTATTTGTCGTTGTTTGATAAAAATTGAATTATCATATAGCTTGTCATTTGAATTAACCGTTGAAAAATTAAATTGACAGTTAAATTGAAATTAAAATTGAATTGCGATTAAGTTACGTGACATTGATAACTATGAAACTGCCATGAATTGTATTGTCTATTAGATGATGTATTTTGATGGATGTTATTGGTTGATATTTAAATGTTTGGATGTTTATTTACTTATATATATACTGTTATGCATACATATGACACTGTGATTGGTTTAAGTAATATATACTCATCCGTGACATTTAATTGAAATAAATAATCACTTGGCCATAGGATAGAAAATTATATACGGACACCGAACTGGCTAAAATAATAATTTTTGAAATCGTCGATTTGAAATTTATTTAAATGTTTTGATTTAAAGGTTATAATAGAAATCAATTTATTGAAATCGAATTTATCGAAAATTGAGTTTGGAATGTTGAAATAAATTTTGGTTAAAAGAAATCGTTAAATAATTAAAGTGGAGACTTTGGGATTTAAAATCGAGATATGATTGAATTTCGAAAATTGATTTGTTTAAAGATTTAACCTTAATTCGAGCTTTGAATATTACTAAGTAAAAGTGATATAAAAATGATATTTTGAAGTCGAGCTTGGAATTGAATCATATTTGAAATTTGGATTTAAACTCGAAAATTGATGGATAATTTTGTTAAGTGTTATAAATGGATATTTTGAAAAATCAAGCTCCAAATCGATATGAATTAAAATTGAATAAATTAAAGGTGAATATAAAATTGAATAAATTTGAAGTCAAAGTTGACATTGATTTGAATTGAAATCGAAATCGAATCGGTAGAATGGAAATTGAAATTGATTTGAATTGGGAAGTTATAAATTGAAATGGATTGGTTTTGAAGCTGTTTTATTTTGTTTTCCAAATTACTCAGTTATATAAACCATTTTTGAATACTTAAATTATTTTAATCTATTTTAAATCTACTTAACCCAATTTGAATTATTTTAAACTAATTTATCTATTTAAAATCCGTTTTAGTTTTTAAGTATCTTTTACTATTCTAATTATTTAAAACTACTTTTAAACTACTTAAACTATTTCCTAAAAATTTCAAGCTGATTAATAAGGTAAAATGTTTATGTTTAAATCTTGAATTTGAATACGAATTGGATTAAATAAAGTTGCAACCTAAATTGAAATTCGAAATGATTTTGAAATCGAAATGAGATATTGATGCGGAAAATGATTTTTGAAACGAAATCTTACATTTGAAAAGATACGATGATATTTGAAATGGATTTGATTTTGAAGCGAATATGATATTTTGATATCAATTATGAATCGATTTGAAATGTAAAAGAGCCAACGGTGTAATAATACATAGTTATTAAAGAGACCGGGATCGGATATGGACATACTCTCTGTCAATACCGAAAACCACTTTAATAACTATTATACGCGGAGTGTTGATCCAGAATGAAGTGGATGGTTTGGTGAACACGTTGATTGAAGAAAGAGAACGATATTGGATGACCCCTGACATGACTAAAACAGGAGCCGCGCTGGGCCATTGAGGTTTGCCACCTCTAGCGGACACACTTCTTCGATACCATATCTATTACATTTGTGATTCAATTGGGTGCACCCCTTGATTTGGGAGTGTTGTTTCGCGGTGTTGGGGTAGCTGCTGGCTATGCTCAACATCAGTCCGGATCATGCAACTACTAGTATCCTAGTTGGTATCGCCCCATGTACCTTGTCATACTGATTATCCTATTCGCGACCACTACATTTTATTTTGTGTTATACCTATGGGGTACCCTCTGATAACCACCAGTTTACGGTGGGGCTTACGGTGCTGTATAGACTATGGCATTATAAAAATGTGTTAAGGGGGATTATGGTAACGCCTTAACGCTATTTTGATACTTTATATTACTGATAGGCATTATCTACTTAGCGTACATTACTGCATAGTAGATAGTTTAACGGATCCTTAAGAGATGGAAAATCCCGTAACATCTCTTGAGTTATTGCACGCACGTTGACACTGGATATGAGATGTCAAATCCCGTAAACATCTCTAACGCCGTTACACTCATATTTATTTACGATTGATTTAACTTTCATAAGGATATTTTAGTCCTGACTCGAGTGTTTTGTCTTTTCATTACGCTCGGGTCAGTCCTGAGTTTTCAGATTTTTGAAGATCTATTCTGGAGGATGAAGACGAAGATTTGGTACACTATTACTATTATTATATGTGCATCATGCTGTCTGCTGCATTATTTTAATTGTTCTGTTGTATATGTATAACTCTGATAAATGTTGTATAAATAATTGTCAAAGTATAGTAAACAGCTTCATGAACTGTTTATTTGACTATTATATTTTATCGTTCCGCTGCGAGATTCTGTGTTGTTTCATTTCCTTTATTTCTCTTTCTTTTCTTTTCTTATTTACCCCAATAATCATCTGCCCTTTTGAATGGTTTGGAATCGACATGTGTATTTGATCGTCGATTTAAACTGTGCAAAAAGGTGGGTCGTTACAGTTGGTATCAGAGCTTTGGTTTAGCGATAACCTTAGCTTTGTGGGGTCTGACTCTTTATAAATAGGGTAGTAATACCCTATGATGAGTCGCTGAGTGTATATATATGAGAGAGCGTATTTGTTAGTGATATAAAATGTTTTATATTGTGTCGGTTGATTTGTTAAGTGGCTTATGGATTCTGGTCAATACGAGTAATTAACGTCATTGATAGGGATCTCTAAACACTTAAACAGAAAAATTTGACATAGTATTGTTTTGAAATTGGGTAAATGAAATAATTTTGCCCTAATTATATTTTGTGTATAAAGAATTTATTTTCAAAATTTATTGTGACTTATCTAGCTTACCTGGTTGTTAGGAATTAAAATATTAGTTGTTATCATTAATTTGATATTGTAATTTAATAAAGAAGGTGAATTATAAAATGAACAATGATAAAACACTTGTGGAATGTTTTAAGAAAGAAAATCCTATAAGAATATTTTATAAAGGTGACTTATGAATTAAAATAGATTTAAATTGGAAAAAATTGAATTTAAGACCCGGAGATTTTGAAAATGGTTCTCAAAGTTTTGAAGAAATATATAGTAATATTAGTTGGAAATTGTTTATGGAAATATTTTGAAAGGATTTTTAAGAAGGAATGAATTCAGTACTCCTCTCTTATGTCGCTGGAAAATAATTTCGGTGATGACTGCGCAGCATCATCGACGTTCGTTAAAGTGGGGAGACTTCTAAGAAGTTTGCTTTTCTTCGAAATTATTTTGGGCAAATGGGTTTTGGTTTAAACTCCAAAGGTATAATTTGATATATTAAAGATAGAAGTGAATATATTTATTTCAAACGATTTGAAAAGAACCGGGCATTTAAATTTCTAAGTTATGTTAATTAGTAATTTTCAAATTATTTGAATGAAATGTGAATAATCAGAATTTATAATATAAGAGGATTAAGATATCTAAGCTATTGTTTGGGAAAACTTTAAAGTTGAAAGGCAAAGAGGATTTAAACAAATTAAATTTGTGAACATTCTAATTAAGCAAAATGAAATTCTATAAATTTGTATAATACCAAATTTTCATTCTTATAACATATAATATGACTTACCAAATATTAAGAAGTCGAAATGATGTTTTGGATATGTAATGAGATATTGTACAAATAAACAGAACCTGAAAATAATTGAAGTATACAAGTAGGGAAAACTCAAAAGGAATTAAAATGTATATAAATGGGAAATTTGGTTGTGATAAAAATCTTATATACTTAAATATAGCATGAAATGATGAATGGATAAATGGAACAAGTAAGTGAACTTAAGAAAAGTCATTTATGAGAGGTTAGACTTTTATAGGATGATTAATAAACTAAAGTGCCGGTTAATAAAATGTTCCACAAATGAATTCGTTATTAACTGAAATTATGAAAATGCAATAAATATAAATAAAGGAATTTCTTATAGCTAAGAATCAATTGGAAAATGAAATTGAGTTTAATTAAATTATATAGAATGTTTAAAATGAACTTGAGTAAGCAAATTCTATGATATGATGTTTTAGAAAAGATAATGTTAAAAAATATGCTATGTAAAGAAATGAATATACTAACTGAATAATAGATTGTGAGTAATTAAGTGGGGAAAAAAAGAAATAGAAGTCAATAAAATAATCTAGTATAGATAAATTGGATAGAAATCCATTGGAAGATAATACATGAGATTGTGCGTATATTATTTTATTCGCATAACGATTTGATCCAAATTCGAGCACAAAATTTCGAGATGATTTATATCGATCCAAGTTAGGATTTTTCACTCGGTTTTCGACGGCGAACCCTAGATGTGGATTTTTAATTTGATTCTGGAATTCTCTATCATAGTATATGGCTATGCAAGGAGAGTAACGGTTTCCAATCAAGGAACCAAATATGAGTCCGCACTAGAGAGTCGGGTGAACGATACTAGTTTGTAAGTGAAATTTGTGATCGAATAAGCGACTAGATTGATATTGCTCACGAATGATATATGTACGGCTTACGGACTTAATTAAAAGTCAATATTGGAAATTTTAAGATGCCAAATATGTGAAGATAAATTTGCAACTTTTGAGATAACTGTAAACTAAGAAAAGTCACATATAAGAAGATAGACTTTTATGGAATGACTATAAACTAAAGTGATGATTAATAAAATGTTCTGCATTAATAAAATGTTCCGCAAATAAATTGGTTATTAACTGAAGCTGAATATGAAGTAAATGTAAACAAAAGAATTTGGTATGGCTAAGAATCAATTAGAATTGAAAGAGATAAACCAAATTAAATGTAAAATTAATAATTTGGTTATGTTGGGTATGATTTGGTTGTTATATGACTGTTAGTTGATTGTATATAATTCAGTAAGTGTTAACGAAATTGAAAGCTATAAATCATTGAAATCAAATTGAAAGTTAAATAAATTTAAATAGAATTTAATTTGATTCAAATTGGAAGTGAACTAATGTAAATATAAATTAGTGAATGTTAACTAATTGAATTGAGAATGAATGTTAGTAAAATCCAACGTTAATGAATCAGCTGTGATTAAAATTGAAACCAAGTCAATAAATATTAATGAGAAGTGAATTTATATTGATTGGTTATGGATTCGTTGGATGATAGTTGATTGATGGTTGCATTTGTTGTTTTTGTTGCATTTGCTATGTTGGCATATGTAGTTTTTATGTTGCTATATGATGTATATTGGTATTATTTTCATATATGCATGTTTCTCATGGTTTGTTGAGTGTTTAGTAGGTGCGGATTGCGCTTGCTTCGCATTTAGAGCTCGCTTTCGCGCTATATTAGCCGTATATGCTCGCTAATAATATATAAGGTACATATCTCGGATTACATACCGTACTTTTACACTTTTTTCCCCTGCAGGATGCCTCATCACTTGATGAGATGTATATTTTTGATATATATACTGTCATTTTTTTTCCGATCTAGCCGCGCAAAGGAGACTCTGCCGAAATTTTCCGTAAATCCGGGTGTTAGAAAATTTTTCAAGTTTTAATTTTTTTTTTATAACTTGTTTTGATAATTAACTTTTAAAGTTAGAAAGCCGTTCGGAGTAACTTAGTGGAAGTGTAGTAACGACTTTATAAATGGAATTTCATTGTTTTATAAGTTGGTGACTTTGAATAAAATATATCTAATGTTGAATTCTATACTTAGTTCCTTTTCCTTTCTTTTTTCCTTTTCGGGGACGAAAAGTTTTGAGTGGGGGAGAGTGTAACGACCCGTAAATTTTCGATAACTAAAATAGCAAATTTAATAAGATTTCGTGATCTAGTGTTAGAAAAAAATTGTAAATCGTTTGGAATAATAATAAATGTTGAATCCATTGGGTAATAGAGTAATTGATTGATAAGTAAAATCTATTTAAAATCAAATATTGAATATTGATCAGGTAAATTGTTTAAATTAAATATTTTAAAACTTATCGAATAATTGGATAACTGTAAAATGAAAATAGTGTTCTAAATTGTGAATTGGTTTTAAAAGTTGAATCTTATAAGTTCAATTCCAATATTTCAAAAGATAATGAATTATTGGACAATCGAAATTGTTTAAATTTAATACTTGAAATTTTTGAAGAATTTAATAATGGGAATTGAATAACCGTATAATGGGAATGGTTGTTCTATAATTTTAATTCGTTTCAAAAGTTAAATTTTTTTTAAGTTCGTTTTGAATATCTCAAAAGATAGTGATTCAAGAATAATAAAAATTGTTTAAATCTAATATTACAAATGTTTGAATAATTAAATTCCGAATTTGATATGATTAATTTGATATTGAAATTTAATATATGAAAATAGAGTGAATAATTGAAATTTGATTCAAATATGATTCAAATTGGTTTCCAAGGTGAATGTAAGTTATATTGGGATTATAATAGAGTTAATAAGATTTTAAAATTGGAATTTATTGGATAATTGAATAACAGGTTTAATATGATTAAAAATGATTTTTAAAATTTTATTTTATCACACTAAAGTTAGAATGATGTTATAGAATTTTTAAAATCGAATTAAAAGTAAATTTGTGAAAATTGAATATTTTAATATTTAATTGACGAGTTAAAATAGCCATTTTTCAAACACTCTCGGATTTCGACGAAACTGGTTTCATCGGATCCGTAATATGATATTATTGTAAGATTTCAAATTTCGTGTCAATCGGATTTACCGTTTGTCCGGGGCAAGCTAAAACACACAGAAATTAGTTTAAATCGATTTAATTTAAATCGATCGTTTATTTCCATAACTCTCACATACGATCGAATTAGCTTCCGAAACCTGTTCAGTTGTGTCCGGAACGTGGGATAAACCCTAGAAACGCCGGTCACCGCGCGTAAATTGGAGTTCGGAAAAGCCGGATAAATAGTGTTCGTCGAATTTCCTATAAAAGCACCTAAATTATTCATTTTAGGCAAAATAAAACAAATTAGGGTTTTAAAAACCCTGGCCGCCATCTCCATGTTCGAAGGCCAGAAACGCACCCAATTCATCCCCTACGATCTCCCAATCCGTCGACATTCACGCGAAACCTTCAACATGAAAGTTGTAGAGGGCATCGATATCTCTCTATCCAACGGTTATGACGTGTTTCGATGCACGAATCAACGACAATTGCTCCTCAATGTCGCGCATTTGTTCACGTCGTTCGTAGCAAAGGGAGAGCCGAGCATGGCCGGCCTCTGGCCGATGATAGCATTCGACGTTGGCTTCGAAGTGGTGTATCCTGATCGAGTTGAAGATGCTTGTATTGGATGCGAGATTTAGGGTTAGGGCCGGCTTGTTTGGGTTCTTGCGCGTTCGAATACAGGGGAGGATGGAAGAAAGGGGTAACGGCCTAGGATCTGGGGTCATGAAATCAGCGGCCTTGATGAAAAGTAGGGTTTATAATGTGAAAATAAAGTGTATAATTATTTATGTTCAAATCTGTATAAACTTTGAAATGACGTAACTTTTTGATGCGAGGTCCGTTTCAGACGAATCAAATTGCGTTGGAATCGTTTTGACGAGCACTACGCAATGGAGCTAGATTGGGAGCGTTTGAAGCTAGGGAAAATTTCGGGTAAAATTAAACGCTCGTTTAATTTTATTCGAAATAAAACGCTGGAACTGCATTGAAATCAAGGTGAGTGTTTTATAACGCTCACAACGTACTAAATATCTTTATGCTAGTTAAATTTGACATTATGAAGTGTTATGATTTTATTTGTCGTTGTTTGATAAAAATTTAATTGTCATATAGCTTGTCATTTGAATTAACCGTTGAAAAATTAAATTGACAGTTAAATTGAAATTAAAATTGAATTGAAATTAAATTACCTGACATTGATAACTATGAAACTGCCATGAATTGTATTGTCTATTGGATGATGTATTTTGATGGATGTTATTGGTTGATATTTAAATGTTTGGATGTTTATTTACTTATATATATACTGTTATGCATACATATGACACTGTGATTGGTTTAAGTAATATATACTCATCCCTGACATTTAATTGAAATAAATAATGACTTGGCCATAGGATAGAAAATTATATACGGACATCGAATTGGCTAAATCAATAATTTTTGAAATCTTCGATTTGAAATTTATTTAAATATTTTGATTTAAAGGGTATAATAGAAATCAATTTATTGAAATCGAATTTATCGAAAATTGAGTTTGGAATGTTGAAATAAATTTTGGTTAAAAGAAATCGTTAAATAATTAAAGTGGAGACTTTGGGATTTAAAATCGGGATATGATTGAATTTCGAAAATTGATTTGTTTAAAGATTTAACCTTAATTCGAGCTTTGAATATTACTAAGTAAAAGTGATATAAAAATGATATTTTGAAGTCGAGCTTGGAATTGAATCATATTTGAAATTTGGATTTAAACTCGAAAATTGATGGATAATTTTGTTAAGTGTTATAAATGGATATTTTGAAAAATCAAGCTCCAAATCGATATAAATTGAAATTGAATAAATTAAAGGTGAATGTAAAATTGAATAAATTTTAAGTCAAAGTTGACATTGATTTGAATTGAAATCAAAATCGAATCGGTAGAATGGAAATTGAAATTGATTTGAATTGGGAAGTTATAAATTGAAATGGATTGGTTTTGAAGCTGTTTTATTTTGTTTTCCAAATTACTCGGTTATATAAACCATTTTTGAATACTTAAATTATTTTAATCTATTTTAAATCTACTTAACCCAATTTGAATTATTTTAAACTAATTTATCTATTTTAAATCCGTTTTAGTTTTTAAGTATCTTTTACTATTTTAATTATTTAAAACTACCTTTAAACTACTTAAACTATTTTCTAAAAATTTCAAGCTGATTAATAAGGTGAAATGTTTATGTTTAAATCTTGAATTTGAATACGAATTGGATTAAATGAAGCTGCAACCTAAATTGAAATTCGAAATGATTTTGGAATCGAAATGAGATATTGATGTGGAAAATGATTTTTGAAACGAAATCTTACATTTGAAAAGATACGATGATATTTGAAGTGGATTTGATTTTGAAGCGAATATGATATTTTGATATCAATTATGAATCGATTTGAAATGTAAAAGAGCCAACGGTGTAATAATACGTAGTTATTAAAGATACCGGGATCGGATATGGACATACTCTCTGTCGATACCGAAAACCACTTTAATAACTATTATACGCGGAGTGTTGATCCAGAATGAAGTGGATGGTTTGGTGAACGCGTTGATTGAAGAAAGAGAACGATATTGGATGACCCCTGACATGACTAAAACAGGAGCCGCGCCGGGCCATTGAGGTTCGCCACCTTTAGCGGACACACTTCTTCGATACCATATCTTTTACATTTGTGATTCGATTGGGTGCACCACTTGATTTTGGAGTGTTGTTTCGCGGTGTTGGGGTAGCTGCTGGCTATGCTCAACATCAGTCTGGATCACGCAACTACTAGTATCCTAGTTGGTATCGCCTCATGTACCTTGTCATACTGATTATCCTATTCGCGACCACTACATTTTGTTTTGTGTTATACCTATGGGGTACCCTCTGATAACCACTAGTTTACGGTGGGGCTTACGGTGCTGTATAGACTATGGCATTATAAAAATGTGTTAAGGGGGATTATGGTAACGCCTTAACGCTATTTTGATACTTTATATTACTGATAGGCATTATCTACTTAGCGTACATTACTACATAGTAGATAGTTTAACGGATCCTTAAGAGATGGAAAATCCCATAACATCTCTTGAGTTATTGCACGCACGTTGACACTGGATATGAGATGTCAAATCCCGTAAACATCTCTAACGCCGTTACACTCATATTTATTTACGATTGATTTAACTTTCATAAGGATATTTTAGTCCTGACTCGAGTGTTTTGTCTTTTCATTACGCTTGGGTAAGTCCTGATGTGATATCCCGGAAATTTGGGCAATATAAATTTAATAATATGTGTTATAAATTTAATTTAATTTGATAATTTTAAAAACAAATTTGGAATTTGATTTAATAATCATGTTTTAATATATATTTAAATTAAAAGATTTATCTTTTTAAATAAATAAATTGTTTTCTGTTTATAATACATAATTTTATATATTGTAAATCGATAAATTTTGATTTTGAATTTAGTGAATGAATTGATTTTCTAATTCTAGTTTATTTTAGGTAAATTAAAAATTTGATTTAAGAATTGGCTTTTCAAAGCAACTCAATGAATAATGTTATGGTTTATACTGTGATAAATCTTATTTGTTCTGGAATTTTATTTAGCTTAAAAAAATATGAATTTAAAATAGATAAATATAGAAGCTAAGTTTTATTTTATATTACTTGGAATTTTTATATAAGAATTTACAATGTAAATTACAAATGATCTTAATTGGTTTATAATCTCTTTTATAAATTATTTAATATGGTTTAATTTGTTATTTTTGGATAAAAATTATAATACTTAAATTCTTTTAAACATAAATAGATTGGTAGTAATAGGATTTGTTAAGAGTTATATATGCATCTATATATAACTTGATTATTAAAATTTGATTTGATAAATTAATTTTGAATTTGAATTTGATGTTTTGAAATTAATAACATAAATACTTCAATATTTTTGAATATGCTATAATTTTAATTAGTTGTTTTTATTTCTTTTTAATTTAAAAAGAGATAAAACTCATTTGTATATTACTTAAGAAATAAAAATAGATTTAAAAGCTTATAAACAATTTTCAATTTAAATTTAAATTAAAATACTTAAAATACCGGTGTAGGTCTCTTAAGACACCATATTAACATTTGTTAGTTATAAAATAAACTATGGTGACAAATGTTAAGAATAGAGATAAGTGTCTCATTTAAATTTCTTTTTCTTTTATTTTTAATTAAATCAAAAATTTTGTTTATATAAACATTTCTTCTTTGCCTCATTTTTTCTTTTTCCTATTCTTCTTCAAACTTAAGAAAATCTTTCAGATTCTAAAATCCTAATTCATCTACATTCTAAAACCCTCTCAAACAAATCTGAAAACCCATGTTCCTCTAATCAAAATAAACCAAAACCCTTTGAAATACATAGTGCAAACCATATAAACCTGTAGCTCTTCAATTCTAAGGCCTGAAATTAATTTGCAACTCTAAAAAAATAATACAAACCTGCATGCACCTGAAGTTCATCTGCAACTTCAAATCTTAATTCAAATACCTGCATCATTTTCTGAAACTGTCTTCTGCATGCAAATTTAAGAACTTCAGTAAGCAACTCTGTTCCAAGAGCAAAAGTATTTCTGGATTGATAAGGCATTTCATCATTAAGGTTTAAAGCAAAAGCAAGGTGGAAGTTTTAAAAGCATTTGCAGTTTATAAACCAAGTTGAGGTTCAAAATGCATATGCAAATCAAAAGTAAAATCTAAAGCTTTGCAAGTAAAAATGGATGCTCTGCTCCTAAAACCAGTGAGTAACATTTTTAACTAAAATAATTTAAGTAATTATAGTTGCTTGATTTATTTCTATGATAATCATGTTTGAAGTTGATGAATGTGTTGTAATTCCCTGTTTTCTGAATGCATATTTATGTTATGATATGTTTTGCCTGTCCTAGAATTATAGGATTAATCATGATCTCATGTTCAAACTTTTGTTAAGATTCAAGATTTAAAACAATATATAGTTTATGTAATATAAGTTAAAGTTTTAATTTTATTTAAAATAAAATAAAAAATGTATTGTCTCTGGGAAATCAGTAATAACAGAACAACAGTATGTGAGCAAAAATTTGATCATTCCGTTTCATAAATTCAAGAGTATCAATCGATTACTTAACCCAATACTTGAATTTTAAAACTAAAATCAGGAATTTTAGTTCAAGAATGGGTGAGCATTTCTGGTTTAACTAGAAATGGTATTTTTGGGTGTAACTGTCGTTCTAGATGATCTAGGTGGTCAGTGGCTTCTCTGGTGATGGAGGGGAGATAGGAGAAGCAGGGAAAAATATGGAAAAGAGAATTAATGCATTGTGACAGAATTAATTTGGGATTGAAGTTTTTAACCCTAAGTTTTCTGTTCATTTGAAATTTGTCACCGAAATCTTTTTAAATGACCGAGTTGTTCCAGATTCTTGATGGTGATTGATGAAATGTAGAGGAGTTAGTAGCCGGAGGCGAAGTCATTCTTGCGATCGAAGGTGAGAGATTTTGATGATTCACAGTTTCGACATTGTTCAAATTTTTGAGCTCGAATGCTCGAATTTGATTTAGGGGTTCTGCAGTGTAATTGATGGTTGGAATGACATTAGGGGAAGATCGTCGACTTGAGTGGATGGTCGCGAACGACCGGAGGTAACGGTGGGGTCGGTGCAGGTGCACGGTACGTGGTGCATCAGATGATAGTTTTGGGGAAGAAGGATTTTCTTGAGTTTTGTTCGGGTTGATGTGTATTTGTGCTCTAAGTATGTGGGTAGTGAACTCAAAGAATATTGATGTGAGTCTCGGGTATTTGCTTTGTTACAGGGAATTTGGGTAAACCTGTCAATACAGGTTTTGTATAACGTGATTTTTATTTGGGTTTTAATTGATTTAAGGAGAATGTGTTCTCGAGTTATTTTAGTTTTAGCTCGGGTTAGTTTGTTAGAGTTCGAAAACTTATCTTGTTTTCAAAAATTTAAAAATAATTTAAAACTAAATTTAAAATGGAAGCAAGATTTAAATTAAGTTTTAAATCTAATTTAAATTATGGATTCAAGTTGAATTGAATCTTAAGTTAGAAATGATTAAGTATTTAAATTCAAATTTTCTTTAAAATAACTCTAAAGGAGTTTATTGTTTAAAATATTTTAAAGAATTTGAATTTAAATTTGAAATTGAAATAAGAAGTAATGTTTAAACATAATGTAAAATTTGATTCAAATTTGGATTTGAATCTTTGTTTCAAAATAAATTTAAGTTTATAAATTTAAGTGTTTAAACCAAATTTGAATGATAATGTAAAAATTTGTATGGTTTTAATTTTAAAAAAAATTGTTTTTACTTTTGCAAAATTTCTTTTATAATAAAAATTATTTTTTAGGAATTAAAGATTTTAGATTTAATTTAAACTTGTTAAGTTAATAATAAATTAATGTTTTGTATTTCATTTAATTATTAGAGTAATTAAATGAATAATTAATTTATTTAATAAATTAATGAAATAAATAATTACTTAAAGTAATTAAGCTTTAATCTTAAAGGTTTAGGATTAATTATTCATTGAATAATTAACTTGTAACTAAGAATAATCAATTCAATAAAAATTAATTTTTAATTAATGATTAATAATTAATTAATCAAGTAATAATGCATTAATTAATTTTTAATTAACACTTAATTATTTAATTAATAAGGGATTAATTAATGGATTAATTAATTATTAATTAATTTGTAATTAATAATGATTAAAATAAGTTAATTATTTTAGAAAATAATTAATGAATTGTTAATAGTTAATGAAGGTCGTTAACTAAGGATTATTTAATAATTAATTAATGTGATTAGTTTAAATTATTAATTAGATTAATTAATTTAAAGATAATCATTTGTGTAAGTTATTAAGTATAATTACTTATGGAAGTAATTAAGGAATTAATTGTTAATTAATTGAGTTAATTTGATTAGTTTAATTTAATTAATTCATTTTAATTAATTTAAAATTGATCATTTGATGATTTGTGAAGGATGATTACTTAATGTAATTTAATGAAGAGGAATTACTTAGAGAAGTAATTAATGGGTAATTACTGTATGCAATTAATTGGAAGTGATTTGATATTGAGCTATTTAAGTATAATTACTTTGTGAATAAATCAAGGAATTAATTAGAGATAATTAATTAAGGAGTAATTAATTTATTTGGTGGAGCAATTAAGGGTAGCTTATTACTGAATGGGGTTAATCAAGGGTGATTAACAGTTATGATTTAAATAAAGATTAATTACTTAATGTAATTAATTTAATTTAAAAATGTAATTAGAGATAATTAATTAATATAATTAATGATGTAATTTAGATTAATTAATTAAGATTAATTAATTAATAATAAATGATTAAAGGTAATTAATTAATGTAATTAATTAAGGATCAAAGTACTTAATTATAGTTAATTAATTAATGAAGTAATTAAAGGTTAATTACTGTATTGGTTAAATATAATTTGAGAAATAAATTAATGGATAATTACTTGAATGTAATTAAAGGTTAATTAATCAGGGATGATTAATTAAAATAAATAATTGGTTGATGATTAATTAATAGATTGATAATAAATCAATAGTGATATAAGCAAGGTTTATTTGATGAAGTAATTAATTTAATTCACTTTAAATTAATGGAATGATGTAATTAATTTAATTCATTTTAAATTAATTATATTTGGTATGGTTAATCATTGCTTATATAGATGGATGATGTTGTTTACTTTGGATGGTTTGAATCTCAGATATGAGATAGATTATGTTGAATGATTTGGATGCATTGGTTGCATTGTGATGTTGATATAGATTATCTTGTTGGATAATGATAATATGGTTTGTCTGATATGATGATAATGTTGATTTTCTATGTGAATGTGTGATTTATCTATTTGGATATGTAGATAATTGAATTGTTTTAAACCTTTAAAACAACTTGGCCTTAAAAGACACGCTTTGGATTTCGATGAGACCGGGATCGGGTTTCCATATTTGGATATCCGAAAACAACATCGATCCAAATTTACGTTAGGTCGTGTATCCAAGTGGAGCAAGTGAAGACTCGAGGTGTAAGGGCTATACGTCAGTATAACTTTGTGGGTGATTCCGTAACGAGTTGACGGAATAGTGCTTATAGGTTCGAGATGGTGATTTAGAGTGCAAGGGTTATCGTCGTTAACTCTGAGGGTGATTCCAAAATGAGTGTAACGAGATAATGCCTACAGTTTCGTTCGAACCCGGAACGAACTTGTATGGATTGAATGCTTTCAGAACATCGTCAGGTGGACGATGAGCATTCTAAGAGATGTGTCCTCTAAAGGTAATCGTAGCCTCAAGCCTCATCTACCGGGAATGGCTAAAACAGGTGAGGTGCAGCAAGGCTTCGCTGGTAGCTCCCACTGGAGAGCAAGATTTACCCCTGTCTAGAGGTCCCTTTTTATTTCGGCTGTGTGGGCAGTTGAATGTACACCAACTGCAGGGTTGCCTTGTTCGGGACTGTCCAGTAAGGGATGGTTCCGGTCTTGTGTTGCAGGGGAGTTAGGGTGGCTCCTCGGTACGTTGTTCTAGGCCACGTACTGTGACGGGCGGTACCCCAGTATCCCTGCCATTGTATGGAATCCAAAATCCAATAAGTGCCAACGGTTTTGATTGTATTACCCACTTTTGTGGCTAGTAGGTGGAATTTAATAAATGTAACAATTTCGGCTATTTCTGTATTTTACTTGAAAACCCTAGACACTATTATAATATCACTGGATTTCCTATCAAAAGTTTTGGTTAGCGTAAGGTAAAAACTTTTCCATGTTTATGTGTGGGAAGTCTTACGTGATACCTTTTCTTTCAAAGGATTTTCAAAGTTAAGCAACTTTAACATGTTACTCACACCAGACCCATGTCTGACCCATAGTTTATCTTTTGTTTTCTTAAACTCGTGGGTACTCAAATTTTTACGAGTAGCCAAGGGATTCAGGTTAGCTTTGACGAATATTGGAGGAGTAATGGAGCAGGAGGCTTCTGCGTTAGATATATAGTATTCCGCTGTGTAATCTGTGATTATCTCTGAGTTGTATTATGTTGTAAATACTAGACAGGTGTTTATAACTGTCTAGTATGTGTTGTATATCTGTGTGCTCTGATAGTGGTTGTAAACTATGTAATATTTTATGTTATTAATATAATTTATTCTTTCTGCTATTGAGATTCTGATGTTGTGTTCTTCTTTCTTCTCTTTCTTTTCTCTTTTCTATCCCTTTTTTTCTTCATGATGATACGACTTTTCTGGAGAGAAAAAGCCGGGTCGTCTCAGTTGGTATCAGAGCATTAGGTTGAGTGAACACCTAGGCTCTGGAGTGGTGTCTATCTTGAGAGAGCGTATTTGTAGTTTTATTATATATATTTATATATAAATTCTACCTAATTGTTGGGTTACCTATTCGGGTTTTCCAATATAGGTTATAAAGGTAAATAAGGTAGTAGGGTGTGTAACACGACTACTACCCTTGGTTGAAGATTGGCGTTTGAGATTGGTAGTGATGCTATCGAGACTGTAGACCTAATACCGTCTCGAGTGAGTTGTGCGGAGTATAGGATTTCATAGATCTCTGAAGGTAACCTATTAAGGTTCAGAGTCTATCTTTGAAATTGGATGAGTAGAGTTTTGATCTGTCGGATGGGCAGAAGAGAATGATTGTATCTTGATATCTCAGGGAGTAGTAGCTGCGTGATGAGATGCAGTGGCTACGGAGGTTCTCGAAGATGTTTTCTTTGGAACATGTTAAGGAGGTGAGTCTGCTTCGATGTTGTGGCTGGATTCAGCAGGTTGTTTTTGTCTGGTTTGAGGCCTGAGTTCTCGAAGAGCTTTGGAATAGGAAGTCTTTGGCGTCGGTGTCAGCATTGCAGTTCGGAGTGTTCTGTGTGCTGGCAAGAAGATTTTCTGGTTAGCAGTTTTTCTGAAGATAGAGTTCAGAAGCAACAGAATGGATTCCATTTCTTCAATGGATTGGATAGATGAGCGTAAGCTGTTCTGATTGGTAAAGGGAGAACAGTTTTCTTTGGATATTAGGCTGATTGATCGCAAAAGTGACTTGCGATAGTTTGAGTGTTCTCTTGAGCTATGAAAAGTTTGTCCGTACCTAGAGGCTGAGTTTTCTTATCGACTGGATTCTAGGAGTTATACCGGAGGTTTAGTGAAGCAGCTTTGGATCAGATGGGGCATCTGAGTTTTCTTTTATGGATTTGTTGAACCATATTTCTATGATGTGTTATCCAGTTTGTGCTCGAGTTTTTCTTCTGTTTCAGATCAGAGTTGTGTAGCGGAAGCAGATTGGAAATGCTTTTGTTTTATCTTTTCCAGATAGGAGAAGAAAGTTAGTCTTCTGATATTTTTGGAGTAGAGTTGGTGTTCTTGGTTTGGAATTGATCTTGAGGAGATCATTTTGTTGGATTGTTTTGGTCCAGTTGTTCCTAGAGACATCAGCAAAGGTTGAGCTGATCAAGAGAGTTGAAGGCAGCCCAGGATCGTCAAGAGTGTTTGGTGAATAAGAGAAGAAGGAATTTGGATTTGGGAGTTGGAGATTTGGTTTTGGGTTAAGTTTTCTTTGATCTGAGGAGCTTTGAGATTGGGTAAGATTGGGTAAGTCAGCTCCGAGATATTTTGGATCTTTTTCTGTGTGTTGTGAGGATTGGTGTTTGATTTTCAAAGTTGAATTGTCAGTTTGGATAACTGGGATTCGATGTGTTTTACGTATCTCTGAGGGAGTACGTGTATGGTTTATCTCTGGTTGTGGAACCAACAGTTCAGGAGGATGTGATTGTTGAGTCAGACTTGTCTGTAGTCTGATATCCTGTTTAGTTTTTAGATCTAGTTGGATAGGAGCTCTATAGCTTAATAGTATTGATTGTTTAGATTCTATAGAGCGAGTATTCCAGTGTATATATATTTATACCGGGGAAACTCGTGAAAGTTTTATACAGAATTTTTCCGGATAATTAGATTTGTTTGATTGGTTGAATTGGTTGCTATGGCTGTTAGCATATGTTTGATAATATATGCTTGTGAATTAAAATAAAAATCTTAAGATAGATTATTAAATTACCTTTGTTTTAAATTTTAGGGAAGAAATTTTTTTAAGGGGGAAGGAATGTGATATCTCGGAAATTTGGGTAATATAAATTTAATAATCTGTGTTATAAATTTAATTTAATTTGATAATTTTAATAACAAATTTGGAATTTGATTTAATAATCATGTTTTAATAAATATTTAAATTAGAAGAATTATCTTTTTAAATAAATAAATTGTTTTCTGTTTATAATATATAATTTTATATATTGTAAATCGATAAATTTTGATTTTGAATTTAGTGAATGAATTGATTTTCTAATTCTAGTTTATTTTAGGTAAATTAAAAATTTGATTTAAGAATCGGCTTTTCAAAGCAATTCAATGAATAATGTTATGGTTTATACTGTGATAAATCTTATTTGTTTTGAAATTTTATTTAGCTTAAAAAAATATGAATTTAAAATAGATAAATATAGAAGCTAAGTTTTATTTTATATTACTTGGAATTTTTATATAAGAATTTACAATGTAAATTACAAATGATCTTAATTGGTTTATAATCTCTTTTGTGAATTATTTAATATGGTTTATTTGTTATTTTTGGATAAAAATTATAATACTTAAATTCTTTTAAACATAAATAGATTGGTAGTAATAGGATTTGTTAAGTGTTATACATGCATCTATATATAACTTAATTATTAAAATTTGATTTGATAAATTAATTTTAAATTTGAATTTGATGTTTTGAAATTAATAACATAAATACTTCAATATTTTTGAATATGCTATATTTTTAATTAGTTGTTTTTATTTCTTTTTAATTTAAAAAGAGATAAAACTCATTTGTATATTACTTAAGAAATAAAAATAGATTTAAAAGCTTATAAACAATTTTCAATTTAAATTAAAATACTTAAAATACATGTGTAGGTCTCTTAAGACACCTTATTAACATGTGTTAGTTATAAAATAAATTATGGTGACAAATGTTAAGAATAGAGATAAGTGTCTCACTTAAATTTCTTTTTCTTTTATTTTTAATTAAATCAAATTTTTTGTTTATATAAACATTTCTTCTTTGCCTCATTTTTTCTTTTTCCTATTCTTCTTCAAACTTAAGAAAATCTTTCAGATTCTAAAATCTGAATTCATCTACATTCTAAAACCCTCTCAAACAAATCTGAAAACCCATGTTCCTCTAATCAAAATAAACCAAAACCCTATGAAATACATAATGCAAACCATATAAACCTGTAGCTCTTCAATTCTAAGGCCTAAAATTAATTTGCAACACTAAAAAAGAAAATACAAACCTGCATGCACCTGAAGTTCATCTGCAACTTCAAATCTTAATTCAAATACCTGCATCATTTTCTGGAAACTGTCTTCTGCATGCAAATTTAAGAACTTAAGTAAGCAACTCTGTTCCAAGAGCAAAAGTATTTCTGGATTGATAAGGCATTTCATCATTAAGGTTTAAAGCAAAAGCAAGATGGAAGTTTTAAAAGCATTTGCACTTTATAAACCAATTTGAGGTTCAAAATGCATATGCAAATCAAAAGTAAAATCTGAAGCTTTGCAAGTAAAAATGGATGCTCTGCTCCTAAAACCAGTGAGCAACATTTTTAACTAAAATAATTTAAGTAATTATAGTTGCTTGATTTATTTCTATTATAATCATGTTTGAAGTTGATGAACGTGTTGTAATTCCCTGTTTTCTGAATGCATATTTACATTATGATATGTTTTGCCTGTCCTAGAATTATAGGATTAATCATGATCTCATGTTCAAACTTTTGTTAAGATTCAAGATTTAAAACAATATATAGTTTATGTAATATAAGTTAAAGTTTTAATTTTATTTAAAATAAAATAAAAAATGTATTGTCTCTGGGAACTCAGTAATAACAGAACAACAGTATGTGAGCAAACATTTGATCATTCCGTTTCATAAATTCAAGAGTATCAATCGATTACTTAACCCAATACTAGAATTTTAAAACTAAAATCAGGAATTTTTGTTCAAGAATGGGTGAGCATTTCTGGTTTATCCAGAAATGGTATTTTTGGGTGTAACTGTCGTTCTAGATGATCTGGGTGGTCAGTGGCTTCTCTGGTGATGGAGGGGAGATAGGAGAAGCAGGGAAAAATATGGAGAAGAGAATTAATGCATTGTGACAGAATTAATTTGGGATTGAAGTTTTTAACCCTAAGTTTTCTGTTCATTTGAAATTTATCGCCGAAATCTTTTTAAGCGACCGAGTAATTCCAGATTCTTGATGGTGATTGATGAAGTGTAGAGGAGTTAGTAGCCGGAGGCGAAGTCATTCTGGCGATCGAAGGCGAGAGATTTTGATGATTCACAGTTTCGACATTGTTCAAATTTTTGAGCTCGAATGCTTGAATTTTATTTAGGGGTTCTACAGTGTAATTGATGGTTGGAATGACATTAGGGGAAGATCGTCGACTTGAGTGGATGGTCGCGAACGGCCGAAGGTAAAGGTGGGGTCGGTGCAGGTGCACGGTACGTGGTGCATCAGATGATAGTTTTGGGGAAGAAGGATTTTCTTGAGTTTTGTTCGGGTTGATGTGTATTTGTGCTCGAAGTATGTGGGTAGCGAACTCGAAGAATATTGATGTGAGTCTCGGGTGTTTGCTTTGTTACAGGGAATTTGGGTAAACCTGTCAATACAGGTTTTGTATAACCTGATTTTTATTTGGGTTTTAATTGATTTAAGGAGAATGTGTTCTCGAGTTTTTTTAGTTTTAGCTCGGGTTAGTTTGTTAGAGTTCGAAAACTTGTCTTGTTTTCAAAAATTTAAAACTAATTTAAAACTAAATTTAAAAATGGAAGCAAGATTTAAATTAAGTTTTAAATCTATTTTAAATTATGGATTCAAGTTGAATTGAATCTTAAGTTGGAAATGATTAAGTATTTAAATTCAAATTTGCTTTAAAATAACTCTAAAGGAGTATTGTGACGACCGCCCATGACTCCCGCACCAAAACAAGGAAATAATGCGCTGAAAGGCGTGCCAAGCAGCCATGGGTGACCGTCAAGGGTAGAATAAACATCGCAAAATCTATCGCATAACTCACAGCGCATGGATAACATACAATAGAGAAATATATGTATAGTGAAGCTTCATAACAGAATATCATCAAATAAGCATCTTAGAAGTTTGATACAATCATCAGAACAGTCAATACATCGAAACCTCACTACAAAGCACTCAAAGTATATACAGCGGAACACCCAGTACATAATATGAAATAATATGCAAAAGCCTCCTGCTCGTCTTCGTCATCATCAACGTAGATCTCCAAGAACAGCACCTGTCACCTGCTACCTAGTCTGCCCATCCCAACATGGATGAACAGCCCAAGGTAATAAGAGGAGACATAAAACCTTGAGTCAGACAAAGTCTTAGTGAACAGTAAATCAACTATCAAACATACCAAAAGAGCATAAGGAATAAAAGGAATAGGAACCACACCATCCCACTCCGCCTCTTACTACAGTGATAGCCCCCAGACACACACTAAGGAGAAGCAAGCATAACATGGCAGACAATTAAAGTAAAACAATAATCATTCGAGTCAAGGTCGATGTTTTCCAAATACAAACCCCCAAGGCCTAAACCAAGATCAGATAAGCACCCGGAAAACACCGCTCTTGAGACCGAATGATGATTCAACCAAACGTCCAAACATCCATGACTCTGGCTATCACTGTTATCATTGCCTTGATTTCACCGTTAGTTGAACGACCACCTGTCAAGGGCTAATGGTAACCCCGGTTCTAGACATAACTCCGCACGTCGTCGCAGCCCGTGCCTAGGAATTTTCGCAACTACCCAGAGTACTAGCACGTCGTCGCAGCCCGTGCTTGGAACGTCGTCGCAGCCCGTTCCAACGTACTCTTGCTTTGAGCATGCTAGAACCTTCAACAACGATGAGATCTCAGCCTCCTAGTCATCCTCCTCGACGACTATTTCCATACTAGCTCAAGCGCCTCTCAAGCTAACCATTATCAACCAACTCGCATCGCATCATCGAGTGATCAACATGCTTGGGATGATCCCGTCTGGATTAAACCAAGGCTATCTCACATCATGCTTCGCTTTATCGCATCATAGCAAAGTCTCATCTCAACATCATGGCTTGCCTCATCGCATCATGGCAAAGTCCCATCTCAACATCATCTAATCCATACATATGAGCTTCAACATCCGCTTCATATGCCACAAGCAGCTTTCCTTATTCAAGAGCCTTTCCACTTAGCTTTTGAATCATCATCAACCAACTTGATCAAATCAAGCTATATATCAACTAATCAATCAAATCAAACACTAATCCAAGCAATCAATCATTCAAACAAGATCTAAATAAACAATTATAATGATAATGGCAATTTCGTAAATAAATGAGCATGGATCTAACATACATGAATCATGGGTTTTTAGCATAGATCTAACAAATATAAATCATGGGTTTTGTCTCTTCAACTTGATAAATGAACTTGTATAAGTAAACATCTTCATGAGTAGTGGATCTACACTTGGATCTAAGGAAAAATGCATAAAATCACTATCTACAACACTCCAACAAACCACCAAACCAATATACTCCTTTGGGTCCGCGTGAGAGATAACCACCACTCACCGAATCACCCAAACACTTCAAAAACTAATCACTTCAGATCTGGACAGCAAGGATTCAAGCTTGATTCATCGAAATCTCGCTTGAAACGATGGAACCTAGCTTCGTTGGATGAAGATCTTCAACTTTGGCTCTTGGATCTTCGATCTTGGATGGATGTTAGAACTAGATTAGAGTGGAGAAAAGAAGATGAAGAAATATTGTAGTCGAGCTCTCAAAATGGCAGCACTTCGTCGCTTCAAAAACCGGTGCCAAAAAGTGAGCCAAACCCCTCTATTTATAGGCTGAATCCCCCCTGAGTCGTCCATCCATAAGTCGTCGCCGACCCATCCTTGAGTCGCCCCCGACCTAAGACCCACGACCCAAAACTCCAACGACCTAACACGCACGCGGGCTATGACTTACGACTCATCGGAGATACAGGATCACACTAAGCCGACCCAACTGCATACGACTCAAAAGCCTCCGACCTAACCACTCAGAACACATGCCGACTCACGACCTAACTAACGCGGCCTAACGACTCAACAACCCCTACGACTCATCACCTAGCCGACCCAACAACTTAACTCGTGTACGACTCATAGCATACACGTCCTAAAACACAGGCCGACCTAACGACTCATCGACTCAACAACACTATACAACACACGACTCGGCGACTCGGCGACTCACTATACGACTCAACGACCTAACTCATTTTCCTTAAGTCGTTCCAATACATGAGTCGGTCACCTCTATGAGTCGGTTACCTCTATGAGTCGGTTATCCTATGAGTCGCTCACTACCTTGACTCGGTCCAAACCTTAAGCCGCTGCCTCTCTTAACTCGCTAACAACCATAAGTCGGCAACTACCACTCACTCCTATAAGTCGGCCAACCTATAAACCGTTGACCCCATGAGTCGGCCACCTACCCTAAGTCGCTCCATCCTCTAAGTCGGTCACGACTTAAGTTCCACACGACTTAACTTTAACACGACTTATCTCTAGAACGACTCAAGCTCCAAACGACTTAATGCAACTATTATACGATTTATCGACACGTAAAATACGGGTCGTTACATTCTCTCCCCCTTAGGAATTTCGCCCCCGAAATTCCAAACAAACAAGAGCAATCAAAATTATTCCGCATGCCTACCATCCATAGCAGCCAACAAACCATGCATGCAGAATTCTAAGACTAGAACAAGTTACAAATTCATGAGATGTCACGACACCTTAGGGCCATACCTCGAAGAGTTCAGGATGAGCTGCCTTCATCCTCTCTTCCTCCTCCCACGTACAGTCGTTAACATCATCACTCCATTGTATCTTGAGCAACGTAATCGTCTTCCTCCTAAGCTGTTTCGTGTCGGTTTCAACAACACGAAGCGGCTTATGAGGTCTCGTAACCACTGGATCAACCTCTAAATCTTCACAGTTATCAGCAGAAACCACCGTATTCGAGTCATGCACATACTTCTGTAGATAAGACACATGAAAGACATTGTGCACACCCGCCATCTTCTCCGGTAACTCCAATCTATAAGCGAGCTTTCCGATTCGCTCGATAATCGGGAATGGTCCAACAAATCTCGGAGTTAACTTTCCTTTCTTCCCGAATCTAATAACATTCTTCAGTGGAGAAATCTTCACAAAAACCATATCACCCACGTCGAATTCCAAATCCTTACGACGCTCATCGGCATAACTTTTCTGACGATCTTGGGCTGCCTTCATTCATTGTCGAATGATCTCTATACAATCCGTAGTCTGTCGAATCATCTCTGGCCCAAGTATCAGCTTTTCTCCAGTTTCCAACCAACATGTCGGAGAGTTACACGGTCTTCCATACAATGCCTCATATGGTGCCATACCAATACTCGACTGATAACTGTTATTGTATGCAAATTCCACCAAATGAAGATGATCTTCCCATGATCCTCCGAAGTCCAAAACACAAGCTCTGAGAAGATCTTCCAAAACTCAGTTGACTCTCTCAGTCTGACCATCTGTTTGGGGATGATAAGCTGTACTCAAACACAACTTGGTTCCCAAAACTTCCTGGAAGCTCTTCCAAAATCCACTAGTGAAAAATGGGTCTCGATCGCTCACTATACTCTTTGGAATACCATGGAATCGAACTATCCACTTAACATACAACTCAGCCAACTTCGATGCAGTCCTAGACGATCGAACAGGAATGAATCTTGCACTCTTGGTCAACCGATCTACTATGACCCAAATCCCTTCATTTCCTGCTCTTGTTCTAGGTAGACCATCGATAAAATCCATCGATATCTGTTCCCACTTCCACATAGGAACTTCTAATGGATGAAGCAATCCACTTGGCTTCTTCTGCTCTGCCTTAACCAACTAGCAATTCATACACTTGGAAATAAAATTTCCAACATCCTTCTTCATACCTTCCCAGTAATAAGTTCTCTTCATATCCCGATACATCTTATTTCCACCTGAATGAATTGTCAACTTCGAGTGATGACTTTCCTTCAGAACTTCATCTCTCAATTCTTCTATGTCGGGAACAACCAATCGTCCTTGCTTCCGAAGCCAACCCTCTCGATCGACTTCGAATCCCTTATCCTTCTCTGGGTCCAATCCAGATTCCAAATCACGGATAATCTTGATAAGCTTATCGTCTCGCTTTTGACTCTCGCCAATCCTTTCCACAAGAGTAGGCCTTATTGATAAGTTTGCCAACATCTCAGGTTCCAATTTACATCTGGGCCTGAAATCAAATCCAGCCAAAAACTCGAGACTCTTCCATTCCGAAAACATGGCTCCCAATCCGACATGTCTTCGACTTAACGCATCAGCCACTGCGTTACCTTTTCCCGGAGTATAGGCTATACCAAAATCATACGATGCCAAGAACTCTAGCCACCGTTGCTGTCGAAGATTCAAATCCTTTTGAGAGAACAGATACTTCAACGACTTATGATCTATAAACAACTCGAATCTAACTCCCAATAGATAATGTCTCCACATCTTCAAAGCAAAAACAATTGCCGCTAACTCCAAATCATGAGTCGGGTAATTCCTTTCATGCGGCTTCAGTTGTCGACTTGCATACGCAACAACTTTATTCTTCTGCATTAGTACTGCTCCAAGTCCAGTACCACATGCATCGGTGTAAACCACCATCTCATCATTCCCACTTGGAATAGTCAAAACAGGAGTACTCGTCAGTCGCTCTTTCAGGATTACGAAAGCTTGCTCACACTTATCATCCCATCTGAACACTTGGTTCTTTTTCGTCAATCCTGTTAACGGTGCAGCTATCTTGGAAAAGTCTTTGATAAACCGTCGATAATATCCAGCTAATCCAAGAAAACTTCTCACATCAGATGCATTCTTAGGTCTAACCCAATCCTGGATCACTGCCACCTTAGCGGGATCAACCGCTATTCCATTTCCAGAGATAACATGGCCTAAGAATCTCACTTCACTCTTCCAGAAGTGACACTTCGAAAACTTAGCCTTCAGCTGATGTTTCCGTAAGATTTCCAAAACAATACGCAAGTGCGTCTTGTGCTCTTCCTCAGTTCTGGAATAAATCAGAATATCATCCACGAACACAAGCACGAACTTATTCAACTGATCTCTGAACACTCTATTCATAAGATCCACAAAATATGCTGGTGCGTTAGTCAATCCAACGGCATTACCAGCCACTCATAAAAACCGGATGGTGTCCTAAAAGCAGTCTTCGACACACTATCCTTAGCCACTCTCAACTGGTGAAATCCCGTTGCCAAATCCATCTGAGAGAACACCTTAGCATCGTGAAGCTGATCAAACAAGTCATCTATTCTCGGCAATGGATACTTGTTCTTCTTAGTCACTTTATTCAGCTCACGATAATCCACACACAACCTCAACGATCCATCCGCTTTGGTTGCGAACACAACTGGTGCACCCCATTCGGACACACTACGCCGAATGAATCCTTTCTGCAAAAGGTCATCAACTTGCACCTTCAACTCTTGTTGCTCCCTAGGCGCCATCCGCCTAAGAGGCATCACAACAGGTTTGGCTCCCTCAACTAGATCGATACGAAACTCGATCTCCCTATGCGGCGGTAATCCTTTGACTTCGTCAAAGACATCCTCAAATCCATTCACAATAGGCACCGATGACAGTCCATCCCTTGGAACAACCAGCGAATACATGAAGCTCATGAAGACGCCTTCCTCATGCTTACATCGTATCACAAACTTTCGCCCTTCCACATTCCCAGCTGTCACTTCCAGCCTCTCACAATCAATCCTTGCCGCATACTTCCTAAGCCAGTCCATACCCAAAATAATTCCGAACCCCGCAAAGTTCAGAACAAAACAATCACAAACAAAAGAACAATCATGACTCGACACAACTAGACCACGGCATATCATACACAAACATGACGAACCCCCAACTGGATTAGTCACAACCAATGGCCTATCAACAATATCCAGTTCCAAACCTAACCGGCCTACAAGATCATCACAAACAAAAGAATGCGACGCTCCAGTATCAAACAACACTCTAACTGGAACACCACAAATGGAAAGAGTACCTTGAACCACCACACTCTTCCCTTTCTCTTCAGCAGTAAGAGCTTTTGAAAACGACGGCACAGCTCCCAAAGCATAAGCTTGCACAATCTGCCTGTCCTTCCTCGGTTCTGGACAATCTTTCCTGAAATGCCTTGGCTTGTCACAGTTGTGGCATTTCGCCGGCGCCTTTGGATTCCTACAATCCTTGGAGAGATGGCCCTTCTGCTGGCAATTATAGCAAGTCATTTCGCCCCTCGGCTTCTTCTGGCCATCCTTACCCTTCTATTGCTGTTGCTTCCTCTTCTTGTTTCCACCCTTCTGTGGCTTAAACCCTTCCTTGGTTACAGCAACAACAGAACTCTCCCTAGGAAACAAACTCTCATGCCTGAGAGCTTTCTCCACAAGCTTCTCAAACGGATCGTCCAGATGATCCACCAACTGTCTTCCAAGATAAGCATCCAAACCGGTCACAAACTTCTCATTCTTCTGATAGGGAGAATCAATATACGATCTGGCATACTTGGACAAAGCTTCAAACTCAGAAACATACTCAAGAACGGGTCTTCCACCTTGCTTGAGCTCCACAAACTTTTTAAACAAGACAGATTTCTGAGCCGTAGAGATGAACTTAGCTTCAAATCTAGCTTGGAATTGCTCCCAAGTAACTTCCTCCTCCGGAGTATCAATGGTGATAGAATTCCACCAATCCGAAGCTCTCCCTTGAAGTTGCCTTGATGCAAGCTTCCTCTTAGTTGCATCCTCAACTCCCAAGTCACCAAAGATCCTTCTACAAGCATCAATCCATCTTTGCACTTCAATGGTTGATTCCGTTCCCAAGAAAACCTTTCCTCCAAGAGAAGTATAGTCCTTGCAAAGCTTAGCAAAATCCACTGGTCTTGGAGCTTGAACTTGAACTCCAACATCTACTGATGGCCCCGAGGCTGGTATCCTTCTCATGATTGAAGTCATCATGGCCTCAAACATAGGAGCATAATCAACAGCTTCCCTAGCAGCACGGCCTTCCCTAGCAGCTGGTCTCCCCCTTCGACTCATCCTTAATATCTACAAAAAGGAATGACTTAGAACACCTTGAGAAACAACTGCATAAGGAGTTCAAATCCCTCTAAGCTACTATATTATATACATAGTAATCATCCATCAAAATACAATTACGTCTCTCATACGTAGTTACGTCAGCGAGCGTTGGCTAAAATCGATTAACTAAGGCTCTGATACTAAATGTGACGACCGCCCATGACTCCCGCACCAAAACAAGGAAATAATGCGCTGAAAGGCGTGCCAAGCAGCCATGGGTGACCGTCAAGGGTAGAATAAACATCGCAGAATCTATCGCATAACTCACAGCGCATGGATAAAATACAATAGAGAAATATATGTATAGTGAAGCTTCATAACAGAATATCATCAAATAAGCATCTTAGAAGTTTGATACAATCATCAGAACAGTCAATACATCGAAACCTCACTACAAAGCACTCAAAGTATATACAGCGGAACACCCAGTACATAATATGAAATAATATGCAAAAGCCTCCTGCTCGTCTTCGTCATCATCAACGTAGATCTCCAAGAACAGCACCTGTCACCTGCTACCTAGTCTGCCCATCCCAACATGGATGAACAGCCCAAGGTAATAAGAGGAGACATAAAACCTTGAGTCAGACAAAGTCTTAGTGAACAGTAAATCAACTATCAAACATACCAAAAGAGCATAAGGAATAAAAGGAATAGGAACCACACCATCCCACTCCGCCTCTTACTACAGTGATAGCCCCCAGACACACACTAAGGAGAAGCAAGCATAACATGGCAGACAATTAAAGTAAAACAATAATCATTCGAGTCAAGGTCGATGTTTTCCAAATACAAACCCCCAAGGCCTAAACCAAGATCAGATAAGCACCCGGAAAACACCGCTCTTGAGACCGAATGATGATTCAACCAAACATCCAAACATCCATGACTCTGGCTATCACTGTTATCATTGCCTTGATTTCACCGTTAGTTGAACGACCACCTGTCAAGGGCTAATGGTAACCCCGGTTCTAGACATAACTCCGCACGTCGTCGCAGCCCGTGCCTAGGAATTTTCGCAACTACCCAGAGTACTAGCACGTCGTCGCAGCCCGTGCTTGGAACGTCGTCGCAGCCCGTTCCAACGTACTCTTGCTTTGAGCATGCTAGAACCTTCAACAACGATGAGATCTCAGCCTCCTAGTCATCCTCCTCGACGACTATTTCCATACTAGCTCAAGCGCCTCTCAAGCTAACCATTATCAACCAACTCGCATCGCATCATCGAGTGATCAACATGCTTGGGATGATCCCGTCTGGATTAAACCAAGGCTATCTCACATCATGCTTCGCTTTATCGCATCATAGCAAAGTCTCATTTCAACATCATGGCTTGCCTCATCGCATCATGGCAAAGTCCCATCTCAACGTCATCTAATCCATACATATGAGCTTCAACATCCGCTTCATATGCCACAAGCAGCTTTCCTTATTCAAGAGCCTTTCCACTTAGCTTTTGAATCATCATCAACCAACTTGATCAAATCAAGCTATATATCAACTAATCAATCAAATCAAACATTAATCCAAGCAATCAATCATTCAAACAAGATCTAAATAAACAATTATAATGATAATGGCAATTTCGTAAATAAATGAGCATGGATCTAACATACATGAATCATGGGTTTTTAGCATAGATCTAACAAATATAAATCATGGGTTTTGTCTCTTCAACTTGATAAATGAACTTGTATAAGTAAACATCTTCATGAGTAGTGGATCTACACTTGGATCTAAGGAAAAATGCATAAAATCACTATCTACAACACTCCAACAAACCACCAAACCAATATACTCCTTTGGGTCCGCGTGAGAGATAACCACCACTCACCGAATCACCCAAACACTTCAAAAACTAATCACTTCAGATCTGGACAGCAAGGATTCAAGCTTGATTCATCGAAATCTCGCTTGAAACGATGGAACCTAGCTTTGTTGGATGAAGATCTTCAACTTTGGCTCTTGGATCTTCGATCTTGATCTTCGATCTTGGATGGATGTTAGAACTAGATTAGAGTGGAGAAAAGAAGATGAAGAAATGTTGTAGTCGAGCTCTCAAAATGGCAGCACTTCGTCGCTTCAAAAACCGGTGCCAAAAAGTGAGCCAAACCCCTCTATTTATAGGCTGAATCCCCCCTGAGTCGTCCATCCATAAGTCGTCGCCGACCCATCCTTGAGTCGCCCCCGACCTAAGACCCACGACCCAAAACTCCAACGACCTAACACGCACGCGGGCTACGACTTACGACTCATCGGAGACACAGGATCACACTAAGCCGACCCAACTGCATACGACTCAAAAGCCTCCGACCTAACCACTCAGAACACATGCCGACTCACGACCTAACTAACGCGGCCTAACGACTCAACAACCCCTACGACTCATCACCTAGCCGACCCAACAACTTAACTCGTGTACGACTCATAGCATATACGTCCTAAAACACAGGCCGACCTAACGACTCATCGACTCAACAACACTATACAACACACGACTCAGCGACTCGGCGACTCACTATACGACTCAATGACCTAACTCATTTTCCTTAAGTCGTTCCAATACATGAGTCGGTCACCTCTATGAGTCGGTTACCTCTATAAGTCGGTTATCCTATGAGTCGCTCACTACCTTGACTCGGTCCAAACCTTAAGCCGCTGCCTCTCTTAACTCGCTAACAACCATAAGTCGGCAACTACCACTCACTCCTATAAGTCGGCCAACCTATAAACCGTTGACCCCATGAGTCGGCCACCTACCCTAAGTCGCTCCATCCTCTAAGTCGCTCACGACTTAAGTTCCACACGACTTAACTTTAACACGACTTATCTCTAGAACGACTCAAGCTCCAAACGACTTAATGCAACTATTATACGATTTATCGACACGTAAAATACGGGTCGTTACAAGTTTATTGTTTAAAATATTTTAAAGAATTTGAATTTAAATTTGAAATTGAAATAAGAAGTAATGTTTAAACATAATGTAAAATTTGATTCAAATTTGGATTTGAATCTTTGTTTCAAAATAAATTTAAGTTTATAAATTTATGTGTTTAAACCAAATTTGAATGATAATGTAAAAATTTGTATGGTTTTAATTTTAAAAAGAAATTTGTTTTTACTTTTGCAAAATTTCTTTTATAATAAAAAGTATTATTTAGGAATTAAAGATTTTAGATTTAATTTAAACTTGTTAAGTTAATAGTAAATTAATGTTTTGTATTTCATTTAATTATTAGAGTAATTAAATGAATAATTAATTTATTTAATAAATTAATGAAATAAATAATTACTTAAAGTAATTAAGGGTTAATCTTAAAGGTTTAGGATTACTTATTCATTGAATAATTAACTTGTAATTAAGAATAATCAATTGAATAAAAATTAGTTTTTAATTAATGATTAATAATTAATTAATCAAGTAATAATTGATTAATTAAGTTTTAATTAACACTTAATTATTTAATTAATTAGGGATTAATTAATTATTAATTAATTTGTAATTAATAATGATTAAAATAAGTTAATTATTTTAGAAAATAATTAATGAATTGTTAATAGTTAATGAAGGTCATTAACTAAGGATTATTTAATAATTAATTAATGTGATTAATTTAAATTATTAATTAGATTAATTAATTTAAAGATAATCATTTGTGTAAGTTATTAAGTATAATTACTTATGGAAGTAATTAAGGAATTAATTATTAATTAATTGAGTTAATTTGATTAGTTTAAGTTAATTAATTCATTTTAATTAATTTAAAATTAATCATTTGATGATTTGTGAAGGATGATTACTGAATGTAATTTAATGAAGAGTAATTACTTAGAGAAGTAATTAATGGGTAATTACTATGTGTAATTAATTTGAAGTGATTTTATATTGAGCTATTTAAGTATAATTACTTTATGAATAAATCAAGGAATTAATTAGAGATAATTAATTAAGGAGTAATTTATTTATTTGGTGAAGCAATTAAGGGTAGCTTATTACTGAATGGGGTTAATCAAGGGTGATTAACAATTATGATTTAAATAAAGATTAATTACTTAATGTAATTAATTTAATTTAAAAATGTAATTAGAGATAAATAATTAATATAATTAATGATGTAATTAAATTAATTAATTAAGATTAATTAATCAATAATAAATGATTAAAGGTAATTAATTAATGTAATCAATTAAGGATTAATGTAATTAATTATAGTTATTTAATTAATGAAGTAATTAAAGGTTAATTACTGTATTGGTTAAATATAATTTGAGAAATAAATTAATGGATAATTACTTGAATGTAATTAAAGGTTAATTTATCAGGGATGATTAATTAAAATAAATAATTGGTTGATGATTAATTAATAGATTGATAATAAATCAATAGTGATATAAGCAAGGTTTATTTGATGAAGTAATTAATTTAAATCACTTTAAATTAATGGAATGATGTAATTAATTTAATTCATTTTAAATTAATTATATTTGGTATGGTTAATCATTGCTTATATAGATGGATGATGTTGTTTACTTTGGATGGTTTGAATCTCAGATAAGAGATAGATTATGTTGAATGATTTGGATGCATTGGTTGCATTGTGATGTTGATATAGATTATATTTTTGGATAATGTTGATTTTCTGTGTGAATGTGTGATTTATCTATTTGGATATATAGATAATTGAATTGTTTTAAACCTTTAAAACAACTTGGCCTAAAAAGACACGCTTTGGATTTCGATGAGACCGGGATCGGGTTTCCATATTTGGATATCCGAAAACCACATCGATCCAAATTTACGTTAGGTCGTGTATCCAAGTGGAGCAAGTGAAGACTCGAGGGGTAAGGGCTATACGTCAGTATAACTCTGTGAGTGATTCCGTAATGAGTTGACGGAATAGTGCTTATAGGTTCGAGATGGTGATTTAGAGTGCAAGGGTTATCGTCGTTAACTCTGAGGGTGATTCCAAAATGAGTGTAACGAGATAATGCCTTCGGTTTCGTTCGAACCCGGAACGAACTTGTATGGATTGAATGCTTTCAGAACATCGTCAGGTGGACGATGAGCATTCTAAGAGATGTGTCCTCTAAAGGTAATCGTAGCCTCAAACCTCATCAACCGGGAATGGCTAAAACAGGGGAGGTGCAGCAAGGCTTCGTGGGTAGCTCCCACTGGAGAGCAAGATTTACCCCTGTCTAGAGGTCCCTTTTTATTTTGGCTGTGTGGGCAGTTGGATGTACACCAACTACGGGGTTGTCTTGTTCGGGACTGTCCAGTAAGGGATGGTTCCGGTCTTGTGTTGCAGGGGAGTTAGGGTGGCTCCTCGGTACGTTGATCTAGCCCACGTACTGTGACGGGCGGTACTCCAGTAGCCTTGCCATTGTATGGAATCCAAAATCCAATAAGTGCCAACGGTTTTGATTGTATTACCCACTTTTGTGGCTAGTAGCTGGAATTTAATAAATGTAACAATTTCGGCTATTTCTGTATTTTACTTGAAAACCCTAGGCACTATTATAATATCACTGGATTTCCTGTCAAATATTTTGGTTAGCGTAAGGTAAAAACTTTTCCATGTTTATGTGTGGGAAGTCTTACGTGATACCTTTTCTTTCAAAGGATTTTCAAAGTTAAGCAACTTTAACCTGTTACTCACACCAGAATCATGTCTGACCCAGAGTTTATCTTTTGTTTTCTTAAACTCTTGGGTACTCAAATTTTTACAAGTAGCTAAGGGATTCAGGTTAGCTTTGACGAATATTGGAGGAGTAATGGAGCATGAGGCTTCTGCGTTAGATATATAGTATTCCGCTGTGTAATCTGTGATTATCTCTGAGTTGTATTATGTTGTAAATACTATGTTTGCAACAAAATTGGTCACAAACACCCAATACCGTGAAAGCACCCGCTTATCAACACAGATCAGTTATAATCAACACAGAACTCAGATTTAAGCAATAAATCACAATAATTCACAGACAACAATCACAAACACAGGATTTATAGTGGTTCGGCGTTCGTGCCTACGTCCACTTTGAAGGTTTTCTCTTTATTGCTTCTCTTGATGATCTTAATCAATTACAACGGGTTAAATCTTTGAACTTGATAATCTTAATCGATTGCAATGGATTATAGCTTTGAAATCTGAACTCAACAACAATAGTGATGAATAGGATTGAATTCAGCAGAGTCTGGGCTTGCTCTCTCTCTCTTTTGAATCTCCCCCCTTTTCTGAATGACCAGGGGCTCTATTTATAGGTGTGGAAGGTCAAAATCCCGCCTAAAACCTGGAGAGGCTACTTGGCACGTGACTGGGGGCCCACAGGCCCGCGTTCTTGGAATGCGTGCCCAGTTTGCGATCGATTCGAAATGAACTTCGAATCGATCAAAAAAATTGTCCAATTGCGATGAAACTTGGCGTGGACGTTCTTCATCATGTAGACAAACTTCTGTGAAAATTTCATGGGATTTGGATCAGTAGATTGGGAGTTATGATCGGTTTGAAATTGGGCGTTCGTCATGCTGTTTGCTTCGACTCCACTTGTTGACTCATTCGAATCCATATGGTTCGAATCCATATGGTTCGAATCCATACGGTTCGAATCCATGCGGTTCGAATCCATGGGTTCGAATCCATATGGTTCGACTCCATATGGTTCGAATACATGCTTTTGTATGCGAAGGCAGTGACGTGGTGTGCTGTGTGGATGGATTCGAAGCCGCTGGATGCGAGGCCGATGGAGTCGAAGTAGGGAGTACTTTAGATGGATTCGAAGTGGAGCATGCACGATGGAGTCGAACCAAGGACATCGATTCGAAGTGAGGATATAGGGAGGCTTCGGTTGAATGGATACGAAGCTAGGTGGGGGTTTACTCGATGGAGTCGAAGCCGATGGAGTCGAAGCCGATGGAGTCGAAGGTGATGGATGGAGTCGAAGGTGATGGATGGAGTCGAAGGTGATGGATGGAGTCGAAGGTGATAGATGGATTCGAAGGAAGATGTTGGCTGACGGGTTCGAAAGTCTCTTCTTCTTATGGGTTCGAAAATGATGGGTCCGAATACGATGGGTTCGAACATGATGGGTTCGAGTACGATGGGTTCGAACATGATGGGTTCGAATACGATGGGTTCGAACATGATGGGTTCGAACCGAGCAATGCGCACCCTCTTAACTTGAATCCATCATAACTTGAGCATACGACCTCGGATTGACTTGAAATTTGAAACGCTGGCTTCTATGGTCTTTCTTGTCGTGTCCTATCAATTGTGGCCCGTTCCGGGCTCGGACAAAATTCATCGATATCCATAGTAAAGTGAAGTACGACCGATCTCTGAGGTGAACTGTCTTCTATTTTTGACCAATCCTTTGGTATCACGGCTTTGCCAAAAAGCGGGATAACATTTTGCCCCCCAAAACATGCCTTGCGGTAGGAAGGTGTGTTTTGCAATGCCTTGATTTGGATGTTCGTATCCTATTATCAACCTGAAAAGAACTTGATAGTTTTATATGTCCTCAAATGACGATCGTTCATGATCGAATTATTCGGGATGAAGCGCGGCCGTTCATGGTCAAGCGCCTAACTTCAAATGACGATCGTTCGTGATCGAGTCATTCGAGGGAAAGTGCGACCCTGCGCGGTCAAGCGCGTAAATCCATGCGTCGATCGTTCGGGATCGAGTCATCTGTGGTGAAATGTGACCGTTCAAGGTCAAGCGCCTAATTTCGAATGACGACCGTTCGCGATCGAGTCATTCGAGGTAAGGTGCGACAGTGCCCGGTCAGATGCTTAAATCCATGTGTCGATCGTTTGGGATCGAGTAATCTGTGGTGAAATGCGACCGTTCAAGGTCAAGCGCTCAACTTCAAATGACGACCGTTCGGGATCGAGTCATTCGAGGTAAAGTGCGACAGTGCGCGGTCAAGTGGTGGTCCTCAAATGATGACCGTTCGCGATTGAGCCATTTGAGGTAAGGTGTAATAGTCAGCGATCAGGTGGCGGACCTCAAATGACGATCGTTCGCGATCGAATCATTTGAGGTAAAGTGAGTTGTGCCGTTCGAGGCGAGTTGTGACCGTTCGCGATCGTGTGCCGTTCGAGGCGAGTTTGTGACTGTTCGAAGTCGGGTGCCGTTCGAGGCGATTTGTGACCGTTCGCGGTCGGGTGCCGTTCGAGGCGAGAAAGCGTGCCCGGGAGGGCTTGATGTTTTGGATGCCAGGGTCACGTTCGGGTGAGTTACTGGATTGTTTGTGTGCCTATTGAAGGCGAATCAGTGTGCCCGAGGGGGCTTGATACTGTTGATACCAGGTTCACGTTCGTGTGGGTCCCCGGATCATTTGTTTGGGTATATCACTATCTCAGAGCATGCCTAAGGACCGTTCGCGACCCCGTACATGTGCTAGTAGCCTAGCCATTTCAGAGTTATCAGAATCAAATATCTATTCAACGGATGAGTTTTTTAAAGACAAAAATGTCCAAACAAACCAAGTTCAAATGTCCAAATTAACATGAAATAAAAACAAAGCAAAGATGTCAAAGTGTAAGTTCCCACTACGAAACATTCAATGATCACTCAGAGCATGCCTGGAGAACGTTCGCGATCCCGTACATGTGTAAATGATTCGATTGTGTTAGTGGGCGCTTGCGACTTGTTCATCGTTATTTTAACTAATTGATAACCAAACGACGTCCTGGTTCAGGGTTGCCCCTGGTTGATGTAGACGGTGGCCGCTCTGGCTCCTCCGCTGAAGCTCGCCTCCTCACATACTGAAGGAGCATGCCGTTCCTGATGTGTCCTTCCACCTCGTCCTTCAGATGCCTACAATCATTAGTGTTATGACCGTTTAATTCATGAAATACGCAAAACTTATCTGATTTTCTTTCGCTTGAGGTTGGATCCCTCCGCATTGGTCTGCGATACGGAATCTGCTCCTTGGTATCCTGATAAATGCGTTCCAAACTCTCAGTCAGTTCGGTGTAAGTAGTGAATCGCGGCTCTCTCCGCTGCCGTTTTGACCTGTCATCATAATCCTCAGTCCTCCGTTTTCCTTTATCCTTGTCTGAGTCCTTTTCGATAGGCTTTTTGTCTTTAAGCATATAAACTTCTATTCCCTCTCCTTCTTCTCTTTCTGTATTCGCATCCTCTAAACGTAAAAACTTTTCTGCCTCGTTGTAGAATTCCTCTAGATCCACGGGTGGATCTTTAGTCAATGAATTCTTGAATTCTGTGCCGTCAGCTACTCCGGACACAGCTGCCATTACCACCATGGACGGATCCGCTCGGTCCACTGACGCCGCTGCTGCATTGAATCGTGCTAGATAACTCCTCAAGGTCTCTCCGGCTTTTTGCTTTAGGGTTGCCAAAGTCATCACATTCTTGGGTCTCGTAATGTGAACCCTGAATTGCCTCATAAATCTCTCAATTAAACCATTCCACGTTCCGATGGATCCATTCTCTAATTGCCTAAACCACAATGCTGCAATATCCGTCAAGTATAATGGAAAGCACCGGGCCATAACCTCCTCTGATGCCCCCAGCACTTCCATATGCCTCATATACTTCGTTAGATGAACCGTGGGGTCCGTTCTCCCGTCATACGTGTCCAACGATGGTAACTTGAAATCTGGTGGGTTTCGAGCTTGTCTAATCGCCGAAGTGAAAGGACTCCTATTAACATCCTCCAAATCCTTGTTTACCAAACCACCTCTCATAACTCTTCTAACCATCTCCGCCAATCTGTCGTTGTCACCGAGATGCAATCTTCGTTCATTACTTTCAACCTGCCCCCCGAGTTCACGAGGGAATTCTGGAATCTGGCCCCTTGACTGAGCGTTCATTCCTCTGTTGCCTCCAGGTTGCGTGGGTACTCCTTTCTCTCCCTCCGGGACTGGATCTTCGTGCTCCAAGTGTGCGCCTCCTGATCCAGGTGCTATTCCGGATGGTCCTGCTCCGTTCTGAACTCCATCAGTTTCTCTATTCTGTGTTCCAAGTTGTCCAATTTGTTGGAATAAGCTCTGAATCAACTCCTCATGTCTCTTCATCATTGTCTCCATTTCGTCCCTAGTGATGTAGATTGACGCTTGATTCCCTCCTGAGGAGGCCTCTTGACTTCCTTGTGGTTCACTTCTTTCAGGCCTTGGCCTTCTACTCGATTGTCTTGTCATAATTTCTAGATCTGAACTCCTGGATTTTCAAATTCAACTTCTTCCTGAATCAGTTTCTCAGTGAAAGCACCAAAAATGTTTGCAACAAAATTGGTCACAAACACCCAATACCGTGAAAGCACCCGCTTATCAACACAGATCAGTTATAATCAACACAGAACTCAGATTTAAGCAATAAATCACAATAATTCACAGACAACAATCACAAACACAGGATTTATAGTGGTTCGGCGTTCGTGCCTACGTCCACTTTGAAGGTTTTCTCTTTATTGCTTCTCTTGATGATCTTAATCAATTACAACGGGTTAAATCTTTGAACTTGATAATCTTAATCGATTACAATGGATTATAGCTTTGAAATCTGAACTCAACAACAATAGTGATGAATAGGATTGAATTCAGCAGAGTCTGGGCTTGCTCTCTCTCTTTTGAATCTCCCCCCTTTTCTGAATGACCAGGGGCTCTATTTATAGGTGTGGAAGGTCAAAATCCCGCCTAAAACCTGGAGAGGCTACTTGGCACGTGACTGGGGGCCCACAGGCCCGCGTTCTTGGAATGCGTGCCCAGTTTGGGATCGATTCGAAATGAACTTCGAATCGATCAAAAAAATTGTCCAATTGCGATGAAACTTGGCGTGGACGTTCTTCATCATGTAGACAAACTTCTGTGAAAATTTCATGGGATTTGGATCAGTAGATTGGGAGTTATGATCGGTTCGAAATTGGGCGTTCGTCATGCTGTTTGCTTCGACTCCACTTGTTGACTCATTCGAATCCATATGGTTCGAATCCATATGGTTCGAATCCATACGGTTCGAATCCATGCGGTTCGAATCCATGGGTTCGAATCTATATGGTTCAACTCCATATGGTTCGAATACATGCTTCTGTATGCGAAGGCAGTGACGTGGTGTGCTGTGTGGATGGATTCGAAGCCGCTGGATGCGAGGCCGATGGAGTCGAAGTAGGGAGTACTTTAGATGGATTCGAAGTGGAGCATGCACGATGGAGTCGAACCAAGGACATCGATTCGAAGTGAGGATATAGGGAGGCTTCGGTTGAATGGATACGAAGCTAGGTGGGGGTTTACTCGATGGAGTCGAAGCCGATGGAGTCGAAGCCGATGGAGTCGAAGGTGATGGATGGAGTCGAAGGTGATGGATGGAGTCGAAGGTGATAGATGGATTCGAAGGAAGATGTTGGCTGACGGGTTCGAAAGTCTCTTCTTCTTATGGGTTCGAAAATGATGGGTCCGAATACGATGGGTTCGAACATGATGGGTTCGAGTACGATGGGTTCGAACATGATGGGTTCGAATACGATGGGTTCGAACATGATGGGTTCGAACCGAGCAATGCGCACCCTCTTAACTTGAATCCATCATAACTTGAGCATACGACCTCGGATTGACTTGAAATTTGAAACGCTGGCTTCTATGGTCTTTCTTGTCGTGTCCTATCAATTGTGGCCCGTTCCGGGCTCCGACAAAATTCATCGATATCCATAGTAAAGTGAAGTACGACCGATCTCTGTGGTGAACTGTCTTCTATTTTTGACCAATCCTTTGGTATCACGGCTTTGCCAAAAAGCGGGATAACATTTTGCCCCCCAAAACATGCCTTGCGGTAGGAAGGTGTGTTTTGCAATGCCTTGATTTGGATGTTCGTATCCTATTATCAACCTGAAAAGAACTTGATAGTTTTATATGTCCTCAAATGACGATCGTTCATGATCGAATTATTCGGGATGAAGCGCGGCTGTTCATGGTCAAGCGCCTTACTTCAAATGACGATCGTTCGTGATCGAGTCATTCGAGGGAAAGTGCGACCCTGCGCGGTCAAGCGCGTAAATCCATGCGTCGATCGTTCGGGATCGAGTCATCTGTGGTGAAATGTGACTGTTCAAGGTCAAGCGCCTAATTTCGAATGACGACCGTTCGCGATCGAGTCATTCGAGGTAAGGTGCGACAGTGCCCGGTCAGATGCTTAAATCCATGTGTCGATCGTTTGGGATCGAGTAATCTGTGGTGAAATGCGACCGTTCAAGGTCAAGCGCTCAACTTCAAATGACGACCGTTCGGGATCGAGTCATTCGAGGTAAAGTGCGACAGTGCGCGGTCAAGTGGTGGTCCTCAAATGATGACCGTTCGCGATCGAGCCATTTGAGGTAAGGTGTAATAGTCAGCGATCAGGTGGCGGACCTCAAATGACGATCGTTCGCGATCGAATCATTTGAGGTAAAGTGAGTTGTGCCGTTCGAGGCGAGTTGTGACCGTTCGCGATCGTGTGCCGTTCGAGGCGAGTTTGTGACTGTTCGAAGTCGGGTGCCGTTTGAGGCGATTTGTGACCGTTCGCGGTCGGGTGCCGTTCGAGGCGAGAAAGCGTGCCCGGGAGGGCTTGATGTTTTGGATGCCAGGGTCACGTTCGGGTGAGTTACTGGATTGTTTGTGTGCCTATTGAAGGCGAATCAGTGTGCCCGAGGGGGCTTGATACTGTTGATACCAGGTTCACGTTCGTGTGGGTCCCCGGATCATTTGTTTAGGTATATCACTATCTCAGAGCATGCCTAAGGACCGTTCGCGACCCCGTACATGTGCTAGTAGCCTAGCCATTTCAGAGTTATCAGAATCAAATATCTATTCAACGGATGAGTTTTTTAAAGACAAAAATGTCCAAACAAACCAAGTTCAAATGTCCAAATTAACATGAAATAAAAACAAAGCAAAGATGTCAAAGTGTAAGTTCCCACTACGAAACATTCAATGATCACTCAGAGCATGCCTGGAGAACGTTCGCGATCTCGTACATGTGTAAATGATTCGATTGCGTTAGTGGGCGCTTGCGACTTGTTCATCGTTATTTTAACTAATTGATAACCAAACGACGTCCTGGTTCAGGGTTGCCCCTCGTTGATGTAGACGGTGGCCGCTCTGGCTCCTCCGCTGAAGCTCGCCTCCTCACATACTGAAGGAGCATGCCGTTCATGATGTGTCCTTCCACCTCGTCCTTCAGATGCCTACAATCATTAGTGTTATGACCGTTTAATTCATGAAATACGCAAAACTTATCTGATTTTCTTTCGCTTGAGGTTGGATCCCTCCGCATTGGTCTGCGATACGGAATCTGCTCCTTGGTATCCTGATAAATGCGTTCCAAACTCTCAGTCAGTTCGGTGTAAGTAGTGAATCGCGGCTCTCTCCGCTGCCGTTTTGACCTGTCATCATAATCCTCAGTCCTCCGTTTTCCTTTATCCTTGTCTGAGTCCTTTTCGATAGGCTTTTTGTCTTTAAGCATATAAACTTCTATTCCCTCTCCTTCTTCTCTTTCTGTATTCGCATCCTCTAAACGTAAAAACTTTTCTGCCTCGTTGTAGAATTCCTCTAGATCCACGGGTGGATCTTTAGTCAATGAATTCTTGAATTCTGTGCCGTCAGCTACTCCGGACACAGCTGCCATTACCACCATGGACGGATCCGCTCGGTCCACTGACGCCGCTGCTGCATTGAATCGTGCTAGATAACTCCTCAAGGTCTCTCCGGCCTTTTGCTTTAGGGTTGCCAAAGTCATCACATTCTTGGGTCTCGTAATGTGAACCCTGAATTGCCTCATAAATCTCTCAATTAAACCATTCCACGTTCCGATGGATCCATTCTCTAATTGCCTAAACCACAATGCTGCAATATCCGTCAAGTATAATGGAAAGCACCGGGCCATAACCTCCTCTGATGCCCCCAGCACTTCCATATGCCTCATATACTTCGTTAGATGAACCGTGGGGTCCGTTCTCCCGTCATACGTGTCCAACGATGGTAACTTGAAATCTGGTGGGTTTCGAGCTTGTCTAATCGCCGAAGTGAAAGGACTCCTATTAACATCCTCCAAATCCTTGTTTACCAAACCACCTCTCATAACTCTTCTAACCATCTCCGCCAATCTGTCGTTGTCACCGAGATGCAATCTTCGTTCATTACTTTCAACCTGCCCCCCGAGTTCACGAGGGAATTCTGGAATCTGGCCCCTTGACTGAGCGTTCATTCCTCTGTTGCCTCCAGGTTGCGTGGGTACTCCTTTCTCTCCCTCCGGGACTGGATCTTCGTGCTCCAAGTGTGCGCCTCCTGATCCAGGTGCTATTCCGGATGGTCCTGCTCCGTTCTGAACTCCATCAGTTTCTCTATTCTGTGTTCCAAGTTGTCCAATTTGTTGGAATAAGCTCTGAATCAACTCCTCATGTCTCTTCATCATTGTCTCCATTTCGTCCCTAGTGATGTAGATTGACGCTTGATTCCCTCCTGAGGAGGCCTCTTGACTTCCTTTTGGTTCACTTCTTTCAGGCCTTGGCCTTCTACTCGATTGTCTTGTCATAATTTCTAGATCTGAACTCCTGGATTTTCAAATTCAACTTCTTCCTGAATCAGTTTCTCAGTGAAAGCACCAAAAATGTTTGCAACAAAATTGGTCACAAACACCCAATACCGTGAAAGCACCCGCTTATCAACACAGATCAGTTATAATCAACACAGAACTCAGATTTAAGCAATAAATCACAATAATTCACAGACAACAATCACAAACACAGGATTTATAGTGGTTCGGCGTTCGTGCCTACGTCCACTTTGAAGGTTTTCTCTTTATTGCTTCTCTTGATGATCTTAATCAATTACAACGGGTTAAATCTTTGAACTTGATAATCTTAATCGATTACAATGGATTATAGCTTTGAAATCTGAACTCAACAACAATAGTGATGAATAGGATTGAATTCAGCAGAGTCTGGGCTTTCTCTCTCTCTTTTGAATCTCCCCCCTTTTCTGAATGACCAGGGGCTCTATTTATAGGTGTGGAAGGTCAAAATCCCGCCTAAAACCTGGAGAGGCTACTTGGCACGTGACTGGGGGCCCACAGGCCCGCGTTCTTGGAATGCGTGCCCAGTTTGGGATCGATTCGAAATGAACTTCGAATCGATCAAAAAAATTGTCCAATTGCGATGAAACTTGGCGTGGACGTTCTTCATCATGTAGACAAACTTCTGTGAAAATTTCATGGGATTTGGATCAGTAGATTGGGAGTTATGATCGGTTCGAAATTGGGCGTTCGTCATGCTGTTTGCTTCGACTCCACTTGTTGACTCATTCGAATCCATATGGTTCGAATCCATATGGTTCGAATCCATACGGTTCGAATCCATGCGGTTCGAATCCATGGGTTCGAATCCATATGGTTCGACTCCATATGGTTCGAATACATGCTTCTGTATGCGAAGGCAGTGACGTGGTGTGCTGTGTGGATGGATTCGAAGCCGCTGGATGCGAGGCCGATGGAGTCGAAGTAGGGAGTACTTTAGATGGATTCGAAGTGGAGCATGCACGATGGAGTCGAACCAAGGACATCGATTCGAAGTGAGGATATAGGGAGGCTTCGGTTGAATGGATACGAAGCTAGGTGGGGGTTTACTCGATGGAGTCGAAGCCGATGGAGTCGAAGCCGATGGAGTCGAAGGTGATGGATGGAGTCGAAGGTGATGGATGGATTCGAAGGAAGATGTTGGCTGACGGGTTCGAAAGTCTCTTCTTCTTATGGGTTCGAAAATGATGGGTCCGAATACGATGGGTTCGAACATGATGGGTTCGAGTACGATGGGTTCGAACATGATGGGTTCGAATACGATGGGTTCGAACATGATGGGTTCGAACCGAGCAATGTGCACCCTCTTAACTTGAATCCATCATAACTTGAGCATACGACCTCGGATTGACTTGAAATTTGAAACGCTGGCTTCTATGGTCTTTCTTGTCGTGTCCTATCAATTGTGGCCCGTTCCGGGATCGGACAAAATTCATCGATATCCATAGTAAAGTAAAGTACGACCGATCTCTGAGGTGAACTGTCTTCTATTTTTGACCAATCCTTTGGTATCACGGCTTTCCAAAAAGCGGGATAACATACTAGACAGGTGTTTATAACTGTCAAGTATGTGTTGTATATCTGTGTACTCTCATAGTGGTTGTAAACTATGTAATATTTTCTGTTATTAATATAATTTATTCTTTCCGCTGTTGAGATTCTGATGTTGTGTTCTTCTTTCTTCTCTTTCTTTTCTCTTTTCTATCCCTTTCTTTCTTCATGATGATACGACTTTTCTGGAGAGAAAAAGCCGGGTCGTCTCACCTGAGTTTTCAGATTTTTGATGATCTATTCTGGAGGACGAAGACAAAGATTTGGTACACTATTACTATTATTATCTGTGCATCATGCTGTCTGCTGCATTATTTTAATTGTTCTGTTGTATATGTATAACTCTGATAAATGTTGTATAAATAATTGTCAAAGTATAGTAAACAGCTTCATGAACTGTTTATTTGACTATTATATTTTATCGTTCCGCTGCGAGATTCTGTGTTGTTTCATTTCCTTTATTTCTCTTTCTTTTCTTTTCTTATTTACCCCAATAACCATCTGCCCTTTTAAATGGTTTGGAATCGACATGTGTATTTGATCGTCGATTTAAACTGTGCAAAAAGGTGGGTCGTTACAATTAAATTAGTTTTACTCACTTATCCATTTTAAAATTCAACTTTCCATTCTTAATTCGTCTCGAATTTATTTTATCAATAACAAAGAAATTTTCAATTTATTTCTACTTACTTGAATTTATCTGCAAATTTAACTCAGAATTGAATTTTAATTTAACTAATTCAACTTTCCTATTTCATGAATTAATTAATTATCATATTAGTTTACTTGAATTCAATCCATTTTATTTTCATTTTTCCAAAGTTTGGATTTTTATTCAACTTGATCCAGGTCAAATATCATTCCATTTTTCAATTCCAATTCATTTACTCACAAATGCTAACTCATTTGTTCGTTCACAAATTTATTCCACACTTACTTTTATTTATCCCTTTTCAATTTTAATCTTATTCCAATCAAATTTCAAATATTTTTATAAGTTATCAAACTTATTTAGGTATCGTAAAATTTTAAAGAAATTCCAGAGTCTTTTTAACCATTACTCACATTTCAAAATCAACTTTGAAATCAATTATATCCCTTCAAAATATTTTTCCAAATATTTTTTAAATCTCAAACCCCACAAGATTTCATATCCAACTCAAAATACTTCTCAAATAATTATTTTCTAGACTTTTGGAAACCATTTTCAAATTAAAGAAATTTAATCTTTTGAAATTTCAATCCAAATCCTTTAATCCGTATTCCAAAAATTACTTTGGCATCTCATTTCAATTTGTAAAAATCATTTATAAATTCACATTGCCAATTTCATTCCATTAATGAATTTTATTCCAACTTATAAATCACATTTACAATTTACATTTACAAATCTCATTTGTATATGAATTCATTCCCTTATCCTTTCAATTCATATTTATAAATTTCATTTGTTAAATGAATTTATCTCCAAATCTTTGGTTATACCATTATTTCTTATTAAATTTCCATACAATAATGATGATAATTCAATATCATCACTTCCTAACAACCAAGCAACCATATACCATAAAAATTTACAGAAAATCATTTCTTTTATATACAAAAATAGTTTTGGGTAAAATTATTTCATTTACCCTAATTTTAAAACAATATTGTGTCGGTTTATCTCGTTTAAGAGTTTAGAAACCCCTATCGATACAGTTGGCCAAATTGCACTGACCAGAATCTATGAACAATCAACCGATAAGTCAACATAATATAAAACAATTTTATATTCTCTAACAAATACGCGCTCATATCTATTATTACACTCACACTCATTCTAGAGTACTACTGACTCTATCTCTAATGAGTAACACCCAACAGAGCCAAGGTTGTCGCTTAACCAAATGTTTTGATACCACTTGTAACAGGTCCGATTTCTCGATGCCCGAAAAGTCGACATCAATACGTCCACTGTATCGAATACCGAACGGTCGAATGCCGAAAAACCGAACCGTTAGGGTTTAAAGAAGAAGAGGTAGAAGAAGAAGCAGAAACAATAACAAAATCTCACATTTCGCAGCGGAACAAATATAAAAGATAAATAAATATCTTTAAACAGAATCACTATATCAAATATTACATTACATCACTTTACATTATCAGAGTGTACAACAACAAACAGCGGAAAGAAATATTACATATATAAGTGATACGCCTCGCCATCCAGCTCCAACTCCTGATTCCACCGCAACTTCTTGACTATGCTCCAGAATAATGATAACCTGACCCTAGGCTGCCCGTTTGGAAATTTATGGGCACCAAGAGTTTAGAAAGTGAACAATAGACTCCAGGTTAGTCGTGGGATTGGTGTGAGATCTTAAAAAAACAGTTATTTTCACAAAGAAAATAAAATAAAAAGAAATTCGCTATGCTTTTGGAAAATGAAACTACCATATGGCCTCCCGCCACACACACAATGCAAACGCAGAATTGGAGGAGATTTCTCCTTATGATAGTCAAACATGCTTAATACGGAAAATCCTTTCGATATTATTATTAGTGCATTGTGCAGAAAACATTTTGAAAGTATAATATTAATCTTAGCCAGCATACAACCATTATTGTATGCCTACTATAGCTACCATGTTCAATAGCAAGTTACCGCCGCATTTCATGGCAGGTTAATCAACTAAAACCGTACAAGGCGCATATTGTTTCTTTGGATTTCCAACAAATGGTCAGGCTAAGGAACTTCCTACTGCCACATGGGTACGCCTCTGGAGGGACGTCCCGAGAACCTACCCGGATCTCCGCCAACACAAGGCCAGGTTACCTCTGTAACTAGGTAACTACTACTCCAGTATGCCATCCCCCGGTCCTTTGGGATCTTTATTCGAGGATTCTCTACACCAACAACCAAAAAGAAAAGTATTTGCAATAACCACAAAGGTTAAATATCAGGGCTCCATACCTGACACCACCCTCTTCCAGAAGGAAATGACATACCCTAAAGCGCGTGACCCTCATAACCTTGCCTCATCTTTCCTATTTCGACCATTTTCGAGGTGTAAGGTTCGATGAGGTCTCGTCCAAAAAGCTACACTTTTCACAAAGTCATGCTTTGATCAACAAATGATCAGCAGCACTTTGTGTGCCACATTACCAAATTAGGAATGTATCACTAGTAACCATCAACTACATAACCTCTGAGCTCGTACGTCTCAGAGAAGGGTGTTAAGCTAAGAGAATAAATTCTCCGCCACCAATAGAAATGTATTCGATAGAAAACAGCATTACATCTTAAAGTGCAACGTCAGCCACACATCCATACAAGTCTGTTCCGGGATCGAACAGAACCGAAGGCACTTCCAAAGAAGCCCTTGCAATCCGAATATACACTAATCACGTCCGGAATTCCCATCACAAAGGGTGATAAAATCTCTATACCGGAGCAACTCGGTGCAAAGACATTCGACAGGTAATCCTTTCGTTTTCGAGAATACCCGGTCTTCAAAACCCTCTTCAAATACAATCCCATTTCATCGTATCGTTATTCAAAATGGATTTTATGACACAAGGTCCTCTCTCGGCTAATCCGAATAACGGGCGCTTATTTTTAAAAATAAGTGTTCATTCAGATTTCAAACAAATCACAAAAATTTTCATTTTGATCTTTTTAAATAAAAGATTCATCACAATCACAAAGGTTCGATGTGGTTTTCGGATATCCACTTGGAATCCGACCCCCGGTCGCATCGAAATTCAAATGCCATTTAAAGGCCAATATTGAAAGTCGGTTATTTAACTATCAATAAATATTCACAACAATCACCAAGATTTAAATAATTTTTCCAATTATTTATCTTCAAAAATATCTTCGCAAGATAAATTTTAGCACTTCAATTATTTGAAAACAAATTTCAAATCACTTTTCACTCGCGGAATAAGATTCTCGATATTATTTATTTCCACTGAAAGTCTGTCGAGTTCAAATACTTGAAAATACTTTAAATCACTTATCCAAAATACATGCTTGGAAACATTTAGATAAAGTTATTTCAAAACATTTATTTAAATATTAGTTATGGAAATATCGTATAAATGTCTCATTAAAATTCCAAGTCCAACCTATCTTTACAATAAAATTAGTAGATAGGGTATACTTATTTTGAATACCCATTTTCTAAATCAAATATCAATTTTATATTTAAGTGATTACTTCTATAATTAATTAAATAAATTTTTTACTTTAAAGATTTTCAAATAACTTAAGAAAATAATTTTCTTTGAAATATTCTTCTAAATCAATTTCTAGCACTTATAATTTATACTTCAAAAGCTAAATATACTCAGCTTTCCAGGGAAGAATTCTCTTTCCATTTACATCAATTAATAAATCTTCTCGATTTAATTCTCTTTCCATTTACATCAATTAATAAATCTTCTCGATTTATTTTAATTTACATTCCAAATCTGTAAAAAAAAAAAAAAAACTTTTTCACCTTTTAAAAAATAAACCAACATTCATTTGTATGAACCAAAATTCCCATTCGTTTATAAAATTCTCATTCTGAATTTTTATTTTCCAGATATCTACTGATATACGATTTCCAAATTTATTTTAAAAATCATTTCCAAACACCAAACCAATTTTAATATTGATTTCCCAAAGATTTATTCTTTTAACACCAAATCAATTTTTTCGAATTTATTTTTAAAATAAATTCCTTTATCTCTTCCAAATTATTTAAAAACCGTATTTTTAAAATAAATTCTTCAAATTTTTAATATTATTACTTGGAATCCATTTATTAAACATTTTCACCATATTTTGGAATTTTATTCAATAGGATTTCACTATAGATTTTCTACTTAAATTTAAAAATCAAATTTTACTTATTTCTGGTATCTTACGATACCGAAAATATATTCGGCTACATTTTAGCCCACAGTGATTTCAATCACAGCATAATCACACATAGATTATAAATGATCAACACACAATATTGAAATAAATTCAATTGTTTGAGGAATCCAGTTGGATTCCTCCAACTTGTTATCCTGCATCCACAGACGTTAGCACAACGATTAAATACCAATTCCACTTCGAGGTGGAATATCGTGGTATATGGGATTTATAAAATATCATCCGCTATTATGCGGCGCATAGGGTGTAAACTAATATAACTAATAATAAATCAATCATCCAAGCACACCATCAACAAATTTTAAATTTAACTATCACAATTCAACGATCAATCAATAACTGAAAATTTTCAATTACTATTCTGAGTGAGAAGATCTCACCTTTGCTTTTATTAGCCATCCATTTCCATCTTGACTCGATTTTCTCGATTTAAGACCTTGCATAACAATTATATGATTTTATAAATATTCGAACAAATCGAACTATTAAATTCCATTTGATAATTTAATTAACCCGTGATTTTATTTTAAGCTAACAAATTAAACTTTTACCAAATTTATTTAATTAAAAATTAAATTTCCTTTAATAAATCATTTCACCTAATAAATTAAATTTCTAACAAATTTTCTTTTACAAATTATTTTTAGTGATTATAATAAATTTTAAATAAGCTAATAAACAAAATAAATCACCTTAAAAATCTTATTTTGGAATTAAATGGTGCATGTGTATATATTTTTTCACTGTTTAAAAACATGTAAATTTTATTTAAATTTAAATAAACTGGAATTTATACCTTTTCTGCCCAGGTCGAGATCGGGATTTTCTTCTTGAACGAAACACTAGCCTACCGTTGCGCCTCCCCTTCGACGACGCCGCCGACCACAATCACTGCGTCGACCCCCTCAATCGAAACCGAGCATCTACCCAACATCCTAATCATGCCGCCGCTCGAATTCATTTCGACATCACACTTCCCTCTGGTGATCGATCGAGCTCCTCCCATTAACGTTCGAATTGATGGCCATGAACATCGCGAAGCTTTCGCTTGAAACCCCGGGCTTGAGTTTGAATCGAGAACATCAGCGCCTCCTCCTCATGCGCGAGTTGCCTTCGCGTTCGAGCGCAACCCATTTTTTTTCTTGCAAACGAACCCAACTTCATTTCGATTTATTTTTGACAAAGGGGGAAACGAAAGATATCAATTTGGGAGAGAAGTTTGAACAGAGATTGCCATTTTTTTTATTTCGTTCGAATGATTTAAAAATTCTTTATTTTTTTAGACGAAGATGAAAGCACGGATCTGATGATTTCGACTGTGAAATAAAAGAAGGGAAGTGATGTGAAAAGGAGGTGGCTTGCAGGAGAAGGTTTATTTAGAAATATTTTTATTTAAAATTCCAAACGTCTCGTTAAATGCAACCTAAAATTTCGACCTCCTATCAAGGCATGCTGCCAAGCGTTTATAAGGTTTTATCCGCATTCCGAACACAATGGAACGTGTTTCAAAGGCTAATTCGCTCATATGCGCAAGTTACGGAAGTAAACGATTAATTTTAAATTAAATCGATTAAAATAGTTTCTATGCGTTGAGCTGCCAGGGTCAAACGACAACTCCGATTGCTACGAAAATTGGAATCCGATAATAGCTAACTATTACGGATCCAATGGAAATTGTTTCGTCGAATTCTGAGACTGTGCCTCGGAAGGCTATTTTTTAAATATCGATTTAAATGATATAAATTCAAAACTGAACAAAACATTTCCAATCCATTTCTGAAGCTTCCATTATCTTTAGTATTATCAATATAAATTTTCTAAGCCTTTAAAATATTTTTAACAAGCTTAAAATTGAAGATTCAAATTTTTTACCCATCATTAATAAATTAAATTCAATAATTTAATTTCCACAATCATATTTGTATCCGAAATTCTTGTTAAACTAAACTCCAAATATTTAAAGTCAATGAAATATTCTATTTCAAAGGTTAAAATTTCCGGGTCGTCACAGTCACCCATAAGGCGATCAAGTTATTTGATCGACTCTAAATAATTTAGCATACTCTACTAAACTTTAATCATTTGTTTAACCACTCTATACATCCTCAAAATCACCTTTAAAATACATTATTAATCATTTAAAACATTTGCAAAAGATTTGAAAAAGAATGATTGTATTTAAACTATATTTCAAAAGTTATAAGAAAGTGCTGCGAAAAAGTGCCACGAAAAGTACCTTTTAAGCTATATTGATCAAAACGACTTTTCTGTCATTTGAAAATTCATTTTTATAAATCCTTCACCCTTAAAGCACAATATTTTTTGGATTTATTTCATATTTTTGAAAAAAATCAAAATATCATTTTTGAAGGAATCCCTTTATGGATTTCGAACTATACAATCACGATTTTCCGAAAAATTGTTTTGCTCGTAATTCAAAATCTACTTAAAAAATCTCTATTTTCTCTCTTTGATTGAAAATTGTGGATATAATAGTTCAAAAAATTCTTATCTCATAGAATTCAGGGCTATACTCCATTCTATACATTCATTTGACTTTTACGGCGCGATATCGCGAACTACCAGTTACGTAACACACCTATTTTTGACTCCATTTTCAATTACTTTTCAGACTTCACCAAAACACCTTCATATGTTTGTAAAAAAAATTAAATTCATTTTTAAACCATTATAAAGCGATTTAATATTGCATATTCACCATTTTATTTTCAAAAAGAAAGTGATTTCCTTTGTGCTTATCCACGTGTATTAATGTGACTTGCATATATATTCAACAACCATATTAAAAAACCATCATTAACGATCACAACCAAACGTACATAGCATCCAATATTATATATAACTATAGTTTAAGTGTTTCTCACCTTGGATTTAAACGAATAACTAGAAATTGGCTATAGGTTCGCTAACTCAAAGTTTTAGCTCACGATCACTTGGATTATGCTCCTAGATTACTCGGCCTTGACCCATGGATACTTGGATGCTCACGACCATGGCTTTATAGGTGGGAAAGGCTTGGCTTTTGGCTTTTACGGGGATGGTCATGGAGTGTAGGGTGGAATGGAGGTGGTTTGGTTTGGTTTTGGAGGAGTTTTAACTATACACACGCATACACACAAAACATATATATATATATATATATATATATATATATATATTTCTAGAATAAAATTTGCCATAATTTCTTTAAGGATAGAAGCCATGACATAGGAGACAGAGATCTTGGAAATGAAGAAGAAGATGTGTAGAAATGAAGTAGAGAGTGTGTGGTAATTATAGGCAAAGAAGAGAAGGAAAATATCTACACATACATCACCATTTTCATCACCATCACATGCACCACTATCATCACCTTCCTCCCTACAATGCACGATCCAAGTCACTTCCATCATGGACAAGGCCATGTGCTTGTACTTTGATGGTTAGTGTTGACTTTGGGTTTGCTTAAGAGTTAAGGAATTTAGGATATATCTTATATATTTTTAGTAATATTGATATAATTAATTAGATGTGTATATGTGTGTTCATATGCATGTGAATATGTCTTCATGTATGCACAAGTATATAGGTATATGTATGTTACGTATTATCCAGAACATTGCACAACTTGTTCACATTAAATTGTTATGAATTTTGATTTCGATATTCGACCATATTTTCTCCTCTTAATTAATATACATATATTTGTAAACATAGTTTTTAAAATAATATTTTCATTATTATTTAATAATCACAAGAGCTTACTTAATAATTAAAATAACTACTAAATCCTTTGAGTTAAATTTAAATCCAAAAATCCATTATTCTGAAATAATGATATCGACAATAATGTTATGAAGGCAATTTAAATTTCAAAATAAGATAGATAATTTTATTACATATTAATTCTCACATATATAAATGAGTATATGTACTTAGTTCCATGCATGAGTTCGGATAGCTAAAGAGCTGTTTGTAGATAGAATGAATTCCGATCATTTTATCGATATTTACCAAAGTGTTTATTTTTTATTTTATACATATTTCTTCAAAATAAGATCATCGATATTGTTTATTATTTAAAACATCATCATTTATGTTTAAAAATCTTATTTTATGAATATTTTGAAATTTTTCTAAAGTGACGAATTTACGGGTCGTTACATACTTCCCCCTTAAAAGAAATTTGTCTTCGAAAGTAAGGATAAGAAGAAGATAAGTTGAAAACAAATATATGTATATGTATATATAACAAGGTAAAATATATATATATATATATATATATATATATATATATATATATAAAAGATATGACAAGTGACTACCCCATGGGCCAATGACTACACTACGTTGATACAACACGTAACTATATATCGATCCTAAACTCAGGATACGCTTTCCACATTCTATCTTCTGTTTCCAATGTGCAGTCTGCGCATCACCACTCCATTGGACTTTAACCAATCTTACAACCTTCCTTCTTAATCGTTTCACATCATGATCAACGATTCGCATTGGTCATCCAATAACTGCTAAATTAGGTTCAACTTTTAAATATTCTTGGGCAGTTGTTTCTATAATTTGCTCTAGATCATGCATATATTTTTCGTAACTGAGATATGTGAAAGACGTTGTGCACACCAAACAGCCTTTCGGGAAATTCCACACGATAAGCTAATGGGCCAATCCTCTCGATGATGGGAAAAGGTCCAATATATCGAAGTGCCAATTTTCCAATTCTCCCAAATCTCACCACTCCTCTAATTGGGGGAACCTTCAGGAATACATAATCTCCTATCAAGAATTCCGAGTTTATACGCCTCCTATCCACTCTTTTGCCTGCTCTAGACTTATCTCATCTTCTTTCCGATCATGTCAACCTTTTCCAAAGCTTTTCTAATTGTGTCAGGACCTAATACCATCTGATCGCTGGTCTCAATCCAACGTACTGGGGATCTATACGGATGACCATATAAAGCTTCTTACGAGGCCATACCAATACCACCCTGATAACTATTATTATAAGAAAATCCTATCAGTTGAAGGTAGCTTTCCCTTGTACCTCTAAAATTTGAGATACAAGCTCTTAGAAGATCTTCCAACACACGATTTTTCCTTTTAGTTCGTACATCGGTCAAGGAGTGATATGCGGTGCTAATGTTTAGCTTCATTCCCAAAGCTATCTGCAATGTCTCCTAAAACTTACTGGTAAAGATTGGGTCTCGATCACTGACTATGCTGCTTGGGGCACTATGTAATCAAATTATTTCTCTCATGTATACTTCTGCTAACTTGTAGAAGTTATCGTTGGTTCTATTGGGATCAATTTAACTCTCTTGGTTAATCGATCTGTGATAACCCAAATCCCTTCATTTTCCTTCCTTAATCGAGGTAAGCCGTCTATGAAATCCATTGATATTTGGTCCGATTTCCAAGTCAGAAGTTCAAGAGGTTGAGTAGTCCAGCAATCTTCTGTTGATCACTTTTTATCTATTGACAATTCGCACAAATTCTAACATGGATGAAGATATCCCTCTTCATGCTTTTCCACCAAAATTTCCATTTTACGTCCTTGTACATTTTGTTAACTCCTGGGTGGATATTAAATTTAGATCGATGACATTCTTTCAATACTTATTGTCTTAAGTTATCAACGTCTAGGATACAAATTCTCCCTTTTAATCATAATATCCCACGGTTATCGTTTTCAACTTCCCTCCGCGTACACTTTTAAAAATCCTCCTTAGCTACTAACCTTCTTTCTACTTGCCAACGATTCTTTCCAAAGGAGTCAGGGTAACTACAAGATAAGCTATAATTGCATGTTTTCTACTCAATGCATCCGCTACCATGTTGGCTTCCTGGGTGTATATAAAATATCAAGATCGTACGAAGCGATAAATTTTAGCTAACATTACTGTCTCATATTTAAGTCCTTCTAGGTGAAAAGATATGTCAAAGATTTGCGATTTATGAAGAGTTCGAACTTTTCACCTATTAAAGAAGGAATATTATTTACTCGATTCAATTGAAGTTTATTTAAAATAAACTATAATGAATTCTTATCCAATAGATAACGTCTCCACATTTTTAATGCGAAAACCACGGCTAATAGCTCTAAATTATGTGTTGCATAATTCCTTTCATGAATCTTCAATTTTCAGCTTGCATAAGCGATGACCTTTCCATGCTGCTTTAGAACCGCACCAATTCCTTCCCCACAAGCATCAGTATATATGGTTAACCCACCGCTTTCATCAATAATAGTCAAGAATGGAGTGGGAGTCAACCTCTTCTTGAGTTCTTGGAAAGCTTCTTCACATATTGAGGTCCATTCAAATTTAGCATCATTCATAGTCAGCTTCCTTAGGTGATAGAAAATTTTGGAGAAATCCTGAATAAATCTTCGGTAGAGTCCTACCAATCCTATGAAACTACGAATGTCCTTTGGAGTTTGTGGCTGCTACTAATCCAGAATGGCTGTAATTTTTTCTGAATCAACTAAGATTCCTTTCTTTGACATAACATGCCCCAAGAACCTTACTTTCTCTTCCCAGAAGTGGCATTCCAGAACTTGGCTTTGAGTACGTTTCTCCTCAATATTTCTAAAACAATCTCTAGATGCCTCTCGTGTTCCTCTTCATTCTTTGAATAAATAAGAATGTCACCAATAAAATCCAATACGAACTTATGGAGCATTTCTCTAAATACTCTATTCATAAGGTCCACAAAATAAGAGAGTGCATTGGTAAGCCCAAAACCATAACCCGCCATTCATAGAAATCGTATGGTCCCCTAAATGCGGTTAAAAGAGTGCGGTCTTCTGCTTTCCTTAATTAGTGAAATCCAGTTGCTAGGTCCGTTTTGGAGAATACCTGAGCACCATAAAGATGATCAAACACATCATCAATATGTGGTAAAGGATACTTGTTCTTAATTGTTTGCTTACTTAGGTCTCGGTAGTCTACACATAGTCTCAAGGAGCCATCTGACTTCGCAACAAATACTACTACTAAGCTCCAACTTGAGGGACTAGGACTTATTAGTCCTATCTTTAATAATTCATTAGTTTGTTTCTTTAATTCAGTTTCTTCCTTCGGGGTCATTCTTCGAGAAGAGTGAAAAACAGGTTTTGCACTGGGAATCAAATCAATTCTAAACTCAATTTCCCTATGCGGGGGTAAACTTTTAACTTCCTCAAAAACATCTATAAATTCCTTAACAATTGGTATTTCTTCTAGACGTTTTTGAAACAAATTTAGGGCATACATAAACCTATCCATTATTGGAAATTGTTCTTCGCATGTTAGTTTAATAGGTTCACCTTTTTCATTTTTAATTGTACTGTCCTTTTGACATAGTCTAAAATAGCCTTATACTCAGACAACCAATCCATACCGAATATAATATCAAATCCAATAAAATCAAGTACAATTAGATTACATGAAATTTTTTGGGATAGGTAAGCAACTTGTGCCCTCTCACAAATTATACCGAGATTTATTTTACCACATGTAGGGTTGGAGACATAGATAGGGGTGTCTAATATCTTTATGGTAAGTTTCAATTTATCAACCAATTCTTTAGATATAAAACCGTTGGAAACCCCAGCATCAAATAATACTCTAACTAGATTTTCATTAATGCAAATATTACCTTCTAGGACTCTCTTGCCCTTCACATCGGTTGAAGTCGAGGGTTCATCTTTGATAGCAAAAACCCAGACATATTCTCCCTTCTTTATCAATAGGCAACCCTTCTTCTAGTGTCCTGGCTTGTGATAATAATAGCAGGTTCATTCCTATATCCTGTGATTCTTATAAGTGTTGGAGTAGTGGCCCTTCTGTCGGCAATTAAAAAATTACATCTTTCAAATGATCTCTTTCCGTTTGCCTTGCCCTGGTTTCTTCCCTTGCTGGTTAAATTTATCTTCTTCCAAATGTTGTCGCAAATTGCTTTGAATTGTGAGTGGATTTTTCTTGTCTAGGGTTTCATATTGGAAACCCATATCCACCAAATCTACAAAAGTCCCTTTCACATGCACCTTCATTCTTTCCTGATATTGCTTCTTTATTCTAGAGATAAACATTTCATTCTTTTTCAGAGGAGTGTCTATTAGACCTAGTCCAAATCATGATAATTCGTTGAATTTGTTAGCATACTCTTCTATGGACATCTCTCCCTGTTTTAAATTCATAAAACTTCTATAAAGGTGTGATTTTTCAAATGCGGGCATATACTTCTTTTCCAAGACCTCCTTGAATCATACCCAAGAAAAATTGTCCTTCAGTTCATTCATAGTAATGGACTCCCACCAGACAAGAGCCCCATCCTGTAGTTGCCAAGAAGCCAGGAATCTCTTCTGCTTGTCTCTAATATTCAGCCCTTAGAAATTTCTTTCACCAAGAGTAAATCTAAGCTTGAACTTCTATAATGGATTTCGTTCCCTTGAACGGTTTAACACTTTACCACCCAAACTGGTATAGTTCTTGCATATAGTTGCGAAGTTGATTTAGGTTGCACTGGAATTATTACTTCATCTATTATTGTGGCGGCGGGAGTTTGACCATTTATGGTTGTAGTACTGCTACCTCTCCTTCCCCTACCTCATCCTCTTCTTCCACTCATCTCCTACTATCTGCATATAGTAAGGAAATATCTTTAGACTATATAGAGGAGATATCTCAGGGAATTAGCATAAAATTCGAATAAAATTTTCAAATGTGCGCTCTCTCCGACTAAACTCATTTTAGATCATTACTAATCCTATCTTCAATGAGTTAGCCCCATCAATGCTTAAGTATTCTCTCAACCATATGCTTTGATACCAAATGAAATTGTCTAGGCCTTTCAATCATCGACAGTGCGCATACCCTCATCATGGCTCACATTGGTACCTGGAACTTGCTTTTACGGCCAGCCTCTCGACTGTAACCCACCTAGCTAACCAACCCATATAAGGGACATGTAGGAGTAAAAGTCATCCGCTAGTTATCTAACAAGAAGTGAGAATCCCCTATCATGCTGCAACCACTATAACAAAGCAAATCTAATCTCCGTTCCTTCAAAGGAATCATCGATAAAAGAAATGTTAAGTAAATAAAAAATTATTATTTTTATTTTTTTACTTACCTTTTATCATAAATATCTTCAAGACATATATATCTTTTAAAACATTTCTTTCCGATATATATGGAATCGTTAAACCTCTCTTATCAAATCCTTTGATTACAAAAAACCTTTTAATTCTTTGAATAATTCTAAATCATTTCATTTTTCACTTAGGAAAATATTCCCAAATCATTTCTTTTGAACCTTAATAAAGATTCTTCAATTCAAAACTCAAAATTTTGATTGAACTAAAACCATGTTATCTAATATGTTAATCCAAAACCGGTAATAATTAAATGAGCAAAATCAATAGAAATCATCTAATTCTACTCAATATCAATTCCTGTATTCAACAAGTATTATGGATAGAATAACATCATCATTTAAATTTGACGAATAGTATAAGTTCTTTCTTTGGGCTTTAACACTAAGTATATGAAGATTATCTCCATAAAACCCAAGTTATTTATATTTGGAAAATTATATCCTCTATACTTTGGAAAATTTTGATTCGACTAAATCAAATTTACTATCTCCTCCATTGGGCCCTTCCAGATAGCCAGGGAGAGTAGGAAACCATTTTCCAAACTCAAGTCTAGACACTATCTCTTTATCACCCATAAGGCAGTCAAGTTATTTGACCGACTCTAAATCATTTAACATACTCTACTAAACTTTAATTATTTGTTAACCACTTCATAAATCCGTCAAATCACCTTTAAAATGATTTATTAATCATTTAAAAACATTTAACAAAAGATTTGAAAAAGAATGATTGCGTTTAAGCTGTATTTCAAAAGTTATAAGTGCTGCTAAATAGTGCTGCGAAAAGTGCTTTTTGAGCTATATTGATCAAAATGACTTTCTCTCATTTGAAAATTCATTTTTATAACTCAAACCAGTTTTAAACATTTTAAAATATTTTTAAAATTTATTTCATATTTTTAAACAAATTTGAAATATCATTTTTAAAGGAATCCCTTTATGGATTCCGAACTGCAAAACCATGATTTTTCGAAAACTTATTTTTCTCATATTTCAAAATCTACTAATCAAAATCTCGATTTTCTTTCTTTTTTTGAAAACTATGGATATAATAGTTTGAAAAAAAATTATCTCGAAGATTTCCGAGCTATATTCCATTCCATACATTCGTTTGACATTTGCGACGTGAAATCACGAATAACCATTAGGCGAGGCGTCTATTTTTGACTCCATTTTCAATTTCTTTTCAAATTTCACTAAAAGACTTTCATATGTTTATAAAACATTTCAAACTCATTTTTAAACCATTTTAAAGAGGTTTAACATCCCTTTTCACCATTTCATTTTCAAAAGGAAAGTGATTTCCTTTGTACTTATTGACATGTATTAACGTGACTTGCATATACATTCAACAACCATATTAAATAACCATCATTAACAATCATTTCCAAACATATATAACATACAGTGTTATATATAACTAGAGTTTGGTAGTTTCTCACCTCAGATTTAAATGACTAACAGGCTATGGCTTCACTAACATGAACTTTTAGCTCACGATCACTTGGGTTACTGCTCTTAGATGGCTCGGCCTTGACCCATGGATGCTTGGGTGCTCACCACCATGACTTGGCAGGTAGTAAAGGCTTGGCCGTTGGCTTATATGGGGGTTGCTGTGGAGTGTAAGGTGGAATTGAGGTGGTTTCGTTTTGGAGGAGTTTTAACTATATATATACACTATATATTTTAATTTCCTTTTGGAATAAAATTTCCTATAATTTCTTTAAGGATAGAAGTCACGAAAGAGGGGAGAAAGTGCTTGGAAATGAAGAAGTAGATGTATGAAAATTAAGTGGAGAGTGTGTGGTATTTATAGACAAAGAAAAGAAGGAAAATATCTACACATGCATCACCATTACATGCACCACTATCATCACCTAGCTTCCTCTCTACAATGCACGACCCAAGTCACTTCCATCATGGACAAGGCCATGTGCTTGTACTTTTATGGTCAGCATTAAGTTTGGGTTTGCTTAAGAGTTAAGGCATTTAGGAAATATCTTATATATTTTTTGTAATATTTAAATCTTAATTATATGTGTATATGTGTATTCATGTGCATGTGAATATGTCTTTATGTATGAACATGTATATGGGTATATGTATGTTGTATATTGTAACATCCCAAAATTTATCATTTTAAATTGGTAATATATTTAAACTTTTGGAATTTAATTTGAAAATAAATTGAAAAGCTTCAAAACAAGTAAAATGAGTGATAAATTATATATGAATAAAATTCCAATTTCTTTTGAGTTTGAAAAAAAATTGAAATAATAAATGTTTTAAAAATCATTTGTATTCAAATTATATATATATATATATATATATATATATATATTTATGTAATGCATATCTGAGTAGATTGGAATGTATACATTGAATTTGAATTTAGATTGTACAAGTATATGTATGAGTATATAAATGGACATAAAAGGATTTTTATTTCAAGTTTGAATTGGAATTTGAATTTAAAATAAATGTTTTTTAAAAAAAAGGCATTTGAAATTATAAAGGTGTAGTTTATACAATGTAAAGATTTGTTAGAAACATTTCTTCTTTTAACATTGTATATATGTACAAATGAATGAGGGTTATAATTATTAATAAAGTGAATATGATATTAAATTTACTTAAAATTTCTTTTGTCTTTGTAAAAATTACAAGTCTTAAACATGCATAATGGAGATGGTGTAAAAATTACAAGTGTAGAGATCTCATGATTGGTTTTAACAAGTGGCATTCAATATAGTTGATTGACAAAAATAATAAAAATTTAAAATCATAAAAACTTTTCAGCTTCCCTTTTCAATTATTTAGTCTCTCAAATTTCTGAAAGAAAAGTAAAAAGCTCTTGAGTATTTCAAACTTCAACACCCAAAGCAAAAAATAAGAAAATCAGAAAGGTGCAACATTTTCTTGGATTCAAAGTAAAAAATCTGAAGATCTACTTAAACATCAAGTAGTAGTTTTAAATTCCATCTCTCAGGTAAAACTTAAACTTCTAGTTAAGTGAATTTGTAATTTCAAAATTAAGTTTTAACACAAACAAATTCAAACTGCAGATTAGTATAATCAATGTTTCAGTTTTGGCCAAAGAAGCAGAGCTGGATTCTCTGAAGTAAAATAAGGAAAGTGAAATTCTTTTAAAAAAAATTTGAATTTGAATTTCTTAATTAGTAATAAAGCAAGAATTTAGGCAATTGTATTAATTAGTTGCAGGAAAAAAATCAAGTTCAAAGACTAAATTTATTTCTGGACTTCGAGTAGCAGACAAATTTTTTTCTCTGTTGTATAAGGAATTCAAACTGTAAGTAAGCTTGGACCTTTGTTTGTTATTGATGAATTAAATAAACAAATACAACAGATATTAAGCAAAGATTTATATTTACCAGTTGCAGATTAAACTTCAAGATCAAAGTAGGAAAATTTTATCCAGGCTTTCATCTCAAATTTTGAAAACTGTCAGAAGCTTCTGTTCACACTTTGCAAGGTGAGTAAACTTTGCGAATCTGGATTCTTTGTGTTGTTTGACTCAGGCTTGAGATTAAATTACAAAGCATATACATGCATGTGAATATTTGTGTGTGATGTGGATGCATGTATGCCATGCAAACAGAGATGTCTGTGTTTATTTCCAGGTTTCAAGAAGAAAAAAAGAAACCCTGTCTAAAAAAATCAATCTCCACTCCTCTGATTCACTTCAGGATATATGATCTGAAGGGAAGTTGTTAGTTTTTACATGATTCAAATCTTAAAAATAGTTTTAAGCAAATCAAATCGAAAAATTTCCTGAAAATCGAAATTACAGGCAAAATCAGAACCCGTTGGAAAATTTGATCATCATAATCTTTGATTTCAATTATATCAATCGAAACGTTTTTACAATTGATGATTTTTGGAAGCAAAATCAGATTTTTTAAGAACATATTCACTGAGTTGAAAAATGAACAGAAGATGGGTTTTATTGAAATTCTGATGATCAGAGATGAAGATTGTCTCGCGATCACGGCGGAGGCTAGCAGGGTGGTCTGTGATCAAAGCAAAATTGTTGAATGGGTTGTTAGATCATCTTGGTGTTACAGATCGTCGAATTGGGTTTTTAACCCTAAATTTTGGGTTGGTCTTAATGTTGGTTACTACGGAGCCTCTGATGATTCGAGTGTCATGGGGTTTCGAGAGATTGTAGTGGGGAAGGCTAGCTAGATGTGGCCGGAGTTTTAAGCGTTCTGATGGTCGGCTTTAAGACGTTCGAGGTGATCATCTGATGATGGCCGCTGTGCCTATTTTGATCGAGATAACTCGATTTTGTTTTCGAGTTTAATCTGAGCTTTTTCGTGTTTGGGTAGCAAGAGGGGATCGAGGGTGGTCTGCTGGTGGTGATCTTGGAGGCTGGAGGTGACGGCTTCAACGGTGCACGTGCACGTGGCTGTCGTTGTATCAGTGCTTATGGTTTGGGAAGAAAAGGGTGACTCGAAGCGAGCATCGGGGGGAATCGTGTGGTAGCTTGAGTTTTAACTCGAGTAGAATGTTGGTGCGCAGGGTAAAAAAATTATTTAGAAAAATTCAAGTTATGAAAATTTTAAAGCGTATGGGTAAGTTTTGAGAAAACCCGAAGCAAACAGGAAGTTCTCTCGGGTAGAACTCGAAGCGTGTCTCGAGTAATATGATTTTTGGTTTAAAACTTTAACGATCTAAGTTAATTAAATTTTTGAATCCATTCTTTATAAAATAATGATAGTTTGTTAATGGAAGGTGAAGTGAATGGTATTGAAATGATTATTTGAAATTAATGAAGTTCAAAGATATTTCAAATTTATATTTTTTAAATAAAATTGTTTTGCATTTAACTTAATAAAAATTGAGAAGTAAATCAAATATTCGAAGTGTTAACTTAAAAACAAATTTATTTATAATGATTAAATAATGATTAAGCAATTAATGATTTGTAACTACCTTGTAATTGATAATCAATTAATTAAAGAATGATTAATTAATAAAAGTAATTAAGATCTAATTTATTAACAATTAAGAATTAATAAATTGAGATAATTACTTAAAGAAAAATTAACCAATAAAGTTAATTAAGATTTAATTAATTCATAGTTAAGAATAATTAATCACTGATTTAAAATAATTAATAAAAATAATTATATGGTTAATTCATTTAATCACATTCACCTTGATTGAAGATGGTTGACTATTACCAAATGTTGTGTACTGGATTGATATTTCTATTGTGATTGTGATATTGTGTGATGTGAATTTTTTTGTGCTGAACTGTGATTCGTGATTTGTTTCTGTGAAAACCTTTTGCCCGTAAAACTGCAATTAAACTTCGATGCGACAGGGAGTCGGATTCTAGTTAGTTATCCGAAACCCACATCGAACGTTGAATGTGAATACTTATAATTGATACACCCACGTGTTTTAAAATTGAGTGCTCACTGTTCGAATTAGCCAGGAGAGGACCTCTGTGTCATATAACCCATTCTGAATAGTGATACGGCGAAATTAATAGCATTTGAAGACGGTGATGTAGACCGGGTGTCTTCGAAAATGATAGGATAACCTATCGAATGTCTCTGCACTGAGTTGCTCCGGTATAAAGATCTCCACATGTGATGGGGAGTCCGATTGAAATTGTGGATACACGGACTTGCAAGGGCTTCTTCCTTTATTGGACGAAGTGCCTTCGGTTCTGTTCGAACCCGGAACAGACTTGTATGGTAGTATGTCTGACACTGCACCTTGAGATATAAAGCAGATTTCTTTCAAATACATATCTGTTGGTGGCGGAGAATTTATTCTCTTAGCTTAACACCCTTCTTTGAGACGTACGATCTCAGAGGTTATGTAGTTGAAGGTTATCAGCGATATACTCCCAATTTGGTAGTGTGACATGCTAAGTGCTGCTGTGTGTTAATGATCATTTGTTGATCATTTATGATTAAAGCATGGCTTTCGTGTAAAGTGTAGCTTTGTGGACGAGACCTCATTGGACCTCACACCCCGGAAAATGTCGAAACAGGAAAGATGCAGCAAAGGTTATCAGGGTCGCACCCTTTAGGGTATGTCATTTCCTTCTGGAAAAAGGTGGTATAATGGTATGGAGCCCAGATACTTTACCTATGTGGTTGCTGCAATCTCATTTACCGTGTGATTGTTGCTTTGTGATAAAGGGCCCTCGGATAAAGGTCGCAAACGACCGGGAATGACATGTCGTGTAGTAGTTACCTAGTTACAGAGGTAACCCGGCCTTGTGTTGGTAGAGAACCGGTTAAGTTCTCGAGACGTCCCTCCATAGGCGTACCCATGTGGCACAGGAAGTTTCTTAGCCCGACCATTTGTTGGAAATCCAAAGAAACAATACGAGCCCTTTACGATTGCAGTTTGTATAACCTGCCACCTCAGGTGGTAGGTATAGTAGGCGTAGTATAATGGTACCTATGCTGGCTAAGATTAATATTATATTTTTGAAATGTTTTCACACTATGCACTAGTAATAAAATCAAAGAATTTTTCTCGTATCGAGCATATTTGACTATCATAAGAAGAAATCTGCTCCAATTCTGCGATTGCATTGTGTGTGTGGCGGGAGGGCTTATGGTTGTTTCATTTTCCAAAAAGCATACCGGATTTTCTTTTATAAATCTTGTTTTATTTAAAAGCTACGGTTTTTGTTTACTAATAGTAGTCCCATGACTGACCCGGAGTTTATTGTTTCCTTTCTAAACTTTAGGTGCCTATAATTTTCACACGGACAGTCTAGTAGCAGGTTTTCCATGTTTGGTGTTAGCTGGATTTTGAAGTCTTTTTGGTTTGGAGGCTAACGGTTTTTGGAGGCTTTTATCTTAGGGATATTTTGAAAGCTTTTGGATCTCAAGGTGCTTAGTTTTGGAAGTTCACTATCGCTTCATTCGTTTGAAGACTTTTTGGCATATGATTACTTATTGTTCTATTGTGACGTTCTATTTGAAGTTGTGATATATGTATAAAGATACTCTGAAGTTGTAATGGATATTATGATGATGTTGTATCTGTGTTGTAATGCATGATATTCATTTTTTTTCCGCTGTTTTATATTCATCTAATGTTGTTATAAGCTCCATCCGATTGGAGTTCGATGTTTGAATCTTCGGCAGTCGAATACAAGTAAGGTATTTGATGTCAATTTTTGAACATTGGATTTTGCGTCGTGACATGTGGTATAAGAGCTAAATGTTGAGTAAGAACTTTAGCTATGGAGTATAATACATTAGATGACTCATTAGAGATAGGGTGAAGTATACCCTAGAATGAGTATAACCGAGACCGAAACCGTAAATTTTCTTAGTCTATTTCCTTTAAATGCTGATATTCTTAAGATATCTCGTCCGAATATCTAAATCAATTTTCTTACCAATTATAGACAGCAAAGATGAGCGTACGAAGAGGAAGAGTTCAGGGGCGAGGAAATGCCACAACACCTAGTCAAGTTCCCCCAACAGCAGAAGCAGCTTTATCTACTCAACATCAGCCGAATCTGGCTGATTTATATAAAAGTTTCTCAAGGCTTGGTGGTAAGCCATTCACTGGAAAGGAGTCGATTGTTGAGGCCCAAGCATGGATCAGATCATGTGAAAGAATCTTTAAAGGGCTAAAGCTGCAAGATGATCAGATGCCACTCATAGCTTCTTGGCAACTTCAAGAAGAAGCCTTAGCATGGTGGGAGACAGTCACTGTTGATGAGTCAGAAGACGAGTTTACTTGGGAGAGATTTAAAGAAGTATTTGAGAAGCGCTATATTCCATCAGTTGGAATTTCTCAAATGTACCAGGAATTCATGGACTTAAAGCAGGGGAGTTTGTCATTCGTGGGGTATCTAAACAAATTCAATGAATTGTCTCGTTTCGGTCCAGAATTGGTGAATACACCTTTAAAGAAAAATGAAAGGTTCATTCGTGGGATGAATAAGAAGTTCTATGAAAGGATGACTGGCCACGTCAAAGAATCCTTTTCAGATCTGATTGATATGGGGTGCACATATGTTACACTTGACATGCAAGAAGCCCCGGTGGAGAAAGGAAATTCGAGCAATCAAAATTGGAAGAAGAGGAAATTTGGAGGCAAGAAACCATGGCAGGGTAAGGAGAAAAACAATCAGGGAAGCTCGATAGAGATTGTCACTTGCTTTATTGCTTAGAAATGGGCCATTATTCGAGCAGATATACGAAGCCTAGGAGACAAGTCAATCAATCCATTCAAGCGAATCCCAGGAAATGTTATTATTGTCAGAAATTGGGACATGAAGTTAAAGACTGCCCAACCATGAAGCAAGCTCAGATAGCCAAGGTGTACACAGTCAAAGACAAACCTACATCTTCCAAAGCAGAAAAGGGGAAAGGAGTTATGGAAGGTAATCTCACTATTTATGATAGCATTGTTAGAGTTCTGTCTGATACGGGTGCTACACACAGTTTTATCTCTCAGTAAGCTATAAATGAATTGAATCTTGAACCTGATTTTGTTGGTGAGCCTATATGCGTAAAGAATCCAGTTGGAGGTCCCGGGAACCTTTGTCTTCGACGAAGAGACATTCCTATCTCATATTCTTGTTACCAATTCCCTAGCGGCCTCTTTATCCTTGATTTTAACGAGTTTGAAGTCTTACTCGAAATGGATTGGCTAGCAAAATATGAGGCCAAATTGGATTTCAATAATCGATCGATTTCGATTAAAACCAATTTTGGAGATTCCATTGAGATTTCTTGTGAGAACCCTAGTCCTAAAAGAGAAGGGTTGATGTATAATTCGGGTTATCCTGAACCAAGTCTAAAGTCCATACCCGTCGTTAGAGATTTTCCAGATGTGTTTGAAGAAGTGAAATCTTTACCTCCACATCGAGAAATATAATTCAGAATTGACCTAGTACCCAATGCTCGTCCTGTCGTTCACGCAAGTCGCAGGATGGCACCCAGGGAAAGGGTTGAATTAGTCAAGCAAACCAATGATTTACTAGATAAAGGGTTAATTCGTCCTAGTGTTTATGAATAGGGTTCAGCCGTCGTGTTTATTGCTAAATCAGATGGATCTTTGAGATTGTGTGTGGATTACCGCGATCTCAATAAGCTGACACTCACGAATAAATTTCCTCTACCTAGAATTGATTATCTATTTGATCAATTGCACGACGCTCGTTTCTTTTCGAAGATGGATCTAGCCCAGGGGTTCCACCAACTACGAATCATCGAGGATTATGTTCATTTGACTGCTTTCAGGGGTTCTAATATGTTCTACGAATGGTTAGTCATGCCTTTTGGGCTAACTAATGCTCCAGCATACTTCATAGATCTTATGACCCGTGTGTTTCGGGAAGTATTGAATAAATTTGTGCTCGTATTTATTGACGATATTTTGGTCTATTCCAAGACCGAAGAGGAGCATGCTGAGCATCTTAGAATCATTTTGGAGATATTAAGGAGAAATATTCTATTCACAAAATTTTCTAAATGCCATTTTTGGGTCAATGAAGTTAAATTTCTCAGCCATATTGTTAATGAAGAAGGGATTTCTGTTGATCCTAGCAAAATTTCCGCTATTCTTGATTGGAGAAAACCCACTACACCAAAAGAAGTTCGAAGCTTTTTAGGTTTAGCGGGTTATTACCGGAAGTTTGTTCAGGACATTTCAAAGATAGCTAGTCCGTTGACTAAGCTAACAATGAAGAATGCAAGATTCAATTGGACTCCAAAATGTGACGAAGCTTTTAAGGAATTGAAGAAGAGAATAACCACCGCTCCCATTCTCGCTATTATCAACGGGAACCAGGGTTTATCTACTTATACCGATGCTTGTGGTGAAGGTTTGGATGCAGTGTTAATGCAGAATGGGAAGGTAATTGCCTACGCGAGTAGACAATTACATCCACATGAAAGAAATTACCCAACCCATAATTTGAAGCTTCTAGCTGTTATCTTCGCTTTGAAAATATGCCGACATTATCTTCTGGGTAAGAATCTTTTCAGCTTTCTTAACAATTTACGAATTTAATTTAAATTAACAAATATACTTATTGAATTCTCTTTATTTTAGGTGAAAATTTTGAATTATTCACCGACCACAAATCTTTGAATTACCTCTTTACCCAGAAAGATTTAAATCCGCGACAACCATGTTGGTTGGAATTTCTAGCATCTTATGACCTAGACATTCTATATACGCCCGGAAAGGCCAGTGTAGTTGCCGACACCTTAAGTAGAAAGCATGCAATTCTTGCTCACCTTGTCATTGCTCCTACTCTTCTTGAGAAAGTCGCCAGCTAACAAAAAGAAGATGAGTTCCATCATCAAATTTATGGGAAAATGTGTCGTGGTGAAAATACTAGTTTTGAAGTTGACGACAATAAAGTTATAAGATTGAAAGGAAGAATCTGTGTCCCAAACATCCCTAATCTGAATCGTGAAGTTTTAGATAAATGTTATAAGTCCAAACTTTGCATCCATCCAGGAGTTAACAAAATGTATAGAGATACCAAAAGAACTTTCTGGTGGAAGACGATGAAAAGGGACATATCTATATACGTGAGTCGCTGTGCTACTTGCCAACAAATTAAAAGCGATCAAAAGAAAATGGCGGGTTTACTTCAGCATTTTGAGGTACCCACGTGGAAATGGGACCAACTATCGTTGAATTTCATCGACGGTTTGCCTCGTACTCGAAAAGGCAATGAAGCAATTTAGGTCATTGTGGACCGTTTGACTAAGACAATCCACTTCTTGCCAGTGAAATCTACCTGCACGGCAGCTAGTTTAGCCGAGTTATATGTGAAAGAAATTTTCCGTCTCCATGGCATTCCTAGTAGCATAGTGAGTGATCGTGATCCGATCTTCACTAGTAGATTTTGGGAGGCATTTCAAGACGCATTGGGAACAAAACTGAACTTCAGCACTGCTTATCACCTACAGTCTGATGGGCAGACTGAGAGGATTAACCGAATCTTAGAAGACCTTTTGCGTGCTTGTATACTTGATTTTGGTGGTTCTTGAGAGGACCATTTGCATCTGGTCAAGTTCTCATACAACAATAGCTATCAGGCAGTATAGAGATGGCTCCTTTTGAGGCTTTATATGGTCATCCGTGTCGATCACCTGCATGCTGGATCGAGGCTGGTGATAGACTCGTCCTTGGACCGGATATGATTAAAGAAGCCATAGAGAGAGTTTATTTTATACGGAAGAAATTAAAAACGGCTCTAAGTCGTCAAAAGAGTTATTATGATCGTAGAAGAAGGGATTTGGAATTCCTGATTAGAGACTCTGTCTTTCTCAAAGTATCTCCAATGCGAGGTGTATTAAGGTTCGGGAAGACCGGTAAGCTGGCACCACAGTATATTGGTCCTTTTCCTATTCTGAAGAGGATTAGTTCTTTAGCCTATCGAATGCAGTTGCCTAGCTGGCTAGCTGGCATGCATGATGTATTCCACATTTCTAACCTTCGGAATTATGTGCACGATCCAGACAGTATTATTGAAGAAGCTGCTCAATGGGATCTCGAAATCACTCCCAATTTAACAGTTAAAAGAGAACCGATAAAGATTGTGTATCGTGAAGAAAAGCAATTGAGAAACAAAGTTGTGAAACTAGTTAAAGTACAATGGAGTGGCAATCCAAGGGCTGCACTTGGGAAACCGAAGATAATATGCAGAAATCATATCCCAATTGCAGAGTGGATATCTCGGCTTAAACTAGTAAGCCATTTCTTTATCCTTTACTGAATTCGTACATCTTTGTTTGTTTTGCTCTCTCTTTCAAATTTCGAGGATGAAATTTTCTTATGGGGGGATATCTGTAACATCCCAAAATTTATCATTTTAAATTGGTAATATATTTAAACTTTTGGAATTTAATTTGAAAATAAATTGAAAAGCTTCAAAACAAGTAAAATGAGTGAAAAATTATATATGAATAATATTCCAATTTCTTTTGAGTTTGAAAAAAAAATTGAAATAATAAATGTTTTAAAAATCATTTGACTTCAAATTATATATATATATATATATAATGCATATGTGAGTAGATTGGAATGTATACATTGAATTTGAATTTAGATTGTACAAGTATATGTATGAGTATTTAAATGGACATAAATGGATTTTTATTTCAAGTTTGAATTGGAATTTGAATTTGAATCTAAGATAAATGTTTTAAAAAATAATAATTGGCATTTGAAATTATAAAGGTGCAGTTTATACAATGTAAAGATTTGTTAGAAACATTTCTTCTTTTAACGTTATATATATATACAAATGAATAAGGGGTATAATTATTAATAAAGTGAATATGATATTAAATTTACTTATAAAAAAATTGCCTTTGTAAAAATTATAAGTGTTAAACATGCATAAGGGAGGTGGTGTAAAAATTTACAAGTGTAGAGATCTCATAATTGGTTTTAACAAGTGGCATTCAATATATTGATTGAAAAAAATAATAAAAAATTAAAATCATAAAAACTTTTCAGCTTTCCTTTTCAATTATTTAGTCTCTCAAATTTTTGAAAGAAAGGTAAAAAGCTCTTGAATATTTCAAACTTCAACACCCAAAGCAAAAAATAAGAAAATCAAAAAGCTGCAACATTTTCTTGGATTCAAAGTTAAAAATCTGAAGATCTTCTTAAACATCAAGTAGTAGTTTTAAATTCCATCTCTCAGGTAAACTTTAAACTTCATAGTTAAGTGAATTTGTAATTTCAAAATCAAGTTTTAACACAAACAAATTGAAACTGCAGATTAATATAATCAATGTTTCAGTTTTGGCCAAAAAAGCAGAGCTGGATTCTTTGAAGTAAAATAAGGCAACTTAAATTTTTTTTTAAAAATTGAATTTGAATTTGTTAATCAGTAATAAAGCAAGAATTTAAGCAATTGTCTTATTTAGTTGCAGGAATAAAATCAAGTTCAAAGACTAAATTTATTTCTGGACTTCAAGTGGCAGACAGAAATTTTTCTCTGTTGTATAAGGAATTCAAACTATAAGTAAGCTTAGATCTTTGTTTGTTATTGATGAATTAAATAAACAAATACAATAAAGATTAAGCAAAGATTTATATTTACAAGTTGCATATTAAACTTCAAGATCAAAGTAGGAAAAATTTATCCAGGCTTTCATCTCAAATTTTAAAAACTGTCAGAAGCTTCTATTCACACTTTGCAAGGTGAGTAAACTTTGTGAATCTGGATTCTTTGTGGTTTTTGACTCAGGCTTGAGATTAAATTGCAAAGTATATACATGCATGTGAATAATTGTGTGTGATGTGGATGCATGTCTGATATGAAAACAGAGATGTCTCTGTTTGTTTCCAGGTTTCAAGAAAAAAAAGAAACCCTGTCTAAAAAAATCAATCTCCACTCCTCTGATTTACTTCAGGCTATAGGATCTGAAGGGAAGTTATTAGTTTTTACATGATTCAAATCTTAGAAATAGTTTTAAGCAAATCAAATCGAATAATTTCCTGAAAAATTGAAATTACAGGCAAAATCAAAACCTGTTGGAAAATTTGATCATCATAATCTTTGATTTCAATTATATCAATCGAAACGTTTTTACAATTGATGATTTTTGGAAGCAAAATCAGATTTTTTAAGAACATATTCACTGAGAAATTGAAAATTGAACGGAAGATTAGTTTTACTGAAATTCTGATGATCGGAGATGAAGATTGTCTCGCGATCACGGCGGAGGCTAGTAGGGTGGTCTGGGATCATCGCAAAATTGTTGAATGGGTTGTTAGATCATCATGGTGTTACAGATCGTCGAATTGGGTTTTTAACCCTAAATTTTGGGTTGGTCGGAATGTTGGTTACTGCGGAGCCTCTTGTGATTCGAGTGTCATGGGGTTTTGGGAGATTGTAGTGGGAAAGGCTAGCTAGATGTGGCCGGAGTTTTAGGCGTTTCGATGGTCGGCGCAAGACATTCGAGGTGATCATCTAGTGATGGTCGCCGTGCCTATTTTGACCGAGATAACTCGATTTTGTTTTTGAGTTTAATCTGAGCTTCCTCATGTTTGGGTAGCAAGTGGGGATCGAGGGTGGTCTGCTGGTGGTGATCTTGGAGGCCGGAGGTGACGGCTTCAACGGTGCACGTGCACATGGTTGTCGTTGTATCAGTGCTGATGGTTTGGGAAGAAAAGGGTGATTCGAAGCGAGCATCGGGGGGAATCGTGTGGTAGCTCGAGTTTTAACTTGAGTAGAATGTTGGTGTGCAGGGTAAAAAAAATTACATAGAAAAATTTAAGTTTTGAGAATTTAAAGCGTACGGGTAAGTTTTGAGAAAACCCAAAGTTTTGAGAAAACCCGAAGCAAACAGGAAGTTCTCTCGGGTAGAACTCGAAGCGTTTCTCGAGTAATATGATTTCTAGTTTATAACTTTAACAATCTAAGTTAATTAAATTTCTGAATCAATTCTTTATAAAATAACGATAGTTTGTTAATGGAAGGTGAAGTAAATGGTATTGAAATGATTATTTGAAATTAATGAAGTTCAAAGATATTTCGAATTTATATTTTTAAATAAAATTGTTTTTACATTTAACTTAATAAAAATTGAGAAGTAAATCAAATATTCAAAATGTTAACTTAAAAACAAATTTATTTATAATGATTAAATAATGATTAAGCAATTAATGATTTGTAACTAACTTGTAATTGATAATTAATTAATTAAAAAATAATTAATTAATAAAAGTAATTAAGATCTAATTAATTAACAATTAAGAATTAATAAATTGAGATAATTAATTATAGAAAAATTAATTAATAAAGTTAATTAAGATTTAATTAATTCATAGTTAAGAATAATTAATCATTGATTTAAAATAATTAAGAAAAAGAATTATGTGGTTAATTCATTTAAATCACATTCACCTTAATTGAAGATGATTGACTAGTACCAAATGTTATGTACTGGATTGATATTTCTGTTGTGATTGTGATACTGTGTGATGTGAATTGTTTTGTGCTGAACTGTGATTCGTGATTTGTTTTTGTGAAAACCCTTTTGCCCGTAAAACGACATTTAAACTTCGATGCGATAGGGAGTCGGATTCCAGTTAGTTATCCAAAACCCACATCTAACCCTGAATGTGAATCCTTGTAATTGATACACCCTCGTGTTTTAAAATTGAGCGCTCACTATTTGGATTAGCCGAGAGAGGACCTTTGTCTCATATAGCCCATTCCGAATAGTGATACGACAAAATTAATAGCATTTGAAGGCGGTGGTAAAGACCGGGTGTCTTCGAAAACGATAGGATAACCTATCGAATGTCTCTACACTGAGTTGCTCTGGTATAGAGATCTCCACAGGTGATGGGAAGTCCGATCGGAATTGTAGATATCCGAACTTGCAAGGGCTTCTTCCTTTATGGGATGAAGTGCCTTCGGTTCTGTTCGAACCCGGAACAGACTTGTATGGTTGTATGTATGACACTACACCTTGATATATAAAACCAATTTCTTTCAAATACATATCAGTTGGTGGCGGAGAATTTATTCTCTTAGTTTAACACCCTTCTCTGAGACGTACGAGCTCAGAGGTTATGTAGTTGAAGGTTATCAGCGATATACTCCCAATTTGGTAGTGTGGCATGCTAAGTGTTGCTATGTGTTGATGATCATTTGTTGATCATTTATGATCAAAGCATGGCTTTCGTGTAAAGCGTAGCTTTATGGACGAGACCTCATCGGACCTCGCACCTCGGAAATGGTCGAAAAAGGAAACATGCGGCAAGGTTATGAGGGTCGCACCCTTTAGGGTATGTCATTTCCTTCTGGAAAAAGGTCGTATCATGGTATGGAGCCCAAATACTTTACCTATGTGGTTGCTGCAATCTCATTTACTATGTGGTTGTTGCGTTGTGATAGAGGGCCCTCGGATAAAGGTCGCAAACAACCGGGGAATGGCATTGTCGTGTAGTAGTTACCTAGTTACAGGGGTAACCTGGCCTTATGTTGACAGAGAACTGATTAAGTTCTCGGGACGTCCCTCCAGAGGCATACCCATGTGGAATAGGATGTTCCTTAGCCGGACCATTTGTTGGAAATCCAAAGAAACAATACGAGCCCTTTACGATTGCAATTTGTATAACCTGCCACCTCAGGTGGCAAGTATAGTAGGCATAGTGTAATGGTGCCTATGCTGGCTAAGATTAATATTATATTTTTGAAATGTTTTCACATTGTTCACTAGTAATAATATCAAAGAATTTTTCTCATATCGAGCATATTTGACTATCCTAAGAAGAAATCCCCTCCAATTCTGCGATTGCATTGTGCGTGTGGCGGAAGGTCTTATGGTAGTTTCATTTTCCAAAAAGCATACCGGATTTTCTTTTAGAAATCTTGTTTTATTTAAAAGCAACTGTTTTTTTTTACTAATACCAGTCCCATGACTGACCCGGAGTTTATTGTTTCCTTTCTAAACTCTAGGTGCCCATAATTTCCACACGGACAGCCTAGTAGCAGGTTTTCCGTATTTGGTGTTAGCTGGATTTTGAAGTCTTTTTGGTTTAGGCTAACGGTTTTTGGAGGCTTTTGTCTTAGGGATATTTTGAAAGCTTTTGGATCTCAAGATGCTTAATTTTGGAAGTTCAATATCGCTTCATTCCTTTGAAGACTTTTTGGCATATGATCACTTATTGTTCTACTGTGACGTTCTATTTGAAGTTGTGATATATGTATAAAGATACTCTGATGTTGTAATGGATATTATGATGATGTTGTATCTGTGATGTAATGCACGATATTCATTTTGTTTCCGCTATTTTATATTCACCTAATGTTGTTATAAGCTCCATCGGACTGGAGTTCGATGTTTGAATCTTAGGCAGTCGAATACAAGTGAGGTATTTGATGTCAATTTTCGAACATTGGATTTCGGGTCATGACATATATTATCCACAATTGCACAACTTAAAAGAGCTTACTTAATAACTAACATAATTATAAAATCCTTCAAATTAAATTCAAATCCAAAAATCAATTATTCGAAAATAGTGATATTTATAATAATGTTATAAAGGCAATTTAAATTTAAAAATCTAATAGATAGTTTTATTAAAAAATAAAACTTATATATATATAAATGAGTGTATATACTTAGCTTCGTGCACGAGTTTGAATGGCCAAAGAGCTGTATAGAGATAGAATGAATTCCGATCATTTTATCGATATTTACCGAAGTGTATATTTTTTTTCATGCATATTTCTCCAAAATAAAATCACCAATATTATTTATTATTTAAAACTCATCCTTTATGTTAAACAAAATCAAATTTTATGAACATTTTGTAATTTTTCTGAAGTGATGAATTTACGGTTAGTTACATATATAATAATAATATTTTTTAAACTCCATATAACTAGCATTAATTTCCTTAAAATTTAGACAGTCTTCCAAAAATTATATTAATATTTATTTAAATTCCAACTTACTTTATAAATAATAGTAAATTCTCATTCAAAATAGTCTTTTCCTAATTTTTTTAGAATATTTTCCAAAATATTATCCTTATAAATTTTCAGTACAAATCCCTAAATCAAAATCCATAACGCATATTTCTAGGAAGTCTATAGCATACCACATCTTGATTATCCTTGTTAATTCACCATAAACAGTTCAAACTTTATAGGCAGTGCAAGTCTTTTCTTGCTCTAATAATATTCCAATTGAAAATATCAATAACTTTTCAATTCAGATTTTCTAAAATCAATTATCTCATATCTTATTCTTTACAAAACTTGCACGATTTGAAAACCATAAAATTTACTATTAACTTTAAGCAACATTCATTTTCAATCATCATGTATTTTCAAAATCAATTCCTTAAATTCTATTTAATTTTAAAAAAAAAGTTTTGCATTAGATGTTTTATATTAAACATTTCATGGAAATCATAACTCGTATTTATTTCAATTTAACCACTTCATATCTTTTCATATGTCCTTAAATAAATAATTATTATACTTCCTATTTCCAAAGCTACGTTTTTCAATAATGCTTAAAAATATCATTACCAAAAACGTTTAACTTCTAGAACTCAATTCTTATAGTTAATGAATTCAATATTAAGCACTCTAACTTAAAATCAGAATAACTTTGGTTATTTTCTAAAATACTCATACTTTATGTTTACAAACTTATTTTGTATAATTCATAACCACTTTGTCATATATGTAAGTATATATCACTTTATTCTATAATTAGTCAATTTCCAGCACCTTTTAGCTAATACATCATGTATAAAAATATATTTTTGAAATTCAATTTTGTCTACAAACTATGTTCATAACGAATTAACAAATTATTTAAAAAATTTGAAACCCTTTATTAATGTACATTTTCTAGATTTTTTTATCACAAAACATCAATTTTTGTTTGAAAGTACATTTATATTAAAATAGAAGAGTTCAATAATATTAATTTTAAATTTTATTATTTACATTCTATTCATATTAATTAAACTTAACTTAGGTATATAACCAAGTAAAATGTATCATTGAATTTTTTACAAATAATAAATGTTCATAAAAGTGAAAAGAAAAATCTAATGTTAAATTATTTCTTTCAAAGTCTGACAAAAATATTTATAAAATAAAAGTTATTTTAAAGATGCATTTTGCTTACTTTTTAATTTGCTTTTTTCTACTTGCTTTAAAAAGTTTCTTTGTCAAAAACTAAACGCACATCAAAATATAGGTGCAAATAATATGCCTCATACTAAACCTTTTATAAAAATAAAACCTTTAAAATACTAATGAAAAACTACCTCTAATTGAAATTTCCAATATTCAAAGCTTAAATATGGGTTATTACTTCAATGCAATAAACAAACTTCAACTTTTATATTTTTCCCTAAAATCTTAAACCCTATTATTTCCAAAATTTTAGGGAAAAAAATTAATTTAATTTAATTACTTTAATTGGAGTGGATCATGACTTACACGGGCCTAACTATAATTTAAAAAAAATGCTTAAGTTCCTTCGTTACGCCATGTCAACATTAGATAATTTTTATTTCTCAGTGAAAACAAGTAATTTATTCATAATTTATAGTTGGTATATATACCCTCTACTAGCATTTCTTTCAGGGATAAACTATAATGTGTTGGAAAATTTCAACATGTGGGCCATATGTGTAAAATAAAAATTTGTTGTGCTATTATGATGTAAGCCTAATTGAAGGGATCATATTTTTAATTAAAACTAAAAGGCTTAAGGGTATAATTGTCATGGTATTAATGTGTAGATACTGGGGCAATTCTAAATTGTTGAAGGACCAAATCAGAAAATGCTAATATGAAAAATAAGAGTTCATGATCTGCAAATTACATAAGCTCTAGTTATTCTCCTAACCTCTTCTATGGAAATAATTCATACCTAGGGTTTGTGTCAATTTGGAAGATCAAACCAATTTTTTCTCCTTCTGTCAACAATTATGAATTTAGGTACATATTCCACTGATTCTATTTACCTCCCTCCAGTTTCTTCTCAATTTAATCAATATGTGTCATATTTAGATCTAGGGTTTCATGATTAATCAATACTAAAGTATATTGAAATTGTGAGAAATGTGGATTACGGATCTTAAGGCTAGAATTAACACTAGAGGGGGGTGAATAGTGTTTTAAGGAATTACTAAATCTTTTTGAGTTTAGATTAATTTGAACACAAATGTATGCAATACTCAGACACAGATATGATCACAGAATCAAACATAGATGGAGAAATAAAGTAAAAGCAATAAAGGAAAGAACACAGTGGATTTTATACTGGTTCGGAGTTACCCTACATCTAGTCCCGCACACAAGTACGGATTTCTTTTCAAAATCAATTTTTACGATTACACCCTCAATTTCAAGGCCACGAGGTACACCACTCCAGATTTACAATCCTCTTGGTAGAGATACTTGATTTTAAGGGCAAAAAGTTCACTCAATTGATTTCACAGGCTACAATCACACCTTTTCTCACTTGATTGATTTCACAGGCTACAATCACACCTTTTTCTCACTCAGTTAATTAAAAAGAAGCCTATAACTCTAAATAGCACTGAGATCTCGTTGAGATAGTGATAGAGAATCAAAGTAGAAATGATCTAGTTAGATTTAATGGTGATTTCGACAGAGTAATGACAAAAATATATATAAAGAAATGTGGAAGAAGAGCAGAGAAAATATGAATATAAACTCGTTTAAAACTGCCCATATTTATGGTAGAACAACAGCCATGTCGTGAAAGGATATGACGAATAGACACTTCCTTTGAAATGCAAATTTTTGAAATAAATAGCCACCTTGTCGATAAGGGTACATTAGGGCTGTCGACAGGCCTAAGCAATTTTTGGTAATTTGCTTTTCTTTGAAAATAACTTCTATCTTGTATTAAAACTATTTTAAACTTTATAAATATACTTAACTATAGTTAAAATACAAAATTAAGTATAGAGAATAATATTTTGCTATATAGAATAATATATATATAATTTTACTGTAATTTTATATTTAAATCCAAGTATAAATATTAAAAGTTAAAAATATTATTATAAAAAGATAGTTTAAAACCAAGGATAATTTGATTTTGAAGATAATAATTATTTTGAGGCTAAAAGTATTTTAAAACTAGGATCGATGTTTTTGATTCTTTTAAAAGGACGATTTTGAAATCATTTTGAAAAAAAAATATAATTTTGTAAAACAATTGAATAAAAGTTAGTGGATACAAAACAATGTTCCACTAGATTTTTCGTAGGTTCCATCCTACTTAGGGTTCCATCCCTTTTACGAGCTCGAAGTGGATTCTATTCCACGAATAAATTGGATTTTAAGATGCCAGTGCTTTTCTAGGATTTTTAACAAAATTCCTAACTAAATTGCTTATTATTGGAAATCTTGAACTCTTGATAATCTTGATACTCATGAGTCTTCAATCTTGATATCTTCAGTCTTGAATCTCTATAGTGTACAGTCTTCATTCTTGATACCTGCATGGTTAAATCCTGCATATACATATATATATCTAAACTATAATGTTAGTATTTATATTTTATAATCTTATTCTAAGGTTCTTGTCAAAAAACCATCTTCTTAGGGACTAACAATCTCCCCCTTTTTGATGTTGACAACCTTTGTTTATAAAATATTACTTCTATCCTAATAACCCCCTTTAATCTACGCCTAACTATCCTATTTTATACTTCTCTCCCTTGGCATCAACAAAAACTAACTCCAAATTATGTAACTCCCCCTTAATTTAATACTATATGACATGTGATTATAATGATAGTGTTATCATAAATAATCATCACTTAATTCTAAAACTAAAACTTAGTCCTTAATTACTAACTATCCTAACTAACAATCCATATGTGATAACACTTATAATAGTGATAATTCTATATAAGAACACAAATGTGAGAAATCAAATATAAGAACACAAATAAATTATTAATTATATATTGTTATGTTTACATTTCCATAGAAAACATAAGTAAGATCATATAACGATAAGAAAGAGAGAAAAGAAACTAATGTTTATTTATACATATTATGTTTTGCACACCAATTATCAATCCATGCCAAACCAAATCAAATCAAATCAATCCAAGCAATCAATTCAAATCAAACAAAGCAATCAAATAAAATCAAACATTACGAGGAACTTCCACCCATCCTTCTTCTCCAAATATAGGGTCTACTTTAATGGCATCCCAATTTTCATTTTCATTGGAGAGAGAGACTGGAGGATGTGCTTCGTTATCATCTTTGTGCAGGGAAGAAATCATTTGTCGTATCGTATTGAAATGCTTTCTTGCTCCTTGCTCATCTGCATTTGACTCATCATTGATTACGAAGAATGAAAGAGAGAATATTTTTTTAAAGAATTAAGGGTTTCTTCAAGATTCTCGATCAAACTATGAATTGGATTGGCCATATTTGAGTTTGTGAGAAGAAATAGAGATAAAGTCGATAAGAAATAATTTTGAGTGATGAATTCTGGAAGAAATATGTATTTATAGGTGTAGAAATTCGTTTGAAATGAATAGACATAAGGCACTTATTCAAATTTCAAATTTAAAATGAAAAGTCATTTCTGACCAGTACTTGTCGACATGGTCATGGGGGGGTTGTCGACAGGGGTCAGTTAATTTTGATGACTCATTTTGATTTTGTGAATAATTATGTGAGTTTGTGTATATATATATTTATATATATACTAACATTTATTTCGGAGATAGGATAAGCAAGATAACAGAAAAGTAATTCAATTTCATTTCATAATAGAACGATACAATGATTAAACATTAAAAACTACACGAATATTCAAATCAAAACAAACTAAAACTAATACAACAAGACATGAAAAGGTAGAACTAGTTAGAGGATGACGAAGATGAAGATAATCCAAGCTTCTTGCTGACTTTGGAGAAAAACTTGTTCATCCTGGATGACATTTTATCCAACTTCTTACTAACGTATCGTTTAAGGGTCCATTGATTCTCAACAATGATCTTTTGATTTTTGAGTAAGGTTTTGTTGGTTGGATTAGAGGGATAGTCAATACTTTCCAAGGATGTTTCGCTTTCTTCTTCTTCTATTTCCATTTCATCCCCTTCTTCTTCTTCTTCTTCCATCTCCTCATGAGCCAAACGCTCTTCCATTTCGACAACAGTTTCGTATGGTTGAAAAACATATGGAATTTTCATAAGAGAAATGTTTGAGTGATTAAAAACATTTCTTGAAACAAATTCTTCTCCTTTGAAATTTACTCCAAAATAAATAAAAATTCGAGTGAGATAGATTCCATGATACAAAGTGTTTTAACCCATTTGAAGATTTTGGGACGAAATTCATCCAAAATAACTTGCGCCCAATTAATATCATAATTTCCAAAAATAGCAAAAAGTGCTTTGCAAACTTTTGAAGTTGGATTGTTAAAACTCCCCGATCTTAGGGTCTAAATATTTTGTAAAAGAAGATTAATAATTCTATCTTTTGGTCGAAAGTTTTGATTTATGAAATCAAAGTTATCTCCTTCGAAAATGTGATGAAATGTCTCACGATCATTTTCATCGATATTAAAACAAGAAAGATCCATTCCCGTGCTTTTGCAATTGATAAAGGTACCCAAAAGATCACAATTTATAATGATTCTAGTGCCTTTGACACTACTCGAAATTTCATCATCATTTCCACTATAAAATCCATGGTTCAGATTTGCATCGAAAATTTTAACAAGATTTGGATAACAAACAAAATCATTTTATGAAGCATCAACAAAGCTAAGAACTTGATTATTTGCAAAAAGAGAATCGATTTCATAAGAAGATAAATCTTGAAATAAAGCAAATTTCCCGGGATGGACTTTTTTTTGGTGGCAAAGCCAGCGGGGTTAAAAATGGGCCCCTACCATTTTATTGATATACCAAGAAAGATTTACAAAGATGGGGGAAACGATGCAACCTAAAACAAGTAGGCAAGCAAGAAACATAGGAACAATAAAACAAAGAAGGACATGCATATCAAAAAAGAAAATAGAAAAAGACAACAACACACCGATACCAGTCAATCATGAATCAGGGAAGAGCATTCAAAAATACTTGATCAAAACCATGACTGGAGGCAGATATACCAAACCTCAATCCATCCATAATACTCCCTTTCATTTTCATGAATGATTTCTTCTTCCAGTAAAAATAATTGCATTCTTCTCTTCCCAGATCATCGAGATGAAGATTTTAAGGGTAAAAAGAATAACATAAGAAGATTCACTTTTCCATCGCTTAGCCTTGTATATGAGATCCCATTCAATTTCACTGACCATTGCAACAGACCGTCCAGTGGTGACAGAATTAATAGTGCACCATAACTTATTAACATAAGGGCAGTTAAAGAATAAGTGTAGTGTATCCTCATGTGCAGCAAGACAAAAACTGCACATAGTATCAATATTGACACCTCTCTGACTCAACTTAATTTTTATTTTCAAGCAATCACTGAAAATCTTCCAGAGAAATAGGTTATGCCTCTCAGTGTTATGATTTAGCCAGATACGTTTGTGCCAGCTGAGAGTCACTCTATTATTCTGGCAAACCAGAAGCTTGTACATGCCACCGTTCCTATACCTGTCTTGACAGAAAGTCCAAGAGATGCCATCATATTGAGATAAGGGGACATGACAGCCAAGGAGGAGATTCCATTGCTGACGAACACTCTGGTCACTCGAGTAAGGAAGGACAACACTACCATTAGAAAGAAAATCAATAGCCAGAGCATTAATACCAATACCAGATTGAGCTTGCTGATTGAAAGTGAGGAGTTGACTCAGGATAGTACCATACTTCACCCAAGGGTCATGCCAGAAAGACACACGACCATTAATACCAATTTTACATTACAAGCACCGGGATGGACTTTTCCATAGTTAGTATAGTTGATATATGCTTTTATAGCCTCCGGATCATTGAAAATTTTCTCTTTTATCTTTTTGGAAATTCTCATTGTGGAAGGGTTGCTTGAAGAAGCCATTAGAGTAGAGAGTAAAGAGCTTGATATTTTGGAATAAGAGTTTGAATATGAAAGTGAAAAGTTGTGATAAGAGATAGTGAATAAATAGATTCTCAAAGGACATGTTCACTGGTCAAAAGATGACTTTTCAGAGACCTGAATGAAGTGAAAAGATGGATGGAAATTCAACATTTGAATTCAAATTTTGAATTTTGAATTTCTATAACCTTGTCGACAACATGCTGGGTACCTTATCGACAAGTGTCTCTGAAATTTCATGATTTATTTCTCTTAATTATTCTAATATATATATATATATATATATATATATATATATTATTTTTAATGTCTATATATATCTGGAATATTACTAGAATTATAGTTTATTCCATAAAATATTACGATACTATTAAAAAATAAAAATAAAAATAATAAAAAAATAATAAAAATTTAAAATTCAAACATCACACCAATTCAAAATCAACCAATCAAGCATCTAATTCTAAGCATGCAATTTCAACCAATGTATTGTAAATGTGTACCTTTTTCTGAGTTCGTTTCTCTGAATTCGTCGGAGTCGTGAATAGCCGTGAAACACATATTTGAATTATCTATCTTCTGATCATCATCGCTTTAAGACGGGTCTGAGTCATCTAGAGTAGCAGTAAATGCACATTTCCGTTTCTTTGCGGAATCATTGCTTATAGGAAGATTTTCCCTATCCAGATGCGGACAGTCTCTTTTGATATGGCCTGGTTCATCACAGTTGAAACATTTGATATAGTTTTACACTACATTCTGATTTCCAGAGTTCTTATAGTTGTTTGTCTTGAGATTGTTCATCTTTCTGTATTTTAGGAATTTCCAAAAATACTTGGTCATAAAGGCTATCTCTTCATCATTATCGTTGTTTGACTCTGATCCATCAGCCAATGCATTGAATGCCATTGATTTAATTTCAGATGCTTTGCTTTCTCTTCTATCAATCATTTGGACTTCAAACGACATTAGATTTACAATTAATTCTTCTATCTTTAAGGTATTGATGTCATTTGCCTCTTCGATCGCAAGTGTCTTTTGATCCCATTCCGGTGTAAGAGAATTTAAGATTTTTCTGACTTGATCTTCTTTCGAAAATTCCTTTCCCGAAGATAATAGAGAACGCAAAATATTCTGAAAATCTACTATACATATTGAAATAGAGTCATTAGAATTCATTTTAAATAATTGAAACTGATTTATGAGCATGGAAATTTTGGTCTGTTTAACTTTGCTTGTTCCTTCATGAGTAACTTGCAAAGTTTTTCAGATTTCATATGCAGACTTACAAACTCACACTCTATTAAATTCATTCCTATCAAGTGAATAGAACAAAATATACATAGCTTTAGAGTTGTTTTGTGCAACGGTCTTTTGCTCAGCAGTACTCTGTGCAAAATCAGTTGTGGGTTCAAAATATTCAGTCTGTCTGATATTCCAAGTGTCTAGTCCTACAGATTTTAAACATATTTTCATCCCACATGCCCAATATGCATAGACACTGCCATTAAAAAGTGATGGTCTCACAGTAGACTGACCTTCTACAAATGAACTAGTGACTGGGATAATAGAACCAGTGTTGGTAGTATTAACAGTACAAGTGTTGGTAGCCATTTTGAAAAAAATTCATAATTTATATTATGAAACTTTGAAAACCTTGCTCTAATGCAAAATGTGAGAAATGCGGATTACGGATCTTAAGGCTAGAATTAACACTAGAAGGGGAGGTGAATAGTGTTTTAAGGAATTACTAAATCTTTTTGAGTTTATATTAATTTGAACACAAATGTATCCAATATTTAGACACAGATATGATCACAAAATCAAACACAGATGCAGAAATAAAGTAAAAGAAATAAAGGAAAGAACACACCGGATTTTATACTGGTTCGGAGTTACCCTACATCCAGTCCCGCACACAAGTACGGATTTCCATTCAAAATCAATTTTTACAATTACACCCTCGATTTCAAGGCCATGAGGTACACCACTCCAGATTCACAATCCTCTGGGTAGAGATACTTGATTTTACGGGCAACAAGTTCACCCAATTGATTTCACAGGCTACAATCACACCTTTCTTGCTTGAGTGATTTCACAGGCTATAATCGCACCTTTTTCTCACTCAATCAATTACAAAGAAGCCTATAATTCTTAATAGCACTGAGATCTTGTTGAGATAGTGAGAGAGAATCAAAATAGAAATGATCTAGTTAGATTCAATGGTGATTTTGGTAGAGTAATGATAAAAAAAAATATAAAGAAATGTGGAAGAAGAAGAGGAGTGAAACCAGAGAAAATGTGAATATAAATTCGTTTAAAACTGCCCCTATTTATAGTAGAACAACAGCCATGTTCATTCGTGAAAGGATATGACGAATAGACACTTCCTTTGAAATTCAAAATTTTGAAATAAACTGTCACCTTGTCAACAAGGGTATATTGGGGATGTCGACGGGCCTAAGCAATTTTTGGTAATTTCTTTTTCTTTGAAAATAACTTCTATCTTGTATTAAAACTATTTTAAACTTTATAAATGTACTTAACTATAGTTGAAATACATAATTAAGTATAGAGAATAATATTTTGGTATATAGAATAATGTATAATTTTATATTTAAATCTAAGTATAAATATTAAAAGTTAAATATATTATTATTAAAAGATAGTTTAAAACCAAGGATAATTTGATTTGAAGATAAAGATTATTTGAGGCTAAAAATATTTTCAAACCAGGATAAATGTTTTTGATTCTTTTAAAAGGAAGATTTTGAAATCATTTTGAAAACAAGATATAATTTGGTAAAACATTTGAATAAAAGTTAGTGGATACAAAACAATGTTCCATTAGATTTTTCGTAGGTTCCATCCTACTTACGGTTTCATCCCTTTAACGAGCTCGAAGTGGATTCCATTTCATGAATAAATCGGATTTTAAGATGCCAGTGCTTTTCTAGGAGTTTTAAAAAAATTCCTAACTAAAATATTATTTGAAATCTTGAACTCTTGATAATTTTGATACTCATGAGTCTTCAATCTTGATATCTTCAGCCTTGAATCTCTATAATGTACAGTCTTCATCCTTGATACCTGCATGGTTAAATCATGCATATACATATATATCTAAACTATAATGCTAGTATTTATATTTTATAATCTTATTCTAAGGTTGTTGTCATCAAAACCATCTTCTCAGGGACTAACAGAAATCCTAGCAAGTGGTATTAGAGCCTCATATTGTTGATTTCTTTGGGAAATTATTATGTCTTTATTATGAGTTAGTTTCGAACTGAACTTTATTTAGAAGCCGTTGAATTCTACTTAAAATGTAGATTTGTTAGATCTATGTGTCAAAGTTTTTTCTATGATGATTTTGGATTTGATTTAATATCAATTATTTCTGTAAAATCAAAGGCTAATTTGTGAAAATATTTGGTGTAGAAAGATAGAATGATCTGTATGTTATTTATGAAATAAGTTAGAATTTTGAAATCACTAAATTATAGAAGATAATCTAAATTCTTCTAAATTGAAAGAATGACTTATGTAAAGTATCCATATGTTTATTATTATATATTATTTAATTAAATTGTAAATTTTAACGTGAAAAAAAATTTGGATCTGTTATGTATAGTTATTTTCCTTAAATGTTTATTAATGGTATAGATAGATCAATATAATTTAGAACAATTTATGCAAGAAAGTATAAATTTATTTCTATGATTATATTACCTTAATTAACTTTTGATTAAGTACTTTGGATATGTGTATATATATATATATGGTATTTAGATTATTTAAAAAAAATCTTATTAATTGGAAATGAAGTATACTCTTTAAGGTGTTTGTGTTGATTTTATTATTGAGTAATATCATACCTAGAAATAAATGTTAATACGACACTAGTTTACTTTTTAGACCATGTAATAGAAAATTGCATTTATTAAATGCATCCAAATGTGGGTTTTATGGTAATAAATTAATTAACTTACTATCATAATGCATTAAATTCTTCTATTCTAATAACTGCAGCTGTTTTCGTATTTTTCCAAAATGCATGGTTACTGCCTTTAATTAACTATTCAAATGATAAACTAAAGATAAAGTGACACAATAACATTTTGTATAGCTATATTATAGTTTAGATATACATTATGGCTACATCATTCGTTCATGTTATTTAGTTCGACAATGTCATTTTGATATAGTTTTATGTAGAATTTAATTTAGCATTAATTTGTAACATTGGTTATGTGATTTATTTATGGTGTCTTGTACCATATTTATTTAGGAAATGTCATGAATATAACCATATACTTAAAGCAACATATTATAATAGCTATGATTAAATTATGTCATGCCATAGTTATAATTTTGATATTTTCAAGTGTCATATAGACCTAAAGCACTTTTAGGAGTGTTTTATAGCACTCTAAATATATTGTACATACACTTATAAATAAAATTCAAATATATCTTTTGGGTCTCTTTGTAAACTAACTGTAACTATCTTACATTCTATGTAAGCTATTTGAAATAACATGTCACCGAATTGACCTTATTTATTTTAGTTGTTCATGAAATTGTTTGATATTTGTTTGTATTTATTCATGCAGATATTAGCCGGCCCGAAGGAAGGTTAATATTCCGTTGAATTAGTTAAATACTTGTGATGATAAACATGTGACAATTATAAGATTTTAAAAGTGGATAACCATTGTCTCGCCTTTTGACTAGGCAGTATATAGGCAAAACGGACGATTCAAACTTCAAAGTTATCAAGGCAAGACGTTCGAAGAGATTGTTACGAAGCCCAAAACTCAAGTACAACCGAGATCATAAAGCAAATGCAAGTCCATCCTAAAAAGCAAAAAGTCAAAATCCAACAAGGAGTTGGATCGGTACCGATCCACGAAAACTCCGCCGAACTTTTCCCCGCTTATTATATCAACTCTACTTGATGATGGAAGCCAATTTCAGGTGTTATTTTGTCAATCCTGTGCAATTCTCTATCAATATCCATGAACACTCAAAATCAGCAACTCCATTTCTCCACTGATCCATTATTTGGACTCAGAAAGAAGCTAGTAAAGATGCAAATAAGTTTGGAATCGCAAAGCTAACTATTAGACGAGCCAAAATGAAGAGTTTTGGTTGATCAGTTAGGCCATGTTATGGATCCGTACCGATCAGTACAAATTAATGAGGTGGCATACATTTATGCAGGAGAAGTGGTCTTGGGCGTGGAGAACATGGTGGAGATCTTTAGGTGAGATTTTAGACTTCCTACCTCTATAAATAGAAAGACGTCGCTAATTTTTAAGGGTCTTTTTTAACCCTCTTGCTTTCTTTCCCAAATCACTTAAAATTACTTATAGATTTACACCAGTCTGTAATGGATTTATACTTGTTTTTAAGAACTGTACTAAAAAACATTGTATAATAAAGGGACACTTTAAGTGGATATAGGATGGAATACGCCAAACCACTATAAATCTTGTGTGTTCTATTTCTTACGCATTTTTCATTTATTTTCTTCATTTTTTAATTCTCTACTCAATCTACTGGGTGTTTGTACCAATTTTAGTTCAAACATTTTGGTGCTTTCGATGAGAGACTCTAGAATTCAATGATTTTAAACTTAGAAATATTCAAATTACCAGACGATCAACTAGAAAGGTCGTTACTAGTGGAAACTAACAAGGGGGTAGCCAAGAGGCATCCTCATGAGCTAAACCTCCATCCATCTATTTAACAAGGGATGAGATGGGGACTGTCATGAATGGATTGCAAGAGAGGATGATTGCTCGTTAAGAAGAGATGAAAGATAATTTCTTCAGGAGAATGGGATAAGTAAGAATAGCCGAAGTTGTTGCAAACTAGGACCAAAGACATAAAGCCGGAGCACAGGCACCTAGAAGTAGAGTGGAGCAAGCCAGAGTGAACCTCAAGAAAATTGCCTAGATTTGTACCGATCCACTAATACAGATCTATATCAATCCATAAGGACTCGAGGGCATGGATCGTTCTGGACTTAGAAGAAATGATGTTGGATGCTTGAACGTGGATCAGAATATGGAAGCATGGCCAAAGGAGTACGCGCTAGAATCCCCCCAGTGGATTCAAGTGGCAAGCTGAGAATACAAACATAAGAATTCCTTTGAATGACGATGATAGACTTGCTGAGATTATGAGACGAACAATGAGAGGTGTATTGCCCAATCAAAGCCTAGAAGATGTAAATAGCAGTCCATGCACTTCGAACATCTGGTACGCCAGGAATCCGCCTGCCAATGTTAGAAACATATATTGGGAAGACGGATCCAATAGTTCATTTAATGAGGAACGTCCGACACATAGAGGTGTCGGGTGCATCTGAAGAAGTAATAGGATGGTGCTTCCCATTGTATTTGATGGATTGGGTAGAATTATGGTTTGGGCAACTAGAAAATGATTCCATAAACATGTGGTCAGTGGATAGATTTATGAGACAATTTTGGGTCCATATCTTATGAACCAAGAACATAATGGCATTATCGATTGTGAACCAGAGGGCCGAAGAGTTCCTTAGAAGTTTTTTGACAAGATTTAATGCGGTGGATTCCATGGTAGATAGGCTGAAACTTCTACCAGTCATTGAATTTTATCATGAAGATTAAAGGCATCTATTTTAGGAGGATGCTAAAGTTGAGGAGCCAGAGATTAATGCTGTGAATGGCAAAAGACCGCTCTGAGTAGGATCCAGGAAAGGCAAAGGGAAATGGAAGATGGATGATGACATTGAAGGATTAAAGTGGCAAAGAAGGGAATTGAAGTTCTCTTCTTACACAGATTTAAATGAAACCCCGAAGTAGATCTATCTAGATAACAGGGAACAGATCCCATATTTGAAACTAGAAAAGAGAGCCCACAGATCGAGAAAGGATATTTGAAAAATACTACCTATTCCATGAGCTAGATGAGCATAACACAAATGACTGTAGACACCTTCTTAGATCTAATCAAGGAATAGATTAGAAACAACCAATTGCAGCAGTACGTGAGGAGTAGAGTTGCGGTGTTGGAACAAGGGCAGCCGTCATCCCCCGTGAATGGAAACGACCTTGGATCGAGGTCGAGGATAGTCATTGCATGAAAGGGATGGACGGGAGTCGAATTCGATTCCCGCATTTTTTTTGTTTCATTTCATTTATTGAATTTTTCTTTCTATATTAAGCAATAAAGACAATAATAACCTCAGGCCGCTTACACGTGTACAGGATGTTGAAAGGTCCTTAGGCACGCTTTAAGTCGGATGGCTGGGATGACTACTTAGGATGATAATAACCTTAGATCACTTAAACAAGTATGAGACTTAGTTTGTCTCTAGGCATGATCTGAGTTGGATGTCTAGTATGAACACTTTAGACTTTTGCTTCTTTACTTTGATTTAAATATTTGGATTATTAAAGTCCACATTGAGTGTGATCACTGACATAAATTGATTTAAGTCTTGTCCAGAGAGATAGGACTGGGGTGTAAGGTACAAGTCCCCTCGTTTAAGAGCAAGAGAATGGACTTTATAATTTTGATCGCTTTAACTCCCATCCGAAGAGATGGGAGCAGACTGCAAGAGGTAAGTCCCTACATCGACGAGTGAGAGGATGGGCTTACTTATCGTTGAGGTCCCATGTCAGAGAGCAAGCGGATCAGGCTCAGCAAGAGTCCATAGAGGCCATGGATTTGACTATCAACCCTAAACGGCCATGGATTTGAGTAATGACCCGGAGAGACCATGGATTCAGTTACCGGTCCCGAACGACCACAACCTCAATTAACAATCCGAAAAGATCGTGAATTTAACTATTGGCCCTGAAAGGCCATAGATTTGATTAACGATTCAGAAAGATCGTCCCCTAAATTAAACACTAAGCTATCTAGAAGTATCGTACATTAAACTAAATATAAACAATTCGGAGAGATCATGCATTAAACATACTATGAAACGATCCAGAGAGGTCAAACCTTAAAACAGATACAGATTTGGCCAAAGGACTTGAACGCCTTGCAATTAGAATATAATTGATAAATCCGAGATGAATACGTGATTTTTTGATATGCAATGTAATAACTGCAAATAAAATCAGAATAATGATGCTCTACAGACTACATTTAGGCAGAGTCTAGAGTCTTAGGCTGTAATAGATCTGAAACGGCTCGTGATTGGTAGGAGAATCCAAAGTAACATGGTGATTCATAAAAGATTAATCAATCGATAACTAGGAAATTTAACTATTGATATCTCATCGAGTTCAACATTTGTTCTTGAGAAAAGCACGCCTTCCATTCCTGTGGCATGCTTTGGGGAGCAAGTGTTATCCTAACTTTGGACCAGGCAGTATACAAACGAACCCGATGAGTCAAACTTCAAAGTTATCAAGGTAAGACACCTGGAGAGATGATCGTGAAGCCCAAAACTCAAGTGAAACTAAGATCACAAAGCAAATGAAAGTCCACCCAAAAAATCAAAAACTAAAAATCCAATAAGGAGTTGGATTGGAACTGATCCAACTCCTAATTTAAGAACGATCGACGTAAACTCCCCCAAACTTGCCCTCACTTCCTTTCAACTCTACACGATGATAAAAGCCTCTACCAAGTGTTATTTTGTCAATTCCATGCAATTCTCTATTGGTCCTTATGGGCACTCAATCAACAACTCTACTTCTCCACTGATCCATCATTTGGACTCAGAAAAGAGCTAACAAAGTGCAAACAAGTTTGGAATTTCAAAGCTAACGACTAGATGAGCCAATACAAAGAGTTCTAGATGACCAATTTAGCCATCTTAGGGATCGATACCGATCCAAGCCCTTGGATCGGTACGGTCCATACAAATTGATGAGGCGACATCCATTTTTTTAGGAGAAGTGGTTTAGGCATGGAGAAAGAGGTGGAGATCTTTGGCGAGATGTTAGGCTTCCTTCCACTATAAATAGGAAGGCGAGACTTATTTTTAAGGATTTATTTTTGCTCTCTTACTCTCCTACCGTAATCTCTTAAAATTACTCATGGATTTATACCGATCCATAATGAATTTGTACCGATTAACAAGAACTATACTTGAAAATAATAGTATAATAAAAGAAAACTTGAATTGGTCGTAGGCCGGAGTACACCAAACCACTATAAATCTTGTGTGTTTTATTTCTTGCTTGTTTTTCATTTATTTTCTCACTTATTTTTCTCGCTCAATCTATTGAGTGTTGTTGTCATTTTTAATTGAAATAATAACTAATTTTCTTAAAGGATGATTGTTATTCAACCTGAATTTGTTATTAATGTTTGATCATTACAATAGGAGTACCAGTTACAGTTAATATTACTATCCAAATACTTGATATTAATGTTGTACTAGGTATCCTGGTAAGAGACTTACCAATTATTTAAATTTGCTATGGCTAGTTTTGGATAATAACATATACGGTCTATCTTTATTTTTGTTCAATTTTCAACTAATTTTACTGAAGTATCTACTAGGTTTAATAATTTCCCATCTCACTTAGGATTAACTCTAAGGTTTAACAAGAGAACGTGTTGTCTTTTCTAGACTATATGGATCTAGCTCTTGCATTTAGGAGGATCTCAACCATCCATATATCGGTTGAATGTTCTTATAATGTTATGAAGAATATTGTGAGGTAAGATAATCCAAATTGCAAGAGTCAAATGATCATAAGGTAGAATATTTCAAAAGCATTCAAGGGTGTGATATCAGTAAGGATAATCAATCTTAAGAAAATAATTACAAACTAAAAAGCATTTTACCCAAAACGATAAGGTGAATAAGCACGCTTTATATTGCTTGATTCCATAAAGTCGAAGTAAAGGAAACATAAATGAGTACTGCACGGAAAAATATTGTTTCAAAAGTTAAAAGCAATCAAGTTATTATTTATGTGCTCGCTTTATTCACAATATAATCATTTTTAAGATTATTATCGATTATGATTTTTTAAGAATAAAGTGACCTCTTATTGAGATCATTTCATATTGTAGTAAGAAGAATAAAGATTGAAGCATGATAAGATATGAAGTACCTATTAAACGTGCATTGTAAGTAAATATATAAAGAAGAATAAAGAAGTCGCTAAGGATCTAGAAGAAAAGAAATAACATACAGATATATTTATAACTATTTATTTTATGAAATCTATGGACATGTAAAAGGAATATTACTAAATATTACACATGCCGTGTCTAAAAAGATATGCGTATTGTTTGAATTTGTTTAATACTTTTGTTATGCTGCCACTTAGACAGATTTTGGTTTTTAAATTTGATATGAACTACTTTGTGTACTATTATTCATTCAAAAATAATAAGATTCATCTATCAATAAATTAGTACATTATTGGAATTTAATATCTTGAAATTCATGAGAAAACCTCTTATAATGAAGCCATGAATTTGGATATTGTTATTAATGTAATTATTTGTTCCATTTTACTAACTAATTCTAGATTGAGGACTAAAGGTCTCAAATACTTTATTGATATTCTAAGTGAATTAAAAGCTACAAGTGATACAAACCTACACTAAGGAAAAAATTAAAAGAGGAAACATAACTATTTTTTAGGATGTTGAGTTTGGGGGAAGAAATAAAGTATAGATCTTTGTCCTTGAAGGTAATCGTTATTTTTGATTCAACTACAATGACTTCTTCAGATAATGGATAAGATTTGTTTTCTTTCATTGACAAGAAGTAAATTAGGAATTATAATAAGGCAAGGTTAAGAAAAATTCTCTTCATGTTAAGGTTAATATCTCAAGAAAACAACCTAAAGGTGCAAGGTCATTAAGAAAATCCATTTGAAAAATGAGGAAACACTATCCTGAGTGACTCTGTAGTATTTCTCATTAAAGATAAGTAATGCATTGGTGAAGATGATTCTAGACTTACATCAATCCATATAATGTACTGATTTGGACTTTAAGATTGAGGTATGAATATGTAGTGTAAAACTATATATGACAAAAAGTTCAGATCTTTTCCCCTACCTCAAGGTAACAAAAATATTGGTTATGAATATATATTCAAAACTAAAAGGGATTAAGTGGGTAATATGGAAAATTATAAGCTCATTTGTAGAAAAGATTATACTCAAAAGGAAACGATATTTTATTTTATTTAAAGAGAATTTCTCTTTGGTTTTACTAAAAGACTCTATAGAAACATTTTGGAACTTATAACTGATTATAATTTTGAGTAATATCGAAAGGATATTAAAGTAGTGTTTCTTTATGGAGACATTGATGAAACAACTTAAGAAACCAACTTATAGATTACTCTTTTATATTAGGGGTTCAAATGCACCATTATTATTCGTGGGATGGTATTTAGATTATCACAAAAAGTGCTAGGCAGATACATGCTTTGTAAGCAAACAGCGACTCACTTGATTCTTTTTTGCCAAAAGAGACAAATGTTGTCTTATATAATCATAAGAGAACACCCTTAAAGCTAAAGAAATATGAAAGAATCCTCCACATTTGCTGTGTGGAGGACTCATGCATGCTAAGGCATATAAAAAATTGGATATTGCATGTATTATTTGGCAGATATCTTATTGAGATTAAAAGCAGATCACTAGTTAGTAACTAAAATGATTATAGGATATCTTTAAGGAACAAAAATATTATATGCTCAAAGATGAAAATTGGATTAATTGGATCCCATAAAGCTTAACAATCCGAATATTTTGGATATCAAGGGTACAAAAGATCCACTTCAGATAATAATATTTTTTGGGTGGAGTGATATAAGACATATGATTATACAAGCACTTATAGTCTCCTCTACTATAGAACTAAAGTTTATTTCTATTATGAGGCATCCAATGATGGAAAATAATTGCAAAATTTTATCAAAAAGTTATGGAACATTGAAAAAGAAATTGAGAGATGGTCAAATTAATCTTGTGACAATAAACAACATATAATTTTCCAATCAACGGAGAATGAAAAATAGATTATAATTCATAGAGCATATTATGACAAACTCCATTATGGTGGATCCACTTATTTAAGGATTAGCATCAAAGGATTTCATGAGCATGTTGCTCAATTGGTGTAATTTTTATGTAAAGATTTCTTAGTTCAGAGGGAGTTTGTGTTTGGGACTATCATATGCACATTGCCCTATACTTCGATTATATATATATATATATATATATATATATATATATATATATATCAAGTTCTTTATTTGATAAGAAATAAAGCAATAAGCTTTCTATACACTCGAGCTTGTTCAAATGTTGAACATTTTGATCTCACTAAAGTAGCACTAATTGGAGATAGACATGTATAGATCGCATCTCATGTAATTCTCGTGCCATGCTTCCATGAATGATCTACGTCATTTGATTGTGCATGTATATGTAACGACCCATGTTTTACGTATCAAAGATCGTAAAATATTTTATTTTATTTATATGAGGCCGTATGACTCTAAAATTTTGGAAATCGACTCTTAGGGACATTCTTCACATCTATAACTTTTGACCCAAAAAACTTGTTTGGACTATAACGTTTGATAGGAGCCAAATTAGGGTCTGAAAACATTTCCATTGCTTTAGAATGGTTTTCCATTTTATAGAGTTGTCATAGTAGAAAAACGGACATATCATATGAAAGTTATGGCAGTTTTAAGTTTTGGCTATTGCTGGCAAATTTTAGCAGGTAATTAACTAAACCACGCTTAGGCCCACTAACCTCTTTGAAATTTGTTCTAAGGGGAGGCTGAGGAACTAATCTAGGTTATTTCCATCTTCCCAAACTAGTTTTAAACCTCTATTAATCCTAATTACATCAAAAATCACATCTTTTCCTTACTAATCTTAGCCAAATCATTAATTAGAGGGGTAAATATCATATAGAAACTAGAGATTATCATTTCAGGTGATTTGAATCCTACTCCTTTTCTGTCCACTTCAGATCTAAGGAGAAAGATTGGTATTTTAGGTATTTGATGAGTGGTTCTTGACCTCTTACCCTACTGTGCATGTTTATATAGTTAAAAATAATGTTTTGATATGATTTTGACTTAAAAACATTTTCTAATCTCAATCATACTTATATAAATAACTAAAAATGTTTTTTGAAGGTTTAGATTATTTTAAATGGTTTTGCAACCCAAAGTTATCATATGCACATGCTAGCATAAAAATTAGATTTAGATTGGGATGGCTTGTTTATCACATTCGTGTGCATTGCTTGTATGAACTGATGTACATGCATCTTATTATATGGTTATATGTTCTACTTTGATGTTCTTTGCTAGTATTTTGAATGCTTAGGAAGATAGATTGGTGAATTTTTCAAATCGGATGAAAAATCGATTGGAATTAGTTCAAATGGATTGGCCAACTTTATGGATGGATAAGGCATAACTAGTGAAGGTGGTCCATAGCAAGATGCATGAGATTGGCTAGGTATTGGATAATATGATGAGTTGTTTCTAGTACTTGAAGTAGAATGCCTTGGAGTGAGGACAGAGTTGTTTAATGGATGGATCGGGGTCTAAAGCATCTAGGAATGGGGTAGTGGAAGCAAGGAAGGAGACTTAGCAAAAATTGGCTAAGTGCATGTGTTGGTGATGAGTTGATCAACTTGGTATCGAACTATTTATTTGAGTCCAATGGATGTGAAACTTCCTAAAGGGGAAGCAGAGGCCATGTAGATCATGCTAAAAGGTGTTTGCTCATTCACTTAGGGTTCGATGGTGACATAGTAGCATAATGGTAGCTTCGAGATTTTGATGACAACTCGATGAAAGAGGAGTTAGGTTTTGATGATGGCGGCTCATTGTTGAATGAAGTTGGAAGAATGGTTATCCATAAAAAGGGGTTCTAAGAAAGGTGACCTATGGTTAAAATAGTTGAATGGTTTGCCGTGGAGTGAAAGAATGTAGAATAGTTCCTCAAAGAAAATGAAAATTGGATGGAGCAAAGAAAAGGCTTGGATACACATGTTAATGGATCATTGGTACTTCGAGTGTTTTTCGATGTTCTCAATGAAGAGGTATTGTGAGGATCTTCATGGGTATGTTGAAAGGCTACTCTGGACCAGCTGAATAGATCTATGTACCTTGGACCAGTTGAATGGGTATAGTATCAGCTTGGTTTGTAGTGTATTGGAGATAGATATTGGAGATGTTCTGTAGTTTATTACTCCAGGGAGTCATTAGTGATAGATATTGGAGATAGGGATACCTGGACACCTGTCAACACACTTGGCTTACAATGTATTATTAGTATGTATGTGAAGTAGCATATTACGTTCATTATGTACTAACTCTTTGGTTGGAGGGAAAGGTCAGGTATGATTTGTATACCTTTTCTCCTTACTATATCAACTTGTATAGTATGTTGAAATTACCTTGGTTCCTCAATATATCGACTTGTATAGTATGTTGAAATTCATATATCGTTCACACCAGATTGTTGTCTGACTTGAGATTTTATGCCTTACTTTTAATTATTTCAGGTGCTCTTAATGAGTAGACTGGATAGTAAGTCTAGGTGCGATGTAGTGTCCATGCAGAGTGCAAGCTGGATAGAGCTATCTCGTATTATATATGGATTTATATGCTTATTCCACTGTTCAACACTGTAGAGCATTGCAGTGCTTACTTATTATTATCTTACGGTTGTTTGAATTTATTTTCGTTTTATAAACTCTAGTGCTATTGTATAACTATATGAATCTGTGCTTTGATATTTGGATCACACAATCACTACTGTCTCTCACTTTTTATCTATGATGTATAATATATTTAATTTCATGCACTGTGAGATATACGACAAAATTTGTGATGTTTAATTCATTTTAAAACCTTAATGATCATTCTACATTGATCGAATACGTCAGCAATGCACTATTTTATGTATATTGGGTGTCGAAATTATAGGGCAGACGTCCCATTTCGTATCAAAGCTTAGGTTATGTGATTAACCCAAGTTAATATCATAATCCAGTAAGGATAAGGTAGGATTATCGCCTTAGACTAAATCTTGATTGTGTATATACAAGAGAATTCGTACTTGTTATATAATTGTGTTTTCAAAACTATATAATAGTAAATATGGTAAATAATATGCATACATGCATGAGTACCATTGACATAGTTTTATTTTTGAGAGACTGATCATTCTCATTGCAGATCAAGAATGAGATGGCAAATAAGAAACATTATGAGGAATCCATCTCTGGAGTTGAGGAAGGAGCATGACCGGGGGCTGCTAATCCTGACTTGCAAGCTTTGTTTAATGCAATAATGGTGAATACGCTTCAGAATGCCTAAGTCGCCGCTCCAATTGTTGCTGTTAGTGGTGGTGCTCAAGTGCTGGCATCGAGAGCTGAATTTTCCAAGCTATGCAAAGATTATTCCACCTTGGAAGGAAAAACCATTCCTTGGAATGGAGTCGGCTATCGAAGTGCAGGATTGGTTGGACACCTACGAGTGTATCTTTGGTGATATAGAAATAGATAATGCCATGAGGTGGAAGCTGGCCTCTAGATATCTTCATGGATGGGCCATAAACTGGTGGAATTCCATTACCATTGCTACACCTAAGAATCGGTTTAGTTGAGACCAGTTCAAGGCCAGGTTTGAGGAGAAGTTCATTCTGGCTACTCAAAAGTAAGTACTATTTAGGAAACCTGCTGATTTAAAGCAAGGAGATATGTTTGTCTTCGAATATACTGCTAAGTTTGATGCTTTGTCGAAGTATGGGATGTCTTTCATCATCGCTCCATTGGGAAATAACAAGAAGTTCACTATGGGTTTGGACGATTAATTGGGGAAGAAGTTAGTTAGTCATATCAATGAGCCATTCGAGAGATTTATCGAGAAAGCTCTTTGCCAGGAGAGTTTATACCCTAAGTCCAAACCAATTGTGGTTACAAAGGAAGATCTAAAACCTTAACAAAATGGTACAGGCATGAAGAAATAGAATGGAAAGTGGAAACAATCTCAGCGAATGAACATTCAGAAGAAGGCTAAATAGGATCCTTTTTGTTTTGGTTATGGAGATAAGGGTCATCTAATCATAGATTGCAAGACTGATGGGAAGAAGATGTATTATAACTGTGGAAGACTTGGACATATACTAAAGAATTTTCTAGAACCACCTCAGTAGAAACAGGTTGTGAAGGCATATGCTTTGGACATCATTTCGAATTCTTCGAGTGCTCCCTCGATGAAAGAAAAGGGAAAGAGAAATTTTATTCAAGGTATGATTTCAATTACGATGTTTCCATATGTGTTTTATTTGATACCGAGGCTTGACATTCCTTCACATCTAGTGACTTGGTTGATGGGCTGGGAATGAGATCCGAAATAGTTGACCGACCTTTGATTGTGACAAACACTATTGGAGGCTCCATTAGCCTATATATGGTTTGTCGTGGTTTGACCTTATCGAGTCATGGATGCTCTTTTGTTTACGATTGCTTATTTTGAATTTCGTTGGGTTTTGGATTACCTTGTAAATGGACTGGCTAAGAAAGTATGTGGTAATAGTGGATTGCAAGAAGCTATTGGTGATGACTAGGGCTGTGGAGGGATGGATGATAGTGATTGGCTGCTTGATAAAGGATAGGGCTATGGTTTTCTTTCTATATTCGCTTAAGGTGCCATAAGATGGATCTCATTAGTTCCTATCGTTAGAGAGTATCCGGATGTGTTTGAGGAAGTAACCGGATTATCGCTGCATGGAGAGATTGAGTTTCAGATTGAACTGGCAAAGGATGTTAGGCTGATGTTATGCGTTTAAGGCGTATGGTACCAAGATAGCGAAAGGAGTTGGAGGTGAAAGTGAATGACATGTTGAAGAAGTAATTCATTCATAGAAGTCTATCTAAGTGAGGAGCACCTTTAGTATTCTTCGCTAAGGTAGATGACTCTCTGAGGTTATGTATGTAGATTACCGTAAGCTGAATAAGATGATGAGGGAAAAAAGTGTCCACTCCCACGTATCGATGACTTGTTCGATCAGCTCCATGGTGAAAAGGTGTTCTCTCAGTTGGATCTGGCAGTGCGATTTCACTAGTTGAGAGTAGCGAGGAAGGATGTGTTGATCATCGCATGTCATATGTCATATGGTTTCTACGAGTTGTTGGTTATGCCATTAGGGATAACAAATGCTTTGGCATACTTTTTTGATCTCATGAACCGTTTCCTTAAGGATCACCAAACCAATTTGTGCTTATATTTATGGATGATATTTTGATCTATTCTAGGATAAAGGCGGTGCATATGAAACATTTGAGGATTATGCTTGAGGTGTTGAAGAAACACAAGTTGAAAGCGAAATTCTCAAAGTGCCACTTCTGGAGGAAGATATGAGGTTCTTGGGTCAAGTTGTCTTGGAGTAGGGCAATGTAGTAGATCCTTCCAAGGTGGAAACTGATTGACGTAGAACTAACCTAAGAATGCAGCGGATGTGGAAAGTTTCCTAGGTTTAGCGGGACACTATAAACATTTCATTAAGGACTTCTTGAAGTTAGTAGCACCGTTGAGAAATTTGACGAAGAAGAATCAGACTTTTGTTTGGGACATAAAGTGCAAGCACGCATTTGTATATCCAAAAGAGTGGTTGACGAGTGTACCGGTGTTGATCATTCCGAGCGAGAATGAGGAGCTGATAGTTATATATATGCTTGTGGTGCTAGATTAGGTGCGATACTAATGCAAAAGGGAAAGGTGTCACCTTCGCTAGTCGATGTCTGAAACTACATGAGAGGAAGTATCCAACTCATGATTTAGAGTTCAAGACTATAGTTTTTGCTTTGAAAATTTGAAGGCACTACCTATTAAGGGAAAGGTTCGAGCATTTCATGGATCATAAATCATTAAAGTACCTTTCCTTCTAGAAGGATCTCAACCTTTTCCAACAGCGTTGGTTGGAATTCTTGGCCTCTTACGATTTCAGCATTTCTTATATATGGATAAAGGGAATTCGATCGCCGGTGCATTAAGCGAAAGACATGCCAGCTGAGGAGCAATGATTATGGAGTGGAAACAATTGGAGCACATTGCTGGCTATGATTTTAGACACCATTGAATGTTAAAGCTAGGGACGTTGGCGACCTTGACTATCGAGACTACTTTGATTGAGTGGATTGGTACTAGTCAAAGGCAAGATTCTAGACTAGCAGAGATCGTTAGGAAAATAGGAGGAGTAGAGTCTGAAGATTGAAGCAATATAGACTCGATCGATAAGGTTGGCTCTGTAAGGATGGGAGATTGTTTGTTCTCGATGTCAATGGATTACAAGATGATATGCTATGAGAGTACCACAATTCTAGGTTAATAATACATCCTAGCGATAATAATTTACCTCATGATATGAAACCGACCTATTATAAGGAGGGGACAAAGAAGGATGTCGGGTCATCCATCTCGAAATGTATGAACTACAGTTGGTGAAGTCAGAGAAAAAGAAGCCACGTGGATTATTACAACTGCTTGAAGTACAAAAATAGAAGTGGGAGCAAGTACTGATGGACTACCAAGAACTCGTGTAGGATATGACAACATTTGGGTCATAGTTGATCGATTGACTAAGAGTGCAAGATTTATACCCATCAAGTCAAGTAGAACAGCAGCCAAACTGGCCAAGTTGTATGTAAAATGGGTCATATGATTTCAAGGTGTGCCGAAGTGAATTGTGAGCAACTTGGACCTTTTGTTCACTAATGGGTTCTGGAAGACCTTACAAGAGGTGTTGGGCATCGAGCTACATCATAGCATAGCTTATCACACATAAGTGGATAGGCAAACCGAAAAACAGAATCGTATTTTAGAGGATATCTAGCGGGCTTGCATTCTCGAATTCGAAGGCTCGTGGGATGATCATTTACATTTAGTAGAGTTTGCATACAATAATAGCTATTAGTCTAGTATAGGTATGTCACCATATAAGGCATTGTATGGCTGACTGTATAATGCTCCTACGTATTGGTGGGTAACGGGCAAGAAGCTGATACTTGGGCATCAGAGAAACCTCGGAGAAGATAGAGATAATTCAACAGTAAAGAAAGCTACCCAGGATAAGCAGAAAAGCTATCCCGATAGAAGATTTAGATATTTGGAGTCTTTTATTGGCGATATAGTGTTTGGGAAGATTTCTCCTTTGAAGAATGTTATTCAATTCGGTGATAAGGGAAAGTTGGCACCAAGATTCGTATGTCCTTTTCTGATAAAAAGGAGGATTGGGAACCTAGCATATGGGGTCAACTTACTTCCAAAGATGCCGATGTGCACAATGTCATTCATGTTTCTCACTTGTGGAAGTTTGTGCGTGACTCGGGCATAACAATTACACCAGATCAACTAGTGATATCTAGATTTAACTAGAAGCTTCGAGACTTCATAGGTTAGTTCGCATTATCAGATGCAAATGAAACATCTTAGGAGGATGACGACGGAGTTACTTAAGGTTTAATGTGCGCGAAAGTGAAGCGGAATGCACATGGGAAATCGAGGAGAGCATGAGGGTCTGGAGCTCTATGTTTGGTAAGGCTTGATATCATACAGGGAAGTATAGTATCTCGCACGCTAGGAGAGGTTAGATTGTGTTAGTGTTTGCATGACTGCTTGTTTGATGTGTTTGATGTTTGCATGTGATTGATAGGCATGCAAGATAACTATGGTTGAGTATTCCTTGATTTGTTTGGGGATTTCGGGGGCAGAATTCCTAAAACGAGGGAGAGTATAATGATTTGTTTTACTTATTGGAGGACCATAAAATATTTTATTATATTTATACGAGGTCGTATGGCTCTAAAATTTTAGAAAGTGACTCTTAGGGACATTTTCCAAATCTATGATTTTTATTGAATTCCGTGTGACCATTTTGACCTTGAATATCTTTTTTGGACTATAAATTTTGATAGAAGCCAAATTAGGATCTTAAGCAATTTCCATTGCTTGAGGTTGATGATCTCCAATTCCATATAGTGGTCATCACAGAAAAATGGACTCATCGTTTGAAAGTTATAGTTGTTTTAAGTTTTGGCTACTGCTGGTCAGTTTTAGTGGGCAATTAACTACATCCATTCTTAGGACTGCTAACACACTTCGAAGTTTTGCTAAGGGGAGGAAGTAGGAACTGATCTTGGTCATTCCATCTTTCCCAAAATAGTTTTAAACCTTCAATAACTTTAATTCCATCAGAAATCACATCTTTTCCTTACTAACCTTATCCAAATCATTGATTAGAGTGGTGATTAGCTTATAGAAGCTAGAGATTATCATTTTTGGTGATTTGAATCCTTCTCCTTTGCTGTCCATTTCAGACCTAAGGAAAAAGATTGATATTTGGGTATTTAGTGAGTGGTTCTTGACCTCTCAGTCTACTATGCATGTTTATATAATTAAAAATGATGCTTTGATCATATTTGACTTCAAATGTTTACTAATCTCAGTCATACTTTTATAAATGTTAAAAAAAATTGAAGGTTTAAATGACTTTTAAATGGTTTTGAAACCTCTAGTAATCATATACATATGCTAGTGTAAATGTTAGCCATAGACTAGGATTGGCATGTTTATCAGATTCATGTGCATTGCTTTTATGAATGAATGTATTTACTAGTTATTCTATGGTTGTATGTTATGCTTTGATGTTATTTGCTAGTGCTTTGAATGCTTAGGAAGATAAGTTAGTGAATTTGGCAAATTAGAGGCAAAGTTTATCGGAATTGAATGAAACTTGGAGGAGAGGCTTTGGAGCCTAAGAGGAGCTTGCAGTAAAGTTTGCACGTCAAAATTCATTAAGTACTCAACTCGGCACCAAGTTTAAAGGACAACACTGATTTGTTTTGGAGGCTCAAAAGTCAACTAATGGATGGTAAGTGCATAGCTAGTGAAAGTTGTCCATAGCAAGATGCAGGAAATTGGCTTAGTATTGGATGATACGATGAATTGCTTCTATAACTTGAAGTAAAGTGTTTTGGTTTGGGGACCGAGTTGTTCTGATGATGGGTCGGGGTCTACAGCATTTGGAATGGAGTACTAGAAGCAAGGAAGGAGACTTAGCCAAAATTGGGTAAGTATATGGGCCGGTGCAGAGTTGATTGACTCGGTACAAAGTTTTTTATTTGGGTCCAATGGTTGTGAAATTTCCAAGAGGGGAAGCAAAGGCCTTGTAGATCATGCTAAAGGTGTTCGTTCATTCACATCGGGACTTTGATGATAACTCGATGAAGAAAGGAGTTGAGTTCCAATGAAGGCGGCTCGATGTTGAGCAGAGTCGTGAGAATGGTTATCCACAAAAGGCAAGTTCTAAGAAAGGTGACCCATTAATAAACAGCTGAATGGTTCAATCGTGGAATGGACAAATTTATAGTAGTTTCAAGAGAATAATGGAAATTGGACGGAGCAAAGAAAGACTCGGATATAGGTTCTAAGGGATCGTGATGCTCGAAGTGTTTGCTAATGTTAACCCGCCTTTTGGCAAAGCCGTGGATAGGAGGATTTAACTTAATTGACAATTCGTTTGCCAAGGCTAGAATACGATGGGTTTAAGTCAAGTGGATGGATATACGATCATTCGCGGATGATAGATATGATTACGAAGCAGGCGTTCGGCATAATATGGTTCGGTATGGTGGATTTTGGCCATACGGCTCGCCCATTCAGTCATACATGGCTCGATCTTGGAGAAATGGTCAAGCATGGTTCGGTTACTGGTGATTCGGCCACACGTCTCGACCGTTCGAACAAGATGGTTCGGTCATACTGGAGTGGTTCTTTGGAAGTTGGTTCGGCCAAAATGGTTAAGGCAAAGTGGTTCAGTCAAGAAGGTTTCATACCTAGTAGGTCGGTATGGATTTTGTTCGGCCCTAGTCGTTCGGCATAGGTGGATCGGCACATGGAGATTGATTCAGCATGTATTTGAAAATGGGATCGGCCTTAGGGTCATGTGGCTCGGCCCTTTGTGGTTAAGCTTCGGAGGGATTATGTTAGGTGGATCGGCCTCTATTGGTTCGACCATATGGTGTTCGTCAGCATAGTTGGAAGTTAGGCATGGAAGAGTGGGTCGACATAAGTATAAGAGCAAGTTACTTCGAGTGAAGCAAAGGAGTTGCTATGAGTCGTGAAGCAAATTGCTTCGAGTCACAAGCGAGTTTGCTCCGGGTCATCTTCGAGTCATTCCCGAGGCAATATTGGATCAGTGTGTCTTAGCTCACGATCGGCATATGTGGGTCAGTGGATGTGGATCGGCTTGCCTTGGTCGGTCATAGTGTAGAGTATGGTTCAGCTACGGCCTTGATGGGCCCGTTTTACCCAAGAAGCCCAACAACTCAGGTTCTTCCTATAAATAGATCATGTTGAACATCAGAGAAGTAGATCTTCATTTTGTTTCCCTTCGTCTTCTACATTAAGGTTGCTCTGCCTTTGTTGTTCTAAAATCTCTGGATTGTAAATGTAATTAATTCTAACATCAATGAACAGGAAATTTCTAGAGTGGACGTAGGCCAGAGTTGGTCGAACCACTACAAACCTTGTGTCTTTACTGCTTTCTCTTTAATTTTTACTATTCTTCATATATATACTCTACATACATCATATCTATGTATCGTGACTGTGATTTGGTACTTTCATCTGGATTTGGGTGTTAATGACCAATTTTGGCACTAACATTTTTGTGGTTTCACCGAGAAGGCTAGCACTCATGAATTGGAAAGCTTGAATTTTGGATTTAAAGGCTAAGAAACTTGGATTCAAAAGACTATGGAAAAGCAATCAACCAGGAGAAAGAGGACGGAAAGGAGTTAGCAAAAGGGAAGTCAGGAGGCTTCCTTTGGAGCTAATCAAGCATCCATGTTCATCACTTGGGACGATATGCAGATTATGATGGATTCTATGCAGGATCGGTTGATGAAAAGGCAAGAGGGAATGATGCAAACATTTTCAGACAATTTGAACAAGCAGGAACAGCAGGAGCTACAGGAGCTCAGATCCATGGAGCTAGATCAGAAGGACTCAACAGGCAAGAAAATGGAGTGGTTCAACAGGGGCAGCCGCCAATCATTAAGCAACTATCAATCTGGGTGGACCTGGACTTGGGGGCATGCCGCCAGGTAATGCTAGACCGACCCACGAAAAGATACCAGATGTTGCTACACAGCATGGCGCCAATAGGAATGTAGGAGTGCGTGACGAGGAGTATGTACTAGAATTCCCTCATGGACTCGGAGGACGCTTAGGAAATGTATATGGGGTTAACCCTTGGCAGGTAACCTTGGATTATCTGACGTCATCAGGCGAACTATTTACGGAGGTCTGACAAACAGGGATTTAGAGGGAGTAAACAGAAGTCCGTTTACCCGTAACATTAGGATGGCTAGGAATCCACCCGATTTCAAGCTACCTGCTCTGGAATTATACAATGGTAAGATGGATCCAACTGACCACTTGATGAGGTACACAAGGCATATGGAAGTGTTAGGGGCATCAGATGAAGTTATGGCTCGATATCTCCTCTTGTATTTGACCGATATAGCTGCTATGTGGTTCAGACAGTTGGAGGATGGATCTATGGGAACATGGACAGAACTTGTGGATAAGTTCTTGAGACTGTTTCGAGTTCACATTAAAAGGCCGAAGAATGTGATGAGACTGATGTCAGTTAAGCAGAGGGCAGATGAATCGCTCAGGACTTTCTTAACTCGGTTTAATGCAGCAGTTGCCTTGGTGGATCAGCTAGATCCATCAATGGTTCTGATGGCGGCGGTGTCGGGAATCAGGGATAATACAGATTTCAAAGTATCTTTGATACGGGACCCACCAATGGATCTCGAGGAATTCTTTAACGAATTTGAGAGGTTTCTACGACAAGAATATGCATGTTTGGATATGAGGTCAAAGGAAGTAAACATGGTAAAGGATGGGGAACCGTCCGACGAGGGCTCACATAAAGGTAAGGATAAAGGGAAGTGGAAATGCTGGGGAGAACCAAAATTCTCCACTTACACAAGATTGAATGCAATACTGGAGCGAATATCCTTGGATACTCAGGATCGCCTTCCTTATCGAAGTCCAGCAAGGAGGGAATCCTCAGAACGCGAAAGGGCATCAGGAAGGCATGTCTCTTTTATGACCTGGACGGGCATGATGCTAACAGCTATAGGCATCTAAAGGATATAGTAGAGAAACATACAAGGAATGGTCAATCGCGGCAAGATGTCGGAACCCAAAACGCAACGGTGGAACGGGAGCAGCTATGGCCAACCTTGAATGACGAAGGCGCGAGGCCCAGGAATGGTGGTAGGTTGGTCATAAACTAATCGTGATGGTTTGGAATAAGTAATAAACTCCGGGTAAACGACTAAATCACCTACTCATGTATGGGGCCAGAGATAACCCTTAGGCATCCTCTGAGATGATGGTTTACCGAGATGCTTCGGTTTGTGAAATCTGTTTTTTCCTTTTGGCATTGGACATTTTCTTTTTTCATCTTTTGTTTTGGTGTAACGACCCGGAATTTTGGGTCGCCAAAATTTAACATTTAATTCATTTTAAATGTTGGATATGGATTCTAATTTGAATCTTGATAATAGAAGACTATGGTTGAGTTAATAAGATGAGTTATAGTTTCAAAATATGGTGATTCCATTTGAATTGGAGTAATAATAATAATTATTAGAACTGAGAATAAATTGGAAATTTAATGGTAATTGTTATAAAATTGATGTTTAAATGCATTTTTAAGTTCAATAGGTTATAAATGATATTGTTAGATTTTTGGAAGAATTTAAAAGTTAATAGATTATTATTTGGAATTTTATATGAATTTAAAATGAATTTAATATTATTAAAAATGCAATTAATCAGATTTTGGTCCGGAATGAGCCAAAACGATTTTTAATATGTTTATAAATGTTATATGAATTATTGTTAAGTTAATAAAATTTTAAACGTGGAAATTTTGAGTGATTTCGATAATTTCGAAATTTGCTTAATTAAATAGACGAGTTAAAATAGCCTTCCGGGGCACAGTCTCGGAATTCGACGAAACCAGTTTCATTGGATCCGTAATAGTTAGTTATTATCGGATTTCAATTTTCGTAGCAATCGGAGTTGTCGTTTGACCCTGGCAGCTCGAAACGCATCGAAATCGATTTTACCGATTTAATTTTAAATTGGACGTTTAATTCCGTAACTCGCTTGTACGAGCGAATTAGCTTACGAAACCTGTTCCATTGTGTCCGGAACGTTGAAAAACCCCAGGATAGCCTGTCGAAACGTGAGATTTGGTGTTCGTTTGTATACGTGATTAAATTGAGATTTTATTAATAAAATATTATTTATCTTATATAACTGGAAAAAAAAATGCAAACCCTAGCTCAAATTTTCGAGCCGCCGGCCTAGTAAATTTCAATGGCCGGTAACAATCTTCTTTCTTCTTCCTAGATCTCCAAATCCAAGCGATATTTTCGAAAATTTTCTAAATGAACATCGAAGAACTCGTCACGAACTTCTGATCCAACGGTGGATCTTTGCCGTTGTCGCCATATGGAGCCGGGAAGGAGTCGTGAAGGGCTGCCGTTATTATCGCGTCGCGCACCAAGGGAGTCCACCGAGCGGGCTCGCGTGTATGGTGGAGGTGGAGGCCATGTCGAGCTTTGCAATGGAGGTCTTGGATCGTTGTATCGGCGAGTGATGGGAGCACGAGTTGAAAACCTAGTTCGGCATGATGGGTTTCTTCGTGTACAGGTATCGCGTGCATCAGGTTGAAGAGGAAGACAAGAAGCGGGCCGCGTTTCTGCTGGTTTGTGTTAAAAAAAAAAAAAAGATATTGATTTATAAATCTTGTTCAAACTTTGTAAATTCATATCGAACTCATACATACTCAGATTTGGACGAAACTGGAACCGTTGGAATCGTAGAGAGACGCACTACGCGATGGTGTAGATCCGAATCCATTCCGGGCAAGTGAGAATTTGGGTTAAATCGGACACTGTCCGGTTTAATTTGAATTTCGAACGCTCGCTGAAACTCAAGGTGAGTTATTCTCACTCGCATCTGGATACTAGTAAAGTAGATAGCTAGTATTGATTGTTTGTTTGGATGTTTAGCTGAATATGTTAGTTATTATCAAATTGAATTGATATATATACTGTTGTGCTAATATTTGTGGATGCAGGGAAAACAGGTTGGAGGGATCCAACGGGATTCCTCACAATGTAGAAATATTTTTATATTGATGATTATGCCTGTTTATATATTGTGATTGATAAGTTGGAATTTAATTGCATTGTGATATTGTGGTTTAAACTATAAACCCAGAATATTAGTTATAAAGAAAATTGCAGTTTTAATTATAAGAAATTAAATTGGGTTTCAAAGAAATTGAGAAATGGTTAAATAAGAAATTAAGAGAATATAAATATTCGAAACCTGATTTGAATGGAAAACTGAAATAAATTTGTATAGAAATATTACTGGATAAATTATAAATCCAAAATTAATTATATTTGATAAATTGAATTTAGAGAAATAAAGGTATTGTTAAATAATTGATTTAAAAGGGATTAAAATCTGAAATCTATTTTAAAATGTAAATTGGAAGTTTTAAAATTTGGAATGATAATTAATTTAAATGTTATTAGTTGAAGTTTTGGGAAATAAATTTATGTTATAAAACCCTAAAACTAAATTTAATAAATGGACAGAAATCGTGAGAAGGATTTCTGTGATGATTTAGTAGAAATGAGATTTCCTAAGGAAAATCCAAGTTCGAGTTTTAAATTGATTTTATAAAAAGAAGTTTTAAAATCTTAAACTGGTCTTAAAGAATGTTTTAAAAATTATTATTTTAAAGTGATTTTTTATAAATTAGCAATAGTAAAGTTTTATAAATATTTTAATAATTATGTTTACAAATGGATTTGTTTTAAAAGCTAGTTTTGACCTAAGTATATTGAAATAAGAGTTAATCTTTTTACCACTTTATTTTAATATATAGTATAACTTAACCTTAATTTAAATTAAGCCATATCTTTTAAACAGTTTTGCTTTAAATATTTTGGAATTATATTTTGATTAAATAATTAGTAGTAAATTTATCTATTTAAAGTATACTTTAAATTTAAATGTTTTTAACTGTTTTAAATCTAAACTGTTTTGAACTTGGATATTTCCAATGGAAATATATGGTAAATGATTTACCTTGTAAAGGAGGAATTTTGAGAAATGTTTTCAAATGAGATTTGGAAATTTGGTAATATATCTTTTAAAGATATTTGAGGTAAATAAATAATTTGGGAATTATTTATTGTGTGATGGATGCTATGGATGTTTATGAATATAAATTGATAGTTAAATCACCGGCTATCAATATTGGACAAATTGCGTTGATCGTTTCGAAGAGACCGGGATCGAGATTTATTTCTCGAAAACCACTTCGATCCGGTTTGTACGTTTTCGTGCGATAAACGTTTTTCGGAGTCGAAGATGGAGCAGTGAAGTGCAAGGGCTAGTCGCTACTAATCCTGAGGATATTTCCAAAATGGATGTAGTAGGAATAGTGCCTTCGGTTCCGTTCGAACCCGGGACGGACTTGTATGGACGAATGCTTTTGTGACATCGTCAGCGGACGATGGGCATTCTAAGTGAAACGTTCTAAAGGTATCGTTTAGCCTCAAGCCTCATCAACCGGGAATGACTGAAAATCAGGGGATATGCAGCAAGGCTTCGTGGGTAGCCCCCACTGGAGAGTAAGGTCATCCCTGTCTAGAGGTTCCTTTTTATTTCGGCTTAGTGGTGCGGTTGCTGATCCCAACCGCGGGGTGATCTTATTCGGAATTGCCCATAGGTGATTCCGGTCTTGTGTTGCAGGGGACGAAGGGAGTAGTCCTCGGTACTGTGATCTAGACCACGTACTGTGATAGGTGGTACCCCAGTGCCTAGTCATTGTTGGAAATTCTTTTTCCTACGTGCCTTTTACGAGTTTTGTTTGTATTACCCACTTCGGTGGCTAGTAGCTGGAATTTAATGAATGTAACAATTTCGGCTATTTTATAAGTATTTGTAAATAGACCCTATTATAATATCAGAGGATTTCTATGGAAAGTGTTTTAGCTATCGTAAGGTAAAAACCCGACATGTTTATTTGTGGCGTGGTCTTACGAGATGCTTTTGTTTTCAAAAGGATTTTTGAAACTTTAATAATCAATTGTGTGCATTATTATCAGCTGGTATTCCAGACTGACTCGGGTGTTATTTCATTATAATGCTCGGGTCAGACCGAGTATTATATGTTCAGGATAGGTTGCTATGGAGCAGGAGAGGAGCTGGAGTTCGAGACGTATTATATGTACCTATATATTTATCCGCTGCTATGATTGTATGGTATGTCTGATTTGTGATTGTTGATATATGAGACACTCTGATGATATGATGTGTAAAACAGGAATAGATTTCTTTTTGTGTAAAGTTCTATATTTACTATTATATTTTATTCCGCTGCGACTGTGAGATTCTGATATTGTTTTGTTTCTTCTTCTTCTATCTCATCTTCTTTTAACCTCAATGGTTCGTATTTCTGTTCCACTTGAGTCAATTAGGGTAGAATAATGTTGATTCAAGGGGTACGGATTTGCGGGACGTCACAGTTGGTATCAGAGCTTAGGTTGGCGACAACCTAGGCTTTGGTGGGGTAATTACTCATTTAATAGAGTCGATAGTACTCTATAATGAGTTGAGCGTATTAATAGATATGAGAGCGTACTTGTTAGTGTTTATAAAATTGTTTTTATACTGTGTTGACTTATCGGTTGAGTGTTTATGAATTCTGGTCGGTGCGGGAAGTACAACCGTATCGATAGGGGTTTCTAAACTCTTAAACAAGATAAACCGACATAGTATTGTTTTAAAGTGGATAAATGAAATAATTTTATCCAAAATTATATTTTGATATAAAGAGAATAATTTTTGGAAATTATATATATTTGACTGTTTGGTTGCCAAATATTGAAAATCAAATAAGAATCTTGAATTTGACCAAATTTGAAATGATAAGTGAATAAGATTATAAAATATTAAAATAGTTTATAACCAGATAGAATTAATTAAATATAGTGCAAATAAGAATCCAACGTTTAATCTTAAACTTGAATTGGTTGCAACCAAATAAATTCTGAGGGTATAAATTATACAAAATAAAATAACTAGATTTGAATTTAAACCAGAATTTTAACCCGGAAGTTTTGGAAAGGATTTTTAAAAAGTATTGAAAATAAAAGTTTGGAAATTTAAAATCCTGGGAAGTTTGAAATGTTTTCCAATGTATTGAAGGCAATAATGGAATGTTGTTTGGGAAATATTTTTGAATGGCAACTGTTTGAAAAGAATTTGGGAAAAATAAGAAGCATTGAACTCACTGCAGTCGCTGGAAAATAATCCTGATGATGCTGGCCACATCATTAGAATTCATTTTCGAGTTTCTAAAGTGATGGATTGCTTCCCTAGTAATTGGTTATGGTATTGTTTGGATTTGTTGGGGATAACAGTTGTTTTGGATATTTCAAAAATGGAAATTTGTTTGGGATATGAACAAATTGTTTTGGGTACAAACAAATTGGTTTGGAAAACATGGAAATTTGATTTGATATACCAAATGGGTATATATATTTGATATATTTCAAAATGGTTTTGAGATAAAACCGGGTAAATTGAATTCTGGGAAAGTTCTAATTAAATAATGAGTAAAGTTGAAATGAATCAACTATTGAATTTGTTAAGTGGAGCTAATGCTAATAAGAAGGAAATGAGAAATTTTAATCATGGAATTAAAATTTAATTTGAGTAATTGAAAGTGAATAAAATGTATTGAAGTAAATGAAGGGTATTGAAGTGAATGGAAATTTAAATTTAACTTGGACAAGTTAAATATATTGGACCCAGAATTAAATGGATTTGGGTTTAAATCAAAAGTAAGTTGATTTGAAAATTTGGGTTGTTGTGTAATAGATTATACCCATAAGCTATTAAGTATTATACTTATAGTTTGAGGTTGTGAATTTGAAGTTTGCAAAGAAATAAATTAAGGGAATTTGTATCCTGAAGAATTCAGATGTATATATATACATATGGAATTTAGAATTGTGATTATAAAATGATGGTGGAGTAAAATGAGCAATATAAGCTTTTAAAATAAATAAGTTGGTGAACTTATAAAAATTGAAAGTGAGATTATAATCACAAATGGAAGTAGTTGAATGGTATGGTGAATTCAAACTTAATCTCAAATGAAATTGTGAATTGAGATAAGGTAAGGTGGGATATAAAGAAGTGAATGAACTTAAGTTAGTAAACAAGTTTTGAACTTGTATATGGAGAATTAAATTTGGGAATTTGAAAATGAATCCAATCTAAATGAATTGGATATAAAAGGTGAAATGTAAATTGCTTATAATTGCATTAAGGAATTCACATTCTTAAGTTATTAAGTAACTTGAATTGGAGATTATAAAATGAGAATGGACGTAAATGAGCAACTTAAACTCTTGAATGGAAGTGAAATTGGAATTCATTAATGGAAAGAGTTGAAGGGTGTGGCAAATTTAAATTTTGACCATAAATGAGATGCAAAGTCTAATGAAGCAAAATGAGAACATAAATGTGAATGTTCTTAAGTGGAAAATAAGTCTTGAACTTATGTATGGGGAGAATAAGGTTTGTTTGGTAATGAAATTGAAATTGAATTTCAGTTGTGTAATAAATAATATTGAAAGAAATTTAGATTCTATTTAAAGGAGTAAAAAGGAAAGGTAGAAAATTTAAATGTGCCAAATGAAATAATTGGAAAATGGTGATATTATGAATGAATTCAGAGTAAATTAAGAAAGTGGATTGAAAACTAATATGGATAGAATTTGATAATCAGTCAAAATTTGAAGGTAAATAAAATCCAGTTTGAATTGGGATTTAATTTTGGTAATAATTATGGGAAGGGCGAATGAATAATGGAATTTGAATGTATTAATGATGATTTGAATTGTAAGTAAAATTCAAATGAGTGGAATAATTTAAATGGTCTCTTTGTTAATAAAATAAATCTAAAATGGATTGGATAACTAAACAAAGAGCATTAAATGTGTATATGAATTGAAAATTTGATTGAATGAGAATCAAATGGAAATAAAATAAAGCTGATATAAGAAGATAATGAAAATATTGTGAAAGCATTTAAGCAAATTAAATAATAATTGTGATTAAGCTTTATAATGTTGTCTTGTATAAATTTTGTTTGGGTAAAAAAGTTGAAGTGCAAGTGGAAATGGTTTTAATTAATATTGAGATATGGATATAAGAGATGTAAATAATCCAGGATGAAATGATATTAATATAAACTGGGATTGGTTAAAGAAATAAAGATGTAAGGAAATGTAATTTAACAATTACATTGGAAAGAAGAAAAAAAAAATGTTTGAGTTGTGAACCTGGTAATGGAGTAAGATTAATATAAATCTAAGTTGAAATTAATTTTAAATGGTTATAAGCTTAAGTGGCAATTGTTTTGCTTGAATGACTTGAATATTTGAATGTATTTAGAATTGAGTTGTTTAAACAACTAAATTGGTTTTGGATAAATTGGAATTTGATTAAGTGAAGTCAAATTAAAATGAAACTAAATTTGGTATGCAAGAAAGAATTGAGATATTATGCAATTGAATTGATTCTTGAATAAATTGATATGGATTAGAATCCAATTCTAAGAGTTGTATATATAAATGCAATCAAATATAGTGATTTTGCATATGAATGGGCATAGGCATAAAAGAAATGTAAATGCTTCAAAATCTGAAATAAGAATTTGGTTTGTGAATCAAACTTGATATTGAAATGATATAGAAAGATGTTAGTGAAGCACATGTTTATTATATGTTAAATAACAATGAATTGGTTGAAATAAATATGGATTGTATATAGTGGATTTGAGTATAAATCATTCAAGTGAAATTAAAATGAAGTTGGACTTGAATAAGCAATTTGAAAGGTGATTTAAAATCTTGAATTGTTGGTAAAGGATGGTTAATATTAGTAAATTTTGAAATTTGCTTGGTTTGGATTATGCCATAGATATGTTGGATTGCTTTTATATTGGAAAATGTTGATTAAAATGCACAGATCTTGTAACTAATGAGTATGTTGAGTAAGTGCAGGAATGCGAGGCGTTCGAGAGGGTTTGAAGCGCGTATATGCATTATATATTAGCTACTTGCTATTAAAATTGCTAAAAGGTACGCCTACGCTAATAAAATTGGAAAATGATATATATCTTGTGTTATATTTTGGTTTCCGGCCGTGTGGGCCGATGTATATATATTTGTGTATCCTGCGATATCGCAGAAGCTCCTCCGTACAGGGGAGACTCTGCCAAAATTTTCCGTAAATTTTGAGAGTTAGAAAATTTTTGGGTTTTGGGAAAAGTTAAGTAACTTATGAAGTTATAAGTTAAAATTAAAGCTTTAGAATTAATAAAGCAAATAGGTTTGGGAATTGAACAAAAAGGATTTTGTGAAGTGTATATAAGCTTTTAACTAAGCTAATGGGATAAGTAAATGGGTTTAAGTGTATGTTCTACCTTATACAAATTTCGGGGACGAAATTTTTATAAGGGGGGAGGAATGTAACGACCCGGAATTTTGGGTCGCCAAAATTTAACATTTAATTCATTTTAAATGTTGGATATGGATTCTAATTTGAATCTTGATAATAGAAGACTATGGTTGAGTTAATAAGATGAGTTATAGTTTCAAAATATGGTGATTCCATTTGAATTGGAGTAATAATAATAATTATTAGAACTGAGAATAAATTGGAAATTTAATGGTAATTGTTATAAAATTGATGTTTAAATGCATTTTTAAGTTCAATAGGTTATAAATGATATTGTTAGATTTTTGGAAGAATTTAAAAGTTAATAGATTATTATTTGGAATTTTATATGAATTTAAAATGAATTTAATATTATTAAAAATGCAATTAATCAGATTTTGGTCCGGAATGAGCCAAAACGATTTTTAATATGTTTATAAATGTTATATGAATTATTGTTAAGTTAATAAAATTTTAAACGTGGAAATTTTGAGTGATTTCGATAATTTCGAAATTTGCTTAATTAAATAGACGAGTTAAAATAGCCTTCCGGGGCACAGTCTCAGAATTCGACGAAACCAGTTTCATTGGATCCGTAATAGTTAGTTATTATCGGATTTCAATTTTCGTAGCAATCGGAGTTGTCGTTTGACCCTGGCAGCTCGAAACGCATCGAAATCGATTTTACCGATTTAATTTTAAATTGGACGTTTAATTCCGTAACTCGCTTGTACGAGCGAATTAGCTTACGAAACCTGTTCCATTGTGTCCAGAACGTTGAAAAACCCCAGGATAGCCTGTCGAAACGTGAGATTTGGTGTTCGTTTGTATACGTGATTAAATTGAGATTTTATTAATAAAATATTATTTATCTTATATAACTGGAAAAAAAAATGCAAACCCTAGCTCAAATTTTCGAGCCGCCGGCCTAGTAAATTTCAATGGCCGGTAACAATCTTCTTTCTTCTTCCTAGATCTCCAAATCCAAGCGATATTTTCGAAAATTTTCTAAATGAACATCGAAGAACTCGTCACGAACTTCTGATCCAACGGTGGATCTTTGCCGTTGTCGCCATATGGAGCCGGGAAGGAGTCGTGAAGGGCTGCCGTTATTATCGCGTCGCGCACCAAGGGAGTCCACCGAGCGGGCTCGCGTGTATGGTGGAGGTGGAGGCCATGTCGAGCTTTGCAATGGAGGTCTTGGATCGTTGTATCGGCGAGTGATGGGAGCACGAGTTGAAAACCTAGTTCGGCATGATGGGTTTCTTCGTGTACAGGTATCGCGTGCATCAGGTTGAAGAGGAAGACAAGGAGCGGGCCGCGTTTCTGCTGGTTTGTGTTAAAAAAAAAAAAAAGATATTGATTTATAAATCTTGTTCAAACTTTGTAAATTCATATCGAACTCATACATACTCAGATTTGGACGAAACTGGAACCGTTGGAATCGTAGAGAGACGCACTACGCGATGGTGTAGATCCGAATCCATTCCGGGCAAGTGAGAATTTGGGTTAAATCGGACACTGTCCGGTTTAATTTGAATTTCGAACGCTCGCTGAAACTCAAGGTGAGTTATTCTCACTCGCATCTGGATACTAGTAAAGTAGATAGCTAGTATTGATTGTTTGTTTGGATGTTTAGCTGAATATGTTAGTTATTATCAAATTGAATTGATATATATACTGTTGTGCTAATATTTGTGGATGCAGGGAAAACAGGTTGGAGGGATCCAACGGGATTCCTCACAATGTAGAAATATTTTTATATTGATGATTATGCCTGTTTATATATTGTGATTGATAAGTTGGAATTTAATTGCATTGTGATTTTGTGGTTTAAACTATAAACCCAGAATATTAGTTATAAAGAAAATTGCAGTTTTAATTATAAGAAATTAAATTGGGTTTCAAAGAAATTGAGAAATGGTTAAATAAGAAATTAAGAGAATATAAATATTCGAAACCTGATTTGAATGGAAAACTGAAATAAATTTGTATAGAAATATTACTGGATAAATTATAAATCCAAAATTAATTATATTTGATAAATTGAATTTAGAGAAATAAAGGTATTGTTAAATAATGGATTTAAAAGGGATTAAAATCTGAAATCTATTTTAAAATGTAAATTGGAAGTTTTAAAATTTGGAATGATAATTAATTTAAATGTTATTAGTTGAAGTTTTGGGAAATAAATTTATGTTATAAAACCCTAAAACTAAATTTAATAAATGGACAGAAATCGTGAGAAGGATTTCTGTGATGATTTAGTAGAAATGAGATTTCCTAAGGAAAATCCAAGTTCGAGTTTTAAATTGATTTTATAAAAAGAAGTTTTAAAATCTTAAACTGGTCTTAAAGAATGTTTTAAAAATTATTATTTTAAAGTGATTTTTTATAAATTAGCAATAGTAAAGTTTTATAAATATTTTAATAATTATGTTTACAAATGGATTTGTTTTAAAAGCTAGTTTTGACCTAAGTATATTGAAATAAGAGTTAATCTTTTTACCACTTTATTTTAATATATAGTATAACTTAACCTTAATTTAAATTAAGCCATATCTTTTAAACAGTTTTGCTTTAAATATTTTGGAATTATATTTTGATTAAATAATTAGTAGTAAATTTATCTATTTAAAGTATACTTTAAATTTAAATGTTTTTAACTGTTTTAAATCTAAACTGTTTTGAACTTGGATATTTCCAATGGAAATATATGGTAAATGATTTACCTTGTAAAGGAGGAATTTTGAGAAATGTTTTCAAATGAGATTTGGAAATTTGGTAATATATCTTTTAAAGATATTTGAGGTAAATAAATAATTTGGGAATTATTTATTGTGTGATGGATGCTATGGATGTTTATGAATATAAATTGATAGTTAAATCACCGGCTATCAATATTGGACAAATTGCGTTGATCGTTTCGAAGAGACCGGGATCGAGATTTATTTCTCGAAAACCACTTCGATCCGGTTTGTACGTTTTCGTGCGATAAACGTTTTTCGGAGTCGAAGATGGAGCAGTGAAGTGCAAGGGCTAGTCGCTACTAATCCTGAGGATATTTCCAAAATGGATGTAGTAGGAATAGTGCCTTCGGTTCCGTTCGAACCCGGGACGGACTTGTATGGACGAATGCTTTCGTGACATCGTCAGCGGACGATGGGCATTCTAAGTGAAACGTTCTAAAGGTATCGTTTAGCCTCAAGCCTCATCAACCGGGAATGACTGAAAATCAGGGGATATGCAGCAAGGCTTCGTGGGTAGCCCCCACTGGAGAGTAAGGTCATCCCTGTCTAGAGGTTCCTTTTTATTTCGGCTTAGTGGTGCGGTTGCTGATCCCAACCGCGGGGTGATCTTATTCGGAATTGCCCATAGGTGATTCCGGTCTTGTGTTGCAGGGGACGAAGGGAGTAGTCCTCGGTACTGTGATCTAGACCACGTACTGTGATAGGTGGTACCCCAGTGCCTAGTCATTGTTGGAAATTCTTTTTCCTACGTGCCTTTTACGAGTTTTGTTTGTATTACCCACTTCGGTGGCTAGTAGCTGGAATTTAATGAATGTAACAATTTCGGCTATTTTATAAGTATTTGTAAATAGACCCTATTATAATATCAGAGGATTTCTATGGAAAGTGTTTTAGCTATCGTAAGGTAAAAACCCGACATGTTTATTTGTGGCGTGGTCTTACGAGATGCTTTTGTTTTCAAAAGGATTTTTGAAACTTTAATAATCAATTGTGTGCATTATTATCAGCTGGTATTCCAGACTGACTCGGGTGTTATTTCATTATAATGCTCGGGTCAGACCGAGTATTATATGTTCAGGATAGGTTGCTATGGAGCAGGAGAGGAGCTGGAGTTCGAGATGTATTATATGTACCTATATATTTATCCGCTGCTATGATTGTATGGTATGTCTGATTTGTGATTGTTGATATATGAGACACTCTGATGATATGATGTGTAAAACAGGAATAGATTTCTTTTTGTGTAAAGTTCTATATTTACTATTATATTTTATTCCGCTGCGACTGTGAGATTCTGATATTGTTTTGTTTCTTCTTCTTCTATCTCATCTTCTTTTAACCTCAATGGTTCGTATTTATGTTCCACTTGAGTCAATTAGGGTAGAATAATGTTGATTCAAGGGGTACGGATTTGCGGGACGTCACATTTGGAGTTCGGTTTGAACTCTCGATTTTGTTGGTTTCTTGGTTTGGATTTTGGTTTGGACGCTTTATTTTTTATTTAGATTTTGATTTAGACTTTTTGATATGGATTTCTGGTTTTCTGGTTTGAATCTAAATCTTAGATTCAATTTTGATTGACTTTTATCTGGTTTTTGGCTAAAAGGTCATCAAGTATGAACTATGCTCCGCAAGGGTCCGGAGAGACTAGGATTCTGCCTAGGAATTAGGCCCTGTATCACTTATCGGTTACTATAACAGTTCGTCGTGTATGGACTATACTTGGAAAGGGTCCGAAGCGACCAGGATTCGACTTAGGACTTCAGCCACGACAGTACTCAATGTTCAGGGACACTGAACCAGGAACACTGTGGCATTACTTGACATTGGTCGTCATGTGCAAGTTACACTTGGAAAGAACCTGGAGAGGTTATAGATTTGGATATTTCCTATGAAGAGCTAAGGATTTAGGCGTGGACCCGAAGCAGTCCGGATTTGGGTACCGACCCAGAGAGGTCATGGTGTGGTTATTGGTTATTGGATATGGATGGATTAGAGCTCGGCCATCGGATTCGAAATTGAATAATGGCTCGGAACAGTCATGGAATAATGACATCGGATATCAGATTTGAGGCTATTCAAAAGACACCTTCCAATAACAAGGCATGTTTTGGGGGGAAAATGTTAACCCACCTTTTTGGCAAGGCCATGGACAGACAGATTTAACTTAATCGACTACTCGTTTGCCAAGGCTAGAATATGATGGGTTTGAGTCAACTGGATGGATAGACGATCATTCGCGGATGATAGATATGATTACGAAGCTGGGGTTCGGCATAATATGGTTCGGTATGGTTGGAGTTCGACCATGCGGCATGGTCGTTCGGCCATACATGGCTTGGTCATGGAGAAATGGTCAAGCATGGTTCGGTTACTGGTGGTTCGACTACGTGGCTTGGTCGTTCGAACAAGATGGTTCGGTCATACTGGAGTGGTTCGGTGAAAGTTGGTTCGGCCAAAATGGTCAAGGCAAAGTGGTTCGATCCAGAAGGTTTCGGACCTAGTAGGTTGGTGTGGATTTGGTTCGGCCCTAGTCGTTTGGCATAGGTGGATCGGCACATGGAGATTGGTTCGGCATGTATTCGAAAATGGGATCGACCTTTGGGTCATGTGGTTCAGCCCTTTGTGGCTCGGCTTCAGAGGGATTATGATAGGTGGATTGGCCTCTAGTGGTTCGATCATATGGGGTCAGTCAGCATAGTTGGAAGTTAGGCATGGAAGAGTAGGTCGGCATAAGTGTAAGAGCAAGTTACTTCTAATCAAGAGAAGAAGTTGCTTCAAGTCCTGAAGCACATTGCTTCGAGTCACGAGCGATTTTGCTCCAGGTCATCTTCGAGTCATTCCCGAGGCAATGTTGGATCGGTGTATCTTAGCCCACAGTCGGCATATGTGGGTCGGTGGATGTGAATCGGCTAGCCTGGGTCGGTCGTAGTGTTGAGTATGGTTCGACTATGGCCTTGATGGGCCCGGATTACATAGGAAGCCCAATAACTCAGGTTTTTCCTATAAATATAGCATGTAGGTATTCAGAGAAGTGGATCTTCTTTCTGTTTCCCTTCATCTTCTACACTAAGGCTGCTCTGCTATTGTGTTCTAAAAACTTTGGATTGTAACTATAATTGGTTCTAACATCAATAAAAAGGAAATTTCTAGAGTGGATGTAGGTCGGAGTTAGCCGAACCACTATAAACCTTGTGTCTTTACTGCTTTCTCTTTAGTTTTTACAGTTCTTCATATTTATACTCTCTACATACATTCTATCTATGTATTGTGACAATGATTTGTTACTTTCATCTGGATTTGGGTGTTGGTGACCAATTTTGGCACTAATAACGAATGTACTCCAAGTAGGGATATTGTGAGGACTCTTATGGATACGTTAAAAGGCTACCTCGAATAAGTTGAATGGATCCGTGTACCCTGGACCGATTAAATTGGTCTAGTATTAGCTTTGGACTAATGAGACTGCACTAAAAATGGTATTTCCATTAGTCATTGGTAGTTGAAAGGTCATACAAGTTATCATATATCTAGAATGTTGTTAGTGATAGGGAAGATCGTTTAATATCTGTTATGGTTTTATTGATTATTATTCCGTAGTCTATCACTCTAGAGATGTCATTATACATAGGTATTGGATATAGGTATACTTGGACACCTATCGTCACACTTGGATTGCAGTGTACCTTTACTATATTTGCAGATCAACATATTATTTTCACTACGTGCTAACTCTTTGGTTACAGGGACAACTTAGGTATGATTCATATACCTTTATTCCTTACTATATCGACTTACATATTATTTTGAGATTCATTTATCTCTCACACTAGATTGGTGCCTGACTCAAGATTTTTTATGCTTTGCTTCTTATTATGTCATGTATTCATAAATGAGTAGACTAGAAAGCAGGCCTAGGTGTGATGCAATAACAATATAGAGGACAAGTTGGATGAAGCTATCTCGTATTATATGTGGATTTATATTCTTATTCTATTGTGCAACACTGTAGAGCCTTGGCGGTGCTTGCTTATTATTATAAGCCAATTATTTGAGTTTATTTCCATTGTATAAACTCTATTACTAGTTGTATAACTTTGTGAATCTACACTCTGATACTTGGATCGCTTAGTTATTACCATCTCTCCTGTTTTAGATATGTGATGTATACATTATTTTATTCCATGCACTGTGAGATATACGACAAGTTCTATGATGTTTATTTCATTTTAGATCCCTGATGACTGTTCTACATAGGTCAAACACATTAGCAGCACACCACTGTACGTATAATGCGTGCCGATGGTGTAAGGCGGTCGTCACAATATTTGTGAACATTGATGGGTTTAGTTACACTAAAGGCAACAAAAGCTGCTATGATCCTTTGTCAGCATAGTTAATGGATGAGATTGTTTCATAAACACCTCTTGTTGTAAATAGAAAAATCTAGAGCTCATAATGTTAAACATATTTATAAAGTTATTGCATATATAAGCCGGGGGAGATTGTTGGAAAATTCAACATATGGACCACATATGTAAAATAAAAATGTATCGTGCTATGTAGAACTTAATTAAAGTCATCAAATTTTAATTAAATCTAAAACGCTTAATGATATAATTGTCATGATATTTATGTGTAGGTACCGGGCATTTCTAATTTGTTGAAGGGAAAATTAGAAAAAGCAAAACATTATAAATAAAGGTTTATGGTCCCTAAATTACATAAGCTCCGGTTATTCTTCTAATCTCTTCTATAAATCGTTCAAATCTAGGGTTTGTGCAATTTGGAAGATCAAACAAATTCTCTTTCTCTTTCAATCTGCAATTATGGATTCAGGTATGTGTAGTAACCCGGGATTTCGACCCTCAAAAATCAACATCGATACGTTCAATGTATAACATGCCGAATATTCAAGTGCCAAAAATACTGATTTCTAGCGGTAAAGAAGAAAGCAGTAGAAGAAAACAGAAACAATAACATATAATCTCACAATTGCAGCGGAATAAAAATATAACATATAATAACAGACTTTTATACAAAAGAATCCATAGTTGTTAATATATATATATATATATATACAATCATCAAAGTACAACAATCAACAATCAATCTGGACAGTTATAATAACTTGTCCTTGCCAATACTGAACATTCAATTTGACACACACCGTAGAATATAAATCAAGTACGTAGTATACGTCTGAAATTCTCCAACTCGTCTCCTGAGCTCCATAGCATCCTATCCTGAATCTGTAATACTCGGCCTGACCTGAGCATTATAATAAAATAACACCTGAGTCAGTGTGGAAAACCAGAGTCAGAAAACACACTCGATTTGAATTATTAAAGTTATCAAAATCCTTTAAAAAACAAAAGATATCTCATAAGACCACGTTACACATAAACACGACGGGTTTTTCCCTTACGATAACCAAAATATATTTATAGAAAATCCAGTGATATTATAATAGTGTCTAAGTACAAATACTTATTAAAATAGTTGAAATTATTACATTAATTAAATTCCAGCATACTAGGCTCTACAATCAAAAACGTAAAGGCTCGTATTGGGAGAATGGATTCCATACAATGATTGGGATACTGGGGTACCGTCCGTTATAGCACACCTCTAGAAAAATGTACCAAGGACCTAGCTGGGATCCCCTACCAACACAAGACCGGATTACCCCTAATCTAGATAGTACTGAATATGTTATCACCCTAGGTGTTCCCACCCTTAATCGAGCGCTCATTTTTTCCATGCACAACCATATCCAGAATTTATAATATATTTTCGAGTGAGACGACCTGACTTTCTACTCTCAGAAAATCGCATCATCTTGAAGAAAGAAAGGGATAGAAGAAGAAAAGAAAGAGAAAGAAGAACACAAACAACATCAGAGAACTCACAGCGGAACGAATAAAATATAATATATAACATAAAATATTACATAGTATCTTATTACATCAGAGTACACAACTTAAACAACAGATAATAGACAGTTATAAACTTCTGTCTAACTATACAACTCAAGTATACAAGACACAGACACAACATACACAGTGGAATCAATATATATCTACACGTCAAAGCCTCCTGCTCCATATCTCCTCCAAAATTCGTCAAGCTAACCTGATCCACTTGACTACTCATACATAATATGAGTACCCAAGAGTTTAATAAAACAAAAAATAAACACTCGGGTCAGACAGGGGTCTGGTGTGAGTAAACGGGTTTAAATTGCTTAACTTTAGAAAAACCTTTGGAAAGAAAAGGTATCACGTAAGACTTCCCACACATAAACATGGAAAAGTTTTTACCTTACGCTAACCAAAACATTTGATAGGAAATCCAGTGATATTATTATAGTGTCTAGGGTTTTCAAAATAAAATACAGAAATAGCTGGAATGCTTACATCTCACGTTCCAACATAGTTGGGCACAATCAAAACCGTACAGGCACTTATTGGATTTTGGATTCCATACAATGGCAGGGCTACTGGGGTATCGCCCGTCACAGTACGTGGCCTAGATCAACGTACCGAGGAGTACTCTCACTCCCTTGCAACACAAGGCCGGAACCATCCCTTACTGGACAGTCCCGAACAAGACCACCCCGTAGTTGGCGCGACCAACCACACACTAAGCCGAAATAGAAAGGGACCTCTAGACAGGGGTAAATCTCACTCTCAAGTGGGGGCTACCCACGAAGCCTTGCTGCACCTCCCCTGTTTTAGCCATTCCCCGTTGATGAGGCTTGAGGTTACGATTACCTTTAGAGAACACATCTATCTTAGAATGCTCATCGTCCACCTGATGATGTGCTGAAAGCATTCAATCCATACAAGTTCATTCCGGGTTCGAACGAAACCGAAGGCACTATCTCGTTGCACTGATTATTGGAATCACCCTCAGAGTCAACGACCATAGCCCTTGCACTCTGATTCGCCATCTCGAATCTATAAGCATTATTCCGTCAAACTCATTACAGAATCACCCACAGAGTTATACTGACGTATAGCCCTTACACCTCGAGTCTTCACTTGCTCCACTTGGATTCACGACCTAACGTTTAATTGGAATCGATGTGGTTTTCGGATATCCAAATATGGAAATCTGATCCCGGTCTCACCGAAACCAAATGCCATTTTAATGTCCAAGTTGTACATAAGGGTTTAAACAGTTTAACTTATATTCAGGATGATATATAAACAGATAGATGAATTATATTATCACAATAGATAATTCATATCAATATTCATCTTCACAAAGCAGCATATCATATAACAGATATATCCAAATCATCCAGCATCAAACCAATATCAAACATCCAATATCAACCAATCATCAAACTCCAAATATTGATCATCCAATATCATTCAATTAACCAATATTATTCAATCAACCATATTAATCAAACATCCAAAACAGAATTGATTATCTCGTAATCAATTTAATTACCATAATCCTTCTTCACTAATTATTATTCAAATAATTTAATCATCTCTAATGATCTTTGCTAATTAATCTTCCTTGATTAATTATCTTTAATTACATTCAAGTAATTATCCTATCCATATTCAGTAATTAACCATTTAATTACTATCATTAATTACAATAATTAATGATCATACATTTACTTCATTATTAATCAATCGTAATTAATTACATTAAACCTTAATTAATTACAATTAATTAATCACACTTAAATTAATTACTTTTATTAATCAACCTTGATTAATATCAATCACATTAATTAATGATCCTTATTAATTAATAATTACTTTAACTAATTAAATAATTAACTTATAATTAATCAACTAATTAATCATAATTAGTAATTAACAATTTGTAGTTACTTATCTAATTTAATTAACTTCTTAATTAATTAACTTTTAAATTAATTATATTAATCCTTGATTAATTAATCCAATTAATTAATCTTTAATTACTTCATTAAGTAATTATTAACCAATTTAAATTAACAATTAATCCTTAATTAATTACTTAATTAATTAATTGCATTTTAATTAATTACCCTTAGTGATCAACCTTAAATTAATCTCATTTATTTATTAATTAATTAATCACCTTAATTAATTAACTACAATAATTAAGTAATTAACTCTTAATAAGTAATTATCTCTAATTACTTTCATTAAGAAATCCTAATTAATCTCTTAATTAATTACTTAACAAATAATTAATTCCATCATTAAATAATTCTTTAATTAATTAATCACTTCATAATTAATTAACTTTAAAACCATTAAATTAATCAATTCTTTAATTGATAACAACAAGTGATTACCCCATAACCACTTCAACTTAATTACTCCCATGAGTATTTTCCATTAATTACTTTCATAAGTAATTAACTTTAACAATTCATCATCATTTTTTTTATTAAGTAATTATAATTAATTAATCCATAATTAAGTGATTATTTAAAATTTAATAAATAATTAACTAATTATTTAAAATTAATTAAACAGTTAATTAATTAACTAATCTTCTTATAATTAAAGAAGATATTTAATTAATTAAGAAAAGCATAAATCTTAATTAATTTCTTGCCTATTAACAATTATAAGTATTCTTAAGTCATATTCAAATAATTTTAACCTTAATTATCATCATAAATAAATTATTTGAATTAAATCAAATTTTAATAACTTAAAACAAATTATTAAATTTGGTTTTTCTAAAATCATAACAATAACCTTATTTTGAAAATAAGGTATTTAGAAATCAATTTTAAAATTTTAAAATAATTTAATTATCCAATTTAAACTTATTTTTTTTCAAAATAATTTGAAACCAATAAGTTACTAAACCATTACTTAAACTTTTAACTTAGGATTTTGATTTAATTCTTTAAATTAAAATCGCTTCTTTCTAGAATTAAATTAAGATAATTATTACAAAAGTAATCATTTTAAAACAATTTAAATTTGAACTAACACCTTCGGAATTTTAATTTTCTTTTATCAATCTCAAGTTTGATTTTTATTTAATCAAACTACAAGCTTAAAATTTTCAAAATTTTATCTTTTATTCTTTTCCAACCCTACCCAGATAACAACACTAAAGACCCGAGATAATCACCCACGAACCCGTGCTCGCCTCGAGTCTTTCACCATCCTCCACAGCTTCGAGTCGCCCCATGGAAAAACACGAGCCTTACTCCGAGCTACACTTCGGCTGTAACTCATCTTCCCTAAACTCATTCTTCAGTGCACAAATCGTGCACGCGTGTATACTGCACGGCGAAACCATCGACGTCGAGCCTTTCTCTGGCCATCACCAAGTCACCAATGACCACGATATGCCTCTCGACCGACCCAATTCACAAATCCTATCACGAATCGAAAATTTACCCTCTTGCTCGAAAAACAGCAGTACATCGCGACCCTAAACCCTCCACGGCCATCACCCTGACATCGACCAACCCGTCCGTCCTCACCATCAACGCGTCACGACTCGAACTTCATTTTCCCCCATGCGTGAACACCAAAATCCCACCCTTCTTCGTCGCGAAACCATCTACAGTTGAACCGAAACCAAAACCAAACTAAACCCTACTCTCTGTAATTCCCATCAAATTACTCAACTGAAAAATTACCTTGCATTTTTCCTAAAATCTACAACTCAAAATCAAGCTACGACCGGAATTTCAACCCCAATCATCATGCCGATCAACGGCAATTGCCAAAAAACCCCAAAACCTTCAAACCCAAAATTCTCATAAATTATCAAACTAAAAATTATGGAAGTATCATCTAAAATCATAATTTTCCATTATTATTACATTCGTGTAATTCAAATTGGATTTTAAGATAGTTGGTTTTTTAACAAAAATCTTAGTTTACTGTTAATCTTTTATTTACACTTAACTGTTATATTAAAAATCATAGAACTATTTTTGTGATCTTCATTCCACATTCATTAACAAATTTCATTCATGTATTCAAGGGTAATATGGACCTATTTGGGAAATTTTGATTTTTGAAAACAAAGGTCACAGTTTTCTTCAAACAGAGAAGAACATCAATATATACAGTCATATATTTACATATATAAATATAATAATAAATTCAGTAAATAAAACTGAGTGATTTTCATGCAATACCAATATCAATTCAAAGATTTAACATGCATTCAAGTTTAAATCACTTTCAAACTGTTTTTAAATAATTTACTCACCTGTAAAATAAATGCAGAGCAGGTTTTCTTTTCCCCCAGGTTTGAATAACTTTAAATCTGGAAAATGACTTTGATTGCTGAAGAAAAACTTTGCATGCATGCTTTAATTGATGAAAAAAATGTTGAACTTGCAGTTAACTCCATTTTGGTTGTAGATTGAATCGAATTGCAGATCTTCAATTGCATGTTTAAGTTGCAGCTTGGTTTGAACTTTGCAATGCAATTTGAAGTTGTAGATTGAAGTTGAATTGTAGGTTGAAGATTTATTTTTGAATTTTATTTTCAGATTTGAAGAAGATTACAGGTTGCCATTAAATTTTGTTGAGAAGTGAAAATAAAGATAAGGAATGTTTGTAAAACAAGTTTCCTTCTAAAACATTTATTAAAAATTTAAAGTGAATATGCCACTTGTAAAAATTTGAACAAATTGTCATTCCATGTTTTTAATTTCTTTACAAATGTTATTAAGAGTGTTTAAAATATTTACACATGTCTTTAAGTCTTTTTGATTAATTTTTCATTTAATTTTAAATGTAATATAAACTTACATGTGAATATGAATTTAATCCTTTATAAACTATCATATAAAAAAATATCCATCTTAAATTTTGAAACAAATGAATTAATCTAAATTAACTTTTGAAAACATTGATTCTAAAACAAAGCTTAAACCTATAATATTCATACATTATAAATTATTATTTTATTAAATTAAATTTCAAAATGGCTCAAATTATAACATATACAAACATATATATTACAATCTGAAAATTAATCTTTAATTAAAATAGCAGATATCCTATTCACAATATATATCAATTGTATATATTATAAACAGAATAAAATCTGATTAGCTTTGAAAAACAATTCTTATCAAATTTAAATTGTCAGAAAGATATTGATCACCATTAACAGATTAAATATTTATTAACCTTTAAAAGATCAAATTCACAAATTTTAAATTAAAATTATAAAGAAAATTACCAAACCAATTAAATTATTAATACGGATTATTAAATTTATATTGCCCAAAATTCCGGGTCGTTACAATCCTCCCCCCTTAAAAGAATTTCGTCCCCGAAATTTAAAACAAAGGTAATTTAATAATCTAGTATAGATATTAATTTCAATCAGCAAAGTATTCCTAACAACCAGTTATAACATCCAAAGCAATCAAATAAACAAACAAACCTAACTAATTATTCCGACACAAATCAGAATAAATTTCTAATACTATCTCGAGTTTCCCAAGATAAATCACCGAGAGACTCACTCTTCAAAAGCCATCAAACAGACTACACAACCAAAATCCAGAGCTCCACTCATCTCTAGATCCTTCAGTCTGAACAGAACACTGATTACTCTCAAATCCAGCTCAACATCCGACTCCAACTGAACTACAGATTCAACAACCAATTGATGAATCATACACGTATTCCCTCATAGATACGTGCTACAAAATGAATTCCAGCTATCCAAACTGGCAATTCAATCTTATCCTGTCAAAATACAGATAAGAAATCTCAAATGCCTCAGCACTAACCAACCAATCTTATCCAATATCCGTTCTCTTAACCAGAGAATTTTAACAACACTGATGTCTCCAACTTGGAATTCCAAAACTCATTATCTCATATCTGTAACTCAACAGATAATCGTGCACTGCCAAACTCTTCTTGATCAGCTCAATCTATGCTGATAATCCCAGAAACAACTAAACTAAAGCAAACAGAACTTACTTCTTCCTTGCACAGCTGCTACCTTGCTTCCGCTGCACAACTCTGATTCTAAAATAGATAAGAATACTGCTGATGAACACGAATACAAACTTATCCAATATATACGGGAAACTTTGTTCATCAAATCCATAAAAATCTGAGTGACTCATCTGACTCAGTCACACATCCTCAAAACAGAATCCTATTCCAAAAGCTAGATCAGACCAATCCAAATCCAAAAAATAACTCTGAGCTGCTATACCAACTCTCCTTTCTCCAAGAACCATCCAACTATCAGGCTAACTACCAAAATCACTTCTGGAAACCAAATCGATATGGAACTCAACCCCAGATGCAGACAAACTTCTGATTACATCAGTAGCTCCTACCCACATGAGAACCCTCAGCCTCAAACAACAGATCACCCAAGATAGCCTAAGAAAAATTCCCAAATTATCGCAAGTCGGTTTTGCGTTCCAATCCCAGTTCGAATTCCAAACAAACTGTCCTCACTTCACCAATTAGAACGGCCTTAAGCTTTTCCAAACCAGGTTAACCCTTCAATAAAACATTACCACCTTCAGCCCAGACTGCTGAAAGAGAACCACAAGAGTCCTGAACCATCGGAGAAACAAACCACACTACTGCTGCTTCCAAACTCTCCCTTGATGATACTACGAAGCCCAAAAGATCTCCTCGTCAGCACACCGCACACTTCGAATTGCACTGCTACCACAGCTAACCAAAGACTTCAAATCCAAAGGCTTCTCAACTCCAAAACCACCAACAAACCACGCAACTGACTTCCAAGATGGCATACAACTCTTCAAGAAACTCGGACTCCAAACCAAGCATCCACAACTCGCTTACCTTAAGGAATAACAATGAGACCATGCCAAAGCAAATAACTTATAGACCTTAGTCTCATATCCCAAAATAGCCAATCTCCATACTAAAGATTCAGATAGCTTCTACACAGACGAATCTTCTCTTTGGCAGGTAAAGACTGCTCCTCAACTATTTCTAAAATTGCTTCAAAATAAAACATCTTCAGAAAATATCCAAGGATACTACATCTCATCACGCAGTTATCAAGATACCATCACTTTTATCTGCACTTCCGACAGATTCAAACACAAGAATAATTTGCTCACCCGAGCAAAATCCAAACTTACACTCCAAAGATACACTCCGAATCTTTAAAAAGATTTCCTTCGGATATCAGAGAAATGCTCACTCCAACTACAAATCTCATTCGAGATGGTATTAGGTCTACAGTCTCGACAAATACTTCCAACCTCAAACATATGGACCTCTTCCATAAGTGGTAGTCGTGTTACACATACAAACCACTACTCCATCTATCTACCTCTAAAACTTATGTTGGAAAATCCGAACAGATAACCCAGCAGATCAGGTAGATATAGATATATAAATATATAAATATATTTAAAAATTACAAGTACGCTCTCTCAAGAAAGACACCACTACAGAGCCTAAGTATTCACTCAACCTAATACTCCCTAAAGAAAAGACACACTTCAGAGCCTAATGCTCTGATACCAAGTGAGACGACCTGACTTTCTACTCTCAGAAAATCGCATCATCTTGAAGAAAGAAAGGGATAGAAGAAGAAAAGAAAGAGAAAGAAGAACACAAACAACATCAGAGAACTCACAGCGGAACGAATAAAATATAATATATAACATAAAATATTACATAGTATTTATTACATCAGAGTACACAACTTAAGCAACAGATAATAGACAGTTATAAACTTCTGTCTAACTATACAACTCAAGTATACAAGACACAGACACAACATACACAGCGGAATCAATATATATCTACACGTCGAAGCCTCCTGCTCCATATCTCCTCCAAAATTCGTCAAGCTAACCTGATCCACTTGACTACTCATACATATTATGAGTACCCAAGTGTTTAATAAAACAGAAAATAAACACTCGGATCAGACAAGGGTCTGATGTGAGTAAACGGGTTTAAATTGCTTAACTTTAGAAAAACCTTTGGAAAGAAAAGGTATCACGTAAGACTTCCCACACATAAACATGGAAAAGTTTTTACCTTACGCTAACCAAAACATTTGATAGGAAATCCACTGATATTATTATAGTGTCTAGGGTTTTCAAAATAAAATACAGAAATAGCTGGAATGCTTACATCTCACGTTCCAACATAGTTGGGCACAATCAAAACCGTACAGGCACTTATTGGATTTTGGATTCCATACAATGGCAGGGTTACTGGGGTATCGCCCGTCACGGTACGTGGCCTAGATCAACGTACCGAGGAGTACTCCCACTCCCCTGCAACACAAGGCCGGAACCATCCCTTACTGGACAGTCCCGAACAAGACCACCCCGTAGTTGGCGCGACCAACCACACACTAAGCCGAAATAGAAAGGGACCTCTAGACAGGGGTAAATCTCACTCTCAAGTGGGGGCTACCCACGAAGCCTGACTGCACCTCCCCTGTTTTAGCCATTCCCGGTTGATGAGGCTTGAGGTTACGATTACCTTTAGAGAACACATCTATCTTAGAATGCTCATCGTCCACCTGACGATGTGCTGAAAGCATTCAATCCATACAAGTTCGTTCCGGGTTCGAACGAAACCGAAGGCACTATCTCGTTGCACTCATTATTGGAATCACCCTCAGAGTCAACGACCATAGCCCTTGCACTCTGATTCGCCATCTCGAATCTATAAGCATTATTCCGTCAAACTCATTACGGAATCACCCACAGAGTTATACTGACGTATAGCTCTTACACCTCGAGTCTTCACTTGCTCCACTTGGATTCACGACCTAACGTTTAATTGGAATCGATGTGGTTTTCGGATATCCAAATATGGAAATCCGATCCCGGTCTCACTGAAACCAAACTCCATTTTAATGTCCAAGTTGTACTTAAGGGTTTAAACAGTTTAACTTATATTCAGGATGATATATAAACAGATAGATGAATTATATTATCATAATAGATAATTCATATCAATATTCATCTTCACAAAGCAGCATATCATATAATAGATATATCCAAATCATCCAGCATCAAACCAATATCAAACATCCAATATCAACCAATCATCAAACTCCAAATATTTATCATCCAATATCAATCAATTAACCAATATTATTCAATCAACCATATTAATCAAACATCCAAAACAGAATTGATTATCTCGTAATCAATTTAATTACCATAATCCTTCTTCTTTAATTATTATTCAAATAATTTAATCATCTCTAATGATCTTTACTAATTAATCTTCCTTGATTAATTATCTTTAATTACATTCAAGTAATTATCCTATCCATATTCAGTAATTAACGCTTTAATTACTATCATTAATTACAATAATTAATGATCATGCATTTACTTCATTATTAATCAATCATAATTAATTACATTTAACCTTAATTAAATACCATTAATTAATCACACTTAAATTAATTACTTTTATTAATCAACCTTGATTAATATCAATCACATTAATTAATGATCCTTATTAATTAATAATTACTTTAATCAATTAAATAATTAACTTATAATTAATCAACTAATTAATCATAATTAGTAATTAACAATTTGTAATTACTTATCTAATTTAATTAACTTCTTAATTAATTAAATTTTAAATTAATTATATTAATCCTTGATTAATTAATCCAATTAATTAATCTTTAATTACTTCATTAAGTAATTATTAACCAATTTAAATTAACAATTAATCCTTAATTAATTACTTAATTAATTAATTACATTTTAATTAATTACCCTTAGTGATTAACCTTAAATTAATCTCATTTATTAATTAATTAATCACATTAATTAATTAACTACAATAATTAAGTAATTAACTCTTAATACGTAATTATCTCTAATTACTTTCATTAAGAAATCTTAATTAATCTCTTAATTAATTACTTAACAAATAATTAATTCATCCATTAAATAATTCTTTAATTAATTAATCACTTCATAATTAATTAACTTTAAAACCATTAAATTAATCAATTCTTTAATTGATAACAACAAGTGATTACCCCATAACCACTTCAACTTAACTACTCCCATGAGTATTTTCCATTAATTACTTTCATAAGTAATTAACTTTAACAATTCATCATTAATTTCTTTATTAAGTAATTATACTTAATTAATCCATAATTAAGTGATTATTTAAAATTTAATAAATAATTAACTAATTATTTAAAATTAATTAAATAATTAATTAATTAACTAATCTTCTTATAATTAAAGAAGATATTTAATTAATTAAGAAAAACATAAATCTTAATTAATTTCTTGCCTATTAACAATTATAAGTATTCTTAAGTCATATTCAAATAATTTTAACCTTAATTATCATCATAAATAAATTATTTGAACTAAATCAAATTTTAATAACTTAAAACAAATTATTAAATTTGGTTTTTCTATAATCATAACAATAACCTTATTTTGAAAATAAGGTATTTAGAAATCAATTTTAAAATTTTAAAATAATTTAATTATCCAATTTAAACTTATTTATTTTCAAAATAATTTGAAACCAATAAGTTACTAAACCATTATTTAAACTTTTAACTTAAGATTTTGATTTAATTCCTTAAATTAAAATCACTTCTTTTTAAACTAGAATTAAATTTAGATAATTATTACAAAAGTAATCATCTTAAAACAATTTAAATTTGAACTAACACCTTTGGAATTTTTTTTCTTTTATAAATCTCAAGTTTGATTTTTATTTAATCAAACTACAAGCTTAAAATTTGCAAAATTTTATCCTTTATTCTTTTCCAACCCTACCCAGATAACAACACTAAAGACCCGAGATAATCTCCCACGAACCCGTGCTCGCCTCGAGTCTTGCACCATCCTCCAAGCTTCGAGTCGCCCCCGGAAAAACACGAGCCATACTCCGAGCTACACTTCGGCTGTAACTCATCTTCCCTAAACTCATTCTTCAGTGCGCAAATCGTGCACGCGTGTATACTGCACGGCGAACCCATCGACGTCGAGCCTTTCTCTGGCCATCACCAAGTCACCAACGACCACGATATGCTTCTCGACCGACCCAATTCACAAATCCTATCACGAATCGAAAATTTACCCTCTTGCTCGAAAAACAGCAGTACATCGCGACCCTAAACCCTCCACGGCCATCACCCTGACGTCGACCAACCCCGTCGTCCTCACCATCAACGCGTCACGACTCGAACTTCGTTTTCCCCCATGCGCGAACACCAAATCCCAGCCTTCTTCGTCGCAAAACCATCTACAGTTGAACCGAAACCAAAACCAAACTAAACCCTACTCTCTGCAATTCCCATCAAATTACTCAACTGAAAAATTACCTTGCATTTTTCCTAAAATCTACAACTCAAAATCAAGCTACGACCGGAATTTCAACCCCAATCATCATGCCGATCAACGGCAGTTGCCAAAAACCTCCAAAACCTTCAAACCCAAAATTCTCATAAATTATAAAACTAAAAATTATGGAAGTATCATCTAAAACCATAATTTTCCATTATTATTACATTCGTGTAATTCAAATTGGATTTTAAGATAGTTGGTTTTTTAACAAAAATCTTAATTTATTGTTAATCTTTTATTTACACTTAACTGTTAAACTGTTATATTAAAAATCATAGAACTATTTTTGTGATCTTCATTCCACATTCATTAACAAATTTCATTCATGTATTCAAGGGTAATATGGACCTATTTGGGAAATTTTGATTTTTGAAAACCAAGGTCACAGTTTTCTTCAAACAGAGAAGAACATCAATATATACAGTCATATATTTACATATATAAATATAATAATAAATTCAGTAAATAAAACTGAGTGATTTTCATGCAATACCAATATCAATTCAAAGATTTAACATGCATTCAAGTTTAAACCACTTTCAAACTGTTTTTAAATAATTTACTCACCTGTAAAATAAATGCAGAGCAGGTTTTCTTTTCCCCCAGGTTTGAATAACTTTAAATCTGGAAAATGACTTTGATTGTTGAAGAAAAACTTTGCATGCATGCTTTAATTGATGAAAAAAAAATGTTGAACTTGCAGATAACTCCATTTTGGTTGTAGATTGAATTGAATTGCAGATCTTCAATTGCATGTTTAAGTTGCAGCTTGGTTTGAACTTTGCAATGCAATTTGAAGGTGTAGATTGAAGTTGAATTGTAGGTTGAAGATTTATTTTTGAATTTTATTTTCAGATTTGAAGAAGATTACAGGTTGCCATTAAATTTTGTTGAGAAGTGAAAATAAAGATAAGGAATGTTTATAAAACAAGTTTCCTTCTAAAACATTTATTAATAATTTAAAGTGAACATGCCACTTGTAAAAATTTGAACAAATTGTCATTCCATGTTTTTAATTTCTTTACAAATGTTATTAAGAGTGTTTAAAATGTTTACACATGTCTTTAAGTCTTTTTAATTAATTTTTCATTTAATTTTAAATGTAATATAAACTTACATGTGGATATTAATTTAATCCTTTATAAACTATCATATAAAAAAATATCCATCTTAAATTTTGAAACAAATGAATTAATCTAAATTAACTTTTGAAAACATTGATTCTAAAACAAAGCTTAAACCTATAATATTCATACATTATAAATTATTATTTTCTTAAATTAAATTTCAAAATGGCTCAAATTATAACATATACAAACATATATATTACAATTTTAAAATTAATCTTTAATTAAAACAGCAGATATCCTATTCACAATATATATCAATTGTATATATTATAAACAGAATAAAATCTGATTAGCTTTGAAAAACAATTCTTATCAAATTTAAATTGTCAGAAAGATATTGATCACCATTAACAGATTAAATATTTATTAACCTTTAAAGATCAAATTCACAAATTTTAAATTAAAATTATAAAGAAAATTACCAAACCAATTAAATTATTAATACAGATTATTAAATTTATATTGCCCAAAATTTCGGGTCGTTACATCGAGGATATCTAGAAAGGTCATAACATACCCTATTTGGGTGTGACCCACTTAGCCTTACTACATTTCCCCTATTTTAGTCAATCGCGGTTAATGAGGCTTGAGGTTACGTTTACCTTTCAAGAACAACTCCACTTAGAATGTTCATCATCCTCCTAATGATATTCTGATAGCATTCATCCATACAAGTTATGATGGGTCTGGACAAACCGAGTCGCCATCTTCACCATCTTCACGATATCACATTCATAATGTTTAAATCAGATCAAAGTGGTTTTCGGATAATTAAACCCGATCCCGGTCTCTTCGAAACGATCAACAGATTTGGCCAAATTCGATAGTCAGTTATTTAACTATCAAATAGCATCCATAAGCAGTCACCAGGGCCTATATAAATTTTTCAAAGTATTTATTTTCAAAATATCTTTATAAGATTTATATATTCAAATCTCTTCCAGTATTTCAATATTTGAAAATAAATTCAACACTTATCCATAACAGGATATTTCAATCTGTATCTGACTTCTACACTTAGTGAAATATTTCTTACTTCGATTTATAATCCCTTATTTAGAAAAATATCTCGACATAAATCATTTGTCTCTAAATATTCCCAAAACTTCCATTTCAATACTTATGGAAATATTCTAACTCCATTTTCCAAAATCATTTCAATATCAATACTTAGGAGTTTTCTTCTCTTATCTCCTACATTTTTTGAAATTTATATTAGTTCTTTTTGCATTTTCCAAATCGATTATACTCAATTATAGTTTCGTCTATTCACTTACAACTTCTAAAAATCATTTCCATTTCCACTTCTTTAGAGAGTTTATAAATAATTTAAAATCATTTCCAAAACTCTATATATGTATAATAAGTATTTTTAAAGAATCATAATTATAAATAATTATTTAAAAAAATTTAATACTTTAATAAACATTGATGCTTCATTCCCTATTTCATTTTCAAATAACAAATTTATTTATGAAGCTTATTCTAAATATGTGAATTCATTTCAATAAATAGTAAATATTTTAATAATCTACTTCCCAAAATATTTCACTACTAACAACTTAAATATTCATAATTGGATAAATAAACTTTCCCTTTTAAAAAAACAATTTAACTTCTTAAATTTAAAAATATATTTTTAAAATCTCAATAACCAATTTACAAATTCTTCTCGATTCCCAACACACCGCTTTCATTCCGATTTCCTTAACCATTTCCACTTTACAAAAATAATATCCACTATTTTTCCTCTACCCTTTTCCATATCCTAATATAAATTCACCCTATGAATTTTATATTCCTAAATTATCATCTCATATTGATTTCCTTTATTTATAAATATCATTTATAAATTTATAACCCCTTTGAGTTTCACTTTTTATAAACTATTCTCATTTATAAAATTCCATTCCCATATAATTCCATTTATTATGCCAATCTATTTTTAATTTCGATTTCAACTCCCTTTATATTTTCCAAGATAGCATTTAAATATCTCTTCTATAAATATTTTCTAAAAATCTCTATTAAACAATTTACGAATAGTTAAGTATAACCAAAACTCAAATTTATCGTTTATTCAACCAATCCCTTTTTAAATAGTCAATTTTTTTGATATAACTATTTTTATATTCAAAATCTCCTTGTAATTTCTTAAAAATTCAAATATAATTTTATGGTATTTAAAGTAACAAAATTAAGGCCAGTGCTACTACAGCATCTAAAATTCGATCACAACCAAAATCTATCTCACACATCATATATTAATATATGTGAACAATTAACATATTTTTGAGGAATCCAGTTGGATCCTTTCAACATGTTTTTCCTGCATCCACAGATGTTAGATAACATAAAAATACCAATCCCGCTTCGAGGCGGGATATCGCTGTAATATAGGGTCATTCGCAATTATGCGTGGTGCATAGGGTCTCATCCACTCCAATCGGTGGGAAATACAATCAACTACTAATATAAATAATATAGTGTCCAAATGATATTAGTTTATAAATTCAACCAATCATCCAAAATTAGATTTAATCATTTAAAATTAATTTTAGTAACCCAAATAAGTGAGATTTACTCACCTTCATTTTTATTTTGTGATCTGTTCCAAATTTAAATTAAATCGATCAATGTTCGGTTAAATTTAAAAACCCTAGCCGATTTCAAAAATCTCCAATACTAATTTTTTTTTTTTTGATCTCACAGCTTCAAACCAAATATGACTTGTTTATTGATTTTGGACCTCGCACGACATAGTTATCAAATTTATAAATAAACTTATTTTAAATAATAATTTAAACTAACCTAATTACTTTCTTAAAAAATTTATTTAACTTCATCAACTAAATCATTCAGCGCACCCCTATAACACTCCACCATCATCCCTATGCCAACAGCCAAATGCCAGCAGCCTCATCTTGGAACATATCACCTGACCCTAACGTATACTTCCACTGCCTCCTCCTATTCATGCACGTGACCTACCCACCCCCTCCCCCGATCCACACCACGACCTTGCCCTTGCCGTAGCAGCAGCCGCGCCTCAGCTCCAGGTGACTCGTGACATCGCGTCCATTTTTTTTCACTTTTGAAATCGTCGCGCCTCCCATGAGACACTGACGACGATGACGAGCTTCGGCCCTCCACCCACAGTCGCGCCAACCTGCGCGTGCCAAGCCCGCTATCGATGCATAGTTCGAGCCTTAACTCCCTTCCCTTTTTGTATGCGTATAGCCTCCATCCCAGCTAACCTTGTCGATGCGGCACTCACGAACTCGACGCCATTTTTTTATTTACTGGAAAATGAATTTTGATTTTTTTCGTTCATCTGAAAGAGAGAATAGGGAGGATGTTTTTATTCAATTTTGTTCGAGATGGATTTGAATTCCCTCTTTTTTTCTCTCTGATTTCGTTCGAAGTGGAATTCGAACTCCTCCATCCCCTTTTATTTTTCTACTTTTGTTTTGAAATGATTTTGAACTCAGAGGGAAGAAGAAGGAAAAGTTCGTGATTTAAATTAGAAGGGTGAGTACGAATCTAAGTAGAGTGGCTCAATCACAGGGTAAGGTGGCTGCTCAAAGTAAGGCCGCTTGAGGATTTGATTTGATCTGACTTTTATTTGTTTTATTTTCAAAATATCTCGAATTATATACCGTAAAATTTGAATTCCTATTTAGGCATGTTGACTGCCGTTCGTAATGTTATACCGCTATTCCGAATCTAATGAAACAACTCTCGAGGTCTAATTTGACCCTAGGGAGCAAGTAGCTTTTTAATCGACTAATTAAATTAAATTTCCAATATTAATTCTCAATGCGTTTCAATCCCGTACGACCAAACGTTAACGCCAAATTTTATGAAATTTGAAATTCGATAATAATACACTATTACGGATCTAATGGAAATGGTTTCATTGAATTCCAAGACTATTGTAACGCACGCGGATTTTCGTTGCCGAAAAACCGAATAGTTATGGGTTTTTAAAAAGAATTTAAGAAAAGAGAAAGAGAGAAGAAGAGAGAAAAATAGATAGGGAAAAGAAAATAGATCATTTTAAAATAGAAAGAAAAGAAAACAGAGAATAGAAAATTTGAAAATATAGAAAATTGGAGAATAGAACGGAACAGAAAACAACAGAACAACAGAATCTCACAATTCGCAGCGGAACAACATATAATAATAAATGAATAATCTTTAAACAAAGAATTATATCAGTTATTACGTCACATGATATTACATTACATCAAATCATCAGAGTATACAACAACAACAAACATCAAACAGTGCTGCGGAAAAAAGAAATACTATATAGCTAGTAATACGCCATGCCATCCAGCTTGCCTCCAGCAACTCCAGAATATCCTGATAAACCTTAAACTCTTGACTGCCCGTGTGGAAATTGGTGGGCACCCAGAGTTTAGGAAGGAAAACAATAAACTCCGAGTCAGTCATGTGACTGGCGTGAGAACTCAAAACGGTTTATTTATCTTTAAAATCAAAATAGAGGAATATTTTTAAATTCAATTCGCAATGCTTTTAAAAATGAGACTACCATAAGGCCTCCCGCACACACACACAATGCAAACGCAGAATCGGAGGAGATTTCTCCTTATGATAGTCAAAGATGCTTGATACGCATTTAAAATAATATTTGATATTATTACTAGTGCATAGTGTAGGAAAATATTTCGAAAGTAGAATATAAATCTTAGCCAACATACGACCATTATCGTATGCCTACTATAGCTAACTATGTTCAATAGCAGGTTACCGCCACATTCCATAGCAGGTTATACAACTAAAACCGTACAAGTTTCGTATTGTTTCTTTGGATTTCCAACAAATGGTCAGGCCAAGGAACTTCCCATTGCCACATGGAAACGCCTCTGGCTGGACGTCCCCGAGAACTTAACCAGCTCTCTGCCAACGCAAGGCCGGGTTACCTTTATCACTAGGTAACTACTACACGAATATGGCATCCCCCGGTCCCATTGGACCTTTTAACCGAGCGCTCGTCACCAACAACACCACACAGTAATAAAATATAGTGTTTCAACATGAGTAAGTATCTGGGCTCCATACCATGATACCACCCTTTCCAGAAGGAAATGCACATACCCTAAAGGGAGCTACCCCTCATAACCTTGCCGCATCTTTCCTGTTTTGACCATTCCGGGATGTGAGGCTCGACGAATTCACGTCCACAAAAACATACTTTATACAAAAGCCATGCTTTGGGTCAACAAATGATCAACACAATGATCACAAGGATAGACGATCAAATAAACGATCCTATCACAAATAATCAACACAATGATCATTTCAGCATCACTCAGCATATCACATTACCAAATTGGGAATATATCGCTGATAACATTCAACTATATAACCTCTGAGCACGTACGTCTCAGAGAAGGGTGTTAAGCTAAAAGAATAAATTCTCCGCCACCAACAGAAATATATTTGAAAGAAATCGGCTTTATATCTCAACTTGTAATGTCAGACATACAATCCATACAAGTCTGTTCCGGGCTCGAACAAAACCGAAGGCACTTCTTACGAAGCCCTTGCAATCCGGGTATTCACAATCCCGATCGAATTTCCCATCACTTAAGGAATCTCTATACCAGGAGCGACCCAGTGCAGAGACAATCGATAGGTCATCCTATCGCTCTCGCAAATACCGGTCTTCAACACCGATCTTCAATGCAATTCACAACGACGTATCACATATTCGGAATGGGTTATACGACCCCATGGTCCTTTCCCGGTTAACCCGAATAGTGATCGCTTATTCAAAAACAAGTGTGGCATTCAAATTCAAACAAATCATATCCAATACCCATTCAAAGGGAAATATTGATAGTCGGTTATTGAACTATCAATAGATATGCACAACATCACTAGATTCCAAATAATTTTCCAAATTATTTATCTTCCAAAATATCTTTACTAGATATATAGTTTTCACACTTCAAAAATAAATCAATATTTATTTTTAAACCAATTCTACTTTTCATTCATAAATTCCATAGTGAATTTAAAATCCAAAATATCTATGAATATTCGATTTCGATTATTCATTTCAATTTATCTTCAAAAAAGATAAATTCTTAAGATATTCCCTTTATATTGGAAAACATTTCCATACTTACTTATTTATAAGTAATTCACAATTTTTATTTATTTTCAACACTTAGAAAATATTCAATATACTTAAATCGAGATTAAGTATGCATTTCATTCTTTAAGGAAATCATTCTCTTAAACATATTTATTTGGGCCAAAACGAATGTTACGTAAAACATCGTTACGACGACTCAAAAATCACTAGTATAGGGATTCGAAATTAAAATAGATATATAAATCCCAATACTATGCAAAACATTTCCTTTCGGAAATCATTTACTATAACAACAGTGTTATAGTCTACTATTTCCTTTTATTTCTCGAAAACGTCTATTTCAACAATAAATGTTGAAATCTATGGTTTCGAATTTCAACACATTTTAAAACATCGTTAGATAGTTTTAATTCTATTTAAAACATCACATTCTAAACATTTTCTTTAACGTATTATTCACTATTCAAAAACGTGAATATACTTCATTAGCAAATTTCATCTTTTTTATTCATTTTATTTTAAAGGATTATTCACTGTCTAAAACGTGAATATAACTCCATAAATAAGTTATAACAATTTTACTTATCAAAATAAGTCGTTTGTGAATTTATAAAACAACGTTTATAAATTCCATTTCTATTTATTTACAAAAACTTCCTTTTTATAAATTCTTTTATTAACCTATTCCAGTTTATAACTCAATTATAAACTAAAAGTTCATATTATAAGTTAAATACTTATGAAACAATTACTTTACAAAAATCGTTCTTTTAACTTCATAATTATAAATCTTATAACTTATAAGATTCAATTATTTATCCAAAATTCATTCTTTCAATAACTTTATAAATTTTATAAACCTACTGTTTATAAAATTCCATTTATAACTTCACTGTTTAAAATTCTATAAATTTCATTCATTTATGAAATTCATTTTCACTTCATTCAAACACTTATAAAAACTCATTTTATAATGTCCATATTTCAATTTATAAATATCCATTTATAAATCTCTTAATATAAATAAATTTATATTATCCTTTTAAAACGTCTTAAATCTCCTTTATTATTTCACCATTTTGATTCATAAAATAATTAAATTTTATAAATCCTATATTTAAACTTTTCACAATAAATTCTAAAATCCCGATTAAACTATTTTATAAAATCAACAGCATCATATTCTCAAAAATCAGTTTTTAACTATATTTCTCAAAAATCATAATTTTTATAACTTTAAAAATTATAACGTTTATTTATTTAAAATGGATCAATTCCAAAATTATTTCATAAAACGTATACTTTCCAGAATCACTTTAAAATCATTTTAAAATCCCAAAATCTGGGTCCAATAATGCTACACACCAAATAGTCAATCACGACAACAACGATATCATATATCGATATGAAAATCCATCAAATATCAAAATATCTGAAATCAAATAAAAACTGTTGAGGAATCCAGTTGGATCCCTCCAACCTGTTTTCCTGCATCCAAAAACATTAGCACAATACCAATTTCGCTCCAGTACAAAATTATCGCGGTATATGTTCTTATTAAATATTATCCGCTTAATAACGGCGTAATAGGGTCTCAACCGCTAAAAATACGGGAAATCAATCAACTGCAATATATACATATGCCAATATATATATATTGATATTATATATAATACCAATTTCACTGTTTATGAAATATTCGCGGTATATGTTTTTAATAAATAACATCCGCTTACTAACGGCGCATAATGTCTATTTTAACAATCAATAGATAACAGTCATCATTCAAACATGCATTCAAATATTTTAAATCTAACTATTTAAAATAAAATCGAAACTGATTCGATTGAGTGAGAAGTTCTCACCTTGGTTTCATTTCCGTTTTAGCGATTTATTTCGAATAAAATTAAACGGACGTTTAATTTTACCCAAAATTCTCACTAACTCCAAACGACTCCAAACCAACTCCATCGCGTAGTGCTCGTCCATACGATTCCAACGCGACTAGTTTCGCGCGTTTTCGACCTCGTATGAAAAAGTTATGCATTTTATAAGTTTGTACACGATTTTATATAACATTTTCAACATAAATTTAAATTTTATAAACCTAAATCAATCCTGGCCTTAGGATCTAAACCCATCACCATCAGGTCATTCCCCCCCCCCCCCCATCCTCTATCTCACGTTATTCCTCTCCAGTAACACACGAAACAAAAGAACCCACCAAGGCCGAACTAGGGTTTCGATTTGCTCCACCATCGCTCGACTAAACTTCATCAAACCACCTCCATATCGAAGCCCATTGCAAGAGCTACCTCCACCACCCCCATCATGAAGCTCGGCCTGCTCTACAGCCCACAATTGCGTGCGTGACCTGCTATGAACGGCCCACCATAGCTCCTCCTACGTTGCACCATTTCCGATCATCACCGTATGGAATCGAAGCTCTCGTCGAGCTCTTCGACTTCCGTGTTGAACACTTCGCGTAATTCCTTACGGATTGAGAGAGATTGATGAAGAAGTGAGAGACAATTCTGGCCATTGGTCTTAGCATAGGCGGCTAGGGTTATAAAATTAGGGTTTTGATATTATTTTTTTAATTTATGAAGGGTGTGGGTGTGTATTTATAGAGAACCGATCGACACTATTCACCCGGAAATTCCGAACTCCGATTTAGGCACCGAAACTGACGTACCTAGGGTTTATCCTGCGTTCCGGACACAATGGAATAGGTTTCGGAAGCTAATTCGGAAGTATGTGCGAGTTATGGCTGTAAACGCTCAATTTGAATTAAACCGATTTAAGCGATTTTCTAGGCGTTTTAATTTGTACAGGACAAACGGTAAATCCAATTGACTTGAAATTTGAAACCTTACAATAATATCACATTACGGATCCGATGAAACTGGTTTCGTCGAAATCCGAGACTTTTTGAAAAATGGCTATTTTCACTCGTCAAATTTAAATTAAAAATAAATCGATGCGTTTCGAGCTGCTACGATCAAACGATAACTCCGATTGACACGAAAATTGAAATCCGGTAATAACTAACTATTACGGATCCAATGAAACTGGTTTCGTTCAATTCTGAGACTGTTCAAAAATTGGCTATTTTCACTAGTCGATTTAAATATTAAAATATTCAATTTTCACAAATTAACTTTTAATTCGATTTTAAAAGTTCTAAAATATCATTCTAACTCCCATATGATAAAATAAAATTTTACAAATCATTTTCAATCATATTTAACTCGATTTTCAATTATTTCCATAATTTCACATATTAAATTATCGATTTAATTATTCAATTAAATCCAAAAATTCAAATAAAAATTTATTTGACTTATAAATTCACTTATTAATATTTAAAAATAATTAAATATACATATTTTAATTTCTAAAAATTCTGGGTCGTTACAATCTTCCCCACTTAAAAGAATTTCGTCCTCGAAATTACAAGTAAGAAAAGTTACAGAATTCATTAATTTTCCAAAATCCATAGTTAAACTTCTTACAAATCTTTTACTAAGTTTTCAAATCATACTTAGTTATCTTTTCAAAAACAACTATATCATTTAACTTTCAATTCCAAAATCAAAGTTAAAGTTTTCAAAATTTTCCAATCTTCTCAAAAAATTTCTAACGCCTTAAATTTTCGGAAAAATTCGCCATAGTCTCCTTTGCGCGGCTCGATCCGAAAAAAAAATGACAGTATATATATCACAAATATACATCTCATCAAGTAATGAGGCATCCTGCAGGGAAAAAAATGTAAAAGTACGATATTTAATCCGAGATATGTACCTTATATTTTATTAGCGAGCATATACGGCTAATATAGCGCTAAAGCGAGCTCCAAATGCGAAGCAAACGCGATCCGCACCTACTAATTACTCAACAAACAACATGAGAACATGCATATATGACAATAGTATCGATATACAACATATAGCAACTGAAACAAAAGCAACAAATGCAATATATATTCAACCATCAACCAACTATCATCCATAATCAATAATATTCATCCTTATTCTTATTAATATTCGATGAAATGGTTTTCACTCTAAATCATATTTGATTTATTTACATTGGATTTTATCAACATTCATTCTCAATTTTTAATTAGTTTGCATTCACTAATTAAATCCAATTCACGTTCAATTCTATTCAAATTTATTTACTTCTAATTTGAATTCAATTACATAGCTTTCAATTTCATTAATACTTAATGAATTATATATAATCAACTAACAATCAAGTAACAACCATAGTATATTAATTACAATCAAATTCCTTTGCTTATATTCATTCTCATTCAATTTATTCAACTTCCAATAACATTAGATTTTAATGAATCAACACTTATATCCATTATTTCATATCAATTTATTCACATTTAATTGATTAACATTCAATCCATTCATTCAATTCAATTCAATTACATTCAATATCTCTTAAGTTATGTTCCATTTAACTTTAAATTCATTTTTATTTACAACTCATATTCATAAATATATTCATTAGTTTCACTTCTCATATATATAAGTTTATTTCACAATTGTAAATCACTTTAATTATAATTCATACTTATAATTCTTTTACTTATACAATTATTCTTCAATTTAGATTATTCAAACAACTAAACAATCAACTTACATACACTTTAATAATTCTGAAAAATTATTTCTTTTATATACAAAATATAATCAAGTAAAATTATTTCATTTACCCAAATTTTAAAACAATATTATGTCGAATTGTTCTATTCAAGTGTTTATAAACCCCTTCGGCATAGTCTTGCGGACCACGCTGACGAAAGTTCATATGCCACTCAACAAACCAATCATCACAATATAAAACAATTTTTTTATATTCACTAACAAATACGCACTCGTATCTATTATTACACTCAAATTCATTCTAGAGCACTACTGACTCTATCTCTAATGAGCAATACCTAACAGAACCATGGTTGTCGCTTAACCATAAGCTCTGATACCAAATGTAACGCACGCGGATTTTCGTTGCCGAAAAACCGAATAGTTATGGGTTTTTAAAAAGAATTTAAAAAAAGAGAAAGAGAGAAGAAGAGAGAAAAATAGATAGGGAAAAGAAAATAGATCATTTTAAAATAGAAAGAAAAGAAAACAGAGAATAGAAAATTTGAAAATATAGAAAATTGGAGAATAGAACGGAACAGAAAACAACAGAACAACAGAATCTCACAATTCGCAGCGGAACAACATATAATAATAAATGAATAATCTTTAAACAAAGAACTATATCAGTTATTACATCACATGATATTACATTACATCAAATCATCAGAGTATACAACAACAACAAACATCAAACAGTGCAGCGGAAAAAAGAAATACTATATAGCTAGTAATACGCCATGCCATCCAGCTTGCCTCCAGCAACTCCAGAATATCCTAAATATCCTGATAAACCTTAAACTCTTGACTGCCCGTGTGGAAATTGGTGGGCACCCAGAGTTTAGGAAGGAAAACAATAAACTCCGAGTCAGTCATGTGACTGGCGTGAGAACTCAAAACGGTTTATTTATCTTTAAAATCAAAATAGAGGAATATTTTTAAATTCAATTCGCAATGCTTTTAAAAATGAGACTACCATAAGGCCTCCCGCACACACACACAATGCAAACGCAGAATCGGAGGAGATTTCTCCTTATGATAGTCAAAGATGCTTGATACGCATTTAAAATAATATTTGATATTATTACTAGTGCATAGTGTAGGAAAATATTTCGAAAGTAGAATATAAATCTTAGCCAACATACGACCATTATCGTATGCCTACTATAGCTAACTATGTTCAATAGCAGGTTACCGCCACATTCCATAGCAGGTTATACAACTAAAACCGTACAAGTTTCGTATTGTTTCTTTGGATTTCCAACAAATGGTCAGGCCAAGGAACTTCCCATTGCCACATGGAAACGCCTCTGGCTGGACGTCCCCGAGAACTTAACCAGCTCTCTGCCAACGCAAGGCCGGGTTACCTTTATCACTAGGTAACTACTACACGAATATGGCATCCCCCGGTCCCATTGGACCTTTTAACCGAGCGCTCGTCACCAACAACACCACACAGTAATAAAATATAGTGTTTCAACATGAGTAAGTATTTGGGCTCCATACCATGATACCACCCTTTCCAGAAGGAAATGCACATACCCTAAAGGGAGCTACCCCTCATAACCTTGCCGCATCTTTCCTGTTTTGACCATTCCGGGATGTGAGGCTCAACGAATTCACGTCCACAAAAACATACTTTATACAAAAGCCATGCTTTGGGTCAACAAATGATCAACACAATGATCACAAGGATAGACGATCAAATAAACGATCCTATCACAAATAATCAACACAATGATCATTTCAGCATCACTCAGCATATCACATTACCAAATTGGGAATATATCGCTGATAACATTCAACTATATAACCTCTGAGCACGTACGTCTCAGAGAAGGGTGTTAAGCTAAAAGAATAAATTCTCCGCCACCAACAAAAATATATTTGAAAGAAATCGGCTTTATATCTCAACTTGTAATGTCAGACATACAATCCATACAAGTCTGTTCCGGGCTCGAACAAAACCGAAGGCACTTCTTACGAAGCCCTTGCAATCCGGGTATTCACAATCCCGATCGAATTTCCCATCACTTAAGGAATCTCTATACCAGGAGCGACCCAGTGCAGAGACAATCGATAGGTCATCCTATCGCTCTCGCAAATACCAGTCTTCAACACCGATCTTCAATGCAATTCACAACGACGTATCACATATTCGGAATGGGTTATACGACCCCATGGTCCTTTCCCGGTTAACCTGAATAGTGAGCGCTTATTCAAAAACAAGTGTGGCATTCAAATTCAAACAAATCATATCCAATACCCATTCAAAGGGAAATATTGATAGTCGGTTATTGAACTATCAATAGATATGCACAACATCACTAGATTCCAAATAATTTTCCAAATTATTTATCTTCCAAAATATCTTTACTAGATATATAGTTTTCACACTTCAAAAATAAATCAATATTTATTTTTAAACCAATTCTCCTTTTCATTCATAAATTCCATAGTGAATTTAAAATCCAAAATATCTATGAATATTCGATTTCGATTATTCATTTCAATTTATCTTCAAAAAAGATAAATTCTTAAGATATTCCCTTTATATTGGAAAACATTTCCATACTTACTTATTTATAAGTAATTCACAATTTTTATTTATTTTCAACACTTAGAAAATATTCAATATACTTAAATCGAGATTAAGTATGCATTTCATTCTTAAGGAAATCATTCTCTTAAACATATTTATTTGGGCCAAAACGAATGTTACGTAAAACATCGTTACGACGACTCAAAAATCACTAGTATAGGGATTCGAAATTAAATAGATATATAAATCCCAATACTATGCAAAACATTTCCTTTCGGAAATCATTTACTATAACAACAGTGTTATAGTCTACTATTTCCTTTTATTTCTCGAAAACGTCTATTTCAACAATAAATGTTGAAATCTATGGTTTCGAATTTCAACACATTTTAAAACATCGTTAGATAGTTTTAATTCTATTTAAAACATCACATTCTAAACATTTTCTTTAACGTATTATTCACTATTCAAAAACGTGAATATACTTCATTAGCAAATTTCATCTTTTTTATTCATTTTATTTTAAAGGATTATTCACTGTCTAAAACGTGAATATAACTCCATAAATAAGTTATAACAATTTTACTTATCAAAATAAGTCGTTTGTGAATTTATAAAACAACGTTTGTAAATTCCATTTCTGTTTATTTATAAAAACTTCCTTTTTATAAATTCTTTTATTAACCTATTCCAGTTTATAACTCAATTATAAACTAAAAGTTCATATTATAAGTTAAATACTTATGAAACAATTACTTTACAAAAATCGTTCTTTTAACTTCATAATTATAAATCTTATAACTTATAAGATTCAATTATTTATCCAAAATTCATTCTTTCAATAACTTTATAAATTTTATAAACCTACTGTTTATAAAATTCCATTTATAACTTCACTGTTTAAAATTCTATAAATTTCATTCATTTATGAAATTCATTTTCACTTCATTCAAACACTTATAAAAACTCGTTTTATAATGTCCATATTTCAATTTATAAATATCCATTTATAAATCTCTTAATATAAATAAATTTATATTATCCTTTTAAAACGTCTTAAATCTCCTTTATTATTTCACCATTTTGATTCATAAAATAATTAAATTTTATAAATCCTATATTTAAACTTTTCACAATAAATTCTAAAATCCCGATTAAACTATTTTATAAAATCAACAGCATCATATTCTCAAAAATCAGTTTTTAACTATATTTCTCAAAAATCATAATTTTTATAACTTTAAAAATTATAACGTTTATTTATTTAAAATGGATCAATTCCAAAATTATTTCATAAAACGTATACTTTCTAGAATCACTTTAAAATCATTTTAAAATCCCAAAATCTGGGTCCAATAATGCTACACACCAAATAGTCAATCACGACAACAACGATATCATATATCGATATGAAAATCCATCAAATATCAAAATATCTGAAATCAAATAAAAACTGTTGAGGAATCCAGTTGGATCCCTCCAACCTGTTTTCCTGCATCCAAAAACATTAGCACAATACCAATTTCGCTCCAGTACGAAATTATCGCGGTATATGTTCTTATTAAATATTATCCGCTTAATAACGGCGTAATAGGGTCTCATCCGCTAAAAATACGGGAAATCAATCAATTGCAATATATACATATGCCAATATATATATATTGATATTATATATAATACCAATTTCACTGTTTATGAAATATTCGCGGTATATGTTTTTAATAAATAACATCCGCTTACTAACGGCGCATAATGTCTATTTTAACAATCAATAGATAACAGTCATCATTCAAACATGCATTCAAATATTTTAAATCTAACTATTTAAAATAAAATCGAAACTGATTCGATTGAGTGAGAAGTTCTCACCTTGGTTTCATTTCCATTTTAGCGATTTATTTCAAATAAAATTAAACGGACGTTTAATTTTACCCAAAATTCTCACTAACTCCAAACGACTCCAAACCAACTCCATCGCGTAGTGCTCGTCCATACGATTCCAACGCGACTGGTTTCGCGCGTTTTCGACCTCGTATGAAAAAGTTATGCATTTTATAAGTTTGTACACGATTTTATATAACATTTTCAACATAAATTTAAATTTTATAAACCTAAATCAATCTTGGCCTTAGGATCTAAACCCATCACCATCAGGCCGTTCCCCCCCTTCCTCTATCTCACGTTATTCCTCTCCAGTAACACACGAAACAAAAGAACCCACCAAGGCCGAACTAGGGTTTCGATTTGCTCCACCATCGCTCGACTAAACTTCATCAAACCACCTCCATATCGAAGCCCATTGCAAGAGCTACCTCCACCACCCCCATCATGAAGCTCGGCCTGCTCTACAGCCCACGATTGCGTGCGTGACCTGCTATGAACGGCCCACCATAGCTCCTCCTACGTTGCACCATTTCCGATCATCACCGTATGGAATCGAAGCTCTCGTCGAGCTCTTCGACTTCCGTGTTGAACACTTCGCGTAATTCCTTACGGATTGAGAGAGATTGATGAAGAAGTGAGAGACAATTCTGGCCATTGGTCTTAGCACAGGCGGCTAGGGTTATAAAATTAGGGTTTTGATATATTTTTTTTAATTTATGAAGGGTGTGGGTGTGTATTTATAGAGAACCGATCGACACTATTCACCCGGAAATTCCGAACTCCGATTTAGGCGCCGAAACTGACGTACCTAGGGTTTATCCCGCGTTCCGGACACAATGGAACAGGTTTCGGAAGCTAATTCGGAAGTATGTGCGAGTTATGGCTGTAAACGCTCAATTTGAATTAAACCGATTTAAGCGATTTTCTAGGCGTTTTAATTTGTACAGGACAAACGGTAAATCCAATTGACTTGAAATTTGAAACCTTACAATAATATCACATTACGGATCCGATGAAACTGGTTTCGTCGAAATCCGAGACTTTTTGAAAATTGGCTATTTTCACTCGTCAAATTTAAATTAAAAATAAATCGATGCGTTTCGAGCTGCTACGATCAAACGATAACTCCGATTGACACGAAAATTGAAATCCGATAATAACTAACTATTACGGATCCAATGAAACTGGTTTCGTTCAATTCTGAGACTGTTCAAAAATTGGCTATTTTCACTAGTCGATTTAAATATTAAAATATTCAATTTTCACAAATTAACTTTTAATTCGATTTTAAAAGTTCTAAAATATCATTCTAACTCCCATATGATAAAATAAAATTTTACAAATCATTTTCAATCATATTTAACTCGATTTTCAATTATTTCCATAATTTCACATATTAAATTATCGATTTAATTATTCAATTAAATCCAAAAATTCAAATAAAAATTTATTTGACTTATAAATTCACTTATTAATATTTAAAAATAATTAAATATTCATATTTTAATTTCTAAAAATTCTGGGTCGTTACAACTATGCCCCGGATTGCTATCTCAACACGTCGATTAAATCAACGATTTCAAAAATTAGCGAAATCGCTCGAAATCCCAGATTTAAAAACTTATTAACTAAATTATAAATCCAATAGAATTTTTATATCGACGTTAGAAATCATTTTGATTCATATTCAACTCGAATTTTAAATTATTTACCATTTTCGTATTACGGTTAAATCGCTATATTTGAAATTTAAATTAAATACACCAATTCAACCAAAACCTCCATATTCAAAATCAATTTGTATTGAAAATTCAACATTAAAAATAATTTAAATGTTCAAAACCAAACGACTAAAAATTCGGGTTATTACGGTGTGGCTTTCGCTAATTTACTTACCTTTCTCTGATTTTTTTTCTTAATCAAATCAATATGGGTTGAATATTCTGATCCGGGGTTCCATGATTAATCAATCCTAAGGTATATTGAAATCCTAACAAAATGTACATGATGAATTTATTTTTCGTCCTAAAATTGCTTTTATTCATAACATTACTTCAACTCATAGTTATTTATTTCTACAAAGGATAAGCCAACTACTACCTCTATGAGTGAAAATATTTGGAGTGTTATGTAAATTATTATATATATATATAATATTAATTAAATTACAAATACACTCCATCATACACCCTAATTTTGTAGGAATTTCCTAACCTAAGTTCCAATACCAAATAAAACAACTATCATTTATGATGCCTTGATTCGTGTACAAAATGTCGTGGACATCAAAACCTCACGGACGATGGATCATTTTAAGGTAAAATACAAAATGGATCATAGAGCTTGTAACATTATATTATAATTTTTAAAACTGACAGCGGAACGAATAAAATATAATGGTCAATAATACAATCTCGGACAAATAATGCGATGTGATCAAATAAACTCTAAATGACAACAATAACTAGCCTACGATAGCACAAAAAAGCTATAATAACTTATATAGCATTTTAAAAAACACTGTATACTTCACATTATAATACATATTGGGCTATTTATAGAACATAAAAAAACGCTGTAAAAAGTTTTCTTTAATGTGCTATTTTTAATTTTTATACAGTATATTATGTGTCATCTTTATGTCTATAGCATAAGAAAACCGCTATAAAATCCTATAATAACAATTTAAAAAACAATGTATACTGACATGTATACATATAACTGCTATAAAATCCTATAGTAGACACTATACTATAACACACAAAAAAAGCATTGTAAAAGTTTTACTTTCAATAACGCTTTTTTGTAAGCTTTCTATAGCATTTTTTAAGCACTACGGTTTTTTATGCATTTTTAAAATTGTGTACATCCCTATAGATTACAGTAGTCAATACATATATAAATGCTAGATTAAGAATAATTCTAAAACATAAAATCATTTAAATAGTGAAGTAATCATAGAAAATAATAACTTCATTAAAAATAATGAACTTAAAGATGAAACATATTGCATGAAACATAACCAAATATTCATACAAATAATATCTCACGGTTTTAACCATATAATATTCCATAATATATGTTTTAAGCACAACCCAAAAGTAATAGCCAAAGCTTCGCCCAAAAGAAGTAGCTATTGTTTGTAATAAAATAAAGAAATACCCTAAATCTTTCATTCTTACACATGTAAATGTAACGAATATCTACATTAAAAACGTATATAAATATTAATATAAATAAAATTGGAAAATGAAGTACTTATATTTGAAAAAAAAATTGCTAAGGATTTCCTATCAAAAATATTCTAAATTTCTAGAAAAATTGCGAGAGTCTTTTTTGCACACTACATCGGAAAAATCCCAAATATAAGAAATAGATATACATGATCGAAACATGATCAAAAATCACAATATATCAATCATAAACACCTACACGGGCAGTGTATCCAAAGATTTACTTATATACACTTAATAAAGTATGTAGTCATATAACATACACATCCGTTAAAGCAATAAAATGTACCTTTAGAAATATTAGCGAGTTTGCTAACATTTCTAGAGCAAAAATGAGCATGAAAAGAACCAAAAGTGAGTCAAGAACCATCAATGACCCGCATTTAACTTAAACAAGCATAAGAGTGCAAATATTTATGATTTTATACAACTAACCCATAAAAGTATGACTGCAACTTTTAACACCATTAATTTTTTAAGTAAAAAACAAAAAATCTAAACAAGAGCTAGTTTCCTAATAAAAGCATTGAATCAGAATGGTAATGTGCATTATCGTATACCAAGAAATAACTTAAGGCATTATTAGCTCTATTATTTACAATAATTCCCTCCTTTAAGACATAGATACGGGATTTTAACCTTTTAAGGATCTCTTAAAAGTTATTATTATTAGTTAATTTATGGTTAAGGTTCAAAATCCAATTGAAACGAAATAAAGCGGTTATATAGGTCAAATTATATATAATGGTAGTAGTATTATTATTATTGAAATTCATTGATGTTGGTTGAACTAATTATACCAAGTTGTGATAGTGAAACCAATGTCTAAAACTTAGTTTATTTTCATAAACATTAGTTAAATAATTTTAATACCAACTTATTTAATTGTTATAAACTAGTTTTGTTTTCATAAAATTTCATTAAAAAATTTAAATTTTATAATGTTTGTTAATTTATTTTGATTATTATTATTTTATAATAAAAATTTAAATAATTTTTATAAAATTTATTTAACTTGTTTAATATTTTATAATTTATTATTATTATTATTAGTATTAGTATTATTATTATAAACTTGGTTAATTTTTCCAAAATTTATAGTTAATATATTATTGTTATATAAACTTAGCTGACTTTGTTAATAACTTATAGATTTTTATTATTATTGGTATTATAGTTATTAACTTAGTTAATATTGACAAAACTTAGTTAACTAGGATTAATAACCATGAAAATGTTCATAAATCATTAACATGTCAATATTACCGAATATAAATAAAGTATTTACAATTTAGAAGTTATGATCTAAAATATTATTGTTGTTAATGTCAGTTTTCAATAAAAGTGTAATATAATGGAGGAAGGATGTAAGAACTCGCCTTTTTGACCTCCGAATTCAACACTAATACATCCATAGTATTCATGGTCCGAGCACTCAAGTGTTGGAAAGACAAATTATTAGGGTAAAATAAAAGAAAATGAAAACAGAAAAAGAAAGAAGAGAACACAGTATCTAAACCTCATAGTGGAACAATAACATATAATATCAAAAGACTGTACAAACTATCACTCTAAAATACATAGAACTTCAGAGTCACAATTTAAATACTATTATCATCCGGGACATTTATAATAACTTGTCCTAACAAATACTAATATATACATTGTAGTAACATAGAGAAATAAGAATAATATGATAGGTGAAACATCCAACTCATCTCCTCAAGTTCCAAAGAATATCAAGGATAACCTGCCTTTCCCAAACTACTTAAAAGTGCACCCATGGATATAACGAAAATATAAAACTATGAGTCAGACATAAGTCTAGCATGAGAAACTCAAGAAATATGTGGCCTCATATAGCAATACTTATGAGACCGCAAGGAATAATAGTTATTCCCTCAAAAGAACCATAATCAAATAAATACGTATTGTGATATAACATATAATGTCTACAGTGAAAAATATGAATCAAAAAATAGCTATGATACTTACATTGATCACACCAAAACAACATTGAGGGTACAATCAAAACCATTAAGGTATATTCCCATAATGGATTTTTCCATGGAGAACTATTCAGTCAAGCCGAGTCCAATCTCCAACACAAGGGTCATAACTCCAAGAATTGTATATCTCTAGATAGAATATACCAACAAAGAAAGCCTAACTGGTCCACGTCTAAAATGTGATCCCGAATATCATCAACTCCCACGTGCAACATTGATAAGAATACTTTAGATACGAAGTTGATGTACCCTATGATTTAGTAAAACCAAATGGCTCTACCACTACTTTATTTTTTGTCATTTCTGATGCTGAGGCAACATTCATCATCTCTCACATGAGTCTTCATCACTCGAACAGAACACGAACCTCCATAAGGATCCCAACATCTCGAACCATCAATAGATCTCTACTAGTATCCCAACATAAGTCATCCAACAAATGCAAACACTGACCCCCTCCCCCTTGGACTTAACCTTGGGATAGATAGTACAACCTTGTATCATTCCACTTCACAACTGCTTCCAAAACACAAAAAATCATATATCAGTTTTGAAGTGGTATTCGTTAAGTAAAACACTTTCCAATCCCAATCTATCTAAAAATAACTCGATGAATTTTCGGTAAACTCAACTCTGGTTCTATTATAAGTAAGTGAACCATATATTAAGAGGAGTCCTCTCTGTAGGATCCCTATATATAAGTTCTTAAACCTAGAGATGTTTCATACCAATGCTCTTCCCGAAGGTTCTCAAGTCATATGAATTCGCAAAGCTTTTAGATATTTCCCAAGTTAGTTTGGTCAAGTTCAATAGCTGACTAATCGGCTATCATATTCAAAATAGATGATCGTATATGGAAACCAAGTCACATATACTTATAATGTTTCCAACCTTTTCAACTTATACTATCCCTCAGTCAAGAGTGAAGACAAATAAGTTAGAGTACTAATTGCATCAAAGCCTTTCTTAGACACTTCATTCTTGACTCTCACAGATTGAAAAATCTACTTTGTTGGCTCTTAATGCTAAGCACACAAATGCATGTTTTACATATACGAGTAAACAGACAAAGCACAATCAAGTCACACAAAGCTCAATTAAGTCAAATAAGCGACTTATAATCCTTTTTAATTTATTTAATACTTTATTAATTAAAACCTCTTTTATTAGTAAAACTTCTTTTATCTAATAAAACATCTTTTATTAATCACCACTATTAGTTTGTACTCTTCCAATACTTCAACATGTATCCATAAACTTATCTCAAATGGTATAAGTATATTCACACATCTTTAACAAGATTTCTTACTTCAACTATCCTTTTTCCAAACGATTTCATACTTGTTATTCTCGTTTAAAATATCCATTTTTAGGATCTAAGTGCATTCACTGGTATATTCAAAAAAGTTTAAGGCTAATGTTAGTCACCATGAACCCAAATCCATTTAACTTACACTTATTTTTTAAACTTACTTTTAAAGACATATTTACATTCATAAGTATATTCAAAATGGGTTAAAAATGAATGTTATTAACACATTATCACAACAAATCCACAACCATTACAAACTTGTCATTTTCTCTAAAAACATTCTTATAAAGTTCTAAGTATGTCTACATTTATTAAAAAAGGTAATGTATTTGTTAATAACTTTGAAAAAATCATTTACTATAACATAAGTGTTATAGTCCAAAACTATCTCTTATTCTTTTGTAAAATACCTAGCTTACTTTTCCAAACTCATACACACACACTTCAAAAATTCTTATATATAGGTTTTAAATATCTATGTAACATATTATTTGAAAATAACTAAATTATAATTTGGTGAAAATAAATAAAAACATTTTTTATATTATAAAACCCGTTTACTTTAAAAATTCATAAATAATTATTAAAAATAAATTTAAAGTTGAAACCAACTTTAAAATACTAAAAAATATGTTAGAAACAATCCTAAAAAAATATTAGGGAAAAATTGCAAATTTAAATATCATATTTCGGCACTTAAAATCTTAAGCAACTTGTTGTATCATTTATAAATGGTGTTAAAGGTCTTTGATAAAGAGCAACACAGAAAAGCACGAACTTTGCGACTAGTTTTCACCACTTAAACAAAAGATTTATGACTTAAAATTTTTAGTAAGTACTACCCTTAGGATACTTAAAAATTATGGAAGGAAACCCGAAGGATATCATTCAATTTATTTACAAAAATTCTCAAATGAAAGTGACTATGGATCGTATAATATGGAACATTAAACAATCTATCTACTTGTATAGAATGCATGTATAAAATTAAAGCAGTAAAGTAAATGGCACCAAGATTTTTTATACTAGTTCAAACTTTCATGTTCTATGTCCAACCCAGACTTCTGTTGGAATTCAACTATCAACCCTCTCTTAACTCGGAGGAATAGGCATTACATTTCCTGAGCAACCGAATAGTACTTCAACCGCCTAAGCAACGTAGTAGGACTTTTAACCGTTTGAGCAATCAAATAGGACTTCAATAATAAAAATATTTGACTGATTGTGCCCTTTGAATAGCATAGATAAGTATTTAGAGTACACACTTCGTATAATCTTCTCTTTTGTGGTATGTTATGTATTTCGTGAAGAAAGAAAGTTTATTTGATCATGAAAGAATAAACTTGAATATATAAGTGATCAATAGAGTGTTTGTGCGTAGAAAGCCTTTGAGTGTGAATAGTAAGAATGGATAGAATTAAGAAATAGAAAATTGATTAACAAGATGTTGGATTTCTTTGCTATTTATAGAAATTAAAAGGTTGTATATGTTCATGAAGAGCAACCATGAAGAGATATAGAAGTAACTTCTAAAGGAGGAGTTGTTACTGTTCATGGAAGAGAAGCACCTTTCCAAAAACAAGCCATTATAAAGCTTCAGCCGTCTGAATCAAATATTCCAGCCATTTGAAACAAATAAAATTTAAAACAGCAAGAAACTAGTGCGAAACAGACAGAATTCAACCATCTGACTAATTCATCCGTTTGAATAATGTAAATCAGTCGGTTGAATTTTCTTATTTTTTCATGGATGTACAGTATTTGAACGGCTGAAAGGGATCGTTCAGCTGATTGAATGCAATTTTTTATGAAGTTCCTTTGATTTACTATTTCTTTTGATATGTGTGTGTACCACTTCGGAGAGATTTTAACATTTATCTATATCTAGACTCAGACTCTATACTTAACAATATGTTATAGAAACAATCTGGATCTGGTCTTCATATGTTTTTGATTATCTTCTCCTACAAACTTGGTTAGTTCATATAACATTTAATTATGTAGTTGCATAATCAAAGGATCAAAAATGGAGGTTCTCACATTCTCCCCCTTTTGATGATGGCAACTAAGTAAGTTTAAAATATAGAGATTAATTTTTGACTCCCGACTAGATGTTCCCCTATCAATATTATCTCCTCCTTTGTCATCGATAGAAAGGAAGAAAACTAGTTGATAGGAGAAATATCATAAGTAGATAGACATTTCTCATAAACACATATAAGCATTGCATATAGATATACATAGACATTGCACATTAGAAAAGTGATAATATTTACTTCAGAAAACATCACAAACATATAAACATCACAAAGTTTCAAAAGGTAATGCTAGAAAACAAGATAGAAACACTTCCTAACCACAAAAAATAACCATAAAACATATTGTCATGAATTAAAAACATCCTAAAAGCACAATAAATAGTACATAAATTAGTGCTTAAAGAAAAGTAGTCATAAAAGGTAGATTTATGTTTAGATATTTATGAAAAACATACCAAATCAATCTTCGCTACCTTCTTCTTCTTTCTCTTCTTCTTCCTCCGAGGATGTCCAAGTAAACTATGTTGGATTTTCAAGAATACCCATTGAAGTGGATTCGGAGAAAGTGGGTTTTTCCCAAATTTTATTGAAAAAACCTTTATGAAGTTTAGCTTTTTGTTTGTCTTGGAAACATTTTTCGCAATATTAGCTAAACGGGGGATTGAGTTTGCTTTGATTTCGAGATAATGTGATGAGAGCTTGTTTAGGAGGCACATCAATATTTAGTTCATGAATTTCATCTTCTTCTTCTTATTGAGGCTATTGAGAAGAAGATGCAATGTTTTTGTCTCAAGGTTGCGAAATGCCTTGATTTCGATTGGCGACCCATTCTTGAAAACTAATAGTTTGTTAACTCTCGGGATGCTTAGCAAGACCTATGAGACTAAGTGTTTTTTAATTAAGTTCACCTATTGTTGTGAAGTCGGAATCGGGTAAAGGAACTCCAAAGTTTTATAGTATCTGCATTATATAAGCTCCATAATGAATGGTTTTATAACTTCTTCCTTGATTGACATTAAGAAATTCATCTAATATAATCTTGCCCCAATTAACTCATTGAAAGGAGTAAATATCATATAAGGCTTGGAAGTCACATTTATAAACCTTTTCAGAGCTTTCGGTTCGTTGTTGGAGAGAGTGAATGAGTGCGAGATGAATAATTCTTGCTTTAGGACATAAGGCACTAGATTTTAGTTCGGTTAAATTATTGGACAAAAATCTATGTGACACTTCGTCACTTTCATACATATTAACGTCAACCATCTCAATGTATAAACCTTCGGATGGACATCTCAATATATTCCCTAATCTTTGTAAAGGTAAATAAATTTTAACACCACAGACTGAAGTCCAAATGCAATCATCTTTGTTATGAGGATTATGATGGTCTATATTCATATTAGCATGAAAAACTTAGTCAAGAGAGGATAAATCTTAGAATTATTAGCGTCATACCTAATAAGAGAATTGAAAACATGTGCTTTACCCAATTCTATAATAGCATATCCATTGAAATCTGGAAACTTTATGAAACTCCTTTAAAAAGCTTGGAATTCTTCATGCTATTAAATTTATTGACAGCGGTATCGTTATGGAGGCATGATCTAATTTTGCTCTGAGATGGACCAGCAGATGATTCTCTTGTTCGTTTCGATCTAAGAGGCTTTTTTGGAAAAAAAAGAGAAATTGGATTTTGATTTGTTGGATTTAGGGTTTTATTCTTGTTAGGTCTGAAAAGTGAATAGATGGGTAGTTAATGAATGGGTAGTTGATAATAAGTATTGATTTGGATTAGATTCATGCTTTCAAAAATGTCCTATTCTATTTTTAAAAACAGAAAATTATTTAGGCAGCCAGTCGAAATGCTCTGGGCAGCCGACGGGATACAAACCACAATAAAATAGCCAATTTTTGTTATGATTCAGTCAGTTGAAAGTAAGAAATTAGCTGGCTGAATTCTAGGTAAAAAATATATTACTTTTGAGTTTTCAACCGTCTGAATTGTTATATTTAGCCGGCTGTTTCTATTGATTTTTAGAGATTAGCCTATTTTCAGCAATTTCCAACTATAGTTAACAATTTACGCCATACATGTTTTTGTTTGTGAGCTTTATTCTTGTATATAGATATAATTTTATTTCTACAAACTTATTGTATATGTAAATTACAATACCAGTATTGTGAACATAATTTTTTGGAAGTATAAACTTTATTTTTCGAAAGTCTTGGATTCGTCTGAAGAAATTATTTTTGAATGAGCTTGGTTCAATTTGGTATTTTCTTATAATGGATTAATAGGAGACCAATATTATGTTGAATAAGATAAGAGATATTCATCCCAAGAATTTGGAGATACATGAGGTCGTTGAGGAGGTGGATTGTGCACACCATTTTTAGGGTAGTCCACAGAATTTTAGAGCAAACTGTTCGAGAAAATTTAAACGCCTTACTTTGTGTTTTTGCTCATAATACATGTCACGTTGTATGCTTAAAGTTTCATGCTGGTAGTGTTGAATATCATTGATGTTCTCCTTGGTAGGAGGTGGTCTAGATTCTAAATCATTTCTAGTTCTTTTTCCATTCGGTGTATGTTCGGTATGGTGATTAGGAGAGGGATCAATTTTTACTGGAGTAAATTTATTAGACGAATGTAACGACCCGGAATTTTAGGCAATATCAATTTAATAATCTGTATTAATAATTAATTTGATTTGATAATTTTTCTTTATAATTTTAAATTAAATTGATAAATTTAACCTTTCAAAGTTAACAAATTTTCAATCTGGTAATTTTAAGCAATATCTTTTTAACAATTTAAAATTGATAAAGTTTTATTTTTCAAAGCTAATAAAAGTTTGAATTTTCAAATTGTAATGTATATGTATGTGTATGTTATAATTTGATGTTGTTTTAAGATTTAATATAGTCTATTAATAATTTATATATGTATGAATTGTGATTTAAAGCTTTGTTTTAAAATTAATATTTTTCAAAAGTTAATTTAAGATGTATTCAATTGTTTTTAAAATATAAGATAATTATTTATTTTAAATATGATTGTTTTAAAAGGGATTTAATAAAAGTTTTATTTATTTTTCTTTTAAAATGTTTAAATTAAAATGGTTATATAAATGTTTTAGATTTTTTTTATTAACCCATGTGTAAGATATATTTGTATTATAATTAGTTATAGAATTTTCTCTTTAAAAAGTAAGTTTATATTTACATAAATAAGTATTTAGTAATTTAGTAAATTAAATAAGTAAGTTTATATTTATCTTTTAAATTAAATAAAAATTTATTAAAAACACAAAGACGTGTGTAAACATGTTAATTATCTTAATAACACTTGTAAGCTAAAGAAATTTGCATTTGACATTTGTTCAATTTATTAACAAGTGGCTTCATTTCCAATTATTTGAAATTTTAACATATAAGAAAATTAGTTTTCTTTCACAAACACTTTTTCTTTGTTTTCACTTCTTTTTCAAAACCTGAAACTTGAAATTCAAAATCAAGCAAAGTACTTCATATCAACTTCAAAACTGCAAATTTAAAATCCTACAACCTTCAAATCTGCAACTTCAACCTGTAATGCAAATGGATGAGCAACTCAGCTGTTTCAACTTTTAAAAAACATCAGTTCAACACTTTTAATCATCAGATTGGAGGCATGCAGTAAGATTTTCAACAGCAATCAAAGTCATTTTTTCAAATTTAAAGATTAAAGGCCTGGAAAGTTTAAATCTGCTGTGCTTTGCAATTTAAATAGGTGAGTAAATTATTTTAAAACAGTTAATCTTGATTAAACTTAAATGCATGTGATGATTTGTGATTAATCCTGAGGTTGCATGAAAATTCTTCAATATTTATATTTTTTGGATTGACAGATTTGAATATATATGTGTACATGGAACTCTATTTCCTGTTCTATTTTTTTAGACCAGATTTCACTTCAAAATCCAAATCTTCCAATAACATCCTTATTTGACCTTGATGATTAAATAAAGTTGTTAGTTATTGTGTAAGGAAAATTTTAAAAATAGTTTCTGTAAGTTTAAGTTTATAAATAGTTTTTAAAATGGATAATACAGTGAAAATCTTGATTTATGTCAAAAATCAACCTTTTAAATTTCTGTTTTGGATTGTATAAATGGATTACATGTTAGAAATGATGAATTTTAACATGCATTACATAATTTTTAAATTGATATTTATTTGGAAATGTTGAGTTGAACTGTATGGGAGATTTGACGAATTGCCGTTGGTCGAATCATTGTTTTGAGTTGAAATTCTCAGTGAAGCTTGTTCATGTATCAAGGATTAAGGGAAAAATGCAAATGAATTTTTCCAATGGCCGGTTTGATCGAATTCGAGCAAATTAGGGTTTAGCATGTTTTTTTCGGTTTGACTGTAGTGGCTTTTGCGATTTGGATTCGTGACCGGAGTCGTTCGTTTTTGGGGTGGATGATGTTCAGGGTCGTGGCGTTTAGATGGTGTGGTCGGCGAAGATCATCGGCGATAAGATGGCCAGAGGCGATGGGATTTTTGGTTCGAGGTTTGCTGTAGTTTTCCGTTGCAAAGGTCGAATTTTGATTGGTGTTAGAATTGTTGGATCTGGGTTTATATTGTTGCTCGCGTGTGACCAAGAGATCGTTGAAGACGGTCGCGACGCTCGCCAGAGGACGGCGGCGTGGTGCACGTGCACCGTGCACGGCTTTGGGTCTGGGAGTTTGAAGTTTTGGGGAAGAAAGAGTTGCTCGGGGAGCACTCGTGTTTTTCGAAGGTCGACTCGAAGTAGTAGTGGAGATGGGTGTCTGGTTTGTGACTTAGGGCAGGCTCGTGTTGTGCCATGTTTTGCTCGAGTGTTTTTAGGTTGTGGGTTTTCTGGTTAATTACTGTAAAATGTTAAAGTGCAATTTAACTTGTTGTTGGATAAATTGAGATCAAGCATTAAATTTTAAGCAAGTTTTATAAAAGAAAACAAACTTTCAAAGTTAAAAACTTGCGTTTTGAAATAAAGTTAATCAAATTTTTTTTTTAAAAGTATTAATTGAATCTATTTTAAATTTAACTTGTTAAGATGATTGTTTTTGTAAGTAATTATCTTAATTAAATTTTGAAATTCAATTTAAAAGAGTGTTTTGGATTTAAGTATTAAATCAAAGTTTTAAAGTAAATTTTTAAAATAATGTTTTAAAAACAAAGTTTTCAATTTATATTGAAATAAATAAGTTTAAAATTAGATAATTTAAACTATTTTAAATTTGGAAATGATTTCTGAATGCTTTATCTTCAAGTAAGGCTATTATTATGATTATGTAAACCAAGTTTAATAATTTGTCTTTAAGTTAATAAGATTTAATTATTCAAATAATTTATTTATGAAGATAATTATGGTTAAATTATTATTGATTTGAACTTAAAAACTCTTAATTATCGACTACTGAAGCTAACCTTTCCATGCAATACTATGAAGCATTAACTAAAGAAAGTGAGATGATAAGGCAGAAGTCTAGAATTAAATGGTGGGAAAAAGGTGATAGAAACAGTGCTTATTTTCATGCCAGTCTTAAAAGCAAGCAGTGTAAAGAAAACATGGTTACTATTGTTGATGAACAAGGTATGCTTCATTCTACTGCTGAGGGAGTTCAACAAGCTTTTGAGCATTATTTCACTTCCATGCTTGGTAACTCTCATAACTTCATTCCTGATATTGATATTATACCATCTGACATTTTGCCAAAACTTAATCAAAATGACTATAATTATCTCTGTACTGAAGTTACCCATGATGAAATACAAGATGCTATGTTCTCTCTTAACAAAAACTCGTGTGGTGGTCCTGATGGTATGAATGCTTGTTTCTATACCACTTGCTGGTCCATTGTTTCTGTTGATGTTTGTAATGCCATAACCATGTTCTTCAAAAAGAGTAAACTCTATCGGTCCTTTAACTACACAAATATAACTTTAGTCCCCAAGACCAAGAATGCTCATGAAGTTAAAGACTTTCGTCCTATATCCTGTTGTAACACAATTTATAAGTGCATTTCTAAGATTATCGCTACTAGATTAAAATTGGTGCTCCCCAATATTATATCTAACAATCAAGCAGCATTCCTCCCTGGAAGAAATATTCTAGATCATATTCTTCTAGCTCACGAACTATTGAAAGGATACAACAGTACAAATTCTGCCCCTAAAGCGATGATGAAATTTGACATCATGAAAGCCTTTGATATGTTGCAATGGGATAGCATAGTTCGCATAATGGGTTATCTGAATTTTCCACCGCACTTTGTAGCATGGGTTTATGAATGTATGTCAACTCCTACTTATTCGATCAACATTAGTGGTGTGATGAAAGGATTTTTTGGAAGCAAACAAGGAATTAGGCAAGGGGATCCATTATCTGCATACATATTTATCTTGGTGATGGAGCTGCTAACTAGGATGATTAATGAAGCAATACAGCATGGAAAATTTAAGCTTCATCCAAAATGTAAAGATCCCCAAATATCAAACCTTATGTTTGCTGACGATCTTGTTTTGTTCTGTGCTCCAGATGTTCACACTGTTCAGAACATAATGAACATTCTCAAACAGTTTTATACTATGACAGGCCTTAAAGTTAACATCCAAAAATCTGCTATCTCTGTTGCTGGAGTTAATTTACAGCAGAAAACTCATATATCAAATATCACTGGATTATCTCTTAACCTATCCAATGCCTCGTATCTAGGTCTGCCTCTAACATCTTCCAAAATAACAACTAATCAGTGTATACCTTTGTTTCAGAAAATTACTTCTAGAATGACAAATTGGACCACCAGGATGCTGAGTCAAGATGGCAGACTAACTCTTATCAAGTCAATCATCTTTGCCATGCAAGTGTACTGGGCAAGAACCTTTGTTCTCCCCTTCAAATTAATTAAAATGATCAGAAGTGCCATTATGAGATTCTTTTGGACTGGCAGAACTATGGGAAGATACCTTGCTCCTATTAAATTCAGTTCTCTTGAGATACCTTTAAATAAGGGAGGGCTAGGTCTTTTTAATCTCAAGCAATGGAATAAAACTGCATTTGCAAAACATATTGATACTCTGTACAATAACCCTGATAGCTTATGGGCAAGGTGGTTTGAAATGAATGTGATTAAGGGTAAAAACTTATGGAATATGAATAAGCCTCAGAATTTAAGCTGGACTTGGCAATGCATATTCAAACTTAAGGACCATGTTCTCCCTCTTATTCAAATGAACACTGATCCTATATACAAAGTTAAATTCTGGGATGATCCTTGGCTTGATAAAGGTTATATTATTAGACGTAAACTTTCATACAATGAAATTATACAAACTGGTATTCATCTATCTACATATGTCTTGGATGTACTTCACATTTTTCAGGGAGTTGGCAAAAATTCTTCTAACCAGAATATCCAGATTATTTGGGATAAGATAAGACATTTTACCCCTTTACAGTCTACTACTGCTAGAATTATATGGGGAGAGAAGAATGCTGATTATAAAATTGGTAAAACTTATGAGTATATGCAAAGAAACAGTGACATTCCATCTTGGTCTTGGTGGAAGAGTGTTTGGAATAACGACTGTAGTATGCGTGAAAATTTATTACTATGGAAGGTTCTGAAGCGTGCTATACTAACTAAAGCGAAATTAGCTATTATGGGAATGAATATAGATGTGATATGCCCTTTCTGCAGTGAGAATGTTGAAACTGTTGAACACCTATTCTTTGAGTGTGAATTAATTATGCAGATCTGGACAGATATCATGGTGAGCATTGAAGGCAGCAGTCCTCTTGACAATTTTATTGGGTGGAATAGAATTCAATCTATGACAAGGGGTAAGCAAAAGCAAAATAGAATTAACACTGTGGTTCTGAAAAGTTTCATATATGCAGTTTGGAAAGAACGTAATACAAGAATTTTTGATGCAAATAATGGAAAGACTGATGCCACTTTTAAACTTTGGATAAAGCATGAAGTTAAATGCTCCCTGGAAATGCTGTTTGTTCATGATCCTGGGATATCCATGTTACTGCATTTGTAATTTGGTCTTTGTTTTTTTCTGTGTCTTCTGCTGTGTGTGTGCTGCTCTTGTTCCTTTGTCTCTTTCTGTTTGTTCCTTTTTGTAAGCGATTTCTTCTGTGTTTTAATAAATTGGTCGGGGACCAATTAACCCCGTCGGCCTTGCCAAAAAAAAAAACTCTTAATTAAATATGATTTATGTAACGACCCAGGATTTTAATTAATTAGAATTTGGATATTTAATTAATTTTAAATATAAATAAGTGAATTTATAAGTCGAATAAATTTTATTTCCAATAATTAGATTTAATTGGATAATTAAATAAATAATTTAATACGTTAAAATACAGAAATAATTGAAAATTGGGTTAAATATGATTGAAAATGATTTGTAAAATTTTATTTTTATCATTTTGGAGTTAGAATGATGTTATAGAACTTTTAAAATCGAATTAAGAGTTAATTTGTGAAAATTGAATATTTTAATATTTAATCGACTAGTGAAATTAGCCATTTTTCGAACAGTCTCAGAATTGGACGAAACTAGTTCCATTGGATCCGTAATAGTTAGTTATTATCGGATTTCAATTTTCATAGCAATCGGAGTTTTCGATTGACCGTGGCAGCTCGAAACGCATCGAAATTGTTTTAATATTAATTTGGCGAGTTAAAATAGTCATTTTTCAAACAGTGTCGGATTTCGACGAAACCAGTTTCATTGGATCCGTAATGTGATATTATTGCATGGTTTCAAATTTCATGTCAATTGGATTTATCGTTTGTCCGGTGCAAGCTAAAACGCCTAGAAAATCGTTTAATCGGTTTAATTTTAAATTGAACGTTTATTGACATAACTCGCACAGATGACCAAATTAGCTCCCAAAACACGTTCCATTGTGTTCGGAACGCGGGGTCAACCTTAGAAACGCCAACCGGCACGCTTCGTTTGGAGTTCGGAAAATCCGGGATGAATAGTGTCGCGCGAATTTTCTATATAAGCCCCTAACTCTTCATATTTGCAACAAAAATAAAGGCCTATGGTTTCTTCAGGAGCCCCGCCTCCAATAGAACCAATGGCCGAAAAACTATCTTCTTCCTCCTCAAGTTTCTCGAAATCCACTCATTAATAGCGAAATCTTCCAACTAGAAAGATGACGGGCTCGTCGAGATCCATCGATCCAACGGTGGTGATTGGATAATTCGCAACGTAGAGGGAGTAAGGGGGCCGCGTTCGGCTGTTGTTCGTGCACGAAAATCGAGAGCATAAGGGGACCGAGCTCCTCCCCGTTCCAGCCGTGAGTCGAGCATGAAGCGAGCTTCAAAACCATGTATTCTGATCGTCTTGGAAGTGATGCATTTGGTGGCGGCAATTAGGGCATTGAGGCGGCCGATGGGTTTCTGTATATGGGAGTTTCGCGTGAAGCATACTGGAACGGAGGAGAAGAAGTAACTGAAGGCCTGATGTGGAGATGCAGGAATCAACGGCTATGATTTCGTTTAGGTTATAAAATTAAATAAATTGTTGTAATTTGTTTATATTAAAATTCGTGTAACTTCATAAATACATATCTTTTTCATACAAGGTCGAAAACGCATGAAACGAATTGCGTTGGGTTCGTACTGACGAATACTACGCTATGGAAATGGATTGGAGTCGTTTGGAGTTAGTGAGAATTTCAGGTAAAATTAAACGTCCGTTTAATTTTATTCGAAATAAATCGCCAAAGAAATCAAGGCGAGAACTTCTCACTCAATCGAATCGGTTTCGATTTTTATTTTAAATAGTTAGATTTAAAATTCTTGAATGTATGTTTGAATGATGATTGTTATCTATTGACTGTTAAAATAGACATTATGCGCCGTTAGTAAGCGGATGTTATTTATTAAAAACATATACCGCGAATATTTCATAAACAGTGAAATTGGTATTATTTATGTACTTGGAATTGATTTCCCGCAGTATATAGCGGATGAGACCCTATTGCGCCGCCTATTAAGCGGATAATATTTTATAAGTCCCATATACCGCGATATCCCGTCTTGAAACGGGATTGGTATTGTGCTAATGTCTGTGATGCAGGAAAACAGGTTGGAGGGATCCAACTGGATTCCTCAACAGTATTTATTTGATTATGAATATTTTGATATTCATTGATTATCATATCGATATATGATGTCGTTGTAGTCGTGATTGACTATTTGGTGTGTAGCATCATTGGACCAAATTTTGGAATTTTAAAAGGAGTTTAAATAGGGATTTTTGAAAGTATACGTTATAAAATATTTTTGGAATTGATCCATTATAAATAGAATTTTTAATGTTATTAAAATTTTGATTTTTAAGAAATACAGTTAAACTTGATTTTTGGAAAATATGGGGTTAATGATTTTATAAAATAGTTTAATCGGGATTTTTGAATTTATTATAAAAAGTTGAAAATATAGGATTTATGAAATTTGAGTATTTTATAAATCAAAATGGTGAAATTATAAAGGAGATTAAAGATGTTTTAAAATAATAGTATAAATTGATTTATATAAGAAATTTATAAAGTGATATTTATAAATTAAAATATTTGAATTATAAAACGAGTTTTTATAAGTGTTAGAATGAATTGTAAATGAATTTCATAAATGAATGAAATTTATAGGATTATAAACGGTGAAGTTATAAATGGAATTTTATAAGCAGTAGGTTTATAAAATTTATAAGGTTATTAAAGGAATAGATTTGAGTAAATAAATGAATCTTATAAGTTATAAGATTTATAATTTGAGAAGCCTTAAAAAGAACGATTTGGTAAAATAATTGTTTTATAAGCATTTAACTTATAATATGAACCTTTGGTTTATAATTGAGTTATAAATTGAATAGGTTAATAAAGGAGATTTATAGAAGGGAGTTGATATAAAATAAATAGAAATGGAATTTATAAACATTGTTTTATAAATCCGCAAACGACTTATTTTGATAAGTAAATTGTTATAACTTATTTATGGAGCTATATTCACATTTTAGATAGTGAATAATCCTTTGAAACAAAATGAATAGAAATGATGAAATTGGTTAACGTAGTATATTCACATTTTTGAATAGTGAATAATACGTTAAAGAAAATGTTTTTGGATGTGATGTTTTAAATAGAATTTAAACGATTTAACGATGTTTTTAAAATGTGTTAAGATTCCAAACAATAGATTTCAACATACATTGTTGAAATAGACGTTTTCGAGAAATAGAAGGAAATGGTCGACTATAACACTGTTGTTATAGTAAATGATTTCCGAAAGGAAATGTTTTGTATAGTATTGGGATTTATATATCTATTTTAATTTCGAATCCCTATACTAGTGATTTTGGATTGTCGTAACGATGTTTTACGTAACATTCGTTTCAGCCCAAATAAATATGTTTAAGAGAATGATTTCCTTATAGAATGAAATATATACTTAATTTCGATTTAAGTATATTGAATATTTTCCAAAGGTTGAAAATAAATAGATTTGTGAATTACTTATTAATAAATAAGTATGGAAATGTTTTCCAATGTGAAATGAAACGTTTTGAGAATTTATCTTTTGAAAGATAAATTGAAAATGAATAATTGAAATCGTATATTCATAGATATTTTGGAATATAAATTCATTATGGAATTTATAAATGAAAAGGGGAATTTGTTTAAAAATAAATATTGATTTATTTTTGAAGTATTGAAAATATATATCTTGTAAAGATATTTTTGGAAAATAAATAATTTGGAAAATTATTTGGAATCTGGTGATGTTGTGCATATCCATTGATAGTTCAATAACCGACTACCAATATTTACCTTTGACTAGGTATTTGTTGTGATTGCTTGAATTTCAATGCCACACTTATTTTTAAATTATTGCGCTAGTTATTCGGATTACCCATTCCGAATAGTGATACGACGTAATGGATAGCATTGATGACCGGTGTTGAAGACCGGATATTTTTGAAAGCGAAAGGACAACTCGTCGAATGTCTTTGCATCGACTGGTCCCCGGTATAGAGACTCCATATGCGATGGGAAGTCCGAACGTGATTAGTGAATATCCGGATTGCAAGGACTTCTTTGTAAGTGCCTTCGGTTCTGTTCGATCCCGGAATAGACTTGTATGGATTGTATGTCTGACATTACAATTGAGATATAAAGCTGATTTCTTTCAAATATATTTCTGTTGGTGGCGGAGAATTTATTCTCTTAGCTTAACACCCTTCTCTGAGACGTACGAGCTCAGAGGTTATGTAGTTGAAGGTCATTAGCGATATATTCCCAATTTGGTAATGTGACATGCTGAGTGTTGTTGTGAAATGATCATTGTTTGATCATTTGTGATATGATCATTTGTTTGATCACTTATCTTTGTGATCATTTATATGATCATTTGTTGACCCAAAGCACAGCTTTTGTATAAAGCGTGGCTTTGTGGACGAAACTTCGTCGAGCCTCACACCCCAGAATGGTCAAAACAGGAAAGATGCAGCAAGGTTATGAGGGGTAGCTCCCTTTAGGGTATGTGCATTTCCTTCTGGAAAAGGGTGGTATCATGGTATGGAGCCCAGGTACTTACTCATGTTGAAACACTTTATTTATGATTGTGTGATGTTGGTGACGAGCGCTCGGTTAAAGGTCCCAAAGGACCGGGGGATGGCATACTCGTGTCAGTAGTTACCCAGTTAGGGGTTACCCGGCCTTACGTTGGCAGAGATCCGGTTTAGTTCTCGGGAACGTCCTTCCAGAGGCGTTCTCATGTGGCAATGGGAAGTTCCTTGGCTTGACCATTTGTTGGAAATCCAAAGAAACAATACGAGACTTGTACGGTTTTAGTTGTAGAACCTGCCATTTAATATGGTAGCTATAATAAGCATACTATAATGGTACCTATGCTGGCTAAGATTTATATTCTACTTTCGAAATGTTTCCTACACTATGCACTAGTAATAATATCAAATGTTTCTTTTTAATGCGTATCAAGCATCTTTGACTAACATAAGAAGAAATCTCCTCCAAGTCTGCGTATGCATTGTGTGTGTGGTGGGAGGTCTTATGGTAGTCTCATTTTTAAAAGCATTGCGAATTGACTTTAAAAATATTCCTCTATCTTGATTTTAAAGATAAATAAACTGTTTTGAGTTCTCACACCAGTCACATGACTGACTCGGAGTTTACTGTTTTCATTCCTAAACTCTGGGTGCCCACCAATTTCCACACGGGCAGTCAAGAGTTAGGTTTATCAGGATATTCTGGATATTCAGGAGTTGCTGGAGGCAAGCTGGATGGCATTGGCGTATTACTAGTATATAGTATTTCTTTTCCGCTGCTTGTTGTTGTTGTTGTACACTCTGATGATATTATGAAATGTAATGTGATGTGATGTAATAACTGATATAGTTCTTTGTTTAAAGATTATTCATTTATCTATTATATGTTGTTCCGCTGCGATTGTGAGATTCTGATGTTGTTATGTTGTTTTCTTTTCCGTTCTATTTTCTATCTTTTTCTCTCTTCTTCTACCTTTTTTCTTTTTCTTAAACAATGAGAATTCGTATTTCTGTTCATCTTTAGTTAATCTATAGAGATTAATGTATATTCAAGGAGTACGGATTTGCGGGTCTTCACAATTTATTAATAAGTAAAAGACTTATTAAGATAAATGTTTTTCTTAATTAATTAAGGAGTTTCTTTAAAATATGAGAAGTTAATTAATTAATTAATTAATTAATTTTAAATAATTAGTATTTAATTTTTAATAATCACTTAATTATGAATTAATTAAGTGTAATTACTTAATGAAGAAATTAATGGTGAATTTCTAAATGTAATTAAGATTGGTATTACTCATGGGAGCGATCAAATTGAAATGATTAATGGATAATCACTTGTTGTTATTAATCTAAAGATTAATTAATATAATTGGTTTGAAATTAATTAATTATGGAGTAATTAATTAATTAAAGAGTTAAAGATTATTTAATGATGGAATTAATTACTTGTTAAGTAATTAATTAAGAGAATAATCATCTAATGGGAGTAATTAGAAGATAATTACTTATGTAAGTAATTAAGAGTTAATTACTTAGTTAATTTTAGTTAGTTAATTAATGTGATTAATTAATAAATGTGATTAATTTAAGATTAATTACTAAGTGTAATTAATTAAAATGTAATTAATTAATAAAGTAATTAATTAAGGATCATTTATTAATTTAATTGATTAATAATTACTTAATGAAGTAATTAAAGATTAATTAATTAGATTAATTAATCAAAGGGTTAATATAATTAATTAAGAAGTTAATTAATTGAGATAAGTAATTACAAATTGTTAATTAGTATTTATGATTAATGATATGATTAATTACAAGTTAATTATTTAATTAATTAAAGAATTTATTAATTAATAAGGATCATTGGTTAATTAATTAATGAATTAATCAAGGTTGATTAATAAAGGTAGTTAATTTAAGTGTGATTAATTAATTGTAATTGATTGAAGTTTAATGTAATTAATCATAGTTAATTAATTAATGAAAGTAAATGAAGGATCATTAATTATTGTAATTAATGATAGTAATTAAAGATTAATTACTAAATATGGTTAAGGATAATTACTTGAATGTAATTAAAGGATGATTAATCAAGGAAGATTAATTAAGGAAGATCATTAAGAGACGATTAATTAATTTATTTGGAATAAATAAATAAAGAATGATTTAGGTAATTCAATTGATTTTGAGTTAATCAAGTCTGTTTATGGATGATTGCTTGATATTGGGTGATTAATATTGATTGACTGATATTGGATGTTGAATGATGTTGGATGATTTGGGTATGATATCTTTGATATATGTCATGCTGCTTTGTGAGATGAATGGTTGATGTGAATTATCTATTGTGATAATGTGATTAATCTATCTATTTATAGCATCCTGAATATAAGTTAATTGTTTAAAACCCTTAAACAACTTGGACATTAAAATGGCGTTTGGATTCGGTGAGACCGGGATCGGGTTTCCATATTTGGATATCCGAAAACCACATCGATCCAAATTAAACGTTAGGTCGTGAATCGAAGTGGAGCTTAGTGAAGACTCGAGGTGTAAGAACTATACGTCAATATAACTCTGGGGTGATTCCGTGATGAGTTTGACGGAAATAGTACTTATAGGTTCGAGATGGTGATTTAGAGTGCAAGGGCTACGGTCGTTGACTCTGAGGGTGATTCCAAAATGAGTGCAACGAGATAGTGCCTTCAGTTTTGTTCGAACCCGGAACGAACTTGTATGGATTGAATGCTTTCATAACATCGTCAGGTGGACGATGAGCATTCTAAGAAAGATGTGTTCTATAAAGGTAATCGCAGCCTCGAGCCTCATCAACCGGGAATGGATAAAACAGGGGATGTGTAGCAAGGCTAGGTGGGTAGCACCCATTTTAGGGTGAGGTCGTTCCTGTCTAGTGTCCCTTTATTTCGGCTTAGTGGGTGGTTGGTCGCGCCAACCATGGGGTGAATTTACTCGGGACTGTTCAGTAAGGAACGGTTCCGGCTTTGTGATGCAGGGGATTGGGCGTAATCCTCGGTACTGTGATCTAGACCACGTACTATGACGGACGGTACCCCGGTAGCCCTGCCATTGATGGAAACCCATTCTTCCTACGAGACCCTACGGTTTTGTTTGTATTACCCACTTTTGTGGCTAGTAGCTAGAATTTAATAATGTAACAATTTTGGCTATTTCTTATTTATTTGAAAACCTTAGACGCTATTATAATATCACTGGATTTCCTATCAAATGTTTTGGTTAGTGTAAGGTAAAAACTTTTCCATGTTTATGTGTGGGAAGTCTTACGTGATACCTTTTCTTTTCAAAGGATTTTCTAAAGTTAAGCAATTTTAACCCGTTTACTCACACCAGACCCATGTCTGACCCGAGTGTTTATTTTTTGTTTTATAAAACTCTTGGGTACCCATATTATGTATGAGTAGTTAAGTGATTCAGGTTAGCTTGACGAATTCTGGAGGAGATATGGAGCAGGAGGCTTCCACGTGTAGATATATTATGGTTCCGCTGTGTTTGTGTTGTATCTGTATCTTTACTACTTGAGTTGTATAGTTACACAGATGTTTATAACTGTCTAATATGTGTTGTATAAGTTGTGTACTCTGATGTAATATGATACTATGTAATGTTTTATGTGATATATAATATTTCATTCGTTCCGCTATGAGATATCTGTAGTTATTGTGTTTCTTCTTTCTTATCTTTTCGTCTTCTATCCCTTTCTTTCTTAATTAGTGATGCGACTTCCTGGAGATAGAAAGTTGGGTCGCTACAGGTGGTGTCAGAGCATTAGGTTGAGTGAATATCTAGGCTCTGGAGTGGTGTCTTTCTTGAGAGAGCGTACTTGTATTTTTATATATAACTATATATATATATATATATCTAGCTGATCTGTTGGGTTATCTGTTTGGATTTACAACATAAGTTTTAGAGGTAGATGGAGTAGTGGTGTGTGTGTGTAACGCGACTACCACTAATGGAGAGGTCCATATGTTTGAGGTTGGAAGTATTTGTCGAGACTGTAGACCTAATACCGTCTCAAGTGAGATTTGTAGTTTGGAGTAAGGATTTCTCTGATATCCGAAGGAAATCTTTTAAAAGATTCAGAGATTATCTTTGAAGTGTAAGTTTGGATCTGTCGGAAGAGCAGAAGTAAGTGATCATATCTTGATAACTGCGTGGTAAGATGCAGTATCCATAGATATTTTCGAAGATGTTTTCTCTTGACGCAGTTTTAGAAGTAGTTGAGGAGCGGTCTTTACCTGCCGCAGGGAAGACTCGTCTGTGTAGAAGTTGTCTGTATCTTTAGCAAGGAGGTTGTCTGTTTTGGAATATGAGACTAAGGTCTATAAGTTGTTTCGCTTCGGCATGGTCTCATTTGTCATTCCTTAAGGAGAGCGAGAAGTTGATGCTTGATTTGGAGCCCGAATTTCTTGAGAGGTTGTTTGTCATCTCGGAGATCCGTTGTGTGGTTTGTTGATAGTTTTGGTTTTCGAGGAGCTTTCGGATTATAAGTCTTTGGTAGCAGTGCAACTCGAAGTATTCGGTGTGCTGTCGAGTAGGTCTTTTAGCTTAGCAGTATCTTCGAGATAGTGTTTGGAAGCAGTATTGTGGTCGTTTCTTCGATGGTTCAGGAATCTTTGTGGTTCTTTTTTTTCAGCCGTCCGGGCAGTTGGTGGATGTTTTCTTGAAGGGTTAATCTTGCTCGAAAAATCTTAAAGCTTTTCTTATTTGTAAATAGAGGACATTTTCTTTGGAATCCGAATTAGGTAGGATCGCTAAAGTGACTTGCGATTAATTTGGGAATTTATCTAGGGCGATCTTTTGTTTGAGACTGAGGGTTCTCATGTGGAAGTAGGAGCTACTGATGTAATCAGAAGTTTGTCTGCATCTGGAGTTGAGTTCCATATTGTTTTGGTTCCAGAAGCGATACTGGTAGTCAGTCTGGTAGTAGTTTGGTTCTTGGAGAAGGAAGAGTTGGTGTAGCAGCTCAGAAATTTTTGGATTTGGATTGGTCAGATCTAGTTTTGAGTTGGATTTCTGCTATAAGGTAGTGTGACCGAGTCAGATGGGTCACTCATATTTTATGGATTTGATGAACAAAGTTTTCCTGGATATATTGGATAAGTTTGCACTCATGTTCATCAATACCATTCTCATCTATTTCAGAATCAGAGTTGTGCAGCGGAAGCGAGGTAGCAGCTGTACGAGGAAGGAAGCTAGTTCAGTTTGCTATTGTTTGGGAAGTAGAGCTTGTGTTCTAGATTTCGACGGATCTTGGAAGACTTTTCTGTTGGATAGGATGTAGAAATTGGTTTGCTTTGGTCTAGTTGTTTCTGGAAGCATCAGCATAAGTTGAGCTGATCAAGAAGATGATTGGCAGCCTAGGATTGTCTGTTGAGATATACAGATATGAGATGAGGAGTTTGGAATTCGAAGTTGGAAACTTCATTGTTGTTAAGATATCTCTGGTTAAGAGAGCAGTAATAGGATAAGATTGAATTGCCAGTTTGGATAGCTGGAATTCATTATATTTTACGTATCTCTGAGGGATTACGTGTATGATTCATTGTTGGTTATTGAATATGTAGTTCAATTAGATTTGGAAGTTGTGCTAGACTTGAGTATAGTCTGATGTCATGTTCAGATTGGTGGATCTAGAGATGAGAGGAGCTCTGGATTTTGGCAGTGTAGTTAGTTTAGCTTCTGTAGAGTGAGTCTCCCGGTGATGTATACTTGGAAAACTCAAGATAGTGTTAGTAAGATTTATTCTGATTTGTGTCAGGATAATTGGTTAGGTTAGTTTGTTTGATTGATTGCTATGGTTGTTAGTAATTGGATATTAGGAATGCTTTGTTGTTTGAAATAAAAATCTTTGCTGGGTTATTAAATTACCTTTGCTTTTAAGTTTCGGGGACGAAATTCTTTTAAGGGGGAGGATTGTAACCACCCGGAATTTTAGGCAATATCAATTTAATAATTAATTTGATTTGATAATTTTTCTATATAATTTTAATTTAAATTGAAAATTTTATTCTTTTAAAGTTAATAAATTTTTAATCTGGTAATTTTAATCAATATCTTTTTAACAATTTAAAATTGATAAAGAATTATTTTTCAAATCTAATAAAAGATTGAATTTTCAAATTGTAATATATATGTATGTATATGTTATAATTTGATGTTGTTTTAAACTTTAATATAGTCTATTAATAATTTATATATGTATGAATTGTGATTTAAAGCTTTGTTTTAAAATTAATATTTTTCAAAAATTAATTTAAGATATATTCAATTGTTTTTAAATATAAGATAATCATTTATTTTAAACATGATAGTTTTAAAAGGGATTTAATAAAAGTTTTATTTTGTTTTCTTTTAAAATTTTTAAATTAAAATGGTTATATAAATGTTTAAGATTTTTTTTTTAATCCATGTGTAAGATATATTTGTATTATAATTAGTTTTAGCATATTCTCTTTAAAAAGTAAGTTTATATTTACATAAATAAGTATTTAGTAATTTAGTAAATTAAATAAGTAAGTTTATATTTATCTTTTAAATTAAACAAAAATTTATTAAAAACACAAAGACATGTGTAAACATGTTAATTATCTTAATAACACTTGTAAGCTAAAGAAATTTGCATTTGACATTTGTTCAATTTATTAACAAGTGGCTTCATTTCCAATTATTTGAAATTTTAACATATAAGAAAATTAGTTTTCTTTCACAAACACTTTTTCTTTGTTTTAACTTCTTTTCAAAACCTGAAACTTGAAATTCAAAATCAAGCAAAGTACTTCATATCAACTTCAAAACTGCAAATTTAAAATCCTACAACCTTCAAATCTGCAACCTCAACCTATAATGCAAATGGATGAGCAACTCAGCTGTTTCAACTTTTAAAAAACATCAGTTCAACACTTTTAATCATCAGATTGGAGGCATGCAGTATGATTTTCAACAGTAGTCAAAGTCTTTTTTTTCAAATTTAAAGATTAAACGCCTGGAAAGTTTAAATCTGCTGTGCTCTGCAATTTAAATAGGTGAGTAAATTATTTTAAAAACAGTTAATCTTGATTAAACTTAAATGCATGTGATGATCTGTGATTAATCCTGATGTTGCATGAAATTTCTTCAATATTTATATTTTTTGGATTGACAGATTTGAATATATATGTGTACATGGAACTCTGTTTCCTGTTCTGTTTTTTTAAACCAGATTTCACTTCAAAATCCAAATCTACCAATAACATCCTTATTTGACCTTGATGATTAAATAAAAGTTGTTAGTTATTGTGTGAGGAAAATTTTAAAAATGGTTTCTGTAATTTTAAGTTTATAAATAATTTTTAAAATGGATAATACAGTGAAAATCTTGATTTATGTCAAAAATCAACCTTTTTAATTTCTGTTTTGGATTGTATAAATGGATTACATGTTAGAAATGTTGAAATTTAACATGCATTACATAATTTTTAAATTGATATTTATTTGAAAATGTTGAGTTGAACTGTATGGGCAATTTGACGAATTGTCGTTGGTCGGATCATTATTTTGAGTTGAAATTCTCGGTGAAGCTTGTTCTTGTATCAAGGATTAAGGGAAAAATGAAAATGAATTTTTCCAATGGCCGATTTGATCGAATTCTAGCAAATTAGGGTTTAGCATATTTTTCTTTTCGGTTTGATTGAAGTGGCTTTTGCGATTTGGATTCGTGACCGGAGTCGTTCGTTTTTAGGGTGGATGATGTTCAGGGTCGTGGCGTTTAGATGGGGTGGTCGGCGAAGATCATCGGCGACGAGATGGCCAGAGGCGATGGGATTTTTGGTTCGAGGTTTGCTGTAGTTTTCGTTTTGAAGGTCGAATTTTGATTGGTGTTAGAATTGTTGGATCTGGGTTTATATTGTTGCTCGCGTGTGAATGAGAGATCATCGACGGCGGTCGCGATGCTCGCCAGAGGACGACGGCGTAGTGCACGTGCACCGTGCATGGCTTTGGGTCTGGGAGTTTGAAGTTTTGGGGAAGTAAGAGTTGCTCGGGGGGCACTCTTGTTTTTCGAAGGTCGACTCGAAGTTGTAGTGGAGCTGGGTGTCTGTTTTGTGACTCGGGGCAGGCTCGTGTTGTGCCGTGTTTTGCTCGAGTGTTTTTAGGTTGTGGGTTTTCTGGTTAATTACTGTAAAATGTTAAAGTGCAATTTAACTTATTGTTGGATAAATTGAGACCAAGCATTAAATTTTAAACAAGTTTTATAAAATAAAACAAACTTTCAAAGTTAAAAACTTGTGTTTTGAAATAAAGTTAATCATTTTTTTAAAAGTATTAATTGAATTTATTTTAAATTTAATTTATTAAGATGTTTGTTTTTGTAAGTAATTATCTTAATTAAATTTTGAAATTCAATTTAAAAGGGTGTTTTGAATTTAATTATTAAATCAAAGTTTTAAAGTAAATTTTTAAAATAATGTTTTAAAAACCAAGTATTCAATTTACATTGAAATAAATAAGTTTAAAATTAGATAATTTAAAGTGTTTTAAATTCGGAAATGATTTCTAAATGCTTTATCTTCAAGTAAGGCTATTATTATGATTTTGTAAACCAAGTTTAATAATTTTTCTTTAAGTTAATAAGATTTAATTTATTCAAATAATTTATCTGTGAAGATAATTATGGTTAAATTATTATTGATTTGAACTTAAAAACTTTTAATTAAATATGATTTATTAATATGTAAAAGACTTATTAAGATAAATGTTTTTCTTAATTAATTAAGGAGTTTCTTTAAAATATGAGAAGTTAATTAATTAATTAATTAATATTAAATAATTAGTTAATTGTTTATTTAATTATTAATAATCGCTTAATTATGAATTAATTAAGTGTAATTACTTAATGAAGAAATTAATGGTGAATTTTTGAATGTAATTAAGAACGGTATTACTCATGGGAATGATTAAATTGAAATGATTAATGGATAATCACTTGTTGTTATTAATCTAAAGATTAATTAATATAATTGGCTTGAAATTAATTAATTATGGAGTAACTAATTAATTAAAGAGTTAAAGATTATCTAATGATGGAATTAATTACTTGTTAAGTAATTAATTAAGAGAATAATCATCTAATGGGAGTAATTAGACGATAATTACTTATGTAAGTAATTAAGAGTTAATTACTTAGTTAATTTTAGTTAGTTAATTAATGTGATTAATTAATTAATAAATGTGATTAATTACTAAGTGTAATTAATTAAAATGTAATTAATTAATAAAATAATTAATTATGGATTATTTATTATTTTAATTGATTAATAATTACTTAATGAAGTAATTAAAGATTAATTAATTAGATTAATTAATCAAAAGGTCAATATAATTAATTAAGAAGTTAATTAATTGAGATAAGTAATTACAAATTGTTAATTACTGTTTATGATTAATGAGATGATTAATTACAAGTTAATTATTTAATTAATTAAAGAATTTATTAATTAATAAGGATCATTGGTTAATTAATTAATGAATTAATCGAGGTTGATTAATAAAGGTAATTAATTTAAGTATATTAATTAATTGTAATTGGTTGAAGTTTAATGTAATTAATCATAGTTAATTAATTAATGAAAGTAAATGAAGGATCATTAATTATTGTAATTAATGATAGTAATTAAAGATTAATTACTGAATATGGTTAAGGATAATTACTTGAATTTAATTAAAGGATGATTAATCAAGGAAGATTAATTAAGGAAGATCATTAAGAGATGATTAATTAATTAATTTGGAATAAATAAATGAAGAAGGATTTAGGTAATTCAATTGATTTAGAGTTAATCAAGTCTGTTTATGGATGATTGCTTGATATTGGGTGATTAATATTGATTGACTGATATTGGATGTTGAATGATGTTGGATGATTTGGGTATGATATCTCTGTTATATGTCATGCTACTTTGTGAGATGAATGGTTGATGTGAATTATCTATTGTGATAACGTGATTCATCTATCTGTTTATATCATCCTGAATATAAGTTAATTGTTAAAAACCCTTAAACAACTTGGACATTAAAATGGTGTTTGGATTCGGTAAGACAGGGATCGAGTTTCCATATTTGGATATCCGAAAACCACATCGATCCAAATTAAACGTTAGGTCGTGAATCGAAGTGGAGCTTAGTGAAGACTCGAGGTGTAAGAACTATACGTCAATATAACTCTGGGGGTGATTCCGTGATGAGTTTGACGGAAATAGTAATTATTGGTTCGAGGTGGTGATTTAGAGTGCAAAGGCTATAGTCGTTGACTATGAGGGTGATTCCAAAATGAGTGCAACGAGATAGTGCCTTCGGTTTTGTTTGAACCCGGAACGAACTTGTATGGATTGAATGCTTTCAGAACATCGTCAGGTGGACGATGAGCATTCTAAGAAAGATTTGTTTTATAAAGGTAATCGCAGCCTCGAGCCTCATCAACCGGGAATGGCTAAAACAGGGGAGGTGCAGCAAGGCTAGGTGGGTAGCACCTATTTCAGGGTGAGGTCATTCCTGTCTAGTGTCCCTTTATTTCGGCTTAGTGGGTGGTTGGTCGCGCCAACCATGGGGTGATCTTACTCGGGACTGTTCAGTAAGGAACGGTTCTGGCTTTATGATGTAGGGGATTGGGCGTAATCCTCGGTACTATGATCTAGGCCACGTACTATGACGGGCGGTACCCCGTTAGCCCTGCCATTGATGGAAACCCATTCTTCCTACGAGACCCTACGGTTTTGTTTGTATTACCCACTTTTGTGGCTAGTAGCTGGAATTTAATAATGTAACAACTTCGGCTATTTCTTATTTACTTGAAAACCTTAGACACTATTATAATATCACTGGGTTTCCTATCGAATGTTTTGATTAGCGTAAGGTAAAAACTTTTTCGTGTTTATGTGTGGGAAGGCTTACGTAACACCTTTTCTTTTCAAAGGATTTTCTAAAGTTAAGCAATTTTAACCCGTTTACTCACACCAGACCCCTGTCTGACCCGAGTGTTTATTTTCTGTTTTATTAAAACTCTTGGGTACTCATATTATGTATGAGTAGTCGAGTGATTCAGGTTAGCTTGACGAATTCTGGAGGAGATATGGAGCAGGAGGCTTCCACGTGTAGATATATTATGGTTCTGCTGTGTTTGTGTTGTATCTGTATCTTGTGTACTTGAGTTGTATAGTTAGACAGATGTTTATAACTGTCTAATATGTGTTGTATAAGTTGTGTACTCTGATGTAATATAATACTATGTAATATTTTATGTTATATATTATATTTCATTCGTTCCGCTGTGAGATATCTGTAGTTGTTGTGTTTCTTCTTTCTTATCTTTTCTTCTTCTATCCCTTTCTTTCTTAATTAGTGATGTGACTTTCTGGAGGTAGAAAGTTGGGTCGCTAGAACGAATCTAGTGTTGGAGTGTTGAATACAATTGATGAGTAGTCGGAATTTTCTTGAGACAGCATTTTACCAAAATTGAAGTGGATGTTTGTTTTTCTAAATATTTTATTCATGTATATACTGTAACGACCTAGAATTTTCGATCCCATGAATTCCAGATAGTTAGGGAAAAGAAGAAAGAGAAAGAAGAAGAAACAGAAAACTCAAACACAGAATCTCACATTCGCAGCGGATAAAATATAATATCCAATAAATAACATTTTTACACAAAGAAAGTTGTATCAGTCAATTACATATTTATACATTAGAGTTACAACATATATACAACACTGGACTGATACAATCAACATGTCTGAGATATACAACAATATATCCTAGCGGAAACACTTATACGTTTCTTCCATCAAGCTCATCTCCTAAGCTCCAGAACGTCCTTACCTGAAAATCTGTAATACTTGGTCTGACCCGAGCATTACATCAAAGTAACACTCGGGTCAGGCTGGAAACCAGCGTAAGTAAACCCATCTAACATGGAATACAAAAACATAAAACTTATATAAAATCCGGGGTAACTCGCATCAATTTTACAAATTCACAGGTTTGGTGTAGACAATACTTTATTGCACTCATCAATTTCTAAGTACCATACTTAGATTAAATGGTCAAGTTCACTTAAATCATTCCATTTCAGTCTATAGATTTCGCATATCAAATCTGAACAGAATTATTATAGATTACAAATCGAAGTGGTTTCGAGTATCTACTAATACCCGGCTCCGGTCTCTTCGAATTCAATACCATCTTAACCTACACCATTTAGGTGAAAACCCAATTCAACCTTTAATCATAAGATGTCACTTTTACACAGCAATTCATCATTGACAGATAACCACATAATCACTGTTCAAGATAAACATATCATATCACAAACATTTCATATCAGAAATATCAACCAGTCATTCAAAAGAAAGACTAATTAGTCACCCATTCCTAATTAAATCAAATTAATTACTTTAATCAGTTTTAATCTTGCTTATTTAACAATAATTAATTACAAACCATTAATTATTCATCCCCTAATTATCCTCTCTAATTACATTCAGTAATTAGCCTTTAATAAATTTACCACATTCGTTAATCAACCTTGATTAATCACATTCAGTCATTAATTATTCTTAATTACTTACATTAATTAATTAACCTCTTAATTAATTAATAAATCCTTTAATTAATTACAATGAATAATTAACACTTAATTACTTCCACTAAGTAATTATTCTTTAATTACTTTCCATCAAGTAATTACCCATTTAAATTAATTACTTGAGAATTAATCACATAATCCTGCTTAAACAATCATTAATTAATTATAATTAATTACATTAATCATTAATTAATTACATTAATTAATCATAATCACTTAATTGATTAATTATCTTATAATTAATCATATTATGAATTAGTTAAACCTTTAATTATTATCATTAATTACATTAATTAATGATCCTTTAGTTACCTTCATTAACTAATTATTCTTCAATAATTAATCTTTAACTTATTTATTAACCAACCTTGATAAATTACAATCAGTAATTAACTTCCTTTAATTACTTACATCAATTAAATCAATCTCTTGATTGATTACATTAAGCAATTATACTTAATCCATCATTAAGTAATCCTCTTTAATTAATTAAACTTAATTAATTAATTAAAATTAATCATATTAACTCAGTTAATTACACAGGTAATTAATTACTTTAATTACTTTATTAAGTAATTACCTTTAATAACCTTCTTAACATTAAGTAATTAACCCCTAATTACTTATTACTTAATTATTTCTTAATTGATTAACTTTGATTAATCAAGTATTAATTAAAAAATTAATTACACTTAATTAATTTCACAAATCAATTTACCTTAATTTAATTACTCAAATTAATTAAGTAATTTTACTTAATTTACTTTTGTAAATAAAACTTGACTTAAATAAAGATAAAACATTTATTACATTTAACTCTTAACTTCCATTTAATGTAAATAGATTTAAAAGCTTGAATATGATTTATTAAAATCATCATTCTTTGATTATTAGAGTTAAAAACTTCTTTTACTTAAATCACACTTAATTTCAACAAATTACCCATTTTCATTTGAAACATTATGGAACAAAGTTTACAAGATTTTGTTAAAGTAAAAATATATCAATCAAAACTATTGTTAAAACAAAACTTAAAACTTTGTTTAAAATTTGCTTTTACTTTAGAATTTGAAATCATTTGTAAACTCAAGCTTTGGTTAAAAAACTGAAACACCTCTTTTGAAAACTAGTTAAAACTTATTTTAAAATTCCAGTTTGGCTTCTAAAATTTGAAATTCATTTTAGTTTTAAAATCTGATTATGATTTAAAAAAACTGGAAACAGTTGCCCAAACCAAAACAAGAAAAACTCGAGCTAACTACAGAGCACACTCGCGTGCTTCTTCCCCGAGCCACACTCGAATAACCCTTCGAGTAAACACAGCGAATCACTACCCAACTCAACGAACAAACCCAGACCAGAATCACCAGTACACGCTTGCACGTGTACGCCGCAGCCACCGGATTCTGATCATCGGCGCTATCCTCAACACGTCTCCGAGCCTTCCCTAAGATGGTTCCAATCACCCAAAATCACCACGAAGCATAAACTCGAAAACAAGCTATATCGACCTCACCTGGAACACACCGATCAACCAAAACCCAACTTGATCAGACGCTGCTGACCAACGGACGAAGCATAACCACAGCCAAACGTTCTTTGACCATCCCTGAAGCCCAACCCACCATTCTGATGAACTCCGAAGGGCTGATGACTCTGCAAAGGCCTCGAGTACAAAGTCGACTCGCCATAGACCTAAAACCCTACCTCAACCATTCGCCATCGCCTCGTCGTTCGTAAAATCCATTAAGCATTTTTCCCATACTCCTTCGCCACCTTAGGTAGCAATCCCAACGCTCACGAACGCACCGATCATCAGAAAAGACCCAAAACGCTTGAGACGACCCGACTTTCTGACCACAGAAAATCGCATCATCTTGAAGATAGAAAGGGATAGAAAAGAGAAAAGAAAGAAGAGAAAGAAGAAACAACATCAGAATCTAAACAGCGGAACGAATAAATTATACTAATAACATAAATATTACATAGTTTACAATCATTATCTGAGTTACACAGATTACACATCACATACTAGACAGTTATAAACACCTGTCTAGTTATACAACTCAATACAATACAAGAAACTACTCAGAGAAACCAATACAGCAGAAAACTATATATCTACACGCAGAATCCTCCTGCTCCATTTCTCCTCCACAATTCGTCAAAGCTAACCTGAATCCCTTGGCTACTCGTAAAAATTTGAGTACCCAAGAGTTTAAGAAAACAGAACATAAACTTCGGGTCAAACATGAGTCTGGTGTGAGTAACAGGTTAAGGTTGCTTAACTTTTAAAAACCATTTGAAAAGAAAGGTATCACGTAAGACTTCCCACACATAAACATGAAAAAGTTTTTACCTTACGCTAACCAAAGCATTTGATAGGAAATCTAGTGAAATTATAATAGTGTCTAGGGTTTTCAAGTAAAATACAGAAATAGCTGGAATGCTTACATCTCGCGTTCCAACATAGTTGGGCACAACTAATATGTACGACACTTATTGGATTTTGGATTCCATACAATGGCAGGGCTACCAGGGTACCGCCCATCACAGTACGTGGCCTAGATCAACGTACCGAGGATCACTCCCAATCCCCTGCAACACAAGGCCGGAACCATTCCTTACTGAACAGTTCCGAACAAGATAGCCCCGCAGTTGTAGCTAGCAACCACCTACACAGCCGAATAAAAAGTGACCTCTAGACAGGGGAAAATCTCGTCCTACTTGGGCATGACCCACTTAGCCTTGCTGCACCTCCCCTGTTTCAGCCATTCCGATTGATGAGGCTTGAGGCTACGATTACCTTTATAGAACATATCACTTAGAATTCTCATCGTCCACCTGACGATGTTCTGAAAGCATTCAATCCATACAAGTTCGTTCCGGGTTCGAACAAAACCGAAGGCATTATCTCGTTACACTCATTTTGGAATCACCCTCAGAGTTAACGACAATAACCCTTGCACTCTGAATCTTCATCTTCACTTGAGATTCACGACCTACCGCTAATTTGGATCGATGTGGTTTTCGGATATCCAAATATGGAAACCCGATCTCGGTCTCATCGAAATACAAAACGCCATCTTTTAGGCCAAGTTGTTTTATGGTTTAAAACAATTCAATTATCTATATACACACAGAAAGATAACTCACAAATCACAATAGATAATCAACATTATCATAATAAACAGATAACCCTCATTATCATCAAAATAGATAATCCATATTATCATCGCAATAGACAATCTATATTATCATCACAAAGCAACCAAAGCATTCATACCACACAACATCACCTATCTCATTTCTGAGATCACAAACCATTCAAGGCAACCAATGTCATCCATTCATACATAAGCAAAGATTTACTTAATCACATCATCTATAATTAATTTAAAATGAATTAAATTAACTACCTCCATCTCTAATTAATTTAAAGTGAATTAAATTAATTACTTCATCTTTAATTAATTTAAAGTTAGTTAAATTAATTACTTCATCAATATAAATCTTGCTTGCTCAACCATTTAATTGATTACAATCAATTAATTAAGCATTCAAATTAATCACCTTAATTAATCACCCTTGATTAATTATCCTTTAATTACATTCATGTAATTATCCTTAATTAATTTCACAAATTAGTTATTCTTAACCAAAAATAGTAATTAACCTTTAATTACTTCAATTAATTAATTGTAATTAATTACATTAATCCTTAATTAATAACATTAATTAATTACCTTTAATCACTTGTCATTGATTAATTAACCATAATTACATTCAGTAATTACCAATTAATTACTTCACTAAGTAATTTCCAATCCATTAATTACATTAAGTAATTATCATCAAAACATCAAGTGTTTAAAATTAATTAAGCTTAATTAATTAATTTAAACTAATCCCAATAAACTCAATTTAGTTACATTAAGTAATTAATTTTTTAATTACTTCCATAAAGTAATTACACTTAAATAATTCACAATGATTATTATTAAATTAATTAATCTAATTAATTATTAAAATTAACTACATCAATTAATTATTAAATAATCCTGGTTAATGACCTTCATTAACCATTCTTTAATTACTTCATTAAGTAATTAACTTAGATTAACCATTATTAATTACAATTTAATTTATCTTTAAATGTTCATTAATTAATCCCTAATTATTTAACTAATTAAGTGTTAACTGTAACTTAATTAATCCTTGATTATTTAATTAATTAACCTTGATTATAGCTTAATTACTTAATTAATAATTCTTTAATCATTAATTTAATAATCTAATTAACGATCTTTAATCACAAATTGACTAACCCTTGATCAATTACAAATCATTAATTAATTAAATTAACTAACTATTCTTTAATTACCTTATTAATTAAATTAATTTCAAAACATTAAATCATAATTAAATGTTAAGATAAAAACATTTCTTAACTATGTTTAAATTGACATTAACAAATTTATTTGAAACAAATTTACTTTTGAACTTACTTTAAAATTTCATTTCAAATATGAAATTTAAAATGAATATAATTTAAACTTAAACAAAGTTTAAACAACTTAAAACTTTTTTAAATTACAAGGCAAACAAGTGCCTGTCTAATAAAAGAAATTCATAAGTGTTTGAAACTAAATTCATTTCAAAATTCAATAATTTAAATTTACATTTTGACATACAAATTTGTTCAAACCTTTCAAATCTTAAAATTCCTTTTATTTCAAAAACTGAAATACATTTTTAAATCTTTGATTTCCAGATTTAGACCTTACTTTAAAGACTTACTCATATTTTTAAACTTTAATTTTTTTTTAAAAAAAAGTTCAAACTACTTACCAATATAAAGTAGTTAAATAAGTTCAAGTTTAAAACTTTTATTTTTATTTTTACTTTTGTTTAAAACTGAGATTTTAAATTTAAACTTGAATTCTAAAATTTTAAACTTGGATTTAAAACTAGATTTAAACTTTAGCTTTCATTTAAATCTTCAATTTCAAAAAAAATAAAACAGACAGAACAGGTTTTCTCAAAACCTGTAAACACAGAAACACCCGAGACAACACCAAAATGCTTCGAGTCTAAATCCATACTTACCCGAGCAAATTAATTGGCTACTTCGAGTCAACTTGACATCATCTCGAAACAACAAAAATCCAACTTCTCCAGACAAAACACAACACCGTGCATATGCACGGTGGCTCCAGTCACCATAGATCATCAACGATGATCGCATCACGTCAGAGAACACCTCTACAACCCACCACGATCATCAAATCGAACTACCACTCTCGAAATCAAAATCGAACACTAATTTCATACCTGGAACAACAATCAGGTTCCCCTTCAAAACCTATCAACACCACAATCTCGCCGCTCCGACCACCTGAAGGTCAGCCACTCCGGCCTCGACTTCATCTACTACCCAGCTACCAATCCCCAAAATATCATAACACTCGATCAACCCTACAAGCCGTGGCAATCAAAACTCTCCACCTACTTAAAACTATGTTTTTCCAGAAGAGAATTCACAGTAGCAACTTCCATCGTGAAATACAACACCAACTAGCATTTTCCCATCAATTCCTAACTCTCCTCCATCACCATGAAGAAAATCAAGTCCTCAAAATACACAGATCACCAGAGAAACCAAATAGTTCATATTCAGTTCATCTCTTAACTGCTCCTTCAACTTAATTCTAAAAATCTTGATTCCATTGTTAAAAATCATAATTTAGTTGTTGTTTTAGATTTATAATACTGAATTGCTAAATTATACAGTTTGAATTTTTTGTTTGTACCAACATGCAGTGATATTTCAATATTTCCAGAGGCAACAAACTTCATTTTGACTTTCTTAAAATTTTAAAATTAACTTAAGATAAATCAAACAACTTTGATTTATAAATTACATCCAATCTGCAACTAATTAAAAGAATAGGAATTTTAAATAGAAATCTTGAGCCTGGGTACAAAACATAGCACACTATACATACAAAGTACTGCACACAATCAATATTCACATCCAATTTTACCTATATTCACAAGAAATACTTATTTATTATCAAACCTTCAAGCATGCAACTTAATTTATATTTTAAGCTTTAAAATTTACTCACCAGAATTTTGAGAAGACAGAACTTCCATTTTGAAATGCTTTTTAATTTGCTTTTTGCTTGATTTAAAAACTGCTTGCATGCAGAGCCAATTACCAATATTGCAGAAAAAGAATGCAGATTTGAAATTTGCAAAACCCATTTTCCAGATTTAAACTTCATTTTAAAACTGTTTGCAGGCTACAGAATTTGAAGAAGAGTTTTGAAAATGGCAAGTGCATGGTTTTGAAGATGTGTTTACTGGGATTTGTATTTTGATTGAAGAGTTTTGCAAACAGATTTTGGGTTTTGAAGATGCAGGTTTGATTTGAAGATGCAGACTTTGCATAATGAAATTAATTGCAGGGATTGAATTTTGATATGAAGAGTTTGAATTTGGGTTTTCATTATTCAGATTTGTTAAATGAGGAGAATTACTGATTTCTCGCTTGATCTTGAATCTGAAATTGGTTTCCATGTTTTCAGATTTGTGTATAGTTCAAGCTTTTGAATTTCTTAACTTTGATTTTGAAAAAGAAAAAGAAATTGAAGAGAAGAGGCCTTTTTATAAGATAAAGGTATGATTTAATAAAAATAAAAGAAAATACAAATTTGAAAAGGACACTTGTATAAAATATCAACATTTGTCAATTTAGGGTGTTTATCATTTAACATTTGTTATAAGAGGCTTTAAGAAATCAACACATGTCCTATTTAAAGTAATTAGTATTTAATTTACATGTTAATATAATAGTTATGCCTAATTAATTTGTTAATTAGGATTTTATATGTATATAAATTTATTAAAGAAATAAAAACAAATTATGCTTATAAATAAAGCTTATGTATATAAAAATTAAAACAATTAAAAATCTATACTTTGGATTTTAAATTCAAATCAAATTCAAAATCTAATATTTAAAAATCAAGTTATGAATACAAATTAAATTTGAAATAATAATTGCCATTTTATTCAAAATCTATTTATAAAGACAATACACTATTAATATTGTTTTTAGAAATATCTCATTATTAAATTTAAAATAATTATAAAAGAGATTATTTCTTTATTAATAAATTACTTATTTTATTAAGCTATAAAACTTTTTGTTAATTCAATTAAATCTTAATTAAATTTTAAACATTTGTCTTAACAATTCAAAATCATATATTTATTTATTACATAGCTTTGAAAAACTTAATATTAAATTAAATCAAAATTTCCAAATTATTAATATATATATATATATATTAGAATTTTAAATCATGATTCATTTATTAAATTTAAACCAAGATTATTTATTCAATAACTTTGAAAAGCTTAAATATTAAATAAAAACAAATTCTCAAATTACTAAAAATACTCGAATTAGAAAATATGCTTTATTTATTAAATTTAAAACAAAGCTAATCTATTTATAATATAAACTATATATTTATATTATAAATAGAAACCAATTTATTAGCTGTAAAAGATAAAATCTACCAATTAAATATTTATTAAAGAAAAATTATTAAATGAATTTGAATTATTATTAACAAAATTATCAATATCAATTTAATTTTTAATACAGATTATTAAATTGATATTGTCAAAAATTCCGGGATATTACAATCCTTTCCCCTTAAAAGAATTTCATCCCCGAAATTTAAAACAAAGGTAATTTAATAATCTCATTAAAGATTTTAATTTTAAAACACAAGCATATATCAAACATATGCTAACCATAGCAACCAATTCATCCAATCAAACAAATCTAACTATCCAGACAAAATTCTGGATAGAATTTCTTCGAGTTTCCCCAAGTATAAATACCGGGATACTCGCCCTATAGAATCCAAACAATCAATACTACTAAGCTACAGAGATCCTATTCATCTAGATCTACAACACTAGATAGGATATCAGACTATAGACGAGTCTGACTCAACAACCAAACCTCCCTAACTGCTAGTTCCACAACCATAGATAGATCATACACGTACTCTCTCAGAAATACGTGAAACTCATCGAACCCCAGTTATCCAAACTGGCAATCCAACCCTGTAGATCAATCACTTATTCTCCAAGATTACGGAAAAGATCCAAAACACTTCAGAGCTAGCTTCCCAGCCTTACCCAATCTTATAGCTTCCTTTCGATCGGAGAAAACTTATTCAAAATTAAATCTCCGACTTCAGAATCCAAATTCCTCCGACTCTTATCCTCTAAAATCTTCAGACGATCCTGGGCTGCCTACAACCTTCCTGATCAGCTCAACCTTTTCTGATGCTTCTAGAAACAAACAAAACCAATCAACTCAACAAAATGATCTCCTCAAGATTAACCAAAATCCAGGAACTCAAACTCTACTCCTCAAACATCAGAAGACAACAACTTCTCCTATCCGGAAAAGAAAAGCCGATGCACTTCCAAACTTCTTCCGCTGCACAACTCTAATCCGAAGTAGATGAAAATGCTGATGACAAATATGAGCACAAACTGGACAACACATCCCAGGTTCAATAGATCCATAAAAAAAACTCAGAAGCTTCTCCAAAATCTGAGTTGCTTCTTTAAACTCTATCTCTTGGAACCATCCTTCTACTAAGCTGAACCACCGGTACCAATCCTGGGATCCTAGTCGATAAGGAAACTCAATCTCCAGATGCGAACAAAACTCTGAATTCCTGAAGACGTCCGAAAAATTCTGATAACCTAAGAGAACACTTCAACTATCGCAAGTCACTTTTGCGATCAATCCAGACCAAATCCAAGAAAAATTGTTCTCCCCTTTACCAAATAGAACAGCTTACACTTATCCATTCAATCCATCGAGGAAATGGATCCACTCTGCTGCTTCTGAACTCTACTTCCAGAAATACTGCCAAGCCAGAAGATCTCCTGCCAACACAGAACACTCCGAGCTGCATTGCTGACACAGAAGCCAAAGAATTCCTAATCCAAAGCTCTTCGAGAAACTCGGACCTCAAAGCAAACAGAAACACCATGCTGAACACAGCCACAACACTGATGCAGACCTATTTTCTTAAACTTGTTCCAAAGAAACATTTTCGGAAACATCCATAGCCACTGCATCTCATCACGTAGCTACTACTTTCTGAGGTATCAAAATAACATCACTTGCTTCTGCCTAGCCAACGGATCCAAACTCTACTCATCCAACTTCAAAAATAGACTCCGCACCTTAACAGGTTGCCTTCAGAGATCAACGAAGTCCTTCACCACATCAAAGCTTACTCGAGACGGTATTAGGTCTACAATCTCGACAAATACACTTCCAATCTCAAACATTCAAACTCCAACCAATGGTAATCGCGTTATACACACCACTACCCTATCTACCTTTATAACCTATATTGGAAAACCTGAACAGGTAATCCAACAGATAGGTAGAAATAAATATATATTTATATATATATATATATATATATATTTAAAATTACAAATACGCTCTCTCAAAATAGACACTACTCCAGAGCCTAGGTATTCACTCAACCTAATCGCTTTGATACCAAGTGGGACGACCCGACTTTCTCACCACAGAAAATCGCATCATCTTGAAGAAAGAAGGGGATAGAAAAGAGAAAAGAAAGAAGAGAAAGAAGAAACAACATCATAATCTAAACAGCGGAATGAATAAATTATATTAATAACATATATATTACATAGTTTACAATCATTATCCGAGTTACACAGATTACACATCACATACTAGACAGTTACAAACACTTGTCAAGTTATACAACTCAATACAGTACAAGAAACTACTCAGAGAAACCAACACAGCGGAAAACTATATATCTACACGCAGAAGCCTCCTGCTCCATTTCTCCTTCACAATTCGTCAAAGCTAACCTGAATCCCTTGGCTACTTGTAAAAATTTGAGTACACAAGAGTTTAAGAAAACAGAAGATAAACTCCGGGTCAGACATGGGTCTGGTGTGAGTAACAGGTTAAGGTTGCTTAACTTTTAAAAACCTTTTGAAAAGAAAGGTATCATGTAAGACTTCCCACACATAAACATGGAAAAGTTTTTACCTTACGCTAACCAAAGCATTTGATAGGAAATCCAGTGATATTTTAATAGTGTCTAGGGTTTTCAAGTGAAATACAGAAATAGCTAGAATGCTTACATATCACGTTCCAACATAGTTGGGCACAACTAATACGTAGGCACTTATTGGATTTTGGATTCCATACAATGGCAAGGCTACCAGGGTACCGTCCGTCACAGTACGTGGCCTAGATCAACGTACCGAGGATCACTCCCAATCCCCTGCAACACAAGCCCGGAACCATTCCTTACTGAATAGTTCTGATCAAGACAACCCCACAGTTGTAGCTAGCAACATCCCACATAGTCGAATAAAAAGGGACATCTAGACAGGGGGAAATTTCGTCCTACTTGGGCATGACCCACTTAGCCTTGCTGCACCTCCCCTGTTTCAGCATTCCCGGTTGATGAGGCTTGAGGCTACGATTACCTTTATAGAACATATCACTTAGAATGCTCATCGTCCACCTGACGATGTTCTGAAAGCATTCAATCCATACAAGTTCGTTCCGGGTTCGAACAAAGCGAAGGCATTATCTCGTTACACTCATTTTGGAATCACCCTCAGAGTTAACGACAATAACCCTTGCACTCTGAATCTTCATCTTCACTTGAGATTCACGACTTACCGTTAATTTAGATCGATGTGGTTTTCGGATATCCAAATATGGAAACCCGATCTCGGTCTCATCGAAATCCAAAACGCCATCTTTTAGGCCAAGTTGTTTTAAGGTTTAAAACAATTAAATTATCTATATACACACACAGATAGATAACTCACAAATCATAATAGATAATCAACATTATCATAATAAATATATAATCCTCATTATCATCAAAATAGATAATCCATATTATCATCGCAATAGATAATCTATAATATCATCAGAATTCAACCAAAGCATTCATACCACACAACATCACCTATCTCATTTCTGACATCACAAACCATTCAAGGCAATCAATGTCATGCATTCATACATAAGCAAAGATATACTTAATCACATAATCTATAATTAATTTAAAATGAATTAAATTAACTACCTCCATCTCTAATTAGTTTAAAGTGAATTAAATTGATTACTTCATCTTTAATTAATTTAAAGTGAATTAAATTAATTACTTCATCAATATAAATCTTGCTTACTCAACCATTTAATTGATTACAATCAATTAATTAAGCATTCAAATTAATCACCTTAATTAATCACCTTTGATTAATTGTCCTTTAATTACATTCATGTAATTATCCTTAATTAATTTCACAAATTAATTATTCTTAACCAAAAACAGTAATTAACCTTTAATTACTTTAATTAATTAATTGTAATTAATTACATTAATCCTTAATTAATAACATTAATTAATTACCTTTAATCACTTGTCATTGATTAATTAACCATAATTACATTCAGTAATTACCATTTAATTACTTCACTAAGTAATTTCCAATCCATTAATTACATTAAGTAATTATCATCAAAACATCAAGTGTTTAAAATTAATTAAACTTAATTAATTAATTTAAACTAATCCCAATAAACTCAATTAATTACATTAAGTAATTAATTCCTTAGTTACTTCCATAAAGTAATTACACTTAAATAATTCACAAATGATTATTATTAAATTATTTAATCTAATTAATTATTAAAATTAACCACATTAATTAATTATTAAATAATCCTGGTTAATGACCTTCACTAACCATTATTTAATTACTTCATTAAGTAATTAACTTAGATTAACCATTATTAATTACAATTTAATTTATCTTTAATTATTCATTAATTAATCCCTAATTATTTAATTAATTAAGTGTTAACTTTAATTCAATTAATCCTTAATTATTTAATTAACTAACCTTGATTATAACTTAATTAATTAATTAATAATTCTTTAATTACTAATTTAATAATCTAATTAACGATCTTTAATTACAAATTGACTAACCCTTGATCAATTATTTATCAATTCCAAATCATTAATTAATTAAATTAACTAAGTATTCTTTAATTACCTTATTAATTAAATTAATTTCAAAACTTTAAATCTTAATTAAATTTTAAGATAAAAACATTTCTTAACTATGTTTGAATTATCATTAACAAATTTATTTGAAGCAAATTTACTTTTGAACTTACTTTAAAATTTCATTTCAAATATGAAATTTAAAATGAATATAATTTAAACTTAAATAAAGTATAAGCAGTTTAAAACTTTTTTTAATTACACGGCAAACAAGTGCTTGTCTAATAAAAGAAATTCATAAGAGTTTGAAACTAAAATCATTTCAAAATTCAATAATTTAAATTAACACTTTGACATACAAATTTGTTCAAACCTTTCAAATCTTAAAATTCCTTTTATTTCAAAAACTGAAATACATTTTTAAATCTTTGATTTCCATATTTAAACCTTACTTTAAAAACTTACTCATATTTTTAAACTTTTTTTTAAAAGTTCAAACTACTTAAGTAGTTAAAAAAGTTCAAGTTTAAAACTTTTATTTTCATTTTTTACTTTTGTTTAAAACTGAGATTTTAAATTTAAACTTGAATTCTAAAATTTTAAACTTGGATTTAAAACTAGATTAAAACTTTAGCTTTCATTTAAATCTTTATTTTTTAAAAAAACAAAATAGACGGAACAGGTTTTCTCAAAACCTGTAAACACAGAAACACCCGAGACAACACAAAATGCTTCGAGTCTAAATCCATACTTACCCGAGCAAATCAATTGGCTACTTCGAGTCAACTTGACATCATCTCGAAACAACAAAAATCCAACTTCCCCAGACAAAACACAACACCGTGCATATGCATGGTGGCTCCAGTCACCATAGATCATCAACGATGATCGCATCACGTCAGAGAACACCTCTGCAACCCACCACGATCATCAAATCGAACTACCACTCTCGAAATCAAAATAGACGACTAATTTCAAACCCGGAACAACAATCAGGTTCCCCTTCAAAACCTGTCAACGCCACAGTCTCGCCGCTCCGACCACCTGAAGGTCAGCCACTCCGGCCTCGACTTCATCTACTACCCAGCTACCAATCCCAAAATATCATAACACTCGATCAACCTTACAAGCGGTGGCAATCAAAACTCTCCACCTTGTTAAAACTAGTCCCAGAAAATAATTCGCAGTAGCAACTTCCATCGTGAAATACAACACCAACTAGCATTTTTCCCATCAAATCCTAACTCTCCTCCATCACCATGAAGAAACTCAAGTCCTCAAAATACACAGATCACCAGAGAAACCAAATAGTTCATATTCAGTTCATCTCTTAACTGCTCCTTCAACTTAATTCTAAAAATCTTGATTCTAATGTTAAAAATCATAATTCGGTTGCTGTTTTAGATTTATAATACTGAATTGATAAATTATACAGTTTGAATTTTTGGTTTGTATCAACATGTAGTGATATTTCAATATGTCCAAAGGCAACAAACTTCATTTTGACTTTCTTAAAATTTTATAAATTAACTTAAGATAAATCAAATAGCTTTGATGTACAAATTACATCCAATCTACAACTAATTAAAAGAATATGAATTTTAAATAGAAATCTTGAGCCTGGGTACAAAACAGAGCACATTATACGTAAAGTACTGCACACAATCAATATTCACATCCAATTTTACCTATATTCACAAGAAATACTTATTTATTATCAACCCTTCAAGCATGCAACTTAATTTATATTTTAAGATTTAAAAGTTACTCACCTGAAATTTGAGAAGACAGAACTTCCATTTTGAAATGCTTTTTAATTTGCTTTTTGCTTGATTTAAAAACTGCTTGCATGTAGAGCCAATTACCAGTATTGCAGAAAAAAGAATGCAGATTTGAAATTTGCAGAACCCATTTTCAAGATTTAAACTTCATTTTAAAACTGTTTGTAGGCTACAGAATTTGAAGAGGAGTTTTGAAAATGGCAAGTGCATGGTTTTAAAGATGTGTCTATTGGGATTTGTATTTTGATTGAAGAGTTTTGCAAACTGATTTTAGGTTTTGAAGATGCAGGTTTGATTTGAAGATGTAGACTTTGCATAATGAAATTAAATGCAGGGATTGGATTTTGTTATGAAGAGTTTGAATTTGGGTTTTCATGATTCAGATTTGTTAAATGAGGAGAATTACTGATTTCTAGCTTGATCTTGAATCTGAAAATGGTTTCCATGTTTTCAGATTTGTGTATAGTTCAAGCTTTTGAATTTCTTAACTTTGATTTTGAAAAAGAAAAAGAAATTGAAGAGAAGAGGCCTTTTTATAAGATAAAGATATGATTTAATAAAAATAAAAGAAAATACAAATTTAAAAATGACACTTGTATAAAATTTCAACATTTGTCAATTTAGGGTGTTTATCATTTAACATTTGTTATAAGAGGCTTTAAGAAATCAACACATGTCCTATTTAAAGTAATTAGTATTTAATTTACATGTTAATATAATAGTTATGCCTAATTAATTTGTTAATTAGGATTTTATATGTATATAAATTTATAAAAGAAATAAAAACAAATTAAGCTTATAAATAAAGCTTATGTATATAAAAATTAAAACAATTAAAAATCTATACCTTGGATTTTAAATTCAAATCAAATTCAAAATCTAATATTTAAAAATCAAGTTATGAATACAAAGTAGATTTGAAATAACAATTGCTATTTTTATTCAAAATCTATTTATAAAGACAATACACTATTAATATTGTTTTTAGAAATATCTCATTATTAAATTTAAAATAATTATAAAAGAAATTATTTCTTTATTAATAAATTACTTATTTTATTAAGCTATAAAGCTTTTTGTTATTTCAGTTAAATCTTAATTAAATTTTAAACATTTGTCTTAATAATTTAAAATCATATATTTATTTATTATATAGCTTTGAAAAACTTAATATTAAATTAAATTAAAATTTCCAAATTATTAATATATATATATATATATATATATTAGAATTTTAAATCATGATTCGTTTATTAAAGTTAAACCAAGATTATTTATTCAATAACTTTGAAAAGCTTAAATATTAAATAAAAACAAATTCTCAAATTACTAAAAATACTAGAATTAGAAAATATGCTTCATTTATTAAATTTAAAACAAAGCTAATCCATTTACAATATAAACTATATATTTATATTATAAATAGAAACCATTTTATTAGCTGTAAAAGATAAAATCTACCAATTAAATATTTATTAAAGAAAAATTATTAAATCAATTTGAATTATTATTAACAAAATTATCAATATCAATTTAATTTTTAATGCAGATTATTAAATTGATGTTGTCAAAAATTCTGGGATATTACAATGCCCTTTATGAAAAAATCTAAATATCTCACTCAATATTATCTTAAAAATTATGATCTAGCTTTTAAAATTCCTAGCTTTTGAAGACAAATCAAACTATATCGGTGAATTTGAGAATCATCAAGTTTGGATTTTTCCCATTTTTTGATTTTCACTGTAACTTTAAATTTTACAGAGCATTAACTAAATACATTTACCTGAACTTATTTTTAAAAACAAGAATACAATGTATTTAACATTTTCTCTTTAGTAATCAATGTCTAATTTTGATTATACAGGGAGATATGAAATTATTGGTGATGACTTTTAGTTTGTTACTAACAACAGAGCACTCTTACAAACATGCAGAGACCATTGCATACATATTATACTGATTTACATACATTGATATTCAAGCAAGCATTATAAATTACACTCATACACATGCAACAAGAATTTCATCACAGATTTGAAAACTGCTTTTAAGTCAAAAGTTTACTCACCTAGGAACCAGTTGAATAGAGCATGAACAGTTTTGAAACTTAAAGACTTGGTTGCTTTTAATCTCTGAAATATTGTTACTGGAAACTTTAGTTGTTGAGATGATTTAATTTGCTAGATGAGATGATCTTGCCTTTAAAACTGAATTGTAGTTGCTTGTTCTAGTTGAATTTGTTTGTTGATTCAGGTTTTAAAATTTGAAAAGTGTTGTTACTTTAAATTTTCTGGTTTGTTTGATTTTACAGACTTTGATTCTTTTTTATTTGAAAAAAAATGAAGATAGAAAAATTTGAGAAGAGAATGGGAAGAAAATGAATAAATGACACTGGTTAAAATTGGCTACACTTGTAATTACATGAATAATTTGTTTACATTTGTTAATTTATACACTTCAAAATTTAACACTTGTTAACTTATATTTTTATATAATTTTAAATTATATTTCCTATTTATTATTATATACTAATTTAAAGAAAATGTTTTAAACCAATTACACATTAAATAAATTGCCTATGTATATATAAAAAAATCCAAATTATTTTACTAAGGCATTTATTCAAATCCAAGTTCCAAATTCAAACTTAAATTCAAATTCAAATTTGAATTGTAATTCATTTATATATGTATAAATCAATACTAATTCAAATTTAAAATCAACTTAAATAAATATATATATATATATATATTAAACTACCACAAATTTGATCTATAAATTTTAAGTAATTATATTAGAAGACTACCAGATATAAATATTTATTATCAGATCTATTTGTTAAATTTATAAATCAGTACTTCTATTAATTAACCCGTTAATTATCAATTAACCGATATTCCAAAATCCGGGTTATCACATACAAATATTAATTTCATTAGCTATTTCTGAATTTGACTTTCCTGGTTAACATTGTTATTTAATCATGAGCTAGTCTTTAATTTATTTCTATGTTATAAATTGTATGTTTCTAAGGTAAAATGTACAAAATGATTACCACCATATGTAAATTAGAAAGGAGGAGAGATCTTAATGCAAAGAATAAAATAGAACATTGGAAAATCACTTCTCTATCTCCCATGAGTGCACAGTTCCATTACCATCAGCTCCAATTTTTGTTCAAATTTATTATTATATATTTTATAACCTTTTGTTCACATATACTTTATTATCAACTTAAAAATCATGCAATGACATAATTCTTAGTTCACATCTTCATTTTCATTTAAAGGTTTAGTAAATATGTCTGCAACTTGATTTCTTGAAGATACTAATTCAAGAGAGATAGGACCTTCTTCTATGTTGTCACGTAGAAATTGATGTCGGATGTTAATATGCTTAGTTCTTGAGTGCTTTATTGAATTTTTCAATTTATAGCACTTGTATTATCACAATAAATTGTTGATTTAGATAAATATATACCAAAATCTTAACGTGTTTGCTTGATATATATTACTTGAGCACATGCCAAAGTAGCAGAAATATATCCTGACACGTCGAAAGTGAAGCACAATTTTGTTTCTTATTAAACCAAGATACTAAAGATTTTCCAATAAACTAACATGTACCACTCATACTCTTTCGATCTATTCGCCATCCTCCAAAGTCAACATCATTATATAATACTAACTTAAAAGGACATTCTATTGAGCAAAAGAAGCTACAGTCTTTGCTTAAGTAGCGCAAAATTCATTTCATTGCTCTCAAATGTGATTCTTTGGGATTTGCTTGAAACCATACATATAAGCATACACTTGTCTTTATATCAGGTCGACTAGCAGTTAAGTAAAATAATGATCTAGTCATACTTTGACATAGTTTTCGTTCAATACTTTTTCCATTTTCATCTCGATCAACATGTATTATAATACTCATAGGTGTAGGTTTAGCAAAAGTATTTTCCATACCAAAACAATTTATTAGATTATTATAGTATTTTTCTTGATTAATAAAATTTCATTATTTAATTGTTTGGTTTGTAATCCAAGAAAATATGAAATTTTCCCATATGAGACACTTCAAATTCTTTTGTCATGATATTTGAAAATTCTTGACATAATTTTTGGTTCGTTGAATCAAAAATGATGTCATCTACATAAAATTATTTTTAAAAAAATATCCTTTTTATCTTATTTTATAAAAAGAGTTTGATCTACTTTTCCAATTTTAAAACCATAATTTATAAGATAGCTTTTAAACAATCATACCAAGCATGAGGTGCTTGTTTTAAACTATATAAAGCTTTCTTTAATTTATAGACATGGTTTGGAAGTTTTTCAAGTGTAAATAGAGGTTGTTATTCCACATACACGTTTTCTTTTTTAAATCCGTTTAGAAAAGCACTTTTTTACATCCATTTGAAATAGTTTATAGTTAAGAAAACATGCGAAAGCTAATAAATTACGTAATGCTTCTAGTCGGGATATAGAAGTAAACGTTTCTTTGTAGTCTATTCCTTCTTCTTGACTGTAGCTTGAGCGACTAATCTAGTTTTGTTTTGAATAATGTTCCCTTTCTCATCGGCTTTATTTTTGTAAACCCATTTAGTACCCATGACTGTTTGATCGTGTGGTCTAGGAACTATGTCCCAAACTTCATTTCGTTCAAATTGGTTTAGTTGTTCTTACATAGCTATAATCCAGTAATCATCAATTGAGGCTTCTTTAGCATTTTTGGGTTCAATGTTCGATAGGAAAGCTACATGAATTTTTTTATTTAATTGACTTCTTTTTCTTACATTAGAATTTATCTCTCCAATAATATTTTCAATTGGGTGGTTTCTTAATAATCTAGGTGGAGATCTTATTTCATTTTCATTAAGTAAATTGTTTTCAATTCAGTATTATTCTTAATATTTTCAATATCATCATCTTCTGTGATATTTGATTTTGAAACTAAATCTTCAGTTTTGTTATTAAGTTTGAAATTTTCGTCGAATGATACATGAAGTGTTTCTTTGATTACTTTAGTTCTTTTATTATAAATTCTATACGCCTTACTTCATTCCGAGTATCCTATGAATCCTTCATCAAATTTTGGATCGAATTTACCAAGTTGATCCCTAAAAAATTTAAAATATAATATATTAGATTTTCTTAGATTAAAAAGTTTGTTTGGAGTATGTTTCGTTAATGGTCTAGTTAAGATTCGATTTAAAACATAACAAGTAGTTGCTACAGCTTCTACCCAAAAATGATTAGGTAGACCGCTTCCATTTAATAAGGTCCTAGTGCATTCTTGAAGTGTTCTATTTTTCCTTTCTACAACTCTGTTTTGTTGTAGAGTTCTTGGAAATGAAAATTTGTGAAATATTCCTTTCTTATTACAATATTTTTCAAAAATACCACTATCGAGTTCACTTCTATAATCACTTCTAATGTTTTTAATTTTTATATTTTTAATATCTGAATTCTCTTAGGAAAATTTTTAATTTTTTTTAAAGTATCACTTTTATTTTTCATAAATATTGTCCAATTATATCTCGAAAAATAATCTACAATTACAAAAGCAGTTTTATTATGATTTATAGATTGAATTTGAGTTGGTCCAAAATGATCTATATGTAACAACTTAAGTGGTTGTAATGTAGAAAAAAAATTCTTTGATTTAAAGGATGATTTAGTTAATTTTCCAAACTGATAAGCATCACAAATGTTGTGTATTTTAAAATTCATCTTAGGTAAACCTTTTCTTAAATTATTTTCAGATAATTTGCTTATTACTTTGAAGTTTATATGACAAAATCTCTTATGCCATAACCAAGGATCATTTTCTTTAGCTATTAGACGCATATTTGTGTTGTGATTAACTTTCACATTTAAGATGTATATATTACGTTCTTTGGTTCCCTGAAAGGTAAGATTCTTATTTTGGACAAATATATTATATTTATTTTGTAAAAAAATATCAAAACCATTATCGTAGAGTTGGCTTATTCTAAGCAAATTATGTTTTAAATTTTTAACCAGTAAAACATTTGTAATAAGATGTAAGTTAAATGTACCGTCATTGCTCACATCGCCTTTGTCGATGATATATGAAACGACCTGACTTTCTTACCACAAAAAATCGCATCATTTTAAGAAAGAAAGGGATAGAAAAGACAGTGAAGAAGAAAGAACAACATCAGAATCTAAACAGCGGAACGAATAAATTATATTAATCATACAATATATTACATAGTATCATATATATCAGAGATACACAGCTAAAACAACACATACTAGACAGTTATAAACACCTGTCTAGTTATACAACTCAATACAACTCAAAGACAACAACTCAGAGAACACACAACGGAATACTATATAACTATATGCAGAAGCCTCCTGCTCCATTTCTCCTCTAGAATTCGTCAAAGCCAACCTGAATTTCCCTGGCTACTCGTAAAAATTTGAGTACCCAAGAGTTTAAGAAAAACAGAATAAACTCCGGGTAAGACATGGGTCTGGTATGAGTAATAGGTTAAAGTTGCTTAACTTTAAAAACCTTTTGAAAGAAAAGGTACCACGTAAAACTTCCCACACATAAACATAGAAAAGTTTTTACCTTACGCTAACCAAAACATTAGATAGGAAATTCAGTGAAATTATAATAGGTATAGGGTTTTCAAATAAATATGAAATTGCAGAAATTGTTACATTTATTAAATTCCAGCTACTAGCCACAAAAGTGAGTAATATAGTCAAATCTGATGGCACTTATTGGATTTTGGATTCCATACAATGGCAGGGCTACTGGGGTACCGCCCGTGACAGTACGTGGCCTAGATCACCGTACCGAGGAGCCACCCTAACTCCCCTGCAACATAAAGCCGGACCCATTCCTTACTGAACAGTTCCGAATGAGACAATCCTGGCGGATGTAGCTATTCAACCGCCCACACAGCCGAAATAAAAGGGACCTCTAGATAGGGGTAAATCTTACTCTCAAGTGGGGGATACCCACGAAGCCTTGCTGCACCTCCCCTGTTTTAGCCATTCCCGGTTGATGAGGCTTGAGGCTACGATTACCTTTAGTGAACACATCACTTAGAATGCTCATCGTCCACCTGACGATGTCCTAAAAGCATTCAATCCATACAAGTTCGTTCCGGGTTCGAACGAAACCGAATGCATTATCTCGTTACACTCATTTTTGGAATCACCCTCAGAGTGAACGACAACAACCCTTGCACTCTGAATCTTCATCTTCACTTGAGATTCACGACCTATCGTTAATTTGGATCGATGTGGTTTTCGGATATCCAAATATGGAAACCCGATCCCGGTCTCATCGAAATCCAAAACGTATCTTATAGGTCCAAGTTGTTTAAAGTTAAATAATTCAATTCAACTATCTATATACACACAGAATAGATAATTCACAAGTCACAATTGATAACCACATTATCAAATAAACAGATGATCCATAACAAAATAGGTAATCCACATCATTATCACAATAGATAATATATATTACCATCACAATGCAACCAAGCATTCATACCACCCAACATTACTTATCTCATTTCTGAGATTACATCCATTCAAGACAATCAATGTCACCCATTCATACATAAGCAATGATTTACTTAATCAAAACATAATGAATTTAAAATGAATTAAATTAACCATCTTTATCTCTAATTAATTTGAATTAAATTAATTACTTCATCTCTTAATTAATTTAAAATTAATTAAATTAATTACCTTCATCACAATAAATCGTGCTTATTTATTCATTAATTAAACCAATTAATTAATCATCATCTTAATTAGTCAACCTTGATTAATTAACTATTAATCAAATAATTAATCCTTAATTATTCTCATTAATCATATTAATTAATGAACCTTAATTAATTACTTCCATTAATTAATTAACTATAATTAATTACATTATTTCTTAATTAATTATATTAATTAATCATGCTAGATTAATTGCTTCCAATTAATCAACTTTGATGAATAAATGCAGTAATTAATTATTCTTAATTACTTCTTAACTACTTTTAATTACTTTTATAAATAATTTGATTTATTACACCAAGTAATAAACCCTTAATTACTTTAACAAGTAATTATCTATTTAAAATTACTTCCAAATCATTAATTTACCTTATCCCAATTACCCCTGTAATTTATCAATTACTTATCTTAAGTAATTAGCCTTATCAAAGCTTATTAAGTAAACATACTTAATCATTTATAAAGTGACTATATTTCATTAATTAACAAATTAATTAACTTGATCACACTTATCTCATCAATTATAATCGAGTAATTCATTCCTTAATTACAACCAAATTAATCTTCAATTAACAGATTAATTATCTTCAACTCTTAATTAATAAACCTTAATTATTAATCAATCCTTTAATTCAAAGTAATTAATCACTAATTACTTTTATAACTAATTAATTAACCTTAATTAACTAATTAATTATCTCTTAATCATTAATTAATAAAACTTAATTTTTAATTAACAATCTTAATTACAAATTAATTAATCCATAAATATAATTAATTAATCCTTAATTACAATTAATTAACCTTTAATAATAGTTAATTAATTCTTAATTAACTTGCCTTATAGATTAATGACCTTTTTAATTATTAATTAAGAACACCAAATTAAAACCTAATTACTAGTTTAATCACTTAATTAATTAATAATTAAAATTTAATTAATCATTAGTCATTAATTAAATCATCATGATTATTAGTTAATTAAATTAATAATCACACTTAATTAATTACTTAATTAATCCTTTTAAAATAATAATTAAATTAATTAATTAAACTTAAAATTTCTTAATTAACTAATTAATTATTATTCATTAACACTTTATTATTACTAAAGATAAAACATTATCTTAAATTATCCTTAAAAAACTTTACTTAACATAAGTCATTAATTAGTTTATAAAGTAATCATCAATTACTTTCTTTAATTATTAACTAGCAATTCCTTAGTTAATCAATTATTTAAAACTTAATTGTTAATTAATAAATTATTATTCACTACTTAATTTAAATAAAACATTTATTTATAATTTCCCCTTTTATATTTCAAAATAAGTTTTGAAATAATATTAAGGTTTTTAACTTAAGACATTTTAAACATCATACAAATTTATTTATAAAAACAATTCAATTTAAAGACAAAATTTTTAATTTAACTTAAATTATTTAAATTTTAAACTTACTTATTTTAAATTAAAAATCTTGTTAAACATTTAAATTTGGATCCAACCCATGTATACCTGAACCCAAGAAACAAGAATACTATCTTTTTTTTAAAAAACAAATCTGACTTTAAAGTTTTAAAAACTGTTTTAATTAAAACTTTTAAAAACTGTTAACACAACAGTTTGACCAGCAAGCAAAAACCCCAAAACAACACGAGTTTCTCCCGTGTCATCTTCCTTATTTCCCAAGACCCACTTCGAGAAAAACAAGCAAACCCAACACGACAACCCACTGACACACTCATTCCTCTGTGCAAGTGCACCGGCGCCGTAAACGCCTCCGGCCAACTCTGACTGCACCGTCACGACACCCATCCTCCCTACAAGCTCATATGGCCCACAGAACATCAACACCTACCTCGATTCAAAATCGAGTACTCAGGATGAACTCGAGACCTAAACCATCACCAGAGAATTCCCAAGAATCGTCGCCTCCGATCAACGTTAACTCCTACAACTCCGTCCATGTATCGCCGACCCACCACGCATCCTTCACCCATATTTCCTTCAAGCTCGATGCGCAGAGGAAGATGCAGTAGCCAAAATTCCCAATTTCAACAGAACTAGGCTTAAAATCATAATCTAACAATTTCAACCTTCATAGAGATTTACAAATTCTTCAACCATTTTTGCCACATTCCACAAACATGCTTCTAGCTTCAATCAAGGACCCGAGCAACCCAGATGCTCAGATCAACAGAATTTTGCAAAAACCCAACTTCCAGTAAATACCCAATTACATACTCAATAAAAAAAATTAAATTGAGATTTTTTTTCTAAAATTCATGCTTCCCAATGATACTTTAGTTTATATAATTATTTTAACCAAATTAAACACTTGGTTTCAAACATTGATATTAATTTGTTACTGCATTTTTTTTATTTCCAGATAAATTTCAAAAATCAGAGAATTTGTTTTATTTTTGTTCTTGGTTTATACTTAAACTAACTTGTTTATTTTAAATCTATGACTTAACAATTGTTTGAATAGAATATTTTTAAGAGTTGATCCTTTTTCTTAGATTCCATAGTAAAATACAGAGAGGAAAAATGAAAATCAACATGCATAGTTTCAACTAAACAGAACCTATTGCAATCCTTATATCTACACAGAGACAAACTCATATAAACATCATCACAAAATCATGCAACAGAAAATTACCACTTAAATTTTAGTAAATTTTTTACTCACCTTTTTAAGGAGATGCAGAGGTTAGATATTGAATTGGAAATTTGCCAAAGACTTTGTTTTTGAAATGCTACCTTTAAATCTTTGAAAAGCTTTGAAAACTTCTTGTTTTGACCCAGATTTGTTTGCTTGCAAAATAAATTTGAACTTGATGCTTTTAAAAACTGGAGCATTTGCAAAATACTTTAAACTTGATGATGAAGCCTCTTTGAAAAAGAAAAACCCTTGAATCAGATTCACTTGCATGCATATGGAAACTGGAAATGTTTTGAATTGGCTGGAGTTCTTGCATGCATTTGAAGATTTGCAAATACTTGAAATGTTTGAAAACATACTGCAGACATGCAGCTGATTTGGAGGAAGTTTCAGGTTTTGTTGACAGTCTTTGATAAAAGAAGTTATTTTGGTTTGAGAATATTGGAAACAGAGGTGAGTTTTTTTTTTTTGAATTTGATTTTTTTCTGGTTTACAGGTTTTGGTAAACAGGAATTAATGTTTCAAGTTTTTGATTTGAGCATGGTTTGAATTGAGGAGCTTCAAATTTTAAATTTGATATTGTTTTGATTATTTTCTGGTTTTTGGATGTTGAGTGAAGATTTGCATGAATATTTTTTGTTTCTCTTAGAAATGAACAAAAGGTTAAAGAAAAAGAAAGTGAGAAGAGATGGTGTTTAAATAGAAATTTTCAAATTTATTAAATTAAAAAGAAAATTAGAAAAATATTGGACACCTGTCTTAGTCTTAATTTAAATGTTTAACACTTGTTGTTTAAATGATTCCTAACTTAACACTTGTCAAATTGAGTTTATTTTAATTCTAAAGAAACTTAAAAGCTTTTTAAATAAATTTCCTAATTAACTAATATGTTTTCTTAACTTTAAAAATACTTTTCTAATTAAATTTTCTAATAAAAAAATACATTTATAAATTTATAAATGTTTGAAAAATTTATATAAAATTACAATCTTTAAAAAGAAATGAAACAAAATATGATTTACATAAAATTATGTACAATATTGCAAACCTATTTAAAATGTTGTTTCAAAAAGCCTTGTATTTATTCTTATTAAATAAATACAAATACTAATACTAATTTCCATAGATAAATTTCTATAAAAAGAAAAATAAAACAAATCTTATTTTCAATAAAAACATTATATATATATTTTAAAATCAAACTATATTATTATATTTTAAGATGTATGTATATTCTTGAATTCAAATTTATATTCAATTCAAAGTCAAATTTAAAAATCCAAATTTAAAAATCAATTTAAATAAACATAAATATCTATTTTTAAATAAGCTCATTATTATATATAAATAATTTATCCTATTTAAAAATCAATTAAAAATACACAGATATAAATGTATTTAAACACACTTATTAATTATGAAGACAATAAATTTATTTTGAATTTATTTACACAAACAAAATAAATATTCTTAATTTAAAACCAATTTATAACCATAATTAAAACATTATATTATTACTACTTGGTTATTTAATTTTGAAAAATAACAATTTTATCAGTTCAAATAATTAAAATAAGAGATTATAACATTTTAAATTCCTGGAAATTCCGGGATATTACATTCCTCTCCCCTTAAATGAATTTCGTCCTTGAAATTTAAAACAAAGATAATCCAAAGCTTTATTTTATTTCAACTAATTCAAACATTCATAACAGCCATACACTATCAATCAAGCAAACAATTTCATCCAAACAACCAATTCAATTAAATAAATAACACTAGCTATCTGGACACAGATCCGGATAAACTTCCTAAAATTATCTCGAGTTTCTCAGGTACAGACACAGGGATACTCGCTCTACTAAGTCCAAACCAGTTATACTGCTAAGCTACTGAGTTCCTACTCAGCTAGACCTATAATCTGCACAAGATACCAGACCATAGACCAGTCTGATCAACCACTAAATCCTTCACAGAACTACTGGTCTCAAAACCAAGGATGGACCAAACATGTACTCGTTCAGAGACACGTGAAATATTTTGAATTCCAGTCTTCCAAACTGGCAATTCAAATTTTCAAACCAAAGCACTAATCTCTACAAAAACTCAGAAGAATCCAATATACCTCGGAGCTCACCTCATAATCTTACCAAATCTTATTGCTCCCTTTACCAGAGAAAATCTCAACAATATCGAAGTCTCCAACTTCGAATTCCAAATTCTTCCGTTATTTAACCTTAAAACTTTCCAGATAATCCAGGCTGTCTACAGACCCTTCCTGATCAGCTCAACCTTCACTGATGCTTCTACAAACAAACTGGATCAACTCAACAAACTGATCCTCACAAGATCAATCCAAAATCAAAACCAAACTTTACTATCAACAGTAGAAAACAACTTCTCCCATCCGGAAAAGACAGAACATAATCACTCGCCAACTTCCCTCAGATTCTGAAAAATTTCAGTAGAAACTCTCTAATCCAAAACACTGCAACTTCCGGTTGCTTCTACTCAAGAACAACAGCCATCTTGCTTCCGCTGCACCACTCTGATCTGGAGCAGATGAAAATGCCGTTGAATGAACACAGGCACAACTAAACAGCACATCTTGGAAATAAGGTTCAACAGAAATTCCAAGAAATACAGAGCTGCTTCACCAAACAATCAACCTAGGAGACAACCTTCTACCCAGCCGAATCATGGTATCACTCTGACATCAAGTCGATTCAGAACTCAATCTCCAATGCGGCAAATCTCTAACTTTCCTGAAGATATATCCAAAAAATCTTCGAGAATTTCCATAACTTCTATATCCTCTAGAAATGCCACAAACCCAAGCAAAAGACTATCTAAGATAATCACCAAACCATCGCAAGTCACTTTTGCGATCACCCAAACCTAAATTTCTAAAGATACTGTTCTTTTTCCACTAATCAGAACAGTTTATCCTCGACCAACTAATCCATCGAAGAAACAGATCCTCACTGCTGCTTCTGAATTCCATCTCCAGGAAATGGTAAGCCAAAAAGATCTTCCTGCCGAAACACAGAACACTCCGCAGCTGCACCGCTAGCACAGATGCCAATGTCTTCTTATCCAGAGTTCTTTGAGAAACTCGGACCTCCAACTAAACACATACATCCTGCTGAACTCAGCTAAAACACCGAAGCATACACACTTCCTTAAACTTGCTCCAAAAGAAAACATCTTACGAGACATCCATAGTCACTGCATCTCATCACGCAGCTACTACTTTCTGAGGTTGTCAAGATACGATTACTCGCTTCTGCCTAACCGACAGATCCAAATTCTACTCAAAAATATGCTCACACGAGCGCAATCAAACCTACACTTCAAAGATGAACTCCGAACCTTAACAGGTTTCCTTCAAAGATCAAAGAAATTCTTACACCAACTGCAAAGATTACTCGAGACGGTATTAGGTTCACAGTCTCGACAAATACACTTCCAATCTCAAACATTCAAACTCCAACCAATGGTAGTCGTGTTACACACACCACTACCTCATCTACCTATATAACTTATGTTGAAAAACCCGAACAGTTAACCCAACAGATAGGTAGAAATATATATATTTATATAGTTATATATAAAAATTACAAGTGCGCTCTCTCAAGAAAGACACCACTACAGATCCTAGGTATTCGCTCAACCTAATGCTCTGATACCAGCTGAAACGACCCGACTTTCTTACCACAGAAAATCGCATCATTTTTAAGAAACAAAGGGATAGAAAAGAGAAAAGACAGAGAAGAATAAAGAACAACATCAGAATCTAAACAGTAGAACGAATAAATTATATTATTATATAATATATTACATAGTATCATATGCATAAGAGATACACAGCTAAAACAACACATACTAGACAGTTATAAACACCTGTCTAGTTATACAACTCAATACAACTCAAAGACAACAACTCAGAGAACACACAGCGGAATACTATATAACTATACGCAGAAGCCTCCTGCTCCATTTCTCCTCCAGAATTCATCAAAGCCAACCTGAATTTCCCTGGCTACTTGTAAAAATTTGAGTACCCAAGAGTTTAAGAAAAACAGAATAAACTTCGGGTCAGACATGGGTCCGGTGTGAGTAAACGGTTAAAGTTGCTTAACTTTAAAAACCTTTTGAAAGAAAAGGTATCACGTAAGATTTCCCACACATAAACATGGAAAAGTTTTTACCTTACGCTAACCAAAACATTTGATAGGAAATTCAGTGATATTATAATAGGTCTAGGGTTTTCAAATAAACATGAAATAGCCGAAATTGTTACATTTATTAAATTCCAGCTACTAGCCACAAAAGTGGGTAATACATCAAATTCGATGGCACATATTGGATTTTGGATTCCATACAATGACAGGGCTACTGTGGTACCGCCCGTCACAGTACGTGGCCTAGATCATCGTACCGAGGAACCACCCTAACTCCCCTCCAACACAAAGCCGGACCCATTCCTTACTGAACAGTTCCGATTGAGACAACCCCGGCGGATGTAGCTATTCAACCGCCCACACAACCGAAATAAAAGGGACCTCTAGACAGGGGTAAATCTGACTCTCAAGTGGGGGTTACCCACGAAGCCTTGCTGCACCTTCCCTGTTTTAGCTATTCCCAGTTGATGAGGATGAGGCTACGATTACCTTTAGTGAACACATTACTTAGAATGCCCATCGTCCACCTGACGATGTCCTGAAAGCATTCAATCCATACAAGTTTGTTCCTGGTTCGAACGAAAGCGAAGGCATTATCTCGTTACACTCATTTTTGGAATCACCCTCAGAGTTAACGACAATAACCCTTGCACTCTGAATCTTCATCTTCATTTGAGATTCACGATCTATCGTTAATTTGGATCGATGTGGTTTTCGGATATCCAAATATGGAAACCCGATCCCGGTCTCATCGAAATCCAAAACGTATCTTTTAGGTCCAAGTTGTTTAAAGTTAAACAATTCAATTCAACTATCTATATACACACAGAATAGATAATTCACAAGTCACAATTGATAACCACATTATCAAATAAACAGATAATCCATAACAAAATAGGTAATCCACATCATTATCACAATAGATAATCTATATTACCATCACAATGCAACCTAGCATTCATACCATCCAACATTACTTATCTCATTTCTGAGATTACATCCATTCAAGACAATCAATGTCACCCATTCATACATAATCAATGATTTACTTAATCACAACATAATGAATTTAAAATGGATTAAATTAACTATCTCTATCTCTAATTAATTTGAATTAAATTAATTACTTCATCTCTTAATTAATTTAAAATTAATTAAATTAATTACCTTCATCACAATAAATCTTGCTTACTTATTCATTAATTAAACCAATTAATTATTCATCATCTTAATTAGTCAACCTTGATTAATTAACTATTAATCAAATAATTAATCCTTAATTATTCTCATTAATCATATTAATTAATGAACCTTAATTAATTACTTCCATTAATTAATTAACTATAATTAATTACATTATTTCTTAATTCATTATATTAATTAGTCATGCTTAAATTAATTGCTTCCAATTAATCAACTTTGATGAATAAATACAGTAATTAATTATTCTTAATTACTTCTTAACTACTTTTAATTACTTTTATAAATTCTTTGATTTATTACACCAAGTAATAAACCCTTAATTACTTTAATAAGTAATTATCTATTTAAAATTACTTCCAAATCAGTAATTTACCTTATCCCAATTACCCCTGTAATTTATCAATTACTTATCTTAAGTAATTAGCCTTATCAAAGCTTATTAAGTAAACATACTTAATCATTTATCAAGTGACTATATTTAATTAATTAACTAATTAATCAACTTGATCACACTTATCTCATCAATTATAATCGAGTAATTCATTCCTTAATTACTCTTTAACCAAATTAATCTTAAACTAACAGATTAATTATCTTCAACTCTTAATTAATAAACCTTAATTATTAATCAATCCTTTAATTCAAAGTAATTAATCACTAATTACTTTTATAATTAACTAATTAACCTTAATTAACTAATTAATTATCTCTCAATCATTAATTAATAAAACTTAATTATTAATTAACAATCTTAATTACAAATTAATTAATCCACAAATAAAATTAATTAATCCTTAATTACAATTAATTAATCTTCAATAATAGTTAATTAATTCTTAATTAACTTGCCTTATAGATTAATGACCTTTTTAATTATTAATTAAGAAAACCAAATTAATACCTAATTACTAGTTTAATCACTTAATTAATTAATAATTAAAATTTAATTAATCATTAGTCATTAATTAAATCATCATAATTATTAGTTAATTAAATTAATAATCACACTTAATTAATTACTTAATTAATCCTTTTAAAATAATAATTAAATTAATTAATTAAACTTAAAATTTCTTAATTAACTAATTAATTATTATTCATTAACACTTTATTATTACTAAAGATAAAACATTATCTTAAATTATCCTTGAAAAACTTTACTTAACATAAGTCATTAATTAGTTTATAAAGTAATCATCAATTACTTTCTTTAATTATTAACTAGCAATTCCTTAGTTAATCAATTATTTAAAACTTAATTATTAATTAATAAATTATTATTCACTACTTAATTTAAATAAAACATTTACTTATAATTTCCCCTTTTATATTTCAAAATAAGTTTTGAAATAATATTAAGGTTTTTAACTTAAGACATTTTAAACATCATACAAATTTATTTATAAAAACAATTCAATTCAAAGACAAAATTTTTAATTTAACTTAAATTATTTAAAGTTTAAACTTACTTATTTTAAATCAAAAATCTTGTTAATCATTTAAATTTGGATCCAACCCATGTATACCTGAACCCAAGAAACAAGTATACTATCTTTTTTTTTTAAAACAAATATGACTTTAAAGTTTTAAAAACTGTTTTAATTAAAAAATTTAAAAACTGTTAACACAACAGTTTGACCAGCAAGCAAAAACCCCAGAACAACACGAGTTAACACAACCCACTGACACATTCATTCCTCTGTGCAAGTGCACCGGCGCCGTAAACGCCTCCGGCCAACTTCGACTCCACCGTCACGACACCCATCCTCCCTACAAGCTCCTACGACCCACAGAACATCAACACCTACCTCGTTTCAAAATCGAGTACTCAAGATGAACTTGAGACCTAAACCATCACCGGAGAATTCCCAAGAATCATCGCCTCCAATCAACGTTAACTCCTACAACTCCGGCCATAGATCGCCGACCCACCACGCATCCTTCACCCAAATTTCCTTCAAGCTCCATGCACAGAGGAAGATGCAGTAGCCAAAATTCCCAATTTCAACAGAACTAGGTTTAAAATCATAAACTAACAAGTTCAACCTTCACGGAGATTTACAAATCCTTCAACCATTTTTGCCACATTCCACAAACATTCTTCTAGCCTCAATCAAGGACCCGAGCAACCCAGATGCTCAGATCAACAGAATTTTGCAAAAACCCAACTTCTAATAAATACCCAATTACATACTCAATAAAAAAATTATAATTGAGATTTTCTTTCTAAAATTCATACTGCCCAATGATACTTTAGTTTATATAATTATTTTAACCAAATTAAACACTTGGTTTCAAACATTGATATTAATTTGTTACTGCATTTTTTTTCTTTCCAGATAAATTTCAAAAATCAAAGACTTTGTTTTATTTTTGTTCTTGGTTTATACTTAAACTAACTTGTTTGTTTTAAATTTATGACTTAACAATTGTTTGAATAGAATAGTTTGAAGATTTGATCCTTTTTCTCAGATTCTACAGTAAAATACAAAGAGGAAAAATGAAAATCAACATGCACAGTTTCAACTAAACAAAACCTATTGCAATCATTATATCTACACATGGAAAAACTCATATAAACATCATCACAAAATCATGCAACAGAAAATTACCACTTAAATTTTAGTAAATTGTTTGCTCACCTTTTTAAGGAGATGAAGAGGTTAGATATTGAACTGGAAATTTGCAAAAGTCTTTGTTTTTGAAATGCTTCCTTTAAATCTTTGAAAAGCTTTGAAAACTTCTTGTTTTGACCCAGATTTGTTTGCTTGCAAAATAAATTTGAACTTGATGCTTTTAAAAACTGGAGCATTTGCAAAATACTTTAAACTTGATGATGAAGCCTCTTTGAAAAAGAAAAACCCTTGAATCAGATTCACTTGCATGCATATGGAAACTGGAAATGTTTTGAATTGGCTGGAGTTCTTGCATGCATTTGAAGATTTGCAAATACTTGAAATGTTTGAAAACATACTGCAGACATGCAGCTGATTTGGAGGAAGTTTTAAGTTTTATTGACAGTCTTTGATAAAAGAAGTTATTTTGGTTTGAGAATATTGGAAACAAAGGTGAGTTTTTTTTTTGAATTTGAGTTGTTTCTGGTTTACAGGTTTTGGTAAACGAGAATTAATGTTTCAGGTTTTTGATTTGAGCATGGTTTGAATTGAGGAGCTTCAGATTTTAAATTTGAGGATTGTTTTGAAGATTTTCTGGTTTTTGGATGTTGAGTGAAGATTTGCATGAATATTTCTTGTTTCTCTTAGAAATGAACAAAAGTTTAAAGAAAAAGAAAGTGAAAAGAGATGGTGTTTAAATAGAAATTTTCAGATTTATTAAATTAAAAAGAAAATCAGAAAAATAATGGACACTTGTCGTAATCTTAATTTAAATGTTTAACACTTGTTGTTTAAATGATTCCTAACTTAACACTTGTCAAATTGAGTTTATTTTAATTCTAAAGAAACTTAAAAGCTTTTTAAATAAATTTCCTAATTAACTAATATGCTTTCTTAATTTTAAAAATACTTTTCTAATTAAATTTTCTAATAAACAAATACATTTATAAATTTATAAATGTTTGCTAAATTTATATAAAATTACAATCTTTAAAAAGAAATGAAACCAAATATGATTTAAATAAAATTATAAACAATATTGCAAACCTATTAAAAATATTGTTTCAAAAAGCCTTGTATTTATTCTTATTAAATAAATACAAATCCAAGTTTCCATAGATAAATTTCTATAAAAAGAAAAATAATAAAAAATCTTATTTTTAATAAAAACGTTATCTATATATTTTAAAATCAAACTATATTATTATTTTATTTTAAGATGTATGTATATTCTTGAATTCAAATTTATATTCAATTCAAAGTCAAATTTAAATATCCAAATTTAAAAAATCAATTTAAATAAACATAAATATATATTTTTAAATAAGCTTATTATTATATATAAATAATTTATCATATTTAAAAATCAATTTAAAATACACAGATATAAATGTATTTAAACACACTTATTAATTACGAAAACAATAAATCTATTTAGAATTTATTTACACAAACAAAATAAATATTCTTAATTTAAAACCCATTTATAACCATAATTAAAACATTATATTATTACTACTACTTGGTTATTTAATTTTGAAAAATAACAATTTTGTCAGTTCAAATAATTAAAATAAGAGATTATCACATTTTAAATTCCTGGAAATTCCGGGATATTACAATATATCCTTTGGAGTTATCTCCAAATGTGACAGATCCTCAATTTGAGTAGATAATGTTAGTCAGCATGTCTTTGCTTTACGTAATGTGTTTTGAGCAACCACTATGAAGTATCCACTTTCCTTTTTTCTTAATTCGTACCTACAAAAAATATAGGGATGATGTTGGTGCCCACCTTTTATTAGGGTCCTAAGAGTTAGGTCTTAGGATGCCAAATGCAAGAGGGTCTAGAATTCCCTTTATAAGTAAGATTTTTGTTCTTATGAACATTTCTATAAAAGCTTTATATATTTGTTTCTTATCATATAATTGTTTGTTTTTGGAACCGAAGTCTTAACAGATTTTGGTTGATTAATGTCTTTTAAAATAGTTTATACAAAAGTATTATCTTTATTTTTAAAGTCTGTATATAAAGAACTATTATTTTTAGGAATAGTTTTTATTATTTTATTATATCCTAATCCCTTTCTATTTGAAGTAGCCTATGAATTTTCCGTAATTTTTGAAATATTTTCTCTTCCTTCAAAATTAAAAACGATCTTAGAAAATTTTCTATTTTTTTAAGACTAGTGATATATAATTCTAATATTTTAATTATAGATTTTATTTCATGATTCTCAGATACTAGAATATCATTCTTTTCTTTTTGAGTTTCTGTTTCCCTATTTGGAATCGTAAACTGACAGATTGAATTAGAACAAGATTCTTGAGTGATTACAAGTTCTTCTTCCAAAATTTTCTTCTCATCTTTTGTCATATCAACTTTAATTTCAGTTCTATTTTACTTTTCAAGGGTATCTTTACATTTTCTTTTGATATTCCTTAGTTTATCTAGTAGTTCTGAGTTTATGTCTACTAAATCATCAAAAGAAAGATCGCTTACATCGTCATTTGTAGCCACAAAACATACATTGGCTTGTTCTGTGTCACTGTCACTGTCTAGTAAGGAAGATGACTCTGAATCATCCCATGTTACAAAAAATGCTTGCCTCTTCTTATTTTTGTCTCTTTTGTTCTTGTAGTTCTATTTTTTTTCTTATGATCAAGACAATCCTTCTTTAGTGATCTTTTTTGTGACATTCGTAGCATTAGAGAGTTAAAGTTGATGGTTTGTTGTTGTTATTTCCAAATTTATTGCTCTTTCTAAATTTCAAGAACTTTTTGAAAGTTTTAGCTATAAACGCCATATTATTTTCATCCGGATTTGATTCTTCCTTTTCCGCCTGGAATGTTATTGTCTTTATGTCTTATGCCTGAGCTCTTTTTCCTATAAATTTACTTCATATAGCATTAGATTTCCTATCAAATCTTCTAGTTTTATGGATGAAATGTCGTTATCTTCTTCAATTGCTAAGACTTTTCGTTCCTATTCATCCGCTAAAGAGTTGAGGATTCTTGAAATGATATTAAAATCTATGTATTTTTCTCCTAATGCCAAGAGTGAAATGATATATCTTGAAACCAAGAATACATTTCATTTATAGTTTCAACTTGCTTCATTCTAAATTTCTAGAACTGGTTCTTAAGCATAGAAATCTTGCTTTGTTTAACTTTTTTAGCACCTTCATGTGTAACCTTAAGTATGTGCCAAATTTCATATGCTGAAGTACACATACTAACTCTGTTAGACTCATTTTTGTCTATTGAACAAAACCATATATTCATGGCTTTAGCATTAGCAGTAGCATCTAATTTTTATGTGTTTAGACCGTTGTGTGTATAGTGTAGTTGGTAAAGTGTATTCATTCTGAATGATATTCCATGTACCATATCCATTTTCTTGCATATAAATTCTCATTCTAGTTGACTAATAATTATGGTTTAATCCATTAAACTGTGATGGTCGTGTAGTGGATTGACCTTCAATAAAACTTGTGCTAGTTTTATTTTCCATATTATTTGAATATAAAATAACTATGTTATGGTTATAAGATGACCTTGCTCTGATTTCAATTGAAAGTGACCATGGATCGTATAATATGGAATATTAAACAATCTATCTACTTGTATAGAATGTAAGTATAAAATCAAAGCAGTAAAGTCAACAACACTAGGAAATTTTATGTTAGTTCAAACATCCACGTTCTATGTCCAGTCCTGGACTCCTTTTGGATTTCAACTATCAGCCCTCTCTTAACCAGGAGGAATTGGTATTACACAACCTAAGAAACCGAACAAATTTCAACCGCCTAAGCAACAGAGTAAGACTTTTAAACGCCTAAGCAAACAATAGGACTTCAATAATAGAAATATCTAACCGATTGTGCTCTTTGAATAGCACAGATAAGTCTTTAGAGTACACCCTTCCTATAATCTTCTCCTTTGTGGTATATCATGTATTTCATGAAGAAAGTAATTTTATTTGATCGTAAAAGAATAAATTTGAATATATAAGTGATCAATAGAGTATTCGTGCGTAGAAAGTCTTTGAGTGTAAATAGAAAGAATGAATAGAATTAAGAAAAAGAAAATTGGTTAACAAGATGCTGGATTTTTTTGCAATTTATAGAAATTAAATGTTGTATATATTCATGAAGAGCAAACATGAAGAGACATAGAAGCAAATTCTAAATGAAGAGTTGATATTGTTTATGAAAGAGAAGCATTTTTTCGAAAACTACCCGTTTTGAAACTTTAGACGCCTGAATTAAATATCCAGCCAGCTGAATCGAATAAAATTTGAAATAGCAATAAATTAGCGAGCAATAGACTGAATTCAACCATTTGAATATTATAAGTTAGCTGGCTGAATGGTCTTTTTTGTTCATGTACAGCATTCAGGCGACTGAAAGGGATCGTTCAGCCAGCTGAATACAATGTTTATGTGCAGTTCCTTTGATTTGCAAATTCTTTTGATATGTGTATGTGTATACCACTACGGAGAGATTTTAACATTTATCTACATCTATACTCGGACCTTATACATAATAATATGTTGTAGCAACAATGTGGAAACTGGTCATTATATATTTGTGATTATCTTCTCTTACAAAGTTGGTTAGTTCAAATAATATTTACTTATACAGTTTTTGCAGTCAAAAAAATCAAAAATCGAGGTTCTAACATCAAAAACAAGCTATGTACTAAAGTGTTGGTTTAATGTTTTTATACCAACTTTACCCATTGTAACGTCCTGCCTTTTTGTACGCTTTAAATCGACGATAAACCACACACGTCAGACTCAAATCATACAAAAGGGCGGATTGTTATTGGGTTGAATAAGGAAAAGCGAAGAAATAAAAAACAAAACAGAATCTTGCAGCGGAACGCAAAATATAATAATCAAATAAACAGTTCATAAAGCTGTTTTACAAAACATTTGATTTTACTTATACAATACATATCAGAGTTGCACATACCAGAGAAAAATAAATGATGCAGCAGAATAGTATGTATGTATTGGAATAATATAATAAATAATACTAATAATACAGTCTTCGCCTTCGTCCTCCAGAAACAAGGTCTTCGAATCCTAAAATGCTCAGACTGACCCGAGCGAATTGAAAAGACAAAACACTCGAGTCAGAACTAAAAGATCTTATGTGAGTTAAATCAACAGAAATAATTATGAGTGGAATGGCGTTAGAGATGTTTACGGGATTTGACATCTCCTATCCAGTGTCAAACGTGAGTGCAGTAACTTAAAAGATGCTCGAGATTCACATCTCCTAAGGATCCATTAAACTATTTACTATGTAGTAATATTTCGCTATTATAATAATGTCTACAGTAAAATAAACTTATTTTTAAAAAGCGTTAAGGAGATACCCAGTCTCCCCTTTCACACGATAATAGTCCCAGTAGTCCATCCAGTATCAGCGCATCTCTAGGTCGGGAAACTACCCTAAATACTCCATGGGCTACGGGAGAAAACCAAATTCGTACAAGGCGCGCTAGGCCAGGTGACACGGAACAACTAGGCAATGTCAGGGTAGATATACAATTACGCTTCCGGAGTGGTGGTAACGCATAGCAGCTACTACCGCCCACCTCGAGCCACACCCCCAAAATCAAAAAGGGCCCCAATCAATCACAAAGTAATAAAATGGTATCGAAGGAGTGTGTCCGATAAAAGGTGCTGCCTTCTTAGCCCGTCAATCGCTCCTGTTCTAGCCACCTTATGCCAACTCAAGGGAGTCGGGTCCACGTATATACCTTAAAGGAAACGCCGCCGCCATCCTACTTCATTCTAGAATCTCCACTGCGCACACAGTTGTTAAAGTGGTTTTCGGGGTTGGCAGAGAGTATGACAACTTCCAATCCCGATCTCTTTAATAACCAAACGTTATTATAACACCGCGGTCATTTCAAAATAATTATACTTCAAAACTAGAATATAATATCCATTTCTAAACCATATAAATACGATATCATTTTCACTTCAAAAACCAAATCAATATGATATCATTTTTGTAAAAACCCTAAATCAATATAATATCATTTTATTTCAATATATCCTTTTTCCAAAATCATAGCACTTCGAACGTCATAACATTTCGAAATCGAAACGCTTAAAATATAACACTTTCAAATCATAATACTTTGAAACTCGTAACTTTGAAACATAACTTCAACAACTTAAATAGTTTAAATATTAAATTACTTTATAAAATAAAATAGCTTCTTCAATTTCACAAATCAATTCCAAAACAGATTTGAACCCCCAAATAAACCATTTCAATTTCCATATATTTTAATGCTTTAAATATTCCACCATTTCAAACTAATTCTTTGATAATTCCATATATATCAAATACAATTACTATTATTTAGATTTGAAATGTTTACTTAATATATCCAATATCATTTAAGTAAAAATTTTAAACTTCAAATAAATGGATACTCTTTCAATTTATTTAACTTGATATATTCATTTAAATCAACTTGATATTCATTTAAATCAACTTGATATTCATTTAAATCACTCTAAACCAAAATCAAGTTATAAAAATCATACCCTTTAAAATCTCAATTTTATTTAAATTTCAAATCAAATTTAATCGAGTATAATTCTTAAATAATTTAATTCAAATCAATTTCATATTTATCTTCCAACCTTGATTTTATTTAAGTTATTATAAACTCTATATACAATATAATTTGAATAGGTACTTAACCATATTATATAAAAAAATCAAACTTTATTATTTAACTTATTTTAAATTTCAAAACAAATTGATACATAGTTAAAAATCAATAGTAAAATAACATTTATATAACATTTAAAATCAATATTTACATAACCCATATATTTCTTTACAAAACCATAGAAATCATTTCAAAATATTTTTATATATAGACCGCGGTATTTGTATATAACTTTTTATCCTACGGTCAAGTGATATGGATATTTATCATTTCAATCCGTAATTTAAAACATAAATACTATTATATAACATTTCAAACCGCAATCCCGAATGAAATAAAATCCATAACAACTTACAGTTTATAAGAATATAAAATAAAACATTCATTTATCCAATATCGTTCATCAAACATTTATCACAATCATCATCCAATTCCATCAATAACATCAATATAGAACAAATAATAAATAACAGGTATTTACTGGCAGTTATATTCAAAAATAAATTTAAATAACTATTTTATCCAAATAAATTCGAATAAACTGAGATGATAATTTAGAATATGCCAAACAGTCATAAATAAATTTCTAATCACATCATAAGTCAATTCAACAACCAGAAGAAATTTCAGAATTTGTGAGTGGGTTAAAACACTCACCTTTTGAATTTAAATTGAATTTAAATCCAATTTAAACCCAAAATTCAAACAATCTCAGAATTTGCCCAAACCAGCATCAAAATGCCCAGAATTTCAATACGTACCTAGCGGAGAGAACCGCGTGTGAATTCAACCTCGTATGTGAAAGTTATGTTAGTTGGAACATTCAGAAATTTAATTAAATTAAAAAAAATTACCTCCTCTCCGCTACGTCACTACTCAGAACACGTCCTCCATTCGCATGAACCCATCCCAACATCGCAAAACCTAACTGCATCCACCGCCTCCATGGGAAATTCGCTGCCACAATGTTGATCTGAGACCAGATCGAAAACCTCCATCGCGAAGCCTATCGTTAGCCGACCCAACCCTAGCCGAGCGGTCGTCTCTGGCTTCCCCAAACGCGACCGCCTCCGTGGACTTTGAGCGCCAGATTCGGCAAATCACGACACCAACGACATGAAGAAGCCTTGGATCTGGACTGCTCAATGTCCCCTACGCAACCATGCCAACCGATCGTCCCCAAATCGACGATCCACCGTTAATCCTCCACCACAACGCACGAACGGCCGTAATTGTTCCTCGATTTCCGGCCACATCAAAACCCAGATTGAAAAATAAATCATATATTTTACTTGCGCTCGCTGAGAGATTCAAATCCATATATAATTCGATGTATATTGAGGAATTTGAATTTTGAAGTAGAAATTTTTTATTTGCAATTGACTGTGAAATTTAGAGTTTGTCTGCCATTGAGAAAGAGGAGCAATTGGAATTGTGCGTACAGAAAAATGAACATAAGAAATAGGCTAGGGTTTATAACGAGGGGTGTGTGTTTATATATATATATATAGATTTGGATCGAAAGTTGAACGATAAATGGCCCGAAAAGCCCGTTCTGACTCCGGAACGAAAATGAGTCAACCCATATATCAAAGTAGATGTTTTTGAACATTTTAAATGCAATGGAATAGGTTTCGAGTTCAAATATTATCGTATGAAAAAGTTATGCTAAAATAAAATTATTTCAAATTGATTTCAATTGATGTCAATTAAATTGATTTCTAGGCGTTTCTAATTCGTACGATCAAACGACAAGTCCGAACGTTACGAAACTTGAGATCCTACAATAATTCACCATTATGGATCCGATGAAACTAGTTTCGTCGAAATCTGAATCCGTGGCCAAAATGGCTATTTTCCAGTTAATTAATTACATAAATATTAAATTAATCAATTCACTTTTCGATTCAAATTTAATAATTCACAAATTCAATCATTTTTGAGTTCTTAAACAACCACAAAAATCTAAAAAAACTTAGATATCAAGTCAAAGTTAATTGATTTACCCATTACGCAATTTAATTTCAATTTTAATAAATTCATTAATTATCAATTGAAATTCAAATAAATCCATTTATTTGATTCTAAATCCTGTTGTTCAATAAATTATTATCAAATGGATGAAATTAACATTGGTTCATGCTTTATTACAATAATATTCTCAAATTTCATCTTAATTTCTATTAACGTAATAATTAAATATTAAATTTTATTTAGTCGCAATTAATCCAATTATTAAGTTTAAATTTCCATAAATTAATAAATCTTGGTATCCATGATTTTTATTCAGCCAATTGTCATATTATGAATAGAATTACATTATTTCCAATTCTTTCCTTAATTTACACTAACATAACATTGAATTGAGATTCATTGCAGTTGATTACAAATTTTGATTTAATGGACTAAATAAATGGTTAACTTATAATAATTGTTATCATTAATTCTCAATCACATTTTTATAAGTTTATCATTTCAAAACCAATGTTATAATTTCTTACTAAACATTTATTTTATTCAATTACCATTCAATATATATTAATTCATTGATTAATTCAATATTTATGTTTGTTTTCATATATTCGATTTATAGCCTAGTACAACATTTGCATTAATTCCATTAAATGTAACTCCATTCAATTAGTTAATAATTAACTTAGATTAGCATTATTACATCTCATTTAAGTTATTATTTTATTAATGAATCACAAATTTCTGTTTTTCCAATATTACATAACAAACATTTAATAAAATTAACAAATTTTAAACATCGAAAACTATGGGTCGGTACACCTATTTTATTTGACCCGTTCTGAAATCTTTAAAACTTTGGTTTTTTTAATAATAAGCACATATATAATACTTATTAAAATTGCAAAGAAACACCTAAGGATTTCTTTCAAATTAATTACAAAATTTTCCAAAAACAAGGTATTTCAAAGTGCTCGTATAGTAACCTTTTCTCGCTATAACTTTTTGCAACTTTTTTCACAAGTTAATGAATGGTTTAAATTTCAATAATATTCCAATAATATATACACACAGAGGACCTTTTAGAACTACAAAGAAGCCTCCAGTATGTCTTTCAAAGTTGACTTTGAAAATCGCTAACACAAGGCATTTTCAAAGTGCATCCACAACAACATTTTCGCTTCTAAATTTCACAACTTCATTTCACACTTTTTATTACTTTCCAAACTAATTTCTTGATGCTCCATACACCAAAACATGTGAAGAGAACAACCAAAATTAATTATACCATGTTAATATCATAAATCTTTTATTTATACACATTAAAGTTAAGAGATATCAAAGTGCACTTGTAACGACTATTCTCGCTTTAAACACTTTCAAACATACTTCAATTCAAAATACTATCCAAATAACCTCAAAAATCAAACAATGGCCACATCCCATGTTATTGGAGGTGAAATGAGTGATGTTGTCCGAGAGGGTCCAAAGTTTATAACTTTAATTAGTTAAAGTCACTTTAACTTTATATTCATACATATATATGTACACACAAGATGGTGTGATAATTCACCCAATTCGAAGACTACATCAAGCTCAAACACGTAAGAACAAAGAACCACATCCTACCATCACCCATAAGCCAAAAGACACCACCTTTAGCACTTACAAACCAAGGCACACCTCCCCCAAAACAACGATGCTCATTGCCCAACCAGAGTTCCCTCCTTTTCTTCCATCTCTCTTCCACATTGACTTTAGATCCATACTTCCTAAGGTGTTCCAAGGTATTGGTGAAAGTTTGTTTGAAGTTTGGAAGAGATTTGAACTAGAAGAACAAAGTGGATTAGTGCTAATCCATTTCCATCATTTTTGATTTTTTAATTCTTTTGAAGCTTTTAAATTTATAAAGGGTTAAAACATTTAAAAACCCTCTCCTTTAACATATTTGGCTAGTCGAAAGAGTTCCCCTCCATTTTCTTTGTAGGATTTTCATTTTACACCTCATTCTCCTTAGTAAACTACCATTTTATCCTCACACACAAATATCTATCTACTACATCATGCGTGATATCATCAACATTTTATTTTTCATAAATGGAAAAATATTTTTATTTAATATTAATTATTTCCAAAGTGTTTTTCTCTATGTAAAAAGGTTAGAACGACTAGTATCAAGTAAAAGTTATTTATCGATAAAACAAATTTCGGTCATATTATCGATATTTCTTCAAAATATTTATTTTTATAAACATTTTCCTAAAACAAGTTTACCATCAATAGTTATTAATTAAAAGCAGGGTTAACAAGGTTATTAAATCAATTTAATCGGATTTAATCCAAGATTCAAATATTTAAATAGTTCACATATTGTAATGCAAAGTGTTCGAAATTTCAGGTCGATACATTCTCCCCCGCAAACATTTCGCCCTAGAAATTCCAACATGAAAAAAATTGAAGCGATCAAATAGGAAAACTCAAAAGTATTCAAAATCACTAGAAAATGAAGTCCGTAGTTTTCTAAAGTTCAACAATCCTCTCCACGCACAAGGACGATATACAATCTACTTAGCACACCTTACGCTCAACATCCATAGGTTATTACTTAGTCGACTATTCATGTTACCACATAACAAGTTAAAGAATCATTACTAAACTCCATAATCAAACAAAACATACCATGCATATACTAATGCCCATACGATGCACATGGATCATCCATATGCAATATCAATTCGATCACTTCCTCAGTCACATAAATTCTACTTCCAAATTAGTATAGAGTACTTGACCTCTCTATTTTAGACTCCAATCAGGTTCCTTAACTAGAAACTTCTATCCTCCTTAGATCCATATACTATGATAGAAGACTTAGGGATCATATCAAGTATCTATCGTCCAGAATTAAGTGAAAAATCCCAACTTGGACTAGGATAAATCGCCTCGAAACCGTGTACCCGGATACTGGATTAAGAACAATCATGTGAATAAAATGACCTATGTACAATTTACGCATTTTGTCCTCTTGATTTCTTCACTACACCAATTTCTTTTTATCATATTCATTTACACAAATAGAATATCACTCAATACTAAAATCATTTATGAATCATTTCATAAAAACATAACTTCAAGTTATTAAGAATTTTATATCTTAAGTTCATACTCATATAACACTCCACTAGATCCTAAGAGTATATACCAAACATCAAATTTATTTCACTTAACAAGGATGTTCAACCAATTCAAACTAGTTTTGAATAACTAACTTCTCAATTCAGAAGTTAGAAAAACTCAAATTTAATATTTACACAAAAATACGTAGCCACAAGTTCCATAACGATTCAAAAGTTTTTGACTGTACAAAATCATCGAAAATCCCGTTTCATTTTAACAAATGAAAACTACCAAACAAACACATCAAACATGATGAACATATTATATTTTTCTAATGCGTAAGTTACATGCGTCCATAAATAACTTAACAAAGTTTCAACTGTTTTATTAAGCACATTTTTCTATAAGGTGGAAACAAGGAAAGGTTTCACAATTATTTGGGTTATGCCACTACCACTCGGGCATCTAACATAGCATATATACAAATCTTTTCCATATAGAAATTTTGTTTCAAAATCTTTATTTGACCTACTATATATTTTATATCAAATCACTACCTACTATATATTTTATATCAAATCACTTTAAAGAAAACTTTAGAACCAAACATAGGTTTTATTTCAAATCAATTGAAATAATAATATGTACATATATATTTTCGTATATCAAATCATACTTCAGGATTAAATCAAAATATGTTTTACCAAAACAACTTTGTAGCAAAATGCTATGGTAGCATCCCCCAATTTAAAACCTAAAAATGAACGCCGATGATGCTGCAGTCATCACCAGAATTATTTTCAAGTGATAGAAGTGAGTTCTGTATATCCAAATCATACCCTTTGGACATAACCCAAATCATTTTCAAGAGATATTGAATACTTTGCATAATAGTACTAAGTATCACGATCTCAATTTCATAAACCAATTTCCTAAATATTTACTTTCAAATAATACTATTATTATTTTCTCTAAAATCTTGAAAACCATTTTCAAAGACATCGGGATTTAAGTTCTCAAAATATTAGTTTAAATCCTCTTCATTTATAAACCATACTTATATAGAATCACTTTTTTATATAAAATCTTTTCACAAATGTTTATTCCCAAAATACCTTAGCTTTCCTTTAGAATATAGTAAACATCGTTTACTAAATTTAACTTTTGCTAAGATTAAATTCTAACCTAACATTTCCACCTAACACCTTATAGTCAAATGTGAAATTCAATTCATAAGTGTTCATTTCAATGCATCCACAAATTCTATATACCCGACCCATGTAGTGAAAAGGTAAAATTGCTCATAAATTGGTTAAGCACAAATCAATAATTAACAACCAATAGTTAATGCCCACAAACTGGCTAATCAATCATCAGATGATGTAATGCTCATAAAATGGCTGGTCAATATTAAGTTAATAATTATATAAATGATAATAATGCTCATAAACTGGTCAAGTATATCAAATCATTCAATAAAGAATAGCGATGCTCATAAAATGGCCGACCATGGATAAACTAATTAGTGAGGGATAACGAATGAACATCATTAATCCCTATATTAATTAAAATACACATTGATAATTCGTACTTATATAAATTACCATATATATAAGAACTTTAATTTTCATAGTTGGAATTACCTTTAAGGTATATGTTTATAACAAATACAAATGCCCCCTCGTATGTATAATACACTCAACTCATGCTAGGGCATTCCATTACCCTATTTCTTAATCAGTCATACCCAATCAAAGCCATGCTTATCGCTTAAACTTTAACTCTATTACTAGATGTAATGGTTCACCTTTTCAACCTCAGAATGTCAACACTAATACATCCATGTTATTCATGTGCTGAGCACTTAAGTGCCGAAAAGACGAATTGTTAGGGTAAAATAAAAGAAAAGGTAAACATAATAAGAAAGAAGAGAACAAATATTAGAATCTCATAATGGAACAATAACATATAATATCAAAAGACGATACAAACTGTCACTCTAAGATGCATTATAACAGCCTACCCTCACAAATGTTGATATATACATAGTAGTAATGTAGTAGAAATATGGTAGGTTAAACATCAGAATCGTCTTCTTGAGCTCTAAAGAATATCAACGAAGGCCTTTCCCAAACTACTCAAGCGAGCACCCATGGAAAAAAGGGAATCATAAAACCATGAGTCGGACATAAGTTTGACATGAGAAACTCAAGAAATACTTAACCACATATAACAGTATTTTTAAGACCGCATGAAATGTCGTAACAGTTGTCTCCTCCAAAGAACTATACCTCTAATAAGCACTGTTAGCGCCAAAATTGGTCACTAACACCCAAATGCCATTGAAAGCACCAACTCACTTTCACATATAACTGATAGAATGTATGTAGAGAGTATAAATATGAAGAATAATCAAAATTAAAATGAAAGTAGTAATAACGTAGGGTTTATAGTGGTTCGGCTGACTTTGGCCTATGTCCACTCAAGAAATTTCCTTTTTATTGATATCAGAATCAATTACAGTTATAATTCGGAGTTTTTAAAACAATAATGGAAAAGTAGCCTTAGTGGAGAAGATGAAGGGAAAAGGAATGAAGATCCCCCTTTCTGAAGCCCCACCTGTTGTATTTATAAGCAAAATCCGAGAAAGAGTAACTGGGCTTCCTAAGTGATCCGGGCCCATCAAGACCACAGCCGAACCCAAATCCATCATTACAGCTGACCTTGAGTTCAAAATATGCCTACATAATATTCCCTAGTGATGACTCAAAGAAGGTGCTCCCACAACTTGAAGCATGCCTGCATATGACCAGAAGTAAATTGTGTTATGACTAGGAGTAACTGGATGCCGACCCCATTCCTTCAAGATACTGATCCAATCACCTTTTGCCGACTCGAAGAAAAGCATTGACCGACCAGGAGCAGATAGCTCACCGACCTAAAGTGAGAATAGTTGCCGACCCCATACTCACTGATCTAAAGCCAAACTGCTAATCCCTTTCCTCGCCGATCCCGTCCATTTTCTTTAACACCGACCCCCATCTCCAAAGTTCTTACCAACCTGATGTTTCACACCAAACCAGAGAAACACGTGTACCGACCCGAAGTTAAGGCGTTGCCGACTCAAAGCAATGATTAACCGATCCCTCTGAAATATACACCGACCCCAAATGACTCGAAGTAGGGCTCTGCCTGACCCAAAGCAACCTACTTCAAGAACCAAAGCTAACCGACAAGCGACTCGAAGCAAACTCCAAGCATTTTGAAGCGACTTGACTTTTGTCGAAATTCGTATTTCAAGTATCCAACGTCTTCTATCCATCGACTATGATGAATCCCGACTTTATAACCATGTTTATTGTTCATGATTGATTGTCTATCCATCCAGTCGATTCAAACCCATCATATTCCAGCCTCAATAACCGAGCAATCGATTTAGTAAGATCCGCCTGTCTGTGGCCTTGCTAAAAGGCAGGTTAACATTTCCCCCCCAAAACATGCCTTGCTACTAGAAGGTATATTTTGAATGACTCCAAATCCGATAGCCAAATCGACGATTTTTCTTTGTCGTTATCTAATTCCAAATCCATTAACAGAATCCAAGACCTCTCTAGATTGTTTTATCCAAGTTCGAGACCTCTCCGAGTCTTATAATCCAAATCTGGGACCTCGCCGGGGTCAGATCCAAAGTCGGGACCTTGCTGAGTCCTATAATCCATATTAGGGACCTCATTGGGTCCAACTCTAAACCGGTACCTTGACGAATCCAATAATCCAAAACTGGGACCTCGCAAGGTCCATATCCAAAACCGAGACCACTCTTGGTCCTTTAATTCCAAACTGAGACCTCATCGGGTCCATATCCAAAACTAGGACCATTCCGGGTCCTTAGCCAAATTTGCACCTGTATGAAGCCACTATTCAAATCCATTTCACACCTTACAAATCAGTACTCAAGTCCCATGATCACTCTGGATCGTTGACGGCCTCTCTGGACCCTTGTTAAGCTCGATCCAAACTTAACGATTGAATAGGCAGATTCTGTCGCGCTCCGTTGAAGCAACCTATCCCTTGCACTCCAGTTCAACGTCCATGAACATTAAACGATGCACTGATCCTCCTAGACCGATATCAGCCTCTCCGGGCACTTACTGGATCCCATCATGTTACTCTTCGATGAAGGGGAAACAATGTTGAATGAGCCAATCCTGTCGCTCTCTGGCAAAGAGGCATCGCTCCCTGCACTGTGGTTCAGTTTCCCTGAACATTAAGGGATTCCATATCCTAAGTCCTAGACCGATTATAACCTCTCTGGGCTCTTTCTAGATCTCATCATGTCACTCTTCGATGAAGGGGAATCAACGACGAACGAGCCGATCCTGTCGCTCTCTTGCAAAGTGGCATCACTCCCTACATTCCAGTTTAGTGTCCCAGAACATAAAGCGATTAATTTCCAACTGATTTCCACTACCCATCCCATAACTCTCCGGTTAGGGGTTTATTTCACAAAATCCAAATTCGTTTATTAAACCCAAGTTATAAATGTCCGATAAGAAAAACAGAAAAAACTAAGGGCCTCCTCTTCGGGCAGAGCAGCCTATTACCATCTTAGAGCATGCCTAAGGATCGCTCTAGTTCCCCTACGTGTTTAAGTGGCATAGCTGCTTTATTTTTTAAAACAAAATCACAAAGATTATTCGATGGATGAAGTTCAAGTCCTGGACTCGATGCTTACCATCATAATCAGTGGATAATGAGTTGTGACCCCAATCTAGGATCATTCCTGTTTGATCGAGGCAGTAGCTGCTCGTATTCTACCACTCTCATCTGGTCCCTCACATATTATGGCAATCTGCCATTTCTAACATGTTCCTCCACCACGTCCTATAAGTGGCAGCATTCATTTGTGGTATACCCTCCAGCTCATGGAATATGCAGTACTTCCGCTCCTACGTTCCCGTTTTATAGGATCCCTTCTGGGTGGCTTCAAATGAGGGTGCTTCCCTCGAGTGTCCAAGTAAATCCATTTTAGATTATCTGTCGGGTCTGAATATGTTTCGAATTTAGGTTCCCGACCTCTCCTCCATTTATCAGAACCACCATAACCATTGTACTGCTTTCACTTTCCTATATCTATTCCTCATCATTCTCCAGACATTCCCTCGCCTTGCACGGCGCTTATCTCCTGCGTCTTGGTGCGTGAATCCTCTAACCGAATGTAATTTTCCTCCTTATAATAGAACTCTTCAAGATCCTATGGTGGATCCCTTGCCAATGAATCCTTACACTCAATGCCTTCTGCAATCCCTGCTACCGTCGGCATCAAAATCATTGATGGATTCGGGTGATCTACCGGAGCTACGACTGCATTGAATCGCATCAGAAAATCCCTCACGGACTCTCCTATCCTTTGCTTCATCGATGTCGGTGTCATTAAATTCTTGGGTCGCGTCATGTGGACCCTGAACTATCTCATGAAGCGTTCCACTCGCTCGCTCCATGTCTTGATCGATCCATTCTCTAGCTGTCTGAACCAGAGCATTGCCAAATCTGTCAAGTATAAAGGAAAACATCTCGCTATCACCTCCTCAGATGCCCGCGGCACTTCCACATGTCAGATGTATCTGGTTGCATGCATGGTCGAGTCTGACTTCCTATTATAGGAATCTAGTGTTGACAATTTGAATGCTGGATGGTTCCTTGGGTTTTTGATATTCGGAGTGAACGGACTCCAACTGACTTCCTCCAAGCCTCTACTCGGTAGTCCCCCTCTCATAATCCTTCTTATTGATCCATCCGCTCGTCTCCATCCAAGGGTAGAGCCCTATTTTCTTCTCCACCCTATCCCCATGTCCTGGAGGGTACTCTAGGTAGTACTCCTTATGTGGCACATTCACGTTCATGTTGGCCCTAGCTCACTGAGCTTCATTCACAGTCCTTCTAGTATCCAATCCCTGGGGTCTACCCATAGGCCTTTGCTGATTTCCTTCAATCCCTCTATTTTGGTTCTGAATCTGACCTTTAGAAATTTCTACACCTCTAACTCTTGGTTGTGCATTGCCAGCAGCTGCGGTTGGTCCATTCTCTTGAATTTGCACCCCAACTTGTCCAACCTGTCGGAGTTGGTTCTATATCATGTCCTCTTGCCTCTTTAGCATCGTTTCCATCTCATCTCTAGTAATATAGATTGAGGCTTAATTAGCTCTAGAGGAAGCCTCTTGACTTCCTTCTTGCTGACACCTTTCCATCCTCTGTCTCCTTATCCATTGCTTTGCCATAACTTCCAGAATCCAAGTTCCTAAGCCTTTAAATTCAAAATCCCAGCTTTAGAATCCCTGAGTGCTAGCTTTCTTAGTGAAAGCACCAAAATGTTAGCACCAAAATTGGTCACTAACACCAAACACGGTTGAAAGCACCGACTCACAGCCACAGATAATAGATGGAATGTATGTAGAGAGTATAAATATGAAGAACATTCGAAATTGAAAAGAAAGCAGTAATAACAGAGAGTTTATAGTGGTTCGGCTGACTTTGGCCTATGTCCACTCTAGAAATTTCCTTTTTATTGATATCAGAATCAATTAGAACAATTATCTGGAGCTTTTAAAACAATAATGGCATAGTAGACATAGTGGAGAATATGAAGAGAAACAAAATGAAGATCCCTCTTTCTGAATTCCCGCCTGTTGTATTTATAGGCAAAATCCGAGTTACTAGGCTTCTTGAGTGATCTGGGCACATCAAGACCACATCGAACCCAAATCCTTCATTACTGCTGACCTTTAGTTTATAATATGCCGACCTGATATTCCCTAGAGATGACTTGAAGTAGGTGCTCACAGGACCCAAAGCACGCTCTCATATGACCCGAAGTAAATTATGCTATGACTCGGAGTAACTGGATGCCGACCCCATTCCTTCAAGATACTAATCTAATCCCCTTTAGCCGACTTGAAGAAAAGAATTAACCAACCCGGAGTAGATAGCTCATCGACCAGAAGTGAGAATAGTTGCTGGCCCCATACTCACTGATCCAAAACCAAACTGCCAATCCCTTTCGTTACCGATCTCATCCATTTTCTTCAACACTGACTCCATCCCCAAAGTTCTTACTGACCTGATGTTTCACAGACTCGGAGAAACACGCATGCCGACCCAAAGTCATAGCCTTGCCGACCCAAAGCAATGATTTAACCAATCCCTTTGAACTATACACCGACCCCGAGTGACTCAAAGCAGGGCTCTGCCTGACCCGCAGCAACCTACTTGATGACCCGAAGCTGACCCATAAGTGACTTGGAGCAAACTCCAAGTAATCTGAAACGACTCAACTTCTATCGAAACTCGTATTTCAAGTATCCCACATCTTCTATTCATCGACTATGCTAAATCCCGGCTTCATAATCATGTTTATCATTCGTGATTGATCATCTATCCATGTAGTTGATTCAAACCCATCGTATTCCAGCCTCGATAATCGAGCAATTAATTTAGTTAAATCCGCATGTCTATGGCCTTGTCAAAAGGCGGGTTAACAAGTTAATATGGTGACATAATAGATAACATTAAGGATGAAGAATATAAATCATTAAATTGCTATGATGCTTACACTGATCACACCATAACAATATTGAGGTTACAATTAAAACTGCTAATGCATAATGGATTTTTCCATGGAGATCTCTCTAGTTAAGTTGAATTCAATCACCTGCACAAGGGTCGAACACAACCTCTGAGCATCGTATATATCAAAATAGAATATACTAATAAAGAAATCATAACTGGTCTATGTCTAAATCATGATTTTGAATATCTTCAACTCCCGTGCAACATCGACAAGCATATTCTAGACATGAAGTTGATGTACCATGTGGGTTAGCTACACTCCAATCACTGTGCCCATATTCTACTTTTTGTCATTTCTAATGTCGAGGCTACGTTCGGCATCTCTCATACGAGACTTCTTCACTCAAACCATACAAGGATTTCCATAAGGATCCCGACATCTCAAACCATCCATAGATCTCTACTAGTACCCAACATAAATTGTCCGACGAATGCTAACGCTGACCTCTCCTTTGGACTTAACATCAGTATAGACATTTCAACTTTGTAGCATTCAACATCATAACTCCTTCCAGAGCGTAGAACCCGTATATCAGCTTTAAAGTGGCATTTGATAAGTAAAACACTTATCGATCTCAGTCTCTCCAAAACTAATTGGATGAATTTCTAGTAAACTCAATTACGATTTTTAGAAGTAAGTGAACCACATACAAAGAGGAGTCCTTTCCATGGGATCTCATATATATAAGCTCTTAAAGCTAAAGATGTTTCATACCAGTGCTCCTCTCTTGGGGTTGTCAAATCATATAAATCCGCAAAGCTTTTAGATCTTCCCCAATAAATTTGGTAAAGTTTGATAGTTAACTAATCGAGTCTAAAATAGATGATTGTATATGGAAACCAAGCCTGCTATACTTATCACATTTCTAATCTTTTCAACTTACATTATATCTCGATTAAGAGTGAAGCCAGGTAAGTTTAGGGCATTGGTTGCACCAAAGAGTTGCCTAAATACTTCATTCTTGACTTTCATAGATAAAATAGTCTACTTTGTCGGATTCTAGAGAACGACTAAATGCTTTCAATCAACAACGAAGCACGATTAAGTCTCATAAGCAACATCTAATACCATTTTTATTTAATTAATACTTTATTAATTAAAACCTCTTTTATTAATAAAACTACTTTTATTTAATAAAACTTATTTTATCAATCACTCCTATTCATTTGTACTCTTCCAATACTTCAAAAAGTATAAATATTCTTATCTCAAATGGTATAAGCATATTCACACATCTTTAACAAGATTTATTACCTTAAACCTTTACTTTTTCGATCTTTTTCCAAAAGATTCCATACTTTTATTCACATTAAAATATCAATTCGAAGGATCTAAGTTCATGCACAAATTTATTCAAAAAAGTTTAAGACTAATGTTATTTAAACACTGTAACGACCCGTATTTTTGGTAATTAAAAATATTAAATTAATAAGATTTTTGAATTTAATATTGTGATTAAAATTTATGATTTATTAATAAAAAAATTGGAGTACTATTTAATATTATTGTTTGAATGTTATTGACAACTATTTTAATGAAATTTCAATCAATTAAATTAATTATAATGTTAACGTGGATATAATTGTAAATAAGGAATAAATTAAATGATGTATTAATGGTGAAATTGCATGTTATTTTATCATTGGTTTAATATAGAAATGAAATCAGTTAGGTGGTAAGTAATTTATTAACCTCTGTGTGCAAACAATAAATGTATAAATGTGTTAAATTATTAAGATGCAACAATTAATTTTATTAATGTGTTTAAATTACTAAGATGTAACTATTGTTTTATTCCTCATAATATTATTTAATTTATTTAAAATTAAATTGGAAATCGATGAAATTTAATGTAATTAAATATTGCAATTAAGATTGTAAAAGACATTAGCTGTAGAGTGGTGAGAATAATAAAATGGGAACTTATGTTTTATTAATTCATAAGGTAATAGTTGATTTAATATAAGAATATAAATCAAAATAAATGAAATTGTTGGAATTTAAATTATAAAAAACAAAAAACTCGAGTTTTATTACAGTTGTAATTGAATGCTGAAATTAATATAATATTTAAATATTGGATTTAACATGGAAACGGTATTGTAAAAGGTTATTAATTTCTGTGTAATCAAGAATGATGAAAATGGTTAGCATTTAAATTTAAATTTAAATGTGATTAAATTGATATTTAATTTATAATTCATTTAATTAATGTATAAAATTTGTCTTTTGGGCACTGTCTTGGTTTTTGACAAAACCAGTTTCTTCAGATCCGTAATAGTGCATTATTATGAGATTTCAAGTTTCATAGTGATCGGATTTATCGTTTGATCGTGCAAGCTCGAAATGCATTGAAATCAATTAAAAGAATTTAAATGTTTATAATTTGATTTTAAAAGATAATTTCTTTATATGATGGAACTAGTGTTTGAAAATAGTTTCATTGGTTTTAAAAATATTGAAAACCTATATTTTGATATATGAGATGACATATTTTCGTTTCGAGGATGAAATGGGATTTTCGGGTCGTTGTTATCGTTTCAACCCAATTCAATATGCGCCATCCGTTCTTGTCCATCTTTGTCTATATATAGGCTGTTATAAACTCTAGTAGCTTCTTATTTTCCTTTTCAGTATGTACAATTTCTATCTATTTGTTCAATTACATGTTCCTTCTCAATGTCAGACATTCCAAAACCCTAATTCCCAATTCCAAATCAAATCAAAAATCCAAACTCCTTAAAACCTATCATATATTATATCATCGTGAAGCTCTTGATGAACGTAATCTATGTATATAATTCGTCTTGCGATTGGAGGCGTCGTTTGTCCAAAAAGTGGCGACTTTACCCGCCGTTCGTTGTTAGGGTTTCACGATCAACGGTGGATCGTCGACCATTCGACGATCAGGTAATTACGTATGGTAGAGGAGGCGACGCAGTCTTCAGTCATGGATTTTGTTTATCAAAAGGGTGCATACATTTGCCAGAAAATAGCAAAAAAGTGGAGGCGGCAGCTCTTGCGTTCGAGGCGGCGGCGACTCTTGCGTTCGAGGCGGCGGAGAGGCACGCGTGTGGCCTAGAGTGGCAGTGTGACGAGGCAAAGCGCGTGACGTGGACAGATAGGAGAAATAGCGTTTATGGTTGCGACGGCAAACGTTTGATGAATGGAGGCTGAGTTAGGGTTTCAGCATGCTCGGTACGATGATGACTAGGGTTGAGGAAGGAGGCAACGTAATTACATATTTGCCCGTAATTATTTTAAATTACAAAACTTCTAATTAGCATAACTTTTTCATACGTGCTCCAATTGGCACGTAGTTTCTTGTAGTGAATTCGTATTGAAATTCCAAGCGAAATGAAATTAGTTTGGCTGAATTGGGAGACTATTAGAATTTTAGGCTTTTATTAGATTTTAAATCGATTGTAAATCAAAGGTGAGCGATGTAACCCGCTCACGCAATACTAAACCTTCTAATGTTAGTTGAATTAAATTTATGATGTGATAAGAATTTTATTGGTTGCTGTTTGGTAGTTTAATTTGACATTTTAACTGAAATTGAATTTTATTGAATCAAATTGCCATTTAAATTAATATTGAAATTGAATTGCTAGATAAATACCTGATATTGATAGCCGGTTAATTGTTTTGATTGATTGGCTGATTTGGAGTTGACTATGATGGATGTCTATTTATTAACATTTTAATTGGATTTTTATTTATTATATATACCCTTACTGTAACCCTGCATATTAATTGAAAGCAAATAAACTGTTATTTGAATTATTTCAAATAAATTAAGAAATATGTTGAAATGATATATACCTATGACACTTTGATTTGGATTGAAATGATATATATCCATCCCTAAAATTAAATTTGAAATAATTGGTCAATGGCCATAGGGTAGAAAATTATATACAGACACTAGATTGGTTAAATTCAATGGTTTTAAAAATATTGATTTTTGGATGTTGGTTAAATGGAATTATTTTAAAATGTAATAATCTGTGGATTTATATGAATTGAATTATTTTCTAATTCAAGTTTTGAAATGTTGAAATTGAAGGTGATTAAAAGGAAATTGTTTAAAAAACTAATATTTGAAATGGGAAGTATAATTGATATATGGCTTCAATTTTGAGAATTTAATTATTTTGAAGATTTGGATCTTAAAATTGAACAGAGGCATAATTTGATTTAAGTGTTTTAAATCGATAAATTGAAATTAGACTTGAAGTCGCTATGAATTGAAATGGCTAAAACTAAGAATTGGATTAAAATTTAAGTCATTGAATTGAGTTATTGAATAGAATTTGAAGTTAAAACTGAATGTTTCGAAAATTGAAGTTACTTCGAACTAAAATTGAAATCAAGTTGATTTGAAGCTAAATTGAAATTGAGTCAATTGAATTGAAAGATTGGAAGTTGAATTTGTTGATTTGAAATTGGACATGGGTCTAGATTGCTGAAATAGAAAGAAACAGTTTTGATTTGATATTATTTTCAAAATAAATTATTTTTAATATAAGCTGTTTAAAATCTATTTTTTATATTCAAATTATTTTGATTTTTCACAAACTATTTTACTATATAAACCAATTTCAATACTCAAACCATTTTATATCAAACTATTTTAAACTATATAAACTATTGTAAAACTATTTTGAAGTATTTATAACTATTCAAACTATTTTCTAAAATTTCAAACTGTGCAAAGTTGGAGCGTTTGTATTTAAATCATTGATTTAAATGCAAATGTAGTTAAATGAAGTTATAACTTAAGTTGGAATTTGAAATGATACTTTCAAGTGAAAATGACATATTTTGAGTAAATATGATGATTTTGAAATGAAGGATATTTGGAATTGAATATGGTTTTTTGATATCAAATATGAACTGGTTTTGAAATGTAAAAGAACCAGCCGGTGTGGAAAATGATATTTGGTTGTTAAAGAGATCGGGGCGTCTTATTGGCATACCAAAAATGCGTACGCGGTGAATGATATCCAAAAAGTAGAGGTTGAATTAGAGATGTTTGTTGGATTGGAAGAAAGAGAATGATGATGGACGACCCCGACACTTACGCCAATTTGAAATGACTAAAATAGGATCCGTACCTGACCAATGAGGCTAGCTACCTCTAGTGGACACATCTCTATGTATTAATATTGATGTTAGCTTGATCGGTGCACCTTGATTTAGTTTTTGGGGTGTTGGACGCGGTGGGCCGTTAGGGGTTACCACCAGTCAGGAAATGCAAAACGATAGTATCCTACCTTAGGCATCACCGCACGTGCCTTGCCATACTCTTTATCCTTATTCATGCCCATTACGATTTTGTTTTAGTATGGTACCTATAGGGGACTCACTAGCTACTGGCGTTACTGATTGTATTACAGGACCTGCATAGCCTATCTGCTTAAAAATGTGTTAAGGGGGATTAATGTAAAGCCTTAACACTAAGATAAATATTTACTTTACTCATTAGACACTACATATAACGTATCTTACTACATATATATAGTTTAGCGGATCTTTAGAAGATGAAAAATCCTGCAACGTCTCTTAAATTATTGCACACACATTATACACTGGATAGGAGATGTAAAAATCCTATAAACATCTCTGAAGCTATTACACTCATATTTAATTGTTGTTGACTTAACTTACAAGAGAACTTTTAGTTCTGACTTAAATTTTTTGTCTTTTCATTACACTCAGGTTAGCCTGAGCATTTCTGTGTTGAAGACATTATTCCTTAAAGACGGAGATGGAGTTGCTAGATCGTATTTACTATTATTATTCTGCTACGTTTTTTGGTATGTTTGTTGACTGCACTCTAATTTTTTGTAAAATTTGTGTAATCAAATGCATATCGTAAAACAGCTTCATGAACTGTTTATTTGATTATTATATTTTGTTAATTCCTCTACGAGATTCTGTATTTTTGTTCTCCTTTTCTCTCATTTTCTTATTTACCCTATTGACAATCCCCCTTTTGAATGATTTGAGTTGGACATGTATGGTTTATTATCGATTTAACCTTCCAAAAAGGTGGGTCGTCACAAACATTATCACTACTAACCTAAAACTATTCCACTTATGCATATCTTTTAAACATTCTTTTCAAAGATCTATTTACGTTCAAAAGTATAATAATAAAAGGTTAAAGACAAATGTTATTAACGAATTATCACCACAAACCCAAAACAATTCCATACTTGTCATTTTCTTTAAAAAAATTCTTTTAAAAATCTAAGCATGCCTACATTTATTAAACAAGGTGATATACTTGCTAATAACTTTGCAAAACCATTTGTTATAACATAAGTGTTATAATCCAAAATTATCTCTTATTCTTTAGTAAAATAACTAACTTACTTCTCCAAACTTATACGTATAAAAATACTTTAAAGATACTTATAAAAAGGTTTTAAATACTTATGTAAAATCTTACTTTAAAGAAACAAAATCATAATTAGATGAAATTAAATAAAACCATGTTTTATATTATTAAACTCCTTTAATTCAAAAATTCATAAATAGTTATTTGAAATATATCTAAGCTTCAAACTAACTTTAAAATACTGGAATACACGTTAGAAAATATCCTTAAAAATATCAGGGAAAAATACCAAATTTAAATATCATTTTTAGACACCTAAAACCTCAAGCAACTTACTATGGCATTTGTAAATGCTGTTAAAAGTCTATGATTAAGGACAACGTAGAAAAGCACAAACTTTTCTACTAGTTTTCACCATTTAAACAATTGATTTAACTCTTGAAATTTTTACAGTAAGTACTAAAACCATTTAAAGAAACCCCCTAAAGACATCTTTCGATTTATTTATAAAAATTCTCAAAAACATGCTATTTATAAAAGTGTTTGTTTAACGACTTTTTATTCCAATTTTAGCCTTTTTGTTTGACCAGTTCTAAAGTCATTTAAACTTCAATTTTTTTCCAGTAATAGGTAAACATATAAGTTATAAAAGATGCAAAGAAACCCCTAAGAATGTCTTTCAAATTAATTTAAAAAATTCCAATAAACGTGGTATTCCAAAGTGCTTATATAGCGACCTTCTTCTCACTATAATTTTTTGCAATTTTGTTTCATAAGTTAATGAAGGATTTAAATCACAATACCAGTAATAAGTACACTTATAGTACTTATTAAAATGCAAAAAAGCCCCTGGATGTCTTTTAAATTTGACTTTGAAAATTACCGAACATAAGGCATTTTCAAATTGCATCCATAGAGGCATTTTCGCTTCTAACTTTGACAAGTTTGTTTCACAATTTATATTACTTTCCAAACTAATTCCCTACTATCACATAGACAATAATATGTATATAGAACAATCAAAAAAATTATACCAAGTTAAGATCATAATCTTCCATTTGTGCAAGTTAAAGTTAAGGGATATCAAAGTGCATTTTTAGCGACTGTTCTCGCTATAAACACTTTCAAACATACTTCAATTCAGCAACAATCTAAATAACCATTTAAACATCTAAAAAAGGCTAGATTACATGTTATATAAGGTGATAGGAGTGATGTTAAACAATATAAAGGTGCCAAAAGCAAGAGGGTCCAAAGTTTATAATTTTAATTAATTAATGTCATTTTAATTTTATATTTGCACACACATATATAAACACAATACATACACATAAGATGGTGAGATAACTCACCCAAATCTAATCCCACATCAAGCTCAAATACATAATAACAAAGAACCACTTCCTACCATCATCCAAAAGCCTAAAGACACCACTTATAGTGCTTACAAACCAAGGCACGCCTCTCTCTCAACAATGATGCTCATGGCCCAACCCAAGATCCCCCTTATCTTCCATCTTTCTTTTATTTTGACTTTAGATCCATGCTTTCTAAGGTGCTCTAAGGTGTTATTGAATGTTTGGTGAAGTTTGGAAGAGACTTGAACTGATTAGAGAAAGATTAGTGAAGATCAAAGTGGATTAGTGCCAATCCATTTCCATCATTTTTTATTATTTTTATTCTTTTGAAGCTTTTGAATTTATTAAGTGTAAACATATCTAAACCCTATCCTTTGGCTACTTTAGCTACTTTGGCTAGCCAAATGAGCCCCCTTCATGTGTCTTGCATTCATTTTACTTTACACCTCATTCTCCTAAGCAAATAATCCTTTTACCCTCACACAAAAATATTTATCCAATACATCATGCTAGACACCGTCAAAATTTTATTTGCCACAAATAGAAAAATATGTTTATTCAATTGTTTTCAAAGTGTTTTAATGTATGTTAAGAAAGTTCGAACAACTTCCGTCATGTAAAAAGTTGTTTGTCGATAAAATTATTTTTGGTCATAATATCGATATTTCTTCAATGTATTTATTTTTGTAAAAATGTGTCTAGAACAAGTTTACCATCACTAACTATTTCTTAAAAGGAATTAACAAGGTTATTATATTAATTTAATCATATTTAATCCAAGATTCAAATATTTAAATAATTTAGATATTTAAATATGAAGTCCCCAAACTTTCGGGTTAGTACAAAGGAAAATATTTACCCACATGAAAAAGAAAATAAAAAATAAAACTAGCTAAACTAAAAGAAATTTGATAGCAAAAATCTTTCAAAACTGCCTCATTCTACTCTAAAACAAATTTTTTATATTTATATATCTTCATCGACGATAAACTAAAATCATATTGATTGAGGGAAGCAACATTATGTGTAACTTCTTATATGCTAAGAAAATCAGCATAATTAATGAAAATCTCAAAGTCTAATAGTAAATACATTGAAAATAATCTACTTAATATAAATATTAGGTATAAATTAACTGTAAAATAAATTGTGCAGGAAGAAGAAAAGTTACATGTGAAAAAGAGGATTAAATGCTAAACACAATAGTGCATATAAACAAATTGATACGAGTTCACAATTTGTTATTTTGTGTTAATGCAGTTTTTCCTATGATGGGCATTGATGAATTCTAGGTGTCGAAATGTATTATTATTATTATTATTATTATTATTATTATTATTATTATTATTATATAAAGTAGTTAATTTTTATAAACTTATTTATCTTTTATAAAACTTCATTAATAAAGTTAAATTTAATAAAATTAATTAATTTATTATTATTATTAGTATTATATAAATTTACTTAATTTTTGTAAATTTAATTAACTTGTTTAATGATTTATAGTTTATTATGATTATTATTAAATAAATTTCGTTAACTTTATAAAATTTAGTTAACTTGATTAATATTTTATAATTTATTATTAATATTATTAATATTATAAACGTTTTAATTTATATCAAACTCTAGTTAATTTATTATTATTATAACATAGTTAATTTTTATAAAAATTAGTTAACTAGGTTAATACTATATAATAGTAATTATTATTATTTTAAACTTAGTTAATTATTATGAAACTTAGTTATTTTTTTAAACTTAGTTTGTTTATTGTTCTTATGCTATTATGATTGTTCTTGTTGTTGTTATTAATATTATTGTTATAGAATTAGTTAATTTTTATAAACTTTGTTAAATTATTATTGTTGTTGCTGCTGTTGTTGTTCTGTTATTATATAAGCATAGTTATTTTTTGTAATACTTTATAATTTATTATTTCATCATCGTCGCTATTGTTATTATAAACTTAGTTAATTATTATTTTTTATTATAAACTTAGTTAATTTTTATAAAACTTAGTTAACAAAGTTAATACTGTATAATTTATTATTATTGTTTATATTATTGCTCTAAACTTAGTTAATTGTTATGAAACTTATATAATGTTTATAAACTTAGTCTGTTTATTTTTTATGATCGTTCTACTTGTTGTCATTAATATTATTGTTATAAACTTAGTTAGATTATTACTATTGTTATTGTTGTTATTTATTATACAAGCTCGGTTATTATTTTATAGAATTTTGCTAACATTTTATAATTTATTATTTCATCATCATCATTATTATAAACTTGGTTAATTTTTATAAACTTAGTTAATTATTTATTTATTATTATAAACTTAGTTAATTTTCATGAACTTAATTAACTTATTTTAATTATTTAATATTATCATTATTATACACTTAGTTGATTTTTATAAAACTTTACAACTTGGATAATATTGTATAATTTATTATTCTTATAATAAATACAGTTAATTTTTATAAAGCTTATAGTTAATTTATTATTAGTATTTTAAAATATTACCACAACTGACTTTATAAAGCCATGCAACTTGTTCATCATGTCCTCTGTTTTTCACTTGATAGATCACAATTTCCTTTTCAAGCATAAGGGAATTTCTTTTAAAATAGTAGTATATGATAGCTAAATCCATTTTTTTAAAGAATTGGAAGATGCTTTTATATACTTGTGGAACATTGCCAGTAATACTATTCAACACAATGTCTAAGTAACTAAGAATTTCTGAGATATCTAATGAAGCTAGTCTTCAAGATCCACATAACTTCTACTGAACCATCTGAGAGGAGATAAATAATAGTAAATGTAGATCATATTGAAGCTAACCATGTAAAATAACTAAAAAGTTAAAGAGCTATATCTCATACAGTATTTATTAGATATACTACATTAATGGTTCACTGGATTGCACTATTTGCTCTCAAGTATTGTTGAGCAAGTTTCGACACTACATTCAATACAATTCAATGACGTGCCAAGATTATTGCAATATATCCAATTTTCGCTTCTATGAAGACCATTAAGAAAAATAGAGAGAAAGATTCACAAAGCAATAGTTGGCACATGGACCAACATTGACAATTATTTGACATAAAACTTTTGAAGTTTTTGGATATATCATAGAAAAATTCTCTACATATATTATGCATACTGTTTGAACTAAAAATGGCATAATACCCAATAGATTAAGTAGAGAATATAAAAAGTGAAGAAAATAAATGTAAAATGAACGAGAAAAGAACATATAGAAATTTATAGTGGTTTAACTAATCTTGACCTATATACACTTAGCTAGTTTTATTGATTATCACTTGATTACATGCAGGAATTCTTACAAGTTAGTATAACTTCGACAGAGAATGAAAGAAATTAGAGTAGAGAAGAATCAAAGTCCAAAAGATCCTTAGAAATGAACTTTACCCTCCTTTTTATAGAGATAGGAGGCCTAAAATCCCATCCAAAAGATCTCCACTGTGTTCTCTATGCCAGATAGTAATTCTCCAAAAAATTAGGAGGCGACTTCATTAATTTGTGCGGGTCAGTACCGATACAAGTGCTTGGATCAGTACCGGTTCGTAAGATGGCTAAACTAGCAATCTTAAAGTCTTTTCTTTGGATTGATTTTTTGTTAGCTTCGTAATTCCATACTTGTTTGCACCATTAATTACTTGTTTCTGAGTCCAAATAATGGATTTATGGAGAAGTAGAGTTCCTGATTCAAGTGCTCATGGAGATCAACAAAGAATTGAATAGAGTCGACAAAATAACACTTGGAATAGGCTTGTGGCATCATGTAGAGTAGATAGTCAAAAGATGGGAAAATTTTGTGGAGATTTCCTAGGTCGATACTGATCCATGGTGTTGGATCAGTACTGATCAAACACTTGTGGATTTCGGTTTCTTGGATTTTTGGATTGGACACATACTTGCCTTGTGATCTTCGTTGTACTTGGGTTTTGGGCTTCATGGTCGTCTCCTCGGGCTTCTTACCTTGATAACTTCGAAATGTGACTCGTCGGGTTCATCTATATATTGCCTGGTCAAAAGGGGGACACACTTCCCCCAAAAGCATGCCTTACGAATGGAAGGTGTACTTTGCTCAAGAAAAAATCCTAGACATTAGTCTTTGATAGTTAAGCTCTTTGGCTACTTTAATCTTGGTGAATCGTCCAGTACCTTCAGATTCCTTATAAGTTAAAGGTCGTTCCAAAGTGTTTTAAGCCTAAAACTCTTGACTTTGCCTATATTTAATCTATACATCATCATCATTTCAATTTCATTTAGAGTTGTTACATCACATATCAAAATCATCACGTGTTCATCCGGGATTTATCAGTTCTAGTCTAATTGCATGGCGTTCAACTCCTAATACCAATTTGGTATATGTTCTTAGGTTCAATCTCTCCAGATCATTTCATATTAAGTTTGACGAACAATCTCTTCAGATTGTTTAATGTTAGAGTTAAGGAGACGATCTTTATGAACCATTTACTAAATCTACGACCATTCAAGGTCGACTATTAAATCCACGATCCCTCTAGATCATTAATTGAGGTTATGGCCATTTGAGGCTGGTAAGTAAATCCTTGGTCTCATCGGGCCGATAATCAAATTCATGGCCGATCGGGGCTGATAATCAAATTCATGGCCGATCGGGGCCGATAATCAAATTTGTGGTCTTTTTGGACCCTTGCTGAGCCCAATCCACTCACTCTCTGGTAATGGGACTCAACAATAAGCAAGCCTATCCACTCACTCTCTGGTGAGTGGACTTACTTCTTGCACTTTGGTCTTATCTTTCCAGATGAGACATAAAGCGATCAATCTTGTACAAGTCCTTCCACTCATGCTACGGTGAGGGGACTTGCACATTGCACTCAAGTCTCATCCTTCCAGATGGAAATTAAAGTGATCATTATCGTGCAACCGCTCATGCTCTACGAGGAGACTGGAACCTTGCACTTTGGTTCTATCTCTCTAGAAGGGACGTTAAAGTGATCACTATCATATAAGTTCATCTGCTCATGCTTCGACTAGGGGACTTGCACCTTGCACTCTGATCCTGCCTCTGTGGACCGGACTTTATAATAATTAATTTTAGTCATCACATTCAGTGTAGATTTCCATAATCAAAGTCAAACATTAAAAACAAAATAAAGCCTAACATCAAGATGATTGCCGGTCAGGCATTACAATCTAGCATCCAGCTCAAACTGTATCTTGGGATCGATCGAGATCCCGTATATGTGTAAATGGCTATACTATATTATTGAATTCTTTATCGAAAAAGGGAAATAGAGTGCAAGAACCAAACCTAATTCCCTGCCATCCCAATCAAGAGATGACTATCCTTGACTTTGATCCAAGGCCATTTCCATTTATCGTGGTTGATGACTACTCTTATTCCACCGTCCCACCTAGATTTCTCACATACTGTCGTAACCAATTATCTTTGACTTTTTCCTCGATCAGATCCCGTAGGTGCCTGCACATTTATGCTTTGCCCATCCAGCTCATGGAATAGGAAATATATTTTAGATGTCCTGTCACGGTCCATAGGTACTCTCCTAATGGGCTTCCGGTAGGGGATTTGTCCCTTGATAATCAAATAAATCCGTTTTGATGTTTCATTCAGATCCTTGTGGGGAGAGAATTATCCTTTGCTGCTTTGATCCTTCAAAGCCGTCATCCATCTTTCATTTTCCTTTACCTTTTCTATATTCTTCTTCGCGCAGTCTTTCGTCGTCCATGGCATTGGTTTCTTCCTGGTCAATCTCGACATCCTACCAACACAAGTATCTATTGGTTTCACGATAAAATTCTATGAGATCCCTTGGAAGATCTCGTTCCAAAGAAAGCTTGAAATCTGTCTTTGCAGTTATTCCTAAAACCGCTACTATCAAAACAATGAAATGATCTAGCTTATCAATAGTAGTAATCGCCGCACCGAACCTTATCAAAAAACTCCTAAGGGTCTCTCTAGCCCTTTGCTTCATACTCGCTAGTGTCATTATGTTTTTGTGTCATGAAATATGGACTTGGAACTGTTTCACGAATCTGTTCACCAACTCAGCCCATGTACTGATAGAACCGTTCTCCAGTTGTCTAAACCATAACACTGCCAAATCTGTCAAATATAAAGGGAAGCACCATCCCATGACCTGTTCAGAAGCGCCCAACTCCTCCATGTGTCGGGTTTATCTCATCAAATGATTCATTTGATTCATCTTCCCTTTATACATTTCCAATGTAGGTAACTTGAAATCAGTCGGATTACTAATGTATCGAATATTTGGAGTGAATGGACTCATGTTCACCCTCTAAACTTCGATTAGGTGGTCTACCCCTCATAGCTTATCTCACCATCTCAGCAACTCTGTCATCATCATTTAAACGAATTTCCAAGTTTATGTTCTCAGCCTACCCACCAACTCTGTAAGAGAATTCTGGTACAAAATCCTTTGGTTATGCTTCATCATTCGGATTCACAATCATAAGCTCTACATCGTCTCCAGGATGCACATCGTTCCTTCCTAGACTAACGCCATCCATGCCCCCAGTCTTTGTGATCGGTATTGATCTGCGCTTGTGGGTCGTTACCGACCTGTATGTTCGGCTTAGGGTTTGTTCTAGGTCATTCTACTCCACCGCCAACTACATGTGCTCAAGCTTCTGTCTTTGATTCTGATTTGCAGCAACTCCGGTTGTTTCCATCTGCCTCATTCTTCTGTTTCCTGAGGAAATTTCACATCACATCTTTCTGACAACTAATCATCCTATCATACAATCCATTTATCATGGTTTCATCTCATCCCTAGTTATGAAAATGGAAGGGGGTTAGCTCCCGAGCATGCTTCCTAGCAACCCCTTGTTGATTTCCTTCAACAATAGCCATCCTAATCAATTATCTTGTCATTTTGAATCTTTCCAAGTCTAAAAATCAAAGACTTCTAATAAAGCACCAAATTTTTGTGCCAAAATGGCACAAACACCTAATAGATTGAGTAGTGAATAAAAAATTTAAGAAAATAAATGTAAAATGAGTGAGAAAAGAACATACAATATTATATATATTGGTTCATCTAATCTTAGCCTACGTTCGCTTAGTGATTTTTATTGATTATCACTTAATTATAGGTAGGAGTTCTTATGGGTCAAAATAACAACGACAAGGAATGCAAGAAATTAGAGTAGAGAAGAATCAAAGTCCAAAAGTTCTTTAGAAATAAGCCCTACCCTTCTATTTATGGAGGTAGGAGGCATAAAATCCTGCCCAAAGATCTCCACCTTTTTCTCTACATCCAACACTAATTCTCCAAAAAAGTTGGATGACACCTCATCAATATGCATGGGTCGGTACCGATACATGGGCTTAGATCGGTACTGAACAGTAAGATGGAAAAACTTGCCATGTTGAACTCTTGGCTTTGGCTTGATTGGTTGTTAGCTTCATGATTCCATACTTGTTTGCACCATAAATTGCCTGTTTCTGAGTCAAAATGATGGAACTATGAAGAAGTAGAGTTTCTTATTCAAATGCTTATGGAGATCAATAGAGAATTGAGTGGAATCTACAAAAATAAAACTTGGAATAGGCTTATAGCATCAATTAGAGTAGATAGGTGGAAGATGGTCAAATTTGCTAAAGATTTCCTATATTGGTACCAATCCGTGGCATTTGATCGGTACCGATGCAACACTTGTGGATTTTGGGTTCTTGGATTTTTGCAGTGAATGCATACTGGCCTTGTAATCTTGGTTGTACTTGGTTTTTGGGATTTATGGTCATCTCTCCAAGCATCTTGCCTTGATAACATTGATGTTTGACTCGTTGGGTTCATTTGTATATTGTCTAGTCAAAAGACGGGATAAGACATATCGAATGAAACTAAATACATTAATTTAATCACACATTATATGTTAGTGAATCTTTTAGATGAATTCTTTTACAACTAATGTAACCAAAAAGCGTACGGGTAACAAATTGTCAAGGTGTCTTGTTTGAAGTTTTACTAAGTCAATAAAGCACTTAGTTTTAGACTAAATCACATATAGGAAGAATTACGTTAAAATATAAACTATTAACATTATACTTTATCTTTGTTACCGCATACACAAGATATATAACCAACTTGAAGAATGGTGTGAATTCAAGAAACCATTTAAAATTAACATAGTGGAATAGGAAATGCATAAGCGGAAGATCAAAATTTTACCATGATGAACTTATTTTTTGCAATTTAACTCCCTAATCGAATGGATTGAATTCCCATGAGGACGATTGAATCAAACTATTTTCCCTTTTCCACTTTCAAGGATTCAATGAATAATGCATGTAATGTTCATACATTTTTATTATGTATGTAATATGGCAAGGTAGGTGATTTCATCCTTTTTGTCCACCATTATTCACTCCTTTCTCCACGATGACCAACTTCCTTTGGCTTATAGATCATTCTACATTATAGCCTATTACATGCTACAACAAACAAGGTTTGGTGAAATAAAGGAGTATGGCATAGTATAATACAACTGCAATCAAATGATACAACATAGAGGTTACCTGCTTTCGCTTTCCATGCATAATATGTATAGCCATATAAATTTTAGTAATGCCACACTTACTAAATATTACCCATATTTATAAATAGTGCAAATTAATGCTCATCTATAACAAAAAAGAAAAAGTAAAGCAAATGTTTCAAGATCTAATAAGAAATGCGATCATCTAGGAAGGTTTCCACAACATAATCTGCGCTCGTCGATGTGCTCTATGTCTAATCAAGTGAACCAAAATCCTAAAGGGAAGTCCTTATTTGCATACTTACTTATGTAAAATATGCCTAAAAATAAAATAAGATTTGTTCAAATGTATATTAGCTCAAGAATTATATATAATATTTATAAAACTATATAATGATCTTGCATAAACTTGCTGGTGTATGGATATGTAAGTTTCAAGATCCTTTGAAATGGTGTCACTATAACAAATAACGATTTTTACAACTATCATAAACGGTTGCAGTTGGTATTTTACAACAATTTTCTAAATGCAGTCTTAGCTGTAGTTGTAATAGGGCCAACATCTATTACAACTTTTCAAAAACGTTGCGATAAAACCTTGTAATAGAACATATTACGACTGTTTTTAGGTGTTGTGGTGTATTTTTCACAACATAATCCAAAGGTTGCGATATACATTCTTACACATTATTAATGTTGCGGTAAAATTTTTACAACTTTTTTAAAATGTTGCAGAATATTTTTAATTTTGAAAAAAAACGTACGTGGAGAATTGAGGTTATTATCACCATAAATAAAGTAATGTAGAAATTTCAATGCATAAATTTCAACGGCACAAACTATAAGCAATACAAATCAAAATTACTTCCGTTTAAATTAAGTCAACAACTTATAACTTTAAAAAAATAGCGACTGTAACTTCTTCGTATCCTTGATTTCCTTCCTCAATTTCATTTCCTTCTTCCTCAACCTCATCTTCTCTCTATGTTAATTTACCTAATCACTATTTCGATCGAGATTTTCTTCTAAACGTTCTTATGTCCAGACGGTTAACGAAGGAGAGTTTTCTTTTCCACGATCTTATCATCGGAAACTTAAAACTATGAATTGGGTTAATTCCAGATGAGGAATAAAGATTTGTTATCATTGTGGGGGTTTTTTCCCATATAGTCAAAGATTGTCGTGACCCTGTTAGATGCTTTGGATGCGGCGTCTTTGGTCATAAAAAGATCGAGTGGTCGATGAAATACAAATTCACTCCAGTTAGGCGCAGAGATCCATCTATATCGAAGCATAGTTTTCTTTTTGTCTTGAAGTGTATGACTTATCGATTCAAAGAACAGATGGTATCGAATTATTAGAAGAACTGTTCAAGCATTTTAGTGTGATCAACGAGGATAATATTGGTAAAGATTATAGAAATAAATTTGGAGATCCAGAGGATTATTTTGGAAAATCTGATTCTTTTTTGGATGGGGATGACTTTGTTGTTGATCTATTGCCAGTCTATAGCAAGAATAATGGGGTTTCGATTTCCTTTGAAGATGCTAATGTTGTTTTTAATATCACTGTTGCAGTTCATAAGGAGCATACTCATATCTTTGATTCATTGTTATTTGACCCTGCTGTGATGCATTACAGACTGGATCTTCATTCTATGAAAGCCAATGATACTGAATTTGAATATATGTATGAAGATTACACTGGGGGAGATTCTATATTGGCAGTACAATGTGTGAATTGAATAAAGATTTTGTCTTAGTTCATAGCAAAAAATCCGAGGCAAAATCTTGTGAAGCGGGAAATTTTGATTTTGTCATTAATAACTGATATGATTGCCTGTGGTCTATGGAGGATGATGATGAAATGATTCCTGCCTTGTTCGTAGGAGCTGAAATGAGTTCTTAGTGTAATGATGTTAATATTGTGGATCCTTCATCTCTTAAACCTTTGGTGCATGAAAATAAAGTTGAGGCTCAAGTTCTTGGATGTGATGATAGTAATTCTATCAGTCTAAGGGAGAAGTGTGTGGTTAGAGATATCAACAAGGAGTCTGGTTTTAGTGATGGAGTTGAATGTCTCAGTCAGATTAATACTCGTGATTCTAATAATGGGATTATTTCAACTAATTTTTGGTAGGTAAAGATGTACAATATGAAGATATATATGATGAAGTGCGGGACTATAATGGTGCTTTAGTGATATATGGGAGAAATATTGATTCTGATAATCCAATTTATGAAGGAGTTGGTAATCTTAATCGGTGTATTGTTAAGCACGTTGCTAATGGTGAGATTTTTTCATCTAACCGTGTGGATGAAGTGGATGTGCATTGTGATGATACATGTGATCTTATGCACTGTGATGATATATGTGTGGAAGCAGTGGATAAGCAAATTATTGTTGATGATATTTCTGGGTGTAATATTGATTCAGGCAATCTGATGGAAGAAGTTTCTATCCATTGTGAAGGTTTTCACGTTTCTGATGATGGTATTAGTTCATCTGACCTCTTAGAATATGTTAAAGTGCATCGAACTAGTGATATATATGATTCAATAGAGGATGACATGCACAAGATAAATGATGTAGAGGATAACTTGCACAGGATAAATGATGTTAACTCTGTATTTTATGGAAATTGAGATAGTGGGATTGGAGATTTTGATGTAATGGCTGGGTTAACATACTTAGATGATCAGTTGGCTGGAGATAATGGTTTAGTTGTGAGGAGAGTTAAATTTTGGTGTAGAGGATGATAGGTCGAAACATGTCAATATTCATATGGCCAATGATCTCTTATATGCAGTTGGTAATATTGCTTTTTCTGGTGTCACAATGAATGAGGATTTCAAAGACAGAATTAATATAAGTTCTGTTCTTCATCCTTAAATGGCGTTGATTGCTCAGTGGGCGGTTCTGGTGCATGAGATATTTGTACTTCTAAAAATTCAGTGGATTTTGGTAATATTGACAACAGTTCTTTATTTTTATCTTATTCGACAAAGAGAAGTAGATGTAGAAGATCAGTTGTTGTTAGTGGAGTTGTTCGTCGTAGTGTCGGGATCCGTAGTAGTCATTCTGCTTTTATAGGTAAGTCACATGATTCAAGTGCTATGAGTAGCCCTACGGATTCAGGCTCAGGTATGGTTTTTGTTTTTGGCAATAGTGGTTCTTCATATGCTCTAAGTAGTTTATCCACTAGTTAGTTATGTCAGTTAACAAGGGATACTGCTTTTGTTTTCACTGATGTTAAACTAGATACTGCATACATTAAGAGTAGGAAAATAGAGAGAGTTAGAGCATCTAGATCATGAGAATTATTAGTTGGAATATTGGGAGCCTTAATGACTTAAATAAATGTGGTAAAATTAGAACATTTTTTAAAGATTATTTTATTGATATTGCTTTTTTACAGGAAATAGAAATAGATTGTCCAGATATTCGTTTTCATAGAAGATTATGTGGCTATCATTTTAGACAGTGGGTTTATTTACCTTCTATTAGAGGTTCTGGGGTTTACATATAGAGTGGCATGATAATTCTTTTAACATTCTTCAATCTATTACTAAGCAGCATTCTTTATATATTATTCTCGTTAACCTTAGAGATAACTCTTTATTAAATATTTCTAATGTTTATGGACCAAACTCTAAAATTGGTCATCGAGTTCTATGGAATGAATGTCTGGAATTAAGATCGTTTGCTCCTGGTTCTTGGATTATGGGTGGTGACTTCAATGTTATGTGTTTTTTAGAGGAGCGTTCACGTTGGGAAGGTGATATCTCTTCTATGAAAGAATTTTACCAATTTATTATTTATTCTAATTTGGTTGAATTACCTCTAACTAATAGAAAATTCCCTTGGAGTAATACTAGAGAATCCTCTGCTATGGCTCTTCTTGATAGATTTTTTGTCAGTGAAGAAATTGAAGATAATTTTCCTATTTGTAGAGTCTACGGCTTGCTATATACATATTCTAATCATTGCCCTATCATTCTAATGTGTGGTCATCATAAATTTATTAATAAAACTTTTAAATTTGAGAAAATGTGGTTATTAGAATCCGATTTATCTAATCTAATTAAAAATAAATAGTTATCAATGAATTTTTACAATATCAGAAATTCAGATAACTCTGCAAAAAAATTGTTTTAAAACTTTGGAGTCTTAGGAATTTTCTTAAAAATGGAGTAAGAATGTTTTGGCAGTATTAAAATTAAAAAAGAAAATATTCTTTCTAAAATGCTTAAAATTAACAAGATAGAAGAAACTGGACAACTTAATCTTGGAGAGCGTAATGTTCTCGCTCATTTAAAAGAAGAGCTTAATTCTATTTTAGAAAAAGAAGAGGTGATGTGAAAGCAGAGATATAGAATTCAATGGATTAATGAAGATGATAATAATACAATTATTTTCATAATATGGCCAATGGTAGAAAACATAGCAATACAATTAATTCTATTTTTGTTAATGATGTTGAATTGGTTGACCGAAGGGATCTAAATAAGGCCTTTACTAATTGCTATAAAGATATTTTTGGCAATAAGAATAAGCACAAAATAAACGTTAGATGGAATGATCTTTTTCCTATTAATTTTAGAATTAACCTTTCTGACTTTGATAATCTTTTACCGAGGAGGAGATTTTTAAAGCTATTAATGACGTGTCTAGTGATAAAGCTCCGGGTCCCGACGAGTTTCCTATTTTATTTCAGAAATTATTTTGGGATGTCTTAAAATTTGATTTAATTAGCATGTTTAATGATTTTTATAATAAGAAACTTCACTTAGGAAGATTTAATTTTGCAAACGTCATTCTATTACATAAAAAAATAAGTGCTGATAATTTAAAAGATTTTAGACCAATTTTTTTAATTAATTTTTTTGTTAAAATTATTTTAAAAGTTTTAGCTAATAGACCGAGCATAAGAATGAATGATCTAATTGATTGCTTACAAACCGCTTTCATTAAAGGTAGAAATATCACTGAGGGAGTAGTTATTGTTCAACAGTACATTAATCACTATTTTAAAAATAACATTACATGTGTGCTTCTAAAACTGGACTTTGCGAAAGCTTTCAATCGGTTGACTAGGATTTGCTAATTGATATGTTATTGGTTAGAGGGTTTAGTCACAAATGGATTGGTTGGATTATGACTACGCTTAAAATTGGTAATTCTAGTTTATGGTTAATGGAATTTTAGGAAATAAAATGCAATCAAAACGTGGCTTAAGGCAGGGTGATCGTTTATCGTCTCTCTTGTTTAACATAGCTGCAAATTTTTTCGCTATGATTATTAAAAAAGCGGTTGGAAATGGTTCTTTATGGTGCGTTGGTAGTGAAATCTCGCGCAATGGTCACTAAGTTCTTCAATTTGCGAATGATACCTTATTATTTACTTCCCATTTGTCTAATCATGTCATTAACCTTTAATTTATTTTATATAGCTTTGAGCTTCTTTTAGGGCTAAAAATCAATTTCGATAAAGGTTCAGTTTTAGTAATAAATAACATTGATAAGGTTGAAGGTTTAATAGCTAATACAGTAAATTGTAAAACTATGAATTTCCCTTTTGATTAATCTTGGATTATTGATTAAGCCAACTAAAATTAAGCATGATGATTGATTAATTATTATTGATAAAATTAAAAATAGAATTTCTAAATGGAATGGGAGTTTTTATCAAGAGCGGGTAGATTAGTCCTCGCTAATTGTAACATTCTTGGATTTTAGCTAAGAATAATTTGATAATTAATTTAATCTTTGGGATTAAATTTTGAAATATTTGGTAATTAATATAAAATAGATTGAAATAGAATTTGAAATTAAGATTCAAATTTAAACATCTTAGAAAATAAAATTGTATTTGAATTTCTAATATGATTAAATAAGATGTATCTTTATTTAAATAAATGGGTTTTAATTTGGAATTTGATTATAAATAAATATTGGATTTATCAAACCTTATATTTCACAGAACTAATACATATATAGTTAATTGTAATAATGAATAATCTTATTTCAAATCAGTTGTTATGAAATTGTCTAAGTATAAAAATAAATTGTGATTTTGAAATTAAATAAATGTATTGAGAATAAAAGTGATTATTTGTTAATATGTGATGAAGATTTTTAAACCATTCTTTTCTTTTAAAATTTGTACAAAAATAAATGATAAGAAAAGTATAAATGTAAAATGTATAAAAATATATGTATATTAAATTCTTGAACTAAATTAAAATTGTAATGTGAAGAATAATTGAGATAAAGATTTTATTTGTGTAAATATAAATATAAAAGAAAATATAAATATATTAAAAATAAAAACATATGTTGCATATGAAATTTTATTTACATAATGAGTTAAAACAAATTTACAAAAATAATTTGAACCAAGGATATAAACATTAAAAAATGATCTTTAGGGACATTTGTAAATGAAAGGGGATATGTAAATTACAAGTGTAGTAAAAATACAAGTGGCAAAGAAAATTTAACTTCTTTTGAATTTATCTTTGAAAGCATGCAAAAGAAAGAAAAAAAATTAAATTAGGCTGTTTCATATTCTTCCCAAAAAATTTCTCAAGCCTGAGAACCAAAAGAAATTCGAAATCATCCTCAGTCTGAAATCTGAAATAAAAAATTTGAAATCCTCTTCAAACCTAAATTCCCGAAACAAAGTTTAAAACCAGGAAAAAAAAAGGAAAAAGCATGTGATCAAGTTTTCAAAGTCTGGAAATCTGAAACCAAAGCAACAATATCAAGCCAGGCAAATTCGAATCAAAATCAAAGGCAATTCAACTGGATTCATCAATCAAAATCACAAGTTCTAGTGGTTTAGAGTTCAAAAAATTCTCAGTATGCCAGTTTATTTCAAAACCTGTTTCTCTTTGTTCAAAGCTTCATTCAGGTGGGTAAACCCCTTTTTTTAGCCTGAATTTCTTTGAATCATTGGTTTGCATGCAATGTGATGGAAAGTTATGAATTAAATGTGCTAAAATGGATATATATTCATGCCTGTATGTGTGTATAACGGTGTGCATGTATCAGGAATCAAGAAGATGATGCCTCTGTTAAAATTATAGGGTCTAATTAAGTTCAAAATTCAATTCTATCTTCCTCAATCTCTTCCAGCTTGTGATGTTAAAACAAATCATGTTTAAAATCACCAAAATTAAATTTTAAAAATGTAAATTTAATATAATATGGAGGGTTTTGTTTGAATGAAGAATATACAGTGAGGATTCAAGATTTACCCAAATTTTGAATTGCATGAATTCCAGTTTGGATTACATTACCTAAAACTATTTCGAAAATGATGATTTTTTAAACAAAAATCAAAGGTTTTAGTTTCGAATTGAGGTAGCATTTGCGAGATGAACGGGAAATGGGTTATAGCGATTTTCTGGTGATCGAGCAAGAATCGAACTTCGGAATCGTGGCAGTGGGGGCTGGAATGATCGATAATTATAGGAAAAATACGAAAGGGATTTTTAATTCAGTGTGGATGATGGTTTGGATCAAACTAGGGTTTAAGCACGACATTTGGATGGTTGAAGTCGCGTGTAGTTTTCGTCGTCGACATCGTGATTCAGGCGATCGCACCTGGGGCAATGGGCTCGTAATGGATCAAAGTGCCTTAAGCCAGAGCGATGTGGGTTCGGTGATGTGTTGCGGCGAGGCGGAAGGGTTTTCAGATGAGCATGTGGTTCCAGGAAATGACATTTGGTTCGAAATGAGCTCGATTTTGATTTTACAGTGATTTCGTGTTATGGGTTATTTGAATCGACTCTAGTGACCAACGATGGCGTTCTGGTGGCCTCGACGTCGATCGGCGATGGTCAACAAGCTTGTGCACGTATACGTGCAATGTTCGCGTGCATCCGTTTGTATCAGCGATTTGAGGTTTTTGGGAAGTCGAAGGAGACTCGGGGTGTAGCGCGCGAAGATGATGGATTTGCTCGAAGCAGATGGGAATTTGATTTTTCCCGGGTTCAAACTCGTTTAGATAAGGGATTTTCTCGGGTTTTGTTGAAGGTCGGCCAAAACAGTTTTTAAAGCTTTAAAGAAAAATCAAGTTTTTGAAAATAAATTTTGTTAAATCGATTTTCCTTTAATATTAAATGTTATTTAAGTTTAAAAACTAGTTAGAAGGGTTTTGAATAAATTGTTTTATTTAATCTAGTTTTAAAATGGTTTAAAAATAATTTGAATAAATTGTTTTATTTAATCTAGTTTTAAAATGGTTTAAAAATAAATATACCCTTTTTTTTGAAAAGTTTATTTTAAGTGGATAATAATTAAAGGTTAGTTGATTAATATAAAGGATGTTTTAAAATTGTTAATTAACTTTTCAAGGTTAAGTTAAATTTATTTGTTAAAGGAAATTAGTTACTTGAAGTTAATTACTTAATGGAAATAATCAAGGTAGATTAATTGATAATTCAAGTTTAATTAATAAGTAATTAATGAATGGTTAATTAAAAATAATTATTTAGTGAAAGTAATTTAGAATGGTTAATAATTAAAGATTGATTAATCAAGTATTTAAAAGTTAATTAAATTAATAATAATAATTAATTAATGTGATTAATTAATTAAGGTAGTTAATTTAAGAATAATTAATTAAAGATTGGTTAATTAATGAAAGTGAATAAAGGAATGATTATTAATTAAGGATTATTAATTAATCATTGTAATTAATTAAGGATAATTAATTAAAGAATTAATTGTTAAAGGTAAATTAATGATTAATAAGTGGATAATTAATTTAATGGTTTGTAATTAATTAATTATTAGTTAGCCACGATTAGAAATTTATTTATAGGTTAATGATTCTGGTTTAGATTAATCAGATACCTTAATTGGTTTTACTTATGGATGACTGTATTCTATTGGATGCTGTGAATTGTTTGATATCTCTACTATGTGATGCTTTGTGATTTGAATTGTTTTAATTCAGGCTTTGATGAATGTAATTTATTTATCTATAATGCATTTATATTATCTATCTGTGATTCTGTGTATATAGATAAAAGTTATAGGATTATACCGCTTATCGATATTGTTGTGATTGTATCTGTAATGATTGTTGTTGTTGCACTATTGGGTAAAACCCCTCGACTACACTATACACACACAAATATGGATTGCATGTGGAAATAGGTTAAGTCACAGAATATGAAATAGTTTAAAAATTGATGTTTTGAATCCAAATAGTTTTGGAAACGGATTAGGTTTAAAATGAAAAGCGTTTGAAAAGGAATTTCAAAGATAAAAGTTATTTTTGAATAACTTGATTTAGTTTTGAAATTTGATTTAAATTTGAATTCAAAATTCAAAATTGAGTTCTATGTTGAGAATTTATGATTTATAAGGGTTATACAAGTTTATATGGGTTTTAAACCATTTTTAAAGTGTTGTTTTGGGAATTGAATTTAACCCAAAGATTTTAACTTGTATAAATGAAATCGGATTTTTTTTCCGAAATGAAAACTATTTGTTTTCAAATAATAAAAGCTTTCATATAAGAAATGAATTTCCAATTTGTGTTAAAGGGATTTCAAGTTTGAAATGAAAATGGTTTTCTAAGTTATGAATAAATCTTTAGAAACGGGTTTGAAAGCTATAAGTTTAAATCTTTGATTTAAAGATTGGATGAGTTAATCCGAATTGAAATGAAAATTGTTTTGAAAATCTGTGAATGGATCTTTGTGAAATTGGGTGAACTTTGTGAAATGAATCTTTTTGTTTAAAGATTGGAAATGGTAATTTTTTTAAACCATTTGAAGAAAGGTTTTAGGTTTTTTAAAAAGTTATGACTTAACTGAGATCCCATTATCCATTTGTTTTAAAATATTGCGCTTACTATTCGGTTTAGCCGGGAGAGGACTTTGTGGCATATAACCCATTCTAAATAGTGATACGACGTTATGGATTGCAATTGAATACCGGTGGTGAAGACCGGGTGTCTCCAAGAATGATAGGATAATCTGTCGAATGACTCTGCACTGCGTTGCTCCGGTATAGAGATCTCCGTATGTGATGGGGAGTCCAATCGGGATTGTGGATACCCAAATTGGAAGGACTTCTTCCTTTATTGGACGAAGAGACTACGGTTCTGTTTGAACCCGGAACAGACTCGTATGGTTGTATGTCTAACATTACACTTTGAGATATAAAACTGATCTCTATCAAATACATTTCTGTTTGGTGGCGGAGAATTTATTCTTTTAGCTTAACACCATTCTCTGAGACGTATGAGCTCAGAGGTTATCTAGTTAATAGTTATCAGCGATATACTCCCAATTTGGTAGTGTGGCATGCTGAGTGCTGCTGTGTGTTGTTGATCATTTGTTGATCAAAGCATGGCTTTTGTATAAAGCATAGCTTTGAGGAAGAGACTGCATCAGGACCTCACATTCCGAAAATGGTCGAAACAGGAAAGATGTGGCAAGGTTATGAGGGTCGCGCCCTTTAGGGTGTCTCATTCCCTTCTGGAAAAGGGTGGTATCATGGTATGGAGCTTAGATACTTAACTCATGTGGTCACTGCAAATATATTACTTTGTGATTGCTTTGTGGTTGTTGGTGTAGAGGTACCTCGGATAAAGGTCGCAAACGACTGGGGGATGGCATGCTCGTGTAGTAGTTACCTAGTTATAGAGGTAATCCAGCCTTGTATTGGCAGAGAGCTGGTTAAGTTCTCGAGGCGTCCCTCTAGAGGCGTACCCATGTGGCAATGGAAAGTTCCTTGGCCTGACCATTTATTGGAAATCCAATCATCCAATACACGCCTTGTACGGTTTTAGTTGTAGAACCTGCCATTTAATATGGTAGCTATAGTAGGCATACTATAATGGTACGTATGCTGGCTAAGATTAATATTATACTTGCAAATGTTTTCCACTATGCACTAATAATAATATCAAATGGTTTTCGTGTATCAATCATTTTTGACTATCATAAGGAGAAATCTCCCCCAAGTGTGCGATTGCATGGTGTATGCCAGGAGGCCTTATGGTAGTTTCATTTTCCGAAAAGCATTGCGGATTTATTTTAAATTCTTTTGTTGTTTGTTTTAAAAATAAACTGTTTTTGTTTGCTCATACCAATCTCATAACTGACCCAAAGTTTATTGTTCCCTTCCTCAACTATGGGTGCCCACAATTTTCTATACGGGCAGTCTAGAGTTGGGTTTTTCAGATAGTAGATGTAGATTCGATATCTTTGAATCCTTTGGATCTTGGCGATCACATTTGCTTCATTCTGGAGTTATCTAGTTTTCTTATTGCATAGTGATGATGGTTCAAGCTATCTTTGGATTGGAGATGGAGTTTTTGGAGTTTGGCATTGAAGACATTGTCTTTCCACTGCTATTGTCTCTGCTATTGTATTGTATCTATCTTTGATATTGATTGTCATTTTTATTTGATATTCAGTTGTATCGAATATTGTATTCATTGTTGTATCAATGGTATTATTCATTTTCTTCCGCTGTGTTGTTATACTTAATGTTTTATAAGCTCCGACGAATCAGATTTGATGTTTGAATCTATGACATTTGAATATAGGTAATGTATTCGTTGTTGATTTCCGAAGGTCGAGTCAGGGCCATTATAATTGGTATCAGAGATGAAGGTTGAAACTTTAGCTCAGAAGTATAACACATTAGGTAACTCATTGGAGATAGGGTGAAGTATACCTTAGAATGAGTACATCCCTAAGATATCCGGTCGTGTGCCTCAATAAATTCTCTTACTATTCACGGATAGTGAGTATGAGGGCAAGAAGAGGACGAGATAGGGGACAGGGAAGTACCACTACAAATGGTCAATACCCTGCAACAGTGGAAACAATCTTTCTCTATCAATCTTTTTTGATCATCTGATTCCAATTCTTTGATGTTTTCGTGGCAGCTCGAGAGAAAAGTTTTGATGGAAGATCATTATTTTGCTTAAATCAAAGGATAAGTTGATATGGGACATAAACTCTAAATGGGTCAGAATTGTTTATTTGGATGAACTGTTTGCTTTGGTTGCTATGGGTGATGGATATACTTCGGTTTTTAAAGTTTTTGGGTTGTATCCATATATCTATCTATTTCTTGGGGTCTTTATATATTCTACGAGTGGTTAGTTATCCCTTCAAACTAATCGGAGCTCTGCATATTCGTTGATCATGTGACCTAAGTATCTTGTGAAATATTGAATGAATTTGTTCTCGCATTTATTGTTGATATTCTGATTTGGTAAGCCAAATGCAGAATAGATATTCAATTTAATATGGTGATTCATCTCTCAATCTTTTTATATTCTTTGTCGTCACCCAACTTTCAAATTTCGAGGACGAAATTTTTTAAGGGGGAGAATCTGTAACATTCTTGGATTTTAGCTAAGAATGATTTGATAATTAATTTAATCTTTGGGATTAAATTTTGAAATATTTGGCAACTGATATAAAATAGATTGAAATAGAATTTGAAATTAAGATTCAAATTTAAACATCTAATAAAATAAAATTGTATTTGGATTTCTGATATGATTAAATAAGATGTATCTTTATTTAAGTAAATGGGTTTTAATTTGGAATTTGATTATAAATAAATATTGGATTTATCAAACCTTATATTTCAAAGAACTTATACATATATATAGTTAATTGTAATAATGAATAATCTGATTTCAAATCAGTTGTTATGAAATTGTCTAAGTATAAAAATAAATTGTGATTTTGAAATTAAATAAATGTATTGAGAATAAAAGTGATTATTTGCTAATATGTGGTCAAGATTTTTAAACCATTCTTTTCTTTTAAAAGTTGTACAAAAATAAATGATAAGAAAAGTATAAATCTAAAATGTGTAAAAATATATGTATATTAAAATCTTGAACTAAATTAAAATTGCAATGTGAAGAATAATCGAGATAAAGATTTTATTTGTGTAAATATAAATATAAAAGAAGATATAAATGTTTTAAAAATAAAAACATATGTTGTATATGAAATTTTATTTACATAAAGGGTTAAAACAAATTTACAAAAATAATTTGAACCAAGGATATAAACATAAAAAAAATGATCTTTAGGGACATTTGCAAATGAAAGGGGATATGTAAATTACAAGTGTAGTAAAAATGGACAAGTGGAATTTTTTTTAATTTCTTTTGAATTTAATTTTGAAAGCATGCAAAAGAAAGGAAAAATTAGATCAGGCCCTTTCATATTCTTTTCCCAAAAAATTTCTCAAGCCTGAGAACCAAAAGAAATTCGAAATCATCCTCAGTCTGAAATCTAAAATAAAAAAATTCGAAATCCTCTTCAAACCTAAATTCTTGAAACAAAGTTTAAAACAATAAAAAAAATGAAAAGCGCCTGTGATCAAGTTTTTAAAGTCTGGAAATCTGAAACCAAAGCAACAAGTTCAAGCCAGGCAATTTCGAATCAAAATCAAAGGCAACTCAACTGGATTCATCAATCAAAATCACAAATTCCAGTGGTTCAGAGTTCAACAAATTCTCAGTATACCAGCTTATTTCAAAACCTATTTCTCTTTGTTCAAAGGTTATTCAGGTGAGAAAACCCATTTTTTAGCCTGAATTTGTTTGAATCACTGATTCGCATGCAATGTGATGGAAAGTTATGGATTAAATATGCTGAAATGGATATATATTCATGCCTGTATGTATGTATAATGGTGTGCATGTATCTGGAATCAAGAAGATCATGCCTCTGTTAAAATTACAAGGTCTAATTAAGTTCAAAATTCAATTCTATCTTCCTCAATCTCTTCCAGCTTGTAATGTTAAAACAAATCATGTTTAAAATCACCAAAATTAAATTTTAAAAATGTAATTTTAATATAATATGGAATGGTTTTGTTTGAATGAAGAATATACAGTGAGGGTTCGAGATTTACCCAAATTTTGAATTGCATGAATTCCAGTTTGGATTACATCACCTAAAACTATTTCGAAAATGATGATTTTTAAAACAAAAATCAAAGTTTTTAGTTTCGAATTGAGGTGGCATTTGCGAGATGAATGGGAAATGGGTTATAGCGATTTTCTGGTGATCGAGCAAGAATTGGACTTCGGAATCATGGCAGTGGGGGCTGGAATGATCGATAATCATAGGAAAAATACGAAAGGGATTTTTAATTCAGTATGGATGATGGTTTGGATCAAACTAGGGTTTAAGCATGGCATTTGGATGGTTGAAGTCGCATGTAGTTTTCATCGTCGACATCGCGATTCAGGCGATCGCACCTGGGGCAATTGGTTCGTAGTGGATCGAAGTACGTTCAGCCAGAGCGACGTGGGTTCTGGTGATGTGTAGCAGCGAGGCAGAAGGGTTTTCAGACGAGCATGTGGTTCCAGGAAATGACATTTGGTTCGAAATGAGCTCAATTATGATTGTACAGTGATTTCGTGTTTTGGGTTATTTGAATCGATTCTGGTGACCAGCAATGGTGTTCTTGTGGCCTCGACGTCGATCGACGATGGTCAATAAGCTTGTGCACATATACGTGCAACGTTCGCGTGCATCGGTTTGTATCAGCGATTTGAGGTTTTTGGGAAGACGAAGGAGACTCGGGGTACAACGCGTGAGGATAATGGATTTGCTCGAAGTAGATGGGAATTTGATTTTTCCCGGGTTCAAACTCGTTTAGATAAGGGATTTTCTCGGGTTATGTTGAAGGTTGGCCAAAACAGTTTCTAAAGCTTTAAAGAAAAATCAAGTTTTTGAAAATAAATTTTGTTAAATCGATTTTCCTTCAATATTAAGTGTTATTTAAGTTTTAAACCTAGTTGAGAATGGTTTTGAATAAATTGTTTTATTTAGTCTAGTTTTAAAATGGTTTAAAAATAAATATACCTTTTTTTGAAAAGTTTATTTTAAGTGGATAATAATTAATGGTTAGTTGATTAATATAAAGGATGTTTTAAAATTGTTAATTAACTTTTCAAGGTTAAGTTAAATTTATTTGTTAAGGGAAATTAGTTACTTGAAGTTAATTACTTAATGGAAATAATGAAGGTAAATTAATTGATAATTCAAGTTTAATTAATAAGTAATTAATGAATGATTAATTAAAAATAATTATTTAGTGAAAGTAATTTAGAATGGTTAATAATTAAAGATTGATTAATCAAGTATTTAAAAGTGAATTAAACTAAAAAAAATTAATTAGTGTGATTAATTAATTGAGGTGATTAATTAAAGATTAATTAATTAATGAAAGTGATTAAGGAATGATTATTAATTAAGGATTTATTAATTAATCATTGTAATTAATTAAGGATAATTAATTAAAAAATTAATTATTAAAGGTAAATTAATGATTAATTAGTGGATAATTAATTTAATGGTTTGTAATTAATTAATTATTAATTCACCATGATTAGAAATTTATTTATTGGTAAATGATTCTGGTTTAGATTAATCAGATACCTTAATTGGTTTTACTTATGGATGACTGTATTCGATTGAATGCTATGAATTGTTTAATATCTCTATTGTGTGATGCTTTGTGATTTGAATTGTTTTAATCCAAGCTTTGATGAATGTAATTTATTTATCTATAATGCATTTATATTATCTATCAGTGATTTTGTGTATATAGATAAGCGTTATAAGATTATATCGCTTATCGATATTCCTATGATTGTATCTGTAATGATTGATGTTGTTGCACTATTGGATTAAACCCCTGGACTACACTATACACACACAAATATGGAATGCACATGGAAATAGGTTAAGTCACAGATTTTTGAAATAGTTTTAAAATTGATGTTTTGAATCCAAATAGTTTTGGAAACGGATTGGGTCTAAAATGAAAAGCGTTTGAAAAGGAATTTCAAAGATGAAAATTATTTTCGAATAACTTGATTTAGTTTTGAAGTTTGATTTAAATTTGAATTCAAATTTTGAAATTGAATTCTATGTTGAGAATTTATAATTTAAAAGGGTTATACAAGTTTATATGGGTATTAAACCATTTTTAAAGTGTTGTTTTGGGAATTTGAATTTAACCCAAAGATTTTAACTTGTATAAATGAAATTGGATTTTTTTTTCCGAAATGAAAACTATTTGTTTTCAAATAATAAAAGCTTTCATATAAGAAATGAATTTCCAATTTGTGTTAAAGGGATTTCAGAAAATGGTTTTCCAAGTCATGAATAAATCTTTGGAAACGGGTTTGAAAGCTATAAGTTAAATCTTTGATTTAAAGATTGAATGAGTTAATTCGAATTGAAATGAAAATTGTTTTGAAAATCTGTGAATGGATCTTTGTGAAACTGGATGAACTTTGTGAAATGAATCTTTTTGTTTAAGGATTGGAAATGGTAATTTGTTTAAACCATTTGAAGAAAGGTTTTAGGTTTTTTAAAAAGTTGTGACTTAACTGAGATCCCATTATCCATTTGTTTTAAAATATTGCGCTTACTATTCGGTTTAGCCGGGAGAGGACTTTGTGGCATATAACCCATTCCAAATAGTGATACGACGTTATGGATTGCAATTGAATACCGGTGGTGAAGACCGGGTGTCTCCAAGAACGATAGGATAATCTGTCGAATGACTCTGCACTGCGTTGCTCCGGTATAGAGATCTCCGTATGTGATGGGGAGTCCAATCGGGATTGTGGATACCCGGATTGGAAGGACTTCTTCCTTTATTGGACGAAGAGACTACGGTTCTGTTTGAACCCGGAACAGACTCGTATGGTTGTATGTCTAACATTACACTTTGAGATATAAAACTGATCTCTATCAAATACATTTCTTTTTGGTGGCGGAGAATTTATTCTTTTAGCTTAACACCATTCTCTGAGACGTACGAGCTCAGAGGTTATCTAGTTAATAATTATCAGCGATATACTCCCAATTTGGTAGTGTGACATGCTGAGTGCTGCTGTGTGTTGTTGATCATTTGTTGATCAACGCATGGCTTTTGTATAAAGCATAGCTTTGAGGAAGAGACTGCATCAGGACCTCACATTCCGAAAATGGTCGAAACGGGAAAGATGCGGCAAGGTTATGAGGGTCGCGCCCTTTAGGGTGTGTCATTCCCTTCTGGAAAAGGGTGGTATCATGGTATGGAGCTTACATACTTAACTCATGTGGTCACTGCAAATATATTACTTTGTGATTTCTTTGTGGTTGCTGGTGTAGAGGTACCTCGGATAAAGGTCGCAAACGAATAGGGGATGGCATGCTCGTGTAGTAGTTACCTAGTTATAGAGGTAACCCAGCCTTGTATTGGCAGAGAGCTGGTTAAGTTCTCAGGGCGTCCCTCTAGAGGAGTAACCATGTGATAATGGGAAGTTCCTTGGCCTGACCATTTGTTGGAAATCTAATCATCCAATACACGCCTTGTACGGTTTTAGTTGTAGAACCTGCCATTTAATATGGTAGCTATAGTAGGCATACTATAATGGTACATATGCTGGCTAAGATTAATATTATACTTGCAAATGTTTTCCACTATGCACTAATAATAATATCAAATGGTTTTCATGTATCAATCATTTTTGACTATCATAAGGAGAAATCTCCCCCAAGTGTGCGATTGTATGGTGTATGCCAGGAGGCCTTATGGTAGTTTCATTTTCCGAAAAGCATTGCGGATTTATTTTAAATTCTTTTGTTGTTTGTTTTAAAAATAAACTGTTTTTGTTTGCTCATACCAGTCTCATGACTGACTCAGAGTTTATTGTTCCCTTCCTAAACTATGGGTGCCCACAATTTTCTATACGGGCAGTCCAGAGTTGGGTATTTCAGATAGTAGATGTAGATTCGATATCTTTGAATCCTTTGGATCTTGGCGATCACATTTGCTTCATTCTGGAATTATCTAGTTTTCTTATTGCATAGTGACGATGGTTCGAGCTATCTTTAGATTGGAGATGGAGTTTTTGGAGTTTGGCATTGAAGACATTGTCTTTCCGTTGCTATTGTCTCTGCTATTGTCTTGTATCTATCTTTGATATTGATTGTCATTTTTATTTGATATTCAGTTGTATCGGATATTTTATTCATTGTTGTATCAATCGCAACAATCATTTGCTTCATTCTGGAGTTATCTAGTTTGCTTATTGCATAGTGACGATGGTTCGAGCTATCTTTAGATTGGAGATGGAGTTTTTGGAGTTTGGCATTGAAGACATTGTCTTTCCGCTGCTATTGTCTTGTATCTATCTTTGATATTGATTGTCATTTTTATTTAATATTTAGTTGTATCGGATATTGTATTCATTGCTGTATTAATGATATTATTCATTTTCTTCCGCTATGTTGTTGTACTTAATGTGTTATAAGCTCTGGCGAACCAGATTCGACGTTTGAATTTGCGGCATTTGAATATAGGTAATGTATTTGGTGCCGATTTTCGAAGGTCGAGTCAGGGCCGTTATACTAATTTTGTTTTATCTACTCTTCCGATTTATTGGATATCTATTGTAACGACCCGTAAATTTCATGGATTTAATTTGGTTAAACTAATAAGTTTGTAATTAAATTTAGTAGAAAAAAATATAAAATAAATTAAAACCTATTTATAGTAATTCGAAGTTAATCCAAATGATTTAAGTTGTGAAAAGATTTTTACTCGTATATAAATTGAATATGAGAAATTAAAGGAAAATATTAAATCGATTTAATGTAATAAAACATTGTTAACAGTAGTTGGAATAAATTAAGGAATTTTTTTAACGCAAGTAATAATCTATAAACTTGAATGGACATTTAAATTTGGTAAATTTCTTTAGATAATATGACTTAGTATAAATGAAATAATTGGGTCAATTGGTATTTGATGAAATGTTACATTGATTGCAATAGATTTAATTAAAAGGGAGTGGATTGAATAAATCCTATTTAGTGGAACCTGGTTTATTCATATGAAAAAGTATAGTATATGAGTTATTGCAAGAAATGGAAAGTTGAACAGAATTCTAATGAATGATAATAATGTAAAACGTTTACAATCAATGTAAGTAATTTGTAATTACAATGTTGTTGAAATTAATAAACGTTTCTTGTGATAATTAATAAATAACGAAAAGAGTAAATGTATTCATTGGAATATTAATTGAAATTGGATTAAGTAACAATGTTAATGCAAGGTAATTAATGCTAAATTAAAGTCAATAATAATGAATAGTGATTAATTCAAAATTTGTAACGTATATTATTAATTACCTGCTTATTTGTTAATGGAATTAGAATTTGTAATAAGTGATAATAAAATAAATGAATGTTACACTAATGGAAAGTGAAATAACGTTCGTTTAAAAGTTGAGAAATTATAGGGTCGTATTTATTAAGCGTTACTTTAATAATTGTGATTAATTGTGAAATCAATACGGGAAGATGTAAAGTAATAACTAGGGAAGTAATATGTTATAAATTAATTTTAACCTAAACTTAAGTGTAAGTAAAAAGTTGGAATTGAATCTAATCCGTTTAATTGGAAACTTATTTAAATAAATTGGATTCAAGCGTAATAAATAGATTATTTTAAGAAATTGAAATAAGTACTATAATTGGTAAAATAATTTACATTTAAGATTTGAGATAGGAAATTGTTTAAGGAATTATAAATGTTATAAGTGAATCAAGGTGATAAAGATTATGAATTATAGAATGTGAATTTTAATAGTGAGTTAATTTATTTAATTTATAATAGTTGGATTTATTACAAATGAATAAAAATCAAATGTGTAATTATTACGTTAATTTAAAATTTAAGTTGAAAACTGGAAATATTTATGTGATAAGTTTAAATCCAATGGTAAACCCTTATATTTGAAAATTTATGAATGGAATAAATATAGGGTAATTCAATAAAAAGGGGAATTTTGGAGATTTATCCATAATTTTGAAATTTTATGAAATTGGAAATTTTTATTGATTTAATTTTTAATAAATTAATATTTAAAAATTGTTAAATCATTTTAAATGTTTGAGAATTTTTGAGTGATAAAATTTCCAATTCTAAGACTGAAATATAAAAAATTAGATTTATTTACTAATTCTTAATTTATTTAATTAATATAAAAATAGCTATTTTGGTCACGGACTCGGATTCCAACGAAACCATTTTCATCAGATCCGTATCATTTGATCATACGAACGCGAAACGCCTTGAAATCGATTTAATTGAAATCAATTTGAAAATCAATTTGGAAATATTGTTTTCAGCATAACTTCTTCATACGATCGAATTTGGACGTGAAACTTTTTCCATCGCATTCAGAATATTTTAAAATACCTATTACGATATATGGGTTGACCCAATTTCGTTCCGGAGCCGAAACGAGCTTTTTGGGCCAATTACTGTTCAGCACGTTTGTTTATCGAAACCATCTACTCTATTTCTAACCTTCCTATATAAACCTAGTTATAAACCATAGCCTCCATCTATTCTCATTTGTTTGTGCATTCATTTTTCCTCGGCTCCTCCTCTTCCCAATGGCTGCAAACTCTAAATCTACATTCAAATTTCAAAAATCAAATCAAAAGCTAAAAATTCAAAGTCTCCAGAAAAATTCACAAAAATTATATGTCATAGTTCTCGAAGAGCGTAATCTGCTGGTACTGTTCGTTTTTCGATTCGAGTTTCCGTGTGTCCAGAATTTAATGTTTTATTTTCGGCCATTCATTTGTCGTGTTGGTCGACTTCTTCTGATCAACAAATCGAAGGCATGGATATGTGGAGAGTCTCGTGGGGAGGTCATCGGCGGAGGTGATTAGGCAATTCGATGGTTGGGTCGCTCGGGAAAATTGATTAGGGTTTGAAAGTTAACGGCGGCGGCGGCGACCGGTGGCATGCGCATGGGGTCGGGGGAGGCGGCTCGGCAGGGGCTATCCACCGATGGTGGTCGCCGGTGGGATGGAGGCCGGTAGGTGTCGAAAAACATGGTCAAAGTCGTGGTCAACGCTGGGAATTTGTGTGCGTTGTTTTAGGTTCGGCCGAACATGTACTGTACGCGTGAGAGAGGGAACATGGTAATGCGGTGACGTGGTAATAGTTGATTTATATTTTAATTTTAATTTTAGATTTCAAATCGTTTAAATCGAATAACTTTTGCATTCATGATTCGATTGACTCGCAATTTTTTTGTTAGGATCGTAATAAAATTCCAGATCTGTTGACGCTGGTTTTGGCGAATTTGGAGACTGTTAAATTTTTGGGTTTAAATTAAATTTAAATTCAATTTAAATTCAAACGGTGAGTGTTTTAACCCACTCACAACTTCTAAAATTTCTTATTTTTGTTAATTTGACTTAAGATATGAGTAGAAATTTATTTATGATTGTTTGGCATGTTTTGCTCATCATCTCAGTTAAATCGCATTTATTAAATTTAACTGTAAATTAATTTTTATTATTGCATATAAATTGACAGTTAGAATTTATTTATTTGCATACAAACTGCTAGTTAAACAGTTATTAAATTTATTACTGAATAAAAACTGTTAGTTAATACCTGTTATTTATTTCCTGTTATATTTATATGCTCTATATTGATGTTTGCTTAAATTGGATGATGACTATAATTAATGGTTGATGATTGATGTTTGGTGAATAGATGATGTGTACTATAATTTTAAAATCTGCAAGTTATCATGCATTTCATTTTATTTGGGATTGCGGTTTGAAATGATATACAACCGCATTTTTATTTTTAAATTGCCGGTTGAAATGATAAATATCCGTATCGCTTGACCATAGGATAGAGAATTATATACAGGCACCGCGGTATATATATAAAATTTTTGAAATGATTTTATGTTTTGGATATGATACGGTTTAATAAATATAAAATTTTGATATTTTATAAATATTATTTTATATACATATATAGTTAAATTTTGAATTTAAGCTATGTATAAATCTGTTAAATAAAAATGAATAAGTTGAAAATGGAATTTGATAATCTATATTATATGTTTTAAGTACAGGTTAAGATCTTGTATATATATATATAGAGTTTTTAATGATTCAAATCAATTAAGATTGAATAATAAATTGGAAATTAATTGAAATTGAGCTTATTTAAAAATTTAACTCCATAAGTTGATGTTAACTTATTTAAAATTGGAAGTTTAAAGGAATGATATTTATAACTGGATTTAATGAATAATTCTAGTATAAATAAATGGAAGGAAATATTTAGTGTTAATAAATTGAGTTTTATTTTAAATGGTTAGGGATTTATCGTGTAAACCTTTCAAAACTAAATAATAGGAAAATGAATTGTTGAATAGAAAGTCCCAACCTTAGTTTTGAAATTTATTAAATACTCAAAGTTTGAAAATATTGAAATCGAAGTGTTTTATTCAAACTGAAAGTGAACCTAAAAGTTATGGGTTAGACTGAATTTAAAATGAATAAAAATTGTGAAGGCATGGAAATTATTTACTTTTAAAGAAAATTTAAATTCAACTGTTTTATTTTATATACTGTTGAATACCCAAACCATTTATGTTTTGAAAGTTATGGTTTTAAAACTATGGATTTCGAAGTATTATGTTGAAAGTTAATTTCAAATATTTGGTTTCGAGGTATTATAAATCTTAAAAGTGGCATGATTTTAGAAAAGAAATATATTTGAAATAAAATGATATCATATTTATTTGGGTTTTAAAAGGAAATGATATCGTATTTATGGGTTTTGAAATGGATAATTATATTCTGGTTTTGAAAGTATAATTATTTTTAAATGACCGCGGTGTTATAATAACGTTTGGTTGTTGAAGAGACCGGGATCGGAAGTTGTCATACTCTCTGCCAACTCCGAAAACCACTTTAACAACCGTGTACGCGGTGGAGAGTCCAGAATGAAGTAGGAGGTGGCGGCGTTTCCTTTGAGGTAAATACGTGGACCCGACTCTCGTGAGTTGGCATAAGGTGGCTAAAACAGGAGCGATTCTCGGGCCAATGAGGTCATTCCTCTGATCGACGCATTCCTTCGATATTATACTCTGACTTTTGGATTGATTCGGTGGCCACTTTTGATTTTTGACTTGGGGGTGTTGTTCGAGGTGGGCGGTAGCTGCGCGTTGCGCATTTCCACCAGCTCGGATAGCAATTGGTATATCTACCCTGGCATTGCCTAGTTGTGCCATATCACCTACCCTATCGCGCCTTGTACGAGTTTGGATTTCTCCTGTAGCCCGTGTGGTATCCTCTGCTGGCTTCCCGATCAGGAGGGACTATGATATTGGATGGACTACTTGGACTATTACGTGTTAAGGGCTATATGGGTAACCCCTTAATGCTAAGAAAAAAGTAAGTTTATTTTACAATTAGACACTATTATAATACCGTAATATACTACATAGTAAATAGTTTAACGGATCTTTAGGAAATGTAAATCCCGAGCATCTCTTAAGTTACTACACTCATATTTATATTTGTTGATTTAACTTACATAAGATCTCTTAGTTCTGACTCGAGTGTTTTGTCTTTTCAATTCGCTCGGGTCAGTCCGAGCGTTTCAGGATTTGAAGTTTTAGCTCTGGAGGACGAAGACGAAGATTTGTATTACTATTATCTATTATTATTCCACTACACCATTTAATTCCGCTGCATTGATATTTATTGGTATGCGAACTCTGATATTTATTGTATAAAGTAGAAGCAAATGTTTGTAAACAGTTTTATGAACTATATATTGATTATTATATTTTATCCTTCCGCTGTGAGATTCTGTTTTATTTTATTTCTTCTCTGTTTTTCTTATTTACCCCATAACAATCCGTCCTTCCGTATGGTTTGAATTGGCACGTGTGTCGATTTAAACTGTGCGAAAAGGCGGGATGTTGCATCTATGCATCTTTTTCCGGATTGATGATTAATAAAATTGATAAAATTAAAAGGTATTTCTAATGGAGTGGTGATAATCTTAGCAGTAGTATAAAATGTTTAGTTAATTAGAAAATAGTTTGTAAATCAAAAAAGAAGGGAGGATTATGTGTTATTAATTTACGTAACATGAATTTGTCTCTATTAGGAGGTGGTTATGAAAATTTGATATACAAATGATAATTCTATTTGGAAAGAAATTATAGCTAAACATTATTATAATGATAGTAATAGTTTATACCAATTTACACTTTCAGATAACAATAAATTGTCTAACTTTTGGAAATCAATTTTAAAATGTCATAAGATTTTTAGCCTTGGTACTTACGATTATTCATTCTAGAAATAATACTACTTTTTGGCATGATCGTTGGTTATCTGTCATTCTTTTAGGGTTGAATTTAAAGAGCTTTTTGAAATTTGTAACTTTAAAAATTCTTTAATTAAAGATGTTTTTGCTCCGGACAATGATCCCCCTTGGAACTTTAGTTTTAATAGACTCTTAGAAGGTGCTACTCTTAGGCAATTTTTATTATGTGCTAGATTGAATTTATGTAATATTGATAACAAAAATGATATTATTAACCGAGAATGAGATAAAAGTAAGTAATCCACTTCAAATTATTTATATAAATTTCTTAATTTCTCGAGCATTGCTAATAACACTTTTAATCCTATTTGGAAAACTAATGCTCCACCAAAGGCTAAGATTCATATATGGTCATTCATGCACGGGAAGAGCACTATTGAACTTTTTAAAAGAAAGAATTTGCAAATTGATAAAAAATGTACTTTTTGTAAGTTGCATTTTGAAGATACTAATCATTTATATTATGATTGTATGGATACTTGCTAGATTCTTAATAATACTCCTAAAATCTTTAACTTTATTCTTACAACTAAAGTTACTAATTGTGATTTTTGCTGGAGTAACTTAAGATTTAAGTTTAAAAAAGGCTATAGATTTTTATTAGATACTTTATTCATTATAATATGTTGGTATATTTGGTTTGAGAGAAACCAGATAATATTTAATGATAACAATGGTTATATTAATAGACTGATATTTACGATAGCATCATTTTGTTTGAACTGAAACTCAATTCCAAAATACAGATTGGCTAAAAATAATCATTTTAATGAATATATTAGTAAGGTTAGAAAAAGAATTGTGTTATTTAAACAAAAAAAAAAACAATATTTTTATCATTAATAGTTACAACATTAACATTAATTCGAGTTCGAATGATGATGTTGCTGATTATCAAAATGTTCTTTTGATCAAAGGAACATAATGCTAATACATACATACATACATATATATATGCGTGTGTGTGTGTGTGTGTGTGAGTTAGTTAAATTGTTGGTTAATGAGTTTTGTTCCTGTTTTGTCTATCTCTTATTTTAGTTTCTTTGTTATCTTATGATTTTATCTTTAGTTTTAGTACCTTCATTTCATTAATACATATATATGTATATAAATTTTATTTATATACTTATATGTGTATTATTCTTATTTTTTGTATAGTTCCATTTACAGATACAGTTTTAGGCCAAAAATAGTGCTAGCATTCTATTTGCAAGGTTGATGGGTTGTTGTCATCAAAATTTCGTTGAGGCGTTCATTCTGGATCATCCGCTTTTGCAGTGAGACATTCATTATGGATCATTAGCTTTTGCAGTGAGGCGTTCATTCTGGATAATTAGCTTTTGCAGTGAGGCGTTCATTCTGGATAATCCATGTTCGCAATGTGGCGTTCATTCTGGATCATTCGTGTTTGTAATGGGCATTCTTTCTGGATCATCAGCGTTTGCAGCGAGACGTTCATTTTATATTGGAGCTGCTTGGTGATCCCTCTCGTGCACTTGGTTGCACCTTTAATTTTTTTGGTTATTTTTAACATTTCATATTGGACGGTGGTCTTACCGGAGTTCGATATTGAGGTGTAATGGATGGTGACCTTGTTGGAGCTCATTTAAGAAGTTACAAGAGTTTATTTTCTTTGGTTTTTATGTATTATGTTTTGTCACCTGCCAAGTATGTTGACAGGTCCTTTATTATTGGTGATATACACACACACATACACATATACGTACACACACATGTGTGCTCTCCTCTACATTTAGAGGATCACACATTTCTCCCAAAAAAAGCCAGCAACTTATAAATACAAACAATATTTAAAATAATTTTGAAGAAATATTCATATCAAAATTCAAAATCCATATAAACTTTATCGAGCATGATAGACCTGCCTAACACCGAGTAATTTTTCAGATCAACGAGTGCAAAAAATTTCTATAAGGATGGCAAAAGAGTGAGCCTTGTGCAGTACATAGTGAGACCACCTTACATCTGTTTCCTATGGATGCATGCCCGCCAAATCCTTTCCAGAAAAATAAGGAGAAAAGTCAATATAATTTGCTTAAATAATTATTGCTGATAATCACTATTGTTGATAGTTTCATACCTTTAACCTTGAAAACTCAACTTTCAAACGTTTTACATGATCATCCTCATACCTCTAAAATTTTCACTATCACTTCTGTAAAGCACACTATTTCCCTTCTGAAATGAGACTTCTTTTTCAGCTTGTTGCCTCCATTGTGAAATTGTAGTTGTCTGTTCTTTTTCTTCAACGCCAAATCCTCCCAATCCTGATTATTGTAATAAACAAATGTTGTTTACATGCAAATGATCTGTGACGAACTGGATTTTCAACCCTCGAAAATTGACATCAATACGTACACTGTATAGCATGCCGAGAAATCGAGTGCTGAAAATACCAGTTAAGTAGGGGTGAAGAAGAAAGAGATAGAAGAAAATAGAAACAAAAAAATACAACAACACAGAATCTCACAATCGCAGCGGAACAATATATAATATATAATAACTGATCTTTATACAAAGAAACCTTGTTAGTTAATATACATACAATATTCAAAGTACAACAATCAACAAATAAACTGGACAACAATAGTAACATGTCCTCACGACATATACACACAACAGAATATAATCAAGTACGTAGAATACATCTCCGTCATTCAACTCGTCTCCTAAGCTCCATAGCATCCTAACCTGAATCCGTAATACTCGGTATGACCCAAGCGTTACACCCAAATTAGTCTGGAAAACCGACATGAAAAAAACACACTCAATTTGAATTATTAAAGTTATTGAAATCCTTTAAAAACAAAGGCATCTCGTAAGACCACGTCGCACAAAAACACGGCGGGTTTTTCCCTTACAATAACGACACTATAGAAAGTAATTAAAAAATAGCTTATATGCTTGTATCTCACGTTTCAGCATAGTTAGGCACAATCAAAACCGTATGGTGCTTATTAGAGAATGGATTCCATACAAATGACTATGTTACTAGGATATCGTCCGTCACAGTACACCTCTAGAACAATGAACAAAGGACCTCGCCGGGATCCGCTGCCAGACAAGACCGGTCTACCCCTAACCTAGATAGTACCGAATAGTGATCACTCTGGGTGTTCCCACCCTTAATTGAGCGCTCACTTTTCAATGCACAACCATATCCATACTTTATAATATAATTTCGAGGGCATTTCGAAAGGTGATAACATGCCCTAATTGGATGCGACCACATAGCCTTGCGGCATCTCCCCTGTTTTAATCATTCTTGGTTGATGAGGCTTGAGGCTAACATTCATCTTTCAAGAACAATTTCACTTAGAATGCTCATCCTCCTCCAATGACGATGTTCCGATAGCATTCGTCCATAAAAGTTGTACTGGGTATGGACAAACCGAGTTGCCGTCTTCACCATCTTTATGATATCACTACTCGTAGCATTCAAACCGGATTGAAGTGGTTTTCAGATAATTAAACTCAATCCCTGTCTCTCCGAAATGACTATCAAATTTGGCCAAATTTGATAGTCGGTTATCTAACTATCAAATAACATCCATAAGAAGTCACTAGGCCCTATATAAATTTTCCAAAATATTTATTTTCAAAATATCTTATAAGATTTATGTATTCAAATCTCTTCCAGTATTTCAACATTTGAAAACAAATTCAACACTTATCCATAATAGGATATTTCAATCCGTATCTCACTTTCACACTTAGTGAAATATTTCAAACTTCGATTTATAATCCCTTAATTAGAAAATATCTCGATATAAATCCTTCATCGCTAATATTTTCGAAAACCTGTCATTCCCGCACTTAGGAAAATATTTTAAGTCCATTCTCCCAAAATCATTTCAAATATCAATACTTAGGAATTTTCTTATCTTATCTCGTACATTTTCCAGAATTTATATTAAATTCTTTTACATCTTTCAAAATCGATTATACTCACTTATATCTCATCTATTCATTTACAACTTCTAAAAATCATATACGTTTCCACATCTCGAGAGAGTTTATAAATAATTTAAAATCATTTCGAAAACTCTATATATGTACAATAAGTATTTTTAAAGAATTGATAATTTATTTTTAAAACACGTTTAAGTAATTATGTAAAATTTTAAAATACTTTAATAAACATTTTTAGTTTATTCCCTATTTCATTTTCAAATAACTAATTGATTTACAAAGCTTATTATAAATATGTTAATTCATTTCAATAAATAGTAAATATTTGAATAATCTTCTTTTCGAAATATTTCACTACCAATAGCCTAAATGTTCATAATTGGATAAATAAATTTTCACTTTCAAAAAAGACAACTTAACTTCTTAAAATTAAAAATATATTTTTAAAATCTCAATAAACAATTAAATATATAAATTCCTCTCAATTCCGAACACATCGCTTTCATTTCGATCTCCTTAACCATTTCCACTTTTCAAAAATAGCATCCACTATTTTTCCTCAACCCTATTTCCATATCCTAATATAAATTCACCCAATGAATTTTATATTACCAATTTATCATCTAATATCAATTTCCTTTATTTATCACATCGTTTACAAATTTATAACTCCATTGAGTTTCACTTTTTATAAAACTAATCTCATTTATAAAATTCTATTTATAAAATTCCATTTATAAAATTCCATTTTATAAATCCATTCCCGTATAATTCAATTTATTCCGCCAATTTATTTTTAATACCGATTTCGACTTCCTTTTACATTTTTCAGGATAGCATTTAAAAATCTCTTGTATAAATATTTTTAAAAAACTCTATTAAACAATTTCCGAATAGTTAAGTACAACCAAAACTCGAATTTATCGTTTATTCAACAGTCTCTTTTTAAATAGTCAAATTTTTGATATAATTAATTTTACATTCAAAATCTCCTTGTAATTTATTAAAAATTCAAATATAATATTTATGGTATTTAAAATACCAAAATTAAGGTCAGTGCTACTATAGCATCCAAAATTCAATAACAACCAAAATCAATAACAGAATACACACGTCATATATCAATATATATGAGCAATTAATATATTTTTGAGGAATCCAGTTGGATCCCTCCAATCTGTTTTTCCTACGTCCATGGATGTTAGACAACATAAAACTACCAATTCCTCTTTGTGGAGGGACATCACGACGTATAGGATTATCCGCTATTATACGGGGCGCATAGGGTCTCATCCGCTCCAAAGGCGGAAAATATATCAAACTACTGATATATACACTATATATATATCACATCCAACAGATAATAATTTATAAATTCATCCAATCATTCAATAATTAATTTTCAACAATTTAAATTAAAATAGTAATCCAAGACGAGTGAGATTTACTTACCTTGATTTTCGAATTCGTTAATTGTTCCAATTCCAAATTATCCCACTGCGTAGTGTTTCTTTACGATCCAACGTGACTTGTTACATTAATTTTAGACCTCACATGAATAATATACGAATTTTATAAGATTAAATTAATCAAATGAAATTAATTTACTAATAAATAAATCGAGTCAACTAATTATAATCGTTAATTACCATCGCAAACGACATCTAGCTTCCACCTCTGGTTACTCCATCATTGTCGCTGTCACTACATGCCACCAACGACATCCAAAGCTTCCGCTTCTCCTCCTTTTCTTTTCGTTTTTTTTAAAACATCGCCGATTGCCAGAGCCTCGACCACTGCTCCTCCACTTTTCCACGAGCTAGACGATTTCCCACACTCACATTCCCAAATCGACATCACAACTCGAGCCCGCTATAGACATTAACTCCTATCTCTAATCCCCCTCTCCACTCTCGCGCATTCACCTCTCCAAAAAACACCCAGGACTTCATTGATTGAATCCTCTTTCTCGACCTCATCGAGCTCACTTGCACATTCGCCGTCACCGAAACCCTACTACCATCGCCTGATCACTCGTCCTCCGTCCAGCCGCCATCAGCTCGAGCTGAAATCCTCGATCGCGACCCCCTCTGCCGCTTCGCCCACCACCACTTCCAGCGTCGCCATGCTAGTAAGTGACTCCAACGGCCACCCTACCTAGTGAATCGAAATTCGAACCTCCCTCCTCCTACGCGCACGCGTACACGAGCGATCTCCGAGGTCGCCTCCATCATCTCCTCTTTCCTTACTTTTTTAGTCCAACTGATCGAATTGATTTCAACCGAAAAAGCGATGCGTTTGTTAATAGAAGAAGGAAAATATACACGATTTTGTTTTGATTGTATACATTTTTTTTCTCTGGTGTTCGTTCGAATGATTTGAAGAATAGCAAGGGAAAGAGACATGATTTTAAACAAGACAATGGGAGTATGTCGGTGTGCACATGCTAGGGTGGCTTGAAATGAAAGAGATTGACCCTTGATTTGAAATTTAAAAAATTTAATTTCAAAATATTCTGCTTATCATATCTTGAATTCCAAACCCCTATTGAGGCATGCCACCCCACGTTCCTAGCGTTACAACGCTATTTCGAACCTAATGGAACAAGTCTCGTGTCCCACTTCGATCATATGGAGAAGATGTCATTTTAAAATAAACTATTTAAATTAATTTTAAATTAAATTATTTTAGGCGTTTTCAGATCGTACGTCCAAATGGTAAAGCCAAATGCTACGAAATTTGAAATCCGATAATAATACATAATTACGGATCCAATGGAATTGGTTTCGTCGAAGTTCGAGGCTGTGGCGTGGATCGCTATTTTAACACGCCGATTAAATCAATGATTTCAAAAATTCCGAAATCGCTTGAAATTTCAGTTTTAAAATCTTTGTAACTAAATTATAATTCAAAATTCAAAATTTAAACCATGTAAATATTCAAAATCAAACGATAAAATATCCAGATCGTTACCCCGAAATTGCTAAGGTAGGAAAAATGCACCAAACCCAATACTTATTCAAAACCCACTTAGTTAAAACTCGGCATTCACTTTTTCAAATCTTTTAGTTTATACCAAAACCATGAACTTCAATTTCTAATTCAAAATCCTTTTATTTCAGTTGCAATTCCAAAAATCAACATTTTTAGTTAACAAAAATTTTCAAAATTTTTAGAAAAAAGTCTAACACTCTACAATTTCGAAATTTTTTCCCAAAGTCTCCTCATACGGAGAGGCTTTTGCAATATGACAAGAGAGATAAAAATATATACATCGATCTATACGGTCGAAAAACATAATATATATCAATATCTATATATTTGCGGTAATTAATCCGAAAACGTAGCTTATTTTAGCGTTTTTAAGCAAGCGGCTTATTTTATATGCAATTTTGCAATACAAAACTAGCCCAATAGCCTCCGTGTACCGGTTCCTACTCAATTTAAACCCGTAAGTTCCAAGATATGAAATTCACTAACATTCCATTCATTTAACTAATTAAACACATGAATTTCATAAACCACATGCCAAATATATATATTTATAAGCAATTAATGGTTCCGATAAAAATTTAATTACTTTAAATCGATCCACACACTTTTTCATTCAACTCGAATGATTTACAACCAAATTTACTTGCATTCACTTCATATTTAAGCCAAAAAATTCATATCCATCTAAAAATTAATTTATTCACTCTCTATTAATTCATAGAATTTTATTTACTTTCGTATGTGTCAAATGATAATATTTCCATGCAAATTTGACGATATTCATTTAATAAAATGACTATTTCAATTTATAGCTATTTTAAATGGATTCCAAATCAATTTATATTCAATTCTATTCCATCTCAAATTTATTCACAATCGGTTGCCTTCCATTCATATCCCAAGTCACTAATTAATTTAAGTAGTTCATTCATTTAATCTACTTCAAAACTTAATTCATACTCGATTTCATTTAATTAATATCCTAAGTCATAGTTAATTTATTTATACTTACATTGAGTTTATTTAAAACTTAATTTCCATATTCATTCATCATCCCATTAGAATTCAAATCCGATTCGATTTAACCATTTCATCTCATCTCTTGAGATTTAGTATACGCATTTCACTTCTGATTTATTTCCATTTATGACATAAGTCTAGGTTTCAATTTTTGTTAGCCAATATTTCAGACACATTTTCTTTCATTTACGCTTAAGTCGGATTCTTTTTAATTTTTGGGTTCGTATCCACTTTTCTAATTCACTATCAATCAAACCCTGTCCCATTTAACTCAAGTCTACTAATTAATTTATCTAATTAGCTCCCTTCCATTTTGTAATTCAATATCTAATTTTTATTTCAAAATCACTTCATTTAATTTGACTTGAGTTCGACTTTATCTTTATAATTCAAGTTTGGATTTTCCTTTCCATTAATCCAAATATTTAACTATTTCGTCTTGATTTACCATTTTATTTCACAAAAAAATTTCCAACTTATTTTTCTCATTTTCATCAATTCTTTACTCGAGTATATTCACATTTTATTTTTAACTCAAAGATTTATATCACTTCATAGCTTTAATATATTTATTTCATTAATTCCAATTTTGTAAGCTATTCAATTTATTTATTCACAGTTCCGTAAGTTTTACACTTAAATTTAATTCCATTTAAATCACAATCAATTAAATTTCTAAAATTTAATTTATTCAACTTAACTTAGGCTGAATTCCATTTTAGCTTTCTCAATTTACATTTTAATTCCAAAATTCAATTTTCACACTTCTTTCCTTATTAATATAATCCTACCCTTATAAGTTTAAAAACTTATTTTAAGATACTTTCTAAAACACTTAGCTCGGCACATAAAATTCAAATACCCGATATTTATTTCAAGTCGAATTGAAATAATATATATATAGCTCTTTCAGTTTAACAAAACATTTCATTGGAATTTTTAAAATTCACTTGGTTCTATTCCAAAACAATTTCCCTTTGGAATTTTCAAAACAACATTGTTTACCGAAACAAAAATCTCCATATCGAATCACTATGGTAGCAAATTTATCACTTAGAAACTTGAAAATGAAATCGATGATGTCGCAATCATCATCGGAATTATTTTCCATCGATTATAAGGAGTTTAGTGCTTGTATTCTCCCAAAATTCTTTTTAAAACATTTTTTATTCAAAAATATATCTAAATAATATTACTATTATTCATTTCAAAATACTTTGGAAAATATTTCCAAAAATTGTCGGGATTTAAATTTCTGGATTCTAGTTTGAATCCATTTTAATTTTAGTTTGTATACTTCATTCTTATACAATTGATTTTATTTATAAACCATTTCCAATTTTATAACCTAGTTTTGATTACATAATAACAACCAAATACATCAACATATTATAATAAATTCTTTTTATATCAAAATATGATTTGAGAAAATTATTTCATTTACCTATTCTTAAAACAATATCGTGTCGGTTTGCCTGGTTAAAGAGTTTAGAAATCTCCATCAATACAATGGGCCAGACTTCACCGACCAGAAATTATAAACACTCAACCGATAAGTCAACACAATACAAAACAATTCATATTCACAAACAAATATGCGACCATATCTATCAATACACTTAGACTCATCCTTGGGTGCTTATGATCTTATCTCGAATAGTAATCCCCACCAAAGCCAAGGTTCTCTCTTAACCTTAAACTCTAATACCAAGTGTGACGAACCGGCCACTTCGGACCAGCCCCGGTAGGCTTTTCAACATGGGGTACTCCTGCTTTTCAACATGAAGGTGACTACAATTGGTAATTTGCTTTTACGGTCAGCCTCGCGACATCCGCATCCAACCCATCAAGGCCTTACACTACCTCTCAGGGACATGTAGAGGGTAAGAGTCTAAGCTTCATCACTGTTCACAAAGCGAGAACCCCCATCATGCATACGTGAACCTATCAACAAGCAAATCCGATCACGGTCTCTTCGAAACGATTAGCGAATTTGGCCAAATTTGATAATCGGTTATTTAACTGTTAAATAACATCCATAAGCAGTCACTAGGCCCTATATAAATTTTCCAAAATATTTATTTACAAAATATCTTATAAAATTTATATATTCAAATCCCTTCTAGTATTTCAACATTTGAAAAAAAATTCAACACTTATCCATAACAAGATATTTCAATCTGTATCTCACTTTCACGCTTAGTGAAATATTTCCAACTTCGATTAATGATCCCTTAGAAAATATCTCGATATAAACCTTTCGTTATTAATATTTCCAAAAACCTTCCATTCCCACATATAGGAAAATATTTCACTCTCCCAAAATCATTTCAAATATCAATACTTAGGAATTTTCTTATCTTATCTCCTACATTTTCCATGATTTATATTAAATTCTTTTATACATTCCGAAACCGATTATACTCATAATCTCGTCTATTCATTTACAACTTCCAAAAATCATATCCGTTTCCACATCTCAAGAGAGTTTATAAATAATTTAAAATCATTTCCAAAACTCTATATACATATAATAAGTATTTTTAAAGAATTGATAATTTATTTTTAAAACACTTCAAGTAATTATTTAAAATTTTAAAATGCTTTAAAAAACATTGATAATTTATTCCCTATTTGATTTTCAAATAACTAATTGATTTACGAAGCTTATTATAAATATGTGAATTCATTTCAATAAATAGTAAATATTTGAATAATCTACTTTCCGAAATATTTCACAATTAACAGCTTAAATATACATAATTGGATAAATAAATTTTATCTTTTAAAAAAACAGCTTAACTTATTAAAATTAAAAATATATTTTTAAAATCTCAATAACTAATTAAACTTATAAATTCCTCTCGATTCCCAACACATCGCTTTCATTCCGATCTCCTTAACCATTTCCACTTTTCAAGTATCCACTATTTTTCATCAGCCCTATTTCCGTATCCTAATATAAATTCTCCCAATGAATTTTATATTCTCAATTTATTATCTGATGTCGATTTCCTTTATTTATAACATCGTTTATAAATTTATAACTCCTTCGAGCTTCACTTTTTATAAAACTAATCTCATTTATAAAATTCCATTTTATAAATCCATTCCCAAATAATTCCATTTATTCTGCCAATCAATTTTTAATATCGATTTCAGCTTCCTTTTACATTTTCCAGGATAACATTTAATAATCTCTCGTATAGATATTTTTAAAATCTCTATTAAATAATTTTCGAACAGTTAAGTGTGACCAAAACTCCAATTTACCGTTTACAACCAATCTCTTTTTAAATAGTCAAATTTTCAATATAATTATTTTTATATTCAAAATCTCCTTGTAATTTCTTAGAAATTCAAATATAATAGTTACGGGATTTAAAATACCAAAATTAAGATCAGTGCTATTATACCATCCAAAATTCAATCACAACCAAAATCCAATGCAGATTTATTCTCACACATCATATATCAATACATAAATAGTCAATATATTTTTGAGAAATCCGATTGGATCCCTCCAACCTATTTTTTCTGCATCCACAGACGTTAAACAACATAAAAATACCAATTCTGCTTCGAGGCAGGATATCGCGGTATATAGGGCCGTTCGCTATCATGCGGGGCACATAGGGTCTCGTCCGCTCCAGCGGCGAGAAATATATTCAACTACTAATATATATACTGCTATATATACATATCACATCCAGCAGATAATAATTAATAAATTCATCCAATCATTCAATAATTAATTTTCAACAATTTGAATTAAAATAGTAATCCAAGACGAGTGAGATTTACTCATCTTGATTTTCGAATTCGTTAATCGTTCCAATTCCAATTTATCCCACTATGTAATGTTTGTCTCTACGGTCCAACGTGACTTGTTACATTAATTTTGGACCTCGCTTGAATAATTTACGAATTTTATAAGAATCAATTAGTCAAATAAAATTAATTTACTAATAAATAAATCGATTCAACTAATTATAAAGGTTAATTACCATCGCAAACGACATACAGCCTCCACTTCCGGTCACTACATCACTGTCGCTATCACTCCATGCCACCAACGACCATCCCGGATTGCCGCTTCTCCTCCTTCTTTTAGACATCGTCGATTGCCAGAGCCTCGACCATTGCTCCTCCACTCTACCACGAGCCATACGACTTCCCACACTCATATTCCCAATTCGACATCCCAACTCGAACCCGCTACAGACATGAGCCCTTATCTCCGATCCCTCTCTCTACTCTCGCGCATTCACCTCTCCATAAAACACCTAGGACTTCACCATTGAACCCTCCATCGCGACCTCATCGAGCTTGCATGCACGCTCGCCATCACCGAAACCCTACTGCCATCGTCGATCACTCATACTCCGTCTAACCGCCATCAGCTCACGTCGAAATCCTCGATCGCGACCCCATCTGCCGCTTCGTCCACCGCCACTCCCAGTGTCCCCGTGCTCGCAAGTGACTGCAGCAGCCAACCCTACCCTGTGAATCGAAAGTCGAGCCTCCCTCCTCCTACGCACGAGCGTACGCGAGCGGTCTCCCAGGTCGCCTCCATCATCTCCTCTTTCCTTTCTTTTTTTTCGTTCCAATTGATCGAATTGATTCCAACCGAAAAAGAGATGTGTTTGTTAACACAAAAAGAAGGAAAGTATGCGCAATTTTGTTTTGATTCTATTTTATTTTTTCTCTAGTGTTTGTTCACATGATTTGAAGAAGAGCAAGGGAAAGAGATGTGATTTTAAATGAGACAAGGGGAGTAGGTTGGCGTGCACAGGTTGGGGTGGCTTTGTAATGAAAGAGATCGACCCTTGATTTGAAATTTAAAATTTTTATTTTCAAAATATCTTGAAATTCTGAACCCCTATTGAGGCATGCCGTCTGGCGTTACTAACGTTATGCCGTTATTCCGAACCCAATGGAACAAGTATCGAGTCCCAATTCGATCGTATGAGAATATAGCTTTTTTAAATCGACTATTTAAATTAATTTTCAATTAAATTATCCTAGGCTTTTAGATCGTACGACTAAGCGATAAACCCAAATGCTACGAAATTTGAAATCCGATAATAATATATTATTACGGATCCAATGAAATTGATTTCTTTGAATTCCGAGATTGTGGCCCGGATCGCTATTTTAACGCGTCGATTAAATCGATGATTTCAAAAATTACGAAATTACTTGAAATTTCAGTTTTAAAATCTTACTACCTAATTATAATTCAAAATCCAATATTTAAACCATTTAAATATTCAAAATCAAATGATGAAATATCCGAGTCGTTACATGATCAAATTTCAATTAATGAAATGAATGTATGTGTATTGCAAATGAAAAGGCTTCGATGAGTTTCTACTTTTCATCTTTATGGGCATAATCAATTTGTACTTGTGATGTGTGTAAAATAGTTATGTCTTTGAATAGGTGCTGTGTTTTCGTAATGTATGTGTGGCTTTTATAATTTCAAGCAATGTTATATTCCATTAGATTCTAGTTTATACTGTAAATTTTATTTCATTTTGAAAATTACTGAAATTGAATGGTTTACTAAATATTTACTATTGGAAGCACGTAACAATTAATAAATTGATGATCATAAATCCAGCTAGCTGAAATAATGTTTTTCAAAAATTATAAAGTTATGAGAAGTAGGTAGTATAGTAAGCTTTTATAATAGTTATCTTATGTTCAAGGTCAAAAAAAAATCCAATCAAATAGTTCATGGGATATAACAACAAACAAGGACAAACACATTAGCAAAAAACATGACTTATCTGTATTTTGCAATAATTCAACAATTCGAGTTATTAAAAAAAAAATTAGTTTGAAGCTAACCCAACTACATACTCAAAATAAATCACGAAATTGAAATCAAAGTTGATGAATGATTGCATATACACTCCGTATGATTAAAGTTGAAAGGTTCGCTAACATATAGTAGCGGCTAAAAAATAAGAACAAGAAGTGAGGCTTTTTATTAAAAAAAAAACAATTCATCTAAATCATAAATTGAGAAAAAGATGATAGATCTAAGTTAAATACCCAATTCTACTCAAGTTTAGATTCACTCTAGTTTAACCACTATAAAAATCCATCAACAGAAAATAGAAGGCATCCCTCTAGATGTATCCATGTTCCATAAAATTTAATGCTCCAAACCATATCCATAAACTTTCCAAAAATTGTTCTCCTGTATGTGCATAGGAGTAGAATTTATGGAGAAATATAGTATAGAATAATTTTAATTGAAAATTAAAATAGTCTCCAAAGTTAGCATACCCAACCATAAATTGGTTAAATCCTATTGATAATGCACTACACAGCTTACCCCATAAACCAATCCACCATTTCCAGATCAAGGCAAATCAGTAACCACGGATTTTGTTTAAGCTAACGTCGTTTGAAACTAACGTCGAAACAGCAGAGGTGATTTTGGGTCATCTTCGAGATTTTATTTCCAGATCTACACAGTGGTGAAGACGTCGAAGTTGAAGTCGTCTTCGATCTTCCATCTAAGGTCATCTCCACTCGGTTTCAGTGTCGTAATAGGGCTGGGACCGCCTCGCCAGCCTCCCTTCCCTTTTACTTTTTTTGTTGGGGAAGGGTCATTTTGGCGTCGATTTAACGGGCGCTCAACCTGAATTAAAAACTGAATATTAAGCTTAATATTCAAGACCGAACAAACGACTGGGGGACATTTCGTAATATTCAAGGCTGAATTCGAATCAATGGAGATGCTCTATAAGAAGTGATGTTTAAAGCACGAAATTTGGCTTTGAGAGCCAAAAATTTGAAATGTTGGAGCCAAAATTCGGGGGTATGAACCAAAATAAAAACATGCACATATTATCAAAGAAAACTATATTATTTTATATTTTTCGCAATTTAAGCTATTTCAAAAAAATAAAACTTTTATATGTTAATGAAAAGAGTCGCACTTTTGTAAATATTTTACAAAATTTGAATTTTTTTTAATTATTGTATGTTTTTGAATTTTATGACAATTTCAAATTTTCAAATTTTATGAATATGTTAAATTTTATTTCAGGAAGCTTCAAAATTTCAAATATATTGAAATATTAAATATTATTATTAATTATAATTATCAAATATTAAATACCAAAAATCAGTTAGTAATTATTAATATTAAAACCTAAAGATTAAATATTTCTTTTTTGTTAATTATTATTAGTTAATTATTATTTCTTAATTAAAATTGAATATTAATTATTAAATGTTAATTATCATGTATATATTATATATTATTCAACTGTAAAATGCTTATTTATAGACGATTCAATTGTAAAAAGCGTTTTTAAGAAATAATTATTATTTATTGGTGATTCAATTGTAAAATGATTATTTATATGATCTATATTCATGGATGTAATTTTTAAGGTTACAAAAGTATATTACCAGGTTTTTGTATTTTCACCCTATGGGTATTGTTGTGGTAGATCTTCAATTTGCTAAAGCATATAGAACTGCACGTGCCACTGAAACACACATGTGCCCTATGTTGAACATCATGGTGCTAAGACATGCATGAACTAAGATCAAATGCACTTATTAATCATTGAATATTAAATACTAGATGATAAAATTTGTTATTAATAAGTAAAGAATGCTTATTGATTATTAGTTATATATAGTAATTATTAATTATTAATAGTAATAATTAATTATTAATTATTTAATAATAATAATTAATTATTAAACATTACTTCTTATTTATTAGTTATTAGTTATCAACTATTACTTATTATTAATTAGATATTAAATATTACTCTTATTTTATTAGTTATTAAATATAACTTCTTATTTATTAGTTACTAGTTTCTAGTTATTAATTATTACTGATTAATATAAATTATTAGTTATTAAATATTAATTATTCAATAGTAATTGTTAATTATTAATTATTAATTATTAGTAAATTATTGTTAAAAAATAATTATTGATTATAGATAATAATTTGTAATTATAAATTATTTGTCATTAATCATTGGTTACAGATTATAAATAGTTACCTATCCAAGTTTTTATTTATAGATTATTAATTATAAACTACCATTTGTAAATTATTTAAGTATTAAATATTTGTTATTAATTATAAATCATTATAATATTTTATGCAATACTAAACATAATCAAATTTAACGTAAACAAATGAGTAAAACTACTTTTAGAAAAAGTTGAAGTTAATTAATATATAGTTTTAAAAAGCAATGATTTTACAACTTTTTAAAATTGTTGTTAAAGGGGAAATTCAGACAACGTTTACAATAAATGTTGTAAAAACGTAGTTTTTTACAATGTTTCTGAAGGAAAGTTTGTAAAAACGATGTTTTTTACAATTTTTTTTCGAAAATGTTGTAAAAGAGAGTTTTGACAATGTTACTAATACAAACACTAAAACAAACATTGTAATAAGCTGTTTTTGTTGTAATGTGTATAGTTGCCCAGTTGCATTACTATATTCCCCAAATCTCCTGTAATCGGGTTCATGATATCTCAGTTCTCTATATTTTAAGAGTTTTCAACACAATAAAACTTGTATTATGTGTTCACTACTTGTAATGTAAATTATTATGTATTCTTAATTTTGAGCAAGCACATGACCTGACTTCATGCATCCAATATATACGCGGGGCTTAGATCAGTACGTAGCCAAATTAGTTCCAAGATTTGCTGCAATAAAGAAATAAATAGATTAATATACTTTTTAGCTTATTTTTCTTCCTTTTTAACAAAAAGTATGCAGACTAAATTGGTCGGGACATTGTTGTATATAACTTCAGTATGTGTAATTTACATGTATATCATCATCATCATCATCATCACCATCATTATTATTATTATATCAACCAATGTATTTCACTGTTAATAGAAACGAGTGTTAAATTAAACAAAGTAGCAAAATGCTACTTAAGTTGCTTTCTCCTCTTACCATCAAACAAAAGAGAAGAAGACGGTAATAGTAACAATGTACTTCACTATTAATAGAACTAGGTGCAAACTAAAAAATCTAACGACTTGCTGTGTCTTTAGCAAATCGAAGTCACAAAATTATACCAAAACATGGATATACAATAAAATATATACCAGAATATATATACACACACACACACATCATCAAATCTTCCCCTGCTTCACCGTTATCGTCACCACTGTCGCATCGATGGTTTGAGATTCTCGGAGGGATTTCTTCAATTTGCTATTGTAACGACCCAGAATTTCAATCATTTAAATTTAGAATATTTAATTAATTTTAAATATTGAAAAGTTAATTTTATAAGTAAAATAACTTATATTTTAAATATAGCGATTTATTTGGTAATTTATATTGGTAGATTTAATATTTGAAATTGTTTAAATAATTGAATCTTGAATTTAACATGAGTGGAAACAATTTCGAAAGTTGGTTTAAAATCTATTTGAATAAGAAGGAAGATAGTAAACTTTTAAATTTGATAAAAGTGATTAAACTGATTTTGGAAATAACTCGATTTAATTGACGTGTAAAAATAAATGGCGTCATCTACTTCCCGTTTAACTATTATTCTCCTCCTTTCTATCCCACTTCTTCATTTTCGTTTTCTCCCAATCCTTACTTGTATCAAAATCGAGCATCCTCTGTTAATCGATCCTATGTGCAAGTGGTTAAAGACTTTAACTTCCCTCATTCGCATTCTTTAAATCAAGAACAAAAATTTAGAAACTAGGTTGATTCAAGAAGTAGTAGGATTGTTTTCTATCGTTGTGGTGCTCGTAACCACTTGGCTAAGGATTGTAGGGTTCCAGTCAGATGTTTTAAGTGCAACAAATTTGGCCACAAGAAAATCAAATGTTCGATGAAATTTGTTGATGTCTCTGATAGAAACCTTAATCCCTCGCTATCGACTCATGGGTTTCTTTTTGTCTTAAAATTCATGAAATTAAAAAGGATTTTGCTTGATCATTTATGGTTGCAGAGTAACGAGGGAATTGGATATCTGGAGGATTTGTTTGTTCACTTCGATGCTATCAATGTAGAAAATATTGGTAAGTGTTACAGAGAAAGATACGGCGACCTTGAAGATTTCTTCGGTAAATCTGATTTTTCTTTTAATGGGGATGGAGAGGCTGTTGATAATAAGAAAATTTCTTATATGAATGCTGATATAACGTGCAATGTCAATGAAGTATTCGGCTTTGTTGTCTCTGATTTGAGGGAAGTGTCAGGTGTCTTCGATCCTTTCCTCTTGGATCCTGCCTTTTTACAATGATGCATGGAATCACATTATTTGAAATCAAATGAGGCGACATTGGTTGGTAATCTTGCTGATGTTACTATGAATGCTTCTGGTCATGTTGCTTTTCTAAGAAATTTGAATAAAGATTTTACCTCTATGCATAATAAAAGATCTAGAGTAAAATCTTCTGCGTTGGAGAGTTTTAAATTATCCACTGAAAATAATTAGGATATCTAGATTTAATTGATGATGTTGGTTCAAAAGAAGATTATAACAGCTCTGAAACCCATTCTCAGGTGTACAATGTTACTACTGTTAATCCTTTAGAAACGAAAAATATTGATCTGGCAATTGAGAATGGAAAATTTAATGCTCCTATATCTTACGAGGTCAGTGTACATGTTGACAGTGCACATGAGTATTATAGTGCTACAGATGAAGAGATGCATAGAGATACAGAAAATTTATCAAGTTGCTTGGTGATCTATGGGGATAACTTAACTGACATGGATAGGGATGTTACAACAGAGGATGATCCTCTGTCTAGTTTTGATGTTTTGGTGAATGGGGCTACTGTGTCAGAGTGTTTCATTGATGATAGTTGTAGTGTTCATCTTGATGATGGGATTGTGCTTTCTGGTGTAATGGTAGGAGGTATTGACCTACTTCAATTGTTAATGCCAGAGATTCTAATGCTTGCAAAATTGATGTTCTAGAGGTACGCAGAGATTAATATGGGATGATGAAATGTGCTTTTCGGAGGAAGGATGCATTGATTATTCTAAAAGAAAATGAATTCAATGTTATGAATAAATTGGATTTGGATGTTGAAATGTGCTTTTTAGAGGGAGGATGCAGGGATATACAGTGAGTGATTGCAAAACTGCTGATGATGATACCATTTTTAACAACATTAGGTCAGGCATTTTGGTTAGGCATAATGAGGATTCGAGAATTTTTATTGATGAAATGAAGGATGCAATTGATAATATCAATGCGCATCATGGCGGTAGGTTGATTGGTGATAAAGAAGTGGATGTAGTCAGTAATCTTTTTAGTAATATTGAATTTTAAACTGGCTATGACATGGTTCGTGATAATGTGGAGGAAGACTTGTACAGATTTTCAGTAAGCTTGGATTTATGTGGTGATAATATAAATAATGGGGTTGGAAATGTTGATGAAGGACTGGCTTGTTGCGATGATAGGGTGATTGGCGAGGTAGTTTTAAATGATGAAGGCAAAGATTCTGTTTTATACGATGATTTTCATAGAACTTTTGTTTTTTCAACCGATATTGGAAATGGCTACAATTTTGATAGTTACCACGCCAACTGTATCATTGTCCTCGAAGAAAGGTACGTGTAGGAAATCAAGCTCTATTAGTGGTACTTTTCGCCGTAGTGCCGGGATTCGCAACTGTCATTCTTTGATGATGTGTGGGTTACCTGATTCGAGTGCCTCGAGTGGCACTACGAATTCAGACTTTGGTATGATTTCTTATTTAGACAGTACTTATTCTTCTTATGTTTTAGGTAGTTTTTCTTATGATGAGTTTTTGTCAGTTAGCTAGGGATACCATCTTTTTTTTTACTAACATTGAGTTAGATTCTGCTTACATTAGAAGTGGGAAAATTGAGAGGGCTATATCTGTTGGTTTATGGGGATTATAAGCTGGAATATTAGAGGTTTGAACGATTTAAATAAGTGTGGTAAAATTAAAGCTTTTTTGAAGATTATTTTATCGGCATTGCACCATTATAGGAAACCAAAATTTAGTGTCCCGACATTCGTTTTTATGGACGATTAGGTGGTTATTACTTTAAAAATTGGGCTTATTTACCTTCTGTTGATACATCTGGGTTTTTACTTATGGGTGGCGGGCTAATTCTTTTAAATTACTTCATTGTATTTCTAAATAACATTCTTTGCACATTATTCTCATCAATCTTAGTGAAAATTCTATAAACATATCTAATGTTTATAGGCCAAACTCAAAAGTCAGTCATAGGGTTCTATAATGAATGTTTAGAATTTAGATCATTAGCTTCTGGTATTTGGATTATGGAGGTGATTTCAATGTTACATGTCTTCTAGGAGAGTGTTCGTCACGGGAAGGTGATTATTCTTTAATGGAAGAATTCGATCAATTTATTACCAATTCTAATTTTATTGAAATTCCTCTTTCTAATAGGGAATTCGCTTGGAGTAATACGAGAGAGTCTTTCTCAATGCCCTTCTAGATAGATTTTTCGTCACTGATGAAATCGAGGATAAATTTCCTATTTGTAGAGTTTTGGGTTTGCCTTACACTTGTTCCAATCATTATCCTATAATTCTTACGTGCGATTAACATAAGGCTGTTAATAGAACTTTTAAATTCAAAAAGTGGTGGTTATTAGAATCCAATTTGTCAACACTAATAAAAAATAAATGGATTTCAATGAATTTTTATAATATCAGAAATATGGATAATTCTGCAAAAAATTTGTTTTAAAATTTAGGGGTTATAGAAATTTTCTTAAAATTTGGAGTAAAAATGTTTTTGGTGGTTTTAGAATTAAAAAGGAAAATATACTTTCTGAAATGCTTAAAATAAATAAGGTAGAACTAGATAGTTAAATCTAGGTGAGCGTAACGTCATCGCTAATTTAAAAAAAAGAGCTTAGTTCTATTTTAGAAAAAAGATGAGGTTATGTGGAAACAGAGATCTATAATTCAATGGATTAATGAAGGTGATAATAATACACATTTTTTTCATAATATGTCAAATGGTAGAAAACATGGTAACACGATAAATTCTATTTTTGTGAATAATGTAGAATTGGTTAATCGAAAGGATCTTAATATGGCTTTTACTGATTATTATAGAGATATATTTGGTACTAAGAATAAAATAGAATTAACGTTAGATGAAATGATATTTAACATATTGATTCTAGAATTGACCTTTTTGAGTTTGTTAATCCTTTTTCTGAAGAGGAAATTTGAAAAGCTATTAATGACATGCTTAGTGATAATGCGCCGAGCTTAGATGGGTTCCTTAGTTTATTTTACAAATTATTTTGGGATGTTTTAAAATTTGATTTAATTTGCATGTATAATGAATTTTATAATAGTAAATTACAGTTAAGAAGATTTAATATTGTAAATGTAATTTTGTTACATAAAAAAATCCGTGCTAATAATTTAAAGGATTTTAGACCTATTTCTTTAATTAACTACTCTGTTAAAAATATTTCAAAAGTTTTAACTAATAGACTTAACACAAGAATAAATGATCTAATTGATTGTTCACAATCTGCTTTCATAAAGGGTAGAAAATCAATGATGGAGTGGTTGCTGTTCAAGAATACATTTATCATTGTTGTAAAAATAATATTACACGTGCTCTGGTAAAACTAGACTTTGCGAAAGCCTTTGATTCGGTTGATTGGGATTTTCTATTTGATATGTTATTAGCTATAAGTTTTAGTCGTAAATGGATTGGTTGGATTTTTACATTGCTTAAAACTGATAGCTCTAGTATAATAGTTAATGGTATTTTAGGGAATAAAATTCAATCTAAACGAGGTTTAAGGCGGGATAATCCTTTATCACCTCTTTTGTTTCACTTAGCCGTAGATGTTTTTTCTATGATAATTAAAAAAGCGGTAGGTAATGGTTCTTCGGGGACTGTTGGTAGTGAAATCTCTTGTATTGGTCTCTCTATTCTTCAATTTACGGATGATATCTTGCTATTCACCTCTCATTTTCCTAATCATCTCATTACTTTTAAATTTATTTTATATACAACTTTGAACTTCTTTCAGGGATAAAAATTAATTTTGATAAAAAGTTTCGTTTTAGTATTAAATGACGTTGATAAGGTTGAAGGTTTAGTTGCTAATACGCTTAGTTCTAAAACTATGACTTTCCCTACTGATTGTCTTAATTTTTTGGTTAGACCAACTAAACTTTAGCATGATGACTGGTTATTTATAATATATAACAATTAAATTAGAATTTCTAATTGGAACGAGAGGTTTTTATCGAGACCAGGTAGATTAATTCTTATCAACTATGTTTTATCAGCTCTCCTGATCTATTGGATATCTGTGTATCTTTTTCTAGATTAGATGATTGATCGAATTGATAAAATAAGATGGGACTTCTTATGGAGTGGTGCTAATCCCAATAGTAGTCTTAAATGTTTAGTCAATTGGGAATAGTTTGTAAATTGAAAAAGGAAGATGGTTTAGAAGTTATTAATTTACGTAACATGAATTTATCTTTATTAGGCAATTGGTTATGGAAATTTAAGGATATAAATGATACTTCTATTTGGAAAGAAATTTTTCTAAGCATTACTATGATGGTAGGAATAATTTATACCAATTACACCTACAGTAATAAATAAGTTGTCAAATTTTTGGAAATCAATTTTGAAATGTCACGAGATTACTAAACTTGGTACTAATACAATGTTCATTCAGGAATAATACTTCTTTTTGGTACGACCGTTGGATTTCTGTTATTCCTTTTAAGATAGAGTTTAAAAAGCTTTACGAAATTTGTAACTTTAAGAATTTTTTAATTCTAGATGTTTTTTCTCCGGACAAAGACCCCCTTTGAAATTTTAGTTTTAACAGAATTTTAGAAGGTACATCTCTTAGGCAACTTTCTCTGCTTTATGCTAGATTGAATTTATACAATATTGATAATGAAAATGGTAACATTGGTTGGGAATGGAATAAGAGTAAAAAATGTACTTCTAATTCTTTTTATAAATTTCTTAATTTCCCAAGAGTAGCTAATAGCTCTTTTAATTTATTTGGAAAACAAATGCTCCTCCTAAATCTAAAATTCATATGTGGTTAATCATGCATGGTAAACTAAATACTATAGAATTTTTGAAAAGAAAAAATATGCAAATTAATAATAAATGTTCTTTTTGTAATATGTATCTTGAAGATATTAAACATGTGTATTATGATTGCATGGATACTTATTACATTTTGAATAATACTCTCAAAATATTTAACTTTTATTTTACAACTATAATTATTGATTGTGATTACTATAGGAATAATTTAAGATTTTGGTTTAAAAAGTAAAATGGATTTTTACTTGATACTTTATTCATTATAATTTGTTGGTATATTTTGTTTGAGACAAACCAGAGACTTTCCAATAACAATAGTCATTTTAATAAATTGGTTTTTATAATATCATCATTTTTTTTAATTAGATCTCAAATCCTTAATATAGATTATCCATAAATAATCATTTCAAAGAATTTTGTAATAAGACTAGTAACAGTATTAAGATATTTAAACATAATAACAATATTTATAATAATAATAATTTGAATGATGTTTTTTTACTGATTATTATAATATCCTTTTGATTAAAGAAGCGTAAGGTTAATTTTTAAATTGTTTTAATTTATAGGATTTAACCATTTATTTTGTAATCTTTTTTATATCTTTAGTGTTGGTTAAGATGATGCATTATGAGTTTGGATTCCTTTTAAGTCCGCTTCTTATTTTTTTCCTTTTACGTCTTATAATTTTGGATATAGTATTACTAATTTTACTTCATTTATACATATATATGTATTTCTCTTATAATTTTATTTAGTTCCATTTACAGATTTAGGTTTAGGCTAGAAATGGTTCTAGATTACTACTTGTAGGTTCTTAGGATGGCTACTGACGGGATTTTAGCGAGACGTTCATTCTGGACCTTCCGCTTTCACAGTGTGTTCTTCTGCATCTACAGTGTGGGGCTCTTCATTCAGGATCATATGCATTTGCAGTGAGGCGTTCTTTCCTTTACTTCCACATCGATAGAGTGACGTACTTCATTTTGGATCATTTCCATCTGCAACGAGGCGTTCATTCTGGATTTTCCATGTTTACATCGAGGCTCTTTCCTCTCAGCTGGACCTGCCTTCAGATTTCATCCGCACCGAGTTGCTTCATGGTTTTTGGGTACTTCTAAAACCTCATTATGGGCGGTGGCCTTGTTGGAGCTCGATAATGAGGTGTAATGGGTGGTGCCTTGTCGAATCTCATTCTAGATGTACCAGAATCATATACGACGTTTTTTGTATTTTGATTAGCTACCTGCCAGGCATGTTGGCAGCTACTTTGTTTCAGTGTTATAGACACACACATGTGTGCTCTCCTCTAATTTATAGGATCACACATTTCTATCAAAAGAAATTAACGTGTAAAAATAGTTTTCTAAGGCACTGTCTCGGATTTCTATGAAACCAGTTTTATTGTATCCATGATAATGGATTATTATATGCCGTCGAATTTCATGGTGATATGACGTATCGCTTGGTCATGCGAGTTTGAAATGCACAGAAATTAATTAAAGGAATTTAAATTAATATAATTTTATTTTGTAAAGCTATCTTCTATATATGATGGAGTTGGCTTCTGATTTATATTCCATTGTGTTCGGAATAAGGGTACAACATATAGAACGTTAATAGTTCGCGAGCAGGTTTACGAGTTCGCACAGGCGTAAGTGCGTGGCAAGGTGAATGGAGGTTGGTGGAGCAGAGCGTGGCAGTTGCGGCGCGATGGCAAGGCACGCGTAGGTGGAGGTGGCATTCGATCTTCAATTGATGATGAAGAAAAAAGAAAAGAAAACGCCTCTTGGGAAACAAGCACGAGGAAGAAGAGGGAAGGTTTATTTTAAAATTTTAATTAATTAATTTAATGTTAAATTTATTTATCTCATATGTTCATCAATTCGTAGCTTGTTCGTACGAGGTCGGTTTTGAGCTCGACAAATTATGCTGCGATCGTATCAGCGAGTACTATGCTATGGAGTTGGATTGGATGGATTCGGGGCTAGTGGAGATTTTGGGTTAAAGTTGAATGACCGTTTAATTTAAATTCAAACCCGAGCGCTTTGTCGATTTTTGGAATTTTCAATGAGTAAACTCACCTCTCTGCCTACTTAAATTTTTATATGTGATTTTATTTATGTTGTATGTTGCTTATTTGGATGATTTATTATTTTATTAGTTGGTTTGGATATATTCCCGCCTATTGGAGCAGATGAGACCCTATTATGTTCTCGTGTAAGAGCAGATGATTCTTTATATTAGAATTCCGCCTCGGAGCGGTTGATTTATATTTTTATGATTATATTCAGTATATGATGCCAGGGGATAGGTTGGAGGGATCCAACAGGATTCCTTACGACTGTTGAATTACTTTTCATTTATATGCTGATAATATGATGTATTGGATGCCATATTATTGGTTGTGATATGATTTGACTTATTTAGTGCTTTAGTAGCACTAGGCCTTATTTTTGGGTATTTTGAAATATTAAAATTTTGATTGTGAATTGGAAGTGATTTTTTAAGTGATTTTGGAATTTTATATACTTTAATAATTTCTGAATTATTAAAAGAAAGAAACCTATCTTAAATAAATAAAAGCATTATTTTTGGTATTTTTAGTTTACTATTTTGTAAAGTGTTTTTAGATAGAGATTCTAGAATAATTTATTTAAAGTATTTATAAAAGTATATATTATAAATAGTAATGGAACGGTGTTATATGAAATATTTGAAAATAATATTTTTAAATGGATTTTCTAAATAAATTAGATAATCAAAGAAATGGGATTTAAAAATGGATTTTGTAATTAAAGAGAAGTTAAAAAAAAATAGAAGTTTTGTAAAATAGAAGTAAAATTTATAAATGCGGTTTATAAATATAGAAATGATTTAAGTTGAAATTTAGGTATGGAGTTAATCGTTTTAAAAATAGGTTATCTTTTAAAGGAATATTTGAAAGTAATATTTTAATGGAGTTAATGGTTTTAAAAGTAATTTATCTTTTGGAAGTAATGTTTTGGAAATATTAATTCCTAATGGTGTTTAATAACTTAGGAATTATTTTAAAATGTTATAATTATCAAAAACATTTATTTCAACATTCATTATTGTAATAGACGTTTTCAGGGAAGTAAGGAAGGCATGGACTATAACTCTGTTGTTAAAGTAAATGATTTTCGAAAGGAAATGCTTTATATCGTATATGATATTTGTATGTATATATATATAATTGATCAAATCCCTATATAAGTATTTTGGATTTTCGTAATGATTTTTTATGCAACATTCGTTTTGACCCTAATGAAGTGCGTTTTGAAGATTACTTTCCTTAAGATTGTATACATACACTTATTTTGGCATAAGTATATGGAAATATTTTTCTAACTGTTGAAAATGAAATGGTTTGTGAATATACTTATATCGTTAATATGTATATGGAACTATTTTCCATTTTCAAAATTTTGAAATGGTTTTTTGAATATATATTTTTAAAGATACTTTGAAGTAAATATTGGGAAAGTGATTTAAGTAATAAGATATTTATTAAACAGGCCTAGTGATTGCTTATGTGCTAGATTTATCGTTGCTTTGATAGGTAAATAATCGACTACCAAATTTGGCCTCTTTATCATGTTGATCCGGAGAGACCAGGGTTAGATCTGATCTGGGACCTGCCCCTCGTGTTGGGATATGCTCCATCGGTTGGAGTGTGCAGTATATATGGGGTTCTGGGTTCTCTCTTTCTGTTTGGTGGCAAGCAAGATACTCTTAACCCTTCTTATCCCTAGTGATAAAGTGCAACATCCTCCACTTGGAGGCCCAAAACTAATGTCTACGGATGTTGTAGTCATTCATCGTTATTAATCCTCGGCAACAAATATGGTAATGTTATATACATTGATACACAGAAACACATAAATATGGAAAATATTTAAAACATCAAACAAGTTCCACATTCCATTTCAAAACATTTCAATTTCATTACATAATGCCAATACGAGAACCACGTTCAGAGAACATATATTTATTACAACATACGCAAGGAGCGACATACGAATATGCCCCCTTGGATGATTGGAGTATACATTTTGGCAATTAAACAACTTTGCCTTTACAGCAACACAACGAAATCAAATAAAAGAGAACTCTAGATAGTTACCATGCCTCCTGCATGTCTCCGGAAGCTTATTCATCTAAAGAGGTACCTGAAAACCTCAATACTCAAACTACTCAAAATCAATTGAGTACTCGAGAGTCTAAGGGGAAAACATAAAATTTGAGTCAGACATAAAGCCTGATATAAATAATAATCTACCATCTCAAACCATTTAGAAGTCTAGTGAGACCACGATGCTTAGCGGAACAGGTTTCCCCTCATTAGTATCCTAAAACCTTTATAAAACGATATACTGTGCTCCTGCATCCACAGTGGTTAAAACATCTCAAAATAATACGATGATATGCAAAATAAGTAAATCAATTCTGGATTACATATCCTCATTCATTTTGACTATCTGTCTCAGTTATAGTTTCCAGGGTTATTATTAACCTAATAATTTTCATGGGCATACTAATAACCTGTTAAATGTTTTTAGATTCCTTGTCCTATTTCTTAATTTTCATGGGATCACTAAGAACCTATTGGCCCTTGCCAATATCATCATTATTTCATGGGTTCTCCCTGAACCTATTGGTAACTCCAGTATCTCTCTTCTTATCCTAGTTTTCATGGTTTGACTAGGAACCTATTGACATCTGTCAATATCTTAATCCGAATATATTTTTATGGTTAATTACAAACCTATTGGCCTTTGCCAATATCAAATCATAGATTTCATGGGCTAACTATGAACCTATCTTCCTGACATTTTTGTTTATACATAGTTTTTATGGGCTTACTATGAACCTATTCGCCCCTACCGATATCTTTTCCTATACACAGTTTTCATGGCTTACCGTGAACCTTTTTTCCCCGCCAATATCTTTAGTTAATACTTTAGCATCCTATACTCTGGTCTTCTTGACCTCCTGGATGCAATTTTACTCATTCAGGAATAGTTTAATTTATATTCACTACTGGATCAACCTAGCTAGTTATTCTTCCCTTTCCCAATTACAGTTATGGGTCCATTACAATGTGAATATATTCAAATACATATATAAAGAAGCAAACATAATAATACCAACTCCTAAGGTTTAATATCCTTGAAATCATTTTATATAAAACTTGGTTAATCCCTTTAACCCATTAATCAAGGAAAATTCTTCGAAAACTCCTTTTCAAAACACTTTATTTATGCCATGGTTTCCCATAAAATGAGAATGGGTTATTTGTTTTGAAAAGTAAGGCTTTCGAAACCTTAAAACATTACTTTTGAAATCCCTCGATAACCTCCTTCGAAAGCATATAAACCTTTTTTTAAAATATTAAATATATACCTTTCGAAGCTCTTTAATCATCTCTTTCGTAACCAAAATATACCTTTCAAAAGTAACAAAACATTACGTAGCAATCCTTAGAACATAGCTTCGAAACCAATGAAAGTACCCCTTTCGAAACCTTTGGATTTACTCAAAACATCTTTTGGGTCAAAGTGAATATATAAAAAAATATCTCTTTCGAAATTTTAATTCTTCATATAAATTGTTTGTGTAAAGTTTGATGGCGTTGGCACTATCCTTCCGAAAGCTTCAAAACCTTTAAGTAAAACATTAAAGGTTAGCATCGAAATCTCCATTCAAAGCCATTGCCTTGGAAACTCCTGAACCCTTTCGAAGGCATTTAGGAAGTGGCTTCATACATGTTTAAAAAAAGGCTATCCTTTGAAAGCATTGATGACTTCAATACACTCAGAAGGCAAAAGAACGGCAATAGGGCTTCGACTAGGTCGGAACCACCATTTTCAAAAGCATTGTTTTATAAACATGGATCTCGTTCGAAAGCTTATACTTAAATCTGGAAGATGGCAACCTTCTTTGAAAGCTATTAAAAAACCCTTTCGATTCAACACCTACGAAAGCTTTAGAAAACAAAGGCAGGCACAAACATTTTAAAGCAAAGCAAAAGTTTCGACCCATTAGAAGCAATGCTCTCAGCATCATGGCTTCCGCCATTCCTCCAATCCACTACATACCAACTAAGTGATACCTTGTGTATTGGTTCCAACTATAGTAGGCTTTGACTGAGTTGAAGTGGAAGCACAGGGTCGAAAGGTGCTATTAATAGAGGCGGAACCCACTTTTCTAGGTAAAAGCAGATTAATGCCAATTAAAGAAAATGCTTTCTAACTAACCTGCTAATGTGTAAATATGTGATTGGTTGCCTCTACTTCTCAAATTATTTAGCAAAATAAATGCCGCATAATTTTATATCTAAACCAAGATTAATTTAACAAATAAGCCCTTCCATTAAGCCAACCAATAATGCAAATAAGTCCTTCTAAAATAATTTATTTCCATAGCAGATTACTTAGGAAAAATTCCCAAAAATCACATAAATTCACTTTTAATATGTTATCTAACATATATAAATTTTAAACCCAAATTCTCAATAAAATTTATGAAATAAATTTCTAAACCTAATTAACCATATTTTCCTTCGTAAATTCATAATAATTTTTCTGTAGCTTGGAAAATTATCAAAATCAAAACCCAACTCCAAAATCATGTTTTACATAACATATAATTTTCCATGGCATTCAACCATCAATTTCAATTAGTTTTTCCCTAAAACTGCATAAATCCCCATTTAAACAGTTTTGTTTAAATCAAACAAACTATAATTCAAGCATATCATCATCCAAAACATCATAAAAACTAATTTTATCTTAGGGGATTTTCACTTCAAGGGCTTATTTGTGCAGGGTAATAAGTTTTAAGGACACTGCTTTTGAAAAATTAGTTTTAAGGACATTTTACAGGAAAAAGATAAAAGAATTTATCATTTTCAGTTATACAAGAATAAAGATAAAAAGATTTATCATTTTTCTGTATAACTTAAAAAGATAAATGAATTTATCATTATGCTGTAAATTGTCCTTAAAACTAATTTTTCAGAAGCGCTGTCCTTAAAACTTATTACCCTATAAATAGAAGCCCTTCAACCTAATTTCCACTTTTATCTTAAATCCAAAAAATATAATTATAAAAAAAATATAGATGATATAAATTAATATTCACCTTGATTAAGATATGGAGATTGGATTGAGATTAATTTCCCCTAAGCTTGAATTCCTAGCTTTTGGTTGAATCTCTCTTTTCTTTCTTTGTTAATGGTTGGCTCCTTTATTAGTTTGCGTTTTTATTATTTTTTAGAAAAACGAGAAAAGGGAACGTGAATGGTATAAGGAATAGAAATATATAAGGGTTATGATAATAAGGTGCGGCTAGTTCGCAATATGCCCTTATGCAAACTAATTAACTTAAACCATTCTTAAGCCCATTTAATTTGTTAAGCACGCCATTCTTATCCTCTATTCAAATCTCAATCCCTTTATCACTCTAATTATTTACATTATTCCATTTAATTTATCCAATTAAGTCTCCTGAATAATGTTATTAAAAATTAAGGGTGTTACATACTCTCCTTCTTAAGGAATTTTGTCATCGAAATTAAGGATTAAGTATTAAACATAGCAATCATCTTTAATGACTCCTAAAAACCATATTAGTCTACCTGACTTGAAACTATCTATACAAATCTAATATAGACATACCCTCAAAGTAGATCAAGATAAGTATCTCGAATCCTGTCTTCCGTCTCCCAAGTACAGTCCTTTTGTTTGTCGCTCTATTGAACTTTCACCAACTTGACTGTCTTGTTCCTCAATCTTTTCTCATCTCTCGCTACAACCTGAACTGGTTGTCTGATAAAATTCAAATAAGGCTCTAATATCGAATCTTCCAACCCTATTGGAGGAATAGTGGTCTCTGGATCATGCACATACTTGCGAAGATGAGACATATAAAATACATTATGGACACCTACCATACTGCTCAGCAACTCTAATCTGTATGCGAGCTTTCCAATCCTCTCTATAATCTGGAATGGACAACCATATCTCAGTTCCAGTTTCCCCGACTTTCCGAACCCTACCACACCCTTCATTGGTGATTCTTTAATGAAAACCTTATCCCGATTGAGAATTCTAGATCTTTACGCCTCTTATCTACATAACTTTTCTATCTGGATTGAGCTTCCTTCATCCTTTCTTGGATTAGCTCAATTTTTTCTGATGCCTCTCTAACCAAATCTGGACCTAAGACCAATTTGTCTCCAGTCTCCAACCAACATGTTGGTGATTTACATGGCCTTCCATACAAAGCTTCAAAAGACACTATTGCTGTACTAGTCTGATTATTATTATTATTATTATAGGAAAAATCAACAAAATGTTGGTGGTCTTCCCAAGATCCACAAAGTCCAACACACAAGCTCTTAGTAAATCCTCGAGTACCTTATTGACTCTCTCTGTCTGCTCATCTATCTGAGGGTGATATGCAGTACTCATCTTGAGCTTAGTGTCTAATACATCCTATAGACTCTTCTAGAATTCGCTAGTAACAAAACATCCCTTTACGGACTATGCTACTAGGAATCCCATGAAGTCTAATTATTTTCTTTATGAACAATTTAGCTAAAAAGGTGCCATCCTGGTTGACTTAACTGAAATGAACACTCTTGGTCGACCTGTCCACTATGACCCATATACTTTAATTTCCTCTATTTGACCTTGAAAACCTGTCTATAAAATCTATGGATATCCAATCCCATTTCCAAACTGGAATCTTTAGAGGTTGAAGCAACCCACTCAGCTTCTGATGTTCGACTTTCACCTGTTGATTATTTGCACACTGCCTAACCCACAAGCCAACATCCCTCTTCATACCTTCCCACTAGAAGCCCCTCTTCATATCTTGACACATCTTGGTACTTCTAGGATGAATCATAAACTTGGACCGATGACATTCTCCAAGAAATTCTTTACTCAAGTCCTTAACATTCAGAACACACAATCGTCCCTTCTTTCTCAACCATCCTCTCCGGTCAAGATTAAAATCCTTCAGATCATCGATCTCAGTTCCAACCTCAAGCCTTCTAATCCTCTCGGTTAATACTAGATGCTCTTTCTTCTTAGAAGCTATCCTTTCGATCAATACTGGTCAAACTTCTAAACGGGACAACATGGCAGTTTTTTTGACTAGAACTAGCATTTGATCTTAACTGCACACTACAAGTAGTCAAAACTTCTAAATCCTTCCATTTTTCTAAAATAGCTGACACCATATTTTGACGTCTTTTGCTAAAAGCATCTGCTACTTTATTACCCTTCCTTAGTGTATACTCTATACAGAAATCATAAGCTGCCAAAAACTCCAGCCACCTCTAGTGTCTCATATTCAACATTTTCTGAGAGAATAAAACCTTAAAGACTTATGATATGTGTATAGCTCAAATCTCCCCCCTAAGAGATAATACCTCCAAACCTACAATGCGAAGATCACCGCAGCCAACTCCAAATCATGAGTAGAATATCTCACTTTATGTGGTTTAAGCTTTCGTGAAGCATAGGCAATCACTTTACCCTTCTGCATCAACATAACTCCCAATCCAGTTCCACATTCATTGGTATACACCACCAACCCTTGGTTTCCTTCTGGAACTACTAACATAGGTGCATTGGTCAACAGTTTAACTTAAGGAATGCTTCCTCAAATTTGTCGGACTAGACATACTTCATATCCTTCCTGGTTAGCTTAGTCGAAGGCGTAGCTATTCGCGTGAAGTCCTTGATGAATCTCCAGTAACAGCCGGCAAGTTTGAGAAAATTTATAATCTCAGTCACCGTCTCTGGTCTCTTCCAATTATTAACATCTTCGATCTTATCTCGACTGACAACCCCTTCTCTGAAACCACATCACTAAGAAACTTAATCTCTTTCTTCTAGAAATGGCACTTGGAAAACTTCGCCTTCAACTGATGCTGCCTAAGCTCCTCAAGCACTACTCTTCGATTATCCTCATGCTCTCTTTTATTCATAGAGTATATCAAAATGTCATCTATAAACACCAACATGAACCCATCTAAATACTCCCGGAAAACTCGGTTCATCAAATCCACGAAGAAAGCAGGTGCATTCATTAACCCAAATGGCATTACTAACCACTCATACGAACCATGCCTAGTCCAAAATGTTGTCTAAGGAATACTATCCTCTGCCACTCTTAACTGATGGAAACCTATCGCCAAATCCAAATGAGAAAACACTCTGGCTCCAAACAACTGATCAAATAGACCATAAATTCTCGGCAAAGGAAACTTATTCTTAATCGTCCTCTCGTTCAATTTATTATAGTCGATAGATATCCTCAACGATCCATCTGGTTTCTTCACGAATACCGGGGACGCTACCCAAGGCAAACTGCTTGGTCTAATAAAATTCCTCCCTTCTAGATCCACTGGCTGCATCTTCAATTCCTTATCTCGGTCAATGTCATCCTGCTAGTTGGTCTACTTACAGGTTCAGCTCTTGGCACAAGATCTATCCGAAACTCAACAACTTATTTCGATGGTAGTCCTATGACCGACTCAAAGACATATGTAAAATCTCTTGCTACTGGAACCTGACTTAGCTATTCTCCCACTTCCATTGCATTTAACAAAGCACAGCTACTTCGGTCAGAATTATCCGCGAGAATATGGTTCAGTTATGACTATCAGGGTGTCTTAGTGATATCTTCCCATCCTGGAAAAATATCCTAGCCTCATACCTTCTCAATCAATCCATACCCAAAATGATTCCGAAATCTACGAACTCAAAAACATATAGACTGCATGCAAACTTATGACTTAACAAATCAAGTTCTTACTGATCATATCTTATCCCCAGAGTTGCATACCCTCCTATTGGATTCGCAACCCTTAAGGAAGTAACAAAGTATGTGGGTTCTAAGCATAATTTATCAACCAAACATTGGGATATAAATGAATATGATGCACGGGTATCAAATAGTATCCTAACTAGTATACTATGAATCAAAAACGTATATTCCATTACAGTCTTCCCTTTTCCAGCTGCAGTTGGCTTAGCAGACGAGATCCAATAGCAAAAACTTTCCTTTGTCTACCTTAACTAGTTTTGGACACTGATTCTTGTAATGCCCAACTTGGTTAAAGTTGAAGCACTTCACATTCTTCTTATCTGCAACCATCTTCTCCTTGCCCGACCAGCACTCATTTGCATTATGACCCTTATTGTCATACTTAAAGCAAACTAAGTCAGTCTTTGACTTCTTCGAAGCATCTCCCTTTTGGGATCCCTTCTTCTTAAATAATTTTCTTTTCTTTCCCTGAGAACTCTGGATTTCAACTTGCTTCTCTCTAGCATAAACAATAAGCATCTTCTTATGGCGAACTGCCATCTCCACCACTACATTACTAGGATCATGAAGACGTGGCAGGGTTGCCCTAGCAATCTCGGGCCTCAATTCCCTAATGAACCTCTTATTTCTCTTGATGATGGCGTCTATAGTATTATGTCTGTAACGAGACAACTCATCAAACTTAGTGGCATACTCAACAAGCAACATCTCTTCCTGCTCCAGATCCAAAAACTTCCACAGCAGCACTGGTTTAGCAACATCGGACATAAACCTTTTCTTAAATCTCCTTCAAAAATCAGCCTAAGTCAATTCCTCCTTCGAAACTCCGACAGTGAAACTATTCCACCAATGAAGGGTCGACCCTTGTAATTGCCTAGTGGCCAACCTTCTCTTCTGCTCATCGACTAACCCTAGATCATCGAATGTTCTCTCACAATATAACAACCAATACTCTACCTCTATGGCATTCTTCATCCCCATATGGCTTCCCACCAAGACTGGTGTAATCTCTGCTCAGCTTAGCATAATTATTCCTAAATGGAGCCATAGGATTAGCTCCTCCAACATTTCTAACAACTTCAATAGTAAATCCTGCTTGCATCATATTGACAAAGAACCGATACGTTGCCCCCATATTACTGGTGGATATCTAGCACTCACATTGGCATCAGCGTTTTGGTTAGCATTAGCCTATCGTCCTAGGTTCCTCCTGGTGGGTCGAGCATTTCCATTGGTTGTGGTGTCTCCTCCACCAAGATTTCCTCTTCCGTTTCATGGTTCCATATCTTCTTTCTCATAAATTTTCATACGAGCCTTAGTAAGATATAGAAGAACGGTTTAAGAGAGATTGGAATACGTGCTTATATATATCAAATACAAGTGTGTTACTATAGCGTTGTCCCAAACCCCAATCTTATTTTTTCAGATTCATTGGATTATATTTGAAAACCTTTTTGGTTTAAATTTCTTTTATGTTTCATAAACCTATGCTCTGATACCAACTTGTAACATTCCCCACTTGGAGGCCCAAAACTAATGGATATGGATGCTGCAGTCATCCATAGTTGTTATTCCTCGGTGACCAAATATAGTAATGTTAGATATACTGATACACAGAAATAAATGAATACGGAAAATTTTTAAAACATTGGACAAATTCAACATTCCACTTCAAAACATTTTAAATTCATTACATAATCCCAATACAAGAACCACGTTTAGAGAAAATATATTTATTATAACATATGTCAAGAGCGACATACGAAGATGCCCCCTTGGATGATCGGAGTATACATATAGGCAATTAAACAACTTTTCCTTTACAATGACAACAACACAGTGAAATCAAAATAAAAGAGAACTCTATATAGCTATCATGCCTCCTGCGCATCTTTGAAAGCTTATTCGTCTAAAGAGGTACCTGAAAACTTCAACTCTCAAACTACTCAAAATAAATTGAGTGCCTAAGAGTTTAAGTGGAAAACATAAACCTCGAGTCAGACATAAAGCCTAGTATGAATAATAATGTACCATCTCAAACCATTTAGAAGTTCAGTGAGACCACACCGCTTAGCGGAACAGGTTTCTCCTCACTACTATCCTAAAACCTTTATAAAACCATATACTGTGCTCCCGCACCACAATGGTTAAAACATCTCAAAATAATATGATGATATGCGAAACAAGTAAATCAATTCTAGATTACCCATCCCCATTCATTTTGACTTTCTATCTCAGTTATAGTTTCTAGGGTTACTATTAACTTAATAGTTTTCATGGGCTGACTAAAAACCAGTTAAATGTTTTTGCACACCCTGTCCTATTTCATAGTTTTCATGGAATCACTAAGAACCTATTGGACCCTACCAATATCATCATTATTTCATGGGTTCTCCCTGAACCTATTGGTAACTCCAATATCTCTCCTCTTATTCTAGTTTTCATGGGTTGACTAGGAACCTATTGACATCTGTCAATATCTTAATCCAGATATAGTTTTCATGGGCTAACTACAAACCTATTGGCCCCTGCTAATATCAAACATTGTTTTTATGGGATAGTATGAACCTATCTTCCTGACATCTTCGTTTATGCATAGTTTTCACAGGCTTACTATGAACCTATTGGCCACTGCCAATAACTTTTCCTACACACAGTTTTCATGGCTTGCTGTGAACCTATTGGCTCCTACCAATATATTTAGTTAATATTTTAGCAACCTATACTCCAGTCTTCCTGAACTTTTGGATGCAATTCTACTGATTCAGGGATTAATTTAATTTATGTTCACTACTGGGTAAACCTAACTAGTTATTCTGCCTTTTCCCAAATCACAGTTATGGGTCCATTACAATGTGAATATATTCAAATACATGTATAAAGAAGAAGACATAATAATACCAACCCCTGTGGTTTAATATCTTTGAAATCATTTTATATAAAACTTGGTTTATCCCTTTAACCCATTAATTAAGAAAACCTTCTTCACAAATTCCATTTCTAAAAAAACACTTTATTTATGCCATGGTTTCTCTTAAAATGAGATTGGGTTATTTATTTTGAAAACTAAGGCTTTCGAAACCTTGAAACATTACTTTCAAAACCCCTAGATAACCTCCTTCGAAAGCGCAGAAAACTTCTTTTCAAAACATTAAATATATACCTTTCGAAGCTCTTTAGTCATCTCTTTTGAAACCAAAATATACCTTTCGAAAGTAACAAAACAATAGGTAGTAATCCTTAGAACATAGTTTCGAAACAAATGAAAGTACCCCTTTCGAAACCTTTGGGTTTACTCAAAACATCTTTTAGGTCGAAGTGAATATATACGAAAGTATCTCTTTCGAAAACTTAATTCTTCATATAAAATTGTTTGGGGAAAGTTTGATGGCGTCGGCACCATCCTTTCAAAAGCTTCAAAACCTTTAAGTAAAACATTGATGGTTAGCATCGAAACCCCCTTTCGAAGCCATTGCCTTTAAAACCATGAACCGTCTCGAAAGCATTTAGGAAGTGGTTTGGTACATCTTTAAAACTAAAGCTATCCTTCGGAAGCACCGATGAGTTCAATACACTGGAAAGGCAAAAGAACGATAGATGGGCTTTGACTAGGTTGGAATCACAATTTTCAAAAGCATTGTTTTATAAAAAAGGATCTCATTTGAAAGATTAGAATTAAAACTAGAAGATGGCAACCTTCTTCGAAAGCTATTTAGAAACCCCTTTCGATTTAACCCCTTCGAAAGCCTTGCTAAAACAAAGGCATGCGTAAATTTTTTAAAGCAAAGCAAAGGTTTAAACTCCATTGGAAGCAATGCTCGCGACACCATAGCTTCCGCCCTTCCTCCAATCCACTACATACCATCTAAGTGATACCTTGTGTATTGGCCCTATGATGGGCTCCGACTGAGTTGAAACGGAAGCACAGAGTCAAATGGTGCTTCTAATAGAGGCGGAACCCAATTTTTTGGGTAAAAGCTGATTAATGCCAATTAAAGCAAATACTTTCTAACTAACCCGTCTGCATGTAAACATATGATTGGTTGCCTCTACTTTTTAAATTCTTTACCAAAATAACTACCGCATAATTTCAGATCTAAACCAAGATTAATCTAACAAATAAGCCCTTCCATTAAGCAAAACCAATAATGCAAATAAGTCCTTCTAAAATAATTAATTTTCCATAGCAAATTACTTAGGAAAAATCATAGAAATTCACTTTTAATATGTTATCTAACATATACAAATTTCAGATCCCAATTCTCAATATAATTTCTAAAATAAATTTCTAAACCTAATCATATTTTCCTTTAAAAATTCATAATAATCTTTCCATAGCTTGGAAATTTATCATAGTTAAAACTAACTACAAAATCATGTTTTACATAATATATAATTTTTCTATGGCATTCAAGCATCAATTTCAATCGGTTTTACCCTAAAATGGCATAAATCCCCATTTAAACAATTTTGTTTAAATCAAATAAATTATAATTCAAGCATATCATTATCCAAAACATCATAAAAATGAATTTTATCTTTAATCTGAAAACATATGATCATAAAATAATAGAGACGGTATAAATTATTATTCACCTTGATTAAGAAAGGAGATTGGATCGAGATTAATTTGCCCTAAGTTTGAATCCCTAGCTTTTGATTGAATTCCTCTTTTCTTTCTTTGTTAATAGTTGGCTCCTCTACTAGTTTGCATTTTTATTGTTTTTGTGAAAATGACAAAAGCGAACGTGAATGGTATAAGTAATGGAAATATATAAGGGTTATGGTAATAAGGTACAACTAATCCCAATATGCCCTTATGCAAACTAATTAACTTAAACCGTTTTTAAGCCCATTTGATTTATTAAGCATGGCCTTCTTATCCTCTATTCAAATCTCAATCCCTTCATCACTCTAATTATTTACATTATTACATTTAATTTATCCAATTAAATCTCCTGAATAATGTTATTAAAAATTAGGGGTACTGCATAAAGGGTTGGTTTCTAGTCGCGAGGCTGGCCATAAAATCAAATTCATTGTACCAATGTATGCCACTGTGGTGATAAGATGGTTGAAAAGCCTACTAGTCGCGCTGTCGATGGCTGAAAAGCCTATACTTTTACATTTGGCATCGAAGCTTAGGATTGTGCGAACACCTATGCTTTGGTTAGGTACTCAATATAGATAGGATTAGTGATACTACCCTAGATTTAGTTTGAGTGTATTATATATGTGAGAGCGTATTTGTTAGTGATTATAAAATGTTTTATATTGTGTTAATTTATCTGTTTGAGTGGCTTATGAATTCTAATCGATATGGGGGATGCCATGTTATCGAATAGGGATTTATAAATGCTTAAACAAGGAAAATCAACACAACGTTGTTTTAAACGTGGGTAAATGAAATAATTTAACCTAAATTTTATATACAAAAGGGATAAATTTTCAGAAATTATTATAGTTATATATGGTGTGTTTTTGGTTATCGGTAAATGATAATTTTTGATAATTATCATTGCTGTTTGTGTTTTAATAGAAGTTATTATTATTATAATATATAAACAAAGATATAAAAAATTAAGAAATGGTTTTAGATAACTAAGGTGAAATAAGTAAAATTATATGAGTATAAATCTATAAATGTGATTTATAGATAAAAATGGAATTTAAAAGATAAGAAGCACTGAACTCACTACTATTCAAGTGATGACTACAGAATCATCAGCATTCATTTTCATGTTTCTAAGTGATAAATTGCTACTTTTGTAATTTTCCATTGAATTTTTGTTTTGTTAAAACAAGTTCTGATTGTAAAATTCCAAGTATGGTTCGATAAATATACGAAAATAAGTTTTTGAATTTGTAAATTGAAATTAGTATAAATAAGAAATAAGTTTACAATTTTTGAATTTGAATAGGAAAGTAAAATCAAATTTTAAAATGGATGAACATTTTGGTTAAGCACCGAGATATTAAATTTAAATCTTTAACTTGAGTAAAATTTAATAAATTGAGTTAGTTAAATGAAGTAAATGAAATGAAATTTAACTCAAGTTAAGTAAAGTGGGTGAAATGAGTTAAATGTAATAGAATTTGAATATTGAAATGAAAATGAACTTAAGTAAATAATTTTATGGAATGGTTGTTAAGTGCTGCTAGTATTAAAGAAAATATACTAAATAAATTGACTATGGACTGAAATATTGTTAAACATAAATTGAATTTAAAGTGAATATTAATAAGTGAATGTTAATGAATTGAATGTAAACAAAAAATAATGGGATATAATAAGAAACCAATTGAAATAAATATGTGAGTTGTACGTATATTATTTTATTCCCATAACCGTGTAATTCAGATTTAAATATACGATTTCGAGGTGATTTACATCAATCCAAGTTAGGTTTTTTCACCCGATTTCTTGATGGCGAACTATGGATATGGATTTTTAATTGATTTTGATATTCTCTATCATAGTATATGGCTATGCAAGGAAAATGGAGGTTTCTAATCAAGCACCCAGATCTGAATCCGCACTAGGGTCATCTCGTGAACGATACTAGTTTGGAAGTGAAATTGTGTGATCGAGCGATCAGGTATGGTTTTGCATACAGATGACATATGTACATCGGTCGAGCTTTAATAAATTAAACGTTGACATTGAAAAATGTAAATTGATATGATTATGAATTAATTGGATGAATATTAATTGTTTGACGGTTTCTCTTGTTATTGTTGCTACTTTTGCATACAGTTATTGTATAGTTTATGTTATATATCGATACTACTTTCGATATATATGTTCCCATTGGTTGCCGAGTGATTAATAGGTGCAGATGGCGTATGCTTTGCATTTGGAGCACGCTTTTGCATTTTATTGATTGTATATGCTTGTTAATACTAATAAAAGGTACACATCCCAGATTACTGTATTTTTATATTTCTTCCCTACGGAATGCCTCATCCTTGAAGATGAGATGTATATTTGTGATTATATATACATATATATATATTGTAAATTTTTTCGATCAAGCCGTGCGAAGGAGACGCTGGCAAAAAATTTCATAAATTTAAGACATTAGAAACTTTTTGAGAATTTTGGGAAATTTTTTTATAACTAAAATTTGATTTTTTGAGTTATAACTCGGAATAGTATTATTTGGTTTTGGAAAGTTAACTATGAATTTAAAGATTGAGAAAATGTGATAACAAAGTTTCCACTAACTGATTTCAAAAAGTTAAAAAGTTCAAAAAAATTTGGTAATTCATTTCAACTAATTGGTTTTGAAAATTAATAGGTTTGCGGCGTTTTTCTTACCTTGGAAATTTTGAGGACGAAATTCTTTTAAGGGGGAGTGTGAGGGCCCATTTCTTCAACCCCCGAAAATCAATACTTATACATCTTCGATATTCACGTGCCGTAAATCCAAGTGTCGGAGAAGCGGATTCTCAAGGGTAAGAAAGAAAAATAAGATAGAACAGAATCTCACATATGTTATTTCAATAAATAGTCTTTACGTCGAAAATTAAAATACATTTATTAGAGTTAAAAACATGGGCAGTTATAAATTCCTATCCTTACAAATGCAGAAAGCTATAGTACAAGAGTGTGGTGGAAATAGATAAAAATCTTCAGTAAAATCTTTTCACTCCATGCTTCGAGATCCATCCAGCGTTCTTCTAAACTAAACCTGACTATTAGGCTACGTGGGGAAAATTAGGGCACCCAAAGTTTAAGGAAAAGGGAAAAATAAACTCTAGGTCAGTCATGAGACTGGTGCGAGAACTTAAAATACGTATTTTGAAAGCAAAAATGTATCTCATAAGACCACGCCGCACATAAACGCGGAATATGATAACCAAAACTATCTATGCCAAAATACTTGATATTATTTCTAATGACATATCTTTGAAAACATTTGTAAGTAAACTTATTAATCTTAGCCGAAATTGTTATATTATTAAATCCCGGCATACCTCCTCGTAATACAAGGCTTTCTATATCTAAAATTGTATAGACTCTTATTGGAGAATGAGTTTCCATACAAATAACCAAGTAAAGGGACAACCTTCCGACAATACATCTCTAGAAGAATGTACCGAGGCCCAACAAATGGTGCTCTACCAATACAAGACCGACGTACCTCTTCCTAGATAGTACGGAATATGTCATCACCCCGGTCGTTACCGGCTTATAAGAGCGCTCGATTACCATACACCACATTAATTTACATCGCAAATGTCATAGCGAGAAGAAATATATCTAGAAGGGGATGATCATACCCTAATGGTTACGAACCACATAGCCTTGCTGCATCTACCCATTTTGGCCATTTTCGGGTGTGAGACTTGAGGTAACGATTACCTTTATCATATCATATCATCTTCCTTTGAATGCCACATTGTCATTCCATCGATCTCTATAAACTTCCACAAACATACAACCTCCGAGCTCATAGGTCTCAAAAAAGGGTGTTAAGCTAAGAGAAATTACCTTCTCTGCCACTAAACAGATGTAAGTTTATAAAAGCCAACAATGAAATATCAAGAATGCAACGTCAGATAGCCATCCATACAAGTTCGTTCTAGGACTAAATGAAACCAAAGGCACTCTCCTACCACATCCTATCAGGAATTAACCCTAGGATTAGTAGCGAGAAGTCCTTGCAACCCAAAAAATTTCAGAAATGAAAGGACCAGCGCTACTTTAATGTTTTGGAGAAAACCAGAATTATTAACAAGCAGTCCTGTCATCCTGAAAATCCCTGGTCATCATTCTTCATGCTCTCTATCAGGTCTTCATTTTTCGAATGCGTACATTGGTTCAAAGTGGTTTTCGGATAGGGATTTCCCTAGATCCAACCCCGGTTCCTTCAATCTAATCATCGAGAAAAGAGGCTTTGTGAATTGGCAATCATTCTTTAATTGATTAAGTTCTTTTTATTAAAAATCTCCCTCGGAGATATGTACTTCTAAAACATTCTTCCAGTATATACGGAATTATCAAACCTCTGTTATCAAATCTTTGATTACTTAAAACCCTATTTTAAACTTGGACCAATTCTAAATCATTTCTTTTATACTTAGGCAAATGTTCCTAAAATCATTTGATTTAAATCTTAACAAAGATTTCTTGATGCAAAACTCATACTTTTGATTTAGTTGAAACCATGTTATCTTGGATATTAATCCAAAATCAGTAAGCATTAAGTGAGAAGAATATATAGAAATCATCTAATTCCACTTAATATCAATCCCCATATTCAACAATTACCATGGGCAGAATAACGGCGAAATCACCTTTTTAATTCCACGAACAGTACGAGTTTCCTCTTTGGGCTTTGACACCGAGTACAAGAAGATCATCTCCATAAAATACAAATAGTTTAAATTTGGAAAATATCTTTCTTTATCCTTTGGAAAATTTTGATCCGAGTAAATCAAATTTACTATCCCCTCCATCATACCAGTCCGGATAGCCAGGGAGAGCAGGAAACTGGTTTTCCAAACCCAAGCCTAGACACTATCTCTTTGACACCCATAAGGCGGTCAAGTAATTTGATTGACTCTAAACCATCAAAACATTTTGATCATTTCATAAATCCTTAATTCATCTTTAAAACACTTTTTTAATCATTTAAAAACTTTTATAAAAGATTTGAAAAAGAATTGTTAAGTTTAAAAGTATATTTCATAGGTTATAAAAAAAGTGCTATGGAAAAGTGCTTTTTAGCTATATTGATCAAAACGACTTTTTATTATTTGAAAATTAATTTTTATTACTCAAATAATTTTTTAAACATTTTAAAACATTTATAATATTCATTCCCCATTTTTAAATAATTTTAAAACATCATTTTCAAAGAAATCCAGTTTTGGATTTCGAACAGCAAAATCGGGATTTTTCAAAAACTTGTTTTACTCATATTTCAAAATCTACTTATCAAAATCTCGATTTTTCTTTCTTTGTTGGAAAACTATGAATATAATAGTTTGGTAAATTCTTATCTCGAAGAATTCCGAGCCATATTCCAACTTTTACACTTGTTTGACTTTTATAGTGCGAAATTGTGAATTACCATTAAGCGACACACTTATTTTTAACTAAATTCTCCATATCTTTTCAAACATCACCAAAAAACTTCTAAATACTTATGAAATATTTCAAATACATTTTATAAGAGGTTTAACAATTCCAATACATACCATTTCATTAATTCAAGGAAAGTGATTATCTTTGTGCTATCGACGTGTATATTCGTGACTAGCATATATTTCAACATTCATATTTAAACAACCAAAATTGATGATCAAAACATTATTAAACATCAATTTCAAACATCATATCATCATCCAAAATATAATAATAATAGTTTAGGAGTTCTCACCCTTATTTTCCCTTCGAGCTAATCGAAATTCAGCTGTTTCCGCTATCTTGAAATCTATGCTCACGATCACTAGCACTATCAACTTTGAAGGGCTCGGCCTTGGATAAGGGGGCTCATGGCCATGAGTGTAGTGAAGGGGAGGCTTAGCCTAGGGTTGATCTAATGGTAGCCTTGAGTTTGAGTGGTGGAAAGGAGGTGTTTTGACTTGTTTTTGAAGTGGATTGATATTATATACATGTGTATATATTTTACTAATATTTTTCCATAAATTTTGCTCATAATTTTCTAAGGCATGGAAGCCATTAAAGAAGCTTTTAGGAAGAATAAAAAGAAGGGCGAATAAGTGAAATGGTATTAGGAATTTGTGAGAAAGAGGTGTGGTATTTATAGGAAAAAGAAGAGTGTAAAAGAAGACATGCACACATCATCACTTTATCGCCATTTCAAAGCTTCTCCAACACACCTCCTACCCCTTAATGCATGGCTAAAACCTTCCCCTCATGTGCCCATCACTTCCATCTACTAATATGTGCATATGTTGACTTGTTTAAGCTTAAGAAGGAAGCTTACTTATAAAATATCTTAGATTTTGTAATATGTACGTATTTTTAAATGTATAAGTATATATGTATGTATACATATGTTCATGTGCATTAGTGGATGCATTTTTATATTGCATATGTATGCAGGACATTTAAACAACGTTGCATTGATTCCGAACAACTTTCGTTCGATAAACTTTTGCCGATTTGAGAACCGATTCCCGGTCACATTTTCACTTATACTTTAACGTACATATATTTGTAAATAAAATTTCAAAATAAATTTATTATCATTTTAAATGAATTAAAATGATCAAATTTTAATTATTAAACCATATAAATTTATATTAACAACTATTTACAAAAATTGCTTTTATACTGATAAAGCGATATTGATTTTTCCTTATCTTTTCCAATCATTATATATATATATATATTTATAGAACTATTATAAATGATTTATTATCACTTTATAACTGTTCAAAATGAACTATCATCATTTAAAATAATTATTTTAATAATTAAATAATTATTTAATCATTAAATCTCAATTTAGTTTAATAAATCAATTATCATATTTAAAGGCATTATTAACAATGTCAAAAACACATTCTATTTTGAAAAAAAAATCAATTTGTTTTGTTTCTTATTCTTGTTTAATTTTAAAAATAAGTGTATGTATCCAACTCCATGCGCGACGTTTTATGATTATAGAGCTGATTATTAATAAAATAGTTTAAGGCCATTTTATCGATTTAGATTTCGGGGAAAATATTTTTGTAAATTTTTATTCAAAATAAGATTACTGTTATTTATTATAATCCAAAACAATATTATTTGTATTATCAACCTTTTATTTGAATAAATTTAAAAAGAAACATAATCTATCAAACTAATAAATTTTTGGGTTGTTACGAACTTTTCCTTAAAAGAATTTCGTCACCCGAATTAGCCAAAACAATAACCCAAAGGTTTTCTCAAAATATTTATTTTTAAACTTTTACCCGTACGTTGTGTATAGATCATCCGCACGCAATATCTGATTCGATTTACTATTCGAATCCACAACTTTACTTCTAATCCAGTCGATCCCCTGGTCCTTTAGTGCAGACTTTGACCAGCCTTTCTTATAAGAACTTTAATTCTCCTTTCATAGCTCTCAACTATGATAGAAAACTCAAGTATCCAACCACAGCCCTCATCAATGTTTGTCGTCAAGAATTGAGTGATAAATCTTCATTCGGATAAGTGTCAAGACACGTCAAAGTTCTATACTCGAATCTTAGATTAAATCATACGATGAAACAATCCATATACTTCATATGAATTTATTAATGTTAGTTCCTAAGATGATGGTTTTGATGACAACAACCTTAGTACTTGTTATAAAATATAAATACTAATATCTTTATATAGATATATATGCAGGATATATATATGTAGGTACTAAGAATGAAGACTGTACAATATAAAGATTCGAGACTAAGTATAGAGATTCAAGACTGATGAATTCAAGATTGTAGAAATCAAGACTGAATACTCATGAGTATCAAGATTATCAAGAGTTCAAAAGTTCAAGATATCAAGATAAGTAACGGAGTCTAGATTTATGTTAGAACTTCATAATAGCACTAAAATATTTATTATGATTTAGTTATGGAATGGAACCCACCTTCTCGCTTGAATAGTGGGATGGAACCCATGACCTCTTTAGTGGGATGGAAACCACAACCTTCTCTAGTGGAATGGAATCCACGAAATTTAGAAATGATTTATTTTTTCAAAACTATCCTTTTATAGTCATCTCTATCAATTTAAATATTTTAGCCTTAATTCAAAAACTATTTTTAATCATATTAAATTCAAAATCATCTCTTGTTTTTTAAATTGTCTTCTGATTTTAATATTTTAGCTTTACTATATTTTAAAGAAATCTATACTTAGTATTTAATATTACTTTTATATTATAGATTGTATATTTTAAGATTACTTTCTAAAACCTCTTTTATAAGTTTAAACTATATTCAAAATGGTTTACAAAGTTTAGAAATGGTTTTAACATGTTTTAGAGTAGAAATCATTTTAAAGCAAAATCTATTTTCAAAAAAAACATAGGCATTTCGACATCCCTTATCCCCCCATGTCGACATGGTAGCTGTGGAATTTAAAATTCAAATTTTCAAAAGAAGTGTCTATCTGCCACTCTCTCTTAAATATCTCAGTGCTACTAAAAGTTATAGGATCATTTGTAATCTAAGATCGAAAAATCAAAGTGTATCGAGTCTCTCTCTATCAAAGTGTGATTGGAAACGGTGTGATTGTGGCCCGTAAATCAATTAGGTGTGACCATAGCCCGTAAATCATTAGGGTGTGACTGTAGCCTGGTTAAGTCAAGAGAGTTTTCCCTGGACTCGGAGATAGGATGGTTTATCTCATGGCCTTGAAATCGAGGTTGTATCGACATTATATTTGAAAAGAAATCTTCACAAGAAATTGTGTGGGACTAGATGTAGGGTGACTCCGAACTAGTATAAAATTCCGGTGTGTTCTTTCATTTATTACTTTTATTTACTATTTGCATCCGTGTCTGATTTTGTGATTGTCTCTATGTTTATAGATTGCATCTGTTTGGATTTAGCTTGACAAGATTACAAAAGGATTCATAAAATTAATTAAACACTAATTACCCCCCTCTAGTGTTAATTCTGCCTTAAGATCCATAATCCGCATTTCCTACATTTGGTATCAGAGCATTGGTTTTCAAAGTTATCATAATTTGAATTTTGAAAAAGTTTAAAATGGCAATTTTTGGAGATTCTATTAACACTAGTTCAGACTGTCCAAATTATCATTGTCTCATAAGTCTACATATTGTTATTATAGAAAATCAAGTTATCATGCAAGAACAGATGTGTTATATGGATTTTGAAGAATCAACACTCAATGGACAATTGGTGCAAATCAAGAAAAACAAGTAGATACTTGATAGTAGATGCTCAAGACACATGACTGGTAATTCGAAGATACTGAATGACATAATTTATGAAGATGGAGGAATGGTCAACTTTGGAGACAATTCAAAAGGATATGTGATTGGCATCGGCAATGTCGGTAACTCTAAAACTCCTACTATTTCTGATATTCTGTTAGTTAGGCATCTAAAACACAGCTTACCTAGCATAAATTAACTATGCGACAAGGTCTACAAAATTAAATTTGAAAAGGATAAGTGTCACATTGAAGATAATAAATCAAATATTATCTTTGAAGAAATTAGGAATAAAAATATTTATGTTCTCAAAATGAAAATCTCAAATGGTAACCGATGTCTTTTGGCTAATACAAGCGAACCTTGGATTTGGCATAAAAGATTCGGGCATTTTAATTTCAAACTCTTATCTATACTTTACAAACTTGATCTAGTAAGAGGTCTCCCTAGAATAGATTTTAAAGTAGATAGTATATGTGATGCTTGTCAATTCGAAAAACTTAGAAAGAGTTCATTTAAATCGAGAGATATGATTTCAACTTCAAAACCTCTTGAGTTACTTCATTTAGATCTGTTTGGTCCATTTCAAATTCAGTCAATAAATCATAGTAAATATGTTTTTGTAATTGTAGATGATTATTATAGATTTACATAGACAATTTTTTTGAAACATAAAAGTAATGCTTTTGATTTATTTAAAACTTTTCTAAAAAGAATTCAAAATCAATTTTCTCTTAAAATCAAAACTATTCTTAGTGACCACGGTGGAGAATTTGAAAATGAAAATTTTGAGAATTTCTGTAATAAAAGAGGAATAATTCATAATTTTTCTTTTCCAAGAACTCCACAACAAAACAGAGTGGTAGAGCGTAAAAATAAGACATGTGCAAGAACTATGCTTTCAGATAGTAAATTACCAAGAAATTTTTGGGCTGAAGCAGTTGCTACAGCTTGTTACATTTTAGAATTTTAATTAGACCTCTAACCTAAAAAAACACCAAAAGAACTTCTTTTCAATAAGAAACCAAAGGTATCTTATTTTAAAGCTTTTGAAAGTAAATGCTTTATTCTAAATACAAAGTACAATTTGGATAAATTTAATCGTAAATCAGATAAAGGAATTTTTATCGCATATTCTAAAAGAAGTAAATCATACATAGTTTTTAATTTACAAACTAACACCATTGAAGAAATAATGCATGTATTTTTTGATGAAAATTTCAAAGATTTTGTTCAAATAATGGATGAAGATGATTTTGTTACTTTAAACAACGAATCAAATGAAACAAATTGTGAAACTGTTCACCTTAATAAAAGAATCAGGCTTTTAAAAGATCATCCTATAGAAAATATACTAGGAAATATTGAATCTATTGTTAGAACTAGAAATCAACTAAACAAGATGAGTAATGTAGCTTTTATATCTACTATTGAACCCAAAAATCTAAAGGAAGCATCATTTGATGATTTATGAGTTCTGGCTATGCAAGAAGAATTGAATCAATTCACCAGAAACGATGTATGGGAACTTGTTCCCAGACCTAAGAACAAAACTATAATATAAACTAAAATTGTTTATAAAAATAAAACGAATGAACAAGGTGAGGTCATTAGAAATAAAGCTTGGTTAGTCGCGCAAGGTTATTGTCAAGAAGAAGGAAAGACGACGATGAAACCTTTGCACCCATGGTAAGATTAGAAGCCATTAGAATTCTACTTGATTTCGCAAATCATAACAGTTTCAAATTATTTCAAATGGATGTAAAAAGTGTCTTTCTAAATAGTTTTGTTAAAGAGGATGTTTATGTTGAACAACTTTCACTTTTTGAAGAAGAAAAGTATCCAAATCATGTTTACAAATTAAAGAAAGCTTTATATGGTCTGAAACAAGCTCCTAGAGCCTGGAATGACAGACTAAGATCTTACCTATTACAATCAAAATTTGAAATTGGTAAAATAAATAATACTCTTTTGATTAAAAGAAACAAAAATGATATCCAGTTAGTATAGATTTATGTAGATGATATAATTTTTAGATCAATAAACAATGAAATGAACAAAGAGTTTTCTGAAATAATGAAAAAAGAGTTTGAAATGAGTCATATGGGTAAATTTACTTTCTTTTTAGGATTGCAAATAAAACAATTAGATAGTGGTATTTTCATTAGTCAAAAAAAGTATGCTAAGGATCTAGTTAGTAAGTTTGGTATGACCGCTGCGAGTGGAAAACCCACTCCTACGACAACTAATGAAGCCTTAAATAAAGAAGACATGTCAAAAGATGTTGATAAAAAACTATATAAGGGAATGATTGGATCGCTACTCCATATAACTACGAATAGGCCTGATATCATGCATAGTGTCTATCTCTATGCAAGATTCCAAACTTAACCCAAAGAAACCCATTTAAAAGCTGTTAAACGTATTCTAAGATATGTTAAATACACTTTAGACTATGGACTATTGTACCCTAAAAATGATTCATTTGAATTAATCTCATATTGTGATGCTGACTATCTTGGTTGTACATCAGATCGAAAAAGTACAAGTGGAACTTACCACTTTTTAGGATATTCTCTGGTTTCCTAGTTTAGTAAAAAGAAAAATACTGTCTTACTATCAACAACTGAAGCAGAATATATCTCTGCTGCTTTGGCTAGTTCTCAAGTTATTTATATGCAATAGACCCTAAAAGATTTTGGATTAAATATTTCAAAGTCACCAATTTGTTGTGATAATACAAGTGCAATGAATTTATCTGAAAATCCTACGCATCATGCCAAAACAAAACATATTGATATCAGACATCATTTTCTCAGATATAATATAAGTAAAGATATTATTTCTCTTGAATTTATCAACACTGAGAATCAAATAGCTTATATTCTGACCAAACCCTTAAATCAATCAACCTTTATTAAATTAAGAAGAGTACTAGGTATTTGTTTTATAACTGAGATATAGTATATAGATAGAGTAAGATATATATTTAAATAAATAAAGAATAACGAAATTTTCAAAGGGATGTCGACATGCCCCTACCCCCCATGTCCACATACAACGGTAAAATTTAAAATTTTGATTTTCCCTCTGAAATCAGTTTGGTGTTATATAATCACAACACTTCAAAATTATCCTTCTTCTTACTTCATTTTCTCTGTAATAAACTTCTAAAATATAAAATAATAGCCACCTCATCTAAATTTGACCAAAATGCAACCGTTTCCTTCTCCTAATTGTGATCCATTTAAATTAATTACATTGGCTCAAGTAATGAAGATCGAGGAAATCATGAAGGATTCTCTGCAAATGCTAACAGAATTACAAGTCATTTAAATAAGAATGGCAAAGGAACAAGAGAAACATGGCAAGATTCTTAGAAATTTGAAGAAATTTCTAATGGATAATCATGCAGACACTATTGTGATTGAAGATGATTCTTCTAACATACGTATTCACAATCCATTAGAGGACGGTGAAGAAGAAGAGGAGGAGGAGGAGGAAGAAGTGCAAATGGACGAAGACGATAGAGTTATTTGCGTTAGAGAAGTCCGTTTGGACAAAAATGGCAACTTGGTCGAACAACATGGAAACTTTTGTCTCAATTACCCTAATTGTTCGATTCACAAGTCACCTATCGTCAAGGACTCTCGTTAGATTGTTATTATATTAATGTTTTTATATTTTGCGTACTTGTGTATATCCGTGTCTATGTTTCATATGTATATGTAATTTAACATCATATATAATAAAATTAGATTTATGTTTTGCCTACTATATTTTGTTATTAGCATTTAGTTCAATAGTATTAGTTTAAGGGGGAGTTATGTAGTTTAGAATTAGTTTTTGTTGATGACAAAGGAGGAGAATTATGAAATAGGTTAGATGGGCTTAGACTAAAGGGGAGATATTAGATTAAGGGGGAGTGGTTGGAATAGGGGGAGTTGGAGGAGATTTTATAAATAAAGCTTGGCATCATCAAAAAGGGGGAGAATTTTAGTTCCTGAGATGATGATTTTGATGAAAAGAACCATAGGACTTGTTATAAAATATAAATACTAATATCTTTGTCTAGATATATATGTATATTTAGGATATATATATTTGTGTGTGTGTGTGTGTGCAAGAACTAAGAATGAAGACTGTATAGTATAAAGATTCAAGACTAAGCATAGAGATTCAAGACCGACAAATTCAAGATTGTAGAAATTAAGACTGAAGACTCATGAGTATCAAGATTATCAAAAGTTCAAGATATCAAGATAAATAATAGAGTTTAGGTTTATGTTAAAACTTCATAACAACACTAAAATCTTTATTTCGATTTTAATTGTGGAATGGAATCCACCTTCTCTCTTTAATAGTAAGATGGAACTCACGACATCTTTAGTGGAATGGAAACCACGATCTTCTCTAGTGGAATAGAATTAACGAAATTTTCGAAATGATTTATTTTTTCAAAACTATCTTTTTAAAGCCATCTCTATCAATTTAAATATTTTAGCCTTAATTCAAAAACTATTTTTAAACATATTAATTTCAAAATCATCTTTTTCTTAAATTATCCCTTGATTTTAATATTTTAGCTTTAATATATTTCAAAAAATCTATACTTAGTTTTTAATATTACTTTTGTGTTATAGATTATATATTTTAAGATTACTTTCTATAAGCTCTTCTATAAGTTTAAAATAAATTTAAAATGGTTTACAAAGTTTAGAAATTGTTTTGAATAATTTTAGAACTGAAATCATTTTAAAGCAAAATCTATTTTCCAAAAATAACAGAGGCATGTCGACATCCCTCATTGTAACAACCCTGCATTTTATGATTATTTTAATTGTTTATTTTCATTATTTTAATTTGAATTCCTAATTTAAAAACTTTATTTTATTTATGGATAAAACTTTATTTTTATTCTTAAAATGAATAATTTGTTATTTAAATATTAATTTTGTTTTGTATGTGAATTATAATTTCAAACCTGAATATATTGAATATTTTTCATAAAAGGTGAATTTTGTTCAAAATGGTCAAACTTTGACTTTTAAATTTAAATTATAGATATTTGAAAATTTTAATTTTATCTTTTATTATGAAAATAATAAAATTTTAAGAATACTGCTTTTCGTTTCGTTGAAATCTGATTTATATTGTGAAAGTTATGCTTTTTACAATATTGTGTGTAAATTGTTTTATTTAACAAATTTGTCTATTTTAATTTATATAAATAATATTTTTGTTTATCATATCTTGTGTATTTGTGTGTAATATGATATTTTATGTATTTATTTTATTTTTAAAACATTTTATAAGTGTAGTTATAATTTTTCCAATGTTAAGTGTACATTATTTATATTTTAAAATGCTAGTTTCAATATATTAGCTATTTTCTTAATTATTTTCTATTTTTCCTTAAATATAAATACATAAAACAGGATCTCACCTTCTTCATTATTTATATATCAATATATCAATGTACATTATTTAATATATCAGGACATAAAGCTCATTATTTAAATATCAGGACATAAATAATGTCCTGACTCGAGCATAAATAATATATCCACTAAAGCTTATGCTCGAGTCAGACTGAGTTATTTAGCATTCAAGACTCACCTTCGAAGTTGGAGCTTTGCTTGAAGATCCAGCCATCCATTCTGCTTTCAGTATCTGGTGATTCCAGTGTTGTATTCTGATTTGTACTTGATGTATCTTGTTATTCTTTTGTTGTATCTTGTTTAACTCTGATTTATCTTATTTTTATATAGTAGCTTCATGAACTACTATCTCTTTTAATTCCGTTGCATTATTATTTACTCTGTGTCTGTGATCTGTGATTATTTATTTACTGTATATTCTGAGATTTGCTAAATTTTATTTACAACGCGGTATTTTGAGCAATTCAAGTCCGACATGTGCGGACGCGAATGGTTGTAAATATCGGGTTGTTACATTTGGTATCAGAGCTTTGGTAGCTCTGAGAAAAACTTAGCATATATGGTAAATGTATTTACAGAATCACTTTCATTCGAGTTTGAATCTCTTCCTTTTTGACTCGATTCCTTTGAATTTTAGAATGTTCCCTGCAGTTCCAAAATCCATTCGTGTCCCTCACTATTGATCTTCTTTTGATTCTGAGTATCCCATAACTCCACTTCAAAAGATCTTTATAATGAGTCGGCGGTCTCGCCAATCTCAAATTTATTTGTAAAGAGGAAAACTACCTTACAACAGCATCGATATACCAAAGATTTTATATCCTCGGTTAAGATGCTACTATCTCTTATAATTTCTAACTCTATATCTTAAGATCAAATATTGATTTACCCATGAAATCCACATCGATCTTATTCTTTAAGTCACGGTTGACCCGGTTAAGGTTGCCCGCGATTTATATAAGCTTATCCATCTTCCTATTCTATTATTTAATCATCTTATCTCTATTTCCAACTTATCTTCAAATCATTCTTTAAGTGTATTTGTAAACTAATATTTAAAAATGTTTTATATATTGTGTTGTTTTTGAGTTGTTGATGTTGATTTGGGTTTCTGATCGATTCGTCTGATCAACGCTATCGATAAGATTTTCAAAACACTTGAACAGAGCAAACTGACACAATGTGGTTTTTTTCAAATTTAGTAATGAAATAAATTTTGTAACAATATTATAAATCATTTTCTGGATTTTATTGAATTGGTTGTTAAGAAATAATATTTGATTTTATATATTATTATTTCTTGTTTCATACATAAATAATTGAACTATAAACATGGTTATAAATTTATTTGGAAATTTAAAATGAATTTAAAACAAAAATTTGAGAATTAATTTCCGATGGTTTCAAGCCTTATATTTAAAGTTTTAAAAGGGTATACTATTTAAAGCATTTTCGAATAGAAATTTGTTTCCAAAGAAGTTTAAGTTTAAATTTAGTGCTCTTCTCTTTGTCGCTGGAAAATAATTTCGGTGATGACTGCAGCATCATCGACATTCATTTTCAAATTTCGAAGTGAAGAGACCGTTCTGTAGTCTTGCTACAGTTTTGTTCTAAGAAATTTAATTGATTTGAATTTCTAAAATAAGGCTGGATTTATAACATATGTTGATATGTGATTTAAATTTGTATGGATATACATAGTATATGTGCATTTATTTATCCCTAAATAGTTTGGAATTTATCGGAAATTTAATTCCTAAATTTTATCTTGGAAGATAATTTTTAAGTGTAATTTCAAGAGTTGTATAAATATTCAAGTTCAAAATGATTAAATTGGAAACTTTTATTTGTATAATACATAATTTCATTCCAATATAACTTACCTAAATTATACAGAAGTTGAATATGAAATTCGATAATATACAATATAAAAAGTATTTTTTTAATAAAACTTGAGTGGTTATAATAAATGTTATACACTTAAATTTTAGTTATAAAAGATTTACAGAGGTAAATAAAGAAAAAGGGTAATGGAATAATTACAATATAAAATGATGTTAAGGAACTAAGAATAAATTTAAGACAGTTATAATAAGTGTAAATATATTTAACATAGGTGATAAAATATATTGAGAGGAATAAATTTAATTTTAATTAGGAATAAAGAAGAATTAATTTATTGAGTACATTATGTGTGTAATAAATGATTTTTCAAATCCATGATTTTTGAAATTGTTAATTTAAGATAATTGGATGATAAGATAATGAAATTAGAGATGCTTAAGATTTATTTAACTTATGTAAAAATTTAATTTTCAATTTAAGTTGAAATTTTCATGGTTCCAAATTTATGGTCTTATTTTATTTTTCAAACTATCTTCTGGTTGTCCTTATTTTCCTTTCTTGCTACAGAATGGGGAGGCTATTGCTTATACCAGTCTGTTTAGAAATCTTTCCATAATCTTTGATAATCTTTGGTACTCATCTTGAATCTGAGCACTGCTTGCCATCAACAGACTGTCGGTCAAGCAGAAAGGGTGAATCAGATTCTAGAAGATCTTTCTCGTGCTTGTGTTTTTGATTTTGGAGGATCTTGAGAAGATCATCACCACCTTGTTAAACTTACCTATAACAATAGTTATCAAGTATAATTTCAATCTTCTAGTCATCTTACCGTAATCCTATTTTGTTCTATTTTTCTATGCTTTTCCGTACCTCATTCCTTTTCGGGGACGAAAAGTTTTGAGTGGGGGATAGTGTAACAACCCTGTATTTCGTGATTATCTTAATTGTATATTTTAACTATTTTAATTTGAATTCCTGATTTAAAAACTTTATTTTATTTATGGATAAAACTTTATTTTTATTATTCAAATGAATAATTTTTTTATTTAAATATTAATTTTGATTTGTATGTGAATTATAATTTCAAACCTGAATATATTGAATTTTTTTCATAAAAGGTGAATTTTGGTCAAATTGATCAAACTTTGACTTTTAAATTTAAATCATAAGTATTTGAAAATTTAAATTTTGTCTTTTATTATGAAAATAAATAAAATTTTAAGAATATTGCTTTTCGTTTCGTTGAAATCTGATTTATACTGTGAAAGTTATGCTTTTTACAATATTGTGTGTAAATTGTTTTATTTAACAAATTTGTCTATTTTAATTTATATAAATAATATTTTTATTTATCATATCTTGTGTATATATGTGTTATATAATATTTTATGTATTTGTTTTATTTTTAAAACATTTTATAAGTGTAGTTATAATTTTTCTAATGTTAAGTGTACATTATTTATATTTTAAAATGCTAGTTTCAATATATTAGCTATTTTCTTAATTATTTTCTATTTTTCCTTAAATTATATTTTATTTTCTTTTCCATTTTATTTTTTTCTGTATTTTTATTTTATTTTCTGAATTGTATTTAGTTTATTTTAATTTAAAAGAAATTGGAAATCAAAGAGCCAAAAACCTTTCACTTTCTAGTTCTTTCATCTCCTTATCTCTTCATTTTCTTTTTGCCTTTTCAATTCACCTTATGGCCGTCCATTTTATTGTATTGCCATGAATTATATTTCTCATTCACGTGAGAAATCTCCCTTTCCTCAAAAATCATGTCCACTTCAATTTCTGAAATTATTTTCAAGTTTTTCCAATGGCTTCTTTCTACCTTTTCTCCTCTCTTTCATTGTATTTTCACCTTCCTCTTCTTCAAGCTTTGCTCGTCCTCTACTCCACTCCAACTCCATGACCATCACCACCACCATCTACAGCAGCTCCTCCTTTCTTTCCTCTGACCTTGACCTGGGCCGTGCCTCCATATGATGCTTGTACCAAAACTTTGCACAAAAACTCCACCAAACAAGTGCTAGCCGAGCCTATACTTCACATCACCTCCCTATTTCACTTTGGCCACCGCCTAGCTCCACCACCACCTGCCTACATCATCTCTGACCATCAGCCACTCCACTGACCTGACATGTACAAGTATGGCCGGGCTCAATACTGACCATGGCCGAGCCAAATGTTGAGGCAAACTTGTTTATATTGCTTTATTCCTTGTATTCTTCAAGTTGTATCACCTACCTCCTCATATCATCTCCTACCACTTCACATTTTTGTGCTTTCCATTCCTTTGTGATGCCAAACCAGATCCTTTTCCACCTGAAAACATGTGTGGTCAAGCCCTAAGAATGTATGGCTGAGCATACACGGAGTTGTGATCAAGCAAAATTGGTTGAAAAGCTTGGTAATGTCATTTGTTGCTTCTACTTTCCTATTTTTTCAATCAATTTTTGTATTGTATATATATGTTTATATTGCTTTCTTTAATTGTTGTGTGCAAGATCATATCTTATCTATCTCTCATTTGAACTAAAGTCGTGCCAAATCATGCTTGTTGTCCCCTTGGAGTCATGCTTGTGTGTTGTTTTGGTCTCTAGCTTTGTAAAAGGTGAGTCTTTCTCACTCTGACATATTTACTTATGAAATAGTAAATTGATGGCAAGTGTTTAGTAATATAAAATATTTATGCGAGTTAATGATGATCATATAATATATGCTATGCCATGTTATTACCATGTTAAAACTGTTAATTATCACCTGACATTTGATATATGACATTATATTGTGACATTGACATTGTTTATATTGTTTATGCATATATTCACATTGCAAGCTCCCTTTTAGAATAGAATCACTATGAGTTGAAATGATACATACCACGAACGGACATTAGAATAGGGAAAAATCATTATGGGCTGAAGTGACAGGCCTGAGTGATTTTTATTGTATTTTATTTGACTTGGGATTGCAGGTTTGAAATGATAGAACCTGGATTTTCTTGTAAATTACGGGTTGAAATGATATATATATCCGTATCACTTGACCTAGGTTAGAAAATTATATACAGACCCCATGTATATTTTTAAAATGATTTTTGTTAGGATATGTATTTTTAAAAGTATGAAATTTTAAATAAAAATATATATTTTATGGTTTTAAGAAAGCTAAATATTTAGTTTTGAATTATGAATTTAAATATGTAAATTTGAAGTGATTGTGATTTTGACTTTAAATTTTATTTTAAAATGTAAGCAAATAATGGACATTAAATATAAAGTTTTGAATTGATATTTGAAGTAAAATATTAAGTTTATTTAAATTTATAAGTTAAAAATATTGAATTGTGACTTAATAAATGAAAGTGAGTTTTAAATTGAATATTTGATTTAAAAAATTTGTTATGCTAAATCATACGTTAAGTTGATTAAAATGTGAAAATTTAAAGTCTAGAAATATGATTTATAAATTTAAATAACAAAAACTGAAGTTTTAAATGTTTCTGGAAGTTAAAATAAAATGTGGAATTTTATTAATTGCATTTCCAAAATGCTGTAGTCTTATGACAACATTTTTAAATGCTGTTGTTTTTGAATTTAACTATGTTTGAAATAACTAAATATCAATCACGACATTTTATAAATGCCGTTATTCTTGAACTTAACTATTTTGGAAACTTTAAGCTACGATAGCACTTTATAAATGCCGTCGTTGCTATAATTTGTCAATGTTTTGAAATCTTATAGATTTTAATACTGTTTGAGTTATATTTTAAAGTGTTAAGTGATTTAACTTTTGGAAATGGATTATTTGTGAAATTTAAGGAGTTTTAAATATAATTTAATATTTAAATTTGAATTTTTAAGGAATTTAAATTGAATTTGAATTTAAATAAGGTTTATTTGGTTATGTGTTAAATGGAATGAAATGTAATGAGACAAATGAATTTTTGAATGGAATTTTGAAATGTGTTTTGTAATGATGTTTGAAATAATAAATGAATGACATATTTGATTTGTAAATGATATTTAAATTTGAATATTTGAATTTGAATTCAAATAATGATTTGATAATGAGGTTTTGAAAGGATATGTTATTTTAAAGATTTTGAAATGGTTTGGAAATGATATAATCTTTATTTGATAAAGAATGTGGATTTGGAATGATATTTGATTTTGATAAATGAATATTTAAAGTTTATATTTGTATGAAAGGATATTTGGTTTACTTGTAATTTGAGTTTATATAAAGGATATTGGATTTATGAAATGAATATTTCAAAACTGTGTAATAATGAAGTTAAATTTGAGATATATGAAATTATATAATTTAGTTTTGAAATATGGTATATTAAAGCTTTGAGATAAATTAAGAATTGAATAGTTTATTTTGTGAATCAAACCTATATTTGGAATTTATAAGATTTGAAATGGTTTGTGGGGGAAACTAAATTTAATTGAAATTGATGGTTTGAATTGAGTTAGATTGGAAATTTGTCTTCGAAATGTTATGATTTTCAAAATGTAATGATTTCAAGTATTTTGGTTTCGAAAGAACTATAACTTTGAAAGTATCATGATTTTTGAAAGTTGATATATATTTGAAATGGAGATAATATTGTATTGATTTGAATATAGTTTTGAAATAAAAATGGTTTTGGTTTTGATGTATAAACTATTTTGGAAGGAATATAGTTTTGAAATGAAATGATTTGATTTTTTGAAGTATAAACTATCTTGAATGACCACGGCGTTATAACAACGTTTGGTTGTTAAAGAGACCGGGATCGGAAGTTGTCATACTCTCTGCCAACTCCGAAAACCACTTTAACAACCGTGTACATGGTGGAGATTCTAGAATGAAGTAGAATGGTGGCGACGTTCTTGAGGTATATTATGTGGACCCAACTCCGTTGAGTTGGCATAAGGTGGCTAAAACAGGAGCGATCTCGGGCCAAAATAGGTAGCTCCTCTGGTCGGACACACTTCTTCGATACTATACTCTTAATTGTGGTTGATTTGATGGCCATCCTCTAATTTTGATTGGGAGTGTGTTCCAAGGTGGGCGTATGTAGCTGCTGCGTTACCACCAGCCCGTGTGCGTAATTGGTATATCTACCCTGGCATTGCCTTGTGTGCCATGTCACCTACCATATCGAGCTTTACTACGAGTATTCTTTTCTCTCGTAGCCCATGCGTATCTTCTCGTAGTCTCCCGATCAGGAGATATGCAGATATTGGATGGACTATTGGGACTATTACGTGTCTGGGGCTATATGGGTAACCCCGTGATGCTATTTTAAAGTAAGTTTATTTTACTGATAGACATTATTATAATAGCGCAATATTACTACATAGTAAATAGTTTGACAGATCCTTAAAGGATGGGCGATCCCAAGCATCCTTTAAGTTACTGATGGGTTGTATTACTGTTCACTTGAGTTGATTTACAGTTCATAAGTATTTATGTCTTGACTCGAGTGTTTTGTATTTCGCTTTACGCTCGAGTCAGACTGAGTGATTTAGCATTCAAGACTCACCTTCGGAGTTGGAGCTTTGCTTGAAGATCCAGCCATCTATTTTGCTTTCAGTATCCGGTGATTCCAGTGTTGTATTCTGATTTGTACTTGATGTATCTTGTTATTCTTTCGTTGTATCTTGTTTAACTCTGATGTATCTTATTTTTGTATAGTAGCTTCATGAACTACTATCTCATTTAATTCCGCCGCATTATTATTTACTGTGTGTTTGTGATCCGTGATTATTTATTTACTGTATATTCTGAGATTTGCCAAAATTTTATTTACAACACGGTATTTTGAGCAATTCAAGTCCGACATGTGCGGATGCGAATGGTTGAAAATATCGGGTTGTTGCACTCATCCCCCATGTTGACATGGTAGCCGTAGAATTTAAAATTCAAATTTTCAAAAGAAGTGACTATCGTCATAACCTTTGGCGAATGGACATGAATATTGTTCTCCTATAAATAACATTTGTTTTCAATGAATTTTAAGTGAGTTTTTATTCATTTCTTCACTCCTTCTTCTCCACTCAAATATTCTCTTATATTTCAAATGCTTTAACAAAACTCTGCCGAAATTCTAAGTGAATCAAAATCGATCATATCTAGTTTGATTCTCTGCCACTCCCTCTCAAAGATCTTAGTGCTATATGGAGCTATAGGATCATTTGTAATCAAAGATCGAAAGGTCGAAGAGTATCGAGTCTCTCTCTGTCAAGGTGTGATCGGAAACGGTGTGATTGTGGCTAGTAAATTAATTGGGTGTGATTTTAGCCTGTAAGTCAATTAGGTCATCTTGTAGCCTGGTTAAATCAAGAGAGCTTGCCCTGGACTCGAAGATGGGAGGGTGTATCTCGTGGCCTTGAAATCGAGGTTGTAATATCGACATTATATTTGAAAAGAAATATACCCAAGAAATTGTGTGGGACTGGATGTAGGATAACTCCGAACTAGTATAAAATTCCAGTTTGTTCTTTCCTTTACTGCTTTTATTTACTATTTGCATCTGTGTCTGGTTCTGTGATTGTCTCTATGTTTGTGAATTGCATATGTTTGGATTTAAATTGAAAAGATTTCAAGAAGATTCATAAAATTAATTAAACACTATTCACCCCCTTCTAGTGTTAATTCTAGCTTAAGATCGGTAATCCGTATTTCTTACAATTAACCTTTAAATTTTTTTTATAGAATATTTCATAAAACTTTCATCTTTTATAAAAACTTTCATAAAGATACTTCTTTATAAATAATCATTTTACCTTTTTATTTCCAAATATTCCTACTTAAAAACACATTTCTTTTCAAAAGATAACTATCTTTTTTTACTATAACACATCTCTAAACATATCTTACTGGTTTCTCGAAATTTATTTCCAAAATAATTCATTGAATTGATAAATTACCATAAACTTCTATAGCTAATATCAAATGTGAAAACATTTTTTATTTAGTTAAAACTTACTTAATCAATCAACACTCCCTTATTAGTTAAAACTTCCTTTATGTATATTCTCTTTACTCATACCGGCTTTAATACTTAAAATGTATTTATGTACCTATTCCAATGTTTTAAGTATATTTAACTAGTTTTTCTTACTTCAAAATACAACCAAAAATGATTAAAACATTTACTACCAAAACATTGTTATAATCTTCTCTTATTTATAAAATGCTAATTATGATTTTTTTTAATCTTTTTATAAAAGTCACTAACTCTTGTTGTTATCTTTAAAATCTCATTATTGAAGATCTAAATATACTCATAAGATTTCTTCTAAACTATCATTCAAGGGTTTAAAAATGAATGTTGCTAAAACAGCGTTTACTACAAACCCAAAACCATACATTAATAACTTTAAATATTTGTTTTGAAGATCAAAGCATACCCATACTTATCAATTAAGATAATACACTTTTATAGAAATTGACAACCATCAATTAATTTATCAACTAATGATTCACATTATTCTTTTTAACTTTAGAAGATTATATTGATCGAGTAACTCAAAAATGATACCAAGGAACTAGGTACTACTAATAGTATTGCATATTTCCTTAACAAGAAGGGGAATACTTAAGAGAAGCGCGTACCATCTGAACACATCTCCTGCCTATTTTTAGTTACTTTCGAGTCACTCGGATCAATTAATCGTAAGATTGTTCTTCCTTTTCAAAATCCATTTCTAGAAATAATAATATTATTATTCCTTTCCTAGAAATTATTTGAAATCCCGTTCAAAAATATTGGAATTTAAATTCTCAAAAATTCCTATATAAAGCATGTTTTATAAATCCATTTTATAAAATCACTTACATAAAATATATTCATAAGATTTATTTATCTTAAATAAATTCCTTTATTAAACATTTACTATTTATTGAATACCCCATAGTCAAATTATGAAACTAAATTCAAGAGGTGTTCGTACTTAAACTTTTTAAATTAAATAACCAATCAATCAATGTTAATAACTTAGTATAATACTTTTCTTAATTCAAATAATTATATTATCCGAAAAATATCCTATATATTAAAAATATAATCTTAGGCAAAATTATTTCATTTACAAATTTTCAAAACCAAATCATTTGTATATAATATTAACAAATACATGCTCATATATAATACTCTCAAACTCATTCTAGTGTGTTACTAACCCCATCTCTAATGAGTTACCCATTCTAGGGTATTACTAACCCTATCTCTTAGGAGTCTTTTACCCCTATCAGGCTCAGGTGTTCGCTTAACCTAAGATTTGATACCACATTGTAAGGACCCATTTCTTCGACCCATAGAAATCGACATTAATACGTCCACGGTATTCACCTATCGTAAATCCAAGTGCTGGAGAAGCAGATTCCCAAGGGTAAGAAAGAAAAATAAGACATAACAGAATCCCTCTTATGTTATTTCAACAAATAATCTTTACAGTGGAAACTAAAATACATACATCGAGGTTAAAAACATGGACAGTTATAAATTCCTATCCTTACAAATGCAGAATTCTATAGTACAAGAGTGTGGTGGAAATAGAAAAAAATCTTCAGTAAAATTTTTCGATTTCATGATTCCAGCTCCATCCAGCTTTCTTCTAAACTGAAACAGACTACTAGGCTGCCCAGGGAAAATTAGGGTACCCAGAGTTTAAGGAAGAGGGAAAAATAAACTCCTGGTCAATCGTGGGATTGGTGTGAGAACTCAAAATACGTGTTTTAGAAAAAAGGTATCTCATAAGACCACGCATCACATAAACATGGAATGAGTTTTCACCTTATGATAACCAAAACATTATACGTTAAAATATTTGCTATTATCTGTAATGACATATCTTCGAAAAATTTGGCGAGTAAACTTGTTAACCTTAGCCGAAATTTTTACATTATTAAATTCTAGCTTACCACCTTGTACGACAAGGCTTTCTACATCTAAAATCGTACAGGATCTTATTAGAGAATGGGTTTCCATACAAATGACCTGGTGAAGGGACTACCTTCCAATAGTACGTCTCTAGGGGAATGTACCAAGGCCCAACAGATGGTCCTCTACCAAAACAAGACCAGTCTACTTCTTCCTAAATAGTACTGAATATGTCATCACCCCAGTCGTTACCGGCCTATACGAGCGCTCGATTACCATACACCACATTAATTTGCATCCCAAACATCATAGCGAGAAGAAATGTATCTAGAAGAGGATGATCATACCCTCATGGCTGCGAACCACATAGCTTTGCCGCATCTACCCTGTTTCGGCCATTTTCGGGTGCAAGGCTTAAGGTAACGATTGCCTTTATCGTATCACATCATCTTCCTTTGAATGCCACATTGTCATCTCATCGATCTCTATTGACTTCCACAAATATACAACCTCCAAGCTCATATATCTCAAAGAAGGGTGTTAAGCTAAGAGAAGTTGCCTACTCCGCCACCAAATAGATGTATGTTCATAAAAGCCAACGATGAAATCTCAAGAATGCAATGTCAGACATCCATCCACACAAGTTCGTTCTGGGACTAAACAAAACCGAATGCACTGTCCGACCATATCTTATCGGGAATTAACCTTAGGATTAGTAGCTAGAAGTCCTTGCAACCTAAAAAATTTCAGAAATGAAAGGACCACTGCTACTTTAGTATTTGGAAGCTACGTAGAATTATCAACAAGCAGTCCTTTTATCTCGAAAATTCCTGATCTTCATTCTTCATTCTCTTTATCTGTTCTTTATTTTTCGAATGCGTATATTGGCTCGAAGTGGTTTTCGAATAGGGATTTCCCCAGTTTCGACCCCGATTCCTTCGATCCAATCATCGATAAAATGAGGGTTTGTGAATGGGGAATCATTCTTTAATTGACTAATTTCTTTTAATCAAAATTCTCCCTCGAAGGTGTATACTTTTAAAATGTTCTTTTCGGTATATACAGAATTATTAAACCTCTCTTATAAAATTATTGATGACTTAAAACCCTATTTTAAACTTGGACTAATTCGAAATCATTTCTCTTATACTTAGGGAAATATTCCTGAAATCATTTTATTTAAATCTTAACAAAGATTTCTTAATTCAAAACTCATACTTTTTATTTAGTTGAAACCATGTTATTTTGGATGTTAATCCAAAATCAGCAAGTACTAAGCGAGCATAATATGTAGAAATCATCTAATTCTACTCAATATCAGTCCCCGTATTCAACAAATACTATGGGCGGAATAATGGTGAAATGACCTTTAAATTCCACGAATAGTATGAGTTCCCTCTTCGGGCTTTAACACCGAGTACAAGAAGGTCGTCTCTATAAAATCCAAATTGTTTGAATCTAAAAAATATCTTTCTTTATCCTTTGGAAATTTTTGATCCAAGTAAATCAAATTTACTATCCCCTCCATCGGGCTAGTCCGGATAGCCAGAGAGAGCAGGAATCTGGTTTTTTCCCAAACCCAAGCCTAGACACTATCTCTCTAACACCCATAAGACGGTCAAGTTATTTGATCGACTCTAGACCATTAAAACATTTTGATCATTTCATAAATCCTTCAATTCATCTTTAAAACACTTTATTAATCATATAAAAACTTTTATAAAAGATTTGGAAAAGAATTGCTATGTCTAAAGGTAAATTTCACAAGTTATAGAAAAGTGCTACGGAAAAGTGCTGTGGAAAGTGCTTTTTAGCTATATTGATCAAAATGATTTTTTATTATTTGAAAATTAATTTTTATTATGTCACTTTTAAAACATTTTAGAACATTTATAATATTCATTTCACATTTTTAAATAATTTTAAAATGTCACTTTCAAAGAAATCTAGTTTTGGATTCCGAACTGCAAAATCGAGACTTTTCAAAAACTTGTTTTACTCATATTTCAAAATCTACTTATCGAAATCTTGATTTTCTTTCTTTTCTAGAAAAATATGGATATAATAGTTCAGAAAATTATTATCTCGAAGAATTCCGAGCTATATTCCAATTTTTTCACTTGTTTGACTTTTATAGTACGAAATCGCGGACTACAGTTGTGCGACGTGCTTATTTTTAACTAAATTTCCATTTCTTTTCAAACTTCACCAAAACACTTATAAATATTTATAAAACATTTCAAATACATTTTAAACCATTTTTAAGAGGTTTAACAATTCTACATACATACATTTCCGTAATTCAAGAAAAGCGACTTCCTTTATGTTTATCGATGTGTATATTCGTGACTTGCATATATTTCAACATCATATTTAAAAAACAAAACTTGATGATTAAATCATTATTAAACATCCATTGCAAACATCATATCATTGTCAAAAATATAGTAATAGTAGTTTAGAAGTTCTCACCATTATTTTTCCTTTGAGATAATAGAAAATCGGTTATAGCTCCGCTACCTTGAAATCTACGCTCACGATCACTAGCACTATCGACTTTAAAGGGATTGGACTTGGCTAGGTGACTCACGTGCATGAGCGTAGGGGAGAGAAGGCTCGGCCTAGGGTGGATCTATGGGTGGCCTTGGGTTTGAGTGGTGGAAAGGAGGTGTTTTGACTTGTTTTTGAAGTGGACCGATATTGTATACATGTGTATATATTTTCTAATATTTTTCCATAACTTTTTCTCATTATTTTATAAGGCATGGAAGCCATTACAAAAGCTCTTAGGAAGTTTAAGAAGAAGGAAGAAGTGAATGGCATTAGGAATCTGTGAGAAAGAAGGGTGGTTTTCATATGAAAAAGAAGAGTGTATAAAAAGACATACACACATCATCGCTTTATCATTTCAAAGCTTCTTCAAAACACATACTGCCCCTTAATGCATAGCTAAAACCTTCCCCCCATGTGTCCATCACTTCCATCTACTCATATGTGCATGTTGGATTGTTTAAGCTTAAGGAAGAAGCTTACTTATAAAACATCGTAGATCTTGTAATATGTATATATATTTAAATGTATAAGTATATATGTATGTATTCATATGTTCGTGTGCATGTTAGTGGATGCATTTATATTATTCATATGTGTACATGACATATAAACAATGTTGCATTGATTTCGAACAACTTTCCTTCGATAAACCGTTGCCGATCGGAAAACCGATTCCCGGTCACATTTTTCCTTATACTTTAACGTACATATATTTGTAAATTAATTTTATTATCATTTTAAATGGATAAAATGATCATGTTTGATTTATAAAACCATATAAATTTATATTAAACACTATTTACAAAAATTGCTTTTATACCGATAAAGCGATATCGATTTTTCCTTATATTTTCAAATCAATATATATCTTTATAAAACTTTTATAAATGATTTATTATCACTGTATAACTATTAAAAATGAATTATCATCATTTAAAATAATTATTTGAATAAATAAAATAATTATTTAATCATCAAATCTCAATTAATTTAATAAATCAATTATAATATTTAAGGGCATCATTAACAATGTCAAACTCACATTTTATTTTAAAAAAAATCAGTTGATTTTATTTTATATTCTTGTTTAACTATAAAAATAAGTGTATAAATCCAGCTCAATGCACAATGCATTGCGATTATAGAGCTGGTTATGACAAAACAGTTTTCGGCCATTTTATCGATTTAGATTCCGAGGAAAATATTTTTGTAAATTTTTATTCAAAATAAGATTACTATTATTTATTATCATCCAAAACAATATTATTTGTATTATCAACCTTTTATTTAAATAAATTTAAAAATAAATATAATTTATCAAAGTGATAAATTTACAGGTTATTACAGGGAGAATGTAACGACCTAGGATTTCAGTCATTTAAATTTAGAATACTTAATTGATTTTAAATATTGAAAAGTTAATTTTATCAGTTAAATAACTTATAGTTAAAATATAGAGAATTATTTTGTAATTTAAATTGTCCAATTTAATATTTGGAATTGTTTAAATAATTGAACCTTGAATTTAATATAAGTGGAAGCGATTTCAAAAGTTGATTTAAAGTCTATTTGTAAGCAGGAAGATAGTAAACTTTTAAATTTGAATAAAAGTGATTAAACTGATTTTGGAAATAACTCGATTTAACTAACGTGTAAAAATAGTCTTTTGGGTAACTATCTCAGATTTCGACGAAACTAGTTTCATTGGATCCGTAAAAGTGACTTATTATATGTCATTAAATTTGTGGCGATTGGACGTATCGTTTGGTTGTGCGAGTTCGAAAAGCGTAGAAATTAATTAAAGCAATTTAAATTAATACATTTGATTTTGAAAATCTATCTTCTATATATTAATGAATTGGCTTTCGATATATATTCCATTGTTTTCGGAATTGGTATAACATATATAATGCCAAGCTGCATGCTTTGTTTGGAGTTCGGAATTTTAAAGAGCGAATAGTGCTTTGAAAAATTTGCTATAAAAGGACAATAATATTTTCATTTGCAAACCCTAAATATTCAACCATCATCCTCCTTCCCCAAAACCGAACCCCATCCAACATTCCTAATTCGATCTGACCACCTAAGGCGCATCGGCCTTCGAGTTCAACTAGCAAAACGTCGTGGAGGTCAAGATGAACTTAATCAATGGTGGGATCTTCAAATTGAGGCTCGATGCAACAGCTAGGGGGCCACGTTTATGAGCAGATTTATGGGTTCACACACGCGTACGCACGTGGTAAGGTGAATGGCAGCAGGTGGAATGGCATGTGGAGGCGGCGGCGCGATGGCGAGGATCGCACAGGTGGAGGCGGCGATCGATCTTCGATTAATGATGAAAAACAAACATCACCTGGAAAACGAGCACGAGGAAGAAGAGGGAAGGTTTATTTGAAAATTGTAATTAACTAAGTTAATTTTAAATTTAATTATCTCGTACTTTCGTTAATTCATAACTTGTTCATACGAGGTTGGTTTTGAGGCGATAAGTTGCTTTGCGATCATATCAACGAGTACTATGCTATGGAGTTGGATTGGATGGATTCGGAGCTAGTGAGAATTTTGGATTAAAGTTGAACAACCATTTAACTTTAATTTAGACCGGAGCGCTTTGGCGATTTCTAGAATTTTAATGAGTAAACTCATCTCTCTGGCCTGCTTTCATTTTTATGTAAGCGGGAATAATTTTATTATGTTGTTTATTGCTAGTTTGGATGATCTACTATAATTATTAGTTGATTTGGATATATTCCCACTTATTAGAGCGGATGAGATTCTATTACGTTCTCGTGTAAGAGCGGATGACTCTTTATATACGAATCCCACCTCTTAGCGGCTGATTTATTTTTTTATAATTACATTCTATAAATGATGCAATGGGACAGGTTAGAGGGATCCAACAGGATTCCTCACCACTATTGATTTACTTTTCATATATATGCTGACATATGATGTAGTGGATACTATATTATTGTTTGTTGTATGATTTGACTTATTTAATGCTTTAGTAGCACTAGGTCTTATTTTTGGGTATTTTGAAATATTAAAATTTTGATTGTGAATTGGAAATGATTTTGGAATTGTATATGCTTTAATAAATTCTGAATTATTAAAAGAAAGGAATCTATTTTAAATAAATAAAAGCATGATTTTTGGTATTTACTATATTAGAAAGTGTATTTTATCGTAGAATAATTTATATGAAGGATTTATAAAAGTATATTCGTGATATCCCAGAATTTCAAGGAATTTAAAATGTGATAATCTCTTAATTAATCATTTAAAATTGGTAAAATTTGTTAATTTCAAACAATAATAAATATAATGTGATGTTTTTAAATATAGTAATAAATAGATTTTTAAATGGAATAATAATTTACAAATTTAAATTGTGTTATTTTATAAATAGATTTTAAATTTTCAAATTTAATAAGCGTGTTTAAATGTGTATATATATATGTGTATTTAAATTGATTTTAAATAGAATAATTATTTAAAAATTAATAATATGTTTGTTTAAAATTAATATTTATATTCGTTTGAAATGATTTTTAATTGAATTTTTAATTGAATTTGGATTTAAAATTTAAATTTAAAAGATATATATCTTAAAAATATTTTGGATATAAAATAGGGATAAAGTTTTTATTTAAAATAAGTTCGTTTTATATTATTTTCTTTAAAGGAAATTTATTTACAGAAATTTGGAAAAGTATTTATTTAAGAGTAAAAAAATACAAAAGGTTAATATTAACATTTAAATATGGATTAAATATATTATATATTATTTTATTTAAAATATTATTGGTTTTATTTTATTTTCTTTTAAAGGTTTTGTTTTTATAAATTTAGAAAAGGATTTATTAATTTAGAAATGTATTAATTAATTAGGAAATCTATCATAAAAGCTTTTAAAATTATTTTAAAATAATAAAAAAATGAATAAATACAAGTGTAATTAAATCAAGTGGTGTAATTAACATGTGTTAGCATATTAATTAAGGTTAGGGACAAGTGTTGCATTTATTTTAATTTTCTTTTATTTTTAATAAAATCTAAATTAACTTATAAACTTCTGTCTTTCGCCTTCATTTCCTTTTTCTATCTTCTTTTCAATAACCAAAGAAATTCACCTACAAAGCAATCTCAGATCAAACCTGAAAACATTTCTCAGTTCAAACTTATACACTGCAAACAACTTTCAAATATGAAATTCCTCAAACCTGTAAAACATTTTACAAGTTCAAAACCAAATCTGCAATGTTTTTTCAAAGCCCTGTAAACAAACTTGTAACCATTTATCCTCAAACCTGTAATAATTCTCAAACTAGTAAAATTCTCAAGTTCAGATGCCTAAAACCCATTATCTTAAAGCCTGTAGCCTCCTATCAAACCAAGAGTTCAATTTCAAAATGCAACCTTAAAAGAATTTTCAAAATCAAGCATGCAACTACATGTTTTCAAAAGTTCAAGCAAGCGTGTAAAACAAGAATACATTATCAAATGCAAAGTGTCAAGAAATCTCCTCAACAACATACCAGTAATCAAAAGTCTTAAAGATCATCTCTGCAAATCAAAAGCTTTTCATATTTCAGGTTTCTATTTTTTCCACTCTCTACATTTACAAATGGTGAGTAAACCTTTAAGTTAAAAGTTTAAGTAGATGATTGATTGTTGCTTATGAAATCTCCATGATGATGATGCCTGCATGTGTATAAATAAGTGTAAAATCTGTATGTATGAATGTATTCATGTGTGCATGTCTGGTTGAATTCATGTTTTCTCTGTTTCATATTACAGAGTTTAAATTTGGTTCAAATTCCAATTTCTCCTCCTCTGATCTCTGTTAGGCCGTAGTTTTCAAACAAATTAAGTTTGTATAAACTTGAACTTGGATCTAAAAATAGTTTAAACATGTTTAAATATATATATATATATATATATATATATATATATATATATATATATATAGCATCTGAAAATCAAGATTTACAGTAAAAAAAATATAAACATGTTAAAATCAATTGTTGCAATTCTATGATTCAAATATATAACTTGAATCGGCTTGGGAAAATAGGATTTTGAAGATGAAAATTATGATTTTTAGATTAGAATTGAGTGTCCATTTCAGGATTGTCTAGAATTGGGTTTTTGGGGAAATTCTAATGATCTAAGTGACCGTTAAAGTCGGGGTTCCTGCTGAAGATAGCTAAGTGATCTGGGTGTTTGGAAAAAATAGTGGAGGCGTCGGATGTTCGCGGTAGCATCGGTGATCGGTTGATTAGGATTTTTAACCATAAATAGGTCGAGCCTGGAAACAGATTCACTGTATTGTCTCGGAGTGATCGAGTGACTCATGGCTTTGGGGAATGGCAGCATGGGGTGTTGGCATGGTATAGCCGGGGTAGCGTGTCGTCTGATGGTCAGAGGCGTGGGTTCGAGGTGGATTTGGCCATGGGGTTTGGTTCTAGTTTAACTAAAGTACTCGATTTTGGATCGAGTCTTGTTTTTGGGATTTGGTGATCGAAGATTGTTGCTGCATTGATGTTCGATATGCAGAAGGGTTCATCGGAGATGAATGGCGATTCCGGTGCTGGTGCATGTGCACAGGGGTGTTGTGTCTGTTGATTTGGGTTGTGGGCTGTGGGTTGAACTCGTAGGATGTACCGAGTTTTTAAGTTGGTGACTCGAGTGGAAACTCGAGTACCTCTGGAGTGTGAAACCTGTTAACAGTTTTAATGGTTACAGGTTGTTAAATTTAAATTTAAATTAAATTTTTGAAAATTTAGGAAAAAGAAATGGAACTTGGAATGGATCGAGTGATACTTGGGTTCAAACTGAAGCAGATAATTAAAGGAAATTTTTAAAAGTTTTTTTAAAAAACAAGTTTTAAATTTAAATAAAGAAAGTTGTAAATTTTTTAAATGAATCTTGTTTTTAAAATTCTATTCCTTATAAAAATAAATGTTTTTTTTAATATAATTTATTTAGAAGTATGAAAATTTGTTTAATTTAAATCTTGTTAAATAAAGTTAAAGTTATTTTTTTAAAACTTAAGTAGAAATGAATTTTAAAGACAAGTTTTAAAATTTAATTTAGTTTAAACCATCTTTTGATAAATGTTTAAGGCTATAGAAGTTGTGTTTTTTTTAACTTTAATTTATCAAGAAATGATTATTTTATTTTAAAACTTAATTATTAATTTAATTAAGTATAGTTAATTATAAAGATATAATGGTTTAAAAAGTGTAAATGTTAATAAAGGCAATAATAAGATAATGTTTTATCTGAAGGTTAATTAAGGTTTTTAATATCTTAATATTAATTAAATTAATTAAGGAAATTAGATATGATTAATTAATTTAATTAATATTGATTAAGAATTAATTAAGGAATTAATTAAGGGTAATTAATTGATTTAAAATTAATAATTAAGGGTTATAAATTAATTAATCAGAAGTTAATTAATGTATAATTAAGTATAATTAATTAGATAATTAGAGATTATTAATTAATGATTAGAAATAATTAATTAAGTAATTAAGTTGATTAATTAGTAATTAGGAATTAATTAACTTGTAAGTAAAAAGTACTTAATTTATAATTAAGTTTTGTTAATTAATAATTAGGCTTTACTAATGAATAATTATGAAATTATTAATCTATAATTAAAGTTAATTAAGGATTAATTAACTAATATTTAGGGTTAATTAGTTATTATTAAGGATTGATTAACTGATTTATTGAGGATTAATAAATTGGTTATTAAGTTTTATCAATTGATAATTAATGTTTATTAATTAATAATTAAAGAATAATTAATCTGTAATTAAAGATTAATTAGTTTATTTAAAGTGGAAATTAAGGATGAATTACCCAATTGTAATTAATCAAATGACTGTGATTAATTAATCGGTTGATTAATTATAGATAATCTTGATGATTTTTTGGCAAAGCCAGCAGGGTTGAATGGACCCCTACCATTATTATTAAAAACAAAAAGATGTTACAAAATATTACACCAAGCACACCACCAAAGAAAAAAATCAACACATAAGGGAGTAAGGAGTTACATGGATCTAATTATAGAGAGGACCATTACATGTTTAGAGGAAGATTGTCCTTTAAACACTCTAATGTTCCTCTCCAGCCAAATGAGATACAAAGTCTTCTTTAGGATTCTTATCATCAACTTTCCTCTTTCATTCTTCGATCTAGTAGCCTTGAATATACTGTACCATTCCAAAGAAGATATACGCCTAGGCCTATGATAACCATAGTGATGTAAAATATTATTCTAAATATGGAATGAGAAATCACATTCAAAGAACAAATGTGACACAGTCTCTACACCAATACCACACAAGAAACAGGTATCACTTTGTATAATCCCAAAAGTTATAAGTTTATGAAGAGAAAGAATACCATTCTTCAAAACTTTCCACGTGAACAAATTTTCCTTAGGGATAGAATGAGAGTTCCAGATTCTAGAATACCAAGGAAAATTAGGATAATCATTGGATGATTCAAGAGCATCATAAATAGTTTTGATTGAATGCACCTTGTCATTCCATGTAACATGAACATTGCTCAGGTTATATAACTTATTATGTATAGCATTCCAAGCAGATCTAACCACAGAAGAACTACAGTAAGGTAAGGTCATTGTACCATCAGACCAATATCTATCAACAGAGGCTTTATCATTTATGCCAGAGATGGCTCTAGTCTCACAATCAATAATATTAGCAAGGATCACTCCTTTGGCTGGCCATGGATCATACCAAAAGGAGATGTTGCCAATGTCTTTCATGCCCAGCTGAAGCATAGGAAGGAAAATATCTCTACCTCCCAAAATATTCCTCCAGGACCAACTACAGTCAGATGTAGTAGAAATAGACCAGAAATTACTATCTCAGATGTGATAGTTTCTACACTAAGAAGCCCACAAATTAGTGGCATGTGTCAATAATTTGTCAATTCGAGATGATAGTGTAGCAAAGTTCCATCTTTTAATATTTATAATTCCAAGCCTACCTTTTCCATAAGAGCAACATATATGACTAAAAGCAATAGGAGTCATTTTCTTAGAGAAAGGGTTTTGCCATAAAAAATGATTCAAGGCAGAGTTAATCATGCTAATAAGTTTGGCAGGTAGGATGAAGATTCTGGCATAGTAAACACACATGGAAATAGCAATAGATTTAACAATCACTAACATACCTGCCATAGAAAATTTTGAACTATTCCAACTAGATAACTAGATAATCTTGATGATTGATTAAGTATGAATACTTAATGAGATTAAATAGTGTAATTACTTAGGGTAAGTAATTAATGTATAATTACTGGGATGTAATTAATAAAAAGAGAAATTACTATATGGGAAGTAATTAAAGAATAATTACTTAGTAGAAGTAATTAAGTGTTAATTACTTTGTGTAATTAATTAAAGAATTAATATAATTAATTAAAGTGTTAATTAATTAAGGTAAGTAATTATAGGACAGTAATTACTGTTTATGATCAATTATGGTTGATTAATGGAAGTGATTAATTAAAGTTTAATTAATTAATGTAATTAATTAAGGATTAAAGTAATTAATTATAGTTAATTAATTAATGGAGTAAGGATCATTAATTAATGTAATTAATGAGAGTAATTAAGGGTTGATTAATTAAGATTAATTAATCAATAATAAGTGATTATAAGGTAATTAATTAATTGTAATTAATTAAGGATTAATGTAATTAATTATAGTTAATGAAGCAATTAAAGGTTAATTACTGTAATGGTTTGTAGATAATTAATTTGTGTAATTAACTAAGGGTTAATTACTTAATGTAATTAAAGGATAATTAATCAAGGGTGATTAACTAAAATGATGACTAATTAATTGGTTTATAATTAATTAATGGTTATGTAAGCAAGATTTATTGTGATGAAAGTAATTAATTTAATTTATTTTAAATTAATTTGAGATGAAGTAATTAATTTAATTCATTTCAAATTAATTATAGATGGTGTGATTAATAGATCATTACTTATGGATGGCTGATTGATATTGAATGCCTTGATTGTTTGATATCTTTGATGAGATATGTGTGATATGTGATATGAGATGATTTGGTTGGATTGTGATGATATGAATTATCTATTTGTGGATATATGAATTATCTATCTGTGTGAATATAGATAATGATTTGAATTGAATTGTTTTAACTTTAAAATAACTTGGACCTAAAAGATGGCGTTTAGGATTTCGATGAGACCGGCATCGGGTTTCTAGATTTGGATATCCGAAAACCACATCGATCCAAATTAACGATAGGTCATGAATCTCAAGTGAAGATGAAGATTCAGAGTGCAAGGGTTATTGTCGTTAACTCTCAGGGGGATTCCAAAATGAGTGTAACGAGATAATGCCTTCGGTTTCGTTCGAACCCGGAACAAACTTGTATGGATTGAATGCTTTCAACACATCGTCAGGAGGACGATGAGCATTCTAAGATAGATGTGTTCTATAAAGGTAATCGTAGCCTCAAGCCTTATCAACCGAGAATGGCTAAAACAGGGGAGGTGCAGCAAGGCTAAGTGGGTAGCACCCAAGTAGGATAAGATTTACCTCTGTCTAGAGTTCCTTTTTATTCGGCTGTGTGGGTGATTGCTAGCTACAACCGCGAGATTATCTTATTCGGGACTGTCCAACAAGGGATGGTTCCGGCTTTGTGTTGTAGGGGATTGGGAGTAATCCTCGGTACGGTGATCTAGGCCCTGTGCTGTGACGGGCGGTACCCCAGTAGCTTTGCCATTGTATGGAATCCAATCTCCAAGTACCGTACTTATTGATTGTGCCCAACTATGGTGGAAAGTGAGATGTAAGCATTCCAGCTATTTTTGTATTTTACTTGAAAACCCTAAACCCTATGTAATATCACTGGATTTCCTATCAAATGTTTTGGTTAGCGTAAGGTAAAAACTTACCCATGTTTATGTGTGGGAAGTCTTACGTGACACCTTTTCTTTCAAAAGGTTTTCAAAGTTAAGCAACTTTAACCGTTTACTCACACCAGACCCATGTCTGACCCGGAGTTTATCTTCTGTTATCTTAAACTCTTGGGTGCTCAAATTTTTACGAGTAGCCAAGGGATTCAGGTTAGCTTGAACAAATTCTAGAGGAGATATGGAGCAGGAGGCTTCAGCGTTTGTGGAAATATAGTGGTTCCATTGTGTTGATCTCTGTGTTGATAACTACATTGTATATTGAGTTGTATAACTAGACAGGTGTTTATAACTATCTAGTATGTGTTGTATAAGCTGTGTAACTCTGATGTATATGATACTATGTAATATTTATGTGATTAATATAATTTATTCGTTCTATTATTGAGATTCTAATGTTGTTTCTTTCTTTCTTCTCTATCTTTTCTCTTCTATATCCCTTTCTTTCTTAATGATGATGCGTCTTTCAATGGTGAGAAAGGCGGGTCGTTTACAGTTGGTATCAGAGCATAGGTTGAGTGAATACCTAGGCTCTGGAGTGGTGTCTATCTTGAGAGAGTGTATTTGTAATTTTTATATATAACTGTATATATCTATTCTACCTAGTTGTTGGATTACCTATTCGGGTTTTTCCAATATGAATTCTAAAGGTAGATGGGGTAGTGGTGTGTGTAGAATGACTACCAATGGAAGATGTGACGACCCGGAATTTTCGGATGTTTGAAATCGGAATATTTAATTGATTTTAAATATTTAAAAGTTAATTTTTAACTTGAATTCAAGTATCACCATTTATTAAGGTGATTTAATTATTAAATTAAATAATTTAAATTTGGGAAAAATATTGAATTTTCAGTTTTAAGCCTGCTAAAAATAATTTGAAGGCTTATAAAATTTATAATGATAATACTGAAGATAATTGAATGGTTAAAATTTAATTTAAAGGTGATTTGTTCAGTCTTAATAATATATCGTTTAAATTGAATTTAAAAATAGCTTTCCAAGGCACAGCCTCGAAATTCGACGAAACCAGTTCCATTAGATCCGTAATATTGTATTATTACCGGGTTTCAATTTTCGTAGTATTTGGAGTTGTTGTGTGAGCGTACGACATATAAACGCGCTGAAATTTTATATTGGAAATTCTATATAATAACTGATCCAAAAAGCTATCTTCTCCATACGATTGAATTAGGGCTTGAAACCTTTTCCATTGTGTCTGAAATAGGGGTTTAACATTAGGAACGCCTAGCAGCATGCCTCGATAGGAATTCGATACTGTAAGTAGCATTTCCAAGACAATTTGAATTTAAATTTAAATACGAGTAAATACTTTACTTGACTAGTCAAATTAATTTCACATCAGCCTTTTTCCAGTATTTTCCAAAGCACGGTAGTCAACCTTCTCCTACACGCCACCTCCTTTCCACATCACATCGCTTCTTTTACTTCACAGCCGAAATCCAACTGTTCAAACAAATAAAAGAAATGTCGCACCCCTCATTTTCCTTGCTCCTAAATCAAAATCAAACCCTTTCCTCTCAAATGAATCGAATTCGTTCCCTTCTTTTTTTTAATTCAGCCAAAAGAAACCCAAATCATCGAATTCCCTTCTTTTCACTCATCAAATCGAGTCGAGGTAGCCAAGGGGTGGAGAGCGCGCTCGTCATGGGAAGTGGGTCGCATGTCTAGGGTTAGTGATTTGGAGCATTGAGTCGCAATAGCATCTTGGCGACTGGTTGTTCATGAAGAAGGTTTGGTTTCGCGGGTAAGGAAGGAGGACGTGCGAAGGCAAGGGGATGCTCACGAGTTGGTCACGATGAGACTGCGCTTGGGATTGGGGATTGTGTTCGTTCGTTCGTGGCATGGTGGGTCTCGGGTTTGTAGCAGTAGGTATGGTTTCTATTTTTAATTTGAACGAAATAGATATGTATATTAACAGAGAAAATATATTTCGATTTTAACTGTTGAATTGTGTGTGTATATATTTAATGTAAAGGAATTTATTATTGCTATTACAGAAAATAGCAAAGGATATTTTTACAGTAAAACACAATTCTGTTTAAATTTTATATACATACATATTTAAAAATATATGGGTAAAACAGTAAATATACATGTATAGGATTTTGGAAAACATAAAAGTTTATATAAAGATAAGATCTTTAAAACCCATATAAATTATTATTTTTATATGTAGTTTGGAAATGGAAAAAATAATATAATAATACCATTTACTTGTTTATTTCAAGTAAATTATTAAGGTGATTATTTGTTAAATTAAATTATTAGTTAATTAAATGGTAAAAAATTGTTCGATTCATTAAAGTATTAATAAACCGTATAAATATTTATGCAAGGTCAAAATCTAAAAGGAAGCAAACCGGATTGGAAATAGATTGCATACAAAGTTAGAGGTGAGTAAACCTCACTCATCTGGGTTATAATTTAAATTTAAATGGTTAAATTTAAATAATTGGTTGAATGATTGAATTGATTTGATGTTCTATATTATATATAGTGGTATATATATAGTATATATTGGAGTGATTGATTTTCCGCATTATATAGTGGATGAGACCCCATGCGCCGCATAATAGCGGATGATATTATATTAATCCCATATACCGCAATATTCCACCTCGAAGTGGAATTGGTATTGTGCTAACATCTGTGGATGCAGAGAAACAAGATGGAGGGATCCAACTGGATTCCTCAAAATTATCTAGATTATTTAATATTCTGTGTTATTTATTTGATATTCTGTGATGAATTATATTGATAATTGGAATATTGAATGATACAGTTTGCTTTAATATATTTCGGTTCACTTAGTTATCAAAATATGTAGAATTGGATTTTTGAAAAGAAAATAAAAGAATGAATTTTTAAGTGAAATAATTATAGAGAATTTAAATAAATTTAAGAATGAATTGGAAAAGAATAAAAGTTATTTTAAAATTTTAATAAATAAATTCCGAATATGGAAAAACCGGATTTGAATAAACAGAAAATAATGAATTGTAAAACTTAAGTGATGTTATTTAAAGGAATAAAAGAATTTACTTTAAAATTCAAGGTTTAAATTTATTTAGAAGGATAAAGAAGAATTTTGGAAATCTGAAATTCGTATTTTTCAGTTAAAAGATTTTAAATCTTAATTAAGAATTAAAAATCTGAAGTTAATGTGTTTTGAAATAAATGTGTAAGTAAAGAAAATTATTTCAAAATGGAGTAATTTGGAAATCAATCTGAAATTGATTTAAGTGTTTGAAATTGGAATTTTAAAAAGGATGGGACTAAGAAATTTATAAACTGGGTTTATAAAAGTGACATATCTGTGGATATTTGGAAGAATAAATTTACGGTGGGAATTTATTAATGGAATGGGTAAATTTGTTTAAAAATAAATAGTGATTTTTTTGAAAGGATGTGAAGAGAAGTATATTTCCCTAGATAGCCAAGTACGTTTTCAAAGCAAATTTTATATGTAAGTTAAAAGCTTTAACGTTATTTTAAAAAGCATGTTTTAGAAAATTTATATATTCTAAATGTTTAAATTTTAAAGTACGTATTTTTCAAATTTATTATGGTAGTAATTATTTAAAGGCGGCTTGGTATTATGTTTTAGAAGTCAGAAATTCAGTTTTATATTGTACAAAGTAGTTTTACTTTAAATATTCGTAAAGTATATTTATTTGAATAAGTATTAAAGAAAATTTTAATTTAAATGTTTTAAAATATATTTTATAATAAAGTATTTTAAATTATTTTAAAATCTAAAGTGTTTGTACTTGGTGATTTAAGTGGGAATTGAAAATATTTGAGGAATTTATTCCGTGAGAGAAAATGGTTTGAAACTGTTTTCAAAAGGAATTGAAAAGCGGAAATATATCTTGCTAAGATATTTTGAGATAAATAAATAATTTGGGAGATTATTTATTGTTTGATGGTTGTTGTGAATATTAATTGATAGTTAAATAACCGACAATCAATATTGGCCAATGCGTTGATCGTTTCAAAGAGACCGGGATCAGGATTAATTTCTCAAAAAACACTTTGATCCGGTTTGTACGTTTTCATAAGGAAGACGAGCTCGGAGTCGAAGATGGAGCAGTGAAGTGCAAGGGCTAGTCGCTGCTAATCCTGAGGATGATTCCAAGATGGATGTAGTAGGATTAGTGCCTTCGGTTCCGTTCGAACCCGGGACAGACTTGTATGGATGAATGCTTTCAGAACATCGTCAAGTGGACGATGAGCATTCTAAGAGATGATTTCTCTAAAGGTAACACTTAGCCTCAAGCCTCATCAACCAGGAATGACTGAAAATCAGGTGTTATGCAGCAAGGCTAGGTGGGTAGCGGTCATTAGGGTGAGGTCATCCCTGTCTAAATATCCCTTTTTACTCGGCTTAGTGGTGCGGTTGCTGATCCCAACCGTGGGGTGATCTTACTCGGGATTATCCAGTAAGGGGTAGTCCCGGTCTTGTGTTGCAAGGGGTCGGCAGTGATCCTCGGTATGCTGATCTAGATCAGGTACCGTGATAGGTGATACCCCAGTGCCGTGTCATTAGTTGGAAATCCATTTTCCCTACGCGCCCGTACAGTTTTGATTGTGCCCAACTATTCCTAAAACGTGAGATGCAAACATTTCAGCTAGATTCTATTTTACTTTCTATAGACACTATTATAATATTAGAGAATTTTAATAAAAAGTATTTTAGCTATCGTAAGGTAAAAACCGGACATGTTTATTTGTGGCGTGGTCTTGCGAGATGCTTTTGTTTTCAAAAGAATTTTGAAACTTTAACAATCAATTTGAGTGTAGTATTCTCATGCTGGTATTCCAGACTGACTCGTCTGTTATTTAACTATAATGCTTCGGTCAGACCGAGTATTCTAGATTACATGAAATGATGCCGTGGAGCTGGATGGCGATACGTACTTCCGTATTTGTTCAAATATTCCGCTGTATATTCAGATTGTAAGGACATGTTATGGTTACTGTCCAGTTGTATGTTATTGACGTTGTTGAACTCTGATGATGTATTCTGGTGATGTATGTATAAAACAGATATAGTTTTCTTTTGTGTCAAGATCTGTTATTATCTATTATATTTTATTCCGCTACGATGATTAGATTCTGCTGTTATTTTTTCTATTTTCTTCTTCTACCTCTTCTTCTTTAACCCAAATGGTTCGTATTTCCGTTCATCTTGAGTTGATTGATGGAAAATAGTGTTGACTCAAGGGTATGGATTTTCGGGTCATTACAGTTGGTATCAAAGCCAGGTTGGTGATAACCTTAGCTCTGGTGGGGATTACTCATTGAAAATAGAGTCCGTAGTACTCTAGAATGAGTTTGAGTGTATTAATAGATATGAGCGCGTATTTGTTAGTGAATATAAATTGTTTTAATATTGTGTTGACTTATTGGTTGGGTGGAATATGAATTCTGATCGGGTAAGTTGGCCGCTATTCAAGAAGAGTTTATAAACACCTGACACGATAAATTGACACAGTATTATTTTAAAGGTGGGTGAATGAAATAATTTTACCCAAAATATATTTTGATATAAAAGAAAGCTTTTGTAAACTATTTTAGCTAATATATGGTTGCTTGGATGTTAGGAATGATAATATTAAATTATTGTCATTGTTGTGCGGAAATTTAACTAGAAATTGAAAATATAACCAAAGGTTAAGGAAATAAATTCATTTATAAAATGAAATTTATAAATGTGAATTATAGATGTGATTTATAAATTGTAATATGATCAAATGGGAATTTGTATAAGCATAAATTATACAGATGAATCATAGCTAAAATTTGATTTAAGTCAAAATTTTAAAATTTAAAACCCCGGAGATTTTGGAAGTATTTTTCGAAGTGTTTTGAAGACCAATAATAGCATTATTATTTTAAAAGTACTTCTGAAAGGAAATTGTTTCAAATAAATTTTGGGAAGGGATATAGCATTGAGCTCACTTCAGTCGCTGGAAAATAACTTCGGTGATGACTGCAGCTTCATCGATGTTCATTTTCGAATTTCTAAGTGAAAGATTGCCGTCAAATCAATTTGTTTAGAAGAACTAGTTTTGGTTTGAAATTTCAAAGGAAATTTGTTGGGGATAAAAGCTAGGGTTGGTTTAAAAATTTGAGAGGTGTGATTTTGAGATATTGGTGATTTCAAAATGATTTGAAACCAAAAGTCGGGTGTTAAAAAATCCTGAATCCTTAATTTGAATTGAAAAATCCTGGTGAGATAAGTTATAAATTTATAAATTGAGATGATTTTTAAATAAGGAAGGAAGTTGGAATTAAAATTTAAAGTAAAAAAGTTAAATAAATTCAATTTGGAGAAATTAAATTGTTGAAAATTTAACTGATGGTGATTTGAAAGAAATAAAATTTAATTGAAGTAAGCTAAGTAGATGGAGGATAGTTGAATTGAAATCAACTTAAACTAATTTAAATGATATTGGGTTGGGTTTAATCAAGTGAAAATAAAATTCAACTTGGAATGAAGTGAAGAAATTAAAATTTTGAAACTTAAATAGATTGTGATTGAATGGAAACAAAAATTAAATTGGAATTGAATTGGATGGAGAAATAAAATTATGAAACGAGTGAACTTAAGCTAAGTTTAATATTGAATTGGATTTGAATTAAACCGAAAATGAAATTTAGTTGTATTCGAATAAAGTCGGAATTGAATTGAATTAAAATGAATTTAGGAAGTTACTGATAATATAGAATGGAATAAAATTCTTACTTAAATAAATAAGTGTAAATTAAATAAGTATTGAACTGGGATAAATAAGCTTCAGAAGCTTATAAAAGAATTGAAAAGCATTGAAATAAAAAAAATTTGAACTCAGGAAAATTTAATGAAGTATTTTTTTAATAAAATCGAATATTGATTTAAAAGTTGGAAGTAAGCTAATTAGCTAAATAAATTATTTGATAGAGTATGTTAATAAAATTTAACTCGGTTAAATAAAACGGATTGTAAGTTAATAATGAAGTGTGAAAATAAACTCGAATTATAAATAGATTCGACTTGGATTGATAATGAATTAAAATAAGTGGACATGTTGTAAAAATAAAATGGAATTGGATTATAATCAAAATGATTTGAGTTGCAAATATAATCCAATTCGAGTATAAATGAATTAAGTATGTGCTTGGATATTATTTTGATAAATTGAGAAGGTGAATTAAAATAAAATGGTCGTGAATGAATTAAAATGGAAGGAATTAAATATAAATTGAGTCGAAATCAATTTAATTTGGTTATAAAACTTAAGTAATTATTTATTCACACGGATATCATCAAATTGCATAGAATGAATTGTTGTTTGACGTAAACGAAGGTAATTAAAATTCAATGAGTTGATAGAGATTAAATAAATTGATTTTAAGATCAATTAAAGTGAATATGATTTTGTTTTTCTTAAAAATGAATTAAATGTAAGCAATTGAGTTGTAAACCATTTAAATTGAATGAAGTTGTATGCGACTGGTTGTAAACAATTAAAATTAATGTCGGAACCCTATAAGTTGCTTATAAATATTGTTTAACCCGCATTGCTTATGGAAACTCATATGTTTTAGTTAAATATATAAAATGTTGTTAAGTTACATGATTTTGGTACTTACATATTTAAATTGAGTAAGTACAAGTACAAGGAAGCCGTTTGGTTGGATTTGGACGCGCTAATTGCTAAAATATAAGCTGCTTTCTTAAAAATGCTAAATAAAGGTACGCCTATGTAATAAAAATAGGAAATATGAACTGTTTTTGTTTTTCCGACCGTGTGGGTCGATGTATATATATTTATATCTCTTGTAAATTTTCAAAAGCTCCTCCGTACAAAGGAGACTCTGCCAAAAATTTTCCAAAAATTTTGGGATTTATAAATTTTTGAAATTTTTTATTAGCAACAAAACTATTTCAAATTGGAAATTGAAATAAATTAGTGGATGAAACTAATTTAAAATAATGATATGAATCAGTTATAAATGGAAGATAAAATTCAATATTCAGAGTTGAAGATAAATTGAATTCATATGGAAATGGAGAACCAATTTGAATAGAAGTAGATATAAACTAAAGTGGTGAAGTGAAAATAAATATAAAAAGCGTATAAAATACTTATATTGAACTTAAGAAGAAATGGTAGAACTCTTAAGTAATATGGGTGTCGGAAAAATATATTGAATAAGCATTTGAGCGAAGATTTAATAAAAACGATAAGCGTTGATAAGTGAATAGAAATCAATTGAATATGAATAAAAAGAGAATTGATGCAGTTGATAATCAATTGAGATAAATACGTAGGATGTACATATATTATTTTATTCGCATAGCAATTTGATCCAGATTCGAGCATAGAATTTCGAGATAGTTATATCGATTCGAGTTAGGATTTTTCACTCGATTTTTTATGGCGAACCCTGAATTTGGATTTTGATTGAATTTGGAAATTCTCTATCATAGTTATGACTATGCAAGGAGACTGACAATTTCTGATCAAGAAACCAGATCTGAGTGCGCACTAGGAAGTCGGGTGGACGATACTAGTTCGGAAGTGAAATTGTGTGAACGAGTAAGCGATCGGATTCGGTATTACATCCAATGATATACATACATCGTACGGGCTTGGATGAATAAATATTGAAATTTTGTAAAGGAGTCAATAAAATGATTTTGAATGTTGTGATTGGATATTATTGCTAAGTAGGATATGCAGGTATTATAAAGGGAAAGTAAAAATGGGTTTTGATTTCAGAAGATAAATTTGGATTACCCGACTAGAAAGGTATGTGTTTAAATTTCTGTATGAAATTTGATTGGGTTTTGATCTAGCCACTTGGCCTTTTGTTTTCTTTTGGAATTTAGGAGCCCGTAGAGGCATTTTGTAGTTGTACCGAGCTAGCTACGCAAAGGAGACGCTGGTGAATTTTTTTGGAAATTCAGAGAGTTAGAAATTTTTTTAGAAAATTTTGATAATTCAAAATTTGGTTTTAAATTGAAATTTGAACGATTGAGCAAATAATATTGTTTGCAAACTATGGGAGAGTTTGGGAAGTTAGTAAGAATGATAATGGGTCTATTATAAAAAGATAGTTGGTAGGATGATGAATTGTTGGTTTTGGGGAAAAGTAAACGGGTATTGGATGATTCTTCTTAACTAGCAATTTCGAGGACGAAATTCTTTTAAGGGGGGAGGAATGTGACGACCCGGAATTTTTGGATATTTGAAATCGGGATATTTAATTGATTTTAAATATTTAAAAGTTAATTTTTAACTTGAATTCAAATATCACCATTTATTTGGGTGATTTAATTATTAAATTAAATAATTTGAATTTTGGTAAAATATTGAATTTTCGGTTTTAAGCCTATTAAAAATAATTTGAAGGCTTATAAAATTTATAATGATAATACTGAAGATAATAGAATGGTTAAAATTTAATTTAAAGATGATTTTTTCATTCTTAATAATATATCGTTTAAATTGAATTTGAAAATAGCTTTCCGAGACACAGTCTCGAAATTTCGACGAAACCAGTTCCGTTGGATCCGTAATATTGTATTATTATCGGATTTCAATTTTCGTAGTATTTGGAGTTGTTGTGTGAGCGTACGACATATAAACGCGCTGAAATTTTATATCAAAAATTGAATATAATAACTGATCCAAAAAGCTATATTCTCCATACGATTGAATTAGGGCTTGAAATATTTTCCGTTGCGTCCGGAATAGAGGTTTAACATTAGGAACGTCTAGCGGCATGCCTCGATAGGAATTCGATATTGTAAGTAGCATTTCCAAGACAATTTGAATTTAAATTTAAATACGAGTAAATACTTTACTTGACTAGTCAAATTAATTTCACATCAGCCTTTTTCTAGTCTTTTCCAAAGCACGATAGTCAACCTTCTCCCGCACGCCACCTCCTTCCCACATCACATCCCTTCTTTTACTTCACAGCCGAAATCCAACTGTTCAAACAAAGAAAAGAAATGCCGCACCGCTCATTTTCCTTGTTCCTAAATCAAAATCTAACCCTTTCCTCTCAAACGAATCGAATTCGTTCCCTTTTTTTTTTAATTCAGCCAAAAGAAACCCAAATCAATGAATTCCCTTCTTTTCACTCATCAAATCGGGTCGAGGTAGCCAAGGGGTGGAGAGTGCGCTCGTCATGGGAAGTGGGTCGCGTATCTAGGGTTAGTGATTTGGAGCATTGAGTCGCAATAGCATCTTGGCGACTGGTTGTTCGTGAAGAAGGTTTGGTTTCGCGGGTAAGGGAGGATGACGTGCGAAGGCAAGGGGATGCTCACGAGTTGGTCGCGACGAGACTGCGCTTGGGATTCGGGATCGTGCTCGTTCGTCCGAGGCATGGTGGCTCTCGGGTTTGTAGCAGTAGGTATGGTTTCTATTTTTAATTTGAACGAAATATATATGTATATTAACAGAGAAAATATATTTCGATTTTAATAGTTGAATTATATGTGTATATATTTAATTCAAAGGAAGTTATTATTGCTATAACAGAAAATAGCAAAGGATATTTTACAGTAAAACACAATTCTGTTTAAATTTTATACACATACATATTTAAAAATATATGGGTAAAATAGTAAATATACATGTATAGGAATTTGGAAAACATAAAAGTTTATATAAAGATAAGATTTTTAAAGTCCATATAAATTATTATCTTTATATGCAGTTTGGAAACGGAAAAAAATAATATAATAATAATACCATTTACTTGTTTATTTCAAGTAAATTATTAAGGTGATTATTTGTTAAATTAAATTGTTAGTTAATTAAATGGTAATAAATTGTTCGATTCATTAAAGTATTAACAAACCGTACAAATATTTATACAAGGTCAAAATCTGAAAGGAAGCAAGCCGGATTGGAAATAGATTGCATACAAAGTTAGAGGTGAGTTAATCTCACCCATCTGGGTTATAATTTAAATTTAAATGGTTAAAATGTGAATAATTGGTTGAATGATTGAATTGATTTGATGTGCTATATTATATATAGTAGTATTGTGATAACCCGGATTTTTGAACATTTGTTAATTTGACAGTTAACTAATTTTAAACTATTGAGATACTGATTTCATTCGATTAAACAAATGAAATTTGATAAATTAAGATATCTAGATATATAAATGAATTTAAAATTTTAACAAAAGTTGAATTATAAATATCTGAAAATAATAAAGATTGAATATATATAGATAAGCAGGTTTTGAATAGAGAAATTTTTATTTTTAAAACAAATTTAAGACGTGTTTGCTTAAAAGTGTATATTTATATTTATGAGTTGGTTTTTAATTTTGAATTAGGATTGGAATTCTGGGTTTAAATTGAAAATTGAAAAGATAAATACTTTAAATTATTTTGGTTTCAAAATAGGATTTGTCTTATATTATTTTCCTTAAAGGAAACTTTCTTTGTATAAATTAAGAAAGTGATTGTTAATTGATAAAATAAATACAAAAGCTTTAAAAACATTTAAAATAAATATATCATGCATAATTACAAATGTAAGTTTAATTAAGAAAATCTGAACAAAGAGAAGTTTGATTATTAAACACACTTAAGATATTATTAGTATAAAACTAAAATTTAACTATAATAAGATATATATAAAAAATAATTTAAAACACATTAATACATTATAATTACAAGTGTAAACCTATTGATTTCATGCAAATACAAGTGTAATTAATTTACTCCATAATTTAACAAGTGTCATAATTACATTTATTTTCTTTTATTCAAGGATATATATCATCATTATTTCTCACTCCATTTTTCTTCTTGGATTAGTTCAAAAATAAAATAAAATAAAGAAACTCATCAACAAGCAAAATCTGTAAGCCAGTAAACAAATCCAAAGGGAAATTTCTTCATAAATTCATAATTCTGAACAAAAGCAAGAAACAACTCAGAAATCCAATCCAGATCAAACATCAAGGACAAGTGCAGGCTTTAGTTTTTAAAGAATTCTTAGATCTTAAGTGTTCAAGTTTTCAATTTTCAAGTGCGGCAGCTTCCAATTTTCATGGTTCTGTTTCCAAGTTCTGTTCTTCAACGGTGAGTAGACCTTTCCTTAAAAAAAAGCTTTAAATCTGTGATGAAGTTGTTGCATGTGATAAAAATTAGTAGAAACATAGCACATAGTGATTAATTGAATATTTGGTTGAGGATATATGTATACAATGCCTGTGTATTAACTGTACTTATAGTCTCTGTTGTATTACAGGCTTGATACTCTAAGAAAATTCAATTCCACTCTTTTCAATCGATGTTAGGTCTTGATCTATAAATAAAAGTTGATTGAAATTGTACAGCATTCTTTTTAAAAATAATACCGAGAGTTTATATTAAGAAATCATTACAAAAATTTGAAAATACAGTAAAAATAAGAAAATGAGTAAAAATCAAATATGATAATTTATATATCTAATTTTATAATCTTGATTGTGAAGACGAATCGTGAATTTTGAAATAAACTTTGTAGTTTTTAATGGTGTATAGACCGAGATATTGCATGTTGATCGGTATTTTGTTTTCGAGCAATATCTAATGATCTGTAAAGTTTTAGGGATTGGGGTCTTTACTGTAGTTAGCTTGGAGGAAGGCGAGTTTGGGGAAAATGGTAGATGAATTCTTTGTTCACCATGGTGGCGGCGTGGGGACAAAGTAGGGTTTAAGAAGCTTGCCTGGTCGATTTTGAGGTCGGGAAATTTATGACGTCGCGGTTGATTTTGGGGACATCGGAGGTTGGGGAAAAGAAATAGGAGAGCAAGGTGAAGGATTGAACGAAGTGTTGGGTTCTCCGGTGGGCGACAGTGGCGGCGCGAAGAAGAATTGCCAAGCAGGATGGATGATAGGTTGGGCTGAGTGACTAAATTTTGATCTCCGGCCTAATCAATGGTGATGGGAGGTCAGTAAATCGGGGAAGGCTGGGGCGACTCGCGTATGATTTCAGAGTTGGTCAACGTTGGTTTGATCGCCGTGCACGGTGCACGAGTAAACGGTGTAGCTGGATATGGTTGAGGAGTTGAGGAAGATGGACTTGTGATCGACTCGAAGATGAATTCGAGGGTTTTTGGTTCGTTGCTCAGGTCAGTATTCGTGTCGTTTGCAAGCTTTGATAATACTGTAATTTTAAAAATTTAGGTACAACAGAGTTATAAAGGAAGAAGAAAAGGCAGGTTTTAAGTAAAAGCAAAGTTTAAGTTTACAAATGATTTCAAATTTTAAAGTAAAAGCAAATTTTAAACAAAGGTTTAAGCTTTGTTTTAACAATAGTTTTAATTTATTTATTTATACTTTTAAAAAAAATCTTGTAAAACTTTGTTCCATAATGTTTCAAATGAAAAGGGGTAATTTGTTGAAATTAAGTGTGATTTAAGTAAAAGAGGTATTTAACTCTAATAATCAAAGAATGATGGTTTTAATAAATCATATTCAAGATTTTAAATCTATTTATTTTAAATGGAAGTTAAGAGTTAAACGTAATAAATGTTTTATCTTAATTTAAATCAAGTTTTATTTACAAAAGTAATTAAAGTAAAATTACTTAATTAATTTGAGTAATTAAATTAAGGTAAATTGATTTGTGAAATTAATTAAGTATAATTAATTAATTAATAAATATTTGATTAATCAAAGTTAATCAATTAAGAAATAATTAAGTAATAAGTAATTAGGAGTTAATTACTTAATGTTAAGAAGGTTAATGGTAATTACTTAATAAAGTAATTAAAGTAATTAATTACTTGTGTAACTAATTAAGTTAATGTGATTAATTTGAATTAATTAATTAAGTTTAATTAATTAAAGAGGATTACTTAATGATGGATTAAGTATAATTGCTTAATGTAATTAATGAAGTGTAATTACTTAGCGAAGTAATTAATGAATAATTACTGGATGTAATTAATTATAAAAGGAATTACTTAATGGATAATAATTAAAGGATAATTACTCAGGAAGTAATTAAGTGATAGTTACTCAGTGTAATTAAAGGATTTATTAATTAATAAAGAGGTTAATTAATTAATGTAAGTAATTAAGAATAATTAATGACTGAATGTGATTAATCATGATTGATTAATGAATGTTGTAAATTTATCAAAGACTAATTGCCGAATGTAATTAGAGAGCTTAATCAGGAAATGAATAAGTAATTATTTGTAATCAATTTTTGTAAAGTAAGCAAAATTTAAGGAGATTTAAGTATTTAATTTGATTTAATTAGGAATGGGTGACTAATAAATCTTGCTTATGAATGATTGGTTGATATTTCTGATATGAAATGTTTGTGATATGATATGTTTGTCTTGAACGGTGATTATGTGGTTATCTGTCGATGATAAATTGCCGTGTAAAAAGTGACATCTTGTGATTAAAGGTTAAATTAGGTTTCACCTGAATAGTGTGGGTTAAGATGGTATTAAATTCGAAGAGACCGGAGTCGGGTATTAGTATATACCGAAACCACTTCGATTTGTAATCTATAATAACTCTGTTCAGATTTGATATGTGAAATCTATATATTGGACTGGAATGATTTAAGTGAACTGGATCATTTAATCTAAGTTTGGTACTTAGAAATTGAAGTGTGAATTAAATGATGTCTATAACAACGTGCGAAGTTGTAAATTGATATAAGTTACACGGGTTTATATAAGTTATATACTTTTGTCATTCATGTTAGATGGGTTTACTCATGCTGGTTTCCAACCTGACCCGGGTGTTACTTTGATGTAATGCTCGGGTCAGACCGAGTATTATAGATTTTCAGGTAAGGACGTTCTAGAGCAGGAGGCAAGCTGGATGGCAGGAACGTATGGAGTGAATCCGCTGTGATATCGTTGTATATCTGCAACATGTTGATTTTATCTGTCCAGTAATTGTATATGTTTAAACTCTGATGTACAAAAGTGAAATTTGACAAGTATTGTTTCCTTTGTATAACTATTATTTTTTGTCATTATTTTTATCCGTTGCGAATTGTGAGATGTTGGTGTTTCTGTTCTTCTTTTTCTTCTATCTCTTTCTTCTTTTCCTAACTATCTGAAATTTTCGGGATCGAAAATTCCATGTCGTTACATTTGGATCAGAGCCAGGTTAAACGAGAACCTTGGCTCTGGTGGTATTACTCATTAAGGATAGGGTCAATGGTACCCTATAATGAGTTGATATATACATACATAGATATATACATACATAGATATATACATACATAGATATATACATATATAGATATATACATACATACATATATATATATATATATGGGAGCTTACTTTTTATTTTCTTATATAAAGATTTTAAATGATTTTATATAAGAATATATTTTGATATATAAAGCAATATATCTTTCTAATAATTATTAAGGTAATTGGATGTTAAATATTGGAATTAAATTAAGTGGTAATAGAATTACAACCAAATTGAAATTAAATAATGATAAGTTTGAAATGGATTCAAACTAAAATTAAATCTTAAAGTTGGGGAATAATTTCTAAGTAAGATGAATTAGAATTGGTTTCAAACTAGACAAATAGAATGGTTATTGTGTTTAATATTGGGATGATTGTTTTCCAATAAACAATAAAATGTTTTAAGGAAGTAACCATTTAAAAAGAGAATAACTTGTAAATTTGAAAGAATGTAAATTAAAGTGGGTTTCCAACTGTGAAGTTTTGAATTCTAAATCTAAACATTTGAAATTGTTTTCAAAGTGTTAAAGGAAATAATACTATTCAAACAATTTTGAATGTAATCTTATTTTAGAATAAGAAGTTGTTTGTAAACTTTAAAAGAATTTGTTTTGAATTAAAACTAAGGGTGGTTTAAATTTTAAAATTCGGCATGGTGGGGCAAGAAGAAAATATGTATATATGTGAGGAATATACATAATATCAAAGATGATTTGAAATAAACTCTACATGTTGAGTTTTAAAATTGTAATGAGATGTGATACCAAAAGTGATAAGTTTTTGAACTTATAAGTGGAAAGAATTTTTAAATTTGAAATGGAGAATTCAAATTTGAGTAAGTTTAACGGGATTAATTGAATTAAACTCGAAGGAAGTTAAATAAGTTTGAATGAACATTTTGATTTGGAAATTTCAAGATGAAATTTGGATTTAACTTGGAAAGTTAAATGGTTAATTTAAATTGGGAGTTTGTATGATCTCAAAATAGGTTTGAGATCTGAAAATTGGGAATGGATGGATGTTTTAAAGTAATTTGAATGATACCATCCTATTGTTATTAATAATCTTTAAGCTGGATTTGTTTAAAATGAATGAAGAAATGGGGTGTGGTAATATATCCATTATTAAGATAAAATGGAATCATTTTGGACTTAAATTTTGAATGTTTAAGATAAAGCTTCAAAGGTATGGTTTCAAAACTGAAATTCGGTGAAAACTGAATTTCAAAGATTTAGTTTTTTTTTAAAAAATATTTAAAATTATTATTTAAACTTTGAAATAAGTTAAAAATGGAATTTCGATTCAGAATTAAATGATTTAAAGATATAAGTTAATTTGATTTAAAGGATTTAATCAACATTTGAAAATTTAACTCGAATTTATATAATTCGGAATTGTTTAAATTTGAAATTTGAATTGAATTTGTTCAAATTAACATTGATTTGAATTAATTAGAATTGTGATGAAGATGGATAAGTTTAAAAAAAATTAAATGGAAAATTTAAATTGGATAATTTGAAAAGAAGCTGAAGTTGAATGAGTTCAAATTCAAAATGGAGATTGGAATTGGGATAATTCAAACAGGAGATGAAATGAATCGGAATTGGAACTAGTTCAATTGAAATTTATTTGAATTAGTAGAATTTGGGATCAAAGTTGAATAAAGTTAAATTGGGAAAGAAACTGAGGTTAATTCAACTTGAATTGGGGTTAAATCAATTTCAATGGAAATTGAAGTTATTTATATTAGAACTAAGTCAATTTAAATGAAAGTGGAAACTTAAATTGAATTGATTGGAAATGGAGTTGGGAATTGAACAGTTTGACTCTGGACTATTTTCAAAATAAATTGTTTTAGTACAAATATATTTTTCCAAACTATTTACTATACAACTTGTAACAACCCGCATATTTAACGATTTTATATTTAAATGTTTAATTTAAATATAGCGTCGTTAGTCTGATTTAGGTCCGAAAAGCTACTTTTTGCAAACGGCCGAATTGGAGCTCGAAACCACTTCCATTGAGTCCAAAATGGCGTTTGCGATCTTTTTGATTATAATCTTTGATATGTTTGGAGTTTGTGAAATTTTGCCCCTTTTTCTAGTTGGGCTTAAGTTTGGGTTCAGCCCCAATCTCCTCTTAACCCTCTAGCTCACTAACTCTTCATCCATTCATCCTCATTTCAATCTTTTAGCTTAAGAAAACTGAAAATGGGGGAAAGAATGAAGAATTAGAAACTCCAAGCCCTAGTTCCATTTGCAAACTCCAAATCTTGCGTGAAATTCAAAGAGAAGGATAGGTAAGCCTCCTCTTCATCTTCTCCATCCCTTCTCCTCTTCAATTTCAGAAATTCCTAAGCTCTAATTTGGGAAATATATGTTTTGGTTCTTAGATTGAAGATTGTAAAGTTGAAGTGAAGAGTGGTTAACCTCCTTCTTGTGTTTGTGCTCTCATCTTTGTTTGTGTGCAAAAAGGTGAGATTTTTATCTCACATCTATGACTATAAGTATCTTTGTTGTTAGGTATGAATTCCTAACAATTATTCATATGCAATTGCTTTTGAGTTGGATTGGTTTTGTGAACATTGCAATTTTTGGTGTTTTGAAGTCAAAAGTTCTAAAAATCATAACTTTGATGTTTTAATCATGTTTTTGGAGGTGTATAAAAGAGCCAATAGTGCTGGGTTGTCGTATGGCATAAACCCATAGCATCCATCGCTCGTTCGTTTGCAATTCATTTGGATTTTTTTGCCTTTATGGGCTTGGCTGATTTTTGCCTACAGGGGTATTTCAGACGTCTGAACTCTAATTTCAGACGTCTGGTTTCAAATTTAGACGTCTGGTTTCAAATTCAGACGTTTGGTTTGGAAACCCAGACGTCTGGAATTGGTCCCTGGAAGACGCAAAAAGGCAGAGATAAAATCCAGACGTCTGGGAATCCATTCAGACGTCTGGTAGTGGTTCAGACGTCTGGAAGGTAATTTCAGACGTCTGAAATGCGTAGTTTTGCCTATTTTGGCTAATTTTGAGTTAATTTCCAACTTTTATCGATTTGTGTTGATTCCAATTAGTTGTTATTGCATATTTGACTTTGATGACTTGTTTTTGACTTCATTCACGGGTTTTTATAAATAATCTCTCTAAATCGTATTAAAAGCTCCCTTCTAGAAATTATAAATTCTATTTATAATGCATATACACAATTTCGCACTTTGAGCGAAGTTGAAGGAAGATTAAATGGTTAGGTAAAACGCGGACCATGAATCCATGCGTTTGTCTTCCCGATTAGTCCCCAACCTATTCAATTGATCGTTTTGACCTTCGGGTTTGGTTTACCGATGATATGAGGTAAACTTTGTACTGCTTTGAGTGTGAAAATGACTGACAGATAGTAAACCGTTTAGTGCGAACGAGTGGTTATGGGGCATACGTTAACACTTTTCGGATTCCTTTTCGAGAGTTGTAACACATTCTTCCAGTTAGTGGTGTCCAGTACTGGGCCCCCGGACCTTCACCACTACGGTTTGTTGTCTTCGGGTATGTTGCCTTCGGGTATGTTGCCTTCGGGTTTGTACCTTCGGGTTTGTGCCTTCGGGTTTGTTGCCCTTTAGTATCGCTTCCGATGTTGGTCGTTATGAGCCGCATGGGTGATATTGGGTTGCCCTTTAGTATCACTTCCGATGTTGGTCGTTATGAGCCGCATGGGTGATATTGGGTTTGGAGTCTTCGGGCTCATGGATCCTTGTTTATACAGTACTGAGCTCGAGCAATTTTATGATGTTTCATTGATATGTATATTCCCTTGGTATCTCCCTTCGATGTTGGTCATTTTGAGCCGCATGAGGTATAGCGATTACCTTGTGGAGCTTGTATACCTTATGGGTATTTGTTATTTGCCTTTTGGCTTGATTTGGGATATTTGTATCCTTTGTTTCTATATTTTGCCGATGATATGAGGCTTGTTATCATATGATTCATCTTTTGTTAGATGATTGTGTTATCTCTTTTAGAGATATTTGTTATGCCTTGTAACCTTGCAGGTTTATTGTTGTTCAGTTATCTAACTGATTTGTTTAGCTAGACTGACCCTGTATTTTATACTCGGGTCAGACCGAGATGTTTCAGGTTAGGTGCATTTGGACTTAGCCTATTTTGCTTCCGCATGGACTACTTCGCTAGCTTCTTTTTGTCATAGCTTTTGTGTAGTCCTATTATGTTGAAACTCTGATATTTATTCTTCTGGATTTGTCTGTATATTGTGGTTGGCTATACCACTTGACATGTATTATTTTGTATACTCTGCTATGTATCGGTATATATGTATATGATGGTTTACTGTTATGTGATGTTTCCTACGTTTGAGTTGTTATATTCTGTTCTGATAGATCCCCCAGCCACCTATGGTTTTGTTTTAAGTATTCATTGGATATGTCGATCGGTTTGGTGTGATTATTGTCGACGTATTTAATAGATAGTTAAAGCAAGACTGTATATGGTCTCTCCTATCCAGCCTTATTCTCCGTGTTAGCAGACGGTATTATCTATTAATACTCTTTGCTAGCGTGGGTATAGAGGTGGGGCGTCACACAACTTTTCCTTTTAAACCTAAAACTATCTTATACTCGTTTTACAATTATTTTTGGAACTATTTAACAAATTTTCAACTTTTTTATAAACTGATTACTGTTTTCAACTACTTTATAACTAATTACTATTTTATAGCTATTTTGCAATTATTCAAAATTTCTATAATTATTTGACTATTTTCCAACTATTTTACAATTACTTAACTATTTTGCAGCTATTTTACAAATTAATAATTATTTTTCAATTACTTATATATTTTTAACTTTTCAAGCTATTTTCTAAATTTAAACTGGACAGAGTTTAAACTGTTTATGATTGAATACCCAATTGAGATAAGAATAGAGGTGATAATCAAGATGGGATTGAAGCAATTGTGAATAAGTGAATGAAAATTAAAGTGAATGTGAATAGAAAAGAAATTGATTTGGCTAATAATCAATAAGATAAATACGTAGGATGTACGTATATTATTCTATTCGCATAATGATTTGATCCAGATTCGAGCACAGAATTTCGAGATAATTATGTCAATACGAGTTGGGATTTTTCACTCGATTTTCGACGGCGAACCTGGATATGGATTTTTGATTGGTTCTGGATGTTCTCTATCATAGTTATGACTATGCAAGGAGAATGACGGTTTCTGATAATGAAACCAGATCTGAGTCCGCACTAGGAAGTCGGGTGAATGATACTAGTTCAGAAGTGAAATTGTGCGATCGAGTGAGCGATCAGATTGGTATAGCGTATGAATGATATGTGTGCATCGTACAGGTTTGAATGAAATTGTTACTGGGAATTTGTGGATAATAATTACAAAATTGTTTTTGAAATGAAAGGTATATTTTGTGAAATATATGATGAAGTAAAATGGAAATTGGATATTTCTATAATAGAAATTTACTTTATGGAAGTAAGTGATATGATAAGTGGTTTTGTATAGAGTTGTGACGCCCCACCTCTATACCCACGCTAGCCAAGGACACTATGGGGTAATGCCGTCGACTAACATGGAGAATAAGGCTGTTTAGGAGCGACCATCTATAGCCTTGCTCTAACTATCTATTGAATACATCGACAATTGTCATACAAATATATCGACATATCCAATGAATACTTAAAACAAAACCATAGGTGGCTGGAGGATCTATCAGAACAAAATATAACAATTCAAATGTAATATACATCACAGAACAGTAGATCATCATATACACATACATTCATACATAACAGAGTTTACAAACTGATGCACGTCAAGTGGTATAGCAAACCACAATATACAGATGAATCCAAAAGAATACATATATCAGAGTTACAGCAAAGAGGACTACATAAAAACTATAACAAAAAGGGACAAGCTGAATAGTCCATGCGGAAGCAAAATAGGCTAAGTCCAAAAGCACCTAACCTGAAACAACTCGGTCTGACCCGAGTATGAAATACACGGGTCAGTCTAGCTAAACAAATCAGTTATAAAACTGAACAACAATAAACCTGCAAGGTCATAAAGTATAACAAATATCTCTACAAGAGATAACACAATCATCTAACAAAAGATGAATCATAACAGAACAAGCCTCATCTCATTGGCAATTCAAATAAAAAAAGGAGGAATATCCCAAAACAAGCCAAAAAGGTAATAACAAATACCAATGAAGGTAACACAAGTTCCACAAGGCAACAGTGATATATCGTGCGGCTCAAAAAGACCAACACCGAAGAGCGATACCTAGGGAATATACATATCAACGGAAACAAAAGATTGTTCGAGCTTAGTACTGTATAAATAAGGATCCATAAGCCCGAAGGCTCCAAACCCAAATATCACTCGAGCGGCTCATAAAGACCAACTCCGAAAGCGATACAATAGGGCAACAAACCCGAAGGCATAAACCCGAAGGCAACATACCCGAAGGAAGCAAACCTGAAGAAGAGTCCGAAGACACTATCCCAAAGGCAACAAACCGTAGTGGTGAAGGTCCGAAGGCCCAGTACTGGACACCACTAACTGGCAGAATGTGTCACAACTCTCGAAAAGGAATCCGAAAAGTGGTAACGTGAGTCCCATAACCACTCGTTCGCACTAAACGGTTTACTATCCGTTAGTTAATTTCACACTCAAAGCAGTACAAAGTTTACCTCATCTCATTGGTAAACCAGACCAAAAGGTCAAAATAATCAATCAAATAAGTTGGCGATTAATCGGAAAGATAAACGCATGGATTCATGGACCGTGTTTTACCTAGCCATTTAATCTCCTTTCCATTTCGCTCGAAGTGCGAAATTGTGTGTATGTTTTAAATAGGATTTATAAATTGGAGAAGCAAGCTTTTAATACAATTTAAAAGATTATTTTATAAAAACCCGTGGATTGAAATTAAAAAGGAATCATCAAAGTCAAAATAAATGATAACAACAAATAGGATCATCACGAATCGATTCAAATTGGAAATTCAATCCCAAAAGACAAAGTGGGCTGAAACAACAAATTCAGTTGACTAAACAGAGATTTTCAGTTGACTAAACAACAAATTCTGTTGATTAAACAGAGATTTTCAGTTGACTGAATTCTACCTGGAAACTTTCTGTTTCCAGGTTCAGTCGACTGAACAGAGAATTCAGTTGACTGGATCATACCTGGAAGCATTCTATTTCCAGGTTCAGTCGATTGAACAGAGAATTCAGTCGACTAAACCGTGCCTGGAAACTTTCGTGTTCCAGATTCAGTCGATTGAACAGAGAATTCAGTCGACTAAACCATGCCTGGGCTGTTTTTCAGCCTATTCAAATGAAGAGCAAACTCTTCCAAAATGCAACCGGACGAGCATTGGCTCTAAGGGTTTATGCCAATCGACAACCCAGCTCTATATGCTCCTCGATGCATCACCAAAACATGATCAAAACATCAAAGTTAGGATTTCAAAGATTTGAACCCAAAACACTAAAAATTGGCACATTCACCAATTCAACCCAAACCAAAAGAAAATGCACATGAATAAGTGTTAGGAATTCATACATAACAACCAAAGATAATTATAGTCATAGATGTGAGATAAAAATCTCACCTTTAACCCAAAAACAAAGAAGAAGAAGCTCAATTACAAGGATAAGACCAACCGATCTCTACTCCAACCCAACAGGCTTCAATCTAAGATCAAAATAAGTATTTCCAAAGTTAGGTTTAGGAAAACTTTCTGAAATTGGAGAGGAAAAGAGTTGGAGAAGATGAAGAGGAGGCTTACCAATAGCTTCTCTTTGATTTTGGAGCAAGAATTCAAGTTTGCAAAGTAAACTTGGGCTTGGAATTTCTAATTCCTCTTTCTTTCCCCCATTTTCAGTTTTAGCTTGAGTTTTAGAAGTGAAAATGAGTGAATGGAAGGAGAGGGACTGAGTTAGGGTATTTAGTTGGCTAGTGGGGTGAACCCAAACCAAAAACCCAACTAGAAAAGGTAGCAAAATTCAACTTACTCCAAACATATCAAAGTTTATACTCAAAAAGATTGCAAATGCCATTTTGGACTCAATGGAAGTGGTATCGAGCCCCAAATCGATCGTTTGCAAAAGGTAGCTTTTCAGACCCTAAAATCCGACTAACGACGCTATATTTAAATAAAACATTTAAATATAAAATAGTTAAATATGCGGGTTGTTACAGATCTCCCCTCCTTACAAAATTGCGTCCCCGCAATTCCCAGAGACGATATTTGCAACAACTACATCCATACATCATCCCAAAAAGAAAAGGAAATAAGCTTGAGATGAAAAGATATTCTCACCATTGCCAAGCCAAGATAGAAAACCCGGATAAGATCGCTCGATATACTCTCTGGTTTCCCAAAGTACAGTCATTGGGGTTAGCGGGCCATTGAACTTTAACGAGCGGCACGTCCTTGTTCCGAAGGTGTCGCACCTCCATGTCAAGTACGCGAATAGGCTGCTGTACAATAGATAAGTTTGGTGAGATCTCAAGCTCTTGCAAATCAGGAGAATCGGTAACAGAATCCGACTCTCGAAGACACTTCCGAAGTTGAGAGACGTGAAACACGTCATGAATGCCAGATAAATGAGCAGGAAGTGAAACTCTATAAGCCACAGGGCCAATACGTTCAGTAATAGAAAATGGTCCTATAAAGCGAGGAGCCAATTTCCCAGTCGTACTGAAACGCATAACCCCCTTCAAAGGAGAAACACGAATAAAGACAAGATCACCAGTCGAGAAATCGAGAGGCTTCCTACGGTTGTCCACGTAGGATTTCTGGCGGCTCTGTGCCTCTTTCATTCTCAAACGAATAAGATCAATCTTTTTAGATGAGTCAAGAACAAAATCTGGACCAAGAATAAGCTTCTCCCCAGATTCCAACCAACAAGAAGGTGATCGACATGGCCTTCCATATAAAGCTTCGAAAGGAGCCATACCGATACTAGACTGAAAACTATTGTTGTAGGAGCACTCTACAAGAGGTAGGTGATCCTCCCAACTACCACCAAAATCAAAAATACAAATACGGAGAAGATCTTCCAAGATACGATTCACCCGTTCAGTCTGTCCGTCAGACTGCAGATGATAACCTGTGCTAAAATTAAGCCTTGTTCCCAAAGCTTGCTGAAGACTTTGCCAATGACTCGTGAATAAAGGATCACGGTCACTCACAATAGAACTAGGAACACCGTGAAGTCTCACGATTTCCTTGATATATAACTTAGCCAAATGCGAAGTAGTCCTATTAGACTTAATAGGAACAAAATGAGCAGACTTAGTGAGGCGATCAACAATAACCCAAATACTAGAATGGCCCGATCTCGAACGAGGTAGGCCGTCAATGAAATCCATAGAAATCTGATCCCATTTCCACAATGGAATCTCTAGAGGCTGAAGAAGACCCGAAGGACGCTGATGTTCGGCCTTAATATGCTGACAAGTTATGCAATTACTCACATAACTCGCCACATCGCGCTTCATGCCTTCCCAATAATAAAGACGATGCATATCGGCATACATCATACTACTACCAGGATGAATGGTATACTTAGAACGGTGACAATCATCAAGAATGTCATGCCTAAGCGCAAAATCAGAAGGCACAAAAAGACGTTTCTTCTTGCGAAGACACCCATGAGAATCAATGCTGAAATCCCGCAACGCCTCGTCACAGTATCCAGACTCACAAAGCTGAATAAGATGCAACAAATCAGGATCACGCCGCTGAACATCGGCAATACGATCCAACAAAATTGGTCGAGCTCCTAAACTAAGTAATAGAATAGGGGAATTAGAAGATGAACCTCGATCACGAATTTCACAAAAAGATAGAGTCTTAAGAATATCCCACTCGGCAAGCATCATAGAAACAACAGTCGAATGTTTGCGACCAAGCGCATCAGCAACGTGATTACCCTTTCCAGGGGTATACTGGATATCAAAGTCATAGGAGGCAAGAAAGTTGAGCCAACGCTGTTGTCTCACATTGAGTTCCTTCTGAGTGAACAAATACTTCAAGGATTTATGATCGGTATAGAAAATGAAGCGCTCGCCTAATAAGTAGTGTCGCCAAATCATCAAGGCGAAGACATCAGCGGCTAACTCAAGATCATGAGTGGCATAGCGAACTTCATTCGGACACAGTTTCCTAGAAGCATAAGCAACTACCCGATCCTTCTGCATAAGAACCACACCGAGACTACTACCACACGCATCGGTGTAGACAACAAGATCATAATTCCCCTCGGGAACCACCAAAATAGGAGCATTAGTGAGAAGTTCCTTTAATGACAGAAAGGAAGCTTCACACTTGTCGGACCAAATAAAATGAATGCCTTTCCGAGTAAGGCTGGTGAGAGGAAGCACAACACGGGAAAAATCCTTAATGAACCGATGGTAATAACCCGCCAATCCAAGGAAACTACGAATCTCATGCACATTCTCAGGCCTCTTCCAACTCTGGATGGCTTCGATCTTTGAGGGATCGACAGAAATGCCGTCGGAAGATACAACATGGCCTAAGAACTTAACCTTATTCTCCCAAAAGTGGCACTTGGAGAATTTGGCTCTAAGTTGATGACGACGAAGAGTACTCAAGACAATTCTTAAGTGATTAGCATGCTCAGCTTCAGACTTAGAATAAATAAGGATATCATCAATGAACACAAGTACGAACTTATCAAAATATTCCCGGAATACTCGATTCATGAGATTGACAAAGAAAGCAGGTGCGTTCATCAAACTGAACGGCATAACGAGCCACTCAAAAGAACCATAACGAGTGCGGAAAGCGGTAAGCGGTATGCTATCCTCCGCGACCCGCAACTGATGAAAACCTGTGGCGAGGTCAAGTTGAGAAAAGACCTTAGCACCACTCAATAAATCGAACATATCATCGATCCTAGGCAATGAATACCTATTCCTGACGGTTAACTCATTAAGCTTGCGATAGTCTATGCAAAGCCTAAGAGTTCCATCGGATTTCTTTACGAAGATGACCGCGGATCCCCACGGAGAAAAACCTGGACAGAATCAACTGCTTGGACTTAAGCTCTAAAAGCTGCTTCTTGAGTTCCTCATTTTCTTTTGTAAACATCCTCATGGGAGGACGACTAACTGGCTGCGCGCCTAGAATGAGATCAATGCGGAACTCAATTGCCCGCTTGGGTGGTAAACCCGAAACAGGTTCAAAAACATCAGAAAAGTCACAAGCAACAGGAATATGAGATATATCATCATAATCTCGTGAACCAAGAGAATGTAAAGCCATTTCGGAATTATCCACATTCCGAAGAACAAGTAATAACTGAGTAGGCGAATCCGGATGTCGAAGATACAAAATTCTCTCCGAACAAATAATCCTGGCATCATATCTCACTAGCCAGTCCATTCCCAAAATCATATCAAATCCCAGACAAGAAATAACGTGCAGATTCGCACGAAAAGAAAAGCCACATAAAACAATCTCAACATCATCACAAAGCATACTAAGGGTCGCAGATCCCCCAATAGGATTCGCAATCCTTAAAGAAGTAACCATACAAGAAACATCCAAAGATAAATCATCAACGAGCTTTTGCGATACGAAAGAATGTGATGCACCCGTATCGAAAAGGACTCGAATACTATGGTTATGAAATAAAATAGAACCTTCCAAAATAGATGGAGATATACCTTTGGGCTGAGAAGGACCTTCAGAAGCCTTAGCAGCATAAAGCTTGCTAGACTTGGCACCAACCGGAACAATAGGGCAAGTAGAAACATAATGACCTTCCTTCTTGCAGTAGCGATAGAAGAGAGACTTAGGACAAGCTCGAATCATATGATCAGGAGAACCACAATTGAAACACTTCCGAATAAAAGGTGTTCCAGAAGGCTGAGGCTGAGAACTAGAACCACCAGTCTTCTTCTTCTTGGAAGGAAAAGGCTTGGACTTCTGAAATGGAAGCTGCTTCTTGTTGGGGTTCTTGGAAACCTCAACATCCTCACTACTATCACACTCCTTCTCGATGGTTTCTAGATGAAGTGCAGAATCAACCAACTCCACAAAATAGAGCTTAAGCTGGAGCAACAAAGACTTCTTAAGATATTTCTTAAGACCAGAAACAAATTTCAAATTCTTCTTATAAGTGCTAATGAATTCAAGACCATACTTAGATAAAGCCTCGAATGATGCAACATACTCAGAAACAGAAGATTTCCCTTGCTTCAACTCAAGGAAGCAACGGGTCAATAATTTTTTTTCAGATTCAGGAACGAACGTGAGTTCGAATCGTCCCCGAAACTAAGTCCAAGAAAGAGTAGATTCATCAATTTCGGCTATAAGAAGCTCATACTAATCAAGAGCACGCCCTTGTAATAAGTTAGAAGTTACAAGAACTCTATCATAATCAGATAGATCCATGCGAGAGAAGATACGCTCGCACGTGCGAAGCCAAGCTTGGACTTCAAGAACAGACTCGGAGCCTTTAAACGGCTTTCCTCCAAGATGAGAAAAATCACTACACTGACGTGCAAAGGTAGAATTGCGAGGTGGAGATACTCGAGGAGGAACTGGAGGTTGAGTGCTCCTAAACAATTCCAAAAACTCATCGGCAGACATATAAACACCATCCGGATGCGAGCTACTGGATTGCCCAGCATTCGAACGTCGTCCTCTGCCTCTTCCAGCCATATACTGAAAGTTAAGATAAGAACAAGATTATTCACAAGGTAGATATGATTAATACAATTGTGGAATACTACGGAATGAAATGCATTCCTAGACATATTCTCAATTTCTATCTAACCTTTGATGGTAGAAGGAATAGAGAGACATGATAATTCAAAGATTTGTATTACTTATTACACTTTGATGTATCGTAATATGTGCTTCTATTCTATGCTTATCATTTTTTGTTCTGAACTCAGCTCTGATACCAAGCTGTGACGCCCCACCTCTATACCCACGCTAGCCAAGGACACTACGGGGTAATGCCGTCGACTAACACGGAGAATAAGTCTGTTTAGGAGCGACCATCTATAGCCTTGCTCTAACTATTTATTGAATACATCGACAATTGTCATACAAACATATCGACATATCCAATGAATACTTAAAACAAAAATAGGTGGCTAGAGGATCTATCAGAACAGAATATAACAATTCAAATGTAATACACATCACAGAACAGTAGATCATCATATACACATACATTCATACATAACAGAGTTTACAAACTGATGCACGTCAAGTGGTATAGCAAACCACAATATACAGATGACTCCAAAAGAATACATATATCAGAGTTACAGCAAAGAGGACTACACAAAAACTATAACAAAAAGGAACAAGCTGAATAGTCCATGCGGAAGCAAAATAGGCTAAGTCCAAAAGCGCCTAACCTGAAACAACTCGGTCTGAGCCGAGTATGAAATACACGGGCCAGTCTAGCTAAACAAATCAGTTAGAAAACTGAACAACAATAAACCTACAAGGTCATAAAATATAACAAATATCCCTACAAGAGATAACACAATCATCTAACAAAAGATGAATCATAACAGAACAAGCCTCATCTCATTGGCAATTCAAATAAACAAAGGATATGAATATCCCAAAACAAGCCAAAAAGGTAATTACAAATACCAATGAAGGTAACACAAGTTCCACAAGGCAACATTGATATATCGTGCGGCTCAAAAAGACCAACACCGAAGAGCGATACCTAGGGAATATACATATCAACGAAAACAAAAGATTGCTCGAGCTCAGTACTGTATAAACAAGGATCCATAAGCCCGAAGGCTCCAAACCCAAATATCAAGCGAGCGGCTCATAAAGACCAACTCCGAAAGCGATACAATCGGGCAACAAACCCGAAGGCACAAACCCGAAGGCAACATACCCGAAGGCAACATACCTGAAGGAGAGTCCGAAGACACTATCCCAAAGGCAACAAACCGTAGTGGTGAAGCTCCGAAGGCCTAGTACTGGACACCACTAACTGGCAGAATGTGTCACAACTCTCGAAAAGGAATCTGGAAAGTGGTAACCTGAGTCCCATAACCACTCGTTCGCACTAAACAGTTTACTATCCGTTAGTTAATTTCACACTCAAAGCAGTACAAAGTTTACCTCATCTCATTGGTAAACCAGACCAAAAGGTCAAAACAATCAATCAAATAGGTCGGGGATTAATCGGAAAGATAAACGCATGGATTCATGGTCCGTATTTTACCTAACCATTTAATCTCCTTTCCATTTCGCCCGAAGTGCGAAATTGTGTGTGTGTTTTAAATAGGATTTATAAATTGGAGAAGAAAGCTTTTAATACAATTTAAAAGATTATTTTATAAAAACCCATGGATTGAAATTAAAAAGGAATCATCAAAGTCAAAATAAATGATAATAACAAATAGGATCATCGCGAACCTATTCAAATTGGAAATTCAATCCCAAAAGGGAAAGTGGGCTGAAGCAACAAATTCAGTTGACTAAACAGAGATTTTCAGTTGACTAAACAGCAAATTCAGTTGACTAAACAAAGATTTTCAGTTGACTGAATTCTTCCTGGAAACTTTCTGTTTCCAGGTTCAGTCGACTGAATAGAGAATTCAGTCGACTGAATCATACCTGGAAGCATTCTGTTTCCAGGTTCAGTCGACTGAACAGAGAATTCAGTCGACTAAACCATGCCTGGAAACTTTCGGGTTCCAGATTCAGTCGACTGAACAGAGAATTCAGTCGACTAAACCATGCCTGGGCTGTTTTTCAGCCTATTCAAATGAAGAGAAAACTCTTCCAAAATGCAACCAGACGAGCATTGGCTCTAAGGGTTTATGCCAATCGACAACCCGACCCTATATGCTCCTCGATGCATCACCAAAACATGATCAAACCATCAAAGTTAGGATTTCAAAGATTTGAACCCAAAACACTAAAAATTGGAACATTCACCAATTCAACCCAAACCAAAAGCAAATGCACATGAATAAGTGTTAGGAATTCATACCTAACAACCAAAGATAATTATAGTCATAGATGTGAGATAAAAATCTCACCTTTAACCCAAAAACAAAGAAGAAGAAGCTCAATTACAAGGAGAAGACCAACCAATCTCTACTTCAACCCCACAGACTTCAATTTAAGATCAAAATAAGTATTTCCAAAGTTAGGTTTAGGAAAACTTTCTGAAATTGAAGAGGAAAAGAGTTGGAGAAGATGAAGAGGAGGCTTACCAATAACTTCTCTTTGATTTTGGAGCAAGAATTCAAGTTTGCAAAGTAAACTAGGGCTTGGAATTTCTAATTCCTCTTTCTTTCCCCCATTTTCAGTTTTAGCTTGAGTTTTAGAAATGAAAATGAGTGAATGGAAGGAGAGGGACTGAGCTAGGGTATTTAGTTGGCTAGTGGGCTGAACCTAAATCCAAAACCCAACTAGAAAAGGTAGCAAAATTCAACTTACTCCATACATATCAAAGTTTATACTCAAAAAGACCGCAAATGCCATTTTGGACTCATTGGAAGTGGTATCGAGCCCCAATTCGACCGTTTGCAAAAAGTAGCTTTTCGGACCCAAAAATCCAACTAACGACGCTATATTTAAACAAAACATTTAAATATAAAATCGTTAAATATGCGGGTTGTTACAAGAGTAATCAAATTTGAATACTTGGTTTGGAATAAACAAAGTTATATATCTTTGTTATATAAGATAAATCTCCCTTTGTGAATCTATAGCCAGAAGAAAGGGGATTTTGAAAGTTTTTGAAGTATAAAAGGGGTTTTATACAAATTTGAAGAGATCCAAAGTTTTATAAAGTTATATATCTATATATATACGTATAAAGGATCTTATGAGAATGATTTTGGAAAAGGTTTTGGGAACCTATAGATTTGGAAAGGCTTTTGATTTTTGGGTAAAATCAATATTGGATTTGAAAAGCCTAGTTGAGAATTATCGATTTTGGAATAATCGATTTTGAGGAAGGAGATTTATATGTGATTCATACTAGGTGTATGATTTGAAGGTACTATATGTGTATAATATAAAGTGTTTTGAAAATGGCTCTGGAGAAAAAGGCGCTCTCTTGGGATGAACTTCTCAGGAGTACCATAGGTTGGTGCTGCCTTGAGCCTCTAAGGGGGAGGTTCTAAAGTTGATCCTGTGAGGAGTCCGGACAAACTATTTCCTAAGGATTATTGGGTAGCGGAAGTCGAGGGCGCTGATGCCTACAGAGGCATTTGGGTTATGCTGTGAGGACAATGTAACTCGATGTCGTTGCGATCCACTGTGTGGACCATAGCGGAAATTGTGTGGAGGCGAGTGTCCACAGTCTACGTTTGATTTTGCCGGGAAGGCAACGTAATATCGGTAGGCTGCGATCTATGGTCAAGTGGAGTGGAGAAGTTTCATTCTTTTGGCAGTGGAATTCAAGGGCGCTGAGGCCTACAGTTACATGGGTCTTTGCTGTGATAGCAATGTAACCCCAGTTGTAGCTGTGATCTGTAGCAGGTTCCATGGTGTAATCGAGGGGAGTGGAAGCCTACAATTATCTATGGATTTGGTCGGGATGGCAACGTAACCATCGGGTTAACTGCGACCATGGATGGGGGTGATGATTTCCAGAGCATTCTCACCAAAGATATTTCTTCTACTTTCAAAAATATTTTCTATATTTTCAGTAAAATTATTTTTCAAAGTATTTTCACTGGATGTTGAAAGCGGGTCTGCCAACCACTTGTAAATTTTCAGTCTTACGCCAAATCAACGTATGACCGAATTTCTGTAAGATCAAGGTTGGACTGATTAAGACATCGAGTTATAAAAAGTATTTTTATAAAACTGTTTTGTAATATTATATAGATTTTAAGGTGTTTTAAGAATAATCAAAGGGCGATTTAACTAATATTAAATATTTAAATAAATTCTGGCTTCGTTTCTTTTCGAGGATGAAAAGAATCGAAGGGGGGAGGGATGATAGCCCGGATTTTTGAACATCTGTTAATTTGATAGTTAACTAATTTTAAACTATTGAGATACTGATTTAATTTGATTAAACAAATGAAATTTGATAAATTAAGATATCTAGATATATAAATGAATTTAAAATTTTAACAAAAGTTGAATTATAAATATCTGAAAATAATAAAGATTGAATATATATAGATAAGCAGGTTTTAAACAGAGAAATTTTTATTTTTAAAACAAATTTAAGATGTGTTTGCTTAAAAGTGTATATTTATATTTATGAGTTGATTTTTAATTTTGAATTAGAATTGGAATTCTGGGTTTAAATTGAAAATTTAAAAGATAAATAGTTTAAATTATTTTGGATTCAAAATAGGATTTGTCTTATATTATTTTCCTTAAAGGAAACTTTCTTTGTAGAAATTAAGAAAGTGATTGTTAATTGATAAAATAAAAACAAAAGCTTTATAAACATTTAAAATAAATATATCATGCATAATTACAAATGTAAGTTTAATTAAGAAAATCTAAAAAAAGAGAAGATTGATTATTAAACACACTTAAGATATTATTAGTATAAAACTAAAATTTAACTATAATAAGATATAAAAAAAAAAATTAAAACACATTAATACATTATAATTACAAGTGTAAACCTATTGATTTCATGCAAATACAAGTGTAATTAATTTGCTCCATAAATTAACAAGTGTCATAATTATATTTATTTTCTTTTATTCAAGGATATATCATCATTATTTCTCACTCCATTTTTCTTCTAGGATTAGTTCAAACAAAAAAAAGGAACTCATCAACAAGCAAAATCTGTAAACCAGTAAACAAATCAAAAGGGAAATTTCTTCATAAATTCAAAATTCTGAACAAAAGCAAGAATCAAGTCAGAAATCCAATCCAGATCAAACATCAAGGACAAGTGCAAGCTTTAGTTTTTAAAGAATTCTTTAATCTTAAGTGTTTTAGTTTTCAATTTCCAAGTGCAACAGCTTCCAATTTTCATGGTTCTGTTTCCAAGTTCCGTTCTTCAACGGTGAGTAGACCTTTTCCTTAAAAAAAAGCTTTAAATATGTGATTAAGTTGTTGCATGTGATAAAAATTAGTAGAAACATAGCACATAGTGATTACATGAATATTTGGTTGAGGATATATGTATACAATGCATGTGTATTGACTGTACTTATAGTCTCTGTTGAATTACAGGCTTGATACTCTAAGAAAATTCAATTCCACTCTTTTCAATCGATGTTAGGTCTTGATCTATAAATAAAAGTAGATTGAAATTGTACAACATTCTTTTTAAAAATAATACCGAGAGTTTATATTAAGAAATCGTTTCAAAAATTTGAAAATACAGTAAAAATAAGAAAATGAGTAAAAATCAAATATGATAATTTATATATCTAATTTAATAATCTTGATTGTGAAGACGAATCGTGAATTTTGAAATAAATTTTGTAGTTTTTAATGGTGTACAGACCGAGATATTGCATGTTGATCGGTATTTTGTTTTCGAGCAATATCTGATGATCTGTAAAGTTTTAGGGATTGGGGTCTCTAATGTAGTTAGCCTGGAGGAAGGCGAGTTTGGGAAAAATGGTAGATGAATTCTTTGTTCACCGTGGTGGCGGCGTGGGGACAAGTGGGGTTTAAGAAGCTTGCCTGGTCGATGTTGAGGTCGGGAAATTTATGACATCGCGGTTGATTTTAGGGACATCGGTGGTTGGGGAAAAGAAATTGTAACATCCCGGAATTTTGACCATATTATTATTATAAGTTTTTAATCTAATTTAAATAAAATACAAGTTTCTAATTTATAAATAAATAAGATTTTGGGCATTTTAGTTATATATGTGTTATAAAGGAAATTTTAATTTCAACATTTTAAAATAGACTCTTTTAACAATATTTAAAATAAAATCTGTTTTATTCAATTAAATTAAAGGCTATGTATTAATGACATTTAATATCGGATATGTAAATGTAGTTAATAATAATAATATTTACAATAACATAATTCTATTCATATTAAATATAAATATAAATATATTAATGCAAATATAAGTTATAAACCAAATATTTGGAAGATTTAACATTAAATAGAAATAAGATTTAGAAGTGTTTCTAACGACAACTCTTACAATTAAAAATAAAATAAAGCTTATAAATATTGAATATAAGTAAAATAACTATATGGTTATAAACATAAGTCTGTAGACATAAGAAAATAGTAATATCAATATAAGCATAAAATAATTCAAGTCAATAAAGACTTGATAGTTAAGTTTAGAACAGAAGCAAACATATAAAATCAGGCAAAGCTGATATGTAGTTGTTATTCAAGCAATGAAGACAAAACAAAAACCTACAAACAAATTTTTTCTATAGACGAATATCTTTGTACAAAATTCATGTGTCCGCAAACATTAATTGTATGTTAACATAAATGAAAGCATATGATTAATTAGCGCCACTCTTTGCCAAGAAAATCTTACAGCCGAAATAGTGATATCATCTTAGATTTTTAGTACATGAACATAAAGCAAAATACTATCATAACTAGGGAAGGCTTATACTAGAAGCTGTGCCACTGTTCAAAAACTATTCTTATCTATATAAATACCTCACCATGATACTTGTTCTTAATATTTAGTACAGTCATAAGACTTAAGAGGAAAATCTGAAGGAAAATACAAATAAACATCATATTTTCAAGCCCAAACAAATTCAAATCAAAAAGAAGTTACAGGGGTTCATTCTTCAAACTGCAGTCTTTCTTCATCAACAAATCCCTCTGTTTCAACAGTATATTTTGTGTGTAAACTTAATTTTTGAAATTTAGTTATTAATAATTGATTCATGAAAAATATTATGTTGATATAAAACTGTTTTGTGAGGTATGTTCTACTTTATGCTGTTCTTCTAGTTTTTATGTTGCTGAGATAAAAGAATCAGAGAATAAATCATACCTTTTATATGAAAACATTTTCTTTACTTAGAAACTTAACTAAATAAATTTGTTTAAGCTAAAGATTAAGGCTTGGAAAATTCGTTTAAAGATTGCTGTGAAATAAAATCACTGTGAACTCAAATTTACAGTAAAAGTGAAATAATGTTTAAAATTCAAATAACTTAAATTGTAAATTTGAATTTATATCTTGAAACAACTTACAAAAGTATGATTTTTGAAACAAAAATTATAATTTTCAGATAACCATACAGAGAGCAGTTCATTGATGAACCAAAAATTCTTTTTCATGAATATCTGATGATTCAATCAATTATTGTTGTTGAAATTTAACGTGAAGCTAGAGTATTGATTCAGGAACACCAGAAAAATGTTAAAAATATTTTCAAAAGCAATATTCTTGGGGGCGAATCGAAAGTAGGGTTTTTGGTTCGACAGTTAGGATTTCAAAGATTTGAGCCCAAAACACTAAAAATTGGAACATTCACCAATTCAACCCAAACCAAAAGCAAATGCACATGAATAAGTGTTAGGAATTCATACCTAACAACCAAAGATAATTATAGTCATAGATGTGAGATAAAAATCTCACCTTCTACCCAAAAACAAAGAAGAAGAAGCTCAATTACAAGGATAAGACCAACCAATCTCTACTCCAACCCAACAGGCTTCAATCTAAGATCAAAATAAGTATTTCCAAAGTTAGGTTTAAGAAAACTTTCTGAAATTGAAGAGGAAAAGAGTTGGAGAAGATAAAGAGGAGGCTTACCAATAGCTTCTCTTTGATTTTGGAGCAAGAATTCAAGTTTGCAAAGTAAACTAGGGCTTGGAATTTCTAATTCCTCTTTCTTTCCCCCATTTTCAGTTTTAGCTTGAGTTTTAGAAGTGAAAATGAGTGAATGGAAGGAGAGGGACTGAGTTAGGGTATTTAGTTGGCTAGTGGGCTGAACCCAAACCCAAAACCCAACTAGCAAAAGTAGCAAAATTCAACTTACTCCAAACATATCAAAGTTTATACTCAAAAAGATCACAAATGCCCTTTTGGACTCATTGGAAGTGGTATCGAGCCCCAATTCGACCGTTTGCAAAAAGTAGCTTTTCGGACCCAAAAATCCGACTAACGACGCTATATTTAAACAAAACATTTAAATATAAAATCATTAAATATGCGGGTTGTTATAAGAGTAATCAAATTCGAATATTTGGTTTGGAATAAACAAAGTTATATATCCTTGTTATATAAGATAAATCTCCCTTTGTGAATCTATAGCCAAAAGAAAGGGCATTTTGAAAGTTTTTGAAGTATAAAAGGGGTTTTATACAAATTTGAAGAGATCCAAAGTTTTATAAAGTTATATATATCTAAATATATATATATATATATATATATATATATATATATAAACGTATAAAGGATCTTATGAGAATGATTTTGGAAAAGGTTTTGGGAACCTATGGATTTGGAAAGGCTTTTGATTTTGGGTAAAATCAATATTGGATTTGAAAAGCCTAGTTGAGAATTATCGATTTTGGAATAATCGATTTTGAGGAAGGAGATTTATATGTGATTCATACTAGGTGTATGATTTGAAGGTACTATATGTGTATAGTATAAAGTGTTTTGAAAATGGTTCTGGAGAAAAAGGCGCTCTCTTGGGATGAACTTCTCGGGAGTACCATAGGTTGGTACTGCCTTGAGCCTCTAAGGGGGAGGTTCTAAAGTTGATCCTGTGAGGAGTCCGGACAAACTATTTCCTAAGGATTATTGGGTAGCGGAAGTCGAGGGCGCTGATGCCTACAGAGGCATTTGGGTTATGCTGTGAGGATAGTGTAACTCGATGTCGTTGCGATCCACTGTGTGGACCATAGTGGAAATCGTGTGGAGGCGAGTGTCCACAGTCTATGCTTGATTTTGCTGGGAAGGCAACGTAATATCGGTAGGCTGCGATCTATGGTGAAGTGGAGTGGAGAAGTTTCATTCTTTTGGCAGCGGAATTCGAGGGCGCTGAGGCCTACAGTTACATAGGTCTTTGCTGTGATAGCAACGTAACCCCAGTTGTAGCTATGATCTGTAGCAGGTTCCATGGTGTAATCGAGGGGTGCGGAAGCCTACAATTATCTATGTATTTGGTCGGGATGGCAACGTAACCATCGGTTTAACTGCGACCATGGATGGGGGTGATGATTTCCAAAGCATTCTCACCAAAGATATTTCCTCTACTTTCACAAATATTTTCTATATTTTCAGTAAAATTATTTTTCAAAGTATTTTCACTGGATGTTGAAAACGGGTCTGCCAAGCACTTGTAAATTTTCAGTCTTACGCCAAATCAACGTATGACCGAATTTCTGTTAGAACAAGGTTGGACTGGTTAAGACATCGAGTTATAAAAAGTATTTTTATAAAACTGTTTTGTAATATTATATAGATTTTAAGGTGTTTTAAGAATAATCAAAGGGCGATTTAACTAATATTAAATATTTTAATAAATTCTGGCTTCGTTTCTTTTCGAGGACGAAAAGAATCAAAGGGGGAGGGATGTGATAGCCCAGATTTTTGAACATCTGTTAATTTGATAGTTAACTAATTTTAAAATATTGAGATACTGATTTCATTTGATTAAACAAATGAAATTTGATAAATTAAGATATCTAGATATATAAATGAATTTAAAATTTTAACAAAAGTTGAATTATAAATATCTGAAAATAATAAAGATTGAATATATATAGATAAGCAGTTTTTGAATAGAGAAATTTTTATTTTTAAAACAAATTTATGATGTGTTTGCTTAAAAGTGTATATTTATATTTATGAGTAGATTTTTAATTTTGAATTAGAATTGGAATTCTCGGTTTAAATTGAAAATTTAAAAGATAAATACTTTAAATTATTTTGGATTCAAAATAGGATTTGTCTTATATTATTTTCCTTAAAGGAAACTTTCTTTGTAGAAATTGAGAAAGTGATTGTTAATTGACAAAATAAATACAAAAGCTTTATAAACATTTAAAATAAATATATCATGCATAATTACAAATGTAAGTTTAATTAAGAAAATCTGAAAAAAGAGAAGTTTGATTATTAAACACACTTAAGATATTATTAGTATAAAACTAAAATTTAACTATAATAAGATAAAAAAAAATTAAAACACATTAATACATTATAATTACAAGTGTAAACCTATTGATTTCATGCAAATACAAGTGTAATTAATTTACTCCATAAATTAACAAGTGTCATAATTATATTTATTTTCTTTTATTCAAGGATATATATCATCATTATTTTTCACTCCATTTTTCTTCTTGGATTAGTTCAAGCAAAAAAAAATAAAGAACTCATCAACAAGCAAAATCTGTAAACCAGTAAACAAATCAGAAGGGAAATTTCTTCATAAATTCAAAATTCTGAACAAAAGCAAGAATCAACTTAGAAATCAAATCCAGATCAAACATCAAGGACAAGTGCAAGCTTTAGTTTTTAAAGAATTCTTTAATCCTAAGTGTTTTAGTTTTCAATTTCTAAGTGCAACAGCTTCCAATTTTCATGGTTCTGTTTCCAAGTTCCGTTCTTCAATGGTGAGTAGACCTTTTCCTTAAAAAAAAAGCTTTAAATATGTGATTAAGTTGTTGCATGTGATAAAAATTAGTAGAAACATAGCACATAGTGATTACATGAATATTTGGTTGAGGATATATGTATACAATGCATGTGTATTGACTGTACTTATAGTCTCTGTTGTATTACAGGCTTGATACTCTAAGAAAATTCAATTCCACTCTTTTCAATCGATGTTAGGTCTTGATCTATAAATAAAAGCAGATTGAAATTATACAACATTCTTTTTAAAAATAATACCGAGAGTTTATATTAAGAAATCATTACAAAAATTTGAAAATACAGTAAAAATAAGAAAATGAGTAAAAATCAAATATGATAATTTATATATCTAATTTTATAATCTTGATTGTGAAGACGAATCGTGAATTTTGAAATAAACTTTGTAGTTTTTAATGGTGTATAGACCGAGATATTGCATGTTGATCGGTATTTCGTTTTCAAGCAATATCTGATGATCTATAAAGTTTTAGGGATTGGGGTCTCTAATGTAGTTAGCTTGGAGGAAGGCGAGTTTGGGAAAAATGGTAGATGAATTCTTTGTTCACCGTGGTGGCGGCGTGGGGACAAAGTAGGGTTTAAGAAGTTTGCCTGGTCGATGTTGAGGTCGGAAAATTTATGACATCGCGGTTGATTTTAGGGACATCGGTGGTTGGGGAAAAGAAATTGTAACATCCCGGAATTTTGACCATATTATTATAATAAGTTTTTAATCCAATTTAAATAAAATACAAGTTTTTCATTTGTAAATAAATAAGATTTTGGGCATTTTAGTTATATATGTGTTATAAAGGAAATTTTAATTTCAACATTTTAAAATAGACTCTTTTAACAATATTTAAAATAAAATTTGTTTTATTCAATTAAATTTAAGGCTATGTATTAATGACATTTAATATCAGATATGTAAATGTAGTTAATAATAATAATATTTACAATAACATAATTCTATTCATATTAAATATAAATATAAATATATTAATGCAAATATAAGTTATAAACCAAATATTTGGAAGATTTAACATTAAATAAAAATAAGATTTATAAGTGTTTCTAACGACAACTCTTACAATTAAAAATAAAATAAAGCTTATAAATATTGAATATAAGTAAAATAACTATATGGTTATAAACATAAGTCTGTAGACATAAGAAAATAGTAATATCAATATAAGCATAAAATAATTCAAGTCAATAAAGACTTGATAGTTAAGTTTAGAACATAAGCAAACATATAAAATCAGGCAAAGCTGATATGTAGTTGTTATTCAAGCAATGAAGACAAAACAAAAACCTACAAACAAATTTTTTCTATAGACAAATATCTTTGTACAAAATTCATGTGTCCGCAAACATTAATTATATGTTAACATAAATGAAAGCATATGCATTAATTAGCACCACTCTTTGCCAAGAAAATCTTACAGCCGAAATAGTGATATCATCTTAGATTTTTAGTACATGAACATAAAGCAAAATACTATCATAACTAGGGAAGGCTTATACTAGAAGCCGTGCCACTGTTCAAAAACTGTTCTTATCTATATAAATACCTCACCATGATACTTGTTCTTAATATTTAGTACGGTCATAAGATTTAAGAGGAAAATCTAAAGGAAAATATAAATAAACATCATATTTTCAAGCTTAAACAAATTCAAATCAAAGAGAAGTTACAGGGATTCATTCTTCAAACTGCAGTCTTTCTTCATCAACAAATCCCTCTGTTTCAACAGTATATTTTGTGTGTAAACTTAATTTTTGAAATTTAGTTATTAATAATTGATTCATGAAAAATATTATGTTGATATAAAACTGTTCTGTGAGGTATGTTCTACTTTATGCTGTTCTTCTAGTTTTTATGTTGCTGAGATAAAAGAATCAGAGAATAAATCATACCTTTTATATAAAAACATTTTCTTTACTTAGAAACTTAACTAAATAAATTTGTTTAAGCTAAAGATTAAGGCTTGCAAAATTTGTTTAAAGATAGCTGTGAAATAAAATCACTGTGAACTCAAATTTACAGTAAAAGTGAAATAATGTTTAAAATTCAAATAACTTAAATTGTAAATTTGAATTTATATCTTGAAACAACTTACAAAAGTATGATTTTTGAAACAAAAATTATAATTTTCAGATAACCATACAGAGAGCAGTTCATTGATGTACCAAAAGTGCTTTTTCATGAATATCTGATGATTCAATCAATTATTGTTGTTGAAATTTAACGTGAAGCTAGAGCATTAATTCAGGATCACCAGAAAAATGTTAAAAATATTTTCAAAAGCAATATTCTTGGGGGCGAATCGAAAGTATGGTTTTTGGTTCGATAGTTTTGGGGTCTGCATTTCGAATGAATGCGTCTCCATGGATTAGCCGAGCTCCGTGAGGCTTTGGGATGTGGTAGAGGGAGTTGATGGCGAGGTATGGCCGGAGCCACGTCGTCACAAGTGGTTGAGATCGAGAGGACGAGGCGACTTCCTCTATTGTGTTCATGTTGCAGTTCGTTTTTTCGTGCTTATTTTCATTTCGAGCTTAACATGTTAAGCTGGGCTTTGATTTCGAACGAGAAGTCGTATTGGGGTTTGCTGGGACGCCGTGGGTCGCCAGAATCGTTGGCGAACCACCGTGCACGTGCACGGTGGCGTCGTGTCTGTTGAGTTGAGATTTGGAGGTTGTCGCGTGTTCTACTCGAGGAAATTTGAAGTTGGCTTCGGGTGCTCTTGCGTGTGCGTGTGCAATTATTTAGCAGTAGTTTAAAAAATTAATTAAAAAAAATATATAAAACAGAAGAGAAAAGAAAATAGAAGAAGAAGAGGGATGCAGATAGACGCATGGAAGTTCTGGGTAGTCACGAGTTCGACTCGAGCATTGCACGTTGTTAACTTCGGGTTCACTTTCCAGGGAATAAGAAAATATAATATTCAGTTGAAAGGGTAAACAAGTTGGATACTAATTAAGTTATTGATGTCGACAGGGTTTTAAGCTATAACTTGATTTAAATTTATCAAGAAATGTTTTTAAACGTAAGATAGTTAATTTAAATTGGACGTTAATTAAGAATGTAATTTTATAATTAAAATTAAATAAGTAGTTTAAGATTTAATTAAATTTGTAATTAAAGATTTTTTAATAATAATCTTGTGTAAATCAATTTGTAATTAAAGAATTTAATTAACCATTTGAAGTTAATTAATTAACAAATAGAAGTTAACTGATTAAATAATTAATTAAGGACTAAATGATTAAGTTAATTAGTAATTAATGGTTAATTAAGTAATTAGTAATAATTAAATGGGTAATTGAGTTTTATAAATCAATAATTAAGGTTATTGATTAATAATTAAGAATTAATCAATTAATTAAGTGAATAATTAATAAGTAATCAATAAATAAGTTAATTAAGTAGTAATTAACTAAGCAAGAATAAAATGGTTTATTCTTAAGCAAGTAATTAAGTTTAAATTAATCAAACTAAATGTTGATATGAATCGATGATTATGTTTGATTGACTTTGACATGTAATTATATCCTGTGATGTTCTGTAACGACCCATAAATTTCTATTAATTAAGATTTGTATATTTAATTGGATTTAATTATTAATAAGTAAAATTTGAAGTCGAATAAATTTTATTTCGAATAATTGGATTTAATTGGATAATTAAATCGATAATTAAATAGTCGAGATTACAGAAATAATTGGAAATTGGGTTTAAATATGATTGAAATTGATTTGTAAAATTTTATTATATCATATTGGAGTTAGAATAATGTTATAGAACTTTTAAAATTGAATTTAAAGTTAATTTGTGAAAATTGAATATTTTAATATTTAATTGACAAGTTAAAATTGCCATTTTTCAAACAGTCTTGGATTTCGACAAAACCAGTTTCATCGGATCCGTAATGTTATATTACTGTGTGGTTTCAAATTTCGTGTCAATTGGATTTACCGTTTGTCCGAGGCAAGTCAAAACGCATAGAAAATTCGTTTAATCGATTTAATTTAAAATCGATCGTTTATTGCCGTAACTCGCACAGATGACCGAATTAGCCTCTGCAACACGTTCCATTGTGTTCGGAACGCGGGGTAAACCTTAGAAACGCCAACCGGCACGCTTCGTTTGGAGTTCGGATTTTTTTTTTGATGAATAGTGTTTTTGGAAATTTTCTATAAAAGGACCCTAAGTCTTCACATTTGCAACAAGAATAAAACCCTAACCCTAATTTCTTAGCAGCCGCCTATTTCATTTTTAATGGCTCAGAAGCTCCGTCGATCTCCTTCAAATTTCTTTCAATCCATCAGTTATTAGCCAAAGTTTTCAACTAGAAAAACGTAGAGGACATCATGATTGACAAATGCAACGGTCATAATCGTGAATTGAGCAACGAGTCGATGGCAATGGGGGTTCAAAGCGCGCGCATTTTTGGGTTCGGTTATCTCGACCATCATGGAGCCGAGCTCGACATGGTTCATGCCGAAGGTAGCATTCGTCGTGAGCTTCGAAACCGTGTATCCTGATCGTCCTGGAAGTTGATGTGGTAGTTGCGTCTGTTAGGGCTAAAAGGGGCGGCTTGGGTTTGTATTCGCGTGCGCGTTTACTGGTTGGTGAAGATGATGAAAGGACGGCCGAGATTTGGGGATGCAAGATGAACGGAAGATGATGGTTAGGGTTGTAAAATATAAAAGAAATGTGATTTATTTATAATTATAAATCGTGTAAACTTTAAAATGATGTATCTTTTTCATACGAGGTCGAAAACGCACAAAACGAATTGCATTGGGTTCGTATTCGCGAATACTACGCAATGGAGCTAGACTGGAATCGATTGGAGCTAGTGAAAATTTTGGGTAAAATTAAACGTGCGTTTAATTTTATTCGAAATAAAACGCTGAAACTGAATTGGAATCAAGGTGAGAACTTCTCACTCAATCGAATTGTTTCGATTTAATTTTAAATAGTTAGATTTAAAATTGCTTGATTGTATGATTGAATGATAAATTATTATCTATTGATTGTTAAAATAGACATTATGCGCTGTTAGTAAGCGGAGGTTATTTGTTAAAAACATATACCGCGAACATTTCACCGTATAGTGAAATTGGTATTATATATGTACTTGGAGTTGATTTCCCGTATTATATAGCGGATGAGACCCTATTGCGCCGTCTATTAAGCGGAAAATATTTTTATAAATCCCATATACCGTGATAATTCCGTACTGGAACGGAATTGGTATTGTGCTCATGTTTGTAGATGCAGGGAAACAGGTTGGGGGGATCCAACTGGATTCCTCACCAGTATTTATTTGATTACAGATATTTTGATGTTTGTTGATTATCATATCGATATATGATGTTTGATTGTCGTGATTGACTATTAGATGCTGTTGCATCATCAGATCCATTTTTAAAGTTTAAAAATAAAGATTTTGATTGTAAAAGGGTTTTTAAAATGATTTTTCAAAGTATACGTTTTATTAAATTTTGGAATTGATTCATTTTAAATAATTAAAACGTTATAAATTTTTATGTTATAAAAATTAAGATTTTTGTGAAATATAACCAAAAGGTGATTTTTAAATAAATAGATTTATAAAATAGTTTAAATTTGGATTTTTGAATTATTATAAAGGATGTATATAGAAGATTTTTAACATTAATATTTATAATATATATATATATATATATATATATATAAAATTGGAATTATAAAACGAGTTTATTAAGTGTTAAAATGAAGTATAAAATGGGTTTCATTAAAAATTATAGATTTATAAATTGTGAAGATTATAAAATGAATAGATGTTGTAAAATAAAAGATTTATAAGTAATTAACTTATAAACTGGATTTTGGGCATTTAAATGGGATATTAATAGAAATTGTTAATAAAGGAGATTTTATAAGTTGAAGTTGTTATAAAATATAAATGAATCTTGTAAGTAATAGAAGTTTTAAAAAGAACGATTTTGTAAATAAATGAATTATAAGTATTTAACTTATAATATGGACTTTTGATATATATTTGAGATATATAAATTGAATCGGATTAATAAAGGAGATTTATAAATTGAAGTTTATAAATAGAAATGGAATTTATAGACATTGTTTATAAATTCGAAATCAATGGAATTGGATAAATTGAATATAGAAATTTATTAAAAGAAGTATATTCGCGATTTTGGATAGCGAACTATTCTTTATATAAAATATGTAGAAATGTTGAAATTTGGTTAGTGAAGTATATTCATGATTTTGGACAGTGAATATATTATTAAATAAAATGGTTATTTTTGGGAAAGCTATATTATAAAATGAAGTTAATTATTTTAAAAAGATGTTTTAAAATGTATTATGAATCGAATACATACATTTCAACATTCATTGTTGAAATAGACGTTTTCAAGAAATAAGGAAATGGTGGACTATAACACTGTTGTTATAGTAAATGATTTCCGAAAGGAAATGTTTTGTATAGTATTGGGATTTATATATCTATTTTAATTTCGAATCCCTATACTAGTGATTTTGGGTCGTCGTAACGATGTTTTATGCAACATTTGTTTTGGCCCAAATAAATATGATTAAGAGAATGATTTCCTTAAAGAATGAAATATATACTTAATTTCGATTTAAGTATATTGAATATTTTCCAAGTGTTGAAAATAAATGGATTCGTGAATTACTTATTATTAAATAAGTATGGAAATGTTTTCCAATATGAACTGAATATTTTGAGATTTTATCTTTTAAAGATAAATTAAAAATGAATATTAGAAATCGTTTTGAAAATTGTATATTCATAAATATTTTAGGATTGTAAATTCACTATGGAATTTACAAAAGAAAGGGAAATTTGTTTAAAAATAAATGTTGATTTATTTTTGAAGCGTGAGAATAAATTTACGGATTTGGAACGTAAATATAAAGTAAATTAGTAAGGATTTATTTAATTGGTTTAAATGAACCATGTTGAAACGAAAGTATTTCCACGTAAGGAAAATGATTGAATTTTTTTTTCAAAAGTGGTAAAGGTGAAAAGTGATTTGAAAATTTGTTTTCAAATGTTGAAGTGTGGAAATTATATATCTTGTAAAGATATTTTTGGCAAGTAAATAATTTGGGAAATTATTTGGAATTGGTGATGTTGAACACGCCTATTGATAGTTAAATAACCGACTATCAATATTTACCTTTAAATAGGTATTTGTTGTGATTTGCTTGAATTTGAATGCCACACTTATTTTGAAATAAGCGCTCACTATTCGGGTTAGCCGGGAAAGGACCTTGGGGTCGTATAACCCATTCCGAATATGTGATACGTCGTTATGAATTGCATTTGATGACCGGTGTTGAAGACCGGATATTTGTGAAAACGGAAGGATTACGGTCGAATGTTTCTGCATCGGCTGATCTCCGATATAGAAATTTATTACCCTTTGTGATGGGAAGTTCGGTCGTGATTAGTGAATATCCGGATTGCAAGGACTTCTTTGTAAGTGCCTTCGGTTCCGTTCGATCCCGGAACGGACTTGTATGGATGTGTGTCTGACATTACAATTTGAGATGTATAGCTGGTTTCTATCAAATATATTTCCGTTGGTGGCGGAGAATTTATTCTCTTAGCTTAACACCCTTAGAGGTTATGTAGTTGATGGTTAATAATGATACATTCCCAAATTGGTAATGTGGCATACGAAGTGCTGTTGAGCATTTGATGATCAAAGCACAGCTTTTGTATAAAGCGTGGCTTTGTGGACGAGACTTCGTCGGACCTCACACCCCGGAAATGGTCAAAATAGGAAGGATGCAGCAAGGTTATTAGGGGGTAGCGCCCCTTTAGTGTATGTCATTCCTTCTGGATAGAGGTGGTATCATGTATGGAGCCCAGATATTTAACTTATGTTGTTGCTGCAAATTTATTGCTTTGTGGTTGTTGGAAATCGAGGATCCTCGGATATAGATCGGTTACGATCGGGGAATGACATATTCGTGTCAGTAGTTACCCAGTTAGGGGTAACCCGGTCTTGTGTTGGCAGAGATCCGGTTAGGTTCTCGGGTAGTCTTTCCGGAGGCGTACCCATGTGGAAATGGGAAGTTCCTTGGCCTGACCATATGTTGGAGATCCAAAGAAACAATACGAACCCTGTACGGTTTTAGTTGTATAACTTGCCATGGAATGTGGTGGTAACCTGCTATTGAACATGGTAGCTATAGTAGGCATACGATAATGGTCGTATGTTGGCTAAGATTTATATTTTTACTTTCGAAATGATTTTTCCCACACTATGCACTAGTAATAATATCAAATGTTTCTTTTTAATGCGTATCAAGCATCTTTGACTATCATAAGGAGAAATCTCCTTCGATTCTGTGTTTGCATTGTGTGTGTGCGCGGGAGGCCATATGGTAGTCTCATTTTCTAAAAAAGCATTGCGAATCTATTTTAAAATTATCCTGTACTTTGTTTTAAAGAAAATAAACTATTTTAGTTCTCACACCAGTCACATGACTGACTCAGAGTTTATTGTTTTCCTTTCTAAACTCTGGGTGCCCACCAATTTCCACACGGGCAGTCTAGAGTTAGGTTATCAGGATATTTAAGAATTTAGGAGTTGCAGGAGGCAAGCTGGATGGCATGGCGTATTCACTAGTATATAGTATTTCTTTTCCGCTGTTTGTTGTTGTTTTTTGTTGTACACTCTGATGATGTAATGTAATGTAATATGATGTAATGTAATAACTGATATAGTTCTTGGTTTAAAGATTATTCATTTATCTATTATATGTTGTTCCGCTGCGATTGTGAGATTCTGATATTGTTCTGTTGTTTCTTTCTGTTCTCTTCTATCTTTTTCTTTCTTCTTCTATCTTCTACCTCTTCTCTAACCCTAACGGTACGGTTTTCTGGCCTTCGATTGCTCGGCAGTTGATATAGTGGACGTATTGATGTCGGTTTTCGAGCGTCGAAAAGTCGCAACGTTACATGTTCTGTGATATTCTGGATATTCTGTGATGACTGTGTATGATTTATCTGTGATAAATGCTATGTGAATTCAATTGTTGAATTAAACTGTTTAAAATTAATTTAAACAACTTGGCCTCTAAAATGGCGTTTGGATTTCGATGAGACCGGGATCGGGTGTCAAATTTGATATTCCGAAAACCACATCGGTCCAAATTAAACATTAGGTCGTGACATCTCAAGTGAAGATCGAGATGGTGTTTTCAGAATGCAAGGGTTATCATCGTTAACTCTGAGGGTGATTCCAAAATGAGTGTGACGAGATAATGCCTTCGGTTTCGTTCGAACCCGGAACAAACTTGTATGGATTGAATGCTTTCAGCACATCGTCAGGCGGACGATGAGCATTCTGAGAGATATGTTCTATAAAGGTAATCGCAGCCTCAAGCCTCATCAACCGGGAATGGCTAAAACAGGGGATGTGCAGCAAGGTTAGGTGGGTCGTGCCCAAGCAGGACGAGGTATGCCCCTGTCTAGATGTCCCTTTTTATTCGGCTGTGTGGGCGGTTGGTCTACAGCCAAATGCGGGGTTATCTTGTTCGGGACTGTTCAATAAGGAATGGTTCCGGCCTTGTGTTGCAGGGGAGTTAGGGTGGCTCCTCGGTACGGTGATCTAGGCCACGTACTGTGACGGGCGGTACCCAAGTAGCCCTGCCATTGTATGGGATCCAATTTCCAATAAGAGCCGTACGTTTTGATTGTGCCCAACTACGTTGGAATGTGAGATGTAAGCATTTTAGCTATTTCTGTATTTTACTTGAAAACCCTAGACACTATTATAATATCAATGAATTTCCTGTAAAAAAATTTGGTTATCGTAAGGTAAAAACTTACCCGTGTTTATGTGTGGGAAGTCTTATGTGATACCTTTATTTCAAATGATTTTCAAGTTAAACAATTTTAACCCGCTTGCTCATACCAGACCCATGTCTGACCCGAAGTTTATATTTTGTTTTCGTAAACTCTTGGGTACTCAAATTTTTATGAGTAGCCAAGTGATAGGTTCGGAGTATAGAGTTTTCTGGAGGAGTTGGAGCAGAAGACCAGACATGTGTAGCTATCTATATAGTTCCGCTGTGTTAGTTAGTGTATGATGTATTTTGGTTGTATATATGGACATATATGTATATGACAGTTCTGTTGTATGATATTGTATAACTCTGATGTATATATAACTATGTAATAGTTATGTGATGTATTATATTTTGTTCCATTCCGCTGTGAGATTCTGGTGTTGTTATTTCTTTCTTTCTATTCTTTTCTATTTCTATCCCTTTCCTTTCTTATTGATGATAGGTCTTTCTGGAGTTAGAAAGGCGGGTCGTCACAGCTAGTATCAGAGCCTTAGGTTGAGCAAGTACCTAGGCTCTTGAATAATATTTTTCTTGAGAGTGCGTATTTGTATTTTCATATAATTATATACCTATCTAAATTTGTTGAGTTACCTGTCCAGGTGGCCAACATGAGTTCAGGAAGAAGAGGCAAGGTTAGGGCCAGTACTTCGATTGATAATGGTCGAAGTCAAAATGCTAGTGAGGCTGTAAATCCAGTATCGCCTCAAGTTAGTTTTGCTGCCTTATGTAAGGACTTCATCAATCTTGGAGGCCAACCATTTAGAGGTTCAGAATCGATAATTGAAGTTCAAGCCTGGCTACGCTCTTGTGAGCGCATTTTTATGAGTATGAGGTTATCGGATGAAAGAAAAGGGAAATGGCATCGTGGCAATTGCAGGGAGGCGCAGCAGCATGGTGGGAAGCAACAATTGCAAATATTCCTGAGGAAGACATTTCATGGGAAAGATTTAAGAAATTGTTTGAGGAGAAGTTTCTACCAACAGTAGGGAAAACTCTATTGTACTAGGATTTTCTGAATTTGAGGCAGGGAAGCATGTCTGTTTCTGGGTACGAGACCAAATTCAACGAACTTTCGTGCTATGGACCAGGACTCATTGATACTCCCCTTAAGAAGAATGAAAAGTTTGTGAAAGGATTGAGGTCAGAATTTCACGATAAGATGACGGTGCTCTTGAAAGGATCTTTTGTTGATTTGATTGATATGGATTTGAGATATGAGAATTAGATGAGACAGAAATCAGAGGCAACGACAACAATTTCGAGAGGGAATTTCGTTAACTTAAATAAAAGGAAGTTTAATCCACTGTGGAAAAGGCAAGGCAAGGGAAAGAAACCGGGAGGAAGCAACAACGGACCCCGCAAGTGTTATAATTGTCAGCAAGTTGGACATTTGGCAAATCAGTGTCCTCAGGGAGGATCTCAACAACATCAACGTCAAAGTGGTCCAGGATCAGCAATGGTTCAGAGATCGTTATGTTTTAATTGTCACCAGCCCGGTCACATGATCAAGAAATGTCCACTTTTGCAGAGCGTGCCTCAGAAAAAAGTCTTTGCTCTGGAAGTCGGTCCATCTTCTTCTTTTCAAGGCAAAAGGGTATTGTAAGGTACCTTACTCTTAGATGGCAAATATATTAAAGTTTTGCTTGATTCGGGTGCTTCTTTGAGTTTCATATCTCTGGAATAAGTAGAAAAGTTCTTTCTCAACCATAGTACCGTGGATCGTCCCATTTTTGTATCTAATCCTATAGGTGGAGCAACCAAATTGGATACGATCTGTAAGAACTTGAAGATTTCTTATTTGTCTCATAGTTTCTCTTGTGACCCATATGTGTTAAATTTTAAGGGATTTGATCTTATTTTGGGAATGGATTGGCTCCATAAGTATAAAGCAGTCCTGAATTGTGATGAGAGGACAGTGTCGCTGGAGACTGATTTGGGTAGGATTGCCAGAGTGTCGTGCGATAATTCTGGATTTCACTTGAGTAGTCTTTTGCAAGGAGTTGAGACTTCTCAAGAGAAAGTTGAGGGTATCGATGTAGTTCAAGATTTTCCTGATGTTTTTGAAGAAGTTAAGTGTCTGCCTCCACATCGAGAGATTGAGTTTCATATTGGTTTGATTCCAGGAGCTGTGCCGGTGATTCAACCCAGTAGGAGAATGCCTCCTAGAGAGAGAGAATAGTTAATTAAGCAGACACAGGATCTTTTGGAGAAGGGTTTGATTAGGCCAAGTTTTTCTTGTTGGGGCTCTGCTGCGGTGTTTGTCACCAAATCAGATGGTTCGCTAAAGTTCTGTGTTGATTATAGAGAATTGAACAAAGTGACTATCCGTAATAAATATCCTTTTCCTCGCATCGATGATCTCTTTGACTAGTTGCATGGAGCTTCTATCTTTTCTCAACTGGATTCAGCTTCAGGTTTCCATCAATTGAGGGTAGCTGAGGACAGTATTCCCTTGACTGCATTTAGGGGACCGAATTGTTTCTATGAGTGGTTGGTTATGCCTTTAGGGTTAACCAATGCGCCTGCCTACTTTGTTGATTTGATGAACCGAGTCTTTCGGGATGTGTTGAATAAGTTCGTGCTGGTGTTCATTGATGGTATCTTGGTCTACTCCAAATCTGAAGAGGAGCACAGGCATCATTTGAGAATTGTATTGGAGACTCTGAGGAAGCATGTGTTGAAGGCGAAGTTTTCGTAGTGCCATTTCTGGAAATCAAAAGTTAAATTTTTAGGGCACATTGTTTCTGGTGAAGGCATTTCTATAGATCCAGCGAAGGTTGAAACTATTTTGGAATGAAAGCAGCCGGAGAAACCGACTGAAGTTCGCAGTTTTCTGGGTTTGGCTGGCTACTACAGAAAATTTATTAAGGATTATTCCAAGATTTCTTCTCCCCTGACTAAGCTGACTAGAAAAGGAGCTAAATTCAAATGGACGCCCCAGTGCAAAGAAGCTTTTCAGGAATTGAAGATAAGGCTAACCAGTGCACCAGTGCTTGCTATTCCGGATGGGAAGAGAAAATTTGAAGTTTATATGGATGCTTGTCTAGTTGGACTGGGAGCAGTTCTGATGCAGAACGGAAGGGTAATTGCGTATGCTAGTCGGCAATTGAAGCCACATGAGAAGAAGAACTACGCTACGCACGATCTTGAACTGTTAGCCATTGTTTTTGCTTTGAAGATCTGGAGACATTATCTTTTGGGAGAAAGGTTTGAGTTATTCACGGATCACAAACCGTTGAAATATATTTTCTCTCAAAATGATCTTAATTTGAGACAGCAGCGGTGGGTCGAATTTCTGGCATCCTATGATTTGGATATTCTGTATACTCTAAGGAAAGTGAATGTTGTAGCTGATGCTCTTAGCAGGAATGCGGTCTTATCTCTTTTGGAAGTCGTTCCATCTCTCCAAGAAAGAATCATTAGTAAGCAAATGGAGGATAAATCTTTTTAGGAAATAATTCTTGGAACTAAGGACGGTCGATATTCGGATTTCAAGATGGACGATCAAGGTGCTTTAAGGATTAATGGTCGTTTGTGTGTGCCTAATATAGATAGACTGAGGCAAGAAGTCTTAGCCGAGTGTCATCGCTCCAAATTGAATATTCACCCGGGAATCTCAAAGATGTATAAGGACACGAGGAGAGTTTTCTGGTGGCCGAATATGAAGACGGATGTAGCTGCTTTCGTGAATAGTTGTGCCATCTGCCAACAAGTTAAGGGAGATCAACAGAAATCAGCCAGACTATTGCAGCCTTTAGAAATTCCAGATCGGAAATGGGAGATGATTTCGATGGATTTCGTTGACGGATTGCCAAGAACCAAGAAAGGAAATGAAGGAATATGGGTTATTGTTGATCGTTTAACGAAGAGTGCTCATTTTATATCGGTTAAAGCAACTCGTACAACAGCTTTTCTGGCAGAAATTTTCTTGAAGGAGATAGTCAGATTACATGGTGTTCCTTTTAGTATAGTAAGTGACCGTGATCCTATTTTCACCAGCAAATTCTGGGAAGCTTTGCAATCAGCTATGGGAACAAGTTTGAGATTAAGTACAGCCTATCATCCTCAGACAAACGGAAAGACGGAGAGGCTTAATCGTATTCTTGAAGATATGCTACGAGCTTGTGTATTGGATTTTGGAGGATCGTGGGAAGACCATCTTCATTTAGTGGAATTCTCTTATAATAATAGTTATCAGGCAAGTATTAAGATCGCTCCTTATGAAGCTCTGTATGGAAGACCGTGTAGATCTCCATCCTGTTGGATTGAATCGAAAGATCGTCTTGTACTCGGACCCGATCTAATTCGAGAAGCTTCTGCGAAGGTTGAGCTTATCAAGAAGAGAATGAAAGATGCTCAGGATCGTCAGATGAAATACGCAGATAAGAGATGAAGACCATTGTAATTTGAGATCGGAGATTTAGTTTTTATTAAAGTTTCCCCAATCAAAGGTGCTATAAGATTCGAAAAGACGGGAAAACTTGCTCCGAGATATATTGGACCATTCCGAGTGCTGGAAAGAATTGGAGCTGTAGTCTACAGGATTGAATTGCCAGAACGGATGTCTAGAATTCATAATGTATTCCATGTATCTCATTTAAGGAAATTTTTTCTTGACCAATCACTGGTGGTAGAACCAGTTGTTCAGGAAGATTTAGAAGTAGAACTCAACTTGACTGTGGTTAGAAATCCCGTTCGGATTGTGGATCAAGACGAGAAGCAACTCAGGAACAAAGTGTTGAAACTCGTCAAGGTGTAGTGGAGCGAGGATCCCAGAGATTGTACCTGGGAAACTCTGGATAGTTTTTGGAAAGCTTACCCAGATTTATGTCCGGATAACTAGTGATGTTTGTTAGGATAGACTGTTTGATTGTTAGATATTGTAAGGATGATATGTATGTTTGGACTGCTAATATAAAAGCTTTTGAATTAACTGTTGTTTAAATTTCGGGGACGAAATTCTTTTAACGGGGGAGGAATGTAACATCCCGGAATTTTGACCATATTATTATAATAAGTTTTTAATCTAATTTAAATAAAATACAAGTTTTTCATTTATAAATAAATAAGATTTTGGGCATTTTAGTTATATATGTGTTATAAAGGAAATTTTAATTTCAAAATTTAAAATAGACTCTTTTAACAATATTGAAAATAAAATTTGTTTTATTCAATTAAATTAAAGGCTATGTATTAATGACATTTAATATCAGATATGTAAATGTAGTTAATAATAATAATATTTACAATAACACAATTCTATTCATATTAAATATAAATATAAATATATTAATGCAAATATAAGTTATAAGCCAAATATTTGGGAGATTTAACTTTAAATAAAAATAAGATTTAGAAGTGTTTCTAGCAACAACTCTTACAATTAAAAATAAAATAAAGCTTATAAATATTGAACATAAGTAAAATAACTATATGGTTATAAACATAAGTCTGTAGACATAAGAAAATAGTAATATAAATATAAGCATAAAATAATTCAAGTCAACAAAGACTTGATAGTTAAGTTTAGAACAGAAGCAAACATATAAAACCAGGCAAAGCTAATATGTGGTTGTTATTCAAGCAATGAAGACAAAATAAAAACATGCAAACAAATTTTTTTTATAGACAAATATCTTTGTACAAAATTCATGTGTCAGCAAACATTAATTATATGTTAACATAAATGAAACCATATGCATTAATTAGCACCACTCTTTGCCAAGAAAATCTTAAAACCGAAATACTAATATCATCTCATATTTTTAGTACATGAACATAAAGCAAAATACTATCATAACCAGGGAAGGCTTATACTAGAAGCTGTGCCACTGTTCAAAAAACTATTCTTATCTATATAAATACCTCACCATGATACTTGTTCTTAATATTTAGTTCGGTCATAAGACTTAAGAGAAAAATCTGAAGGAAAATATAAATAAACATCATATTTTCAAGCTCAAACAAATTCAAAGCAAAGAGAACTTACGGGGATTCATTCTTCAAACTGCAGTCTTTCTTCATCAAGAAATCCCTCTGTTTCAATAGTATATTTTGTGAGTAAACTTAATTTTTGAAATTTAGTTATTAATAATTGATTCATGAAAAATATTATGTTGATATGAAACTGTTATGTGATGTATGTTCAACTTTATGCTGTTCTTCTAAGTTTTATGTTGCTGAGATAAAAGAATCAGAGAATAAATCATACCTTTTATATAAAAACGTTTTCTTTACTTAGAAACTTAACTAAATAAATTTGTTTAAGCTAAAGATTAAGGCTTGGAAAATTTGTTTAAAGATTGCTGTGAAATAAAATCACTGTGAACTCAAATTTACAGTAAAAGCGAAATAATGGTTAAAATTCGAATAACTTAAATTGTAAATTTGAATTTATATCTTGAAACAATTTACAAAAGTATGATTTTTGAAACAAAAATTATAATTTTCAGATAACCATACAGAGAGCAGTTCATTGATGAACCAAAAGTGCTTTTTCATGAATATCTGATGATTCAATCAATTATTGTTGTTGAAATTTAACGTGAAACTAGAGTATTGATTCAGGAACACCAGAAAAATGTTAAAAAGATTTTCAAATGCAAGATTCTTGAGGGCGAATCGAAAGTAGGGTTTTTGGTTCGACAGTTTTAGGGTCTGCATTTCGAATGAATGTGTCGCCATGGATTAGCCGAGCTCCATGAGGCTTAGGGAGGTGGTAGAGGGAGTTGATGGCGAGGTATGGCCGGAGCCACGTCGTCGCAAGTGGTCGAGATCGAGAGGATGAGGCGATTTCCTCTATCGTGTTCATGTTGCAGTTCGTTTTTTTGTGCTTATTTTGATTTCGAGCTTAACATGTTAAGCTGGGCTTTGATTTCGAACGAGAAGTCGTATTGGGGTTTGTTGGGATGCCGTGGGTCGCCAGAATCGTTGGCGAACCACCGTGCACGTGCATGGTGGCGTCGTGTCTGTTGAGTTGATATTTGGAGGTTGTCGCGTGTTCCACTCGAGGAAATTTGAAGTTGGCTTCGGGTGCTCTTGCGTGTGCGTGTGTAATTATTTAGCAGTAGTTTAAAAATTTAATTAAAAAAAATATAAAACAGAAGAGAAAAGAGAAATAGAAGAAGAAGAGGGATGCAAATAGACGCGTGGAAGTTCTGGGTAGTCACGAGTTCGACTCGAGCATTGCAGTTGTTAACTTCGGGTTTACTTTCCTAGGAATAACCAAATATAATATTAAGTTGAAAGGGTAAACAAGTTGGATACTAATTAAGTTATTGATGTCGACAGGGTTTTAAGCTATAACTTGATTTAAATTTATCAAAAAATGTTTTCAAATGTAAGATATTTAATTTAAATTGGACGTTAATTAAGAATGTAATTTTATAATTAAACTTAAATAAGTAGTTTAAGATTTAATTAAATTTTTAATTAAAGATTTTTTAATAATAATCTTGTGTAAATCAATTTGTAATTAAAGAATTTAATTACCATTTGAAGTTAATTAATTAACAAATAGAAGTTAACTGATTAAATAATTAATTAAGGATTAAATGATTAAGTTAATTAGTAATTAATGGTTAATTAAGTAATTAGTAATAATTAAATGGGTAATTGAGTTTTATAAATCAATAATTAAGGTTATTGATTAATAATTAAGAATTAATCAATTAATTAAGTGAATAATTAATAAGTAATCAATAAATAAGTTAATTAAGTAGTAATTAACTAAGCAAGAATAAAACGGTTTATTCTTAAGCAAGTAATTAAGTTTAAGTTAATCAAACTAAATGTTGATATGAATCGATGATTCTGTTTGATTGACTTTGATATGTAATTATATCCTGTGATGTTTTGTGATATTCTGGATATTTCTGTGATGACTGTGTATGATTTATCTGTGATAAATGCTATGTGAATTCAATTGTTGAATTAAACTGTTTAAAATTAATTTAAACAACTTGGCCTCTAAAATGGCGTTTGGATTTCGTTGAGACCGGGATCGGGTGTCAAATTTGATATTCCGAAAACCACATCGATCCAAATTAAACGTTAGGTCGTGACATCTCAAGTGAAGATCGAGATGGTGTTTTCAGAATGCAAGGGTTATCGTCGTTAACTCTGAGGGTGATTCCAAAATGAGTGTAACGAGATAATGCCTTAGGTTTCGTTCGAACCCGGAACGAACTTGTATGGATTGAATGCTATCAGCACATCGTCAGGCCGACGATGAGCATTCTGAAAGATATGTTCTATAAAAGTAATTGCAGCCTCAAGCCTCATCAACCGGGAATGGCTAAAATAGGTGATGTGCAGCAAGGTTAGGGGGGTCATGCCTAAGCTGGACGAGGTATACCCATGTCTAGAAGTCCCTTTTTATTCGGCTGTGTGGGCGGTTGGTCTGCAGCCAACTGCGGGGTTATCTTGTTCGGGACTGTTCAGTAAGGAATGGTTCTGGCCTTGTGTTGCAGGGGAGTTAGGGTGGCTCCTCGGTACGGTGATCTAGGCCACGTACTGTGACGGGCGGTACCCTAGTAGCCCTGCCATTGTATGGGATCCAATTTCCAATAAGAGCCGTACGTTTTGATTGTGCCCAACTACGTTGGAATGTGAGATGTAAGCATTTCAGCTATTTCTGTATTTTACTTGAAAACCCTAGACACTATTATAATATCACTGAATTTCCTATAAAATGTTTTGGTTAGCGTAAGGTAAAAACTTACCCGTGTTTATGTGTGGGAAGTCTTACGTGATACCTTTATTTCAAATGATTTTCAAGTTAAACAATTTTAACCCGTTTACTCATACCAGACCCATGTCTCACCCGGAGTTTATATTTTGTTTTCGTAAACTCTTGGGTACTCAAATTTTATGAGTAGCCAAGTGATAGGTTTCGGAGTATAGAGTTTTCTGGAGGAGTTGGAGCAGAAGACCAGATATGTATTGCTATCTATATAGTTCCACTGTGTTAGTTAGTGTATGATGTATTTTAGTTGTATATATGGACATATATGTATATGACAGTTCTGTTATATGATATTGTATAACTCTGATTTATATATAACTATGTAATAGTTATGTGATGTATTATATTTTGTTCCATTCCGCTGTGAGATTCTGATGTTGTTATTTCTTTCTTTCTATTCTTTTCTATTTCTATCCCTTTATTTTCTTATTGATGATACGTCTTTCTGGAGCTAGAAAGGCGGGTCGTCATAGAAATAGGAGAGCAAGGTGAAGGATTGGACGAAGTGTTGGTTTCTCCGGTGGGCGACAGTGGCGGCGTGAAGAAGAATTGCCAAGCAAGATGGATGATAGGTTGGGCTGAGTGACTAAATTTTGATCTCCGGCCTAATCAATGGTGATAGGTGGTCAGTAAGATCGGGGAAGGCTGGGGCGACTCGCGTATGGTTTCAGAGTTGATCAACGTTGGTTTGATCGTTGGGCACAGTGCTTGAGTATACGGTGTAGCTGGATATGGTTGTGGAGTTGAGGAAGATGGACTTATGATCGAGTCGAAGATGAATTCGAGGGTTTTTGGTTTGTTGCTCATGTCAGTATTCATGTCGTTTGCAAGCTTTGATAATACTGTAATTTTAAAAATTTAGATACAACAGAGTTATAAAGGAAGAAGAAAAAACAGGTTTTAAGTAAAAGCAAAGCTTAAGTTTACAAATGATTTCAAATTTCAAAGTAAAAGCAAATTTTTAAACAAAGTTTTAAGCTTTGTTTTAACAATAGTTTTAATTTATATATTTATACTTTAAAAAAATCTTGTAAAACTTTGTTCCATAATGTTTCAAATGAAAAGGGGTAATTTGTTGAAATTAAGTGTGATTTAAGTAAAGGAGGTATTTAACTCTAATAATCAAAGAATGATGGTTTTAATAAATCATATTCGAGCTTTTAAATCTATTTATTTTAAATGTAAGTTAAGAGTTAAATGTAATAAATGTTTTACCTTAATTTAAATCAAGTTTTATTTACAAAAGTAATTAAAGTAAAATTACTAAATTAATTTGAGTAATTAAATTAAGGTAAATTGATTTGTGAAACTAATTAAGTATAATTAGTTAATTAATTAATATTTGATTAATCAAAGTTAATCAATTAAGAAATAATTATGTAATAAGTAATTAGGGGTTAATTACTTAATGTTAAGAAGGTTAATGGTAATTACTTAATAAAGTAATTAAAGTAATTAATTACTTGTGTAACTAATTAAGTTAATGTGATTAATTTGAATTAATTAATTAAGTTTAACTAATTAAAGAGGATTACGTAATGATGGATTAAGTATAATTGCTTAATGTAATTAATGAAGTGTAATTACTTAGTGAAGTAATTAATGAATAATTACTGGATGTAATTAATTATAAAAGGAATTACTTAATGGATAATAATTAAAGGATAATTACTCAGGAAGTAATTAAGTGATAATTGCTCAGTGTAATTAAAGGATTTATTAATTAATAAAGAGGTTAATTAATTAATGTAAGTAATTAAGAATAATTAATGACTGAATGTGATTAATCAAGATTGATTAATGAATGTTGTAAATTTATCAAAGGCTAATTACCGAATGTAATTAGAGAGCTTAATCAGGAAATGAATAAGTAAGGTTTGTAATTAATTTTTGTTAAGTAAGCAAAATTTAAGGAGATTTAAGTATTTAATTTGATTTAATTAGGAATGGGTGACTAATAAATCTTGCTTATGAATGATTAGTTGATATTTCTGATATGAAATGTTTGTGATATGATATGTTTGTCTTGAACAGTGATTATGTGGTTATCTGTCGATGATAAATTGCCGTGTAAAAAGTGACATCTTGTGATTAAAGGTTAAATTGGGTTTCACCTGAATAGTGTGGGTTAAGATGGTATTAAATTCGAAGAGACCGGAGTCGGGTATTAGTATATACCCGAAACCACTTCGATTTGTAATCTATAATAACTTTGTTCAGATTTGATATGTGAAATCTATATATTGGACTGGAATGATTTAAGTGAATGGATTATTTAATCTAAGTTTGGTACTTAGAAATTGATGTGTGAATTAAATGATGTCTATAAAAACGTGCGAAGTTGTAAATTGATATAAGATACCTGGGTTTATATAAGTTATATGCTTTTGTCATTCATGTTAGATGGGTTTACTCACGCTGGTTTCCAGCCTGACCCGGGTGTTACTTTGATGTAATGCTCGGGTCAGACCGAGTATTGCAGATTTTCAAGTAAGGACGTTCTAGAGCAGGAGGCAAGCTGGATGGCAGGAACGTATGGAGTGAATCCGCTGTGATATCGTGGTATATCTGCAACAGGTTGATTTTATCTGTCCAGTAATTGTATATGTTGTAACTCTGATGTACGAAATTGAAATTTGAAAAGTATTGTTTCCTTTATATAACTGTTATTATTTGTCATTATATTTTATCCGTTGCGAATTGTGAGAAGTTGGTGTTTCTATTCTTCTTTTTCTTCTATCTCTTTCTTCTTTTCCTAACTATCTGAAATTTTCGGGATCGAAAATTCCGGGTCGTTACAAGTATATATATATAGTATATATTTGAGTGATTTTGCATTATATAGCGGATGAGACCCTATGCACCGCATAATAGCGGATGATATTATATTAATCTGATATACTGCGATATTCCACCTCGAAGTGGAATTGGTATTGTGCTAACATCTGTGGAAGTAGGGAAACAGGTTGGAGGGATCCAACTGGATTCCTCAAAATTATCAAGATTATTTAATATTCTCTGTTATGAATATTTGATATTCTGTGATGAATTATATTGATAATTGGAATATTGAATGATATAGTCTGCTTGAATATATTTCGGTACACTGGGTTATCAAAATATATAGAATTGGATTTTTGAAAAGAAAATAAAATAGTGAATTTTTAAGTGAAATAATTATAGAGAATTTGAATAAATTTAAGAATGAATTAGAAAAGAATAAAAGTGATTTTAAAATTTTAATAAATAAATTCCGAGTATGGAAAAAAGGGATTTGAATAAACAAAAAATAATGAATTATAAAACTTAAGTGATGTTATTTAAAGGAATAAAAGAATTTACTTTAAAATTCAAGGTTTAAATTTATTTAAAAGGTTAAAGAAGCGATTTTGAAAATCTGAAATTGCCATTTTTCAGCTAAAAGATTTTAAATCTTAAGTAAGAATTAAAAATCTGAAGTTAATGTGTTTTAAAATAAATGAGTAAGCAAAGGAAATTACTTCAAAATGGAGTAATTTGGAAATCAATCTGAAATTGATTTAAGTGTTTGAAATTGGAATTCTAAGAAGGATGGGACTAAGAAATTTATAAACTGGGTTTATAAAAGTGATATATCAGTGGATATTTGGAAGAATAAATTCACGGTGGTAATTTATTAATGGAATGGGTAAATTTGTTTAAAAATAAATAGTGATTTATTTTTAAAGGATGTGAAGAGAAGTATATTTCCCTGGATAGCCAAGTACGTTTGCAAAGAAAATTTTATATATAAGTTAAAAGCTTTAATGTTGTTTTTAAAAGCATGTTTTAGAAAATTTATACATTCTAAATGTTTAAATTTTAAAGTAAGTATTTTTCAAATTTATTATAGTAGTAATTATTTAAAGGTGGCTTGGTATTATGTTTTAAAAGTCAGATATTCATTTTTATGTTGTACAAAGTAGTTTTACTTTAAATTTTCTTAAAGTATATATATTTGAATAAGTATTAAAGAAAATTTTAATTTAAATGTTTTAAAATATATTTTATAATAAAGTATTTTAAAATCTAAAGTGTTTGTACTTGGTGATTTAAGTGGGAATCGAAAATATTTGAGGAATTTTTTCATGAGAGAAAATGGTTTGAAACTGTTTTCAAAAGGAATAGAAAAGTGGAAATATATTTTGCGAAGATATTTTGAGATAAATAAATAATTTGGGATATTATTTATTGTTTGATGGTTGTTTTGAATGTTAATTGATAGTTAAATTACCGACAATCAATACTGGCCAATGCGCTGATCGTTTCGAAGAGACCGGGATCGGGATTAATTTCTCGAAAACCACTTCGATCCGGTTTGTCCGTTTTCATGAGGAAGACGAGTTCGGAGTCGAAGATGGAGCAATGAAGTGCAAGGTCTAGTCGCTACTAATCCTGAGGATGATTCTAAAATGCATGTAGTAGGAGTAGTGCCTTTGGTTTCGTTCGAATCCGGGACAGACTTGTATGGATGAATGCTTTCAGAACATCGTCAGGTGGACGATGAGCATTCTAAGAAATGAGTTCTTTAAAGGTAACGCTTAGCCTCAAGCCTCATCAACCGGGAATGACTGAAAATCAGGGGTTATGCAGCAAGGCTAGGTGGGTAGCGCCCATTAGGGTGAGGTCATCCCTGTCTAGATGTCCCTTTTTATTCGGCTTGGTGGTGCGGTTGCTGATCCCAACCGTGGGGTGATCTTACTCGAGATTATCCAGTAAGGGGTAGTCCCAGTCTTGTGTTGCAGGGGGTCGGGAGTGATCCTCGGTATGCTGTTCTAGACCAGGTACCGTGAGAGGCGATACCCCAGTGCCTAGTCATTAGTTCGAAATCCATTTTCCCTACGCGCTCGTACGGTTTTGATTGTGCCCAACTATTGCTGAAACGTGAGATGCAAGTATTTCAGCCAGATTCTATTTTACTTTCTACAGACACTATTATAATATCAGAGAATTTTAATAAAAAGTGTTTTAGCTATCGTAAAGTAAAAACCCGACATGTTTATTTATGGCGTGGTCTTACGAGATGCTTTTGTTTTCAAAAGAATTTTGAAACTTTAATAATCAATTTGAGTGTGGTTTTCTCATGCTAGTATTCCAGACTGACTCGGGTGTTATTTAACTATAATGCTCGGGTCAGACCGAGTATTATAGATTATAGGAAATGATGTTGTGGAGCTGGATGGCGATACGTACTTTCGTATTTGTTTAAATATTCCGCTATGTATTCAGATCATGAGGACAGGTTATGGTTACTATCCAGTTGTATGTTATTGACGTTATTGAACTCTGATGATGTATTCTGGTGATGTACGTATAAAATAGATATAGTTTTCTTTTGTGTAAAGATCTGTTATTATCTATTATATTTTATTCCGCTGCGATGGTTAGATTCTGTTGTTATTTTTCTTATTTTCTTCTTCTACCTCTTCTTCTTTAACCCAAATGGTTCATATTTCCGTTCATCTTGAGTTGATTGATGGAAAATAGTGTTAACTCAGGGGTACGGATTTGCGGGTCATTACAGAAGAAGTCCGAGTGTTGAGGTTGGAAGAGTATCCGTTGAGACTGTAGATCTAATACCATCTCGAGTAAGCTTTGCAACATGGTGTAAGGATTTCACCAATCTTTGAATGAAATCTGTTAAGGTTCGGAGTCCATCTTTGAAGATAAGCTTGATCGCGCTCGTGTGAGTGGATTTTATAGAGTTTGGATATGTCGGTCGAGCAGAAACGTGTGATGGTTTCTTGGCAACTTCAGGAAGAAGCAACTGCATGGTGAGATGCAGTGACTATGGATGTTTCCGAAGATGTTTCTTTTGGAGCAAGTATAAGGAAGTGTGTCTACATCAGTGATGAGACTGAGTTTCTGAAGGATGTTTGTGTTTGGTTTGGGACCTAAGTTCCTTGAGGAAATGTCTGTCCATCTCAAGGCTCTGTGTGAGATTGTGTGATATGATTTTGAGGATCGAGGAGCTTTGGATAGGAAGTCTTTAGTATCTGTGGCAGTGGTGCAGCTGGGAGTGTTTTGCGTGTCAACAAGAAGATCTTTTGGGTTTGAAGTGTCCTAGAGGTGGAGTTCAGAAGCAGTAGAGTGGAACCGTTTCTTTGAAGGATTGGTCGACGATAAGCTATTCTGATTTGTAAAGAAAGAACAGTATCTGTGGATATTGAACTGGATAGGATCGCAAAAATGACTTGCTATAGTTGAGCGATTCTCTTGGGTCATCATCTGCTTGGGATTGAGGCATCTCTAGAGGGTGTAGGAGTTAGAGTTGTCAGAGATTTTTTCGGATGTCTTTGGGAAAGTCAGAAGTTTGTCCGCATAGGAGATTGAGTTCCGTATCGACTTGGTTCATGAAGCTACTGGTAATTCAGTTGGGTAGAAGAATGTCTCTTAGAGAAAGGATTTGGTGAAGCATCTCAGTATTTCTTGGAACTTCTAAATTTTCTTTATGGATCCATTGAACCATATTTTTAGGATGTGCTATCTAGTCTGTGCTCATGTTCATCGACGGCATTTTCATATGCTCTAGATCAGAGTTGTGCAGCGGAAGCAAGGTGGCAGCTATTCTAGAGTGGAAGCAACCAGAAGTTGCAGTGTTTGGATTTGAGAGTTTCTACAGGAAGTTTTTTTAGGATCTGACGGTCAGATTGGCGAGTGCACCTGTTTTGACTTTTCCGGATAAGAGAAGTAAGTTTGAAGTCTTCTGATGATTATGGAATAGAGTTTGTGTATTTGATTTGGGTAGATCTTGAGAGGATCTTTTTGTTGGATTGTTTTTGATCCTGTTTGTTTCTAGAAGCATCAGCGAAAGTTGAGCTGATCAGAAAGGATATAGGCATCCCAGGATCGTCAGAAGAGTTTTGTGGTTAAAAGATGGAGGAATTTGGAATTCGAAGTTTGAGACATTGTTTTTGTTCAGATTTTCTCCATTGAAGGAGCAATAAGATTGGGTAAGACTAGGAAGCTGACTCCGAAGTATATTGGATTCTTCTGAGTTTTGTAAGAAATTAGTGTTTGGCTTACAAGGGTTGAATTGCCAGTTTGGAAGACTGGGATTCAAGGTATTTCACGAATCTTTGAGGGAGTACATGTATGATCCATCTCTGGTTGTGGAACCAGCGGTTTAGAAGGATTTGGTGGTTGAGTCGGGCTTGTCTGTGATCAGGTATCTTGTGTAGATTATAGATCTAGATAAGTAGGAGCTCAGTAGCTTAGCGGCGTAGCTAGTTTGGATTCAGTAGAGCGAGTATCCCAGTATCTGTACTTGGGAAACTCTGGATAATTTTAGGAAGCCTATCCGGATCTGTGTTCGGATAGCTACTGTTGTTTGTTGAATTGATTGTTTGGATGAAAATGTTTGTTTGGTTGGTTGTGTATGGTTGATATGTGCGCTTGAATTGGTTGTAATAAAATATAAATTTTGGATTATTATTTTTTTAAATTTCGAGGACGAAATTCTTTTAAGGGGGAAGGAATGTGATATCCCGGAATTTCAAGGAATTTAAAATGTGATAATCTCTTAATTAATCATTTGAAATTGGTAAATTTTGTTAATTTCAAACAATAATAAATATAATGCGATGTTTTTAAATATAGTTATATATAGATTTTTAAATGGAATAATAATTTACAAATTTAAATTGTGTTATTTTATAAAAGATTTTAAATAGACTTATTATTTTCAAATTTAATAAGTGTGTTTAAATTTGTATATATATGTGTATTTATTTTAAATAGAATAATTATTTAAAAATTAATAATGTGTTTGTTTAAAATTAATATCTATATTTATTTGAATTGATTTTTATTTGAATTTTAAATCGAATTTGAATTTTGATTTAGAATTTGAATTTAAAAGATATATATCTTAAAAATATTTTGGATATAAAATATGGATAAAGTTTTGTTTAAAATAATTTTTTTATATTATTTTATTTAAAGGAAATTTATTTATAGAAATTTAGAAAAGTATTTATTTAAGAGTAAATAAATACAAAAGGTTTATATTAATATTTAAATATGGATTAAATATATTATATATGATTTTATTTAAAATATGATTGGTTTTTTTTTGCTTTTTAAAGGTTTTGTTTTTGTAAATTTAGAAAAGGATTTATTAATTTAGAAATGTAATAATTAATTAGGAAATCTATTATAGAAGCTTTTAAAATTATTATAAAATAATAAAAAAATGAATAAATACATGTGTAATTAAGTCAAGTGGTGTAAGTAACATGTGTTAGAATATTAATTAAGGTTAGGGACAATGTCACGTCTATTTTATTTTTCTTTTGTTTTTAATAGAATCCAAATTAACTTATATAAACTTCTATCTTTCCCATTCATTTCCTTTTTCTATCTTCTTTTCAATAACCAAAGAAATTCACCCGCAAAGCAATCTCAGATCAAACCTGAAAAACATTTCTCAGTTCAAACTTATACACTGCAAACAACTTTCAAATTTGATATTCCTCAAACCTGTAAAACATTTTACAAGTTCAGAACCAAATCTGCAATGTTTTTTCACATCCCTGTAAACAAACTTGTAACAATTTATCCTCAAACCTGTAATAATTCTCAAACCGGTAAAATTCTCAAGTTCAAATGCCTAAAACCCGTTATCTTGAAGCATGTAACCTCCTATCAAACTAAGAGTTCAATTTCAAAATGCAACCTGAAAAGCATTATCAAAATCAAGCCTGCAATAACATGTTTTCAAAAGTTTAAGCAAGCCTGAAAACCAATAATACATTATCAAATGCAAAGTGTCAAGAAATCTCCTCAACAACATACCAGTAATCAAAAGTCTTAAAGATCATCTCTGCAAATCCAAAGCTTTTCAAGTTTCAGGTTCCCGGTTTTTTCCACTCTCTGCATTTACAAATGGTGAGTAAACTTTAAGTTAAAGGTTTAAGTAGGTGATTGATTGTTGCTAATGAAATCTCTATGATGATGATTCCTGCATGTGTATAAATAAGTGTAAAATATGTATATATGAATGTATTCATGTGTGCATGTCTGGTTGAATTCATGTTTTCTCTGTTTCATATTACAGAGTTTAAATTTAGTTCAAATTCCAATTTCTCCTCCTCTGATCTCTGTTAGGCCATAGTTTTCAAACAAATTAAGTTTGTTTAAACTTGAACTTGGATCTAAAAATAGTTTAAACATGTTTATATATATATAGTATCTGGAAATCAAGATTTACAGTAAAAAAATATAAACATGTTAGAATCAATTGTTGCAATTCTCTGATTCAAATATATAACTTGAATCGGCTTGGGAAAATAGGATTTTTAAGATGAAAACTATGATTTTTAGATTAGAATTGAGTGTGCATTTCGGGATTGTCTGGAGTTGGGATTTTGGGGAAATTCTGATGATCTAAGTGACCGTGAAGGTCAGGGTTCCTGCTGGAGCTAGCTAAGTGATCTGGGTGTTTGGCAAAAATGGTGGAGGCGTCGGATGTTCACTGTAGCGTCGGCTATCGTTTGATTAGGATTTTAAACCCTAAATAGGTCGGGCCTGGAAACTGATTCACTACATTGTCTCAGAGTGATCGAGTGACTCGTGGCTTTAGGGAATGACAGCGTGGGGTATTGGCATGGTATGGCCAGGGTAGCGCGTCGTTTGATGGTTAGAGGCACGGGTTCGAGGTGGATTTGGCCATGGGTTTGGTTCCAATTTCAACCGGACTACTCGATTTTGGATCGCGGCTTGTTTTTGGGATTTGGTGATCGGAGATGGTTGCTGCATTGATGTTCGATATGCAGGAGGGTTCATCGGAGATGAATGGCAATTTTGGCCCTGATGCATGTGCACAGGGGTGTTGTGTCTGTTGATCGGAGATGAATGGCGAAGGAAGTACCGAGTTTTTAAGTTGGTGACTGAAGTGGAAACTCAAGTACCTCTGCAGTGTGAAAACTGTTAACAGTTTTAATAGTTATAGGTTTTTAAATTTAAATTAAATTTTTGAAAATTTAAGAAAAAGAAATGGAACTTGGAATGGCTCGAGTGATACTCGGGTTCAAACTGAAGCAGATAATTAAAGAAATTTTTTAGAAGTTTTAAAAGTTTTTTTTAAAAAAAAGTTTTAAATTTAAATAAAGGAAGTTGTAAATTTTTGAAATGAATCTTGTTTTTAAAATTCTATTCTTTATAAAAATAATTCTTTTTTAATATAATTTATTAAGAAGTTTGAAAATTTGTTTAGTTTAAATCTTGTTAAATAAAGTTAAAGTTATTTTTTTAAACTTAAGTAGAAATGAATTTTAAAGACAAGTTTTAAAATTTAAATTTAATTTAGTTTAAACCATCTTTTGATAAATGTTTAAGGTTATGGAAGTTGCATTTTGTCAACTTTAATTTATCAAGAAATGATTATTTTATTTTAAAACTTAATTATTGATTTAATTAAGTATAGTTAATTATAAAGATATAATGGTTTAAAAAGTGTAAATGTTAATAAAGGCATTAATAAGATAATGTTTTATCTTAAGGTTAATTAAGGTTTTTAATATCTTGATATTAATTAAATTAAGGAAATTAGATATGATTAATTAATTTAATTAATAATGATTAAGAATCAATTAAGGAATTAATTAAGGGTAATTAATTGATTTAATTAATTGATTTAAAACTAATAATTAAGGGTTATAAGTTAATTAATTGGAAGTTAATTAATTTATAATTAAGTATAATTAATTAGATAATAAGAGATTATTAATTAATGATTAGAAATTAATTAATTAAGTAATTAAGGTTGATTAATTAGTAATCATAAATTAATTAACTTGTAAGTAAAAAGTACTTAATTTGTAATTAAGTTTTATTAATTAATAATTAGGCTTTATTAATTAATAATTAAGAAATTATTAATCTATAATTAAAGTTAATTAAGGATTAATTAACTAATATTTAGGGTTAATTAATTGTTATTAAGGATTGATTAACTGATTTATTAAGGATTAATAAATTGGTTATTAAGTTTTATCAATTGATAACTAAGGTTTATTAATTAATAATTAAAGAATAATTAATCTGTATTTACAGATTAATTAATTTATTTAAAGGGATAATTAAGGGATGAATTACCCAATTGTAATTAATCAAATGAATGTGATTAATTAATTGGTTGATTAATAATAGATAATCTTGATGATTGATTAAGTATGAATACTTAATGAGATTAAATAGTGTAATTACTTAGGGTAAGCAATTAATGTATAATTGCTGGGATGTAATTCATAAAAAGGGAAATTACTAAATGGGAAGTGATTAAAGAATAATTACTTGGTAGAAGTAATTAAGGGTTAATTACTTGGTATAATTAATTAAAGGATTAATATAATTAATTAAAGAGTTAATTAATTAAGGTAAGTAATTACAGGATGGTAATTACTGTTTATGATCAATTAAGGTTGATTAGTGGAAGTGATTAATTTAGTTTTAATTAATTAATGTAATTAATTAAGGATCAATGTAATTAATTATAGTAAATTAACTAATGGAGGTAATTAATTATGGATCATTTATTAATGTAATTAATGAGAGTAATTAAGGGTTGATTAATTAAGATTAATTAATCAATAATAAGTGATTATAAGGTAATTAATTAATTATAATTAATTAAGGATTAATGTAATTAATTATAGTTAATGAAGCAATTAAAGGTTAATTACTGTAATGGTTTGTAGATAATTAATTTGTGTAATTAACTAAGGGTTAATTACTTAATGTAATTTAAGGATAATTAATCAAGGGTGATTAATTAAAATGATGACTAATTAATTGGTTTGTAATTAATTAATGTTTATGTAAGCAAGATTTATTGTGATGAAAGTAACAAATTTAATTTATTTTAAATTAATTAGAGATGAAGTAATTAATTTAATTCATTTTAAATTAATTATAGATGGTGTGATTAATAGATCATTACTTATGGATGGCTGATTGATATTGAATGCCTTGATTGTTTGATATCTTTGATGAGGTATGTGTGATATGTGATATGAGATGATTTGGTTGGATTGTGACGATATGAATTATCTATTTGTGGATATATGAATTATCTATCTATGTGAATATAGATAATGATTTGAATTGAATTTTTTTAACTTTAACACAACTTGGACCTAAAAGATGGTATTTTGGATTTCGATGAGACCGGGATCGGGTTTCCAGATTTGGATATCCAAAAACCACATCGATCCAAATTAACGATAGGTCGTGAATCTCAAGTGAAGATGAAGATTCAGAGTGCAAGGGTTATTGTCGTTAACTCTGAGGGTGATTCCAAAATGAGTGTAACTAGATAATGCCTTCGGTTTCGTTCAAACCCGGAACGAACTTGTATGGATTGAATGCTTTCAACACATCGTCAGGAGGACGATGAGCATTCTAAGATAGATGTTTTCTGTAAAAGTAATCATAGCCTCAAGCCTCACCAACCGAGAATGGCTAAAACAGGGGAGGTGCAGCAAGGCTAAGTGGGTAGCACCCAAGTAGGATAAGATTTACCCCTGTCTAGAGTCCCTTTTTATTCGGCTGTGTGGGCGGTTGCTAGCTACAACCGCGAGTTTATCTTATTTTGGACTGTCTAGCAAGAGATGGTTCTGGCTTTGTGTTGTAGGTGATTAGGAGTAATCCTCGATACGGTGATCTAGACCCCGTACTGTGACGGACGGTACCCCAGTAGCCCCGCCATTGTATGGAATACAATCTCCAATAAGTGCCGTACGTATTGATTGTGCCCAACTATGTTGGAACGTGAGATGTAAGCATTCCAGCTATTTCTGTATTTTACTTGAAAACCCTAGACCCTATTATAATATCACTGGACCTATTAAATGTTTGGTTAATGTAAGGTAAAAACTTACCCATGTTTATGTGTGGGAAGTCTTATGTTATACATTTTCTTTCAAAAGGTTTTTCAAAGTTAAGCAACTTTAACCGTTTACTCACACCAGACCCATGTCTGACCCAGAGTATTTCTTCTGTGAAACTCTTGGGTACTCAAATTTTTACGAGTAGCCAAGGGATTCAGGTTAGCTTTGACGAATTCTGGAGGAGATATGGAGCAGGAGGCTTTAGTGTTTGTAGAAATATATTGGCTCCTCTTTGTTGATCTCTGTGTTGATATCTGCATTGTATATTGAGTTGTATAACTAAACAGGTGTTTATAACTGTCTAGTATGTGTTTTATAAGCTGTGTAACTCTGATGTATATGATATTATGTAATATTATGTGATTGATATAATTTATTTGTTCCGCTCTTGAGATTCTGATGTTGTTTCTTACTTTCTTCTCTATCTTTTCTCTTCTCTTTCCCTTTCTTTCTTAATAATGATGTGTCTTTCTATAGTGAGAAAGGCGGGTCATTAAAATATTTTATACATAAAGTAATGGATATGGATTTTAAGCGGTGTTTTATCAAATATTAAATGAATTTTAAATCAATATTTTGTAAATGGATTTTCTAAATAAATTAGATTATCAAAGAAAAGGGAATTATAAATGGCTTTTATAAATAAATAAGATTTAGAAAAGAATAGATTTATGAATGGAATTTCATAAATAGAGATAAGTTATAAAAATAGAAGTTCTGTAAAATAGAAGTGAAATTTATATATGCTACTTATAAATATAGAAATGATTTATGTTAAAATTTAGGTATGGAGTTAATCATTTTAAAAATGGGTTATCTTTTAAAGGAATGTTTGAAAGTAATATTTTGATGGAGTTAATGGTTTTAAAAGTAATTTATCTTTTGAAAGTAATGTTTTGGTAATAATTCCAAAAGGAATTTAATAGTTTGTAAATGATTTTGAAATGTGATAAGTATCAAAAACATAGATTTCAACATTCATTGTCGTAATAGACGTTTTCGAAGAAGTAAGGAAGGCATGGACTATAACACTATTGTTATAGTAAACGATTTCCGAAAGGAAATGTTTTATATTGTGTATGATACATACACACACACACACACACACACACACACACACACACATATATATATAATTTATCGAATCCCTATACTATTGTTTTGGGTTGTCATAAAAATATTTTATGCATTATTCATTTTGACCCAAATAAAGTGCATTTGGAGAATACTTTCCTTAAGATTGTATATATAAACTAATTTTTGTATAAGTATATGGAAATATTTTTTAAGTGTTGAAAATGAAATGGTTTGTAAATATACTTATATTGTTTATATAAGTACATAGAAATGTTTTCCATTTTCAAGAATTTGAAATGCTTTTGTGAATATATCTTTTCAAAGATACTTTGAAGTAAATGTTCGGAAAGTGATTTAAGTAATAAGAGATTTATTAAACAGGCCTATTGACTGCTTGTGTGCCAGATTTATTATTGCTTTGATATAGTTAAATAACCTACTATCAAATTTGGCCTCTTTACCATGTTGATTCAGAGAAGCCAGGATCACACTTATCTGAAAACACTTCAAACCAACGTATATGCGTTCGAATATATAGGTGTTGGAAGACATTGGTATTCAAGATTTTTATAACAAATGACTACTTGTTGATTATTTGGGGATAAACTCCCAATATACATATGGTTGTAGCGGTCTCTTCGTTAAAAAATATCCAATGCAAGGACTAATTGCTACAGATTCTGGGGGTGATTCCCAAGACAGAATGTGGTAGGAGAAATGCCTTCAGTTTGTCCTGTTCTTGGGCAACTTGCTTGGACGAATATTTGATATTGCATTTTATAGTTACATCAGTTGATATCTGTGAACGTATCATCTGTTTGGTGGCGGAGAAGGTAACTTCTCTTAGCTTAACACCCTTTCCTGAGACGTATGATCTCAGGAATTATACGTTGGTAGAAATCAGTTGTGTGATTATATATTGGCAATGTGGCATTCAAAGAGGAAAGATGATGTGCTGTGTGGAAGGTAATCGTTACCTCAGGCCTCACACTGAAAATGACCGAAACATGGTAGATGCAACAAGGCAATGTTGTCCTCAACCATTAGGATATGATCATCCCCTTCTAGATATACTTATTCCTTCTATGATGTCGATTTTTAAATTATTATGGTTTATGCGAAAAGGACCCACGGATAGATCAGTAGTGACTGAGGTGATGACATATTCGGTACTCTCTAGGAAGTGGTAGGCTGGTCATGTGTTGGTAGAGGACCATCGGTTGGGTCTCGGTACATTCCTCTAGAAATGTACTACCGGAAGTTAGTCCCTTCACCTAGTCATTTGTTGGAAATCCATTCCGCACTATGTGTCTGCCATTTTGTTTGTAGAACCCACTTTGTGGAAAGTATGCTGGAATTTAATCAATGTAACAATATCAGCTATGTTTAATATTATATGTATACTAGACATTAGTGTAATACAACAAAATTTGATATGAAATGTTTTGGTTATTGTAAGGTAAAAACCTGTCTGTGTTTATGTGCAGCATGATCTTACGAGATACTTTTGATTTGAAAGGTTTTTATAACTTTAAAATTCAGTTGAGATGTGTTTTCTCACGCTGGTTTACCAGACTAATCCGGGCATCCTTCCCTTTCGATGCTTGGGTCAGAGCGAGCATACTTATATATTTAGATTTAGTGCTTTGGAGTTTCAACAGACGAGCTGGAGGTCTTCAGGACGTATTCCTGTATTTGTTTATTATCTGCTGCATTGTTGTTTAAATTTTTGGCATTCGTAAGGATAGGTTATTATAACTGTGTAGGCTAATGATTGTTATTTGATATACTTTGATGTATGTATATTATAGTTTTTCTTTTGTAAAATTCATTTATATTATATTATACGTTGTTCCGCTACGATTGTGAGATTCTATAATTGTTTTCTTTTTCTCTTCTTCTTCTCCTCTTCTCTTCTACTTTCTTTCTCATGGCTATCGCCTTCCTATTCAATTTGGATTGGGCATGTGTGGTTTATTGTCAGCTCGAATTCATGCAGATTTGCAGGTTGTTACATCTATGGCTCTTTGCACGATCGTTGGAGGTAAGCTCATCGGTGGTTTTGAAATGGCATCATTGATCGAGTGCATTAATTGCCTAGTCATATAGATGGATCTTCATCTATTTCATCATCCCTTCCCCCATACTTATATTGTAGCCATGAAAATTAGGGTTAGGTTTAGACACATTACAAAATATTGGTGGTATGATTTGGAAATTTTTTGTTTGGAATCAAGAACCAAGAAAATATTGGAAGAGGGTAGAGGGAAATATTCAAGAAGAGGCATCCAAAAAATTAACTGAGGGAGTCAATGTGTTACCTAACTAATCCCTACTCCAAATAAAGAAAAGTGAAACTAAACATAACGCTATGAAATAAAATTTTATTTACTGGCATCATATAAATCAACGTTTCTTGTAGTGCCAACTACATTATCCATCAATATTGGTAACGGAAATAGTATAATGTGTTGGAATAAATGAAATAAAATGATAGTTTCATAATAAATAAATGCGCATGTCTCCATTGCACCATTGTGCTTTAAAGCTACCACCAATCCTCTCTATCGACCTATTAGAGTATAACTAAAAAAGAAAATAATTGAAGTGGTTAGACATATGTCTGGTGAGTGAATCACATCATATAAGTGTATAATACGAATGATGTAACGTCCCGCCTTTTCGCACGCTTTAAATCGACACACGTGCCAATTCAAACCATACAGAAGGGCGATTGTTATGGGGTAAATAAGAAAAACAAGAAAGAAATAAAAAGAAAACAGAATCTCACAGCGGAAGGATAAAATATAATAATAAATATACAGTTCATAAAACTGTTTACAAACATTTGATTCTTCTTTATACAATAAATATCAGAGTTCACATACCAATAAATATCAATGCAGCGGAATTAAATAGTGTAGTGGAATAATATTGTAGATAGTAATACAAATCTTCGTCTTCGTCCTCCATAGCTAAAACTTCAAATCCTGAAATGCTCGGACTGACCCGAGCGAATTTGAAAAGACAAAAACACTCAAGTCAGACTAAAAGATCTTATGTGAGTCAAATTAACATAAATAAATATGAGTGCGGTAATTCAAGAGATGCTCGGGATTTACACCTCCTAAGGATCCGTTAAACAATTTACTATATAGTATATTGTGCTATTATAATAGTATCTATTTGCAAAATAAACTTACTTTAAAATAGCGTTAAGGCTTTACATTTTCCACCTTAACACGTAATAGTGCCAATAGTCTATACAGTGCCTGCATATCTCCTGATCGGGAGACTACGAGAAGACACTCCATAGGTACGACACAAATAGAAACTCGTAGTAAAGGCTCGGTATGGTAGGTGACACGGCACAACTAGGCAATGCGAGGGTAGATACACCAATTGCTATCCGGGCTGATGGAAACGCGTAGCCGCAGCTACCGCCCACCTCGAACAAACTCCCTCAAAAGTCAAAGTAAAAGTGGCCACTGAAACAATCCAAAGTCAAAGTATAATATCGAAGAGGAGTGTCCGATCAGAGGAATGACCTCATTGGCCCGAGAATCGCTCCTGTTTTAGCCACCTTATGCCAACTCACGGGAGTCGGGTCCACGTATTTACCTTGCAGGAAACGCCTCCACCAACCTACTTCATTCTGGAATCTCCACCGCGTACACGGTTGTTAAAGTGGTTTTCGGAGTTGGCAGAGAGTATGACAACTTCCGATCCCGGTCTCTTCAACAACCAAACGTTATTATAACACCGCGGTCCTTTAAAATAATTTATACTTTTAAAACCAGACTATAATATCCATTTCAAAACCATATAAATATGATATCATTTCCTTTTAAAACCCAAAACAATATGATATCATCTTTATTTTCCAATATATTCTTTCCCAAAATCATAGTTGTTTCAAAGTAAAATATTTAGAAATCAAAACTCTTGAATATAATATTTCCAAATTATACTACCTTGAAAGCCATAACTTTGAAACAAATTCCATCTCTCAAATGGTTAAATATTAAATTACTTTTATAAAACAAAATAGCTTCTTTACATTTCACAAATCAATTCCAAATATCGATTTAAACTTCCAAATACCATTTTAAATTTTTACGTTTCAAAGCTTTAAATATTACACCATTTCAAAAACAAACTCATTTGACCATCCCATATATATCAAATTCAATTACTTATTATTTAGACCTGAAATGTTTACTTAATGAATTCAGTATACTTTAAGTAAAACTTATAGCTTCACATAATTGGATAATCTTTCAATTTATTAAACTTGATATATTAATTTAAATCAACCTGATATTCATTCAAATCACTTTACACAAAAATCAAGTTACAAAAATCATATCCTTTAAAAATTCTAACTTTTCATTTAGTTTCAATTTAACTTAATATTCATCTTCCAACCTTATTCTCTTTTAAGTCATTAAAACTCCAAAAATTTAATTTTAAATAGAGGCTTAATCGTATTTGATCTTAAAAATCAAACTTTATTTTATACTTCAAATCGAATTTATACAAATCTTAAAAACCAAAAATTTACTATATATATATAAATAACCAAATCAAAATCCCAGAAACCATATATATATAGCTTTACAAAACCATAGTAAAACATTTCAAAAATAATTTTATATATTTACCGCGGTGCCTGTATAAAATTTTCTACCCTATGGTCAAGTGATACGGATGTTTATCATTTAAATCCGCAGTTTAAAATAAAAATGCGGTTGTATATCATTTCAAACCGCAATCCCGAATGAAATAAAAATGCGTGATGACTTGAAGTTTATACAATATAAATGTAGCATCCATTCATCCAAATATCAATCATCAACCATTTTTTTCAATCATCATCCAATTTAAACAATCATCGATATAGAGCATATAAATTATACAGGTAATAAATAACATGTATTAGCCAACAGTTTATATTCAACAATAAATTTATTAACTGTTAACTATGAGTTTATATGCAAATAAATAAATTCTTAACTGCCAATTCATATGCAATAATAAAATTAATTAACAGTTAAACTAAATAAATGCGATTTAACAGAGGTGATAAAAAAACATGCCAAACAGTCATAAATAACTTCCTACTCATATCTTAAGTCAAATTAACATACATAATAAATTTTAGAAGTTGTGAGTGGGTTAAAACACTCACCTTTAGGATTTAAATTGAATTCAAATCCAATTTAAACCCAAAAATTTGACGGTCTCCAAATTCATTGAAACCAACGTCAACAGATCCGGAATTTAATTACCATCCTAACAAAAAAAAATCGCGCGTGAAATGGAGTTCGTATGTGAAAGTTATCATAATTAAACGATTTGCAATAGAAATTAAAAATAAACAAAACAAAAGTAAAATACCGTGCCACATCCACTCTTCCCTTGGGTATGCTTCTTCTTGATTGCTAGCTTTGTTCCGTAATTTTTCTTTTATTTCGATTTACTTTAATTTTCCTCCTTATTATATGAATGTATGTATTTTTAAAAGGTTGAAAGAAAAAAAAGATTTGAAAAAGAAGAATTGAAAAAGAAAATGATTAAAATAAGAACTGAAAATGGAAGAGAAGATCTAGATTTGAAAAGAAAGAAGAAAGTTTGAAATAGAAGAAAATTTTGAAGAAGAAGAATATTTGAAGAGGAAGAAAAAATTAAAATGAGAGACAGTAAGGAGATTTGAAGAGAAAAGAAAAAAGTAAAAAAAAGAAAAGGAAAAGAAGAAGAAGATTAGAATGGAGGCTGTGGTTTCATTTGCGCCATATCTTATTTATAAGGTTAGAATTAGGTTTAGGATCAAAGATATTTCAAAAGAGAGACCGCTATTAATTAGAAATAAATGAAATGACGTTTCAGAAAAATGAAGTTGGAAAATGAATGGAAAGAAATAAAGTAAATATGAACAAACTTGGTTTTGAAATATAGTAAATATGAACAACCTTTTTAAAAGTAGCAGGTATTAAAAAGAGGCAATTATTAATTAGAAAGGGAATGAATGGACTAACTCTATACTGTAAACAAACTTTTAGAATTCAAATTTCAAAACAATTGTTTACTTAATAAATTTTGTTAACCCTAAACACACCAAAATTACTTCATTAACTCAAGTAATATTCGAATTCCTATGCATTTGGGTTTTTGTCTATGCATAATAATTTTTTTATACTTACCTTAAAAATGAAAACATTTGATTTTCTTTTCCCAAAATGATCTCTTATTACCATTGAAACACCCTTTTTGTTTACCACAGAACGCGCGTTTTTTTTTAATATTAAATCTATTAATTGAAATCACTGTTTTCTTTCCTTTTAATTGAAATATTTGAACTACATTAGTTGCAGTCACTTACAAGGTTAAATTTGAAAACAGGTAACTAAAATGCATAAAAAAATAGAAAAATTGTTTATATACAAGAGTAATAAAAAGATTATTTTCCTATTCTTGCAATCAGTCTGTAAGCTAAACACAGTTCAAATAAATATATATATTTCTTTCTATAAAATCAATCTTTCTATTTTTTATTTAAATTAAATTAAACCTACATTCACAGGTGAAACATTCATTTTATTGATGTAAATGTTTTTTTTTCATTGAATCAAAACTTTCCTTATATTTCACAAAACATAAGCTGTTTTTAATTGCACCTATTACAATTAGTATTCTCTCTCATATTAATTGAAAATTTTCAATTACATTAATTTCGTTGATTAAGTTTTAAAATGGGCTAAATGAATGAAATGATAAGTAGAACAATTACTTTCTATTAACGTAATATTTAGATGTTAAATTTTCATTTATTTCAATTAAACCTATTATCATACATTACTTCAATATACTGACAAGCTTACTTCTGTACCCTTTCATTTACCCAACTGCCATTTTATAAATAAACTTAATAATAGATTCATACTCTATTACATAAATGCATACCCCTTTTATCTAAATTAAAATTTTCGTAACTTCAAACATTTGATCCATTTAATTCCAATTACTCCTTTCATTAAATTTTAGATTCAAATCAATTTATAAAGCTTTACCTCCATTCTTTATATACTCGAACCATCATTAATGAAGAATTTATTTACGTTATTCCCCATTATTACCTAAATTTATTTAAACGTACCATTTATTTCAATGATTTACAAATTAAATTGAATGACTGAATATAAATATAACTCATAATAATTGTTGTAGAACTCTCAATCCCACATTTATAAGTATCCTTATCCGTTATATCTATTAATTAAATAAATTCCATTTTAAGTCCGTTTAAATTTATTACTAAGTACCCATTTACTTTTCCCATCAATTTGAATTCCATTCAATTTATATAACAATCACTTTCCCATTCACACCTTAATATCAACCCACAATCATTGAAATTCATTATCTTATTTTGATTTTATACAATTACCATTAACTTTACATTCAGTTATTATTCAACGCATATTTATTCATCAATCAAATTCAATATTTACTTTTCTTTCCTTTTATTTGATAAATAACCTAGTATACATTTACATACATTCATTTCATCCCATTCATTTATGGGTATTGCATTAAAATTTAGTTTATTAGCTAATACCAACATTATTACCATTCATTATAATTAGATTCCAAATTTTTATTCAATACCCTGAATGAATAACATATATATTAATCAAATCGTTACATTTGTTTTTCTCATATTCCATTAAATATATGCACACATACATATTAAGATTCTAAATCCAATTAGTTATTCCTTTTACGTCAACCATCACTTATGAATAATTATCGTTTCCTATTTATTTTGTTACATTCGCTTATATTCACTTTATGAGTAAATTGGTATTCCCTTTAACCCATTAATTACTAACTTTAGTTATTGCAATTTATCATCCAACATACAATTTAATCTATTGTCAAATTTTCCATTTCAATTAATTAACACCTTACAATAGTTAATAAAAGGGATTGTACTAAATAAAATTTATTTTCATTGATGAATTCAATACTTGCCTTTATTTACTTATTTCTAACCTTATATCCAATTGCAACAATTTCGACTATTACAATTAATTGCAATATATAATTCAATTTGTAAATTTTAATTTCCCTTGATACATCTAATTACAACATTCTCTTTCCAAAAAATAAATAAGATTTCTGTTTCTTCCTAAATTTAAATTAGAAATCCTATTAAATAAACAAATTAAATTATCAAATTTACGAGTCGTTACACTCTCCCCCACTCAAAACTTTTCGTCCTCGAAAAGGAAAAGAAGGGAAAAGAAGAATTAAATAACACTACATCTTATTCAAAATATTTAACTTATAACCAATAATTTACTAAATTTATTTCATTAAATAAAATATACCCGTTTTATAATCATTATATCTTTTTACACTTAAATTACTAAAGTTTGGTAAACATTTCAAAATATTCTAAGTCCAAATTTTACGAAAATTTTTGGCAGAGTCTCCTTTGTATGGAGAGGCTCGGAAGAAATATAATATAAATATAACAATATACACAAATACTTTCCAAATAAAATATATCCCTACACGGGAAAATATATAAAATAGCGCTATAAACCGAAATCTGAAACGTACCTATTTGTTGGGCAATTTACGCTTAATTTATGGAACCAAAAGCAGTAGCAATTGCTTCCATATCCTGCATTTCACTTATAAAATCTAAAGGGTTAACAATTTACATAAAGTGAAATATTTAAGTGGATTTCAATCACTAACGACAAATCAATACAACAACCATCAATTTCAGCGAACAGCATACACAACAAATACAAAACAACCATACAATCATACAACAAATAGTTGTTCGGGTTCAAAACCTTTAAATTGTACGGAATGAAGAATAAACCATCAAGTGCATCATTTACTCAATAGTCTTAAATTAAACCCAATGGATTATTCATCCATCCCAACAAAGTTAAAGTTTCCTCACCCAACAACCATAATCAAACAATAACAATTCCAATCAACAAATCAAATTAACTTATTATAAATTTTATTTCATACATCAGTTGTTTGATTATCTTTTTATTTATACAGTGATTCATCGTTTTAATTTACATTTACTCATTAAATGTTTGCTTCATTTATTTTTACTTATTACTTACAATTATTCAATTTCATTAACTCAGGTCATGCTAGTTCTTTTTATCTCATTATAATTATTTATTCATTTATTGCATGCCCTCGTTTAATTTGTTAGCATTTCCATTTTATTTACTTATGTTGATATTCATCTATTTGAATTACTTACCTTTAATTTTATTCACTTATAGTAAGATTTTAATTGTAACTTAAGTTGATAATATTAAATTCTCATTTATAATAGCAAATTCATTGAATTCTACACTACCTACTTTTACTTGTACAATTTTCATCACATTTCCTATTAAACATTTCAACTTTTAATATTTGGTAAGTTATATATGTTTTTTAAAGAATGTACTTGAAAGTTATACAAGTTTTCTCATTACCAATGATTAATTAAAAATTCAATAATAATATTCTTTATTTCGTAGGTTATAATTTCAAATTCCATTTAATACCATTTATAAACTATCATTAAATCTCTTATTTCTTTTAGAGGTTTTAATTTATTAATTACCTACGTTTCAATTCACTACAATAATTGAAACAATTAACTAATGGAAATCTAAGAATTTAAAACTGGGTTAAATTTCAAATTATTTTAAAATAATAGATAAATATATTCTTACAACTTATATATCTCTAATTATATTTAAAACAATTCAAAATTTATATATTTTTCAAAATGAATCTGCAGTAAAACTACTACAGTGGCATTTTCCCTTCGAAACTCGAAAATGAAAGTCGATGATGCGGCCGTCATCACCGAAATTATTTTCCAGCGACAGAGAGAAAAGTACAAAACTTATTTTCTCCAAAATCTTCTTTAAAACAATTTTTCCCAATTTATATTAAATGTTTATATCAGAAAGTACTTATAAGCAATATTATTATGTTCCAAAATTTATTTGAAAGAAATTTCAAAACCCCGGAACTTAAGTTCTAAATTTCCAAATTTCATTTATTTTATTTTTCAATCTTATTTCTATTATTATTTATACACTTTATTACCTAACAACCAATCTATTGCAGCCAAATATAGATATCTTTTGAAAAATTTATTTTATATATAGAAAATATAATAGGCAAAATTATTTCGTTCACCTATATAAAACAAATATTATGTCAGTCTGTCCTATTAAGTGTTTAGAAATCCCTATTGATGTCACAGCGTCCGATGCACCAACCAGAATTTATAAATACAAAACGGAACAGATTAACACAATATAAAATCATTTCATAACACTAACAAATACGCTCTCTCATATATATACACTCAGCGACTCCCATAGGGTATTACTACCCTATTAGTAAAGAGTCAAACCCCCACAAAGCTAAGGTTTATCGCTAAACCTGGCTCTGATACCAGATGTAACGCCCCGCCTTTTCGCACGCTTTAAATCGACACACGTGCCAATTCAAACCATACAGAAGGGCGGATTGTTATGGGGTAAATAAGAAAAACAAGAAAGAAATAAAAAGAAAACAGAATCTCACAATGGAAGGATAAAATATAATAATAAATATACAGTTCATAAAACTATTTACAAACATTTTATTCTTCTTTATACAATAAATATCAGAGTTCACATACCAATAAATATCAATGCAGCGGAATTAAATAGTGTAGTGGAATAATATAGTAGATAGTAATACAAATCTTCGTCTTCGTCCTCCAGAGCTAAAACTTCAAATCCTGAAATGCTCGGACTGACCCGAGCGAATTTGAAAAGACAAAAACACTCGAGTCAGAACTAAAAGATCTTATGTGAGTCAAATTAACATAAATAAATATGAGTGCGGTAACTCAAGAGATGCTCGGGATTTACACCTCCTAAAAATCCGTTAAACTATTTACTATATAGTATATTGCGCTATTATAATAGTGTCTATTTGTAAAATAAACTTACTTTAAAATAGCGTTAAGGCTTTACATTTTCCACCTTAACACGTAATAGTGCCAATAGTCTATACAGTGCTCGCATATCTCTTGATCGGGAGCCTACGAGAAGACACTCCATAGGTACGACACAAATAGAAACTCGTAGTAAAGGCTCGGTATGGTAGGTGACACGGCACAACTAGGCAATGCGAGGGTAGATACACCAATTGCTATCCGGGCTGATGGAAACGCGTAGCCGCAGCTACCGCCCACCTCGAACAAACTCCCCCAAAAATCAAAGTAAAAGTGGCCACTGAAACAATCTAAAGTCAAAGTATAATATCGAAGAGGAGTGTCCAATCAGAGGAATGACCTTATTGGCCCGAGAATCGCTCCTATTTTAGCCACCTTATGCCAACTCACGGGAGTCGGGCCCACGTATTTACCTTGCAGGAAACGCCTCCACTAACCTACTTCATTTTGGAATCTGCACCGCGTACACGGTTGTTAAAGTGGTTTTCGGAGTTGGCAGAGAGTATGAAAACTTCTGATCCCGGTCTCTTCAACAACCACACGTTATCATAACACCGCGGTCCTTTAAGATAATTTATACTTTTAAAACCAGACTATAATATCCATTTCAAAACCATATAAATATGATATCATTTCCTTTTAAAACCCAAAACAATATGATATCATCTTTATTTTCCAATATATTCTTTCCAAAAATCATAGTGGTTTCAAAGTAAAATATTTAGAAATCAAAAGTCTTGAATATAATATTTCCAAATTATACTACCTTGAAAGCCATAGCTTTGGAACAAATTCTATCTCTCAAATGGTTAAATATTAAATTACTTTTATAAAACAAAATAGCTTCTTTACATTTCACAAATCAATTCCAAATATCGATTTAAACTTCCAAATTCCATTTTAAATTTTTACGTTTCAAAGCTTTAATATTACACCATTTCAAAAACAAACTCATTTGACCATCCCATATATATCAAATTCAATTACTTATTATTTAGACCTGAAATGTTTACTTAATGAATTCAATATACTTTAAGTAAAACTTATAACTTCACATAATTGGATAATCTTTTAATTTATTAAACTTGGTATATTAATTTAAATCAACCTCATATTCATTCAAATCACTTTACACAAAAATCAAGTTACAAAAATCATATCCTTTAAAAATTCTAACTTTTCATTTAGTTTCAATTTAACTTAATATTCATCTTCCAACCTTATTCTCTTTTAAGTCATTAAAACTCCAGAAATTTAATTTTAAATAAAGGCTTAATCGTATTTGATCTTAAAAATCAAACTTTATTTTATACTTCAAATCAAATTTATACAAAGCTTAAAAACCAAAAATTTACTATATATATATAAATAACCAAATCAATATCCCAGAAACCATATATATATATCTATAGCTTTACAGAATCATAGTAAAACATTTCAAAAATAATTATATATATTTACCGCGGTGCCTGTATAAAATTTTCTACCCTATGGTCAAGTGATACGGATGTTTATCATTTCAATCCGCAATTTAAAATAAAAATGCGGTTGTATATCGTTTCAAACCGCAATCCCGAATGAAATAAAAATGCATGATGACTTGAAGTTTATACAATATAAATGTAGCATCCATTCATCCAAATATCAATCATCAACCATTTTTTTCAATCATCATCCAATTTAAACAATCATCGATATAGAGCATATAAATTATACAGGTAATAAATAACATGTATTAACCAACAGTTTATATTCAACAATAAATTTATTAACTGTTAACTATGAGTTTATATGCAAATAAATAAATTCTTAACTGCCAATTCATATGCAATAATAAAATTAATTAACAGTTAAACTAAATAAATGCGATTAAACAGAGGTGATAAAAAAAACATGCCAAACAGTCATAAATAACTTCCTACTCATATCTTAAGTCAAATTAACAAACATAAGAAATTTTAGAAGTTGTGAGTGGGTTAAAACACTCACCTTTTGGATTTAAATTGAATTCAAATCCAATTTAAACCTAAAAATTTGACGGTCTCCAAATTCATTGAAACCAGCGTCAACAGATCCGGAATTTAATTACGATCCTAACGAAAAAAATCGCGCGTGAAATGGAGTTCGTATGTGAAGTTATCATAATTAAACAATTTGCAATAGAAATTAAAAATAAACAAAACAAAAGTAAAATACCGTGCCACATCCACTCTTCCCTCGGGTATGCTTCTTCTTGATTGCTAGCTTTGTTCCGTAATTTTTCTTTTATTTCGATTTACTTTAATTTTCCTCCTTATTATATTAATGTATGTATTTTTAAAAGGTTGAAAGAAAAAAAAAAGATTTGAAAAAGAAGAATTGAAAAAGAAAATGATTAAAATAAGAACTGAAAATGGAAGAGAAGATCAAGATTTGAAAAGAAAGAAGAAAGTTTGAAATAGAAGAAAATTTTAAAGAAGAAGAATATTTGAAGAGGAAGGAAAAATTAAAATGAGAGATAATAAGGAGATTTGAATAGAAAAGAAAAAAGAAAAAAAAAGAAAAGGAAAAAAAGAAGAAGATTAGAATGGAGGCTGTGGTTTCATTTGCGTCATATCTTATTTATAAGGTTTGGATTAGGTTTAGAATCAAAGATATTTGAAAAGAGAGACCGCTATTATTTAGAAATAAATGAAATGATGTTTCAGAAAAATGAAGTTGGAAAATGAATGGAAAGAAATAAAGTAAATATGAACAAACTTGGTTTTGAAATATAGTAAATATGAACAGCCTTTTTAAAAGTAGAAGGTATTAAAAAGAGGCAATTATTAATTAGAAAGGGAATGAATGGACTAACTCTATACTGTAAACAAACTTTTAGAATTCAAATTTCAAAACAATTGTTTACTTAATAAATTTTGTTAACCCTAAACACACCAAAATTACTTCATTAACTCAAGTAATATTCGAATTTCTATGCATTTGGGTTTTTGTCTATGCGTAATAATTTTTTTATACTTGCCTTAAAAATGAAAACATTTGATTTGTTTTTCCCAAAATGATCTCTTATTACCATTGAAACACCCTTTTTGTTTACCACAGAACGCGCATTTTTTTATATCAAATCTATTAATTGAAATCACAGTTTTCTTTCCTTTTAATTGAAATATTTGAACTACATTAATTGCAATCGCTTACAAGGTTAAATTTTAAAACAGATAAATAAAATGCATAAAAAAATAGGAAAATTGTTTATATACAAGAGTAATAAAAAGATTATTTTCCTATTCTTGTAATCAGTCAGTAAGCTAAACACAGTTCAAATAAACATATATTTCTTTCTATAAAATCAATCTTTCTATTTTTTATTTAAATTAAATTAAACCTACATTCACAGATGAAACATTCATTTTATTGATGTAAATGTTTTTTTTTCACTGAATCAAAACTTTCCTTGTATTTCACAAAACATGCAACGATCCCAGTTTAATGATGAATTTAAATTCATAATTTAATTGAATCTTGGATTAAATTACGGATTTATTTTAAATTTTCAAATTTAATAAGATGTATATACTAATATATTTTGTAAAATTTGGATTTGAAACTCAAAAAATGAATATTTTCAGTTGAATTGAATTATAAGTAAAGTGTTTAAAATAAAATAGAATAAAACTACTTATCAATATTAAGTGAAAATATAAAATAAAATATACGCTATAAAATTTAATACTTATGTTAGAAATATAATTAGAAGATAAATTACAAAACAATATAATCTATTCAAGTGTGAACAATAAAAAGATAAGTATGTAAAAGCAAATCAGTTAGGGTAAGAATGAAGCAAGTAAACAAAAATATCTATGTACCAAAAGCTTGCAAAACAAGAAATAATAAAGCCATTGTCTACAACAAAAAACTGCACATCAATAAAATCAAATGGATTTTAATAAAGACAAAAGTAAGGAAAAAAATAGAAAAATATCAGATCATAATGTTGTACCAGTATATTAAACAAGGCAAATATATTGCTGTAGATTTCATATGTAATGCAATAACAAGGCAAAGCAATTCAAACAAGATTTGAAAGCTTGTTAAAGAAGACACTAGTAAAACAAACAAACAAAATATCTTTGTACAAATAAAAATCAGCAAAACCATAAGTATGTAAACATATTTGAAGACAATTGCATTTAATGCCTATCTCCTCAACACAAAACATATCACTTCAGCCGAAATATGATATGCAAAGCAAAAGTTTATAGAGGAAGATAATGAAAAATATCTACAAACAAAGAAGTACCTGTACCAGCTATAACCCTTAGTACCAAACACCTTTCTCCTACATATAGGCACATACCCATCCATATACATCAGTTCGTCCAGCAAAACATAATTAGCAAGCCAAAAGAAAATATAGAGACAACACTCAAGTTCAACAAAAGCAAATAGGATTCAAGAAAAAAAAAATCAAACTGCAAATAGGAAAGGGAAAAATCAATATTGCAGCTTCTAAATAACAACTCTCTGTTCCCATTTGTTTTGAGGTGAGCAAATTTTTAAAACCATATGCACTTTGATTTGCATGTGATCAGTGTTAGATGGTTACTTAAGAAATATGTTAGCATAAGTGTGAAAATGCCTGGATGTGTATATATGACTGTGTATACATATATGTCTGTGTACAGACATGACTTTGTTTAGAAGTCTCAGGTTTTAAACTCAATTCAAGAAAAAAATCCATATCTCTTTGAATAATAACATTTATATTATGATGTTTGAATAAAAACTGTTTATAACACTCTAATCTAAGTTTTAAAAATAAATTCCAAGTAAAAATATTTATAGGGTATTATAAAATGAGATATGACAGTGATAAATTAACTCAGATGGAAATATTGATTTCTAAATTTTCAAATTTGGATTGTATGCTTAAATTCGTGTGGGTAAATCATGAACTTTAATATAGATATTAGGTTTTTTAAGTGAGTGAGTAACGTAAATTCACGAGATGATAAGAAAATGCATATTTGTCAAATTCATTCAATCGGTGAGATTAAATTCTTCGAATTTTGGTCAGAAGAAGGATTCGGTGTCAAGTATTATGGGAAAAATATTGAAAAAATTTCTATTGAGTAAATTGATCAATCGAATCGAATTTAGGGTTTAAAACTTGTTTTGGCCAGTAATGATTTTTGAATTTGTTCATCGCCGTGAAGAGATCGAGCGTGGCCGGACCTATGGGAATCGAAGCATTGGGGTGTGATGAAGTTCCTATCGAAATGGCATGGGTAATCGTATACGAGATCGTCGGAGATGATGGGTTTTGTGGAAATCAGGTTTGGTCCCAGTTTCGATTGAAGAGTTCGTTTTTGATTGGTTGGTGGAATTGTGGTTCTGTGAAGTCGGAAGGGATGGCGTGGCGAACGTCGACTTGCTGAGTGCCTTGGCAATGGCCGGAAGGGGATAGCTCATCGGTGCACGTGCCCGGCCGTGCGCCATGTGTCAGGAAGCTCGGTGGTTGACAACTCGAGTTGATACTCGGGTAAATGTTGGATTTGCTTCGAGTTGGGTTTGGGGGCCTAAGTGTGTGTTCCTGTATATAAGTTTAAACTTAAACTAAGCTGAGAAAAGAAAAAAGAAAAGAGAAGGGAGTACGAGAGAGGAAGAAGAAGGACTCGGGAAAAGCACAGAGGAGCTCGAGTTGTTACCCGAGTAAGACCGGCATTTCGCTCGGGTCAATTTCCCAAAGCCTGAAGTATGATAAAAAGTAGATTAAGCAAACCCTTTAAACAAATATTTAAAGTAATGATGGTAATCAATGTTTGACAAATTGAGGTTAAAATTTTATTTCAAGTTTAATTATTGGAAGGAAATGCTTAACAATTTTTTTAAAAAAATCTCAATTAAAGTTTTGATTAAGTAATTAACCTGAGATGAGTACTTAATGTAATTACACTAAAGTTTCAAGCTAATAATGAATTGATTTCAAAGTAAGGAAGATTTTTATCGTTAATTGAGATAAACAATCATTATTAATTAATTTTTTTAAGGAGTAATCAAGAACTAATTAATCAAGTTGAATAATTATTATTAATTAATTACTATTATTTTTGGGAGTAATTAAGGATAATTAAAGTGGTGTAATTAGAGGTTAATGAATGATTAAGTGATTTATAAATTTGTAATTAACCACTTAAGTAAATCTATAAATTATTAATAGTTAATCGATTAAGTAATTTAATTGAGAATTTATAAATGATAAATTAAGGTTCATTAATAATTAAGGTTATTAATTAATGGTTAAGGAATAGTTAATTAAGTTAATTAAATAACTTGATAAAAAGGTAATTGATTAAATAGAGTGAATAAAGGAATTAAGTAATTAAGACTTAATAATTAAATTGAATTAATTACAATAAGAATTAAAGATGATTGCTTATGGATTGTGTATGTAGGATATCTGATTTGTTGTATAATGAATTGATATTTCTGCTTCTAATTGTGATGCTGTGTGAATTACTCTGTGATGGATTATGATTGGTAATTTTATTCTGTATTGATGAGAAAACCTTTTTGCCATAAAACGGCATTTGATTTTCGATGCGACGGGGATTCGGATTCCGGTTGGTTATCCGAAACCCACATCGAACCATAATGATGAATCTCTGTGATTGATAAATTTACTTTACCTATGAATCTGTGAATGAAAATAAGCGTTATGAATTATACCGCTTATCGACATTGATTGAATCTGTGATGATTTATGTTGTGCACTATTGTGTAAAAACCTGGACCACACTCATACACACACAAATATGGATTTCACGTGGAAATCGGTTAAGTCACAGATTTTTAAATCAGTTTTGAATTTGAATTTTAAATTCAAATAGTTTTGGTAATAAATCAAGTCTAATATGAAAAGCTTTTGAAAAAGCTATTTTAAGAATAAAAGTTATTTTTGAATAACTTAATAAAGATTTGGAATTTGAATAATCGGATTTAAATTGAATTCAAAAATCTGAAATTGAATTTATTCTCTTAGCTTAACACCCTTCTCTGAGACGTACGAGCTCAGAGGTTATGTAGTTGATGGTTATCAGCGATATATTCCCAATTTGGTAATGTGGCATGCTGAGTGCTGCTGATCATTTGTTGATCGAAGCATGGCTTTGTGAAAAGCGTAGCTTTGTGGACGAGACTTCGTCGAGCCTCACAACCCGGTAATGGTCGAAACAGGAATTGTGCGGCAAGGTTCCAGGGGTAGCTCCCCTAGGGTATGACCATTCCTTCTGGAAAAGGGTAGTATCATGGTATGGAGCCCAGATACTTACTCATGTGGACACACTTTATTTATTACTATGTGATGTTGTTGGTTAGAGAGCTCTCGTATAAAGGTCCCAAAGGACCGGGGGTGGCATATCTAAGGTTCTGTATATTCCCCGGGAAGGGGCGTAGCCGGCCTTGTTTGGGAGAGATCCGGTTAGGTTCTCGAGGCGTCCCGCCAGAGGCGTTCCCATGATGCAATAGGAAGTTCCTTAGCCTAACCATTTGTTGGAAAAATTCAAAGAAACAATACGAGCCTTGTACGGTTTTAGTTGTATAACCTGCCATGGAATGTAGCGGTAACCTGCTATTGAACATGGTAGCTATAGCAGGCATAGTTCGAAATGTCTATGCTGGCTAAGATTTATATTCTACTTTCGAAATGCTTTTCTGCACTGTGCACTTATAATAATAATATCAAAGAAAGTTTTCTGCGTATCAAGCATATTTGACTATCATAAGGAGAAATCTCCTCCGATTTTGCATTTGCATTGTGTGTGTGGCGGTAGGCCTTATGGTAGTTTCATTTTCCAAAAGCATTGCGATTTTGAAATTTAAATCTTTGATTGTTTTTAAAAAAAAGACAAACTGTTTTTGTTTGCTCACACCAGCTTGCTCTCTAAGTGAATGTGATAGGGGGTTCTCGCTTCGCGGTTTGGTGGCGAACTATAGACTCTTACCCCTACATGTCCTCTCTTAGTGAATAGGGGTTGGTTAGGCGTAAGCCGAGACAGTCGAAAGGCTGGCCGTAAAAGCAAGGTCTGGGGTACCATTGTTATGCCACGGTGGGTCTGGGATGGTTGCAAAGCCTACCGGTCTCCATTGCCTCGTGCCGTCACAAGTGGTATCAGAGCTGAAGGTTGAGTAAGAACTTTAGCTACGGAGTGTAACACATTAGATGGCTCATTAGAGATAGGGTGAAGTATACCCTAGAATGAGTACAACCAGTGGAACCAATCTAAATTTCTTAATCTATTCTTTTATCTGTTGTTATTCTCTAAGATATTTCGTCCGAATGCCTAAATTTGATTTCTTACTATTCACAGATAGTAAGAATGAGTGGAAGAAGAGGACGAAATAGGAGACAGGAAAGTACCACTTCAACTGGTCAAAGCCCTGCAACGACAGATATTCCCATTCAGTCTCAACCAAATTTGGCTAATCTACATCGGAGTTTTTCTAGACTAGGTGGAAAGCCGTTCACTGGCAAAGAATCTGTTATTGAAGCACAAGGCTGAATTCGATCGTGTGAAAAGATTTTCAAAGGACTAAAGTTAGAAGATGATCAAATGCGATTGATAGCCTCTTGGCAACTCCAGGAAGACGCTTTAATTTGGTGGGAAACTGTTATCGTAGATGAGTCGGCGGATCAATTTACTTGGAGTCGTTTCAAGGAAGTGTTTGAGCAGCGATATATCCCGTCTGCTGGTATCTCCCGAATGTACCAGGAGTTTATGGATTTAAAGCAAGGAAGTTTATCATTTGAGGAATACTTGAACAAATTTATTGAATTATCTCGATTTGGTTCAGAATTGGTGAATAACCCGTTAAAGAAGAATGAAAAGTTTATTCGGGGAATGAACAAGGAGTTTCAGGAACGGATGACCACTCACGTTAAGGAATTTTTTCTGAATTAATTGATATGGGCTATCGATATGATACTCTGGAAAAGAAAAAAGATCCGTAGGAGAATGAAGATACAAATAAATTGAATTGGAGAAAAAGGAAGTTTGGCAGTAAGAAATCGAAGAAAAATAAAGGAAAGAAGAGTATATAGAAGAAAAAGAAGGATGTTACTTGTCTCGATTGTTTGGAAAAAGGTCACTACTCGGATAAATGCAAGAATGATTGGAAGCCAGGATTGAGAGAGTCATTTATGAGGCCAGATCAGGAATCTAAGGGATGCTATAAATGCCGCAAGCCGAGACATAGGATCAACAACTGTCCAGCTTATAAGCAACTCTAGGAAAAAAATATATGCAATCAAAGTCGATTCTTCAACCTCAAAAAGCTAATTAAGGAAATAAATTTTATAAGGTAAATGATTAAAATTGTTTGAATTATGTTCAACACAAGAACTACACATAGTTTTATTTTCAGCAAATCGTAAATAAGTTAAATCTTGAATCTGAGATCGTAATCGAATCTGTTTCTATCTACTTCATTGGGTTTCGATATTATCTCCGAACGGTTAGTTATCCCTTCGAACTAACCAATACTCTGTATACTTCGTAGATCAGATAACCCAATTGTTTCGCAGTTAACTGAGTTGTTCTCATATCTATTGTTGATAATTCTGATTTGGTAAGCCAAATGCAGAATTGATATCCAGTTTGATCTGGAAAGATATTTCTCTATCTTTCATCTATCCTGTTGTCTCCTTGGCAAATTTCGGGGACGAAATTTCTTAAGGAGGGGAATCTGTAACGATCCCAGTTTAATGACGAATTTAAATTTATAATTTAATTGAATTTTTGGATTAAATTACGGATTTATTTGAAATTTTCAAATTTAATAAGATGTATATACTAATATATTTTGTAAAATTTGGATTTGAAACTCAAAAAATGAATATTTTCAGTTGAATTGAATTATAAGTAAAGTGTTTAAAATAAAATAGAATAAAACTACTTATCAATATTAAGTGAAAAATATAAAATAAAATATAGTTATAAAATTTAATACTTATGTTAGAAATATAATTAGAAGATAAATTACAAAACAATATAATCTATTCAAGTGTGAACAATAAAAAGATAAATATGTAAAAGCAAATCAGTTTGGGTAAGAATGAAGCAAGTAAACAAAAATATCTATGTACCAAAAGCTTGCAAAACAAGAAATAATAAAGCCATTGTCTACAACACAAAACTGCACATCAATAAAATCAAATGGGTTTTAATAAAGACAAAAGTAAGGAAAAAAAATAGAAAAATATCAGATCATAATGTTGTACCAGTATATTAAACAAGGCAAATATATTGCTGTAGATTTCATATGTAATGCAATAACAAGGCAAAACAATTCAAACAAGACTTGAAAGCTTGTTAAAGAAGACACTAGTAAAACAATCAAACAAAATATCTTTATACAAATAAAAATCAGCAAAACCATAAGTATGTAAACATATTTGAAGACAATTGCATTTAACACCCATCTCCTCAACACAAAACATATCACTTCAGCCGAAATATGATATGCAAAGCAAAAGCTTATAGAGGAAGATAATGAAAAATATCTACAAACAAAGAAGTACCTGTACCAGCTATAACCCTTAGTACCAAACACCTTTCTCCTACATATAGGCACATACCCATCCATATACATCAGTTCGTCCAGCAAAACATAATTAGCAAGCCAAAAGAAAATATAGAGACAACACTCAAGTTCAACAAAAGCAAATAGGATTCAAGAAAAAAAAATCAAACTGCAAATAGGAAAGGGAAAAATCAATATTGCAGCTTTCAAATAACAACTCTCTGTTCCCATTTGTTTTCAGGTGAGCAAATTTTTAAAACCATATGCACTTTGATTTGCATGTGATCAGTGTTAGATGGTTACTTAAGAAATATGTTAGCATAAGTGTGAAAATGCCTGGATGTGTATATATGACTGTGTATACATATATGTCTGTGTACAGACATGTCTTTGTTTTGAAGTCTCAGGTTTTAAACTCAATTCAAGAAAAAAAATCCATATCTCTTTGAATAATAACATTTAGATTATGATGTTTGAATAAAAACTGTTTATAACACTCTAATCTAAGTTTTAAAAATAAATTCCAAGTAAAAATATTTATAGGGTATTATAAAATGAGATATGAAAGTGATAAATTAACTCAGATGGAAATATTGATTTCTAAATTTTCAAGTTTGGGTTGTATCCTTAAATTCGTGTGGGTAAATCATGAATTTTAATATAGATATTAGGATTTTTAAGTGAGTGAGTAACGTGAATTCACGAGATGATAAGAAAATGCATATTTGTCAAATTCATTCAATCGGTGAGATTAAATTCTTCGAATTTTGTTCAGAAGAAGGATTCGGTGTCAAGTATCATGGGAAAAATATTGAAAAAAATTTCTATTGAGTAAATTGATCAATCGATTCGAATTTAGGGTTTAAAACTTGTTTTGGCCCGTAATGATTTTCGAATTTGTTCGTTGCCGTGAAGAGATCGAGCGTGGCCGGACCTATGGGAATCGAAGCATTGGGGTGTGACGAAGTTCCTATCGAAATGGCGTGGGTAATCGTATACGAGATCGTCGAAGATGATGGGTTTTGTGGAAATCAGGTTTGGTCCCAGTTTCGATTGAAGAGTTCGTTTTTGATTGGTTGGTGGAATTGTGGTTCTGTGAAGTCGGAAGGGATGGCATGGCGAACGTCGACTTGTTGAGTGCCTCGGCAATGGCCGGAAAGGGATAGCTCATCGGTGCACGTGCACGGCCGTGCGCGATGTGTCAGGAAGCTCGGTGGTTGACAACTCGAATTGATACTCGGGTAAATGTTGGATTTGCTTCGAGTTGGGTTTGGGGGCCTAAGTGTGTGTTCCTGTATATAAGTTTAAACTTAAACTAAGCTGAGAGAAAAAAAGAGAAGAGAAGGGAGTACGAGAGGGGAAGAAGAAGGACTCGGGAAAAGCACAGAGGAGCTCGAGTTATTACTCGAGTAAGACCTGCATTTCGCTCGGGTCAATTTCCCAAAGCCTGAAGTATGATAAAAAGTAGATTAAGCAAACCCTTTAAACAAATATTTAAAGTAATGATGGCAATCAATGTTTGACAAATTGAGGCTAAAATTTTATTTCAAGTTTAATTATTGGAAGGAAATGCTTAACAATTTTTTTTAAAAAATCTCAATTAACGTTTTGATTAAGTAATTAACCTGAGATGAGTACTTAATGTAATTACACTAAAGTTTCAAGCTAATAATGAATTGATTTCAAATTAAGGAAGATTTTTATCGTTAATTGAGATAAACAATCATTATTAATTAATATTTTTAAGGAGTAATCAAGAAATAATTAATCAAGTTGAATAATTATTATTAATTAATTACTATTATTTTTGGGAGTAATTAAGAATAATTAAAGTGGTGTAATTAGAGGTTAATGAACGATTAAGTGATTTATAAATTTGTAATTAACCACTTAAGTAAATCTATAAATTATTAATAGTTAATCGATTAAGTAATTTAATTGAGAATTTATAAATGATAAATTAAGGTTCATTAATGATTAAGGTTATTAATTAATGGTTAAGGAATAGTTAATTAAAATAACTTGATAAAAAGGTAATTAATTAAATAGAGTGAATAAAGGAATTAAGACTTAATAATTAAATTGAATTAATTACAATAAGAATTAAAGATGATTGCTTATGGATTGTGTATGTAGGATATCTGATTTGTTGTATAATGAATTGATATTTCTGTTTCTAATTGTGATGCTGTGTGAATTACTCTGTGATGGATTATGATTGGTAATTTTATTCTGTATTGATGAGAAAACCTTTTTGCCGTAAAACGGCATTTGATTTTCGATGCGACAGGGATTCGGATTCTGGTTGGTTATCCGAAACCCACATCAAACCATAATGATGAATCTCTGTGATTGATAAATTTACTTTACCTATGAATCTGTGAATGAAGATAAGCGTTATGAATTATACCGCTTATCGACATTGATTGAATCTATGATGATTTATGTTGTGCACTATTGTGTAAAAACCTGGACCACACTCATACACATACAAATATGGATTTCACGTGGAAATCGGTTAAGTCACAGATTTTTAAATCAGTTTTGAATTTGAATTTTAAATTCAAATAGTTTTGGTAATAAATCAAGTCTAATATGAAAAGCTTTTGAAAAAGCTATTTTAAGAATAAAAGTTATTTTTGAATAATTTAATAAAGATTTGGAATTTGAATAATCGGATTTAAATTGAATTCAAAAATCTAAAATTGAATTTTTTATTCAATACTTATGATTTAAAAAGGACTTTACAAGTTATATGGGTTTAAACTATTTTTAAGCGTTGATTTGAAAATTTGAATTAAACCAAAGATTGTAACTTGTATAAATGGAATCGGGTTTTTCCAAAATAAAACTATTGTTTCTAAGTGATAAAAAGCTTTCATATGAGTAATAAATTTCCAATTTATATAAAAGGATTTCAAGTTTGAATTGAAAATGATTTTCCAAGTTATGGACGAAGCTTTGGAAACGAGTTTTGAAAGCTATAAGTTAAATCTTGATTTTAAGATTTAATTGAGTTAATCTAATTGAAACGGAAATTGTTTTGAAATTCGGGAATGAATCTTTGTGAAAACTGGGTGAACTTTGTGAAATAAATCTTTTTGTTTAAAAGATTTGAAATGGTAATTGGTTAAAACCATTTGAAAGAAAGTTTTGAATCATTAAGTTGTGACTTAATTGAAATCCCATATCCATATGTTTTTAAATGTTGTGCTCACTATTCGGTTTAGCCGGGAGAGGACCTTTGTGTCGTATAACCCATTCCGAATTTGTGATACGTCGTTATGTATAGCATTTGAAGACCGGTGGTGAAGACTGGGTATTTGCGAGAACGATAGGATGACCAATCGATTGTCTCTGCACTGAGTCGCGTCGGTATAGAGATTTCCTAAGTGATGGGAAGTCCGATCGGGATTGTGAATACCCGGATTTGCAAGGGCTTCTTTGGAAGTGCCTTCGGTTCTGTTCAAACCCGGAACATACTTGTATGGATTGTATGTCTGACATTACATTTTGAGATATAAAGCAGATTTCTTTCAAATACATTTCTGTTGGTGGCGGAGAATTTATTCTCTTAGCTTAACACCCTTCTCTGAGACGTACGAGCTCAGAGGTTATGTAGTTGAAGGTTATCAGCGATATATTCCCAATTTGGTAATGTGGCATGCTGAGTGCTGCTGATCATTTGTTGATCGAAGCATGGCTTTGTGAAAAGCGTAGCTTTGTAGACAAAACTTCGTCGAGCCTCACAACCCGGTAATGGTCGAAACAGGAATTGTGCGGCAAGGTTTCAGGGGTAGCTTCCCTAGGGTATGACCATTCCTTCTGCAAAAGGGTAGTATCATGGTATGGAGCCCAGATACTTACTCATGTGGACACACTTTATTTATTACTGTGTGATGTTGTTGGTTAGAGAGCTCTCGTATAAAGGTCCCAAAGGACCGGGGGTGGCATATCTGAGGTTCTGTATATTCCCGGGGAAGGGGCGTAGCCTGCCTTGTTTGGCAGAGATCCGGTTAGGTTCTCGAGGCGTCCCGCCAGAGGCGTTCCCATGTGGCAACAGGAAGTTCCTTAGCCTGACCATTTTTTGGAAAAATTCAAAGAAACAATACGAGCCTTGTACGGTTTTAGTTGTATAACCTGCCATGGAATGTGGGGGTAACCTGCTATTGAACATGGTAGCTATAGTAGGCATAGTTCGAAATGTCTATGCTGGCTAAGATTTATATTCTACTTTCGAAATGCTTTTCTGCACTGTGCACTTATAATAAGATATCAAAGAAAGTTTTCTGCGTATCAAGCATATTTGACTATCATAAGGAGAAATCTCCTCCGATTCTGCGTTTGTATTGTGTGTGTGGCGGGAGGCCTTGTGGTAGTTTCATTTTCCAAAAGCATTGCGGTTTTGAAATTTAAATCTTTGATTGTTTTTTAAAAAAAGACAAACTGTTTTTGTTTGCTCACACCAGTCTTGCTCTCTTAGTGAATGTGATAGGGGGTTCTCGCTTCGCGGTTTGGTGGCGAACGGGAGACTCTTATGTAGGATCGATTTCACCCTAGTGGGGGGGTGAATATGGCGATAGTATAAATTATAAAAAATTAATTGCGGAAGCTTATAAAATAATTTCAATACAGATCACAGAATAGTAGCAGCATGGATAAAAGTAGAATAAATGCAGAAATAGAACGACACAGAATTTACCCAGCTTCGACAAAAACCTGCCTACGTGCTGCCCCCAAGGTTTCTACTAGAAATTAGATAGTCACACGCTTACACACGTAAACTCGTGACACCCGCTACTGACTAACCTAACTCTACGCTCAAAACCCTGCCACAACTCAGCCACTGAGTTGCGAATTCTCAAGCTACGCCACGTAGCTTGTCCCCTAGTCACACGACTAGCAAATACAACGGTTTGAAAAGAGATTTAAAAATTAAAAACAAATTCAAAACTAAAAATAAGATAAAGCCCTTATTTATAAAAACTAAAGCCTTATTTAACAAACAAGGCTCCTTTTATAAAATGCGCCGGCCCAATTATTTTCTTTAACCCGAATTCTTTAACCCGAACACTCTTTTATTTTCTTTGAGATAATGTCGGCTTGTTCTATTTTATTTGTTCGATGAATTAGGGCTACGTTCCCTTGTGGAAATTAGGGCTCTTCAATTTAAGCCGCCGCTCTTGATTGCTGGTTGGTTGCCTTGTCGATCACTTGCTTGGAGTCGCGCTCGTCTGCTTCTCTTGATTTGTGAAATTAGGGTTCGGCTTCGGTTGCTTCGAGATAATTGAATTCGCCTTGGTATGTTATTTGTATCTTTTGCTTTCAGGTTTGATTGCTTGAATTCGATTGCTTTTTCATTCATGCCGATGATGATACTTGGGTACTCGTATTTATATGAATTTGAATACACTAATTAACTCGATACTTTCCTGAAATTCACTTTCGTGATGCACACGACTTTCCTGATGCGTTCGATACTTACTTGATTCATACGGCTTTGTTTTGAGAACGTTCGATCCTTCTTGAATAACAAGGCAGAAACTTTCCTCTTTTTAATTGCTGACTATTTCAATAAAGATATGAATTTTTTTCTTTTTCCTGTTTCATGCATTCTGTAACTTGCTTCTCTGCTACTATATACATTCATCAATGTTGGCATCTGCATTGCATTTCTCAGTGAACTCCATTTCACTTTGTTGCATTTGGTCTCGAGTTTCACTGTTGCATGCACTTGTTGTCGCAGTATTGCAGTTGGGTTGCTGTACATATGAACTTGCATTCATTCGAGTTGTATTTACACCACCTCTTGAGCTTCAGTAGTTGTACTCATTGTTTCTCGTCATTGACTTCTGTATATTTGGGCTTGTTGTTGTGTTGACTTGAATTGTGCATTTGTGGTTTCATATGCATTCTTGTCTGACCTGCACACTTGTTTATGCTTAAACACCGCACTTGTATATATTTACTATCACTTGCTCTTAGCTTGGAGTTGCATCACCATGCATATTTGAAACTCTGTTTTGTTGCATCTCTGTCCATTGGGTATTTGCTGCATTTTCAAACACTTTTTATGGTCTGGTTCCTTCATGATATTGTTCTTGTATCATTACTGTTGTTGTTGCTGATATCTTGGTTCGGTCTGTCATTCGAGTTTGAGACTGTGGCGATTTCACTGTGTACTTGAGAATGCACTGCATATTTGGTTTGCTCCTTTTCTGGTTGGTGTTGCTGTTATGTTGATGGCTAGCCTTTGCTAGTTCATTCATGACATGTTGTCCATGTGTGTTCATTTGTGTTTGACCTTTGTTGTCACTGGTTCATTGTGGTAGTAACTGTCTTCACTGATGCTGCACTTGGTCTTGTTGTAACTGGACCTATAGCTTCCATCCATTTGATTTGAACTTGCAGTTAAGAACAGTTGCTTTTGATCTGTTATGTCTGCTGTCCTTTGAGTTATTTCTTGCATCATAGTCTGGTTGGTGAGTTATATTTGTGAACATTAACTTGGGGCAGATGCTATGTCTTTGTGCATTTCACTGTGTTCATTTGCTTCATGTCATACTATGTTGTTTCATTGCTGCACTTGAGTTTTGTTACTTGAGCTGCTTTGTTGAGTTCCATTTTGTTGTTGGTCTTCGTTGCATTCATGTCATGTTGCCTTGTGTTGAATCCAGTTTCAACACTCGGGTTTGACCTTGTGCTCGTGTCGTGATTTTGAATATATTGCACGTGAGTTGAACCCGGCTTTTCATTTGGGTTTGACCTGTGCTCACCTGTCCCTGTAATATTATCAAGTGTATATCGATGTGCACGGCCATGTGGCATGTACAGTGACACACTGTGCATGTCACATTGTTCGTGTATGTTGAATTCAAATGTGAATTATGACTAACAACCCAAATAACTAAGGCAAATCGTATTTTCAAAAATCATATTTCATTTTATATTGCAAAAATATTTCTTTTTCAATTTTACTGCGTTAGTGAATATTTTTGCAGATTGCTCAGATGTTGGATTCAAACTGGAATGCAGTTGAAGACAAAATACGAGTGTGAGTGATATGTAGTGAGGATATTAATGTAAGTATAAAATCGTGATGTATTCAAAATTGTATATGTGTAGTGAGAGTTTGAATTTGTACTATTCAATATTGTAATAAATATTTGTTTGAATAAAATTTCTGTTTGAATTCAAAATCTGTGTAACTTGTTCTGTTTGAATTCAAATTCGAATTCTGTGTAATTTATTTTATTCAATAAATATTTATTTAATCTATGAAAAGCAAAATAGTACATTACCAAATACATTTAAATGAATATATATATGTTTATTATCATCAAACAAAAACATATAAACGCATATTCAACATTCTCCCCCTTTTGATGATAACAAACATATATTTAAGATTTTGACCTGTTAACTGTATTTGACCAATTTTATACTCTAATTGCTTCCCCTATTTAAATGCTTCCTCTCTACATGATGCTCCCCTTATATATATGCATACAAATAGAAATATTCAAATAAGCCTAGATGCAAATGAAAAATAATTTGACCTTTGCTTGATTTTATTTGACAAAAATCTTAACTTTTCTATCCCCCTTTTGTTATCAGCAAAAGAATAATAGTGTTAGAGAAAAATAGAGATAAGGTGATCAATATTAATCCAACATTAAACTCAAATTGAATATAAATATTAAACTCCAATAAGAATCAAACAAAAATCATAATTACCCTTGTTAGGCGCATATTCCACTTTTAGAATGAATGATGGAAATGATTTTCTAATATAAAATCATACAATTGTATCAACTTGTGGTACATTTATATCAGGAATTTGAATACCTACTAATCATGCATAACCATTAGGACTTTTAAATGAGATTAGTAGTATTCCAATTTAATTTTAAAAATGAAATCAAGTATCTTCTAACCACACATGACCGTGAGGACTTTTAAATGGGATTAGAATCAACTTGTCTATTAAATCAATTAATTTTGATATGCGTTCCATACATGCATAACCATAAGGACTTTTAAATGAGCATGGAAGCACATAAAAAAAATCCAAGTAATTCACCCATGCATAACCGTGAGGACTTTTAAATGAGAGTGAATACTTTGGATATTTATTTATTATTAAAAATATATGAAATGAAAAACAAATGTTCCCTGATTATAGTACCACATATCGACCAACTATGTATAAGTTTTAATAAACCATGGTCGATAGAAATATGATAGATATAGAAATGGTCATGGAATCTTTACCCAACAAAAAGTTTTATAACTCTTGTTTGAATTCCTAAAGAAATTTTCCAAACATACTCTCTTGAGTAATGCAAGTTAAATATCAACACTTATCACCTTTTCAATCACTATTTATCTTTTTGATAATTAGCAGGGACTCGGATTAGTCAAAATTTGTCATTTAAAATCAAATAAAAATGACTAATCTGAAAATATGGTCAAAAATGATTTTCTTGAAGAACTTTTATGAGAAAAAAATTCTGCTAATTGAAAATTATTTGTAATGAAAAATATGCAGATAATGTCTTTGAAAAACGATGCAGTTACTAAATGTCTCACCATAAATCACATTCAACTAGTAATTTTTCTATCAACTAGATTACCAGTGTAATCTGCATCTGAATTTCTCTTTTACTCCAAAATATCACTAACTATATTTGATAGACTAGATCATGAAGTGTGCATGAAAACTCAAACAGCATTCTAAATGGCATTCACTCGAATTTGGATTGAAGCCGTGTAAATAATCAGAAAATCGTGAATATAGAGTTAGCCGAATTATAACCAAATGCATTATCATCCAACAAATCACAATATTTAATCCAAACAAATATGTATGAAGTAATTCAAAGATTAGTGTTTTTGGCATAAATATAATTGGCCAACTATTTTGAATAAGTCAGAATCAAAGTCATCATCTTTTCATCATCTCGATATTGGCTGATTCAGAATATGGTGCAGATTATCACATTTAATATATCGTTCAAATAAATATAACATTACCTGTTTTACCTTTACGATATTTTTCGTTGTTTATCCATTGTGATTCTGTCACCTTTATAATAGGCTAAGGAACTTTGCTTTGTCGCCCGTTGTGTTTCTGGAACAGCCAAAAATCTAGAAAACACTGTTGTTGTTCCTTAGCCTGCCACCACACCTACACGGGAAAAGATTTATGTGACCTATTTGTTTTTATAGGTCCATGGTTGTTAGTGACAGAAGATTTAGAAAAATAATTTTGTGGAGACCCAAAACTATTTATATATGTTCCTTTTGGCACCCAAATTTGTTTAACTTTGAGAGATTTTATATTTGTGCCTTTTGGAACCCAAATTGGTATGGTTTTCACATGTTTGGGTCTATACCAACAATTTTTGTGATCGTGTCCATGTTTTCTTCAAATTGTGCACGTGGAATTTTCTTGATTAATATCACTTTCAACATTTTCAGATTGATTATATCCAAGTCCTTGTCTAGCTGTATTAACAGTTTGCTTCCCTAATAGCAGATTCAACGATTTCTCACTTTTTCAAAATTTATCTAAGGTTATTGACAATTGTTGGACTTGTATTTTGAGAGATTCATTTTCGTTCAATAATTGTGTGCACTTTTTGATAGAATTTTGTCTCCTAGTATTTTCGTTCTCTTTCAAAATCAGAATTTCATTTTCAAGTGATTTTATATTAATTTTTGATTTTTTAATTTCTTCTTCGAATGTTGGACACTTATCACACTTAGGGATCCTACTTTGATAGGTTTTAACTAATTGGTCAAGTTGTTTATTTAAATCTATCAAAGTATCCTTTTGTGATTCAAGTTTGGCATACTTCTCCCTAAGTCGTTCAAAACAACCATTCACTTCGTGGAAATATATGAGTAATTCAGAATGAGAAAGTTTTGATACCTCACTTGGCTCGTCATCATCACTGTCAGTTATTTCACCATGAAGACACAAGTATGCTTTTTCATCCTCACTGTTAGCACTTTGATTATCTTCATCACTTGTATTCCACGTGGCAGCAAAACTTCTCCTTTTTGATTTCTTTTCAAAGTCGCGTCGATTTTGAGGACAATTGGGCTTGATGTGTCCGGGTTGATTGCACCTATGATAGATGATATTTTGTTCTTCTGGATTGTCCAATATTTTATTTATTCTGCTTTTCAATTTTCGATTTAGAGCTGAATTTCCGTATTTGTAGTTCCACCTTTTTGACTTTCTTTATTATCAGCTCCAATTCTGCTGCTCCGTCATCATCATCGTCATCACTATCACTTTCTATTGTTCCTTTAAGAGCTATTGATTTCTTTCGAGTATCACCTCCTTCACGTTCTTCCTTGAATTTCATTTCTAGCTCATAAGCAGTGAGATTTCCGATGAGTTCTTCGACTTTCATTTGTTTCAAATCTTTTGATTCTTGAATGGCAGTCACTTTGGCTTCAAAACTTCGTGGAAGGACTCTGAGGATTTTTCGGACTATCTCCAACTCTATATATGGTTTTCCAAGGGCTTTTGATTTGTATACGATATTGGAAAGTCGTCCATGCATCTCTTTGACATTTTCTTCTTTTGCCATTGTGAAATTTTCGTATTCGCTGCTTAGCATGGTAAGGTGAGATTCTTTGACTTGAGATGTTCCTTCATGAGTCACTTCTAGTGTGTGCCATATTTCCTGTGCAGTTAGACAATGTGAGAGACGATTAAATTCAAATTGATCCAATGAACAGATAATAGAATTCATAGCTCTAGCATTAGCATTTTGTAATTTATTTTCTAGTTCTGTCCATTGATCCATCGGTTTATCTATTTCCCGATTGTCTACAATTATAGTTGGTGATCTATAACCTGTCTCAACAATGTTCCAAGCGTCAATGGTTTTCAGAAAAATTTTCATTCTATTTTTCCAATAAGCATATTCACCATTGAACATTGGTGGTCTAATTACGGACTGACCCTCAGCAAAATCATTATTAAAAGAAGCCATTTTAAAAATTCAAATTTTTTAAAATAAAAGTTGGTTTTTGAAAAACGAATTTTTTAAAACAGAAGTTGACTTCTATTCCTAGCTCTGATACCACTTGTAGGATCGATTTCACCCTAGAGGGGGGTGAATAGGGTGATAGTATAAATTATAAAAAATTACTTGCGGAAGCTTATAAAATAATTTCAACACAGATCACAGAATAGTAGCAGCACAGATAAAAGCAGAATAAATGCAGAAATAGAACGACACAGAATTTACCCAGCTTCGGCAATAACCTGCCTACGTGCTGCCCCCAAGGTTTCTACTAGAAATTAGATAGTCACACGCTTACACACGTAAACTCGCGACACCCGCTACTGACTAACCTAACTCTACGCTCAAAACCCTGCCACAACTCAGCCACTGAGTTGCGAATTCTCAAGCTACACCACGTAGCTTGTCCCCTAGTCACACGACTAGCAAATACAACGGTTTGAAAAGAGATTTAAAAATTAAAAACAAATTCAAAACTAAAAATAAGATAAAGCCCTTATTTATAAAAACTAAAGCCTTATTTAACAAACAAGGCTCCTTTTATAAAATGCGCCGGCCCAATTATTTTCTTTAATCCGAATTCTTTAACCCGAACTCCCTTTTATTTTCTTTGAGATAATGTCGGCTTGTTCTTCTTTCTTTGTTCGATGAATTAGGGCTTCGTTCCCTTGTGGAAATTAGGGCTCTTCAATTTAAGCCGCCGCTCTTGATTGCTGGTTGGTTGCCTTGTCGATCACTTGCTTGGACTCGCGCTCGGCTGCTTCTCTTGATTTGTGAAATTTGGGTTCGGCTTCGGTTGCTTCGAGATAATTGAATTCGCCTTGGTATGTTATTTGTATCTTTTGCTTTCAGGTTTGATTGCTTGAATTCGATTGCTTTTTCATTAGTGCCGATAATGATACTTGGGTACTCGTATTTATATGAATTCGAATACACTAATTAACTCGATACTTTCCTGAAAGTCACTTTCGTGATGCACACGACTTTCTTGATGCGTTCGATACTTACTTGATTCATACGGCTTTGTTTTGAGAACGTTCGATCCTTCTTGAATAACAAGGCAGAAACTTTCCTCTTTTTAATTGCTGACTATTTCAATAAAGATACGAATTTTTTTCTTTTTCCTGTTTCATGCATTCTGTAACTTGCTTCTCTGCTACTATATACATTCATCAATGTTGGCATCTGCATTGCATTTCTCAGTGAACTCCATTTCACTTTGTTGCATTTGGTCTCGAGTTTCACTGTTGCATGCACTTGTTGTCGCAGTATTGCAGTTGGGTTGCTGTACATATGAACTTGCATTCATTCGAGTTGTATTTACACCACCTCTTGAGCTTCAGTAGTTGTACTCATTGTTTCTCGTCATTGACTTCTGTATATTTGGGCTTGTTGTTGTGTTGACTTGAATTGTGCATTTGTGGTTTCATATGCATTCTGGTCTGACCTGCACACTTGTTTATGCTTGAACACTGCACTTGTATATATTCACTATCACTTGCTCTTAGCTTGGAGTTGCATCACCATGCATATTTGAAACTCTGTTTTGTTGCATCTCTGTCCATTGGGTATTTGCTGCATTTTCAAACACTTTTTATGGTCTGGTTCCTTCATGATATTGTTCTTGTATAATTACTGTTGTTGTTGCTGATATCTTGGTTCGGTCTGTCATTCAAGTTTGAGACTGTGGCGATTTCACTGTGTACTTGAGAATGCACTGCATATTTGGTTTGCTCCTTTTCTGGTTGGTGTTGCTGTTATGTTGATGGCTAGCCTTTGCTAGTTCATTCATGACATGTTGTCCATGTGTGTCCATTTGTGTTTGACCTTTGTTGTCACTGGTTCATTGTCGTAGTAGCTGTCTTCACTGATGCTGCACTTGGTCTTGTTGTAACTGGACCTATAGCTTCCATCCATTTGATTTGAACTTGCAGTTAAGAACAGTTGCTTTTGATCTGTTATGTCTGCTGTCCTTTGAGTTATTTCTTGCATCATAGTCTGGTTGGTGAGTTATATTTGTGAACATTAACTTGGGGCAGATGCTATGTCTTTGTGCATTTCACTGTGTTCATTTGCTTCATGTCATACTATGTTGTTTCATTGCTGCACTTGAGTTTTGTTACTTGAGCTGCTTTGTTGAGTTCCATTTTGCTGTTGGTCTTCGTTGCATTCATGTCATGTTGCCTTGTGTTGAATCCAGTTTCAACACTCGGGTTTGACCTTGTGCTCGTGTCGTGATTTTGAATATATTGCACGTGAGTTGAACCCGGCTTTTCATTTGGGTTTGACCTGTGCTCACCTGTCCCTGTAATATTATCAAGTGTATATCGATGTGCACGGCCATGTGGCATGTACAGTGACACACTGTGCATGTCACATTGTTCGTGTATGTTGAATTCAAATGTGAATTATGACTAACAACCCAAATAACTGAGGCAAATCGTATTTTCAAAAATCATATTTCATTTTATATTGCAAAAATATTTCTTTTTCAATTTTACCGCGTTAGTGAATATTTTTGCAGATTGCTCAGATGCTGGATTCAAACCGGAATGCAGTTGAAGACAAAATACGAGTGTGAGTGATATGTAGTGAGGATATTAATGTAAGTATAAAATCGTGATGTATTCAAAATTGTATATGTGTAGTGAGAGTTTGAATTTGTACTATTCAATATTGTAATAAATATTTGTTTGAAAAAAATTTCTGTTTGAATTCAAAATCTGTGTAACTTGTACTGTTTGAATTCAAATTCAAATTCTGTGTAATTTATTTTATTCAACAAATATTTGTTTAATCTATGAAAAGCAAAATAGTACATTACCAAATACATTTAAATGAATATATATATGTTTATTATCATCAAACAAAAACATATAAACGCATATTCAACATCTTACCCCTACATGTCCTCTCTTAGTGAATAGGGGTTGGTTAGGCGTAAGCCGAGACAGTCGAAAGGCTGGCCGTAAAAGCATGGTCTGGGGTACCATTGTTATGCCACGGTGGGTCTGGGATGGTTGCAAAGCCTACCGGTCGCCATTGCCTTGTGCCGTCACAAGTGGTATCAGAGCTGAAGGTTGAGTAAGAACTTTAGCTACGGAGTGTAACACATTAGATGGCTCATTAGAGATAGGATGAAGTATACCCTAGAATGAGTACAACCAGTGGAACCAATCTAAATTTCTTAATCTATTCTTTTATCTGTTGTTATTCTCTATGATATTTCGTCCGAATGCCTAAATTGGATTTCTTACTATTCACAGATGGTAAGAATGAGTGGAAGAAGAGGACGAAATAGGAGACAGGAAAGTACCACTTCAACTGGTCAAAGCCCTGCAACGACAGATATTCCCATTCAATCTCAACCAAATTTGGCTGATCTACATCGGAGTTTTTCTAGACTAGGTGGAAAGCCGTTCACTGGCAAAGAATCTGTTATTGAAGCACAAGCCTGGATTCGATCGTGTGAAAAGATTTTCAAAGGACTAAAGTTAGAAGATGATCAAATGCGATTGATAGCCTCTTGGCAACTCCAGGAAGACGCTTTAATTTGGTGGGAAACTGTTACCGTAGATGAGTCGACGGATCAATTTACTTGGAGTCGTTTCAAGGAAGTGTTTGAGCAGCGATATATCCCGTCTGCTGGTATCTCCCGAATGTACCAGGAGTTTATGGATTTAAAGCAAGGAAGTTTATCATTTGAGGAATACTTGAACAAATTTATTGAATTATCTCGATTTGGTTCAAAATTGGTGAATAACCCATTAAAGAAGAATGAAAAGTTTATTCGGGGAATGAACAAGGAGTTTCAGGAACGGATGACCACTCACGTTAAGGAATTTTTTTCTGAATTAATTGATATGGGCTATCGATATGATACTCTGGAAAAGAAAAAAGATCCGGAGGAGAATGAAGATACAAATAAATTGAATTGGAGAAAAAGGAAGTTTGGCAGTAAGAAATCGAAGAAAAATAAAGGAAAGAAGAGTATACAGAAGAAAAAGAAGGATGTTACTTGTCTCGATTGTTTGGAAAAAGGTCACTACTCGGATAAATGCAAGAATGATTGGAAGCCAGGATTGAGAGAGTCATTTATGAGGCCAGATCAGGAATCTACGGGATGCTATAAATGCCGCAAGCCGGGACACAGGATCAACAACTGTCCAGCTTATAAGCAACTCTAGGAAAAAAATATATGCAATCAAAGTCGATTCTTCAACCTCAAAAAGCTAATTAAGGAAATAAATTTTATAAGGTAAACGATTAAAATTGTTTGAATTATGTTCAACACAATAACTACACATAGTTTTATTTTCAGCAAATCGTAAATAAGTTAAATCTTGAATCTGAGATCGTAATCGAATCTGTTTCAATCTACTTCATTGGGCTTCGATATTATCTTCGAACGGTTAGTTATCCCTTCGAACTAACCAATACTCTGTATACTTCGTAGATCAGATAACCCAATTGTTTCGCAGTTAACTGAGTTGTTCTCATATCTATTGTTGATAATTCTGATTTGGTAAGCCAAATGCAGAATTGATATCCAGTTTGATCTGGAAAGATATTTCTCTATCTTTCATCTATCCTGTTGTCTCCTCGGCAAATTTTGGGGACGAAATTTCTTAAGGAGGGGAATCTGTAACGATCCTAGTTTAATGACGAATTTAAATTTATAATTTAATTGAATTTTTGGATTAAATTACGGATTTATTTGAAATTTTCAAATTTAATAAGATGTATATACTAATATATTTTGTAAAATTTGGATTTGAAACTCAAAAAATGAATATTTTCATTTGAATTGAATTATAAGTAAAGTGTTTAAAATAAAATAGAATAAAACTACTTATCAATATTAGGTGAAAAATATAAAATAAAATATATGTTATAAAATTTAAAACTTATGTTAGAAATATAATTAGAAGATAAATTACAAAACAATATAATCTATTCAAGTGTGAACAATAAAAAGATAAGTTTGTAAAAGCAAATCAGTTTGGGTAAGAATGAAGCAAGTAAACAAAAATATCTATGTACCAAAAGCTTGCAAAACAAGAAATAATAAAGCCATTGTCCACAACACAAAACTGTACATCAATAAAATCAAATGGATTTTAATAAAGACAAAAGTAAGGAAAAAATTAGAAAAATATCAGATCATAATGTTGTACCAGTATATTAAACAAGGCAAATATATTGCTGTAGATTTCATATGTAATGCAATAACAAGGCAAAGCAATTCAAACAAGACTTGAAAGCTTGTTAAAGAAGACACTAGTAAAAGAAACAAACAAAATATCTTTGTACAAATAAAAATCAGCAAAACCATAAGTATGTAAACATATTTGAAGATAATTGCATTTAATGCCCATCTCCTCAACACAAAACATATCACTTCAGCCGAAATATGATATGCAAAGCAAAAGCTTATAGAGGAAGATAATGAAAAATATCTACAAACAAAGAAGTACCTGTACCAGCTATAACCCTTAGTACCAAACACCTTTCTCCTACATATAGGCACATACCCATCCATATACATCAGTTCGTCCAGCAAAACATAATTAGCAATCCAAAAGAAAATATAGAGACAACACTCAAGTTCAACAAAAGCAAATAGGATTCAAGAAAAAAAAATCAAACTGCAAATAGGACAGGGAAAAATCAATATTGCAGCTTCCAAATAACAACTCTCTGTTCCCATTTGTTTTCAGGTGAGCAAATTTTTAAAACCATATGCACTTTGATTTGCATGTGATTAGTGTTAGATGGTTACTTAAGAAATATGTTAGCATAAGTGTGAAAATGCCTGGATGTGTATATATGACTGTGTATACATATATGTCTGTGTACAAACATGTCTTTGTTTTGAAGTCTCAGGTTTTAAACTCAATTCAAGAAAAAAATCCATATCTCTTTGAATAATAACATTTAGATTATGATGTTTGAATAAAAACGGTTTATAACACTCTAATCTAAGTTTTAAAAATAAATTCCAAGTAAAAATATTTATAGGGTATTATAAAATGAGATATGACAGTGATAAATTAACTCAGATGGAAATATTGATTTCTAAATTTTCAACTTTGGGTTGTATCCTTAAATTCGTGTGGGTAAATCATGAATTTTAATATAGATATTAGGATTCTTAAGTGAGTGAGTAACGTGAATTCACGAGATGATAAGAAAATGCATATTTGTCAAATTCATTCAATCGGTGAGATTAAATTCTTCGAATTTTGGTCAGAAGAAGGATTCGGTGTCAAGTATCATGGGAAAAATATTGAAAAAAATTTCTATTGAGTAAATTGATCAATCGAATCGAATTAAGGTTTAAAACTTGTTTTGGCCAGTAACGATTTTCGAATTTGTTCATTGCCGTGAAGAGATCGAGCGTGGCCGGACCTATGGGAATCGAAGCATTGGGGTGTGACGAAGTTCCTATCGAAATGGCGTGGGTAATCGTATACGAGATCGTCGGAGATGATGGGTTTTGTGGAAATCGGGTTTGGTCCCAGTTTCGTTTGAAGAGTTCGTTTTTGATTGGTTGGTGGAATTGTGGTTCTGTGAAGTTGGAAGGGATGGCGTGGCGAACGTCGACTTGCTGAGTGCCTCGGCAATGGCCAGAAGGGGATAGCTCATCGGTGCACGTGCACGGTCGTGCGTGATGTGTCAGGAAGATCGGTGGTTGACAACTCGAGTTGATACTCGGGTAAATGTTGGATTTGCTTCGAGTTGGGTTTGGGGGCCTAAGTGTGTGTTCCTGTATATAAGTTTAAACTTAAACTAAGCTGAGAAAAAAAAAAGAGAAGAGGAGGGAGTACGAGAGGGGAAGAAGAAGGACACGGGAAAAGCACAGAGGAGCTCGAGTTGTTACTCGAGTAAGACCGGCATTTCGCTCGGGTCAATTTCCCAAAGCCTGAAGTATGATAAAAAGTAGATTAAGCAAACCCTTTAAACAAATTTTTAAAGTAATGATGGCAATCAATGTTTGACAAATTGAGGTTAAAATTTTATTTCAAGTTTAATTATTGGAAGGAAATGCTTAACAATTTTTTTTAAAAATCTCAATTAACGTTTTGATTAAGTAATTAACCTGAGATGAGTACTTAATGTAATTACACTAAAGTTTCAAGCTAATAATGAATTGATTTCAATGTAAGGAAGATTTTTATTGTTAATTGAGATAAACAATCATTATTAATTAATTTTTTTAAGGAGTAATCAAGAAATAATTAATCAAGTTGAATAATTATTATTAATTAATTACTATTATTTTTGGGAGTAATTAAGAATAATTAAAGTGGTGTAATTAGAGGTTAATGAATGATTAAGTGATTTATAAATTTGTAATTAACCACTTAAGTAAATCTACAAATTATTAATAGTTAATCGATTAAGTGATTTAATTGAGAATTTATAAATGATAAATTAAGGTTCATTAATAATTAAGGTTATTAATTAATGGTTAAGGAATAGTTAATTAAGTTAATTAAAATAACTTGATAAAAAGGTAATTAATTAAATAGAGTGAATAAAGGAATCAAGTAATTAAGACTTAATAATTAAATTGAATTAATTACAATAAGAATTAAAGACGATTGCTTATGGATTGTGTATGTAGGATATCTGATTTGTTGTATAATGAATTGATATTTCTGTTTCTAATTGTGATGCTGTGTGAATTACTCTGTGATGGATTATGATTGGTAATTTTATTCTATATTGATGAGAAAACCTTTTTGCCGTAAAACGGCATTTGATTTTCGATGCGACAGGGATTCGAATTCCGGTTGGTTATCCGAAACCCACATCGAACCATAATGATGAATCTCTGTGATTGATAAATTTACTTTACCTATGAATCTGTGAATGAAGATAAGCGTTATGAATTATACCGCTTATCGACATTGATTGAATCTGTGATGATTTATGTTGTGCACTATTGTGTAAAAACCTTGACCACACTCATACACACACAAATATGGATTTCAAGTGGAAATCGGTTAAGTCACAGATTTTTAAATCAGTTTTGAATTTGAATTTTAAATTCAAATAGTTTTGGTAATAAATCAAGTCTAATATGAAAATCTTTTGAAAAAGCTATTTTAAGAATAAAAGTTATTTTTGAATAACTTAATAAAGATTTGGAATTTGAATAATCGGATTTAAATTGAATTCAAAAATCTGAAATTGAATTTTTTATTCAATACTTATGATTTAAAAAGGACTTTACAAGTTATATGGGTTTAAACTATTTTTAAGCGTTGATTTGAAAATTTGAATTAAACCAAAGATTGTAACTTGTATAAATGGAATCGGGTTTTTCCAAAATAAAACTATTGTTTCTAAGTGATAAAAAGCTTTCATATGAGTAATGAATTTCCAATTTATATGAAAGGATTTCAAGTTTGAATTGAAAATGATTTTCCAAGTTATGGACGAAGCTTTGGAAACGAGTTTTGAAAGCTATAAGTTAAATCTTGATTTTAAGATTTAACTGAGTTAATCTAATTGAAACGGAAATTGTTTTGAAATCCGGGAATGAATCTTTGTGAAAACTGAGTGAACTTTGTGAAATAAATCTTTTTGTTTAAAAGATTTGAAATGGTAATTGGTTTAAACCATTTGAAAGAAAGTTTTGAATCATTAAGTTGTGACTTAATTGAAATCCCATATCCATATGTTTTTAAATGTTGCGCTCACTATTCGGTTTAGCCGGGAGGGGACCTTTGTGTCGTATAACCCATTCCGAATATGTGATACGTCATTATGGATAGCATTTGAAGACCGGTGGTAAAGACCGGGTATTTGCGAGAACGATACGATGACCTATCGATTGTCTCTGCACTGAGTCGCGTCGGTATAGAGATTTCCTAAGTGATGGGAAGTCCGATCGGGATTGTGAATACCCGGATTTGCAAGGGCTTCTTTGGAAGTGCCTTCGGTTCTGTTCGAACCCGGAACAGACTTGTATGGATTGTATGTCTGACATTACATTTTGAGATATAAAGCAGATTTCTTTCAAATACATTTATGTTGGTGGCGGAGAATTTATTCTCTTAGCCTAACACCCTTTTCTGAGACGTACGAGCTCAGAGGTTATGTAGTTGAAGGTTATCAGCGATATATTCCCAATTGGGTAATGTGGCATGCTGAGTGCTGCTGATCATTTGTTGATCGAAGCATGGCTTTGTGAAAAGCGTAGCTTTGTGGATGAGACTTCGTCGAGCATCACAACCCGGTAATGGTCGAAACAGGAATTGTGCGGCAAGGTTTCAAGGGTAGCTCCCCTAGGGTATGACCATTCCTTCTGGAAATGGGTAGTATCATGGTATGGAGCCCAGATACTTACTCATGTGGACACACTTTATTTGTTACTGTGTGATGTTGTTGGTTAGAGAGCTCTCGTATAAAGGTCCCAAAGGACCGGGGGTGGTATATCTGAGGTTCTGTATATTCCTCGGGAAGGGGCGTAGCCGGCCTTGTTTGGCAGAGATCCGGTTAGGTTCTCGGGGCGTCCCGCTAGAGGCATTCCCATGTGGAAATAGGAAGTTCCTTAGCCTGACCATTTTTTGGAAAAATTCAAAGAAACAATATGAGCCTTGTACGGTTTTAGTTGTATAACCTGCCATGGAATGTGGCGGTAACCTACTATTGAACATGGTAGCTATAGTAGGCATAGTTCGAAATGTCTATGCTGGCTAAGATTTATATTCTACTTTCGAAATGCTTTTCTGCACTGTGCACTTATAATAATAATATCAAAGAAAGTTTTCTGCGTATCAAGCATATTTGACTATCATAAGGAGAAATCTCCTCCGATTCTGCGTTTGCATTGTGTGTGTGGCGGGAGGCCTTATGGTAGTTTCATTTTCCAAAAGCATTGCGATTTTGAAATTTAAATCTTTGATTGTTTTTAAAAAAAAAGACAAACTGTTTTTGTTTGCTCACACCAGTCCCATGACTGACCTGGAGTTTATTGTTCCTTTCCTAAACTCTGATTGCCCATAACTTTCCACACGGGCAGTCTAGAGTTGGGTTTTTCAGATAGTTAGGTTTAGTAGATTATATGGAGCTAGTTCAGTCTTTGGATATGGATGAGTCTTGCTTATCTTGGTGAAATCTTGATGGTGGATCGAGCTAGGAGTTTTGGAGCTTTGTCGTTGGAGCTTTTGGATCAGAGTTGCAGTATTTAATATCTGTGACGTCTCATTTCATATTGTATCATGTTCCGCTGTATTCTATTGTATATTCTCTGATGTTGATGATTATCATTGTATCATATTGAGGTATTGGATATTGTATTCATGTTGTATCAGTGATATCATCTTTTATTTTCTGCTGTGTTATTTATCATCTAATGGGTGTTGCAAGCTCCGGCGATACAAATTTGATGTTGTTATCGGACATCGAGTTCAGGTCGTCACAAAACATAAGCTATTTTTAATTGCACCTATTACAATTAGTATTCTCTCTCCTATTAATTGAAAATTTTCAATTACATCAATTTCCGCTGATTAAATTTCAAAATGGGCTAAATGAATGAAATGATAAGTAGAACAATTACTTCCTATTAACGTAATATTTAGATGTTAAATTTTCATTTATTTCAATTAAACCTATTATCATACATTACTTCAATATACTGACAAGCTTACTTCTACACCCTTTCATTTACCCAACTGCCATTTTATAAATAAACTTAATAATAGATTCATACTCTATTACATAAATGCATACCCCTTTTATCTAAATTAAAATTTTCGTAACTTCAAACATTTGATCCATTTAATTCCAATTACTCCTTTCATTAAATTTTAGATTCAAATCAATTTATAAATCTTTACCTCCATTCTTTATATACTCGAACCATCATTTATGAAGAATTTATTTACGTTATTCCCCATTATTACCTAAATTTATTTAAACGTACCATTTATTTCAATGATTTACAAATTAAATTGAATGACTGAATGTAAATATAACTCATAATAATTGTTGTAAAGCTCTCAATCCCACATTTATAAGTATCCTTATCCGTTATATCTATTAATTAAATAAATTCCATTTTTAAGTCCATTTAAATTTATTACTAAGTACCCATTTACTTTTCCCATCAATTTGAATTCCATTCAATTTATATAACAATCACTTTCCCATTCACACCTTAATATCAACCCACAATTATTGAAATTCATTATCTTATTTTGATTTTATACAATTACCATTAACTTTACATTCAGTTATTATTCAATGCATATTTATTCATCAATCAAATTCAATATTTACTTTTCTTTCCTTTTACTTGATAAATAACCTAGTATACATTTACATACATTCATTTCATCCCATTCATTTATGGGTATTGAATTAAAATTTAGTTTATTAGCTAATACCAACATTATTACCATTCATTACAATTAGATTCCAAATTTTTATTCAATACCCTGAATGAATAACATATATATTAATCAAATCGTTACATTTGTTTTTCTCATATTCCATTAAATATATGCACACATACAAATTAAGATTCTAAATCCAATTAGTTATTCCTTTTACATCAACCATCACTTATGAATAATTATCGTTTCCTATTTATTTTGTTACATTCACTTATATTCACTTTATGAGTAAATTGGTATTCCCTTTAACCCATTAATTACTAACTTTAGTTATTGCAATTTATCATCCAACATACAATTTAATCTATTGTCAAATTTTCCATTTCAATTAATTAACACCTTACAATAGTTAATAAAAGGGATTGTACTAAATAAAAATTTATTTTCATCGATGAATTCAATACTTCCCTTTATTTACTTATTTCTAACCTTAAATCCAATTGCAACAATTTCCACTATTACAATTAATTGCAATATATAATTCGATTTGTAAATTTTAATTTCCCTTGATACATCTAATTGCAACATTCTCTTTCCTAAAAATAAATAAGATTTCTATTTCTTCCTAAATTTAAATTAGAAATCCTATTAAATAAACACATTAAATTATCAAATTTACGAGTCGTTACAAATAAGTTAGTAACATAACACTTATGCTCGAAAACCATACATTAACCTATGTCACTTACATCCAATAAGACAATTAAGCATAAATAATACTATAGTGACATCATATTCTAAGGTCTCAAAAAAATCTATCCTAAGTCTAGTCAGATGCATACTATTGAGCTCAAGGTCTCAACACATATATTGAAACAACTATGATGTTATTATGCTCAAAGTCCCAACTAATTATTGCCTAAACATATGCACACTATGGAGCTTAAAGTCCCAACTCATATGTCGCCAACTGCAATATTATTAGGGCTTAAAGTCCCAACTCATATGTCGCCAACTGCGATATTATTAGGGCTTAAAGTCCCAACTCATAGTCATCTAATTTATGCACACTATCAAGCTTAAATTCCCAACTTGTGTACTACCAATTACAATGCGACCGGCTTAAAGTCTTAACTCACTATCACTAGAATCGCTGGCTCCACCATAGTGCACCTAATGCCTACCATATACCACACTGTTGAGCTCAAAGTCTCAACTCATGTTGATCGTACGTGACCCTATCACAAGAATTGCACTAGCTATTGAGGTTAACTCCAAGCTAAACATTCGCCTAACGTATTGCAATCCTATTGGGATCAAGCCCAAAACTTGTCGTCGACCCACCATTCACAAAGCTACTAGATCAATGTAATGACCCATAATTTCACTACTTCGAAAATGAGAGATTTTGTTTGTTTTAAATTTAAATAGGTTTAAAACTTAAATAATAAGTTATATATGATAACTAATAATAGAGAAACTACTTATTCTTATAGTTGATAATTAAAAGTATAAATTTGAATTTTAGAACAAACCAACAAAAATTAAGTTTTATTGAAAATAAATAAATATTTAAATAAATAAGTTTAAATATTTATTTGATATGTTAACTCTTATTTAAAACATCTAATAAAGATAATAAAAGTATATTAAAAGATTTAAAAATATATTAATAATCATTACAAAAATATCCAAATTTTGTCGCATTTTGTCACTTTACATACACTATAAAATTAGAGATTTTAATATTAATTAAATATGATTTTAAAATATAAAAAGACATGTTCTAATTTATTTAAAGAGGTAAAAAGTTCATTTTAAAGTTTGGTTTACTTCAATATAAAGATTTATAAAAAAGGTCAAATTTTGATTGTAAAATTTGTCAAAAACCCTGTTTTCAACCAAAACAAGTTGTCGTCGAGTTGTTGCAACTTGATACATTTTCTAACACACACAAATGCATAAATACAACTTTACAAACTTTTAAACACCTTATGTTTAGCACTAAAAGACAAAAGAAGTTTACTTTTGAAAAGTTAAATTAAATAATAAAAGTAAAAAGTATGATTGGACTAATTTCAAATTAAATTAAACTTTATAAAACAACATCATTACTTTACTCTTATCCCATTAATGAGATGCTATGCATAAGTATGGAAAAAGAGCAAACTTAAGTATTAAAATAATTATAAACCATAAGAAAGTGACATCTCCTATATTAAACTTATACACTTCCTAAAAACCATAAATGCATATCTAATAAATGAAAAGTCTTCCCTCCTTTTGTATATTTAAATTAAAGAAAAATGAGTAATCATTTCTCTTTTTAACATCACATTAAATACCCATCCAATCTCTCTTTTCATGTAAAAGAAAAAAGTATATTTAAATTTAAAAATGAAGAGGGTATTAATGTTATTTACCACTGAAATCTCCACTTATAAATACAAGCTCAAATCCATTCATTTTCGCTTCACCTTCATTCTACAAAATTTCCAAACTCCTTCTCTACTTCCTTCATTCTTCCTTCTACCTTCAAGCCATCACCAACACGTCATCAAAACCTAGCCACACCATTACCTAAACTACCTTACCCCTCTCTAAAATCACCTATCCACCCACAAGTCCCCACGGTTGAGCACAAAAGCACAAAACCCACGCACCCCTCCCAAACTCATTCATCCTACAGTCTGCCCAATCTGAACCTTCAAATCCACCTACCCAAGCCTTTACACCCCCATTAACCTAGGCCATAACCTTCCCTATAGCTCACACACCTCCCAAAATAAAAATAAATAAAAGAAAGAAAAGAAAAGAGAATAAAAGAAAGAGGCAAATCCGAGATGTTTGGAAATAACATGAGAGATGCGTATCTCAAGAAAAAGTTTGAAGGAGTGGATATGAAGGTGAGAAATTCTCATCTCTTTTGAATTTATATTTTGGTTATGTTAAAACAGTCACATTTATACCCTTATAACATATGAATATTTATATTAATTGATTGTTAATATGGATGATTGGATAGTTTGGCTAGATAATTGAATTATGATAATATATCCGTTACGGTATTAATAGTGAATATTGATATGAAATCATATGTTATGCGATTGGTTGAACGGATATTATGTTTGTGATAAATATGGACATTGGTTATGCTAATTTTTGATTCAGTGATCCCTTTTTTAATAAGATTGTATTTTGGTGATATGAGATACCTTGGAAAAATAAGTCTTTTTTCAATTAGAATATAAATTAAAGTAAAAATAATAGAAAATTTGAAATTTGAAGTAAAATGGGATTAGAAAGGATAGTTAAATTGAAATTGAAATTGAGATGAATAGTGAAACTGAAATTGAAAGTGAAATTAAGGTTAGATTGAAGTTTAAATTGAAATTAGATTTGAAATCTAAGATTTAGTTGAGTTTAATTTGAAATTAGAATTGAAATTGAATTGAAATTGGAATTTAAAATTTAATATTAAAATTATAGGAATATAATAATATTATAACATGGAAATGGTGAAAATACCTTTTGAATACTTTAAAAAGTGAATTTTTTTATTTAAAATGATTTTTAATGAGTTTATAAGTGATAAAATTTGATTTAATAGATTATTTCAAGTATTGAAAAATAAGTTAAAACTCGGTGCATCACGCAACTGTAGTTTGCGATTTCACACAGAAAAGTTCAAATGAGTGTGTAGAGTGGAATATAGCGCAAAATTCTTTGAGATAAGAAAATTCAATACTATTATATCCATATCTTTTAAACGAAGAAAGAAAATCAAAATTTCGATAAGTATATTTTGAATTAAGTCCAAATCAATTTTCTAGAAAAAATGTGCTAGTGCGGTTAAGTGACCATATCAGGAAATCCGTTTAAATGAACATTTTTTATGAAAAAATGTGCAATAAATTCGATAAGTAATTTAAAAGAGATTTAAAGTGGAAAATATGAATTATCAAATATTAAAAAGTTGTTTAAATCAAATAAGCTTACATAGCACTTTCCGCAGCACTTTTATGCTGCGAATTCTATAGCTTGAATATGAGTTTAAACATGACAATTTTTCCTAGAATCGATTGTGAATGTTTTAAAAGGAAAACTAAGTGTTTTAAAAGATAATTTGGAATTTTTATAATCAATTCCAATATAAATTTGATAACTGAGTATGCGAAAACGACTAGTACATTTGTTCCGCCCATGAGATTTGGGAAGATAAAATAAGGTGTTTAACAAAGGTTAGTGATGGAGCAAGAACTTACCTGGACTATTTTTTCTTTTCCTAGGCGAGGGTTGGAACAGATCGAAAGGAAAGCTGGGATGATCTCGGATAAAAAGATTCTATTAAGTTTTCAAAAATAAAAGAAGATTAGTATTATCCAAAATTTAAGCAATCTCCAAAATGAAAAAATTACAACTTGGATTGCATAGAGATAATCTTCTTATACTTGGTAATAAATTCGAAGAGGGAACTCGTCCTATTCGTGGAATTTAAAAGGCGATTTCACTGTTATTCCGCCCATAGCACTTGTGGAATACGAAAATTGATGTTGATTAAAGTTAGAATGATTTCTATGATTCTATTTACTCAAAAATGTTTTGCTAAAATTGATTAGGGTTTATCGTAAACGATGCCTTAAATAACATTGTTTTTGACCCAATTAAAAATTAAGGAATTTGGATCAAGAGTTAAGTGAGGAAATTTGAGATATTATCCAAATCAAAAGAATTAATTACTTAGAATTATTCTAAGTCAAAAGAAAGAGATTTCGAAATCATCTGAAAACCAGTTCGAACTAATGTATACGTTCGAATGTAAAGACATGTTGAAGATGATGATTATTGAAGACCGTGGATCTTCATAGCATGAGGACTGCTTGTTGGCATGCTCTGGGTAGCTCCTAATATAGAGTTATTTATAGCAGCGGTCTCCTCGTTGTGGAGATTTTTCAGATTGCAAGGACTACTCGCTACTGGTGGTAGTAGGAGAGTGCCTTCGGTTTGTCCTGTTCTTGGACAACTTGTATGGACGTTTGTTTGACGTTGCATTTCTAAATATTACGTACAATGGTTTTTACAAACGTATATTAGTCGTGGCAGAGAAGGAAACTTCTCTTAGCTTAAAACCCTCCTTGAGACGTACGAGCTCAAGGGTTGTATTTTTGTGGAAGACAATTAGTAATCAACAGAAATGACAATGTGGCATTCAGAGATGTGATATGTGCTACGTGAAATGGTAATCATTATCTCGAACCTCATCAACCGAAAATGACCGAAATAGGGTTAGATACAGCAAGGCTAAGTGGTTCGTTCCCAACTAGTGTATGATCATCCCCTTCGAGATATATTTCTTCCCGCTATGACGTTCGGTATGTAAATTAGTGTGGTTTGCATGCTAGAGCGTGCTCGATAACGACCGGGGGATGGCATATTCGGTACTATCTAGTTACAAAGGTAGGCTGGACTTGTGTTGGCAGAGGACAAATGTTCTGTGCCTCAGGGCATCCATCTAGAGATGTACTCATCGGAAGGTAGTCCCTTCACCTGGTCATTTGTATGGAAATCCATTCTCCAATAAGAACCTACAGTTTTTTTATTGGCATAATGAATAGCCTTGAAATGCTATGGGTAACCCTTTCTGATAAGATTAATAAGTTTATTTACAAATGTTGTTAAAGATATATCATTAGAAATAATATAAAGGTTTTGATATAAAAGTGTTTTAAGTTATCATAAGGTAAAAACCATCCGTGTCTGCGTGTGGGTGTGGTCTTATGAGATACTCTTTCTTTTCAAAAGATTTTATTCAAAGGCTAATATATGACACTGTCATATGTTATTGAGTTTTTCTCATGCTAGTTTACCAAGCCTGATCCGGGTATTTTTAATATTTGGGTCAGATCCGAGTAGTTTCAGTTTTAGTCGATGATGGTTGGAGTTTCCAGAGGAGAGCTGGAGATATTCATCTATGTATGGACATATTCTATTATCCGATGTGCTTAGTTAGTTTTGGTTTGATGTTTGTCAGCAATTGTAAGGACAGATGTTTATAACTGTCCAAGCTGAATTTAGGTTAGACTTTGATATATGTATTTATAAATTTTCCGTTGTAAAGATATTTATTCAATGTTATATGTTATTCCATTCATGTGAGATTCTGTTCTGTCTATTTTCTTTATTACACTTCATGTTCCGTCTTTTCGTGCAATTTGAGTTGGACATGTATGGTTTTCTGTCAGCTCAGAGGGTACAGAATTGTGGGTCGTCACATTTTTATCAGAGCTTTTGGTTGAGCGAGCACTGAAGCCTGATAGGGATAAATCTCATCAGAGATCGGATTAGTAATATCCTAGGATGAGTAATTCATTAGAGATAGGGTTTGTAACACCCTAGAAAAAGTTATGAGAGTATTATATATACGAGTGCATATTTGTTAATTTTACAAAAATAGTTTTGTTTTAAAAAGTTGGTAAATAAAATAAATTTACCTTGGGTTTATATTTCAAATATACAAAGGGGGTATTTTATTTTTGGGTTAGAAATTAAGGATTGTTTGTAATTTTGCTTAGTAAAACTATAGTATAAATATCTCGTGATTAGAATTGCATAATTTGACTATAAGATATTTCATATAAAATCAATTGGTTGAGAATTAGAATTTAAAACTTAAATCATATACCTTTAGATATTTTGTGTTAAGAAATAATGATTTAATGATCATCAAAATTGATGGGTTTAAAAGCTAAGTACAAATGTCTTGTGAAGTAAAATTCATGATTTGACTATAAGATATTTGATGACAATATTGAAACTAGACGTTGTAATTAAAGGAAGTAAAAAATAAAATGCACACTTAGAAAAAATATTCTTATTAATAAGATAGAAAAAGATATGCCGAAATTGAAATTTTGGATAAATATAATATAAAAGGGTAAGTTCTGTAATTTATGAAGGAGTTAAGATAATTTGAAATCTAGACACTTTGATTAAGTTAAAATCAAGGTGAAATTTAGGAATAAGAGAGATAAGAAATATCATCCTAATATAAAACTTGGAATTAGTGATACATTTAGGGTAACATTTTTAATTCAAAATGAAGTAAGATTAGAAGTGGAAGTTTTGAATAATATGGTTAGTAGGTTGATTGTAGGATGAAAATGTTTAAGTAACAAATACCATGTGAATTAAGTTTCACAATTTGACTATAAGGTATTTGATGGATTTAAGGTTAAGAAATTGATTTAGAAAATTGATAGGTAAATAAGTTTAGTAGATAGTCATAGGGTTTGTAAGAAAAAGATGTACACTTAGCAAAGTTGTCTTATTAATATATGGATAAGATACATAATATTAGCTAGATTAAGACCTTAGATAAATGAAGCTATGGATTAAGTTCATAACATATTAATTTGAGATAATAGTAGAATTCCATATTAGTTAAACCCCTAATTGAATTAACAACGATTTGAAGTTGGGGATACGTATATATACTCTTAGGAATAAAGGTATATTATACAAGTTAAGTCATATTTGTAAGCTTAAGTAATAATGGATTTAGTAAAAAGTAAATGGTTGGGAAATAAACTTGGATTAATAGAAATATTGGAAGAAATACATCTGGTAAAAATGAATGTGAATAAGTATATAAGTTAAACGTAGATCATTTCGACAAATAAATTTTTGATCTAAGATTTGAGTACAGACCTTTGAGGTGCTTACACCAGTCCAAAAAAGGATTTATCACTCGATTCTTGATGGCGAACATTGATAAGAGTTTATGGTTACGTGCTCTAGTTTTATATCATAGTTGAGAGCTATGCAAGGAAAGCAAGGTTTGTGATCAGGAAGTCTGATCAAAGTCCGCACTAGAAAATCGAAGGATCGATACTAGTATGGATGTAAAGTTGTGGATTCGAATAATAGATTAATCAAAAATTACATATAGTATTATGTTTTGGGTGTGTCTATATAGTTGTTGGATAGTTATCTTAAATAGTAGACACTAAGATATAGGGGTTGGAATGATGTTTTGGTATGTATATATATATATATAGACCTCGAGTATAGTACATGCTCAGGTCAAGGGATGAGTTATGTGGATGTATTCATTTATGTTGATCAGTTTGGTTGTTTTTGGATGTATAGTCTTATTTTGTTGTTGTATATATTATCTTAAGTGTGCCGTATGCACTAGGATGGGTAGGATAGAAGTATAACTTGATATATGTATATATGACCTTAAGTATGTGATAAGTACTCAGGTTAGTGTGGGGGATCTCTGTATGTATGTTTGGCATCATTTGTTTTAGTGTTGTTATGATATCGACCTTCTTATTTTCTATCATTAGTATAAATAAGTCAAAATATTTGAGGAAACGAGTATGAGAGAAATTCCTTTATTTAACTTTCATTTCGAGGACGAAATGCTTTTAAGTAGGGGAGAATGTAACAGCCCGTAATTTCGCTACTTCGAAAATGAGAGATTTCGTTTGTTTTAAATTTAAAAAGGCTTAAAACTTAAATAAATAAGTTACATATGATAAATAATAATAGAGAAACTACTTATTCTTATAGTTGATAGTTAAAAAGTATAAATTTGAATTTTAGAACAAATCAACAAAAGTTAAGTTTTGTTAAAAATAAATAAATGCTTAAATAAATAAGTTTAAATACTTATTTGATAAGTTAAATCTTATTTAAAACATCTAATGAATATAATAAAAGTATATTAAAAGATTTAAAATATATTAATAATCGTTTTACAAAAATAACCAAGTTTTGTCGCATTTTGTCAGTTTTACATACACTATAAAATTAGAGATTTTGATATTAATTAACTATGATTTTAAAATATAAAGAGACGTATTTTAAATTTATTTAAAGAAGTAAAAAGTTCATTTTAAAGTTTGGTTTATTTCAATATAGAGATTTACAAAAAAATTCGAATTTTGACTATAAAATTTGTCGACAAAAACACCATTTTCAACCAAAACAAGTTATCGTCAAGTTGTTGCAACTTTATACATTTTCTAACATACACAAATGCATAAATACAATTTTACAAACTTTTAAACCCTTTACATTTAGAACAAAAGGACAAAAGGGGTTTACTTTTGAAAAGTTAAATTAAATAAAAAAAGTAAAAAGTATGATTTGACTAATTTCAACTTTATAGAATAACATCATTACTTTACCTCTTATCTCATTAATGAGATTTTATGTATAAGCATGGAAAAAGAGCAAACTAAGTATTAAAATAATTACAAAACATAAGAATGTGACACCTCTTATTATTAAACTTATATACTTCCTAAAAACCATAATGCATATCTAATCAGTGAAAAACCTTTCCTCCTTTTGTATATTTAAATGAAACAAAAATGAGTAATCATTTCACTTTTTAACATCACATTAAATACCCATACAATCTCTCTTTTCATGTAAAAGAAAAATGTATATTTAAATTTAAAAATGAAGAGGGTATTAATGTCATTTACCACTAAAATCTCCATGTATAAATATAAGCTCAAATCCATTTATTTTCACTTCACCTTTATTCTACAAAATTTCCAAACTCCTTCTCTACCTCCTCCATTCTTCCTTCTACCTTCAAGCCATCACCACCACATCATCAAAACCTAGCCACACCATCACCTAAACTACCTTACCCCTCTCCAAAATCACTTACCCACCCTTAAGTCCCCATGGCCGAGCCCAAAAGCACCAAACCCGAGCCACAAACCCACGCACCCCTCCCAAACTCACGCACCCTACATCCTCCCCAACCCAAGCCTTCAAACCCACCTACCCATGCCTTTACACCCCACTAACCAAGGTCGTACCCTTCCCTATAGCTCACTCACCTCCAAAAATAAAAAAATAAAAAAATAAAAGAAACAAAAGAAAAAAAGATAAGAAAAAGATAGAGGAAAACCCAAGATGTTTGGAAATAATACGAGAGACACGTATCTCATGAAAAAGTTTGACGAAGTGGATGTGAAGGTGAGAAATCCTCATCGCTTTTGAAATTATGTTTTGGTTTTGTTAAAACGATCATATTTATACCCTTATAACATATGAATGTTTATACCATTTGATTGTTAATATGGATGATTGCATAGTTTAGTTAGATAATTGCATTATGATAATATATCCCGTTATGGTATTAATATTGAATGTTGGATTTGAAATCATATATTATATGATTGCTTGAATAGATGTTATGTTAGTGATAAATATGACATTGGTTATGTTCAATTTTAATTAAGTGATCCCTTTGTTAATAAGACTATATTTTTGTGATATGAGATATGTTGGAAAAATAAGTCTCTTTTCAATTAGAATTGAAATTAAAGTAAACATAAAAGCTTTTGAAATTTGAAGTATAACAGGATTAAAAAGGGTAGTTAAATTGAAATTAAGATGAATAGTGAAACTGAAATCGATTTTTAAAATTGAAAGTGAATTAAGGTTGAATTGAAGTTTAAATTGAAAATAGTTTTGAAATCTTAGTTTTAGTTGAGTTTACTTTGAAGTTAGAATTGAAATTGAATTGAAATTGGAATTTAAAATTTAATATTAAAATGATAGGAATATAATAATATTATAATATGAAAATGGTGAAAATACCTTTTGAATACTTTAGAAAGTGAATATATTGATTTCAAATGATTTTCAATGATTTTATAAGTGATAAAATTCAATTTGAATAGATTATTTCAAATATTGAAAAATAAGTTAAAACTACGTGCGACGCGCAACGGTAGTTCACGATTTCGCGTCGAAAAGTTCAAATGAGTGTGTAGAGTAGAATATAGCTCGGAATTCTTCGAGATAAGAAAATTGCAGACTACTATATCCATATCTTTTAAATGAAGAAAGAAAATCAAAATTTCGATAAGTAGTTTTTGAATTAAGTCCAAATCAATTTTCTAGAAAAATCGCGCTAGTGTAGTTAGGTGACAATAACAACAAATCTGTTTAAATGAACGTTTTTTGTTGTGGAAAATATGGAATAAATTTGATAAATCTATTTAAATGGTTTAAAAGAGATTTGAAGTGGAAAAATATGAATTATCAAATATTAAAAAGTTGTTTAAATCAAATAAGCTTATATAGCACTCTCCACAGTATTATGCTACGAATTCTATAACTTTTTGAATATGAGTTTAAACGTGACAATTTTTCCTGGAATCAACTGTGAATGTTTTAAAAGGAAAACTAAGTGTTTTAAAAGATAATTTGGAATCTTTATAGTCAATTCCAAAATAAAGTTGATAACTGAGTATGTGGAACAACTAGTACATTTGTCTCGCTTGTAAGATCTGGGAAGATAAAATAAGGTGTTTTACAAAGGTTAAGGATGGAGCAAGTAGTGCCCTGAACTTACCTGGCCTATGTTTTCTTTTCTTAGACAAGGGATGGAACAGATCGAAAAGAAAGCCCAAATGCTCTCAGATAAAAAGATTCTATCAAGTTTTTCAAAATAAAAGAAGATTAGTATTATCCAAAATTTGAGCAATCTCCAAGATGAACAAATTACGACTTGAATTGCATAGAGATAATCTTATTATACTTGGTATTAAAATCCAAAGAGGGAACTCATCCTATTCGTGGAATTTAAAAGGCGATTTCATCATTATTCCACCCATAGAACTTTTTGAATACAGAAATTGATGTTGAGTAAAATTAGAATGATTTCTATGATCCTATTTACTCAAAAATGTTTTGCTAAAATTGATTTAGGGTTTATCATAAACGACGTCTTAAATTACATTGCTTTTGACCCGCCTAAAAGTTAAGGAATTTGGGTCGAGAGTACGTGAGAAAATTTGAGATATTATCCAAAGCAAAAGAATGAATTACTTAGAATTATTCTAAGTCAAAAGAAAGATATTTAAAAATCATTCGAAAAGAATTAAAGTGAAAAGTGACTACATAAATCCTGTACACTTATATTCACTTTTTATTGATAATTGGATTTTTAAGGAACCGGGGTCAGGTTTGTGCGTTTCCTATCCGAAAACCACTTCGAACCAATATATACATTCGAATAATAAGACATGTTGAAGATGATGATTATTGAAGACGGTGGATCTTCATAGCGTGAGGACTGCTTGTTAACATGCCCTGGGTAGCTCCCAATATAGAGTTATTTATAGCAGTGGAGTCCTATTTGTGGAGATTTTTCAGATTGCAAGGACTACTTGCTACTAGTGGTAGTAGGAGAGGGCTATTTGTTTGTCCTGTTCCTAGACAACTTGTATGGATGTTTGTCTGACATTGCATTTCTAAGGATTACGTACATTGATTTTTACAAACGTACATCAATGGTGGCGGAGAAGGTAATTTCTCTTAGCTTAACACCCTCCATGACACGTACGAGCTCAAGGGTTGTATATTTGTGGAAGGCAATTAGTAATCAACGAAAATGGAAATATAGCATTCAGAGATGTGATATGTGCTATGTGAAAAGGTAATCGTTGCCTCGAGCCTCATCAACTGGAAATGAACGAAACAGGGTTAGATGCAGCAAGGCTAAGTGGATCATTACCAAGTAGGGTATGACCATCCCCTTTTAGATATATTTCTTCCCGCTATGTCATTCGGAATGTAAATAAATGTGGTTTTTATGCTAGAGAGCGCTCAATTAAAGGTCGGTAACGACCGATGGATGACATATTCGGTACCATCTAGTTATAGAGGTTGGTCGATCTTGTTTTGGTAGATAGCAGATGTTCTGTACCTCAAGGCATCCATCTAGAGGTGTACTCATCAGAAGTTAGTCCCTTCACCTGGTCATTTGTATGGAAATCCATTCTCCAATAAGAACCTACGGTTTTGTTTGTATTGGCGTAATGAGTAGCCTCGAAATGCTATATCGGTAACCATTTCAGATAAGATTAATAAGTTTATTTGCAAATGTTTTCAAAGATATATCATTAGAAATAATATCAAAGGTTTTGATATAAAAGGGTTTTAAGTTATCATAAGGTAAAATTCCGTCCGTGTTTATGCGTGGGCATGGTCTTATGAAATACTCTTTCTTTTTAAAAGATTTTATTCAAAAGCTGATATATGACACTGTCATTTATTATTGAATTTTTCTCACGCTAGTTTATCAAGCCTGATCCGTGTATTTTCAATACTCGGGTTAGATCCGAGTAGTTTTAGGTTTAGTCGAAGACGGTTGGAGTTTCCAAAGGAGAGCTGGAGATATCCATCTAAGTATGGACATATTCTATTATCTGCTATGCTTAGTTAGTTTTAGTTTGATGTTTTTCAGCAATTGTAAGGACAGATGTTTATAACTGTCCAAGCTGAATTTAGGTTAGACTCTGATGTATGTATTTAAAAGTTTCCCGCTATAAAGATATTTGTTCAATATTATATGTTATTTCATTCATGTGAGATTATGTTCTGTCTATTTTTTATTAACCTTCATGTTCTGTCTTTTCGTGCAATTTGAGTTGGACATATGTGGTTGACTGTCGATTCCCAGGGTATGAAAAAACGTGTCTTGACAATCAAGATCCAACCCATCATCGCCAATCTCCACTAGTGCAACCTAGAACCAATTTACTTATATGTATACCATAACGCACTAGTGGAACCCGCTGTAATGAATTGACTAAAGTAAGGCATTTTTCCGAAGTATCTCAAAACATAGCTTAAAGCATACATAAATACTCCTTGTCTCACCACGATTTCGATGCCACGAGCCCAGTATGAAACTGAGGTCGTATGTGAGTATTATAAGCATTTAAAGTTCAGGGACATTTTCACAATTTATTAAATAATTTGATTGAATAATATTACTTTATATCATTAAACGAATACCACCAACGGATTTGTGTCATCGAGAAATATAATTGTTTTATGTGATATGTCTAGTTTGGAGTAAATTTATGTTTTACACTTCTAAATTAAGGAGAGATCAAATTTTGTCAATTTACAATAAAAAATCACTTTTATTATTATTGAGCCATGTCATACTGCCTCCTAATCATGTGTGTGTACATATAAGATCACATTTTTGTAACAACCAGCATCATAATGGACTCGATTTTTCGGCTAAATCGAAACCCAAGTCCATAAGGGTACATATCATTTGTATTGGTAAGCTGAAATACCAGAGAGTTATCCATAAACTCATAGCGGAATAGTAAAATATAATAAAACATATACACCGATTATGGCTTCTACCTTGGAACCAATATTATTCCTTGAATATCTAGTTGACTTTTTAGTGCTGAGCATGAATGAGAGGACTTGTCCGCTAAGCTTTTCCTCCTTACATCAGTATCATGTTTCTTTAAATCTATCATGTAAGTTGCAATGAAGAGTGGATCAGAACAACGTTTTAGTGACAGGTAAATTACACGCTTTATCCACAACAGAAGTTTTTGTTGAGTCGATCTCCATTATTTGTTATGTCCATTATTTAGATTAGTCATCTGATTCCATATGCACATATGATACATTCAACCTACTCCAATTTATAAATATAAGTACATATATATATACATATATCCATTTAAGGTCATTATACTTGATGGACAATGGTATACATCAATGTCTAAGTCCAATTGCCTACGTACATTGACTGATTCCCCACCAGTGTCCCTAACCATGCATTGCGACTAGGCTAACTTGCCAGCTTACACCGAGGAACCTCCCATTAGTGCTATAATGATGCACCGCACTGGGTATCCACAAATAGTGTCTAGACCTAATTATCCGCGTACATTAAAAAACCTTCCTTTGGTGCCTAATAACGCCATTGTAATTTAATCAGCTATGTTACTAATGCATCTCAAAGACTTACCTATTGGTTAACTAGCCCACCTCTTATTTAGCAAACAAGCAGCCAAAAATTTGAGGTGTTTACATATCCTTCCAGAACCTCCACCAGTAGGAAGTATGGTGTAACGTCCTGCCTTTTCACATGCTTTAAATCGACACACATGTCAATTCAAACCATACGGAAGGGCGGATTGTTATGGGGTAAATAAGAAGAAAAAAAATAGGGAAAGAAAAACAAAATAGAATCTCACAGCCGAAGGATAAAATATAATAATAAATGTACAGTTCATAAACTATTTACAAACATTTGATTCTTCTTTATACAATAAATATCAGAGTTCACATACCAATCATAATCAATGCAGCGGAATTAAATAGTGAAGTGGAATATAATTAATAATAATAGTAGAAATCTCTGTCTTCGTCCTCCAGATCAAAAGTCTTCGATCCTGAAACGCTCGGACTGACCCGAGCGAATTTGAAAAGACAAAAACACTCGAGTCAGAACTAAAGATCTTATGTGAGTTAAATTAACAGAAATAAATATGAGTACAGTAACTCAAGAGATGCTCGGGATTTACATCTCCTAAGGATCCGTTAAACTATTTATTATGTAGTATATTACGCTATTATAATAGTGTCTAATTGTAAAATAAACTTACTTTAAAATAGCGTTAAGGCTTTACATTTTCCACCTTAACACGTAATAGTGCCAATAGTCTATACAGTGCCTGCATATCTCCTGATCGGGAGACTACGAGAAGACACTCCATAGGTACGACACAAATAGAAACTCATAGTAAAGGCTCGGTATGGTAGGTGACACGACACAACTAGGCAATGCCAGGGTAGATATACCAATTGCTATCCGGGCTGATGGAAACGCGTAGCCGCAGCTACCGCCCACCTCGAACAAACTCCCCCAAAAATCAAAGTAAAAGTGGTCATTGAATCAATCCAAAGTCAAAGTAAAATATCGAAGAGGAGTGTCCGATTAGAGGAATGACCTCATTGGCCTGAGAATCGCTCCTGTTTTAGCTACCTTATGCCAACTCAGGGGAGTCGGGTCCACGTATTTACCTTGCAGGAAACGCCTCCACCAACCTACTTCATTCTGGAATCTCCACCGCGTACACGGTTGTTAAAGTGTTTTTTGGAGTTGGCAGAGAGTATGACAACTTCCGATCCCGGTCTCTTCAACAACCAAATGTTATTATAACACTGCGGTCATTTAAAATAATTATACTTTAAAACCTGAATAAGATATCCATTTTAAACCCATATAAATACGATATCGTTTATATTTTTAAAACCCTAAATCAATACGATATCATTTAGGCCCAAACCAATATAATGTCATTTTATTTTCCAATATATATTCTTTCCAAACTCATAGGGTTTTCAAAGTAAAATATTTAGAAATCAAAACTCTGGAATATAATATTTCCAAATTATACTACCTTGAAAATCATAACTTTGAAACAAATTTCCATCACTCAAATGGTTAAATATTAAATTTCTTTTATAAAACAAATAGCTTTACATTTCACAAATCAATTCCAAATATGGATTTAAACTTCCAAATACCATTTTTAATTCTTATGTTTCAAAGCTTTAAATATTTCACCATTTCAAAAACAAACTCATTTGACAAACCCATACATATCAAATTCAATTACTTATTATTTAGACTTGAATTGTTTACTTAATGAATTCAATATAATTTAAGTAAAACCTTTAACTTCACATAATTGAAAAATCTTTCAATTTATTAAACTTGATATATTCATTTAAATCAACCTGATATTCATTTAAATCACTTTAAAAAAATCAGGTTATAAAAATCATATCCTATAAAAAATTTAATTTTTATTAAATTCCAATTTTACTTAATATTCATCTTCCAAATCTTATTCTCATTTAAGTCATAAAAACTCGAGAAATTAGATTTTAAACAGATGCTTAATCGTATTTGATCTTAAAAATCAAACTTTATTTTATACTTCAAATAAAATTTATACAAAGCTTAAAAACCCAAAATTTACTATATACAAATAACCTTTGTCAATAACCAAATCAATATCCCATAAACTATATATATATATATATATATATATATATATATATATATCTTTACAAAACCATAGAAAATCATTTCAAAAATAATTTTATATATATACCACGGTGCCTGTATAAAATTTTCTACCATATGGTTAAGTGATACGGATGTTTATCATTTCAATCCGCAATTTAAAATTAAAAAAAATGCGGTTGTATATCATTTCAAACCGCAATCCCAAATGAATGAAATGCACGATAACTTGCAGTTTATACAATATAAAATACAGCATCCATTCATCCAAATATCAATCATTAACCATTTATTACAATCATCATCCAATTTAAACAACATCAATATAGAGCATATAATTTATACAGGTAATAAATAACATGTATTAACTAACATTTTATATTCAATAAAAAATTTAACAACTGTTAAACTAGCAGTTTATATGCAAAAATAAATGTAGATTTAACTGGCGGTTAATATGAAATAAAAATTTAACATAACTATGACTGGCAGTTAATATGCTAGTAAATAAATTCTAACTGTCAAATTATATGCAATAAATAAAATGTATTAACATTTAAATTAAATAAATGCGATTTAACTGAGATGACAAATAAAACATGCCAAACAGTCATAAACAAATTTCTACTCAAATCTTAAATCAATTTAACAAACATAAGAAATTTTAGAAGTTGTGAGTGGGTTAAAACACTCACCTTTTGAATTTAAATTGAATTCAAATCCAATTTAAACCCAAAAATTGGACAGTCTCCAAATTCATCCAAACCAGTTCCAAAACGTCAGAAATTCCGATACGATCCAAGCAAAACAAACCGCGCGTGAATCCGAGCTCGGTTGCAAAAGTTATGGAAATTTGAAAAATGAAAAATTCTGGTCCTGGGTCGACTTCGGGTTCGACTTCAGTGCGCCGCCTTAATTCCCCGGTGCTTGCTTGGAGTTTTCACCAAAACGACCCGGAGCGACTCGAGTCATTTTCTTCCTGACCCGAAGTTGCTCTAGGGTTTTCTCCTCTGAAACCCGAAGCGCGACCAGAAGCTGCTGCAGATCCGCAAAAAAAAATTTTGTTTTTTTTTTTGTTTTTTTTCCGAAATTGAATTTTTTTTTTTTGGAATTTGGGAATTAAAATTTGTCTGCCATCGGGATGAGGAGCTGAGAAAGAAGGTACGTTCAGATAAATGAGAATGAGGAGAAATTAGGGTTTATAACAGGGTATTTATGGGAAGGGTTGAAATAAAGTAGATGGACCACATAAATAAACGTGCTGAACAATCTATGGCCCGAAAAGCCCGTTCTGACCCCGAAACAAAATTGGGTAAACCTATATATCAAAATAGGTATTTTAAAATATTCTAAACGTAATGGAAAAAGTTTCAGTTTCAAATTGCATCGTATGAAGAAGTTATACTAAAAACAATATTTTCCAAATTGATTTCATTTGCATAAATTTCAAGGCGTTTCGAGTCCGTACGATCGAACGACAAGTCCGATCGCTACGAAACTTGAAATACTACTATATTTCACCGTTACGGATCCGATGAAGCTGGTTTCGTCGAAATCCGAGTCAGTGGCCATAATGGCTAATTTTATATTAATTAAATAAATTTAAAATTCATTAATAAAATCCATTTTTTTTAAATCTTAAATTTGACAAATTTTATTACCTTTATATTTCTCAATCAAATTACAATGTTTTAAACAATTTAAAAGTCAATTTAAAGTCGATTAACTTCCCATTTCAATGTCAAATTTTCATTTTTATTAAATTTAGAAATTATCAATTAAGTTTCCAAAAATTTCATTAAATTAAATATTCATTCTTATTATTCAATCCATTATAGCCAAATGGATGAAATTAACATACATAAATATTTTTCAATTTCAACTAAATTTTCAATTAACGTAAAAATAAATGTTTAACTTTTACTTAATTGCAAAAACTCAATTACCTTAATTCTTTATATTCAAATAAATAAACAAATCTCGACTTACAATCTTTTCATTTACTCATAGTCATATTATAAATGGAATTTATATTACCTTCAATTTTTAATTATCATCAGTTTAGATCTTAACATTTGTTCCATAAATTTTATTTGCCCTGAATTAGTTGCTGCATTTATCTAATTCCAATTTCGTAATCACATTCAATCCATTAACTGGTATTGCATTGACATTTAACTTATTAGCTTATATCAACACTATTGTCATTAATTGCAAATGGATTACCAAAATTAGTCACTACCCTAAATAACTAACGTAAATTAATCTCCATTAATTCCACTGATTTAACTTTCATTCAATTAATTAATGATTCCCTCAGTTAGCAATAATGTACCATTTTCTTTATTTGTATTGCAAATAATTCAAAATTCAATTCCTAATTCTTAATATCCTCTAAATTACAACTTCCAAACATGGTATTAATCATCATTTACGTACCTCTAATTATTTTAATTTACATTAACATAATAAATAAATTACCTTTAATGAAATCTATCCCCCAGTTTATTGTATGCAATAAATTTTGACCGTACAACAGTTTCAATTAGTTATTTATATTTATTGCGATTGAATACCAAAATTTATTTAACACATCAAATAAATGAACAATCTATATTCATTGTCACCTATTTTCTTTTAAATTCAGTTATAAGTTTGTTACTTACCAACCAGGTTATAATAACACTAATTTTTTTATTCCGCTGCTATATATGACATATTTACACCACATACTTGAATTTTGCAATTTCATCTTAATTCCAATTCACGGTAGTATAATTTCTTACTATAAACCCATTTATAATTTGCATACCAATTAATTAGTTTCAACTAAATAGATTGGTTCAATTCAACTCTTTTATTAAGTCTATATAAATCAATATACTATTTCATTGGTAAATGTTTATTTCAATTATTCCTTTATTACTAACAAATCTTATTTCATTCATGAATGCCATCATTTATCAATTATTACATAATTTCATTAATTTACATTCAGTTACAACTAAATTAATACACTGATTTCATTTGTAAATTAAATGCTTACAATTTATAAGCTTTCATTCCAAACAATATTTCAATTTGTACCAGACATTGATTTAATTCAATTTATTATTTAATATTATTAATTCATTAACTAAATTCACTACTTACCTTTGTTCTCTTATATGCAACTCTTAGCTTAGTATAACAATTTACATCACTTCAATTTATTCGTCATTTTGTTTCAACTGTAAATACTTAGTCTTATATTCCCATGGTTTCATTTCATTCTCAGCATTTGCTTCATTACTAACTATAAATCTTTATTCTTGTAAATTAAATTTACGTAAATCTTATTAAAATGACAAATTTAATTAATGAAAATTATGGGTCGTTACATATGGTCCGTCCAAGCATAACCTAAGTCTTTGACAATGATGGCACGTGATCGATGGTGTTCCTAACCTATATATGCAGCCTACTCCTAAAATATCAGTACCAACAACACCAAAATAGCGCCGAGCTTTCCACCATCATCTCTTTAAATAATCCTAATGTAAATCAAGGAAATGCCTACTTGGTTACTTACTACCTATGGCTTGGAATTGAAGCAGGCCTAATTTGTCACTTAATACTTCAAATCTAAGGCAAATCCCCTTGGGTATATTCCACAAACCTATACATGAATGATATTCCCATGGGTTCTACATTTAGAGATGTCCTACATCAGTAGGATGTTTACACAGCTACTAGTAGCCCCTTACGGAGGGTAGACTTCTATTGTGTAACACTACTGACCTGTTACACCAAGCTCGCTTCCCCACCCATACTAAACTAGATCATTTATAGTAATCTAAATATTGGGCTAGGCCCACTATTTCACATGTATTACCAAGGCCATATAACTTCATTGTGGAAATTATTGTGCTTCTAAAGTTCGTTTGTTAGCATTCATCTTATTTACTTTATGAACATGTCTTTTATTTCATTAATGCTAATAAGAACCATTTACTACTTTTTTCAATTAATGCTCTTTTTAACTCGGATATTGTAACTTCCTAAATTTTTTAAGTTTATTATCTTATCCTTATTTTAGTGCTTATTGTTTATTTCTTAACTTATACTTTGCCATATTTATTTAATTGATAATAAGGTTATTATTATTTCTATCTATAGTATTACAATTTCTATAAAATATTTATTTCTACATTTTAATGCATCAGAACTGTTTCTTCTCCAAGAAGCAAATGTTACTGATGAATTTTCCATAAACTACCTAAAACATGGAGTTATGTTCATAATTGCAAGGAATTATCCTTTATATTTTTATTGAAATGGATGTGCAATATACGTTAAAACATCCCTACTTTGCACATCTCTTTCCTTTGGACATATTCCTTGTTATATCAAACAACTTATTTTTCAAATACATAACTATGAGGTTGGATAATTTATATTAAATTCACATAGGGGCATTTTACGCTTCAATGAATTACAATGTAGAACTTAAATTCCAAATCAAATTAAAACAGCTTTAATTAATGGTTTTCAAGTTTCAACAATTTTTACCTTGAATAACGAAACCAGGAAATAACAATTTTTTTATTAATAACATATTTCATAAGTTCTTAGGAATATCTTCCTTAAATTCCAGATCTAGTTCGTATATATTGGCTCATCAAGTTAAACAATCTACTGGATATGTATGTAAGGATTTCAAGTTAGGTTTTTTTATTAAAAGCCTACAAGTCAATGGTTTCTATACGGGTATAAAGAAATAAAATTTCAATTATATAAATTAAATATTATGTAAAGCATATAATTTCCCACTCACTTTATAGCTTCCAAATCTCCAAATCCATTCCCGTTCTTCTTAATTGACTCCTTTTCCTTTACAATCAAACTATGTATGAAATAATATATACTTATTAGAATTGTAGATCTGAAAGGAGATTTGAATTACGGGAGTTTAAATTTTAAATTATCAGATTAAACTTTTTACGTAGAATTTGATTCGCTTATTACAATTTATAGAAATAATGGACAAAGAAAAATAGTAGAGCTTTGTTGCTTTGTTCAAAAAATATGAGAAGAAAAGTGAGGGGAAAGGTTTGTAATTATAGGCACTCGAGCCAATTCTATTCTTTAGATTAGTTTTTATTAAATGCAGACCATTCAGGCCAAGGTTCAGAGCACGTCGGCCCTAACCCGACAGGTCGGCCGATGCTATGCAGTGCTTGACTGCTAGCGTTTCCATGCTTAAATATTAGAGGTAAAGTTTATTATTAATATTTACTTCCTTAATCCACAACTAACGTTTTGAATTAATTTCGATTCAAAATCTTCAAATGCTGTTAATCATTCATTTGAATTCCGATCGCAAAAGTTTATACATGAAAGTTGATTAGAAGAACATTGTAACGACCCAGAATTTTTGATAATTAAAATTTGAATATTTAATTAATTTTAAATATTAATAAGTGAATATATAAGTCAAATAAATTTTATATTGAATTTTTGGATTTAATTGAATAATTAAATCGATAATTTAATATGTGAAATTATAGAAATAATTGAAAACTGAGTTAAATATGATTGAAAATGATTTGTAAAATTTTATTTTATCATGTTGGAGTTAGAACGATATTTTAGAACTTTTAAAATCGAATTTGAAGTTTATTTGTGAAAATTGAATATTTTAATATTTACATCGACTAGTGAAAATAGTCAATTTTTGAACAGTCTCAGAATTGAACGAGACCAGTTCCATTGGATCCGTAATAGTTAGTTATTACCGGATTTCAAATTTTGTGTCAATCGGAGCTATCGTTTGAGCGTGGCAGCTCGAAACGCATCGAATTATTTTTAATTTTAATTTGGCGAGTTAAAATAGCCATTTTTCAAAAAGTCTCGGATTTCGACGAAACTAGTTTCATTGGATCCGTAATGTGATATTATTGTATGGTTTCAAATTTCGTGTCAATTGGATTTACCGTTTGTCTGGTACAAATTAAAACGCCTAGAAAATCGTTTAAATCGGTTTAATTTAAATCGAACGTTTATTGCCATAACTCGCACAGATGTTCGAATTAGCATCCAAAACCTGTTCCATTGTGTCCGGAACGCTGGGTAAACCCTAGAAACGCTAGTTACGGCGCGTAAATCGGAGTTCGGAATTTCCGGATGAATAGTGTTCGTTTTTTTCTCTATAAATAGCCACCATCACAAACAAATAAAAAAAAAATTATAACCAATCCTAATCCAAACGTGTAGCCGCCACCCTAGCATTCAACGGCCGAAAACTTCATGCTTTCTTCCTCGATTATCTCTCGATCCATTCACTTTCAAGCTTCGTGTTCAACTACAATATTGGAGAGCACATCGAGTACTTTAAATCCAACGGTGGATTTGCGTTGCAGTGGTTTCGATTCTCTGTAATTTGGCGGTGAAGTTTGATCGTTCGCGTGCGTTTTTCATCGTGGAGAAGCAGCCGAGCTTCAGGCAGTTAGGGGCGGTGGTGGTGCTAGGCTGGGCGCACGCGTAGGTGGTCTTCGATCAGCTTGAAATTGTCTAGAGGGCGATCGGCTATTAGGGTTTCAAGTGGCGGCCGTGGGTTTCTTTCCGTTCGAACAAGCCTGTGCGTGCGTACGAAGGAGAAGGGGGGGGGGGGGGTTGCGTCCTACGGTTCTGATGCAAGGGGTTTGAGATGAAGGGCCCTGATGCATTCTAGGTTATAAAAGAAAATAAATTGTTGTAATTTTAATTATAAAATTCGAGTAAACTTCATAAATGCATATCTTTTTCATACGAGGTCGAAAACGCACGAAACCAGTTGCGTTGGAATCGTATGGACGAGCACTACGCGATGGAGTTGGATTGGAGTCGTTTGGAGTTAGTGAGAATTTTGGGTAAAATTAAACGTCCGTTTAATTTTATTCGAAATAAATCGCTAAAACGAAATAAAATCAAGGTGAGAACTTCTCACTCAATCGAATCAGTTTCGATTTTATTTTAAATAGTTAGATTTAAAATATTTGAATGCATGTTTGAATGATGATTGTTATCTATTGATTGTTAAAATAGACATTATGCGCCGTTAGTAAGCGGATGTTATTTATTAAAAACATATACCGCGAATATTTCATAAACAGTGAAATTGGTATTATATATAATAGCAATATATATATATATTGGCATATGTATATATTGGAGTTATTGATTTCCCGCATTTTTTTGTTTAGCGGATGAGACCCTATTGCACCGTCTATTAAGCGGATAATATTTAATAAAAACATATACCGCGATAATTTCGTACTAGAGCGAAATTGGTATTGTGTTAATGTTTTTGGATGTAGGAAAACAGGTTGGAGGGATCCAACTGGATTCCTCAACAGTTTTTATTTGATTTCAGATATTTTGATATTTGATGGATTATCATATCGATATATGATATCATTGTTGTCGTGATTGGCTATTTGGTATGTAGCATCATTGGATCAAATTTTGGAATTTTAAAATGATTTTAAAGTGATTTTTGAAAGTATACGTGTATAAAATATTTTGGAATTGATCCATTTTAAATAAATAAACGTATAATTTTTAATGTTATAAAAATTATGATTTTTGAGAAATATAGTTAAAGGTTGATTTTTGAAAATATGGGTTAATAACTTTATAAAAAGAGTTTAATCGAGATATTTTGAATTATTATAAAAAGTTGAAAATATAGGGTTTATAAAATTTAATTATTTTATGAATAAAAATGGTGAAATTATAAAGGAATTTAAAGACGTTTTAAAAGAATAATATAAATTGAATTATATTAAGAGATTTATAAATGGATATTTATAAATTGAAATATCGACATTATAAAACGAGCTTTTATAAGTGTTAGAATGAATTGTGAATGAATCTCATAACTGAATGGAATTTATAGAATTATAAATGTAGAAGTTATAAATGAAATTTTATAAGCAGTAGGTTTATAAAATTTATAAAATCATTAAAAGAATGGTTTTGAAATAAATCAATGAATCTTATAAGTTATAAGATTTATAATTTGGAAAGTCTTAAAAAGAATGATTTTGTAAAATAATCGTTTTATAAGTATTTAACTTATAATATGAACTTTTAGTTTATAATTGAGTTATAAACTGGAATAGATTAATAAAGGAATTTATAAAAGGAAGTTCTTATAAAACAAATAGAAATAGAATTTATAAACGTTGTTTTATAAATTCACAAACGACTTTCTTCGATAAGTAAATTGTTATAATTTATTTATGGAGTTATATTCACGTTTAGACAGTGAATAATCCTTTAAAATAAAATGAATAGAAAGGATGAAATTTGTTAATGTAGTATATTCACGTTTTTGAATAGTGAATAATATGTTAAAGAAATTGTTTGAATGTGATGTTTTAAATAGGATTAAAACGATCTAACGATGTTTTAAAATGTGTTGAGATTCGAAACCATAGATTTCAACATTCATTGTTGAAATAGACGTTTTCGAGAAATAGAAGGAAATGGTGGACTATAGCACTGTTGTTATAGTAAATGATTTCCGAAAGGAAATGTTTTGTAAAGTATTGGCATTTATATATCTATTTTAATTTCGAATCCCTATACTAGTGATTTTGGGTTGTCGTAACGATGTTTTACGCAACATTCGTTTTGGCCCAAATAAATATGTTTAAGAAAATGATTTCCTTAAAGAATGAAATATATACTTAATCTCGATTTAAGTATATTGAATATTTTCTAAGTGTTGAAAATGAATAAAATTTGTGAATTACTTATGAATAAGTAAGTATGGAAATGTTTTCCGATATAAAGTGAATATTTGAGAATTTATCTTTTTGGAGATAAATTGAAATAAATAATTGAAATCGAATATTCATAGATAATTTTGGAATATAAATTCATTATGAAATTTATAAATGAAAAGAAGAATTTGTTGAAAAATAAATATTGATTTATTTTTGAAGTATTGAAAATAATATATCTTGTAAAGATATTTTGGAAAATAAATAATTTGGAAAATTATTTGGAGTCTGGTGATGTTGTGCATATCCATTGATAGTTCAAAAATCGACTATCAATGTTTCCCTTTGAATGGGTATTTGATGTGATTTGTTTGAATTTGAATGCCACACTTATTTTTGAATAAGCGCTCACTATTCGAGTTAACCGGGAAAGGACCATGGGGTCGTATAACCTACTCTGAATATGTGATACGTCGTTGTGAATGGCATTTGAAGTTCGGTGTTGAAGACCGGATCTTTTTGGAAGCGAAAGGACAACTCGTCGATTGTCTTTGCACCGAGTAGCTACAGTATAGAGACTCCCTATGTGATGGGAAGTCCGGACGTGATTAGAGATTATCCGGATTGCAAGGACTTCTTTGTAAGTGCCTTCGGTTTTGTTCGAGCCCGGAACAGACTTGTATGGATTGTATGTTTGACGTTACAAATTGAGATATAAAGCAGATTTCTTTCAAATATATTTCTGTTGGTGGCGAAGAATTTATTCTTTTAGCTTAACACCCTTCTCTGAGACGTACGAGCTCAGAGGTTATGTAGTTGAAGGTTATCAACGATATATTCCCAATTTGGTAATGTGACATGCTGAGTGTTGCTGAAAATGATCATTGTGTTGATTATTTGTGATAGGATCGTTTATTTGATCATCTATCCTGGTGATCATTTCTATGATCATTTGTTGACCCAAAGCATGGCTTTTGTATAAAGTATGTTTTTGTGGACGTGACTTCGTCGAGCCTCACACCCCGTGAATGGTCAAAACAGGAAAGATGCGGCAAGGTTATGAGGGGTAGCGCCCTTTAGGATGTGTGCATTTCCTTCTGGAAAAGGGTGGTATCATGGTATGGAGCCCAGACACTTACTCATGTTGAAAACACTTTGTTATGATTGTGTGAATTGATTACGAGCGCTCGGTGAAAAGGTCCCAAAGGACCGGGGGATGGCATATTCGGTCAGTTGTTACTCAGTTAGGGGTAACCCGGCCTTGTGTTGGTAGAGATCCGGTTTGGTTCTCGGGGATGTCCATCCAGAGGCATTCTGATGTGGCAATGGGAAGTTCCTTGGCCTGATCATTCGTTGGAAATCCAAAGAAACAATACGTGACTTGTACGGTATTAGTTGTAGAACCTATCATTCACTTATGGTGGCGCCCCACTGTTTGGATGGTAGCTATAGTAGGCATACGATAATGGTCGTATGTTGGCAAAGATTTATATTCTACTTTCGAAATGAATTTTTCTCTACACTATGCACTAGTAATAATATCAAATGTTCTTTTAATGCGTATCAAGCATCTTTGACTATCATAAGGAGAAATCTCCTCCGATTCTGCGTTTGCATTGTGTGTGTGTGCGGGAGGCCTTATGGTAGTCTCATTTTTAAAAGCATTGCGAATTAAATTTAAAAATATTCCTCTATTTTGTTTTCAAAGATAAATAAACTGTTTTGAGTTCCCACACCAGTCACATGACTGACTTGGAGTTTATTGTTTTCCTTCCTAAACTCTGGGTGCCCACCAATTTCCACACGGGCAGTCGAGAGTTAAGGTTTATCAGGATATTCTAGAGTTGCTGGAGGCAAGCTGGATGGCATGGCGTATTACTAGTTATATAGTATTTCTTTTCCGCTGTTTGATGCTGTTGTTGTTGTAGCACTCTGATGTAATGATGATATGATGTGACGTAATGTAATAACTGATATAGTTCTTTGTTTAAAAATTATTCATTTATTATTATATGTTGTTCCGCTGCGAATTTTGAGATTCTGATGCTGTTCTGTTGTTTTCTGTTCCGTTCTATTTTCTGCTTTCTATTCTCTATATTTTCTACTATCTTCTTCTCTTTCTTCTTCTTTTCTTTTTCTTAAACCCATAACTATTCGGTTTTTCGGCAATGAAAAATCGTTATCGTTGCATTTGGTATCAGAGCATATGGTTAAGCGACAACCATGGTTCTGTTGGGTATTACTCATTAGAGATAGAGTCAGTAGTACTCTAGAATGAGTTGAGTGTAATAATAGCTATGAGAGCGTATTTGTTAGTGAATATATAAAATTGTTTTATATTGTGATGATTGGTTTATTGAGTGGCATATGAACTTCGTCAGCGTGGTCCGCAAGACTATGCTGAAGGGGTTTCTAAACACTTGAATAGAACAATTCGACACCATATTGTTTTGAAATTGGGTAAATGAAATAATTTTACCTTGAGTATATTTTATATATAAAGTAATAATTTTTCAAAATTATTAAAGTGAATATAAGTTGATTGTTTAGTTGTTTGAATAATCGAAATAAAAGAATAATTGTGTAAGCAAAATGAATTATAAGAATTGAATTATAATTAAAGTGATTTACAATTGAGAAATAAACTTATATATATAAGAAGTGAAACTATATGAATATATTTATGAATATGAGTAAATAAAAATGAATTTAAAGTTAAATGGAATATAACTTAGAAGATGTTGAATGTAGTTGATATGGGTATCAAAGTAAATTAATAAAGTTAAGTAATGGATATGAACTTAAGTTATGTAAATGGAATTCAACTTTTGAATAGAATTGAATTAATGGATTAAATATTAATCAAATGAATGTAAATTAAGTTGATATGGAATAATTGAATGAATATAAGCAAAGGAATTTGGTTGTAATTGATATACATTGGTTGATATATGATTGTTAGTTGATTGTATATAATTCATTAATATTAATGAAATTGAAAGCTAAAGTAATTGGAATTCAATTGGTAGTTAAGTGAATCTTGAATAAAAATGAATTTGAATTGGAAGTGAACCAACTTGAATATGAATTAGTGAATATAAACTAATTGAAAATGAATGTTAGCAAAAGCATCCACTATTAATGAATCAAATGTGATTTGATATTGAAAACCATTTCATTGTATATAAATGAGAATATGAATGAATATTTATTGGTTATGAATAGTTGGTTGATGGTTGAATATATTGCTTTTATTGCATTTGCTATGTTGACATATATAGTTATTATGTTGCTATATGATGTATATTGATACTATTGTCTATATACATGATTCTCATGTTGTTCGTTGAGTGTTTAGTAGGTGCGGATCGCGTTTGCTTCGCATTTGGAGCTCGCTTTCGCGCTATATTAGCCGTCTATGCTTGCTAATAAAATAATAAGGTACATATCTCGGATTACATACCGTACTTTTACAAATTTTTCCCTTCGGGATGCCTCATTACTTGATGAGATGTATATTTGTGATATATATACTGTCATTTTTTTTCCGGATCGAGCCGCGCAAAGGAGACTATAGCGAATTTTTCCGAAAATTTAAGGCGTTAGAAAAAAATTGGGAAAATTTTGAAAACCTTAACTTTGATTTGGAATTGAAAGTTAAACAATAGTAGTTGTTTTTGAATGGATAACTAAGTATGATTTGAAAACTTAGTAAAGTATTGTAAGAAGTTTAACTATGAATTTTGGGAAAATTAATGGATTCTATAACTTTTCTTACTTAATAATTTCTAGGACGAAATTCTTTTAAGGGGGGAAGATTGTAACGACCCAGAATTTTTGATAATTAAAATTTGAATATTTAATTTATTTTTAATATTAATAAGTGAATATATAAGGCAAATAAATTTTATTTTGAATTTTTGGATTTAATTGAATAATTAAATCGATAATTTAGTATGTGAAATTATAGAAATAATTGAAAATTGAGTTAAATATGATTGAAAATGATTTGTAAAATTTTATTTTATCATGTTGGAGTTAGAACGATATTTTAGAACTTTTAAAATCGAATTTGAAGTTTATTTGTGAAAATTGAATATTTTAATATTTAAATCGACTAGTGAAAATAGTCAATTTTTGAACAGTCTCAGAATTGAACGAGACCAGTTCCATTGGATCCGTAATAGTTAGTTATTACCGGATTTCAAATTTCGTGTCAATCGAAGCTATCGTTTGAGCGTGGCAGCTCGAAACGCATCGAATTATTTTTAATTTTAATTTGGCGAGTTAAAATAGCCATTTTTCAAAAAGTCTCGGATTTCAACGAAACCAGTTTCATCGGATCCGTAATGTGATATTATTGTTTGGTTTCAAATTTCGTGTCAATTGGATTTACCGTTTGTCCGGTACAAATTAAAACGCCTAGAAAATCGTTTAAATCGGTTTAATTTAAATCGAACGTTTATTGCCATAACTCGCACAGATGTTCGAATTAGCTTCCGAAACCTATTCCATTGTGTCCGGAACGCGGGGTAAACCCTAGAAACGCTGGTTACGGCGCATAAATCGGAGTTCGGAATTTCCGGATGAATAGTGTTCGTTTTTTTCTCTATAAATAGCCACCATCACAAACAAATAAAAAAAAATTATAACCAACCCTAATCCAAACGTGTAGCCGCCACCCTAGCATTCAACGGCCGAAAACTTCATGCTTTCTTCCTCGATTATCTCTCGATCCATTCACTTTCAAGCTTCGTGTTCAACTACAATATTGGAGAGCACATCGAGTACTTTAAATCCAACGGTGGATTTGCATTGCAGTGGTTTCGATTCTCTGTAATTTGGCGGTGAAGCCCGATCGTTCACGTACGTTTTTCATCGTGGAGAAGCAGCCGAGCTTCAGGCAGTTAGGGGCGGTGGTGGTGCTAGGCTGGGCGCACGCGTAGGTGGTCTTCGATCAGCTTGAAATTGTCTAGAGGGCGATCGGCTATTAGGGTTTCAAGTGGCGGCCGTGGGTTTCTTTCCGTTCGAACAAGCCTGTGCGTGCGTACGAAGGAGAAGGGGGGCGGGGGTTGCGTCCTACGGTTCTGATGCAAGGGGTTTGAGATGAAGGGCCCTGATGCATTCTAGGTTATAAAAGAAAATAAATTGTTGTAATTTTAATTATAAAATTCGAGTAAACTTCATAAATGCATATCTTTTTCATACGAGGTCGAAAACGCGCGAAACCAGTTGCGTTGGAATCGTATGGACGAGCACTACGCGATGGAGTTGGATTGGAGTCGTTTGGAGTTAGTGAGAATTTTGGGTAAAATTAAACGTCCGTTTAATTTTATTCGAAATAAATCGCTAAAACGAAATAAAATCAAGATGAGAACTTCTCACTCAATCGAATCAGTTTCGATTTTATTTTAAATAGTTAGATTTAAAATATTTGAATGCATGTTTGAATGATGATTGTTATCTATTGATTGTTAAAATAGACATTATGCGTCGTTAGTAAGCGGATGTTATTTATTAAAAACATATACCGCGAATATTTCATAAATAGTGAAATTGGTATTATATATAATAGCAATATATATATATATATTGGCATATGTATATATTGGAGTTATTGATTTCCCGCATTTTTTTGTTTAGCGGATGAGACCCTATTGCGCCGTCTATTAAGCGGATAATATTTAATAAAAACATATACCGCGATAATTTCGTACTGGAGCGAAATTGATATTGTGCTAATGTTTTTGGATGTAGGAAAACAGGTTGGAGGGATCCAACTGGATTCCTCAACAGTTTTTATTTGATTTCAGATATTTTGGTATTTGATGGATTATCATATCGATATATGATATCGTTGTTGTCGTGATTGGCTATTTGGTATGTAGCATCATTGGACCAAATTTTGGAATTTTAAAATGATTTTAAAGTGATTTTTGAAAGTATACGTGTATAAAATATTTTGGAATTGATCCATTTTAAATAAATAAACGTATAATTTTTAATGTTATAAAAATTATGATTTTTGAGAAATATAGTTAAAGGTTGATTTTTGAAAATATGGGTTAATAACTTTATAAAAAGAGTTTAATCGAGATATTTTGAATTATTATAAAAAGTTGAAAATATAGGGTTTATAAAATTTAATTATTTTATGAATAAAAATGGTGAAATTATAAAGGAATTTAAAGACGATTTAAAAGAATAATATAAATTGAATTATATTAAGAGATTTATAAATGGATATTTATAAATTGAAATATTGACATTATAAAACGAGATTTTATAAGTGTTAGAATGAATTGTGAATGAATCTCATAACTGAATGGAATTTATAGAATTATAAACGTAGAAGTTATAAATGAAATTTTAAAAGCAGTAGGTTTATAAAATTTATAAAATCATTAAAAGAATGGTTTTGAAATAAATCAATGAATCTTATAAGTTATAAGATTTATAATTTGGAAAGTCTTAAAAAGAACGATTTTGTAAAATAATCGTTTTATAAGTATTTAACTTATAATATGAACTTTTAGTTTATAATTGAGTTATAAACTAGAATAGATTAATAAAGGAATTTATAAAAGGAAGTTCTTATAAAACAAATAGAAATAGAATTTATAAACGTTGTTTTATAAATTCACAAACGACTTACTTCGATAAGTAAATTGTTATAATTTATTTATGGAGTTATATTCACGTTTAGACAGTGAATAATCCTTTAAAATAAAATGAATAGAAAGGATGAAATTTGTTAATGTAGTATATTCACGTTTTTGAATAGTGAATAATATGTTAAAGAAATTGTTTGAATGTGATGTTTTAAATAGGATTAAAACGATCTAACGATGTTTTAAAATGTGTTGAGATTCGAAACCATAGATTTCAACATTCATTGTTGAAATAGACGTTTTCGAGAAATAGAAGGAAATGGTGGACTATAACACTGTTGTTATAGTAAATGATTTCCGAAAGGAAATGTTTTGTATAGTATTGGGATTTATATATCTATTTTAATTTCGAATCCCTATACTAGTGATTTTGGGTTGTCGTAACGATGTTTTACGCAACATTCGTTTTGGCCCAAATAAATATGTTTAAGAAAATGATTTCCTTAAAGAATGAAATATATACTTAATCTCGATTTAAGTATATTGAATATTTTCTAAGTGTTGAAAATGAATAAAATTTGTGAATTACTTATGAATAAGTAAGTATGGAAATGTTTTCCGATATAAAGTGAATATTTGAGAATTTATCTTTTTGGAGATAAATTGAAATGAATAATTGAAATCGAATATTCATAGATAATTTTGGAATATTAATTCATTATGGAATTTATAAATGAAAAGAAGAATTTGTTTAAAAATAAATATTGATTTATTTTTGAAGTATTGAAAATAATATATCTTGTAAAGATATTTTGGAAAATAAATAATTTGGAAAATTATTTGGAGTCTGGTGATGTTGTGCATATCCATTGATAGTTCAAAAATCGAGTATCAATGTTTCCCTTTGAATGGGTATTTGATGTGATTTGTTTGAATTTGAATGCCACACTTATTTTTGAATAAGCGCTCACTATTCGGGTTAACCGGGAAAGGACCATGGGGTCGTATAACCTATTCCGAATATGTGATACGTCGTTGTGAATTGCATTTGAAGATCGGTGTTGAAGACCGGATCTTTTTGGAAGCGAAAGGACAACTCGTCGATTGGCTTTGAAACGAGTAGCTACGGTATAGAGACTCCCTATGTGATGGGAAGTCCGGACGTGATTAGAGATTATCCGGATTGCAAGGACTTCTTTGTAAGTGCCTTCGGTTTTGTTCGAGCGCGGAACAGACTTGTATGGATTGTATGTCTGACGTTACAAATTGAGATATAAAGCAGATTTCTTTCAAATATATTTCTGTTGGTGGCGAAGAATTTATTCTTTTAGCTTAACACCCTTCTCTGAGACGTACGAGCTCAGAGGTTATGTAGTTGAAGGTTATCAACGATATATTCCCAATTTGGTAATGTGACATGCTGAGTGTTGCTGAAAATGATCATTGTGTTGATTATTTGTGATAGGATCGTTTATTTGATCATCTATCCTGGTGATCATTTCTATGATCATTTGTTGACCCAAAGCATGGCTTTTGTATAAAGTATGTTTTTGTGGACGTGACTTCGTCGAGCCTCACACCCCGTGAATGGTCAAAACAGGAAAGATGCGGCAAGGTTATGAGGGGTAGCGCCCTTTAGGATGTGTGCATTTCCTTCTGGAAAAGGGTGGTATCATGGTATGGAGCCCAGACACTTACTCATGTTGAAAACACTTTGTTATGATTGTGTGAATTGATTACGAGCGCTCGGTGAAAAGGTCCCAAAGGACCGGGGGATGGCATATTCGGTCAGTTGTTACTCAGTTAGGGGTAACCCGGCCTTGTGTTGGTAGAGATCCGGTTTGGTTCTCGGGGATGTCCATCCAGAGGCATTCTCATGTTGCAATGGGAAGTTCCTTGGCCTGATCATTCGTTGGAAATCCAAAGAAACAATACGTGACTTGTATGGTATTAGTTATAGAACCTATCATTCACTTATGGTGGCGCCCCACTGTTTGGATGGTAGCTATAGTAGGCATACGATAATGGTCGTATGTTGGCTAAGATTTATATTCTACTTTCGAAATGAATTTTTCTCTACACTATGCACTAGTAATAATATCAAATGTTCTTTTAATGCGTATCAAGCATCTTTGACTATCATAAGGAGAAATCTCCTCCGATTCTGCGTTTGCATTGTGTGTGTGTGCGGGAGGCCTTATGGTAGTCTCATTTTTAAAAGCATTGCGAATTGAATTTAAAAATATTCCTCTATTTTGTTTTCAAAGATAAATAAACTGTTTTGAGTTCCCACACCAGTCACATGACTGACTTGGAGTTTATTGTTTTCCTTCCTAAACTCTGGGTGCCCACCAATTTCCACACGGGCAGTCGAGAGTTAAGGTTTATCAGGATATTCTGGAGTTGCTGGAGGCAAGCTGGATGGCATGGCGTATTACTAGTTATATAGTATTTCTTTTCCGCTGTTTGATGTTGTTGTTGTTGTAGCACTCTGATGTAATGATGATATGATGTGATGTAATGTAATAACTGATATAGTTCTTTGTTTAAAAATTATTCATTTATTATTATATGTTGTTCCGCTGCGAATTTTGAGATTCTGATGTTGTTCTGTTGTTTTTCTATTCCGTTCTATTTTCTGTTTTCTATTCTCTATATTTTCTACTATCTTCTTCTCTTTCTTCTTCTTTTCTTTTTCTTAAACCCATAACTATTCGGTTTTTTGGCAACGAAAAATCGTTATCGTTACAAACATCACGAATGCAATGTTGCAATTTTTATGATCAAATTCCGACGTTTGTTCATACTTTATTTTTTAGCATTAATAATTATTTATTAATTCCTTTTAATTAATTATGTTTTATTTTATGGGGTGTTACATTTTTTAATTCAATTTCATTATTTATAATTTGATTTAAAACCATAAGGGGTGAATTACAACATCTTAGCAATATACACATAAATATGAAGAATCAAACTCATTGAAACTCTCGGATGAAAAAGAACTCAACATCATTTCCATTGTCCTACGCTTAACACCTAAAAACCCCACAAATACAAAAATATTCCTTTATTAAAGTACTCATCTCCTAATATTTTCATGGCATAGATCATCAAAATCCATTACAAAACAAGAGAGATACACCATTTTGATGTTTAATGGAGAAGAATGAAAATGGTGAACGAGATTTTATCATTATTCTTTGTTGTGCAGGTCTAGTGCGCCTTGAATATTATGAATCCATTAATAAAGGGAAATGTTATGAATCTCAAATTTTGGTGGAGAAGAGTGAAGATAAAGAAGAAATAAAATGGTTAAAAAATGAGTTTTTTATTACGAATTTTCTTAGGATTTGATGAGATTAGTAGTAAGGTGTTTGGGCTCAAGTATGATTAATGAATAGGGTACACATTGCTATTTATCGGTCAGATATGTTTAGCTTAAATTCTCAAAATTAATGTTTTACGAAAATTCCACTGGGTTTGACTTCTTCTAATTTTTGGCTCGTTAAACCAAATTCAGTGGGGTATCTAAGTTTTTTTGACTATAAATGACATCCTGGATGAAATGTAATAGGTCTTGAGGTCTAATTCTAAATCCTATAAAAATTTACTATTTTTCTGTTTATTCAAAATTACAATTTTCCATTTTAATTTCATAAAATTATAGGATATTATAGAAAATTACCATTAAGATGTAATCAGGGAGGATTTCAGGATTAGACAAAAGGAACAGATCTGATGACTAGGGTTTAGATAGGCTTATATTTATTATGAGTATTAGATTTTTTGGTTGAAAGCAAAATATATTATACATTGACATTCGTTCCTCAAATATTCTGAGTGTTGTGTAGTTTTCAAAATTTCTAAAAGACAACTCCGCTTGAAATTTTCTTTTATCTCCTATATAAATTTGACGGCCATTGTGATGACCCGGAATTTCTAACAACTTAAATTGAAATTTGTTAATTGATTTTAAATATTTAAAATTTAATTTTAAATTGAATTCAAGATACCAATATTTACTTGACTATTAAATCATTGAATTATATAGTTTAAATATTGAATTTAATAATTGAAATTAGGTAAATTGTTGAATCTGAAATCTCTAAGCCTGTTTAAAATAATTTGAAGGCTTATAAAATTTATAATGATGATATTGAAGATAATATGATGGTTGAAATTTTATTTAAGGGTGGTTTGTTCAATTTTGATAATATATCGTTTAAATCGATATTTAAAAATAGCCTTCCGAGGCACAGTCTCGGAATTCGACGAAACCAGTTCAATTGGATCCGTAATGGTTAGTTATTATCGGATTTCAATTTTCGTAGCATTTGGATTTGCCGTTTGCTCGTACGGGTGAGAAACGCATTGAAATTAAAACTGATAATACAATAAAATTAAAATAAACAATCATACTCAAGAAGCCATTCTGAATTCTTAATACGTTTCCTTAGCTTCCCTCAGACACTTCTTCATTGATAAAATAAATAAACAAAAGTAGATATTTATTTCTCTTCTTGGTCCAAATCTATAAAGAACCGTGCCTTTCCTTTATGATCGAAATAAATCATTCATAGTTTAAGAAAAATAAAATAACCGAAACCCTTTTCCTCTCTCTCGAATCAAATTAAGCATGGCGATGCATTGATTTCTAGAGCAAGGATTGGCCGCGTGTGTAGATTAAGGGGAGGGGGGAGGAAAGATGCTGCAACTCGTCGCGGTCAAATTGGGGTTGCGTTCTGTTTCTCTGGTTGGAATCGCGATGAAAAGGGGGTAACGGTGGTCGTTCTTGTGGGTTCGACGAGGTCGTGAGGCGATTCTGGACTTCGATTTGGGTATTTTCTCGTGCATGCAGCCATGAGCGAAGCAGATTCGCCTGTATGATGGAGGCGCATTGGGGGTTTTTTGGTGTTGCGCGTGTGTGAGGGTGTGAGCTTTGGCAAAGGGGAGCTCTTCAAAGTTCGAGCAGATAAGGTGGCTTCTACGGCGATTTCGGTGAGTAATTTATTTGCAGCTCTGTTTGTTTTAAACTTAAACTTACAAAAGGAAAAAAAATGATGAAACGAATTGTTGTAATCATTTAATAATTCTTTGAATTAAATGTTTTTCAAACTATAATTAAGAATAGATTGATTGACTGTTAAATAAGTATGTTAAATACTTTAAAGGACATTTAAAACTTAATTGTTTTACAAATAACGTTAAATGTTATTTAATGGTAAATGTTCTAGTAACGTGTTTTAGTATTTAACCAAGAGAATCTTTACCTTAAGTATAATTAAGATTAAGATTTGATAATTTATAAAATAAGTTTAAGAATAATTAAGTAATTGGGATTGTAATTAGTGATAGAGTAATTTGTAATTAGTGATTTACAAATGGGTAATTAGGTTTTATAAATTAACAATGAAGGTTAATAATTAATGGTTGGGGAGTAATGAATTAATAAATTACTTAGGAAAGTAATAAATTAATAATCACTGGATATAATTAATTGGATGAAGTGGATTACAAATTTTAGGGGGCTAAGGTGAGTAAATCTCACTTTGTTGGATTTTTATTTATTTAGATTTAAATGGTTAAATTTAAATAATTGGTTGATTGATTGAGTTGATTGAATGTGTGCTGATGATCTGGTGATTTTAGTTTCGATTGGTTCTCGAGTTAATCGTTGTTTGACTCGAATCATATGGGTTTTAAATGGTTTTAAACTTAAATCATAAATAAGAGAATGGTTTATTTTAAAGTTAATAAGGGTTTAATGATTGGTGATTTATTAAATAGGTAGGATAATTTAAATGGATAATTAACTAATTAAATTAATTAATGATTTGGATAAATTAATTAAGTTTAAATTTATTTAGAATGATCATTGGGTGGTTTAATAAATAATTACTTAATGAAATAAACAAAATAAAATTACTTTGTGAAATTAATCAAGAGAATAATTAAGATAGTTAATTAAGGAATAATTAATCTATTTATTGAGCAAATAAAAAGGGTAGTTAATTATAGGTTGAGATAAATCAAGAGTGATAAGATTTGTGATTTAATTACTGATAAATTATTTAATGTAATTAAATTAGATTAGGATAAATTGAAATTGTAAATGAGAAATCATTAAATTGTAAATCAATGATGTAATGGAAGATTGATAAATTAAAAAATTTGATTAATCCATAAATAGCGACTTACGAGAAATTAATTAATATAAATAATTAAGGATTAATGTAATTTATATAGTTAATTTATTTATGAAGCAATTAAGATTACTTATTGATTTGGTTAAGAATAATTAACATGGTGAAGTTAATTAAAGATAGTTACTTGAATGTAGTTGAAAGATAATTAATCCAGGGTGATTAATTAAGATGAATAAGGAAGGGTTGATTAATTAATTTATTTGGAATTAATTAATGAAGAAATCTAAGTGATTGAGGTTCGAAATTCAATTAAAATCAATTGAGTTGATTTGTATGTGGTTAAGCTTTGCTTATGGATGATTGAATGGTATTTGATGCTTTGAATGAGTTGATATTCCTGATATGAAATGTTGTGTATTTCATTTGGATAACTTGGGTTAGGATGACATGAGACTCGAAGAGGCCGGGATCGGGTATTGGAAAATACCCAAAACCACTTCAAATTCTTATAAATTGATATGTGAGATTTATAGGTTGGAATGAAACGATTTAAGTGAATTGAACTATTTGATCTAAATTTTGGTCCTTCGAAACTTATGTGTGAAATAAGTTATGTCTATAACATATTGAAAACTTGTAAATTGGGTTGAGTTACCCTGGGTTTTATTCAAGTTGTTTGCTGTGGTATTCCATGTTAGTTGGGTTTACTCACGCTGGTTTCCAGCCTGACCCGGGTGTTACTTTGGTGTAATGCTCGGGTCAGACCGAGATTACAGATTTTCAGGTAAGGACGTTCTGGAGCTCAGGAGGCGAGCTGGATGATAGGAACGTGTAGAGTATTTCTGCTGTATTATAATATTGTAAATCTGAGACATGCTGATTTGTATATGTCCAGTGTTGAATATTTGTATAACTCTAATGTATTTAAATGTAATCGACAAATATAGTATTCTTCTGTAAACTGATATTATTTATTACTATATATTATCCGCTGCGAATATGAGATGTCGGTGATTCTGTTCTTCTTCTTCTTCTTCTATCTCGTTTTCTTTTTCATAACTATCTGGAATTTTCGGGTTTCGAAAATTTCGGGTCGTTACAGTTGGTATCAGAGCTGAAAGGTTAAGCAAGAACCTTGGCTCTGGTGGGAATTACTCATTAAATAGAGTCCGTAGTACTCTAGAATGAGATGAGTATATATATGAGAGCGTACTTGTTATTTTCTTATATAAAGATTTTAAATGATTTTATGTAAAATATATTTTGATATATATAAAGCAATATTTCCTTCTAATAAATATTAAGGTGATTGGTTGTTAAATTATTGAAATTTAATTAAGAAGTAATATAATACAACCAAATTGAAATCTTGAATCGGAATTAAATTAAGTAAAAACGAAAATACAACCAAATTAAAATTTAATTAATTGAAAATGAAATTCTAAAATTAGAATTCAGAAATTAAATTGTTTAAAAAGCTTTAAATAAAGGTAAGTTTGAAATGGATTCAAACTGAAATTTAATCTTGAATTTATAGAAGTAAGAACTTTATAAAAAGGAATTGGTATCTAGATATGATTACCTTGGGTATTATTATGAATAGTTAGTGAGTTTAATAATGTTATATTTGTTATTAGGTAAGCCTAATGAAGTAAATTTATAAGATGAGTATAACTACTAAATTAAAAATTGTGAAGTTTTAAAACCTAAGTTTAGAAACAATCAATTGTTTCAAAGAGTTAAAGAAAATAACAAATAATATAATTCAGACTATTTTGAATATAGTCGTATTTTAAAACAAGAAATGTTTGGAAGATTTTTAAGGGATTTGTTTTGAAATTAAAACCAAGGGCGGTTTAAAAATTTAAAAGTAGCTTGGTGTGTAAAGGAAATAAATATGAAATTAACACTAAGATTGAGTTTTGAATTTTCTTTGGAATGTGGTATGATGTGAAACCCAAAGTAAAGCAAATTTTAAACTTAGGTGGAAAGGTTATTAATCTGAAGGTTTAAAATTTGACTGGGAATTGGGATTTAATTCAAGCAAGAATTGAAATGATTTGAAATTGAAGCGGATTCAATTTGAAATTAGTCTAAATTTATTTGAATAATTTGGAACTGTAAATAAAGTTGAATAGGTAAGAATCAAATGGAATTCGATTTGAAGTTGGAAAGAAATTGAGAATTAATTCAACTTGAAGTGGGAATAAATCAAGTCCAATGGAAATTGAAGTTTTTTTCAAATTGGAATTGGGTAAATTTAAATTGAATTGTTGGGGATGTGAACAGTTTGACTCTGGACTATTTTCAATATAAATTATTTTAATATAAATTTATTTTTCCAAGCTATTTGATATATACAAACTTTCTTATTAGACCCAAAATTATTTTATACTTATTTTATAACTACTTTTGGAATTATTTAACTATTTTGTAACAGTTTTGTAAACTGATTACTGTTTTTCAACTGTTTTATAACTAATTGCTATTTTAAACTATTTTGTGATTGTCTAACTATTTTATAACTATTTAACTATTTTTCAACTATTTTATAATTAGTTAACCATTTTACAACTATTTTGCAAACTAATAATTATTTTTCAACTACGTATTTATTTTTAAATTTTTTCAAGCTGTTTTCTGAATATAAACTGGTCGGAGTTCAAACTGTTATTCATTAAATTCCCAATTGAGGTAAGAATTGAAGTGATAATTCAATGGAATTGAAGCAATTGTAAATAAGTGAATGGGAATTAATAGGAAATGTGAATAGAAAGGAAATTGATTTAGTCAATGATCAATGAAAACAAATATGTAGAATGTACGTATATGTTTCTATTTGCATAGAGATTTGATCCAGATTCGAGCACAGAATTTCGAGATAGTTTATCGATCCGAGTTGGGATTTTTCACTTGATTTTCGACGGTGAACCTGGATATAGATTGTTGATTGGTTCTGGATATTCTCTATCATAGTTATGGCTATGCAAGGAGAATGACGGTTTCTAATCAGGAAACCAGATCTGTGTCCGCACTAGGAGGTTGGGTGGACGATACTAGTTTGGAAGTGAAATTGTGTGATCGAGTGAGTGATCAGATTGGTATAGCGTACAGATGATATATGTACATCCTACAGATTTGAATGAAATTGATATTGGAAGGAGTAATCAAATCTGAATGTTTGATTTTGAATAAACAAAGTTATATATCTTTGTTATATAAGATAAATCTTCCTTTGTTGTATCAATTGACGGAAGAAAAGGATTTTGAGAGTGTTTGAAGTATAAAAGGAGTTTTATACAAGATTGAAATGATCTAAAGTTTTAAAAATTATATATATCTATATATATATATATAAAGGATATTATGAGGATTTTGGAAAAGGTTTTGGGAACCTTTGGATTTTTCAAAGGCTTTTGATTTTTGGGTAAAATCAATATTGAATTTGGAAAGCCTAGTTTGAGAATTATCGATTTTGGGATAATCGATTTTGTGTAAAGGAACTTTGCATGAGATCATACTAGGTGTATGATTTGAAAGATACTATATGTGTATAGTATAAAGTGTTTTGATGATGGCTCTGGAGAAAAAGGCGCTCCCCTGAAATGAACTTCTCAGTAGTGCCACCGGGTGGTGCTGCCTTGAGCCCCAAGGGGGGTTCAAAAGTTGATCCTGTGAGGAGTCCGGACAAAACTAGTTCCTGGGGATTATGAGCAGTGTATACCATAGCGAAAGTCGTGTGTGCTGCTGAGAGCCAACAGTCTGCGTTTGATTTTATATTGGTAGACTGCGACCTATGTAGGAGTGGAGAAGTTTCATTTCGATAGAGAAAATCAGAGGCCGCAGAGAGCCTGCAGTTACATGGACTTTTGTTATGAAGGCAACGTAACCCTGCAATGTAACTGCGATCTGTCATGGATTCCATGGCGTAATCGAGAGGCCGCGGAGAGCCTGCAGTTACATGGACTTTTGCTGCGATGGCAACGTAACCCTGGAATGTAACTGCGACCATGGATGGGGGTGATGATTTCCAGAGCATTCTCACCAAAGATATTTCCTCTATTTTGAAATGCTTTCAATATTTTCAATAAGATTATTTTCAAAAGTATTTTCACTTGATGTTGAAAACGGGTCTGCCAAGCACTTGTAGATTTTCAGTCTTACGCCTGATCAACGTATGACCTAATTTCTATGAGAACAAGGATGGACTAGTTGAGACATCGAGTTATAAGAAGTATTTTTTTATAAAGAGCTATTTTATTAGTATGATGTGAATTTAAAAGCATTTCTAAATTTTTTAAATAAAGGTGTTGGAATTTTGGAGAAATAAAAGGAAATCCAAACTGGAATTTTAAAGAAGTGATTTTGTAATTAAAATCGAATATTGATTTAGAAATTGGATAAGCTAATTGGTTAAATAATTATTCGATAGAACATATTAATAAAGTTTAACTCGGATAAATAAAATGGATTGTAAGTTAATAATGGAATTTGGAAATGAATTCAAATTGTAATTAGAATTCGATTTGGATTTGATAATGAAATAAATTAGAAGAGATGTTGTAAAAATAAAAATAAAATAGAGTGGAATCGAAATAGTGATGGTTTGAATAACAAACAAATTTCAAGTGTGATATGAATAGAATTTATTGAAATTTGCAAGTAAATTAGATATAAGAGAAGTGTTGTCGAATGAAATGAAAGTGAATTATAATAGAAATGGTTTGAGTGCAAACAAAAGCCAGATGAGTAGAAATAAATTGAGAATGGCTTTGTGTAAATAAAATAAATTCTCAAATGAATTAAGTAAGCGAGTTAAAAATTTAAATATGGGATGGATAAATGGGTTAAGTGAATTAAATAATAAATGGATGAAGTCTGATGAATAATTTTTTTTAATTAGATTGGATTATCAGAATGGACTTAAGTTATGAGGCAAATTAATTTGAAGCAAAATTACTTAAATAAAAGCTTGGCTTCGAGTGAGAATAGTAGACCATTAAATAAGGATTTGGGTTAAATATATCTAGAAAATGGATATTAATATCAGAAATGAATATTGTCAAGCTCAATGGAGTAGTTTTAAAAATGAAAACGATGCGGAGATGAAATGGAATGCATATGTATGGTTAGTGAATAAATTTGAAGTGGAATTACATATAGAATGAGTTGAAATTAATTTAAAGTAGTTATAAACTAAAAATAAATACTCTGTTAAGCGAATATCGTCGAAATTGCATAAAAATAATTGTCGTTTGGAATAAAAAAAGTTATTAAAATTCTATGAGTTGATAGAGATTAAATAAAATTTATTTTGAATCATTTGAAGTGAATATGAGCTTGTTTGGATTAAAATCAATTGAATGTAAGAATTGAGTTGCAAGCCATTAAAATTGAAGGGAATGATATATAAATTGGTTGAAAGCAATTGAATTAGTTTTGAAGACATATAAATTGCTCGAGGAAGTTATTTTGATTGCATTTCTTTTAGAATTGAAGTGTTATAGTTGTTTAAATAAGAGAAATGTTATAAACTTCATATATATAGTGCTTATATGTGTAAACTGAGTAAGTACAGGTACCTGAAGGCCGTTTGGCTGGATTCAGATGCACTAATTGCTAAAATAAATAAGCCGCATGCTTAAAATGGTAAATAAGGTACGCCTACGCAATAAAAAATAGGATATATGAACCGTTTTTGCTTTTTCCCACCGTGTGGGTCGATGTATACATATTTATATCTCTTGTCAAATTGCAAAAGCTCCTCCGTAGAAAGGAGACTCTGCCAAAAAATTTCGAAAATTTTGAGAGTTAGAAAATTTTTGGGAAAATTTTTGTTAACGATAAAACGATTTAAAATTGGAAATTATAGTAAATTAGTAAATGAAAAGTAATATGAATCAGATATACTTGAAAGATAATATTCAACATTCAAAATTTAAAGTAAATTGAATTCGTATGAAAGTGGGGAAAACTTGTTTGAATAGAAATGGATATGAAAACTTCCGTAAGGAAAGGTATGAAAAGGTTTGAAAGGGCAATGATTGGATATTATTGCTAAGTAGGTTATGCAGGTATTATAAAGAGAAAAGAAGTTGGATTTGATATTAGAAGATAATTTGAATTGCCCGACAAAAATGTATGTATTTAAGTTTCTGTATGAAATTGGGTTGGGTTTTTGATCTAGCCACTTGGCTTTTGTTTCTTTTGGAATTTATGAGCCCGTATGGGCCTTTTGTATTGTACCGAGCTAGCCGCGTAAAGGAGATGTTGGCAAATTTTTTTGGGAAATTTAGAGAGTTAGAAAAGTTTTGAGAAAATTTTGATAATTCAAAATTTGGTTTTAAATTAAAATCTAAATGATTGATCAACTGGGTTTTGTTTGAAACTATAAAAGGTTTGGGAAGTTGGTTAAGGTGATAGTGGGACTTTAATAAAGGATAGTTGGTAGGAAGTTGAATTGTGAGTTTTGGGAAAAGTAAACGGGTATTGGTCCATTCTTCCTAACTAGTAATTTCAGGGACGAAATTCTTTAAGAGGGAAGGAGTGTGACAACCCGGAATTTCTAACAACTTAAATTGGAATTTGTAAATTGATTTTAAATATTTAAAAGTTAATTTTAACTTGAATTCAAAATATCAATATTTACTTGACAATTAAATTATTGAATTATATAGTTTAAATATTGAATTTAATAATTGAAATTGGGTAAATTGTTGAATCTGAAATCTCTAAGCCTATTTAAAATAATTTTAAGGCTTATAAAATTTATAATGATGATACTGAAGATAATAGGATGGTTGAAATTTTATTTAAGGGTGGTTTGTTCAATTTTGATAATATATCGTTTAAATCGATATTTAAAAATAGCCTTCCGAGGCACAGTCTCAGAATTCGACGAAACCAGTTCCATTGGATCCGTAATGGTTAGTTATTATCGGATTTCAATTTTCGTAGCGTTTGGATTTACCGTTTTCGTGCACGGGTGAGAAATGCATTGAAATTAAAACCGATAATACAATAAAATTAAAATAAACAATCATACTCAAGAAGCCATTCTGAATTTTTAATACGTTTCCTTAGCTTCCCTCATACACTTCTTCATTGATAAAATAAATAAACAAAAGTAGTTATTTGTTTCTCTTCTTGGTCCAAATCTATATAGAATCGTGCCTTTCCTTTATGGTCGAAATAAATCATTCATAGTTTTAAAAAAATAAAATAACTGAAACCCTTTTCCTCTCTCCCGAATCAAATTAAGCATGGCGACACATTGATTTCTTGAGCAAGGATTGGCCGCGCGCGTAGATTAAGGGGGAGGGGAAGATGCGGCAACTCGTCGCGGTCAAATTGGGATTCGCGTTCGATTTCTCTGGTTGGAATCGCGATGAAAAGGGGGTAACGGCGGTCGTTCTTGTGGGTTCGACGAGATCGTGAGGCGATTCTGGACTTTGATTTGGGTGTTTTCTCGTGCATGCAGCCACGAGGGAGCAGATTCGCCTGTATGATGGAGGCGCGTTGGTGTGTTTTTGGTGTTGCGCGTGTGTGAGGGTCTGAGCTGTGGCAAAGGGGAGCTCTTCAAAGTTCGAGCAGATAAGGTGGCTTCTACGGCGATTTCTGTGAGTAATTTATTTGCAGCTCTGTTTGTTTTAAACTTAAACTTATAAAAGGAAAAAAATGATGAAACGAATTGTTGTAATCATTTAATAATTCTTTAAATTAAATGTTTTTCAAACTTTAATTAAGAACAGATTGATTGACTGTTAAATAAGTATGTTAAATACTTTAAAGGATATTTAAAACTTAACTGTTTTACAAATAACGTTAAATGTTATTTAAAGGTAAATGTTCTAGTAATGTGTTATAATATTTAACCAAGAGAATGTTTACCTTAAGTATAATTAAGATTAAGATACGATAATTTATAAAAATGAGTTAAAGAATAATAAAGTAATTGGGATTGTAATTAGTGATTGAGTAATTTGTAATTAGTGATTTACAAATAGGTAATTAGGTTTTATAAATTAACAATGAAGGTTAATAATTAATGGTTAGGGAGTAATGAATTAATAAATTACTTAGGAAAGTAATAAATTAATAATCAATGGATATAATTAATTGGATGAAGTGGATTACAAATTTTAGGGGGCTAAGGTGAGTAAATTTCACTCTTTTGGATTTTTATTTATTTAGATTTAAATGGTTAAATTTAAATAATTGGTTGATTGTTTGAGTTGATTGAATGTGTGCTGATGATCTGGTGATTTTAGTTTTGATTGGTTCTCGAGTTAATCGTTGTTTGACTCGAATCATTTGGGTTTTAAGTGGTTTTAAACTTAAATCATAAATAAGAGAATGGTTTATTTTAAAGTTAATAAGGGTTTAATGATTGGTGATTTATTAAATAGGTAGGATAATTTAAATGGATAATTAACTAATTAAATTAATTAATGATTTGGATAAATTAATTAAGTTTAAATTTATTTAGAATGATCATTGGGTGGTTTAATAAATAATTACTTAATGAAATAAACAAAATAAAATTACTTTGTGAAATTAATCAAGAGAATAATTAAGATAGTTAATTAAGGAATAATTAATCTATTTATTGGGCAGATAAAAAGGGTAGTTAATTATAGTTTGAGATAAATCAAGAGTGATAAGATTTGTGATTTAATTACTGATAAATTATTTAATGTAATTAAATTAGATTAGGATAAATTGAAATTGTAAATGAGAAATCATTAAATTGTAAATCAATGATGTAATTGAAGATTGATAAATTAAATTTTTTTATTAATCCATAAATAGTGAGTTACGAGAAATTAATTGATATAAATAATTAAGGATTAATGTAATTTATATAGTTAATTAATTTATGAAGCGATTAAGATTACTTATTGATTTGGTTAAGAATAATTAACTTGGTGAAGTTAATTAAAGATAGTTACTTGAATGTAGTTGAAAGATAATTAATCCAGGGTGATTAATTAAGATGAATAAGGAAGGGTTGATTAATTAATTGATTTGGAATTAATTAATGAAGAAATCTAAGTGATTGAGGTTCGAAATTCAATTAAAATCAATTGAGTTAATTTGTGTGTGGTTAAGCTTTGCTTATGGATGATTAAATGGTATTTGATGCTTTGAATGAGTTGATATTCCTGATATGAAATGTTGCATATTTCATTTGGATAACTTGGGTTAGGATGACATGAGACTCGAAGAGGCCGGGATCGGGTATTAGGAAATACCCGAAACCACTTCGAATTCTTATAAATTGATATATGAGATTTATAGGTTGGAATGAAACGATTTAAGTGAATCAGACTATTTGATCTAAATTTTGGTCCTTAGAAACTTATGTGTGAAATAAGTTATGTCGATAACATATTGAAAACTTGTAAATTGGGTTGAGTTACCCCGGGTTTTATTCAAGTTGTTTGCTGTGGTATTCCATGTTAGTTGAGTTTACTCACGCTGGTTTCCAGCCTGACCCGGGTGTTACTTTGGTGTAATGCTCGGGTCAGATCGAGTATTACAGATTTTCAGGTAAGGACTTTCTGGAGCTCAGGAGGCGAGCTGGATGACAGGAACGTGTCGAGTATTTCCGCTGTATTATAATATTGTAAATCTGAGACATGCTAATTTGTATATGTCCAGTGTTGAATATTTGTGTAACTCTGATGTATTTAAATGTAATCGACAGGTATAATATTCTTCTGTAAACTGATATTATTTATTATTATATATTATCCGCTGCGAGTGTGGGACGTTGATGATTCTGTTCTTCTTCTTCTTCTATCTCTTTTTCTTTTTCATAACTATCTGGAATTTTCGGGTTTCAGAAATTTTGGGTCGTTACAGTCATTAATAATTAACCATCAAATTTGTAGGTCATTACATTTCCTCCACCCCCTTTAAAGAAATTTCACCTCTACAATTCACCATAGGATAACCCTTAACCTAAATGATAATATGCCTTTCCATATCATGTTTTAACAATATTAAAATTTATAAAATATGTGTAAGTATACCATTCATAATAAACAACCGTTAAGGTAGTATACGACCATCGCATACACAACAAATTATAACACCATCAAACACATATTCGCAACAGGTAATATAACTTCCCATACACCTACACTAGAGTAAGACTCACAATTTGTAAATATGCAATCCATATTATAGCATTAGAAGTAACATTTTACCAATAAAGACTGAAAAAATCATGCATTGAAGTTCATAATTTTTTTATATTTGCTTAAATGTACATATACACACAGATATATAAAATAAAAGTATGTATAGCTGCTCAATGCAACCCACAGAACTCAAAGGAAAAAAGTGTATTATCACCATTCACTAATATACCAACAAAGAATGTATGTGTACTAATCACAGTGTCTCATACACATCGACAAATAATATGTGTATAACTCAGGTCTACATGTACCTAATCATAGTTTTATCCATGAAGTTTGAGTGATTCAGTGATTTTCCACCGGATCAATAATCTCCACCATACTTCTTTTTGAAAGCTCATTGTCATTGTAACTTGTTTGCCAAAGTAGACCATATCTTGATAACATCATAAAGGCATGCTAGACAACTATCATGCACTATTTCCATATCCCAACTACACCAAACAATAACATATTCGTACATGATTTTGGAGATGAGTTTTAATTTTTCATAATTTTTCTAAGCTATGGAAAATTTATTGTGAATTTCTGAAGAAAAAATGATATTATTGGGTTTAAAATTTATTTTGAGAATTTCAGGAAGAAATCAGGTTTGAAATTTCAATATATTTGATTATATGATGAAAAAGATTTTCTGTGATTTTAGGGTTTTTTATTAATTGATTTATTGTGGAAAATAAATTATTTTACAAGAGGGACTTTTCTGCAATTGTTAGTTTAATGGAAGGGATCAAACATTATAATTCCTTTAATTCAGATCGGGTTAAATGCGGTAGTTTTAATTGTAAAGTATTTGAAAAGTTATACAATAACCAATCAAAGGTTTACAAATAGGCAAGCAGTTATAAAGTAATTACTAAAAGTTTCCACATTTAAGCCTTTAATTCAGAAAAATAGGTTTCGCCTCATATAGTAGTGCCCTTCGTCTCCAGTGACTGCGCACTATCCCAATCAAAACCCACATAGTCGAAACGAATACACAAGGTATCACTAGATGGTACAAGGTGGATTGGAAGGAAGGCGGAAGCCATGGTGTCGAATGGATTTCTTCCGATGGGGTTGAAACCATGTTTTCTTTTCAACAGTTAAGTTTTACCTTGCTTTACTTAAAGCATTCGAAATAGTCGAAATATATGCTTTTGAAAGGGTTTATATAAATAGCTTTCGTGGAAGGTTGCTTTATTATGTTAAAGTACTAGCTTTCGAAGGGGTACCTTTTTCTTTAAATAAAAGCGTTTGAAAGGATTGGTTCCATCCTAGTTGAAACCCAATCGCTATTTTCCTTCTGAGTGTATTGAAGCCATCAATTCCTTTGAAAGGTTATCTTTGTTTTAACCTAATCTAAGCCACTTACTAAATGCTTTCGAAAGAAGTAAAGGATTTCGAAGGCAATGGAGTCGAAAGGGGTTTCGACTCTATCCTTCAAAGGTTTAATTTATAGGTTTATGCTTTTGAATAGATGGTTCCGACACCCTCAACTTTTTACTAAAACAACTTTATAAGGGTTTCGAAAGAGATACTTTTGTGTGTAAGTATTTTGACTCAAATGATATTTTTAAAAAGAATAAACCCAATGCTTTCGAAAGGGATACTTTCATTCTTTTCGAAGCAATGTTTTAAAGGAAGTCATAGAAAGGTATGTTTATTATGTTTTGAAAAGAGGTTTCTGCTTTCAAAGGAAGTCATCCAGAGATTTTAAAAGAGATGTTTTGAGACTTCAAAACATAAACCCAATCTCAATTTAAAGGAATAACCATGGCATAAAAAATAAAGAGTTTCAAAATGAAGAGGTTTTCATTGGTTAAAGGTTAAAGGGTTTAACAAGGATATATATATAGAAGATAATAAACCACAGGTGTTGGTATTATATGTTGTATAATTCTTCATGTACTTATTCACATTGTTATTAACCCATAACAGTATTTTGAGGAATGGCAGAATAACCAGTTAGGTTGACCCAGTAGTGAATATAAGTTAAGAAATGTTAAAATCTAAATTAAAGATATCGGCAAGAGCCAATAGGTTCACAGCAAGCCCATGAAAACTATGTTTAACTAAAGATATTTGCAGGGGCCAATAGGTTCATAGTCAGCCTATGAAAACTATGATTTGATATTGGCAGGGGCCAATAGGTTTGTAGTTAGTCCATGAAAACTATATCCGGATTAAGATATTGATAGATAGTCAATAGGTTCCTAGTCAGCCCATGAAAACTAGGATTAGAGAAAAGATATTGTAGTTACCAATAGGTTTTTGATAATCCAATGAATACTATGAAATCGGACAGATAGTCCATAAACATTTAATAGGTTAATAGTGATCCTAGAGGAGATAGATAGTCAGAATGAATGGGAATGGGTAATCCAGATTTAATTTACTTGTTCTGCATATCATCATAATGTTTTTGAAATACTATGTTTTAACCATTGTGGATTCAGGAGCATATTATATGGTTTTATAAATGTTTTAGGTTACTAGTGAGGGGAAAACCCATTCCACTAAGCGACGTGGTCTCCCTAGATATCTAAAAGGTTTGAGATGGTATGTTATTATTCATAGCAGGCTTTTTGTCTGACTCGAAGTTTTTGTTTTCCCTTTAAACTCTCGGCTACTCAATTGATTTTGAGTAGGTTGAGAGTTATGGTTTTCAGGTATTCTTTTAGACAAATAAAGCTTCTAAGGACGTGTGCAGGAGGCAAGCTTGTTATTAAAGTTCTTTTATTTCCACACCGTGTTTGGTTGTAGAGGCAATTGTTTTAGTGCCTTATTATATATACTCTGGTCATCCAAGGGGGCATCTTCATATATCGCTCTTGCCATATTTTGTATCAATTACATGTTATCTTAATGTGATCTTCATATTAGGATTATGTAATCAATTTCGAATATTTTGAAATGGAATGTGAAATTTGTTTTTGTTTAAATTTTTTTCCCATGTTCTTCTATTTATTTGTATCAATGTATCTAATATCGCCATATTTGGTTGTTGAAGATTAATAACCATGGATGACTGCAACATCCATAACTTTTAGTTTTGGGCCTCCAAGTAGAGGGATGTTGAAAGTTGGTATCAGAGCATAGGTTTATGAAACTTTAAAAGAAACTTAAACCTAAATGATTTTCCAAACATAATTCAATACATTGGATAATAAGATCGGATTTGGGTTAATGCTATAATAACGTACTTGTATTTGACATATAGAGTTATATATATAAGTGGGCATTCCCTGCTTTCTTAGACCATTCTTCTATATCTTACTAAGGCTTGTATGTAGATTTACGAGAAAGGAGATATGGAAGCAGGAAACGGATGAGGGTATTTCGGTGGAGGAAGCACCATAACTAATGGAAATGCTCGACCCACTACAAGGAGGAATGCGGGTCGATCGACTAAGGGTAATAATCAAAATGTTGATGCCATCGTGGGTCCTGGAAATCCACCAGTAGATATGGAGGCGATGTATCAGTTCTTCGTTGGTTTGATGCAAGCAGGAGTTGTTGCCGATGTTGCTGGAAATGTAGGAGGGGCTTATCCTATGGCTCTAGTTGGGAATAATTATTCCCTGCTGAGTAGAGACTACACCAGTTTGGGTGGGAAGTCATTCTTGGGAACATAGAGTGCCATAGAGGTTGGGAATTGGTTGTTGCACCAATAGCATAATTTACCGATTTGGGTCTGAATGATGGGCAAAAGAGAAGGTTGTCCTATAGACAGTTGCAAGGGTCAGCGCTACACTGGTGGAATAGTGGTATTGTCGGAGTTTCGAAAGAGCAGTTAAGTTGGGCTGATTTTAAAATGAGATTTGAGTAGAAGTTTGTATGTGAGTTTGCTATGTCAGAGCTGATGAGGAAGTTTATGGATCTAGTTCAAGGAGAGATGTTAGTAGTTGAGTTTGCTACTAAGTTCGAAGAGCCATCTTGATATGAATATGCTACTATAAATACTAACATCAGAAGGAATGAAAAGTTCATTCGGGGATTGAGGCCCGAGCTTGCTAGAATGAGCATGACACATGCCTACGATCCTTGTAATATGGTGGTGGAGATGGCCATTCTCCATGAGGATTTACTTGCAGATTTTGCTTAGGAGAAACCGGTGGAAGTTCAGTATTCTCAAGGAAAGAAGAGAAAGTTCTTTAAAAAGAAGGGAGCCCAGAAGGGAGATACTGCTAAGAAGTCAAAGGCCGAGGTAAGTGTGACAAGAAGGGTCACTTTGCGAATGAGTGCCAGTCGGGAAATGGGAAGAAAGCTGTAACCAAGAAGAATGCGAAGTGCTTGAACTGTGATCAAGTTGGGTATTACAGGAAGCAATGTCCAGAGCCAGTCAGGGTGGATAAAGGAAAGCCCTTTGTTATCGAACCAGCTAGGACAACTGCAGTAGATAAGGGAAAGGTTGTGATGGAAGGTACGCGCTTTTGATTCAGAGTATCCCAGCCATAGTACTTTTTGATATCGGCGCATCACATTCATTTATATCTGAGTGTTTGGTTCATCGGTTATGTTTAGAACCTATCTACCTTGTTACTTCCTTAAGGGTTGTGAATCCAATAGGAAGGTATGCAACTCTAGCTTTAAGATGTGAGTAATTAGAATTTGATTTGTTAGGTCATATGCTTGCATGTAGTTTGTATGTTATTGATTTTGTAGATTTTGGGATCATCTTGGGTATGGATTGGTTGTGTAGGTATGAGGCTAGAATATTTTACCAGGATGGATAGATATCACCGAGACGCCCTGATAGTAATAACAGAGTGATATTCTCCATAGACAATACTGATCGGAGTACAAGTGGTTTGGTTAATGCTACGGAGGGAGGAATAGAGTTAAGTCAGGTTCGGGTAGTAAGAGAGTTTGCAGATGTCTTTGAGGTAGTCACTAGACTACCACCTAAAAGAGCTGTTGACTTTAGAATAGATCTTGTCCCTAGATCCGAACCTGTGAGTAGACTACCTAGCAGGATGACACCGACTGAGATGAAGGAATTGAAGGTGTAACTAGTGGATCTTCAAGAAAGGATTTTTATTAGACCAATCAGTTCGCCCTGGAGAGCGGCTGCGGTTTTCGTAAAGAAACTAGATGGGTCATTGAGAATGTGTATCGACTGTTGTAAGTTAAACGAAAGAACGATTAAGAACAAATATCCTTTGCCAAGGATAGATGATCTTTTTGATCAGTTGAGTGGATCCAGAGTGCTTTTCCAGTTGAATTTGGCGATAGGTTTCCATCAGTTAAGAGTGGCGGAGGACAATATTCCTTTGACAGCATTTCGAACTAGGTATGGTTCATATGAGTGGTTGGTGATGCCATTTGGATTAACCAATGCATCTGCTTTCTTTATGATTTGATGAACCAAGTTTTCTGAGAGTACTTGGATAGGTTTGTGTTGGTGTTTATAGATGACATTTTAGTTTACTCTAAGGATGAGAGAGAGAGCATGAAGTTAATCTTAGAGTGATACTTGAGAAGGCATGAAGAGGAGCTTTCATTGGGAAGGCATGAAGAGGGATGTTAGCATGTGGGTTAGGCAGTGTGAAAACTGTCAACAAGTGAAAGCCAAACATCAGAAGCCGACTGGGTTGCTTTAGCCTTTGGAGATTCCAGTATGGCAATGGGATTTGACACCCATGGATTTTATAGATGGGTTGCCAAGTAAAAATAGGGGTAATGAAAGAATATGGGTTATAGTGGATAGATTGACCAAGATTGCTCATTTCATTCCAGTTAGGTCAACCAGGATGACACCTTTTTTAGTTGAGTTGCTTTTGAAGAACATAGTTAGACTACATGGAGTTCCTAATAGTATAGTCAATGGTAGAGATGCTCTGTTCACTAGAGATGCTCTGTTCACTAGCGAATTCTGGATGAGTCTACAGGAAGTGATGGGTAGCAAGCTTAACACGAGTACTGCATATCACCCTCAGACAGGGAGAGTCAATAAGGTACTCGATGATTTATAGAGGGCTTGTGTACTGAAATTTGGTGAATCTTGGGAGGATCACCTACATTTGGTTGAGTTTTCCCATAATAATAGTTATCAGATTAGTATAGGAATGATGCCATTCGAAGCTTTGTATGGAAGACAATGCAAATCACCAACATGTTGGTTAGAGACTAGAGAAAGATTAGTCTTAGGTCCAGACTTGGTTAGAGAGGCGTCGGAAAAGATTGAGTTAATCCGATGAAGGATGATAGAAGCTCAGTCCAAATAAAAGAGTTACGCAGATAAGAGGCGTAAGGACCTAGAATTCTTAGTTGGAGATAACGTTTTCTTTAAGATATCACCTATAAAGAGTGTGGGGCGATTTGGGAAGTCAGGTAATTAGCTCTGGGATATGTAGGTCCATTCCAGATTATAAAGAGGATTGGAAAGCTTGCATATAAAGTACTATTGCCGTGCGATATGGCAGGTGTCTATAACTATTTCATGTGTCTCATCTTTGCAAGTATGTGCATGATACAGAGACTACTATTCCTCCAATAGGGTTGGAAGACTCAATAGCAGAGCCTAATTTGACTTTTGTTAGACAACCAGTTCGGGTTGTAGCTAGAGATGAGAAAAGATTAAGGAATAAGAAATAGGTTGGTGAAAGTTCAGTGGAGCGACAACGAGAAGGACTGTACATGGGAGACAGAGGATAGGATTAGAGATACTTATCATATCTACTTTGAGGGTATGTCAATATTAGATTTATATAAAAAGTTTGCAATTCGATAGGCTAGTATGATTGCGATGGTTGTTAGGAGTTGTTATAGATGATATGTTATGGTTAGCATTTAGTCCTTACTGAATTTTGAGGACGAAATTCTTTAAGGAGGGGCCTATAACATCCCCAATTTTTGTTAACATTATTCAGGAAATTTAATTAGATAAATTAAATAGAATAATGATGATAAGGCGATTGAGATTTGAATACATTATATATAAGGCCGTGCTTAATAATAAACGAAATGGGCTTAAGTTAGTTTATAGGCTAATTAAATTTACACACGGGCATATCAGTAAATAACCATTTTATTAAACACGGTTATACTCCCTTGTAATTGCCCATTGACGTTTCATTTCTCACTTTTACAAACGCAAATCATAAGCCTAAGATAGATCCAGCCATTAATAAGGAGAAAAAGAGGAAGAATCCAATCTTAAGCTAAGGATCAAAGCTAGGAAGGATTAATCAACAACAAATCTCAAATTCCTTATCATACCTAAGGTGAATAATAATTTCATACCATCTCTATTTTATTCTATGGTTATATGTCTTTGGATTTATAATTAAATTCGTTTTTATGATGATATGGATAATGATATGCTTGACCTATATTATGTTTGATTTATTTTAATTTGTTCACCTATGAATTTGCACGGTTTTGTTGCAAAACCAAGAGTCTATGATTTTAGAAAGCTATAGAAAAATTTTATTTTAAGCAAAAAATGATTTTGGAGATGGTTTTAATTTTTCAGAGTTTTCCAAGCTATGGAAATTTTATTGTGAATTTCTAAAGGAAAATATGATAATATTGGGTTTAAAATTTAATTTGAGAATTTCAGGGAGAAATCATGTTTGAAATTTTAATATGTTTAATTATATGATAAAAGAGATTTATGTGATTTTTGGGATTTCCTAATTGATTTATTAGGGAAAATATATTATTTTAACAGTGGGACTTATTTCTAAATGTTGGTTTTATTAAATGGAAAGCTTAAACGTTATAATTCCTTCAATTCAGATCTAGTTAAATGTGGTAGTTTTAATTGTAAAGTATTTGAAAAGTTATACAACAACCAGTCGAAGGTTTACAAATAGGTTGTAGTTAGAAAGCAATTACTAAAAGTTGCTACGTTTCAGCCTCTAATTCAGAACAATTGGTTCCATCAAATAGCAATAACCATCGACTCCACTCCATCCCAGTCGAAACCCACAAAGTATAAACCCACATAGTCTGGACAAATACACAAGGTATCATTTAGATGATACATAGTTGATTGGAAGGAAGGTGGAAGCCGTGGTGTCGAAAGGATTGCTTCTTATGGGGTCCAAACCTTGTTTTCTTTTCAAAACTGAAGTTCTTGCCTTGCTTTACTTGAAGCTTCCGACATAGTCGAAATATATGCTAAAGGGTTTATATAAATAGCTTTCTAGAAGGTTGTTTTATTATGTTAAAGTACTAGCTTTCGAAGTGGTAACTTTTTCTTTAAATAAGAGCTTTCGAAAGGATTGGTTTTGACCTAGTCAAAACCCAGCCGCTTTTTTCCTTCCAAGTGTATTGAAGCCATCAATGCCTTAGAATGTTTATCTCTATTTTAACCTAAGCTAAGCCACATCCTAAATGCTTTTGAAATGGGTTAAGGGTTTTGAAGGCAATGGATTCGAAAGTGGTTTTGACTCTATCCTTCAAAGTTTTAATTTAAAGGTTTATGCTTTCGAATTGATGATTCCGATACCCTTAACTTTTTCCTAAAAGAACTTTATAAGGGTATCGAAAGAGGTGCTTTTTTATATAATCATTTTGACCCAAATGATGTTTTTAAATAGAATAAACCAAATTCTATCGAAAGGGATACTTTTATTTGTTTCAAAGATATGTTTTAAAGGAAGTTTTGATACCATCGAAAGGTATGTTTATTATGTTTTGAAAAGAGATTTTTGCTTTCGATGAATGTCATCTAGAGGTTTCGAAAGAGATGTTTTAAGATCTCAAAATATAAACCCAATCTAAATTTAAAGGAATAACCATGGCATAAACAATTAAAGGGTTTTAAAATAAAGAGGTTTTCATTGGTTATAAAGGTTAAAGGGTTTAACCAGGATATATATATATATATATAAGATAATAAACCACATGTGTTGGTATTATATGTTCTATTCTTCTTCATATACCTATTCACATTGTTATTAACCCATAACAGTATTTTGGGGAAAGGCAAAATAACGGCTAGGTTGATCCAATAGTGAATATAATTTAAGAAATGTTAAATTCTGAATTAAAGATATTGGCAGGGGCCAATAGGTTCACAGTAAGCCCATGAAAACTACGATTAACTAAAGATATTGGCAGGAGCCAATTAGTTCATAGTTAGACCATGAAAACAATGATTTGATATTGGCAGGGACCAATAAGTTTATAATTAGCCCATGAAAACCATATTCAGCTTAAGATATTGATAGATAGTCAATAGGTTCATGGATAGCCCATGAAAACTAGGATAAGAGAAAAGATATGGGAGTTACCAATAGGTCCTGAGTAATCACATGAAAATATGAAATCAGGCAGATAGTCCATAAACATTTAATAGGTTAATAGTGATCCTCAAAGCTATAATTGAGACAGATAGTCAAAATGAATGGGGATGGATAATCCAGATTGGATTTACTTTTTTTGCGTATAATCATAATGTTTTTGAAATACTATGTTTTAACCACTGTGGATGCAGGAGAGCAGTATATGGTTTTATAAATGTTTTAGGATAATAGTGAGGGGAAAACCTATTCCGCTAAGCTGCGTGGTCTCACTAGAATCTAAATGGTTTGAGATGGTAGATTATTATTCATACCAGAATTTTTGTCCGACTCGAAGTTTTTTCCCCTTAAACTCTCGGGTACTCAATTGACTTTGAGTAGGTTGATACTTAATGTTTCCAGGTGTTCTTTTAGACAAATAAAGCTTCCGATGACGTGTAAGAAGCAAGCTTTTTATTAGAGTTCTCTAATTTCCACTGTGTGTTTGGTTGTAAAGGAAAATTGTTTTGGTGCCTTATATATATATACTCTGATCATCCAAGGGGGCATCTTCATATGTCGCTCTTAGTGTATTTTGTATCAATTATATGTTACCAAAACGTGGTCTGCGTACTAGGATTATGTAATAAGTTTGGTATATATTGAAATGGAAAGTGGAATTTGTTGTTGTTTAATTTTTTTCTGTATCCTTATATTTTTGTGTATCAATGTATCTAATATCGCTATATTTGGTCGTCGAGGATTAATAACTATGGATAACTGCAACATCTGTAACCGTTAGTTTCGGGCCTCTATGTAAGAGGATGTTACAACTATATTTAATTCCATTTCAAAAATGCTTGCAAATTATTGAACACTATGGATATGAACAATTGGTTAGCATAAGCTATGATAGTTTATGTGAATGAAAACTTATAGAAGACTATTAGTGCATCACATGCAAGATGTCTAGGATCAGTGGGAGCGATAAAGAGCCTGTAAATTTGAGATTAATTTTGATCCAAAATGTAACATCTAGAGGTGTATTCTGACTGAAAGAATAAAAATGTTTTTCAGATTCAAAATGCATATGAAGTGTATCTGTATAATAAAGAAAGTTATAATGGTGTTAGTTCATTCTAAGACTTTGAATACATAACATGGTGGTACGCGATCAAAAATTTAATGCTAATGTACTATATATGTTGTATATTAGAAATCGTAGTACATAATACTTTTATTAATAAGTTTATTGTAAATTTTGAATAAGAAATGTTCTTAAGGAATGGGGTATATGAGATAGTTACTTGATGCATTGCAATAGTTTCCATCACAAATTTCATGTACTAAACTGATCTGCTTATGTGTTTGATGTAGTGGGCGAACGTAAATCAAGTCTGAGAATTTCACTAAGGGAAACTTGAAGTATTCTTTAGTATTTATTAAATACTAGTGATTGTTTATAGAAATGGTAAAATTACTGTGAAGGATGTCTATACTAAAACTTCATTGGTTGTATTGAGTGTAATAAGACAATCTTGAATTTGAAGTTCAACCTTATATGGTTGAAATAGTTTAATTGAGAAAATGCAGCAAATTCTAGTAGGTTAAGTACATCTCCTAGAGTATTGCTGTAAAAAATATGTATGCCCAAATTTATAAGTGAGGTAAAGAGAGATTCCTTTGATTGTGCGGCCATCAATATATTGTGATATCAATAATGCAGTGGAGATTGTAAATCGAATAAAAAACTAATGAGAGGTCAGGATGCATTATTCGTAGTTTCCATATGATAGGTAGTTTATCAAGTAAATATAAGCTGTATTTATAGAATAGATATATTACAATAATACGTATCAATAAGGCTCACTTCTCAGTCTAATCTTGAAAGACAAATTAAGAAGGCGTTGGATGGTGAGTCCAAAATTGCTCCAATTTGAAGTGGGAGATTGGAAGTTTAAGGGATATGCATGAAGGGAAACTTAATTTGTTGCATAACCAAAATTTGGAACCAATCTTGTTCGAAATGAAGTAAGCTTCTTGTTTTGTTTTTTGTTATATATATTTGTATATATGATATAAATAATGCCCAAAATGAACATACACACACACACACACACACACACACACATATATATATATATATATGAAATCCTTAAGAAAATATTACATGATTGTAGTTACAAATGTAGCAACCATGATTACTGCACAATAAAGTAATTTTTATTTCATTTGGAAAAATACACTGTTAAGATTTGTTACGAGAAAAGGATATCGATACATCCACTGAGACAAGTGTACATAATACTCTCCAAATGTTAGGCGGTATATTGCTCGTGGATGTTCAGACATAAAGGAGTTACATACTTGTAGTTATAAAATAACTAAAGAATGACTCGATCGAGATATTCCTATTGGTAAATTGCAGCTAGGTCAAATAGGAACTCTCAATATGATGATTTAGGCTATTATTTTGACTTGAGAATACCGTGGAAATTTCACATGAATACTCCACTTTCATTATAGTTAAATCATGGCACAATGTTCATTATCGACTTTAGTTGAGTCCAAGCTGAAGCATTAGAAGTGAAACACTATTCAATAAAGAATTCTCCTCCTCTGTAGTAAGAGGTTAGTATCACGGTCAACTATTGTAAACTCAAAGTCTATGTCTTTGTTGTGGAATATTGGTCAATAATAAATTTTATTACCTATTCAAGGACTTCGACATGGACAATAAATGTTATTAATGAATTAAGGAATTTAGAGATGGACACTAGATCTGATCCAAGGTATACAGATCCCTTTAATCATCTGAAGTGACCATCGAAGTACCAAATGAGCATCCACACAACGCCCTACTTACGAGTACATCCAAAAACACTCCGAGTATCAACAATCTCTTAAAATGCATATCCAAGCACTCTTTTTCTCCATCCATTTCATTTCATCATCAATGAACCTTTCACATTCCAAACTCCTTTATAGAACCCTTGGTTGTTCTATCCACGAGTTCCCTTCAACGAATCTGCCCTAGTGGATCAACATCTTCATGACTCCATCAACATCGAGTGTCATCATCGAAATATTTCTAGACACCCATATTGACCATAGAATCAGCACATCAAAGTTCTAAAGCCACCGCGTTGAAGCGTTATGCCTTCACTTTATTATTTTTTCATTAATCTGCATCGCACTGCTACCATCGAAATTAAATGTTGAATGATCGAACAAACGTGCATAACATACACTGAGACACCATGCACACACCCCTAGAACTACTCCTCAATTTTCCAACCTTGGATGTGATTGGTACCAATCACTTTTATGGTCGTTACAGACCATAATAGGTCGACCCAAAACTTAGTCAAAAAGGGCCAAATATTACAATACTTCTTCTCGCCTTACCCCAGTTCCATCTCAAAGTTCTATGCATCAAAACATAAAGCAGCCAATCACTTTCGCTAAAGAAACATTCATCTGTACTGAGCTCCTGTTTCCCCATTGAAATTTTATTAAATCCCAAAATTCCCTTGCCAAGCCTTCCTTGAGCTTGACCAAAATTATCCAAACCAAAAACCCAAAGTAACCCCGGCCTGGACTCGAAGCATCACCAACCACAACTTGATTTGATTGCTCCAAAAGGTGTCAGACCTGACCACTCCTACTTAAATAACCAAAAATTTTATTTCTTAAAACCCGAAGTAAACTCTTTATTGGTTCGACGCACACTAACTACACCTCAAGTGGTCACCACCAAACACTTTTCACCATTGCGGACATCTTTTGACGACATGATTCTAGACTATAAAATTAACTCCAAATCGTCTAAAATTTACTGAGTGAAGAGCCTAAAGCTTCCAACATATCATATCCAAATTTCATCATATTTTGAGCATTTTGGCGTCGTTTGCACCAAACGAAGTATCATATTCCTACTATCTGAAACAACCAATAAACATATCAAAACACTTCATGAAAAATAAAATATCATTCCATAACATCCAAACAACATATTGGAATAATCCAAAAACCATTTCATATTATAAATCAGCCCAAATCAACATTTCTAGAAAATAACAATTAATACTGGAAAATTACGTGATTTATGTTAAAATTTGAATCTCTCTCTTTAAATATGATTATTAGTTGTTTTTAATATCATATTTTACTTTTAAAGGTGATTACAATTTGAAAATAAAGTGGAAAACCATAATTTGACTACATTAATATGTGTAGAATAGCGAGAGAAGTAATATCACTCACCTAGCACCAAAATTACCCAAGAAACCCTTTAAATTCGAGATGAACAGTAGTGGCATGGATTCCCAAGTTGCGAAATAGTAGATCTAGATATTTCCATTACCGGCTACCTTTTATTCAGGATTTTTGACTAATTATGGTAGGAAAAAGAGGAGCTTTTTGATGGAAAATGGATTAATGGAGGTTTAGGCTTGTTTTTGCAAAGTGGCAAAGTAATTAGACCTATCTCATCATCCCTTATTAGGCATAAATCCCAAAATGGGTTAGTGGACCTAAGGGGATTAACTAATCACTCACAAATCTAGCAAATGGGAGTATTAACTTAAAATGGCCATACTCCTATATGGTACATTTTTTTTCTATTATCACCACTCAATGGAAAGAGAAACTATCATCCTGATCTAATGGAAGTGGTTTAGGACCCCATTTCATCTCTTATCAAAAGTTATAGGCTTTACAAGATATCTGGGTGAAAATTGTTCGATAAAAATTCTAAGGATCAAAAATGTTCCTAGTAGTCATTTCTCAAAGTTATAGAGTCATGCAAGCTCAAATGAACTAAATAACAATAATTTTTGATCCTTCGATATGTAAAATACAAATAGTTACTCTCCCTCCCTTTAGGAATTTCACCCTTAAAATCCCCGATAAAACAAGGAATAGTCAATCATAGTTACTGCGCTTGCCAAATAATCATAAGCAACTATTTTCAACAACAAGCTATACAATCAACAATATAAATATACCTATCCTAGTATACGTGATACTATGTTACCCTAGATGATATCAGAAGTAAAAGTAAACATGATAAGCATTAGTCCCTACCATGTAAAGAGCTCTAGATATGCAACCCTCATACTCTCCTCGGTTTCCTACGTGAAATCGCCTCCACTTTCACCCCATTGCGTTCACCAACTCTAATGCCTTCCTACTAGGATGTTTCATATCTCGTTCGACGATATGAGTTGGCCTTCGATGAATCAAAGCTTCCGATTTAATTTAGATATCATCATGTTGATCTAGTAAAATCTTTATGCTTAAGTGTGCATAAACTTTCGTAAGTGGGACACGTGGAATACATTGTGCACGTCTGCCATCTTCTGAGGCAAGTCGACCCTATATGCTAGATTCCTAATCCTCTCTCCTACCGATAAATGACCAACAAATCTTGACACCAACTTTCCCTTATTACCAAATCAAACAACTTTTTCCAGTAGAGAAATCTGAACAAACATCATACTATAGATAGAGAACTCAAAATATCTATGTCCCTTATCATCCTGATTCTTATGTTGATCATAAGCAGCCTTCAATCGTTGTTGTATGTTGTCTATCTTCTCCTGGGTCTCTCAAATCATGTCTTGCCCAAGTTTCAGTTTCTTGCCTACTTTTCCACTAACATGCACTACAACGAAAATACTCTATTACAACAGCGCTTTTACAATGGTCTATAAAGGCACATTGTAGTAGATACCTATTACAATGGTTTCTTCTAGTTTGTTTTAATAGACGCCAGTTTTTAACAATACAATAGTTCTGTAAAGCCCATTGCAATAGGTATCTATTACAACGGTTTTGTTTTGTTTGTTGTAATAGACACCAGTTTTCAACAACACAACATAATGGTCCAGAAAATCTCATTGTAATAGATAAATATTAAAATAATTTCTTCTAGTCTATTATAATATACACCAGTTTTCAACTACACAATACGACGGCCCAATAAATACCATTGTAATAGGTATTTATTACAATGGTTTTCTCTAGTCTGTTGTAATAGACGCTAGTTTTCAGTGACATAATGCAACGGTTTGAAAACACCCCTTGTAATAGATACCTATTACAATGGCTTCATCTAGTCTATTGTAATAGTCGCTAGTTTTCCAAAACCCTTATACTTTCCTTGTTATAATAGACGAGTATTTCAATATGTTTCTTCTGCCTATTGTAATAGATGTCCATTACAACATTTTTCATTTTACGGTTGTAATAAATGTCAATTTTCACTACTCTTTTTTGCTAGTTGTAATCGATACGTATAACAACCTTTTTAGTTTACCACTGTAATAAATGTCAATTTTCAACATCTATTTCATTATATTTGATTGTTTTAGACGTCGTAACGAAGATTTAATCAGTATTCCAACAGACTTTTACTTTCTAGTTATTAGTAATAATATACAAAATTTCCAAAATAAAATACAATGAGAATGTTTTAACAATTAATCATGTTAAAAACTAACATATTCAAAAGAAAAAAAAGAAAAATTGAGAAACTCATGTTTTGTTAAACATTATGTTTACGGAATAATTTTAACAGTATTGTTAGATCACCGTAAAATAATTTACTTAATAGGATAATGTACTTAGCAAACTATTGATAAAAATATTTTGTTATATTTTTTGAGTATTTTTATAAAATTAGATAGCAATTATCCTATTATACTTTTCAACATGAGTTTGTTTCCACAAAATTATATTTTCATTAATTATTAGATATTTAGTTAAGTAATATTGCACATATGTTTGGTTGCAAATATTTGGTTAAGTAATATTTCACATATATTTGTTTCCATATGCATGAATTTACATAACATTTAGTTCAGTAATATTAGATATTTGGATAAGTAATATTTCATCCATGTTTTGGTTTCCACGAACATGAGTTCACGCAATATTTGTTAAATATGTGCTGAAAATTTCACAAGGACCCGTGCTTCATATCCTTGCCCCCTTTTACCGCTTCATACCCTCCAAAAAGTAAAATGTTTTCTTTCCTTTCTCCTACCTAGGGCATGTGAAATCTAAATCGAATTTCGGTTCTTCAAGGCGGATACTAATGAAATTAGAGAAAAGATTAGGGATCGACTTCTAGTTTGAAAAGCTCAGGCGAAATCGATGAAAAGCGAAGAGGTATTGTAGTACAGGAAAAACAAACGCCATTTAAAAGCTATCTTCAACCTATTTCGACACTTGTAAGTATTATCTGCATTTTGCTTTCATTTTTATTTCATTATATATTGATGTTAACTGATAATTATTTACTGTAATATGTAATGTTAGTCTTCGATGAGGAGAATATGATAAAACAAATGGAAATTTGTTTGATTTTGGGTTTCTTGATTTGAAATAATATTTATATGGACTTCTATTATTATTCTTATGTTTGTTCTTTTTTCCTTTGGACGCAATTGATATATATATATATATATATATCATATAATTTAAATAATTTATTATAACCGACTTTTCAAGCTTGGAGGATACTACTTCCATACAAGATTATCTAAATCATATAGACACTTCGTCTCTTTGTTCAAGTGAGAGCTTCTTTGTCACTGCTCAAAAAATTAATAGGCTGAATCACTTATCCTTTTGAGTTGAGGATTTTTTCCTGCATACGACATTGTATTATAAGTGTAAGAGAGTGATGTTGTGCAATAAGGTTTGGCACACATCAATTTTGTCACTTGCATTTGTAGCTATCAAATAATAATGGAAAGAGACTATTGTTGGATCTTTATTTAGCATTTTTCTATTTCAGAAACACACAGAAGACATTTGGATTGAGTTGTAGAATATCAGTTGAACAATTTATGATTCAAGTTTGTTGAATTCATATTAAAGCAAGTTAGTTGCAATAGTGTAGCATTCAGCTTCGATTTTCATTCAAACAATCAAGCATCAAACATTAATGCTTTTATTCATTACCATAACAAATTAAACATACCTAGATTAATAAATAATCCAAAAACTTGATTCTACCAATCATTAGTTTTTTCCTTTGGAATTTTAGATTCACTTCATTTTTGTTTTGAATTAGTACTGTAAGGAAACCAGTTAAGTCTAAAATGCAATGATTTGAAAACTTAAAGAATGTACTACTTATGTTTTCAATTTATTCTTACAAATAATTTTTTTTAGATTGACTAGGACAACTTATTTATAATTGATATGCATTCATTCTGAAAATGGAAGTGATTGCAGATGTTGACACCTACACATGACTAAATCGTGGGATAAGTAATAAAATTAGGCTAGTTTCAGAACTATTTACAAACGCTGCTTTTATCCACGTCAGTACCTTCTAACAGAATCACGCCGACGACTTCTAAAAATTTCACAAATACATATGGTTCGAGGAATGCCTAAAGAGATATTTCATCATGACAAAGACTCATATTTTTGTTGGGCATAACGTATTTTCATTTGGTTCAAACATTAGAGGATTATCTAGATGGACAAAGCATGGATCCACCTGCTAAATTTTCATAAATGTAGATTATTGGTTTCATAGTTGTAATTATTTAGGGTTGATTATTTATATCTTCATGTTTCATAGAATATCAGTAGAATATAGGCAACCGTTAAGAATTTTGTATACGGGCATGCAGAATGGAAGGGAAATCCAAAAAAAATATTTGTCCTTTTTCAAAATGTAGGAATCTTATTCACCATTCGTCAAGGGATATTGTATCGCACTTGAATTATTCTAAAATCAACCCATCATTAGATGTATAAATTTTTTTACGGGGAAACATGCCTTTCAGAAAATAAAGAAATAAAGAGAACGAAGTAACAAAAACATAAAGAATGTACTTTGACACAAAAATATGCAATGAAAGGGTGGAAGATGATGCTTATATAAGACATGGGGGTAGTGACCAAGGAGATGACGGAGAATGCTGGAATTCCTTTGTATCTTGGTTGTGCAAGCCACATAAAGTTGTCAACTACAATACTTCTTTACAAACATAAGGCTTGAAATGGTGTATCTAACACAACATTTACGAAACTTCTTAAACTCCTCAAGGATATGCTACCTATGGAATACATGCTTCCTAATTCAACATATGCAACAAAGAAGCTGCTTAAATCATGTAGTTCATGTTATAGACAAATACATGCATGTGTAAATGATTGTTGTCTATTTAGAAAAGAGCTCGGACAAAGTGATTTTTGTCCAAAACATGGAAAATCTCATTGGAAAGAGAACAAGACAAAGGAAGATAGAAAGCAAGCCAAAATACTTGCAAAGTTCGTAAGATACTTTCCAATAATTCTAAAACTGAAAAGAATGTTTATGTCCTTGGAAACATCAAAGCAATTAAGATGGCATAGCAATCATAAGAGTGAAGATGGTCAATAAGGTCATCTAATAGATTCTTCTCGATGGGCTGCAATTTATAGGATGTATCCTTCCTTTACATCTGATCCATGAAGTTTAAGGCTTAAACTTGCAAGTGATGGCTTTAATCCCTTTGGTGATTGGAACTATACATATAGTTGTTGGCCAATGTTTCTTGTTGCTTATAACTTTACTCTATGGCTTTGTATGCACAAAGATAATATAATGTCATCATTACTAATTCCTAGGCCACCACAACCGGGGAATGATTTCGATGTGTATCTACAACCACTTATTGAAGATTTGAAAAATTATGGGATAGAGGGGTGAAGGTGTATGATGCATACACTCGTAGAGAATTCAAATAAATGCTATTCTGATGTGGACGATAAATGATTTTCTAGCTTATGGAAATGTAGTAGTGTAACAACCCCTATTTTGGACCATTCAAATCGACAAAATCCACACATGTCGGACTTGAATAATTAAAAATAATAGATTGTAATAAAATTTGGAGCAAATAAAATCAAACACAGAATCACAGACACAGAAATATCAAAATAACTCGCAGCGGAAAAAAAATACCATAGTAGTTCATGAAGCTACTATCTACATACTCTCAAAACATGTATAAAATATCATAGTTTAAAAATGGATACAATAGAAGTCTGGATCACTAATGCAGAAGCAATAGCGAATAGGAAATAACTGGATCAGAAATAGACTAATAGATGGTCAGATAAGCTCCAACAAATCTCTAGCTCCAAATGGTGAATCTAAAGCTATGACTCTCAGGCTAACCCGAGCGTAAAGTAAAATACAAAACACTCGAGTCAGGACATACATACTTATACAATGTAAACCAACTCAAGTGAATTATAATAGCAATGCACAATAACTTAAAGGATGCTTAAGATTGCCCATCCTTTAAGGATCCGGTAAACCATCAATTAAGCAGAAATAAACACTATCATAGAAATACCCATATTAAAGTAATTAATGCAAATAACAATGTAAATGTGGCTAGGGTAGCGCAGAGTTGCAGTAATCGCTCACCTCTAGCCACACTCTCAAATTCAAGGTGTGCATCAAAACAATCACAAGGAAATCAAATGGCACACAAAGAAGTGTACCCGTGGTTATAAATTTTAAAATGGTATTTTATACTTCAAAAATAAAATATCATTTCAAATTCAAATCTTAATCAAAATAAGGATAAAATCATTTCCAAACCATTTCAATATATCAAAATATCATATTCTTTCAAAATCTCATTTTCAAATCATTATTTGAATTCAAATTCAACTATTCAAATTTAATTACCTTTTAAAAATGTCTTATATTATAATAAAAAATAATTCATTTAAACCATTTAAAAGTGAAGTCATTATTTGGATACCATTTAACCTATAATTTTAATAATCAACATCTTTATTAGATGAACATCCAATTTTAATAATAATTCCTTTACATACAGTCAAAATCCACTATAAGTTACTTACTTTACTTTACGATAACGTGATGTTTTCTTTTACTTTAAATTTATCCAATTCATACCTCAATTATATTAATTACCAAGTTGAGCGTATAATTCCATTTTTACTTAAATTCCCATTATTAAGTTAAAACAAACTTTCACACTACAACTAAAACCATCTATTAACTTATAACATTTAACTTTTAATAAAATCACTGCTTAACCATTTTAAATCCAATATAAGTCAAATTTCATATTTTTTTACTCTTTCATTTACAATACATGAAATTTATAAGAAATTATATTTTGAAATCGACCACGGGAAAATATTTCACACCTAAATCAAGTGATACGGAAAATATCTTTTAAATCCGTAATCAGCAAAATTTTCGGGTTTTGATTATTTCAAACCCACAATCCCAAGTCAAATACAAGTAAAAAAATCACCCGGGCTTATCATTTCAGCCCGTAATAAATTTTCCCTATTCTAAAGTCTATTCGGGTATGTATCATTTCAACCCATAGCGATACTATTCTACAGGGAACTTGCAGTGTGAGAAATAGAAATAAATAAACAATATAACAGTATAGAATATATCAGATGATGTGACAAGTTAATAACAGGGTTTAACATCATATAAATGATATCACAGGTAGGTATAAAATATATAAAAGTTTCTACACGTTCACTTGGTGTCACTTCACAATTATATAGGCATATATGTCATGTGTGAATTGCTCACCTCTTTAAAGCTAGAGTTCACAAACAACACATAGAAAAGAGAATCCAGAAAGCACGATAGCACGATTTGATTCAAGTGGGAAGAGAGCCAAGATGTATATCTTGTATATAACAATAAAACAATACCATACATAAATATAAATACAATACCCAAAATATTAAAACAAATTGAAATAGAGATAAACAAAGACATCACCAAGTTTCAAACAAGTTTTGCTTGCTCTTGACTCAACATGTGCTCGGCCTTAAGGCTAAATTGGTTCATCCATGACATGTTTCAGGTGGTAAAGGATCAGGTTTGGACTGAAAGTAACAAGGCTTGGTCAAGAATAGGAAGTGTTTGGAAGTTACAAAGTGTGGAAGGTCAAAAGGCAAGGCTAGAAAGGGTTTTGGTTCAACTTAGCCTCGGTCAAAGCCATATTTAGGCTCAGCCCAAGGTTGCTACAGGTCAAGTCAGAGGTTAGTAATGGTGTTCAAAGGTGGTTCTTGATGGTGGTGGTGGCTAATGAGGTGGCCGTGGCAAGCAATGAAGGTGGTGTTTCATATAGGGCTCGGTTATCATGGTTTTATGGAGTTTTTCATAGTTTTTGTGAAGTTTTGTTCAAGGGGAGGCCATGGCACTTTTAGGTCATAGGAGTATAGTGGTTAGGCCGTGGATTAGGTGGGGAAGAAGTGGTGGTGGTCGGTTGAGGTGATGGTGAAGTATGGCCGAACAAATGCAAGAAGAGGCAAGGTAATTTCAATGGAAAAATCAAATAAAAAGAAGAGAAAAGAGTAGAAAAATATAAGAGCCATCACCTTCTTCCTTTCAAATCTGAAACCTTGCATGAAAAGTGAGATAAGAAGAGATGTTTTTACGTGAATTTCATAAAGAAAAAGTCAAGGGTATCAAGGAGAAGTTATGGTAGAAAATCAAGGGATGGGAAGATAAAAAGGTAAAAATCAAAATGTAACGTATGCCTTTAATTAAAAATCGGTAACGTATCTAAATTTGATTTGTTTCCCATCTATTTAATAAAATATATGCCAAAGAAATAATTCAATAAATACATACCATTTATATAAACAATATATAAATAAAGAATAAAATGGTTTTAGAAACGTATAAATTAATTGCTATTTACATCTTTGTATGTTACTTAATTTACAAAGTATATATCCAAATTAAATGAAACAAAAACGGACAAATGTTGTAAACATATACATAACATGAAATGTTACATATATATACACACAATTATAACATGATATATCAATCAAAAATATTACTTATATTAATTAACATAAACATTTAAAGATATGCCTTTTAAAACAATAACGTACATATATATTTGAAATTTCTTTCCAATAAATAAATAGGGATCTAAATACTTATCCATTTAATTACTAATGAATGTATAAACAAGAAAAATAAGGTAGAGATAGATATTATGAAGAATAAATAAATATTTTTATGAAAATGATGAAATAAATAAAGAAAATACTTTATTTAATGGAAACTAGAATTAAAGATTGAAAACAATATACAATCTACATTTGAACATTATAACTATACTTTAAAAATGTTTTAAAAATAAAATATATGCAAAGAATATCATGTTACACAAATTAGGACATGATTTTACAAACAAATATATTATTTATGTAAATTTAAAATAAACAAATTTGTTAAATAAAACAATTTACACACAATATTGTAAAAAGCATAACTTTCACAATATTAATCCGATTTCAACGAAACGAAAAGCTGTATTCTTGAAATTAAATCTATTTTCATAATAAAAGATAAAATTCGAAAATTCAAAAATTTAAATTTTAAATTCAGAAGTCAAAGTTTGACCATTTCGACCAAAATCCACTTTTTTGGAAGTATTCCATTTATCCAGGTTTGGAGTTATAATTCACACAAAAATCAAAATCTATATTTAAAATAACAAAATTTATTCTTTTAATAAATAAAATAAAACTTTTAAATCAGGGAATTTAATTAAAATAACTAAAATATACAATTAAAATAATCACAAAATAAAGGGTTGTTACATGGTCGGTAATGGGGTGAGGGGTTCAGCCGAGCAAAGCTAGGGATGAACAAGCAAAAACAAATGAAAAAAAAGAAGAAGAAAGGAGAGAAAAAGGGAGGCCATTCCTTACACTTTTTTTCAGATCTGAAGTGCCATGAAAGATGAAGATGGGAAGCAATTTTCTCACGTGAAAATAGGGATATAGGCGGCTAGGGATTAAGGAATGAACGGCACAAATTGTGGAGAAGTTATGGTGGAAAATCAAGGGATGGAAAGATAAAAGGTAAGAAATCAAAGTAACATTTGCCTAAAATTAAAAACAAGTAACGTATCTTAATTGATACGTTTCCTATAAATTAAAAAAGGTGTATACAAGAAGCTTTCACAAACAAATAAATACAATAACGTTAAATAAATACATTTTAAAGATATGCCTTTTAAAGCAATAACGTATATACATTTGAAATTTCATTCCAAGAAATAAATAATGATCTAAACACTTACCATTTAATTATTAAATGAATGTCTAAATAGAAAAATGAGGTAGAGATAGATATTATGAAAAATAAATGAATAGTTTTAGGAAAAGCAGGAAATAAATAAAGAAAATACTCTATTTAATGGAAACTAGAATTAAAAATTGTAAATAAAATTCAACTGACTTTGGAAAATTTCAACAACACTTCTAAATAAATTAAAGTCAAGTAAATAAAATAATTTCTGGAAAAAATAAAGTGTAAATGAAAATAAATAATTCTTTTAAGGAAAAATAGAAAATAAACAAAGAAATAGCTATTTAATTGAAACTAGATTTTAAAAGTTGAAAACAATACACAATCTACATTTGAAAATTATAACTATACTTTAAAAATGTTTTGAAAATCAATAATATGCATAACATATCATGTTACACAAATTAGAATATGATTTTACAAACAAAAATATTATTTATATAAATTAAAATAAACAAATTTGTCAAATAAAACAATTTACACACAATATTGTAAAAGGCATAACTTTCACAATATTAATCCGATTTCAACAAAATGAAAAATCAGTATTCTTGAAATTAAATCTATTTTCATAATAAAAGATAAAATTCAAAAATTCAAATATTAAAATTTTAAATTTAAAAGTCAAAGTTTGACCATTTTGACCAAAATCCACTTTTTTTGGAAATATTCCATTTATTCGGGTTTGGAATTATAATTCACAAAAAAATTAAATTTATATTTAAAATAACAAAATTTATCCATTTTAATAAATAAAATAAAGTTTTTAAATCAGGAATTTCAGTTAAAATAATTAAAATACAAAATTAAAATAATCACAAAATACAGGGTTGTTACACTCTCCCCACTCAAATCTTTTCGTCCTCGAAATGGAACGAGGTACGAAAAACACAGAAAAAGATAGAATGAAATAAGATTAAGATAATATGACAAGAAGATTTAAATGATACCTGATAACTGTTGTTATAGGTAAGTTTAAAAAGGTGGAGAATAGGAATAGCTAAAAGGGAAAAACAGATTGAAAGACAAGGATGAACCATTATTTTAAAGCTATATAAATTTCAATTATTTGGAAGGATAAAATAAATGATCAAAATATCCTTTATATAATACTTTATAAAAATACTTTTATTACTTGATGTCTTAAAAAGTCTATCCTCGTTCCTGCAGGCTCTGACTATGCGTTGATCAGCTGCAAAGCTAGAATTCTCCAGGTACTTAGTAGACTTGTTCAGCACCCAGTGAAAATATTGAAAAAACTTAAAAAAAACATATATGGAAAGTACAATCCAAACAAAACAACCAAGCCAAAACATGTCGATCATGGATTGCGGATACACTATGGTTACGCCTGGATCCCCCAGGAAATATCTGTATCCGTGGGCTGGCTACTGCAGCCCTGCGATTACGCCATGAAGACTGGTAGTAACGTAGATACACAATGGCTACGCCTGGATCCCCCAGGAAACATCCGTACCCGTAGGCTCTCGTAGCCCCTGCTGATTACGCTACCAAGCGACCCAATAGATCGCAGATACACAATGGTTACGCCTGGATCCCTCACGCAACATCCATACCCGTAGGCTCTCGCAGCCCCTACGAATTACGCTATGCAGTCGCTCTCAAAAGACCATGGGTTACGCCATGGTAGGACACTCGAGTGTCACATCCGGAAAACTAAAAATCAAAGAGAATAATATCGATAGAATGAATCCACAATGTGGCCACAAAGCGGATATCAAGCAGAAGACACTTTCCATATCTTTACTTCGAAAATATGTATCATATAGTACCTTTTTCAAATCACTTTCAAATGTCATACTTATATATAGTCCAATATATATAAGATTTTATTTTCAAATCGAATACTTTTCAAATCAATAGTATATCAAATCACACTTATATAGACTTCGATTATATAAGATTTCTGTTTTCAAATTGAGTACCTTTCAAATCAATAGTTTTTAAATCAACTTCATACTTATGCACATCCATTTTATATAAGTTCGACAACTCCCAAATCAAGTACTTAATAATACAAGGTTCTCAATTTCAAATCATTTGAGTATCAACTTAGTTTCAAAATCATATATGATTTCACCAAATCATTTCTTCCAAATTAAATATCTTCAGTTTTAATGTTTACAAAATAATAAGTTCAGAAAAATAATCCAAATTTCCAAATCAACATAATTTATGTCAAATAAATCCATTTCTAAAGTCATCATATAAATATTGGGTTTTAAATTGCAATCTATTTCCAAAATCAAATATTTTCTCAAAATCAATTATACCCAAACTGGTTACTAAGTTTAAAAACATCCCTTTTAAAATCTTTAAACTATTTATTTCTACATGAAAAATCCAATTTACCATTGGAAAGATTATTATTCTATATATAGATACTTTATTCAAAACATTTCCAATCTATAGTTCATACTAGTATAATTCAAAATAGTCATATTCATTTACTTAACAAAGCAGTTTCAAACTAATTTAAATCATACTAAAACATACAAAACTAAACTTATATACTTTATCAAATACTTTATACTTTACAAAATTACTTAGCTTGGAAAAGTTAACCTTGATTTGGAAGTGTTCGAACAATCAAATAGTCGAAGAAATCATATTTCAAATCCAAGAGTTGGAAATCAACAACAAATCAATAAGTCAATTCCAAAAGATAGGGTTATATCAATCAAATTCGAAACTCAAGAACTGAACACCGGATCATTCAAAACCGTGTCACATATATATGCATATATCTTTTCGAAAATCAAATTATACTTCGGTATTTGAAATCAAATTGGTTTCATAAAATCACTCGCATAGCAAAGCTATTAGAGTGGCCTCTCCTCCACTCAGAAACTCAAAAATCAATGTCGACGATGCATGCATTCATCATCGAAATTATTTCCAGCGACATATGTGAGTTTTGGACTTTTATTTTCTCGAAAACTTCTTTTGTAATTTCTTCGAATCATTTGAAACTCATTAAAATCATTTGAAACATTTCTTATTCGGATAAATACTTTCAAATCATATTATTATATATTTTCAAAACCTTAAACCAATTTTAAATGCTGGAGTTCAATCACTCAAATTTCAATTCCAAAACCACTCCATTAAAATCATTTTATAAACCAAATAATTTTCAAAAATTTCAAATCCTTTCAAAGTTTTAAATTTTATTTTTAAAAGGTATATAATTCTTATCGAAAACATTTCATTTTTATATACAAAATATGATCATCCTTATCAAAAAAATAATTTCGATGTATACATAATTTCAAAACACAATCAACAAAAATTTTCAAGGGATGATTCAAGGATGAATTTCAAAATAGAACAGAGACTCAAATTTAGAGGAACCTTAATCAAAAGAATCCTAACCAAGATAAGAGATATATAACTTATGTCAATACAAAAGAGTTTATATTCATTATTGGGAAAGACTCAAATTCATATCATACGAAGAACAGGAGCATAAATATCTTTGGTTTGACAACTTCAGCTAAGCAAAAGATACAATAGAGTTCACTTAATGCAACCTAACATACTACAGATAACAAACAGATCTACAGAATACCACTCCTACATAAAAAAATCATCAGGATCGAACAAGATAGAAGTTCAAAATTCTAGCAAATCCTAATCGAAGAGATTTACTAACAAGGTGGATGTAAAAAGGATTAAGTTTAGAAAATTTTGCTTTTGAAATAAAATTTATACCAAAATAATCTTTAAAATCATTTGAAAATCATTTTATACTTCGAAAGTATGTTCTCTCACAAGAAAATGATTCTGAGATTGATTTCACTCATTCTATGGTATTTCTACCCTATCTCTAATGAGTTTTTGCTCCTTAGGCTAAGATTTGCCTAAAACCAAAGCTCTGATACCAAATGTAATGGTCCACTATTTTGGACCATTCAAATCGACAAAAATCTACACATGTCGGAATTGAATAATTCAAAATATTAGATTGTAATAAAATTTGGAGCAAATAAAAGCAAACACAGAATCACAGACATAAAAATATCAGAATAACTTGCAGCGGAAAAAAATACCATAGTAGTTCATGAAGCTACTATCTGCATACTCTCAAAACATATACAAAATATCATAGTTTAAAAATGGATACAATAGAAGTCTGGATACATAGATCATTAATGCAGAAGCAATACCGAATAGGAAATAACTGGATTAGAAATAGACTAATAGATCGTCAGATAAGCTCTAACAAATCTCTAGCTCCAATAGGTGAATCCAAAGCTGTGACTCTCAGGCTGACCCGAGCGTAAAGTAAAACACAAAACACTCGAGTCAGGACATATATACTTATACAATGTAAACCAACTCAAGTGAACTGTAATAGCAATGCACAATAACTTAAAGGATGCTTGGGATTGCCCATCCTTTAAGGATCCGGTAAACCATCAATTAAGTTAAAATAAACATTATCACAGAAATAGCCATATTAAAGTAATTAATGCAAATAACAATGTAAATGTGGCTAGGGTAGCGCAGAGCTGCAGTAATCGCTCACCTCTAGCCACACTCTAAAATTCAAGATGTGTATCAAAACAATCATAAGGAAATCAAATGACACACAAAGAAGTGTACGCGTGGTTAAATTTTTTAAATGGTATTTTATACTTCAAAAGTAAAATATCATTTCAAATTCAAATCTTAATCAAAATAAGGATCAAATCATTTCCAAACCATTTTAATATATTAAAATTTCATATTCTTTCAAAATCTCATTTTCAAATCACTATTTGAATTCAAATTCAACTATTCAAATTTAATTACCTTTTAAAAATGGTTTATATTATAATAAAAAATAATTCATTTAAACCACTTAAAAGTGAAATTATTATACTTTCAAATAATTAAATCCAAATTTTCCAATAATTCATTTGTTAAATTCCAATTTATTTTCTTTAGCCTAAATCCTCATTTTACACCAAATCTCAAATCCCAGGTTAGGTTTTATTTCAAGTTACACTCTTAAGCATACATTTATTTAACATTTTATATTCACAGAAAAATCAATAACACTTTAATAAATCATTTTTAATTCAAATTTGTATCCAAATATCATAATTTACATTTTAAAATACTTAAAACTATCCAGAAGAGCATGTAAAATAACCATGGGTCGGTATAAAATTTTCTAGCCTAAATCAAGTGATAAGATAATATATCATTTCAATCCGTAATTTAAAACGAAAAATCGGGGTTTTATCATTTCAAACCCACAAATCCCAAGTTAAATAAAATAAAAAAAATAAAAAAATCGCGCATGCCTATCATTTTTCCCCATAACGATTTTTCCATATTCTAAAGTCTGTTCGAGTATGTATTATTTCAACCCATAGTGATTCTATTCTACAGGAACTTGCAGTGTGAGAACAGAATAAAATAAACAATATAACATCATATAGCAGTAATAGATGATATGACAGGTTTATAAACAAGGTTAACATCATATGATTCATATCACAGGCAGGTATAACATGATATAATATTCTACACATTCACTTGTCAATTCACTAATTATATAAGTATAATGTCATGAGTGAATACTCACCTTTTTATGCTGGAGATAGTAAATCAAAACACATGAATAAAATTCAGAAAGCACGATAGCCCGACTTTTGATTTGAGTGGAGTGGAGGGCCAAGATGTTATTCTTGTATCCAACAACAAAACAAAGAAAAATATAAATATAAATACAATACTAAAATTATTGGAACAAAATGGAAATAGAGTTTACAAAAAACAACACCAAGTTTTCAATTTACTTTGCTTGACCACAAATCACATTTGCTCGGCCACAAAGCTATATAGGTTCGGCCTTGGTGATGTTTTGGCTAGGGTATGGATCTGGTTTGGAATCATATAGGCATGGCTACAAGTAAAAGTGAAGGGATAGGAGTTACTAGCGAAGGAAGATCAAAGGTTAAGGCAAAAAGGGGAGTTTTGGTGCAACTTTAGGCTTGTCCTTGCATGAAAATGGCTCGGCCTTGGCATGTACAGACCTGGTGGTGGCTGGAGTGAAGGCCAAGGGTGGTGAACTTGATGGTGGCGGCGGCTAAGAGATGGACAAGGCAACATATGAAAGGGATGGTGGAAACTAGCTTGGCCATGCATCGTTTCAAGGGGTTTTTTTTGCAAATGGTCGTGGCCAGTCTTGGTCAGAGGAGGAGGGGTTTAGGCCATGTATGGTGACGGGAAGGCGGTGATGGGTTTAGCCGAGCAAAGCTAGAGATGAATAAGCAAAAGCAAATGAAAAAAAAGAAGAAAGGAGAGAAAAAGAGAGGCCATTGCTTACTCTTTTTTTTTCAGATCTGAAGTGCCGTGAGAAATAAAGATGGGAAGAAATTTTCTCACGTGAAAATAGGGATATAGGTGGCTACGGATTTAGGAATGAACGGCATAAATTGTGGAGAAGTTATGGTAGAAAATCAAGGGATGGAAAGATAAAAAGGTAAGAAATCAAAAGTAACGTTTGCCTAAAATTAAAAACATGTAACATATCTTAATTGATACGTTTCCTATAAACTAAAGGAAGGTGTATACAAGAAGCTTTCACAAATAGATAAATACAATAATGTTAAATAAATACATTTTAAAGATATGCATTTTAAAGCATTAACGTTGTATATATATTTGAAATTTCTTTCTAATAAATAAATAAGGATCTAAACACTTACCATTTAATTAATAAATGAATATCTAAATAGAAAAATATGGTATAGATAGATATTATGAAAAATAAATAAATAGTTTTAGGAAAAGTAGGAAATAAATAAATAAAATACTCTTTTTAATGGAAACTAGGATTAAAAATTGTAAATAAAATTCATCCGACTTTGGAAAATTTCAACGACACTTCTAAATAAATAAAATTCAAGTAAATAAAATAAATCCTGAACAAAATAAAGTGTAAATGAAAATAAATAATTCTTTTAAGGAAAAATAGAAAATAAACAAAGAAATAGCTATTTGATTGAAACTAGAATTTAAAAGTTGAAAACAATATACAATCAACATTTGAAAATTATAACTACACTTTAAAAATGTTTTAAAAATAAAATATATGCATATTATATCATGTTACACAAATTATAACATGATTTTCCAAACAAAAATATTATTTATATAAATTAAAATAAAAAATTTGTTAAATAAAACAATTTACACACAATATTGTAAAAAGCATAACTTTCACAATATTAATCTGATTTCAACGAAACAAAAAGCAGTATTCTTGAAATTAAATCTATTTTCATAATAAAAGCTAAAATTCAAAAAAAATCAAAATTTTAATTTTAAATTTAAAAGTCAAATTTTGACCATTTTGACCAATCCAATTTTTCGTAAATATTCCATTTATTCAGATTTGGAATTATAATTCACAAAAAAATCAAAAATATATTTAAAATAATTTTTTTTATCCATTTTAATAAATAAAATAAAGTTTTTAAATCAAGAATTTTCAGTTAAAATAATTAAAATACAAAATTAAAATAATCACAAAATACAGGGTTGTTGCAAGTAGGTTGCACCATAAAGGGTAAGAGGGCTTGCCATGTTTGTAGCGTTAATACATGCTCAATATGGTTACCAATTAGTAAGAAGTGTGCACACTTAGGCCGTTGGCAAACCTTGAACCTAACCATGAAGATTGTCAATGAAAAAACTTGTGTGATGGAACCATAGAATAGACAAAGGCCTTCAGTACAAACTGGTTCTCAAGTACTTGATATTGTTAAAGTATTTGTAGCGACTGGCAAAAAAAAACAAAAATGGAAGAGAAGGATAAAGAACAAGAGAAAGAAATCAGGAAAAGCAAAAGGGAAGATGGGAAGAAAAAGGAAGTCAAACGTGGAAGAAGAAGTCTATTTTCTTTGATTTGCCTTATTAGCAAGTAAAATTTAATTAGAAACAAAATTTCGATTTCTTTTCTATGTAATCAATACATTATTATCAATTAGTTATATTCAAAATTTGATTTTCTTAGCTACTTCCTTTGCGTCACAATCTTGATGTATTGCATGTTGAGAAAAATATTTGTGAGAGTATTCTTGGTACGTTACTTGATATTATAGGAAAATAAAAAGATTACTTTAATTCATGCAAAGACCTAGAAGTACTAGGTATTAGGAAAAAGTTACATCCTACAGGCATGGAAAGAAAAACATTGCTTCCAGCCATGCCATGCACCTTAACTGACCAAGAAATGGAGATCTCTTACAATAGAATGAGGAATTTGAAATTTCTTGATGGGTATAACTCGAATATTGGGATTTATTTTGCAAAACAAAATTTCAAGCCTTCAATCTCACGATTATCATGTTTTTATGCAATAACTATTATTTGTATCACTTAGAGGACTTCTAACTAAAGGGACGAGGAATGCATTACTATGACTATGTTCTTTTAACAATGACATTTGCAAAAGAGTGCTTAATAAAGATAAATTAGAATCCATCGAGAATCAGCTGACATTAACACTATGCAACCTTAATAGATTCTCTCCTCCTTCATTTTTTGACATCATGATTCACTTGAAAATAAATTTAGGGAGGGAAGCAAGAATTTGCAGGCCAGTACAATATCTGTAGATGTATCTATTTGAGAGGTAAAAGCAGGCCAGTATAACATTTGAGGATGTTTCTATTTGAGAGGTAAAATTTAGCATGAGTACTTAAAGTAGTTAATGGTACATGTGTTTATGAAAGTATTTTGTGTATGCATCTTGATTATAGATATATGAAAACACTGAAGGGGTATGTTAAAAATCAAGAACGGCCTAAAGGTGCATAGCTGAGTGCTATTCTACCAAAGAATGCATGAAGTATTTTGCTGGATATATTAAAGATGCATCAGAAATTTGACAAAGGAAAAATAGAAATGAAGTGGAAAAAGTGATTCCATACTCAAGGGGCATCCTATTTCTAAAAGAAAACTTATGGTAGTCACTAAGGAGGTGATTGATGCTGCTCATCAATATGTGTTGTAATACCGAGGAAGTGGTGCCTTATATAAAGTAAGTATAAGTTCAATTCAACTATTTTGTGTGAAATAAACTTGATTTTGACTTGTATATTTACATATATAGGATGCACAACGTGGATCTAAAACGTTTGCATCCTCGGCATTCACGAGATGATGTGGAACCTTCAAAGCTGCATTTAGAGACCTTTAGTCATTGGTTTAAATAAATGGTTGACATCGTTATATCTTCTTTTAATATGGATAAGTTTGATATAGAAGTATATATTATCATGATCAGTCTTTATATATAACATTGTGCTTTTCTAGGTTAAATGTTTTAGAAAAACATCCGATGTTAGTGAAATCACAAATTGGCTTTCATATGGACCTCGCCGTCAAGTAATTTCTTATACTGGTTATATTATTATTAATATAATTGGTCGATGTTTTCATATAAAGGAGTACGAGAAGTCCATACAAAATAGCAGTGTTTCCATTAGGTAATTATTGTTCGCATAGATGGGCCTATTGAAAATTTAATATATAATGGGGTTCTACATGAAATTTTGTTGTTAGACTATCGTTAGTTTCAAATTACCTTGTTTAAATGTGATTGGGCAAAGATTGATCATGGAGTTAAGGTTAAAGATGAATTTACATTAGTCAATTTACATTAGCTCCAAAATAAATTTTTTAGTGATCAATTCATCTTAGCAACACAAGCTATACAAGTTTTGTTTTAAAGAAAGTAGTTTTTCAAATTGGTATGTTGTGCTAAGAGCACCCCCTAGAGATTTTCATAAATTGGAAAACTATGATGAGGAGGATGCATCAACTAGAAAATCGATAGATGAGTCACTACTTGATGAAAGAGATGTCGATATGGGAACGGAAGTTATATAAGGAAGGATTGTGATGGCATTTTGGTGTGATTTCAGCATTCTTTATTGATATTCATTTTATACATAATTATATTCTTAAAGAGTGTAAATATACATAGTTTTATATGTTGTTATATTAATTTATCGTCAATTCCGACTAGTAAAATTAAGAAAAACTAATCATTCTTTTGCAAATTACTGCATTTTTGTACTATGATTTTTATATTTTATAATAATGACAATTAGAATGATGTTCTAATTATTTGTATATTATGATTTTTTTCTAGGTTAATCACTTAGCAGAAGACAATTGAACTTAAGCATCAATGGGTGAAAATGGGCAAGATCAAGGAGAAGTAAAATATAACTATCCCATATAAATAGAACAACGATTGAATACAAAGCATATATAATGGAGAAGTAATCATAAATCGAACAATCCAATGCTTGTGTAATACTTTATATCTTGGTTCTGACTTTTCTAGATTGTTACCAAACTACCTTGCCAATACAGTTGCAAGTGTAATACTTTATATAGATGGGTGTAATTTTCTAAGGTTCATCGTGGTTAGATCATAACTGTTAATGTCCCATATTTTATCATAATATCATCGCATACATAGTTTTTTTAACTTTCTTTTGAAAAAGAACTTTACAAAAAACATTGCATTTATTCAATTTCTATGCATTTCACTTGTTGTGTGCATCTATTTTGTTCAACTGTTTTTTCTTTGTTTTTGTGCATTTAGTTGTTCTTGTGAATTAATTGGAGGAAGAACATATATTCTGCTCTTAATGCTTATCTTAGTGCAACTCATTGTTAACCCATTAGCATAAATGTGAAAAGAAAGCAGTTTCATGAAAAGCAATTTTATATTTGGGTTAGTTCTTTCTTTTTTCTTTTTTAAATTTGGAGTTTCATTACTTGTTCTTTTGTTCTAATATCATACGTACATTTTGTGACAACACTATTACCTTTTATGAAAAGTTGCTTTATTTTTTGTTTTATTGCCATTGATAGGTCAGCTTTGTTTCCTTTGTATCTTAGCCTGGCTTCGTATTGTTTATGTCGAGTCATAATTTAATTGTTTCAAACTTTCAGATCATCTATTGTAGATTGTTTAAAATTTTCCTTTTTTATTTAATGCTTTTAAGTCAAAAGTTTACGAAGTTATTTCAGTTTAATGTTGTTTCAAATATGTTCCAATCACCATTATAGTGTGTGTTTATAGAAAAAAAGCTTCCTTCATAATTTCAAAATAATTTATGCTGGTATTTTTTAACTGTGCCATTGATTCTAAAACATGTAGATATACAATACAGAGACTCTAGCAATCCCATGCGTTATTTCAACCCCTATACTTATTATCTTTTTGTCAATAAACAAAAGCATGTTTATCTTAACATGGAATGCTAAATTAGATTTATGACCTAGATAGTTAGCTCTGTGTCCTTGTACTTGTTTATTATTTAATTACAAGTTGTTTATTATTTTACTGTATTATTAACATCTGGGCTATGGTTGATCTATTACGTCTCTGTGTATATAATTAATTAAATGCCAATTCGGTTAGGAAGTATGTCCACAGTTATATGTTTATTTTTCTTACATTATCTTAAAATAAGTGCATGCATGCTTACTCGAAAACTGATGTTTAATTTAATAGTCATTGCATATTGATCTACATATATATATGCATGTATATTAATGATATAGAAGAGTCATTGCTAGTGGTGGGAGAGATCATAATGGTCTATATTTTGAACTGGGTACAAAACAGTAATTTCAGATCATCTTTAGCTGATCTTACCTAACTAGTCGCCCATCAACTATTTGCTAAATTATTCTGTTTTGATTCGTTAATCTACTTACGCTAACTAGATTCAACCACTTTTCTATGTTCATATTAGTAGGTTCACATTATATTTCTCTTCAAAATATAATGCTGTATTTATATGGACACCATTCATTATTTACTATTGTAATTCACATTGAATAACATGCCATAATCCAACCTCATATTCATGACATGTAACAACCCATGTTAAATTACAATTATTTATGCAAATAATTTAATTAAGTTATATATGTTTGAAATTATAAAACAAAGAAATATTTGTAAATGAGGCAACTAATTAATATTATTTGGAATACATATATATTTGTGTAACAAATAAATTAGTGAGGGAAATTATATAAAATCAATTAATAAGGGAGATTAATTGACAGTGTTTGTTTTAAGGGGAATTAGTATTCAATTAATTAGTAGAGGTGATTAATTGAGAGGAACTGACAAGAAAGGGAACATATATTGACCAACTAATTGATATGATTAGAAACATATATGTTAGTGCAAGAGAATAAAATGGAGAGAGAGTAATTTATGCACGTAATTAATTGTCAATTAATAAACATGGAGACTTATAGTACATATATAATTAAGATTGTGATTCAAAACTCAATTGTAGAATACATGCATGCAATAATTATAGGAATAAAATAAATTAATATGCATATATGTGATGAATTAATATGATGTTGATGGGCATATTAATTTGGTGAGCAATCACAGTGCAGGCAGGGATTAACTGGATAGTAAATTCATTCTAGATATATATTAAATCTATTAATTGGGTGATTAATACGGGAATATTATTTAAAGAAACGTTACATTTAAAAATATATGTTTCCATAGATTGCGAGAAAGATGGGGAAAGTGATTAATGAAAAGATTGTTGGATAATCAATTTGAAATTCAAAAAAAATGCAGAAGAAAATATATTAATTTAATATTCATAGACTGAGAGTACACTTTAGATTTTAGAGTTTTATATCTAATGGTTAACACTAATTTGAACCACTACAAATATATGTGCAGGGCCTCATTTTTATTCTCATTATTTTTCACTTGCCTACAGAAACTCTACCATTTTTCTATCTCATCTGCACTTTCTTAGTAACAAAATTTTAGATCTAATTCACACAAATTTAGATCTAAATAGAAGGAGGATAGAATTAATTAAGGAATTAGGAATTGTTTCAAATCAGAAGGCTATGTCAAAAGTAAAACCCTAGACTTGTGTTCTATTTGCTATTTCTAATCCAAATCTCTTATTTTTCTCTTTTAAATATTATAGATCTGTAAATATATCATTTTTAATTCCAAATAAGGATTACAAGGGAGGTGAATATAATTGTGAGGGACAATTCTAAAATTAAACAGGGGGATTTGGAAAGCTATCAATGTGAGTGGATTTAATTATTTTCCTTCACGTTTATAATATATTATCGTTGAATTTCCATTAAAAAATTTATTCTAATATTTATTTCAGTAATTAATTCTATTAATTAGTTATGCAAACCCTGTAAATTTTATAAGAGAACTCATATTAAGCTTGACAGTTAGACAAAGGCGAAAGCCTAAAAGTAAGAAATTTGTAGTTATTTACATCAAATTTATAATTATAATTTATCCCAAATACTAGTTTCTTTTATTCCCCTTTTACGCAAATCATAAAGATAGAAAAAGAACTCACGACTATGGATTAAAATACTAGACTTTATGAAATTAGATGTAAAATAAGAAAATTGGAATAAAGTTAGAAAAATTGAATTCTGCAATAAATTACGCTAAAACGGGAACAATAATCTAATAATTTGATTTGGAAGTAAGTAATAGATTATTGGTTGGTTAAGAAAATAAGATACTTTTTGTAATTTAATATTTAAAACGTAAGGATGAACGTGACTGCGAAAATAATAGAAAGAAAAAAGAAACTAGTGTAAAATAGAGAAATCACTGTGTTTTACACTAGCCTAAAATAATAAAAGAAATACCTTGCAGTTACAGGTTATTCGTTATAGCCTTATTTGATATAAAAATATGGAAGTGGATTTTTAGTATAGTTTTCATAACCAACCAAATAAAATAGAATTACTTCCTAGAATAGAAGAAAATAAAGTAAAGTATGAAATGAAACAAGTAAATTATTAGATAAGAATTTGAAGCTGTAAACAAAAATGAACCTAGGTCCGCATTTACTGTGCAGGCTATATAAAAAGACAGTTATTATGATAAGTGAATTATATAATAAAAGAGAATTAAAAAGAATTCTATAGCATAATAAAAGAAGATAGATTAGAACAGAAAAGAAATGCTGGAATTACGTACGGACAATGAAAGAAAAGAAAATGACAATTACAAGTAGAATTATAACATAGGTTATAATTATGTAATAAGAACGGAAAATATTATTTTGAGACCTTGAATAAATTAATGAGCAATAATAATGGTAGAAGCTTATTTAAATATTAAATAGCAAATAAAGCAGGAATAATAAAAGATGCTTATTTTAATGAACTTAAGATTTATATTAAGTTAAATAAGCAAGATAATGAATGTGGCTCACATCAACAGCATTCCCTATTAAATAAATGGAAATCTCACAATAGATAGAGAAGAGGGAAAGAATATGCTAATTAGGGTAAATAAGTAGCCAACAGATTAAGAAAAGTAAACTAAACGCAAATTAAAATATTAGACTCAAGGTCTAATAAAAGAGTGAGATGCGTTTGGAGAAGCCCAAAAGATGAAGAGCCTAACGAAGCAGTTCATCGTAGATTTCAGCAAAGGAGAAGCACGCTCAACTTAGTTATTTTGGGCTAGAAGGAACTACGAGACTTCAACGGGGCGTGAGGATTCTCTAGGATGGCCTTTTGGGTTAGCCTAACGAAGCAGCATCCCCGGAGGCAGGTCAGTAGGTGTTCCATCAAGAGAGTTTTCCTTGGCTACATTTGCATTGTAGGCCCAACGAAGCAGACCTTTATAGGTAGTTAGAAGGGCTTGGTGTTCGGAGTAGGGTATTCGTATATCCAGTACTTGCAAGTAAGTTTAAGGATAGTCGCATGAAGATATCGACGAACATCAAAACCAAAAGCGATTTCGGGAAAGACTAGAGTTAAACCATCAGGCCAATGATTCGTTCACTATCGATACATTGGATGAGAGGCACTACCATTTGGATGTTAGATTGTTTGCAGTAGGGCACATCCACTTAACTCTTTAGAAGTCTTTCAGTTAGTTGATGGGTGACTACATGAGGCCATAGCCAGGACGAAAAATAGACGGACCAACTAGAATATCTGTATTATATGCTTAACAAAACGGTCCCTTACAGATCTAGAAAATCCCTGACTAAATTCCGTACAAGGTAGACCTTGTTAGTGGGACTCAGATAGTGGACATAATGATTACGTAGTCCTCAATGTACGCATTGGTTAGTACATTGTGGATGTCCAAGCACTAGCATAGACTAATGCAGACGTGATTTGCATTTTTATAGTAAGTAGTAGAGCATCTGTATTGTAGGCCTTATGAAGCAGTCCTTTACAGATGTAGCTACGGAATGTTCGTGGAGTAAGACGATGGAGCCCTTTTCGAGGAGGATACGGAAGGTACCTTGGGTGGTACCTAGGACCAATATGGTTATTAGGCATATAGCTATATATATGTATATATTATTTATTAGGTTTTAATCTACTATGGTGTAGACGAGCACGGTTCACGAATAGAGGTGAGAGTATTGTAACCTAATGAACCTAATATAAGAGTAAATGAAATAAAATGATATTTGTAGAATTAAGCCTAGAAGTATATAATTTATCCATTCACTAGAACTTTAGTTCTCACCCCCTCCTTATAGCATCCAATAGGCTAGGTAGATGGCAGAAACTTCCAAACTTTAGGACACTTGTTTAGAAAGTGTTATTATATTGGTGAGTATTTACTTACTATACTATTTTAGTCAATTCCGCTGTGAGATATTTAATTAAGCACTGATATATTTGTCTTTGCCTATTTGCAGGATACCGGATTCCCAACTCGAGTTTCAGTGGGCTTGAGTTTTAGCATTTTTGCGAAAAATCCAGACCCGCTGGAATTCAGGTTGTTACATTTGGTATCAGAGCGTAGGTTTAGGATTCTTAGATAGATAGTGAGTGAACGCATTTGTATTTTTGAATAAAATATAAATATATTATGTACTAAAATCAAAATAGTCTCCAACCATAGATTTTAACATATGGAAAGTTTTTAGAAGTATATTTGTGCATAGTTTGCTAGTTAGGTTTGGGATGACCCAAGTACGTAGAGCCCTATGTTATTACTGATTTGTAGCATACAAATAAGCCATGTTTTGAGAGAAAATTTGTATCCATATGTTTTAGGAAGTAGGGGACTTCCTTAGGGATAGTAGGGAGAGTGTTTTTATTTTAGGAAGAATAAGAGGTTTTAGTATGAAGAAAGTCCATTTTATGTCTAACCCAATAAAAATGAAACTTTTGAATTTAAAAAGTTGAAAAATATAATTATTAATATATTTGAGAAAGTAAATATTTGGTTTTTGAAAAAATAAGAGGTATGAAATTTAAATTGGTTTTTATATGATGTAAATTTTGTTAAAAGTGATTTTTTTTTGAAGAATTATAGAGCATGTATTGCTTGCTAGTTTCATTGTAGGTAAACAATGCTTTTAAATATAAAAACTTAGATTGTGTTAAGTATCGAATTATTGATTACAACATTTATTGTTGTAATAAATATTTTTGGCAAAAATAAAAGAACCATAGACTATGACACTATTGTTATAGTATGTGACTCCTAAAGTAAATGTTTTTACATAGCATACGGGATTTATTAATATTTATTTTAATTGAATCCATATATTAGTATTTTTGGGTTGTAGTAACAGTGTTTTACGCTGTTTTGATCTAAATGAGCTTTGGAGATAATTTCTAAAGTGGTTTGTATGCGCACTTATTATTAAAATAAATACATGAAAATATTTCTAGTTTAAAGAAGTTTTAAAAATGAGTTCTCTGAAAAATAATGTATGATAAATTAATGAATTTAGTAGGAAATATCTTATGTAAGTAAATTTAGAGTAAACATACCTTAATCTATTGGAATGAAATGAAAAATGATATAATTTTCTATGAATCACAAATAAAGACGTTTTGTGCAAGCTATAAGGAATACGTGAATAAGATGTAAAAGTATGGAAAGCACAATATTTTGTATAATCTATTTCGATAAATTATAAAATAAATTCCTTATAATTTCACATAAACATGAATCCTCCTTTAAAGAATTCATAGAAGGTTTTAGCGTTAATGGTTTCTTATACGAGAAAGTAATTCTAATACATAAAGGTATAAAACCATTAAGTGTAGTAAGTTATTAACTCCTTCAAGGTTAAGTAATTAGAAGAGCAGGAAAGTTAAGAGATTTTTGGTACGATAATTGTTCTTATTTACCCCAGTTTTAGTAAAATTGAAAATCTATAAAAAAAGACATTTTAAAAACATACGAGGACATTTTTTTAGTTAAGAAAAAAAATGTTTTAAGAACAAGCAAGACAAGTTTAAAAAAAAGATGATTTGGTGGAAAAGTAAAAGTTTTTGAAAAGATAAAATTTAAAAGTTTTAATTTTTGAAGAAAAATTGATAAATACTAAACCAAATAAAACTTTCAAATATGGATTAGATAGAAATCATTTCCTAGGTGTAACAGGAAAAGTATAAGGTTATAGCAGTAATTACTCTTAGTAATAATAAAAGTTCCCGTAAGGTGTATAAGACACTAGTGAAAACCTGGAAATGTTGCTTCATATGTCCAGACTATAGAAGAATAGTGAAATGATGTTAGTAAGATGATAAGACACACATGATTGGGATAGGTAGACCTTAGTTGGCAAAAAATGAAAGGTAAAGAGAAAATTTCCCCAAGCTTAGTTGTCTTTTTAGATAGAGACTGCATATATTGAAACCCTTATCCATTGTAGTAAATGAGACCTAGTTATTCCTTTTTGAGCATGGAATAGAAGAGATGAATAGATCTTATTCTTCATAAGTAATACCGTAAGTTGGTAACAAGTAATAGGCGGCACAAGGAGCATATGAGTTACTTGAATTCCTAGAGTATGACCTTTCTATGTCAAAGTGGACATGATCCTAGACCTTCTGCTCTAGATGATAGCTCTGTTTAGTTGCTGTATAAGAGTAAAAGCATAATATAATAACTAAAAGGAAAATAAGAAATTTAAAGGAAGCGACAGAAATCAACGGAATAATTTAAAAAGAGATAAGTAAATATTTTTTTCAGAATAGTCGCCTAAATCCCAAGTACGGTGAAAGCTGTGCACAAAAGAAAATTGGAGAAAAATGAAGTTTTTACGTTTTCTACTTTCTTTATAACATAAGAGATCGAATTTGGAAAATTATAATTTCCTAAAATTTAAAAAGTAAAAGTTGCATGGTAGGTTTGGACGTAAAAATTTATTGAACTATGCTCCTATTCAGTAGGAGTGTAGGAAAAACAGAAGAAAAAATATTTTGAGTTTTCAAAAGATTGCATTCATATAGAAATTGCAAGTATATGTAGGATGTGTGCATCATGTTTTAAAACGAATTTCTTGAAGAAAAAGCATTCATATAGGAGGTATCACATAGAAATTTTAGTAAGCATATATTTTATGATGTACTGCACTTTGCACTATGCAGGGATTGTTGCAAAATTGGATGTACACAAAATGGATGTGATTAATACGAGAAATTACATAATTGAACCCTTATCAAATTTCTGGGGTGCAATTTCCTAAGGAGGGAGAATGTAACTCCCCGCATTAAATTATAATTATATATGCAAATAATTTAGCTAAGTTATATACATTTAAAATTTTAAAACAAAGAAATATTTGTAAATAGGGGCAATTAGTTAACATTATTTGAAATACATATATATTTGTGTAACAAATAAATTAAAGAGGGAAATTATATAAAATCAATTAATAAGGAAGATTAATCGACGGTGTTTGTTTAAAAGGGAAATTAATATTCAATTAATTAGTAGATGTGATTAATTGATAAGAACTTACAAGAAAGGGAATATATATTGTAGTAACTAATTGATATGATTAGAAACATATATGTTAGTGCAAGAGAATAAAATGGAGGAAGAGTAATTTATGCAAGTAATCAATTGTCAATTAATAAACATGGAGACTTATCGTAACATATATAATTAGGATTGTGATTCAAAATTCAATTGTAGAATATATGAATGCAATAATTATGTGAATAAAATAAATTAATATGCATATATGTGATGAATTAATATGATGTTGATTGGCATATTAATTTGGTGAGAAATAACACTGCAGGCAGGGATTAATTGGATGGTAAATTAATTCTAGGTATATATGAAATCTATTAATTGGGTGATTAATGGGAGAATCTTATTTAAAAGAAGCATCACATTAAAAAATATTTGTTTTCATAGATTGCGAGGGAGATAGGGAAAGTGATTAATGAAAAGATTGTTGGAGAAACAATTTGAAATAAAAACAAATGCAAAAGAAAACATATTGATTTAATGTCCATAGACTGAGTGTACGCTTTAGAATTTAGGGTTTTATGTCTAACGGTTAGCACTGATTTGAATCACTATAAATATAGGTGTAGAGCCTCATTTTTATTCTCATTATTTTTCTTTTTCCTAAAGAAGCTCTGCCATTTTTCTATTTCTCCAACATTTTCTTAATAACAAAATTTCAGATCAAATTCACACGAATTTAGATCTAAATAGAAAGAGAATAGAATTAATCGGGAATTAGGAATTGGTTCATATCAGAAGGCTGTGTCAAAGGTAAGACCCTAGATCTGAGTCTTATTTGCTATTTCTAATCCAAATCTCTTCCTTTTCTCTTTCAAATATTATAAATCTGTAAATATATTGTTTGTAATTTCGAATAGGGATTACAAAGGAGGTTAATATAGATGTTAGGGTCAGATCTGAAGTAAGAAAGAGGAGATTTGGAAAGCCAGCAAAGTGAATGGATTTAATTATATTCTTTTACGTTTATAATATATTATCGTTCAATTTCCGTTAGAAAATTTATATCAGTATTTATTTTAGTAATAATTCTATTAATTAGTTATGCAAAACTTGTAAATTTTATAAGAGAACTTATATTAGGCTTGACATTTAGAAAAAAGCGGAAGCCTAAAAGTAAGAAATTTGTAGTTATTTACATCTAATTTAAAGTTATAATTTAGCTGAAGTACTAGTTTCTTTTATTCCCATTTTACGCGAATAATATGGTTAGAAAGAGCATTCGCAATTATGGATTAAAATACTAGACTTTATGAAATTAGGTGTAAAATAAGAAAATTGGAATAAAGTTAGAAAAATGGAATTCTGCAATAAATTACGCTAAAATGGGAATAATAATCTAATAATTTGATTTGGAAGTAAGTATTAGATTAATTGGTTAGTTTAGAAAATATGATACATTTATATAATTTAATATTTAAAAGGTAACGATGAACGTGACAGTGAAAATAAAAGAAAGAAAGAGGAAACTAATGTAAAATAGAGAAACCACTGTGTTTTACCCTAGCCCAAAATAATAAAAGAAATACCTTGTAGTTATGAATTACTGGTTATAGCCTTATTTGATATTAAAATACAGAAATGGATTTTTATTATAGTTTTTATAATCAACCAAATAAAATAGAATTACGTCCTAGTATAGAAGAAAATAAAGTAAAGTATGAAACGAAACAAGTAAATTATTAGATAAGAATTTGAAGCTGTAAACAATAATGAACCTAGATCTGCATTAACTGTGCAGATTATATAAAAAGACAGTTATTATGATAAGTGAATTATATAATAAAAGAGAATTAAAAAGAATTCTATATCATAATAAAAGAAGATAGATTTGAACAGAAAAGAAATGCTGGAATTATGTACGGACTATAAAGAAGAGAATGACAATTACAGGTAGAATTATAACATAGTTTATAATTGAGCAATAAGAACAGAAAAGCTAATTTGAGACCTTGTATAAATTAGTGAGCAACAGTAATGGTAGAAGCTTATTTAAATAATCTACATTAAATAAGAAAATAAAGCAAGAATGATAAAAGAGGCTTATTTTAATGAACTTAAGATTTATATTCAGTTAAATAAGCCAACTAATAAATGTGGCTCATACCAACAGCATTTCCCATTAAATAGATGAAATTCTCACAATAGATAGAGATGAGGGAAAGAATATGCTAACTAGGGTAAATAAATAGCCAAAGAATAAAAAAAAGTAAACCAAACGCAAATTAAAAGATTAGACTTAGGATCTAATAAAAGAGTGAGATGCGTTGGAGTAGCCCAAAGGATGAAGAGCATAACGAAGCAGTTCATCATAGATTTCAGCATAGGAGAAGCACGTCCAACTTAGTTATTTTATGCTAGAAGGAAGTACAAGACTTCAACGAGACGTGAGAATACTCTAGGATGGCCCTTTCGGTAGGCCTAACGAAGCTGCATCCCCGGAGGCAGGTCTGTAGGTGTTCCATCAAGAGAGTATGCCTTAACTGCATTTGCATTGTAGGCCTAATGAAGCAGACCTTTGTAGGCAGTCAAAAGGGCTTGGTTTTCATAGTAGGGTATTCGTATGTCCAGTACTTGCCAGTATGTTTAAGGACAGTCGCATGCGGATATCGGCCAACATCAAGACCAAGAGCGATTTCGGGAAGGACTAGAGTTAAACCATTAGGCCAATGATTCTTTTACTATCGAGACATTGAATGAGGAGCACCGCCATTTGGATGTTAGATTGTTTGCAGTAGCGCACAACACTTTAACTCTTTAGAAGTATTTCGATTAGTTAAGGGGTGGCTTCGTGAGGCCACAGCCACGATGAAAAAGAGACAGACCAAATAGAATATTTGTATTGTAGGCCTAACGAAGCTGTCCTTTAAAGATATAGAAAATCCCCAATTGAATTCCGTACAAAGTAGACCTTGTTGGCAGGATTCCGATAGTAGACAGAACAATTATGTAGTTCTCAATGTACGCACTGGATGGTACATTATGGATGCCTGAGTACTGGCAATGACTAGTGCAGACACAATTTACGTTGTCATAGTAAGTAGTGGAGCATCTGTATTGTAGGCCTTAAGAAGTAATCCTTTACAGATGTAGATACGGAACACTCGCGCAGTAAGACGATGGAGCCCTTTTTGAGGAGGATATGGAAGGTACCATGGGTGGTACCTAGGACCAAATGGTCATTAGGCATATAGCTACATATATGTATATATATTAGTTATTAGGTTTTAATCTGCTATAGAGTAGATGGGCACAATTCATAAACAGAGGCAAGAGTATTGTAACCTAATGAACCTAATATAAGAGTAAATGGAAATAAAACGATATATGTAGAATTAAGCCTGGAAATATATATTTATCCATTCATCAAAACTTTAGTTCTGACCCCCTCGTCATAACATCCTATAGGTTAGGTAGATGGCAGAGACTTTCCAACTTTAGGACACTTGTTTAGAAAGTGTTATTATACTGGTGAGCATTTACTTACTATTATATTTTTATCAATTCCGCTGTGAGATATTTAATTGAGTTATGATATATTTATCTTTGCCTATTTGCAGGATACCATATTTCTAATTGGGTTTCAATGGGCTTCAGTTTTAGCATTTTTGCGAAAAATTTGGACCCACTGGAATTCGGGTTGTTACATGACAAGTATTTGCTAACTGTAGACATCAAAGCTAGCAATGAGACATTCGAAGAGGCAAACTTTAGCTGCAATTGCAGCTTTTCATGCAAGTGGCAAGACCGATGGTGTAAAAATCAATGAATTTGGAGATGTTGAAGTTGGAGGTCGCTCATTGTCTCCAAATTTTAAACACTACAATTAGAAGATCTCCACACAAGCATACTGAAATGCAGCCTCCTCCTGACAAAACTTAGCTTCCAAAAGTCATTCCTGGCCCTAATTCAACCGACTCTCCAAATATTACTCCCATAAACAAAGACTCAACCAACCCCATATATGCCATGAACAATTCGAGTTTTTGTAATAATGGTTTTCAACTAGAGATGGCCTAGGAAAAAAGAGGAACGACGATGATGGAAACATTTTCTTTGATGTTGAATGAGAAGGCCGAAGTTGAATTCAACGATCGAGGTTAACCAATAGGTTCCAATTCTAAACACTATTCATCTTATCTTAGTAACTTAGCAAGAGAGATGATACCAGTGATTATTACCGAGTGGAAAAAAGTCAACAAGGACTTAAAGAAAGATTTATGGACTTGTATCAAGTATGAAAAAATTCAAACAACACTTACATTAAAAGCTATGCATATTACATCAAAAAGTCAATTAAGTTTTTTATTTTTTATTTTTTATCTTTTGCTCTGTTTTGTCCTTCTCCATAATTTATCATCTGTAAAGACCTTGGATTCTTTAGTAATCTAATTCGAAATGCTCAAATAACCAATGTCTATATTAATATCCAAGTTATTTTGAAATGCCAATAGATTTTTGCATGTTTTTCATATTAATGAATACTGCTCATCCTTTTGATCAGCTAAAACTTTAAGAAATTGAAATGTGTAACAATGATGCTGATACTAAAAATAGAAAGTATCAAATATCAGTAAAAATAATGATGTTTTGATGTAAAAATCTAGTTTATCTAAGAACTAATATGGTTAATGTGTGTCATGCTATGAATTAAGGATGGACCAACATCAAAATACATGCAAACAGAAAAAGGATATGCAAGATTATTAAAGCTTTTCAAGATATATCAAAAATGGATCTTGAAGTACACAATTACCTAAACAATAGTAATGTAACCAGATAATTATTGGACTTCTCTTCTAAGACCTTAATCATATTTAAGAAAATCGTAAACTCAAACCTCTTAATTGCAAATGGATAATTGAAGTATTACCTTGATGGATTAGATGTTTACTTGATGCAAATCACTTAATTGCTGCAAAAATTACATCCGTATTTTGGATTCTTACTGATTCCTAAAATTGCATTTTAAACTGATATAGTGTAAAATGGCCATTGTGCACAAAACTTCTTAGAATCAGCAATGTAAGAAACCTTATTTTATGAACAATGGTTTTCTCTAAGCATCCCAAATTAGATAATTTTATGAACAATGGTTTTCCTGTTATACTACTAGCGAGTTAGTTCCTTTAATTCTTTATATTTTTGATTAGTCAACAACTAGAACAAAGGAATTGACCTGAAATATCACCATTGTTTGACCAATGTATGTTGTATAACAACTAGATTTTTTTGTGCAAACAAGATTCAAGGTGGATGAAGTATACAAGGATTTGTTAATTAAGATATCGAGACTGCGATGGAGAGAATAAAAATTAAGATTGGTTTTCTCTATTAAAGTAGCATCTACTTATCCCGACTCTCCCCTAGATTAGCCATGCTAAACTAGACAGTATAAACAATGTTCAAGAGTGGAATGACTTTGCGAAGGCAAAACTATCGGAGTAATTTAAGGTAATAAGCAATATTTTATTCATTATAAATTAAAAGGTAAATTACAGTTTGTGAATGAATTTCTCCTATGTAGGCAACTAACAAAAAATACAGAGCACTAAGAGATAAGAATAAAATTCCATACACAATGAGTAGAAAAAGAAAAGCAAGATTGGCAGAAGACATGGAAAGAAATGCATGCCTGTTTACATCGAATATATTATTGTTATTTGTTATTATTATTTGTAGAAAAAAGAATGTGGAATATCAGATATTAGTAGAGACGATATGTGGTGCAAAGCCTATACAAAGAAAAATGGAGACCCACCGAATTTTGTTGTTGTCGACTGCATAATAAGGGTTTTTTATATTATTATTGTAATTTTCCACATTATATATTGCTTACACATTATCAACCTAATTATTCATCTATTTAGAAGTCTAAGTGTAGTAATTGAATTCTATCATCACCTCTACCAACATTTGATATGTCAAATTTAGTTTTTAAGCATGCTCAATTGTTCCGTTATTATTCTTATTCATACAATGTGCCAAAACTTATTCACAACATTGTGTTTGGTAAACCGACTCACTCGTCAAGTTCTTAACCTTGTTCCTTATAGACGACAACACTTATAGTTCAGATAACCATCAACATATAACATTACATTGTAAGCTGATTTGGAATACAATATACCTATGATATTTTTAATAACAATTAGTACATCTACCGTAAGCAGTTTCAAAGTAGGATAAGCTATATACTCCAGCTTATAATCAAAAAACTACATGCATATTATCATGCCAATATAGCTCTAACTTCATCTAATATAGGTGAAGTTTCAGCATGATATGATTTCACCATAACACCACCCTTCATATTTATAGCGTCATCATGCTATCAATTAACAAGTAGCCAAAAAACGATCATTAAATATTATACCACTTCTAATTTAATGGTTCACAACTAGAACTTGCCCCACTTCTAATTTAATGGACCATCTATGAGCTGCAAGTTTGATCATTGTTAGGAAGTTTAAAAATTTGCAATTACGTTTGTTGAAATTCAAAACAAGTTCTAGGAACTACAGGTTATTTGAAAATACTAATCACTTTAAATAATTATTATTTGTAATTTCAAAATAAATGTTTGTGTACTTTGATGAAATTAATATAAAAATATTGCTATTGAATTCTCTATTTTGATTTTTCCCCTTTCTTTAAAACAAATATATATTTGCAGTGCTTAGTTTATGATTCATTTCATACACTCCGCCCTTCCTAACAATGATCACATGCTTCCTATTTGAACATTGGAGCCTTTTAAGTATAGTCACGTCTTTTAATTTTGATAAAGAAGTATTATTTTTTGTGCACCTTAAATTATCTTTCATGCAACTGAATTAAATAGTATCCTCAAATGGTTATATGTGTAGTATTTTTTTTGATTTCTTATAATCGGATATATTTTAATTTATCAGCTAAGATAAAAGAGCACAACAGTAATGCTCAGAGCTCTCACGAAACAACATCGATAAGTGGAGATGGAGTGTCGAAGGTTTTTGGCAATGAACATAATTAAAGGGTGGTAGGACTAGGATTTGGTGTTGTACCATCTCAAATGAGTTTTTGTTCAAGTATTCAAAAAAGGTGTGTGCATTGGAAAACCAAGTTGCTCGCTTGGAGGCTAGAGTAGAAGAGCTGACAGATTTGTTCATGGTGGTAAATTATAGTTAATTAGTTATTGTTAATGAATATGTGATATGTGCTTATGAATTACTAAGTGCATGTCTTGTACTTTTTACATAGCGTGAATATATGGTTAAACGATAATGTGGCTGATATGGAGACTCCTTGTGCTCATATGCCTTAGGTTAGCATAATTTATGAACTCATCGAGATATATAATAAAATAACTAGAAATTGACGACCACTAGCAGAAAAGGTACTTCTGTGAAATTCTATGGTTTAATATATAAAGCAACTCTTCATATGTGCCAAGTATAAGCTGCTCGAAAATATAACGATCCAATCCATACTTATGCGGTGTATCACACATGTGGCTTGTTTGTGCCATGTTATATACTGCTACAATTTTTAATTGCATTAGAAGGATTTTACAAAATAACTAATAACTAATAGAAAATTGCTAATATGTTTGTAAACAAGTTGGTATGGTATTTAGTGTTTTTGAGTAACTCGTATTTTTCTTTTTTTTATCCAACAGATTAAATGATATGGTTCCATTAACGAATCGAAAAATAAAAATAAAATCCACTTATTAATATGGACTCAATTCAGATATGCACCAATATCTAGTCCATTGGAAGTTTTAATTATACAAGTTAAGTCGAATGTTCACTTAGTTCTATATATGACTTAGGTTACAAAGTGACTATTAAATATTATTTTATCTTCAACTGACCTGAGAAAAGTTGAGAAATTTAGAAAAAAGTAAAAAGAAGTAGATTGAATGGGTTGCTTTGTAGCATTGAACCTTTAGTTTAACATAATAGCTAAAATAGCCATTATCCTACCGTGAAATATTATCAAAATAATCTCCTAAAATCATTGAAATTTTTATTAATCATTTGTAGTTAGTAGTTTGTATATATTGATTATGAAGAACCAAATTAAAATGATACTTAAAATTCTAAAGGTACCTAAGAATGCTGCCATAAGAAGAAAAATAATAATTAACTCAAATTCTGCTACCAATAATTTGTATAGTAGCTCTTTGGCTCCTTCATTGTGCGAAAAGTTCTTCACCGTAAAGAGTTCATTTCTCATTACCTTCTTCATCCAAATACCCTTTCTTCAAATGCCTTAGAACACCCAATATAAGCATTAAAAGAGGCAAACTTAGTGTGGTTAAAATTAAGATCGCTAGTAGAGGCGGTTGATAACGGTTGCAGATTCGTAGTCCATTATGTGGCTTGAGATGGTTAGAATTAGCAGATGTACGACTAGCAGTAGTGGATGAGTTTTGAGATCTGGCAATGATCGTGCATTGGAGCTGTAATGGATAGCGACGTTTGGTGTGCCTGGCGATGCATATTCTTTTAGTGGCGGTCGCACGGGCTAAGGCTGGACGAGGCAGTAGCTACAACAGGAGGTCGATGTTACTGGGTCTAGTCATGGGTTATAGTCGATGAGCGCCAAATTCAGAGTTCTGAGCATAGATAAATTAGGGTGACAACGGAAAGCATGATGGTCTCTTAGTTTGTCCGCCGATAGCTTCTAGCGACAGTGGCAGGCTGAGGCAGCCATCGATCATATTTTCGGTTGCTGGATTGAACTTCATCTAAAAAACTAGCGTGGAAAATTAATTGTTCTATTGAACTCATACACATATATAGGTTAAAAACAAGAAATGAAAAATGAAACAAATTATACTTTTAGATTAATTAATCTTTATTGTCGGTTTTGCTCCTTTAAACTCTATTTTTATCCTTTCACTTTTTGTGTTTGCAAGTTGTAATGAGGAGAGAGTGACTATTATATATACTATATTATACTTTAATTTTTCAGAATTAATAATATATGAAAGTTGAATATCAATTCTTACATAATTTTATTTTTATAGGTGCACCAGAAGTAAAACATATGTGCTACACTGAATTGACTAATCAATTAGCCAAGTTCCTGAATCAATAACTGAGCACAAAATGATAATTTAATTTCAGTATTTAAATAGGTTTCCTCTATTTTGAGAATGTATAACTCACACAACCTAAACTTCATTTATAAATCTGCATATGTATGAGATTAATATAATGTAGTTTGAAATTAATGTGTTAAAGCCTTATCTTTGAAACAGTTTTCAATCTATAAACAAAAGAATTTACATACCCAACCTCAGATAGCCATTCTAATGTAAACATACACCAGCTATATCCAATAAACTAACATTTGGTCCACCTAAGTGCTAAGAATTAATTTTTGTTATCAAGATGTATGAGTTAGAGTTTGCTTACTAATTAACTTTGTTGTTCCAGTTCTCTACTTTAACACTGATTCATTCTGGTATATTTCTTAAGTGCTAACCATGCATATCATATGAAAGCAAATGCATATAGTATCCAGATATATATGCTTCTATTCAAAGTGACATAAGTTTTATTTGCTAATGAATGGATAAACTTATTTATATGCCAATGAACTGTTTTTGCTTTGCTTATAGTCACACCACGATAGTAAAAATATGCAGGCTCAAGGTCTGCAAAATCAAGAAACTCCTTGGTGAAAAGAAATTGCATGCTATTGAGTTGGAAAAAGAACATAGTTGCGGAAGGGATGATAGCAAGCACCGATCCCGAAGCTTTGGTACCCTTTTTGAAGATTGGACCAGATGCCTGGAAGGTATAGGTGAATGTAGCAATGGAACCCGAAGCTTTTTTATTTAGGCCGAATTGAGAGATGTCCACTATTAAAGAGGCCATCTGATCAACTGTCGCTTGTCACAAATACATCAGGCCTAGTATGTATGGGCATTTTGGTATGTGTTATTACTTAGAACTTGATGTGTATTTTTTGATTAGCTGGTACTTGTTAGTGCTTTTTGGAACTAGCACTTATGTATATATTTATGGATTATGCATGTTGTACGTTGGAACTCTATGAATGTAAACTTATCTATCATTTTGAAATGTGTTGGAACTTTGTGAATGTAGCTTTATTTAGTCTTTTTATAAGTGTGATTTTGGCTGCTTTATGATAATATTTATTAGTTATTAAAATTAGTATAAGGGTATCCTATAGAAGTAGTTGCAAGTTGTTTTTTTGCATTTATTTTGCAATGGTTTAAAATAGTTGCAAAGAACAAAAAGAGAACGAGGAATTCTTGTTGTGGATGGAGCTTTACTACAACAGTTTATGCCTGTTGTAGTTGAGGCATATTACAACGGGCTTGGTCAGTTGTATTATAATGTACTACAACAGCCAGTACACATTGAAATATTATGTTTAAAATAAATGTTATGTATTTACAATGGGCTTTAGCCATTGTAAAAGGAACTACTACAATTATCTATACCTATTGTAGTTGCGGCCTGTTACAATGGTTAATAACCATTGTGAAAGACTCTATTACAACGGTCTATACCTATTGTATTTGAGATCTATTACAACGGGCTTAGCTTGTTGTATTATAATCTACTACAACAACCAATGTTATGTTTTCAAAGAAATATTGCATATTTACAACATGCACCATCTATTGTAAAAGACTCTATTACAGCGGCTCTAGACAGTTGTAAAATCTTCTGGGTCTATTACAACATTGCATAAGGCAACGGCCACTGGCCTGTTGCGAAAATCTTATAACAACCGGTATTGCCTATTTTAAAAAGGGTATTTTGTTGTATTGATGAGGGAGCGTTACATGGTTGACCATACAATGCTTCAGATGGTGACATACCGATACTAGACTGATATATATTTTTGTATGCAAACCGCACCAAATGCAAATGATCGTTCTGCAAGTCATTGAAATCAAGCATGCAAGCTCGTATATGATCCTCAAATATACGTTTTGTCCTCTCGTACGCACGTCGGTTTGTGGATGATAAGCTATACTGAGATGCAGCTTAGTCCCCAATACCTCTTGTAAGATTTTCTAAAACCCACTCGTGAATAAAGGGTCTTGGTCACTCATAATGCTCTTCAGCACATCATGTAATCATGCCATCCATTTCACATACAGCTCAACCAATTTGGATGCCCGTCTATTAGACTTAACTGGTAGGAATCAAGCACTCTTCATTAATCTATCGAATATTACCCAAAATGCTAACATATCCTCTTTTAATCCTTGGCAATCTACCAATAATATCCATTAATACTTCTTCTCGCTTCCACTTGAGAACTTCAAGTAGTTGCATCAACCCACTTGGCATCTTCTACTCTGCCTTTACCAACCTGCAGTCCATGGACCTCGAGATGAATGCCTGGAGATCCTCCTTCATCCCCTCCTAATAGTACGCTTGCTTGATATCACAATACATCTTATTACCAATGTAACGACCCAATATTTTCAACCCTTCGCATCCGCTCATGTCGGACTTGAAGTGTTCAAAGTACTGCGTTGTAGAATAATTTTGGCAGAACTCAGAATATGCAGTAAATAAAATCACAGAATCACATACACAGATATCAGAACTCACAGCGGAAATAAAATATTTAGTGGTTCATGAAGCCACCATAAAACTTTTAACCAAAAAGAATTTACATAGTTTAGAATCTGCAATACAGCTGTAGACATAAATAGAAACAGATTCCTCCAAAGTCTTGATTGCAGATAAGATAGGGACTGAAAAGCTTCCGGCAGCACGAATGATCTACGGGATGACCTAGCTCCGGAGAGAAAAACTGAAACTGCAACTCAGGCTGACCCGAGCGTAAAATAAAACATAACACTCGAGTCAGGACATACATACTTATATAATGTAAGCTAATTCAAGTGTACTGTAATATAGAACAAGTAACTTAAAGGATGCTTGGGACCGCCCATCCTCTAAGGATCCGTTAAACTATTTACTATGTAGTATATTGCGCTATTATAATAGTGTCTATTTATAAAATAAACTTACTTTTTAATAGCGTTAAGGAGTGACCCAATATTCCCCTTAACACAAATAATGCCAATAGTCTATACAGTACCGTAATACCTCCTGATCGGGAAGCTACCAGAGGATACTCCATAGGTACGACACAAATAGAAACTCGTAGTAAAGGCTCGGTATGGTAGATGACACAGCACAACTAGGCAATGCCAGGGTAGATATACCAATTGCTATCCAGGCTGATGGAAACGCGTAGCCGCAGTTACCGCCCACCTCGGACTAACTCCCCAAAATCAAAATATAGAGGTGGCCACCGAATCAATCCAAAAACATAGTATAATATCGAAGAGGAGCGTCCGATCAGAGGAATGACCTCATTGGCCTGGAATTGCTCCTGTTTTAGCCACCTTATGCCAACTCACGGGAGTCGGGTCCACGTATTTACCTTACAGGAAACGCCACCACCGACCTACTTCATTCTGGAATCTCCACCGCGTACACGGTTGGTCAAAGTGGTTTTCGGTATCGACAGAGAGTATGTCCATATCCGATCCCGGTCTCTTTGCCAACCCATCGTTATTATAACCCGTGGTCATTTAAAACATTTTATACTTTAAAACCAGAATAAACATTTCCATTTCAAAATATAAATACGATATCATTTTAAAACCCAAAAACAATATGATATCGTTATATTCAAATATAATTCTTTCCAAAAACCATACTGCTTAAAATTTATAATATCTGGAAGCCAAATATTTGAATTATATCTTCAAAACATAATATTTGGAATTTTTACTTTAAAACCATAACTCCCAACACACAAATGGTTTGGATATTCAACGGTATATAGAATAATGGTTTAACTTTATGGTTACTTTGTAAAGAAGATAATTTATATAGCTTTACAAATATATTTCTTTATTTAAAGTTTAAACCATAATTTAAATATCACTTTATGTCCCCAAATCCATTACAATTCCTATATATATATATATATCCAATTGGAGTATTTCCTATTCAAAACTAAGTTTGGATTTTATTCTTTCAACAAATCAATGTTTTATTATTTAGTCTTGAATATTCCCATAAATTCCATAAATAAACTCCAAATGTTAGTCATTTAATATCTTCAAAATTCACTTAATACTAGAATATTCATCTTAAATTTATTAAGGAAAATCCAGTTATAAATATCATATCTTAAGATTTTCCAAAACTTAACATAAAATAAAATTTATCAAATTCCATGAGTTTTAAAACAATCAATTCTAGATTCTGTAGCACTTAGGAAATGCTACCTAAAGTTACGGGTAAAACTAGTCCAATTTCAAAAAGACAGCATTTAAAATGCTGTAGCAGATTTGTTTAACTAAATAAATATTTCCAAATATAACTTATTTATCTATTTATTTATTAACTGAAGGCTTATTTTTCAAAATCCAGAATTTCCAAAATAAGTTATATTCCAAAATTCTATTCAAATATTTATTTATTTATTAACATTTATAACTCATTCAAAAATAAAAATAAAAAAAATCCTTTAAAGATATTAAATCAAATATTTAACTTCCAAAATAATTTTAAATATTTCAGAAAATATTATAAGAACCACGGGCCTGTATATAGTTCTCTAGCCTAGGTCAAGTGATACGGATTTATATCATTTCAACCCGTAATTTACAAAACCCCGGGTTCTATCATTTCAAACCCGCAATCCCAAGTTATCAGTTAAGCAGTTAACAGACTAGTTTAACAATAATCATTATTTCAGCCCATAACAATCCAACTTTAACAGGGAACTTGCAGTGGTGATTTAAGCAGTAAATAACAATTAATAATATAACTGCAGAAATAATATAACAGATAATACTGATGAGGTGTCAATTTAAATGGGGTCCATCATTCTATATTACATTACAGACAGATAATAGTGAAATACAATTTTACACATACACTTGCAATAATTTACCAAAATATAAATACGTATGTCTGGTGAGAAATACTCACCTGAAAGCTGCAGAAAATTTGATTCAAGCGAAAATGAAAAATCCACCAAAAAAAAGAAACGCACAGAGGGTAGCGATCAAATTTCCCTGGATGTCACGCCTAGATTCAAATCTATAACAAGATCCAAATACCGAATACGTGACTTTTAAAATTTATGGTCAACGCAAATATTTGAAACAATTGGAACGAATAGAGTCAAAGAAATTTGGCACGATACGCTCGACCACTACACCACCCTACTTGACGAACAACTCGGCCCAAAATAAAATCTTTTTTTTTTTTTTTACCTTTTATATATATACTCTATTATTTAATTAAACAAAACGCACAACCACCACATTACTAAACTTCAACTGGAAGTATGCATAAGGTCACGGCCCAAGCCTATATCAACTAAGAATGTACGCTCACTGTAACCCAAAGAAATGCAAATACTTCACTCCCTTAATTTTTTCCCTTCACGCAAAAACACACTGCCTATTTCCTACTAGATTTGCGTGTACACATGCAAAAGTTTTCACCCAGCCTATACTACAAACTAATGCATGGATAGTACATTATTTGATCTGCACGTTACTTCCTTTATAAAATTTTATTATATCATTTCTAAATTATAAATATTCTCTTTTTTTTTTTATATGTGTAACGACCTGTCATTTTCGTTAATTAAATTTGTCATTTTAATAAGATTTACGCAAATTTACTTTAGAAGAAATAAAGATTTTAAAATTAATAATGAAGCAAATGTTGAGAAGGAAATGAAACCATGGGAATATAAGGCTAAGTATTTACAGTTGAAACAAAATGACGAATAAATTGAAGTGATGTAAATTGTTATATTAGGCTAAGAGTTGCATATAAGAGAACAAAGGTAAGTAGTGAATTTAGTTAATGAATTAATAATATTAAATAGTAAATTGAATTAAATCAATGTCCGGTACAAATTGAAATATTGTTTGGAATGAAAGCTTATAAATTGTAAGCATTTAATTTACAAATGAAATCAGTGTGTGTTTTTTTTTTTTTTTATAAATATATATATCACATGCACAATTCGCCCAATCTTTCGACTAAATGCATGGATCTTTTTTAATAGATGCTTGCACACACACTATATAGTCTGAACTATATTTATGTTAAAAATATGCAGGCACTGCTTCCTATATGATATGCATTTAGTACAGGTAAATTATCTAATATATGCAAAAAGGCAAAGCTTCTCACTGATACACGCATGTACTGGTACCCTCAAATCTCTCCTCTCCCTCTTCCCTTCCTCTCCTTCCTCTGTTTTACATATATATTTCTTTCTTCTTCTTTTTTTCTTTTTTTTTTCTTTTTTTTTTTCAATGAACATTATTGACTTTCTATTTTGTTTGACCCAAAACTAAGTATGATATATACAATGAATAACCCATTTTTCCGTAGTGATAGTACGCGTAAACTTTAAGCTAGCATTAAATTAAATCTGGGTCAACTACACCATCTCTTTGCACACACATATTAGATTTCTACAGATGTGATGACTCATAAATTTCCAAAGTTTGTCAACTAGATCGGGTGAAGTAGATGGGTTGGAGTGGCCGAGCATATCAAATGAGAACAAAAAAAAAAACTGAGGAAAGGAAAAACTGGAAGGAAAAGAAAGAGAAAACAATAAGACAATTACCTGATGCTTCGAACGAAATTGCCAGAGGAAAATTTGCAATGCTTTGAAGAGTGGTGAGTTTTTTTTTCTTTTTTTTTTTGAGATGTGGATCTCTGGCATATTTATACACGAATTTGTGAAACGGCAAGGCAGTGATCAAGGGATGTGGCGTGATTAACTCATTTCAGTTTTGCAAAAGGATAATTTTTTTTTTCCAACGTATAAAGTTTGATCAGTATTCGAAAATTTGTAAACAAAAAGGCAGAGAAAATGGCAGCTTGGATTATGGGAAATAAATGACTTGCGTGATACATGGTTTGATTTATAAAGTTTGTACGTTACTTAAGGGGAATATTGATCAAAGGAAGGGCAAGCGTGATGTTTGGTAAAGCTGATGACAACAGAGGGTAAGAGGAATAAGCAAAAATGCGAACGTTACATATATACAAATGCACTAATGTTGCTCACGTGTGATCCATTTTATTTTAGCTAAAATCTTGATTTTAGTTTGATACCCATAAATGAAAAGGTGAATATTTATGTAAGCTTTAGGCAAAGAACGTATACCATTTATTAAAAGAAATCAAACGGTCCTTTAAAACAAAATAACGTCCGTCTTAAAATCACTGACTGATATTTTTCTCCATAAAGATATTTAAATACGATTTTTTACTTTATATGCGTGATTATAGGAACGAAAAAAAATTTATCTTGCAAAATAAAGGCAGTGGAAACAGAGAGATATAAATAGGAATGTGAGAATTTGAAAAGATAGGCAAGGTTAAATTTGAATGCATGAGTTGATTTTTAGGCAATCAAATATATTAGTCCATTTAGGTTGCGTGAATAAATGAATACAGTGACATGCTCAAGAAACAAAAAGGTAAGAGGCAAATGCCAAAAATGTTAAAAGAATAAAATTTTGTGTCACGCGCAAAGGAAGGCAAAATTGATTTTCTTTCAAATGATATATGCGTGATTGTAGATTTAGGCAGATAAGGTTTCGTGATCAGAGGAATGGCAAAATATGAACCGTTCCAATTATATGAGAATTGATATATTATTTTTTTTAGTTTGATTTAATTAAATGACGGCAAGAATTTTTCAAAGCTTTTGGAAATGGAAACGTATATACACATTTTATTTAAAACCAAACTGTCAGTTACAACCAAAAGTAACGTTCGTCTTAAAAATCACTAACTGATGTTTTAATCCATAAAGGTGTTTATATATGATTTTAAAAGTACGTCAAATTGACGTAATACAAAACATCAAAAATATATATATAAAATAACGTTTTAAATTTTACACGTTTTATTACATTACTTACCATAAATTTTACGCGTCCTTTTTAAACGCGATATTTAACTGTTTATAAATACACTAAATCCTTCAAAAATAATACTTAACTAAAATTTAAATTGGTTTACATTCTTCATATTTTATATATATATATATATACACGGTACTTATTCCCTAGATTTACGCGCCCTTTTTAACGCGTGATTACCCAGTTCATTTATACATAAAAAAAATTCGAAATTCTGACCGTGCTAAGACTCGAACTCGTGACCTGTCGTGAATAGCCCAGATGTCTTAACCACCTAAGCTATAAATGTTTTCTTAATTAAAACTTGATTTTTTCAGAGATCTTATTAGTTAGTCCTAATTTTTTTTTCATATTTTGTTTTAATCACTTTAAATAAACCCCAAAGTTTTTTTTTTTTTTTTAAAAAAAAAAAATACAAGTGAAAAATACTTGTAAAAAAAATTGGGCTGTTACAACCCTCGGGATGTATAGTCAATCTATAACAATGACACTCTTGTAGTATCTCCTCTCATAGTCCATCAACGTCGGAAATAAACAATCTCCCCTTCTTGCAGAGCCAAATATCTCGGTCAAGTCTATACTGTTTTATCTTATCAGACTCTAACCCTAGTTTTACTTCTGCTATGATCTCGACTAGTCTTGTGTCTCGCTTCTTACTAGTACCAATCCTTTCGATCAAAGTCGATTTGAAAGTCAAACTTGCCAACATCTCCGACTCTAACTTGTAAAGAGGTTTGAAGTTATGGCCAACAATATACTCCAACTATTTCCACTCTAGGAACATCGCTTCCAAATTGGCATGTCTTCTACTTCAACTGCATTACCCATACTAGGCATAAATGAAATGCTAAGGTCGTAAGAGGCCAGAAATTACAACTATTGCTGTTGAAAAGGTTAAATTCTTTCTAGGAGAAAAGGTATTTAGGATTCTTTGGTTCGTAAACAACTTGAACCTTTATCGAAGTAGATAATGCCTCAATATCTTTAAAGTAAATACTATCATAATCAACTCCAAATCATGGGTTGGGTACTTCCTCTCATGTGGCTTAACTGTCGACTAGCATAGGTGACAACTTTACTTTCTTGCTTAGTACCACACCCAAACCAGTACTGTAGGCATCAGTGTATACCATCGTCACCTTATTCCTGCTTGGCATGGTCAACACTAATGCACTAGTCATTTTCTCCTTTAGACTCATGAACATATGCTCACACTTCATATCCTAAATAAAATTTTGATTCTTCTTCGTCAAATTGGTCACGATGCTACTACTTTCAAAAGTGCTTAATAAAACATTTATAGTATCCAGCCAGTCTAAGGAAACACCTAACATCCGTAGTGTTATTGGGTTGGTTCCAATCTTGAATCGTTGCCATCTTCGAAGGTTCGACTGTAATACCTTTCCCAAAAGCGTCATGAACCAAGAATCATACTCCTCTCCTCTAGAAGGGACACTTCAAAATTTTTGCTCTCACCATGCTTCCTTAACACCTCAAGCATAATCCTCAAATATGTCTTATCTTCCTCCTCCATCCTAGAATAAACCTGTATATCGTCCGAGAACACAAGCACAAGCTTATCTAGTTTATCCCTAAGGACATGGTTCATAAGATCAATAAAGTATGTCAGTGCGTTGGTTAGCCAAACGCATAACCAACCACTCATAAAATTGAGACGACATATGGAATGTAGTAATCGACATGCTATCATTCGGTACTCTTAGCCAACGACAAGATCCAACCCAAGAGAACACATTTGTGCCGTGAAGCTAATCGAATAAGTCATCAATACATGGGAGTGGATACTTATTCTTCCTCTTTACCTTATTAAGCCTATGGTAATCAACACACAACCTCAGAGAGTCATCCACATTAGTGGTGAATACTATAGGTGTTCCCCCACTAAGATATACTCCTATGGTGAACCCTCACCTCAATAAGCCATTCACTTGAACCTCCAACTCACTGCTCTCTAAATGCCATAAGCCTCAAAGGTGTAACTATTTGTCTAGCGGCTGTCACTAAGCCTATGTGAAACTTAATCTCTCATTGTGGTAGTAATCCGTCACCTCCTAAATAACGCTTGGAAATTCTCTAACTATAAATATAGATGAAAACTCATTCTACGGGACCTTTAGAGAATATTGAAAGCTAAATATAACCTTAACCTTTGGTAGGTAGCCAAACTCTACCCATCATCCTTCCTTAGCCCTAATCGTCACTAATAGCTTCTTATAATCCACCACTATCGCATATTTCCTCGGCTAATCCATCCCCAACATCGTACTAAAACCAATGGAACACATAACAACACAATCTCAAATAAAAGAGAATCCATGACTCGATAAGACCAAACTACAACAAACCATACAAAGATTGTGGGGCCTCTAATAGATTTCGTCTCTACTAAAGATCGATTTTAGGTCTCAATCCTAATCTATCTGATAGGTTACTAGATACAAATAATGTAAAACCCCTATATCGAACAAAATAAGTACCAAAACACAAAAAAAGAAAGCATACCTTGAATGGTGACACCCATCCCTTTCTCTTTCACCGAGGGAGCACTCGAAGAAGTTGGAACAACATCCAAGGCATATGACTTCACCATCCGCTTCACTATTTCTAGGCACTTCTTAAATAGATGTCCTACCTACTACAGTTATAACACTTCTTTCCTTCCTTAGAGTTGCAGTCCTTACTCAGATGACCACGATCACCATAGTAATAGCAAAAAGGATTCCACTTCGCCTTCTTTAAAGAATCCTTCCCTCGGGTTTGCTTCCCTCTTGCCATTCCATTTTTCTTGCCTCCACTATCTTGATGTGGCTTTGGCTCTTCCTTAGCAGCAACAACTAGTTTAGATTTAGGTTACATACTCTCATGATGATGGGCTTTCTAGGCAAGTTTCTTAAAAGATTCGTCAATGTGACCCATTAAATTCTCCCCTAAAAATCATCCAAACCCATGATAAACTTTTCATTCTTCTTTAGCTAAGTGTCGACAAAGGAAATCTCGTATTTAGGAAATCATCAAACTTAGTTACATATTCAGAAATTGACATATCTCCCTGCTTCAGCTTTGAAAACTTCCTGAACAACATCGACTTTTGGACAGCCGGTATAAACTTCTCCTCGATTCTAGTTTTTAAATGGTCTTAAGTGAACTGGTCATCAGGAGTAGCTACCTTAATAGCATTCCACCAATTCATAGTTCTACTTTGGAGCTATTGAGAAACCAACCACTTTCTAATAGCATAATCCAACTCCAAACCATTAGATATTTTCTTACGGGTATCCAACCAGTCCTACACTTCTATACCTGATTCCGTTCTTTCAAACAATTCCCCACCAAGACTGGCAAAATCCTTATTTAGCTTCGTGAAATCGACCATAGGCACCTACACATGAGCAACACTACCAACAACAACGTTTGTAGCGGTTGCTTAGACATTTTGAAGCATGCTCTCCATCATCATATTGAATATTGTTGGCCGTCAAAGTAACCACTCCTAAGCCTGCTCCTCCCTCCTTGACTCTCGAGACGAAGTTCCTCATAGTGTTTCTTGTATGCCGACGCATTCTTGATTTGTAACAAGAATGATAAGTCTCTCATAAAGAAAACGCATCAATGTTGCTCGTATGTGACACCCCACCTCTATACCCATATAATCCAAGATTATTATAGAGCAATACTATTAGATAATATGGAGAATGAGGTTATATATGGTACACACATGAATATTCCCTTGTACTAAAACTAGTATGTTATAAAACATCAAATAATTATATCATCCATACGTACATAGAATCTATACAAAGAAATAAATACATGTTCCTCCAGGACAGAACAATATATATATATATATATATATATATATATATATAATTTATAGAGAACATAGAGTCAAAATCGCAGTGATAACACATGTAGTACATGTAGATATAACATATAAGACAGTAATGTCATAATAATACAATACAACTCAAATGTCAATTATACACACACACAGATAATCAATGTCAAACCAGTATCGTGTAAAATAACATAGTAACGAGGAATAACATAATGATACTCTAATAAATGAAACCAAGACATCAGATCGTTTGGCAATATGTGTATATTTGTATGCTTAGAATAGATATATAATACCATAAATAATGCTCAAAAGATCAAATCATACAAATAACTCAAATCCAGAAACATCATCCAACTCTATTATCATAAGATGTCATCACCCTTTATAGAAACACAAAAATCAGAAGTTAAAGAATAAACATAAATTGGTGAATCATCCAAACAAAACAACATCATCATGTAAAATGAAATTATCCACTGAGTCGAGCAAACACATCAATACCCTGATATAATATCATAAAATCGTATAATCAACAGATAATGTAAGACAATCTATCAAATCATCCTGATGATATCCAACATCATACAAATCATAAAGACAATTCAATTCACAACTAATAAACAAAGGCTATCCCTAGAATATCAAACCAAAAAAAGTATGGATATACAGGGACTGACTACACTTTAGACTCATCCTGTCTCTAGTATAGTCAACTCATCATAGAGACGAGACATATATGCTAATTCACTACATGCACATAACCTGAACAAGATAAGAGATCGATGACCACTAATTGAAAGCTTTCTCCAGGAACCCAAGTCTACTCGCCTACCATAGAGTATTGTCTATTCCTACAGTCTTTAGTTAACCGATGGATGACTCCATCCACTAATGGCTCATCAACGCATAACCTCGGACACGATCCTTCTTTTCCCCTAATGGTAATAGACTACTGGCCTATGCAATACAAGGGGTTATAGAGCTCCTACCCTACCAAGTACCAATCCTACGATTGGCATTAAATATAATAACCAACGGTGTTGTGGATCTGGGGCATGACGTATGATCAGGTCGCTAGGGTGGATACTGGCCAATCTGTTTCATTTCCAAAAAATAACGAAAGCTTGTAACGATCTGGATTTTCAGACCATTTCAAATCCTCGGAAAAGCCATCTGTTCTAAAACTACTAATTAAAAATACAATTTAAACATATCATAATCTGATAAATATACCACCTTATCCTGGATGAATAGGATACTTGCGTCACTATCTTATCAGAGTTCTAATCATTTATTGGATGTGCATTTTAATACAAAGAAAACAACAAATAGGAAAAGGTTATATTATTATTGGAGCTACATCACTCACACTTATGACTGCTTATGTACCGCAATCTAATTCGGTACCTAATAGATACAAGATCAAGCCAAAGTAGTTCTTATATTCACAAATAGGACACAAAAGGAACCTATGATGCGCAAACAAATATACAATTCCCAAACTACCCACTTTGGCTTATACCCTTTCATTTAGGATTTTGAAATCTTTGTTATTTTCAAAATATTATCTTTTTCAAAAATAATATTTTCGACATAAATTTCCATTTTCATTTCAAATCCTCTTAAAGTAATATATAGATATATATCTTTTGTATCAAATCGTACTTTTCTTCCAAATTTAAAAACAAATCATTTTTGAAATGGACATAAAATACTCTATATGATAATATAGTTGTATTTGATATATTAATTTGGAAATCCCAAAATACTTTACTATAAAAGCATATCAAAATATATGCAACCAAATCGGATGGTTTCTCTATAACAAAGCGATTCAGTCACAGCCTCTCCATAAATAAATAAAGTATATTCCTCTCTCCAGAGTAGATTATACTACTGGTTACCAAAATCCTTCGCCTGCTCTTTTTTTTGGGTTACCCGAACATCAGTAACATAACAAATCATTTTGTTCCTCGAAGTGACAAATCATTTGCACTAATATTCACAAATACTTTCAAAACACAGCATCGCTTTTTTCCTAAAAATCTTTGGAAAGCCATATTTAAAAATACTAGGATTTAAGTTCAAATAAATGATATTTATCAAAATATTTAGATCAATGTTTATTCCCAAAAATATTTATTTTTAAAAATATTCTAACTACGGAAAACACTCTCAGAAATATTTATTTGTTGAATAATCTTTTATATGAAAGTCATTTTTCAAAACAACTTCATTAAATTTAAGTTAAAAATTTAAATATTAAATTATTTTAGCTAATTATAATAATTTAATAAACCAATATTATCACTAAACATATTATACTCAAACTGTGAAATAAATCATAAGGTGTTAGCCTACAATAGTTTACTACCCAACCTATGCCAAATAAAAAGGGTTCTTGCTCATAAATTGGCCGAGCACAATTCAAACAATTAATCAATGAAATAAACACAACAGTAAAAGATAATCAATACTTCATTCTATTGACCATTTATAAACACTTTTATTTCTAAACATCCTAGTTTTCCTTTCGACATATTCATTCCCACGGTCAAGTTTCCTTAACTCTCACAAATAGAATAAGTGTACTAGTTGTTCTGCATGCTCGGTATATATTTAAAATATTTATAAATGCTATATAGGAATCCATATAAGGTTCCATGAAAAGATATTGAACTTAGAATTAATTATAATCAATGTAAAACAATTAAATAAACTAACTAAACCTCACCCATAGAAGGCCCAAGCCTAACCCACTTTGAACAACGCTTCTTCCCTAAAGAAATGTATAACCATGGATGAGAAGGGAGAAAGAAAGAGTTTTAGAACTTCATGAAGAGGAATAAGTGAAACTTTTGCAACTTTGGATTTGTGAATTGGTGTGTGTAAAGAAGGAAGCTAAGGGTGTGCTTTTACTAACTTTAGATAAGTGCCAAATAACCACCTATACCCCTTTGCCAAATTACTTAACTATCCCTAAATACCCTTCCTTAGTTCATGCTAAAGTACACCTAATAACTATGCCACTATACCACCAAATTCTCCACTCCATACTTATGTACTTCATTAGTACAACATTACTAAAAATAAGGAAAAATTCTTCCTTAAAATGAGGCATATTTTAAGGAAATAAAAGTACCATTTAATCACTTTTAAAAAGCTAATTAAGGAACTTGTGTTATTTAATTTTTTTGGAACTATATAGCATTTTATAATATGTGAGTGTGTATGTTACAAAAGTGTGCATACATGTGCAACAACGTTGCAAAACTTTCGTTTGACAAAAGGTTGAAAATTCTAAAAAGGAATTTCAGTCACATTTTCAGTTTTTCATCGAAATATCTATTTTGTGAACAAAATTCAAAAATGAATTTCTTATCATTAGTTATTAATAAAAAGAGGGTTATTTGATTATTTAAAAACCAATAATTGAATATTTGAAATTAATTAAATATTCGTAAAGCAAAGCGAAAAAATTCAAGATCGTTACAATTATCGACCCAATATGTATGGTCATATAATACTCGTACCCTAGAGTTATGCATATCTCCAATAGTAGGCCGATTCATGGCTCTCATAAGTCACCACCTGACTATACAATACTCCTCACCGAGTATCACATACATACATGCAAGTGCATCTTAATATTCGATACTCCTCATTGAGTATCACATATACACATGAGTGTAATCCAAATTTGAGTGACATTTACTTATAATGAATTATTAGATGAATAACATAATGGCTTCCAATACCACTGTATATTATTCGAATAATTATTCAATGCTCATAAACTGCACTCAATCCACCCTAGATATTTCTATATGACAAGTCCAATGGATAACCAGAAAAATGTTACCAAAAGTTCCATACCATGTGGTAGCACTAAACCATTTAATTCATGCAATTAGTTTATATTTATATTCTGCATGTAGCCTGTTCTCTTTTCTTTTGATTAGGTTTTATTTTCCTAGTTTTTCACGATCAAACCATTTTGCGTTGAAATGAAAAACCCCTTCAATTTAGGAGGAATGAAGCTCACATGAATCATGCTAGATCAACATAACATGGTTGTATTTGTAGTCTCTCTTTTGTGCTTAATGGAAATTATGAACAATGGTCGTTTATGTTTCTTTTTTAGCAAATTTGATAGTCTATTTGACATCTCAAGTAGGCTATTCTTAATCCAATATAAACATAAACTATTTGATCATTTTCCTAAGTGATTATGATGATGAAAGTCAAACTAGAATCAAAATTTGATAATCTATGTTACTAGTTCATAGTATATAGATCTGCTTAAAATATATTTTATTATTAATTTCATGTAATTTTCATGAGAACCGACAAGTGAGTTTGAATGGTGTGCTAGAGTTTGATGTTTAAGTTGTACTAATTAATAGCACAAATAGACCATACTTATAATAAACACATCAATCATTTCTACTTAAAATTTAAATGAGAGATTATAGATGAAGTTTAAGTTCATTTATATGAATGATCGAAAGTGGATTTGCCTCTAAATTGCTCTTTATTCTCATGGTTTTATTCTCATTTACATTCCAATTTTGTTTCATTTTTCTACAATTTTTAGTTGACAATCTACTTTCGACTTTAGCCTAATATGATTGAGTAGTATTAAAAAAATTTACTTTCTTCATGGATCGACCCGTACTCGCATACATACTATGAGTGTACACCATGCACTTGCGATTTTATAATGACATATTTTCGATGGTTTTTTAATCGAAAGAAAATCCATCGTTCAATAAGTTTTTGGCACTGTTGCCAGGGAAAACTAATCTGTTTTATTTTACTCTTCGAATTATTTTTGTGGTTGTTTTATTTTGTTAGCGTTATTTTTCTTAAAAAAAGAAAAAAATATACAACACAAAAATTTTGTATTCCAAATGTTGATTACTTTTATTGCATTTTTGTATTGCACTTGTGCATTTCTTTTGCACATTTGAGCTGTTCATTTGTGCATTTCAGCTGTGCATCACAACTGCATTTTTGCATCACCCCATATACTCAGAAAAAACAATTTTTTTATTTTTTTCATTTAAATACATAACATTACATTTTCTGTTTTTTATCACCACAAACCACTTTGTTTTCCATCCATCTCCAAACCATTCAATCTCAAACCAAAACCCATTACTTGAAATAGCTTCACTTCCCTACCGCCGCCGCCGCCACCATCTCTTAACCATTCAATCTCAAACCAAAACCCACTACCAGAAATAGCTTCACTTCCCTACCAGAAATAGCTTCACTTCCCTACCGCCGCCGCCACCACCATCTCATAACAAACAGGCCCAATTCCTCAAACTTCCACACTCTAGCTACCCTATCACATCACCAAAAAAACACAACCGCTGCCCATCATCCTTCTCCCTATTACACTCAATGTCCTCTCCTCAATTCAGCATCAATACAACCACATTTTCCAAACCCCTACTTCACTGTCCACTTCTCTGATAATCTCCATACTTCACCCATCTTCGCAAACTCCAATTGATTACCTGAACCTCCTCCTGCAACTCATCATCACAGCTACACCCTTCACTACCAAACTTCTTACTTCCCTACTTGTAGAAACTTCAGCAACTCCATCTCCAGCATACATCCCCTTCTTCTCTACAAACAATCATCTTAGCACTACTTCAAAACAACCTACCCTCTTTCCAATACAGATATCAACCACTATACTCCTCTAAGTTCATCATTTACCAAGTTTCCTCCTGCTATATCCCAAATCCACTACTCCTCCTCCTGATTACTATTCACCATCTCACACTAACCTTCAAAAACTTCATCGGCAATTCACATTCCCACCTGATGCTTGATATTTAGTCAGCAAGCATGCTTTATTACCAAACTTGACCACTTCACCAACCCCTCATCAGCAAACAACTTGACCATATCACGTCATTGCAATCACCATCCAATCTCTATACAATTGCCCAAGTCTCCAACCAAACTGCTTCATCCATTTCATAATCCAACAAACAAATCGTGAAACACCAACAACAACCCTATTCTAAATGTGACCATCTCTATACTGCCAACGCGACTAACAAAACCCTCTCTTCTGCAAAAACCAAATCACAACCCATCACAGAACCCTGATCATTCATGCAACCTTCCACCACTGCTGCTCCAACTCCTACATTAACCAACTAACAACCAAACCCACTTCATCAACTTCAAACCTCCCTTCGATCCCACGCCTCAGAAACCCAAAACCATCACCTAATACTAGTTCGTGAAATCAGCACTACCAATTCGACCGCTTCCCCAATTCGAGCACAAAAACTTCAAACAAACCCATCCACGACCCCCTGTTAGCAATCAACTTAAATCAAATTTTGGAGTAGCATAATTTTAAAAAATGCGATTTCAATTTTTTTTCCTTTTGCAAGTCGCCCCAGTTAGCGCCAAAATTGGTCACTAACACCCAAATAGAGATGAAAGCACCAAATATCAGTCACAACTCATAGATAGAGTGGATATAGAGAGTATAACTATGAAGAACAGTAAAAATTGAAATATAAGCAGTAAAGAACAATAGATTTTATAGTGGTTTGGCTAACTCCCGCCTATATCCACTCTAGAAATTTCCTTTTTATTACTGTAATATCGATTACAATTACAATCCAAAGTTTAACAATGGCTGAGTGCCTTAGCCTCAGAGAAGAGAAAGTCAGTAGGAAGAAAGAAGATCCTTTTTCTGAACCACCTTATGTTGTATTTATAGGCAAATCCCGAGTTACTGGGCTTTCATAGCAGTCCGGGCCTATTAGGGCCACAGCCGAGCCCACATCCTTCATCACGGTACGAGCGACCTCCTGTAGCGACTTCCATGCCGAACGACTTCCTTGCCGAGCGACTTCCATGCCGAGCGACTTTCGTGCCAAGCGACATCCATGCCGAGCGACTTCCGTGCCGAGCGACTTCCATGCCGAGCGACTTCCGTGCCGAGCGACTTCCATGCCGAGCGACTTCCTTGCCGAGCGACTTCCTTGCCGAGCGACTTCCATGCCGAGCGACTTCCATGCCGAGCGAGGTACAATGCCGAGCGACATCCAATACCGAGCGAGGTACGACGCCGAGCGACATCCAATGCCGAGCGAGGTACGATGCCGACCCTCATCACCTTTCCAACCCAAACCATACCGAGCCTCCTCTAATGCCAAACCAGAAATGCCGGTCCACAAATGTCGAGCCGCAACCGAATTACCTTTCTGAACTTCCATACCTCGACCGGACCATGCCATGCCGAATGGTCCAGCCACAAGGTCGAACTCCAAGCACTTTGAACCACTTCATTCCGACTGAGCAACCTATCATGATCGAGCATCTATCCAAGTGAACATCATTCGTTTAAATCGAATCCGTCATATTTCAGCCTCGATAATTGCGAAGTTAGTTAAGCTGAATCCGCCTCTCCATGGCCTTGCCAAAAGGCGGGTTAACAACTCCATTTTTTTATCAATAGAAAAAAAAGGAAATTTGGATATGAAAGTTTTGCTATTGGGCAAGTGAGCTTTTTGGGCCGAGTTAAATTAATTTTTTTCTCCTTTCGTTTTAGTGTAAATTCATTTGGGTTCAAAAAAAATTGTGTTTTTGTTTTATCCTTAAAATAATATCTTGTTCAAAATTTTCTGGTGCAAATTTTAGGTTGTAGAAAATCAAAAAGAAGGAATTCCTTGTTTTGCATTACTTGCCAGAATAAACGCTTGCTAAAAATTGCTGCTTAAAAAAAAATTGTTAATAATCATACACGCTCTGCTATGATGCTTTTATCTCTTGTTTTTTCTTTGCATTGTTGGTTGCTTGCATTTAAAAATTCATAAATAAAAATAAATAAATTTCTTTCGTAGTTGCATTGTAATACACATTTAATTTCTATTCTACATTCATTTCATCTTATTTTCTTTTCCAAGGGCAACAAACTACTTCACATAAGGTGGAAGATTTTATCACCCTTTCCTTGGCCCATAAATTGCATATCATTGTAGAATTTGACTAATAATAACGGCTTGACGTTGGACTTAAGGGAATCACGAGCTCATCTAGGGCTTAATTGTATCAAAAGTTGTCTTCTTTTAACAACTTATTTCTTGGCATTTAGGCTATGATAGAGCAATAATCATTTATAAAAATTAAGATGATTCGTAAATATTATAGTGGTTGTTTTTCATAAGGTACTTAAAACTCCGGCTGCATTGCTACAGTGATACATGGCGCACCGATAACCCCTGTCTGTTACCGGGCTAAGAATTATTTTATTGCATTAAGTCCAAATGTGATTATACAATTTAATGTTAGGAGCTACTAAGGATAGAAAATTTGCAGTTAAGGCTTTTCATTCATTTAGTTACTTTAGTTCATGCATATATATAAAAAATTCCAGAAGTAAAAAAAGAAATCAAATCTACTTAGTTTTTAAAAAAAACAAAAAAAATCCAATAAAAAACAAAATAAATATTTTCCTTTGAAAAAAAATCAAATAAAATCAAAGAACAAGCATTTTACCTGATTTAGTTTTTTTGGAAAAGGAAAAAACAAAAAGTTCAAAAAATTTAATCATTTCGAAAAAAATAAAAAAATTTAATAAAAAACAAAAATCCAAAAGAACAAAAAATCAAATCTCCCTTTCAAAAATTAAATTCTTTTTGGTAAAAAAATTTTGTTTTAAAAAAAGTGGAAGAAAAGAAAATTTCACTTCATTTCATTCTCTAAATCTTGTTTCATTCTCTTAACCATGATTTTCATGTCTTTCTCTCCTTGATCTTTTCACTTATGCATGAGTACTTGGACTCGTTACAGAACGACAAATCATTTAACTCGAACAAACCATCTTCCAACGACGGCTAATGAAAACCCTCCCCAAACTCTCATAGATAGAATCTTTTCTGAATGAGTTTCTATTTCTTCTTGTATTACCTTACCCACCTTAATGGGTAATCACTTTGAAATTTATTTAAAATATACTTCCTTGCTCCCGAAATTTGGCAATTTTGAACATGATGACCCATACATCTTCTTAACAAAATTCCAACAAGTTTGTGCAACCATTAAACTCCAAAATTTATGTGACGATGGAATTAAACTTCGGTTAATTCCATTCGCCTTTACCGATTATGTTGAAAAATGATTATACAACTTACCTTTGAACTCAATCAAAACTTAGGAAGAATTCGTTAAAGTTTTCTTAAAAGATTTCTGCCTATTGAAAAAAACGATCAAAATATGAAATAAAATTGTAAACTTTCATTCATTCTGGGGTGAACCTTTCGGAAAATACTTTGAAAGATTTAAAGAGCTTTTGACAAAATATCCACACCTAATTTTGAAAAATTGACTCTTTGCAAATTTTTATAAAATGGACTTGAAAATATTTCGGAAACCATGCTTGAATCGATGTGCCAGCAATTTTCTCACCCAACATCACGACAATGCTTGGCAATTCCTTGTGAACTTGGCCAAAAAATCATCCAAATGGGAAAATTCTAACGAGAAATCCTTTTATTCACTATCGAGCGCACACTTGATTAGATCATTGTTGGCTTTGGAAGCTAAAATCAATGCAATGATCAATAAATTCGACAATGTTTTCTCATCCAATCAAATGAACCAAGCTTCCTAACCATTGTGTTATAAATGTAACGATCTGAATCACATCGCCGATCCGTGTCCTTACTCATTAGCACAACTCAATGCTTTTAACAAGGTTAAGAATGACCCATTTTCTTCAACGTACAATCCTGGTTAGAGAAATCATCCTACCTATGCATGGAACTGAAATAATTCTATCACGATTTTGGTTCGTCCCAATTTTCAAGCATTTTTGAACAATGCTTCCAATTCTCCATTTCAGCCTAACCACTTTCAAAAAAAAATTATGCCTCTGTCTCAGAATCAACCACAACAATCTTTCGCTCCCTAAGATGATAAACGAATAGCTTCACTTGAGAAATGTCTTAAAACTTTGGCTAAAGCAACCATTCAAAACCTCTAATCAAATAGAAATATGCAAAATTCGTCAACCTCATGCATGTATAATATGATTCAATCAATTGTTAAACTTCAAATGCAAATGAGTCAATTAGCCACTTCTATGAGTGGAAGTGAATGTGGAACATTCCTAAGTCAGCCAATTCTATACCCTAGAAATTAGAATACGAACTCAAATCAAGCTCATGTCATTCAAGATAGCAATGTAAACCAAATGAATGCTGTCACAACTTTGCATTTCGGTAAACCATCGATAAGCAAGTTGTCAAACCAAATGATTTACCGAAAGCTCCCCTTGACACTTCGAAAATGACAAGCGATTCTGAGAAAAACATCGAGTATCAAATCAAATTCTAATCCAAATTCTTCTTCTACTAAGTAGACCAACCTACTAAGTATCAAATTCCATTTCCACATCGACTTTGACCTAAGAAATATTCCAATCAATTGGAAAAGATGTTGAAAATTTTCAAATAAGTCAAAGTGGACATCCATCTTCTTGACATCATTCAACAAGTCCCAACTTACGCAAAGTTTCTAAAGGACTTGTTTCTTCAAAAATGACACACTCATGTACCCAAGACAGTTTTCTTAGCTGTCGGTCTTAGCGAAGTCTTGTCTCAATCAATGCCCATAAAATACAAAGATCCTAGATGTATAAAAATCTCGTGCACGATATGAGACAAGACGATTTATAAGTACATATTAGACTTGGGGGCGAGTATGAATTTGGTTTCCTATTCATTTTACCAGCAACTTGCATGGGTGAACTAAAATCGATAAAACAAACTCTTCAATTTGCCGATCATTTGATAAAAAACCAGTAGGAGAAATCGAGGACGTATTCATTAAAATTGGTCAATTTATATTCCCCATCGATTTCGTCATCCTTGAAACACAACCCATGCAAAATCCGATGAATATAATTCCACTTATTCTAGGACAACCTTTCTTAGCCACTTTAAATGCCCTAATCAATTGTTAAAATGGTTAGATGAAAATTTCTTTTGGTAACATAACTATGGATCTTAGCATATTCAATCTTGAAAATCAATCGAATGAACCACTTGACCAAACGTTCGAAGTTAGCTCCATTCAAAAAAATTTGACAACGAAACAGTTGACCTAAACAATGAATGCATGACCGAATACGAACAACTGTTTCAAGACGAGCCTAATGAGATTGAAAATGCGCTTCCGTTTGAAACCCTCATGGTTGAGTCAGAACTTCAACCATATTCTTTGATTAAGCAACCTCCTAGGTTGTAATTTAAACCTCTTCCTAATCATCTTTAATGCACATACTTAGGTGATGATGAAACGTTTCCTGATATAATTTCTTCATATCTTTCTCTTGACCAAGAAGCTTCCATTCTTTCAATTCCGTTGAAAATCAAAGAGACAATTGGATGGCCGATTACCAATATTTAGGGAATTTGTCCCGATCTTGTTCAACATCGCATCCACTTAGTTGACGAAGCCAAGCCTGTTCGTGATACGCAACGAAGGCTTAACCCCAAAACGAAGATGCGGTTCATAATGAAATTCTAAAAGTGCTTAATAACGGAATCATATATCCCATTTCTAATAGTTCGTGGGTTAGTCCAATCCATGTTGTGCCTAAAAAGTCCGGACTTACCATTAGCATGAAAGACGCTAATGAACTCATTTCCAACTCGTGCTCAAACGGGTTGGTGTGTTTGCATTGATTATTGAAAATTAAATGCTGCAACACGTAAAGATCACTTTCTCCTTTATTTCAATGACTAAATGCTTAAACGATTAGCCGCCCATAAATTCTACTGCTTTCTTGATGGCTATTCTGGTTATGAACAAATTTTGATCGCTCCCGAAGATCGAGAGGAAATGACTTTCACATGTCCATTTGGCACCTTTGCGCATCGGCGTATGCCATTTGGCCTTTGCAACACTCCTGCTACTTTCCAAAAATGCATGATCATCATCTTTTCCGACATGATCGAATGCTTTTTAGAAGTATTTATGGATGATTTTTCCATCTTTGGAAATTCTTTTTTTGACTGCTTACACCATCTTGAGATGGTTCTGAATCGATGCAAGAACAAACACTTAACATTAAATTGGGAAAAATACCATTTTATGGTCAAGCATGACATTATTCTTGGGCATGTCATTTCAAACAAAGGCATTGAGGTGGATAAAGAAAAATTTGACATAATTGCAAATTCACCCATTCCCAAATCTGTTAGCGACATACGTTCTAGGATATGCTGGTTTTTATCGACACTTTGTAAAGGACTTTAGTAAAATTGCTCAACCTTTGACAACTCTTCTTGGAAAAGACGTTCCTTTTGACTTTAATTTTGACTGTGTTTCTACTTTTGGAACATCTCAAAAATGTACTAATCTCCGCTACCATCATTAGCTCAACTAGCTAGGATCTTCCTTTTGAAATAATGTGCGACTCTTCCAACTTCACAGTTGGTGCTATCTTAGGACAACGCATCAAAAAAAATTTCATGTCATTTACTATGCTAATATGACTCCAAATGATGCCCAACTCAATTACATGATCATTGAAAAAGAGCTTTTAGTGGTGGTCTTTATGCTCTAAAAGTACCAACCTTATTTAATTGGCTCACACATTATTGTTTACACTAACCGCTCCACTCTTAGGTACCTTTTCGCTAGAAAGGATGCTAAATCTCATTTGATCCGTTGGATTTTGTTACTTCAAAATTTTGACCTTATGATCAACTACAAGAAAGGATCCGACAACTTCATCGTTGACCATCTATTGCATCTTCCAAACGCACCAACATTGTTTTCGATCAATGAGAACTTTCCTGATGAACAACTCCTTTCTGTTTCAGTTGATCCATGATATTCCAATATAGTGAACTATTTAGTCACAAATAAAACTCCTTCATTTTGGATGAAACAAGATAAATACAAAGATTTTTCCCAAGTGAAATATTTCTATTGGGATGATCCATACTTATTTAAGTATTGTTCCGACCAAACCATTCGACGTTGCATCCTGAATTGCGAAGCTAAGAGTGTTCTTTCATTCTGTTATGACCAAGCATGTGGTGGTCATTTCGGTCCAAAGAAAACATCAAAATAGGTTAAAGCCTACACTTTTCAAAGATTCTTTGGGTTATGTAAAACTTGTGATTGCTGCCAAATGGTAGGAAAAATCTCTCAAAGAAACATAATGGCTTTGAAGCCCATTCGTACGATCGAAATCTTTGATATTTAGGGTATTGAATTTGTGAGACCATTTCCAAACTCTTTCAAAAATCTGTACATTCTTCTTGCTTTTACATCCCTAAATGGGTTAAAGCCATTCCATGTAAAACAAATGACCACAAAGTTGTTATGAAATTCATAAAAGAAAACATCTTTTTAAGGTTTGGAACACCTTGCATAATAATAAGTGATAATGGAACCCATTTCTGTAATCGATCATTTGAAACTCTAATGAAGAAATGATCGATAACCCACAAGTTATGCATTCCTTATCATCCTCAAACTTCTGGTCAAGTTGAAGTTTCAGATCATCAAAAACAAACTTTTGAGAAAATTGTGAATAAAAATAAAAAAGATTGGTCACAAAAATTGAAAGATTCGCTTTGAAGTTATAGAATTGCGTATAAAACTAATCTAGAGATGTCTCCTTTTAGGTTAGTATATGGTAAAGCATGCCATTTACTCGTCGAACTTGATCATAAAGCATTGTGGGGGATTAAGAACATAAATTTTGATCTTGAAAGTGTTAACAAAAACAGGAAATTGCAAATCAATGAATTAGAGGAGATTAGGAACGACGCTTATGAAAATGAGGAAATTTACAAAGAAAGAACAAAAGTTTTTCATGACAAGTCAATCCTAAAAAAATTTCCAAATCAAGAGTTCTTCTGTATGACTCTCGACTTCATTTGTTCCCTGGAAAAATAAATCTGGTTGGAAAGGACCATACATGGTACGTACTGTTTTTTCACATAGTGCCATAGAAAAAGAAAAACCTAAGGATGGATCGATTTTAATGTCAACGGTCATTGTTTAAATCCTTACTTGGAGTTGGCGAGTGATTGAGAGGAGAAGCTCATGATTCTTTATGACCCACATTACGTCTAGTAAGAAATTTTAACCCTCTCTTGTAAATATGTACATATGTTTCTACTTTACACTCATTATATCATGCATTGACTGTAAGGACATAGTCAAAATCAATTGTGGGGGGGGGGGGGGGTCTTATGTTTATTTTGATTTTTCAGGGTTTATTTTTTTGCATTTTCTATCCAAAACAAAAAAGGGAAAAAAACCCCGAACAAATATTTTTTGCATATTGATTTACTTTTAAAGAAATGTGATAGAATAAGTATATATTTTTGGTTATTAAATTGAAATTTTTTAACAAAAAGAAAAAGAGAAGTTTGATTACAAGTAACTATAGTATAACTAGTATATAGAAAGGTTCATAAGTGATAATTATGAAGTATATCTTAATTGTAATCTTTGTTTAAAAGAGTGGTAGACTTAAGGTAAAGGCAATAACTTTTTTGATCTTCTAAGTTAAGTGGGGCTAAGATGATTTTCCGTAACTCTCTCTTTTCAAAAAAAAACATAAAATAAGAAACCCCTAGAGTCATGTGCTCACATGTAAGTGTGTACAATTACCGCGCTCCGTACTACTCTTATATAAGCCCGAAAGATAGTATGATTGGTATATCTGGCCTCAGTGTATCTGAGTTAGGTGTATGTAAATAAAACTAAAATAATAATAATAAACACCTAGAGTCATGTGTTTCATATGCAAGTGTGTACACTTGCCACGCTATGTACTCTTCTCACGTAAGCCTGAAAGACAGTGCATTATTGGTATATCTGTCCTCAGTTTATCTAAGTTAGGTGTGTAAATAATAATGTTAATATTTTTCAAAATTTAGAGAGAAAAAAATTGAAACCAAAGCATCATATTCACTTATTTAATTTGACTTGTTATTCAAAAGAAATAAAAATACCACTTTGCAAAACTTTGATAATCAACTAAAGGATTCATTTCATAGTTGTATTATGTTATCAACCGAAACAACTAGCCAAACTAGAGTCTAATTATGATGATAACTTAATTTTTATTGGAAGTTTTTTTGAGTAAAAAGACTAAAATTTCTTGATAACATCCAAAACTTATATTTAACTTACTCTTGTCAACATAAAAGTAAAGTCTTCATTTGTAAATATTTCTCAAAAACTTGCATCATGTAGTCGCATTGGAATTTGCATATCACATTTGGATTTTACGGGTAGTATTTGCTAAAAATCCCCACGTGACAAAACTCATCCTACTAGGGATACCTAAAGGTTTAACGGCTTGTTGCATATGCTCAATGCAATCATGTTTCCTATGAAAATGGATTTATCCTAGTTTTAGTTTATTCGAGCACGAATAAAAAGATAAGTGTGGGAGTATTCGATGTGCATGTAAAAGTGTATATTTTTACTCCCATATTTATTCTTCTTTCATTGAAATAAATGATCATATTATGGTATTTAAACAAAAATCTAAATTGTTTTCAAATCATCATTCATTTATTTTTATTTGGGGCAAAATGGTAATTTGTATATCAATTAGTTTTGAGAAAATTTATTTGCACATTTTTTTTATTTGTAGGAAATTGATTACAAATTGGATGGAGCTTCATGGATGTTTACATGCACATATGTTGAAAGCAATGAATAAAGGAAATAAAAGAATTCATGCAACGTGGAGAAGCCCACGTGCCCACTACTAATGGACCATAATTAAAAGCACATGTACATATTAATGGAGAATTAAAGGCATGTTAGTGGGGATTAATTAATTACCTAATGATTACTTGGAGGTTACGAAATCTCAATGGCATTTTGGGTAGCCCCTAAAAATAGAATTAGGTTTTAGGCATGTATAAATACCTCTTATGTTTCATGTTATGAGCTTTTTTTAATGCATGTTGTAGCCACAAAATCAATGATAAATAAAATGTCTTTTTAGTGGCTTCTTAGCCTTCTTCTTATTTGCTTTTGTTTACAAGCTCTTTTCTCTTATGCTATTTTATTTCATGCTCTTTCATGTTAGTTTATGTCTCTTTTATTTCATGTTAATAGTATAGATTTAATTCATGCAATTAGTTAAGATTTATTTTATGCAAGTAGTCACTTCTTTTTCTTTTGATTGGCTTTTATTTTCCTTGTTTTTCATGCTAAAACCATTTTGTGTTGAGATAAATTCAATTATGAGAAGCTAAACCCCTTCAATTTAGGGGTAATGAAGCTCTCATGAATCATACTAAATCAACATAACATGATTGCATTGTAGTCTCTCTTTTGTGCTTAATGGAAATTATGAATGATGATAGTTTATGTTTCTTTTTTAGTGAATTTGATAGTCTATGTTGACATCTCAAATAGGCTATGCTTAATCCAATATAAACATAGGCCATTTGATTATTTGCCTAAGTGATGTTGATGATGAAAGTCAAACTAGAATCAAAATTTGATGATCTATGTTACTAGTTCACAGTAAATAGATCTTCTTAAATAGATTTTATTTTCAAATTCATGTCATTTTCATGAGAATTGGCAGGTGGGTTTGAATTGTATGTTAGAGTTTGATGGTTTAAGTTGTGTTACTTAATAGCACAAATAAACCATACATATAAAAACACATCAATTATTTCTACTTAAAATTTAAATGAGAGATTATAGATGAAGTTTGTGTTGATTTATACTAATGATTGGAAGTGGATTTGCCTCTAAATTGCTCATTAATCTCATAGTTTATCCTCATTTACATTCTACTTTTAGTTCATTTTTCAACAATTTTTAATTAATATCCTTTCAACTTTGTGCAAATTTGATTAAGTAATATTAAAAATTTTGCTTTCTCTGTGGATCGACCTGTACTCGCATACATACTACGATTGTGCGTCGTGGACTTGCAGTTTTATAAGGATATATATTTTTCGATTTTCTAATCGATAGAAAATCCATCATTCAATAAGTTTTTGGCGCCGCCATTGCCAGGGTAAGCAATTCTATTTTATTTTACTCTTCAAATTATTTTTATAGTTGTTTTATTCTGTTAGCGTTGGTTTTCTTATAAGAAAATATGCAACATAAATATTTTGTATCATATGTTTATTTCTTTTATTGAATATGTTTATTACATTTGTGCATTTCTTTTGTGCATTTGAGCTGTTCATTGTTGCATTTCAGTTGTGCATCACAACTGCATTTCTGCATTACCCCATATACTCAAAATTAATAAATTTTTATTTTTTATTTTTTTATTTCGATACATTGCATTACATTTTTGGTTTTTTATCACCACAAACCACTCTGTTTGCCTTCCATCTCCAAACCATTCAAGCACAAGCCAAAGCCCACCATTAGAAATAGCTTCACTTCCTTGCCACCACGGCCTTCTCATAACAAACAGCCAATTCCTCAAACTTCCACACTCCAGCTAGCCCATAATATCATCAAAAAACCCAACTGCTACCCATCACGATCAAGCTGCCAGGCTGAATACTGTTCAGTCTATTTCACTTCCAAAAAATAAAGGAGGCTGGACCTACTTTGGATGGTCGTATAGTACTCGTACCCAATCGCTATGCATATCTCTAATAGTAGTCTGGTTTACAGCTCTCATAAGTCACCACCTAACTATATGATATTCCTCAACAAATATCATATATATATAAATGCATTTGCATCCAACTATTTGATACTCCTTACTGAGTATCATATGCGCACATACAAATACACACACACTAACTCATGCTATCATGTCCACGTCAACAAAAATACACAGGAAACACACACACTACAAAGCAACCATGCATGCTGCTACATAGATTTATGTATATTTTTTCAATGAATGGTTTTATAAAATAATGTGATTTACATATTAATCGGATATTTTTCTTTTAATATTTTCCAACTATCGTTCTGTAATTCCGCTCTTTTATCATGGTAAGTTAGAAATATTTTTTATTGTATTTTGTGATTCCTTTTATTTAACACCTAGTTGTGATTGTCTTGTTAGCACTAATACACACACATCACTTCTGTGATAACTCGGATTTTTAGGCATTTGATAATTGGAAATTAACATATTTTTACTATTGAAAATACTGATGTATAAGTTGAATCAATCAAATTCTGATAATTAATAATATCTTGATATAAATATTAATTTGATAATCTCCTAATATAATTACTTAAATTGGCAAAATTTATCTTTTAAAAATAAAATAAAATATGTATTTGTTTATGTATATATATAAGTAGATTGTAAATGGAATTTGGATTTGACATTCAAAAATAAATATCTTAAAAATAAATTGGACTTAAAAACTCTATAGATAAACATTTATTTATTTAAGGGTATAATAGCTTTAATTAAAATCAAATTTAATAAAAAGTTTAATATACTTTCTTTTGAAATTTTACATAAATAACCATTTAAAACATATGTTAATATAAATTTGAAAAATATAAAACATATATGAATATATAAAAATAATTGAAAATGTAATACAAAAAAATTTATAAACATATGTAAATATTAATAACATGGATAAGAGACATGTATAAGAATTACAACATAGGATTTAACAAGTGTAGGTGTTTTAACAAGAATTTGAACAAGTGTTAAGTAAATAATAACAAGTATCATACCTTTTTTATTATCTTTTATTTTAAAAATAAAGTGAAAAACAAGTCCATACACGTCTACTTCTACTCTTTCTATTTTCTTTCATAATTTCAAAACTTAAAACCTGAGAAAAGAAACTACTAACCGGATCAGAAAATAGAATCTAAAAACAAACCTAATGCTAAACAGATCAAGCAAGCAAATCAGTTTAAAACAAGAATCAAATTCAAAACCTAAAAATTGTTCAAAGATCAAAACAAAAAGCAAAGTGCAAATTCAAATGCATCTCTAAAATTATCAAGCAGTGATTCAAGGATCATCTCAAAACAAAAGCTTCAATTCAATATATCAGGTAGCAGATCAACAACCAAAGTTAGATCAAATCACTTTCAACTTTTCAGTTCAAAAGCAAAAATCAACTATCCAGGTTTCTGTTTTTCAATTTCAGGTCAGTTAAAAAATTTCTTTTAAAGGTTTAAATCTATTTTAAAATCTTGATGCATGCAATAATACTTGAAGTAAAGTGGTGATAAGTGTTTGCATAAATGTAAATATGAATGCATGTATATATGTATGTGGATGTTTGTGTGCATGTTTGTGTATCAGTGTATTTGTTCTGTTCTTGCTTACAGGTTTCAAAACCTATTGAAAAACCAAGATCTCATCCTCTAATTCTTTTTAGATTTGATTTTTCAAACAAAAAGTGTTTAAATAGTAAGACCTTAATTTTAAAAATAGTTCTAAGTATCATTAGTTCAAAGATTTCTGGAAAATTTGGAAATATAGTAAAAACTACAAATATGCAAAATTCAATTGTAACGAGTTCTAGTTTCTTGCATATCACCAGATTCGGTATCACAAATCATGAATTTTAAGGGTTAAATCTTGAATTTTAATGTTGTTTTGAGTGAGTATTTGTGGGTTTATCGGATTTTGGGTTTTGAGCATTTTCTGGTGAGCGGAGAGTTTTTGGTGGTCGAGATAGCGACTTAAGGTGGTTTGGAGGTCGGTGGTCCAATGTGATGGCCGGATGGCTTCGAAATAGGGTTAAGTCTAGGTTTCGGTCGTGGTTGGAAATTAGGCCGTTGCGTCGTAACCGGAGCGTCGGGGTTCATCGGAGATGGGGGAATAGGTGCGAGGTTGGTCGGCGAAGCTGTGGACGGAGTCTCGAAGGTGCTGGTAGTTGGAGGCGTTAGGTCGAGGTGGTTTTTGGGTCGAAGGTTTCTGTTCCATTTAGTCCTCAATAGCTCGAATACGATTTAAAGTTTATGTTGAAGTTTAGATGGTCGGAATCGAAGGAGGAGATGGTCACTGACATGTGGGAAGTGACGGCGATGACCGGAGTAGCGAAGTTCAGGGGTGCACGTGTACGCGTGTCAGAGGTTTGGTGGGTTGTTGTAGTTTGGAGAAGAAAGGGTTGCATTGGGGTTTATCTCGAGGAATTGTTGATTTGGCACGGGTTTGGTTTCGTGTCGCTCATGAGGGGTTGGCATGTTAATAGTTTTAAAGTTTTAGCATAACAAGTTTTTTAAAAGGCAAATTTTCCCAAGTTTGGACTTGAGTATGTACTAGGTAGGACTCGGGTAATATTTATAACAGTTTTAAGTTTTAAAATAAAGCAAGTTTTTAAAATTTAAAATAAATCAGGTTTAAAACTATTTCTTAAATCAATATTCTTTGTATAATAAATGTTTTTAAATAATTGGTTTAAGAAGTTGTATGATTTATTTCACATAAATTAATTAATTTAAATTCTTAAGTTTATTTTAAACTTAAATTAGATGTGAAATTAAGTAGTTGATTATAAAGTTAAAATGTTTTTAATTTATATATTAATGATAATTATTTCCAAGATTTATTAAAAAGATTTTAATGATAATTTAGTAATTAATTGAGATAAAATGGTTTATCTTAAAAATTAATTTAGGTCCTGGGTAATTAAAGATTAATTAATTAGTAATTAAGAATTAATTAATTAGTAATTAAAGATTAATTAATTAGTAATTAAGAATTAATTGATTTATAATTAAATATTAATTTAGTAATAAAAGGATAATTAATTAATAATAAAAGTGATTGATTAATTAATAATTATAAGATAATTAATCAATGTAATTAATTAAGGTTAATTAATCAATGTAATTAATTAAGGTTAATTAATCAATGTAATTAATTAAGGTTAATTAATCAATGTAATTAATTAAGCGGGATTAAAGGTGATTAATTTAATTTATATTAGGTAATTAAATTAAATTAATCAGGAATTGTATGACTATTAATCTTGCTTATGAATGATGAACTAGAATTCGATGCTTTGGTTTGGTTGATATCTCTATGTAATTTGTGATGTGCTATGATATGAGATGGCTGGATAGGTCTGTTAATAAATGTGAATCATTTATTTAATTAGATATATGTGATCGATTTCTATGAGCGTATGTTATTCTGAATTTAATTAAACTGTTTACTTAAACAACTTGGATTTAAGATAATATTGGATTCGAAGAGACCAGGGTCGGGTATCATCAATACCCGAAACCATTTCGTTTAGAAATCTTCAGTAATTCTTTATAGATCTGATTCTTGGAATCAAATAGGCTAGAATGGAATAAGTTAAGTAACATGGCCATTTGTACTAAGTAATGGTACTTAGATATTATTTTGTGAAATAAGTGTTTGATTATAACAAGATAAGAACTCGTAATGATGTGCGAGTTACCCTGGTGTACAAAGAATTTTTATAACTTAGTATTTCAAGTTATATGGGTTTACTCACGCTGGTTTCCAGCCTGACTCGGGTGTTACTTTAATATAATGCCCCAGTTAGACCGAGTATTACAGATTTTCACGTTAGGATGTACTAGAGCTCAGGAGGCGAGCTGGATGGTAGGAACGTATGGAGTATATTCCACTGTATATTTGAGTTTCTATTAATGATAGTCTGGGACAAGTTGTTACAACTGTCAAGTTTATTTGTGCATGTTGTACTTTCATGTATTGAATGTAAATTAACAATTACAGCTTTCCTATATAAATGCTGCTATTTGTATATTATATTTTGATCCGCTTTGAATGTGAGATTTTGTGCTATTTTTTTTGTTTTCTTCTTCTACCTCATTTCTTCTTTACCCTAACAATCTGGAATTTTCGGCGTTCGATTTCTCGACACTTCTACAATGAACATATTAGTGTCAAATTTTCGAGGTCGAAAATTCCGGGTCGTTACAGTTGGTATCAGAGCGAAGGTTAAGAGAGAACCTTGGCTCTGGTGGGATTCCTCATTAAGGATAGGATCAGTAGTACCCTAGAATGAGTTGAGTGTATTACATATGAGGGCGTATTTGTTACATAAAGATTTTAAAATGGTTTTAAAATTAGTTTTTATAAAAGACTATATTTTGATATAAGCAATAGTTTTTCTAATTATTATTATTATATATATATATATATAAAGAAATTGGCTGTTGGTTATTGGAATTGAATAAGATCATAAGAATTTAAGTGGTAATATATATATATATATATATATATATATCTATGTATGTATGTATGTATGTATGTATGTATGTATGTATGTCCAAATAGGAATTGGATAATATGAACTATACAAATAAGGTAAGCTAGAAATGGATTCAAAGCAGAAATTAAAATCCTGAAATTTATAGAAGTGTTTCAGAATGCTGAATTAAGTTACCCTGATTTTATTTTCCAATAAATTAGGAGACAATATATATAGTGAATTGGTTTCCAGATATGATAATCTTGGTTATTATCATAAACGTTTGTTGTGTCTTAATAAGGGGATGTTTATTTTTAAATAAAATTATGATAAAGTAGAATGAAATGTTTTAAGGAAGTAACAATTTAGATAGGTATGACTTATAAATTGAAAAGAATTTAAAGTGTAAGTTTTAAATCTAAAGTCCAAATTTTTTAAATTGTTTTAAAGTATTAAAAGATATAATAAATAACCATTTTTAAATGTAGGAATCATACTTTAAAACAAGAGTTGTTTAAAAGAATTTTTTTTAAAGGAATTTGTTTAAATTAGAAACCAAGTAAGGTATAAAATCTAAAGTATGACATGAAATGCAAATGAAATAAATATGTATATATGTGGGACATACATAAGATCAAAGTTGATTAGAAGTAAACACTAAGTGTTGAGTTTTGAATTTTCCCTGAAATGTGATGTAATGATCCAAAGAGAAATAAGTTTCTGAACTTATAAATGGGAAAGGATATTGTTAAGAAGTTTAAAATTTGAAACGGAGAATTCAAATTGAATAAGGTTGATGGGATTAAGTGAATTAAATTTAACTTAGGAAAGTTAAATGGTTGGTTTGAATGGGAGTTATGTGTGATCTCAAAACAAGTTTGAGATCAGGAAATTGGTAATGGATGCTATTGATTGGTGTTTGGATAATTTGGATATTTATTTACCTTGGCTTATCCTAATATCATCCTATTGTTATTAATAATCTATGAAACAGAGAATTGGATTATTTTAATTGAATTAAAGAAGTGGATCGAGATATTTTATATCCATTACTGAAATTAAATGGAAATAAAACATTGGTTTGAAACTATTTAAATAATTTTGAATTTAAGAGATAAAGATTGAACATATGGTGATGGAATCACTTTGAACTTAAGATTTAAATGTTAAAAATTAACTTGCAAACTGAAATTGTTTAATAATTAGTTTCAAATTTGAAGTTAAAATTTAGTAATAAATTGGATTCTGAGGATTAAATTGTTTTAAAAGAAAGGTTTTGAACTCCTACTTAAACCTTGAAATAAGTTAAGTAAAGGTAATTTAAAATGAATATTTGAAATTTGGACTCAAAAATTAATTGTTTAGAAAATTTAGGATATTAAATTAAAAATAAAGGTTAATTTGATTTAAGAGATTAAATCAACATTTTAAAATTCAACTCGAATTTTTATAATTCGAGATGGTTTAAAAATTATGCTTAGAATTGAAATAAAAATTAAATGGAAAATTGAATTGGAATTAATTCAAAGGTGGAATTGGAATTGAAATTAATTCAAATTGAATTTGATTTGAATTACATAGGAACTATGATTGAAGTTGAATAAGTTTAAATTCAAATGAAAATTTATTTGAATTTGGGATAGGAATTGAAGTTAATTCAAATTGGATTGGAATTGAATCAATTTAATGAGATGGGAAATTGATTGAAATGAGGAATTGGGAAATTGAACCAGTTTGACTCTAAAACTATTTTTATTTAAATAGTTTTAATATAAACTGTTTAAAAAAAAATTTCCTAACTATTCACTATGCAACCATTTTTTCCAAAACCAAAACTATCTTATACCTATTTTACAACAATTTTACAACTGTTTTACAAACTAATTACTACTTTACAACTATTTTGCAACTATCTAACTATTCTACAAACTATTTAACCATTTTATAACTATTTTATAATTACTTAACTATTCTACAGCTATTTATACCAGTAATAACTATTTTATAACTACTTATCTATTTTAAACTTTTTCAAGCTATTTTCAAAGTTCAAGTTGGTCAGAGTTCAAACTATTTAGAATTGAAGTGATGATTCAAATAGGAATTAAGCAATTGTGAATAAGTGAATAGAAATCTAAATTAATGTGAAGTAAAAGAAAATTGATTTAGTTAATAATCAATGAAGGTAAATACGTAGAATGTACATATATTATTCTATTCGTATAATGATTTGATCCAGATTCGAGTATTGAATTTCGAGATAGTATATCGATCCGAGTTAGGATTTTTCACTCGATTTTCGACGGCGAACCCTGAATATGGATTTTTGATTGATTCTGGAAATTCAGTATCATAGTTATGGCTATGCAAGGATAATGACGGTTTCTGATCAAGAAACCAGATCTAAGTTCGCACTAGGAATCGGGTGGACGATATTAGTTCGGAAGTGAAATTGTATGATCGAGTGAGCGATCAGATTAGATATTGCCTACGGATGATATATGTACATCGTACGTGCTTGAATGAAATTGATATTTTGAAAGAAAGTGTAAAAAAATGATTTTTGAAGAGGAAAGCATATTTTGTGAAATATATGATGAATAAGTGGAAGTTGGATATCTTTTTAAATTCACTTTATGAAAAGTTAGCGATATGGTAAATAATTTTATTAAGGAAATCAAACTTAAATATTTAATTTAGCATAACTAAAGTTATATATATTTTTTATATATGATAAACTCCCCTTGTTGAATCTATATCCAGAAGAAAAGATTTTTTGAAAATATTTGAAGTATAAAAGGGAATTTATATAAGTATGAAGTGATCTAAAGATTTTTCAAGATTATATCTATGTATATAAATGATTTTATGAGAATGATTTTGGAAAAGGTTTCGGAACCTAGGCTTTTGATTTTTGGAAAAAAATCAATTTTAGGAATTTGGAAAGCCAAATTTGGAACTATCGATTTGAGATATCGATTTTGTGTAAAGGAGATTTTTGTGTGAATCATAAAGAGTATGATTTGAAAGATACTATATGTGTATAGTATAAAATGTTTTTAGATTGGCTATGGGGAAAAAGGTGCTCCCATGAAATGAACTTCTTAGGAGATCCACAGGGTTGTTCTACCTTGAGCCCTAAGGGGGGCTCTAAATTTGATCCTGGGAGTAATCCGGACAAACTGAAGTTCCTGACAATTGTGTGTGTATAGCGAAAGTCGAGGGCGCTGATGCCCATAGATACATTTGGGTTATGCTGTGACGATAGTGTAACTCGATGTCACTACGATCTACTACGGACCATAGCGGAAGTCGTGTGGCAGTGAGTGCCAACGGTCTACATTTAATTTCATCGGGAGGGCGACGTAACTTCGGTAGACTGCGATCTGTGAAGACATAGCGAAAGTCATGTGGCAGTGAGTGCCTACCGTCTACATTGGGACTCGACTGATGTAGTCTGCGATCTATGTAGGAGTGGTGAAGTTTCATTTGGCAGCGTAATTCGAGGGCGCTGATGCCTACAGTTACATGGGTTTTTACCGTGATCGCGACCTAAAACCTGGGTGTAGCTACGATCTATGGAGGGTTCCATGGTGAAATCGAGGGGCGTAGAGTGCCTACAGTTTTCTATGGATTTTACCGGGATTACAAGAAAACTGATTTTTTGTAGCGCCCAAAAAACGCCACTATGTATTTTTAGTGGCGTTCCGATAATCGTTACGAAAAAACATGCCACTAAAAATCCTCGAGTATTAGTTGCACTTTTTTAAACGCCACCAAATTTGTTTTTATGATAGCGTTTTGATAACGCCATAGAATTCCTTTTTTGTAGCGCCTATTTACCGCCACCGAAAAGGTTTTCTCCTCCATGATGCTTTTTTGTAGCGCCTATTTACCGCCACCGATAAGTGTACTTGAGTTTTTAATCACTCTTTTGTAGCGACATTTTAACGCTACCAAAATAAATAATATCCAGTAGCGTTTGTTTCCCTCCACCTGCTACTCCAGATTTAACCCTGATCTAGCATCCAATTATATAATAACAGAATACGCAAGCACATACACTTTTGAACAAAATATATTAAACAACTACATAATACGTATACGCATTTAAGATCCACAAGATACATAGACATTCATACATCCACATACATAGGTGTCTACAAAAAGCTACCCGTGCACATACACAACGAAGGAAAAACTACCATACTAGTTTCATAATAGTTTCATAACAATTTTAATCAACCTAACTACATACATGTGCTGGTACCATACCAAAAACCAGTGCTGCTGCTTGAATTCTTCACAAACGTTTATCTACCTGTAAACAATAATAATCATGTTACTAAATATTTTTGAGGTGAAGGTATCAAAGATCCCCGACAGTTCCCGACTTCTGGATCATCACTGCCAACACTTCCTCCTCCCTATAACCTCACCCAAACCTGAAAACAAGCATCATCACAACTTCCTCAAACTGCCACTCCAACACCAAGTCAAAATCATTCCTTCCTCAATCACAAACAATATCAAAAAGTGCCAGTTAATCCACGGAACAATCTCTTCTACATCAATATAAAGGTATTTAATATCGCTGGAAAATCTCAGCATACTCATGCTACGAAGATGCAACAAAAATATAAGATAAGGGCCTAAAAGAGGGTGATCATTCTCCTAATTTTTTTACTTACATATGTCAGCAATTAAATAGGAAACGTATCAAACAATTTATTGATCAAAATGGCAATACTATCTCTGGTCATGCTGATTTACAAACAGTGCTACCAGATTTTATACAGAGCTTTTAATTCTGTCAACACTGGGAGAAGTTATCCTACAATCACTTGCAAAAAAATCTTAGCCATGCAAGCAAGGAAAAAATTGGATAAAGAGGTTACTAACGAGGAAATTAAGGAGGCGAACTTTCAAATTGATGAAAATAGAAGCCCGGGGCCTGATGGTTTTAGTTCAAAGTTCTTTAAAATACACAAGGAAAAAGTAAAGAAGGATTTGTTTGCTATTATTATAGGTATTTTTACTATAAGACAGTTCATAAATGAAATCAATCATACTTTCATTACATTGATACCAAAAATAGATAATCCTATGTCCATATCAGACTACAGAACATTTCATACTGCAATGTTATTTATAAAACCATTGCTATAATTATTTGCAACAGAGTGAAGGGATACATGAATGAACTAGTGTCACATAATCAAAACACTTTTATTCCAGGAAGAAACGTAACTGAAAGCTCCCTTCTAGATGGTCAGAACCTTTAATAGGAAAGGTCATCACAATCTATGTCTCAAAATCTATAAATAAAGCTGCATTACCAGTAAGGAACATTTTTAAGATGGTTTTTCGTAAAATGTTATACATCAGTAGTTTGATGTATGACTTATTTTTTTAGTGTTCCAATATATAAACAAACAAAAAGAAAGAGTTAGAGAAAACCTCATCAATCATATTGTTAACAGTAGTCTGCAGAGTTCCACTAGTAGCAGCTTCCGTACATTCAGTGTTATTCAAAAGTCTCTCCTCAACCTAAGAACAAGCCATACTATTAGTTTTAAACCATACACATTTAGGTAATATTCATTTCCACCAACTTAAACAACCCAGAGATTATAAGTTCTTCACGTCATACTTCAATCCTCAAAGCTTTGAAGCAGGAATTCCTACAGCATGATGAAGCACAGCACGTTAGACAAACCATATTACAATGTAATAGACATCATCATCAAATCCAAAGTACACATATAAATACCAAGTTGTTTCTCATTCACAATACTCGGGCAAGCAGTTGGTGGTGCAGTGCTCTCGTTCAAGAATGGGTCTACTCTATTTGGATCTGACCATAGTGGATATCCCTTTATCTTTCCCTATATAAGGTAAAACAATATACATGAGGTCTAATATCATCTGATTTATTTGTTCTTTTCTCTGCAAATTGGAATGTACATTCAACTTACCAGAACATTCAAGGCTGCTAGCGTAGCCATTCCTTCCCTTGTCCACTGTAGTATAACCCAGAGAGAATGGTTAGTTTTGTAAGTTAATAGTGTTCTGCACATTTGTTATGCTAATTACTGTCAATATAGACATGTGCTTGTATTTTTGTTTTGGTGTCATTTGAATGTATATTTTGCATTTTCATACTGTAAAATTAAAAATATATAACTGGATATGATAAACCTTTGAAGCAGATGCAATGTGAGGCACCACGGTCGCCTTTTTTTGGTCAGCGAGTCCTGGCTTCATGTAAGTTCTTCCTGTTCACATAGAATAATTTGGTTGAACTGAAATTGATCAATTGGAAGCCAAATTTCCCATTTACCATCAGTATGTGCAAGTTCTTTTTATTTATCTCCCCTATTCAGATCAATTTACCTCAAAGTCATCAAGCCCAACACGGAACATATGGTTCACTTTCAGATGCTCTACCAATGCAGCTTCGTCGATGACTGGTCCTCGACTTGCATTTACAATAATTGCTTCCTATAAATAAATAGTTAACAACATGAACTTCGGACTTTAAAAAAGAAAAAGAAAAGGAAAAACGATAATAGCGCACCTTCTTCATAATGGCTAACCTCTCCTTGTTAATCAAATGGTATGTTGTTTTATCCAATATTGGGTGCAAACTTATCTGTTAAGGTTCAGATTTAAAATAAAGTATAAACTTGATATGTTCAAAACATTCGCTGAAGTAATTCAAGTCAAAAGAAATTAAGATTGCTTTCTAACCACATCACCCTCTCTTAGAACTTCTTCCATGGAAGAAGCTCTTTTCTAAGTCACTGGCGCTTCACCATATTAGAATTGGCATCTTGGTGTTGCAATGTCATTAGTACTGATGCAAGCTGGATTTGTTTAGATTACAATAAGTGGGTAGATGAATGCATTTCTTTTTGTTCTTATTTTTTCTGAATTTTGATAATTGACTAGTACACGAGGGAGGAGACATTGTCAACAAGGGTACATGACTTGAACGAGTTGTACAGTATATTTTAATTCTAGATAACCCACTTTACGACTCTTCTGTATTACTGTATGCATTTGCGTTGGTCAAAAATCTTTTATGGACACACTTTATTGAACACGTGTAGAGTTGCAGATGATAAAACATTACTGATGTTAAAACCCATATTACATAGTAAACATATAAAGCTTACCTTTGATGACAATTTCAACGACTTCAAATACAATTCGTTCCCAGGATCCTACAAAATCAAACATTTGTTTGACCAGTCACACAATTTGAAGAGCGTGTTATTAAAGTATCAGTTTAATAATAAAGACTGCTTAAAGATTTTATGGAACCTTGTGTAATGTTCTGAAGTAAGAAATTCAAGATGATAATTACAACATTAAAGACTGAATAATTTAATCACCTCAACTAAAAATCACTCACCTTTTACCATTGTTACACATTCAGTACCACTCTGAAATTGTGATTAACTCCAAAAGGGCTCCTCCCCATCGTGTAAGATTCTAGTTAGAAAATAAGCTGAGATAATTATCAGATTTAATATACACACATATGACTGCATGTTATATAAAGCGGTTATGAAAGATAATACAGTCTGTCACAAAAACTTCAATATGATGACCAAGTTAACCACAACAAGCTTCTTATCAAACATAGTTTTATGCGAGGAACAAAATTCTGCAAGCTTCCAATAGCACATACCTTATCACTCACCAAGCCTGTGGATGGAACATTAGATGACAACTCGAGTTTATATGCAGGATCAGTCAAGTTTGTTATCATTGACACTACTCCTTGTTGTTCCTGATACATGTAGAATGCAAAAAATTGATTATCAAACTTGTCAATTCAAGTGTATAATGCTAGAGTAAAAGAGAAATGTAAGGCAAAGACCATACAAATAGTTGTTATCTTTACGTACCTACCATCAGAACTCACATTTTAGTTTATCAAAGTGTTTAAAACCCAGTTAACTATCAGAAATATTTCATCATTCGCTAGGAGCCAGATGTATATATTACTATATGTCTTGTTCAAACAAGCTCAAATCATGCGCATTGGAGAATAAAACTTCACAATTTCACATTCAACCTGTAACAATGGGACACCTCCAACACTCTTTTAGTGTGAATAAGCATTAGGCTTATTTCTGTAATCTACATCAACACTTATTGTAATGTGAACGCACCTTCTCGGTGTGATACTTGATTTGGAACACATTAGCCATGGAAATGCAATATTTAACTGAATTCCTGTAATTGGAAGTGCATGACAATGATAACCTATTTGTTGACCAGCTTATATGGACATATGCATTGTCTCCAATCTAACCACTCTGAAATTGAATATCTTATAATAGAACATGAAGATATTATTCACTAATATCATGAGATTACTACACAAAACTTTGTAACTCACACAGAACTGCAATGACTCAAATAGAGATGAAACACTATTGCAGAGTATATTTTTGTTCAGAGTAAGATATCAATCAGCCAATACAATGAAATCAACGAGCTCTAGAGATAAGGATGTTTCACAAAAGCCCATACTTTAACGTCATTTGTAGCTTGTAATCTCATAGCGAACAAAGTTGAACAAAATTCCTAATTAATCTCAAACCAGGTAATTGAACTCAATTGGAATTCCAACCTCATAGCGAACAAAGTTGAACAAAATCATCTTGCAAGTAAAAATAAATCCAAAATAACAAGCATCAATTAGAATTCTGAATTCAAATCCAACTGCTGAATGAAACAAAAATAGAAATAGCTCAGAAAATTGATCCAACTAGCCAATAGAAAACAAAATCGCAAAGCAGTAGTCAAAGACCAAAATATGGTTAGCAAATCAACTAAGTACTGCATAGTGTATGAGAAGCAATTCAGAGATAAATACTAGCTTAACTAATTAGAATTCGTACTCACCAAAAAAGGTCATCGGCTGAGGTACGGTAATAGGATGAGACATGATGATTGGCTTAGGATAGGGCAGTGGTAGGCTGAGGTCAAGGCGCGATTTGCTGTGGACTGTATTTTCGAGAGCTAGGGCTTGAACGATACATCTTTGGTGATTTTAGCTTCAGATCCAGATGGAAATTTTATTTCAAGTTTTCAAGAAAATGAAGAAAAATTGTTCAAAGTGATTAAAGTGATTAGTGGAAGAAAAAGATATGTTAGCGGCCGAAGGAAAATTTTGCCAACTTTTTCATGAATTGTTGGTGGGAATTAGTAGCACCGTTTATTTATTTATTTTTGTTTTACTAGATCATCTATAGATGCACTTAACTTGAAATGCTACTATTTAATGCATCTAATAGTAAGTTTTCTTGTAGTGATGGCAACATAACCATCGGGTTAACTGCAACTATGAAGGGGTGATGATTTCCAGAACATTCTGACCAAAAATGTTTCAATATTTTCAAATATGTTTTCTATATTTTTCAAAAATGTTTTCTAAGCATTTTCATTGGGTGTTGAAAACGGGTCTACTAAGTACTTATAGATTTTTAGTCCTAAGTCTGATCAACGTATGACCGAATTTCTGTGAGAACATGGATGGACTTGTTGAGACATCGAGTTATAAAAAAGTATTTTTATAAAGCTATTTTGGTAATATTATATAGATATCAAAAGTGTTTTAAAAAAAATTTAAATAAAAAGAGTTTATAGTTAAAAAAGTTCAAAGAGTAATTTAACTAATAATAAGCATTTTAATAAATTCTAGCTTCGTTCCTTTTCGAGGACGAAAAGATTCAAAGGGGGGAGGAATGTGATAATGCGGATTTTTAGGCACCTGATAATTGATAATTCATAGATTTTTACTTTTGAAAATACTAATGTATAAGTTGAACCAATAAAATTCTGATAATTAATAATATATGGATATAAATATTAATTTGATAATCTCCTGATATAATTATTTAAATTGGCAAAATTTATCTTTTCAATAACAAATAAAATATGTATTTGTTTATGTGTATATATATAAGAAGATTGTAAATGGAATTTGGATTTGACATTCAAAAATAAATATCTTAAAAATAAATTGGATTTAAAAACTCTGTAGATAGATATTTAATTATTTAAGGGTATAATATCTTTAATTAAAATTAAATTTAATAAAAAGTTTAATATACTTTCTTTAGAAATTTTACATAAATAAACATTTAAAAGGTATGTTAATATAAATTTGAAAAATATAAAACATATATAAATATGTAAAAATAATTGAAAATATAATACAAAAAATATTTATAAACATATTTAAATATTTATAACATGAATAAGAAACATGTGTAAGAATTACAACATAAGATTTAACAATTGTAGGTGTTTTAACAAGAATTTGAACAAGTGTTAAGTAAATAATAACAAGTGTCATACCTTTTTTATTATCTTTTATTTTTAAAAATAAAGTGAAAAACAAGTATATACACATCTACTTCTACTTTTCTATTTTCTTTCATATTTTCAAAACTTAAAACCTGAGAAAAGAAACTACCAACCAGATCAGAAAATAGAATCTAAAAGCAAACCTGAAGCTAAACAAATCAAGCAAGCTAATCAGTTTAAAACAAGAATCAAATTCAAAACCTGAAAACAGTTCAAAGATCAAAACAAAAGGTAAAGTGCAAATTCAAATGCATCTCAAACATTATCAAGTAGTGATTCAGAGATCGTCTCAAAACAAAAGCTTCAGTTCAACATATCAAGTAGCAGATCAATAACCAAAGTTAGATCAAATCACTTTCTAGTTTTCAGTTAAAAAGCAAAAGTCAACTATTTAGGTTTATGTTTTTCAATTTCAGGCGAGTAAACAATTTTCTTTTAAAGGTTTAAATCTATTTTAAAATCTAGATGCACGCAATAATATTTGAAGTAAATTTGCGATAAGTGTTTGCATAAATATAAATATGAATGCATGTATATATGTATGTGGATGTTTGTGTGCATGTCTGTGTATCAGTATGTTTTCTCTGTTCTTGCTTTATAGGTTTCAAAACCTATTCAAAAATCAAGATCCCGTCCTCTAATTATTTTTAGACTTGATTGTTTAAACAAAAAGTGTTTAAAATTGTAACGACCCAGGATTTTTAGTAATTAAAATTTGAATATTTAATTAATTTTAAATATTAATAAGTGAATTTATAAGTCGAATAAATTTTATTTCGAATAATTGGATTTAATTGGATAATTAAATCGATAATTTAATATGTGAAATTATGGAAATAATTGAAATTTGAGTTAAATATGATTTAAAATGATTTGTAAAATTTTATTTTATCATATTGAAGATAGAATGATATTTTAGAACTTTTAAAATCGAACTAAAAGTTTATTTGTGAAAATTGAATATTTTAATATTAAATCGACTAGTGAAAATAGTCGATTTTTGAACAGTCTCAGAATTGGACGAAACCAGTTCCATTGGATCCGTAATAGTTAGTTATTGCCGGATTTCAATTTTCGTGTCAATCGGAGTTATCGTTTGATCGTGGCAGCTCGAAACGCATCGAATTATTTTTAATATTAATTTGGCGAGTTAAAATAGCCATTTTTCAAACAGTCTCGGATTTCGATGAAACAAGTTTCATCGGATCCGTAATGTGATATTATTGTAAGGTTTCAAATTTCGTGTCAATTGGATTTACCGTTTGTCCGGTACAAATTAAAATGCCTAGAAAATCGTTTAAATCGGTTTAATTTAAATTGAACGTTTATTGCCATAACTCGCACAGATGATCGAATTAGCTTTCGAAACCTGTTCCATTGTGTCCGGAACGCGGGATAAACCCTAGGAACGTCAGTTTCGGCGCGTAAATCGGAGTTTGGAATTCCCGGATGAATAGTGTTCAACGATTTCCTATAAATAGACCCTTACCCCTTCATAAATAAAAAAAATATATAAACTAAAACCCTAGCCGCCTCCACCAGAAATCAATGGCCGAAAATCTTGCAATCTTTTCTCTTCAATAACTTTCGATCCATTCACAATCAAGCAAAGTATTCAACAGCAAACTTGTAGTGCTCGACAAGATCTTCAGATCCATACGGTCGAGATGGGGTTTCACGCATTGGATCGATAGCAGTTTCGTTTGGAAGGTCACGCGTTCGTTCTTGAATTTCGTGCCATAGTCGCGACCGCGTTGGCCTATACTCACGGCGTTGATGATGGTGGCCAAGGGCTACAAAATGGAGGTGCTTTATCGAATTATAAACGCTCGTGGAGGGTGCAAAAATCAAACCCTAATTGTGATTGATGGGTTCGGGATTGTCTGTAGTGATGAACGAACGCGAGAGAGAGGGAGAAGGAGCGTGCGGTGATGATGGGAGGGGGCAGTGGATCTAACGGCCAATATTAATTTAGGTTTAAAAATAAAAGATTTTGTTGTAAATTGTTTATATAAAATCGTGTAATCTTAGAAAATTCATAACTTTTTCATACGAGGTCAAAAACGCGCGAAACAAGAAGCGTTGGAATCGTATGGACGAGCACTACGCTATGGAATTGGAATGGAGTCGTTTGGAGTTAGTGAGAATTTCGGGTAAAATTAAACGTCCGTTTAATTTTATTCGAAATAAATCGCTAAAACGAAATTGAAATCAAGGTGAGAACTTCTCACTCAATCGAATCCGTTTCGATTTTATTTTAAATAGTTAGATTTAAAATATTTGAATGCATGGTTGAATGATGATTGTTATCCATTGATTGTTAAAATAGACATTATGCGCCGTTAGTAAGCGGATGTTATTTATTAAAAACATATACCGCGAATATTTCATAAACAGTGAAATTGGTATTATATATAATATCAATATATATATTGGCATATGTATGTATTGGAGTTATTGATTTCCCACATTTGAATAGCGGATGAGACCCTATTGCGCCGTCTATTACGCGGATAATATTTTAAATCCCATATACCGCGATAATTCTGTACTGGAGCGGAATTGGTATTGTGCTAATGTTTGTGGATGCAGGAAACAGGTTGGAGGGATCCAACTGGATTCCTCAACAGTTTTTATTTGATTTCAGATATTTTGATATTTGATGGACTATCATATCGATATATGATGTCGTTGTTGTCGTGATTGACTATTTGGCGTGTAGCATCATTGGACCAAAATTGGAATTTTAAAATGGATTTTAAAGAGATTTTTGAAAGTATAAGTTATAAAATATTTTTGGAATTGATCCATTATAAATAAATAAACGTTATACTTTTAAAAGTTATAAAAACTATGATTTTTGAGAAATAAGGTTAAAGTTGATTTTTGAGAAATATGGATTAATGATTTTATAAAAGAGTTTAAATCGGGATTAATTGAATTTATTATGAAAAGTTGAAATATAGGATTTATAAAATTTAATTATTTTACGAATCAAAATAGTGAAATTATAAAGGAGATTAAAGATGTTTTAAAATAATAGTATAAATTGATTTTATAAAGGATTTATAAATTGATAATTTATAAATGAAAATATTTGAATTTTAAAACGAGTTTTTATAAGTGTTAGAATGAATTGTGAATGAATTTTATAAGTGAATGAAATTTATAGAATTATAAACGGTGAAGTTATAAATGAAATTTTATAAGCAGTAGGTTTATAAAATTGGTAAAGTTATTAAAAGAATGGTTCTGGATAAATAAAATGAATTTTATAAGTTATAAGATTTATAATTATGAAGTTCAAAGGAACGATTGTGCAAACAAATAAATTCTAAGTATTTAACTTTTAACATGAACTTTTGTTTTATAATTGAGTTATAAATTGAATAGGTTAATAAAGGAATTTATAAAAGGAAGTAGTTATAAAACAAATAGAAATAGAATTTATAAACGTTGTTTTATAAAATTCGCAACGACTTATTTTGATAATTTAATTTTTATAACTTATTTATGAAGTTATATTCACGTTTTTGACTGTGAATAATCCTTTAAAATAAAATGAATAGAAGTGATGAAAGTTGTTAACGTAGTATATTCACGTTTTTGAATAGTGAATAATATGTTAAAGGAATTGTTTTGAATGTGATGTTTTAAATTGAATTAAAACGATCTAACGATGTTTTAAAATGTGTTAAGATTTGAAACCATAGATTTCAATATTTATTGTTGAAATAGACGTTTTCGAGAAATAGAAGGAAATGGTTGACTATAACACTGTTGTTATAGTAAATGATTTCCGAAAGAAAATGTTTTGTATAGTATTGGGATTTACATATCTATTTTAATTTCGAATCCCTATACTAGTGATTTTGGGACGTCGTAACGATGTTTTACACAACATTCGTTTTGGCCCAAATAAATATGTTTAAGAAAATGATTTCCTTAAAGAATGGAATATATACTTAATCTCGATTTAAGTATATTGAATATTTTCCAAGTGTTGAAAATAAATAGGTTCGTGAATTACTTATTAAATAAGTATGGAAATGTTTTTCCAATGTGAAATGAAATGTTTAGAGAATTTATCTTTTTGAAGATAAATTGAAAATGAATAAATGAAATCGTATATTCATAGATATTGTGAAATATAAATTCACTATGGAATTTATAAAAGAAAGGGGAACTTGTTTAAAAATAAATATTGATTTATTTTTGAAGTGTGAAAATTATATATCTAGTAAAGATATTTTGGAAAATAAATAATTTGGAAAATTATTTGGAATCTGGTGATGTTGTGCATATCAATTGATAGTTCAATAACCGACTATCAATATTTACCTTTGAAAGGTATTTGTTGTGATTTGTTGAATTTGAATGCTACACTTGTTTTTAAATTATTGCGCTCGTTATTCGGATTACCCATTCCGAATAGTGATACGACGTAATGGATAGCATTGAAGATCGGTGTTGAAGACCCGGTATTTGCGAGAGCGATAGGATGACCTGTTGATTGACTCTGCACCGAGTAGCTACGGTATTGAGTTCTCCATAAGTGATGGGAAATCCGATCAGGATTATGGATATCCGGATTGCAAGGACTTCTTTGTAAGTGCCTTCGGTTCTGTTCGAGCCCGGAACAGACTTGTATGGATTGTATGTCTGACATTACAAATTGAGATATAAAGCCGATTTCTTTCAAATATATTTCTGTTGGTGGCGGAGAATTTATTCTTTTAGCTTAACACCCTTCTCTGAGACGTACGAGCTCAGAGGTTATGTAGTTGAAGGTTATCAGCGATATATTCCCAATTTGGTAATGTGACATGCTGAGTGTTGCTGTGAAATGATCATTGTGTTGATTATTTGTGATAGGATCATTTATTTGATCGTCTATCCTGGTGATCATTTCTATGATCATTTGTTGACCCAAAGCATGGCTTTTGTATAAAGCATGTTTTTGTGGACGTGACTTCGTCGAGCCTCACACCCCGGAATGGTCAAAACAGGAAAGATGTAGCAAGGTTATGAGGGGTAGCGCCCTTTAGGATATGTGCATTTCCTTATGGAAAAGGGTGGTATCATGGTATGGAGCCCAGATATTTACTCATGTTGAAAACACTTTATGATTGTGTGAATTGATTACGAGCGCTCGGTGAAAGGTCCCAAAGGACCGGGGGATGACATATTCGGTCAGTTGTTACTCAGTTAGGGGTAACCCGGCCTTGTGTTGGCAGAGATCCGGTTTGGTTCTCGGGGATGTCCATCCAGAGGCATTCTCATGTGGCAATGGGAAGTTCCTTGGCCTGATCATTCGTTGGAAATCCAAAGAAACAATACGATCTTGTACGGTTTTAGTTGTAGAACCTGCTTCCTCAGGAGGTAGCTATAGTAGGCATAATATAATGGTACCTATGCTGGCTAAGATTTATATTCTACTTTCGAAATGATTTTTTCCTACACTATGCACTAATAATAATATCAAATGTTTCTTTTTAATGCGTATCAAGCATCTTTGACTAACATAAGAAGAAATCTCCTCCAAGTCTGCGTTTGCATTGTGTGTGTGGCGGGAGGTCTTATGGTAGTCTCATTTTTTGAAAAAAGCATTGCGAATTGACTTTAAAAATATTTCTCTATTTTGATTTCAAAGATAAATAAACTGTTTTGAGTTCTCACACCAGTCACATGACTGACTCGGAGTTTATTGTTTTCCTTCCTAAACTCTGGGTGCCCACCAATTTCCACACGGGCAGTCAAGAGTTAAGGTTTAACAGGATATTCTGGAGTTGCTGGAGGCAAGCTGGATGGCATGGCGTATTACTAGTATATAGTATTTCTTTTCCGTTGCACTGTTTTATGTTGTTATTGTTGTACACTCTGATGATATGATGTAATGAAATGTGATGTAATGTAATAACTGATATAGTTCTTTGTTTAAAGATTATTCATTTATTATTATATGTTGTTCCGCTGCGAATTGTGAGATTCTGTTATTGTTCTGTTGTTTTCTATTCCGTTCTATTTTCTATTGTCTATTCTCTCTATTTTCTACCTTATCTATTTTCTATCTTTTCTGTCTTTTTCTTCCTTTTCTTTTTCTTAAAACCCTAAGTGTTCGATTTTCCGTCGTTCGATTGCTCGGTAGTCGATAAAGTGAGTATCGATGTTGAATTTTCGAAAGTCGAAGAATCGGGTCCTTACATCTGGTATCAGAGCATATGGTTAAGCGACAACCATGGTTCTGTTGGGTATTACTCATTAGAGATAGAGTCAGTAGTACTCTAGAATGAGTTCGAGTGTAATAATAGATACGAGTGCGTATTTGTTAGTGAATATAAAATTGTTTTATGTTGTGATGATTGGTTTGTTGAGTGGTATATAGATTCTGATTAATACGAGTAATTAACGTTGTTGATAGGGATCTCTAAACACTTGAATAGAACAATTCGACACAATATTGTTTTTAAATTGGGTAAATGAAATAATTTTTCCTTGATTATATTTTTATATATAAGGGGATAATTTTTCAAAATTATTAAAGTATATAAGTTGATTGTTTAGTTGTTTGAATAATCTAAATAAAAGAATAATTGTATAAGCAAAAGAATTATAAGAATTGAATTGTAATTAAAGTGATTTACAATTGTGAAATAAACTTATATATATAAGACATGAAACTATATGAATATATTTATAAATATGAGTTGAAATAAAAATGAATTTAAAGTGAAATGAAATATAACTTAAGTGATATTGAATGAAGTATATTGGTATCAAAGTAAAATAATAAAGTGAAGTGATAAATGTGAACTTAAGTTATGTAAATGAAATTCAACTTTAGAAATTGAATTGAATTAAAGGATTGAATATTAATCAATTAAATGTGAATAATTGATATGAAATAATGAATATAAGTGTTAATTCATTAAAATCTTATGTTATTGGAAGTTGAATAATTGAATGAATATAAGTAAAGAAATTTGGTTGCAATTAATATACATTGATTGTTATATGGTTGTTAGTTACTTGATTGTATATAATTCATTAAGTATTAATGAAATTGGAAGCTAAAGTAATTGAAATCCAATTGGAAGTTAAATGAATCTTAAATAGATTTGAATTTGAATTGGAAGTGAACCAACTTGAATATGAATTAATAAATATAAACTAATTGAAAATGAATGTTGGCAAGAACATCCACTGTTAATGAATCAAAGGTGATTAAATTTGAAAACCAATTCATTGAATATTAATGAGAATATGAATGAATATATATTGGTTATGAATTTGTTGGATGATAGTTGGTTGATGGTTGAATATATTGCTTTTACTTCAATTGCTATGTTGACATATATAGTTATTATGTTGCTATATGATGTATATTGATACTATTATCTATATGCATGGTTCTCATGTTTTTTGTTGAGTGTTTAGTAGGTGCGGATCGCGTTTGCTTCGCATTTGGAGCTCGCTTTCGCGCTATATTAGCCGTATATGTTCGCTAATAAAATATAAGGTACATATCTCGGATTACATACCGTACTTTTATGCTTTTTTTCCCTTCGGGATGCCTCATTACTTGATGAGATGTATATTTGTGATATATATATACTGTCATTTTTTTTTCGGATCGATCCGCGCAAAGGAGACTATGGCGAATTTTTCCGAAAATTTAAGGAGTTAGAAAAATTTGAGAAAATTGGAAAAATTTTAAAACTATAAACTTTGGATTTGGAATTGAAAGTTAAACCATAGTAATTGTTTTTGAAAAGATAACTGAGTATGATTTGAAAACTAAGTAAAGTTATTGTAAGAAGTTTAACTATGGATTTATGGAAAGTTGATAGATTCTGTAACTTTTCTTACTTAATAATTTCGAGGACGTAACGACCCAGGATTTTTAGTAATTAAAATTTGAATATTTAATTAATTTTAAATATTAATAAGTGAATTTATAAGTCGAATAAATTTTATTTCGAATAATTGGATTTAATTGGATAATTAAATCGATTATTTAATATGTGAAATTATGGAAATAATTGAAAATTGAGTTAAATATGATTGAAAATGATTTGTAAAATTTTATTTTATCATATTGAAGTTAGAATGATATTTTAGAACTTTTAAAATCGAATTAAAAGTTTATTTGTGAAAATTGAATATTTTAATATTAAATCGACTAGTGAAAATAGTCAATTTTTGAACAGTCTCAGAATTGGACGAAACCAGTTCCATTGGATCCGTAATAGTTAGTTATTACCGGATTTCAATTTTCATGTCAATCGGAGTTATCGTTTGATCGTGGCAGCTCGAAACGCATCGAATTATTTTTAATATTAATTTGGCGAGTTAAAATAGCCATTTTTTAAACAGTCTCGGATTTCGACGAAACCAGTTTCATCGGATCCGTAATGTGATATTATTGTAAGGTTTCAAATTTCGTGTCAATTGGATTTATCGTTTGTCCGGTACAAATTAAAACGCCTAGAAAATCGTTTAAATCGGTTTAATTTAAATTGAACGTTTATTGCCATAACTCGCACAGATGATCGAATTAGCTTTCGAAACCTATTCCATTGTGTCCGGAACGCAGGATAAACCCTAGGAACGTCAGTTTCGGCACGTAAATCGGAGTTGGAATTCCCGGATGAATAGTGTTCAACGATTTCCTATAAATAGACCCTTACCCCTTCATAAATAAAAAATATATATATATATATATATAAACTAAAACCCTAGCCGCCTCCACCAGAAATCAATGGCCAAAAATCTTGCAATCTTTTCTCTTCAATAACTTTCGATCCATTCACAATCAAGCAAAGTATTCAACAGCAAACTTGTAGTGCTCGACAAGATCTTCAGATCCATACGGTCGAGATGGGGTTTCACGCATTGGATCGATAGCAGTTTCGTTTGGAAGGTCGCGCGTTCGTTCTTGAATTCCATGCCATAGCCGCGACCGAGTTGGCCTATACTCACGGCGTTGATGATGGTGGCCAAGGGCTACAAAATGGAGGTGCCTGATCGAATTATAAACGCTCGTGGAGGGTGCAAAAATCAAACCCTAGTTGTGATTGATGGGTTCGGCATTGTCTGTAGTGATGAACGAACGCGAGAGAGAGGGAGAAGGAGCGTGCGGTGATGATGGGAGGGGGCAGTGGATCTAACGGCCAATATTAATTTAGGTTTAAAAATAAAAGATTTTGTTGTAAATTGTTTATATAAAATCGTGTAATCTTAGAAAATTCTTAACTTTTACATACGAGGTCGAAAACGCGCGAAACAAGAAGCGTTGGAATCGTATGGACAAGCACTACGCTATGGAATTGGATTGGAGTCGTTTGGAGTTAGTGAGAATTTCGGGTAAAATTAAACGTCCGTTTAATTTTATTCGAAATAAATCGCTAAAACGAAATTGAAATCAAGGTGAGAATTTCTCACTCAATCGAATCAGTTTCGATTTTATTTTAAATAGTTAGATTTAAAATATTTGAATGCATGTTTGAATGATGATTGTTATCTATTGATTGTTAAAATAGACATTATGCGCCGTTAGTAAGCGGATGTTATTTATTAAAAACATATACCGCGAATATTTCATAAACAGTGAAATTGGTATTATATATAATAGCAATATATATATATATATATATATATATATATTGGCATATGTATATATTGGAGTTATTAATTTCCCGCATTTGTATAGCGGATGAGACCCTATTGCACCGTCTATTAAGCGGATAATATTTTAAATCCCATATACCGCGATAATTCCGTATTGGAGCGGAATTGGTATTGTGCTAATGTTTGTGGATGCAGGAAACAGGTTGGAGGGATCCAACTGGATTCCTCAACAGTTTTTATTTGATTTCAGATATTTTGATATTTGATGGACTATCATATCGATATATGATGTCGTTGTTGTCGTGATTGACTATTTGGTGTGTAGCATCATTGGACCAAAATTGGAATTTTAAAATGGATTTTAAAGAGATTTTTGAAAGTATAAGTTATAAAATATTTTTGGAATTGATCCATTATAAATAAATAAACGTTATACTTTTAAAAGTTATAAAAACTATGATTTTTGAGAAATACGGTTAAAGTTGATTTTTGAGAAATATGGATTAATGATTTTATAAAAGACTTTAAATCGGGATTAATTGAATTTATTATGAAAAGTTGAAATATAGGATTTATAAAATTTAATTATTTTACGAATCAAAATAGTGAAATTATAAAGGAGATTAAAGATGTCTTAAAATAATAGTATAAATTGATTTTATAAAGGATTTATAAATTGATAATTTATAAATGAAAATATTTGAATTTTAAAAAGAGTTTTTATAAGTGTTAGAATGAATTGTGAATGAATTTTATAAGTGAATGAAATTTATAGAATTATAAACGGTGAAGTTATAAATGAAATTTTATAAGCAGTAGGTTTATAAAATTGGTAAAGTTATTAAAAGAATGGTTCTGGATAAATAAAACGAATTTTATAAGTTATAAGATTTATAATTATGAAGTTCAAAGGAACGATTGTGCAAACAAATAAATTCTAAGTATTTAACTTTTAACATGAACTTTTGTTTTATAATTGAGTTATAAATTGAATAGGTTAATAAAGGAATTTATAAAAGGAAGTAGTTATAAAACAAATAGAAATAGAATTTATAAACGTTGTTTTATAAAATTCGCAACGACTTATTTTGATAAGTTAATTTTTATAACTTATTTATGAAGTTATATTCACGTTTTTGACTGTGAATAATCCTTTAAAATAAAATGAATAGAAGTGATGAAAGTTGTTAACGTAGAATATTCACGTTTTTTAATAGTGAATAATATGTTAAAGGAATTGTTTTGAATGTGATGTTTTAAATTGAATTAAAACATCTAACGATGTTTTAAAATGTGTTAAGATTCGAAACCATAGATTTCAACATTTATTGTTGAAATAGACGTTTTCGAGAAATAGAAGGAAATGGTGGACTATAACACTGTTGTTATAGTAAATGATTTCCGAAAGGAAATGTTTTGTATAGTATTGGGATTTATATATCTATTTTAATTTCGAATCCTTATACTAGTGATTTTGGGACGTCGTAACGATGTTTTACGCAACATTCGTTTTGGCCCAAATAAATATGTTTAAGAAAATGATTTCCTTAAAGAATGGAATATATACTTAATCTCGATTTAAGTATATTGAATATTTTCCAAGTGTTGAAAATAAATAGGTTCGTGAATTACTTATTAAATAAGTATGGAAATGTTTTTCCAATGTGAAATGAAACGTTTAGAGAATTTATCTTTTTGAAGATAAATTGAAAATGAATAAATGAAATCGTATATTCATAGATATTGTGAAATATAAATTCACTATGGAATTTATAAAAGAAAGGGGAACTTGTTTAAAAATAATATTGATTTATTTTTGAAGTGTGAAAATTATATATCTAGTAAAGATATTTTGGAAAATAAATAATTTGGAAAATTATTTGGAATCTAGTGATGTTGTGCATATCCATTGACAGTTCAATAACCGACTATCAATATTTACCTTTGAAAGGTATTTGTTGTGATTTGTTGAATTTGAATGTCACTTTGAATTATTTCCATCTTCATTCCTTTGTATTAATTTTGTGCATGCATATCTTCGTGAAACCACTTCTATTTGAGATCAATTTCCTATAAAAATATATACAAATTTTCAATTAATTTTTCTCAAACAAATATATGCACACAAATGACCGTTTTGCCCATATATGAAGATGAATATGTGACAATTTGGAATAATTTGAATTTTTGGTTTAAACAAGTTAAAATACCCGATATGATCATTTATTTAATTCAAATAGATTAAATATGTTGGTAAAAATATGCACATCAGAATGCTACACTTGTTTTTAAATTATTGCGCTCGTTATTCGGATTACCCATTCCGAATAGTGATACGACGTAATGGATAGCATTGAAGATCGGTGTTGAAGACCCGGTATTTGCGAGAGCGATAGGATGACCTGTCGATTGACTCTGCACCGAGTAGCTACGGTATTGAGTTCTCCATAAGTGATGGGAAATCCGATTAGGATTGTGGATATCTGGATTGCAAGGACTTCTTTGTAAGTGCCTTCGGTTCTGTTCGAGCCCGGAACAGACTTGTATGGATTGTATGTCTGACATTACAAATTGAGATATAAAGCCGATTTCTTTCAAATATATTTCTGTTGGTGGCGGAGAATTTATTCTTTTAGCTTAACACCCTTCTCTGAGACGTACGAGCTCAGAGGTTATGTAGTTGAAGGTTATCAGCGATATATTCCCAATTTGGTAATGTGACATGCTGAGTGTTGCTGTGAAATGATCATTGTGTTGATTATTTGTGATAGGATCATTTATTTGATCGTCTATCCTGGTGATCATTTCTATGATCATTTGTTGACCCAAAGCATGGCTATTGTATAAAGTATGTTTTTTTGGATGTGACTTCGTCGAGCCTCACACCCCGGAATGGTCAAAACTGGAAAGATGCAGCAAGGTTATGAGGGGTAGCGCCCTTTAGGATATGTGCATTTCCTTATGGAAAAGGGTGGTATCATGGTATGGAGCCCAGATATTTACTCATGTTGAAAACACTTTATGATTGTGTGAATTGATTACGAGCGCTCGGTGAAAGGTCCCAAAGGACCGGGGGATGACATATTCGGTCAGTTGTTACTCAGTTAGGGGTAACCCGGCCTTGTGTTGGCAGAGATCCGGTTTGGTTCTCGGGGATGTCCATCCAGAGGCATTCTCATGTGGCAATGGGAAGTTCCTTGGCCTGATCATTCGTTGGAAATCCAAAGAAACAATACGATCTTGTACGGTTTTAGTTGTAGAACCTGCTTCCTCAGGAGGTAGCTATAGTAGGCATAATATAATGGTACCTATGCTGGCTAAGATTTATATTCTACTTTCGAAATGATTTTTTCCTACACTATGCACTAATAATAATATCAAATGTTTCTTTTTAATGCGTATCAAGCATCTTTGACTAACATAAGAAGAAATCTCCTCCAAGTCTGCGTTTGCATTGTGTGTGTGGCGGGAGGTCTTATGGTAGTCTCATTTTTTGAAAAAAGCATTGCGAATTGACTTTAAAAATATTCCTCTATTTTGATTTCAAAGATAAATAAACTGTTTTGAGTTCTCACACCAGTCACATGACTGACTCGGAGTTTATTGTTTTCCTTCCTAAACTCTGGGTGCCCACCAATTTCCACACGGGCAGTCAAGAGTTAAGGTTTAACAGGATATTCTGGAGTTGCTGGAGGCAAGCTGGATGGCATGGCGTATTACTAGTATATAGTATTTCTTTTCCGTTGCACTGTTTGTTGTTGTTATTGTTGTACACTCTGATGATATGATGTAATGAAATGTGATGTAATGTAATAACTGATATAGTTCTTTGTTTAAAGATTATTCATTTATTATTATATGTTGTTCCGCTGCGAATTGTGAGATTCTGTTATTGTTCTGTTGTTTTCTATTCCGTTCTATTTTCTATTGTCTATTCTCTCTATTTTCTACCTTATCTATTTTCTATCTTTTCTGTCTTTTTCTTCTTTTTCTTTCTCTTAAAACCCTAAGTGTTCGGTTTTCCGTCGTTCGATTGCTCGGTAGTCGATAAAGTGAGTATCGATGTTGAATTTTCGAAAGTCGAAGAATCGGGTCCTTACAAAAATAGTAAGACCTTAATTTTAAAAATAGTTCTAGGTATGATTAGTTTAAAGATTTCTGGAAAATTAGGAAAATACAGTAAAAACTAAAAACATGCAAAATTCAAATGTAATGATTTCTGGTTTCTTACACATCACCAGATTTGATTTCGCTAATCATGCATTTTAAGGGTTAAATCCAGATTTTTAGTGTTGTTCTGAGTGAGTATTCGTGGGTTGATCGGATATTGGGTTTTGAGCATTTTCTGGTTATCGGAGAGTTCTGGGTGGTCGAGATCGCAACTAAGGTGGCTTGGAGGTCGGTGCTCTCGGCAAAAATGCTCGTAGGTTTTATCGTCCACTATGGTGGCCGGATGGCGTCGAAATAGGGTTTAAGTCCAGGTTTCATTCGAGGTTGGGAATTAGGCTGCTGCATCATCACCGGATCGTCGGGGTTCATCGGAGGTGGGGGAATATATGCGAGGTTGGTCGGCGAAGCTGGACGGAGTCTCGGAGGTGCTAGTGGTCCGACGTGTCAGGTCGAGGTTGGGTCAATGGTTTCTGTTCCATTTAGTCATCGATTTCTCGAATTCGATTTAGAGTTTATGTTGAAGTTTAGGTGGTCAGAATCGAAGGAGGGGATGGTCACCGACATGTGGGAAGTGACGGCGATGACCGGAGTGGCGAAGTTCAGGTGTGCACATGCACGCGTGTCAAAGGTTTTATGGGTTGCTGTAGTTTGGAGAAGAAAGGGTTGCCTCGGGGTTTGTTTTGAGGAATTGTTGATCTGGCCCGGGTTTGGTTTCGAGTCGCTCGTGAGGGGTTTGCATCTTAACAGTTTTGAAGTTTTAGCACAACAAGTTTTTAAAAAAAAGTAAATTTTCTCAGGTCTGGACTCGAGTATGTACCGGGTTGGATCAGGTAATATTTATAACAGTTTTAAGGTTTTAAATAAAGCAAGTATTTAAAATTTAAAATAAATTAGGTTAAAAACTATTTCTTAAATCAATATTCTTTGTATAATAAATGTTTGTAAATAATTGGTTTAAGAAGTTGTATGATTTATTTTACTTAAATTAATTAAGTTAAATTCTTAAGTTTATTTTAAACTTAAATTAGATGTGAAATTAAGCAGTTGATTATAAAGTTAAAATGTTTTTAATTTACATGTTAATGATAATTATTTCCAAGATTTATTTAATAAGATTTTAATGATAACTTAGTAATTAATTAAGATAAAATGGTTTATCTTAAAAATTAATTAAGGTCCTGGGATATTAAAGATTAATTAATTAGCAATTAAGAATTAATTAATTAGTAATTAAAGATTAATTAATTAGTAATTACGAATTAATTAATTTGTAATTAAAGATAATTAATTAGTAATTAAAGGATAATTAATAATTAAAGGGATTAATTAATTATTAATTATAAGATAATTAATTAATGTAATTAATTAAGGTTAATTAATTAATGTAATTAATTAAAGGAATGGTTTACAATTAATTAAAGTTATTTAAGCAGGATTAAAGGTAATTAATTTAATTTATATTAGGTAATTAAATTAAATTAATCAGGAATTATATGACTATTAATCTTGCTTACGAATGATGAACCTGAATTTGATGCCGTGGTTTGGTTGATATCTCTATGTAATTTGTGATGTGCTATGTGTGAGATGGCTGGATAGATCTGTTAATGAATGTGAATCATTTATTTAATTAGATATCTGTAATAGATTTCTGTGAGCGTATGTTATTCTGAATTTAATTAAACAACTTCAATTTAAGATAATATTGGATTCGAAGATACCGGGGTTGGGTATCAGCAATACACGAAACCACTTCGATTAGAAATCTTCAGTAATTCTTTATAGATATGATTTTTGGAATCAAATAGGCTGAAATGGAATAAGTTAAGTAACATGGCCATTTATACTAAGTAACGATACTTAGATATTATTTTGTGAAATAAGTGCTTGACTACAACAAGATAAGAACTCGTAGTGATGTGCGAGTTACCCTGCTTTACAGAAAAGTTTTATAACTTAGTATTTCAAGTTATATGGGTTTACTCACGATTCCAGCCTGACTCGGGTGTTACTTTAATGTAATGCTCCGGTCAGACCGAGTATTACAGATTTTCAGGTTAAGATGTACTGGAGCTCAGGAGGCGAGCTGGATGGCAGGAACGTATGGAGTATATTCCGCTGTATATTTGAGTTTGTATTGATGATAGTCTGGGATAAGTCGTTTTAAGTGTCTAGTTTATTTGTACATGGTTGTACTCTAATGTATTGAATGTATATTAACAATTATAGCTTTCTTGTATAAATGCTGCTATTTGTATATTATATTTTGATCCGCTGCGAATGTGAGATTTTGTGCCATTGTTTTTTGTTTTCTTCTTCTACCTCTTTTCTTCTTTACCTTAACAATTTGGAATTTTAGACGTTCGATTTCTCGGCACTTCTACAGTGACCGTATTAGTGTCGAATTTTCGAGGTTGAAAATTTCGGGTCGTTACAACTTCCTAAACAAAACATATCACTCATGTGTGTGTATATATATATATATATATATATATATATATATATATATATATATATATATATATCCTCACACAGTAGGCTCACACACATCATATATACACATACCGCACATCACATAGTGAATTTAGCACCCAAAACTAAAAAGCTTCTCTAAGAGCATTAGGTAGATATGAAAAACATAAAACCAACCAAAACGGAAAGATTATAAAATCAGAGTTCCTGATTCGCTTGTAGGGAACTAAGAACAATCAATAACACAATATATTTGTGTTGAAAGATTTGGGCTTCGATTGCATATACCCAATCGCCTCTCACCCATGCATGCACTAAGTTATTCGCGTGCCTCCAAGTCATGTTTGCCAACTATGTTGCATGACCTTGTCTCCAATGTTGACATGCGAATTATTTTTTAGGAGTGAAGAGATCTCTCTAATTTTTGCTTTAGGAAGTATTAATTGACAGAGAGTGTAGCGTGGTATATTTTCCGTAGCCTGAAAAATTCTCGAATGAGAAGTCTGGAAAATAATTTTAGACAATAAGCTATTGGACTATAGTTTCATGGGCATGGGTTATCTGGGCTTAGATTTGAAAATATAGAGTAAACGAATATCTATTTCATCTCTTCTATAAAATACTATTACACATTTTTAACTAGTTTGAATTCAATTATTTTATTTTCACAATTTAAATTCTTTTATTTAAAATATTTCTAGATTAATTTATCCAATAAATCTCCAAATTCTAAATTTAATTAACTAAATTTCTATCATTAACTTAAATTAATTATTACTTAAAAGTCGGGTTGTTACATCGTGTATGCAATTTGACTTATATAATACTACATACACACACACACACAAACACACACACATTATTATATAATTTGAAACCAAAATATATAACAAGTACACACTCTTATGCACACACACTTTTGATCTAGTCTAGGGTGATAAATCGAACGCCATTACCACTGAATCATTGTAGTAACTCAGGTTAGCTATGCAACCTAAGTTCTAATACCAAATATGACGATTGCCCTATACCATCGTCACCGAAATTATAGGCATAATGTGTTGCTATAATACCGAGCCGATGTAGGACGATTGTCAAGGGTGAAAGTAGAGAAAACAACCACAAAACCTATTATATATCTTATAGTGCGTCGAATAAAATACAATAATCATCATAGATGTAAAATAGGCGAGACGGTAATAACTATGTGAATCATGAATATCAAAATGCATAGGTCCACAGAGTTATGTAGAATAGTAATATAGTGTATACAACTAGAATAAACTCAAGGTAATTATCTCAAATAAAATGCCTAACATTGTCTACGCTTCATAGTATTGAACAGTGGAATAAGAAATGGTAAGCCACACATTTATATACGAAAAAGTACATTTCCTAATCATCTATCTGTACAGCAGCGTGTATCACCCAAACTTGCGATCTAGCTTACACCTTTAAGAGTACCTAAGATAATAAGAAGCAAAGCATAAAACCTTGAGCCCGACAATAGCCTAGCGTGAATGATAAACTGTCTCATATTACTACACAAGTCAACATAGTAAGGAGCAAAGGTATAAGAATCATACCTAATATGTCCTTGTATCCAAAGAGTTAGCACATAAAAAGAATAATATGCTACTCTACTATCATCATCATAAAGTATACAAACATCCAAGTATACTATAGAGTGTTTAGGCATTGATCTTCAAGATATTACATCATGTGACATCACTAGAATGACAAAAAACAACAATAACAATCATGGCAAACATAACTTCCATCAAACAATCCTCACTATCACTCAGTGTGCCCTGGACATATATGATAGCTCATATGTTCACTAATTTACAAAATTAATTGAAAAGTCCAGGTTTTCGATGTACCTGAAAACCATCCCATAGCTATCACCATATCCCTTTAATGATCTGGGGTATACAAATCACTCCAACGATCCAGGATAACCATCAAAGTAACCAATGAGCATCCTTACAATACACTTGCTTATGAGTGCATCAGAAAACTCTCCAAGTACCAATGATCCCTTAGTATGGGTATCTGAGCGCTCTGTTGCTCCATCCATTTTCATTCATCATACTGGAACCCTTTAATGTTCCATATCTACGAAGAACACTTTAACGTTTTATCAACTAGTTACCTTCAACGAAATTTCCCTATTGGATCATCATATTCATGACTCCATCAATTTGAGTTGTCATCATGAAACATTTCTAGTAGTCCACATCGGTTGTAAAGTCGGCAAATTAAAGTTCAGAAGCTATATCGTCAAAGCATTATGCCTTTTCCTCATTGATTTATCATTGATCTTCATCGCATTGCCATCATCGAAAGCAAATGTCGAACGACTAAACAGACACATGTGCACATACTTTAAGACACGATGCACACGCCTCTAAGGCTGTGCATCAATGTAACAATCTGAGTTCCAGTGGGTCCAGATTTTTTGCGTAAATGCTAAAATCCAAGCCCACTGAAGCCCGTATTGGGTATCTGGTATCCTGTTAATGGGCAAAGATAAATATATCAGAGCTCAAGTAAATATCTCAATGCGGAACTGACTAAAATATAATAGTAAATACTCACTAAGGTAATAACACTTTCTAACCAAGTGTCACAAAGCTGGATAATCTCTACCTTCTATCTAACCTGTGAGATGTTATGAGGAGGGGGCTAGAACTAAAGTTCTGGTGAATGGACAAATTATACACTTCTAAGCATAATTCTACATATACCATTCTATTTCCATTTTTTTGTTATATTAAGTTTATTGGATTTATAATACTCTAGCCTCTATGTGTGAATCGTACCCATCTACTCCCTAGTAGATAAGACCTAATAACTAACACACACACACACACACACACACACACATATAGCTACACGCCCAAAAACCACATCGGTCCTAGGTGCTACCTATAGTACCTTCTGTATCCTCCTCGAAAAGGACTCTATCGTCTCGTTGCTAGAGCATACTGAAACTACATATGTAAATGACAGCTTCGTGAGGCCTACATTATAGATGTTCCGTCGTCTACCACGAAAACGTAAAATACATCTGCACTAGCTTATATTATTGCTACGACATCCACAACGTATCAATCAGTGTATACCTTGAGGACTATATGTAATCATTCTGTCTACTCCCTGACTCCCGCCAACAAGGTCTATCTTGTACGGAACTCAGTCGAGGATTTTTTATATCTGTAAAGGTATGCTTCGTTAGGCCTATAATAAAGATATTCTACTTGGTCTGCCTCTTTTCTCATTGTGGCTATGGTCCCACGCAGCCCCCCTCCTCCACTAATCGAAAGACCACTCAAGAGCTAAGTGGCTATGCCCTACTGTAAACAACTTGAACATCCAATTGGCTGCACCTCTCATCCAACGTCTCGATAGTGATAAATCATTGGCCTGTTGGTTTAACTCTAGTCTTTCCCAAACTCGCTCTAATTGATGATGGCTTGATCTCCGCATGCGAGTATCCTTTTGCGTCCTGCCCACTAAAACCTACTCGTAACTAGGAGTATTGTGTCATACGGATAAATTACTCCATTATCAACCTGTTGACTGCCTACAATGGTCCGCTTCATTAGGCCTGCAATGCAAATGCAGTCAAAGCATACTATCTTGATGGAACACCTACAGACCTGCCTCTGAGGGCATGGCTTCATTAGGCCAGCCCCAGAGGGCCATCCTAGAGTATCCTTATGTCCTGTTGAAGTCTCATACTTCCTTATAGCCCAAACTGACTAAGTTGGACATGCTCTTTCTGTACTAAAATATGCAATGACCTGCTTCGTTGGGCTCTTATCCAGATTCTCTTTCGTGCTGCGCCAAATGCACCTTATCATTTTATTAGACCCTACGTCTAATATATTACTATGACTTTATTTTACTTTTCTTATTCTTTTGTCTACTTATTTACCCTAATTAGCATGCCCAGCCCTACTTATGTGTGAGACCATCAATCCTAGACCTGAAAGGGAATGCTGCCGGTATGGGCCACTGCTATTATTTTGATTATTAACTCAATCCAAGATCTAAGTTTGATAAAATAAGCCTCTTCTATTTCTTTCTTTTTGATTATAACCTTCATTTTACAATTATACTTGCAATTGTTACTTTTATATTCTTTACTTTATTTTATAAACTACATGTTGTAAATGTAATTGAAAGTCTCTTTTTCATTCCAGTATATCGTCTTTATGATATAAATTCTCTTTAGTTCTCTTATATTATATGATAATCTTACCATGGGACTACGTCCACTGCCATAAATTACTTATCATAATAACTGTTTTACTTTTTACTCTATTATCTGCGTAGTAAATGCAGATCTAGTCACATTTTTTGCTTATTGTTTCTAGCCTTGTCAAATAATTAACTTGATTATTTCCTCTTCTTTTATTTTTTTAACGCTTCACGTTATTCACTTTTATTCTAGGAAGTAATTCTATTCTATTTGGTTGGTTACAAAAACTGCGCTAAAAATCCATTTCCATATTTTAATACTAAATAATGCTATAAACAATAACTTGTAACTACAAGATATTTCTTTTATTGTTTTTTTAATTATTGGCTAATGCAAAATACAATAACCTCTCTATTTCGCACTAATTCCACTTTTCTTGCTTTTATTCTTGCAATTACGTTTATTGTAATTCAAATATTAAACAATTGAAATATATTCCCCTTTTTAAACCAACTAACTAATCTATCACTAACTTCCAAATCAAGTTATTAGATTTTTGTCTTTTTAATTCATTTCATAATTTACTGTAAATTTCTCACTTTAGGCTTATTTCTTTCTCTACAAATTTTATGCCTAACATTACTAATATTAAATTGGATTCCTTTCCTTTTCCATATAAATAACATTTAAATGTAAGTACACTTCTCTTATAAAATTTACAATTTTGACATAAATAATTAGTACACTAATTACTGAAATAAATGCTGAATTAAATATTTAACGAGAATCTAACGATAATATATATCATAGACATAAGAGAGATATAATTTACATCCACTCACATGCCATCCTTAACTTTGCTCCATGGCCTTCCTGGATCCCCTTTTAAGGTGTCTAATATTTTTATTAAAAAGATATTCTTCCTAGAAATATTTTCTATTTAGGATTAGCCTTAGGCAATGAAGCCAATTGGGAGAAAATCTGATTGTAAGAAAATAGCTTGGCCTAGGGTTCTATTTATAGGAGAGTTTAGGGATCTCAAACCATCGGATTTTAGGATTGAATCTGATGCAACCATGTTTCAGGCTTGCTGCGAATCATTGGATTTAGAAAATAATGGTTGAGATTGCATAAAAATTGAATTAAATAAGTCTAGGACAAAACACATGTCAACATATAGGTCGACCTATGTGTTTGAGGGTTGACCTATGTGTTTTGCGGGTTGACCTATTGGTCGACCTGTAGGCCTTACTTTTTTTCGATTGATTCTGATTTTTGTTTTCTCTCGTGACTTCTTTATATTAACTCAAATTTCAACAGGTTATGTATGGAAATTGATCAGAAAATCGCTACGAACACAATGGTATAAGTTTCGAGGCTATATTATAAAAATTCCAAAAATGCTAACTTTTATTGTTCATCATTATTTGATTATTTAATTATCTAAAAATATAGGGTGTTACAATCAGTTTTACAACCTTGGATGTCATCGATAACGAACACTTTTATGGTCGGTATTGTCCGTATAGGTTGATCCAAAACGTGGACAAAGTTGGCTAAGTATTCCAATACTTCTTCCTGCCTCACCCTGGTGACATCGTGAAGATCCATGCATCAAAACCTGAAGCAACCAACCACTTTCCTTGAAGAAATTGGTGTGCCTTCCTTGAGCTTGACCCAAAGCACCCAACCATAAACCCAAGGTAACCCCGGCTGGGACTCAAAGAAACGCCAACCCCCAACCTAATTTGCATGCCCCAAAAGATGTCGTCCCCATCTGCTCCAACTTAACATAACATGAAGTTTTCTTGCGTAAAACCCAAAGTAAACCTTTTCTATGATTGAAGCACGCCAATTACACACTAAGTGATCACCATGACCACTTTTTACCACTGCCAACCTCTTTTGAAGACATGATTTTGGACTAAGTTCTAATCATTTGAAATTTACCGAGTAAACTCCCCAACGCTTCCAGCATGTAATATCCAAATTTCATTGTATTTCACACACTTTGGTGTCATTTGCATCGAACGATGTATCAAATTCCTAACTGTCTAAAACAACTAGCAAACGTATCAAAAAAATTCACCCAAAATCTAACATCATTCCATTACATTGAAACAACATATTCAAATCATCTAAACACAATTTCATTATAAAATCATCGTACATCTATTTTTTTTTAAAATAACAATTGTGATGGGTAAATGATGTAAATCATACAAAATTTGAATTTGTCTCCTTAAACATGATTATTAGGTGTTATCAATATCGGATCTAACTTATAAAGGTCGTTAAATTTTAAAAACTAAGTTGAAAACCATAATTTGACTATATCAATATGTATAGAATAACGAGAGAAGTAGTATCACTCACCTAGCTCCAAAATTAACAATAATCCTTTCAAATTATAGATGAATAACAATGGCATAGATTCCAAAGTAGATAAATAGTAGATTCAGAGATTTCCCTTGCTAATTACCTTCCAATGATGATATTTGGCTGATTATAGTATGAAAAACAAGAGCCTTTTTGACGGAAAATAGATTAATAGAGGTTTAGACATGTTTTGGGAAGGGGAAAAATTGATTAGATCTGTCCCATCATCCCTTATTAGATTCAAATTCCAAAATAGATTAGTGAGCTTGAGTATGGGCATAACTAATTACCCAGTAATTGGGTCGGTAGTAATGTAAACGTAAAACGGCCATATCTCCTAAATGATAAGTTTATCTTCCTGTTATGACCACTTTATGGAAAGGTAAACCATCATCCCGATCCGCTGAAAGTGATTTCGAACCCACAATTTGGCTTCTGTTAAAGGTTATAAGCTTTATAATATTTTAAAGATCAAAACTGTCTAATAAAAAAATTCTACGAATGGAATATGTCCCTAGTATTTATTTCCTAAAGTTATAAAGTAATATGACTTTAAATGAATTAAGTAACAATATTTTAGGATTCACCGATATGTAAAATATGGATCGTTACAATACAACTAGAAAATCTATAAGCGATGGATTTGGCCATAATGTCACACTCCTAGTTGAGGTCATGTAACGAACTTTAACGTTCGAAGTGTTTGATATTAATTCTTAATCGAATTAACACTAGGGAGTGATTCTAGTACCTATGGTATTAGAGGGTGGTTAACATTTGAAAGCACGAACCAAAAGTCATGATTGGAATAATCTTTCATGTATAGAGTCCCTTGTGTCTACACTAATCGGTGATAATCAAATACCTGAATATATGTCAAGCTTGTAGCTTATCTCGACACAAAACAATATATAAGACTTTCCAAAGATGAATAATCTATAAATAGAGAAGATAACATTAAAAAGCAATATCCATCTTAGAGTGATAAAAAATTCCCATAACATGCACAAACATTTGATGCCTCCGATATGATGACACCTGCACCTTAATAGGCCTGATTTTTCGACTAAATAGAAAAACCTAAGTCCACTTGGGTATGGATCATTGGTTTTGTTAACCTATAATAAACATAAGTATATCAAAGAGTTATACGTTTAAACTCACAGTAGAATATTAAAGTATAATTAAACATGTATAATGACTAAGGCTACTACTATGGAAATATAGTTGCTTAGTCTGTGAAGAGCATGAATAAGGAGACCTATCCATCTACTACTTCCATCTTGTACTAATATCATGTCCTTCTAAATCTGTCATGTGGAGTGTATGAGGAGGGGTTTAGAATAACTTTCAGATGATAGGTAAATCACAAATTTTAACTATAACACTAGTTTACGCCGATGGATTTCCATTTAGGTGTTATGTATACTATTTACACATTATTTATTATTCCATGTGTATATAAAATATATCCAACCTACTTCGAGGTATAGTATATATGCATATACATACATATATACGTATATATATAACCGTTGCTATAATCCCCAAAAAGCAACCCTACGCAATTAATACTTCTTAAATAGGGAAGAGACAGATCAATGGCCATTTAATATTAATCCCAAAGCGAGCCCTCTGTATCGTAATCGATGGTCAACCGATCCTAACTATAAAGGTCGATGACTGCTAGATACCATTTATAATTTAATGAGCCATATTACTATGCATCTCAAAGGCTTATCTAAGGGTTAACTAGCTCACCTACAACCAATAAAGAAGTAACCAAAATTTGAGTCTATGTGTATCTCATACAGGCTTTACACTAATAGAAAGTTCAGTCCATCACGGCGTATCATAAGTCTTTTCTAACGACCGCCTAGAACCGTTTGTTGTTAGACCTACGTTCAACCCTACCTCACAGATACCACTTCCATTTAAACTTGCCTAATATAAGTGAAGGACCATACCCACATTCCTAGTTACTTAATACCTTTGGTTTGGAATTGAAGCAGAACCACTTCCCTGATTAAGCACCATCATAGTTTATTTGAGAATTCTTAATTAGGGAAGAGGTAGACCCAATGGCCATTTACTACCATAACCCAAAGTAAACTCCTTGACCACCCTAAAGATACTTAACCATTTAATACATCAACTCGGAGGCAAAACCCTGGTATAATTTCCTCCAAAACCTATACACATCACTAGATACACAACTGTCGATAGTCCCTTACGGAGGGCAGTCTACCATGGTGTAACTCTATTGACCTTGCATTCCAACCCATACTAAACTAAGTCATTTATAGTTAGCTTAAATATTAAGCTTAGCCCACTGAATCACACCCATCGCAATTATATTATTGGGCCCATATATTTCCAACTGTGGAAATTGTTATATCTCTTAATTTCATTTTTTAGTATTCATTTATTTACATGCTATGAATTTCCTTTTATTTTATACGTTTACTATCTTTAACTTCTATCCTCATTAATGTTATTAAATGTCGTGTGATGGCCCACGTTTTCGACCCTCAAAAGTTGACAATAACACAACCATGATATTCATGTATCGAGCATCCGAGTGCTGGAAAGATAGATTGTTGAAGTGAGAAAAAAAGATAGAACATCATCTCACTTTGTGATAAGTAATGTATAATATCCAAATGATTGTTGCAAAAAGAAATCTATAATACTCATACAACAATCAGAGTCTAACCTAACATCAGCGTGGACAGTTATAACAGCACATCCTCTCAAATGTTGATTAATACAAATAAGAAATATTGTAGAATAAAAATATGTGAATACATCTTAGAAACATCCAACTCGTCTCTTGAAGCTCCAAAGCATTCATAACTAAATCGAAAAAGTACTAGGGTCTGACCCGAGTATTATAAGAAAATAACACTTGGATTAGTCTGATAAACCAACGCGAGAAACAAAAATCATATAGATTTTTATATTTATAAAAGCCATTCAAATATAAAGGTATCTTGTAACATGTCTCACATAAACACAGACTTCTTCTTTACGATAACCAAACCATTTCAAATAGGAAATCTGGTAATATTATAATAATTACTATGGTTTAAAATAAATAAATAACATAGTTGAAATGCTTGCATTACATGTTCTAGTATATTTGGTATGTAACTAAGTCTATAAATCCACGTATTGAAAAATGGATTTCATACAATGATAAGGCTACTGGGATACTGCCTGCCATAATACACCTATAAAAAATGTACCTAGGGCCTCGCATGGATCTCCCGCCAACACTGGACTGGCCTATCCATTCCTGATAGTACCAAATATGTCATCATCCAAGTTGCTACATATAACTGAACTGACTCCTCTAGCATACATAAATCCATAAATATTAATTTAGATGGGTGATGAGCATACCCTAATAGGTGCAACTAACATAGCCATGCTACATATCCATTGTTTATTCATAACCAAGTGTGAGGCTTGAGTCCACATTTTACCTTTTATAATGTAATTCCACTTGGAATGATAAAAATGCCCTTTAGACAACAATGCAATTACAACATTCATCCATACAAGTTGCTCAGGATATTAACAAACCAAAGGCACCGCTTCTACTAAATTGTTTTTGGAATTACCCTCGGGATTAGAAGAAAGTATCCCTTGCACTCTAAAAACTCCATCTTCGATTCCATTATCTTCAAGATGTCCCAATTCGAACACTTATGCCAGTTTGAAGTGGTTTTCGGATAACTCGTGCTTATCTGATCCCGATCTCTCCAAACCAACAATCAATAGTTTCCAATTAACTCAATCCTGGTTCTTTGAGAAGTAAGTGGAGGATATAAGAGTCCTAAGGGAATCTCAAATATCTACCCTTAAAGTGAGAGTTGTTTCACTGGAATGAGTACTCCCAAGGGAATCTCAAACCATATGAAATCCTGAAGCTTTAATACACTTCCTATGTTGAAATAAGCCAAGTTTTCGATAGTGAACAACCCATTATCTGGTGTGGGTGTATAGTTTGCATGTGGAAATCGAACATCATGTACTTATCATCTCTTTTTGATATCCACCCCATACTATCCCTCGATCAACAATGAAGTTGGACAAGTTAGAGAACTAACCTTGACATACATTCTTAAACCATCACAGATAAAAACGAGCTTTCATACCTTGAAATTTAATGTCAAGTATAAGACGAAGTACCTTCCATATACTTAATTAATCATTACTTATTTATTAAAATTAACCCTCTTATACTTACCACGTTTCCAACATTTCGACTTTTCTATCCCTCGTCGGGAAATGAAGCCAGTTAAGTCAGGGCATTGTTTGCCCCTAACCTTACCTAGACACTTTGATTCCAGATTTCATAAATAGAGGAAAGTCCGCTCATCGGTTTAGTGATAAATATAAGATGACTTACTTTCCATAAACGTGTTGACGTTTTAGTACTACTTATCATATATTTTTATGTTTCTTAACGGCACCAACAAAGAAATCCCTTGCATAAAATAAGGCTTTTAAAATAATTTTAAAAACCACTTTCGTAAACATTTTCCAAAATTGTTTATTTAAAATAAAGCTTGATTAAAAGTTAACATCCTTTCTTTCTAAAAAGTAAACAACTTGTTTAATAATTACAAAGTGTTGTAAACCAAACGTTCTTTCCATTTTTCCGAAACCATTTAGTATAACAAGAATTTTATAATCTATAATCTGTTTCCCTTTTCTCGGAAGACATTTATTACAACCATAGTGCCATAATCCATGCTTTCTTCCTCTTTTAAAGATGCTTTTAAAACACTTTAAAATAATTTTGATACTTGTATTTAAAACATCCCCTTGAAGATGGTTTCTTTTAAACAAAACTTGACTTTTGAAACAAAGGAGCTTCCTTTATAAAATTCAAACCTCTAGTTTAAACACCTAAATAAATTATTAAAAATAGATTTAAAACTTCAATCTCCATTTTAATTAATTATACTACTTACATAAAACATATTCGGAAAGAGTTTACAAAATATCTAAAGTAGATAACCTTTATAGTTTACTTAAAACATAGATTTCCAAACTGCATTCATAACAACTATCACTATATGGACCATAACTTTCAAAAAAAAAAATTTGTAAATCAAATAACTTTTAAACTACATTTTATTTCTATAATTTTAACCACTTAAAATACCTTTGCCAATAAGGTTTGAAAAACTAAAAGTTAAGTTTGAAAAACCGTTTTCAAAACACTTTAGAAAACAAGTAATAAACCACTTAAAAGAAAGCATAGGATTTCATTGTCGCATAAAAAGTAAGTCAACTATCAATAATATCCACTTCACTGCATCACACAAATCAAGTAATAATGTAAAATAAATCAACAAGGTGAGGAATCCCTTAAGATCCCTCTATAAAAAGTTATTCTTCGAAGTGCTTCCATACCAACCTATTCGCTATGAAATACTTCAACCTCTATTCACTATGCTCTTGTCCCATGAAAAACAATTGTTATTTATTCCCTCCTCTTTTACGTGGCAATTAAATCCAAACAAGCAATATACACAAGCAAGTTGATACAATTTATTAGAAGGTGAACATCCTTATTTAAAACCATTTTTAAAGTGAGATATCTTGTAACAACACTGTATTTTGTGATTTATTTTAATTGTTTATTTTGATTATTTTATTTGAACTCCTGATTTAAAATTTTTATTATATTTTTTAAAATGGATAAATTTTGTTATTTTAAATATAAATGTTGATTTTTATGAGAATTATAATTTCAAACCTGAATAAATAGAATATTTCCAGAAAATGTGGATTTTGGTCTATCTAGTCAAACTTTGACTTTTAAATTTAAAATTTAAATATTTGAATTTTTGAATTCCATCTTTTATTATGAAATTAGATTAAATTTCAAGAATACTGCTTTTCGTTTCGTTGAAATCGGATTTATATTATGAAAGTTATGCTTTTTACAATATTATGTGTAAATTGATATAAATAACAATAATGTTTATTTTAAATGGTATAAATAATATTTTTATTTGTCATATCTTATTCTAATTTGTATATATATGTTATTTGATATATATTTTCTCTTTTCAAATATTTTTAAAGTGACAATAAAAAATTTCCAAAGTTTATTGAATTGGTTTTCAATTTTTTTTTTAAAAAGCCTAGTTTCTATTTTCTGTGCTATTTTCTTAATTTAGTTATTTTTAATTAAAATTTATTTATTTTATGCATTCATTTTTGTTTCTGAGTTTTACCTTTATTTATCAGCATTTTTCATATACTTAAAATTGCAAAAGAAATGGTGGAAATATGAAGAGTTTGTGACCTTTTATTTGCCCAAGTCTCTTTGTATTCCTGCCTTTTCAATTTCAACCATCTCTTGATGTCTTTTTGGCCGACCTATCTCATTTCTTTTCAGCCGTATTTTTCATTTTCTCAAGAAAAAGAAAACTCTTCTCAACCCAAAAAATCATGGCCCAAATCTGAGCAAAGAGGTTGGTAAATTTCTATTTCTTTTCATTGTTTTTCTACTTGTTCATATTGGATTTGCTCTTGCTTTCTCACCTTCTATGCTCAGCTTCTCCTTGGCCGCCTCCACCACCACTTGACCTAGCCACAACCTCCTCTAGTCCAACCCAAGCCCATGCCTTGCACCCATGTGACCAGTTCTACCAAGGAATCTACACAAACTTCACATATATTTGCATAGCCGAGCACTATATTGGTTGCACCACTTTGAACTCCTCTTTGGTCGGCCATACACCACCACCACCGGCTTTTCCAGACCTGACACACACTTCCATGTCATCCCTACCCCACATGAAGATCTGGTCGTGCCTAGGTTAGCCTTGGCCGTGACCTTTTGTGGCTTGAATCCATGTGGTGTTGCCTTTGTGTTGTTGTTTCATTCACACAACTCTCCACTCCATCATCTCTTACATGTTTGGCCGACCACTCATGAACCTAAACCAGATCTAAACCATGCCTAGGACATGAATATTCAGATCTATAGCTGAGGCATAGGTGGTAGAAAGCAAGTGCAAAGCTTTGGTTTTGTTTTATGCATTTATTCATAACATTATTTTATTTTATTTGTACTGAAAACTTATGTTATATATACTTGTTTTGTTTGAATGCATTCAAGGCGATTAACTTTGGCTCTCCACTCTCAAATCATATTCGTGTTGTCGTACCTTCGAATATTCTTTGTTATGTGTTTTGGTTGTCATCTCCAGCTTGAATAAGTGAGTTATTCTCACCAGACAAATGTGTACTTATATGACTAGTAAACTGATTGCAATTGAATCTGTAAAACCATATCACATGCTATATCTGCTATGCTAGGATTATATGATGCTCACACATGTTTATACACCTTTTATATCATAAGTTACTATTATATCATGCTATTCTGTTCGTATATATATCAGTTCACCATTGCAAGTTCCCTGTGGATAGAATCACAATGGGTTGAAATGATACATACCCGAACGGACTATAGAATAGGGAAAAATCATTGTGGGCTGAAATGATAGGCCTGAACGATTTTGATTTATTTCATTTAACTTGGGATTTTGGGTTTGAAATGATGAAACCCGGGTTTTCTTTGTAAGTTACGGGTTGAAATGGTATATTACCTGTATCACATTACCTAGTGTAGAAAATGATATACAGACCCGTGGTTAAAATATATTTTTCTAAAATTTTTAAAATATTTTAAAAATGTAAATATTTTGATTTAAACTTAATTAAAAAATTGATTTTTGTAAAGTATTTTGATTTTTTCTGAGAATTTATAAGTGAAATAAATTAATGATAAAGTGGAAATTTGAAATACAAGTTATTTTGGAAATTTGATTTAATTATAAATGGAATTTAAAATTAAATATGAAAATATGATAAATTTATGATATTTTGAATTAGATGAATTTAAAATGATTTTATAATATATTAATGGATTTTGAATAAGTTGAAATGTGAAATAAATGAATATTGAGTTGAATTTTGTTATATAACTTAAGTTGGAAAATTTTGAATTTTGTTTAAAGGTGAATTTTGAAATTAAGTATATAAAATGAAAAATAAGTTATATTTCAAAATTTAAATTTAAGTGTTGAGTTAAAAAATTTAATTATATGAATTTAAATTGAATGTGGGAATTTAATAAGTAAATTATTATTAAATATTGATTTTTGAATGAAAATTTAACTTTATAAAATCATGAATTTAAGGAAAATTAAATGATGGTTATAAAAGTGAAAAATATATGATTTTATGAGTTTGAAATGGTTTAAATAAAAATTTAATGGTTTGTGAAAGTATAGTGAATATTTGAAATTTAATTAACAGCATTTTGAAATGCTATATGTCTAAAGTAAAGGATATTACAGCATTTGTAAATATTGTAGTTAATTTAAATGAACTTTGAAAGGGCTAAAATTTAATATTTGATTTTGAATATAATGACTTCAAATTTTAATGGTTTAAATGAAGTAATTTGATTTGAAATATAAACCATCTTGAAATGTGAATTAGAAGGATATTTAAATTAAATAAAATGAATGTGGTTTTGGAAAGATATGATATTTTGATATTTGAAATGAATTTGAAATGATATTGAATTTTGAAATGATATTTGATTTCGAAGTATAAAATACCATTTTGAAATTTTAACCACGGATGTATTTAATTTATAGTTTAACTGATTCTTAAAGGATGGACGATCCCAAGCATCCTTTAAGTTATTGTGCATTCTACTACAGTTTACTTGAGTTGGTTTACATTATATAAGTATATATGTCCTCACTCGAGTGTTTTGTGTTTTACTTTAGGCTCGGGTCAGCCTGAGTATTTACAACTTATCTTTGGATTTCTTTCCTGGAGCTAGGAATCGCTCGAGATTTCACTTATTTAGTATCTGTTCCCTTTCAGTTTCAGTTTTTCTATTTCAGTTTTGGTATTTATAAACTGCTATGTATTTGAGATTTCTATTGTATATGTTTTTTTTTCAGACTGATAATGTGTACTATGTTTTTGAGAGTTTGTTATAATAGCTTCATGAACTACTATGGTATTTTAATTTCCGCTGCGAGTTATTCTGATATTTTTGGGTCTGTGATTGTATTTCATTTGCTCCAAATTTAATTACAATGCGGTATTTTGAGCAATTTAAGTCCAACATGTGTGTCTACGAATGGCTGAAAATATCGGGTTGTTACAGTTGGTATCAGAACTTTGGTTTTAGGCAAACCTTAGCCTTTGGAGCAAAAACTCATTAGATATACGGTAGAAATACCCTAGAATGAGTGAAATCAATCTCAGAATCATTTCCTTGTGAGCGAACGTATTTTCGACGTATAAAATGATTTCTAAATGATTTTTAAAGTATTTTCAAAGATTATTTTGGTATAAAAAATTTCTTATTTTGAAATCAAGATTTTCTAAACTTCATTCTTTCTGTATCCAACTTGTTAGTAATCTCTTGGATAGGATTCTTATCGATTGGGATTCCTTGAACTTTAGAATGCTCCCACTTGTTCTGAAACCCTATCTTGTCTTCCCTATTTATATTCATTTTGATTTTGAGCATTACATAATTCCACTTTGGAATGACCTCTATAAAGATCGGTGATTCCGTCAATATTTGAATGATTTGTAAAGGGGTGAAACTCCTTTACAATTGGTATTGATTCACCGGAGATTTCTATATCCTCGGTTTACGATGCTATATATCTCCTCCTCTACCCGGACTCTATCTCTGGCGATCGAAGGTCGATTTGCCTTAGATTTTCGCACTATATATATTTCTGGAGTCACGGTTGACCGGTTAAGGTCGCCCGCGATTAATATAGGCTTATCTATCTTCTATTGGGAAATTAAATTATCTCATCTTTGTTGGAGCTTATCTTCGAACCAGAATTCTATTTGATTAGGTTCCTCTAAATTCGAATCTCTGTTTGTTCTGAAATCCATCCTTGAATTATTCTTTGGAAATTTGTGTTTGGTTGTATTTTGAAATTATGCATACATCAAAATTATTATTTTGACAAGGATGACCCTATTTTGTATATAACGGTGAAATGTTTTCGATAAGGATTATATACCTTTTTAAAACGAGAAATTTGAAGTTTTGAAAGGATTTAAAATTTTGAAAATTTATATGAATTTGATTTATATAAAAATGATTTATAACTGAAGGGTTTTAAATTTGAATTTCGAGGAACCAAACTCCGGTGTTTTGAAATTGGTTTTAAAATTTTGGAAAATATATAATAATAATATGATTTAAAGATATTTTCTGAATAAGAAATGTTTCAAATGTATTAGAATGAATTCCAATGATTTCAAAGAGATTTCAAAGAAGCTTTTCAAGAAAATAAAAGTCCAGAACCCACTTATGTCGTTGAAAAATAATTTCGGTGATGAATGCATACATCATCGACATTGATTATCGAGTTTCTGAGTGGGGGAGAGGCCACTCTAGTATCTTTTCTATGTGAGTGATTTTGTGAAACATTTATTTTCTATGTGGTGTTCAGTCCTCGAGTTTCAGATTATTTTGGTATAACCATATCTATTGGAATTGATTTACTGATTTATTGGTGATTTCCAACTCTTGGATTGAAAATATGATTTGTTCGACTATTTTAAAGATTGGAGCACTTCCAAAACAATGTTAACTTTTCAAAGAAAAGAAATTTTGAAAGGTATAAGGTATTTGATAAAGAATATAGGTGGAGTTTTGTATGATTAATGTATAAAGTAATATAATTTATATAAGTTTGAAACTGTTTATTGAGTGAAGTAAATAAGACTATTTTGAATTATTCTGGTATGAAATACATATTTGAAACATTCTGAATAAAGTATATATATAGAATAATAATCTTTCCAATGGTATATTGGATTTTTCATATAGAAATAAATAGTTTGAAAGTTTTGTTGAAAAACTAAATTGAATTGAAACTGATGGTTTGAACTGAATTAAAACTGGAAATTTTAGATTTGGGTATAATTGAATAAATTTGTGAAATGTAAAAAATTAAAGGAACGTTTTATGATATGAAATGTATGATTTCGAAAGGTTATGATTTTCAAAGTGTAATGACTTTAAGTATTTTGGTTTCGAAAGATTTGTAACTTTGAAAGTATCATGATTTTTGAAAGTGAATATATGTGTGAAATGGAAATGAATTTGTTTGACCTAAATTTTGTTGATTTGGAAATTTGGATTATTTTCTAAATATATTGTTTTAAGAAACTTTGAAACTGAATATATGTAATTAGGAAGAAATGATTTGGCGAAATCATATATGATTTTGAAACTGAATTGTATTGAAATGGTTTGAAATTGAGAACCTTGTTTATTTAAATACTTTGATTTGGGAGTTATTGAACTTATATAAAATTGATTTGTATAAGTATGAAGTGATTTGAAAACTGTTGATTTGGAAAAGGTACTCAATTTGTAAAGTGAAATCTTATATAATCAAAGTCTATATAAGTATGATTTGATATACTATTGATTTGGAAAGTATTCGATTTGAAATGAAATCTTATACATGATGAACTTTATATAAGCATGATATTTGAAAGCCATTTTGAAAGGTACTATATGATACATATTTTCAAAGTAAAGATATGGAAAGTGCCTTCTGCTTGATATTCGCTTTGTGGCCACACTGTGGATTCATTCTACCGATATTATTCTCTCTGATTTGGGTTTTCCGGATATGATACTCAAGTGTCCATCGAATTCCATGGCGATCTCCATGGTCTTACGAGCGTGACTTCATAGCGCAACTGCCTGGCTGAGATGGCCTAGGGGTACGGATTATTTCTTGGGGGATCCAGGCGTCACCATTGTGTATCCTGCAATCTATGTAGGTCGCATTAGTAGAGAAACTGCCTGGGTGAGACGGCCTAGGGGTACGGATTGTTTCCTGGGGGATCCAGGCATAACCATTGTGTATCCTGCACTCTACCAGTCATCATGGTGTAACTCGCAGGGCTGAGAAAGCTTACGGATACGGATTGTTTCCTTGGGGATCCAGGCGTAACCATTGTGTATCTGCGATCCATGGTTAGACAAATGTTTTGGTTTGGATTGTACTTTACATATCTTTTTTTAAAAGGTTTTCCAGTACTTTCACTGGGTGTTGAAACAAGTCTACTAAGTACCTATAGAATTCTAGCTTTGCGCCTGATCAACGCATAGCCAGAGTCTACAGGAGCGAAAGTAAACTTGTTAAGACATCGAGTTATAAAAGTATTTTGATAAATTATATTTTATAAAGAATATTTTGATCATTTAAAAAAATGTTTTAAATATTGTTTACTTCGAACTATCAAATTTGAATCAAATGACTATCTATCATATTATAAAATGTTTAAAATGTTGTAAATATAAAATTTTAAATTAAAATGTATATGGTTTTAAAATAATGGTTCATCCTTGTCTTTCAATCTATTTCCCCTTCTAGCTATTCCTACCTTCTTCTTACTTTTCAAGGGTCCTTTTCGCATTTGTGGGAAGAGTTGGTTCTTTGGCTTATCGACTAGATTTGCCGAGAAGCTGTCTGGAGTGCATGATGTATTCCATGCCTCACATCTCCTCTATTATCTACTTGACCCATCTCTTTTTGGTTCAGCCTTCTACTTTTGATAGTTGGATATTTAGCCTAATCTGACTGTCGAGAGGAAGCCACTTCGTATTGTCGACGGAGGTACGAAGCAGCTAAGAAGGAGATCTGTTAATCTGGCCAAAGTACTGTGAAGTACTGATGATTTGGATTGTATTTGGGAAACGGAGGAGAGCATTCGTGCTTCAAATCCGGAATTTTTTTTCAGGTACTATTCGTTGTCTATCTTGCTTTTCCTTATTTTACTTGTTCGTTCTTTTCGAGGACGAAAAGATTTGAGTGGGGGAGAGTGTAACAACCCTGTATTTTGTGATTTATTTTAATTGTTTATTTTGATTATTTTATTTGAACTCCTGATTTAAAAACTTTATTATATTTATTAAAATGGATAAATTTTGTTATTTAAATATAAATGTTGATTTCTATGAAAATTATAATTTCAAAACTAAATAAATAGAATATTTCCAGAAAATGTGGATTTTGGTCTATCTAGTCAAACTTTGACTTTTAAATTTAAAATTTAAATATTTGAATTTTTGAATTTCATCTTTTATTATGAAAATAGATTAAATTTCAAGAATACTGCTTTTCGTTTCGTTGAAATCAGATTTACATTATGAAAGTTATGCTTTTTACAACATTATGTGTAAATTGATTTATTTAACAATATTGTTTATTTTAAATTGTATAAATAATATTTTTATTTGTAATATCTAATTCTAATTTATACATATATGTTATTTTATATATATTTTGTCTTTTCAAATATTTTTAAGTGATAATAAATTTTTTCCAAAGTTTATTGAATTGGTTTTCAATTTTTCTTTTAAAAAGCCTAGTTTCTTTTTTCTGTGCTATTTTCTTAGTTTAATTATATTTAATTAAAATTCATTTATTTATTTTATGCATTCATTTTTATTTCTGAGTTTTATCTTTATTTATCAGCATTTTTCATATACTTAAAATTGCAAAAGAAATGGTGGAAATATGAAGAGTTTGTGACCTTTTACTTGCCTAAGTCTCTTTGTATTCTTGCCTTTTCAATTCCAACCATCTCTTGCTGTCTTTTTGGCCGACCTATCTCATTTCTTTTCAGCCGCATTTTTCCTTTTCTCATGAAAAAAAACTCTTCTCAAACCTAAAAATCATGGCCAAAATCTGAGCAAAGAGGTTGGTAAATTTCTATTTCTTTTCATTGTTTTTCTACTTGTTCATATTGGATTTGCTCTTGCTTTCTCACCTTCTATGCTCAGCTTCTCCTTCCTCCTCCACCTTGGCTGCCTCCACCACCACCTGACCCAGCCACAACCTCCTCCAGTCCAACCCAAGCCCATGCCGTGCACCCATGTGACCAGATCTACCAAGGAATCTACACAAACTTCACATATATTTGCATAGCCGAGCACTATATTGCTTCCACTAATTCAAACTCCTCTTTGGCCGGCCATACACCACCACCACCAGTTTTCCAGACCTGACACCCACTTCCATGTCATCCCTACCCTACCTGAGGATCTGGCCATGTCTAGGTTAGCCCTGGCCGTGACCTTTTGTGGCTTTCTATCCATGTGGTGTTGCCTTTGTGTTGTTGTTTCATGCACACCACTCCCCACTCCATCATCTCTTACATGTTTGGCCGACCGCTCATGAACCTAAACCATATCAAAACCATGCCTTGGCCATGTATATTTAGATCTATAGCTAAGGCATAGGTGGTAGAAAGCAAGTGCAAAGCTTTGGTTTTGTTTTATGCATTTATTCCTAACATTGTTTTATTTTATTTGTGTTGAAAACTTATGTTATATATACTTGTTTAGTTTGAATGTATTCATGGCGATTAACTTTGGCTCTCCACTCACAAATCATATTCGTGTTGTCATGACTTCGAAGATTCTTTGTTGTGTGTTTTGGTTGTCATCTCCAGCTTAAACAAGTGAGTTATTCTCACCAGACAAATGTGTACTTATATGACTAGTAAACTGATTGCAATTGAATCTGTAAAACCATATCACATGCTATATCTTCTATGCTAGGATTATATATGCTCACACATGTTTATACACCTTTTATATCATAAGTTACTATTATATCATGCTATTCTGTTCGCATATATATCAGTTCACCATTGCAAGTTTCCTGTGGATAGAATCACTATGAGTTGAAATGATACATACCCGAACGGATTTTAGAATAGGGAAAAATCGTTATGGGCTGAAATGATAGGCCTGAACGATTTTTATTTATTTCATTTAACTTGGGATTTCGGGTTTGAAATGATAAAACCCGGGTTTTCTTTGTAAATTACGGGTTGAAATGATATATTACCTGTATCACTTTACCTAGTGTAGAAAATGATATACAACCCGTGGTTAAATCATATTTTTCTAAAAAATTTCAAATATTTTAGAAATGTAAATATTATAATATTTTGATTTAAACTTAATTAAAAAATGATTTTTGTAAAGTATTTTGATTTTTTATGAGAATTTATAAGTGAAATAAATTAATGATAAAGTGGAAATTTGAAATATAAGTTATTTTGGAAATTTGATTTAATTGTAAATGGAATTTAAAATTAAATATAAAAATATGATAAATTTATGATACTTTGAACTAAATGAATTTATAATATATTAATGAATTTTGAATAAGTTAAAATGTGAAATAAATCAATATTGAGTTGAATTTTGAAATATAACTTAAATTGGAAAATTTTGAATTTTGTTTGAAGGTGAATTTTGAAGTTAAGTAAATAAACGAAAAATAAGTTATATTTTGAAATTTAAACTTAAGTGTTAAGTTAAAAAAATTAAATATATGTTTTGAAATTGAATGTTGGAATTTAATAAGTGAATTATTATTAAATATTGATTTTTGAATGGAAATTTAACTTTATAAAATCATGAATTTAAGGAAAATTAAATGATGGCTATAAAAGTGAAAAATATATGATTTTTTAAGTTTGGAATGGTTTAAATAAAAATTTAATGGTTTGTGAAAGTATAGTGAATATTTGGAATTTAGTTAACAACATTTTGAAATGTTATATGTCTAAAGTAAAGGATATTCCAGCATTTGTAAATGCTGTAGTTAATATAAATGAACTTTGAAAGTGCTAAAATTTTGAAAATTTAATATTTGATTTTAAATATAACGAATTCAAATTTGAATGGTTTAAATGAAGTAATTTGATTTGAAATATAAACCATCTTGAAATGTGACTTGGAAGGACATTTAAATTAAATAAAATGAATGTGGTATTGGAAAGATATGATATTTTGATATTTGAAATGAATTTGAAATGATATTGAATTTTGAAATGATATTGATTTCGAAGTATAAAATACCATTTTGAAATTTTAATCACGGGATGTATTTAATTTATAGTTTAACTAATTCTTAAAGGATGGACTATCCCAAGCATCCTTTAAGTTATTGTGCATTTCTACTACAGTTCACTTAAGTTGGTTTACATTATATAAGTATATATGTCCGGACTCGAGTGTTTTGTGTTTTACTTTACGCTTGGGTCAACCTGAGTATTTACAGCTTAGCTTTAGATTTCTTTCCTGGAGCTAGGAATCGCTGGAGATTCTTTTTATCTGGTATCTGCTCCCTTTCAGTTTCAGTTTTTCTATTTTAGTTCTAGTATTTATAAACTGCTATGTATTTGAGATTTCTGTTGTATATGTTTCTTTTTCATACTGATATTATGTATTATGTTTTTGAGAGTTTGTTATAGTAGCTTCATGAACTTCTATAGTATTTTAATTTTCGCTGCGAGTTATTCAGATATTTCTGGGTCGGTGATTTTATGATTGTATTTCATTTGCTCCAAATTTAATTACAATGCGGTATTTTGAGCATTTCAAGTCCGACATGTGTGTCTGCGAATGGCTGAAAATATCGGGTTGTTACATATCTCAATTCCAAACTTGAAAAAACCTCGTAACAGGCTACTACTTCTTCCTACCAACAACCGAGCACCAAAGCTTCCACCTTTCTTCATGCCCAAGCCTCCTGGAACCTCTCCTCCCTTCCTCACACTCTCGTCCTTGCCCCTTCTCCACCTAGTTACGCACGGCCATAAGCCAAACATTGGGTGCGTTGGCTCCAAAAATTACGGCCTTAGAAAGACAATGATGAAGATAATATTATTTCAAGTTTATGGAAGAAGTTCGAAAAGAAAAGGTGTTATTTTGAAGTAAAAAAGTGAAGAAAGATGAGAGAATAGAAAAGAGAGAAAAATGAGAAATGAAACAGGAAATGAAAGTGGACAAAGAGACATGGTATTCCTTTTATAAGCATGGAAAAGTGGGAAATTACCACCTTTACCCCTTTACCAAATTACCAAATCACTCTCCAAACCCTTACAACCCATATGCCTTCCGTCACATCTAGTACCTCCATAATAATGAAGAAATGGTGCTCTTTTACAAGCATGACAAAAGATGCAAATTACCCCCTTTACGCCTTTACCAAGTTACTACACTACCCTCCAAACACATACAACTCAAGTGCCTTCTATTACACTAAGTACTTCCATAATGATGACACACAAAAGCATTCAAAATAAGAATAAAAGAGTTCTCGCCTAAAAAAAGCAAAGGTCACATCACTTAATTAAATAATTTTCAAAAGCATTTAATGATTCTTAATTTTAATTAATCTATTATGTACTATTTACAACTTTATTAAATGTGTAAATATGTGTTCCTAATTATGCAATAACTTTGTGACAACTTTCGTTCGATGTAAAGTTGAAAATCCAAAAATGACTTTTAGTTACGTTTTTCGTTTTTCTTCAAACTATTTATTTATGTAAACAAAATTCAAAAATCAATTTCCTATCATTATTTATTAATTAAAAGTGAATTATTTAACCATTAAAAAGTAACATTCCTGAATTTTAGCCAAGTTTAATTTGATAATTAATTTAATTTTTGAAATTAAATTGTGAATAAAATTGAGTTTTTACAAAATAAGATGAAATATTTGTTTGTTTATATGTATATATATTGATTTTTAATTGAAATTTAGTTTGGAATATACTATATCTTGTTAAATATTATTTGAAATTATTTTTGAAAATAAACTAAATTTAATTTAGGAATTCAATTATAGATATTTTATAATTAAATTGGATTTGAAAATACTATGCTTAAAATTAATAAAAATTCGTTTTCTAATTATAATTTAATTATTTGGAATTTATATTTTGAAATTAATATAACAATTTTCTAAAAGCTAAATTTGAATATTATCAGCACTAGTATTATTTATAAAAATTTAAGTATAATAACTTAAGTTTAATTTTAAATTTATATATAACTAAATGTAATTATTATGTGTATATATATACACACATTTAGAAAGTATAATAAACTAAGTTTAAAATAATATTAGTTATAAAATTAGAACATTTTCTTTTAAAAATATAGTTTGTAAATATATAAAAAATATAAATAAGGAAACATAAAACATGGATGTATAAAGTTAAATTGAAATCTTATATATATAAAAACATAAATACTAAAACAAAAAGGGTTTTAAAAAAATGTTTTAAATTAAATAAAGTAAAGGGTTAAAACATAATTTATAAATAAAATTAAGAAAAGGATTTAAATATAAATTTACATAATTTTAACAAGTGTAAAATTTCTAAAATCACGTTGTGACAAATGTTTAATAAGTAGGATATAAACTTACAAGTGTAACTTAATAATAACAAGTGGCATTAATCTGTTTAAATTTGTAGTAAAAAATTTATAAACATATATTGAAGAAGTTAAACCAGGTTACTCATTTCTCTTCACCATTATTTTAAAACTTCTCAAACCTAGAAGCAAATTCAAAATTAAACAAAAGAAAATCAAAACTGCAATTCAACATAGAATCAAATGCAATTTTCTGATTTGAAAAAAAAAATAGATCAAAACAAATCTGAATCAAACAGCAAACTCATTTCAAAAATACTTCCAGTTTTTCTTTAAAATCAAAACCAAGGAGCAACTCAAAGATTAAATACAGAGTACAGTTCAACATCAAGATAAAGAAAAGAAAATGTAGTTTCAATTCCAGATCATTTCGTAAAGTATTCAAACCTGGAATCTTAAAACAAGCAAAATAAAGATAAAATACAGATTTCAATTTCAAAAGCTTGAAAGTAAGTCAGGATCAAAATTTCAAGTTCCAGGCTCAAACATTTTTTCCAGGCCTCTGTTCTTTGTTCTCTGCTTCAACATAAAAGGTGAGCAAATCCACTCATATCTGCCTATAACTTTTGATATTATGATGGATGTTGAAGTATGTTATGGAAATATTTGTGTAGTATGCTTTTATGTTTGAATATATAGATGAGGAGGGATGTGCATGTCTATGTATAGACATACACAGGCCTCTGTTGTGTTTCCAGACCCAAAAATAACAAAAGAAAAATTCATATCTTTTTGATTAATCTATTTCAAGCTATGATTCCCAAAAGAAAAATGATCGTATAAATGCTAGTTTATTTTAAAAATTAGTGTCATATGCTTGTATTAAGTAATAAATTCAAAAACAATGAATTATAGTAAAAATAAACAAAGTCAGGAAAATTGGACTATCAGATTTTCACGATTTAATTATATGATTAGCATTGTAATCGAAAATGATGAATTTTAGTAATGAAGCCGAAATTTTTAGTTTGATATTGAGTGTGAACTTGCGAGATGAACGGAAATTACATTTTAAGTATGTTCTGGTGATCGGAGTGATGATAAATCTCGTAATAAAAAAGGAAGCATGTTTGGAGGTCAAGGATTATTAGAAAAATGTTTGATGATTTTATAATTCATTGTGGAAAGCAGATGAGGTCGAACTAGGGTACAGGGTTGGAATTTGATTGTGGAGGTAGTCGGGATTTTTGCATCGCCGTTGTTGAATCGGAATCTTGCGCATATGGGGGTATCGGCGCTGGATTTCGTGAAGATGCTCTAGACAAAGCGGCAGAGGTCCAGGTTGATGGGATCGTCGAAGCGAGGCGAATTTGACGTGGTGATGGTTCCTGGAGTTGAATTTTTAGGTCGATTTCAATTTACGTCAAATCGAGGAAGTAGGGTGGTCGTGCTTGGTTGTGAGTGACGTCGGTGATGTGTTGAGGCCGACATTGATGGTCAGAGCATTGTAGATCGTCGGTGTACGTGCACTGTGTACCTCTGTGTATCTGGCTGTGTTATGTTAGGAAAGATGGAGTGTTTCTCGGTGTTGTGCTCGTGCAAATTGAAGGGCGACTTGAAGTAGCTGTGTTTAGCGAGAGTCATGAAGCTGGGTCAGGTTTCTAGTGTTTTGGCTTGAGTCATTGATGATGCAGCAGAGTTTTTAAATTTTTAACTAAATATTTAACAAGGTTTAAACAATATAAATGTTTAAACAAGTTTTTAACAAACATAGGAGGGTGAACAAAGTTTAAAAAAGTAATGGAAAATATAATCAAGTTTTCAAATATATTAATTATCTTTTAGAAGCTAAAATGAAAATTATGCATTCAAATGCTTTCAAATGATTTGTTTTTAAAAGTAATATATTACGTAATTTATTTTTAAATGTTTTCAAATGGATTTTAATAATTAATTACTTAAGGTAGTGATTAAATAATCAATATGATCAAAGTTTAATTTGTTTTTAATCAAGGTGATTAATTAGTTATGTGAATAATTAAGAGTTAATTGATTAAGGAAAGTGATTAAGGAAGAATTGATTTATGAAGACGATTAAAGGATAATTACTTAATCAAAGATTGATTAAGGTTAATTAATTTCATAATTAAGGATAATTAATTAATTAGAAGATTAATTAATATGAGTAATTAGTGGTAATTAATTACTTAAAGATAATTACTTAGTTAGAAGTAATTAATTAATGGTTAATGTTAATTAAGTAATTAGGGATAATTACTTATTATAATTAATTAAGGATAATTAATTTGTGTGATTTATTAATTAATTTAAGGATAATTAATTAATTAAAAATTTATTTAATGATAGCTATTACGAATAATCACTTATTGTAATTAATTAATGATAATTAATTTAAAGGTAATTAATTAAGGTTAATTAATTAAGGATAATTAATTATAGGATAATAAATTAATTAAAGGATAGTCCTTTAATGATTAAAGGTTGATTACTAAATAATTAAAGGTTAATTAATTTATTATTAATGGTTAATTAATAAATGATTAAAGAATAATTAATCAAAATGATTTGTAATTAATTATTGGTAATTAATAAGGATTAGTGATTTATTCATAAGTAATTAATCTGACTAAAATTAATCATGTAATTATTTGACCTTACTTATGGATGTTTGAAATGCATAGAATGCTTTGAATTGTTTGATATCCCTGATGTGTGATACTTTGTGATATGAATGGTTTTGATTTGAGCTATGATGAATATAATCCATTTATATTTGTGATGAATTTAAATTATTTGTTTGTAAATCTGTGAATAAAGATAAGCATTATAGAATTATACCGCTTATTTATAAATGTTGTATTTGAACCTGTGATAATTAATGATGTTGCACTATTGCGTAAAACCCCTGGATTACACCATACACATACAAATATGGATTGCATGAGGAAATGGGTTAAATCACAGATTTTTAAAATGGTTTTAAAGTTGAATTTTGAATCCAAATGGTTTTGGAAATGGAATTGGGTTAAATATGAAAAGCTTTTGGAAAGGAATCTTTTGGAAAGGAATCTTAAAGATAAAAGTTATTTTGAATAACTTGATAAAGTTTTGAAATTTAAATAATTTGATTTGAATTTGAATTCAAGTTTTGAACTGTATTCTATGTTTGGAAATTATGGTTTAAAAAGGCTTTGGGACTTCAAAGTTGAATTTTGAGAAATAATCATTTAAAGTATTGCTTTAAATAATTGATCTTTAAATTTGGAAAACTATGGTTTGAAAAGGATATTCAAGTTGTAATATTTTAAAACAATTTCAAAGTATTTTGAAGAAAATGTTTTGAGAATTCAAATCCAACTTAAATAGAATCTACTTAGGATACAACAGGTTCACTAATTTTTCCAAATTTGGCTTTAAAAGGGCTTTAACTTGAGTAAATTGAATTGGTTTATTCTAAAACGAAAACTCTTCGTTTTCAAATGATAATAGCTTTCAAATAAAGAAAGGATTTCCATTTTTGTTAAAAAGGGTTCCAAATTTGAAATGGAATTATTTGAAAGCTATGAATTGAATCTTTGATTTAAAGATTGGATGAGTTAATCCAATTTGAAAGGGAAATAGTTTTGAAAACTACGAATTAATCTTTGTGAAAGATTGATGAACTTTGTGAAGTGAATTTTTTCGTTTAAAGATTTGAAAATGGTAATTTATTTAAACCATTTAAAAAAAGGTTTTTGGGCTTTAAGTTGTGACTTAACTGAGATCCCATTGTCCATATGATTTTTAAATATTGCGCTCATTGCTCGGTTTAGCCGGAAGAGGACTTTATGTCATATAACCCATTCCGAATAGTGATACGACGTTGTGGATTGCATTTGATGACCGGTGGTGAAGACCGCGTATTTTCGAGAATGAAATGATAACCCGTTGAATGTCTCTGCGCTGAGTCGCGTCGGTGTAAAGATCTCCATATGTGATGGGGAGTCCGATTGGGATTGTGAATACCCGGATTGCAAGGGCGTCTTTGGAAGTGCCTTCGGTTCTGTTCGAACCCGGAACAGACTTAGATGGATGTGTGTATGACATTACACTTTGAGATGTAAAGATGGTTTCTATCAAATACATTTCTGTTTGGTGGCTGAGAATTTATTCTCTTAGATTAACACCTTCTCTGAGACGTACGAGCTCAGAGGTTATGTAGTTGATGGTTACTAGTGATACATTCCCAATTTGATAGTGTGGCATGCCAAGCACTGCTGAGTGTTGTTGATCATTTGTTGATCAAAGCATGGCATTGTGAAAAGCGTAGCTTTGTGGACGAGACCTCGTCGGACCTCACAACTTGGAAATGGTCGATACAGGAAAGATGCGGCAAGGTTATTAGGGTTCGTGCCCCTAGAGTATGTCCATTTCTTCTGGAAAAGAGTGGTGTCATGGTATGGAGCCTAGATACTTAACTCATGTCACTGTAAATTTATTACTTTTTGGTTGTTGCTTTGTGGTTGAGGATCCTTGGATAAAGGTCGCAAACGACCGTGGATGGCACACTTGTAGGTGTTACTTCCGAGCAGGGGTAACCCGATCTAGTGTTGGCAGAGAGCTTGGTAGGTTCTTGGGGCGTCCCTCCAAAGGCGTACCTATGTGGCAATAGAAAGTTCCTTAGCCTAACCATCTGTTGGAAATACAATCTCCAATATGCGCCTTGTACGGTTTTAGTTGTATATCCTGCCATTTACTTATGGTAGTCACCACTATTTAGATGGTAGTTATACTAGGCATAGTTCGAAATGTCTATGCTGGCTAAGATTAATATTATACTTGCAAATATTTTCCACTATGCACTAATAATAATATCAAAATGGTTTTCGCGTATCAAGCATGTTTGACTATCATAGGGAGAAATCTCCTCCAATTCTGCTTTGCATTGTGTGTGAGGCAGGAGGCCTTATGGTAGTTTCATTTTTCAAAAAGCATTGCGGAATTCAATCTTAAATTCTTTTGTTGTTGTTTTGTTTAAAACTGTTTTCGTTTGCTCACACCAGTCCCATGACTGACCCGGAGTTTACTGTTCCCTTCCTCAACTCTAGGTGCCCACAATTTTCCACACGGGTAGTCTAGAGTTTGATTTTCAGATAATCAAATAGTAGGTGTAGATTTCGGTAGCCACCATCTTTTGATTTTGAATCCTTTGGAGTCTTTGGATCTTGGCGATCATATCGATGACTGATCTTGCTTAAGTCTAACTTGATGGGGGTTCGAGCTAGCTTTGGATTGGAGATAGAGTTGTAGATATTGGAGTTCTCACTTGGTGGTTCAAGTTCAAGTTATTTATTCCGCTATAGCATTGTATTTGTGCTCTGATGTATGTTGGGCAGTGTTGTATCATATTTGGATATTGTATTCATTGGAGATATATGATATATTCATTCTTTTTCCGCTGTGTTCTGTTGTACTTAATTTGTTATAAGCTCCGACACGAATCGGATTTCGACGGTTTAATCTACGGCATTCGAGTACAAGTGAAGTACGAGTATCGATTTTCAAACACTAAAATTCGGGTCGTGACATTTTAGTAATAGAGCTGAAGGTTGAACTTTAGCTCAGGAGTATAACACATTAGGTAACTCATTAGAGATAGGGTTACGAATCCCCTAGAATGAGTATATCTATAAGATATCCATCTGAACGCCTTAGTAAATTCTCTTACTATCCATTGATAGTAAGTATGAGTGCAAGAAGAGGATGAGGTTGGGGACAGGGGAGTACCACTGCAAATGGTCAATACCTTGCAACAACGGGAATAACTTTCCTGTCAATCTCTTTGATCATCATCCGATTTCAATTCTTTTGGATGTCTTCATGCAGCTCAAGGGAGAAGCTTCGGTGTGATGGTCGCTCTGCGAATCATGTAGAAAACTCCTATTTCGTATTCTCTTCATTAGATTTCTATCAACTTCTCGTTTTAACTTTAATCAATTTGAAATTTCAATTGAGATAAATTGGTAAACAAAATATAAAGTTAAATTGGATTGTATCAACAAAACGATTTCGGTCAAAACCAAAGTCTGAAGTTTTTGTTGTAATTTCTTATGAGGATCAAAGTCCGAAGAGGGACAAGTTAATGTATACTTTGGGATATTCCAACCTGGATTGAGTATCCATTGTCTGTTCTTGGGGGTCTCGATATATTCTACGAACAGTTTGTTATCCCATCGAACTAATTAATGCCCTTGCATATTTCAAAGATCTGATGAACCGAGTATCTTATGAAGTATCGAATAAGTTCGATCTCATATTTATTGACATTCTATTTGGTAAGCCAAATGCAAATTAACTATTCAGTTTGATCTGGAAAACCGTTTCTCTATCTTTGTGTATCCGTCCTTTGTTGTCTCCCTGTCTAACAAATTTCGGGGACAAAATTTTCTTAAGGGGGGAATCTGTAACATTCCCGGATTTTAGCCAAGTTTAATTTGATAATTAATTTAATTTTTGAAATTAAATTGTGAATTGAATTGAGTATTTCCAAAATAAAATGAAATAATTGTTTGTTTATATATATATATATATATATATATATATTGATTTTTAATGGAAATTTAGTTTGGAATATACTATATCTTGTTAAATATTATTTGAAATTATTTTTGAAAATAAATTGAATTTAATTTGGGAATTCAATTGTAGACATTTTATAAATAAATTGGATTTGAAAATACTATGTTTAAAATTAATAAAAAATTGTTTTCTAATTATAATATAATTATTTGGAATTTATATTTTGAAATTAATATAATAATTTCTAAAAGTTAAATTTGAATATTGTCAACACTAGTATTATTTATATAAATTTAAGTATAATAACTTAAGTTTAATTTTAAATTTATATATAACTAAATGTAATTTGTATGTATATATATACATTTAGAAAGTAAAATAAACTAAGTTTAGAATAATATTGGTTATAAAGATTAGAACATTTTCTTTTAAAAATATAGTTTGTAAATATACAAAAAATATAAATAAGGAAACATAAAACATATATATGTAAAGTTAAATTGAAATCTTATATATGTATAAACATAAATACTAAAACAAAAAGGGGTTTAAAAAAAGGTTTAAATTTAATAAAGTAAAGCGTTAAAACATAATTTGTAAATAAAATAAAGAAAAGGATTTAAACATGAATTTACATAATTTTAACAAGTATAAAAATTTTAAAAGCATATTGCGACAAATAATTAATAAGCAGGATATAAACTTACAAGTGTAACTTAATAATAACAAGTGGCATTAATCTTTTTAAGTTTGTAGTAAAAGATTTATAAACATATATTGAAGAAGTTAAACCAGGTTACTCATTTCTCTTCATCTTCATTTTAAAACTTCTCAAACCTGGAAGCAAATACAAAACCAAACAAAAGAAAATCAGAACTGCAATTTAACATAGAATCAAAAACAAGTTTCTGATTTGAGAAAAAAATCATATTAAAACAAATCTGAATCAAACAGCAAACTCAAATCAAAAATACTTCCAGTTTTTCTTTAAAATCAAAACCAAGGAGCAGCTCAAAGATTAAATACAGAGTGCAGTTCAACAGCAAGATAAAGAAAAGAAAAGCAGTTTCAATTCCAGATCATTTCAGAAATTATTCAAACCTGGAATCTTAAAACAAGCAAAACAAAAATAAAATCCAGATTTCAATTTCAAAAGCCTGAAAAGAAGTCAGGATCAAAATTTCAAGTTCTAGGCTCAAATATAAAAGGTGAGCAAACCCACTCATATCTGCCTATATCTTTTGATATTATGATTGATGTTGAAGTATGTTATGGAAATATTTATGTAGTATGCTTTTATGTTTGAATATATAGATGAGGAGGGATGTGCATGTCTGTGTATAGACATCTACAGGCCTCTATTGTGTTTCCAAACCCAAAAATAACAAAAGAAAAATTCATGTCTTTTTGCTTAATCTATTTCAAGCTATGATTCCCAAAATAAAAATGATTGTATAAATGCTACTTTATTTTAAAAGTTGGTGTCATATGCTTGTATTAAGTGATAAATTAAAAAACAATGAATTATAGTAAAAATAAACAAAGTCAGGAAAATTCGACTATCATATTTTCACAATTTAATTATATGATTAGGATTGTAATCGAAAATGATGAATTTTAGTAATGAAGTCAAAAAATTTAGTTTGATATTGGTTGTGAATTTGCGAGATGAAGGGAAATTACATTTTAAGTAAGTTCTAGTGATCAGAGTGATGATAAATCTCGTGATCAAAGTGGGAGCATGTTTGGAGGTCAAGGATTATCAGAAAAATGTTCGATGATTTTATAATTCATCGTGGAAAGGAGATGAGGTCGAACTAGGGTTCGAGGTTGGGTTTCGATTGTGGAGGTAGTCGGGATTGTTGCATCGCCATTGTTGAATCGGAATCTTGCGCATATGGGGGCATCGATGCTGGATGTCATGAAACTACTCTAGACGAAGCGGTGGAGGTCCAGGTGGATGGGATCGTCGGAGCGAGGCGAATTTGACGTGGTGATGGTTCCTGGAGTGAAGTTTTGGGTCGATTTCAATTTACATCAAATCGAGGAAGCAGGGTGGTCGTGCTTGGTTACGAGTGACGTCGGTGATGTATTGAGGCCAGCATTGATGGTCGGAGCATCGTAGTTCATCGGTTTCATGCACCGTGCACCTCTGTGTATCTGGCTGTGTTATGTTAGGTAAGATGGAGCGTTTCTCGGTGTTGTGCTCGTGCGAATTGACGGGCGACTCGAAGTAGCTGTGTTTAGAGAGTGTCACGAAGCTGGCTCTGGTTTCTAGTGTTTTGGCTTGGGTCATTGATGATGCAGCAGAGTTTTTAAATTTTTACGTAAATATTTAACAAGGTTTAAACAATATAAATATTTATAAAAGTTTTTAACAAACATAGGAGGGTGAACAAATTTTAGAAAAGTAATGGAAAATATAATCAAGTTTTCAAATATATTAATTATGTTTTAGAAGCTAAAATGAAAATTATGCTTTCAAATGCTTTCAAATGATTTGTTTTTAAAAGTAATATATTATGTAATTTATTTTAAATGTTTTCGAATGGATTTTAATAACTAATTACTTAAGGTAAGTGATTAATTAATCAATATAATCAAAGAGTAACTTGTTTTTAATCAAGGTAATTAATTTAATTATGTGATTAATTAAGAGTTAATTGATTAAGGAAAGTGATTAAGGAAGAATTGATTTATGAAGATGATTAAAGGATAATTACTTAATCAAAGACTGATTAAGGTTAATTAATTTCATAATTAAGGATAATTAATTAATTAGAAGATTAATTAATATAAGTAATTAGTGGTAATTAATTACTTAAAGATAATTACTTAGTTAGAAGTAATTAACTAATGGTTAAAGTTAATTAAGTAATTAGGGATAATTACTTATTATAATTAATTAAGGATAATTAATTTGTGTGATTTATTAATTAATTTGAGGATAATTAATTAATTAAAAATTTATTTAATGAAAGTGATTATGGATAATCACTTATTGTAATTAATTAATGATAATTAATTTAATGGTAATTAATTAAAGGTTAATTAATTTATTAATTAATTATCTAAGGATAATTAATTAAAGGATAATAAATTAATTAAAGGATAGTCATTTAATGATTAAAGGTTGATTAATAAATAATTAAAGGTTAATTAATTTATTATTAATGGTTAATTAATAAATGATTAAACAATAATTAATCAAAATGATTTGTAATTAATTAATGTTAATTAACTAGGATTAGTGATTTATTCACAAGTAATTAATCTGATTTAAATTAATCAGATAATTATTTGACCTTACTTATGGATGTTTGAATTGCATGGAATGCTTTGAATTGTTTGATAAACCTGATGTGTGATACTTTATGATATGAATTGTTTTGATTTGAGCTGTGATGAATGTAATCTATTTATATCTGTGATGAATTTATATTTTTTTGAATTTATATTATTTGTCTGTGAATCTGTGAATAAAGATAAGCGTTATAGGATTATATAGCTTATTTACAATTGCCGATTTGAAATGTTGATGATTAATGATGTTGTACTATTTTGTAAAACCCCTGGAATACACCATACAAACACAAATATGGATTGCACGAGTAAATGGGTTAAGTCGCAGATTTTTAAAATGGTTTTAAAGTTGAATTTTGAATCCAAATGGTTTTGGAAATGAAATTGGGTTAAATATGAAAAGCTTTTGGAAAGGAATCTTAAAGTTAAAAGTTATTTTGAATAACTTGATAAAGTTTCAAAATTTAAATAATTTGATTTGAATTTGAATTCAAGTTTTGAATTGAATTTTATGTTTAGAAATTATGGTTTAAAAAGGCTTTGGAACTTTAAAATTGAATTTTGAGAAATAATCATTTAAAGTATTGTTTTAAATAATTGATCTTTAACTTTGGAAAACTATGGTTTGGAAAGGATATTCAAGTTATAATATTTTAAAACAATTTCAAAGTATTTTGAAGAAATTGTTTTGAGAATTCAAATCTAACTTAAATAGAATCTACTTAGGATACGACAGGTTCACTAATTTTTCCAAATTTGGCTTTAAAAGGGCTTCAACTTGAGTAAATTGAATTGGTTTGTTCTAAAACGAAAACTCTTCATTTTAAAATGATAATAGCTTTCAAATAAAGAAAGGATTTCCAGTTTTTGTTAAAAAGGGTTTCAAATTTGAAATGGAATTGTTTGAAAGCTATGAATTGAATCTTTGATTTAAAGATTGGATGAGTTAATCCAATTTGAAAGGGAAATAGTTTTGAAAACTATGAATTAATCTTTGTGAAAGATTAATGAACTTTCTGAAGTGATCTTTTTGCTTAAAGATTTGAAAATGGTAATTTGTTTAAACCATTTAAAGAAAGATTTTTGGGCTTTAAGTTGTGACTTAACTGAGTTCCCATCATCCATATGATTTTAAAATATTGCACTCATTATTCGATTTAGCCGGGAGAGGACTTTATGTCATATAGCCCATTCCGAATGGTGATACGACTTTATGGATTGCATTTGAAGACCAGTGGTGATGACCGGGTATTTTCGAGAACGAAAGTTATCCCGTCAAATGTCTCTACACTGAGTCACACCGGTATGGAGATCTCCATATGTGATGGGGGGTTGATCAGGATTGTGAATACCCAGATTGCAAGGGCTTCTTTTTAAGTGCCTTCGGTTCTATTCGAACCCGGAACAGACTTGTATGGATGTGTGTCTAACATTACACTTCGAGATGTAAAGATGGTTTCTATCAAATACATTTCTGTTTGGTGGCGGAGAATTTATTCACTTTGCTTAACACCCTTCTCTGAGACGTAAGGTTATATAATTGATGGTTACTAGTGACACATTCCCGATTTGGTAGTGTGGCATGCTGAGTGCTGCTAATCATTTGTTTATCGAAACATGGCATTGTGAAAAACGTAGCTTTGTGGAACGTCGGACCTCATAACCTGGAAATGGTCAAAACAGGAAAGATGCATCAAGGTTATTAGGGGTCGCGCAACTCAAGCACCCAACTCCCTTTCATTTTAGATCAGCAACCATCACCCGAACCTTCATTTCCTCAAACGTAGCTACCCTCACCCATGCCTCTGTTTCACAACCGTCGAGACCCCCTAGCCAGCCTCCACCATTGCACCTTCCTCCAAGGCCACTGCGCCTCTAACCCCATAGCCTCGGCCTTCCATCAACCGCACCTCCGCTCGTCAGAATAGCCACGTCCATCCTCCTTCCCGAGCTAGCTTGCAACCTCTTTTCTATATATTATGTTATTAAGGTATATTTACATAAAAGGCGTGCTGTGTATATTTTATAATAATAACAACGATGACAAATTATGTTTTATATATATATTGTTTTATAAATAATACGTAGGTACTGTGAGTCTATAGAATATGGTATATATGAGTCAGTACATTTTAGATTTGAAGTAAAAAATTAATTTAATGAAGGTATATATGCAAGCCTATGTATATAGATTTGAAGTATATATATATATATATATATTAAATAAAGTATACTTAGATCCCACTTTTAAAGTATATATATAAGTATTGATTTTTTTAAAATATAATATATATATCTTTGATTTTGAATTATATAAGTATTAGTGTTTTTATTTATGTATATAATGATATTTGAATTTTTAAAATAATATAAAGTTTTAAAATATAATATATATATCTTTGATTTTGAATTATATAAGTATTAGTGTTTTTATTTATGTATATAATGATATTTGAATTTTTAAAATAATATAAAGTTTTAAAATATAATATATAAATATTTTGATCTTTATGATATTTAGATTTGTTTTCATTGATGAGAAGCTGCTTGACTTTACTGTTGATTTTTTAATATTTTATATATAAATATTTTGATTTTTTTAAGTGTTTTAAATTAAATATTGATTTTATATAAAATTTAAATGCTTACATATGTATATTTCATACAAATATATATATATATATATATATGTATATATATTTGTTTCGTCAATTCATGTCCATCGTGCTCAGCTTTATTCGTCGAATTCGTGTCCATCGTGCTTTGTTGTGGAACTCATGCTTGGATTCGTAGATGATTTTATTATCAAATTTCTCTAGCCTCGAAAGGTGAGCAATCACTCATGATTAACATTCTTATATTTGAAAATTTTAATTCACATGAAATGACAATTGAAATATGCTATTAAATTTTGAATTGTTATTTATTTAATTGTTAAACCTGATATGCTATTATCTGCAATTGTTCACTTATGACATATGACACAATAACGCTGTTGTATATATTATATTTAAATTTGTTATCGATGATATATGCATGTTGTTGATATGTTATATTATTATCATATTCGTTCTCACGCTACAAGTTCCCTCTTAGTTTAGAATTCACTATGGGTTGAAATGGCACATACCCAAATGATATTAGAGATTAGGGAAAAAACATTATGGGTTGAAATGATAAACCCAAGCAATTTTCATTGAATTTAAATTTTGGTATTGCGAGTTGAAATGATATACCTATAAAATAATAAATTGCGGATTGAAATGATAAAGATCTGTTTTACTTGACCATAGAATAGAAAATTATATACGGACACAATTGGTCTATTTTAAAAAAAAATGATTGCCAAAGTATGAAAGGAAATATATTGATTTTATTAAATATTGGTTTTAAATTATAATATAAAGAATTTACTTTAATATGTTTGTAAAATTTAGATCTTTAAAATTATATATTTTGGAAATTTTAAATTTGTATGTTAGTTTTGAAAATATAATTTTTAACATTTTACTTATAATTTTACTATTTTAAAATATAAAAAAAAAGATATAATATAAAATAAATTTAGTAATAAGATTTAATTTAATAAAATTTAAATAATTACTATACAATGTGTTTACGTATTTATTTAAAATTATATTTTAAAGATAGATTTTGTGATAAGTATAATAAATTAAGGTTGGGAAGATAAATTGAAATTGATTTGAAATTTGTATTCGTTTAAGAATTATACTTAAATAAAATTGACTTGAAACTTATTGAATTTGAGATTTTAAAGATACGATTTTATAACTTAATTTTTGATTTAAGATGATTAAATGAATTTTTCAAATTTAAATAAATTGAAATGGGATATTTAGTTTTATTTAAATTTTTAGTTTGAGATTTTATTTAAATGATTATTGGATTGATTAAGTGAATATTTCAAAACTAAATAAGAGTAAATTTGAATTTGAAATATAAATGAAATTTATCAAATTAAGTTATTGTAAATGTTTGTATATTTAAACTTTGGAACCTATTGAAATTGAAATAGTTTAATTTATAGTTCAAATCTGTATTTGAAATAGATATAAATTAAAAATGGTTTCTTAAAAATTTGAATTAAATCGTAATTGATCAACAAGGGTTGATTTAAATTAGATTTTAGAATTTAAGTCGATTTGAATCGATTTGTGGAATTGGATGAAAATTTCCAATTTAGAAACATTTCAGTATAATCTCTTTAAATAAGTATAAACTATTGTTAACTTACAACTATTTTAATATATAAGTTATTTTAATATATAAACTATTTTAATTATAACTATTTTAATATATATACTATTTTCAACATCTAAACTATTTAAGTTGAAACTGTTAGGTTTACGAAAATGTTATGGTTTCCAAGGTGTTATGATTTCAAAGGTGTTATGATTTCCAAAGTGTTATGATTTCGAAAGTGTTATGATTTCGAAAGTGTTACGATTATGGAAATGAATATTATTTATAGTGAATAATGATATCGAACCGATACGGTTTTGAAATGAATATGATATTTTGATATGAAGTGTGAACTATTTGAAATGAAATGACCACAGTGTGAAATAAGCATTTGGTTGTTAAAGAGACCAAGATCGGATAATTTCATACTCTCTGCTAATTCCGAAAACCGGGTCGATTGGGGTCATTCCCCCTATACCGGGCCGAGTGGGGTCATTCCCCCTATCGGGCCGAGTGGGGTCATTCCCTCTATCGGGCACATTTCATCGATACCATTATATTGCTTTCATGATTTGATTGGGTGCACCTTTGATTTGGGAGTGTGTCACAAGGTGGGTGGTAGTAGCTTCTATGCATTACCACCAGTCCGGGAGCGCAAATGGTATATCTACCCTGGCATTGCCTCGCGTGCCTTGTCACATGCCCTATCACGCCTTCTACGAGTTTGGTTTGTACCATGCCTATGTAGTGCCCTCTGAGTAAACCTCACGGAGGAGCTTTCGATACTGTATAAACTATATGAATATATAAAATGTGTTAAGAGGGATATGGATAACGCCTTAACGCTATTTTAATAGTTTACTTTACTGTAGACATATTATAATTGCGTGTACTACTACATAGTAGATACTTCCACAGATCCTTAGAGGATGGAAATCCCAAACATCCTTTAAGTTACTTGTATTTTAGTTGACATTTCACTTGAGTTGAATTTATTAATATAAGAATGTTAATTCCGACTCGAGTGTTTTGCTTTATGCTTGGGTCAGACTGAGCGTCATAGCATTTGAGACTCACCTTTGGAGTTTGGAGCTTCGTTTGAAGATCGTTCTTTATCTATTCAGCTTGTCAATTACTTCAGTTTATTCTAGTTATTTTATTCAGACTTTTCATTGCCAACTATATTAGTAACTTCGGTGTATTCGAAATCTATTGTATTTTACTTTAAACTCTGATGTTTATATAGTAGCTTTATGAACTACTATTTATCTATTCCGCCGCTTATTGTTATATTACTCTCTATGTGTGTAATTCTATGATTGATTTATTTACCATATATGCTAAGTTTTGCCAAATATAAATTAACAAATGGTTGTTTTGAGCAATTCAAGTCTAACATGTGCGGATGTGAATGGTTCGAAATAGTAGGTCATTACAAAGTATATATGGCTATCCAATTCAGTCTTTTAAAGTTTCTTTTTTCCTGAATCAAATGCAGACCCAAAATAAATCCAGGACTTAAAAATGAGTCGACCTCTTCGACCTCTTTACCCATCTGGTTTGGTAAGTAGCTAAGAAGAGTAGGATGACCGTATCCAAACTCGGTTCTAGAGTATACTCTTGCTTGGACACTTATAAGGTAAAGACATTTTATTAGTCCACCCAATAACATCAAATAACTTATACAACTTAGATATTAAAACCAAAGACAAGGTGTTAATAAAACAAAGCTTATTAAAACCTTCTTATTGAATTTAACCCGTTTAAAATCTGGTGTTAAGTTATTTTTTCCCTAACCAAGAGTGATGTAAACTCATAATAAAAAACTTAGTTATCTAACACATTCCTATATCAAAATACCTTCTTATTTTGAATCCATTTTCTTTAAGGAAACTTAGGAAATAAATATCCGGTATATATATCAAAACCTTTTTGTAGTAATACTATATATTTTAATCCGTAGAAAATAAAAATATAGGTCAACTAATACCAAAATGATACCAAGGAACTGGGTCCTACCAAATAGTATTATACAACCCCTTACTAAGAAAGGTAATACTAAAGAGGAGTACTTGCTATCCGAATACATCTCTTGCCCATTTTTGTCATTTTTAAGCCACTAGAACTAGTTAGTATAACCTAAAAATACTTCTTCTTTTTCGAATCCCATTTTGACACAAAATTATTTATAAAATAGTTTTAGCACTTTATTTACTAAAATTTGCTTTAGGCATGTTCGGATTCATACATGCATCGATCGTACAATGATAAGGAGAATAATTTACTAAATGCACTATTACATTTGCCTATGCAAACATTTGATAATCACTTAGAAGATTATTCAGATTACCATGATATTAATCGAGACTCATCCCTTGATCTATCAAAAAATTGCATCCAGCTTAAAATTCTCTTTGAAAATATTTATACTTATAAATTCTTTCAAGTAATACTATTGGTACCTTTTCCTAGTAATCATTTGAAATCCTTTTCCAAAGACATCAGGATTTAAAATCTCAAAGATCCTCTTTATTTCATAAGACACATCTTATAAACCAAATTTATATACAATTACCTAATAACTTCCTTTATAGTAACCATTTTTACACTGTAAATTTGTTAAACCTACATTATTAACGAACGTCTTATAGTCAAATCGTATAATTGAATTCACAAGGTGTTTTTATTTAATTCAATTAAATAACAAATGCTCACAAATTACCCATGCACAAACAATCAATCAACGAATGATGATAAATAAATTCATCATTTCCTAACAAACAATCACAACAAAAATAGCTATATAATTTTTGAAAATCATCCTTTTTATATAAAAAGTCCAGGTAAAATTATTTCATTTTATCTTTTCAAAGCAAAATAAAACATTTTTATTTCACTAACAAATATGTGCTCTTATAAAATACACTCAACTCGTTCTAGCGTGTTACTTATCTTATCTCAAATGAGTTTATCCTATCGAGCCAAGGTTCTCGCTTGACCTTCAGCTCTGATACCAAATTGTGATGACCCTCAAAAGTCGACACTAATACATCAAGATATTCACACGCCGAGCATTCGAGTGTTGGGAAGACAGATTGTTAGGGTAGAAAAGGAAAGATAGAATAGAATCTCACTTCATGAAGAGTAATATATAATATCAGAATGATCTTTACAAAAATAAATATGTACTATCCATACAACAATCAGAGTCTAACCTATCATTAGTATGGTCAATTATAACAGCATGTCCTAAGAAATATTGATTAATACAAAGAAGAAATATAACGAAAATAAAAATACATGAATATGCCTTGCAAGCATACAACTCATCTCCTGAAGCTCCAAAGCATCCATAACTAAATCTGGAAAAGTACTCGGGTTTTGCCGAGTATTATAAAATAATAACACCCATATGATTCTGCTAAACCATCATGAGAAACTCAAATCATATGGATTGTTATATTTGTAAAACCCTTTCAAAAACAAAGTCATCTGGTAAGACCATGCTGCACATAAAAACGGACGTGTTTTGCCTAATAATCAAACCACTTCAAATAGAAAATCCAATGATATTATAATAATGTTTAGGGTTTAAAAAGATTTTACATAGCTAAAATGCTTGCATCCCACATTCCAGCATATTTAGTGTACAACCAAGTCCGTTAAGGCACGTACTGGAAAATGGATTCCATAAAGTTACAAGGCTATTGGGGTACCATTTTCTATAATACACCTCTAGAAAAGTGCACCACGAGCCTCATATGGACCCCTTGCCAACACTGGACTAGCCGACTCCTTCCTAGATAGTACTGAATATGTCATCACCTTAATTGTTGCATACAATCGAACTAGCGCCTCTAGCATACATAAATCCATAAATATCAATATAGATCAAGTGATGGCCATACCCTAATGGGTGCGACCCACATAGCCCTACCATATATCCCATGTTTTAGTCATTTTAAGATATGAGGCTTTAGTCTAGGTGTCACCTTTCATAATGCAATCCTACTTGTAATGTTAACACTGCCCTCGAAGCAATAATGCAATGCCAGAATTCATCTATACAAGTTGTTCAGGATACGAAAAAATCGAAGGAACTACTTCTACTACATTCTTTTTGGAATTGCCCTCATGATTAGTAGCAAGTAGCCCTTGCATTTCAAAAACTCCGCCTTTGATTATCATCTTCCCGATGCTACAATTCGAATGCTTATGCGGGTTCAAAGTGACTTTCGGATAATTCATGCTCATCTGATCTCGGCTACTCCAAATCAACAATTGATAGTTTCATTTGACTGAATCTCGGTTCTTTCAGAAATAAGCGGACGATATAAGAGTCCTAAGGGGATCTCGAAAATCTTCCTTTAAAGCAAAAGACGTTTCACCGAAATGAGCTCTCCCAAGGGAATCTCAAACCGTATGGAATTGCAAAGCTTTCATGTGCTTCATAAGTCGAAATTGGAAAAATTATCCATAGTGGACAAACTACTATCTGGTGTAAGTATATAGTTTTTATATGGAAAATCAAACGTCATATACTTATTACCACTTTTCGATTTTAACCCTATACTATCCCTCATTAACAATGAAGTCGGATAAATTAGAGAACTACCACTGCCTCGACGTACATTCTTAAGCTCTCATAGATAAATAGGCTTTCATACCTCGAAATTTAGTGTTAAGTATAAGATGAAGTATCTTTCGTATACTGAATTAACCATGGCAGTTTATTGAAATTAACTCTCTTATACTTTTCAAATTTTCGCCATTTTGACTTCTCTGTCCCTTGCCTGGTAATAAAGCCAGTTATGTCAAGGCACTAGTTTCTCCTAGCCTTGCCTAGACACTCAAGTTTTAGATATCACAGATAGAGAAAAGTATACTCATTGGTTTAGTGCTAAATATAAGATGATTTACTTTCCATAAACATATTGAAATTTTTGCACTACTTATCATATTTATTTTATGCTATTTAATGGCGTAAATAAAGGAACCGCTTGCATAAAACAAGTTTATTTAAAACAATCAGAAAAAAACTCCGTAAATACATTCCAAAGTCATTTATTCAAAGTAAAGCTTGATTTAAAACCATCCTTTATTTTTATATAGTAAACAACTTATTTAACAATAACAAAGTGTTATAAACCAAACTTTCTTTCCAATTTCATGGAACCATTTACTACCAAGAACGATATTGTCCATAATCTCTTTCCCTTTTCTCAGAAGACAATTATTACAACCATAGTATTGTAATCCATGCTTTCTTTCTCTTTTTAAAAATACTTTAAAATAGTTTAAAACAAGTTTGAAGCTTGTATTTAAAACATCCCTTTAAAGATGGTCGTTTTTAAACAAAACGTTACTTTTGAAACAAAGGAGCTTCCCTTAAAAAATTCAAACCTGTTGTTTAAATAGCTCAAATAAATTATTAAAAATATATTAAATTTTCAATCTCCTTTTTAATTACTTGTAATACTTTTATAAAACAATTTTAGAAATTATATACAAAATATCTAAATTAGATAACCTTTCTACTTTACTAAAACCATAGATTTTCAAATTGCATCCATAGCGACTATCGCTATATGGTCCATAATTTATAAACCTGTTTTTTAAATCAAATAAATTTTAACTGCATTTTCTTTTTATATTTTAAACAACTTTAAATACCTGTCCCAAAAAGGTTTGAAAAACTAAAAGTAAAGTTCAAAAAAACATTTTCAAAATACTTTAGAAAATAAGTAATAAACCAATTAAAAGAAAGCATGAGATTTCAATGTCGCATAAAACAAATCATCAAAGCAAGTCTACCATCAACAATATTCACTTCATTACATCACACATAGGAAATAATCATGTAAAGCAAGTCAACAAGGAGAGGAATCCTTTAGGATCCCTCTACAAAATTTCTATTCTTCAAAGTGCTTCGATAAGGACCTATTTGCTATGAAACACTTGACTTCCATTCACTTTGCTTTTGTCCCATGCAAAACAATGGTTATTTACGCCCTCCACTTTTACGCAGAAATCAAATTCAAACAAGCACTACATACAAGTAAGTCAATATAAATACATGAAAATCCATATTTAAAAATATTTTTAAAGGGAGATATCTCACTTCCAAACGTGTTGAAACTTTGGAAAAGGCTACTACATTTCCTACCATCACCCAAACACCAAAGCTTCCTCCTTTCTTCACGCTCAAGCCACCTAGCGTCTCTCCTTCCATCCTCATGCTTTCGGCCTTGGACCCTTTTCTATCTAGTTTGGCATAGCCATTGGACAAAAATTGGTGCTTTGGCTCTAAAAGTTACGACCTTGGAATGGTGATAATGAAGATAATATTATATTTCAAATTTATGGAAGTAATTCGAGAAGAAAAGAAGTTATTTTTAAATAGAAAGTAAAGAAAGAAGAGAGAAGAGAAGAGAAGGAAAACGAGTAATAAAAATGAGAAATGAAAGCAAAAATGAAAAGTGGAAAAAAGGAAAGAAGTGTTGCTCATTTTGTAAGCATGGAAAAAGTGGCATACTACCTTATTTACCCCTTTAGCAAATTACCAAACCACCCCCAAACCTCCTACAACATATGCTGCTTCCATGAAATCAAGTACTTTCATAATGATGACACACAAAAGTACTTAAAATAAGAAAAAAAGCCTCTCTTTTTTACTTAAACAAAAAGCAAAGGTCACATCACTTAATTAAATACTTTTTAAAAGCACTTAAGGATTCTTCATTTTAATTAATCTCATTTGAACTATTTTCAACTTTATTAAATGTGTAAATGTGTGTTTATAAATATGCAATAAAGTTGCGAAAGCATTCGTTCGATGAAAATTCGAAAATCCAAAAAAGACTTTAGGTCACATTTTGCAATTTTTCTTCAAACTATGTATGCAAGAAAATTCAAAAATGAATTTCCTATCATTATTTATTAATTAAAAGATGGTTATTTGACAATTAAAAATGATTAATTAAATATTTAAAATTAATTAAATATTCTTAAATCAAAGTAGTAAAATTCTGGGTCGTTACATATCATTTACTACTCCTTCACCGGCAATGAATGCCCCTTATAAATGATCTTTTATATTCAAATTGGCAATTATTAGTGACATTTATTTATCCATTCCAGAATTAATTTATCCTGCCTATTTATTTTCCTTCATAAATGTAATATTTAGTTTTGTAATTAAATCCATTAAACGAATTTACATCCATGTTCGCTTACTATAACTTCCTATTATGTAACGATCCATAATTTCCCTACTTAGATTTGTGAATATTTAATTAATTTTAAATATTAAATATATACGTTTTATAATGAAAATAAAAATATTATAAATAATAACAATTGATGGTGAAGTAGTTTTCAAATTTTGTTTACAAAAATATTTAGTTCAAATAAAAATAGAAAATGAGTTTTTGACTTTTCATCGGCTAAAAGTTGTCAAAACCATTATGAACACTAAGATTAACATATGTTCATTCATTTTCCAATATATACGTGTATGTGTGTGTATTCTTATACTATACACATACTTAAGTATATAGGGTTTTAAGGATATATATATATATATATATATATATATATATATATATATATATATATTAAAGATGCCTTAAGAGGCATTATGTGACACTTCTACATTCAATACTCCACTTCCTCTTTTTTTTACTCCTACTTCATCCGACCATAACTTCATTTAGACTTCTTCAGATCAAGATTTCATTTTTTAAAACCATGTAGAATTCTAGTGGTTGCAACATTTGAACCACTTTTTTAATTTTCGAATATTTTTGGGTCAAAAATACATTTTTTGACTCATTTTTGGACTTATATTTTCATGCCCGAAGAAAGCACTCCTTCTTTTGACCATATCTATAACGCTCCATGGTAAACTACAATTATATATGCAAATAATTTAATTAAGTTATATACGTTTGAAATTCTAAAATAAAGAAATGCTTATAAATAGGGCAACTAATTAATATTATTTGGAATACATATATATTTGTGTAACGAATAAATTAGAGAGAGAAATTTTATTAAATCAATTAAAGGGAAAGATTAATTGATGGTGTTTGTTTGAAAGGGAAATTAATATTTAATTCATTGGTAGAGGTGATTAATTGACAGGATCTGACAAGAAAGGGAACATATATTATAGAGCCTAATTGATATCATTATAAACATATATGTTTGTGCAAGAGAATAAAATGAAGGAAGAGTAATTTATGCAAGTAATCAATTTTCAATCAATAAACATGGAGATTTACGGTAACATATATAATTAAGATTGTGATTCAAAATTCAACTGTAGAATATATGCATGGAATAATTATGGGAATAAAAATTAATATGCACATATGTGACGAATTAATATGGTGTTGATTGGCATATTAATTTAGTAAGAAACCACAATGCAAGCAGGGATTAATTGGATAATAAATTAATTCTAGGTATATATGAAATCTATTAAGTGGGTGATTAATAGGGAATTTTATTTAAAAGAAACATCACATTTAAAAATATATGTTTCCATGGATTGCGAGAGAGAAGGGGAAGTTATTAACGAAAAGATTGTTTGAGAATTAATTTGAAATAGACACAAACAAGAAAGAAAACATATTAATTTAATGTCCATAGACTGAGTGTACGCTTTAGATTTTAGGGTTTTATATCTAATGGTTAGCACTGATTTGAACCACTATAATTATTGGTGCAGAGCCTCATTTTTATTCTCATTATTTTCCTCTTGCCTACAAAAGCTTTGCCATTTTTCGATCTCTTCTGCACTTTTTTAATTACAAAATTTTTGAACTAACTCACAAAAATTTAGAACTAAATAGAAAGAGAATAGAATTAATTAGGGAATTAGGAATTTGTTCAAATCAGAAGGCTATGTCAAAGGTAAAACCTTAGATCTGAGTTTTAGTTGCTACTTCTAATCCCAATCTCTTCCTTTTCTCTTTCAAATATTATAGATCTGTAAATATATCATTTATAATTCCAAATAGGGATTACAAGGGAGGTGACTATAGATGTTAGGGATAGATCTGAAATAAAAATAGGGAGATTTGAAAAGCTAACAATGAGAGTCGATTTATTTATATACCTTTTAAGTTTAAGATATATTATCATTAAATTACCGTTTAGATCATTTTATTCAATAATTAATCCTACTATTTAAGTTATGCTGAATTATAAGGAATTTACAGTTTATTTACTGTATTATATTTACTTACATCTGTTTCTACGTTTTGGATTTCTATGCAAGCGTCGTTCTTCTTCAATTTTCTCCTCTTTCTTCTCGTATGGTTTAGAATAGATTAATCGTGAATATAGATTAAATAATTAAGAATACAGAAACAAAGGAAATAAGATGTAAAGTAACAAAAGTTTGGGAATGGAATTACTGTAATAAATTACGGTAAAATAAGAAAAGTTAATTAATCTAATAACTAAATTTGGAGTAACTAAAAGGTTAATTGGTTGGTTTAGAAAATAAGATATATTTCTATAATTTAACATTTAAAAGACAACAATGAACATAATTGCTAGAATAAATGAAAGAAAGAGAGAATCAATGTAAAATAGAGAAACCACCGTATTTTACACTATTCCAAAATAGTAAAAGAAATATTTAGCAGTTGTGGATTTTTGTTTATAGTATGATTTAATATTAAAATATGAAAATTGATTTTCAAATAAAGTTTTCATAAACAACTAAATAAAATAGAATTACATCCTAGAATAGAAGATAATAAAGCAAAGTATGACATGAATCAAGTAAATTATTAGATAAGAACTTGGAGCTGTAAATAATAATGAACCTAGGTCTACATTCACTGCGCAGACTAATTAAGAAGATAGTTATTATGATAAGTGAATTATATAATATAAGTGAATAAAAGAATATTCTATATCATAATAAAAGAAGGAAGATTAGAACAGAAAAGAAATGAAGGAATTATGTGCGGACTATAAAAGAAGAGAAAATGACAATTACAGGTAGAATTATAAGATAGGTTATAATTAAGTAATAAGAACGGAAAAGTTTATTTTGAGATCTTGAATAAATTAATGAGAAATAATAATGGTAGAAGCTTATTTAAATAATTTATATTAAATAAGCAAATAAAGCAGGAATGATGAAAGAGACTTATTTTAATGAATTTAAGATTTATATTAAGTTATATAAGCAAGATATGAATGTGGCTCATACCAACAGCATTCCCTGTTAAATAAATGGAAATATTATAATAGATAGATATGAGGGTAAGAATATGCTAATTAGGGTAAATAAGTAGCCAACAGAATAAGAAAAGTAAACTAAACGCAAATTAAAAGATTAGGCTTAGGGTCTAATAAAAGAGTGAGATGAGTTTGGAGTAGCCCAACGGATGAAGAGCCTAACGAACCAGTTCATCATAGATTTAGCAAAGGAGAAGCACATCCGACTTAGTTATTTTGGGCTAGAAGAAAGTACAAGACTTCAACGAAACATGAGAATACTCTATGATGGCCCTTTGTGTAGGCCTAATGAAGCTGCATCTCTGGTGGCAGATCTGTAGGTGTTCCATTTAGAGAATATGCCTTGACTGCATTTGCAATGTAGGCCTAACGAAGCAGACCTTTGTAGACAGTCAAAAGGGCATGATGTTCAAAATAGGGTATTCGTATGTCCAGTACTTACAAGTAAGTTTAAGGATAGTCGCATGCGGATATCGGCCAACATCAAGACCAAGTGCAATTTTGGAAAAGACTAGAATTAAACCATCAGGCCAATGATTCTTTTACTATCGAGACGTGGATGAGGGGCATCGCCAATTGGATGTTAGATTGTTTGCAGTAGGGCACGCCCACTTAACTCTTTAGAATTCTTTCGGTTAGTTGAGGGGTGGCTGTATTGTGCCGTAGTCACGATGAAAAAGAGAAAGACCAACTAGAATATCTATATTGTAGGCCTAATAAAGCAGTCCTTTATAGATATAGAAAATCCCCGATTGAATATCATACAAGGTATACCTTGTTAGTGGGATTCAGATAGTAGAAATAACGATTATGTAGTCCTCAATGTACCAACTGGGTGCTACATTGTGGATGTCTGAGCACTGGCATAGACTAGCGCAGATGTGATTTACGTTTTCATAGTAAGTTGTGGAGCATTTGTATTGTAGGCCTTACAAAGCAGTCCTTTACAGATGTAGCTACGGAACTCTCGCGGAGCAAGACGATGGAGCCCTTTTCGAGGAGGACATGGAAGGTACCACGCATGGTACCTAAAACCAATATGGTCATTAGGCATATAACTACATATATGTATGTATTAGTTATTAGGTTTTAATCTACTATGGAGTAGATGGGCATGTTCACAAACAGAGGCCAGAGTATTATAACCTAATGAACCAAATATAAAAGTAAATTGAAATAAAATGATATATGTAGAATTAAGTCTTGAAGTATAAAATTTATCCTTTTACTAGAACTTTAGTTCTGACCCCTTCCTCATAACATCCTACAGGTTAGGTAGATAGTAGAGACTTCCCAGCTCTAGGACACTTGTTTAGAAAGTGTTATTATACTAGTGAGTATTTACTTACTATTGTACTTTAGTCAATTCCGTTGTGTGATATTTAGTTGAGCTCTGATATATTTGTCTTTGCCTATTTGTCGGATACTATATTCCCAACTCGGGTTTTTGGGCTTGGATTTTAGCATTTTTGCGAAAAATCTAAACCCGCTGGAATTTGAGTTGTTACATTTGGTATCAGAGCCTAGGTTTAATTCCTATGTAGATAGTGAGTGAAAGTATTTGTATTTTTGAATAAAATATAAATATATTGTGTACTAAAATCCAAATAGTCCCCAACCATAGATTTTAACATATGGAAAGTTTTTAGGAGTATATTTGAGCATAGTTTACCAGTTGGGTTTGGGATGACCCAAGTATGTTGGCACTATGTTATTACCAATTCGTAGCATACAAATAAACCATGTTTTGAGAGAAAATTTGTATCCATATGTTTTAGGAAGTAGGGAAGTCCCTTAGGGATAGGAGGGAGAGTGTTTTTATTTCGGGAAGAATAAGAGGTTTTAGTATGAAGAAAATCTACTTTATGTCTAACCCAACAAAAATGAAACTTTTGAATCAAAAATGTTGAAAAATATAATGTTAATATATTTGAGGAAGTAAATATTGGGTTTCTGAAAAAATAAGTGGTATGAAATTTAAATTGCTTTTTGTATGAAGTAAATTTTGTTTAAAGTAAAATTCTTTTTGAAGAATTATAGAGCATGTATAGCTCGCTAGTTTCTTTCTAAGTAAACAATGATTTTAAATATAAAAACTTAGAGTATGTTAAGTATCAAAAACGTATGTTACAACATTTATTGTTGTAATAAATGTTTTTTAGTAAAAATAAAAGAAGCATAGACTATGGCACTATTGTTATAGTAGGTAACTTCCAAAGTAAACTTTTTTACATAGCATATGGGATTTATTATATTTTTTCAATTGAATCCATATATTAGTATTTTTGAGTTGTAGTAACGGTGTTTTATGCAACATCTGTTTCGACCTAAATGAGTTTTGAAGATAATTTCTAAAGTGGTTTGTATGTTCACTTATTATTTAAATAAGCACATGAAAACATTTTCTAGTTATAAAGAAGTTTTGAAAAATAATGTACGATAAATTAATGAACTTAGTAGGAAATATCTTATGTAAGTAAATATAGAGTAAACATACTTTAATCTATTGGAATGAAATAAATAATGAAATAATTTTCTATGAATCAGAAAAAAAGATGTTTGGTGCAAGTTACAAGGAATACGTGAAAGAGATATACAAGGTACAGAAAGCATTATATTTTATATAGCCTATTTCGATAAAATATAAAATAAATTCCTTATAATTTCACATAAACATGAAATCCTCCTTTAACGATTCGTAGAAGGTTTTTGTGTTAATGGTCTCTCATAAGGGAAAGTAATTCCAATACATTAGGGTATAAAATCATTGAGTATAGTAAGTTAGATACTCCTTCAGGGTTAAGTAATTGGAAGAGTAGGAAAGTTAATAGATTTTTGATAAAATAATTGTTCTGATCTACTAAATTTGAAAATCTATAAAAAAGAAGAAGGATATTCTGAAAACAGGTAAGGACATTTTTTTCAAAAGTCAAGAAAAAAGAAAAATGTTTTAAGAACAAACAAGACATGTTTAAAAAAAAGGCGATTTGGTGGAAAAGAAAATAAGTTTTTGAAAAGATAAAATTTAAAAGTTTTAATTTTTGAAGAAAATTTGATAAATACCCAACCAAATCAGACATTTAAATATGGAGTAGATAGGAATCATTTTCTAGGTGTAACGAGAAAAGTACAAGGCTATAGCGGTAATTACTCCAAGTAGTAATAATAAAAGTTCCCGTAAGGTGTATAGGACACTAGTTAAAACCTAAAAATGTTGCTTCATGTGTGCAGACTATAAAAGAATAGTGAAATGATATTAGAAAGATGATAAGACACGAATAGTTGGGATAAATAGACCTTATTTGGGGAAAAATGAAAGGTAAAGAAAAAATTTCCCCAAGTTTATTTGTCTTTTTAGATAGAGAATGGATAGATTGAAACCCTTGTTCATTGCAGTGAATGAGACTTAGTTATTCCTTTTTGAGCATGAAATAGAAGAGATGATCTTATTCGTCACGAATAGTACAGCGTAAGTTGATAACAAGTAATAGGCACCATGAGGAGCACATGAGTTACTTGGATTCCTAGAGTAGGACCTTTCCGTGTCAAAGTGGACATGGTCCTAGACCTCCTTGCCCTAGATGATAGCTGTGTTTAGTTGCAATATATAAAAAAAGAGCAAAGAAGAATAAGAAAACTAAAAGGAAAATAACAAATTTAAAGAAAGTGATAGAAACGTCAATAGAAAAATTTAAAAAAGAAATATTTTCTTATGTAAACTGTGCTTGGGGAAGTAAATATTTTTTTTAGGATAGTAGCCTAAATCCCAAGTACGAAGGAAGATGTGCGCAAAAGAAAATTGGTGAAATATGAAGTTTTTCCGTTTTCCACCTTCTTTATAACATAAGAAATCAAATTTAGAAAATTAGAATATTCTAAAATTCGAAAAATAAAAGTTGTATGGTAGGTTTAGACGTAAAAATTTGTAGAACTATGCTCCTATTCAGTAGGAGTGTGGGAAAAATTGAATGAAAAAATGTTTTGATTTTTCAAAAGATTGCACTCATATAGAAACTGCAAGTATATTTCGGATGTGTGCATCATGTTTTAAAAGTAATTTCTAAAGAAAAGGCATTCATATATGACGTACCGCATAGAAATTCTTGTACATGCATATATTTTATGATATATTGCACTTTGCGCTACGCATGGATTGTAGCAAAATTGGACGTACACAAAATGGATATGATTAATAATAGAAATTACATAATTGATCCCTTATCAAATTTTGAGAACGAAATTTTCTAAGGGGGAGAGAATGTAACACCCCCCGTTAAATTAAAATTATATATGCAAATAATTTAATCAAGTTATATAAGTTTCAAATTTTAAAACAAAGAAATTTTTGTAAATGGGGCGAGTAGTTAATAATATTTGGAATACATATATTTATGTAACAAATAAATTAGATAGAGAAATTTTATAAAATCAATTAATAGGGAAGATTAATTGACGATGTTTGTTTAAAAGGGAAATTAATATTTAATTAATTAGTAGGTGATTAATTGATAGGAACTTACAAGAAAGGGAACATATATTGTAGAAACTAATTGATTTGATTAGAAACAAATATGTTAGTGCAAGAGAATAAAATGAAGGAAGAGTAATTTATCCAAGTTATCAATTGTCAATTAATAAACATGGAGACTTATGGTAACATATATAATTAAGATTGTGATTCAAAATTCGATTGTAGAATATATGCATGCAATAATTATGGGAATAAAATAAATTAATATGCATATATGTGATGAATTAATACGGTGTTGATTGGCATATATATTTGGTAAGAAAACATAGTGCAGGCATGATTAATTGGATAGTAAATTAATTCTTGGTATATATGAAATCTATTAATTGGGTAATTAATAGGAGAATCTTATTTAAAAGAAATGTCACATTTAAAATATACGTTTCCATAGATTGCGAGAGATAAGGGGAAGTGATTAATGAAAAGATTGTTGGAGAATCAATTTGAAATAAAAAAAACACAGAAGAAAACATATTAATTTAATGTCCATAAACTTAGTGTACGCTTTAGATTTTAGGATTTTATATCTAATGGTTAGTGCTGATTTGAACCGCTATAAATATAGGCGCAGAGCGTTAATTTTATTCTATTATTTTTCTCTTGCCTACAGAAGCTCTGCCATTCTTCTATCCCTTCTACACTTTCTTAATAACAGAATTTTAGATCTAATTCACACAAATTGGAAACTAAATAGAAATATAATGGAATTAATTAGGGAATTAGGAATTGGTTCAAATTAGAAGGCTATGTCAAAGGTAAAACCCTAAATACTACACAAAATAGTGATTTTGCAACATTTTCCTTTTGTTAATTTCCAACACTTATAAATGTTACAGCCTACTGACAATAAAAAGTGTCAGGATACCTAAAAAAGTGTTGGGAATTGTAAATAATATTTTTTATAAACTTTCCAACACATCAGTTATAATTTACAACACAAAAAAGTGTTAAAACAGTTGGTAAATTTGTAAACAATTCACTAAAAATTGGATGCTTATGTAATCTTGTATACGTATCATCTTTCTAACGCTTTCCCTTCCATCTTCAATATCGGCCGCCTAATTTTTAATTTAATTAGGGTTTCCACGTTCCATCACCATTTCTACCGCTTTGCCAATCGTGCATCCTCCATTTCTTCTCCAGGTAACGATTTCCCATTCTACTAATGATTTCCCAACCGCTTCATCTCTACATCCTACTAATTGGTTCCCAATCCATCCCGCGCGTCATCTCCAGGTACATCGACTTAGGTTCGATTTTGATTTTGAATTATCTTATTGTTCTTTGAAGAAAGCTTTGGTCTTTGGCTCGATTTTGGTCTTTGGCTTTATCTATGGAAATAGATTAGCTTGGTCTTAGTTGAAGAAAGCTTTGGTGTATTGTTTTGAACAATGTTGCATTTGGTTTTGAGTTTGTTTTTGCTATTTTGACATTTCTAATGCCTCTATTTGGCTGATGTTTGTTTTTTTTTCGGAGTGTCTGTTCTTCTAATGGTTGCTTTCCTGAGTATTTAGTGAATTATTTGCAGTGTTAACCACACTTGTGATATGATGCTCCGTCTTCACTATCAGTTATGCTCCGTGTCTGTCTTGTCTTAGTGCAATGGTTTGGTTATCTGTTATTGTGAATTTGTCGTGTATTTGGGATTGTGCCTTATGTACCACAATGGGTTGTTATTTCGAGTGATGTATAAATTAGTATGCTTGTTTTTAGTTTGCTAGTGAGTGTTTGCTCCTAAGGCGAACATTCCAAAGTTGTTGCGGTTTTCAGCCTCACGCCCGTATTGTCTGGTTTTTAACAAAATTGGGCCACTATAAAAACCAACTTATCGGTTATTCTTGGAATTATAGGCATAAGTAAAAAGCTACAATAATGATGGTTCGACCGCATCTTGAAGCCTTTCAAAATTTTCTTCTGATTCTTATAATACAAACAAATTTTACTACTATGATGAAATTTTTAAAACATCTTATAAAGACATACTGTTATAAAATCTTCGGAAATCCAAGAATAATGATGGCAAGGCTCTTTGTATCCAAAAATATTTCAAGAATTATGTCGATATTATACGCAAGATTGATACGAAATCTTTTCGTTGTGGATTGGCAAATCGTTTGACTAGGAATTGTACGAGTGCTCTCGTATGCTTTAAGTGTAGTAAAATTGGACTTAAGGGTTTTGCATGCAACAAAACTTCTTCAAATTCTTTCTACTTGCCTAAATTCTTTTCACCTAATTTTACGTAGATGGCTTTTATAGCACATTTGAATGACGAGATTTATTTGATGTGGGCAGTGTAGTGGTAAGGAGATGGATGGTGTGCCACGTAGTTTTTTTTGGGTGAAGTTGTGGTATTCAGGGTTGACAGTGTGGAGTAGGTGGCTATTGTAAGGGGAATGGATTGGTTTTGGAAATGGAATATGTAAATGTTATGGCAGCAGATAAGTGTGGTGATGAGATATGGTGAATTGGTTGTTAGATGGAGTGTGGAAGAAGTATGTTGGTGATAGGCTGATGTTATGGGAAGTGATGGAAGTTAGTTGAAGGCTGGGGATATGGTGGAACAACAGTGGAGTTTTGCAAAAAATGTAGATGATGTGGTGATTGTAGGTTTGAAGTGTTGGCTATTTATGAAGTTGATGCCCGACAGTGGAGTATTTGATGTGGTTATGTGACGCCCCACATCTATACCCACGCTAGCCAAGAACATTACGGTGAATGCTGTCGACTAGCACGGAGAATAAGGCTGTTGAGGAGCGACCATCCGTGTAATTTCTTTGCGCGAGCACCGATATGTCAGATAATATAACATGCATTCTATTTCAAGAGGAAATCCGACATACCGACACAAACTCAAAGCTACTACACGGTGGCTATATAAATCCTTCGAAAAACAAATATAGAAATAAGCATAACACAAATCAGTCACAGACAATTCATATCACAAAGGCGGAATAAGATATGAATACTACACTAGAAAGTGTACATCAGAGTAGTGGTCTAAAAAGATCCACAATATCACAAAAGAATAGTTACACGAACTACACAAAAGAATAAGTATACATTAAGGAGTCTATATCTCAAATGTATACAACAAAATAACTACTAATCTAAGTAGTTAACCCAAAAGTCAAGGAGTTAATCCCGGATGAGAAGTCAAGCAGAAGCACCTGTAACATCTCGGTCTGACCCGAGTATTATTTAATAAGAAAATAATAAACGGATCGGTCTAACTATAAATATCAGATGAAATGATATAGAATAAGAGATATGACTAAACACATAATAATCACAATGCCAAGCTGTGATATATATATATACTTAGTTGATAATCATCAAGAGATTAATCAATGTCACCAAATCTACACAAGAATCAAAGAAACGTCATACTCCTTATTTCGTTCACCATACCATAAATATTGACGATAATATCAATGTCAATCACAAAAGTCAATGACACACAAATTCCGGAAGACTACACAAGAAATCCAGAAATCACTAAAGTCAATGACACACAAATTCACCAATGCACAAATATTGATAAAACTTATCAATGGAAATCACGAAAATTGGTGAAACACAAATTCTAGGAATCTACACAAGAAATCCAGAAATCACAAAGGGGGGAGGCCTATCACAAACGGGAGCATAAAGCTCACCAACACGTGTATCACAAACGGAACGCTAATTCCATGGTCGCTAACCATCACAAATTGAGCCGAAGCTCCACAAACGGCCCGAAGACCATGGGTTGCTACCCCATCACAAATTGAGTCGAAACTCCACAAAACGGGGTTTAGTCTCCCTCGCAGACAAAGAGACATCGCACATTGCTAGTCTAAATCACAAAGATGATCGTCATGATCAACGAGAAGTGTCAATTACACTAAGCTAGTAAATATATGAGTTTAGCTTCATGTCCCATAACCACTTGCTTAACTTAAATATTTACGAACAAACTGTAGATTTCCACTAGAAAATTGTCACAAGGGTTTCAATCGAACAAGTCCAAGAATTAACCAACAAAGTGAACACAAGCGTTTCATACCACTTGTTTTACTAAGTCGTTTAATTAGATTTCTCATACGAGTGAGGTAAAGGTTTATATATACTAATAGATTGGAAAACGGTTTAATAAACGAATTTGGTATTAAAATAGTATTGAAATCGTTTGAGGAAAGAGTTTTGATATTTACTACTAGTATAGAAAACCTTTATATTTTTAAAGTGACAAATCACAAAGAAGATTGTAGGAACAATCAATCACTAAGATTCACATTCAAAAACGTGAATAAAATCCAAAGAAATCGATATAAAATCCATCAAAGTGGATATATCTAAAATTCCCAAAGAAAAGGTCATCTAAGTCGATAATAAATGACAATAACAAAAAGGAGATAACACGAATCGATTAAAGTTGGATATTCAAACGGATTAGCAAAATAGGCTAATCTGGCAATTAACAGCAGGTCGTTCGACCGGACTCCCTGAGTCGGTCGACCGAGCCTTAAACAGAGGAGTGCTTATGCACTCGGCAGCAGGTCGGTCGGCCGACTCAGGGAGCTCGGTCGACCGGACCTGTTGCCAGCCTCTTCCCAGCCCATAGTAATAAGCTCCAACCTCGTCCAAATTTCATTCTCTCGAACAACAACGCTAAGGGTTTATGCCAATCGACTACCCGGCCCTATATGCTCCTCGATGCATCACCAAAAACATGTTCAAACATAGAAGTTAGGATTTTTAACGAATTGAACTCAAAACACCAAAAATTGGAATATACACCAATTCAATCCAAACCAAAAGCAAATGCACACGAATAAGTGTTAGGAATTCATACCTAACATTCGAAGATAATTCATAGAATTAGATGTAAGATTAAAAATCTCACCTTTTTACCAAAATCAAACAAGAAGAAGCTTGAAAGCAAATGGAGAATCAACCTCTCTTCAACACAACCCAAATGAGCTTGAATCTATGCTCAAAACAAAAACATTCCCAAAATTAGGTTTAGGAATTTCTGAAATTGGTAAGAGAATAAGTTGGAGAAGAAGAAGAGAAGCTTACCAATGAGTTCTTCTTGAGTTTGGAGCTAGGAATTTGATTTGCAAGATAAACTAGGGTTTTGGAGTTTTAATTTCTAATCTCTCCCACCATTAATGCTAAGGAAACTGAAAAGAGAAGAGAATGAGGGTGAATGGGGAAGAGTGGCTCAGATTTGAGCATAAGTAAAACATAGGGCTGAGCCCAAAAACCAAACCCAAAGTGAAAAGTAGCAAAAATCAACTTTCTCCAAACATATCGAAGCTTATACTCAAAAAGGTCGCAAACGGCATTTTAAACTCAATGGGAGTGGTCCCGAGTCCTAATTCGACCGTATGCAAAAAGTAGCTTTTCGGACTAAAATCCGACTAACGATAAAATATTTAAATAAAATATTTAAATATAAAAATCGACAAATATGCGGGTTGTTACAGACTCCCCTCCTTAAATAAATTGCGTCCTCGCACTATTTAAGAAGAACATATATAGTAACAACCATAAAAGCATATTCAACACAAAAGAAATTTGAAATAAGAAGTTCACCTCAAAGAGCACGAGAAAGTAAGTCCGGATTTGTACGCTCGATGTACTCTCTAGATTCCCAAGAACAATCCTTAGGATTTGAAGACCATTGAACTTTATCAAGCGGAACATCTTTATTTCGAAGTCGTTTGACTTCCGAAGCAATGATACGAATAGGATGTTGCTCATAAGTTAAATTAGGCGAAACTTCAATCTCTTCCACAACACCGGGCTCAAGAACAGAATCGGAATCTCGAAGACATTTTCGAAGTTGAGAAACGTGAAACACATCATGCATAGCAGAAAACTGGGCCGGTAATAAAAGGCGATAAGCTATGGAACCAATACGTTCGGTGATAGGAAATGGCCCAATATATCGAGGCGCTAGTTTTTCCGATCGACTGAAACGTACAACACCCTTCATAGGTGAAACACGAATGAACACAAGATCTCCCACAGAAAATTCTAATTTCCTTCTTCGGTTATTGGCATAGGATTTTTGTCTACTCTGGGCTTCTTTCATCCTATGTCGAATAAGTTCAATTTTCTCTGTGGAATCACGAATAAAATCTGGACCCAAAAAACCAGCTTCTCACCGGCCTCATGCCAACAAGAAGGAGATCGGCATGGCCTTCCGTAGAGTGCCTCAAAAGGTGCCATACCAATACTAGATTGGAAGCTATTATTGTAGGAAAATTCAACAAGTGAAATGTGATCTTCCCAACTTCCACCAAAATCAAGAACACAAGCACGAAGAAGATCTTCAAGAGTTTGATTCACACGCTCAGTTTGTCCATTGGACTGGGGGTGATAAGCGGTGCTAAAATTAAGCTTCGTTCCTAAAGCTTTTTGAAGACTCTTCCAAAATCCACTAGTAAACAATGGATCACGATCACTAACTATAGAAGTAGGAACTCCATGTAATTTAACAATCTCTTTGATAAAGAGTTTGGCCAAAAGAGGAACGGTTCGGTTAGACCGAACGGGAATAAAATGGGCAGATTTAGTAAGTCTATCAACAATCACCCATAAGCTATCATGACCCGAACGAGAACGGGGAAGGCCATCTATAAAATCCATGGAAATCTGGTCCCACTTCCAAATTGGAATTTCTAAAGGTTGCAATAACACACCGGGCCTTTGATGTTCGGCCTTAACGAGTTGGCAAGTCATGCAACACTTAACAAAGTTAGCAATATCGAATTTCATTCCCTCCCAATAATAAAGTCGCTTCATATCCGCGTACATTTTACTACTACCGGGATGAATGGTAAATTTAGAACGATGAGAATCTTCTAAAATATCTTTATGAAGATCACCAATATTTGGCACGACAAGTTTACCAAATTTCCATATGCCGCCACGAGAATCGATATCAAAGTCTTTCAAACCTTCAATATCAATTTTATCCCTAATATTTTGGCCAAGAAGCGCCAATTCGGGATCTAGCCTTTGAGCTTCAAGAATGCGGTCTAAAGGAGAAGGATGAGCCTCAAGGCTACATAAAACAAATGATGAGCATAACTCGGATACGCGGTCTCGAATCTCACAAGTGGATAAGATCTCGAGATCGTTCCATTTGGATATCATCATAGAAACAACAGCTTGTTGTTTACGGCTAAGGGCATCGGCGACACGATTACCCTTACCGGGAGTATAAAGAATATCAAGATCATATGGTGCAAGAAATTCGAGCCAACGCTGTTGACGCAAATTAAGTTCCTTTTGAGAGAATAAATACTTCAAGGACTTATGATCGGTATAAAGAACAAATTTCTCTCCTAAAAGATAATGACGCCAAATACGAAGGGCGAAAACAATACCCGCGAGCTCTAAATCATGAGTGGCATATCTAGTCTCAGCAGGCTTCAATTGCCTAGAAGCATAAGCAATAACACGTTCTTTTTGCATAAGAACGACACCCAAACCAATGCGACTAGCATCGGTATAAACAACGAAATCTTGATTCCCATCGGGAATAACAAGAATAGGAGCATCAGAAAGAAGTTCTTTTAATTTCTGAAAAGAAGCTTCACATTTGTCCGACCAAATGTATTTAACACCTTTCTTCGTTAAGCTAGTGAGAGGCACGGCAATCTTAGAAAAGTCTTTGATAAAACGACGGTAATAGCCCGCCAAGCCGAGAAAACTACGAATCTCTGTCACACTCTCCGGTCTCTTCCAATCTTGAATCGCTTCAATCTTTGAAGGATCCACGGAAATTCCGGATTCAGAAATAATATGACCGAGAAACTTCACACGAGATTGCCAAAAGTGGCATTTAGAAAATTTTGCCTTTAATTGATTACTCCTAAGAGTTTCCAACACAACCCGAAGATGGTTTTCATGCTCCTCCTCGGTTTTAGAATACACAAGAATATCATCGATAAAGATGAGAACAAACCGGTCGAGAAAGTCTTTAAAAACTCGATTCATTAAGTCAACGAAATAAGCCGGAGCATTCGTTAGACCAAATGGCATAACAAGCCATTCATAAGATCCATAACGAGTACGGAACGATGTCAAAGGAATGCTATCCTCTGCAATACGAAGCTGATGAAAACCGGTAGCCAAGTCCAATTGTGAAAAGACTCTAGCACCACTAAGTTGATCGAATAGATCATCAATCCGAGGTAAAGGATATTTATTTTTGATAGTAAGATCATTAAGCTTGCGGTAGTCAACGCAAAGCCTAAGTGTACCATCGGATTTCTTTACAAAAATAGCCGAAGCTCCCCAAGGCGAGGAACTAGAGCGAATAAATTGCTTCGTTTCCAATTCAGATAATTGTTTACGCATCTCCTCGTTTTCTTTATTGGACATACGATAAGGAGGACGAGTGATAGGTTGAGCTCCAGGAATAAGATTAATTCTGAACTCAATTGCTCGCTTAGGTGGTAATCCTAAAACGGGCTCGAATATGTCGGAAAATTCACAAACGACGTGAATAAGAGAAATAATATCACCCTCATCATCATCATCGTCATCACGAGGATTTAAAGAATATAAAGATGCAACCAAAGAAGAATCTGAATCTTTAAGAATAACAGAAAACTGATTAACAGATTGAGGATGTCGAAGATGAATAGTCCGCTCAGGACATAGGATATGAGCTTCATAACGGTTAAGCCAATCCATTCCCAAAATCATTCCAAAGCCTAAATAACGCATGACATGCAAATCGGCTAGGAAAGGAAAATCACACAAAATAATCTCGACATCTTTACACAGTAAACTGATTGTTGTGGATCAACCAACCGGATTCGCAATTCTCAAAGAAGTCATTAAGCACAAAACATCCAAAGAAAAAGTATCAACAAGTTCTTTTGATATAAAAGAATGGGACGCACCCGTATCAAAAAGAACTAGAATAGGATGATCACGAAATAAAATAATTCCATCTAGAATAGAATGAGAAATACCTTGGCCACGAGATGTGTTGCCAGGGGCTTGAGTAACATTAAGCTTTCCCTCCTTCTTGCCCTGAAGCTTGGGGCATGAAGATATAACATGACCAGGAACTTTGCAGTAGCGACAAGAAAGAGACTTTGGGCACTTGTTCGCATAATGGTCCTTCGAACCACAATTATAGCATTCCCCACGACCAAAGGAAGAAGTCTTTGCCATGGAGGTTGCTTGCTTCCCTTTCTTATTGGGATAAGGGCCTTTGAATTTGTTTGGCCTCTTCTTGTTGTTGAAGTCTGGTTTAGAACCCACCACTTCAACATCATTCTCCTTATCCGCTTCTTCAAGACGAAGAGCGATATCAACGAGTTGGTCGAAAGAAACTTCTAATTTTAGAAGTAATGGCTTCTTGAGACTTTTGTTTAAGCCATAGACGAACCTCTGATTCTTCTTCAGAGGGGTGTTGATGTATTCAACCCCATATTTGGAAAGCGACTCGAAGGAGGCGACGTAATCAGTCACGGAGGACTCACCTTGAACAAGGTCTATAAATCGTCGAGCCAATGTCACTTTCTCAGCTTCTGGTACGAATTTTAACTCGAAGCGTTCTCGGAATTTCTCCCAAGTGAGATCCGCTTCATTAATCTCAGAAATAAGAAGCTCGTACCAGTCCAATGCTCTTTCACGGAGCATACTAGAGGCCACCTGAACTCGGTAAAGGTCAATAAGATTCATGCGAGAAAAGATTCGATCGCATGACCTTAGCCAAGCCTGCACTTCAATAACAGTTTCGGAAACTTTGAATGGCTCCCCACCCAAATTAGTGTAATCGCTGCACAAGCATGCAAATCCCGACATTGGGTGAGTAGGTTCCGGGTTAGCTCCAGCTGCTTGAGCATTCGTCACCAAATCAAGAAGCTGCTGCGCAGTCATAAAAACTCCATCCTGGGGCGGAGTGCTAGATGGCACGGCTCTAGGGCGGCCTGGTCTAGACATTTCTCTTCCTTCAGAAAGAAAGAAGAGGAAGAAAAAGGTTATTCACCAAATTGAATATCAAGCAATCTTGATAGACAAAACAAGGAATCATAAAAGAAAATAGGATAGAACGGTACGTAGACCCGAATAAAATCCTAAAGCACGACTCCTAAGATAGACTTAGGACGATGATCCTTGTTAAGTTATTTTACATTGTTCCGAAGTTTGGCTCTGATACCAAGCTGTGACGCCCCACCTCTATACCCACGCTAGCCAAGAACATTACGGTGAATGCTGTCGACTAGCACGGAGAATAAGGCTGTAGAGGAGCGACCATCCGTGTAATTTCTTTGCGCGAGCACCGATATGTCAGATAATATAACATGCATTCTATTTCAAGAGGAAATCCAACATACCGACACAAACTCAAAGCTACTACACGGTGGCTATATAAATCCTTCGGAAAACAAATATAGAAATAAGCATAACACAAATCAGTCACAGACAATTCGTATCACAAAGGCGGAATAAGATATGAATACTACACTAGAAAGTGTACATCAGAGTAGTGGTCTAAAAAGATCCACAATATCACAAAAGAATAGTTACACGAACTACACAAAAGAATAAGTATACATTAAGGAGTCTATATCTCAAATGTATACAACAAAATAACTACTAATCTAAGTAGTTAACCCAAAAGTCAAGGAGTTAATCCCGGATGAGAAGTCAAGCAGAAGCACCTGTAACATCTCGGTCTGACCCGAGTATTATTTAATAAGAAAATAATAAACGGATCGGTCTAACTATAAATATCAGATGAAACGATATAGAATAAGAGATATGACTAAACACATAATAATCACAATGCCAAGCTGTGATATATATATACTTAGTTGATAATCATCAAGAGATTAATCAATGTCACCAAATCTACACAGGAATCAAAGAAACGTCATACTCCTTATTTCGTTCACCATACCATAAATATTGACGATAATATCAATGTCAATCACAAAAGTCAATGACACACAAATTCCAGAAGACTACACAAGAAATTCAGAAATCACTAAAGTCAATGACACACAAATTCACCAATGCACAAATATTGATAAAACTTGTCAATGGAAATCACGAAAATTGGTGAAACACAAATTCTTGGAATCTACATAAGAAATCCAGAAATCACAAAGGGGGGAGGCCTATCACAAACGGGAGCATAAAGCTCACCAACACGTGTATCACAAACGGAACGCTAATTCCATGGTCGCTAACCATCACAAATTGAGCCGAAGCTCCACAAACGGCCCGAAGACCATGGGTTGCTACCCCATCACAAATTGAGTCGAAACTCCACAAAACGGGGTTTAGTCTCCCTCGCAGACAAAGAGACATCGCACATTGCTAGTCTAAATCACAAAGATGATCGTCATGATCAACGAGAAGTGTCAATTACACTAAGCTAGTAAATATATGAGTTTAGCTTCGTGTCCCATAACCACTTGCTTAACTTAAATATTTACGAACAAACTGTAGATTTCCACTAGAAAATTGTCACAAGGGTTTCAATCGAACAAGTCCAAGAATTAACCAACAAATTGAACGCAAGCGTTTCATACCACTTGTTTTACTAAGTCGTTTAATTAGATTTCTCATACGAGTGAGGTAAAGGTTTATATATACTAATAGATTGGAAAACGGTTTTATAAACGAATTTGGTATTAAAATAGTATTGAAATCATTTGAGGAAAGAGTTTTGATATTTACTACTAGTATAGAAAACCTTTATATTTTTAAAGTGACAAATCACAAAGAAGATTGTAGGAACAATCAATCACTGAGATTCACATTCGAAAACGTGAATAAAATCCAAAGAAATCAATATAAAATCCATCAAAGTGGATATATCTAAAATTCCCAAAGAAAAGGTCATCTAAGTCGATAATAAATGACAACAACAAAAGGGAGACAACACGAATCGATTAAAGTTGGATATTCAACAAAATAGGCTAATCTGGCAATTAACAGCAGGTCGGTCGACCGGACTCCCTGAGTCGGTCGACCGAGCCTTAAACAGAGGAGTGCTTATGCACTCGGCAGCAGGTCGGTCGGCCGAATCAGGGAGCTCGGTCGACCGGACCTGTTGCCAGCCTCTTCCCAGCCCATAGTAATGAGCTCCAACCTCGTCCAAATTTCATTCTCTCGAGCAACGGCGCTAATGGTTTATGCCAATCGACTACCCGGCCCTATATGCTCCTCGATGCATCACCAAAAACATGTTCAAACATAGAAGTTAGGATTTTTAACGAATTGAACTCAAAACACCAAAAATTGGAATATACACCAATTCAATCCAAACCAAAAGCAAATGCACACGAATAAGTGTTAGGAATTCTTAATTCATAAACTTAGATGTGAGATTAAAAATCTCACCTTTTTACCAAAATCAAACAAGAAGAAGCTTGAAAGCAAATGGAGAATCAACCTCTCTTCAACACAACCCAAATGAGCTTGAATCTATGCTCAAAACAAGAACATTCCCAAAATTAGGTTTAGGAATTTCTGAAATTGGTAAGAGAATAAGTTGGAGAAGAAGAAGAGAAGCTTACCAATGGGTTCTTCTTGAGTTTGGAGCTAGGAATTTGATTTGCAAGAGAAACTAGGGTTTTGGAGTTTTAATTTCCAATCTCTCCCACCATTAATGCTAAGGAAACTGAAAAGAGAAGAGAATGAGGATGAATGGGGAAGAGTGGCTCAGATTTGAGCATAAGTAAAACATAGGGCTGAGCCCAAAAACCAAACCCAAAGTGAAAAGTAGCAAAAATCAACTTTCTCCAAACATATCGAAGCTTATACTCAAAAAGGTCGCAAACGTCATTTTAAACTCAATGGGAGTGGTCCCGAGTCCTAATTCGACCGTATGCAAAAAGTAGCTTTTCGGACTAAAATCCGACTAACGATAAAATATTTAAATAAAATATTTAAATATAAAAATCGACAAATATGCGGGTTGTTACAGGTTATGATAGGCTGGAGGCAGTGTGGAGTTTGTAGAGGTCAGATGGTAGTGGAGTGAATGTGGGTGATTGTAGTTGCAGAGTTCAGGGTGGTCAGTTTGGTTGTAGTGGCTAGTTGGAAGTAAGTGATTTTGTTGTATATGGATGAAGATGGTTAAGGCAGTGGAAGGGGATGTTTGAGACTGTGGCAACAAGTGTTGAGTGAATGGGTTGAAGTGATATGAAGAGTGTTGTTAGGAGGTTTATGCAGTGATGCGGTGGTCTGAAGGGTAGGAGTTGTGGTTAAAGGCCATTGCAATAAAATGTTGTATTGAAGTAGATACAAAGCAGCAGTTGTAAGATGTTGTAGCGGTTGTAGATGAGCAGTTTTTAGAGGAGAAGGGGGTAGTGCAAGTTGTTGACAGAGGAGAGCACATTGATGCAATGAAGGTGATGTGGCAAGAAGGGTGTTGCAGGCAGAAGCAAGTAGGTAGAAACACTGTATTGATGCAAATGTACGGTGAATTGAAAATTTGTAAATGAGATGTAAACAAAATCGAAGGTGAATGCAATGTAAATCCAAACAAAAGTTGTAAATGAGAATAAAACGAATTTTTTTCCTCTAACTGTGTATGTTTTTTTTCTAATTTGAACTGTGCAGTAATTTACTTAAACTCAATCCATCAGCAACTTTATTCTAATAATTTTTTTATATAATTGATAATTTGTATATGAATGATATTTAAGATCATTTATGTATAAACCGATATGTTATTAGATTATCTAACGTAATATTATATATTATTTTTCTTTGCAAATCTATACGGCACTAACGTAATATTATATATTATTTCAGTTATGACAGAATAAACATCAAGAGGGTGGATTAAAAATCCATGTAGAAATGAGGATGAATATAAACAAGGTGTTCAGAACTTCATCGACTTTGTAAAGCAACACTCACCACAAGATATCCAGTTATGTGTGTGTCCTCGTAAGAAGTGTAAAAACTCCAAAAACATCTCAATAGAAATAGTTGAGAAACACTTGATAGTTTTTGGTATGCTTTCGACATATGATGTGTGGTTCTTTCATGGAGATAGAAACAATGCTACAGTACAAATGACTCGTGCATCAGATTCCACCCAAGAGCTGCCTATTCAAGACCAAATGCAAGTAGAAGAGTCTATTTAGGGCGCTCTTGGAAATCTCGTTAATGATGCATTTAGAGTGCATGATATGCCACAGGCTAGCGGTGAAGTGAACTTTGAAGAAATACATGTTCAGAAAATGTACCATGAATACAGAAGTAAAGCAAATGAGAAAATATATCCTTTTTGTGAAGATGGACTTACAACTTTAGGTTAATGATTGAGCTTCAGAACTTGAAAAAAGAATTTAACTGGTCAGGAAATAGCATGACGGAATTGTTGAAATTATTTAAAAAATGTCTTCCAAAAGAAAATACATTACCGACAAGTATCCCACCATGAAAAATATGTTAAAAGATTTGGGAATGAAGGTAAAAAGCATTCACGCATGCGAAAACGATTGCATGTTATTTTGGAAAGAGAACGCTAACATAGTAGAATGTCCTCATTGTCATACACCAAGATTTAAAGATAAGGCAAATGCATTAGGCATTAAAAAATGACAACCCAACCGAGGAAAGTTCTAAGACATTTCCCTATAATTCCAAGGCCGACTAGATTGTACACTATACCGTGGATAGCTCGTAAAATGCCATGGCATAAGCATGCCGAGCCTTCTTGGGATGCGCCATCCCGTTGACTCGGCCGAATGGAGATCAATCAAATGTAAGTGGCCAGAATTTGCAAATGAAGGACGAAATATATGGCTTGGTATCGCTAGTGATGGATTTAATCCGAATGGGGTTCTCTCCAATAGTTACAGTTGTTGGCCCATATATATGATTCCTTATAACCTACCCCCTTCGTTATGCATGAAATCACATTTTCAAATGCTAAGTTTATTAATTCCTAGACCCAAAGCACCAAGTCAAGACATTAATGTATACTTAGAACCTCTTGTTGATGAGTTGAAGAAACTTTGGACGGAAGGAGTGGCTTCTTTTGACATGGACAGGAGAGAAATGTTTACAATGAAGGCAATACTATTATGGGGAATCCATGACTTACCAGCATTTGGAAATTTATCTGGTTGCATGACACATGGTTATAAAGCATGTCCAGTTTGTGCTATGGGGACCGAGTCAGAGTACATTGGTAACAAGGTTGTTTATCCAAAGTATAGAAGATTTTTGAAGGATGACCATCCATATAGATTAATAAAACATGGATGGTATAAGGATACCGAAGATAAAGAACCGCCAACAAGGTTAAGTGGACTATCCCTTTTGGAAAAGCTTAATTGTATAAAATATTTCCCTGGAAAATTACCAAAGAATAAGAAGCGAACGATATATGAAGCTACCGATAAAAGTTTCTTTACAGTTGGAGATGGTGACATAGAAAAATTGTCTTGGTATAAGAAGTCAATTTTCTATGACTTAATTTAATGGAGTAGTCATAAAGTGCGACATATTATTGATGTGATGCATATGGAGAAGAATGTTGCAGAGCATCTTATCAACTTAATGTTTGACAAGGGAAATCGATCATCTATGTTTGCATGGCACAAGATTCATAAAATGAAATGTTGTCAAGTTCTAAAAGATGCCAAACTTCCATCATGTCTTGGAACAAGATTTGGTAGCCTTGTTGCTATTCAACCACCTACTTTGCACATAAAAGAATAATATGAGTATCATATTTTTATGCAATACTTGATTCCTATAATGGTTCAACATGCATATCCAAAGCTTTGTGAGTTACGACGAGCTATTTTACAAGTGATTTTGTATTTTAACATAATATGCTCGAAAATTTTAGTTCGAGAACATGTTCAAGCCGCCAAAGATATGATTTCCAAGGCATTGTGTGTGCTAGCACATTATTTTCCTACAGACTTCTTTGATATAAGTGTTCATCTTATTGTGTATCTAGCTGACCAAGCTTTGCTATGCGGACCTACAAACTATATATGGATGTATCCGTTTGAAAGGTGAGATATTATTTTTACAAGGTTTGTAAACATTATTTCAAAATGACAATTTCTAAATATATGTGCATGTGTGCATGTGTGTAGGGCTATGAAAGAATGCAAAAATATACCTAGTAATAAACGCTATATAGAAGGATTAATCGCTGAAGCATATCTTATTTCAGAATCAGTTAGATATGCAATGGAATATATGCCGAACCCACGTGATAGAAATCATAGTTCTATACAAGCATCCTTTTTAGATGGTGATGATTTATATGAACGCCCCATCATTGAAGGGAAATATATTAAGCTAAATAGGATGCAACGTGTTCAAATTCGAAGGTGGATACTTTTTAGAATCGATGCTCCTGAGAGAGATGAATATTATAGGTATGAATTTTCTCCATATTATGATAAATACCGATGGCATTAAATAGCGAATGTATTCACATTATAATACCTAATTTGTAGCGCATATTGCTCCTCTTTAGAAGGTGTGTCTCGTGGTAAAAGAAAAGTTACCACAATGGAAGAAGTAGTTGTACAAACTGAATTTATTGATTGGTTGCACAAAAAAGTAAGTTATTTCAATATGAAAATTGTAGGTTTTGTTCCTTTTATGTTAGTCATGCAAATTTGTTTGTTTCTGACAGCTACTAGAAGAGAAATGCATGAACACAATATTGCGGCAATATGTTAGTGGTCCAAAGTGGGAAGCCAAAAGCTATCTCAAGTATAGAGTGAATGGATATATATTCTCTCCTCAACATTACGATGACACTCTTTTGACCCAAGATAGCGGTGTTTGCATGGATGCAATCACCACATTTGTTGCAAGTGAAAAAGATATAAATCCTACAGACCATAACACTACTTGGTATGGTATCATTAAAGATATCATAGAAGTCGATTATTATGATTCTCAACATGTAGTATTCTATTGTGATTGGATAAACATCGTGGATAAGACAAATGGTTGTAAGATTTGTACCGATTCACATTTGTTGATGGTGAACTTGAAAAGGCTCAAAAATTCTAATGGAGAGTATGATGAGTCAGCTATTCTAGCAACCGAAGCAGGTCAAGTTTTCTATGTAAAAGACACTCAAAATCCTGATTGGTCCATTGTTCGACGTTCTCCGAAGCGCATGACAGACAACATAGATGACTACACAGTACCGACCGATTTTCAGTCTGTTATGAAAGAACAAGCCAACTTAGGACCATTATTGAAATGTGTAGAAATGAAATAGATATCATTTTGAAATGAATATTTGTGTTGTTTGATATACTTGGTATTTGGTAAACTAGCATATGAGTTTATGAACGTACATGCTCATGTTATTTGATATATTTTTCCCTTTTTTTCCTTTTTATTGTAGCATTCATTTTCATTTTATTTTTCTTTCCTTAAATTGAATTTATTCACTTTACTAGATTTTGAATGTATAATTGCATGGTTGAAAAAAAGAAAAATCCTCTAAAGGTACAAATACAGAGCTTGAAGCATGTTTTTTGAATGAATTCAGCGAAGACGTCATGCCTGTACTTTGAAATGACATTTTAAGTTTCATTGTATACTAAAATCTTTTTTATGCAAGTCTAAATGTCGAACAATTGCAACGCTAGTGCATCTAAAGGTACAAATGCAGAGCTTGAAGCATATAATCCTCCTCAGACAAGTGATAAAAAATACTTAATAAGTGTTGATCTTGAGGGTGTTAAAGGTAAAGATGAAGCTAAATGGATCTCCAGATGCGGAGCCCTAATTCGTTGTCATATACCAATTGGCTATGACGAGTGGAGAAATGTAGATGATTATTATAAGAATATGTTGTGGCAAGAGCTATTGGCATGTCACAAATTCATCTTATTTAGTCATTTATGTTTTGCACAAGATTTATCCTCAGTACTAAAATTTCTTTGTTAAACAGAATGAATTTGACATGGATATAGATCCCGATCTAGCTCGGCCAATTTTAGAGAAAAAAAATTCCACGATATTATCGTACGGTAAAGTCTACTTTGCGGAATAAATTGCTCAGAGTCAGAGGAACCACCATACCCAAGAATATTGCTATTACTAAATGTCCCGTGGACATTGATAGAGTATGGTGGGAAAAGTTTATAGATAATGATTATTCAGATAAAAAAAAGAGCAATGTAGGAAAAATGCCGAAGCCAAAGCTAAAAATACTATCACTCATACACTAGGAAGAAAATCATACTGTAGATTTTACCACGAAATGGTAAGAAATAGTATAAAAAATATTTCTTGTAAATATTAATAATGAATAGTTAATTAGTTTAAAAATATTTGTTCTTGCAGGTCAAGGAAAATCCAAAAGAGAAAGTTACGTGGACAATGGTTTGGAAGGCGGGATATATAAATAAGAAATCTGGACAAGTTCTACCATCATAGGCAAAATCCTATGTAAGTATTTTTATTTTAGTACGAACTACTGATCAATTGTAAAAATTTCGGTAAAGCTTTATATGTATACATTGGCATCTTCTTTGCACTTAATTTATTCCATATAATAGAATGCCAGTCAACTGTCTAATTGTAATTTCGAATTTTCATCTGTCTGATCCTTGTATAGTCCAATAATTTGCCTGTTTGCTTGTATTCACTATAATAGGTAAGATATAATGTTTGATCTCTCTAATTTCTGGTAGAAAATCTGGATTAAGTCGAAGTTAGTCAGAGGTTAGTCGTGTAGGGGGGAAGTCAGATGTTAGTCGTGAGGCAGTGGTATGATGCAGTGTTAGCAAGGCAGTGGTATGTGAAATTTGCAAGTGGTTTAGAGGTTAGGAAAATGAAGATTTTTTTGTTCAAGAGTGGGTGTAAGTGTGTTGAAGGCTGAGGTTAGCCTTTACCACAATACGACCAACCACCTTCATACAATTCCTACTTCATACAATACAACCAACCTGAACACATCTACCTACTCCATCAAACTGTGCATTGCCATATCTCCAAACTTTTAACTTCCATAACCATAATATCACAACATATTTTGCAATCTTGAAAACATCTCCATGTACATCACTACCCTCTCTACCATCATCCGTCATCAACTTGCATTCACCCAAACCATTCCTCTGATTCAACAAGTTTTCTAGTCACTGCCTTCTATTCACCATTGCACCTTTACAACACACTTTACCAAGTTTTCTGCTATGCACATATCTTCTGACCTCTGTGTACAAGTTTTCTGGTCTGGCCACATATCTTCAGACCTTTGTGCACATATCTTCAGACCTTCTATTCTGGTCACATGTTTTTTGGTCACTGATCTACAAGTTTTCTGATTCAACAAATGAAACCATCTGTTAACTTCTTTACAACACACTTCAGACCTCAGTGCACCACTGTGCACTACCACTACCAAACACACAAAAATCCAAACCCGCCACTGACTACATATTACCCATCTCCACCACCAACAAACTCATCCTACAACTGACTGCACATTCATCTATGTCAACCTTCAGACCAACTTCAACCAACAACAACACTTACATACTTCATATTTTAAACTGCCATTTGCCTGTCTTCCTGTCATACTTCACACAAACATACATTTCCACTGATGAAATACCATCAACTCCTCCATAAACATAAAGTTACAACATCCCCTTCATTCAATTCATCCACCGTTTATAGTAACACCATCAAAACAACCAAATTCTCAACCCTCTCACCACTGCAATACACAACAGTCCACCACACTCTCTGCCTGTCAACTAAACTTCCATCACAAACTCCATGCATACTGATACAACTGATACAAAGCAACCTTCTTCTGTCACCCAAGTCACCACTAACCACCATTTCCTATAACCATCCAACAACTTGCGGTCTACCATCCAGTGCAAAAGCAAACATCACCTGCATACTATCAACATACAAGTAACACCACTGTGTCAACTCACAAACCAACCAAATTTCCAGTGCAACTCACAAGCAACACCACTGTGTCAACATACATCAACTTCATACCATCACTTACCTCTTCAACAACCAGCATCTAAGATAATCGTCAACATACTAAACCACATTACATTACATTACATCCTATGCCACATCAGAACTTCACCACTTCTTCCATACCCCTCCCTGCTGACCATTCTGTTTGTGTGGTATATTGAGGTGTAATATTGGTGGAAATGTGCAGTTTTATGGTGGAAGCTTGCTGTAGTGGGGGATGTTTAGTAATTTTTTGGTGGTTTTATTCAATGTCTGGTGACACAGAGAGTTGTGGTTAGGCTAGTGGAATTGGACAGTTGAAACGTTAGTTGATGACACAGAGAATAGGAGTTGTGTAGGGTTGTATTGTTGAATGGAAGATGCAAGGCAAAGCTTAGTTGTAGAGAGGAGTGGTCGAGTGTTTGTATGTAGTTGTTGTATGGTGATAAGCTGTTTCGTTGAACTGTTGTTGTCAGAGGTGGTTGGTGATTGTTGTCAGGGATGGTCAGTGATGGCAGAGTTGCAGTGTGCAGTAGTAAGGCAGGTTTGGGTTTAGTGGTGATAAGATGATGAGTTGCAGTGGTGTAGTAATGGAAGTGAATGGAAGTTGCTATGGTAGTAGATTGATAGTGGAATAGTTAGGTGATGTAAGTGCGGTTTTGAATATAGGCAGTGAGGTAATAGAAGGAATTTGATCATGTTTGAAAATGCAGTGAACTGTTTGCACTGTTGTAACGAGGATCTGAGGGAGAAGGAGGTCGTTCAGGTATGGTGGTTGTTTTGAACGTGTGGTGGTATTTGGTATGATGCAGAAGGCAATAGGCAGTAGGCAGTTTGTAAATGTACAACAGTTTGGTTTAAAGTGATGGCTGGTGCGCAGTTGTATTGTTATGCTGTCGTGATGGTTCAGGTTGATTATGCAGAGGGTTGATATGCAGTGGTTCAAATGATTATGCAGTGGTTCAGTTTGAAGTGAATGATAGAGATGGCAGGAATGGAAGATTAATACAAACTAATACAAACTTCAAAAGCAAACTTTTATGATAGGTAAATGTTCTGGTATCAATTAATTATGTGTGCCCCCCTCAAATTAATACAAACTGTTATGTCATTTGATATAATCCCAACATGTCCAATTGTTTATTATTTATCTTATTGCTTCTCAACTGCTAATCTTCTGTACGTATTGAATGCAGGCACTTGTGGAGGAAGAGGAAGAAAAATAGTAGTTGGAATGTAGCAGTGACGAGGAAGCAAACACATACGACCTTGACAATGATCCCATCTCTAAAGTTTTTGGGTTCGATAGAAAGAAAAACTATTGTCGTGCAATTAGCTCCACTTCCTCTGCAAAACAAGTAAAGTTGATGCAAGCTTCAAAAGCAATTGCCGATAAGAATAAAAAGGAAGATTTTCGTCAATGGTCATCGGAATTACAAAACCAAGTGGAAAATCAAATTGCAAATCAAGTGGCGAATCAAGTGTCGAGCCAAATCAGTGAGGCTCTTAAATCATTTGGTTCATCTTTCTTAACTATGGTACCGGGGTTACAACATAATCTTAATGGTGGTAATGTGACGCCTATGACTGAAACCGCTTCTAACTTGAATAAATCTCCATCGAATATTGGAGTTGCTAGTATTCCATCAAATCATGTTGGATCATCTACAAGAGGTAAACAATTTGTAATGCTACTATCACAGGATATTAAGAAGGATGTAGCAGAAGCTTATATTGGAACACAAATTATGTGTCATTTCAGAGAGATAGTTCCAAATATTGAGAAAGTTGTTTGGATAACAGAAGTTTTAGAACCGGAAGCACCAATTTACGATGGTCCTCAAAATGGTCTCCACAAGCTTTGTGAATTTTCAGATGGGGGCCTTGTGATATGGCATGTGTTTCGCCTTCGTAGTATCTAAAATTCTATGGTAATTTGGATATGATATTGTGGTATTTTGAAATTTGGATATGATATTGTGGTATTTTGAAATTGGAAAGTTTGTAGCTCATATTATAGTATTATCTAAATATGATATTGTTGCATTTGAGATATGGAAGCATTTTAGACTTCATATTGAATTGATATGATGAATTATATATGATATGGACATCATCATTTATGAGATATTATATTCATTTGTTTTAAGAATTAAATATTAATTGTTACTAAATAATCATTTTTCAACACTTATAAGCGTTACCGCATATTTCTATACCAACACTTATAAGCGTTACCGCATATTTCTGTACCAACACTTATAAGCGTTGCCGTATATTTCTGTACCAACACTTATAAGTGTTAGTAATACGTATGTTCGTAACACTTATAAGTGTCACAAATTTGCCGCTTCATTCCTCACAGTCCATTAGTAACACTTAAAAAGTGTTACTGAAATTATTTGTAACACTTATAAATGTTAGGATTTGCCTGTTTTGGTGTAGTGAAATCTGAGTTTTATTTGCTATTTCTAATCCTAATCTCTTCCTTTTCACTTTCAAATATTATAGATCTGTAAATATATCACTTGTAATTCCAAATAGGGACTACAATAGAGGTGAATATAGATGTTAGGGGCAGATCTGAAATAAAAACAGGGGGATTTGGAAAGCTAGCAATGTGAGTGGATTTATTTATATATCTTCTAATTTTAAGATATATAATCATTAAAATCCCGTTTAGATAATTTTATTCAATAATTAACCCTACTAATTAAGTTATGTTGAACTACAATGAATTTACAGTTTATTTACAGTATTAGTATTTATTTCCATCTGTTTCTACATTTTGGATTTCTATGCAAGCGTCATTCTACTTCTATTTTCTCCTCTTTCTTCGCGTATAGATTAGAATAGATTAAATGTGATTATGGATTAAATAATTAAGAATACTAAAATGAAGGAAATAAGATGTAAAGTAATAAAATTTTGAGGAGTGGAATTACTTTAATAAATTATGTTAAAATGAGAAAAGTTAATTAATCTAATAAATAGATTTGGAGTAACTAAAAAGTAAATTGGTTGATTTAGAAAATAGAATACATTTCTATAATTTAATATTTAAAAGACAACAATGAACGTAATTGCTAGAATAAAAGAAAGAAAGAGAGAATCAGTGTAAAATAAAGAAATCACTGTATTTTACACTATTACAATAGTAAAAGAAATATCTAGCAGTTATGGGTTATTGTTTATAGAATTATTTTATATTAAAATATGGAAATTGATTTTTAAATAAAGTTTCATAACCAAGCAAATAAAATAGAATTACTTCCTAGAATAGAAGGTAATAAAGCAAACTATCACATGAACCAAGTAAATTATTAGATAAGAACTTGAAGCTGTAAATGATAAAGAACCTAGGTCTGCACTCACTGCGCAGAAAATTTAAGAAGATAGTTATTATGATAAGGAATTATATAATATAAGAGAATAAAAGAATATTCTGTATCATAATAAAAGAAGGAAGATTAGAGTAGAAAAGAAATACTGAAATTATGTATGAACTATAAAAGAAGAGAAAATAACAATTACAAGTGGAATACATAGGTTATAATTAAGTAATAAGAACGAAAAAGCTTATTTTGAGCCCTTGAATAAATTAATGAGCAATAATAATGGTAGAATCTTATTTAAATAATTTATATTAAATAAGCAAATAAAGCAGGAATGTTGAAAGAGGCTTATTTTAATGAACTTAAGATTTATATTAAGTAAATAAGTAAGATGATGAATGTGGCTCATACCAACAGCATTCCCCATTAAATAAATGGAAATCTCATAATAGATAGAGACGAGGGCAGGAATATGCTAATTAGGGTAAATAAGTAGCCAATAGAATAAGAAAAGTAAACTAAATGAAAATTAAAAGATCGGACTTATGATCTAATAAAAAAGTGAGATGTGTTTGGAGTACCCAAAGGATGAAAAGCTTAACGAAATAGTTCATCACAGATTTCAGCAAAGGAGAAGCATGTCCAACTTAGTTATTTTGGGCTAGAAGGAAGTACGAGACTTCAACGGGAAATGAGGATACTCTAGGATGGCCCATTGGGTAGGCCTAAAAAAGATGCATCTCCGGAGGCAGGTCTGTAGGTGTTCCATCAAGAGAGTATGCCGTGAATGCATTTGCATTGTAGGCCTATAAGGAGGATACAGAAGGTACCATGGGTGGTACCTAGGACTAATATGGTCATTAGGCATATAGCTACATATACGTATATATTAGTCATTAGGTTTTAATCTTCTATGGAGTAGATGGGCATGGTTCACGAATAGAGGCGAGAGTATTATAACCTAATAAACCTAATATAAGAGTAAATGGAAATAAAATGATATATTTAGAATTAAGCTAAGAAGTATATAATTTATCCATTCACCGGAACTTTAGTTTCGACCCCCTCCTCGTAGAATCCTATAGGTTAGGTAGATGGCAGAGACTTTCCAGTTTTAGGATACTTGTTTAGAAAGTGCTATTATATTGGTGAGTATTTACTTACTATTATATTTTATTCAATTCCATGGTGAGATATTTAATCGAGCTCTATTATATTTTTCTATACCTATTTGCAGGATACCAGATTCCCAGCTCAGGTTTTAGTGGGCTTGGGTTTTAGCATTTTTGCGAAAAATCAAGACCCATTGGAATTCGGGTTGTTACAATATCTCCTTTAAAAAAAATCGAAATTGAATGGACCGTTTTTTCAAAATTGTGGAGAAAATAATTTTCATGAACTTTTCTCTTGACTACTTTTTAAAATTTTCAGAGTAGCATGGCCAAAAATTCAAGAGAATATAACTAATTTTTGGGTTTGGTTTGGTGAATTCAACCTTATCCGAAGAACCTCCCTCTCTCAAAGTTAGGCCCATATGTTCTTGTTCTTATCATGGCCAAGCCATACATGCCTTAGGTCGAGCTTATTTCAAGATGCAAGGATCCTAATTCAAGTTTGCAAAGTTACTTAAAGTTTCATAAAGTTTTCTAAACTTTGGTGAGTATACTTTTGGTTTTTAAATTTAAAGTTTTAAACTTTTACATGTTCGCTAAAGTGCGGTATAATTGGTCGGTAAATCTTATTTCATGCTGTGCTGATTTTATAAGTGTTGGTTGAGTGTGATTGTAAATTAGACTTGCAATTGAAGTCTAATTATCGCATTGTTTGGATGGTTGTAAACTTTGTTTATGTGATGTGATCTTGCTTAGGTTTGTGGATATGGCATGCATGATTATGTTGTGATCTTGTAGTTTTGGGTAAATGCTAAGAAAAGTTAGCATCTTAGTGTTAAAATGGAATGGAATTCTGTGTGAAACTGTAGTCTTTTTTAGGAAACCAAAATCGATTTCAAGTTTTCAAACTTCATTTTACTTTTACAAGGATTACTTTACATTTTGGAAAAACCAATTAAACTTCCAAAGTGGATAAGTTTCAAAGTAAAGTAAGAAAATCAATACTAAGCTATGGGTATCCATAACGATAGTCGCTATGGATGCAATTTTGCTTAAAAATCCGATTTTTGCAAAATTTGATTTTTACAATTAAAAGTGTTTTAAAAATGTTTTAGAAATTTAGCGATGATGTTTAATGGTTAATTAAGAATTTAATAATTATTAATTATTTAATTAGTTTTGATAATTAATAATTAATAAAGTATTAAATAAGGTTTATTAATTTTAAATTAACTAAAGATTAGTTACTAATTATTTATCTTTCAAAGGTAAGATTAATTTTAATTAATTAGTAATTAAGCAAGATTAACTTTTAATTAATTATGAGTTAAGTATATGATTTATTTTTAATTAATTACTTATTAAATATAGATTAATTATTAATTAATTACTAAGGTAATGTTTAATTATTTTTAAATATGAATTAATTTAATTTTTTTATTTAAAATAATTATTTATTAAAGGTTTAATTTATTATTTAATTATTTAATTAAAATATTGTTTAATTAATTATTTGAGATTAATCTATAGCTAATTATAAATAAAGGTTTTGAATTATTATTTAATAATTAATAAAGGATTAATTAAGGGTTTAATTTATAAACAAATTATTTATTAAATTATTTACTAATTTATTATTAAATTAAGTTCAAATTTGATAAAGATTAATTATGATTTAATAAGGAGTTTAACTTGTAATTAATCATTTTAAACGGGAGTTTTAAGTTTTAAATCCTTTGTTTCGAGAATCAAATTATTTTAAAGATACTTCCTTTCCATGGATGGTTTTGAACACAAAGGATTCAGATGTTGATACCATTAAGTAGACAAACTATTATGAATGAGTAATGTAAATGGTTTGATTGTGTGGATATATATTAGTGGAATAAATCCTCATTCTGCTATAGATTAGTTGCTTGATTATATGGACATATATGTTAGCAGAATACGTCACCATTCTACTATAAGTTAATTATTTGATTGTTTGGACATCCATTGAGCAGAACAAATTCACCATCCTACTACTATTTTAGTTGGACATGTATATGCCAGTTGTTTGCATTGACACGTTATTTCCTAATTTGGATATGAAGTGTATTTACATATATGTTGACTTATGTAAATAAATTTTTGAATGACTTTAAAGTGATACTGATATTAAATGGTAATTTAAATTAGTACCATTGGAAATGTTTAGGAGAAACACGGAAAATTATGGTACAACTACCATCAATGGTGCTATATTGTACGTAAAAATTCATTTCATTGTTCTAGGATTAAGGATAAGTAAATCCATCCGCTAACGTTAGGAGGTGATCTCCGCTCTTATCTTTGTCTACATATTTCCTAAAGAACCGAGGTTAAGTTTAGCGGAAATTATCGAAAGTTTTTTCAAACAGACCGAGATTAGATATGTTATCCGGAAACCATTTTAATCCAACTCAAGCATTTTGAATTATAGACATGGTGAAGAATATAGAATCGAAGATAGTGCTTTGAAGTGCAAGGGCTACTTGCTATTAATCCTCGGTGGGATTCCCTGAAAAGGTGTAATAGAACTAGTGCCTCCTGTTTTGTTCTGTAACGATCCATATTTTTAATGATCAGATATTTAAATAGTTTATTTAAACATTTAATCATTGATTAAATAAAGGACCAAAAATGTGATTTTTCGCATACGGCCGAATTAGGACTCGAGACCACTTTCGCTGAGTTCGGATTGACGTTGCAAATTAAAATGAGTATAAGGATCCCTATATCTAGAGATTTGATGATCCGATGGTCGAAATGGTCTCAAAATATGCGAAATTAGCATCCCGAGGTGCAGTCTTAGATAGTAAAGAGATTAGTACCATTAGATCTGGAAAATGGGATGATGCACGCAGACGAGTTTCCTAGCAATGGAACGCATTATGTGATCGTACGGACTCAAAACGCATGACCATTTATTTAAAGATTTAAATAAATGGAATATAAAAATATTATAAATATCCTAAATCAAAATCTCTCCCTCCATTTTTACAATTTCCATTCATTTTTCATTGCCTACGGAGATAAATCCATGGCCAAAATTCATAAATCAACTTCAAAAATTTATTTCTCCTCGTCCGCTTCACTGAAAATCATGACGTTTGATTCATTATGATTTTATGGACAGAGCTACGTGATGACCTAGCAAATTTTAGATCGGTGTCGATTGGAGTCGATCATGAATAGTGGTAGCGATCTAGGGCTTAAATCGTTGGATTCTAGGGAATAGATAGGCGCATCGGAGATAATCATTATGTTTCTCTTCTCGAGGCACATCACTCCATGATATTTGGTCACAATCGATCATTATATGCAATTTCGCTTCGAAAATAGGTCGGGTTCTCAAGATCAGGTCACATCTTCTATTTCTTTACCGAGTTGCATTCTTTCGATCCCAACATGAAGAGATCAGGAAGAGAGACGATTAGGAAAAAATGAGATGGAGTTTCGTTGAGTAATTAGACAGAAATCAAAGAGAGAAGAAGAGGGAGATTGTGTTCGTGCATGGCCTGATGTTCTTGGGCACTTACAGGCAAGGTGAGGAAGAGAGGTTAGCGGATAATTAGGTAATTAGTCATATTATTTAATTAGTTAATTATTTCGCTAATGATGATTCTTATTTTGGCTATATCTTTTGCATACGAGGTCCATTTTCGATGCGGTTTCTTACACTGGGATTGTATTGGTGAGATCTACATTTTGACACTAGTTTGGACGATTTAGCTGAGCTGGGTGATATTGTCTCTCACTTTACTATGGTTGATTATTTAGTGTTATACTTATGTTCATGAATGATTTTTGGTTTTTAAACGTGGTATATTTTATCGCATATCTTTTTTTAACAAATTAGGAGTTATATTTTTATGAAAGAATATATAATTATTTTAAAATGAATTTTAAAGAATATTGCGTATTTTCATCGTCGTGCCATAGTTAGTGAATTATCAGATTAGATATATTATTGACGTTATTTCCCACATTTATTGATATGGATGGATTGTTTATGTTGTATATATTTTATTTTTGATGGAAGTATGGTATTTTGGATGTATGGACATTTGGATGTATGTTTGATTGTTTGGCTTGTTTGTTATTTGGCTGTTTTGGTTAACAATGTCGATTAGTGGCGATTTCATTTTAGGTAGCATCTTATACATCCGAGCTCCGCACATGTAGAATTCTAATGAATGAGATGAGCCATAGAAGAGGGTTTGGGATACATGCTGATGAATCAGGATTTTAGAGTGGATGCCGTACGTTTCTGCTTGGTCTATACTTAACCGTTCGGTTAAATACAAGACCAAAATGGATGGTATTGACCATAGTAGAGTGGCCAATGTCCATCACTGTTGTCAATTGGCAACTTGGTAGATATGTGGCTTGGACGTTGATGAGATATCATGGTGCACAACGTGATGGTTTTTTCATGTGACCGGTTTAGAGATTTGTTGTTATTACCCTACGGCAAGTGATTGATAGTAAGGGAGTGATGTAGACCTTCAATCTGGTAATCTTGATGCAGAGACAGGGATACGGTGCTTCGACTTGGTAGTCCGATACTATGGATAATGGATCGATGATGTATTGAGTAGGCTCGGAGATGATAGTATCACGACTGTATGGATCATGCTAGACCCCATACTTCGGATGGCATGATAGTAGGGTTTTTCGATCGAGAGTTTGGGTGGACAGCAAGATCAAGGATGGAACCTCAGATTGTAGTGAGGCTATGGATAGTGAACTAGGTTGAGTTTTAGGGCTCGTGCCCAGAAACTATACCGAGCCAATAGGGTTCGAATCTATTTCGAGTGAGAAGGGCTCGATTAATGTGTTTGTGCCTAGGGATAGTTGATGACTTAGAGTGTTTTCTATTGTGCTTAGAGCAGGGGTATTATATGCAGGTGATACCCAAGGGCTGGTAGCGAAGGTCACATACCCTAGACCACCCCGAGAAATTCTAGTGTCTGATAGTACGGAGGTACTGTAAGAGACAACCATGCTTGATTTCGGATCTAAAAGTACGGCAGAACACAACAGAGAACCGAGATTTCCATTATTCCTTATCAGTTGCAGAGGGTCATATGAGTAATCATATATCTAGCACATTGGGTGATAGTTAGTATTATTTGATGGATGTTATGTTTGTTATGGTTGCTCACTAGTCACCTGTCACCCTATGGAGGTCGCACTAGGGAGGTATTATGGTAGGGATACCTAGATAACCTATCTTGACTTAGCGTGGAGTAGGTATGGATAAAAATACCTAGATACCTGAAGTTTACTTAGTATAGAGTAGGGACTATATGTGGTGATACCTAGGCACCTTGATAAATACTGAGTATGGTATACCCTTTCTATGATGTTTAAGAGTAGCATATTACTTATGTTTATTTGCTGACTCTATGGTTGCAGGGATAGGTCAGGTATGATTTATATACCCTTTTTTTTGTATATTATTAATTTTGTTAGTATTTTAAGATTATATATTGCTTACACCAGTCTGTTGTCTGACCTGAGGTTTTGTGGTTTGCTTCTTATTATCTCGTGTATGCTCAAATGAGTAGATTAAGAGCAGGTGGATGATTATAGAGTTCTATAGGTGGACCGACAGGAGGTGATGGTCACCTATGCTATATGTGCATTTGTTACTATATTTTTCTGTGTGACACTATGGAGCCTTGACAGTGTTGATTTACTATTATGAGATAGTGTACCCTCTGGGTTTACTTTCCTACTGTATAAACTCTATTATGGCATTGTATAACTTTGTGGATTTTATATTTAGATGATTATTTCACGTTGTTATTACAATCTCTATTGTATTATACCTGTGATGATCATTATATTTACTCCGATGTGATGTGAGATATGCTACAAGTAATTTGGTTATTTGATGCTTCGTTTTTCTTCTTTTCCATTCTTTTCTCTTCTATTTCTTCATCTTATTTCATTTTCTTTCCTTTGACTACCATTTTGCACCATAGGTGTAGAGCGGTTGTTGCATTTGATATTAGAGAAATGGTTACCGGATTAACCTTAGTTGATACCGCGATGCAGTAGAGAAAGGGCAAGATTATTGCCTAAGACTAAATCCTATAAGTGTATACGTTCAAGAGAGTTCGTATTTGTTATATATTTTGGTTTTTAGAACTATATAGTTGTATATGTAGTATAAGAGTTGGGTGCACACATGAGTATTAATGCAGTTTTCTTTGCGAGAGGCAAATAATCCTTGTTATAGAATAGGAGTGATCTGGCATGAAAGAAGAACTGCTATTGAATCTATTTTTAAAGTTGAGCATACGGCAGGATCAGGGCCACTATCCCTAATTGATAGGATATGTTCGTAGAGTTGGTGCGGATCATTTCCTAGATGCCCAGTTTTTTCTAAATGGTTTTGGTGCTCAAGTGCAATTGGCTAGAGTCGACTTTGTCGAGTTTTACATAGAATATGAGAGTTTAGGAGGCATGTCGTTCCTTGGAACAAAGTCGACTATTGGGTGGCAAGTTTGGTTGATTTCTTATAGAAGGATCTTCGATGACTCCAAGTACGGACGATGAGCTGGTGTAGTGTTTCTGTAGCTTTAATTCCTAAGGACTGATTTCTTGGGACTATTTCATAGTTTGCTTCGAAGAAGATTTGTCTTGACTTTTCTAAATTCAGGGATGGTTGGAGAGTTTGTCGATTTGGAGTACGACGATATGTCTATACTGGAGTATGTGGTCGGATTTGATAGGATATCGAGGTATGGTCTATTCCCATTGATACTCCACACAGAAAGGATTGAAATTTATCACTGGGTAGAGAGATCATCTTAGGGGTCGATTGATTCGTCACATTAATGAGGGCTTCAAGAGGATGATTGAGAAGTACCCATTACTGTACGGTTATCTCGTACTAGATGAGTAGGGATACATTAGGAAGCATGTGTATTGATTGCCACTCCAGTTTCATTGATTGCTCCATCGATGAAATAGAAGGGAAAAGGCATCTCTGTTTGGCATATGCTTTCTACATATAGTGGTTCCATGCGTGTTTTATTTGACGTCGTGATTTTGTATTCCTTTATATCTAGATCAGATGGTTAGATAATGGGATAGAAACTCGAGATAATTACCGATCTTTAATTGTGACAGTCCTAGTTAGGGGCTCAGCCAGCCTATGCATGGTTTGTCAAGACTTTTCCCTTTTGACTCTTGGTTGTTTGTTAGGCGTTAATTGTTGCGGTTTAGTTGGGTTGGTATAATAGTTTAAGAATGGATTGCCTGAAGGGGATACGGAATAGTGGTGGGCTGAGAGAGGTTGTTGATGACGATCGGGGTTGTGGAGGAATGGATGGTTGTGATTGGTTGCTAGTAGAGAGGCCTTATATATTCGCTCGATATTCCACATGATAGGATGTCATCAGTACTTGTAGCTGGAGAGTGTCCATACATATTCGAGGAAGTGACCGGATTACCATCATATAGAGATAGAATTCCGTATCAAATTGGTCAGAGGAGTTAGACCAATAGATTTAATGAATAGGGTGTCCAAAGGGCTTAAGAGATTAGAGGTGAAAGCGGATGAATTATTTAGATGATGATTCATCCATAAATTTATGTTTTGGGTAGGATGCACCTATTGTATTTGTCAATAGGACATATGGCTCTTTGGAGTTGTTTGCTAGTCGTTGTGAGCTGGATGAGATAACAAACTTGTTTGTACTCCTATTTGTTGATGACTTGTTCGATCAACTCTATAACATGAGGATGTTTTCTTAGTTGGACCCTATGGTCAGGTTGCACCAACTGAGAGAAATTTGAGTGAGTGTGCCGATTATGGTGTTTCGCACACTACCTTGGTTTTAGGTTGGTTATGTCGTCCATGCTAAACAATGTGTCGGCATGTGTTGTGGATCTAATGGACCGTGATTAGAGTGGTCACTTGAGTAGGTTATGCTTGTGTTTGTTGATCATACTTTTGTATAACCATAGATGGAAGAGGAGAGTAAGATATAATTAGTGATGAGATTTTGATGGTATCATTCCTGAAGGAGGAGAATGAGATGGTTAGGTCATGTTGTTTTAGAGTCGGACTTCATTGTAGATCAGTTAGTTACGGCAATCCGCAATCTTGATAGACCCAAGATAGCAGTATCGTTGACCTATTATATAGGAGAGGATCAAACTTTTATTTGAGACATTGGGTATAGACACACGTTTGTGAGTCTGACCGAGAGGTTGATGAGTCGATGGTACTCATTCCGAATGGGAATAAAGAGACGATAGTATGTACTTGCCTATGGTACTTAACCAGGTATGGTAGTGATGTCGAGAGGTAATATCCAACTTCGGGTTTGGAGTTGGAGGCAATTGAGTTTGAGTTGGGGATATCGAGGCACTATCTGTTAGGAAAGGAGTTCGAACTATTCAGTGATTCCACGTCATTATAGTATCTTTCTCTAAAAGGATCTCGACCTACGCCTATAGCAATGGTTGGAGTTCTTAACCTCTTATGATTTTGACATTTCCTAGATGTTTGAAGGGAAATGTAGTGGTTGGTTTCAAGTAGGAGACATACCTGTTTGGTAGCAATATTCCTATGCTTGAGCTTATCACTAGATACGTATCTAGAAATCGATGAGTTTTGGCTAAGTGTGATGGCTAGTTTGACTGTCAGACCTACTTTGATTTAGCTGAATAGAACTAGTCAAAGGCATTAAACTAGACTAGTGGAGATCGTAGCTAAATTAAAAGAGTGAGTAGTGTTTGTAGAGGTGATGCACTACTGACTCGATCGAGATTGTTGGTTCCATAGGGATGAGAGATGTTTGCTCCGGAGTAGTGGGAAGATATATTTGTAGACTGCATCAATGGATCCTCGATGGCTAAGGATAGAGAGATAGCATTTGAGTCATTATCGATTGGTTGATAGATGATGCTCGGTTTGCATTTCTTAAATCGAGTAGTACAACATCTGTTTTTGTTGTGTTGTTTGAGGTATGGTTGGTGTGATTCCATTATGTGCTAGGTGCATTGTAAGTAGCCGAGACCTGTTGTTCGATAGCGGGTTTTGGAAGAAATTACAAGAGGCGTTTAGATATTTGGAATTAAATGGATTAGATGAAATTGAGATTGAACTATAGACTTCGAGACCTCGTAGGCCTATTCGTACCAATAGATGTGAATTGAGTTAGGTTGGAAGGAGGACAGAGGAGTAATAGGGTTAAGTGGAATGAAAACAAAGGTGGTAGGATATAATAGACTATGGGGAACTTTAGGACCGTTAGTCCAGAGCTATTTAGATAATGAAACTTTTTTTTATCATCAGCTTTCATTTTAGATATCATATTGGATGCTTATATTAGACGGTTTAGTATTCCGCATGCTAGGATAGGCAGGGATGTTATTTTTGGATGTTAGATCTTATGTATGGATGTTTGATTTGTTTGTTAGCATTTGAGACGCTAGTTTACGCTGTATAGTTGTTAGGAATGCGGGATAGTAATTATTTGATATAACATTCTTGTTTGATGATTTCTATAGACGGTCTAGTATAATTAAATATATGAGTTGTATACAGATCTTTGTTGTGGTAGAGTTTTTCAGACTTAGTCGTCCAAAGGAGGTTCTGCCGAATTTTCCCGAAATCTGACAGATTTTTGAGGGCCGATGAGTTAGGATACATTTGCTTCGCTTTGTACTTTCAGGGATGAAATTCTTTAAGGAGGGGAAAATGTAACAACCCATATTTTTAACGATCGGATAATTAAATAGTTTATTTAAATATCTAATCGTTAATTAAATGAAGGCTCGAAAATGTTACTTTTCTTGTACGATGAATCAGGACTCGAAACCACTTCCGTTGAGTTCGGATTGACCTTGCGAATTAAAATGAGTATAAGAATTGCTATATTTGAAGATCGGATGATTCAATGGCCGAAACGGTCTCAAAATATGTAAAATTAGCATCTTGGGGTGCAGTCTCAAATGGCGACGAGACTAGTACCTTTAGATCCAAAAAAATGAGGTAATGTACATAGACGAGTTTCGTAGCGATCGAATGAGTCGTGTGATTGTACGAACTCGAAATGCATGACCATTTATTTGAAGACTTAAATAAAAGGAATATAAATATAATATAAATATCCCAAATCAAAATCTCTCCCTCCATTTTTACAATTTCCATTCGTTGTTCATTGCCTGGAGAAGTAAATCCATGGCCGAAATTCATAAATCAACTTCAAAAATTAATTTCTCCTTATCCACTTCACTTAAAATCATAATGTTTTATTCGTTGAGATAGTATGGATGACGACTAAGCGATGACCGTGCAGGATTTTGGATCGACATCGATTGGAGTCGGTCATGAATAGTGGTAGTGATCTAGGGGTTAAGATTGTTGGACTTTGGGTCAACGATAGGCCGATCGGAGGTGATCATCATGTTTCTCTTCCCGAGCGCATCACTCGAAAAAGTTTGGGCACAATTGATCGTCGTATGCGATTTCTGTTCGAACGTGGGTCAGGTTCTCAAGATCAGGTCGCATCATCCATTTCTTGACCAAGTTGCATTCTTTCGATCCCATGGGAAAAAATCGCAAAAAGAGAAGATTTGGCGAAAACGGGATGGTGTTTCATTGAGTAATTGGAGAGAAATCGTAGAGAGAAGAAGAGGGAGATTGGGTTCATACACGTCCTGATGTTCTTAGATATGTACATGCAAATTGGGGAAGAGAGGTTAGTGGATAATTAGGTAATTTTCCTTATTATTTAGTAACTTAATTATTCCTCTAATGACGATTCTTATTTTGGCTATATCTTTTGCATACGAGGTCCGTTTTGGATGCAGTTTCTTGCATTGGGATCGTATTGGCAAGATCTAGTTAGATTTAGATAAGGCGAATGATACTGTTTCTCACTTTACTAAGGTTGATTATTTAGTGTTATATTGGAATTTGGGAATTATTTTTAAATAATAGTGCGTATTTTCCATCGTCTTGTCATAGTTAGTGAATTATTAGATTAGACCTATTATTGATGTTATTTCCCACATTTATGGATATGGATGGATTGGCTATGTTGTATGTATGTTGTTTGGGATGCATGTATGGTTGATTGGATGTATGGAGGTTTGGATATAAGTTCGATTGTTTGGCTTTTTTGTTATTTGGCTATTTTTTTGGAAATGCCAATTAGCGGCGATTCGATTTTAGGTAGCATCTTGTATGTTGGAGTTCCGCACATGTGGAAATCTAATGAATGAGATGAGCTGTATAAGAGGGTTTGGTATACATGGCGACGGGTCTAGGTTTTCGAGTAGATGCTGGACGTTTTCATTTGCTCTGTACTTAACCGTTTGGTTAAGTTCAAGAAGAAGGTGGATGGCATCGACCATAGTAGTGTGGTCAATGTCCATCACATGTCGATTGGCGATTTTGGCGATATGTGGTTTGGACAATGATGAGATATCATAGTGCATGACCTGATGGTTTGTTCGTGCGACCGGTTTAGAGATTTAATGTTATTACTCTATGAAAAGTAATATTGATGGTAAGTAGTGATGTGGAACTTCGACCTAATGATCTTGATGTTGAGGCAGGGATGTGGTGCTTCGACCTCGTAGTATGATATTACAGATAGTGACTCAATGATGTATGGACTAAGCTCCGAATGATATTATCAGGACTGTATGGATCATGCTAGACCTCAGACTTCAGATGGCATGATAATAGGGTTCTTCAATCGAGAGCTCAGGTGAAGAGCAGGATCGAGGGTGGCAGCTTGGATTGGAGTGAGGCTATGGGTAATAGACTAGGTTGTGTGTTAGGGCTTATTCCCAAAAATTGTAGTGAGCCAGTAGGATTCGAATCTGTGTCGAGTGAGTAAGGCTCAATGGATATGTTTATGCCTAGAGATCGTTGATGACCTAGAGTGTTTTCTCTTATGCTCAGAGAAGGGGTACTATATACAGTGATACCCAAGGCGATGGTCGTGTATACTGAACCGCCCTGAGTGGGTCTAGTGTTAGACGGTATAGAGGTACTGTAAGACACAACCGTGCAGGGTTTCGGACCTAAAAGTACGGTGAACACAATAGAGAACCGAGATTTCCACCAGTCCTTGAAAGTTGCAGATGGTTATATGTGTCATCATATATTTGGCACATTGGGTGACAGTTAGTATTGTTTGATGGATGCTATGTTTATTATGGTCGATCACTAGTCACCTTCACCCTAAGGATGTCGTACTAGGTGTGTATTATGGTAGGGATACCTAGATACCCTCACTTGACATAATGTGGAGTAGGTATGGATGGAAATACCTAGATACCTAAAGTTTACTTTGTATAGAGTAGGGACTATAGGTGGAGATACGTAGGCACCCTGACAGATACTGAGTATTTTATACCCTTTCTACGATGTTTTAGAGTAGCATATTACTTATGTTTATGTGCTGACTCTATGGTTGCAGGGACAGGTCAGGCATGGTTTATATACCCTCTGCTCCGTACTTTATCGATTTTTATAGTATTTTAAGATTAGACATTTCTTACCCCAAACTGTTGTCTGACCCAAGTTTTATAGTTTTCTTCTTATTATCTCGGGGACTTTTAAATGAGTAGATCGGGTGTAGGTGGATGATTATGGAGTTCTAGGTGGACCGACTGGAGGTGATGGCTATCTATATTTATATGTGCATTTGTTATTATAATTTTGTTGTGCGACATTATGGAGCCTTGACAATGTGATTTTCTGTTATGAGACAGTATACTAGTTGGGTTTACTTTCTTGTTGTATAAACTCTATTATGGTGTTTTATAACATTGTGGATCTTATATTCAGACACGTTGTTATTACAGTCTCTATTATTTTATACCTGTGTTGATTACTATATTTACTCTGATGTGATGTGAGATATGCAACATGTAATTTGGTTATTTGATGATTCCTTTTTCTTCTTCTCCATTATTTTCTCTTCAATTTATTCATCTTATTTATTTTTCTTTCCTTTGACTACCATTTTGCACCATAGGTGTAGGCGGTCGTTCCACGTTCAGTCCCAAAACAAGCTTGTATGAATGAATACTGGTATTGCATTGTTGCTTTAAGGGCAGTGTTAGCATTCCAAGTGGGAAGTGCTATATAAGGGTAAAACGTAGCCTCAAGCCTCATCAATTGGGAAATCACAAAAATCGAGCATGCAGCAGGGCCATGTGGGTCGCTTAAATCAGGGTGTGGTCATCCTAAATCTGGATCGATTACTATCTACTCATGTATACTTTGGGGCCCAAAGTGGGGTAATCATATTTGGTACTACTAGTTAAGTTGTATGTCAGTCCATTGTGGCAGGGATACAAAATGTTCTTGTTGTTCCCTTTGCATTTTATCTAGAGATGTACTATCGGAAGGTAGTTCTTTACCTTGTCATAGTATGGAATCCATTATCCAACACATTACTTTATGGTTTTAGATGTACCTAACTATGTTGAAATGTGAGATGCAAGCATTTCAGATATATTCATATTTTTCTTGAACTGTTAGACATTATTATAATATCATTGGATTTTCTATAAAATGTGTTTTGGTTATCGTATGGTAAAACCCGTCTGTGTTTATGTTCGATATTGTCTTATGAGATACCTTTGATTTTAAAAGGTTTTAAACATAATAATTCAGCCTTTTGAGTTTACTCACACCAGACCCATGTCTGACCTAGAGTTTTATTTTCTTCCCTTAAAACTCTTGCGTACTCAAATTTGTATGAGTAGCCAAGTAATCTAGGTTTCTCATGACTACATTTTGGAGAAGCTTGGAGCCAGAGGCTTCATCAATAGCTAGTTTTTATCTTCTTTTCACTGTATTATATGTATCTTGTATCAGTTAGGTAGGGATGGCTGTCATAACTGTCCTACGGTAGAATTTGTATTAGTATGACTCTCATGTATCACTTTGGAAATGGCTTTGTTAAAATTATGTTGATTAATATATGTTATTCCATTGCATTATAAGATTCTGTAATTATTTAGTTTCTTCTTAGTCTTCTACCTTCTTTCTCGTCATGCAATACAGCGGATGCATTAGTGTCAATTTTTGAGGGTCAAAAGGCCTATGTTCGTTACATTTAATATCAAAGAGCAAGGTTAAGTGAGAACCTTGGCCCTAGTGGGGTAAACTCATTTGAGATAGGGTAAGTGAGACCCTAACATGAGTACGAGTGTATTATATATATAAGAGCACAAATCTGTTAGTGATATAAAATGTTTTATATTGTGTTGATTGATCTGTTGAATGGCTTATCGATTCTAGTCAATACAAGTAGCTAACATTATTGATAAGGATCTCTAAACACTTGAACAAGACCATCTGACATGGTATTGTTTTAAAATTGGGTAAATGAAATAATTTTACGCAGGATATATTTTATATATAAAGAATGATTTTCAAAATAGCATAGTTTGGTATGGTATAGTTACTTGAGATGTCGTCTTTGGAAGATAGTAATAATCTATTATTATTAACAAGAATTTTGTTAGTCATGCTTGTCCACTTGAGCATTGAATATTGTTGCATGTTTAGGTAACTTCCCTTTCTAAGATTTGGGTTGGGAAAATAGAAATCGGGAAAACATTAAAACGAACACATTATGAATTTAGTTTCACAATTCGACTACAAGGCATTTAATGCAATTGTTGGGATAAAAAATTGATTTAATAAAAGACGTTTATTAAAAAGTTAGAATATTTCGAAATAAATATTTGAAAAATGGTTTGATAAAAGATGATATTATAAAATGAATTTACAAGAAGGTGTCTTTTAATCAAAATAACTTAAGTTGAAAACTTAAGAACTTAAATCCCGAGGCTTTTAGAAAAATTTTCCAAGATTTTGGAAAATAATAATAGTATTACTTGAAAGTATTTATTTTGAGGAAAAGAAAAACTTTGGGAATGAAAATTTGAAGTAAGAAGTAATTGTAGGATCGTTTTCATCCTAGAGGGTAGGGGGTGAATAGGGTGATACTAATAATAATAAAAATTAATGTGGAAATAAAAATCAGTAGCAGAAAATAATGCAGAAGAGATCACACACAAATTTACCTAGCTTCAGCAAAACCCTTCCTACGTACTACTCCCAAAGTTTCTACTAGAAATTAAGTAGTTAGACGCTTACATATGTAAACTTGCGACACCCACTAATGACTAATTAACTCTATGCTCAAAACCCTGCCACACTCAGCCATTGAGTTGCGAATTCTTGAACTACACCACTGTAGTTCGTAACCTAGTCACGCTACAAGAGAGTTACACAATTTTAAAAGAAAATTACAAAATAAAATAAACAAGACAAAACCCTAGTTTAAATAACTCAAGCCCAATATTAACTATGACCAACCCAATTGTAAATAAAATAGGACGTCTTCCCCTTTTCTATTTTTTCTCATGGACGCCTCTTTTTCTCTGTTAAATGGCTTCGGCTGGTCATTGTTCCTCTTTAAGTATTAGGGTTCTGATGATTTTCACCACCACTTGAAAAATTAAAGCATGAATCGTTCGTTGGTATGCTCGCGATTCACTTCGATGCTTCTTTGATCAATTTAATTGATTTGCTTTCCAGCTCCTTCTCGATCGAGTTCAAATACTGGTATGTGATTTTCCTTTTTTATTTATGATTAAGCTTGACTTGATTTTGCTTTTGAACTCGATGATTGCCAATGATGATTTTGGCTTTAATTTATAGGGGTGAAAAGCCTATAATTCGTTCATATATTTCAGGATTGAATAATTTGAATGAGCACTGTGATCTTTAACTTGTTCATTATTGAATCTCTTTGAGCCGGTTCCGTTCATTGTTCCTTTAGCTTCGGTATTTTTGTTTTCGAGATAATTTTTGTGACTTCGTGAAGATTGACTTGTTCAATTCACTAACTTGTTGGGATTTATGTTCGATTACATATTTATGATACGTTGTTCCATTTATTTTCTAGCAATATTCGAGCTACTATTGATCTTATTTGATTTTCTTCTTTTATATGATTTGTCTGTTTCGAACTGCTTTCATTTACTGGAGTCATGTGAAATTTGAAGTGGTATTTATGACTATATACATATATACATACATGTGTGTATATATGTGTGTGCTTTGACCAGTTCTTTGAACTTGTACATGTTTGGTTTTGTTTGAGGCTTCATGTATACGTTTGTGCACTTGTATTTTTCTCTGGTTGGTATGTTGATCTGGTTCACTTGAACTTTGAACTTGCTCTTGTACATGTCTGATTTTGTTATCTGGTCTCATGTAGAATTCTCCACTGCTCTTAAACAAATTTGAGCTTCATGTGTCTGTTGGTCTAGTCTGAGTCTTGATCTGGTGGAATGTCGTACTGGTTCACTTTCATGGGTCTGCACTATGATTGCTTTGCATCCATGTGTGTGTGTGTGGGGTTTCTTCTCTTCATTGATATGGGTTGATTAGTTGGCTTTCTCTGCACTTTGGTTGTTAATGCCTCTGAACTGATATATGTGTTCATGCGTTTGAGTTAATTCATTCATGTTATACTGCTTTGGTTGATGGTCTCCATATATATATATATATGCATGTATGTATGTGTGTGATTGACTTGATTTCACTTGTATCAATTTGTAGTCATGTTATATGCATATGAACTTGTTGTTTTGATGTTGAGGCATTATTGTTGAATTTTTGAACTAATTGCACTTGTCTGGTTCGATGCTGAAGTCACTGTGCACTGTTTGCTTGACTTGTATAATACCCGGTTTTTGGTGCAATTGAATCTGGTTCACTTTGTGTTGAGTTGTCTTTGCGTTAACTATCTAGTTGAGGTTCTGTTGTTCTTGTTCACTTGTTGCTTTTTGTAGTCAGACTTGTTGTGTTGTTGAATGGTCGTTGCTTTTCTGGCTTTGGTTGAGTCTTCACTTATATGTTGTGAGTCTGGTATCACTTCATTTTTCTATGGCATCCATTTTGGTCTCTCCATGTACATACATACATGTATGTATATGTGTGTGTGATGGCTATGCTTTCTTGTGTGTTGCTCATGACCATTTCTAAATTGTTGTTTTAGTTTGTTTCCTTGCACCAGAATATGCCTTTGAACATGTTCACTCAAGTCTGCACTTGAGTTGAATCCGGCCTTGGCTTGGGTTTGATCTTGTGCTTACCTGTCCCTGTAGTTTTAACACGCAAGTGCATATCGATGTGCACGGCCTTGTTACATGTACAATGATACACTATGCATGTTACAAGCTGTTCGTGTAAGATGATTTCAAAAGAAATGATGATGAACAACCCAAATAAATAAGGCAAATAACATTGTCAAAAACACACTTCTCATTTTGAACTGCAAAATATTTCTTTTTCAATTTTACTGCGTCAGCGTTTATTTTGCAGATAATTCATATGTGGGATACAAGCTGGAACACAGTTGAAGATAAAAATACGAGTTTTGGGTGAATTCTAGCGAGGTGTAAAATTGTAAGTTGAAATTTGTGATGTAATCGAGATTGTAATGGAATTGACAATGTGTAAGTGTATAGTGAGAGCTAAAATTTGTACCATTCTAATTTGTAATAAAATATTTGTTTGAATAGAATATTTGTATTGTTTTGAATTCTGAGTTATTTATTTTATTCAATAAATATTTAATTAATTATGTGAAAAATAAAATAGTACAATAACAAATACATTTAAATGAATATACATATGTTTATTATCATCAAACAAAAATCATATACTGGCATATTTTATAATCTCCCCCTTTTGATGATAACAAACATATATTAAGATTTTGACGCTAGTAAATGTATTTGATTTGATGAATTCCATTAGCTCCCCTTACTTGAATGCTCCCCCTACAACAAGGCTCCCCCTTCATGTATGCATGAAAATAAATAAAAAGAAAATTGCAAATAAAAATAATAAAACATGAAAATGAGCCTAAATGAGAATATGCAATTAAAAAATAAAATATTTGTTCTTTATATACCAAAATCTTAACTTTTCTCTCCCATTTTGTTATCAGAAAAAGAGTAATAGTGTTAGAAAAATAGAGATAAAATGATAGACGTTAATACAACATTAATACCTTAATTGAGTACAAATATTAAATTTCAATAAAAAATCAAACAAAAATCATAAATATTGCGCAAATTCCACTTTAGAGTGATAGGGGTGATGTCGGCATATAAAATCATATAGTATTATTCATTTGTGATACATTTATAACAGGAAATTGTTGAATACTTACTAATCATGCATAACCATTAGGACTTTTAAATGAGATTAGTAGTATTCCTTAACTTTTTAAAAAAATGAATTTTAAGCATCTTCTAACCATGCATAAGCTTGAGGACTTTTAAATGGGATTAGAATCAGACTAGAATCAACTTGCCTATTTAATAATAAATTTTGATATGTGTTCCATACATGCATAACTGTGAGGACTTTTAAATGAGCATGAAAGCACATTATCAAATATTCCAAGTCCTTCACCCATGCATAACTGTGAGGACTTTTAAATGAGAGTGAGTAAGTTTTGGATAATTTTTATTGCTAATTAATTAAAAAGAATAATTTCCTGTTTTATATTCCATATTTTGACATACTATATTGGATTTTGTTGAGTGATGGTCGTTAGAAATATGATAGAAATAGAGATGGTGATGGAACTTTGACCGACAAAAGTTATTACAAATTTTCTTTAAATTTTTAAAGAAATTTACTACATGTACTGTCTCAAGTCAAAATGTATGATTAATATCAATACTCATCATTTTTTCAGTCACTATTTATCTTTTTGATAATTAGCAGGGAATCAAATTAGTTATTATATTCATTTAAGATCCAATTCAAAAATAAATATAAAATCAAATTTCTAAAATGCCTAATCTGAAACAAAGTCAACAAAAAATATTTTCTGGAAGGGGTTTTATAAAAAAATCCTTCCAATTGAAAATCAGTTGAAATAAATTTTATGCAGATATTGTCTTTGTGAATGTGATGCAACTAATGAATGTCTTAACATAAAACACGTTCCACTAGTACTTTTTCTATTAACTAGATTACCAGCATAATCTGCGTCTGATTACCCTTTTAACTCAAGGTTATTATTAAATAGAAACCATAGACCGAACCATGATGTGTTCGACAGATACCTTACGGCTTTTAAGTGAAATTCTTTTAGATTTGATTGAAACCGTGCACATAAACAACAAGTATAATGTCATGAAATATACCTACGTGTATCTAGAGTAATCATCAACAACTACAAAACAATATCTCTTACCACCTAAACTTCAATATTGTTAATCCAAACAAATCTATATCAACTATTTCTAGAACACTAGAGGTGCTTATAGTATCCTTGGCATGAAAAGATGATTGGTCAAAATTTTTGAACAAATAGGAATACAAAATCAACATTCATTTTCTTATCACATAACAGGCTGATTTAAATCAAATTATGGTGCATATTTTCAACATATAATATATCGTTAAAGATCAATGTACCGCTACCTATTTTACCTTTATCAATAATTTTTCGTTGTTGCCCACTAGGACTCTACCACCTTTATACTAGGCTAACGAACCTTGATTTGTTGTCCATCATGTACCTAGAACAACCATAATCCAAGTGCCACTGTTGTTATTCCTTAGCCTACCACCACACCTACACAAGAGAAGATTTTTGTGACCTATTTGTTTTTATAGGTCCATGATTGTTAGTGACAAAATATTTTGAAAAACAAGTTTGTGTAGAACCAAAACGGTCTATATTTTTTCATTTTGGCACCCAGATTTGTTTTATTCTAAAGAATTTTACATTCGTGCCTTTAGGAACCCAAATTTATATGTTTTTCGTGTAGTTGGGTCTAAACAACAATTCTTTTGATTATGTCCAATTTTTCTACAAATTATGCACTTGTATTTGACATGACTAGTTTCACTTCTAACACGTTCCAGATTGAGTATACCCAAGTCCTTTTCTAACAGTATTAACAATTTTTTTCCTAATAACATATTAGCGATCTTTCTCCTTTGAAAATTTTCCTACAGTTGTAGACAATTATTGGACTTGTGACTTAAGTGATTCATTTTCATTCAATAACAAGGTTCACTTTTTAATAGAATTTTCTCTCCTAGTTTTTTCACTTTCTTTAAAAATTAGAATTTCATTTTCAAGAAATTTGATTTTAATTTCAGTTTATTTAATTTCTTCTTCAAATGATAGACACTTATCACACTTAGGGCACTTATTATGATAGTTTTTAAACAATTGATCAAGCGGTTTATTTAATTCTATCAAACTATCTTTTTGTGATTCAATTTTAGTGTACTTCTCCCTAAATCATTCAAAACAACATTTACTTCATGAAAATATATAAGTAATTCAGAGTGGGTATGTTTTGATACCTCCCTTGGCTCATTATCATCGTTCTCGCTTGTTTCTCCTGAATAGCACAGATTTGCTCCATCACTCTCACTGCTAGTGATTCAATTTCTTTCCTTTGCTGAGTTGGTTTTGAGGACAGTTTGGCTTGATATGACCAAGTTTATTGCATTTGTGACAAATGATCTTCTGCTCTTCTGGGTTGTCTAGAACTTTGACTATTCTGTTTTTGAGTTGTTGATTTAGAGCTGGATTTCCATACTTGCAGTTCCACCTTTTGAATTTCTTTATTATCAGTGCTAGTTTAGCTGCTCCATCATCATCTTCTTCTTCACCTTCTGTTGTTCCTTTGAGAGCTATCGATTTCTTTAGAGTATCACCTCCTTCACGTTCTTCCTTGAATTTGATTTCTACCTCATAAAGGGTAAGATTTCTGATGTATTCTTTGACTTTAATCTATTTTAAATCCTTCGATTCTCGAATAACAGCCACTTTTGCTTTAAAATTTCGTGGAAGAATTCTGCAGATTTCTCGAACTATTTCCAGTTCCGTGAATGGTCATCCTAAAGCTTTTGATTTTTGTACGAGATTAGAAAGTCGCCCATACATTTCTTTGTCACTTTCATCCTTTGCCATTGTGAAGTTTTTATACTCGCTAATAAGCATGGCAAGGCGAGATTTTTTAACCTTGGAGGTTCCTTCATGAGTCACTTCAAGCGTGTGCCAAATTTCCTACGCAGTTAGACAATGTGAGACTCGTTAAATTCAATTTTATCCAATGAGCAGATAATAGAATTCATAGCCTTAGCGTTAGCAAATTGCAGTTTATTTTCAAGAACTTTCCTTTCATCCATTGGTTTCTCAACTTCTTGATTATCTACCATTATTGTTAGTGTGCTATATCCTATCTCAACAATATTCTATGCATCTATGGTTTTCAGAAAAACATTCATTCTATTTTTCGAATATGCATATTCACCATTGAACATGGGTGGTCTAACTATGAACTGACCTTCAGCAAAAGCATTATTAAAAGAAGCCATTAAGAAAAGTCAAATTTTTAAAATAAAAATTGGTTTTTATTCCTAGCTTTGATACCACTTGTAGGATCATTTTCACCCTAGAGGGGGTGGGGGTGAATAGGGTGATGCTAAGAATAGTAAAAATTAATGCGGAAACAAAAATTAATAGTAGAAAATAATGCAGAAGAGATCACACACAAATTCACCCAGCTTCGGCAAAACCCTGCCAACGTGCTGCCCCCAAGGTTTCTACTAGAAATTAAGTAGTCGGACGCTTACACACGTAAATTTGCAACGCTCGCTAGTGACTAACCTAACTCTACGCTCAAAACTCTGACACAACTCAGCCACTAAGTTGCAAATTCTCGAACTACACCACCGTAGTTCGTAACCTAGTCACATGACTAGAGAGTTACACAATTTAAAAAAAAATACAAAATAAAATAAACAAAACAAAACCCTAGTTTAGATAACTCAAGCCCAATATTAAAATGACAGGCCCAATTGTAAATAAAATAGGACGTCTTCCCCTTTTATATTTTTTCTCATGGCCTCCTCTTTTTCTCTATGAAATGGCTTAGGCCGATCTTTGTTCCACTCTAAAAATTAGGGTTCTGATGATTTTCCCCACCGCTTGAAAAATTAAAGCATGAATCGTTTGTTGGTATGCTGTCCGTTCACATCGATGCTTCTTTGATCAATTTAATTGATTTGTTTTGCGGCTGCTTCTCAATCAAGTTCTAATACTGGTATGCGATTTGAACTTGATGATTGCCAATGATGATTTTGGCTTTAATTTATAGGGGTGAAAAACGTATAATTTGTTCATATATTTTTGGTTTGAATAATTCGAACGAGCATTATGATCTTTGACTTGTTCATTGTTGAATTTCTTTGTCCTTGTTCCGTTTATTGTTCCTTTGACTTCAGCATTTTATTTTTTGGGATAATTTTTGTGACTTCATGAAGATTGACTTGTTGATTCACTGACTTGTTGGCATTCGTGTTGGATGATATATTTATGATACGCTTTCCATTTATTTTCTGGCAATATTCGAACTGCTACTGACCTTATTTGATTTTCTTCTTTTATATGATTTGCTTGGCTTGAACTATTTTCATGCTGCTGGAGTCTTGTGAAATTTGAAGTGGTCTTTATGACTATATACATATTGTATATATGTATGTGCTCTGACCAGTTCCTTGAACTTGTACATGACTGGTTTTGTTTGGGGCATCATGTATAGATTTCTGCACTTGTATTTGTCTCTTGTTCGTATGTTGATCTGGTTCACTTGAACTTTAAACTTGCTCTTCTTCATGCTTGATTTTGTTATCTGGTCTCATGTAGAATTGTCCACTGCTCTTAAACAAATTTGAGCTTCATATGTCTGTTGGTCTGGTCTGGGTCTTGATTTGGTGGTATGTTGTACCGTTTCGCTTTCATGGGTCTTCACTATGATTGCTTTGCATCCATATATGTGTGTGTGGGGTTTCATGTCTTCATTGTGCTAGGTTGATTAGTTGGCCTTCTATGCACTTTGATTGTTCATGCCTCTGAACTGATATATGTCTTCATGCATTTGGGTTAATTCATTCATGTTATACTACTTTGGTTGATGGTCTCCATACATATGTACATATATGTATGTACGTATATATGTGTGTGATTGACTTGATTGCACTTGTATCAATTTGTGGTCTTGTTGTATGCATATGAAATTGTTGTTTTGATGTTGAGGCGTTGTTGTTGAATTTTTGAACTGATTGCACTTGTCTGGTTCGATGTTGAAGTCACTGTGCACTGTTTGCTTGACTTGTATGATACCTGGTTTTTGTTGCAGTTGAGTCTTGTTAAATTTATGTTGTGTTGCCTTTCGAGTCAACTATCTAGTTGAGGTCTTGTTGTTCTTGTTCACTTCTTACTTGTTGTGGTCATACTTGTTTTGTTGTTGGCCTGGTTGTTGCTTTTCTGGTTTTGGTTGAGTCTTTACTTGTATGTTGTGATTATGGTATCACTTCAGTTTTCTATGGCATCCATTTTGGTCTCTCCACGTATATACATATATGTATGTATATATGTGTGTGATGGCTATGCTTTCTTATGTCTTGCTCATGACCATTTCTGAGTTGTTGTTTTAATTTGTATCTTTGCACCATATCGTGCCATTGAACATGTTCACTCGAGTCTGCACTTGAGTTGAATCTGGCCTTGGCTTGGGTTTGACCATGTGCTCACCTGTCCCTGTAGTTTTAACACGCAAGTGTATATCGATGTGCACGACCTTGTGACATGTACAGTGATGCACTTTGCATGTTACAAGCTGTTCGTGTAAAATGAATCAAAAGAAATGATGACGAACAACCCAAATAACTGAGGCAAATAACATTTTCAAAAACACACACTTCATTGGATAAATAAAGATCAAAAGCTCTGATTCAAAATTATATTGCTTCATCTCCTCAAGAAGGAGTGCCAAACCATTTGACTATTGACTCATTCCAATATAAAGGCTTAGTAAATCAAATAATAGATAATAAATGGATCAGTTTAAAAATAAATGAGTTGTTAGTCGTAGATTTGAACTACAAAATATTTCTTTTTCAATTTTACAGTGTCAATATTTATTTTGCAGATAATTCAGATGCTGGATACAAGCTCGAATAGAATTGAAGATAAAAATATGAGTGTTGAGTGAATATGTAGTGAGGTGTAAAATTGTAAATTGAAATTTGTGACGTAATTGAAATTGTAATGTAGTTGACAATGTGTAAATGTATAATGAGAGCTCAAATTTGTACTATTTGAATTTGTAATAAAATATTTGTTTGAGTAAAATATTTTTGAATTTTGAATTCTGAGTTATTTATTTTATTTAACAAATATTTAATTAATTATGTGAAAAATAAAATACTACAACAACAAATACATTTAAACGAATATGTATATACATATATATGTTTATTATCATCAAACAAAAATCATATACTAGCATATTCTACAGTATTTTCTTTCGATTAGTTAGGGGAAATGAGTCTTGATTGTTTTGTGATGATATGTGGTGCACTTAGTAAATTGTTCTCTTTATCAATGTACAATTGAAACAAGTTCAACCTGTATGAACCCAATGTAAGTTTGTAATGAATGTTTTGCTGGAAAATGTTAAGTATTATTTCAAAAATGAGATTCGAATTAAAGTAGTATTTTTAAGTTAACTAGTTCGGATGGCTTAAAAATAACTTAAAATTAGGGAAGAGATGTGTTCGGAAGGTAAACACTTCTCCTGAGTATTACCCTTCTTAATAAGGGAGTTTATGATACTGTTTGGTAGTAGCCAGTTCCTTGGTATTATTTTAGAGTTATTGGGGCTATATGTAAATTTTCTAAGAATTAAAATTATGGTATCATTTCGAAAAGTCTTTGAAATAAGACCCAGGTATTTGGATCTTGAGTTTTCTTAGGGAAATAAATGCAAAATGGAATAGTTGAATCAAATAAGGGTATATACTCTTAGGATGTAGTGAAGCAGTATCCAAGTGAACCTAGGTTTAGTTTTGTGAAATGTTTTCATAAATAATTTAGTGGAAATAGTATTGGAATTAGTGGGAACCAATTATATAGTGCGTAGGAGGACGATCGTCTCTAGTTCCCATATATTTTGATCTAAGATTCGAGTACATGGTATTGAGGTGTTTCACGCCTTTTCGAATAAGGATCTATTACTCGATTTTTGTCGACGAGCACTTGATGAGGATTTTTTGCATGGGACTAGTGTTTTCAATTATATTTACAGCTATGTAAGAAGAACATAGGTTCCGAAGCCAGATTAGATTTCGCACTAGAAAATCGGGTGAGATACTAGTTTGGAAGTGAAGTTATGTATTCAAGTAGTGATCAAGTCATATTTTTGTATAAGAATGATCAAAGTACATGAACTGATGTATAGTGTTAAGTGTTTTCTAGGTAAGGTTGAGGTGTAATTTAAGGAACGAAATTCTTTTATGGGAGGAATAATGTAACGACCTAGAATTTCAATGCTTTGATTTGCGGATATTTAATTAATTTTAAATATTTAATATATAGGTTTTATAAAGAAAATAAAACTCTTCTAAATAATAACTATTGATGGTGAAATAGTTTTTAAATTTTGATTATAAAAATATTTAGTTGAAGAAAAACGGAAAATGTGTCCGGGATTTCTTTCCCGAATTTTCGATTTTTCATCGACTAAGTTGTCAAAACAGTTATGAACCTTAGGGTTAACATATATTAATTCATTTATTAATATATATGTGTATATGTGCGTATTTGTATATGCATACACATACTTAAGAATGTAGGGTTTTCAGTAAATATAAAGTAATATGTATGTATATGTGTATATATATATACTAAAGATGCCTTAAGAGACATAATGTGACACTTTGGCGACTTAAATGCAAACATGTTTAAACATGTTTGCCTTGACATGAAAGGAAGGGGGAGGCTTTGTGGGCTGAAATGGTGAGGTGGAAATGAGGTGGTGACGAGGCATACATGTAGTAGAGGGCATATGTGCAAGGGTAATGGTAATTCACTTATGCATTTCACATGAAACTAATCTAACCAACTTTATCTTCCATTTTCTCATTTTCTTATCCTTTTGCAAACTTTTCCAAGCTTTGAACATTCTTCCATGGCTTCCTAAACATATTTTCGAAGATTTAAAATCCATGTATTTCCACTAAAATCTCTTCCATAACTTGCTGAAACCCTTCTGCATTCAATACTCCACTTCCTCCCTTTTTACTCCCACTTCATCCGACCATAACTTCATTTAGACTTCTCCAAATAAAGAGTTTTTTTTCAAACTAGGTAGAATTTCAGTGGCTACAACTTCCATTGGAATCACTTTTTCAAATTTCGAATATTATTGGGTCAAAAATACATTTTTTTCTGACTCATTTTCGGACCTATATTTTCAAGCCCAAAAATAATGCTCCTTCATTTGACCATATCTCTCTCAAATCAAATCAAAATTAAGTTATTATTTTTTGAAATTGTAGAGAAAACAATATTCAAGAACTTTTCTTTTGACCAATTGTTGAAAATCCGAGAATAACATGACCGAAAATCCAATAGAATATGAAATTTTTGGGTCCAATTTGGTTAATTAAACCTTATCTGAAGTACCTCCACCTTTCCAAGTCAAGCCTACACATCCTTGTTGTTATCAATGCCAAGCCATACGTGCCCTTGGCCGAGCCTATTTCAAGATGCAAGCGTCCTAAGTCAAGTTTGCAAAAATTATTTCAAGTTTTCAACAACTTTTCTAAACTTTGGTGAGTGGACTTTTAGTTTTTAAATTCAAAATTTAAACTTTTATGTGTCGGTTAAAGTGTGGTATAATTTGTTGGTTGAAATCTTGGTTGATGATGTGACCAATTTTATAAGTGTTGGTTGAGTGCGATTGTAAATTAGACATGAAATTGAAGTCTAAATATAGCGTTGTTTGGAAAGTTGTAAACTTTGTTTATGTGATGTGATCCTGCTTAGGTTTGTGGATGTGGCGTGTATGATTATGTTGTGATCTTGAAGTTTTGGGTATATGCTAAGAAAAGTTAGCATCTTTAGTATTAAAATGGAATGGAATTCCAGTGCAAAGCTATAATCTTTTTTTTTTTTTGGAATTCAAAATCGATTTTAAGTTTTCAAACTTCATTTTACTTTTACAAGGCTTGCTTTATGTTTTTGAAAAAGTAAGTAAACTTACAAAAATGATGAGTTTCAAAGTAAGAAAAACATTTCCAACTTATGGGTATCCATAGCGATAGTCGCTATAGATGTGGCTTCGCTTAAAATCCCATTTTTGCAAATTTGGTTCTTACAATTAAAAGTGTTTCAAAAATGTTTTAGAAACTTAACAATGATGTTTAAGGAAAGTTAATTAATAATTTAATAATTATTTATTAATTAGTCAGTTTTGATAATTAATAATTAATTATGTATTAAACAAGGATTATTAATTTTAAATTAACTGAAGATTAGTTACTAATTAATTATCTTTCAGAGATAAGATTAATTTTATTAATTATTAATTAAGCAATATTAATTTTTAATTAATTATGAGTTATGTATATGATTTATTTTTAATTAATTATTAATTAAATATGGGGTTAACAATTAATTGATTATTAAGGTAATGTTTAGTTATTTTTAATTATAAATTAATTAAGGTTTTAATTAAAATAATTGTTTATTAAATTTTAATTTATTATTTAAGTTTTAGTTAAAAGATTATTTAATTAATTAATTGGGATTAATTTATAGTTAACTATTAATAAAGGTTAAATTATTATTTAAAAATTAATAAAGGATAAATTAAGAGTTTAATTTACAAATAAATTATTTATTAGAGGTTTGATTATTTATTAGTTTATAGTTAAATTAAGCTCAAATTTAATAAAGAACAATTTTGATTTAATAAAGAGTTTAATTTGTTTAAAGGAAGTTTTAAGTTTTAAATCCTTTGTTTCAAGAATCAAATTATTTTAAAGGTACTTCTTTTTCAAAGACGGTTTTGAACACAAGGGATTCAAATGTCGAGATCATTAAGTAGACAAATAATTATGAATGAGTTATGTAAATGGTTTGATTTTGTGGAAATATATTAGTAGAATAAATCTCGATTCTGCTATAGATTGGTTGTTTGATTGTATGGACATATATGTTAGCAGAATAAATCTCCATACTACTATAAGTTAATTGTTTGGACATCTATTTAGCAAGGCAAATCACCATCATACTATTATGTTATTTGGACATGTATATGCCAGTTATTTTGCATTGACGTGTTATTTTCTGATTTAGATATGAAGTATTTTTACATATATATTGACATATGCAAATAAATTATTGAATGACTTTAATGTAAAATTGAAACTAAATAGTAACTTAAAAAAGTACCATTGGATTTACGCCTCTTTTTGAATTTATAAAGTATGATTTTGAATTAACTTCAATTCTATAATCAATTTTTGAGTTTAAAGTTTATAAATGATTTTCAAGTTATATAATTATTTTACAAAGCTATTTATAAACAATAATTTGTTTATATTAAAAAAGGATTTTACTAAATAAAAGGGTTTATTTTACAAAGGAAGTAATGTTAAATTATGAAAAGAAATTAATGTTTTGAATGGAATTTTTTAGACATTCAATATGGAATCTAGAAAGAAGGAAACTTTTGTAAAGTTTAGTAAATATACTTATAACGTTGAGATAAGTATATAAATGTTTTTCCAAGTATAAAAGGTATCGAAGGGGTTTGAGAATAGTGTTTTGAAAAGAACTTTTGATCAAATGTTCACAAAGTGGTTTTAATTAATTAAAGATTAATTAAATTAGGCTTTGTGGGTTCCATATGGGATTAAATCCATGATTGAATGTTTTTTTATTTGAGAGTTAAATAACCAACTATTAAACTCTAGATTGAAACATAACTTACTTTGAAAATATCTAGGAGAAACACAGAAATTATAAGGTATAGTTACCGTCAGTGGTGTTATACTATACATATAAATTCATTTCATTCTTCTAGGATAAATGATAAGGAAATCCGTCCACTAACGTTAGAAGGTGATCTCCCCCCTCTTATCTTTGTCTAATATTTTCTAAAGAACCGGGGTTGAGTTTATCGAAAGTTAGTTATTTCGAAGAGACTGAGATCGGATATTTTATCCGAAAACCACTTCTATCCAACTCAAGCGTTTCAACTCGAAGATGTCATGAAGAATGTGGAATCGAAGATAGAGCTTTGAAGTGCTCGGGCTGTTGCTATTAATCCTAGGAGGGATTCCCTAAAAAGGAAGTAATAGAATTAGTGCCTTCGATTTCGTTCATCTTCAAAATGAACTTGTATGGATAAATGCTAGCTTTGCATTGTTGCTTGGAGGGAAGTGTTAGCATTCTAAGTGGGAAGTGCTATATGAAGGTAAAACGTAGCTTCAAGCTTCATTAAGAAGGAAATGTCAAAAATTAAGCATGCAGCAGGGCCATGTGAGTCGCTCCCATCAGGGTATGGTCATCCCAAATCTAGATCAATTACTATCTACTCGTGTATGCTTTAGGGCCCAAAGTTGAGTGGTCATACTCAGTACAACTAGTCAAGTGGTAGGCCAGTCCTGTATGGCAGGAATATAAGATGTTCCTATCAGACCCTAGTGCATTTAATCTAGAGATGTACCATCGAAAGGTAGTTCCTTACCTTATCGTAGTATGGAATCTGTTCTCCAATACATGCCTTTATGATTTTAGATTTACCCAACTATGTTAAAATGTGAGATGCAAGCATTTCGGCTATATTAATATTTTACTTGAACCGTTAGACATTATTATAATATCACTGGATTTTCTATAAAAGTGTTTTGGTTATCGTAAGGTAAAACCCAAGCGCGTTTACGTGCGATGTGGTTTTACGAGATACCTTTGATTTTAAAAGGGTTTTAGACATAATAATTTCGATGATTGAGTTTACTCACCCCACACCCGTGTCTGATCCAGGGTTTTATTTTCTTTCCCTAAAACACTTGGGTACTCAAATTTTATGAGTAGCCAAGTGATCTAGGTTTCTCATGATTGCATTTTGGAGGAGCTTAGAGCAGAAGACTTCATAGATAGCTAGTTATTATCTTTTTTTGCGGTATTATATGTATCTTGTATCAGTTAGGTAGGGACAGGATGTTATAACTGTTCTAGGGTTGAATCTGTATTAGTATGACTCTGATGTATCATTTTAGAAATGGTGGATTAATGTATGTTATTTCGTTGCATTGTGATATTTTGTGCTTATTTAGTTTCTTCTTATCGTATATCTTCTTTTGTCCCATAATGATCAGTCTTTCCAGCACTTGAATGCTCGACATGCAATACAATGGATGTATTAGTATCAATTTTTGAGGGTCGAAAGACCTACATTCGTTACATATAAACTATTTAATTAATGCCTAATGACATTATAACCCGATAAATCCTTGATTATTAGATTATTTGTATTTTAATTTTTTTACATAATTAATATGATAAATGACGTTAATTTAATTATTTCTTAAAATTATATTGTACTCTATCTCTACACATATATATAAATACATATACTTAAACACACACACACACATACATACATACATACATACATATATATATATATGATTAATGTTATTATAACGGGTTATTTATTTTAATTTTATAGTAAATTTTTAGTTTCTAAATTTAGGGATTTTCGAATATACACTTATGTGTAAATTCTACAAAAATGTTTATTTCTACATTTTAACATAGGAACTATATATTTTCCAAAAGGGGAATGTTATCAGTGCAACTTTCCATAAACTACCAAATGGTGGGGTCGTGATAAGTTTGTAATTATAATAAATTATCTCTTTCTATGAATGCTTCTTATTACTTCCAACTACGCACTTTTCATATATAAATATGGAGTTGGACAGTTTTTGGAAATTCACCTAGAGGTCAATACAACTAGAGTTTGCATTCTACAATTCAAATGAAATAAAATATAGAAAATTTAAATTCCAAATCAAATTAAAACATTCCAACTCAACGGTTAACAAGTTTTGTATTTACAATCCAAATAAGTAAAATTTGGAAATGATCACACATTTCTATAATACTGTGATAACCCGGTATTTTGGGCAATATCAATTTAATAATCTATATTAAAAATTAAATTGATTTGATAATCTTTACTAATAAATTTGAATTAATTTAATAATCTCCTTTTAAATAAATTTTAATTGGTAAATTTTATCTTTTTAAAGCAAATAAAATGTTTTCTATTTATAATATATATTTGTATACATTCTAAATAGATAAGCTTTGGTTTGAAATTTAATAAATAAATAAAATTATGTTTTCAAATACTAATATTTTTGATAATTTGAAAATTATTATTTATTTAATATAAAGCTTTTCAAAAGCTATTTAAATAAATAACTATATGGTTTTAAAAAAACTTAAAATAAATGATTAATTATTTAAATTTTGTCTTGGGTTATATTTAAACTTAAATAAAAGGTTTGTTTTATTTCTTTTCAAATATTACTTAATAAATATGATTTGTAATTATATATGAAAGTTTAAAATAAAAATTTGTATATGATATATTAATTCTTTTAGAAAGATAAGTAATGTATATATGTAATAAGATTATTTCTTTTATTAATTATTTAAAATTGTCAAATTTGTTATTTTCAAATAATAATTATAATGTATAGATAAAGATGTGTTTTAAAGACAATAGAATTGTTATTTTCAAATTAAATAAGTGACTTTAATTTGGATTTTAAAAAAATAATAATTTGAATTTGGATTTAAAATTGAAATTCAAAAGATGGATATTTTTAAAATATTTGGCTTTTAAAATATATATTCATAAGTTTTTATTTAAATATAATTGATTTTATTTTCTTTAAAGTAATTCATATATGTATTTAGATAGGATTTATAAAATAATAAAGTAAGTAAAAGCTTATTTTTAATATTTAAATAAAAAAATTACGTATTACAAGTGTTAATTCCTTAAGGCACATAAATAACAAGTGTAAATTAATGAACATGAGTTTTGACAAATGGTAAGATGTGAAACATGTGTCATTTTTAATTTTTGATTTTTCTTTTATTAAAATAAATCATTTCTAGCGTATATAAACATGCTTCCCTTCTCTTCCATCCCTTTACTACCTTTCTTTAGTTCAAACCAAAGAAACTCAAAACAAAAATCTAATAATCAGTAATTAAACTTCCCACAAGACAGAAATCCAAAAATCATAACCTGTCGTCAAATTTTCAGAATCAAAACCCAAAAAACCTGTGCAATTTCTCAACACAAATCTGTAACTCAAAACAAATCTATCAAAAACAATTAGGTAATCAACATTCACAAACCAGGAGTCAACAACCAGTACATTTTCATCCATCTGAAATCACAAATCATACCTGTAATCCATTTCAAAGATCAAAACTAAAGACTGCAAACAGTCTGCTTCAAACCTAGGATAGATTAAAGACTGAGCATCGTTCTTCAACTCTGTTTTGAAAGCAAACTCAAATCAAAGCAGTCTCAACAAGTTTTCAAATCAAAGAATCATTTTTTTTCAAACCTGGAATTTGTCTACTACATGCAAGTATGAGACAAATAACTCAAGTTTTTAAATCAAAGGCATTTCAACATATTCCAGTTTGAAGTTTTCAAAACAAAAAGGGCTCTGTTCATCTTCTTTAAACTGGTGAGGTAATTTTATTTTTAAAAATAATTTTTTTTTAAATATGATGTTATGATTTATATTAGTGATAAATGTGGCAGTAACATAGATTAAAAGTGTTTATACGATGGATGATGTGAATGCATGCATATATAAAATTGAATCTGTGAAAAACATATGTATATTTACTTCTCTATTCTTATTCAGGCTCTTGCTTGATTTAAAAAATCCTTATCCCTAATTTGAATCCATATTTGCTTTTGATTTTTAAATGGAAGATATTTGTTACAACATAATATCAATTCTAAAAATAATTTCAGGATTTTATATTTTGTAATTAAATCAAATTTGGAAAAATTCAAAGAAGAATCAAATTGGGTTAAAAATCAAACATCTTCATTTAATAAGTGGAATCCATAATCAAACTTGTTATTGTTGAACATGAATTTAGATAAAACAATTGTAATTTTTAGTTAAGTTTCCTCTGAGATAATCAAAGTTGAACGAATTTTGGTTTATCACCAATATTTGGTGATCGGCTTGGTGAACTTCATCGGGGTCGTGGTCGAAGTTGGCTGGAGGTCTGACGACCACGGGAAAAATGTGATTGTATTTTATTTTGGGCCGTGGCGACCGAAAGGAGGTGAATTAGGGTTTTTTGGAGGTTGTTCTGCCGTGACTAATGGCAAGGTGATCTCGTTTGAATTGAAACATCGAGTTCGATCGCGAGTGATAGGATGGTTGCATGGGTCGATGACGAGGTTGAGGTCAGAAGGATGCAGTTTTTGGTCGCTTTGATCATCGACGGTAGATGTTTGTTTCCATCGAGTGTTGAATGCCTGCTGCTTTGGGTGTTCGATTTCGAATCACTGGCGATTCGACGAGGCTGAATGGTCAGGTCGTTTGTGTTTGTGGTTGCCGATCTGAGGGTGGTCATGGCATTGATCGTCGACGGTCGGAGCATGGATGCATGTGCACGCGTGTGCACTGATATTTGGCACTGTTGAAGTTTGGGGGAGAAGAGATGTGTTCGGGTTTTGGCTCGAAGATCCATCGTGTTCAACTGAAGGGGGACTCCGGATCGTTCTCGAGTGGTTCGAGCGTGTGCTTTGTTCTAGGTTTTAAAACCTGAAAGAGTTTTCAAATTTTAAAATTTGAAAGAAAATTTTCAAACAAAGTTTAAATCAATTTTTAAATTATGGATTCAAATTGAATTTGTATCCTAGTTTTAAAATAAATAAAGTTTAAGAAAATTTAATTTTTTAACAACTTTAAAATGTTTAAAGTATATTTTAAATGATTTGAATTTAAAAATGAATTTGGTTTTTAAACTCTTGAAAATTTCTTTTATAAGATAAGTATTTGTTTAACATGTGATTAAAAAGGTTTTTAAATTGTTTATAAACTTTGTTAAAGTTAAACTTGTATTCATTTTAGATCTTAAATTTGAAATGAAATTTGAAAGTAAATTTGAAAGGAAAATGTTTTCAAATGCATTTGTAAATGATAATTAAGCCTTTAATAAGAAGAATGTTTTTATCTTAAGGTTAATTAAGATTTAGTGATTTGTGATAAACTAAATTATTAAGGTAATTAAAGAATAATTAATTAATTTAATTTATTAATGATTTGGATTAATTAATTTAGTAATTAAGGGTTTTAAATTAATTAATTAAGGTTTAAATTTAATTATTTAAGGAATAATTAATTTGTAATTAAGGATCATTAATTAGGTAATATTAGATTTTTAATTAATGATTTGAAATTAATTAATCAAGTAATTAAAAGATTAATCAAGTTTCGGTTAAGCACTTAATTAATTAAGTAATTAAAGATTAATTAATTTGTGATTAATAATTAATTAAATTATAATTGATAATGACTAATTAAAGAATAATTACTTTAGGGATGTAATTAAAGAGTTGTTAATAGTTAATGAAGATCATTAAGTAGGGATTATTAAATAATTATTTAATGTGATTAATTTTAATAATTCATTATATTAATTAACTAAAGATAATCATTTGTGGATTTGTTTAAGTATAATTACTTAATGAAAGAAATTAAAGGGATTAATTACTTAATGTAATTAATTAAATTGATGTGATTAGTTTAAGTTAATTAATTAGTTTAATTAATTTAAAATAATCATTGGATAATGGGTTAAGTATAATTACTTAGTGTAATTTATTAAGTATAATTACTTAGTGAAGTAATTAGTGGATAATTATAGGTTGTAATTAATTGAAGAATGACAGTAATTTGAGTTTAATTACTTAATGTAATTAATAAAGAAGGATAATTACTTAGTGGAAGTAATTAATTTAAGAATTGATTAATAAAGTTATTTGAGGTTAATTAAGTAATGTAATTAATTAAGGATAATTAATTACTGATTGTGGTTAATCAAGATTGATTAATGAATAAAGATTATTAAAGATTAATTATTAAATATGATTAATAATTAATTAAGAAGTAATTAAGGGATCATTAATTAATGTAATTAATGATGTAATTAAGGATTGATTAATTAAAGGGTAATTAATCAATAATAAATGATTATAAAGTAATTAATTAATGTAATTAATTAAGGATGAATGTAATTAATTATAGTTAATTAATTAATGAAGAAAGTAACGGTTAATTACTGTATTTGGTTAAGAATGATTAATTTGTAAAATTAGTTAAAGGCTAATTACCTGAATGAAATTAAAGGGTAATTAATCAAGGATGATTAATTAAGATGAATGATTAGATGGTGATTAATTAATTGATTTGTAATTAATTAATGGTTATGTAAGTAAGATTTATGCGATGAAAGTAACTAATTTATTTTATTTTAAATTAATTAGAGATGCAAGTAATTAATTTAATTCATTTTAAATTAATTAGAGGTAGTGTGATAAATTAATCCTTGCTTATGTATGGATAGATGATATTGATTGCCTTGAATGGTTTGAGATCTCAGATATGAGATTGGTAATGCTGTGTGATATGGATGCTTTGGTTGAACTGTGATGATAATGTGAATTATCTATTTGTGATGATAACATGGATTATCTACTTGTGTGATGATGTGAATTATGTATCTGTGTGTATATTGATAATGAATTGAATTGTTTAAACTTTAAAACAACTTGGACCTAAAAGATGGCGTTTTGGATTTCGGTGAGACTGGGATCGGGTTTCCAAATTTGGATATCAGAAAACCACATCGATCCAAATTAACGATAGGTCGTGAATCTCAAGTGAAGATGAGATTCAAAGTGCAAGGGTTATCATCGTTAACTCTGAGGGTGATTCCAAAATGAGTGTAAGGAGACAATGCCTTCGGTTTCGTTCGAACCCGTAACGAACTTGTATGTATTGAATGCTTTCAGAACATCCTTAGGTGGACGATGAGCATTCTAAGAGATGTGTTCTCTAAAGGTAATTGTAGTCTCAAGCCTCATCAACCGAGAATGACTAAAACAGGGGAGGTGCAGCAAGGCTAAGTGGGTAGCACCCAAGTAGGACAAGATTTTCTTCGTCTAGAGGTCCCTTTTATTCGGCTGTGTGGGGCAGTTGATTCGCGACAACTGTCGGGGTTGTCTTGACTGTCCAGTAAAGGATGATTCTGGCCTTGTGTTGCAGGGTATTGGGAGTAATCCTCGGTACGGTGATCTAGGCCCCATACAGTGACGAGCGGTACCCTAGTAGCCCTGCCATTATATGGAATCCAACTCCAATAAGTGCCGTACGTTTAAATTGTGCCCAACTATGTTGGAACGTGAGATGTAAGCATTCCAGCTACTTCTGTATTTTACTTGAAAACCCAAGACCCTATTATAATATCACTGGATTTCCTATCAAATTTTTTGGTTAGCGTAAGGTAAAAACTTACATTTGTTTATGTGTGGGGAGTCTTGCGTGATACCTTTCGTTTCCTAAGGTTTTCTAAGTTAAGCAACTTTAAACCGTTTACTCACACCAGACCCATGTCTGACCCAAGTGTTTATTTTCTGTTTTATTAAACTCTTGGGTACTCAAATTTCTACAAATAGCCAAGGGATTCAGCTTAGCTTTGACGAATTGTGGAGGAGCAATGAAGCAGGAGGCTTCAGCGTTGTGTGTGTGTGTGTGTGTGTGTAGTGTGTAGTGTTCTGCTGTGTTGTTTTCTCTGAGTTGTATTTGAGTTGTAATAACTAGACAGGTGTTTATAACTGTCTAGTATGTGATGTATAAGGTGGGTAACTCTAATAGACGTTGTATATTATGCAATATTTAAGTGATTAATATAATTTAATCATTCCGCTGTTGAGATTCTGATGTTTTTTCTTCCTTCTTCTCTATCTTTTCTCTTCTCTATCTTTTCTATTCTCTATCTCTTTCTTTCCTACTCATGATGCGTCTTTCTGGTAGATGTAAGACGGGTCGTGATAGTTGGTATCAGAGCGCTAGGTTGAGTGAATACCTAGGCTTTGGAATGATCTCCTTCTTGAGATAGTGTATTTGTAATTATATACATACATACATATATATATATATATATATATATGAATATATATATATATCTATTTCTACCTATTTGTTGGGTTCCTTGTTCGGGATTTCCAATACGAGTTCTAAAGGTAGATGGGGTAGTGGTGTGCGAAGCATGACTACTAATGGAAGGAGTCTGAGTGATTGAGGTTGGAAGTATCTACCGAGACTGTAGACCTAATACCATCTCGAGCGAGCTTTGCTATGGTGTAAGGATTTCATCGATCTCAAGGAAACCTTTCTAAGGTTCGGAGTCTATCTTTGAAGTGCAAGTTTGGATGAGTAGAATTTGGATTTGTTGGTTAAGCAGAAGCATGTGATGGTATCTTGGCAACCTTAGGAAGTAGTAGCTGTGTGATGAGACGGAGTGACGATGGATTGTTTCCGAAGATGTTTCTTTGGAACAAGTTTAAGGAAGTATGTCTGCATCGGTGATGTAGGGCGTTTGTGATTGGTTTGAGGACCGAGTTTCCTGAGGAAATGACTGCCCATCTCTAGGCTCTGTGTGAGATTGGATGATAAGGCTTTGAGGTTCGAAGAGCTTTGGATAAGAAGTCTTTGGCGACAATGTTAGCAGTTTTCTAGAGGTGAAATTCTGAAGTAGCTGAGTAGATCCCTTTCTTCAATGGATTGGTTAGATAAGCATAATCTATTCTGATTGGGAGAGAGAGAATAGTTTTCTTTAGAATTAGGCTTGGTTGATCGCAAAAGTGACTTGTGATAGTTGAGTGTTCTTTTGAGTTATTGGAGATTTTTTCGGATATCTTCAGGGAAGTTAGAGGTTTGTCCGCATCTGGAGATTGAGTTCTGTATCGATTAGGATTCCAGAAGTGATACCGGTGGTTCAACTTAGTAGAAGGATGGTTCGTAGAGATAGGATTTGGTGAAGCAGCTCAGGTTTTGGTGGAACTTCTGAGTTTTTCTTATGGATCTGTTGGACTATATTTCGGGAATGTGTTGTGTAGTTTGTGCTTGTGTTCATCATCAGCATTTTCATATACTCCAGATCAGAGTTGTGCAGCGGAAGCAGTTTGGAAGTGATTCTTTTTTGTCTTTTCCGGATAGGAGAAGTAATGTAACGATCCTGAATTTTGAACAATTTAATTTGTAAATATTTAATTAATTTTAAATATTTGAATGATGGTTTGGTTTGAATTCCCAATATAACTATGAATTTGGCGATTAAATTTTAGAATTTAATCTATTGGAAGTTGAATAAAAAAAATTTGAGTCTTCGATTTTAAGCTAATTAAAAGAAAAAAAATATAATTTTCGACTGTAACGATTCCGAATTTTAATTTATTTTAAATTGATAACTGATTTAATTCTTGATTTAAAATTGTGAGATTCATTGGTTAATCGATTTGTGTTTTTCCAAATTCAAATAAATTATGTTGTTTATTTATAAAGAGATAGTCTCTTTTATAAATTGTTTTGAGTTAATATCTAGAAAATGAAGGAATGACAATTATAAATTGTGCCTAATTGCTGTTGGAATTTTAAACGGTTGAATTCCTCTAAAATTGAGTTATAGTTCTTTAATAATTTGATTAAGGAATTAGGTGGGCTTTACAATTTTCTTAGCCCATTGTTTTGCTTAGTGCTGTAATATTATCTAAGGCTATACTCGATCCCCTCTCTATTTTCATTCGTAACCCTAAATCTTAAAGACACGAAAGAGAAAAAAAATAAAAATGGCGGCCACGATCGTTCGTTCCTCTTCGCTTCCAAATTAGGGCTTTCGTCTCTGCTTCGATTTCTTCGCTCGCGTGCTCCTCGGTTGGTCGAGTTCGTTGTTGCTTGGCTCGCTCGTTCTCTGATGATTGATTTGCGTTGACTTCGAGATTTGCGAATCGTTCTCCACTGCTCCAATTCGCTTCGACAGAGGTGATTTTTTCTCACGATTAATCTTATTCAAGTTTTTTTTATTATTTGTTTGAATTGGGTGCTTGGTTACATGCTATGATTTGTGTTGCTATGGTCTGTTGTTTTGTAAGTGATTCACATACATATCTGACGAGAACAGACACTGCATGTATGGTTGTTGGGTGTTATTTGCTATCATTTGCTCTGTTAATTTGATTTAAACTGATAAGAACAGATAAGAACAGATAAGAACAGATAAGACACTGCATGTATAGTTGTTGGGTGTTGTTTGCTTCCATTTGCTCTGTAAATAAATTTAATCTGATGAGAACAGATGCTATCAAAACTTTGCTTGTTTTCTTTTGCTGCATGTGATGGATTTTTGAATATGGTTGTGGAAAACTTTGTTTACATGTATTTGTTTTAACTTCAGTTCATATGTGATGTACATATGTGTCGGTAAACCTCCCCTATTCTCGTTCTCAGTTGCAAGCTAATTCAAAACCCCAAATCATTTCCCCTTTTACCTGTCAGTCTTAAGTTGTCTTAAGAAAAATGTAGTAAGAAAAATAAATACTTTAGTTCTGAAATTACTTGTGAGAAAACCTTTTCAACCTTTGATTTATTTCTATGATGCTTGTGAGTAAACCCCTGTTTATTCAATCATGTGCTGCTGTTTGAAATGCTTGAATGACTGTTTGAAAGACACTTGCATGTGAATAAATGGTTGTGCTTGTGTTTTCTTTTGCCTGGGGATGTATCGCCTTCCCTGTTTCTCTGAGTCATGATTTACAGTGTTCGTATACCAAACTCAAACCCCCTCTCTATTTGTACTGTGTTTTCCAGTAATAAAATCAAGGCAAGTTTTGAAATTTTCTTTTACTGGAAACTTTAGAGAACACGGTTATCTATAAATCTTGGTTTACAGTGTAAACCATGTCAAAAACCAGATTTCTTTGCTTCTTTGACCAGTGAGCAAACTTGACCTATTACATTTTGATGTTGTGGTTGGCACTTGATAATGGGTGATGAAATGTTATTTGTCTTGCCTGCATGTCTGAATACATAAGTTGATATGTAGGTCTGTATGTTTATGTATATCCGGTTATAAGTACAGGTTCTCAAACATAATTTGAAAATCTAAATCATACAATAGAATGATTTTTAGGCTACTACCTCTTAATGAAAAAAAAAATGTTTGTATGTATGTGACATCATTTTTTTTTAAAATTAAATTCAAGCATTTGAAGTTAAGTAATTCACTTTAAAGATAGTTAATTGCAGAGATGATTTTTATTAAGTAAGAGAGAGGAAAAAAAAATGGAACAAGTTTCTGGTATTTGAAACTTATCTGGAAATTTTTTTTTTTTAAACCAGGGTTCTTTGTTTCTTTACCTATGAGCAACCTCATTTTTAAGAGTTTAAGTATGAAAAATTGGTTGCATGCTAATAAAATTTAAAATGAATGTGTATTGCATGACATCTGCTGTGTATATATTCATGTATGGTACTCTCTGTTGCACTATTCAGTTTGCGAGTACTAATTTAAAATTCAAAACCTTTTTGATTAGTTTAAGGTTAAGATTCAAATAAAACTTGTTGCGTAATCACAAACTTTAGTTTAGAAATTTCACTTAAGTTAGGGTAACTTGTATTATCACTGGAAACCAGTTTTACTGATCAAGTTTTAACATAAGTAAAAATTTAAACATCTCAATCCATTGTTTCAGGGTTAGGATCTGAAACATTATGTTAAAACATGAATTTTAAAACAAACAAAAAAATCAATAACCTTCCTTCTTTCTGAACAATATGAGCAAACTGTCCCAAATTTAGTTAGATTTGTGTTATACTTTGTTATGTGTGTTAGTTGGTTCCCTTGCTCCTTTTGCTTGCCAGTTCTATTTTGTGCCAATATTTGTGATTTCTTTTTAAGGTTGTATTTCAACTCAGTTGCCTTTGTTAACCATGCTGCTGCCTATTTTTCCATACTCTGCTAGTTTAAATTTTTGGTCATTTTCATTCACTCGGCCTATTCTGTGGTAGCTGCCTTGTCCTTATGTTTCAGTTGCCTTGTTCTTCTCCTATTCACTTGTGTTGAATTTACACATGTACAAAACCCTATTCGTTCATACTGTTATTTACACATATGTGTATGTGTTTGTTTGTGTGTGTAGCATCCATGCACACCCACTGGTGTATGTCCCTTGCTATGCATATGAGCTACCCTGGCCTGCGCCATCATGACCTGCTCCTTTGCTTTAATTGCTGACCTTGTTTGCCTCATTTACTTATTGCCATGACTTTTGTAAATTATATGGTTGTATGAAATTGTGTTCACTCGAGTTGCTCATGTGTTTTGCTACCTCACACTTATGTTCTCAAACTGTCTTGGGCACATTTGTTTCGCTTGATTCGGGTTAAGTTGCTATCCACTGCCATGCTAGCCTATGAGTTGCTGCCCAGATTTGTGCTCACTGGGTTGATATATTTGTACTCCTGTACACTTCATATGCTCATTTGTTGGCATTTATATTATTTACTTGGTTATCTCTGCTGCCTGTATTGCACTATTAACCATGTTGGGCTGTTACCATTATATTTCAGTTCATTGCAAATTTATTTACTTGAATTAAGATTAATCCTGACTCGAGTGTTTTTGTGTTTTGCATAAAACGCTCGGGTCAGACCGAGTATTTTTACAGCTTGAAGATTTTCAGGCAGTGAAGTTAGAGAGAGGGGGATTACCGCATCACTAAAGTTTTTCAGAAAATTTTTTCTCGTACTAAATAATAAATTAATTGTTCCGCTGTATTAAAGTGTAATGCATTGTATAAACTCTGATATTTGTATATAAAAGAAAAATTCATTTATGTGAAAAGTTATTATTATTCTGTGAGTTTGTGGCTGATTCTGTTTAAATTCTATAAACTAAATAACAATCCGTCATTTTGAACGTTTCTATTTGGTTTAATTACCGACTGGAGGCAGTCGGAACGGGGGATCGTTACAAAGTGGTATCAGAGCTTTGGTTTACACAAAGCTTAGTTTATGGCGTTTAATATGAATAGTTACTAGAATCACTGTAAAGAAAACGTTTTCCAAAACTAAAGAAAGTATAAAATTGTTTTATTTGGAAAATAAAAGGTATTTTAAAAATTCAAATCTTTTTCGGACAATCCCCCTCTCTTTTGTGGCTCTCTAAATTTAGGTTTGCAATAGTTTCTTTTCGGTAAGGTCTCCTTAGATTTGAGTCCCGATCATTCGAAAACCCTTTATCGAATTGCTGAGATTTATAAATAAAATAAAATATATAACTTAAGTGAATTAATGAATTGGTTTAAATCAAATATTTTGAATATCTCCAAAGTAATAATTGGGAAATAAAATGACATGTCAATTTAGTTATAATCAAGCGGATTATTGAACTATGACTCGGGAATTTGATTCTGAATTCTTTTGAAAATTGATTTCAAATGTTTTGAAGAATGATTTAGTAAATAAATGGATTATAAGTACTTAACTTATAATATAGACTTTTGGTATATAATTGAGTTATATAAGTGGAATTGAATTAATAAAGGAGATTTATAAATCGAAGTTTTATAAATAGAAATGGAATTTATAAAGAATGTTTATAAATTCCGCAACCCACTTATTTTGATAAGAAAATTGTTATAACTTGTTAAAGGAGATATATTCGTGATTTTGGACAGCGAATTATCCTTTAAGTTAAATATTGTGATAATAAAAGTTGGTTGGGAATTTTTCCACGATTTTGGACAGTGGGTAATCTTTTAAATAAGTGTGTATAAACATTGAATTGAATAAAGAAATATATTCACGATTTTGGATGGTGAATATATTATTGAATAAAACGGATATGTTTTAGGGAAGTGATATTATGAAATGAAGTTAATCGATTTAAAATTGTTTTAAAATGTGTTAAGGATCGAAATCATAGATTTCAACATTCATTGTTGAAATAGACGTTTTCGAGAAAAATAAAAGGAAATGGCGGACTATAACATTGTTGTTATAGTAAACGATTTCCGAAAGGAAATGTTTTGTATAGTATTGGGATTTATATATCTATCTTAAATTCGAATCCCTATACTAGTGATTTTGTGTTGTCGTAGCAATGTTTTACGCAACATTCGTTTTGACTCAAATAAATGTGTTTAAAAGAACGCTTTCCTTAAAGAATGAAATATATACTTGATTATGATTTAAGTATATTGAATGTTTTCCAAGTGTTGAAAATAAATGGATTTGTGAATTACTTATTATTAAATAAGTACGGAAATGTTTTTCCAATATGAAGTGAATATTTTGAGATTTTATCTTTTAAAGATAAATTGATAATGAATATTAGAAATCGATTTGAAAATCGTATATTCATAGATATTTTGGAAATGTAAATTCACTATGGAATCTATAAAAGAAAGGGAAATTTGTTAAAAATAAACATTGATTTATTTTTGAAGTGTGGAAATAAATTTACGGATTTGGAACGTAAGTTTAAAATAAATCGGTAAGGATTTATTTGATTGATTTAAATGAGCCATTTTAAGTTTAAAATGGATAAATATTAGGAAGTGTTTCCATTTAAGGAAATTGATTTGAAATTTGTTTTCAAAGATTGAAAGGTGAAAAATGATTTGAAATTTGTTTTCAAATGGTTGAAGTGTGAAAAATATATCTTGTAAAGATATTTTTGGGGAATTATGAACAATTAGTTCAACTTGGAAATTTTCAAAATGATTGAATCTTGAGTTAAATTGAGTTTAACTTCGACACCCAAATACAATATAAGTTGAGCTTTGAAATTGGGATGGTTGATTTGGATTGTATGTCTAACATTGTGAATTGACGACATAGCAATTGATCTCTATTAAATATATATCTGTTTGGTGGTGGAGAATTTATTCTCTTAGCTTAACACCCTTCTCTGAGACATACGAGCTCAGAGGTTATATATCGGTAGACATCAATTATGTGTTGAGAATTTACGATGTCACGTGAAATCCAAATCGAGTGTGAAGTCGATAATAAATTGAATTTTGAATGTGAATTAGGTTTGAGATAATCTTAAAATTCTAAATCGACTTAGAGGAAAATTTTAAATTGGTAATGAGATGGAAAACTCATGAATCCTCTGTTTGTTATGGGTATGAGATATTGAGGTTTTCGGAACTTATGTATGAGAATGTAGTAAATTCGAAAACCGTCAGTTTGGAAAGAAATTGTTATGGAAAACTTGTGTAAGTTTACATAGGTAGGATATGTATGAAATGTGAAATAAAGTACTATCTATGTATGATATTATGTTTTCTAAATTGAGGATATGGAAAAGTACCTTCCATTTAAAATTTGTGAAGGTTGTTGGAACTCGAGATGAGTGTCCATTTGAAAATCGTAGCTACGTAGAATTCCATCAGTTGGATTGATTGACCATTTGAATTCCATCAGTTGGATTGACCATTTGATTTCCATTAGTTGGAGTGGCCATTTGTTTTCCATTAGTTGGAGTGGCTAGCGTAATTTGAGGGGCGAGATGCCTACAGTTACAAGCGATTCCACTGGGATAGTGGCGCAACCGCCGACTAAACTGCAATCTAGAAGCCAAAGCGAAATTCGAGGAGCGAGATGCCTACGGTCACAAGCGATTCTACTGGGATAGTAGCGTAACCGTCGTGTGGACCGCGATCTATGGCAACAACCATGGCGAAATTCAAGAGAGATGAGAAATCTACGGTTACAAGCGATTCTATTGGGATAGTAGCGTAACCGCCGGGTAACTGTGATCCATGGGGGAACGTGCTTTCCATATCCATTTTTAAAAGAATTTTTAAGTATTTTCACTGGGAATTGAAGCAAGTATATTTAGTACTTGGAGATTTTTAGTCTTGCGCCTGGCCAGCGTATGCCTAATGTCTTTAAGAACGACAATAGACTTGTTAAATTTCGAGTTAGCAAGTATTTTCAAACTTTAAATAGAAAAATCAATAGTCTGAAATTAAAGTAACATAAATTCCAACCTAATGAACTAAGGAAGAGGATTTTTGAAATGTTTTGAAAGTTCACAGCTTTGGAAAGGTTATACTATGTAAATTTCTTAAATGAAGAATTGCAAATTTAAAATTTGGGTTTTGTAAGTTGAAAACTTTAGTAAAAGAATTTTGCGTCTTGATTGTAGAAAATGATGAGCAAATGAGTTAATTAACAAAGCTAATGAGACAAAACAAATAGAATGAATCCTATACTTATTTATTTATTTTTAATAAGTTTCAAACTTGATAAAATTGAGTAGGGTATAAATATTAGTGAAATTTTAACAATCATTTTTTCCTTACTTGTAATTTCGGGACGAAATTCTTTAAGGAGGGGAGATTGTAACGATCCTTAATTTTGAACAATTTAATTTGTCAATATTTAATTAATTTTAAATATTTGAATGATGGTTTGGTTTGAATTCCCAATATAACTATGAATTTGGCGATTAAATTTTAGAATTTAATCTATTGGAAGTTGAATAAAAAAAATTTGAATCTTCAATTTTAAGCTAATTAAAAGAAAAAAAATATAATTTTCGACTGTAACGATTCCGAATTTTATTTTATTTTAAATTGATAACTGATTTATTCTTGATTTAAAATTGTGAGATTGATTGGTTAATCGATTTGAGTTTTTCCAAATTCAAATAAATTATGTTGTTTATTTATAAAGAGATAGTCTCTTTTATAAATTGTTTTGAGTTAATATCTAGATAATGAAGGAATGACAATTATAAATTGTGCCTAATTGCTGTTGGAATTTTAAACGGTTGAATTCCTCTAAAATTGAGTTATAATTCTTTAATAATTTGATTAAGGAATTAGGTGGGCTTTACAATTTTCTTAGCCCATGGTTTTGCTTAGTGCTGTAATATTATCTAAGGCTATACTCGATCCCCTCTCTATTTTCATTCGTAACCCTAAATCTTAAAGACACGAAAGAGAAAAAAAATAAAAATGGCGGCCACGATCGTTCGTTCCTCTTCGCTTCCAAATTAGGGCTTTCGTCTCTGCTTCGATTTCTTCGCTCGCGTGCTCCTCGGTTGGTCGAGTTCGTTGTTGCTTGGCTCGCTCGTTCTCTAATGATTGATTTGCGTTGACTTCGAGATTTGCGAATCGTTCTCCACTGCTCCAATTCGCTTCGACAGAGGTGAGTTTTTCTCACGATTAATCTTATTCAAGGTTTTTTTATTATTTGTTTGAATTGGGTGCTTGGTTACATGCTATGATTTGTGTTGCTATGGTCTGTTGTTTTGTAAGTGATTCACATACATATCTGACGAGAACAGACACTGCATGTATGGTTGTTGGGTGTTATTTGCTAACATTTGCTCTGTTAATTTGATTTAAACTGATAAGAACAGATAAGAATAGATAAGAACAGATAAGACACTGCATGTATAGTTGTTGGGTGTTGTTTGCTTCCATTTTCTCTGTAAATAAATTTAAACTGATGAGAACAGATGCTATCAAAACTTTGCTTGTTTTGTTTTGCTGCATGTGATGGATTTTTGAATATGGTTGTGGAAAACTTTGTTTACATGTGTTTGTTTGAACTGCAGTTCATATGTGATGTATATATGTGTCTGTAAACCTCCCCTATTCTCGTTCTTAGTTGCAAGCTAATTCAAAACCCCAAATCATTTCCTCTTTTACCTGTCAGTCTTAAGTTGTCTTAAGGAAAATGTAGTAAGAAAAATAAATACTTTAGTTCTGAAATTACTTGTGAGCAAACCTTTTCAACCTTTGATTTATTTCTATGATGCTTGTGAGTAAACCCCTGTTTATTCAATCATGTGCTGCTGTTTGAAATGCTTGAATGACTGTTTGAAAGACACTTGCATGTGAATAAATGGTTGTGCTTGTGTTTTCTTTTGCCTGGGGATGTATCGCCTTCCCTGTTTCTCTAAGTCATGATTTACAGTGTTCTTATACCAAACTCAAACCCCCTCTCTATTTGTACTGTGTTTTCCAGTAATAAAATCAAGGCAAGTTTTGAAATTTTCTTTTACTGGAAACTTTAGAGAACACAGTTATCTATAAATCTTGGTTTACAGTGTAAACCATGTCAAAAACCAGATTTCTTTGCTTCTTTGACCAGTGAGCAAACTTGACCTATTACATTTTGATGTTGTGGTTGGCACTTGATAATGGGTGATGAAATGTTATTTGTCTTGCCTGCATGTCTGAATACATAAGTTGATATGTAGGTCTGTATGTTTATGTATATCCGGTTATAAGTACAGGTTCTCAAACATAATTTGAAAATCTAAATCATACAACAGAATGATATTTAGGCTACCACCTCTTAATGAAAAAAAAATGTTTGTATGTATGTGACATCATTTTTTTTAAAAATTAAATTCAAGCATTTGAAGTTAAGTAATTCACTTTAAAGATAGTTAATTGCAGAGATGATTTTTATTAAGTAAGAGAGAGGGAAAAAAAAATGGAACAAGTTTCTGGTATTTGAAACTTATCTGAAAAAGAAAAAAAAAATTAAACCAGGGTTCTTTGTTTCTTTACCTGTGAGAAACCTCATTTTTAAGGGTTTAAGTATGAAAAGTTGGTTGCATGCTAATAAAATTTAAAATGAATGTGTATTGCATGACATCTACTGTGTATATATTTATGTATGGTACTCTCTGTTGCGCTATTCAGTTTGCGAGTACTAATTTAAAATTCAAAACCTTTTTGATTAGTTTAAGGTTAAGATTCAAATAAAACTTGTTGCGTAATCACAAACTTTAGTTTAGAAATTTCACTTAAGTTAGGGTAACTTTTATTATCACTGGAAACCAGTTTTACTGATCAAGTTTTAACATAAGTAAAAATTTAAACATCTCAATCCATTGTTTCAGGGTTAGGATCTGAAACATTATGTTAAAACATGAATTTTAAAACAAACAAAAAAATCAATAACCTTCCTTCTTTCTGAACAATATGAGCAAACTATCCCAAATTTAGTTAGATTTGTGTTATACTTTGTTATGTGTGTTAGTTGGTTCCCTTGCTCCTTTTGCTTGCCAGTTCTATTTTGTGCCAATATTTGTGATTTCTTTTTAAGGTTGTATTTCAACTCAGTTGCCTTTGTTAACCATGCTGCTGCCTATTTTTGCATACTCTGCTAGTTTAAATTTTTGGTCATTTTCATTCACTCGGCCTATTCTGTGGTAGCTGCCTTGTCCTTATGTTTCAGTTGCCTTGTTCTTCTCCTATTCACTTGTGTTGAATTTACACATGTACAAAACCCTATTCGTTCATACTGTTATTTACACATATGTGTATGTGGTTGTTTGTGTGTGTAGCATCCATGCACACCCACTGGTGTATGTCCCTTGCTATGCATATGAGCTACCCTGGCCTGCGCCATCATGACCTGCTCCTTTGCTTTAATTGCTGACCTTGTTTGCCTCATTTACTTATTGCCATGACTTTTGTAAATTATATGGTTGTATGAAATTGTGTTCACTCGAGTTGCTCATGTGTTTTGCTACCTCACACTTATGTTCTCAAACTGTCTTGGGCACATTTGTTTCGCTTGATTCGGGTTAAGTTGCTATCCACTGCCATGCTAGCCTATGAGTTGCTGCCCAGATTTGTGCTCACTGGGTTGATATATTTGTACTCCTGTACACTTCATATGCTCATTTGTGGGCATTTATATTATTTACTTGGTTATCTCTGCTGCCTGTATTGCACTATTAACCCTGTTGGGTTGTTACCATTATATTTCAGTTCATTGCAAATTTATTTACTTGAATTAAGATTAATCCTGACTCGAGTGTTTTTGTGTTTTGCATAAAACGCTCGGGTCAGACTGAGTATTTTTACAGCTTGAAGATTTTCAGGCAGTGAAGTTAGAGAGAGGGGGATTACCGCATCACTAAAGTTTTTCAGAAAAAATTTTCTTGTACTAAATAATAATTTAATTGTTCCACTGTATTAAAGTGTAATGCATTGTATAAAATCTAATATTTGTATATAAAAGAAAATTTCATTTATGTGAAAAGTTATTATTATTCTGTGATTCTGTGGCTGATTCTGTTTAAATTCTATAAACTAAATAACAATCCGTCATTTTGAATGTTTCTAGTTGGTTTAATTACCGACTGGAGGCGGTCAGAACGGGGGATCGACACAAGTAAGTTCAGCCTTCTGATGTTTGTGGAGTGGAGTTGGTGTTCTTGATTTTAGATTGATCTTGAGAGGATCATTATGTTGGGTTGTTTTTGGTCCTTTTTGTATTCAAGAGGCATCAGTGAAGGTTGAGCTGATCAGGAAGGTTGAAGGCAGCCCAGGATCGTCAGGAAAGTTTTGTGGATAAGAGACGGAGATTGATTTTGGATAAGTTTTCTCCAATCAAAAGGGACTTTAAGTTTTGATAAGACTAGGAAGCTAGCTCCGAGGTCTATTTGATCTTTCCGTGTTCTGGTAAGGATAAGTGCTTTAGCTTCTGGGATTGAATTTCCAGTTTGGAAGACAGGGATTCAATGTATTCCACGCATCTCTAAGGGAGTACGTGTAAGATCTATCTCTGATTATGGAACCAGCAGTTCAGGAAGATTTGGTAGTTGAACAGGACTAGATTGTGGTCTGATATCCTGTTTAGTTTGTAGATCTAGATGAGTAGGAGCTCTATAGCTTAGAAGTGTAGCTAGTTTGGATTCAGTAGAGCGAGTATCCAGGGTTTAAACATGGGAGACTTGAGATAGTGCTTGGAAGTCTATCCTGATTTGTGTTAGGATCATTAGATTTGTTTGCTTGAGTAAATTGGTTGCTACGGTTGTTAGCATATGGTTGATAATATATGCTTGTGGTTTAAAAAATTAAAATTGTTAATAGATTATTAAATTACCTTTGCTTTTAAATTTTGGGGACGAAATTCTCTTAGGGAGGAAGAATGTGATCACCAGGTATTTTGGGGTATATCAATTTAATCATCTATATTAAAAATTAAATTGATTTGGTAATCTTTATTAATAAATTTGAATTAATTTAATAATCTCCTTTTAAATAAATATTTGATTGGTAAATTATATCTTTTAAAAGCTAATAAAATGTTTTCTATTTATAATATATATTCGTACATATTGTAAATAGATAAGCTTTGGTTTGAAATTTAATAAATAAATAAAATTATATTTTCAAATTCTAATATTTTTGATAATTTGGAAATTATGATTTATTTAATATAAAGCTTTTCAAGATCTATTTAAATAAATAACTATATGGTCTTAAAAATGCTTAAAATAAATGATTAATTGTTTAAATTATATCTTAGCTTAAGTTTAAATTTAAATAAAAGACTTGTTTTATTTCTTTTTAAATACTACTTAATAAATATGATTTTTAATTAGATATGATAGTTTAAAATAAAAATTTATATATGATATATTAATTCTTTTAGAAAGATAAGTAATGTATATATGTAATAAGATAATTTCTTTTATTAATTATTTAAAATTGTCAAATTTGTTAATAATTATAATGTATAGATAAAGATGGGTTTTAAAGACAATAGAATTGTTATTTTCAAATTGAATAAGTGACTTTAATTTTGATTTTAAAAAAAAAATTGAATTTGGATTTAAAATTGAAATTAAAAAGATAGATATTTTTAAAATATTCGGGTTTTAAAATATATGCATAAGTTTTTATTTAAATATAATTGGTTTTATTTTCTTTAAAGTAATTCATTTATGTATTTAGAGAGGATTTATAAAATAATAAAGTAAGTAAAAGCTTATTTTTAACATTTAAATCAAAAAATTATGTATTACAAGTGTTAATTCCTTAAGAAACATAAATAACAAGTGTAAATTAATGAACATGAGCTTTGACAAATGGTAAGATGTGAAACATGTGTCATTTTTAATTTTTGATTTTTCTTTTATTTAAAATATATCATTTCTAGCCTATATAAACATGCTTCCCTTCTCTTCTATCCCTTTTCTATCTTTCTTTAGTTCAAAACTAAGAAACTCAAAACAAAAATCTAATAATCAGTAATTAAACTTCCCACAAGCCAGAAATCCTAAAATCATAACTGTCACCAAATTTTCAGAAATCAAAATCCAAAAATCTTGTAGAATTTCTAAACACAAATCTGCAACTCAAAACAAATCTATCAAAAACAATATGGTAATCAACATTCACAAACCAGGAATCAATAACCAGTACATTTTCTTCCACCTAAAATCACAAATCAGACCTGTAATCCATTTTCAAAGATCAAAACTAAAGACTGTAAACATTCTGCTTCAAACCTAGGATAAATTAAAGTCCGAGCATCATTCTTCAACTCTGTTTTGAAAGCAAACTCAAAATCAAAGCATTCTCAACAAGTTTTCAAATTAAAGAAGCATTTTCTTTTTCAAACCTGGAAATTGTCTACTGCGTGCAAGTCTGAGACAAGTAACTTAAGTTTTTAAATCAAAGGCATTTCAGCATATTCCAGTTTAAAGTTTTCAAAAGAAAAAGGGCTCTGTTCATCTTCTTTAAACTGGTGAGTAAATTTTATTTTTAAAAACTGGTTTTTTTAAATCTGATGTTATGATTTATATTAGTGATAAATGTGGCAAGAACATAGATTAAAAGTGTTTATATGATGGATGATGTGAATGCATGCATATATAAAATTGAATCTTTATATTTACTTCTCTGTTCCTATTCAGGCTCCTGTTTGACTTTAAAAATCCTTATCTCTAATTTGAATCCATATTCGCTTTTGATTTTTAAATGTAAGATATTTTTTATATCATAATATCAATTCTAAAAATAATTTCAGGATTTTATATTTTGTAATTAAATCAAATTTGGAAAAATTCAGAGAAGAATCAAATTGGGTTAAAAATCAAACATCTTGATTCAATAATTGGAATCCATAATCTGATTTATTATTGTTAAACATGAATTTAGATATAACAATTATAATTTTTAGTTTAGTTTCCTCTGAGGTAATCAAAGTTGAAAGAATTTTGGTTTATCACCAATATCTGGTGATCGGCATGGTGAACTTCATCGGGGTCGTGGTCGAAATTGGCTGGAGGTCTGAAGACCACGGGAAAAATGTGATTGTATTTTATTTTGGGTCATGGTGACCGAAAGGAGGTGAACTAGGGTTTTTTGGAGGTTGTTCAGTCGCGACTAATGGCAAGGTGATCTCGTCTGAATCGAAGCATCGAGTTCGATGGCGAGTGATTGGATGGCTGCGTGGGTCGATGACGAGGTTGAGGTCAGAAGGATGCAGTTTTCGGTCGCTTTGATCGTCGACAGTAGATATTTGTGTCGATCAAGTGTTGAATGCCTGCTGCTTTGGGGTGTTGGATTTCGAATCACTGGCGATTCGACGAGGCTGAATGGTCAGGTCGTTTGTGTTTGTGGTTGCCGATCTGAGGGTGGTCATGGCATTGATCGTTGACGGTCGGAGCATGGGTGCATGTGCACGCGTGTGCACTGATATCTGGCATTGTTGAAGTTTGGGGAAGAAGAGATGTGTTAGGGTTTTGGCTCGAAGATCCATCGTGTTCGACTGAAGGGGAGCTCGGGATCGTTCTCGAGTGGTTCGAGTGTGTGCTTTGTTTCCGGTTTTAAAACCTATTAGAGTTTTCAAATTTTAAAATTTAAAAGCAGATTTTCAAACAAAGTTTAAACCAATTTTTAAAGTATGGATTCAAGTTGAATTTTTATCCTAGTTTTAAAATAAATAAAGTTTAAGAAAATATAATTGTTTTAACAACTAAAATGTTTAAAGTATATTTTAAATGATTTGAATTTAAATAGAATTTGGTTTTAAAACTCTTGGAAATTTCTTTTATAAGATAAGTATTTCTTTAGCATGTGATTAAAAAGATTTTTAAATTGTTTATAAACTTTTTTAAAATTAAATTTGTATTCATTTTAAATCTTAAATTTGAAATGAAATTTAAAAGTAAATTTGAAAGTAAAATGTTTTCAAATGCATTCGTAAATGATAATTAAGCCTTTAATAAGAAGAATGTTTTTATCTTAAGGTTAATTAAGATTTAAAGATTTCGGATAAATTAGATTATTAAGGTAATTAAAGAATAATTAATTAATTTAATTTATTAATGATTTGGATTAATTAATTTAGTAATTAAGGGTTTTAAATTAATTAATTAAGGTTTAAGATTAATTATTTAAGGAATAATTAATTTGTAATTAAGGATCACTAATTAGGTAAGATTAGATTTTTAATTAATGATTAGAAATTAAAGAATAATTACTTTAGGGAAGTAATTAAAGAGTTGTTAATAGTTAATGAAGATCATTAACTAGGGATTATTAAATAATTAATTAATGTGATAAATGTTAATAATTAATTATATTAATTAATTAAAGATAATCATTTGTGGAATTGTTTAAGTATAATTACTTAATGAAAGTAATTAAAGAGACTAATTACTTAATTAGTTTAATTAAATTGATGTGATTAGTTTAAGCTAATTAATTATTATAATTAATTTAAAATAATCATTGGATAATGGGTTAAGTATAATTACTTAGTGTAATTTATTAAGTATAATTACTTAGTGAAGTAATTAGTGGATAATTACAGGTTGTAATTAATTGAAGAATGACAGTAATTTGGGTTTAATTACTTAATGTTATTAATAAAGAAGGATAATTACTTAGTGGAAGTAATTAATTTAAGAATTGATTAATAAAGTTATTTGACGTTAATTAAGTAATGTAATTAATTAAGGATAATTAATTACTGATTGTGGTTAATCAAGGTTGATTAATGAATAAAGATTATTAAAGATTAATTATTAAGTAAGATTAAAAATTAATTAAAAAGTAATAAAGGGATCATTAATTAATGTAATTAATGATGTAATTAAGGATTGATTAATTAAAGGGTAATTAATCAATAATAAATGATTATAAAGTAATTAATTAATGTAATTAATTAAGGATGAATGTAATTAATTATAATTAATTAATTAATGAAGAAAGTAATGGTTAATTACTGTATTTGGTTAAGAATGATTAATTTGAAAAATTAATTAAAGGCTAATTACCTGAATGAAATTAAAGGGTAAGTAATCAAGGATGATTAATTAGGATGAATGATTAGATGGTGATTAATTAATTGATTGGTAATTAATTAATGGTTATGTAAGTAAGATTTATGTGATGAAAGTAATTAATTTAATTTATTTTAAATTAATTAGAGATGCAAGTAATTAATTTAATTCATTTTAAATTAATTAGAGGTAGTGTGATAAATTAATCCTTGCTTATGTATGGATAGATGATATTGATTGCCTTGAATGGTTTGAGATCTCAGATATGAGATTGGTAATGCTGTGTGATATGGATGCTTTGGTTGAACTGTGATGATAATGTGAATTATCTATTTGTGATGATAACATGGATTATCTACTTGTGTGATGATGTGAATTATCTATCTGTGTGTATATTGATAATGAATTGAATTGTTTAAACTTTAAAACAACTTGGACCTAAAAGATGGCGTTTTGGATTTCGGTGAGACTGGGATCGGGTTTCCAGAGTTGGATATCAGAAAACCACATCGATCCAAATTAACGATAGGTCGTGAATCTCAAGTGAAGATGAGATTCAGAGTGCAAGGGTTATCATCGTTAACTCTGAGGGTGATTCCAAAATGAGTGTAAGGAGATAATGCCTTCGGTTTCGTTCGAACCCGGAACGAACTTGTATGTATTGAATGCTTTCAGAATATCCTCAGGTGGACGATGAGCATTCTAAGATATGTGTTCTCTAAAGGTAATCGTTTCCTTAAGCCTCATCAAGCGGGAATGGCTAAAATAGGGGAGGTGCAGCAAGGCTAAGTGGGTAGCACCCAAGTAGGACAAGATTTTCCCCTGTCTAGTAGTCCCTTTCATTCGGCTGTGTGGGGCAGTCGATTCACGACAACTGCCGGGTTTGTCTTGTTCGAGACTGTCCAGTAAGGGATGGTTCCGGCCTTGTGTTGTAGGGGATTGGGAGTTTTCCTGGGTACGGTGGTCTTGGCCCCGTACTGTGACGGGCGGTACTCCAGTAGCCATGCCATTGTATGGAATCCAAACTCCAGTAAGTGTCGTACGTTTTAGTTGTGCCCAACTATGTTTGAACGTGAGATGTAAGCATTCCAGCTATTTTTGTATTTTACTTGAAAACCCTAGACCATGTTATAATATCACTGGATTTCCTATCAAATGTTTTGGTTAGCGTAAGGTAAAAACTTACCTATTTTATGTGTGGGGAGTCTTACGTGATACCTTTTGTTTTCAAAGGTTTCCAAAGTTAAGCAGCTTTAAATCGTTTACTCACACCAGACCCATGTTTGACCCAAGTGTTTATTTTCTGTTTTATTAAACTCTTGGGTGCTCAAATTTTTACCAGTAGCCAAGGGATTCAGGTTAGCTTTGACGAATTGTGGTGGAGCAATGAAGCAGGAGGCTTCAATGTTGTAGATATATATATATAATGTCCCGCTGTGTTCTTTTCTCTGAGTTGTATTTGAGTTGTAATAACCAGACATGTGTTTATAACTGTCTAGTATGTGATGTATAAGCTGGGTAACTCTGATAGACGTTGTATATTATGTAATATTTATGTGATTAGTATAATTTATTCGTTCCGCTGTTGAGATTCTGATGTTGTTTCTTTCCTCTTCTCTATCTTTTCTCTTCTCTATCCCTTTCTTTCTTACTCATGATGCGTCTTTCTAGTAGATGTAAGACGGGTCGTGACAAATACCTTGTTTCATAAATTTTAGGGACTAGTCTCCCTGAATTCTAGATCTGTGGTGTATATGCCATTCCTCCAAAGTTAAATAATTTTTTTTAATATGTACGTAAGGTTTCAGTTCAGATTTATTCAATTAGGCTTACAATTCAATGGTTTTCACATAGGCATTATTACAAAAATAGAATTCCATATAACTTTAGTATTATGCAAATTACTTAATTTTCCACTCATCTTATGGCTTTCAAATCTACAAATCCAAATCCATCCTTCTTACTTGACTCCTTTTTATCAACCAAAAATATATTTAAAAGTATATAATAGCCTAGTAGAATTTAATATTTAAGGAGATTTGAGTTTAAGCGGAATCCAAATTTATAATTTATAAACTTTTCTCTTTTGCGAATTGATTCACCACTTCTCTTCTTCTCTTTTATATTTTGCCCTTCTCCGATATATGTATATACATATATAGCACTTCTAAAATTTCTAGAACTAGTGCAGAAGGAGAAATGGTAAAGTTTTGCTACTTAGTTCAAAAAATTTAAAAGGAAAGGTGAGGTGCTAGGCCTATATTTATAGGCACTCGAATCAATTAGGTTCATTCGATTAAAATTTGTTAACTCCAAGCCGTTTGGAAGGTTTAAGGCATATCAGTCAGCGTATAGAGCGATCGAATAGCTCCACCGGGTATCAATAGGCGGGGCAGACTTAATAACACTATTTATTTTTTCGTTATTGACTTTATATTATAGTTTAAACCCATTTGAATTATTTTCGATCTAAAAGCTTCAAATGCTCATAACTTCTTCATTTGAACCCGAATCGCGAAGCTTTATGTATGAAAGTTGATCAAAACAGTAACACGAACACAATGGTGCAAGTTTCATAGTCAATTTTGATGTTTGCCCAAATTGCATTTTTTAGCCTTATGAATTATTTATTACGTTTTTAATTAATTACCTTTTATTTTATGCAGTGTTACATTCTCCGCCCCCCTTAAAAGAAATTTGCCCTCAAAATTGCTCAATGGTTGAATCACGTAACATAGCATACAACCTTTCTAAACTATCAAACAAATTATTGTACGACAAATTTTATAGTCAATCGTGTACAAGTGCATGGTGTATCATAATACATAAGATATGCATGCTAAACGAAGCCAATTTGGTGCCTCCTATACAAATACATCCTTTGAAACAATTTTGAAAATATGATGCAAACAATCTATACACACACACACACACACACACACACATATATTGGTAGTATATATGTGCAATTTTTCAAAAATAAAAATATTCATTTTCACACAATAAATTCTGTGATCATACAAATAGGGATATGATTCAACTAATTTTTCATCCAATTCTTACCATCCAATACGTAAACCACAATTTATAATGTCCAAAATTTTGGAAATCTAGTTTTCTTAAATCAATACTCTTATGCTGGAAATGGAGTTTAGATGGAGAATTTTATATTTCCACACTTCCTTTGCATATCGATTCTATTGTACCTTGGAGCTTTCTCTTTTGCACCCAAATCCTTTCCAACTTCTCCAAGTACAATCCACACAAGGAGGTTTATTTTAAAATATATAAAAAAAACAAGTTTTGTTTACTATCAACAAGGTATGGAAATAGAAACTTCAAGCTAGAACAACTTCCACCCTTATTATTATCTTTGTTTTGTATACTGCCACCCTTATTGAGCAGTAAAATTCATATTCACTAATAGATCAACACTCCTTATGTAAGCATGTTGCATTTAAAAATTAGAAATTTTTCTCAATTTCCATTCAAATTCCTTTGACCTTTCAGTTAAATTTGTAAAATAGTTTAAAATTATTAAACACTATTTTAGTACAATTTTTCAAAAATATATACCTTTACATCTTTAAAATAATCACGCCACATCTTAACTTAATTGGGATTCAATCTTTGAGTTAATGCATATGATTAGCCCAAGAATTACACGGATAAGATTAAATTTTGAAATCATTTTCTTTTATTTCAGAACAAAAAACAACACAGAAGTACGTTTATAAATCTTAGCTTTTATGGCATAGGGATAGTGACCCGTGAGATTCGCAACAACACTTCCTTGTCCTTCGCTTGTTGAATTTATTTTTCCAAAAATTCTAATGTTTTTGGTATTTAAGTATTCTTTTTATTTTCAGGTTTCTTATTTAATTAATTTCCTAGTTGATTTTATATAGTTCCAGATTTATTTTACATTTATCGTTGTAAAGTTTCCATATGAGATTTTCTTATTTACAACGTTCTCTAATATATATAGCGATCAAAGCTCAGCTAGAAACTCAACATAGTAATAAAATAGGAACATATCTTATATCGTATCATACGAATATTCAATACCCAAAAAGGGACAACTAGTGATTATAACTCAAACGACCCAAAAGAAATAATCATTGGAAGTTTCCTTCCAACATCAACTGGTATTAATGATTGTTTGGCCCAATCACTCCTTACATAAATAAAATGGACAATTTTAGTATGTAACTCTACTACAATGCACATGCCTTAACTTATCGTTTTTGTTTCTAATAAATAAGTTCCATCCATTACTTCAATTATTAAAATCAACTATAGGATAAACTATCCATGTCGATACTACAGTAGATGAGAAATATAAACCATGCACATTTAGAATAACTCATCGGAAAATTTGCTCAGCAAAATGACTTTCCAACCACCTATCTTTCCTTCTTTGATCCTGGGTTAACCAAGATCCTTTAAGTTTATTTGCCATCTCATTACCCTCCTCTTGAATTTTATTACTATCTTCTGTTAATCAAAATCTCTTGATAGTACTCTCAGATTTGGCCATTCGTTTTCTTTATCTTTGATCTTTCATGCGAGTATACTCTATAACTCACAAAAATGCACTTTAATATCACTTCCCATTCCTTTGTGGATTCCTCTTATGGATTTTTCATTTGTCTAAGAAAATGCTCCTTGGTCCGTACCTTCCTTATATATAATGGGGAATCCTTATTGCTACTCTATAAGCATTTGTAGCTATTTTATTTATATCTTTAACTTTTACCCTAACTTACCTAGGCAGTTATCCCTATTTACACCATATCAAAGTTGGTTTGGTTTTCACCACCCTTTATAAAATTATCAAACTTCACAACCATGAAGTTCTTAATTCAAAATTTTATTTTGAAAATATAAACCTAGAAACCTTTTTATCAAAGTAAAAATTTTCTTAGTTTTAAAAAATGGACCATGAAAAACTTCTCATTTTAATAAACTTTAACTGTAGATGCCATAACTTTTAAATCTATAATTTAGGATTAATAAAGTAAGTTTATCTATCAATTTCAAAATTTGATGTTAATAATTAAGATCATTTCTTTTAAACAACACTATTGCCTTCTTTTCAAATAGTAAAAGTCATGTTTTTATTGCATGAATAGTCATCAAATCAATTCTTCCTTTAAGGCATTTTTACAATAGAGATTTACTTCATAAAAGGTAGGATTTTTAACTCATATCATTTATTAAGTCTTGCATTCAAAAACTCAATTGTTATACCAAACCATTTTTCAAAAATGCATTATTACAGTGTATCTAGAACACCTTTAATAATTTTGAACAATAACAACTGATGTAGACAAGGACAAATTTCATTCTACTATTTTCCTATTATTTAGGCTATTTCCACTTTTAGCATTAAAGGAGTACAAAATAGCATATGAGAGGGACATTTAAAAGATATGTGCAATTATTGTATATATTTATTGAAATTATCCATTTTCCTTTGTTTTTTCTTATATTATTTCAAATTAGATTGTATTAATACAAATTTTTGAAGTTGCTTCTATTTAAATTTCCTAATGTTGTTACTATTTAAATTCCTTCTACCTGAATTGCTCTTCTTTGAAATGGCTTCTCTTCATATAGATTTTTTTCCTCAATCGACATGAAATTGTTTGTTTTTTGTCTATACATCTATTTCGGTTGTTTATTTTCTTCGTATTTTCCTTGTATGGCAGTATTCTTCCTATTTTTACTATCGGGTATTGTTACCCTTCCATTTCGTTTACCCTATTTAAACGAAGTAACATTTCCATTTAACCACTTAATTTTTTTTTACACTTTCAAGTTTGAAAAAATAGAAAAAATCATTGAGCCAAACATACACTCTATTTTCCATTTATTCCAAAAAAGCTCCTTTACCAAAAAACCTTTAATCAAAAAATTTAGTCTAGTTAGTTTTAGATTCACCTAGAAATTTTACCACAGCTGGTTTGATTAAAACATTCCTCGAAGTTTCTAATTTTTCAAGAATATATTGTTTAAAGGATATTTTATATGGTGAAAATTTAATATTTACTTACTTTTCAAAATAACAGCTTTTTAGTGAAGGGTTCTTTTATTTTCAAATAAATTCTTTGAAAGTAATTTCAAATATTTTAAAAAAAATTAAAATCTTTTACTAAATTCTTTTACATGGGGTCGAACTCAAAAACGGATTTTTATGTCGTTTGTTTTGGAGTTTTCACCGTTCATTAGTGAAATACAATAAAACATATAATTACTAACCAAGGTTGGCACCTCCTCTATCTGGTGTCTTTATCTGTGTAGAGCATTCATAGGGAAATCTGTCCTTCCACCATTCCCACCTTTCGTTGGTACCTACCCTCTCTAAAGCTATCATTTGGATTGTAATGAGGAGGGGACCGGAGTAATATTCTAATGATTGGTAAATTACATACTTTTTACATAACACCATTTTATTCGATTATCTTCCATCACATGTTATGTCTAACATTACTTAGTTGTTTCCACTCCATATACATGAACGATACGTCCCCATTTACCATAGGTAGACAATATCTACCTATGTATGTACATCATCATAACATGTGATTGGGGTAGTCCCCGCTAGTATCCGTAACCCAATACCTCCTCAGGACCAGGATACTTCCTCGCTAGGATCCATAACCCAACACCTTGTCGGGAACCATCATCAATGTACTATTACGTCCTCATCGTCATGCGTACAAAGAAACTCCCATAGTGCCTAATAATGGTATCACAATAGTTCAATCATGTTCTATCTAGTCCTGAGGATTTACCTAAATGCTTCATATTATAGACTCGGCTCCGTTGACATTGAGGACTTGGTTCCTTCGACTACCCCTACCATTTAAAAGACCTCTCTTAGGAGTTATCTAGCCTTTCCTCCTAACAAACAAACTAGAAAACAACTATGGCGGTGTAAGACCTCAATGTAATCCACACTAGTAGGAGGTATAGCCCATTTAGGTGCAATCCTCGTCTTTCTGCTAACTGCTCAGGACCGATGATGTTCTTAACTTATGTGCTACTACTACTCCCTAATATGTTACCAAACACATTGACATAGCACCGAGGCTTGCTCATTGTCCTATTTAGATTGTCTAATGCAATCAAGGTAATATCCCCTAAAAGATTGAAGTAAAATCTTTTGGATATTCCTTCACTTATATGCGAACGTATAATTCCACGAATCATATAGTTGGATAAGTGCCACGTAAGTATAATGCATACATGATTGTTGATAGCCCCTTGTAGTAGGCAAACTTCTATTACGTAACACTACTGACCTCCCTTTCCAACCCATTTTAATAACTATGTTATTCTTATCTAAGCTAAGCTTTAGTTAAATTTCATAACTCACATCCATCATAAACATATACTTGAGGCTACATGTATACGTACAAACATACATACATAGATATGTATATGTATATATATATATGTGTGTGTGTGTGTGTGTGTGTGTGTGATTGTGTGTTTACATTCTTATTTCATTATTATGATTTTAATGTTCAACTACTCATATTCGTTATTTTTGTTTAGCTGACTCCTTGTTTCATTAATAATGGTATAATATTATTTACCTCTTTCCTTGAAGTTAAAAAATTTAAGTATCTTTTACTATTTATTATCTTCTCTCATTTTGAATCTTTATCTTTAACCCTTACTATATTTCCTTGTTTAGTATGCTCCCTATGCCCGTATATTTTATACAATTCTTGGCTTTATTCATTTTGTTACATACCTACCTTTTTATAGTTTATTTACTAGTTAATTTCTACCTTGTCCTTATTGTGTGTGTGTATAAACTTTACAATTTAACTGTTTTTATTATTGCAACTGCAATTCCTTAATTCATACTTAGGTAATTCTGCATTTTTATGCATTGGAATTACATGTCCCTCAGAAGGAAAGGTTAAAAATATAAATCTCTATATCTTATTCAAAAAGGGAACTTATATAAATAAATTTACTTTTAAGCTAAGTTAATAATGTAAAACATTTGATTATTTCCTTAATTAATTTGTTAAGTTTTTATTTATATAAACTCTTTTAAAAATATAAGTTTAAAACATCTTAAACTTAATTAATTAAAAGAGTTTGTTTTATATAAAAATTTAACAAAGTAGCTAAGGAAATAATCAAATGTTTTACATTATCAGCTTAACTTAAAAGTAAATTAATTTATATTGTTAATGATGATTAATTATTCTTAATTAATAAATTAATTAATCCTTAATTATTAATTAATTAAATCCTTAATTAATAATTAATTAAATCCTTAATTATTAATTAATTAAATACTTAATTATTAATTAATTAAATACTTAATTATTAATTAATAAAATCCTTAATTATAAATTACTTAAATACTTAATTATCAATTAGTTAAATCCTTGATTATTAATTTATTAAATACATAATTACTAATTAATTAAATCCTTAGTTATTAATTAGTTAAATACTTAATTATTAATTAATTAAATCCTTAATTATTAATTAATTAAATACTTAATTATTAATTAATTAATTACTCCTTAATTAATTACCTTAATCGATTAAACTTTAATTATCAATAATTAAGGATTTAATTAATTAATAATTAAGTATTTAATTAATTAACAATTAAGGGTTTAATTAATTGATAATTAATTAATTAATTAATTAATTATTTAATTACTTAATAATTAAGGATTTAATTAATTAATAATTAAGGATTCAATTAATTAATAATTAAGGATTCGATTAATTAATAATTAAGGATTTAATTAATTAATAATTAAGGATTAATTAATTTATTAATTAAGAATAATTAATCATCATTCACAATATAAATTAATTTACTTTTAAGTTAAGTTAATAATGTAAAACATTTGATTATTTCCTTAATTACTTTGTTAAGTTTTTATTTAAAACAAACTCTTTTAATTACTTAAGTTTAAGATGTTTTAAACTTATATTTTTATAAGAGTTTGTCTTAAATAAAAACTTAACAAATTTATTAAGGAAATAATCAAATGTTTCACATTATTAACTTAACTTAAAAGTAAATTAATTTATATTGTTAATAATTAATTAAAATTTTGTTTAAGTTTTAGAAAGGAACCCGGAATGTACTCACAATTACCTGACACTTCCCTCGAGCCATTACCCTGAATTCCCGAAACAACGTCGGGTTTAAACCTTCTTCCCAAACCACATAATATCTTTGCACTGAGTCGCGCCGGTATAAAAATCTCCATATGTGATGGGAGTCCGATCAGGATTGTGAATACCCGGATTGCAAGGGCTTCTTTTGATGTGCCTTCGGTTCTGTTTGAGCCTGGAATAGACTTGTATGGATGTATGTCTAACGTTACACTTTGAGATGTAAAGCTGGTTTCTATCAAATACATTTCTGTTTGGTGGCGGAGAATTTATTCTCTTAGCTTAACACCTTTCTCTGAGATGTACGAGCTCAGAGGTTTGGTAGTTGATGGTTACTAGTGATACATTCCCAATTTGGTAATGTGGCATACGAAGTGCCACTCATCATTTGTTGATCGAAGCATGGCTTTTGTGTAAAGCGTAACTTTGTGGACGAGACTGCTCTGACACCGAATGATTTTTTAAAACTATATAATTTAATAAATAAACACACATGTTATAAAATATAGAATTTAACTTAATTAGTAAATCCTTTAATTAATTGCATAAATTACTCATTAACTAAATCACAATAATTAGGTTAAGGATTAATTAATTATTGTGATTTAATTAATGAGTGATTTATGCAATTAATTAAAGGATTTACCAATTAAGTTAAATTCTATATTTTATAACATGTGTCCACTTATAACGACCTTGACCCTGCTTCGAGAATCACGCGCATTAAAAACGAGTTCGACCCAAGCAACAATGTCTTCTTCCCAAAACCATCGACCAATGCCTGCTACAAACATGCACGTGCACCATGAACTAGACTACTACGAGGCCTCGCCGACCTTGCTCACCAGTCGCCAACGATCACCACTAGTCCCCCGACCATCCATCTCCAACAATCTCATGATGAATCAAAAACGAGCATTTCGATCAAAGACTGGGGCAAACCCGACCTGATAGAAACACCACCAGCAATCACCACCACCATCTGCAACCCCGCCCTTTCGCCCAAATGTTCGCTAGAGTTCCCCCTTCCTGTTCTCCCCAGTCCGGTGCGACCCGATGTAACAACGACGTTGAAAAATCCTCGACAACCTCTCAACCCAATCAGTATTTTAAACCCTAAATCGTCGAATCCCAGCCACGACGGCGATCAAAAATTTAAGCGAGCATTTTTCCGTTGACCCTTGGCCCACAATCCTCCTCTGGCCACAACCATGTTGACCAACTCCTCATTTTACGCCGCGAATTTACAAAAATGTAAATTTTGATCAACTCACAAATTCACATGACTTACTATCATAAAAATTATGAAATTATTACCTAAATTCATCATATCCTACAACGAATTGAATTATGAAATCCAAACTTGAATTTGTGATAATAGATTTTTCTATTTTGAACATAATTTACTCTAATTTTTATCCTCCAAGTAAATTACTTAATGTTTCTACTTATTTTTATTTTGTGTTATGTTTGGAGTTACAAGGAATGATATTTTGTAGTTATGGAAATAAATAGTACAAAATACGGTAAATATTCGAATTTTATACTTATCTTTCTTTTAGATGCATTCCTTGTCAATTCAAATTATACACTTTTATTTATGAATCTGGACTTGGTAGTAAATTTTCATTGTGACATACTACATTTCAATATATTGAAATACTCCTTAAATCATAATAATTTACTGTGATAACTTCCAATTTTATATTTACTTGCATAAGTCATTCAAACGATAAATCTGGAACTGCTATAAAATTTATCTATTTCAGTGACTACTACTACCCAGTACTCTCTAGATTCAAGTACATGAAAGTGAGACTATAATAAAAAATGGACACAAAGCATCTCTATAAGGTGTTGGGTTTTCTTCTTTATAAGGTTTTATTGATAGTCCTCCTTGAAGAGGTTTTTCTCTTTATAAGGTCTCCAGTTTTCGTTTCTCTTACTATATTCAAGTTATCAACTATAGAATATGTAGGCAGAGTTTATAAACTAATTTCACATATTAAATTAGGCCTACAACTCCAAAATTACATTTAGGCATACATGAATAGATTGACAATGACATAAATCCCATATTATATAAAAATATACAATTTCCCCCTCCCTTTTAAGCTTTCTAAATCTCCAGATCTAAACCCCATTATTTCGATTTGACTCTCTTTCTTCCAACATAGCTATGTATAAAAATGTATACATACTATTTAAAAATTTAGTTCTGAGAAGAATTTTGAATTTAATTTAGATTTTAGTTAAGATTTACAATTTACCCTATTTTGGCATTCTTATTCGATCCTATGCTTCTCTCCTCATACTCTTTGATTTTATCTACTTATGTATGTACAATATAATATTTTATTTCTTTTAGAATTCCTAGAATTTATGGACCAGAGAAAATGGTAGAGTTTTGCTTTATGTCCCAGAAAATATGAGGAGAGGAATAGTTGAATAGGCCTGTATTTATTGGCATTAGAACAAGTCGCATCCAATAGATTATTTTCTATTAAATCCGGGCTGTTCTATTCTAGGTTCAATCTACTTCAACCTTAACCCAACGGTCGACCACCTTACTTTCATCGGTCAACCGCTAGTAGTCTATCGATCATGGTGAGGTTGTTGACCGGTGGGTCTACAGTTTTGTTGCCCGGTTTAAGTTATTTATTTCCCAATTTATATATTTTTATTTTTAATTTAATTTAACGTTAACATTTCTTAACACTTAAATTTCCACCAATGTTAATAGTTACTGTTAATTAATTATATCAACTTCAATAAGTACATCTTTAATTATTTTTAATTCAATATTTTCAAACGTTAATTTCTTCTTCATTTTAACTCGAATTGTAAAACTTTACATATGAAAATTAATTAGAAAGTCGCCACGAAAACTACGATGCAAGTTTCTAGCCAAATTCTGATGTTTACTAAAATTCTGTTTTTGGCATTAATATTTAATTAATTGCTGCTTACTTTACAAGGTGTTACATTCTTCCTCAAAAAGATTTCGTCCTGGAAATTCCTTAAGGGTAGAATCACATAAAATAGTGCGCAACCATTCTAAACTATCCAACCAAATAGTGTACAACCAATTTTACAACCAACCGTACACAAGTGAATGGTGTATCACATGTATGATATGCATACTGAGCAATTCTTTATCGGCCCCTTCTATACTTATGCATTCTTTAAAAAGATTTTGTAAATATGATGCAAATAACCTATAATTCTATATGTATGCAAAATTTGAAAGTCCAAATCCTCAATTTTGCATTCCATTTTTTCCCACACTTCTACGAATAGGAACAAAATCAATCAATTTTGTATCTACTCTAACATCCGAGTTTTAAAAAATTCAGTTTTCTAAACCCATATTCTTATATTGGAGAAGCGTTTAGATGGAGAATTCCATATTTCTATCCTTCTCTTGTGTATCCAGTTCCTTATACCTTGGAACCTTCTCTTTTGTCCCCAATTCTTTTTCAACTTTTCCAAGTATAGTCCATATGAGAAAATATGCTTTCAGAATTTTAAAATGGAGTTATTTTAAAACAAGTTTTGTTCACCTACTAACAAGGGATGGAAAAAGAATACCTAAGGCTAAAACAGCTTTTTCTCTTATCATTGACTGCCTTTTCTTTATAGTCACTTCTGGTGCACAATAAAATCATACTTGCTAATTCGTCAAATTTTCCCCAAGTTAATCATATAACATTTCAAAAATCAAAAAATTTCCTCTTTTTTTTTGTTTAAAACCTTCTTAAATTATAATTTTGAAATAGTTGGAAAATCTTTAAAACTCAAAAAAACATTTTTTGCAATAATTTTCATAAAAGTATTTTATTTTTAAAATCAATTAATTTTGAGCAAAATTTTTTAGAAGTATTTTATTATTTTTTCTTTAAAAAAAAATTATTCCACATCCATCATGATAGGGATTTAGATAATAATTTAATAGCTGTATTGGACTCTAGGATTTTAGATGGTAAATTCTCAATTTCAAATATTTTCTTTTATTTAAAATAACAAATAGCATACAAGTTCATTTAAAAAATTTAGCTTTTTAAGGCATAGGGACAGTGGCCCATGGTTTTGCAATAACCTTTCCCTATCCTTCGCTTGCTAAAACTTATCTTCCCAAAATTCCAAGGCTTTTGAGACTTAACATTATTTTAATTTTAGTAGATAATAAATTTTCTTATTTATTCCTGTCTTACTTATTAGTTAAGTGTCTACATGAGATTTTCTTGCTTACAAAGTTTCCAATAATTATAGCGGTCAATCTAGAAAAAAACCACTTTAAAAGGAACTTTTCTCACAATATCGTACATGTTTTATACAATAGAAACAACTAATGTACAACCCAACTATCCGAAAGAAACATTTTCTAGAAGCTGCCTATAACATCCCATATGTTTGTGTTAGTTGTTTACTTAGTTAGTTAATTATTTAAGCATCAAAGTGGAATTTATGCAAACAATGGAATTTGACCATGAAACACGCACAGCTATGTTCGTGGAAAAGTCCTAAGCAACTTTAATATTTGGGGTTTTACGATCGAAGCCCAAATGAAGAATTTACGGACGAAAAATGAATTCGAAACGATAATAATTAAACAAGAAGAAATTAACATTTTTATATTAATTTGTAAGGACCGCTATTTTGAACTATTCAAATCGACAATCATCCACTCATGTTAGACTTGAATTACTCAAAACAACGGATTGTTAATTTATATTGGGAAAAACATAGCATATACAGTAAATAAATCAATCACAGAATCACAGACACAGAGTAATAAAATAATAAGCAGCGGAATAGATAAATAGTAGTTTATGAAGCTACTATATAAACACTAGAGTTTAAAGTAAAATACAACAGATATCTCAAATACAAAGTAGTCTCAAATACAAAAGTCACTGATAAGACTGAACATAAGCAATAGGAAATAACAGAAGGACGAACAGATATAAGAAAGATCTACAAGCAAAACTCCAAGCTCTAAAGGTGAGTCAAATGTTGTGACACTCAGTCTGACTCGAGCATAAAGCAAAACACAAAACACTCAAGTCAGGATTAACATTCTTATACTAGTAAATTCAACTCAAGTGAAATGTCAACTGAAATACAAAATAACTTAAAGGATATTTGGGATTCCCATCCTCAAAGGATCCGTTAAACTATCTACATGCATAGTACAATACGCTACATATATAATGTCTATACTAAAGCAAACTATAAAATAGCGTTAAGGCGTTACCCATATCCCACTTAACACATTTTATATATTCCCGTAGCCTATACATACACTGTAAGCTCCACCAAACCGGTGGCTTACTTAAGGAGCAATCTATAGGTACGGTATAAGACAAACTCATAGAGGGCGCGATAAGCCATGTGACAAGGCATGCGAGACAATGCCGAAGGTAGGATTCTACAGTTTTGCGGATCCGAACTGGTGGTAATGCATAGCGGCTACTACCACGTATCTCGAGACACACTACCACAATCAAAGGTGCATCCAATCAATTCACAAAGTAATAGAATGGTATTGAAGAAGCATGCTCGATCGAAGGTGAAACCTCACTTGGCCCGGCATGGCTCCTGTTTTAGTCACATCAAGCTGACTTGTGGAAGTCAGTGCTGCGTCAATACCTCATGCAGAATCGTCGTCAAACCATCCTACTTCGTTCCGGAATCTCCACAAAGTACATAGTTGTTAAAGTGGTTTTCAGTATTAGCAGCAGTATGACAATATCCGATCCCGGTCTCTTTAACAACCAAATGCTTATTTCACACCATGGTCATTTTATATTTCAAACAGTTTATACTTCATATCAAAATATCATATTCTTTTCAAAGCTATATCAATTTCGAAATTATATTCACTTTGAAATTATATCACTTTCAAAATCATATCATTTTCGAAATCATATCCTTTCCGAAATCATAATCACTTTAAATCATAACCGTTCTAACTTAAACGGTTTAAATATTGAAAATAGTTTATATATTGAAATAGTTATAAATTAAAAATAGTTTATATTTAAAATAGTTATATATTAAAAATAGCTTATATATATTAAAATAGTTTATGTATCAAAATTAATTTATAATTAGAATCGTTTCTTCCAATTTCACAAATCAATTCAAATTCTCATTAAACTATTTTAATTTATATCGATTTCAAATCCAGGTTTGAACTTCAAACTTTAAACCACTTGAAGTTCAATAGGTTTCAAAGTTTAAATATTCAAACAATTCACAATAATTCAATATGATAAACTTCACTTATATTTCAAAATTCAATCTTAATTTTATTTAAATTTGAAAACATTCATTTTATCATTTTCATACGCATTTAAATAAAATCTCAGATTATAAATTTAAATCAAAATTAAATGTTAAATATCTAACTATAATTTATTTAATTCTGAAATATTCACTTCACCTTTTATGAACATTTGAATAAAATATCAAATTCAAACTAAAATCAAATTTAAATATTCAATTTCAATTTTATTTAAATTTGAATATATTTATTTAATCACCTTAATCAAAATATGGTAAAGTTATAAAATTATATTCTTATACTCTCAAAATCAATAAGTTTAAATCAATTCTTATTTATATCTAATTTTTAAACAAATAATATTTCAAATCAATTTCAATTTATTTCTCCAACCATACTTTATTAAATTTATATAAAATCGATTTTTAAAATATTAATATAAGTTTTATAAAAATACTTAAACATATAATATATGTAACAACCCAATATTTTCAACCATCCTTATCACACATGTCGGACTTGAATTGCTAAGAATACCAAATTGTAAAATAAATTTCGCAAATCTCAGAATATACAGCAAATAAATAAATCAAAGAATCATAAGCACGGAGTAATATAATGCAACGAAAGGAAAGAAATAGTAGTTAATGAAGCTACTATATAAATACATCAGAGTTAAACAAGATACTACAGAAGTCTCAATATGATAGTCAAGTACAAATCAGAATACATCACCGGAATCAACTGAATTACTGGAATTGAAATAGATAGCTAGATCCTTAAGCAAAGTTCCAACTCTGAAGGTGAGTCTCTAATGCTATGTAACGACCCAATCTTTCGACGTCCGAAAATCGACATCAATACAACCACTGTATCAAATGCCGGAAAACCGAACCGTTAGGGTTTAAAGAAGAAGAGGTAGAAGAAGAAGAACATCAACAATAACAGAATCTTACATTTCGCAGCGGAACAAGTATAATAGATAAATAAATATCTTTAAACAGAATCACTATATCAGTTATTACATTACATCACCTTACATTATCAGAGTGTACAACAACGAACAACGGAAAGAAATATTACATATGTAAGTGATACGTTTCGCCATCCAGCTCCAACTCCTGATTCCACAGCAACTTCTTGACTCTGCTCCCGAACAACTGCTAACGTGACTCTAGGCCGCTCGTGTGGAAAATTGTGGGCACCCAGTGTTTAGAAAGGGAACAATAAAATCCAGGTCAGTCGTGGGACTGGTGTGAGATCTTAAAAACAGTTATTTTCGCAAAGAAAATAAAATGAAATTCGCTATGCCTTTGGAAAATGAAACTACCATAAGGCCTCCCGTCACACACACAATGCAAACCCATAATTGGAAGAGATTTCTCCTTTTGATAGTCAAACATGCTTAATACGCAAAATTCTTTTTAATATTAATATTAGTGCATAGTGCAGAAAACATTTCGAAAGTATAATATTAATCTTAGCCAGCATAGGTACCATTATATTATGCCTGCTAGAGCTACCATTTTAAATGGCAGGTTCTACAACTAAAACCGTACAGGGCGCGTATTGTTTCTTTGGATTTACAACAAATGGTCAGGCTAAGGAACTTTCTAACACCACATGGGTACGCCTCTGGAGGGATGCCCCGAGAACCTAACCGGATCTCTACCAGCACAAGGCCGGGTTACCTCTGCAAAAATAGGTAACTACTGACACGAGTATGCCATCCCCCAGTTGTAAACAATCTTTATCCGAGGATCCTCAACAACAACAATCACAAAGTAATATACATTTGCGATATCCACATAAGTTAAGAATCTGGGCTCCATACCATGATACCACTTCTATCCAGAAGGAAATGCACATACCCTAAGGGGCGCTACCCCCTATAACCTTGCTGCATTCTTCCTGTTTCGACCATTCCGGGGTGTGAGGTCCGACGAAGTCTCGTCCACATAGCTACGCTTTTCACAAAAGCCATGCTTTGATCAACAAATGATCGGCAGCACTTCGAATGCCACATTACCATTTTGGGAATGTATCACTAGTAACCATCAACTACATAACCTTTGAGCTCGTACGTCTCAAAGAAGGGTATTAAGCTAAGAGAATAAATTCTCTGCAACCAACAGAAATGTATTTGATAGAAACCAGCTTTACATCTTAAACTGTAACGTCAGACACACATCCATACAAGTACGTTCCGGGATCGAACGGAACCGAAGGCACTTCAAAACAAGCCCTTGCAAATCCGGATATTCACTAATCATGTCCCGAATCCTCATCACAAAGGGTGATAAAATCTCTATACCGGAGCAACCCAGTGTGGAGACATTTGACAGGTAATCATTTCGCTTTCGAAAATACCCGGTCTTCAACACCGTCTTTAAATGCAATCCCATCTCGTCGTATTGTTATTCGGAATGGGTTTTATGACACAAGGGCCTCTTCCGGCTAATCCGGATAACGAGCGCTTATTTTTAAAAATAATTGTTCAATCAGATTTCAAACAAATCACAACAATTTTTCACTTTGATCTTTTAAATAAAAGATCTATCACAAATCACAAAGATTCGATGTGGTTTTCGGATATCCACTTGGAATCCGACCCCCGGTCGCATCGAAATTCAAATGCCATTAAAAAGGCCAATATTGATAGTCGGTTATTTAACTATCAATAAATATCCACCACAATTACCAGATTTAGATAAATTTCCCAAATTATTTTTCTTCAAAATATATTCGCAAGATATATTTTAACACTTCCACCATTTGAAAACAAATTTCAAATTGCTGACCACATTTCAGTATCTTGAACACAAGTTTCAAATCATTTTTTTCCTTACGCGGAAAACATTACCAAATATTTATTTCCACTGAAAATCTGCCGAGATTAAATGCTTTAAAATAATTTAAATTACTTATCCAAACATATATACTTGGAAATAAACTATTTTAAAAACACTTACTTAATTTATTAGTTATAAAAATATTATACTAATATCTTACATAAACTTCAAGTCTAAACTAACTTTAAAATAATTTTGTAGATTGGGTATAACTATTTTAAATAACCATTTTCTAAACAAATATCAATTTAATCTTTAAAATAACTCTTTCTATAAGTGATTAAATAAATCCATTTTTGAGGATTTAAAACAATTTCCAAAAATAATTCCTCCAACAATAAATTTTTTTACAAACGATTTCTAGAACCTTTAATTTATACTTCAAAAGCTACTTTAACAATATACTCGGCTTTCCAGGGAAGAATTCTCTTTCCCTTTATATCAATTAATAAATCTTATCGATTTATTTTAATTTACAAACCAAATCTGTAAATTCCTTTACAAATTCACATCGTGAATTTAAACTTCTAAATATCCATTGATATACGATTTTCAAATCGATTCCTAAATATTCATTTTCAGCATCGAATTAAATTCTGAATTGATTTCCAAATTTATTTACAAATACCAAATCAATTTTCAAAATTGGTTTCTAAATTTATTTCAATACCAAATTTATTATCCTTTGAAACAAATTCCTCCTTTTAAATTTATTCAATTTTCTAAAATTAATTTACTATAAATTTCTACTAAATTTCAAAAATCCAATTTTTATTTATTCCTGATATCCTACGATATCAGAAATATATTCGGCTAAATTGTAGCCTTCAAGGGTTTCAATTACAAATAATCACACACAGATTATAAATAATCAACACACAAAATATGAAACAAATTCAATATTTGAGGAATCCAGTTGGATCCCTCTAACCTGTTTCCCTGCATCCACAGACGTTAGCACAACCATTAAATACCAATTCCACTTCGAGGAGGAATATCGCGGTATATGGGATTTATAAAATAATATCCGCTATTATGCGGCGCAATAGGGTCTCATCCGCTATATGATGCGGTAAATCAATAACTCCAAATACATATATAATACCCATTCCACTTCGAGGTGGAATATCGTGGTATATGTGTTTAATATAATAACCTCCTCTTTTATGCGGCGTATAGGGTCTATTTTAATATAACTAATAATAAGTTAGTCATCCAAACACACAATCAAGAAATTTTTTAAATTTAACTATCACAATTCAACAACCAATCAATAACTGAAATTTTCAATTATTACTTTGAGTGAGAAGATCTCACCTTTGCTTATGCATGCACCCAATTTTTCAATCCAGACTGTTTTCTTCACAGTTCTTGACCTTGTATAAATAATTTATACAATTTATTAATATTTGAATTGGTACAACAATAAGTCACTATTTACTCATTAACTTTAACTTAAAATTTGGGTTTAAAAATTTTTTCCTTTTGATAAATTATTATTTAAATACTTTTTTTATTATCTAATTATTTAATTTTAAACAAATTCCCTTTTAAAATCTTTTAGCATCAAAAATAATTTAGATACATTAGTTTATACATTTTTTTTCCACCAAATCCACTATTATAAATTAGTAAATTTAAAAATAGATATTTGTAAAGTTATTTTTCTTTTATATTTTTCTGCATGCATATAGATATTTTATATAAAACTAAAAAATGTATATATATTGTTCACCGTATAATATTTCTTTCTGTATTCTGTAAATAATTTTTTTTCTTTACTTATGAACAAATCTAGTATTCTTAAATTAACAGCAATATTTATACCTTACCTCCAACTAGCAAATGCCATGCCCAGATCGAGCCTCCCATCGATCGAAAGATGAACGCGGTACCAATACATCTCTGCCAAAACTAGGTCAACGCGACGCCGAACGTTGCTGCACCATCCCAGTCGAACGCTCCTCCCAGAGACCACGTGACTGCCATCGCCTCGAGCTTGAATTCAGCGATGCCACGCTTTACCTCGAATCGCCGAGCAACTGCTTCCTGCCTCCAACGCGAATCAAGAGTCGCCCCATTCCAAAAATCGCGGTTGCCCTTAAAGACACTTGCGAACACACGCATCCCCAAGTCGTCATCGCTCGATTCCACGTGCTCGAGCTCGACTTCGATTTCGATCCACTCGATCAACCTCCTCCCTAAAACCATCGCGCACGCCATCGTTTGTTCTGTGATTTCGATTATTTTTTTCTTTTGGTTTTCGTTTGCTAGGTTGGCGATGGAAAAGGGAAAAAACGAAGAGGGAAATCGGCCATATAATTTCTTTTGAAGCTGCTGTAAAATTTTAACGAAAATAATGGTTTCTGTTTGTTTTAAAAGAAGGAGAAGGGGAACATGATTCGATGATTGCGTGCTCCAGGCAAATTGCTACAATGCTTGAGAGATGACAGAATCACAGCTGATGGGAAAGAATTTTAAATGTGTTGACTTAGGGTATAAATATATTTTAATTTAAATTCAAATTATCTCGGCAAATACAACACGAAATTTTGACTTCCTATCGAGGCATGCCGCTAGGCGTCCATAATGTTATACCCCTATTTCGAACGCATTGGAAAAGGTTTCGAGGCCCAACTCGATCGCATGGAGAAGATAGCTTTTTGAACCAGCTCTTAAATTAAATTTCGATTTAATTTTTCAACGCGTTTGCTTATTCGTATGGCCAAACGACAACTCCAATTACTACGAAAATTGAAATCCGATAATAATACAATATTACAGATCCAACGGAACTGGTTTCGTTGAATTCCGAGACTGTGCCTCGGAAGGCTATTTTTAAATATCGATTTAAACAGTAAAATTTCAAAACTGAACAAAATGTTTCCGAATTCAATTCTGAAGCTTCCATTATCCTCAGTATTATCAATATGGATTTTCTAAGCCTTTAAAATATTTTTAACACGCTTAAAACTAAAGATTCAATTTTTTTTTTCAACTTCAGTAAATTAAATTCAATAATTTAATTGTCAAACTCATATTTATAGCTAAAATTCAAGTTAAACTAATCCCTAAATATTAAAATCAAATTAAATATTTCAATTTTCAAATGTTTAAAATTCTGGGTCATCACATCCTTCCCCCCTTAAAAGAATTTCGTCCAGAAATTACTAGTTAAGAAGAATGATCCTCAACCCATTTAATATTTCCAAACCAAACAGTTTTATCAACTTCCCAAACAAATCTTTTATAAAAGACACATTATCATTTCAACTAATTTCCTAACAATTCAAATTTAAATTTGAATTCAAATTTCAAAATTTTGTCAAAAATTTTCTAACTCTCGAAATTTTCGAAATTTTTTGCCAGCGTCTCCTTTGCGCGGCTAGCTCGGTACAACTACAAAATGGCACCACAGGCCCTCAAATCCCAAAAGAAAACAAAAGGCCAAGCGGCTGGACAAGAAAATCACCAAATTTCATACTGAAATTGAAATACTTACCTTTTTGTCGAGCAATTCAAATTTATCTTCAGAAATGAAAATTCAATTCTTTTTCCTTTATAATACCTGTAAGCTATTAAGCAATAATATCCAATTACCATATCCAAAACCGTTTAATCCATTGCCTTATCGAATTTTCAATCATACTTCTTGTATCATTTTTACTTCACTATTGAAGTTATATATCCATTTTTATTCAATCTTGTATTTCCAATTTCATTTGAATTCAATTGACAAATTTCAATTCTATCTGGATTCAATTTATCTTTTGAATCTTGAATTTTTTTATTGATTATCTTTCATTTATAACCGATTCATATCATTATTTTAATTTAATATCATTCACTAATTTACTTTAATTTCCAATTTGAAATTGTTTGTCGCTAACAAAAACTTTTTCAAAATTTTTTTCTAACTCCCAAAATTTTCAGAAATATATGTACAACGACCCACCCTGTCGGAAAAAGAAAAACAGTTCATATTTCATATTTTTATTGCGTAGGCGTACATTATTTAGCATTTTTAAGCAAGCGGCTTATTTAATTAGCATTTTGCACAATCAAATCTAGCCTAACGGCTTCGATGAACCTGTACTTACTCAATTCAAATATGTAAGTGCCAAAATCATAAAGCTCAACAACATTTTACATATTTAACTAGTTAACATACGAGTTTCTATAAGCAATGTAGGTTAAACAATATTTATAAGCAACTTATAGGGTTTCGACATAAATTTTAATTGTTAACAACCAATTCATATACAACTTCATTCAATTTAAATGATTTAAATCTCAATTGTTTACATTCAATTCATTTTTAAGCAAAACAAACTCATATTCTCTTCAATTGATCTTAAAATCAATTTATTAAATCTCTATCAACTCATAGAATTTTAATTACCTTCATTTACGTCAAGCGACAATTCATTCTATGCAATTCGATGATATCCATGTGAATAAATAATTACTTAAGGTTTATAACCAATTTAAATTGATTCCGACTCAATTTATTTTAAATTCCATCACATTTCTAGTTTTATTCATCAACCATACATATGCATTTCATTCCATAATTGTCTTCATTTCATTTAAGACCATTTTATTAAGCTTGAACCATTCCTTGCTTATATATTAATAATCATTTCCCAATTTAAATTCACACAAGCTTTATTTAATGGACTTTTACCCTTATTCGAAGCCAAGCTTCCACTAATTTTAAACTTAAACTAATTTACTTCAAATTATTCAAATTTCATACTTAAGCTCATTTTCAATTTGCAGATAAATCTTCTTTTTCAATTTAACTTGATTCTATTTCAATCAAATCTCATTTCAAATTACAAATTTATTTGATTAGTTCTTCTGTTTCGTATGAATTTTAAATTTACAGATTCAATTCATTCTCAATTTATTTTCCATCTTAATAATTTTATTCCAATCATTTCAGTCTATTAGACTTCTAAAATTCACCTTTATTCAAATTAACTCAAGTCAATTTTAGTTTAAATCTGAATTTTTTAAGTTTTCAAACTTGCTTATTATTCCATAACTATTTTAAATAGGATTCCAGAGTTTTAAACAATTTCTTAAATCATTTTGAGGTCAAATTTATATCCAAAACCCTTTGTATTTCCAAAACAAACCCAACTTTGGCAAAAAAAACCAATTTAAAATCATTCGGCAGCAATTCCTCTCCTGGAAACTCGAAAATGAACACCGATGATGTCGCGATCATCATCAAAATTATTTTCCAGCGACCAAAAAGAGTTTAGAGCTTTTATCCCTTTCTAAATTTTTTTCCAAAGCCTTTGAAAATCATTTTCAAACTAAAAAGGGATTTGATTTCCAAATCTCCAAAATTTTCAAATTCTTTTTAAAACATTTCTCTGGAATTCCATTTCAAATTACAAGTCACATTTACAATTTATATTCTCAAATTCCATTTGTATATGGATTTTTTTTTCTTTTTTTTTTCTTTGCTTTTGATTTTGATTTCAATTTCTTATTCAACAATCAATGATAATAATTTAATATTACCACTTCCTAACAACCAAGCAACCATATACTATAATAATTTACAAAGGTTATCTCATTTATCTACGAAAATAGGTTTGGGCAAAATTATTTCATTCACCCTACTTTAAAACAATATCGCGTCGATTCATCTTGTTTAAGAGTTTAGAAACCCCTATCGATACAGTTAGCTAGACTGCACCGACCAGAATCTATAAACAATCAACCGATAAGTCAACACAATATAAGACAATTTTATGTTCACTAACAAATACGCGCTCATATCTATTATTACACTCAAACTCATTCTAGAGTACCACTGACTCTATCGCTAATGAGTAACACCCAACGGAGCCAAGGTTGTCACTTAACCCAATGCTCTGATACCACTTTGTAACAGTCTAGGCTTTTCAACAATCGACAATGGCCACTCTCGATTGGTAGGCTTTTCGACCATCCCAGCCCCACCGTGGCAGACACTGGTGTCCAAACTTGCTTTTACGGCCAGTCTTTCGACTGTCACAGCTTACGCCTAACCAACCCCTTAAAGAGGACATGTGAGGTAAGAGTCTCTCGTTCGCCACCTAACGCAAAGCGAGAACCCCCCCATCACGTTTCACCTAGATAAGCAAGGTCAGTCGTGGGACTGGTGTGAGATCTTCAAAATAGTTATTTTCACAAAGAAAATAAAATGAAATTCGCTATGCTTTTGGAAAATGAAACTACCATAAGGCCTCCCGCCACACACACAATGCAAACTCAGAATTGGAGGAGATTTCTCTTATGATAGTCAAACATGCTTAATACGCAAAATTCTTTTTAATATTATTATAAGTGCATAGTGCAGAAAACATTTCGAAAGTATAATATTAATCTTAGCCAGCATAGGTACCATTATATTATGCCTGCTATAGCTACCATTTTAAATGGCAGGTTCTACAACTAAAACTGTACAGGGCGCGTATTGTTTCTTTGGATTTCCAACAAATGGTCAGGCTAAGGAACTTCCTAATGCCACATGGGTACGCCTCTGGAGGGACGCCCCGAGAACCTAACCGAATCTCTGCCAACACAAGGCCGGGTTACCTACGCAAAAATATGTAACTACTGACACGAGTATGCCATCCCCTGGTTGTAAACAATCTTTATCCGAGGATCCTCAACAACAACAATCACAAAGTAATATATATTTTCGGTATCCACATAAGTTAAGTATCTGGGCTCCATACCATGATACCACTTCTATCCAGAAGGAAATGCACATACCCTAAGGGGTGCTACCCCCTATAACCTTGCTACATTCTTCCTGTTTCGACCATTCCGGGGTGTGAGGTCCGACGAAGTCTCATCCACAAAGCTACGCTTTTCACAAAAGCCATGCTTCGATCAATAAATGATCAGCAGCACTTCGTATGCCACATTACCAATTTGGGAATGTATCACTAGTAACCATCAACTACATAACCTCTGAGCTCGTACATCTCAGAGAAGGGTGTTAAGCTAAGAGAATAAATTCTCCGCCACCAACAGAAATGTACTTGATAGAAACCAGCTTTACATCTCAAAGTGTAATGTCAGACACTAATCCATACAATTCCATTCCGGGATCGAACGGAACCGAAGGCACTTCAAAAGAAGCCCTGGCAACTCCGGATATTCACTAATCACGTCCGGAATCCCCATCACAAAGGGTGATAAAATCTCTATACCGGAGCAACCCGGTGCGGAGACATTCGACAGGTAATCCTTTCGCTTTCGAAAATACTCGGTCTTCAACACCGTCTTTAAATGCAATCCCATTTCGTCGTACCATTGTTCGAAATAGGTTTTATGACACAAGGTCCTCTCCCGGCTAATCCGAATAACGAGCGCTTATTTCTAAAAATAAATGTTCAATTGGATTTCAAACAAATCACAACAATTTTTCACTTTGATCTTTTAAATAAAAGATCTATCACAAATCACAAAGGTTCGGTGTGGTTTTCGGATGTCCACTTGGAATCTGACCCCCGGTCGCATCGAAATTCAAATGCCATTAAAAAGGCCAATATTGATAGTCGGTTATTTAACTATCAATAAATATCCACAACAATTATCGGATTTAGATAAATTTCCCAAATTATTTATCTTCAAAATATATTCGCAAGATATATTTTAACACATCCACCATTTGAAAACAAATTTCAAATTACTAACCACATTTCAGTGTCTTGAACACAAGTTTCAAATTATTTTTTTCCTTACGCGGAAAACATTCCCAAATATTTATTTCCACTGAAAGTCTGCCGAGATTAAATGCTTTAAAATAATTTAAATTACTTATCCAAACATATATACTTGGAAATAAACTATTTTAAAAACACTTACTTAATTTATTAGTTATAAAAATATTATACTAATATCTTACATAAACTTCAAGCCTAAACTAACTTTAAAATAATTTAGTAGATAGGGCATAGCTATTTTAAATAACCATCTTCCAAACAAATATCAATTTAATCTTTAAAATAATTCTTTCTATAAGTGATTAAATAAATCCATGTTTTAAAGATTTAAAACAATTTCCAAAAATAATTCCTCCATTAATAAAAAAATTTCTAGAACCTTTAATTTATACTTCAAAAGCTACTTTAACAATATACTCGGCTTTCTGGGGAAAAATTCTCTTTCCCTTTATATCAATTAATAAATCTTCTCGATTTATTTTAATTTAAAAACCAAATCTGTAAATTCCTTTATAAATTCCCATCGTGAATTTAAACTTCTAAATACCCATTGATATACGATTTTCAAATCGATTTCTAAATATTCATTTTCAGCACCGAATTAAATTCTGAATTAATTTCCAAATTTATTTACAAATACCAAATCAATTTTCAAAATTGGTTTCTAAATTATTTCAATACCAAATTTATTATCCATTGAAACAAATTCCTCCTTTTAAATTTATTCAATTTTCTAAAATTATTTTACTATAAATTTCTACTAAATTTTAAAAACCCAATTTTATTTATTCCTGATATCCTAGGATATCAGAAATATATTCGGCTAAATTATAGCCTTCAAGGGTTTCAATTACAAATAATCACACACAGATTATAAATAATCAACACACAAAATATGAAACAAATTCAATATTTGAGGAATCCAGTTGGATCCCTTCAACCTGTTTCCCTGCATCCACAGACGTTAGCACAATAATTAAATACCAATTCCACTTCGAGGTGGTATCGCGGTACATGGGATTTATAAAATATTATCCTCTATTATGCGGCGCAATAAGGTCTCATCCGTATATGATGCGGGAAATCAACAACTCCAAATACATATATAATATCCATTCAACTTCGAGGTGGAATATCGCGGTATATGTGTTTAATATAATAACCTCCGCTATTATGTGGCATATAAGGTCTATTTTAATATAACTAATAATATGTTAGTCATCCAAACACACAATCAAGAAAAAAATTAAATTCAACTATCACAATTCAACAACCAATCAATAACTAAAATTTTCAATTATTATTTTGAGTGAGAAGATCTCACCTTTGCTTATGCATGCACCCAATTTTTCAATCCAGACTGTTTTCTTCACAGTTCTTGACCTTGTATAAATAATTTATACAATTTATTAATATTTGAATTGTTACAACAATAAGTCACTATTTACTCATTAACTTTAACTAAAAATTTGGGTTTAAACTAATTTTCCTTTTGATAAATTATTATTTAAATAATTTTTTTATTAACTAATTATTTAATTTTAAACAAATTACCTTTTAAAATTTTTAGCATCAAAAATAATTTAGATAAATTAGTTAAACATTTTTTTTCATCAAATCCACTATTATAAATTAGTAAATTTAAGAATAGATATTTGTAAAGTTATTTTTCTTTTATATTTCCCTGCATGCATATACATATTTTATATAAAACTAAAAACTGTATATATATTGTTCACTGTATAATATTTCTTTCTGTATGTTGTAAATAAAATTTTTTTTTCTTTGCTTATGACAAATCTAGTATTCTTTAATTAACAGCAATATTTATACCTTACTCCCAACTAGCAAATGCCAAGCCCAGATCGAGCCTCCCATCGATCGAAAGATAAACGCAGTACCAATACATCTCTGCCAAAACTAGGTCAAAGCGGCGCCGAACGTTGCCGCACCATCCCACTTGAACGCTCCTCCCAGAGACCACGCGACTACCGTCTCCTCGAGCTTGAACTCAGCGATGCCACGCTTTACCTCGAATCGTCGAGCAACTGTTGCCTGCCTCCAACGTGAATCAAGAGTCGCCCCATTCCATAAATCACGGTTGCCTTCGAAGTCACTCACAAACTCACGCATCCCCAAGTCGTCGTCGCTCGATTCCATGTGCTCGAGCTCGACTTCGATTTCGATCCACTCGATCAACCTTCTCCCTAAAACCATCGCGCGCGCCATCGTTTGTTCTATGATTTCGATTATTTTTTTCTTTTGGTTTTCGTTTGCCAGGTTGGGGATGGAAAAGGGAAAAAACGAAGAGGGAAATCGACCATTTAATTTCTTTTGAAGCTGCTGTAAAATTTTAACGAAAATAATGGTTTCCGTTTGTTTTAATAGAAGGAGAAGGGGAACATGATTAGATGACTGCATGCTCCAGGCAAATTGCTACAGTGCTTGAGAGATGACAGAATCACAGCTAATGGGAAAGAATTTTAACTACGTTGACTTAGGGTATAAATATATTTAAATTTAAATTCAAATTCAAATTATCTCGACAAACACAACACGAAAATTTGACTTCCTATCGAGGCGTGTTGCTAGGCGTTCATAATGTTATACCCCTATTCCGAATGCATTGGAAAAGGTTTCGAGGCCCAACTCGATCGCATGGAGAAGATAGCTTTTTGAACCAGCTATTAAATTAAATTTCAATTTAATTTTTCAACGCGTTTTCTTATTCGTACGGCCAAACGACAACTCCGATTACTATGAAAATTAAAATCCGATAATAATACAATATTACGGATCCAACAGAACTGGTTTCGTTGAATTCCGAAACTGTGCCTCGGAAGGCTATTTTTAAATATCGATTTAAATAGTAAAATTTCAAAACTGAACATAACGTTTTCAAATTCAATTCTAAAGCTTCCATTATCCTCAGTATTATCAATATGGATTTTCTAAGCCTTTAAAATATTTTTAACAAGCTTAAAGCTGAAGATTCAATTTTTTTTCCAACTTTAGTAAATTGAATTCAATAATTTAATTGTCAAATTCATATTTATAATTAAAATTCAAGTTAAACTAATCGCCAAATATTAAAATCAAATTAAATATTTCGATTTTCAAATGTTCAAAATTCTAGGTCGTCACATCCTATGTCACTCAGTCTGACCCGAGCGTAAAGCAAATACACAAAACACTCGAGTCAGGACATACATACTTATACAATGTAAACCAACTCAAGTGAACTGTAATATAAGGTACAAATAACTTAAAGGATGCTTGGGACCGCCCATCCTCTAAGGACCCGTTAAACGATTTACTATGTAGCAATATTTCGCTATTATAATAATGTCTATAATAAAATAAACTTACTTTTAAATAGCGTTAAAGGGTTACCTATATAGCCCTTAACACGTAATAGTGCTAGTAGTCTATACAGTACTGTAATACCACCTAATCGGGACGCTACCATAGGATACTCTACAAATACGACACAAATCAAACTCGTAAAAGGCACGCTAGGGTAGGTGACACAGCACAACTAGGGAATGCCAGGGTACATATACCAATTACACTTCCGGGCGGGTGGTAACGCATAACAGCTACTACCGCGCACCTCGAGCCACACCCCTAAATCAAAAGAATCAAAAGTGGCCACCAAATAAATCTCCAAGTCAGCATATGGTATCGAAGGAGTGTGTCCGATCAGAGGAGCGACCTCATTAGCCCGTCGATTGCTCCTGTTTTAGCCACCTTGTGCCAACTCACGGGAATCGAGTCCACGTTCATACCTCAATGGACGTCGCCACCATCCTACTTCATTCTGGAATCTCCACCGCGTACATGGTTGTTAAAGTGGTTTTCATAGTTGGCACAAAGTATGACAACTTCCGATCTCCGTCTCTTTAACAACCAAACGTTATTATTACCCATGGATATTTATTTCAATCATTTATATTACAAAACCATTTAAAACAAAATACCATTATTTTCCAAATAATATCCATTTCAAAACTAAATACTATATTATTTAATTTCAAAACCAAACCAATATATCATTTAAATAAAACCTACATTTCCAAATCACTATTTCCTTCAATCTATTTAACATGAAATATTCCTACAAATTATCTTAAACCAAGCCACTTTATAAAGTCATATTCTTAAATCTTTAATTTCAACAAGTTTCAAATTAATAGATATAAAGACAATTCTTAATTAAATACAATTTCCAATAAATTCATTCCCAAAATCGTATTACTTTCAAGTTATAACAACTCTGAAACCAAACACTTTGAAACCATAATAACTTGAAATCCTAACAATTTTGAAATTTTATCATTTGGAATTCATACTGCTTAAAATCACAATGCTTTGGAAATGTAACCTTAAGGAATCATAGCATTTTTGGAATATAATACATTCCACTTTAACATTTTATAAAATCAAAGTATTTATATACTTACAAATTTTAGCATGGTCATTTTATCATAGCCTTATAGTTAAATAAGCTTTGTTACTGTAATATCCAATTTAAAGCTGAAATTCTTATGTTAAGTTAAAAGTACATTATTAACTTACATTTATTATTACAATAAAGAAACTTTATTATTTTAATCATTTGAAATATACCGTTTACATTAATTAAAACTTATATATCAAATGTACATTATCAACTTTCATTTTATTATTAAAGTATGGAACATTTATCATTTTAATCAATTAAAAATATACCATTACATTAATTAAAACTTACATGTCAAATGTACGTTTTAACTTACAATTATTACAATAAGGAGCATTTATCATTTTAATCAATATTACACTGATTAAAACTTACATTATCAAATGTACGTTTTAATTTACATTTTTATTACAATAAAGAGCATTTATATTTTAATCAATATTACACTAATTAGAACTTACATTATCAAATGTACGTTTTAATTTACATTTTTATTACAGTAAAGAGCATTAATCATTTAATCAATATTACACTAATTAAAACTTACATTATCAAATGTACGTTTTAATTTACATTTTTATTACAATAAAGAGCACTTATAATTTTAAGCAATATTACATTAATTAAAACATACAGTATCAAAGATACGTTTTAATTTATATTTTGATTATAGTAAAGAGCATTTATCATTTAACCAATATTACACTAATTAGAACTTACATTATAAAATGTACATTTTAATTTACATTATTATTATAGTAAAGAGCATTTATTATTTTAGTCAATATTACAATAATTAAAACTTTACATGTTTCTTTCATTAATTAAAACTGTACATGTTTCTTTCATTAATTAGACCTTTACACGTTTCTTTCATTAATTAAAATTTTACATGTTCCTTTCATTTTGGTTATTAAATGTAAAGAACGCTTATTATATTAACTAATTAAAATATCAATCAAACTTACATCTCACATGTACGTTTTAACTTGCATTTTTCCTTTTTAAAGTCATAGCTATTTATCTTACAAAACATAACGTTTCACAAAAGAATATTTTATCATAGTTAATATAACAATCAAATTTTCTTCATAGATCTATTCATTTAGACATCAATTAACTATGATTTCTCATTAAATAAATTTTATTAAAAATTGTCCAATTAAAACTGTATTCAATTTCACCAGTTCAAAATACATTATTTATTACACAAAACATGTCCATTTCATAAAGTAAAATTCATAATAATTTCTAGGTTAGATTTACACTTCCATATTAGGTCAAACTCAATTATTAAGTTATTTATCATCAATAAAGATCTTTAATTTAACTTAAAACCAATTATTAACTTGTATATTTTAACTTATAGAAAAACCAATATACCTTTATAATTTAAAGCATTAAATCAAATTTTAAGTTAAACTTTCATATATTTATTAACTCAAAATTACTTAATAATCTTTTAGCAAAATATTATTCAAAAATACTAAATAAATTTTTCGGAAAATATTATTTAATAATATAACCATGGGCCTGTATAATATTTTCTAACCTAAGTCAAGTGATATGGATATATATCATTTCAATCCGTAATTTAAAAAGAAAAATCCGGGTTCTATCATTACAAACCCGCAATCCTAGGTAAAATAAATACAACATAAATCAATAAAAATCACTCGAGCCTGTCATTTCAGCCCATAGTGATTTTCCTTATTCTAAAGTCCATTCGGGCATTTATCATTTCAACCCGTAGTGATAAGGAACTTGCAGTGTGATAAACAAGAAATAAAATAATAGAATAACGTATAATACCATAATAGATGATGTAACAGGTGTATATATAAACATCATTTAACATTATATAAATATATCACAGGTAGGTATGAACATAGCATATTAATTTATACAATTCACCTGTCATCATTTCACAATTATAAAAGTACGTAAGTCTAGAGTGATAACTCACCTTTTTAAAGCTACGATTGAAATTCAAACCCAAATCTAAACTCCGCAAAGCACGAAAAGGCACGGCAAAGCACGACTATATTCTTTTGAGTGGATGAAGAGTCGGATCCAAATCTTGTATTCAAACAATTACACAAACATAAGTGTAAAATTCAACATACAAGATTATGAATCAAACAATGAACAATATGGATCAAAGGGACATAATCTTTTGGTAAAACAAAGCAAGATGCAAACTTGAGTGAAAAAAGAGCCAAAATCCACATCCTATACATAACAAAATAAAGCAAACAAATATCACAAACATAAGAACATGATTCAATACATAGAATAGAGATTACAACAATGAAAAGATAGGAAATAAAATGACATAACCTTGATAAATCAAAGCAACGTGATCAATACATGGCTTGGTTTGGTCAAACTTTTCGTGATGGTATCTTCATGGTGGTCACGGCCTTGGATGGTGGTGGTGGAGATGGTGTAGTGGTCGGCAATAAGGGTGAGGCCGAGCTATGAATGAAAGAAACAAAGGAAAAAAAATAGAAAAGCGGAAAAGAAGGAGGAAGCCATAACTTTCTATATATTTCTTTTTTTTCCTTTTTTTGGGAACGCGAATGAGATGAGAAGTTTTTTAATACGTGAATTTGATATGGAGTGGCGGCTAGGGTTTACAAATAAAAGTGAACGGCTAAGGAAAGATGAGAAAGCAAGAAACGAAAAGGCAACAATTAAAGGAGAAAGAAACTTGCATATATTTTATTCTTAAATGCAAATGAAAGAGAGGTGTTTTGAAATGAGAAATAAATTTTCATGTACGTGTTTTGTGGAATAATTTCTCACGACTAGGGAAAAGAAATACACAGCTAAGCACGTAAGTAAGAGGCGATGCGAATGAAAAGGCAAGAATTTAAAACATGTAACCTATGACTCCTTGATTTTCTCCAACCATTTACTAAAAGATATAAACAAATAAAAATCCAATAAATGATCAAAGTACAAACTAAAATGAAATAACATAACATAGAAAATAAAAATATGGAATGACATACAAAAATAGAAATTGAAATACACAAAATAACTGCGTGTAAAACGCTGTGCTTTATCTAATTTAAAATGTATAAGTTTTAAATTCCCAATAAATCCATATATTTGATTTCTCAATCTTGTTATTGAATCAACTATTGACTTTTCCTCTTATGGGTAATATTGACATTGGTTTATGCACTAATACATTAATAATTTCCCAATTCATCCAAATTTCAATTTACATAGTATTTAATTTCATTTACCTACAATAAATCCATCTACTCCGGATTGAATTCCAATTAATTTATCACCATAAACTACCTTGTTTCAATTCTACCCTTTTTACTAAATCTATTATCACCCTATAAACCAAGTTATTATTTGTTTATCTTTCATTACATAAATATATATTCAAATTTTCATATTTCTTTTGTAGTAACTGTTATTTTCAATTATATTGAATTTGCCAAATATATACAATTATTATAATTAATACCTCAATCAATTTATTCATCTTGGTTTCATTTCTTTATTTCATCTTATGAATAAAATATACATTTCCATTTATGTCATTACATTCACACTTTACAGTTACAGTCCTATCTCACATTAACGAACATTTACCTACGTTCAAATGTAATTGATTTCCTACTTTGAATTTAGCAGCCTAAATAAAAGTTGACTTGCATAAATGTCATCACTAACTTTATATTACACACAAGTTTATTATTTCCACTAATTATCAGAATTGCTTATATAATGTTGAATTCATTCAATTAACATACATTTATTTACTTATATTCAATTTTATACCCAAATGTAACAGTTACAACTACACTAATAGACCAATTAAATAGTAACTTACAATTATTACTATAACCTTTAATTTACATTTCATTTTTAACATTCACTTCATTATAAATTATAAAGTTTTTTCTTTCTTTCTAAATTTAATTGCAAAATCTTATTAATTTAACCAGTTTAATTATCGAAATTTATGGGTCGTTACACTCTCCCCTACTCAAAACTTTTCGTCCTCGAAAAGGAAAAAGAAGGGCAAAGAAAGAATTAAGTCAACAATACATCTTACTCAGAAATACTAACTTTATAAACAAATAAATTTTCAAAATTAATTAATTTGAATAAGATATACCAATTAATTTAAAAATTCCTTTAACACCATTTATATTGTATTATATTCAATTAACTTTTTATTCTATTTACTTCTATTAACCTTTTTTAACTAAAATTTAAGTTTATAACATTTATTATAACAACTCAAATTTTATTTATAAAATCCACTTTTAATTGTATATTATATAATTACATCATTAACTTCTAATAATTAAGATAAGTTATATTGGAATGCAATAAACTATTATACAAATAAACTTTTCTTAATTCAATTATCCAAGCTTAAATATTTGTTCATAATTTTGGCTTCATTTTATAATTGTAATCATCCTTTAAGGTAAAATTTAAGAATTAAATTTTCGATTAACTTCAAACTATTTTAGAGATAAATAAATATACACAATATATATTAAATCAAATTTGAATCATATATCACATATATTATAAAGCAGGTCATACTTTAAAAATCCAAATCAAATTAATTCTCCCAAAGCAAGACTGTAGAAAAACTACAGAATGGTCTCTTCACTTCGAAACTCGAAAATGAATGTCGATGATGCTGTAGTCATTACCGAAATTATTTTCCAGTGACAAAGAAAAGAGCAATGATTTGCAAATAAAAATTCTACTTGAAATACTTTAAATAATACACCCTTTAAAATTTTAAACACAAAGTATGAAACCATCGGAAATTAAATTCTTAGTTTCTTGTTTTAAATTCATTTAAATTTCCAAGTTAATTTATAACTATGTTTTAGTTCAATTATTTATATATGAAACCAAAGTCAATAATTACAAGATAGAGTAAAATATTATTTCTTAACATCCAAGTCAATTAACTATCAAAATTCAGAAAATTTTACTTATATGATTATACAAAATTTATTTCATTTACTAAATTTGAAAACTATATTGTGTCGGTTTGCTCTGTTCAAGTGTTTTGGAGATCGTATCGATAACGTTGATCAGACGAGTCGATCGAAAACCCAAATCAACATCACCAACTCAAACGACACAATATAAAAAAAATTTAAAAATATGGCTTTACAAAGCAAGAATAGGGGTTCAAATTTAATTGACTCAAATAAAAGAGAATCTGATTTTAAAATAAGTTGGAAATAAAAGACAAGATGATAAATAACAGAGTACGGAGATGGGTAAGCTTATATAAATTGCGGACAACCTTAACCGGGTCAACCGAATAAGATCGATGTAGAATTCTGGGCAAATCTACATTCAATCTCAATAGATAGAATTCGGGATAACAAAAGATATTAGCATCTAAACCGAGGATATATATATAAATCTTCGGTGAATCAATGCTAATTGTAAACGAGTTTCACCCCTTTACAAGTCACTTGGAGATTGGCGAGACTGCCAATTCACTATATAGATCATCCGAAGTGGAGTTATGGGATACTCCAAAATCAAAAGAAGATGAATAGTGGGGGACAAGAATGAAATTTGGAACCGCAGGGAACATTCCAAAATTCAAAGGAAACCGATTCAAAAGGAATAGATTCACACTCAAATGAAAGTGATTCTGTAAATAAATTTACCATATAGGCTAAGTTTTGCCTAGAGCCAAAGCTTCGATACCAACTGTAACAGCCCGATATTTTCAACCATTCGTATCCGCACATGTCGGACTTGAATTGCCCAAAATACAGAATTGTAAAATAAATTTGGCAAATTTCAGAATATACAACAAATAAATAAATCATAGAATCACAGACACAGAGTAATATAATGTAGTGGAAGTAAAGAAATAGTAGTTCATAAAGCTGCTGTATAATGTAACAACCCGTATTTTACGTATTGTTATATCGTAGATTTATTAGGTCGATAGTGTTGTTTATGTTATCCCTAGCCTAAGTCGTTTGGGAGGTTAACTCGTGTAGGCAGCTTAAACTTAGGTCGTGATGGAGTTAGGTCGGTAGAGCGACCTAAGGTAGTTAGCGACCTAGGAAGTTAGGGTCGTGGGGAACGACCTAAGGAAGTTGACCGAGTTAAGGTAGTAACCGACCTATGGTATTGGGCGACCTATAGAATTTGACCGGCTTAAGAGGTTTGGGTCGTTGGGTAGTTTAGGTCAGTGGCGACCTAGGGAGAAGAAGCGACTTAAGGGTTGCCGAGCTAGTGGAGTTAACGACCTAAGGGTTGTGAGCGACTTACGTTAGGTCGCAAGCAACTTAGTACAGTGAGTGGCCTATGGGGATAAGCGACCTAAAGGTTAGTGGCTTAGGTCGGCATGACGAGTTAAGGATAGGTCGCGTGTGTTGTTAGGTCGGCCGTGTTTGTTAGGTCGCTAGGTGTGTTTGGTTGATAGGTCGTTAGGTCAGCAGTGCGTTAGGTCGCATAAGTGTTAGGTCGTGTGACCCTGTTTTTAGTTAAATCGTGTGGCCTGGGTTTGGTTAGGTCGCGACTTTTGCTAAGTCGCGTACCAGTTAGGTCGTAGGTCGTTGAAGGCGGCTGTGTTTTTAGGTCGGCAATGACCTAAGTCTGGGCGACCTAAGGGTTTTTCAGCCTATAAATAGAGGGGTTTGGCTCACTTTTTGGCACCGGTTTTTGAAGCGACGAAGTGCTGCCATTTTGGAAACTCGACTACAACATTTCTTCATCTCCTTTTCTCCATTCCAATCTAGTTCTAACATCCATCCAAGATCGAAGATCAAGATCGAAGATCGAAGAGCCAAAGTTGAAGATCTTCATCCATCGAAGCTAGATTTCATCGTTTCAAGCGGAATTTCGACGAATCAAGCTTGGATCTTCGCTGTCCAGATCTGAAGTGATTAGTTTTTGAAGTGTTTGGGTGATTTGGTGAGTGGTAGTTATCTCTCACGCGGACCTAAAGGAGTGTATTGGATTGGTGGTTTGTTGGAGTATTGTAGATAGTGATTTTATGCATTCTTCCTTAGATCCAAGTGCAGATCCATTACTTATGAAGATGTTTACCTTTGAAAGTCTATTCATCTAGTTGTAGAGACAAAACCCATGATTTATAATTGTTAGATCTATGCTAAAAACCCATGATTCATGTATGTTAGATCTATGCTCATTTATTTACGAAATTGCCATTGTAGTTATAAATGCCTATTTAGATCTTGATTGACTACTTATTTGTTTGGATTAATGTTTGCCTTGTTTGATTGATATGAATGAGTTATCTAGTTGATAGATTTGGACAAGTATGGTCAAAGACGATTCAAAAGCTACGGAAGAGGCTCTTGAATGGTGAAAGCTGCTTAAGACATATGTAGCGGATGTTGAAGCTCATATGTATGGATTGGATGAGGTTGAGATGGAACTTTGCCATGATGCAATGAGGCAAACCATGTTGTTGAGTTGAGACTTTGCTATTGTGTGATAAAGCGAAGTATGATGTGATGAGTCTTGGCATAATCCAGGCAGGGATCATTCCAAGCATATTGATAACTCGAGGGATGGTTCGAGTTGGTGGATAATGGATTGCTCGAGAGGTAGCTTGAGCTAGTATTAGAATAGTCGTCGAGGAGGATGACTAGGAGGCTTGGATCTCATCGTTGTTGAAGGTTCTAGCATGCTCAAAAGCAAGAGTACATGGGGCGCCCATAACGACTACAGGTAGGTAGTCGGGACACCCAAAAGACTACAGGTAGGTAGTTGAGTACTCTGGGCAGAGTAGGTAAGTCCTAGGCACGGGTCACGATGACGTGCGGAGCTATGTCTAGAACTGGGGTTACCATTAGCCCTTGACAGGTGGTCATTCAACTAATGGTGAAATCAAGGCAATGATAACAGTGATAGCCAGAGTCATGGATGTTTAGACGTTTGGTTGTATCATTATTCGGTCTCAAGAGCGGTGTTTTCTGGGTGCTTATCTGATCTTGGTTTAGGCCTTGGGGGTTTGTATTTGGAAAACATCGCCCTTGACTCGAGTGATTATTGCTTTACCTTAATTGTCTGCTATGTTATGCTTGTTTCTCTTTAGTGTGTGTCTGGGGGCTATCACTGTAGAAAGAGGTGGAGTGGGATTGTTTGGTTCCTATTCCTTTTATCCCTTATGCTCTTTTGGTATGTTTGATAGTTGATTTACTACTCACTAAGACTTTGTCTGACTCAAGGTTTTATGTCTCCTCTTATTACCTTGGGCTGTTCATCCATGTTGGGATGGGCAGACTAGGTAGCAGGTGACAGGTGCTGTTCTAGGAGATCTACGCTGATGATGACGAAGACGAGCAGGAGGCTTTTGCATATTATTTCATATTATATGTACTGGGTGTTCCGCTGCTGTATTTGTTTGAGTGTTATGTAGTGAGGCTTTGATGTATGGATGATTCATATGTTTGTATAAAGCTATTATGATTAGATGATGATATTCTGTTCTATGAAAGCTTCACTATATTCTATTTCTCTATTGTATTTTATCCATGCGCTGTGAGTTTTACGATAGAGTCTGCGATGTTTATCTTACCCTTGACGGTCACTCATGGCTGCCTGGCACACTTTCAGCGCACTATTCCCTTGTTTCCGTGCGGGAGTCATGGGCGGTCGTCACATTTGGTATCAGAGCTTTGGTTAATCGATTTTAGCCAACGCTCGCTGACGTAACTACGTAAGAGAGACGTAATTGTATTTTGATGGATGATTACTATATATATATATAGTAGCTTAGAAGGATTTGAACTCCTTGTGCAGTTGTTTCTCAAAGGTGTTCTAATCATTCCTTTTTGTAGATATTAAGGATGAGTCGAAGAGGGAGACCAGCTGCAAGGGAAGGCCGTGCTACTGAAGGAGCTGTTGATTATGGGACTATGTTCGAAGCGATGATGACTTCGATCATGAGAAGGATACCAGCTTCAGGGCCATCTGTAGATGTTGGAGTTCAAGTTCAAGCTCCAAGACCGGTGGATTTTGCTAAGCTTTGCAAGGACTATACTTCTCTTGGAGGAAAAGCTTTCTTAGGGACTGAATCTACCATTGAAGTGCAGAGATGGATTGATGCTTGCCGAAGGATCTTTGGTGACTTAGGGATTGAGGATGCAACTAAGAGGAAGCTTGCATCGAGACAATTTCAGGGAAGAGCTGCTGATTGGTGGAATTCTATCACCATCGATACCCCAGAAGAAGAGATTACTTGGGAGCAATTCCAAGTCAGATTTGAAGCTAAGTTCATCTCTACGGCTCAGAAATCTGTCTTGTTTAATAGGTTTGTGGAACTCAAGCAAGGTGGAAGATCGGTTCTTGAGTATGTTTCTGAGTTTGAGGCCTTGTCCAAGTATGCCAGATCGTATATTGATTCTCCCTATCAGAAGAACGAGAAGTTTGTGACCGGTTTGGATGTTTATCTTGGGAGGCAATTAGTGGATCATTTGGACGATCCATTTGAGAAGCTTGTGGAGAAAGCTCTCAGGCACGAGAGTTTATTTCCTAAGGAAGTATCTGTTGTTGCTGTAACCAAGGAAGGATCTAAACCACAGCAGAATGGAAACAAGAAGAGGAAGCAGCAGCAACAGAGGGACAAGGATGGCCAGAAGAAGCCGAAGGGTGAAGTGACCTGCTATAACTGCCAGCAGAAGGGTCATCTCTCCAGAGATTGTAAGAATCCCAAGGTGACGGGAAAGTGTTATAACTGTGATAAGCTGGGACATATCAAGAAGGATTGTCCAGAGCCGAAGAAGGACAGGCAGATTGTGCAAGCTTATGCTTTGGGAGCTGTGCCGTCGTCTTCAAAGGCTCCTATTGCTGAAGAGAAGGGGAAGAGTGTGGTGGTTCAAGGTACTCTTTCCATTTGTGATGTTCCAGTTAGAGTGTTGTTTGATACTGGAGCGTCTCATTCTTTTGTTTGTGATGATTTGGTGGGCCGGTTAGGTTTGAAACCGGATATTGTTGATAGGCCATTGGTTGTGACAAATCCAGTTGGGGGTTCGTCATGTTTGTGTATGATATGCCATGGTCTAGTTGTGTCGAGTCATGATTGCTCGTTTGTTTGTGATTGCTTTGTTCTGAACTTTGCGGGGTTCGGAATTATTTTGGGTATGGACTGGCTTAGGAAGTATGCGGCAAGGATTGATTGTGAGAGGCTAGAGGTGACAGTCGGGAATGTGGAAGGGCGAAAGGTTGTGATACGATGTAAGCATGAGGAAGGCGTCTTCATGAGCTTCATGTATTCGCTGGTTGTTCCACGGGATGGACTGTCATCGGTGCCTATTGTGAATGGATTTGAGGATGTCTTTGACGAAGTCAAAGGATTACCGCCGCATAGGGAGATCGAGTTTCGTATCGATCTAGTTGAGGGAGCCAGACCTGTTGTGATGCCTCTTAGGCGGATGGCGCCTAGGGAGCAACAAGAGTTGAAGGTGCAAGTTGATGACCTTTTGCGGAAAGGATTCATTCGGCGTAGTGTGTCCGAATGGGGTGCACCAGTTGTGTTCGCAACCAAAGCGGATGGATCGTTGAGGTTGTGTGTGGATTATCGTGAGCTGAATAAGGTGACTAAGAAGAACAAGTATCCATTGCCGAGGATAGATGACTTGTTTGATCAGCTTCACAAGGCTAAGATGTTCTCTCAGATGGATTTGGCAACGGGATTTCACCAGTTGAGAGTGGCGAAGGATAGTGTGCCGAAGACTGCTTTCAGGACACCATCCGGGTTTTATGAGTGGCTAGTAATGCCGTTTGGATTGACTAACGCGCCAGCATATTTTGTGGATCTTATGAATAGAGTGTTCAGAGATCAGTTGAATAAGTTTGTGCTTGTGTTCGTGGATGATATTCTGATTTATTCCAGAACTGAAGAAGAGCACAAGCCGCACTTGAGGATTGTTTTGAAAATCTTGCGGAAACATCAGTTGAAGGCTAAGTTTTCGAAGTGTCACTTCTGGAAGAGTGAAGTGAGGTTCTTAGGCCATGTCATTTCTGGAAATGGAATAGCGGTTGATCCTGCTAAGGTAGCAGCAATCCAGGATTGGGTTAGACCTAAGAATGCATCTGATGTGAGAAGTTTTCTTGGATTAGCAGGATATTATCGTCGGTTTATCAAAGACTTTTCCAAGATAGCTGCACCGTTAATAGGATTGACGAAAAAGAACCAAGTATTCAGATGGGATGCTAAGTGTGAGCAAGCTTTTGAAATCCTGAAAGAGCGACTGACGAGTGCTCCAGTTTTGACTATTCCAAGTGGGAATGATGAGATGGTGGTTTACACCGATGCATGTGGTACTGGACTTGGAGCAGTGCTAATGCAAAAGGATAAAGTTGTTGCGTATGCTAGTCGACAACTGAAGTCGCATGAAAGGAATTATCCGACTCATGATTTGGAGTTAGCGGCGATTGTGTTTGCTTTGAAGATGTGGAGACATTATCTATTGGGAGTTCGATTCGAGTTGTTTACGGATCATAAGTCGTTGAAGTATCTTTTCTCCCAAAAGGATTTGAATCTTCGACAGCAACGGTGGCTAGAGTTTTTAGCATCGTATGATTTTGGTATAGCCTATACTCCGGGAAAAGGAAACGCAGTGGCAGATGCGTTAAGTCGAAGACATGCAGGTTTGGGAGCCATGTTTTCAGAATGGAAGAGTCTTGAGTATTTAGCTGGGTTTGACTTCAGGCCTAGATGTGAACTGGAACCTGAGATGTTGGCAAACTTATCGATAAGACCTACTCTTGTGGAAAGGATTGGCGAGAGCCAAAAGAGAGATGATAAGCTTGTCAAGATTATCCATGATTTGGAAGCTGGATTGAATCCAGAGAAGGATAAAGGATTCAAGGTCGATCGAGAGGGTTGGCTTCGTAAGCAAGGACGACTAGTTGTTCCCGATATCGATGAATTAAGAGATGAAGTTCTGAGGGAAAGTCATCACTCGAAGTTGACGATTCATCCAGGTGTAAATAAGATGTATCGGGACATGAAGAGAACCTACTACTGGGAAGGTATGAAGAAGGATGTTGGAAATTTTATTTCCAAGTGTATGAATTGCCAGTTGGTTAAGGCGGAGCAGAAGAAGCCAAATGGATTGCTTCATCCATTAGAAGTTCCTATGTGGAAGTGGGAACAGATATCAATGGATTTTATCGATGGTCTACCTAGAACAAGAGCAGGAAATGAAGGGATTTGGGTCATAGTAGATCGGTTGACCAAGAGTGCAAGATTCATTCCTGTTCGATCGACTAGGACTGCATCGAAGTTGGCTGAATTGTATGTTAAGTGGATAGTTCGATTCCATGGTATTCCGAAGAGTATAGTGAGTGATCGAGACTCATTGTTCACTAGTGGATTTTGGAAGAGCTTCCAGGAGGTTTTGGGAACCGAGTTGTGTTTGAGTACAGCTTATCATCCCCAGACAGATGGTCAGACTGAGAGAGTCAACCGAGTTTTAGAAGATCTCTTGAGAGCGTGTGTCTTGGATTTCGGAGGATCATGGGAAGATCATCTTCATTTAGTGGAATTTGCGTATAATAACAGTTATCAGTCGAGTATTGGTATGGCACCATATGAGGCATTGTATGGAAGACCGTGTAACTCTCCGACATGTTGGTTGGAAACTGGAGAAAAGTTGATACTTGGGCCAGAGATGATTCGACAGACTTCGGATTGTATAGAGATCATTCGGCAACGAATGAAAGCAGCCCAAGATCGTCAGAAAAGTTATGCCGACAATCGTCGTAAGGACTTGGAATTCGACATAGGTGATATGGTTTTTGTGAAGATTTCTCCATTGAAGAGTGTTATTAGATTCGGGAAGAAAGGAAAGTTAACTCCAAGATTTGTTGGACCATTCCCGATTATCGAGCGAATTGGAAAGCTCGCCTATAGATTGGAGTTACCGGAAAAGATGGCGGGTGTGCACAATGTTTTTCATGTATCTTATCTACGGAAGTATGTGCACAACTCGAATACTATGGTTTCTGCTGATAGCTGTGAAGACTTGGAGGTTGATCCAGTTGTTTCGAGACCTCGTAAGCCATTTCGTGTTGTTGGAACCGACACGAAACAGCTTAGGAGGAAGACGATTACGTTGCTCAAGGTACAATGGAGTGATGATGTTAACGACTGTACATGGGAGGAGAAAGAGAGGATGAAGGCAGCTCATCCCGAACTCTTCGAGGTATGGCCCTAAAGTGTCGTGACATCTCATGAATTTGTAGCTTGTTCTAAGTCTTAGAATTCTGCATGCTAGGTTAGAATTGGATGCATGGTTTGTTGATTGCTATGGATGGTAGGCATGCAGAATAGCTTTGATTTCTGTTGATTGTTTGGAATTTCGGGGGCGAAATTCCTAAGGGGGAGTGAATGTAACGACCCGTATTTTACGTATTGTTATATCGTAGATTTATTAGGTCGATAGTGTTGTTTATGTTATCCCTAGCCTAAGTCGTTTGGGAGGTTAACTCGTGTAGGCAGCTTAAACTTAGGTCGTGATGGAGTTAGGTCGGTAGAGCGACCTAAGGTAGTTAGCGACCTAGGAAGTTAGGGTCGTGGGGAACGACCTAAGGAAGTTGACCGAGTTAAGGTAGTAACCGACCTATGGTATTGGGCGACCTATAGAATTTGACCGGCTTAAGAGGTTTGGGTCGTTGGGTAGTTTAGGTCGGTGGCGACCTAGGGAGAAGAAGCGACTTAAGGGTTGCCGAGCTAGTGGAGTTAACGACCTAAGGGTTGTGAGCGACTTACGTTAGGTCGCAAGCAACTTAGTACAGTGAGTGGCCTATGGGGATAAGCGACCTAAAGGTTAGTGGCTTAGGTCGGCAGGACGAGTTAAGGATAGGTCGCGTGTGTTGTTAGGTCGCTAGGTGTGTTTGGTTGATAGGTCGTTAGGTCAGCAGTGCGTTAGGTCGCATAATTGTTAGGTCGTGTGACCCTGTTTTTAGTTAAATCGTGTGGCCTGGGTTTGGTTAGGTCGCGACTTTTGCTAAGTCGCGTACCAGTTAGGTCGTAGGTCGTTGAAGGCGGCTGTGTTTTTAGGTCGGCAACGACCTAAGTCTGGGCGACCTAAGGGTTTTTCAGCCTATAAATAGAGGGGTTTGGCTCACTTTTTGGCACCGGTTTTTGAAGCGACGAAGTGCTGCCATTTTGAAAACTCGACTACAACATTTCTTCATCTCCTTTTCTCCATTCAAATCTAGTTCTAACATCCATCCAAGATCGAAGATCAAGATCGAAGATCGAAGAGCCAAAGTTGAAGATCTTCATCCATCGAAGCTAGATTTCATCGTTTCAAGCGGGATTTCGACGAATCAAGCTTGGATCTTCGCTGTCCAGATCTGAAGTGATTAGTTTTTGAAGTGTTTGGGTGATTTGGTGAGTGGTAGTTATCTCTCACGCGGACCTAAAGGAGTGTATTGGATTGGTGGTTTGTTGGAGTGTTGTAGATAGTGATTTAATGCATTCTTCCTTAGATCCAAGTGCAGATCCATTACTTATGAAGATGTTTACCTTTGAAAGTCTATTCATCTAGTTGTAGAGACAAAACCCATGATTTATAATTGTTAGATCTATGCTAAAAACCAATGATTCATGTATGTTAGATCTATGCTCATTTATTTACGAAATTGCCATTGTAGTTATAAATGCCTAATTAGATCTTGATTGACTACTTATTTGTTTGGATTAATGTTTGCCTTGTTTGATTGATATGAATGAGTTATCTAGTTGATAGATTTGGACAAGTATGGTCAAAGACGATTCAAAAGCTACGGAAGAGGCTCTTGAATGGTGAAAGCTGCTTAAGACATATGTAGCGGATGTTGAAGCTCATATGTATGGATTGGATGAGGTTGAGATGGAACTTTGCCATGATGCAATGAGGCAAACCATGTTGTTGAGTTGAGACTTTTCTATGGTGTGATAAAGCGAAGTATGATGTGATGAGTCTTGGCATAATCCAGGCAGGGGTCATTCCAAGCATATTGATAACTCGAGGGATGGTTCGAGTTGGTGGATAATGGATTGCTCGAGAGGTAGCTTGAGCTAGTATTAGAATAGTCGTCGAGGAGGATGACTAGGAGGCTTGGATCTCATCGTTGTTGAAGGTTCTAACATGCTCAAAAGCAAGAGTACATGGGGCGCCCATAACGACTACAGGTAGGTAGTCGGGACACCCAAAAGACTACAGGTAGGTAGTTGAGTACTCTGGGCAGAGTAGGTAAGTCCTAGGCATGGGTCACGATGACGTGCGGAGCTATGTCTAGAACCAGGGTTACCATTAGCCCTTGACAGGTGGTCATTCAACTAATGGTGAAATCAAGGCAATGATAACAGTGATAGCCAGAGTCATGGATGTTTGGACGTTTGGTTGTATCATTATTCGGTCTCAAGAGCGGTGTTTTCTGGGTGCTTATCTGATCTTGGTTTAGGCCTTGGGGGTTTGTATTTGGAAAACATCGCCCTTGACTCGAGTGATTATTGCTTTACCTTAATTGTCTGCTATGTTATGCTTGTTTCTCTTTAGTGTGTGTCTGGGGGCTATCACTGTAGAAAGAGGTGGAGTGGGATTGTTTGGTTCCTATTCCTTTTATCCCTTATGCTCTTTTGGTATGTTTGATAGTTGATTTACTACTCACTAAGACTTTGTCTGACTCAAGGTTTTATGTCTCCTCTTATTACCTTGGGCTGTTCATCCATGTTGGGATGGGCAGACTAGGTAGCAGGTGACAGGTGCTGTTCTAGGAGATCTACGCTGATGATGACGAAGACGAGCAGGAGGCTTTTGCATATTATTTCATATTATATGTACTGGGTGTTCCGCTGCTGTATTTGTTTGAGTGTTATGTAGTGAGGCTTTGATGTATGGATGATTCATATGTTTGTATAAAGCTATTATGATTAGATGATGATATTCTGTTCTATGAAAGCTTCACTATATTCTATTTCTCTATTGTATTTTATCCCTGTGCTGTGAGTTTTACGATAGAGTCTGCGATGTTTATCTTACCCTTGACGGTCACTCATGGCTGCGTGGCACACTTTCAGCGCACTATTCCCTTGTTTCCGTGCGGGAGTCATGGGCGGTCGTCACATATAAATACATCGGAGTTAAATAAGATAGAACAGAAGTCTTAATATGATAATCAAGTACAAATCAGAATACATCACCGGAATCAATTGAATAACTGGAATGGAAATAGATAGTTGGATCTTCAAGCAAAGCTCCAACTCTGAAGGTGAGTCTCTAATGCTGTATCACTCATTCTGACCCGAGCGTAAAGCAAATACACAAAACACTCGAGTCATGACATACATACTTATACAATGTAAACCAACTCAAGTGAATTGTAATATAAGGTACAAGTAACTTAAAGGATGCTTGGGACCGCCCATCCTCTAAGGATCCGTTAAACTGTTTACTATGTAGTAATATTTTGCTATTATAATATTGTCTATAGTAAAATAAACTTACTTTTAAATAGGGTTAAGGGGTTACACATATAGCCCTTAACACGTAATAGTGCCAGTAGTCTATACAATACCGTAGTACCTCCTGATCGGAAGGCTACCAGAGGATACTCCATAGGTACGACACAAATCAAACTCATAAAAGGCGCGCTAGGGTAGGTGATACGACACAATTATGCAATGCCAGTGAAGATATACCAATTATACTTTCGGGCCAGTGGTAAATCGTAGCAGCTACTACCGTCCACCTCGAGCCACACCCCCAAATCAAAAGAATCAAAAGTGGCCACCAAATAAATCTCCAAGTCAGAATATAGTATTGAACGAGTGTGTTTGATCAGTGGAGCGACCTCATTAGCCCATCGATTGCTCCTGTTTTAGCCACCTTTTGCCAACTCATGGGATTCGGGTCCACGTTCATACCTCAAAAGACGTCGCCACCGTCCTACTTTATTCTGGAATCTCCACCGCATAAACGGTTATTAAAGTGGTGTTCGGAGTTGGCAGAGAGTATGGCAATTTCCGATCCCGGTCTCTTTAACAACCAAACATTATTACTACCCATGGATATTTATTTCAAATATTTCTATTCCAAAGCCATTTAAAACAAAATACCATTACTTTCCAAAATAATATCCATATCAAAACTAAATACTATATTATTTCATTTCAAAACCAAACTAATATATCATTTAAATAAAACCCACATTTCCAAATCACTGAATATTTCCTTCATTCTATTTAACTTGAAATATTCCTTTAAATTATCTTAAACTAAGCCACTTTATAAAGTCATATTCTTAAATCTTTAGTTTCAACAAGTTTTAAATTAATAGATATAAAGACAATTCTTAATTAAATACAATTTCCAATAAATTCATTCCCAAAATCATATTGCTTTCAAGTTATAACAACTCGGAAACCAAACTCTTTGAAACTATAATACCTTGAAATCCTAATAATTTTGAATTTTATCATTTGGAATTCATACTGCTTAAAATCACATTGCTTTGGAAATGTAACCTTAAGGAATCATAGCATTTTTGGAATGTAATACTTTCCACTTTAAATTTTATAAAATAAAAGTATTTATATACTTACAAATTTTAACATGATCATTTTATCATAGCCTTATAGTTAAATAAACTTTGTTACTGTAATATCCAATTTAAAGCTGAAATTCTTATTTTAAGTTAAAAGTACATTATTAACTTACATTTATTATTGTAATAAAGAAACTTTATTATTTTAATCATTTAAAATATGTCATTTACATTAATTAAAACTTACATATCAAATGTACATTATCATCTTACATTTTATTATTATAGCAAGGAACACTTGTCGTTTTAATCAATTTAAAATACACCATTACATTAATTAAAACTTACATGCCAAATGTACGCTTTAACTTACATTTATTACAATAAAGAGCGTTTATCATTTTAATCAATATTACACTAATCAAAACTTACATTAACAAATGTACGTTTTAATTTACATTTTTATTACAATAAAGAGCATTTATTATTTTAATCAATATTACATTAATTAAAACTTACATTATCAAATGTACGTTTTAATTTACATTTTTATTATAGTAAAGAGCATTTATTATTTAATCTATATTACACTAATTAAAACTTACGTTATCAAATGTACGTTTTATTTTACATTTTTATTACAATAAAGAGAATTTATTATTTTAATCAATATTACATTAATTAAAACTTTACATGTTTCTTTCATTAATTAAACTTTACACGTTTCTTTCATTAATTAGAACTTTACACGTTTCTATCATTCATTAAAACCTTACATGTTTCTTTCGTTTGGTTATTACAGTAAAGAACACTTATTATATTTGCCAATTAAAATATCAATCAAACTTACATCTCACATGTATGTTTTAACTTACATTTTTCCATTTTAAAGTCATAGCTATTTATCTTATAAAACATAACATTTCACAAAAGAATATTTTATCATAGTTAATATTATAATCAAATTTTCTCTATAGATCTGTTCATTTAGACATCAATTAACTATGATTTCTAGTTAAATAAATTTTGTTACAAATTGTCCAATTAAAACTGTATTCCATTTTACTAGTTCAAAATACATTATTTATTATACAAAACATGTCCACTTCATAAAGTAAAATTCATAACAATTTCTAGGTTAGATTTACACTTCCATATTAGGTTAAACTCAATTATTAAGTTATTTATCATTAATAAAGATCTTTAATTCAACTTAAAACCAATTATTAACCTATAAATTTTAACTTACAAAAAAACAAATATACCTTTATAATTTAAAGCATTAAATCAAATTTTAAGTTAAACTTTCATATATTTATAAACCCAAAATTACTTAATAATATTTTAGGAAAATATTATTTAAAAATAATCAATAAATTTTTAGGAAAATATTATGTAAAAATATAACATGGGCCTGTATAATATTTTCTAACCTTGGTCAAGTGATACAAATATATATCATTTCAATTCGTAATTTGAAACGAAAAATCTGTGTTCTATCATTTCAAACCCGCAATCCCAAGTAAAATAAATACAAAAAAAAAACAATAAAAATCACTTGAGCCTATCATTTCAGCCCAAAGTGATTTTCCTTATTCTAAAGTCTGTTCGGGTATGTATTATATCAACCCATAGTGATAAGGAACTTGTAGTGTGATAAATAAGAAATAAAATAATAGAATAACATATAATACCATAACAGGTGATGTAATAGATATATATAAACATCATTTAACATTATATAAATATATCACAGGTAGGTACGAACATAGCATATTAATTTATACAATTCACTTGTCCTCATTTCACAATTTTAAAAGTACGTACGTCTAGAGTGATAACTCACCTTTTTAAAGCAAGGATTGAAATTCAAACCCAAATTTAAACTCCGCAAAGCACGAAAAGGCATGACAAAGAACGACTATATTCTTTTGAGTGGATGAAGAGTCGGATCCAAATCTTGTACACAAACAATTACACAAACATAAGTGTAAAATTCAATATACAAGATTGTGAATCAAACAATGAACAATACGGATCAAAGGGACATAACCTTTTGATAAAACAAAGCAAGATGCAAACTTGAGTGAAAAGATAGCCAAAATCCTCATCTTGTACATTACAAAATAAAGTAAACAAATATAAAAACATAAGAACATGATTCAATACAAAGAATAGAGATTACAACAATGAAAAGATAGGAAATAAAATTACATAACCTTGATAAATCAAAGCAAGGTGATCAATACATCGCTTGATTTGGTCAAGTTTTCATGATGTTGTCGTCATGGTGGTAACGGCCTTGGATGGTGGTAGTGGAGATGGTATAGTGGTCGGCTGTAAGGGTGAGGTCGAGCTAGGCATGAAGGAAACAAAAGAAAAACAAAAATGAAAAAGAGGAAAAGAAGAAGGAAGCCATAGCTTTTTGTATATTTCTTTTTTTCTTTTCTTTTTCTGGAACGCAAATGAGATGAGAAGTTTTTATGTACGTGAACTGGATATGGAGTGGCGGCTAGGGTTTACAAATAATTATGAATGGCTAAGGAAAGATGAGAAGGCAAGAAAAGAAAAGGCAATAATTAAAGGAGAAAGAAACTTGTATATATATTTTTTTAAATGCAAATAAAAGAGAGGAGTTTTGAAATGAGAAATAAATCTTCTTGTATGTGATTTGTGAAATAATTTCTCATGGCTAGGGAAAAGAAATACGCAGCTAAGCAAGTAAGAAAGAGGCCATGCAAATGAAAAGGCATGAAATTAAAACATGTAACCTATAACTCCTTGATTTTCTCCAACCATTTATAAAAAGATATAAACAAATAAAAATCCAATAAATGATCAAAGTGCAAACTAAAATAAAATAACATAACATAGAAAATAAAAATATAGGAATGACATAGAAAAATAGAAATTGAAATATAGAAAATAACTGTGTGTAAAACGCTGTGCTTTATCTAATTTAAAATGTATAAGTTTTAAATTCCCAATAAATCCATATATTTGGTTTCTCAATCTTGTTATTGAATCTGCTATTAACTTTTCCTCTTATGGGTAATATTAACATTGGTTTATATACTAATACATTAATAATTTCCCAATTCATCCAAATTTCAATTTACGTAGTATTTAATTTCATTTACCTACAATAAATCCATCTATTCCGAATTGAATTCCAATTAATTTATTCCCAGTAACTGCCTTGCTTCAATTCTACCCTTTTTATAAAATCTATTATCACTCTATGAACCTAATTATTATTTGTTTATCTTTCATTACATAAATATATATTCAAATTTTCATATTTCTTTTGTAATAACTGTTAGTTTCAATTATGTTGAATTTGCCAAATATATACTGTAACGACACAGAATTTTTGATAATTAAAATTTGAATATTTAATTTATTTTAAATATTAAGAAGTGAATTTATAAGTCAAATAAATTTTAATTTGAATTATTGGGTTTAATTGAATAATTAAATCGATAATTTAATATGTGAAATTATGGGAATAATTGAAAATTGAGTTAAATATGATTGAAAATGATTTGTAAAATTTTATTTTATCATATTGAAGTTAGAAGAATATTTTAGAACTTTTAAAATCGAATTTAAAGTTAATTTGTGAAAATTGAATATTTTAATATTTAAATCAACTAGTGAAAATAGTCAATTTTTGAACAGTCTCAGAATTGAACGAAACCAGTTCCATTGGATCCGTAATAGTTAGTTATTACCGGATTTCAAATTTCGTGTCAATCGGAGTTATCGTTTGATCGTGGCAGCTCGAAACGCGTCGAATTATTTTTAATATTAATTTGGCGAGTTAAAATAGCCATTTTTCAAAAAGTCTCGGATTTCGACGAAACTAGTTTCAACGGATCCGTAATGTGATATTATTGTAAGGTTTCAAATTTCGTGTCAATTGGATTTACCGTTTGTCCGGTACGAATTAAAATGCCTAGAAATCGGTTTAAATCGGTTAAATTTAAATTGAGCGTTTATAGCCATAACTCGCACAGATGTCCGAATTAGCTTTCGAAACCTGTTCCATTGTGTCCGGAACGCGAGGTAAGCCTTAGAAACACTGGTTACGGCGCGTAAATCGGAGTTCGGAATTTCCGGATGAATAGTGTTCGTTCGTTCTTCTATAAATAGACCAACACCCCCCTCATCTCTAAAAAAAAAAAAAAAAACCTAAACCTAAACCTAAATACAGCAGCCGCCAGTTCAAGCATGAATGGCTGAAATTATCCCAACTTCTCTCCCCCAAATCTCTCAATCCATCAAGCAATTCGAAAATCTTCCAACAGCAAAGAGGTAGAGCATCACGAGCTCTACAAATTCAACGGTTATGATCGAGTTTGGAGTTGTATTTTGGGAGATAGGAGGCCGCGTTCTCTGGGACTTGCGCACGCAATTCGAGCTTAGGGGAGTGGCCGGGCTTCCTATGGTTTAGGCCGAAGGTAGGTGGTGGATGGCGCTTCGATGCTATGGTAGTTGATCGAGTTCAAGTCGCTTGTAGATGGTGTATAATTAAACCCTAAATTGATGGTGATGGGTTCCTTTACGTGTTGTGTTACTGGGCGCGTGAGAGGAAGGAGAAAGGGGAGAGGAAAGGCACGGCTATGATGGCTTGGGCTTGGATCCAGTGGCTAAGGATTTGCGTAGGTTTAAAATTGATTAAAGGTTGTAAATTTATATAAGTATAAAGGTCGTGAAACTTTAAAAATTCATAACTTTTTCATACGAGGTCGAAAACGCGCGAAACCAGTTGCGTTGGAATCGTATGGACGAGCACTACGCGATGAAATTGGATTGGAGTCATTTGGAGTTAGTGAGAATTTCGGGTAAAATTAAACGTCCGTTTAATTTTATTCGAAATAAATCGCTAAAACGGAATTTAAAATCAAGGTGGGAACTTCTCACTCAATCGAATCAGTTTCGATTTTATTTTAAATAGTTAGATTTAAAATATTTGAATGCATGTTTGAATGATGATTGTTATCTATTGATTGTTAAAATAGATATTATACGCCGTTAGTAAGCGGATGTTATCTATTAAAAACATATACCGCGAATATTTCATAAACAGTGAAATTGGTATTATATGTAATAGCAATATACATATATTGGCATATATATATATTGGAGTTATTGATTTCTCGCATTTTTTTGTTTAGCGGATGAGACCCTATTGCGCCGTCTATTAAGCGGATAATATTTTAAATCCCATATACCGCGATGATTCCGTACTGGAGCAGAATTGGTATTGTGCTAATGTTTGTGGATGCAGGAAAACAGGTTGGAGGGATCCAACTAGATTCCTCAACAGTTTTTATTTGATTTCAGATATTTTGATATTTGATGGATTATCATATCGATATATGATATCGTTGTTGTCGTGATTGACTATTTGGTATGTAGCATCATTGGACCAAGTTTTGGAATTTTAAAATAATTTATAAAGTGATTTTTGAAAATATACTATATGTTTGGAATTTGATCTATTTTTAATAAATAAACGTTATAATTTTTAAAGTTATAAAAATTATGATTTTTAAGAAATATAGTTAAAAAACCGATTTTTGAGAATATGATGCTAATGATTTTATAAAATGATTAAATCAGGATTTTTGAATTTATTATAAAAGTTGAAAATATAGGATTTATAAAATTTGATTATTTTATAAATCAAGAGAATGGTGAAATTATAAAGGAGATTAAATATGTTTTAAAGAATAATATAAATTGACTTATATTAAGAGATTTATAAATGGATATTTATAAATTGAAATATTGACATTATAAAACGAGTTTTTATAAGTGTTTGAATGAAGTGAAAATGAATTTTGTAAATGAATGGAATTTATAAAATTAAAAATGGTGAAGTTATAAATGAAATTTATAAATAGTATGATTTATAAATTTTATAAAGTTATTAAAAGAATAGTTTTGAATAAATCATTGAATCTTATAAGTTATAAGATTTATAATTATGAAGTTTAAAAGAACGATTTTGTAAAATAATCGTTTTATAAGCATTTAACTTATAATATGGACTTTTAGTTCATAATTGGGATATAAATCGAATAGGTTAATAAAGGAGATTTATAAAGGAAGTTGTTATAAAATAAATAGAAATGGAATTTATAAACGTTGTTTTATAAATTCGCAAACAACTTATTTTGATAAGTTAATTGTTGAAACCTATTAATGGAGTTATATTCACATTTTTGACTGTGAATGATCCTTTAAAATAAAATGAATAAAAGGATGAAATTTGTTAACGTAGTATATTCACGTTTTTGAATAGTGAATAATAATATGTTAAAGAAAATGTTTAAAATGTGATATTTTAAACAGAATTAAAACGATCTAACGATGTTTTAAAATGTGTTGAGATTCGAAACCATAGATTTCAACATTTATTGTTGAAATAGACGTTTTCGAGAAATAAAAGGAAATGGTGGACTATAACACTGTTGTTATAGTAAATGATTTCCGAAAGGAAATGTTTTGTATAGTATTGGGATTTATATATCTATTTAAACTTCGAATCCCTATACTAGTGATTTTGGGTTGTCGTAACGATGTTTTACGTAACATTCGTTTTGGCCCAAATAAATATGTTTAAGAGCATGATTTCCTTAAAGAATGAAATATATACTTAATCTCGATTTAAGTATATTGAATATTTTCAAAGTGTTTAAAATAAATAAAATTTGTGAATTACTTATGAATAAATAAGTATGGAAATGTTTTTCCAATATAAAGTGAATATTAGAGAATTTATCTTTTTGAAGATAAATTGAAATGAATAATTGAAATCGAATATTCATAGATATTGTGAAATGTAAATTCAATATGGAATTTATAAAAGAAAGTGGAATCTGTTTAAAAATAAATATTGATTTATTTTTGAAGTGTGAAATTATATATCTAGTGAAGATATTTTGGAAAATAAATAATTTGGAAAATTATTTGGAATCTGGTGATGTGTGCATATCCATTGATAGTTCAATAACCGACTATCAATATTTCCCTTTGAATGGGTATTTGGTGTGATTTGTTTGAATGTGAATGCCACACTTATTTTTGAATAAGCGCTCACTATTCGGGTTAACCGGGAAAGGACCATGGGGTCGTATAACCCATTCCGAATATGTGATACGTCGTTATGATAGCATTGAAGATCGGTGTTGAAGACCCGGTATTTGCGAGAGCGATATGATGACCTATCGATTGTCTCTGCACTGAGTTGCAACGGTATAGAGACTCCCTAAGTGATGGGAAATCCGATCAGGATTGTGAATATCCGGATTGCAAGGACTTCTTTGTAAGTGCCTTCGGTTTTGTTCGAGCCCGGAACAGACTTGTATGGATTGTATGTCTGACGTTACAAATTGAGATATAAAGCAGATTTCTTTCAAATATATTTCTGTTGGTGGCGGAGAATTTATTCTTTTAGCTTAACACCCTTCTCTGAGACGTACGAGCTCAGAGGTTATGTAGTTGAATGTTATCAGCGATATATTCCCAATTTGGTAATGAGACATGCTGAGTGTTGCTGTAAATGATCATTGTGTTGATTATTTGTGATAGGATCATTTATTTGATCGTCTATCTTGGTGATCATTTCTATGATCATTTGTTGACCCAAAGCATGGCTTTTGTATAAAGTATGTTTTTGTGGACGTGACTTCGTCGAGCCTCACACCCCGTGAATGGTCAAAACAGGAAAGAAGCAGCAAGGTTATGAGGGGTAGCGCCCTTTAGGATGTGTGCATTTCCTTCTGGAAAAGGGTGGTATCATGGTATGGAGCCCAGATACTTACTCATGTTGAAAACACTTTGTTATGATTGTGTGAATTGATTACGAGCGCTCGGTGAAAGGTCCCAAAGGACCGGGGGATGGCATATTCGGTCAGTTGTTACTCAGTTAGGGGTAACCCGGCCTTGTGTTGGTAGAGATCCGGTTTTGGTTCTCGGGGATGTCCATCCAGAGGCATTCTCATGTGGCAATGGGAAGTTCCTTGGCCTGATCATTCGTTGGAAATCCAAAGAAACAATACGATCTTGTACGGTATTAGTTGTAGAACCTGCCATCTAATATGGTAGCTATTAGTAGGCATAATATAATGGTACCTATGCTGGCTAAGATTTATATTCTACTTTCGAAACGAATTTTTTTTCCTACACTATGCACTAGTAATAATATCAAGTGTTCTTTTTAATACGTATCAAGTATCTTTGACTATCATAAGAAGAAATCTTCTCCAAGTCTGCGTTTGCATTGTGTGTGTGGCAGGAGGTCTTATGGTAGTCTCATTTTTAAAAGCATTGCGAAATTACTTTAAAAATATTCTTCTATTTTGATTTTTTTAAAAGATAAATAAACTGTTTTGAGTTCTCACACCAGTCACCTGACTGACTCGGAGTTTATTGTTTTCCTTCCTAAACTCTGGGTGCCCACCAATTTCCACACGGGCAGTTAAGAGTTAGGTTTATCAGGATATTCTGGATATTCCGAAGTTGCTGGAGGCAAGCTGGATGGCATGGCGTATTACTAGTATATAGTATTTCTTTTTCCGCTGCACTGTTTGTTGTTGTACACTCTGATGATATGATGTAATGAAATGTGATGTAATGTAATAACTGATATAGTTCTTTGTTTAAAGATTATTCATTTATTATTATATGTTGTTCCGCTGCGAATTGTGAGATTCTGTTGTTGTTCTGTTGTTTTCTATTCCGTTCTATTTTCTTTTCTCTCTCTATCTTTTCTATTTTCTCTATTTTCTGTCTTTCTTCTCTTCTTCTTTCTTTTTCTTCTTTCTTAAACCATAACATTTCGGGTTTTTGGCCTTCGATTTCTCGGCAGTCGATAAAGTGAGTATCGATGTTGAATTTTCGAAAGTCGAAAATTTCCGGGGCGTTACATTTGGTATCAGAGCTTATGGTTAAGCGACAACCATGGTTCTGTTGGGTATTACTCATTAGAGATAGAGTCAGTAGTACTCTAGATTGAATTTGAGTGTAATAATAACTATGAGAGCGTATTTGTTAGTGAATATAAAATTGTTTTATATTGTGATGGTTGATTTATTGAGTGGCATATGAACTTTCGTCAGCGTGGTCCGCAAGACTATGCCGAAAGGGTTTCTAAACACTTGAATAGAACAATTCGACATAATATTGTTTTAAATTGGGCAAATGAAATGATTTTACCTTGATTATATTTTATATATAAAGAAATAATTTTTCAAAATTATTAAAGTGTATATAAGTTGATTGTTTAGTTGTTTGAATAATCTAAATAAAAAAATATTGTATAAGCAAAAAAGGATTATAAGAATTGAATTATAATTAAAGTGATTTACAATTGTAAAATAAACTTATATATATATAAGAAGTGAAACTATATGAATATATTTATGAATATGAGTTGTAATAAAAATGAATTTAAGTTATGTAAAACAAGTGATGTTTATGAAATGAAATATAACTTAAGAGTTGTTGAATGAAGTTGATATTTGTATCAAAATAAATTAATAAAGTTAAGTGATAAATGTGAACTTGAGTTATATGAAATGAAATTCAACTTTAGTAATTGAATTGAATTAATGGATTGAATATTAATCAATTAAATGTGAATTAAGTTGATATGAAATATGAATATAAGTGTTAATTCATTAAAATCTAATGTTATTGAAAGTTGAATAATTGAATGAAAATCAATTTAATTAAACCAATTGATAAGCAAAGGAATTTGGTTGTAATTGATATACATTGGTTGTTATATGGTTGTTAGTTGATTGTATATAATTCATTAAGAGTCAATGAAATTGGAAGCTAAAGTAATTGAAATCCAATTGGAAGTTAAGTGAATCTTAAATAGATTTAAATTTGATTTAGAAGTGAACCAACTTGAATATGAATTAGTGAATATAAACTAATTGAAAATGAATGTTAGTAAACATCCACTGTTAATGAATCAAATGTGATTAAATTGAAAACCATTTCATTGAATATTAATAAGAATATGAATGAATATCTATTGGTTATGGATGGTAGTTAGTTGATGGTTGAATATATATTGCTATTGAATGCATTTCTATGTTAGCATATATAGTTATTATGTTGCTATATGTTGTATATTGATACTATTATCCATATGCATGATTCTCATGTTGTTTGTTGAGTGATTAGTAGGTGCGGATCACGTTTTCTTCACATTTGGAGCTCGCTTTCGCGCTATATTAGCCGTATATGCTCGCTAATAAAATATAAGGTACATATCTCGGATTACATACCGTACTTTTATACTTTTTCCCTTCGGGATGCCTCATTACTTGATGAGATGTATATTTGTGATATATATACTGTCATTTTTTTTTCGGATCGAGCCGCGCAAAGGAGACTATGGCGAATTTTTCCGAAAATTTAAGGCGTTAGAAAAATTTGAGAAAATTGGAAAATTTTGAAAACTTTAACTTTGATTTGGAATTGAAAGTTAAACAATAGTAGTTGTTTTAGAAAAGATAACTAAGTATGATTTGAAAACTTAGTAAGTTATTGTAAGAAGTTTAAATTTAATTTGGAAAGTTAATAGATTCTATAACTTTTCTTACTTAATAATTTCGAGGACGAAATTCTTTTAAGGGGGGAAGATTGTAACGACCCAGAATTTTTGATAATTAAAATTTGAATATTTAATTTATTTTAAATATTAAGAAGTGAATTTATAAGTCAAATAAATTTTAATTTGAATTATTGGATTTAATTGAATAATTAAATCGATAATTTAATATGTGAAATTATGGGAATAATTGAAAATTGAGTTAAATATGATTGAAAATGATTTGTAAAATTTTATTTTATCATATTGAAGTTAGAAGAATATTTCAGAACTTTTAAAATCGAATTTAAAGTTAATTTGTGAAAATTGAATATTTTAATATTTAAATCAACTAGTGAAAATAGTCAATTTTTGAACAGTCTCAGAATTGAACGAAACCAGTTCTATTGGATCCGTAATAGTTAGTTATTACCGGATTTCAAATTTTGTGTCAATCGGAGTTATCGTTTGATCGTGGCAGCTCGAAACGCGTCGAATTATTTTTAATATTAATTTGGCGAGTTAAAATAGCCATTTTTCAAAAAGTCTCGGATTTCGACGAAACCAGTTTCATCGGATCCGTAATGTGATATTATTGTAAGGTTTCAAATTTCGTGTCAATTGGATTTACCGTTTGTCCGGTACGAATTAAAACGCCTAGAAATAGGTTTAAATCGGTTTAATTTAAATTGAGCGTTTATGGCCATAACTCGCACAGATGTCCAAATTAGCTTCCGAAACCTGTTCCATTGTGTCCGGAACGCGAGGTAAACCGTAGAAACGCTGGTTACGGCGCGTAAATCGGAGTTCGGAATTTCCGGATGAATAGTGTTCGTTCGTTCTTCTATAAATAGACCAACACCCCCCTCTATCTCTAAAAAAACAAAAAAAAAACCTAAACCTAAACCTAAATACAGCAGCCGCCAGTTCAAGCATGAATGGCCGAAATTATCCCAACTTCTCTCCCCCAAATCTCTCAATCCATCAAGCAATTCGAAAATCTTCCAACAGCAAAGAGGTAGAGCATCACGAGCTCTACAGATTCAACGGTTATGATCGAGTTTGGAGTTGTATTTTGGGAGATAAGAGGCCGCGTTCTCTGGGACTTGCGCACGCAATTCGAGCTTAGGGGAGTGGCCGAGCTTCCTATGGTTTAGGCCGAAGGTAGGTGGTGGATGGGGCTTCGATGCTATGGTAGTTGATCGAGTTCAAGTCGCTTGTAGATGGTGTATAATTAAACCCTAAATTGATGGTGATGGGTTCCTTTACGTGTTGTGTTACTGGGCGCGTGAGAGGAAGGAGAAAGGGGAGAGGAAAGGCACGGCTATGATGGCTTGGGCTTGGATCCAGTGGCTAAGGATTTGTGTAGGTTTAAAATTGATTAAAGGTTGTAAATTTATATAAGTATAAAAGTCGTGAAACTTTAAAAATTCATAACTTTTTCATACGAGGTCGAAAACGCGCGAAACCAGTTGCGTTGGAATCGTATGGACGAGCACTACGCGATGAAATTGGATTGGAGTCGTTTGGAGTTAGTGAGAATTTCGGGTAAAATTAAACGTCCGTTTAATTTTATTCGAAATAAATCGCTAAAACGGAATTTAAAATCAAGGTGAGAACTTCTCACTCAATCGAATCAGTTTCGATTTTATTTTAAATAGTTAGATTTAAAATATTTGAATGCATGTTTGAATGATGATTGTTATCTATTGATTGTTAAAATAGACATTATACGCCGTTAGTAAGCGGATGTTATTTATTAAAAACATATACCGCGAATATTTCATAAACAGTGAAATTGGTATTATATGTAATAGCAATATATATATATATATATATTGGCATATGTATATATTGGAGTTATTGATTTCCCGCATTTTTTTGTTTAGCGGATGAGACCCTATTGCGCCGTCTATTAAGCGGATAATATTTTAAATCCCATATACCGCGATGATTCCGTACTGGAGCGGAATTGGTATTGTGCTAATGTTTGTGGATGCAGGAAAATAGGTTGGAGGGATCCGATTGGATTCCTCAACAGTTTTTATTTGATTTCAGATATTTTGATATTTGATGGATTATCATATCGATATATGATATCGTTGTTGTCGTGATTGACTATTTGGTATGTAGCATCATTGGACCAAGTTTTGGAATTTTAAAATAATTTATAAAGTGATTTTTGAAAATATACTATATGTTTGGAATTTGATCTATTTTTAATAAATAAACGTTATAATTTTTAAAGCTATAAAAATTATGATTTTTAAGAAATATAGTTAAAAAACTGATTTTTGAGAATATGATGCTAATGATTTTATAAAATGATTAAATCAGGATTTTTGAATTTATTATAAAAGTTAAAAATATAGGATTTATAAAATTTGATTATTTTATAAATCAAGAGAATGGTGAAATTATAAAGGAGATTAAATATGTTTTAAAGAATAATATAAATTGACTTATATTAAGAGATTTATAAATGGATATTTATAAATTGAAATATTGACATTATAAAACGAGTTTTTATAAGTGTTTGAATGAAGTGAAAATGAATTTGGTAAATGAATGGAATTTATAAAATTAAAAATGGTGAAGTTATAAATGAAATTTATAAATAGTATGATTTATAAATTTTATAAAGTTATTAAAAGAATAGTTTTGAATAAATCATTGAATCTTATAAGTTATAAGATTTATAATTATGAAGTTTAAAAGAACGATTTTGTAAAATAATCGTTTTATAAGCATTTAACTTATAATATGGACTTTTAGTTCATAATTGGGATATAAATCGAATAGGTTAATAAAGGAGATTTATAAAGGAAGTTGTTATAAAATAAATAGAAATGGAATTTATAAACGTTGTTTTATAAATTCGCAAACAACTTATTTTGATAAGTTAATTGTTGAAACCTATTAATGGAGTTATATTCACATTTTTGACTGTGAATGATCCTTTAAAATAAAATGAATAAAAGGATGAAATTTGTTAACGTAGTATATTCACGTTTTTGAATAGTGAATAATAATATGTTAAAGAAAATGTTTAAAATGTGATATTTTAAACAGAATTAAAACGATCTAACGATGTTTTAAAATGTGTTGAGATTCGAAACCATAGGTTTCAACATTTATTGTTGAAATAGACGTTTTCAAGAAATAAAAGGAAATGGTGGACTATAACACTGTTGTTATAGTAAATGATTTCCGAAAGGAAATGTTTTGTATAGTATTGGGATTTATATATCTATTTAAACTTCGAATCCCTATACTAGTGATTTTGGGTTGTCGTAACGATGTTTTACGTAACATTCGTTTTGGCCCAAATAAATATGTTTAAGAGCATGATTTCCTTAAAAAATGAAATATATACTTAATCTCGATTTAAGTATATTGAATATTTTCTAAGTGTTGAAAATAAATAAAATTTGTGAATTACTTATGAATAAATAAGTATGGAAATGTTTTTCCAATATAAAGTGAATATTAGAGAATTTATCTTTTTGAAGATAAATTGAAATGAATAATTGAAATCGAATATTCATAGATATTGTGAAATGTAAATTCGATATGGAATTTATAAAAGAAAGTGGAATCTGTTTAAAAATAAATATTGATTTATTTTTGAAGTGTGAAATTATATATCTAGTGAAGATATTTTGGAAAATAAATAATTTGGAAAATTATTTGGAATCTGGTGATGTGTGCATATCCATTGATAGTTCAATAACCGACTATCAATATTTCCCTTTGAATGGGTATTTGATGTGATTTGTTTGAATGTGAATGCCACACTTATTTTTGAATAAGCGCTCACTATTCGGGTTAACCGGGAAAGGACCATGGGGTCGTATAACCCATTCCGAATATGTGATACGTCGTTATGATAGCATTGAAGATCGGTGTTGAAGACCCGGTATTTGCGAGAGCGATAGGATGACCTATCGATTGTCTCTGCACTGAGTTGCAACGGTATAGAGTTGCAACGGTATCGAAACGAATTTTTTTTCCTACACTATGCACTAGTAATAATATCAAGTGTTCTTTTTAATACGTATCAAGCATCTTTGACTATCATAAGAAGAAATCTTCTCCAAGTCTGCGTTTGCATTGTGTGTGTGGCAGGAGGTCTTATGGTAGTCTCATTTTTAAAAGCATTGCGAATTGACTTTAAAAATATTCTTCTATTTTGATTTTTTTAAAAGATAAATAAACTGTTTTGAGTTCTCACACCAGTCACATGACTGACTCGGAGTTTATTGTTTTCCTTCCTAAACTCTGGGTGCCCACCAATTTCCACACGGGCAGTTAAGAGTTAGGTTTATCAGGATATTCTGGATATTCTGGAGTTGCTGGAGGCAAGCTGGATGGCATGGCTTATTACTAGTATATAGTATTTCTTTTTCCGCTGCACTGTTTGTTGTTGTACACTCTGATGATATGATGTAATGAAATGTGATGTAATGTAATAACTGATATAGTTCTTTGTTTAAAGATTATTCATTTATTATTATATGTTGTTCCGCTGTGAATTGTGAGATTCTGTTGTTTTTCTGTTGTTTTCTATTCCGTTCTATTTTCTTTTCTCTCTCTATCTTTTCTATTTTCTCTATTTTCTGTCTTTCTTCTCTTCTTCTTTCTTTTTCTTCTTTCTTAAACCATAACATTTCGGGTTTTTGGCCTTCGATTTCTCGGCAGTCGATAAAGTGAGTATCGATGTTGAATTTTCGAAAGTCGAAAATTTCCGGGGCGTTACATATACAATTATTATAATTAAAACCTCAATCAATTTATTCAGCTTGGTTTCATTTCTTTATTTCATTTTATGAATAAAATATACATTTTATGTCATTACATTCACACTTTACATTTACAATCCTATCTCACATTAATGAACATTTACCTACATTTAAATGTAATTTATTTCCTACTCTGAATTTAGCAGCCTTAATAAAAGTTGACTTGCATAAATGTCATCACTAACTTTATATTACCCTCAAGTTTATTATTTTCACTAATTATCAGAATTGCTTATATAATGTTGAATTCATTCAATTACAATACATTTATTTACTTATATTCAATTTTATACCCAAATGTAACCGTTACAACTACACTAATAAACCAATTATATAGTAACTTACAACCGTTACTACAACCTTTAATTTACATTTCATTTTTAACACTCAGTTCATTATAAATTATAAAGTTTTTTTCTTTCTTTCTAAATTTAATTACGAAATCTTATCAAATTAACCAGTTTAATTATCGAAATTTATGGATCGTTGCAATATATATACTAATCAAAATTTAAATTTTATTAAATTACATCTTATTATTAATTTTTTTATGTTAAATCTTATTTTATGTTTTTAAAAATAATAAAATTATAAGTAAAATCTTAAAATTTATATTTCCAAAACTAAATTATAAATTTATTATTTTCAGATATATTTTTAAAATCAAAATTTGACACATACGTAAAAATAAAGCTTATGTATTATATTTTAAAATCAATATTCATTAAAATCCATATATTTCCTTTTAAAACTAAGGAAATCATTTACAAAAATAGACCAAGGTGTTCGTATATGGTTTTCTATCCTATGATCAAGTGATACAGATATTTATCATTTTAATCCGTAATTATATTAAATTTATGGGTTTATATCATTTCAGCCTGCAATCCCAAATTTCAAAGATCAATAAAAAATCGCTTGGATTTATCACTCCAACACGTAATGATTTTTCCCTATTCTAAAATATCATTGGGGTATGTATCATTTCAACCCATAGGGCATTCCTAACTAATAGGAACAGGAAAAGTGAGAACGAATGTAATAATAGCATAAAATAACATAGCATATCAATGGAAAATATGATCAAAATTGTCAAACTAAATATGATATACACATTCTAACAGGTTGTTGGTGCCGTATATCATAGGTAAGTAATTACAGATAATGACATATCATATTTAATAATTTATTAACTTAACATTTCAAATTTAACAACATATTTCAATAATCATTTCATGTGAATTAAATTTACTAAATATAAGAATGCTAATCGTGAGTGATTTTTCGCCTTTCAAGGCTAAAAAATAATAAGAAGAAGATACGACGAATCCAACCAAATTCCAAAACACAACACGATAAACACGAATTCGACGAGCAAAGTTGATAGTTTGGAATCAATGAAAACAAATCAAACTAGCTTGATTTAAACTGAAAAAAAATATGTTAAGCAATGATCCTGTTTTTAAGCCAAATTTAAATTGGTAATTAATATAAATTTTTAGAATAAATTTGTGAATTAAATTGAAAATTTTCAAATTAAATAAGATATGTGTTGTTTATAAATAGATTGTAAAAATATTTTGGATTTGGTTTTGGAATAAAAAAATATTATTATTGTTTTGACATTTGTAAAATAATAAGAAATGCATTAACTAAATAGTATAAACATATATTAATAAAAGATGAATGAAATTTGTGTGTGTCTATATATATATATATATATATATATATATATATATATATATGAAAGTATAAAAACATAATACATAAATTTATGAAAATATAAGTAATTAATAAATTAAGAAGTAAATGGTTTAAACATAAATTTAATTGTTTTTAACAAGTGTAAAATAATAACACATACATTGGACATTTGTGAGATAATTATATCATGCATTAACAAGTGTTAACAAAGTATAACTTGAATTTACAAGTGGCATTTAATTTTATTTTAAATTAAATTTTATAATAACATACATTAGAGAAGAATCGGGTTTTCGTGATCTTAATAAATTAACTTTTAAGATAAATTTCTTTTGTCTCGAATCGAGCACCATGCAATCGATTCTTTTCTATGATGGATCTAACCCAAGGATTCCATCAGTTGAGAAATGTGGAAAATTGTATCCATTTGTCCGTTTTTGCGGTCCAGATATATTCTACGAATGGGTAGTTATCCCTTTGGACTAACCAATGCCCCTGCATATTTCGTAGACCTGAAAACTCGAATATTTCATAAAGAATTAAATAAATTTGTTCTCAAATTTATTAATATTCTGGTTTGTAAGCCAAATGTAGAATAAATATTCAATTTGATATGATAATCCATTTCTCTTTCTTTCTATTTGTTCATCTATTCTTTGTTGTTTCCCTGTCTATAAATTTTGGAGACGAAATTTTCTTAAGGGGGAATCTATAACGATCATGTTTTTAAACCAAATTTAAATTGGTAATTAATATAAATTTTTGGAATAAATTTGTGAGTTAAATTAAAAAGTTTCAAATTAAATACGATATGTGTTGTTTATAAATAGATTGTAAAAAGAATTTGGATTTGGTTTTGGAATAAAAAAACATTATTATTGTTTTGACATTTGTAAAATAATAAGAAATGCATTAAAAAAATAGTATAAACATATATTAATATAAGATGAATGAAATTTTTGTGTGTGTGTGTGTGTATGAAAGTATAAAAACATAATACATAAATTTATGAAAATATAAGTAATTAATAAATTAACAAGTTAACGGTTTAAACATAAATTTAATTATTTTTAACAAGTGTAAAATAATAACACATACATTGGACATTTGTGAGATAATTATATCACGCATTAACAAGTGCTAACAAAATATAACTTGAATTTACAAGTGGCATTTAATTTATTTTAAATTAAATTATATAATAACATACATTAGAGAAGAACGAGGTTTCATTTTCTTTGATACATTTCAAAACCTGGCAAATAAAAATAGAAAAGAACCAAAATAAAATCAAATTCTTACAACATCTTCAACCTGAAGGAGGTGAAAATCAAATAGCAAGAAGTAGTTCAAATTCAACAAGGTTAGATTCAACTCATAAGCATCAAGTATCAGATTCAAATTCAACAAAAACAGAACTGATTCCAGATATAAGAAGAATTGGAAAGCCTAGTTCTCTAAAAGTCTTATAAGTAAACTACTTTTATTAATACTTAAATATGTTTAAATCTAATGCTTGTGATAAATATTTGAAATAATTTTGTGAAAATTATTTGCATGATGAAAATATGTTTGTATATAGATAAATATGTAGATGTTTAAACATGCAAGCCTGTACATATATATTTATAAGGCTCTGTTCTAGTTACAGGTTTTAAAAACAAATTCAAAAATCAATTACTCTTCATCTAATCTCCTATAGGTTATGATTACTAAACAAAATATATTTGGATTAACAAGATATTAGTTTTAAAAATAGTTTCTAGTTAAAATTTTGAATAAATATTTCTGAAATTACTGAGGAAATAAATTCAAGTCAAAATTTTGATCTTAAGAATTTCAAGTTTTGATTATATAAACTGTTTCGAATTGGAAAATGATGATTTTTGATAATAAATCTTGATTTTTAAGATTGGGGATGATTAGAAATTGCGAGTTGATCGTTTTTTGTTTTTTCTTAGATTTTCGATAATCAACGACGAATGGCTCATTATGCTTTGGTTTGGAGGTGGCTCGAGCATCGATGGTTGAGGGAAAAATGGTGGTTGGGTTTTCAGGGGATCGTGGTGGCTAGGAGACGGTAAACTAGGGTTTTATCGATTGTTATTGATCGGCGATGTTTTTCGAGTTCGTACATCATCGAGGAAGCACTGAAGGTGATCGGTGGTGGGAGGATAAGAGCGTTGACGAGTAATGTTGCTCTGGATGAGGTGGCAAAGCGTTAGATCATCAGAGGTGACAGGGCGAGGTGAATTTGTGATCGAGTTTAGGTTTCAGGTAGGTGATCGAATTGCTCGTTTTAATTTTCGACGCGATGGGCTGGACCTGTGTGGTCAGGAGGTTTGGGTAGGTCATCGGTGACCTGAAGGCATTGGCAAAAATGATCAGATCATTGGCGGTGACATGTGCACGTTCACGAGATATCATCGTATCTGGTTTCGTTTGTAGGCATCAGGGAGGAAAGGGGTTTCTCGGGTTAGACTCAAAGTTTTCATGTGTTTGGCTTGAAGTAATGTGGAAACGCGAGTGTCTCAAGGGATAGCTCGGGAAATATGAGTGTGGGCTCGGGTTTTAGATCAGGATTTTTGATTGATGGCTCGGGTTTTCTAAAGCTCGATGATTTAACAATTTTTTTAAGCAATTTGTTTAACCAAATTTTAAAGTTCATTTAAAAGGAATAATTTTCAAAAGAAATATAAACCAATTTTTTTGAAATAAAGTATTAACAAGTTTGTAAACAAGTTCCATGATTTAAATTTTTTATAGTTAATTGTTTTAAAATTGTTTTGGTTTATATAATTACGTATTAAGTTAATTATCTTATTTAATCTCTATTTTTTTTTCAAAAATAAAATGTTGTAATTAAGAGGTGATTAAGAAAAATGGTTTATGTTTTAATTAAATAAGTTTTGGGTAATTAAAGAGTAATTAATTGATTAAAGTAATTAAAGAAAAATTACTTAAGGAAAGTGATTAAGGTTAATCGCTTAATGAAAGTAATTAGGATAATTAGTCAATGTGATTAATTGAAGGATGAATTACCTAATGTAATTAATTAAAGGACTAATTAGTTAAGTTAATTAATTACAGGTTATTTAATTTATGTAATCAATTTGAAGGATTAATTAATTAATGTGATTAATTAATTAAAGTAATTAATTTAAGAATAATTAATTAATTAAAGGTTAATAAATTAATAAAAGTAATTAAGGAATGATTAATTACATAAAAGATAATTACTTAATATATGTAACTAGAGAATAATTAAATAATTAATTATTTAATAATTAAACATTAATTAATTGATTAATTAAAGGTTAATTAATCAAGTGACTATAGGATAATTACTTGATGTAAGTAATTAAAGGGTAGTTAATTACTTAATTAAGGATTAATTACTTAATGTTTGTAATTAGAGGTTAATTAATTGATTTATTAAAGGTTAAGAAATTAATGATTAAAGGTGAATTAATTTATAATTAAAGGTTAATTAATTTATGATTGAAAGATAATTACTTAATGTAATTAATTAAGGGTTAATTAATTATGTAGTTAACTTAAGGTTAATTTATTTATGTGGTTAATTAAGGGATAATTAATTAAGATGGATAATTAAGGTTGATTAATTAATTTCATTAATTAATATCAAATGATTTGTAATTAATAAATGTTAATTAAGCAGGATTAGGTAATTAATTCATAAGTAACTAATTTAATTGGAAATTAATTTAAGTTAATTAGGGATTAAGCAACTAATTGATCTTGCTTATGGATGATTGGGTTATATTGAATGCCTTAATTGTTTGATATCTCCGATATGTAATGTTCTGTGTTAGAGTTGTTTAGAATTGAGCTGTGAACTGTGATTTATTTACTTGTGATGAATTTACTTGTTTATCTATGAATGAAGAATAAGCGTTATAGGATTATACCACTTATTAATATTGTTGTTCCTGGATTATGATGGTTGTGATATTTTATTGTTGCCTGTAAAACCCTGGATTATACCACACACATACAAATATGGATTTCATGGGAAATTGGTTAAGTCATAGGTATTTTGAATATAATATTATTTTATTCAAAATGGTGAAAATTTAAAGGTTGAATTTTGAATCCAAAATGGTTTGGAAATGAAATTGGGTTGAATATGAAAACTTTTGAAAAGGAAATTTAAAATTTAAAATTATTTTGGGAATTTAAATTTAACTCAAAATAGAACTTGCCCAGAATACAGCAGTTCGCTGATTTTTCAGATTATACTTTAAAAGGCTATAACTTGAGCAAATTCAATCGGATTTTCCCAAAACAAATAAACATTGTTTTCAAATGATAATAGCTTTCATATAAAGGAATAATTCCTAGTTTTTGTTGAAAGGATTTCAAGTTATAGGTGAATCAAAATGGAAATATTTTGAAAACTATGAATGAATCTTTGTTAAAGATTGGTGAACCTTGTTTCAAATTTAAGAGGATCTTAAAGGGTGAATCTTTTGTTTAAAAGATTAAAAGTGGAAATTTGTTTAAACCATTCAAAAGGAAAGGTTTTGGGCTAAAAGTTGTGACTTAACTAAGATCCGAATTATCCATATGTTTTTAAAGTAAGCGCTCATTATTCGGTTTAGACGGGAGAGGAATTTATTTCATAAAACCCATTCCGAATTAATGATACGATGAATTGGGTAGCATTTGAAGACGGTGGTTGAAGGCCGTGTATTTTTGAAAAAAGAAAGGATTACCTGTCGAATATCTCTGCACCGATTGTCCCTGGTATAGAGGTTTTGATTACACCATGTGATGGGGAGTTCAGACGTGAATGAGGATATCCGGATTTGCAAGGAATTCTTTTGAAGTGCCTTCGGTTCCATTCAGAACTAGGATGGACTTGTATGGATGTATGTCTAACGTTACACTTTGAGATGTAAAGCTGTTTTCTATCAAATACATCTCTGTTTGATGGCGGAGAATTTATTCTCTTAGCTTAACACCCTTCTCTGAGACGTACGAGCTCAGAGGTTATGTAGTTGATGGTTACTAGTGATATATTCCAAATTCGGTAATGTGGCATGCTAAGGCTGATCATTGGTTGAACTAAGCATGCCTTTTGTGAAAAGCATAGCTTTGTGGGACGAGACTTCATCGAACCTCACACCCAAAAAATGGTCGAAACATGAAGGATGCAACAAGGTTACGGGGGTCACGCCACTTAGGGTATGTGCATTCCCTTTTGGATAAAAAGTGGCATCATGGTATAGAGCCCAGATATTTAACTTATGTGGTTGTTGGAATTTGTTGGTGAATCTCGGGATAAAGGTCGGTGACGACCGGGGGATGGCATGCTCATGACAATTAGTTACCAAGCTACAGAGGTAACCCGACCTTGTGTTGGCATAGATCCGGTTAGGTTCTAAGGCGTCCCTCAAAGGCGTACCCATTTCGGAAAGGTAGTTCCTTAGCCTTGGCCATTTGTTGGAAATCCAATCATCTAATACGAGCACTTTACGGTTGTAGCTATAGTAGGTATACTATAATGGTAGTATGCTGGCTAAGATTAATATTATACTTTCGAAATTTTTTCCACACTATGCACTAAGAATAACATCAAAAGGATTTTCGCGTATCAAGCATATTTGACTATCATAAGGTGAAATCTCCTTCAAGTGTGCGATTGCATTGTGTGTGTGGCGGGAGGCCTTATGGTAGTTTCATTTTCCAAAAAAGCATAGTGGATTTCTTTTTATTTCTTTTTCTTTTTGTTAAAACAACTATTTTGTTTATTCACACCAGTCCCATGACTGAACTGGAGTTTATCGTTCCCTTTCTAAACTCTGAGTGCCCATAATTTTCCACACGGGCAGCCTAAAGTCAGGTTATCAGATAATAATCCAGTAGGTATAGCTTTTGGCAGTCTTTGAAGTCTTTGGATTTTGTGCATGGAGTTTTCTATATTGCTGCATGATTGTGGTTTGAGCTTTTGGTTTGGTGCTTTGGTGCTTTGGCAATGAATATGTTATCTTTCCACAGCTGTTGCTGTTGTTTTCCACTGCTGTGTTTTTTCGTTGTTGTATATATCTCTGATAATATTGATCACTTCATATTGTATCATTGTTGTATCTAATTTTGTGTATCAATAAAATTATTCTTCCTGTTTCGCTTTTTTGTTATCACCTAATGTTGTTATAAGCTCTAGCGAATTGGATTTCAATGCTTGAATCTACGGCATTCACATACAGGTGAAGTATATTTGTTGATTTTCGAGCGCTGAATCCAGGTCGTCACATTTGGTATCAGAGCTGAAGGTTGAGTAAGAACTTTAGCTTTAGAGTATAACACATTAGGTGACTCATTAAAGATAGGGTAGAAATGCCCTAGAATGAGTTTCCCTAAGATATCTTGTCTGTATGCCTCATTTAATTTTCTTGCTATTGACTGATAGTGAGAATGAGTGCAAGAAGAGGACGATGTAATGGATAGGGGAGTACCACTACAAATGGTCGATACCCTGTAACAACGCTAATGGCCGGGAACAACTTTTTCCCTCAAACTCTTTTGGTCATCATCCAATTTCAATTCTTTGATGGCTTCTTGGCAGCTCCAAGAAGAAGCTTTGGTGTGGTAGTAGTCGTGCAAATATTTGTTTATATTGCAGAAAAATTCCTATTTTGTATTCTCTTCATCGGTTTTCTATCAGCTTTTCATTTTTAACTTTAATAAATTTGAGATTTTATTTTAAATAAATTAGTTAATAAAATATGAAGTTAAATTAGATTGTTTCAATAGAACGATTTTGATTAAAACCCAACTTGGAAATTGTGTGTAGATTTTCGTGATCTTAATAAGTTAACTTTTAAAGATAAATTTATTTTATCCCGAATCGAGCATATGCACTTTTCTATGATGGATCTAACCCAAAGATTCCGTTAGCTGAGAATTGTGGAAAATTATATCCGTTTGATTGTTTTTGGGGTCTAGATTTATTCTACGAACGGTTAATTATCCTTTTGGACTAACCAATCCCCTGCATATTTCATAGACCTAATAACCCGAATATTTCATAAAGAATTAAATAAATTTATTCTCGTATTTATTGATATTCTAGTTTGGTAAGCCAAATATAGAATAAATATTCTGCTTGATCTGGTAATCCATTTCTCTATCTTTCTATATGTTCATCTATTCTTTGTTGTCTCCCTATCTAGCAAATTTCGAGGACGAAATTTTCTTAACTGGGGAATCTGTTACTATCCTGTTTTTAAGCCAAATTTAAATTGGTAATTAATATAAATTTTTGGAATAAATTTGTGAATTAAATTGAAATTTTTTAAATTAAATAAGATATATGTTGCTTATAAATAGATTGTAAAATGAATTTGGATTTGGTTTAGGAATAAAAAATATATTATTGTTTTGACATTTGTAAAATAATAAGAAATGCATTAACTAGACAGTATAACGTATATTAATATAAGATGAATAAAATTTGTTTATATATATGAAAGTATAAAAACATAATATATAAATATATGAAAATATAAGTTATTAATAAATTAAAAAGTAAAGGGTTTAAACATAAATTAAATTGTTTTTAACAAGTGTAAAATAATAACACATACATTGGACATTTGTGAGATAATTATATCAAGCATTAACAAGTGTTAACAAGGTATAACTTGGATTTACAAGTGGCATTTAATTTTTTTTAAACTAATTTATATAATAACATATACTAGAGAAGAACCAGGTTTTCGTGATCTTAATAAGTTAACTTTTAAAGATAAATTTCTTTTGTCTCGAATCGAGCACCATGCAATCGATTCTTTTCTATGATGGATCTAACCCAAGGATTCCGTCAGTTGAGAATTGTGGAAAATTGTATCCGTTTGTCAGTTTTTGGGGACTTGATATATTCTATGAATGGCTAGTTATCCCTTTGGACTAGCTAATGCCCCTGCATATTTCGTAGACCTGATAACCCGAATATTTCATAAAGAATTAAATAAATCTGTTCTCGTATTTATTGATATTCTGGTTTGGTAAGCCAAATGTAGAACAAATATTCAGTTTGATCTGGTAATCCATTTCTCTATCTTTCTATGTGTTCATTTACTCTTTATTGTCTCCCTCTCTAGCAACTTTCGGGGACAAAATTTTCTTAAGGGGGGAATTTGTAACGATCCTGTTTTTAAGCCAAATTTAAATTGGTAATTAATTTTAATTTTTGAATAAATTTGTGAATTAATTTGAAAATTTTCAAATTAAATAAGATACGTGTTGTTTGTAAATAGATTGTAAAAAGAATTTGGATTTGGAATAAAAAAATTATTGTTGTTTTGACATTTGTAAAATAATATGAAATGCATTAACTAAATAGTATAAACATATACTAATATAAGATGAATGAAATTTGTGTATGTGTGTGTGTATATATATATATGAAAGTATAAAAACATAGTACATAAATTTATGAAAATATTAGTAATTAGCAAATTAACAAGTAAAGGATTTGAACATAAATTTATTTATTTTTAACAAGTGTAAAATAATAACACATACATTGGACATTCGTGAGATAATTATATCATGCTTTAACAAGTGTTAACAAAGTACATCTTGAATTTACAAGTGACGTTTAATTTTCTTTTAAATTAAATTATATAATAACATACATTAGAGAAGAACTAGGTTTCATTTTCTTTGATACATTTCAAAACCTGGAAAATTAAAACAGAAAAGAATCAAAATAAAATCGGATTCATACAACATCATCAACCTGAAGCAAGTGAAAATCAAATAGCAAGCAGTAGTTCAAATTCAATCAGATTAGATTCAAATCATAAGCATCAAGTATCAGATTCAAATTCAACAAAAACAGATCTGATTCCAGATCAAAGAAGAAATGGAAAGCCTGGTTCTCTAAAAGTATTGTGAGTAAACTACTTTTATTATTACTTAAATCTGTTTAAATCAGATGCTTATGATAAATATTTGAAATAATTTTGTGAAAATTATTTGCATGATGAAAATATGTTTGTATATAGATAAATATGCAGATGTTTAAACATGCATGCCTATACATATATATTTATAAGGCTCTGTTCTAGTTACAGGTTTTAAAAACAGATTCAAAAATCAATTACATTTCATCTAATCTCCAATAGGTTATGATTTATAAACAAAATATATTTGGATTGACAAGATTTTAGTTTTAAAAATAGTTTCCAGTTAGAACTTTGAATAAATATTTCTAAAAAAGAAATTACCGAGGAAATAAATTCAAGTCAAAATTTTGATCTTAAGAATTTCAAGTTTTGATTATATAAACTATTTCGATTTGAAAAATAATGATTTTTGATAATAAAATCTAGATTTTTAAAATTGGGGATGATTAGAAATTGCGAGTTGATTGATTTATGTTTTTTTCGTCAATTTTCCATGATCGACGTTGGATGGTTCATCATGCCTTGGTTTGGAGGTGGCTCAAGCATCGTTGGTCGAGGGAAAAATGGTGGCTGGGTTTTCAGGGGGCTGTGGTGGTCAGGAGACGGTGAACTAAGGTTTTATCGACAATTATTGATCGCGTTGTTTTTCGAGTTCGTACGTCATCGAGGAAGCACCAAAGGTGATCGGTGGTGGGGGGATAGGAGCGTTGACGAGTGATGTTGCTCTGGACGAGGTGGCGAAGCTTCTAATCATCGGAGGCAATGGGGCGAGGTGAATTTGGGATCGAGTTTGGGTTTCGGGTGGGTGATTTCCGATGCGATGGGCTAGACCTAAGTGGTCGGGAGGTTTGGGTTGGCCATTGGTGAACTGAAGATGTCAGCAAAGAAGATCAGATCATCGGTGGTGACGTGTGCACATACACGAGATATCATTGTACCTGGGTTTTTTGTAGGTATCGGCGAGGAAAGAGGTTTCTTGGGTTAGACTCAAAGTTTCCATATGTTTGGCTCGAAGTAATATGGAAATGCGAGTATCTCAAGGGATAGCTCGGGATATATGAGTATGGGCTCGGGTTTTAGATCGAGATTTCTGGTTGATGGAAATGGATTGAAGGTTCTACATAATATCTGGAGATTTGGATCCCTTTTAAAAGGTAAGTAGTAAATTTATAGATTGTTATAATATGAAAATTATCCCAATGATGTTTTTTTGATTTTTATGCCTAAATAATTGTACATGAGTTATAGGCAACGAACTGAATATGATGTGAATATAATTAATATCGCCTACATAATTTTGTGTATGAATTTATTTATCATTATATATAACCTGATCTGGAAATCAGTCCTAAAAGTATAAATTTAGAATATTGATTTGAATGAAATTTATTGCAGATCTGAAATAGTTTGTGTAATAATGTTATAAATTTAGATTATTACCCTAATCTTATTGGAATGTAAAGTTTTCTATGTTTGGAATTGTTGGAATTTAGATGCGTTTAATAGTTGTAAATTAGTTTGATTTCTTTCCCTTTCAAAAAGATACTGTGTTTGATCTAACAAGCGATATATGCGAATAGAAAGAGAAAGAGATGTGTAAAGTATGAATTCATTGCAGTTTACACTATTTATTTCAGTAATAGAAACAAATGATTATTCCTTGTAACTTAAAACAATGTAATCTTTTATATTTTAAAGTTAAATATTTTGTTTTGGACTAATTTTTGGAAACTATAGCAAATAATCTTTTTAGATATGATTCCAAAAATTTAACATGGAAAAGTAAATTCTAGTGAAGATATGTAACTAAAGCATATTTGATAAAAGTAAATATTTGTACATAATTTCCACGCTTATAATAATTAAACAAAAAGCTAATAACGGCGCTTGCACGAAATATTCTCCTTTAGGATAATTAACAAATGGGAAAAGAATTTAAAATGTTGCAACCTCAATAAATGGAAATAAATATGGGAGTTGCAGTAATTTGATAAGGTAAATGGATTAATGAGACTGATAAAAATGGGATAGATAAAGTAGGTTACTGATTTGAAAGTAGCAATCATACATAAAAAGAAATGGCCATTATGATTTTATGGAAAAATTGACATTTATGAGAATTAAGCCGAGATTCATGGGTAGATAAATATTTAAGGTAAATCTTTTGCCTTAAATAAAAAGGGAATTAGTAAGCTAAGTCCAATGTCTCCTAAGACAATATAATAAAGACTTAGCATGGTTAATTGGAGTTAGTGGGTTAGTGATGCGAGGTTAGTAGAATCGCTAGACGGAAGACTATGCTTCACTTTAAGGCAACCAGCAGTCTGATGCACTTACTACTTATGTGAGATTTCACTAATCTCAGGACCCCTGAGAGATTGGGCTTGCTATCTTAATTGGAAAGTATTAATTTGCCAAAATTTGAAATTAGGAGTGGTGAGGTATATCACCATATGGGTTTACTTCTGGTTTGAGGTCTTAATTGTTGAAGGGCCTGCCTCTCGCCTAAATTAAAATATTAAGTAACCTAGCAAAGCTCCAAATAAACAAATAAAGATGTCTCAAAAAAGGGTTTACTTAGGTGTTGAGGCCTTAAGTGGTTGAAGTGTACGCCTCCCTACCGAACGAAGTAACCTATGAGGTGTCATATATATAATTAAAGAGTGAGAATGGATATCCCGAAAAGTGTTTGCTTCAGGTTTGGGGTCTTTAGTGACTGTATGGTCCACCTCTTTCCTATAAATTAAGTATCCCGATGATATTTCTAAGCAATGGCAGCTAGATAGTACCATTGAGGAGCGTGCTTCTAGAAGTAGGTCTTAAATGATGGGGTCTATCTATTTTCCACTTGGAAGTATTAAGTAGCTTGTGTACAGTCCCTTACATTGTTAAGGCCGTGATTATAATAGTATAACTTAGGAGCATACTTGGGGATGAGTCTTAAATGATGGGGTTTGTCTTAGTTAAGGTCTTAAATGGCCAAAGTTTCCCTATTTTCTAATAAAAGGTATTAAGTGGCTTGGGTACTGTATCACATGACTATGATTTTATTGGCGATAGATGCGATAATAATTGGACATTAAATGTCGAAAGCCTTAAATAGGGGTTAGAGGTCTTATAGCTAGGACCCACTGACCATTGACAACATTGTTAGGAAAACACTTTGGGAATAGGTCTTAAATGATGGAGTCAACCTTGATTAAGGTCTTAAATGGAAGAGTCTGCCTATCTCTCTTTTTAAAATTATTATAAAATCCTGCTTCATATTAAGTGTACTAAGTTGCTAATGGATTTGAAAGTATTCGGTGGTTGATATGGCTTCATTAGTATTTCTAATGGGTTTGGAAGTATTCAGTGGTTGATATGGCTTCATTAGTACTTCGTACCTTGAAAAGGGGTAAGTGAGTAATCATGTGTCCAATGCATGGTTAGATTAGATTTTCTAACCTTGATGGACATAAAAATTATATGAAAACCAATAGGTATGGGTTTATGTTATGGACAGTTTATATTTTTCCAATTACCAAAACGTTGTACTGACCCCCTCCTCATTACAACCCACAAGATAGGTTTAGAGAAACAGGTCACTGGAGCTAGATGTGCTTTGTTGTTGGAGAGTCTTCTTTCTCTCATGATGCTGATGCGACAATCTGCTATCCAAGGAATGTCATTAATTCCAAGATACTAGTCATAGTTAGTATTCTTATCCTATTATTGTTTCCGCTGTGAGTTTAGATTTCTATCAATATCTGATAATGCTCAAGTTTATTTACAGGTACCAAATCCAATGATCTGTGCTTTGATGGGCTTGTGATTCGATTTTTTTTAAAATTTAGGCCCATTAATTTGTGGGTTTTTAAATTTGTTTTTGGAGCCTAGGTTAGTAGATTAGAGGAATTAGGATAAACTGAGAGAACATATAACATCCCCTACTTGGTGGCCCAAAACGAACGGCTACGGATGCTATAGTCATACATAGTTATTAATCCTTAGTGACCAAATACGGTAATGTTAGATACATTAATATAACAGAAACTCATAGATATGGAAAATTTTAAAAACTAACAAACAACTTTCTCATTCCATTTCAAAATATTTCAAATTCATTACATAACCCTAATACGAGAACCACGTTGAGAGAAAATATATTTATTGCAACATATGCCAAAAGCGACATATAAGGATGCCTCCTTAGATGATCAGAGTATATATATAGGCAATTTAAAAACTTTTCCTTTACAACAACAACACGGTGGAATCAAAATAAAAGTGAACTCTAGATAGCTATCATGCCTCCTGGACGTCTCTGGAAGCTTATTCGTCTAAAGAGGTACCTGAAAACCTTAACTCTAAAATTACTCAAAATCAATTGAGTACCCGAGAGTTTAAGGGGAAAACATAAACTTCGAGTCGGACATAAAACCTGGTATGAATAATAATCTACAATCTCAAATCGTTTTGATATCTAATAAGACCACGTCGCTTAACAGAACTGTTTTACCCCTCGCTAGTCCTAAAATGTTTATAAAACCATATACTGTGCTCCTTTATGCACAATGGTTAAAATAATTCAAAACAATTTGATGATATGTAAACAAGTAAATCAACTCTGTATTTCTCATCCCCATTCATTCTGACTAGCTGTCTCATTTATAATTTCTAGGGTCACTATTAACCTATTAGTATTCATCTAATAACCCGTTTAATGTTAATGGACTCCCTGTACAGTTTCATAGTTCTCATGGGATCACTAAGAACCTATTGGCCCCTGCCAATATATTTACTGTTTCATGGGTTCTCCCTGAACCTATTGGTAACTTCAATATCTTTCCACTTATCCAAGTTTCATGGATTGACTAGGAACCTATTGACTTCTTTCAATGTCTTAATCTGGATATAGTTTTCATGGGCTAACTACAAACCTATTAGCCCCGTCAATATTAAATCAAAGTTTTCATGGGTTAAATATGAACCTCTCTTCCCGACATCTTCGTTTATATATAGTATTCATGGGCTTACTATGAACCTATTGGCCCATGTCGATATCTTTTCCTATACACAGTTTTCATGGTCTTACTGTGAACCAGTTGGCTCTTGCCAATATCTTTAATTAATACTTTAGTATCCTTAATTTATGTTCATTATTGGATTAACCTAGCTGGTTCATCGGCCCTTCCCCATGGTTACATTATGGGTTCATTACAATGTGAATATATATCAGGAAGCAAACATAATAGTACCAACCCCTATGGTTTAATATCCTTAAAACCATTTTATATAAAACCTGGTTAATCTCTTTAACCCATTAATCAAGATAAACTTCTTCAAAAACTACATTTCAAAACACTTTATTTATGCTTTGGTTTTCTTATAAAATGAGATCGGGTTATTTATTTTCAAAACTAAGGCTATTGAAACCTTAAAACATAACTTTCGAAACACTTGGATAACCTCCTTCGAAAGCATAGAAAACTTTTTGCAAAACACTAAATATATACCTTACGAAGCACTTTAATCAAGTCTTTCGAAACCAACATATGCCTTTCGAAAGTGTCAATACATTACTTAATAGTCCTTATAAACGTAGCTTCGAAACTAATGAAAGTACCCATTTTGAACCATTGGGTTTACTTAAAAACATCTTTTGGGTCAAAGTGAGTATATATGAAAGTATCTCTTTCGAACCTTCAACAAAAATTGTTTGGGAAAATTAATGGCATCGAAACCATCCATTTGAAATCTTCAAAACCTTTAAGTAAAACTTTGAAGGTTAACCTCGAAACCCCCTTTCAAAGCCATTGCCTTCGAAACCCTTGAACCATTTCGAAAGCATTTAGGTAGTGGCTTAGTACATCTTAAAAACAAAAGCTACCCTTCGAAAGCATTGATGATTTCAATACACTCGAAAGGTAAAAGAACGATAGTAGGGCTTCGACGAGGTTTGAACCATCGTTTTCAAAAGCGTTCTTTTATAAACAAAGGATCTCATTCGAAAGCTCTATTTTTAAATAAAGAAAGGCGGCAACAGGTTCAAAAGCAACAGATTATTGATTTGGTCGAAAGTACCCTTCAAAAACAAGGCAGGCACATAACTTTTACAAGTAAACAATGGTTTCGACTCTATCGAAGGCAATGCTTTCGACACCCTACCTTCCCCCCTTCACCAATCCACTTTGTACCAATCTTATTGATACTATGTTTATTGGTTTGGCTTTAGTAGGTTTCAGCTAGGTAGGTTTCGACTGATTCGGAGCGGAGGCATTAGAGTCGAAAGGTGCTTCTAAAGGAGGTGGAACCAAATTTTTTTGGGTAACGCTGAGCTATCTTTAGTAATGATATATAACAACCTACCTATTTGTAATCCTTTGATATTTCAAATTCTTTGCAAAATGATTACCGCTTAATATCAGATCTAATTCAAGGAAATTTTAATAATTAAGCTCTTCCACTAAGCAAAATCAAAATTGCACTTAAATCCTTCTTCTAAAATAATTTATTTTCCAAAGTAAATCTCTTAGGAAAAATTCCCAAAAATTACAAAAATTCACTTTCATCATGTTATCAAACATATCAAAATTTCAGACCCAACTTCTTCCTGAAATAATTGAAATTAATTTTGATTCTAATTTTATAATATTTTCCTTTGAAAATTCATAATAATCTTTCCATAGCTTGAAAATTATCAAAATTAAAACCGAACACCAAAATTATGTTTTGCACAACATAAATTTTTTCCATGGCATTCAAAAATCAATTTCAATCGGCTTTGCTATAAAACCACATAAATCCCCATTTAAACAATTTTATTTAAATCAAACAAATTATAATCAAGCATAGCGTCATCCAAAAAATTCATAAAAATGAATTTAATCTTAAATCCGAAATATATGGTCATAAAACAAAATAGAGATGGTATAAATTATTGTTCACCTTGATTTGGATAAGGAGATTGGATTGAGATTAAGATTTATTTCCCTTGCTTTAATTCCTAGCTTGATTTGAATTTTTTCTTCTCCTGCAATGGTCGGCTCTAAGCTCTTTTTTTTTTACGTTTTTAAGTTTTATGAAAATGAAAAATGAACGTGAATGGATAGTAAGCTGTGGATATATAAGGGTTATGGATTCAAAGTGTGGCTAATTGCTAATATGCCCTTGTGCAAATTAATTTTCTTATAAACCATTCTTAAGCCCATTTATTTAATTAAACTCGACCCTTAGTTTTATTTTCATATGTCAATCCCCTTATCACTTAATATTTACATTATGCTATTTAATTTATCTAATTAAATCTCCTGAATAATGTTGTTAAAACTAGAGGTGTTACTGGCTCCCCTCCCTAAAGAATTTCGTCCTCGAAATTCTTGAAGGACTAAATATTAATTATAACAATCATCTATAACGACTCCTAAGAACCATACTAGTCTACCTGACTAGCAACTATTTATATAAAGCTAATATAGACATACCCTCAAAGCAGAGTGTCTCTAATCCTGTCTTCCATCTCTCAAGTACAGTCCTTCTTGTTGTCGCTTAACTGAACGTTCACCAACTTGACTGCCTTATTCCTTAATCTTTCATCATCTCTCGCTACTACCCGAACTAGTTATCTAAGAAAGTCAAATTTGGCTCTACTACTAAATCTTCCGATCCCACCGGAGGAATAGTTGTCTCTGGATCATGAACATACTTGGAAGATGAGACACATGAAATACATTACGGACACCTACCATACTGTTCGGCAACTCTACTCTGTATGCGAGCTTTCCAATCCTCTCTATAATCTGAAATGGACCAACATATCTTGGTACCGGTTTCCCGACTTTCCAAATTGTACCACAACCTTGATCATTGCTACCTTAATAAAAACCTTATCTCCAACTAGGAATTTTAGGTCTTTACACCTCTTATCAACTTTTCTGTGTGGATTTAGCTTCCTTCATCCTTTCTCGAATCAACTCAATCTTCTCTGATGCCTCTCTAATCAAATCCAGACCTAAGAATAATCTATCTCTAGCCTCCAACCAACATGCTGGTGATTTGCATGGCCTTCCATACTAAGCTTCAAATGCGACATTCCTATATAATCTAATAACTATTATTGTAGGAATACTCAACCAAATGTAGGTGGTCTTCCCAGGATCCACTAAAGTCCAATATACAAGCTCTTATTAAATCCTCGAGTACCTATTGACTCTCTCCATCTACCTATCCGTCTAAAGGTGATATGCAGTACTCATCTTGAGCTTAGTGCCTAACACATCCATAGACTCTTCCAGAATACATTAGTGAACAAAGCGTCTCGGTCACTGACTATGCTACTAGGAATCCCATGTGGTCTAACTATGTTTTTTATGAAAAACTTAGCTAAAACATGTGCCGTCCTGGTTGACTTAACTGAAATTAAATGGGCACTCATGGTCAACCTGTCGCCTAAAACTCATATACTTTCATTTCCCCTATTTGACCTTGGCAACTTGTCTATAAAATCCATGGATATCGAGTCCCGTTTTCGGACTGGAATATCTAAAGGTTGAAGCAATCCACTTGGCATTTGATATTCAGCTTTCACTTATTGACAATTTGCACATTGCCTAACCCACAAGCCAACATCCCTCTTCATACCTTCCCAGTAGAAGCTCCTCTTTATATCATGATACATCTTGGTACCTCCAGGATGAATCATAAACTTGGACCGATGACATTCTCCAAGAACTTCTTTCCTCTAGTCCTCGACATTTGGAACACACAACCATCCCTTCTTTCTTAACCATCCTCTCTGGTCAAGACCAAAATCCTTCAGATCATCGATCCCAGTTCCAACGTCAAGCCTTATAATCCTCTCGGCTAATACTGGATCCTTTTTTCTGCTTAGAGGCTATCCTTTCAATCAAAAATGTTCGAACTTCTTGACAGGTAAACATGGTAGTATTTTAACTTTAACTAGCAATCAAACTTAACTCCACACTGCAATTAGTCAAAGCTTCTAAATCCTTCCATTCCGCCAACATAGCCAACACCACATTCTGATCTCTTCTGTTAAGAGCATCCACTACCATATTTCCTTTCCTAGGAATATACTTTATACCAAAATCATAAGCAGCCAAAAACTCTAAGCACCTCTGCTGTTTCATATTCAACTCCTTCTGAGAGAATAACTACCATAAAGACTTACGATCTGTATAAAGCTAAAGTATCTCCCCTAAAAGATAATGCCTCCAAATCTTCAATTCGAAGATCACCGCAGCTAACTGCAAATCATAAGTAAGATATCTCACTTCATGCGGTCTAAGCTATCGTGAAGCGTAGGCAATCACTTTACCCTTTTTCATTGACACAACTCTTAATCAAGTCCCACATGCATTGGTATATACCACCAACCCTTGGTTTCCGTCTGGAACTATTAACATAGGAGCATTGGTAAACAAATGCTTTGACTTGGGGAATGCTTCGTCACATTTGTCGGACCAAACAAACTTCACCTCCTTCCTGGTTAGCTTAGTCAAAGATGCTGTTATCCACGAGAAATCCTTAATGAATCTTCGGTAATAGATAACAAGCCCAATAAAACTTCTAATCTTAGTCACTGTCTCCGGTCTCTTCCAATTGTTCACAGCTTCAATCTTATCTGGACGACAGAAATCCCTTTTCTGAAACTTCGCTTTTAGTTGATGCTGCTTCAGCATCTCAAGCACAACTCTAAGATGATCTTCATGCTCCCTTTTATATGTAGAATATACCAAAATGTCATCTATAAACACCAACATGAACCTATCCAAATACTCTCGGAAAACTCGGTTCATTAAATCCACGAAGAAATCGGGTGCATTCGTTAACCCGAATGCCATTACTAAATAATCATACGAACTATACCTAGTCCGAAATGTTGTCATGGGAATACTATCCTCTGCCACTCTTTACTGATGGAATCATGTTGTCGAATCCAACTAGAAAAATACTCTAGCTCCACTAAACTAATCAAATAGATCATCAATTCTTGGAAAAGGACACTTATTCTTAATCGTCCTCTCATTCAACTTATGATGTCGATGCACATCCTTAACGACCCATCTTTTACTTTACGAACACTGCGGTCGCTCCCTAAGGCCAACTGCTTGGTCTAATAAAATTTCTCCCTTCTAGATCCACTAGACGCACCTTCGATCCTTTATTTCAGTCGGTGTCATCATGTTAGGTGGTCTACTTACAAGATCAGCTCCTGGCACAAGATCTATCTGAAAATCAACAGCTTGTTTCGGTGGTAGTCCTGTAAACGACTCAAAAACATCTATAAATTCTCTTGCTACTTGAACACGACTTAGCTCTTCTCGTACTTCCATGACATATAACAAAGCATAACTACTTCGGTCGGAATTCTCCACTAAGAATATAATTCGGTTATGACTATCAGGTTGTCTTAGTGATATCTTCCCATCCTTGTAAAACATCCTAGCCTCGTACATACTCAACCAATCCATACCCAAAATGACTTCGAAATCTACAAAATCAAAAACATACAGACTGCATGTAAACTTATGACCTAACAAATCAAGTTCTAACTGGTCATATCTCATCCCCAGAGTTGCATACCCTCCTACTGGATTCACAATCCTTAAGGAAGTAACAAGGTAGTTGGGTTTTAAGCATAACCTATCAATCAAACACAAGGATATAAATGAATGTGATGCACCTGTATCAAATAGTATCCAAACTGGTATACTTTGAATCAAAAACATACCTTCCATCATAGTCTTCCCTTTTCCAGGTGTAGTTGGCTTAGTAGATGGTGGTCCAACAGCAAAAACCTTTCCCTTATCCGCCCTAACGTGTTCTAAACATTGGTTCTTATAATGCCTAACTTGGTCATAGTTGAAGCACTTCACACTCTTCTTATCCACAGCCTGTTTCCACTTTCCTGATCGATACTCATTTGCATAATGACCCTTCTTGTTACACTTAAAACAAACTAAGTTAGCCTTTGCCTTCTTGTCAACATCTCCCTTCTGGGCTCCTTACTTCTTAATTTTTTTTCTTTTCATGAGAACTCTGGATCTCAACTGGCTTTTCTCTAGCACAAATAACAAGCAACTCTTCATGGCGGATGGCCGTCTCCACAACTAAATTACTATGATCACGGAGATGTAGAAGGTCGCTCTAGCGATCTTGGGCCTCAATAACCTCTCATTCCTCCTGATGACGATGTTTATAGTGTTATATCCATTACGGGACAACTCATCAAATTTAGATGCGTACTCAACAACCGACATCTCTCCTTGCTCCAGATCCAAAAACTTCTTCAACAGCTCTGATTTAGGAATCTTAGACATAAATATCTGCTTAAATCTCCTTCGAAAATCAGCCCAAGCAAATTCCTTCTCCGGAACTCTGATAGTAACACTGTTCCACCATTGAAATGATGACCCTTGACATTGCCTAGACGCCAACCTTCTCTTCTTCTCATCATCGATACCCAAATCAGCAAAGATACGCTCACAATGCAACATCCAATTCTCTACCTCTATGCCATTCTTCATCCCCATAAATGGCTTTCCACCAAAGCTGGTGTAGTCTTTGCGCATCTTGGCATAGTTATTCCCAATTGGAGCCACAGGGTTAGCTCCTCCAACATTTGTAGTAACTCTAACAGCAACTCCTACTTGCATCATATTGACAAAGAATTGATATAACGCCACGGTATCCACTGGTGAATTTCTAGCACCCACATTAGCATCAGTATTTTGGTTAGCACTAGCCTTCCGACCTTGGTTCCTCCTGGTATTAGGTCGAACATTTCTGTTAGTTGTGATGCCTCCTCCACCTAGATTTCCTCTTTCATTTTATGCCTCTATATTTTCCTTCTCTAAATCTTTATACGAGCCTTAGTAAGATATAGAAGAACAGTCTAAGAGAGAGGGGAATACGCACCTATATATACCTATATAACAAATACAAGTATGTTGCTATAGCGTTAACCCAATACCCAATCTTATTTTTAGATTCATTGGATTATGTTTGAAAATCTTTTTGGTTTGAAATTCTTTTAAGTTTCATTAACCTATGCTCTGATACCAACTTGTAACATCCCCTACTTGGAGGCTCAAAACTAACAGCTACAGATGTTGCAGTCATCCATAGTTATTAACCATCGGTGACCAAATACGGTAATGTTAGATACATTCATATAACAGAAACACATGGATAAGGAAAATTTTAAAAATTTAAAAAAAATTCTCATTCCATTTCAAAACATTTCAAATTCATTACATAATCCTAATATGAGAACCACACTCGGAGAAAATATATTTACTACAACGTACACCAAGAGCGACATATGAAGATGACCCTTTAGATGATCAGAGTATACACACACACACACATATATAGGTGATTTAACTTCGCCTTGAGAACAACAATACAATCAAAATAAAAGAGAACTCTAGATAGCTATCATGCCTCCTGCACGTCTACGGAAGCTTATTCATCTAAAGGGGTACCTGGAAACCTCACTCCCAAACTACTCAAAATCAATTGAGTACCCAAGAATTTAATGGGAAAACATAAACTTTTAGTCAGATATAAATCCTAGTATGAATAATAATCTACCATCTCAAATCATTTGGATATCTAGTGACACTAAGCAGCTTACCGGAATTCCCCTTACTAGTATCCTAAAACCTTAATAAAACCATATATTATGCTCCTCATCCATAAGGGTTAACACAATTCAAAATAATTTGATGATATGTAAACAAATAAATCAATTATAGATTTATCATCCCCATTCACTCTAACTAAATGTCTCACTTATAGTTTCTGGGGTTACTATTAACTTATTAGTTTTCACGGGCGTACTAATAACCTGTTTAATGTTTATGGATTCCTTGTCCAGTTTCATAGTTTTCATGGGATCACTAAGAACCTATTGTCCCCTGACAATATCTTTACTATTTCGTGGGTTCTCTCTGAACCTATTGGTAACTCCAATATCATTTCACTTATCCTAGTTTTCATGGGTTGACTAAGAACCTATTGACTTCTGTCAATATCTTAATCCGGATATAGTTTTCATAGGCTAACTACAAACCTATTGGCCCCTGCCAATATCAAATCATAGTTTTCATGGGTTGACTATGCACCTATCTTCCTGACATCTTCATTTATATATAGTTTTCATAGGTTTACCGTGAACCTATTGGCCCCTGCCAATATTTTTTTCTATACACATTTTTCATGGGAATACTGTGAACCTATTGGCCTCTGCCAATATCTTTAATTAATATTTTAGTATCCCCAATTAAAACTTTAAGTAAAACTATCCATTCAAAGCCTATATGGACCTATTTGATGGCATTACTATGAACCTATTTGATGGTATTGAAACCATCCATTTGAAAGCTTCAAAACCTTCAAGTAAAACTTTGAAGGTTAACCCCGAAGCCCCCTTTCAAAGCCATTGCCTTCAAAACCCTTGGACCCTTTTGAAAGCATTTAGGAAGTGGCTTAGTACATCTTAAAACAAAAGCTACCCTTTGAAAACATTGATGACTTCAATACACTCGAAAGGCAGCAGGGATTCGACTATGTCGGAACCATCATTTTCAAAAGCATTCATTTATAAACAATAGCTCACATTCGAAAGCTCTATTTTAAACAAAGAAAGACGGCAACAGGTTTGAATGTAGTAGAGTATTGACTTGGTCGAAAGTACCCTTCAAAAACCGGGTAGGTGCATAACTTTTAAAAGTAAACAATGGTTTCGACTCTATCGAAGGCAATGCTTTCGACACCCTTGTTTGTACCAAAATTGGGCACAACACCTTTCGGAAGTTTTTGAAGAGATAACAAATGAAGAATATAAATTGAAAATGAGGATTATCTAACAAAAACTCCAAATAACAGTAAAATAAAGACAAAGACAAGCGATTTATAGTGGTTCGCCGCGCTGCCTACGTCCACAGTGAAGTTTTTGTAATTTTATTGATTCTCTTTCAACGTTTATAAGTGATTACAGCAAGCAACAGCAGGTTACAATTGGAAATTCGAAATCAACAGCAAGTATACGATGTAGGATGATGAAGATCTCGATCCGGCAGAGTCTGGGCGCTTGAGAATCCAAAGATCCCTTTTCTGTTGGCTCTGGGGCTCTATTTATAGGCGTAGGATGCTGATATTTCGTTGAAAAATCGGGAGACCACTTCTGGCACGTGAGGGGGCCCACGCACCGGGCCTTAGGAAATTTGGGCCCACATTGGCATCGATTCGAACTCCATTCGAATCGATCATAAAATCATCGAACCGAGGCGAAATTTGGTGTGGACATTCTTCAACATGTATGCAAGCTTCTGTGAAAATTTCATGGCATTTGGATCTGTGGATCATGAGATACGGTCGATACGAAATGAGGTTCTTCGAATGGCTGTTTACTTCGAACCGATCCTTTCGAACCGATCGTTTCGAACCTGGTCATTCGACGACGTGGCACGCATATCTCGAGCCGATCCACCTATTTCTTCGGTTTGGCCGCGTCGCATCCATATATCTCGCCCCATTTGAACTGAAGACCGTTGCGTTAGACCAGGTCCTTTTGACTCGAACTAACCATTGGCCATGGGTTCGAACGAGGGTCTTTCGATGGATTCGAAGGATGGTCCTCCGATGGGTTCGAGGAGCAGGGACTCAATGGATACGAACTTAGGTTATCTGATGGGTACGAATCTGATCAATTACGAACTCGACGGTTTCGAACTCTACCTACTTGACCGATACGAACTCACGAAAACATACCGATGTGAAGCGGAGGATGGACACGAGCTAGATGGATACGAAACCAAGATCTACTAATGGATACAAACTGATACTTCTACGATGGGTTCGAAGCAATGACTATTTCCTTGTTTGATGGAAGCGAAGCAGGGGGACGTCAATGGGTTCGAAGGCGATCGAGTCGAACCGGGGTATCCCGATGGATTCGAACTCGATCGATACGAACTGAATTCCCTCAACTTGTTCGAAGTTGCTGTTTCTCTGATCGATATGAAAATTATGGATTCGAAATGAAGCCTAAGGATGGATTTGAACTGAAGCCTCTCCCCTCAAATTGAATCGATCATAACTCGAGCGTGTGAACTCGGATTGACTTGAAATTTGAGATGCGGACTTCTATGATCTTTCTTGTCATGTCCTATCAATTGTAGCTCGATCCGGACTCGGACAAAATTCATCGATATTCATAGCAAACCCACGTATGCCCGATATCCAGGAAGAGTGATCCTTGGTATCTCGACCTTGCTAAAAGGTGGGATAACATTTTCCCCCCAAAGTAAGTCTTGTGGGAAACATGTCGTGTTTTGAAAAGCCGCGGTCTTTATTCCGGACAATCATCGCTCTATTGCCAAAGGTTGTGTTTTCTGCTGAAAGTTGCATCCCATATTACTGTAATTGAATGCTATGAGATAGAGACTAGCTGTTTGTTATATATGAATTTCGTGTCGATCCTCTCCTGAATCGATGTGAAATTTGAGTTGCAACAACGTTTGATAGTTGTTTTATGGAGTCCCTTCGCATCGATCCTCTCCTGAATCGATATAGAAGGTTGTAAAAATTAAATTCGCATCGTTAAATTAGGAGTTCGTTGGATACGAAACGTTCGTTCGTATCGATGCCGATGCTCGAGTTGTGATAGATGCGAAATCGCCGGTGTTCATATCGATGGACCTGCACTGCTTGTTTCGATGGTTGCGAAGTGGACATTTCGAATCGATCCAGATTTTCTGGATTCGTATCGATGGACGTTGGCTCCTGGAGGCGAAGGCTTGCATGATTCAATCGATATGGATTACTTTAGTAGCTTCGGGGTGGAATTGAGTCGAATAGCATCTTCGAAACGATGAGGTCTGGAAGCAACTTCGCCTCGATGTAAGCTGAGTCTGATGGGTTCGAACGAACCATTCGAACCGAGGCATGACTGAACTAGATGCGGCCGGTCATGGAGACCGGGAGGCGAATCGACCCGGTCGCCCCTTGTAACGACCCAGGATTTTTAGTAATTAAAATTTGAATATTTAATTAATTTTAAATGTTAATAAGTGAAATTTATAAGTCCAATAAATTTTATTTCGAATAATTGGATTTAATTGAATAATTAAATCGATAATTAAATAGTGAAATTATGGAAATAATTGAAAATTGGGTTAAATATGATTGAAAATGATTTGTAAAATTTTATTTTATCATGTTGGAGTTAGAACGATATTTTAGAACTTTTAAACTCGAATTAAAAGTTAATTTGTGAAAATTGAATATTTTAATATTAAATCGACTAGTGAAAATAGCCAATTTTTGAACAGTCTCAGAATTGAACGAAACCAGTTCCATTGGATCCATAATAGTTAGTTATTACCGGATTTCAATTTTCGTGTCAATCGGAGTTATCGTTTGATCGTAGCAGCTCGAAATGCATCGAATTGTTTTTAATATTAATTTGGCGAGTTAAAATAGCCATTTTTCAAAAAGTATCGGATTTCGACGAAACCAGTTTCATCGGATCCGTAATGTGATATTATTGTAAGGTTTCAAATTTTGTGTCAATTGGATTTACTGTTTGTCCGGTACAAATTAAAACGCCTAGAAAATCGTTTAAATCGGTTTAATTCAAATTGAACGTTTATTGCCATAACTCGCACAGATGTCCGAATTAGCTTTTGAAACCTGTTCCATTGTGTCCGGAACGTGGGATAAACCCTAGAAACGCTGGTTACGGCACGTAAATCGGAGTTTGGAATTTCCGGAATGAATAGTGTTTCGTCGGTTCCCTATAAATAGACCATCCTCTCTTTAGAAAAAAAAAGAAAATTAGGTTTTATAAAACCCTAGCCGCCAGTAGCATGGATGTATGGCCGAAATTGTCTCAACTTCTTCCCTCAATCTCTCCCAATCCACTCAATGATTTCAAAAACTTCCAACATGAAAGATGTAGATCTAAGTGAGAGCTAAAGATCTATATGGTGATGATGGGGTATGGCGCGACGTAGAGGGAGCTAGGGGGGTGCGTTTGTGGCCGTGTGTTCTCGGTTCGCGCGCGTGTAGGGGTGGCCGAGCTCACCCATGTTACAGCCGAAGGTGGTGATCGAGATGCTTGTTCAAGTGGCAGTAGCTGATCGAGTTGAAATTGCGTGTGGGTGGAGTATAATTTAACCCTAATTGGAGCTTGATGGGTTTCTTAGTTCGGTTCTACCTGTAGAAACGTGAGGGAGATGGAGAAGCAAGGGACGGCCCTGATGCAAGCAAATGAAATCTAACGGCCTGTAATTAGTTAGGTTTAATTTTTTTAATTAAAGTTGTAAATTTATTAAGTTAAAATCGTGTAAACTTCATAAAATCATATCTTTTTCATACGAGGTCGAAAACGCGCGAAACCAGTTGCGTTGGATTCGTATGGACGAGCACTACGCGATGAAATTGGATTGGAGTCGTTTGGAGTTAGTGAGAATTTCGGGTAAAATTAAACGTCCGTTTAATTTTATTCGAAATAAATCGCTAAAACGAAATTGAAATCAAGGTGAGAACTTCTCACTCAATCGAATCAGTTTCGATTTTATTTTAAATAGTTAGATTTAAAATATTTGAATGCATGTTTGAATGATGATTGTTATCTATTGATTGTTAAAATAGACATTATGCGCCGTTAGTAAGCGGATGTTATTTATTAAAAACATATACCGCGAATATTTCATAAACAGTGAAATTGGTATTATATATGATAGCAATATATATATATTGGCATATGTATATATTGCAGTTGTTGATTTCCCGCATTTTTTAGCGGATGAGACCCTATTGCGCCGTCTATTAAGCGGATAATATTTTAAATCCCATATACCGCGATAATTCCGTACTGGAGTGGAATTGGTATTGTGCTAATGTTTGTGGATGCAGGAAAACAGGTTGGAGGGATCCAACTGGATTCCTCAACAGTATTTATTTGATTTCAGATATTTTGATATTTGATGGATTATCATATCGATATATGATATCGTTGTTGTCGTGATTGGCTATTTGGTATGTAGCATCATTGGACCAAATTTTGGAATTTTAAAATTGTTTTTAAAGTGATTTTTGAAAGTATACGTTTATAAAATATTTTTGGAATTCATTTTAAATAAATAAACGTTATAATTTTAATGTTATAAAAATTATGATTTTTGAGAAATATAGTTAAAAGTTGATTTTTGAAAATATGAGGCTGATGATTTTATAAAATAGTAAAATCGGGATTTTTGAAATTATTGTGAAAAGTTTAAATATAGGATTTATGAAAGTTAATTATTTTATAAATCAGAATGATGAAATTATAAAGGAGATTAAAGATGTTTTAAAAGAATAATATAAATTGGTTTTATAAAGGATTTATAAATTGATATTTATAAATGAAAATATTTGAATTATAAAACGAGTTTTTATAAGTGTTTGAATGAAGTGAAAATGGATTGCATAAGTGAATGGAATTTATAAGATTATAAATGGTGAAGTTATAAGTGAAATTTATAAATAATAAGATTTATAAATTTCGTGAAGTTATTAAAGAATGGTTTTGGATAAATAATTGAATCTTATAAGTTATAAGATTTATAATTATGAAGTTCAAAGGAACGTTTTTTGCAAACAAATAAATTATAAGTATTTCACTTATAATATGAACTTTTGTTTTATAATTGAGTTATAAATTGAATAGGTTAATAAAGGAATTTATAAAAGGAAGTTAATATAAAATAAATAATAAAGGGATTTATAAACATTGTTTTATAAATTCGCAAACGACTTATTTTGATAAGTAAATTGTTGGAACCTATTAATGGAGTTATATTCACGTTTTTTGACTGTGAATAATCCTTTAAAATGAAATGAATAGAAAGGATGAAATTGGTTAACGTAGTATATTCACGTTTTTGAATAGTGAATATTATGTTAAAGAAATTATTTTAGATGTGTTGTTTTAAATAGAATTAAAACGATCTAACGATGTTTTTAAATGTGTTGAGATTCGAAACCATAGATTTCAACATTCATTGTTGAAATAGACGTTTTCGAGAAATAAGAGGAAATGGTGGACTATAGCACTATTGTTATAGTAAATGATTTTCGAAAGGAAATGTTTTGTATAGTATTGGGATTTATATATCTATTTTAATTTTGAATCCCTATACTAGTGATTTTGGGTTGTCGTAACGATGTTTTACGCAACATTCGTTTTGGCCCAAATAATTATGTTTGAGAGAATGATTTCCTTAAAGAATGAAATATATACTTAATCTCGATTTAAGTATATTGAATATTTTCCAAGTGTTGAAAATAAATGGATTGAAAAATACTTAATAAGTAAGTATGGAAATGTTTTCCAATATAAAGTGAATATTTTGAGAATTTATCTTTTTGAAGATAAATTGAAATGAATAATTGAAATCGTATATGCATGGATATTTTGGAATGAAAATTCACTATGGAATTTATAAAAGAATAGGGGAATTTGTTTAAAAATAAATATTGATTTATTTTAGAAGTGTGAAAATTATATATATCTTGTAAAGATATTTTGGAAAATAAATAATTTGGAAAATTATTTGGAACCTGGTGATGTTGTGCATATCCATTGATAGTTCAATAACCGACTATCAATATTTACCTTTGAAAGGTATTTGTTGTGATTTGTTGAATTTGAATGCTACACTTATTTTTAAATTATTGCGCTCGTTATTCGGATTGCCCATTCCGAATAGTGATATGACGTAATGGATAGCATTGATGACCGGTGTTGAAGACCGGATATTTGTGAGAGCGATAGGATGACCTATCGATTGTCTCTGCACTGAGTTGCAATGGTATAGAGACTCCCTAAGTGATGGGAAATCCGATCAGGATTGTGGATATCCGGATTGCAAGGACTTCTTTGTAAGTGCCTTCGGTTCTGTTCGAGCCCGGAACAGACTTGTATGGATTGTATGTCTGACATTACAAATTGAGATATAAAGCAGATTTCTTTCAAATATATTTCTGTTGGTGGCGGAGAATTTATTCTTTTAGCTTAACACCCTTCTCTGAGACGTACGAGCTCAGAGGTTATGTAGTTGAAGGTTATCAGCGATATATTCCCAATTTGGTAATGTGACATGCTGAGTGTTGCTGTGAAATGATCATTGTGTTGATCATTTGTGATAGGATCTTTTATTTGATCGTCTATCCTGGTGATCATTTCTATGATCATTTGTTGACCCAAAGCATGGCTTTTGTATAAAGTATGTTTTTGTGGACGTGACTTCGTCGAGCCTCACACCCCGGAATGGTCAAAAAAGGAAAGATGCAGCAAGGTTATGAGGGGTAGCGCTCTTTAGGATATGTGCATTTCCTTCTGGAAAAGGGTGGTATCATGGTATGGAGCCCAGATACTTACTCATGTTGGAAACACTTTATGATTGTGTGAATTGATTACGAGCGCTCGGTTGAAAGGTCCCAAAGGACCGGGGGATGGCATATTCAGTCAGTTGTTACTCAGTTAGGGGTAACCCGGCCTTGTGTTGGTAGAGATCCGGTTTGGTTCTCGGGGATGTCCATCCAGAGGCATTCTCATGTGGCAATGGGAAGTTCCTTGGCCTGATCATTCGTTGGAAATCTAAAGAAACAATACGATCTTGTACGGTTTTAGTTGTATAACCTGCCACGGAATGTGGAGGTAACCTGCTATTGAACATGGTAGCTATAGTAGGCATAAGTGCGGAATGTCTATGCTGGCTAAGATTTATATTCTACTTTCGAAATGAATTTTTCTCTACACTATGCACTAGTAATAATATCAAATGTTCTTTTAAATGCGTATCAAGCATCTTTGACTATCATAAGGAGAAATCTCCTCTGATTCTGCGTTTGCATTGTGTGTGTGTGTGCGGGAGGCCTTATGGTAGTCTCATTTTTAAAAGCATTGCGAATTGACTTTAAAAAGATTCCTCTATTTTGATTTTAAAGATAAATAAACTGTTTTGAGTTCTCACACCAGTCACATGACTGACTCGGAGTTTATTGTTTTCCTTCCTAAACTCTGGGTGCCCACAAATTTCCACACGGGTAGTCAAGAGTTAAGGTTATCAGGATATTCTGGAGTTGCTGGAGGCAAGCTGGATGGCATGGCGTATTATTAGTATATAGTATTTCTTTTTCCGCTGCATTGTTTGTTGTTGATTGTTGTTGTACACTCTGATGATATGATGTAATGAAATGTGATGTAATGTAATAACTGATATAGTTCTTTGTTTAAAGATTATCCATTTATTATTATATGTTGTTCCGCTGCAAATTGTGAGATTCTGTTATTGTTCTGTTGTTCTGGTTCCGTTCTATTTTTTATTTCCTTTCCCTCTATTTTCTGTCTTGTTCTCTCTTCTTCTGCCTCCTTCCTTTTCTTAAACCATAACATTTTGGGTTTCCGGCCTTCGATTTCTCGGCAGTCGATAAAGTGAGTATCGATGTTGAATTTCCGAAAGTCGAAAATTTTCGGGACGTTACATTTGGTATCAGAGCATATGGTTAAGCGACAACCATGGTTCTGTTGGGTATTACTCATTAGAGATAGAGTCAGTAGTACTCTAGAATGAGTTTGAGTGTAATAATAGCTATGAGAGCGTATTTGTTAGTGAATATAAAATTGTTTTATATTGTGATGATTGGTTTGTTGAGTGGCATATGAACCTTCGTCAGCGCGGTCTGCAAAACTATGCCGAAGGGGTTTCTAAACACTTGAATAGAACAATTCGACATAATATTGTTTTAAATTGGGTAAATGAAATAATTTTGCCTTGATTATATTTTATATATAAAGGAATAATTTTTCAGAATTATTAAAGTGTATGTAAGTTGATTGTTTAGTTGTTTGAATAATCTAGATAAAAGAATAAATTGTATAAGCAAAAGAATTATAAGAATTGAATTATAATCAAAGTGATTTACAATTGTGAAATAAACTTATATATAAGAAGTGAAACTATATGAATATATTTATGAATATGAGTTGTAAATAAAAATGAATTTAAAGTAAAATGGAAGTTTACTTTAGAATTTGGAAGCTGAATTTATTTATAAGTTGGAATTTAAGTTAAGTGAAGACAAGTGATGTTTGTAAAATGGAATATAACTTAAGAAATGTTGAATGAAGTTGATTTCGGTATAAAAGTAAAATAATAAAGTTAAGTGGTGGATATGAACTTAAGTTATTTAAATGAAATTCAACTTTAGAAATTAAATTTGATTAAATGATTGAATGTGAATAAAGTTGATATGGAATAATGGATATAAGTGTTAATTCATTGAAATCTAATGTTATTGAAAGTTGAATAGTTGAATAAAAATCAATTTAATTAAACCAACTGAAAGCAAAGGAATTTGGTTGAAATTAATATACATTGGTTGTTAGTTGATTGTATATAATTCATTAAGTATTAATGAAATTGAGTTAATGAAATTGGAAGCTAAAGTAATTGAAATTCAATTGGAAGTTAAGTGAATTTTAAATAGAATTGAATTTGAATTGGAAGTAAACCAACTTGAATATGGATTAGTGAATATAAACTAATTGAAAATGAATGTTAGTAAACATCCACTGTTAATGAATCAAATGTGATTAAATTGAAAACCATTTCATTGAATATTAATGAGAATATGAATGAATATTTATTGGTTATGAATGCTAGTTGGTGGATGTTTGCATTTGTTGTTTGTTTGCATTTGCTATGATGGCATATATAGTTATTATGTTGCTATATGTTGTATATTGATACTATTGTCTATATACATGATTCTCATGTTGTTTGTTGAGTGTTTAGTAGGTGCGGATTGCGTTTGCTTCGCATTTGGAGCTCGCTTTCGCGCTATCTTAGCCGTATGTGCTCGCTAATAAAATATAAGGTACATATCTCGGATTAAATACCATACTTTTATACTTTTTACCTTCGGGATGCCTCATTACTTGATGAGATGTATATTTGTGATAATATACTGTCATTTTTTTTCGGATCGAGCCGCGCAAAGGAGACTATGGCGAATTTTTCCGGAAATTTAAGGCGTTAGAAAATTTTGAGAAAATTGAAAAGTTTTGAAAACTTAGACTTTGATTAGGAGTTGAAAGTTAAACAATAGTAGTTGTTTTTGAAAAGATAACTAAGTATGATTTGAAAACTTAGTAAAGTATTATAAGAAATTTAACTATGGATTTTGGGAAAGTTAATAGATTCTATAACTTTTCTTACTTAATAATTTCGAGGACGAAATTCTTTTAAGGGGGGAACGACCCAGGATTTTTAGTAATTAAAATTTGAATATTTAATTAATTTTAAATATTAATAAGTGAAATTTATAAGTCGAATAAATTTTATTTCGAATAATTGGATTTAATTGAATAATTAAATCGATAATTAAATAGTGAAATTATGGAAATAATTGAAAATTGGGTTAAATATGATTGAAAATGATTTGTAAAATTTTATTTTATCATGTTGGAGTTAGAACGATATTTTAGAACTTTTAAAATCGAATTAAAAGTTAATTTGTGAAAATTGAATATTTTAATATTAAATCGACTAGTGAAAATAGCCAATTTTTGAACAGTCTCAGAATTGAACGAAACCAGCTCCATTGGATCCGTAATAGTTAGTTATTACCAGATTTCAATTTTCGTGTCAATCGGAGTTATCGTTTGATCGTACCAGCTCGAAACGCATCGAATTGTTTTTAATATTAATTTGGCGAGTTAAAATAGCCATTTTTCAAAAAGTCTCGGATTTCGACTAAACCAGTTTCATCGGATCCGTAATGTGATATTATTGTAAGGTTTCAAATTTCGTGTCAATTGGATTTACCGTTTGTCCGGTACAAATTAAAACGCCTAGAAAATCGTTTAAATCGGTTTAATTCAAGTAGAACGTTTATTGCCATAACTCGCACAGATGTCCGAATTAGCTTTCGAAACCTATTCCATTGTATCCGGAACGCGGGGTAAACCCTAGAAACGCTGGTTACGGCACGTAAATCGGAGTTTGGAATTTCCGTAATGAATAGTGTTTCGTCGGTTCCCTATAAATAGACCATCCTCTCTTTAGAAAAAAAAAAGAAAATTAGGTTTTATAAAACCCTAGCCGCCAGTAGCATGGATGTATGGCCGAAATTGTCTCAACTTCTCCCCTCAATCTCTCCCAATCCACTCAATGATTTCAAAAACTTCCAACATGAAAGATGTAGATCTAAGTGAGAGCTAAAGATCTATATGGTGATGATGGGGTATGGCGCGACGTAGAGGGAGCTAGGGGGGTGCGTTTGTGGGCGTGTGTTCTCGGTTCGCGTGCGTGTAGGGGTGGCCGAGCTCACCCATGTTACAGCCGAAGGTGGTGATCGAGATGCTTGTTCAAGTGGCAGTAGCTGATCGAGTTGAAATTGCGTGTGGGTGGAGTATAATTTAACCCTAATTGGAGCTTGATGGGTTTCTTAGTTCGGTTCTACCTGTAGAAACGTGAGGGAGATGGAGAAGCAAGGGACGGCCCTGATGCAAGCAAATGAAATCTAACGGCCTGTAATTAGTTAGGTTTAAAATTTTTAATTAAAGTTGTAAATTTATTAAGTTAAAATCGTGTAAACTTCATAAAATCATATCTTTTTCATACGAGGTCGAAAACGCGCGAAACCAGTTGCGTTGGAATCGTATGGACGAGCACTACGCGTTGAAATTGGATTGGAGTCGTTTGGAGTTAGTGAGAATTTCGGGTAAAATTAAACGTCCGTTTAATTTTATTCGAAATAAATCGCTAAAACGAAATTGAAATCAAGGTGAGAACTTCTCACTCAATCGAATCAGTTTCGATTTTATTTTAAATAGTTAGATTTAAAATATTTGAATGCATGTTTGAATGATGATTGTTATCTATTGATTGTTAAAATAGACATCATGCGCCGTTAGTAAGCGGATGTTATTTATTAAAAACATATACCGCGAATATTTCATAAACAGTGAAATTGGTATTATATATGATAGCAATATATATATTGGCATATGTATATATTGCAGTTGTTGATTTCCCGCATTTTTTAGCAGATGAGACCCTATTGCGCCGTCTATTAAGCGGATAATATTTTAAATCCCATATACCGCGATAATTCCGTACTGGAGCGGAATTGGTATTGTGCTAATGTTTGTGGATGCAGGAAAACAGGTTGGAGGGATCCAACTGAATTCCTCAACAGTATTTATTTGATTTCAGATATTTTGATATTTGATGGATTATCATATCGATATATGATATCGTTGTTGTCGTGATTGGCTATTTGGTATGTAGCATCATTGGACCAAATTTTGGAATTTTAAAATTGTTTTTAAAGTGATTTTTGAAAGTATACGTTTATAAAATATTTTTGGAATTGATTCATTTTAAATAAATAAACGTTATAATTTTAATGTTATAAAAATTATGATTTTTGAGAAATATAGTTAAAAGTTGATTTTTGAAAATATGAGGCTGATGATTTTATAAAATAGTAAAATCGAGATTTTTGAAATTATTGTGAAAATTTTAAATATAGGATTTATGAAATTTAATTATTTTATAAATCAGAATGATGAAATTATAAAGGAGATTAAAGATGTTTCAAAAGAATAATATAAATTGATTTTATAAAGGATTTATAAATTGATATTTATAAATGAAAATATTTGAATTATAAAACGAATTTTTATAAGTGTTTGAATGAAGTGAAAATGGATTGCATAAGTGAATGGAATTTATAAAATTATAAATGGTGAAGTTATAAGTGAAATTTATAAATAATAAGATTTATAAATTTCGTGAAGTTATTAAAGAATGGTTTTGGATAAATAATTGAATCTTGTAAGTTATAAGATTTATAATTATGAAGTTCAAAGGAACGATTTTTGCAAACAAATAAATTATAGGTATTTCACTTATAATATGAACTTTTGTTTTATAATTGAGTTATAAATTGAATAGGTTAATAAAGGAATTTATAAAAGGAAGTTAATATAAAATAAATAATAAAGGGATTTATAAACATTGTTTTATAAATTCGCAAACGGCTTATTTTGATAAGTAAATTGTTGGAACCTATTAATGGAGTTATATTCACGTTTTTTGACTGTGAATAATCCTTTAAAATGAAATGAATAGAAAGGATGAAATTGGTTAACGTGGTATATTCACGTTTTTGAATAGTGAATATTATGTTAAAGAAATTATTTTAGATGTGTTGTTTTAAATAGAATTAAAACGATCTAACGATGTTTTTAAATGTGTTGAGATTCGAAACCATAGATTTCAACATTCATTGTTGAAATAGACGTTTTCGAGAAATAAAAGGAAATGGTGGACTATAGCACTATTGTTATAGTAAATGATTTCCGAAAGGAAATGTTTTGTATAGTATTGGGATTTATATATCTATTTTAATTTCGAATCCCCATACTAGTGATTTTGGGTTGTCGTAACGATGTTTTACGCAACATTCGTTTTGGCCCAAATAATTATGTTTGAGAGAATGATTTCCTTAAAGAATGAAATATATACTTAATCTCAATTTAAGTATATTGAATATTTTTCAAGTGTTGAAAATAAATGGATTGAAAATTACTTAATAAGTAAGTGTGGAAATGTTTTCCAATATAAAGTGAATATTTTGTGAATTTATCTTTTTGAAGATAAATTGAAATGAATAATTGAAATCGTATATGCATGGATATTTTGGAATGAAAATTCACTATGGAATTTATAAAAGAATGGGGGAATTTGTTTAAAAATAAATATTGATTTATTTTAGAAGTGTGAAAATTATATATATCTTGTAAATATATTTTGGAAAATAAATAATTTGGAAAATTATTTGGAATCTGGTGATGTTGTGCATATCCATTGATAGTTCAATAACCGACTATCAATATTTACCTTTGAATGGTATTTGTTGTGATTTGTTGAATTTGAGTGCTACACTTATTTTTAAATTATTGCGCTCGTTATTCGGATTACCAATTCTGAATAGTGATACGACGTAATGGATAGCATTGGTGACCGGTGTTGAAGACCAGATATTTGTGAGAGCGATAGGATGACCTATCGATTGTCTCTGCACTGAGTTGCAACGGTATAGAGACTCCCTAAGTGATGGGAAATCCGATCAGGATTGTGGATATCCGGATTGCAAGGACTTCTTTGTAAGTGCCTTCGGTTCTGTTCGAGCCCGGAACAGACTTGTATGGATTGTATGTCTGACATTACAAATTGAGATATAAAGCAGATTTCTTTCAAATATATTTCTGTTGGTGGCGGAGAATTTATTCTTTTAGCTTAACACCCTTCTCTGAGACATACGAGCTCAGAGGTTATGTAGTTGAAGGTTATCAGCGATATATTCCCAATTTGGTAATGTGGCATGCTGAGTGTTGCTGTGAAATGATCATTGTGTTGATCATTTGTGATAGGATCTTTTATTTGATCGTCTATCCTGGTGATCATTTTTATGATCATTTGTTGACCCAAAGCATGGCTTTTGTATAAAGTATGTTTTTGTGGATGTGACTTCGTCGAGCCTCACATCCCGGAATGGTCAAAACAGGAAAGATGCAGCAAGGTTATGAGGGGTAGCGCCCTTTAGGTTATGTGCATTTCCTTCTGAAAAAGGGTGGTATCATGGTATGGAGCCCGGATACTTACTCATGTTGGAAACACTTTATGATTGTGTGAATTGATTACGAGCGCTCGGTTGAAAGGTCCCAAAGGACCGGGGGATGGCATATTCGGTCAGTTGTTACTCAGTTAGGGGTAACCCGGCTTTGTGTTGGTAGAGATCCAGTTTGGTTCTCGGGGATGTCCATCCAGAGGCATTCTCATGTGGCAATGGGAAGTTCCTTGGCCTGATCATTCGTTGGAAATCCAAAGAAACAATACGATCTTGTACGGTTTTAGTTGTATAACCTGCCATGGAATGTGGCGGTAACCTGCTATTGAACATGGTAGCTATAGTAGGCATAAGTGCGGAATGTCTATGCTGGCTAAGATTTATATTCTACTTTCGAAATGAATTTTTCTCTACACTATGCACTAGTAATAATATCAAATGTTCTTTTAAATGCGTATCAAGCATCTTTGACTATCATAAGGAGAAATCTCCTCCGATTCTGCGTTTGCATTGTGTGTGTGTGCGGGAGGCCTTATGGTAGTCTCATTTTTAAAAGCATTGCGAATTGACTTTAAAAATATTCCTCTATTTTGAGTTTAAAGATAAATAAACTGTTTTGAGTTCTCACACCAGTCACATGACTGACTCGGAGTTTATTGTTTTCCTTCCTAAACTCGGGGTGCCCACAAATTTCCACACGGGTAGTCAAGAGTTAAGGTTATCAGGATATTCTGGAGTTGCTGGAGGCAAGCTCGATCGCATGGCGTATTATTAGTATATAGTATTTCTTTTTCCGCTGCATTGTTTGTTGTTGATTGTTGTTGTACACTCTGACGATATGATGTAATGAAATGTGATGTAATGTAATAACTGATATAGTTCTTTGTTTAAAGATTATCCATTTATTATTATATGTTGTTCCGCTGCGAATTGTGAGATTCTGTTATTGTTCTGTTGTTCTAGTTCCGTTCTATTTTTTATTTCCTTTCCCTCTATTTTCTATCTTGTTCTCTCTTCTTCTGCCTCCTTCCTTTTCTTAAACCATAACATTTCGGGTTTCCGGCCTTCGATTTCTCGGCAGTCGATAAAGTGAGTATCGATGTTGAATTTTCGAAAGTCGAAAATTTTCCGGGATGTTACACCCCTTCTACCCCATATAAATACTTCGGGGTTTTTCACTTTTCACTTTTTACTTTTCACCGCCGCCTCTAATTTTTTGCATGGATTCGAAGTAGAGAGAAAATGAAACTGCATCACGTCCCTGACTCGATAAAATTCATTCCTTAAATTTTTCGAATCCCACATCCAAATAAGGTAATCAAACTAGAGTCCAAACAACGAAATTGTTTTAGATCCACTTTCTCTTCATCGATCATCCACTTTTGGTACTTGGTAAAACCAGATCTGGTTCGGAGAAGAAAGAGTGGGAAGGTCGAGATCGAATCGATCTGGGGACTTGTGGTCGAATCGTTGAAGGCGGCTATACTTGTCTTTGAATTTTCGCGTCGATCCTTGGAATGCTCCATTGAAAATGAAGTAGTTCATACCGATGGCTATGGCAATGGATTGCATCGATACGAAGCAATCGATACGAAAAGCAAGCTAACGGTCGATTCGAGGTCCTGAACTTTAGATCGATACGAACAACATTTTTATGATCGATACGAAAGATATCGATTCGAACGCGATCGATGTCAAGTTGAGGCCTTCCTGATCGGTACGAACCACAACCAAGGATCGATTCGAAGTCACTCTAATTTGGTCGATTCGCAACCGACCTCTGATCATCGATTCGAAACGTGTCCCTCTATATCGATTCGAACTGGTACCTTGATGGATTCGAACGAGCTTCCTATAGTCGGTTCGAACTCCTCCACGATGGATACGAAAATTTTTACACTTTTTCAGCATACTTCCGACGAGCTTCATTCTTGCATATCTTGACTTGGTAATTGAACTGCGTACTTGACTGCCTTTTAAAGCTTGTCGATGGAACCGCAACAACTTTAATTGTTTGCATATTCTCTTTAACTCTGCAATATTTATCCAAGTAATGCATAGCACTGCACAACACAACTCATACACTTTACACCGGGGAATGCACAGTTTTTTTATTGCCTAACGATAATTTCTCATAAGTTAGTCAGTTATGGAACCATCAAGTTCGCAGCCGCAAGAAAACCCGCAAGAAATCCAAAGTACAGTTCCTCCGAGATTAGAAGTTCCGGACATTGAGCCCGAAGTAGTCGGTCCAGCCCCGAATGAACTACCCGATGCATCATTCATTCCTAATCCACGAGATTCTGTCCCATCTCACATCTCTGAAGATATGTTGAGGAGAGTATGCTTGAGGCATGGCCTGTCGATGGATGACGTGTTATTGCCGGGACCAAATGATAGGCCACACAATCCACCGGAGGGTACACCGCATTTAACCGTCATGCGTGTGCTGCTGGAACGTTACCTCCATTTAATGATTACATAAGAGAAGCGTTGTCATTCTTGGGAATCGCTGCATCTCAACTACACCCAAATGGGTATGCTTTGCTCAATAGCTTGTTTATTGTCTTCATGGAATACCTTCATCGGCCGCCAATCCCAACTGAGATCAGATATCTGTTCAACTTCAAAAGCCTAAACGATACTCCATCTTTTACATCTTTTGAAGCGGTTAGGAAATTCCAAGTGGTTACCGGGTCCTGGACTAGGCTAAGCTACTATAGGACAGAATGGTTTTATGTCCGATGTCCTCCAGGGTTTGCCCGGCGATGGTTATTCAGACGTGAGTAAAGCTGAACTCTCAAATATTTACTAAGGCGTTTGCAGTTAAAGTAAAATTCATATCTTTTTCTCTTGTACAACCGTAATTCAACGACCAGAGGATAGACAATTCGAGGAGATAGTTCAGGTGCTTCAAGAAGTCCCGAGTAAAGATAGGAACATTGAACTGATCTTGACAGACAGGAATCTTCGGATCCTTGGGCTGATCGAGCGAAGACAAAGCATACTGCTCGATGGTGCGTTAAAGACCGCCTCGAAAGAACGAGTTATGCGGAAAAAGCGCAAAGTTGTTGTGATTGAAGAAGCTGACTCCGAGAGGACTCATACTGATGAAGAACCTTTGGGAGAACCTGCAGATGTTGCCCAGGATACTGATGAGCAGAGAGAAGGCAAGGCTGCCGTCTCTAAACCAACTAAAAAAGGGAGATGGAAATCTGTAGTCACGTCTTTTCCCGCCTTCGGAATTAGAATTTCGGAAATGTTTCCCTCTAGAACGGAGAATCTTCATGAAGGACTTGTCGATCTTCCGATTCCGGACGATATGTCCTTGCGGCAGGACATCGGATTGGACAAAATCTCACAAGCCTTAGTTTTAAGCGAGTCTTTTCCCACTAGTGTGGCAGACACATCCGGTTGGTCGGGGGGTTGCACATTTATACATATTTCACATCACTGCATAACCTTTGACTGTAAACTATTTGTTTCGAAAGGTGATTAATTCTACTTTGTCTTGTTCTGCAGGTACTATGTCTAGGCGAGGTTCAATGTTAGGAAGTCTCTGATATGCTCGCAAGCCTTCACACCATGAGCCACGCAGACGAGAAGGGGACAGAGATTACGACCAGGGACGCTCTGGGTATTCTGGTCAAGAAAGATATGATAAAGATAGAGGCTATAAGCGTCGATCTCGATCGCGTACTCCTCCTCCTCCCAGAGATCTCATACAACCTCCTGCTTATGTCTCTCGTCCCTCTAAATCTAAACACTACAAGTCGGCTTCTCAATCTTCTAGGCATGAATCCTGCCATTCTAGAAGCGGAACAATATCTGCTGCTATTACAGAACAGCCCTCCGTGGAAATTAGAGGGGAAGGAGCAATCAAGCTTGCTCAGCTAAAGAAAGATTTTCCAAACATCTGCTTTGATAACTACATCTTTCCTCCACATTTGAAAAGGATCCCAGAGGAAGCCGAGTAGTTAGTACATGACTATGTGCATGATTTTTATGCCTAGTACAAGGCGTGGGCGAAAGCGACTGATAAAGCATCGGCGTTGGCCTTTGAGCGAGCGGCCATCATTGAGAAACTCCAAACTGATCTAGCTTACCGGGATCGTATCATACAAGTGCTAACCGATGAAGCCGAGTCATCTCGGAAGTCAGAAACGGATGCTACAAAGAAAGTGGATGAGGCCCAGGTGGCGATGGACAGGATGAAGCGTGAGCATTACTCTACGGTGGAGGACATGGGCCACCGAAACACCATCGTGACCGCCGAGCGGGACGCGGCCTTGAAGGAACTTAATGCACTCAAAGCTAAATTTGCCGAAATCACTAAAGACAGAGATGACGCGCATAACGCGGCCCAAGAAGCATGTGAACAAGTCGTAGTGCTTCGGACTGAAAGAGATGCGGCAATGGCTAAAGTTTAGGCTATCGAGGCTGAGGCTGAGGAGAAAGTTCAAAGGGCAGAGGCCAGGATGGAGGCCGACATCGAAGATCTCCTCATTACTTACAATGCCAATGTGCTGAGGCACAGAAATTTGTCTTGGATTCAGGATTATCCGGTACATCTTTGTAACGCTTGGGTCCGATTGGTTGAGGGGGAAGGAGAAGCATACCCGGATGCATCAATCGATCAATTCGAGCTTGAGAACCGATTGTTGGCCGAAGATGAAAAGAAGATCCTTCATGATGCCATAATTTCTCATGAGAAGAAGATGATTGGTGGCCAGCACTGGGAGATTGGGGAAGGATCGGGTGTTGAGCATCACGCTACTATTCTTGAGATCACTGCTCTACCTTCGTTAGAGCCAGTATCTGTGGTTGATTCACAATCCGTTCCAGCTTATGACCCAGAACAGCCGCGACTATCGCCAATTCGGGAGCATATTTCCGAGGCCGCTCAGCCGTCAGCAAGCCAAACTGAGGAAGGTACTCTAAACATATCTCAAGTGTGCTTCGAATAGAGAGTTTATTTTGAAACGATTGCCAATAACTACTTCCCTTCTTTGTTCAGTAACCGAAATTACGCCGGCGTCCGCGGGTCAGGAGTCTATTCAGGGGCAGAAGGCCGTCATTACCGAAACGACCGTTGTGACGGCGACAGTGTTCACTGAGATGACGCAGGGGAGCTCCCTATCTCTCGATGAGCAGATGGTAAGTGAGCTACATGGCGTACACGGTGGCTCCTTCACAGACCTGCCATTTATCGTCAGCGAGCTCCCGCCGGCTTCCAGTTCTGTAACGCAGACCACAGTTGCCCCTAGCCAGGCCCAATCAGCTCGAGATGAAGAAATTTTTGCCGAGATTAACGCCGAACTGGAGGCTGCGGGACATGAAGGAAGCGCTGGAACTAGGACTACGGTGCATAGTCCAGCACCTCTAAATGTAATATTGCCGAGCGGCACTGTGGTCGATACCCGGGTGTCCGCCCCGTCTTCTGTCGCAGTTCCAGTTCCTCCAACTCCTCCGGTGGGAGGCCTTCATGTAAATTCAATCTCTGAGGAGGACATTGATATTATGCCCCCAGCCGAAGAGCAGCCACCGAAGAGGAAGCACTCCAAATGAAGGATCTCTGTTTCTAGCGAGTCCGAGGACGAACCGTTGATAAGGAGGTCAAAAAAGAAGAAATGGGTGGGCTACTTAAGCGGATCCTTTGCTAGATAGGAACTTGTGTTTGTTTTCCGCTAGTAGGCCGTGTATAGACGCAGGTTCGGCCCCCTGCTAGTAAGAATTCTTTTTGGAAGAACTTATTTGCATGTAAGTCTTCGTTTCTAGTTAGTTGAAATAAAATATTTCTTTTTTCATTCCAATTATTTTTTCTGCTTAAGTGTTGCAATGATTGGTTTACGACCTCACTTTTTTGCAAATCTTGAGCGCACGTCCACGCTCCGGGGACTTAGAATAAATTGCGAGCAATAATTCGTTTCATGCTCCGAGAACCTAATGATTTCCGACGCTTATGATACAGTTCGCACTCCGGGAACTTGGAGTTAAGGCTTGTACCCCAGTCCGCACTCCGGGGACTTAGAATTATTTCAACGTTTATACTCCAGTTCGCACTCTGGGAATCTGGAGTTAGTGATTGTTTATGCTTCAGTCTGCGCTCCGGGGACTTAGAGTTATTTCAATGTTTATACTCCAGTTCACACTCTGGGAATCTGGAGTTAGTGTTTATACTCCAGTCCGCGCTCCGGGGACTTAGAGTTATTTCAATGTTTATACTCCAGTTTGCACTCTGGGAATATGGAGTTAGTGTTTATACTCCAGTCCGCGCTCCAGGGACTTAGAGTTATTTCAATGTTTATACTCCAGTTCACACTCTGGGAATCTGGAGTTAGTTTTTATACTCCAGTCTGCGCTCCGGGGACTTAGAGTTATTTCAATGTTTATACTCCAGTTCACACTCTGGGAATCTGGAGTTAGTGTTTATACTCCAGTCCGCGCTCTGGGGACTTAGAGTTATTTCAATGTTTATACTCCAGTTCGCACTCTAGGAATCTAGAGTTAGTGTTTATACTCCAGTCCTCGCTCCGGGGACTTAGAGTTATTTCAATGTTTATACTCCAGTTCGCACTCTGGGAATCTGGAGTTAATGTTTATACTCTAGTCCGCGCTCTGGGAACTTAGAGTTATTTCAATGTTTTATACTCCAATTCGCACTCTGGGAATCTGGAGTTAGTGCGAGGATTGTCGTGTATCAATCCTTTAAGATATTAATGTGGTAACATGCCCCAGAGCTTGGGTTTCACATATTGAGTGACCGGTCGTATCACAGTCACTCTCTACTAGAATTAAATCCCACCGTATGATGGAACTTAGCTCTCCGTGCATTTTGATGTTTTGCGGCGTATTCAATAAATCGCAGCTCTGGCTCGAAGAGATAGCATTTTATTGCTGAAATAAGAAAATATGGCAAAGTCAGCTGCCTTATTACAAGTTCAAATTTAAAAATGCAAAAATAAAATGCAAAGGAGATAACGGGCTAAAACAAATAAAGCCTGTCATGTATAGTAGCGACGGAGACTCTCGCTACTCCAGGCTCTCGGCAGAGTAAGACCGTCAACGGTCGATAACTTGAACGTGCCATCTCCGAGCTTTTGTGAAATCACATACGGTCCTTCCCAATTTGGTTTCATGTGAGAAGGAACCGGATAAGTTCTTTTGAGTACAAGATTGCCGAGTTCGAAGGTCCGCGGTCGGACCTTGGCATTGTATATTCGGGCGACTCGACTCCGATATGCGGCTGCCCTCAAATCAGCCTCTTCACGCCTCTCATCGAGTAGATCTAAGGATTCGGCAAGTAGTATGGCATTCATTTTCGGATCATAATATGTCACACGATAAGAGTGAACTTCCATTTCGACTGGAATAACGGCTTCAGAGCCATAAGATAGAGAAAATGGAGTGTGTCCGGTTGCAATTTTGTGAGTCGTCCGATAAGCCCATAAGGCCATAGGAAGTTCATCAACCCACTTGCCCCCGGCCTTTTCCAGTCGTTTCTTCAAAATAGATTTGATAACCTTATTAACAGCTTCGACTTGGCCATTCGCTTGAGGGTGCGCAACTGCGGAGAATTTCTTATGGATATGGAACCGTAGACAGAAGCTCTTGAATTCAGTGCTGTCGAATTGGGCTCCGTTATCGGTGACAATAGTATGCGGGAGACTGAACCGATAGATGATATTGCGTACTACAAAGTTGATTACTTTCTTCGTCGTGATTGTTGCAAGAGGTTCGGCTTCCGCCCATTTTGTGAAGTAACCGACTGCGACGATGGCATACTTCGCGCCACCTTTGGCCAAAGGCAATGGACCAATTATGTCAATCCCCCATACTGCAAATGGCCAAGGACTGACCATTTGGGTTATCTCAGTAGGTGGGGCTCTAGGAATCCAAGCATGTTTTTGGCATTTATCACATTTTCTGGCGTAGTCTGCTGCGTCACGGTTAACAGTGGGCCAGTAAAACCCATATCGGAGTACTTTCTTGGCGAGTGCTTGCCCCCTAGTGTGATCGCCACATTCTCCTTCGTGCACATCATGTAATACTCGTTTGATTTCGTTGTGAGCGATACACCGGAGGAGAGGGATAGAATATCCTCTTCTATACATAACTCCATTCTGAATGACAAACCGCGAGGCTTTTCGAAGGATCTGCCTTTTTTGGTTCCTGCGTTCGGGCAGTATCCCGTGCTCAATGTAATTTCTATAGGGGTCATCCATGACTCCCTCTTGGTAGTAGCCTCAAATGCGTAATCAGTTTCCATCTGATCAATACTCGGAGAGGATAGGGTTTCAACGGGAATGAGCCCCAACCGCTGAGCTTCGCCCGTACTTGCCAATTTTGCCAACGAATCGGCCTTCTAATTATGCTCCCGAGGGATGTAGAAAATGGCATAGTAATCAAACTGATCAAGAATCTCCCGGACTCGAGTTAGGTAAGCAGCTAATCTTCGATCCGTAGCCTGATATTTAACCTGGACCTGACATACGATTAATTGGGAGTCACAGTAGATTTCCATCGCGGTAATTTTTAGATCGCGGGCCAGCTTCAACCAAGCAAGTAACGCTTCGTATTCGGCTTCATTGTTGGTTGCATGGAACTCAAACTTTAAAGCATAACATGTGGATCGGCCCTCGGGGGTTTCAAGTACTATCCCAGCGCCCGAGCACCGATCGTTGGATGCGCCATCGGTGTGTAACTTCCATATGTACTCAGGAGATCTGCTGGTCCCAGGCAAGTCTTCGAGAACAGTGAACTTGGCTATAAAATCTGCTAGGACTTGACCGTGAATAGCTCTCCTTGGAGTGTATGTAATATCGAATTGACTCAGTTCGATGTTCCATTTGAATAACCTACCAGACGTCTCAGGCCGCGTGAGGACCTGTAATAATGGCTGATCGGTGTATATAGTGATGGGATGAGCCTGAAAGTATGGACGGAGCTTCATCGAGGCAACGACTAGGCAGTAGGCTAATTTCTCTAGCTTCGGATAGTTTCTCTCAGCTCCGGTGAGTCGTTTGCTAACATAGTAGACCGGTTTCTGGACTCGGTCTTCTTCCCGAACAAGGGCAGCACTGATCGCGTTCTCTGATACCGCCAAGTAAAGATACAACTGTTCGTGGTTGATCGGCTTTGAAAGAATTGGCGGTGTGGAAAGATGTTGAACCAATGATTTGAATGCGTCCTCGCACTCCGCAGTCCATTCGAAGTTCTGCTTCCCTTTTCGGATCAAATCGAAGAATGGGATGCATTTATCGGTGGACTTTGATATGAACCTACTCAGTGCTGCCACCTTTCCGTTGAGACTCTGGACTTGCTTTATAGTTTTTGGAGTTTGTAAATTTCTGATAGCCCAGATCTTTTCGGGGTTGGCTTCTATTCCTCTGGCGTTGACGATGTACCCAAGGAATTTTCCAGATGCGACTCCAAAATGACACTTAAGCGGATTGAGCTTCATCCCGTATCTTCGAAGGGTATTGAACATTGAATCCAAGTCTTTAATGTGATCAGTAGAGTATCGTGATTTCACCAACATGTCGTCCACATAAACCTCCATGATTTTTTCGATCTGGTCAGCGAACATCCGGTTAACCAACCGTTGGTAAGTTGCTCCGGCGTTCTTCAATCCGAAGGGCATGACATTGTAGCAGGATAGTCCCATATCGGTTACAAAGCTCGTATGCTCTTGGTCGGGCACATGCATGGGTATTTGATTATAGCTAGAGTAAGCATCCATGAACGATAGTAATTCGTTTCCGGCTGTTGAATCCACAAGTTGATCAATTCGGGGAGGTGGAAAGCTGTCTTTCGGACAAGCTTTATTTAAGTCAGAATAATCAATGCACATTCTCCATTTCCCATTTGGTTTTCGGACAAGTACAGGGTTGGATACCCACTCCGGGTATAGAGCATCCCGGACAAACCCATTCACCTTCAGCTTATCAAATTCTTCTTTAAGGGCGGCAGATCTCTTTGGATCCATACCGTGCCTTTTTTGTTTGACCGGGATATACCGCGGGTCAATATTCAGGGTGTGGCACGCGGTGTCCGGCGAGATTCCACACATATCGGAGTGCGTCCACGCGAATACATCGAGATTCGCTTGGAGAAAATCAACCAATTCCTGTTGCGTCTCTTGGCTTAACTGAGACCCAACCTTCAACATTCTCGAACCATCATCATCATTGTCGATTGGAACATCAATCGTCAGCTCAGCCGGAGAAGCTTGACTCTCTGTGGATTCTTATTTGTTATCATTGTCTCTCGGGTCAAGATCTTTTTGGAATTGGTTGTGGTGCCCGGGCCAAGGCCCAGGCACCAATTGTCAATTGTCCGCAAAACGGACGCAGAGAGATTCCTCTACGCCCTTTCCTTTCTCTTTTCGCTGCGCCTCGCGCAGCTCCGCAACATAACAGGCTCTTCCAGCAGCCTAATCTCCTTGAATGGCTCCAATCCCACGATCAGTGGGGAACTTCAGTGTTAAACACCACGGGGCAATTGCTGCCCTGAATTCAGCAAGGGTCGGCCGGCCCAAAAAGGCATTACACGGAGAGTGAATATCTAAAACAACAAACTGTAGCATTCGAACCCTTCGGCTGTGATATCCCGGAATATTTGACAATATCAATTTAATAATCTTTATATAAAATTAAATTGATATTGACAATATTGATTAATAAAATATGTTTTGGTTTAATAATCAGATTTAATAAATATTTAATTAGTGATTTACCTTCTAAATGCTAAAATAAATGTTTAAATTATAATGTATATATATATCTGTATATATATCTGTATATATATCTGTATAAATAACCCATAAAGGAATTAATTAATATAATTAATTAAGGATTAATGTAATTAATTATAATTAATTAATTAATAAAGTAATTACAAGTTAATTACTTTATCTGGTTTGGGATAATTAATTTATGAAATTAATTAGAGGTTAATTACTTGAATGTAATTAAAGGGTAGTTAATCAAGATGATTAATTAGGTTAACTTGTTAAGAGTAATTGATTGATTGATTTATAATTAATTGATGTGTAAGCAAGATTTCTATGGATGAGTAATTAATTTATTTTATTTTAAATTAATTAAGGAAGAAGTAATTAATTTAATTCATTTTAAATTAATTAAGAATGGTGATTTAATAAGTCATTGCTTATGAATGATGATTGATATTTATTACCCTGAATGATTGAGATCTCAGTTATGAGATAAATGATGTTGTGTGATTTGGATGCTATGGTTGTATCGTGTTGATGATATGAATTATCTGTTGGAATGATAATATTGATTATCTATTGTGATGTTGAGAATTATCTATCTGTGTGTGTATAGATAATATTGAATTGAATTGTTTTGAACTTTAAAACAACTTGGACCTAAAAGATACGCTTTGGATTTCTGAAAACCACATCGATCCAAATTAAAGATAGGTCGTGAATCTTATGTGAAGAGTGAAGACTCGATGTGTAATGACTATACGTCAGTATAACTCTGGGGTGATTCCGTGATGAGTTTGACGGAACTAGTTCTTATAGGTTCGAGATGAAGATTCAGAGTGCAAGGGTTATCGTCGTTAACTCTGAGGGTGATTCCAAAACGAGTGTAACGAGATAACGCCATCGGTTTCGTTCGAACCCGGAATGAACTTGTATGGATTGAATGCTTTCAAAACATCGTCAGGTGGACGATGAGCATTCTAAGAGATGTGTTCTCTAAAGGTAATCGTAGCATCAAGCCTCATCAACCAGGAATTGCTAAAACAGGGGAGGTGCAGCAAGGCTTCGTGGGTAGCTACCACTGGAGAGCGAGATTGATCCCTGTCTAGAAGTCCCTTTATATTCGGCTGTGTGGGCAGCTGGTTGCAAACAACTGCGGGGTTGTCTTGTTCGGAACTGTTCAGTAAGGAATGGTTCCGGCTTTGTGTTGCAAGGGAGAGGGCGTACTCCTCGGTACGGTGATCTAGGCCACGTACTGTGACGGGCGGTACCCCAGTAGCCCTGCCATTGTATGGAATCCAAAATCCAATAAGTGCCAACGGTTTTGATTGTATTACCCACTTTTGTGGCTAGTAGCTGGAATTTAATAGATGTAACAATTTCGGCTATTTCTTATTTACTTGAAAACCCTAGACACTATTATAATATCATCGGATTTCCTATCAAATGTTTTGGTTCGCGTAAGGTAAAAACTTTTCCATGTTTATGTGTGGGAAGTCTTACGTGATACCTTTCTTTTCAAAGTTTTTTTAAAGTTAAGCAACCTTAACCTGTTACTCACACCAAACGCATGTCTGACCCGGAGTTTATCTTTGTTTTCTTAAACTCTTGGGTACTCAAATGTTTTACGAGTAGCTAAGGGATTCAGGTTGGCTTTGACGAATATTGGAGGAGTAATGGAGCAGGAGGCTTCTGCGTTATAGATATATAGTTCCGCTGTGTTTTCTCTGTGTTGTGTTTGTATTTAATTGTAAATACTAGACAGGTGTTTATAACTGTCTAGTATATGTGATGTGTATGCTGTGTATCTCTGATTTATATTGTATATTATGTAAATACTTATGTTATTAATATAATCTATTCGTTCCGCTGTTGAGATTCTAGTGTTGTTTCTTCTTTCTCTTCTTTCTTTTCTTCTTCCATCCCTTTCTTTCTTAATTGATGATGCGATTTTCTGGGAGTAGAAAGTCGGGTCGTCACATCGGCGTTCTCCAATTCCTAACTCCACTGGCAACTCCACCACTCCAGTGGGTATATTAGCACTTCCATCGAAGCCATGGATTCTAGATTGACAAAGTTTTAAATCTTCGGCTTCCATCTTCATTTGATCATATGCTCTTTTAAACAAAATGTTTACCGAACTCCCACTGTCCACCTGGATTCTCTTCATCCAAGTAGGACCAACCTGGGCCGATATGACAAGTGGGTCAATGGTTGGGGCTTCGACCCTATCGGCATCTCGGTTACTAAATACGATGTCATCTGCCATTGTTCTCTGTAGTTTGGGAAGAGCCCCTTCATCAAAAGCACTACAACATTCAAAATCAACATGCCTGATCGAACTGGCATATGACTCCATCTCCTTCCAGCTTCGGTCTGCGGGGTGGGGACCACCACTGACTGTATTAATAACTAACCTCCTGCCTGTATAGGCAGGTTCCTCTCGTCTCTCTTGAATTTGCACACGATTTTGATTGGATGGGCCCGCATCACCAGACTGCGGCTCCCGAATGAACTGATCCAGCTTTCTCTCTCTAATCAACTTCTCAGTGAGGTCCTGCAAATGTCTACACTCATTGGTGTTATGTCCATAACTTTCATGGGATCTACAGAACTTCCCTGTTTGGATCTGCCTCTCCGACGATGGTTTTGGAGCAGGCTTCTTATACTGCATAGCATTGCAAGTCTGTAGATACACGTTCTCCAACGACGTGTTCAGTGGTGTATAAGTATCAAACATCGGGGCCCTACGTCGTGGGCCACGGTTCCGATCTTGTTTTCTACTCTGACTATCACCGTTTCTCGGCTGTTGAGCTTGTTTATTCTGAATATTTAACTGGACTTTTCCCGAACTTTCACGAGATTGTTTAACTGCAACATTACTATGAATCCCTTCATTGCTGGTCTCGCATTGTCCTGTTTCCTAGATTGTTTCGCATCCTCACGCCTTAAGAATTGAGCGGCTTTGGAATAGAAACGATCCAACAATGCGGGAGGCTTCCCAGCTAGCTAATTTCCAAACTCAGAATCAGGGTCAATCCCCTTAGTCAAGGCCATCAAGATTGAATTATCATTAGGGTTAGTGATCTCCGCACAAGCGGCATTGAACCTTTCCAAATATCGCCTGAGTGTCTCCCCAGGAGCTTGAGTGACACTAGATAAAGTATTGACGTCCTTAGGCCTGGCAATGTGCATACGAAACTGTTCAACAAATTTTGTAGCCAATTGATCAAATGAAGAGATAGATCGTGGGGGTAATCGTGTAAACCACATTGTCGCAATTCCCCTTAAAGAAATGGGAAAACTACGGCACTTTACTGCATCATCAGCACTTGCAGCAGTCATCGACCATTCGTATTTTAGAATATGCTGGTTAGGGTCGGAATTCCCTTCATACATAGGCAGGGTCGGCATCCTGAATCGCCGAGGAGGTTCAGCATATAATATGTCATCAGTGAACGGAGTATGACTTCGGGAGATTCCCCAATCGCCATTTGTTAAGCCTTGACTCTCGCAAATCATTTGGTGTACCATGGCTGAGAGATCTGGTATCGCTACATTCTGAGGGTGGTGAGCCAAAGTGTGGTCGGGTTCCACAGTGCGAGGTTGGATCGGGCGCTGTCGACGATCCGTATCTCGCCTCCTTGGCTCGATGTCTTCCGGTACATATGGTTCTAGAGCACGCTCCTGCTGGTGGTAATTCTGATTGGAGTGATTTCGGGTATCAACTCCTATGTCAACTGCAGTGGCGGTGGCATGGTTATCCGTGGTATGTTGTGGAACAGCGCCTCCTCGGGAGGAGGGTCCTGTATGAAAACTAGCAGACGGGCCAACTCTTAACTGTCCCACGGTCAATGCTGGCTGGTGGTCAACGACCTGTGCATAATTTACCTCTAGCCTGGGATGGGTGGATCTGTGATTGTAGTCGGATGAAGCAGAACTTTCAGTGGAGGAACGAGGCGCATGATCCCTCCTGGATCTTCTACGCCCTTGGCGGTCTAGTTGATTGGCTAACTCAGTGTTAACGCGCAACTGCTCAGCTAGTTGTTGCCAACTTGGAGTTAGTTCCTAGAGCAATGTCTGGAACTCTTGCCTGGTAACCGGACCTGATGGGTCGGAATGCCGGTATCATCTTGGTTAGGTGGAGGTAGCTGCGTGGGATTCTGTCTATCCCTGCCTTCTTGACCAGCGGCAGAAGCGGTTCTTGTGCTAACCATCTTGAATAATGAACTCCTTTCCTAGACTTTGGAAAATCTGAATAGAATGGAAGGAATCTGAAATTGAAATCTGGATCTCTCCCTTAGATTTACGCAATCCGGTATCGGTGACAGATCCAAGGAGCAGGAGAAAAACTGGGTTCTCTCAGTGAAAGCACCAAAGTGTTTGTACCAAAATTGGGCACAACACCTTTCGAAAGTTTTTTAAGAGATAACAAATGAAGAATATAAATTGAAAATGAGGATTATCTAACAAAAACTCCAAAAAACAATAAAATAAAGACAAAGACAAGCGATTTATAGTGGTTCGGCGCGCTGCCTACGTCCATTGTGAAGTTTTTGTAATTTTATTGATTCTCTTTCAACGTTTACAAGTGATTACAGCAAGCAACAGCAGGTTACAATTGGAAATTCGAAATCAACAGCAAGTATATGATGTAGGATGATGAAGATCTCGATCCGGCAGAGTCTGGGCGCTTGAGAATCCAAAGATCCCTTTTCTGTTGGCTATGGGGATCTATTTATAGGCGTAGGATGCTGATATTTCGCTGAAAATTCGGAAGACCACTTCTGGCACGTGAGGGGGCCCACGCGCCCGGCCTTAGGAAATTTGGGCCCACTTTGGCATCGATTCGAACTCCATTCGAATCGATCATAAAATCATCCAACCGAGGCGAAATTTGGTGTGGACATTCTTCAACATGTATGCAAGCTTCTGTGAAAATTTCATGGCATTTGGATCAGTGGATCATGAGATACGGTCGATACGAAACGAGGTTCTTCGAATGGTTGTCTGCTTCGAACCGATCCTTTCGAACCGATCAACTCACGTGGCCATTCGACGACGTGGCACGCATATCTCGAGCCGATCCACCTATTACTCCGGTTTGGCCGCGTCGCATCCATATATCTCACCCCATTTGAACTGAAGACCGTTGCGTTAGACCAGGTCCTTTTGACTCGAGCGAACCATTGGTCATGGGTTCGAACGAGGGTCTTTCGATGGATTCGAAGGATGGTCCTCCGATGGGTTCGAGGGGCAGGGACTCAATGGATACGAACTTAGGTTATCTGATGGGTACGAATCCGATCAATTACGAACTCGATGGTTTCGAACTCTACCTACTTGACCGATACGAACTCACGAAAATAGACCGATGTGAAGCGGAGGATGGACACGAGCTAGATGGATACGAAACCGAGATCTACTGATGGATACGAACTGGTGCTTCTACGATGGGTTCGAAGCAATGACTATTGCCTTGTTCGATGGAAGCGGAGCAGGGGGATGTCAATGGGTTCGAAGGTGATCGAGTCGAACTGGGGTATCCCGATGGATTTGAACTCGATCGATACGAGCTGAATTCCCTCAACTGGTTCGAAGTTGCTGTTTCTCTGATCGATACGAAAATTATGGATTCGAAATGAAGCCTAAGGATGGATTCGAAACTGAAGCCTCTCCCCTCAAATTGAATCGATCATAACTCGAGCGTATGAACTCGGATTGACTTGAAATTTGAGACGCGGACTTCTATGATCTTTCTTGTCATGTCCTATCAATTGTAGCTCGATCTGGACTCGGACAAAATTCATCGATATCTATAGCAAACCCACGTATGCTCGATATCCAGGAAGAGTGATCCTTGGTATCTCGACCTTGCTAAAAGGTGGGATAACAACCCTATCTTCCACCCTTCACCAATCCACTTCATACCAATCTCATTGATACCATGTGTATTGGATTCGGCTAGGTTGGTTACGACTCAATTGAAGCGGAGGCATTGGAGTCGAAATGCACTTCTAAAAGAGACGGAACTAACTTTTCTAGGTAAGGACGAGCTATCTTTAGTAATGTCTTTATAACAACATGCCTATTTGTAATCCTTTGATATTTCAAATTTTTTACAAAATAATTGCCACTTATTATCAGGTCTAAATCTAGTACATTTTAACAATTAAGCCCTTTCGTTAAGCGAAACCAAAATTGCACTTAAATCCTTCTCCTAAATAATTTATTTTCCAAAGTAAATCTCTTAGGAAAATTCCTCGAAAATTAAAAAAAAAATCACTTTCATCATGTTACTAAACATATCAAAATTTCATCCTAAAATCTTCTTGAAATAATTGTAATTAATTTTCAACTCAATTTTATTATATTTTCCTCTGAAAATTCATAATAATCTTTCTATAGCTTGGAAAATTATCAAAATTAAAATCCAACTCGAAAATCATGTTTTATATAACATAAATTTTTTCCATAGAATTCAAAAATCAATTTCAATCGATTTTGTCCTAAAACCGCATAAATCCCCTTTCAAACAATTTAGTTTGAATCAAACAAATTATAATTCAAGCATATCGTCATCCAAAACATCATAAAAACGAATTTAATCTTAAATCCGAAAATACACAATGATAAAACAAAATAAAGATGGTACAAATTATTATTCACCTTGATTAGATAATGAGATTGGATTAAGATTAAGATTTATTCCCTTTGTTTTAATTCTTAGCTTAGTTTGAATTTTCTCTTCTCCTAGCAATGGCTGGCTCAAAGCTCTTCATTTCTTAAATTTTTAACTTTCGTGAAAATGAGACATGAACGTAAATGGATGGCAAGCCATGGATATATATGGGTTATGGAATTAAGATGCAACTAGTTCCCAATATGCGCTTGTTCAAATTAATTTCTTATAAACCATATTTAAGCCCATTTATTTAATTAAGCTCGGCCCTAAGTTTTATTTTCAAATTGCAATCCTCTTATCACTTAATATTTACATTCTTCTATTTAATTTATCTAATTAAATCTCTTAAATAATGTTGTTAAAATTAGGGGTGTAAAAGAACTTATTTGTACTTTTCTATCTAGTAATATTTAATTTTTACGTAAGATTCCAAGCGTTCTAACTATAGAAGTAGTAGTTCCACTACAAATTAATGGGCAAAGCAACAATAGGTTGGAAATATCTTAGAGCTATGATTTTCATGCCGAATTTGAAGTACCCCATGGAGTGTTGGAAATGTGTAAAGTGTTGTTGATGAAGAGCATGAGTATGACATATGGTTGAATTTCAAAGACTAGAGGTGCTCGCCTTGACGGTTGAGATTCCAGCTACCTTGTGATTTTGGATTTTGAAGTTTCAGTCGGAGACATATAATTATTCCAAATGGATAGGAAATTAGATTCTGGATATCACAATTATCCGAAAGTAAGTTTTGCTAAGGAGCATTCATTGATCATCTCTTTGTTGGAAAACCAGATGTTCATTTGAATAATTAATGCAAATTCCTTAGTCAAAAACCTATGAGAGAATTTTTATAAGTATGTTTTGCAAATACTTAGATTTTGGAAAAATGGTCTTTCACAGTATTTTTTTCCCAAGAATTTATTTCAAAAATTTTGTTCCGGGAAAGTTTTGAAATTTTAATTTAAAAAAAAACATATATACCACTAAGTTGGTCATGTTAAGAAATTCTTAGCTTATAAAAGGTTAATTTTTGAAATCCTTATATATATATATATACATACATATATATACATACATACATATATATACATATATATATATATATCCGTAAAGGCTTGATTTTGGTTTTTGGCAAGGAAATAATTTTCCAATTTGGAAATTTTTATTCTAAAACGGGTTTTGAAAATCTGAAATATATATACTATATATAAGTTTGATTTTTAAGAGGAAGCCTTGGTATGAAATAGTTTCTATTATTTTGAAACAAGTATAAAGGAGCATATAGTTAGCTCAGTGATTTTAGCTTAGTGATTCTTCGGTTTATAAAATCAAGATTTTTATATTTTTTCTCTTTAAGGTACAGAAAAAACAGGAATGACATTCAATTTTATTAGTAAGTAGTTTGCCATGTTGTTGTACTCAGCAATTATTGGAAGAATTATTTCCATTCGAAGTAGGTAGGAAATAGCAGTTGGAATATTTTTGGTTTTATGGAATTATTATCGGTCACATCAGTTTTGTTGGGACTATTGTGAATTGCTGGAGCATGGTTTGGGACTAGGCGGTGAGCTTTGTGCTACCGTGATCAGGCCAAGAATTATTCGAATTGTGTCGAAACGAAGGAGATAGTGTGAAATGATTGTTATTATTTAATTCGATCTTAATTGGGTCTACGTTTAGTTAATGCCCAAAAGCTCATCTAGCAGTAGACCACCTAACGGTAAACCAAGAGGGGCCTACCAGTTAACGAGTTTTAGCACAACTTGAACCTACAACAGAATTATAAAAGTTGCATACGAATTTTCGTGGTTTCCTTCTTTCGTTCTGCCTTCCTCAATAAGCCGAAACCAATCTCCATCCTCCTCCTCATCCAAGTATCAGCCACTCTCTTCTTTTCCTCCGATAGATGACACCGTTTTTTCCCCAGAAGCAATAGCCTCGCCACCTCCTCGTGTTGTTTTTGAATGTTATATCTCGCCCCATTACCACTCCAGATCTATACCTTATTTCCTCCCTTCGACTACTTATAAGTCCAAGACAACTTTCAGCACAACTAGTTTTTCTTCCCACCATTATGATCTCAACCTTTAAGTAGCAGCTTGGCTGGACCGGAATGAGTAGAATGGTTCGCCGCTTTTGGGATGGAAGAGCTATTTGTCATTTTAGGATTTGCATCAATCATCTGCTTTTAGACCTTTGAGTGGGAATTTTATCGGTGCTGCATCTACCTTTTCAATATCTTGTTTGTGTAGAATTTTGATAGAGGTAATAGTTTGATTCGTTCGGAGGCGAAGGATGTCTAGATTTAGCTATCTAATGATGATCTCGTTGAGATTTTAGAGGTCTCAATGAAGGACGTGGACTTGGATGATTTTGAAGTGACCAACTCAAAGATTTTGCAGGGATCGTTTCCTAAGATGTCAGTGATTGGAAGATGAATAATCTACGTCCGGCTGCCCGTCTGATTATATGAATTATTCAGCATAACATCATCCCTAAGAGGGAAGGTTATGACTAGATTTATCCCATGGTGCGGAAGGGCACCTATGCTGGTATTGGTGGCATTGCCAGTAATTGGACTTGCACTCTTTTGATTCGATTTGTTATTAGCACTCCACGTAGTCGCTTTCCGTATTTTCATTTATACACTCTCGTCTTTAGATAATACGGGTGAACCTCTATGCAAAGAAAGTTTTGAAGAAGACTCCTTATGCTACCATTACATCCTTTCTTTGGAAGATATAAATTTTGAGTCATTGGCAATACCAGTAGCGCCAACGGCACGAGATTTGGGTGTCTAGCTGCAAGCTATGACTATTCAATGGTCGCAGTAACAAATCAAGCTCCAACCACAGAGCAAGGCATCTCATAGTCTTAGGCATTGTTTTAGGATTTTTGGTGGCATGTTCTTTTCCCTTCTGTCATTTGTTAAGTTTTATTTTGGATTTTTGTATCTTTTTATTTTTAGCATTTAATCATTTTTTTAGGTTGTTCGAATGTAAAACTATTAGTTATCTCTTATAAAAGGTACACACGATAGTATGAATTTTTATTAATTTTCTACGTTATTTTTCTAGACATGCAAGCCGCTCATATATATGTATAGAGGAGAAATAATATAAATATGAAAATCTCATAAAGACACTTAACTAACAATAAAAGCAATATAAGTCAGGAAGTTCATATAGTTGGAAAATTTAGCAAATACATGATAAAGTTGTTATGATGTCATGGATTATTGCTCATGTTTCTTAAAAGATAAATTTTTTAATTATAGATGTGTTGATATTTTTAAATAAAATATCAAATTTTTGGGTAAAAGTTAGTTATAGAATTTTAGAATTTGGTTTATGCGTTTAGTGCATAACCAGCTCAGACTACGCTGAAATTGTAGTTTGATTTGTCAAAATTTTTGAGAAGGAAAATATTTTGATACATTTCCCCTTAATTTGAAAAGTTCCCTTTTCAATGAATAAAGTAAGAAAAAAAGTTTTATGTTTTTGTTGTTTTTTGACTCTTAAATTATTTTTAGAGTTTTTGTTCAAAATTTTATTCCAACGGAAAATATGCACTAAATATTTTAGGATTTATTTTCCAAATAACTTACAAATTTGAAAAGTGAGAAAGATTTTTGTAAAAACTTTGACTTTGAAGGCCACATGTTGGGCATGGGGAAGACACATACAGTTAGAATTTGCGGATTTAATGGTGCATTAGAATGATGATGCAATAAATGCTACCGATAATAAGGGAAAAGCTATTTTAGCCTTGGAATTTCTATTTCCATACCCTATCAACGATGCACGCAAGTCTTTTCTTAGACTTAGTTCCTTTTAGAGCATACCTTATTATGCGTTTTATATGTAGAAAATTTGGAGTAAATCCGGGGCAGTGAAGAAATTTCCTATGTACTATGGAAATAGGAAGATTATAGTGTTGTAAGAATATTAAATTCTCCGTCTAAATTCTTTTTTTAAGCATAGGAGTAATGCTGAGAAAGCGATTTTTGATGCTTAGATTATTGAATGATAGGAAGTGGATGCAAAATTGGATGCTTCATGATTCTCTTTGTAGGAGTATGGGGGTTTTGGTTGAAATGGTTTTTCAAAAGACTCCATACATGTGGAAAAGCCAGTATGTTTGCAGTTGTTTGTATCATATTTCTCAAAAGTGTTTTCAAAAGTAATGTATTCATAAAGGAGGATCCAATTTAGAATCATTTCGCATACATATTTTTTGTGTGGTGATATAGTAATACACTATGCATTTATGCACGTTGGGTTGTAAAATTTGTTGTACACTCATTGGTCGTGTAGTGTAGGATAATTAAGAGCCAAAATTATGACTTAGTCATTGGTGAAATTTTAGGGATGAAATTCTTTTAAGGGGAAAATGTAACACCTCATAATTTTGCGTTAGTTAGTTAATTAATTAGACTCCGAAAGTAGATGTGTGCTAATGATGGAATTTAACTACGAAACATGCACCATTGCGTTCGTGCTGAAATTTTGAGCAACTTTCATATTTACATGTTTTGCGATCAAGGCCCAAACAAAGAAGTTATGGACGAAAAACGAACTCGAAATGAAAATAATTAAACAAGAAGAAATTAAATTTTTATATTAATTATCCATCCATAAAGGCCGAACCATTGTTGAGGAAGGTCGACTGGTGACCCAAGTGCGGTTGACCAGTGGGGACGTGGCAGCTCTAATAAACCTAGGTCGTAACGACCAAAATTTACATTTCGATCTAATGGTTCGAGTTGATTCTAGTGCCAATAAATTCAGGCCTAACTTTTCGTTCTCTTCTCAATTTTTATGGAGGCAGTAGAGAAGCTTTGCCATTTCTTCTTCTCTCCTTTCTTTCTAAATGATAAAGATAAAATGATTGTATATATATTCATACAAATTGTAGAAGAGTAGAAATCGAATAAAAAATAGAAAAGAGAAGAATCAACCATATGCATATTCGGGGTAATTTATATATGCATTTGTATCGATTTTCTCTCTCAGTCTCAAACCTTTTCTCAGATTTGTAATTCTAATGTATATATATATATATACCCTTTTATACATCTCTCTTGGATTAAAAAGGATTTGGAGATGAATCAAAGGTTCTGATTCGGATCTGGAGATTTGGATCGCTTTTAAAAGGTGGGTGGAAAATTTATAGATTGTAATAATATGAAAACTATCCCATCGTTTATTTGAATTTTATGGCTAACTGGATAATTGTATATGAGTTGTATGCAATGAATTGAATATGATCTGAATACAGTAAATATCACCTACATATTCTTGTTAATTAATTTATTTAGGATTGTATACAACCTGATCTGGAAATCAGTCCCAAAAGTATGGATTTAGAATATTGATTCCAATGTAACTTATTTCAGATCTGAAATCGGTTGTATAATAATGTTATAAATTTGGGTTATTACCCTAATCTAATTGGAATGAAAACTTTTCTACGTTTGGAATTGTTGGAATTTAGATCCATTTAATATTTGTAAATTAGTTTGATTTCTTTCCCTTTTAGAAAGATACAGTAGATGCAAATAGAAAGAGAAGAAGATGTGTAAAGTATGAATTCGTTGTAGTTTACATTGTCTATTTCAATAATAAAAAGACATGATTATTCCTTGTAATTTGAAACGATGTTATATTTTAAATCTTAATGTTAAATTTTTTAATTTTGAGCTAATTTATGGAAATTGTAGAGGATAATCTTTTTAGATATGATTCCAACCATTTAACATGAAAAAAGTTTATTTTATTGAAGATATATAACTAGAATATATTTGATAAGAGCAAATATTTGTACGTAATTAATGTGCTTATAGTAATTAAAAAAAAGTTAAGAATGGTGCTTTCATGTAATAATCGCATTTAGGATAGTTGACTAATGAGAAATGAATTTAAAAGGTTGTGACTCCAATAAATGATAATAAATATGGGAGTTGCAATAATTTGATAGGTTAAATGGATTAACGGGATTAATAAATATGGAAAAGATATTAAAGGTTATAGATTTGAAATTATTAATCATACATAAATGTAGTAGGAAATGCTATTAGGATTTTATGGGCAAATTGACATTTATAAGCATTAAGTAGGGATTTATGAGTAGAAAAATATTTAAGGTAAATGTTACTGCCTTAAATAAAAAGGGAATTAGTAAGATAAGTCCAATGTCTACCTAAGATAATATAAATAAAGACTTAGGATGGTTAATTGGATTTAGTGGTTTGGTGATGCGAGGTCAATAGAGTCACTCGATGGAAGACTGCCCTTCACTTTGAGGCTACCAGCAGTTGGGTGTACTTATTACTTATCTGAGATATCACTAATCCTACGAACCATGATGACTTGAGAAATTGGGCTTGCTTTCTTAGTTGGAAAGTATTAAATGATCCAAATTTAAAATTAGGAGCGGTGAGGGGTATCTCCATAGGGAATCGCTTCTAGTGTGAGGACTTAAGTGGCTAAAGGGGTCCGCCTCTCTTCTAAATGGAAGTATTAAGTATCCTAGTGAAATTCCAAATGAATAAATAAGGATGTCTTTAAAAAGTGTTTATTTCAGTGTTGAGGTCTTAACTGGCTGAAGGTTCCGCCTCCCTATCGAAAGAAGTAACTTATGAGATGTCACATTTATAATCAAGGAGTGATAGTGGATATCTTGGGAAGGGTTCGCTTCAGGTTTGGGGTCTTAAGTCACTGTAAGTTTCTCCTCTTTCCTATAAGAGAAGTATTAAGTAGCCCAATGAGATTACCAAGCAATGACAGCTAGATAGTACCATTAAGGAGCACACTTTTGAAAGTAGGTCTTAAATAACGGGGTCTGCCTATTTTTCACTTGGATGTTTTAAGTGGCTTGGGTACAGTCTCCTACATTGCTATGGTTGTAATAATAATAGTACCGCTTAGGAGCACGCCTTGCGTATAGGTCTTAAATGATGGGATTTGCCGTAGTTAAGGTCTTAAATGACCAAAGTCTGCCTATTTTCAAATAAAAGATACTAAGTGGCTAGGGTACTATTTATTACATGATTAAGATTTTATCAGCGTGGACGCGGTAATAGTTGGGCATTAAATGTTGGAAGTCTTAAATAGTGGTTAGAGGTATTGTAGCTAGGACCCACCGACCATTGACAATATTGTTAGGAAACCACCTTGGGATTCGGTCTTAAATGATGGAGTCAACATTGATTAAAGTCCTAAAAAACAGAGTGTGCCTATTTCTCTTTTTAAAAGCATTATAAATGCTCGCTTCATATTAGAAGTACTAAGTGGCTAATAGGTTTGGAAGTACCGGGTGGTTAATATGGCTTCATTAGTATTTCGTACCTTAGGAAGTGGAAACCAATCGGTATAAGTTTATGTTATGGAAAATTTATTTTTTCTAGTCACCAGAACGGTATTCTGATCCCCCCTCCTTATTATACCTCACATGATAGATTTAGAGGAATAAGTTAGTAGAGATGGATGTGATTTGTTGTTCAAGGTTGTTCTTTTTCTTATGCTCGATGTTAATGTGGCAATTTGTTATCCGAGGAATACCGTTAATTCCAAGGTAGTAGTCATAGTTAGCATTCTTATTTTATTATTGTTTCTGCTTTGAGTTTAGATTTCTATCAATCTATGATAATGCTCATGCTTATTAGCAGGTATCAAATCCAACGGTTTGTGCTTTGATGGACTTGGATTTCGATTTTTGTCAAAATTTAGGCTTAGTAAGGTATGGGTTATTGCATTGCCATTCGATATTAACTGACATTAATGTTGTTGTGGCCCTATCACCATACTTAAATTCAGTGGACCTTTCTAACATGCCATTCACTACAAGAAAAGTGGATTTTTATAGGGGCAATAGATAATGGCTTATTCCATAGTGTTATTATTGGTTTTAATTTGTTTTATTTATAATAGTTATTTGTTAGGTAACGCTATTTTCCAGCTCCCCAACTATTTGCATTCATATGGGCATATCAGTAAATAGCCAATTTAAATTACACGGCTATACTTCTTTGTAATTGTCCACTCACGTTTCATTTCTCATTTTCACAAATGAAAACCATAAACCTAAATTAGAGCTGGCCATTAACAAGAAGGAAAAGAGGAAAATTCAATCTCAAGCTAAGGATCAAAGCTAGAAAGAATTAACCAAAAACAAATCTCAAATTCCTTATCATATCTAAGGTGAATAATAATTTATACCATCTCCATTTTATTCTATGATTATATGTTTTCGAATTATGATTAAATTCGTTTTTATGATGTTATGGATGATGATATGCTTGAGTTATGTTATGGTTGATTTATTTGAATTCATTTATATATGAATTATCACGGTTTTAGGGTAAAACCGAGAGTTTATAATTTTAGAATGCCATGGAAATTTTTTATATTAAGTAAAACATGATCTTTGAGATGGGCTTAAATTTTTAAAGTTCTTCGAGCTATAGAGAATTTATTATGAATTTCTAAAGGAAAATATGATAATATTGGGTTTAAAATTCATTTCGAGTATTTCAGGTATAAATTTGGTCTGAAATTTTAATATGTTTTGATTACATGATAAAATTGAATTTCTGTGATTTTTTGGGATTTTTTCCCAATTGATTTACTAGGGAAAATAAATTATTTCAAGAGAAGGACTTATTCACAAATACTGGTTTTGTTAATGGAAAGGCTTAAATTTTATAATTTCTTTGATTTAGATCTGGTTAAATGCGGTGGTTATAATTGTAAATTATCTGAAAGTTATATAACAACCAATCAAAGGTTTACAATAAGCAAGCGGTTATAAAGTAATTACTAAAAGTTAATACATTTCAGCCTTTAATCCAGAAAAGTAGGTTTCGCCTCAAATAGTACTACCTTTTGACTCATTTACCTCCGGACCATCTTAGTCGAAACCATCCCAATCGAAACCTACATGGTCGGAACTAATGCACGTGGTATCAATGGTATTTGTATGAAGTGAATTGGTGGGTAGTGGAAGGTAGGGTGTCGAAGCAATGCTTTTGTTAGGGTCGAAACCATATTCTGTTTTAAAAGCTAAGTTCTTGCTTTGTTTTACTTTAAGCATTCGACACAGTCGAAACATATGCTTTCAAAAAGGTTTACAAATAGCATTTGGGGAAGGTTGCTTTATTATGTTAAAGTATTAGCTTTCAAAGGGGTACCTTTCTACTTAAATAAGAGGTTTTGAAAGGATTGGTTTCAACAAAGTCAAAACCCAGGGGCAAATTTTCTCCCTTCGACTGTATTGAAGCCATCTATGCTCTTGAAAGGTTCTCCTTGTTTTAACTTAAACTAAGCCTTTTTCCTGAATGATTTCAAAGGGTTGAGGATTTCGAAGGCAATGGAGTCGAGTGTTTCGGCTCTATCCTTTCTGTTTAAATTTAAAAGGTGGTTGCTTTTGACTAGATGGTTCCGACATCATCAACTTTTTCCCCAAAATTTTTTATTGTTGGTTTAGTAAGACGTAATTTCGTATATAATCATTTTGACCTAAAGAATGTTTTTAAATAGTAGACCCATTGCTTTCGAAAAGGTAGTTATATTTATTTTGAAGCTATATTTTAAAGAATATTTTGATACCATCGAAAGGCACCATTAGTTTCGATTATGAATATTTAACAAGGACTTCCAAAAGGTATGTTTATTTTGTTTTGAAAAGAAGATTATGCTTTCGAAGGTGGTCATCCAGAGGTTTCGTAGGTGATTTTTTAAAGTTTCTAAACAAATAACCCACTCTCACTTTTAAAGGAAATACCATGGCATAACTAAAGATTTAAGAAGAAATATTTCTTCACATACTTATTCACATTGTAATTAAGACATAACAATGTTTTGGGCAACAGGTATAATAACCAGTTAGTTTGACCAAGAAGTGAATATAACTTAAGAAATGTTAAAATCTTAATTTAAAATATTGGCATGGGCCAATAGGTCCACAGTAAGCCCATGAAAACTATGTATAATAAAAGATATTGGGAGGGGCCAATAGGTTCATAGTCATCCCATGAAAACTATGACTTGATACCGGCAAGGGCCAGTAGGTTTGTAGTTAGCCCATGCAAACTATATCCGGATTAAGATATTAACATTTAGTCAATAGGAGCCTAGTTATCCCATGAAAAATAGGGTAAGAGATAAGATATTAGAGTTACTAATAGTTTCTTAGTGGTCCTATGAAAACTATGATATTGGACAGATAGTCCATAAGCCTTTAGCAGGTTAATAGTAATCCTACAAACTACAATGGAGAGGATAGTTGGAATGAATAGGGATGGGTAATCCAGATTTGATTTACCTTTTTTGCATATCATAATAATGTTTTTGAAATGCTACGTTTTAACCATTGTGGATGAAGGAACACAATATATTGTTTATAAATGTTTTAGGATACTAGTGAGGGGAAAACCCATTCCGTTAAGTGGAGTGGTCTCACTAGACATCTAAATGGTTTGAGATGGTAAATTATTATCCATATTAGGCTTTATGTCAGACTCAAAGTATTTTTTCCTATTAAACTCTTGCGTACTCAATTGATTTTGAGTAGGTTGAGAGTTAAGGTTTCCAGGTGATCATTTAGACGAATAAAGCTTCTGAGGATATATAGGAGGCAAGCTTGTTATTAGAGTTTTTTTATTCCACTATGTGTTTTATTTGTGAAGGGAAATTTTTTTCCTTGCTTATTCATACACTCTAATCAACCAAGGGGCATCTTCACATGTCGCTCTTAGCGTAATTTGTAATAATTATATGTTATCTGAACATGGTCTGCGAACTGGGATTATGTAATCAATTTGGAATATTTTGAAATGGAATGTGAAATTTGTTTGCTGTTTAATTTTTTTCCGTATTCTTGTGTTTCTGTGTATCAATGTATTTAATATCGTCGCATTTGGTCACCAATGATTAATAACTAGGGATGATTGCAGCAACTGTAGTCGTTTGTTTTCGACCTCTAAGTAGGGGGATGTTATAAGTTGGTATTAAAGCATAGGTTTATGAAACTTTAAAAGAAACTTAAACCTAAAAGATTTTTCAAACATAATCCAATGAATCAAATAATAAGATTGGGGTTTGGGCTAGCATTATAGTAACGTACTTGTATTTGATATATATAGTTATATATATAAGTACGTATTCCCCGCTCTCTTAGACCGTTCTTTTGTATCTTACTAAGGCTCGTATGGAGATTTACAAGAAAGGAGATATTGAAGCATGAAACGGAAGAGGAAATCTCGGTGGAGGAAGCACCATAACTAATGGAAATTCTCGACCCACCACTAGGAGGAACCTGGGTCGATAGGCTAATGCTTGTAATTAAAATGCTGATGCCAATGTGAATGTTGGAAATTCACCAGTAGATATAGGGGCGATGTATCAATTCTTTGCTGGTTTGATGCAAATTGGAGCTGCTGCTGTGTTGCTGGAAAAGCAGGAGGAGCTAATCCTACGGCTTCAGTTGGGAATAATTATGTTTTGCTGAGTAGGGATTACACCAGCTTGGGTGGTAAGTCGTTCTTGAGAACGGAGAGTGCTATAGAGGTTCAGAATTGGCTGTTGCATTGTGAGCATATATTTATTGATTTGGGCCTTAACGATGGGCAAAAGAGAAGATTGGCCTCCAGATATTTGCTGGAGTGAGCACTACATTGGTGGAATAGTGTCAATGCCGGAGTTCCAAAAGAGCAGTTAACTTGCACTGATTTGAAAATGTGATTTGAGCAGAAGTTTGTACCTAAGTGTGCTAAGTTTGAGTTGATGAGGAAGTTTATTGATTTAGTGCAAGGAGAGATGTCAGTATTTGAGTATGCTACTAAGTTTGAAGTGTGAGAAATGCAGACTACGGATTTTTAGGCTGGGATAACACTAAAGGGAGGGGGTGAATAGTGATTTGTGAATTTTCTATATCTTTTTGAAACTTATGTAATTTAATCACTAAAAAATGCAATTCACAGACACAGATATAATCACAGAACCAGACACAGATGCAAATACTAAATAAAAGCAGTAAAGGAAGGAACACACCAGGATTTTATACCGGTTCGGAGTTAACCTGCATCCAGTCTCGTACAATCATACGGATTTCTTGTCAAAATAATCTCCTAGATTACACCCTTGGTTTCAAGGATATGACCTACACTCTCCTATATCCGAGTCCAAGGAAAACTCCCTTGATTTAACCGGGCTACATGATCACAAAATTGATTTTCAGGGATAGAATCACACCTAGTTGATTTCAAGGCTCGACTGCACCTTTTACTCAACAGTTTTATTTACAAAAGACTCTATAACTCTGAATCGCACTAGATCTTATCGAGAGAGTGGCAGAGAATCAAACAAGAAATAATCAAATTTGATTCACTTGGTATTTCGGCAGTACACTTTAGGATTCTTTAGAAGAAATGTAGAAGTTGAAGAGGAGAGAAAACAATTAAAATTATTATTACTATTAAAATTCGTTCAAAACAACAAATATATATAGTAGAGCCACTGTCATATCTCTTCACGAAAGGTTACGACGAACCGACACTTCTTTTGGAAACTTGAATTTTGAATATAACGGACACCATATCGACATGAGGGGCTGAAGGATGTTGAGATGCTCAAGGTAAAAATTGATGTTTTGATTTTCTTATTAAAATTGGTTTCTATAATTTGCCAAAACAATTTCCAAACTTTGTAAATATATTTAATATCGTTTAAACATATAAAAGAGTTTAGAAAGTAATTTTTAATATATATAATCTTAATCTATAAAGTGAGTTAAAATCTGAGTAAATAAATATTTTAAAGATAAATATTTAAAACAAGAGATGGTTTAAAAACAAGAACAATTTTGAAATCAAAATAATAAAAATAATTTTGAGGCTAAAATATTTAAAACCTAGAGAGATGACTTTTTGAAAAGAAAGTTTTGAAAACATTCTTTAAAAACAAGAGATATATGTTTTTGAAAAGCATTTTTATAAAATTAGTGGATATCAAAATTGGACCACTATATGTTCCACTAGATATTGCTGTGGGTTCCATCCCTTTAATAGGCTCAAAGTTTGGATTCCATTCCACGAATAAATTTCGAATAAAGATGTAAGTGCTTTCAAGAAGTTTTAACATAATTCGAGACTAAATACTTATCTTTTACTATTGAAATCTTGAACTCTTGATATCTTGATACTCATGAGTCTTCAATCTTAATATCTTCAGTCTTGAATCTCTATACTATACAGTCTTCATTCATGGTACCTGCATGTTTATATTTTGCATATACATATATATCTAAACTATAATGTTAGTATTTATATTTTATAACAAGTCCTAAGGTTGTTGTCATCAAAACCATCATCTCAAGGACTAACAATCTCTCCTTTTTTGATGATGACAACCTATGTTTGTAAAATATACTACTCCTTCGCAATAACTCCCCCTAAAACTAATAAATTCACCTTAATCTAAGCCTAACTACTCAAACTACTCTATTTTATATTTCTCCCCCTTTGTCATCAACAAAAAAAACTAATCCTAAACTAATATAACTCCCCCTTAATCTAATACTATCCAAACTAAATACTAATAAGGAAGTATAATAAGCGAAATATTTTTTTTATTATATATATATATATATATATATATATATATATGGAACATAAACACATGAATATATTTAAGTACATAAATTATAGAATAACACTACCAACGAGAGTTTTTGACAATTAGAGATTTGCGAATCGAACAATTTGGATAATGAAAAAAAAGTTTCCATGTTGTTTGACCAAATTCCCATCTTTATCAAAACAGACTTCGCCTATGCAAACCACGTTGTTGTCTTCTTCCGTAGGTGCTTCTTCCTTTTCTTCTTCTTCCTCTTCTTCTTCTTCCTCTTTGCTATGCACTAAGGGGTTATGCACTTGAATGTTGGGAGAATCTTCTTCAATCACAATAGGATTTGCATGATTATCCATTAGAAATTTTTGCACTTTCGAAGAATTTTACCTTGCTTTTCTTGTTCTTTCGCCATCCATATTTGCACAACTTGAAGTTCAGTCAACATTTGCATGGCATCCTTCACAGATTCTTCAATCTTTATCACACGTGCCGGTGTAGTGCATTGGAATGGACTAGAATGAGGAGAAGGGAAAGAAACAGTGTCATTTTGGTTTGAATTAGAGGAGGAGGCCATTAATTTTAATTTTCAGAAGTTTATTTTAGAGAAAGAGAAGTGAGAAGACAGAAAAATTCGAAATACATAGGTTTATATAACTACCAAACTGATTTTAGAGGGAAAATCAAATTTTCAAATTTTAACGTTGTAAGTCTACATGGGTGGTAGGGGTATGTCGACATTCCTATGAAAAATGTGTTTTTCTTGTATATCTCTGTTTATTAAAAAATATATGTTACTATATCTATATTCCATATCTCAGTTATTAAAAAAATGCCTAGTTCTCTTCTTAACTTATTAAACATATGTTGATTTAAGGGTTTGGTTAAAATATCAGCAATTTGATTTTTGGAGTAGATAAATTCAAGAGAAATAATCTCTTTACTTATATTATCTCTGAGAAAATGATGTCCGATATCAATATGTTTAGTCCTAGCATGATAAGTAGGATTTTCAGATAAATTTATTATACTAGTATTATCACAATAAATTAATGATTTCGAAATTGTAAATCATAAAACTTTTAGAGTTTGTTGCATATAAATGACTTGAGACTAAGCCAAAGCAGCAGAAATATATTCTACTTCAGTTGTTGATAAAGAAAATGTGTTTTTCTTTTTTACTAAACCATGAAACAAGAGAATGCCCCAAAAAGTGACAAGTTCCACTTGTACTTTTTCGGTCAGATTTGCAACCAACATTATCGGCATCACAAGAATAGATTAAATCAAATGAATCATTTTTAGGGTAAAATAAACCATAGTCGAAAGTATGTTTAACATATCTTATGATATGTTTCATAGCTTTTAAGTGACTCTCTTTGGGTTGAGATTAGTATCTTGCACAGAGATAAATACTATGCATGCTATCAGGTCTACTTGCAGTGATATGGAGTAGTGATCCAATCATCCCCTATATAGTTTTTGATTTACATCTTTCGAAAGATATTCTTTATTTAAAGCTTCATTGGCTGCCATGGGAGTGGGTTTTCCACTCGCAGTAGTCATACCAAATTTATTAACTAGGTCCCTAGCATATTTTTCTTTATTAAATACTATTACCTAATTTTTTTATTTGTAAACCGAAGAAGAAAGTAAGTTCACTCATATCGCTCATCTCAAACTCTTTTGTCATTATTTCAGAAAATTCTTTATTCATTTCGTGATTAATTGAACCAAAAATAATATCATCTACATAAACCTATACTAGTTGGATATTATTTTTATTTCTTTTAATGAAAAGATTATTATCTACATTACCAATTTCAAAATTTGATTTTAATAAAAAAGATCTTAGTCTATCATACCATGCTCTAGGAGCTTGTTTTAGACCATATAGAGCTTTCTTAAGTTTGAAAACATGGTTTGGAAATTTTTCGTCTTCAAAGAGTGAAGGTTGTTCAACATAAACTTCCTCTTTCGAAAATCCATTTAGAAAAGCACTTTTAACATTCATTTGAAATAATTTGAAGTTATTATAGTTTGCGAAAGCAAGTAGAATTCTAATGGCTTCTAATCTTGCTACGGTGCAAATGTTTCATCAAACTAAGCCAAAAGACACAGGTTATCATTTAAGATTTTCATACTAAGAATATAAATATTTTTCTTCCTAATTCCTTCAGTTATAATATTTGAATTATTATCTTCTATGTGACATTTATCTTTTTCAATTTAATTAGTATCATTTATCACAAAGTTGACTAATGCTAAGCAGATCATGTTTCAAATTCTTAACTATAAAACATTAGAAATAGTAGGAGTTTTATAGTTACCAACATTGCCGATGTTAATCACATATCCATTTGAGTTGTCTCCAAAATTAACCAATCCTCCATCTTTATAGATAATATCATTCAGCATATCCGGATTACCAGTCATGTGTCTTGAACATCCACTATCATGTATCCACTTATTCTTCTTGATTTGCACAATTTTTCCGTTGAATGTGGATTCTTCAAAGGCCATATAACATTTTTCTCTCTGCAAAGAATATAAACTCGGTAGATAACTTGATTTTTTACAATAACTATATGTAGACTTATGAGACAATGATGATTTGAACAGTTTTAAATTAGCGTTAACAAAATCCCCAAAAATAGCCATTTTAAAAACTTTTCAAAATTTAGTTTTTGAAAACTTTGAAATCCAATGCTCTGATACCAAATGTGAGGAATGGAGATTACGGATCCTAAGGCTGGGATAACACTAGAGAGGGGGTGAATAGTGTTTTGTGGATTTTCTAAATCCTTTTGAAACTTATGTAATTTAATCACCAACAAATGCAATTTATAGGCATAGATATAATCACAGAATCAGACATAGATGTAAATACTAAACAAAAGTAGTAAAGGAAAGAACATGCTAGTATTTTATACTGGTTCGAAGTTACCCTACATCTAGTCCCGTACAATCGTACAGATTTCTTATCAAAATAATCTCCCAGATTACACCCTCGGTTTCAAGACTACGAGGTACACCCTCATGTATTCGGGTCCAGGGCAAACTCTCTTGATTTAACCACGCAACAAGATCACCTACTTGATTTACGGGGCTATAGTCACACCCAATTGATTTCAAGTCTCAACCGCACCTTTTACTCAACAGTTTTATTTACAAAAGATTCTATAACTCCGAATAGCACTAAGATCTTATGGAGTGAGTGGTAGAGAATCAAATAAAAGATAATCAAGTTTGGTTCATGTGGTATTTCGGCAGAGTATAGTTTGGGATTCTTTAGAATAAATGTGGAAGATGAAGAGGAGAGAAAAAAAGTATAAATATTATTATTAAAATTCGTTCAAAACAATAGGTATATATAGTAGAGCAACTGTCATATCTCTTCGCTAAAGGTTATGATGAGTAGACACTTCTTTTGAAAACTTGAATTTTGAATATAACGGACACCATGTCGACATGGGGGTTGAACGATGTTGACATACTCAAGGTAAAAATTGATATTTTGATTGTCTCATCAAAATTGGTTTCTATAATTTGTCAAAGCAATTTCTAAACTTTGTAAACGTATTTGAATATAGTTTAAACATATAAAAGAGTTTAGAAAGTAATTTTTAATATATATAATCTTAATCTATAAAGTGATTGAAAATCTGAGTATATAAATATTTTAAAGCTAAATATTTAAAACAAGAGATGGTTTAAAAACAAGGACAATTTTGAAATCAAAATATTAAAAATGATAAAAATAGTTTTGAGGCTAAAATATTTAAAACCTAAAGAGATGCCTTTTTGAAAACAAAGTTTTGAAAACATTTTTTGAAAACAAGAGATATATATTTTTGAAATCATTTTTAAAAAATTAGTGGATATCAAAATAGGACCACTAGACATTGTCATGGGTTCCATCACACTATGGTTTCATCCCTTTAACAGGCTCGAAGTGGATTCCATTTCATGAATAAATTCTGAATAAAGATGTAAGTACTTTCAAGAAGTTTTAACATAATTCTAGACTCAATACTTATGTTGTACTACTGAAATCTTGAACTCTTGATATCATGATACTCGTGAGTCTTCAATCTTGATATCTTCATTCTTGAATCTCTATACTGTATGGTCTTCATCCTTGGTACCTGCATGTTTATATCCTGCATATACATATGTATCTAAACTATAATGTTAGTATTTATATTTCATAACAAGTCCTAAGGTTTATGTCATCCAAACCATCATCTCAAGGACTAACATAAAGAGCTATCTCAATATGGATATGCTGTCATTGATACTGACATCAAAAGGAATGAGAGGTTCGTTCAGGGATTGAGGCCCGAGCTTGCTACAGTGACCATGACACATGTCCGTAATCCTTGTAATGTAGTGGCGGAGATGGCCATTTTCCATGAGTAGTTACCTGATGATTTTTCTAAAGAAAGGCCAGTGGAAACTCAAAGTTATCATGGTAAAAAGAGGAAGTTCTTTAAAAAGAAGGGAGCCCAGAAGGGAGATACTGCTAAGAAGTCAAAGGCTGAGGTAGTTTGCTATAAGTGTGACAAGAAGGTTTACTTTGCGAATGAATGCCGATTGGGAAATGGAAAGAAAGCTGCAAGTAAGAAGAATGTGAAGTGTTTCAATTGTGATCAAGATAGGCATTGCAAGAATCAGTGTCAAGTGCCAGTTAGGGAGGACAAAGGGAAGGTCATTGCTATTGGGCAAACTAGGCCTACTATAGTAGACAAAGAAAAAACTGTAATGGAAGGTACACTTTTGATTCAAAGTATTCCAGTTAGGATACCTTTTGATACTGTTAGATCACATTCATTTACATCTCGGTGATTTGTTGATAGATTATGTTTAGTACCCACCTACCTTGTCACTTCCTTAAGTGTTGCGAATCCAATAGGAGGGTATGAAACTCTAGGGTTAAGATGTGACCAGTTAGAACTTGACTTGTTAGGCCATAAGTTTACCTGCAATTTGTATGTTACTTATTTCGTAGATATCAGAATCATTTTGGGTATGGATTGGCTGGGTAGTTATGAGGCTAGAATATTTTGCCAAGATAGGGAGATATCACCAAGACACATCGGTAGTCATAACCGAATGATAATCTCATGTCGAATATTGATCAGAATGTTTGTGCTTTATTTAATGCTATGGAGATAGAAAATGAGTTAAGTCAGGTTCAGTTAGCAAGAGAATTTGTGGATGTCTTTAAGCCGGTTATTGGACTACCACCAAGAAGAGCTATTGAGTTTAAACATAGGTCTTGTGCTAGTAGCTGAACCTGTAAGTAGACCACCTAGCAGGCCGATTGAGATGGAAGAATTGAAGATGTATCTAGATAATCTATAAGGAAGGAGTTTTATTAGACCAAACAGTTCACCTTGAAGAGCGGCCGCGGTGTTTGTGAAGAAACCAAATGGGTTGTTAAGGAATGTATCGACTATCGTAAGTTGAACAAAAGGAAAATTAATAATAAGTATCATTTGCCAAGAATAGATGATCTGTTTGACCAGTTGAGTGGAACCAGAGTGTTTTTCGAATTGGACTTGGCGATAGGTTTCCATCAGTTAAGGGTGGCGGAAGGCACTATTCCTTTGACATCATTTGAACTAGGTATGGTTCATATGAGTGGTGGGTGATGCCATTTGGATTAAGAAATGCACCTGCTTTCTTCGTGGTTTTCATAAACCGAGTTTTCTGAGAGCATTTGGATAGATTTGTATTTATGTTTATATATGACATTCTAGTTTACTTTAAGGATGAGTGAGGGCATTAATTTCATCTTAGAGTGGTACTTGAGACGCTGAGGTAGAATTAGCTAAATGCGAAGTTTACCAAATGTCATTTCTAGAAGAAAGAGGTAAAATTTCTTAGTCATGTAATTTCAGTAAAAGGATTGTCAGTCAATCTAGATAAGATCGAAGTCGCGAATAATTGGAAGAGACTAGAGACGATGATGAGATTAGGAGTTTTCTTGGACTTTCTGGTTACTACTAGAGATTCATTGAGGATTTCTCGTGGATATCGGCAACCTTAACTAAGCTAATCAGGAAGGAGGTGAAATTTTTTTAGTCTGACAAATGTGAGGAAGCATTCCTTAAGTTAAAGCATTTGTTGACCAATGCACCCGTGTTAGTAGTTCTACATAGAAACCAAGGATTGGTGGTGTATACTGATGCATGTGGAACTGGATTATGAGAATTGTTGATGCATAATGGTAAAGTTATTGCCTACGCATCTATGTAGCTTAGACCGCATGAAGTTAGATATCCCAATGATTTGGAGTTGGCAGTTGTGATCTTTGCATTGAAGATTTGGAGACATTATCTTTGAGGGGAGAGGTTTGAGCTTTGTACCGATCATAAGTCTTTACGGTATTTATTCTCTCAGAACGAGTTGAATATGAGGCAGTAGAGGTGGCTGGAGTTTTTGGCTGCATATGATTTTGGTATAGAGTATACACCAGGAAAAGTTAATAAGGTGGCAGATGTTCTTAGTAGAAAACACCAAAATAAGGTGTTAGCTATGTTGGTAGAGTGGAAAGATTAGAAGTTTTGGTCAGTTGTGATGTGTAGTTAAGATCGATACATGGTTCTAGTCAGAATGTTACCAAGTTGTCTTATCTAGAAGTTCGAACAGTATTGATTGAGAAAATTGCTTCTAAGCGGAAGGAGGATCTAGGGTTGGCTGAGAAAATCAGAAAGATTGAAGTTGGAACTGAGATAGATGATCTAAAGGATTTTAGCCTTGACCAGAGGGGACGGTTGAGAATGAGGGGACGATTGTGTGTTCCAAATATTGTGGACCTAAGGAAAGAAGTTCTTGAAGAATGTCATTGGTTCAAGTTTACGATTCATCTTGGAGGGTCTAAGATGTTTAAGATATGAAGAAGAGCTTCTGTTGGGAAGGCATGAATACTGATGTTGGCTTGTGGGTTAGGCAATGTGCAAATTGTCAACAAGTGAAAGCTGAACATCCAAAACCGAGTGGGTTGCTTCAACCTTTAGAGATTCCAATTTGGAAATGGGATTCGATATCCATGGATTTATAGACGGGTTGCTAGGACAAATATGGGTGGTGAAAGTATATGGTTTATAGTGGATAGATTGACCAAGAGTGTCCATTTCATTCCAGTTAGGTCAACCAGGACATCATCTATTTTAGCTAAGTTGTTTCTGAAGAACATAGTTAGACTGCATGGAGTTCCTTGTAGTATAGTCAATGACAGAGATTCTTTGTTCACTAGTGAATTCTGGAAGAGTCTACAGGAAGTGTTGGTTACCAAGCTAAACATGAGTACTGTGTATCACTCTCAGACAGATGGGCAGACAGAGAGAGTCAACAAGTACTCAAAGATCTATTGAGAGCTTGTGTATTGGAATTTAGTGGATCTTAGGAGGATCACCCACATTTGGTTGAGTTTTTCTATATTAATAGTTATCAGACTAGTATAGGAATGGCACCTTTTGAAGCTTTGTATGGACGACCATGCAAATCACCTACATGTTGGTTGTAGACTGGAGACAGATTAGTCTTAGGTCCAGATTTGGTTAGGGAGGTGTCAGAGAAGATTGAGTTAATCCAAAGAAGAATGAAGGAAGCTCGGTCAAGATAGAAGAGTTATATGGATAAGAGGCGTAAGGACCTAAAATTCTCAGTTAGAGATAAGGTTTTCATTAAGGTATCACCTATGAAGGGTGTGGTGCGATTTGGAAAGTTCAGGGAAGTTAGCCCAAAGATATGTATGTAGGTCCATTCTAGATTACAGAGAGGATTGAAAAGCTCGTATACAGAGTAGAGTTACAGAGCAGTATGGCAGGTGTCCATAATGTATGTCATGTGTCTAATCTTCACAAGTATATGCATGATCCAAAGATTACAATTCCTCCAACAGGGTTGGAAGACATAGTAGTAGTGTCTAATTTGACTTTTGTTAGACAACCAGTTCAGGTTATAGCTAGAGATGAGAAAAGATTAAGGAAGAAGATAGTCAGTTTGGTGAAAGTTCAGTGGAGCAACAACGAGAAGGACTGTACTTGGGAGGCAGAGGATAGGATTAGAGATACTTATCCTGATCTATTTGAGGGTAGGTATATATTAGATTTGTATAGATAGTTTCCAGTCAGTTATACTAGTACGGTTGTTAGGAGTTGTTGCAGATGATTGCTATGTTTAGTATTTAGTCCTTACTGAATTTTGACGACGAAATTCTTTAAGGGGGGAGCCTGTAACATCCCTAATCTTGATAACGTTATTTAGGGAATTTATTTAAATAAATTAAATAGAATAATGATGATAAGAGGATTGAAATTTGAATAAATTATATAAAGTGTCGTGTTTAATAATAAAATAAATAGGCTTTAAATTGGTTTAAAGTAAATTAGCTTACACATGGTCATATCAGTAAATAGCCATTTTATCTTACATGGCTATACTTCTTTGTCATTGTCCATTCATGTTGCATTTCTCACTTTCACCAACGAAAACCATAAATTCAAATTAGGCCGACAATTAACAACGACGAAAAGAGGAAAATTCAATCTAAAGCTAAGGATCAAAGCTAGGAAGGACTAACCAACAACAAATCTCAAATTCCCTATCATATCTAAGATGAATAATAATTTTTATACCATCTCTATTTTATTCTATGATTATATGTTTTTGGATTATGATTAAATTCATTTTTATGATGCTATGGATGATGATATGCTTGGGTTATGTTATGGTTGATTTATTTTAATTCATTTATATATGAATTAGCCCGGTTTTAAGGTAAAATCGAGAGTTTATATTTTTAGAATGCCATGGAAATTTTTTATATTCAGTAACACATGATTTTTGTGATGGGTTTTAATTTTCAGAATTTCCAAGCTATAGAGAATTTATTATTAATTTCTAAAGGAAAATATGATAATATTGGGTTAAAAATACATTTCAAGTATCTCAAGTAGAAATTGGGTTTGAAATTTTAATATGTTTGATTACATGATAAAATTGAATTTATGTAATTTCTGGGGATTTTTCCCAATTGATTACTAAGGAAAATAAATTATTTCAAAAGAGGAAATTATTTGCAAATATAGGTTTTGTTAATGGAAAGGCTAAAACATTATCATTTCTTTGATTTAGATCTGGTTAAATGCAGCGGTTATAATTGTAAAGTGATTGAAAAGTTATATAGCAACCAATCAAATGTTTACAAATAAGAAAGCGATTATGAAGTAATTACTAAAAAGTTACTGCATTTTATCCTTTAATCTAGAAAAGTGGGTTTCGCCTCAAATTGTAGTACCTTTCGACTCCTTTACCTCCTTACCATCTCAGTCGAAACTATCTCAATCAAAACCTATGTAGTCGGATCCAACGCATATGGTATCAATGGTATTGGTACGAAGTGAAGTGGTAGGTAGCGGAAGGTAGGGTGTCGAAAGCAATGCTTTCGTTAGGGTCGAAACCATATTATGTTTCAAAAGCTAAGTTCTTGCTTTATTTTACTTAAAGCTTTCAACAAGATTGAAACATATGCTTTCGAAAAGGTTTATACAAATAGCTTTTAGGGAAGGTTTCTTTATTATGTTGAAGTGTTAGCTTTCGAAGGAGTACATTTCTCCTTAAATAAGGGCTTTCGAAAGGATTAGTTTCGACCAAGTCGAAACCCGACTGTAAAATTTTCTTCCTTCGACTGTATTGAAGCCATCTATGCCGCCGAAGGGTTCTCTTTGATTTAACTTAAACTAAGCCTTTTTCCTAAATGCTTTCGAAGAGTTGGGCGTTTCAAAAGTAATGGATTCGAAAGAGGGTTTCGAATCTATCCTTTGATGTTTTAATTTAAGAGGTGGTTGCTTTCGACTAGATGGTTCCGACACCATCAACTTTTTCGCCAGAATTTTTTTATAATTGGTTTCAGAAGAGGTACTTTCGTATATAATCATTTTGATACAAAGAATGTTTTCAAAAAGTAAACCCAACGCTTTCGAAAGGGTACTTTTATTTGTTTTGAAGCTATGTTTTAAAGAACATTTGATACCATCGAAAGGTACCGTTGGTTTCAAAAGTGAATATTTAACAAGGACTTCGAAAGGTATGTTTATTATGTTTCAAAAACAAGCTTATGATTTTGAAGGACATCATCTAGAGGTTTCTAAGGTGATGTTTTAAAGTTTCAAAAAAAATAACCCAACCTCACTTTTAAAAAGGAAATACCATGGCATAACTAAAGATTTTAGAAGAAATACTACTTCATATACTTATTCACAATGTAATTAACCCATAATAGTACTTTAGGGAAGGGCAGAATAACCAGTTAGGTTGACTCAATAATGAATATAACTTAAGAAATGTTAAAATATTAATTAAAGATATTGGCAAGGGCCAATAAGTTCGCAGTAAGCCCATGAAAACTACGTATAACAAAAGAAATTGGCAGGGGCCAACAGGCTCATAGTCAGCCCATGAAAATTATGATTTGATACTGGTAGGGGCAGGTAGGTTTGTAAATAGCCTATGAAAACTATATCCAGATTAAGATATTGACAGTTAATCAATAGGTTAATAGTTAGCCCATGAAAACTAGGATAAGAGATAAGATATTGGAGCTACAGATGGGTTCTTTGGTGATTCCATTAAAACTATGATATTGGACATATAGCCAATAAACATTTAACATGTTAATAGTTATCCTAGAAACTATAATTGAGATAGATAGTAGGAATGAATGGGGATGGGTAATCCAGATATGATTTCCTTGTTTTGACATCATCATAATGTTTTTGAAATACTATGTTTTAACCATTGTGGATGCAGGAGCACGGTATATGATTTTATAAATGTTTTAGGATACCAATGAGGGGAAAATCTGTTTCTCTAAGCGGCGTGAAATCACTATATATCTAAATGTCTTGAAATGGTAAATTATTATTGATAACTGGCTTTATGTGTGACTTGAATTTTTGATTTCCCCTAAATCTCTTGGGTACTCAATTAATTTTGAGAAGGTTGAGAGTTAAGGCTTCCAGGTGTTCTTTTAGACGAATAAAGCTTCCCAGGACGTGCAGGAGGCAAGCTTGTTATTAGAGTTTTTTCATTTCCATTGTATGTTTTTTTTGTAAAGGAAAAATTGTTTTCTCGCCTATTTATATACTCTGATCAACAAAGAGGGGATCTTCATATGTCACTCTTGGCGTATTTTGTAATAATTATATGTTATCTAAACGTAGTCTGCAAACTGGTATTATGTAATCAATTTGGAATATTTTGAAATGGAATGTGGAATTTGTTTGCTGTTTAATTTTTTTCCATATTCTTGTATTTCTATGTATCAATAATACCACCGTATTTGATCGTCGAGGATTGATAACTATTGATTACTACAGCATCCATAGTCATTAGTTTTGGGCCTCCAAGTAGAAAGTTGTTACCTAGCTGTGCTTCTATAATCTTATTTATATCTACCATTGTTTATTTATAGCGAAGGTTTTTTATAAGCACGTATAAACCGTATGTTAGATTTTGGTGATATAAAATTTCATATTTAAATAGATTTTGGAGATATTTGAGTCTATGTGGAATTTTGAATCACATTCACTGCTTATTTCATAGATTTCGGCGATTTTGGACAGTAATTAATTGCCTCTTTTATTGCTTTAAAGAAGGCAATAATTATCAACATAGAAAAGATCTATGGAAGTATTCAATAGCTTCTAGCAATAGATATTTTGTCAAGGCTATCATAAATAGCCATGTATAAGGTTCAGTTGATGTGTGTTGGAAAAGGTTTATATTTCTAAGGTTTAGGGATTGGGACGTCTTCTCAATTTTTAGGCTTTCTCTTAAATCTTTTGATGGATTAATAAAGGTTATTTTGGAAGAATCTATTTGTCATTATTTTTTCACTCTTATCTCTTATAAAATCTAGTTGTGTAGGGATCTTAGAAAAACCTAACACTTGGTATCGGAGCGTACTACACAAATTTTTTGAAGAGAGTTTTGATTATGGAGAAGTGTTGAAAAACTTAATGGGAGAAAATGGAGGTTATAGAAGGCGAAGATGGAGGAATTTCTATATCTCAATGAGTTTCACTAATCATTAGAGAACAGAGGGGAGAAACCTAATGATGTATCTGAAGCAAAATGGGAGACTTTGCATAGGAAAGCTATGGCAGATGTTCGATGTTTTTTTTGAAGAAATCGGTATTTCATATTGTTGCTAACGAAACATCCGGATAATGAATTTGGAAGGAATTTATGCAAAGAACTCTATAGCAAATAAGATTCTTCTTTTGAGAAGATTGGTGAATTTAAAAATTAAGGAATGTGGGTCAATTGGAGAGCATCTTAACGATTTTCAGGTAATTGTGAACAATTGGCGCCGTGAATTACAAAGTGGATGATGAAACATAAGTCTTGATGTTAATGAGTTTTTACCTAAGAGTTGGGAAATGATCATGGTTTCATTGAACAATTCAAATTTTGGTGGAGTTGTTTTAATAGGACCGGTGGTTAATAACATGATTGACGAGGAGAAGCGAAGGATGAATCTAATGGAAGAAAAGGGTAAGGAAGAAGTGGAAATTTGAAATCCAATCAGAGAGGTGCATCTTATAAGGAGGGATAACTGACCAAACATGGAAAGATGATCAAATAAATCAAAAATGGAGAGGGATTTCATCTACTATTACTATTAAAAGTTGGTCATCAGTTGAGATTTTGCAATAAGCTTAAAAGGACAAGGAGAGGATGAAGGCATTGCACGAAGACCAAAAGGAGCAAAAAGATAATATCGAATGTGAGGTGCATTTTGGTGAGGAATTTAATGACAACATCCACTATGTGGATAAAGTTAGAAGAAAAAATTGGGTGCTTGATTCATGTGCTTACTTCTATATATACAATCAAAAGGAAGTGTTTATCGATTATGAAGAGCAAGATGCTATGGTGAAATATATCGATGGTGGAGACTTGCATGTTAAGTGGGTATGTTCTTTTGGATTGAAGATGCATGGTGGAAGGGTGGTAAAGCTTACATGGGTTAGGCACATCCTAGAAATTACAAAGAATATTGTTTCTGTAAGACAGTTGGAGGTAAAAGGCTGTAATATTTTGACTCGAGGTGGAGTTACAAGGGTTTGGAAGGGTAATAGAGAGGTGTTGCATGCAAAAAGGAGAAGCAACAATGTGTACAAGCTGCTTGGAAGAATGGTGGAGAATGAAGGGACTTCTCAAAGTGGTTTTGGAGAGGCAAATTTGCTAGAATCAAGGTGGAGCATGCAACGGAAAACCACAAAGTCTGCTTGGAGACCTTCGTGGTACTTTAAGCAATTTTGATTTATTGTTGACATGCATATTCAATTAAAGAGCATGCATATTTATGGGTTTGAAGGTTAGTTATGTTTTTTTTGGGTGGAGATATTTATTTTCATTGTAATATTGGAGATTATTTAGAGTTTGAGGTTCTAGGTAGAGCTTGGATGAAATTTATGGAATATCATATCAAGGGGAGAATATTAGATTTTGCTGATACAATATTCCATTTTTAAGTAGAAGTTGAAGGTATTTGAGTCTATGATTCATTGCTTATTTTATTGATTTTGGAGAGTGATTAATTGCCTATTTTATTGCTTTAAAGAAGGCAATGAATTATCTACATGAGAAAGATCTATGAAAGTATTTAATGGCTTCTTAAGAAATATGTTGTCAAGATGATTATGAGTAGGCGTGTATAGGGCTCATTAGATGTGTATTGGAAAAAGTTTATTTTCCTAAGGTTTTAGGGATTGAGATATCTTCTCAATTTTAGGCTTTCTCTTATAATATTTTAGTGGATTAATAAAGGTTTTGTTTAGAGAAATAGAATTGTCATTATTTTTCTTCACTTCTTATTTCTTCTAGGATCCAATCATGTAGGGATCCTAGAAAAAACCTAACATTGTAAGTATGTATTGATTCCTTAATTTATACAATATAAATTCATTGTTTAAACAAGGTATATTACATTTTATTTGTTGGTGGAAACTGCATTTTTCCGAGCACTAAGGTTGGAGACTTATGCTTGAATCATCTTTAGGCTTCGATATGAATCTGTATTTTAGGAGTCGGGCATGAATTTCACATGGATTTACCAGGTCCAAGTACAAACACCACATACACTTTTGAAGCTGTAGGTATCAATGAGTTGGTTCAATTTTTAGTAGGAAAAGGCTGATAAAATATGGTATTTGCTTTGGATGTTTCAATGGAAGCTCCCTCATTTACAGGTAAAACAATACCTATTTTAAGATATTTGATAGGGGAAATAAATATTTTAATTTGATTTAAATTCTGTTGATAAATATTTGATATAGTATTGTCTAGCTTAAATGGTTATTGCATTTTATTTAACATATTAGATTATCGTTTCCCTGTGATGCTTTTAATTTTGAATCTCACTATATATTTCTTTTGTAGAACTAAAAGTTAGAAGAATAACGAGTCTAAAGTGCAACTACAAGAAGCTAAAGAAGATTTATGCAAACCAATCAAACTAAAGTTACAACTTTAAATCAATGGACTTCATACACACATACACACACATATTACGTTTAAAATTAAGTTAAATGAATGGACTTTTTGGAAATGTGCATGGCACTTTAGCAATATAAACAAATTTAGTTGCCTAATTTATTTGAGAATTGCAATAATTGTTAAAGGTTTTCTATTGGAGGTTACCAATAAAGATTGAATAGTATGTGATACAATTCATCTTTTTGCTTAAATATTAGAACTATTATGTACGTTAAAGGAATTATAATACCCATACTGATAATTCTTGAAGAAATTTATTCTAAGAATTGACTACAATTATATTCAAAATCAAATATTGTAATGTACAAGAAAAGTGTCACAGGTCCCTGTTTTTGATGTTATTATAAGAAAAGTCCCCGTGGATATGAATATGTAAATTTAGTCCCAATTTTTTGAAAAATTTAAAACGCAAGCAATTTTGCATTTTTCTGACAGAAAATATAAGCAAATTTGCAACTTTTTGACTATGATATTTTTTAAATTTAAATTTTTTTTAAAAGCGCACGTTAACCTGCGCTTTCTATCTGGAAAGCGCAAGCTAGTTTGCGCTTTTATTTTGAAACTTTTTCGAAATGTTTGAAATTTTTGAAAAATGCAAGTTAACTTTGATGGAAGCGCAAGCTAGTTTGCGCTTTCTGATTTTGAATTTTTTTTGAAATTTTGAAATTTTTCGAAAATTTCGTAATTTTTGAAAGCGCAAGTTAACTTGCACTTTTATCAGGAAAGCACAAGCTTGTTTGCGCCTTTTGATTTTGAAATTTTTTTTGAAAATTTCAAAAAAAAAATTAAATTTCTGAAAAGCGCAAGTTAACTTGCACTTTCTATAAGGAAAATGTAAGATAGTTTGCACTTTCTGATTTAGAAAAAACAAGGACTTAATTTACGTACTCAATATCATAGGGACTTTTCTACAACAACATAAAAAATAGGAACCTTCGGTGCAAAGCCTCTATAATGTGTTCCTTCTTCCTTTCATGTAAAGTAATCTCGGACAAGAGGAAAACCATAGTTTAAGTTACAAGTTAATGGTATGCTTTTATTACTATACTTAGACTGATTAATTTTGCATGTTTTTGAAGTATATTGCCTTTTTTAAGTAATCCTTTTATGTTATACAACTGTTGTGACTAAATCAATGCAATGACGGTAAGAATTATAAAGTAACAAGCATTTAAAGGATTTTTGTGTTAGCAATTACCAAAGTGATGTCTAATATTGTGTTATATTCATATATGTTAGAATTCCTAATTTGTTTTTTTAATATGAATTCAAACTACCTTAAATTAGGTTAAAAATATGAATCTCTCAATCTCATATCCCAGTAAAACGTCTGTGTTACTATTATGTAATGGGTGAGATTTTAATATAATATCAAGCACCGGTCGCTACATCACATTAGTAAGTACACTGAACACTTTAATATTTGTGCAACTTAATGTTAATAACATTATCTAAAAATTTATGCATTCCAAAAAACCAAATCAATTTATGTTGATTAATGATATAAAAAAATCTACAAATGTAGAAGTTAATTATCAATAGCAGAGTATAAATACATTAAAGGAAAACTTTTAAAATTGCAACTATGCCTTCATATTCTCTTCACATATGTTGAGTTATGAGTTTCAACTAAGTTTCGAAACCAAGTTCTAAACCACTAGACCAGAATAAGAATCTATAGATGTCTGAATTCACTTTTTATTTCACACGTCCAACGGACGTGTCTACGTACTGGTAGTAATAATACCAATACCAATAAATTATAAAATTACCTAAGTTTCTTAAAAGATTAACTAAGTTTAGAATAACGACCATAACGATAACAATAATAATGATAAACGATAAAGAACTAGCCAATTTAACTACGCTATATAACGTTTAACTAAATTTACATAATAATTATAATAATATCAACAATAATAATAACAATAATAATTAACTAAGTTTATAAAAATTAACTTCACTAATTAAATTTGATAAGAATTAAAAAAGTTTACAAAATTAACTAAGTTTATAATAATAATAAATTAACTAAGTTTAAGAAAATTAATTATGTTTTTAATGATAATAATAACAACAATATTAATAAATTATAAAGTATTCAACATCTTTACATCTAATTCCTTTTGTAAATTTCTAAATTTTATAAAAAAATAATTAAGTTTACAAATGAAGATCGGCGAATTTTATAAGTAACTAAGTTTTATAAAATAACTAAGTTCATATAATAATAATAATAAACTTAGTTTATAAAAATTCATCAACTTTATAATAATAATAATAATTAAATAAGTTTATAAAACTTAACTAAGTTTATAGCAGTAATAATATTAGCAACGACGATGACAATAATAACAACCAATAAACAAACTAAGTAATAATAGAAATAGCAATGCCATAAGTCTTGTCCTTGTACAATAATGCACATGACAATTTTGATTTATTGCTTTTATTAGGAAACTAGCTCATATTTTTACTAAAAGCATCTTTTAACTTATTTTTTACTCTCAAGAACACATAAACATAGTCTATCAAAAGCATCTTCTCAACTCATATTTGTATTTAAAGCAAAAAACACATAAATAGAGTCTAACAAATAAACAAATGGTAAACAAACAAATCACATAAACATATTTGTATTGCAAATCTGTACCATATTATTCATCATTATTAAGCAAATTTTTGCATTCAGTTACAAAGCAATCATAGAAATGTCACTTGTTCATATTCTTGTGTTCATTCTATGTGAGACAAATGAACTAATTATTTGTAAAGAATGTTTAAGACAAGATAAAAAGGGATGTGGGGATGCTGTCGAGTTGCTTCAAACTTTTGATGATGCTTTGCTGTGATGTTTTTATGCATGGATGAGTTTGTGATACTACACGTAGATCTTTGAACCAATTGTGTGTTGAACTATGTTGTACAGTAAGATGATGTCTTTGGTATAGAAATATTTTGGCTGATATGATGAATGTTGCTATGTTATTTCATGGCATAGACTTAGTACTTCGGCATGGTTTGGTGACGATGAACCCTGTGTTGGTTGCTGAGATGATACGTTTTTGGTGCTGTATTTAGATTAGAGTGTGTACTTGATCCCCCAGTGTTTGTTACTTTGTTGCATAGCTGTAGATAATTCTATTCCAATTTCAATAAGTTCTGACGAACTGGTTATCCAATGTTATTGTCGATTAGATGAACTTGAAAGAAAATAAAGGCTTTTCTTCGAGCAATTTTTTGATGCTCTGCATGAAGCACCAAAACATATGCTCATATCTTGTGTCTTTTCTAGGAATATTTGGAATAAAAGTTATGTACTTTCCCGTAACATCGTTTTTGATAGTATTTATTTGGAATTTAAAGGGGATAATGGGGACATATGACAAAGATTGCAAAACATGCATTAGGTAAATCACAAAAGCGTTATGCATGTGTCATTACGCTAGAACCTTTGAACTTATGCCATCCAACTTCACATCTTACCATTAAAAAATCTTATCAGTATACATATGAAAAAAGAATTTAGAGATACGTTACTATATATAATATTTTATTAGCATAATTGAACCATTAATGCATTTTTCTATTAACATTATGTGGAAGATAACAACTTGTATGCACAGTATCAACCTTGTCTTTCTTCTTCTTGATCTGGTGAGTACATCGCATCATGTAATAAGACATTAAAAATTGTTATAGTCGGTAACCATCTTATTTTTGTTCTATTTTTGTGTTTCAACCATTTCCCTAATTTCGAGTAGCTTATTTTGTGTTTTGGAGCTGTATATATCTTGCATTTCAATGGATTTTACATGCATGTCGACTTACATGGTAAGCCTGCAATTACAAGAATAATATTTGAATTTTTGTTATGATCTTGGCCTTGGTAATCCATTTTTAAATTTAATTGCTATAATGTACTTGTTTAATCTGAATCTCACCGTGCTAATCATTTCTACATGTGCCCATATCCGTTTCTTCACCTTTCATCTCCTTAGGCACTTGCATGGTATAAAAAATAGCTTAACCGCATAATTCTTAGTTAATTAAGAATTCAAATAGGCCTCTAGTGTTCACCTTAAGTTGCTAATGCAAAATGTACCCGCTAGTATTAATGGTCATCCCAGCTATTGTCATATACACTGTCTCAAGTTCTCATATATATATATATATATATATATATATATATATATTGGTGTAGGTACGAAAGAAGCAAGATCTGAATATTGACTACTTTTTGGGGTACACTTTTTTGGTGTGTGATATGTACTTGTTCTCAGCTAAATAATGACAATTTTTAGGGGTGTACTTAAAATATTTTGCTGCTGCTCTTTGGTATGTGTAGAAAACATATGTAATGGATATTATGGTATGCTTGATCATGTTTAATAAGATGTCTGTGGATATCTAGTATGTTTGATATAATATGTTACATTTTTTTTATTATTATATTCTTCGACTCTTAAATTGTTCATATTGTTCTGTTTAAAGAGGACTCATTTTTGCATGCTATTACTAAATTGTAATATGTAGCAGGATGCATCGAAAACAAAAAAAATATAAACCCTAGCACTGAAAAAGTGTTATAGTTATATAATATAAGCGCTATAAAAGGTAATGTAATGTAGGTCCTTACAGTCGAAGGATAGTGACCTATATGTGCTATAAAAAGAAAATGCTATAGCGGCCTATATGCGCTCTGAAAGCTTACTATTTTAAAGCAGCATTTTTTTTGTTATAATATATCACCGGTTTTTATAACATGTCAACATAATGGCTTATCGAACCATTATAGTTTTTTAAAGCATTATGTTTCGCTCTTGATGACTCTTTTTGTTATAGTGATTCTACTGTAATCTACATATCTTAACTTTCCTTTATTGCTTCTGATAAAAAAAGGTATATCTATTACTTCCATTAACACACTGAATTATGGAATAAACTATGCATCCCCATACTATAGTAAGTAGGAAATATAAACATGCACATTTAGAATAACTCATTGGCAAATTGGCTTGGCTGAATACTGACCATCTATCTTGCCTTACTTACCATTGCATCTACCACTGGCATCTATGTGTGTATATCATCTCATCACCCTCTGTTAACATATTCATGTAATCCAAATCTAGTATTCTCAATTTCTGGTATTTGCTTTCTTTATCCATGATCTTTCATGTGAGCACACTCTAGAACTTGTAGAAATGTACTTTGATACCATTCATCATTCGTTTGCGGGTTCTTCCTATGGCTTGCACACCTCTCTAATAAACATTCCTATGTCCTCACCAATACTCACATTCTACGAGGATTCCTTGTTGCTACTATGTGAGCACTCATTACTATTTTACTTATAACCTTGACTTTTACCTCGCCCCACCTAGGCAATCATCCCTACTACTCCATTTAAAAATTTTGGTTAGGTATTAGCCACTTTTCTCAAAAATTAGAACTTCAAAATTATGAAGTACTTAATCCAAAACTTTTATCTTTAAAAGTATAAACTTAGAAATTTTCTATTAAATTCAAAAATAAATTGGTGTCTAAACTCCTAAAATTGTAATTTAGAATTTATCAATCTAGTTTATTTATTAAGTTTGAAAGGAATTATTATCAAATAAACTTTTAAAAGATCCTTTCCTTCTTTATTCAAATCAACTTTTTCTTCAAAACCTTTTCGCAACAAAGATTTTACTTTTAAAAGTGGGATTTTTACTCAAATTGTTTATTAAGATTTGTATTCTAAAAACTCAATTTTTTATACAAAACCATTTTCTTCAAAAATGCACTTTAAAGTGTTGTTTTTTCTAAAAAAATCCATTATAACTTTTATCAAAAATTTGAATAGACAATTACAACTTTCATCTCATTACTTTCCTAACACTCATGCTACTTCCACTTTCAACTTTGGCAGAGATTCTAACAGCATTCAAGGACTTCTAAAAGGAATGTGCAATTACTGCACGTATTTGTGGAAACAATCCATTTCTCTCTCTTTAATTTACTATATTATTTCTAATTATTAACATTAATTTATAAAAATTTCTAGCATTGTTTCTATTCATAATGTTATTACTATTTGGCTTTCTTTTACCTAAACTGCTCTTATTTAAATTACTTCTCTTTATGTAACTTTGCGCTCGAATGACTATTTTCTTTATTGAACTATCGCAGTTTATTCGCTTACTGCTTTTTTTTTCAAACTCTTCGAGTTTTAATATTATTTTCTATTTTTGTTTACCCCGTTTAAAACTAGTGCCACTTCCTATTGTCCACCTTTAAGTAGAATTTTAGCACTTCAAAAATTTCATATCATAAAAAACAATGAGCTATACGTGCTCTGGTTTTTTTTTTCAAAGCAAATAAATTTTCATAAAAACCCATTTACTGAAATTTTCGATTTAACTAATTTAAATTTTTACTAGAACTTTATATTTCATTAAAATGTAGATATTTTAATTTTTCGAAATTTAATATTTACTTTCTTTTCAAAGATAGGGTTTTTCTACCTTCAAATAATTCATTTGAACAACATTTCAAATATATTTTTTATATATTTTTCTCAACTCTTATAACAAAATCATTTAAACTTTTATATTAAATCTTTCATATGGGGTCGGACTCAGAGTAGATTTTTACTTGTCCCTTCTTTAAAACTTTTCCCTTTTTATACTTACTTTCTGACTTAAATTCTTCCAAAATATTTAAATCCAACCATCATCTTATAGTTATTACTACACACCTTATTTTAGGAACTTACTTAATTCTTCTTTAGGATATGTGTCATATATACATTCTTACTTTCCCATTTATTTGGTTATACCGTACATCATCAATCAGTAATCATGTGGGGATCTACAACCATAAAGAATCTATGCTTTATAAGGGAGTCAAGTACTATCTAGCTTCAAGGACCATTCTATGTCACTTTCATGCTCTTCTTAAGTCAATGCCTTCCAACGCGACCTACTTCTGTGAGGTAATCGCGAGTGCGTCTTCAACTTCATCTATTGCTCCAACACATGGTCACATTATTCAATTTTTCAGAATATGGTTTTAACTTCTTCTACATTCGAAATTTGTAGAGTTTGGCCCATAACATATATAACTATAGGCAATAATACAAATCCATAAACTCAACTTATACAGATTCTTAAGATCGCCTAAGCTCTGACACCAAATGTAACAACCCACAGCATAGTGGGGCCGAATTTTTGCTAAATCAAAAATACAAGTCCAGCAAACTATGGATAATTGGTTTTTGGTATATTGTAAATAAATAAATGCAATCAGAGCATTGTCGATATAAACTCACAACGGATTAGTTAAATGTTATAAAACATACGGTTACTGACCAAGATTGACACCCCCGCTATTTGGTGTCCTTGTTAGTTTCAAGCTTGCATAAGAAAATCAATCCTTTCACCATTCCTGCCTTGCACTAGTACCTGTCCCCCTAAAGTTATCCTGTGGGATGTAATGAGCAGGGTGTAACGACCTGCCTTTTTGGATATTTTAAGTAAACAAACACATCAGACTCAAACCATTCAAAAAGGCAGATTTTATAGGGTAAATAAGAAAAGAAGAGAAAGAAAAAAAAACAGAATCTTGTAGCGGAATGACAAAATATAATAATCAAATAACAGTTCATGAAGCTGTTTACAAAACATTTGATTATACTTATACAACATAGAATCGGAGTTACATATAACAGAGATAAATAACAATGCAGCGGAATAGTTTGAATGCAGTGGAAAAAATATCATAAATAGTAATAGTACAAATCTTTGTCTTCGTCCTCCAAAAATAAGGTCCTTAACCCGGAAATGCTCAGGCTGACTCGAGCGGATTGAAAAGACAAGACACTCAGTTCGTAACTAAAAGGTCTTATGTAAGTTAAATCAATGGTAAATATGTTGTGACAGCATCAGAGATGTCTATGGGGTTTGACAACTCCTATCTAGTTTCTAACATGAGTGAAATAACTTAAAAGATGTTCGGGATGTGAATCCCCTAAGGATCACTAAACTACCTACTATGTAGTCAATACGCTATTATAATAATGTCTACGGTAAAATATTAAAATAGCGTTAAGGCGTTACCCATATCCTTATTAACACATTTTTATATATTCCCATAGTCTATACAGTACCATAATTCCTCCGTAAACTGGAGGGCTATCAGAGGGCACTCCATAGTTATAGTACAAATCAAACTCATAGAAGGCACGATAGGGCATATGCCACGGCACATGAGGAAATGCCAGGGTAGACATACCATTTGCGGATCCGAACTGGTGGTAATACATAGCAGCTACTACCACCCACACCAGAACACACACCAAAATTAAAATCAAGGGTGGCCACCAAATCAAATCGTAAAGCCAGAATATAGTATCGAAGAAGTATGCCCAATAGGAGAAATGACATCACTTGGCCCGGCATGGCTTCTGATTTTAGCCGCATCAAGCTGACTCACGGGAGTCGGGGTCACGTAAATACCTTATATAGGATTGCTCGCCAAACCATCCTACTTCTTTTCTAGAATCTCCACGACGTGCACAGTTGTTAAAGTGATTTTCAGTATTGGTTGAGAGTATGACAATATCCGATCCCGGTCTCTTTAACAACCAAACGCTTATTTCACACCGGATAGTTCTTTTACATTTTAAAACCATTCATAATTTTTGTCAAAATATCATATTTTCAAAACCAGGTCACTTTCGAAATCATGTTCACTTTCAAATTCTTATCACGTTTGAAATCATATCGTTTCCGAAATCATAATTTCTTTCAAAAAATTATAATTTATTTCAAAAAATCATATTTCCAAATAAGTTAAATCCTTACTTCAAAATCATCATATTCAATGAATTATAATATTTAAATCCCAACTTCGGTTAAAACATCATTTAACCGTATTTGCTTTAAAGTAGTGAATTTAAATATAAACACTTCCCTCTGCTTAGTCTGAAAATTTAGAAAATAGTTTAAATAGTTATACAAAATTTTAAATGGTTATTAATAGTTAAAATACTCTATAATAATTTAAAATAGATTAAAATGGTTTAACTTGATTTAAGATAGTTGAATAGATTTAAAAATAAATTAAATATAATTAAATAGATTAAATAGCTTTAAAATAGACTAATTAGATTTAAATTAAATGAAATGGTTATATTAGTTTATAATAAATTAAATGGTTTAAATAGGGTTAAAATGATTTAATTTAGTTATTATGTTTAAAATAGCTTAACAAGTTGAAAATCTTAAAAGTTAGAATCTTCAAGTTAACATATTTACTTAAAACAGTTTATATTAAATATGAATTTTGGAATTTATATCAATTTAAACTATTTATTTTATTTCAACACATTTGGACCATTTCAATTTCCCAAATCAATAAAGCCTCCAATTTCAATATGTTTCAAAGTTGTGTTTCAAATAATTTTAATAACCCAATCCCGATAAATTTCGATTATTCTTAAAAATCAACATTAAGATTACAATTTAATTACTTTAAACACTTTCTTTAAACCAATTCCATTTTTTAACAAAAAATTTGGATTTTGATAACAATCAAAATTTTATTTCAAAATATCATTTAACTGAATTTACGAAAATTAGGGATTTAAAATCATTAATTTAACCAATCCGGTGTCCGTATATAATTCTCTATCCTAAGGTCAAGTGATACGGATATTTATCATTTCAATCCACAATTTATAATTTTACGGTTATATATCATTTCAAACCGCAATCCCGAATTTAATGTTCAAATCCCTAAAATCGCTCGAATCTATCATTTCAACCCATAACGATTTTTCCTTCATCTATAGATCGTTTCGGTATATACCATTTCGATCCATAATGATTTTCCAAATAATAACTAAGGGAACAAGCAAAGTGATAGCATTTCATAAAGCAAATATAGCATCCAATCATCCAATAATAAATTCAAACATCCATCACAATCATCATACAATTCAACCAATAAATATCAACAATAAACAGATTATCATATACAGGTCATTAACTGGCAATTTAAATTCAATAATAAATGAAATGACAATTTGTTCAAAAATAAATTCAAATTAACATGAATATCAATTTAAATATCAAAGAGCTATAAATACATTCCTAATCACATCATAAATTTAATTTAACAAACATAAGAAATTTTAGAAGTTGTGAGTGGGTCAAAACACTCACCTTTGAATTTAAATCGAATTTAGGGTCCAAATTCAAATGATCTCAGAATTCATCCAAATCAACATCATAATGTCTGTAATTCCAATACGATCTCGGCAAAACAAACTACGTGTGAATCCGACCTCGTATGTAAAAGTTATACAAATTTGAAGTTATACGATAAAAATTTAAAACAAAAAATAAAAATAAAACAAAACAACCCTACACCTCATCTTCTCTTACGCAACCGACCCTAGCCATTATTGCACGCAGTCTCCATGAGGCATTTCTCTGTTTTATGCCTCTGGGCACGCGCCGTCACCCTTCAAGCGAAGTGCCAACCCTGCCGTCGCTCCTCCCTAAGCCCGCGACCTCCTGGTATCGTGTGCGACTACCTCAAGCTCACATAACCCAACGCCGCCGAAAACATCAAACCCTAGTTCAAATTAAAGCCGTCAATCCAACCATCAACTCGCGAAATTAGCCACATAGATGCCCTCTCCTTGGTCCTCTTTACAAAACTGTATCAACGAATCGACGATCCATTGAAGTTGATCACAACGCAAAGAACGGCTGAGGCTAATTCGCCAAATTCCGACCACATAGAAACCTTGATTGAAAAATGGACTGCAGATTTGACTTGCACTCGTCGAGAGCTTCAAACCGATATATAATTCGATATATTTTGAGGAATTTCATTTTTGAAATTGAATTGAGGGTTTTTTGTTTTGATTTGTCTGCCATTGGAATGAGGAGTTAAGAAGGAAATGTACATACAGATAAATGGAATAAGAAATGACTAGCGTTTATAACAGACTATTTATAGACAGATCATAAATAGAAAAAATGGATCAGAAAGTGGGATGATAAACGACCCAAAAAGCCCGTTCTTTCTCTGTAACGAAAATGGATCTTCCCATATATTAAAATAGATGTTTTCAATATTTTTAAACTCAATGGAACAGGTTTCAAGTCCAAATTCAATTGTATGAAGAAGTTATGTTAAAATCAGCTTATTTCAAATTGATTTTAATTAAATTGATTCCTAGGTGTTTCGAGTCCGTACGATCAAACGACAAGTCCGATTGCTATGAAACTTGAAACCTTACAATAATTCACCGCTTCAGATCTGATGAAACTAGTTTTGTCAAAATCCGAGACTATGGCCAAAATGATTATTTTCACGTTAATGAAATAAATTAATATTAAATTAACTAATCACTTTTTATACAAATTAATTAACTAATCAAATATTATTATTTTTGATTGCATGGACATTTATAATAAATTAAAACAAGTTTACATATAATTCAGTGTCAAATATTTCACAAATTCTAGTTTTTAATTATCACAGTAATTAAGTCCAATTAATATAATTTAATTTCAATGAATTTATTAAATTTGGTTTCGATCTTTCGACTCAATCAATTATTTCTCGGTAAACATAGTTAACATTGTAATATTTTTTATTGGGTTAATATTTTACCATTTTCGTCATGCTTTTCATCAATGTAATCTTTAATTACAATTAATTGTAATAAATTTTAACGACCCAGAATTTTGGTTGTTAGTTTTAGAACATTTAATTCTGTTTAAATGTTGAATATGGATTATAGATTGATTTTGAAATACGAAGATTTTGGTTGAATCAATAAATTTAGTTATATTTTCAAATATGGCAATTTAATTGGACTTGGATAAACAGTAATTTAATATTTGAAATTGAGATAATTTGTAAATCTGAGAAACAAATGGCCATGAAAACGATTTCTAAATTTTATTTTAAGTCTAGTTAGATTTGGATTTTAGTATTGGACTTCAGGATGGAATCAAAAGTCGATAAGTTAAAATTGGAATTTCTATATTAATTTAAAAATGGAATTTAATATACAGTAATAATTGAAATAATCAAATTCTGATTTAAAAGGAATTAGAATGATTGCGAATATGAATATAAATTCTACATGATTTATAATTAAGCTAGTAATTTTTTAAAAGTAAAATTTCAAATGATTTCGATGATTTTGAAAATCGCTCGATTTAATCGATGAGTTGAAATAGCCTTCCGAGGAACAGTCTCGGAATTCGACGGAACAAGTTACATTGGATAACAGTCTCGGAATTCGACGAAACCAGTTACATTGGATCCGTATTAGTGTAATATTGTCGGATTTCAAATTTTATAGCGTTTGGAGTTACCTTTTGTTCGTAAGGATGAGAAACGCGTTGAAATATAAATCGAAAATTTAATATTTTAAATCGATTCAAAAGGCTATCTTCCACATATGATTGAATTAGCCTCCGAAACATGTTCCGTTGTGTTTGAAATGCGGATAAAAAATTATAAATGCCTGTCGACATGCGTCGTTTGGAGATCGTTTGAAAAAGTTGTTTAAAAATGAATTTAATATTAAAATATTATTACTTATGCTATTATATAAATACGTTTATAGGCGGAAACCCTAGTTCCTGAGCAAAGCCGCCATTTAACTTATCAATGGCCGGTATGCTCTTGCTTTCTTCAACAATTTTCTCTCCATCCACTCGTTTTTATCAAAAATGTACAACAGGGAAGACGAAGAGCTCGGCGAGCTCGACCAGATCAACGGTGGAGATCTGGTATCGTCGATGATCGTAAGCGAAAAAAGGTCATGTTCAAGCAGTTTTGGGTCGCGTTTTTCACGACATTGGGGCATTCGAGTTCGACCAGCTTGAGCTGAAGGAGAAGCTGGCTAGGGGCGTTCATTTGGAGGTGTCTAATCGATCTCCAACTGCGCGTAAGAGGAGCGGCGATGGGTTTTATGGCGGCGACGTTGGATTTTGCTAGATCGGTAAAGAACAAAGGAAAGTAGAGGGAGCGGCCAAATCGGTTATCAAAATGTATGGCCAGGTATTTTTCTGAGTTAAAATAATAATAATAATAATAAAAGGAATTAGTTTATATAATTTATGTTCAAACTTTATAAATCCGTAACTTTTGCATGCATGGTCAGATTTCGATGAAACAGGAAGCGCCAGAAGCGCAGCGATGAGCTCTACGCGCTGTAGTAGATCTAGAGGCATTTTGAGCGAGTGAAAATTTTAGATTAAATCGAACGGGCTCGATTTAATTTAAATTTGAAACGCCAACGCAAGGTGAGTTAGTCTCACTCACATCTGGATGACTAGTTAATTTAAAATAGTTTAAATTTTAAATTATTGATTGATTGATTGAATGTGATACAATATAGTGGTATATATATATATTGGAGTGATTGATATTCCCGCATTATATAGCGGATGAGACCCTATGCGCCCCGCATAATAGAGGATGATCCTATATACCGCGATATCCTCCTCGAAGTGGGATTAATATTTTTATATTGTGCTAACATCTATGGATGCAGGAAAACGATTGGAGGAATCCAACTGGATTCCTCAGAATATTAATATTTTTTCCATAATCAGTGATATGTTATTTGATATCCTGTGATAGAATTGAATTGGAATTTAAGCTATTCGATGCTATGGTTTGGATGAATATATTTTGATATATTAAAATATAGTAATATAATGAATTAAGTTCTTAAAGGAAATGAAAAGAGAATTATTGAAATAAAAAAATGAAATTGATGTTTCAGATTTAAATAAGGATTTTAAATCATAATTAATGGTGAATTAGGGTTAATGGATTTTGGAATTGATTTTAGATAAATCGAGAGATAAATTTTAAAGGGAATTTAACTCAAGAAATCGATTTGAAATGGATTAAGTGTTTTGGAGACTATAATTTGAAGGAAGATGAGTAATGGAAATTTGTAAACTGGGTTTATAAATGAAGTGGAATATTTATCAGTGGAAAATTTTGAAAGTACAGATTCACGGTGTGAATTTATAAGGAACGGTAATTCGTTTTAAAAATAAAAAGGTGATTTTATTTTTAAAAGTTGGAAGGTGTATTTCCTAAAACGTTAAGTATATCTTTTCAAAAGTATAACTTTAAGGTCTTAAAATTATTTTAAAATAATGTTTTAGAGAAATTGATTATTTTTAATTGTTTTAAAATTTTAAAGTAAATATTATTCAAATTAATTCTAGTAGTAATTATTTTAAAGGTTAAATTAGTATTATGTTTTCAAAAGAAAATTTTCTAATATTTATACTTTATATTTAAATTTTATTTTAAAAATAGTCTGTGGTTTAAGTTTTACTTGGGAAATTTTTATAGAATTTCATAACTGTTATTTTGAGTAAAGTGATATAAGTATTTTTATCATTATATGTTTTAAGTATATGTTTTTGAGTAAACTGATTTAAATTATAAAAATCTAATTTTTATAAGATTGGGTGTTTTTAGTGGAAATAAAAGAATTAGTTGAATTGATTTTTATTTGATAGTTAAATAACCGACTATCAAATCCGGACCAAAATATAACTGTGGAAATATCTAAAAGAGGTATGAGAATTATATGGTAAAGTTACCGCTCAAGGTGCTATACTGTACATATAAACTCGTTTGTTGTTCTAAGACGTTTATAAGGAATTCCGTCCACTAAAGATTAGGAGGTGAACTCTGATCTTATATTCGTCTTTGTATTTCCTAAAGAACCGAGGTTGAGTTTACTGGGAAATAGCGAACATTGTTTCGAAGAGACCGAGATCAGATTTAAGATCTGAAAACCACTTCGATCCAATGCGTACATTTCATGATGAAGACAAGAGCTTGGAATCGAAGATTGGGCAGTGAAGTGCAAGGGCTAATTGCTGCTAATCCTGTGGGTGATTCCAAAATGGATGTAGTAGGAGTAGTGCCTTCGATTTCGTTTGGACCTAGAACAGACTTGTATGGATGAATGCTATCAGAACATCGTCAGGAGGACGATGAGCATTCTAAGTGAGACGTGTTCTAAAAAGGTAACGCATATCCTCAAGCCTCATGAACTGAGAATGACTGAAAATCATGGGATATGCAGCAAGGCTAAGTAGCTAGCAACCAATTAGGGTAAGCTCATCCCTGTCTAGATGTCCCTTTTTATTCGGCTGTGTAGGCGGTTGCTAATCCCAACCATGGTGTGATCTTATTCGGGCTATCCAGTAAGGGATAGTCCGGTCTTGTGTTGCAAGGTATCAGGGTGGACCTCGCTATGCTGATCTAGACCAGGTACCATGACAGGAGGTACCCCAGCGCCTAGTCATTAGTTGGAAATCCATTCTCCTTACGTGCCTTTTACGGTTTTGATTGTAGAGCCTAGTATTGCTGGAATTTAATGAATGTAACAATTTCGGCTATTTGAATAAGTATTTGTACTTAGACACTATTATAATATCATAGGATTTTATAAGAAATGTTTTGCTTATTGTAAGGTAAAAACCTGGGATGTTTATTTGTGGCGTGGTCTTACGAGATACCTTTGATTTTCAAACGATTCTGAAAACTTAATAATTAAATCGAGTGTATTTTCTCAAACTGGTTTTCCAGACTGACTTGGGTGTTATTTTATTATAATGCTCGGGTCAGACCGAGTATTATAAATACAGGAATGGACGTTGTGGAGGTTAGGAGACGAGCTAAATGGTGAGACGTATCGCACGTAATTAAAGTATAATCTGCTATGTAGTATAAACTGTATAGTCAGCTTTTGTGAGGGCAAGTTAATAATGTCCAGTAATTTTTTTGATTGTGATGTACTCCGATAATGTAATGTATAAACAGACATAGTTTCTTTTTGTGTAAAGATCTGTTGTTATCTATTATATTTTGTTCCGCTGCGATTATGAGATTCTGTTATTATTCTAGTTCGTTCTTTCGTCTATCTTCTTTCTTTTTCCTCAATAATCTGTCTTTTCTGGCATTCAATCGTCGGCATATTATAAAGAGGCGTATTTGTGTCAATTTTCGAGGATCGAGAAGGGCGGGTCATCACAGTGGTATTAGAGCTTAGGTTGGCGATAACCTAGGCTTTGGTGGGGAAAATTACTCATAAGATAGAGTCGGTAGTACTCTATAATGAGTTTGAGCGTAATAATATGAGAGCGTAACTATTAGTGAATATAACATTTTTTTTATGTAGTGTTTACTTATCGGTTGAGTGTTTATGAAGTCTGGTCGGTACAGGAAGTACAACCGTATCGATAGGGGTTTCTAAACTCTTAAACAAGATAAACCAACATAGTATTGTTTTTAAAGTGGGTGAATGAAATAATTTTACATAAAATTATATTTTGATATAAAAGAAATAATTTTCTGAAATTATTATATTTATTTGGATGTTTCGTTGTTAATATTATAATCAAATAAGAATCTAAAATTGGAAATGTTCTAAATTTATAACCAAATAGAATTATGTAAGTATGAAGTATTACAATGGAAACTTAACCAAAATTTGATTTAAACTAGAATTTAAATCACGAAAATTTTGGAAAATGTTTTTAAATGAATTTGAACAAAAAGTTTGGGAATTTTAAATCATGGGAATTTTTGAAATGTTTTCCAAAATGTTTGGAGGAAATAATGGAGTATTATTTTGAAAAATATTTTTGAGTAGAAATTGTTTTAAAATAAATTTATGGAAGTAAAGAAGCATTGAACTCACTTCAGTCGCTGGAAAATAATCCTGGTAGTGATGGCCACATCATCGGTATTCATTTTCGAGTTTCTAAGTGATGAATTTCTACCGGGGTGGTTTGGTATAATTATTTGTTTGGACTTGTTTGATAAACAAGTTTGTTTACAAATTTCAAAAAGGGAAATTGTTTTTGGTAAAACCAAGTTGTTTTAAAATCCAGAGATATGATTTGATATACCAAAGTGGGTATGTAGATTAATTATTTCAAAATGGTTTTAAAACAAAACCGAGAATTAAATTTTGGGAATTCTATTTAAATGAGGTGAAAAGTAAGACAAATCAATTATTGAACCTATAAAGTGAAATTGATATAATTAAGAAGGGAAATTGAAAATTTTAATCCTGGAATTAAAATTTAACTTGGGTAAATCGAAGTGGATAAGATATATTGGAGTTTAGCTTAAGATAAGTTAAATGGAATTGAAAAACCTAAATAAAAATGATTGAGTGCTATGGTAAAAAGAATGGAAATATTAAAAATTGAATTCTAAGTGAAATGTGAATTGAAATAAGGTAAAGTGAAATATAAAATATGAATAGACGTAGGTGAGTAAATAAGTTTTTGAACTTATAAAATAGGAAATAAAAATTTAAATTGGATTGAGGAATAAAATTGGATCAAACTGAATTTATCTTAAATTAAATGAAATTGAGTTGAATTTGGATTGAATTGAAATTAAAATGCAGTTGAGATATGAATAATATAGAATGGAATTAAATTTTTATTTAAATTAGTAAAAGAAATGGTATGGATTTAAGTAAGTAAAACGAAACCCAGTATAAAAATTTGCTTGATATTTTGGCAAATGAAATAAAAAATTAAATGTTGATTTAAGATTTGGAAGCGAACTAATTAGATAACTAATTAGCTAAAGAAATATGAAACTGTAACCTAGTGTGGTTAAATAAAAGTTAAATTTCTAGTTAATGATGGAGTTTGGAAACAAAGCTTGAGTTATAAATAGAATTCGACATATATTGTAAATGAATTAAATATGGTGGAAATATTGTCAAATGAAATAAAATTGGATTAAAATAGAAATGATTTGAGCTGCAAATAAATCGAGTTTGGGTATAGAATAATTTGAAATGGCCATGTTATTAATAAAAAAAAATTCAAGACTGTATGGGTTGTGAATAATTTAGAATGGAATAAAATTAATATAAATTGAGTTGGAATTAATTTAGAATGGTTATAAGCTTAAGTAATCGTTATTTGCTTGAATAATATCAAATTTGCATAGGAAATTATTCATTTTGTCGTAAACGAAGTAAATAAATTAAAAGAAGTAAATAAAATTGGTTTTTGAAACAAGTGGAATGAATTGAAATTTAATAAAGTGGATTGTATATAAATGAAAGTGAATCATAAATGTGATGCAAAAAAATGAATTTGGAATTTGGGAAAAAGCTGAATGTGTGCAAGTAAAGTATATAAAGATCAACTTTTTTAGTGAATATGGGTTGGATTATTGTAGATTTGAATTGAATGAAATAAATTGGATTGTAGATCTTTTGAATTAAATGAAATGATATATATAAATCCATGGGAAGAGAATAAATTGGTGTTGGAACCTTACAAGGTTGAAATATATTTGATTTGCATGCTTGGGCTAGGTAGTTGATGTGTTGGGCTAGTAGTTAAATGAAATGTTGTTAAAATTTCATGATTTTGGGAACGCATGTATTTTTTTGAGTAAATACAGGTTCGGGAGGCAATCGTTTAGAGTTTGGAGCACATAAATGCATATATAATAAGCCGCTTGCTTAAAAATGCTAAGCAAAAGGTACGCCTATGCAATAAATTTAAGAAATGATAATATATTGTGATATATTTTATTTTCTGACAGTGTGGGTCAATGTATATATATTTATCTTTTTTGTTATATTGTAAAAGGCTTTCTGTACAAAGGAGAAGCTGTCAAAAATTTCGAAAATTTAAGGAGTTAGAAATTTTTTAAAAATTAGAAAATTTTTGTTAACTAGAAAAGTTGAATTTTAACTGAGGTAAAATCAAGGTATTGGGAATAGAAATGGGAGAAAATTGTTTCGAAGAAAGCTAAAGGGATTTTGAAAAGTGAATGTAAGTTTTAATTAAGTGGGTTTGGATAAGTTAATGAGTTTGGAAGCACTTTTTCTACCTTAACAAATTTCGGAGATGAAATTTTTATAAGGGGGGGAATATAACGACCCGGAATTTTGGTCGTTAGTTTTTGAACATTTAATTCATTTTAAATGTTGAATATGGATTATAAATTGATTTTGAAATACGACGATTTTGGTTGAATCAATAAATTTAGTTATAATTTTAAATAAGGCAATTTAATTGGATTTGGATAAATAGTAATTTAATATTTGAAATTGAGATAATTTGTAAATCTGAGAAACAAATGGATATGAAAACGATTTTAGAAATTTATTTTAAGTCTAGTTGGATTTGAATTTTAATATTGCACTTTTGGATGGAATCAAAAGTCGATAAGTTAAAAATGGAATTTCTATATTAATTTAAAAATGGAATTTAATATATGGTAATAATTGAAATAATCAAATATTGATTTAAAAGGAATCAAAATGATTTCTAATATGAATATAAATTCTATATGATTTATAATTAAGTTAGTAAAGTTTCAAAAGTGAAATTTTAAATGATTTGGACGATTTTGAAAATTGCTTGATTTAATCGACGAGTTGAAATAGCCATCCAGGGCACAGTATCGAAATTCAACGAAACCAATTTCATTGGACCCGTAATAGTGTATTATTATCAGATTTCAAATTTTGTTACATTTGGAATTTCCGTTTGTTCGTACGGGTGAGAAACGCATTGAAATTAAATTCGAAAATTTAATATTTTATATCGATTCAAAAAACTATCTTCCACATATGATTGAATTAGCCTCTGAAACATGTTCCATTGTGTTCAGAATGCGGTTAAAATATTATAAACGCCTTTCAGCATGCGTCGTTTGGTGATCGTTTGAAAAAGTTGTTTAAAAATGAATTTGATATTAAAATATTATTACATAGGTTATTATATAAATACGTTTAAAGGCCGAAACCCTAGTTCTCAAGCAAAGCCGCTGTTTAACTTATCAATGGCTGATAAGCTCTCACTTTCTTCTCCAATTTTCTCTCCATCCACTCGTTTTTATAAAAAATGTGCAATAGGGAAGGCGAAGAGCTCGGCGGGCTCGATAGATCAACGGTGGAGATCTGGTATCGTCGATGATCGTAAGCGAAAAAGGGTCGCGTTCAAGCAGTTTTGGGTTGTGTTTTTCATGACATTGGGATGTTCGAGTTCGACTAGCTTGCGGCTAAAGGAGGAGCTGGCTAGGGGCGTTCATTTGGAGGTGTCTGATCGGTCTCCAGCTAGGAGGAGCGGCGATAGGTTTTGCGGTAGCAAAGTTGGATTTTGCTAGATCGGTAACGAACAAAGGAGAGTGGAGGGAGTGGCCAGATCAGTTATCAAAGTGTACGGCCAGATATTTTTCTGAGTTAAAATAACAATAATAAAAGGAATTAGTTTATATAATTTATATTCAAACTATATAAATCCATAACTTTTGCATGCACGGTTAGATTTCACGAAACAGGAAGCGCCAGAACCGCAGCGATGAGCTCTACGCGCTGTAGCAGATCTGGAGGCATTTTGAGCGAATGAAAATTTTAGATTATATCGAACGGGCTCGATTTAATTTAAATTTGAAACGCCGACGCAAGGTGAGTGAATATCACTCACATCTGGATGACTAGTTAATTTAAAATAGTTTAAATTTTAAATTATTGATTGATTGGTTGAATGTGATACTATATAGTAGTGTGTGTGTGTGTGTATATATTGGAGTGATTGGTATTCCTGCATTGTAAAGCGGATGAGACCCCATGCGCCCCGCATAATAGCGGATGACCCTATATACCGCGGTATCCCCTTCGAAGTGGGATTGGTATTTTTATATTGTGCTAAAATCTATGGATGCAAGGAAACAGGTTCGAGGGATCCAACTGGATTCATCGGAATATTAATATTTTTTTCCGTAATCGGTGATATGTTATTGGATATCCTGTGATAGAATTGAATTGGAATTTAAGTTATTCGATGCTATGGTTTAGGTGGATATATTTTGAAATTTTAATATATAGAAATATAATGAATTAGGTTCTTAAAGGAAATGAAAAGAGAACTTTTGGAATAAAAAAATGAATTGATGTTTTAGATTTAAATAAGGATTTTAAATCATAATTAAGGGTAAATTGGGGTTAATGGATTTTGGAATTGATTTTAGATAAATCGAGTGATAAATTTTAAAGGTAATTTAACTCAGGAAATCAGTTTGAAATCGATTAAGTGTTTTAGAAACTAGAATTTAAAGGAAGATGAGTAATGGAAATTTGTAAACTAGGTTTATAAATGAAGTGGAATATTCGTCAGTGGATAAATTTGAAAGTATAGATTCATGGTGTGAATTTATAAGGATAGGTAACTCGTTTTAAAAATAAAAAGTTGATTTTATTTTTAAAAGTTGGAAGGTGCATTTCTTGAAAAGTTAAGTGTGTGTGTGTGTGTATGTTTTTCAAAAGAAGATTTCTAAGTATAACTTTAAGGTTTTAAAATTGTTTTAAAAGAATGTTTTAGAGAAATTGATTATTTTTTATTGTTTTAGAATTTTAAAGTAAATATTATTCAAATTAATTTTAGTAGTAATTATTTTAGAGGTTAAATTAGTATTGTGTTTTCAAAAGAATATTTTCTATTATTTATACTTTATTTTTAAATTTTGTTATGAAATTAGTCCGTGGTTTAAGTTTTACTTGGGAAATTATTATAGAATTTCATAACTACTATTTTGAGTAAAGTAATTTAAGTAGTTTTATTATTATATGTTTTAAGTATATATTTTTGAGTAAAGTGATTTAAATTATATATATATATGTATGTATGTATATAATTTTATAAGACTGGTTGTTTTCAGTGGAAATAAAATAATTGGTTGAATTGATTGTTTATTTGATAGTTAAATAACCGACTATCAAATTTGGACCCAAATATAACTTTGGAAATATCTAGGAGAGGTATGAGAATTATATGGTACAGTTACCTTTCGAGGTGCTATACTATACGTATAAACTAATTCGTTCTTCTAGGACATTTATAAGGAAATCTGTCCACTAACGGTTAGGAGGTGAACTCCGATCTTATATTCGTCTGTGTATTTCCTAAAGAACCGGGATTGAGTTTACCGAAAAACAGCGAACGTTGTTTCAAATAGACCGGGATCAGATTTGAGATCCGAAAACCACTTTGATCCAACGAGTACGCTTTCGGGATGAAGACAAGAGCTTGGAGTCGAAGATGGAGCAGTGAAGTGCAAGGGCTAATCGCTACTAATCCTAAGAGTGATTCCAAAATGGATGTAGTAGAAGTAGTGCCTTCGGTTCCGTTCGGACCCGTAACGGACTTGTATGGACGAATGCTATCAGAACATCGTCAGGAGGACGATGAGCATTCTAAGTAAGATATGTTCTAAAAAGGTAACGCACAGCCTCGAGCCTCATCAACCGGGAATGAATGAAAATCAGGAGATATGCAGCAAGGCTAAGTGCCTAGCAGCCAATTTGGGTAAGGTCGTCCCTGTCTAGATGTCCCTTTTTATTCGGCTGTGTGGGCGATTGTTGATCCCAACCGCGGGGTGATCTTATTCAGGCTATCCAGTAAGGGGTAGCCCAGTCTTGTGTTGCAGGGGATCAGGGTGGATCCTTGGTATGCTGATCTAGACCAAGTACCATGACAGGTGGTACCCCAGTGCCTAGTCATTAGCTGGAAATCCATTCTCCCTACATGCCTTTTACGGTTTTGATCGTAGAGCCTGGTATTGTTGGAATTTAATGAATGCAACAATCTCGACTATTTGAATAAGTATTTGTACTTAGACACTATTATAATATCAGAGGATTTTATAAGAAATATTTTGGTTATTGTAAGGTAAAAACCCGGCATGTTTATTTGTGGCGTGATCTTACGAGATACCTTTGATTTTCAAAGGATTTTGAAAACTTTAATAATTAAATTGAGTGTATTTTCTCATGCTGGTTTTCCAGATTGACTTGGATGTTATATTATTATAATGCTCGGGTCAGACCGAGTATTATAAATACAGGATTGGACGCTGTGGAGCTCAAAAGACGAGCTGGATGGCGAGACGTATCACACGTACTTGAAGTATACTCCAATGTGCAATATAAGCTGTATAGTCAGATTTTGTGAGGACAAGTTAATATAACTGCCCATTAATTGTTTTGATTGTGAAGTACTCTGATGATGTAATTTATAAACAGATATAGTCTCTTTTTGTGTAAAGATATTTTATCTGTTATATTTTGATCCGCTGCGATTGTGAGATTCTGTTATTGTTCTAGTTCCTTCTTTCTTCTATCTTCTTTCTTTTCCCTCAGCAATCTATCTTTTCCGGCATTCGATCGCCAGCATATTATACAGAGGCGTATTTATGTCGATTTTGAGGGTCGAGAAGGGTGGATCGTCACATAAATTCACTTATTATAATTTGAATTCCAATAATTTGGTTAAACTTTATTCCAATTATTTTTATCCAATCTATTATCATATTATGCATAAAATTTTCGTTGGTTAAATCTTATTAAATTAACATTCTCTAATTACCAATTTAACCTACATTAACTGCATTAATTAAGTGAATTAATTGCTATGATTTCCAATTTTAATTTAACAGGCTAAATAAATAGGTAGCATATAATAATTGTTGCCATTAACTTTTATTTACAATTATAAGTTTATTATTTGCAAACAAATGTTACAATTGCTTACATATACTGGTTTTATTCAATTACCATTAATTATATACTAGTTCATTAATTTATACAACATTTACCTTTATTTACTTATATTCAACTTATAACCAAGTTATAACATTTACATCATTTCAATTAATAGGAAATTCAAAGAAATTGTTAATAATTAGCTTACATTAATATTATTACAATTCATTCTAATTATTATATTGATTAATAAACCACAAATTTTTATTTCTTTCAAAATTAAATCACCAAAAATCTTATTAAATTGGCTATTTTAATTACCGAATATTACGGGTCGTTGTACTCTTCTCCACTCAAAACTTTTCATCCCCGAAAAGGAAAAGAAGGAATTTAGAAATCAGTATATCTTATTCAAAATATTAAATTTATAAACAAATAAATTTAACAAATTAAATAATTTAAATAATATTTATCAATTTATAACAATTAAATCCTTTATACTCAAATTAACAAAGTTTGGAAACATCTAACAAAAAATTTCTAAGTTCGAAATTCACGAAAAATTTCGGCATAGTCTCCTTTGCACGGAGAGGCCAGGGAGAAATAATAATACCAAAAATAATCAATATACATCATACATATTTCAAAATAGTATGTCCCAACAACAGGAATATAATATAATAACGTTATGAAATTGTAATCTGAAACGTATGTATTGCTTCCATACTTTGTATCTCACTTATATAATCCAAAGAGGTTAATACTTATATAAGAGAAATATTTATATTGCTCCAATTTATAACAAACAAATCATAACAATATTCATTTGCAAACAACATACAACAATTTCTTAAAAACAAGCATACAATCATCACAAAAATCAAAGATTTTAACCATCCATCCATATCATGCAAAACAAATAGTTTGTTTGGGTTTTGACACTTTTAATCGTATAGAATGATAAATAAATATTAAATATATCATATACTCAAATGTCTTAGATAAAACTCAATAGATTATTCATACATCCTAAACAATTAGAAATATCCTTTTCCAAACAACCCATAAACCAAACAAACAACAAATTCCAAACATTATTTAAGTTTACTCTTATCAGTTTACTTTTTATATCATTTATTGTTTAGCATTTTCATTCATATAATGGTTATTTCTTTATTTTACCTTAATTTCTTACAAAATTTAAATTTTCATTCATTTATTTATATATGTTATTTACATTTCTTACATATGTGACTCGTATACAATTTTTTAAACATATGTAAATAAATTCTTAAAATACTATATAGGTTTCTTTGCCAATAAATTCACATACATTCATGCAATACTTATTTTAAAAAAATATTCTTTCCGTCGTTATTTATAAAAATCATTTTTTCTTCATTTATTCATATAATGAAAATTTCTTTTCATCACTTTACATTCACTACTTACATAAATTATTTCCATTCAATTGTTTATAATGATGAATTCATTATTCAAGTATTACATATATTTTATTGCAGTCTATTTCATATTTATTAATTTATATAATTGATTTCCATTAGATAATAATATTCATCAATGTAGATGTTCATACTTCAGTTTCTTACTTTTTAATTTACATTCATCCTTTCTTGTATAATGTCATTGAATAATAAATCAAATTTCTAGATCATTTCAACAATTTCTAAAGTTTTAATCATTTAATTTAATGTAGTATTCAATTTATTATTAAAGGGCTTCCTTCATTAACTGGAGTTTATAATCATCTAATTATAGTGTTCATCTTTTCTACTCATTTTTAGTTGTAACTAACTTCAAACATTTACTTAAGTTTATATTTATTTATTTATAGTATTCGTGTTCAATTCAATTACTTAGCATATTAATTTATTTACTTAAGTTTATAATTATTTACTTACAATACTTACTTTCTATTACATTTAGTTTGTATCATTTCAATTATAACTTAAGTTTGTAGCAACTATAATATCAAAGTTCTTATTTATAAAAGAATTTCATTGAACACTTTCATTTTCCAAGTTTTACTTGTATAATGTTCTATTACACATTCTTATTAACATTTCAACTTTTAATAATTCGGTAAGCCATATATGCTTTTAAGAATGCAATTGAATGTTACACAAGTTTATCTTATTTCATTTTAGCAAATAATGTTCGATAATTTCCAATTCTTACTTTCATATCCTTTTTATTTACAGGTTACAAATTTCAGTTTCTTATATATTTCATTTATAATATAACATTTAATTTCTTATTTTCATTTTAGAAGTTCCAATTATTAAATCGTAAAATTTCATTTCATTCCAATAATTAAAATCTCTAATTTATAGAAATTCAAGAACTAAATGCCGGATTCCATTACAAATCATTTTAGACAATATATATATAACCATATCTTTATGGGATGACCCGAAATTTTTGCTATTTGAAATTGGAATATTTAATTGATTTTAAATATATGAAAACTAGTTCAACTTGAATTTCAAATATCACTATTTATTTGGCAATTAAATTATTAAATTTTCTTAGTGGAAATTGGGAAAATTGTTGAATCTGGAATTTCGGGCTTGTTAAAAATAAATTGAAAATTTATGTAACGCCCCACTCCGAGAGCCTCGTTAACAAAGAGTATTACATAGATAATACTGTCGGCTAACGCGAACAATAGAGTATAATGGAAGCGACCATGTGTAATCTTACCTTAACTATTCACTAAATACGTCGAAAAGTAGAATCACATTAAAATTCGACCTATTCAATAAATATTTAAAGCAAAACTACAATGGCTATAGGATCTATCAGAAGAAAATATAACAACTCAAATTTAATTCACATCACAGAACAGTCGATCATAATATACACATAAACAGATACACAACAGAGTATACAAAATAATACATGCCAAGTGGTATATCAAACCACAATATACAGACGATTTCCAGATGAATACATATCAGAGTTACTACAAAATGGGACTACCCAAAAAGCTATGACAAAAGAAGCTAGCGAAGTAGTCCATGCAGAAGCAAAATAGGCTAAGTCCAAAAGCACCTAACCTGAAACAACTCGGTCTGACCCGAGTATAAATTACACGGATCAGTCTAGCTAAACAAATCAGTTAGATAAACTGATCAACAATAAACCTGCAAGGTTACAAAGCATAATAGATATCTCTAAAAGAGATAACACAATCATCTAACGAAATATGAATCATATAGATCAAGCCTCATATCATCGGCAACATATAGAAACAAAGGATAAGAATATCCCAAAGCAAGCCATAAAGGCAAAAACAAATACCGATAAATACGAGTTCCACAAGGTAAACGCTATATTTCGTGTGGCTCCAAAGAACCAATACAGAAAAGCAATACCTAGGGAATATACATATAAATGAAACATCATGAGCGGTGGTGAGTAAACCACTCCGTTATCTCTTGAGCGGTGGTGAAGAAACCACTCCAATATCTCTTGAGCGGTGGTGAAGAAACCACTCCAATATCTCTTGAGCGGTGGTGAAGAAACCACTCCGAAAGCAATACTAAAGGTAATCGACAACCCCAAATATCTTTCAAGTCAGGGCAAAGGACCAACTCCAAAAGCGATATTAAAGGCAACAAGCCAGAGGAGACAGTCCGAAGACACTATCCCAAAGGCAACATGTGTCACAAACTCCCAGAGAGGAATCCGAAAAGTGGTAACGTGAGTCCCATAACCACCCGTTTGCACTAAAAGGTTTACTATCCATTAGTTAATTTCACACTCGAAGCATTACAAAGTTCACCTCATCTCATCGGTAAACCAGACACAAGGGTCAAAACGATCAATCTAATAGGTCGGGGATTAATCGAAAAGATAAACGCATGGATTCATGGTCTGTGTTTTACCTAACCATTTAATCTTCCTTCCACTTCGCTCGAAGTGCGAAATCGTGTGTGTGTTTAAATAGAATTTATAAATTGGAGAAACGAGCTTTCAAATGCGATTCGAGAGATTATTTTATAAAAACCCGTGGATGAAGTCAAGAGTAAGTTATCAAAGCCAAATATGCAATATCAACCACTAAAAACCAACTTGAATCGATAAAATCCGGAAAAACAAATCAAAATATGCACAATAGGCAAAATAGGCAGAACAGAGCGGGTCGGTCGACCGGACTACAGGGCTCGGCCGGCCGGCCAGATGCAGAAACCCAATTATGGCTCGGGGCAGCAGGTCGGTCGACCGGCCCAGGGAGCTTGGTCGGCCGAACCTGATGAATTTGCAATTCCATCCTTTTTCAATGAAATGCAAATTCTTTCTAAATCCAAAGCAATGGCACATGCATACTTGTTAGGAATTCATACCCAACACCCATGAAATCAAGAGAAGTAGATGCGAGTTCAAAACTCACCTTTTTACACAAAACAAAGAAGATGAAGAAGCACAAATGCAAGGAATCAACCAACTACACTCCACTTCAATCTAGAATCAAAGCAAGTATTTCCTAAGTTAGTGTTAGGAAATTACTGAAATTGAAGAGGAGAAGAGATGGAGAAGATGGAGATGAACTTACCAATGGATTCTCTTTGATTTTGGAGCAAGAAATCAAGTTGGAAGTTGAAACTAGGGCTTGCAAATTTCTATTTCTCTTTCCCTTCCACCATTTTCAGTTCTAAGCTTAAGTTTTTAAGAAATGAATAAGTGAATGAGAGGAGTGGCTAAGCTAGAGTATTAGTTAAGCTAGTGGGCTGAACCCAAACCCAAACCCAATAGAAAAAGTAGCCAAAATTCACAAACTCCAAACATATCAAAGATTATACTCAAAAAGATCGCAAACGCCATTTTGGAACCAATGGACGTAGTTTCGAGTCCCAATTCGGCCGTTTGCAAAAAGTAGCATTTCGGACCAAAATCCGACTAACGACGCTATATTTAAATTAAACATTTAAATATGAAATCGTTAAATATGTGGGTTGTTATAGATCTCCCCTCCTTACAAAATTGCGTCCCCGCAATTTCTAGAGACAATATTTGTAACAACTACATACATACAACATCAAAAGAAAAAGGAAATAAGATGGAGATGAAAAGACATACTCACCGGTTTCAAGCTAAGAAAGAAACCCCGGATAAGATCGCTCGATATACTCTCTGGTTTCCCAAGTACATTCATTGGGATTAGCGGACCATTGAACTTTAACGAGCGGCACGTCCTTGTTCCGAAGGTGTCGCACCTCCGTGTCAAGCACGCGAATAGGTTGTTGTACAATAGATAAGTCCGGTGAGACCTCAAGCTCTTGCAAATCAGGAGAAGTAATAACAGAATCCGACTCCCGAAGACACTTCCGAAGTTGCGAGACGTGAAACACGTCATGAATGCCAGATAAATGAGCTGGAAGTGAAACTCTATAAGCCACATGGCCAATACGTTCAGTAATAGAAAATGGTCCTATAAAGCGAGGAGCCAATTTCCCGGTCGTACCGAAACGCATAACCCCCTTCAAAGGAGAAACACGAATAAAAACAAGATCGCCGATCGAGAACTCGAGAGGCTTCCTACGGTTGTCCGCGTAGGATTTCTGGCGACTCTGTGCCTCTTTCATTCTCAACCAAATAAGATCAATCCTCTCGGAAGAATCACGAACAAAATCTGGACCAAGAATAAGCTTCTCTCCAGATTCCAACCAACATGAAGGTGATCGACATGGCCTTCCGTATAAGGCTTCGAAAGGAGCCTTACCGATACTAAACTGAAAACTATTGTTGTAGGAGAATTCTACAAGAGGTAGGTGATCCTCCCAACTACCACCGAAATCAAAGATACAAATACGGAGAAGAACTTCCAAGATACGATTCACCCGTTCAGTCTGTCCGTCAGACTGCGGATGATAAGCTGTAGAAAAATTAAGCTTTGTTCCCAAAGCTTGCTGAAGACTCTTCCAAAAATGACTCGTGAATAAAGGATCACGATCACTCACAATAGAACTAGGAACACCGTGAAGTCTCACGATTTGCTTGACATACAACTTAGCCAAATGCGAAGCAGTTCTATTAGACTTAATAGGGACAAAATGAGCAGACTTGGTGAGGCGATCAACAATAACCCAAATACTAGAATGACCCGATCTCGAACGAGGTAGGCCGTCAATGAAATCCATAGAAATTTGATCCCACTTCCACAATGGAATCTCAAGAGGCTGAAGAAGACCCGAAGGACGCTGATGCTCGGCCTTAAAACGCTGACAATTTATGCAATTGCTCACATAACTCGCCACATCGTGCTTCATGCCTTCCCAATAATAAAGACGACGCATATCGGCATACATCTTGCTACTACGGGATGAATAGTATACTTAGAACGGTGACAATCATCAAGAATGTCATGCCTAAGTGCAAAGTCAGAAGGCACAAAGAGACGGTTCTTCTTACGAATCAATGCTGAAATCTCGCAACGCCTCATCGCAAGATCCAGACTCACAAAGCTGAATAAAATGCAACAATTCAGTATCACGCCGCTGAGCATCGGCAATACGATCCAACAAAATAGGTCGAGCTCCCAAACTAAATAATAGAATAGGAGAATCATAAGATGAATCTCGATCACGAATTTCACAAAAAGATAGAGTCTCAAGAACACCCCATTCGGCAAACATCATAGAAATAACAGCCGAATGTTTGCGACTAAGCGCATTTGCAACACGATTACCCTTACCAGGGGTATACTGGATATCAAAGTCATAAGAAGCAAGAAACTCGAGCCAACGCTGTTGCCTCATATTGAGTTCCTTCTGAGTAAACAAATACTTCAAGGATTTATGATCAGTATAAAGAATGAAGCGCTCGCCCAATAAATAATGTCGCCAAATCTTCAGGGTGAAGACAATGGCGGCTAACTCAAGATCATGAGTGGCATAGCGAACTTCATTCGGACGCAGTTGCCTAGAAGCATAAGCAACCACCCAATCTCTCTGCATAAGCACAGCACCGAGACCACTACTACAAGCATCGGTGTAGACAACAAGATCATGATTCCCTTCAGGAACCACAAGGGTAGGAGCATTCGTGAGAAGTTCTTTCAATGCCTGAAAGGAAGCTTCACACTTGTCGGACCAAATAAAACGAATGCCTTTCCGGGTAAGGCTTGTGAGAGGAAGCACAACACAGGAAAAATCCTTAATGAACCGACGGTAATACCCCGCCAATCCAAGGAAACTACGAATCTCATGAACATTCTCAGGCCTCTTCCAATTCTGAATGGCTTCGATCTTTGAGGGATCGACAGAAATGCCATCGGAAGATACAACATGGCCTAAGAACTTAACCTTATTCTCCCAAAAGTGGCATTTGGAGAATTTGGCTTTAAGCTGGTGATGACGGAGAGTACTCAAGACAATTCTCAAGTGATTAGCATGCTCAGCTTCAGACTTAGAATAAATAAGGATATCGTCAATGAAGACAAGCACAAACTTATCGAGATATTCCCGGAATACCCGATTCATGAGATCAACAAAGAAAGCAGGAGCGTTCGTCAAACCGAACGGCATAACGAGCCACTCAAAAGAACCATATCGAGTGCGGAAAGCGGTAAAAGGTATGCTATCCTCCGCGACTCGTAACTGATGAAAACCTATGGCAAGGTCAAGCTGAGAAAAGACCTTAGCACCACTCAATAGATCGAACATATCATCGATCCTAGGCAATGAATGTTTGCACCAAAATTGGGCAACACCCTTCGGAAGTCTTTGAAGAGATAATAAGTGAAGAACTTAAATTGGAAATGAAAATTATCTAACAAAAACTCCAAGTTATAGAAAAGTAAATTGCATAGAAGACAAGAATTTAGAGTGGTTCGGCGATGCGCCTACGTCCACTATGAAGTTTGATCACTTTATTGCTTAATACTTGAAGGTTACAAGTGTTTTGAAGCAAATTACAGCAGACAACAGACTTAAATTCGAAATCAGCAGCCAAGATGGTGGTATGGAGTGATTCTGGCAGCGTTTAGGCGTACTCTTTCTCTCCAAATTCTCCGACCCCTTCTCTGAATGACCAGGGGCTCTATTTATAGGTGTGGAAGGCCAAAATCCCGCCTAAATCATGGAGAGGCTGCATGGCACGTGACGGGGGGCCCACAGGCCCGCGTTCTTGAAGTGCGTGCCCAGTTTGGGATCGATTCGAAGTGAACTTCGAATCGATCAAAAAATTGTCCAATTGCGATGAAACTTGGCGTGGACGTTCTTCATCATGTAGACAAACTTCTGTAAAAATTTCATGGGATTTGGATCAGTAGATTGGGAGTTATGATCGGTTCGAAACTGGGCGTTCGGCATGCTGTTTGGTTCGAATCGATGGAATCGATTCGTTCGAATAGATGCATGGCCGAAGCGAATACTTCGAATCGATTGGGGCGCGCCTGTCTTCGAGCCGATCCATGTTCGTGCTAGCTTAGCCGCTTTGCTGGATTCGAAGGTCGTCTTCGAATCGATGGAGTGGATTCGTTCGAATCGATCCAAATGCGCCCTGGATCGATTCGAAGTTGTCGAAGTCGATGGAGTCGAAGGTGAGTGATGGAGTCGAAGATGATGGATGGATTCGAAGGTGAGCGATGGAGTCGAGGCTGTGATGGGTTCGAAGCTATTAATGGATTCGAAGCTGTGGTGGATTCGAAGCATAGGAAGGACTCGAATTTGTGATGGATTCGAAGTAGGGAGTTCCTTGGATGGATTCGAATGTCGCCTCTTCCTATGGGTTCGAATATGATGGGTTCGAAATATGATGGGTTCGAACATGATGGGTTCGAACCGAGCAATGTGCACCTTCTCAACTTGAATCCATCATAACTTGAGCGTACGACCTCGGATTGACTTGAAATTTGAAATGCTGGCTTCTATGGTCTTTCTTGTCATGCCCTATCAATTGCGGCCCGATCCGGGCTCGGACAAAATTCATCGATATCCATAGCGAAGAGAAGTGCAACCAATCTCTGAGACGAACTGTCCTTTGTTTTTGGCCAATCTTTTGGTATAACGGCTTTGCCAAAAAGCGGGATAACATTTTGCCCCCCAAAGTACGTCTTGTGGGAACATGACGTGCTTTGAATAGCTGCCATTTCTTTCTGAAAAATCATTGCTCTCTTTTTGTTGAGACTCGTACGCTGTATTACTGCAACCTTGCCTTGATATGATTGATTGCTGTATAATAGCGCTTAGTCGTTGGCTGTTGTAGTTGTAACAGGATGACTGTTTGATCCCTGTAAATGTCTAAAATCAAATGTTAGTTCGATAGGTATGCACATATACTAGTTTGACCTTTGTTAACGTCGTGCGTTCACGAGTCATGTCGGTTTTGTTCGCTATTGAATTTCGTATCGATTCTCTCCTGAATCGATTTTAGATTCAAGTCAAAGCATTGTTTTTATGGTTGTCTATGATTATCCTCTTGTATCGATCCTCTCCTGAATTGGTATACAAGGTAGACAAGTAATTTTTCAAATCATAGCGATTCATTTGCTCTCATAGACGTCCTTTGATGGATTCGAAGTCACGTCTGTTCGGATCGATCGTCTTCGAGTCGACGGTTTTTTAATCTAGCTTTGCTTAGTGCTTCCTTGAATCGATGATTCCTCGCACCGATAAAGTTGGGATGGATTCGATCGTGTAAAGGTAGGAAGGAAATGGGTTCGAAGTGAAATTTGAGTTGTAACAACGTTTGATGGTTGTTTTAAGTCCTTCCTTTTGTACCGATCCTCTCCTGGATCGATTTGGGATGTTAGAATGTATGCTTTGTATCGATGGATATGTAATATTGGATCTTGGATTGATGGATACAAGTGTAATGTTTTGTGTTGATGGAGTTGAACGATCCAGACATAATCGTGCAGTGATTGTTTACGGGGGATATGCCATCTCTCATTCGTCTATTCAAGAAGAGTTCCCCACGGTAGATAGCCTTTGATAGGAGTCACCCATGACCCCTTTCTTGGATCCATCTCTAAAATCTAGTCGATCTTCATCTTTCAGCGCTTGGAATAGTAAATATCTCTACTGGGATAAAGTCTGTTTGTTGCGCATCCCCAGAGTTGGCTAGCTCAGCCAATGATTCGGCCTTTTCGTTTTGTTCTCTAACGATTGGGATAGTGGCGTAATACTAGAAGTCGGCTAGTATCTCTAGGATACAATTGAGATAAGGAGCAAGACGTTGCCCCCTAGTCAGATAGTCCTCCCTGACTTGGCACATTAAGAAGAAATCGTATAAGATATGTAAAGCTTCCATTCCTATTCTTTTTGTAAGTCTTAGCTTGGCGACTAAGGCTTCATACTTAGCTTTATTATTCCATTTGAGTAAACTTTCAGACAATTAAGGTTGCCATTGGTCCCATCGTAACGGTTGGTCGGTACAAACATTAACAGGGTAAGCTTGTCAATAGCCAGCTTTCATTGTATATTAGTCTTTGGATTAGTTTATCTTCACATAGCATTGCGATGCTTATGGCGTGTGTTGACATGACCCAATTGAAGTGTAGATCTTCACGATCCAAGATCTTGGGCAAAATGGGAGGCCTCTCTGAGCGATCTATCAGAGCTGCTTGGTTTCCTCCATATACGGATGACTCTAATCTTCAGCATTTTCTGACATTAGCCTCAATCCCACGGGAATTGATGACGAAACCCGAGAATTCATTTTATGCAACGCTGAAAAGAGCCTTTCAAAGGATTAAATTTCATTCTGCGGTTGTTGGATAGCACTGAATATCTTTGTCAAGTGATCGATGCGGTCGCTTGGTGGTCGTGATCTCACAAGCATGTTAACTACATATACTCTCATTGATCGGCCGATCTGATTTTTGAATGATTTGTTAATCGTCCTTTGGTAAGTAGCATAAGCATTCCAAAGTTTGAATCCAAGGAATGCAGCATAGCACTATAGGCTCGCATCAGTAATGAAACAGTTGTATTCCTAGTCTGGGATATGTTTCGGTATCTGATTGTATCTGGAGTTTGCGTCCATGGATGAGAGTAATTCATGTATGATGGTTGAGTCTATTAGTTGGTTGATCATTAGATGTGGAAAGCTATGCTTTGCCATGCCTTGTGCAAATCTGAGTAGTCGGCGTACGTTCACTACTCTCCTTTTGTTTCTCGCACAAGCAAAGGAATGAATACTCATTTTGGGTAGAGGACACCGCGGATAAACCTATTGGTTTTGAGTAGATTCGCCTCCTCCTTAAGTGCAGGCATTAATCTGAGGATTCTATCTCTAAGCATCATTTCGGTTGTAACGTCAAGCTGTTATAAATACTAGGCACAAGCTATTGGGTTGAGTAGTTGTATCCAGCTCTTGGATGATCACATTCATGTCCCCAGTCTTGGGTTGATGGGTGTATTGCATGAATGATCGAGCCTAGCTTCTATTGTGTTTATACTGTAGTCCAAGTTGTAAGAGCTAGAGTTGTTTGATAAAAGATCAAATTATATTCATCTCATTTCTCGTGCATGCCCCCAAGTCTGGGGAATATCTCGATAAACAGCAAGGTAGATAGTGTTCGCTTCAATTTCACACTCTATCCCATTAAACCGTGATATCGAGTTAACCGATGGAAGGCCGAGCCGTGCCATATTCTGCATTCTGTCCTAGTTCTTTCCTCTAGGTAGAATACTTTGTTGCCTCATAGACATTCACTTTGTTGCTTATGTCGTCATTCTCTGGGCAGAAATTGAAGAGTGAATCGTCCAGTAAGATCCAATGTAGGATTGATACTTCCCTTATCGGACCGAGGGTAAGAATCGGTGCGTGGCCAGTTTTGTCGCACTCGTTGTGAAAAGCTCGCTTAGTCGGATTATGGTAAGAGTCGATGAATGAATGGTCACATTGCATTCTTTCGGAGTTGGGTGATCAACCATGTCAGTTTTGAATTACGTTCTCCCGTCAGATCTACAGACAAAATTAGCTCAAATGCAGTCAAGTCATGCTCATCCAGTCTCATGCCCTTCCTAGTGGATCGAAGGAAGGCGACGGAGGACGAATAGTCAAGTCACACTCATTCGTGGTTCTATCCATGCTCTGGTGGTCGTAGGTATTCGATGGGCGCTCGTGTCACATCGAATTGCAGTCGAAGAGGATCGATATTGGCCGTGGATTTAGCGACACAATGTAGAATGTACGGACCTCATAGCATATCGATACAGGGGTATGACATGAATGGTGCAGATCGATATTGCCTGTCGATCAGGCGGTACGGTGTAATTGGCTTCCTGTAACTTCGGGCATCGTTCTAATTGGTTAGCATTAAGGCCTCCTTGTAGTCATTGCCTTAAGTTGTGAAGGACCCTAAGCTAGCAATGTAGCGAGTCACCTTTCTCTTCTTTCAATGATTTGTTCTTCTGCCCCCAGTCTTGGTTTTAGCAGAGTTAGTTTGTGGACGGTCCAATTGCATCTGTAGCGAGTTTATACTCCTCTCGTCGACTTTAGGTCGGAGTTGGTAAATGAACGGTCGAATCACATTCTTCATCTGTCTATCGCCGCAGTCGCACTCTGGGGACTAGAGGCAGTTGAAGGGCCATTAGTCACACCTATTTGATGTTCATACCCTTGTCCCTACTCTGGGGACTAAGAGTTTTAGTAGAAAATGGTCAACCGCATTTTCCTCGATTAATTCCTCTGGCACATTGCGGTCACATTGCGGCAACTTTAATTTGATGTTTCTCCGATTGAATTGGAGGAAGGAGTTGATTGGCAGATGGTTGGGTCACCTCCGTCCATGTTGCATGCACAACTCGCCAGATCGTTGGCTAGAGTTAGCAGATGTACGGTCGTGTCATGTTCATTTGCGGTAGGACGGGTAGTCATATCCATTTAGGATAAGGCGTTCAGCTAGGTCCGTTTTGCGAATCTACATCTCCCTGTCGAATCAAGGAAGAAATCTTGTCTTGCTCGGTTGGAGTGCATCTCTAAAAGATTATGTTATAGGTCCCGTGCCGGGAATAAGTGTTGATGCATGAACGGTCATGTCGTGCCCGCTTAGTGCTAGTTAGTCGGATCACAATCGATTTTTTATGATAAGTGTGCCCCCATGTCAGGGGAAGAGTTGGAAAGAAGAAAGTCTAACCACATCCGCTTTTTGTACTACAGAACTTGCTGCGGAATTAGAATTGATAGATGGACAATAAAATCGCATCCCTTCTGGTATTTATATTCCAATCCATGCTTCGAGGATTGGAGTTGGTTGATGTTTACAATCCAGTTCACACTCTGGGAATCTGGAATTAGTTGATGGGTGGTTAGTCATACCCATTTGGAATTCGTGCTCCAATCCGTGCTCTCAGGACTTGAGTGAGTCGTTGTTTTATATTCCAATTCATCCTCTGGGAATCTGGAGTTTATTGATGTTTATACTCCAGTTCGCACTCTGGGAATCTGGAGTTAGTTGATGTATGGCCGTTCACACCCATTTTAGTGTTTATACTCCAGTCCGCACTCTGGGGACTTAAAGTTATTAAATGTTTATACTCCAGTTCGCAACTTTGACTTGGCATTCGCACTCTAATTCATACTCTGGGAATTTGGAGTTGGCATTTGTATTTTGGTCCGCGCTCCGGGAACCAGGAATTGATGTTTATACTCCACTTCACGCTCTAGGGAATTGGAGTTGACATTTGTATTTTTCGGTTCGCCCTCCGGTAACCTGGAATTGATGTTAATGCTCCGATTCACGCTCTGGGAGCCTGGAGTTAGCATTTGTATTTTGGTTCGCACTCCGGGAACCTGGAATTGATGTTTGTACTCCGACTCGCGCTTTGGGAATCTGGAGTTAGCATGGATGCTTCGGTTCGTGCTTCGGGAACCTGTAATTTATGTTTATACTCCAATTCATGCTTTGGGAACCCGGAGTTCGCATTGATGGGTTGGTTCGCACTCCGGGAACCTGGAATAGATGTTTATACTCCAATTCATACTCTGGGAAGTTGGAGTCAGCCAATAGATGGCCAGTCACACCTATTTGGGCTTTTTAGGAATTCGTTCACACTCTGGGAACGATGGATTTGATGTTTATACTCCAATTCGCACTCTGGGAATTTGGAGTCCGTTCACACTCTGGGAACGATTTATTGGATGTTTATACTCCAATTTACAGTCTAGGAAGTTGGAGTCCGTTCGCACTCTGGGAACGATTTATTGGATGTTTATACTCCAATTCACACTCTGGGAAGTTGGAGTCCGTTCGTACTCTGGGAACGATTTATTGGATGTTTATACTCCAATTCACACTCTGGGAATTTGGAGTCCATTCGCACTCTGGGAACGATTTATTGGATGTTTATACTCCAATTCACACTCTGGGAATTTGGAGTCCGTTCGCACTCTGGGAACGATTTATTGGATGTTTATACTCCGGTTCGCACTCTGGGAACCTAGAGTTGATTGCAGGACTGTCGTGTGTCAGTCCAGTTCGGCCATTGATGTGATGGCTTGCCCCCGAGAGGTGGGTTTCGCTTAGCAAATGATCGGTGGGATCTCGATTACTTTCCACGTATCTTCCATCAATGAAGGAGGAGACTTGGTTTATGGACGGATGAATCACATCCGTGTTCATTTGGATCCCGCTTCTGCCAAGCCTAAGGAGTAAGATTAGTGTTCTGGCAAGCTTTGAGCTCGAGCAGAGGAGAGGATGGCTGAACTACATCCACTTTGAGTTGTGTATTTTCCCTTAAGTTGGGGGCAAGAGTTGGAGAGTAGATGGTCGAGCCACGTCCACTTTACGCTTTGCACTCTTCCAGTCGAGTTGAGGAAGAGAGTTGAAACGATGGCTCATGATGGTTTGTGAGTAGGTAGTCATTCATTGATGACTATAGATTGATGGTTGGCCCCTGATGAAGTTGGTTTAAGGCATGATTGATTTGCCGAATCACAGATGCAAACTGGAGAGTGAATGATCAAATCATATCCACTTTAAACATATGTCCTCAAATTACCCCAAGTTCTAATGTAGGATTGGATGCATAGATGGCCATGTCACGTCGACTCTCGGTGTGATTTAAATTTTATTGGGCATCCGAGGAAGCATAAGTATTTTGGTGAGCTTCAAGTAAGAGATGGAGAGTGCATGGTTGGGCTACATAACTCCAAGTCTTTCTCAAATCTTCTAACTAAATTGCATAGGCATGTGAGTGGATGGTCGGTTGCATCCACTTCGTACTGGAGCCCTAAACTTGTCTGTCTCTTCCACTTTGATGGCCTGCCCCAAGTCAGGTGCGTATAGCAACCGACGAGTGGTTGAATTATGCTCGCCATGATGATACCTAAATGACTTTATCATAGTCCACAGAGGTTGTTTTGCACCCGTCCTTAAGTACTCGGTTACCTGCATCATTTGCAAGTAGTTTAATTCAAGTCGATTATATCTTGCAACATAAACGAAATAGAAATAGAAATAATTCAAAAGAGATCGGATAAAATCTCATTGATAAGTGAAGCGGCGTCGTGTGCTCGCTATTGCACTTCGGTCCAGCCTTTCACAGTTGGGAGTCTAACGCAAATGGTTCAGTTTGATCAAAGTTCCAATTGAGGTCGGGGGTTCCCGGCTCTTCATTTTATGGGGCTTGAACATATTGCCAGAGCTATCCTTTCTGGAGCAGCCTTATGGCGTTGGCATCCATGATAGTCATATAAAGAAAAGGAGCTTCCCGATTTAGAGTATGGAGCAGGTTCCCTTGTATGTCGCCAAGTTGATCTTTCGTCTGATTCATGAACGTAATGTTGGCCTGGACATGTTGGTGTAGTCGTCGGCGACTATCCACCAATTCTGTTATCAAACTCTGGAAATAAGCTTTTGTGCTGATTTCATTTATTAGTGTTGGCAGCAATGGGCTGTAGATTTTGATCAGTTCATTGGCTGCCAGCTTCTTTATTCCCTTTAGCAATATGAGAAGTAGAAATGATATGCCTAACTACGATTGACAGTCTTCTTTGAGAAATAGGGGATACAACGCATTTGATGGTATTCATCACTTTTCGTGGACTCCATTCACCATTCTCACTTCATGAGGTAGTGGTGGAGGTTGAATTTCCATAGTACACGGACATAGTCAGCATGTTGAATTTTAGTTAGAAATTCTACGTGTAGGATGGTCTCAATGAATAGGCCCTGACTGGGAACGATCCTCGAATCAACATTATCAAGTCCATTTTATGGTTACGGGGTCATGTGATACTGGTGAATGATGTATGCCCGACTGCCTAATGTTCGAGTGGTTGGTAATGTCGATCGGATGGTGAGTGGATTAATATGGGCTCATTGATTGGTGATTATTTCTAATTTTCACCATGAAGGAGGCTCGCATAAGATAGTTAGGAAGTCCTCTTAGAGTTGTATGTCATGCTTTTAGTCATATGGACATGGAATGATTAAGATACGGGCATATGAAGATGGTTTAGTGGTGAACAACTATGTTTTGAGTTGGCAGAGTAGACAAGGCAGGGTAGTCGTAATACTAGCCATCGCACCATAATTGTCAGTTTAGGAGTTTTAAAAGCTGGTTAATTGGAGGAAGTTGCAGTCCACTTTAGAAGCATGATACATTAATCAACCCTAGTTCGTGCCATATTAGCTAGGTTCTCCAGCCTCTAGGAGCACCATTTGAATAGTATTTCAATACCCATTCCTTGATTGCAACTCAAAAATTGCTATTGTAATCTCCTACTTCCCGTCCAGTCATGGAACGACCTGAATGTTCCTTTTTTTTTTTAAATGATGGATACGAAATGTTCGTTCGCATCGATGGTTCGAGCGCTTAAATGATGGATCGAACTAAAGGCAGATAGATGGATACAAACTGCATGTGCGTATTGATGTGAAATGGAGGCAGATGGATGGGTACGAAGTACCTGTGAGTATCGATTCGAATTGGAGGCAGATGGATGGATACGAAGTAGCGCTCCATGATGTATACGAAGTAGCGCTCCCTGATGGATACGAAGTAGCGCTCCCTGATGGATACGAAGTAGCGCTCCGTGATGGATACGAAGTTCACCGCATTTCTAGATTCGAAGCTATGGATACGAAATTCACCACATTTCATGGATTCGAAGTTATGGATACAAAATTCACCACATTTTCTGGATTCGAACCTATGGATACGAAATTCACCACATTTTCTGGATTCGAACCTATGGATACGAACTTCACCACATTTTATGGATTCGAACCTATGGATACGAACTTCACCACATTTTCTGGATTCGAACCTATGGATACGAACTTCACCACATTTTCTGGATTCGAAAATATGGGTTCGAAAATGATCATATTTTCATGGATACGAAAATATGGGTACGAAATTCATCATATTTTCATGGATACGAAAATATGGGTACGAAAACAGCATTTTTTCTGGATTCGAAAATAGGGGTACGGACTGCATGATGAATATGGTTCTTCTTAGATTTTAGAGCAATCTGAATAGAATAGAAGGAACCCATGAATGATAGATCTGGATCTCTCTCTTAGATTTATTCAATCCGGTATCGATGACAGATCCAACGAGCAGGAGAAAATCTAGGTTTTCTCAGTGAAAGCACCAAAATGTTTGCACCAAAATTGGGCAACACCCTTCGGAAGTCTTTGAAGAGATAATAAGTGAAGAACTTAAATTGGAAATGAAAATTATCTAACAAAAACTCCAAGTTATAGAAAAGTAAATTGCATAGAAGACAAGAATTTAGAGTGGTTCGGCGATGCGCCTACGTCCACTATGAAGTTTGATCACTTTATTGCTTAATACTTGAAGGTTACAAGTGTTTTGAAGCAAATTACAGCAGACAACAGACTTAAATTCGAAATCAGCAGCCAAGATGGTGGTATGGAGTGATTCTGGCAGCGTTTAGGCATACTCTTTCTCTCCAAATTCTCCGACCCCTTCTCTGAATGACCAGGGGCTCTATTTATAGGTGTGGAAGGCCAAAATCCCGCCTAAATCATGGAGAGGCTGCTTGGCACGTGACGGGGGGCCCACAGGCCCGCGTTCTTGAAGTGCGTGCCCAGTTTGGGATCGATTCGAAGTGAACTTCGAATCGATCAAAAAATTGTCCAATTGCGATGAAACTTGGCGTGGACGTTCTTCATCATGTAGACAAACTTCTGTAAAAATTTCATGGGATTTGGATCAGTAGATTGGGAGTTATGATCGGTTCGAAACTGGGCGTTCGGCATGCTGTTTGGTTCGAATCGATGGAATCGATTCGTTCGAATCGATGCATGGCCGAAGCGAATACTTCGAATCGATTGGGGCGCGCCTGTCTTCGAGCCGATCCATGTTCGTGCTAGCTTAGCCGCTTTGCTGGATTCGAAGGTCGTCTTTGAATCGATGGAGTGGATTCGTTCGAATCGATCCAAATGCGCCCTGGATCGATTCGAAGTTGTCGAAGTCGATGGAGTCGAAGGTGAGTGATGGAGTCGAAGATGATGGATGGATTCGAAGGTGAGCGATGGAGTCGAGGCTGTGATGGGTTCGAAGCTATTAATGGATTCGAAGCTGTGGTGGATTCGAAGCATAGGAAGGACTCGAATTTGTGATGGATTCGAAGTAGGGAGTTCCTTGGATGGATTCGAATGTCGCCTCTTCCTATGGGTTCGAATATGATGGGTTCGAAATATGATGGGTTCGAACATGATGGGTTCGAACCGAGTAATGTGCACCTTCTCAACTTGAATCCATCATAACTTGAGCGTACGACCTCGGATTGACTTGAAATTTGAAATGCTGGCTTCTATGGTCTTTCTTGTCATGCCCTATCAATTGCGGCCCGATCCGGGCTCGGACAAAATTCATCGATATCCATAGCGAAGAGAAGTGCAACCAATCTCTGAGACGAACTGTCCTTTGTTTTTGGCCAATCTTTTGGTATCACGGCTTTGCCAAAAAGCGGGATAACAATGAATACCTATTCATAATGGTCAACTCGTTAAGCTTGCGATAATCAATGCAAAGCCTAAGAGTTCCATCAGACCTCTTCACGAAAACGACCGCGGATCCCCGCGGAGAAAAACTGGACTGAATCAACTGCTTGGACTCAAGCTCCAAAGGCTGCTTCTTGAGTTCCTCATTTTCCTTTGTAGACATACTCGTGGGAGGACGACTGACTGGCTGCGCGCCTGGAATGAGATCAATGCGGAACTCAATTGCCCGCTTGGGTGGCAAACCCGATACAGGCTCAAAAACATCAGAAAAGTCACAAGCAACCGGAATACGAGATATATCATCATCATCTCGCGAGTCAAGAGAATATAAAGCCATCTCGGAATTATCCACATCCCGAAGAACAAGAGATAACTGAGAAGACGAATCAGGATGACAAAGATATAAAATCCTCTCCGAACAAACAATCCTGGCATCATACCTCACTAGCCAGTCCATACCAAAAATCATATCAAAACCCAAATGAGAAACAACGTACAGATTCGCACGGAAAGAAAAGCCAAATAAAACAATCTCAACATTATCACAAAGCAAACTAAGGGTCGCGGACCCCCCAATAGGATTCGCAATCCTTAAAGAAGTAACCATACAAGAAACATCCAAAGATAAATCATCAACGAGCTTTTTCGATACGAAAGAATGTGAAGCACCCGTATCGAAAAGAACTCGTATACTATGGTCATAAAATAAAATAGAACCTTCCAAAATAGATGGAGATATACCTTTAGATTGAGAAGGACCTCCAGAAGCACTCTCTACATTTAACTTGCCAGATGAAGAATTATTCGGAGCAATGGGACAAGTGGAACTACGATGACCTTCCCTCTTGCAGTAACGGCAGAAGAGAGGCTTAGGACAAGCTCGAATAATATAATCCGGAGAACCACAATTGAAACACTTTCGGACGAAAGGAGTTCCGGAAGACTGAGGCTGAGAACTAGGACCACCAGTCTTCTTTTTCTTAGAAGGAAAAGGCTTCTTCTGAATTGGAAACGGCCTCTTGTTGGGGTTCTTAGAAGCCTCAACATCTACATCACTATCACACTCCTTCTCGACAGCTTCGAGATGAAGTGCCGAATCAACCAATTCCTCGAAAGAAAGTTTAAGCTGGAGCAACAAAGACTTCCTAAGATATTTCTTAAGGCCAGAAACAAACTTCAAATTCTTCTTGTAAGAAGTGCTGATGAATTCAAGACCATACTGAGATAAAGCCTCGAACGATGCGACATACTCAGAAATAGAAGATTTCCCTTGCTTCAATTCAAGGAAGCGACGGGTCAATAAAACTTTTTCAGATTCAGGAACGAACATGAGTTCAAATCGTCCCCGAAACTGGGTCCAAGAAAGAGTAGACTCATCAATCTCGGCTACAAGAAGCTCATACCAATCGAGAGCACGCTCTTGTAAAAAACTAGAAGTCACAAGAACTCTATCATGGTCAGAATGATCCATGCGAGAAAAGAAACGTTTGCACGTGCGAAGCCAAGTTTGGACTTCAAGAACGGATTCAGAGCCTTTAAACGGCTTTCCTCCAAGATGAGCAAAATCACTACACTGACGTGCAAAGGCAGACTTGCGAGGTGGAGACACTCGAGGAGGAACGGAAGGCTGAGTGCTCCTAAACAACTCCATAAACTGATCGGCAGACATATATACGCCATCCGGATGTGAGCCACTAGATTGCCCAGCATCCGAACGTCGACCTCTGTCTTCCAGACATAAGATGAAAGTCAAGATAAGGAAAATATTATTCACAAGGTAGATATTTCAATATGGGATACTACGGAATAATCCTAGACGTACTCCCAAATACTATCTAGCCTTGATGGAATAAAGAGACACGATGATACAATGATTTGTATCACTTGTACACTTTGATGTACCATAATATGTGCATCTATTCTGTGTTTATCATATTTTGTTCTGAACTCAGCTCTGATACCACGCTGTAATGCCCTACTCCGAGAGCCTCGTTAAGAAAGAGTATTACATAGATAATACTATCGGTTAACGCGGATAATAGAGTATAATGGAAGCGACCATGTGTAATCTTACCTTAACTATTCACTAAATACGTCGAAAAGTAGAATCACATTAAAATTCGACCTATTCAATAAATATTTAAAGAAAAACTACAATGGCTATAGGATCTATCAGAAGAAAATATAACAACTCAAATGTAATTCACATCACAGAACAGTTGATCATAATATACACATAAACAGATACACAACAGAGTATACAAAATAATACATGTCAAGTGGTATATCAAACCACAATATACAGACGAGTTCCAGATGAATACATATCAGAGTTACTACAAAATGGGACTACACAAAAAGCTATGACAAAAGAAGCTAGCGGAGTAGTCCATGCGGAAGCAAAATAGGCTAAGTCCAAAAGCACCTAACCTGAAACAACTCGGTCTGACCCGAGTATAAATTACACGGATCAGTCTAGCTAAACAAATCAGTTAGATAAACTGATCAACAATAAACCTGCAAGGTTACAAAGCATAATAGATATCTCTAAAAGAGATAACACAATCATCTAACGAAAGATGAATCATATAGATCAAGCCTCATATCATCGGCAACATATAGAAACAAAGGATAAGAATATCCCAAAGCAAGCCATAAAGGCAAACAACAAATACCGATAATACGAGTTCCACAAGGTAAACGCTATATTTCGTGTGGCTCCAAAGAACCAATACAGAAAAGCAATACCTAGGGAATATACATATAAATGAAACATCATGAGCGGTGGTGAGTAAACCACTCCGTTATCTCTTGAGCGGTGGTGAAGAAACCACTCCAATATCTCTTGAGCGGTGGTGAAGAAACCACTCCAATATCTCTTGAGCGGTGGTGAAGAAGCCACTCCGAAAGCAATACTAAAGGTAATCGACAACCCCAAATATCTTTCGAGTCAGGGCAAAGGACCAACTCCAAAAGCGATATTAAAGGCAACAAGCAAGAGGAGACAGTCCGAAGACACTATCCCAAAGGCAACATGTGTCACAAACTCCCAGAGAGGAATCCGAAAAGTGGTAACGTGAGTCCCATAACCACCCGTTCGCACTAAACGGTTTACTATCCATTAGTTAATTTCACACTCGAAGCATTACAAAGTTCACCTCATCTCATCGGTAAACCAGACACAAGGGTCAAAACGATCAATCGAATAGGTCGGGGATTAATCGGAAAGATAAACACATGGATTCATGGTACGTGTTTACCTAACCATTTAATCTTCCTTCCACTTCGCTCGAAGTGCGAAATCGTGTGTGTGTTTAAATAGAATTTATAAATTGGAGAAACGAGCTTTTAAATGCGATTCGAGAGATTATTTTATAAAAACCCATGGATGAAGTCAAGAGTAAGTTATCAAAGCCAAATATGCAATATCAACCACTAAAAACCAACTTGAATCGATAAAATCCAAAAAAACAAATCAAAATATGAACAATAGGCAAAATAGGCAGAACAGAGCAGGTCGGTCGACCGGACTATAGGGCTCGGTCGGCCGGCCAGATGCAGAAACCCAATTATGGCTCGGGGTAGCAGGTCGGTCGACCGGCCCAGGGAGCTCGGTCGGCCGAACCTGATGAATTTGCAATTCCAGCCTTTTTCAATGAAATGCAAATTCTTTCTAAATCCAAAGCAATGGCACATGCATACTTGTTAGGAATTCATACCCAACACCCATGAAATCAAGAGAAGTAGATGTGAGTTCAAAACTCACCTTTTTACACAAAACAAAGAAGATGAAGAAGCACAAATGCAAGGAATCAACCAACTACACTCCACTTCAACACTACAAGCTTCAATCTTGAATCAAAGCAAGTATTTCCTAAGTTAGTGTTAGGAAATTACTGAAATTGAAGAGGAGAAGAGATGGAGTAGATGGAGATGAACTTACCAATGGATTCTCTTTGATTTTTGAGCAAGAAATCAAGTTGGAAGTTGAAACTAGGGCTTGCAAATTTCTATTTCTCTTTCCCTTCCACCATTTTCAGTTCTAAGCTTAAGTTTTTAAGAAATGAATAAGTGAACGAGAGGAGTGGCTAAGCTAGAGTATTAGTTAAGCTATTGGGCTGAACCCAAACCCAAACCTAATAGAAAAAGTAGCCAAAATTCACAAACTCCAAACATATCAAAGATTATACTCAAAAAGATCACAAACGCCATTTTGGAACCAATGGAGGTAGTTTCGAGTCCCAATTCGGCCGTTTGCAAAAAGTAACATTTCGGACCAAAATCCGACTAACGACGCTATATTTAAATTAAACATTTAAATATAAAATCGTTAAATATGCCGGTTGTTACAATTTATAAAATTTATAACTGTGATGTTAGAGATAACAGATGTGCTAGAACAGAATTTGAGAGTATTCTGTTCAGTTTTGAAAATTTTATAGTTTAAATTGAATTTAAAAATAGCCTTCCAAGACACAGTCTCGGAATTCAATGAAACTAGTTTCATTGGATCCGTAATATTGAATTATTATTGGATTTCAATTTTCATAGTGTTTGGAGTGATCGTTTGGTCATACGGTAGATAAACGCGCTGAAATTAAATCAAAAATTCAATTTTATAACTGGGTTTAAAAAGTTATCTTCTCCATACGACCAAATTAGGACTCAAAACCTTTTCCATTGTGTTCGAAATATGGCTTTAACATTATAAATGTCTAATGGCACGCCTCGATAGGAATTCGACATTTTAAGTTGCTATCACCGAGATGATTTAAATTCGAATTCGAATTTAAATTAAATGTGTATATTCTAATACAATCAGCAAATTCAAACACGTTTCATACATTAGAACACGTGTCTACCCTCCTCTTTAATTTCATTCCAAATGTCCTTTTTCTCAAACTAAGATCGAGATGGCCAGATTAAAGTTTTGGTTTATCTTTCAAAAAATGAAAATAAAATCAAAACTGTTGCTAAATTTTTAAGGCCAAGCTTTAAAAATTTCAATCTCTAGTATGCTTTACCCCATCCTCATTTCTAACCCAAGCTCGTAGCTCCCAAATGAATCAATCGAATCGCTTCAAAAGAAATTGTACTCGTTCGAAATCAAATTCAGTCACAATCGACTACGCCTCGTTGAAGCATCGCGATCGAAGCAGCAGAGCTATTGGGAGGAAAATCGCGTGTGTACGTCAGCACTTTCGAGCAGGGATTGCTCATTCTCAAACTCTTCGGTAGCTAGTCCTTTGGAAGGGCTGTTGAGTTTTGTGGTGAGGGTTATTGAGCGTTCGATCATGGATTCAGACAAGGGTAGTTTCTAATAATCTGGGTGGTGGTTCGTTCGATTTGGGTCTTAAGGGTGGTCGGCAGGAGATCGGGAAGGGAAGTCTTCGAGCGTCCTGTCGAAATGGGATTTGGTTAGGAGTTGTAAGGTATAAGTTTTCTTTTTATTAGTTTATATGCATATGTATATGCAGGATAGAAAAAAGAGATAAAAAAATAAATAATATTTATATAGTAAGTTTTTTCTTTATAGGAATCTGTTTTAAGGATTTTGAAGAAAAGTTATTTAGTATTTTATTTTACAGAGAAGAAAAGGGAATTTTTAATATAAATACATATATAATTTAATGTATTCATATAGGTAAGATTTTGGGAAATAAATAGGAATTTTAAAGCGTTGAATTTTTATTGAACTCTATACTTTATTTTTATAAACGTATATTGTGGTTACGATTTGAAGATATGTGTGCGTGTAACAGAAATTTTTAAAAGATTTGAAGTTGTATAAATTAGATTTTTAGATCTATAAATTATTTTTATAGGTATATATATATAAGTAGTTTCAAAAGGAAATAAATATACTTATACACACTTTTAGTTTACTATTTTATTTTAAAAAATAGATTTAGTGATTAAATTGTTAAATTAACTTATTTGAATTATTTTAGTTACTAAAAGGTTTCTAAAGGAAAAGGTTAGTTTAAAAGTAAACTATTAGTTTAAAATTAAGTAAATAAATAGTGATTAGCTATTTGATTTATTCAAATGTTAATAAATTGTAAATTATTATACAAGGTCCAAAATCATGAGGAAACTAGTCGGGATGGATCAGATTGCAAATTTACAAAATCAAAAGTGAGTTAATCTCACTCATCTGGTTGCTATTTAAATTTGAATGGTTAAATTTAAATAATTGGTTGAATGATTGAATTGATTGGATGTGGTATATATTATATAATAGTATATAGTATATTGGAGTGATTGATTTCCCGCATTATATAGCGGATGAGACCCTTTGCGCCGCTTAATAGCGGATGAGATTATATAATCCCATATACTGCGATATTCCACCTCGAAGTGGAATTGGTATTTTATATTATGCTAACATCTGTGGATGTAGGGAAACAGGTTGGAGGGATCCAACTGGATTCCTCAAAAATATTTAGATTGTTAAATATTTCGTGTTATGAATTATTGGATAATCTATGATAGATAACATTGGTAATTAGAAATAATGGAAGCTATGTTTGATTGAATATAGTATACCAAATGAATAGATTGGATTTTTGAAATGAAATAAAAGAGAGAATTTTAAAGTAAAATAATTATAGAGAATTTGAATAAATTAGAGAATGAATTGGAAAAAGAATAAAATTTGATTGTCAAATTCTTTAATAAATTTCGAGCATGGGAAGGGGAATTTGAATAAAGGGAAATAATGAATTTTAAAGCTTAAGTAAAATTATTTTAAGGGATAAAGAATTTATTTTAAAATTCAAGGTTCAAATTTATTGGAAAGGATAAAGAAGGATTTTGGAAAAAAAATGAAATTGGTATTTTCTGATAAAAAGGTTTTAAATCATAATTAAGAAGTAAAATCTGAAATTAATGGGTTTTGAAATAAATTAAGAAGTAAGGGATTTATTCCAAATAAAGTAATTTTGAAAATCAATTTGGAAATTGATTTAGTATTTGAAACTGTGTTATGAAAGAAGGGTGAGACTACGGAATTTATAAACTGGGTTTATAAAGTAAAGAGGATATCGGTGGATATTTGGAAGTATAAATTCATGGTAGGAATTTATAAAGGAATGGGAATTTGTTTTAAAACTAAATAGTGCTTTATTTTTAAAAGTATAGGAGAAAAGTGTATTTTCCTAAAAAGCCAAGTACGTTTTTCAAAGCAGATTTTTAGTATAAGTAAAAGTTTTTTAAAAAAAAGTTTGTTTAAAGGAATGTTTTTAAGAAATTATTCTTTATGTTGTTTAAATTTTAAAAAAAGTAAACATTTATTTAAATTAATTTTAGTAGTAATTATTTGGAAGGTTGACTAGTATTATGATTTTAAAGATAATTTTTAATATTTATATTTTATAAAATAGTTTTATTTTAAAGATAGTTTGGTTAAAGTTTATTTGAAAACTTGTAAAGAATTTTGTAACTCTTATTTTAAATTTAGTTTGGCTTAATTTTTATTTTAAAAATTAGTTTTTTGTTTTATAAAATAGTTTTATTTTAAATTTTTTTAAAGTATATATTTTCGAATAAGTGTTCAAGTAGTTTTTAATTTAAATAATTTAAAGCATATTTTAAAACAAAGTGTTTAAATTATTTTAAAATCTAAAGTATTTGTACTTGGTGATTTCAGTGGAAATAGAAAATATTTGGGAAATTTATTCCATGAGAGGAAGATGGTTTGAAACTGTTTTCAAAGGATTGAATAGTGGATTATATCTTGCGAAGATATTTTGAGGATTATAAATAATTTGGGAGTAATTATTATAGCTTAATGATTGTTTGTGAATGTTATTTGATAGTTAAATAACCGACTATAATATTGGCCAATGCGCTGATCGTTTCGAAGAGACCGGGATTGGGGTTTATTTCTCGAAAACCATTTCGATCCGGTTTGAACGTTTCGTGAGGAAGACAAGAGATTGGGGTCGAAGATAGAGCAGAAAGTGCAAGGGCTAATCGCTACTAATCCTAAGGGTGATTCCAAAATGGATGTAGTAGGAGTAGTGCCACCGGTTCCGTTCGAACACGAGACGGACTTGTATGGATGAATTCTTTCAGAACATCGTCAAGAGGACGATGAGCATTCTAAGAGATGTGTTCTAAAAAGGTAACGCTTAGCCTCGAGCCTCATCAACCAGGAATGACTGAAAATCATGGGTTATGCACCAAAGCAAAGTGGGTCGCGCCCATTAGGATAAGGTCATCCCTGTCTAGATATCTCTTTTTATTTCGGCTCAGTGGGCGGCTGCTGATCCCAACCGTGGGGTAATCTGATTCGGGATTATCTAGTAAGGGGTAGTCCCGGTCTTGTGTTGCAGCGAATTTAGGGTGGATCCTCGGTACGCTGATCTAGACTAGGTATTGTGACAGGTGGTACCCTAGTGCCTAGTCATTAGTTGGAAATCCATTCTCCCTACGTGCCTTTACGGCTTTGTTTGTATACCTATTGATGGAATTTAATAAATGTAACAGTTTCGGCTATTTGAATAAGTATTTGTATGTAGACGCTACTATAATATCAAAGGATTTTATAAGAAATGTTTTGGTTATCGTAAGGTAAAAACCAACATCTTTATTTGTGGCATGGTCTTACGAGATACCTTCGATTTCAAAAGGATTTTGAAAACTTTAATAATCCAATTGAGTGTGTTTTCTCACGCTGGTTTTCCAGACTAACTCGGGTGTTATTTAACTATAATTCTCGGGCCAGACCGAGTACTATAGAATACAGATTCCATATGGACTGTTGTGGAGCTCAGGAGACAAGCTGGATGGCGAGACGTATTTGATGTATATTCCACTGTGTATTTAGATTTGGAAGGATGGGATAATATAACCATCCTGAGTGTGTTGTTGATTGTATTGAACTCTGATGCTGTATTCTGATAATGTATGTATAAAACAGATATAATTTCTTTTGGTGTAAAGATCTGTTATGATATATTATATTTTATTCCGCTGCGTTGGTAAGATTCTGATATTGTTTCTATTTCTTCTTCTACCTCCTTCTTCTTTTAATCCTAATGGTTCGATTTTCGGGCATCGAAAATCGGGTTGTTACATTTGGTATTAGAGCTAAAGGTTAAGCGAGAACCTTGGATCTGGTGGGAATTACTCATTAAATAGAGTCTGTAGTACTCTAGAATGAGTTTGAGTGTATTAATAATATGTGCGCGTATTTGTTAGTGAATATAAAGATTGTTTTTATATTGTGTTGACTTATCGGTTGAGTGTTTATGGATCCTGGTAGATATGTGGGATGCCATGTCATCAATAGGAATTTCTAAGCTCTTAAACATCATAAACCGACATAGTATTGTTTTAAAATAGGGTAAATGAGATAATTTTACCCAAAATTTATTTTTGTATATAAAATAAATAATTTTTCGTAAATTATTATAGCTATATACGGTTGCTTGGTTGTTAGGAGATGATAATATTAAATTATTATCATTGTTAAGAGGAAGTTGAATAAAAAATTAAAATTATAACCAAAGATTAAGGAATAAATTCATTAACAAAATGAAATTTATAAACATGAATTATAAATGTGATTTATAATTGAAGATGAAATTAAAATTCCAGAGTAATGTTTCAATATGAATTGGCAGGATTGAGAATTTGGAATTCTGGGAAAGGTTTAAATTCCTTTTAAGTTTTAAAATGATTTTCAAGTGTTTTTTGGAATTAATGGTGATAGTATGTGAAGAATGTTTTTGAATTGGTTTGAAATCTGGAAAGATTTGAAATTTAAAAATATTTGAGGGGTAAAAGCATTTAAACTCTCTTCGGTCATTGGAAAATAACTTCGGTGATGACTGCAGCATTATTGATGTTTATTTTTGAGTTTCCAAAAGAGGGATTGCTACTCGAATGATTTAATTTGGAGTTGTTTGCAAAACTGGGTTGGTTTTAAAAATACAAAGAATAATTGGATATGCAATTGAATTATGGATTTCAAAAATGAGTTTTGAAATATTGAAGTTTTGGTTTGGTGAAACCATTTTGATTTTAAATTCAAAGTGATATAGAATATTTTGAATTGGTATTTGTTGCAAAATTGAGTTAAATTTTTTAATGCAAAGGAATATTTTGGTTTGGATATAATTGATTTTAAAAATGATTTTGAAATGTTGAGTAATTGATTAAAAGAGACCATGGAATTTATTTTAAAATGTTTATGGTATTCAAATAACTTGGAAACTTAAGGAAGTTTAAAATTTTAAAATGGAAATTAAAATTGTGGATAGACAAATGAATTAACATTTGTAAGCAAATGAAATTGAAACTGGATATTGGAATTAAAATTGAATGACGATAAATAAAGTAAATGGAAGTTAGTCAAGAATTGACTAAATAAAATTAAGGACTAGGTGAGTAAACCAATTTACTAAGTGGATAAGCAAATGAACTGGAATTGAACATTGGAATGATATTGTGCAAAGTAAAGTGAAGTTATAAAATTAATTCAAAGTGAACTAAAATTATAAAAGTTTGGGAATAAGAAATTGTTTGAGATTTAAACAAATTAGTAAGTGAGTAATTTAAATAATGACATGAACCATTTGTGAATGGAAGATAGTTGATAAAATTCAACATTCATAGTTTGAAGATGAATTGAATTTAAAGTAGGATTGAAAATAAAACCTGGATGAAAATTTGGAAAAGGTATTGAGATTTGAGATTAATTAGTAAATTAATGCAAATTGAATCTATATGGAATTCGAGTCCAAAAATTGACTAAATATTGATAGAAACCAAGTGATAAAGCGAAGTTGAAAGATTAATCCATAGTAGACTAAAAATATTTAAAGTTTGGAAATATATCCATTGGGATTTAATAAATTAGTAGAGAAACTAATTAAAGAAATGATTGATTTGAATATGGTTTGAGATAAAGGTAAATAGAATTCGATATCAAAAATGAAGGTAAATTGAATTCATAAGGAAATTGGAGATTCAATTTGAATAGAAGTATATATAATGGCTATAGTGGTAGAGCAATAATATAAGAGTATATAAAATACTTACTTAAGGAAGGAATGGTGAAATTCTTAAGTAAGTTTGGTATTGGAAATATACTAAGTAATTTTGAAATAAAGATTAAGTTAAGTTGTGAAATAGATGATAATGGATAAGAGAATAGAAATCAAAATAGATATGAATAAAAAGGAAGAATTGATTTAGCTAACAAATCAATTGGGGCAAAATACGTAAGATGTACGTATATTATTTAATTCGCATAAGCGATTTGATCCAGATTCGAGCACAGAATTTCGAGGTAGTTGTACCAATCCGAGTTGGGATTTTTCACTTGATTTTCGACGACGAACTATGGATATGGATTTTTGATGGATTCTGAAAATTCTCTATCATAGTTAGTGGCTATGCAAGGAGAATGACGGTTTCTGATCAAGAAACCAGATCTGAGTCCGCACTAGAAAGTCGGGTGGACGATACTAGTTTGGAAGTGAAATTGTGTGATCGAGCAAGCGATCGAATTTGATATTGCGTACGGATGGTATATGTACGGGCTTGAATGAAATAGATATTGAAACTATTGTAAGAAATGTATCAAATGATTTTGAAGCAACGATTGGATGTTATTACTAAGTAGGATGTTCAGATATCAAAAAGCAAAAGAGGATTGGGATTTTTGATTTTTGAAGATAAATTGAAATTTGCTCGGCAAAGGTATGTATTTAAATTTCTATATGAAATTTGATGATTTTCTTGTCTAGCCACTCGACCTTTTGTTTTCTTTTGAAATCTGGGGGCCTATAGAGGCATTTTGTTGTTGTACTGAGCTAGTCACGCAAAGAAGACGCTGACAAAAATTTAGGGAGTTATAAATTTTTTGAGGAATTTTAATAATTTAAATTTGATTTTAAATTTTAATTTTAATGGTTGAGTTAGCAATGTTGTTTGGAAATTTTAGATCGGTTTGAAAGGTTGGTAAGTGTAATTGTTTTGTTGTTAAAAAGATTGTCTGGAGAAGTTGTTTAACTGTTTGGTTTTAAGACGGTTTTAAAAACTATTAGGATTGGGAAATTAGTTAACAGGTATTGGACCATTCTTCTTAACTAGCAATTTCGTGGACGAAATTCATTTAAGGGGGAGGAATGTGACGACCCAGAATTTTTGGTATTTGAAATTAGAATATTTAATTGATTTTAAATATTTGAAAACTAGTTTAACTTGAATTTCAAATATCACTATTTATTTGGCAATTAAATTATTAAATTTTATTAGTGGAAATAGGGAAAATTGTTGAATCTAGAATTTTAGGCTTGTTAAAAATAAATTGAAAATTTATAAAATTTATAATAGTGATATTAGAGATAACAGATGTGTTAAAACTGAATTTGAAAGTATTCTGTTTAGTTTTGAAAATTTTATAGATTAAATCGAATTTAAAAATAGCCTTCCGAGCCACAGTCTCGGAATTCGACGAAACTAGTTTCATTGGATCCGTAATATTGAATTATTATCAGATTTCAATTTTCGTAGTGTTTGGAGTGATCGTTTGGTCATACGGTAGATAAATGCGCCGAAATTAAATCGAAAATTCAATTTTATAACTTGGTTTAAAAAGCTATCTTCTCCATACGACCAAATTAGGACTCGAAACCTTTTCCAATGTGTTCGAAATAGGGGTTTAACATTATAAACGTCTAGCGGCACGCCTCGATCGGAGTTCGACATTTTGAGTTGCTTTCACCGAGATGATTTGAATTTGAATTCGAATTTAAATTAAATTTGCATATTCTTATAAAATCGGCAAATTCAAACACGTTTCATACATTAAAACATGTGTCTACCCTCCTCTTTAATTTCATTCCAAATGTCCTTTTTCTCAAACTAAGATCGAGATGGCTAGATTAAAGTTTTCGTTCATCTTTAACAAATGAAAATAAAATCAAAACTGTTGCTAAACTTTTATGGCCGAGCTTTAAAAATTTCTATCTCCGGTATACTTTACCCATCCTCATTTCTAACCCAAGCTCGGAGCTTCCAAATGAATCAATCGAATCGCTTCAAAAAAATAGTACTCGTTCGAAATTGAATTCAATCACAATCGACTACGCCACGTTGAAGCATCGCGATCGACACGACTGAGCTATTGGAGGGAAAATCGCGTGCGTACGTCAACACGTTCGAGTAGTGATTGCTCTCTCTTGATTCGGTAGCTAGTCCTTTGGGAGGGCTATTGTGTTTTTGGTGAGGGGTGTTGAGGGTTCGATCGTGGCTTCAGACGAGGGTAGTTTCTGATAATCTGGGTGGTGGTTCATTCGATTTGGGTCTTAAGGGTGGTCGGCAGGAGATTGGGAAGGGAAGTCTTCGAGCGTCCTATCAAATTGGGGTTTGGTTAGGAGCCGTAAGGTATAAGTTTTCTTTTTATTAGTTTATATGCATATGTATATGCAGGAGAGAAAAAAGAGATAAAAAAATAAATAATATTTATACAGTAAATTTCTTCTTTAGGGGAATCTGTTTTATAGATTTTGAAGAAAAGTTAGTTACTGTTTTATTTTACAGAGAAGAAAAGGGAGTTTTTAATGTAAATACATATATAATTTAATGTATTCATATAAGTAAGATTCTGGGAAATAAATAGGAATTTTAAAGCGTTGAATTTTTTTTTGAACTCTATAGTTTATTTTTGTAAAAGTATAATGTGGTTTCGATTAGAAGAAATATATATATATATATATATATAACAGAGATTTTTAAAAGATTTGAAGTTGTACAAATTAGATTTTTAGATCTATAAATTGTTTTTATAGGTGTACATATAAGTAGTTTCAAAAGGAAATAAATATACTTATACACACTTATAATTAACTAGTTTATTTTAAACAATGGATTTTGTGATTAAATTGTTAAATTAACTTATTTGAATTATTTTAGTTACTAAACGGTTTCTAAAGGAAAAGGTTAGTTTAAAAGTATGCTATTAGTTTAAAATTAAGTAAATAAATAGTGATTAACTATTTTATTTACTCAAATGTTAATAAATTGTAAATTGTTATACAAGGTCCAAAATCATGAGGAAACTAGTCGGGATGGATCGGGTTGCAAATTTACAAAATCAAAGGTGAGTTAATCTCACTCATCTGGTTGCTATTTAAATTTAAATGGTTAAATTTAAATAATTGGTTGAATGATTGAATTGATTGGACGTGGTATATATTATATGTATATTGGAGTGATTGATTTCTCGCATTATATAGCAGATGAGACGCTATGCGTCGCATAATAGCGGATGAGATTATATAATCCCATAAATCGCGATATTCCACCTCGAAGTGGAATTGGCATTTTATATTGTGCTAACATCTGTGGACGCAGGGAAACAAGTTGGAGGGATCCAATTGGATTCCTCAAAAATATTTATATTGTTAAATATTTTGTGTTATGAATTATTGGATAATCTGCGATAGATTACATTGGTAATTGGAAATAATGGATGCCATTTTGATGGAATATAGTATACCGAATGAATAGATTGGATTTTTGAAATGACATAAAAGAGAGAATTTTAGAGTAAATAATTATAGAGAATTTGAATAAATTAGAGAATGAATTAGAAAAAGAATAAAAATTGATTGTTAAATTCTAATAAATAAATTTCGAGTATGGGAAGGGGATTTTGAATAAAGGGAAATAACGAATTTTAATGCTTAAGTGAAATTATTTTAAGGGATAAAGAATTTATTTTAAAATTCAAGGTTCAAATTTATTGGAAAGGATAAAGAAGGATTTTGGAAAAAAACATATGAAATTGGTATTATTTGATGAAAAGATTTTAAATCATATTTAAGAAGTAAAATATGAAATTAATGGGTTTTGAAATAAATTAAGAAGTAAAGGAATTTATTTCAAAATGACGTAATTTTGAAAATCAATTCGGAAATTGATTTAGTATTTGAAACTCCGTTATGAAAGAAAGGTGAGACTATGGAATTTATAAACTGGGTTTATAAAGTAAAGAGGATATCAGTGGATATTTGGAAGTATAAATTCATGGTAGGAATTTATAAAGGAATGGGAATTTGTTTTAAAAATAAATAGTGGTTTATTTTTAAAAGTATGGGAGAAAAGTGTATTTCCCTAAAAAGCCAAGTACGTTTTTCAATGCAGATTTTTAGTATAAGTAAAAGTTCTTTTACAAAAGTTTGTTTAAAGGAATGTTTTTAAGAAATTATTCTTTAGGTTGTTTAAATTTTAAAAAAAGTAAACATTTATTTAAATTAACTTTAGTAGTAATTATTTGGAAGGTTGACTAGTATTATGATTTTAAAGATAATTTTAATATTTATATTTTATAGAATAGTTTTATTTTAAAGATAGTTTGGTTAATGTTTATTTGAAAACTTGTATAGAATTTTGTAACTCTTATTTTAAATTTAGTTTGGCTTAATTTTTATTTTAAAAATTAGTTTTATGTTTTATAAAGTAGTTTTATTTTAAATATTTTTTTAAAGTATATATTTTCGAATAAATGTTTAAGTAGTTTTTAATTTAAATATTTTAAAGTATATTTTAAAACAAAGTGTTTAAATTATTTTAAAATCTAAAGTATTTGTACATAGTGATTTCAGCAGAAATAGAAAATATTTAGGAAATTTATTCCGTGAGAGGAAGATGGTTTGAAATTGTTTTCAAAGGATTGAATAGTGGAATTATATCTTGCGAGGATATTTTGAGGATTATAAATAATGTGGAAGAAATTATTATGGCTTAATGATTGTTTGTGAATGTTATTTGATTGTTAAATAACCGACTATCAATATTGGCCAATGTGCTGATGGTTTCGAAGAGACCGGGATCGGGATTTATTTCTCGGAAACCACTTCGATCCGGTTTGAACGTTTTCGTGAGGAAGACAAGAGATTGGGGTCGAAGATGGAGCAGTAAAGTGCAAGGGCTAATCGCTACTAATTCTAAGGGTGATTCCAAAATGGATGTAGTAGGAGTAGTGCCTTCGGTTCCGTTCGAACCCGGGATGGACTTGTATGGGTGAATGCGTTCAGAACATCATCAGGAAGACGATGAGCATTCTAAGAGATGTGTTCTAAAACGGTAATGCTTAGCCTCGAGCCCCATCAACCAGGAATGACTGAAAATCAAGGGTTATGCAGCAAGGCTAAGTGGATCACGCCCATTAGGGTAAGGTCTTCCCTGTCTAGATGTTCCTTTTTATTTCGGCTTAGTGTGCGGTTGCTGATCCCAACCACGGGGTGATCTTATTCGGGATTATCCAGTAAGGGGCAGTCCCGGTCTTGTGTTGTAGAAGATTTAAGGTGGATCCTCGGTACGCTGATCTGGACCAGGTACTGTGACAGGTAGTACCCCAGTGCCTAGTCATTAGTTGGAAATCCATTCTCCCTACGTGCCTTTACGGTTTTGTTTGTATACCTATCAGTTGGAATTTAATAAATGCAACAATTTTGGCTATTTGAATAAGTATTTGTACATAGACACTACTATAATATCAGAGGATTTTATAAGAAATGTTTTGTTTATCGTAAGGTAAAATCCCGGCATCTTTATTTGTGGCGTGGTCTTACGAGATACCTTTGATTTCAAAAGTATTTTGAAAACTTTAATAATCCAATTGAGTGTGTTTTCTCACGCTGGTTTTCCGGACTGACTCGGATGTTATTTAATTATCATGCTCGGGCCAGACCGAGTATTATAGAATACAGATTCTGGATGGACTGCTGTGGAGCTCAGGAGACAAGCTGGACGGCGAGACGTATCTTTGATGTATATTCCGCGGTGTATTCAGATTTGGAAGGATGGGATATTATAATCGTCCTGAGTGTGTTGTTGATTGTATTGAACTCTGATGCTGTATTCTGATGATATATGTATAAAACAGATATAATTTCTTTTGGTGCAAAGATATTTTATCATATGTTACATTTTATTCCGTTGCGTTGGTAAGATTCTGATATTTTTTCTATTTCTTCTCCTACCTCCTTCTTCTTTTAATCCTAATGGTTCAATTTTTGGGCATCGAAAATCGGGTCATTACACTTTATATCTTAAATCATATATAAAAAATTAAAATCAAGATTTATTTATTAACAAGGTGTAGTTATCTACTACAACAGTCTTCCCACATTGAAACTCGAAAACGAACGTTGATGATGCGTGCACTCATCACTGAAATTATTTTCCAATGACAGAGAGGGGAGTACATAACTTATTTCTTTTCAAAAATCCTTTTAAACCATTTCTTCCAAACCACATTGAAATATTCATAGCGAAAAATACTTCCAAATAATACTAACATTATATTCCAAAATCCTTAGAAAGAAATTTCAAATATCCCAGAACTTAAGTTCTAAAATTTCCATTTGTGTTCATTTATTTGTAAATCTTATTTCTCAACTAATATTTATAAATTTCACTACTTAACAAACAAATATAATACCACCAAATATATCATTTATAAAATTATTATTTTATATAAAAAATATATAATAGGAAAATTTATTTCATTTACATATACTTCAAAATAATATCGTGTCTGTCTGTCCTATTAAGTGTTTAGAAATTCCTATCGATGCCATAGCGTCCTGTGCACCGACCAGAATTTATAAATACAAAACGAAAAAAATTAACACAATACAAAAACCTTTTATAACACTAACAAACATGCTCTCTCATATATACACTCAGCGACTCATTCAAGGGTATTAGTACCCTATTTCTAAAGAGTCAGACCCCGTAAAGCTAAGGTTATCGCTAAATCGAAGCTCTGATACCAACTGTAGCGACCTGCCTTTTGGACATTTTAAGTAGACAAACACGTCATACTCAAACCATTCAAAAGGGCAGATTGTTATGAAGTAAATAAGAAAAGAAGAGAAAGAAAAAAAAAGAACCAGAATCTCGCAGCGGAATGACAAATTATAATGATCAAATAACAGTTCATGAAGCTGTTTGCAAAACATTTGATTATACTTATACAACACAGAATCAGAGTTACATGCAACAGAGATAAATAACAATGCAGCGGAACATTATGAATGCAGTAGAATAAATATCATAAATAGTAATAGTACAAATCTTCATCTTCATCCTCCAGAAATAAGGTCTTCAACCCGGAAATGCTTAGGCTGACCTGAGCGAATTGAAAAGACAAAACACTCGAGTCAGAACTAAAAGATCTTATGTAAGTTAAATCAATAGTAAATATGCATGTGACGGCGTCAGAGATGTTTACGGGGTTTGACATCTCCTATCCAGTGTCTAATGTGAATGCAATAACTTGAGAGATGTTCGGGATTCACATCTCCTAAGGATCCGTTAAACTATCTGCTTTGTAGTATGATGTGCTATTATAATAGTGTCTACAGTAAAGTATTAAAATAGCGTTAAGGCGTTACCCATGTCCTCCCTTAACACATTTTTATATATTTCCTAGTCCATACAGTACCGTAATTCCTTCGTAAACTGGAGGGTTAGGTATTGTACAAACCTAACCCATAGAAGGCACGATAGGGCATGCGCCACGGCACACGAGGAAATGCCAAATTACAAATACCATTTATGGATCCGAACTGGTGGTAACGCATAGCAGCTACTACTGCCTACCTCGAAACACACTCCCAAATCAAAATCAAGCGTGGCCACTAAGTCAAATCACAAAGTCAGAATATAGTATCGAAGAAGTGTGCTTGATAGGAGGAATGACCACACTTGGCCCGGCATGGCTCCTTATATTAGCCTCATCAAGCTGACTCGCAGGAGTCAGGGTCACGTGAATAGCTCATATAGAATCGCTCGCCAAACCATCCGACTTCGTTTCTGGAATCTCTACCACATGCACAGTTGTTAAAGTGGTTTTCGGTATTGGCAAAGAGTATGACAATATCCGATCTATGTCTCTTTAACAACCGAATGCTTATTTCACACCGGATGGTTCATTTACATTTCAAAACCATTTCATAATTTATCTAAAAATATCATATTCCCAAAACCATAATACTTTCGAAATCATATTCACTTTCAAATTCTTATCGCGTTTAAAATTATATCGTTTCCGAAATCATAATTTCTTTCAAAAAATCATATTTCCAAATAGGCTAAATCCTTACTTCAAAATCATCATATTCAATTAATTATAATATCTAAATCCCAATTTTGGTTATAACATCATTTAACCGCATTTGCTTTAAAACAGTGAATTTGAATATAAACACTTCCCTCTACTTAGTCAGAAAATTTCGAAAATAGTTTAAATAGTGTAACGATCTTGATTTTTGAGTAAAATTTAATTTAGTTATTAACATAAATTGTGGATTTAAATTGTAAACTAATTTAAATTCTTCCAAATTTAAACAAGATATTTGTTTGTTTATATATGTATATGGATGGATTTGAAAGTCAAAGGTAGATATTTTAAAAATATATTAGATTTAAAAGTTATATTTTGAAAAATAATATATGTATATAACTAGAATTGTAAATACAATAATTTAGTAGAAGCTAAATTTGAATATTTTCAAACATTAATATTATTTAATATAAATTTAGATATAATAAATTAAGTTTTTTTAAATTGAGTAAAAAGTTTATATACCATATTCTAAAATTTGTTGAACTAAATTTGTGTGTGTGTATATATATATAATATATGAATATAAGAAAACAAAATAGATAAACATGTCTTATAAATTAAAATAGAGTAAGGTTTAAACCATAATTTACAAATGAAATTTTGTAAAGGATTTAGGCATAAAATTACAAATTTAGGACATTTGTAAAGTAAGAAATTCATGCATTTAAAAAAGTGTTAACTAAAGAAGCAAAAGAATTGTACAAGTGTCATGAATATGTATATTTCTTTTTCATTTTTAATTAAAGTAAGAAGATAGGCTATATGTATATTTCTTCTTCTCTTTCTCTTTTCCTTTTCATTCATTTCAAAAAGCCTGTAAAACTAATTTCAAACCAGAGAAAAAAATATGAAAACAAAATCAAAATATCCTTCAAATCAAATAAAAACAAAAGCAAGTTTCAAATCCTCTTAAATCTGATGTAAACAAATAACTCAAATTCAAGGCAATCAAACAAGCAGCTAGATTGAATTTTCCAAAAGATCAAAACCAGAGTTAAAAAAATTTAAAATCTGGTAATCAAAGAATTCGACCTGGAAGCAAAGTAATCCAGTACAAAATTAGCATTAATCAAAAGCAATCAATCTGTAAGCAATCAAGCGTTCAAGATCAGTTTGCAGATTCAAATCAAAATGAATCAAAGCAAGTCCTTACAAATTTCAGCCTAAAAACAATTCAAACATCAAGTAGAAGATTAGACTCAAGATTCCAGTTCAAAAATCATTTCCAGTTTTCAAACAATTTTAGCAGGCCTCTCTATTTTCAAACTTCAAGATGAGCAAACGCACTGACCCTGTTATGATTTCTAAATGTTTGATCAATATCTGAAGTGTGATATGAATTGTGCTTGAATAACTGTGTGAATATGCAGACATAGGATATGCATGTCAGTTTATACCTCTCTGTTCATATGACAAGCTACAGATTCATCCAAATATAAAAAAATTCATATCCCAAGATTTAAATAAATTTTGGTGATGAACTCTAAACAAAATTTGGTTATAACTACCTGATTGAACTTTACAAACAATCCAAAGCATTTTATATTTAGTAAGTATTTAGAAGAAAAAAAAATTACAGTAAAATCCTTTTTAATCTGAAAATCCAATATTTTTATTTTTAAATTTTGGTTATATAAATCGATTCGTATTTACAAACAACGATTTTTAGAATAGAAATCATGATTTTTCATGTAGTATCGATCGAGAAATCCGGAGTTGGATGGAATTTGAATTTGGGTAAATTCATGGTGATCGCGAAGGTTAGAGATATCGAAATTTTGGCTAGAGGTGTGTTGTAGGACGGCGAACACAGGAAAAATACGAGGTGATTTTTCTGGTGATCGTAGTGGTCGAGCGATGTGATTTTAGGGTTTTGTTCCCAGATATTGTTGATGGGGTTTGGGAGAAAAATTCATCATCAACGTGGCATCGAAAGGCACCAGACCAGGGGGAACAGGAGCATGGGGTCGTAACAAAGTTTAGGACGAGCCGGCGAGATCTCTGGCGATTGTCTTGGTCGGAACGAGGTGATTCAGATGTTCGGTTTGGGTTTCAGTTGGTTCAATAATACTCGATTTCGATCTCGAAGATGATTCGAAAATCTGTGCATTTGTAGTGAGATAGAATGGGTTTGGTGACTTGGTGGTGATCGACGACTTATTCGGGGGGGGGGGGGGGCCTGTTTGATCGTGCACGTGCACGAATGATCTCGTGTATCTGTTTCAGGTTGGTAGTTTGGGGAAGAAGCTTCTGCCTCGGGTTGGGTTAAGGGATAATCTCGCGTTAGGCTCGAAGTAGTAGAGCAGGGGAGGTTACTCGAGTTTTGTCTCGAGTTTCCTTTGGGTTGAGCTCGGGTTCGAAAAAAATAAACAAGTTTTCTAAGTGTAAGTACTTATCAAACTTTCAAACGAGTTTCAGAATTTTAAATTTTTAAGTTGAATGTTTAAAATAAATTACTTTTAAAAATAAAATAAAAAATAAATTAATGTTGATTTAAAAGGTTTGGATAAATAAGAGTTTGATAATTTATTTTTAACTTGAATAAATTAAGTTAATTTCCAAGTTTATTTAAAATAAATTAAAAGATGTAATTAAGAAATGTTTTTCTGTTTTAATTAACTTAAGGATTCAAGTTAATCTAGAGCCTAATAATAAATTTTATTTTAAAGGTTAAATTTTAAAAGTTAATTGTTTTTAAAATTTATTGATTAATTAAAAGTTTAATTAATGATAAGTAATTAAAGGGTAATTAATTACTTGAAGATAAGTAATTAAGAAGATTCGATTACTAATAAAGGTTGATTAACCAAGTGATCAAAGAATAATTATATTAAAAGATAATTAATTTATGTGATTAATTAACGTAATTAATTTGAGGATAATTAATTAATTAAAAGTTAATTAATTAATAAAAATAATTAAGGGATAATTAATTAATTAATTAATTAAAGGTTGATTAATTTAATCAATTAAGGATAATTAATTAAATGATAAATAATTAATGGTTAATTAATTATGTAATTAACCTAAAGGTTAATTTTAATTAATGTGATTAATTAAGGGCTAATTAATTAACTAAGGGTAATTAATTAAGATGGATAATTAAGGATTAATTAATTAATTAATACTAAATGATTTGTAATTAATTAATCAGGATTGAGTAATTAATTCATGAGTAATTAAATAAAAAAATAAAAAAATATTAAATTGAATTAATTTAGGATTTAATAATTAATTGATCCTATTTATAAATGATATTGTAAGCTTGGATTGCTTATGAATGTTTGTATTGTATAAAATGCCTTGAATTGATTGTTATCTCTGGATTATAATATTCTGTTCTGTGAATTGAGCTATATGTAATTTATTTATTTATTCATCTTATCTGTGATACATTTATCTATGAATCTGTGAATAAAGGTAAGCGTTATAGGAATATATCGCTTATCGATGTTGATGTGCTTGAATCTGTGATAATTGATAATGTTGCACTATTGGTAAAACCCCTTGACCACACACATACACACATAAATATGGATTGCACGAGGAAATTGATTAATTCACAAATTTTTGAAATGGTTTTAAAATTGATTTTTGAATCCAAAAGGTTTTGGAAATGGAATCGGGTTAAATGTGAAAAGCTTTTGTAAAGTTGTTTTAAAGATAAAAGTTATTTTGAATAACCTGATAAATTTTTGAAATTTAAATCGTTTGATTTAGATTTGAATTCAAGATTTGAAAATTGAATTCCGTGTTTGGAAATTATGGTTTAAAGATTATACGAGTTATAAATGTGTTTATATGAGTTTTAAACCATTTTAAAAGTATTGTTTAGGAATTTGAATTTAACCCAAGGACTTTAACTTGTATAAATAAAATCGGATTTTTCCAAAAATGAAAACTATTTGTTCTCAAATAATAAAAGCTTTCAAATAAGGAAAGAATTTCCAATTTGTGTTAAAGGGATTTCAATTTGAAATGAAAATGGTTTTCCAAGTTATGAATGAATCTTTGGAAATGATTTTAAAAGCTATGAAGTAAATCTTTGACTTAAAGATTGGATGAGTTAATCCAATTTGAAAGGGAAGTTTGTTTTGAAAGAATATGAATGTATCTTTGTCAAAGATTGGTATACTTTGTCTTCAAATTGAAAAAGGATCTTAAAAGTGTATCCTTTCTATAAAAGATTTGAAATGGAAGTTGTTTTGAAATCTGTGAATGAATCTTTGTGAAAGCTGTGTGAACTTTGTGAATTGAATCTTTCTGTTCAAAGATTTGGAAGTGGTAATCAGTTTAAAGCCATTTAAAAGAATGGTTTTGGGTTAAAGTTATGACTTAACTGAAATCCCAATATCCATATTGTTGGGCGAATTCTCACCACCGATCCAAGGCCTCACCGTACCCATTCGTCACCGGGCCAAACATCGACTCACCTACCACCGAACCAAACACCAACTCACCTACCAGCGGACCAAACACCAACTCACCTACCACCGGACCAACGCTCCACCGAATCAACCACTACCAAACCAATTCTCACTCACCACTCTCCACCGGATCAACCACTATTGAATCAACCACCACCGGACCGAAAGCCACTCCAACCATCTCTGGACCAAGGCTTTGGCGAACCAACATTGCCAGGCCAGATTACATTAGCCCAGGCCTACCAGCAGCTATATACATCCAAGACCCCTACCCCCAGCCTTACTCTATAAATAGAGGGGTAGGGGTGCAACAATGGCAGACAAGTTTGAGAGCTCAAGCACGGATAGAAGTTTCAAACAACTTTCATATACTTGTAATCAAAGCATTGTACTTGTAATCTAAACAGTAAAGGAGAATAACATATAAATTGGACGTAGGCACATTCTGGCAGAACCACTATAAATCTGTGTGTCTTTTACAGTTCAGTCCCTGCTTTTTACATATTTGCATAAATCGCCCAAATCGTTGAGAACAACATAAAATCGAGTAAATTATACGACTTGGAGCTGTTTGCTCATTTTTTGTGCAAACATTTTTGGTGCTTTCACTGAGAACTCGAGCTAGAAGCTTCAACTTCGCCTACTTAACCTTCTTCCCGACAGCATCGCTCATTGCTTGGAAGACATGCCTCCCAGGCAGAAGAAAGATGTTAGCAAAGGAAAGAACATCGCAACTAGCAGCGTTCCAGATCCAGTGATCATAGATCAAGAGAACCGTCCCATTTCAACAGCAGTATGAAATGAAAATCAGGCAAATCCGACAGCTCTTGCCACGGAACAACCAACAGCAATTACTAGGGCAGATCTAGACAGGATTGTGGCTGAAGTGACTGACCGCTTCACATCCCAACAAGAAGCCTTGGTGAATCAACTCATGTCACGCTTAAGGGATGTTGAAGAATCCAACCGCAACACTGAATCATGGGATGAGTCCCAGTCTGGAGGATCTCGGAGGCGACAAAGATCTTTCTTCTTCGAAGAAGCTAATAACAGAAACAACAATGGTTGGAGCCGAGCCTGAACTCAGCCCGAACTCCGACCTGAGGAAACACTTGGAACCGAACCCAACGGGGGAAGTACCAGGCGAGGGTCGGCTGTAGCTGAGCCGGTCATGCTGCCTAACCGTGGAAACACCAATGAACGGGGCCGAGCTAGAGTCCAGCCCGAGGTTGGACCCGAGAAAGTGCTTGGAACAAAACCCAGCAGGGGAAGACCAAGGCAAGGGCCAACTGTAGCTGACCCTAGCATGCTTCCAAAAGACTAGAGACAGCCATTGGAAAATATTGGGAGTGATAGACGATACCATCCCTACAGGTCATCCGGACGGAATCAACCCCGCAGAGGAGAACCAAACTCATTTCTATCTGCTCCAAATTCTGATGAAAGGATGGCGCGATTGTTCAGAGAGTGCATCCAACGGGATTAAAGAGATCGTGGGATAGGCGCTAGGGTAACCAACCCTTTCACCCGTAATATCGAAATTGCCATCATCCCCCGAGAATGGAAAATGCCAACAATGGAACCTTACAAGGGAATCTCTGACCCCGTTGTACACTTGCAGAGATACACACAGCATATGCTCATGAGTGAAGCCATAGAAGGAGTATTGTGCAAATGTTTTCCACTATTCTTGGCAGATCTAGCTACCTCCTGGTTCTGCCACTTACCCCAAGGATCCATCATCTCATGGGAAATGTTGAAAGAAAAGTTCATCAGCCAGTTCCGCAATCATGTGGAACAACCCAAGGACGCTTATTCCTTATCTAATATCAAACAGAAGCCTGGAGAGACAGTGCAGCAATATCTAACCCGATTCAATGCTGCAGCGGCCGCAGTCCAAGATGTCGATGATAAACTTATCTTAATGGCCCTCTGTAGTGGTGTGCATCCGGATACTAAGTTTGCTAGAAGATTAACGAAAGAAAAACCAGCTACCTTACCCGATTTATTCCATGAAGCCGGAAGATATATGAGACTTGAAGACGCTGCCACTGAAAGACGGACAGGACAACAAACCAAGGCAGCTCATGGCGACACACCCGCTGTAGCAAAGGACGTTCGAAGAAATGACTCTAAGATAATGCTGGGGGCAAGAACGGAGAAAAACGTCTATATCGGCCAGGACCGAGGTTTGACACTTACACTCCTTTGAATGAGACAATCGAAAACATCTTCCTGGCCACCCAAGATGAAGTTAAATACAGACGCCCTCCATACAAGAAGGAATCAGATAACGCAATTAAGTCTGAAAAGTCCTGCCGCTTCCATGAATCTCATGGGCATGACACCAATGAATGCCATCATCTCCGGGACTTAATTGAAGAACACATCAGAAGGAAGAGACTGGAATGCTATGTAAAAGGTCAGAACAGGACCCCAACTCCTTCCGATGAGACCCCAAGGCTACCCCTCTCAGAAACAGGAGGGGGAAATCGCAACAACGGCGGCCCCAGTCATGAGAAGATAGTGGTCCATACCATATCGGGAGGACCACACATCGCCGATAGAAGCTGGGCAGAGATGGAAAGATACAGAAAGTCACATAGAAACAATGAAGGCTACGTTATTTCTATTATGGAAGAACACCACCCGAAGCGAAAAGGGAATGATGACATTACATTCAATAGGCGTGACCTGGAAGGAAGGCAGTACCCTCACATGGATCCTATGGTCATCTCTGCCCGGTTCGGCCCAGCCGAAGTTTTCCGAATTCAAGTGGACACTGGAAGCTTAGTAAATATCCTATTCAAGCATGCTTTCGACAGAACGAAGCTGTCAATGAAGGATGTGTCTCCCTACAACAAACCACTACACGGTTTCACGGAAGATGCGCAGATGCCCCTCGGGCAACTGGACCTCTTTGTTGAAATAGGAAGTCATCCCTGCTCCGTTGTGCGGAAACAAACATTTGTGCTAATAGAAAACCACTCGGCCTACAACGCCTTTTTGGGAAGACCAGCCTTGTCCGACTTCCAAATTGTCCTGGCCCTGTGGTGTCTGAAGATGAAATTTCCGACAGAGAATGGAATAGGGAAGTAGAGGGGGATCAAGACGCAGCTCGAGATTGCTATGTAACTGAACTTCGCAATAACCGCAGGAAGGATAAAGGGTAGGATGCAGAGACTACTCTCTACACCAAAAACTTGGAAGCATAGCAACTAAAGAAAGCCCCTCCTCTTCGATATACCAGTGATCCTTTCAATGAATTAGACCCCAGGGAAAAAGAGGAGGAGGCCACCGCCGAGCCGGCTGAGGCTATGGAGTTTGTATTTGTAGACAAACACGACTCAAGTAGACTGTTGAAAATCGGATCTCAACTAAGAGCAGAATTGAGAGATCAACTCATTGATTTTCTCCGCCACAACCTGGATGTATTTGCATGGACGCACGCTGACATGACTGGAATCTCCCCAGACGTGGCATGCCACATACTAAACATCGATCCTACCAAGGCGCCAGTAAAGCAGAAAAAGAGAAGTATGGGGGCAGAGCGATCAGCAGCCCTCGATGAAGAAGTAAAGAACCTAATTGCCAACAACTTCACACAAGAAGCCATCTACCCGGAGTGGATCATTAACCCGGTACTAGTAAAGAAGGCTAATGGGAAGTGGCGAACATGCATTGACTTCTCCAACTTAAATGACGCTTTCCTGAAGGATTGCTTCTCACTCCCCCGAATCGATCAGCTTGTGGACAGCACAGCCGGGCACGAACTCTTTTCTTTTACGGACGCATACTTAGGGTATAACGAAATTCCTATGCACGCCTCCGATCAAGACCACACTAGTTTCATCACTGACCAGGGATTGTACTGCTATAGAGTAATGCCTTTCGGACTTAAAAACGCCGGAGCTACCTATCAGCGCCTCGTCAACAAGATGTTTGCGGAACAAATAGGACGAACTATGGAGGTTTATGTGGATGACATGCTAGTAAAATCGAGGAAAGCCAACGATCTGTAAGCCACATAAGCGAGAAGTTCATGTACTTCGCCAATATGGAATGAAGCTGAATCCTCTAAAGTGCTCGTTCAGAGTGTCATCAGGAAAGTTCTTGGGATTCATCGTCCATGCCAGGGGGATTGAAGCAAGCCCCGAACAAGTCTGAGCCCTGAAAGATATCATGATACCTTCCACTCGAAGAGAAATGCAAATCCTAAATGGGAAGGTGGCCGCCCTAAGCAGATTCATCTCTAAAGCGACTGATAAGTGCATCCCCTTCTTTGAGGCTCTAAAGAAAGACAAAGGAAAGTTCGAGTGGACTGACGAATGCTTAACAGCGTTCCTTAACCTAATCGAACACCTCCAGAGACCACCAGTACTCTCAACTCCAAATGAAGGCAAAGAGCTATACATATACCTTACTGTGTCATCTCATGCTCTAAGCACCGCTTTGGTGAGAGAAGACAACCGCACGCAGCGACCAGTATATTTTGTAAGCAAGAGGTTAACAGGAGATATCCTAAACTTGAGAAGCTAGCATACTGTTTACTAATCACGTCACGGAAACTGCGACACTATTTCCAATCTCATTCCATCAGAGTTCTAACCGATCAACCGCTAAGGCAGGTACTCCATCGTCCCGACACTTCTGGACGACTACTTAAATGGTGCATTGAACTGAGTCAATATGATATCACCTACCATCCTCGCACCGCCATCAAGGGACAAGCTATGGCCGATTTCATTGCCGAATTCACTACCAACGAAGGTAAGGAGCAATATGAAATAGCAAAAGACATTAAGTGGAATCTCTTTGTGGATGGAGCTTCAAACGAACAAGGCTCGGGGGTAGGTGTTGTAATAATCACTCCCAAGGGAAGGAAGCTACTCTATGCTCTAAGGCTGGAATTCGCTGCCACCAACAACGATGCAGAATACGAAGCAGTAATAGCTGGATGAGAACTTGCCTTAGAGATTGGAGTCAGTTCTTTATGTCTTCATAGTGATTCTCAACTTATTGTAAACCAAATACTAGGAGAATTTCAGACTCGAGGAGAACGACTCACAGCATATCTAAAGAAGACCAAGCTGCTACTCGATCAATTGGATCACTATTTAATCAAACACATCCATCGAGAAGAGAACCAAAAGGCCGACGAGCTGGCAAAGAAAGCTAGCATGAAAGACAGTACCATTTCCGGAATAGTAGCCATCTCAAAGCAACTAACCTCGAGTTTCGAGCAAGTGAATCTGGTAGCTGCAATCGAAGAGGAAACTTGGATGACTCCCATCCAAAAATTCCTACAAGATGGCACACTGCCCAGCGAGCGTAACGAAGTCAGGAAAATCTTGAGGAAAGCTTCCCGCTACACAATACAAGAAGGCATCCTCTATCGGCGGGGCTTCTCTAACCCCTTATTAAGATGTGTCGCTGGAAGGGAAGCTAAGGAAATCTTATCCAACATCCACCAAGGAAGCTGCGGGGATCACACTGGAGGGCAGACTCTGGCAAAGAGAATACTCCGATATGGATATTTCTGGCTCGCCTTAAACAAAGACGCCTTAGACTTCGTTAGAAAATGTGACAGATGTCAGAAATTTGCCAAGATTGCTCGTCTACCAACAAATGAGATTACTCAAATGACCAGCCCTTGGCCCTTTGCAGTATGGGGAATTGACTTGATTGGCGAATTGACGGTGGCCCGAGGTGGGGCCAAATATGCGATAGTGGAAGTTGACTATTTCACCAAATGGGTGGAAGAAGAACCTCTAAATAAAATATCTTCGGCAAAAGTTATTAACTTCTTAATCAAAAATGTTCTATGTAGGTACGGAGTTCCACTCAAAATCATATCGGACAATGGACTTCGGTTTGATAGCGAGGAGTTTGCCGACTGGTGCCGAGAGCACGGAATTCACAAAAGCTCCTCATCTGTAGCTTATCCCCAGGCAGACGGACAAGTCGAAGCTGTCAACAAAATTCTCAAAACTCTAATCAAGAAGAAACTTAGAAAGTCAAAAGGCGCTTGGATGGATGAACTTCCTACGGCACTTTAGGCCTACCGCACATCTTTCAGAACATCAACGAGGCATACTCCTTTCTCTTTGGCATACGGATCGTAGGCCATGCTCCCGGTCGAAACTATAGTACCTTCCCACCGCAGGATCCACTATAACCCAGAAGAGAACGAAGAACTCCTTCACATGTCTTTGGATCTAATTGAAGAGAGGAGAAACGATGCAGCGCTCAAAGCAGCAGCTCACAAGCAAAAAGTGGCGGCGCAATACAACTCCAAAGTTAAGCATCGTAGCTTACAAGAAGGAGATCTTGTCCTCAAACGAATCTTCCCGCGCCCCGGTGCACTAGATCCAATCTGGGACGGACCATATGTAATTCATAAAGATCTCCACAACGGAGCTTATATTTTGTCAACAGTGGAAGGAGAGGTGTTCCAGAGGGCATGGAACATCCAACACCTTCGTCGATACTTTTCTTAACTTGTACTGCCCATATGAAGTGAATTAACAAAGAGAATCGGTGGACGTAGGCATTTTCGTGCCGAACCACTTTAAAAACTTGTCTCTTTTTTAACTTGTTCCTTTATATCTTGGCTGCTTGTTAACTTTATCCTTTTCTGTTGAACAAAATCCTGTGTAATGGCATTTCCATTCAGGACGCATCACGGCGCAACCTCCCCTGGACAAGACCTAACAGGTACTATACGAATCTATGCCCTGGCCAATGAGACACTTTTGCTCCAGCATCCCTCTGCTGCGGGTTAACTCATTGCTCGCGATCGTCCCTTAAAGCCAACTGTAATGAGCCGATTATAAGCCACCGAGAAGGTCGGCTATAGCCGAGGCAGCTCATTACGGCGCTCGGCTCGTCGGCGACTGTGAACCTACTTTAAACCCCAACATAAGGTGTGGCCAGCCAGGGGTAGTTCACGGTTGACGATCGGCACTCACGCTAGCCGGCCACGGTAAATCGAATAATACCCATGATTATGGGCCATAATGGCCCGGGTAGTTACTGTGTGCGATCTCGGCTCCGATGTGTCTTAAGTACGGCTGTGGTAAAAAAGAAAACTCCCCGCGGAGGCGTAAGATGGGTGACAAATGTCTCCAAGACCCACAGCTAGGGAAAGTGACTACAAAACCCGCTTGCCACGAACTTAAGCACATCGAAGGCCTTCCGTGATTGGAAGTTTTTCTACTTCTTATATTCCTATTTTATTTAAAAACTTTCCTCCTATCCTATATAATGATCCCTAAAGTACAGGGCACAAAATAGGAGACACCCACAAATGGGGATAGAAACTCACAACTAGATGATAGAACACTCAGCTGCATTCCATACTCAGTCACACAAGACATTCAAAGCTACCATCTACAACTAAAACACGAAGGGCAGTACTCTCTTCCTTTGTCTATGAATGCGTAGCTATAATTTATTCACACATCACAATAACATTGCAAGATATGAAATTATATTTTAAGCAAGAACTTGACATCAAACACAATTGAATCACAGGCATATGCATAGCTGCATTTCTTATGCAACGCACCAAAATAACGAAAGCATTTAAATATAACAGAACCAGCTTAAGTTAAAAAATTACATGCCAAAGATGAAGTTGTTCGTTACAAATAACATAATTACAGCCTAAAATTTACATTAATGTTTTGGGACTAGCATAGACAACAATGTCAGGTAAACCAAAAGATGTCCAGGTCAAGTCAGGGAGTCGGCTGCATCAGAGCTTCACCTCTATCCTACTGGCCCCCCGAGATCTACTTAACCGCGGGATCAGAACTCTCAACATGTTGACCAGAGGTAGTTGGTGCTCCAAAGGTCCCGCCTGTCCAATTCAGGAAAGAATCCATTCATAGTCACGAACAATAAGCAATCAAGTTACGAAAAGACTGAAAGGGAAGACTTACCGGCATCTGCTCCTTGATCATCATCCTCCAAATGCACCCCTACCTCCTCAGCGGTAAGCAGCTGCATACCCTCCTTCACCACCGCTTTCTCCTCCTTGGTGAACTGGGCCGTGACCACGTCCATTCTGAAGGCCACGCCACCCTCCTTATCCGCATCGGCCTTAGCCTCCTCTAGGGCCCTAAGGTAAATCTTGGCCATGACTCGGGGGTAATCATCCATCCAGGATAAGTTGCCCTGTTTCCAAGTGAGAAAGTACATATCCTGAAGCATCTCATACATTATCCCCTCGTTCTCCTCGAACTCCTTTATTCGGTCCCCAGAAGCCAACAACTTTGCAACGACAGCATCCCTCTCCGATTGGTATCGCGAGCAGTCAGCCTGAAAGGATTTCCTCATCGCCTCCATCTCCTCCTTCAGCTTGGTTTGAGCAAGCTCTACGGCTTCAAGCTTCCCAGATAACTCCTGTACCCTCTCAAGATCCGCTTTTTGAACCTCATCCACCGTTGCAATGGCCATATCAATCCGTTCCTTACAAGCATCCTCCATTTTCCGCAACTCTGCCCTCGCTGGCCTCTTCCATGGTTCTCTTTAATTGCCTAGAGGCGACCTCATGTTGAGAGATCTGGATGGCCTGATCAGTGAGTTGTTTGGCCTAGTCGGAAACCATTAACCACAGTCGAATGTTGGCGCTCCCGATTTCTTCCCCAGCCTTGACCAGTCAGGCATGATGCCCCATCAGCTTCCTGGTTTCCTCAGCAACCCGGTCGATGTTTGCCTTAGCTTCGTCCCCCAATGTTACAACCCGAGTGGTAAGAAAATCAAGGTTCAGGGACTAAGCTTCATCAAGTACCCTTACCATAGGATTACAAGGGAGAAGGTGCTCACCGGTAGCCTCATCGAAGGTAACATCACGAGAACCTGGATCCAGATCCGGATGACCCGCAAACGGATTACAGACTAAAACGGGATGATCTATTTGGGCAACGGTAGGATTTTCAGACGGATGCGGAGAAGGTATAAACCCAGTACTCTCCTCCGTGGTATCCTGAGGAGGCTGAGTTGGAAGCTGAGGACCAGGTGAAGATTCAAGCAAGGAGCGACTCCTCTTCTTCCTTTGGATATCCTCTTCGATAACTCCAAGAAAGAGGACGATAGCCGACTACGTCTCCGGGGCAGTTAGTCGGAGGCATTGGTTTAGTAGAAGCCTTGAGGAGTTTGTATTGTTCGAGACGGTGCCGAACGTCTGATGTCTTGGCCACCTTACCTGCTTCTGTGATATGAAACCAAGTGTTACAAGCATACATTGAACAATAATTCAAGAAATATATCAAGTTAAGAAGAGTAAAGAAGTGCTTTGTTATACAAACCCTAGGGAGGAGTAGGATACTGCAATAAGTCATGGATCTCACTCCAGGACGGAAGCCGATCATAAAATATTCCTAAATCCTTATCATAAATGGAGTCTGCAGGAGTCAAAAATTCACCTTGAATCGCAGGAGTTGCCGTAGCTGAAATGCTCTTAGAAGATGAATCGGCACCAGTCCCGACCTTGCAGCTTTCTTTGGCTTCTCCACCAAGGCCGATCCTTCCTCCAACCCCTCAAAAGCTAGGCGGAAAGCATCATCTGTCCACTCCTGGATCTCACATGCTTGCCCAGAAGACAAAGCCCCAGTGCCATCACCGCTCTATCCTTCGCCACCATCATCAATGCGACCATCACCATCGCCTTCTCCACCACTTCCACTCTCCGCCTCACCTCCTTCATCCTCGCCTCTTTCCTCCTCCACATCTTCCTCCTCCGGAACATCTGGACATGTGCTGGGGGAGGGTCCATCAGACTTCTTAAGTTTCTTCCCCCCGGCGACTGGATGTTTCGAGAAGGGTTTCCTTTGTTGCTCTTCGTCGTAGCCCCTCCTTTAGCTTTGGCAGCCTTCTCCTCAGCTGCGTCTCTTTGCTTGACCACAGACTGGCGTGGCAGAATCAAGTTGAGCTCCATAAGAGTAGCATTCCTGATCAAATAAGAGGCTGCCCTCTCCCTTTCCGGAATGGCTTCTATCTCCACAGCCATCTGAACCAGGCGATCGCTCTCTACAACCGCAAAGCCACCTGTCGCTAGCAAGAAATAAAGCACATAAGGAGGAGCATTGTAGTCAGAACAAAAATTATAAATAAGATTCAACTTACAGCCAGAGGTGAAGCGGTGGAAAGAAACAGAGTCATCCTTGACAAAGAACCATTCCTTCTTGAACATGCTAAATTTCGATTACAAGTCCAGAACTGGCTTGAAAGACACGGCCGACTATAAGCCGATATATGGAGACCCCTTCTTGTAGCCTCTCAAGTTGTACAAGTACCCGATCTCCCGGTTGGAAGGGGGATGCCCATATTTTCTCTGGAAGATAATAAACAGACTCACCAAGATGGCATAGGAGTTGGGCTGAAGCTGGAAAGGGGCCACCTTCAAATATGTGATAAAGCTAACTATCCTAGCATTGATCGGAGGGATGGCTCCGCACATACAATGATACCTACTGTAAGTAAAGTATCCTCCAGGGGGGTTATACGGCATCACTCCTTCCCTCGGCAACAACATATGCGCTCTGCCAATCCCAAAACAGCGAGATATAACATCAAGCTGCTCATCTTTGAGGGAGCTAGGAAAGCAGTCAGGCGGAGAGTTTAATAGCTCCTGAGGGCCATACCCGTCTACTAATGATCTCGGGGTTGGTCCATGACGTTCTAGTCCTGCTCGAACCGGGGGCACAATGGGGGACTCGCCTTTGTCCTTGGATTTCTTCTTGTCGGAACGGGTTTCTACTTTATGAGACATTATCTGCAACAGGAGAAAACACATTATTAGAACAAGGAGTGCAGAGACATAAACAAGCAAGCACATACGGCCTGGAATATCGTTCATAATTCAAAACATAAAGGCTCAATCGGTAATTCGAGACTAAAGTCCACTCGGCACTCGTACTTCCCAAATTCATTCGGTAAGTCAAAGCTAAAGATTCATTTGGCACTCGGAATCCCCGAGCTCATTCGGTAAGTCAAAGCTAAAGATTCATTCGGCACTCGGAATCCCCAAGCTCATTCGGTAAGTCAAGGTTAAAGATTTATTCGGCACTCAGAATCCCCGAGTTCATTCGGTAAGTCAAAGCGAAAGCTCATTCGACAGAAGAGGGCCTCTCCTGGTCCGGCAGTTGAGGTCTGGTGATACGTTTGATTCGGCAAAGACAAGAGTTTGGTTCGGCTAGTACGGAATAACAGAGGCACGAAGCCCCTACTTATAGGCCAACACAGACGACCGGACCAACTGGTTCGGCGCTTGGGACCAAATGAGAGTGTCCAAGTTGAATGGCCTAAAATGAAGCGCGACATATGCAGGCATATGCCCCACTTTGGGGGCAAATGTTGGGCGAATTCTCACCACCGATCCAAGGCCTCACCGAACCTATTCATCACCGGACCAAACACCGACTCACCTACCACCGAACCAAACACCAACTCACCTACCACCAGACCAAGCACCAACTCGCCTACCACCCGACCAACGCTCCACCGAATCAACTACTACCGAACCAATTCTCACTCACCACTCTCCACCGGATCAACCACTACCGAATCAACCACTACCTAACCGAAAGCCACTCCAACCATCTTCGGACCAAGGCTTTGGCGAACCAACATTGTCAGGCCAGATTACATCAGCCCAGGCCCACCAGCAGCCATATACATCCAAGACCCCTACTCCCAGCCTCACTCTATAAATAGAGGGGTAGGGGTACAAATGGAAGACAAGTTTGAGAGCTCAAGCACGGATAGAACTTTCAAACAACTTTCATATACTTGTAATCAAAGCTTTGTACTTGTAATCTGAACAGTAAAGGAGAATAACATATAAAGTGGACGCAGGCACATTCTGGCCGAACCACTATAAATCTGTGTGTCTTTTACAGTTTAGTCCCTGCTTTTTACATATTTGCATAAATCACCCAAATCGCTGAGAACAACATAAAATCGACTAAATTATATGACTTGGAGGTGTTTGCCCATTTTTTGTGCAAACACATATGTTTTTAAATATTGCGCTCATTATTCGGTTTAGGCGGGAGAGGACCTTGTGTCATATAACCCATTCCAAGTAATGATACGACATTATGGATAGCATTTGAAGACCGGTGGTGAAGACCGGGTATTTTCAAGAACGATAGGATAACTCGTCGATTGTCTCTGCACTAAGTCGCGCCAGTATAGAGATCTCCATATGTGATGGGGAGTCCGATCGGGATTGTGAATACCCGGATTTCAAGGGCTTCTTTGGAAGTGCCTTCGGTTTTGTTAGAACCCAGAACAGACTTGTATGGATGTGTGTCTGACGTTACACTTTGAGATGTAAAGCTGGTTTCTATCAAATACATTTCTGTTTGGTGGCGGAGAATTTATTCTTTTAAGCTTAACACCCTTCTCTAAGACGTACAAGCTCAGAAGTTATGTAGTTGATGGTTACTAGTGATACATTCCCAATTTGGTAATGTGGCATACGAAGCACTACTGATCATTTGTTGATCGAAGCTTGGCTTTGTGAAAAAGCGTAGCTTTGTGGACGAGACTGCATCAGGACCTCACACCCCGAAAATGGTCGAAACAGGAAAGACGTGGCATGGTTGCAGGGGTCGCACCCCTAGTGTATGTCCATTCCTTCTGGAAAAGGGTGATATCATGGTATGGAGCCCAAATATTTAACTCATGTGGACACTGCAAATTTATTACTGTGTGATGTTGCTTTGTGGTTGAGGATCCTCGAATAAAGGTCGCAAACAACCGGGTTTGGCATATCTTAAATGTTACTCCCAGGAAGGGAGTAAACCGGCCTTGTGTTGGTAGAGATCCGGGTAGTTTCTCGGGGCGTCCCTCCAGAGGCGTTCCCATGTGGCAATAGGAAGTTCTTTAGCCTGACCATTTATTCAAAATCCAATCACCAATGCGCGCCTTGTACTGTTTTAGTTCTATAACCTTCCATTTACTTATGGTGGCGCCCCACTGTTTAGATGGTAGCTATAGTAGGCATACAATAATGGTTGTAGGCTGGCTAAGATTAACATTATACTTTCGAAAGGTTTCTACACTATGCACTAATAGTAATATCAAATGGTTTTCGCGTATTAAGCATTTTTGACTATCAAGGAGAAATCTCCTCTAATTCTACGTTTGCATGGTGTGTGCGGTGGGAGGCCTTATGGTAGTTTCATTTTCCAAAAAGCATTTTGGAATTCAAATTTATATTCTTTTGTCGTTTTCTTATTCAAAACTGTTTTTGTTTGCTCATACCAGTCCCATGACTGACTCGGAGTTTATTGTTCCCTTCCTAAACTCTAGGTGCCTACACTTTTTCACATGGGTAGTCTGGAGTTGGGTTTTTCAGATAATCAGATAGTAGGATTAGATTCGATAGTATCCAGGCTTTGGATTTGGCGATAGCATTTTTTCAAGATGAATGACCTTGCTTAAGTCATCATGATGGGGGTTCCTTGCTTCACGTTTGGAAAGCATGTTGGTGGATCTAGCTTTTGGAGTTTTTGGAGCTTTAGTTATGGAGTTGTAGTTGCAGTTTGATGTTGGAGTTCTCTTTTGGAGTTTCTCTGTTGATGCTTATCTTTCCGCTGTTGTATTATTATCTCTGATATTGTTAGGGTTCATATTGTATCAGATATTGTATTCATTGTAGTACCAATGTTATTATTCTTTTCTTCCGCTGTGTTGTTGTACTTAATGTGTTATAAGCTCCGGTGAACCAGATTCGACGTTTGGATCTACGACATTTGAATACGAGTGATGTATTCAGTGCCGATTTTTGAAGGTCGAGTCAGGGTCATTATAATTGGTATCAGAGCTGAAGGTTGAACTTTAGCTCAGGAGTATAACACATTAGGTAACTCATTAGAGATAGGGTGAAGTATACCCTATAATGAGTACTTCCCTAAGATATCTGTCTGTATGCCTCAATAAATTCTCTTACTATCCACTGATAGTAAGTATGAGGGAAAGAAGAGGACGAGATAGGGGACAGGGGAGTACCACTAAAAATGGTCAATGCCCTGGAAGAACAAGGAAACTTTCCCTATCAATCTCCTTTGAATCGTCTTTTCAATTCTCTTATGTCTTCATGGCAGCTACAAGAAGAAGCTTCAGTGCGGTGATGGCCCTACGAATCATATAGATAAGTTCCCATTTCGTATTCTCATCATTGGTTTCCTATCAATCTTTTAGTTTTAACTTTAATGAATTTGAAATTTTATTTGAAATAAATTGGTTGATAAATATTGAACTAAATTTGATTGTATCGATAAAGCGATTTTGGTCAAAACCAGAGTCTGAAATTCTATTGTAATTTCTTGTGAGAATCAAAGTCTGAAGAGGGACAAGCTAGTATATACTTTGGGGTATTCCACCTGAGTTTGGAATCCATATCTAGTATTTAAGAGTTGTGGAATATTGAATCCATTCATTTGTTCTTTTGGGTCCAGATTCATTCTACGAACGGTTAGTTATTCCTTCGAACTAACCAGTGCCTCTGCATATTTCATAGATTTGATGCCCCAAAAATCTTGTGTAGTATTGAATGAGTTCATTCTCGTATTGATGATATTCTGATTTGGTGAGCCAAACACAGAATAGATAATCAGCTCGATTGATGAGTCGATTCTCTATCTTTGTATACCCATCCATTGTTGTCTCCTTGGCAAATTTTGGGGACGAAATTTTGCTTAAGGAAGGGAATCTGTAACGATCTCGATTTTTCAGCAAAATTAAATTTAGTTATTTATATAAATTATGGATTTAAATTGTAAATTAATTTAAATTTTTCCAAATTTAAACAAAATATTTGTTTGTTTATATATGTATATGGATTGATTTGAAATTCAAAGGTAGATATTTTAAAAATATATTGGATTTAAAAGTTATATTTTGAAAAATATACATGTATATAACTAGAATCGTGAATAAAATAATTTACTAGAAGTTAAATTTGAATATTTTCAAACATTAATATTATTTAATATAAATTTAAATATAATAAATTAAGTTTAAGTTTAAAATAAGAATTGAATAAAAAGTTTATATACCTTCTTTTTAAATTTGTTGAACTAAATTTATTTATATATATATATATACATATAATATAAGAATATAAGAAAACAAAATAGAGAAACATGTCTTATAAATTAAAATAGAGTAAGGTTTAAACCACAATTTGCAAATAAAATTTTGTAAAGGATTTAGGCATAAAATTACAAATTTAGGACATTTGTAAAATAAGAAATTCATGCATTTAAACAAGTGTTATCTAAAGAAGCATAAGAATTGTACAAGTGTCATGACTATTAATTTTTCTTTTTCATTTTTAGTTAAAGTAAGAAGGTAGGCTATATGTATATTTCTTCCTCTCTTTCTCTTTTCCTCTTCATTCATTTCAAAAAGCCTGTAAAACTAGTTTCAAACCAGAGGAAAAAATATGAAAACAAAATCAAAAGATCCTTCAAACCAAATAAAAACAAAAGCAAGTTTCAGATCCTCTTAAATCTGATGTAAACAAACAACTACAAACTCAAATTCAAGGCAATCAGACAAGCAGCCAGATTAAAGTTTTCGAAAGATCAAAGCCAGAGTAAAAAAAATTAAAATATGGAAATCAAAGAATTCAACCTGGAAGCAAAGTAATCCAGTACAAAATCAACATAAATCAAAAGAAATCAATTTGGAAGCAATCAAGCAAGATTCAAGATCATTTTTCAGATTCAAATCAAAATGAATCAAAACAAGTCCCTATAAACTTCAGCCAAAAAATAATTCAAACTTCAAGTAGAAGACCAGACTCAAGGTTCCAGTTCAAAAATCATTTCAGTTTTCAAACATTTTTCCTAGGCCTTTCTGTTTTCGAACTTCAAGGTGAGCAAACACACTGACTGTGAGAAATGCGGATTACGGATCTTAAGGCTTGGATTAACACTAGAGGGGGGGGTGAATAGTGTTTATAAAGAATTACTAAATCTGTTTGAGTTTATGTTAATTTAGACACAGATGTATGCAGTCTACAGATACAGGGATAATCACAGAAACAAACACAGATGCAGAAATAAAATAAAAGTAGTAAAGGAAAGAACACACCGGATTTTATACTGGTTCGGAGTTAGCCTACATCCAGTCCCGCAACATAAGTACGAATTTCCTTTCAAAAGCAATTGTACAATTACACCCTCGATTTCATGGCTACGAGGTACACCCTCCAGAATTTCAATCCTCTGGGTAGAGATACTTGATTTCCATTCCACAAGTTTACCCAATTGATTTACCAAGGCTACAATCAGACCTTTTCTTGCTTGATTGATTTTCAAGGCCACAATCACACGTTTTCTCGCTTAATAGATTACAAAGAAGCCAATAACTCTGAATAGCACTGAGAATCATGTTGACATAGTGATAGAGAATCAAACTAGAAGTAATTGAGTATGATTCAATATTGATTTCGGTAGAGTAATGGTAAGAGTATGTATTAAGAAATGTGGAAGAAGAAGAGGAGTGAAAAACCAGAATGTTTGCGCCAAAATTGGTCACAAACCCCGATGAATGTGAAAGCACCAGTGTTGGTATATAAATCAGTAATATCCAAACACAAATCACAGATCTTAAGTAGCAAAATAATGAATGTAAACAAGAACACACGATTTATAGTGGTTCGGCTATCTCTGGCCTACGTCCACTTCAAAGGTTTTTCCTTTTATTGATGTTCTTCGCTGATTACAATCGATTACAACGGATTACAATGAATTGTAGTTCTGAAATTCAAGTACAACGGTGGTTGTCGTGTGCAAAGTAGAGCCTTGGTGGAGTCTTGATGCTTCAGAGTCTTGATTTTGCCAAAGAAAATCCCCTCCCTTTTCTGAATGACCTGGGGCTCTATTTATAGGCGTAGGAGGCTGATATTTCTCCTAGAAATCAGGTAGACCACTTCCAGCACGTGAGGGGGCCCACATGGCCGATACCTGGAGATCCGGGCCCATATTGGGATCGATTCGACCCTAGGTTCGAATCGATCAAGAAATCGTCCAATCATGGTGAAATTTGGTGTGGACATTCTTCAACATGTAGATGAACTCCTGTAAAAATTTCATGGGATTTGGATCAGTGGATTGGAAGTTATGATCGGTTTGAAATTGGCGTGTTCGGCTTTCTGTTTGGTTCGAACCGATGCTATGGTCTTCTTCGAATCGATCTGTTTGATTCGAGTACCTCGAATCGATCCAAGGGGTGACGTGGCGTGCCTTCTTCGATTCGATCCAAGCTTTTCGCCGAGTTGAACGAGTCGAGTCTGAGTTCTCTGCCGAGTTTGCTGGATGGCTTCGTGGTTGGATTCGAGGTTCATCTTCGAATCGATGGAATGTCGTTTGTTCGAATCGATCCAAATGCGTCACCTTGGATCGATTCGAAGTTGTCTTAACACGTTGGATTCGAAGATAGCATGGGGCGAGGTGACTTGGATGGATTCGAAGCAAGGCTCAGTCCATGGATTCGAAGTCAGGTCGTGGATGGATTCGGAGCAAGGCTATCTGGGGGTTTACTTGATGGAGCCGAAGCGAGGGCATTTCTCATGGATCCGAGGCAATGGCAACTCCATGGATACGAACTCCATAACCTGGAGGGATTCGAAGAGAGGACATCGTGATGGAGTTGAAGTCAATGGTGTTGAAGCGGGATGGAGTCGTTGATTGATGGATTCGGACATGATGGGTTCGAACTAGTCAGGGTGATGGGTTCGAACCGAGCAATGCCCATTCCTCTTAACTTGAATCCATCATAACTTGAGCATACGACCTCGGATTGACTTGAAATTTGAAATGCAGACTTCTATGATCTTTCTTATCGTGTCCTATCAACTGTGGCCCGTTCCGGACTCGGACAAAATTCATTGATATCCATGGTTATCCTGCAATGCTTGGTTGATATTCATGAATAGTAATCATTGACTTTCAGTAAATTTTGGATATCTCAACTTTGCCAAAAGTTGGGATAACATTTTGCCCCCCAAAACATGCCTTTTTGTAAAAGGTATGTTTTGAATGGTCTTATATCAAGTGTAAGGAATTCATGTTTCATTCATAGCTGTGGTATTATCAATCAAGTTTGTGGCTGTTCGAAGCCAAATCAATATTCGTTCTTTCCGTAGAAGTTGAGAATGAAGTTTCGTAGTCTCTCCGGACTATTACTGGCTGCTCTGAACCCTTACTAAGTCCGTTCCAGACTTAGTGATTGAATAGAAAGATCCTATCGCTCTCTGGCGTTGCCTTCTATCCCTTGCACTCTGGTCCCAGTTAGGACGTATAGCGATATCATGGTCGTTCTGGACCGATCATAGCCTCTCCGGGCTCTTGCTGGATCCCATCCTGTCACTCTCCGGTGAAGGGGAAACAGTGCTTAAGTGAGTCGATCCTTTCGCTCTCCGGCGAAGCAACTCACTTCTTGCACTCCGGTTCAGTGTATCCGAACATTTAGCGATGTCTTGGTCGTTCGAGACCGATCATAGCCTCTCCGGGCTCTTGTTGGATCCCATCCTGTCACTCTCCGGTGAAGGGGAAACAGCGCTTAAGTGAGTTGATCCTGTCGCTCTCCGGCGAAGCAACTCACCTCTTGCACTCCGAACCCCGTCTCTCCGGGTAGGGTCATAAAGCGATCATGTTTATATTGATATTTAATGTTCATCCTTTGACTCTCCGGTCAAAAGGTTTATTGCAAGAAGTTCTAATTTATTTGTTTAATATTCAAGTTCTAGATGTTCAATCTCAAACATCAGAGAAGAAAAAACTAAACATTGCCTCTCCGGGCATATCGGTTTATCTCCATCTCAGAGCATGCCTAGGGATCTCTCCGGTTCCTGTACATGTGTAAGTGGAGTAACCGTTTATTCTGAAAATAAATCTAAATAAAATTATTCGACCGAAGTCCAAATCCTGGACTTGGCCCTTGCCATCTCTAATCAGTTGATGACGAGTCGTGATCCCGATCCAGGATCGTTCCTGCTAGGTGGGAGCGGTAGTTGGTCATGCCTTGTCGCTGCTGTTCGTTCTCTGACAAACTGCGGTAATCTACCACCCCTGGCATGTTCTTCCACCTCATCCTTCAGGCGGCGGCATTCATCTGTAGTGTGCCCATGCAGCTCATGGAATAGGCAATATTTTCCAGTCCTGCGCTCCCGCTCGGTGGGATCCCTTATAGGTGGCTTTCGATAGTGGAGTTGCCCCCTGGTTTCAGTGAAGATTCTTTCTAGGCTTGCATTCAGATCTGTGTACTGCCTGAATCTTGGTTCTCGGAATTTTTTCCGTTTATCAGGACCATCATGTCTGTCATCCTGTTTCCTCTTTCCCTTGTCCGCTCCGGACTGTTCTCTGGAGGTCCCTACGCTTTGAGTGGCATTTATTTCTCGACTCTCGGCTTGTGATTCTTCTAATCGGATGAATTTTTCAGCTTTATGAAAGAATTCTCCGAGATCCTGCGGTGGATCTTTAGTTAGAGAATCTTTAAACTTGGTGCCTTCCGCGACTCCTGCCACCACCGCCATTAAAATCATTGATGGATCCGGGCGATCCACAGTAGTCACTGTCACGTTGAATCTTAGCAGAAAATCTTTTATGGACTCTCCGGTCCTTTGCTTGATCGATGCTAAGGTCATCACACTCTTGGGTCGCGTTACGTGGACCCTGAACTATCTCATGAAGCAATCTACAAGCTCGCTCCATGTTCCGATCGATCCAGTCTCCAGTTGTCTGAACCATAGTGCAGCTAAATCTGACAAATATAAAGGGAAGCATCGTGCCATCACTTCCTCGGGTGCCCCCAGCACTTCCATGTGCCTGATATATCTTGTGATATGCATGGTCGGGTCTGATCTCCCGTCATATGGTTCTAGCGCTGGTAGTTTGAACTTTTGAGGGTTCCTTGCGTTTCGGATGTTTGGAGTGAATGGACTCCGACTAACTTCTTCCAGCCCTCCACTAGGCAATCCTCCTCTCATGATTCTTCGCATCAGGCCAATCATTCTCTCGTCTCCGTCTAGGGGTTGGCCCCTTGTCAAGTTCCTATCCTGCCCCCCGGGCCTTGAAGGGAATTCTGGTACATATTCTTCTGGTGGCTCGTTGGCATATGCATTGGCTCCAACTTGTTGAGCTCCGTCTGTTGGTCTTCCAGTATCGGACCCTGAGGGTCTGCCCCCAAGGCCTTGCTGACCACCTTCAACTCCTGTATTTTGGTTTTGAACCTGACCTTCATTAGCTTCTGCAATCCTGATTCCTTGTCCCGCACTCCTAGCCGTTGTAGTTGGTCCAAGGTTTTGCATGTTCGCCGCCCTCATCTGTTCGAGGAAATTCTGCAGCATCTCCTGTTGATTCTTCATCATGCTCTCGCGTAATGAATTAGCCATAGCCTCCATCTCGTCTCTAGTGATGTAGACGGAAGCTCATCCTTCTCCTGATCCTGAGGATGCTTCTTGGCTTCCTCCTTGTTGGCTCCTATCAACTCTTTGTCTTGTTTGTCGAGTAATTGTTTCCGGATTGGAGTTTCTTCAAACTTTTGAATCTGAATTCTGAATCTGATGTAGCGGGTGCTAGTCCTTCTCAGTGAAAGCACCAAAGTGTTTGCGCCAAAATTGGTCACAAACCCCGATGAATGTGAAAGCACCAGTGTTGGTATATAAATCAGTAATATCCAAACACAAATCACAGATCTTAATCAGCAAAATAATGAATGTAAACAAGAACACACGATTTATAGTGGTTCGGCTATCTCTAGCCTACGTCCACTTCAAAGGTTTTTCCTTTTATTGATGTTCTTCGCTGATTACAATCGATTGCAGCGGATTACAATGAATTGTAGTTCTGAAATTCAAGTACAACGGTGGTTGTCGTGTGCAAAGTAGAGCCTTGGTGGAGTCTTGATGCTTCAGAGTCTTGATTTTGCCAAAGAGATTCCCCTCCCTTTTTCTGAATGACATGGGGCTCTATTTATAGGCGTAGGAGGCTGATATTTCTCCTGGAAATCAGGTAGACCACTTCCAGCACGTGAGGGGGCCCACATGGCCGATACCTGGAGATCCGGGCCCATATTGGGATCGATTCGACCCTAGGTTCGAATCGATCAAGAAATCGTCCAATCATGGTGAAATTTGGTGTGGACATTCTTCAACATGCAGATGAACTCCTGTAAAAATTTCATGGGATTTGGATCAGTGGATTGGAAGTTATGATCGGTTCGAAATTGGCGTGTTCAGCTTTCTGTTTGGTTCGAACCGATGCTATGGTCTTCTTCGAATCGATCTGTTTGATTCGGGTACCTCGAATCGATCCAAGGGGTGACGTGGCGCGCCTTCTTCGATTCGATCCAGGCTTTTCGCCGAGTTGAACGAGTCGAGTCCGAGTTCTCTGTCGAGTTTGCTGGATGGCTTCGTGGTTGGATTCGAGGTTCATCTTCGAATCGATGGAATGTCGTTTGTTCGAATCGATCCAAATGCGTCACCTTGGATCGATTCGAAGTTGTCTTAACACGTTGGATTCGAAGATAGCATGGGGCGAGGTGACTTGGATGGATTCGAAGCAAGGCTCAGTCCATGGATTCGAAGTCAGGTCGTGGATGGATTCGGAGCAAGGCTATCTGGGGGTTTACTTGATGGAGCCGAAGCGAGGGCATTTCTCATGGATCCGAGGCAATGGCAACTCCATGGATACGAACTCCATAACCTGGAGGGATTCAAAGAGAGGACATCGTGATGGAGTCGAAGTCAATGGTGTTGAAGCGGGATGGATTCGTTGATTGATGGATTCGAACATGATGGGTTCGAACTAGTCAGGGTGATGGGTTCGAACCGAGCAATGCCCATTCCTCTTAACTTGAATCCATCATAACTTGAGCATACGACCTCGGATTGACTTGAAATTTGAAATGCAGACTTCTATGATCTTTCTTGTCATGTCCTATCAACTGTGGCCCGTTCCGGACTCGGACAAAATTCATTGATATCCATGGTTATCCTGCAATGCTTGGTTGATATTCATGAATAGTAATCATTGACTTTCAGTAAATTTTGGATATCTCAACTTTGCCAAAAGTTGGGATAACACAGAAAATCTAATATATAATTCGTTGAAACTAACCCCTATTTTTAGAAGAACAACAGCCATGTCCATTCATGAAGAGTTATGGCGAATAGACACTTCTTTTGAAATTTAAATTTTGAACCCAACTAACACCATGTCGACATGGTCACAATAGGCATGTCGACATCCCAAAGCAATTTTTGATGATTTGATTTTCTTTGAAAATAACCTTTATCTTATATTAAAACTATTTAAAACTTTATAAATATACTTGACTATAGTTATAATTCATAAGTAAATATAGAGAATATTATATATAGAATTTAACTATAATTTTATATTTAAATCTTAAGTATAAATGTTTAAAAGTTAAATATATTATATTAAAAGATAGTTTAAAATCGGGAGTAATTTGACTTTGAAATAAAAGATAATTTTGAGGCTAAAATTATTTAAAATCAGGAAAGAGGTTTTTGATGCTTTTAAAAGGAAGGTTTTGAAGCCTTTTGAAAACAGGATATAATTTTGAAAAATCATTTTGAATAAAAAGTTAGCGGATACAAAACAATGTTCCACTAGATTTTTCATAGGTTGCATCCTACTTAGGGTTTCATCCCTTTAACAGGCTCGAAGTGGATTCCATTCCATGAATAAATTGGATTTTAAGATGCCAGTGCTTTTCTATGGGTTTTAACAAAAATTCCTAGTAAAAATACTTAACCTTGAAATCTTGAACGCTTGATATCCTGATACTCATGAGTCTTCTATCTTGATATCTTGAATCTCTATACTGTACAGTCTTCATTCTTGGTACCTGCATGATGAAATCCTGCATATACATATATATCTAAACTTATCATGTTAGAATTTATATTTTATAATCTATTATAAGGTTATTGTCATCAAAACCATCATCTCACCGACTAACAATCTCCCCCTTTTTGATGATGACAACCTTTTTTTATAAAATATTACTTCTATCCTAATAACTCCCCTAAAACTAATAAACTCCCCCTTAATTTATGCCTAACTACCCTATTTTATATTTCTCCCCCTTTTTCATCAACAAAAACTCACTCACCCTCATTCTTGGTCTTCAGTACCTGCATTTATAAACTATACAAAAGAATATATAATATATAGATTAAGAAATAATTATACTTATGAACATGATAACTAATTAAAGACTATATACATTTCAATGTATGTATATATATGTTTTATACAATCAACTTCAAACCAATATCAAGAAATCAATCCACACAGAGTATCAATCCAAACCAAATCAATTTGAACAAATCAAACAAAGTAATGAAATCAAACGTTATGAGGAACTTCCACCCATCCTACTTCTCCAAAAATAGGGTCTGCTTTAATTGCATCCCAATTTTCATTGTCATTGGTGAGAGAGACAGGAGGATGTGCTTCGTTATCATCCTTGTGCAGAGAGGAGATCATCCATCGTATCGCATCGAAGTGCCTTTCTTGTTCCTTGATCATCTGCATTTGACTCAATTCTAAGTGACACTGGTTTCGCAGAATAAACGAGAGAATATTCTTGAACGAATTAAGGATTTCTTCTAGATTTTCGCATAAATTGTGAATTGGATTAGCCATAGTTGAATTTGTGAAAGAAATAAAGGATATAGAAGATAAGAAATAATTTTCAGTGAAGAATTCTAGAAGAAACAAGTATATATAGGTGTAGAAATTCGTTTGAAATGAATAGACATGAGGTAGTTATTCAAATTTCAAATTCAAAGTCAATTGTCGTTTCTGACCAGTACATGTCGACATGGTCATAGAGGGGATGTCGACATTATTGGTGAAAAATTATGACAAATTTGATTTTGTGAATAATTGTGTGTGTGTATATATTTATATACTACACTAACATTTATTCTGTATATAAGATAAGGTAGATAACAGAAAAGAAATTTCATTTCATTGCATGCTAAGATGTTACAATGATTAAATACACACCAAACTACATAAACTTTCGAATTAAACAAACTAAAATACATACAACAAGATACGAAAAGATAAAACTAGTTAGTGGATGTTGATGATGAAGATAGTCCAAGATGAAGATAGTCCAAGTTTCTTGCTGACTTTGAAAATGAACTTGTTCATCTTGGATGAAATTTTGTCCAACTTCTTACTAACGGATCGTTTAAGAATCCGTTGATTCTCAACAATCATCTTTTGGTTTTTGAGAAGGGTTTTGGTGGATGGATTAGGAGGATAGTCAATGCTTTCCAAAGAGGTTTCACCTTCTTCTTCTTCAATTTCCATTTCATCCCCTTCTTATTCTTCCTCTTCCTCTTCTTTCATTTCCTCATGAGCCAAACGCTCTTCCTTTTCGGCAAGGGTCTCATAAGGTTGAAAAACAAACGGAATTTTCATAAGCGAAATGTTGGAATGATTGAAAACGTTTCTAGAAACAAATTCTTCGCCTTTGAAATCCACTCTCAAATAGTTAAAAATCCAAGTGAGATAAATTTCATGGTATAAAGTATTCTCACCCATTTCAAAATTTTTAGGACGAAGTTCATCCAAAATAACTTGCGCCCAATTTATGTCATAATTTCTAAAAATAGCAAAAAGATCTTTGCAAACTTTTGAAGTAGGATTGTTAAAATTCCCCGATCTTGGGGTCAAAGTATGTTGCAAAAGAAGATTGACAATTCTTGCCTTTGGTCGAAAATTTTGATTTTTGAATTCAAAATAATCATTCCCTTCGAAAATATGATGAAATGTCTCACGATCATTTTCATCGATTTTAAAAATAGAAAGATCCATTTCCGTACACTTGCAATTGAGAATGGTACCCAAAAGATGACAATTCAAAACAATTCTAGTGCCTTTTACACTACTCCAAATTTCATCCTCATTTCCATGATAAAATCCACGGTTTAAATTAGCATAGAAAATTTTAACAAGATTTGGATAGCAAACAAAATCATTTTGAGAAGCATCAATAAGACTAAGAAATCCATTGTTTGCAAAAAGAGAATCAAGTTCATAAGAAGAGAAATCTTGAAAAATAGCAAACTTTCCGGGATGGACTTTGGCATAATTAGGATTATTGATGTATGCTTTTATTGCCTCCGGATCATTGAATAGTTGCTCTTTTATTTTTCTGGAAATTCTCATGGTGGAGGGGTTGCTTGAAGAAGCCATTAAAGTAGAGAGTAGAGAGCTTGAAGTTTTGAAGAGAGAGTTTGAATTTGAAAATGAGAGTGAAAAGATATGATAAAAGATAGTGAATAAATAGATTCTCAAAGGACATATTCTCTGGTCAAAAGGTAGCTTTTCAGAGAATTGAATGATGTGAAAAGATGGAGGGAAATTCAAACATTTGAATTCAAATTCTGAAATTCAAATTCTGGTACCCATGTCGAGATCATGGTAGGGACCATGTCGACATGTGCCAGTGAATTTTGATAACTTATTTTTTCCTAAGATTTCTAATAAATTAATATATAAATATACTTATTATTTTTAATGCCTACATATATCTGAAATATTACTAAACTCCTAGTATATTTCAAAAAATATTATTATACTACTAAAAAATAATAAAATAAAATAAAAAATAATAATAATAAAATAGAAAATAAATTTTAAAATTCAAACAACACACCAATTCAAAATTAATCAATCAAACAATCAAGCAACTAATTCTAAGAAAGCAATTTCAACCAATTGTATTGTAAACGAGTACCTTTTTCTGAGTCCGTTTCTTTGAATTCGTCAAAGTAATGAATAGATGTGAAACAAAAATTCGAATTATCTGTCTTTCGGTCATCATCACTTGAGGACGAGTCTAAGTCATCTAGAGTAGCAGTAAATGCACGCTGTCATTTCTTTGCTGGATCATTGTTCATAGGAGGATTTTGCTTATCTGGATACGGACAGTCTCTTTTGAAATGGCCTGGTTTATCACAGTTGTAACATTTGTCATTATTTGCCACTACATTCTGATTTCCAGAATTCTTATAGTTGTTTCTCTTAAGATTATTCATCTTTCTGTATTTCAGGAATTTCCTAAAATTTCTGGTTATAAAGGCTATCTCTTTATCATTATCGTTGTTTGAGTTTGATCCATCAGTCAATGCATTGAATGCCATTAATTACTTTTCAGATGCTTTACTTTCTCTTCTCCCGATTATTTGAACTTCATACGACATTAGATTTTCAATTAATTCTTCTATCTTTAAAGTACTGATGTCATTTGCCTCTTCGATCGCAAGTGTCTTTTGATCCCATTCTGGAGTTAGAGAGATTAAAATCTTTCTGACTTGATCTTCATCAGAAAATTCCTTTCCCAAAGATATTAGAGAATGCACAATATCCTGAAATCTACTATATATATCTGAAATAGACTCATTAGTATTCATTTTAAATAATTGAAACCGATTTGTGAGCATGAAAATTTTGGTCTGTTTAACTTTGCTTGTTCCTTCGTGAGTAACTTGCAAAGTTTTCCAGATTTCATTTGCAGACTCACAAACTGACACTCTATAGAATTCATTTCTATCTAGTGAACAAAACCGAATATTCATTGCCTTAGAATTGTTTTGTGCAACAGTCTTTTGCTTAGCAGTCCACTGTGCAAAATTAGTTGTGGGTTTAGAATATTCAGTTTGTGTGATATTCCAAGTGTCTAGATTGTAAATATATTTTCATCCTACATGCCCAATATGCATAGTTACTGCCATTAAAAATGTTGGTCTGACAGTAGACTGACCCTCTACAAACGAACTAGTGACAGGGATACTAGTGTTAGTAACAGTACCAGTGTTGGTAGCCATTTTGAAAACTTTTCAAAAATTAGATTATGAAACTTTGAAAACCTCACTCTGATAACAATTGTGAGAAATGCGGATTACGGATCTTAAGGCTAGGATTAACACTAAAGGGGGGGTGAATAGTGTTTATAAAGAATTACTAAATCTTTTTGAGTTTATGTTAATTTAGACATAGATGTATGCAATCTACAGATACAGGGATAATCACAGAAACAAACACAGATGCAGAAATAAAATAAAAGCAGTAAAGGAAAGAACACACTGGATTTTATACTGCTTCAGAGTTACCCTACATCCAGTCCCGCAACACAAGTACGGATTTCCTTTCAAAAGCTTTGTACAATTACACCCTCGATTTTAAGGCTACGAGGTACACCCTCCAGAATTTCAATCCTCTGGGTAGAGATACTTGATTTCCATGCCACAAGTTTACCCAACTGATTTACCAAGGCTACAATCACACCTTTTCTCGCTTGATTGATTTTCAAGGCCACAATCACACCTTTTCTCGCTTAATAGATTACAAAGAAGTCTATAACTATGAATAGCACTGAGAACCTTGTTGAGATAGTGATAGAGAATCAAACTAGAAGTAATCGAGTATGATTCAATATTGATTTCGGCAGAGTAATTGTAAGAGTATGTATTAAGAAATGTGGAAGAAGAAGAGGAGTGAAAAACCAGAAAATCTGATATATAATTCATTGAAACTAACACCTATTTATAGAAGAACAACAGCCATGTCCATTCATGAAGAGTTATGGCGAATAAACACTACTTTTGAAATTTAAATTTTGAACTCAACTGACACCATGTCGACATGGTCACCATAGGCATGTCGACTTCCCAAAGCAATTTTTGATGATTTGATTTTCTTTGAAAATAACATTTATCTTATGTTAAAACTATTTAAAACTTTATAAATATACTTGACTATAGTTATAATTCATAAGTAAATATAGAGAATAATATATATAGAATTTAACTATAATTTTATATTTAAATCTTAAGTATAAATGTTTAAAAGTTAAATATATTATATTAAAAGATAGTTTAAAATCAGGAGTAATTTGACTTTGAAATAAAAGATAATTTTGAGGCTAAAATTATTTAAAGTCAGGATAGAGGTTTTTGATGCTTTTAAAAGGAAGGTTTTGAAAACATTTTGAAAACAAGGTATAATATTGAAAAATCATTTTGAATAAAAAGTTAGCGGATACAAAACAATGTTCTACTAGATTTTTTGTAGGTTCCATCCTACTTAGGGTTCCATCCCTTTAACAGGCTCGAAGTGGATTCCATTCCACGAATAAATTGGATTTTAAGATGTCAGTGCTTTTCTATGAGTTTTAACAAAAATTCCTAGTAAAAATACTTAACCTTGAAATCTTGAACTCTTGATAATCTTGATACTCATGAGTCTTTTATCTCGATATCTTGAATCTATATACCGTACAGTCTTCATTCTTGGTACCTGCATAATGAAATCCTGCAAATACATATATAGCTAAACTTATAATGTTAGTATTTATATTTTATAATCTATTCTAAGGTTGTTGTCATCAAAACCATCATCTCATGGACTAACACTGACCTTGTTATGATTTCTAAATGTTTGATCTGTATCTGAAGTGTGATATGAATTGTGCTTGAATAACTGTGTGAATATGCAGACAAAGGATATGCATGTCTCTTTATAGCTCTCTGTTCATATGAAAAGCTAAAGATTCATCCAAATATAAAAAAAAAATCATATCTCAAGATTTAAATAATTTTTGGTGATGAACTCCAAATGAAATTTGGTTATAACTACCTGATTGAACTTTACAAACAATCCTAAGCATTTTTTATTTAGTAAGTATTTAGAAAAAAAAGATTACAGTAAAATCCTTTTTAATCTGAAAATCCAATATTTTTATTTTCAAATTTTGGCTATATAAATCGATTCGTATTTACAAACAATGATTTTTAGAATAGAAATCATGATTTTTCATGTAGTATTGATCGAGAAATCCGGAGTTGGATGGAATTTGAATTTGGTTCAATTCATGGTGATCGCGAAGGTTAGAGACATTGAAATTTTGGCCAGAGGTGTGTTGTAGGACGGCGAACATAGGAAACATACGCGGTGATTTTTCTAGTGATCGTAGTGATCGAGCGACGTGATTTTGGGGTTTTGTACCTAGATATTGTAGATAAGGTTTGGGGGAAAAATTCGTCATCAACATGACATCGAAAGGCATCGGACCAGGGAAAAAGGAGCATGGGGTCGTAACGAAGTTTTGGACGAGCTGGCGATCGACTTGGTCGGAACGAGGTGATTCAGATGTTCGGTTTGGGTTTCAGTTGGTTCAATAATACTCAATTTCGATCTCGAAGATGATTTGAAAATCTGTGCGTTCGTAGTGAGATAGAATGGGTTTGGTGACTTGGTGGCGATTAGCGACTTGGTTGGAGGGGGCCTGTTTGATCGTGCATGTGCACGAATGACCTCATGTATCTATTTCAGGTTGGTAGTTTGGGGGAAGAAGCTTCTGCCTCGAGTTGGGTTAAGGGATAATCTCGCGTTAGGCTCAAAGTAGTAGAGCAGGGGAGGTTATTCGCGTTTTGTCTCAAGTTTCCTTTGGGTTGAGCTCGGGTTTGAAAAATAATGAACAAGTTTTCTAAGTATAAGTACTTATCAAACTTTCAGACAAGTTTTAGCATTTTAAATTTTTAAGTTGAATGTTTAAAATAAATTAATTTTAAAAAATAATAATAATAAATTAATGTTGATTTAAAAGGTTTGGATAAATAAGAGTTTGATACTTTATTTTTAAATTGAATAAATTATGTTAATTTCCAAGTTTATTTAAAATAAATTAAATGGTCTAATTAAGAAATGTTTTTTAGTTTTAATTAACTTAAGGATTTAAGATAGTCTAGAGGATAATAATAAATTTTATTTTAAAGGTTAAATTTTAAAAGTTAATTGTTTTTAAATTTTATTGACTAATTAAAAGATTAATTAATGATAAGTAATTAAAGGGTAATTAAATACTTGAAGATAATTATTTAGTGAAAGTAATTAAGAAGATTTGATTACTAATAAAGGTTGATTAACCAAGTGATCAAAGAATAATTATATTAAAAGATATTTAATTTATGTGATTAATTAAAGAAATTAATTTGAGAATAATTAATTAATTAAAGTTAATTAATTAATAAAAATGATTATGGGATAATTAATTAATTAATTAAGGGTTAATTAATTTAATCAATTAAGGATAATTAATTAAATAATAATTAATTAAGGGTTAATTAATTATGTAATTAACCTAAAGGTTAATTTTAATTAATATGATTAATTAAGGACTAATTAATTAATTAAGGGTAATTAATTAAGATGGATAATTAAGGATTAATTTATTAATTAGTTAGTACTAAATGATTTGTAATTAATTAATTGGGAATGAGTAATTAAATAAAATAATAAAAAATATTGAATTGGATTAATTTAGGATTAAATAATTAATTAATCCTATTTATAAATGATTATTGTATGCTTGGATTGCTTATGAATGTTTGTATTGTATGAAATGCCTTGAATTGATTATTATCTCTGGATTGTAATATTCTATTCTATGAATTGAGCTGTGTGTAATTTATTTATTTATTCATTTTATACGTGATACATTTTTCTGTGAATCTGTGAATAATGGTAAGCGTTATAGGAATATACCGCTTATCAATGTTGATGTGCTTGAATCTGTGATAATTGATAATGTTGCACTATTGGGTAAAACCCTTGGACCACACTCATACACACACAAATATGGATTGCACGAGTAAATTGATTAAGTCACAGATTTTTGAAATGGTTTTAAAATTGAATTTTGAATCTAAAAGGTTTTGGAAATGGAATTGGGTTAAATGTGAAAAGCTTTCGAAAAGTTGTTTTGAAGATAAAGTTATTTTGAATAACTTGATAAAGTTTTGAAATTTAAATAGTTTGATTTAGATTTGAATGCAAGATTTGAAAATTGAATCCCATGTTTGGAATTTATGGTTTAAAAGATTTTACGAGTTATAAATGTGTTTATATGAGTTTTAAACTATTTTAAAAGTATTGTTTTGGAATTTGAATTTAACCCAAGGACTTTAACTTGTATAAATAATATCGGATTTTTCCAAAAACGAAAACTATTTGTTTTCAAATAATAAAAGCTTTCATATAAGGAAAGAATTTCCAATTTGTGTTAAAGGGATTTCAAGTTTGAAATGAAAATAGTTTTCCAAGTTATGAATGAATCTTTGGAAACGATTTTAAAAGCTATGAAGTAAATCTTTGACTTAAAGATTGGATGAGTTAATCCAATTTGAAAGGGAATTTTTTTTTAAAGAATATGAATGAATCTTTGTTAAAGATTGGTATAATTTGTTTTCAAATTGAAAAGGGATCTTAAAAGTGTATCCTTTCTATAAAAGATTTGAAATGGAAGTTTTTTTGAAATCTGTGAATGAATCTTTGTGAAAGCTGGGTGAACTTTGTGAATTGAACCTTTCTTTTTAAAGATTTGGAATTTGTTTAAAGCCATTTAAAAGAAAGGTTTTGGGTTAAAGTTGTGACTTAACTGAAATCCCAATATCCATATGTTTTTAAATATTGTGCTCATTATTTGGTATAGTCGGGAGAGGACCATGTGTCATATAACCCATTCCAAATAACGATACGACGTTGTGGATAGCATTTGAAGACCGGTGGTGAAGACCGGGTATTTTTGAGAATGAAACGATAATCCATCGATTGTCTATGCATTGAGTCGCGCCGGTATAGAGATCTCCATATGTGATGTGGAGTCCGATCGGGATTGTGAATGCCCGGATTGTAAGGCTTCTTTGAAACTGCTTTCAGTTCTGTTCGAACCAGGAACAGACTTGTATGGATGTGTGTCTGACGCTACACTTTGAGATGTAAAGCTGGTTTCTATCAAATACATTTCTTTTTGGTGGTGGAGAATTTATTCTCTTAAGCCGAACACCCATCTATGAGACACAGGAGCTCAGAGGTTACGTAGTTGATGGTTACTAGTGATACATTCCCAATTTGGTAATGTGGCGTACGAAGACCTACCGATCATTTTTTGATCGATATGCATGACTTTGTGAAAAAGCATAGCTTTATGGACGAGGCTGCATCAGGACCTCACACCCCGGAAATGGTCGAAACGGAAAAGATGCGGCAAGGTTGCAGGGGTCACACCCCTAGGGTATGTCCATTCCTTCTGGAAAAGGGTGGTATCATGGTATGGAGCCCAGATACTTAACTCATGTGGACACTGTAAATTTATTACTGTGTGATGTTGCTTTTTGGTTGAGGTTCCTAGGATAAAGGCCGCAAACGACCGGGGATGGCATATCTTAGGTGTTACTCCCTGGAGGGAGTAAACTGGCCTTGTGTTGGCAGAGATCCAGGTAGGTTCTCGGGGCGTCCCTCCAGAGGCATTCCCATGTGGCAATAAGAAGTTCCTTAGCTTGACCATTTGTTGGAAATCCAATCACCAATATGCGCCTTGTACGGTTTTAGTTGTATAACCTGCCATTTACTTATGGTCGCGCCCCACTGTTTAGATGGTAGCTATAGTAGGCATACAATAATGGTTGTATGCTGGCTAAGATTAATATTATACTTTCGAAAGGTTTTCTGCACTATGCACTAATAATAATATCAAATGGTTTTCGCGTATCAAGCATTTTTGACTATCATAAGAAGAAATCTCCTCCAATTCTGCATTTGCATGGTGTGTGCGGTGGGAGGCCTTATGGTAGTTTCATTTTCGAAAAAGCATTGCGGATTTCAAATTTATATTCTTTTGTTGTTTGTTTTTATTGAAAAATGTTTTTTTTTGGATCATACCAGTCCCATGATTGACCCAGAGTTTATTGTTCCCTTTCCAAACTCTGGGTGCCCACAATTTTTCACACGGACAGTCTGGAGTTAGGCTTTTCAGATAATCAGATAGTAGGAGTAGATTCGATAGTATCCAGCTTTTGGATTTGGCAATAGTATTTGTTCAAGATGACTGACCTTGCTTAAGTCATCGTACTGGGGGTTTCTCGCTTCGCATTTGGAAAGCATGTTGGTGGATCTAGCTTTTGGAGTTTTTGGAGCTTTAGCTATGGAGTTGCAGTTGCAGTTTGGTGTTGGAGTTCTCTGTTGATGCTTATCTTTCCGCTGTTGTATTATTATCTCTGATATTGCTGGGGTTCATATTGTATCAGGTATTGTATTCATTGTTGTATCAATGATATTATTCTTTTCTTCCGCTGTGTTGTTGTACTTAATGTGTTATAACCTTCGGCCAACCAGATTCGACGTTTGGATCTGCGGCATTTGAATACGAGTGACGTATTCAGTGCCTACTTTTGAAGGTCGAGTCAGGGTCGTTATAATAGTTATACATAGTTTTAAATAGCTATAAATAGTTAAAATTCTCTAACATAATTTAAAATACATTAAAATGGTTTAACTTGATTTAGGACAGTTGAATAGATTTAAAAACAGATTAAATATAATTAAAATAGATTAAATAGATTTAAAATAGACTAATTAGATTTAAATTAAATTAAATGGGTAAATTAGTTTTGAATAAATTAAACGGTTTAAATAGGGTTAAAATGATTTAATTTAGTTATTATATTTAAAATAGTTTAACAAGTTGAAAATCTTAAAAGTTATAATCTTTAAATTAACATATTTATTTAAAACAGTTTATATTAAATATGAATTTTGAAATTTATATCAATTTAAACTATTTATTTTATTCCAACACATTTGGACCATTTCAACTTCCAAAATCAATAAAGCCTCCAATTTCAACATGTTTCAAAGTTATGTTTCAAACAATTTTAATAAGCCAATCCCGATCAATTTCTATTGTTCTTAAAAATTAACTTTACGATTACAATTTAATTCCTTTAAACACTTCCTTTAAACCAATTCCAATTTTTAACACAATATATGGGTTTTGATAATAATTCGATTTATGTGATCAAAATTTTATTTCAAAATATCATTTAACTTAATTTAAGAAAATTAATGATTTAAAATCATTAATTTAACCAATTCGGTGTTCGTATATAATTCTCTACCCTAGGGTCAAGTGATACAGATATTTATCATTTCGAACCGCAATTTATAATTTTACGTTTATATATTATTTCAAACCGCAATCCTAAATTTAGTATTAAAATCCGTAAAATCGCTTGAGTCTATCATTTCAACTCATAATGATTTTTCCTTAATCTATAGATCGTTCGGGTATATATCATTTCAACCCATAATGATATTTCAAATAATAACTAAGGGCACTCGCAGAGTGATAGCATTTAATAAATCAAATTTAGCATCGAATCATCTAATAATAAATTCAAACATCCATCATAATCATCATCTAATTCAACCAATAAATATCGACAATTAACGGATTATCATATATAGGTAATTAACTGGCAATTTAAATTAAATAATGAATGAACAGACAATATATTTCAAAATAAATTCAAATTAACAGGAATATCAATTTAAAATATCAAATAGCCATAAATAAATTCTTAATCATCATAAATTTAATTTAATAAACATATGAAATTTTAGAAGTTCTGAGTGGGTTAAAACACTCAGCTTTGAATTTAAATCGAATTTAAATCCAATTTAGGGCCCAAATTCAAGCGATCACAGAATTCATCCAAACAAATTTCAAATGTCTAGAATTCTGATTCTATCCCGAGAAAATAAATTGCACGTGAATCAAACCTCGTATGTAAAAGTTATACAAATTTTGAGTTATACGATAGAAATTTAAAACAAAAATAAAATAAAACAACCCTACACGTCATCGTATCTTACGCAACCGACCTTAGTGATGATCGCACGCAGCCACCACAAGGCCTACCCCTGTCGCATGCCTCCAGGCATGCGCCGTCGACCCAGGCGAAGCGCCGACCTTGCCGCTACTCTTCCTTATGCCCGCTACCCCTGGTATTGCGTGCGACCACCTCGAGCTCACCTTAACCCAGCGCCGCCAAAAACATCAAACCCTAGTTCGAATTAAAATCATTGATCTAACCATCAAATCGCGAAATCAACCATAGAGATGCCATCCCTCGGTCCTCTCTACAAAACTGTATCAACGAATCGACGGTCCGTTGAATTGATCACAACGTATTGAATGACTGAGGCTAATTCGCCCAGTTCTGGCCACACATAAACCCAGATTGAAAAATGGACTGTGGATTTGACTTGCGCTCGTCGAGAGCTTCAGATTGATATATAATTTGATATATTTTGAGGAGTTTTATTTTTGGAATTGAATTTGAAACTGAATTGAGGGTTTTTGGTTTTGGCTTGTCTGCCATTGGAATGTGGAGTTGAGAAGGAAATGAATGTACAAACAAATGGAATAAGAAATAACTAGGGTTTATAACGGACTATTTATTGGCAGATCAGAAATAGAAATGAATGGATCAGATTTGATTCAAAAGTTGGACGATAAACGACCTGAAAAGCCCAATCTGTCTCCGGAACGAAAATGAGTCATCCCATATATCAAAATAGATGTTTTCAATTTTTTTAAACTCAATGGAACAGGTTTGAAGTCCAAATTCCATCGTATGAAGTTATGTTAACAACAGCTTATTTCAAATTGATTTCAATTAAATTGATTCCTAGGGTTTCGAGTCCGTACGATCATATGACAAGTCTGATCGCTACGAAACGTGAAACCTCATAATAATTCTCCGTTCCGGATCCGATGAAAACTAGTTTTTCCGAAATCCGAGACGGTGGCAAAAATGCTATTTTCACGTTTATGAAATAAATTAATATTAGATTAATTAATCAATTTTTATATTCAAATTAATTAACTAAACAAATCTTATCATTTTTGATTGAATGGACATTTATAATAAATTAAGACAAGTTTACATATAATTCAATATTAAATATTTCACAAATTCCAATGTTTAATTATCATTGTAATTAGGTCAAATTAATATAATTTAAATTAAATGAATTTATTTATGTGGTTTCGACCTTTCAACTCATATTTCTCTACATACATAGTTAACATTGTTATATATTTTATTGCTTTAATATTTTACCCTTTTCAACTTACTTTTCATGAACGTAATCTTTAATTACAATTAATTATAATAAATTCACTTACTATAATTTAAATTCCAATAATTTGGTCAAACTTAATTCCAATTCTTTTTATCCAATCAGTTATCATATTATTCATGAAATTTTCAGTGGTTACATTTTATAGAATTAATATTCTACCATTACCAATTTAACCTACATTAAATGCACTAATTAAGTGAATTAATTGCAATTGATTTCCAATTTTAATTTAACTGGCTAAATAAATAGGTAACGTATAATAATTGCCACCATTAACTTTTAATCACAATTATAAGTTTATTATTTGCAAACAAATGTTACAATTGCTTACATATACTAATTTTATTCAATTACCATTAGTTATATACTAGTTCATTAATTTATACAACGTTTACATTTATTTACTTATGTTCAATTTATAACCAAGTTATAACTTTACATTATTTCAATTAATTGGACATTCATAAAAATTGTTAATAATTAACTTACATTATTATTGTTACAATTCATTCTAGTTATTATTTTCATTAGTAAATCACAAATTTTTATTTCTTTCAATACTAAATCACCAAAAATCTTATTAAATTAACTATTTTAATTATCGAAAATTGTGGGTCATTACATAGGGGGTGAGAACAACATTTTGGTGACTGGTAAATTAACACTTTATACATAATACTAGCTTATACTGATTGCCTTTCATCACATGTTATGTCTATTATTTTACTTACTCATTTTGACTCGACGTATGAATACAATACGCCCCTTTTACCCTAGGTAGAGAATATCTACATATGTATTGATTTATATAAATATATAAATACCACAGTCCCCCTTTGGACCAGAATACTTCCCTGTTAATATCCTTAACCTAGTACCTCGTCAAGATCCATCGTCAATACAATATCACGTCCTCGTCGTCGTGCATACCAAGGAACTCCCATAGTTCCTAATAATGGTATCACAATAGTTTAATTGTATTTTATCTTGTCTTATGGATTTACCTAAATGCTTCAAATTATGGACATAGCTCCAAGGACAATAGAGGACTCATTTCCTCGGACTAACCCAATTGTTTGAAAGACCTCTCTTAAGAGTTATCTAGCCTTGTCCTTTAACAAAAAAATTGCTAAAAAATTATCGTGGTGCATGCCCTAAACATGATCGACACTGATAGGAGATGTAGACCATTTAGGTGTAATGCTCGTCTTTCTACTGCCTACTTAGGACCGATAATGTTCTCAACCTATGTACTGCTCCTACTCATTGATATGGTAACCACACACTGATATAGCGTTGATCTTTACTCACTGTCCTATTTAGGTTACCTAACGCAGTTATGGTAATGCCCCCTAAAAGATTGAAGCACGCTCTACTTGGGTATTCCTTCACCTAAATACTAACGTATAATTCCACGGGTCCTACATTTGGATATGTCCCATATCAGTATAATGTATATACAACTGCTAGTAGTCCCTTGTGCTGGAAAACTTTTGTTGTGTAATACTACCGATCTCGCATTCCAATTCATTTTAATGACTAGTCATTCTTATCTAAGCTAAGCTTTAGCTAACATTAATAATTCATACTCGTCATAAACGTATACTTGAGGATACATGTATATATATGTATGTGTCTACAAATATGTGTATGTACATATATGTATATGTATATGTATATGTGTATGTGTATGTATATGTGTATGTATATGTGTATGTATATGTGTATGTGTATGTATATGTGTATGTGTATGTATATGCATACGTATATGTAGGTGTATATATACATATATTCATTCTTATTTCATTATTACCCCTCCATTGTTCAACTACTCATATTCGGTTATTTTTATTTAACTGACTTCTTGTTTCATTAATCTTGTTTTAATATCATTTACCACTTTTCTTGAACATAAAAGATTTAAGTATCTTTTACTATTTACTTTCTTCGCTTATTATTGAAATTTTATTTCTATCCTTTTTAACCCTTATTGTCCTTCTTTTTTTAGTAGAGTCCCTATACCCATATATTTTGTATATTTCTTACCTTTATTCATTTTATTACTTGCCTACCTTTTTAACATTTAGTATTTGATTTCTATCTTGTCCTTATTGCACATACATACATACTTACATTAATGTGACAAATTAACCATTATTATTATCTCAACTATGATTCTTTAATTCATACTTAGGGATTTCTACATTTAATGCATTAGAGTGATATCTTCCTTAAAAGTAAAGGTTAACACTGTAAATCTCCATATAATATCTAAAAGGGAATTTGTGTTATATTTGAAGTTACAAGGAATGATATTTTTATAGTTATTGAAATAGGTATTTTAAAATACGGTAAATATCCCAATTTTGTACATCTCTTTCTTTTAGGCATATTCCTTATTAAATAAAATAATACACGTTTGTTTATGAATCTGAACTTGATAATCTCTAGAATTTTACATTGCAACATCCTTCATTTCAATAAATTAAAACACGACTTAAATCCTAATAATTTATTGTGATAATTTCCAATTTTACATTTACTTGCATATATTATTCAAACGACAATCTAGAACTACTATAAAATTTATCAATTTTAAGGACTACTTCTACCCAATGCTTTGTAAATTCAAGTACATGAAATATTAAATCCAAGTTATCAATCACAAATGAGTAGGCAAGGTTTATAAATTCATTTTACATATATAATTAGGCCTACAACTCCAAAATTACATTTAGGCATATACGAATAGATTTACAACGATATAAATCCAATATATATATTTTATTTCCCACCCACCTTTAAGCTTTCCAATTCTCCATGTCTGAACCCTGTTATTTTGGTTTGACTTGCTTTCTTCCTACCCAACATATGTATAAAAAGATATACATACTATTTCAAATTTAGACCCGAGAAGAGATTTGAATTTAATATAAATTTAAGTTAAGATTTACAATTTACCTTGTTTTGGCATTCTTATTTGATCCTATTCTTCTATCCTCTTAATCTATACTTTTCACCACTTACGTATATATAATATAATATTTTATTGCTTTTAGAATTACTAGAATTTGTGGAGAAGAATAATTGGCAGAGCTTCGTTATGTATCCCAAAAAAGATGAGGAGATGAATGGTTGTATAGGCCTGTATTTAGAGGTATTAGAATTAGTCGTAGCCGCCACATTATTTTCTATTAAATCCAAGTCGTTCTGCCTAGGTTCAATTTGCATCGGCCCCAACCTAGTGATTGACTGCCTTTCTATTAAATACGGAATAGGATGTGATGGTGTCGACCGATGGTTCTTTATTTTGCTGCCCGGTTTAAGTTATTTGTTTCCCACTTTATATATTACCTCTACCTTAATTTTACGTTAACATTCCTTAATCATTAAGTTTCTATTAATGTTAATAATTACCATTAATTAATTATATTAACTTCCATAATTACGACTTTAATTATTTTTCATTAAATATTTGAAAATGTTAATATCTTCTTTATTTGAACTTAGATTGTAAAACGTTATATATGAAAATTGATTAGAAAGTCACTACGAACATAATGGTTTATGTTGCGTAGCTAAATTTTAACATTTAAAAAAACTCTAATTTTGGCATTAATAATAATTTATTTATTTAGTTACAACTTATTTTATGTGGCATTTACAATAATGATAAGGCATTTTTGGCCCAGGAAAGGAGTCTAGTGCTATCAAGCATAAAGGGCTCTTTTATATGTCATGCTCATGCTTTTCTCAAATCAACACCTTACGGTACGGTCTACATCCCTTGAGGTAATCGTTGTAAGTGTTAAAATTTAACTCGATTTATTGTTCCAGTTCATAATTGCCTTATTCATCCTTTTAGATGGTCGCAACTACTTCCATAGTAAGGGATTTGTAGAGTTTGGCATGTTATATATATATATATATATATATATATATGTATGTATATAATTCTAGGCAAGAGGACAAATACGTTAACTCATTATATTCTAATTCTTATGAGCGATTAACCTCGCTCTGATACCAAATATAACAACCTGCACCTTAATGGGCCCGATTTTTTGACTAAATTAAAAAACCTATGTCCATTATGGTATGGATTGTTGGTGTTGGTAACCTTTAATAAACATAAGTATATCGGAGATCTATCTATATAAACTCATAGTGGAGTAGAAAAATATAATAAAACGCATATAAGGCTACACCCTTTGATATATAATCATCTTGTTAGTGCACAGAATGAATGTGAATACTTGTCCACTTATTGTTCCCACCTTGTACCAATATTAGGGCCTTCTAAATCTATCATGTAGGCTGTAATTAGAAGGGGTTCAGAACAATGTTCTAGTGACCTTTAAATTGCATAATTTATCTATAACACTAGATTAATTATGCTTATTATTCATGGATTACTGATTTAATTCCATATGAGTATATAATATGTCCAACATACTCCAAGGTATAAGTATATATGTGTATGCATATATGTATATAAGCATCGTTGTACTCTCTAAAAAAGAAACCCTAGCCGAATAATACTTCTACAATAAGAAAAAGGTAGACCCAATGGCTATATAATACCTCAATCCGGAAGACAGCCCTCTGTAACATAATCTATGGTCAATTGGGCCTAACTATAAAGCCAATGACTTCAAGATACGAATTTACAGTTTAATGAGTGATAATAACACATCTCAAAGACTCGTCTAAGGGTTACTATCCCACCTTCAACCAAATAAACAAGCAACCAAAATTTGAGGTCTATGTGTATCACATACGGATTCTACACAAATAGGTAGTGTAATACATTTGGGCTTAACCCAAGTCTTCGCTAACGACCACCCGATACCGCTGGTTGTCAGACTTATACCCATCCCTACTCAATAAATACAAGTTTATCAACAATGCTGATGTAGCGTCGACCTCCAAATGAAATCCTGTTTAGGCTTGCCTAATAAAATTCAAGGAAAATGTTGATTCTCCCGATTAATTAATACCTCTGTTTTGGAGTTGATGTAGATCCATTTTTCCAATTAGGTACTATTATAGATTCTTTAAGACTTCTTAAAAAAGGAAGAGGCAGACCCAACGACTATTTAATGCCTCAACCCCACATTATATTATAACAACCTAGACCTTAATAAGCCCGAAATTTAGACTAAATTGATACCCTAGTTCAATATTATACAGATCTTTAGTGTTTGTAACCTATGATAAAAATAATGTATTGTCGAGCCATCTGCTAAAACTTAAAGTAGAATAGAAAAACATAATAGAACGTGTATACTAACAAATACTACTGCCTTGGAATCAGTATTATTACTTGGATATCTAGTTGCCTTGTTAGTGTCAAACATGAATGAGAAGACTTCTTCATCTAGCGTTCCCATCTTACACCAGTTCTTGTCCCTCTAAATCTTCATCTGGATTGTAATGAGGAGGGGTAATGATAATGTTCCGATGATTGGTAAAATACATACTTTATTCATAACACTAATTTATGTTAATTGATTTCTTTTTAAATGTTATGTCTGTTATTCATGGCTTATTTGTGAAATTCCATCTATGTGTACAATATCTAACCTTCTCCATGGCATAACTTTACATATGTGTATAAGGAAATTAACTAGTGGTATAGATGCCCGCTAAACATCAAGTCTAGGTCCACTTACAAGTACACGAGAGAGGAAGGTAGAGCCCAATAATCAATTTAAAACACTTGTTACCGAGCAATTCCACTCGGTACCGATAGGTTTTCTTAGGGAAAAATATTCCCTACTTTTCACGTTCGATCTTCTATGATTAACTCCTTGTGTTCCAAGCACTATTCCTTTGTGATTTAGCTATTCCTAAGAGGTTCCTTATTCCTCTCTGCTTTCTTTGCTTTCTTCTCATGAATCCTTGGAGTTGTTTGTTTATCCTCGAAGGAAAGCACTCCATGGTGGTAAACTAAAACTAGAGCTTAATGTGCAAGTGGTTTTATGGGTCCATAATGGAGTAAATAGCTCTCGGTACTTAGTGGTTTATTTCGGTACCGAGTGGTCCACTTTGCTCCTTTGCCTTTGCTACTCGTTTGAGTGTGATCTTCTTGCCTTTTCGTAAGAGTTCCTAAGTTCGTGAATAATTTCGTCCTCATCTTAACATCCTAATTCTGGTAGAAATCTGCTGTCAAAAACCTAGTTATCACTTGTCCCCCAGAGTATGCTTTCATTGTAAACAAAGTAGGATATTAATAAAACAGGTGCCGACTAACTATCTCATGGTTCTGGTTATCTACTCAGGAATTGCTTTGAAGCGTTGCCTTTATTATGTAGGCGTTCTTTTAACTGCTTTTCATAGCTAAAATATTTCAATGTTCATGCCAAAAGCAAGATTGTGCTCTAGTGACCGTCCCATGCCTTAGTTAAGCTTGTGTTTTCTTCTCTTTCCCTTTTCTTAAGATTATGGCCTAAAAATACCGATCGGTTCCAAATAGTTACACTCGATACCGAGGACTTTTGGTCGACCACCGAGTACTATAAGTATTCAAGACTTAAAAGCTTTCTCATTCATTTTTCTCACTTTGAACCTTCTTCTATCGACCACTTTACCATCGAGAGCTTACAATTATGGATTCCCAACGCCCGCCATTAAACATCTGACCTCGCTGCTTTTAGAGCACCACCGTCGCAATTGGATTGTCGTTGCCACCGGACTTAAAGAATCCATTATCGAGTGCTCCGCCTTTAGCATGGATCCTGATCCCAATCAACTATGTTCAACAGTGCTTCCCTATTATGGTGGTCGATTTTGGAGGCGATGGTCTTTGGAAGGTTCTGGTAGGGCACTGGTCAAAGGACTGAGCAACCATAAGGAATTTCTTTGGTTCAAACCAGGGTGAACTCATGTTATTCTAAGAAGTACTTTGCTACTCAACTATTTATTCTTCAGAGTCAAACTGCTCTCACTAACACCTATTAGGACTTATCCAACCGCCTATTGTTTTTTACATGCTAATAGGATGGTACATTTCCAAGAACAGTCATTTTGACTGGACTCCAAGCTTGAAGGATTCCATCACCAAGTATTTTCAATAATTGCACTTATGGTGTTCTTATAAAAGAAAAGGCTTACACATCACTTTGGAAAATGGCTCCATTATCGATTATCCATCGATAACGGGTATGATCAGTTGCTTAGTTTCATTACATAGCGCGACTCGTTTTTTTAGCATGAGTGAGCTATCTACATAGGATGGTCCATTGATCATGTACATGACACAAACTCACGCTGCAAAGGTTAATACTTTCACTTTTTCAGGTTGATGGTCAGAATTGTAGGATCTAATTAACCCTAGAGGGGGGGTGAATAGGGTTATAGCAAATTTTCTCGAATTAAACAAACTGCAGAGAAATAAATATGCTGAAAAGTAAATCACACACAAAATTTACCCAGCTTCGGCAACCCCTGCCTACTGCTGCATTCCCAGATTTCTATTAGAATTAAACAGTCTCCCGCTTACAAACACTCTAACAGACTCGCACACCCTGCTACCGCCTATAGAGTTTTGCAAACTCGCATACCCTGCTCACTAAACTAATTCTAACTAGACAATCTGACACAACCTAAAACCTAGGTGGTGATTTACCAAAATTTAATTCGAAAAGTACAGATTTCAAAAAATAAAACATGGAGAAAAAATAAACAAAAACACCCTTAATAAAAATTAAACCCTAATTTTAAAATAAACTAAATCCCAAATAACTCGGCCGGCCCTTTTCTATTCTTTCACCCGATCCTCTTCTGTTTTCTTTGGAAAAAAATGGCGGCATTGAATTCTAGGATTTCTTTGTCAAATTGAGGTTTCGATGGAGGCTCTTGATTGTCTCTGAAGAAGTTATTGATCGTTCTCGACCTTCTCCTTGCTTGCGACTAGGGTTTACGAAGTTTTAGGGCTTTTGGAATTTGCGATCTGATTTATCTCTGGTTGATGATCTTTGCTTCTCTGGCGATCGTCTGAGAAAATTTCTTGGTATGTTGTTCGTACTTTTTGGTTTCTCAATTGATTGCTTGAGTTCGATGTTCTGATCGCTTGCCGATGATGAACTTGGGTGATGTATTTATATGAATTCGACACTTTCCTAATTCTTGCTTTCCTGATATATTTACAACTTGATTTTCACGGCATTGCTTTTGTAGCGTTCGATTTTTTCTTGAGTCATACGGAAAAAACTTTCCACTTTTGATTTTTGAGTTTTTCAAAGATACGCACTTGAATTTTTTTCAGTATACATTCACGAATTCTCTTGTTGACTTTTGTATGCTTCCATGATTTCGAACAAAGCTTGTTTATTACTTCACTGTGAATTATGGCTTTGATTTTCTGGCCTCTGTGAGCTTTGTCTCTGGCCATCTCCTCTGGTTTATGTTGTATTGGTTTATGTGTTTCATCATTATGCTGCCCTTATGCACTTTTGTTATATGAACTTGCTGGATGTAGTTGCTAGTTGCCTCGAGTGAATACTAAGTTCTGCCATATTTTTGCTTCACTATTGCACTTGAGCCTTCTTCATCCAATTCGTTGATCCTTGTAGCTTGATGTATGAATTTTGTACTTGTTGATGTTTGTTGTCGGTCACTTGTGCATTGTTGTACTTAGTGGTCTTTCATGATGTACAACTCTGGTTATACTTTGTACTTGGCTCTGAAATATTTTGACCTGATGCATTTGGACTTGAGCATACTTGAGTCTTGTTGTCTGCTGTTGTACAAGTTGACTTCGGCACTTATTTGGATCTGCAGTGGCATTGTACTCTCTGTTTTGATTTGCATTGCATCACTGGTTTTCTTGTTCAAAACTGATGTGTCACTGCATACATGTGAACTTATGTATTTGGTCTTTTCTCCATGTATTCATGTACACTACTGTGTTCATAATGTGGTTTCATGTTGATTCCATTTTTGCTGTGTCATTTCTCCAAATCTGTCTGCACTTACATACTCATTTGTCACTGCTGGAGTTGCTGTATACTTGTGGTCTTCAGTTTTGCTGTTATGTTGGTTTATTGATGTTGCATTCATGTCTTCTTTGTATCACTGCAAAATTCTTGTTGCACATTGGACTTGCATTTGGTCTGCACTTGCATGCATTGCTGTTTGGTTGCTTTGGGATTGAACTTGAGCTTTGTACTGACGATTGTTGCACTTGTGTTGCTCACCATGTTGCATACATGTTTTCCTGTGTTCATGCTTGTGACATTCATGTTGTTGTGCATTGATTCTGGTTTGAGCTTCTGTTTCACTAGTATTAGTGATGTTGCAACTGGTTTGGGCCTGATTTTGTTTTAGCATACTTGGTGGTCATTTTGTACTTCTGGTCTTTGTTTGTTTCTTGATCATTTCATGTTGATTTTTGAAATTTCACTTGAGTTGAATCCAGTTTCAAAACTCGGGTTTGACCTTGTGCTGAAGTCGAGATTCTATGTATATTGGTCCTGAGTTGAACCCGTCTTTTTATTTGGGTTTGACCTGTGCTCACCTGTCCCTGTAGCATTATCAAGTTTATATCAATGTGCATGGCCTTGTGGCATATACAGTGATGCACTGTGCATGTCACATTGTTCGTGTATGATGAATTCAATTGTGAATGATGATGAACAACCCAAATAATTGAGGCAAATAATATTTTAAAAATCCATATTTTATTTTATATTGCAAAAATATTTCTTTTTCAATTTTACTGCGTTAGCGAATATTTTTGCAGATTGCTCAGATGCTGGATTCTAACTGGAATGAAGTTGAAGATAAACTACGAGTGTGAGTGATATGTAGTGAGGAATTTATGTAAATTGAATTGTGATGTAATTAGAATCAAAATTGTATATGTATAGTGAGAGCTTGAATTTGTACTATTCAAAATTGTAATAAATATTTGTTTGAATAAAATTTCTGTTTGAATGCAAATTCTGTGTAACTTATTCTGTTTGAATTCAAATTCTGTGTAATTTATTTTATTCAACAAATATTTATTTAATCTATGAAAGAATAAAATAGTACATTAACAAATACATTTAAAACGAATATATATTTATATGTTTACTATCATCAAACAAAAATCATATAAGCGCATATTCAACAATCTCCCCCTTTTGATGATAACAAACATATATTTAAGATTTTGAGTATGTTAAATGTATTTGATCATTGATATACTCTAATTGCTCCCCCTATTTAAATGCTTCCTCTCTACATGATGCTCCCCTTACATATATGCATACAAATAGAAATATACAAATGAGCCTAGATGCAAATGGAAAATTATTTGACCTTTGCTTGATTTTATTTGACAAAATCTTAACTTTTCTCTCCCCCTTTTGTTATCAGCAAAAGAATAATAGTGTTAGAGAAAAATAGAGATAAAGTGATCGATATTAATCCAACATTAAAACTCAATTTGAATATAAATATTAAACTTCAATAAAAATCAAACAAAAATCATAACTACCGTTGTTAGGCGCATATTCCACTTTTAGAAATAATGGAAATGATGTTCTCATATAAAATCATACAGTTGTATCTCCTTGTGGTACATTTATATCAGGAATTTGAATATCTACTAATCATGCATAACCTTTAGGACTTTTAAATGAGATTAGTAGTATTCCAATTTAATTTTAAAAATGAATTCAAGTATCTTCTAACCACGCATGACCGTGAGGACTTTTAAATGGGATTAGAATCAACTTGTCTATTTAATCAATCAATTTTGATATGCGTTCCATACATGCATAACCGTAAGGACTTTTAAATGAGCATGGAAGCACATAACAAATTCCAAGTAATTCACTCATGCATAACCGTGAGGACTTTTAAATGAGAGTGAATACTTTGGTATTTATTTATTTTTACTAAAAAATGTAAAATGAAAAACGAATGATCGCTGATTATAGTACCACATATCGACAAACTATATTGAATTTTTGATGAGTGATGGTTGATAGAAATATGATATACATAGAAATGGTTATGGAATCTTTACCCAGCAAAAAGTTTTTATAACTCTTGTTTGAATTCCTAAAGAAATTTTCCAAATATACTGTCTTGAGTAATGTATGTTAAATATCAACACTTATCACCTTTTCAATCGCTATTTATCTTTTTGATAATTAGTAGGGAGTCGGATTAGTCAAAATTTGTCATTTAAAATCAAATAATTTTTTTCAAAATGAATAATCTGAAAATAGGGTCAAAAATGATTTTCTCGAAGGGGTTATATGAGAAACATTTCTACTATTTGAAAATTATTTGTAATGAAAAATATGCAGATATTTTCTTTGAAAAACGATGCAGTTACTAAATGTCTCACCATAAATCACGTTCAACTAGTAAGTTTTCTGTTAACTAGATTACCAGTATGATCTGCATCTGAATTTCTCTTTCACTTCAAAACATCACTAATTAAATTTGATAGACCAGACCATGAGATGTGCATAAAAACTCAAACAGCATTTTAAATGGCATTCTCTTGAATTTGGATTGAAGCCGTGTAAATAATAAGAAAACCGTGAATATAGAGTTAGCCGTATTATAACCAAAAATATTATCATCCAACAAAACACTATTTTTAATCCAAACTAATATATATGAAGTAAATCCAAGAATAGTGTTTTGGCATAAATATAATTGGCCAACTATGTTGAACAAGTCAGAATCAAAATTATCATCTTTACAACATCTCAATATTGGCTTATTTCATTTAGAATACGGTGCAGATTATCACATTTAATATATCGATCAAATAAATATACCTTCACCTGTTTTACCTTTACGATAATTTTTCGTGGTTGCTCATTGTGATTTTGTCACCTTTGTACTAGGCTAAGGAACTTTGCTTTGTTGCCCGTTGTGTTTCTAGAACTGCCAAAATCCAGAGAACACTGTTGTTGTTCCTTAGTCTGTCACCATACCTCCACGAAGAAAGATTTTTGTGACCTATTTGTTTCTATAGGTCCATGATTGTTGGTGGCTGAAGCATTGTGAATAAACAATCCCTTTGGAATCTAAACTTGTTTAGTCTTTTTATTCTTGTTCCAATAGACATGATATTTGTTTGTAAAATTCTTAGGAACCCAAACTTGTATAAATTCTGTGTTCTTGTTCCTATGACTACAATTTTCAACACGATGTCCAATTATTTCACATCTAGCAATGACACTCTTACTTTTTGCATTATCACCAACTTGTGTTTTCGCAAAGCCTAGTCCTTTTCTGTTGTTAGCAAAAATTTGATTTCCCAATAACACGTTGAATGATTTTTCTCCTCTTGAAAAGTTATTCAAAGATTTCTCAAGATTTTGGACTTTGGCTTTTAGTGTTGTGTTTTCAGTTACAAGTGAGGTGCATCTATTTATAAAATCCTTTTTCCTAGTGTCAATGGTTACCTTAAGACTCAAGTTTTCTTTTTCAAGATTCTCAAAGCTATTCTTAAGTCTTGATAATTTTGAATCTTAAATTTTACATTTTTTACAGTCTAGGTTTTGAATATTTTCAAGTTCAGTTTCTAACCTAAAATTTTCACGAGCAAGTTCTCTCCTATCAGATTTCAGTTTTTTCGATTTTAGCTTCAAGAGTATCAACTACTTTAGTAAGATCACAACAAATAAAAACAAGTTCTTTATAAGAATAGTGACCTACCTCACTAGATTCCTCTGAACTTGCTTTTGAATTTGTTTTTGCCATAAGACACAAGTTAGCCTCCTCTGAGAAATTATTCGAAACTTCCTCCCCTTCTTCATCATCCCAAGTCGCTGCAAAGGCCTTCTTCTTCTTTTTCTTTCCTTTGTTGTTTTTGAGAAGTGGGCATTGTTGTTTGAAGTGGTCAGGCTTGTTGCAGTTAAAGCACGTCAATTCATTATCGGAATTGTCAGAATCTTTTGTCCTATTACCATTTGTTTTCTTCTTGCGTGGCTTGAATCTTGACCATTTTCTAAGATTATTGACAACCATTGCAAGCTCTTCAATTGGATCTTCTTCTTCTTCATCGCTCTCATCTTTGCTCTTTAAGGCAATCGTCTTCTTCTTTGATTCAGAGTTGTTGCGTTCCTCCTTTTCTTTTAGCTCAAGCTCATATGCGATCAAGTTGTCGATCAACTCCTCCATGCTTAGTTTACTCAGATCTTTCGATTCTTGTATTGCCGTGACTTTTGCCTCAAAGCTCATCGGTAAGACTCGTAGCACCTTCCTCACAAGCTCTACCTCAGTGAATACCTTCCCAAGCGCTCTAGCGTTGTACACCAAAGTTGAAAAGCGTCCAAACATGTCCTTTATGCTCTCGCTTTTGTCCAGCACAAAGTTCTCGTATTCATTGCTGAATAGGGCTAGACGAGGCTCCTTGACTTGAGAAGTTCCTTCATGTAGCACCTCCAAGGTATGCCAAATTTCCTGTGCAGTTTTACAATGAGAAATTATTTTAAATTCAGTTTTATCAAGAGCACAGATTAAAGCATTCAAGGCTTTAGCATTTGTAGTTTTTAATTTCTTATCGTTAGCATCCCACCTATCCTTAGATTTAGGAATCTCAGTATCATCACCAGTTATAGTGGGAGATTTATAGCCAGTTTCAATAATGTCCCAAACATCACAATCAACAGAACTAAGATAAATACCCATCTTAACATTCCAATCAGCATAATCATTCCCATTAAACATGGGTGGCCTAGCAATAGATTGCCCCTCAGAAAAAGAATTATTTGGTAGATTCACGACTCTAGAGTTAAAGAAAAATACCGTGCTCTGATACCACTTGTAGGATCTAGATTAACCCTAGAGGGGGGGTGAATAGGGTTATAGAAAATTTTCTCGAATTAAACAAACTGCAGAGAAATAAATATGCTGAAAAGTAAATCACACACAAAATTTACCCAGCTTCGGCAACCCCTGCCTACTGCTGCATTCCCAGATTTCTATTAGAATTAAACAGTCTCCCGCTTACAAACATTCTACCAGACTCGCACACCCTGCTACCGCCTATAAAGTTTTGCAAACTCGCACACGCTGCTCACTGAACTAATTCTAACTAGACAATCTGACACAACCTAAAACCCAGGTGGTGATTACCAAAATTTAATTCGAAAAGTACAAATTTCAAAAAATAAAACTTAGAGCAAAAATAAAAAAAATACCCTTAATAAAAATTAAACCCTAATTTTAAAATAAACTAAATCCCAAATAACTCGACCGGCCCTCTTCTATTTTCTTTGGAAAAAAATGGCGGTGTTGAATTCTTGGATTTCTTTGTCAAATTGAGGTTTCGATCGAGGCTCTTGATTGTCTCTGAAGAAGATATTGATCGTTCTCGACCTTCTCTTTGCTTGCGACTAGGGTTTACGAAGTTTAGGGCTTCTGGAATTTGCGATTTGATTTATCTTTGGATGATGATCTTTGCTTCTCTGGCGATCGTCTGAGAAAATTTCTTGGTATGTTTTTTGTACTTTTTGGTTTCTCAATTGATTGCTTGAGTTCGATTTTCTGATCGCTTGCCGATGATGAACTTGGGTGATGTATTTATATCAATTCGACACTTTCCTAATTCTTGCTTTCCTGGTATATTTACGACTTGATTTGCATGGCTTTTCTTTTGTAGCGTTCGATTTTTTCTTGAGTCATACGGCAAAAACTTTCCCCTTTTGATTTTTGACTTTTTCAAAGATACACACTTGAATTTTTTTCAGTATACATTCACGAATTCCCTTGTTGACTTCTGTATGCTTCCATTATTTCGAACAAAGCTTGTTTATTACTTCACTGTGAATTATGGCTTTGATTTTCTGGCCTCTGTGAGCTTTGTCTCTGGCCATCTCCTTTGGTTTATGTTGTACTGGTTTCTGTGTTTCATCATTATGCTGCCCTTATGCACTTTTGTTATATGAACTTGCTGGATGTAGTTGCTAGTTGCCTCGAGTGAATACTAAGTTCTGCCATATTTTTGCTTCACTGTTGCACTTGAGCCTTGTTCATCCAATTCGTTGATCCTTGTAGCTTGATGTATGAATTTTGTACTTGTTGATGTTTGTTGTCGGTCACTTGTGCATTGTTGTACTCGGTGGTCTTTCATGATGTATAACTCTGGTTATACTTTGTACTTGGCTCTGAAATATTTCGACCTGATGCATTTGGACTTGAGCATACTTGAGTCTTGTTGTCTGCTGTTGTACAAGTTGAATTCGGCACTTATTTGGATCTGCAGTGGCATTGTACTCTCTGTTTTGATTTGCATTGCATCACTGGTTTCTTGTTCAAAACTGATGTGTCACTGCATGCATGTGAACTTGTGTATTTGGTCTTGTCTCCATGTATTCATGTACACTACTGTGTTCATAATGTGGTTTCATGTTGATTCCATTTTTGTTGTGTCATTTCTCCAAATCTGTCTGCACTTACATACTCATTTGTCACTGCTGGAGCTGTTGTATACTTGTGGTCTTCAGTTTTGCTGTTGTGCTGGTTTATTTATGTTGCATTCATGTCTGCTTTGTATCACTGCAAAATTCTTGTTGCACTTTGGACTTGCATTTGGTCTGCACTTGCATGCATTACTGTTTGGTTGCTATGGGATTGAACTTGAGCTTTGTACTGACGATTGTTGCACTTGTGTTGCTCACCATGTTGCATACATGTTTTCCTGTGTTCATGCTTGTGACATTCATGTTGTTGTGCATTGATTCTGGTTTGAGCTTCTGTTTTACTAGTATTAGTGATGTTGCAACTGGTTTGGGCCTGATTTTGTTTTAGCATACTTGGTGGTCATTTTGTACTTCTGGTCTTTGTTTGGTTCTTGATCGTTTCATGTTAATTTTTGAAATTTCACTTGAGTTGAATCTAGTTTCAAAACTCGGGTTTGACCTTGTGCTGAAGTCGAGATTCTATGTATATTGCACCTGAGTTGAACCCGTCTTTTTATTTGGGTTTGACCTGTGCTCACTTGTCCCTGTAGCATTATCAAGTGTATATCGATGTGCACGGCCTTGTGGCATGTACAGTGATGCACTGTGCATGTCACATTGTTCGTGTATGATGAATTCAATTGTGAATGATGACGAACAACCCAAATAACTAAGGCAAATAATATTTTCAAAATCCATATTTTATTTTATATTGCAAAAATATTTCTTTTTTCAATTTTACTGTGTTAGTGAATATTTTTGCAGATTGCTCAGATGCTGGATTCTAACTGGAATGAAGTTGAAGATAAACTACGAGTGTGGGTGATATGTAGTGAGGAATTTATGTAAATTGAATTGTGATGTAATTAGAATCAAAATTGTATATGTATAGTGAGAGCTTGAATTTGTACTATTCAAAATTGTAATAAATATTTGTTTGAATAAAATTTCTGTTTGAATTCAAATTCTGTGTAACTTATTCTGTTTGAATTCAAATTCTATGTAATTTATTTTATTCAACAAATATTTATTTAATTTATGAAAGAATAAAATAGTACATTAACAAATACATTTAAAACGAATATATATATATATGTTTATTATCATCAAACAAAAATCATATAAGCGAATATTCAACAAGAATCCGATTGGTCAACACACGTCAACATTCATTGGATTTTGAGCAGCGGGCACATGGGTTTAACATTCAAAATACAAAATATATGACCGTGTTGAATGCCAAGTATTCCATTCTAGAATGACTCATCGATCTCCAGGCCTTTGAACCAGTGTTGGGACATCTACTTCCATTGAAGTCGGGGCTAAGATAGCTCGCACCCCTAATTTTGTACCTTCAACCACTAAACGGACAATTTTCATAGAGCTCGAGGGGATAACGTTCCACTTAGAAGGCTGCCACCTCCGACATACGAGTATATTGACCTTCAACTTGTAGAAGCTCCACCCGAGCAAGTGCCAAATATCCTTACTCCAAAGATTTTGTAGAACATATGTATAACATTCCCTTACTTGTGAGGCCCAAAACTAACGGCTACGGATGCTACAATCATCCATAGTTATTAATCTTCGGCGATCAAATATGGCGGCGCTAGATAAATCGATACACAGATCAAAGAAATATGGAAAAAAATTGCAATTCAGAGAAAACATATTTCCATATTCAAATCAAAACATTTCAAGTTTATTACATAATCCAAAAATTACGTTAACTACGTTTAGCAAAATATAATTATTACAATTACGCCAAGAGCGACATATGAAGAAGCCTCCTTGGTTGATCAGAGTATATAATAAAGCTAATAAATCTTCCTTTAGAAACGAAATACACAGTGAAAAAAAATCTAAATACCTATCTGCCTCCTCCACGCCTTCGGAAGCTTTATTCATCTAAGAAGAGAACCTGAAAACCCTAAACCTCAAACTACTCAAATCAATTGTCTACTAGAGAGTTTAAGGGGAAAACAAAAACTTTGAGTTAGACATAAAGCCGGGTATGAATAATAGTCTAACATCTCAATGCTTTAGATATCGAGTGAGACAACGCTGCTTAGCGGAATGGATTTTCCCCTCACTAGTATCCTAAAGCCTTTATAAAGCCATATACTGTGGTCCTGCATCCACAATGGTTAAAACATACATTTTTAAAATATTATGATGATATGCATACTTGAAAATAATTAGGATTTCCCATTCCTTGTTTAATATGATACAATATCATAATTATAGTTTCTAGAGTCACTATTAACCTTTCTAGTTTTCATGGGTTTACTAATAACCTTATTATGACTAATAGACACCCTATCCCAATCGTATTTTTCATGGGATCACTAAGAACCTATAGGCTCCTGCTAGTTAACTTAATCAATTCATGGTTCCTCTCGAACCAATTAGTCCTTCCAATGACCAATCACCTTATCCTAGTTTTCATTGGTTTACTAGGAACTTATGAATTTATTCAGTAACTCACTTCATATCCTAATTTTCATTAGTTGACCAGGAACCTATTGATATTCCCATTAGCCACTTTTTTATCCTAGTTTTCATGGGTTTAATAGGAACCTATTGACTGATGTTAATTCTTAATCCAGATGTAGTTTTCATGGGTGCACTACTGCAACGACCCGGAATTTTCGATCCCGAAAATTCCAGATAGTTAGGGAAAAGAAGAAAGAGATAGAAGAAAAAGAAGAACAGAAACACCAAGATCTCATATTCGCAGCGGATAAAATATAATAGCAAATAATACCAGTTATACAAAGGAAACTGTACTTGTCAAATTTCACTTTAGTACATCAGAGTTACAACATATATACAAACACTGGACAGATACAATCAACATGACTCAGATATGTACAACAATATAATACAACGGGAACACTCCATACATTCCTGCCATCAAGCTTGCCTCTTGAGCTCCAGAACGTCCTTACCTGGAAATCTGTAATACTCGGTCTGACCCAAGCATTACATCAAAGTAACACCCGGGTCAGGCTGGAAACCAGCGTGAGTAAACCCATCTAACATGAATGACAAAAGCATACAACTTATATATATATATATAACCTGGGTAACTTGTATCAATTAAAGATTCACAAATTGTTATAGACATTACTTATTTTACTCACAAATTTCTAAGCACCAAAACTTAGATTAAATAGTCCAATTCACTTAAATCATTCCATTCCAACTTATTGATTTCACATATCAATCTATAAGAATCGAAGTGGTTTTAGGTATTTACTAATACCCGACTCCGGTCTCTTCGGATCCAATGTCATCTAACCCAAGTTATTCAATTAAAAACAATGCAACTTTAATTACCGGATAACACTTTTACACAGCAATTCATAATTAATAGATAATCACATTATCACTGTTCATCCAACATATCATATCACAAAGCAATTCATATCAGAAATATCAACCAATCCAAAGCACTTATCATCATTCAATCATTCATGAGCAAGATTGATCACTTCCATTAATTACATTAATTAATGATCCTCTAATTACTCTCCTTAGTCAATTATTCTTAAATTCATTTAATAATTAACCTTTAACTTAATTACATTCATTAATCAGACTTGATTAATCTCAATCAGAAATTAACTTTCCTTAATTACTCCATCAATTAAACCAACTCCTTGATTAACTATCAATTAATCCTTTAATTACACTGAGTAATTATCACTTAATTTCTTCCCCAAGTAATTATCCTTTAATTACTTCCCATCAAGTAATTTCCTTTAATTAATTACATCCAGTAATTATCCACTAATTACTTCACTAAGTAATTATACCTCATTAATTACCTTAAGTAATTGTACTTAACCCAACATTAAATGATTGCCTTTAATTAAACTTAATTAATTAACTAGAATTAACCACTTTAACTTAATTAATTACACAAATTAATTAACCTTACCCATACACATTTATTTCATTAATCCATAACTAATTACTCGAATTAATTATTCTATAATTACTTACATTGATTAATTATCCTCTAATTAATCATCTTCATTAATTAACTAACCCTTTTATTAATTTCCTTAATTAATCAATCCTCTAATTAATTACACTAAGTAATTAATCCTTAATCACTTCCTTCAAGTAATTCCCTTTTAATTACATTAAGTAATTATACTGAATCAAACATCAAATGATTAACTTAAATTAATTAAACTAATTAATTACTAATTAATTACCTTTAATTAATCTCAATACTTTTTAAAAAAAACTCTTTATTTAAATTATACACTTATTCTTATTTCATTTAGGCATTAACTGGTTAGCAACAAGACTAGGAAAATTTCTCTGTATGGATGAAGCAACTGAAAAGTTAGAGAGGATAGGGTATGCCAAATGTATGGTTGAGGTAACTGCAAGTTTTGATTTACCAGAGACGTTTTCAGTTAAATTGTTAGATGGCAATACGCAAGTAGTTAAGGTTGATTACTTGTGGAAACCTAAGATTTGTGTTTTATGCAAAGAATTTGGTCATGACAAGCAGGACTGTATGGTTTAGGGAATTTCAAGTGCAAAGAAGGAGGAGGCACCCAAAAATGTACAATCTGGTGATAATAAGTTTGTTAACCAGAAGAAGAAGGAAGCCACTAATGTGGATGACAAGGATAAATTTGGAAGGAGGAATGGATGGAAAGGGTACCATATAGGAAGGTTAGGTCCAATGACTATGACCAAAGGTGTGTAGTTGATAAAGAAAATAGAACGGTAATAACTACTGTTCTTCCAGTGAATGGTGATATTGCTGAGGAGGACAAGCCAGACGAGACACTAAATAATACTGAGGTTGAGGCAAATGAGGATTCAGAATTACTTCGTGCGAGAACCGTGCAGATTGATGATTTACCCGAAGCAATTTTGTCCCATAACCCTTTTATTTCTTTGCTCTGTCCTGAAGCTGGAGATAACACAATGGGGAACATGAACGGAATTACAGAGGAAGGTGATATTGATCCCCCTGATTTAGTGCCTAAAATTGCAAAGTCAACCCAGCTAAACAAGAAAACTGACACATCTCTAAGTCATGGAAACAAGATAAAAAGTCCAATGGGTACTGAGGAAAATGCTTATGAAACTGGATGTACTTCTGAACAACCATGCAAAAACAGTAACGTATCACATGCAAAGGTGACTGCAACTACTATAACTCAGCAGTGTCACGAGCAAGAATTCATGCAAGCAATTGAAACTTCCATTCTATCTCTCTTCCCAATATCTGCATCAAAACTATTACCACCTATGCCCATTTCGATCGCCTCCCCGTACACTTTCAAGGGGACCCTTCCAGGTTGGGTCTCTCCCCCTTGTGATCCACCCTCTGAAATAACCAAATCCACAAAGTCCCCCTCTCTCCCTGCTAAGTATAAATCAGCAAGAATAGATCCTCCTTCAACAAGGAGTAGGGCAGGAGTGTCCCATCTCTCCCTATAGTTTTCATGATGAACAAAATCGCTGCTTGGAATATAAGGGGTACCCATAACTCTGAGAAGCTCGACCATGTTAAATCAATCATCCATGACCATAACATCAAGCTTTTTGCCATTTTGGAAACCAAGCTGTCTCTACCATTATCCATCAAAGCAGCTAACTACATAAATCCAATATGGGATTACAACCACAACTTGAATGAAGCATCATATGGACGTATCCTTGTTGTTCATGACCCTTCTGTTTTCTCCCTCAATCTCATTCTTTCCACCATGCAAATGATGCACTTCCATGCAATTTTTCTGCCTACCCAGTTATCCTTTTATATAACCTTTATATATGCTCACAGCGTTATTGCCTCCAGGCAACCTCTTCTCAACACTCTCCCTTCATTACGTCAAAGCACCCATCCTTGGCTTGTTCTGGGGGATTTTAACTGTTGTTTGAACCTTTCAGATAAGTTTGGTGGTCTGCCTCTGCTGCCTAGGGACATAGCCCCATTAAATATATCCCTTTCTGATGCTGACCTGCAACCTGTTGTTAGAAATGGTGTTCCATTTTCATGGAATAACAGAAGCCGTACTGGTGTTCGAATATTCTCTAATATTGACCACACTTTTTGCAATGCAGCTGCATCCTCTATTTGGCCAATCATCTCTTCCTTCATGCCTCATCCTATCTTATATGACCATTCCCCCATAATCCTTACCCTTTCTAGTATGGCTATTGGAGGAAAAAGAGCTTTTAAATTTTATAATGCTTGGGTTTCTGACCTTGAGTACACTAATATAATAACATCAACTTGGTCTATTAATGTTTATGGCAATCCAATGTTTGTACTATGCAGGAAGTTGAAAGCTACAAGGAAAGCACTCCAGCAATGGGCTCATGGAAAATATGGGGATGGAACTCAACAAATCAAAAGTATCAAAACTCAGCTGAAACATGCTCAAGATATGCTTAATGAAGATCCCTCCAATCGTATCCTCGCTCATAACGAATCCAAACTTTTTCTCCAACTCAATGAAGCTCTTAATACTGAGGCTAGTATAAGGAAGCAGCAGTTTCACCAGAAGTGGGTAGCTGAAGGGGATAGAAACACAATTTTTTTCCATGCATCTATCAAAGACAAGCGAGCAAGAAGCCGTATTAACATGCTATGGGATGAGGCAGGGAATCTCCTAACAACAGCTGGGGAGATTGACAGTTATCTCCTTCAATCCTTCACTGATCAACTTGGAAACAGATCTGGCTTTACACCAGAACTTGATGAACTAAATAATATCCCCCTCCCCAAGCTTCAGGAAGAAATGAAGGCCATGCTTGTTGCCAAAGTATCTGAAAATGAAATCAAAAAAGCTTTATTTTCCCTGAAATCGAGCGCCTGCGGTGGGCCAGATGGTTTCAATATTGTGTTCTTTAAGTATAGCTGGGAAATAGTGAAAACTGACTTTTTGGCAGCTATTCATAACTTCTTTGAGAAATTTAAAATGTTGAGGGAAGTAAACGATATGAACCTAGTTCTAATTCCTAAGGTAAAACCCACAATTAATGCAGCGTCATTCAGACCGATTTCGTGCTGCAACATTGTTTATAAATGCATTTCAAAAATCCTTGCCACAAGGCTTGTTCAAGTTCTGCCAACAATTATTTCCCCAAATCAATCTGCATTCATTCGTGGTAGAAACATATTAGATAATGTAATGTTAGCTCATGAGTTAATTAATGGTTATGGTAGAAGTCATATTTCTCCACGTGCTATGATGAAGCTTGATTTAAGTAAAGCATATGACAGTTTACAATGGTCTTCTATTGTTCGTATTCTATCAGCAATGCGTTTTCCTAAGGTGTTCGTGGCCTGGGTGTATGTGTGTATATCCAGTCCTACTTACTCTCTGTGTTACAATGGATTAACTAATGGGCACTTCAAAGGGAAGCAAGGTGTGAGGCAGGGGGACCCAATATCATCATATTTGTTTATCATTGTCATGGAGGCTCTCAACTGCATGCTTACCCCAAAGTTTGAAGACAAAAGTGTGTTGTATCATCCAAAATGTCAGCCCCTTTGTATTTCTTCCCTATTTTTTGCTGATGACATAATGATCTTCACCAAGCCATCTGACCAGTCCATTCAGCAAATTCTTATTATTTTGAACAAGTTCAACAGGGCCACTGGCCTCAAACTAAACACTACCAAATCCCATATTCTTATTGCTGGTTTAAACAACATTGAGAGGATCAGAATTGAAGTTCTTTCTGGCTTACAACCAATGAGTAATAACATGACGTATCTAGGTCTGCCTTTGTGTACTTCGAGAGTTACCAAATCTGCTTGCCTTCCCCTCTTTGAGAGAATCACGAGTCGGTTGTCAACTTGGACAACTAAACTTCTATCCATGGCTGGAAGGCTTGTGTTGATTAAAGCTGTTTGTTTTTCGATGACAGTATATTGGGCCAGATGTTTCATTCTACCTTCCAAGCTCCTCCACATGATCAGAGCTGCCATGATGAGATTCCTTTGGACAGGTTCCATTCACAATAGGAAAATTATACCTGCTCCTTTTTCAACCTTGGAAAGACCAATTAGAAAAGGTGGCCTTGGTATCAAGAATATCAAACTTTGGAATATTGCTGCTGTTAGCTCTCATGTCAATGCCATATTAGAGAAGAAGGACAGTCAGTGGGTGAAGTGGACATGGAGATATCAGATTAAGGATAAAGACTTCTGGACGATGGTGGTTGCTCAGGGTAGCAGCTGGATATGGCGGAAAATAATGAGTATAAGACCGCTTTTACTTCCATTGCTAAAATTCAATTTATCCCCTATCAGTACTGTGAGCTTTTGGAAGGATCCATGGGTTAATTATGGTTGCATCTTGTCTAAACTGTTAACTGCTCATGAGCAGGAGCAATCCGGCATCGGATCTAATGCAAAGGCTATTACTTATATAACAGATAGGAAGTTGAGTGCACCGCATACAAGTAATCAAACTGTGAGCAACCTGTGGAGAAGCATGGCAAACTGCAATGTTTTAACTGATAATGTTCAGGCTCTTTCCTGGTGTGGCAAATCTCATAGCATCAGTTCGGTCTTCAATCACCTCGCTAACATTTACGAGTTACCTGATTGCATTTGGGTCAAAGTGGTTTGGACAGCGTATACGAGTTGTTCTGATAATATGTTGTTCTGGAAAGCAATTAACAAAGCATTGATGACAAGAGACAAGCTTTTGGCAGTTGGTATGAACGTGGTCGACCTTTGTGTCTTTTGCAATTCATCCCCTGAAACTGTTGATCATATTCTTTTTGAGTGCAACTTTCTTGCTAACATGTGGATTTCTCTAATGACCAAAGTTGGGGTCATCGGAACTCATGGTGTTTCCACTGCTGATTGGACTGTTCTGCGTAAAGCAACTCGGTGGCGACCCTGTAGATGGGATATAGTGTTCTTCGTGCTGAAAGTGTATATACGCAATGTTTGGACGGAGAGGAATATGCGATGCTTCCAGATGGTGACCATGCCGGCTGCGAGTTTTTGGCTTAAGTTGATGAGAGAGATCAAGTTTGGGGTACGTCATTCTGGACACTGTTTCTCCCATCATCATCTTGACCTTTAGTGTTAGCCCTCCTTGGTTGTGCATGGCCTCTCCGTTGCATGGCCTTTTGTCTTGCTGTTGTGGTAATTCCTTCTGTGGTGTTCTCCCTGTTGTTTTTGTCTACGTTTGTGCTATTTTCCTTTTCTTTCCTTTGTCAGTTCTCCTAGTTTCTTTTTGTTTTTGTGTTGCGTTTGTATTTTTTGTTTTTTCCTTAATCAATAAACTGGTAGGGGTCCAGTCAACCTCGCTGTCTATTCCAAAAAAAAAAAAAACTTCGTAAAAACCCATTTTAGAAAACAATTATATAATTTTACTTAAGAATAAATCAATTTAAAACATTTAAATTTGATATTTAAAATCTTTGAAAACCCTCTTTTAAACTTGCTTAAATAAATTTTATTCCGAAAACTTACTAAATATATCCTTTAAAGCTTGACTATTTTAATTATAATTTGGAACTTGGTTTAAACATCCCTTAAAACTTGTTTAACATTCATTTTGAAAAACATGTTTAAGTAGACTTACGTTTGTTCTCCTTTAAAACCTGAACTTGGTCCATTTAAAACAAAATTTGAAACCTGGTTACAACGACAAGATACAAACCCAAGCGAACCAGAGTCAAACACTAAAATATACCACGCCTGCCCGAGTCACCCACCTTCCTTTATCAGTTTCGAGTCGTCTCTCCACTTGCACGAGAACGCACCCGAGCTTTCACTAAATCCCATCGACCTAGACACGACGTGCACGCGGTGCACGTACACCAGTGTCGCCGACCTCCGGTGATCGGCGCGGCGATACTCGACAATCACTTGAACCCCTCGTGAACTCACATCTGCACCCAAATCGAACGAATTCTACTCGAATCGAAAACGAGGCACTCACGACCAAAACTGGGAACCACCATATCCACAAAACTCCTCGTTCCCGACGCCTCTCACCTCGAGATCGCCTGACCACCCCACTGAAGCCTGATCACTACCAACGCGCGCCACTCCGGTTCTTCGACCACGTCAGAATTTGCTTGGCAACCACCTCGAGCAAACACTATACTAAACCCTAGTTCGCACCAGTACGACCACCATGGCCCTCGAGAAAATCAACTAGCATTTTTCCTGCCATCCCCATGCTACAACCAAGCTTACGACCAAACCTTGCCCTCGATCTCGAAATTTGCGAAAAGAAAAATTTCGATCAACTAAGAAAATCACGACAAATACTAATCTAAAAATCTTGAAATGCATATCAAAATTCATGATTTCCATTCACATAATCTAAATCAGAAATTAAGATTTATTGATTTTTAGTACAAATTTGAAATTCACTATAATCTTAAATTTCCAAAATATTTACCAATTATTTTACTCGAATCTATATTTTCTTTATGTTGTTATACACATACAAACACCTTTACTTAGAGATCAAGGCCTAGAAATCATTTAGATGAATGATTTAAAATTTTATAACCAGGTTTTAAAACCTGGATATCCAGACAGAGGCATGTTATGCCAGATCCAGACATATACACAGAGTTTAACACACACACATATATATATATATATACAAAATCTTTTTTAAAAAACATGCACAGCAGAATTCATATCATATTTCATTAATCATCACATGCAATTTCAAGATATAACAGATTTTCAAAGTTTACTCACCAGGAAATCTCAAAACAGAGAACTATTTTCTTCCCTGGTTTTGATCTGAAACCTTGCATTTGAATTGAAGCTGATCTTTGAATTTGATTCTAAATTGTTGAGTTGATTCCTACAGCTTGATATTGAGTTGAATATTAACTTGATCATAGATTTGAGCCTTTAACAGATGTCATGTTCTAAATTTCAGTGTTCGAAAATCGACATCCGTACTCCACTTGTACCTGAATGCCGCAGATTCAACCTTTGAAATTTGACTTGTGCCGGAGCTTATAACACATTAGATACAACAACACAGCGGAAGAAAATAAATTATATCATTTGATTACATAATTTGATACAATATCTGATAGAATGATGGTACAATAGAATGATACAAAAGATATCAATACTGTTAGAGATACAAGAAATAATAGCAGAAAAGAATATCGTCAATAGAGTACATCTCCAAAATGCAACTGCAATACCATCTCCAAACTAAAGATAGCTCGAACAACCATCAAGTTGCACCAAGGTAAGCAAGGTCAGCCGTGAAAGCTGAAGTGTAGAAAATGCGATCCACAAATCCAAAAGGCTTCGAAGGCTATCGAATCAATTCCTATTATTCGACTATCTGAAAAAAAACCCAACTCTAGACTGCCCGTGTGGAAAATTATGGGCACCCAGAGTTTAGGAGAGGAACAATAAACTCCAGGTCAGTCATGGGACTGGTGTGAGTAAACAAAAACGATTTTATCTTTAAAATAACCAAAAGAATTTAAAACATTGAAAACCGTAGTGCTTTTGGGAAAATGAAACTACCATAAGGCCTCCCGCCACACACACCATGCAAACGCAGAATTAGAGGAGATTTCTCTTTATGATAGTCAAACATGCTTAATACGCAAAGTCCTTTGATATTATTATTATTAGTGCATAGTCTGGGAAACATTTCGTAAGTATAATATTAATCTTAGCCAGCATAGGCATTTCGCACTTATGCCTACTATAGCTACCATGTTCAATAGCAGGTTACCACCACATTCAATGCCAGGTTATACAACTAAAACCATACAAGGCGCATATTGTTTCTTTGGATTTTCCAACAAATGGTCGGGCTAAGGAACTTCCTATTACCACATGGGAACGCCTCTGGAGGGACGCCCTAAGAACGCAACCTCGGTTCTTTGCTAACACAAGGCCGGTTACCCCCTTCCCGGGAAGTAAAACCTAAGATATGCCACCCCCCGTCGTTTGCGACCTTTATACGAGGATCCTCTACACCAACAACTTGACAAAGTAATAAATATACTACAGTGCCCACATGAGTAAGTATCTGGGCTCCATACCATGATACTACCCTTTTCCAAAAGGAATGGACATACCCAAGGGGAGCTACCCCTGAAACCTTGCCACATCTTTCCTGTTTCCAACATTACGGGTTGTATGGCTCGATGAGGTCTCGTCCACAAAGCTACACTTTTCACAATGTCATGCTTTGATCACAAATGATCAACAAATGATCATCAACACACATCATCACTTAGCATGCCGCACTACCAAATTGGGAGTATATCGCTGATAACCTTCAACTACATAACCTCTGAGCTCGTACGTCTCAAAGAAGGGTGTTAAGCTAAGAGAATAAATTCTCTTCCACCAACAGATATGTATTTGAAAGAAATCTGCTTTATATCTCAAGGTGTAGTGTCAGACATACAGCCACACAAGTCTGTTCGGGGTTCGAACAGAACCGAAGGCACTTCCGAAGAAGCCCTTGTAAATATGGGTATTCACAATCGCGATCGGACTTCCCATCACTTAGGAAATCTCTATTCCGGCGCGACTCGGTGTAGAGACAATCGATGGGTTATCCTTTCATTCTCGAAAATAACCGGTCTTCAACACCGGTCTTCAAATGCTATCTATATCGACATATCATTATTCGAAATGGGTTATATGGCACAAGTTCCTCTCCCGGCTAAACCGAATAATGAGTGTAATATTTAAAATCACATGGATAATAGGATTTAAGTTAAGTCACTACTTAATATCCAAATTTTTTTTTCAAATGGTTTACACAAATTACCATTCAAATCTTTTCAAATAAAAATATTTATTTCACAAAGTTTACCAATCTTTCACAAATACTTATTTACGGCTTTCCTAAACAATTCCATTTCAAATTGGATTAACTCATCCAATCTTTCAATTAAAGATTTAATTCATAACTTTCGAACCCTTTCCAATTCAAATCTTTAATAAAAAAGGTACACCATTTAAAATCCTCTTCAATTCCAAAACAAGATTTAATCATCTTCACAAAGGTTAATTCATATTTTTTTCAAACTATTTACGATTTCATTTAAGCTTGAAATCTTTCGATAAAAATTGGAAATCCTTTCTTTTTATGAAAGCTATATTATTTGAAACAAATAGTTTTCATTTTGGGAAAACTGATTACAATTTACATAAGTTAAAGCCATTCAAGTATAAAACTTAGGTTTAAATTTAAATTTCCAAAACCACACTTTTTAAATGGTTAAAAAACCGTATAAGCACCTTTATAACTTATATAATCTTTTTAGATCATAATTTCCAAATCATTGAATTCAATTTCAAATATTGAATTCAAATTTAAATCAAATTATTTAAATTTCAAGTTTTATTAAGTTATTTAAAATAACTTTTATTTTTGAAACTCATTATCAAAAGTTTTCAATTCCAATTCCAAAACTATTTTGGATTCAAGAATTCAATCTTTAAAATTGTTAAAAATCTATGACTTAGCCGATTTCCTCGTGCAATCCATATTTGTGTGTGTATGGTGTAGTCTAGGAGTTTCACCCAATAGTGCAACATCAAAAATCATCACAGATTCAATCATATCAATCTCGATAAGAGGTATAATTCATAACGCTTATCCTCATTCACAAATAAAGTGAATTTATCAATCACAAAGATTTACCATTACGATTCGATGTGGGTTTCGGATAACCAACTGGAATCCAACTCCCTGTCGCATCGAAATTTAAATGCCGTTTTACGGGCAAAAAGGGTTTCCGCATACACATAGAAACAAATCACAAATCACAGTTTAGCACAAAGCAATTCACATTACATAGCTTCATAATCACATATCAGAAATATCAATCCAGTACACAATATTTGGCAATTAACTTAAATTAATCAAATTAAACTCAATTAATTACAACGAGCAATTAACTTCTTAATTACTTTCATAATGTACTTACACTCACACAATTTCATAAATGATTATCATTAATTAATTAATCTAATTAATTGTAGAAATTAATCACATTAATTAATTATTTAAATAATCTTTGTTAATGACCTTCATTAACTAATAACAATTCTTAATTGCTTTGCTCAAGAAATTACTTACATTAATCATTATTAATTAAAATTGATTAACCATTAATAACTCATTAATTAATACTGATTAATTAATTAATTATGTTAATTGCAACTTAATTAGTTCTTAATTACAATTTAATTATTCCTTAATTAAATTAACTTAACTTTAATTAACAAATTTAAACTTGTAATTACTAATTTAATTAATACAAACATTAATTAACCATTCTAATTAACTTAATAATTTATGAATTACAAATCAATAAGTTTCATTAACTTTAAAGAAAACTAATTAATGATTTCATTTATCACTCACAAATATGTTTGAAAACATTTATTTTAAGTTTACTTTTGAAACTTCATTTTAAATTTTCAAGTTTTAAAATGAATACCAATTGATCTTTAAATCAATTTTAAAACTAACTTTTAAAACCTTTAAATTACAAGTTAAAGTAATACTTTTGTTATGGAAGAAATTTAAAAGAGTTTGAAATAAAATTCCCTTTAAATTCAAAATATTTAAACTTATTTAAAACATTTAAATTTATAAACTTTCTTTCATTTCAAAATCTGGAATCCAAATTTTTAACTTAAGTCCAGGTTACAAAATTTTGATTTAACTTGTTTCTTACAATTTCAAACCCCAATTTAAATTCAAATCCCTTTTTATTTCACTTACTTACCTAAACACCTTTATTAAAACAATTTGAATTTAAAACTTTATTTATTTCCAAACCAAGATTCAAACTAACTTGAATTCATTATTAAACTTTGATTTAAGAACTTATTTTAAACTTTGCTTTGAAATTTTAAATTTAGTTTTAAATTCAAAAAAAACAGGAACGGGTTTGTTTTAAAATATGTACAAAACATTTACCCGAGCCCTACCATAATTGCTTCGAGCCAAAACTGAAAGCCTTCGAGAAAAATGCTTGAATTACTCGAGTCAAACTCAACAACGTCCGCTGCCTACACCCAAAATTACACAACATCGGATCACCAGACGCCAATGCTCCATGCACATGTACGGTGCCGTCGAGCATCTCCAGTCGTCATCACATCGTCGAGCAAGTCGACGACCACCCATACACCATTTCCCGATCGCCAGAACGTCGCCATCCTCTCGAAATTGAATCGAGCACCAAAACGAAACCTAGAAACATCATCAGGTTTCGCCATCAACCCTAGAAACGCGTCGTCTCCGCAACCTCGACCACCAGAAGGTCAGCAACTCCGGCCAAACACTGGACAACATCCCCTCTGTCATCTCCCAGAGCCACGTCGCACTCGGTCGACTATCGACGACGAACTCAATAAAATACATAGCCTCAACCAAACTAGGTTTCCAGACTTCAAATGCTCGCCGTCGCCACCACGACCAACTACACACCATCCTAGTATTTTTCCTTGAATCTCCGATTACTCATTTACCATCCTAGAGAACCCCGACCTTCTCCATCGACGAGATCACCAGCAATCACCAAAACCAGAAATTCATTCTAACCCGAACTGCTCTTAAATCCTAGCTCTAAAAATTATGATTTTAGCTTTAAAATTCATGTTTAAGTATACGAATTCAAATTGCCTACCTGAATTTGTAAATTAAGAAACTTAAATTTTAACTACTTTAGAGTATTGCTCAGTTATCCTGGTTTCCATGGTCATTTAAGTATTTCTTTAACTAAAGTATAAATTTTTAACTAAAGTTTGAAATGAATCAAACAAGTTTGATTTGGAACTCAATTTTAATAGAGACCAAAATCAATAGGTTTTGAATTTAAATTAAAACAAGAACCAAAACTGGAAAGAGAGGTTACATATATCCAAATGCATGCATGCATCATACTTCAGCAGTTCAACAATATAAATACGCAAATATACTTCACAATACAATATTGAACACATCAATGAGATGCAACCAAAATTATACTTAAAGTTTTAAAGGTGAAGTTACTCACCTGAAAAGATTTGAACAGGGAACTCTTTTGTTTGAAACTGCGGTTTTTTTTCCTTTCTTCCTTTATTCTCTTTTCTATATTGTTGTTGCTCTGGTTTTGATGATGCTTATATTTTTTTCTGGATGCTAAGTTACTTTCTTGAACGAACAAAGACTAAACTAGATGTATATATAAAGAGAGACAGTGTTTACAGAGGGGAGGTATTTATTGGTGTAAGCTTGTTTCTTTTTTTTTTAATTTGGTCAAAGATTGTTTTCCTTAGATATTTTCAGAAAAGAAGGCTGAGCTGATGTTGTTTCGGCTGACCATATTTTGTGCCGAGAAGATATGGAGTACGTACATATGTTTCCATCTTAGTCTACATACTCATGCTACTTGATTTTTCTTTATGTAGATATTTTTTCTTTTGCCATGCTTACATTCTTTTATTTAATTTACTTGCTTTGGTGGCTGATATGATATACATTATGTGCTAAAGATACCTTGCATTAATTGTTGTTGTCTTTATTTTCATGAGTACATACTTGAATATATATCTTCTTTTGTAAGCTAATCCATATTTTTTTTTTCCTTCAAGTCTTATTGCTTTGTATTCATTCATTATATTTACACAACTTTTAAAAATCCATTTCATAAGATTAAATTCAAATATCTTTACATTATTTATAAATCCCAATTCAAATTCAATTCAAATACATTTCTCAATTAATTTCTCAATTTTTATTCAAAAATTAAATTAATTATCAATTTAAACATAGTAAAAATCCGGGATCATTACAGATTCCCCCCTTAAAAAAATTTCGTCCTCGAAATTTGCATGTACGGAAACAACAAAGATAGATACACAAAGATAGAGAAATAGTTTTCCAGGTCAAACTGGATATCTGTCCTGCATTTGGCTTACCATATCAAAATATCACCAATATGAGAACAAACTCATTCAATACTACACAGGATACTCGGGTCACCAAATCTACGAAATATGCAAGGCACTGGTTAGTCCGAAGGAATAACTAACCATTCGTAGAATATACCGAGACCCAAACAAAAGATAAATGGATTTAATTTTCCACAACTTTCGAACATTAGATATGGATTCCAAACTCAAGTCGGAATACCCCAAAGTATATATAACTTGTCACTCTTCGGACTTTGATATTCACAAGAACTTACAATAGAATTTCAAATTTGGTTTAATCGAAATCATTTTATCAATACAAATCTTCATATTCAAATTTATATTTAACTTACCAATTTATTTTAAATTGAATTTCAAATTCATTGAAGTTAAAAACGAAAAGCTGATAGAAATTTAATGAAGAGAATACGAAATAGAAACTTATCTACACGATTCATAAGGGCCATCATCATACCAAAGCTTTTCCCTCAAACTGCCATAAAGCCAATCAAAGAATTAAAATCGAATCAAAGGAAATTGATAGAGAAAGATTGTTTCCGTTGTTGTAAGGTATCGACCATTCGTATTGGTACTCCCTTGTCCCCTATCTCGTCCTCTTCTTGCACTCATACACACTATCAATGGATAGTAAGAGAATTTACTGAGGCATACAGATGGATATCTTAGGGATTACTCATTCTAGGGTATATTTCACCCTATCTCTAATGAGCTACTTAATGTGTTATACTCCTGAGCTAAACTTTCAACCTTAAGCTCTGATACCAAAATGTCACCTTTCAAATTTCGGCGTTCGAAAATCGACATCCGTACTCAACTTGTACCTGAATGTCATAGATTCGATCGTTGAAATTTGACTCATGCCGGAGCTTATAACACATTAAATACAACAACACAGTGGAAGAAAATGAATAATATCATTTGATATACAATATTTGATACAATATCTGATACAATGATGGTACAATAGAATGATACAATAGATATCAATACTATCATAGATACAACAAATAACAGCTGAAAAGAATATCTTCAATAAAATACATCTCCAAAATGCAACTGCGGCACCATCTCCAAACTAAGGATAGCTCGAACAACCATCAAGTTGCACCAAGCTAAGCAAGGTCAGCCGTGAAAGTTGAAGTGTAGAAAATGCGATCCACAAATCCAAAAGGCTTCGAAGACTATCGAATTAATTCCTACTATTCGATTATTTGAAAAAAAACCAACTCTAGACTGCCCGTGTGGAAAATTATGGGCACCCAAAGTTTAGGAGAGGAACAATAAACTCCAGGTCAGTCATTAGACTGGTGTGAGTAAACAAAAACGGTTTTATCTTTAAAACAAACAAAAGAATTTAAAACATTGAAAACCGTAATGCTTTTTGGAAAACGAAACCACAATAAGGCCTCCCGCCACACACACCATGCAAACGCAAAATTGGAGGAGATTTCTCCTTATGATAGTCAAACATGCTTAATATGCAAAGTCCTTTGATATTATTATTATTAGTGCATAGTGTGGAAAACATTTCGAAAGTATATCATTAATCTTAGCCATCATAAGCATTTCGCACTTATGCCTACTATAGCTACCATGTTCAATAGCAGGTTATCGCCACATTCCATGGTAGGTTATACATCTAAAATCGTACAAGGTGCGTATTGTTTCTTTGAATTTTCCAACAAATGGTCAGGCTAAGGAACTTCCTATTACCAAATGGGAACGCCTCTGGAGGGACGCCCCGAGAACCCACCCTCGGTTCTCTGCTAACACAAGGCCGGTTACCCCCTTCCCGGGAAGTAAAACCTAAGATATGCCACCCCCGGTCGTTTGCGACCTTTATACGAGAATCCTCTGCACCAACAACATCACACAGAAATAAATATACTACAATTCCCACATGAGTAAGAATCTGGGCTCCATACCATGATACTACCCTTTTCCAGAAGGAATGATCATACCCTAGGGAAGCTATCCTGAAACCTTGCCGCATTTTCCTGTTACGACCATTACGGGTTGTGAGGCTCGATGAGGTCTCGTCCACAAAGCTACACTTTTCAAAAAGTCATGCTTTGATCAGAAATGATCAACAAATGATCATCAACACACAGCAACACTTAGCATGCCACACTACCAAATTGGGAGTATATCGTTGATAACCTTCAACTACATAACCTCTGAGCTCGTACGTCTCAGAGAAGGGTGTTAAGCTAAGAGAATAAATTCTCCGCCACCAACATATATGTATTTGAAAGAAATCTGCTTTATATCTCAAGGTGTAGTGTCAGACAAACAACCATACAAGTCTGTTCCGAGTTTGAACAGAACCGAAGGCACTTCCGAAGAAGCCTTTGCAAATTCGGGTATTCACAATCCCGATCGGACTTCCCATCACTTAGGAAATCTCTATACCAGCATGACTCAATACAGAGATATTTGACGGGTTATCCTTTCATTCTCGAAAATACTCGGTCTTCACCACCGGTCTTCAAATGCTATCCATATCGACGTATCATTATTCAGAATGAGTTATATGACAAAAGGTCCTCTCCCGGCTTAACCGAATAATGAGCATAATATTTAAAATCACATGGATAATGGGATTTCAGTTAAGTCACAATTTAATATCCAAAACTTTCCTTCCAAATGGTTTAAACAAATTACCATTCAAATCTTTTTAAATAAAAAGATTTATTTCACAAAGTTTACCAATCTTCCACAAAGATTTATTTACGGCTTTCCAAAACAATTCCAATTCAAATTGGATTAACTCATCCAATCTTTCAATTAAAGATTTAATTCATAACTTACAAACCCTTTCAAATTCAAATCTTTTATAAAAAAGGTACACCATTTAAAATCCTCTTCGATTCCAAAACAAGATTTAGTCATCTTCACAAAGGTTAATTCATAGTTTTTCCAAACTATTTACAATTTCATTTCAACTTGAAATCTTTTGATAAAAATTGGGAATCCTTTCTTTTTATGAAAGCTATATTATTTGAAAAAAATAGTTTTCGTTTTGGGAAAACTGATTACAATTTACATAAGTTAAAGCCATTGAAGTATAAAACTTGGGTTTAAATTTAAATTTCCAAAACCATACTTTTTAAATGGTTAAAACCCCGTATAAACACCTTTATAACTTATATAATCTTTTTAGATCATAATTTCCAAATCATTGAATACAATTTCAAATATTGAATTCAAATTTAAATCAAATAATTTAAATCTCAAGTTTTGTTAAGTTATTTAAAATAACTTTTATTTTTGAAACTCATTTTCAAAAGTTTTCAATTCCAATTCCAAAACTATTTTGGATTCAAGAATTAAATCTTTAAAATTGTTAAAAATCTGTGACTTAGCCGATTTCCTCATGCAATCCACATTTGTGCGTGTATGGTATAGTCTAGGGGTTTCACCAAATAGTGCATCATCATAAATCATCACAGATTCAATCATATCAATCTCGATAAGCGGTATAATTCATAACGCTTATCTTCATTCATAGATAAAGTAAATTTATCAATCACAAAGATTTACCATTACGATTCGATGTGGTTTCGGATAACCAACTGGAATCCGACTCCTTGTCGCATCGAAATTTAGATGTCGTTTTACGGGCAAAAAGGGTTTCCACATACACATAGAAACAAATCACAAATCCCAGTTTAGCACAAAGCAATTCACATTACATAGCATCATAATCACATGTAAGAAATATCAATCCAGTACACAATATTTGACAATTAACTTAAATTAATCAAATTAAACTCAATTAATTACAATGAGCAATTAACTTCTTAATTACTTTCATAAAGTAATTAGACTCACACAATTTCATAAATGATTATCATTAATTAATCTAATTAATTGTTAAAATTAATCACATTAATTAATTATTTAAATAATCTTAGTTAATGATCTTCATTAACTAATAACAATTCTTTAATTACTTTGCTAAACAAATTACTTACATTAATTATTATTAATTAAAATTGATTAACCATTAATAACTCATTAATTAATCCTAATTAATTAATTAATTGTGTTAATTGTAACTTAATTAGTTCTTACTTACAATTTAATTATTCCTTAATTAAATTAACTTAACTTTAATTAACAAATTTAAACTTGTAATTTCTAATTTAATTAATACAAACATTAATTGACCATTCTAATTAACTTAATAATTTATGAATTACAAATCAATAAGTTTCATTAACTTTAAAGAAAACTAATCAATGATTTCATTTATCACTCATAAATATGTTTGAAAACATTTATTTTAAGTTTACTTTTGAAACTTCATTTTAAATTTTCAAGTTTTAAAATGAATACCAATTGACTTTAAATCAATTTTAAAACTAACTTTTAAAACCTTTAAATTACAAGTTAAAGTAATACTTTTGTTATGGAAGAAATTTAAAAGAGTTTGAAATCAAATTCCCTTTAAATTCAAAATATTTAAACTTATTTAAAACATTTAAATTTATAAACTTTCTTTCATTTCAAAATATGGAATCCAAATTTTTAACTTAAGTCCAGGTTACAGAATTTTGATTTATCTTGTTTCTTAAAATTTCAAACCCCATTTTAAATTCAAATCCCTTTTTATTTCACTTACTTACCTAAACACCTTTATCAAAACAATTTGAATTTAAAACTTTATTTATTTCCAAACCAAGATTCAAACTAACTTGAATTCATTATTAAACTTTGATTTAAGAACTTATTTTAAACTTTGCTTTTAAATTTTAAATTTAGTTTTAAATTCAAAAAAAATAGGAACGGGTTTGTTTTAAAATATGTACAAAACATTTACCCGAGCCCTACCATATTTGCTTCGAGCCAAAAACCAGGAGCCTTCGAGAAAAATGCTTGAATTACTCGAGTCAAACTCGAGAACGTCCCCTGCCTACACCCAAAACTACACAACATCAGATCACCAGACTCCAATGCTCCGTGCACGTGTACGGAGCCGCCGAGCATCTCCGGTCGTCCTCACATCGTCGAGCAAGTCGACGAGCACCCACGCACCATTTCATGATCGCCAGAATGTCGCCATCCTCTCGAAATCGAATCGAGAACAAAAGCGAAACTTGGAAACATCATCAGGTTTCTCCATCAATCCTGGAAACGCGTCGCCTCCGCAACCTCGACCACCAGAAGGTCAGCAAATCCAGCCAAACACTCGACAACATCCCCTCTATCATCTCCCAGAGCCACTTTGCACTCGGTCGAATATCGACGATGAACTCAACAAAATACATAGCCTCGACCAAACTAGGTTTCCAGACTTCAAATGCTCGTTGCCGCCACCACGACCAACTACACACCATCCTAGTATTTTTCCTTGAATCGCCGATTACTCCTCTACCATCCCAGAGAACCCCGACCTTCTCCATCGACGAGATCACCAGCAATCACCAAAATTAAGAAATTCATTCTAACCCGAACTGCTCTTAAATCCTAGCTCGAAAAATTGTGATTTTAGCTTTAAAATTCATGTTTAAGTATACGAATTCAAATTGCCTACCTGAATTTGTAAATTAAGAAACTTAAATTTTAACTACTTTTGAGTTTTGCTCAGTTATCCTGGTTTCCATGGTCATTTAAGTATTTATTTAACTTAAGTATAAATTTTTAACTAAAGTTTGAAATGAATCAAACAAGTTTGATTTGGAACTCAAGTTTAACAGAGACCAAAATCAATAGGTTTTGAATTTAAATTAAAACAAGAACCAAAACTGGAAAGAGAGGTTACATATTTCCAAATGCATGCATACATCATACTTCAGCAGTTCAATAATATAAATACACAAATATACTTCACAATACAATATTGAACACAACAATGACATGAAACCAAAATTATACTTAAAGTTTTAAAGGTGAAGTTACTCACCTGAAAAGATTTGAACAGAGAACTCTTTCGTTTGAAACTGGAGTTTTTTTTCTTTCTTCCTTTAATCTCTTTTCTGTTTTGTTGTCGCTCTGGTTTTGATGATGCTTATATTTTTTCTGGAATGCTAAATTATTTTCTTGAACGAACAAAGACTAAATTAGACGTGTATATAAAGAGAGACAGTGTTTACAGAGGGGAGGTATTTACTGGTGTAAGCTTGTTTCTTCTTTTCTTCTTATTTGGTCAAAGATTGTTTTCCTTAGATATTTTCTGAAATGGAGGCTGAGGTGATGTTGTTTCGGCTGACCATATTTTGTGCTGAGAAGATATGGAGTAAGTACATATGTTTCCATCTTAGTCTACATACTCATGCTATTTGATTTTTTTTGTATGTAGATATTTTTTCTTTTGCCTTGCTTACATTCTTTTGTTTTATCTACTTGCTTTGGTGGCTGATATGATATACATTGTGTGCTAAAGATACCTTGCATTAATTGTTGTTGTCTTTATCATCATGAGTACATACTTGGATATATATCTTCTTTTGCAAGCTAATCCATATATATATTTTCCTTCAAGTCTTATTGCTTTATATTCATTCATTATATTTACACAACTTTAAAAAATCCATTTCATAAGATTAAATTCAAATATCTTTACATTATTTATAAATCCCAATTCAAATTCAATTGAAATACATTTATCAATTAATTTCTCAATTTTTTATTCAAAAATTAAATTAATTATCAATTTAAACTTAGTAAAAATATGGGATCGTTACAACAGATGTTGTTGTTGATTTAGAACAGGCTAAGGCCCCTTTTTTTTTCTTTCTTTGAATTTTGATTTTCAGTTTTAATTTAGAAAATGAGAAAAAATTTAGCTGAAAGAAAACACAGATTATTTCTCAAAACCTTATTTTTAATATAATTTAATTTCTAATTAAGGATTATTTTGCCCCTTGTTAGTTTATAGGATGCTTGGCTTACAAATGTTGTTTATATGGGTTCAAAACTTTACAAGTGTATATTTTTTTCTTTTTTTATATTATTTTTTCTCTTACAAATGTTTAAAGGCAATGTATTTTATGTTTTAACCCCTCATTTAAGAATTTCATATATTTTATGCTAGTTATGTAATATGTTTATATTTGTTTACACTTGTAATTAGATACATTCTTATGCATCCATTTGTAATCCCATGAATTAATGAATCCTTAAATGATTTTTTATAAAACTTATATATATATATTTATTAACTAAATACATTATAAATAAATCTTTTTAAAGAAAATAATGTAAAACCAATCATATAAAAGAAATAAAATCATAAATATATTTTCAAAATAACTTAAGATATTCATCTTTTGAATTTCTAATTTAAATTCAATTTAACACAAATATACATAGATATGAATAATATCAAATTTATTTGTTTAATATATAAATCAGTATTTTAAATATTTTAAATCAGAAAATTATGCAATCATCTGATGCCAAAGAAATCCGGATTATCACATTCCTCCCCCCTTAGAATCTTTTCATCCTCGAAAAGGAACGAAGCCAGAATCTATTCAATACCCTAAATCAGATAAATTATTTTTTGATTATTTTTAAAACACTTTCAAAATCTACATAACATTACAAAATAGTTTTATAAAAATACTTTTTATAACTTGATGTTTCAATAAGTCCATCCTCGTTCTCACTTCGGCCATACGTTGATCAGGCGTAGGACTGAAAATCTACAATTACTTGGTAAACCCGTTTTCAACACCCAGTGAAAATACTTGGAAAATAATTTTACTGAAAATATAGAAAACATTTTTGAAATCGAGGAATTGGTGAGAAAGCCGTGGAAATCACCACCCCCACCCAAGGTCGCAGTTACATCCTGGGTTACGTTGCCATCGCAACAAAAGTCCATGTAACTGTAGGAACTCCACGCCCCTCGATTACGCCATGGAACCCACAACAGATTGCAGTTACACTATAGGGTTACGTTGCCATCACAACAAAAGCCCATGTAACTATAGGCATCAGCGCCCTCGATTTTCGCTATTAAAAATGAAACTTCTCCACTCCCACATAGGTCACAGTCTACCGATGTAAAATCAAACGCAGACTGTTGGCTCTCAGCAGCACACATGACTTTCGCTATGTTACCATAGGTCGCAGTCACCGACATAACATCAAATGTAGACTATTGGCTCTCAGCGGCACACACGACTTTCGCTATGTTACCATAGGTCGCAGTATACCGATATAAAATCAAACGTAGACTATTGGCTCTCAACGGCACACATGACTTTCGCTATGGTCTGCAGTAGATCGCAGTGACATCGAGTTAAACTGTCGTCACAACATAATTCAAATGCCTTTGTAGGCATCAACGCCCTCGACTTCCACTACAAACTATACAAAATCCTCAGGAACTAGTTTTCTCTGGACTCCTCACAAGATCAACTTTAGAACCTCCCCCCTTAGAGGCTCAAGGCAGTACCAACCTATGGTACTCCTGAGAAGTTCATTTCAAGGGAGCGCCTTTCCCCAGATCCATTTTCAAAACACTTTATACTATACACATATAGTATCTTCCAAATCATACACCCAGTATGAATCTCATATAAATCTCCTTTCTAAAAATCGATTATCCCAAAATCGATAATTCTTAAACTAGGCTTTTCAAATTCCAATATTGATTTTTTCTAAAAATCAAAAGCGTTTCCAAATCCAAAGGTTCCAAAGAACCTTTCCAAAATAATCTTCATGAAATCCTTTATATATATATATTTACATAGATATATATAGTTTTGAAAATCTTTGGATTACTTCAAACTTGTATAAATTTCCTTTTTATACTTCAAATACTTTTCAAAAATCCTTTTTTCCTGACAATAGATTCAATAAGGGGAGATTTATCTTATATAACAAAGATATATAACTTTATTTATTCCAAATCAAATATTCAAATTTGATTACTCTATAAAGTCATTAACCATATTACTTACTTCCATAAAGTAAATTTCTACCAAAGAAATATCTAGTTTCTATTTTATTTCATCATATATTTCACAAAATATACCTTTTATTTCAAAAACTATTTCACATTTATTATCCACAAATTCCCAGTATCAGTTTCATTCAAACCTGTACGATGTACACATATCATCTGTACGCTATACCAATCTGATCGCTCATTCAATCACACAATTTCACTTTCGAACTAGTATCGTCCACCCGACTTCCTAGTGCGGACACATATCTGGTTCTTGTTCAGAAACCGTCATTCTCCATGCATAACCTAGCTATGATAGAGAATATCCAGAACCAATGAATAATCCATATCCAGGTTCGCCGTCGAAAATCGAGTGAAAAATCCCAACTCAGATCGATACTCTATCTCGAAATTCTGTGCTCGAATCTGGATCAAATCACTGTGCGAATAGAATAATATACGTACATCCTACGTATTTATCTTCATTGATTATCAACTATATCAATTTCCCCTTTCTATTCACATCCACTTTTGATTTCTATTTACTTATTCACATTTGCCTCAATTTCTTTTGGATTATCATTTTAATCCTTATCTCAAATGGATATTCAATCATAAACAGTTTATACTCTGACCGGCTTAAATTTAGAAAATAATTTGAAAAGTTTAAAATAGATAAGTAGTTGAAAAAAATAATTATTAATTGTAAAATAGCTGTAAAATAGTTAAGTAGTTGTAAAATAGTTGGAAAATAGTCAAATAGTTATAGAACTTTTAAATAATTTCAAAATAGTTGTAAAATAGTAATTAGTTATAAGGTAGTTGAAAAACAATAATTAGTTTATAGAACAGTTGAAAAATTGTTGAATAGTTCCGAAAATAATTGTAAAACAAGTATATGATAGTTTTAGGTTTAAAAAGAAAAGTATAGTAAATAGTTTGGGAAAAATAGATTTATATTAAAACATTTTTTTTAAAAACAGTCTAGAGTCAAAAAGTTCGATTCCCAATCTCCATTCTCATCAATTCAACTTAAATTTCCACATCCATTTAAATTGACTCAATTCCAATTTAAATAACTTCAATTTCCATTTAAATTGATTTAGCCCTATTCAAGTTGAGTCAACCTCAATTTCTTTCCAAATTCCAATCAGATTCCATTTGAATGTTAAACCCATTCAACTTTAATCACAATTCCAAATTATTCAAATCAATTTGGACTAATTTTTAATTGAACCCACCTCAAATTTTAAACCATTTCCAATCAATCCAATTCAAGTTTTCCATTTGAATTTTTAAACTTATACATCTTCAATCACAAATCCAATAAATTCAAATCAAATTCAATTTGAACTAATTCAATTCAAATTTTAAATTTAAACCATCCCGAATTATATAAATTCGAGTTAAATTTTTAAATGTTGAGTTAATCCTTTAAATCAAATCGACTTGTATCTTTAAACCATTTAATTCTGAATCCAAATTCCATTTTTAACCTATTTCAAGGTTCAAATAATAATAATTCAAATCCTTTTTAAATAACTAAATCTTTGAAATTCAATTTATCACCAAACTTAAATTTTGAAATCAAACCCTTTGAATTTTTATCTTAAACATTCAAATCTTAAGTCCAAAATGAATCCATTTTATCTTAATCATGAATATATTACCACACCCCATTTCTTCATTTATTTAAACAAATCCAATTTCAACTTAAAGATTATTAATAACAACAGGATGGTATCATTCAAATTATTTTAAAACATCCATCCATTTCCAGTTTTAAACTTCACATTAATAATCTTCCCACTTATAAGTTCGAAAACTTATCACTTTGGTTATCACATCTCATTCCAAATTTAAAACTCAACATTTAGAGTTTATTTCAAACCATCTTTGATATTACGTATATCCACACATATATACTTATTTACTTCTTGGCCCACCAAGCCAAATTTTAAAATTTAAACTACCCTTAGTTTTAATTCAAACAAATTCTTTTAATGTTTACAAACAACTTCTTATTCTAAAATAAGATCACATTCAAAATAGTTTGAATAATATCATTTCCTTTAACATTTTGAATTTTTTTTCAAATGTTTAAATTTAGAATTCAGAACTTCACAATTGGAAACCCACTTTAATCTACATCCTTTCTAATTTACAAGTTATTCTCATCAAATGGTTACTTCCTTAAAACATTTTATTGTTTATTGGAAAATAATCATCCCATTATTAAACACAAGAACCATTCTGTTTTCTGGTTTGAAACCAATTCTAATTCATCTTATTTTGAAACTCTTCCTCAACTTCAAGATTTTAATTTCAGTTTGAATCCATTTCAAACTTATATTTATTCAATTTCAGTTTGGTGGTATTTCTATTTCCACTTAATTTAATTCCAATAATTTTACAACCAATTACCTTAATATTTATTAGAAAGAAATATTGCTCTATAAATCAAAATATATTCTTAAATAAAATCATTTAAAATCTTTATATAAGAAAATAATAAGTATGCTCTCATACACACACACACACACACACACACACACACACACTCAACTCATCCTAGGGTACCATTGACCTTATCCTTAATGAGTATCCCACCAGAGCCAAGGTTCTCGCTTAACCTTCTGCTCTGATACCAAATGTAACGACCCGGAATTTTCGATCCCGAAAATTCCAGATAGTTAGGGAAAAGAAGAAAGAGATAGAAGAAAAAGAAGAACAGAAACACCAACATCTCACATTCACAGCAGATAAAATATAATAACAATTAATATCAGTTATGCAAAGGAAACTATACTGGTCAAATTTCACTTTAATACATCAGAGTTACAACATATATATAGACACTGGACAGATACAATCAACATGACTCAGATATATACAATAATATAATACAGTGGGAACACTCCATACGTTCCTGCCATCAAGCTCGCCTCCTGAGCTACAGAACGTCCTTACCTGAAAATCTGTAATACTTGGTCTGAGCCGAGCATTAACATAAAGTAACACCCGGGTCAGGCAGGAAACCCGCATGAGTAAACCCATCTAACATGAATGACAAAAGCATACAACTTATATGTATATATATAACCAGGGTAACTTGTATCAATTACAGATACATAAATTGTTATAGACATTACTTATTTACTCACAAATTTCTAAGTACCAAAACTTAGATTAAATAGTCCAATTCACTTAAATCATTCCATTCTAGCTTATTGATTTCACATATCAATCTATGATGAATCGAAGTGGTTTCGGGTATTTACTAATACCCGACTCCGGTCTCTTCGGATCCAATGTCATCTAACCCAAGTTATTCAATTAAAAACAATTTAACTTTAATTACCAGATAACACTTTTACACGGCAATTCATAATTAATAGATAATCACTTTATCACTGTTCATCCAACATATCATATCACAATGCAATTCGTATCAGAGATATCAACCAATCCAAAGCACTTATCATCATTCAATCATTCATGAGCAAGTTTGACCACTTCCATTAATCACATTAATTAATGATCCTCTAATTACTCTCATTAGTTAATTATTCTTAAATTCATTTAATAATTAACCTTTAACTTAATTACATTCATTAATCAGACTTGATTAATCTCAATCATAAATTAACCTTCCTTATTTACTCCATCAATTAAACCAACTCCTTGATTAATTATCAATTAATCCTTTAATTACACTGAGTAATTATCGCTTAATTTCTTCCACCAAGTAATTATCCTTTAATTACTTCCCATCAAGTAATTTCCTTTAATTAATTACATCTAGTAGTTATCCACTAATTACTTCACCAATTAATTATACCTCATTAATTATCTTAAGTAATTATACTTAACCCAACATTAAATGATTACCTTTAATTAATTAAACTTAATTGATTAACTAGAATTAACCACTTTAACTTAATTAATTACACAAGTTAATTAACCTTACCCATACACATTGATTTCATTGATCCATAATTAATTACTTGAATTAATTATTCTATAATTACTTGCATTGATTAGTTATCCTCTAATTTATCATCTTCATTAATTAACTAACACTTTTATTAATTCCCTCAATTAATCAATCCTTTAATTAATTACACTAAGTAATTAATCCTTAATCACTTCCTTTAAGTAATTCTCTTTTAATTACATTAAGTAATTATGCTGAATCATTCATCAAATGATTAACTTAAATTAATTAAACTAATTAATTACTAATTATTTATCTTTAATTAATCTCAACCCTTTTTAAAAAACTCTTTATTTAAATTATACACTCTTTTAAACTTGCTTAAATAAATTTTATTCCAAAAACAATTAAGAATAATTGAGAATAAATCAATTTAAAAAATTTAAATTTGATATTTAAAATCTTTGAAAACCCTCTTTTAAACTTGCTTAAATAAATTTTATTCCAAAAACTTGCTTAATATATCCTTTAAAGCTTGACTATTTTAATTATAATTTGAAACTTGGTTTAAACATCCCATAAAACTTGTTTAACATTCATTTTGAAAAACATGTTTAAGTAGACTTGCCTTTGTTCACCTTTAAAACCTGAACTTGACCCATTTAAAACAAAATTTGAAACCTGGTTACAACGACAAGATACAAACCCGAGTAAACCCGAGTCAAACACTAAAATATCCCATGCCTGCCCGAGTCACCCACCTTCCTTCATCAGTTTCGAGTCATCTCTCCACTTGCATGAGAACCCACACGAGCTTTCACTAAATCCCATCGACCTAGACACGACGTGCATGTGGTGCACGTACACCAGCGTCGCCGACCTCCGGTGATCGGCGTGGCAATACTCGACAATCACTTGAACCCGTGCGAACTCACATCTGTACCCGGATTGAACGAATTCTACTCGAATCGAAAATGAGGCACTCACGACCAAAACTGGGAACCACCAGGGCCAGAAAACTCATCCTTCCCGACGCCTCCCACCTCGAGATCGACTGACCAGCTCACTGAAGCCTTGTCATCCCTTCCAGCAACCATCACCACCATCGCGCGTCACTCCGGTTCTTCGCCCACGTTAGAATTGGCTTGACAACCACGTCGAGCAAAACACTATACTAAACCCTAGTTTGCACCAGTACGTCCACCACGGCCCTCGAGAAAATCAACTAGCATTTTTCCTGCCATCCCCATGCTACAACCAAGCTTCCGACCAAATCTCGCCCTCGATCTCAACTTCGTTCGTCGGAATTTGCGAAAGGAACAAATTCCGATCAACCAAGAAAATCATGACAAATACTAATCTAAAAATCTTGAAATGCATATCAAAATTCGTTATTTCCACTCACGAATCCATTCACGTAATCTAAATCAGAAATTAAGATTTATTGATTTTTAGCACAAATTTGAAATTCACCGTAATCTTAAAATTTCAAAATATTTACCAATTGTTTTACTTGAATCTATATTTTCTTTATGTTGTTATACACATACAAACACCTTTATTTAGAGATCAAGGCCTAGAAATCATTTAGATAAACGATTTAAAATTTTATAACTAGGTTTTAAAACCTGGATATCCAGACAGAGGCATGTTATGCCTGATCCAGACATATACACAGAGTTTAACACACATATATATACAAAATCCTTTTTAAAGAACATGCACAACAGAATTCATATCATATTTCATTAATCATCACATGCAATTTCAAGATATACCAGATTTTCAAAGTTTACTCACCAGGAAATCTCAAAACAGAGAACTGTTTTCGTCCCAGGTTTTGAATGAAACCTAGCATTTGAATTGAAGCTGAACTTTGAATTTGATTCTAAATTGTTAAGTTGATTCCTACAGCTTGATGTTGAGTTGAATATTAACTTGATCATAGATTTGAGCCTTTAACAGATGTTGTTGTTGATTTAGAACAGGCTGAGTCCCTTTTTTTTCTTTCCTTGAATTTTGATTTTCAATTTTAATTTAGAAATTAAGAAAAAAATTAGCTGAAAGAAAACACAGATTATTTCTCAAAACGTTATTTTTAATATAATTTAATTTCTAATTGAGGATTATTTTGCCACTTGTTAGTTTATAGGATGCTTGGCTTACAAATGTTGTTTATACGGGTTCAAAACTTTACAAGCGTATATTTTTTCTTTTTTTATATTTTTTTCTTTTACAAATGTTTAAAGGCAATGTATTTTATGTTTTGACCCCTCATTTAAGAATTTCTTATATTTTATATTAGTTATGTAATATGTTTATATTTGTTTACGCTTGTAATTAGATACATTCTTATGCTTCCATTTGTAATTATGTAAACATTTAACTTACATTTGTAATCCCATGAATTAATGAATCCTTAGATTAATTTTTTATAAAACTTATATGTTTGTATATATATATATTTCTATTTCTATTAAGTAAATACATTATAAATAAATCTTTTTAAAGAAAATAATGTAAAGCCAATCATATAAAAGAAATAAAATCATAAAAATATTTTCAAAATAACTTAAGATATTCATCTTTTGAATTTCTAATTTAAATTCAATTTAACACAAATATATATATATAGATCTGAATAATATCAAATTTATTTGTTTAATCTATAAATCAGTATTTTCAATAATTTAAATCAGATAATTATACAATTATCTGATGCCAAAGCAATCCAGGTTATCACAACTACAAACTAATTAGCCCCTACCAACTATCCTTAGTACATAGTTTTCATGGGTTAGCTATGAACCTATTGGTTTCCTCTAATAACTACTTAATCATAGTTTTTATGGGTTTACTATGAACCTTTTGTTCACCTCGAACAACAATAAAGTTTAGGCATCCTATATTTTTGGTACCCTGACTCCTTGGATGCAATTCTAGTCATTCAGGAGTTAAAGCCATTTGTATTCATTATTGAGCTAACCTAATTGGTTCTTCTACCCCCATTTCCCCTAAAATACAGTTATGGGTTGTCATGTGAATATACTCATATTTAAAGAAGCAAATCAAACAATTTAACAATTCCAATCCTATGGGTTTAAGGTCCTTGAAATACATATCATGAAACATAGTTAACCTTTTAACATATATTTTTATCAAGGCTATACCGCTTTAATATTACATACTTATAGTCATTACAAGCTCCATTGTATAAGCCGTGGGATTTTCTTTAAATATTTAGAGTTTAGGTTTTCAAACCTTTCGACAATGTCGAAAGGTTACACTTTCAACCTCTTCAAAAGGTTTAATCATCTACTTTTAAGACAATAGGCTCTGGCAATTTTAATACATTAAAACTCTTCTTTGAAACCTTTCAACCTTGATAAAGCATTACTACATATAAGAGTAGAACCTTTCGAACCCATTGAAAAGCAAACCTTTTGAAAACTCACTGAGTTCAATTTAAAACATTTGGAGAACCTTCTTTGAAAACCTTTCGACTTTCTTGAAAGCTCTGCTTTGAAAGCTTCAAAACATATCATTAAAACAATAGGCCTCTGCCTTTTAAAACAACTCCTTTAAAAGATTTGGGTTATACTTCAATTATAAAACAAGGGAAAATCATATAAATCGAAAGCTTTTGATACCATTCGAACGCATTGGAGAAGCGGTTGATTTTAAAACAAGTACACCTTTTGACTTTGTCTAAAGCAACGACTTCTAAAGGTTGGAAAAAGCAGCAATAACCTTTTGATTGTGTTGGAAGGTTCAAAACAAAACAAAACAAAAGCGATAGTAACCTTTCGACTGTGTCAAAACGTTTCGAAACACAAAAGTGATAAAGTAGCAGTACCTTCCGATTGGGTCAGAAGGTTTAAAACCTTTATTTTAAACATTTGATCTAGTCGGAAGCAACCAAGTCGAAAGCTCTTATTCGGAAGCAAAGCAGGCTACCTTTGGTTTATAAAACAAACACACTTCAACCTCTTTGACAACCAACCTTTCGACTTAGGAACCTTCGACTCTGTCAATTTGTTACGTACCAAGTAACTTGATATTGATCTGACCTTGTTGAAAGCTAGAACCTCTAGACTGTGTCGAAAGGTCTTGGTTGGAAGGTTTGATTCCTAAAATGGCTGAAACGTGCTAAAAGCATGATTTTCTTGTTTTTAACTTAAAACGATAGCTTTTCAACTAACCTGCCACTATTTGTTAAATTCCCATTGGTTTTGAGAAAAGTGTTGCCATTAATTTCAGAATTAAATATAAAAATTATTTTGTAAAATGTCCGTTCTTCTTACTTAAATATATATGACATTTAAGTCCCATACCTTAACTAATTTTATATATTCATCAAATTACATAGAAAAAATCTGGGAAAATTCCAAAAAAATTATTTTAATATGTTTTCCAACATATAAAAATTTCCAAACCCAAATAATTATTATTTTAGCTGTAAATAATTTACAACCCAATAAATCATTTTCTTCACTAGAAAATTAATATAAACTCCACAAAAATTCAGAAAATTATGAAAAATGGAACCCATCTCTAGAATCATGTTTTCTATAACGTATAATTTTCCCATGGCATTTGATAATCATTACATCTTGGTTTTTTCCTAAAACCGTGTATATCCCATTTTAAATTACCTTGTTTAAATATATATAAATCAAAATCAAGCATATCATCATTCAACATATCGTAAAAACAGGTTTATCTTTAAATCCGAAACCATATGATGTTAAAATCAAAATAGAGATGTAGAAATTATTATTCACCTTAGATTGGATAAGGAAATTGAAGTTTGATTGAGATTGATTTCTCTAGCTTGAATCCTCAACTTTAAGTTGATTGTTATCTTCTCTTCTTTCTTCCTAATGGTCCGCCTTGCTTCTCACAATTATGAACCGTACCTAGTCCGAAATGCCGTCAAAGGGATGCTATCCTTCGCTACTCTCAACCGATGGAACCCCGATGCCAAATCCAACTGGGAAAATAATTTGGCTCCACTCAACTGATCAAATAGATCATTTATCCTTGGCAGAGGGTACCTATTCTTGATCGTCCTTTCATTTAACTTACAATAGTTGATGCACATCCTTAATGACCCATTTGGTTTCTTTACAAACACCTTAGCTTCTTCCCAAGGTGAACTGCTTGGTCTAATAAAATTCCTTCCCTCTAGATCCGCTAGCTACACTTTCAATTCCTTCATCTATGTTGGTGTCATCCTGCTAGGTGGTCTACCGACAGGTTCAGCTCTCGATACAAGGTCTATCCGAAACTCAACGGCTCGTTTCGGGGGTAGCCCGGTGACCAGCTTAAATACATCTGCAAACTCTCTAGCCACATGAACCAGACTGAGCTCTTCTCCAACCTCCATGGTACTCAACAAAGCAAAAACATTCCTACTGGAATTCTCCATGAGAAAATGATTCGTTTATGATCATCAAGGTGTCTCAATGATATTTTCCCGATCTTGGAAAAATATCCTTGCTTCACACTTACCCAACCAATACACACCTAAGATGATCACAAAATCTACGAAATCATAAACATACAAACTGCATGCAAACTTATGACATAACAAGTTAAGTTCTAACTGGTCACATCTCATTCCAAGAGTTGCATACCCTCCTATTGGATTCGAAACCCTTAAGGAAGTAACAAGGTACGTGAGTTTTATACATAACACATTAACCAAATACTGAGATATAAATGAATGTGATGCACCACTATCAGAAAGTACCCTAACTGGTATATTTTAAACCAAAAGCGTTCCTTACATCACAGTCTTTCCTTTTTCTACTGTAGTGGGTTTAGAATAAGAAGGTGGTCCAATAGCAACCACCTTCCCTCTATCCGCCCTAACTGGCTCTGGACACTAGTTCTTATAATGCCCAACATGGTCACAATTGAAACATTTCAAATTCTTACTCTACGCGGGATTTTTTCCTTTACCAATTCTGCACTCGTGGGCACAATGGCCCTTTTTATCACACTTATAACACACCTAATCAGCCTTCGCCTTCTAAATGGCCTTGCATTTTGGCTCCTTTCCTTTTAAAGAATTTCCATTTCCTTCCCTAAGAACCCTCAGACTCGGCTGACTTCTCCCTAGCTGAAACAGCAAGCATTTCCTCATGGTTGACGATCATCTGCACCATCACATGATAAGGTTCTCTAATATGGGTCATAGCCATCCTACCTAGCCCTGACCTCAAACCTCTAATGAATCTCTCATCCCTTCTGACATCAGTATCAACAAAACCTCGAACTATATCGAGATAGCTCATCGAACTTGGTAGCATACTCGATCATAGACATTTGTCCTTGAACAAGATCCATGAACTTCCTCATCAATGCCGACTTGGAAACCTCAGACAATAACTTTTGCTCAAACCTCCTCCTAAAGTTAACCCAAGTCAATTCTTCCTTCGGTACTCGGGCCATCACACTATTCCACCAATGAAGCACTAACCCATGCAGCTGTGTAGAGGCTAGTCTTCTCTCCTCTATATCATTCAAGCTAAATCTATAAAGATTCTTTCACGGTTAATAACCAGTTCTCTACTTCAACAGAATATTTCGTTCCAACAAACGGCTTTCCTCCCAGACTGATATAGTCTCTACTCAGCTTAGCATAATCATAACCAGATGGAACTATAGAATTAGTTCCACTAACATTACCAGCAGCTCCCGCATGCAAAAGATTAGCCAACAACTTATACACCATCCCCGCATCTACTGGTGGTTCCAGCACCTACATTGGCCTCAGCATTTTGGTTAGCACTATCCTGTCGACCTTGGTTTCTCTGAGTATTTAGTCAAGCATTTCCATTTTTAGTGGTGCTTCCTCCACCTAGATTTCCTATTTAGTTTCCTCCCTCCGTATCCTCTTTTTCGTATCTGCATACGAGCCTTAGTAAGATATAGGAAAACGGTCTAAAAGAGAGGGGAATATGTACTTGAGATATATATAGCAAATACAAGTACGTTACTATAACGGTAACCTAAACCCCAATCTTATTTTTAAATTTACTGGACTGTGTTTGAAAAATCTTTTAGGTTTTTCTTTTCTTTTAAAGTTTCATAAGCCTATGCCCTGATATCAACTTGTAACATCCCCCTAATTGGAGGCCCAAAACTAGCGGCCACGGATGTTACAGTCATCTATAGTTACTAATCTTTGGCGACCAAATACGTGGTGCTAGATACATTGATACACAGATCATAGAAATATGGAAAAATTTTGCAATTCAACGAAAACTATTTCCACGTTCAAATCAAAACATTTCAAGTTCATTACACAATCCCAAAATTATGTTAACCACATTTAGCAAAATATAATTATTACATTTATGCCAAGACCAACATATGAAGATGCACCCTTGGTTGATCAAAGTATATAGTAAGGCTAATAAATCTGCATATACAAACAACACACATAGGAGAGAGAAAACTCTAAATATCTATCTGCCTCTGGCACGCCTTCGGAAGCTTTATTAGTCTAAGCAGAGAACCTGAACCCTAAACCTTGGACTAATAAAATCTATCGAGTACCCGAGACTTAAAAGGGAAAACAAAAGGTTTGAGTCAGACATAAAGCCTGGTATGAATAATAATTTAACATTTCAATCCTTTAGATATCCAGTAAGACCACGTCGCTTAGCGAAATGGGTTTTCCGCTCACTACTATCCTAAAACCTTTATAAAGCCATATACTATGCATCTGCATCCAGAGTGTTTAAAACAAACATTTTCGAAATATTATGATGATATGCATACTTGAAAATAATTAGGATTTTCCATTCCTAGTTTAATCTGACACCCTATCATAACTATAGTTTTTGGAGTCACTATTAACCTTCTTTGTTTTCGTGAGTTTACTAATAACCTTGTTATGACCAATAGACATCCTATCCTAATCATAGTTTTCATGGGATTACTAAGAACCTGTAGGCTCCTGCTAGTTAACTTAATCAATTCATGGGTCCTTCTGAACTATTAGACCTTCGAATAACTAATCATCTTATCCTAATTTTCAAGGTTTTACTAGGAACCTATGTAATTATCCAGTAACTCATTTCGCATCCTAGTTTTCAAAGGTTGACTAGGAAGCTACTGATACTTCCATTAGCCATTCTTATCCTTATTTTCATGTGTTTACTAGGAACCTACTGACTGATGTCAGTTCTTAATTCGAATATAGTTTTCATGGGTTCACTACAAACGAATTAGCTCCCGCCAACTATCCTTAATACATAGTTTTCATGGGTTAACTATGAACCTATTAGTTTCTTCCAATAACTACTTAATCATAATTTTCGTGGGTTTATTATGTACCTTTTGGTCACCTCCAATAACTAAAAAGTTTGGGCGTACTATATTTTTGGTCACCCTGACTCCTTGGATCTAATTATACTCATTCAGGAGTTTAAGCCATTTATATTCACTATTGAGCTAACGTAATTGGTTCTTCTATCCCTTTTCCACCAAAATACAGTTATGGGTCATCATGTGAATATACTCATATTTGAAGAAGCAAAACAACAATTTAATAATACCACTCCTGTGGGTTTAAGGTCCTTGAAATATATATCATGAAACATAGCTAACACCTTTTAACATATATTTTTATCAAGGCTATACTTCTTCAAAATTACATACTTAAAGCCATTACAAACTCCTTTATATAAGTTGTGGGTTTTTCTTTGAAAATTTAGAGTTTGGGTTTTCAAAACTTTCAACAACGTCGGAAGGTTACACTTTCAACCTCTTCTAAAGGTTTAATCATCTGCTTTTAAGATAGGCTCCAGCCCTATTTATACCTTAAAACTCTTCTTCAAAACCTTTTGACCTTGATAAATCATTACTGCATATAAGAGTAGAACCTTACGAAACCGTTGAAAAGCAAACCTTTCAAATACTCACCGGGTTCAATTTGAAACATGTGAAGAACCTTCTTTGAAAACCTTTAGACTTTTTTGAAAGCTCTGCATCGAAAGCTTTAAAACATATCATTTAAAACAATAGGCCTTTGCCCTTTAAAACAACTCCTTCAAAAGCTTTGGGTTATGCTTCAATTATAAAACAAGGGTAAATCATCCAAGTCAAATGCTTTTGAAACCTTTCAAAAGCATTTGAGAAGCGGTTGGTTTTGAAACAAGTAAATATTTCGACTTTGTAGAAAGAAACGACTTTGAAAGGTTGGAAAAAGCAGCAATAACCTTTCGACTATGTCGGAAGGTTCAAAACAAAACAAAACAAAAGCAGTAATAACCTTTCGAACTGTGTCGAAAGGTTTCAAAATACAATAGTGATAAAATAGCAGTAACCTTTTGATTGGGTTGAAAAGTTTAAAACCTTTATTTTAAATTTGACCTGGTTGGAGAAACCAAGTCAAAAGCTCTTATTCGAAAGCAAAGCAGGCTATCTTTGGTTTATAAAACAAACACACTTCAACCTCTCTGACAACCAACCTTTCGACTTAGAACCCTTCAACTCCGTCCAATTCATTACGTACTAAGTAGGTGGATACCATATGCATTGGGTTTAAATTTGTTGAAAGCTGTGAACCTCTCGGTTGTGTCGAAAGGTCTGGGTCGGAAGGTTTGATGCCTAAAATGGTTGAAACATGCTATGATTTTCTTGTTTTTAACTTAAAAATATAACTTTCAACTAACCTGCCACTATTTGCCAAATTCTCGTTAGTTTCCAGAAAAGTGTTGCCACTAATTTCAGAATTAAATTAAAAAATTATTTTGCAAAATGTCCCTTCTCCATAATTAAATGTATAAAACATTTAAGTCCCATACCTTAAATAATTTTATATATTCATCAAATCAATTGGGAAAAATCTGGGAAAATTCCAGAAAAATCTATTTTAATATGTTTTCCAACATACAAAAATTTCAAAACCCAAATAATAATTATTTTGGTCTTAAATAATTTATAACCCAGTAAATCATTTTCTTCACACTATAAACTCCATATAAATTCAAAAAATTATGAAAATTGGAACCCATCTCTAGAATCATGTTTTTTATAACATATAATTTTCCCATGGCATTTAAAAATTATACATCTCGGGTTTGCCCTAAAACTGTGTATGTCCCTTTTTAAACTACCTTGTTTAATCATATATATATCAAAATCAAGCATTTCATCATTCAACATATCATAAAAACAGATTTATCTTTAAATCCAAAACCATATGATGTTAAAATCAAAATTGAGATGTAGATATTATTATTCACCTTAGATTGGATAAGGAAATTGAAGTTTGATTGAGATTGATTTCTCTAGCTTGAATCCTAAGCTTTAAGTTGATTTTTATCTTCTCTTATTTCTTCCTAATGGTTGGCATTGCTTCTCACGATTGTAAATTTTGGTTTTGTTAGAATGAACATGTATGACCTAATGAGATAGTGTAACGGTGGAAAGTATGGCTATTTACCATAATGCTCATATGTTTAATTTTCTAACTATTTATACAAGTTCATTACATTTTAAATAAGCACGGCCACCTAATTTATTAATCAACATCGATCTCCTTATCTACATTATTCTATTTAATTTATTCTAATTAATTCTCCTGAATAAGGTCAATAAAATTAGGGGTGTTACAGGCTCCCCTCATTAAAGAATTTCGTCCTTGAAATTCAGTAAGGGCTAACTAGCAAACATAGCAATCATTTGTAACATCTCTTAGCAACCAATCTATGTAAATCTACTATAAACATAACATCAGAACATATCAGGATAAGCTTCTCGAATCTTATCTTCTGTCTCCTTAGTATATTCTTTCTTGTTGTCGCTCCACTGAACTTTCACCAACTTGACTGTCTTGGTTCTCAACCTCTTCTCATCTCTCGCTATAACACAAAACGGTTGTCTAACAAAAGTCAAATCAGGCTCTACGACCAAGTCCTCCTACTTTGTCTAAGGAATAGTAGCCTCTGGATCGTGCACATACTTACAAAGATGAGACACATGGAATACATTATGGACACCTACTAAACTACTAGGCAAATCAACTATGTGTGCAAGCTTTCCAATCCTTTCTTTAATCTGAAATGGACCAACATACCTCGGGGCCAACTTTCCAAACTTTTCAAATTGTATCACACCTTCATCGATGATACTTTTATGAAAACCCTCTCTCCCACTGAGAAATCTAGTTCTTTACACCTCTTATCTACGTAAATCTTCTGCCTGGATTGAGCATCCTTCATCTGTCCAAAGATTATCTCAATCTTTTCTCATGCCTCTCTAATTAAATCTTGACCTAAGACCAATCTGTTTCATGTCACTAGCCAATATGCTGATGATTTGCATGGACTTCCATACAAAGCTTCAAAATGTGTCATTCTATTACTAGTTTAATAGCTATTATTATAGGAAAACTCAATCAAATGTAGATGATCTTCCCAAGATCCACCAAAGTCTATCACATAAGCTCTCAATAACTCCTCGAGTACTTTATTGACTCTTTCTACTTGCCCATCCATCTATGGGTGATATGTTGTACTCATCTTTGGCTTGGTACCTAATACCTAATGCATCTCTGTCGCTGACTATGCTACTAGGAATCCCATGAAGTCTAGCTATGTTCTTCATAAACAACTTAGCTAAAACAGGTGTCGTCCTTGTTGACTTTACTGGAATGAAATGGGCACTCATGGTCAACCCGTCGCAATAACCCGTATACTCTCATTTCCTCTATTTGATCTTGGCAACCCACCGATAAAATCCATCTATATCGAATCCATTTCCAGACTGGGATATCTAAAGGCTGAAGTAACCCACTTGGCTTCTGATGTTCGGCTTTCACTTGTTGACATTTTACACACTGCCAAACCCACAAGCCAACATTTATCTTCATGCCTTCCCAATAAAAGCTCCTCTTTATATCTTGAGACATCTTGGTTCCTTCGGGATGAATCGTAAACTTCAATCGAAGAAATTCCTCTAGAACATCTCTCCCTAAATTCTCTATATTTTGAACACAGAGCCGTCCCTTCTTTCTCAACCATCTTCTTTGGTCAAGACTAAAACCCTTTAGGTCATCAATCTTTGATCCTTCCTCAAGCCTTTTAATCCTCTTGGTTTGAACTAGATCTTCTCTCTATTAGAAGCTATCCTCTCGATCAGCACTGGTCGCACTTCTAAACAAGACAACATGGCAGTACCCTGACTAGAACTAGCTGTAGATCTCAACTGCACACCGCAAGTGGCTAGAGCTTATGGATCCTTCCAGTCTTCCAACATTGCCCACCACATTCTGATATTTTCTACTGAGAGCATCTGCTACCTTGTTTCCTTTCGCAGGTGTATACTCTATACCCAAATCATAAGCAACCAAAAACTCCAGCCATCTCTACTGCCTAATATTTAACCCCTTCTAAGAGAATATACACTTTAATGACTTATGATCGGTATACAACTCAAATCTCTCTCCCAAAAGATAATTCCTCCAAATCCTCGACGGAGGAATCAAAGTCCGTCCTTATAAGGAGACCAAAGAAGGAGTGTAGCTAGGAAGTAGGCCATGAAAAATATCACCGTGGCTAACTCTAAGTCATGAGTAGGATATCTTACTCCGTGCGGTCTAAGCTGCCTAGATGCATAAGCAATAACTTTTCCCCTCTACATCAATACTGCTTCCAATCCGGCGTCACATGCATCGGTGTATAATACTAACTCTTGGTTACCATTGGGAACTACTATTATTGGCGCATTGGTTAACAGTTACTTTAACTTAAGGAATGCATCCTCACATTTGTCAGACCAAATAAACTTCACTTCCTTCCTGGATAACTTAGTAAATGCGCTGCTATCCATGAGAAATCCTTGATGAATCTTCAGTAATAGCCATCATGTCCAAGAAAAATCCTGATCTCGGTTACCATCTCTGTTCTCTTCCAAATATTGACTGCCTTGACCTTAACTGGATCAATGGACAAACCTTACACTAAAATCACATGACCAAGAAACTTAACTTCTCTCTTCCAGAAACAAAACTTGAAAAATTTCACCTTCAGCTGATTCTGCCTCAGCGTCTCCAACACCACTCTAAGATGAATCTCATGCTCCTTTTCATCTTTCGAGTATAATAAAATGTCATCTATGAATACCAACATGAACCTATCCACGTACTCTCGAAAAACCTTGTTCATCAAATCAACGAAGAAAGCAAGCACATTCGTCAATCCGAATGCCATTACTAACCACTCATATGGATCGTACCTAGTCTGAAATGCCATCAAAGGGATGCTATCGTCCACCACTCTAACCGATGGAACCCCGTCGCCAAATCCAACTGGGAAATACTCCAGATCCACTCAACTGATCAAATAGATCATCTATCCTTGGTAGAGGGTACCTATTCTTTATCGTCCTTTCATTTAACTTACGATAGTCGATGCACATCCTTAGCGATCCATCTGCTTTCCTCACAAACACCGCAGCTGCTCCCCAAGGTGAATTGCTTGGTCTAATAAAATTCCTTCTCTCTAGATCCACTAGCCGCACTTTCAATTCCTTCATCTTCGGCAGTGTCATCCTACTAGGTGGTCTACCGACAGGTTCAGCTCCCGATACAAGGTCTATCCGCAACTCAACAGCTCGTTTCGGGAGCAATCCAGTGACCGACTCAAATACATCTACAAACTCTCTAGCTACACGAACCTGACTAAGCTCTTCTCCAACCTCCATGGTACTCAATAAAGCACAGACATTCCTACTGGAATTCACCATGAGAAAATGATTCATGTCTAAATGATATTTCCTGATCTTGGAAAAATATCCTAGCTTCATACTTACCCAACCAATCCATACCTAAGATGATCCTGAAATCAGCGAAATCATAAAAATATAAACTGCATGCAAACTTATGACCTAACAAGTCAAGTTCTAACTGGTCACATCTCATCCCAAGAGTTGCATACCCTCCTATTGGATTCGGAACCCTTAAGGAAGTAACAAGGTATGTGAGTTCTATACATAACCCATCAACCAAATACTGAGATATAAATGAATGCGATGCACCACTATCAAAAAGCACCCTAACTAGTATATTCTAAATCAAAAGTGTGCCTTCCATCATAGTCTTTCCTTTTTCTACTATAGTGGGTTTAGAAGAAGAAGGTTGTCCAATAGCAAACACCTTTCCTCTCTCCACCCTAACTGGCTCTAAACAATAGTTCTTATAATGCCCAACTTGGTCACAGTTGAAGCATTTCACATTCTTCTTCTTCTCGGGTTTCTTTCCTTTACCAGTTCTGCACTCGTGGGCACAATGGCCCTTCTTATCAAACTTATAATACACCTAATTAGCCATAGCCTGCTTAGCAACCTCCCCTTTGTGGGCTCCTTTCTTCTTAAAGAATGTTATTTCCTTCCCTAAGAACCCTAGGACTCAAATGGCTTCTCCCTAGCTAAAACAGCAAGCATTTTTTCATGGCTGACGATCATCTCCACCATCACATGATAACGTTCTCTAATATGGGTCATAGCCATGCTACCTAGCCATGGCCTCAAAACTCTAATGAATCTCTCATCCCTTCTAACATCAGTTTCAACCACAACATAACTATATCGAGATAGCTCATCAAACTTGGCAGCATATTCGATCATAGGTATCTATCCTTGGACAAGATCCATGAACTTCCTCTTTAATGCCGACTTGGCAACCTCAGACAAGCACCTTTGCTCAAACATCCTCCTAAAGTCAGCCCAAGTCAACTCTTCCTTCGGTACTCTGGCCGTCACACTATTCCACCAATGAAGCGCTAGCCCCTTTAACTGTCTAGAGGCTAATCTTCTCTTCTCTCCATCATTCAAGTTTAAATATATAAAGATCCACTCACGGTTCAATGTTCAGTTCTCTACTTCAACAGCATATTTCGTTCCAACAAATGGCTTTTCTCCCAGACTGATATAGTCTCTACTCAGCTTAGCATAATTATAACCAGTTGGAACTACAAAATTAGCTCCACCAACATTACCAGCAGCTCCCACATGCAAAAGATTAGCCAACAACTTATACATCATCCCCGCGTCTACTGGTGGATTTTCAGCACCAACATTGGCCTCAGCATTTTGGTTGGCATTAGCCTATCGACCTTGGTTTCTCCAAGTATTTAGTCTAGCATTTCCATTAGTAGTGGTGCTTCCTCCACCTAGATTTCCTCTTGCATTTCCTACCTCCATATCCTCATTCTTGTATCTGCATACGAGCCTTAGTAAGATACAGAATAACAGTCTGAGTGAGAGGGGAATACGTACTTAGAGATAAATATATATAGCAAATATAAGTATGTTACTATAACGTTAACCCAAAGCCTAAACTTATTTTTAAATTTATTGGATCATGTTTGAAAAAGATCTTAGGTTTATCTTTTCTTTTAAAGTTTCATAAACCTATGCTTTAATACCAACCTTTAACATCCCCCTAATTGGAGGTCTAAAATTAACAGCCATGGATGCTGCAGTCATCCATAGTAATTAATCTATGGCGACCAAATACGGCGGTGCTAGAGACATTGATACACAGATCACAGAAATATGGAAAAATTTGCAATTCAAAGAATACATATACATTCAAATCAAAACATTTCAATTTCATTACACAATTCCAAAATTATGTTAACCACATTCAGCAAATTATATTGATTACAATTACGCCAAGAACGACAATTGAAGATGCCCTCTTGGTTGATCAGAATACATAATAAGGCTAATAAATCTACCTTTACAAACAACATACACAGGAGAGAAAACTCTAAATATCTATATGCCTCCGGTACACCTCTGGAATCTTTATTCGTCTAAGCAGAGAACCTGAACCCTAAACCTCAAACTACTCAAATCAATTGAGTAACTGAGAGTTTAAGGGAAAAATAAAAACTTTGAGTCAGACATAAAGCCTGGTATGAACAATAATTTAACATCTAAATCCTTTAGATATCCAGTGAGACCATGCCACTTACCAGAATAGGTTTTTACCCTCACTACTATCCTAAAACCTTTAGAAAGCCATAAACTATGCTCCTGCATCCACAGTGGTAAAACATACATTTTCGAAGTATTATGATGATATGCATACTTGAAGATAATTAGGATTTCCCATTCCTAGTTTAATCTGACATCCTGTCATAGTTATAGTTTTTGGAGTCACTATTAACCTTCATACTTTTCATGGTTAACTAATAACCTTGTTATAACTAATGGACACCATTTCCTAATCATAATTTTCATGGGATAACTAAGAAACTATAGGCTCCTGCCAGTTAACTTAATCAATTCATGGGTCCTCCTGAACCTATTAGACCTTCGGATAACTAATCACCTTATCCTAGTTTTCACGGGTTTACTAGGAACCTATGGAATTATTCAGTAACTCATCCTAGTTTTTAAGGGTTGACTACCTACTAATACTTCCATTAGCCACTTTATTATCCTAGTTTTCATGGGTTTACTAGGAATCTACTGATTGATGTCAGTTCTTAATTCAGATATAGTTTTCATAGGTTCACTACAAACCAATTAGCCCTGCCAACAATCCTTAATACATAGTTTCATAGGTTAACTATGAACCTATTGGTATCCTCCAATAACTGCTTAATCATAGTTTTCATGGGTTTAGTATGAACCTTTAAGTTACCTCCAATAACTACTTCATTATAGTTTTCATGGGTTTACTACGAACCTTTTGGTCATCTCCAATAACAATAAAGTTTAGGCGTACCATATTTTTGGTCACCTTGACTCCTTGGACGTAATTCTACTCATTCAGGAGTTTAAGCCATTTATATTCACTATTGAGTTAATGTAATTAGTTCTTTTACCCCTTTTCCCCCAAAATACAATAATGGGTTGTCATGTGAATATAATTATATTTGAAGAAGCAAAACAACAACTTAACAATACCACTCCTGTGCGTTTGAGGTCCTTGAAATACATATCATGAAACATAGCTAACACCTTTTAACATATATTTTTATCAAGGCTGTACTTCTTCAAAATTACATACTTAAAGCCATGACAAACTCCTTCAAATAAGCCGTGGGTTTTTCTTTAAAATTTAGAGTTTAGGTTTTCAAACCTTTGAACAACGTTAGAAGGTTACACTTTCAACCTCTTCTGAAGGTTTAATCATCTGCTTTTAAAAACAATAGGCTCCAGCCCTTTTAATACTTTAAAACTCTTCTTCAAAACCATTCGACCTTGATAAAGCATTACTATACGTAAGAGTAGAAGCTTTCGAAACCATTGAAAAGCAAATCTTTCAAATACACACTAAATTCAATTTGAAAAATATGGAGAACCTTCTTTGAAAACCTTTCGACTTTGTCAAAAGCTCTACTTCGAAAGCTTTAAAACATATCATTTAAAATAATAGGCCTTTGCCTTTCAAAACAACTCCTTCGAAAGCTTTGGGTTATACTTCAATTATAAAACAAGGGTAAATCATCAAAGTCGAAAGCTTTTGATGCCTTTTGAAAGCATTAGAAAGCGGTTGGTTTTGAAACATGTAAACCTTTCGACTTTGTCGAAAGCAACAACCTTGAAAGGTTAGAAAAAGCAGTAATAACCTTTCGACTGTATTAGAAGATTAATAAAACAAATAAAAGCGGCTGCAACCTTTCGGACTGTATCGAAAGGATTCAAAACACAATAGTAATAAAACAGCAGTAACCTTTCGACTGGGTCGAAAGGCTTAAAACCTTTATTTTAAACATTTGACCGGGTCGGAAGCAACCAAGTCAAAAGATCTTATTTGAAAGCTAAGCAAGCTATCTTTAGTTTATAAAAACAAACACATTTCAACCTCTTTGACAACCAACCTTTCAACTTAGAGCCCATCGACTCTATCCAATTCATTACATACTAAGTAACTTGATACCATATGCATTGGTTTGAACTTGTCGAAAGCTGTGAACGTCTCGGCTTTGTCGAAAGGTCTGGGTCGGAAGGTTTGACGCCGGAAATGGTTGAAACATGCTAAAAGCATTATTTTCTTGCTTTTAACTTAAAAATATAACTTTTCAACTAATGTAACATCCCGCCTTTTTGTACGCTTTAAATCGACGATAAACCATACACGTCAGACTTAAACCATACAGAATGGCGTATTTTTATTGGGGTGAATAAGAAAAAAACAGAGAAAGAAAGAAAAAACAAAACAGAATCTTGCAGCGGAACGACAAAATATAATACTCAAATAAACAGTTCATGAAGCTGTTTTACAAAACATTTGATTATACTTATACAACACAGAATCAGAGTTACACATACCAAAGGATAATAAATAACAATGCAGCGGAACAGTAAGAATGCAGTGGAATACTATAATGAATAATAATAATAAATCTTCGTTATCGTCCTCCCGAATACGGTCTTCCAAATCCTGAAATACTCAGGCTGACCCAAGCGAATTGAAAAGACAAAACACTCGAGTCAGAACTAAAAGATCTTATGTAAGCTAAATCAATGGTAAATAATATAAGTGGAACGGCGTCAGAGATGTTTACGGGATTTGACATCTCCTATCCAGTGCCTAATGTGAGTGCAGTAACTTAAGAGATGCTCAGGATTCACATCTCCTAAGGATCCGTTAAACTATTTACTATGTAGTAATATTTCGCTATTATAATAATGTCTATAGTAAAATAAACTTACATTTAAATAGAATTAAGGCTTTACATTTTCCATCTTAACACCTAATAGTGTCAATAGCCTATACAGTACCGTAATATCTCCTGATCGGGAGGATACCAGAGGATACTCCATAGGTACGACACAAATCAAACTCGTACAAGGCACGCTAGGGTACGTGACACGACACACAAGGAATGCCAGGGTAGATATACCAATTACGCATCCGGGCTGGTGCTAACCCGTAGCAGGTACTACCGCCCACCTTGAGCCACACTCCCAAAATCAAAAATCAAAAGTGGCCACCAAATCAATCCAAAGTCAGAATACAAAATCGAAGGAGTGTTTCCGATATGAGGGCCTACCTCCTTGGCCTGAGAATCGCTCATGTTTTAGCCACCTTATGCCAACTCATGTGAGTCGGGTCCACGTATATACCTTAATAGAACGTCGCTACCATCCTACTTCATTCTGGAATCTCCACCGCGTACAAGGTTGTTAAAGTGGTTTTCAGAGTTGGCAGAGAGTTTGAAAACTTCCGATCCCGATCTCTTTAACAGCCAAACGTTATTATAACACCGCGGTCATTTCAAATAATTTATACTTCAAAATCAGAATATAATATCCATTTCAAAACCATATAAATACGATATCATTTCCATTTCAAAAACCAAATCAAAGGATATCATTTTTATAAAAAATCAATGTAATATCATTTTTATTTCAAATATATCGCTTTTCCAAAGTCATAGCACTTCCAAAGCTATAACACTTCGAAATCAAACACTTAAAGTATACACTTTCAAATCACAATACTTTGACACTCATAACTTTGAAACATAACTACACCACTTAAATGACTTAAATAGTAAATTACTTTATGTAATAAAATAGCTTGTTAAATTTCACAAATCAATTCCAATATAGATTTGAACCCCCAAATAACCATTTCAATTTCATATATTTCAATGCTTTAAATATTCCCCCATTCAAAACTATTTCTCTGATAATTCTGTATATATCAAATTCAATTTTCTATTATTTAGTTTTGAAATATTTTTACTTAATAAATCCATTATCATTTAAATAAATCCCAAATTACAAATAAGTAAATATTTCCTTAAATTTATTTATATTTGAAATACTCATTTAATTCACCTTAACTCAAAATTAAGTTATAATAATCATATCTTTTTAAAATTTCCAATTTAATAAATTTCACATCAACTTATTTGAGTTAATTCTAAAATAAATTCAATTTCAAATAAATTTCCAATTTATCTTCCAACCTTAATTTATTTAAATCATTATAAACTCTATATATTAACATATAATTTAAATACTTAACCATATTATCTTCCATAAAATCGAACTTTAATATTAAACTTATTTTATATTAAACAAATTATACATAGTTCAAAATCAAGAATAGAATACATTATATAATATCAGAAATCAATATTTATATAAAACCATATACTTCTTTACAGAACACTAGAAATCTGTTCAACATATTTTATACATACACCACTATCGTCTGTATATAATTTTCTATCCCATGGTCAAGTGATATGGATATTTATAATTTCAATCCGTACTTTAAAATATAAGTACGGTTATATATCATTTCAAACCGCAATCCCGAATGAAATAAAATCCCTAACAACTTGCAGTTTACAACAATATAAAAATACAACATCCATTCATTCAATATCAATCATCAACATTTATCACAATCATCATCCAATTCAAACAATAACATCAATATAGAACAGATAATAAATAACAGGTGTTTACTGGCAGTTTATATTCAATAATAAATTAAATAATAATTTAATTGTCAGTTTATATGCAATAATAAATTAAATAACAATTTAATTTAAATAAATTCAATTTAACTGAGATGATGATTAAAAATATGCCAAACAGTCATAAATAAATTTCTAGTCACATCATAAATCAATTTAACAAACATAAGAAATTTTAGAAGTTGTGAGTGGGTTAAAACACTCACCTTTTGAATTTAAATTGAATTTAAACCCAAGTTAAAGCCAAAATTTGAACGGTCTTAGAATTCGTCCAAACTAGTTTCATAATGTCCAGAATTCCAATACGAACCTAGCGAAGAAAACCGCGCATAATTCCGACCTCGTATGCAACAGTTATTGCAATTAGAAGATAATTAGATTTTGAATTTTAAAACAAAACAAATAAAAAAATTACCACGTCACCGAAGCCTGCAGCACACGAAACTCTACTTCTTCGTTCGCGACCAACCATACGCGTAGCCGCCGCCCGAATCTCACGAACGCCGACCAACCCGAGCCACTTCGCCACGATCTGAAGCCTGCGCCGCCTCCCTCCGACAAGCCGCCTCCATCGAAGGTAGCGCAACCCACTCGGCCACCCCCTAGCTCCAATAGCCATCGCGCCATCTTCAACCAATCGTGGAAATTCTCTTCACCACCTGACCCAATTACCCGTATAGATGTGCTCTACTCGTCGATCTCTACGACACTGCCCTCCCCAATCGAGCTATCGACGAGAATCAACTGTTGAACGCGACGCTATCCAATGAACGGCCGAAACTATAGCATCAATTTCTATCCATATAGAAACTCAAATTGAAAAACAAATCATATATCTGACTTGCGCTTGTCGAGATCTTCAAATCCATGTATAATTCGATATGGTTTGTGGAGTATGAATTTTGAAGTTGAAATTTGAATTGGAATTGAACTGAGGAGTTTTAGGGTTTCAGCCATTGGAAAGAGGAGGAACATAAATTTCTATACGTACGGAAATGAGAAATAGAAAGGCTGTTAGGGTTTATAACATGATATATATAGGTAGAGCTGAGAAATAGAGGAACGGATACGATTGGTTTGGACCGTTGAACGATAAATGGCCCGAAAAGCCCGTTCTGACTCCGGAACGAAATTGGGTCAACCCATATATCAAAATAGATGTTTTAAAATATTTTAAATGCAATGGAATTGGTTTTAAGTCCAAATTCCTTCATATTAAGAAGTTATGCTAAAATCAAGTTAATTCAAATTGATTTCAATTGATTTCAATTAAATTGATTTTAAGCGTTTTCGAGTCCGTATGATCAAACGACAAGTCCGATCGATACGAAACTTGAAATCCTAAAATAATTCACCTTTATGGATCCAATGAAACTAGTTTCATCGAAATCCAAGTAAGTGGCCAAAACGTCTATTTTCTACTTAATTAAATAAATTAATAATTGATTAATTAAATCAAGTTTTCAATTTCAACTCTATAATTAACAAATTTCATCATTTTTAAATTTCTTAATCATTTACACTAATTTATCCAAATTTAGATGTCAATTTAGAGTTGATTAATCCATCAAATTCAGTATACAATTTCAATTTCATTAAATTCAGAAATTATAAATTAAAATTCCAAAAATCCATTTATTAAGTTTTAAACCTTGTTATTCAAGTCTTTCATTACAATAAGGTTATAACTAACATTGGATTATCTCTTAGTACATTAATGTTTCCCAAATTTATCTTAATTTCCATTCACGTAATATTTAAATATTTAATTTCATTTAATTGCAATTTGATTTCAATTTTTTTTAATAGACCAAATAGATAGATAGCCCATACTAATTGTCACCATTAACTATTAATCATATTTATAGGTTTATTATTTACAAACAATCGTTACCATTAGTTTCCTAACACAACTTGCATTCAATTCCTATTAACCAATATATTATTTCCTCGGTTAATTCAATTCTCACTTTTTTTTATTCAATTGATAACCAATCATAGCATTTAAATGACAATTAATTAGAATTTCGTTAAATTTTTACAGTTAACTTGGAATAAAATTGTTTCATTTTAATTTAGTTATTATTTCATTATGGAATTACAATTTTTTATTTCCTTAAATATTAAATTACCGAAATCTTAATAAATTAACAATTTTACATTATAGAAATTTACGGGTTGTTACAACTAACCTGCCACCATTTGTCAAATTCTCATTGCTTTTCAGAAAAGTGCTGCCACTTATTTCAGAATTAAATAAAAAAAATTATTTTGTAAAATGTCCCTTCTCCTTAATTAAATTTATAAAATATTTAAGTCTCATACCTTAAATAATTTTATATATTCATAAAATCACTTAGGAAAAATATTGGAAAATTCCAAAAAATCTATTTTAGTATGTTTTTCAACATATAAAAATTTCCAAACCTAAATAATAATTATTTTAGCCATAAATAATTTATTACCCAATAAATCAATTTCTTCACAGTATAAACTCCATATAAATTCAGAAAATTGTGAAAATTGGAACCCATCTCTAGAAACATGTTTTCTATAACGTATAATTTTCCTATGGCATTTAAAAATCATTACATCTCGGATTTGCACTAAAACTATGTATATCCCTTTTTAAACTACCTTGTTTAAAAAATGTAAATCAAAATCAAACATATCATAAACTTATCGTAAAAACAGATTTATCTTTAAATCCAAAACCATATGACCTTAAAATCGAAGTAGAGATGTAGAAATTATTATTCACCTAGATTGGATAAGGAAATTGAAGTTTGATTGAGATTGATTTTTCTAGCTTGAATCTTAAGCTTTAAGTTGATTTTTATCTTCTCTTCTTTCTTCCTAATGGTCGGCCTTGCTTCTCACGAATATAAAAAAAAATTGTTAGAGTGAATGTGTATGACCTAATGAGATAGTATAAGGGTGGGAAGTATGGTTATTTACCCTAATGCCCTTATGTTTAATTTCCTAACCATTTATACAAGTTCATTACATTTTATATAAGCACTACCTCCTAATTTATTAATCAACATCGATCTCCTTATCTACATTATTCTATTTAATTTATTCTAATTAAATCTCGTGAATAAGGTCAAAAAAATTATGGGTGTTATATTATGTCACAAATAAGGGATTCTAGAAAGCGATGTACTATTTCCAACATGGGGTGAACAAGAAAACCGTCCTCATTTAGGGTACATGGCATGTAACTGGTATATGCGTTTAGGAGGTGTTATCCCGCCCGTCAATCCTTTTCTGTGCATAATCCTTTAAGTGCTTGGGCTGGCTCTATGCCAAGTTTACCTTAACCGATATACTCTCTTGTGCTCCTTATTCATGCTCTTCGTGAATCGATTTTAATGGCCTTCGAACTTCAACAAGCTAACCTATCTTTTTGAATTTCAAGCATCAGCAAGGATCGCCATCATATATGATCACTGAGGCCTAGTTTTGATGTAACGTGATTGTGGCACTCAACAATAAAAGTTCTACTTTAAAAATGAGTAATTTTTCCATTCAATGCCCATAGGGTTTCAACAGGTGCTGGCTCTTCAGATGCACGATCCTCTCTTTCCTAATTTTACTGCACTTGGATTCCTTTTACTCAATTTTTTAACTTACTATTTGCTCTTTTGTAGACATTTATGCTCGAGATGACCGCGATGACTGGCTAATATCCTAAAAGCTTTAAAGGAGATTAGATTCTAGCATCATACCATTGTATTTCTCCTGAACAATGACAACCTCCGACGGTGTGATCTTCTACTCCTAATAGATTTTCTATTCCTAAATTGCCTCAGAGCAGCTCTAGAGTATCTGCCCGATCTTCCACCCACACTAGCAGCTTTGGTGAGAATCTTTAGGGAGAAGTTGAAGGTCTACGGATATGACATGTCCTGTAGAAACTATTAATAGAGGAAAAAAGAGCTAGTTGTGGATGAGGCCCTGAGAGGAGGAATGAAAGAGCAAGAATGCCATCAATTCCTAAGGAGAGTCAGAGCACTGGGAGGAGAGAAGGGAAAGAGGAGATGTGGGATGAGGAAGGCATGGAAGGAGAATAGGCATTGATGATAGCGATTGTTACTATAATGCCAGTGTAGAGAGAGGCGAACCGTTTAGCGAGACATCTCCTGAAGGCCCTGAACTTCCTGTGTAGCCCAGTCCAAAGCACATCATTATTGAATCTTTCGAAATGGACATAGTAGCACAAGCATTTCCTTTAAGGGAAGTGGCTCCTCCCACTTGTTCCTTTGAAGCGTATTCGTCGGCTTAAGCGATTTTGATATTCCTATTAGCAATCTCCTTACAGAGGGTTCTCCAAACTTTATCTTCTCGCCTAGAGAATCCTGGATGAAGGTAGAATGACTCCATCTTTAATTATATACCAACACAGTCGTAGAGTACTTAAGGGATCGTCAGCGTTATACACACTCACTAGATCGTGACCTCACATTCCTTCATTCGTTTGCATTTCAAAATTCCAATTCTTATACTATCATTCTTATTATTTCAGGTCCCATGGCTAGAAACATACATTGAAATCTCTAGCATAGTGGGGATGAGTTTAGCCGACGAACCAATGAACCATATCATCCTTGTTCCATTTATCGAGGGCGTCAAGAGACTTGTGAGGAGAGGTCTAGAAGGAAAGAATAAGAAGTAGAGGAGGATCATAGAGCCAAAATGGAGAGAAGAAAAGGCATGCCGAAGAGAAGCTATCACATAATCAGACCAAGCGACATAAAGAATCGCAAGATCATCATAGCTCCCTTTAAGGTGTTCTTCTACCTCGTGTTGAACTATAGCTTCCTTCCTACCAACAAGCTCCATTTTCAAAGTCCTTGACTACTACCATGCCTTTACAGCTTAAGGGAATCTTTACTCCCTCATCTTCTCATCCGACCGCCCCACCTCCCCTACAGGGTGCTTTTCCTAAAAATTTCCTACCGTGTGTCATGTTTGATAAGGACATTGACAACATTCCAAAGGAAGAGGTAGACAAGGATGTCCAAAGGATATAAAAGCATGTCAAAATGGGTAATAAATGGAAGAGGAACCTAGAGAAAATGAAAGCGAACTTATGAAATAATCTTCGAAGGTCAACAAAATAAAATATACCAATATCCAGTCCTTCAATTCTAAAAGGCAGGCTTACGAAATTATCATCGAAGATTCTAATAGGGACCTAGAGTAAACAAAGGAAAATAGAGACTTCGCTCTTAAGTCTAAGATGGGTAGCGATAACATGATGGCTAAGATGAGGATGTCCCATAATGATATTTTGATCATGTTGCAAAACACAATAAAGATTGCCCGTGAAGAGGGAGCTGCCTTAAAATGAAAATTACTAAGAAGGACTTGACCATCATAAAAAAGAACGAAATCATTCGAGCTAGGGACCAAACTATCAAAGAGCAAGTGGTTGAACTTCAAAAGATCCATGTAGAAAATAAGAAGCTTGCTAATGACTTTGTTGTTTTGAAATTTGAGAAAATTATATTGATATCGAGCTCACCGTCCAAGAAAGAGTTTAAGGTTCTTGAAGAAAAGAGAGCCAAGGTAAGAGAAGAGTTGAATAATACTCTCCATCATTTCTATGCAATTGTGGTTATATACAAGAACTTGAGGTGGTTGGGGAGCACATACACTGAAACCCTTGGTGATGCTGGAAGGAGATATTGCATCACTCCAAAACAAACGATGAGGGCCTCATGGAGGGAGAAATTTTGGGCCAGTACCTTGATGCTAATGACATAGCTCAACATGAAGAGGGAAAGGCCATTCTCGCTGCAGAGGATGTTATTGCTACCATTGATGGTGTCCAGCATTCTGTTGGCCCAAGCTCATCGAGTCTAGTAGAATCATAGATTTCGAAATCTATGGAACTAACGATAGATATTCCTAAGACTAACGGGCCAGCTCCTTAGCCACCCAAATCATTCCATCTTTGGCAGCGACCACCTTCATCGAGCCTTATATTTCCCCCTTTATAGACCGAATAGTCTAGTCATTCGAAGGGGGGGGAATCTCTATTTCTCATGCTAAAAAAAGTCTGGGCATAGGTACATCGATTGATTCACTAGTTTTTGAGAAGCTCCAATTCTCATGTGAGCCCATCTCTAATCTTTATCGCTCTATTTGCCAATTTGTAGATCATCTGCATCTTCCTTTTCCACCATGGGACACTTAAGACTTGGATCCTTTGGCGATCTTCACATCATCTACCTTGTCTCCATTGGACTTATTGCTTTTGTCGTTTACCAGTTCCTATCTAAGGCCTGATTCCAAGAAGATAGGTTCCTTGGGGAACTTGGAGGAGTTTCCTTATCCCTAGAAAAGGACATTTCTATTACAAGTGCCAAGGACTTGATTGACTAGATTACTATGGTGAAGAGACTGAAGATTTACCTCTCCAAGGTTAAGATAAAGTAGGAGTCTAGCACAAAAAAATCTATTAGTTCTACTCCCGTAAACCCTACCCATAGGGTTTCCTCAATAAAACCAAGGCCCTTAAAGACAAAGCCTCCAAAGACCCCAGTAAACAAATACGATGAACCTTATACTGCTACTAGAGGCAAGACTTCCCAATCTAAGGGCCACACCACCAAAGGAAGGGCAATCAAAGATGAACAGAAGCACAAGAAGCAACCCAGTGATTTCTATAGCAGGGGCGGAAAATGAGGGAAGAACAAGTAGTGGATTCCTGAAGCTTGTGGACTAGAGGCTCTTTTTGGTTATGATTTTGTTTTTTTTTTGTTGTTGCAAGTAGGCTGTGTTTGTGTAGGAGCAACCCCTGCTATTTTTATTTGGAAAAGTATAAGTAGTGAAAGATTGTTTTTTCATGTAATCTTTCTTCCATTTTACTTTTTATACTTCTATATTTTGTACTGCCTATACTCGTGCAATGCTTTCGTCAATTGCAACCCTATGCATATGAATAAAATTCCTGCAATTGCACTAGTTATATATCATGGTTTAGTTACCAGAGTGTTTCTCTCAATGAAACATGACCACTACTTGACCAACTCTATGGTTATTCCCATGTGCGAGGTTGAGTTTCCTTTGACCTAGTTTTGTTGCAAAAAGTTCAAGTTTCATGTTGCTCCCTAACACTATTGAGCGTCAACTACACCATTTTATTCCTATTTATATATTTCCACTGCGAACTAAATCTTATTTGTGGAACTTGATTTCCAAATGCCAGAATTCAGGCATTAGTCGGAAATAAACATCTTAGGGAAAATTATCTTATTGGCCCAGTCCAATCACACTTTCCTAATTTCTAATCCTGTATCGAGAAAGTCCGACAATTCCCATTGTTTGGTTATCAACAACTATCCTCGCTTATCCTCAACCGAGCATTTACTGCTATGCCATTACCATAGTTCGTGAGATCCATCTTAGATAATAGCTCCTACCTCCAAGAACCGATGGTTTAACTGCTCGATTTCAAACATTTCTTCTGGATGTTACCAACTTCAGGGCAACGGCCGATACCTGTGAGCCATGGTCGAATTATTCGATTAACACCCACATAATTTGTCTTATTTGGCATCAAAAAACTCTGAGCAACAACATATGGCTGTAAGGTTAGGTTCGAATTATCCTACCGACCATTGAATTGGTTTGCCTTCTTAATGTTCTGAGTCTCCAAGCAACACCAGATTCCTAAGCATTGAGGTACCTTTGCATGGGTTCGCCTTCCTGGCATTGCCGGTCTTCCGATAATATAAGATTCCTAAGGATCGCGGTTGAATTATGCAATAGACCTTAAATGTTTACACCTTCTTGATGTTGCCAGTTTCTGGCAATGCTAAATTCATGAAGGTTGGGGTCGAATTATCCAATCGACCCACAAATGAGTTTTTCCTTTCTAATGTTGCCAATCTCTTAGCAATGCCAGATACATGAAGTCGGGGTCGAATTATTTAATCAAACCCTGAATGGGTTAACCTTCCAAATGTTGCCAGTCTTCCAGTAATGCAAGATTTATGAGGGTCGGGGTCAAATTATCCAATCGACCCCTAAATGTTTACACCTTTCTAATGTTGCTAGTCTCTAGGCAATGACAGATTCCTGAAGGTCAAGGTCGAATTATCCAATCGACCCCTCAATGATTTCTCCTTCCTGATGTTGGCAATCTTCAGGAAATGCCAGATTCCTAAAAGACGGGGTCGAATTGTGACTAACCTATTACATCTTCACAATGTTGCTTGTCTCCGAGAAATGGTAGATTCCCAAAGTTTGAGGTCGACATATTCGCTCGACTCCTGAATGAGTTGTTAATTATAAAACTCACCCAAGAACAAAGGCATGAAAGAAAGCCCATAAAACTGTTGAAAAAGCTTCACAAGAATTGTAAAGAAGGGTTTCAAAGATATTGAAGTAGCTTTCGAAGGAGTTAAATTGGTGCCGTAAGCATTTGATGCACCTACAAGTATTAAGTGAAACAATAGTTTTTGAAGGAGTCGAAAGGGAGGCAAGGCTACCCTTCCACCTTAGTTAATCCTTTTGAGGCAGTTGATTCCGCATACATGAAAGAGTCTTGTATGAGTTCGAAGCACCTTTCAAAGGTATCGAATAACAGGCTCACGCACAAGAACCAAACCCTTCGAAATAGTTGGTTTTGTCACTGTTAATCTTCCACATAGGGACATTTTACCAACATGTACCTTTAAAAGGAAAGATAAGCCTTTCAAAATAGTTGGACCGATGCATAAGCATAAAGAAAACTTTGCATGAGACCAAATGACCTTTTGCAATGTTCTCTCGTCACCTACTAGTCCTTTCGAAACTATTCGAAAGAACTTCCTCACTCACTCAAATAATCGCTTATTATGATTAGCACCAGACCAAAATGGCTAAGGGGAGGTTTCAAAGGAGAAGAAGTTGGGAGTGCTTCTGCTACATCTAAACAACATGATAGGTACCTTGACCCTTTCGCTATTAAAAAAGACATACCTTTGGAACGTGTCGAAAGGTTTCATAAATACACGAAAGTAGTATTGGGGAATGTTAGAATACTATCCATCGTTAAGGTACTTTTGATAGAGGTAAAAGGACTAATCCAAGCGTAATAAGAGACCATATGTCTACCTTTGAAGCTATGGAAATGGAAGGACAAAGGAAAAAGGAAGGAAGTGAAAGTTTAGGAGAAAGACCTTTCGACAGCTTCGAAAGGATAGAAGCGGAAGGGGTCAATCCGCATCTATAAACACGACCCTAGGGGTCAAATTTGGTGGCCGAATTTGGAATTCTTGAATTTCTTTCTTACTTCTTAGCAAAATAAAATTCTTGTAACCCTAGATCAATTTGGGGGGAATTCTCTTACGTTTAATCAAATTTAGATAAATAAAAAGGAGTGGATGCATGGATCTAATATCGATTTCGAATATAAGAAAGATCATTTCATCCATTAGCTCGACTAATGACCAATTGCACATGATACTCGCTTATTTTCCTAACCCCTATTTGACTTATGTAAGGCTATGGAGTCTACTTGGATATTTTGATTTCGAATAATATTATCATCACGTGTAATGCTATGAAATATAGAATAGGCGTGATGATGATAATCAACATTGACAAGTCAATTAAGCTTGTATCATTTATCCAAGATGAGATTCCATTGCATATTGAGTTTACATCTTTTTTGTTATACAGGTTGTACTTCAAGTCCCTTCAAGAGAGTAAAGAGCCCCTTGACTCGATCGAAAGGGGTTTTGAAGGGACTCACTATATGATTATTGAAGTTATATTTGTTGGGAGGGCTTCTTCGAAAGGCGCTTAGATATTGTGAAACATACACCCCTTTCAAAGGAACCTTATGTCAAAAGGATCTATGCTTTTAAAAACTCCTTTAAGGTGTAATGACCCTTTCAACTCATTCAAAAGGGGTTCCGAGTGAATTATTTCTTTCTTAAACTTTATTTCAAAGAGTTGACTAGATTTCTTGTCAACAATTTACACCTTCGAAGGAGCACCTTTCGAAGACATGCAGTCTCTATCGACTCATTTGAAGTGGGTTTTGAAGGGGTTGGTAATTCTTTAAGTTTTCCTTTGAGGCGTGGTATCATGACGTTGAAGCTTATTTGAAAGATGTGGTAGAGAAAGCTATCAAAAATATGCCAAATGCTAAGGGGAAACGAAATCTGGATGAGCGAGTAAATGGCAATTAAAGAGTAGCTCCACTTACGGATGAAATCATGTCAACGGTGATTCCGTCTCATTTCAACATCCCAACCATGAAATATCAAAAGCACTATCAATCCCGATGACTTCTTAAAGGCTTTCGATAGCCAAATGGATCTATACAATGCCTCTGGAGTAGTGTAGTTTAGGAAATTCCCAGTAACCCATCAAGGAACTACCATAAAATGGTACCGCAAAATGGTATCGTCGATATCGATAGAAGACAATTTACTCGTGGAAATAATTTTCTTATGAATTCTTCGCTCAATTCTGTATACGCAAAGATCCTGCAGTTGATTATACTTTTCTAGCAAACATCAAATAATGGCAGGGAGGATCATTGGGTGATTACCTTAGAAGGTTCAATACAAAGGCATTAAAGCCAAAGAAATGAACGATAGGGATAAGCTGACTGTAGTGCAATCCAGATTGATACAAAATACACCATTTTGGAAAGAGTTCTTTGTTCATGGATGTAAAGATTTACAAGACTTTTACTTCCAAGCTGATAAATTCATTCAAATGGATGAATTGTAGTATGCCAATAAGAAAACTAACCTTAAGAAGGAGAGTGGAAGATTTGGGTTTGGCCGAGGATACAAATGGCCGAGATGGGAGAATTCCAATCGCTTTGAACAAGCCATTGTCTTATATCTATACTACAACATAAGAAAAGGTTAACTTTACAACTTCATTCAAGGCTAGAAATTACCTTGAGCAAAGAAAGGAGGATGATTATTATGCTTACCATAAAGAAAATGGCAATATAACTGATGAATGCCGAGTGTTCGCTGGAAATATTCAAAAGTTAATTCGTGAAGGACAACAAAAAGAATTCATCCAGGACCAGCAAAAAGCACCTCGGACCAAAGATGGACCATGAAAGTTCCCTAATACTGCTATGAATAACATAAAAGATAAAGATCCCTTAAATTTGAATCCACCCTTGAATAGAATTGATGTGATTCATGGGGGACCACATCCAGCAGAAACTAGTAAGGGAGCCAAAAGTAGATATATCAAGGAAGTTAAAGAATGAGTATTTTCTATCCAGAAAGAGACCCTGCTTAAAAACCTATGGCTGAATATACAAATGTATAATCTTGTCATCACTCTCTAAGAATTCAAAAAGGGAATCATACCCCCATAATGACCTTCTTTTGATCACCGCTCAAATCAGGCTCTCTATAGTGTCCAAGATTCTTGTTGACGCTAAAAGTACAGTCAATGTCATCTTCGAGCATGCCATTGATCAAATGGGCATTCCTGAAGATAAGCTAAAGCCTAGTCCTGAACCTATTTTTGGGTTCAATAACAAAAGGTCAACTCTGGTGGGGCAAGTAAAGCTGCTAGTACAAATGGGAGTACCGCCATGCTGCAGAATTTTTGAAACTCTTTTTGTGATCATCGATTAGCCATCATACTATAATGCTTTCTTTGGTCATCCAGCGTTAGATGAGGTGGATGCATTCATCTCACCAAAGTATCTAATGGTGAATTTCTTAACTAAAAGAGGTTCGGGTATTATTCGAGGAGAACAATTTAGCTTCTGTGAAATGTATTTTTCTACTCTCGATCAATATAAAACGGAGTGATTCCTCTACTATTTTTCAACCATTAGATGATGGATTTTTACATCCAACATTTGAACCGAAAGTAAAATCTAAGAGAATCAATAAACGTGCGTTTAGAAGGTACATCTCATTTGGAAGCAAAAGAAAGAGGACTGACGCCAACTCAATAGAAGGAAATGAGATCATTATAGATTTAGATTACTGAGGGGAAATGAAGAGGATAATGCTTATAGAGGATCTCAAGGAAATACGTATAGATCCAACTGATTCGAACATGATCGTTAGAGTGGGAAAGGAATTAGAGGACAACTTTAAAAGCGGATTTAATTTGATTCCTCAAAGCCAAAAAAGATGTATTTGCATGGGCTCATTCGGATATGATCATGATTGATCCATCGGTTATGAATAATGCGTTAACATTGATCCAAAATGACCCCCGTTCGGTAAAAGGAGAGGCAATTTGATAAGATTTGATCTGACGCTCATAAAGAAGAGGTTAAAAGGCTGCTTGAAAATTGATTCATTCGAGAAGTTTTTTTACCTAAAATGGCTAGCAAATCCAGTGTTGGTAAAAAAGGAAAAAGGAAAATGGAGAACATATATTGATTACACAGATTTGAAAAAAGCATGCTCGAAAGACTGTTATTCGTTACCCCGAATAGAATGATTAGTTGATGCAGCTAGTGGTTATAAGCTTTTGTTTCTCATGGATGCTTATTCAAGATATAACCAAATACCCATGCTCAAACAGGACGAAGAGCATACAAGCTTCATTATCGATTGGGAACTTTCTATTATAAATCAATGCCTTTTGGGCTGAAGAATGTGGGAGCTACTTATCATATATTGGTCAACAGAATGTTTAAGGAATAGATTGGAAGAAATATGGAAGTTTATGTGGATGACATGCTGGTAAATCTCATGAAGCTAAGAATCACCTTAATGATCTTGAAGAAATGTTAGCAGTATTACGAAGGTATCAAATGAGACCGAATCCTTGGAAATGTTATTTTGGAGTTTATTCCAAAAAAATTAGGTTACATCGTTAGCGCTCAAGGAATTGAGGCCTGTCTTGACCAGATCCTGGCTACTAAAGACATGGTAGAACCTAAAACCAACAAAGATGTAATGAGTTTGAATGGTTGGATTGCAGCCCTATATAGATTCATTTCCAAGGTAACCGATAAATGCATCCCCCTCTTTAATGTGATTAAGCGAAGAAAGAATTCTGAATGGGGAGGAGATTGTAAGAAAGCCTTCCAAGGATTAAAAAATCATTTAGAAAGTCCATATATATTATCTAGCCCCGTGGATGGAGAAAGCTTATACTTGTATATGGCGGCTTCAGAACATATAGTTAGTTCAGTGCCGATTAAAGAGAAGAATGAAACTCAACTTCCCATTTATTATGTAAGCAGACGATTGAAGGATGCTAAGGTTCGGTATCCAGTAATAGAAAAGTTAGCTTACTGTTTGATACTGACGGCAGAGAACTTAAAGCGTACTTTCAAGCGCATAGTGTGTTGTTCAACTTTCCACTCAAATAAGTTTTCAGCCAACCCGAGACTTTGGCGAGGCTAGTAAAATAGGGAATTGAACTTAGCTAGTATGATATTGAATTTCAGCCACGAGTAGCAACTAAAGGGCAGGCTTAGCAAACTTTATCAATAAATGTACAAGCTTCGTTTGGGAACAGTCAAAGAAAGAGAAAGATCAAAACTCATATGGCAATTATTTGTGGATGGGGCATCAAATGAGCAGGGAGCTGGAGCAGGGTACGCCATAAGCACACCCGATGGGCATCGCTCACATTATGCAATGAAGCTAGGGTTTGCTATAACATATAACATAGCTGAATATGATTCGGTGGTGGTGGGATTGACTCTGGCCTTACAACTTAAAATCGCACGGATTCAAATCTTTATCCGCTCTCAGCTAATGATAAATCAGATAAAACAAATATATCAGACCAAAAATTATTGTCTTTTTGAAGATTTTTCTATTCATCAATTCCAATGGAAAGATAGCTCTCAAGCAGATTCATTGGTTAAATTGGCTAGCTCAAAAGGATCTCTAAAAATGTGTATCGTATCAGTAGGACATCAAGTAAATCCCAGCATTGAAATGGAAATGCCTGAAACGGGGAAGGAACTAATGGTTATAACTAGATCCTAAGGCAGGGCGCAAGAGAGGAAAGGAAGAGAAATTAGTGAAGAAATTCCATATAAGAAGCCCAATCATCCAAAGATCGATAATGGTTATGATAACACTTGGATGACACATATTGTAGAATATCTTACTAGTGGAGTGTTACCATCTGACAAAATGGAAGCTAGGAAAATCAGACGGTAGGCTCCGACCTTCACAATGATGGATGGAATACTCTATAAGAAAGGATATGCCCTTCCTTACCTAAGATGCGTGAGTTTGGACGATGAGATGAAATTATTGGTGGAGGCACATGAAGGATTTTTCGAAGACCATTCTAAAGGGATAAAGTTGGCTAAGAAAATAATGATACAAGGTTTCTATTGGCCTCAAATGGCAGGTCAAGCTATAGAGCATGTGAAGAAATCTAAAAGATGCTAGAAATACTCAAAGATTCCCTATTTACCGCAAAACCAATTAACTCCGATCTCTAGTCCATGGCCCTTCGATGTATGGGGAATCGACCTAATCAGACCATTGTCGATTTCCAAAGGAGAAGCAAAATATGCTGAAGTGGCCATTGACTGCTTAACTAAGTGGGTAGAAGCAGAGCCACTCCCCAAAATCACCTCTGGAAAAGTGCTTAGATTCGTCGTTAAAAACATCGTTACAAATTTGGGATCCCTTATAATATTATATGCTACAATGGAACACAATTTGAAAGTGAAGAGTTTTCTCGATTTTTCCATAAGAACGAAATTATCGAAAGCTTTTCTTTTGTGGCACATCCAAAGGCAAATGGAGCCATTGAGGCTGCGAATAAGACTATTAAGACGCCTTACTCTCTAACATATGGGTGTGAAGTAATATTGCCAATTGAAATTGAGGTACCCTCATATTGAAGAATCACATATGCATTTGATACAAACTAAGAATTGAAGAAAGAATCATTGAATTTAATACATGAGATAAAAGATGAAGCAGCTGTTCGAATTGCAAAAGATCAAATGAGAATCTCAAAATACTAAAACTTAAAAGTAAAGACAAGATCGTTTCAAGGGGAGATTTAGTACTCCGAAGGGTTATGGCAAACACGAGATATCCTATGGATGGACAGCTAGAACAAAACTGGGAGGGTCCCATAATTGTATGCAAAGTAGTTTCTCTTAGAGAATACAAATTATTTCGACCAGATGGAATTATGGTTCCAAGAATGTGTAATGCAGAACATTTGCGATCATATTTTATCACAATGAATGAATAAAGCACCTCTTTCTTAAGAAAAGTCTATATGGTTGGGAGTAAAATTTTCCTTAAATTTGAAAACTACCTTAAACGGTCAAAAGCCTTTGTCCACGTCGAGATGGCCAGGTTAAAGCACCTCCAGAAGGGAGGACAAGGTAAACCTTTATCCGCGCCACGCTATGGCTAGGGTAAAGAATCTGTAAGTCCTTGACCACGTCAGACTACGGCCAGATCAAGGTGCCCTCTAGAGGAGGGTGGAGTAAGCCCTTGGTCCTCCCATGTTATGGTCTGGCCAAGGCACCGAACAAGACTTTAGTCCCGCCATGCTATGGCCTGGCTTGAGCACCTTTTGGAGGGAGGACGAAGTAAGCCCTTGGTCCCACCAAGCTATAGCCTAGCCAAGGCATCGAATAAGCCTTCAGTCCTGCCTATAAGGTTTGGTTAGAGCGCCTCTTGGAGGGAGGTTGGGTAAGTCCTTGGTCCTACTTGTGGATAAGCTAACCAAGTGCACCAGACAACAATGGAATAATACGTCAAGCCAGAGAAGTGGTACACCAAATAATGACAGCATATGGAGCTTAAAAGACGGCAAATTTCAAAAGAATCAAAACCCAAAAAGTGGTGTGAAACAAAAGGCTCAAATAAGAATCTATAGCCTATGACTAATTTCCACAAGAGGATATCTGGACTTCATTTTCTAATACCCGAATCTGGGTTTCAGGTCTCTTACTATTGGTTCCTAGTTTTCACTTATAACCAAATTTGGTTTTTGGGTCCTTGACCATTGATTTTTGGACTTCATTCATTAATTCTTGAACCTGGGCTTCGAGACATCCATTTTTAAGACCTCTATTATGGATATCTGGTCTTCTATTAATTCTTGGGTCAATCTCACTAATATCCAAATCTAGGTTTCGAACCTTCTATTATTTCCAAATAAGAAATTCTGGACTCAAATTATTCATTCCCAAAAGAGGACTTCTAGTCTCTATGACTTATTCCCAAATAATCATCTCAGGACTTTTCTTATTAAACGATTATTCTTGGTCTTTCATCAGTTATTTTCAAAAGAGAATTTCTAAACTTATATTATTTATCTCCTAATGAGGGTTTCTAGTTTTCTATGACTTATTTTCAGATGATAATTTTTGGACTATTATTGCTAGACAATTGTTATCACCAGAAGAAGGCTTCTGAACTTCAATTATCTATGCTAGATCTGCATGGTCTTTTATTAATATAATAAGGGTTTAATTTCTTGACTTCTTTCGTTATTACTAGAGTTAGATTTTGGGAATTATATTATTGTTACTAGACAAGAATTTTTTATCTTCAATCATTCCAAATCGTGAATTTCTTATCCCTTATGAACTCCAGATGATGGTCTATTAATCTCCGTTACTTCCAGATTTAGAATTTAGGAATTCAATTATTAAAAATGCTAATATTTTCTTTAATCATATTATAAACAAATCACTAAACATGCCTTTACATAAATTTTGAACTAACAATAAGGAGTGTTACCTACTTTGTACTTTGTAGGGGAATAAGGTCATTAAGGATAGAATAGTGCAAAAGGAAAGTAATTTGACTTTTTTCCTAAAGAACAAAAGCTTCTTTCATATAAATGGGGGGGGGGGGGGGGAAATGTTAACCATAAAACTCACTCGAAAATAAAGGCACGAAAGAAGACCCATAAAATTTTTGAAAAAGCTTTGCAAGATTGAAAAGAAGGGTTTTGAAGGCATTGAAGTAGCTTTCGAAGGAGTCAGATTGGTGCTGCAAGCATCTAATGCACCTACAAGTATTGGGTGAAGCAAGAGCTTTCGAAGGAGTTGAAAGCGAGGTAAGGCTACCCTTCCACCTCAGTTAATCCTTTCGATGCATTTGATTTTACATACATGAAAGAGTCTTATATGAGTTCGAAGCACCATTCAAAGGTATCGAATAACTGGCCCGTGCCCAAGAACCAAACCCTTCGAAATAGTTGGTTTCATCACTGTTAATCTTCCACGTAGGGACATTTTACCAACATATACCTTTCGAAAGCGAAGATAAGCCTTTCGAAATGGTTGGACCCTTCCGAAAGCATAAAAAAACTTCGTATGAGACCAAGTGACCTTTCACAATGATCCTCTCGTCACCTACTAGTCCTTCCGAAACAATTCGAAAGCACTTCCTTACTCACTCAAATAATCACTTATCATGATTAGCACCAGACCAAAGTGACCAAGGAGTGGTTTTAAATGATAAGAAGGATTTAGGAGTGCTTCCACTTACATTCAAATAACGTGAAAGGGAACCTTGACCCTTTCGCTATTAAAAAAGACATACCTTTCAAAGGTGTCGAAAGGTTCTAGAAATACACGAAAGCAGTATTGTGGAATTTTGGAATAATATCCATTGTTAAGGTACTTTTGATAGAGGCAAAAGGACTAATCCAAGAGTAATAAGAGACCAGATGTCTACCTTTGAAGCTTTGGAAGCGAAAGGTCAAAGGCAAAAGGCTGAGCGTGAAAGGTAGGAAGAAAGACCTTTCAACGGCTTCGAATGGGTAGGAGCGGTAGGAGTCGATCCATATCTATAAATATGACCCTAAGGTCCAAGTTGGGGGCTAAATTTTGAATTCACGAATTACTTTCTTTTACTTCTTAGCAAAATCAAATTCCTGTAACCCTAGATCAATTTGTGGAAAATTTTCTTGCTTGTAATCTAATTTATATAAATAAAAAGGAGTGGATGCATGGATCTAATATTGGTTTCGAATACGAGGAAGATTATTTTGGCCATTAACTCGACTAATGACCAATTGCACATGATAGTCACTTAATTTCCTAACCCCTATTTGAATTGTGCAAGGTAATGGGGTCTACTTGGATATTTTGATTTCGAATCATATTATCATCACGTTTAATGCTAGTAAATATTAAATTAGCGTGATGATGATGATGATCCACTATTTGACAAGTCAATTAAGTTTGTATCATTTATCCAAGATGAGATTCCATTGCATATTGAGCTTACATCTTATTTGTTATGTGACTTGTACTTCAAGAGGGTAAAGACCCTCTTGACTTGATCGAAAGGTGTTTCAAAGGGACTCACTATATGATTATTGAAGTTATATTTGTTGGGAGGGCTTCTTCAAAAGGCGCTTAGATATTTCGAAACATATAACCCCTTTCAAAGAAACTTTCATCGTGAAAAAACAACCAATGCTTTCAAAAGCGTTCCTCTTTTAAATGTGTAATGACCCTTTCGAATCATTCAGAAGGGGTTCCAATGAATTATTTATTTCTTAAACTTTGCTTCGAAGAATTGAATAGATTTCTTGTCAATAATTTATATCTTCGAAGAAGCACCTTTCGAAGGCTTGCAATTCCTATCGACTCATTCGTAAGGGGTTTCGATCATTCTTTAAGTTTTTCTTTGAGGTGTTAATAAGATTTCTTGTTAACTTGAGTATTTCTTTCCTAACATTGCCAATCTCCAAGCAACACAAGATTCCTAATGGTCGAGGTCGAATTATCTGATCGACCTCTGCAACTATGCTCCCCGGCTATGATCTAAGGCCCAAGAAGCATGTTCCTTTCTGCACTTTAAATCGCATTGTATGGGCTTATAAGAACATGGTTCCATTAGTTTGAGAAGCTAGTTAATTATCAAAATGGAAAATGTTGCAAATCCTTCCTTATTATATTTCCCATAGGGTCCTTGGGTGGCTTATTTGCAAAAATAAACTATGAAAAGCTAAGTGTAGTAGTGCCATAGCAAATCATTATTCCATGCATGTAAGATCGGAATTCCATTAACGGTTGCAAGCTTGAAAGTTCCATCTTCGAGCTTTTGATCAACTGCTTAGGGTCCTTCCCAATTTGGACCAAGTGCCATTGTACCCATGAGGGCTCGTTTCAAAACAAGATCCCCTATCTCAAACGTACGATTTCGGACCAGCATTGAATTGTCGTGCCACTCTTCTCTGGTGAGTAGTACCCTTAATTCTACTTCTTCCCTTTTCTCATCAAGCAAGTCTAAGGGAGTCGGGCAAGATTTCCCTATTCGCCTAATGACTTCTATGATGAAAAGGGACTTTCAATTCTAATAGGATCATAGCTTCTGACCCATAGGCTAGAGCAAACGGTGTTGGTCCAGTTGTAGACTTAATGGGTTATTATATAAGCCCATAATGCTAGTGGAAGCTCATCAATCCAATTGCATTTGGCTCTCGTTAACCATTTCTTCAAAGTGGACTTTATGGTTTTATGCACCGCCTTTACTTGTTTGTTTACCTATGGATATGCTGCTACTGAAAATATCTTCTTGATTCAGTACCATTTGCAGAAATCCATAAACTTGTTATCTTTGAACTAGGCTCCATTGATTATTATGATCTTATGAGGTGCTCTGAACCTGCAAATGATGCTCTTAGTTACGAAGTTGATCGCCTTTTTCATTGTAATCATAGGAAGAGGTTCCTCTTTAGCCCACTTCATGAGTGTCCACTATGCTGTCGCAAATTTAGCTCCATCTTTCATGATCGGTAGCATACTAATTAGATCGATTCTCCAGATTGCAAATACTATGGGTTGACCATTATAGATGGGGCTATTAGAACCTTTGCAAATCTCTGACAATGATCGCACCATCTGGTGTTATCCGATGCATCATGATTTGTTATCAACCAGAAATATCTTTAGCTAAGTACCTTTTTAGTCAGAGTCCCAGTATGAACAACACAGCTACCCTCATGGATTTCCATGAGGATCTTCCTAGTTCCATCTTTGGTTACACATTAAAGCAGGGGTAAAGAATCCTCGTTTTTACAATACTCCTTGCATCATGAATCGAGGTGCTTTTTGAAGGAGTTTCTTTCATTAATTAATGTCTCCCGAGAGAGCTCCTTGAGCAAATATTCTTTGATTGTAGTCATCCATGACTCCTTTTCCTCCATGGTTTCTAGAATATAGTCTACATCTATTTAGTCGATACTTGGAGCCATTAAAACCTCCACTAAAACCAGACCCATCATTTGTGCTTCCCGAGAATTAGCCAGCTTAGTTAACGAATCAGCTTGTGCATTATATTCTCTAGGGATGTGCACAATCGTATAATGTCCTATGTCATCCAACAATTCCAATGCTTTCATCATGTAGGGAGCTAGTCTCACACCCTTTGTCTAGTATTCCCTTCTTACTTTACAAACCATGAGTTAGGAATCACTGAATATGTGTAGCATCCTTATTCCTAGCTCCTTGCTATCTCCAATCCCGCTATCAATGCCTCGTATTCAGCCTCGTTATTAGTTGCAGGAAATTACAATCTTAATGCACAGCAAACCAAGTGTCCCCTCTAGAGTTACCAACAATACTCATGTGCCTGAACTATGTTTGTTTGAAGATCCATCTATAAACAACTTCCAAATAGAGACTGTGGCTGTATCGTCCTCATCTTCATCATCTAGTGTTGTAAACTCAGTGATGAAATCTACCAATGCCTGCCTGTTTATTGCTCTCCTAAGATAGTATATGATATCGCAATGACTCAACTCTATGTTCCACTTCAACAACCTTCCCAAAGTTTCGAGTTGGAACAATACCTGCTTCAGAGGCTGGTCTATCATACCTTGATTGCATAAGCCTAAAAATTGTGAGAAATGCGGAATACGGATCTTAAGGCTAGGATTAAAACTAGAGGGGGGTGAATATGTTTTAAGGAATTACTAAATCTTTTTGAGTTTTTATTAATTTGAACACAAATGTATGCAATATTCAGACACAGATATGATCACAGAAACAAACACAGATGCAGAAATAAAGTAAAAGCAATAAAGGAAAGAACACACCAGATTTTATACTGGTTTGGTGTTACCCCTACATACAGTCCCACACACAAGTACGGATTTCCTTTCAAAAGCAATTGTACAATTACACCCTCAATTTCAAGGCTACAAGGTACACCACTGCAGATTCACAATCCTCTAGGTAGAGATACTTGATTTCAGGGGCAACAAGTTCACCGAATTGATTTCCAAGGCTACAATCACACCTTTTCTCACTTGATTGATTTTCAAGGTTACAATCACACCTTTTCGCACTTGATTGATTTCCAAGGCTACAATCACACCTTTTCTCGCTAAATTGATTACAAAGAAGTCTATAACTCTGAATAGCACTGCGATCTTATTGAGATAGTGATAGAGAATCAAACCAGAAATGATCTAGTTAGATTCAATGTTGATTTCAGCAGAGTAATGGAAGAATGTGTATAAAGAAATGTGGAAGAAGAAGAGGAGTGAAAACCAGAAAATTATATATTTAAATTAGTTCAAAACCACCCTTATTTATAGTAGAACAACAGCCATGTCCATTCGTGAAAGGATATGATGAATTGACACTTCCTTTGAAATTCAAATTTTTGAAATAAACTGCTACCATGTCGACATGGGGTACTTGAGGATGTCGACATGCCTAAGGAAATTTTGGTAATTTGTTTTTCTTTGAAAATAACTTTCATCTTGTATTAAAACTATATTAAACTTTCTAAATATACTTAATTATAGTTAAAATACATAAGTAAATATAGAGAATAATACTTTGGTATACATATATATATAAATTTACTATAATTTTATATTTAAATCTAAGTATAAATATTAAAAGTTAAATATATTATTATTAAAAGATAGTTTAAAACTAAGGATAATTTAATTTTGAAAATAAAGATTATTTTGAGACTAAAAGTATTTAAAACCAGGATAGATGTTTTTGATTCTTTTAAAAGGAAGATTTTGAAAACATTTTGAAAACAAGATATAATTTTGTAAAACATTTTGAATAAAAGTTAGCGGATACAAAATAATGTTCCACTAGATTTTTCGTAGCTTCCATCGTACTTAGGGTTCCATCCCTTTAATGGGCTCGAAGTGGATTCCATTCCATGAATAAGTTGGATTCTAAGATGTCAGTGCTTTTCTATGAGTTTTAACCAAATTCCTAATTAAATTACTTATTATTGAAATCTTGAACTCTTGATATTCTTGATACTCATGAGTCTTCAATCTTGATATCTTGAATATCTATATTGTACAGTCTTCATTCTTTGTACCTGCATAGTTAAATCCTGCATATACATATAAATCTGTACTATAATGTTAGTATTCATATTTTATAATCTTATTCTAAGGTTGTTGTTACTAAAACCATCATCTCAAGGACTAACAATCTCCCCCTTTGTGATGATGACGACCTTTGTTTATAAAATATTATTTCTATCCTAATAACTCCCCCTTAATCTATGCCTAACTATCCTATTTTATACTACTCCCCCTTTGTCACAAAAAAAACATCCTAAAACCATAAAACTATAAAACTCCCCCTTAAACTAATACTAGAACAAAGTATAGTAAATGGAATGTGAAAGACATTAACATAATTATATTATAGTTATTCAATACATAAATAGGTATAAGTATATTTCAACACACATCAGAACCAATCATGTCAGACAAGTCAAACAAATCAATCAAGTCAAACAAGTCAATCAAGTCAATCAAGTAAAACAAGTCAATTCAATCAAACCAGTCAATCAAAACATATCAAACAAATCAAAAACTAATAATCATATATTATAAGAAAATACTACAAACTCCCGCTAAATAAAATACACTCGTTATGTATACATGTATGTAATATGTAGTTTGTAATGGAGTATGAAATGTATGACATATGTAATGTAGCATGTGATAATATGCAAAATGAAGCGCAACTTGTGATGCAAATGATTATGATATTTCATGCATTGTAATTTATGATGTAATATGCAATGAAATGTGTTATGAAATAGGATGCATAATGATATGTAATATGAAATAAAATGATAACTAAGTAAAAATAATAATATGCAGAATGATATGATGATATATATTATGTTAAGAGATATTCAGATTATAAGATAGATATAAGTGATAAGAAATATCTAATTGACAAGCATATATATATGTCAAACTATTTATTATAAATCACTTCAACCAAACAACGGAAATACACACCAACTACTAGACTTAGGTTAAGTAAACAAATGAATGTGACGGAAAGAGTTGTAAAGACAAGAGTTTAAAGGTAATAAATAGTATTAAAACTACAACTTATTCATGAAAGGTAGTAATCAAGTTTAATATCAAAACCAATTCTAAGAAATATGGACTTAGATTATATATGATCAAATATGGTTTTTATAAAAATTAATACCCTCCTTATTTAATTCTTTTAGAATATTTTTTATTTATAATTTAAAATTTCAAACAGAAAATATAGCATTCATAGAATGCTATAAAAGGTTTTCTAAAATATATTCAAAACATTATAAAAACAGAATCCACAGCATCTACCAAATGTTGTGAAAAGTTTTTGAAACATTATAACGTTTTGAAACACAGAAATTCTATTAAAACTTATTTGCAGCGTAACAGAAGCAAAGACAGCATTTCAAAAATGCTATCTAAAGTTCTGGGGCTGATTTTAACATGATTTTGCAATAATTTTACGACTATATATTGACATGTAAATAATTGATATTTTACTCAATTTTTTGTAATATTTAATTAACATAAAAAAATAATGAGAAAACATGTGTAAAAACACTTGGCATTATGCATGTAAAAATGCTTTTTACTTGGCATAGTTGTAATAAATTAGTAGTAAGATTTTATTTGAAAGAAAAAACATTTAAAAAACTTTTTTAAAAAAATTAGGCTGGAATATCGAAATTTATGCTATGGTGTGTCGATATATGGACCTAAATATCAAAACTTATAAAAGAGGTAAATTTCTATACCTAAATAAATGCATAAATATATATTCCTAAATGCAACAATAAAGATGAAATAATAGTAAAGCGTACCAATTTTTGCACTTCATCTTTCTAACTTTGTTTTTCTTCAATTGTCGTCAACTGCACATTTATATCTTTCAAAATTTAACGACGAGATCTATTCTATTGCGACGGGCTCGTTTTTCTGATCAGCGTAGTATATTCATTTGCTGAATTTGAAGACCGTATGAGAAAAATACAGATGATTTAGTAGATTGACCAACTTGGCGCCAAAACTTTAAATTTGATTTTTGAATGAATGGACACTCCAACCACTATAAATAGGCCCAACAATCACCACTTTTCATAAAAATTCCTCTTCTTCTTCTTTTTTGCGTTTTTCTATATACTATCAAACTTCTAGAAGGCATATCTCCTTTGTTTCTTAATGAAATTGGATGAAACCAGCGGCAAATCGATGAGGAGGGTATTGGCTACGATCTGGTAATAGTTCGGTAATGAATTTAGATGGTGTTGTGGTGCAACAGGCCGATCAGTTGGAGAAATGTAGAAAATCCCGTACACGGTTTTTCAGTTTTGGATAGCCAACTTCAAATTGTCATATCTCACTCAATTATGATCGGAATTTGATGATCCACCCATCAAAACGACCATGAGAACAAGAACTATAGTCTGGAAAAGGAGTTGGGACAAAATAATCAAATCTCTAGAAGCAAGTTGAAGAATACCATTGACAGTTTTGCTTTCATTTTTCTCTTTGTTCACCAAAACTTCTCTTGACCATAACTTGGTCATTTCTTAACAGATTCGTACGAAATCAGTGGCATTGCAAAGCATATGGAGAGAAGTACAATATCAAGTCAAGTTGTAGATGAGAACCAAAAGTTTTATATTGATCTGGTACCCATTTCGTTGTCGATTGCCATCATATATCCATTTGTTCTTCTTGATCGATGAATGATTATCTGGTATCTTTTAACCAACGGTCATTAGACATAACTCTTCTCCTGCAAAACAACATAGCTTTTTAAAGAATCAAGTGAATTTTCAAAATAACCAAATATAGTCTTAAACAACAATATCATGATGATTCTGTGACATATTCATATGAAAATAGTGTTAATAATTTTATAAAAAAAATTGCCATTTTAAAAAATTTCAAAATTCAGCATATGAAAACTTTGAAATCCTTGATTTGATACCAAATGTGAGAAATGCAGAAGATGGATCTTAAGGAATGGATTAACTCTAGGGGGTGAATTGTGTTTTAAGGAATTACTAAATCTTTTTGAGTTTTTGTTAATTTGAACACAAATGTATGCTATATTCAGACACAGGTATGATCACAGAAACAAACACAGATGCAGAAATAAAGTAAAAGAAATAAAGGAAAGAACACACCGGATTTTATACTGGTTTGGAGTTACCCTACATCCAGTCCCGCACACAAGTATGAATTTCCTTTCAAAAGAAATTTTACAATTACACCCTCGATTTTAAGGCTATGAGGTACACCACTCCAGATTCACAATTCTCTGGGTAGAGATACTTGATTTCGGGGGCAACAAGTTCACCAATTGATTTCCACGGCTATAATCACACATTTTCCCACTTGATTGATTTCCAAGGCTAAAATCACACTTTTTCTCACTTGATTGATTTCCAAGGATACAATCACACCTTTTCTCACTAAATTGATTACAAAGAAGTCTATAACTCCGAATAGCACTGAGATCTTGTTGAGATAGTGATAGAGAATGAAACCAGAAATGATCTAGTTAGATTCAATGTTGATTTCAGCAGAGTAATGGTAAGAATGTGCATAAAGAAATGTGGAAGAAGTAGAGGAGTGAAAACAAGAAAAATATATACTTAAATTCGTTCAAAACGACCCCTATTTATTGTAGAACAACAGCCATATTCATTCGTGAAAGGAGATGACGAATAGACACTTCCTTTGAAATTCAAATTTTTGAAATAAACAGCCACCATGTTGACATGGGGTACTTGAGGATGTCGACATGCCTAAGGAAATTTTGGTAATTTGTTTTTCTTTGAAAATAACTTTCATCTTGTATTAAAAATATTTTAAACTTTATAAATATACTTAATTATAGTTAAAATACATAAGTAAATATAAAGAATAATATTTTGGTATATACATACATATATATATAATTATACTATAATTTATATTTAAATCTAAGTATAAATATTAAAAGTTAAATATATTATTATTAAAAGATAGTTTAAAACTAAGGATAATTTGATTTTAAAAATACAGATTATTTTGAGGCTAAAAGTATTTAAAACCAGGATAGATGTTTTTGACTCTTTTAAAAGGATGATTTTGAAAACATTTTGAAAACAAGATATAATATTGTAAAACATTTTGAATAAAATTTAGCGGATACAAAACAATGTTCCACTAGATTTTTTGTAGGTTCCATCCTACTTAGGGTTCCATCCCTTTAACGGGCTCAAAGTGGATTCCATTCCCCGAATAAATTGGATTTTAAGATGCTAGTGCTTTTCTAGGAGTTTTAACAAAATTCCTAATTAAATTACTTATTATTGAAATCTTGAACTCTTGATATTCTTGATACTCATGAGTTTTCAATCTTGATATCTTGAATCTCTATACTGTACAGTATTCATTCTTGGTACCAGCATGGTTAAATCCTACATATACATATATATATTTAAACTGTAATGTTAGTATTCATATTTTATAATCTTATTCTAAGGTTGTTGCCATCAAAACCATTATCTCAAGGACTAACAAAAATATGGTTGCGACTTCCTATAAGCAATCAATAGGTAATATGCAAGTTTCTCCAACTTCAGGCAGTTCTTTACAGCTTTAGTAAACTACTTGCTAATATAGTAAACCTACCTTTGAATCCTTACCATCTCATATACTAATGCTACACTTAGCGCGCAAGCAAACACTATCAAATAAAAAATAAATCCTCCTCATTTAGCGGGAATAGGACCGACGGTGTTTCCATGTACCTCGCCAATTCTTCAAAAGCCTTCTAATAATCCTGACTCCATTCAAAGTTCTTCTTGCCTTTCCTGAAGGCGTTAAAGAAGGGTATGCATTTATTTGTTTCCTTTTTGAGATGAATCAACTAAAGGTAGTGACCTTCCCACTCAAGCTCTATAGTTGTTTCTTCGTAGTCGAGGCGGTTATGTTCATCGGGGTGCTAATCTTCTTTGGAGTGGCCTTGGTGCCCCTTGCATTAATAATAAATCCCAAAAATTTCTTGATGCTACCCGAAAAGAAGTTTTCAACAGATTCAGCTTCAATCCATATTTCATTAAGATCATGAACATCTTTGATAGATCATCCAAATAGTTTCACGACTTCACAAGCATGTTGTCCACATACACCTTTATTGTCCATCCATTTTGATTCTTGAATATAGCATTTACCCACCTTTGCTAAGTAGCTTCGGCGTTCTTTAAATTGAATGGCATTAATCGATAGCTGTATAATCGCAAATTTGTTATAAAGCTAGTGTTCTCTATTCCAGTACATAAATCAGAATCTGGTTATAGCCCGAATAGGCATCCATAAATGAGAGAACCTCATGTCCGATAGTTCCATCCACTAGCTGGTCAATCCTTGGCAAGGGAAAATTATCCTTTGGGTAAGCCATATTCAAATCTGAATAGTCGATATATGCCTGTTGATTTTCGTTTGATTTCTTGACGAATACAGGGTTGGATACCCATTTAGGGTTTAAAGCATCACATATGAAGTCGTTTGCCATTAGCATCACTTCCTCCTTTAATCCATTAGATCGCTGTAGAACCAGAATGCATCTTTTCTGTTTCACTGGCGTAAACATTTGATTAATATACAGTGCATGACACGTTATCTCCTGCGATATCATGCATATGTACAATTGTGCCCAAGAAAACACATCCAAATTTCCATGGACGAAATTAGCCAATTCCTTACTCAAGTTAATACTAAGTTAAGATCCAATCTATAGAGCGTAAGTTGGATCGTCCATATCGATAGGGACATTCACCATCAGCTTGGCCGGTGCCTCCCGCACTTTCCATAACTTCTTACTATGATATATAGACTTGTTAAACCTTCTATGGTTCATGATCTTGGGGTCATGCTTTAGTTGTTATGCTTGCATATCATGGATGCAAAGATTCTTCTCCACATTCTTGTCGTTCTTCCATTGCTTTGTTTCCTTTAGCTCTGTGACATAGCATTTCCTTCCTGTGCTATGGTATCCTCCCACTGATCCGAACGCACTCCCAATATGGAACTTCATTATGAAACACTAAGGAGCCAGTGTTATTCTAAAACCAACAATGGTCAGTTGGCCCAAAAAGGCATTATATGCCAAGTATTCATATACTATAATGAATTTTTGAATCTGGACTATCCTACGATCTCCTTCATCCAATTCCATAGGCAGATCAACTGTCCCAACTGGTAGTTTTTCTTTACTCGTAAACCCTTGAATTTTGGTTGTACAAGACGTCAACTCCTTCTTGTTGATCTTCATCTTATTGAATGTTCTCCAGAATAGCATGTTAATAGAACTTTCAGTATCAACCAAGACACAACGTATTGTTGTCAGTACTATACCTATTGTTATTACCATGGGGACGAAATTTGGTGCTTCGATTCCATTGGCATCCCTATTATTAAATACAATATCATTAGTTATAATCCTTTGCTGCTTAGACAGAGCTCCATCTTCCACGGTAAAGCAATCCTCTTATAGAATGTGCTTTAGCGAGCTCGTGTACCATTCCATCTCCCTCTATATTTTCTCCACTGAATGAGGTCCTTTAGTTATGGTATTGATAACCAATTTTCAATCATTTCTCCAAGGCCCTTCTCTGCTGGCCCAGACTAATTCCCGAAAGCAGGCGGCCCTGCGGGACTCGCGGCTTAAGCACCTTCCTGTGGCTCTTTAACGTACTGTTGGAGCTTATTCTTCCATATCAGTTCTTCAATGAGATACTTCAAATGCCAATGCTCGTTTGTGTTGGGTCCATGGGTTTTATGGAAACGACAGAACTTTTTGAAGTATCTTTCCTACACAATCGCCCCTTTCCGGGGTGGCTTCATATATCGCTCTATTCCTTGAGTAGCACTATATGTTTTCTAGTGTGGTCTTCCGATTTCACATTCTTCGGGCATTTATTATTGTCGTTGCACCTTCCGCCAGGGCCTTAATTGCTTTTCTTCTGGTTACCAAAATTTTCAACATTAACCACCATGATACTGACGCTTTCTCCAGCTTGTTTAATCGCTACCTTACACTAGATAACTTCCTTAGATTGTACGTCTTTGGTATTTACTGAGGCTAGACTCACCTTTCCAATCACAAAAAATGATTAGCCTTCAGATAGAACTCTTCCATAGTCATAGGTTGCTTCATTTTCAGCCATCTACCAAAATCCGTGTGGGTGTATGCCCTTGGCTGATGCCATAAACACTTGATCCTCCTTTGGATTACTCAATTCTGTAATAGCAATATTAAACTGATTTAAGAACCCTATCATTGACTCCTTAGGTACTTGGTTATGCTCGACAAGAACATCATGTTCTTAGGCCGAGTAGCATGGAGTCAAAATTGGTCCATGAACTTTCTAGCTAACTCATCAAAAGTCGATATGGATCTCGGCGTGAGCTCAGTGAACCGCATCGATGCAACTCATTCCAAGAAGATAGGAAAAAAACTACAATGAACACATATGTTTCCCAGGCACTGCCCATGTTCCATTCATACTTGAATAAATGTTACATAGGTTCAATAGTCAAGTTAAACAATGGCATAGCCGGCATCGTAAACTTCCTTAGAATATTCTGCTCTCAAAATAATTTCCATGAAAGGAGTTATGCTTGGCATAGAAGTACAATCCTCATTCTTTCTACCTTTACTTTACTCTACCAACCTTTTAACCATATCTTCTAGGTATTCCTCGTTGGCATAATATCCCATTGATCGACTATCAGAGATTGTACCAAGTGTTTGGCTCTGCAAATGATCTCCATTCATCCGCTAACGTCCAGGATGTCTAGTCTCTGAGAGAACCACTCCTCTATAATTATATTGATGTTTGGTTGGTTTTATCACACATGCTTGAACTCTAGCTGCATTAACTTTGACACCCAGCTCGTAGTCATCACCATCATGTTGTAGATCATTCTTCAAGTTAGATAAATCCAAAGCTTCAGCTCCTTGTACTTTCTGTTTTTGGAAAATCCTCTTAGTATCGAGACAATTCCTCTAGGTGTCGAGTTATTTTCTTTTAGGGGACATGCTCTGACTTCCTCCGACAACTCCTTCTACTGGCCCAATGATTGCTTCTTCTACTTTTATCTTTCATTTTGCCTATTTTGACGAGAAATATATGAATTTTCTTCTTCAGATCTAAGGGCGAAGATTCTCTCCTATTCCTTCTATTCATTTGTGATTGATGGGTCTCTAGTGCTATGCTTGCATCATCTTATCAAGCTCAACCCTAATAGCCACTTTATGTTGAGCATATGATCCTGGTACTTCTTGTTAGTCACTAACTTCCAATTGGTGAGCATTTCCTTTATCACTACCAGCTACTGCTCCTTTTGCATAACCAACTGTTCCAGTTGATCTTCCAGTTCTGCTAGGCACCATTAATTTCTATTAGCATGTTTTCAATTTTCTCGAAGCACTAGAATATTAAAGCCAAAAGCGGCACAACGTCGAAAAACCTTTTGAAATATTGAGACCTAGCAGAAAATATAAGAAAAGCAGTAAGAACACCAAGATTTTCATAGTTGTTCGGCAATCTCTGACCTACGTCCACTTTAGCTTTTATTGCTTAGTAGATTTGAGAGAGTTTTAGAGTGATTTAGAGTAACTAATGCAAGGATTATACCGAACTAATGCCTAGGACTGAAGATAGTAGCTTCCTTGGTGATAGCCATAGAGGAGAAATAGGAGATGAGAAGATCAAGTGCCAAAAGTCTGTTTTCAATAGTCATAGGGTTCGTATTTATAGGGAAATCAGACAATAGGAATGGAGGCCCACTAAACATCAACTTTAGATCCACTTCCAAGCACACTAGGGAGGAAGGGGCCCCAATAATCAATTTAAACCACTCAGTAACGAGTGGTACCACTCGGTACTGGTAGGTTTTCTTAAGGGAAAACCTCCGTTACTCCTCTTATTCGATCATCTATCATTAACTCCTTCTGTTCCAAGCACTTTGCCTTTGTGATAGAGCTATTCCTGAGAGGTTCCTAATACGACTTTGTTCATCTATGTTTTTTTTGCTTTCTTCTAGTGAATCCCTTGAGTTATTTGTTTATCCTTGAAGGAAAGCACTCAATGGTGGTCATCTTAAGCTAGAGCTTAACGTGCAAGTGGTTTTGGAGGTCCATGGTGGAGCAAATACCTCTTGGTAGCGAGTGATTGGCCTTGATATCGAGTAGTGCACTTTGCTCCTTTGCCTTTGCTACTTTTCGAGTGTGATCTTCTTGCCCTTCCATAAGTGTTCCCAAGTTTGTGAATTGTATTGTCCTTGTCTGGACGTCCCACTTCCGATGGAAATCTACTTGGTCAAAAAGCCTGTTAACACACACGTACAAGCGCACACCCATGCACACACACACACACATATATTATTTTATAATTAATAGAAATAGTAGACAAGAGAAAATGCCAGAGCTTCGCAGTTCTGCTCAAAAAATATGAGAAGAAAAGTTAGGAGATGGGCTTGTAGTTAAAATTGCTCGAATCAGTCACATCCATTAGATTTAAATTAATTAAGTTCAAGCTGTTCGGCTAAAGTTCAACGCTTGCCACCACTGTCTTAACCAGTCGACCACTCCTCGTAGGTGTGGTCCACGTAATTAATATTATTTGTTTCCTTTTCCTATTTAATTACTTTCGTTTCAAAAACTTCAAACCCTAATAACTTCTTTAATTGAACTCTGATCGCAAAACTCCATATATGAAAGTTGCTTGGAAAATCACTACAAATATAATGGTGCAATTTACATGGCTAAATCCCAATATTTGCCCAAATTCCATTTTTGAGGATTAGTAGTTATTTATTAATTACTGTTATTTATGGGGTGTTACATTATCCCACTTTAAAATAATTTCATCCCTAAAAATCATTAGGGCTGAATCATGTAACATAGCGTGCAACTATTCTAAATTATCCAAACAATTAGTGTACAACCAATTTTGTAGCCAATCGTGTACAGGGGTATGGTGTATCACAGCATATATGATATGTGCGCAAAATAGTACAAAATCGGCGTCTTCAATATGAATGCATTTTTTTAAAAAAAATTTGAAAATATGATGCAAACCTATATATACAGCCAGTTCTATATGTATGCATGTTTTAAAAATAAAAAATCCTTGTTTTCACACAACTATTTCCACACTTCTATGAATAGGAGTATGGTTCATCCTATTTTTCATCCAATCCCTACAATCCAACACCTGCCACAATTTCTAACATTTAAAATTTTGAAAAATCAACATTTTCCAAATTTATACTCATACGCCAGAAAAGGAATTTAGATGGAAAACTTTACGTTTCCACCCTTCATCTCCTTGTACCTTGGAACCTTCTCTTTTGCCGTAAAATTTTTCCAACGTTATGTGCAATTTGCATAACGAGATTTATTTTGGATGTTAAAATAGAATTAATGTAAACGAATGTTTTGTTGACTATCAACAAGGTATGGAAATAGAAATTCCAAAGTTAAAACGGCTTTTACCTTGTTATTTTCTATGTTTTGTATATTGTCACCCCTTGTCGGACGGTAATACTCATATTCATTAACACATCAACACTCCGTACTCTAAGCATGTGACATTTAAAGATAAGAAATTTTCTCATTTTTCATTGAAAATCCTTTTCCCCTATCAATCAAACATGCAAAATAGTTTGAAAATTAACATTTTCAAAAGCGTCTTAACATAATTTTTCAAAAGAATTTGAAAAGTAGTTTTTCAAAACATTTTTCTTTCCATCCTTAAAACAAAGCCACATCTTACTTAAATCGGGACTAGGTCAATGAGTCAATGCATATGATTGACCCTAAATTGCACAATAAATCCAACATTTTGAAAACCTTTCTCTTTTTTGAAACAAAGACACATAAGCCTATTAATAATTTTAGTTTTTAAGACATAAGGACACTGACCCTTGATTTCACAACAACCTTTCCATGTCCTTCGCTCGCTAATGTTTACTTTTCCAAAATTCTAAAGTTTTTAGGATTAAAGTATCTTTATGTCTTGTTGCTAACTTAATTTCCTAACTTATTTTACAAACTTCTAAAATTACCTTACGTTCCACACTAGTTAAGTATCCTTGTGAGATATCTTTACTTACACCATTTTCCAATATACATATAGCGGCCAAAGCTCATCCAGAAAATCAATAAAGTAATATGATAGGAACATATCTAATATTATATTGTATGCTTTTGTAATACCCAAAAGGAGACAACTAGCGATTACAAACTAAAAAACCTGAAAGTCTAACCTTGCTAGAAGTTTCTCTTCAATATCAACTATTGTTAATGATATTGTGGCTCTATCACTTCTTACTCAATTAAGATGGACCTTTCAAGTATGTCATTCTACCATAAATCACGTGTCTTAACTCACCTTTGGGTTTCTAATAAGTAAGGTCCATCCATTGCATTATACCCGATTATGAGATAAATTATAAATTCCACATTCCAGTAGGTAAGATTTGTAAACTATGCACACATAGAATAACTCATCTGAAGATTGGCTTGATGGAATAACTTTTCCACTACTTATCTTAACTTCTTTAACCTTGAGTTAGCCAACATCTTGTATGATTTTTACCAACTCATTGCTCTTTTCCCCAATCATAACATTATCTTCTTTGAATCTAAATCTCTTGATAGTATTCTCAAACTCTGGTATTTACTTCCTTGATCTTTCATGCGAGTATACCGTAGGACTAGCAAAAATGTACTTTGATACCATTCCTCCTTCCTTCGAGGGTTCTTTTTATTTCTTTCACACAATTCTGATCAAACAATCCTAAGTCCATACCAATATTCCTTATATTCAAACATGGATTCCTTATTGCTACTCTATGAGTATTCATAACTTTTTAATTAATCGCTTGACCTTTACACCGTCTTACCTAGGCAGTGATCCCCATCTACTCCATATCAAAAAAAAATTTAGTTTTCACCACTCGTTTACAAAAATTTAAAACTTCATAGTCCTGAAGTACTTAATCCAAAACTTTCGTCTTTGAAATAATAAACTTAGAAACCATTTTATCAAACTCAATGAAATTATTCGTTTCCAAAAGGAGCCATGAAAAATTTCTCATTCAGACCAACTTTCCCTTTTCAAAGACTTTCTACAAAAGGGATTTACTTCTTGTAAAAGTAGGATTTTTAAACCAAACATTTATCGCGTTTGCATCCAGAAAACCAATTTCCATACAAACCCATTTTTCAAGAACATCTTCTATAACTTTAAACATTGAAAATTGTAGTAGATAAGGACAATTTCCATTCTATTATTTTCCTACTACTGTCCTATTTCCGCTTTCAATTTTAACCGAAATTCCAACAACCTACGAGGGGGACTTCTAAAAGATATATGCAATTATTGCACATATTTATGGAAATTATCCGTTTTTTCCTACATTTACCCTCACATGCGTTACATTGCTCCTAAATGGATTGCTAACACTATCCTAGCATAAATTCCTAATGTTTTTCCTATTTAAATTTCTTAGCATCGCTAAAATTTATATTTCTCCTATATAAGTGGCTTCTACTTACATAGTTCTTTTCCTTTTTTATTCTTTTCTTTATTGACTCATTGTAATTCATTCACTTTCTACTTTACTCATTGTGCTTTCCTTCATCAACATGAAAAGAGATAAGCATAAATCTATTTCAGTTGTTTTGCTCCATATTTTCCTTATACGGGAATATTCATCCTAACTTCCTTATTGAGAATTCTTAACCTTTTATTCACTTTACACCATATCAATCAAGTATTGTTTCCATTAACCACCCCTTATAAAGAATTTAAAAAGAAACTTATAAATTTATAGAAATATGAAAAATCATCGAGCCACCAAAATCCTATAAATTAAATTTTTTTGACCCAGCCAATTTTAAACTTCACTATGAATCTCTAAATAGCTCTTTAAATTTTTCTTGCTTTTCCAGAAAACAACTTTCAATGACAGGGTTCTTTCTAAAAATAAATCATTTGAAAAACAATTCAAAACATTCTAAGGAATTTCCAAATTCATTTTGTCAAATTCTTTCACATGGGGTTAGACTTAGAAATGGACTTTTATTCATCCTTTCTTTTGGACTTTCCTTCTTTTCTTCTCATTCTTAACCCATCTTCATTAAAAATCTTGCTACCGTCTTGTGGTAGTTAATGCACACCTTCTTGTAGGAGCTTTCTCAATCCTTTTTCACATCTTACTTTTGGATTCTTGTAACATATATGTTTTTACTTCTCATCTGTCTAGATGAAATGTACGTCTTCAATTGGCAATCCATCGAAATCCACAGTCATAAAGCGACCTAGGTCCATCAAAGGAGTCAAGTACCATCCAGCCTTCGGGATTCTTCTATATGTCATGCTCATGCTCTTCTTGGTCAGCGTCTTACGATATAGCATACACTCCATAGGATAATCGAGGTAGGTGCATAAATTTAACTTTGTGTATTATTCCAACTCATAGTTCCCTTATACATCTTTTCGGTATACGGTCGAAACTTCTATCATCGGAATTTGTAAAGTTTGGCTATATATATATATATAATTATAAGTAAAAATGCAAGTACTTTCACTCGGTGCATCCTAATTCCTATTATTAACTGACCTTGCTGTGATACCAAATTTAACAACCGATACCTTAATGGGTCTGAATTTCGGCTAAATTGAACTCCAAGTCCATTAGGATATGGCTCATAGGTGTTGGTAACCTGTAATAAACATAAGTGTATTAGAGAGCTATCTACATGAACCACAGCAAAATAGAAAAATATAATAGAACATATATACCGCCTAAGCCTACTACCTTGGAATCAATATTATTTATTGGATATCTAGTAGCCTTTTTAGTGTCGAGCATGAATGAGAAGGCTTCTACATTTATCGTTCCTGTCTTGCACCAGTAGCTTGTCCCTTTAAATCTATCCCGTGGGTTGTAATAAGGAAGGGGTAAAAACAACGTTTTAGTGATTGGTAAATTAAATATTTTTATCCACAATACTAATTTATGCCGATCAGTTTTGGTTTAAGTGTTATGTCTAGTATTTAAGGCTTATTCGTGAAATTCCATCTACGCATACAATATGTCCAACCTTCTCTAGGCATAACTATATATATCCATGTGTGTATATGATAGAGAGAGAGAGAGTGTGTGTGTGTGTGCATGTGTGTGTATAATGTTGTACTACCCAAAAGAGAACCTCGATCCCTTAATATGTCTTAAAGAGGGAGGAGGCAGACCAAACGACCATATAATATCTCAACCCCGAAGCAGACCCTCTATAAAGTAAACGCAATCGGCCCTAGCTACAAAGACCAATGACCCTTAGATATGGTTTTATAACTTAATTGCATATTACTAACGCACTTCAAAGACTTATCTAAGTGTTAACTAGCCCACCTCTGATAACAAATAATTATTTAATATTTGAGGCCTTTGCGTATCCCATATGGATTCTAAACTAGTAGGAAGCAAAATCCATCAAGATTTAGCCTATGTCTTAGCTATCGGTCGCCCAGGACCATTAGTGGCCAAAGCCTGTATGCTACCTCTACTACTAAATACCGATCCAACAATAGCACTGACATAGCCCACTGACCCCGTATAACTGAAATCTCGTTTACACTATCTTAATGTAAGTCAAGGAAAATACCCATTCTAGTTACTTAGTACCTCTTCTTAGAAATAAAGAAGACCCCATTTCCTTATAAGGTCCATCGTAGGTTATTTAAGACATATTATATAGGGAGGAGGCAGGTTGGATGACCATTTAATACCTTCCAACCAAAAGTAAACCCCTCGAGAAAGGTACTGGGTCATTTAATATTTTTACACCCCAGGAGAACCCTTAGTATATTTTACTTTGCCTTGGAATATTTTCCCCACACATATGTTTAACATATCTCTTCCTTATTTGTCCTATGGTTGGAGATGTCCCACATCAGTAGTATGTATATACAACTATTGGTAGCCCTTAATTAAAGGGCAGACTTCTATTGTGTTAATCATTGACCTCACATCCTAACCCATTATAAACCAATCTAATCATCCTAGCCCAAAGTATTGGGATATGCCTAATAATTCATGCTCATCCTAAACGTATTACTGAGGCTATACAATTTCCTACTATAAATTTTTTATCGCTACCTAAGTTTATTTGCTAATATTCCCATAATATTCATCGTGAACCAATTTATATCTAATACGCTTATTACGTATATTCTTCACTTACTTCGTATGTTCCATAAATGTCAATTTGTTTGAAATAAATATTTATTATTATTCAAACTGGGCAATCACTAATGACGTTTACTTATTCGTTTCAAATTTAGCAAATTATGCCTATTTAGCTTTCTCATAAATGCCATATTAAATTCTTTATTCAGTCCCATTAAATGTATTTATGTCCTAAATTAATTCATGTAATTCCTTATTAGTTGCACATTTATTGCTCACTAAATTTACTTGTTCATAAATTTTGGAGTTACTAAACCATTTTTGTTTCAACCTCCTAGTCATATGATTTAATGCTACTAATAACTAGTTGTCCTATTTATAACTAATATGAATACCGATGTATGTTATGCTTTATTTATTACACTATGTATATTTATATTTTTAATCGGTAGACGTGGTTATACATACATACATACATACATACATACATACATACATACATACATACATACATACATACATACATACATATATATATATATTATGTTTATTCCTGTCCCTAACTCATTATTTCCTACGCTTAGAAATTTCAAACATAGCCTTATATGTATATTCTGTAAAGAACATTTTTTACCACATTTCGTCTACTAGAGTTATCCTTCCTAAAAAGGATTACCGTTATAACTTTCCATAAATTACCCAAAAGTGAAACTTGTGCTCCATTTGGAATTATAGGGAATTGTCTCTTTCTTTATTGAAATAAATAGTGTAAACTATGGAGGAAAATACCCGTACTTTACACATATCTTTCCTTTTTGGTACATTCCTTGTTATTTCAAATGATGCATTTTTTATACATAGTTGTAGAATCAGATAATTTATAGAAACTACACAGAAATAGATACAACTAAATCATACCCACAATGCTTCCTCTAAATTAAAACATAGAAATTCACATTCAAAGTCAAATTAGGGCAATCCAAATTAATTCAAACAATTTACAACCCAACTATCATGAATCTAGAATAAATCTTGCAATCTTATCCATATTCTATTTTAATAAATTTATGGACTGATTTCCAAATTTCTAGAGGTGTAAATACCATTCCATTCTAATTACCTAACTAGAATATGTTGATCAAATTTCAGTTGAATACATTCTTTCTAGGCCTACAACTCCACAGATCTTGCATAGCCATTATAATTAAATAAAACTTAATGATATAAATCTAAGTGTTATATATATTCTCATAACTTCCCACTCATTTTTCTAGCCTTTCAAATCTCTCAAATTTGAATTCATTCCTTTAACCGACTCATTTTCCTTTCCAATCAAAAAATATGCATAACAAGATATATACATACCCATTAGAATTACAGATTTGAATTAGGTGGAATATAAATTTATAATTATAAGTTTACCTTTTCCACGGTATCGATTCACCCCTCTTCTTCGCTTTTATTATCCACCCTTCTTTGATTTTAAATATGTGTGTATATATATATATATATATATAATATAAAATAATTAATAGAAATAGTGGAGAAGGGAAAATGATAGAGGTTTCCTGCTTTAATTAGAAAACAAGAGAAGAAAAATGAGAGGCTCCGCTTGTTTTTATAAGTGCTTGAATCAATCATATCTTTTGATTTAAATTGATTAAATCTGAATCGTTGGTTAGGGTTCAATCCTAACCGCCACTATTTCAACTGTCAACCGCTCGCTTATAAGTGGTCGAGTATTAGCGTTCGACCGACTTAAGGAGGGGGTCAACCGGCAGATTCCATGTTGTTAATATTATTTATTTCCTTTTTAACTCCTACTTAATTATTTTCATTCCGAAAGCTTCAAAGCTAATAACTTCTTCATTTAAACTTCGATTATAAAACTCCATTATGAAAGGTTCTTAGAAAATCGCCACGAACAAAATGGTGTAGGTTCATGGGCGGCATTTGCTCAAATTCCATTTTTGAGCCTAAATAATTATTTATTAATTACCGTTAATTCTACGGAGTGTTACATAAACCCATTGACCACCCTAAAGATACTCAACCATTTAATACTTTAACTCCAAGGCAAACCCCCCCTTATATTTTTCCCCAGACCAATACACTAACATATATCCCTTACGGGTCCTATAGTTAGAGATGTCTCACATAAGTAGTACATATACACAACTGCTAGTAGCCCCTTACGGAGGGTAAACTTTCGTTGTGTAACTCTACTGACCTTGCAGCCCAATCCATACAAAAATAAGTCATTTATATAATTAGCATAAAATTGGGCTGCGCCCACTATTCACACTTATCATAAACGTATTATTGACCCCATATAATTTCAAATGTAGATATTATTATGTCTCGTATATTCATATATTAGTATTCATTGATTTACTTGCTATGAATTTCATTTTATTTTATACGTTTAATGTCTTAACTTCTATCCTCATTAATGTTATCAAATGTCATTTACTACTTCCTTTACCCCTAATGAATGTCCCTCATAAATGATCTTTTACAATCAAATTGGAAATTTATTGATGACATTTATTTATCCATTTCAGAATTAATTTATCATGCCTATTTAATTTCCTACAGATTTCATATCCAATTCTACAGTTGAATCAATTAGACAAATTTACATCCATATTTTCTTATTATAACTTCACATTAGCCGTGTAATTAATTATTTAAACCAAAAATGGCGCAAATACCTAGAAGTTTTTTGTAGTGGAGATTAAATAAAGAAAATTAGGATATACAGAAGACACAATCGTTTAGAGTTTTTCAGCAAAGCAAGGCCTATGTCCACTTTGAAGTTTTATTGCTTATTTCTAATTTGGAGGCAGAAGTTCTTAGGGTTCAGTACAGCTCTAACACTTAGTATTTTAGTGTTACAAGAATATAAGAAATAAGAAAATAGACTCAAAAGATCCTCAAAAATGAGCCCTACTCCCCTATTAATAAAGGTAAGAGCCTAAAATATCGTTTGAAATTTCTCTAAACCGTTGTGCATGAACTTGACCAATTCTTCCAAAATTATAAAGGACACCTCAGCAGAAGGTTGGATTTGGTGTCAATCCCGTGGTAGGAGTTAGTACCGATTCCCAAGATGCCCATATTTGGCGTCTTCAATCCCTCATTTTGAATATCTCGTAATTAGATTTTCGATTCCATAGTTGTTTGTACTTGTTTTAGCTTGTTTTCGAGCCCAAATGATGGAGTTGAAAGAGAATAAAATTTTAACTTCAAGCATCTATGGAGTTCGATAGAGAAGTGCATTGAATCAACAAACCAACTTTGGAAATAGGCTTTTCAGATGGAGATAAGCATGTAAGCAAAAGATGGGGTCCACCCAAGTGATTTTTGAGAGTCGGTATCGATTCCCATCGAGAGTCGTACTGATCCCCAAATTAAGGGATCCCATTTCCTTGTTATCTTTGACGATTTTTGGTTTTGACTTCATAGCTCTATCTATGCCTGATTTCTAGACTCTTAGATTTTCTCTCCAAGCATTCTTCCTTGATAACTCCAAGTTCTATCTGTCCAACTTGTCCGAATTCTGCCAGGTCAAAAGGGAGGATAACACTTGCCTCATAAAGTACATCTCGTTTCCAATGTGATGTGCTTTGAATCGAGATAAGTTTGGATTTCCATAAAGGATCCACTCGGTGCTTAGAATGGTTGCTACCTTTTTGCAGATCGATTTCGTGAATTTTCATATCCGTAATGATCAATTGTGACGTTCTGTTAACTTCTGAAACTATAAATATGGAACGTGCTCCAATGGTCTGCTAATCCAAGTCTAATGATTTTAAACTAATTCCATCCACGAGTTCCCCAGGTATAAGTCTTACTTCCCTTCAACTTTAGTCATTAAGTATTGGGTATATACACATGGCTTATCATGCGTGCATAAGCACTCAAATTTATACGCATAAACTATATGTATGCTTGTACATATTTTTCGTTTTTGCTTTTGCTATTTTGTTGTTTTTTAGCATTTTGGACTAGGTGCTGACCCTCGATTTGGGAGTCGGTACCGACTTTGTACTTGGAACATTTTTCAAGTTCATGTGAGAATACGGGCCGATAGCACTATATAACCCATCTCCTCTATTCTACTTTATCATTTTGCTTCTGCCGACCCAAGAGAGCTCAAACTCTTGCCGTTAAAAAAACTATATTCCCTAAACCAATCTTCTCCTTCGCTTGAACTTGAGACCGTTGCCGCTCATCATCATCTGTGCCTGACATTACTGCTCCATTACCTCAATAAGATCCACCTTCACTAACCTGAACCCCATCTCGAGATCTCGGTTTCATTTGAACTGATCATTAACCTTAACTCCACGTTGAACAAAATTAAGTAGGATGATAACTGGTAGCATGTGAATGGACATGGAGTTGGGCATGGATGTGATAAGAACTTGTGGCCATGGTTCTTGAGGTTGGTAGGGATGAAGGAGGAAGGTGAGATTTGCCTAATTATGGGAGTCATGGGGATCGGTACCGATCCCCTTACTTAGGCAAATTTCGCCTATTCCAAGCCTTGCAACCAACTTTTCCTTGGATTTTTACACTGAATTTCCTCCTTTATCTCGAATTCTTTCGAACTATGGCTAATAACATCAAGCTAGTCGAGACAGTCAGCGGTGATGGTCACGTCGAGCAATATCTAGACTTCAAAATAAACCACTAAAATAAATAGTTAAATATTAATCGAAATCTGAATTACACCATACTACACCATATTAAACTAGAATCCACTGTAGCATGGAGAGCACAACTTGTAGTTAATCTTCTAATGTTGATTATCTGTCAAGCTTTTAATAGAAATAGACTATGGATGTTCCAAACATCTGGCTGCTTAGACTACAAGTACTTCACCTTCAAAATATATCGAATTCAACGTAGTATCAAGCTCAGCTACAACTTCCCAAGCCCAGCAAACTCCTATCCAACAAGTGCAACAACCAATAATTCCATGTGTTGATCAACAAAATCTGGAGAACCCTGAAGTAGACCAACAGATTCTTGAAAATTCGGATTAACTGATAGATGGGCCTCAAACAGATCCAGCACTCGATACTTTGATAATGTTGTACTAATGAGTAACCCGGTCGATTTTGTTCCCTCCAAAATCGATAAAGGATCTCTTCGGAGGATATGCAATAAGCACAGGATTCTATTTGATTACGTCCTCGCACAGTCTCGCGATCGAAGAACTCATGATCCTCCATATGGTTATATAGCTTGCAATAGATATACGTACCTAGCGAGTTTCATCCCAAATTTCATCAATTCGTCAGTCGAATCCTGGACTTTATGAGACTGGCTCCCCCATAGCTACATCCAAATAGCTACACTTTCCTTTTGACACTTATCTAGTTTTCTCTGAGCATTTGGATCGAGTAGCTAGTGACGAAGAAATCCGATACATTTACAACTTTAAAAGCCACAAAGAATCTCATTTACTTAGAGCCGATAAGGGGTTGAAGAATCATTTCGGAGGCTTGGAACAAGCTGAGTTACTTCAAGGCTGAATGGTTTTATATGTGCTGCCCACCTGGATTAGCCCGTAGACGAATATCAAAAGTAAGTGTTATTTCAGACATCATCCACGCATATGCCTTATAATCTGCACGCTTAATTTACCTTTCACTATTGTACAAATGTTCCAGCAAGATTCAGAGGTTGATTACTCTCGGATACCATTGGCACTCTTATGGAAATCCTAGTTAAGGATAGGTATATAAGAACTCTATTGGCATTATGAGAATCGTCTCGCTCATGGCTTATTAGAGGAAAGCCACAGTACTAGCGTAGTTCCAGTTGTCGGCATTGAGGATGATAATGACGATAGCAATCCTCCTGTAGGAGGCAAAATTGATCCTAAGTCGCCCCTAGCTACAAGTCATGGGGATGAAGCTATAGAAAATATGGAACTGCACAAGAAATAGCCTTTAGTAGCATTGAAAAAATGCTATCGAAACTTGAAGCAGCGTTTCGTTAAGCGTTCTTATACAACATGCAACTAAAAGTCTAAAACCTATTCTAGCATTGTAGAAAAACGCTACAAAAACTTAGCATATTGTAGCATTTTTGAAATGCTACAAAATTATATTTCTGTAGCGTTTATCAACTGCAACAAAAGTTTATTTTTATAGCGTTTTTATATGCTGATGTATATTTTTGTCGAGTTTTTTCTCTGCTACAATAATTTTTGTAGCATTTATTCTCTGCTTCAATATATTTTTAAAGCTGATCATATTTACTTCTGAAGAATTTTTAAATGCTACCAAAAGTTATTAACTGCTTTACCGCATGCGCTATTGTTTCCTATTAATGGTTTGTATCATTTCGAGCAATCACTCAGATAATGGTCGTATTAAAACAAGCAAACGATCATATAATTGTCATATTCAAACCAATAATGAATCATATAATTACAATATTCAAACAATTAAAAAACACATTAATCACATAATTAAACATGATTCCCAAAACCATTTCATTATTAATTTTTTGACGAAATGAGCGAATTCACATACCATAACCATTCACAAACAATTTTACACAACAAGAACTAATAAAAAATTATAATATATTTAACAACTAGTACAAACCATAGTTAAAAAACTTGTAACATTAACGAAGTTCTAAATGATTTATAAAGAAGAAATCAAGCTTTGCTGCAACTTTGTAGCCGTTTATGCTGAAATAAGACCTAGATTTATTAAAGTGTAACAGGTAAACAAAGAATAAGTTTAGATTTTTTAAGATTACAAAAATATTTTACAAGTGAACCAACAAATAAAATGAATACATATTGACATACCTCAAATATTAGCATCCTCGTTCTTATGGTATCAATCATAGACAAATCGATTTCAGCGATGGCAAATCTAGTAGATAAAAGATCTGAACAAAACAAAAAAATAATTAAAATGCAAAATATATTCCCAAAAAATTGAAATATGGATTCAATTGCATAAATGATGTACTAATATATAACTGGGATGATATGATTTTATCTTTCCATAGAAACTTATATGTCAAATTTCATACCCAGAAAATCGACTATAAAAATATGGGAAGTTCAATATTTCCTAAAATAAACCGCTTTCTTACCAGACCAAGCCATTCCATGCTGTCAATGTAACAACTTGTAAGACGTTGTGTAGAAGGGTGGTTATTTTCCCATTAATGTAATTATTGAACAATGGTATATAAACACTTGGCTAATACATGTGTTAATTTGTTAAACAGCCATCTCTTCGATACAATTTCAAAGTAATAATACAGCGGAAACTGGCTATGAACAAATGTACCTAGAAGTCGTGCCAATATTTTACCCCATAAGTCAATAATTAGAGAATCTTTGTAACTTTCTATTTTTTGATTAGTTTTCTTGCATGGGCTACAACTACAACCTATTTCAAGGTGTAACGACCCGTAATTTTCGATAATTAAATTTATCAATTAACAAGTTTTGGAATTTAGTGTTGTGGAAAATTAATAATTCAAGATTTAATAATGAGGAAAATAACAAGAATGTAATTTTGTAATGTTAATTTAAGGCAATAGATAACTAATTTAATGAAATTCCAATTAATTGAAATGATTGTAAATATAAAATTTGGTTATAAATTGAAAATAAAGAAATAAACTAATTGTTGTATTAAACGGTAAAATTGTATGTAATTAATTGAAATTGGTTAAAGATAGAATGGTTAATAAGTATGTGAATTTGTTAGCTTGGCTTGTAAACAATAAAAATAGAAATATGTTTGAATTGGCAAGTTGTAACAATGGTTTATTATAAATTTACTATTTAATCCATTGAAATTTAATTGAAAATCAATTGCAAATATACTATTAAATATTGCAGTTAATATGAATTAAAAAGAGATAACTATAGAATATTGATGTAATAAGTAGCAAACCAATGATAATTATATCTATAAGGTGATAATTGATTGAATAATAATATATAAATCGAGATAAATGAAATTATTGGAATCCAAATTATAATTAATGAACTTATTGCAATTTAAATTAAACACTGTAATTGGTGCAATATTTAACATTGAATTTGACATGGAAACTATTTTAAAGGATTTTAAATATCTAGGTAATTAAATATGATAAAAATGGTTAACTATTAAATTTAAAATTTAAAAAGTGATTTAATTAATTTAGCAATAGTTTATTAAATTAATGTGAAAATAGCCATTTTGGCCACTGTCTCGGATTTCGATGAAACTAGTTTCATTGGATCCATAACGGCGAATTGTTGTAGGATTTCAACTTCCGTAACAATCCGACTTGTTATTTGATCGTACGGACTCGAAACACATAGAATCAATTTATTGAAATCAATTTGAAATAAGCTGATTTTAAAAGCTAATTTCTTCATATGATGAAATTAGGACTTGAAACCTATTCCATTAAGTTTAAAAATATCGAAAACATCTATTTTAATATATGGGATGACTCACTTTCGTTTTGGAAGCAAAACGGGCTTTTTGGATCGTTGTTATTGTTTCAACCAATTCGTTTTGCCCACTCATCTATCTATCTCTGTCCACATAAATTGTTTTTTTTCTTCTGAAAACCCAAGTAGTTTTTTATTTTTCTGTATGTACAAATTCTATCATCTCTGTTCCTCTTCTCTAGTGGAAAAAAACAAACCTAATTTCCATTGGAAAACGAAATCAGAATTGCAAACTCTCCAAACCCTAAATACTACAGCCGCCACTTAACCCTTTATTTGACGGTCAAGATTTCTAATGACAATCGGAGCCTATTCAGCCAAAACCTCCAATACGAGAAGCATAGCCCTCCTCTTCGTTATTCCATCCATACTACTTGGACGTTGATCGGCTGCTTATAGTGGCGGAGATTTTTGCTTGAATGACTGGCAGTTTTTAGTCGATTTCTCTTCAACGGCAGCGAATTGGAGCATTTGGCTGGTGGCAGAGGGTGGCATAAGGTCTGGGCTATCACAAGATAGTCTGCAGTGGGTGATAATGGGAGCTAGCGACGGCGGTGATGGGAGATGCAGGAGTGACGTTGGGTTAAATGCAACCGAGAAGGGGAGTTAATCACGTGATTAGCATAGTAGTTAGAGCGCTAAACTATTTAAAGAGGTAATTGGGAGTTGGTTAATTAATTTTGTTAAATAAGTTAATTAAATTTTATTCAAGTGTTAATCAATGTGTAATTTATTCGTACGAGGTCGGATTCGAGCGCGGTTTTCAGCGTTGGATTCATATCAACGTCATCTACACCGTGGAATTGGATTGTTATTGTTTGGATAGTTTGAACTTTTAGATTTAAAAGGAAGTGAGTGTTTTAACCTACTCACAACTAATAAATTATCTTATGTTAGTTAATTTAACTTTATGATGTAATTAGAAATTGATTGGTTGATACTTGGTATATTTAAATTGCCATTCCTGCTAAATATTACTTTTATTGCATTTAATCATCATTTAATTTAATATTGAATTTAATCGTCAATTGAATACCTGTAGATGATAATCAGTTAATTGATGCTATTTATTGATTGATTGAATGGTGATTTTGATGTATGTTTGATTGTTGATGTTGGTTGATTGGATGTTACAAGTTTATATTGTTATAACACTGCAAGTTTCCTATGGGTTGAAATGATACATACTCGAACGATCTGATAGATTAGAGGAAATCGTATGGGTTGAAATGATAGACTCGAGCGATTTCATGGATTTGTAATTAAATTCGGGATTGCGGTTGAAATGATACATATCCGTAAATATAAAATAATTGCGGGTTAAAATGATACATCCGTCTCACTTGACCATAGGGTAGAAAATTATATAGGAACACCGGATTGGTTAAATTAAACGATTTTAAATCCTTAAATTTTGAATTCGGTTAAATGATATTATGAAATAAAATTTGATTTGTATAAACTGAATTAATTTCGAAATCCAAGCTTTAAATGTTGGAACTAGAGTTGGTTTAATGAATTGTTAAAAGAATAAAATGGAAATTTCGAAGTTGAATTTGAAATATAACTGAAATTTATCGAAATGAAGTTGTTGGAAATGTTTAAAGATTTAAACTTTGAAATCTATGAAATTGAAGTGCTTTAAAAATTTGTAGTTCTACTATCGATCTATAATCAATATAAATAGAGATGGTACAATGAAAATTAAAAGTTTAAATTCGAGTTGGTGATTTTAAATCTGGATATGGTCTAGATTTGTCGAAAAGGCGGAAATAGTTCATTTTGATATCAATTTCAAACTTAATTATTTTAATATATACGGTTCAAAAATTTATTATTCTAAAAATCCTAGTTTTTTAAATTTTCAAACTATTAAACTAATTTAATCTATTTTCAACTATTTTATATATTTTAATCAAGTTAAACTATTTTAATTAATCTTAATCTATTTTAGTCTATTTTAATCTATTTTTAACCTTTTTAAACTAATTACCTATTTTAATACATTTTAAATCTATTTATTTATTTTAAATTTATTTAATCTATTTTAAATCTGTATAATCTATTTTAAATTTGTCTAATCTATTTTAAATCTATTTGAACTATTTTAAAATTATTTAACTGTCTTAAATCCTCCAAAACTATTTTAAACTATTTAGAGTATTTAACTATTTGAAAATTTATTTCTAAAAAACTATGATAAACTATTTCTAACTACCCAAAATATTTTCTAAATTTTAGGTTGTGTAAAGTGGAAGTGTTTATATTTAAATCCTGGATTTTAAAGCGACTATAGTTAAATGATGTTATAACACAATTTGGGATTTGAAATGATATTTTCTAGTGAAATGACATATTTGAGTAAATATGATGATTTTGAAATAAGAATTTAATTAACCTTTCTTATTGATATGATTTCGAAAGTGGATATGATTTCGAAAGTGATATGGTTTGAATTGAATATGATGGTTGGATATAAACTATGAATTAGTTTTTGAAATTTAAAAGAACCGTCTGGTGTGAAATAAGCATTTGGTTGTTAAAGAGACCGGGATCGAATATTGTCGTACTCTTTGCCAATACCGAAAACCACTTTAACAATTGTGTATGTGGTGGAGACTCTAGAATGACGTAGGATGGCTTAGTGTACGATTCCGTATGCGGTATTTACGTAGCCCTGACTCCCATGAGGTAGCTTAGATGTGACTAAAATAGAAGCCACGCTGGATCAAGTGAGATCATTCCTCCTATCGGACACATTTATTCGATACCATATTATGACTTATGATTGATTTGGTGGCCACCCCTTGATTTGATTTCGGAGTGTGTTTCGAGGTGGGCGGTAGTAGCTGTTATGTGTTACTACCAGTCCAGATCCGCAAAACGGTAGAATCATACCCTGTCATTGCCTCAGGTGTCATGTTCACATGCCCTATCACACCTTCTACGATTTTGTTTTGTACTATGCCTATGGAGTGCCCTCTGGTTAACCCTCCAATTTATGGAGGAGCGTATGGTTCTATATAGACAATGGAAATATATAAAATATGTTAAGGGGGATATGGGTAAAGCCTTAACGCTATTTTAATACTTTGCTTTGCTGTAGACACTATTATAATAGCATATTGTACTGTGTATGTAGATAGTTTAATGGATCTTTAGGAGATGTAATCCCGAACATCTCTTAAACTATTGCACTCACATTTGACACTGGATAGGAAGTGTCAAAACCCGTAAACATCTCTGACGCTGTTGCACTCATTTTTATTTACTACTAATTTAACTTACGTAATATCTTTTAGTTCTGACTCGAGTATTTTGTCTTTTCAATTCGCTCGGGTCAATCTGAGCTTTTTAGTATATTGAAGACAGCTTTTTGTAAGAAGACGACAGAGATTTGTATTCTATTTTATTTTGTTTATTCCGCTGCATCATGTTGTTCCGCTACATTATGTATTTATTATGGCTGTATGTACTTTGATTCTATGCTATAAAAGTGTAATCAAATGTTATTTGTAAAACATCTTCATGAACTGTTTATTTGATTATTATATTTTGTCATTCCGCTATGAGATTCTGTGTTTTGTTTTTTCCTTTCTCTTCTTTTCTTATTTACCCCATGACAATCCTTCTTTTTGAATGGCTTGATTCTGACATGTGTGGTTGATTGTCATTTTAAACCGTCCAAAAAGGTGGATCGTTAAATTTGGTATTAGAGCTTTGGTTTAGCGATAACCTTGGCTTTGTGGGGTCTAACTCATATAAAATAGGGTAGTAATACCCTAGAATGAGTACCTGAGTGTATATATATGAGAGAGCATATTTGTTAGAGTTATAAAAGGTTTTTGTATTGTGTTAATTTGTTCTGTTTCGTATTTATAAATTCCGGTCAGTACATAGGACGCTAGGAGATTGGTTTCTACACACTTAATAGGGCAAACCAACACAATATTGTTTTGAAATATAGGTAAATGAAATAATTTTGCCTAGTATTATATTTGTATATAAAGGAATATTTTGTATGCAATATAATTGGATGTGATATAAATGTTTGTTAGAAAGTGAAATTCCATGAATAGTTGGTTGTGAAATAAGATTTACAAATAAAGTGAATATAAATTGAAATTTGAGAACTTAAGTTTTGGGATTTTGGAAATTTCTTCAAAACATTTTGGAATATAACATTAGTGTTATTTGGAAGTATTTTCTAATATAAATATTTCAATATGATTTGAAAGAAATACTTAAAGGAATTTTAGAAGGAAATAAGTTCTGTACTACCCTCTCTGTCGCTATAAAATAATTTCGGTGATGATTGCACGCATCATCTTCATTTTCGAGTTTCAAAGTGGAAAGGCCACTGTAGTAGTTTTACTACACACTTGTTTCATAACAAATCTTAATTTAAATTTCTAAATATGATTTGATATATATATATATATATATAAGATATGACTATATATATATTATTTTGAAATGATTTGAAAAAGGAACCTTGTATTTAGTTTATAAGTTTTCTACAAATTGGAAAATTCAGTTATAATAATGAAATGAAATCTTGACTATTGTAATAATTGGAAACTTTTAATGTGTGTAATTAGAAATTAGATGCCAAGTGATTAATGAAAATATAAGAAATTGAAATTTTATAAACTGTTAATCAAAAGGATATGAAAATGAGAAATAATAACTATTGAACATTTTATTTACTAAATGAATAAGATGAACTTGTGTAGCATTCCATTACATTCTAAAAGACATATATATAACTTACCAAAATTAAAGTTGAAATGTTAATAAGGATATGTAATAGTACAATTTAAAACTTAATTAATGAAAGTGTTCAATGGAATTACTTTTGTAAATAAAATTTTGATTTTGTAAATTGTTATAAACATAAGTTTATAATTTGGAATTGCTAGTAATAAAATTTGATAGAAAAAGTGAACATTGTAAGTAAATAATTATAAACTTAAGTTATCATTTTAAGCTATTTATAATCATATTGAATGGTATAGGTGCAACCATCCGGTATTTCGAACCATTCAAATCGACAATCATCCACTCATGTCAGACTTGAATTGCTCAAAACACAGATTGTTAATTTACCAAACTTAGCATATACAGTAAATAATTCAATCACGGAATCACAAACACAGAGTTATACAACAATAAGCAGCGGAATTGATAGATAGTAGTTCATAGAGCTACTATATAAACATTAGAGTTTACAATAAAATACAACAGGATAACTCAAGTACAAGAAGTCTCAGATACACAAGCAACTGACAAGTCTGAACATAAGAAATATGAAATAACAGAAGGTTGAACAGATATAAGATAGATCTTCAAGCAAAGATCCAATCTCCAAAGGTGAGTCTCAAATGTTGTGACACTTAGTCTGACCTGAGCTTAAAGAAAACACAAAACACTCGAGTCAGGATTAACATTCTTATAATAGTAAGTTCAACTCAAGTGAAATGTCAACTGAAATACAAATAACTTAAAGGATGTTTGGGATTTCCATCCTCTAAGGATCCGTGGAACTACCTACTATGTAATAATATACGCTATTATAATATGTCTATCAGTAACGTAAATTATTAAAATAGCATTAAGGTGTTACCCATATCTCCCTTAACACATTTTATATAGTCTCATAGTCTATACAATACCGTAAGCTCCACCAAGCTGGTGGTTTACTCAGAAGGCACTCCATTGTTACGGTACCAAACAAACTCGTAGAAGACGCGATAGGGCATGTGAATATGGCACGCGAGGCAATGCCAGGGTAGGATTCTACCGTTTTGTGGATCTGGACTAGTGGTAACGCATAGCAGCTACTACCGTTCACCTCAAGACACACTCCCAAATCAAAGGTGCACCCAATCAAATCGCAAAGTAATAGAATGATATTGAAGAAATGTGTCCGATGGGAGGAATGACCTTACTTGGCCCGACATGGCTCCTGTTCTAGTCACATCTATGCTGACTCACGGGAGTCTGGGCTTTGTAAATACCTCATACAGAATCGTACACCGAACCATCCTACTTCATTCTGGAGCCTCCACCACATATAAAGTTGTTCAAGTGGTTTTTGAGATTGGCAAAGAGTATGACAATATCCAATCTCGGTCTCTTTAATGACCAAATGCATATTTCACACTGTGGTCATTTATATTTCAAACAGTTTGTACTACATATCATGTTATCATATCCATTTCAAAATCATATCACTTTTGAAATTATATTCATTTTCGAAATCATATCACTTTCGAAATCATATTTACTTTCAAAATCATAGCCACAAAATAATTAAAAACATTATACAAAATATTCACATTTATATCCATTAAATTTTAAATCATAACAGTTTCAGCTTAAACAATTCAAATATCGGAAATAGTTTATATGTGTTGAAATAGTTATAAATTAAAGATAGCTTATATACTGAAATAGCTTAAATATAAAAAATTATATAAAAAATAATTTATATATATATATATATATTGAAATAGTTTCAAATATGAATTGTTTCTTCTAATTTCACAAAGCAATTCAATTCGACTTCTAGTTCCGAGTTCAATTCAAATCCATCTCAACTTCAAATTCTATTTAAAACCATTTTAGTTTATCAATTTCAAATCCAAATTTGAACAACACATTTCAACCACTTTCAATTCAATAGGTTCCGAAGTTAAATATTCAAACAATTTATAGTTACTCAATTTGATAAATCTCATTTATATTCCAAAATTCAAATTTAATTATATTTAAATTTGAAAATTTTCACTAAATCATTTTGATAACATTTATATAAAATATCAAATTACAAATTGAAATAAAATTCAATATTCAATTTCAATCTTATTTAGATCTAAAATGTTCATTTATTCACCTTTAATCAAAATCAAGTTATCAGTTTATAAAATCCTATCTTTGAAATTCTCAAGTTAATAAGTTTTTGAATAAATTCCTATATAAATACAATTCTTAAATAAATTAAATTTTAAATCAATTTCAATTTATTTTTCCAACCATAATTTTTTAAATTTATTACAAAATCTATTTCCAAATTATTAATATAATTTCAAAATTGTTTAAAACATATTATATATATATTGGGTAATTAGATTTTATTAAATTAAATCTATTTTAAATCTTATTTCATATATTTTAAAAATAATAAAATTAGAAGTTAAATTTTATAATTTACATTTTAAAACTTAACTTATCATTTTTAAAATTCCCAAAACATATAAAAATAAAAATCTAAATTTTTACACATATCTTAAAATGAAACTCTTTATATTATATTTAAAAATCAATATTTATTTCAAACCCATATATTTCCTTTCAAACATTGGAAATCACTTCAAGATATAGATCAACGGTGTTCGTATATAATTTTCTATTATATGGTCAAGTAGTACGGATATTTATCATTTCAATCTGCAATTTAAATATTTATGACTTTAAATCAATTAATTCACAATTTAAATATTTACAGGTTTATATCATTTCAATCTGCAATTTAAATATTTACGGGTTTATATCATTTCAACCCGCAATCCCAAAATTCAAAATCAATGAAAATCGCTTGGGTTTATCATTTCAACCCATAACGATTTTCCCCTAATCTATAATATCGTTTGGGTATGTATTATTTCAACCTATAAATTTCTATACTAACAGGGAACCTGCAATGTGAGAATATAAATAGCACAAAATGACGTACATATTAGTGACAGGCATATATGGTCATAATTAACACTATAAACAAGATATACATATACATACATAAATATATACATACATATACATACATACATACATACATATATATATATATATATATATAACAGGCAATGGTGTCATACGTAAATTAATATAGATAAACAATTGGGGATAATAACATAACATACTTAACAATCAAATAACTAACAAATCTAATTTAACAGTATATTTCAATCGTCATTTCGTCTAAAATCAGTTTACTAAATATAAGAATGTTAATCATGAGTGTTTGCTCACATTTCGAGGCTAGAGAAATAACAAGAACAAGATGCAACAATCCAAGCACAAATTTCATAGTCAGCGACCCTTCATCTAACAGTGTAAGACCACATTCTACATTGTGTCTATGTTTCCTTTCAACATGGCCATTTTGTTAATATGTATATGGACATATGGCTCTGTAAATAATTCCTTTAATTCGAAAGAAATCCTTAAGTGGATTAAATTCTCTACCGACATCTGTTATAAAATTTTTAGTTTATGATCAGTTTGCCTTCAGCTTGGGCCATAAAATGTATAACTGCTTTATAAGCCTCTGATTTTGCTTTAAGTAAATATATCCATGTATATCTAGTGAGTGCATCAACGAAGGATATATAGTAATTAACACCATAATCTGAATTGACTGGTGCTGGACCCACAAGTCAGCAGCAACCAATTCAAGTGGTTTTTCATACTTTGTTTGTGAATCTGTAAATGAGAGTTTATGACTATTTTTGCCAAAATTGGTCACTAACCCCAAATGTGTGAAAGCACCAATATCCAGGTAGATCCAATCATAGATCTTATGATATTTATATATAGAGAGTAATAAAGTGAAGAACAACAAATGAAAATGATAGCAAGTAAGTAAAGAACACAAGAATTTTATAGTGGTCCGGCCATCTCCGGCCTACGTCCACTCCAAGAATTTTCTTTATATTCCTTTATACCGTGCTAACAGTTACAATGAAGGGCTATTCAATAGCTAAACTGGCAGAGTTTAGCCAAGCTTGAAGATAAAGGAGAGCAGAGAATAGAAGATCCCTTTTCTTGAGCTATGCTCTTTCTATTTATAGGTGGAGATCTGCAAAGATCTCGCTGAAAATTAGGCAGAGAAGTCTTTTGTCCGTGTGGGCCTGTATGCAGATCAGTGAGGCTCACCTCCATGCTTTAGGATCGATAAATAAGTCCTTTGTGTCGATAATCCCCACGTTAGAATCAGCTGAGATCAATCATGGTGAAGATGACTGTGCAAAGTCCTTACACTCCCGATTTCATGAAGTTCCAACATGTAGATTATGAGATATGATCGATCCAAGTTTGAATTTGCAAGTGTAGGCTGATGATTTTGTATCCATAGGTTCGTATCCATCATATTACCACCCATTCGAGTTTTGCACTGTGATATGTGATGCACTCCATTCTTTGACCGGTTCCTTCTTATCGATCGATACGAACATGATCGACACGAAATGAATCCAAAGTGCTTGCCGCTTTTGTACAACTTGATCAATATGAGACATATCAATACGGATTGTGATCGATCCAGACCAGATGCACAAAACACATGTGCGTTATCCATGTCTGTATCCTTCTTGATCAATACGTAAGTATCGATACAGATTAGTCTTCCAAAGTCGAGTGCTTAGTTGTACATTAGTGTAAGTTGATCGATACGAATCGAACCTGTGAAGTAGAGTATTGAAACTGTGATGCTGAACTCCAAAGTCGTACACATTCGTATCGATGCTGATCGATACGAACGAAATTGATGTTAGCATGTAAAATCCTGGAGTGGTGAGTTGAGTATATTTCGTATCCATATCCATCGACATGAAAGTATCGATATGAAATGGTTTCCAATGAACATTGATCTATTCATAATTTGAGCATATGAACTCCGATCGACCTGAAATTCAAAGTGTAGCCTCATCGGGCCTTGTGTATCAGTCCTTATAAATCTCTCATCGATTGGAGCTCAGTCCAACTTTGGCGGTATCGATCATAGCTTGATTTTTGATTGATCTTTGATATTGACAACCATCGATTTGTTGATATCCTGGCTTTGATCAAAAAGAAGGATAACAATGACTTTTACTCATTTGACAATATGTACACGCATATGGTAAAGTAATGTTTTCAAAAGGAATTGTATTATCTATTAAAACCTGCTTTACAACATTGGCATTAGGATGCCCTAACTTGCGATGCCAAGAGTCAAACACATTATTTTTTCTTTCTGTAATTACAGAAAGGTTACAACATATTTCCTTTTCCCTTGGTTTTCTTGGATTAACAAGACTAAATTTCTATAGTCATCTATCTGCATTACCCTGCAAAAGAATTTCTTTAGTAAGTATATCTTTAACTAAGCAGTAATTAGGATAAAATTCAAAATAAACATTATTGTCACTTGCAAATTTTGACACATTCATGAGATTTTTGTTTATTTTTGGTACTCTCAATAAATTATTGATATATAGTTGTCTTTCACCTTTGATGCAAGCACGTCCAGTGTGCGTAATTTTAATACTCTCACCATTGCCCATGTGTATGGACTATTTACCTATATACTCCTAATGTCCAAGATTCAGATTGTCTAACTTGCTTGTGATATGATTAGTAGCCCCTGAATCAGGATACCAACTTTCATCTGATATATCATCTGACTTTATGATTGAATTTTGTTGATGCCTCTTGAAACACCAAACTGATTACTTGAATCAACTTGAGTAACATTGACATTTGGATTTGTTTTCCTTTGATTATTTTTATTCTGACCTGCCACATAATTTGCATTAAATCTAAAGTAACATTTAAGTGTAGTGTGACCAAGTTTCTCAGATATTTAACATTTTGGTCTGATGTTACTCCATGTCCCTCTACCTCATGATCTGTGACGACCCGCCTTTCATTCCACATTAAGACGTATCATCAATAAGAAAGAAATAGGTAGAAAAAGAATAGATAGGAAGAAAGAACAACAATCATAAGAATCTCACAGCGAAAACGGAACAAAATATAATATTTCACATAGGTATTACATAGTCATTATACATATCAGAGTTACACAGTTACGACAACATCACATTGGACAGTCATGAAGACCTGTCTATCCAATACATTTCAAAATACAACAGACAAAAGACTTCAACACAGCGGAAATAATAGATAGATATGCCAAGACTCTAGCTCCAAGCTTTTCCAAAATTCGTCAAGCCAAACCTGATCACTAAGTTACTCATAAAAATTCGAGTACCCAAGAGTTTAATAAAAATAGAAATAACTCCGGGTCAGACATGGGTCTGGTGTGAGTAAACGGTTAAGTTGTTCAACTTGAAAAACCTTTGAAATAAAAGGTATCTTATAAGACTCTCCGCAAATAAACACGGACAAGTTTTTCCCTCACGATAACCAAAACATTTGATAGGAAATCCAGTTATATTATAATAGTGTCTAGGGTTTTTAATATAAAACACAGAAACAGCTGGAATGCTTACATCTCACGTTCCAACATAGTTAGGCACAATCAAAACTGTAAAGGCGCTTATTGGAGATTGGATTCCATACAATGGCAAGGCTATTGGGGTACCGTCCGTCATAATACGTGGCCAAGATCACCGTACCAAGGATCCACCCTGATCCCTTGCATCATAAAGCCAGAGCTACCCCTTACTGCATTGTCCGAATAAGACAACCCCACGGTTGTGGCCAACAATCGCCCACATAGCTGAATAAAAGGGACCTCTAGAAGGGGAAAAATCTTATCCTACTTGGGTCCTACCCACTTAGCCTTGCGTGCACCTCCCCGGTTTTAGCCATTCCTGATTGATGAGGCTTGAGGCTACGATTACCTTTTTAGAGCACTCTTGGAATTCTCATCATCCTTTATTGATGATGATCTGATAGCATTCATCCATACAAGTTCATTCCAGGTTCGAACGAAACCGAAGGCAATATCTCATTACACTCATTTTGGAATCACCCTCAGAGTTTACGACAATAACCTTTCACTCTCAAAATTTAATTTCAATCTTCACTTGAGATTTCATGATCTATCATTCAACTTGGATCGATGTGGTTTTCGGATAATCAAATCTGATATCTGATCCCGGTCTCATCGAAATCCAAACGCCGTCTTAAAGGTCAAGTTGTTTAAGGTTTAAACAATTTAATTCAATCTAGAAAATTGAATTCACACAACATTCATCACAAATAAATAACATACATTTATCACAGCTATATTCAAAGCTGATCACATCATAGAACGTCACAGATTATCATACTATAAATATCAATCAATCCAGACATTCTACATAATCAATCAATTATTCCATACTATAATTAATTTAATTAACTTAAATTAAATTAACTACTTTAAGAATTAATCACCTAACCCTGCTTAATTAATCATTAATAATTACAAACCATTTGAATTAATTAATCATTCTTTAACTACTTTTATAAATCAATTAATTAATCCTTAATTACTGATTAATTATCCTTTAATTATTAATTAACTAATCCTTAATTGTTAATTTATTGAAACTTAATTACTAATTAATTGATCCTTAATTACTAGTTAATTAATCTCTAATTACTTAATTAATTAACCCAATTACAAATTAATTGATCTTTAATTAATTAATTAATCCTTAATTAGAAATGATTAATCTCCAATTAATAAAATTATAGCTCTTAATTATTAATTAATTAATTCTTAACCATTAATTAATTAAATTAATTAATTAAATTAATTAATTACTCTTTAATTACTTTATTAATTTAATTAATCTTTAATCATCAAAACCTTAATTAAATTTAAGATACACCATTTATCTTATTAGTTACTTAATTATCATTAACATATGAATTTAAAACATTTTACCTATATAATTAACTAGTTAATTACATTTCTAAATTAAGTTTTAAAAATAACTTAAAAATTTAACAAATTTAAGTTAAACAAATCGTATAACTTTCTTCAATCAAATAATTTTAAAAAAATATATTATATATAGTCTAAATTAGATTCATTTTAAATTTTAAATTTGCTTTTATTAGAAGCAGTTATAAAGTCCCTTCGAGTTCAACTAGTTAAAAACACGAGCCTAGACCCAAGACTTCCTGCTTTTTTTAAAGTAAAAAACTTGTTAAATTTAAAACCTGAAAACATTATTACACTCACGAATGTCACGAGACCCTACTCGAGCCACAACAACACTACCTCGAGGCTTTCCCCGAAATAATCCCCTTCTCAAAACACTCACACCGACCCAACGTGCATGCACCGTCGATCGAGACGACTCCGACCACCGCCGACACTTCCAACACAACATCGACCACCAAAACTCATGAAACTCCGACCACATCCTCTCCAGCCATCCACGCTTCTTTCCCCCCATGACCGATGAATCTCGATCCTCCCGAGATGACGCAGTGACCCCATTTCCAGCCCCGACCAAAACTTAGGGTTTTAACCTTAAACCATTGCCGCGACGCCGCCTTGGTGGATTAAAAACCCACTTGACATTTTTTCTAAACTTGACAACTCCCCAACTACCTCCATTGGCGATCCCGAGGCCTCACCACCCACCGACCACTAGCAAAGCTCAAAATCTAATTTCTGGTCAAGCCCGATTTCCTCACTCGATACAACACTGTAAATCCTGAATTTCCTTGAAATAATCATAGTTTCCAAAGTCGATTATGGTTATATACTTGAATCAGAAAATCATAATGTTTGATTTTAACATGTTTAAAAATTCTTACCGTCTTTTCCATTTTCCAGATAAAATTCCAACTAATTTTACTTAAATTTATTTTCAAAACTTAATGAATGTTCAAACAAACATATCTTGTTTGGAAACTAAAGCCTAGCGGAGAATAGATGAGGAGATTAGGAATTTTGATCTAAATTTAAACTCTGTAACTATAAAACAGAGATGAACACAGATATATCAAACATGCACACTTCTAACACATTCATATTGTATCGACCCGTAAATTTCAATTATTTTAATTTGTTTTATTAATATATTTAATTGAAATTTTAAGAAATTGCAAACGATAAAATTTTGAAATAAAAATTTGATATTCGGAATGCGTCTAGCTAAACATAGCAACTGATTTTCATCCGAAAATATGAAAGTTTATTTTCGTGTGTAATTTTATTTCAATTTAAATAGTTAGAAATTGATGAAAATAAAATGCTTTCGAAACCTAAATATTTTTATATAGAAAAATTCTAAATCATCTTCTGACTGAGACGTCATTTTTCGTTTTTCCAAATTCGAGCTTCTTTAGCTCCGACGATCTTATTTTTCTGCGTTTTTGCTGCATTTTCCGCTAACTGAAAATTCGATTTTTTATAATTCAATCATACCACTGATATCCGTATGCCATTTTGATCGTTCCATCGTGCTGATCTCAACAACGTATTTATTTGTATATTTCGAAACCCGGTACGCGTCGAAATCTGCAAAATGATTTATTGTGTCGGTACCCAATTTTAACTTTTCAGTTTCTTTGTGCCTTTTTCTTCAACCGCTCAAACTCAACATTCGACTGCTTTATTACTTCCTGAATTCGTGCACGTGACGTTCAATGCCATACCAGTTTCCAATGTAGCTTATTCAATTCTAGCTGGCATTTTATTTTTATTTTTTTATTTTTTTCGTTTGGAATAGAATATAAATATAGCATTGCCTGTTCGTTTTCTCGTTTACTTATCTTTTTGAAAAGCTGTTCATCCCTTTCTTTTTGATTTTTACCCGATGAAGATTTATCTTCCTCCATCTTTTACCTTTCTTGGCTGCCACTAAGTTGATGCTTTGCTCCCCTCCTCAAGCGACTTTCCGCCAAATCTCGGCTCCCCTATACCACTGAGCACGACAACCAACAAACATCCTCCCTTTCCATTCACAGCCAGAGCACCACCACTTCTTTCCCTCAGCCGCTAGGAGCCGAGTCCATCTACCCGACCCGACAGCAACTCGCCACCGACCCACTACTGCTCTGACCCTCCGTAGCAAATCCATCCTTCTCATACACCGGCTTCCACCCATCAACCGACCGTGCTCCACGGCCACCCAGCAGCAGCCATCACCACCACTCGCCTTTGTCCTCCATGTTTTCCCATGCTCGACCGCCGATCACCCACCTTCCCACTGCTATTCGCCGCTGCCTTGCCTCTCCACCTTCGCAGCCGACCTAACCTCCTCTTCCTCTTCTTTATGTAAGAAAGAAGAAGAAGACATATACTACTATGGTCAGTATATTTGTATGTCTATATTTTCAATTTTAGCATTGATTTATATATATATTTAAATGTCTATATTCTCGGTTCTAATGCTTTTACAGACCATTGTGTATATATAAGTAATGAATATTGTTGATATATATGGTTTAGACTGTTTTAAGTATGCTAGTTTTATAATTATTTAATATACGTAGGTTTAAAATAGGTATAGGTTTGGTTTGTTGCATTTTAAAAGAAGATTATATATATATATAATTGTTTATGTAATATGTTATATGAGTTGTTTATATATATAAAGCTGTTTTTTTACATAATTGAGTAGTTTGTATATATTGTATAAGTAATATACGACATGTGTTTTATGTATAAATTTTAGTAGTTTATATATACCTAAGTTCAGCTGTTATGGAATTTAATTTATGTGCTTTGAACCAATATATTTACCTTAGCAAAGTAAGTTTATATTTATTTTTTTGGACCATTGATTTTGAATATGTATTTTTATATTGATTTCTTTTGTTTTAAGAAGAAAATATAATATATTTTATATTTTTCGTTTTGGTCTATATCAAGCAGATTCTAATTTATTTCATCAATTTTCATATATCAGCTTTGTCCATCTAATTCGTGCCAATCAAGCTTTGTTTGGAATTCGTGCTTGGATGTGTAACTCATCTCATTCTCGTTTTTCTCTAGCCTCGAAAGGTGAGCAATCACTCATGATTAATGTTCTTTTATTTATTAAATTTGATTTCAATTGAAACGACAATTGAAATATGCTGTTGTTAGTTATTTACACTTTTACATATATGATATTACCTATATCAGTTCACCTGTGACATCTGACACCATTATCTGTTATTTATATTGATGATATATTCCTGCTATATTATTATCATATATGTTATCACTCTGCAAGTTCCCTATTAGAATAGAATTCACTATGGGTTGAAATGATACATACCCGAACGATCTGTAGAATAGGAGAAAATCGTTATGGGTTGAAATGACAAACCCAAGCGATTTTCACAGAATAGAATTTGGGATTACGGGTTGAAATGATATATATATATATACACCCGTATATATTTAAATTATGGATTGAAATGATAAATATCTATATCACTTGACCATAGGATATAAAATCATATACAAACACCGTTGGTCTATATATATAAATATTTTGAAAATGATTTCTATAGTTTTGGAAAGAAATATATGGTTTTATATAAATATTGTTTTTTAATATTATATAAATGATTATTTTATATATAGTAAAATTCTTGATTTTAAGCCATATAGTGAATTAGATATATATATATATGTATATATATATATATATATATGAAATTATCAATTTTTGCTTTGAAATATTTTAATATTTAATGTTTTGCAAGTATTGAAATTGAAATGGTTTATTTTGTAGTTAAAAATCTGTAATTGAAATCGATATAGTTTGAAATGGTTTATTGAGAAATTGAAATAAATTAAATCGATAATTTGGAATTTGATTAAATTTGAATTTTGGAAATTGAGTTGATTTGAATCGATTTATTAGATTTGAGAAAGTTATTTTATTCTATAAAGTATTTTTAAAATTTCATTTAAAACTATTTATATATGTTACTTTATAAATTTATTTCATATAAACTATTTAATATAAATTATTTTCAATATAAACTATTTTAAATTATAACTATTTAATATAAACTATTTTAAATTATAAACTATTTTATTATATATACTATTATTTATATTTAATCAGTTAAGTGGGAAGTGTTATGATTCCATGCATTATGATTTCTAAATTTTTATTTCCAAAGTATTATGGTTAACAAAGTGTTTGATGAAAGAATGTTGTTTAAATTTAAGTAAATTATTAGATTAAGTTTTGAAATTATTTAATAATTGAATAAAATTGAATTCTTTAATAAGTGAAATTGAATTCTTTAATAAGTGAAATTGAGTTTCTTTAATAATTAAGTTTGAAATTTGATTAAATTAAATAAGTAAATAAGTGAAATTGAATTTCTTTAATAAGGAATAAAATGTTATTGATAGAAATTATAATGAGACTTGTAATTTAAAGAATTTAGTTTGACGAATTAAATTTAATTTAATTCATAAGTTTTGATACAATGTATGTAAACTTAAGTGATTGATTTAATTAATTGGAAATTCAATTGAAATTATTTTGAAATGATAAATTTACTTAATTTAAATGATTACTGAATGAATCCATCAATGAATTTAAATTGTTTTGAATGTTAAATTAACTTAATTTAAATGATTATGGAATGAAACCTATATACGAATTTAAATCAATATTTGAATTGTTTAAATAAAAATTGAAGTTGAATTATAGAGTTTTGAAATGGTTAATTTGGAAGTTTTGAAACGTAAATTATAGAAATTGATATAGAAAGACGAATGAAATATTAGCTCTCAAATTCTAAGTGAGATTGAAATTGATTTTTTTTTTTTAAATTTACTAAACGACCAATCGGTGAATAAGTACTAAAGTTATTAAAGAAACCGGGTTCGGTTATGGACATACTCTCTGCCTAAACCGAAAACCACTTTAATAACTATACGCGGAGTGTGATCCAGAATGAAGTGGTTGGAATGATGTACTTGATGACTGAAGAAAGAGAACGATAATAGATAGCCCTGACACTTGTGTCAAATTGGAAATGACTAAAATAGGAGCCGTACCGGGCCAAATGGGGTTAGCCACCGCGAGCGAACACACTTCTTCGTAAACTACTCATTACTTGTTATTGATTGGTGCACACCCTTGAATTGAGAGTGTTGTTTCGCGGTGTTGCGATCGTTGCGGCGATGCGTTCTCACCTGTCCGGATCAAGCAAACGGTAGTTTCACTACCTTGGGTATTGCCTCATGTGCCTTGTCATAATTGTATCCCTATACGCGACTACTACGATTTGCTTTGCGTTATACCTATGGAGTACTCCGTGATATCCCACTAGTTTACGGTGGAGTTTACAGTGCTCTATAGACTATGACACTTATATAAAATGTGTTAAGGGGGATAATGGTAAAGCCTTAACGCTATTTTGATACTTTATATTACTGATAGGCATCATCTACTTAGCGTACACTACTACATAGTAGATAGTTTAACGGATCCTTAGAGGATGGTTATCCCAAACATCCTTTGAGTTATTTGTATTACTGTTGTTATTTCACTTCAGTTGGATTTATTGATATAAGAATGTTAATCCTGAATCGAGTATTTTGTGTTTTGCTTTACGCTCGGGTCAGACTGAGTGTACCAATATTCGAGACTCACCTTTGGAGTTGGAGCTTCGCTTGGAGATCTAGCTATCTATCCAGCTTTCAGATATTCAATTGATTCTAGTGATGTATTCTGATATTGTATTTGACTATTGTATTCAAGACTTCTGTTGTACCTTATTTAACTCTGATATGTATATAGTAGCTTCATGAACTACTATCTTTTGTTTCTGCTGTACTTATTACTCTGTGTCTGTGATGTGTGATTATTTATTACTGTATATTCTGGGTTTTGCCAAATAATAACTTACAATCTGGTATTTTGAGCAATTCAATTCCGGCATGTCTGGATGCGAATGGTTGAAAATAGCAGGTCGTTACATTTGGTATCAGAGCTTTGGCTCTAGGCAAAAATCAGCATATTGAGTAAATTTAATTACAAAATCACTTTCGTTCGAGTTTGAATTCCTTCTTCTTTGATTCAGTTTCCTTCGAATTTTGGAACATTCCATCGATTTCAAAATCCATCCTTATCTCTCCTTATTCATATTCTGGAGTATTCCACAACTCCACTTCAAATGTTCTCTATAATAACCCGACGGTTTGGCCAATCTTCGAATGATTTGTAAAGAGGTGAAACTCCTTTACAATAGACATCGATTTACCGGAGATTTCTATATCCTCGGTTTATGATGCTATCTATCTCCTCATATGTCTGAATTCTGTCTCTTGCGATCGAATGTCGATTTGCCTCAGAATTCTGCATCGATCTTATTCTTGAAGTCACGGTCGACCCGGTTAAGGTTGCTCGTGATTTATATAAACTTATCCATCTTCCTATTTTGTTATTTGATCATCATATCTTTATTTCGAACCTACCTTCGAATCAAAATTTTCTTTGATTTGAGTCCATCAAAATTTTTGGATCTCTATATTTGTTTAGAAATCCATTCTTGTATCGTCGAGCGAGGAAGTGTATTTGTGAAGTAATATTAAAAATGATTTATATATATATTGTGTTGTTTGAGTTGTTGATGTTGATTTGGGTTTTCGATCGATTCGTCTGATCTACGCTATCGATAGGATTTCCAAAACACTTGAACGGAGCAAACTAACACAATATTGTTTTCAAATTTGGTAAACAAAATAGTTTTGTATGATTATATTATATATAAGTATAAATTTCTCTGAAATTAAATTGTTAATGAATTTGTTGTCATAAATGGTAATATTTGATTTTCATTTATTTTTTTATAAACCATTGACTATTGCATAACATAAATAAATGAATTCATAAAACTTGGTTATAATTTGATTTGGAATTTGAAATGAATTTAAATCAAGAATTTGAGAATATAAATTTCCGGTGATTTCAAACTTGTGCTTTTAAAGTTTTAAGGTGTATCTTATTTAAAGTTTTTCAAATAAGAATTGTTTCAAAGAATTTTGCTATTTAAAATCAGTGCTCTTCTCTTCTGTCGTTGGAAAATAATTTCGATGACGGCGGCCTCATCATCGACATTCATTTTCGTGTTTTAGAGTGGAGAGACCATTTTGTAGCTTTGCTACACTTTTTTTTTGGAAAATTTAATTTATTTGGATTTCTAAAGTATGACTTAATTTATATATATTGATATTTGACTTGACTTATGCATATACATTTGTATATTTATCTCAAATTGGTTTGAATTGAAATCAGAAATTTAATTCTTCAATTTTGATTCAAAGATAATTTCGATTATAAAACAAAGCCAGATTTTGGGATAAATATTTAAACTTGAAATAAACCGAATAATGAAATTTTACTTGTATAATACTCAATTGCATTCCAGTATTACTTACCTTAATTATTCAGGAGTTAACTACGTAGCTGGAGATTATACAATATAAAATGGTGTTAAAAGAATTTATAAATAAATTTGAGTGGTTATAATAAGTGTAAATATACTTAATATATGTGATAAGATATATTTAGTGGAATAAATTTAATAATAATTTGAAATAAAGTAAAATTAAATTTGTCGAATAAAAAATGATTGTAATAAATGACTATTCAAGTTATAATTTTAGTTAATTATTAATAGAGGATAATTGAATTATAAGATAATGAATAAATGAGATAAATTAAATAAAAAAATTCTTTGAAAGAATTAATAAATTAACAATTGAATCAACCTAATGAAATACCTTGAATCAAAAATCAATTATTGAATATTAATTGATTTAATTTAAATTTATATGATTAGAATTAACAGTTTGAACTAATAAATTTAACTTGAATGACTATTTATTGATTTAATATAAATGGATTTAACCAACTTGTTAAATATTAATTAATCAAATTGAAATCTATATGGTTTAAATTAATTGTTCATTTTGTTTTCAATCCAATTTTCTTTATGGTTGTTTTTATTTTCCTATCTCCTTCCTTTTCGGGGACGAAAAGTTTTAAGTGGGGGAGAATGTAATGACCCGTAAATTTTCAATTATTTTTATTTATTTTATTAATACATTTAATTGAAATTTTAAGAAATTGTAAACGATAAAATTTTGAAATAAAAATTTGATATTTGGAATGCGTCTAGTTAACATAGCAACTGGTAAATTTTCATCCGAAAATATGAAAGTTTATTTTCGTGTGTAATTTTATTTCAATTTAATCAGTTAGGAATTGATGAAAATAGAATGATTTTGAAACCTAAATATTTTTATATAGAAAAATTCTAAATCATCTTCTGACTGAGTCATCATTTTTCGTTTTTCCAAATTCGGGCTTCTTTAACTCCGACGATCTTATTTTTCTACATTTTTGCTGCATTTTCCGCTAGTAGAAATTCGAATTTTTGTAATTCAATAATACCACTGATATCCGTATGTTGTTTTGATCATTCCATCGTGCTAATCTCAACAGCATATTTATTTGTATATTTCGGAACCCGGTATGCGTCAAAACCTGCAAAACGATTTATCATGTCTGTACCCAATTTTAACTTTTCAGTTTCTTTGTGCTTTTTTCTTCAACCGTTCAAACTCAACAGTCGATTGCTTTATTACATCCTAAATTCGTGCGCGTGACGTTCAATTCTATACCAGTTTCCAATGTAGCTTATTCAATTCTAGCTGGCATTTTATTTATATATTTTTTCCTTCGGAATAGAATATAAATATAACATTGCCTGTTCGTTTTTTCTCGTTTACTTATCTTTTTGAAAAGTTGTTCATCCCTTTCGTTTTTATTTTTACCAGATGAAGATTCATCTTCCTCCACCTTTTACCTTTCTCGACTACTACTAAGCAGATGCTTTGCTCCCCTCCTCAAGCGGCTTTCCACCAAATCTCGGCTCCCCTATACCACCGAGCGTGACAACCAACAAACATCCTCCCTTTCCATTCACAGCCAGGGCACCACCACTTCTTTCCCTCAGCCACTAGGAGCCGAGTCTAGCTACCCGACCCGACAGCAACTCGCCACCGACCCATTACTACTCTGACCCTCCGCAGCAAATCCATCCTTCTCATACACTAGCTTCCACCCATCAACCGACCGTGCTCCACGGCCACCCAGCAGCAGCCATCACCACCTCTCGCCTTTGTCCTCCACGTTTTCCTATGCGCGGCCACCGATCATTCACCTTCCCGCTGCTGTTCGCAGCTGCCTTGCCTCTCCACCTTGGCAGCCGACCTAGCCTCCTCTTCCTCTACTTTATGTAAGAAAAAGACATATATTACAATGGTAAGTATATTTGTATGTCTATATTTTCGATTTTAGCATTGACTTACACACACACACACACACACATATATATATGTATTTAAATGTCTATGTTCTCGGTTCTAAAGCTTTTACAGACCATATGTGTATATATAAGTAATGAATATTATTGATATATATGGTTTAGGCTGTTTTAAGTATGCTAGTTTTATAATTATTTAATATACGTAGGTTTAAAATAGGTATAGGTTTGGTCTGTTGCATTTTAAAAGAAGATTTATATATATATATATATATATATATAATTGTTTATGTAATATGTTATATGAGTTGTTTATATATATAAAGCTGTTCTTTTTACATAACTGAGTAGTTTGTATATATTGTATATGTAATATAGGACATGTGTTTTATGTATAAATTGTAGTAGTTTATATATATACCTAAGTTCAGCTGTTACGGAATTAATTTATGTGCTTTGAACCAATATATTTACCTTAGTAAAGTAAGTTTATATTTATTTTTTTAGAACATTGATTTTGAATATGTATTTTTATATTGATTTCTTTTGTTTTAAGAAGAAATTATAATATATTTTATATATTTCATTTCGGACTATATCAAGCAGATTCTAATTTATTTCATCAATTTTCATATATCAGCTTTGTCCATCTAATTCGTGCTAATCTAGCTTTGTTTGGAATTCGTGCTTGGATGTGTAACTCATCTCATTCTCGTTCTTCTCTATCCTTGAAAGGTGAGAAATCACTCACAATTAATGTTCTTTTATTTATTAAATTTGATTTCAACTGAAACGACAATTGAAATATGCTGTTGTTAGTTATTTACACTGTTATATATATGTTATTACCTATATCAGTTCACCTGTGACATCTGAGACCATTATTTATTATTTATATTGATGATATATGTCTATTATATTATTATCATATCTGTTATCACTCTGAAAGTTCCCTATCAGTATAGAATTCACTATGGGTTGAAATGATACATACCCGAACGATCTGTAGAATATGAGATAATCGTTATCGGTTGAAATGATAAACCCAAGCGATTTTCACTGAATTGAATTTGGGATTACGGGTTGAAATGACACACACACACACACCCATATATACTTAAATTATGGATTGAAATGATAAATATCTGTATCACTTAACCATAGGATAGAAAACCATATACAGACACCGTTGGTCTGTATATATAATTTTTTTGAAAATGATTTCTATGGTTTTGGAAAAAAATACATTGTTTTATAAAAATATTGATTTTTAATATTATATAAATGATTATTTTATATATAGTAAAATTCTTGATTTTAAGCTATATATTGAATTTGGTATATATATGAAATTATCAATTCTTGGTTTGAAATGTTTTAATATTTAAAGTTTTAAAAGTATTGAAATTGAAATGATTTATTTTGTGGTTAAAAATCTGTATTTAAACTCGATATAGTTTGAAATGGTTTAGTGAGAAACTGAAATAAATTAAATTGATAATCTGGGATTTGATTAAATTTGAATTTTGGAAATTGAGTTGATTTGAATCGATTTATGAGATTTGAGAAAGTTATTTTATTATATAAATTATTTTAAAATTTCATTTAAAACTATTTATATATGTTACTTTATAAATTTATTTCATATAAACTATTTAATATAAATTATTTTCAATATAAACTATTTTAAATTATAACTATTTAATATAAACTATTTTAAATTATAAACTATTTTATTATATATACTATTATTTATATTTAAACAGTTAAGTGGGAAGTGTTATGATTCCAAGCATCATGATTTCTAAATTTTTATTTCCAAAGTATTATGATTAACAAAGTGTTTGATGAATGAATGTTGTTTAAATTTAAGTAAATTATTAAATTAAGTTTTGAAATTATTTAATAATTAAATGAAATTGAAATATTTAATAAGTGAAATTGAATTCTTTAATAAGTGAAATTGAGTTTCTTTAATAATTAAGTTTGAAATTTGTTTAAATTAAATAAGTAAATAAGTGAAATTGAATTTCTTCAATAAGGAATAAAATGTGATTGATAGAAATTATTATGAGACTTGTAATTTATGGAATTTAATTTAACGAATTTAATTTAATTCAATTCATAAGTTTTGATATAATGTAGGTAAACTTAAGTGATTGATTTAATGAATTGGAAATTCAATTGAAATTATTTTGAAATGATAAATTTACTTAATTTAAATGATTACTGAATGAATCCATCAATGAATTTCAATTGTTTTGAATTTTAAATTAACTTAATTCAAATGATTATGGAATGAAACCTATATATGAATTTAAATCAATATTTGAATTGTTTAAATAAAAATTGAAGTTGAATTATAGAGTTTTGAAATGGTTAATTTGGAAGTTTTGAAACGTAAATTATAGAAATTGATATAGAAAGACGAATGAAATATTAGCTCTCAAATTCTAAATGAGATTGAAATTGATTTGTTTTTTTTTAAATTTACTAAATGACCAATCGTTGAATAAGTACTAAAGTTATTAAAGAAACCGGGATCGGTTATGGACATACTCTCTGCCTAAACTGAAAACCACTTTAATAACTATATGCGGAGTGTGATCCAGAATGAAGTGGTTGGAATGATGTACGTGATGACTGAAAAAAAAGAACGATAATGGATAGCCTTGACACTTGTTTCAAATTGGAAATGACTAAAATAGGAGCCGTACCGGGCCAAATGGGGTTAGCCACTGCGAGCGAACACACTTCTTCGTAAACTACTCATTACTTGTTATTGATTGGTGCGCACCCTTGAATTGGGAGTGTTGTTTCGCGGTGGTGTGATCGTTGCGGCGATGCGTTCTCACCAGTCCGGATTAGGCAAACTGTAGTTTCACTACCTTAGGTATTGCCTCATGTGCCTTGTCATACTTGTATCCCCATACGCGACCACTATGATCTGTTTTGCGTTATACCTATGGAGTACTCCCTGATATCCCAGTAGTTTACGGTGGAGTTTATAGTGCTGTATGGACTATGACACTTATATAAAATGTGTTAAGGAGGATAATGGTAACGCCTTAACGCTATTTTGGTACTTTATATTACTAATAGGCACTATCTACTTAGCGTACACTACTACATAGTAGATAGTTTAATGGATCCTTAGAGGATGGTTATCCCAAACATCGTTTGAGTTATTTGTATTACTGTTGTTATTTCACTTGTGTTGGATTTATTGATATAAGAATGTTAATCCTTACTCGAGTGTTTTGTGTTTTGCTTTACGCTCGGGTCAGACTGAGTGTACCAATATTCGAGACTCATCTTTGGAGTTGGAGCTTCGCTTGAAGATCTAGCTATCTATCCAGCTTTCAGATATTCAGTTGATTCCAGTGTTGTATTCTGATATTGTATTTGACTATTGTATTCAAGACTTCTATTGTACCTTATTCAACTCTGATATGTATATAGTAGCTTCATTAAATACTATCTTTTATTTCCGGTGCATTTATTACTCTGTGTCTGTGATCTGTGATTATTTATTACTGTATATTCTGAGTTTTGCCAAATAATAACTTACAATCTGGTATTTTGAGCAATTCAAATCCGGCATATCTGGATGCGAATGGTTGAAAATAGCAGGTCGTTACACATATATATACAGGAATCACACTTATATATATACATCCAAAGCATAATTCATTCCAGGAATTCACATGCAATGGATTTCTTTTACTTAAGCTTTTAATAATATTGTTTACTTACTAGAAAACTGTTAAACAGAGAGCTATAACTGAAATGCCACTTTGATTTTGAAAACTGAATGCTATGATGATCTTTTGAAAACTGAAACTTGAAAAATGCTTGAAATCTAAAGCTTGATCTAGTTGTTGAAATAAACTTGCTACAGGTTGTAGATTGAAGATGAAATCTTGTTTTGATTTAGTTTGAAAGAGTGGAAGCATTCTTAGTTACTGCCATTTGAATTAATTTTCTGGTTATAATATGTTAACAGGTTTTATTTCTCTTTGTTTTTGAAAATGAGAATAGGAAAGAAATAAAGAAAGTAAAGTAGAGATATATTTATAGCTTGATTTATCTAATATTTTTAAAAATAAAAAATGTAATAATGTGAGACTTGTTTATTCATCTAACATTTGTCATTTACATATATTAATCAACTTACATTTGTTAAATTATATACATTTAACTTACATGTGTAATTATGCATGTGTTAATTATTTTAAATGTTTTTATAAAGCTTTTGTATTTAATTTTCTATTTAGTTATTACATTTCTTAATTTATATAAATAAAATCTTTTAAGAAAATAATATAAAGCAAATCATATACTAATAAAATCATATACATATATATTTTTAAATCCAAAATATTTTAAGATATCTACCTTTTGAATTTAAAATTCAAATTCAATTCAAAATCCAATTTAAAATCAATTTATATATATATATATATATACACATATATTTATAAACAATATATAATTTAATTTGTTTGAAAATAATAATTTTTCTATTTAAAATCTACTTATATCTATATCTATATATATATAAACAATCATTATTATTTGTTTTTAAAAGAGTAATTTGTCAAATTTATATAATTTATAAAAGAGATTATCACTTTTTAATTGCTTGAAATTCCAGGATATCACATGATCTGTTAGAGTAACCACCTCTTTGATAAGACTGATCTGCTTTGTCGTTGCATTGTTTAACTTGAGATTTCAAGACCTATCGTTTAACTTGGATTGATGTGGTTTTTGGATAATCAAATTTAATATACGATCCCGGTCTCATCGAAATCCAAACGCCGTCTTAAAGGTTAAGTTGTTTAAGAATTAAACAATTTGATTCAATCCAAAATATTGAATTCACACAGCATTAATCACAGATAAATAACATACATTTATCACAGCTATATTCAAAGCTTATCACATCATAGAACATCACAGATTATCATACCACAAATATCAATCAATCCAAACATTCTACACAATCAATCATCCATAAGCAAGTTCTATTAATCCATACTATAATTAATTTAATTAACTTTAATTAAATTAATTACTTTAAGAATTAATCATCTAACCCTGCTTAATTAATCATTAATTAATTACAAACCATTTGAATTAATTAATCATTCTTTAACTACTTTTATAAATCAATTAATTAATCTTTAATTACTGATTAATTATCCTTTAATTATTAATTAACTAATCCTTAATTATTATTTTATTGAAACTTAATTACCAATTAATTAGTCCTTAATTACTAGTTAATTAATCTCCAATTACTTAATTAATTAACCCCAATTACAAATTAATAGATCGTTAATTAATTAATTAATCCTCAATTACAAATGAGTAATCTCTAATTAATTAAAGTATAGCTCTTAATTATTAATTAATTAATCCTTAACCATTAATTAATTAAATTAATTAATTAGTCTTCAATTTCTTTATTAATTTAATTAATCTTTAATCATCAAAACCTTAATTAAATTCAAGATAAACCATTTATCTTATTAGTTACTTAATTATCATTAACATATGAATTTAAAACATTTTACCTTTATAATTAACTACTTAATTAAATTTGTAAATTTAGTTTCAAAAATAATTTAAAATTTTAACTTAATAAATTTAAGTTAAACAAATCTAATAACTTCCTTCAATCAAATAATTTTAAAAACATTTATTATGTACTAGTTTAAGCTAGATTCATTTTAAATTTTAAATTTTCTTTTATTAGAAACAGTTATAAACTCCCTTCAAGTTTAACCCGTTAAAAACACAAGCCTAGACCCGAGACTTCCTGCTTCTTCTTTTTTTTTCAAAAATAAACTTGTTAAACTTTAAAACCTGAAAGCATGATTACATTCACGAATGTCACAAGACCCTACTTGAGCCACGACCACACTACCTTAAGGCTTTCCCCGAGACAATTCCCTTCCCAAAACACGAACACACCGACCCAACGTGCACCGTTGATCGAGACGACTCCAACTAACGCCAACACTTCCAACACAAAACTCATGAAACTCCGACCACAACGTCTCCAGCCATCCATGCTTCTTTCCCCTCATGACCGATGAACCCCGATCCTCCCGATATGACGCAGCAACCCCATTTCCAGCCCCGACCAAAACTTAGGGTTTAAACCCTAAACCATCGCCTCGATGCCGCCTCGATGGATTAAAAACCACCTGAAATTTTTCCTAAACTCGACAACTCCCCAACTACCTCCAGTGGCGATCCCGAGGCCTCACCACCCATCGATCGCCAAAAAGGCCTTAAAATCCAATTTTTGGTCAACCTCGATTTCCTCACTCGATACAACACTATAACTCCTGAATTTCCTTTTAAAAACCATACTTTCCAAAGTCCATTCAGGTTGTATACTTGAATCAGCATATCGTAATGTTTGATTTGAACATGTTTAAAAATTCTTACCGCCTTTTCCATTTTTCCAGATAAAATTCCAACTAATTTTACTTAAATGCCTCTTTGATTTTGAACAGGAAACTGTTGAACAGAGAGCTATAACTGAAATGCCTCTTTGGTTTTGAAAAATGAATGTTATGATGATCTTTTGAAAACTGAAACTTGAAAAATGCTTGAAATCTGAAGCTTGATCTAGTTGTTGAAATAATCTTGCTACAGGTTGTAGAATGAAGATGAAATCTTATTTTGATTTAGTTTAAAAGAGTGGAAGCTTGCTTAGTTGATTGTTGTTGAATTAATTTTCTGGTTATAATATGTTAACAGGTTTTATTTCTCTTTGTTTTTGAAAATGAGAATATGAAAGAAATAAAGAAAGTAAAGTAGAGACATATTTATAGCTTGATTTATCTAATATTTTTAAAAATGAAGAAAATGTAATAATGTGAAACTTTTTTATTCATCTAACATTTGTCATTTACATATATTAATCAACTTATATTTGTTAAATTATATACATTTAACTTACATGTGTAATTATGCATGTGTTAATTATTTTTAAATGATTTTATAAAGCTTTTGTATTTAATTTTCTATTTAGTTATTACATTTTTTAATTTATATAAATAAAATCTTTTAAAGAAAATAATATAAAACAAATCATATACTAATAAAATCACATACATATATTTTTTAAATCCAAAATATTTTAAGATATCTATCTTTTGAATTTCAAATTAAAATTCAAATTCAATTTAAAATCCAATTTAAAATCAACTCACATATATATATATATACACACACACACATATATTTATAAACAATACATAATTTAATTTGTTTGAAATGATAATTTATCTATTTAAAATCTACTTATATCTGTATATATATAAACAATCATTATTATTTGTTTTTAAAAGAGTAATTTGCCAAATTTAAATAATTTATAAAGGAGATTATCACTTTTTAATTGCTTGAAATTCCGGGATATCACATTCCTCCCCCCTTAAAAAAATTTCATCCTTGAAATTTAAAACAAAAGATAATCCAAAACTTTTATTTCAAATAATCCAAGCATACATATCAGTCATACACTAACAACCAAACAAACTATTCATTCAAACAAACATTACTAGCTATCCGGACACAATTCTGGATAGGCTTTCCTAAAACTATCCAGAGTTTCCCAAGTACAATCTTTAGGATCCTCACTCCACTAAACCTTGACCGGCTTTGCCACCTTGTTTCTGAGCTGCTTCTCATCTTGATCAACTATCTGGACTGGATGCCTGACTAAAGATAAGTCCGGTTCGACCTATAAATCTTCTTGCACTACCGGCTCCACAACTAAAGATGGGTTGTGCAAGTATTTCCTCAGATGAGATACGTGAAAAACATTGTGAATTTCAGCCATCCGGACTGGCAATTCAATCCTGTAGGCCACTGCACCAATCCACTCAAGCACTCGGAACGGATCAATATACCTTGGGGCAAGTTTTCCCATCTTTCCAAATCTAATCGCTCCTTTTATCGGGGAAACCTTGACAAACACCAAATCTCGGATTTCAAATTCCAATTGCCTACGTCTCTTGTCCGCATAACTCTTCTGGCGATCCTGCGCTGCTTTCATTCTCTTCTTGATAAGCTCCACCTTTGCAAATGCCTCTTGGATCAAATCTGGACCAAGAACAAGACGATTCCAGACTCTACCCAACAGGACGGTGATCTACAAGGTCTTCCATACAAAGCTTCATAGGGTGCCATCTTGATACTCTCCTGATAAATATTATTGTACGAGAATTCCACTAAATGTAGATGGTCCTCCCAAGACCCACCAAAATCCAAAACACAAGCCCTCATCATATCCTCTAGAATACGATTCAACCTTTTAGTTTGTCCGTCGGTCTGGGGATGATAGGCTGTACTCAAACTCAATCTTGTAGCCAAAGCTGTCTGCAGAGCCTCCTAAAATTTTCTGGTGAAGATTGGATCACGGTCACTTACTATGCTGAAAGGAACATCATGCAGCCTGACGATCACCTTCAAGAAAATCTCTGCCAAAGACACTGCAGTCATGCTTGCCTTAACCGGAATAAAATGGGTGCTCTTGGTCAGTCGGTCTATGATTACCCATATTCCTTCATTTTCCCATTCTGTCCTTGGCAAACCATCGACGAAATCCATAGATATCATTTCCCACTTCCACTTAGGAACTTCCAAAGGCTGCAACAATCCTGCGGTCTTCTGCTGATCACCTTTCAACTGCTGACAAATCGCACATCCATTGACGAAAGAAGCTACATCCTTCTTCATGCCCGGCCACCAGAAGACTCTCTTCATATCCTTATACACCTTTTAGATCCCCAGATGGATTCTCAACCTTGATTTGTTGCCATCCTGCAAAATTTCTTGCCTCAACCCATCCACATCTAGAACACACAAACATCCGTTGATCCTCAAAACTCCTTGATTGTCTAACTTGAAATACAAATATCTACCATCCTTGGTCCCAAGAACCAATTCCTCAGAAGATCTATCCTTCATCTGACTGCTTATGATTCTTTCCTGTAGGGACGGAACAACTTCCAATATAGACAGAACTGCATTCCTACTCAGTGCATCCGCCACAACATTCGCTTTCCCCGGAGTATAGAGGATATCCAAATCGTAAGATGTTAAAAATTCTACCCACCTCTGCTTCCACAAATTCAGATCCTTCTGGGAGAAAATATATTTCAAAGGTTTGTGATACTTGAAAAGCTCGAACTTCTCTCCCAATAGATAGTGCCTCCAGATCTTCAAATCAAAGACGATGGCCAAAAATTCCAGATCGTACGTAGTGTAATTCTTTTCATGTGGCTACAACTGCCTGCTAGCATATGCAATCACTTTCCCATTCTGCATCAGCACCACACCCAGCCCAACTCCAAAAGCATCCGTGTAGACCTCGAACTTACTCTCACCATCAGGAATAGCTAGAACAGGTGCACTGGTCAGCATTGCCTTCAAATCCAAGAATGCCTCTTCACACTTAGGCATCCACTTAAACTTTTCTCCTTTCTTAATCAACTTGGTTAAGTGCGAAGAAATCTTAGAATAGTCCCTAATAAACTTCCTGTGGTACCCTGCCAAACCTAGAAAACTACGGACTTCCGTCGGAGTCTGCGGTTGCTTCCACTCCTGAATAGTAGCTACCTTGGCTGGATCTACAGAAATACCCTCTCCAGAAACAATATGCCCTAAAAATCCGACTTCCGTCTTCCAAAAATGGCACTTCAAAAACTTAGCCTTCAGGACGTGCCTTCTCAAAGTCTCCAACACTATTCCTAAATGTCGCTTATGCTCCTCTTCATACTTAGAGTAGACAAGAATGTCGTCGATGAACACGAGCAAGAACTTATTCAATACATCCCAGAAAAATCGGTTCATCAAATCCACAAAATAAGCAGGAGCGTAGGTTAGCCCGAAAGGCATAACCAGCCACTCATAAAAACAATTGGGACCCCTAAACGCAGTCAAGGGTATACTGTCCTCAACTACCCTTAACTGGTGGAAACCCGAAGCTAAATCTAACTGGAAGAGAATAGAAGCTCCATGGATTTGATCAAAAAGATCGTTTATATGGAGTAGTGGATACTTATTCCTAATAGTAACCTTATTCAACTCCCGGTAATCCACACAGAATCTCAATGACCCATCCGACTTGGTCACAAAGACTACGGCAGAACCCCAACTAGAAAAACTAGGCCGAATCAAACCTTTCTCTATGAAATCTTAGGTCTACTTCGCCAGCTCTTCTCTCTCTCGGCGCCATCCTTCTACTGGTTGAACAACAGGTATTGCTCCCGGAATCGAGTCGATCCAAAACTCTATCACCCGATGAGGGGGCAAACCTTTAACTTCCTCGAAGACATCTGGAAAATCTTTGACCACCTTGATGGATTCTACGCCTTCTGGAGATGTCTTGATTCCATGCAATAGATTACTCAAATGAACTCTAGAATTATCGCAAGTCACTTTTGCAATTCTTCCCAACTCAGTTTCCAAGGTCACAGTTCTCTCTTCACAAATCAAAACATCCTTATGCTTATCCAACCAATCCATACCCAGAATAAGGTCAAACACTTTGAAATCCAATACAAATGGGTGGTAAGAGAAACTGTGAGACAGATAAGAAATTCTTAGGTCTCTACATATCTTATCTTACTTGGTTACTCCGCCTATAGGATTAGATACAAAAATAGGATGGTGTACCAAACTAGGGGAAAGATGAAACTTCTCTATCGAATCCAAAGAAATAAAACTAAGAGATGCACCCGAACCAAACAGAATTCTAATAAAATTTCCATCTAAAAGCAAAGTACCTTCCAAAATGCCTTTGCCTTTAGAAGAAGAAGAAGTTGATGGACCACCTTCAAGAGAAAATACCTTGTTATGCTGGGCCTTTTGAAGAAGCGAACAAGCCTTCACCATATGTCCCGGCTTATGATAGTTGAAACATAAGGATTTCTTAACCAAACCTGAACCGGGTCCACACTGACGCTGCTGCTGCTATTGAGATCTACCCCTGGGACATTGCTTAGCGAAATGACCCTCTTGCTGACACACATAGCACTTTCGAGGTTCCTTTCTTCCTCCCTGCTTCCCTTTGCCTTGCTTCTTCCAATTTAGGTTAAATTTCCTTTTATTTGGATTGGAAGAAGTTCCACTTGGTGCTGCTGCAGATGCCAACGATTTCTTGTTCATAAGTTCCTCATACCTTAATGACATATCAATTAACTCCACAAATGATCCCTTAAGGTGTGTCGTCATCTTCTCATGGAATTCTGGCCTCATTCCTTGCACAAACATCTCATTCTTCTTGAGGGATGTGTCGATCAAACCAGGTCCGTATCGAGATAATTCATTGAACTTATTCTTATATTCTGAAACCAACAGACTCCCCTGGTTTAGATCTAGAAAATCCTTATACAGAAGAGTCCTTCATAAATATCGTCCTTCGAATTATTCGCTGTAACTGCATCCCACCAAGCTGCGGCTCCTTTCTAAAGTTGCCACGATGCCATTACTCTTTTTTCTCATCTGATAGATTCAAACTCTTAAAGATTCGCTTGCACGAGCGTAACCAAGCCTGAACTTCTATAATGGACTCCGATCCTTTAAAAGGTCTTCCTTTCAGATTGGTGAAATCTTTGCACAAAGCAGCAAAACTTACTCGAGGCGGTGTTGGATTCATAGCCTCCCTAGCAGTCGGACCTCTTCCACTATTGGTCATCGTGCCGCCCACAACTCTGCCTCTCCTGCCTCTAGAACTCATATTGGCAACCTGGACAGGTAACCCAACAATTTAGATAGATATATAGTTATTTAAAATATACAAATACGAGCTCTCAAGATAGATACTACTCCAAAGCCTAGGTACTATCTCAACCTGGCCTTGATACCAACTGTGACGACCCGCCTTTCATTCCACAGAAAGGTATATCATTAATAAGAAAGAAATAGGTAGAAAAAGAATAGAAAGACGGAAAGAACAACAATCATTAGAATCTTACAGCGGAAACGGAACAAAATATAATATTTCACATAGGTATTACATAGTAATTATACATATTAGAGTCACACAGTTACCACAACATCACATTGGATAGTCATGAAGAACTATCTATTCATTACGTTTCAAAATACAATAGACAAAAGATTTCAACACAGTGGAAATAAATAGATAGATACGCCAAGACACCAGCCCCAAGATTTTCCAAAATTCATCAAGCCAAATCTGATCACTTGGCTACTTATAAAAATTTGAGTACCCAAGAGTTAAGAATGGAAATAACTTCGGGTTAGACATGGGTCTAGTGTGAGTAAACAGTTAAGTTATTTAACTTGAAAAACCTTTGAAATAAAAGGTATCTCGTAAGACTATCCACAAATAAACACGTACAAGTTTTTCCCTTACGATAACCAAAACATTTGATAGGAAATCCAGTTATATTATAATAGTGTCTAGTGTTTTCAATATAAAATACAGAAATAGCTGTAATGCTTACATCTCACGTTCCAACATAGTTGGGCACAATCAAAACCGTACAGGCACTTATTGGAGATTGGATTCCATATAGTGGCAGGGCTACTGGGGTACCGCCCGTCACAGTATGTGGCCTAGATCACCATACCAAGGATCCACCCTGATCCCCTGCATCACAAAGCCGGAGCTACCCCTTACTGGATGTCCGAATAAGACAACCCCACGGTTGTGGAAAACCACCGCCCACACAGCCGAATAAAAGGGACATCTAAACAGTGAAAAATCTTATTCTACTTGGGTGCTACCCACTTAGCCTTGCGTGCACCTCCCTTGCTTTATCCATTCCCAGTTGATGAGGCTTGAGGCTACGATTACCTTTTTAGAACACATCTTGGAATGCTCATCATCCTTCATTGACGATGGTCTGATAGCATTCATCCATACAAGTTCGTTTCGGGTTCGAACGAAAGTGAAGGAATTATCTCGCTACACTCATTTTGGAATCATCCTCAGAATTAACGACAATAACCCTTGCACTCTGAACTTTATCTCGATCTTTACTTGAGATTTCACGACCTACCGTTTAACTTGGATCGATGTGGTTTTCTAATAATCAAATCTGATATCCGATCTTGGTCTCATCGAAATCCAAACGCCTTCTTAAAGGTCGAGTTGTTTAAGGCATAAACAATTTAATTCAATCCAGAATATTGAATTCACACAGCATTCATCACAGATAAATAACATACATTTATCACAGCTATATTCAAAGCTTATCACAACATAGAACATCACAGATTATCGTACTATAAATATCAACTAATCCAGACATTCTACACAATCAATCATCCATAAGCAAGTTCTATTAATCCATACTATAATTAATTTAATTAACTTACATTAAATTAATTACTTTAAGAATTAATCACCTAACCCTGCTTAATTAATCATTAATTAATGACAAACCATTTGAATTAGTTAATCATTCTTTAACTATTTTTGTAAATCAATTAATTAATCTTTAATTACTGATTAATTATCCTTTAATTATTAGTTAACTAATCCTTAATTGTTAATTTATTGAAACTTAATTACTAATTAATTAATCTTTAATTACTAGTTAATTAATCTCTAATTACTTAATTAATTAACCCCAATTACAAATTAATTGATCTTTAATTAATTAATTAATCCTTAATTATAAATGATTAGTCTCTAATTAATTAAATTATAGCTCTTAATTATTAATTAATTTATCCTTAACCATTAATTAATTAAATTAATTAATTACTCTTTAATTACTTTATTAATTTCATTATTCTTTAATCATCAAAACCTTAATTAAATTTAAGATAAACCATTTATCTTATTAGTTACTTAATTATCATTAACATATGAATTTAAAACATTTTACCTTTATAATTAACTACCTAATTACATTTCTAAATTAAGTTTTAAAAATAACTTAAAATTTTAACTTAACAAATTTAAGTTAAAGAAATCATATAACTTCCTTCAATCAAATTATTTTAAAAACATTTATTATATACTAGTCTAAATTAGATTCATTTAAAATTTAAAATTTGCTTTTATTAGAAATAGTTGTAGACTCCCTTCGAGTTCAACCCGTTAGAAACAGAGCCTAGACCTGAGACTTCCTGCTTCTTTTTTTTAAAAAAACTTGTTAAATTTAAAATCTAAAAACATGATTACACTCACGAATGTCACGAGACCCTAATCGAGCTACAACAACACTGCCCCGAGGCTTTCCCTGAGACAATCCCCTTCCTAAAACACTGACACACCGACCCAACGTGCATGCACCGTCGATCGACACGACTCCGACCACCGTCGACACTTCCAACACAACATCGACCACCAGAACTCATGAAACTCCAACCACACCCTCTCCAGTCGTCCATGCTTCTTTCCCCCCATGACCGATGAACCTCGATCCTCCCAAGATGACACAGCCACCCCATTTCCAGCCACGACCAAAACTTAGGGTTTAAACCCTAAACCATCGCCGTGACGCTTCCTCGGTGGATTAAAAACCCACTGGACATTTTTCCTAAACTCGACAACTCCCCAACTATCTCCAGTGGCGATCCCGAGGCCTCACCACCCATCGATCGCCAGCAAAGCCTCAAAATGCAATTTTTGGTCAACCCCGATTTCCTCACTCGATACAACACTGTAAATCCTGAATTTCCTTTTAAAAATCGTAGTTTCCAAAGTCGATTCAGGTTATATACTTGAATTAGAAAATCATAATGTTTGATTTCAACATGCTTAAAAATTCTTAGCATCTTTTCCATTTTCCAGATAAAATTCCAACTAATTTTACTTAAATTTATTTTTAAAACTTAATCTTTGTTTAAAAAAAAATATCTTGTTTGAAAACTAAAGCTTATCAGAGAATAGATGAGGAGATTTGGAACTTTGATCTAAATTTAAACTCTGTAACTATAAAACAAAGATGAACACGGATATATCAGACATGCACACTTCTAACACATTTATATATACAGGAATCACACTTATTGTATATACATCCAAAGAATAATTCATTCTAGGCATTCACATGCAACAAATTTCTTTTACTTAAGCTTTTAATAAGAATGTTTGCTCACCAGGAAACTGTTGAACAGAGAGCTATAACTGAAATGCCTCTTTGATTTTGAAAACTGAATGCTATGATGATCTTTTGAAAACTGAAACTTGAAAAATGCTTGAAATCTGAAGCTTGATCTAGGTGTTGAAATAATCTTGCTACAGGTTGTAGATTAAAGATGAAATCTTGTTTTTATTTAGTTTGAAAGAGTGGAAGCTTGCTAAGTTGATTGCTATTTGAATTAATTTTCTGGTTATAATATGTTAACAGGTTTTGTTTCTCTTTTTTTTTTGAAAATGAGAATAGGAAGGAAATAAAGAAAGTAAAGTAGAGATATATTTATAGCTCGATTTATCTAATATTTTTAAAAATAAAGAAAATGTAATAATGTATCACTTGTTTATTCATCTAACATTTGTCATTTACATATATTAATCAACTTACATTTGTTAAATTATATACATTTAACTTACATGTGTAATTATGCATGTGTTAATTATTTTTAAATGTTTTTATAAAGCTTTTGTATTTATTTTTTATCTAGTTATTACATTTCTTAATTTATATAAATAAAATCTTTTAAAGAAAATAATATAAAACAAATCATATACTAATAAAATCATACACATACATATTTTTAAATCCAAAATATTTTAAGATATCTATCTTTTGAATTTCAAATTCAAATTCAATTTAAAATCCAATTTAAATAATTTAATTTGTTTGAAAATAATAATATTTCTATTTAAAATCTACTTATATCTATGTGTGTGTGTGTATATATATATATAAACAATCATTATTTTTTTTAAAAGTGTAATTTGTCAAATTTAAATTATTTATAAAAGAGATTATCACTTTTTAATTGCTTGAAATTCCGGGATATCACATGATCTATTAGAGTAACCACCTCTTTGATAAAATTGTTCTGCTTTGTCGTCGCATTGTCCTTTGCCTCTGTAATTGACCGCATAATTGATTGACATGTCTGCATTAATTGGTTTCTTATGATCTATCCTCCTTTCATGAGCAAGAAGGGTTGAATGAACATATTCTATAGATGGTATGGTTCTTTTTGATGAAATTACTGCTACAACTGACTCATATTATTTACTAAGACCATTTAAATGGTCAGAAATTGCTCTGTTAGAAACTTTATGACCTACTGCTTCTAAGATATCACATGTTATCTTGAACTTTGATAAGTATTCTTTCATAGGTAAATTATCCTTACTAATATTCTGCAGCTGCCTTTTATAGTGCATAACTTTGTCTTTAGATTGAGTATTGAATATTCTTTCAACAGTGGCCTAAACCTCATTTGAGGTCTTGCATCCAAGAACTTGTGACAACAAATTGGTACCAATAGATGATAGCAACCATGACCTTATAAGTCTATCTTATGTATGATACTTTGTGTATTACTAATTACTTATCATCTTGTTTTCTTGACTAGTTATAAATTTGGGAGGTACAGAGTTGGTACCAAGAATAAATCCTTCAAAGCCATAACCATGAAGTGTAGTTTCTATTTGAAGCTTCCGCAATTGATAGTTGTCTTCTTCAGTATGAACAGTTATCAGTTGGCTTTGAGGACAAATCAATGTTTTAATGAGATTTTCATTGGTTGTGGCAAGTTGTTGAGTATTGGCAGAGTTTTCTAATATTGCTGAATTGCTGTTATCTTTAGCCATGATGATAGAACTTTAAAGTTGAATTACTTGAAAGATTTTGTAGACAAGTAGATTCAAGAAGAACTTCAATAGGCAGGAAATAGGTTTGATGCAGCCAAACTTAAATGATTAGATCACTTTGATAAGTCCTTGACACGACACTTACTTTTCTTATGGACTTTGATGAAATTATTGATTTCTATTCTGATTTTTCTAAATCTTTTCTTGTCTCAGAATTTTCTAAAGTTGAATTGCAACTAGATATTGATGAATTTCTGGGCGAGGACTGATCTTTGGAAAGTTCTTGAAAACCCAAATGATGAGAATTTACTCTAATGGGAAATTGACTAACAAATGATGATTTTTAACCTGATGGTAGATCAGATTTAATGAAGTATCGGCAAATTTTGATTGAATGCTGTTAAGCTTCAATTTTCTCTGATACCATGTTAAGATTTAATGATTATTAATGAAGAAGAAATTGAATTGTATTATTATCATATGGTTTTGGTACACCACATAGTGCTTATGTACATATTGCTGAGTTACTGAGATAGCGGACTAATTGTGCTTTTATATACTAAACCCAAAGTCCATTATAACGGAAGTTACAATAATAATACAACTGATGTAAATTATTTCCTTCATTAATAGTCCTATCAATCTACTAAACCGGTTAACTACATATCCTCTTTGCCAGGTTTGCCCCTTTGCGATGTCAAAAAATAGACACAGCAAGCATAAGATATATTAAGACAGATAACTTATAAATGAATGAATTTTAGTGGAAGCACACTTCTAACATTTTAACACATACTCTAAGTGAAACTAGTCTCCATTACATATTAGAACCTCAGTTGTTTATGATCTAAAAGGACTTAACTTATATTTAGAATTCTCACTCATTCACGAAATGCAAATTTGAAAGTAAAATTGAAAATAGGAATAGACAGTATATCTTAAGCCATGCTAAGCAAAAGTTTGTGCTTAAAAGCATTTAAAATCTAGTTTTCCAGTGTTCTAGGGCATTAACTGTAATGATCCTCCCATTCATCACATCTATAAACAGTTTCCTTATACATACACACTCAGATTCTAATGTACCAACTATAATTTGTTTTTTCGAAAATTTATTCGATATGGTCAGCAGGCCATTAAAGTGAAAACAATTTATTTGTAGAAATTTACTAATCAGTAGTCAAATTTAAAATGGTCCTCTGATTATATATTAAAATAACAAGAAATTGTGCCTTTAAAGTTCAAGCACATTATTTTATATTTGGATGACAACCTACAAGTGTACCGCATGGAAAATATAATCTTGATGATCAGTTACTGCATAAACAATTATGATATCAATCATTTTAATACTATCTGGATCAAAATAAAACATAAAATCATTAGACTAAAAATTGCATAAAAGTTGGGATTAATAGAAGGTTTTTGCTTGCATAATATCCCACTTAAGCTAATAAATAAAACCATAAGCTTTCCTAGAAGGAATAAATTAAAGAAATATGCACCTTATAAATAATATGCAATGCCTTTGGTGAATCAATGTTATAAATAGAGGTGCGAGGAACTGCGTAATCTCCACTAATAGCCATCTTATTATGCTTTTATTCACCCAAAAACTCCATACTAAATTTCTTGATTCTTTTTCCTAAAAAGATCATAACTATTTAAAACATTTTCATACCATAATAGGGATAGAAAATGGTTATAACATATGATGCAAACATTCATGCTTTACCAAGGAACTAAAGCAATAGCATAATTGAACTAAGAAATGGTATCCTTCAATAAGCAATAACCAGACTAAACAAAGGAAGATGTTATAAAAAAATCAACAAAATAAATGACGAATTTACCTCAAATAGAACCAAAACTACGTATTGCTGAAATGATAAGTCTTGTATTTGAAATTGAGATTCTAGTTACCAATACAAGCATGGGTATTAGAGCTTGTTCCAAAATTAGGCATTAACACATGTTACAACCCTAAAACCCCCTTATGCGAACTTAATTTAAACAACAAAATCAAGATAAAATTTATTTTCTGATTACCTATATTGAGCTGAGGTGTGAAGTAGAGGATGGGGAACAGAATTATGGACTGAGGCACATGGGTTTTGAGGCAAAACTGAGGTGGGACTGTGCAAGCTAAAGAGAAATGATCATATTAAATGAGCTTACTTTCAGGGTTTTCTATACTAGGAGGAAAAGTTGTATAAAACTGTTTAAGCGATAGTGGAAGAAAAGGAAATATGAGCGGGCAAAGACTAAATTTTAGTAATTTTTGGTGGGATATCCTATCTAGAGTTTCATTATTTATTTTAATATTTATAAATGGCCATGGTTGCACTTAGCATTGATACTCTACCAATCTATAGATCACGAAAGCGTCGAGGAAGGAGAAATTAATGGAGAAGGTGGTGAGGCTGACCAAAGTAACATTAAAGTGGGCTACAGATCCCAGACCGAAAGACCCAGAGATGACTCATTGCCTACTTCCCAAAAAGATTGATTCATGAGAATTTCAAAGATGTAGCACTTAGTCCCCACCAATCACTACTACAGAGAAGACCCCATCTATTCCTTCAACGGGCACGTTCATCGGTCTAAGGCCTATTCCTATGGAGTTCGGCTCTTTTGACGTTGGTGACATTAGCATAAGTGACATTGGTTCTTCGATCCGCTTTGAGAAGGACATCATTCCAACTGGTGCAGGAGAGGTTACTCCTATGAGTAAAGCTCAAGTACATGGTCCGTCTGGGGAACACTAGGATACACACACACATGCACTATACGACACTTGTAGTTGACCTGTGTCCTTATTTGTTTGATCTAACTCATCCTTATTTTCTATATAGATTCAATGGATAAAAGAAAGCATTCATTTTGATCCTTAGAAGAGAAAGCGTATCATGTTCAACACCCCCGATCGAGCTCATTCCATCAAGGGAGTGGCAGAGACTATGGTTCTAGCTACGCTCTAGTCACGACAGATACGACCAAGATAGGAGTAGTTACAACATGAATCGTTCTTCTCATGACTCCGCTCTTAAGCATCGATCTTGATTTAGATCACCTCCTTCTAGAGGCCTAGATATGTAGCATGTCCGCCATGATGTTATTCCACTGGATGATTGTTCTCAAGCTCCACCACCTGCCACCATCCATTCACAATCTGCAACATTATCTCACTCCAATCGATCTTCTAAGTGCAAAAATCATAAGAGTGGCTCCGTTCCATCAAAGCTTAGTCAAAGGAAGCGCTCTTGCTCCAGCCATCACGGAGGAGCAACAGATAAACACTACAGGGCAAATGGCCAAGCTTAAGAGTGAATTCCCCAACATTTGCTTTGATGAAGTTAAGTTCTTGCCAAACTTAAAGAGAATTCCCGTTGAAGTCCAACAGAGGACCATCGACTGCATGATCGATGTCCATAATCAATACGAGGAATATGCAAAGCTGGTTGAAAAGATTTCAAAAGTCTCAAGAGATGGAAAACTAGAAATCCATTAAGGTCGAGAACAACATAATCATAACCGTTATCGATACTGAGCTCCAAAATTCAAGAAAATCTCAAGCCGAAGCGGAGAGGAAGGCCGAGGAGGCCATTAAAGCACTCGAACAAGAGAGATCCAAGCATTTAAGTAAAATTGAGAAAGTATATCATCGTAACCATGAGCTTGTAATGGGAAGGGATGCTGCCAAGAGAAACATGGCTGAACTAAAAACTAAGCTCGAGCGTGAGATCAAGGAAAAAGATGAAGCCTGCATGCGATAAGCTGGTCGCCGTTAGGATTGAAAGGGAAATTGTACTTGAAAAGGTCAAGGACATTGATGTTTTCGTCAAGAGAGAAGTTGAAGCTACAATAAAAAAGGCTAAGGAGCGAGTAGTTGAGCATATGATAAAGATGTTTGAGCCACTGGGCACTCAGTACAACGCAATTGTGCTCAAATTTTCGAATCCGGAGTGGATTAGGGAAGATTACCCTTTGATGCTTACCCGTGCCTGGGAATGGTTTGTTGAGGAAGAGAAAGAATTTCTTAATGGTGATAGTATTTATATGATGCAACCAGAAAATGAGATTTTAAAGGGAGATGAGTCCAAAATCCTCCGTGACAACCAGCATCTTATTCATCCAGAACTTGATGCCCAGGTGAACAAGAGTAATGCAAAGTTTCGGCTCTATGCATCATGATGCACAGCTGGTCAAACTCCAAGAACTCAAGCGGCTCCTAATTCCACCATTGATTCCACTACCAACACTCATGATGTCCCAAAGAGGCCATAACTCTAGAAATCCATTGTTCTCTCCTATATTCCTAAAGGGACTCTCGAAAACGCTCCAACTCACATGGAAGTTCAAACTGAAGAAGGTATCTCGTTGACTTCTCTTATTTTTCAAAGAGTTAATGTGTCGCTAGTCAACATCACTAACCTCCCTCCCTGTATTTCTTTAGCTACAAGTCATCTTGCGATTTCTTTGCTTCTTCCCAAGGAAACTCAACCGGGGCCACAAATATTGGCGACAGAATCCATAATCACCACAACTATGACGATTATTCCTAGCATCTCGGTTAAGGAGACCCTAAGCCTCGATGAGCGCAAGATAACTGCTTTGCAGGAAAAAGGAAAAGATGAAAATCGGAGGACTCAAGTTGATAAGGATGTTATTATTATTAGGTTCTCCCAATCCCTGTCGAGTCACCCCATACATGAGCTTGACCAAAAAATTAGGGCAGATATCCTCCTTACCGGTCAAATCAATCAAAAGCAAATAGAAGATTTCCCTCTTCCATCGTCTATCGCTTTGCTCGAGTAAACCACGTTCACACAAGCCTACGTTCCTCTACCCAAGGGGTGCTCGAAGTGCATCGATGGTATTTTCACAAAGCATTCTGATCTCCATTTCTCCGCCTAGAAGCGTCCAGAGTGCGCTTGTTGGATCTTCGCAAAGCACTCCCTCCAAGGGCCAAGATGATAGAAGCGGAAAGAGGAAAGGAAAAAGCTCGAGCGAAGTCTCCCCTGGTTCTAAGAAGAAAAAGAAATCAACGAAGAGATAGTTGTTAGTTTGTTTTTTAGTATATAGACTCCTTTTGTTTGTTGGCCGGCTTTGTTCGAGTTTGACCCTCCGTTACTACTCTTTTTGCTTTTGATGTGTACCATTTGTACTTAGCTTTTCTCATTTGACGTCAATAACAAAAACATTTGTTTTTTTAAAAAATCTTTGTTCGAATTTGTCTAAGTACCTAGGAAATACGCTTTCCATTCGATGTGCTCGTGATTTCTCTCTTTTTGTGATTGTTTTCAGATCAGATTCTTAATTTATTCTGTACTTTGTCGATTCGCATCATACTAGTGAATGTAAAGCAATCCATAGGGTAAACACTTAAAATAGTGGCTTGAATATCCTTTTCAAGTATAATAGGTCCCAACCGGACCAAACTCCGGGCTCAAGTTTAAGTTGACTAGTTAAAACCGTAGTCCGCACATCCTCATGTAGGATGTTAGTATTCGATCATGACTAATTCTGGGCATTGACCAAAGGCTTATAAATCAAATCCCGCTTTACTCCAAGTATGGACCCACCATTCTTCCTACTTTAGGCAAGAAGTTAAGGATCAAACAGACTTGACATGCCTGTTTCCATTCATGCTTCTCCGGACATCAAAAAGGAACTTCACGGGCCTGATTATGCGTCGTAGATGTTTAACCAACACTAAATCCGGGTACCTAAGCACCTGAATTAATCTTATGTAGATTCATTTGATTTTATCAAGTCATAACTCTTAAGAAACGGAGAGATTAAATTTCTGGTTTGAAAGGACGTTTTATTTTATTAAAGATGGAAAGTGACAAAATTCCTTCTTAATACATGGATTTAGCCAGTTATTTACAAATTTATTCTCTAAGTGAAATAGCATCGTAGATTCTCTCTATTCCATGCCCTAAGGAGTTAGATCCTATCCGTAGTTGCTAGCTTGAAAGTGCCATCTCCAAGCTTTTTATCTATTACGTGCGAACCTTTCCAAATCAGCCCTAAGTTCTTAGGGCCACAGAATGTTCATTTGAGGACCAAATCACTGACTTCAAAGGTTTGACTCCTAACTTTGGTATTATAATATCATGCGACCTGGTGTTTGTGAGTAGCTTCTCTAAACTCTATTTCGGTCAGCTTCTCATCCATTATATCAGGAGACTCCAGAAAGAGTTTCTCATTCGTCCATGGATCGTAGTGGGTGACCCAATGAGAAGGTACTTCAGTTCGATTGAGATCATTGACTCTGATCCATATACCAAGGCGAATGGAGAAAAGCCAGTCATTGACTTGTGGGTGATTCAATAAGCCTGGAGTATTAATGGGAGTTCATCGAACCACTTTCCTTTAGCCTTCTCCAATCGTTTCTTAAGAATGGACTTGATAATCTTGTTTACAGCTTCAACATGTCCATTCGCCTTAGGATGTGCCGCTGTTGCATATCTCATCTCCGTACGGTGTCGATGGAAGAAATCCTTAAATCCGTCCTATCCACTTAGCTCCAATTATTTGTAACAATTACTTGTGGAACTCCAAAGCGATAGGTGATATTCCGAACAACAAAGTTGATTGCTTTCTTCGTGGTAATCGTGGCCAAAGGATCCGCCTCATCCTATTTACTAAAGTAATTAACCACCATGATGGCGTACTTTGTGCCACCTTTAGATATCGGCAATACACCGATGATATCAACCCTCAAAGCTACAAATAGCCAAGGACTGACCATTTGGATAATTTTTGTCGGTAGGGCCCTCGGAATTTTACCAAATCTATGGCACTTGTCACACTTGCGGGTATAAACAACCACGTCCTGATTGACAGTTGGCCATAAATATTTGTAACGAAGAATTTTCTTCGCTATGCTCTGCCCTCTAGTATAGTTGCCACAGGCCTCTTCATGAACATCTCTCAAAATTCATTTGGCCTCGTCATGAGCGACACACCAAAACATGAGGATAGGAAAACCCTTCTTGTACAGTAATCCTTCTTGCATGATGTATCTCGAAGCTTGGCAAAGGATTTTTCATCGTTCATTCCTTCTCTCTAGAAGGATCCCTCTTTGTAAATGATCTTAAATTAGAGTCGTCCATGATGCCCTTCAGACTCAGTCTTCAAGATCCAATCTACATCCATCTAGTTGATGCTCGAAGATGGAAGCATTTCTATTAGAACTAGGCCAATGAGTTATGCATCTCCAAAACTAGCCAACTTTGCAAACGAGTTGGCTCTCATTTTTGTCTATGGGAATATGAGTGATCATGTAATATTCAAAGTCATCAAGCAAATCAAGAACCCGGTTGTAGGGAGCTAGCCTTGCTCCTTTCGATTGATATTCCTTTCGAACTTGGCATATTACTAGTCGGGAGTCATAGAAAATGTGTAAAGTCTTTATTCCCAGCTCCTTGGCGGTCTTGAGTCTTGCTATCAAGGCTTTGTATTCATCTTTATTTTTTGTTGCCGAAAAATCAAGTTTCAAGCCGTAGCTGATTGGGTGTTCTTGGGGAGTTACAAGCATGACTCCAGCACCAGAATATCGATCGTTAGATGCACCATCCGTGTACATCTTCATACAACTTCCTTTTCTCCATTGCTCTTCGAACGGTCATCTCATGTAGTGAATTTAGCTATGAATTCCGCTAAAGCCTAACCCTGGATTGCTCTTCGAGGGTGATAGGTGATATCTTAGTGGCATGATTCAATGTTTCATTTTAACAGCCTTAAAGAAGTCTTAGGTCATTGCAAAACAGGTCGTAAAGGTTGGTCGGTAAGGACATTAATTGATTGAGCTTGGAAATAAGGGCGGAGCTTTCTTGAAGCGATTAACAGACAATATGCAAGTTTTCCAGTTTCAAGTAGTTTCTTTCTGCTCCGGTCAACCGCTTTCTAATGTAGTAGACCAGTCGCTAGATGCGAGATTCCTCACGCATAAGTGCGGTGCTCAAAGCATGCACGACACCGCTAGATATAAGAATAAGACCTCATAAACCACTTGTTTTGAGAGAATGGGAGGTCTCTCCATGTCTACAGGAGCCTAGAATGCGTCTTCGCAGTCTTGATTCCACTCGAAATTTCTCTTCCCCTTCTTGGTCATCTTGAAGAAAGGTATGCATTTGTATGTATCTCTATAGATGAATTGACTCAAGGCGGCAACCTTCTTGTTTAAGCTTTAGACCTCCTTGCTTTGAACTCTCTCAATGCCTTGATTATTTCGGGATTGGATTCAATTCCACGAGAGTTGATGATGAAACCCAGGAATTTCCCTGATCCAACACTGAAAGAACATTTAAAGGGGTTGAGCTTCATCCCGAAGGACACCAAACATTTCTACTAGATCATCATTGTGGTTTCTCGAAAGTTGTGACTTCACAAGCATGTCATTGATGTAAGCCTCCATCGATCATTTAATTAGGCCTTTAAACATCCGGTTCATGAGTCTTTGGTAAGTTGCTCCAGCGTTCTTTAGTCCTAAGGGATTAACTAGATAGCAATAGAGTTCGAGGTCGTTGATGAAGCTGGTATTCTTCTTATGAAAGATTGCATCAGAATTTGATTGTATCTGGAGTATGCATCCATGAATGAAAGTAATTCGTATACAGCAGTTGAGTCCACAAATTGATCTATTCTCGAAAGCGAGAAGCTGTCCCTTGAGCATGCTTTATTCAAGATGGAATAATCAACGCATGTCCTCAACTTCCCGTTTTATTTCCTTACCAAAATAGGGTTTGATATCCAATCCGGGTATAAGGCACCGCGGATGAAGCCATTATCCTTTAGCTTATCCACTTCTTCTTTGAGCGTAGCAGATCTCTCCGTACCCATGCTGCTGCATTTCTGTTTCATGGAAATGCTTTTAGGATTTATGTTTAATGCATAGCTCGCTATCTCCGATGAGATCCCACACATATCCGAATACGTCCAGGCAAAAACATCTAGGTTTTCCAGGAGAAAACCAACCGACTCCCTCATTACACCAATACCGAGCTGAGATCTAACCTTCGAGACTTTACTTAGGTCATCCCTACTGACTGGAACATCGATTGTCCACTCAGCGGGAGTTGCTCATCTGCCATTTGGCTCTTTTCATCAGTCTATGTCAGCGTAGAGTCGACAGTTTGCCCAGGCCAGGGCTCAGGTGGTAGTTGTTATGCATCCAAAGCCTTTATGTAGAGGACCCCCTCTACACTCTTTCCTTTCTCCTTGCACCTTGCTTCCTTCAGTTTAGCGACATAGCACTCATGGCCAGCCACTTGATCTCCAAGCACGATCCCCACTCCGTTGTCTGTAGGGAATTTCATAATTAAGCACCAGGGAGTGATGGCTGCTCTGAATTTAGCTAGGGCCAGTCAATGCAATAATGTGTTGTAAGTAGAATAGATATCCAACACTAAAAATGCCACAACCCACACTCGCCTATGGTCTCTATCACCAAGTTCCACCGGTAATTCGACAAACCATTTAGCTTTAGTAGCCATCACCTTGAACCCCTACATACGATACCTACAAGGCTTCAATCTCTCTCCTCAAACATCATTTTGTCATAAGCATTTTTGAACAAAATATTGACTGAACTCCCAGAGTCACAAGCATATTTCATACAGCAGCAGGACCAATCGTGGCTAAAATCATGAGTGGGCCAATCGTCGGAGCCTCGACTCCTATTTCAAAAAATAATTTCATCTATCGTTGTTAGAGATTATTTTGCCGGGCTCCATCCTCGATGGCATATTAACTTTCGTTCTCCGCATGATTCAGGGATCCAATATATCTATCCATCTCCGCAAAGCTATTATCATCAAGATGAGGTCCACCAATGATTGTGTTTATCACTAATCGTTTTTCTAGCCGCCTAAATGCATCAGCACCAAGCCCAACTTGCCCCCTGCCGGGAAGACGGCTCGAAGGTGCTAGAACTCCCCAACCCACCATCATACATGGCTTCCACATGTTACTGCAATTTCTTTTTCCTTGTTAATTCTTCAATTATGTTGCATAAGTGCTTACACTGAATAGTATTATGATCGTGCTCTCATCGGAGCTGCAGAACTTGGCCGACTTCCTCTCCTTATCAGTTGACAACCTAGGAGTCGGCTTTCTATACAGGTCGTTATTCTGTGTAACCAGATAGATATTCTATATCATGTTGTTCAACTTCGTGTAGTTTTCATAATTGGACCTCTAAAAGGACTCCTGTTTTCTGGCTTTCCCTTCTTTGCCACATCAATATTTTGTTTTCCTCCTTTGTTCTGATTACCAACTTTCACGTTGACATTTTCAAAACTTCCTCCAGATTGCTTTATATCAATATTACTCAGAATTAGCTCATTTGAACTTGTAGCATCAGTTCTCCATACAGGCTTACGTACATCCTTCCAACATAGATACTCATTAGCTTTCCTATAGAAAGCTTCCATTGTCAATGGTTGCTTTCTTTCTATCCAATCACTGAAATCCAAGTCGGGATGAACTCCTTTACAAAGAGCCATCAACACCATAGCTTCCTTCGGATCACTTATTCCTGTTACAGCCATGTGGAATCGATTTAAATAATCCTACATTGACTCTCCTTCAGCTTGATTTACATTAGACATCGACATCATATGCTTTGGACATAAGTTATGTAAATGGAATTGATCCATAAATTTTTGTGACAGTTCAGCAACAAATGATATGGACATCGTTGGGAGCCGAGTGAACGACATATCTAGCACCCCTTCTAAGAAAATTAGGAAAAAACCGCACTTCACAATGCCTGAAGCCTTGGGTAAATCCATGTGCCATTCATATCTCAATAAATGTTGCCTAGGTTCGATCGTTCCTCCGTACAACGACATCGTTGGCATGTTGAATCTCCAGGGGTATTTCACATGAAGGATATTCGCTTTGAATAGGTTTAGACTAGCATAGGTTCCCCAATCGTCATTAGCTCTGACCTATTTTCACTAACCAATCTCCCAACAATGTTTTTCGGATAACCATAATCAACATGTTCAAATGGATGATAGAGATCGGGTCCTGCCAAATGTTCGGCTTAGCGACCGCTCTCGGGAAGATGCTCGATACCTAGGCTCCCCAAATTCTGGGGAACCCATTCATCGAGCATCTGCCTCTGTTTGATTCCATGAGCATCGTCATCAGCAGTATTGTGATTTTACAGGTTTGGACCATCAATAGCATGTCCGAGGACGACATTCACGTCACCTTCTAGAGGATGGAGCCTGGGACTACCATTTTTGAGGCCGGTACCGAGTCCCAAGTAGGGGTCGGTACCGATCCCTAAACTCAAGCCTAGGGCTCCTCCTCTTCCTTGTGTAGAAGTTCCAATAGCATATTAAGTTTTCTTCTGTCTTACTTCCCTCCATCTTCACTCGAATGAAGTAGAACTCTCTGACTCTAAGCTGGAATCCCTTCTACTCCACTTACGACTATTTTGAGCCAACTCATTCAGCAGCCTTAGGCTCTGTTGCATTGTATTGTTCATCTCCTATTAGCTTTCCTGGAATTTATCTTCCATCTACTTCAGTATCCTATCCATCTACACTCTTGTCACAATGTCACTCTGGTCACAACGTCGGTAGAAGTCTGGAACTCAAGTTGAGTTGGTCGAACAACTCCATCTCCTCGCTGAGGATTCTAATTCTCGATTTTAATAGTAGCTCTGGAATTGGTAGAATGATCTCTTCTTAATAGGGGCATGGTAGAAAGCATTTTTGGTAAACCTATGCAAAACTGAGTTGGATAATGATAGAGAGATTGGATCTATCTCTTGGATATAGAAAATCCAATAATATATGATGGATCCAAATGGCCTGAAAATATGTTCTCTCAGTGAAAGCACCAAAATATTTGAACCAAAATAAGGCGCAAACACCAAGAAGTTTATGTAGTAGAGATTAAATGAATAAAAGTAAATGAAAATGTGGAAATAAACAAGTCACAATTGTTTTAGTGGTTCGACAAAGCAAGGCTTATGTCCACTTTGAAGTTTTACTGCTTATTTTTTATTTAGAGACGGAAGACCTTAAGGGTCGGTACAACTCCAATGCTTAGAATTTTAGAGTTACAAAAATATAAGAAATAAAGGTACTAGTGCAAAAGATCCTAAAAAATGAACCATATCCCTTATTTATAAAGGTATGGGACCTAAAATATTGTTTGAAAAATCTCCAAACCGTTGTGCATGAACTTGGCCAATTCTTCCAAAATTATGGAGGGCATCTCAATAGAAGTTTGGACTCGGTATTGATCCTAGGAGGGAGCCCGTATTGATCCATAAGATGCCCATGTTTGGCGTCTTCAATCCGTCAGCTCGAATCATCTCATAATTAGCTTCTCAATTACACAGTTATTTTTACTTGTTTTAGCTTGTTTCTGAGCCCGAATGATGGAGTTGAAAGAGAACAAAGTTGTAACTTCAAAGTGCCTACAGAGTTTGATAGAGAATTGCATTAAATCAACAAATCAACTTTGGAAATAGGCTTTAACGCATGGAGATAAGCATGTAGTCAGTATATAGGTTCCACCCAAGTTGTTTTTAGGAATCGGTACTGATCTCCATTGGGAGTCGGTACTGATCCCCAACTTGGGTTCCCATATCCTTGTTATCTTTGATGGTTTTTGATTTGACTTCATGTTTCTGTTTGTGCCTAGTTTCTGGACTCCAGAGCTATCTCTTCTGTAACGACCCATAAAATTTTAGCAATTTTTAATTGGTTTATAACGTATTGAATTGGATTTTTGAGAAATTACTAATAATAAAATTTTGAAAAAAAAGGAAATATGTTATGTATATTAATGATTTGTAGTGCGAGCTGTGTACATATATTTTAAAGTTTGGTTGTGGTTATACCTATAAGATCTAGTACAAAAACTTTATAAACTATTATTTATATTATAATATAAGTTAGGTTTGATGTAAATTGGATAGCATAGTTCATTTCTGTTGTGTATAAATATCAATAGTGTGGGTAATAAATTTACGGTCTCCTTTTGCTTTTCAGCAAGGTGTGTAAATTTTAAGTGTATTGAGTACGTTCCATATATATTTATTTTGGAAAACCACTGTATATGTATGATGGTCTATTTGAAGTGTATATAGTAAAGCATATTTATACCGAGTTTTATTTTATTTATATGTGTTATAATAGCTATATATATATATATATGTTAGTCTTGATACTAGTATATAGTTTTACTGAAGTTTTGATTTCTAGTCATGTTATATATATATATATATATATATATATATATATATATATATATATATATATTTGATTTTGGGTTTTTGTGTCACCATTTCCAGTTTATTTTAGTACATATTTAGTATATCTATACATATGTCGTTAGCTATAAATACAATAGTTAAGGGTTTCATATATCATATGAACCGAAGAAGAAGAGAAGTATATACTATATTTAACTACATATATGAAGTATATGTTTTAAGGGTTGATTTAAGGTCCGCATTAAAATTGGTAGTCTGCATGTTTGTTATGTACAAGGATAAGCATATATCAATTAATGCATACGTAGCCTTTACATTTTGAAAGAATATACATAATATTAAATGAATATTGATTTTTTTTAATATTATATATAAGGTTACCTTCATCTTCATTTGTCTCATATTCATTTATTTGTGCACGTTTTCGTTTCAACTTTTGTACACATCATGGTTCCTTTTATAAATTCATCGCCCATAAATAGTTTATTTCTTTCCCCCTTCATCTTCATTTGTCCCATATTCATTTATTTGTGTATGTATTTTTTACATTGATTGGACAAAGGCTCATATTTCAATTGCGTTTATAAATCAATTTCCACTTTTGCAACTTCACTTTGCTTTCACTGTCCACCTCATGCTTGCATCCTTCTTTTACTCACCTGCACACATTTTACTCCCTCTACATAAATTGCTCCCTTCTCTTTTGAAACCCAGCAACAAAAAAAGGAAACGAACACATTCCTCCGCCTTTGGCTTGCACCCTTAGCCTCTCTGCCTCAACTACCGTAACTCCACCTGATCATCTCCGCCCTCCATCTCCTCCTCTTCCATGCTGACGTTGTTCGGCGAGCCACTGCCTTGCCGCGGTGAGTTTTGTTGTCCTCTTCCTTGATTCTTCTCTGGTTCTATATCTTGTCTGCATATATATATATACATACAAACATACATATATATATATATATTAAACTTAGGTATGTATAAACTATAAAGCAACTTTTTAAAGGTGATAATATCATATGTTGTGTCCTATTTTTATCTAATATTATACAGTATAAACTTGGGTAAGGCTTAGTCTATGCATATAAGGCTATAAAGCAGAAATATATATATGTAGTGTTTGTTGTATGCGTTTTGTATAAGGTGTGTGTGTTTTTATTTTATTTTGTTTTACTGTATATAATTGTTTAACAGTACTATGTATATTTTGTATAGTTGCAGTGCTAGCATGTTTAAAGCATTGTAGAGTATAGAAGGTGTTGAGTATATTCATGTACTGAATTTAACTAACATATATTACTGTTAGTATTTTATATTGGTTTATTTTATATATAATCTGTTTTAGTAGCATATATATTTTATAAAGTTTACATGGGTTTATATTAGTTTACATATACCGGAGTTAGATTTGGTATTAATATATAATATATGGACTTTTTGTTATATGTTTTAATATCGATTTTAATATTTTATTTATAAAGGTTACTTTTATAAAGATTTAAATTTTAGATGGTGTTTGGATATTGGTTTGTATATGGGTTTAAACATATACATTATTTCAAACTATACTACATATAGATATGTTTTGTTTAAACCAATGATTTTTGAAAATATATATTTAATTTAATATATGTTTAAATTTAGAATACAGTTTTATTTATATATAGTTATGTATACAACTCTATATAGCTTACTTATCCTATTTATCTTCCTCGACCCAACTCTGATTTGATTTCGTCAATTCCTCTTTATCAGCTTTAATCGTTAAAATTCTTGCCAATATTGCTTTGCTTCGAAATCTATGCTTGGATTCGTATCTCTTCTCATTCCGCCTTCTCCTTTAGGCTCGAAAGGTGAGCAATCACTCACGATTAATGTTCTTATATTTATTAAATTTGATTTCAATTGAAACGACAATTGAAATATACTGCTGATAGTTATTTACATTGCTATATATGTTATTATCTATAATTGTTCACTTGTGGGATATGACACCATATCCTGTTGTTTATTATTATTGATGATATATGCCTGTTATTATTATTATCATATCTGTTATCACTCTGCAAGTTCCCTGTAGTTTAGAATTCATTATGGGTTGAAATGATACATGCCCGAACGGACTTTAGAATAGGAGAAAATCATTATGGGTTGAAATGATAAACCCAAGCGATTTTCATTTAATTGAATTTGGGATTACGGGTTGAAATGATATCCACCGCGTATATATATTTAGTATACGGATTGAAATGATAAATCTCCGTAGCACTTGACTATGTGATAGGAAATATATACGGACACTGTTGGTCCATATATAAATATTTTGAAAATAATTTCTATGATTTTGGAAAGAAATATATAGTTTAATAAATTTTGATTCTTAAGATTTTATATAAATGGAAATTTTATACATAGATTTAGTAGTAATATTTGATATAAATTAGATGGATTTAATACATATATATGGTTAAGTATTTTTGTAAATCTATATTTCAATGGATTTACTTGTAATAAATCGAATAAGTAAGATTGGGAGATAAATTGGGTTTATTAAAAATGGTATTTAAATAAGGATTTATTTAATTAGATCGATTTGAAATTATTGAATAGGAAATTTAAAGGTTTGATTTTGTAACTGGATTTTTGATTTAAGTGATTTAATGAATATTTCACGTTTAAATAAATTAAAGAAAATATTGAGTAAAATGTAATTTAAGGTTACTTAAATGATATTGAATCTAATGAGGGAGTATTTCAAGACTAAATAATAATGAGGTTAAATCGAGATCTATATGAAACTGTTATTAAAAATTAAAGCCTTGAACTATATTGAATTTAAATGGTTTATTTTGAGATTCGGATCTGTATTTGAAATCAATATAGTTGAATTTGTTATGTAGAAACTAAATTGAATTAAAGTGAAAATTTCGGTTGAACCAAATTTAAATTTATTATTTAGAAACCTAAATTGAATCAAAATTTAGTTGAAACGTTGAATACTTAAAGTTTTGAAATATAAAGGGTATTTTGTGATTACAAATCCGAATTTGAGATCGATAAAATTGAAGTGGTTATTTTAGGAATTGAGTTGAATTTAAATTGATAAATTGAGATTGAATTTAATTTGGATGGGAAGGTCGGGTTGATGTTGAAATGATTTGTTAAGTTGAGGAAATTGGAAATACTTTACTTTATAAATGATTTAATATATATAAATACCATTTTGGGAAATATAGAGATATTTGAAGTGAAAATGATATTTGGTTTTGAAGTATAAATTAAGTTGAAATGACCATAGTGTTATAGTGTATATTTCTACCTTGTAGATAGTTCTACAGATCCTTAGAGGATGGTTATCCCAAACATCCTTTAAGTTAATTATATTTCAGTTGATATTTAAATTGAGTTGGATTTATTGATATAAGAATGTTAATCCTGACTCGAGTGTTTTGTGTTTTGCTGTACGCTCGGTTCAGACCGAGTGATACAGCTTTTGAGACTCACCTTCGAAGTTGGAGTTTAGCTTGAAGATCCAGCTATCTATTCTTTCAGCTTTTCCTGTTGATTGGTTTAGAGAAGTCATCTACTCGTACTTGAGACTTCACTGCATCTGAGAGTTCTGCTGCATTTTATTTCTAACCCTGATTTGTATGTAGTAGCTTCATGAACTACTATTCTTTATCTATTCCGCTGCATTATTTACTCTGTGTCTGTGATCTGTGACTGATGTATTTACTGTAAATGATATGTTTTGCCAAATTTAAATTAACAACGCGGTATTTTGAAATATTCAAGTCGGACATGTACGGTTTTATTGTCGATTTGAATGATCCAAAATAGCGAGTCGTTACATCTTCGGACTTTCCGCCCTGATAACACCAAGTTCTATCTGTCCGGCTTATCTAGATTCTACCTGGTCAAAAAGAATGATAACATTAATGCCTATTGACATTATGACCCCATAACTCCTTAATTATTACATTATTTGTATTTTAACGTTTTATAAGTAATTAATATGATAACTAACATTTGTTTATTTCTTAAACTTGTATTTTGGTATATATATTGATTAATGTTATTATAATGGGCTATTTATATTTTTTATTGTAACTTTTCGTTTCTACATTTAAGGATTTTCGAATATACATCTATGTATAAATTCCAAAAAAATATTTGTCAATACTTTTTTAATGCATTGAAACTTTATCCTTTCCAAAAAGGAATGTTACTATTGCTACTTTCCATAAACTATCAAAAAGAGGGCTTATAATATGTACAATAAATTATCTCTTTCTATGAATATTCCTTATTATTTCAAAAGACACACTTTTCATATATAACCACGGAGTTGGAAAGTTTATGGAAATTCATATGGAGGTTAATACAACTAGATTTTGCATTATACAATTCCAACGAATAAAATACGGAAAATTTAAATCCTAAATCAAATTAAAACATTCCAATTAAATTATTAACAAATTTAATATTTTACAACCCAAATAACAAGAATCTAGAAATGACTACACAATTCTATAAATATTATAGTTCATAAATTTGAGGACCATTCTTTCTAAATTCCAGATCTAGGGTGTATATGTCATTCCTTCAAAGTTGGTAATTTTTTCTGAATATGGAGGCAAGAGCTCCAATTTAGATTAATTTAATTAAAACTATAATTTAATGGTTTTCATATAGGCGTAAGAACAAAAAAATAAAATTCCAATGATATAAGTTTAGTATTATGCAAATTATGTAATTTACACCCACCTTATTGGTTTCAAATTTCCAGATCCAAATGCATTCTTCTTACTTGATTTCTTTTTTAACCAAAAATGCATATTTAAAAGTGTATACATACCTAATAGAATTTAAGATCTGAGAGGATGTAACGACCCGTGAATTTCGTCAATTAAATTTGTCATATTAATAAGATTTTGGAATTAAATTTATAAAGAAATATAATTGTTATAATTTGTAATGAAGTAAATGTTAAGAATTAACCTAGCAAATATTATATTGATTAAAATAGACTTAATTAAAAAGGTTGAATTGAATAAATCCTATTTATTGGAAGCTAATTTATTGGTATGCAAATTTATAATAAATGAGTTATTGCTAGAAATTGAAATTTGAGTAGAATTCTAATGAATGAAAGTAGCGAAAAGATTATACCTGGACGTAATTGTATATGAGGAATAAAGTAAAGTGTTAAATTAATTAATGTAATTACTTAATTAGCTAATGGAATAATAATAACACAGTAACGGTAATTAAATAAAAGCAGAAGTATTTATGAATTGTAACGAAAGGTGTTAATGTAATAATGAAATAAATGGAATATAGTATAAACAAATGCAATCAGCGTATTAATGGGTGAAATAATATATTGATTTATTTGTAACTGAATGTAAATTATGCAATTATGTTAATGTAAGTTAATGAATAATTTATTTAGCGCAATCCAAATTAATTGAAATAACTGTAAGGTCATAATTTGTGGTATCTAGTAAATGTGGAAAATATATCTCAATAAATGTAAAAAAAGTATTGAAATGTATATTGTTTCCATAGGATAATATAAAGAAACGAAAACTTGCGACCTATGCTTGGAATAACGATCAAAATAAGTGAAATAGGGATAATGTAAGTATTTGATTAATTAATGAAATAATACAGTGTTAATGACAATTAATTAAAATTTGTGTATATATGGAATTTTAACCTGTGATTGTTAAGTAATAAACTTTTAAATGCAAGTAAAGGAAAATAGGTAACAATCTATATATGTTATTTATTTTATTTAGCATGTTAAATAAAATTTGGAAATCAAATTGCAATTAAAGGGAAATTTAGTAGTACGTTTATTGGAAATTAATTTTTATAAATGTCACATTAATGTGAGGAGTAATACAATGGTTGGAAGTTGTAATTTAGAGGATGTTAAGAACTATGAATTGAATTTTTAATCAATTGCAATAAAAATAAAGAAAATGTTAACGGAGGAAATTATTAATTAATTGAATGAAATTCGAATCAGTGGAAATAATGTAGTTGTATACTTAGCGACAAATTGAATATATGAAAACAAAATGTAAACATTTAATTAAATTAAGGAATATTTGTAAGTAATGTTAAGGTTATTCATATTGGACAATTTGTTGAGTTATAAGGATCGAGAATAAAGCTTTATTAATTTATTGGAATTTAAAATTAAATAAAAAGATTATTGCAATTAAATGAATTAAATATTTAAAATGGGAATTTAGATGAAATGTGAGAATAGTAATGTAATGAATTCTGAATCCGTTGTAATCTCATCCATTTGATAATAATGAATCGAATAATAAAATGAAAAGTAAATATAATAGAAATTTTTGGAAATTAAATTTATAATTTTCGAATTTATGAGGTTAACACCGAAATTTATAAATTTATCAACTCTATTTTGACAGCTAAATTTGGTTTAAATCATTATAAATGATTGGAAAATTTAAAATGATAAGAATTGGTAATTATTGAATTTAAATTGAAAAATTGATTAAATTGACTAAAATTTTATTTATTTAATTAATATAAAAAAGTGCCATTTTGGCCACTGACTCGGATTTCGACGAAACCAGTTTCGTCGGATCCGTATCGGTGAATTATTGTAGGTTTTCAATTTTCGTAACGATCGGACTTGTCGTTTGATCGTACGAACGCGAAACGCCTTGAAATCGATTTAATTGAAATCAATTGAAATCAATTTGAGAAATATTGATTTTAGCATAACTTCTTCATACGATGGAATTTGGACTTGAAACTTGTTCCATCGCGTTTAAAATATTTTAAATTATCTATTTTGGTATATGGGTTAATCCAATTTCGTTCCGGAGTCGAAACAGGCTTTCTGGGCCACTTTGGAGTTAGCGCGTATATCCAACCTTATCCATCCATTCTTATTTCTGACCTACCTGTATAAACCCCGTTATAAACCCTAGCCTACCTCTATTCTCCTTTGTCTGTACGTACATCACAACTCTCTCCTCCTCAATAGCAGACAAACAAATTCTAGATTCAAATTACAATTCAAAATCAAAGTCAAATTTTCAAACTCCTCAGAAAAATTTGAAATTTTTTATATATTAATGATTTCACCGATACGAATCTACGCATAGTTTCTGTTTTGCAATTGATGCTTGAGGCAACCGAAAATCGCGGTCAAAATTAAATTTAGGGGTGTTAATCGAAGCTGCAATCGATGAAATTGGGAGAGGGGTTTTGTTAGGCTCGGCTTCAGGAATGCGATGGTGGTGGTCATGAGGCCTAATTTGGACTGAGGCGGCCGGAAATCGCTAATTAGGGTTTCGAAAACCCTAATTTTCGGTGGCGTCCGGCTCTTGATTCATGAGTGTGGCGAGGTCGCAGGTGATGGAGTGGGTTGTACGTGGGTTGCGGTGGCGCCTTGGGCCATGGGCGCGTCGATACTGGGAGGCGGCGCCGTGATTTTTCGGTTTGGTCGAGTGCGTGATTTGGGGGTGCGTGACTGTAGCGCGATGAAGGAGAAGGCTGCGTGGAATTTGCGTGAGAAAGAAGGGAAGGGTGATGTGTCAGAAATTGGCTGGTACGAGGGTTTATTTTGTTTATTTTTGTTTTATTTTAATTTCAAATCCAATCGTTCTAACGAATCTAACTTTCGCATACGAACTCTGTTTCATGCGCCATTTTTTTTGTTAGGATCGTAATAAAATTCCGGACATTTTGGCGCTGGTTTGGATGGATTCTGAGATTGTGTAATTTTTGGGTTTAAATTGGATTTAGATTTAATTTAAATTCAAAAGGTGAGTGTTTTAACCCACTCACAATTTCTAAAATATCTTATGCTTGTTAAATTGATATATGATGTGATTTAAAAAAATATATGGTTTTTTGGCATATTTTTAAACATCATCTCAGTTAATTTTATTTATTTAAATTAAATTGCAATTTAATTTATTCATTGTATTTAAACTGCCAGTTAAATTGTTAATTAATTTTTCATTGAATATAAACTGCCAGTTAAACAGATATTTAATTTATTATTGAATATAAACTGCTATTTAATACCTGTTGTTTAGTATCCGTTCCATATTGATGGTATTGTTTGAAGTTGATGATGATTGCGATAAATGGTTAATGGTTGATATTGGATAAATGGATGTTGTATTTTATATTGTTATAAACTGCAAGTTATTATGCATTTTCAACTTATTCGGATTGCGGTTTAAAATGATATATAACCGTAATTTTTATTTTTTTAAATTGCGGATTGAGATGATAAATATCCGTATCACTTGACCATAGGGTAGAAAATTATATACAGACACCATGGTCTATATATATATATATATATATAATATTTTGAAATAATTTTTCTATGGTTTTGTAATGAAATATATGGTTTTATGAGATATTGATTTGGATATTTATAAATATTATTTTATATATAATTTATTTCTTGGGTTTAAGCTATGTATAAAATTGGGTTAAAGTATAAAGAAGTTAAATAATAAATGTTAATTTACTTAAGATATAATACGGTTAAGTATTTATCTAAAATTTATTTATAGAGTTTATAATGTCTTAAATTAAATTAATTTTGGAAGATAAATACGAATGTGATTTGAATTAAAGTATTTAAGAATTATCCTCGAATAAAATTTATTTGAAGTTTACATAAAATTGAGTTTTAAAAGGTATGGTTTTTATAACTTGATTTTAGTCTATAGGACATAAATGAATATTAAGTCGATTTAAATGAATATTAGCAAGTTAATTAAATTGGAAGAATATCCTGTTATTTGAAGTTTAAAGGTTTTACTAAAATGATATTTGATTTATTTAGTAAACATTTCAAATATAAATAATAGTAGTTGAAATTGATATATATGAAATTATCAAAGATTTAGTTTTGAAATGGTGGAGTATTTAAGCTTTGAAATTGTGGATTTTAACCTATATTTGGAATTGAATTTGTGAAGGTAAAGAAGCTATTTTATTATATGAAGTAATTTAATATTTACACTATTGAAGTATATTAAGTTATGATTAAAGCTATAGATTTCAAGGTACATAGATTTGGAAGTGCTATGATTTCTTGAAAAGAATATATTTGAAATAAAATGATATCATATTGATTTGGGTTTTAAAATAGAAATGATATCGTATTTATATGTTTTGAAATAGATATTTTATTCTGGTTTTAAAGTATAAACTATTTTGAAAGACCGCGGTGTTATAATAACGATTGGTTGTTGAAGAGACCGGGATCGGAAGTTGTCATACTCTCTGCCAACTCCGAAAACCACTTTAACAACCGTGTACGCGGTGGAGATTCCAGAATGAAGTAGGATGGCGGCGGCGTTTCCTTTGAGGTAAATACGTGGACCCAACTCCGGTGAGTTGGCATAAGGTGGCTAAAACAGGAGCGATTGACAGGTTAATGAGGTAGCACCTTTGATCGGACATATCCCTTCGATATTATAGTTTGACTTTTGGATTGGTTCGATGGCCACTTTTGATTTTTTTTATTTCGGGGTATGGCTCGAGGTGGGAGGTAGCTGCGCGCTATGCGCTACGCGTTACCACCGACCCGGAAGCGTAATTGGTATATCTACCCTGACATTGCCTAGTTATGTCGTGTCACCTACCCTAGCGCGCCTTATACGAGTTTTTTTTTCTCCCGTAGCCCGTGGAGTATTTTGGGTAGTCTCCCGATCTGGAGATGCACTGATACTGGATGGACTACTGGGACTATTACGTGTTAAGAGCTATATGGGTAACCCTTTAATGCTAAGAAAAAGTAAGTTTATTTTATAATTATACACTATTATAATAGCGAAATATACTACATAGTAAATAGTTTAACGGATCCTTAGGAGATGTAAATCCCGAGCATCTCTTGAGTTACTGCACTCATATTTATTTCTGTTGATTTAACTTACATAAGATCTTTTAGTTCTGACTCGAGTGTTTTGTCTTTTCAATTCGCTCGGGTCAGTCCGAGCATTTCAGGAATCGAAAACTTCATTCTGGAGGACGAAGATTTCATTTTTATTGTTATTATTATATAATATATTGTTCCACTACACACTGTTTTCCGCTGCATTGTTATTATCCTATGGTATGTGAACTCTGATATTTATTGTATAAAGAAAAAAATCAAATGTTTTGTAAAATAGTTTTATAAACTGTATATTTATTATTATATTTTATCGTTCCATTGCAAGATTCTGTTTTGTTTTTTTCTTCTCTGTTTTTCTTATGTATCACATAACAATCCGCCCTTCCGTATGGTTTGAATTGGCACGTATGTCGATTTAATGCGTACAAAAAGGCGGGATGTTACATCTAGTATCAGAGCGAGGTTTAACGATAAACCTTAACTTTGTGGGGTCTGACTCTTTATTATTAGGGTGGTAATACCCTATGATGAGTTGCTGAGTGTATATATATGAGAAAGCGTACTTGTTAGTGTTATAAAAAGGTTTTAATATTGTGTTATTCTATTTCGTTTTGCATTTATAAATTCTGGTTGGTGCATGGGACGCTATGACATCAATAGGGATTTCTAAACACTTAATAGGACAACATAATATTTGTTTTTAATATAGGTGAATGAAATAATTTTGCCTATTATATTTTCTATATATATATATAATAAATTTTTATAAATTATATATATGTTTGGTCGCATTATATTGGTTGTTAGGTAATGAAATTTATATATAATAGTTGAAATGAGATGGAAAATGAAATAAATGAAAACTGGAAATTTAGAATTTAAGTCCCGGGGTTTTGAAAATTCTTTCAATGATTTTGGAATATAATAATAATATTATTTAGAAGTATTTTCTAATATAAATGTTTCAATATAATTTGAAAGATTTTTTTAAAGAAATTTTGCAAAAGAAATAAGTTCTGTACTCCCCTCTCTGTCGCTGGAAAATAATTTCGGTGATGAGTGCACGCATCATCGACATTCATTTTCGAGTTTCGGAGTGGGAAGGCCACTGGAGTAGTTTTACTGCAGATTTATTTTGATAAACAAATATAAATTTTAAATTGTTTTAGATATAGTAATATATAAATTGTAAGTATATACATTTATCTATTATTTTTAAATTATTTGAAATAAAACCCAGTATTTAATTCTTAAGTTTCCGTTAATTAATAGTTTCAATTAAGTGTAGTAAAATGGAATATAACTAATTAATAATTGGAACCATTAATAAAATAAAAGATTAAATGCTAGGTTGTAAATGAAATTAAAAGAAATTTGAAATGTGTAACCTATAAGCAACGGATATTATTATTGAACATTGAATAAATTTTAAAAGAAATAAGATAAACTTGTATGATTTTCAATTACATTCTTAAAGGCATATATATAACTTACCGAAAAGATATAGAAAGTTGAAATGTTTAATAAGAAATTGTAATAGAATATTATACAAGTAAATCTGAAATAATGAAAGTATTCAATGAAATTCCTTAACAAATAAGAATTTGGTGTTAGAGTTGTTATGAACTTAAGTATAAAAATAAAGGCTATTAATTAAAATAGAAAGGTAAGTATTATAAATGGAATTTAGTAATAAATGAAAGTAAATAAATAAAATTAAGTACTATATATGAAAGATAATAAACTTAAGTAAATGATTGAAGCTATTTATTAATAAAATAAGCAGAAAGATGAATACTGCAAATAAATGAAGATAAAGAAAAAAAAAGATAAATCATTATATGAATAAAAAGGAAATCAAATAATAAATGCTATGAAATTGGAAAATTTAATTTGATTTCTTGTTTGGAAGTGTTGTTTGTTTTGGCCTATGGTTGTTGGGTAAGGATATTTTAAAATTGTTGGGATGTATGAATAATCTATTTAGTTTCACCTAAGACTGTTGAGTGAAGGGTACACTTAGTAGTTATTTTTCATCCGTACAATTTAAAGTTTGAACCCGAACAACTATTTGTTTTGTTGATATGAATGAATGATTGATTTGTATGGATTCTATGTGATGGTTGTATGCCTTGTTGCAAGTGATTGTTGATTGTATTGAATTGTTTGTTTGAAGTTGAAATAACCTTAAATATTTCATTTTATATGATTGTTAACCTTTTTGGATTATATAAGTGAAATACAGGTTTTGGAAGCAATTGCTACTGCATTTGGTTTCATAATATAAGCGTAATTTGCCCTACAAATAGGTACGTTCTCGGATTACAGTTTATAGCGTTATTATATTATTTTCCCGAGTTTGGATATATATATTATTTTGAAAAATATATGTTGTATATTGTATTTTTAATATTATATTTTCTCACGAGCCTCTCCATACAAAGGAGACTCTGTCCAAATTTTTCGAAAATTTTGGACTTAGAAAAAATTTTGAAAATGTTTTCCAAACCCTACTAAGTTGAGTATAAAGGGATTTAATAGTTATAAATTGGTATTTTATTTACATTATTAAATTTTGTAAATTTAATTGTTTATGAAGTTAATGTTTTGAATAAGATATATTGATTTCTTAGTTCTTCTTTTCCCTTCTTTTTCCCTTTCGGGGACGAAAAGTTTTGAGTGGGGGAGAGTGTAACGACCCGTGAATTTCATTAATTAAATTTGTCATATTTATAAGATTTTGGCATTAAATTTATAAAGAAATATAATTGTTATAATTTGTAATGAAGTAAACGTTAAGAATTAACCTAGGAAATATTATATTGATTAAAATAGACTTAATTAAAAAGGTTGAATTGAATAAATCCTATTTATTGGAACCTAATTTATTGGTGTGCAAATTTATAATAAATGAGTTATTGCAAGAAATTGAAATTTGAATAGAATTCTAATGAATGAAAGTAGTTAAAAGATTATACCCGGATGTAATTGTATATGAGAAATAAAGGAAAGTGTTAAATTAATTAATGTAATTACTTAATTAGCTAATGGAATAATAATAATATAGTAACGGTAATTAAAAAAAAGATGAAGTATTTATGAATTGTAATGAAAGGTGTTAATGTAATAATGAAATAAATATATTGTATAAACAAATGCAATCTGTGTATTAATGGGTGAAATAATATATTGATTTATTTGTAACTGAATGTAAATTATGCAATTATGTTAATGTAAGTTAATGAATAATTTATTTAGCGCAATCCAAATTAATTGAAATAACTATAAGGTCATAATTTGTGGTATCTAGTAAATTTGGAAAATATATCTCAATAAATGTAAAAAAAAGTATTGAAATGTATATTATTTCCGTAGGATAATATAAAGAAACGAAAACTTACGACCTATGCTTGGAATAACGACCAAAATAAGTGAAATAGGGATAATGTAATTATTTAATTAATTAATGAAATAATACAGTGTTAATGTCAATTAATTAAAATTTGTGTATATATGGAATTTTAACGTGTGGTTGTTAAGTAATAAACTTTTAAATGCAAGTAAAGGAAAATAGGTAACAATCTATATATGTTATTTATTTTATTTAGTATGTTAAATAAAATTTGGAAATCAAATTGCAATTAAAGGGAAATTTAGTAGTACGTTTATTGGAAATTAATTTTAATAAATGTCACATTAATGTGAGGAGTAACACGATGGTTGGAAGTTGTAATTTAGAGGATATTAAGTATTAGGAATTGAATTTTTAATAAATTGCAATAAAAATAAAGAAAATGTTAACGGAGGAAATTATTAATTAATTGAATGAAATTCAAATCAGTGGAAATAAAGTAGCTGTATACTTAGCGACAAATTGAATATATGAAAACAAAATGTAAACATTGAATTAAATTAAGGAATATTTGTAAGTAATGTTAAGGTTATTCATATTGGATAATTTGTTGAGTTATAAGGATCGAGAATAAAGCTTTATTAATTTATTGGAATTTAAAATTAAATAAAAGGATTAATTGCAATTAAACGAATTAAATATTTAAAATGGGAATTTAGATGAAATGTGAGAATAGTAATGTAATGTACTTTGAATCCGTTGTAATCTCATCCATTTGATAATAATGAATCGAATAATAAAATGAAAAGTAAATTTAATAGAAATTTTTGGAAATTAAATTTATAATTTTCGAATTTAATGAAATTGAGGTTAATACCGAAATTTATAAATTTATCAACTCTAATTTGACAGTTAAATTTGGTTTAAGTCATTATAAATGATTGGAAAATTTAAAATGATAAGAATATGTAATTATCGAATTTAAATTGAAAATTTGATTAAATTGACTAAAATTTTATTTATTTAATTAATATAAAAAAGAGCCATTTTGGCCACTGGCTCGGATTTCGACGAAACCAGTTTCATCGGATCTGTATCGGTGAATTATTATAGATTTTCAAGTTTCGTAATGATCGGACTTGTCATTTGATCGTACGAACGCGAAACGCCTTGAAATCGATTTAATTGAAATCAATTGAAATCAATTTAAGAAATATTGATTTTAGCATAACTTCGTCATATGATGGAATTTGGACTTGAAACTGGTTCCATCGCGTTCAAAATATTTTAAAATATCTATTTCGATATATGGGTTGACCCAATTTCGTTCTGTAGTCGAAACGGGCTTTTTGGGCCACTTTAGAGCTAGCGCGTATATCCAACCTTATCCACCCATTCTAATTTCTGACCTACCTATATAAACCCCGTTATAAACCCTAGCCTACCTCTATTCTCCTTTGTCTGTACGTACATCTCAACTCTCTTCTCCTCAATGGCAGACGAACAAATTCAAGATTAAAATTACAGTTCAAAATCAAAGTCAAAATTTCAAATTCTTCAGAAAAAATTGAAAAAATTATATATCGAAGATTTCACCGATACGAATCTACGCACGGTTTCTGTTTTGCAATCAATGCTCGAGGCAACCGGAAATCGCGGTCAAAATTAAATTTAGGGGTTTTAATCGAAGCTGCAATCGATGAAACTGGGAGAGGGGTTTTGTTAGGCTCGGCTTCAGGAATGTGATGGTGGTGGTCGTGAGGCCTAATTTGGATTGAGGCGGCCGGAAATCGCTGGTGATGGAGGGGGTTGTACGTGGGTTGCGGTGGCGCCTTGGGCCATGGGCGCTTCGATACTGGGAGGCGGCGCCGTGATTTTTCAGTTTGGTCGAGTGCGTGATTTGGGGGTGCATAACTGTAGCGTGATGAAGGAGAAGGTTGCGTGGAATTTGCATGAGAAAGGAGGGAAGGGTGACGTGTTAGAAATTGGCTTGTATGAGGGTTTATCTTGTTTATTTTTGTTTTATTTTAATTTCAAATCCAATCGTTCTAACGAATCTAACTTTCGCATACGAACTCCGTTTCACGCACGATTTTTTTGTTAGGATCATAACAAAATACCGGACATTTTGGCGCTGGTTTGGACGGATTCTGAGACTGTGCAATTTTTGGGTTTAAATTGGATTTAGATTCAATTTAAATTCAAAAGGTGAGTGTTTTAACCCACTCACAATTTCTAAAATTTCTTATGCTTGTTAAATTAATATAGGATATGATTTAAAAAAATTATGGTTGTGTGGCATATTTTTAATCATCATCTAAGTTAATTTTATTTATTTAAATTAAACTGCTATTTAATTTGTTCATTGCATTTAAACTGCCACTTAAATTGTTAATTAATTTTTCATTGCATATAAACTGCCAGTTAAATAGTTATTTAATTTATTATTGAATATAAACTGCTATTTAATACCTATTGTTTAGTATCTGTTCCATATTGATGATATTGTTTGAAGTTGATGATGATTGCGATAAATGGTTGATGGTTGATATTGGATGAATGGATGCTGTATTTTATATTATTATAAACTGCAGGTTATTATGCATTTTCATCTCATTCGGGATTGCGGTTTGAAATGATATATAAACGTAATTTTTATTTTTTTAAATTGTGTATTGAAATGATAAATATCTGTATCACTTGACCATAGGGTATAAAATTATATACAGACACCGTGGTCTATATATACATCAAATATTTTGAAATGATTTTTCTATGGTTTTGTAATGAAATATATGGTTTTATGAGATATTGATTTGGATATTTATAAATATCATTTTATATATAATTTATTTCTTGGGTTAAGCTATGTATAAAATTGGGTTAAAGTATAAAAAATTTAAATAATAAATGTTGATTTATTTAAGATATAATACGGTTAAGTATTTATCTAAAATTTATTTATAGAGTTTATAATGTCTTAAATTAAATTAATGTTGGAAGATAAATACGAATGTGATTTGAATTAAAGTATTTAAGAATTATCCTCGAATAAAATTTATTTGAAATTTACATAAAATTGAGTTTTAAAAGGTATGATTTTTATAACTTGATTTTGGTCTATAGGACTTAAATGAATATTAAGTGGATTTAAATGAATATTATCAAGTTAATTAAATTGGAAGAATATCCTATTATTTGAAGTTTAAAGGTTTTAATAAATTAATATTGAATTTATTTAGTAAACATTTCAAATCTAAATAATAGTAGTTGAAATTGATATATATGAAATTATCAAAGATTTAGTTTTGAAATGGTGGAGTATTTAAGCTTTGAAATTTATGGAAATTTTATTTGTTTATTTGGGGATTTTAACCTATATTTGGAATTGAATTTGTGAAGGTAAAGAAGCTATTTTATTATATGAAGTAATTTAATATTTAAACTATTGAAGTATATTAAATCATGTTCAAAGCTATAGATTTCAAGGTATATAGATTTGGAAGTGCTATGATTTCTTGAAAAGGATATATTTGAAATAAAATGATATCATATTGATTTGGTTTTTAAAATAGAAATGATATCGTATTTATATGTTTTGAAATAGATATTTTATTCTTGTTTTAAAGTATAAACTATTTTGAAAAGACCGCGGTGTTATAATAACGATTAGTTGTTGAAGAGACCAGGATCGAAAGTTGTCATACTCTCTGCCAACTCCGAAAACCACTTTAACAACCATGTACGCGATGGAGATTCCAGAATGAAGTAGGATGGTGGCGGCGTTTCCTTTGAGGTAAATACGTGGACCCAACTCCCGTGAGTTTGCATAAGGTGGCTAAAACAAGAGCGATTGACGGGTTAATGAGGTAGCACCTTTGATCGGACACATCCCTTCGATATTATACTTTGACTTTTGGATTACTTCGGTGGCCACTTTTGATTTTTTATTTGGGGGTGTGGCTCGAGGTGGGCAGTAGCTGCGCGCTACGCGTTACCACTGGCCCTGAAGCGTAATTGGTATATTTACCCTGTCATTGCCTAGTTGTGCCGTGTCACCTAACCTAGCGCGCCTTGTACGAGTTTGTTTTTCTCCCGTAGCCCATGGAGTATTTAGGGTAGTCTCCCGATCTAGAGATGCTCTGATACTGGATGGACTACTGGGACTCCAACGTGTTAAGGGCTATATGCGTAACCCCTTAATGCTAACAAAAAGTAAGTTTATTTTACAATTAGACACTATTATAATGGCGAAATATACTACATAGTAAATAGTTTAACGGATCCTTAGGAGATGTAAATCCCGAGCATCTCTTGAGTTACTACACTCATATTTATTTCTGTTGATTTAACTTACATAAGATCTTTTAGTTTTGACTCGAGTGTTTTGTCTTTTCAATTCGCTCGGGTCAGTCCGAGCATTTTAGGAATCGAAGACTTTATTCTTGAGGACGAAGACGAAGATTTCATTGTTATTATTATTATATATTATATTATTCCACTACACACTGCTTTCCGCTGCATTGTTATTATCCTTTGGTATGTGAACTCTAATGTTTATTGTATAAAGAAAAAAGTCAAATGTTTTGTAAAACAGTTTTATGAACTATATATTGATTATTATATTTTATCATTCCGCTGCAAGATTATATTTTTTTCTTCTCTGTTTTTCTTATTTACCCCATAACAATCCGCCCTTCCGTATGGTTTGAATTGGCACGTGTGTCGATTTAAAGCTTACAAAAAGGCTGGATGTTACAGAGGAGATTTAAGTTTAAGTGGAAGCCTAAATTTCTAATTTCTAATTTCTAATCTTACCTCTTTCGCAAAATCAATTCTGTAACAACCCGCATATTTATCGATTTTATATTTAAATATTTTATCGATACTCGGAATTTAGTCCGAAAAGCTACTTTTTGCATACGGCCGAATTAGGACTCGGGACCACTACCATTGAGTTCAAAACGCCGTTTGCGATCTTTTTGAGTATAAGCTTTGATATGTTTGGAGTTAGAGGAATTTAGCCACTTTTTACTTAAGGCTTTGGTTTGGGTTGATCCCAATAATTATGTATTCAGTCCCAACCCCTTCTCCTCTTCATTACTTCATTCCTCATTTCCTAATACTCAAGCTTTTATAACAATGGAGAGTGGAAGAGGAAATTAAAACTCCAAGCCCTAGTTTTCTTTTGCAAATCAAACTCTAGCTCCAAACTAATATAGGAACCCATTGGTAAGCCTTCTCTTCTTCTTCTCCAACTCATTCTCTTATCAATTTCAGAAATTCCTAAACCTAACTTTGGGAATGTTCTTTTTTTAAAAGCTTAGAATCAAGCTTCTTGAGTTATATTTGAAGAGTGGTTGATTCTCCTTTGCTTTCAAGCTTCTTCTTCAATCGTTTGGGTTCAAAGGTGAGATTTTTATCTCACATCTTAGTCTATAATTATCTTCGATTGTTAGGTATGAATTCCTAACACTTATTCTTGTGCAATTGATTTTGGTTTGGATTGATTTTGTGTATATTCCAATTTTTGGTGTTTTGGTCTAATTTATGAAAATCCTATTATGGATATTTGGACATTGATATTTGAGGCGTATCGAAGAGCCGTTAAGGCTGGGTTGTCGCGTGGCGTAAATCCTTAGTCATTGTCGCTCGATCGATCGCTTCCGGTATCTGGTTGGCCATTTTTGGCCTAGGTTCAGGGAATGCCCTGAACCTTTGGTTCAGACGTCTGAAACGTCAAATTCAGACGTCTGAATATTATACTAGGAATTTTTATTCCCCGGTATTCAGACGTCTGAATCTATATTTTAGACGTCTGAATTGGTTCGTTTGCAACCAGAAAGGAAATAGGCTAAAAAGTGCCTATTTCAGACGTCTGAATTCTGTTTTGGAAAACATTTTATTTTCCAAATTCAGACGTCTGAATCCTTGATTTCAGACGTCTGAATCTGCACTCTTTTACCTATTTGCCTAATTAGCTTGAATTTCTAACTTTAATCGATTCGTGTTGATTCCCTTTTGTTATTATCACTTATTATTGACTTTGATGACATTTTCTTCATGATTTTGGGAATATCCATTTTGATGGATTCGGTATCGATTTCTTTGGATTTATTCACGTCTTTGAATGTGAATTTTGATGATTGATTGTTTCTACAATCATTTCTATGATTTGTCACTTTAAAAATATAAAGGTTTTTAATACTGGTAGTAAATATCAAAATTCTTTCATCAAAACGATTTCAACACTATTTTATTACAAAGCTCGTTTCTTAAACCGTTTTCCAATCTACTAGTATATACAAGCCTTTACCTCACTCGTATGATAAATCTAATTAAAAGACCTAGAAAAACGAGTGGTATGAAACGCTTGCGTTTACTTCACCGGTTAATTTTTCGACTTGTTCGATTGAATCTCTTGTGACAATTTTCTAGTGGAGATCTACAATTTGTTCGTAAATATTCAAGTTAAGCTAGTGGTTATGGGACATGAAGCTAAATTTATATATTTACTAGCTTAGTATAATTGACACTTCTTGATGATCATGACGATCATTTTTGTGATTCAGACTAGTGATGTGCGATGTCTCTTTGTCTGCGAGGGAGACTAAACCCCGTTTTGTGGAGTTTCGACTCAAATTGGTGGGGTAGCAACCCATGGTCTTCGGGCCGTTTGTGGAGCTTCGGCTCAATTTGTGATGGTTAGCAACCAAGGAATTAGCGTTCCGTTTGTGATACACGTATTGATGAGCTTTTTGCTCCCGTTTGTGACAGGCCTTTCCCCCTTTTGTGATTTCTAGATTTCTTGAGATGATTTCTAGAATTTGTGCTTCATCAATTTTCGTGATTTTCATTGATAAGTTTTATCAATATTTGTGCATTGGTGAATTTATGCGTCATTGACTTTTGTGATTGATATTGATATAATCGTCAATATTTATGGTTTGGTGAACGAAATAAAAAGTATGACATTTCTTTTGATCCTTGAGTAGATTTTTGTGATATTGATTAATCTCTTGTTGATTTTCAATTACTTGTATATCACAGCTTGGCATTGTGATTATTATGTGTTTAGTCATACCTCTTATTCTATATCGTCTCGTCTGATATTTATAGCTAGACTGATCCGTTTATTATTTTTTTATTAAATAATACTCGGGCCAGACCGAGATGTTACAGGTGCTTCTGTTTGACTCCTCTTCTGGGATTTGCTACTCTGACTTTTGGCTAACTATTTAGATTAGCAGTTTTTGTTGTATACACTTGAGATATAGACTCATAGTCATATTCTTTTGTATAGCACGTGTTGCTATTCTTTCGTATTATTGTGGATCTTTTTGACCACTACTCTGATGTACACTTTCATGTGTTAGTTATATTTTCGTATCTTCTTCCGCCTTTGTGATATGAATTATCTGTGACTGATTTGTGTTATGTCTATTTCTATATTTGTTTCCGAAGATTATATATAGCCACTGTGTAGTAGCTTTGAGTTTGCGTCGGTATGTCGGATTTCCTCTTGAGATGAAATGCATGTTATATTTTATCTGGCATATCGGTGCTCGCACAAAGCAATTACACGGATGGTTGCTCCTCAACAGCCTTATTCTCCGTGCTAGTTGACAGCATTACTCCGTAGTGTTCTTGGCTAGCGTAGGTATAGAGGTGGGGCGTCACAAATTCGCTCCTTCTATTCTTCTCATTAATTTTCTACCCTTCTTTATTATATATATAGTATTTTTAAAATTTCAAAAAGTAGTGGAAAAAGAGATATGGGAGAGCTTTATAGCTTAGTTTAGAAAATATGAGAAGAAAAGTAAGGGGCTAGGCCTGTATTTATAGGCGCTCGAATCAATCCTGTTTATCCGATTAAAATTTATTAAATCTGGGCTTTTCGACCAAGGTTAAGGCATGCTAATCCTAAACTAAATGGTGCGGTGGTGTGGAAAGGTCGATCGGCTCCACCAATGTGTTAGGGGTGGAATTTGTGGCATTATTCATTTTTCGTTACTTTGTATTATTAATTTGACATATTTGAATTATTTTCGATCCAAAAATTTCAAACGCTCATAACTTCTTCGTTTGAACTTCGATCATGAATATGACAACAATTTTATGCCATCGATGCTCAAAAAACCGAATAGTGTGCTACTAGAGCATCCAGCCAATGTAGGATAATTTTTCTAGGGAAAAAAAAGAAATAAAATGAGGAATAGAAATGAAGGGAAGGGAACAGAATAAAAGAGAAAGAAATAACACATAATCACACAACCTATCAAATATCTCACAACGCATCAAATAAAATATAATATTGAACATCTCAGATATAAATAGACGAGACAGTAATAACTATATAAACCACATAATCAGAGCATACATGCTTATACAGTTATACAAAACATTAATAGAGTTTATAAAACTGATAGATAAACTCAATTGATAAACTGTCTCTAATAATAGTATGTCAACACTGTCAAGGTTCCACAGTATCATATAGTAGAATAAATGATAATAAACTCAAAATATAAATATGAGAAAGCATCACCATCTACTAGTCCACCTACATAGCTCCAAGTGCTATTTGCACCTGCTATCTAGTCCTCTCATTTAAGAGCACCCGAGATAATAAGAAGCAAAGCATAAAATCTCAAATCAAACAATAGTCTGGTGTGAACGATAAATAATCTCAAAACGCTATAAAAGAAAATATAGTATATGGAACAGAGGGTATGGAGAATCATACCTGACCTATCCCTGCATCCATAGAGTTAGCGTGTATAAAAGATATACGTTGCTCTATGGTAGTCATCACGGTTGTACTACACATCAAAGTACTAAGGATGTCTAGATGTCAGCACCATAATATCTACATCTTGTGGCATCCCTAAGGTAATAGAAATAGTCAAACAAACATGGCATTCATCATTCATCCTCACATTCACTCACTTGGTGTGTTGGATATATGATACTCGTATGACCTCATCACCCAATCAAGAACTACTCAACATCCCGGTCTGTGACAACCACCATTTCGAACCCGTAAAATTATATAAATTTAATTAAAATAAAAGTATTTGAATTCAATTTTGCAATTTATATTTTTTGAAATATAACACGAATGTGATGTTTGAAATTTTGTTTCAAGGAATAAAACAATTATTTTAAATGTTGTTTAAAGCCAAAAGGCATGTTTTGATAAGCATGTTTTGATAATCAAAGAATTATTTCAAATAAGTATAAAACCATGAAATTTTGGTAATGAATCGGATGAATTCTTGGCTTGTTTTAATTTTAAATGAGATTGTTAGTATTAAAAAAATGAATAGAACTTTTAAATTTTCTTTTGTGCCTGAAAGAATTTAAAGCCCAAATCCAAGTCAGGACATGGTCTCACTTATTGTCTCAAATTCTATGTCGTATCCCCTTACCCTTCATTCTCCTTTACCTAGACCTAATCCCCAATTCAATAGCATCATCAACATAAGAAAAAGAATAAAGGACGAAGATAATCGCGTTTGAGGTCGACGTTGGAATGGAAGGTGGCGCATGCAATGGGGTTGATGTATGCTAATGGTGGCGTTTTCGTAGAGAGGAGGTCGCAACCAGGTGGTGCGACCTGGGGTATCATACTATTAAAGGTAAGTGACACATAGGCATTGTGACTTAGGGGGAGAAGGCGAGCACATCTTCGAGGTGAAGGCAAGTACTTTAGGTAATGCAGCAATGGTTAAAGGAAGCGTACATTCGAATGGCTATAGCATGGTTGGGATAGTGGAGTTGGTGGTGCGGATTCATACAGCAATGATTTGTAGTTTGACAAAGCATGCAAGCAATTAGTTAAGGTGAGTTAATCTATTTAACTCACACATCTATATCTAAAAGTGATTATATTCCTTTAACATGCCTTATTTGATTACGAAGTGAGATAATACTCTCACACATCTAGATCTTGATGACTAGTATAATTGAACGGTTTGCTGTTTTGGTTGCTATGATTGCTGCATTAGTTATAAACTAAAATAAATTATATTAGATTTTAGTAAAAAATCAAAGTTTTGAATTTTATAAAATACGTATAACAAACCTTCTTAGGAATGACATATAAGTTTACAATATGGATGAATAGAATTTTGCATATGCATTTTAAGTTAATATGCTAGCTTTTACCATCGCTGGAGATGAGCAAAGATTGTTGAAGATGGCTTGAAAGGGGGTAGTGGGTTAGATTCATGGCGCCTGCATAGTGCAAGAACTGGGTTCATTTTTACAAATTCTGGGTGTCGGTTTTGCAGTTAGGGTATAAATTTTGCTACAAGAACTGGGTCTCAGTTCTACAAATTTTGGGTTGTAGTTCTGGGTATTAATTTTTTTCAATTTTGTGTATCAGTTTCACTATAGGAACCGGGTATCGGTTTTACAAATTATGGGTATTGGTTTTGGGATTTTTGATATAATGTTGTGCTTGGGTCATTTGATTCATTGTGTTCTCCTTACATTTAATTCTTGCTCGCTATAAATGTAATTTGTTTGAGATATGTGTTCATAATTATTGATATGGATTTGAAATGGTAATTTGGTTTGATATACCTTATTACGATCAATTGATTTTAAACTTATTTTGAGATGCCTTGTTTTATAGTTAAGTCGAATATTTATGATATCAGTATCTCACCTTTTATTAGATATAGTCTGACTCGTTTAAATTTTATAATACTCAGATCAGGCGGAGACTCATTGACGTTTGGATTTTGGGCTAGCACTGGAGTTGACTATTTTGATTGTTTTAGTTTACTTCATCGTTCTATATGTTGACATTTAGGAGGATATGTCATGTACATTATTTAGTATTCATTGTGTACTTAATACTGTATTTGATGCGACGTATATATTTTCGTGGGTCTAGTACTGATATTTGTAGATTAACATTTTATTATGTTATATGATGTCTATTATTCCGCTATAATTCTGTGGCTCATATTTTATACTATATATTGTTTTAATTTAACCCGTGTGTTTACTGCTTTGTGCCAAGACTATACACATCAATTATTCAGTTCAGACTATCAAATTTTTGGATGATTTGTCAGTGTTAGCTCAAGGGAATATTCACATCAGGTCGCTCTTAACAAAGCTCATTTTTTGTACTACTAGATAGTATTACTTAGTAATATTCTTCAGTAATATAGGTATAGAGGCGGGGCGTTGCAGCTTGGTATCAAAGCTGAGTTAGGACATTATAAAGTATAATATCGAAAATTTTGATTTATGAGACCTAGAGTACTATCCCTTTGGGTATGGAGGCAGATAGTGATTTAATTATCTATTAAGGATAAGAATATAGAATGATTATAGGGATAATCGTTTGGGTCGTATTTTAAACTTTCTTCTTTTAGTAAATAAATAAAATTTAGTTTAGTGAATAACTATTTTATTGCATTACAATAACAAATTCACCAATATATGATTTTACAAATAAAGGTCAACTCGTTTTTGTGTAATGCTAATTATTATCACACGATTTTGAAAAAGAATATTAAATCAATGATACATAAAGTGTGAAAGTTTTTTCTATTAAAGAAACTTTATGGAATTAATTGAAATGTGATATTGTAATTGTTAAAACAAATTTTTATATGCCATAAAATGTTTGGATTTATAAAGTACTAAATAAATGGAATGAGGAGTATGAGTTTATGTCATTTAAAGTAAATGAATAACAACTTTATTAATAATATTTGGTTAATTAGAATGGCAGAAGTATGATTTGATAGTAAATACCGAGATATATTTTCTTTGAAACAAGAGTATGATATTGTTCGAATAAATAAAATTTCATTTTTGTGAGTATAGTCTTATCTTAAATTTTAATGAGCATAAACATTAATTTTCAAGTACAAAGATTTAAACTTTATTTATCTTTAATTAAAACTTGATTCCCTAATATTGCAAGCCTTACTAGGAATTGATGTGAATTTGATTAACTTGCAAATTAAATTAATTGACCTAAATAATATTTTATTTAATATATGTATTATTGTAACACATAAATAGCAAAGAGCCTTCATATATCAATAACCCATATGCTGTAGAATCCTATTTGGATGATATGAATGCTTCCTTGACGATTGATATAGTTTGTTTGGATGTTGTAAACGATTTTATAAAAATAAATTGAAATAATAAAAGCTAGCTTTTTATATTTTTGAAGAATTGGGAAATTAATTTATAAAAATATTTGAAAAGCAATATGGGTTTTGAGAAGAAGTGCAAGACTTGTATTTATAAAAGAGCCTTTTAAAAATTAAAATATTGTTTTAGGAGATAAAATAAATCAATGAGCTTTGTTTTAAAGGAAAGTAATAATGGAATTATTTTTGAAATAAGAAGAATTTGAGAATTAGTCGTGTTAACTATCCGCTGAGTGTTTTAAGAATTCTGATCGATACATCTGATCAGCGTTATGGGTAGGAATTCCTAAGTACTTGGATGAGGTATTTTGATAGAACAATATTTTGAAAAATATACAAATGATATTTTGGAAAATAAACATGAGTATCATTTTAAGAGGATATCTGTATTGGGAAGTGCTTCCTTGTTCCATGAAGTAAATTTATAACGACAATATCTATTCTGATCAAGAAGTTAAGATAATGGCGAGGCATTGTTGATAAAAAATTCTAAATAGTCAACATTGCAATCAATTGGCAAGATAAATCATTGAAATCTTGTGACATGATGATGTTGTATATCTATTTTTAAATTAATTTTGGAAATTTTAAATATAAAAATATGCGTGTTAAAAATGGAGTCAAAAGCATTTATTAATGAAATGTCTATAGATATAATAGATTGTTTGAATTGTGGAAAATATATATTTTGCTAAAGTTTGTATTTGAGTCTATAAATTAGATTTGCAAAAAATGAATTTGTAATTTTGCAACTCTTATTTTTGGAAATAAGGTTTCAAAAATTATATAACTTATTTTATTGGTACATGTGAGTATAATTAATTCTTTTCGGTATGTATATTCCTTTTATAATTTATTTATGCATCTTTTAATATAGTTTTCATTATCGTTATCATCAATAAACCATCAAAAATTGAGTATCGTTATCTTCTACATAGATATAACAAAGTCTGTAATCTTATTTGTTTAGGCGTCAACACTTTGATCATCCACATCAAATTTAATCTTGGAGCAGTAATGGTCCAGGTGATGCAATGTTTTTTTCTTCCTTTTTCTTCTTCTGCTCCCCATTTATGATCGATTTGTTGATTTTTGCACTTGAATAATAATCTATAACCTATTGTAAGGCATCACAAATACCGTAGCTTAGATTTAAAGCATAAAATAAAGTCGTTGAAGCATAAGTATAATGTTAAACAAAGCTTTACTTCTAGGTTTTTCCACAAGCCTATCTTTGCTTTTTGAATCCTTTATCTTGAATTACACTATACACAATATGTAACATCGGTTTCATGATCTACTGCATAGAGATGATAGTTAAGAATTTTTAAATTTATTGTAAACTAGGTTTTGAATTTCCAGAAAAGAATTTAATGTTTCTTGGTTTTCTTTGAGATACTGTATAATGATTTTTGAGATGAATTACATTATATACATAATTTATAACACTTATTTTAGAATCAAGAAACTGAAGAGTAGCTTGAAATGGATATTTATTCTCTATATACCCAATTTTTATACAATGATTATTAATTATACTCTATGAACTATGTTTCAAAATCCAAATTGTATATGTAAATCATATTAAGATGAAATTGATATTTTTCAGATTTTAATTTGGATTATTTAATTTGGTTTTAAGGCATAGTTTAAATTTGTTTAATAATTTTTCAATAATAGTTTTAAATAAAAAACTTGTATATTATTCAAGTTAAGCGGTAAAACTACGTATAAGAGGAATATGAGTTTTGAAAAGCAGCGTGAAGATTCATATATCTATATAAGAATATTTTGAAGAGAGAACATATACTTTTTGAAGATGAAAATATTTGAGGAAAACAATACTTATTTTGTATAAGTATATCTTTATACGAGAAAGTGAAGATGAATTTGTAACGACCCAAAAATTTCGATCCCGAAAATTCCAGATAGTTAAGAAAAGAAGAAAAGAGATAGAAGAAAAAGAAGAAAATAGAAACACCAACATCTCACATTCGCAGCGGATAAAATATAATATTAAATAATATTCTTTACACAAAGAAAACTGTATTAGTCAATTACATTTTAATACATCAGCGACACAACATTTACACAAACACTGGACGGTTTAAAACAATATGTCCTAGATATACAAAATGATATTACAGCAGAAACACTCCATACGTTCCTGCCATCCAGCTCGCCTCCTGAGCTCCAGAATGTCCTTACCTGGAAATCAGTAATACTCGGTCTGACCCGAGCATTACGTCAAAGTAACACCCGGGTCAGGCTAGAAACCAGCGTGAGTAAACCCGTGTAACATGGAATACAAAAGCATACAACTTATATAAACCCGGGGTAACTTCCACCAATTTACAACTTCACAAGTTGTTATAGACATCACTTATTTCACACAACAATTTCTAAGTACCAAAACTTAGATTAAGTAGTCCAATTCACTTAAATCATTCCATTTTAGCCTATTGATTCCACATATCAACTTATAAAGAATCGAAGTGGTTTCAGGTATTTACTAACACCCGACTCCGGTCTCTTCGAATCCAATGTCATCTTAACCCAAGTCATTCAAGTAAATACAGTTTAACTTTAAATACAAGATGTCACTTTTTACACAGCAAATCATGATCAATAGATAATCCATATTATCACTGTCCACCCAAAAATCATATCACAAAACATTTCATATCAGGGATATCGACCAATTCAAAGCACCTATCATCATTCAATCATTCATAAGCAAGATTGATTACTTCCATTAATTACATTAATTAATGATCCTCTAATTACTTCATTAGTTAATTATTCTTAAATTTCATTTAATAATTAACCTTTAACTTAATCAACCTTGATTAATCTCAATCAGAAATTAACTTTCCTTAATAACTTCATCAATTAATCAACTCCTTGATTAGTATTATTAATAAATCCTTTAATTACACTGAGTAATTATCACTTAATTTCTTCCACTAAATAATTATCCTTTAATTACTTCCCATCAAGTAATTTCCTTTTAATTAATTACATTCAGTAATTATCCATAAATTACTTCACTATGTAATTACACCTCATTAATTACCTTAAGTAATTATACTTAACCCAACATCAAATGATTACCTTTAATAAATTAAACTTAATTAATTAACTAAAATTAACCACATTTAACTTAATTAATTACACCGAGTAACCAATTCCTTTAATTACTTCATTAAGTAATTATTCATAATAATTCTTTTATATTAAGTAGTTAACCTCTTAATTAATTGTTACTTAACTATTTCTTAATTGATCAACCTTCCCCATTCACATTAATTACATTATCCTTAATTAATTACTCAAATTTATTATCTTATAACCCCTTCATTGATCAATTATCCCTTAATTAATCATACTCATTATTTAACTAATCCTTGATTAGTTTCCTTAATCAATCAATCCCTAATTAATTACACTAAGTAATTAATCCTTAATTACTTCCATTAAGTAATTAATTAGTCACTAATTACATCTTAATTACTTTATTGATTAATCACTAATTATTAATTAATTATCTCTACTTATCTAATTAATAATTCTTAATTACAAACTAATTAACCTCTAATTACTTAATTCATTAACCTTTAATTACTTAATTAATTAATTCTAGATTATCAATTAATTAATCCCTAATTAATTAAAATCTTTAATTATAAATTTATTAACCCTTAATCATTAATTAATTGAATTAATTAATTACTCTTAATTTCTCTTAATTACTTCATTTAATTAATTAGTCATTAATTATCAATTCTTGATTAACTTTAAAGATGAATCTTTATCTTTATTTACGACTCACTTATCATTATTTAAATACATTTTAAATCATTCCACTTTTTAAAATTAAACTTTTAAATTAAACTTAAGATTAAAATAACTTTCAATGTAACTTAACAGATTTTAAGTAAACAAATAACAAATCTTCCAAATCAAATGTTTTAAGAAAACATTTATTTTAAAAATTAGTTTTAAAATTAGATTCAATTTAAATTTAAAAACTTGTTTTATAAAACTTTTAAAAACTGCATTTTCTCCTGCTTAAGGTTCTACCCTAGTTTAGCTCGAGTCCATACTCGAGTTTCTTCATCTAGCAAAAGCTTTGCTACATTTAAAAATTATATTTTGGTTAAATTATAAGGTCTGGGCCAAACTTCTCTCACTCGAACAACTCAAGATTAAACTCGAGCAAACGACCCTCGAACCCGAGCTTCAACCCGTGTAAACTCTTTCGTTCCCAAATCATCACTGTGCACAAATACACTAACACGAAGTTCACCCCTTTCGAATATCGGCGATGATCCAGACCTCATAACCTCCTCCGACAATTCTTCGATCATCACTTCTTTCGATCCAAAACACCTTGATTCCATTAAGACCCCAAAATCAAAATCGAGATCCTTCGATCGAACTGGAACCTGAACTCTGATTAAAAATCTACCTCGTCCTCACTTCTCCGACCAACTGAAATCACTAGCCTCTGTCTACAGCTCCGCCGTATACCCACGTATACATTTCCCAACCTCCGATGAATACCGTAGGCCCAGAGACGATGCAGCGATCAAGTATTCAGCTTCGACTAAAACTAGGTTTTAAACCTCGTTCCTCACCGTGACACCGCCTTGGTGGTTAATAAATCCACCAGACATTTTTACCAAACTCCCCTAACTTCCCTCTACCACCAGTAGTGACCCAGATCACCCACAATACACAGATTACCGAAAAATGGACAAAACACCACGAGCGTTCAACCCAAAAATTCTCGGCATCCCCCATTGTAACGACCCAAAATTTTTAATAATTAAAATATGAATATTTAATTAATTTTAAATATTAATAATTGAATTTTTAAGTCAAATAAATTTTAATTTGAATTATTGGATTTAATTGAATAATTTAATCGATAATTTAATATGTTAAATTATGGAAATAATTGAAAATAGAGTTAAATATGATAGAAAATGATTTGTAAAATTTTATTTAATCATACTGGAGTTATAGAAATATTTTAGAACTTTTAAAATCGAATTAAAAGTAAATCTGTGAAAATTGAATATTTTAATATTTAATAATCGACTGTAAAATAGCCAATTTTTGAACAGTCTCAGAATTGAACGAAACCAGTTTCATTGGATCCGTAATAGTTAGTTATTACCGGATTTCAATTTTCGTGTCAATCGGAGTTATCGTTTGATCGTGGCAGCTCGAAACGCATCGAATCGTTTTTAATTTAAATTTGGCGAGTCAAAATAGCCATTTTTCAAAAAGTCTTGGAATTCGACGAAACCAGTTTCATCGGATCCGTAATGTGATATTATTGTAAGGTTTCAAATTTCAAGTCAATTGGATTTACCGTTTTTCCGGTACAAATTAAAACGCCTAGAAATCGGTTTAAATCGGTTTAATTTAAATTGAGCGTTTTCAGCCATAACTCGCACATACTTCCGAATTAGCTTCCGAAACCTGTTCCATTGTGTCCGGAACGCGGGATAAACCCTAGGTACGCTGGTTACGGCGTCTAAATCGGAGTTCGGAATTCCCGGAATGAATAGTGTTTACGCTTGCTCGTTCTTATAAATAGCACCATTCTAAAATAAAAAAAAAAATAAAAAAACATCAAAACCCTAGGTCATGAGCTGCAGCCGCCTCCTCTATTTCAAAGGCCAGAATTTGCCAAACTTCTTCTCTCTAGATCTCCAAATCCGTCGACAATTAGCCTTAGGTTTCAACTAGAGAATTGAAGAGGACGTCAAGATCTACTAGTTCAACGGTGGAGATCGTGTTTGGAGTCCCGTAGAAGGAGAAAAAGGGGCCGAACCTGCAGATGTTTGCACGCATCTCGAGAGGTCTAGGGGGGGCCGAGCTTCAGGGGGTTGGTGGTGGAGGTAGCTCTCGCGAAGGGCTTCGAATTGCAAGTGGTTTGATCGAATTTCGTTGAGTAATCGCGATGCAAATGCTAACCCTAGTTGAATGGTTATGGGTTTACTTGTTCGGCCAAAACCTGTAGATAGAACGTGATTTAGGAAGAAGAGATGGGCGGTCCAGATGAGGGGGAGCATGGATCTGAGGGTTGAGATGAGTTGTGGTTTAAATTAGTTAAGTTTATGTTGTATTTACATAGTTTAAATCGTGCAAAACTTGTAAAATTCATATCTTTTTCATACGAGGTCGAAAAAATGCAAACTCAGTTGCGTTGGAATCGTATGGACGAGCACTACGCGATGGAGTTGGTTTGGAGTCGTTTGGAGTTAGTGAGAATTTCGGGTAAAATTAAACGCGCGTTTAATTTTATTCGAAATAAAAGCTAAAACGGGATTTAAAACCAAGGTGAGAACTTCTCACTCAATCGAATAGATTTCGATTTTATTTTAAATAGTTAGATTTAAAATATTTGAATGCATGTTTGAATGATGAATGTAAATTATTGATTGTTAAAATAGACATTATACGCCGTTAGTAAGCGGATGTTATTTAATATAAACATATACCGCGAATATTTCATAAACAGTGAAATTGGTATTATATATAATATCAATATATATATATTGGCATATGTATATATTGCAGTTGTTGATTTCCCGCATTTTTGTTTAGCGGATGAGACCCTATTACGCCGTTATTAAGCGGATAATATTTAATAAGAACATGTACCGCGATAATTTCGTACTGGAGCGAAATTGGTATTGTGCTAATGTTTTTGGATGCAGGAAACAGGTTGGAGGGATCCAACTGGATTCCTCAACAGTATTTATTTAATTTCAGATATTTTGATATTTGATGATTATCATATCGATATATGATATCGTTGTTAGTCGTGATTGACTATTTGGTGTGTAGCATCATTGGACCCAGATTTTGGGATTTTAAAATGGTTTTAAAGTGATTTTTGAAGATATGCTATATTTTTGGAATTGATCCATTATAAATAAATAAACGTTATAATTTTTAAAGTTATAAAAATTATAGTTTTTTGTGAAATATAGTTAAAAAGCTGATTTTTAGAAATACGATTGAAAGTCGATTTTTGAGAAATATGAACTAATGATTTTATAAAATAATTTAGATTGGATTTTTGAATATATGATAAAAGTTTAAATATAGGATTTATAAAATTTGATTATTTTATAAATCGAAATGATGAAATTATAAAGGAAATTAAAGACGTTTTAGAATAATAATATAAACTGATTTATATTAAGAGATTTATAAATGGATATTTATAAATTGGAATATAGACATTATAAAACGAGTTTTTATAAGTGTTTGAATGTAGTGAAAATGAATTTCATAATAGAATGAAATTTATAGAATTATAAACTGTGAAGTTATAAATGAAATTTATAAATAGTAAGATTTATAAATTTGGTGAAATTATTTGAAGAATAGATTTATTAAATAAATAAATCTTATAAGTTATAAGGTTTATAAATTGAAAAGTCTTTAAAAAGAACGATTTTGTAAAATAATCGTTTTATAAGTAATTAACTTATAATGTGAACGTTTAGTTTATAATTTAGTTATAAACGGGAATAGGTTAATAAAGGAATTTATAAAAAAAGAAGTTTTTATAAATAAATAGAAATGGAATTTATAAACGTTGTTTTATAAATCCGCAAACGACTTATTTTGATAAGTTAATTGTTATAACTTATAAATGGAGTTATATTCACGTTTTAGACAGTGAATAATCCTTTAAGTTAAAGTGAATAGAAATAATGGAATTTGTGAACATAGTATATTCACGTTTTTGAATAGTGAATAACATGTTAAAGAAAATGTTTTAGAATGTGATATTTTAAACATAATTAAAACGATCTAACGATGTTTTAAAGGTGTTGAGATTCGAAACCATAGATTTCAACATTGATTGTTGAAATAGACGTTTTCGAGAAATAAAAGGAAATGGTGGACTATAACACTGTTGTTATAGTAAATGATTTCCGAAAGGAAATGTTTTGTATAATATTGGGATTTATATATCTATTTTAATTTCGAATCCCTATACTAGTGATTTTGGGACGTCGTAACGATGTTTTACGCAACATTCGTTTTGGCCCAAATAAATATGTTTAAGTGAATGATTTCCTTAAAGAATGAAATATATACTTAATTCGATTTAAGTATATTGAATATTTTCCAAGGTTGAAAATGAAAGATTTGAATTACTTATTTTTAATAAGTATGGAATTGTTTTCCAATATAAAGTGAATATATTGAATTTATCTTTTTGAAGATAAATTGAAAATGGATAGTTGAAATCATATATGCATGAATATTTTGGAACATAAATTCATTATGCAATCTATAAATGAAAATGGAATTTGTTAAAAATAAATATTGATTTATTTTTGAAGTGTGAAAATTATATATCTTGTAAAGATATTTTGGAAAGTAAATAATTTGGAAAATTATTTGGAATCTGGTGATGTATGCATATCAATTGATAGTTCAATAGCCGACTATCAATATTTCCCTTTGAATGGGTATTTGATGTGAATCGATTGAATTTGAATGCACACTTATTTTTGAATAAGCGCTCACTATTCGGGTTAACCGGGAAAGGACCATGGGGTCGTATAACCCATTCCGAATATGTGATACGTCGTGAATTGCATTTGAAGATCGGTGTTGAAGACCGGTATTTGCGAGAGCGATAGGATGACCTATCGATTGTCTCTGCACTGGGTCGCACCTGGTATAGAGATTCCATAAGTGATGGGAAATTCGATCAGGATTGTGAATATCCGGATTGCAAGGACTTCTTTGTAAGTGCCTTCGGTTTTGTTCGAGCCCGGAACAGACTTGTATGGATTGTATGCCTGACATTACAATTTGAGATATAAAGCCGATTTCTTTCAAATATATTTCTGTTGGTGGCGGAGAATTTATTCTTTGCTTAACACCCTTCTTTGAGACGTACGAGCTCAAAGGTTATATAGTTGAAGTTATCAGCGATATATCCCATTTTGGTAATGTGACATGCTGAGTGATGCTGAAATGATCATTGTGTTGATTATTGTGATAGGATCATTTATTTGATCGTCTATCTTAGTGATCATTGTGTTGATCATTTGTTGACCCAAAGCATGGCTTTTGTATAAAGTATGTTTTTGTGGACGTGACTTCGTCGAGCCTCACATCCCGGAAATGGTCAAAACAGGAAAGATGCGGCAAGGTTATTAGGGGTTGCTGTAGCTCCCCTTAGGGTATGTGCATTTCCTTCTGGAAAGGGGTGGTATCATGGTATGGAGCCCAGATACTTACTCATGTTGAAAACACTCTATTTATTATGGTGTGATGTTGGATATCGAGCGCTCGGTTGAAAAGGTCCTCAAGGACCGGGGAATGGCGTGCTCGTGTCAGTAGTTACCCAGTTAAGGGGTAACCCGGCCTTGTGTTGGCAGAGTTCCGGTTTGGTTCTCGGGGATGTCTTTCCAGAGGCATTCTCAGTGGCAATGGGAAGTTCCTTGGCCTGACCATTTGTTGGAAATCCAATTCCCAATACGAAACTTGTACGGTATTAGTTGTAGAACCTGCTATTCACTTATGGTGGTCACCACTGTTTGGATAGTAGCTATAGTAGGCATAGTTCGAAATGTCTATGTCGGCTAAGATTTATATCTTTATTTTCGAAATGATTTGTTATACATTATGCACTAATAATAATATCAAATGTTATTTTAAATGCGTATCAAGCATCTTTGGCTATCATAAGGAGAAATCTCCTCCGATTCTGCGTTTGCATGTGTGTGTGTGCGGGAGGCCTTATGGTAGTCTCATTTTTAAAAGCATTGCGAATTGAATTTAAAAATATTCCTCTACTTTGATTTTAAAGATAAATAAACTGTTTTGAGTTCTCACACCAGTCACATGACTGACTTGGAGTTTATTGTTTTCCTTCCTAAACTCTGGGTGCCCACCAATTTCCACACGGGCAGTTAAGAGTTAGGTTTATCAGGATATTCAGGATATTCAGGAGTTGCTGGAGGCAAGCTGGATGGCATGGCGTATTACTAGTTTATATAGTATTTCTTTTTCCGCTGCATTGTTTGATGTTGTTGTTGTACACTCTGATGATATGATGTAATGAAATCAAATGTATAAAATGTAATAACTGATATAGTTCTTTGTTTAAAGATTATTCATTTATTATTATATGTTGTTCCACTGCGAATTGTGAGATTCTGATGTTGTTCTGTTGTTTTCTTTCTTCCCGTTCTGTTTTTAAAATGCTTCTATCTTCTATTTTTCAAATTCTCTGTTTTTCTAATTCTCTGTTTTTTAAAAAAATTGTCTATCTTCTTTTCCCTCTATTTTTTCTATTTTCAAATTCTATTTTTCTATTTTCTTTTTCTCTCTTCTTCTTTTCTTAAAATTTTTTTTTAAAACCCATAACTATTCGGTTTTTCGGCAACGAAAATCCGTATACGTTACATTTGGTATCGGAGCTCTGATGGTTAAGCGAGAACCATGGTTCTGTAGGGTATTACTCGTTAGAGATAGAGTCAGTAGTGCTCTAGAATGAGTCTGAGTGTAATAATAGCTATGAGAGCGTATTTGTTAGTGAATATGAAATTGTTTTATATTGTGTTAACTTATCGGTTGATTGTTTATAGATTCCCATCGATCTAGTCTAGCTAACTATCGTAGATAGGGGTTTCTAAACTCTTAAACAAGATAAATCGACATAATATTGATTTTAAATTGGGTAAATGAAATAATTTTACCTTGATTATATTTTATATATAAAGAAATAATTTTTCAGAATTATTAAAGTGTATATAAGTTGATTGTTAGGTTGTTTGAATAATCTATATAAAAGGATAATCGTATAAATAATAGAATTATAAGAATTGAGTTATAATTAAAGTAATTTACAATTGTGAATAAACTTATATATATAAGAAGTGAAACTATATAAAATATGAGTTGTAAATAAAGGTAAATTTAAATTTAAATGGAATATAACTTAAATGTTGTTGAATGGAATTGATTTTGGTATCGAAGTAAAAATAAAGCTAAGTGATAAATGGGAACTTAAGTTATGTAAATGAAATTCAACTTTAGAAATTGAATTGAATGAATGAATTGAATTGTGAATCAATTGAATGGAAAATAGAATTGATATGAAATAATGAATGTAAGTGTAAATTCATTAAAACCTAATGTTATTGAAAGTTGAATAATTGAATGAAAAATCAATTTAATAAAACCAATTGGAAAGTAAAGATATTAAACCAAAATGAATGTAAGTGAAGCAAAGAAATTTGGTTGTAACTAATATACATTGGTTGTTATATGGTTGTTAGTTAATTGTTTATAATTCATTAAGATTTAATGAAATTGAAAGCTATGTAATTGAATTCAAATGGAAAGTAAATAAATTTGAATAGAATTGAAGGTGAATTGGATTTAATTAGTAAATGTAAACTAATTGAATTGAGAATGAATGTTAGAAAATCCCATGTAAACGAATCAAATGTGATTTAAAGTGAAAACCAATTCATTGAATATAATGAGAATATGAATGAAAATTCATTTTATTATGAATGGTAGTTGGTTGATGTTTGCATTTGTTGTTTTGAATACATTGCTTATCTGACATATGTAGTTGTTATGTTGCTATATGTTGTATATTGATACTATTGTCTATATGCATGGTTCTCATGTTGTTTGTTGAGTTTAGTAGGTGCGGATCGCGTTTGCTTCGCATTTGGAGTTCGCTTTAGCGCTATATTAGCCGTATATGCTTGCTAGTAAAATATAAGGTACATATCTCGGATTAAATACAGTACTTTTACATTTTTTCCCTTCGGGATGCCTCATTACTTGATGAGATGTATATTTGTGATATATATACTGTCATTTTTTTTTCGGATCGAGCCGCGCAAAGGAGACATGGCGAATTTTTCCGGAAATTTAAGGCGTTAGAAAAATTTGAGAAAAATAGGAAAAGTTTTGAAAACTTAAGCTTTGGTTTGGAATTGAAAGTTAAATGATATAATTGTTTTTGAAAAGATAACTAAGTATGATTTGAAAACTTAGTAAAGTATTGTAAAAAGTTTAATTATGAATTTTGGAAAATTAATAAATTCTGTAACTTTTCTTACTTGTAATTTCGAGGACGAAATTCTTTTAAGGGGGAAAGATTGTAACGACCCAAAATTTTTAATAATTAAAATATGAATATTTAATTAATTTTAAATATTAATAATTGAATTTTTAAGTCAAATAAATTTTAATTTGAATTATTGGATTTAATTGAATAATTTAATCGATAATTTAATATGTTAAATTATGGAAATAATTGAAAATAGAGTTAAATATGATAGAAAATGATTTGTAAAATTTTATTTAATCATACTGGAGTTATAGAAATATTTTAGAACTTTTAAAATCGAATTAAAAGTAAATCTGTGAAAATTGAATATTTTAATATTTAATAATCGACTGTAAATAGCCAATTTTTGAACAGTCTCAGAATTGAACGAAACCAGTTTCATTGGATCCGTAATAGTTAGTTATTACCGGATTTCAATTTTCGTGTCAATCGGAGTTATCGTTTGATCGTGGCAGCTCGAAACGCATCGAATCGTTTTTAATTTAAATTTGGCGAGTCAAAATAGCCATTTTTCAAAAAGTCTCGGAATTCGACGAAACCAGTTTCATCGGATCCGTAATGTGATATTATTGTAAGGTTTCAAATTTCAAGTCAATTGGATTTACCGTTTGTCCGGTACAAATTAAAACGCCTAGAAATCGGTTTAAATCGGTTTAATTTAAATTGAGCGTTTTCAGCCATAACTCGCACATACTTCCGAATTAGCTTCCGAAACCTGTTCCATTGTGTCCGGAACGCGGGATAAACCCTAGGTACGCTGGTTACGGCGTCTAAATCGGAGTTCGGAATTCCCGGAATGAATAGTGTTTACGCTTGCTCGTTCTTATAAATAGCACCATTCTAAAATAAAAAAAAAAATAAAAAAACATCAAAACCCTAGGTCATGAGCTGCAGCCGCCTCCTCTATTTCAAAGGCCAGAATTTGCCAAACTTCTTCTCTCTAGATCTCCAAATCCGTCGACAATTAGCCTTAGGTTTCAACTAGAGAATTGAAGAGGACGTCAAGATCTACTAGTTCAACGGTGGAGATCGTGTTTGGAGTCGCGTAGAAGGAGAAAAAGGGGCCGAACCTGCAGATGTTTGCACGCATCTCGAGAGGTCTAGGGGGGGCCGAGCTTCAGGGGGTTGGTGGTGGAGGTAGCTCTCGCGAAGGGCTTCGAATTGCAAGTGGTTTGATCGAATTTCGTTGAGTAATCGCGATGCAAATGCTAACCCTAGTTGAATGGTTATGGGTTTACTTGTTCGGCCAAAACCTGTAGATAGAACGTGATTTGGGAAGAAGAGATGGGCGGTCCAGATGAGGGGGAGCATGGATCTGAGGGTTGAGATGAGTTGTGGTTTAAATTAGTTAAGTTTATGTTGTATTTACATAGTTTAAATCGTGCAAAACTTGTAAAATTCATATCTTTTTCATACGAGGTCGAAAAAATGCAAACTCAGTTGCGTTGGAATCGTATGGACGAGCACTACGCGATGGAGTTGGTTTGGAGTCGTTTGGAGTTAGTGAGAATTTCGGGTAAAATTAAACGCGCGTTTAATTTTATTCGAAATAAAAGCTAAAACGGGATTTAAAACCAAGGTGAGAACTTCTCACTCAATCGAATAGATTTCGATTTTATTTTAAATAGTTAGATTTAAAATATTTGAATGCATGTTTGAATGATGACTGTAAATTATTGATTGTTAAAATAGACATTATACGCCGTTAGTAAGCGGATGTTATTTAATATAAACATATACCGCGAATATTTCATAAACAGTGAAATTGGTATTATATATAATATCAATAGATATATATTGGCATATGTATATATTGCAGTTGTTGATTTCCCGCATTTTTGTTTAGCGGATGAGACCCTATTACGCCGTTATTAAGCGGATAATATTTAATAAGAACATGTACCGCGATAATTTCGTACTGGAGCGAAATTGGTATTGTGCTAATGTTTTTGGATGCAGGAAACAGGTTGGAGGGATCCAACTGGATTCCTCAACAGTATTTATTTAATTTCAGATATTTTGATATTTGATGATTATCATATCGATATATGATATCGTTGTTAGTCGTGATTGACTATTTGGTGTGTAGCATCATTGGACCCAGATTTTGGGATTTTAAAATGGTTTTAAAGTGATTTTTGAAGATATGCTATATTTTTGGAATTGATCCATTATAAATAAATAAACGTTATAATTTTTAAAGTTATAAAAATTATAGTTTTTTGTGAAATATAGTTAAAAAGCTGATTTTTAGAAATACGATTGAAAGTCGATTTTTGAGAAATATGAACTAATGATTTTATAAAATAATTTAGATTGGATTTTTGAATATATGATAAAAGTTTAAATATAGGATTTATAAAATTTGATTATTTTATAAATCGAAATGATGAAATTATAAAGGAAATTAAAGACGTTTTAGAATAATAATATAAACTGATTTATATTAAGAGATTTATAAATGGATATTTATAAATTGGAATATAGACATTATAAAACGAGTTTTTATAAGTGTTTGAATGTAGTGAAAATGAATTTCATAATAGAATGAAATTTATAGAATTATAAACTGTGAAGTTATAAATGAAATTTATAAATAGTAAGATTTATAAATTTGGTGAAATTATTTGAAGAATAGATTTATTAAATAAATAAATCTTATAAGTTATAAGGTTTATAAATTGAAAAGTCTTTAAAAAGAACGATTTTGTAAAATAATCGTTTTATAAGTAATTAACTTATAATGTGAACGTTTAGTTTATAATTTAGTTATAAACGGGAATAGGTTAATAAAGGAATTTATAAAAAAAGAAGTTTTTATAAATAAATAGAAATGGAATTTATAAACGTTGTTTTATAAATCCGCAAACGACTTATTTTGATAAGTTAATTGTTATAACTTATAAATGGAGTTATATTCACGTTTTAGACAGTGAATAATCCTTTAAGTTAAAGTGAATAGAAATAATGGAATTTGTGAACATAGTATATTCACGTTTTTGAATAGTGAATAACATGTTAAAGAAAATGTTTTAGAATGTGATATTTTAAACATAATTAAAACGATCTAACGATGTTTTAAAGGTGTTGAGATTCGAAACCATAGATTTCAACATTGATTGTTGAAATAGACGTTTTCGAGAAATAAAAGGAAATGGTGGACTATAACACTGTTGTTATAGTAAATGATTTCCGAAAGGAAATGTTTTGTATAATATTGGGATTTATATATCTATTTTAATTTCGAATCCCTATACTAGTGATTTTGGGACGTCGTAACGATGTTTTACGCAACATTCGTTTTGGCCCAAATAAATATGTTTAAGTGAATGATTTCCTTAAAGAATGAAATATATACTTAATTCGATTTAAGTATATTGAATATTTTCCAAGGTTGAAAATGAAAGATTTGAATTACTTATTTTTAATAAGTATGGAATTGTTTTCCAATATAAAGTGAATATATTGAATTTATCTTTTTGAAGATAAATTGAAAATGGATAGTTGAAATCATATATGCATGAATATTTTGGAACATAAATTCATTATGCAATCTATAAATGAAAATGGAATTTGTTAAAAATAAATATTGATTTATTTTTGAAGTGTGAAAATTATATATCTTGTAAAGATATTTTGGAAAGTAAATAATTTGGAAAATTATTTGGAATCTGGTGATGTATGCATATCAAATGGGTATTTGATGTGAATTGATTGAATTTGAATGCACACTTATTTTTGAATAAGCGCTCACTATTCGGGTTAACCGGGAAAGGACCATGGGGTCGTATAACCCATTCCGAATATGTGATACGTCGTGAATTGCATTTGAAGATCGGTGTTGAAGACCGGTATTTGCGAGAGCGATAGGATGACCTATCGATTGTCTCTGCACTGGGTCGCACCTGGTATAGAGATTCCATAAGTGATGGGAAATTCGATCAGGATTGTGAATATCCGGATTGCAAGGACTTCTTTGTAAGTGCCTTCGGTTTTGTTCGAGCCCGGAACAGACTTGTATGGATTGTATGCCTGACATTACAATTTGAGATATAAAGCCGATTTCTTTCAAATATATTTCTGTTGGTGGCGGAGAATTTATTCTTTGCTTAACACCCTTCTTTGAGACGTACGAGCTCAAAGGTTATATAGTTGAAGTTATCAGCGATATATCCCATTTTGGTAATGTGACATGCTGAGTGATGCTGAAATGATCATTGTGTTGATTATTGTGATAGGATCATTTATTTGATCGTCTATCTTAGTGATCATTGTGTTGATCATTTGTTGACCCAAAGCATGGCTTTTGTATAAAGTATGTTTTTGTGGACGTGACTTCGTCGAGCCTCACATCCCGGAAATGGTCAAAACAGGAAAGATGCGGCAAGGTTATTAGGGGTTGCTGTAGCTCCCCTTAGGGTATGTGCATTTCCTTCTGGAAAGGGGTGGTATCATGGTATGGAGCCCAGATACTTACTCATGTTGAAAACACTCTATTTATTATGGTGTGATGTTGGATATCGAGCGCTCGGTTGAAAAGGTCCTCAAGGACCGGGGAATGGCGTGCTCGTGTCAGTAGTTACCCAGTTAAGGGGTAACCCGGCCTTGTGTTGGCAGAGTTCCGGTTTGGTTCTCGGGGATGTCTTTCCAGAGGCATTCTCAGTGGCAATGGGAAGTTCCTTGGCCTGACCATTTGTTGGAAATCCAATTCCCAATACGAAACTTGTACGGTATTAGTTGTAGAACCTGCTATTCACTTATGGTGGTCACCACTGTTTGGATAGTAGCTATAGTAGGCATAGTTCGAAATGTCTATGTCGGCTAAGATTTATATCTTTATTTTCGAAATGATTTGTTATACATTATGCACTAATAATAATATCAAATGTTATTTTAAATGCGTATCAAGCATCTTTGGCTATCATAAGGAGAAATCTCCTCCGATTCTGCGTTTGCATGTGTGTGTGTGCGGGAGGCCTTATGGTAGTCTCATTTTTAAAAGCATTGCGAATTGAATTTAAAAATAGTCCTCTACTTTGATTTTAAAGATAAATAAACTGTTTTGAGTTCTCACACCAGTCACATGACTGACTTGGAGTTTATTGTTTTCCTTCCTAAACTCTGGGTGCCCACCAATTTCCACACGGGCAGTTAAGAGTTAGGTTTATCAGGATATTCAGGATATTCAGGAGTTGCTGGAGGCAAGCTGGATGGCATGGCGTATTACTAGTTTATATAGTATTTCTTTTTCCGCTGCATTGTTTGATGTTGTTGTTGTACACTCTGATGATATGATGTAATGAAATCAAATGTATAAAATGTAATAACTGATATAGTTCTTTGTTTAAAGATTATTCATTTATTATTATATGTTGTTCCGCTGCGAATTGTGAGATTCTGATGTTGTTCTGTTGTTTTCTTTCTTCCCGTTCTGTTTTTAAAATGCTTCTATCTTCTATTTTTCAAATTCTCTGTTTTTCTAATTCTCTGTTTTTTAAAAAAATTGTCTATCTTCTTTTCCCTCTATTTTTTCTATTTTCAAATTCTATTTTTCTATTTTCTTTTTCTCTCTTCTTCTTTTCTTAAAATTTTTTTTTAAAACCCATAACTATTCGGTTTTTCGGCAACGAAAATCCGTATACGTTACACCCATCTTAAAAATCACCATATTACTCTTAAAATTCATCAATTTCTTAAATGAACCCAATTGCAAAATCAAAGCATGTAAATTTGAAGATCATAATTCTGATATTTATTTGTTTCTCACTAAAATATTCAATTTCAGAAATATTCATTAAACATTTTACCTGAATCAAAATTTTAAAAATGATGTTGCTCACATACAAACAATATTTACTCACAAATCAAGGCCTAAAAATCAATTAAGAGAAATATTTGAATTATTGAATCAGGTTTCATGCTGTAATGTTTAAAACAGAGGCATACTATCCTGTTCTAGACTTGAAAACTGATTCTATTCCACATATATACATAAAATCATTTCTTTAACATCATGCACACAAGCTTCATATCATATTTAAGGATTCACCATATGCCAAATCAAGAAATTTTTAGTTTTAAGGGTTTTACTCACTTGTAATTTGAAGATAGGGAAGTAGCTTGAGACCTGGAAACTGGAATTCGCTTTTGACTATTGAAATTGGTGTTTAATTTGATCTGTAGCTTGGTGTTTGATCCTGCATGATATTTGTGATGAACTTTTCTTTGAATTTGTTCTTGAGTTTATTTTGAATTTTGTTTTCAGCAGCAATTTGGATTTGGAATTGCTTAACTTCAGGTTTTAAAATTGTAAAGGGTGTTTGTTTGATGATTTTCTGGTTTGAATATTATTGATAGGTTTTGATTTTCTTTAGGTCAGTTTGAATAATGAGAAAATGGCCTGGCTATCTATTCTTCAAATTCAAATGGGAAAAACTTTTCCACTTGTTATCATAAGTTCACAAGTGTTTATTTCCTATTTCAAGGTTTTATAAATGTCATTTGCTAAATAAATGTGTTTAAGTCCTTGTTTAAATAAATTTTATTACTTTGTTTTTAAACACTTACTTAAATTTCATTAAATTTTTAAACTTAACCCCTTTCATTTAATTAATTTATGAATCATTTTTTCTTAAAGGTTTATACTTATACTAAGAAAATGTATTATGTTTACAAATGTATATTAAATCTTTTATCAAATTCTATTCAAATCTGGACCATTTTGTTCTTATGTTTTTAAACTTAATTATATTTATAACTTAATTCATATGTATTTTAAAAAAAAGAACATTAAATCTTTTATAAATCTTATTTAATCATAAAAGATATGTGTACAAATATAAACAAATTTTGTATTTATTCTTTTTTTAATCAAGATCAATGTTTTCAAATTATTTTACATATATATAAACTTATATACTTGTATATGTATATACTTAAATTTTCAATATTATAATGTTTACACATATCTATTAATATATTTATTAATTTACTATAAGATATTTTATTTACAGATATTTATATTTCAACATTTATCATAGTTTCAAATACATCCTGATATCCTTTATTACTAGAATTTTATCTTTTCACTGAATAAAACCAGTTTATTATCCAATTATTAGATGCCAAAAATCCAGGTTATCACATTCCTCCCCCCATTGAATCTTTTCGTCCTCGAAAAGGAACGAAGCCAAAATTTATTAAAATGCTTAAAATCAGATAAATTGTCTTTGATAATTTTTAAAACACTTTTAAAATCCATATAATATTATAAAATAGTTTTATAAAAATACTTTTTATAACTCGATGTTTCAACCGGTCCATCCTTGTTCTCACCGAAATTCGGTTATACATTGATCAGACGTACGTCTGAAAATCTATAAGTACTTAGCAGATCCGTTTTCAACACCTAGTGAAAATACTTGGAAAATAATTTCCTTGAAAATATTGAAAAAACATTTTTGAAAATAGAGGAAATATCTTTGGTGAGAATGCTCTCGAAATCATCACTCCCATCCATAGTCGCGGTTAACCCGATGGTTACGTTGTTGTCCCGGCAAAATCCATAGAAAACTGTAGGCCTCCGCGCCCCTCGATTACGCCATGGAACCCGCTACAGATCGCAGTTACATCCAGGGTTACGTTGCCATCACAGCAAAAGTCCATGTAACTGTAGGCCTCAGCGCTCTCGAATTCCGCTGCCAAAAGAATGAAACTTCTCCACTCCCACATAGGTCGCAGTCTACTGATGTAAAATCAAATGTAGACTGTTGGCTCTCAGTAGCACACCTGACTTTTGCTATGTCAGAATATGTAACAAACGAACATTTTCGACTTCCGAAAATTCAACATCGATACTCACTTTATCGACTGCCGAGAAATCGAAGGCCAAAAACCCGAAATGTTATGGTTTAAGAAAGAAGAATTTAAGAAAAGAGAAGAGAAAAAGATAGAAGATGGAGAGGAAAGAAAATAGAAATTTTTAAAATAGAAGAAAAAGAGAATAGAAAGAAAATAGAATAGAGAAGAGATAGAAAATAGAACGGAACAGAAAACAACAGAACAACATCAAAATCTCACAATTCGCAGCGGAACAACATATAACAATAAATGAATAATCTTTAAACAAAGAAATATATCAGTTATTACATTTTATACATTACATTACATCATATCATCAGAGTGTACAACAACAACAACAAACAGTGCAGCGGAAAAAGAAATACTATATAAACTAGTATACGCCATGCCATCCAACTAGCCTCCAACAATTCCAGAATATCCAGAATATCCTGATAAACCTTAACTCTTAACTGCCCGTGTGGAAATTGGTGGGCACCCAGAGTTTAGGAAGGAAAACAATAAACTCCAAGTCAGTCATGTGACTGGTGTGAGAACTCAAAACAGTTTATTTATCTTTAAAATCAAAATAGAGGAATATTTTTAAATTCAATTCGCAATGCTTTTAAAAATGAGACTACCATAAGGCCTCACGCACACACACACAATGCAAACGCAGAATCGGAGGAGATTTCTCCTTATGATAGTCAAAGATGCTTGATATGCATTTAAAATAACATTTGATATTATTACTAGTGCATAGTGTAGGGAAAATTCATTTCGAAAGTAGAATATAAATCTTAGCCAGCATAGACATTTTGAACTATGCCTACTATAGCTAACTATGTTCAATAGCAGGTTACCGCCACATTCCATAGCAGGTTATACAACTAAAACCGTACAAGTCTCGTATTGTTTCTTTGGATTTCCAACAAATGGTCAGGCCAAGGAACTTCCCATTGCCACATGAGAATGCCTCTGGAAAGACATCCCCGAGAACCAAACCGGAACTCTGCCAACACAAGGCCGGGTTACCCCTAACTGGGTAACTACTGACACGAGCACGCCATTCCCCGATCGTAAACGACCTTTCTCACGGGATCCCGAAAGCCAACAACCACAAAGTAATAAATTCGTAGTAACCACATAGGTTAAATATCTGGGCTCCATACCATGATACAACCTCTATCCAGAAGGAAATGTACATACCCTAAAGGGTGCTACCCCTCATAACCTTGCCGCATCTTTCCTGTTTTGACCATTTCCGGGGTGTGAGGTTCGACGAAGTCACGTCCACAAAACATACTTTATACAAAAGCCATGCTTTGGGTCAACAAATGATCAACACAATGATCACTAAGATAGACGATCAAATAAACGATCCTATCACAATAATCAACACAATGATCATTTACAGCAACACTCAGCATGTCACATTACCAAATTGGGAATATATCGCTGATAACTTCAACTATATAACCTCTGAGCTCGTACGTCTCAGAGGAGGGTGTTAAGCTAAAAGAATAAATTCTTCGCCACCAATAGAAATATATTTGAAAGAAATCGGCTTTATATCTCAACTTGTAATGTCAGACATACAATCCATACAAGTCTGTTCCGGGATCGAACAGAACCGAAGGCACTTACAAAGAAGTCCTTGCAATCCGGATATTCACAATCCTGATCGGATTTCCCATCACTTAGGGAGTCTCTATACCGTTGCAACTCAGTGCAGAGACAATCGATAGGTTATCCTATCGCTCTCGCAAATACCGGGTCTTCAACACCGATCTCCAAATGCAATTCACAACGACGTATCACATATTCGGAATGGGTTATACGACCCCATGGTCCTTTCCCGGTTAACCCGAATAGTGAGCGCTTATTTAAAATAAGTGTAGCATTCACATTCAAACAAATCACATCAATTACCCATTCAAAGGGAAATATTGATAGTCGGCTATTGAACTATCAATAGATATGCATATATCACCGGTTTCCAAATAATTTTCCAATTATTTATTTCACAAAATATCTTTAAAAGATATATAATTTCAATACTTCAAAAATAAATCAATATTTATTTTTAAACAAATTCCACTTCCTTTATAAATTCCTTAGTGAATATATAATTCCAAAATATCAATGAATATTCGATTTCAATTATTCATTTTTAATTTATCTTCAAAAAGATAAATTCTTATTATTCACTTCATATTGGAAAAACATTTCCATACTTATTTATTCATAAGTAATTCACAAATCTTTTTATTTTCTACACTTGGAAAATATTCAATATACTTAAATCGAATTAAGCATATATTTCATTCTATTAAGGAAATCATTCACTTAAACATATTTATTTAGGTCAAAACGAATGTTACGTAAAACATTGTTACGACAACCCAAAATCACTAGTATAGGGATTCGAAATTAAAATAGATATATAAATCCCAATACTATACAAAACATTTCCTTTCGGAAATCATTTACTATAACAACAGTGTTATAGTCCATTATTTCCTTCTATTTCTCGTAAAACGTCTATTTCAACAATCAATGTTGAAATCTATGGTTTCGAATCTCAGCACCATTTAAAACATCATTAGATCGTTTTAATTCTGTTTAAAATATCACATTCTAAACATTTTCTTTAACATATTATTCACTATTCAAAAATGTGAATATACTACGTTAACAATTTTCATTCTTTTATTCATTTTATTTAAAAGGATTATTCACAGTTCAAAACGTGAATATACCTCCATTAATAGGTTTCAACAATTTTCTTATCAAAATAAGTTGTTTGCGAATTTATAAAACAACGTTTATAAATTCCATTTCTATTTATTTTATAACAACTTCCTTTATAAATCTCCTTTATTAGCCTATTCGATTTATAACTCAATTATAAACAATGGTTCATATTATAAGTTAAATACTTATAAATTTATTCGTTTGCAAAATCGTTCCTTTGAACTTCATAATTATAAATCTTATAACTTATAAGATTCAATTATTCATCCAAATATATTCTTTAATAACTTCACAAAATTTATAAATCTTACTATTTATAAATTTCACTTATAACTTCATCATTTATAATTTTATAAATTCCATTCATTTCTGAAATTCATTTTCACTTCATTCAAACACTTATAAAAACTCGTTTTATAATTCCAAGGTTTTAATTTATAAATATCAATTTATAAATCCTTTATAAAATCAATTTATACTATTATTTTAAAACGTCTTTAATCTCCTTTATTATTTCACCATTTTGATTCATAAAATAATTAAATTTTATAAATCCTATATTTAACTTTTCATAATAAATTCAAAAATTCCGATTTAACTATTTTATAAAATCATTAGCATCATATTCTCAAAAATCAGTTTTTAACTATATTTCTCAAAAATCGTAATTTTTATAACTTAAAAAAATTATAACGTTTATTTATTTAAAATGAATCAATCCCAAAAATATTTTATAAACTTATACTTTCAAAAATCACTTTGAAATCATTTTAAAATTCCAAATTTGGTCCAATGATGCTACACACCAAATAGTCAATCACGACTACAACGATATCATATATCAATATGAAAATCCATCAAATATCAAAATATCTGAAATTAAATAAAAACTGTTGAGGAATCCTGTTGGATCCCTCCAACCTGTTTTCCTGCATCCAAAAACATTAGCACAATACCAATTTCGCTCCAGTACGAAATTATCGCGGTATATGTTCTTATTAAATATTATCTGCTTAATAACGGCGTAATAGGGTCTCATCCGCTAAAAAATGCGGGAAATCAATAACTCCAATATATACATATGCCAATATATATATATTGCTATTATATATAATACCAATTTCACTGTTTATGAAATATTCGTGGTATATATTTTTATTAAATAACATCCGCTTACTAACGGCGTATAATGTCTATTTTAACAATCAATATATAACAATCACCATTCAAACATGCATTCAAATATTTTAAATCTAACTATTTAAAATAAAAATCGAAACTGATTCGATTGAGTGAGAAATTCTCACCTTGATTTTAAATTCCGTTTTAGCGATTTATTTCGAATAAAATTAAACGGACGTTTAATTTTACCCAAAATTCTCACTAATTCCAATCGACTCCAAACCAACTCCATCGCGTAGTGCTCGTCGATACGATTCCAACGCAACTGGTTTCGCGCGTTTTCGACCTCGTATGAAAAAGTTATGATATTATGAAGTTTGTACACGATTTAAATAAACAAATTACAACATAATTATAATATTTATAACCTAGCAAGATCATGGCCGTTGATTTCAAACCCCCCTTCATCAGGCCCGTGCGCATCTTTCTCTCCTCCCCTCATTCACGTTACTTTCTACAGGATATACACGCACACTTGAACCCATTCACCAAATCTAGGGTTTTGATTTCACGAGCAAAATACTCAACTATATGTCGATCAGGGAGTTGCAAATCGAAGCCTTCAACATGCTCAAACTTTGGCCATCACCCTGTGGAGCTCGGCCCCCCAGGTCGCACGCAGTTCGAGGCCGAACTACAGCTCTTTGAACACAAATTCCCGTTGATTCGTGAAGCCATTCGCGATCTTGACCGTTGATATTAAAGATCTCTTCATGCTCTTCAATTCTCTAGTTGAAACTTCCTTGAATCGATGCATGGATTAGAAGATTTGGGGGGAGGAAGTTAGGACAATTCTGGCCGTGTATTAGGTGGAGGCGGCTAGGGTTTAAGTTTTCTTCTTCTTTTTTTTATTATGAAGAGGGTGTGGGTATATTTATAGGAAAAATTCAATCACTATTCATTCAGAAATTCCGAACTCCGATTTACGCGCCGAAACTGACGTTCCTAGGGTTTATCCCGCGTTCCGGACACAATGGAACAGGTTTCGAAAGCTAATTCGGAAGTATGTGCGAGTTATGGCTATAAACGCTCAATTTAAATTAAACCGATTTAAGTCGATTTCTAGGCGTTTTAATTTGTACCGGACAAACGGTAAATCCAATTGACTTGAAATTTGAAAACTTACAATAATATCACATTATGGATTCGATGAAACTGGTTTCGTCGAAATCCGAGACTTTTTGAAAAATGGCTATTTTCACTCGCTAAATTAAAATTAAAAATAAATCGATGCGTTTCGAGCTGCCACGATCAAACGATAACTCCGATTGACACGAAATTTGAAATCCGGTAATAACTAACTATTATGGATCCAATGGAACTGGTTTTGTTCAATTCTGAGACTGTTCAAAAATTGACTATTTTCACTAGTCGATTTTAATATTAAAATATTCAATTTTCACAAATTAACTTTTAGTTCGATTTTAAAAGTTCTAAAATATCGTTCTAACTCTCATATGATAAAATAAAATTTTACAAATCATTTTTAATCATATTTAACTATATTTTCAATTATTTCCATAATTTAACGTATTAAATTATCGATTTAATAATCCAATTAAATCCAAAAATTCAAATTAAAATTTATTTGACTTATAAATTCACTTATTAATATTTAAAAATAATTAAATATTCAAATTTTAATTAATAAAAATTCTGGGTCGTTACAATCTTCCCCCCTTAACAGAATTTCATCCTCGAAATTATTAAGTAAGAAAAGTTACAGAATTTATTAATTTTCCCAAAATTCATAGTTAAACTTCTTACAAATCTTTACTAAGTTTTCAAATCATACTTAGTTATCTTTTCAAAAACAACTACTATTGTTTAACTTTCAATTCCAAAATCAAAGTTAAAGTTTTCAAAAAATTTCCCAATTTTCTCAAAAATTTTCTAACGCCTTAAATTTCCGGAAAAATTCGCCATAGTCTCCTTTGCGCGGCTCGATCCAAAAAAAAAATGACAGTATATATATCACAAATATACATCTCATCAAGTAATGAGGCATCCCGAAGGGAAAAAAGTGTAAAAGTACTGTATTTAATCCGAGATATGTACCTTATATTTTATTAGCAAGCATATACGGCTAATATAGCGCAAAAGCGAGCTCCAAATGCGAAGCAAACGCGATCCGCACCTACTAATCACTCAACAAACAACATGAGAACATGCATATAGACAATAGTATCAATATACAACATATAGTAACATAATAACTATATATGTCAACATATCAAATGAAACTAAACAACAAATGCAATATATATTCAACCATCAACCAACTAACATCCAACTAACATCCATAACCAATAAATATTCATTCATATTCTCATTCATATTCAATGAATTGGTTTTCAATTTAATCACATTTGATTCATATACAGTGGATGTTCTTATTAACATTCATTCTCAATTAGTTTATATTCACTAATTCATATTCAAGTTGGTTCACTTCCAATTCAAATTCAATCTACTTTAGCTTCCAATTTCATTAACACTCAATGAATTATTTACAATCAATCAACTAACAATCATATAACAATCAATGTATATTAATTACAACCAAATTCCTTTGCTTATATTCATTCAATTTGATTTAACACCTTTACTTGTCAATTGGTTTAATTTAATTGATTTTCATTCAATTATTCAACTTTCTAATAACATTAGATTTTAATGAATTAACACTTATATTCATTATTTCATATCAACTTAATTTACATTCGATTGATTAACATCCAATTCATTCTTTCAATTCAATTCTAAAGTAAATTTCCATTTAACTTTTAAATTCATTTTTACTTACAACTCATATTCATAAATATATTCATATAGTTTCACTTCTTATATATATAAGTTTATTTCACAATTGTAATCACTTTAATTAAAATTCAATTCTTATAATTCATTTGCTTATACAATTATTCTTTTATTTAGATTATTCAAACATCTAAACAATCAACTTATTTTCACTTTAATAATTCTGAAAAATTATTCCTTTATATATAAAATATAATCAAGGTAAAATTATTTCATTTACCCATTTTTAAAACAATACTGTGTCGAATTGTTCTATTCAAGTGTTTAGAAACCCCTTCGATTCAGTTTCGAAGCTGCGCCGACGAAGGTTCATATGCCACTCAATAAACCAATCATCACAATATAAAACAATTTTATATATTCACTATCAAATACGCTCTCATAGCTATTACTACACTCAAACTCATTCTAGAGTACTGCTGACTCTATCTCTAATGAGAAATACCCAACAGAACCATGGTTGTCGCTTAACCATAAGCTCTGATACCAAATGTAACAAACGGACATTTTCGACTTTCGAAAATTCAACATCGATACTCACTTTATCGACTGCCGAGAAATCGTAGGCCAAAAACCAGAAATGTTATGGTTTAAGAAAGAAGAATTTAAGAAAAGAGAAGAGAAAAAGATAGAAGATGGAGAGGAAAGAAAATAGAAATTTTTAAAATAGAAGAAAAAGAGAATAGAAAGAAAATAGAATAGAGAAGAGATAGAAAATAGAACGGAACAGAAAACAACAGAACAACATCAGAATCTCACAATTCGCAGCGGAACAACATATAATAATAAATGAATAATCTTTAAACAAAGAACTATATCAGTTATTACATTTTATACATTACATTACATCATATCATCAGAGTGTACAACAACAACAACAAACAGTGCAGCGGAAAAAGAAATACTATATAAACTAGTATACGCCATGCCATCCAGCTTGCCTCCAGCAATTCCAGAATATCCAGAATATCCTGATAAACCTTAACTCTTAACTGCCCGTGTGGAAATTGGTGGGCACCCAGAGTTTAGGAAGGAAAACAATAAACTCCAAGTCAGTCATGTGACTGGTGTGAGAACTCAAAACAGTTTATTTATCTTTAAAATCAAAATAGAGGAATATTTTTAAATTCAATTCGCAATGCTTTTAAAAATGAGACTACCATAAGGCCTCCCGCACACACACACAATGCAAACGCAGAATCGGAGGAGATTTCTCCTTATGATAGTCAAAGATGCTTGATACGCATTTAAAATAACATTTGATATTATTACTAGTGCATAGTGTAGGGAAAATTCATTTCGAAAGTAGAATATAAATCTTAGCCAGCATAGACATTTCGAACTATGCCTACTATAGCTAACTATGTTCAATAGCAGGTTACCGCCACATTCCATAGCAGGTTATACAACTAAAACCGTACAAGTCTCGTATTGTTTCTTTGGATTTCCAACAAATGGTCAGGCCAAGGAACTTCCCATTGCCACATGAGAATGCCTATGGAAAGACATCCCCGAGAACCAAACCGGAACTCTGCCAACACAAGGCCGGGTTACCCCTAACTGGGTAACTACTGACACGAGCACGCCATTCCCCGATCGTAAACGACCTTTCTCACGGGATCCCGAAAGCCAACAACCACAAAGTAATAAATTCGTAGTAACCACATAGGTTAAATATCTGGGCTCCATACCATGATACAACCTCTATCCAGAAGGAAATGTACATACCCTAAAGGGTGCTACCCCTCATAACCTTGCCGCATCTTTCCTGTTTTAACCATTTCCGGGGTGTGAGGTTCGACGAAGTCACGTCCACAAAACATACTTTATACAAAAGCCATGCTTTGGGTCAACAAATGATCAACACAATGATCACTAAGATAGACGATCAAATAAACGATCCTATCACAATAATCAACAAAATGATCATTTACAGCAACACTCAGCATGTCACATTACCAAATTGGGAATATATCGCTGATAACTTCAACTATATAACCTCTGAGCTCGTACGTCTCAGAGGAGGGTGTTAAGCTAAAAGAATAAATTCTTCGCCACCAACAGAAATATATTTGAAAGAAATCGGCTTTATATCTCAACTTGTAATGTCAGACATACAATCCATACAAGTCTGTTCCGGGATCGAACAGAACCGAAGGCACTTACAAAGAAGTCCTTGCAATCCGGATATTCACAATCCTGATCGGATTTCCCATCACTTAGGGAGTCTCTATACCGTTGCAACTCAGTGCAGAGACAATCGATAGGTCATCCTATCGCTCTCGCAAATACCGGGTCTTCAACACCGATCTCCAAATGCAATTCACAACGACGTATCACATATTCGGAATGGGTTATACGACCCCATGGTCCTTTCCCGGTTAACCCGAATAGTGAGCGCTTATTTAAAATAAGTGTAGCATTCACATTCAAACAAATCACATCAATTACCCATTCAAAGGGAAATATTGATAGTCGGCTATTGAACTATCAATAGATATGCACACATCACCAGTTTCCAAATAATTTTCCAATTATTTATTTCACAAAATATCTTTACAAGATATATAATTTCAATACTTCAAAAATAAATCAATATTTATTTTTAAACAAATTCCACTTCCTTTATAAATTCCTTAGTGAATTTATAATTCCAAAATATCAATGAATATTCGATTTCAATTATTCATTTTTAATTTATCTTCAAAAAGATAAATTCTTATTATTCACTTCATATTGGAAAAACATTTCCATACTTATTTATTCATAAGTAATTCACAAATCTTTTTATTTTCTACACTTGGAAAATATTCAATATACTTAAATCGAATTAAGCATATATTTCATTCTATTAAGGAAATCATTCACTTAAACATATTTATTTAGGTCAAAACGAATGTTACGTAAAACATTGTTACGACAACCCAAAATCACTAGTATAGGGATTCGAAATTAAAATAGATATATAAATCCCAATACTATACAAAACATTTCCTTTCGGAAATCATTTACTATAACAACAGTGTTATAGTCCATTATTTCCTTCTATTTCTCGAAAAACGTCTATTTCAACAATCAATGTTGAAATCTATGGTTTCGAATCTCAGCACCATTTAAAACATCGTTAGATCGTTTTAATTCTGTTTAAAATATCACATTCTAAACATTTTCTTTAACATATTATTCACTATTCAAAAATGTGAATATACTACGTTAACAATTTTCATTCTTTTATTCATTTTATTTAAAAGGATTATTCACAGTTCAAAACGTGAATATACCTCCATTAATAGGTTTCAACAATTTTCTTATCAAAATAAGTTGTTTGCGAATTTATAAAACAACGTTTATAAATTCCATTTCTATTTATTTTATAACAACTTCCTTTATAAATCTCCTTTATTAGCCTATTCGATTTATAACTCAATTATAAACAATGGTTCATATTATAAGTTAAATACTTATAAATTTATTCGTTTGCAAAATCGTTCCTTTGAACTTCATAATTATAAATCTTATAACTTATAAGATTCGATTATTCATCCAAATATATTCTTTAATAACTTCACAAAATTTATAAATCTTACTATTTATAAATTTCACTTATAACTTCATCATTTATAATTTTATAAATTCCATTCATTTCTGAAATTCATTTTCACTTCATTCAAACACTTATAAAAACTCGTTTTATAATTCGAAGGTTTTAATTTATAAATATCAATTTATAAATCCTTTATAAAATCAATTTATACTATTATTTTAAAACGTCTTTAATCTCCTTTATTATTTCACCATTTTGATTCATAAAATAATTAAATTTTATAAATCCTATATTTAACTTTTCATAATAAATTCAAAAATTCCGATTTAACTATTTTATAAAATCATTAGCATCATATTCTCAAAAATCAGTTTTTAACTATATTTCTCAAAAATCGTAATTTTTATAACTTAAAAAAATTATAACGTTTATTTATTTAAAATGAATCAATCCCAAAAATATTTTATAAACTTATACTTTCAAAAATCACTTTGAAATCATTTTAAAATTCCAAATTTGGTCCAATGATGCTACACACCAAATAGTCAATCACGACTACAACGATATCATATATCAATATGAAAATCCATCAAATATCAAAATATCTGAAATTAAATAAAAACTGTTGAGGAATCCTGTTGGATCCCTCCAACCTGTTTTCCTGCATCCAAAAACATTAGCACAATACCAATTTCGCTCCAGTACGAAATTATCGCGGTATATGTTCTTATTAAATATTATCCGCTTAATAACGGCGTAATAGGGTCTCATCCGCTAAAAAATGCGGGAAATCAATAACTCCAATATATACATATGCCAATATATATATATTGCTATTATATATAATACCAATTTCACTGTTTATGAAATATTCGCGGTATATGTTTTTATTAAATAACATCCGCTTACTAACGGTGTATAATGTCTATTTTAACAATCAATATATAACAATCACCATTCAAACATGCATTCAAATATTTTAAATCTAACTATTTAAAATAAAAATCGAAACTGATTCGATTGAGTGAGAAATTCTCACCTTGATTTTAAATTCCGTTTTAGCGATTTATTTCGAATAAAATTAAACGGACGTTTAATTTTACCCAAAATTCTCACTAACTCCAATCGACTCCAAACCAACTCCATCGCGTAGTGCTCGTCGATACGATTCCAACGCAACTGGTTTCGCGCGTTTTCGACCTCGTATGAAAAAGTTATGATATTATGAAATTTGTACACGATTTAAATAAACAAATTACAACATAATTATAATATTTATAACCTAGCAAGATCATGGCCGTTGATTTCAAACCCCCCTTCATCAGGCCCGTGCGCATCTTTCTCTCCTCCCCTCATTCACGTTACTTTCTACAGGATATACACGCACACTTGAACCCATTCACCAAATCTAGGGTTTTGATTTCACGAGCAAAATACTCAACTATATGTCGATCAGGGAGTTGCAAATCGAAGCCTTCAACATGCTCAAACTTCGGCCATCACCCTGTGGAGCTCGGCCCCCCAGGTTGCACGCAGTTCGAGGCCGAACTACAGCTCTTTGAACACAAATTCCCGTTGATTCGTGAAGCCATTCGCGATCTTGACCGTTGATATTAAAGATCTCTTCATGCTCTTCAATTCTCTAGTTGAAACTTCCTTGAATCGATGCATGGATTAGAAGATATGGAGGGAGGAAGTTAGGACAATTCTGGCCGTGTATTAGGTGGAGGCGGCTAGGGTTTAAGTTTTTTTTTTATTTATTTTTTTTATTATGAAGAGGGTGTGGGTATATTTATAGGAAAAATTCAATCACTATTCATCCAGAAATTCCGAACTCCGATTTACGCGCCGAAACTGACGTTCCTAGGGTTTATCCCGCGTTCCGGACACAATGGAATAGGTTTCGAAAGCTAATTCGGAAGTATGTGCGAGTTATGGCTATAAACGCTCAATTTAAATTAAACCGATTTAAGTCGATTTCTAGGCGTTTTAATTTGTACCAGACAAATGGTAAATCCAATTGACTTGAAATTTGAAACCTTACAATAATATCACATTACGGATCCGATGAAACTGGTTTCGTCGAAATCCGAGACTTTTTGAAAAATGGCTATTTTCACTCGCTAAATTAAAATTAAAAATAAATCGATGCGTTTCGAGCTGCCACGATCAAACGATAACTCCGATTGACACGAAATTTGAAATTCGGTAATAACTAACTATTACGGATCCAATGGAACTGGTTTCGTTCAATTCTGAGACTGTTCAAAAATTGACTATTTTCACTAGTCGATTTTAATATTAAAATATTCAATTTTCACAAATTAACTTTTAATTCGATTTTAAAAGTTCTAAAATATCGTTCTAACTCCCATATGATAAAATAAAATTTTACAAATCATTTTTAATCATATTTAACTATATTTTCAATTATTTCCATAATTTAACATATTAAATTATCGATTTAATAATCCAATTAAATCCAAAAATTCAAATTAAAATTTATTTGACTTATAAATTCACTTATTAATTTTTAAAACTAATTAAATATTCAAATTTTAATTAATAAAAATTCTAGGTCGTTACAGCATAGGTCGCGGTCTACCGATATAAAATCAAACGTAGACTGTTGGCTCTCAGCAGCACACACGACTTTCGCTATGGTCTATAGTAGATCGTAGTGACATCGAGTTACACTGTCGTCACAGCATAACCCAAATGCCTCTGTAAGCGTCAGTGCCTTCGACTTTTGCTACACACTACACATAATCCTCAGGAACTAGTTTTGTCCGGACTCCTCATAGGATCAACTTTAGAACCTCCCCTTTTGAGGCTCAGGGCAGTACCAACCTATGGTACTCCTCATAAGTTCATTCCAAGGCAGCGTCTTTTTCTCCAGAGCCTTTTTCAAAACACTTTATACTATACACATATAGTATCTTCCAAATCATACACCTAGTATGAATCCCACATAAATCTCTTTTCTCAAAATCGATTATCCCAAAATCGATAATTCTCAAATTAGAATTTCCAAATCCAATATTGATTTTACCCAAAAATCAAAAGCCTTTCCAAAATCCATAGGTTCAAAAACCCTTTCCTCCAAAATCATTCTCATAAGATCCTATATATATATATATATATATATATATATATATATATATATATATATAACCTTGAAAAATCTTTGGATCATTTCAAACTTGTATAAATTCCCTTTTTATAATCTAAATACTTTCAAAAACCTTTCCCTCTGGCTATAGATTCAACAAGGGGAGATTTATCTTATATAACAAAGATATATAACTTTTTTTATTCTAAATCAAATATTCAAATTTGATTACTCTATAAAGTCACTTACCATACTACTTACTTCCATAAAGTAAGTTCTATCATGGAAATACCCAATTTCCATTTTATTTCCTTATATATTCCACAAAATATACCTTTCATTTCAAAAAACATTTCATATTTCCTGTTCACAAATTCCCAGTATCAATTTCATGCAAATCCGTACGATGTACACATATCATTCGTACGCTATACCAATCTGATCGCTCATCGATCACACAATTTCCCTTCCGAACTAGTATTGTCCACCCGACTTCCTAGTGCAGACTCGGATCTGGTTTCTTGATCAGAAACTGTCATTCTCCTTGCATATCCATAACTATGATAGAGAATACCCGGAACCAATCAGCAATCCATATCCAGGTTCGCCGTCGAAAATCGAGCGAAAAATCCTAATTCGGATTGATGTAACTATCCTGAAATTCTATGCTCGAATTTGGATCAAGTCACTATGCGAATGGAATAATATGCGTACATCCTACGTATTTAACTTCATTGATTATTAGCCAAATCAATTTCTCTTTTCTATTCACATTCACTTGGATTTTCATTCACTTGCTCTCAATTGTTAAAATCCTCATTTGGATTATCACCTCAAATTTTCATCTCAAATGGATATTTAATCATAAACAGTTTGAACTCTGTCCAGCTTAAATTTAGAAAATAGCTTGAAGAATTTAAAAATAGATAATTAGTTGAAAAATAATTATTAGTTTGTAAAATAGCTGTAAAATAGCTAAGTACTTGTAAAATAGTTGGAAAATAGTCAAATAGTTATAGAAATAATTGCAAAATAGTTGTAAAAAGAAATTAGTTATAAAATAGTTGAAAAACAGTAATTAGTTTATAAAACAGTTGAAAAATTGTTAAATAGTTCCAAAACTAATTGTAAAACAAATATAAGATAGTTTTAGGTTTAAAAAAAAGGTTGTATAGTAAATAGTTTGAAAAGAATAGATTTATATTAAAAAAAAATATTTCGAAAATAGTCCAGAGTCAAACTGTTCAATTCCCACTCCAATCCCATCAATTCAATTTAAATTTCCATTTCTATTTAAATTGATTTAATTCCAATTTGAACTAATTCAATTTAAATTTCAAATTTAAACCATCCCGAATTATATAAATTCGAGTTAAATTTTTAAATGTTGATTTAATCCGTTAAATCAAATCAACCTATATCTTTAAACCATTTAATACTGAATCCAAATTCCATTTTTAACCTATTTCAAAGTTCAAATAATAATTCAAATCCCTTTTAAACAGCTAAATCTTTGAAATTCAATTTATCACCAAATTTTAATTTTGAAATCAAACCTTTGAAGTTTATCTTAAACATTCAAATCTTAAGTCCAAAATGATTCCATTTTATCTTCATAATAGATATATTACCATACCCCATTTCTTCATTCATTTAAACAAATCTAATTTCAGGTTATTAATAACAACAGGATGGTATCATCCTAATTATATTAAAACATTCATCCATTTCTAATTTCTAGATCTCAAACCTTTTTTGAAATCACACAAACTCCCAATTCAAATCAACCATTTAAATTCCCAAGTTAAATTTCAATTTCTTCTTTAATTTTCAATTCAGGTTGCTTGTTAAATTATTTAACTTTCCCAGAGTTAAATTCAATTTACTTAATCTAGTCAACCTTTCCCAATTTGAATTCTCATTTCAAATTTTAAACTTCAGATTAATAATCTTCCAACTTATACGTTCAAAAACTTATCACTTTGGGCATCACATCTCATTTCAAATAAAAATTTAAAAATCAACATTTAGAGTTTATTTCCAACATCTTTGACATTATGTATATTCCTCATATATACATATTATTTCCTTTACACACCAAGTTATCCTTAAATTTTAAACCACCTTTGGTTTTTAATTCAAAACAAATTTCTTTAAATTTTCAAACAACTCTTGTTTGGAATAGGACCCTTTCATTCAAATACATTAGATAATATTATTTATTATTTCTTTATCGCTTTGAAACCATTTTCAAATTCTGGACCCAGATTTAAAGCTTTGCAATTTAAAATCCACTTCAGTTTACAAGTCATACTTAACTAAATGTTTTGCTTCCATAAAACATTTCATTTTACTTACTCATTAATACACATTTTATTATTAAACACAACAGTTATTTATGATAATAGCCAAGATTATCATATCTGGAAACCGATTAATTATTATCTTATTCTAAAACTCTTCCCCAAATTCAAGATTTAAATTTCAGTTTGAATCCATTTCAAACTTATCTTTATTTAATTTCAATTTGGTTGTATTTATATTACCGCTTAATTTAATTCCAATAATTTAACAACCAAATTAACTTAATATTTATTACAAAGAATTATTGCTTTATATATCAAAATATATTCTTATATAAAATCATTTAAAATCTTTATATAAGAAAATAACAAGTACGCTCTCATATATATATACACTCAACTCATTTTAGGTTATTACTTACCCTATCCTTAATGAGTAATTCCACCAGAGCCAAGGTTCTCGCTTAACCTTCGGCTCTGATACTAAATGTAACGACCAGAAAATTTCGATCCCAAAAATTCCAAATAGCTAAGAAAAGAAGAAAAGAGATAGAAGAAAAGGAAGATAACAGAAACACCAACATCTCACATTCGCAGTGGATAAAATATAATATCAAATATTATTCTTTACACAAAGAAAGTCGTATCAGTCAATTACATTTTAATACATCAGAGGCACAACATTTACACAAACACTGGACAGTTTTAAAACAATATGTCCTAGATATACAATAATATATTACATCGCAAACACTCCATACGTTCCTTCCATCCAGCTCGCCTCCTGAGCTCCAGAACATCCTTACCTGGAAATCTATAATACTCGGTTTGACCCAAGCATTACATCAAAGTAACACCCAGGTCAGGCTGGAAACCAGCGTGAGTAAACCCATCTAACATGGAATACAAAAGCATACAACTTATATAAACCCGGGGTAACTTGCATCAATTTACAACTTCACAAGTTTTTATAGACATCATTTATTTCACACAACAATTTCTAAGTACCAAAAACTTAGATTAAATAGTCCAATTCACTTAAATCATTCCATTTCAGCCTATTAATTCCACATATCAACTTATAAAGAATCGAAGTGGTTTTGGGTATTTCCTAACACCCGACTCTAGTCTCTTCGAATCCAATGTCATCTTAACCCAAGTTATTCAAGTGAATACAATTCAACTTTAAATACAAGATGTCACTTTTTACACAGCAAATCATGATCAACAGATAATCCACATTATCACTTTCCACCCAAAAATCACATCACAAAACATTTCATATCAGGGATATCAACCAATTCAAAGCACCTGTCATCATTCAATCATTCATAACCAAGATTGATTGCTTCCATTAATTACATTAATTAATGATCCTCTAATTACTTCATTAGTTAATTATTCTAAAATTTCATTTAATAATTAACCTTTAACTTAATCAACCTTGATTAATCACAATCAAAAATTAACTTTCCTTAATAACTTCATCAATTAATCAACTCCTTGATTAATTATATTAATAAATCCTTTAATTACACTGAGTAATTATCACTTAATTTCTTCCACCAAATAATTTAATTACTTCCCATCAAGTAATTTCCTTTTAATTAATTACATTCAGTAATTGTCCATTAATTACTTCACTATGTAATTACACCTCATTAATTACCTTAAGTAATTATACTTAACCTAACATCAAATGATTACCTTTAATAAATTAAACTTAATTAACTAACTAAAATTAACCACATTTAACTTAATTAATTACACCGAGTAATCAATTTCTTTAATTACATCATTAAGTAATTATTCATAATAATTCTTTTATATTAAGTAATTAACCTCTTAATTACTTGTTGCTTAATAATTTCTTAATTGATCAACCTTCCCCATTCACATTAATTACATTATCCTTAATTAATTACTCAAATTTATTATGTCATAACCTCTTCATTGATCAATTATCCCTTAATTAATCATACTCATTATTTTAACTAATCCTTGATTAGTTTCCTTAATCAATCAATCCCTAATTAATTACACTAAGTAATTAATCCTTAATTACTTCCATTAAGTAATTAATTAGTCACTAATTACATCTTAATTAATTTATTAATTAATCACAAATTATTAATTAATTATATTTAATTATCTAATTAATAATTCTTAATTACAAACTAATTAACCTCTAATTACATAATTCATTAACCTTTAATTACTTAATTAATTAATTCTAGATTATCAATTAATTAATCCCCAATTAATTAAAATCTTTAATTATAAATTTATTAAACCTTAATCATTAATTAATTGAATTAATTAATACTCTTAATTTCTCTTAATTACTTCATTTAATTATTAGTCATTAATTATCATTTCTTGATTAACTTAAAGATAAATCTTTATCTTTATTTATGACTCACTTATCATAATTTAAATACATTTTAAATCATTCCACTTTTTAAAATTAAACTTTTAAATTTAAACTTAACATTAAAATAACTTTTAATCTAACTTAACAAATTTTAAGTAAACAAATAACAAATTTTCCAAATCAAATGTTTTACGAAAACATTTATTTTACAAATTAGTTTTAAAATTAGATTCAATTTAAATTTAAAAACTTGTTTTATAAAACTTTTAAAAACTGCATTTTCTCCTGCTTCAGGTTCTACCCTAGTTTAGCTCGAGTCCATACTCGAGTTTCTTCCTCTAGCTAAAGCTTTGCTAAATTTAAAACTTATATTTGTTTTAGATTATAAGGTCTGGGTCAAACTTCTCTCACTCGAACAACTCAAGATTAAACTCGAGCAAATGACCCTCGAACCCGAGCTTCAACCTGTGTAAACTCTTTCGTTACCAAATCATCACTGTGCACAGATACACTAACACGAAGTGAACCCCTTTCGATCATCGACGACGATCCAGACCTCATAACCTCCTCCGACAATTCTTCGATCATCGCTTCTTTTGATCCAAAACACCTTGATTTCATTAAGAACCCAAAATCAAAATCGAGATCCTTCGATCGAACTGGAACCTTAACTCTGATTAAAAATCTACCTCATCCTCACTGCTCCGACCAACTGAAATCGCTAGCCTCTGTCTACAGCTCCGCTGTATAACCACGTATACGTTTCCTAACCTCCGATGAATCCTGAAGGCCCAGAGACGATGCAGCGATCAAGTATTCAACTTCGACTAAAACTAGGTTTTAAACCTAGTTCCTCGCTGCGACGCCGCCTTGGTGGTTCATAAATCCACCAGACATTTTTACCAAACTCGCCTAACTTCCCTCTACCACCCGTAGTGACACAGATCACCCACAATACACAAATCATCGAAAAATGGACGAAACACCATGAGCGTTCAACCCAAAATTTTCGACATCCCCCATCTTAAAAATCACCATATTACTCTTAAAATTCATCAATTTCTTAAACGAACCCGATTGCAAAATCAAAGCATGTAAATTTGAAGATCATAATTCTTATATTTATTCGTTTCTTACTAAAATAAATAATTTCCGAAATATTCATTAAACATTTTACCTGAATCAAAATTTTAAAAATGATGTCGCACACATACAAATAATCTTTACTCAGAAATCAAGGCGTATAAATCAATTAAGAGAAAGATTTGAGTTATTGAATCAGGTTTCAACCTGTAACGTTTGAAACAGAGGCACATTATCCTGTTCCAGACTTGAACACTGATTCTATCCCACATATATACATAAAATCATTTCTTTAACGTCATGCACACAAGCTTCATATCATATTCAAGGATTCGCCATATGCCAAACCAAGAAATTTTCAGTTTTAGGGGTTTTACTCACTTGTAATTTGAAGGCAGGGAAGTAGCTAGAGACCTGGAAATTGGAATTCGCTTTTGATTATTGAAATCGGTGTTTAATTTGATCTGCAGCTTGGTGTTTGATCCTGCATGATATTTGAGATGAACTTTGCTTTGAATTTGTTCTTGAGTTTATTTTGAATTTTGCTTTCAGCTGCAGTTTGGATTTGGAATTGCTTAACTTCAGGTTTTAAAATTGTAAAGGGTGCTTGTTTGATGATTTTCTGGTTTGAATATTGTTGATAGGTTTTGATTTTCTTCAGACCAGTTTAAAAAATGAAAAAATGGCCTGGTTATCTTTTCTTCAAATTCAAATGGGAAAAAATTTGCCACTTGTTATCATAAGTTTACAAGTGTTTATTTCCTATTTCAAGGTTTTACGAATGTCATTTTCTAAATAAATGTGTTTAAGTCCTTGTTTAAAAAAATTTTATAACTTTGTTTGTAAACACTTACTTAAATTTCATTAAATTTTTAAACTTAACCCCATTCATTTAATTAATTTGTGAATCATGTTTTCTTAAAGGTTTATACATATACTAAGAAAATGTATTATGTTTACAAATGTATATTAAATCTTTTATCAAATTCTATTCAAATCTGGACCATTTTATTCTTATGTTTTTAAACTTAATTATATTTATAACTTAACTCATATGTATTTTTTTTAAAAGAACATTAAATCTTTTATAAATCTTATTTAATCACAAAAGATACGTGTATAAATATAAACTAACTTTGTATTTATTCTTATTTTTTTTTATCTAGATCAATGTTTTCGAAATATTTTACATATGTATATAAACTTATATACTTGTTTATGTATATACTTAAAATTTCAATATTATAAAGTTTACACATATCTATTAATATATTTATTAATTTACTATAAGATATATTATTTCTAGATATTTATATTTCAATATTTATCATAGTTTCAAATACATCCTGACATCCTTTATTACTTGAATTTTATCTTTTCACTGAATAAAACCAGTTTATTATCCAATTATTAGATGCCAAAAATCCAGGTTATCACAGAATTTAACTATAAAGTAATTTAAAACAGTTTTGAAGCTTTGAGAGCTATCTGAATTCTTATATTAAAATTTTTATTACTACAGATATCAATGCTGTGGGAAGCATTAATCAAAGGAACTGCCATTTGTTTGATTTTCAAAAAAATTAACAAGTGGTTTTGCAGTACAAGATTTAGAATATTTAAATCACCCATGACATATTCATCCCCCGATACCTAAGAGCTCTATAATTTTTATAACATGTTACGCTTCGAATATAGATTGAAATTCATAAATGGTTAACCTTTTCAAATTGTTTGAAATTAATGAAATTCAGGATTGAATTATTCTCAAGCTGAAAACCATTTAAAATCGTGTTGTATTCATTTAGTCATAATTTTTTATTTATCTATCTGATTTTGACGACACTTTTTTTATTGAAAAATATTTTAATATAGAATAACTTTTGTATTCGTCGCTTTTTGAACTTTTGAAGTGCAGTACTGTTTAAACCCGATTCAAGTTGAAACAAAAATCTGAGTTGCACATTGTACTTCAGAGTTTTGTCCGCATATTGTTCTGGCCATAACTCTTAACATCTTATCCAATTTCGATGATCTTATACTTTCTGGAAAGTCACGATAGTAGCGAACGACTTTTGATCTAAGCATTTCACAAAATTTTGAGGTCTTCTATGCTAAAATCGTCGTTTTTGGAAGAGGGCCTACATTTTTCCAATTGATTTCTTAATTATGTAGCTTTAGTAAACACCATTATGTATGCCACACTATACACATTGATGGTCCAGAAGTTTTTGTGAAAGGCTAGTACAATATGGCACCAACTCTACTTTGAAACCATCATCTAATTTGGTGATATTTGACTTTGGATGGATCGGTGATTAGTGGTCTAACTAAAATGCATGTGTTTATATATTAAAACCATGTTATCTTATTATATTTCTTATATTTGACTAGCGGTTGAAGTTGAGTTTAGTATAGATGCTTGAGAAGGCCATAGCCTGACTATGCGAAGAGTTTAACTTGCTTTAGCTCGTAAACAAATTATGTAAAATTTATAAGATAAAGGTATGCCTACCATTTAACATACAAAAATGCTAAAATATTAATATATATTATGTTTTCGACCATGTGGTCGATGTATATCGTATATATTATATTTGTGAAATTGCAAAGGACTCTCCATATAAAGGAGACTCTACTGAAATTTTTCAAAAGTTCTAACACTTAGATAAATTTTCAATAAATTTCATATGCGAAGGAATAAAGGTTGATAAATGGGTCTATTTAAGTTTATAACTTACCATAAGTTTTGATTTTAATGTTAACCAATTTGAGATTTGAATGAGTTTCAACTTAACTGTGCAATATGAAGAGAGTTAATTTTAGAGTTGTATATGATGTCTCTTTATAAGGAATTGCGAGGATATAATTTTCTTAAGAGGGAACGTCTGTAACAAACCCCATTCTGAATCCATAATATTATATAATTAGAATAAAAGTACTTGAATTCAATTTTGAAATGTATATGTTGTGAAATATAACATGAGTGTGATGTTTGAAAAAAATTTCAAGGAAGAAAATAATTTTTTCAAATATTGTTTAAATCCAAAAGGCATGTTTTGACAATTGAAGGATTATTTCAAATAAGTATAAAATTGTTAAATTTTGGTAGTAACTCGAATGAATTCTTAAGGGTTAAATGGATTATTTCAATTTGAAATGAGTTTGTTAGTACTAAAAATAAAATGAATAGAAATTTTTATTTTTATTTTGGGCCTAAAAGAATTTAAGCCCAAATCCAAGTCTAGCCATATTCACGCTTATTTTCTCAAATTCTAACCCGTACCCCTTACCCTTCATTCTCCTTGCCTAGCCCTAAACCCCAATTCACCTAGCGGCATAAAATAAAAATAAAAATAGAAAAACAATGAAATAATCACATTCATAGTCCACATTGGAAGGGGAGGTGATGCTTGCGATGGTGTTGATGTAGGTTAATGGAGGCATATTGTAGAGGAGTTCGCAACCAGGTAGTGCGACCTGGAGCATCATACGGTTGAAGGTAAGCGATGCATAAGCATCAGACTTGGAGGGAGAATGTGAGCGCGACTTTAAGGCAGAGGAGAGTATTTAAGGTGACGCAGCAATGGTCGAAGGAAGCATGCATGCGAATGGTTGTAGCATTGCTAGGATAGAAATGTTGGTGGTGCGGATTCAAATGACAGCGATGAGTAGTTTAATAAATTATGCATGCAATTGGTTAAGGCGAGTTAATCTATTTAACTCACACATCTATATCTAAATGTGATTATATTCCTTTGACATGCCTTGTTCGATTATGGAGTGAGATAATACTCTCACAAGTCTATATCTTGTTGATTTGTATAATTGAATGGTTGCTGTTTTAGTTGCTATGACGGTTACATTAGTTATAAATTGAAATAGTTTAGATTAGAGTTTAATAGCAAATCAAAGTTTTGACATTTATATAATACATATAACAAACCCTCTTAGGAATAGCATATAAGGTTGCATTATGGACGAACTGGATGTTGTGTATGCATTTTAAGTTAATACGCCTTCTTTTACAATCGTCGAATGTGAGAAAAGATCGTTGAAGATGGCCTGAAAGGGGGTGGTATGTTAGATTCAATGAAACGACCCATAATTTTACCACTTTAAAAATTGAATATTTAATTTATTCTAAATATTCAGATATAGAATTTTCAAACTTAATAGTTATGTTTTGTATAATAAACAATAATGATAAACTTATTTTTAGAATGTGATTACAAAATCAAGAAGTTTTTATTTTCGTCGAAAAGTGACAAAAGCCGATTTTCGGTAAATTTTGATATACATTCGAATAATTATTGTAGACAGTGAATAGCTCTTTTTAATGGTTATATAACGATATGATAATAATATATATTTTATTTATATTGATTTTGTGAACATATATATTTGTTTTATAATGATTGACAAACTTCGTCCAATTTTTGCAGATCGACGTCGTATTTTTATAATTGGATTTTAATATTTTTAAATATGATTTTATAACTCAAATGAACTTGTTTTAATTATTTAAAAATGATAACAAATTAGTTTTCAAGTTTTTTCACATAAATAAATATTTTAACAAAAACGTTAAAATATGACCGATGACCGTTTTTCAAATTTTCGACATTTCATCATATAAAAGTTGTTTGAAATATTTTGTACACTTTTGCATATGTATATACTCATACTCTAATTATAACATATGATTTTAGAAGATATAAAAACGTTTAAAAAACTTAATTAAGTTAAGTAAAACATTGATGTGACATTTTGGCAACTTAAGTACATTAGTACACATATGCATAAATGCATGTTTTCCTTAGTAACCAAGGTGAGGGGACAAAGGAGGATGTGATATGGTGATGGTAAGTGTTGAAAATGGTGATGTGAAATTTAAGAGAAAATATCTTAGGGTATTTTGGTCCATACGCATACTTAAGGGCTAAGCTTTCTAATCCTATAAATACTCATCCATTCACACTCATTTCATTCATAAACCATCGTTTTATTCATCTTCTTATTCTCCAAAGCATCTCTAATGGCTTCTTCTTCTCTCTTCTACCCTTACTAACTTCCTTAAAATCATATCAAACCAACTTCGAATTCTACCAAACTTTGCCAAAGACCTTAGAATACCATTAAAACATGCTTTAGCCTCTAAAATGCATAAAAATGATAGAGTGGAGAAGGGAGTGGCTCTTGGCTGTGAGCATGGAAGAGGAGAAGGAGGTATTGGCTTGGAGCTAAGTGCAAGTGGAAATGTTGTAGTGAAGTTTGATTGAAATTAGGGATATTAGCAAAGTGGTGTGATGGATTGAATATTGATAGGAAGTGAAACGAATTGGTTAATGGTGAGAACTCGATTTAAGTACATATTTCTTATAATTCAAAATTAATTATAAAATGGTTAGCATGAATGTTAAAAGTAGTTACAATGTTTTGTTGGTTAACTAAAAATGTTTGATTGTTGTTTAAGAAGTAAAAAGTAGTACATATATTTAAACACAACAAATAAAGTGAGCTCCTTTACTTTAAAATCCTATTTTTGCTATGGTACCCATGTTCATACCTTTATGATAAATTGACATCATTTAGTTGAGATATGGATGCTTGAATGAATTTGGTTGTATGGATGATGCATGCTTGTTAAAGTTACTTTTATCAACATCATAGTAAAAAGTGTTGGTTATGACTATTTTATTAGTCATAGCTAATTATAGTTGATATGAGACCACACTTGTTTAAAAAATCATATGGGGTATACTGGGCATAGTTAGGTCTCTTTTCATATTTACTGTAGAAAACGAATTCGTTTTGAAAACGATAGAAATTTGATTTGAAATGAGAAGTTAAAGATAAAGTTTTGAAAATATTTTGAAAGTGGAAGTTATTGTTTTAAGAATTGAAATTTAATGAATTCTAAAGTTTTAAAATGTGGAAAAAAATAAATAGCTTATGATTTAAGAAGTTTAAAAAAATAATATGTTGAATATTAATGAAATATGAAATATTTGGAAATAAAGTGAAAATAGGTTTTAAATGAATAAATTAGTAAAGTGCTTAAAATAGTTTACAAAAGTTTTATAACTAATAAAATCAAATTTGATGAACTTTTGGCAAATATTGAAAAACAAGTCAAAATAAGACGCGTCGCATAACGGTGTTCGCGATTTCGCGTTGAAAAAGCTAGATGAATGTGTAGGATAGAAATGGTGTCGGAAATCTTCAAAATAAGAATTCTCTGAATCCTTATAACCATAGTTTTCAAATGAAAAAGAAAAACCAAGCTTTATGTTGAAGATTTTTAGTTATGTCCAAATCAAACTTTTAGAAAAATCATGCTTTTGAAGTTAAGTGGTCGAAGTGTAATACTCTTCTTTTTAAATGTTCAAAATATGGAATAAATTTGATAAATATATTAAAATATATTTTAAAACGGATTTGATTTATAAATATGGATTTTCAAATGATAGAAAAGTCATTTTAATCAAATACGCTTTTAAAACACTATCCGCAATACCTTTCTAAAGCAGTTTTAATAATCTTTAGAAATATAGATTTAAACTTAATTAATCTTTTCTAAATAGTTTATAAATGTCTTTAAATAAATAATTAATTGCTAAATGATGATTTGGAAATTTTAGTAAGAGTTTAAATGAAGGGTTAAGAGGAATTGTTTATAACACTTAAACAATATAATTGAAATCAATATCTTGAATGTAATAACAAAATGAGTATGCGGGAACAACTAGTACATTTGTTCCGCCTGTGAGATCTAGAAAAATAAAAAAAGGTGTGCAACTAAAGTAAGGAATGGAGTAACCAGTGCCCCAAACTTATCTGGCCTTTGTTTTCTCTTTCTAGGTGAGGGGTGGAACAGATTAAAGGGAAAGCCCGGATGCTATAAATGAAAGAATCATATTTAAGTTTTTTTCCAAAATAAAAATGGTTGAATAAGGATTTTAGTAATATAAGGAATGTTTTGGCTAAACTTTGTATTCAGTTATGAGGAGGAAAATTATTCTATCTGCGTAAATTTAAAAAAAGTGATTTCTCTTTTATTATGCCCATGGTGCTTGTTGAATATGGAAATTAGTATTGAGTATAAATTGATATAATTTATGTGAAACCATTTAACTCGAATAATAACTAATTTGAATTTACCAAGTTAGATATCATGGTTTCAACTTATTAAAAGGATATTATTTTTGAAATAAGATGTCTTAAATAATGTTTTTTTTGCTCGATATTAAATGATTTGGGTTTATAGTAAATGATGTTTTAGTTAACATTGTTTTTGTCCTAGTTAAGACATGTTTCGAAAGATGAAATTTTTGTCTAATTAAAAACTAAATGACTTGAAGATTTCCAAAGTTAAAAGGATTTTGATTAATTGGTAAAAATTTAAAATGAAAAGAGGCATAACAAATCTTTTATATGCATATTTACATTTTTATCGATAATTGGATTTCAAAGGAACCAAGGTTAGATCTAGGTAATTCCTATCTGAAAACTACTTTGAATCAATTTACGTTTCAAAGTAAAACATGCTGTAGATAAGGTCATTGAAGACGAGGATATTCATGATATAGAGCTACTTGCCACTAGACCCTCGGCGAAATTTACCATATCATATATTTAGCAGTAGTGCTCCATTATGAGAGTCTTCTTTTTACAAGGACTAATTGCTACTGATCCTGAGGGTGATTCCCAAAGCAGGATGCGGTGGGAGAAGTGTCTTCGGTTTGTCTTGTTCCTGGACAACTTGTATGGACAAAACCTCTGGCATTGCATTTTAAAATCATATTGATTGATCTCTATAAACGTATCATTTGTTTGGTGGCAGAGAAGGCAACTTCTCTTAGCTTAACACCCTTTTCCAAGACGTACGAGCTCATGAGTTATATATTTGTAGAAATCAGTTATGTGATTATAGAATAGAAATGTAGCATTCAAAGAAGAAATATGGTGTGCTACGTGAAAGGTAATCGTTACCTCAAGCCTTGCACTCGAAAATGACCAAAGTAGGGTAGATGCAACAAGGCTTTGTGGTTCGCAACCATTAGGGTATGATCATCCCCTGCTAGATATATTCTACCTACTATGATATTCGAGTTTAAATTAATGTAGTGTTTGCTAAATAAGCGCTCGGATTGGTCAATAACGACCGGATTGATAACATATTCGGTACTATCTAGAAAGAGGTAGGTCGATCTTGTGTTGGTAGAGGACCATCAGTTGGGCCTCGGTACATTCCTCTAGAGATGTACTGTCGAAAGGTAGTCCCTTCACCTAGTCACTTATTGGAAATCCATCCTCCAATACATGCTTGCCATTTCGATTGTAAAGCCTAGTATGCTGAAATTTAATAACGGTAACAATTTCGGCTATTTGTATATATTTACTTGAAAAGTGTTTTTAAATAATGTCATTAAAAATAATATCAAATGATTTGATAAAAATGTTTTAGTTATCACAAGGTAATAACATGTCCATATTTATGTGTGGCGTGATCTTATGAGATACTCTTTCTTTTAAAAATGTTTTTTTTATCTCCAAACTTTGATCTCTGACATTGTCATGTATGAATTTAGTTTCTCACATTGGTTTTCCAAACTAATCCGAGTATTTTTATACTCGGATCAGATCCGAATAGTCTCAGGATTAGCTAAAGTGGCTTGGAGTTTCGAGAGGAGGGTTGGGGAACTTCATCAACATATGAACGTATTTTATATCCGCTGTATTTGTTTGATGTTTTTTAGAATTTTAAGGACGGGTGTTATAACTGTCCAAGCTGATAGGTTAGAAACTGATATATGTATTTTAAATTTTTCTGGTGTAAAGATTATTATTAAATAATATATGTTATTCCATTCGAGTAAGATTTTGTTCTGTCTATTTTTCTTTCTTACCTTTAAAGATCCATCTTTTCATTCAACTTGGGTTGGACATATGTGGTTTATTGTCAACTCAACGGATATGGAAATTTGTGCCTTACATTCATGGCGCTTGCACAGTGCAGGAACTGGGTATCGGTTTTACAAATTATGGGTATCATTTTTGCAATTCTGTGTATAATTTTTTTTGCAGGAACTGGGTATCTCTTGCAAGTTCTAGATATCGATTTTGCAATTCTCGGTATCAATTTTTGCAATTCTGGTCATTAGTTTCACTACAGAAACTGAGTACTAGTTTTACGAATTCTGGGCAACAGTTTTAGAATGTTTTGATATAAAATCATGCTTAGGTCATTTGATCCTTTGTGTTCCCCTTGCATTTAATTTGTTCTCGCTTTAAATGTATATTGTCTGAGATATGTGTTTATAATTATGGCCAATCTGAAGGATTTTGGTAATTTTTGTTTGATATTTAACTTCCTTTTAAAAACTAATTTTTATGTACACTTAAAGTATATTTGAAAATGAATATGAAAAGTTGAAAACTCTTTTTTATAGGTTTAATTTGAATGCTATGTTATATTATGATTTTGTGAAGTTCTAATTTAAAATTATATATATTTCTATATATGACTCTATATGTAGAGTTTTATTTATTTTATTAAGAAAATCCTTTGGTTTATAAAATAAATTCTATTATAAAATTCTTTTTAGAATTAACTTTTAAATTATTATTTCTAAAGGTAAAACAAATCTAATTTTAAACTCCTATCTTTTCTTATGATTTAAATTTTAATTGAATGAGATTTCAATCTGAATTTAGTGTTTTTCTATGAAATAAAGAGTTTTAATAAATAATTTAATTGTCGGATTGGTATGTGAAATTTCGTATAATTCTTTCGTTTATTATTATTATTTGTTAAATAGAGTTTAAGTGGAATTGACTAGTTTTTAGTAAATACTTGAATTTACTATCTAGTATGAGATAGTTAGTTAAATTCTTGTGATTTCTTGAGTGCAACTAATGAGCATTTAGAATTGTATTATCTTAAGGTGTTTGGATTTTATTTTAGGCTGATAGATCCTTGAGAGAAACAGCTTATTTTCCTTCGACCGAAGAGTCAATGTATTTTTAAATTAGGGCAGGCGGGCCTATTTGGTTATGCTTGGTTTGTTCTGGCGTAATGCGACTATCCTTTTGCTGTTTAGACATGTGTTACATTGCAGCCCTATCAGTTTATTTAGTTTATAGTTAGACAATGTTCGCCTATTTGGTTGTTTTAGGTAAATTTGCATAGTTAATCTATTTTGTTGGTTTAGGCTATTTCACTATGTGACAGGGTCTATTTCATTGTTAGACTTATCTTAGTCAGTTTGATTAGACTCTGTATCCTTGTATTAAACTGATAGTTGACTACCTTTATTATTTCATTAGTGATGATTATTCTGCAGAGAATTTTGAAATGAATATTTAGTATCTTTCGGCTCTAAAGAATTTTGAATTATTATCACCATATTTTTATTATAGTCCATTTGAGACTTGATATGGATTTATGAAATGATTATTTGGTTTGATATGTCTAATCATTTTTTCTAGTATATTTTTACTATGGCTTATTTTATTGTTAAGTCACGTATTGATATGGATTTGAAATGGTGATTTGGTTTGATATTCCTTATTATGATCAATTGGTTTTAGGAATAATTTGACAAGACTTATTTTATTGCTAAGTAGTATATTTATGATATAGGTATCTCACTTTTTTATTAGATATAGTCTGATCCATTTATTTTATGATACCCGGGTCCGGCCAAGACTCTGCAGGTATAGGGACTCATTGATGTTTGGATTTTGTGCTAGCACTGGAGTACACTGTTTTGACTTTTTAGTTTACTTCATCGTTTTATATATTGACACATAGGAGCATATGTCATTTATATTATTCAGTAGTCACGGTGTACCTAATATTGTATTTGGTTCAGTGTATATATTTATGTGGCTCTAGTATTGATATATTATATATTCACATTTTATTATGTTATATAATGTATATTATTCCATTATGATTCTGTGACTAATATTTCATACTGTATATTGATCATTTGATTTAACCTAGGTGTGTTTATTGCTTTGTGCCGAGATTGTACACGTCAATTATTCAGTTTAGATTTTCAAACTTTTTGTAAGAATGACATGTCAGTGTTAGCTCAAGGAGATATTCACATCAGGTCACTCTTAACAGACCTCATTCTTTGTATTAGTAGACGATATTACTTAGTAGTACTCTTTAAAGTATAGGCATAGAGGTGGGGTATTACATGGTTTCTCAATACTCGAATCCTGCCACTCAATAAGCCAGGTACTAGACTACTCGTCCCATTGTCCAAGGTAGAATAAGCCTCCCATCTGAAGGTAAGGACCCATTTGATCCACGTGGGCATCATAAATCTCCCATCTAGAGATAAGGACCTATCTGATCCATATGAACGTCCACAAATACCCCTGCTTTACTCGTACACATTGAAACCTATGAATATCACTGACCGTGTTGCATATGTCATCCATAGCAGAGCTCATCTCGAAACCGTCCTTATAACTCCCGTTTGAAGTCGCCGTAGGTGGAAAATACTTTAGACAACCATCATAAGTCATAGAGTGTCATCATGCATCTCGTAACCTCCCTCCAACAGTCCCCTCAATAGGACTCATAGTCAACTACTATGCATCTCGAAGTACAGATCATCGAAGCCAACACTTCCCATCATGGAATCACATTGTTGAACCATAGAGTCATTGCATCAAAGCGTCGCATCTTCACTTCACTACCGAAACCACTCGTCGAAGAGCCATATCATCAAAGTTGAATGTCAAATGAATGAATAGATTATCATATCCTGCTCCTTGAAGCCACTCCATTGTCCACATCAAAATCATCCATCATTAATAGTGGCAGATATCGATCACTTTAGAGTAGTCGATACGACCATTTTGTCATGTACTTAACAAAAACAGTTAAATACAAACCAAATGAAAACGTCTAACATCTTTCTTAAAGTCCAAAGCATATCTCCAAAGTCCACCGTGCTTTAATTTGGATCAGTCGAAGTGCACTATACTCTATGCACGAAATCCAATCCTATGGGATATATTCTAATCCTATATTGCCTTCGAACGGCGTTTTCAACCAACTAATAAACAAACTAGCACATATGCAACCAATAATCATACCAACATCTATAATAGCCTATATACGTCTATAACAATACAATACATTATAATACATCCAAGCAGCCAATGTGGGATAAATGTGGGATCATTATCAAATAGCCTATATCTATCAATATTGCCAAAATAGTGCATCGATGGGGGAAAAATATGATATTTAATTTAAGACCATTTTAAAACGCTTTTAATTCATTTTATAAAATAAGATATAGGTTTAACTATTTTAGATATCTCATTTTAAAGTTAGGAAACATTTCAAAACATTGATTAAATACTATACTAACAATCATAGTACGTGAGGGATAATATCACACCTCAACCAAATTTGAACAAACTATTGCCAAGTCGTAGTGTTATCCATTATTAGCACAACATAAGAAACGGTGTCCAAAATGGACCTCCTATGCAAAAATGCGCATAATATAAGATATCAAATTATTTAAATAATTAAAAATTAAATGATAATTAACCAAACTAGTTACCTATGCTAACCTTTCTTTCGCAAACATCTATAAGTTCATGCACCCATACATGTACCCAACCCAAAACATAAAACTTTTGCCTTCGATTTCTCCCAGTCCACTCATCGATTCTCGATGCCATTTTCGCCAAAACATCCATCTGCACGCCCTCTCCACCCAAGACCCAATGAAAGTGAAGCTCGGCCTCGCTATTGTAAAAGCGGCCTGGTAGCAGCTCCGTTCAAGGCAAATAATGCCTTTTGCTAGACTAAATCAGAGTCGATAAGTTCTGGTGGGAACGTGCACGTCGACAAAAGAAAAATTATGGCTGTGTCCGTTCCTAGTATCGTCTCTTTAATGGTTAGGTGAAATCCTAGTTAGGCCATGGAGCGGTCGGGCTCAGCTAAATACCATGATACAAAATCTGCCACTTCGATACGAGTTGAATGGAGGTGGTTTCATTTTTTTTCGAGGAGCTGTTTGTTAGATATTATTTTTTAAGGAGAGAACAAGAGAGGTGGCCATTATTTTCATTCCCTATTCAATCGACAATAACTCAAAATGGGGAGAAGAGTTTCAATTGACCCATTTAATTATTATTATATTTATTTTATTTTATTTCTTAAATAAAAAGTCGAGCGTTTCGAGCTCGATTGATCAAACAGTACATTTGATCATCACGAAACTCATCCACATACATCACCTCATTTCTTTTGGTCTCGATGGTACAGATTTCACCACTATCCAAGATAGTGCTCCAAGATCATAATTTCATGCTTTTCGAGACCGTTTTGTCCATCGAATCGTCCAAACTCCAAATATAGCGATTCTCATACTCATTTCAATTCGGAATGTCGATATGAATCCAACGAAAGTGTGCGCTAGTCCTGATTCGATTGTATGCAAAAAAATCTTCTGGGGGTGTCAATTAATTAACAATTCAATATTTAAATATACAACCTTTAAAAATATGTGTCATTACAATGAAGCTTTATGTATGAAAGTTGATCATAAGAGCTCCATGAATGCAATGATGCAAGTTTCGTAGCCAAATTTTGAAATTTTCTCAAATTTCATTTTTTAGCCATATGAATTATTTATTAATTACTTTTAATAAATTACTATTTATTTTATGGGTTGTTACAACACTATTCGAAAATATACAATTACATCATTTAGTTTGCTACCACTAGCACTTCAAGTAAAATGATAAATAATAGTGTACATCAACATCATCGCTAAAATACCATACTAAGACACTCTAACAATACATAAAGTCAACTCATATAAATATAGTCCTCAAGGGCTAACTCTATAAAGCTAGAGATGTGATCCTCTAACTCAATGCTATTCACTCTGAAAACATAATCCATAACTGATATCTTATAATAATAAAAAATCCTATAAAAAACCATAGTCAAACCCAATGTCGTTGACATAAATAACAACCCGAGGTCAGGCTAAAACTAATGGTGAATGTAACCTTGCAATAGAAATAACAAGTGTGTGGTGTTGGGTTCATATATGATATGTTAAATAAATAAAATATGCCACACACACTCTGTAATCTAAACTCGTATACATCCCATCAAATCAAAATAGTGTAAACACCTGTGTCATGACTCTATTCAAAGTGACTAGCAGTTATAACTCTAATCAACTAGGATATTGCATACTATCCACATTTACAAGTTGTAATCTTTATTTATATCAAATAAAAATTTTAAGTCATTCATTTACAAGGTATATAATCACTAGTAAAACCTACTCATGTTTACTCTACTAGTTTATGGTGCGATGCCAAGATATCACGGCCTATTTCATGCATATATCCTTCGAACAGAAGTTGTGGGTGGCCTCACATGATCTGTTTGTTACATTATCTTATCCTCATTGACGCTCACCTCGTCATGCTGTAATAATCATCTCATCTCATCTCCATTCTTATGATTACCATCATCATCATTGCAACGCGCTTGCCCCATGGTGTTTCCATGCAATATAACTTTGGACAAAATATTATGGCTTTGGACTAATTCGTCCCAATTGAAGTAGTGACCCTGAATCTATCTATTAGAGCATATACTAGCATCCGGTAGTCTCACTTCGTACCACTCTCATCAAATTTCATATTTTAAGCATTTATATATATTTGATCTCTCTTAACACCATTCAGTCCAAATATGGCTTATATCTTATGTATATCATGTATAAATGTCATGTGTGTATCATCATATCGTAGCAACAACTCCTATAGTTGAATTCATAAAACCTGACGTGTTAATACATCATCATAATATAGGCTTTCATGACTTAGCAAGCTCATGGTTAAACAAGCCAAAATTTAATAAATTCGAGTCATGAGAGCATGCACTACACAAAGGAACATGAAGCCAATTCTAAAAAAAGCTTGTAAATTTCATAACAACTGATCACAACATGACACATGAGTTTTCACCCATCACAACATCATATATGGCATCATAAGTGTTCGATATTGTCATACATCTACACAAGACATCATAAGAACAATCCTAGCTTCATACATCAACATGGCATTGCAATAAGGAATTCAAAGTATTTTCATGCTTCATAATTTCATCAATATCAACTTGGATATCAATACAACATCCATACTTCATATCATAACAAACTAGAGCTTAACATGTAATGTCTAAGAGCTAATCTATTAATTCATATAGAATGTAGATTATTCACAATAACGCAATTGTACTTTAGCTCATAGCATAACATCAAAACATCAGATATAGTATCACTTCACTTCATAAATCAATCCACCGTATTCATATACTGATCAAAGAAATACATTTCCTTTGAAAAATATTTGCAAAGCATTTTCCAAAGGATTTTTTGTTGAAAAAAATACAAAAAGTATCATTCCAAATAATATTTGAAGTCATTTTATTTTTAGAATAAACATAAAAAAAGTTCATTGAAAATATAATCGATTTTCAAAACCATTTAAATAAATTCAAAAATGGAATTTAAAATACAATATGCATTTTAAATGATTTCAAAATCAACTTCATAAGTATTAAAATCATCAAACTAATTTTCAAGAAAACTAGAAACTAAAATTACCCAACACAAGCTTGCTGCTTGGACCTAAATGCTTCAGGCTTGCACTAACCAGTCGATTAGTTGATGTCACCAGGTGACTAGTTTCGCTGAAGCCTAGGGAATTTAACTCCACGAAAAAGCCTACCTTTGGCCATAGATTCCGATAATTTCGTTATGGGTTAAACCCGGTTTAAGTGGTTAATATACTGGTGTTATAGTTATATACAAACCATTAACATATGTGAAGTGATATGTTATCTTACATAGGGGTGCACTTACATTTATATGTTGATCATGAAGGTAAACTGCTACATTACCTAATTCTATTATTTCTATAGCAAACCACAACATATGTGAGCATATTACCAACCCTATGTGTCATCTCCATCACACGTCAACAACTATGCGCATTCATGACCAATGCATCACCAACCACAGCCGCTTCTCTTCCCCCATGACACCAAAATGTCAAACCAGCGAAATGCAGCTTGCTCTACACGATGCCAAAATGTATGACATCTTGCGCGTGCTCCCTATCTCGACCATATTCTGCCTCTCCCTCATGACTTTATTATTCATTCCTTTTTTTTGATTTGGTGCCTACATGATTTTAGGCAGGAGAGGGTCAGAGAAGGGAATGAGCTTGGTATGGTGGAGACGGTTTAAATTAAGGATAAGGGGAAAAGAATTTTATTATATATTTATTAAGTAAATTTTCACTTTGATCCCTTTAATGTTTTATTTATGCAAATGAACCTCTTGTTAATCACATACCGATTATATTTTAGTGCTTTACTAATTACTAAATATCTTTTATTTACCAAAGTTTATTCACATTATATTTTTAGTTCAATTTTAATAATTAATCAACTTTGTTTCATATCGAATTATTTTCATCTAACAATCTTTCATTTGGTTTATTTCAAAAATATGTTCAATAATTCAAATTATCATTTAATTTTTTTTCAAATTCACTTTATCGTACACAATTTATTTACAGCTTATGGATAATTTTATATTCATTGAAAATATTTTATTTGAGTTCATATATTTAAAAATTAAAATTATCTCAAAATTGAACTTGAACAATCTATCTAATGAAATTTAATTTATTCCTAGGCGTAGAAAGTCAGTTTGTTATACAAGGAGTCAATATAACCACATTGTAAGCTAATTTCATATTTCAAACACCTTTAAATTAATTTATCAGTGTAATAAATAAGTAACAAAATTAATATAAATGTTATAAAGATTTTTCATTCCGTTTCAGTTATATTTGACATCTTAAAATGAATTGAAATGGCATATAATAGTTATATATTTATTTAACTAAAAACTAGGCTCAAATGAATTAATTTAATAGTTAAACTAATTAGGCCCAAGCCCATAAATCCAATGTATGGGCCGACCAAGCAAAACGGGAAGATGGGGCAGGGATTTTAAAATATGGAAAGATCAATTGTTGATTAAGAGATGGAAAGTTATATGTTTTACATGGCTTAAAATGCATATATAAATATCCCTTTCTCTCCAACTCAACAGCATAAGAGAGCAACCTAGCCTCCATCCATCATATTCTGAAAGGAGAAATTGGTGAAGCCAGGAAGGGAGATTTGCAACCTCCATTCAAGGACAAGTAATTTGGTTTGGAAACTACCATTTTTTACCTGATTTCCAATGTACATGAACCAATAGCCACTGACACCCTTGACAAATCAAAGCATAGTGCTAGAAAATGAGTCATTGTTATTTCTTCGTCTTATCGAGATGAACAATTTGCTGTATAATTCAATGAGGCTTGGACATTTAATTCCTAAAAAAATTGTAATTAAGGAAATTGTCAACCATTAAGATGTTATTCGAAAGAATTTTAGATTAGAAAAAAAGGACAGATCTGATGACGATTAAGATTAAGATAAACCATACTTATAGTGAATATATGGGTTTTTGGGTCTATGGCAACCTTGGACCTAAAAATACTCGATTTGGTCAATGTATTCAAACCATAGCATATTATATATCAAAATTCATGTCTTGAATATTCTAAATACAATAAATTATAAAAATTAAGAAAATGAAAACTCCATTCAAAATTATCTTTTAACAACCCTTTAAATTTAATGACTGTGATAATTAACTAATGTTGAATATGTTAAATTTTTGGATCACTAGAAAAGTAGATACATGGGTGAATGAAGGTATCCTTTGTGGGAGCAATCTACTAGAGCAATATAGGAAAATGCCAAGTGCTTAATAATAACCCTTGTGAGAGCACGTTGTGGAGATAAATTGCACTTAGGTGAATGCTTGTACATACAAGAGAGATATGGGAAGACATTGCGGAAATAACCACCGTTATACTTCAATAAATCATAGTAACTTCCATAAGTACCCAACACCGTGTTGAAATAAATTACACCTAGGCGAATAATAATAATCTTCATAAGAGTTTATTGACGAGGTGAAAGCCAAGAAACCCGAGATGGGTAAACTATGAAAATGTGTAAATAAGAAAGTAAGCACATTAACTTTGTATAAATGTGTATTTGAATTAGGTATTTATGACATGAAGTTCCATACCAAAACCTGATAATAAGCCCTATTTATATTTATAATTTTTTTGTATAAAATGTAAGTATACTAGTGAGGGGAAATCCCTTCCATTTTAATGCTTGGTCTCACTATGTGTCATTTATATTACAAACCTATGAGGAAATTTTTTATCATACCAGGGTCATGTCTAATTTGAAATTTATGTTTCTCCTTAAACTCCCCGATAAACATTTTTTTTTCCGGATAGGTAAAGAAGATGACTGTTGGTAGTAGATTTATTATGCTATTCATGTTGTCATGTAAAGTTGTTGTAATTTAAACTACTATCATTCGTAGTGGTATTGACATATATTAATCGCGTAATATTTATGTTCAATGTTATATATTCTTCCTATGATGGGAAGTTTAGGATAGTTTATATTGTTTGAAATGATGGAGCCTTTATAAGAAATATATCTTTTTATCATTTTATTGATGCGTGAAAATTGGATTTAACATTGCCGCATAAAAGTAATATTTGAGCGACTGCAACATTTTAGTATTCATTTTTAGATCTTGACATGAGGGTTGTTATAACCATGGTGATTCTGGTTCATATTTTTGTCCCTTTAAACAAACAAGCCCACTAAATCACTAGCGATAGACTCGCTAGTCAACATAACCCTCAATACCTCTTTATGCCAAACCACCTACACTTCCAACAAGCTAATAGAAGTTACCCATAAATCATTGAACTTACGAGCACCTTATACATCGAAGTTAGCAAACATAACAATATGACAATCTTTTTCTCGTTGAAGATCCCTGTATCCACTATCTTTAAATTTACAATCACCATGTCGAAGTACCTATATGTTATAAAAGTATATGCTCATGCTTCATCCTAGAAGTATGTAGTTTTTGCAAAAGAGTTACGTGGTTGGTACTGATCGACTTAGGCATGACCATCTCATCTATCCTTTGCCTTTTTATTATGAGAAAACATTATCAAAACCTAATGTAAAAGGTGGTGCTATATTTACCCTCTTTTCCCTATCTCTCGCATACCTCTTTTGTCACCCACCAATGTTTTGTAAAATACCTTTCTCAACCTTATACATCCACCTATCATTTCTTTTAAGAAAACAATCATTCATTATTTCAACCTCATAAAATCATAATTATATATAATAATCAAATTCAAAGTTCCTTAAATCCAATTCTTAGTTACAAATCCACTCAGAGTTCGATTAGAAAAGTTAATAGACCAATTTTTGAACATGTTATATGATTTCAGTTGAAATATCTTTTGAAGGGATAAAAATTGAAGATATAGCGAGGATGATCTTCAAAGAAATGATTGTTCAATTCATAATCAGATTCTATTTATAGAAATTTAAATATTTAGTATGTGGAAAAATGGTAGGTATTTGAAGTGTTTTTTTAATTCTTTTATTTTAATTTTTAAGTGGCATTAGAGAGAGTATTGGTGGGTGCATATAGTAGCACCCTTGTGTAAAATACATGGTTAAATATGATTGAGAGTTTCTTCATATTTTCTGACTCACTATATTGAGAGTCACTTTCTTCTTTGGAATCCATCATTATTTTCAATGTCTCGTAGTCCCATCAACCATCAAAGTTGGTGGTCTTATAATTTTTAATACAACCCTTAAATGATCCAGTCAATAGTAAGTATTCCCTGAATGATCAACTAACTCTGAAGCAAACTACTATGATTTTCGCGAATTCTATATTCGGATCAAGATTTCGTTGATCAATTACCAATTCAACATAAAGTACCAACCAAATCGCCACTAATCAAATAGATGATCATCATTATCATTCATCCATAGTTTCTACGCGTTACAGAAGGCTGTTACTTAAGCAAGGTACATAAGCTGTATGAGTCTTACCATATTAATATAGAGACCAAATATTTAACATGGTTCACTCAAATCTGATCAACATGAACCCTCCAATTTTTTAGTTACTTCTTAATAGATAAAAGTACCATAGCGGACTAATACAAATTATAAGGCTATAAACTTTGATGTAGAGTCCACTTGGTCTACAATAGCCTAATGATTTTTTTTGTAGGCTTATATTTACCAACTAAAAGGGTTGTAATTTGATTTGTAATCATAGCAATAAAAAATATATTGCTATACATATTTCCTCTTTTTTTTACCTTATGCATGAAGGAAGTTTGAGAGCTACATAGGGAAAGCTTTCCAAAACCATACCGAGAGCTATGATATCTTATTGATTATTAAGTTTTGGCAAATTTTAATTACTACAATGCATTAGCTATCTAATTGCATGCATTAGCTATCTAATTGCATGCATTAGTTAATTAATTGATTTATTTTATTTCCCTTCAAAGCAAAACGTTTACCGGAATCTTTAATGATCTCAAATTGATTCCACCACTAAAATCAGCTCAAACTCTGTCTCATCAAAGGAGTTCACCAAAGGTGATCACAAGAGGCTAGAGGATGATTAGAAGCAGGTGGTGGCTCAGCATAGAGAGGTAGAGAGTCCTTACAGCTTAGAGGCATTCGCCAGTGTGTGAATGGTGCACGTATGCACACATGCACATTCACATATATAGGTTGAGTCTTTTGTTAACTTGTGTATGGGTTTGTACTCAAGTTCGCTACATTGTGAAATAGGTTGTACTTGAGTTTATGTGATGATGGGTTGTGTTATATATAGACGGGGCTAAGAAATGTAAAAGCATGCATGCAATAACAAATTATGTTCTTCATTTTTCTCTCTCTTATGTTCTTCTTTTATGATCTTCCTTGATTCTTAATTCTTTTGTAAATTCTGTTGTTAATTCACCTCACCATTCTCTCCTATCTACTCTCCAAACAACCCGTCCTAGACACTTCCCTTAATTCCCTTCTAATCATTACCTTTCATGGAATTTCTTCCTTATCTCTACTTGCAAATTCATTTTTCCTACCGTGGCCAACACCACCCAGCAAGCCAAAGAAAGGAGTACAACCAAAGTGGTGTAGTGAATTTTTTTTAATTTGAGCGGAAGCGGTTTATTCATTCAGGATGTAGTATTGCCTATTTAGATACCAATGACATTTAAAAAAGAATTATGCAGTCTCACAGAAAAATAACAGAAATAAGAGACACAGAAGATTTAACGTGGTTCAGATATGAATATCATACGTCCACGGAGACCCAACAACTTTTTATTTCACTGAAGAAAGGAGTACAAAAGAGAGGAAAGAATAATGGTGAATACCACACTTGCTTGTACATATGAAGATGAAATTCCTTCATTTAAATAGAATTGATAATGAAGGATTGCTTGGAGATTAAGCAAATCAATTTCCCGATTACCTAGATATCTTTCCAAATTGCATGATTTGATTTTAGTACAAATAGATGGCGTAATCTTCATTTTCATATCTTTCCTTTATTCTCTATGCCTAGTCATTTATTTCTTCATATAGCAAATATATTGACTAACTAATTGATTGACTAATTAATTAGTTTCCTTCAAAATATCCTTCCATATACCAGCCCAATTAATTGATTTGATTGAATCAATTAATCAATTTCTTTCATTTTTAACAAATATTTGAACCAACCAAATTCAACACTCCACCTTGATTCAAATATAACAATCTCTCTTCATCATCTTATCATCAAGAAATCGACATTAACTTGTTAGGTCTAGCGCGCCAAGGCGCTCAAGTAACAGGTATCAAACTGATCAAGTTTGAGCAATGCTCAAACTTGTCCTTTGGAAGTGACTTAGTCATCATATCTGAAGGATTATCCAAAGTACCCACTTTCAACAATTTGATCTTGCTTCATTCTTCCTCAAGCATAAGAAAGAAACCTCTAACATCAATGTGCTTCGTCCGTGAACTGTAAGTTAGATTTTCTACAAGATGAATCGCACTCTGACTGTTTGAAAATAGCTCTACTGTCCACTGCACCATTGAAAGATCATCCAACAACTGAAGTAAGTATAATCCTTCCTTTGTTGTTTCCACAATCGATATCAACTCTTCTTTGGTAGTCGATAAAGCTACGATAGATTGCAGCTTTGATCTACATGAAATCGAGCCTATGCCAAGTGTAAAAACATAGCCCGACACCGACTTCCTAGAATCAGAATCACAGTATCCTCTAAAAAAGATGTCACCATCCACTCCACCATATAACAAGCCCACCGAAGAAGTGCCTCGAAGATATCTAAGAATCCACTTCACAGCTTGCCAATGCTCTTTGCCTGGATTAGACATATATCGACTCACAGCCCTCACTGCATGGGCCAAATATGGTCTTGTGCACCATCGCATACATAAGACTACCAATAGCACTAGAATAAGATATATCAGCCATATACCTCTTATCTTCTTCCGATGAGGGAGATAAGTCTATTGACAACTTAAAATGAGAGCCTAATGGAGTGCCAACCAGTTTAGTTTTCTCCATTCCAAATCGAGCGAGGAACTTCTCGATGTACTACGCTTGAGTGAGCCTTAACTCTCTCTGCTTCCTATCCCTGCTTATCTCCATACCTAATATTATTTGTGCCTTCACAAATCCTTCATGTCAAACTCTCTACTGAGCTCCGCTTTCAACTCCTTAATTATGACCATACTCCGAGATGCAATCAGCATATCATCAACATATAACAACAAATAAATCATATCATCATCACATCTCCTGAAATAAACACACTGGTCTTTGAAACTTCTGGAGTATCCTTGTGAAAGCATAAACTTATCAAACCTCTTATACCATAGTCTAGGAGACTACTTCAGTCCATATGGAGATTTTTTGAGTTCGCAAGCATAGTCTGGCCTGCTACTATCAATGAACCCTTCTGGCTGCTTTAAATAAATCTCCTCATCCAAATCACCAAACAAGAATGCAGTTTTTCCATCTAGTTGCTATAATTCCATATCATAATGAGAAACTAATGCCAAAAGAATACTAATAGAAGTATGCCTAACCACTGGAGCAAAGATATCATGATACTCTACCACTTTCTTCTGAACATACCTTTTTGCGACTAACCTTGCCTTGTATCTGAGATTACCATTTTCACCGTCTTTCACTCTATAAATCCACTTGCATCCAATAGCTCTCTTGTCGGTGGGAAGAGGCACCATATCCCAAGTATGATTTCTCTGCAATGATTCAATCTTCTCCTCCATAGCAACTAACCAACTGGAACTGTTAACCGATACGATAGCTTCTCTATAATCATAGGGCTCATCATGGACAACATTCAAATCATATGTTGTCATATCATCGAAGTTAATATCTTCGATGCTCAATCCAACAAACTCATCAAGCCACTTAGGCTTTCTTCTTTGTCTGACAGGCCTCGGTTCTGAATGAGTGCCACCTTGAGTTTGATTCTCTGTACCAGCATCGATATTATCCTCATCAACCACATTGTCATCGGAAACACCATTTGAATGTCTATGGAAAGAGTCAACATATGACTTGCCTTATGTCTGGTATTCTTCTCATGTCCTCTCATTTTCATCCGATGAGGAAGGCTCCACCTTCAACATAGCCTTCTCATCAAAAGTCACATGCCTACTCATAACGATCTTCGTGATAATAGGACACCACAACCTATATCCCTTCACTTCTCTCCTATAACCAAGAAAAATACACTTGCGGGCTCTAGGTTCCAACTTCCCTTTGCTCGCATGCACATAAGCTGGGCAACCAAACACTCTGAGAAATGAATAGTTAACAGGCTCTCCTTTCCATACTTCTTCAGGGATCTTCGTATCTATGGCGGTAGAAGATGTGCGGTTGATGAGGAAAGCCGCCATAGATAAAACTTCAGCTCAAAATCCCTTCTTCAATTTAGCAGTCAGTCTGAGGCATCTTGTTCTCTCCAATAATGTCTGATTCATCCTTTCTGGAACTCCATTAGACCGGGGGTCGCCTGGTGTGGTGTAATGCCTCTTAATGCCTTTAGACTCACAATAATTGATGAATTCATGTGATACAAATTCACTGCCATTATCTGAACGGAGAACTTTCAATTTCTTTCATGACTGCTTCTCAACCATAGATTTTCACTTTCGAAACTTGGCAAAGATTTCGCTCTTTGACTGAAGAAATTATACCCATACTTTACGAGAGAAATAATCTATAAATGAAACGAAATATCTGGCTCCACCTAAAGACTTACAAGGGAAGGGATCCCAGACATCTGTATGAACATACTCCAAGACAGCTTTTGCTTTATGCTCTCCTATACCAAAAAAAATCTTCATCTGCTTTTCAAGAACACACTGTTCACAAAAACCAAGTTTTGAATGATGAACTTCATCAATAAATCCTCGTTTTCTCAACTCATCCATGCTACGCTCACCGATGTGACCCATCCGTAAGTGCCATAATTTGGAAGAATCTGAATCGACCGATGTAACAGAAGCCGATTCACCAATCACAGTAGTGCCCGTTAATAGATAAAGATTTTCTGCCCTCACACCTCTCATTACAATCATGGAACCCTTCAATATCTTCATTTTCTCTCCTCCCACTACAATCTTAAAGCCAAATTTACTCAATGCCCCAACAGAGATCAAGCTCCTCCTCAAATAAGGTACATGTCTAACATCACTGATCGTACGAATAACACCATCAAACATTCTAATCATCACGCTACCAACACCCACCATACGGCAAGAAGCATCATTACCCATCAGAACTTCTCCTCTATCAATTTCACGGTAAGTGGAAAAGCAGTTCCTATCAGGTGTCATATGATAGGATGCTACAAAATCAATCAGCCATAAGTTGCTCTTCCCAGAAGAGACAGAAGCTGTAAATACATTGGTGTCACTTTCGGTATCTGATTTCTTTGCTGTAGAAGCTGAGGCTTGCTTTGGATCTTTTCTTCTACCTTCAAGCTTGGTACATTGTGCTATGAAGTGCTCTGGTTTCTTACAATAATGACAAGTCAAATTCTTAGGCCCCGTAAACTGAAACCGTGAATAATTCCGTCCTCCACCTTTCTCCGACCTGGTTTGGCCTCTACCTCTCTAAACAGATAAGCATTCGGTATCACTATCCAAGCTAGTGCTCGCCAACCTACCTCTTAATACTTTATTATGAAGACCGACATTTACATCAGACAGGCTAATTTTACTACGGCCATAAATCATTGAATTAACAAAAGCAGTATACTCCTTAGGCAAGGAACATAAGAAGATCACACCTTGAGCCTCATCGGTAATATCAACTTCCGCTGCCTTTAGTTTCATAATCAAAGTCGTCAAAGCATCTACATGCTCCATGAGATCAGCTCCAGGCTTCATCTTGAACGAATAGAGTTGTTGCTGAAGAATAATCCGATTAGTGAGAGACTTGTCTTGATATGCATCCGATAATGTATCTCATAGTTCTTTCGCCGTCTTCTTCTGAGAGAATTCTCTAAGAATTTCATCTGAAAGGATTAACTGAATTGTTATGAGAGCTTCATCTTCCATCTTCCAAATCAGCTGCATCAATACCTTTCAATTTCTCAAGCGTAGAAACAACCTTGTAAGTCTTCTCCTTCTTCAATACAGCCTCCATCTTCATCTTCCAAGTACCAAAAACTCCTTTCCGTCGAAACGTGTTACTCCATAGTTGACACCAGATCTACCAACAGACCTACTAGAAGTAGCCATTAATATCCAAACAGAAACAATAACATTAGCTTCGATACCAAACTGTAGTGAAATTTGTTTAATTTGAGCGGAAGCGGTTTATTTGTTCAGGATCTAATATGCCTATTTAGATACCAATGACACTTAAAAAGAATTATGCAGTCTCACAGAAAAATAACAGAAATAAGAGGCACAAAAGATTTAACGTGGTTCGGATATGAATATCCTACGTCCACGGAGACCCAACAACTTTTTATTTCACTAAAGAAAAGAGTACAAAAGAGAGGAAAAAATAATGGTGAGTACTACACTTACTTGTACATATGAAGATGAAATTCCTTCATTTAAATAGACTTGATAATGAAGGGTTGCTTGGAGATTAAGCAAATCAATTTTTCGATTACCCAAATATCTTTCCAAATTGCATGATTTGATTTTAGTACAAATAGATGGCGTAATCTTCGTTTTCATATATTTCCTTTATTTTCATGCCTAATCATTTATTTCTTCATATAGCAAATATATTGATTAATTAATTGATTGACTAATTAATTAGTTTCCTTCAAAATATCCTTCCATATACCAGCCGAATTAATTGATTTGATTGAATCAATTAATCAATTTCTTTCCTCTTTAACAAATATTTGAATCATCCAAATTCAACAAGTGGTATCAGAGCAGCTTGATGAACCATTGACACTTGTTTGTTGTTCCCCTAATCCCAGAGTTGGCAATCAAAATGAAAGTCATCTTTCTATGCCTGATCTTGAGGAAGAAGGTGAATTATGACAAAGGAAAGAGCACATCAATGAAAGAACCAAAACCACCTTGATTCAACTGCAAGAAGCACAATAGGAATTACATAATTATCATCAAGAACTTTACCAAAACCTACAAGATAAATCCAATGCACTAAACTTCAACATAGATCAAATTTCTGAAACCCTAAATTTAGTGATACAAGGACTGAAGAACAATCATAATTCATCCCCATAGTGCTCACATCTGTTAAGAAGCCAGCCTTATGTACCAACTTTTCGAAGAAACTCTCTAGGAAACCCTTCTGACCTTAACCCAAATCTTGATCAACCTCCAGGCACACTGTCTACACACAAGCTCTTACAACATACCACTATTAAACTTGAATTTCCTACCTATAGAGGAGATCATACAGTCATTGAATGGTTAGAGCAAGTGGAGTAGCTTTTCAGATATCATCAAGCACCGAAAATTGAATGGGTACAAACATGTTCATTTCATCTCAAGTAAGATGGACATAAATGGTTTAAATCGTTATCAAGCAATATTAAGAAATATTTGTAGTGGAAGGTTTTTAGGGAAGAGATTATTTCTAGGTTTTCCCTTCTTGAACTGAAGAAACCATTTTGTGGTTTGGCAAATTCGAAACGGTTAACCACAGTGCAAGCCTATCTCACCATGTTTGAATAACTTCAAGGCCTTCATGATCACTTACACCTTAACTATGTGTTTGATAAATTAATGGATTGACTTAAAGAGGATTTTAGATATGATATTGAATCATCTATGCTGGTAAATTTCAAAGAAAGGTAGTTATGACTAAGATCTTTGAGAATAAACATAATAGTACCAAGAATCCATTAGACCCCATTCTTATTCTCAGACCTCCTCTTACACCAAAACCCTACCATCTAAAATTACTAAACCTAAACCACCAAATAACTTAAATTATCCTGTTAGAAATCCATTTGAGAACCTTGCCAAGACTAAGGGACCGATCCCTAGAGAAATAATTAATAAAAGAAGAAAAAATTTGTGTTATGGTGCAATGAAAGGTGGCATGTTGGTCACTAGTGCAAGAATAAACAAGTTTATGTAATTTAGGGAATTATAGATATAGAGAATGAAAAAGAAATTGATGAGAATATGGATGAAAACATAAAAGAATTATCAAAAGCCATTGAAGACGAAGAGAAACTAGCTATCACTTTCCATGCAGTGTGTGGTATACCCTCCCTACACATAATTAGAATTAATAGGGTTATACAAGGAAAACAAGTTCAAATCCTAATTGATTCTGGCTCTATTCATAGTTTTATTGATGGGGAACTAGCCAAAAGATTAAATTTCCCATTGATGATTCAAGAATATATAAACTAATGATAGCTAATGGGGAGAAGCTTTAAGGGTCTGGCATTTGTAGGCAAGTTATTCTTAAATGTCAAGGTTGTATCATGCCAATTGTTCTCCTATTACTTCCTGTAGAAGGCTGTTAGGTTGTTTTAGGAGCATAATGGATGAAGACATTAGGTGAAATTACATTGAACGTGAACAAGATGCAACGTAAATTCAATTATTTAAGTAAGAATTATATATGAAAGGGGATTTAGCCCACTTCTGTACAAGTTATCAACTAGAAAAGAATTAGTAGAGATTGCACCCAAGGACATCTAACCATGATATTATGCATCAAAGAATTAAAACAAGACATTCTAGAACAGGCTATTATACCAAAGAGCAATGCTACTATTCTACTACAATATCTAGAAGTCGTCAAACCGTTTCCCAGTGATGCAGCGCACTATACCTTGAACGACATAGCAAGTTATGTGTTAGGTCGCTCATTCCTTAAGTCGGCCACCTTAAGTCGATCATGCTATCAGCGACCTACCTTCAATCGTATTTCGACCAGCGACCTAGCAAGGTCCGCGAGTTATGCAATGGAAGATGATCCAGCGACCTATGATAAGTTGTCCGAGCGATCTAACAAGAATCAACCTGAGCCGCGACCTAACGAGTTAACCATTCAACCTATGCAGCGTTGATTCCTTAGGTCGCATGAAGTTCATTTACTTAGGTCGCATGAAGCTTATGTCATTAGGTCGTTTCAGTTATGCCGTGTTCTCACTGATGCTGTTTCCTTAAGTCGTTCATGCACCAAGGCCGTATGGTGTTAAGCCGCGTAATGTTGTATTTTGTTAAGTTGCGTGTGTTGCATTATGTTAAGTCGTAAATCGTGATGTATGTTGTATTGTGCAAGTCGTATGTTGATGTAAGTTGCTTAGGTCGTAGGTCGTAGGTCGTGTAGCTGTTAAGTCGCATATGTTGTTAGTTCGTTATCTTGTTATGTCGTGTATGTTTGTAACTCGTGGGAAGTTAGGTCGTAGGCCGCCATGGCTGTGTTGTGTTGTGATTTTTCTATAAATAGTGGTGTTGTGTCACTTGTAAGAAGGGTTGATTTTGGGAATAAAATTTTGTTGAGAGCTTTGTGCCTCTTTAAAAATTGGAAGTTGAGTGTGAGCTCCTTTCTCCATTTTCGGTTATTCGAGTGCGCTCGAATCAACGAATTTGAAGCCGATTTACGGAATCTCGTGCGCGAGATCAACGTCGAAGAATCGTAGATCTTCTAACGCGGCATCGTGCACGATCAACGTGTTGAAGATAGCTAGAATCCGGTATCTTGAGAGATCAACGGATTTGGGCATTTGGTATCATCAATTCACCAATTTATCTTTGTATTGTTCCAACGTTTTGCTTCATTTGTTATTATCCGCTGCGTCAATTTGGTATCAGAGCCTAATCAGTTCCTAGGCCGAGTTGAAGTTGATTCAGATCCGAAGTTAGAGTTAAAGCCAGAAACGAGCTTGTTCAAGTTGTGCGAGATTTGTTCAAGTCGTGAGCTAGGAGTTTGTACGTAGATTTTGCATCATTGAAAGTTGTGCTAGTTGAAGTGTGTGTTTGGATTTGTTGAAGATTCGACAATGCCTCCAAGAAGAGTTAATCGTCATCATAATGTTGCAGATGTGTATCGAAGAGAAGATGCTGAACAAATGGAGCAACGAATTAGTGATAAATTCAATGAGAAGTTTGATGAGGGAATTGGTAGGTTGGAAAGGCTCATGATGGATATAAATCAAACTCGACAAAGAGCATCGCCAGGTTCAAATCAAGGTGGACATAGAATTTCGCCATCAAACTCCGAGAGGAGAAGAATGTCAGCACTATCGGATCGCGGAAGAAGAGAACTATTAGTTTCGGGAGAAAGAGACGCGTGGTAGTAGAATTGTTGATGGTCAGAACCGACATCGGCATACGTCAAATTTGGAGGAATCCAGTGATGGTGATAGTAGCTTTTGTCGAAACCATGGTCAAGGACGAAGTCGAAATAGAGATTTCAAAGATGATCGTCGATAGGAGTCGGGAATGAAAACAGAGATTCCAGAATTCAAAGGGGGAATGATAGCGGAAGAATTTCCGGATTGGTTATCAAATGTTGAAGAAATTTTTGACTTCAAGGAAGTACCTGAGCATCGTAAAGTTAAGTTGGTTGCTACACGATTGAGGGGAAGAGCTATGGCATGGTGGCAACAAACTAAACTTACACGGGAAAGAATGGAAAAGTAAAAGATTGTTTCATGGGAAAAGATGAAGAAGTTGATGAAGACTACTTTCTTGCCTTATAATTATCAGTCTCTTATGTATCAGCGCATACAGAATTTGAGACAAGGGACAAAGTTGGTAAATGATTATGCAGATGAGTTTTATCAACTGATTGCTAGAAACGATATCATGGAAACGGAGGAACAATTGACATCTAGATTTGTTGGAGGATTGAGAATGCAAATTCAGGATATGGTAAATATGTTTGATCCAAGATCCGTTGCTGAAGTACACCAGAAGGCTCTAGCATGGGAGAAGCAAGGTAGAAGAGGAGGTGGTGCGCTTACAAGTTCGATCAATCAGGTGAAAGGGGCTAGTAGCAATACTAATGTTTCCAAGGTTGTTAGTAAACCGGTTGTCAGTGAAGTTGCTAAGACCAAGGTCAACAACAATTTCAAGTGTTATAACTGTCAGGAGTTTGGTCATAAGAGCAATGAATGCCCGAGGCCTAAGAAGCGAGCGATGGTTGCTAAGCTTGAGGATGAGGATGCAGAAATAGAATGTTCCAATTCACCACAAGTTGAGGAGGAAGAAAAATTACTAACGGGAGACGAGGGATATTCTTTAATGATGAGGAGATCTTGCTTGACGCCAAAGCAGGAAGAGGAGACTAGCTGGTTGAGGAGTAATATTTTTCAGTCGACGTGCACTATTTTGGGAAAGGTTTGTAAGTTTTTATCGATGCAGGAAGTTGTGATAACATCATCTCTACAGAAGCTGTAAAGAAGTTAGCGTTAAAGAAAGAGAAGCATCCCAAACCCTACAAATTGGCTTGGCTGAGGAAAGGTGGGGAGTGAAGGTTAGTCGAAGAGCTTGTGCAACGTTTTCCATCGGAAAGAAGTATAAGGATGAAATTTTATGTGACGTGGTGGACATGGATGTATGTCATTTGTTGTTGGGAAGACCGTGGCAATTTGATAGAGCCGTGCAACACGATGGTAGGACTAACTGCTATAGTTTCATGTTCAATGGCACTAGAATCACTTTAGTTCCTAAAAAGCGACAACAAAGTGAAAGCAAGTTAGAGGAAATCGAGGAACTAAAGACTCTGTTATCTTTGAAGGAGTTTGTCAAAGAAGTAGAGGATGGGCCTGAAGTATTTCTGTTGATTGGACGTGAAAGTAGTGAAACGGTTGAAATTCCTGAGGAAATTAAGCCAGTGTTGAAGGAATTTGAAGATGTATTTCCTGAAGAATTACCAAAAGATTTTCCACCGTTGAGAGACATACAACATCAGATTGATCTTGTTCCGGAAGCTGTGTTACCACATAGACCACATTATAGAATGAGTCCAAAGGAGCACGAAGAGTTGAGAAGGCAGGTGGAGGAGTTACTTGAACAAGGGCGCGTACAAGAAAATTTAAGTCCTTGTGCAGTACCAGCCTTGCTAGTACCAAAGAAGGATGAAACTTGAAGAATGTGTAAAGATAGTAGAGCATTCAACAAGATTACAGTGAGGTACAGATTTCCAATGCCAAGATTGGATGACTTGATCAGTTGAGTGGAGCTGCTATCTTTTCAAAGATTGATCTGAAGAGCGGGTATCATCGGATTCGAATTCGACCAAGGGATGAATGGAAGACAGCCTTCAGGACACGGGGGGAGGGGGGTTGTATGAATGGTTGGTCATGTCATTTGGTCTTTCGAATGCACCTAGTACTTTTATGCGAGTGATGAATCAGATCTTTCGACCGTTTATTGGAAAGTTCGTGGTGGTATACTTTGATGACATATTAATATACAGTGGAAGCACAGAAGAACATCTGCAACACTTGCGGGAAGTTTTGATGATACTTCATCAGGAGCAATTTTACGCGGCAACAAAGAAGTGCATGTTCATGACACACAGTATTTTGTTCTTGGGACATGTGTTGTCCAAGGAAGGTATTCATGTGGATCAAGGTAAAGTTGAAGCAATTAAGGATTGGCCACAACCCAGGACTGTAACTGAAGTGAGAAGTTTCCGTGGTTTAGCATCATTCTACCGAAAGTTTATTCCACATTTCAGTAGCGTGATGGCACCAGTGACAGATTGTATGAAAGGAAAGCAGTTTGTGTGGACTGAAGAGGCTGATTCTGCTTTCCAACAGATCAAGACACTTTTGACTACAACACCGATTCTTAGATACCCGGACTTTCAGTTACTCTCTTTGAGCTGGATACTGATGCGTCTAAAGTTGGAATTAGTGGAGTGTTAAGTCAAAAGGGTCGTCCAATTGCTTATTTTAGCGAGAAACTTTCTGGAGCCAAGACAAGATACAATACCTATGACTTTGAGTTATATGCTATTGTCCAAGCCATATAGCATTGGAGACACTACTTGTTTTATAAAGAGTTTGTGTTGTATACTGACGATGAAGCATTTAAACATTTGCAGTGACAGGATAAGATTGCAGCCAGACATGCTTCATGGATCGCATACTTGCAACAATTTACATTTGTTGTAAAGCATAAGTCGGGAGTTACAAATCGTGTAGCAGATGCGTAGAGTAGAAGAAATCATTTGTTGACTACGATGAGAGTTGAAGTAATGGGGTTTGATGTATTTCCAGAATTGTTTGTTGAGGATCCTTACTTTGCTAAGATTGTAGATGAAGTCGAGAAAGGGAAGACGGATGAGTATGTGTTGGTAGATGGTTTTCTATTCAAAGGAAATCGGTTGTGTATACCAGAGTGCAGTTTGCGAATGAAAATCGTGAAGGAATTGCGTGAAGAAGGTCATGTGGGAAGAGATCGTACCTTGCAGTTGATTTCACAATCATATTTTTGGCCTTCCATGAGGAAAGAAGTTGAAAGATTTGTGCAGAGATGTCACATATGTCAAGTTTTCAAAGGGACAGCTACGAATGCCGGATTGTATATGCCATTGCCCGTGCCTACTAGACCATGGGTTGATGTTAGCATGGATTTTGTTTTGGGTTTGCCAAGAACTCAACGAGGGAATGATTCTATATATGTTGTGGTGGATAGATTTTCGAAGATGGCACATTTCATAGCTTATAAAAAGACCGCCGATGCAGTCCGTGTTGCTCAATTGTTCTTTAAAGAGGTTTATCGACTACATGGGCTACCTGAGACCATTGTTTCTGACCGGGATACTCGATTTCTAAGTCATTTTTGGTTGAGTCTGTGGAAGATGGTTGGGACTAAGCTGAATTTTAGTAGCGCCTATCATCCACAAACGGATGGGCAAACGGAAGTGGTGAACAGATCTTTGGGAAATTTGTTGAGATGTCTTGTGAATGATAATTTGAAGAGCTGGGATGTGAACTTGTGTCAGGCAGAATTCACACATAATCATGCAGTTAATCGAAGTACTAGAATCGGTCCATTTCAAGTAGTATATTCAGCCATTCCTAAGGGACGGTTGGATTTGTCGACGGTTCAACGTTAGAAAGGGGTTGTTAAATGAGCTTGTGATTTCATGAATGAGGTGCAGGAGTGTCACAGGATTGTTCATGAACGATTGCTTAAGTCAAATGAGAAGTATAAGAAACTGGCAGATAAGAAGCGAAGGAGTGTGGACTTCAAAGAGGGTGATTTTGTTTATGCAGTATTGACGAAATATCGTTTTCCAGTTGGAACTTACAACAAATTGAAAGCTCGAAAGATTAGTCCAGTAGAGATCGTGAAAAAGATTAATGAGAATGCGTATCAGTTGAGACTGCCGGATCATATCCACACCGCTGACGTTTTCAACGTCAAACACTTGATCCTATATCATGACAATGAATATGTCGAAGAAGAGGATAGTGTGAATTCGGGGTCGAATTATTTTCAACTAGGGGAGGATGATGCAGCGCACTATACCTTGAACAACATAGCAAGTTATGCGTTAGGTCGCTCATTCCTTAAGTCGGCCACCATAAGTCGCTCATGCTACCAGCGACCTACCTTCAATCGTATGCCGACCAGCGACCTAGCAAGGTCCGCGAGTTATGCAATGGAAGATGATCCAACGTCCTATGATAAGTCGCCCGAGCGATCTAACGAGAATCAACCTGAGCCGCGACCTAACGAGTTAACCATTCAACCTATGCAGCGTTGATTCCTTAGGTCGCATGAAGTTCATTTACTTAGGTCGCATGAAGCTTATGCCTTTAGGCCGTTTCAGTTATGTCGCGTTCTCACTGATGCTGTTTCCTTAAATCGTTCATGCATCCAAGGCCGCATGGTGTTAAGTCGCGTAATGTTGTATTTTGTTAAGTCGCATGTGTTGCATTATGTTAAGTTGTAAATCGTGATGTATGTTGTATTGTGCAAGTCGTATGCTGATGTAAGTTGCTTAAGTCGTGGGTCGTAGGTCGTGTAGCTGTTAAGTCGCGTATGTTGTTAGTTCGTTATCTTGTTATGTCGTGTATGTTTGTAACTCGTGGGAAGTTAGGTCGTAGGTCGCCATGGCTGTGTTGTGTTGTAATTTTTCTATGAATAGTGGTGTTGTGTCACTTGTAAGAAGAGTTGATTTTGGGAATAAAATTTTGTTGAGAGCTTTGTGCCTCTTTAAAAATTAGAAGTTGAGTGTGAACTCCTTTCTCCATTTTCGGTTATTCGAGTGCGCTCGAATCAACGAATTTGAAGCCGATTCACGGAATCTTGTGCACGAGATCAACGTCGAAGAATCCTAGATCTTCTAACGCGGCATCGTGCGCGATCAACATGTTAAAGATAGGTAGAATCCGGTATCTCGAGAGATCAGCGGATTTGGGCATTTGGTATCATCAATTCACCAAATTATCTTTGTATCGTTCCATCGTTTTGCTTCATTTGTTATTATCCGCTGCGTCACCCAGCCTGCCTCTTAAAGACCTCAAGACCAAAAAGTTCCACTCCTACATGGTTACAAACCTATCTACCTCAAACCCTATATGCAGTCTTTCCACATAAAGGACGAATTGGAAAAAATTATACAGGAAATGCTAGCCCGGCATGATCAGATCTATTTGCAGTGCATTTTCCTCACCAGTAGTTATGGTCAGAAAGAAGAATGGAACTTGGAGGTTCTGTGTTGACTATAGGAGTTTGACTAATACTACAATCAAAGACAAATTCCCGACACCCTTAGTGGACGATTTATTTGATGAGTTGCATGGCTCTATGTATTTTTCTAAGCTATGCTTGAGAATGGGCTATTATCAAACCATAATGAATGAGGAGGATATCCACAAGACAACTTTCAAGACACATGAGGGCCACTTTGAGTTCACTGTTATGCCCTTTTTAAACCTAGGCAATGTCTGTGCATATGGAGCATCTTAAATGACCTTGCAAGTGCTAAAGGATAACTCATTAGTTATCAAATTATCCAAATGCTCATTTGTCTGAGAATCACATGAAAACTTAAGGCATATCATATCAAGTAAAGGTGTAGCAGTAGATCCCAGCAAGGTTGAATACATAAAGCATTGGCCACTGCCAAACAAATTTGAGAGCACTAAGGGGTTTTCTGGGCCTTATAGGATATTACAGGAAATTTATTAAAGAATATAGGTTAAATGCCAAACCCCTTACCGACCTACTTAAAAAGAAGGTTAATTGCCAAACCCCTTACCGACCTACTTAAAAAGGATGCATTCAAGTGGATTGACAATGCTACACAAGCTATGAAGCAACTGAGGCAATGCCTCGATAATCATCCAGTATTGTCTATGCAAGATTTTAATAAGAAATTCATTGTTGAATGTGATGCCAGTGGTGTTGGCATTGTTGCAGTACTCATCCAAGATAACAAATCATTAGCATCTTGAGTAAAGCCGTACAAGGAATGACACTAAGTTGATCTACATATGAAAAGGAGTTGCTGATTTTAGCTACAAAAATTGGTAATAATACTTACTAGGGAGGAAATTTGTTATCAGAACTGATAACCAAAGTCTCAAATTTTTATTAACTCAAAATCTGCACACAGGAATACAAGCCAAGTGGTTAGCTGGACTACATGGTTTTGATTATTAGGTTGAGTTTAGAAGTGGTAGAGAGAATGTTGTGACGACACATTATCAAGGAGAGATAAAGGGGCTGATGTTAATGACCCTGAGTGCATAGCAATCTCACATGTACAACCTGCTTGGTTACAATAATTGAAGATTACACTTGCCCAGTCTCCTTTCTATACAGAATTTATTCAACAGATAAATGATGGTAGGAAGCCAGCAAACAAATATAAAATAGTTGATAAGTTTGTATTTTATAAAAGGAGAATATTAATTGACCACCACAATAGTACACCCATTCAAATTTTGATGCGTGAATTCCATTCCACACCACTTGGAGGTCACTCAGGGATTAAAGGAACACTAAAAAGATCTAGATCAGTATTCTTTTGAAAGAGAATGAGAAGGCATGTTGAGAACTATTTGAGAGAGTGTGAAACTTGTCCAAGAAATACGGTAGAAAATATCAACATCCCAGGGTTGTTGCAACCATTGCCTATAACAGTGAAGGTTTGGGTAGATATAAGCATGGATTTCATTACAGGGTTGCCAAAGAATTAAAAATACACAGTTTTTTATATTTTACTAGATAGACTATCCAAATATGCACATTTTTTCCATTATGTCATCCCTATTCAGCTAAGGATGTGGCTCGGGTATTTTTCAGTAAGGTATTTAAGTTCCATGGCCTTCCTACTTCTATAGTCAGTAATAGAGATGCCTTGTTTATAAGTGCATTTTGACAAGAGTTGTTTACGTTACCTTTATAAGGGTGCATATTAAAACCAGCCCTGCCTACCATCCTCAAACAGATGGGCATACCGAGATGATTAATAAGATATTAGAGTGATATTTAAAATGTTTTATTTGTCATATGCCGAATGAATGATTTAAGTGGCTTACACTGGCAGAATATTGGTATAATACTACTTGGAAATCTTCTACAAATACCACTTCATTCTTTGTAGTATATAAGGTACCTCCTCCTACCTTGTTAACATATGTTCTCTAACATTACAAAGGTGCAGCAGGTTAAAGAAATGTTATTTTCAAGAGATGTGGTTATTCAAATGTTGAAGGATAGTTTAAAGCTTTAATTCCAGAGATAGATTGAAAATTTTTGTTGATCTCAAAAGATCGGATAGGAGCTTCAAAGTGGGAGATTGGGTGTATCTTAAGCTTCGGTCTTATATGAAAATTACTATCAGGAATTACAAAACCCATAAGCTCTCTCCTAAGTTTCATAGTCCATATGAAGTTAATGAAAAAATTAGAGAAGTTTCTTAAAAGTTGAAGCTGCCTGCCCTTGCCAAAATTCATCCCATCTTTCATGTATCATTGCTGAAGAAAAAGGTAGGACATGGAGTAATTATTCAGGAAGAATTGCCCTCTTTTTTGTAGAAGTGGTTAAAGAACCAGAGGAGATATCAGATGGGAAGAGTGGTACTAAAAAATAATAAGCCCACAGTTCAAATTTTGGTGAAGTGGAAAGATCAACCTAAGAAAAATGCTACATGGGGGAGTATTAGGAGATGATCAGTAAGGTCCCCACTCTGGTCCTCAAGGCAAGTTCCATTTTTCAAGTGGAAGGGAGTTGTAATGATCTCAAATGGATTCCAACATTAAAATTAGCTCAATCCCTAATTCCATCAATCTCATTAGAGGAGTTTAGCAGAGCTGATCTGGAGAGGCTGACGTTTGATCAGAAGCAGGTGGTGGCGCAGCATGGAGAGGTGGAGGAGTCCTTCCAGCTTAGAAGCCTGTGTCAGTGTATGCATGGTGCACACGTTCACATTCACTTAAATATGTTGAGTCCTTTGTTAACTTGTGTATGGGCTTGTACTTGAGTTTGTTGCGTTGTAAAATGGATTGTACTCGAGTCTACATGATGATGGATTGTGTTATATATAAACAGGGGTTGAGAAATATAAAAGCATGCATGCAATAACAAATTATGTTCTTTATTTTTATTTTTTTATATTCTTCTTCTATGATCTTCTTTAATTCTTAATTCATGTGTAATTTCTGTTGTTTATTCACCTCACCATTCTCTCCTATCTACTCTCCAAACAAACTGTCCTAAAAACTTCCCTTACTTCCCTTTTTGTTACTGCCTTTCCCTGAATTTCCTCCTCCTATCTGATGAAATTTTCAGCACTCCCGACATATGCTCGTTTCCTTTAGAATATCTTGCGATGTGGTACTAATTATAATCCAAGGTACGCATCTATTATAATACAATGTGAGCCACACCTAACATTATCTAACTGTGAATTCATTCTTCCTATCATGGCCAGCACCAGATAACAAGCCAAAGAAAAGAGTACAACCAAAATCACAAAGCACGCTATAACATTTTATTCTTATGTGAGGTTTGACGAACATTAATTGCTATAGTGCATTGTCTAATTGTATACATTAATTAATTATTTAATCAGCTTTATTTTCGTTCAATGTACTAGAACATACACAATTGAACTTCTTTTGCAAACATGCATCCGGATATTACAAACGAGTATAATATTGTATTTTCAGATAAAAAGCAACAATGTTCTTCCAACAAAACCTACGAGCTAATCTCCTTACATTAATATTCGCTGTAGTATTCATAAAAAGTGGAAATTTTGATCTCCCTTATTTTCACTCTTGAAAAGCTTGTTTTAAATTACACTGCAAAAGTTATTTTCAACCTTTCTCGAAAATCAAATCTGTGTTTAATCGCAGGTTTCAATGATTAAATTTTGTTTAATTTTTCTCTGGCGATTTTCTTTTTTCGATTTTCAAATTTTTTGCAGTTTTAGAAACTGCAAATAATAGTCTTCGTGAAACTAAAAATAGAGATAATTTTTGTAATAAAATTTTAAGGGGTGAAAGCAAAGTATTTTAAAACTTAAAATGTAGTCTAATAAAAGTTACATTATAAAATGTATTAGAAAATAGAGAAATAATGTACAGATTTGTAGGTTATTAATTTTTTAGATATGCATTAAATAAGTAATAAAGACGTGTTCTTCACCCCTGATATTCCTCACCATATCCTTAGTCCATACATTATACACTTTCAGGTTAAGTATTACACTAATGAATCTTGGTAAATACCTTTAAATACGATTACATACATTGTATGCAGGGTGATTCAAATCTATTAAAATTCAGCAAAGATTTGTGGTTCATTGAACATTCGATGGTAAATTAAATCACACTTTTTTCTACTACAGAATGGATTATATCTTATTCGAGTCCTATTTATAACCCATTCAAATCACACAATGTGAAATACAGTGAGGTTCTACAGCAGAGAAAATAAAAGATGAAAACATCATCAGCTTTGCTCATCATTCTCGTCTGCAACATCAAGATTGAAAGATGACTGGCTGCCTATAGGCAATACAAAAGATCCATATGTCATAGAAGTCGCCAAATTTGCCGTAAACGCCAACAACAAAAAGTCCAACGTTAATTTGGAATTCAAGCAGGTTTTAAAAGGACAGACGCAAGCTAATTCTAAAGGGATGAGTTACCTACTTCTTCTGCAAGCAAATGATGCGAACAGGCAATCAGATGTGTTCTGTGAAACTGAAGTTTCTGAAAACGCTGCCAAGCAGCTGCAACTTATTTCCTTTGGTATTACCGAATAATTATTATATTTTTCATTTAGTGTTATGCGATTTAAAAGTGAGTGATGTTGAATGCTTTTTCATGGGCTAATCTCCTTATAAAGGTGTTTGTTTTTCATTAATGTTACTTTCATAAACATTTTTTATTATGAATTCACTGTTGCGATATTTTACTATATAGATAATCAGTTATTTGTATCATGAATTCGTTCGCGAGGGTGTAGACTAGTGATTTTTATTTTTCATGCGTTTAATATGATCTAATATTGGTTGATTTTGAACAGATAGGAGAGGATGGTCGGAAATTATTTTCATTGCAATTTTTTGGAAAATGAAATACTAAGACTATATATACAAGTAGCCCATATAAGGAGCAAAATAGGGCAGATTTTAGTTTTATGCTTATCAAGAAAACTTATTTCAACTTTTACCAAAGTACCAACGCGTTTTGTGCTTCTGCACCTTGAAAATTCACGAACACAAAACCTTTTTCTTTAAAAAAATATATGCTTATGCACTTCAAAAATGTACAGACAAAAATTTAAAATATATTTTTGTTGCATTTTCATAACATGCAAGTGCAAAATTTAATCTTATCAAAACCAAACTCGTTTTTGTAACAAGTTTCAAAATAGGTTTGAATCTGAAATAAGTTATTTTAACATGTCTTAAACTAGAAATTGTCCAGCAAATAAGTTTCTTCTAATATTCTTAGTTACATTATTATTGGTTAGAACTTACAAGGACACTAATGTTGTGATTTTTTGAAACACTAAATGCTAATTGCTAAACATTGATTGGTGAACATTGTTGACTTAATGCTAATCGATGAATACTAAAAATGTTGTTTGTTTGTACTATTATTATCAATTTGATTTATTAATATAATTTACTCTTTTGACAACATCCCCCAAATTTAGTATTGATTATTATTTTATTCCATTGTCCTGCAAATACCCTTTACCATTTTATCTCGCGTTGTCAAACATTCACTTATTTATTATGTGTACTGCCCGATTCACTAAACAAACAGTAACTAAACAATGTAATTTTATAAATTAATATCATAAAAGCTTTGTTTTTGAAAAATATAATTCATTATGGTTAGTTGAAACTTTTGATGATTTTGTCGAAATTATTTACAACATTATCATCTTGTTTAGCTTCCCCAAATAAGTGACCATTGAAATTATCACTTGGTTTTGTTCAACTTGTGCAAATTGTTCATTATTAACTTTTACACTGACATTACATATTTAATATTGTTTATTGCTTACCTCAAGAAATATCACTAGCTCATTTTCCAACTAGTTGAAGTTATTTTTTCATATTTACTTTATTTTTTATTTGATGCACATTATATTTCTATTGCACTTAACTATTATCTTGTAATAAAAATTTTAATAACTACATTTTCATTCCTATTAATAAGATTGATATGTTATCATATAGTAACATCAAAAGTATCTTCAAAGGTTTTTGCCATTTGGTAGACATCATGAAACCGTATTTTTGTTTCATTGCATTTTTTGTTGGTTTTCAGTGATGAAAAACTACAACAAGTACAAAATAAAACAATAGTCATAATCAACTTAGAAAAGTCTACCATAGATTAAAAAAGAATAGAATAAATTTAAAATTGAAGCTAAGTTTGAAGTATTCAAATTGGTTGATAATATCAAATATTACTAGAAGCAATGTACAGGAAAAATTAAAATAGTGAAAAATTGTAAATTTTGTTGGACAAAGGATATTAACTTTCTTTTTGTAACACCCCCTGAAATGAACAATAATTAATTTAAAAGAAATTAATTAATAATTAGTAAAACCAAAAATGAAACTTTTATAAATGTAAGAGTTTGGCTATGGAACTTACAATGTTGTTTTTGTGGTGATTTTCTGATATATTTTCATATATAAAGTTTTACAATCGAAGTTCAAACGAAAAAGTCATCAACGTTTCAAGAATGCGGATCGAAAATAATTATATATGTAATCATAGAAATAAATATAATGAATAAATGATAATTAACATTAACAATTACTTAACGTCTAAGAACGATTAATGTTAAATCAGACCAGTCAAAATCATATAAAATAACATTTAATGAGAAACAAATAATCATTTAACATAACATGACAACCGATCGACCTCTTACTAGGACCGGTCTGTTGGCCCGTAGCGAAAGTTATTAGTGAATTTTAATTTTTTTTAACCTTATTGGATCTTTATTGGGCCTATGAAGTCTACTTTATTTAGAATATTTATAAATATTACACACACACACACATCATACACACACACACATGTGTGTATGTAACATATCAACCCGTCAGCGTATAACATACCCATGTATAGGTGTTGGAATTTACATCGCAACAGACATATTACTTTACCCAGTATACAAATATATATTGTCCAAATATATGCATGTGGATATATATACTATTATATATATATATATACATAATTTTTGTTCATATAAGTATGTAAGTACACACACATATATATATATAATAATGTGAATAAAATATTAATATTATGTGCACATTCTTTATAATATATTTATTTAAAGAGGAAAGTAGAAAAAGGACCAACTTTAAAAAAAAATAGTTTGAAGGACACCAAGTTTCATTTTTTGACTGAAGGACAATTGCTAGCTATAATTAGCATTATATTCAACTTTTACACTATATAAAATGCTAGTTATATCTAACATTATGTTTAGTTTTACGCCATACAAAATGCTAGTTATAACTAGCATTGTCCTTCAGCCTAAAAAACAAACTTGTTGTCTTCAATCTAAATTTTCTTCTAAGTTTGTCCTTGTGCCAATTTTCCTATTATTTAAATATAAAGAAATGATTTATAAATGTAAAAAATTATTTTTCCTAAAAAATCGTAAGTAATATATATATATATATATATAATATATTCATGCTAAAAAAATTAGTATATATATTTAATCTAAATATATATAAATGTATGTATGTATGTATTTGCTAACATATGCACAACAAAACATATACATATACATATACATACATACATATATATATATTAATAAAATATTAAAAGAGTTTTAGATAAGTATATGAAATGTCATGTCTTGCGCACAGCTCAACAGAAAATTTTATTTTATTTTATTTTAAAATATATTTTAATTAAATATCCATTAGAATATTAATAAAATATTAATTAAGAATTAATTTAGAAACTTTATTTCAAATTTTAAATTTCCAGTAAATCGTAAATGATATTTTATGCTTTGAATTAAAAATAATAAAATGTTCTTCTATAATTTTTTGGCCAAGAGCTTCTTTAGTATTTTTTAATTTTATAAAAAAATATAATTTTCGTAACATATTTGAATTAATATAGTTTATTTATATTACAATTGATTTAAATAATATTAAATAATAATGAGGTATTTATAAAAAAATATTTTTCACCATCGAAAATTATTATTCCTTTAATTCATCATACGTAAAATCATGCGACTATTTCTGATTAAAGTATGATGTGGTAATTAATTATAAACTATATATACGTGACTTGATTTGAGTTTGAATAGATAGCTGGACTAGAGATGATTTTCGGTCAGCATGCAATAGAAGAGGAGGCAGTAAAAAAATCAAATCAAATCAGGTAAGAGATGCTTATATAGTGGATGGAGAGGAGAGAAACGTGGATCTCATCTCATATTCGTTCTCCTCTAATATGAACCATCCAAAATCAGGCCCTTTCTCTCCTACACATCGTTACTGCCAAAAATACAATCCCTATGATCGACCTTAAACCCATTCATGCTCAAATAAAATATTATTAAACTAAATCCAATTTAATCGTTTATCGATATCATATATCGATTGATTATTTAGGACTATTATAAATATATTTAATCCTCAAATAATAACCAAATTTTATAATTAATATTTCACAAATATTAATTAATATAATTTATCTATAATAATTATAAATTACTTAATTTTTTAGTCAAAGGAGAATTCATTGTTTCGTTTATGTGACTCGTCAGGTATAAATTTGGTCAGCGTATTAATATTGAACTATTCGAATATTGACATTCACACGTCACTTAGCTGGTCTTGTGACATTTCAGACAAATTTATCACTTACTGGGTTTCAGTAAAATCCAATTTTATTTTGTTAAGCGTTACCTATTTATGACTTTTATTTACACCAATTCTATTCTTTAAAACTATATCACTTTAACTTATATGATTTGGCAATGGTCAAAATTTCAATATTATTCATATTCAACTCTATAATCCAAACACAGAGTCTTTATTTCAATAATAACAGTTATTATTAATCAGAATGCTCTGGCCAGAGAATTTGAATTTGATTTGACATGAGTTGACCATGATACTAACCCTATATAATTAAGGAGAAGAATGCTCTCTTGAGTAGTGCTTCACTTCATATACTTCCACTTGACCCAACTATAGCCACTCGATGAATCGTGTCATGATTTAACTATAATTAGACCAGAGCTTTCATATTAAAGATTGATAGTATTGCGAAGTCAACAAAACTGTTTAAATTAGTCACATCGATATTTTCTGTTGGCCTTAGTTATATTAACCAATAGAAAACTAATGAGTGATTCATTCTATAATTATTAAATAAATATCAGTTTGTAATCCATATGTGCCCCCAGTAGTCCTGAGTAATATACCACCAAATATTTAGATAGCGTTACGTACTCTAGTCTCAACGGATACATCGATATTCAATCTCGATGCTTTTAGAGAGCGTTACGTACTCTATTATAACGCTTTGTAACTACTATAACAAAACATATCATTTGGATATTTTTGTTAAACATACTTTTAAATTAATTAATTAATCAATATGACACATTTTATCAAGTATATAATATAAGAAAACACCTTTTATTTCGAATAAGATTGGTTATCAAGTTGGATACATGTAACAAATTACATAACTGACCTTAGGGCATACCCTTAACTCTATCAGTCTTCCATTTGCACTTGGGGTCAATTATGGAATCTTATTCCAACTTCTCTAATCAATTTCCTCAAAATCCAGTCGAGCCAGTTCCTCGGTGAATAGTATGTTATTACGTTTCAATTATCTACTATGTCTATTAACGTTCTTTGACGTTAATAAACAATTTTATCACGTTGAATAAATCGGAGTATGTTTATTGACTTTTAATGAGCTTTAATATTTGTTATGGACTATATCGCGACATTGTTATCATGTAACAATGTTATAGGATTCTCAACATTTGGAAGCTCCCTCGACTCTGTTATAAATCTATGCATTTATTATATATATATATATATATATATATATATATATATTACTTTTATTATGGTGTTACTTAAGTCAATATGCTTAGCCTTTTCATTGAATAACCTACAATCTCTTCTTAGTGGAAAATTTTCAACTTAAAGATTCTTAACTTGAATTTATTATCAACATATTATACTCAATATTACTTATGAAAGTTTGAGTCTGAACACTCCTTGTTAAGGAATTCGCTGTTTCTATCAACAATTCTCTACTATTTAGTAAATACACTAGGATACATCAAAACAACAATTTAGTGGAATCAATTTGGATTTGATATTTGCTTCATGTATCAAATACACAAAAAAATCATGATATCGTTGACATCATGCTTTGTATGATAATTTCTATTGCCAATTCATAAGGAATTAATCTTATATGTTCCATATCAAACATTTTAATAAGGTGTCCCAGCATATCGTTCGGAAGGTTCCTAATATCTTTTATACTTACTATAAGGACACCATTTACAAATCCAAGATCGAGTATTAAAAGAAATATAGCCGACTTTAACAAAAGTATATCATTGACAATCAATAATGTATTATTTACTTGCGGTTTAGAAATATCTATGGACTATTTAACTTTCTTTCTTATGAGTACATGCTTCCTCTACATTTTGACTGGCAATCAAACTATTTGATATTCTTATCATTGCTCAATTTTGATGCTTGTCGAATGACACTTTAGTAAATATTCTTGGATCATATCCAAAATCTCACAAAGTCTATATCACTCCCACTGACTTCGAGATACTTTGGTTAATATATGTTAACTTTTTATTTTAAATCACTTTTTAGAATTTTATGTTTCAACACATATGTATGAAACTACAAAGTCAACTATGCTATAATTTTATGAGTAAAATCCGAACCAACTTGAGCACGTCGAATAGTGAATCTATTAAGTTAATTTCAAAAATTGAAATTTATGGTTTATTTCTATCAATGTGGTTCATTATATTCCAACTACATTCGTCTTTCTTTTAAATACACATTTGCGGCCAATGGATCATATCCCCTCGGATAACCCTACCAAAATCATATTTTAATAATGTACTTGGTAATTATTTTGGATTTGCGCATTATATCATGTTACAAATCTAATACTCTTGATGGTTTAATTAAACAAAGGAGGATTATTTATCCTTGACATTGATAAGAAACTCACAATTTCTCTTTAATGTACAAGAATACTCATTAGACGTTATAACGTATTTGTATTCATTTAGGTTCAGTTAATTTCATTTCATCCTTTGTAATCAGTTTTATCATTAGATCATATCCAAATTCATTTATACCAATAATTTTTTAAAGAAATTCGTTCGCTAAGAAGTTGGTATTTCTTGAAACAATGGTTGTTTCTTAGTGCAATGAAATGGGCATCCATAAATATTTTATGAATTGCCTTATATATAAAACTGATTTGGTTTTTAGTTTGCAATATTTATGTTCACAACATAAATTAGTCATCTGATTACTATCATTCCTAAAACTCTCTTGGGACTATTCTACATGATCCTTTACGTACAATTATTATGTGCAGTCTATTGACTCGTAAAAAATGCCAACTCCTTAGCCTAGGATATGTAAGGGTTTCTTATAAACCCTTAACTTATATGGTTTTGTAAACTATTCTTTGAATGATATTAATTTTAACCTTGTGTGCTACTCTTAAGTATTAACCCTATATTAAATAATTTTAACTCAATTTCACTTATCATTAGTCATGGTTTGTCCAAAAAAAGTTTGATTAATTTTTATCCATACATCATCATGTATTATAGGAATGAGTGACCCTTAAGACTAAATCTTTATTCATACTAGATACATACAGAAATTGTAGAAATGGGTGACCTTTAAGACTAAATCTTTATTCATACTAGATACATACAGAAATCTTTCCAATATACTCACCCATATGATTGAATCTATTCATTTATGTCACATGTTATCTCATTTGGGCTTAGCTTATCATTTCGAGCCAAGCTAGTTGCTAGGTAGGGTATAGTACTTGATTACCCAATCTCAATCTTATACGCTACTTTTCTAGACACCCTACTGTATCGTAGGCTCTAATTAGTTCATCCTAGCATGACTAATTTAGACCGCATAAGCTATTGGGCTCCATTACCATTGTTGGAACTGGTTCAGCCCGCACCGGAAGTTGTAAGTCAATTTCAAAAAAATTACCATGTTGGATCTTCATTGGGCCTATAAACTCTAATTATTTAGAACATTTCTAAATATTATTTAAATACAATATTTAATTTAATTTAAATAAAAAATCGTATAGTTTTATTAAATTTATGCCTTGATGAATAAATAAATACATACAAACATGTATGTATGTATGTATCATATATAAATATATATATATATGTATGTGCATGTGTAACGTACCAATCCTCGTAAGGTATAACATGTCTATGTGTAAATGCTAGGATTTACATCACAATGGACACATTAGCTCATTCAATATACAAATATATATTTTCCAAATATATGTTTGTATGTATATATACTATTATTTATATATAATTAATTTTTTATTTTAAAGTTAAATATTAAATAGAAAATTAATAAAATAGTAGTTAAGAATTAATTTAGAAACTTTACTTCAAATTTTAAAATTCCAGTAAATCCTAAATGATATTTTATGCCTCGAAAAAATTTCCATAATTTTTCAACTTAAAAATAACTAATTTAAATTTTTCCACAATTTGCGGCTAAAAAATAATTTAAAAATTAGAAAATTAATTTAAAATTTGAAAATTGTTTTTTTAAATTTTTTAGCCAAGAGCTTCTTTACTACTTTTATAAGTTTATAAAATATAGCGTACAGTTTTCATAACATATTAGAATTAATATAATTTATTTACGTGATAAATTGATTTAAGTAATATAAAATAATAATAATAAAATTCACTGTCGAAAACTATTATTGTTTTAATTCTTAATGTATTAAATTATATGACTATTTTTTGTTAAAGTATTGCGTAGTAATTAATTATAAACTATATATATGTAATTAAATGACAGATATTAATTTAATAAAATATGAAAAATATATTCTATTAAGAGACATACTAACGTGATGTATATTTGATAAAAACAATCAAATTTATAAAGACATGCATATAACTTAATAAATTTGTGACAATATTACTTGTATATTCGAATCGTCACATATAGGAAATATTGTTGCCAAGATATACCTTTTTCTAAATATCCTTGTAATTCTCCCATTGACTTCGATTTCTACTTGAACCTGCCCTCTCTCTCGATGTAGTGCCTTTCACTCTGCCCTGTCTACACTTTATCGTAATGCCGGAAGGTAGGATTTCAGGTTTTTTCCCAAGCTATGAATCTTCATAAATGGCATAGTACAAAGAGAGAAAGAAATTGTTTATTTGATGTTCTATCCACAAACATGATGAAAAAGGTAGCCGAACCACCTAACTAATGGTATATAAATATATAATAAAACATTATAATTGAGAATTAATAAATATATTTTGATTAAAAAGATGTCATAATCCCAATGCCTTGAAGTACACCTTGAAAAGATGATTTCTACCCTTTGAAACCTTCCCGATTCAGCAAGTAGCTAGTCCTTAAACCGTTGACTTACCAGCCAACGGATAACAATCGAATTTGACTTAGTTTGAGTAAATATATAACAAAACATTATAATTGAGAATTAATAACTATATTTTGAGTAAAAAGATGCCATAATCCCACTGCCTTGAAGTACACCTTGAAAAGATGATTTCTGCCCTTTGAAATCTTTCTGATTCAACAAGCAGTTAGTCCTTGAACCGTTTACTAACTCGCTAGCTGATAGTAACCGAATTTTACTTAATTTGAGTCTGATGAGATGCAATGACTAGAGGTTATTTTAAGCCAGAAAGGAATAGAGGAAGTGGTAGGGAAAAAATTCAGATCTAATTAGGTTAGAGAAGCATATATAGTGGATGGAGAGAAGAAAAATGTGGATCTCATTTTATACTCAGTCCCCTCTAGTCTGAGCCATCCAAAATCATGCCTTTTAAATCCTAATACTAGCCTCCCTCTGCACATGGTTGCTGCCAAATATACCACCCCTACAATGGGCCATAAATCCATTTAAGCCTAAATAAAATTTTATATAATTAAATTTAATGTAATCATTTATCGATATCGTATCTCGATTACTATATTTGTAACTATTATAAATATATTTAACAATATTTGTTCCTCAAATCATAGTTAAATTTTATCATTAATATTTCATAAATATTAATGTAATTAATTTACAATAATAAACTAATTAAATCGTTTGGTCAAAGGAGAACTCATCGTTTCGGTTGTGTGACTCGTCAGATGTAAATTTAGTCAGTGATTAATATCGAACCATTCGAATATTTATGTTCACATGTAATTTAGTAGGCGGTGTGACATTTTGGCCAAATTTATTGCTACACGGTTTTGGTATAATTAATTTTACTTTACTAAGCATTACCCAGCTGTGACTTTATTTATACAAATTCTCTTCGTCAAAACTATATCATTTCGAACTTATGAAATTTGGTAGTGGTCAAAATTCCAATACCATTCATATTCAACTCTATAGTCCAAACACAAAGCTCTTGTTCAATAATAACAATTATTATTAACCGAAATGCTTTCGCCAGAAATTTTGACTTTGAGTTGAATTGAGTTGATCGTGATGCTAACCTCCTATAATTGAGGAGATGAATCCTTTTTTGAACAGTGCTTCACTTCCAGTACTTCCACTCAACCCAACTACAGTTACTTAATGGGCGCCATGCCATGATTTGACTATAATTAATGCAAATCTTTCATATTGAAGATCGTAGTACTCTCAAGTCGAGAGAACTGAGTAAACTAGTCACATTGATATATTCTATTTAATCTTAGTTATATTAACCAACAGAAATCTATCATATGAGTAATCCCATGTTATCTAATAACTATCAGTATGTAACCTCTAGGTGCCCCCAACAGTCATGAGCAATACATTCCTCAATATTTAAAGAGCATTACGTACTCTAGTTTTAACGGATACATCGATATCCAGTGTCATTGTATCTTGACTAGGAATATTTGAAATAGTATTTTTATTTTATTATTATAAATTACTCACGATTACAACACTTTGTAACTACTATCACAAAACATACCATTTATGGATTTTCTATTGAATATACTTTTAGTTAATTTAATTAATTAATATAATACATTATATCAAGTATATAACGAAAAGAAAGCACCTTTTATTTCGAAAAGGATTGGCTATCGAGTTAGAAATACTTAAAAAATTACATAATTTCCCAAAGGGAATACCTTTAACTCTATCCTGGACGACGCTAGGGGTCGATAGTTGGTAACATAGTGGTTTGTTCGAACTGGGCCAGCCCGCAGCGGAAGTTATGAGTGAAATTTTAATTATTTTTACTCTATTGGATCTTTATTAGGCCTATAAACTCTAATTAGGTAAGTACATTTCTAAATATTATTTAAAGAAAATCTCTTATTTTATCTAAATTTATAAATTATATAGAGTTTTATTTAACTTATACCTTATACATATAAATGTGGATATATGTATCATATACATATATGTATGTGTGTGCATGTGTAATATGATAACCCGTGCAAGATATAATATACCCATACATAAGTGATGGGATTTACATCATAACGGACATGTTAACTCATCCGATATGTATTATATGTTGTTCGAATGTGCGTATGTATTTAAACTTTATTTATATAAATATTATAAATCTACACACACATACATATATATGTGTATGTTAATTTTATTTAGATAATTTTATGAGAATAAATTTGTTTTCATTTTTGCAAGGCATGAATGAACATATCTAAACATATATATACATGTATGTATGTATGTATTTATATATGTATATATATATATATATGTATGTATATATATATATATGTTTGTATATATAACTTATGTATACATGTAAATTATTAAGAATTTATATATACATATCTGTGTGTGTGTGTATTTATGTATTATTGTAAGAAATATTAAAATAATATATATACATACGCATAATCTAAAAGGTTTTTTATATTAAATTATGAACTTATATATATATTAATAAAATCATATAATTTTTTCAATGCTTCTAGATTGTATGCATAACATAATGAAATTTTATTATAAATTTTATTATATTAAAATATATATAAATTAATTAATTGATAAAAAACTTTTATTTTTTTATTTAAATTACAGTTTTATTTAATATCTATCTTGATACATACATACATATATATCATATACAAATATATCCGTGTGTGCATGTGCAACATATCAATCTGTGCAAGACATAATATGTCCGTGTATAGATGTTGGGATTTACATCACAATGGACACATCATCTCATCTAATATACAGAAATATATTGTGTAAATAAAGATATGTATGTTTATGTACACTATTATTTATATACTGTCTAATTTTTTATATTCCAAAACATATTTTAATTATATATCCATTAGAAAATTAATAAAATACTAATTAAGAATTAATTTTGAAACTTTATGTCGAATTTTAAAGTTTCTGTAAACCCTAAACGATATTTTATGCTTTGAAAAAAATTTCCATAATTTTTCAACTTAAAATTAAATTTAAAATTAGATAATTAATTTAAAATATATTTTTTAAAATTTTTTAGCAGAGATCTTCTTTGCTACTTTTGTAATTTTATGGAATATAAAATACAATTTTCATAAAATATTTGAGTTAATATAATTTATTTATACAATATATTGACTTAATAATATTAAAAGAAAATAAAATTTTTATAAAAATGGTTTTCATTGCCAAATAATATTAATTCTTTAATTCTTTTGCATATAAAATTATTTGACTATTTTTTATTAAAATATGATGTAGTAATTAACTATAAACTATATATTTGTAATTAAATGATATGTATTAATTTAATAAAATACAAAAAAAAATTGTTTTACTAAGAACCATACCGACCTAATGTATATTTGAAAAAAAAATTAAAATTTATATTCATATATATATAACGAAACAACTTTGTGACAACATTATTCACAAATTAGAATCGGCACCCAACTAATAGTATATATAATATATACGTATATAAAAAAACATTATAATTGAAAATTAATAACTATATTTTGATTAAAAACATACCTTAATCCTACTGCCTTTAAGTACATCTTGAAAATATGATATTTGCCCTTTAAAACTTTTTCCAATTCAAAAAAGAGCAAGTCCTTGAACTGTTGACCACCAGAATCCGAAGCGGTCGAATTTGACTTAATTTGAGTTTGGTGAGATGAGGCACTAGAGATGATTTTCAACCAACAAGGAATAGAGGAGGAGGTAGCAAAAAATCAAATCAAATCAGGCTAGAGATGCCTATATAGTGGATGTAGAGGAGAGAAATATGGATCTCATCTCATACTCATTCCCCACTAATCAGTGCCATCCAAAATCAATCCTTTTAAATCCTAATATTAGCCGCCCTCTACACATTATTGCTGCCAAAAGTATAATCCCTATGATGGGCCTTAAATCTATTTAAGCCCAAATAAAATTTGATACAATTAAAACCAATGTAATCATTATCGATATCGTATATCGACGATATTTTCATAACTATTATAAATATGTCGAATAATATTTATTCTTCAAATCATAATCAAATTTTATAATTAATACTTCATAAATATTAATTAATTTAATTAATCTATAATAATAATTAATTAATTAAATCTTTTGATCGAAGGAGAATTCATTATTTCAGTTGCGTGACATGTTAGGTATAAATTTGGTCAGAAATTAATATCGAACTATTCAAATATTGACGTTCACACGTCACTTAGTAGGTTGTGTGATATTCTGGCCAAATTTACCGCTTACTTGATTTTAGTAAAATCCAATTTTACTTAATTAAGCATTACCCAGTTGTGACTTTATTTATACCGATTGTCTTCATAAAACCATATCACTTTGAACATATGGAATTTGGTAATGTTCGAAATTCAAATATCGTTCATATTCAACTCTGTAGTCCAAACATAAAGTCCTTGGTTCACTAATAACAATTATTATTAAACTGAATGCTTTAGCCAGAGACATTGACATTGTAAGGAACAGGGATTTTGACCCTCGATAATCAACACTATACATCCACTGTATTTCATGCTGAGCATTCAAGTGCCGGAAAAATCAATCATTAGTGGAAAGAAAGAAGATAAAAGATAAGAAGAAACTAAACAATCACAGAATCTTATGGAGCAACGGAATAACAAATATCTATCAACATAATACTTTACAAAGTCATTTGAAAAATGATACATCAGAGTCATACTAATACAAATTCTACACTAGGACAGTTGTAACAGCCTGTCCCTGCCTAACTTGTAATGACCCATTTTTCCGTACCCTTTGAATCGGCAGTAAACCACAAGTGTCAAACTAAAATTGCACGAATTAACAGATCGTTAAGGGTGGAAAAAAATAAAGACAGAATAGAATATCACATGAATGGAATAACATATATTATTTCAATGATAACTTTTACAGCGGAAAATTTTAAAATACAATATCAGAGTCTATCCTAGATTCTGTGTGGACAGTTATAAACCTCTGTCCTTACAAATGCCGAAAACAACAAAACAAATGAAATAGATGTAGCGGATAATAGAATACGTCCATACGATGATGAAGATCTCCAGCTCTCCTCTCAAAACTCCTACCATCTTCAACTGAACCTGAAACTACTCGAATCTGACCCGAGGATTAAAAACACTTGGATCAGGCTTGATAAACCAGCATGAGATACTTGAAATTTTAAATGCATAGATCATGACGATGCTCTCAAAACCTTTGAAAAGTAGGGTATCTCATAAGACCACGTCTGCACATAAACACAGATAGGTTTTTATCTTATGATAACCAAAACACTTTATACCAAAATACTCTTTATATTAATTTTAATGGCATTCTTTCAAAAAAAACTTTTCAATAAACTTATTTAAATAAGGTATCAATACTCGGACTAAGACTAAAGTAACATATCCAGAGTAGGTCAACGGAATACACTGAATGGAATACATGATAACAAAAGGGGTAGTTGAAATATTTTCAAGTCATTATAGCTATTTTGGGACCGTAATCAAAACCATAAATCTCGTATTGGAATTGGATTTTCCAACATGATAGGGAACTAGTGGAAAGATCAATCTATCTCCACGGCTTACGTCCAAGACTCAATGTCGTTATACAACAACACAAATGGCTAAAAAGGGAATGCAATCTATGATTAACATCCAAGGACTCGGGCACGTGCATCCCTGCCATGAGGCCTATACATATCTGGTACCTTGGGCTAGAACATCTGATAACCCAAATCACTAATATCTGAAATGCGAGCATACATCTGACCACATAGAATCCCACAATAACCGGGGTGTGTGGCTCGCGAGGCTATGATAAATTTATTCAAAGCTACACTTTTCATACAAAACCACGCTTTGATCATAATAGGTTCCACTTTGAGTGCCACACTGTCATTTCTTTGACCAATATTTGACTCCCACAAGCATACAACCTCTGAGCTTGCATGTCTCAGTGAAGGGTGTTAAACATAAGAGAGAAGAAGTGTAACGACCCACTATTTTGGACCATTCAAATCGACAATAAAACCATACATGTCGGACTTGAATAATTCAAAATTATAGATTGTAATATATTTTGGAGCAAATAAAATCAATCGTAGAGTCACAGACACAGATAAATCAGAATAACTCGCAGCGAAAATAAAAATAACCATAGTAGTTCATGAAGCTACTACAAACAGAGTCACAAAACAAGTACAAAATACCAGGGTTTGAAAGTAAATACAATAGAAATCCCAATACATAATTGTCCACTAATACATAAGCTGAACAGAAATACTAAATAGGAATAGATGACAACTAGATAGATAAATAAACTCAGCAAGTCCTCTAGCTCCAGAAGATGAAATCCAATACTGATACTCAGGTGGCTTGAGCGTAAAGAAAATACAAACACTCGAGTGAGGACATACGTACTTATACAATGTAAACCAACTCAAGTGAACTGTAATAGAAATGCACAAGTAACTTAAAGGATTCTTGGGACCGCCCATCCTTTAAGGACCCGTTAAACTATTTACTATGTAGTAATATACGCTGTTATAATAATGTCTAAAGTAAAGTATAATATATTTTAAAAATAGCATTAAGGCTTTACATTTTCCACCTTAACACATTTTATATATTCCCATAGCCTATACAGTACCGTAATCTTTCCCGTACTGGGCGTCGCCAGAGACACTCCATAGGTATGGTACAAAACAAAATCGTATAAGGCACGCTAGGATAGGTGACACGGCACAACGAGGCAATGCCAGGGTAGACATACCAATTACGCATCTGGGCTGGTGGTAACGCATAGCCGTAGCTACCGCCCACCTCGAGCCACACTTCCAAAATCAAAGGTGCGCACCAATCAATCACAAAGTAATAGAATGGCATATGAAGAAGTGTGTCCGATCAAAGGAGCTACCTCATTGGCCCGAGAATCGCTCCTGTTTTAGCCACCTTATGCCAACTCATGGGAGTCGGGTCCACGTATATACCTTAGAAGAACGTCGCCACCATCCTACTTCATTCTGGAATCTCCACCGCATACATAGTTGTTAAAGTGGTTTTTAGAGTTGGCAGAGAGTATGACAACTTCCGATCTCGGTCTCTTTAAGAACCAAACGTCATTATAACCCATGGATATTTATTTCAAAACATATCTATTCCAAAACCATTTAAAATCAAATGCTATTAATCTTTCCAAAATAATATCCATTTCAAAATTGGTAATATTTCCAAATCCATATATATTAGTTATAGCACTTTTAAAAATGTAATAATTTATAAATCATAACACTTTCAAAACCTTACCTTTATTATAGCATTTTAAAAATGTAATAAGTTAGAAATTGTAACACTTTTAAAATGTTATTCCTATATAATAGCACTTTGGAAAATATTACAATTTGAAAATAGTAGCACTTTCAAAACATAACCTAAAGTAACATAACATTTTTAAAACATAACTAAATTAACATAGCATTTTAAAAATGCTACGAATACTACTATAACATGTTTAAAACATACTATTTCAATTTTTATCATAGTTTTATTTTATACAAAACATATCTATTTCATAATTAAAAGCGATTATTATTATTAGGTAGCATTTAAATTCCATATTAAATCAAATTTAAATTATTAAGTTATTTATCATAGATAAAATCTTTAGTTTAGTTTCAAAACCAATTATTTACTTATAAAATTCCAATATATCATTATATTTAAAAAATCATTAAATCGAATTTTTTAAAATTAAAATTTCATATATTTAAAGATTAAAAATATTTAATAATTTTTAGAAAATTATTATTTAAACTTAACCATGGGTCTGTATAATATTTTCAAACCTAGGTCAAGTGATACAGATACGTATCATTTCAATCCGTAGTTTATAAAATTCTGGGTTCTATCATTTCAAACCCACAATCCTAAGTCAAATAAAATAAAAATCGCTTAAGCCTATCATTTTAGCTCATAACGATTTTTCCAATTCTAAACTCCATTCGGGTATGTATCATTTCAACCCATAGTGATTCTATTCTAAGAGAGAACTTGCAGTATGAGAAACAGAAATAAAATAAACAGTATAGCATAGAATATCATATAAGGTGATGTAACAGGCATATAATCAGGTTATGACATCATATAATGTCATGAAATAGCATATATGAACTTAGATCATCATAGCATTTCAACTACTACACATTCACAAGTCATTGTTTCACAATTATATAAGCGCGAAATGTCGAGAGTGATAACTCACCTTCTAAAGCTAGAGATGACAATACGAGACGCACAACCAAACTCTGAAAACCACGACAAAGCATGAACTAGATTTGGGTGGATGAAGAGCCAAGATTCAAGTCTTGTAAACAACAAATACCAAAATATATAAGCATATATATATATATTATACCAAAGATTATACATCAAAATAATGTACAAATATAAATCAAAATGAATTAAAATTGGCTCAACCAAGGCAAGTGGGCTCAGCCACTTTCAAAATAGGTTAGACCACCATCAAAATGGCTTGGCCATGATTTGTTTTGAAGCACATATGCTCGGCCATGGCTTGAAATGTACACGGCTATGGGTTGATATGAAGTGGTGGTAAGGAAAAAGGTACTTAGAAGGCTAAAGGTCAAGGCAACATTAAAGGACATGCACAAATGGTTCGGCCATGGTGCAAAGTGGCTCGGCCTAGGTGCTTGGCTTGGATCAGATCTGGTCTCTTCTAGGAGTGGGTGTGGTCATGGAAAAGCAAGGCAAAGGAGGTGGAATTGGTGGTGGTCGAGGCTAGCAACGAGGAAAGTGGAAAATATAGTGCACATCTAGGTTTGCAACATAGTTTGGTGATGGGTTTGGATCTAGGATTCACGGCATGGCATGGGGATGGTGATGAGATGGTGGTGGTCGATCCTAGGTGGTGGATATATGGTCGGTAAAAGGAAGGTATGGTGGTGGCCAAGCATGCTTGAGGAGAAACAAAAGAAAAGAGAATGAAAAAAGCAAGAAAGAGATAGAACTTACTGTAAAATTTTCTTTAGGAAATAAAAATGAGAAGGGGATGGAGATGAGAAGTTTTTGTATGGCTGTGCAAAAGTGTTGAATGGCTAAGGTAAAGGAAAATGCGTCTTCTTATATTAAAGAAAAGAAACTTATGTCTCTTGAATTTCCTAATCCCATTAGCCAAGCCCAAATCAAAACAAGCTCAACAACTCAAGAAAATATCAAAATCCAAACCAAAATAAAATAGGAATGAAATAGAAAATATAGAATAGAAAAATTAACAATATAATACTAAAAATAATCGCGTGTAAAATGTCGAAATTTATCAGATTTAAAAAGTATAAAATTGAATTTGACAAAACGAAAAGCAGAACGAATATCAGAATCAAATTCAGCTTCAAAGAAAAAATTTTGAAATTTAAAATTAAAATTTAAAAATTTCAACTGAAAGTCAATGTTTGACCAAATTTGATCAAAATATAAAATTTTTAGAAAATCTTTATTTCATTTTATTTGGAAAAATAATTATAAACAAAATCCAGAAATTCATTGGAAAATTCCAAATTCCAAATTTTAAATGATTTAAAATCAAAGATTTCAAATAAATTGAATTAAAATATTTATTAAAATTATGGGTTGTTACACTCTCCCCCACTCAAAACTTTTCATCCTCGAAAAGGAACGAGACACGAAAACAAGAAAAGATAAGATAGAAAAAACAAATAGTACCTGAAACAAATAATTCCGGATTCGAAGCACGCATGCTCTCCTCCGTCTCCCATGTATAGTCCCAATCATCCATACTCCACTACACTTTATCCAGGTTGACAGATTTCCTTCTCAGCTGCTTTGTACCTCTATCGATAATACGGAATGGCTTCCTCTCGATCGTAAGATTAGGCTCAATATCCAAACTCTCGAGAGCAGAAGGCTGGACAATCAAAGATGGATCATGCAAATATCGATGAAGATGTGAAACATGGAATACATTATGCATTCCAGAAAAATTGTCAGGCAAATCAAGACGATAAGCTAAAGAACCAATCCTTTCCAAGATACGGAAAGGACCAACAAACCTAGGAGAAAGCTTCCCTCATCTTCCTCTTTATCCCAAATTATTATTAAATTTATTCCACTTAATATATCCTATAACATATATTAAGTATATTTACTCTTATCATAACTACTCAAGTTTATTTATAAATTCCTTTAACATCATTTTTATTGTATATTATCCAATTATGTACCTTGCTTCTAAATAATTAGATAAGTTATATTGGAATGCAATTTAGCATTATAAATAAAATTTTCCAATTCAATTACTTATCAAAAATTTAAATTATTTATCTAAAATTTTCCAATTCATTTATTTCAAGTTCAATTATTTATCCAATTTTTTTTCTCAGTTTATAATTGAAATCATCTCTGTATCATAAATTTAAATCTCTGATTTACCTCAAACAATTAAGAGATTATATATATACACACACACTACATATTAGATCAAATCAAATCTAAAATCTTATACTTATTTATTAAATCAAGCCATATTTAAGAAATTTAAATCAAATATTTTCTTTTGAACAAAAGTGTCGCAAAGCTACGAATTGTCTCTTCACTTCGAAACTCAAAAATGAATGTCGACGTTGCGGCCATCATCACCGAAATTATTTTTTCAACGACATAAGAGAAGAGCATAGAATTAAACATTTTAAAATTTATATTCAAACATACCTTTAAATGATATACATTTTAAACATTAAAACCAAAGTTTAAAATCACCAGAATTTAATTCTCAAATCCATAATTTAAATTCATTTAACTTCTAAATCAGTTTATAAACTATGCTTAAAATTCCAAATAAATTTATAAATTGTTTATCATTCCATTTATTTATTTTATGAGGCTATAGTCATTGGTTTACAAAAAATAAATGAAAATCAAATATTATCATTTTGTTAACCAATTCATTTAACAATTATCTTTTATAAAATTTACTTATATATATAACAATCATACAAATTTATTTGATTTACCAAATTTGAAAATGATATTGTGTCGGTTTGCTCTATTCAAGTGTTTTGGAAATCCTATCGATAGCGTTGATCAGACGAATTGATCGAAAATCCAAATCAACATCAACAACTCAAATAACACAACATAAAAAGCATTCAATATTATTACAAATACACTCCCTCACTCGATGATTCCAAAATGGATTTCAAAATAAGGGTAGAATTTCAAATTTGGGAGATTCAAAGATAAAATGAGATAGATAAAGGATTAAGACAAGATTAAAACAGAAGATTGAAATTACACCTGATAACTGTTGTTACAGGTGAAGTCAATGAGGTGGAGATGATCTTCCCAAGATCCTCTATAACTAAGGATACAGGAATGAAGAAGGTCCTCTAGAATCTGATTCGCCCTTTCCGTCTGACTGTCAGTCTGCGGATGGTAAGCGGTGCTCAGATTCATGTGAGTACCCAAAAGTTCCTAAAAAAGCTCTCCAAAATTGACTGGTAAAGATGGAATCTCTATGAAGATGAACAATCTCCCTCATATAGATCTCCGCCAAACAAGAAGCGGAACAGGTAGACTTGACTAGAATGAAATGAGTTGACTTGGTCAATCTATCCACAAAGAGAGAAGAGAAGAAAGACTTACATTGATCGCGGCAATTTTGACTGGATCAACAGAAACTCCATTACTAGAAACAACATGCCTGAGAAACTAGACTTCGTCCTTCCAGAAATGGTATTTCAAGAATTTAACTTTCCACTGTTAACTCCTAAGAGTCCCTAGAACAAAGCTCAAATGGGATTCATACTCCTCCACACACTTTGAGAAGACAAGAATATCATCAACAAAGACAAGAACAAATTTGTTAAACACATCACGAAAAACACGATTCATCAAATCAATAAAGAAAGTTGGGGTATTAGTCAAATTGAAAGGCATGACTAACCATTCATAGAAACCATTCTTAGTACGGAAAACAGTCTTGGGAATACTTTCCTCCGCAACTCTGAGCTGGTGGAAACCTATGGCAAGATCAAGCTGAGAGAAAACCGTAGCTCCATGGAGCCATTCAAACATATTATTGATGAGAGGCATAGGATATATGTTCCTCGTACTGAGCTTGTTCAGCTCCTTATAATCAATAGACATCCTCAAAGAACCATCAGACTTAGTGACAAAAACCACCGCTGCTTCCCGTTCTGAATGGCTAGGTCTGATCTGACCTTTGGAGAATAAGTCCTCAATTTGCTTCCTCAACTCAACCTTCTCACGAGGTTTCATTCTTCTGAAGGAAGAACTACAGGTTGAGCTCTAGGAATAAGATCGATACGAAATCGATTTCCCTCTTAGGAGGTAAAGAAGTGACTTCACCAAATACATCGGGATATAGTTTGACCACAGGAGTAGAATCAAGATCATCCGCAGAAGAGTTAAGAGAATAAATAAAACTGCCGGCATAATCCTGAGGCATGCAACACTAAATCACCAAAGAATTACCAAAATCATCAACAAGAGAAATAGTCCAGGTTTTACAAGAGAACGACTTCATGCCTCTTCAGCCAATCACCTCCAAGCAACATATCAAAAGAATCGAAACCTAGAATATATAAATCATCACTGAAATGGTGAACAAAATAGAGGAGTTTCACTCGATTACAAATCCTACTAAGTTTAGCGGGACCCCAATAGGATTTGAAACAGAAAGGCTCAAAAGCTAACTCGGGAGAAAGGAGATGCTCAAAATTATCACAAAGATCCATAGAAATAAAGTTATGGGAAGCTTCAATATCAAATAAAACATGAAAAAGAAAATAGAACAAAGAAAAGGTGATCTGAAGAGTACATTGGGTATCACTAGGAGCATGAGCATGAGAAGATGCAGAGGTAACAACAAAGATACAATATGACTTGCCCTTCTACTGAATAGGACAATGGTAATTAAGAAACAAAAGACAAAATTCAACCGGAGTAGAACTCCTAATCAAGGAATTTAATTAACAAGGTGGATAAGGAAGGAAAAAGTTTAGAAAATTTGTTTTCAAAACAAGAAAGATTTATATCAAAATAATATTTTAATTTTTTTTTAAATCATTTGAAATCATTTTATACTTTAAACTACGTTCTCTCACAAAGAAATGAATCTAAGATTGATTTCACTCATTCTAGGGTATTTCTACCCTATCTCTAATGAGTTTTTGCTTCGTAGGCTAAGGTTTGCCTAAAACCAAAGCTCTAATACCAAATGTAATGACCCACTATTTTGGACCATTCAAATCGACAATAAAACCACACATGTCAGACTAGAATAATTCAAAACAGTAGATTGTAATATAATTTGGAGCAAATAAAAACAATCATAGAGTCAAAGATACAGATAAATCAGAATAACTCGCAGCGGAAATAAAAATAACCATAGTAGTTCATCAAGCTACTACAAACAAAGTCACAAAGCAAGTACAAAATACCAGAGTCTGAAAGTAAATACAATAGAAATCCCAATACATAAATGTCCACCGATACATAAGTTAAATAGAAATAGACGACGACTAGATAGATAGATAAACTGCAGCAAATTCTCTAGCTCCAGAAGATGAAATCCAAAGCTGATACTCGGGTTGACCCGAGCGTAAAGAAAACACAAACACTCGAGTCAAGACATACATACATAATACAATGTAAACCAACTCAAGTGAACTGTAATAGAAATGCACAAGTAACTTAAAGTATGCTTATGATCGCCCATCCTTTAAGGATCTGTTAAACTATTTACTATGTAGTAATATACACTATTATAATAATGTCTAAAGTAAAGTATGATATATTTTAAAAATAGCGTTAAGGCTTTACATTTTACACCTTAACACATTTTATATATTCTCATAGTCTATACAGTACGATAATCTCCCCCTACTGGGAGTCATCAGAGGGCGCTCCATAGGTATGGTACAAAACAAAATCGTATAAGGCACGCTAGGGCGGGTGACACGGCACAATGAGGCAATGCCAGGGTAGATATACCAATTACGCATTCGGGCTGGTGGTAACGCATAGCCGCAGATACCGCCCACCTCGAGCCACACTCCCAAAATCAAAGGTGCACACCAATCAATCACAAAGTAATAGAATGGCATATGAAGAAGTGTGACCGATCAGAGGAGCTACCTCATTGACCCGAGAATCACTCTTGTTTTAGCCACCTTATGCCAACTTACGGGAATCGGGTCCACCTATATACCTTAGAAGAACGTCGCCACCATCCTACTTCATTCTGGAATCTCCACCGCATACAGAGTTGTTAAAGTGGTTTTTAGAGTTGGTAGAGAGTATGACAACTTCCGATCTCGGTCTCTTTTAGAACCGAACGTTATTATAACCCATGGATATTTATTTCAAAACATATCTATTCCAAAACCATTTAAAATCAAATGCTATTAATCTTTCCAAAATAATATCCATTTCAAAATTGGTAATATTTCCAAATCCATATATATTAGTTATAGCACTTTTAAAAATGTAATAATTTATAAATCATAACACTTTCAAAACCTTACCTTTATTATAGCATTTTAAAAATGTAATAAGTTAGAAATTGTAACACTTTAAAAATGTTATTCCTATCTAATAGCACTTTGAAAAACATTACAATTTGGAAATAGTAGCTCTTTCAAAACATAACCTAAAGTAACATAGCATTTTTGAAACATAACTAAATTAACATAGCATTTTAAAAATGCTACGAATACTACTATAACACGTTTAAAACATACTATTTCAATTTATATCATAGTTTTATTTTATATAAGACATATCTATTTCATAATTAAAATATATTATTATTTTATTAGGTCAGCGTTAAAATTCCATATTAAATCAAATTTAAATTATTAAGTTATTTATCATAGATAAAATCTTTGATTTAGTTTTAAACCAATTATTTACTTATAAAATTCCAATATATCATTAAATTTAAAAAATCATTAAATCGATTTTTTTAAATTAAAATTTAATATATTTAAAGATTCAAAATACTTAATAATTTTTAGAAAATTATTATTTAAACTTAACCATGGGTCTGTATGATATTTTCTAATCTAGGTCAAGTGATACGGATACGTATCATTTCAATCCGTAGTTTATAAAATTTCGGGTTCTATCATTTCAAACCCGCAAACCCAAGTCAAATAAAATAAAAATCGCTTGAGTCTATCAATTCAGCTCATAATGATTTTTCTTATTCTATAGTCCGTTCGGGTATGTATGATTTCAACCCATAGTGATTCTATTCTAACAGAGAACTTGCAGTGTGAGAAACAGAAATAAAATAAACAGTATAGCATAGCATATCATATCAAGTGTTGTAACAGGCATATAATCAGGTTATAACATCATATAATGTCATGAAATAACATATATGAACTTAGATCATCATAGGATATCAACCACTACACATTCACAAGTCATTGTTTCAAAATTATATAAGTACGAAATGTCGAGAGTGATAACTCACCTTCTAAAGCTAGAGATGACAATACGAGACACACAACCAAACTCCAAAAAGCACGACAAAGCACGAACTAGATTTGACTGGATGAAGAGCCAAGATTCAAGTCTTGTAAACAACAAATACCAAACACACATAAGCATATATATTATACCAAAGATTATACATCAAAATAATGTACGAATATAAATCAAATTGAATTAAAATTGGCTCAACAAAGGCAAGTGGGCTCGGCCACTTTCAAAATAGGCTAGACCATCATCAAAATGGCTCGGCCATGATTTGTTTTGAAGCACATATGCTCGGCCATGGCTTGAAATGTACACGGCTATGGGCTGAAATAAAGTGGTGGTAAGGCAAAAGGTACTTAGAAGGCTAAAAGTCAAGGCAACATGAAAGGACATGCACAAATGGTTCGGCCATAGTGCAAATTGGCTCGGCCTGGGTGCTTGGCTTGGATCAGATCTAATCACGGCTAGGAGTGGGTGTGGTCATGGTAAAGCAAGGCAAAGGAGGTGGAATTGGTGGTGGCCGAGGCTAGCAAGGAGGAAAGTAGAAAATATGGTGCACTACTAGGTTTGCAACATAGTTTGGTGATGGGTTTGGATCTAGGGTTTGCAGCATGGCATGGGAATGGTGATGAGATGGTGATGGCCGATCCTAGGTGGTGGATGGTGGAGAGATGGTCGGCAAAAGGATGGTATGGTGGTGGCCGAGCATGCTTGAGGAGAAACAAAAGGAAAGAGAATGTAAAGAGGAAGAAGGAGACAAAACTTACTGTAAAATTTTCTTTAGGAACTAAAAATGAGAAAGGGATGGAGATGAGATTTTGTACGGCTATGCAAAAGTGTTGAACGGCTAAGGCAAAGGAAAATGCATCTCCCTATATTAAAGAAAAGAAACTTATGTCTCTTGAATTTCCTAAGCCCATTAGCCAAGCCCAAATCAAAATAAGCTCAACAACTCAAGAAAATATCAAATTCCAAACCAAAATAAAATAGGAATGAAATAGAAAATATAGAATCCAAAAATAAACAATAAAATGCTGAAAATAGTCGCGTGTAAAACGCTGAAATTTATCAGATTTAAAAAGTGTAAAAGAGAATTTGACGAAACGAAAAGCAGAAGGAATATCAGAATCAAATTCAGCTTCAAAGAAAAAAATTGAAAATTGAAAATTGAAAATTCAAATTTAAAAATTTCAACTGAAAGTCAAAGTTTGACCAAAGTTGACCAAAATATAAAATTTTCAAAAAATCTTTATTTCATTTTATTTGGAAAAAATACTTATAAACAAAATTCATAAATTCATTGGAAAATTCCAAAATTTAAAATCAAAGTTTTCAAATAAATTAAACCAAAATATTTATTAAAATTATGGATTGTTACAAGAAGAAGCCATTAAAGAGAGCTTCAATGAGGAAGAAGAAGAAATGTAAAAAAGTGAGAAAGTGGATGTTTATTTATAGAAAAAGTTTTGGATTGAAGTAATATTTTGTAAGAAGACCAAAATAACTTTAACTTATTTTTTAAGCAACCTTATTTTTTCAACACTTAACATCACATTTCAAATCATTACTGTATATCATTTTCACTTAAGAAGTAAGTGAGGAATATTATAATTATGTTTGGTTTGATTTGATGTTTACCTTTTGCTTTGAAATGACATTTTTGTCTTTTTATGCTTACTTTTTCTTAGTTATATTCTAGAATTTTCTAAGTATGTTTAGTAAAACTAAACTTGATTAGTGAATTAATTAATACTTACACTATTTGAATATATGTTCATATAAAAGAAAATAAAAGTGCGATAATATTACGACAACTTTTAATCAACAAAACGTTGATTTTCGACAAAACGTTTTACAGTCACATTTTAACGTTTTAGTTAAACTATTTATTTATGTAAATGTAATTTAAAAATAAATTTGTATAATGTGTTTTAAAATTATAACCACTCATAAATAAATTAAAATAGTTTATTTATCCTTTGAAACTTACTTTTCTAAAATCATCGTTTTGTCACTTTTGTCGATATAGGCAAATGTTACTATTTTTGTGTATACTTCTCTTTCCAAATCCTATCTAATATTATATGAATCGTATAACCTTACCTATTTTATATTTAAAATCACTTTACATAGTATATTTTAAAATGGTCAAATTCTGGATCGTTGCATTCTCCCTTACTTAAAAAGAATTTCGTTCTCGAAATTACCAAAAACAAAAGTCTGCCCAAATCATTTATTTTTAAACTTAATTTCGTATAATACTCACAGATCATCCATATGAAATATCTTATTCGATCTTCTATTCGAATACACAACTTTATTTTCTGAACTAGTATCGATCCCTTAATCTTCTAGTGCGTACTTTAATCAGACTCTTTGCTTAGAAACCTTTAATTTCCTTGCATAGCTCTCAACTATGATAGAAAACTCAAGTACCTAACCAAAAATCCTCATCAATGTTCATCATCGAGAACGAAGTGATAAATATTTTTTTGGACTAGTGTAAACACCTCAATGTTCTGTACTCAAATCATAAATCAAAATTTGTCTGACGAAATGATCTGCATATAACATATGTATTTGTTAACTTTCGAAAACTTTTCATAAAACTATTATCTTAAGTTCAAACATTTTATAAAGGTACTTATCTATGTAATCCTTTAATTATTTATTTCCAAATATTCCTAATAAAAAATATTTTAAAGAAACCATTTTTCACTCAAAAGATGATTTATCTGTATTATAATTTTTTTCCACAATCCTTTAAGTTAGTATATTTTCCTTAACACTAGTATTATTTATGAATCATTTTGTAAAACTATTACTTAAGTTTACTTCATCTTATAACTTATGTAAATCAATCACTTTTAAAGACTTAAGTCCAAATTTTTAATTAATGCTGGAATTCATTAATAAAATATTTTCCAGTTTATAATTAATTTTTAAAGCGTCATTATTTTACTTAATAGTTCATAATTTAAATCTATATTTGTATAATATACCTTTACATCCTAAGAGTATATACAAATCCCAAATTCTAAATTGATTTTACTTAAATCCATCTACCTAACAAATTTAAAATTTGTTGTAATTTACTATTATCTCAAACTCATAAGTTATAAAACTTATTTCTTAATACTATTATTAGTTTTCTAGCTTTGGAAAAAAACAACTTTTAAAAGCACCCGTATTTAAATCCTCGTACTCTTAACTCTTAAATCTTCTTTTTTTTCTTTATAAATTAGATTTATAAATTATCCTTATCTTATTTCATTTACTCAAAGTATTTCACAATCTTTTATTAATTTCTTAGCTTTGAGTTAGGTGATTCGAAAATTTTCGACTTACCAAAATTGTTGGAAATTCCGCTTTATTTTAGCAATTAGCGATCCTAATTTATCTTTACTTTAAATACTTTTATAAATATTGCTAATCAATGGTTCGTATTATTTCTATAATTTAAGAAAATTATATGGATCAAGTAACTCTAAAATAATCCAAGGAACTGGATACTACCATTAGTATCATATATCCTCTTAACAGGACGAGTAATACTTAAAAGAAGTGTTTTTCATCCGAACACATCACTTGCCCATTTTTAGTTTATTTTGGAGCCAATCGAATTAGTTATCATAAAATACCTTTTTTTATTTGAAATAATACCATTTTCAAAATCCTTTGAGATTAGTTTACAAAACCTATTTTATAAATTCATTTTATCTTATATTAATTAAATTCATATAAATTTCCATAATTCTTTTATTCGAATTTAAATTCTCATTCCTTTTGTATTATTTTTCCTTTTACATAATCATTTTCTATTATTTAACTACATTTTTATCTTATATGTTAATTCCTTAAACAAATTTTATTATCAAACACCTTATTGTCAAATCGTGAAACTTATTTCACAAGGTATGTGTACTTAAATCAAACAATTGATCAATTTATGATAGTAACTTAACATTATCATTTCCTAATATATTATTTGGGAATAAGTATTAAACATCTTGATTATCTTATCAGATTTCTTAATTATCAATTATTTTTATAAAACGTCTTATAGTCAAACTATGAAATTCTAATCACAAATGTTCATATTTAAATTTCATTAATCTCGATTTTTAACTATACAACTGTTCAAAATATATACTTTATATTCAAAATATAATCCTAGATAAAATTATTTCATTTACCAATTTTTTCAAAATCAGTGTGTCGGTTCGCCTTGACTAAATATTTAGGAACCTTCATCGATAACGGTGATCAAGTGCATCGATCAGAATCCATAAATCACTCAATGGATAAATCAATACAAAACAATTTATTAGTCACTAAAAATACGCACTCATATATAATACACTCAAACTCATTCTAGGGTGTTACTAACCCTATCTTTAATGAGTCACTCATCCTAGGTATTACTAACCCTATCTCTCATGATTCTTTACCCTAACAAAGTCAAGTTTCTCGTTTAACCTTCAGCTCTAATACCAAATGTAACGATCTGTTTTTCCATACACTTTGAATCGACAATATACCACACATGTCCAACTCAAATTGCATGGAAAAGCGAATCATTAAGAGTAGAAAGAAAGTAAAGACAGAACGGAATCTCGCACGAATGGAATAACAAATATTATTTCAATAATAATCTTTACAGCAGAAAATTTTAAAATACAATATCAAAGTCTGACCTCGATTCAGCCGGACAATTATAAACCTCTGTTCTTACAAATGCTGAAAAGAACAAAACAAATGAAATAGATATAGCGGATAATATAATATGTCCTTTCCCCGAATTTCCTCCTCTTATCTGATGAAATTTTCAGCACTCCTGACATATGCTCATTTCATTTAGAATATCTTGCGATGTGGGACTAATTATAATCCAAGCTACGCATCTATTCTAATACAATGTGAGCCATAGCTAGCATATGTACCTGCCAATTCATTCTTCCCATCGTGGCCAACACCAGATAACAAGCCAAAGAAAAGAGTACTACCAAAATCACAAAGCAGGCTATAGCATTTTATTCTTATGTGAGGTTTGACGAATATTAATTGCTATAGTGCATTATCTAATTGTATACATTAATTTATTATTTAATCAGCTTTATTTTCGTTCAATGTACTAGAACATACACAATTGAACTTCTTTTGCAAACATGCATCCGGATATTACAAACGAGTATAATATTGTATATTCAGATAAAAAGCAATAATGTTCTTCCAACAAAACCTACAAGCTAATCTCCTTACATTAATATTCGCTGTAGTATTCATAAAAAGTAGAAATTTTGATCGTCCCTTATTTACACTCTTGAAAAGCTTGTTTTAAATCACACTGCAAAAGTTATTTTCAAACTTTCTTTCTCGAAAATCAAATCTGTGTTTGATCGCAGGTTTCAATGATTAAATTTTGTTTAATTTTTCTCTGGCGGTTTTCTTTTTTCGATTTTCAAATTTTTTGCAGTTTTAGAAACTGCAAATAATAGTCTTCGTGAAACTAAAAATAGAGATAATTTTTGTAATAAAATTTTAAAGGGTGAAAGCAAAGTACTTTTAAACTTAAAATGTAGTCTAATAAAAGTTACATTATAAAATGTATTAGAAAATAGAGAAATAATGTACAGATTTATAGGTTATTAATTTTTTAGATATGCATTAAATAAGTAAATAAAGACGTGTTCTTCACCCCTGATATTCCTCACCATATCCTTAGTCCATACATTATACACTTTCAGGTTAAGTATTACACTAATGAATCTTGGTAAATACCTTTAAATACGATTACATACATTGTATGCAGGGTGATTCAAATCTATTAAAATTCAGCAAAGATTTGTGGTTCATTGAACACTCGATGGTAAATTAAATCACACTTTTTTCTACTACAGAATGGATTATATCTTATTCGAGTCCTATTTATAACCCATTCAAATCACACAATGTGAAATACAGTGAGGTTCTACAGCAGAGAAAATAAAAGATGAAAACATCATCAGCTTTGCTCATCATTCTCGCTTCAATAGCCCTTGTTTCAAACTGGTCATCTGCAACATCAAGATTGAAAGATGATTGGCTGCCTATAGGCAATACAAACGATCCACATGTCATAGAAGTCACCAAATTTGCCGTAAACGCCAATAACAAAAAGTCCAACGTTAATTTGGAATTCAAGCAGGTTTTAAAAGGACAGACGCAAGCTAATTCTAAAGGGATGAGTTACCTACTTCTTCTGCAAGCAAATGATGCGAACAGGCAATCAGATGTGTTCTGTGAAACTGAAGTTTCTGAAAACGCTGCCAAGCAGCTGCAACTTATTTCCTTTGGTATTACCGAATAATTATTATATTTTTCATTTAGTGTTATGCGATTTAAAAGTGAGTGATGTTGAATGCTTTTTCATGGGCTGATCTCCTTATAAAGGTGTTTGTTTTTCATTAATGTTACTTTCATAAACATTTTTTATTATGAATTCACTGTTGCGATATTTTACTAGATAGATAATCAGTTATTTGTATCATGAATTCGTTCGCGAGGGTGTAGACTAGTGATTTTTATTTTTCATGCGTTTAATATGATCTAATATTGGTTGATTTTGAACAGATAGGAGAGGATGGTCGGAAATTATTTTCATTGCAATTTTTTGGAAAATGTAATACTAAGACTATATATACAAGTAGCCCATATAAGGAGCAAAATAGGGCAGATTTTAGTTTTATGCTTATCAAGAAAACTTATTTCAACTTTTACCAAAGTACCAACGCGTTCTGTGCTTCTGCACCTTGAAAATTCACGAACACAAAACCTTTTTCTTTAAAAAAATATATGCTTATGCACTTCAAAAATGTACAGACAAAAATTTAAAATATATTTTTGTTGCATTTTCATAACATGCAAGTGCAAAATTTAATCTTATCAAAACCAAACTCGTTTTTGTAACAAGTTTCAAAATAGGTTTGAATCTGAAATAAGTTATTTTAACATGTCTTAAACTAGAAATTGTCCAGCAAATAAGTTTCTTCTAATATTCTTAGTTACATTATTATTGGTTAGAACTTACAAGGACACTAATGTTGTGATTTTTTGAAACACTAAATGCTAATTGCTAAACATTGATTGGTGAACATTATTGACTTAATGCTAATCGATGAATACTAAAAATGTTTTTTGTTTGTACTATTATTATCAATTTGATTTATTAATATAATTTACTCTTTTGACAACATCCCCCAAATTTAGTATTGATTATTATTTTATTCCATTGTCCTGCAAATACCCTTTACCATTTTATCTCGTGTTGTCAAACATTCACTTATTTATTATGTGTACTGCCCGATTCACTAAACAAACAGTAACTAAACAATGTAATTTTATAAATTAATATCATCAAAGCTTTGTTTTTGAAAAATATAATTCATTATGGTTAGTTGAAACTTTTGATGATTTTGTCGAAATTATTTACAACATTATCATCTTGTTTAGCTTCCCCAAATAAGTGACCATTGAAATTATCACTTGGTTTTGTTCAACTTGTGTAAATTGTTCATTATTAACTTTTACACTGACATTACATATTTAATATTGTTTATTGCTTACCTCAAGAAATATCACTGGTTCATTTTCCAACTAGTTGAAGTTATTTGTTGCTATTTACTTTATTTTTTTTATTTGATACACATTATATTTCTATTTAACTTAACTATTATCTTGTAATAAAAATTTTAATAACTACATTTTCATTCCTATTAATAAGATTGATATGTTATCATATAGTAACATCAAAAGTATCTTCAAAGGTTTTTGCCATTTGGTAGACATCATGAAACCGTATTTTTGTTTCATTGCATTTTTTGTTGGTTTTCAGTGATGAAAAACTACAACAAGCACAAAATAAAACAATAGTCATAATCAACTTAGAAAAGTCTACCATAGATTAAAAAAGAATAGAATAAATTTAAAATTGAAGCTAAGTTTGAAGTGTTCATATTGGTTGATAATATCAAATATTACTAGAAGCAATGTACATGAAAAATTAAAATAGTGAAAAATTGTAAATTTTGTTGGACAAAGGATATTAACTTTCTTTTTGTAACACCCCCTGAAATGAACAATAATTAATTTAAAAGAAATTAATTAATAATTAGTAAAACCAAAAATGAAACTTTTATAAATGTAAGAGTTTGGCTATGGAACTTACAATGTTGTTTTTGTGGTGATTTTCTGATATATTTTCATATATAAAGTTTTACAATCGAATTTCAAACGAAAAAGTCATCAACGTTTCAAGAATGCGGATCGAAAACAATTATATATGTAATCATAGAAATAAATATAATGAATAAATGATAATTAACATTAACAATTACTTAACGTCTAAGCACGATTAATGTTAAATCAGACCAGTCAAAATCATATAAAATAACATTTAATGAGAAACAAATAATCATTTAACATAACATGACAACCGATCGACCTCTTGCTAGGACCGGTCTTTTGGCCCGTAGCGAAAGTTATTAGTGAATTTTAATTTTTTTTAACCTTATTGGATCTTTATTGGGCCTATGAAGTCTACTTTATTTAGAATATTTATAAATATTACACACACACACATCATACACACACACACGCACATGTGTGTGTGTAACATATCAACCCGTCGGCGTATAACATACCCATGTATAGATGTTGGAATTTACATCGCAACAGACATATTACTTTACCCAGTATACAAATATATATTGTCTAAATATATGCATGTGGATATATATACTATTATATATATATATACACATAATTTTTGTTCATATAAGTATGTAAGTACACATATATATATATAATAATGTGAATAAAATATTAATATTATGTGCACATTCTTTATAATATATTTATTTAAAGAGGAAAGTAGAAAAAGGACCAACTTTAAAAAAAAATAGTTTGAAGGACACCAAGTTTCATTTTTTGACTGAAGGACAAATGCTAGCTATAATTAGCATTATATTCAACTTTTACACTATACAAAATGCTAGTTATATCTAACATTATGTTTAGTTTTACACCATACAAAATGCTAGTTATAACTAGCATTATCCTTCAGCCTAAAAAACAAACTTGTTGTCTTCAATCTAAATTTTCTTCTATGTTTGTCCTTGTGCCAATTTTCCTATTATTTAAATATAAAGAAATGATTTATAAATGTAAAAAATTATTTTTCTTAAAAAACCGTAAGTAATATATATATATATATATAATATATTCATGCTAAAAAAATTAGTATATATATTTAATCTAAATATATATATATTAATAAAATATTAAAAGAGTTTTAGATAAGTATATGAAATGTCATGTCTTGCGCACAGCTCAACAGATAATTTTATTTTATTTTAAAATATATTTTAATTAAATATCCATTAGAATATTAATAAAATATTAATTAAGAATTAATTTAGAAACTTTATTTCAAATTTTAAATTTCCAGTAAATCGTAAATGATATTTTATGCTTTGAATAAAAAATAATAAAATGTTCTTTTATAATTTTTTGGCCAAGAGCTTCTTTAGTATTTTTTAATTTTATAAAAAAATATAATTTTCGTAACATATTTGAATTAATATAGTTTATTTATATTACAATTGATTTAAATAATATTAAATAATAATGAGGTATTTATAAAAAAATATTTTTCACCATCGAAAATTATTATTCCTTTAATTCATCATACGTAAAATCATGTGACTATTTCTGATTAAAGTATGATGTGGTAATTAATTATAAACTATATATACGTGACTTGATTTGAGTTTGAATAGATAGCTGGACTAGAGATGATTTTCTGTCAGCACGCAATAGAAGAGGAGGCAGTAAAAAAATCAAATCAAATCAGGTAAGAGATGCTTATATAGTGGATGAAGAGGAGAGAAACGTGGATCTCATCTCATATTCGTTCTCCTCTAATATGAACCATCCAAAATCAGGTTCTTTCTCTCCTACACATCGTTACTGCCAAAAATACAATCCCTATGATCGACCTTAAACCCATTCATGCTCAAATAAAATATTATTAAACTAAATCCAATTTAATCGTTTATCGATATCATATATCGATTGATTATTTATGACTATTATAAATATATTTAATCCTTAATTAATAACCAAATTTTATAATTAATATTTCACAAATATTAATTAATATAATTTATCTATAATAATTATAAATTACTTAACTTTTTAGTCAAAGGAGAATTCATTGTTTCGTTTATGTGACTCGTCAGGTATAAATTTGGTCAGCGTATTAATATTGAACTATTCGAATATTGACATTCACACGTCACTTAGTTGGTCTTGTGACATTTCAGACAAATTTATCACTTACTTGGTTTCAGTAAAATCCAATTTTATTTTGTTAAGCGTTACCTATTTATGACTTTTATTTACACCAATTCTATTCTTTAAAACTATATCACTTTAACTTATATGATTTGGCAATGGTCAAAATTTCAATATTATTCATATTCAACTCTATAATCCAAACACAGAGTCTTTATTTCAATAATAACAGTTATTATTAATCGGAATGCTCTGGCCAGAGAATTTGAATTTGATTTGACATGAGTTGACCATGATACTAACCCTATATAATTAAGGAGAAGAATGCTCTCTTGAGTAGTGCTTCACTTCATATACTTCCACTTGACCCAACTATAGCCACTCGATGAATCGTGTCATGATTTAACTATAATTAGACCAGAGCTTTCATATTAAAGATTGATCGTATTGCCAAGTCAACAAAACTGTTTAAATTAGTCACATCGATATTTTCTGTTGGCCTTAGTTATATTAACCAATAGAAAACCAATGAGTGATTCATTCTATAATTATTAAATAACTATCAGTTTGTAATCCATATGTGCCCCCAGTAGTCCTGAGTAATATACCACCAAATATTTAGATAGCGTTACGTACTCTAGTCTCAGCGGATACATCGATATTCAATCTCGATGCTTTTAGAGAGCGTTACGTACTCTATTATAACGCTTTGTAACTACTATAACAAAACATATCATTTGGATATTTTTGTTAAACATACTTTTAAATTAATTAATTAATCAATATGACACATTATATCAAGTATATAATATAAGAAAACACCTTTTATTTCGAATAAGATTGGTTATCAAGTTGGATACATGTAACAAATTACATAACTGACCTTAGGGCATACCCTTAACTCTATCAGTCTTCCATTTGCACTTGAGGTCAATTATGGAATTTTATTCCAACTTCTCTAATCAATTTCCTCAAAATCCAGTCGAGCCAGTTCCTCGGTGAATAGTATGTTATTACGTTTCAATTATCTACTATGTCTATTAACGTTCTTTGACGTTAATAAACTATTTTATCATGTTGAATAAATCGGAGTATGTTTATTGACTTTTAATGAGCTTTAATATTTGTTATGGACTATATCGCGACATTGTTATCATGTAACAATGTTATAGGATTCTCAACATTTGGAAGCTACCTCGACTCTGTTATAAATCTATGCATTTATTATATATATATATATATATATATATATATATATATATATATATTACTTTTATTATGGTGTTACTTAAGTCAATATGCTTTGCCTTTTCATTGAATAACCTACAATCTCTTCTAAGTGGAAAATTTTCAACTTAAAGATTCTTAACTTGAATTTATTATCGACATATTATACTCAATATCACTTATGAAAGTTTGAGTCCGAACACTCCTTGTTAAGGAATTCGCTGTTTCTATCAACAATTCTCTACTATTTAGTAAATACACTAGAATACGTCAAAACAACAATTTAGTGGAATCAATTTGGATTTGATATTTGCTTCATGTATCAAATACACAAAAAAATCATGATATCGTTGACATCATGCTATGTATGACAATTTCTATTGCCAATTCATAAGGAATTAATCTTATATGTTCCGTATCAAACATTTTAATAAGGTGTCCCAGCATATCGTTCGGAAGGTTCCTAATATCTTTTATACTTACTATAAGGACACCATTTACAAATCCAAGATCGAGTATTAAAAGAAATATAGCCGACTTTAACAAAAGTATATCATTGACAACCAATAATGTATTATTTACTTGCGGTTTAGAAATATCTATGTACTATTTAACTTTCTTTCTTATGAGTACATGCTTCCTCTACATTTTGACTGGCAATCAAACTATTTGATATTCTTATCATTGCTCAATTTTGATGCTTGTCGAATGACACTTTAGTAAATATTCTTGGATCATATCCAAAATCTCACAAAGTCTATATCACTCCCACTGACTTCGAGATACTTTGGTTAATATATGTTAACTTTTTACTTTAAATCACTTTTTAGAGTTTTACGTTTCAACACATATGTATGAAACTACAAAGTCAACTATGCTATAATTTTATGAGTAAAATCCGAACCAACTTGAGCACGTCGAATAGTGAATCTGTTAAGTTAATTTCAACAATTGAAATTTATGGTTTATTTCTATCAATGTGGTTCACTATATTCCAACTACATTCGTCTTTCTTTTAAATACACATTTGCGGCCAATGGATCATATCCCCTCGGATAACCCTACCAAAATCATATTTTAATAATGTACTTGGTAATTATTTTGGATTTGCGCATTATATCATGTTACAAATCTAATACTCTTAATGGTTTAATTAAACAAAGGAGGATTATTTATCCTTGACATTGATAAGAAACTCACAATTTCTCTTTAATGTACAAGAATACTCATTAAACGTTCTAACGTATTTGTATTCATTTAGGTTCAGTTAATTTCATTTCATCCTTTGTAATCAGTTTTATCATTAGATCATATCCAAATTCATTTGTACCAATAATTTCTTAAAGAAATTCGTTCGCTAAGAAGTTGGTATTTCTTGAAACAATGGTTGTTTCTTAGTGCAATGAAATGGGCATCCATAAATATTTTATGAATTGCCTTATATATAAAACTGATTTGGTTTTTAGTTTGCAATATTTATGTTCACAACATAAATTAGTCATCTGATTACTATCATTCCTAAAACTCTCTTGGGACTATTCATACATGATCCTTTACATACAATTATTATGTGCAGTCTGTTGACTCGTAAAAAATGCCAACTCCTTAGCCTAGGATATGTAAGGGTTTCTTATAAACTCTTATCTTATATGGTTTTGTAAACTATTATTTGAATGATATTAATTTTAACCTTGTGTGCTACTCTTAAGTATTAACCTTATATTAAATAATTTTAACTCAATTTCACTTATCATTAGTCATGGTTTGTCCAAAAAAAGTTTGATTAATTTTTATCCATACATCATCATGTATTATAGGAATGAGTGACCCTTAAGACTAAATCTTTATTCATACTAGATACATACAGAAATTATAGAAATGGGTGACCTTTAAGACTAAATCTTTATTCATACTAGATACATACAGAAATTTTTCCAATATACTCACCCATATGATTGAATCTATTCATTTATGTCACATGTTATCTCATTTGGGCTTAGCTTATCATTTCGAGCCAAGCTAGTTGCTAGGTAGGGTATAGTACTTGATTACCCAATCTCAATCTTATACGCTACTTTTCTAGACACCCTACTGTATGGTAGGCTCTAACTAGTTCATCCTAGCATGACTAATTTAGACCGCATAAGCTATTGGGCTCCATTACCACTGTTGGAACTGGATCAGCCCGCACCGGAATTTGTAAGTCAATTTCAAAAAAATTACCATGTTGGATCTTCATTGGGCCTATAAACTCTAATTATTTAGAACATTTCTAAATATTAATTTAAATACAATATTTAATTTAATTTAAATCATAAATCGTATAGTTTTATTAAATTTATACCTTGATGAATAAATAAATACATACAAACATGTATGTATGTATGTATCATATATAAATATATATATGTATGTGCATGTGTAACATACCAATCCTCGTAAGGTATAACATGTCTATGTGTAAATGCTAGGATTTACATCGCAATGGACACATTAGCTCATTCAATATACAAATATATATTTTCCAAATATATGTTTGTATGTATATATACTATTATTTATATATAATTAATTTTTTTATTTTAAAGTTAAATATTAAATAGAAAATTAATAAAATATTAGTTAAGAATTAATTTAGAAACTTTACTTCAAATTTTAAAATTCCAGTAAATCCTAAATGATATTTTATGCCTCGAAAAAATTTCCATAATTTTTCAACTTAAAAATAACTAATTTAAATTTTTCCACAATTTGCGGCTAAAAAATAATTTAAAAATTTGAAAATTAATTTAAAATTTGAAAATTGTTTTTTAAAATTTTTTAGCCGAGAGCTTCTTTACTACTTTTATAAGTTTATAAAATATAGCGTACAGTTTTCATAACATATTAGAATTAATATAATTTATTTACGTGATAAATTGATTTAAGTAATATTAAATAATAATAATAAAATTCACTGTCGAAAACTATTATTGTTTTAATTCTTAATGTATTAAATTATATGACTATTTTTTGTTAAATTATTGCGTAGTAATTAATTATAAAATATATATATGTAATTAAATGACAGATATTAATTTAATAAAATATGAAAAATATATTCTATTAAGAGACATACTAACCTGATGTATATTTGATAAAAAAAATCAAATTTATAAAGACATGCATATAACTTAATAAATTTGTGACAATATTACTTGTATATTCGAATCGTCACATATAGGAAATATTGTTGCCAAGATATACCTTTTTCTAAATATCCTTGTAATTCTCCCATGGACTTCGATTTCTACTTGAACCTGCCCTCTCTCTCGATGTAGTGCCTTTCACTCTGCCCTGTCTACACTTTATCGTAATGCCGGAAGGTAGGATTTCAGGTTTTTTCCCAAGCTATGAATCTTCATAAATGGCATAGTACAAAGAGAGAAAGAAATTGTGTATTTGATGTTCTATCCGCAAACATGATGAAAAAGGTAGCCGAACCACCTAACTAATGGTATATAAATATATAATAAAACATTATAATTGAGAATTAATAAATATATTTTGATTAAAAAGATGTCATAATCCCAATGCCTTGAAGTACACCTTGAAAAGATGATTTCTACCCTTTGAAACCTTCCCGATTCAGCAAGCAGCTAGTCCTTAAACCGTTGACTTACCAGCCAACGGATAGCAATCGAATTTGACTTAGTTTGAGTAAATATATAACAAAACATTATAATTGAGAATTAATAACTATATTTTGAGTAAAAAGATGCCATAATCCCACTGCCTTGAAGTACACCTTGAAAAGATGATTTCTGCCCTTTGAAATCTTTCTGATTCAACAAGCAGTTAGTCCTTGAACCGTTTACTAACTCGCTAGCTGATAGTAACCGAATTTTACTTAATTTGAGTCTGATGAGATGCAATGACTAGAGGTTATTTTTAGCCAGTAAGGAATAGAGGAAGTGGTAGGGAAAAAATTCAGATCTAATTAGGTTAGAGAAGCATATATAGTGGATGGAGAGAAGAAAAATGTGGATCTCATCTTATACTCAGTCCCCTCTAGTCTGAGCCATCCAAAATCATGCCTTTTAAATCCTAATACTAGCCTCCCTCTGCACATGGTTGCTGCCAAATATACCACCCCTACAATGGGCCATAAATCCATTTAAGCCTAAATAAAATTTTATATAATTAAATCTAATGTAATCATTTATCGATATCGTATCTCGATTACTATATTTGTAACTATTATAAATATATTTAACAATATTTGTTCCTCAAATCATAGTTAAATTTTATCATTAATATTTCATAAATATTAATGTAATTAATTTACAATAATAAACTAATTAAATCGTTTGGTCAAAGGAGAACTCATCGTTTCGGTTGTGTGACTCGTCAGATGTAAATTTAGTCAGTGATTCATATCGAACCATTCGAATATTTATGTTCACATGTAATTTAGTAGGCGATGTGACATTTTGGCCAAATTTATTGCTACACGGTTTTGGTATAATTAATTTTACTTTACTAAGCATTACCCAGCTGTGACTTTATTTATACAAATTCTCTTCGTCAAAACTTTATCATTTCGAACTTATGAAATTTGGTAGTGGTCAAAATTCCAATACCATTCATATTCAACTCTATAGTCCAAACACAAAGCTCTTGTTCAATAATAACAATTATTATTAACCGAAATGCTTTCGCTAGAAATTTTGACTTTGAGTTGAATTGAGTTGATCGTGATGCTAACCTCCTATAATTGAGGAGATGAATCCTTTTTTGAACAGTGCTTCACTTCCAGTACTTCCACTCAACCCAACTACAGTTACTTAATGGGCGCCATGCCATGATTTGACTATAATTAATGCAAATCTTTCATATTGAAGATCGTAGTACTCTCAAGTCGAGAGAACTGAGTAAACTAGTCACATTGATATATTCTATTTAATCTCAGTTATATTAACCAACAGAAATCTATCATATGAGTAATCCCATGTTATCTAATAACTATCAGTATGTAACCTCTAGGTGCCCCCAACAGTCATGAGCAATACATTCCTCAATATTTAAAGAGCATTACGTACTCTAGTTTTAACGAATACATCGATATCCAGTGTCATTGTATCTTGACTAGGAATATTTGAAATAGTATTTTTATTTTATTATTATAAATTACTCACGATTACAACACTTTGTAACTACTATCACAAAACATACCATTTATGGATTTTCTATTGAATATACTTTTAGTTAATTTAATTAATTAATATAATACATTATATCAAGCATATAATGAAAAGAAAGCACCTTTTATTTCGAAAAGGATTGGCTATCGAGTTAGAAATACTTAAAAAATTACATAATTTCCCAAAGGGAACCTTTAACTCTATCCTGGACGACGCTAGGGGTCGATAGTTGGTAACATAGTGGTTTGTTCGAACTGGGCCAGCCCGCGGCGGAAGTTATGAGTGAAATTTTAATTATTTTTACTCTATTGGATCTTTATTAGGCCTATAAACTCTAATTAGGTAAGTACATTTCTAAATATTATTTAAAGAAAATCTCTTATTTTATCTAAATTTATAAATTATATAGAGTTTTATTTAACTTATATCTTATACATATAAATGTGGATATATGTATCATATACATATATGTATGTGTGTGCATGTGTAATATGATAACCCGTGCAAGATATAATATACCCATACATAAGTGATGGGATTTACATCATAACGGACATGTTAACTCATCCGATATGTATTATATGTTGTTCGAATGTGCGTATGTATTTAAAATTTATTTATATAAATATTATAAATCTACACACACATACATATATATGTATATGTTAATTTTATTTAGATAATTTTATGAGAATAAATTTGTTTTCATTTTTGCAAGGCATGAATGAACATATCTAAACATATATATACGTGTATGTATGTATGTATTTATATATGTATATATATATATATGTATATATATATGTTTGTATATATAACTTATGTATACATGTAAATTATTAAGAATTTATATATACATATCTATGTGTATGTATTTATGTATTATTGTAAGAAATATTAAAATAATATATATACATACGCATAATCTAAAAGGTTTTTTATATTAAATTATGAACTTATATATATATTAATAAAATCATATAATTTTTTCAATGCTTCTAGATTGTATGCACAACATAATGAAATTTTATTATAAATTTTATTATATTAAAATATATATAAATTAATTAATTGATAAAAAACTTTTATTTTTTTATTTAAATTACAGTTTTATTTAATATCTATCTTGATACATACACACATATATATCATATACAAATATATCCGTGTGTGCATGTGCAACATATCAATCTGTGCAAGACATAATATGTCCGTGTATAGATGTTGGGATTTACATCACAGTGGACGCATCATCTCATCTAATATACAGAAATAAATTGTGTAAATAAAGATATGTATGTTTATGTACACTATTATTTATATACTATCTAATTTTTTATATTCCAAAACATATTTTAATTATATATCCATTAGAAAATTAATAAAATACTAATTAAGAATTAATTTTGAAACTTTATGTCGAATTTTAAAGTTTCTGTAAACCCTAAACGATATTTTATGCTTTGAAAAAAATTTCCATAATTTTTCAACTTAAAATTAAATCTAAAATTAGATAATTAATTTAAAATATTTTTTTTTAAATTTTTTAGCAGAGATCTTCTTTGCTACTTTTGTAATTTTATGGAATATAAAATACAATTTTCATAAGATATTTGAGTTAATATAATTTATTTATACAATATATTGACTTAATAATATTAAAAGAAAATAAAATTTTTATAAAAATGGTTTTCACTGCCAAATATTATTAATTCTTTAATTCTTTTGCATATAAAATTATTTGACTATTTTTTATTAAAATATGATGTAGTAATTAACTATAAACTATATATTTGTAATTAAATGATATGTATTAATTTAATAAAATACAAAAAAAAATTGTTTTATTAAGAACCATACCGACCTAATGTATATTTGAAAAAAAAATTGAAATTTATATTCATATGTATATAACGAAATAACTTTGTGACAACATTATTCGCAAATTAGAATCGTCACCCAACTAATAGTATATATAATATATACACATATAAAAAAACATTATAATTGAAAATTAATAACTATATTTTGATTAGTAACATACCTTAATCCTACTTCCTTTAAGTACATCTTGAAAATATGATATTTGCCATTTAAAACTGTTTCCAATTCAAAAAAGAGCAAGTCCTTGAACTGTTGGCCACCAGAATCCGAAGCGGTCGAATTTGACTTAATTTGAGTTTGGTGAGATGAGGCACTAGAGATGATTTTCAACCAACAAGGAATAGAGGAGGAGGTAGCAAAAAATCAAATCAAATCAGGCTAGAGATGCCTATATAGTGGATGTAGAGGAGAGAAATATGGATCTCATCTCATACTCATTCCCCACTAATCAGTGCCATCCAAATTCAATCCTTTTAAATCCTAATATTAGCCGCCCTCTACACATTATTGCTGCCAAAAGTATAATCCCTATGATGGGCCTTAAATCTATTTAAGCCCAAATAAAATTTGATACAATTAAAACCAATGTAATCATTATCGATATCGTATATCGACGATATTTTCATAACTATTATAAATATGTCGAATAATATTTATTCTTCAAATCATAATCAAATTTTGTAATTAATACTTCATAAATATTAATTAATTTAATTAATCTATAATAATAATTAATTAATTAAATCTTTTGATCGAAGGAGAATTCATTATTTCAGTTGCGTGACACGTTAGGTATAAATTTGGTCAGAAATTAATATCGAACCATTCAAATATTGACGTTCACACGTCACATAGTAGGTTGTGTGATATTCTGGCCAAATTTACTGCTTACTTGATTTTAGTAAAATCCAATTTTACTTAATTAAGCATTACCCAGTTGTGACTTTATACCGATTGTCTTCATAAAACCATATCACTTTAAACATATGGAATTTGGTAATGTTCGAAATTCAAATATCATTCATATTCAACTATGTAGTCCAAACATAAAGTCCTTGGTTCACTAATAACAATTATTATTAAACTGAATGCTTTAGCCAGAGACATTGACATTGTAACGAACAGGGATTTTGACCCTCGATAATCAACACTATACATCCACTGTATTTCATGCTGAGCATTCAAGTGCCGGAAAAATCAATCATTAGTGGAAAGAAAGAAGATAAAAGATAAGAAGAAACTAAACAATCACAGAATCTTATGGCGCAACGGAATAACAAATATCTATCAACATAATACTTTACAAAGTCACTTGAAAAATGATACATCAGAGTCATACTAATACAAATTCTACACTAGGACAGTTGTAACAGCCTGTCCCTGCCTAACTTGTAATGACCCATTTTTCCGTACCCTTTGAATCGACAGTAAACCACAAGTGTCAAACTAAAATTGCACGAATTAACAGATCGTTAAGGGTGGAAAAAAAATAAAGATAGAATAGAATATCACATGAATGGAATAACATATATTATTTCAATGATAACTTTTACAGCGGAAAATTTTAAAATACAATATCAGAGTCTATCCTAGATTCTGTGTGGACAGTTATAAACCTCTGTCCTTACAAATGCCGAAAACAACAAAACAAATGAAATAGATGTAGCGGATAATAGAATACGTCCATACGATGATGAAGATCTCCAGCTCTCCTCTCAAAACTCCTACTATCTTCAACTGAACCTGAAACTACTCGAATCTGACCCGAGGATTAAAAACACTTGGATCAGGCTTGATAAACCAGCATGAGATACTTGAAATTTTAAATGCATAGATCATGACGATGCTATCAAAACCTTTGAAAAGTAGGGTATCTCATAAGACCACGTCCACACAAAAACACAGATAGGTTTTTATCTTATGATAACCAAAACACTTTATACCAAAATACTCTTTATATTAATTTTAATGGCATTCTTTCAAAAACACTTTTCAATAAACTTATTTAAATAAGGTATCAATACTCGGACTAAGACTAAAGTAACATATCCAGAGTAGGTCAACGGAATACACTGAATGGAATACATGATAACAAAAGGGGTAGTTGAAATATTTTCAAGTCATTATAGCTATTTTGGGACCGTAATCAAAACCATAAATCTCGTATTGGAATTGGATTTTCCAACATGATAGGGAATTAGTGGAAAGATCAATCTATCTCCACGGCTTACGTCCAAGACTCAATGTCGTTATACAACAACACAAATGGCTAAAAAGGGAATGCAATCTATGATTAACATCTAAGGACTCGGGCACGTGCATCCCTGCCATGAGGCCTATACATATCTGGTACCTTGGGCTAGAACATCTGATAACCCAAATCACTAATATCTGAAATGCGAGCATACATCTGACCACATAGAATCCCACAATAACCGGGGTGTGTGGCTCGCGAGGCTATGATAAATTTATTCAAAGCTACACTTTTCATACAAAACCACGCTTTGATCATAATAGGTTCCACTTTGAGTGTCACACTGTCATTTCTTTGACCAATATTTGACTCCCACAAGCATACAACCTTTGAGCTTGCATGTCTCAGTGAAGGGTGTTAAACATAAGAGAGAAGAAGTGTAACGACCCACTATTTTGGACCATTCAAATCGACAATAAAACCATACATGTCGGACTTGAATAATTCAAAATTATAGATTGTAATATATTTTGGAGCAAATAAAACCAATCGTAGAGTCACAGACACAGATAAATCAGAATAACTCGCAGCGAAAATAAAAATAACCATAGTAGTTCATGAAGCTACTACAAACAGAGTCACAAAACAAGTACAAAATACCAGGGTCTGAAAGTAAATACAATAGAAATCCCAATACATAATTGTCCACTAATACATAAGCTGAACAGAAATACTAAATAGGAATAGATGACAACTAGATAGATAAATAAACTCAGCAAGTCCTCTAGCTCCAGAAGATGAAATCCAATACTGATACTCAGGCTGACCTGAGCGTAAAGAAAATACAAACACTCGAGTGAGGACATACGTACTTATACAATGTAAACCAACTCAAGTGAACTGTAATAGAAATGCACAAGTAACTTAAAGGATTCTTGGGACCGCCCATCCTTTAAGGACCCGTTAAACTATTTACTATGTAGTAATATACGCTGTTATAATAATGTCTAACGTAAAGTATAATATATTTTAAAAATAGCATTAAGGCTTTACATTTTCCACCTTAACACATTTTATATATTCCCATAGCCTATACAGTACCGTAATCTTTCCCGTACTGGGCGTCGCCAGAGACACTCCATAGGTATGGTACAAAACAAAATCGTATAAGGCACGCTAAGATAGGTGACACGGCACAACGAGGCAATGCCAGGGTAGACATACCAATTACGCATCCGGGCTGGTGGTAACGCATAGCCGTAGCTACCGCCCACCTCGAGCCACACTTCCAAAATCAAAGGTGCGCACCAATCAATCACAAAGTAATAGAATGGCATATGAAGAAGTGTGTCCGATCAAAGGAGCTACCTCATTGGCCCGAGAATCGCTCCTGTTTTAGCCACCTTATGCCAACTCGTGGGAGTCGGGTCCACGTATATACCTTAGAAGAACGTCGCCACCATCCTACTTCATTCTGGAATCTCCACCGCATACATAGTTGTTAAAGTGGTTTTTAGAGTTGGCAGAGAGTATGACAACTTCCGATCTCGGTCTCTTTAAGAACCAAACGTCATTATAACCCATGGATATTTATTTCAAAACATATCTATTCCAAAACCATTTAAAATCAAATGCTATTAATCTTTCCAAAATAATATCCATTTCAAAATTGGTAATATTTCCAAATCCATATATATTAGTTATAGCACTTTTAAAAATGTAATAATTTATAAATCATAACACTTTCAAAACCTTACCTTTATTATAGCATTTTAAAAATGTAATAAGTTAGAAATTGTAACACTTTTAAAATGTTATTCCTATATAATAGCACTTTGGAAAACATTACAATTTGGAAATAGTAGCACTTTCAAAACATAACCTAAAGTAACATAACATTTTTAAAGCACAACTAAATTAACATAGCATTTTAAAAATGCTACGAATACTACTATAACATGTTTAAAACATACTATTTCAATTTTTATCATAGTTTTATTTTATACAAAACATATCTATTTCATAATTAAAAGCGATTATTATTATTAGGTAGCATTTAAATTCCATATTAAATCAAATTTAAATTATTAAGTTATTTATCATAGATAAAATCTTTAGTTTAGTTTCAAAACCAATTATTTACTTATAAAATTCCAATATATCATTATATTTAAAAAATCATTAAATTGAATTTTTTAAAATTAAAATTTCATATATTTAAAGATTCAAAATATTTAATAATTTTTAGAAAATTATTATTTAAACTTAACCATGGGTCTGTATAATATTTTCAAACCTAGGTCAAGTGATACAGATACGTATCATTTCAATCCGTAGTTTATAAAATTCTGGGTTCTATCATTTCAAACCCACAATCCTAAGTCAAATAAAATAAAAATCGCTTAAGCCTATCATTTTAGCTCATAACGATTTTTCCAATTCTAAACTCCATTCGGGTATGTATCATTTCAACCCATAGTGATTCTATTCTAAGAGAGAACTTGCAGTATGAGAAACAGAAATAAAATAAACAGTATAGCATAGAATATCATATCAGGTGATGTAACAGGCATATAATCAGGTTATGACATCATATAATGTCATGAAATAGCATATATGAACTTAGATCATCGTAGCATTTCAACTACTACACATTCACAAGTCGTTGTTTCACAATTATATAAGCGCGAAATGTCGAGAGTGATAACTCACCTTCTAAAGCTAGAGATGACAATACGAGACGCACAACCAAACTCTGAAAACCACGACAAAGCACGAACTAGATTTGGGTGGATGAAGAGCCAAGATTCAAGTCTTGTAAACAACAAATACCAAAATATATAAGCATATATATATATATATATATATATTATACCAAAGATTATACATCAAAATAATGTACAAATATAAATCAAAATGAATTAAAATTGGCTCAACCAAGGCAAGTGGGCTCAGCCACTTTCAAGCCTCTTCAGCCAATCACCTCCAAGCAACATATCAAAAGAATCGAAACCTAGAATATATAAACCATCACTGAAATGGTGAACAAAATAGAGGAGTTTCACTCGATTACAAATCCTACTAAGTTTAGCGGGACCCCAATAGGATTTGAAACACAAAGGTTCAAAAGCTAACTCGGGAGAAAGGAGATGCTCAAAATTATCGCAAAGATCCACAGAAATAAAGCTATGGGAAGCTTCAATATCAAATAAAACATGAAAAAGAAAATAGAACAAAGAAAAGGTGATCTGAAGAGTACATTGGGTATCACTAGGAGCATGAGCATGAGAAGATGCAGAGGTAACAACAAAGATACAATATGACTTGCCCTTCTACTGAATAGGACAATGGTAATTAAGAAACAAAAGACAAAATTCAACCGGAGTAGAACTCCTAATCAAGGAATTTAATTAACAAGGTGGATAAGGAAGGAAAAAGTTTAGAAAATTTGTTTTCAAAACAAGAAAGATTTATATCAAAATAATATTTTAATTTTTTTTTAAATCATTTGAAATCATTTTATACTTTAAACTACGTTCTCTCACAAAGAAATGAATCTAAGATTGATTTCACTCATTCTAGGGTATTTCTACCCTATCTCTAATGAGTTTTTTCTTCGTAGGCTAAGGTTTGCCTAAAACCAAAGCTCTAATACCAAATGTAATGACCCACTATTTTGGACCATTCAAATCGACAATAAAACCACACATGTCAGACTAGAATAATTCAAAACAGTAGATTGTAATATAATTTGGAGCAAATAAAAACAATCATAGAGTCAAAGATACAGATAAATCAGAATAACTCGCAGCGGAAATAAAAATAACCATAGTAGTTCATCAAGCTACTACAAACAAAGTCACAAAGCAAGTACAAAATACCAGAGTCTGAAAGTAAATACAATAGAAATCCCAATACATAAATGTCCACCAATACATAAGCTAAATAGAAATAGACGACGACTAGATAGATAGATAAACTGCAGCAAATTCTCTAGCTCCAGAAGATGAAATCCAAAGCTGATACTCGGGTTGACCCGAGCGTAAAGAAAACACAAACACTCGAGTCAAGACATACATACATAATACAATGTAAACCAACTCAAGTGAACTGTAATAGAAATGCACAAGTAACTTAAAGTATGCTTAGGATCGCCCATCCTTTAAGGATCTGTTAAACTATTTACTATGTAGTAATATACACTATTATAATAATGTCTAAAGTAAAGTATGATATATTTTAAAAATAGCGCTAAGGCTTTACATTTTACACCTTAACACATTTTATATATTCTCATAGTCTATACAGTACCATAATCTCCCCCTACTGGGAGTCATCAGAGGGCACTCCATAGGTATGGTACAAAACAAAATCGTATAAGGCACGCTAGGGCGGGTGACACGGCACAATGAGGCAATGCCAGGGTAGATATACCAATTACGCATCCGGGCTGGTGGTAACGCATAGCCGCAGATACCGCCCACCTCGAGCCACACTCCCAAAATCAAAGGTGCACACCAATCAATCACAAAGTAATAGAATGGCATATGAAGAAGTGTGCCCGATCAGAGGAGCTACCTCATTGACCCGAGAATCACTCTTGTTTTAGCCACCTTATGCCAACTTACGGGAATCGGGTCCACGTATATACCTTAGAAGAACGTCGCCACCATCCTATTTGATTCTGGAATCTCCACCGCATACACAGTTGTTAAAGTGGTTTTCGAAGTTGGCAAAGAGTATGGCAACTTCTGATCCCGTTCTCTTTAACAACCAAACTTTATTATAACTCATGGATATTTATTTCAAAACATATCTATTCCAAAACCATTTAAAATCAAATGCTATTACTCTTTCCAAAATAATACCCATTTCAAAATTGGTAATATTTCCAAATCTATATATATTAGTTATAGTACTTTTAAAAATGTAATAATTTATAAATCATAACACTTTCAAAACCATACCCTTCTTATAGCATTTTAAAAATGTAATAAGTTAGAAATTGTAACACTTTAAAAATGTTATTCCTATATAATAGCACTTTGAAAAACATTACAATTTGGAAATAGTAGCTCTTTCAAAACATAACCTAAAGTAACATAGCATTTTTAAAACATAACTAAATTAACATAGCATTTTAAAAATGCTACGAATACTACTATAACACGTTTAAAACATACTATTTCAATTTATATCATAGTTTTATTTTATACAAGACATATCTGTTTCATAATTAAAATATATTATTATTATATTAGGTCAGCGTTAAAATTCCATATTAAATCGAATTTAAATTATTAAGTTATTTATCATAGATAAAATCTTTGATTTAGTTTTAAACCAATTATTTACTTATAAAATTCCAATATATCATTAAATTTAAAAAATCATTAAATCGATTTTTTTAAATTAAAATTTAATAAATTTAAAGATTCAAAGTACTTAATAATTTTTAGAAAATTATTATTTAAACTTAACCATGGGTCTGTATGATATTTTCTAACCTAGGTCAAGTGATACGGATACGTATCATTTCAATCCGTAGTTTATAAAATTTTGGGTTCTATCATTTCAAACCCGCAAACCCAAGTCAAATAAAATAAAAATCGCTTGAGTCTATCAATTCAGCTCATAATGATTTTTCTTATTCTATAGTCCGTTCGGGTATGTATGATTTCAACCCATAGTGATTCTATTCTAACAGAGAACTTGCAGTGTGAGAAACAGAAATAAAATAAACAGTATAGCATAGCATATCATATGAAGTGTTGTAACAGGCATATAATCAGGTTATAACATCATATAATGTCATGAAATAACATATATGAACTTAGATCATCATAGGATATCAACCACTACACATTCACAAGTCATTGTTTCAAAATTATATAAGTACGAAATGTCGAGAGTGATAACTCACCTTCTAAAGCTAGAGATGACAATACGAGACACACAACCAAACTCCAAAAAGCACGACAAAGCACGAACTAGATTTGACTGGATGAAGAGCCAAGATTCAAGTCTTGTAAACAACAAATACCAAACACACATAAGCATATATATTATACCAAAGATTATACATCAAAATAATGTACGAATATAAATCAAAATGAATTAAAATTGGCTCAACAAAGGCAAGTGGGCTCGGCCACTTTCAAAATAGGCTAGACCATCATCAAAATGGCTCGGCCATGATTTGTTTTGAAGCACATATGCTCGGGCATGGCTTGAAATGTACACGGCTATGGGCTGAAATGAAGTGGTGGTAAGGCAAAAGGTACTTAGAAGGCTAAAAGTCAAGGAAACATGAAAGGACATGCACAAATGGTTCGGCCATAGTGCAAATTGGCTCGGCCTGGGTGCTTGGCTTGGATCAGATCTAATCACGGCTAGGAGTGGGTGTGGTCATGGTAAAGCAAGGCAAAGGAGGTGGAATTGGTGGTGGTCGAGGCTAGCAAGGAGGAAAGTGGAAAATATGGTGCACGACTAGGTTTGCAACATAGTTTGGTGATGGGTTTGGATCTAGGGTTTGCAGCATGGCATGGGAATGGTGATGAGATGGTGATGGCCGATCCTAGGTGGTGGATGGTGGAGAGAAGGTCGGCAAAAGGATGGTATGGTGGTGGCCGAGCATGCTTGAGGAGAAACAAAAGGAAAGAGAATGTAAAGAGGAAGAAGGAGACAAAACTTACTGTAAAATTTTCTTTAGGAACTAAAAATGAGAAAGGGATGGAGATGAGATTTTGTACGGCTATGCAAAAGTGTTGAACGGCTAAGGCAAAGGAAAATGCATCTCCCTATATTAAAGAAAAGAAACTTATGTCTCTTGAATTTCCTAAGCCCATTAGCCAAGCCCAAATCAAAATAAGCTCAACAACTCAAGAAAATATCAAAGTCCAAACCAAAATAAAATAGGAATGAAATAGAAAATATAGAATCCAAAAATAAACAATAAAATGCTGAAAATAGTCGCGTGTAAAATGCTGAAATTTATCAGATTTAAAAAGAATAAAAGAGAATTTGACGAAACGAAAAGCAGAACGAATATCAGAATCAAATTCAGCTTCAAAGAAAAAAATTGAAAATTGAAAATTCAAATTTAAAAATTTCAACTGAAAGTCAAAGTTTGACCAAAGTTGACCAAAATATAAAATTTTCAAAAAATCTTTATTTCATTTTATTTGGAAAAAATACTTACAAACAAAATTCATAAATTCATTGGAAAATTCCAAAATTTAAAATCAAAGTTTTCAAATAAATTAAACCAAAATATTTATTAAAATTATGGATTGTTACAAGAAGAAGCCATTAAAGAGAGCTTCAATGAGGAAGAAGAAGAAATGTAAAAAAGTGAGAAAGTGGATGTTTATTTATAGAAAAAGTTTTGGATTGAAGTAATATTTTGTAAGAAGACCAAAATAACTTTAACTTATTTTTTAAGCAACCTTATTTTTTCAACACTTAACATCACATTTCAAATCATTACTGTATATCATTTTCACTTAAGAAGTAAGTGAGGAATATGATAATTATGTTTGGTTTGATTTGATGTTTACTTTTTGCTTTGAAATGACATTTTTGTCTTTTTATGCTTACTTTTTCTTAGTTATATTCTAGAATTTTCTAAGTATGTTTAGTAAAACTAAACTTGATTAGTGAATTAATTAATACTTACACTATTTGAATATATGTTCATATAGAAGAAAATAAAGGTGCGATAATATTACGACAACTTTTAATCGACAAAACGTTGATTTTCGACAAAACATTTTACAGTCACATTTTAACGTTTTAGTTAAAATATTTATTTATGTAAATGTAATTTAAAAATAAATTTGTATAATGTGTTTTAAAATTATAACCACTCATAAATAAATTAAAATAGTTTATTTATCCTTTGAAACTTACTTTTCTAAAATCATCGTTTTGTCACTTTTGTCGATATAGGCAAATGTTACTATTTTTGTGTATACTTCTCTTACCAAATCCTATCTAATATTATATGAATCGTATAACCTTACCTATTTTATATTTAAAATCACTTTACATAGTATATTTTAAAATGGTCAAATTCTGTATCGTTGCGTTCTCCCCTACTTAAAAAGAATTTCGTTCTCGAAATTACCAAAAACAAAACTCTGCCCAAATCATTTATTTTTAAACTTAATTTCATATAATATTCACAGATCATCCATATGAAATATCTTATTCGATCTTCTATTCGAATACACAACTTTATTTTCTGAACTAGTATCGATCCCTTAATCTTCTAGTGCGTACTTTAATCAGACTCTTTGCTTAGAAACCTTTAATTTCCTTGCATAGCTCTCAACTATGATAGAAAACTCAAGTACCTAACCAAAAATCCTCATCAATGTTCATCATCGAGAATGAAGTGATAAATATTTTTTTGGACTAGTGTAAACACCTCAATGTTCTGTACTCAAATCATAAATCAAAATTTGTCTGACGAAATGATCTGCATATAACATATGTATTTGTTAACTTTCGAAAACTTTTCATAAAAGTATTATCTTAAGTTCAAGCATTTTATAAAGGTACTTATCTATGTAATCCTTTAATTATTTATTTCCAAATATTCCTAATAAAAAATATTTTAAAGAAACCATTTTTCACTCAAAAGATGATTTATCTGTATTATAATTTTTTTTCCACAATCCTTTAAGTTAGTATATTTTCCTTAACACTAGTATTATTTATGAATCATTTTGTAAAACTATTACTTAAGTTTACTTCATCTTATAACTTATGTAAATCAATCACTTTTAAAGACTTAAGTCCAAATTTTTAATTAATGCTGGAATTCATTAATAAAATATTTTCCAGTTTATAATTAATTTTTAAAGCGTCATTATTTTACTTAATAGTTCATAATGTAAATCTATATTTGTATAATATACATTTACATCCTAAGAGTATATACAAATCCCAAATTCTAAATTGATTTTACTTAAATCCATCTATCTAACAAATTTAAAATTTGTTGTAATTTACTATTATCTCAAACTCATAAGTTATAAAACTTATTTCTTAATACTATTATTAGATTTCTAGCTTTGGAAAAAAACAACTTTTAAAAGCACCCGTATTTAAATCCTCGTAATCTTAACTCTTAAATCTTCTTTTTTTTCTTTATAAATTAGATTTATAAATTATCCTTATCTTATTTCATTTACTCAAAGTATTTCACAATCTTTTATTAATTTCTTAGCTTTGAGTTAGGTGATTCGAAAATTTTCGACTTACCAAAATTGTTGGAAATTCCGCTTTATTTTAGCAATTAGCGATCCTAATTTATCTTTACTTTAAATACTTTTATAAATATTGCTAATCAATGGTTCGTATTATTTCTATAATTTAAGAAAATTATATGGATCGAGTAACTCTAAAATAATCCAAGGAACTGGATACTACCATTAGTATCATATATCCTCTTAACAGGACGAGTAATACTTAAAAGAAGTGTTTGCCATCCGAACACATCACTTGCCCATTTTTAGTTTATTTTGGAGCCAATTGAATTAGTTATCATAAAATACCTTTTTTTATTTGAAATAATACCATTTTCAAAATCCTTTGAGATTAGTTTATAAAACCTATTTTATAAATTCATTTTATCTTATATTAATTAAATTCATATAAATTTCCATAATTCTTTTATTCGAATTTAAATTCTCATTCCTTTTGTATTATTTTTCCTTTTACATAATCATTTTCTATTATTTAACTACATTTTTATCTTATATGTTAATTCCTTAAAATAATTTTATTATCAAACACCTTATTGTCAAATCGTGAAACTTATTTCACAAGGTATGTGTACTTAAATCAAACAATTGATCAATTTATGATAGTAACTTAACATTATCATTTCTTAATATATTATTTGGGAATAAGTATTAAACATCTTGATTATCTTATCAGATTTCTTAATTATCAATTATTTTTATAAAACGTCTTATAGTCAAACTATGAAATTCTAATCATAAATGTTCATATTTAAATTTCATTAATCTCGATTTTTAACTATACAACTGTTCAAAATATATACTTTATATTCAAAATATAATCCTAGATAAAATTATTTCATTTACCAATTTTTTCAAAATCAGTGTGTCGGTTCGCCTTGACTAAATATTTAGGAACCTTCATCGATAACGGTGATCAAGTACATCGATCAAAATCCATAAATCACTCAACGGATAAATCATTACAAAAAAATTTATTAGTCACTAAAAATACGCACTCATATATAATACACTCAAACTCATTCTAGGGTGTTACTAACCCTATCTCTAATGAGTCACTCATCCTAGGGTATTACTAACCCTATCTCTCATGATTCTTTACCCTAACAAAGTCAAGTTTCTCGTTTAACCTTCAGCTCTAATACCAAATGTAACGATATGTTTTTCCATACACTTTGAATCGACAATATACCACACATGTCCAACTCAAATTGCATGGAAAAGCGAATCATTAAGAGTAGAAAGAAAGTAAAGACAGAACGGAATCTCGCACGAATGGAATAACAAATATTATTTCAATAATAATCTTTACAGCAGAAAATTTTAAAATACAATATCAAAGTCTGACCTCGATTTAGCCAGACAATTATAAACCTCTGTTTTTACAAATGCTGAAAAGAACAAAACAAATGAAATAGATATAGCGGATAATATAATATGTCCTTTCCCCGAATTTCCTCCTCTTATCTGATGAAATTTTCAGCACTCCCGACATATGCTCGTTTCCTTTAGAATATCTTGCGATGTGGTACTAATTATAATCCAAGCTACGCATCTATTATAATACAATGTGAGCCACACCTAACATTATCTACCTGCGAATTCATTCTTCCTATCATGGCCAGCACCAGATAACAAGCCAAAGAAAAGAGTACAACCGAAATCAAAAAGCACGCTATAACATTTTATTCTTATGTGAGGTTTGACGAACATTAATTGCTATAGTGCATTGTCTAATTGTATACATTAATTAATTATTTAATCAGCTTTATTTTCGTTCAATGTACTAGAACATACACAATTGAACTTCTTTTGCAAACATGCATCCGGATATTACAAACGAGTATAATATTGTATTTTCAGATAAAAAGCAACAATGTTCTTCCAACAAAACCTACGAGCTAATCTCCTTACATTAATATTCGCTGTAGTATTCATAAAAAGTAGAAATTTTGATCGTCCCTTATTTACACTCTTGAAAAGCTTGTTTTAAATCACACTGCAAAAGTTATTTTCAACCTTTCTTTCTCGAAAATCAAATCTGTGTTTAATCGCAGGTTTCAATGATTAAATTTTGTTTAATTTTTCTCTGGCGGTTTTCTTTTTTCGATTTTCAAATTTTTTGCAGTTTCAGAAACTGCAAATAATAGTCTTCGTGAAACTAAAAATAGAGATAATTTTTGTAATAAAATTTTAAAGGGTGAAAGCAAAGTATTTTAAAACTTAAAATGTAGTCTAGTAAAAGTTACATTATAAAATGTATTAGAAAATAGAGAAATAATGTACAGATTTGTAGGTTATTAATTTTTTAGATATGCATTAAATAAGTAAATAAAGACGTGTTCTTCACCCCTGATATTCCTCACCATATCCTTAGTCCATACATTATACACTTTCAGGTTAAGTATTACACTAATGAATCTTGGTAAATACCTTTAAATACGATTACATACATTGTATGCAGGGTGATTCAAATCTATTAAAATTCAGCAAAGATTTGTGGTTCATTGAACACTCGATGGTAAATTAAATCACACTTTTTTCTACTACAGAATGGATTATATCTTATTCGAGTCCTATTTATAACCCATTCAAATCACACAATGTGAAATACAGTGAGGTTCTACAGCAGAGAAAATAAAAGATGAAAACATCATCAGCTTTGCTCATCATTCTCGCTTCAATAGCCCTTGTTTCAAACTGGTCATCTGCAACATCAAGAATGAAAGATGACTGGCTGCCTATAGGCAATACAAACGATCCACATGTCATAGAAGTCGCCAAATTTGCCGTAAACGCCAACAACAAAAAGTCCAACGTTAATTTGGAATTCAAGCAGGTTTTAAAAGGACAGACGCAAGCTAATTCTAAAGGGATGAGTTACCTACTTCTTCTGCAAGCAAATGATGCGAACAGGCAATCAGATGTGTTCTGTGAAACTGAAGTTTCTGAAAACGCTGCCAAGCAGCTGCAACTTATTTCCTTTGGTATTACCGAATAATTATTATATTTTTCATTTAGTGTTATGCGATTTAAAAGTGAGTGATGTTGAATGCTTTTTCATGGGCTGATCTCCTTATAAAGGTGTTTGTTTTTCATTAATGTTACTTTCATAAACATTTTTTATTATGAATTCCCTGTTGCGATATTTTACTAGATAGATAATCAGTTATTTGTATCATGAATTCGTTCGCGAGGGTGTAGACTAGTGATTTTTATTTTTCATGCGTTTAATATGATCTAATATTGGTTGATTTTGAACAGATAGGAGAGGATGGTCGGAAATTATTTTCATTGCAATTTTTTGGAAATGAAATACTAAGACTATATATACAAGTAGCCCATATAAGGAGCAAAATAGGGCAGATTTTAGTTTTATGCTTATCAAGAAAACTTGTTTCAACTTTTACCAAAGTACCAACGCGTTCTGTGCTTCTGCACCTTGAAAATTCACGAACACAAAACCTTTTTCTTTAAAAAAAATATACGTTTATGCACTTCAAAAATTTACAGACAAAAATTTAAAATATATGTTGTTGCATTTTCAAAACATGCAAGTGCAAAATTTAACCTCATCAAAACCAAACTCGTTTTTATAATAAGTTTCAAAAAAGGTCGGAATCTGAAATAAGTTATTTAAACATGTCTTAAACTAGAAATTGTCCAGCAAACTAAGTTTCTACTAATATTCTTAGTTACATTATTATTGGTTAGAACTTACAAGGACATTAATGTTGCGATTTTTTGAAACACTAAATGCTAATTGCTAAACATTGATTGGTGAATATTGTTGACTTAATGCTAATCGATAAATACTTAAAATGTTGTTTGTTTGTACTATTATTATCAATTTGATTTATTCATATAATTTACTTTTTTGACAACATCCCCCAATTTTAGTATTGATTATTATTTCATTCCTTTGTCGTGCAAATACCCTTTACGATTTTATCATATATAATTAATCGTATTGTCAGACATTCACTTATTTATTCTGTGTACTGCCTGATTCGTTAAACAAACAGTAACTAAACAATGTAATTTTATAAATTAATATCATAAAAGCTTTGTTTTTGAAAAATATAATTCATTATGATTAGTTGAAATTTTTGACAATTTTGTTGAAATTATTTACAACATTATCATCTTGTTTAGCTTCCCCAAATAAGTGACCATTGAAATTATCACTTGGTTTTGTTCAACTTGTGTAAATTGTTTATTATTAACTTTTTCACTAACATTACATATTTAATATTGTTTATTGCTTACCTCAAGAAATATCATGGGTACATTTTCCAACTAATTGAAGTTATTTGTTGCTATTTACTTTATTTTATTTATTTGATACACATTATATTTCTATTTAACTTAACTATTATCTTGTATTAAAAATTTTAATAACTACATTTTCATTCCTATTAATAAGATTGATATGTTATCATATAGTAACATCAAAAGTAACTTGAAAGGCTTTTGCCTTTTGGTAGACATCATGAAACCGTATTTTTGTTTCTTTGCATTTTTTGTTGGTTCCAGTGATGAAAAACTACAATAAGTACAAAATAAAATGATAGTCATAATCAACTTAGAAAAGTTTACCATAGATTAAATAAGACTAGAATAAATTTAAAATTGAAGCTAAGTTTGAAGTATTCAAATTGGTTGATAATATCAAATATTACTAGAAGTAATGTACAGGAAAAATTAAAATAGTGAAAAAATTGTAAATTTTGTTGGACAAAGGGTATTGACTTTCTTTTTGTAACACCCCCTGAATTGAACATTAATTAATTTAAAACAAATTAATTAATAGTTAGTAAGACCAAAAATGAAATTTTTATAAATGTTAGAGTTTAGCTATGGAACTTACAATGTTGTTTTTGTGGTGATTTTCTGATATATTTTCATATATAATGTTTTACGATCGAAGTTTAAACGAAAAAGTCATCAACGTTTGAAGAATGCGGATCGAAAATTATTATATATGTAACTATAGAAATAAATATAATTAATTGATGATAATTAACATTAACAATTACTTAACATCTAAGAACGGTTAATGTTAAATCAGATCGGTCAAAATCATATAAAATAACATTTAATGAGAAACAAATAATCATTTAACATAACATGACAACCGATCGACCTCTTACTAGGACCGGTCTGTTGTCCCGTAGTGAAAGTTATCAGCGAATTTCAATTTTTTTAACCTTATTGGATCTTTATTGGGCCTACGATGTCTAATTTGTTTAGATTATTTATAAATATTACACACAAACACATCATACGCACACACATGTGTGTGTAACATATCAACCCATCGGCGTATAACATACCCCTGTATAGATGTTGGAATTTACATCGCAACGGACATATTACTTTACCCAGTATACAAATATATATTGTCCAAATATATGTATGTGGATATATATACTATTATATATAAATACATAATTTTTGTTCATTAAGTATGTAAGTTTATTATATATATATATATATATATATATAATAATGTGAATAAAATATTAATATTATGTGCACATTCTTTATAATATATTTATTTAAAGATGAAAGTAGAAAAAGGACAAACTTAAAAAAAATTAGTTTGATGGACACCAAGTTTCATTTATTGGCTGAAGGACAAATGGTAGTTATAATTAGTATTATATTCAAATTTTCCACTATATAAAATGCTAGTTATATCTAGCATTATATTTAGTTTTACACTATACAAAATGCTAGTTATAACTAGCATTGTCCTTCAGCCTAAAAAAAAACTTGTTGTCTTCAATCTAAATTTTCTTCTAAGTTTGTCCTTGTGCCAATTTTCCTATTATTTAAATATAAAGAAATGGTTAATAAGTGTAAAAAATTATTTTTCATATAAAACCGTAAGTAATATATTTATATATATACACACATTAAATATATTCATGCTAAAAAATTTAGTATATATATTTTAATCTAAATATATATAAATGTATGTATGTATGCATGTTCTAACATATGCACAACAAAATATATACATATACGTATACGTATGCATACATACATACATACATACATATATATATATATATATTAATAAAATAATAAAAGTAGTTTTAGATAAGTATATGAAATGTCAGGTGTGACGCCCCACTCCGAGAGTCTCGTTAACAAAGAGTATTACATAGATAATACTGTCGGCTAACGCGGACAATAGAGTATAATGGAAGCGACCATGTGCAATCTTACCTTAACTATTCACTAAATATGTCGAAAAGTAGAAACACATTAAAATCCGACCTATTCAATAAATATTTAAAGCAAAACTACAATTGCTATAGGATCTATCAGAAGAAAATATAACAACTCAAATGTAATATACATCACAGAACAGTCGATCATAATATACACATACACAGATACACCACAGAGTATACAAAATAATACATGTGGAGTGGTACAGGAGACCACCATATACAGACAAGACGAAAGAGTATAAATCAGAGTTATAACAGATAAGGACTACGAAAGACGCTATAACAAAATGAAGCTAGCGAATAGTCCATGCGGAAGCAAAATAGGCTAAGTCCCCAAAAGCACCTAACCTGAAACATCTTGGTCTGACCCGAGTATAAAATACACGGGTCAGTCTACATAACAAATCAGTTAGATAAGCTGAACACTAATAAACCTGCAAGGTCATACAGTATAATAAATATCTCTAGGGGAGATAACACAATCATCAACAAGAGATGAATCATATAGAACAAGCCTCATATCATCGGCAACATATAGAAACAAAGGATACAAATATCCCAAAACAAGCCAATAGGCAAACAACAAATACCAATAAGGTATACAAGTTCCACAAGGTAACGCTATACTCCATGCAGCTCAAAAAGACCAATACCGAAGGGCGATACCAAGGGAATATACATATCAATGAAACATCATAAAATTTGCTCGAGCTCAGTACTGTACAAACAAGGATCCATGAGCCCGAAGACTCCAAACCCAAGTATCACCCATGCGGCACATAAGGCCAACATTAGAGCGAAACTATATAGGGCAACAAACCCGTAGGCACACACCCGAAGGTAACATACCCGAAGGCAACAAACCTAGGGAGACAGTCCGAAGACACTATCCCAGAGGCAACAAACCGTAGTGGTGAAGGTCGAAGACCCAGTACTGGACACCACTAACTGGCGGAATGTGTCACAACTCTCGAAAAGGAATCCGAAAAGTGTTAACGTATGTCCCATAACCACTCGTTCGAACTAAACGGTTTACTATCCGTCGGTCCCTTTCACACTCAAAGCAGTACAAAGTTTACCTCATATCATCGATGAACCAAACCCGAAGGTCAAAACAATCAATCTAATAGGTCGAGGATTAATCGGAAAGATAAACGCACAGATTCATGGTCCGTGTTTTGCCCAACCATTTAATCACCCTTCCACTTCGTTCAAAGTGCGAAAGTGTGTGCGTTTTAAATAGAATTTATAAATTAGAGAAACGAACTTTTAAATGCGATTCGAGAGATTATTTTATAAATTAAAATTAAAAGGAACCATCAAAGTCAAAACAATTGATAATCATACATAGGATCATCATGAATCGATTCAAATTGAAAATTCAATCCCAAAAGGCAAAGTGGGCTGAAACAGCAGGTTCAGTCGACTGAACAGAGTTTTCAGTCGACTGACCCTATACCTGGAAAATTTTCCACGTTCAGGAAACTTTCTGTTTCCAGGTTCAGTCGACTGTGCAGAGTTTTTCAGTCGACTGCCTGGAAACTCTCGGGTTTCAGGTTCAATCGACTGTGCAGAGTTTTCAGTCGACTGTGCAGAGTTTTCAGTCGACTGAATCATGCCTGGGCTATTTTTCAGCCTTATTCAAATGAAGAGCAAACTCTCTCAAAATGCAATCGGACGAACATTGGCTCTAAGGGCTTATGCCAATCGACAACCCGGCCCTATATGTTCCTCGATGCATCACCAAAACATGATTAAAACATCAAAGTTAGGATTTCAAAGATTTGAACCCAAAACACTAAAAATTGGAATATTCCCCAATCCAACCCAAACCAATTGCAAGTGCATATGAATAAGGTGTTAGGAATTCATACCTAACATCAATGAAATCAAGAGAAGTAGATGTGAGTTCAAAACTCACCTTTTTACACAAAACAAAGAAGATGAAGAAGCACAATTGCAACGGATCAACCAGCTACACTCCACTTCAACACTACAAGCTTCAATCTAGAATCAAAAGCAAGTATTTCCTAAGTTAGGGTTAGGAAATTACTGAAATTGAAGAGGAGAAAAGATGGAGAAGGTGGAGATGAACTTACCAATGGATTCTCTTTGATTTTGGAGCAAGAATCAAGTTACAAAGGAGAAACTAGGGCTTGCTAATTTCTATTTCTCTTTCCTTTCCCCCATTTCAGTTTTTAGTTTGAGAAATAAAATGAAATGAAGATGAAATGAAGAGAAGGGTTGAGCTAGGGGTTAAGTGAGCTAGTGGGCTGAACCCAATCCCAAACCCAATAGGAAAAGTAGCCAAAATTTCACAAACTCCAAACATATCAAAGATTATACTCAAAAAGATCGCAAATGCCATTTTGGACTCAATGGAAATGGTTTCGAGCTCCAATTCGGCCATTTGCAGAAAGTAACATTTCGGACCCCAAAATCCGAATAACGACGCTATATTTAAATCAAACATTTAAATATAAAATCGTTAAATATGCGGGTTGTTACAGATCTCCCCTCCTTACAAAATTGCGTCCCCGCAATTCCTAGAGACGATATTTGTAACAACTACATACATACAACATACAAAAGAAAGAATAAACTTTAGAAACAGAAATCGACTTACCATTACGAAGCAAGGATAGAAAACCTAGATAAGATCGCTCGATATACTCTCTGGTTTCCCAAGTACAGTCATTGGGATTAGCGGACCATTGAACTTTAACGAGCGGCACGTCCTTGTTCCGAAGGTGTCGCACCTCCGTGTCAAGCACGCAAATAGGTTGCTGTACAATAGATAAGTCCGGTGAGATCTCAAGCTCTTGCAAATCAGGAGAATCAATTACAGAATCCGATTCTCGAAGACACTTCCGAAGTTGCGAGACGTGAAACACGTCATGAATGCCAGATAAATGAGCTGGAAGTGAAACTCTATAAGCCACAGGGCCAATACGTTCAGTAATAGAAAACGGTCCTATATAAGGAGGAGGCAATTTTCCAGTCGCACTGAAACGCATAACCCCTTTCAAAGGAGAAACACGAATAAAAACAAGATCGCCGATCGAGAATTCGAGACGCTTCCTACGGTTGTCCGCGTAGGATTTCTGGCGACTCTGTGCCTCTTTCATCCTCAATCGAATAAGATCAATCTTCTCAGAAGAATGACGAACAAAGTCCGGGCCAAGAATAAGCTTTTCCCCAGATTCCAACCAACAAGAAGGTGATCGACATGGCCTTCCGTATAAGGCTTCGAAAGGAGCCATACCGATACTAGACCGAAAACTATTGTTGTAGGATAACTCTACAAGAGGTAGGTGATCCTCCCAACAATCACCGAAATCAAAAATACAAATACGGAGAAGATCTTCCAAAATACAATTCACCCGTTCAGTCTGTTCGTCAGACTGCGGATGATAAGCTGTAGAAAAATTAAGCTTTGTTCCCAAAGCTTGCTGAAGACTCTTCCAAAAATGACTCGTGAATAAAGGATCACGATCACTCACAATAGAACTAGGAACACCGTGAAGTCTCATGATTTCCTTGACATACAACTTGGCCAAATGCGAAGCTGTCCTATTAGACTTAATAGGGAAAAAATGAGCAGACTTGGTGAGGCGACCAACAATAACCCAAATACTAGAATGACCTGATCTCGAATGAGGTAGGCCATCAATAAAATCCATAGAAATTTGATCCCACTTCCACAATGGAATCTCAAGAGGTTGAAGAAGTCCAGAAGGACGCTGATGTTCGGCCTTCACACGTTGACATGTCATGCAGTTGCTCACATAACTCGCCACATCGCGCTTCATGCCTTCCCAATAATAAAGACGACGCATATCGGCATACATCTTACTACTACCGGGATGAATGGTATACTTAGAACGATGGCAATCATCAAGAATGTCATGCCTAAGTGCAAAATCAGAAGGCACAAAAAGACGGTTCTTCTTACGAAGACACCTATGAGAATCAATGCTAAAATCTTGCAACGCCTCATCACAAGATCCAGACTCACAAAGCTGAATAAAATGCAACAAATCAGGATCACGCCGCTGAGCATCGGCAATACGATCCAATAAAATAGGTCGAGCTCCCAAACTAAATAATAGAATAGGAGAATCAAAAGATGAACCTTGATCACGAATTTCACAAAAAGATAGAGTCTCAAGAATATTCCATTCGGCAAGCATCATAGAAATAACAGCCGAATGTTTACAACTAAGCGCATCTGCAACACGATTACCCTTACCAGGGGTAAACTGGATATCAAAGTCATAGGAAGCAAGAAACTCGAGCCAACGCTGTTGTCTCATATTGAGTTCCTTCCGAGTAAACAAATACTTCAAAGATTTATGATCGGTATAGAGAATGAAGCGCTCGCCCAATAAATAATGTCGCCAAATCTTCAAGGCAAAGACAATGGCGGCTAACTCAAGATCATGAGTGGCATAGCGAACTTCATTCGGACGCAGTTTCCTAGAAGCATAAGCAACTACCCGATCTCTCTGCATAAGCACAGCACCGAGACCACTACCACAAGCATCGGTGTAGACAACAAGATCATGATTCCCTTCGGGAACCACAAGAATAGGAGCATTAGTGAGAAGTTCTTTCAATGTCTGAAAGGAAGCTTCACACTTGTCGGACCAAATAAAACGAATGCCTTTCCGAGTAAGGCTTGTGAGAGGAAGCACAACACGGGAAAAGTTCTTAATGAACCGCCGGTAATAACCCGCCAATCCAAGGAAACTACGAATCTCATGCACATTCTCAGGCCTCTTCCAATACTGGATGGCTTCGGTCTTTGAGGGATCGACAGAAATGCCATCGGAAGATACAACATGGCCTAAGAACTTAACCTTATTCTCCCAAAAGTAGCACTTGGAGAATTTGGCTTTAAGCAGATGACGACGAAGAGTACTCAAGACAATTCTCAAGTGATTAGCATGCTCAGCTTCAGACTTAGAATAAATAAGGATATCATCAATGAAGACAAGAACAAACTTATCGAGATATTCCCGAAATACCCGATTCATGAGGTCAACAAAGAAAGCAGGAGCGTTCGTCAAACCGAACGGCATAATGAGCCACTCAAAAGAACCATAACGAGTGCGGAAAGCGGTAAGAGGTATGCTATCCTCCGCGACTCGTAACTGATGAAAACCTGTGGCAAGGTCAAGCTAAGAAAAGACCTTGGCACCACTCAATAGATCGAACATATCATCGATCCTAGGCAATGGATACCTATTTCTAATGGTCAACTCGTTAAGCTTGCGATAGTCAATGCAAAGCCTAAGAGTTCCATCAGACTTCTTCACAAAAACGACCGCGGATCCCCACGGAGAAAAACTGGACTGAATCAACTGCTTGGACTCGAGCTCTAAAAGCTGCTTCTTGAGTTCCTCATTTTCCTTTGTAGACATCCTCGTGGGAGGACGACTAACTGGCTGCGCGCCTGGAATGAGATCAATGCGGAACTCAATTGCCCGTTTGGGTGGCAAACCCGAAACAGGTTCAAAAACATCAGAAAAGTCACAAGCAATAGGAATACGAGATACATCATCACCATCTCGCGAATCAAGAGAATACAAAGCCATCTCGGAATTATCCACATCCCGAAGAACAAGAGATAACCGAGAAGGTGAATCAGGATGACAAAGATATAAAATTCTCTCGGAACAAATAATCCTGGCATCGTACCTCACTAGCCAGTCCATACCAAAAATCATATCAAAAACCAAATGAGAAACAACGTGCAGATTCGCACGGAAAGAAAAGCCACATAAAACAATCTCAATATCATCACAAAGCAAACTAAGGGTCGCGGATCCCCCAATAGGATTCGCAATCCTTAAAGAAGTAACCATACAAGAAACATCCAAAGATAAATCATCTACAAGCTTCTTCGATACGAAAGAATGTGAAGCACCCGTATCAAAAAGAACTCGTATACTATGATCATGAAATAGAATTGAACCCTCTAAAATAGATGGAGTCATACCTTTGGATTGAGAAGGACCTCCAGAAGCATTAGCCACATTGAGCTTGCCAGATTTTGCATTAGCAGGAGCAGTAGGACAAGCAGAAACATGATGACCTTCCTTCTTGCAATTACGGCAGAAGAGAGGCTTTGGACAAGCTCGAATAATTTGATCCGGAGAACCACAATTAAAACACTTTCGAACGAAAGGTGTTCCGGAAGATTGAGGCTGAGAGCTAGGACCACCGGTCTTCTTCTTCTTATAAGGAAAAGGCTTCTTCTGAATTGGAAACTGCTTCTTGTTGGGGTTTCTGGAAACCTCAACATCAACATCACTATCAAACTCCTTCTCGACGGTCTCGAGATGAAGTGTCGAATCAACCAATTCCTCAAAAGAAAGTTTAAGCTGGAGCAACAAGGACTTCTTAAGATATTTCTTAAGGCCAGAAACAAACTTCAAATTCTTCTTATAAGAAGTGCTGATGAATTCAAGACCATACTGAGATAAAGCCTCGAACGATGCGACATACTCAGAAACAGAAGATTTCCCTTGCTTCAACTCAAGGAAGCGACGGGTCAATAAAACTTTTTCAGATTCAGGAACGAACTTGAGTTCAAATCGTCCCCGAAACTGAATTCAAGAAAGAGTAGACTCATCAATTTCAGCTACAAGAAGCTCATACCAGTCAAGAGCATGCTCTTGTAATAAGCTAGAAGTTACAAGAACTCTATCATGGTCAGAAAGATCCATGTGAGAGAAAATACGCTCGCACGTGCGAAGCCAAGCTTGGACTTCAAGAACAGACTCGGAGCCCTTAAACGGCTTTCCTCCAAGATGAGCAAAATCACTGCACTGACGTGCAAAAGCAGACTTGCGAGGTGGAGACACTCGAGGGGGAACGGGAGGCTGAGTGCTCCTAAACAATTCCAAAAATTGATCGGCAGACATATATACGCCATCCGGATGCGAGCCACTAGATTGCCCAGCATCCGAACGTCGACCCCTGCCTCTTCCAGACATAAGCTGAAAGTAAGATAAGAACAAGATTATTCACAAGGTAGATATTACAATATGGGATACTACGGAATAAAATGCATTCCTAGACGTATTTCCAATATCTATCTAACCTTGATGGAATAAAGAGACACGATGATTCAAGGATCTGTATCACTTGTACACTTTGATGTACCATAATATGTGCATCTATTCTGTGTTTATCATATTTTGTTCTGAAACTCGCTCCGATACCACGCTGTGACGCCCCACTCCGAGAGCCTCGTTAACAAAGAGTATTACATAGATAATATTGTCGGCTAACGCGGACAATAGAGTATGATGGAAGCGACCATGTGCAATCTTACCTTAACTATTCACTAAATATGTCAAAAAGTAGAAACACATTAAAATCCGACCTATTCAATAAATATTTAAAGCAAAACTACAATGGCTATAGGATCTATCAGAAGAAAATATAACAACTCAAATGTAATATACATCACTGAACAGTCGATCATAATATACACATACACAGATACACCACAGAGTATACAAAATAATACATGTCGAGTGGTACAGGAGACCACCATATACAGACGAGATGAAAGAGTATAAATCAGAGTTATAACAGATAAGGACTACAAATGACGCTATAACAAAATGAAGCTAGCGAATAGTCCATGCGGAAGCAAAATAGGCTAAGTCCCCAAAAGCACCTGACCTGAAACATCTCGGTCCGACCCGAGTATAAAATACACGGGTCAGTCTAGATAACAAATCAGTTAGATAAACTGAACACTAATAAACCTGCAAGGTCATACAGTATAATAAATATCTCTAGGGGAGATAACACAATCATCAACAAGAGATGAATCATATAGAACAAGCCTCATATCATCGGCAACATATAGAAACAAAGGATACAAATATCCTAAAACAAGCCAATAGGCAAACAACAAATATCAATAAGGTATACAAGTTCCACAAGGTAACGCTATACTCCATGCGGCTCAAAAAGACCAATACCGAAGGGCGATACCAAGGGAATATACATATCAATGAAACATCATAAAATTTGCTCGAGCTTAGTACTGCACAAACAAGGATCCATGAGCCCGAAGACTCCAAACCCAAGTATCACCCATGCGGCACATAAGGCCAACATCAGAGCGAAACTATATAGGGCAACAAACCCGTACGCACACACCCGAAGGTAACATACCCGAAGGCAACAAACCTAGGGAGACAGTCCGAAGACACTATCCCAGAGGCAACAAACCGTAGTGGTGAAGGTCGAAGACCCAGTACTGGACACCACTAACTGGAGGAATGTGTCACAACTCTCGAAAAGGAATCCGAAAAGTGTTAACGTATGTCCCATAACCATTCGTTCGCACTAAACGGTTTACTATCCGTCAGTCCCTTTCACACTCAAAGCAGTACAAAGTTTACCTCATATCATCGATAAACCAAACCCGAAGGTCAAAACAATCAATCGAATAGGTCGAGGATTAATCGGAAAGATAAACGCACAGATTCATGGTCCGTGTTTTGCCCAACCATTTAATCACCCTTCCAATTCGTTCGAAGTGCGAAAGTGTGTGCGTTTTAGATAGAATTTATAAATTAGAGAAACGAACTTTTAAATGCGATTCGAGAGATTATTTTATAAAAACCCGTGGATTAAAATTAAAAGGAACCATCAAAGTCAAAACAATTGATAATCATACATAGGATCATCATGAATCGATTCAAATTGAAAATTCAATCCCAAAAGGCAAAGTGGGCTGAAACATCAGGTTCAGTCGACTGAACAGAGTTTTCAGTCGACTGACCCTATACCTGGAAAATTTTCCAGGTTCAGGAAACTTTCTGTTTCCAGGTTCAGTCGACTGTGCAGAGTTTTTCAGTCGACTGCCTGGAAACTCTCGGGTTTCAGGTTCAGTCGACTGTGTAGAGTTTTCAGTCGACTGAATCATGCCTTGGCTGTTTTTCAGCCTTATTCAAATGAAGATCAAACTCTCTCAAAATGCAATCGGACGAACATTGGCTCTAAGGGCTTATGCCAATCGACAACCCGGCCCTATATGTTCCTCGATGCATCACCAAAACATGATTAAAACATCAAAGTTAGGATTTCAAAGATTTGAACCCAAAACACTAAAAATTGGAATATTCCCCAATCCAACCCAAACCAATTGCAAGTGCATATGAATAAGGTGTTAGGAATTCATACCTAACATCAATGAAATCAAGAGAAGTAGATGTGAGTTCAAAACTCACCTTTTTACACAAAACAAAGAAGATGAAGAAGCACAATTGCAAGGGATCAACCAACTACACTCCACTTCAACACTACAAGCTTCAATCTAGAATCAAAAGCAAGTATTTCCTAAGTTAGGGTTAGGAAATTACTGAAATTGAAGAGGAGAAAAGATGGAGAAGGTGGAGATGAACTTACCAATGGATTCTCTTTGATTTTGGAGCAAGAATCAAGTTACAAAGGAGAAACTAGGGCTTGCTAATTTCTATTTCTCTTTCCTTTCCCCCATTTCAGTTTTTAGTTTGAGAAATAAAATGAAATGAAGATGAGATGAAGAGAAGGGTTGAGCTAGGGGTTAAGTGAGCTAGTGGGCTGAACCCAATCCCAAACCCAATAGGAAAAGTAGCCAAAATTTCACAAACTCCAAACATATCAAAGATTATACTCAAAAAGATCGCAAACGCCATTTTGGACTCAATGGAAATGGTTTCGAGCTCCAATTCGGCCATTTGCAGAAAGTAACATTTCGGACCCCAAAATCCGAATAACGACGCTATATTTAAATCAAACATTTAAATATAAAATCGTTAAATATGCGGGTTGTTACATCAGGTCTTGCGCACAGCTCAACAGATTATTTTATTTTATTTTAAAATATATTTTAATTAAATTTCCATTAGAATATTAATAAAATATTAATCAAGAATTAATTTAGAAACTGTAACGACCCGATATTTTCAACCATTCGCACTCCGCATATGTCGGACCTGAATTGCTCAAAATACCGCGTTGTAAATAAAATTTGGCAAATCTCAGAATATAAAGTAAATAAATAATCACAGAACAAAGACACAGAGTAAATAATAATGCAGCGGAATTAAAAGAGTTAGTAGTTCAAGAAGCTACAATATACAGATAAGATACATTAGAGTTAAACACGATACAACAAAAGAATAACAAGATACATCAAGTACAAATCAGAATACAACACTGGAATCACTGGATAATGAAAGCAAAATAGATGGCTGGATCTTCAAGCAAAGCTCCAACTCCGAAGCTGAGTCTTGAATGCGGAGTCACTCAGTCTGACTCAAGCGTGAAGCAAAGCACAAAATACTCGAGTCAAGACATAAATACTTATGAATTGTAAATCAACTCAAGTGAACAGTAACAAAATGCATCAGTAACTTAAAGGATGCTTGGGATCGCCCTTCCTTTAAGGATCCGTTAAACTATTTACTATGTAGTAATATTGCGCTATTATAATAATGTCTATAGTAAAATAAACTTACTTTAAAATAGCGTTCCGGGCTTACCCATATCACCCTTCACACAAACTAGTCCAAGTAGTCCATCTAATAACATGATATCTCCAGATCGAGAGACTGTTAAAGGATACCACACGGGCTATGGGAGAAAAACAAACTCATAGTAAAGGCTCGGTATGGTAGGTGACACGACACACAAGGCAATGCTAAGGTAGATATACCAATTACGCACACGGGCTGGTGGTAACGCATCAGCCACATACGCCCACCTCGGAACACACTCCCATATCAAAATCGGAGGATGACCAATAAATCAACCACAAGTAAGAGTATAGTATCGAAGGAATGTGTCCGACCAGAGGAGCTACCCCTTTTGGTCCTAGATCGCTCCTGTTTTAGCCACCTTATGCGAACTCACGGGAGTTGGGTCCACGTAATGTACCTCAAGAACGACGCCGCCATCCTACTTCATTCTGGAAACTCCACCGCGTACACGGTTGTTAAAGTGGTTTTCGGAGTTGGCAGAGAGTATTACAACTTCCGATCTCGGTCTCTTTAACAACCAAACGTTATTATAACGCCGTGGTCATTTCAAAATAGTTTATACTTCAAAAATCAAATCATTTCATTTCAAGACTATATTCCTTTCAAAATAGTTTATACTTCGAAACCAAAACCATTTTTATTTCAAAACTATTTATTCAATCAAAATAGTTTATACTTCGAAACCAAAATCATTTTCATTTCAAAACTATTTATGCAATCAAAATAGTTTATACTTCAAAACCAAAATCATTTTTATTTCAAAACTATATTCAAATCAAAATAGTTTATACTTTAGAACGAAAATCTTTTTTATTTCAAAACTATATTCAAATCAAAATAGTTTATACTTCGAAACCAAAAATCATTTTTATTTCAAAACTATATTCAAATTAAAATAGTTTATCATTTATTTCAAACATATATTCACCTTTCAAAAATTATAATACTTTCAAAGTTTTAACTTTTCCAAAACCAAAATACTTGAAATTATTACACTTTGAAAATCATAACATTTTGAAATCATACATTTAAAATAATGGAACATTCCTTTAATTCTTTACATTTTACAAATTTATTCAATTAAACCAAAATTTCAAATTTCAAATTTAATTCAAATCAAACCATCAATTTCAATTAAATTCAGTTTCTTTACAAAACATTTCAAATCTTATCAATTTAAATATAAATTTGATCCACAAAATAAACTATTAAATTTTTAATATACTTCAAAGCTTTAATATCCCACATTTCAAAACTAAATTTTATAATTTCATATTTCTCAAATTTAACTTCATTATTACTTAGTTTTGAAATATCTTTTCATACAAATATAAACTTCAAATATTCATTTATCAAAATCAAATATCATTTCAAATTCATATTCTTTCTCAAAATAAAGATCAAATCATTTCCAAACCATTTAAATCATCAAAATATCATATCCTTTCAAGACCTCATTATCAAATCATTATTTGAATTCAATTTCAAATATTCAAATTTAAATATCATTTTAAAATTAATTATGTCATTTATTCATTATTTCAAATATCATTACAAAATACATTTCAAAATTCCATTCAAAAAATCATTTATCTCATTTCATTCAAATTAACACATAATCATTAAACCTTATTTAAATTCAAATTCAATTTAAATTCCTTAAAAATTCAAATTCAAATATTAAATATATATTCAAACTTCTTAAATTTCAAAAATAATCAATTCCAAAAGTTAAATCATTTAACACTTTAAAATATAACTCAAATAATGTTAAAATATATAATATTTAAAACATTGTCAAAAATATAGCAACATCAGCATTTATAAAGTGCGATCGTGGCTTAAAATTTCCAAAATAGTTTAGTTTAGGAATAACGGCATTTATAAAATGTCGTAATAGATATTTAGTTACTTTAAACATAGTTAAATTCAAAACAACAGCATTTTAAAGTGCTGTCATAAAACTACAGCATTTTAGAAATGCTATTAATAAATTCCAGATTTTATTATAACTTCAGAATCATTAAACCTCAAAAAATTTCTATTTTAAATTTTTAAATCATATTTCTAGACTTCAAAATTTCACATTTAAATCAACTTAACATATGATTTATCACAACAAAATTTTATAATTAAATATCTAATTAAAACTCACTTTCATTCGTTAAGTCAAAATTTCACTGTTTCTTAACTTATAAATTTCAACAAAACTTAACATATTTCTTCAAATATCATTTCAAAACTTTAAATTTAATTTCCATTATTTACTTACATTTTTTAAAATAAAATTTAAAGTCAAAATTCACATTTTCTTTAAATTTACATACTTAAATTCACAAATTCAAAACATAGTATTTAACTTTCTTAAAACCATAATATATATATATTTTTAAATCAAATTCATACTTTAAAAATACATATTTTAATAAAAATCATTTAAAGATATACCTCGGGGTCTGTATATAATTTTCTAACCTAGGTCAAGTGAAACGGATATATATCCTTTCAGTCTGCAATTTAAAAAGAAAACCCGGGTTCTATCATTTCACACCCGCAATCCCAAGTAAATAAAAATAAATAAAAATCGTGCAGGCCTATCATTTCAGCCCATAATGATTTTTCCCTATTCTAATGTCCGTTCGGGTATGTATCATTTCAACCCATAGTGATTCTATTCTAACAGGGAACTTGCAGTGTGAACATATACATATACAACATAAACAATGTCAATATCACAATATAATGTCAAATATCAGGTGTCAGGTGATAATTATCAGAGTTAACATAGTAATGACATGGAATAACACAACATATAATCATCATTAACTTGCACAACATTTTAATTACTAAACACTTGTCATCCATTTACTATTTCATAAGTAGAAATGTCGGAGTGAGAACGACTCACATTTTCAAGCTGGAGATAGCCAATCAAAACACATGGAACAAATCCAGAAAGCACGATATGGCACGACACGGCACGACACGGCACAACATGATTCAAATGAGATAGATAGCCATGATATGATCTTGTAAACAACCAATAAAACAAAGCAACACATACATGAATATTCAATACAAAACAATATTGAAACTGATTGAAATAAAAAGCAATAAAAACACGATAAATTGACCTTTCTTTAATCACTTCAATGCTTGGCCATAGGGATCTTTTGCTTGGCCATGATGGTGCAAAAGACTCGGGTTTGGCATCCATATGGCACAGCTAGAAAGGTGGTGAATATGGTAGAAGTTATAAGGTGAAGGATGCAATTGGTCAAGGAAAAAATGGAGCGACTTTCTACCACATTTGGCTCGGCTATGCCACCATATAGGCTCGTCCCAGACTAGTAAAGGTCAGGTCAGATCAGGAGCTTTCTGAAGTGATGGCCAGACGATGAAGTATCTACTGATGGTGATGGTTAAGGGGTGGCCAAAACAAACTATGAAGGTGTGTGGTGAAATTTGTGGCTTGGCAAGGCATAAAGGAGCTTGGGTGCATCACTTAGGTTCGGTCATTCATGTATTAGGCTCGGCCCATGCTTGGTCCATGACTGGACAGAGGAGTGGCTAATGGTAGTGGGTCAAGTCATGATGGTGGTGGAGCTATTGGAGGTGGCCAAGGCAAGATAGGGGAGCGTATGGTGAAGTTATGGCTATTTCAAGGGGTTTAATGCAAATTTGAGGTGATGGCATCAAATAATAGAAGGTCATGGGCTGTCTTAGCCAGAGGTAGAGGGCTAATGGATGCTGTAGATGGTGGAGAGGATGGTGGTTAGCAAGGAGAGAGGTGGAGTAGAGGCTACCCCGAGCAAACTTGCAAAGAATCAAAGGCAAAATCAATAGGAAAGTAAGAAGAAAGTAAAGAAGATGGAAGCCATTATTTTTTCTTCTTCTTGTTGCCATGAGTTGTTGAAGGAGAGAAGGATTTCACGTGAATAATGAAGAAAGAACACGGCTATAGAAAAAAAATGTATGGCCAATCAAAAAATGAAGAGGTAATTGGAAAATGAAAAGTCAAAGTATATGAAAAGTCAATGGAAAGTGAAGGGATTTTGACTATTGTAATTTCTTTTTATTTTAAATAAAATAACTAAATAAATTTCAATAAAATAAAAATAAAATATGAACAGAATAAAATGAAAAAGAAAAAGAAAATATAATTTAAGGAAAAACAGAAAATAATTAAGAAAATAGCTAATATATTGAAACTAGCATTTAAAAATATAAACAGTGTACAATAAACATTTAAAAATTATAACATCATTTTAAAAATGTTTTAAAAATAAAATATATGCATAACATGTCATATAACACATATATACACAAGATATGATAGACAAAAATATTATTTATAAAAATTAAAATAAACAATTTTATTAAATAAAACAATTTACATACAATATTGTTAAAAAGCATAACTTTCACAATATAAATCGGATTTCAACGAAACAAAAAGCGGTATTCTTGAAATTTTATCAATTTTCATAATAAAGGATAAAATTCAAAAATTCAAAATTTTAAATTTTAAATTTAAAAGTCAAAGTTTGACCGTTTTGACCGTTTTGACCAAAATTCACTTTTTTTGTAAAATATTCAATACATTCATGTTTGAAATACTAATTCACTTACAAATCAAAATATATATTTAAAACAACAAAATTATTAATTTTAATAAATAAAATAAAGTTCAATCCATAAATAAAATAAAGTTTTTAAATCAGGAATTCAATAATTAAAATCTACAATTAAAATAATCACAAAATACAAGGTTGTTATAGAAACTTTATTTCAAATTTTAAATTTCCAGTAAATATTAAATGATATTTTATGCTTTGAATTTTTTGAATTAAAAATAATTTAAAAATAAAAAAACGTTCTTTTATAATTTTTTGGCTAAGAGCTTCTATAGTCTTTTTTTTTAATTTTATAAAAAAATATAATTTTCGTAACATATTTGAATTAATACAGTTTATTTATATTATAATTGATTTAAATAATATTAAATAATAATGAGGTATTTATAAAAAAGTATTTTTCACCATCGAAAATTATTATTCCTTTAATTCATCATACGTAAAATCACATAACTATTTCTGATTAAAGTATGATGTGGTAATTAATTATAAACTATATATATGTGACTTGATTTGAGTTTGATGAGATAGAGGGACTAGAGATGATTTTCGGTCAGCAAGCAATAGAAGAAGAGGCAGTAAAAAAATCAAATCAAATCAGGTAAGAGATGCTTAAGGGAAACGTGGATCTCATCTCATATTTGTTCTCCTCCAATATGAACCGTCCAAAATCAGGCCCTTTCTCTCCTACACATCGTTACTGCCAAAAATACAATCCCTATGATCGACCTTAAACCTATTCATGCTCAAATAAAATATTATTAAACTAAATCCAATTTAACCGTTTATCGATATCATATATCGATTGATTTATTTATGACTATTATAAATATATTTAATAATATTCAATCCTCATTTAGTAACCAAATTTTATAATTAATATTTCATAAGTATCAATCAATATAATTTATCTATAATAAAACTATAAATTACTTAATTTTTTAGTCAAAGGAGAATTCATCGTTTCGTTTATGTGACTTGTTAGGTATAAATTTGGTCAGCGATTAATGTCGAACTATTCGAATATTGACATTCACACATCACTTAGCTGGTCTTGTGACATTTCGGGCAAATCTATCACTTACTTGGTTTCGGTAAAATCCAATTTTATTTTGTTAAGCGTTACCTATTCATGACTTTTATTTACACCAATTTTCTTCTTCAAAACTATATCACTTTAACTTATATGATCTGGCAATGGTCAAAATTCCAATATTATTCATATTCAACTCTATAATCAAAACAAAAAGTCTTTATTTCAATAATAACAGTTATTATTAATCGGAATACTCTGGCCAGAGAATTTGACTTTGATTTGACATGAGTTGACCATGATACTAACCCTATATAACTAAGGAGAAGAATGCTCTCTGGAGTAGTGTTTCACTTCATATACTTCCACTTGACCCAACTGTAGCCATTCGATGAACGTCGTGTCATGATTTAACTATAATTACACCATAGCTTTCATATTGAAGATTGATAGTATTGCCAAGTCAACAAAACTGTTTAAATTAGTCACATCGATATTTTCTATTGGCCTTAGTTGTATTAACCAATAGAAAACTAACGAGTGATTCATTCTACAATTATTAAGTAACTATTAGTTTGTAATCCTTATGTGCCCCTAATAGTCCTGAGTAATATCCTACCAAATATTTAGAGAGCGTTATGTACTCTAGTCTCAACGGATACATCGATATTCAGTCTCGATGCTTTTAGAGAGCGTTACGTACTCTATTATAACGCTTTGTAACTACTATAACAAAACATATCATTTGGATGTTTTTGTTAAACATACTTTTTAATTAATTAATTAATCAATATAACACATTATATCAAGTATATAATATAAAGAAAACGCCTTTTATTTCGAATAAGATTGGTTATCAAGTTGGATACATGTAACAAATTACATAACTGACCTTAGGGCATACCCTTAACTCTAACAGTCTTCCATTTGCACTTGGGGTCAATTATGGAATCGTGTTCAAACTTCTCTAATCGATTTCCTCAAAATCTAGTCGAGCCAGTTCCTCGGTGAATAGTATGTTATTACATTTCAATTATCTACTATGTCTATCAACTTTCTTTGACATTACTAAACTATTTTATCAGTTGAATAAATCAGAGTATGTTTATTGACTTTTAATGAGCTTTAATATTTGCTATGGACTATATCGCGACATTTTATCATGTAACAATGTTATGGGATTCTCAACATTTGGAAGCTCCCTCGACTCTGTTATAAATTTATGCATTTATTATATATACATTACTTTTATTGTGGTGTTACTTAAGTCAATAAGCTTAGCCTTTTCATTGAATAACCTACAATCTCTTCTAGTTGGAACATTTTCAACTTAAAGATTCTTAACTTGAATTTATTATCGACATATTATACTCAATATCACTTATGAAAGTTTGAGTCTGAACACTCCTTGTTAAGGAGTTTGCTGTTTCTACCAACAATTCTCTACTATTTAGTAAATACACTAGAATACATCAAACAACAATTTAGTGGAATCAATTTGGATTTGATATTTGCTTCATGTATCAAATACATAAAAAAAAATCATGATATCGTTGACATCATGCTAAGTATTATAATTTATATTGCCAATGCATGAGGAATTAATCTTACATATTCCGTATCAAACATTTTAATAAGGTGTCCTAGCATATCTTTGGAAGGTTCCTAATATCTTTTATACTTACTATAAAAGACACCATTTACAAATCCAAGATCGAATATTAAAAGAAATAAAGCTGACTTTAACAAAAGTATATCATTGACAATCAATAATGTATTATTTACTTGCGGTTTAGAAATATCTATGTACTATTTAACTTTCTTTCTTATGAGCACATGCTTCCTCTACATTTTGATTGGCAATCAAAATATTTGGTATTCTTATCATTGCTCAATTTTGATGCTTGTCGAATGACACTTTAGTAAATATTCTTGGATCATATCCAAAATATCACAAAGTCTATATCACTCACACTGACTTCGAGATACTTTGGTTAATATGTGTTAACATTTTACTTTAAATCACTTTTTAGAATTTAATGTTTAAACACATATGTACAAAACTACAAAGTCAACTATGCTATAATTTTATGAGTAAAATCCGAACCAACTTAAGCACGTCAAATAGTGGATCTTTGAGTTAATTTCAACAATTGAAATTCATGGTTTATTCCTATCAATGTGGCTCACTATATTCCAACTACATTCATCTTTCTTTTAAATACACATTTACGACCAATGGATCATATCCCCTCGGATAACCCTACCAAAATCATATTTTAGTAATTACTTGGTAATTGTTTTCGATTTGCGCATTATACCATGTTACAAATTTAATACTCTTAATAGTTTAGTTAAACAAAGGAGGATTATTTATCCTTGACATTGATAAGAAACTCACAGTTTCTCTTTAATGTACAAGAGTACTCGGTAGACGTTCTAACGTATTTGTGTTCCTTTAGGTTCGGTTAATTTTATTTCATCCTTTGTAATCAGTTTTATCAATAGATCATATCCAAATTAATTTTATACCAATAATTTCTCAAAGGAATTTGTTCGCTACAAAGTTGGTACTTCTTGAAACAATAGTTGTTTCTTACTGCAATGAAATGGACATTCATAAATATTTTATGAATTGCCTTATATATAAAACTGATTTGGTTTTTAGTTTCCAATATTTATGTTCACAACATAAACTAGTCATCTGATAACTATCATTCCTAAAACTCTCTTGGGACTATTCATACAAGATCCTTTACATACAAGATTCATACAAAATGTCACCTCCATAGCCTAGGATATGTAAGGGTTTCTTATAAACCCTTATCTTGTATAGTTTTGTAAACTATTCTTTGAACGATATTAATTTTAACCTTGTGTGCTACTCTTAAGTACAAACCTTATATTAAATAATTTTAACTCAATTTCACTTATCATTAGTCATGGTTTGTCCAAAAAGGTTTAACTAATTTTTATCCATACATCATCACGTATTATAGGAATAAGTGACCCTTAAGACTAAATCTTTATTCATACTAGATACATACAGAAATTATAGGAATGAGTGATCTTTAAGACTAAATCTTTATCATACTAGATACATACAGAAATCTTCCTAATATACTCACCCATATGATCGAATCTATTCATTTCTGTCACATGTTATCTCAGTTGGGCTTAGCTTATCATTTCGAGCCAAGCTAGTCACTAGGTAGGGTATAGTACTTGATTACCCAATCCTAATCTTTTACGCTACTTTTGTAGACACCCTACTATATGGTAGGCTCTAGTTAGTTCATCCTAGCATGACTAATTTAGACTGCATAAGCTATCGGGCTCCAATACCACTATTGGAACCGGATCAGCCCGCAATGGAAGTTATAAGTCAATTTCAAAAAAAATTGCCATGTTGGATCTTCATTGGGCCTACAAACTCTAATTATTTAGAACATTTCTAAATATTATTTAAATAAAATATTTTATTTTATTTAAATCATAAGTTGTATAGTTTTATCAAATTTATACCTTGATGAATAAATAAATACATACAAACATGTATGTATGTATGTATGTATCATGTAAATATATATATGTATGTTCATGTGTAACGTACCAATCCGTGTAAGGTATAACATGTCTATTTCATTTGATGTGCACGTAAATATGCATGTTTTTACCACCATATTTAATCTATTTAAATTAAATAAATGATCATATTGGGTATTTTAACTTGTTCTAACCAAAATCCATATTAATTTCAAATTGTCACATATCCATCTTCATATGGGGCAAAATGGTCATTTGTGTGTATATTTTTTTGAGAAAAATTAATTGTAAATTTGTATATATTTTTGTAGGAATTTGATCTCAAATAGGAGTGGTTTCATGAAGGAATATGCATGCACAAAGAAGATACAAAAGAATGAAGATAGAAATAATTCAAAGTGAAGATCATGAGGGACCCCACCTACCCACCTACCTTAATGAACAAATTAGAGGCTAGTGCGCATGCTTATGGAGTTTATGGCTTCATGTACACTTAAGTGATGATTAGTAGAAGCTAATGATTACTTGGCTTCCACACATTCTCAAGGGTAGTTTGGTCATTCCCTAGTTTATGGATTAGGGTTTCATGCTTGTATAAATAACCCCTTATGTTTCTTGTAACTCTTCCTCTTCCTCTTCCTCTTCATTAGTTTAGGCCCAAAATAAAAGAAAGCTCTATTTCTCTTTTCATGGATACTTAGCCTTTTTTTACATGTGTTCCATACATGCATAACCGTGAGGACTTATAAATGAGTATGAAAGCACATAATCAAAGATTCCAAGCAATTCACCCATGCATAACCGTGAGGACTTTTAAATGAGAGTGAATACTTTGGATGTTATTATTTCTTATTATTTTTTATTTTTTTAAGAGAGGGAGAGTTTTACAAAATCATCTTAGCACCACTTAACTTATAAGACAAAAAGATGTTATATCTTTTACTTTTAAATCAACCACTTTTTAAAACAAAGATTTTCAATTAGGATGTACTTCATCATTAACACGTATGAATCTTCCTATATATCAGTTAAACCATTATTATTTGTAATAAAACTTTATTTTTATTTTTGTTAAGATGAAGAAATTTTCAAAAATTTCAATTTAGTAAGCCAAAACCATATATTTATCCTATAGTGTTTCTTTAAAAATAAATCAAAAGGAAATTTGTTTTTGGGATTTTTTTAGATTTTAAAAGAAAAAGGCAAAAAAAACCATGAAAAATAAAAAAAATGAAGATAAGTCTCCCCCCACACTTGACTTTGATTGTGTCCCCACAGTCAATCCAAGTGAAAGGAACATTTATTATTATTTACATGAAAATCAAATGTATTTACACGGCATCAGAAATATGTCGTTAAAAAGTAAATCGGTCTTCCAAAAACCGACTCATTTGTCTCGCCAGCGAGACATAGCTTAAGCGTAGAAAACTAAATCATAAAAGATTTCAAAATGAATGTTGATTGGCAAAACGAATATCGTTTTATTGAAAATTGTACAAGTTGTTTTATTTTCGATGATATTTGGGGTAGATATAACGGTTGATTGAAATTCAAGTTTATTTTCATCAAATTAAAATTCAAGTTTGTCATTCAAAAATTATTCAAAATTATAGAATTCAAAATCAAAGTGGTGATTTAAATCTTCCCATCGGAATTTAATAACTCGTCATCTAAAACTCCAAAATATTCATGTTCATTAAATTCGTCTTCCTTTGTTGGATTGTCAACAACTTCATTGCGTATCTCAAGTTCAAAATTCAAAGTTTTTGTATTCAAATTTTTGTAATCGAGAAAAGAAAGATCGAAGTTTAAATTTGGTTCCACACCCTTAAAAGAATTGAAATCCAAATCAATTACCGTGTTTTCAACAACTTCATTAAGATTGTTATTTTCAGTTTCAAAAACTGTTGTTTGAAAATCATCGATTTGGATAAAAGATGGTTTATTATTTAACTTGTCACATGTTGGGATTTGATTTTGTTTGTCATGTTGTTTCATATATGTTTCAAACAAAAAATTTGTGTGATCATCGTAAATTTCATTCATTTGCTCAACAAAGTCAAATTTGTAATTATTAACTTGAAAATTTTCGATTTGGACTCGTTGAGAACAAGAATTGTCAATTTCGATAAACGGTAGATTATTATTTGATTCTTCGCAAGTTGAGATTTGATTATGATTTTCACGAAAAGTTTTGTATTTTTCAAGTAATAAATCCACATTATCCTTTTCCATTTGGTCAACAAAATCAAATTCATGATTGTTAATTTGAGAATATTCATTTTGAATTTGTTGATAACCAAAGTTTTCAATCGTATCTTTATTGAAACTATTTTCACCGCCAAAATTATTTGAAAATTGGTTCACATTTTCATCCTGATTTTGAAATTCATTTTGAAGCTCGTAATTGAATTGGCATGGGTTATACTCGAAATCATTTGAATTTTGAAGCGAATACAAATTTTGATTATTTTGACTTAAACTATTGCACAAATATGAGTTACACAAATCGTTTACACTTTGATTTTGCTGTGTAGAGAGTCCAAGTAAAGATAAAATGCTATTTTCGAGATTTGAGGGTTGGTCACCTTTTTGAAAAGTTTGTTGTCCAAAATTCGAATCATTTAAAGAATAGTTGTCGTTAAAATATCCATGCGAATTTGAAGTGGAATCATATGGATTATACTGATTTTCACCACTATTGTAAAATTCAAGTGAATATGGAAATTCAGACATTTTCAAGAAATTTTTTTGTTTTTTTTATAAAGGAAAAATATTTAGAAATGGAATTTATTTTTCAAAAGGGAAATTGATTTTATTTTTTTTGGTTTTTCAAATTTTTTCTTTGTTTTTGAAAAGGCTTTATAATTTTTTTTTGGATTCTTGTTTTTCTAAATTTTTTGGATTTTTTTTAAATTTCAAAGGAAAATGATTTAAAAATTTCAAAGAAGAAGAAGTGGAATATTTACAATTTTTTTAGTTTTTAGTTTTGAATTTTTTTTAATATGCATGAACTAATGCAACTAAATGAATTCAAGGGTTTTAATTACAAATGGTTTATCCTAAGTTAACCCAAAAATGTATAATCACAAATTGTCTTAAATGACAATAAAGTTCTCAACCAGGTAAAGGGCAGGGGTTATCGGTGCACCACGAATCACTGTAGCAATGCAGCCGAAGGCTTAAGTGCCTTCAGAGAAACAATTCAGTATAATATTTATGAATCATCGTAATATTTATAACTGATTATTGCTCTGCCGTAGCCTAAACACCAAGAATTTAAATTGTTCAAAGAAGACAAATTCTTAATATACAATTAAGTGAGTTATTATTAATCAAATTCTTAGATGAAATGCAAAACAGAAATTAATCGTGAATTAACAATGCAACTAGAATGAATTTTTTTGATTTTTTTTAAATGCAAGCAAAGAGCAATGCAGGGCAAATAAAAACAATAAATAGAGGTTAAAAGTAGCAAAATTGTTATATAAGCAAGCAAGCGGTTATTTATTGGCTAGCTAAGCGAAGCTAGCAAATTTGAAGCAAATTTTAGCATGCAAGTCTTCACCTGCTCTGCTCTGTCAACCTGAAAAGAAGTCAACAACAAAATATATACAGTTTATTTTTCTTTATATATATATATATATATATATTGGTTAAGAAAAAAATAGATGAATGGACTTAAGCACGGTATAAATTAAACAAAAAAACAAAACAGCGAAACTATGGTAATCTCCTTCAATTTTTTTGGAACTAATCTAACCAGGGCCCGGTTTAAGAAAAACACCTTATTATACAAAATACTGGCAGTTACAAGAATTCAGACTCACAAAACCAAGAATTCAAACTCATGAATCGACTCACCAATCGATTTCACAAAATCCATGATTTCAACAAAATCGAATTTGCAAAATTCACAATTTCAGATTTCCGCAGCAAAATTCACAAAATACACAAGGATTTTCGAGTTTTGACTTTATTGCGGTTATAAGGTTGGTCGCAGTTCGAATTGATTGTCTGCTACTGTTCCTTTTTGTGAGGGGAGAGGTGTTGTAACAGGCATTTCGAGTTTGGGCAGTGACTTCAATTTGGACACGAGGAAGGTGAGGCTGTAGAGTCGCGATCGAATTGGGGGTGATGGTTGATTTGAAAAGATGGTAGAGGGTTTCTGGCTACTTAGTTCGGGGTTGGATGTTGAATGAAGGCGGTTCAGTTTAGTAGTGGCAGGGTTGGCAGGAATGATGACAGAAGTTGGAGTCAAGGCAGAAGTAGTTGACAGCGAGGAGTAGGGAGAAAGAGATTGTGATATGTGATGAAGGGAATGATGGTATGTTATGTTTGAAGTTATTTGTAGAGTATGCAGGTTGAAGCTGGATGAATTTGTAGAAGGAAATGTGGTGGTAGAAGGAGTATGTTAGTAATGTCTAGTGGTGTTTATAGCAGTGAGGTGGATTGAAATGTGAATGCTTGTTGTATGTAGGCAAGGAACTATGGGTGGTCAGGGAGAGAGGCAGTTTGAATGATTTGTTTGAAATGGGAAGAAGTTATAGCAATGTGATGTGCAATGTGCTCAGGCAGAGGATGTTGACACTGTGAACAGTGAGGCAGAGAGGAGAAATACTCAAGAACAGGAACAAAAACACAAGAAAAACACAGAGAGGAGATAAACTATAAACAAACGAAACATGTAAATAAAGAAGAAATAAAATATTTTTTGATTTTGGTTTGGAATTTTGTATCTTTTTTTTAAATAGAAGTAGAAATGCAAAATGAAAAACTACAAACAAACAAAAAATTGCAAGCACAAATCAAACACACACAACAATTTTTTTTAAAATTGCAAACAAACACACAAAACAAAATAACACAAAAATCAAAGAAAAATAATTTGAAGAATAGAAATCAAAACCAAAACAAATCCCCAGCAACGGCGCCAAAAACCTATTAAGCAAACAAAATTTCTATCGGTTTAGAAATTTGCCGAAAAATTTCTAAATTAAAATAACCGTAAGCGCACGGTGTACAAATGTAGCACATGGCGAATACGGGTTGGTCCGCAGGGGATTGATGATTTTAAAATTCTATTCAATCAAATTATACCGAAGTCGAGAGTGAATAGCTAGAAATGTAAGAAACTAACAAAAACTAGCAAAAGAAAATGATAAAAATATGAGAGTTAAATGATAATTTAGAGATAGTTCCACTCTCTAGATCATATAGTTCAACAAATTATGAAATTATAATCTCTCTTTTTTGGTTATTAGTGCTTTAATTGATGTGTTTATCATAAGCATGACTCATTTGTGCTATTAATTAGCTCAACATAAGCCATCAAACTATAACACAACCTTTAAATCACTTACTAACTCTCATGAAAATGACAACAAAGTTGAAAATGAAATCTATTTTAAGTATGGCCTATTAACTATTAATTAGAAATATAGACCATCAAATTTTAATTTCAAATCACTTTCTTATGTCATAATCATATTTTGATGAAGAGGCATTTGTGTTAGTGATTGTTTAAGCATAGCCTATTTGGTGTCAACCATATAGGCTATCAAATTCAAAGCAAAAACAACAAATAAAACCACTTCAAGCATTGTCATTAAGTACAAAAATAGAGCTATAATTGTCAAAATGTTTAAGCTACATGAGTAGAGGCTTTATTACCCCTAAATTAAAGGGATTAGCCTCTCATATTTGTTATCAAAACAACAAATAGAGCTTGCAACATTAAAGGAAAAGAAAAAGAAAAAGAGAGCAAAGCAAAGAAATAAAACTAATCTACTTGCATGAAATAAGAGAAATCTACACTACTTGCATAAAAGGAAATGAACATGTAATTAAAAAGAAACAATAATTAACATTGCATAAAATGAAAAGAAAATTACATAAAATAAAAATGGCTAAGTAGCCATGAAAAAAGAAAGAGAGCTTTCTTTTATTTTGAGCCTAAACTAATGAAGAGGAAGAAGGAGAGTTACATGAAACATAAAGGGTTATTTATACAAGCATGAAACCCTAATCCATAAATTGGAGAATGACCAAACTACCCTTGAGAAAGTGTGGAGTCCAAGTAATCATTAGCTTCTACTAGTCATCACTTAAGTGTACATGAAGCCATAAACTCCATAAGCATGCGCATTAGCCTCTAATTTGTTCATTAAGGTAGGTCGGTAGGTGGGGTCCTCCATGATCTTCACTTTGAATTATTTCCGTCTTCATTCTTTTGTATCTTCTTTGTGCTGCATATTCCTTCATGAAACCACTACTATTTGAGATCAAATTTTTACAAAAATATGTACAAATTTCCAATTAATTTTTCTCAAAAAAATATATGCACACAAATGACCGTTTTGCCTCTATATGAAGATAAATATGTGACAATTGAAATTAATATGGATTTTGGTTAAAACAAGTTAAAATACCCAATATGATCGTTTATTTAATTTAAATAGATTAGATATGATGTTAAAAATATGCACATTTACGTGCACATTAGTGTAAATGCTAGGATTTACATCGCAAGGGACGCATTAGCTCATTCGATATACAAATATATATTATCAAATATATGTTTGTATGTATATATATATATTATTTATATATAATTAATTTTTTATTTTAAAATTAAGTATTCAATAGAAATTAAGAAAATATTATTTAAGAATTAATTTACAAACTTTACTTCAAATTTTAAATTTCCAATAAATCGTAAATGATATTTTATGCCTTGAAATTTTTTTCATAATTTTTCAACTTAAAAATAACGAATTTAAACTTTTCCACAATTTGTCGACTAAAAAATAATTTAAAAATTAGAAAATTAATTTAAAATTTGAAAAATTGTTTTATAAACTTTTTAACCGAGAGCTTCTTTACTACTTTTATAATTTTATAAAATATAGCGTACAATTTTCATAACATATTAGAATTAATATAATTTATTTATGCGATAAATTGATTTAAGTAATATTAAAGAATAATAATGATGAAATTCACTGTCGAAAACTATTATTGCTTTAATGCTTAATATTTTCGATCGCGTCCGGGTAGCGGAAGAATCCCTTATCTTAGCTGAATCCTTGTTAGATGAGGATCCGTCCGCTGCTAACAAGGAGGCTTGGGATTTTGCCCAATCCGTTTTCTCTTCAGAACTTCGTATCGAAAATGACTACCTTCGTCAAAAAGCTAGGATCAAATGGTTGGTCGACGGTGATACGAACTCCAAGTTTTTTCACTCCTCAATTCGAAAGAAGAACAATCTTCTCACTATTCGTGAAATTTTGCATCCTGACCAATCTTTGGCCTCATCTCCCGTGGACGTCAAAGATACCATTCTATCCCACTTCCAGTCCTTCTTGGGCTCTCCCTCTGTCTCGGTTCCTGACCCGGCCCTGATGGCCTTCATCCCCCGCATGGTTCTTCCCCCGGACAGCAACCTTTTTTGTAGCCCCTCCTTTCTCGGATGAGATCCGTGCGTGTGTCTTTGCCCTAAACAAGGATAGCGCCAGCGGTCCGGACGGCTTCAACGGTGTCTTTTATAGGTCAGCTTGGCCTATTACTGAGGCTGATTTCTGCCTCGCGATTCAATCCTTCTTCGCCGGTGGGTCCCTTCCATCTGGCTGGACTTCCACCAATTTGATTCTTATTCCCAAGTGCGAAAATCCACGGTCTTGCGTGGATTTCCGTCCCATCAGTCTTTGTAACTTCTCGAATAAAGTTATTTCTAAGATTTTAGCTAGTCGTTTAGCCCCTATCCTTGAACGCATTATCTCTCCCTCTCAAGCGGGGTTTGTTAAGGGACGTTTAATCACGGATAACGTCCTTCTCGCTCAGGAACTGATCTCCCAAATAGATCGGAAAATTAGGGGTTCCAATGTGGTGTTCAAACTAGACATGGCTAAGGCCTTCGATCGCATGTCTTGGTTTTTCATCTTAAAGGTCTTTAGGGCTTTCGGGTTCCCGGAAACCCTTATTGACTTAGTTTGGTGGCTCATCTCGAACTGTTGGTACTCTGTGCTCCTTAACGGGTCTTCTGCTGGGTATTTCAAGGGAGGTAGGGGTCTGCGTCAGGGAGACCCACTCTCGCCTTGTCTATTTGTCATTGCAGCGGAGGCTTTCATTCGTGGTCTTCAGTCCCTGACTATCTACGGTCAGATCCAGCGATTTGGAATCCCGAGGGGTTGCCCTCTTATCTCTTCCTTATCCTTTGCTGATGACATTGTCATCTTCTCTAATGGTAGTCGCTCCTCTATCCGGCGACTGCTTCGTTTCATTCACCAATACGAGAGGAGTTCGGGCCAACTCGTTGATCCATCCAAAAGTTGCTTTGTCCATAGCAAGGACTTGTCCCCTTCTCGTGCCACTTGGATCGAGACCATTTCTGGTTACGAGGCAGCTTCCCTTCCTCTTCCTTACCTGGGTATCTCCCTTTATCGAGGTAGAAAACTTAACGCTATCTTCGATCCCTTAACTGATAAAGTGAGAAACAAGATTATCCGCTGGAATGCTTCTCTCCTATCCCAAGCAGGGAAACTAGTTCTCATTAAGTCGGTTCTTGACTCAATGGGTACCCATGTTTTCGCCGCTATGACCCCCACCTCTTCCTTCTTCCGTTCTTATCAGTCTTTGGTCTCGTCCTTCTTCTGGGGTTCCAAGGACGATACCCGCCGTCACCACTGGGTATCTTGGGACGCCATTTGTCGTCCGAAGAACGAAGGTGGCCTGGGACTGCGTAATCCTAAGGACCTTTGTGCGGCTTTTGCTTGTAAGCTGTGGAACAGGTTTGGGGCTAACGACTCTTTGTGGGCAACATTTCTCTGTGCTAAGTACTATAGGCTTGCAGGCACAAATTTTTCTGGCACTCCGTCCTATGCTAGTGAGACCTAGAAGCACATGCAGTCGGTTAAACTGTTCTGTGACTCTCACAACGGGCTTACGGGTTGGGATGGTGGATCGTTCTCCGTTGCGAAAGCTTGGACATCAGTTCGCACTTCAAGTCCTATCCGCCCTTTGTTTTCCTTCATTTGGGATTCTCGAATTCCCCCTAAGGTTTCTCTGTTGATGTGGCGTATCCTTCACAATGGGTTGCCGCTCGATGAAAATCTCCAAATGATCGGCATCCCAATCGTCTCCCGTTGTAGTTGCTGCAGCGTTGGGAACTCGGAATCCTTGTCCCACCTATTTTTTGTTGGTCTCTCGGCCAGAGCGTGCTGGAATTACTTCGGCAATCTCGTCGGAGTTCGTGCCATGGCCATATCTCCCCCAGAGCTCCAGTCAATCTGGTGGGCTGGCGTATCTGGTAAATCTCTTCGTTCGATTGTTTTCAGATTGCTTCCCTGTCTGATCTATTGGCACGTATGGTGCGCGCGGAATAAGGCAATCTTTGATAATAGCCCCATGGACCCCCCGACTATTATAAGGCGTGTCAGGAATGATGTCTTCCTGGCCTTCCGCAGTAGGCCCTTCAGAGGATCCGTGGGCCCCCGCTCAAGGAGACTTGTGGGTCTTCTCTCTATTACCACTGTCCGGTCTACTACTAGACTGGGCATTGGCTGAATCCTGATCTTGGCGCGATGTCTCTCCCGCCTCGTTCCCATCCCCCCCCCCCTCCCAAATCTCATGAGGTTGCTTGTTTTCCAGGTCCAGGTGTCTGTGGACTATTTCTACGCCCATTTCTCTATTTGCATGGCTTTGACTGCTTCTCATGGTAATGCTTGGTTGCGGACATCCCATTATCTTGGTGTTCTTCGGTTCTGGGGCTGCTCATGTGATCTTGGTTCTTTCTTCTCTAGTTACCAATCCCGTATCTGATTTGGTTTTCGGCTTTCTGTTCCGCTCTGACTTTGTTCCTGCTGTGTTTTGGGATTTTATTCTTTCGCTTATGTCGCTTGCTGGTCTCTGTAGTTACCTGCCAGGCTTGTTGGCAGCTATTGGTGTTTGTTTTATGTATATATTTTCGGTTAAAAAAAATATAAGATTATATGACTATTTTTTGTTAAAGTATTGCGTAGTTATTAATTATAAACTATATGTATGTAATTAAATGATAGATATTAATTTAATAAAATATGAAAAATATATTCTATTAAGAGCTATACTAACCTGATGTATATTTGATAAAAAAAATTCAAATTTATAAAGACATGCATATAACTTAACAAATTTGTGGCAATATTACTTGTATATTTGAATCGTCACCTAACTAATAGTATATAAATATGTAATAAAACATTATAATTGAGAATAAATAAATATATTTTGATTAAAATGATGTCATAATCCCACTGCCTTGAAGTACACCTTGAAAAAATGATTTCTACCCTTTGAAACCTTTCCGATTCAGCAAGCAGCTAGTCCTTAAACCGTTGGCTTACCAGCCAGCGGATAGCAATCGAATTTGACTTAATTTGAGTAAATATACAATAAAACATTATAATTGAGAATTAATAACTATATTTTGATTAGAAAGATGCCATAATCCCACTACCTTGAAGTATACCTTGAAAGGATGACTTCTGCCCTTTGAAATCTTTTTGATTCAGCAAGCAGTTTGTCCTTGAACCATTGACTAACCAGCTAACTTATAGTAACCGAATTTGACTCCATTTGAGTCTGATGAGATGGAATGATTAGAGGTGATTTTCAGCCTGTAAGGAATAGAGGAAGAGGTAGGGAAAAAATTGAGATCTAATTAGGCTAGAGAAGCATATATAGTGGATTGGGAGAAGAAAAATGTGGATCTCATCTTATACTCAGTCCCCTCTAATCTGAGACATCCAAAATCAAGCCTTTTAAATCCTAATACTAGCCGCCCTCTACACATGTGGTTGCTGCCAAATATACCACCCTATAATGGGCCACAAATCCATTTAAGCCTAAATAAAATTTTATATAATTAAATCCAATGTAATCATTTATCGATATCGTATCTCGATTATTATATTTATAACTATAAATATATTTAATAATATTTGTTCCTCAAATCATAGTTAAATTTTATCATTGATATTTCATAAATATTAATGTAATTAATTTATAATAATAAACTAATTAAATCATTTGGTCAAAGGAGAACTCATCGTTTCGATTGTGTGACTCCTCAGATGTAAATTTATTCAGTGATTAATATCGAACCATTCGAATATTTATGTTCACATGTCATTAGTAGGTGGTGTGACATTTTGGCCAAATTTATTGCTACACGGTTTTGGTAAAATTAATTTTACTTCACTAAGCATTACCCAGTTGTGACTTTTATTTATACAAATTCTCTTCGTCAAAACTATATCATTTCAAACTTATGGAATTTGGTAATGGTCAAAATTTCAATACCATTCATATTCAACTCTATATTCCAAACACAAAGCTCTTGTTTAATAATAACAATTATTATTAACCAAAATTCTTTTGCCAGAAATTTTGACTTTGAGTTGATTTGAGTTGATCGTGATGCTAACCTCCTATAAATGAGGAGACGAATCCTTTTTTGAACATTGCTTCACTTCCAATACTTCCACTCAACCCAACTTCAGTTACTTGATGGGCGCCATGCCATGATTTGACAATAATTAATGCGAATATTTCATATTGAAGATGGTAGTATTTGTGAGAAATGCGGATTACGGATCTTAAGGCTAGGATTAACACTAGGGGGTGAATAGTGTTAATAAAGAATTACTAAATCTTTTTCGATTTATGTTAATTTAGACACAAAAGTATGCAATATACAGACATAGATATGATCACAGAAACAATCACAGATACAGAAATAAAATAAAAGCAGTAAAGGAAAGAACACACCGGATTTTATACTGGTTCGGAGTTACCCTACATCCAGTCCCGCAACACAAGTACGGATTTCCTTTCAAAAGCAATCATACAATTACACCCTCGGTTTCAAGGCTACGAGGTACAACCTCCAGAATTTGATCCTCTAGGTAGAGATACTTGATTTCCAGGCCATAAGTTTACCCAATTGATTTACCAAGGCTTAATCACACCTTTTCCCTTTTGATTGATTTCCAAGGCTACAATCACACCTTTTCTCGCTTAATAGATTACGAAGAAGTCTATAACTCTGAATAGCACTGAGAATCTTGTAGAGATAGTGATAGAGAATCAAACTAGAAGTAATCGAGTATGATTCAATGTTGATTTCGGCAGAGTAATGATAAGAATATGTATTAAGAAAACAGGAAGAAGAAGAGGAGTGAAAACCAGAAAAAAGCGATTAAAAATTCATTGAAACTGACCCTTATTTATAGAAGAACAACAACCATGTCCATTCAGAAGAGTTATGGCGAATAGACACTTCTTTTGAAATTTGAATTTTTGAATCAAACTGTTACCATGTCGACATGGTACCCATAGGCATGTCGACATCCCAAAGCTTTTTATGATGTTTTGAATTTCTTTGAAAATAACATTTATCTTATATAAAAATTAATTTAAACTTTATAAATATACTTGACTATAGTTGAAATTCATAAGTAAATATAAAGAATAATATGTATAGAATTTAACCATAATTTTATATTTAAATCTAAGTATAAATATTTAAAAGCTAAATATATTATTAAAAAGATAGTTTAAAATCAGAAGTAATTTGGCTTTGAAAATAAAGATGTTTTTTTAGGATAAATTATTTAAAATCAGGATCGAGGGTTTTGAATCTTTTAAAAGGAAAGTTTTGAAAACATTTTGAAAACAGGATATAGTTTTGAAAAATCATTTTGAATAAAAGTTAGCGGATACAAAACAATGTTCCACTAGATTTTTCGTAGGTTCCATCCTACTTAGGGTTCCATCCCATTAACGGGCTCAAAGTGGATTCCATTCCACGAATAAATTGGATTTTAAATTGCCAGTGCTTTTCTACGATTTTTAACAAAAATTCCCAATAGTAAAAAAGACTTATCCTTGAAATCTCGAACTCTTGCTAGTCTCGATACTCATGAGTCTTCTATCTTAATATTTTATCTTGATATCTTGAATCTCTATACTGTACAGTCTTCATTCTTAGTACCTGCATGGTTAAATCCTTCATATACATATATATCTAAACTTATAATGTTAGTATTTATATTTTATAATCTATTCTAAAGTTGTTGTCATCAAAACCATCATCTCATGGACTAACAGTATTCTCAAGTCGAGAGAACTATGTAAACTAGTCACATTGATATATTCTATTTAATCTTAGTTATATTAAACAACAGAAATCTATCATATGAGTAATCCTATGGTTATCTAATAACTATCAATATGTAACCTCTAGGTTGCACCCCAACAGTCATGAGCAATACACTCCTCAATATTTAAAGAGCATTACGTACTCTAGCCTTAACAGATACATCGATATCCAGTGTCATTGTATCTTGACTAGGAATACTTGAAATAGTATTTTTATTTTATTGTCATAAATTACTCATGATTACAACACTTTGTAACTACTATTACAAAACATACCATTTATGGATTTAGTATTGAATATACTTTTAGTTAATTTAATTAATAAATATAACACATTATATCGAGTATATAATGAAAAGAAAGCACCTTTTATTTCGAAAAGGATTGGCTGTCGAGTTAGAAATGCTTAACGAATTACATAATTTCCCAAGGGAATACCTTTGACTCTATCCTGGACGACGCTAACGGTCGATAGTTGGTAACATAGTGGTCTGTTCGAACTGGGCCAGCCTGCAGCGGAAGTTATGAGTGAATTTTAATTTTTTTTTTACTCTACTGGATCTTTATTAGGCCTATAAACTCTAATTCGGTAAGAACATTTCTAAATATTATTTAAAGAAAATCTCTTATTTTATCTAAATTTATAAATTATATAGAGTTTTATTTAACTTATATCTTATGCATATAAATGTGGATATTTGTATCATATACATATATGTATGTGTGTGCATGTGTAATATGATAACCCATGCAAGATACAATATGCCCGTACATAAGTGATAGGATTTACATCATAACGGACATGTTAGCTCATCCGATATGTATTGTATGTTGTTCAAATGTGTGTATGTAATTAAACTTTATTTATATAAATATTATAAATCTACACACACATACATATATATATATATATATATATGTATATGTTAATTTTATTTAGATAATTTTATGAGAACGAATTTGTTTTCATTTTTGCAAGGCAAGAATCAACATATTCAAACATATATATATATACGTATATATGTATGTATTTATATATGTATATATATATATATATATGACTGTATGTATAACTTATGTATACATGTAAATTATTAAGAATTTACATATATACATATATATATCTGTATGTGTGTGTATTTGTGTACTATTGTAAGAAATATTAAAATAATACATATACATACGCATAATCTAAAGGGTTTTTTATATTAAATTATAAAGTTACGTGTGTGTGTATATATATATATATATTAATAAAATCATATAATTTTTTTCAACGCTTCTATATTATATGGACAACATAATGAAATTTTATTATAAATTTTATTATATTAAAATATATATACATTGGTTAATTGATAAATAACTTTTATTTTTTTATTTAAATTACAGTTTTATTTAATATCTATCTTGATACATACATACGTACATACATACATATATATCATATATAAATATATCTGTGTGTGCATGTGCAACATATCAATTTGTGCAAGGCATAATATGTCCTTGTATAGATGTTGGGATTTGCATCGCAATGGACACGTCAGCTCATCTAATATACAAAACTATATCGTGTAAATAAATATACGTATGTTTATTTATACTATTATTTATATACAATTTAATTTTTTATATTCCAAAACATATTTTAATTAAATATCCATTAGAAAATTAATAAAATACTAATTAAGAATTAATTTTGAAACCTTATTTCGAATTTTAAAGTTTTTGTAAACCCTAAACGATATATTATGCTTTGAAAGAAATTTCCATAATTTTTCAACTTAAAATTAAATTGAAAATTAGATAATTAATTTAACATTTTTTTTAAATTTTTTAGCACAGATCTTCTTTGCTACTTTTGTAATTTTATGGAATATAAAATACAATTTTCATAACATATTTGAGTTAATATAATTTATTTATACAATATATTGACTTAATAATATTAAAAGAAAAGAAAATATTTGTAAAAAATAGTTTTCACTGCCAAATATTATTAATTCTTTAATTCTTTCGCATATTAAATTATTTGACTATTTTTTATTAAAGTATGATGTAATAATTAATTATAAACTATATATTTGTAATTAAGTGATATGTATTAATTTAATAAAATATCAAAAATATGTTTTATTAAGAACCATACTGACCTAATGTATATTTGATATAAAAACATTTTGTAATTTATATTTATATCTATATTATACTATTATTATTGAGTTAGATTTCAAGAGCACAGAGGCTTCCTTCACATTTTGGAAAATGAACGGTCACATTTTTAATTTCTTTCTATTCCAAACTTTGAAATGTGATAACTCTTTCTACATTAATTGAATTTAAGATTCGTTTTCACTGTGAAATCTAAAATTTAATATGCTTTCCAATGATATCCATTGTTGATAGCTAAGAATAAATTTTTTAAAATCATAATTTTATATAGCAGTTTTAATTGCATTTATGTAATCCAATTATTTTGTGTCCCGTGTACCGCGTTTCTATAACAGCATTATTATGATAATCATAAACATTATATAGTAGCTTTACCTAGATTATTATAATTTATTTATTTTCTTTTAACATATTTGAAAGGAATATTTTTTTGAATTATACAATTATGGTTGCCTTTGAATATTGTAACTGCATTATGTAATAAAGTAATAATTTTGATTGTGTTTGATAGTTTATACAAACTTAGTGCAGTTACAATTTAACCCCATCAAAAAATGGTGTAATATTTATAGGCATTTTTTGAATTAATTTAACTACACTAGCATTTTTTTATTCCATTTACTATTGATTATTTTGACTATATTTGATAATTTTATTCAATTTAAAATAGTTATAAATTAATGCAATTAAGAAAATGCAATTGTAATTTACTAGCAAGTTTTGGTTAAATTTAACTATATTTGAAATTTTTTAACCATAATTATGTGATGTAATAATAAATTTGGCTACATTTCAGGAATTTATTCAATCTTAATACAATTAAAATTTAACTACATTAATAAAATGCAGTTATAATTTAATGACAATTTTGAATTATGCATGGTAGAAATTGAATATTTCAACTATATTTATGTGATGCAGTAATAATTTTGGTTGTACATGACGATTTATTCGAGCTTACTGTAGTTAAAATTTAAACGCATTAAGCAAAAGCGGTTATTATTTTGCGGTATTTTCGGAACTAAGCAATATTGTTGCATCTGAATATTTTAACTGCATTTGTGCGACGCAATACTAATTTAGCTGTAGTAATGATTATGTTTGATGTTAATGATAATAATTTAACCGCTTATGAAAATATAATTGAAAAATGAATTTTTCTTTTTGATAACTTAAGATGATTAAATGGTGACTTCACATAATTAATGCTTGATTCAACCGTGCAGCTCAGCGTTTAATACATTGCTTCCAGTTTCGACGACATAATTTGGCTAGGTTTACTCAATTTCGTTTACATTTACGATGATCAATAATATGATAAGCATGTAAGTTGTTGTATTCGGTCCTAAGGTAGATGCACAGTTTAAGTGCTGGGTCAAAACATGTGCTGTAGTGAGAATAATGGTGATAACCACCTAAATGAGTTTATTTTTTATTTTTTGCAGTAAATTCTAAAATCATTTGCACCACCACTGTCGAAAAACTTCTAAAAAACAATTAAAGACTGTATCATTATATAGATGATCAAATAGTCATAGTTTGATTATTAGACATAGTTAACTAGGTCAGACGAGCAGTGAGAGAATTTAATAATAATACTGCATCAATGACACTTATGCCTTTTTTGGCTCCAGGTACAAATACCTTCAATGGTTAAAATAATTGACTGATGTAATGCATCTATTAGGGCCAAGAAAACATACATGCGTTGCTAGCAGTTATTTCTGAGACCGAAAAATGAATAGACTTCTAACAATTGTTCTCTTCTGTATGTTTTGGGTATTCCAAATATTGGTTACTACGACCGGCTGTATGCCGTGTTTTGTACCCTACATCGACATGGATTAGATTTAATGAATAATAGTAATTTATATAGGAACCCATGTTTTTTTCTTATTGCATCATCATTTCTATTTCAATTGAATTTTCTGTTTTACTACTTTTCCCCTGTACTACATCTGTTGCTTTTTCCTTTTTTCCCTCCATGTTTTCAGCTGTTGACAAATACTTTTCCTGATCGTTTACAAATTTCGTCCTATTACTATATTTCCCCCCATTGTAAAAAGTTTTTGTTACTCTTATTTAATTGAATCGAACTGCTCTGTGTCTTCGTGTCTGCGGTTCACAGTGAATACTTCAACAAATCTATGCACATTGAAGCGGTTGTGTAATTGCAAAAGGAACAACATTGGCATTATATGACACAGTGAATATATCTATGCATTAGCACATAAATTTTTAACACATTATCCTCTAAGTAGTCTGTGAACTTTAACATATTCATTGTAATTGTTTTGTTCGATTTTAATTATGGTTATCATAACCAAATATATCTATGTATTCTTTACCCTACCAAATTGTTATTCATGATGTAACACTATCGTTCAACAATTTTTTTTCATTACCACCATATTAAATTTATTATAAATTTGGATATGACATATGCAACAACAATATTTTTCAACATCCGTGTGCGAAGCACGGGTTCGCACTAGTGTATATAACGAAACAACTTTGTGACAATGTAACAACCCTAGATTTTTGCATATAATTTAAATTTGACTTTATTTTATTTTTAAATTATTTTAAACTTTTTTATTTCAAACATTTAATTTTAAAAATATAAATGTTGATTATTAAGTGATTTATATTTCAAACAAGTATAAATTGAATATTTTACTGAAAAGTGAATTTCTGTTCAAACTGGTCAAACTTTGACTTTTAAACATCAAATTTAAATCATTTAAAATCTTAAATTTTATCTTTTATTATGAAAATAGATGAAATAACTTGAACACTTCTTTTCGTTTCGTTGGAAACGGACTTAAACTGTGAAAGTTATGTACATCTCAATTTTGAGTATAATTTGTTTTATTTTGCAATTTTGTCTATTTTAAATTATATAAATTAAATTTTCTTTGTCATATTTTATTTTAGTTTGTGTTAATATGTTATTGTATGTATATTTTTGTCTTATTATTTTTAAAGTGATAATATAATTTTTCTAAAGTTTATTTGAATTTATCTCAATTTATTAAGCATAGTTTCCATTTTTCTGCTATTTTCTTCATTTAATTTTTTTTAATTAAAATCTATTTATTTATTTATTTTGAATTCATTTTTATTTTTTGTTCTTATCTTTATTTATAAATATTTTTCAAGCATATACAAATTTTCCAAAGTTCATTGCATTTATTTTTCATATTTTCAAAGACTAGTTGCAATTTTTACTATTTATTTAATTAAATCATATACAATTAAAAAAAAAATTATTTACTAAATTTTAATATTTTATCTGATTTTATATATATATTTTAGTTATATAAAATTTAAAATAGAAAATGGAGGAAATTTGAAGAGTTTTAAACTTTTGGAATTCCTAAGCCTTTTCATCTCCCGACCTTTCATTTTCTCAACTCCTCTCTTTATTGTCTTTGGCCGTGCTTTAAGTTTCTTTTCTAAGCTGCATTTCCTCACTTTTCACATGAATTCTAATATCTTTCTCATCCAAAAACTCACGGCCATCATTGAGAAAAGGTTTGGTAAAATTCCATCTTCTATCTTCTTTGTTTTCTTAGTTTTTCTATTGAAATTTGTCACTTGTTCTCACCTTCATGGCTCCACTCCTCCTCCTCCAAGCTTTGGCTGACAACCACCACCCCCTTCCTCTGACCATCACCCATCCTACTACCTCTCCATTTCAGGCCGAGCCAATCCAAGGTGAAGACCACCACAACATCCACTAAAAACCATCACAAACTATCACTTATGGCCTAGAATTGTCATCTCCTCCTCCTACCACCATTTGCCGCCACTACCTCCACTACCACCACCTCTAGCCTGACCTCCACCCTCTACCACATCAACCACCACTGATTGGGCCCACCTAGCCTCTGGCCGGGCACAATTGGAGCATAGAGATGAAGTTGTTGCCTTGTAGTTGCCTTGAAATTGTATAGTTTTGCACCTATATCATCTCATCGCCTTTTACACCATGATGGCCGACTACTTTGGACCCCAAACTAGACCCAATCCTCTGCCTTAGCTGAGCCTATTCCATGTCTAACTGAAGCATATGAGGTTGAGAACAAGTGCAATTGGTTTGATGTTGTTTTGTGCTTTTGTTTCTAATGTTATTTGGTGATAACTTGCGTTGAAACTTACATATATTTGTATTGTTTTGTGTAAATGCATGCAAGGCTATTAGCTTTGTCTCTCCACTCTTAAGTCATATCCGTGTCGTCGTGCCTTTGTAGTGTCAGTGTGCATGCTTTGGTAGCAATCTCCAGCTTTGAACAAGCGAGTTAATCTCACCAGAATAATATGTACCTATGTAGTTGATAAACCGATATTTCTTGAATCTGTAATGCATATTATTCGTTTGTAATTGTTATACTATTATCATATGCTATTCACACCTGTTATATCATATGTCACTGTTATTATATGTTATTCTTTTATTTATATCAGTTATCACCATTGCCAGTTCCCTGTAGACTAGAATCACTATGGGTTGAAATGATACATACCCAAACGGACCTTAGAATAGGGAAAAATCGTTATGGACTGAAATGATAGGCCTGAACGGTTTTTATTTATTTGTTTGTAACTTGGAATTGTGGGTTCGAAATGATAGAACCTGGATTTTTCTTTGTAAACTACGGATTGAAATGATATATATCCGTATCACTTGACCTAGGTTAGAAAACTATATACAGGGCCGTGGTTATTTTATAAAGTGTTTTTGGATATTTTTAAGTATTTTAAAAATATAAATTTATGAAATTTTATTTAAATAGATTTTTAAATGTTTTAGAGTAAAGAAATTATGATTTTTCTATGAGTTAAAAATGTACTTAATGAATGGTTAAATTGGATTATTGAAATATAACTTAAGTTTGGAAATTTAGAATTTTTGTTAAAAATGATATTTAAGTTATATAAATAAAATGGAAATTTATTCCTATTTGGAAAATGGTAAATATGATAATTTTATTTAAATTTGAATTTAAATGATTTAATAAAGTATTATTGAATTTTCTATGAATTAAAATGGTTAAGTAAATGAATGCTTAAAAGTGAAATTTTAAAATACAACTTGATTTGGAAATGTGGAATTTGGTTTTGTTTAAAGGTTTAAGTTAATTAAATAAATTGGAAATTTAGTTTAATTTGTGAAATGAGGAGTTGAAAATGTAAGTGTTAATAATGTGTCAAATGTAAAAATAGGAAAATTGTACAATTGAATTTGTTAAGTGAAATTATTAAAAAGTTTGGATTTTCTGTAAAGGTTTTCTTTATAAAAATCATAAATTAAAAGAGTATTTAATGAACATCTTTGAATGTTAAAATATGATTTTTTTTTAATGTTTAAATGGTTTAAATTGAAATGTTTTCAAGTATAACTTATAGCAGCTTTTTCTGAATTATAAAAAAGGTTGAAATTTTCAATGTTTATGGTTCTAACTTAGTAAATGAACTCAGAACGGTTTAAAATTTTAGAAATTGAATACTTGATTTGAAAGTATGTAAACTTCACTTTTAAATGGTTTAAATGAATTATTTTGATTGAAATATATGCTATTTAAAAGGTGATTTGGAATGATAATAAATGAATGAAATCTCTGAATTTAAAGGGTATTTAAAGTTGAATATTTGGATTTGAACTTATTAAAATGAAGTTATGAAAGATATGATATTTTGATATTAAAATGATCTGAAAATGAAGTTTTGAAAGATATGATATGTTGATATTAAAATGATCTGAAAATGAAGTTTTTAAAGATATGATATTTTTATATATATTAAATGTTTTGAAATGAAGTTTTGAAAGATATGATATTTTGATATATAAAATGTTTTGAAATGAAGTTTGAAAAGATATGATATTTTGATATATATTAAATGTTTCGAAATGAAGTTTTGAAAGATATGATATTTGATATATTAAATGTTTTGAAATGAAGTTTTTGAAAGATATGATATTTTATATATATTAAACCTTTTGAAATGAAGTTTCGGAAGATATGATATTTTTATATTAAAATAATTTAAAAATGAAGTTGAAAGATATGATATTTTGATATTAAAATGATTTGAAATGACTTGATATTTATTTTGATAAATATTTGAATTTGAAATATATCGTATGTTGATATATAGACATGGTTTGGAAATGATTTAGTCTTTATTTAGATAAAGATTTGGACTGAAATGATATTTTGTTTTGAAGTATAAAATATTAATTTTAAGTTATAACCACGGGTTATAATAATGATTGGTTGGCAAAGAGACCGGGATCTGATATGGGCATACTCTCTGTCGATACCGAAAACCACTTTGACTAACCGTGTACGCAGTGGAGATTGCAGAATAAAGTAGGATGGTGGCGACGTTTTTGAGGAATATTACGTGGACCCAACCCCCGTGAGTTGGCATAAGGTGGCAGAAATAGGAGCGGTCTCGGGCCGGTTGAGGTCGCACCTCGTAGCGGACGCATTTCTTCGATACCATACTATTACTTGTGATTTTTTGGGCGCCCCTCCGATTTTGTGCGAATGTGTTCCGCGGTGGGCGTATGTGGCTACAGCGTTACCACCAGCCCGAGTGTCGTAATTGATATATCTACACTGGCATTGCCTTGTGTGCCATGTCACCTACCATATCGTGCCCTTACTACGAGTTTCTATTTGTGTCGTACCTATGCAGTATCTTCTCGTAGTCTCCCGGTCAGGAGATATGCAGGTACTGTATAGACTATTGGCATTATTTATGTTAAGGGGAATATTGGGCCACTCCTTAACGCTATTTAAAAGTAAGTTTATTTTACTATCAGACATTATTATAATAGCGCAATATACTACATAGTAAATAGTTTAACGGAACCTTAGAGGATGGGCGGTCCCAAGCATCCTTTAAGTTACTTGTACCTTTACTACAGTTCACTTGAGTTGGTTTACATTGTATAAGTATGTATGTCCTGACTCGAGTGCTTGTATTTTTATTTACGCTCGTCAGCCTGAGTTATTCACATATTGGATTCCACTTTCTGGAGATTGGAATCGCTGGAGATTATCTGCTTATCTAGTCTTATCTATTTCAGTTCCATTGTTGTATTCAGTTTGTACTCAGTTATCATATTGAGACTTCTGTTGTACTTTATTTCTTCTGTTGTATCTTATTTAACTCTGATATATTTATATAGTAGCTTAATGAACTACTATTTCTTTTACTTCCGCTGCATTATTATTACTCTGTGTCTGTGATCTGCGATTTTATTTACTGTATGTTCTGAGATTTGCCAAAATTTATTTACAACGCGGTATTTTGAGCAATTCAAGTCCAACATGTGTGGATGCGAATGGTTGAAAATACCTGGTTGTTACATTTGGTATCAGAGCTTTGGCTTTACGGCAAAACTTAGAATGTTTGGTAAATTTTGTTACATAATCACTTTCATCCAAACTTGAATCTCTTCCTCTTTGATTCAAATTTCATTTGAATTTTGGAACGTTCCCTGCGGTTCCAAAAATTCATTCGTGTCCCTCACTATTCATCTCCATTTGATTCTGGAGTATTCCATAACTCCACTTCGAATGAGCTTTATAGTGAATTGGCGGTCCCTCCAATCCCAAAAATTCATTTATAAAGGGGGAAACTCCTTTACAGTTAGCATCGATTTACCAGAGATTTATATCTATCCTTAGTTTGGATGCTAATATCTTTTGCCATTCCAAACTCTATCTATTGAGATCGAATGTAGATTAACCCTGGAAAATCCACATCGATCTTATTCCTTAAGTCATGGTTGACCCAGTTTGTGATGCCCCACCTCTATACTCACGCTAGCTAAGGACACTACGAGGTAATGCCGTCAACTAATGTGGAGAATAAGGCCGGATAGGAGCGACCATCTATAGCCTTGCTTTAACTATCTATTGAATACATCGACAATTGCCATACTAAGCAGATCGATCTATCCAATGAATACTTAAAACAAAACCATAGGTGGCAGGAGGATCTATCAAAACATAATATAATAACTCAAATGTAATATACATCACAGAACAGTAGATCATCATATACACATATACTGATACATAACAGAGTATACAAACTGATACATGTCAAGTGGTATAGCAAACCACCATATACAGGCGAATCCAAAAGAATACATATCAGAGTTATAACAAAAAGGATTACACAAAATCTATAACAAAAAGGAGCAAGCCGAATAGTTCATGCGGAAGCAAAAGTGGCTAAGTCCAAAAGCACCTAACCTGAAACAACTCGGTCTGACACGAGTATAGAACACACGAGTCAGTCTAGCTAAACAAATCAGTTAGATAAACTGAACAACAATAAACCTGCAAGGTCATAAAGTATAACAAATATCTCTAAAAGAGATAACACAATCATCTAACAAAAGATGAATCATAGCGAGACAAGCTTCATATGATCGGCAACACAATAACAAAGGATATGAATATCCCCAAAACAAGCCAAAAAGGAAATAACAAATACCAATCAAGGTAACACAAGCTCCACCAGGTAACAACTATACAACGTATGGCTCAAAAAGACCAACACCGAAGGGCGATACCTAGGGAATATACATATCAATGAAACATCAGAAAAGTTGCACGTGCTCAGTACTGTATAAACAAGGATCCATGAGCCCGAAGACTCCAAACCCAATATTACTCGAGCGGTGATGAATGACCAACTCCAAAAGCGATACAATAGGGCAACAAACCCGAAGGCACAAACCCGAAGGTACAAACCGAAGGCAACATACTCGAAGGCAACAAATCTGAAGGAGACAGTCTGAAGACACTATCCCAAAGGCAACAAACCGTAGTGGTGAAGCTCCGAAGGCCCAGTACTGGACACCACTAACTGGCAGAATGTGTCATAACTCTCGAAAAGGAACCCGAAAAATATTAACGTGAGTCCCATAACCACCCATTCGCAAACTGTTTACTATCCGATAGTCAATTTCACACTCAAAGCAGTACAAAATTTACCTCATCTCATCGGTAAACCAGACCAAAGATCAAAACAATCAATCGAATAGGTTGAGGATTAATCGGAAAGATAAACGCATGGATTCATGGTCCATGTTTTACCTAATCATTTAATCTACTTTCCACTTCGCTCGAAGTGCGAAATTGTGTGTGTGTTTTAAATAGAATTTATAAATTAGAGAAGTGAGCTTTTAATACGATTTGAAGAGATCATTTTATAAAAACCGTGTATGAAATCAAAAAGGAATCATCAAAGTTAAATATGAATAAATAGCTAATTGGAATCAAAACGCGTCGATTAAATTTGGAAAACCAAGCAAAATAGGCAAACAGGCAAAAGACGGTAGATTCAGACGTCTGAAATAGGTGGTTCAGACGTCTGAATCTGGAAAATTAAATGTTTTCCAAAACGTAATTCAGACGTCTGAACCAATTGTTTCAGACGTCTGAAATAGGCTTTTTTAGCCTATTTCCTTTCTGTTTGAAATCAAACCAATTCGGACGTTTGGAATTTTTATTCAGACGTCTGAATACTGGGGAATAAAATTTCCCAGTATAATATTCAGACGTCTGAAAATGAGGATTCAGACGTTTGAATCCTGTTGTTCAGACATTTCCTAAACATAGGCCATTGATGGCCAAAACAAAACGAAAGCGATCGGATGAGTGATGATTACGGGCTTACGTCCAACGACAACCTAACCTTAACGACTCACCCAAACACCCTGAACCACATAAACATCAACCATATAAGGATTTCATAGATTTGGCTTCAAAAATCATAAATTGGCAATTTCATCGAATCAATCCAAATCGAAAGCAAATGAACATGCAAATATGTTAGGAAATTCATTCCTAACAATCCAACATAGTTGTAAACATAGACGTGAGATAAAAATCTCACCTTTTAACTCAAAACAAGGATGAGAAGCTCAAATGCAAAGAAAAGACCAACCACTCTCCACTTCAACTCTACAAGCTTCAATCTAAGATCAAAACAAGTATTTCCTAAATTAGTGTTAGGAAAATTTCTAAAATTGAAGGAAGAAAGAGTTGGAGAAGAAGAAGAGAGGGCTTACCAATAGCTTCTCCTGGATTATAGAGAAAGAATTTGAGTTTGCAAGAAGAAACTAGGGCTTGGAATTTCTAATCCTTCTTCCTTTCCCCCATTTTCAGTTGAGCTAGAGTTGAAGAATTGAAAATGAGTGAATGGAGAAGAGAGGGGAATGAGTTAGGTTATTTAGTTACCAAGTGGGCTGAACCCAAACCCAAAACCCAATAGAAAAAGGTAGCAAAACTCGACTTACTCCAAACATATCAAAGCTTATACTCAAAAAATCGCAAACGCCATTTTGGACTCAATGGAGGTGGTTTTGAGTCTCAAATCGACAGTTTGCAAAAAGTAACATTTCGGACCTAAATCCGACTAAGGACGCTATATTTAAATAAAACATTTAAATATATAATCGTTAAATATGTGGGTTGTTACACAGTTAAGGTTTCCCGCGATTTACTTAAGCTTAGCCATCTCCCTACTATGTAGTTTAATCATCTTGTCTTTTGTTTCCAATCTATTCTTCCAAACATTTTGAATTGTACTTGTAAATCTATGTTTTGTTTTATATGTTGTGTTGTTTGAGTTGTTGATATTGATTTGGGTTTTCGATCGATTCGTCTGATCAACGCTATCGATAGGATATCTAAAACACTTTGATAGAACAAACTGACACAATATTATTTTAAAACTTGGTTACTGAAATAAATTTTGATATATAAGTAAATTTATGGAACTTAATAAATTGATTTAAATTGATTATTTGAAATGATAATACTTGACTTATCATTTATTGTTCTTTAAATGAATTTATAAATAGTTGTTTATACATTGATTTGGGAACTGAAATGAATTTAAAACAAGAAATTTGAGAATTTAATTTTTGATGGTTTCAAACCTCGTGTTTAAGTTTTAAAGTATATTATTTAGAGTATTTTCGAATAAGAATATGTTTCCAAAGAATTCTAAAGTTTAAAAATCAGTGCTCTTCTCTTTGTTGCTGGGAAATAATTTCGATGATGACTGCAGCATCATCGACATTCATTTTCGAGTTTCGAAGTGAAGAGACCGCTTTGTAGTCTTGCTACAGCTTTTTTTTGGGAAATCAAATTGATTTGAATTTCTAAAATATGACTTGATTTATAATATATATATAGATATATGATTTAAATTTGATTTGATAAATTATGTACATACATTTATTTATCCCTTAAATGTTTGAAGAAATCGGAAATTTAATTCTTAAATTTTATTTTAAAGAATAATTTCAATTATAAAAAGAAAATAAAATTTTTGGATGAATATTCAAGCATCAAATAGTTTAATTGGAAAGTTTTATTTGTATAATACAATTGCATTCAAATATAACTTACCTTAATTTCAGAAGTTAATAATGTAATTGGATAATATACAATATAAGAGGATTTTTTTAAATAAAATTTGAGTGGTTATAATAAATGTTATACACTTAAATTTTAGTTAAAAAAAAGATTAACAGAGGTAAATAGAATAAAAGGTTAATTGAATAATTTACAATATAAATCATGTTAAAGGAATTAAGAATAAATTAAAATAGTTATAATAAGTGTAAGTATATTTAACATAAGTGATAAAATATATTAAGAGGAATAAATTTAATTTTAATTAGGAATAAAGAGGAATTAAATTTATTAAGTACATTTTGAGTATAATAATGATTTTTTTTCAAATTCATGATTTTTGAAATTTTTAGTTTAAGATGATTAGATGATAAGATATTGAAATTAGATATATTTAAGATTCATGTAACTTGTGTAAAAATAAATTATCAATATTAAGTTGAAACAATGGAAATTTCAAACCTATTATCTTATTTTGTTTTTCAAACTTATTATCCTATTTTGTTTTCAAATTGTCTTTAGTTGTCCTTATTTTCCTCATCTTACTATAGACTGGTATAGGCATCTTTCTATAATATTTCTATTTAGAAATCTTTCTATAATCATAATAATCTTTGGTACTCATTTTGAATCTGAGCACTGCTTTCCATCACAGACCGTCGGTCAAGCGGGAAGAGTGAATCAGATTCTAAAGGATCTTTTCGTGCTTGTGTTCCTGATTCTGGAGAATCTTGGGAAAATCATCTCCACCTTGTGAAACTTACCTATAACAATAGTTATTAGGTATAATTTCAATCTCCTTGTCATCTTGTCTTAATCTTATTTCACTCTATTTTTTCTATGCTTTCCCTTTCCTCATTCCTTTTCGGGGACGAAAAGTTTTGAGTGGGGGAGAGTGTAACAACCCTAGATTTTTGCATATAATTTAAATTTGACTTTATTTTATTTTTAAATTATTTTAAACTTTTTTATTTCAAACATTTCATTTTAAAAATATAAATGTTGATTATTAAGTGATTTATAGTTCAAACAAGTATAAATTGAATATTTTACAGAAAAGTGAATTTCTGTTCAGACTGGTCAAACTTTGACTTTTAAACTTCAAATTTAAATTATTTAAAATCTTAAATTTTATCCTTTTTTATGAAAATAGATGAAATAACTTGAACACTGCTTTTCGTTTCGTTAGAAACGGACTTAAACTGTGAAAGTTATGTACATCTCAATTTTGAGTATAATTTGTTTTATTTTGCAATTTTGTCTATTTTAAATTATATAAATTATATTTTCTTTGTCATATTTTATTTTGATTTGTTTTAATATGTTATTGTATGTATATTTTTGTCTTTTATTATTTTTAAAGTGATAATATAATTTTTCTAAAGTTTATTTGAATTTATTTCAATTTATTAAGCCTAGTTTCCATTTTTCTGCTATTTTCTTCATTTAATTTTTTTTAACTAAAATTTATTTATTTATTTTTTTTGAATTAATTTTTAATTTGTGTTCTTATCTTTATTTATAAATATTTTTCAAGTATATACAAATTTTCCAAAGTTCGTTTCTTTTATTTTTCATATTTTCGAGACTAGTTGCAATTTTTACTATTTTATTTAAATAAATCATATATAATTAAAATTTATTTATTTATTTTTGTTTATTCACTAAATTTTAATATTTTATCCGATTTTATATATATTTTAGTTATATAAAATATAAAAAAGAAAATAGAGGAGATTTGAAGAGTTTTAAACTTTTGGAATTCCTAAGCCTTTTCATCTCCCGACCTTTCATTTTCTCAACTCCTCTCTTTATTGTCTTTGGCCGTGCTTTTCATTTCTTTTCTAAGCTGCATTTCCTCACTTTTCACATGAATTCTAATATCTTTCTCATCCAAAAACTCACGGCCATCATTGAGCAAAGGTTTGGTAAAACTCCATCTTCTTTCTTCTTTGCTTTCTTAGTTTTTCTGTTGAAATTTGTCACTTGTTCTCACCTTCATGGCTCCACTCCTCCTCCTCCAAGCTTTGGCTGACAACCATTACCCCCTTCCTCTGATCATCACCCATCCTACTACCTCTCCATTTCAGGCCGAGCCAATCCAAGGTGAAGACCACCACAAAATCCACCAAAAACCATCACAAACTATCACTTATCGCCTAGAATTGTCATCTCCTCCTTCTACCACCATTTGCCACCACTACCTTCACCACCAAAACCTCTGACCTGACCTCCACCCTCTAACACATCAACCACCACCTGCACCACTGATTGGGCCCACCTAGCCTCTGGTCGAGCACAATAGGAGCATAGAGATGAAGTTGTTGCCTTGTAGTTGCCTTGAAATTGTATAGTTTTGCATCTATATCATCTCATCACATTTTACACCATGATGGCCGACTACTTTGGACCCCAAATGTGACGCCCCACCTCTATAACCATACTAGCCAAGGATACTACAGGGTAATGCCGTGTAACGACCCGTATTTTACGTGTCGACAAATCGTAAAATAGTTGCCATTAGGTCGTTTGCATTGTTTAAGTCAACCTGAGTTAGCTCGTGTGGGAGCTTAGGTCATGCTATGATTTGGGTCGGTGGAGCGAGTTAGTGGTAGTTGTCGACTTAAGGTATTGACCGACCTAAGGGAAACCAACGACTTAAGGTAGTCGGCCGAGTTAAGGAGGTAGCCGACTTAGTAGTTGGCCGGCTTAAGAGATTGACCGACTTAGGAAAGTGAACGACCTATAGATATTGGCCGACTTAAGGTATGGACCGACCTATAGGGGTGAGCGACCTATAGGAACTGACCGACCTAGTGGTTAACCTGTGTATAGTGTTAGGTCGGATACATAGTTGGGTCGGCAGTATAGGTAAGTCGTTAGGTCGGCTAGTTGTTAGGTCGACCATAGGGTTAGATTTTTAGGTAGTTAGGTCGGCTACACTTGTGAGTCGTTGGGTAGGCTATGTAGTTAAGTCACTAGGTCGTCTCTAGCGCTAGGTCGGTAGCAGTGTTGAGTCATTAGGTCGGCACCCGGTTAGGTCGTTGGGTCGGCTGAGTGTGTTGAGTCGTAAGTCGTAGGGGTTTTGTTGAGTCGTGACCGACTTAAGGGGTGGACGACTTAAGGATTTCCAGCCTATAAATAGAGGGGTTTGGTTCACTTTTTGGGATCCGGATTTTGAAGCGACGAAGTGCTGCTATTTTGAGAGCTCGACTACGACACTTCTTCACTTCTTTTCTCCACTCTAATCTAGTGCTTTCTTCCATCCAAGATTGAAGATCAAATCGAAGATTCAAGAGCCAAAGTTGAAGATCTTCATCCATTGAAGAGAGATTTCATCGTTTGAAGGGAAATCTTGTCGGATCAAGCTAGATCCTTTGCTGTCAGATCGGAAGTTAGTTGCTTTTGTGGTGTCTAGGTGATTCGGTGAGTGGTGGTTATCTCTCACACGGACCCAAAGGAGTATATTGGATCGGTGGCTTGTTTGTGTATTAAAAAGAGTGATTTCATGTATTTTCCTTAAGTCTGCATGTAGATCCATTGTTCATAAAGTTTTGATATCCATTTTACTATATGTTAAGCTATGCTAGTTCATTCATCAAGATATTACTTAGAATTCATGCTTGTTAGATTCGGACCCTTTAATTACGAAATTGCCATTATTGTTATAACTATTTATTTAGATCTTATTTGAATGATTGATTACTTGGATGAATGATTGATTTGATTGATTAGTTGATTAGTGATTGAATTTGGACAAGTTGGTCGAAGATGATTCAAAAGCTAAGTGGAAAGGCTCTTGAATAAGGAGAGCTGCCCGTGGCATATGAAGCGGATGATAAAGCTCATATGGATAGATTTGATCATAATGTTGAGATGGGACTTTGCTATGATGTGATGAGGCAAAGCATGATGTTGAGATGGGACTTTGCTATGATGCGATGAAGCAAAGCGTGATATGAGAAAGCCTTGGTTTAATCCAGACGGGATCATTCCAAGCATGTTGATAACTCGGTGATGTGGTACGAGTTTGTTGATAATGGTTGGCTCGAGAGGCGCTTGAGCTAGTATGTGAATAGTCGTCGAGGAGGATGACTAGAAGGCTGAGATCTCATCGTTATTGAAGGTTCTAGCATGCTCAAATCAAGAGTACGTTGGGATGGGTCACGATGACGTGTTAGTACTCTGGGCAGATTCGATAGTCCTAGGCACGGGTCAGACGAAGTGCGGGGTTATGTCTAGAACCGGGGTTACCATTAGCCCTTAACGGACGGATGAAATAATGGGTCGGTCATTCAATTAACGATGAAATCAAGGCAATGATAACAGTGATAGCCAGAGTCATGGATGTTTGGATGTTGGTTGAACCATCATTCGGTCTCAAGAGCGATGCTTTCTGGGTGCTTATCTGATCTTGGTTTAGGCCTTGGGGGTTTGTACTTGGAAAACATCGATCTTTACTCGAGTGATAATTGCTTTACTTTAATTGTCTGCTTTGCTATGTTTCTTTCTTCTTAGTGTGTCTAGGGGCTATCACTGTAGAAAGAGGTGGAGTGGGATGGTTGAGTTCCTATTCCTTTTTACCCTTTATGCTCTTTTGGTATGTTTGATAGTTGATTTACTGCTCACTAAGACTTTTGTCAGACTCAAGGTTTTATGTTTAACTCTTATTACCTTGGGATGTTCATCTATGTTGGGATGGGCAGACTAGGTAGCAGGTGACAAGTGCTGTTCTTAGTGACTAACGCTGTTGATGACGAAGACGAGCTGGAGGCTTTTGCATATTGTTTTCTTACTATATGTACTGGTTGTTCCGCTGTTTGTATGATTCTCTGAGTGTTATGTAGTGAGGCTTGATGTATTGACTATTCAGATTGTTGTACCAAACTATTATGAGTTTGTATGATGAATTCTGTTCTATGGAGCTTCACTATGTATACTTTTCTATTGTATTTTATCCATGCGCTGTGAGTAATATGATAGAGTTTACTGTTTTACCTTACCCTGATGATCGTCTAGGCGGCCTGGCACTCTTTACAGCGCACTATTTCCTTTTTTGGTGCAGGAGTCATGGGCGGTCGTCACATTTGGTATCAGAGCCAGGTTAATCGATTTTAGCCAACGCTCGCTGACGTAACTACGTATGAGAGACGTAATTGTAATTTTTATGGATGATTACTATATATAATATAGTAGCTTAGAAGGATTTGAACTTATTATGCAGTTGTTTCCCCAGGGTATATTAATCATTTCTTTGAGATATTAGGAATGAGTCGAAGAGGGAGACCAGCTGCTAGAGGAGGCCGTGCTGTTGAGGGGGCTGCTGATTATGCTTCTATGTTCGAGGCTATGATGACTTCGATCATGAGAAGGATGCCAGATCCGGGGCCATCAGTAGATGTTGGAGTCCAAGTTCAAGCCCCAAGTCCAGTGGATTTTGCTAAGTTGTGTAAGGACTATACTGCTCTTGGAGGAAAGGTTTTCTTGGGAACAGAATCAACCATTGAAGTTCAGAGGTGGATAGATTCTTGTAGAAGGATTTTTGTAGAAGGATTTTTGGTGATTTGGGAATTGAGGATGCAACTAAAAGGAAGCTTGCATCAAGACAGCTTCAAGGAAGAGCTTCTGATTGGTGGAACTCTATCACCATTGATACTCCAGAGGAAGAGATCACTTGGGAGCAATTCCAAGCTAGATTTGAAGCTAAGTTTATTTATACAGCTCAAAAATCTATTCTGTTCAAGAAGTTTGTGGAACTCAAGCAAGGTGGAAGACCAGTTCTTGAGTATGTTTCTGAGTTTGAAGCTTTGTCTAAGTATGATCGGTCATATATTGAATCTCCCTATCAAAAGAATGAGAAGTTTGTAACAGGTTTGGACAGTTATCTTGGAGGCAGTTGGTGGATCATTTGGGTGACCCATTTGAGAAGCTTGTGGAGAAAGCTCTCAGGCATGAGAATTTGTTTCCTAAAGAAGGATCTGTCGTTGCTGTGACCAAGGAGCAAAGTGGAAACAAGAAGAGAAAGCAACAGCAGCAGAAGGGTAAGGATGGCCAGAAGAAGCCGAAGGGTGAAGTGACCTGCTACAACTGTCGGCAGAAGGGTCATCTCTCCAGAGATTGCAAGAATCCGAGAGTGCCGGTGAAGTGCCACAACTGTGACAAACCGGGGCATATCAAGAGAAATTGTCCAGAACCGGGGAAGGACAAGCAGATTGTGCAAGCTTATGCTTTGCGAGCTGTTCCATCATCTTTGAAATCTCCTACTGCTAATGAGAAAGGAAAGAGTGCGGTAGTTCAAGGTACTCTTTCCATTTGTGGTGTTCCAGTTAGAGTGTTGTTTGATACTGGAGCGTCGCATTCCTTTGTTTGTAGTGAACTTGTAGGCCGGTTGGGTTTGGAACCGGATATCGTTGATAGGCCATTGGTTGTGACTAATCCAGTTGGGGGTTCGTCCTGTTTGAGTATGGTATGCCGTGGTCTAGTTGTATCGAGTCATGATTGCTCTTTTGTTTGTGATTGTTTTGTTCTGAACTTTGCGGGGTTCGGAATTATTTTGGGTATAGACTGGCTTAGGAAGTATGCGGCAAGGGTTGATTGTAAGAGGCTGGAGGTGACAGTCGAGAATGTGGAGGGGCGAAAGGTTGTGATACGATGTAAGCATGAAGAAGGCGTCTTCATGAGCTTCATGTATTCGCTGGTTGTTCCACGGGATGGACTGTCATCGGTGCCTATTGTGAATGGATTTGAGGATGTCTTTGACGAGGTCAAAGGGTTACCGCCGCATAGGGAGATCGAGTTTCGTATCGATCTAGTTGAAGGAGCCAGACCTGTTGTGATGCCTCTTAGGCGAATGGCGCCTAGGGAACAACAAGTGTTGAAGCTGCAAGTTGATGACCTTTTACAGAAAGGATTCATTCGGCGTAGTGTGTCCGAATGGGGTACACCAGTTGTGTTTGCAACCAAAGCGGATGGATCGTTGAGGTTGTGTGTGGATTATCGTGAGCTGAATAAAGTGACTAAGAAGAACAAGTATCCATTGCCGAGAATAGATGACTTGTTTGATCAGCTTCACGAAGCTAAGGTGTTTTCTCAAATGGATTTGGCAACGGGATTTCACCAGTTGAGAGTGGCAAAGGATAGTGTTCCGAAGACTGCTTTCAGGACACCATCCGGTTTCTTTGAATGGCTGGTAATGCCATTTGGATTGACCAATGCACCAGCATATTTTGTGGATCTTATGAATAGAGTGTTCAGGGATCAGTTGAACAAGTTCGTACTTATGTTCGTGGATGATATTCTGATTTATTCCAAAACTGAGGAAGAGCACAAGACGCACTTGCGTATTGTTTTGGAGATCTTGCGAAAACAACAGCTGACGGCTAAGTTTCGAAGTGTCACTTTTGGAAGAGTGAAGTGAGGTTCTTAGGCCATGTTATCTCTGGAAATGGAATAGCGGTTGATCCCGCCAAGGTGGAAGCAATCCAGGATTGGGTTAGACCTAAGAATGCATCTGATGTGCGAAGTTTTCTTGGATTAACAGGATACTATCGTTGGTTTATTAAAGACTTTTCCAAGATAGCTGCACCATTAACAGGATTGACGAAAAAGAACCAAGTGTTCAGATGGGATGCTAAGTGTGAGCAAGCTTTCGGAATCCTGAAAGAGCGATTGACAAGTGCTCCTATTTTGACTATTCCAAGTAGAAATGATGAGATGGTGGTTTACACCGATGCATGCGGTACTGGATTTGGAGCAGTGCTAATGCAGAAGGATAAAGTTGTTGCGTATGCAAGTCGACAACTGAAGCCGCATGAAAGGAATTATCCGACTCACGATTTGGAGTTAGTGGCGATTGTATTTGCTTTGAAGATGTGGAGACATTATCTATTGGGAGTTCGATTTGAGTTGTTTACATATCATAAGTCGTTGAAGTATCTCTTCTCCCAAAAAGATTTGAATCTCCGGCAGCAACGATGGCTAGAGTTTTTAGCATCATATGATTTTGGTATAGCCTATACCCCAGGAAAAGGTAACGCAGTGGCAGATGCGTTAAGTCGAAGACATGCAGGATTGGAAGCTATGTTTTTGGAATGGAAGAGTCTCGAGTTTTTGGCTGGATTTGACTTCAGGCCTAGATGTGAATTGGAACCTGAGATGTTGGCAAACTTATCGATAAGACTTACTCTTGTGGAAAGAATTGGCGAGAGCCAAAAGCGAGGCGATAAGCTTGTCAAGATTATCCGAGATTTGGAATCTGGAGTAGACCCAGAAAAGGATAAAGGATTCGAAGTCGATCGAGAGGGTTGGCTTCGGAAGCAAGGACGACTAGTTGTTCCCGATATAGATGGATTGAGGGATGAAGTTCTTAAGGAAAGTCATCACTCGAAGTTGACAATTCATCCAGGAGGGAATAAGATGTATCGGGATATGAAGAGAACCTATTACTGGGAAGGTATGAAGAAGGATGTTGGAAATTTTATTTCTAAATGTATGAACTGCCAGTTGGTAAAAGCTGAGCAGAAGAAGCCAAGTGGATTGTTTCAGCCATTAGAAGTTCCTACATGGAAGTGGGAGCAAATATCGATGGATTTTATTGATGGGTTACCTAGAACCAGGGCAGGAAATGAAGGGATTTGGGTCATCGTAGATCGTTTGACTAAGAGTGCAAGATTCATTCCTGTTCGATCAACTAGGACCGCATCGAAATTGGCTGAGCTATATGTTAAGTGGATAGTTCGATTCCATGGTATTCCGAAGAGGATAGTGAGCGATCGAGACCCATTGTTCACTAGTGAATTTTGGAAGAGCTTCCAGGAAGTTTTGGGAACCGAGTTGTGTTTGAGTACAGCTTATCACCCTCAAACAGATGGCCAGACTGAGAGAGTCAACCGGGTTTTGGAAGCTCGCCTTAGAGCTTGTGTTTTAGACTTCGGAGGATCATGGGAAGATTATCTTCATTTGGTGGAATTTTCATATAATAACAATTACCAGTCAAGTATCGGTATGGCACTATATGAGGCATTGTATGGAAGACCGTGTAACTCTCCAACATGTTGGTTAGAAACTGGAGAAAAGTTGATACTTGGGCCAGAAATGATTCGACAGACTTCGGATTGTATAGAGATCATTCGGCAACGAATAAAGGCAGCCCAAGACCATCAGAAAAGTTATGCCGATAAGCGTCGTAAGGATTTGGAGTTCGACGTAGGAGATATGGTTTTTGTGAAGATCTCTCCACTAAAGAATGTGGTTCGATTCGGGAAAAAAGGAAAATTGGCTCCGAGATTTGTTGGACCATTCCCGATCGTCGAGCGAATTGGAAAGCTCGCTTATAAGTTGGAATTACCAGAAAAGATGTCGGGTGTGCACAATGTTTTTCATGTATCGTATCTATGGAAGTATGTGCACGATCCAAGTACAGTGGTTTCTGCTAATAGCTGTGAAGATTTAGAGGTTGATCCAGTTGTTACGAAACCTCGTAAGCCGCTTCGTGTTGTTGAAACCAACACGAAACAGCTTAGGAGGAAGACGATTACGTTGCCCAAGATACAATGGAGGGATGATGTTAACGACTGTACATGGGAAGAGGAAGAGAGGATGAAGGCAGCTCATCCTGAACTATTCGAGGTATGACCCTAAGGTGTCGTGGCATCTCATGAATTTGTAACTTGTTCTAGTCTCAAAATTCTGCATGCTAGGTTAGTAATTGGATGCATGGTTTGTTGGTTGCTATGGATGGTAGGCATGCGGAATAGTTTTGGTTGCTCTTCATTGTTTGGAATTTTGGGGGCGAAATTCCTAAGGGGGAGAGAATGTAACGACCCGTATTTTACGTGTAGACAAATCGTAAAATAGTTGCCATTAGGTCGTTTGCATTGTTTGAGTTAACCTGAGTTAGCTCGTGTGGGAGCTTAGGTCGTGTTGTGATTTGGGTCGGTGCAGCGAGTTAGTGGTAGTTGCCGACTTAAGGTATTGACCGACCTAAGGGAAACCAACGACTTAAGGTAATCGGCTGAGTTAAGGAGGTAGCCGACTTAGTAGTTGGCCGGCTTAAGAGATTGACCGACTTAGGGAAGCGAACGACCTATAGATATTGGCCGACTTAAGGTATGGACCGACCTATAGGGGTGAGCGACCTATAGGAACTGACCGACCTAGTGGTTAACCTGTGTATAGTGTTAGGTCGGATACATAGTTGGGTCGGCAGTATAGGTAAGTCGTTAGGTCGACTAGTTGTTAGGTCAGCCATAGGGTTAGATTGTTAGGTAGTTAGGTCGGCTTCACTTGTGAGTCGTTGGGTCGGCTATGTAGTTAAGTCGCTAGGTCGTCTCTAGCGCTAGGTCGGTAGCAGTGTTGAGTCATTAGGTCGGCGCCCGGTTAGGTCGTTGGGTCGGCTGAGTGTGTTGAGTCGTAAGTCGTAGGGGTTTTGTTGAGTCGTGACCGACTTAAGGGGCGGACGACTTAAGGATTTCCAGCCTATAAATAGAGGGGTTTGGTTCACTTTTTGGGATCCGGATTTTGAAGCGACGAAGTGCTGCTATTTTGAGAGCTCGACTATGACACTTCTTCACTTCTTTTCTCCACTCTAATCTAGTGCTTTCTTCCATCCAAGATTGAAGATCAAATCGAAGATTCAAGAGCCAAAGTTGAAGATCTCCATCCATTGAAGAGAGATTTCATCGTTTGAAGGGAAATCTTGTCGGATCAAGCTAGATCCTTTGCTGTCCAGATCTGAAGTTAGTTGCTTTTGTGGTGTTTAGGTGATTCGGTGGGTGGTGGTTATCTCTCACACGGACCCAAAGGAGTATATTGGATCGGTGGCTTGTTTGTGTGTTAAAGAGAGTGATTTCATGCATTTTCCTTAAGTCTGCATGTAGATCCATTGTTCATAAAGTTTTGATATCCATTTTACTATATGTTAACCTATGCTAGTTCATTCATCAAGATATTACTTAGAATTCATGCATGTTAGATTCGGACCCTTTAATTACGAAATTGCCATTATTGTTATAACTATTTATTTAGATCTTATTTGAATGATTGATTACTTGGATGAATGATTGATTTGATTGATTAGTTGATTAGTGATTGAATTTGGACAAGTTGGTCGAAGATGATTCAAAAGCTAAGTGGAAAGGCTCTTGAATAAGGAAAGCTGCCCGTGGCATATGAAGCGGATGAAAAAGCTCATATGGATAGATTTGATCATGATGTTGAGATGGGACTTTGCTATGATGTGATGAGGCAAAGCATGATGTTGAGATGGGACTTTGCTATGATGCGATGAAGCAAAGCGTGATATGAGAAAGCCTTGGTTTAATCCAGACGGGATCATTCCAAGCATGTTGATAACTCGGTGATGTGGTCCGAGTTTGTTGATAATGGTTGGCTCGAGAGGCGCTTGAGCTAGTATGTGAATAGTCGTCGAGGAGGATGACTAGAAGGCTGAGATCTCATCGTTATTGAAGGTTCTAGCATGCTCAAAGCAAGAGTACGTTGGGACGGGTCACGATGACGTCCCAGGCACGGGTCACGATGACGTGTTAGTACTCTGGGCAGATTCGATAGTCCTAGGCACGGGTCACGACGACGTGCGGGGTTATGTCTAGAACCGGGGTTACCATTAGCCCTTGGCGGACGGATGAAATAATGGGCCGGTCATTCAATTAACGATGAAATCAAGGCAATGATAAAAGTGATAGCCAGAGTCATGGATGTTTGGATGTTGGTTGAACCATCATTCGGTCTCAAGAGCGATGCTTTCTGGGTGCTTATCTGATCTTGGTTTAGGCCTTGCGGGTTTGTACTTGGAAAACATCGACCTTGACTCGAGTGATAATTGCTTTACTTTATTGTCTTCTTTGCTATGTTTCTTTCTGCTTAGTGTGTTTGGGGGCTATCGCTGTAGAAAGAGGTGGAGTGGGATGGTTGAGTTCCTATTCCTTTTTACCCTTTATGCTCTTTTGGTATGTTTGATAGTTGATTTACTGCTCACTAACACTTTTGTCTGACTCAAGATTTTATGTTTAACTCTTATTACCTTGGGCTGTTCATCTATGTTGGGATGAGCAGACTAGGTAGCAGGTGACAGGTGCTGTTCTTAGTGACTAACGCTGTTGATGACGAAGACGAGCTGGAGGCTTTTGCATATTGTTTTCTTACTATATGTACTGGTTGTTCCGCTGTTTGTATGATTCTCTGAGTGTTATGTAGTGAGGCTTGATGTATTGACTATTCATATTGTTGTACCAAACTATTATGAGTTTATATGATGAATTCTGTTCTATGGAGCTTCACTATGTATACTTTTCTATTGTATTTTATCCATGCGCTGTGAGTAATACGATAGAGTGTACTGTTTTACCTTACCCTGATGATCGTCTATGGCGGCCTGGCACTCTTTACAGCGCACTATTTCCTTTTTTGGTGCGGGAGTCATGGGCGGTCGTCACATGCCGTCAATTAACACGGAGAATAAGGCTAGTTAGGAGCGACCATCTATAGCCTTGCTCTAACTATCTATTGAATACATCGACAATAGGCATACCAAGTAGGTCGACATATCCAATGAATGCTTAAAACAAAACCATAGGTGGTTGGAGGACCTATCAGAACAGAATATAACAACTCAAATGTAATATACATCACAGAACAGTAAATCATCATATACACATATACTGATACATAATAGAGTATACAAACTGATACATGTCAAGTTGTACAGCAAACCACAATATACAGACGAATCCAAAAGAATACATATATCAGAGTTACAACAAAAAGGACTACACAAAAAGCTTTAACAAAAAGGGACAAGCTGGATAGTCCATGCGGAAGCAAAATAGGCTAAGTCCAAAAGCACCTAACCTGAAACAACTCGGTCTGACCCGAGTATAAAATACACGGGTCAGTCTAGCTAAACAAATCAGTTAGATAAACTGAACAATAATAACCTGCAAGATCGCAAAGTATAACAAATATCTCTAAAAGAGATAACACAATCATCTAACAAAAGATGAATCATATCATAACAAGACAAGCCTCATATCATCGGCAACACAATAAACAAAGGATATGAATATCCCAAAACAAGCCAAAAAGGCAAACAACAATTACCAATGAAGGTAACACAAGTTCCGCAAGGTAACGGCTACATATCATGCAGCTCAAAAAGACCAACACCAAAGGGCGATACCTAGGGAATATACATGTCAATGAAACATCAGAAAAGTTGCACGTGCTCAGTACTGTATAAACAAGGATCCATGAGGCCGAAGACACCAAACCCAATATCACTCAAGCGGTGACGAATGACCAACTCCGAAAGCGATACCATAGGGCAACAAACCCGAAGGCACAAACCCGAAGGCACAAACCCGAAAGCAACATACCCGAAGCCAACATACCCGAAGGCAACAAACCTGAAGGAGACAGTCCGAAGACACTATCCCGAAGGAATAAAACCATAGTGGTGAAGGTCCGAAGGCCCAGTACTGGACACCACTAACTGGCAGAATGTGTCATAACTCTCAAAAAGAAATCCGAAAAGTGGTAACGTGAGTCCCATAACCACTCGTTCGCACTAAACGGTTTACTATCCGTTAGTTAATTTCACACTCAAAGTAGTACAAAGTTTACCTCATCTCATTGGTAAACCAATAAAAACAATCAATCGAATAGGGCGGGGATTAATCGGAAAGATAAACGCGTGGATTCATGGTCCGTGTTTTACCTAACCATTATATCTCCCTTCCACTCCGCTCGAAGTGCGAAATTGTGTGGGTGCGTTTTAAAATAAGATTTATAAATTGGAGAGGCAAGATTTTGATACAATTTAAAAGATTATTTTATAAAACCCGTGGATGAAGTCAAAAAGGAATCGTCAAGGTCAAAAATGCATAAACAACTAATTGGAATCAACTTAGATCGATAAAAGTTGGAATCACAAACAAATAGGCACACTAGGCAAAACAGGGAAACAGGAGCAGGTCGGTTGTCCGGACTTCCTTAGTCGGCCGACCAAAATAGCCCAAAATGTTTCGGGCTCCAGCTCGGTCGACCGGCCAGGGGGTTCGGTCGGCCGAACTATAAATTTCTGCAATTCCTTCCTTATTTCATCGAAGTGCAAACTCTCCCAATTCGCAACCGGCTGAGCAATGGACCTAAGGAGCTTTTGCCAATCGATGCCCTTGCCCCATTGGCTCTCCGATTCATCACCAAAAATATGTTCAAACGTTAAACTTAGGATCTTTGAAGATTTGAACCGAAAACACTAAAAATTTGGATATTCACCAATTCAATCCAAACCAAAAGCAAGTGCACATGAACAATTGTTAGGAATTCATACCCAACGATCAAAGATAGTTATAGACAAAGATGTGAGATAAAAATCTCACCTTTTAACTCACAAACAAAGAAAAAGAAGCTCTGCAAGGAGAAAACCAACCACTCTCCACTTCAACTCTACTAGCTTCAATCTAAGATCAAAACAGGTATTTTCCTAAGTTAGGCTTAGGAAACATTCTGAAATTAAAGGAGAAAAGAGTTGGAGAAGATGAAGAGGAGGCTTACCACTTGCTTCACCTTGATTTTGGAGCAAGAATTCAAGTTTACAAGAAAAACTAGGGTTTGGAATTCCTAATTCTTCTTCCTTTCCCCCATTTTCAGTTTTAGCTTGGGTTTGAGGAGTGAAAATGAGTGAATGGAGAGGAGAGGGCTGAGTTAGGGTATTTAGTTAGCTAGTGGGCTGTACCCAAACCCAAAACCCAACTAGAAAAAGTAGCAAGATTCAACTTACTCCAAACATACCAAAGATTATACTCAAAAAGATCGCAAACGTCATTTTGAGCTCAATGGAAGTGGTTTCGAGTCCTAATTCGGCCGTTTGCAAAAAGTAACATTTCGGATCCAAAAATTCGACTAACGACGCTATATTTAAATAAAACATTTAAATATATAATCGTTAAATATGCATGTTGTTACAGATCTCTCCTCCTTACAAAATTGCATCCCCGCAATTCCTAGAGACGATATTTGTAACAACTACATACATACATCATCCAAAAGGAAAAGAAAATTAGCTTGAGATGAAAAGATATTCTCACCATTGCCAAGCCAAGATAGAAAACCCGGATAAGATCGCTCGATAAACTCTCTGGTTTCCCAAGTACAGTCATTGGGGTTAGCGGACCATTGAACTTTAACGAGCGACACGTCCTTATTTCAAAGGTGTCGTACCTCCGTGTCAAGTATGTGAATAGGCTGCTGTACAATAGATAATTCTGGTGAGATCTCAAGCTCTTACAAATCAGGGGCAGCAATAACAAAGTCCGACTCCCGAAGACACTTTCGAAGTTGAGAGACGTGAAACACGTAATGAATGCCAGATAAATGAGCAGGAAGTGAAACTCTATAAGCCATTGGGCCAATACGTTCAGTAATAGAAAATTGTCATATAAAGCGAGGAGCCAATTTCCCACTCGTACTGAAACGCATAACCCCCTTCAAAGGAGAAACACGAATAAAAACAAGATCAACAATCGAGAACTCGAGAGGCTTCCTACGGTTGTCTGCGTAGGATTTTTGACGGCTCTGTGCCTCTCCATTCTCAACCGAATCAAATCAATTTTCTCAGAAGAATCACGAACAAAATCTGGGCCAAGAATAAGCTTCTCCCCAGATTCCAACCAACAAGAAGGTGATCGACATGGCCTTCCGTTTAAGGCTTCGAAAGGAGCCATACCGATACTAGACTGAAAACTATTATGGAAGGAGAACTCTACAAGAGGTAGGTGATCCTCCCAACTACCACCAAAATCAAAAATACAAATACAGAGAAGATCTTCCAAGATATGATTCACCCGTTCAGTCTGTCCATCAGACTGTGGATGATAAGCTGTGCTAAAATTAAGATTTGTTCCCAAAGCTTGGTGAAGACTCTGCCAAAAATGACTCATGAATAAAGGATCACGGTCACTCACAATAGAACTAGGAACATCGTGAAGTCTCACGATTTCCTTGACATACAACTTAGCCAAATCCGAAGCAGCCCTATTAGACTTAATAGGAATAAAATGAGCAGACTTGGTGAGGCGATCAACAATAACCCAGATGCTAGAATAGCCTGATCTCGAACGAGGTAGGCCGTCAATGAAATCCATAGAAATCTAATCCTATTTCCACAATGGAATCTCTAGAGGTTGAAGAAGACCCGTAGTACGCTGATGTTCAGCCATAATACGCTGACAGGTTATATAAGTACCCTTATAACTCGCCACATCGCGCTTCATGCCTTCCCAATAATAAAGACGATGCATATCGACATACATCTTACTACTACCAGGATGAATGGTATACTTAGAATGGTGACAGTCATCAAGAATTTCATTTCTAAGTGCAAAATCAGAAGGCACAAAAAGACGGTTCTTCTTACGAAGAAACCCATGAGAATCAATGCTGAAATCCCGCAACGTCTCATCACATGATCCAGATTCACAAAGCTGAATAAGATGCAACAAATCAGGATCACGCCGCTGAGCATCGGCAATACGATCCAACAAAATGGGTCGAGCCCCCAAACTAAATAATAGAATAGGAGAATCAGAAAATGAAACTTGATCATGAATTTCAAAAAAAGATAGAGTCTCAAGAATATCCCATTCGGCAAGCATCATAGAAACAACAGCTGAATGTTTGCGACTAAGCGCATCAGCAACACGATTACCCTTACCATGGGTATACTGGATATCGAAGTCATAGGAAGCAAGAAAATCGAGCCATCACTGTTGTCTCATATTGAGTTCCTTCTGAGTGAACATGTAATATCCCGGAAATTCGGATAATATAAATTTAATAATCTGTGTTTAAATTTATATTGGATTGGTAATTTTTGTTAATAAATTGGATTTGATTCTATAATCTTCTTTATTTAAATATTTAATTTGTGAAATTATTTTTAATGAGTTAATAAATCTATTTTCTATTTAATAATGTATATGTATTTGTATATATTTTAAATAGATAAGTTGTTCTTAATTAAATTAGTATAGCATAATTTCAATGTTTTAAAAATGGAAATTTTGATTTGTTTTTAATTTAAACTTTTCAAAAATATTTAATAAAATACTATATGATTTTAAATATGAGATAAATGCTTTAATTAGTTTAAAATTCATTTTTTTTAAAGTTTGAATATTAAAATAAGGTTCATAAATATTTGTGTTGTTCTTTTTAAATTATTAATTGATAATTTTGATTTGTAAATTTAATTTGAAATTTAAAATACAATTTAAAATGTGAACATGTATTCAATAAGTTACAAACTCTTGTGTAAATTTATTTTAATTGTTTAAAAGTTTATTTTTCAAATAGTAATTTGTATATTGTTTTCATAATACTTTATCTTGTTCTTTAAAAATAATCTACTGAGTTTAAACATTCATTGAGCTTAATTTTTCTTTAACATTTAATTAAGATAACATAACATTTACAAAGACATGTGTAAGTTTATCAAAGCATAATTAAACATGTGTTGATAGCTTAGGACAAGTGTCAATTTTATTTTAATTTTTCTTTTAGTTCATTAAATCTGAAAATTACTTTTATATCAACATGCTTCTTCATTCATATCTATTTTGTTCATTCCTTAATAAAAAGAAAGATCAAATTTCATTCTCACATCCATATTCAAGTCTGCATACCTCAAAATTCAAGCAAATCTGCATACACCAATTTCATAAAAATCAAATCTGCAATACTTCAAACTCAAGTATATTTGCATTATTCCACTCCTCTTTAAAATCAAACCCATCATCCTTAATTCAAATATTAATTTGCATTTCAAAATCTGCATGCAACAAACCAAAACATGCATTCATCTGAAATGCAAGATTCTGCATTTCCAGTCAAGTTTGCGGATCTGCATTTTTCTTAAGCCTGGAAATAGGCTGCCTGCATGTAGAATCTGGGGAATTCGCATCTGCAATCATCAAGCTAGCATCATTTACAAATAAAGATTAAAAGCATGAAACCCGAGGGCCTGCATTTCATAATCTGGAACATGCAAATTGAAATTGTGCTCTGCATTTTATTCCATGTGAGTAACTCAATTTTTATAAACTGTTTAAATAGGTAAGTTGTGCATGTTTATAAATTACAAATGAATATATATGAAATTACCTTCAAGTATGTGTTTGTAAACAAGATAATGACTGTGCATGTGTGATCTTCAAAATTTCAAATTCATGTTTGATTCCTGAATTTTTTCCTTTGACTTGTTTACTGATTAGGACTTAAATTTTTGAACAAGTCATGTTTGTTTTAGAATGGTGTAAGTCTAATTGTATATGAACTACGTATGGTTGTCTGTAACTTGAAAAATAAAGTTACACAGAACCAAATTGCTTAGAGTAAAATTCAGATGTTATAATTTAATGTTTTAGGATTATTAATAGAATTATTAAGTGAATTCAAGAATTTTAAAACTAAAATTAAAATTTACAGTGTTAGAAATAAAGAGCAGTTTCAAATTAACTGTATTTTACTCTTTGGACAAGTTCAGTTGATCCTTGTAATTGAACTGGTTGAATTTGTTTCTGGTGATAGTTTATCTATCATGGATTATAGGAAAATTTCTGAATTGGTTTGCAATTCAAGTTTGAGATTGAAATTTGGGATTTTTGGTTATGAACCCTAGTTTACTGGGTTTAAGAAATTTTAGGTGTTGCGGTTTCTACAGTGAATCGAGTTCAAAGATATTTTGGGTATTGACAGATAATGGGTTGATGAAGATGTTGCCGGAGTTTGGGTGGAGTTGGTGGCCGGAGGCGTGTAGGGTCGGCGTTGACAGGTTTTAGGTAGTGGGGGTTAGGCCTATTCCAGGTTTGGGTGATGTTTTTTGGTTGCAGAGTTTTTGTCTTGGGGTGGTCTCAGGTTATTTGAAGGAAAACTCGAAGCAGGGAGGCTTTAAACTCGAAGTAATGGTGGGATTGCCCCGAGTTACTTATGTTTCAGGTTTAGATAGATAAAACATAAAACTGTTTACAGTTTTTTTAAATAGAAGTAAAAGTTTTAAAAGTAAACTTGAATCTGAACCAAGTTTAAGATTTAAACTGGTTTTGAACATGAATTCAGTTAGTTTAAATCTTAAGTTTTGAATTTTTGAAAATTTTATTTGGTCTTAGCATAATCTGGAAACTGTTGCAGCTTTTAAATTTTAAAAGTTAAAATTTAAAATGGAAACTTAAATTGAACTTAGGATTAAACCTGAATCTAAAAATGAATTCAAATAGTTTGAATTCTGATTTTGAAATAATTTGAATTAAGGAATTCAAGTTTGGTTTAAAAAAAAAAGAGAACAGGAAAACCTGTTCCAGTTTTATAAAGTTTGAAAGAAATGCAAACTAAAATTTTAACTTAGGATTTTAAAAACTGAATTAACTATGAATTTAAATAAGTTTAAATTCTGGTCTTCTGAAATCATTTAAATTCAGAAAAGTTTCAAGGATTGGATTTTAAATAAAACAGAAACTGTATTCTGTTTTTTAAAAGTAAAGATAAAGTTTAAGTTGCAAATGGAAATTTATACTGAGTTTTTAAAATCTGAAATTTGGATATGAATTCGAATTTGTCTGTCAGAGATTTAAATTCATTTATGTTTTTAAATTTAAATTTGGTTTCAAACTCACAAGTGTAAATGCATATGTGATTTGCATTTGAATTGGAAGGTTAAATTTTAAATTAGAAATTCAAAGTGAATTCAAAACTGAGTTTTTAAATCTGGGATTTAAAATTCAAACTTCAGATTTTTGAAATAAAGGTTTAAATTTAAATTGCTTTTAAATGATTAAAATGATATGCATTTGAATTGAAGGTGTAGATTGTAGGAAGAATTTTAAAAAGTTAAAACTAAAATGAGTTTGGAAGTTGTATTTCAATTTTGAAATTTTAAAGTAATTTTTAAATTGATTTGAATTTAAATTGAATTGAAATTTAAATTGTTTTAACTTATTAATAAGTAAGATGTTTTAACATATAAGATTAAGTTTTGTATTGTTTAAGATAAATTTGAGTCTTAAGTTAAAATGAAGTTAAATAGAATTTAAAGTAAATTTAAAAACATTTTGTTTTTAAATGTATAATTAAATAAGAAATGTTTATCTAAAAGATAAATAAATTAAAATGATTGGATTCATTTAATTATTAAGGTAATTAAGATGAATATTAATTATTTAATTAATTAATAATATGGATGATTAATTAAGTAATTAATAATTTTTAAGTTAATTAATTTAATTTGAGATTAATTAATTAAGTTTAATTAATCTATAATTAAGGGTGATTAATTAAACTTTAATTTATGATAAAAACTCATTAATCAAGTGATTAATGATAATTAAGGTTTTAATTAACACTTAGTTAATTAATAATTAAAGATTAATTAAATGATAATTTAATATTATTTAATTGATAATTAATAATGATTAATTTAAGTTAATTCTTAATTAAGTAATTAAGAAATGTTAATGAAGTCATTAATTTAAGATTATTTAAAAATTAATTAATGTGATAAATTTTGATAATTAATTAGATTAATTAATTAATAATAATCAATAGTTTAATTACTTATGAAAGTAATTAATGAATTAATTACTTAGTGTAATTAATTTAATGAATGTGATTAGTTTAGATTAATTAAGTTAAATTAATTTAAACATTTGTTGATTGTTTGATAATTACTTTATGTAAGTTATGAATTTGTAATTACTTAAGGAAGTAAGTAATTAATAATTACAGGATGTAATTAAAGATATTTGATATAGAAGTAATTGGATTTAAATTACTTTGGAATTAATCAAGGGGATTAATTTAGATAATTAATTAAGAATAATTAATTATGGGATGAGTAATTAAAGTAGTTAATTACTGAATGGTTATTAATCATGGTTGATTAATATTTATATGTGGATTAATTTCAGATTAATTACTTATGTAATTAATTTATATTTAGAATTTATTAAATATAATTAGAATCATTAATTAATTAATTAATGATGTAATTCGAAATTGATTAATTAAGGTACAATTAATAATGAATAAATAATTAATGTAATTAATTTTAGTTAATCAATTAATTTAGTAATTACAAGTTAATTGTTTACAAAGGGTTTAAGTAATTAACTTGTGTGGTTAACTTATAAGCTAATTACTTATTGTAATTAGAGATAGTTAATCAATATTAAATGAATATTTAGATGATGATTTATAAATTGATTTGAAATCAATTGATGGTTAAGTTAAGCAGAATTTTAATGATAAAGTAATTAATTTAATTCATTTTAAATTAATTAGAGATTGAGTAATTAATTTAATTCATTTTAAATTAATTATAGGAAGTGTGATCATTAGATCATTGCTTATGTTTGATGAATGGTATTGGTTGCTTGGTATGGTTTGTAATCTCAATTATGAGATGAGTAGTGTATGTGATATGGATGCATTGGTTGCTTTTGGATGATAATATGGATTATCTGATTTTGATATAAATTATCTGTTGATAATGATAAAGTTGACTATCTGTTGTATTGTGAATTATCTATCTGTGTATATTTAGATAATAAATTGAATTGTTTTAAACTTAAAACAACTTGGACCTAAAATACACGCTTTGGATTTCGATGAGACCGGGATCGGTTTCCATATTTGGAATTCTGAAAACCACATCGATTCCAATTAAACGTTAGGTCGTTAATCCAAGTGGAGCGAGTGAAGGCTCGAGGTGTAAGGGCTATACGTCAGTATAACTCTGTGGGTGATTCCGTAATGAGTTTGACGGAATAGTGCTTATAGATTCGAGATGGTGATTCAGAGTGCAAGGGTTATTATCGTTAACTCTGAGGGTGATTCCAAAATGAGTGTAACGAGATAATGCCTTCGGTTTCGTTCGAACCCGGAACGAACTTGTATGGATTGAATGCTTTCAGAACATCGTCAGGTGGACGATGAGCATTCTAAGATTGATATGTCCTATAAAGGTAATCGTAACCTCAAGCCTCATCAACCGGGAATGGCTAAAACAGGGAAGGTGCAACAAAGTTTCGTAGGTAGCCCCCACTTGAGAGTAAGATTTACCCCTGGCTAGAGGTCCCTTTATATTTCGGCTGTGTGGACGGTTGATCATGACAACCGTCGGGGTTGTCTTATTCGGAACTGTTCAGTAAGGAACGGGTCCGGCTTTGTGTTGCACGGGAGTTAGGGTGGCTCCTCGGTACGGTGATCTAGGCCACATACTGTGACGGGTGGTACCCCAGTAGCCCTGCCATTGTATGGAATCCAAAATCCAATAAGTGCCAACGGTTTTGATTGTATTACCCACTTTTGTGGCTAGTAGCTGGAATTTAATCATGTAACAATTTCGGCTATTTCTTATTTACATGAAAACCCTTGACCCTATTATAATATCATCAGATTTCCTATCAAATGTTTTGGTTAGCGTAAGGTAAAAACTTTTCCATGTTTATGTGTGGGAAGTCTTACGTGATACCTTTCTTTTCAAAAGGTTTTTGAAAATTAAGCAACTTTAACCTGTTACTCACACCAGACCCATGTCTGACCCGGAGTTATTTCTGTTTTTCTTTAACTCTTGGGTACTCAAATTTTTATGAGTAGTCAAGGGAATTCAGGTTAGGATTCAGGTTAGCTTTGACGAATTGTGGAGGAGCATATGGAGCAGGAGGCTTCTGCGTATAGTTATATAAGTTCCGCTGTGTTGGTATCTCTGAGTGTTTCTGTATTGTGATTGAGATGTAATAACTAGACAGGTGATTATAACTGTCTAGTATGGGTTGTATATGTCTGTGTAACTCTGATATTTGATGTATACTATGTTATACTTATGTTATTAATATAATTTATTCGTTCCGCTGTTTGGGATTCTTATGTTGTTTCTTCTTTCTCTTCTTTCTTTTCTCTTTTCTATCCCTTTCTTTCTTCAGGATGATACGACTTTTTATGGAGAAAAAGTCGGGTCGTTTCAGTTGGTATCAGAGCATTAGTTTGAGTGAATACCTAGGCTCTGTAGTGGTGTCTTTCTTGAGAGAGCGTATTTGTAGTTTTGATATATATTTATATATATATTATTTATTTCTACCTATTTGTTGGATTACCTGTTCAGGTTTTTCCAATATAAGTTATAAAGGTAGATAAGGTAGAAGTGTATGTAACACGACTACCATTGGTTGGAGTTTGATGGATGAGGTTGGAAGTGTATTTGTCGAGACTGTAGACCTAATACCGTCTCGAGTGAGTTCTGTTGTGATAAAAGACTTCATCGATCTCTGAAGGTAACCTGTTAAGGTTCGGAGTTCATCTTTGAAGTGCAAAATTGAGTTTTGATCTGTCATTTAGGCAGAAGCAAGCAAGTTATGATATCTTGATATCTCAGGAAGTAGTAGCTGCGTGATGAGATGCAGTGACTATGGATATTTCCGAAAATGTTTCTTTGGAACAAGAGTAAGAAGTGAGTCTGCTCGGTGTTGTGGCTGAGTTTAGCCGAGTATTCTGAGTTGATAGGGAGTCTTCTGGCTGAGTAGTTTTTCTAAAGTGGAGTTCAGAAGCAGCAGAGTGGATCTTTTCTCTGGTAAGTTGGCTAAGCCAGCATAAGCTGTTCTGTTTGGTTGAGAGAGAGCATTTTTCTTTGGATTTAGGATGAGTTGATCGCAAAAGTGACTTGCGATAGTATGTTCTCTTGTGTTTGTTGGAGATTGTCCGGATTTCTTCCAGGAAGTCAGAAGTTTGTTAGCATCTGGAGGTCGAGTTTTCTTTCCAGGATTGGAACTGGTGGTTCAGTTAGTAAATGGATGGTTCCTTGAAATAAAAGTAACTCTTGTTTCGGAGAAACATCTGAGTTTTCTTATGGATATATGGAGCCATATTTCTGTGCTGGGTTGTTTAGTCTGTGCTTGTGCTCTTTTTCAGCATTTTCTTCTGTTTCGGATCAGAGTTGTGCAGCGGAAGCAGTTTGGGGGTGTTTCTGTTTGGTTTCTTTTCCGAATAAGGAGAAGTTTGTTCTGTCCTCTGTTGTTGAGAAGCAGGATGTGAGTTCTTGGTTTTTGAGTGATCTTGAGGAGATCATTGGATTATTTTCGATTCAGCCTGTTTCTTTTAGAATCAGCATAGAGTTAAGCTGATCAGGAAGGATGTTGGTAGCCCAGGATCATCCGAAGAGTTTTTATGGATATGAGGTGGAGAAATTTGGATTCTGGAATCGGAGATTTGAATTTGGTTAAGTTTTTCTCTGATCCAGGGAGCTATAAGTTTGGGAAGCTAGCTCCGTAGTGTTTTGGTTTCTTCTGTGATTTGTAAGATGAGTGTTTGGTTTTCTAGAGTTGAATTGCCAGTTTGGATAACTGGGATTCAGTATGTTTCACGTATCTCTAAGGAAGTGCGTGTTTGATATTTCTAGTTGTAGAACAAGCAGTTTAGGATGGTTTGCTTATTGAGTCAGACTCGTTTGTAGTCTGATATTTTGTTTAGAGTTGTTGTTAGGAGCTCTATAAGTTAATAGCATTGATCGATTGGATTCTAAAGAGCAAGTATCCTGATATATATATATACCGGGGAAACTCATAAAGTTTTATCCAAAATTCTTTTGGATAATTAGATCTGTTCTGATTGTGTGAATTGGTTGCTTTGGTTGTCAACATATGATTATCATGCTGTGGTTTAAAATAAAATATGTAAATAGATTATTAAATTACCTTTGTTTTAAATTTCGGGAACGAAATTCTTTTAAGGGGGAAGGATTGTAATATCCTGGAAATATGGACAATATAAATTTAATAATCTATGTTTAAATTTATATTGGATTGATAATTTTTGTTAATAAATTGGATTTGATTCTATAATCTTCTTTATTTAAATATTTAATTTGTGAAATTATTTTTAATGAGTTAATAAATCTATTTTCTATTTAATAATGTATATGTATTTGTATATATTTTAAATAGATAAGTTGTTCTTAATTAAATTAGTATAGCATAATTTTAATGTTTTAAAAATGGAAATTTTGATTTGTTTTTAATTTAAACTTTTCAAAAATATTTAATAAAATACTATATGATTTTAAATACGAGATAAATGCTTTAATTAGTTTAAAATTCTTTTTTTTTTAAGTTTGAATATTAAAATAAGGTTCATAAATATTTGTGTTGTTCTTTTTAAATTATTAATTGATAATTTTGATTTGTAAATTTAATTTGAAATTTAAAATACAATTTAAAATGTGAACATGTATTCAATAAGTTACAAACTCTTGCGTAAATTTATTTTAATGGTTTAAAAGTTTCTTTTTCAAATAGTAATTTGTATATTGTTTTCATAATACTTTGTCTTGTTCTTTAAAAATAATCTACTAAGTTTAAACATTCATTGAGCTTAATTTTTCTTTAACATTTAATTAAGATAACATAACATTTACAAAGACATGTGTAAGTTTATCAAAGCATAATTAAACATGTGTTGATAGCTTAGGACAAGTGTCAATTTTATTTTAATTTTTCTTTCAGTTCATTAAATCTGAAAATTACCTTTATATCAACATGCTTCTTCATTCACATCTATCTTTTTCATTCCTTAATAAAAAGAAAGATCAAATTTCATTCTCACATCCATATTCAAGTCTTCATACCTCAAAATTCAAGCAAATATGCATACACCAATTTCATAAAAATCAAATCTGCAATACTTCAAGCTCAAGTATATTTGCATTATTCCACTCCTCTTTAAAATCAAACCCATCCTCCTTAATTCAAATATTAGTCTGCATTTCAAAATCTGCATGCAACAAACTAAAACATGCATTCATCTGAAATGCAAGATTCTGCATTTCCAGTCAAGTTTGCGGATCTGCATTTTTCTTAAGCCTGGAAATAGGTTGCCTGCATGTAGAATCTGGGGAATTCGCATCTGCAATCATCAAGCTAGCATCATTTACAAACAAAGATTAAAAGCATGAAACCTGAGGGCCTGCATTTCATAATTTGGAACATGCAAATTGAAATTGTGCTCTGCATTTTAGTCCATATGAGTAACTCAATTTTTATAAACTGTTTAAATAGGTAAGTTGTGCATGTTTATAAATTATAAATGAATATATATGAAATTACCTGCAAGTATGTGTTTGTAAACAAGATGATGACTGTGCATGTGTGATCTTCAAAATTTCAAATTCATGTTTGATTCCTGAATTTTTTCCTTTGACTTGTTTACTGATTAGGACATAAATTTTTGAACAAGTCATGTTTGTTTTAGAATGGTGTAAGACTAATTGTATATGAACTACATATGGTTGTCTGTAACTTGAAAAATAAAGTTACACAGAACCAAATTGCTTAGAATAAAATTCAGATGTTATAATTTAATGTTTTAGGATTATTAATAGAATTATTAAGTGAATTCAAGAATCTTAAAACTAAAATTAAAATTTACAGTGTTAGAAATAAAGAGCAGTTTCAAATTAACTGTATTTTACTCTTTGGACAAGTTCAGTTGATCCTTGTAATTGAACTGGTTGAATTTGTTTCTGGTGATAGTTTATCTATCATGGATTATAGGAAAATTTCTGAATTGGTTTGCAATTCAAGTTTGAGATTGAAATTTGGGATTTTTGGTTATGAACCCTAGTTTACTGGGTTTAAGAAATTTTGGGTGCTGCGGTTTCTACAGTGAATCGAGTTCAAAGATATTTTGGGTATTGACAGATAATGGGTTGATGAAGATGTTGCCGGAGTTTGGGTGGAGTTGGTGGCCGAACGCGTGTAGGGTCGGCGTTGATAGGTTTTAGGTGGTGGGGGTTAGGCCTTTCCAGGTTTGGGTGATGTTTTTTGGTTGCAGAGTTTTTGTCTTGGGGTGGTCTCGGGTTATTTGAAGGAAAACTCGAAGCAGGGAGGCTTTAACCTCAAAGTAATGGTGGGATTGCCCCGAGTTACATATGTTTCAGGTTTAGATAGATAAAACATAAAACTGTTTACAGTTTTTTTTAAATAGAAGTAAAAGTTTTAAAAGTAAACTTGAATCTGAACCAAGTTTAAGATTTAAACTGGTTTTAAACATGAATTCAGTTGGTTTAAATCTTAGGTTTTGAATTTTTGAAAATTTTATTTGGTCTTAGCATAATCTGGAAACTGTTGCAGTTTTTAAATTTTAAAAGTTAAAATTTAAAATGGAAACTTAAATTGAACTTAGGATTAAACCTAGATCTAAAAATGAATTCAAATAGTTTTAATTCTGAATTTGAAATAATTTGAATTAAGGTATTCAAGTTTGGTTTAAAAAAAAAAAGAGAACGGGAAAACCTGTTTCCAGTTTTATAAAGTTTGAAAGAAATGCAAACTAAAATTTTAACTTAGGATTTTAAAAACTGAATTAACTATGAATTTAAATAAGTTTAAATTCTGGTCTTTTGAAATCATTTAAATTCAGAAAAGTTTCAAGGATTGGTTTTTAAATAAAACAGAAACTATATTCTGTTTTTTAAAAGTAAAGATAAAGTTTAAGTTGCAAATGGAAATTTATACTGAGTTTTTAAAATCTGAAATTTGGATTTGAATTCGAATTTGTTTGTCAGAGATTTAAATTCATTTATGTTTTTAAATTTAAATTTGGTTTCAAACTCACAAGTGTAAATGCATATGTGATTTGCATTTGAATTGGAAGGTTAAATTTTAAATTAGAAATTCAAAGTGAATTCAAAACTGAGTTTTTAAATCTGGGATTTAAAATTCAAACTTCAGATTTTTAAAATAAAGGTTTAAATTTAAATTGCTTTTAAATGATTAAAATGATATGCATTTGAATTGAAGTTGTATATTGTAGGAAGAATTTTAAAAAGTTAAAACTAAAATGAGTTTGGAAGTTGTATTTCAATTTTGAAATTTTAAAGTAATTTTTAAATTGATTTGAATTTAAATTGAATTGAAATTTAAAGTGTTTTAACTTATTGATAAGTAAGATGTTTTAACATATAAGATTAAGTTTTGTATTGTTTAAGATAAATTTGAGTCTTAAGTTAAAATGAAGTTAAATAGAATTTAAAGTAAATTTAAAAACATTTTGTTTTTAAATGTATAATTAAGTAAGAAATGTTTATCAAAAAGATAAATAAATTAAAATGATTGGATTCATTTAATTATTAAGGTAATTAAGATGAATATTAATTATTTAATTAATTAATAATGTGGATGATTAATTAAGTAATTAATAATTTTTAAGTTAATTAATTTAATTTGAGATTAATTAATTAAGTTTAATTAATCTATAATTAAGGGTGATTAATTAAACTTTAATTTATGATAAAAACTCATTAATCAAGTGATTAATGATAATTATGGTTTTAATTAACACTTAGTTAATTAATAATTAAACATTAATTAAATGATAATTAAATATTATTTAATTGATAATTAATAATGATTAATTTAAGTTAATTCTTAATTAAGTAATTAAGAAATGTTAATGAAGTCATTAACTTAAGATTATTTAACAATTAATTAATGTGATAAATTTTGATAATTAATTAGATTAATTAATTAATAATAATCAATAGTTTAATTACTTATGAAAGTAATTAATGAATTAATTACTTAGTGTAATTAATTTAATGAATGTGATTAGCTTAGATTAATTAAGTTAAATTAATTTAAACATTTGTTGATTGTTTGATAATTACTTTATGTAATTTATGAATTTGTAATTACTTAAGGAAGTAAGTAATTAATAATTACAGGATGTAATTAAAGATATTTGATATAGAAGTAATTGGATTTAAATTACTTTGGAATTAATCAAGGGGATTAATTTAGATAATTAATTAAGAATAATTAATTATGGGATGAGTAATTAAAGTAGTTAATTACTGAATGGTTATTAATCATGGTTGATTAATATTTATATGTGGATTAATTTCAGATTAATTACTTATGTAATTAATTTATATTTAGAATTTATTAAATGTAATTAGAATCATTAATTAATTAATTAATTAATGATGTAATTTGAAATTGATTAATTAAGGTACAATTAATAATGAATAAATAATTAATGTAATTAATTTTAGTTAATCAATTAATTTAGTAATTACAAGTTAATTGTTTGCAAAGGGTTTAAGTAATTAACTTATGTGGTTAACTTATAAGCTAATTACTTATTGTAATTAGAGATAGTTAATCAATATTAAATGAATGTTTAGATTATGATTTATAAATTGATTTGAAATCAATTGATGGTTAAGTTAAGCAGAATTTTAATGATAAAGTAATAATTTTAATTCATTTTAAATTAATTAGAGATTGAGTAATTAATTTAATTCATTTTAAATTAATTATAGGAAGTGTGATCATTAGATCATTGCTTATGTTTGATGAATGGTATTGGTTGCTTGGTATGGTTTGTAATCTCAATTATGAGATGAGTAGTGTATGTGATATGGATGCATTGGTTGCTTTTGGATGATAATATGGATTATCTGATTTTGCTATAAATTATCTGTTGATAATGATAAAGTTGATTATCTGTTGTGTTGTGAATTATCTATCTGTGTATATTTAGATAATAAATTGAATTGTTTTAAACTTAAAACAACTTGGACCTAAAAGACACGCTTTGGATTTCGATGAGACCGGGATCGGGTTTCCATATTTAGAATTCCGAAAACCACATCGATTCCAATTAAACGTTAGGTCGTTAATCCAAGTGGAGCGAGTGAAGACTCGAGGTGTAAGGGCTATACGTCAGTATAACTCTGTGGGTGATTCCGTAATGAGTTTGACGGAATAGTGCTTGTAGATTCGAGATGGTGATTCAGAGTGCAAGGGTTATTATCGTTAACTCTGAGGGTGATTCCAAAATGAGTGTAACGAGATAATGCCTTTGGTTTCGTTCGAACCCGGAGCGAACTTGTATGGATTGAATGCTTTCAGAACATCGTCAGGTGGACGATGAGCATTCTAAGATTGATATGTCCTATAAAGGTAATCGTAACCTCAAGCCTCATCAACCGGGAATGGCTAAAACAGGGAAGGTGCAGCAAAGCTTCGTGGGTAGCCCCCACTTGAGAGTAAGATTTACCCCTGTCTAGAGGTCCCTTTATATTTCGGCTGTGTGGACGGTTGATCATGACAACCGTCGGGGTTGTCTTATTCGAAACTGTTCAGTAAGGAACGGGTCCGGCTTTGTGTTGCACGGGAGTTAGGGTGGCTCCTCGGTGCGGTGATCTAGGCCACATACTGTGACGGGCGGTACCCCAGTAGCCCTGCCATTGTATGGAACCCAAAATTCAATAAGTGCCAACGGTTTTGATTGTATTACCCACTTTTGTGGCTAGTAGCTGGAATTTAATCATGTAACAATTTCGGCTATTTCTTATTTACTTGAAAACCCTTGACCCTATTATAATATCATCAGATTTCCTATCAAATGTTTTGGTTAGCGTAAGGTAAAAACTTTTCCATGTTTATGTGTGGGAAGTCTTACGTGATACCTTTCTTTTCAAAAGGTTTTTGAAAATTAAGCAACTTGAACCTGTTACTCACACCAGACCCATGTCTGACCCGGAGTTATTTCTGTTTTTCTTTAACTCTTGGGTACTTAAATTTTTATGAGTAGTCAAGGGAATTCAGGTTAGGATTCAGGTTAGCTTTGACGAATTGTGGAGGAGCATATGGAGCAGGAGGCTTCTGCGTATAGTTATATAAGTTCCACTGTGTTGGTATCTCTGAGTGTTTCTGTATTGTGATTGAGATGTAATAACTAGACAGGTGATTATAACTGTCTAGTATGGGTTGTATATGTCTGTGTAACTCTGATATTTGATGTATACTATGTTATACTTATGTTATTTATATAATTTATTCGTTTCGCTGTTTGAGATTCTTGTGTTGTTTCTTCTTTCTCTTCTTTCTTTTCTCTTTTCTATCCCTTTCTTTATTCAGGATGATACGACTTTTTGTGGAGAAAAAGTCGGGTCGTCTCAGAACAAATACTTCAAGGATTTATGATCGGTATAGAGAATAAAGCGCTCGCCGAATAAATAGTGTCCCCAAATCTTCAAGGCAAAGATAATGGCGGCTAACTCAAGATCATGAGTGGCATAGCGAACTTCATTCGGACGTAGTTACCTAAAAGCATAAGCAACTACCCGATCCTTCTGCATAAGAACGGCACCGAGACCACTACCACAAGCATCGGTGTAAACAACATGATCATGATTCCCCTCGGGAACCACAAGAATAGGAGCATTAGTGAGAAGTTCCTTTAGTGTTTGAAAGGAAGCTTCACACTTGTCGGACCAAATAAAACGAATGTCTTTCCGAGTAAGGCCGGTGAGAGGAAGCACAACACAGGAAAAATCCTTAATAAACCGACGGTAATACCCCGCCAATCCAAGGATACTACGAATCTCATGCACATTCTAAGGCCTCTTCCAATTCTGGATGGCTTCGATCTTTGAAGGATCGACAGAAATGTCGTTGGAAGATACAGCATGGCCTAAGAACTTAAACTTATTCTCCCAAAAGTGGCATTTGGAGAATTTGGCTCTAAGCTGATGGTGACGAAGAGTACTCAAGACAATTCTCAAGTGATTAGCATGCTCGGCTTCAGACTTAGAATAAATAAGGATGTCATCAATAAACACAAGGACAAACTTATCGAGATATTCTTGGAATACTCGATTCATGAGATCGACAAAGAAAGAAGGAGCATTCGTCAAACCAAACAGCATAACGAGCCACTCAAAAGAACCATAACAAGTGCGGAAAGCGGTAAGAGTGTGCTATCCTCCGCGACTCGTAACTGATGAAAACCCGTGGCAAGGTCGAGCTGAGAAAAGACCTTAGCACCACTCAATAAATCGAACATATCATCGATCCTAGGCAATGGATACCTATTCCTGATGGTTAACTCATTAAGCTTGCGATAGTCAATGCAAAGCCTAAGAGTTCCATCGGACCTCTTCACGAAGACGATCGCGGATCCCTACGGAGAAAAAATGGACTGAATCAACTGCTTGGACTCAAGCTCTAAAACCTGCTTCTTGAGTTCCTTATTTTCCCTTGTAGACGTCCTCATGGGAGGACGACTAACTGGCTGCGTGCCTGGAATGAGATCAATGCGGAACTCAATTGCCCGCTTGGGTGGCAAACCCGAAACAGGTTCAAAAACATCAGAAAAGTCACAAGCAATAGGAATACGAGATATATCATCATCATCTCAAGAATCAAGAGAATGTAAAGCCATTTCGAAATTATCCACATTCCGAATAACAAGTGATAGCTGAGTAGGCGAATCCGGATGTCGAAGATATAAAATCCTCTCCGAATAAATAATTATGGCATCGTATCTCATTAGCCAGTCCATTCCCAAAATCATATCAAATCCCAAACAAGAAATAACGTGCAGATTCACACGAAAAGAAAAGCAACACAAAACAATCTCAATATCATCACAAAGCATGCTAAGGGTTGCGGATCCCCGAATAAGATTCACAATCCATAAAGAAGTAACCATACAAGAAACATCCAAAGATAAATCATCAACGAGCTTTTTCGATACGAAAGAATGTGATGCACCCGTATCGAAAAGAAATCGAATACTATGATCATGAAATAAAATAGAAGCTTCGAAAATAGATGGAGATATACCTTTGGGTTGAGAAGGACCTTCAGAAGCCTTAGCAGCATAAAGCTTGCTAGACTTGGCACCAGCAGGAACAGTAGGGCAAGTGGAAACATAATGACATTCCTTCTTGCAGTAGCGACAGAAGAGAGGCTTAAGACAAGCTCGAATCATATGATCAGGAGAACCACAACTGAAACACTTCCGAATGAAAGGTGTTCCAACAGACTGAGTCTGGGAGCTAGAACCATCAGTCTTCTTCTTCTTAGAAGGAAAAGACCTGGACTTCTGAAATGGAAACTTCCTCTTGTTGGGGTTCTTGGAAACCTATTCCATTAATTCTTTACATTTCACAAATTTATTCAATTAAACCCAAATCTAAAATTTCCAATTTTAATTCAATTCAAACCATCAGTTTTAATTCAATTTAATTTTTCAACAAAACCATTTCAAATATTATTAAATTTCAAATAAAGATTTGATCCACAAAATAACTATTCAATTTTTAATATATTTCAAAGCTTAAATATACCATATTCCAAAATTAAATTTTATTATTTCATATATCCCAAATTTTACTTCATTATTAGTTAGTTTTGAAATATTCATTTCATAAATCCATCATTTTTAAATAAACTCAAATTACCAGTAAACCAAATATCATTTCATACAAATATAAAGTTCAAATTTTCATTTATCAAACTCAATTGTCATTTCAAATTCACAATCTTTATCAAAATAATGATTAAATCATTTCCAAGCCATTTCAATCATCAAAATATCTAAAATGGTTACTAAGTTTAAAATCATCCCTTTTTAAAACCTTTAAACTATTTATTTCTATAATAAAAATTCAATTTAAAATTAGAAAGATTATTGTTCTATATATATACTTTATTCAAAACATTTCAAATCTATATTTCATACCAGTATAATTCAAAATAGTCTTATTTATTTAACTCAACCAACAGTTCAAACTTATATAAATCATACTACTTTATACTTTAATCATACCAAACTAAACTAATATTCTTTATCAAATACCTTATACCTTTCGAAATTACTTAGCGTTGAAAAGTTAACCTTGATTTGGAAGTGCTCGAACCTTCAAAATAGTCGAAGAAATCATAATTTCAATCCAAGAATTGGAAATCGCCAACAAATCAGTAAAACTAGTTCCAAAAGATAGGGTTATGCCAAAGCAAATCTGAATCCTGAGGACCGAACACCGGCTTACTTTAAATCATTTCAAATATATATATATACATATATATATATATATATATATATATATCTTTCGAACATCAAACCATACTTCGAAATCTGAAATCAAAATTTGTTTCACAAAATCACTCGCATAGCAATGCTACTAGAGTGGCCTCTCCCCCACTCAGCAACTCGAAAATCAATGTCGATGATGCATGGATTCATCACTGAAATTATTTTCCAATGACATGAGTGGGTTTTGGACTTTTAATTTCTTGGAACTTCTTTGAATTCTCTTAGAAATCATTGGAATTTATTCGAATACATTTGAGACATTTTTATTCGAAGAAATATCTTTAAATCATATTATTATTATATATTTTACAAAATCCTAAAACCGATTTCAAAATACCGGAGTTCGATTCCTCGAAATTCAAATTCAAAAAACTTTCAGTTATAAATCATTTTTATATAAGCCAAATTCTTATAAAATTTTCAAATTTTCAAATTCTTTAAAAGCTTCAAATTCTCATTTTCAAAAGATATAATCCTTATTGAATATTTTTCACTTTTATATACAAAATAGGGTCATCCTTATAAAAATAATAATTTCGATGTATGCACAAATTCAAAATACAATCAAACACAAATTTCCAAGGGATGATTCAAGGATGGTTTCAAAACAAACAAAGATTCGAATTTAGAGGAACTCTAATAAAAAAAATCTAGTTCGAAGATAAGCTCGAATGAAAATTAGATAATTCGATTACCCAATAGGAGATGATAAGCATATATAAATTACGGGAGACCATAATCCGTCAACCGAGATTTCATAAATATAATCAATTCGGAAATCTAAGGCAAATCAACATTCGATCTTAAGAGATAAAATCCAGATATAGCAGAAGGTAGATAGCATCATAAATCGAGGATACAGAAATCTCTTATTAATCAACGCCAATTGTAAAGGAGTTTCAACCCTTTACAAGAGAGGTCATTCCAAAATGGAGTTACGGAATGCCCCAAAATCAAAAGGATAAAATAGGGAAGACAAGATTGGATTTCAGAACCAGTGGGAGCGTTCCAAAGTTCAAGGAATCCTAACTGATAAGAATTCTAACCAAGAGATTTCTAACAAGGTGGATACCGAAGGGATGAAGTTTAGAAAAATCTCGAATTCAAAATAAGAAAAACTTTATACTAATATAATCTTTGAAAATACTTTAAAAATCATTTGGAAATTATTTTATAGTTCGAAAATACGCTCTCTCACAAGGAAATGATTCTGAGATTGATTTCACTCATTCTAGGGTATTTCTACCCTATCTCTAATGAGTTTTTGCTCCGCAGGCTACGGTTTGCCTAAAACCAAATCTTTGATACCAACTGTAACAACCCGATATTTTAAGCCATTCGCATCCACACATGCCGAACTTGAATTGCTACTGCATTGTAATAAAATTTGGAGCAAATGAAATACAATCACAGAATCACAGAGCCAGAAATATCAGAATAACTCGCAGCGGAAATTAAAATACCATAGTAGTTCATGAAGCTACTATAATAAACTCTCAAAACAAATACATAATATAAGTTTGAAAAACATATACAATAGAAATCTCAAATACATAGAAGTTTATAAATACCAAAGCTAAAATAGAATAACTGAAACTGAAAGGGAACAGATAACTAGATAAGCAGGATCTCCAACGATTCCTAACTCCAGAAAAAGAAATCCAACGCTAAGCTGTAGATACTCAGGCTGACCCGAGCGTAAATAAAACACAAAACACTCGAGTCGGGACATATATACTTATATAATGTAAACCAACTCAAGTGAATTGTAGTAGTAATGTACAATAACTTAAAGGATGCTTGGGATTGCCCATCCTCCAAGGATCAGTCAAACTATAAATTTAAATACATCTCGTTGTTAAAATTTCAAAATGCTATTTTATACTTCTAAATCAAATATCATTTAAAAATTCAATATCATTTCAAATTCATTTAAAATATTAAAATATCATATTCTTCCAAAACCTCATTCATTTTTTTTTATTTAACTTAAATACCATTTCAAATCAAAATACTCCATTTAAACCAATTAAATATTCCAATTAAACCAATTAAATATTCTATTTAAATCATTTAAAAATGAAGTAATTATATTTAATAATCAAATATTCACTCTCAAAATTTACCATTTCAGAATTAATTTATCCACTTCGATTTATTAAAACAATGAAACTTCAACTTTTCGCAGCATTTAGAAAATGCTACGGTAAATTTACATTTGAAAACAATTCACTTTAACAAAGATAGGATTTACAAAAATGCTGTAATAGGCTTTAGTTTCAAATAAAAGCTTTAGTTCAATTCTCCAACTACAGCACTTACGAAGTGCTATAATAGCCCCTAGTTCATTTTTCCTTATAGTTCATTGTATCAACTACAGCATTTACAAAATGCTGTAATATCCTTTACATTAGAAATAATAACTTTTCAAAAATGTTTTTAATTAAATTCCAAATATTCAATATAATTTCACAAACAATTAAAATTTTATTTAAACCATTTTAAACTTATAAATTCATATATTTTCACTTTTAAAACAATCATTTAAATACCCTTATATTTATGATTTTATAAAGTTAAATTTTCATTCAAAAATCAATATTAAATAATAATTCACATATTAAAATCACACATTCAATTTCAGTTCTTATAATTAAAGTTTTTAAGTTAACATTTAAGTTTAAATTTTCAAATATAACTTATTTTTCATCTTATTTACTTAACTTAAAATTCACTTTTAAACAAAATTCACAAATTTTCAATCTAAGTTATATTTCAAAATTCAACTTAAATATTCATTTATTTCACCTTTTAATTTATTCAAAAACCGTTAATACTTTATAAAATCATTTAAATTCATTTAAATTCATATTTAAATCTATTTATCATATTTCTTACTTAATTTAAATTCCATTTATAACCAAATCATAATTTCCAAAATAACTTATTTTTCAAATTTCTACCTTTACCATTATTTTATTTCACTTATAAAATTTTTTGAAAATCAAAAACACTTTACAAAACCATTTAATTAAGTTTAAATCAAAATATTAAAATATCTACATTTCTAAAATACTTTAAAAAATTTAGAAAACATATTTTAACCACAGTCTGTATGAAATTTCTAACCTAAGTCCAATAATACGGATAATATATCATTTCAATCCATAATTTACGAAGGAAAAATCCGGGTTCTATCATTTCAAACCTGCAATCCCAAGTAAATGTAAATAAATAAAAATTGCTCACGCCTATCATTTCAGCCCATAACGATTTTTCCCTATTCTAAAGTCCATTCGGGTATGTATCATTTCAACCCATAGTGATTCTAATCTACAAGGAACTTGCAGTGTGATAAATTAATATAAATGAACAAAATAGCATAATTTAACAGTAACATATGGTATAACAGGTGAATAAGCATGGGTGAACATCATATGATCATAGCAATAGCAATTATAACATGATAATAAGGTTTACAGTTTCAATTGCGATCAGTTTACTAGATATATAAGTATAAATTTGTCTTGTGAGAATTACTCACTTGTATAAGCTAGAGATGACAAACAAATGCACAAATAAGGAACTACAAAGGCACGATAACACGACAATGATTTGAGAATGGGAGAGCCAAAGCTAATTGCCTTGTTAAATAACAAACAAAACAAAGTACAATACATAAATTTCAAACCAAACTATTATAAACAAAGCTAGAAATACAAGCACAATACATAGCTGAACTTTTTGCGCTTGCGTTCAACCACTTGTGCCTTAGCTATAGACTAGAAAAGCACTGTAATAGGATGGTTTTGGATCAGGTTGAGGTTAAATAGGTTGGCCATAGCAATATATGAAGGAGATGAAGGCATATGTGTGCATCAACACACAACTACAAGCAACAACATGGATTTCAAGGCCTAAATGTCTTCGACCAAGGGACTATTAGGCATGGCCGGATCTGGTATGATCAACTACAGGTGGGGCATGGGTCCTAGGCTCAGGTTTGGCTGGTGGTCGTGGTGCACAAGTCGGCCAAGGTGATGGGTGAGGTGGTGGAGCAAAGGTGTGGCTCGACTAGCACTATATAGGTGGAGTTTGCTTTTTTTGGTGGATCTTCAACAAGGTGGCCACAACCATGGATGGCCAGTGTAATGGAGAGGGTAGCAACTAGTTGTGGTGGTGGTGGAGGCAGCCATGGTGCTAGAGAAGGGAGGCCAAATACAAGAAGGTGAAGCAAGTGCTAGAATTCATAACAAAACAAGTAAAAGAGGAAAATGAATGAAAATTTTTACCATACTTTTTATCAGGTGACAGCCGAATGTTCTTTAGGGGTTGAGAAAATTTTTTACATGAGAAAAGAATGAGGGAATCGGCTGAACAAAGGAGATATGGGCAACAAATGAAATGATGTGTTGTTTGGTGTGAAAAGAAAAGTTTTGAATATGAAAAGGCATGCATATAAAAGGTCAAAAACCTTTCAAATTTTTTAATTCATTTTGCAATTTAAAATACATATAAAAATGCATATAAATAAAAATAAAACACAAAAAAATAATAAACGAATAAAAATAAATAAATAAATTTCAAATAAATATAATTAAATTAAGAAAATAGGTAAAAAAGGCAAACTAGGCTTTAAAAATTCAAAATAAATTCAATAAACTTTGGAAATTTTTTATCATCGCTTTAAAAATATTTAAAAATGAAATATATGCCTAACTTGTCATATAAAACATATTAGAACATGATTTAACAAATAAAAATATTATTCACATAATTTAAAATAGATAATTTTATTAAATAAATCAATTTACACCCAATATTGAAAAAAACATAACTTCCATAATATAAATCGGATTTCAACGAAACGAAAAGCAGTATCCTTGAAATTTAATATATTTTCATAAAAAAAGATAAAATTCAAAAATTGAAATATTTAAATTTTAAATTTAAAAGTCAAAGTTTGACCAGATTTACCAAAAATCCACTTTTCTGGAAATATCCTATTTACTCAGGTTTGAAATTATAATTCACACAAAATCAAAATATGCTTTTAAATAACAAAATTTATTCATTTTAATAAATAGAATAAAGTTTTTAAATTAGGAGTTTCAATTCAAAAAATTAAAATAAACAATTAAAATAATAACAAAATACTGGGTTGTTACACCTGACGAACCTTTCTGCACGTCACCCAGCGCCGTTGCAAGCGATATCTACCACCACAATACAATCACAAGCCCTTGAGAAAAATAAAACCAACATGAGCAGCCTAGAACCGAACCTATGCTAGAAAACTCCTCGCCTAAGCGATTTCCAACCACCAGAGCGTCTACAACCCCGATCATGCATTCATCATACCCCCACGCAACCCTTGCCAAAAACCAACGCTACTCGATTAACCAGAGGCAATGCGGTTCACCAAAACCCAAACATGACAAAAACTAGGTTTAAATCCTAGTTCGACCTATCCTTGCTGCCACGACGATCTATCGCCACTTCCACTATTTTTGTCAAATACCCCGATTATAATTCCAGTTCCAGACGAAATTCCGACCACTCGTGTAAATCCGGGCACTAGTAAACGTTTATAAATCATTTTCCAGATATTCCCAAAATGCACATTCATTTCTATATGAAATTTTTTTTATTTTTGTTTTAAAAATGTTATCTTTCAGAGATGATTCCAGATATATACTTGAATCAATAAAACTCGACATTTGATTTTACATTTTTTAAAAGATTCTATGTATTTTACTGTTCCCAGTAAAAATAACTGGATACTTTTACTTGTTTTTTTTAACAATGAAGTTACTTTTGCTAAGATCATTTTTTTCTTCAAATTCCTTAGCCTAATATTGATTGGACAGAGAGAGTTTGAACTTTTAAACTTGAATTTGAGAACTTGTAACTACAACAGGGACCGATATATGTATATCTGAACACACATATATCATCATATATATGCATACATAACATAATCATGCAGGCACATCCGGCATTTCCATCACAACTTAAACTTCCAATCCACACATCAAGATGTAACAACCCGAGCTTTTGTGAAAATTTATTATCGTCATTAAATAATTATTGTCGCTAGCAAACTGATGATGGATTTTTTTATACCGGGCTGAAATTTTTAAAAATAAAATTGGTTAAGGGTTGTGAGCTTTGAAATTGTGAATATCGGCCATTTATTTTTGAATGCTGTTCGACCCGTCCCCCTCTCTTCGTTCTTTAACCCGTTCCCCTTTTATTATTTTAAAAACCCTAAGTTAAAAAAAAAACGAAGGAAATTAATGGCGGCCCCCTTTTGCATTTCTCGTTCGCCCCTTCATCTTGCTCGTGGCTGCGCCGATCGACGTGCTCGTACTCGATTCGACTTCGGCTGCTTCATTCGTGGCAAGGTGAGTAATTTACATTACTCACATCTAATTGAAATTCATTCGTCCTCGTTTGCTTACTTTGTTTTCTTAGTCTTCTGCAATTCTATTTCTTTACTTTGCTCCGATGATGATTTATCTTGGCCATTTGATTTCGTTTTGGGGCTGGTGAATTGATTTTCGACTTCGTCAATTTAGTATGTTTTGTTTGCTTGATCTTCACGGCATCGATTTGAACTGTGGCCACCACAGTGTTGAAATTTTAATCAATTTCGGTATCGACTTGTTCTATATCAACCTTGAATTCTAGAAGTATTTTTCTTTGTCTTGATTGATTATCTTGGCCATTGTTTTGATCATGTGCTCTCTGAACTCGTTGTGGCACGTGTCTTTGGGTTTTACACTTCGACGTTTGACACTGTCAAACTTGGCTCTGACTTGGTGATGTTTTCAATTTTTTTTCCATTTGCCCGAACTTGTAATTGTCTGGAGCTTCACTGTTGAAATACATACATGCTTGGAGTCTTTGTGTAATTGTCTGCAGTTTGTGCATTGCGTGTGGTCTTGCCTCAGTTATTCTTAGTATATACTAGCTGTGGTTGGGTTTAGTATTATACCACCTACTGTTTACTTGCATGCCTGCCACTGATCATATGATGAAGTCATTCATGTGCTCGACTTTGACCATTTATTACATTGAACTTGGTGGCCTCTGTTGCTCTTCTTCATGTCATACTTGTTGATGTCTTTGTAGTTGTTACCAGTCAGCACTTCACTGCCTTTGTGTCATTCATGTTGCAGTGAGCTTTATGCTTGTTACTGGGTTACCTTATCTTGGGCACACATGTTTGTTCCACTGCCCTAGTGTACATGTTGAAGAACTGTGTACTTTTGCCTGAGATTGTTATGTTGGTGGCAATCTTGTTTTGTGTAGCTTGTCAATGCGTGTGTGTCCCTTGTTCCCTGTTTTTGCCTGATGCTCTGTCCTTGCTGTTCAGGGTAAATCTGGAACATAGTTCATTTGCCCCCGTGAAACATGCAGAGGCATCAAGCAAGCTTTAAAAATATAGTTTTTATCGTTTCATAAAAGTTGAAGTGTTTTCCTTCCTGCTGCATACGTGCATAATTATTTTTGCATAGTTGAATTGTTTTACTTCCTACGGCATGCGTGTGTAAGCACTTTGCATTATTGAAATTCTTTACTTACTAGCTGCATGCTTGGGTAAATATTTTTGCCAACCTATGGCCTTTATGCCTGTTGCACTCGGGTTGTTTGGTGAAACTGTTGATTTCATGTATATGCATACATGTTGTACCTGTTTTGGTTTGAGACAGCTCATATTTTCAAATGACTGTTCTTGGTTGCTTGATGCATTTTGGTGAGTTGCTCTGGCCAGCGACTATAAGCTTCACATACGCCATTGGTCTGGATTCATGATGTATCTTTGCTTTGTTTTCAAAACTGTGTAGTTTTATTATTGTGTCAATTGTTTTACTTGAGTCTTTTGTGCTTGTACATTGGATTTGTTTTCTAATTACACTTGAGTTGAATCCGGAATTTGGGTTTGACCTTGTGCCCGTTTGTGTACATCATTACTATAGTGGCAAGGCAGTGCACGCAAGCGTGAACTGCAGCCACACGGTATTGAGTTTTTGGGTACGACATCACTATAGTGGCAAGGCAGTGCACGCAAGCGTGAACTGCAGCCACACGGTATGGCGTGTATGATATTCTATTTGTTTTGACTTATGGATCTTTTTGCGTATTCCATATTCCTTAGTGGCGAGGCAGTGCACGCGTGCGTGTACTGCAGCCCTACTTGAATTAATATTTTAATTGATATTTCAATGGTTTGAACTGTTCTGTTTATTTCAATTCAATATTCTGAATTGCATTCTGATTTGGTTTAATTACTGTCGTCTATTCATTATTTGATTATTATTGCTTCTGTGCACTAATAACTGAGTTTGAATTAGACTGACCCGAGTATTATTTTCTTTTGAATCTAATACTCGGGTCAGACCGAGTATTTCAGGTTGTAGATATTCTGCTTTGGGTTGCTGCTAGAGCTATGAAGTTCTTTCATATCTTTTGGAGTAGTCGTCGTCATTTGTAGTAGTCTGTATAATTGTATAGGAAGATATGTATTCATGTATATTATATACGTTAATGTACTTGTATATGTAACTTCCTGAGTCGACTTTGGTAGTTGTATCATATGTACTGTGTCATATGTATTGTATCAAATGTATTGTAACTGATATCCGTTATTGTATATATGAGACTTTCTCTTTTATTTGTGTTCCGCATTATATTATCTGTGTAATATTTTATATTTACTGTTCTAAACTATTATGAACCATCGTAGTTCGTTTTATACTGGAATTGGGGTATTTCGATGGGAGAAAATAAATTAGAGATGAAAATGAAAGAATATATATATCACTCCTATCGAGATAACCAATACTAGTGTAAGGCCTAACTATTGATGGCCGCTCCTCAACAGCCTTATTCTCCGTGCTAGTTGACAACACTACACCGTAGTGTTCTTGGCTAGCGTGGGTATAGAGGTGGGGCGTCACACAAGATTTGAAGTTTTAAATAAAGAAAATTTTCTCACCTCAAAAAGAAAAACAGAGAGACAGAGGAATAGATTTTGGTCCTGGAACTAGAAGCAAAGAACAGAGAGTTGAACTTGAACTTTGATAATTCAGTTGAAGTTGAAATGATTCGAGCTTAGATCTATTTGAATTTGCATTTGATTTTCTTTGCTGGCTTTTAATTTTTATGCTTTGAGATGATGAACATCTTCAGGTTTTAAAAATTTGCTTTGATCTGGTCTTCTTTTCCATGTTTTTAAATCTTTTGAAAACTTTGATCTGGAGCTTTGATTTGTTTGAGTTGAATCCTTTTCTTTGCTTCAGATTATGATTTTCAGGTTTGATTTTGTTTTGTTTTCAGGTTTTGTTTTCATTTTGAAAGAAGATTGAGAATTGAAGATAGTCTGGATACTTTTCCCTTTTACATGTTTTATGTAATTCAATTTTCAAAAGAAAAATGATTTTGCCACTTGTAATTACAAATTAAAACTTTGCTTACACTTGTGTTTCTCTTTATTAAAACGCTTAAAAATGTCTTCAACTCTACATTTTATGTATAAATCCCTAATGTAAATTATTTTGTAAATTTTTGTTTTAAACCTTGTGTTAGTATAAATTATGTAACATGTTCTTATATTTATGAATCATGTTTATGTCTTTTCTTATTTTTACCTTTATATATTTTCAAATTAGCTTTACAACATTTGTGACGCCCCACCTCTATACTTACGCTAGCCAAGAACACTACGAAGTAATGCCGTCAACTAGCACGAAGAATAAGGCTATTGAGGATCGACCATCCGTATAATTGCTTTGTGCGAGCACCGGTATGTCAGATAGTATAACATGCATTTCATTCCAAGAGGAAATCCGACACACCAATACAAGCTCAAAGCTACTACACAGTGGCTATATAATCTTCTAAAACAAATATAGAAATAAGCATGACACAAATCAGTCACAAATATCCATATCACAAAGGCGGAAATAGATATGAATATATATAACACTTAAAAGTGTGTACATCAGAGTAGTGGTCAAATAAAATTCACAATATAACAAAAGAATAGATACAAGTGCTAGACAAAAGAATATGTATACATCAAGGAGTCTCTATCTCGAATGTATAACAACAAAAACTACAAAGCTAATGTAGTTAGACAAAAGTCAAATGATGACTCCATATAAAGAGTCAAGCAGAAGCACCTGTAATATCTCAGTCTGACCCGAGTATTATTTAATAAGAAAATAATAAACGAATCAGTCTAGCTATAAATATCAGATAAAATGAGATAGAATAAGAGATATGGTAAAAACTATGATAAAAATAATGCCATACTATTACAAGTATACATCTAACAACATCTAAAATCATACAATATCTCAGGAAATCTCTAAGCACCAAAAAGAATGTCATATTCTTTATCACTCTCACCAAATCAAAAATATTGACAAATATATCAATGTCAATCGTCAAAGTCACCAATGCGTAAATATTGATAACACTTATCAATGAAATCACGAAAATTGTTGAAACACAAATTCTAGAAATCATCACTAGAAATCAAAAAATCACGAAAAAGGAAAGGCCTATCACAAAACGGGAGCATGTAAACTCACCAACACGTGTATTAAAACGGGGACGCTATCGCATGGTCCCTAACCATAGTGCCGGTGCATCGATGTAGTACAACGGTACGCCCGAGGAACCTGAAACTCAAATGATTCGGAACAACGACGTAGTACAACAGTACGTCCGATGAACCTGATAAGCTGGTACAACAACGTAGTACAAAGGTACGTCCGATGGACCGAACTCCATAAAAGAACATGGGTCGCTAGCCCACAAAAATGAGTAGAAACTCCAAAGAGTACATAGGTCGTTAGCCTATAAAAAAAATGAGACGAAACTCAATAAAACGAGGTACCGTCCCCTTCGTGGATATGAAAACGTAGCAAATCGCTAGTCTAAATCTAAAAAATGACCATCATCGATCATCGAGAAGTGTCAATTACGCTAACCTAGTAAATAGATGAGTTTAGCTTCACGTCCCATAACCACTTACTTAACTAAGTATTGACGAACAAATTGTAAATCTCCAATCGAAAGTTGTCACAAGAGTTTCAATCAATTGAGTCTAAGAATTAACCGACAAAGTAAACGAAAGCGTTTCATACCACTTTTTTTGCAAAGTCGTTTAATTGGATTTCTCGAATGAATGAGGTAAAGGTTTGTGTATACTAATAGATTGGAAAATGGTTTTATAAACGGGTTTGATATTGAAATAGAGTTGAAATCATCTGTGTGAAGGAGTTTGAATATTTACTACTAGTATAGAAGCCTTTGCGTTTTGATGTGACAAACCATAAAGATGATTGTAAGAACAATAAATCACCAAAATTTCACGTTCAAAGACCTGAATTAAATCTAAAGAAATCGATCCCAAACACATCAAAATGGATATACCCAAAAAAACTCCAAAATAGAAGTCATCAAGGTCGATAATAAATGATAACAACAAATCGGAAAACCACGAATCGATAAAAATTGGAATTTCAAGCAAAATAGGCTAAATAGGCAAATAGAAGCAGGTCAGTCGACTGACTGCAAATGGCCATTCGAATGATCTAGAAACCTAGAAATTTCATTTCCTGCAGTCAGTCGACTGATTACAGAGGCCAGTCGACTGATTGCAGGAAACAGAGACTTCCAGCCTCTGCAAACAGACCCCGGAGCACATACTGGCTACATCCAGTCGACCGACTGCAAAAGGTCAGTCGACTGACTGGGTGATGGGGCTGTGTTCGACCTATTTAATTGAAGAGAAAACTTTCATCGTAAGCGATCGGACGAGCAATGACGCTAGGGGTTTACGCAAATCAGCAACCCGGCCCTATAGGCTCTTCAATGCATCACCAAAACATGTTTGAACATCAATTAGGATTTTTGAAGATTTGAATTCAAAACAAAAAAATTGGAATATTCACCAATTCAAACCAAACCAAAAGCAAATGCACATGAGTAAGTGTTAGGAATTCATACCCAACCATCAAAGATAGTTATAGACATAGATGTGAGATAAAAATCTCACCTTTTGCACAAAAATAAGGAAGAAGAAGCTATAGAGCAAGGCAAGAACAACCACTCTTTAATTCCAACCCAAGAAGCAATCTAAGCTTAAAAGAAGAACATTTCCTAAATTAGGTTTATAAATTTCTGGAATTGAAGGTAGAATGAGTTGGAGAAGAAGAAGAGGATGCTTACTAATAGCTTCACTTTGAATTTGAAGTTAGAACTTGGATTTGCAATGGAACTAGGGCTTAGGAAATCTAATTCTTTTTCTCTTCCCTCATTTTTATGAAAGCTTGAAGATATTACGAAATGAAAGTGAATGAAGAGAGGTGGGGGATGTGGAGCTAGAGTTAATAGTTTAGGCTAACCCAAACCCAAAGTCCAAAGTCCAAAGTGCAAAGGTCAAATTTTAGCTAGCTCCAAACATATCAAAGTTTATACTCAAAAAGGTCGCAGACGGCGTTTTGAACTCAATGGAAGTGGTCTTGAGTCCTAATTCGACTGTATGCAAAAAGTAGCATTTCGGACTATAATCCGACTAACGATGCTGTATTTAAATAAAATATTTAAATACACAATCGTAAAATATGCGGGTTGTTACAGACTCCCCTCCTTAAAGAAATTACGTCCTCGCAATACTTAAGAAGAAAGATAAAAAGTAACAACCATAAAATCATATCAACACAAAAGAAATTTGAAATAAGAAGTTCACCTCAAAGAGCACGGGAAAGTAAGTCCAGATGTGTTCGCACGGTGAATTCCCAAGATTCCCAAGAAAAATCCTTAGGATTTGAGGACCATTGAACTTGTGAAAGTGGGACATCTTTATTTCGAAGGCGTCTTACCTCCAAAGCAATGATACGAATAGGATGTTGCTCATAAGTCAAGTTAGGCGAAAGTTCAATTTCCTCCACAACACCGGGCTTAAGAATAGAATCGGAATCTCGAAGGCAGTTCCGTAATTGAGAAACGTGAAACTCATCATGAATAGAAGAAAACTGAGCCGGTAATAAAGGGCGATAAGCCACGGAACCAATACGTTCGGTGATGAGAAATGGAACAATATATTGAGGTGCTAATTTTCCCGATCGACTGAAACACACAATACTTTTCATAGGTGGGACACGAATAAACACAAAATCTCCCACAGAAAATTCTAATTTCCTTCTTCTGTTATCGGCATAGGATTTTTGCCTACTTTGAGCCTCTTTCATCCTATGACGAATAAGGTCAATCATTTCTATTGAATCATGAATAAAATCTGAACCTAAAACCAACTTCTCACCGGCCTCGGGCCAACAAGAAGGAGATCGACATGGCCTTCCATAGAGCGCCTCAAAAGGTGCCATACCAATACTAGATTGGAAGCTATTATTATAGGAAAACTCGACAAGAGAAATATGATCTTCCTAACTTCCACCAAAATCAAGAACACACGCACGAAGAAGATCTTCAAGAGTTTGATTCACACGCTCGGTTTATCCATCGGACTGAGGATGATGAGCGGTGCTAAAATTAAGCTTCGTTCCCAATGCTTTTTGAAGACTCTTCCAAAATCCACTACTAAACAATGGATCTCGATCGCTAACAATAGAAGTAGGAACTCCATGTAATTTAATGATTTCTTTAATAAAAAGTTCGGCCAAAAGTGGTACGGTCCGATTGGACCGAACGGGAATAAAATGGGTGGATTTTGTAAGTCTATAAACTATCACCCACAAGCTATCATGATCCAAACGAGAACGGGGAAGACCGTTAATAAAATCCATGGAAATTTGGTCCCACTTCCAAATTGGAATGTCCAAAGGTTGCAATAACCCACCGGGCCTTTGGTGCTCGGCTTTAACTAGTTGGCAAGACATGCAACGCCTAACAAAGTTAGTAATATCAGATTTCATCCCATCCCAATAATAAATTCGCTTCATGTCCGCATACATTTTACTATTTTCGGGATGAATGGTAAATTTAGAACGATGAGAATCTTCTAAAATATCATTAAGAAGATCACTAATATTTGGCATGATAAGTCTACCAAATTTTCGAATACCGCCATGAGAATCAATATCAAAGTCTTTCAAACTTTCAATATCAATTTTATCCCTAAAATTTTGGCTAAGAAAAGCCAATTCGGGATATAGCTTTTGAGCTTCAAGGATGCGGTCTAAAAGAGAAGGATGAGCCTCAAGGCTACATAAAATAAGAGATGCACATAAATTGGATTAACGATCTCGAATCTCACAAGTGGACAAAGTCTCGAGATCGTTCCATTCGGATATCATCATGGAAACAACCGCTCATTGCTTACAGCTAAGTGCATCGGCAACACGATTTCCCTTTCCGGGAGTATAAAGAATATCAAGATCATAAGATGAAAGAAATTCGAGCCAACGTTGTTAATGCAAATTAAGTTCCTTTTGAGAAAATAAATACTTCAAAAATTTATGATTGGTATAGAGAACAAATTTCTCTCCCAAAAGATAATGACACCAAATTCGAAATGCGAAATCAATAGCCGCGAGCTCTAAATCATGGGTGGCATATCTAGTCTCGGCTTGCTTCAATTGCCTAGAAGCATAAGCAATAACACGTTCTCTTTTCATGAGAACGACACCCAAACCAACAGGACTAGCGTCGATATAAACAACAAAATCTTGGTTTCCTTCGGGAATCACAAGAATAGGAGCGTCGGAAAGGAGTCCTTTTAATTTCTGAAAAGAAGCTTCACATTTGTCCGACCAAATGTATTTAACTCCTTTCTTTATCAAGCTAGTAAGAGGCTCGACAATTTTAGAAAAGTCTTTGATAAAACGATGGTAATGGCCCGCCAATCCAAGAAAACTACGGATTTCCGCCACACTCTCCGGTCTCTTCCAATCTTGAATCACTTCAATCTTTGAAGGATCCGCGGAAATTCCGGATTCAGAAATAATATGGTCGAGAAATATCACACGAGATTGCCAAAAGTGGAATATAGAAAATTTGGCTTTCAATTGATTGCTCCTAAGAGTTTCGAACACAATCCGAAGATGCTTTTCATGCTCCTCCTCGGTATTAGAATACACAAGAACATCATCTATAAAAATGAGAACAAATCGATCAAGGAAGTCTTTGAAAACTCGATTCATAAGGTTAACGAAATAAGCCGGAGCATTCGTTAAACCAAATGGCATAACAAGCCATTCATAAGACCCATAACTAGTACGGAATGATGTCAAAGGAATGCTATCCTCTGCAATATGAAGCTGATGAAAACCGGTTGCTAAGTCTAATTGTGAAAAGATTATAGCACCACTAAGTTGGTCGAATAAATCATCAATCTGAGGTAATGGATATTTATTCTTGATAGTAAGATCATTAAGTTTGCGGTAGCCAACGCAAAGCCTAAGTGTACCATCAGATTTCTTTACAAAAATAGCCGAAGCTCCCCAAGGTGAGCAACTAGAGCGAATAAATTGCTTCGTCTCCAATTCGAATAATTGCTTACGCATCTCCTCATTTTTCTTATTGGACATATGATAAGAAGGACGAGTAATAGGCCAAGCTCCAAGAATTAGATTAATTCTGAACTCAATTCCTCGCTTAGGTGGTAATCCTAAAACGGGCTCAAATATGCCGAAAAATTCACGAACAACGTGAATAAGAGAAATGATATCTTCCTCGTCATCATTATCGTCATCATGAGGATTTAAAGAATATAAAGATGGTGTAAATTTGGAATCCGAATCTTTAAGAACAATAGAAATCTGCTTAACAGATTGAGGATGTCGAAGATGAATAGTCCGCTCAGGACATAGGATATGGGCTTCATAACGGTTAAGCCAATCCATTCGCAAAATCACTCCGAAGCCCAAGTAACGCATGACATGCAAATCGGCTCAGAAAGAAAAATCACACAAAATAATCTCGACACCTTTACAAAGCAAACTAAGTGTTGCGGATCCGCCAACTAGATTCGCAATTCTCAAAGAAGCCATTAAAGCCATAACACTCAAAGAAAATGTATCAACAAGCTCTTTTGATATAAAAGAATGGGATGCACCCGTATCAAAAAGAACTCGAATAGGTTGACCATGAAACATAATAATGCCATCAAGGATAGAATGAGAAATACCTTGACCACAAGAGGTGTTTGTACCACATTTAGCTTTCCCTCCTTCTTGCCTTGAAGTTTGGGACATGAAGATAGAAGATGACCCGAACTTTTGCAATAACGACAAAAGAGAGGTTTCGGACATCTATTGGCATAATGGTCCTTACAACCACAATTGTAGCATTGCCCACTAATAGGGGTAGGAGTCTTTGCTACTAAAGCTGTTTGCTTCCCTTTCTTGTTGGGATTTGGGCCTTTGAACTTAATAGGACTTTTCTTATTGCTGTTGAAGTTCGGTTTGGCACTAACAACTTCAACATCACTCTCTTTATCTGCCTCTTCAAGTCGAAGAGCGATATCAGTAAGCTGATCGTAAGCAACTTCCAATTTCAGAAGTAATGGCTTCTTGAGATTTTTATTCAATCCATAGACAAACCTCTGATTCTTCTTCAATGGGATATTAATGTACTCAACCCCGTATTTAGAAAGAGATTCGAAAGATGCGACATATTCCGCAACAGAAGATTCACCTTGAACAAGGTCAATAAAACGACGGGCCAAAGTCACTTTCTTAGCTTCCGGCACAAACTTTGATTCGAATCTTCCCCGGAATTGCTCCCAAGTAAGTTCCGCTTCAATAATTTCAGAAATAAGAAGCTCATACCAATCTAATGCTCTTTCTTGGAGCATGCTAGAAGCCACTTGGACTCAATGAAGATCGATAAGATTCATGCGAGTAAAGATGCAATCGCATGCTCTAAGCTAAGATTGGACTTCGATAACTCCCTCGGAACCCCTAAACGGCTTTCCACCCAAATTGGTATAATCATTATATAGGCGTGCAAATCCAGATTTTGGGTGAGTAGGCTCTGGAATGGGTCCGACAGCTTGAGCGTTCTTTACATGATCAAGAAGCTGTTGTGCAGACATAAATACTCCATCCTGGGGAGTAGCACTAGATTGACCGACGCTGGGACGGCCAGGTCTAAGCATTTCTCTTCTTTAAGAAAGAAAGAAGGAAGAAGAAAAAAAGATTATTCACAAAATGAAGATCAAGCAATAATGATTGATAAAACAAGGCATCATAAAAGAAAATAGGATAAGATGGTACGAAGACTCGAATTAATTCCTAAGGCACGACACCTAAGATGGACTTAGGATGATGATCCTTGTTAAATTATTCTACATTGTTCCGAAGTTTGGCTTTGATGCCTCACCTCTATACTCAAGCCAGCCAAGAACACTACGAAGTGATGCCGTCAACTAGCACGAAGAATAAGGCTGTTGAGGAGCGACCATCCGTGTAATCACTTTGTGCGAGCACTGGTATGTCAGATAGTATAACATACATTTCATTCTAAGAGGAAATCCGACACGCTGATACAAACTCAAAGCTACTATATAATGGCTATATAATCTTCGGAAACAAATACAGAAATAAGCATAACACAAATCAGTCACAAATATTCATATAACAAAGGCGGAAATAGATATGAATATATATAACACTTAAAAGTGTGTACATCAGAATAGTGGTCAAACCAGATCCACAATATAACAAAAGAATAGATACAAGTGCTAAAAAAAAAATATGTATACATCAAGGAGTCTCTATCTCGAATGTATAACAACAAAAACTACAAAGCTAATGTAGTTAGACAAAAGTCAAATGATGGCTCCATATAAAGAGTCAAGCAGAAGTACCTGTAATATCTCGGTCTGACCCGAGTATTATTTAATAAAAAAATAATAAATGGATCAGTCTAGCTATAAATATCAGATAAAATGAGATAGAATAAGAGATATGATAAAAACGAATGATAACAATAATGCCATACTATGACAAGTATACATCTAACAGCAACTAAAATCATAAAATATTTAAAGAAATCTCAAAACACCAAAAAGAATGTCATGTTCTTTATCACTCTCACTAAATCACAAATATTGACAAATATATCAATGCCAATCGTAAAAGTTAGTGAAAGACAAATTCACCAATGCACGAAAATTGATTACACTTATCAATGAAATCATGAAAATTAGTGAAACACAAATTCTAGAAATCATCACTAGAAATCCAAAAATCACGAAAAGGGAGAGGCCTATCAAAAAACGGGAGCATGCAAACTCACCAACACATGTATCACAAACGGGACATTATCCCATGGTCGCTAACCATAGAGCCGGTGCATCGACGTGGTACAACGATACGCCCGAGGAACCTAAAACTCAAATAATTCGGAATAACGACGTAGTACAATGGTACGCCTGATGAACCTGATAAGCTGGTACTACAACATAGTACAAAGGTACTTCCGATGGACCGAACACCATAAAAGAACATGGGCTGCTAGCCCGCAAAAATGAGTAGAAACTCCAAAAAGTACATAGGTCGTTAGCCTGTAAAAAAATGAGACGAAACTCAATAAAACGAGGTACCGTCTCTTTCGTGGACAAGAAAACATAGCAAATCGCTAGTCTAAATCACAAAAATGACCATCATCGATCATCGAGAAGTGTCAATTACACTAAGCTAGTAAATAGATGAGTTTAGCTTCATGTCCCATAACCACTTGCTTAACTTAAATATTTACGAACAAATTGTAAATCTCCACTCGAAAGTTGTCACAAGAGTTTCAATCGAACGAGTCTAAGAATTAACCGACAAAGTAAATGCAAACGTTTCATACCACTTGTTTTGCAAAGTCGTTTAATTGGATTTCTCGAACGAATGAGGTAAAGGTTTGTATGTACAAATAGATTGGAAAATGGTTTTATAAACGAGTTTGATATTGGAAATAGAGTTGAAATCATCTATGTGAAAGAGTTTGAATATTTAATACTAGTATATAAACCTTTGCGTTTTGAAGTGACAAACCATAAAGATGATTGTAAGAACAATCAACAACCAAAATTTCACGTTCAAAGAAGTGAATTAAATCCAAAGAAATCGATCCCAAACCCATCAAAATGGATATACCCAAAAAAAAAATCCAAAACAGAAGTAATCAAGGTCGATAATAAATGATAACAAAAAATCGAAAAACTACGAATCGATAAAAATTGGAATTTCAAGCAAAATAAGCTAAATTGGTAAATAGAAGCAGGTTAGTCGACTGATTGCAAATGGCCAGTCGACTGATCCGGAAACCGAGAAATTTCATTTCCTGTAGTCAATCGGCTGATTATAGAGGCCAGCCGACTGATTGCAGGAAACAGAGACTTCCAGCCTCTGCAAACAGACCCCGGAGCACATACTGGCTACAACCAGTCGACTGACTGCAAAAGGTCAGTCGACTGACTGGATAATGGGGCTGTTTTCAGCCTATTTAATTGAAGAGAAAACTTTCGCCGAAAGCGATCGGACGAGCAACGGCGCTAGGGGTTTATGCAAATCAGCAACCCTGCTCTATAGGCACTTCAATGCATCACCAAAAACATGTTTAAACATCAAAGTTAGGATTTTGGAAGATTTGACTTCAAAACACCAAAAATTGGAATATTCACCAATTCAACCCAAACCAAAAGCAAATGCACATGAGTAAGTGTTAGGAATTCATACCCAACCATTAAAGATAGTTATAGATATAGATGTGAGATAAAAATCTCACCTTTTGCCCAAAAACAAGGAAGAAGAAGCTATAGAGCAAGGCAAGAACAATCACTCCTCAATTCCAACCCAAGAAGCTTGAATCTAAGCTTAAAAGAAGAACATTTCCTAAATTAGGTTTAGGAATTTCTGAAATTGAAAGTAGAATGAGTTGGAGAAGAAGAGGATGCTTACCAATAGCTTCACTTTGAATTTGGAGTTAGAACTTTGATTTGCAATGGAACTAGGGCTTAGGAATTCTAATTCCTTTTCTCTTCCCCTATTTTTATGAAAGCTTGAAGATATTAGGAAATGAAAGTGAACGAAGAGAAGTGGGGGATGTGGAGCTAGAGTTAATAGTTTAGGCTAACCTAAACCCAAAGTCCGAAGTGCAAAGGTCAAATTTTAGCTAGCTCCAAACATATCGAAGTTTATACTCAAAAAGGTCGCAGACGGCATTTTGAACTAAATGGAAGTAGTCTCGAGTCCTAATTCGACCATATGCAAAAAGTAGCATTTCAGACTATAATCCGACTAACGATGCTGTATTTAAATAAAATATTTAAATACACAATCGTAAAATATGCGGGTTGTTACAACATTTTTGTCAAATCTTATTTAAATTGAAACTATTATACATTTAAATAATTATTTATCTACATACATTAATTTCAAAATAGGTATACATGTATATATTTTACATTCATACTTTTCTTATCTTTTCTATCTGCACAACTTTTTAAAAGAAAAGAATGATTTAAAAATCTTAATTTTATATTAACAAATAATCACATTTAATTTGGAAGAACCAAATTAATTTACAATTTAATCCTAAAATTCAATTTAATTACCAATAAAATTCGACACAAAATTCGAGATCGTTACAGATTCCCCCCTTAAGAAAATTATGTCCTCGAAATTTACAAGCAGGGAATAACAAAAGAATATAGAAAGATAGAGATGAATTACCAGATCAAGCTGAATATTTGCATTTGGATTACCAAATCAGAATATCAATAATAGATACAAGAACGAATTAAGATACTCGGGTTATCCAGATCTACGAAATATGTAGGGGATTGGTTAGTTCGAAGAGATAACTAACCATTCGTAGAACATACCTAGACTCCAAAGAATAGATAGATATGTGGATAAAATTCCAAAACTTTTTAGTCTAGAAACCAAGGTATACCTATTAACCATAGCAACCAAAGAAAACAATTCATCCAAACAAACAATTCTGACCTGTTTGGAGTTTAGGTTCCATGCTAAATTATCCTTTGATTTAACCAAAATAACGATCTCCCATTAAAACTTTTCTCTCGAGATGCCACGAAAACATCAAAGAATTTGAAATCAGATAATGATCAGAGAAGATTGATAGAGTAAGATTGTTTCCGTTGTTGTTATAGGGCATTGACCATATGAAGTGGTTCTTCCCTGTCCCCTATCTCGTCCTCTTCTTGCATTCATACTCACTATCAACGGATAGTAAGAGAATTCACTGAGGCATACAGACGGATATCTTAGGAATACTTCACGCTATCTCTAATGAGTTACCAAATGTGTTATACTCCTGAGCTAAAGTTTCAACATTCAGCTCTGATACCAAATTGACACGACCCGAATTTCAGCATTTGAAAATCGACACCCGTACTTCACTTGTACTCGAATGCCGCAGATTCAACCATTGAAACCTGACTCGTGCCGGAGCTTATAACACATTAAGTACAATAACACAGTGGAAGAAAATGAATATCATTGATATACAATAGATGAATACAATATCTGATACAATATGATACAATAATATCAGAGACAAATATACAGCAGCGGAAGACAATGTTGTGACGCCCCACCTCTATACCCACGCTAGCCAAGAACATTACGGTGAATGTGTCAACTAGCACGGAGAATAAGGGTGTTGAGGAGCGACCATCCGTGTAATTTCTTTGCGCGAGCACCGATATGTCAGATAGTATAACATGCAATGCTTTATCCAGAGGAAATCCGACATACCGACACAAACTCAAAGCTACTACACAGTGGCTATAAATATCTTCGGAAAAACAAATATAGGAATAAACATAACATAAATCAGCCACAGAAAATTCATATCACAAAGGCGGAATAAGATATGAATACTACACATAAAAGTGTACATCAGAGTAGTGGTCAGAAAGATCCACAATATCATAAAAGAATAGTTACACGAACTACACAAAAGAATAAGTATACATTATGGAGTCTATATCTCTAATGTATACAACAAAAACTACTAATCTAAGTAGTCAACCAAAAGTCAGAGAAATCAATCCCAAGAGAGAAGTCAAGCTGAAGCACCTGTAACATCTCGGTCTGACCCGAGTATTATTTAATAAGAAAATAATAAACGGATCAGTCTAACTATAAATATCAGATGAAACGATATAGAATCAGAGTTATGACTAAATACATAATAATCACAAGGCCAAGCTGTGATATATAAGTAGTTGATAATCAACAAGAGATTAATCAATATCACAAAAGCTACACAAGAATCAAAGAAGTGTCATACTCTTTATTTCGTTCATCAAACCACAAATATTGACGATAATATCAATGTCAATCACAAAAGTCAATGACGCACAAATTCCAGAAGACTACACAAGAAATCCAGAAATCACTAAAGTCAATGACACACAAATTCACCAATGCACAAATATCGATAAGGCTTATCAATGGAAATCACGAAAAATTGGTGAAACACAAATTCTAGAAATCTACAGAAGAAATCCAGAAATCACAAAGGGGGGAGGCCTATCACAAACGGGAGCATAAAGCTCACCAACACGTGTATCACAAACGGAACGCTAATTCCATGGTCGCTAACCATCACAAATTGAGCCGAAGCTCCACAAACGGCCCGAAGACCATGGGTTGCTACCCCATCACAAATTGAGTCGAAACTCCACAAAACGGGGTTTAGTCTCCCTCGTAGACAAAGAGACATCGCACATTGCTAGTCTAAATCACAAAGACGATCGTCATGATCAACGAGAAGTGTCAATTACACTAAGCTAGTAAATATATGAGTTTAGCTTCATGTCCCATAACCACTTGCTTTACTTAAATATTTACGAAAAAACTGTAAATTTCCACTAGAAAATTGTCACAAGGGTTTCAATCGAACAAGTCCAAGAATTAACCAACAAAGTGAACGCAAGCGTTTCATACCACTTGTTTTACTAAGTCGTTTAATTAGATTTCTCATACGAGTGAAGTAAAGGTTTATATATACTAGTAGATTGGAAAACGGTTTTTATAAACGAATTTGGTATTAAAATAGTGTTGAAATTGTTTGAGGAAAGAGTTTTGATATTTACTACTAGTATAGAAAACCTTTATATTTTTAAAGTGACAAATCACAAAGAAGATTGTAGGAACAATCAATCACTAAGATTCACATTCGAAAACGTGAATAAAATCCAAAGAAATCGATATAAAATCCATCAAAGTGGATATATCTTAAATTCCCAAAGAAAAGGTCATCTAAGTCGATAATAAATGACAACAACAAAAGGGAGACTACACGAATCGATTAAAGTTGGATATTCAAACGGATTAGCAAAATAGGCTAATCTGGCAATTAACAGCAGGTCGGTCGACCAGACTCCCTGAGTCGGTCGACCGAGCCTTAAACAGAGGAGTGCTTATGCACTCGGCAGCAGGTTGGTTGGCCGACTCAGGGAGCTCGGTCGACCAGACATGTTGCCAGCCTCTTCCCAACCCATAGTATTGAGCTCCAACCTCGTCCAAATTTCATTCTCTCGAGCAACGACGCTAAGGGTTTATGCCAATCGACTACCCGGCCCTATATGCTCCTCGATGCATCACCAAAAACATGTTCAAACATAGAAGTTAGGATTTTTAACGAATTGAACTCAAAACACCAAAAATTGGAATATACACCAATTCAATCCAAACCAAAAGCAAATGCACACGAATAAGTTTTAGGAATTCATCCCTAACAATCGAAGATAAATATAAGCATAGATGTGAGATAAAAATCTCACCTTTTCACAAAATCAAACGAGAAGAAGCTTGAAAGCAAATGGAGAATCAACCTCTCTTCAACACAACCCAAATGAGCTTGAATCTATGCTCAAAACAAGAACATTCCCAAAATTAGGTTTAGGAATTTCTGAAATTGGTAAGAGGATAAGTTGGAGAAGAAGAAGAGAAGCTTACCAATGGGTTCTTCTTGAGTTTGGAGCTAGGAATTTGATTTGCAAGAGAAACTAGGGTTTTGGAGTTTTAATTTCCAATCTCTCCCACCATTAATGCTAAGGAAACTGAAAAGAGAAGAGAATGAGGGTGAATGGGGAAGAGTGGCTCAGATTTGAGCATAAGTAAAACATAGGGCTGAGCCCAAAAACCAAACCCAAAGTGAAAAGTAGCAAAAATCAACTTTCTCCAAACATATCGAAGCTTATACTCAAAAAGGTCACAAACGGCATTTTAAACTCAATGGGAGTGGTCCCGAGTCCTAATTTGACCGTATGCAAAAAGTAGCTTTTCGGACTAAAATCCGACTAACGATAAAATATTTAAATATAAAATCCATAAATATGCGGGTTGTTACAGACTCTCCTCCTTAAAGAAATTGCGTCCTCGCAATATTTAAGAAGAGAACATAAAGTAACAACCATAAAAGCATATTCAACACAAAAGAAATTTGAAATAAGAAGTTCACCTCAAAGAGCACGAGAAAGTAAGTCCGGATGTGTTAGCTCGATGTACTCTCTAGATTCCCAAGAACAATCCTTAGGGTTTGAAGACCATTGAACTTTAACAAGCGGAACATCTTTATTTCGAAGTCGCTTGACCTCCGAAGCAATAATACGAATAGGATGTTGCTCATAAGTTAAATTAGGCGAAACTTCAATCTCTTCCACAACACCGGGCTCAAGAGCAGAATCAGAATCTCGAAGACATTTCCGAAGTTGAGAAACGTGAAACACGTCATGAATAGCAGAAAATTGAGCCGGCAATAAAAGGCGATAAGCCATGGAACCAATACGTTCAATGATAGGAAATGGCCCAATATATCGAGGTGCCAATTTTCCCGATCGACTGAAACGTACAACACCTTTCATAGGTGAAACACGAATGAACACAAGATCTCCCTCAGAATATTCTAACTTCCTTCTCCGTTATCGACATAGGATTTTTGTCTACTCTGGGCTTCTTTCATTCTATGTCGAATAAGTTCAATTTTCTCTGTGGAATCACGAATAAAATCTAGACCTAACACCAGCTTCTCACCAGCCTCAAGCCAACAGAAGGAGATCGGCATGGCCTTCCGTAGAGTGCCTCGAAAGGTGCCATACCAATACTAGATTGGAAGCTATTATTATAGGAAAATTCAACAAGTGAAATATGATCTTCCCAACTTCCACCGAAATCAAGCACACAAGCACGAAGAAGATCTTCAAGAGTTTGATTCACACGCTCGGTTTGTCCATCGGACTGGGGGTGATAAGCGGTGCTAAAATTAAGCTTCGTTCCTAAAGCTTTTTGAAGACTCTTCCAAAATCCACTAGTAAACAATGGATCACGATCGCTAACAATTGAAGTAGAAACACCATGTAATTTAACAATCTCTTTAACAAAGAGTTTGGCCAAAAGAGGAACGGTTCGGTTAGACCGAACGGGAATAAAATGGGCGGATTTAGTAAGTATATCAACAATTACCCATAAGCTATCATAACCCGATCCAGAACGGGGAAGGCCATCTATAAAATCCATGGAAATTTGATCCCACTTCCAAACTGGAATTTCTAAAGGTTGCAATAACCCACCGGGCCTTTGATGTTCGGCCTTAACGAGTTGGCAAGTCATGCAACGCTTAACGAAGTTAGCGATGTCAAGTTTCATTCCCTCCCAATAATAAAGTCGCTTCATATCCGCGTACATTTTACTACTACCAGGACGAATGGTAAATTTAGAACGATGTGAATCTTCTAAAATATCTTTACGAAGATCACCAATATTTGGCACGACAAGTCTACCAAATTTCCGAATGCCGCCACGAGAATCGATATCAAAGTCTTTCAAACCTTCAATATCAATTTTATCCCTAATATTTTGGCCAAGAAGAGCCAAGTCGGGATCTAGCCCTTGAGCTTCAAGAATGCGGTCTAAAAGAGAAGGATGAGCCTCAAGGATACATAAAACAAATGATGAGCATAAATCGAAAATGCACTCTCGAATCTCACAAGTGGATAAGATCTCGAGATCGTTCCATTCGGATATCATCATAGAAACAACAGCTTGTTGTTTACGGCTAAGAGCATCGGCGACACGATTACCCTTACCGGGAGTATAAAGAATATCAAGATCATATGGTGCAAGAAATTCGAGCCAACGCTGTTGACGCAAATTAAGTTCCTTTTGAGAGAATAAATACTTCAAGGATTTATGATCGGTATAAAGAACAAATTTCTCTCCTAAAAGATAATGACGCCAAATACGAAGGGCGAAAACAATAGTCGCGAGCTCTAAATCATGAGTGGCATATCTAGTCTCGGTTGGCTTCAATTGCCTAGAAGCATAAGCAACAACACTTTCTTTTTGCATAAGAACGGCACCCAAACCAACGCGACTAGCATCGGTATAAACAACGAAATCCTGATTCCCCTCGGGAATAACGGGAATAGGAGCATCAGAAAGAAGTTCTTTTAGTCTCTGAAAAGAAGCTTCACATTTGTCCGACCAAATGTATTTAACACCTTTCTTCATCAAGCTAGTGGGAGGTACGACAATCTTAGAAAAGTCTTTGATAAAACGACGGTAATAGCCCGCTAATCCGAGAAAACTACGAATCTCTGTCACACTCTCCGGTCTCTTCCAATCTTGAATCGCTTCAATCTTTGAAGGATCCACGGAAATTCCGGATTCGAAAATAATGTGACCGAGAAACTTCACGCGAGATTGCCAAAAGTGGCATTTAGAAAATTTTGCCTTTAATTGATTACTCCTAAGAGTTTTCAACACAATCTGAAGATGTTTTTCATGCTCCTCCTCGGTTTTAGAATACACAAGAATATCATCGATAAAGATGAGAACAAACCGGTCGAGGAAGTCTTTGAAAACTCTATTCATAAGGTCAATGAAATAAGCCGGAGCATTCGTCAAACCAAATGGCATGACAAGCCATTCATAAGATCCATAACGAGTACGGAACGATGTCAAAGGAATACTATCCTCTGCAATACGAAGCTGATGAAATCCAGTAGCTAAGTCTAATTGCGAAAAGGCTCTAGCACCACTAAGTTGATCAAATAGATCATCAATCCGAGGTAGAGGATATTTATTTTTGATAGTAAGATCATTAAGCTTGCGGTAGCCAACGCAAAGCCTAAGTGTACCATCGGATTTCTTCACAAAAATAGCCGAAGCTCCCCAAGGCGAGGAACTAGAGCGAATAAATTGCTTTGTCTCCAATTCAGATAATTATTTACGCATCTCCTCATTTTCTTTATTGGACATACGATACGGAGGACGAGTGATAGGTTGAGCTCCAGGAATAAGATTAATTCTGAACTCAATTGCTCGCTTAGGTGGTAATCCTAAAACGGGCTCGAATAAGTCGGAAAATTCACGAACGACGTGAATAAGAGAAATAATATCACCCTCATCATCATCATCGTCATCACGAGGATTTAAAGAATACAAAGATGCAACCAAGCTGGAATCTGAATCTTTAAGATTAATAGAAATTTGCTTAACAGATTGAGGATGTCGAAGATGAATAGTCCGCTCAGGACATAGGATATGGGCTTCATAACGGTTAAGCCAATCCATTCCCAAAATCATTCCAAAGCCTAAATAACGCATGACATGCAAGTCGGCAAGGAAAGAAAAATCACACAAAATAATCTCGACATCTTTACACAATAAACTGATTATTGCGGATCCACCAACCGGATTCGCAATTCTCAAAGAAGTCCTTAAACACAAAACATCCAAGGAAAAAGTATCAACAAGCTCTTTTGATATAAAAGAATGGGACGCACCCGTATTAATAAGAACTCGAATAGGATGATCACGAAATAAAATAATTCCATCCAGAATAGAATGAGAAATACCTTGGCCACGAGATGTGTTGCTATGGGCTTGAGCAACATTAAGCTTTCCCTCTTTCTTGCCTTGAAGTTTGGGGCACGAAGATATAACATGACCGGGAACTTTGCAGTAGCGACAAGAGAGAGAATTTGGGCACTTGTTCGCATAATGGTCCTTCGAACCACAATTATAGCATTCCCCACGGCCAAAGGAAGAAGTCTTTGCCACGGAGGTTGCTTGCTTCCCTTTCTTATTGGGATAAGGACCTTTGAATTTGCTTGGTCTCTTCTTGTTGTTGAAGTTTGGTTTGGAACCCACCACTTCAACATCATTCTCCCTATCCGCCTCTTCAAGACGAAGAGCGATATCAACGAGTTGGTCGAAAGAAACTTCTAATTTTAGAAGTAATGGCTTCTTGAGACTTTTGTTTAAGCCGTAGATGAATCTCTGGTTCTTCTTTAAAGGGGTGTTGATGTATTCAACCCCGTATTTAGAAAGCGACTCGAAGGAGGCGACGTAATCAGTCACGGAGGAGTCACCTTGAACAAGGTCTATAAATCGTCGAGCCAATGTCACTTTCTCTGCTTCCGGTACAAATTTCAACTCGAAGCGTTCTCGGAATTTCTCCCAGGTGAGATCCGCTTCATTAATCTCAGAAATAAGAATCTCATACCAGTCAAATGCTCTTTCTCGGAGCATACTAGAGGCCACCTGAACTCGGTGAAGGTCAATAAGATTCATGCGAGAAAAGATTCGATCGCATGACCTTAGCCAAGACTGTACTTCAATAACAGTTTCGGAACCTTTGAATGGCTTCCCACCCAAATTAGTGTAATCGCTACACAAGCGTGCAAATCCCGACTTTGGGTGAGTAGGTTCCGGGTTAGCTCCGGCTGCTTGAGCATTGGTCACTAAATCAAGAAGCTGTTGAGCAGTCATAAAAACTCCATCCTGGGGTGGAGCGCTAGATGGCACGGCTCTGGGGCGGCCTGGTCTAGACATTTCTCTTCCTTTAGAAAGAATGAAGAAGAAGAAAAAGGTTATTCACCAAATTGAATATCAAGCAATCTTGATAGATAAACAAGGAATCATAAGGAAAATAGGATGAATCGATACGAAGGCTCGAATTAAATCCTAAAGCACGACTCCTAAGAAAGACTTAGGACGATGATCCTTGTTATAATATTCCATATTGTTTCGAAGTTTGGCTCTGATACCAAGCTGTGACGCCCCACCTCTATACCCACGCTAGCCAAGAACATTACGGTGAATACTGTCAACTAGCACGGAGAATAAGGGTGTTGAGGAGCGGCCATCCGTGTAATTTCTTTGCGCGAGCACCGATATGTCAGATAGTATAACATGCAATGCTTTATCCAGAGGAAATCCGACATACCGACACAAACTCAAAGCTACTACACAGTGGCTATAAATATCTTCGGAAAAACAAATATAGGAATAAACATAACATAAATCAGCCACAGAAAATTCATATCACAAAGGCGGAATAAGATATGAATACTACACATAAAAGTGTACATCAGAGTAGTGGTCAGAAAGATCCACAATATCATAAAAGAATAGTTACACGAACTACACAAAAGAATAAGTATAGATTATGGAGTCTATATCTCTAATGTATACAACAAAAACTACTAATCTAAGTAGTCAACCAAAAGTCAGAGAAATTAATCCCAAGAGAGAAGTCAAGCTGAAGCACCTGTAACATCTCGGTCTGACCCGAGTATTATTTAATAAGAAAATAATAAACAGATCAGTCTAACTATAAATATCAGATGAAACGATATAGAATCAGAGTTATGACTAAACACATAATAATCACAAGGCCAAGATGTGATATATAAGTAGTTGATAATCAACAAGAGATTAATCAATATCACAAAATCTACACAAGAATCAAAGAAGTGTCATACTCTTTATTTCGTTCATCAAACCACAAATATTGAGTATAATATCAATGTCAATCACAAAAGTCAATGACGCACAAATTCCAGAAGACTACACAAGAAATCCAGAAATCACTAAAGTCAATGACACACAAATTCACCAATGCACAAATATCGATAAGGCTTATCAATGGAAATCACGAAAAATTAGTGAAACACAAATTCTAGAAATCTACACAAGAAATCCAGAAATCACAAAGGGGGGGAGGCCTATCACAAACGGGAGCATAAAGCTCACCAACACGTGTATCACAAACGGAACGCTAATTCCATGGTCGCTAACCATCACAAATTGAGCCGAAGCTCCACAAACGGCCCGAAGACCATGGGTTGCTACCCCATCACAAATTGAGTCGAAACTCCACAAAACGGGGTTCAGTCTCCCTCGCAGACAAAGAGACATCGCACATTGCTAGTCTAAATCACAAAGACGATCGTCATGATCAACGAGAAGTGTCAATTACACTAAGCTAGTAAATATATGAGTCTAGCTTCATGTCCCATAACCACTTGCTTAACTTAAATATTTACGAACAAACTGTAAATTTCCACTAGAAAATTGTCACAAGGGTTTCAATCGAACAAGTCCAAGAATTAACCAACAAAGTGAACGCAAGCGTTTCATACCACTTGTTTTACCAAGTCGTTTAATTAGATTTCTCATACGAGTGAAGTAAAGGTTTATATATACTAGTAGATTGGAAAATGGTTTTCATAAACGAATTTGGTATTAAAATAGTGTTGAAATCCTTTGAGGAAAGAGTTTTGATATTTACTACTAGTATAGAAAACCTTTATATTTTTAAAGTGACAAATCACAAAGAAGATTGTAGGAACAATCAATCACTAAGATTCACATTCGAAAACGTGAATAAAATCCAAAGAAATCGATATAAAATCCATCAAAGTGGATATATCTAAAATTCCCAAAGAAAAGGTCATCTAAGTCGATAATAAATGACAACAACAAAAGGGAGACTACACGAATCGATTAAAGTTGGATATTCAAATGGATTAGCAAAATAGGCTAATCTGGCAATTAACAGCAGGTCGGTCGACCGAACTCCCTGAGTCGGTCGACCGAGCCTTAAACAGAGGAGTGCATATGCACTCGGCAGCAGGTCAGTCGGCCGACTCAGGGAGCTCGGTCGGCCGACTCAGGGAGCTCGGTCGACCGGACCTGTTGCCAGCCTCTTCCCATCCATAGTAATGAGCTCCAACCTCGTCCAAATTTCATTCTCTCGAGCAACGGCGCTAAGGGTTTATGCCAATCGACTACCCGGCCCTATATGCTCCTCGATGCATCACCAAAAACATGTTCAAACATAGAAGTTAGGATTTTTAACGAATTGAACTCAAAACACCAAAAATTGGAATATACACCAATTCAATCGAAACCAAAAGCAAATGCACACGAATAAGTGTTAGGAATTCATACCTAACAATCGAAGATAAATATAAGCATAGATGTGAGATAAAAATCTCACCTTTTCACAAAATCAAACGAGAAGAAGCTTGAAAGCAAATGGAGAATCAACCTCTCTTCAACACAACCCAAATGAGCTTGAATCTATGCTCAAAACAAGAACATTCCCAAAATTAGGTTTAGGAATTTCTGAAATTGGTAAGAGGATAAGTTGGAGAAGAAGAAGAGAAGCTTACCAATGGGTTGTTCTTGAGTTTGGAGCTAGGAATTTGATTTGCAAGAGAAACTAGGGTTTTGGAGATTTAATTTCCAATCTCTCCCACCATTAATGCTAAGGAAACTGAAAAGAGAAGAGAATGAGGGTGAATGGGGAAGAGTGGCTTAGATTTGAGCATAAGTAAAACATAGGGCTGAGCCCAAAAACCAAACCCAAAGTGAAAAGTAGCAAAAATCAACTTTCTCCAAACATATCGAAGCTTATACTTAAAAAGGTCGCAAACGGCATTTTAAACTCAATGGGAGTGGTCCCGAGTCCTAATTTGACCGTATGCAAAAAGTAGCTTTTCGGACTAAAATCCGACTAACGATAAAATATTTAAATATAAAATCGATAAATATGCGGGTTGTTACAAATGTCTTCAATGCCAAACTCCAAAAAAACTCCATCTCCAATCCAAAGCTAGCTCGAACTCCCAACCAAGTTGAACTAAGCAAGGTCAGCCATGAATGCTGAAGTGTAGCAAACGCGCTCCACAAATCCAAAGGCTCCAACGATATCCAAAAGCTACCAAACCAAAGGCTGATGGCTATCGAATTCTACTCCTACTATTTGATTATCTGAAAAACCCAACTCAAGGGAACAATAAACTCTGGGTCAGTTGTGGGAGTGGTATGAGCAAACAAAAAACGTTTATCTTTAAAACAAACAACAAAAGATTTAAAGATTGAAATCCGCAATGCTTTTTGGAAAATGAAACTGCCATAAGGCCTCCCACCACACACATAATGCAAGTGCACACTTGGAGAAGATTTCTCCTTATGATAGTCAAAAATGCTTGATACGCGAAAACCATTTGATATTATTATTAGTGCATATTGCAGAAAACATTTCGAAAGCATAATATTAATCTTAGCCAGCATACCACATTTCGTCGTATGCCTACTATTGCTACCATTTAAGAATGGCAGGTTATACAATTGAAATCGTAATGGGCGTGTATTGGATGATTGGATTTCCAACAAATGGTCAGGCTAAGGAACTTCCTATTGCCACATGGGAACTTTTCTGGAGGGACGCCCCCGAGAACCTAACCGGATCTCTGCTAACACAAGGTCGACGCTACCTCACGCTTTAATCAAGTTATAACATAGGTAACTAACACACACGTATGCCATCCTCGGTCGTTACCGACCTTTATCCGAGCGCTCGACACCAACAACCGCAAAGTAATAAATTTGCAGTAACCACATAGGTTAAATATTTGGGCTCCATACCATGGTACCACCTCTATAACAACCCATAAATTTTTAAACGGTTTTTAATAACGTATTTAATTTAATTTTTGAAAATTTTTAAATAATAATATTTTGAAATAAAAATTTAATGTTTGGATTACGTATAATTAAATACAAGTAGTGAATAAATAAGAAAACATATAAATTTAGATTACGTTAGTTGTTAATTAATTTGGGCGTACGTTCGTTTTAATTATTGCATCTATTGCACGCACTCTTTGATTTCATATCTTAGATGTTAGAAATCAAATCAGCACGTGCATTTTAAAAAAAAAAGAATTAAAACCCTGCCTTCAATTCACGTGTAAAACTTTCCACTTTCATTTGTGTCTCCGTATTTAATAGGAATAAAAATCTTTGATTTCCTGACCGTTTCAAAATCTCTTCCCATCTTCATTTATTACAACGCGGCTCAGATGTGGAAAAAAAAGGGTAATGGGTAATGATTCGAAATTTTAGACCAATTTAAAATTCTAATTTTTTTTAAAATATTGAATAAAATTTGGAAGAAACAAAAATGATGGGAATAATAATAGTTTATATGAGATTTACAATTTGAATTAAAAACAACAAATGTTAAGAATTTAATAATAATTATTAATTGTAAATATTGATCTATTGAATAAAATTAAAGAGGAAACAATAGTTTAATTGTATTGTTGTTATTCAAATAAGTTAACCTCTAACAAATGAACTAAAATTGGTAACTAATGGATATGTTGAGTTATGTGAAATTATTAAATAATGTTTGATTTATTGTTAATAAAAAGTAGTTGAATCAGATTTTTATTTGATTTTAATATGAAATAAATATTTGTATTTGTTGAAATATTTCCATTAAGGAAAGAGAATGTATTAAAATGAGCATTTAATTTGGTAGTTAACGTAATAATATTTTATTTATAAGTTTTAAAAGATAAAATTATTTCAAAATGTTTTCCAAATATAATAATTATTGTACACATCATTGTTCCTTTTATAAATTCATCGCCCATAAATAGTTTATTTCTTTCCCCCTTCATCTTTCGTTTGTCCCAGATTCATTTATTTGTGTACGTTTTCGTTTCAATTATTGTACACATCATGGTTCCTTTCATAAATTCATCGTCCATAAATAGTTTATTTCTTTCCCCCTTCATCTTCATTTGTCTCATATTCATTTATTTGTGTACGTTTTCGTTTCAATTATTGTACACATCATGGTTTCTTTTATAAATTCATCGTCCATAAATAATTTATTTCTTTCCTCCTTCACTTCATTTGTCTCATATTCATTTATTTGTGTACGTTTTCGTTTCAATTATTGTATACATCATGGTTCCTTTTATAAATTCATCGTCCATAAATAGTTTATTTCTTTCCCCCTTCATCTTCATTTATTTGTGTATGTTTTCGTTTCAATAATTACACACATCATGGTTCCTTTTATAAATTCATCACCCAGAAATAGTTTATTTCTTTCCCCCTTCATCTTCATTTGTCCCATATTCATTTATTTGTGTACGTTTTTTTTACATTGATTGGGCAAAGGCTCATATTTCAATTGCGTTTATAAATCAATTTCCACTTTTGCAACTTCACTATGCTTTCACTTTCCACCCCATGCTTGCATCCTTCGTTTACTCACCTGCTCACATTTTACTCCCTCTACATAAATTGCTCCCTTCTCTTTTGAAACCCAACAACAACAAAAGAGAGAGAGAGAGAAACGAACACACTCCTCCGCCTCTGGCTTGCACCCTTAGCCTCTCCGCCTCAACTGTCGTACCTCCACCCGATCATCTCCGCCCTCCATCTCCTCCTTTTCCATGCTGACGTTGTTTGGCAAGCCACTACCTTGTCGCGGTGAGTTTTGTTGTCCTCTTCCTTGATTCTTCTCTGGTTCTATATCTTGTTCGCATATATATATATATATATATGTATGTATGTATGTATGTATGTATGTATGTATGTATGTATGTATGTATGTATATTAAACTTAAGTATGTATAAACTATAAAGCAACTTTGTAAAGGTGATAATATCATATGCTGTGTCCTATTTTTATCTAATATTATACAGTATAAACTTGGGTAAGGCTTAGTCTATGCCTATAAGGATATAAAGAAGAAATATATATATATGTAGTGTTTTCTGTATGCGTTTTGTATAATGTGTGTGTGTTTTTATTTTATTTTGTTTTACTGTATATAATTGTTTTACAGTACTATGTATATTTTGTATAGTTGCGTGCTAGCATGTTTAAAGTATTGTAAAGTATAGAAGGTGTTGAGTATATTTATGTATTGACTTTAACTAACATATATTACTGTTAGTATTATATATTGGTTTATTTTATATATAATATGTTTTAGTAGCAGTAGATTTTATATAGTTTACATGGGTTTATATTAGTTTACATATACTGGAGTTAGATTTGGTATTGATATATAATATATGGACTTTATGTTATATGTTTTAATACTGATTTTAATATTTTATTTATAAAGTTTACTTTTATAAGATTTAAATTTTAGATGGTGTTTGGATATTGGTTTGTATATGGGTTTAAACATATACATTATTTCAAACTATACTACACATAGATATGTTTTGTTTAAACCAATGATTTTTTAAAATATGTATTTAATTTAATATATATTTAAATTTAGAATACAGATTTATTTATATATAGTTATATATACAACTATATATAGCTCACTTATCCTATTTATCTTCCTAGACCCAACTCTGATTTGATTTCGTCAATTCCTCTTTATCAGCTTTGATCGTTAAAATTCTTGCCAATATTGCTTTGCTTCGAAATCGGTGCTTGGATTCATATCTCTTCTCATTCCGCCCTCTCCTCTAGGCTCGAAAGGTGAGCAATCACTCACGATTAACGTTCTTGTATTTTATTAAATTTGATTTCAATTGAAACGACAATTGAAATATGATGTTGTAGTCATTTAACTTGTTATATATATGCTATTTTATGTAACTTCTCACCTATGGGATATGACACCATATCCTGTTGTTTATATTATGTTTTTATTGATGATATATGCCTGTTATTTTATTGTATTATCTGTTATCACTCTGCAAGTTCCCTGTAGTTTAGAATTCACTATGAGTTGAAATGATACATACCCAAACGGACCTTTGGATAGGAGAATTTTGTTATGGGTTGAAATAATAAACCCAAGCGATTTTCAATTAAATTGAATTTGGGATTGCGGGTCGAAGTGATATCTACCCATATATTTAAATTTCGGATTGAAATGATAAATATCTGTACCCTTTGACCATAGCGTAGGAAATTATATACAGACATCGTTGGTCCATATATATATATATAAATGTTTGAAAATAATTTCTATTGTTTGGGAAAGAAAAATATAGTTTTAATAAAGACTGATTCTTAGAATATTATATGTATAAAAATGAAAATTTTATATATAGACCTAATAATAATATTTAATCTAATTGAGATTGATTTGATACATATAATATGTTTAAGGATTCGTTTAAATTTATATTTCAAATTAGATTTGGTAAAATTTTGAATAAGCTATAGTTGAGAAGAAAAGTTGAATTAATTGGAAATGGTATTTAATTAAGAATTATAATCAATTAAATCGATTTGAAACTATTGAATTCGGGATTTAAGATATGATTTTATAACTTGGTTTTGGTAAAAGGGATTAAATGAATATTTTAAGTTTAAATAAATTTAAGGAAATATTCTGTAAAATGAAATCTAAGGCTATTTAAATGATATTGAACTTGTTAAGTGGATATTTCCTGACTAAATAATAATGATGAAGCTAAATCAAGATCTATATGAAACTATTAGATTTAACTTTAAAATATTGAATATTAAAGCTTTGAATATAACGAAGTTTAAATGGTTATTGGGAGTTGAATTGAATTAATTAATTGAGCTTTGAATAAATGGGAATTTGAAACTTGAGTTGATTAGAATCAATTTGTGTAGTTGAGGAAATTTCAAATACTTTACTTTACAAATTATTTGATATATATATACATATACATTATCATGGAAAATAGATATATTTGGAAGGAAAATGATGTTTTGATTTTGAAGTATAAATAAAATTGAATGACCACGGTGTTATAGTGTATATTTCTACCTTGTAGATAGTTCATTGGACCCTTAGAGGATGGTTATCCCAAACATCCTTAAGTTATTTGTATTTCAGTTGATATTTCACTAGAGTTGGATTTATTGATATAAGAATGTTAATCCTGACTCGAGTGTTTTTTGTTTTTGATTTACGCTCGGGTCAGACTAAGTGATACAGCATTTGAGACTCGCCTTTGGAGTTTGGAGCTTCGTTTGAGGATCCAACTATTGATTCAGCTTTCAGCTCTTTCAGTTGATTCGTTCGGAGAGGTCATCTGTTCGTACTGGAGACTTCACTGTATTTGAGATATTCTTTGTATTTTTATTTCTAGCTCTGATATTTATATAGTAGCTTCACGAACTACTATTTATATATTCCGCTGCATTATTTTATATTACTCTATGTCTGTGATTCTATGGTTGATTTATTTACTGTATATGCTGAGTTTTGCCAAATTTTAATTAACAATTCGGTATTTTGAATTATTCATGTCGGACATGCATGGTTTTATTGTCGATTTGAATGGTCCAAAATAGCGGGTCGTTAAAGTTGGTATCAGGGCTTGGCTCTAGGCAAAACTTAGCATATATGGTGAATTTATTTACAGAATTACTTTCGTTCGAGTTGAATCTCTTTCTTTTGACTCGATTTCCTTTGAACTTTGGAACGTTCCCTGTGGTTCAAAAATTCATTCTTATCTCTCTCTATTTATATTCTTTTGATTCTGGAGTATCCAATGACTCCACTGAATGATTTGTAAAGGGTGTGAAACTCCTTTACGATTGGTATTGATTCACCGGAGATTTATGTATCCCTCAGTTAGATGCTACTATCTCTTGTTATTTCAAATTATACCTCTGGCGATCGAATGTCGAATTGCCTAAGAATTCTGCACCAATCTAATTTTGGAATCCAATTTGACGGTAAAGGTCGCCCGTGATTTATAGAAGTATATCCATCTTCTATTTTGTAATTTAATTATCTCATCTTCGATCGAGTCTATCTTCAAATCAGGATTCTATTGATTAGAGTTCCTTTAGTTTAAATCTCCATCTTTATTTTGAAACCCATTCCTGAATCATCCTTTGAAAATCGGGTTTTGTTTGTATTTTAAAATTGTTTTATATACCGAAATTTTTATCTGGGTAACTATGATTTTATTCTATATATAAAACAGAAAATGTTTTCGATAAGTATTATATACCCAAAAAAACGAGAATTTGAAGTTTCGAAAAGATTTGAAATTTTGAAAATATTATAAGAAAATTGATTTATATAAAAAATGATTTATAACTGAAAGGTTTTGAATTTGAAATTCGAGAGATTGGACTTCGGTATATTTGAAAATTTGTTTAAGATTTTGAAATACATAATAATAAGATTTGAAAGTATTTTCTGAATAAGAAATGTATCAAATGACTTCAAATGAGTTCCAAGGATTTCGAAAAAAATTCAAAGAGGTTCTCAAGAAAATAGAAGTCCAGAACTCTTATGTCGCTGGAAAATAATTTAGGTGATGAGTGCACGCATCATCGACATTGATTTTCGAGTTTCAGAGTGGGGAGAGGCCATTTTAATAGCTTTGCTATGCGAGTGACTTTGTGAAACCAATTTTGATTTCAAATTTCGAAGTATGATTTGATATTCGAAAGATATAGGTATATATATTTGAAATAATTTAAAGTAAGCCGGTGTTCAATTCTCGAGTTTTCGATTTGATTTAGTATAACTCTATATAAAAAAAAATTGATTTAATGATTTGTTGCTGGTTTCCAACTCTTGGATTTGAAATTTGATTTCACCGACTATTTTGAAGGTTCGAGCACTTCCAAATCAAGGTTGAAAATTTTAAAACTAAGAAATTTCGAAGAGCATAAAATATTTGATAAAAAATATAAGTTTAGTTTTGTATGTTTAAAGTACGAAGAGTATGGCTTAAGTAAATTTGAAACTTTTGTTAAATAAATAATTTGAAAAAGGAAAATTGGATTTTTCATATAGAAATAAATATCTTAAAGGTTTTAAAGGGATATTTATAAATTAGAAACCATTTTGAGTATAATTGATTTTTAGAAGAATATTTGGTTTTGAAATTAGATTGGAATTAAAACCAGTACCTATATGGTGATTTTGGGAATGAATTTGTTTGACCTAAATTTTGTTGATTTGGAAATTTGGATTATTTTCTAAACCTACTGTTTAAGAAACTTTGAAACTGAATATATTTCATTTGGAAGAAAAATTTGGTGAAATCATATATGATCTTAAAACTGAAATGTTATTAAAATGAGAAAAAATTTGAGAATCTTGATTTACTAAATACTTGATTTGGGAGTTATCGAACTTATATAAAACTGATTTGTATAGTAAGATATTGGTTTGAAATCTATTGATTTGAAAGGTACTCAATTTGGAAAGAGAAATTTTATATAATCGAAGTCTATATAATTGTGATTTGATATACTATTGATTGGGAAAGTATTCGATTGAAAATGGAATCCTATATATAATATAGTTTATATAAGTATGATATTTGAAAGTGATTTGGAAAGGTACTATATGATACATATTTTCACAGTAAAGATATGAAAGTGCCTTCTGCTTGATATCTTCTTTGTGGCCACATTGTGTATTCATTCTATCGATATTATTCTCTCTGATTTTTGGTTTTCTGGATGTGATACTCGAGTGCCCCACCGTGGTGTAACCCATGGTTTTTTTTCTCGCGACTGCATAGTGCAACTGCCTGGCTGAGACGGCCTAGGTGTACGGATTGTTTTCTGGAGAATCCAGGCGTAACCATTATGTATCCTACAATCTACGTAGGTCGCTTTAGTAGAGAAACCGCCTGGCTGAGACGGCCTAGGGGTACGGATTGTTTCCTGGGGGATCCAGGCGTAACCATTGTGTATACTGCAACCTACTAGTCATCATGGCGTCACTCGCAGGGCTGAGAAAGCTTACGGATATAGATTGTTTCCTGGGGGATCCAGGCGTAACCATTATGTATCTGTGAACCATGGTTAGACAAAGGTTTTGGTTTGGTTATTTTGTTTGGATTATACTTTCCATATTTGTTTTTAAAGGTTTTTCAAGTATTTTCACTGGTTGTTAAAACAGGTCTACTAAGTACTTGAAGAATTCAGGCTTTGTGCCTGATCAACGCATGGCCAGAGTCTGCAAGAACGAGGATAAACTTGTTGAAACATCGAGTTATAGAAGTATTTTCGAAAGGAAAATTGGTTTCGACATAAAATTATTTTTTTTGAAAAGGTATTTTATTATAAAAGTATTTCCAACAAGAAATTTTGTATTAATCTTTGAAATTGAAATTCTTTTGGTTTCAAATTAACTATTCGTGCCTGATACTATTCTTTTGAATCTACCTTGTCTGCTCAGCTTTAGTTATTCACCTTGATTCTGTTTTCCGAATCTTCCATCTTTCCTTGTTGGATATATCCTTTTTAATCATTGTTTATTTATATACTACATGGTATAATAGAAATTTTTTAATGTTTCAGAAGTTATTAATTAATTATAACATATTTAAAGATAATGATTATTAATTTATCTATAATGTTGGAAGTATCTTGAGATAAATAAATAGAAAATTATAAATTTTGGATTTAATATTTTCAATAGCTTCTTTGTAAATATAAGTAATAATGTAAATAATTATTTTCAAAGGAGTTTTGAAAAGTATTAAAGTATTAAAGAAAATTAAATTTCAAATGAAGTTTTTAAATGAATATTTCAAGTAAAATTTATATAGTTTTAAATTAATTGTTTATCTTGTACTTCAATTTATTTTTTCTTTATGTTTGTTGCTATTCCCCTATCTCCTTCCTTTTCGGGAACGAAATGTTCTGAGTGGGTGAGAGTGTAACAACCCATAAATTTTTAAACGGTTTTTAATAACGAATTTAATTGATTTTTGAGGAATTTTAAATAATAATATTTTGAAATTAAAATTTAATGTTTGGATTATGTATAATTAAATATAAGTAGTGAATAAATAAGAAAACATACAAATTTAGATTACTTGTTAATTAATTTGGTCGTACGTTCGTTTTAATTATTGCATCTATTGTACGCACTCTTTGATTTCATATCTTAGCTGTTAAAAATCAAATTAGCACGTGCATTTTAAAAAAAGAATTAAAACCCTGCCTCCAATTCACGTGTAAAACTTTCCACTTTCATTTGCGTCTCTGTATTTAATAGGAATAAAAATCTTTGATTTCCTGACCGTTTCAAAATCTCTACTGTTGTATATGCGCTTATATGATTTTTGTTTGATGATAATAAACATATGTACATTCGTTTAAATGTATTTGTTAATGTACTATTTTATTTTTCATAGATTAAATAAATATTTGCCGAATAAAATTAAATAAAACAGAATTTGAATTCAAACAGAAATTTTATTCAAACAAATATTTATTACAGTTTTGAATAATACAAATTCAAGCTCTCACTATACATATACAATTTTGATTGCAGATACATCACAATTTCATATTTACATTTAACCTCACTACACATCACTCATTCACTCAATTCGTATTTTATCATCAACTTCATTCCAGTTAGAATCCAGCATCTGAGCAATCTGCAAAAATATTCACTAACGCATTAAAATTGAAAAAGAAATATTTTTGCAATATAAAAATAAAATATGGATTTTGAAAATATTATTTGCCTCAGTTATTTGGGTTGTTCGTTATCATTTACATTTGAATTCATCATACACGAACAATGTGACATGCACAGTGTATCACTGTACATGCCACAAGGCCGTGCACCCCGATATACACTTGATTGATTTACAGGGACAGGTGAGCACAAGGTCAAACCCAAAATAAAAGGACGGGTTCAACTCAGGTGCAATATAAATAAAGTCTCGACATCAGCACAAGGTCAAACCCGAGTTTTAAAACTGGATTCAACACAGGTGCACTTAAAAATGTGCAAGTATAGGAAAATGGTCAAGGCAACTAAAACAAGTCTCGAACAAAAATCAGTGACTCAAGTCAAGTCACACAATGAATACATAAAGACTAGCTGTTGAATTCCAAATAACCAAACTACAACAACTCAAATGTCAAGCGCAAGTCTGAAACTCAAGACCAGTTCAGCAAAAGTCAACAATGCAAACAGTGGACAACAAAAACACTTCAAGCAATGGACAGGTCGAAACCATTAATCCAGACACAATGAATACATGAACGCAGTTCACAAGTCAAAGAACAGAGCATCAAAACAATGTCGAAGTCATTCCAGCAAAATGACAGTGCAACCAAGTGCACACTGGAAATACCAGCTATAACATGAAACAACCCAATATATACATGCAAATTCGACAACCACATGAGAAACCATTTTTCACAGAGCAAAGAGCAAATGATAGTGAAGTACAACTATGCATTGTTCAAGAGTGAAGCCACAAACACACATGAATATGAAGACCGCAAGTGTACAACCATTGCAGACTAGTTCAGGTAGCACAAAGAATGGCCAGAAACAACTACAAGGCAGATGCAAACTAACTAGCACATGAACAACTACGACAGGTAAGGGATACATAAATGACTACAAGAGCACTACACCAGTTCAATGTGGAATGCAACCAGAGATATGCTACAACTCCAATGCTTAAGTGGAAGTACCAACTACTAAGTGCAACATACAGTGACGAAGTGAAAACAAGTCAAAATCAAATTTTCTTCTATCAAAGCAACAGAAAAATGATCGGAGCCGAAGCCGTGGCAATCAAGGAGTCGAACAAGTCAAGCCAGAAATCAAAATATCATGGTAGCCAAGGAATCAAGACGTGAAATATAGAATTTGACAAAGTCAAATAAATCATCAACGTTCAACAAAAATCGAATGGCGAAAGCATGATAATGAACAAATCAGACGAACGTAATTCAAGGAGATCGGACTCCTATAAATTGCAATAATCATCATCGGCATAGATCCATCGAGTTCAAATACGAAAACACTAAAGCACAAAAGCATAAAATTACATACGGAAGCAAGGATAGAACTCGATCAACGAAGCAGCCAAAGTGAGCAACAAGGAAAAGATCGATCAAAGCTACTCACGAATTATCCACGCAAACGATCAACATAAAGTCGGCAGCTTCTATTTTCAAAACCCTAAATTGGATTGCATGGAACGAAGCCCTAATTGAGTTGCAAAGAGGAACGGGCGCCATCTTCATATAAACGAACGGAGCAAATAAAAGGATAATGTGTTAAATTATAAAAGGGGGTCGGCCTGTTTTTTCTCTTAAGGGTTTATAATTTTTTAAATAGGGTAATTTTAATTTAAATTGTTTTTAATTTGTAATTTCTTTTTAAACCGTTTAAATTTCTAGTCGTGTGACTAGGGGACAAACTACATGGCGTAGTTTGAGAATTCGCAACTCAATGGTTGAGTTGTGGCAGGGTTTTGAGCGTAGAGTTAGGTTTAGTCGATAGCGGGTGTCGCGAGTTTACATGTGTAAGCGTCTGACTGTCTAATTTCTAGTAGAAACGTTGGGGGCAGCACGTAGGAAGGGTTTTGCCGAAGAAGGGTAAATTCTGTGTCGTTCTATTTCTGCATTTTATTATTCTGCTATTATTCTGTGCTGCTATTATTCTGTGATCTGTGTTGAAATTATTTTATAAGCTTCCTCAATTAATTTTTATAATTTATACCATCATCCTATCCACCCCTCCTCTAGGGTGAAATCGATCCTACATCTTCCCATCTTCATTTTTTGCAACGCAGTTTAGATCTAAAAAAAAGGGTAATGGGTAACGATCCGAAATTTTAGACCAAACTAAATTCTAATTTTTTTTAAAATATTGAATAAAATTTGGTAGAAAAAAAATGATGGGAATAATAATAGTTTATATGAGATTTACGATTTGAATTAAAAACAACAAATGTTAAGAATTTAATAATAATTGTTAATTGTAAATATTGATCTATTGAATAAAATTAAGGAGCAAACAATAGTTTAATTGTATTGTTGTAATTCAAATAAGTTAACCTCTAACAAATGAACTAAAATTGGTAACTAATGGATATGTTGAGTTATGTGAAATTATTAAATAATGTTTGATTTATTGTTAATAAAAAGAAGTAGTTGAATCAGATTTTTATTTGATTTTAATACGAAAATAATATTTGCATTTGTTGAAATCTTTCCATTAAGGAAAGAGAATGTATTAAAATGAGCATTTAATTTTGAAGTTAACATAATAATATTTTATTTATAAGTTTTAAAAGAGAAAATTATTTCAAAATGTTTTCCAAATATAATAATTATTGTACACATCATGGTTCCTTTTATAAATTCATCGCCCATAAATAGTTTATTTCTTTCCCCCTTCATCCTTCGTTTGTCACAGATTCATTTATTTGTGTACGTTTTCATTTCAATTATTGTACACATCATGATTCCTTTTATAAATTCATCTCCCATAAATAGTTTATTTCTTTCCCCCTTCATCTTCATTTGTCTCATATTCATTTATTTGTGTACGTTTTCGTTTCAATTATTGTACACATCATGGTTTTTTTTATAAATTCATCGTCCATAAATAGTTTATTTCTTTCCCCCTTCATCTTCATTTGTCTCATATTCATTTATTTGTGTATGTTTTCATTTCAATTATTGTACACATCATGGTTCCTTTTATAAATCATCGCCCATAAATTTTTTATTTCTTTCCCCTTCATCTTCATTTGTCTCATATTCATTTAATTGTGTACGTTTTCGTTTCAATTATTGTACACATCACGGTTCTTTTTATAAATTCATCGCCCAGAAATAGTTTATTCCTTTCCCCTTCATCTTTATTTGTCCCATATTCATCTATTTGTGTATGTTTTTTCTACATTGATTAGGCAAAGGCTCATATTTCAATTGCGTTTATAAATCAATTTCCACTTTTGCAACTTCACTATTGTTTCAATTTCCACCTCATGCTTGCATCCTTCTTTTACTCACCTGCTCACATTTTACTCGCTCTACATAAATTGCTCCCTTCTCTTTTGAAACCCAGCAACAACAAAAAAAAGCGAGAGAGAGAGAGAGAAACGAACACACTCCTCCGCCTCTGGCTTGCACCCTTAGCCCCTCCGCCTCAAGTGTCGTACCTCCACTTGATAATCTCCGCCCTCCATCTCCTCCTCTTCCATGCTGACGTTGTTTGGCAAGCCACTACCTTGCCGCGGTGAGTATTGTTGTCCTCTTCCTTGATTCTTCTCTGTTTCTATATCTTGTTCGCATATATATGTATATTAAACTTAAGTATGTATAAAGTATAAAGCAACTTTGTAAAGGTGATAATATCATATGCTGTGTCCTATTTTTATCTAATATTATATAGTATAAACTTGGGTAAGGCTTAGTCTATGCCTATAAGGATATAAAGAAGAAATATATATATATATATATATATATATATATATGTAGTGTTTACTGTATGCATTTTGTATAAGGCGTGTGTGTTTTTATTTCATTTTGTTTTACTGTATATAATTGTTTTACAGTACTATGTATATTTTGTAGAGTTGCAGTGCGAGCATGTTTAAAGTATTGTAAAGTATAGAAGGTGTTGAGTATATTTATGTACTGACTTTAACTAACATATATTACTATTAGTATTATATATTGGTTTATTTTATATATAATCTGTTTTAGCAGCATATAGATTTTATAAAGTTTACATGGGTTTATATTACTTTACATATACCGGAGTTAGATTTGGTATTGATATATAATATATGGACTTTATGTTATATGTTTTAATACTGATTTTAATATTTTATTTATAAAGGTTACTTTTATAAAGATTTAAATTTTAGACAGTGTTTGGATATTGGTTTGTATATGGGTTTAAATATATACATTATTTCAAACTATACTGCATATATATATATATATATATATATGTTTTGTTTAAACGAAAGATTTTTGAAAATATATATTTAATTTAATATATGTTTAAATTTAGAATACAGTTTTATTTATATATAGTTATATATACAACTATATATAGCTCACTTATCCTATTTATCTTCCTAGACCCAACTCTGATTTGATTTCGTCAATTCCTCTTCATCAGCTTTGATTGTTAAAATTCTTGCCAATATTGCTTTGCTTTGAAATCTGTGCTTGGATTCGTATCTCTTCTCATTCCGCCCTCTCCTCTAGGCTCGAAAGGTGAGCAATCACTCACGATTAACGTTCTTGTATTTTATTAAATTTGATTTCAATTGAAACAACAATTGAAATATGATGCTGCAGTCATTTAAATTGTTATATATATGTTATTTTATGTAACTATTCACCTATGGGATATGACACTATATCCTGTTGTTTATATTATATTTTTGTTGATGATATATGCATGTTATTTTATTGTATTATCTCTTATCACTCTGCAAGTTCCCTGTGGTTTAGAATTCACTATGGGTTGAAATGATACATACCCGAACGGACTTTTGGATAGGAGAATTTCGTTATGGGTTGAAATGATAAACCCAAGCGATTTTCAATTAAATTGAATTTGGGATTGCGAGTCGAAGTGATATCTACCCGTATATTTAAACTTCAGATTGAAATGATAAATATCCGTACCCCTTGACCATAGCGTAGGATATTATATACAGACATCGTTGGTCCATATATATAAATGTTTGAAAATAATTTCTATGGTTTGGGAAAGAAAAATATAGTTTTTATAAAGACTGATTCTTAGAAAATTATATGTATAAAAATGAAAATTTTATGTATAGACCTAATAATAATATTTAATCTAATTGAGATTGATTTAATACATAATATGTTTAAGGATTCGTTTAAATTTATATTTCAAATTAGATTTGGTAAAATTTTGAATAAGCTAGAGTTGAGAAGATAAAGTTGAATTAATTGGAAATGGTATTTAATTAAGAATTATATTAAATCGATTTGAAACTATTGAATTCGGGATTTAAGATTTTATAACTTGGTTTTGGTAAAAGGGATTAAATGGATATTTTAAGTTTAAATAAATTTAAGGAAATATTCTGTAAAATGAAATCTAAGGCTATTTAAATGATATTGAACTTGTTAAGTGGATATTTCCTGACTAAATAATAATGATGAAGCTAAATCAAGATCTATATGAAACTGTTAGATTTAACTTTAAAATATTGAATATTAAAGCTTTGAATATAATGAAGTTTAAATGGTTATTGGGAGTTGAATTGAATTAATTAATTGAGCTTTGAATAAATGGGAATTTGAAATTGAGTTGATTAGAATCAATTTGTATAGTTGAGGAAATTTCAAATACTTTACTTTATAAATTATTTAATATATATATACTAACTTGGAAAATAGATATATTTGAAAGGGAAATGATGTTTTGATTTTGAAGTATAAATAAAATTGACTGACCACGGTGTTATAGTGTATATTTATACCTTGTAGATAGTTCCATGGACCCTTAGAGGATGGTTATCCCAAACATCCTTAAGTTATTTGTATTTCAGTTGATATTTCACTTGAGTTGGATTTATAGATATAAGAATGTTAATCCTGACTCGACTATTTTGTGTTTTTGCTTTACGCTCGGGTCAGACTAAGTGATACAGCATTCGAGACTCGCCTTTGGAGTTTGGAGCTTCGTTTGAGGATCCAACTATTGATTCAGCTTTCAGCTCTTTCAGTTGATTCGTTTGGAGAGGTCATCTGTTCGTACTGGAGACTTCACTGTATTTGAGATATTATGTTGTATTTTTATTTCTAACTCTGATATTTATATAGTAGCTTCATGAACTACTATTTATCTATTCCGCTGCATTATTTTATATTACTCTATGTCTGTGATTCTGTGGTTGATTTATTTACTGTATATGCTGAGCTTTGCTAAATTTTAATTAACAATTCGGTATTTTGAATTATTCAAGTCAGACATGTATGGTTTTATTGTCGATTTGAATGGTCCAAAATAGCGGGTCGTCAACCTCTTATCCAGAAGGAAATGGACATACTCTAGGGGCACGATCCCTAAAAACCTTACTGCAACATTCCTGTTTCGACCTATTCCAGGGTGTGAGGTCCTGATGCAGCCTCGTCCACAAAGCTACGCTTTTTCACAAAGCCATGCTTCGATCAACAAATGATCAGCAGCACTTCGTATGCCACATTATCAAATTGGGAATGTATCACTGTAACCATTAAATACATAACTTCGGAGCTCGTACGTCTCAGAGAAGGGTGTTAAGCTAAGAGAATAAATCTCCGCACCAAACAAAAATGTATTTGACAGAAACCAGCTTTACATCTCAAAGTGTAATGTGAGACATACATCCATACAAGTCTGTTCTGGGTTCGAACAAAAACCGAAGGCACTTCATAAAGAAGTCCTTGCGAATCCGGATAATATATAATCACGTCCAGAATCCTCATCACAAAGGGTGCTCAAATCTCTACACCGGGGGCCATTCGGTGCAGAGACATTCGATGGATTATCCTTTGCTTTCAAAAATATCTGGTCTTCAACACTGGTCTTCAAATGCTATCCATAACATCGTAGCATTATTTGGAATGGGTTATATGACACAAGGTCCTCTCCCGGCTAAACCGAACAATGAGCGCAATATTTAAAAACATATGGATATGGGATTTCAATTAAGTCACAACTTAAAGTCCAAAACCTTTCTTTCAAATGGTTTAAACAAATTACCATTTTCAATCTTTTAAACAAAAAGATTCATTTCACAAAGTTCACCAATCTTTCACAAAGATTCATTAATATCTTTCCAATTCAAACCTTTTATACAAAAGATACACTTTTAAGATCTCTTTTCAATTTGAAAACAAATTCACCAATCTTTAACAAAGATTCATTCATAGCCTTTTCAAAACAAATTTCCTTTCAAATTGGATTAACTCATCAATTTTAAATCAAAGATTCAATGTACAGCTTTCAAAACCATTTCCACAAAAAAATTCCATTTCAAATCTTTTATATAAAAGATACAACATTTAAAATGCTCTTCAATTTTCAAATCAAGGTTTAACTATCTTTCACGAGGATTAGTTAACATCTTTCAAAACTATTTTAATTCGAACTTGAAATCTTTCAACACAAATTGGAAATTCTTTCCTTGTATAAAAGCTATTATTATTTGAAAACCAATAGTTTTCGTTTCGGAAAAAATCCGATTACATTTGCATGAGTTAAAGCCTTTTAAGTATAAACTTGGGTTGTATTCAAATTCCCAAAACAATACTTTTAAAATGGTTTAAAACCCATATAAACACATTTATAACTTGTATAATCTTTTTAAACTATAATTTCCAAATAAGGAATTAAATTTCAAACTTGAATTCAAATTCAAATCAAATTATTTTAGTTTCAAATTTTATTAAGTTATTCAAAATAACTTGTATCTTTTCAAAACTTCTTTTCAAAAGCTTTTTATATTTAACCCAATTCTATTTCCAAAATCATTTGGATTAAAAATTAAATTTTAAAACAATTTCCAAAAGTCTGTGACTTAACCAATTTCCTTGTGCAATCCATATTTGTGTGTGTAAGTCCAGGGGTTTCACACAATATTGCACAACATCAATCATTATAGATTCAAGCACATCAATATCGATAAACGGTATAATCCTATAACGCTTATCTTCATTCACAGATTCACAGATATAAATTCATAACAGATAAATAAATTTCATTCGTCACAGATAAATAAATTACATACATCATAGCTTAAATCAAAAATAATTCATACACAAAGCATCACTCATCAGGGATATCTCACAATTCCACATTCAATTGAATCCAAACATTCATAAGTAAGGTCAATTAATTATTTGATTAAATTAAATCAGACAAATCACTAATCTTGATTAATTAACATTAATCAATTACAATTTATTTTAACTAATTATTTCTTAATTATTCTTAATTAACTACAATAAATAAATTAACCTTAAGTTAATTACAAGTTAATTTACCCTTAATTATCATTTAATTAATAAAATTACAATAAGTGATTATCCTTAATCACTTTCATTAATTAACAAATCCTTAATTAATTATCGCTTAATCACTTGATTAATTAACCTCTAATTAATCACTCTAATAATTTACCTTTAATTAATTTCATAAAGTGATTATACTTCAAATAATCATCCTTTAATAAATCTCATAAATTAATCCTTCTTTAATTAAGTAATAATCTTTTAGTTAATTTCATTAATAACTAATCATAAATTACTTTAAGATTTTGATTAATTAAGATTAATATTTTTACCTCTAATTACTTAAAATCCAATTGTTAAAACAATTCAAAGATATTTAACTTTAAGCATTTTAAACTTTGAAACTTTTTCAAGAATTCATTTTAGCTTCAAAAACTTTGAAACTTGTTTTACTTTTAATTAAGTAATCACATTTAAACAATTAATTACCTTTAATCAATCAAATAATCTTTTATTATTCAGTAATCAAACAATCTTTAATTATGCAAGATTTAAAACTAAATCATTACTTGATTGTCCATTTAACCACATCAATTAATTACATTTGAAAAACTATCAGAAATCTAATTCTAAAATCTATTTCAAAACCACATCAAATTATTTTCAAATCATATTTGAATTTAAAATTCAAGTTTGAAACTTGTTTTAGAAAACTTATTAAAAATTTACTTTTAAAACTTGAATTGTTTTTACTTTAAAATGAATTCCTTTAGAAATATAATTTTAAAATATCTTGATCTTAATTCGTTTAAAATATTTTCATTCTAAAACCTCTAATTACATATTTCCACTTAACCACAATCATTAATTTAAAAAGAATAGTTTTAAAAATCATGTTAGCTTAAACTGTCAAAGCTTTTAAAACTGGGAATTATGAAACCCGAGTCAACTTCGAGTATTACCTGAGACTATTGCCCATTTACTATGAGTTTTTCTCAAACCAACCCGTATGCTTTACTTTTTAAAACCTAAATTTTGTTTAAGTGTTAAACCCGGTTTGTTCACAAAATTTCCCGAACTTATTCTCGAGCCATCACCCTAACTCCCCAAAATCAACTTGAGGCAACTCCATCGTCTACCACACACCATCACCCAAATACAATTGCGTGCACATCTACGTGCACCATCACCTGAGTCGCCTCCGACCTCTGACGAACCTTTCTGCACGTCACCCATCGCCGTTGCAAGCGATATCTACCACCATAATACAATCACAAGCCCTTGAGCAAAATCGAACCAACACGAGCAGCATGGAACCTAACCTATGCCAGAAAACTCCTCGCCCAAGCGATTTTCGACCACCAGAGCATCTGCAACCCCGACCATGCATTCATCATACCCCCACACAACCCTCACCAAAAACCGACGCTACTAGATCAACCAGAGCAATGCAGTTCACCAAAACCCAAACGTGACAAAAACTAGGTTTAAATCCTAGTTCGACCTATCCCCGTTGCCATGACGATCTATCTCCACTTCCACTATTTTTGCCAAATACCCCGATTATCATTCTAGTTCCAGACGAAATTCCGACCACTCGTGTAACTCCGGCCATCAATAAACGTTCAATAATCATTTTCCACATATTCCCAAAATGCATATTCATTTCAATATGAAAGATTTTGATTTTTGTTTTAAAAATCTTATCTTTCAGGGATGATTCCAGATATATACTTTCAATAAAACTCGACATTTGATTTACATGTTTTAAAAGATTCTATGTATTTTACTGTTCCCAGTAAAAATAACTGGATACTTTTACTTGTTTTACTTTTAACAATGAATTTACTTTTGCTAACATCTTTTTTTTCTTCAAATTCCTTAGCCTAATATTGATTGGACAGAGAGAGTTTGAATTTTTAAACTTGAATTTGAAAACCTGTAACTATAACAGGGACCTATATATGTATATCTGAACACACATATATCATCATATATATGCATACATAACATAATCATGCATGCACATCAAGCATTTCCATCACAACTTAAACTTCCACTCCACACATCAAGATTTAAAGTTTTAAATAAAGAAAGTTTGTTCACCTCAAAAAGAAAAACAGAGAGACAGAGGAATAGATTTTGGGTCTGGAACTGGAAGCAAAGAACAGAGAGTTGAACTTGAACGTTGATAATTCAGTTGAAGTTGAAACGAATTGAGCTTAGATCTATTTGAACTTGCATTTGATTTGCTTTGCAGGCTTTTGATTTTTGTGCTTTGAGATGATCAATAGCTTCAGGTTTTAAAAAATTTCTTTGATCTGATCTTCTCTTCCAGGTTTTTAAATCTTTTGAAACTTTGATCTGGAGCTTTGATTTGTTTGAGTTGAATCCTTTGCTTTGCTTCAGATTTCGATTTTCAGGTTTGATTTTGTTTTGTTTTCATGTTTTGTTTTCATTTTGAAAGAAGATTGAGAATTGAAGATAACCTGGATACTTCTCTCTTTTACATGTCTTATGTAATTCAATTTTCAAAAGAAAAATGATTTTGCCACTTGTAATTACAAATTAAAACTTTGCTTACACTTGAATTTCTCTTCGTTAAAATGCTTACAAATGTCTTAAACTGTACGTTTTATGTTTAAATCCCTAATGTAAATTATTTTGTAAATTTTTATTTTAAACCTTGTGTTAGTATAAATTATGTAACATGTTCTTATAAATATTATGAATCATGTTTATATCTTTTCTTATTTATACCATTATATATTTTCAATTTAGATTTACAACATTTTTGCCAAATCTTATTTAAATTGAAACTATTATACATTTAAATGAATATTTATCTATATACATTAATTTCAAAATAGGTATACATATATACATTTTACATTCATACTTTTCTTATCTTTTCTATCTGTACAACTTTTTAAAAGAAAAGAATGATTTAAATATCTTAATTATATATTAACAAATAATCATATTTAATTTGGAAGAATCAAATTAATTTACAATTTAATCCTAAAATTCAATTTAATTACCAATTAAATTTGACTCAAAATTCGGGATCGTTACAACTACTTCCTTCCACCTCAGAACACACTCCCATAATCAAAATCGTGGGGAGGCCACCAAATCATAACAAAGTCATAGTATGGTATCGAAGAAATGTGTCTGATCGGAGGTGCGACCTCACTTAGCCCGGCATGGCTCCTATTTTAGTCACATCTAAGCTAACACACGGGAGTCAGGGTCACGTCATACCTCATACAGAAATCGTATGCCAAACGATCCTACTTTATTTCGGGAATCTCCACTATGTGCACAGTTGTTAAAGTGGTTCTGGGTATTGGCAGAGAGTATGACAATATGCGATCCCGATCTCTTTAGCAACCAATCGCTTATTCCACACCAGATTGTTCTTTTAAATTTTCAAAACCATTTCATAATTGATATCAAAATATCATATTCCATTCAAACCATATCACATTTGAAATTATATTCACTTTCAGAAATCATATTCTCAAAATAGCTTAAAACACTTATTTCAAAGCTTCATATTCAAATCGAATATGTAATTTAAAACCCAACTTAGGTTGTAATATCATGTAACCATATTTCCTTTAAAATCAAGGATTTAAAATATAACACATCTACTTTATTTAGTTTGAAATTTAGAAAGATAGTTTAAATAGTTATTAATAGTTTAAATGTTTATAAATACTCTAAAATAGTTTAACCAAAGATTAAGGATACTGTTAAATTGATTTAAGATAGTTAAATAGATTTAAAATAGATTAAACATAATTAAAATAGATTAAATAGCTTTAAAATGGATTAATTAAATTTAAAATAAGTTAAAATGAGTTAATTAGTTTTAAAATAAATTAAATGGTTTAAAACAGGTTAAAATGATTTAATATGGTTAATATATGTTAAAATAGTTTAATGATTTGAAAATCTTAATCATTAGAAAATTCAAAATAATATATTTTTAAACAGTTTATATTAAAATATGAATTTGGAATTAATATCAATTTAAACTATTTATTTTATTTCAACGCATCTGAACCATTTCAATTCCCAAATCAACAAAGCCCAATTTCGAATCTTTCAATTCAAATTTTCAATAAACTTTTAACTTCTATACCGATTTCAATCCATGTTTGAAATATCCATTTAAATTTGACCAATTTCAATACATTTGAAAGTTACATTTCAACCAATTCAAATAACTCAATTCTGATATATTTCACCTATATTTCAAATTCAACTTTAAATTTAAATTTAAATTTCCATTAACAATTCCTTCAAACCCATTCCAAATTTTTACATTAAATTCAAATTTCAATAATAATTCAATTTAAAAAAATCATATTTTATTTCAAAATATCATTTAACTGGATTCAGAAACTTAGGATTTTAAAATAATTTGATTTAACCAATCCGATGTTCGTATATAATTCTTTACCCTATGGTCAAGTGATACGGATATTTATCATTTCAATCCACAACTTAAAATTTTGCGGTTACATATCATTTCAAACCGCAATCCCGAATTAAATTAAATCCATAAAATCGCTCGAGTCTATCATTTCAACCTATAATGATTTTTTCCATAATCTATAGATCGTTCGGGTATATATCATTTCAACCCATAGTGATTTTCCTGATGATATCTAAGGAAACTTGCAGAGTGATAAAATATATAAATCAAACATAACCTCCAATCATTTAATATGAACTATCGAACATCCATCGTAATCATCATTCAATTCAACCAATAAATATCAAAAATTAACATATTATTATTTACAAGAAATTAGCTGGTAATTTAAATTGAATAATAAATTAAATAACAATTTAATTCAAAATAATATAAATTAACAGGAATAGCAATTTAAATATATCAAACATCCATAAATAAATTCCTAATCACATCGTAAATTTTATTTAACTAACATAAGAAATTTTAGAAGTTGTGAATGGGTCCTTTGATTTTAAATCGAATTAAAATCCAATCTAGGGCCCGAATTCAAACAGTCCCAGAATTTGTCCAAACTAGCATAAAAATTATTGGAATTTCAATACGATCTAGGAAAAATAAACCGCGTGTGAATCCAAGTTCGTATGCAAAAGATATTCATGTTAGAACATTTGAAAAACTAAAATTGGATAAAAAAACAAAAACAAAACCTATAGCTAACAGCCACATCACCATCATCTTACTCACGCATTCGTTCGAACACGAAGCACTCGACTGGGCGCCATCTCGTGCTTGACAATGCAGCCACTATGGCCATCTATGCTAGGCCGTAACCAAGCGTCGTCCACCCCCCAAAACGCGCCACCCTCGCAACCACGAACGTGCCATCACGTCGCCGAACGAAAACCAAGTAGCCCAGAAAACCAGCCTCCACCAATGGCCTTGAAACCCTAATTCGCTTGTTAACGACAATCAGATCATTGCCTTACCAAACGACTATCACCGATGGACTCATGTCGGTCCTCTCTACAAAACTGTATCCTCAATTCGACGATCCATTATCGTTGATCAAACCCCAAACGAATGGCCGAGAATTGTTCCTAGAATTTTGGACACAAAGAAACCCAAATCAAAAAACAGACAGTAGATTTGACTAGCGCTTGTCGAGAGCTTCGAAATGGTATATAATTTGTTTGGGTATGAGGAGTCTGAATTTTTGATTTGATTTTTATTTGAAATTAAATTTGGAATTTGTTTGATTTGTCTACCATTGAGAAGAAAAAGCCAGAGAGAATTGTACCAAACAAATGAAAATAGGAAGTATCTAGGATTTATAACGGGCTATTTATAGGTAGATCAGAATAGAAATGAATGGGCAAGATTTATTTACGCGTTAAACGATAAATGACCCGAAAAGCCCGTTCTGTCTCTGGGACGAAAACGAGTCATCCTATATATCAAAATAGATGTTTTCGATATTTTCAAATTCAATGGAACAGGTTTCAAGTCCAAATTCCATCGTACGAAGAAGTTATCTTAAAATTAGCTTATTTCAAATTGATTTTCAATTAAATTAATTTCTACACGTTTCAAGCCCGTACGATTAAACGACAAGTTCGATCGATAGGAAACTTGAAATCCTAAAATAATTCACCATTGCGGATCCGATGAAACTGGTTTCATCGAAATCTGAGTCAGTGGCCAAAATGGCTATTTTCACGTTAATTAAATAAATTAATTAGATCACATTTTTATTTCAAAGTTAGTAACTAGAAATTTTCATTAAATTTTGATTGCTTGGACATTTATAATAATCCAAAGAAAATTTAAATATATTTCAGTGTTAATTATTTCACAAATTACAGTGTTCAATTCCAACTGTAATTAAATCCAATCACGTATAATTTATTTCAATAAATTTATTAAATTTGATTTCGATGTTTAATTCAATCAGTTATTTCTTTACATACATAGTTAACAGTGTCATATATTTTATTACGTTAATAATTCACCATCTTCATCTTACTTTTCATTAACGGTAGTATTTATTTACATTTAATTTGCAATAAATCTATTTATTATAATTTCATATTCCAATAGATTGACCAAACTTGATTCCAATTCTTTTTATTCAATCAATTATCATACTATGCATAAAATTTATATTTGTTACACCTTATTGAATTAACATTCTACCATTATCAATTATAACCAATTATAACCCTTTTAATCCTTTTTAATTAATTGAATTACATTTAAAGCAGTTATTAATTACCTTAAATTAATACCATTTCATTTGATTCCAGTTATATTCTTATTACTTAATCACAAATTTTTATTTCTCCCAACATTGAATTGCCAAACTTTATTAAATTAACAGTTTTTTTATTCATCGAAAATTACGAGTCGTTACAATAGTCCCCCTCTTTTTATAAATGATTGATGAAAAATCAAAGAATATGGAAAGGGGAGGCTTTGGTTTTGTTTTCATATGAAGGATGATTTCACTGATCGATTTTATTTCTCTTTTATTTTCTCTCTACTATTGCATGCGATTCAAATAGGAGGGAATGAGGTGACCAATGCATGTTGAATTGTGTGTACAGTGTTTTGAAAAGAGAGAATAACAACTGACGTGAACTAAAAGGTCAAGTCTATTTTAAAATGTCCCGATTTGCACAACTCCAAATCTTGAACCCCTATCGAGGCATGCCGCTAGGCTTTCGTAATGTTGTACCCCTATTTCGAATGCAATGGAAAAAGTTTCGTGTCCTAATTCGATCATATGGAGAAGATAGCCAATTATTATATTGAATATTTCGACATAAATTTCAATGTGTTTCTATTCTGTACAGCCAAACGATAACTCCAAACACTACAGATTTTGAAATCCGATAATAATACAATATTATGTATCCAATGGAACTGGTTTCATTAAATTTTACAAGCCTTTAAATTATTTTTATCGAGTTTAAAACAAAGGATACAAGAATTTAACCAATATTTAATTATAAAATTCAATAACTAAATTATTCAACAAATAATTATATTTAAATTCTGAATTTATTTTACAAATAAACCTAAATTTTCATATTCAAAATAAATCTATAATTCGAATCCAATATTTAAAACCATTTAAATATCCCAAATCAAACGTCGAAAAATACGGATCGTTACATTCCTCCCCCCTTGAAAGAATTTCATCCCCAAAATTGCTAAGGCAGAAGAATGCTCCAAACCCATTAATTTATCCAAAAACCCACTTAGTGAAAATTCGATATTTCACATTTCTAATCTTTTAGTTCCACCCCAAACAATTAATTTCCAATTCTATTTCCTAAAATCTCTTATTTCAATTTGAAATCAATTTGTCATTAACAAAATTTTCCAAAAATTTTCAAAATTTTTCTAACACCCTAAATTTCCGAATTTTTTTAGCAGAGTCTCCTTTGTACCGAGAGCCATTTGCAATATGACAAGAGAGATAAATATATATACATCGACCCACATGGTCGGAAACAATATATATATATATATAAATATTTATATTTTGCAGTATTTAATATGAAAATGTATCTTATTTTAGCATTTTTAAACAAGCAAGTTTTACTTCATAAGCAATTACGCAACCCGAATCTTGCCCGACAGCCTCCGAGTACCTGTACTTACTCAATTTAAACATGTAAGTACCAAACATACGAAATTAGTAACATTTCACCTATTTTAAATAGCTAACACATGGATTCCACAAGCTGTGCATAGTAAACAATTATCCATAAGCAACTTTAAGGTTTCGATACTAATTCAATTTGCTTTCACTTGATTTTCGTATCAGTCCATTCAATTTAAGTGATTTACAACTCACTTTACATGCATTCAATTAATTTTTAAACCACAAAAACTCATATTTATTCCAGTTGATTTAAAAATAAATTTTATTCGCTTCTATTAATTCATAGAATTTTGTTTACTCTCGTTTACGTCAATGACAATTATTTCCATAGAAATTTAACGATACTTATATAATAGAATATCCACTTTAGTTTATATTATTTTAAATTGATTCCAACTCAATTTATATTTAATTCTATTCCACTTCTTATTGATTATCGATCAATTCATTTTGCATTCCATTTAATTCACTTTTACTATACTCAAACCCATTTAATTTAACTCGGAAACATTCAATGCTAATAAATTAATTAACCATTTCACGAATGTATTTAGGCCAAGCTTCCATTCAAAACTTTATCTTAAGTTAATTTATTTATTTCTAACTATTACAACTATATGAGTTAAGTTTATTTCCTTTCAACCAACAAATTTATTAATAAGTTCATACATTTCATTCATTTCAATTTAGTTTCGAACTCAATTCATTCTCGAATTCATTTAAATGATATTGAAGACTATATTCAATTTATTTATACTCAAATTGAATTTTTATTAATAACTCAAGCCATTTCTATTTCAATCCAATTTTATTTTATTCGGTAATATTTTATTTGCTTACATTTTGTCGAATTTTAATTTACACGCAAGTTCTGTTTCCAATACCCATTTTTAATTCACAATCCAATTTTTAAACCAAGTTAAATTCCATTACAATATTCCGTTAACTAACTAATTTTATAATTAGTTCACTTCCAATTTGCAATTTAATTTTTGATTTTTTTTGCTATTTTAAAAATCACTTCAACTAATTTACTTGAGTTTAAATTTATTTTACAACTCGAGTTTGGATTCTTATTTCCTTACCAAAACATCAAACCATTTTTATTTTTAGTTTTCTATTCCACTCTTAACTTTTATAAGTCACCCACTTACCGTTTTCACATTTCCATCCATTTTACAATCGAGCACATTCACGTTTCATTATTTTTAGTTAGAGATTATGCACTTATTTATAGCTAAGCATAATTTTATTTCGTGTATTTCAAAATAAAAATTCTAAGCTATTGAAGTTTATTTATTCCAACTCAATTTTTATTTCTTACTTAAGTTAAATTTAACTTTATACTATTCTTTTAAATTTATTTAAGTAAGAATTAAATTCCGTTCAATATTATACATAACTCAATTCAATTTTTTTTTCAATTCAACCCAAAAACCAACCCAATTTTTATTTAACTTCGATTAAGCTAAATTCAGTTCATACGATTTAATTCAACTCACTTAAGTTAAAATCTTATTTATGATAATCACTTCATTTATTGATTTAATTTAACTTTCTTAAGTTAAATTCCAATTTTTTTTACCAATTTAATCTATTTAACTTAGCTCAAGTTAAATTTCATCCCTTTTAACTTACTCAAGTTAAAATTTTATTCCCTAAAAATTCAATTACATATTTTTCTTCGTTGTTCAGAATCATTCTCAATTATAAGTTTATAACTAATTTTTGATATTTTCTAAACATTTTAATAAGGATTTAAAAATTTAAACACTCGGTATTAATTTCAAATCATTTTGAAACATCGATATTCCAAATCACCCTTTTTAAATTTTTAAACCAACCCTATTTTTTATCCAAAACAAATTCCCTTTAAACTTTTCAAAACAAAACTGGTTTTCCCAACCCATCCAAAGAAATCAATTATAGTAGAAATCCGCCGCTTAGAAACTCGAAAATGAATACTGGTGATACTGCCTAGTCATCACCTGGATTATTTTCCAACGACTGAAGTGAGCTCAATGCTATTATCACTTTCCAAAATCCATTTAAAATATTTTTCTATTCACAAACATCTCCAAAATAATAATAATACTATTTCAAAATACCTCGGAAAACACTTCCAAAATCTTTAGGATTTAATTTTTCAAACTCGGGTTTTTAATCATCTCTTAGTTTTAATTCAATTGTTTAATCCACACTTATACATTTTCCATTTGGTTATATATAACCAACTCCAGTATTTTGATCTTGTTTTGCTTATAGTATTATCATCCAAACACTCCAACATGCTATAATAATTTCTATAAAATTATTTCCTTTATATAAAAATATAATTTGGGTAAAATTATTTCATTTACCCACTTCAAAACCATACCGTGTTAGTTTATCACGTTCAAGCATTTAAAAACTCCTATCGATTTAGTGGCGTCCCACTATTCGATAAGAATTTATATACCACTCAACCAATAAATTAACATAATATAAAACCGTTTTATATTCATTAACAAATACGCAGTCATGTCTATTATTACACTCAACTCATTCTAGAGTGCTACCGACTTTATCTCTAATGATTAATCTCCACCAAAGCCATGGTCTCGCTTAACCTTCAGCTCTGATACCAAGTGTAGCGACCTGCAGTTCCGTACCCTTTGAGTTGATAATAATTCACTCCCATCCAACCCAAATTGTACAAAAGAGTGAATAACTAGTGTAAAGAAGAAAAGGATAGAAGAAGAAATAGAAGCAACAACACAGAATCTCGCGATCGCGGTGGAATAAAATATAATATGTAATAACAGATTTTTATACAAAAGAATCTGTAACAGTTTATATACTTACAATCATCAGAGTACAACAATCAATACATCAATCTGGACAGTTCTTTTAACTTGTCCTCACACAGCGAAATAAAACAAGTACGTGATAAATGATAGAAATCCTCCAGCTCGTCTCCTGAGCTCCATAGTATCCTAACCCGAATCTATAATACTCGGTCTAGCCCGAGCATTATAATAAAATAACAACGAGTCAGACTGGAAAATCAGCATGAGAAAACACACTCAATTTGAATTATTAACTTTTCAAAATCCTTTGAAAAAAAATATCTTGTTCACAAATAAACACGACGGGATTTTACCTTACGATAACCAAAACACTTTTATCAAAATTGTCTGATATTATAATAGTAACTAAACCAAGTAAATAGAAAATAGCTGAAATGCTTGCATCTCACGTTTCAACATAGTTGGGCACAATCAAAACTGTACGGCGCTTATTAGAGAATGGATTCCATCAAATGACTAGGCCACTGGGTATCGTCCACCATAGTATACCTTTAGAACAATGTACCGAGGACCATGCTGGGATCCCTATTGTAACGACCCGTAAATTTTTGATAATTAAAATAGTTAGTTTAATTAGTTTTGTAATTTAGTATTGGAAGAAATAAAAATTTGTGATATATTAATGAAATGATAACTAAAATGAAGTGTTATAGTGTTAATTTAAGTCTGTGATTAACAATTTGAATGAGATTCCAATTAATAGAAATAATTTAAAGGTTATACTAGGCTATAAGGTGAATATAGGAAAACAAATGTAAATATTGAATTAATTAGTGAAATAATATATAATTAATGAAAATTGGATAAAAAAGTATTATATAAGTAATTATAATATTTGTTTGTAAGAGTAAACTAAGAAATGTAATTAAATGTACAAATGGTGAAAATTGTTATTTTTACCTAATTATTTAGTCAGTTAAGTTAAATTGGAAATCAATTATAATTGAATTAAATAAATGTCATATTGATGTGAGTTAATACAATAACTGAGATTTGTGAATGTATTAAAATGAATAGAAATGTTAATTTTATTCAGAAGGTAATAATTGATTTAATAAAGGAATGAAACCAAGATAAATAAATTAATTAGGATTTTAAATTATAATTTATGTATGAAATTAACAAAAAAATCAAATAAATGGAAATATAGTACTTAATACAAATAAAAATAAAAATATTAGGATATTAATGTAATGAAAGACAAACAAATATTAACTATGTTATTTGAGTTATAATTGATTGAATATAAAGTCTGAAATCAAATTAAAACAATTTATCGGAATTAAATTATACTTAATTGAATTTAGTTACAGTTGAAATTGAACATTGTAATATGTAAAATTTTAAACACTGGATTGATGTGTAAACTTGTTTTAAATTATTATAAATGTCTAAGGAATTAAAAATGATGAAATTCGTTATTTTATAAATATTGAATTTAAAAAGTGATTTAATTAATTTAATACTAATTTATTTAAAAATAGCCATTTTGGCAACTATCATGAATTTCGATGAAACCATTTTCGTCGGATCCGTAACAATGAATGATTGTAGGATTTCAAGTTTCCTAGCGATCGGACTTATCTTTGCATCGTACGAACTCAAAACACATAGAAATCAATTCAATTGAAATCAATTTGAAATAAGCTAAATTTAAGCTAACTTCTTCGCACGATGGAATCTAACTTGAAACCTGTTCCATTGAATTTAAAATTAGTGAAAACATCTATTTTGGTATATGGCATAATTCATTTTTGTTTCGAAAACAAAACGGGCTTTTCGGGTCATTTATCGTTCAACGTGTAAATCAATCCAGACCATTTTTCTGTTTTTAGCTTTGCCTGTAAATATCATATTATAAACCCTAGCTACTTCTTATTTTCATTTGTCTGAACATACAATTCAGCTCCAAAATTAAAACTCCTCAAAATATATCAAATTATAGATCAATTCGAAGCTCTCGACGAGCGCAAGTCAACTTTGCTGTCTATTTTTTGATTTGAGTTTCTATGTGGCCAGTATTCCGGGATTTAATTTCGATCATTCATTGACATTCGATGAGCGTCGTCCGATCGACGAATTAGGGGTACGGCCTTGTAGAGGGCTCAGAGCATTGTCCATCTATGCCATTCACTTAGTTGATCAATTGTTGGATGTGGCGTATAAGTTCGATTAGGGTTTTTGCAAATTGGCGGTGGCTGTGGGGTTCTCGACCAAGGAGGGTCGTTCGCCAACGTCATTGGCCTTGGAGTGAGTCAGCAGTCGAAGGGATGGCCTTTGGTGGCTCGCGCCTTGCCGTAGATGGCACGGCGTTCTTGGGAGAGGGTAGTGGTTCGTGATCGTGACCGTGAAATCTTGCTTGTTGGGGTTAGCATGAAGATGATAGAGGAGATGACGTGGCTTGCGTACGTGTATGTTTTCTTTTTATTTTATTCTATTTAAATTTTGATTCCAATCTTTAATTGCTATAACTTTTACATATGAACAAGGTTTGGGCGCGATTTTTTTTGCCAGGATCGTATCAGAATTTTGGACAACATGAAACTGGTTGGAATGAATTCTGAGACTGTTTGAATTTGGACCCTAAATTGGATTTTAATTCGATTTAAAATCGAAGGTGAGTGTTCTAACCCACTTATAACTTCTAAATTTCTTGTAATAGTTAAATTGAATTGGTGATGTGATTAGGAGTTTATCTATTGCTGTTTGGTATATTTAAATCGTCATTCCAGTTAATTTGAATTTATTTTGAATTAAATAGCTATTTAATTTATTATTAAATTCAAACTACAAGTTAAATTCCTATTATTGATAATTAGTTAATTATTGATGTTTATTGGTTGAATTGAATGGTGATTATGATGGATGTTTATTGGTTGAATTGAATGGTGATTATGATGGATGTTTGATTGTTCATATTGGATAACTGGATGTTATGTTTAATTTATATATCGTATCACTCTGCAAGTTCCCTGTGGGTTGAAATGATACATACCTGAATGATCTATAAATTAGGAAAAATTGTTAAGGGTTGAAATGGTAGACTCGAGCGATTTTATGAATTTTTAATTTATTCGGAATTACACTTTGAACTGATATATAACCCTAAAATTGTAATGTGCAGATGGAAATGATAGATATTTGTATCACTTGACTCTAGGGTAGAAAATTATATACGGGCACCGGATTTGTTAAATTAAATGATTTTTGAGCCTTAGAAATTTTGAACTCCATTAAATGTATTTCGAAATAGAAATTGATTTATATAAACTAAATTTATTTAAAAATCCTAGTTTATTAAAATTGGAAGTTGGTTTAAAGGAATTGATTAAAGGAACTAAGTTGGAATTTTAAAGTTGATTTTTGATGTACAATTGAAATTTACCAGAATTGAGTTATTAAAAATTAATTGAAATATAATTTGAAATGTACTGAAATTGGAATAATTTTAATTGATATTCCAAACATGGATTGGAAGCGATTTAATTTAAATTGAAAGATTTGAAATAGGGTTTGTTGATTTGGAAATTTAAAATGGTCCAAAGGTGTTGAAATGAAATAACTAGTTTTAAATTGATATAAATTTCAAAGTCATATTTTATATAACTGTTTTAAAAATACATTATTTTAAAGATTCCAATTATTAAGATTTTAAAATTTTTAAACTATTTTAACCTATATTAACTATAAAAATTAATTTAACCTACTTTAAACCAATTCAATTTATTTTAACTAATTAAACTGTGACGACCCGGAATTTCTAGCAATTTAAATTGGAATAGTTAATTGATTTTAAATATTTGAAATGTTAACTTTAACTTGAATTCCACATATCACTAATTACTTGTTAATTAAATTATTGAATTATATAATTCGAAATGGGGTAAGATGATGAGTATGAAATTCTAAGCCTGTTTCAAATAATTTGAAGGCTTATAAAAATTTATAATGATGATACTGGAAATAATAGAATGGTTGAAATTTAATTTAAAGGTAATTTGTTCAATTTTAATAATATATCGTTTAAATTGAATTTAAAAATAGCCTTCCAAGGGACAGTCTCGGAATTCGACGAAACCAGTTCCATTGGATCCGTAATAGTTGGTTATTACCGGATTTCAATTTTCGTAGCGTTTGGATTTACCGTTCGCTCGTACGGGTGAGAAACACGATGAAATTAAAATCGATAATTTAATATTATAAATCGATTTATAAAGCTAACTTCCACATACAATTAAATTAGCTTTCGAAACTTGTTCCATTTCGTTTGGAATTGCAGTACAACATTAGGAATGCTAAACAGCATGCATCAATTAGGATTTGAGATTGTGCGTTATGCAACCAATATAGTTTGATTATAACAATAATAATAAAAATAATAATAGATTAAAGTAAAGGTCAAACTCGGCCTATCTTGTATCGAAAGCCACCTTCTGCCTTTTAACGCAACTATCCCCCTTTTCCTTTCTGGAGTTTTAAAACAAAATTTTCTTGCAAACCGAAATCGATCCCAAAATAAAGAAAAAAAAAATAGAAAATGGCCGAGGCCTACGAAGAAGGAAAAAAATGGCGACGCTGTCGCGATTTGATTAAAGGGGTTAGGGTTTCGGTTTTCTAGGTTGAATCGCCGCGCGCAGCGTTTGTTTGGGGGAGGCGGCATCGATGCAGGAGCACGAGATAGTGTAAGGCATCGTCATTGGCGAAGGCGCGAGATGAATCGAGTGTGGTTTAGGCTGATGAACGGGGGAAGGCGTACGTCGCGATCAGGAGCTCGAGTCTCGACAGTGCCAGTGGGGTTTAGCTCACGGTTTTGGGATGGCGAAGACGAGCGTACTGGGTGGTCGCGGTCGGGTAGGGTTGGATCACCTTGCTTTCCAGGCTGTGGCTAGGGTTCGCTCACGATCGACTTTCTGTGGGTAATTTTGTATTTCAAATCTGTTTGTTGTTAAAATTTAGGCTTAAAATAAAGAACATGGAATCGTTTTAATCATTTATAAATCGTTCAAAATTAAATGCTTTTCAAAACTTAAATTAAGAACAGTTTGATTTATTGTTAAATTAAGTATGTTAAATACTTAAAAGATATTTAAAACTTAATTATTTTACAAATAACGTTAAATGTTATTGTGAGTTGGTATTTAACAAAGAAGATGTTTACCTTAAGTATAATTAAGATTTGATAATTTATGGAAAAAGTTAAAGATTAATTAAGTAATTTATTGGAAATTATTGATTGAGTAATTTGTAATTAGTGATTTACAAATGGGTAATTAGGTTTTATAAATAAACAATGAAGGTTAATAATTAATAGTTAGGGAGTAATGAATTAAAAATTTCTTGGGAAAGAAATAAATTGATAATCACGGGATGAAATTAATTGAATGAAGTGGATTGAAAATTTTAGGGGGCAAGGTGAGTAAATCTCAACCTTTTGGATTTTTATTTAAATTTAAATGGTTAAATTTAAATATTTATTTGCATGACTGAATTAATTGATGTACACTGTGAACTGATGATCTAGTGATTTTGGTTTTGATTGATTCTGGCATTAACTGTTGCTTGACTCGATGTATTCGGGTTTTAGATTATTTTAAACTTCAATCATAAATAAGAGAATGTTTTCAAATTTAGTAAAGGCTCAATGATTTGTGATTCATTAAGTTAGTAGGTTTAGGAAAATGAATAATTAATTAATTTAATTAATTAATGATTTAGATTAATTAATTTAGTAATTGAAGATTTTGAATCAATTAATTATTGATTAAGTTAATTAAGGAAGTTTAATTAATTCAAAATAATCATTGGATGGGTTGATAATAATTACTTAATAAAATAAATACAATATAATTACTTTGTGTAATTAATCAAGAGATTAATTAAAATAGTTAATTGAGGAATAATTTATTTATTTAATGAAGTAAATAAAAAGGTAGATAATTACAGATTGATATTGATCGAGAATGATTAATATTGTGGTTTAATTAATGTAATTAATTTAGACTAGAACAAATCAAAACAAAATTGGAAATCATTAATTTATATAATCAACGATGTAATTAAAGATTGATTAATTAAGATAAATTAATCAAAGTGACCCATGAGAAATTAATTAATATAAGTAATTAAGAATTAGAGTAATTGATTATAGTAATTAATTTGTGAAATAATTAAAGATTACTCATTGATTTGGTAGGAATAAATAATGTAATGAAATTAATTAAAGATAATTACCTGAATGGAATTGGAAGCTAATTAATCCTGGGTGATTAATTAAGATGAATAAGGAAGGGTTGATTAATTAATTTAAAACTAAGTAATGAAGGAATCTAAGCGATTGAAGTTAGAAATTCAATTAGAACCAATTGAATTGATTTGTGTGATTAAGCCTTGCTTAGGGATGATTGAATGGTATTGGATGTTTTGGATGAGTTAATATCTCTGATAATGAAATGTCATGTATTTCATTTGTATAACTTGGGTTAGGATGACATGTGACTCGAAGAGGTCGGGATCGGGTATTGGGAAATACCCGAAACCACTTCGGATTCCTATAAATTGATATGTGAGATTAATAAGTTAAAATGAACGTTAAGTGAATCAGACTATTTGATCAAAATTTGGCACTTAGGAAACTTATGTGTGAAATAAGTTAAGTCTATAACATATCGTAGACTTGTAAAATTGGTTTGAGTTTCCCGAGTTCTATATAAGTTGTATGATTTGTATTCCATGTTAGATGGGTTTACTCATGCTGGTTTCCAGCCTGACCCGGGTGTTACTTTGATGTAATGCTTGGGTCAGACCGAGTATTACAGATTTCCAGGTTAGGACGTTCTGGAGCTCAAAAGGCGAGCTGGATGGCAATATCGCATAGAGTATTCCGCTATATTTATATTATTGTTTATCTGAGACATGATAATTGTAAATATTCGGTGACTGTATATAATGTGAAACTCTGATGTATATTAAATGTAATCGACAGATATAGTATTCTTTTGTAAACTGGTAGTATTTATTTATTATATTTTATCCGCTGCGAATGTGAGGTGTGGTTGATTTTGTTCTTCTTTTTCTTCTTCTATCTTTTTCTTCTTTTTCATAACTATCTGGAATTTTCGGGTTGAAAATTTCAGGTCGTTACAGTGGTATCGGAGCTGAAGGTTTAGCGAGAACCTTGGCTCTGGTGGGGATTACTCATTAAATAGAGTCTGAAGTACTCTAGAATGAGTTGTGTATATATATACGAGTACGTACTTGTTATTTTCTTATATAAAGGTTTTAAATGAATTTATATAAAAGTATAGTTTGATATATAAAGCAATATTTCCTTCTAATAAATATAAAGGTGATTGGTTGTTAATTATTGGAATTAAAATTTAGAAGTAATATAATACGACCAAATTGAAGTCTTGAATTAGAATTAAATGAAGTAAAAACAAAAATACAACCAAATCGAAATTTAATTAATTGAAAATGAAATTCTAAAATTAGAATTCAGGAATTAAATTATTTAAAAGCTTTAAATAAATGTAAGTTTGAAATGGGATTCAAAATGAAATTTAATCTTGAAAGTATAGAAATAAGAATAATATAAAAGGGATATGGGACTTGTTGGAAACAATGGGTTGTTTGAAATTTGACTTGAATTTAAAACCAAGGGTGGTTTAAAATTGTAAACCATGGCTGGAAGGGCCAAGAAATATATATATATATATATGTGTGTGTGTGTGTGTGTGTGTGTGTGTGTGTGTGTGTGTGTATGGATATACATGATATCAAAGATAATTTGAAATAAACTCTAAGAGGTTGAGTTTTGATTTTTTTTTCCTGAAGTGTGATTTTATAACCCAAAGTGATACAAGTTTGTAAGTGGGAAGATTATTATTGTGAAGTTTAAGGATTGAATGAGGTTGATTGGATTAAGTAAATTGGAATTTAACTTGGGAAGTTAAATGGTTGATTTGAATTGGGAATTTGTGTGATCTCAAAACGGGTTTGAGATTTAAAAATTTAAATGGATGGATGTTTTAAAATAAACTGGATGATATCATCCCATTGTTAATAAAAATCATTAAATTGAGAATGGTATTGTATAAATAAAATAAATTTGAATAATTGAATTGTAAAATAAACTTGCTTAAGAACTAGCTTCAAACTGGAAGATAAAAATTGAATAATAAATTAAATTCTTAAAATAAAATTGTATTGAGCTCTTATTTGAATCTTGAAATATATAAGTAAAGATAATTTGAAATGAAGAATTGGACTCAGAAATTTAAATTGTTTAAAAACTTTGAATAAAATTTAATTTGGGTTAAAAAGGTAAACCAACCTTTGTGAATTTAACTCAAATTTATATAATTCGAGATAGTTTAGATTCAAGATTGAGATTGAATTAGTTCAAAAATTTAATTTGGTTTGAATTAATTGAATTGGTGATTGAAGATATATAAGTTTAAGAATTTAAAAGGGAAATTGGATTGGATTATGTTGAAAGAATTTGAATTTGAAATGGGTTAAATTGATAATAATTCAAATTGGTTGGAATAATTTGAAATTATAATTAAAGAGAACAGGATTAGAATCAACTAGAATTTGATTTAGATTGGGAAGGAATCATGATTGATTCAACTTGAATTGGGAATAAATTCCAAACAAAAAGTTAGAATTGAGTTAATTAAGTGGAAATTAGTGGGGGAAGTGAACAGTTTGACTCTTGACTATTTCCAATATAAATTGTTTTCATACAAACTTATTTTCTAAGCTATTAAATATATACAACCTTTCTTTTTAAAGCTAACCTATTTTATAATTGTTTACTATTATTTTGGAGTTATTTAACCATTTTTCAACTGTTTCTTAAACTAATTACTATTTTTCAACTATTTCACAAACTAATTTCTATTTTACAACTATTTTGCAATTATTTGGAATCTTTATTCAATTATTTTCGACTATCTTACAATTAGTTAATTATTTTATAGCTATTTGGTGAACTAATAATCATTTTCAACTACTTATCTATTTTTTTTTAAATTTTCAAGCTATTTACTAAAACTGGTCGGAGTTCAAACTGTTAATTGGTTTAAATACCCAACTGAGGTAAGAATTGAAGTGACAATTCAATGGGAATTAAAGGAAATGTGAATAGAAAGGAAATTGATCTTGGAATAAATAGTCAAATTTGAATATTTGATTTTGAACAAACAAGGTTATATATTTTTGTTATATAAGACAAATCTTCCATTGTTGAATCTATTGCTGGAAGAAAAGGATTTTTGAACATGTTTGAAGTATAAAAGGGGTTATATACGAGATTGAAATGATCCAAATTTTTGGAAGTTACATATATTTGAATATATATATATATAAAGGATCTTATGAGGATTTTGGGAAAAAGGTTTTGGGAACCTTTGAATTTGGAAAGGTTTTTGATTTTTGGTAAAATCAAATATTGGAATTTGGAAAGCCTAGTTTGAGAATTATCGATTTTGGAATAATCGATTTTTGTGTAAAGGAGCCTTATATGAAATTCATACTAGGTATATGATTTGAAGATACTATATGTATAGTATAAAGTGTTTTGATGATGGCTCTGGGGAAAAAGGCGCTCCCTTGAAATGGACTTCTCAGGAGTGCCACTAGGTGGTGCTGCCTTGAGCCCCAAGGGGGGGATTCTAAAGTTGATCCTGTGAGGAGTCCGGACAAAACTAGTTCCTGAGGATTATGAGTTGAGTATACTATAGCGTAAGTCGTGTGTGCTGCTGAGAGCCAACAGTCTGCGTTTGATTTTATATCGGTAGACTGTGACCTATGGTATAACATAGCGAAAGTCGTGTGTGCTGCTAAGAGCCAACAGTCTGTGTTTGATTTTATATCGATAGACTGCGACCTATGTAGGAGTGGAGAAGTTTCATTTCGACAGCGAAGATCAGAGGCCGCGGAGAGCCTGCAGTTACATGGACTTTTGCTGTGACGGCAACGTAACCCTGAATGTAACTGTGATCTGTTGTGTGGGATCTATGGCGTAATCGAGAGGCCGCGGAGAGCCTGCAGTTACATGGACTTTTGCTGTGATGGCAACGTAACCCTGGGATGTGACTGTAACCATGGATGGGGGTGATGATTTCCAGAGCATTCTCACCAAAGATATTTCCTCTATTTTAAAATGCTTTCAATATTTTCAATAAAATACGTTCAAAGGTATTTTCACTGGGTGTTGAAAACGGGTTTACCAAGTACTTATAGATTTTCAGTCCTAAGCCTGATCAACGTATGATTGAATTTCTGTGAGAACAAGGATGAACTGGTTGAGACATCGAGTTATAAGAGGTAATTTTGTAAAGAGCTATTTTATTAAGTATGAGGTGAATTTAAAAGAATCTCTAAAATTTTTAAATAAAGATGTTGGAGCTTTGGAAAATAAAGAAAATCCAAACTGGAATTCTAATGAAGTGAATTTGTAATTAAAATCGAACATTGATTTAGAAGTTGAAAGTAAGCTTATTGGCTAAATAATTAATTGGTTGAGAATATTAATGTAACGACCCAGAATTTTTATTAATTAAAATTTGAATATTTAATTAATTTTAAATATTAATAAGTAAAATTTATAAGTCAAATAAATTTTATTTCGAATAATTGGATTTAATTGAATAATTAAATCGATAATTTAATATGTGAAAATAGAGAAATAATTGAAAATTGGGTTAGATATGATTGAAAATGATTCGTAAAATTTTATTTTATCATATTGAAGTTAGAATGATATTTTGGAACTTTTAAAATTGAATTAAAAGTTTATTTGTGAAAATTGAATATTTTAATATTTAAATCGACTAGTGAAAATAGTCAATTTTTGAACAGTCTCAGAATTGGACGAGACCAGTTCCATTGGATCCGTAATAGTTAGTTATTACCGGATTTCAATTTTCGTAGCAATCGGAGTTATCGTTTGATCGTAGCAGCTCGAAACGCATCGAATTGTTTTTAATATTAATTTGGCGAGTTAAAATAGCCATTTTTCAAAAAGTCTCGTATTTCGACGAAACGAGTTTCATCTGATCCGTAATGTGATATTATTGTAAGGTTTAAAATTTCGTGTCAATCGGATTTACCGTTTGTCCGGTACAAATTAAAACGCCTAGAAAATCGTTTAAATCGGTTTAATTTAAATTGAACGTTTATTGCCATAACTCACACAGGTGACCGAATTAGCTTCCGAAACCTGTTCCATTGTGTCCGGAACGCGGGGTAAACCCTAGAAACGCTGGTTACGGCGCGTGAATCGGAGTTTGGAATTTCCAGAATGAATAGTGTTTCGTCGGTTCCCTATAAATAGCCCACCTTCACAAATTAAAAAAAAAAATAACAAAACCCTAAACCTAATGCACAGCCGCCACTTCCCAGAACCAAAGGCCAAAATTATCTCAACTTCATCCCCAAATCTCTTCAAATCTGTGAAGCAATTCAAGAAGTGTTCAACTACGAAGTTATAGAGCACAGCGAGATCTTCGTGTTCAACGGTGGAGATCGAGATTGGAGCTATGGATCAACGGGAAAATGGAGATGAAGGCGCACGGTTGCGCACGCATTTCGAGGCTTTAGGAGGGGGCGAGCTCACCCATGTTCCAGCCGAAGATAGCTCTTGCAGTGGGCTTCAATATGGAGGTAGCTGATCGTGGTGGATGTCGTCGTGATGGCCGAGATATGGAACCCTAATTGATGGCTCTATGGGTTTCATGTACGTGTAGTTTACTGGAGGAAGAATATGACTTTGGGGGAGAAGGAAATGAACGGGCCTGATGATGGGGTGATGGATCCAAGGGCTGTGATGGGTTAGGTTGAAAAATAAAAAGATTTTGTTGTAATTATTAAGTTATAAAATTGTGTAACTTCATAAATGCATATCTTTTTCATACGAGGTCGAAAATGCGCGAAACCAGTTGCGTTGGAATCGTATGGACGAGCACTACGCGATGGAGTTAGATTGGAGTCGTTTGGAGTTAGTGAGAATTTTGGGTAAAATTAAACGTTCGTTTAATTTTATTCGAAATAAATCGCTAAAACGAAATTGAAATCAAGGTGAGAACTTCTCACTCAATCGAATCAGTTTCGATTTTTATTTTAAATAGTTAGATTTAAAATACCTGAATGCATGTTTGAATGATGATTGTTATCTATTGATTGTTAAAATAGACATTATGCACCGTTAGTAAGCGGATGTTATTTATTAAAAACATATACCGCGAATATTTCATAAACAGTGAAATTGGTATTATATATAATAGCAATATATATATTGGCATATGTACATATTGCAGTTATTGATTTCCCGCATTGCATAGCGGATGAGACCCTATTGCGCCGTCTATTAAGCGGATAATATTTTAAATCCCATATACCACGATAATTTCGTACTGGAACGGAATTGGTATTGTGCTAACATCTTTGGGTGCAGGAAATCAGGTTGGAGGGATCCAACTGGATTCCTCAACAGTTTTTATTTGATTTCAGATATTTTGATATTTGATGGATTATCATATCGATATATGATATCGTTGTTGTCGTGATTGACTATTTGGTATGTAGCATAATTGGACCAAATTTTGGAATTTTAAAACGATTTCAAAGTGATTTTTGAAAGTATACGTTTATACAATATTTTTGGAATTGATTCATTTTAAATAAATAAACGCTATAAAATTTTAAAAGTTATAAAAATTGGGATTTTTGGGAAATATAGTTAAAGGTTGATTTTTGAAAATATGAGGCTAATGATTTTATAAAATAGTTTAATCGGGATTTTAGAATTTATTGTGAAAAGTTTAAATTAGGATTTATAAAATTTAATTATTTTATAAATTAAAGTGGTGAAATTATAAAGGACTTTAAAGACGTTTTGAAATAATAATATAAATTGATTTATATAAAAGATTTATAAAATGGATATTTGTAAATTAAAATATTGGAATTATAAAACGAGTTTTTATAAGTGTTAGAATGAATTGTGAATGGATTTCATAAATGAATGAAATTTATAAAATTATAAACGGTGAAGTTATAAATGGAATTTTATAAGCAGTAGGTTTATAAAATTTATAAAGTTATTGAAAGAATAGATTTGGATAAATAATTGAATCTTATAAGTTATAAGATTTATAATTATGAAGTTTAAAGGAACGATTGTGCAAACAAATAAATTCTAAGTATTTAACTTATAACATGAACTTTTGTTTTATAATTGAGTTATAAATTGAATAGGTTAATAAAGGAATTTATAAAAGGAAGTTGTTATAAAATAAATAGAAATGGAGTTTATAAACGTTGTTTTATAAATCCACAAACGACTTATTTCGATAAGTAAATTGTTATAACCTATTAATGGAGTTATATTCACGTTTTTGACTGTGAATAATCCTTTGAAATAAAATGAATAAAAGGATGAAATTTGCTAACGTAGTATATTCACGTTTTTGAATAGTGAATAATATGTTAAAGAAAATGTTTAGGGTGTGATATTTTAAACAAAATTAAAACGATCTAACGATGTTTTAAAATGTGTTAAGATTCGAAATCATAGATTTCAACATTCATTGTTGAAATAGACGTTTTCGAGAAATAGAAGGAAATGGTGGACTATAACACTGTTGTTATAGTAAATGATTTTCGAAAGGAAATGTTTTGTATAGTATTGGGATTTATATATCTATTTTAATTTCGAATCCCTATACTAGTGATTTTGGGTTGTCGTAACGATGTTTTACGCAACATTCGTTTTGGCCCAAATAAATATGTTTAAGAGAATGATTTCCTTAAAGAATGAAATATATACTTAATTTCGATTGAAGTATATTGAATATTTTTCAAGTGTTGAAAATAAATGGATTGAGAATTACTTATTAAGTAAGTATGGAAATGTTTTTCCAATATAAAGTGAATATTAGAGAATTTATCTTTTTGAAGATAAATTGAAATGAATAATTGAAATCGTATATGCATGGATATTTTGGAATGAAAATTCACTATGGAATTTATAAAAGAATGGGGAAATTTGTTTAAAAATAAATATTGATTTATTTTTGAAGTGTGAAAATTATATATCTTGTAAAGATATTTTTGGGAAATAAATAATTTAGCAAATTATTTGGAATCTGGTGATGTGTGCATATCCATTGATAGTTCAATAACCGACTATCAATATTTACCTTTGAAAGGTATTTGTTGTGATTTGTTGAATTTGAATGCTACACTTGTTTTTAAATTATTGCGCTCGTTATTCGGATTACCCATTCCGAATAGTGATACGACGTAATGGATAGCATTGAAGATCGGTGTTGAAGACCCGGTATTTGCGAGAGCGATAGGATGACCTGTCGATTGACTCTACACCGAGTTGCTCCGGTATTGAGTTCTCCATATGTGATGGGAAATCCAATCAGGAATGTGGATATCCGGATTGCGACTTCTTTGTAAGTGCCTTCGGTTCTGTCCCGGAACAGACTTGTATGGATTGTATGTCTGACGTTACAAATTGAGATATAAAGCAGATTTCTTTCAAATATATTTCTGTTGGTGGCGGAGAATTTATTCTTTTAGCTTAACACCCTTCTCTGAGACGTACGAGCTCAGAGGTTATGTAGTTGAAGGTTATCAGCAATATATTCCCAATTTGGTAATGTGACATGCTGAGTGTTGCTGTGAAATGATCATTGTGTTGATTATTTGTGATAGGATTATTTATTTGATCGTCTATCTTGGTGATCATTTCTATGATCATTTGTTGTCCCAAAGCATGTCTTTTGAATAAAGTATGTTTTTGTGGACGTGACTTCGTCGAGCCTCACACCTCGGGAATGGTCAAAATAGGAAAGATGCGGCAAGGTTATGAGGGGTAGCGCCCTTTAGGGTATGTGCATTTCCTTCTGGAAAAGGGTGGTATCATGGTATGGAGCCCAGATACTTACTCATGTTGAAAACACTTTATGATTGTGTGAATTGATTACGAGCGCTCGGTGAAAGGTCCCAAAGGACAGGGGGATGACATATTCGATCAGTTGTTACTCAGTTAGGGGTAACGCGGCCTTGTGTTGGCAGAGATCCGGTTTGGTTCTCGGGGATGTCCTTCCAGAGGCATTCTCATGTGGCAATGGGAAGTTCCTTGGCCTGATCATTCGTTGGAAATCCAATTCCCAATACGAAACCCTGTACGGTTTTAGTTGTAGAACCTGCCATTTACTTATGGTGGTCACCACTGTTTAGATGGTAGCTATAGTAGGCATAGTTCGAAATGTCTATGCTGGCTAAGATTTATATCTTTATTTTCGAAATGAATTTTTCTCTACACTATGTACTAGTAATAATATCAAGTGTCTTTTAATGCGTATCAAGCATCTTTGACTATCATAAGGAGAAATCTCCTCCGATTCTGTGTTTGCATTGTGTGTGTGTGCGGGAGGCCTTATGGTAGTGTCATTCTTAAAAGCGTTGCGAATTGACTTTAAAAATATTCCTCTATTTTGATTTTAAAGATAAATAAACTGTTTTGAGTTGTCACACCAGTCACATGACTGACTCGGAGTTTATTGTTTTCCTTCCTAAACTCTGGGTGCCCACCAATTTCTACACGGGCAGTCAAGAGTTAGGTTTATCAGGATATTCAGGAGTTGCTGGAGGCAAGCTGGATGGCATGGCGTATTATTAGTATATAGTATATTCTTTTCCGCTATTTGATGTTGTTTGTTGTTGTACACTTTGATGATATGATGTAATGTAATGTAATAACTGATATAGTTCTTTATTTAAAGATTATTCATTTATCTATTATATGTTGTTCCGCTGCGAATTGTGAGATTCTGTTATTGTTCTGTTGTTTTCTATTCCGTTCTATTTTCTATTTTGTTTCCTCTCTATTTTTCTATCTTCTTATCTTTTCTTCTATCTTTTTCATTTTCTTTCTTTTTCTTAAACATTGATAATTCGTATTTCTGTTCATCTTGAATTAATCTACGGAGATTAGTGTATATTCAAGGAGTACGGATTTGCGGGTCATCACAGGTGGTATCGGAGCATATGGTTAAGCGACAACCATGGTTCTGTTGGGTATTACTCATTAGAGATAGAGTCAGTAGTACTCTAGAATGAGTTTGAGTGTAATAATAGCTATGAGAGCGTATTTGTTAGTAAATATAAAAAAAAATTGTATTGTGTTGACTTATCGGTTGATTGTTTATAGATTCCAGTCGATGTAGTCTAGCTAACTATCGTAGATAGGGGTTTCTAAACTCTTAAACAAGATAAACCGACACGATATTGTTTTAAAATTGGGTAAATGAAATAATTTTACCTTGATTATATTTTTATATATAAAGGAATAATTTTTCAGAATTATTAGAGTGTATATAAATTGATTGTTTAGTTGTTTGAATAATCTAAATTTAAAAATAATTGAAAGCAAAAGAATTATAAGAATTGAATTATAGTTAAAATGATTTACAATTGTGAAATAAACTTATATATATATATAAGAAGTGAAACTATATGAATATATTTATAAATATGAGCTGTAGATAAAAGTGAATTTAAAGTTAAATGGAATATAACTTAAGAAATGTTGAATGAAGTTGATTTCGGTATCAAAGTAAATTAACAAAGTTAAGTGATAGATATGAACTTGAGTTATGTAAATGAAATTCAACTTTTGTAATTGAATTGAATGAATGGATTGAATATTAATCAATTTAATGTAAATTAAGTTGATATGGAATGATGAATGTAAGTGTTAATTCATTAAAATCTAATGTTATTGGAAGTTGAATAATTGAATGAATATAAGCAAAGGAATTTGGTTGTAATTAATATACATTGATTGTTATATGATTGTTAGTTGATTGTATATAATTCATTAAGTGTTAATGAAATTGAAAGTTAAAGTAATTGGAAATTCAATTGGAAGTTAAGTGAATCTTAAATAGAATTGAATTTGATTTGGAAGTGAACCAACTTGAATATGGATTAGTGAATATAAACTAATTGAAAATGAATGTTAGTAAAAACATCCACTGTAAAGAATCAAATGTGATTTAAATTGAAAACCCATTTCATTGAATATTAATGAGAATATGAATGAATATTGATTGGTTATGAATGTTAGTTGGATGATAGTTGGTTGATGTTTGCATTTGTTGTTTTGTTTCATTTGCTATGTTGGCATATATAGTTATTATGTTGCTATATGTTGTATATTGATACTATTGTCTATATACATGGTTCTCATGTTGTTTGTTGAGTGTTTAGTAGGTGCGAATCGCGTTTGCTTCGCATTTGGAGCTCGTTTTCGCGCTATATTAGCCGTATATGCTTGCTAATAAAATATAAGGTACATATCTCGGATTACATATCGTACTTTTATACTTTTTTCCCTGCGGGATGCCTCATTACTTGATGAGATGTATATTTGTGATATATATACTGTCATTTTTTTTTCGGATCGAGCCGCGCAAAGGAGACTGTGGCGAATTTTTCCGAAAATTTAAGGCGTTAGAAAAAATTTGAGAAAATTGAAAAAATTTTGAAAATTTTAACTTTGATTTGGAATTGAAAGTTAAATAATAGTAATTGTTTTGGAAAGATAACTAAGTATGATTTGAAAACTTAGTAAAGTTGTTATAAGAAATTTAACTATGGATTTTGGGGAAGTTAATAGATTCTATAACTTTTCTTACTTAATAATTTCGAGGACGAAATTCTTTTAAGGGGGGAAGAATGTAACGACCCAGAATTTTTATTAATTAAAATTTGAATGTTTAATTAATTTTAAATATTAATAAGTGAAATTTATAAGTCAAATAAATTTTATTTCAAATAATTGGATTTAATTGAATAATTAAATCGATAATTTAATATGTGAAAATAGAGAAATAATTGAAAATTGGGTTAGATATGATTGAAAATGATTCGTAAAATTTTATTTTATCATATTGAAGTTAGAATGATATTTTGGAACTTTTAAAATTGAATTAAAAGTTTATTTGTGAAAATTGAATATTTTAATATTTAAATCGACTAGTGAAAATAGTCAATTTTTGAACAGTCTCAGAATTGGACGAGACCAGTTCCATTGGATCCGTAATAGTTAGTTATTACCGGATTTCAATTTTCGTAGCAATCGGAGTTATCGTTTGATCGTAGCAGCTCGAAACGCATCGAATTGTTTTTAATATTAATTTGGCGAGTTAAAATAGCCATTTTTCAAAAAGTCTCGGATTTCGACGAAACCAGTTTCATCGGATCCGTAATGTGATATTATTGTAAGGTTTAAAATTTCATGTCAATCGGATTTACCGTTTGTCCGGTACAAATTAAAACGCCTAGAAAATCGTTTAAATCGGTTTAATTTAAATTGAACGTTTATTGCCATAACTCGCACAGATGACCGAATTAGCTTCCGAAACCTGTTCCATTGTGTCCGAAACGCGGGGTAAACCCTAGAAACGCTGGTTACGGCGCGTGAATCGGAGTTTGGAATTTCCAGAATGAATAGTGTTTCGTCGGTTCCCTATAAATAGACCACCTTCACAAATTAAAAATAAATAAATAACAAAACCCTAAACCTAATGCACAGCCGCCACTTCCCAGAACCAAAGGCCGAAATTATCTCAACTTCATCCCCAAATCTCTTCAAATCCGTGAAGCAATTCAAGAAGTGTTCAACTACGAAGTTATAGAGCACAGCGAGATCTTCGTGTTCAATGGTGGAGATCGAGATTGGAGCTATGGATCAACGGGAAAATGGAGATGAAGGCGCATGGTTGCGCACGCATTTCGAGGCTGTAGGGGGGGCCGAGCTCACCCATGTTCCAGCCGAAGATAGCTCTTGCAATGGGCTTTAATATGGAGGTAGCTGATCGTGGTGGATGTCGTCGTGATGGCCGAGATATGGAACCCTAATTGATGGCTCTATGGGTTTCATGTACGTGTAGTTTACTGGAGGAAGAACGTGAGTTTGGGGGAGAAGAAAATGAACGGGCCTGATGATGGGGTGATGGATCCAAGGGCTGCGATGGGTTAGGTTGAAAAATAAAAAGATTTTGTTGTAATTATTAAGTTATAAAATCGTGTAACTTCATAAATGCATATCTTTTTCATACGAGGTCGGAAACGCGCGAAACCAGTTGCGTTGGAATCGTATGGACGAGCACTACGCGATGGAGTTGGATTGGAGTCATTTGGAGTTATTGATAATTTTGGGTAAAATTAAACGTTCGTTTAATTTTATTCGAAATAAATCGCTAAAACGAAATTGAAATCAAGGTGAGAACTTCTCACTCAATCGAATCAGTTTCAATTTTTATTTTAAATAGTTAGATTTAAAATACCTGAATGCATGTTTGAATGATGATTGTTATCTATTGATTGTTAAAATAGACATTATGCGCCGTTAGTAAGCGGATGTTATTTATTAAAAACATATACCGCGAATATTTCATAAACAGTGAAATTGGTATTATATATAATAGCAATATATATATTGGCATATGTATATATTGCAGTTATTGATTTCCCGCATTGCATAGCGGATGATACCCTATTGCGCCGTCTATTAAGCGGATAATATTTTAAATCCCATATACCGCGATAATTTCGTACTGGAACGGAATTGGTATTGTGCTAACATCTTTGGGTGCAGGAAAACAGGTTGGAGGGATCCAACTGGATTCCTCAACAGTTTTTATTTGATTTCAGATATTTTGATATTTGATGGATTATCATATCGATATATGATATCGTTGTTGTCGTGATTGACTATTTGGTATGTAGCATCATTGGACCAAATTTTGGAATTTTAAAACGATTTCAAAGTGATTTTTGAAAGTATACGTTTATACAATATTTTTGGAATTGATTCATTTTGAATAAATAAACGTTATAAATTTTAAAAGTTATAAAAATTGGGATTTTTGGGAAATATAGTAAAAGGTTGATTTTTGAAAATATGAGGCTAATGATTTTATAAAATAGTTTAATCGGGATTTTAGAATTTATTGTGAAAAGTTTAAATTAGGATTTATAAAATTTAATTATTTTATAAATTAAAATGGTGAAATTATAAAGGACTTTAAAGACGTTTTGAAATAATAATATAAATTGATTTATATAAAAGATTTATAAAATGGATATTTGTAAATTAAAATATTGGAATTATAAAACGAGTTTTTATAAGTGTTAGAATGAATTGTGAATGGATTTCATAAATGAATGAAATTTATAGAATTATAAACGGTGAAGTTATAAATGGAATTTGATAAGCAGTAGGTTTATAAAATTTATAAAGTTATTGAAAGAATTGATTTGGATAAATAATTGAATATTATAAGTTATAAGATTTATAATTATGAAGTTTAAAGGAACGATTGTGCAAACAAATAAATTCTAAGTATTTAACTTATAACATGAACTTTTGTTTTATAATTGAGTTATAAATTGAATAGGTTAATAAAGGAATTTATAAAAGGAAGTTGTTATAAAATAAATAGAAATGGAGTTTATAAACGTTGTTTTATAAATCCGCAAACGACTTATTTCGATAAGTAAATTGTTATAACCTATTAATGGAGTTATATTCACGTTTTTGACTGTGAATAATCCTTTGAAATAAAATGAATAAAAGGATGAAATTTGCTAACGTAGTATATTCACGTTTTTGAATAGTGAATAATATGTTAAAGAAAATGTTTAGGGTGTGATATTTTAAACAAAATTAAAACGATCTAACGATGTTTTAAAATGTGTTAAGATTCGAAATCATAGATTTCAACATTCATTGTTGAAATAGACGTTTTCGAGAAATAGAAGGAAATGGTGGACTATAACACTGTTGTTATAGTAAATGATTTCCGAATGGAAATGTTTTGTATAGTATTGGGATTTATATATCTATTTTAATTTCGAATCCCTATACTAGTGATTTTGGGTTGTCGTAACGATGTTTTACGCAACATTCGTTTTGGCCCAAATAAATATGTTTAAGAGAATGATTTCCTTAAAGAATGAAATATATACTTAATTTCGATTGAAGTATATTGAATATTTTTCAAGTGTTGAAAATAAATGGATTGAGAATTACTTATTAAGTAAGTATGGAAATGTTTTTCCAATGTAAAGTGAATATTAGAGAATTTATCTTTTTGAAGATAAATTGAAATGAATAATTGAAATCGTATATGCATGGATATTTTGGAATGAAAATTCACTATGGAATTTATAAAAGAATGGGGAAATTTGTTTAAAAATAAATATTGATTTATTTTTGAAGTGTGAAAATTATATATCTTGTAAAGATATTTTTGGGAAATAAATAATTTGGAAAATTATTTGGAATCTGGTGATGTGTGCATATCCATTGATAGTTCAATAACCGACTATCAATATTTACCTTTGAAAGGTATTTGTTGTGATTTGTTGAATTTGAATGCTATACTTGTTTTTAAATTATTGCGCTCGTTATTCGGATTACCCATTCCGAATAGTGATACGACGTAATGGATAGCATTGAAGATCGGTGTTGAAGATGCGGTATTTGCGAGAGCGATAGGATGACCTGTCGATTGACTCTGCACCGAGTTGCTCCGGTATTGAGTTCTCCATATGTGATGGGAAATCCGACAAGGATTGTGGATATCCGGATTGCAAGGACTTCTTTGTAAGTGCCTTCGGTTCTGTTCGATCCCGGAACAGACTTGTATGGATTGTATGTCTGACGTTACAAATTGAGATATAAAGCAGATTTCTTTCAAATATATTTCTGTTGGTGGCGGAGAATTTATTCTTTTAGCTTAACACCCTTCTCTGAGACGTACGAGCTCAGAGGTTATGTAGTTGAAGGTTATCAGCAATATATTCCCAATTTGGTAATGTGACATGCTGTGTTGCTGTGAAATGATCATTGTGTTGATTATTTGTGATAGGATTATTTATTTGATCGTCTATCTTGGTGATCATTTCTATGATCATTTGTTGTCTCAAAGCATGTCTTTTGAATAAAGTATGTTTTTGTGGACGTGACTTCGTCGAGCCTCACACCTCGGGAATGGTCAAAATAGGAAAGATGCGGCAAGGTTATGAGGGGTAGCGCCCTTTAGGGTATGTGCATTTCCTTCTGGAAAAGGGTGGTATCATGGTATGGAGCCCAGATACTTACTCATGTTGAAAACACTTTATGATTGTGTGAATTGATTACGAGCACTCGGTGAAAGGTCCCAAAGGACCGGGGGATGGCATATTCGATCAGTTGTTACTCAGTTAGGGGTAACGCGGCCTTGTGTTGGCAGAGATCCGGTTTGGTTCTCGGGGATGTCCTTCCAGAGGCATTCTCATGTGGCAATGGGAAGTTCCTTGGCCTGATCATTCGTTGGAAATCCAATTCCCAATACGAAATCCTGTACGGTTTTAGTTGTAGAACCTGCCATTTACTTATGGTGGTCACCACTGTTTAGATGGTAGCTATAGTAGGCATAGTTCGAAATGTCTATGCTGGCTAAGATTTATATCTTTATTTTCGAAATGAATTTTTCTCTACACTATGCACTAGTAATAATATCAAGTGTCTTTTAATGCGTATCAAGCATCTTTGACTATCATAAGGAGAAATCTCCTCCGATTCTGCGTTTGCATTGTGTGTGTGTGCGGGAGGCCTTATGGTAGTGTCATTCTTAAAAGCGTTGCGAATTGACTTTAAAAATATTCCTCTATTTTGATTTTAAAGATAAATAAACTGTTTTGAGTTGTCACACCAGTCACATGACTGACTCGGAGTTTATTGTTTTCCTTTCTAAACTCTGGGTGCCCACCAATTTCTACACGGGCAGTCAAGAGTTAGGTTTATCAGGATATTCAGGAGTTGCTGGAGGCAAGCTGGATGGCATGGCGTATTATTAGTATATAGTATATTCTTTTCCGCTGTTTGATGTTGTTTGTTGTTGTACACTCTGATGATATGATGTAATGTAATGTAATAACTGATATAGTTCTTTATTTAAAGATTATTCATTTATCTATTATATGTTGTTCCGCTGCGAATTGTGAGATTCTGTTATTGTTCTGTTGTTTTCTATTCCGTTCTATTTTCTATTTTATTTCCTCTCTATTTTTCTATCTTCTTATCTTTTCTTCTGTCTTTTTCAATTTCTTTCTTTTTCTTAAACATTGATAATTCGTATTTCTGTTCATCTTGAATTAATCTACGGAGATTAGTGTATATTCAAGGAGTACGGATTTGCGGGTCATCACAATTAATACAATTTAACTTGGCTAAACAGAGGGATTGTAGGTTGATAATGGGTTTGGGGATGAATTTGAATTTTATATAGAATTCAATTTAGATTTAATAATGGATTAAATAAGAAGAAATGTTGTAAAAAAAAAAAATCAAATAGTCATGGTTTGAATGTGTTGGATTGAAAATGTGATGGATTGAATTATGAATATAATTCAAGTGTGATTTGAATAATATTTAATGAAATTTGCAAGTAAATTGGATATAAGAGAAGTGTTGTCATATGAAAGGGGAAGTGAATAATAATAGAAATAGTTTGGGTTGCAATCAAAACCCAGATAAGTAATAATAAATTGAGAAAGGTTTTGTATAGTATAATGAATTTGAAAATGAATTAAGTAGATGAATTCAAAAATTAAAATGAGTAAATAAATGGGTTAATTGATTTAAGAAATAAATGGATGAAGTCCGATTGAACAAAGATTAAATCAAAGTTTTAATTGGAATAGGGTTGTTAGAGTGAACTCAAGTTATGAGGCATATTAATTTGAAAGGGTAAAGTTGTTTATTTCAATAAAAGCTTGGAATTGATGAATTTTGGTATAGTTGTGAATAAATTAAAATAGAAATAATTAAATATAACTTAAGTTGAAATCAATTTAAATTAGTAATAAAACTTAAGTAATTGTTTAGTTATATTGATATCACCAAACTTGCATAGGATGGATTGTCATTTGACGTAAATGAATATAATTGAATTATATGAGTTGATGAAGATTGAATAATATGATTTTTTGAAATTAAGTGAAGTGAGTATGAGTTTGCTTGGAATTATAAATGAATTGAAGGTAAGTAAGTGAGTTGTACATTACTTAAATTGAATGCAAGGATTAGAAAAAGCGAGTGAAAGAAAATAAATTGATTTTAAGAGAAATTGAAGCGAACATGAGATTGTTTTGCTTAAAAATGAGTTAAATGTAAGCAATCGGGTTGTAAATCATTAAAATTGAATGAATGTCTTATGTGTAGGATCTAGATTAACCCTAGGGGGGGTGAATAGGGTTATAGCAAATTTTCTCGATATAAACACAGAAACAAAACGCAGAAATAAATATGCTTAAAAAGTAAATCACACAAAAAATTTACCCAGCTTCGGCAACCCCTGCCTACTGCTGCATTCCCAGATTTCTATTAGAATTAAACAGTATCACGCTTACAAACACTCTACTAGACTCGCAGACATTTGCTCCCGCTCACAAACACTCTACTAGACTCGCAAACATTTGCTCCCGCTCACAAACACTCTACTAGACTCGCACACCCTGCTCCTGCCTATAAGTTTCGTTTACTCGCAAACTCTGCTCCCGCCTACAATAGAACTTTGCTTACTCGCAAACTCTGCTCCTGCCTATAGAGCTTTGCAAACTCGCACACCCTGCTCACTGAACTAATTCTAACTAGACAATCTGACACTACCTAAACCCTAGGTGGTGATTTACCAAGTTTTGTTTCGTAAAGTGAAAACCAAAACTTAAAACAGTTTAAAACAACTTAAAAACAAATAACCCTAATTGAAATTAAACTAAAGCCTTTTATAATAAGGGCGGCCCTTTTTTTAAATTCTATGACCCGTTCCCTTCTTCTTTTGCTTGGCCCGTTCCTTTGCTTGTGAGAATAATGGCGGCTTCGTCCTGTTTCTGAAATTAGGGCTTCGGATCTTCTACTCCAAATTAGGGCTTTGGCTCTTGATCCAAATTTAGGGTATTGAAGCTGCGCCTTTTTCGTGTGCTTTGTTCTCGTTCGTTCGCTCTTGGCTGCTTCGTTGTTCGATCGAGTTCGACTCCTTGTTTCGGTATGTAATTTTATCTTTTTGCTTTACTGGGTTGATGCTTGAACTCGATCGTGATTTGAGTTGGATGATTTGTTCTTTGTTATGCTCGAACTCGAATGAATTTGTCGATGATGATCCTAGGGTTTATATAGGACTCGAATTCCTATTTTTGCGTTCGTATAAAATCATTTGAATTTGTCATATTATTCATCTCGGCCACTTGATTTTGTTTCAATGATTGAGATGTTTTCTGACTTGATCAAAAATGTATATTGATGGTCATGGCTTTGCTTGGTCACCACGGTATTAAATCCTGACTTGTTCAACTTCGATTTTTGTTGGCATTTTTGGTTTGAACTAGTTTCCATGGTCATCATGGTTTGATTTGACTTGACTTCGGCCATGTTTTGATTATGTCTTCATTATAGTTCCAGTTGAGCATTAGGTAGTTGTCACTGTTTTGCATTTAGCTCGGTTTACTGGTGCATACATGTTGCATTACTTGTCTCTGCTCCATTCTGGTTGCTTCCCTGATCTTGTAGTTGTACACTTTGGCTTCACTGTGAACTTCACCTGTGATATTACTTGAATTGTAGTTGTGTAGTTGCACTTGGTCATTTTACCTATTGTATCTGAGTTGAGTAATTTCCACTGTGACCTTCATGCTTGGATATTGAGATCCTGTTTGCATGCTGGTGACATTCATGTTGCAGTGACATGTTTTCCTGTATTCATGTTCTTGCAGCCTTTATTTTCGACCTTGACTTTGGTTAATGTGCATGTTGCTATTGCATTATGTTGGTCTTGTTGTTTGATTTTTATTGTCCACATGTTACTAGTCTTGATCAATGCTCGGCCATGTTGCATTCATGTTGCTTTTTGAGTTGCAGTGTTGGTCTGACTTGAACTCGATTCACTTGAACTGTCACTGCTTGGTGGTCATGTTCCACTGCTGAGTCTTTGGTGCTGTCTTGAATTTGTGCAGTCCATGTTGTTGCTTGATGACTTCGACTGTTTGCATACATTTCATGCAGTCTTCAGTTTGTACTTCTGGAGCTTGTATAATTTGAGTTGTAGCTTGATGATTTTGTAGTTGTAACTGGACATTTGAGTTTGTTGCATTTGTGCATTTGCCTTTGATTCATGCTGTATTGTCTCTATTGTTGGGTCAGTGATGCATTTGGTTATTCGACTGTGTTGATCTTGCTTCTGCATATTGTTGTATCCATGTTGCAACTGTTTTGGTCGAGACTTGTTGTTTGTTGACACTGGACCTGATCTGCATACATGATTGTTGCAGTCCATTTTGATGTTGGTCTTCGTTGTATTCATGTCATGTCGCCTTGTGTTGAATCCAGTTGCAAAACTCGGGTTTGACCTTGTGCTCGTGTCGTAATTTTGAATATACTGCACGTGAGTTGAACCCGGCTTTTTATTTGGGTTTGTCCTGTGCTCACCTGTCTCTGTAAATCAATCAAGTGTATATATTGGTGTGCACGGCCTTGTGGCATATACAGTAATATACTGTGTATGTCACAAGTTGTTCGTGTATGATGAATTCAAATTTAAATTATGACGAACAACCCAAACAACTGAGGCAAATCATATTTTCAAAAATTATCTTTTATTTTTGAATTGCAAAAATATTTCTTTTTCAATTTTACTGCGTTAGTGTATATTTTTGCAGATTGCTCAGATGCTGGATTCAAACTGGAAGGAAGTTGAAGACAAAAATATGAGTGTGAGTGATATGTAGTAAGGTGAACTGTAAATATGAAATGTGATGTAATTGTAATCAAAGTTGTATAGTTATAGTGAGAGCTTGAAATTGTACTATTCAAAAATGTAATAAATATTTATTTGAATAAAATATCTGTTTGAATTCAAATTCTGTGTAATTTATTTTGTTCAACAAATATTTATTTAAACTGTGAAAAATAGAATAGTATATTAACAAATACATTTAAACGAATGTATATATGTTTATTATCATCAAACAAAAAATCATATAAGCGCATATTCAACAATCTCCCCCTTTTGATGATAACAAACATATATTTAAGATTTTTAATGTATTAAATGTATTTGATCGTTCAATTTACTCCCCCTATTTGAATTCTCCCTCTCTACTCAATACTCCCCCTACATATATGCATACAAATAGAAATATATAAATGAGCCTATATGCAAATGGAAAATTATTTGACTTTTGCTTGATTCTATTTGACAAAATCTTAACTTTTCTCTCCCCCTTTTGTTATCAGCAAAAGAAAAACAGTGTTATAAAAATAGGGATGAAGTGACAGACATGAATCAAACATTTAACTCAATTGAATATAAATATCAAATTTCAATAAAACTCAAACAAAAATCATAATTACCCTTGTCAGGCGCATATTCCACTTTCAGAAGTGATGGGAATAAAATCATAAAAATCATACAGTTCTGTCTATTTGTGGTATATTTATTTCAGGAAATTTGAATATCTACTAACCATGCATAACCGTTAGGACTTTTAAATGAGATTAGTAGTATTCACAATTTTTATTTAAAAAATGAAATCAAGTATCTTCTAACCACGCATGACCGTGAGGACTTTTAAATGGGATTAGAATCAACTTGTCTATTTGAATCAATTAATTTTGATATGCGTTCCATACATGCATAGCCGTGAGGACTTTTAAATGAGCATGGAAGCACATAATCAGAAATCCAAGTAATTCACCCATGCATAACCATGAGGACTTTTAAATGAGAGTGAATACTTTGGATATTTATTTTTATTGCTAAATATAATAAATTGAAGCACAAATAATTTCCTTCACAAATTTAAAGATATTGAAGAACGAATGATTTCCTTTGTAAAATACCACAAATTTACGTACTATGTGTAATTTTGATGAGTGATGGTCGATAGAAAGATGGTAGAAATAGAAATGATCATGGAACTTTTACCCAACAAAAAGTTTTTATAACTCTTGTTATGAAATTCTAAAGAAATTTTTCTAAATATATTGTCTTGAGTAATGTATGACAAATATCGACACTTATCACTTTTTCAATCACTATTGATCTTTTCGATAATCATTAGGGAGTTAGATTAGTCAAAATTTGTCATTTAAAATCAAATAAAAAATGACTAATCTGAAAATATGGTGAACAATGATTTTCTCGAAGGGGTTATATGAAAAAAAAATCTGCTATTTGAAAATTATTTCAAGTGAAATATATGCAGATATTTTCTTTGAAAAAAAAACGATGCAGCAAATGAATGTTTCAAAAATTAATCACGTTACACTAATAATTTTTCTATCAACTATATTACCAGTGTAATCTGCATCTGAATTTAAATTTCACTCAATATTCACTTGTTGGATGTCAAAGACCAGATTTGTGAAATTTCAACAAACTATCTCAGAATGAAATTTGAAATGAAGCCATGTTACCACTCAAACAAATATCATAGTGTTAAACTTAGAAACCATAGGATGAACAACTATCAACAGTCATTAAAACTTCATTATTATTTCAAAACAATTTCTTGAAGTTTCAACAATTTCATAAAGTTTCAACAATTTCAAAAATTTCTTAAAATCCTTTTTATAGCGTGAGTAAACAGTAATCAATCAACATCATAAATTGACCAAACAGATTAAGTTTAATGATGAAAGGATGGTTGGTCTACTTTTAAGCACAAATCAAAGTAAGAACAAGTCAAAAGAAAATCATATCAATTAAGAATAAGTCAGAATTATAAAATCATCTCTTTTCAACATCACAATCTTTGGCTGATTTCATTCAGAATACGGTGCAGATTATCACATTTAATATATCGTTCAAAACAATTTTACCTGTTTTACCTTTACGATAACTTTTCGTTGTTGTCCATTGTGATTCTGTCACCTTTATACTAGGCTAAGGAACTTTGCTTTGTCGCCCGTTGTGTTTCTGGAACAGCCAAAATCCAGAGAACACTATTGTTGTTCCTTAGCCTGCCACCACACCCACACGATGAAAGATTTATGTGACCCATTTGTTTTTATAGGTCCATGATTGTAGTGGCAGAATATGAAACATATGTTTGTGGAGACCCAAAACTATTTATATATGTTCCTTTTGGCACCCAAATTTGTTTGACTTTCAAAGATTTTATATTTGTGCCTTTTGGAACCCAAATTGGTATAGTTTTCACGTGTTTGGGTCTATACCAACAATTATTTTGATTATGTCCAAATTTTCTACAAATCGTGTACATTGAATTTTCTTGATTAATCTCATTTCTAACATATTCAGAATGAGTATATCCAAGTCCTTGTCTATCAATATTGACAGTTTGTTTTCCTATTAACATATTCAACGATTTTTCACTTTTGGAAAAATTTTCTAAAGTCGTTGACAATTGTTGGACTTTTGTTTTTAAAGATTCTTTTTCTTTCAACAATTGAGTGCACCTTTTAATAGAATTTTCTCTCCTAGTATTTTCAATTTTTAAAATCAGAATTTCATTTTCAAGTGATTTCATTTTAATTTCTGATTTTTTAATTTCTTCTTCAAATGTTGGACACTTATCACACTTAGGGATCCTACTTTGATAGGTTTTAACTAATTGGTCAAGTTGTTCATTTAATTCTATCAAAGTGTCTTTTTGTAATTCAAGTTTAGCGTATTTTTCCCTAAGTCAATCAAAACAGCCATTTACTTTGTGGAAATAAATAAGTAATTCAGAGTGAGTAAATTTTGATATCTCGCTTGGCTCGTCGTCGTCGCTACCGATTATATTCTCATAAAGGCACATATCTGCTTTCTCACTTTCACTGCTATCGCTTTTATTCCACGTAGCTGCAAATTTCCTTTTTGAATTCTTCATTAATAATGCCAGTTTGGCTGCTCCACCATCATCATCCTCATCACAACTGCTATTTACCAATCCTATTAAGCATATTTCTTTAACTGAGTCGGTTGTAGAGGACTTCTCATTGCTGTTGACTTTTGCACCATATATTGCATCGAGAGTTTTCCAAATTTTCTGTGCATTTTCAAAATGAGAGACGAAATAAAAATTATCACGATTAATATGAGAATATAATATATGCATAGCAAGAGCATTAATCGAGATAATTTCCTTATTTGTTATATCACACCCATTTTCAATAATATCCCAACATTTAATATTAACAGATTTTAAATAAAATTCCATTTTCAATTTCCAATTCAAAAAATCTGTTCCATCGAAAATAGAAGGAATAATATTGAAACGACCCTCAACCAAAATATTATTTGGTGGATTCATGACTCTAGAGTTAAAAAATATCGGGCTCTGATACCACTTGTAGGATCTAGATTAACCCTAGAAGGGGGGTGAATAGGGTTATAGCAAATTTTCTCGATATAAACACAGAAACAAAACGCAGAAATAAATATGCTGAAAAAGTAAATCACACACAAAATTTACCCAGCTTCGGCAACCCCTGCCTACTGCTGCATTCCCAGATTTCTATTAGAATTAAACAGTATCACGCTTACAAACACTCTACTAGACTCGCAGACATTTGCTCCCGCTCACAAACACTCTACTAGACTCGCAAACATTTGCTCCCGCTCACAAACACTCTACTAGACTCGCAAACATTTGCTCCCGCTCACAAACACTCTACTAGACTCGCACACCCTTCTCCCGCCTATAGAGTTTCGTTTACTCGCAAACTCTGCTCCCGCCTACAATAGAACTTTGCTTACTCGCAAACTCTGCTCCCGTCTATAGAGCTTTGCAAACTCGCACACCCTGCTCACTGAACTAATTCAAACTAGATATTCTGACACTACCTAAACCCTAGGTGGTGATTTACCAAGTTTTGTTTCGTAAAGTGAAAACAAAAACTTAAAACAGTTTAAAACAACTTAAAAACAAATAACCCTAATTGAAATTAAACTAAAGCCTTTTATAATAAGGCCGGCCCTTTTTTTTAATTCTATGACCCGTTCCCTTCTTCTTTTGCTTGGCCCGTTCCTTTGCTTGTGAGAATAATGGCGGCTTCGTCCTGTTTCTGAAATTAGGGCTTCGGCTCTTCTACTCCAAATTAGGGCTTCGGCTCTTGATCCAAATTTAGGGTATTGAAGCTGCGCCTTTTTCGTGTGCTTTGTTCTCGTTCGTTCGCTCTTGGCTGCTTCGTTGTTCGATCGAGTTCGACTCCTTGCTTCGGTATGTAATTTTATCTTTTTGCTTTACTGGGTTGATGCTTGAACTCGATCGTGATTCGAGTTGGATGATTTGTTCTTTGTTATGCTCGAACTCGAATGAATTTGCCGATGATGATCCTAGGGTTTATATAGGACTCGAATTCCTATTTTTGCGTTCGTATAAAATCATTTGAATTTGTCATATTATTCATCTCGTCCACTTGATTTTGTTTCGATGATTGAGATGTTTTCTGACTTGATCAAAAACGTATATTGATGGTCACGGCTTTGCTTGGTCACCACGGTATTAAATCCTGACTTGTTCAACTTCGATTTTTGCTGGCATTTTTGGTTTGAACTAGTTGCCTTGGTCATCACGGTTTGATTTGACTTGACTTCGGCCATGTTTTGATTATGTCTTCATTATAGTTCCAGTTGAGCATTAGGTAGTTGTCACTGTTTTGCATTTAGCTCGGTTTACTGGTGCATACATGTTGCATTACTTGTCTCTGCTCCATTCTGGTTGCTTCCCTGATCTTGTAGTTGTACACTTTGGCTTCACTGTGAACTTCACCTGTGATATTACTTGAATTGTAGTTGTGTAGTTGCACTTGGTCATTTTACCTATTGTATCTGAGTTGAGTAATTTCCACTGTGACCTTCATTCTTGGATATTGAGATCCTGTTTGCATGCTGGTGACATTCATGTTGCAGTGACATGTTTTCCTGTATTCATGTTCTTGCAGCCTTTATTTTCGACCTTGACTTTGGTTAATGTGCATGTTGCTATTGCATTATGTTGGTCTGGTTGTTTGATTTTTACTGTCCACATGTTACTAGTCTTGATCAATGCTCGGCCATGTTGCATTCATGTTGCTTTTTGAGTTGCAGTGTTGGTCTGACTTGAACTCGATTCACTTGAACTGTCACTGCTTGGTGGTCATGTGCCACTGCTGAGTCTTTGGTGCTGTCTTGAATTTGTGCAGTCCATGTTGTTGCTTGATGACTTCGACTGTTTGCATACATTTCATGCAGTCTTCAGTTTGTACTTCTGGAGCTTGTATAATTTGAGTTGTAGCTTGATGATTTTGTAGTTGTAACTGGACATTTGAGTTTGTTGCATTTGTGCATTTGCCTTTGATTCATGCTGTATTGTCTCTATTGTTGGGTCAGTGATGCACTTGGTTATTCGACTGTGTTGATCTTGCTTCTGCATATTGTTGTATCCATGTTGCAACTGTTTTGGTCGAGACTTGTTGTTTGTTGACACTGGACCTGATTTGCATACATGATTGTTGCAGTCCATTTTGATGTTGGTCTTCGTTGTATTCATGTCATGTCGCCTTGTGTTGAATCCAGTTGCAAAACTCGGGTTTGACCTTGTGCTCGTGTCGTAATTTTGAATATACTGCACGTGAGTTGAACCCGGCTTTTTATTTGGGTTTGTCCTATGCTCACCTGTCTCTGTAAATCAATCAAGTGTATATATTGGCATGCACGGCCTTGTGGCATATACAGTAATATACTGTGTATGTCACAAGTTGTTCGTGTATGATGAATTCAAATTTAAATTATGACGAATAACCCAAACAACTGAGGCAAATCATATTTTCAAAAATTATCTTTTATTTTTGAATTGCAAAAATATTTCTTTTTCAATTTTACTGCGTTAGTGTATATTTTTGCAGATTGCTCAGATGCTGGATTCAAACTGGAAGGAAGTTGAAGACAAAAATATGAGTGTGAGTGATATGTAGTGAGGTGAACTGTAAATATGAAATGTGATGTAATTGTAATCAAAGTTGTATAGTTATAGTGAGAGCTTGAACTTGTACTATTCAAAAATGTAATAAATATTTATTTGAATAAAATATCTGTTTGAATTCATATTCTGTGTAATTTATTTTATTCAACAAATATTTATTTAAACTATGAAAAATAGAATAGTATATTAACAGATACATTTAAATGAATGTATATATGTTTATTATCATCAAACAAAAATCATATAAGCTCATATTCAACATTATGAATTGGTTGAAAGCAATTGAATTAGCTTTAAAGTTATATAAATCGTTTATGAAAAGCATTTAGTGCTTGTTGTTTATGATATATATATGTCTGGCTATTGAAAGTAAGTGGAATGCTAATAAATTCGCTATATATGGTACTTACATATTTAAATTGAGTAAGTACAGGTACCTGAAGGTCGTTTGGCTGGTTTGGATTGCGCTAATTGCTTAAATTAATAAGCTGCTTGCTTAAAATGCTAAATAAGGTACGCCTACGTAATACAAATAGGAAGTATGAACTGTTTTTGTTTTTTTCCGACCGGGTGGGTTGATGTATATATATTTCTATCGCTTGTCAAATTGCAAAAGCTCCTCCGTACAAAGGAGACTCTGCCAAAAAATTTCGAAAATTTTGGGAGTTAGAAATTTTTTGGAAAATTTTGGGAAAATTTTTCTTAACGACAAAACGATTTCTAATTTGGAATTAAAGTAAATTAGTATATGAAACTAATATGAATCAGATATACTTGAAAGGTAAAATTCAACATTCAAGATTTAAAGTAAATTGAATTCGTATGAAGTGGGGAAAACTAGTTTGAATAGGAAAGGATATGAAAACTTCTGTAAGGATAAGTATGTAAAGATTTGAAAGGGCTATGATTTGATATTATTGCTAAATAATATATGCAGGGATTATAAGGAAAAAGAAATTGGATTTGATATCAGAAGATAAATTTGAATTGCCCGACAAAAAGGTATGTATTTAAAATTTCTGAATGAAATTGGATTGGGTTTTTGATGTAGCCACTTGGCTTTTATTTTCTTTTGGAATTTGGGAGCCCGTAGAGGCCTTTTGTAGTTGTACCGAGCTAGCCGCGCAAAGGAGACACTAGCAAAAATTTTCGGAAATTTCGAGAGTTAGAAACATTTTTGAGAAAATTTTGATAATTAAAATTTTTGGTTTTAAACTGAAATTTAGATGATTTAGCGAAAAGGGGTATTGGTTGAAACTATAGAAGGTTTGGGAAGTTGGATAAGGTAATAGTGGGTCTTTAATCAAAGATATTGGTAGGACGTTGAATTGTGAGTTTTGGAAAATAATAATAAATAAACGGGTATTGGACCATTCTTCCTGACTAGTAATTTCGGGGACGAAATTCTTTTAAGGGGGGAGGAATGTGACGACCCGGAATTTCTAGCAATTTAAATTGGAATAGTTAATTGATTTTAAATATTTGAAATGTTAACTTTAACTTGAATTCCACATATAACTAATTACTTGTTAATTAAATTATTGAATTATATAATTCGAAATGGGGTAAGATGATGAGTATGAAATTCTAAGCCTGTTTAAAATAATTTGAAGGCTTATAAAATTTTATAATGATGATACTGGAAATAATAGAATGGTTGAAATTTAATTTAAAGGTAATTTGTTCAATTTTAATAATATATCGTTTAAATTGAATTTAAAAATAGCCTTCCGAGGGACAGTCTCGGAATTCGACGAAACCAATTCCATTGGATCCGTAATGGTTGGTTATTATCGGATTTCAATTTTCATAGCGTTTGGATTTACCGTTCGCTCGTACGGGTGAGTAACGCGATGAAATTAAAATCGATAATTTAATATTTTAAATCGATTTATAAAGGTAACTTCCACATACAATTAAATTGTCTTCCAAAACTTGTTCCATTTCGTTCGGAATTGCAGTACAACATTAGGAATGCTAAGCAGCATGCATCAATTATGATTTGAGATTGTGCGTTATGCAACCAATATAGTTTGATTATAACAATAATAATAAAAATAATAATAGATTAAAGTAAAGGTCAAACTCGGCCTATCTTGTATCGAAAGCCACCTTCTGCCTTTTAACGCAACTATCCCCCTTTTCCTTTCTGGAGTTTAAAAAAAAAAAATCTTGCAAACCGAAATCGATCCCAAAATAAAGAAAAAAATATAATAGAAAATGGCCGAGGCCTACGAAGAAGGAAAAAAATGGCGATGCAGTAGCGATTTGATTAAAGGAGTTAGGGTTTCAGTTTTCTGGGTTGAATCGCCGCGCGCAGCGTTTGTTTGGGGGAGGAGGCATTGATGCAGGAGCACGAGATAGTGTAAGGCATCGTCATTGGCGAAGGCGCGAGATGAATCGAGTGTGGTTTTGGCTGATGAACGGGGGAAGGCGTACATCGCGATCAGGAGATCGAGTCTCGACAGTGCCAGTGGGGTTTAGCTCACGGTTTTGGAATGGCGAACACGAGCGTACTGGGTGGTCGCGGTGCACTAGGGTATCAAAGGCGATGATTTCGGGTAGGGTTGGATCACCTTGCTTTCCAGGCTGTGGCTAGGGTTCGCTCACGATCGACTTTCTGTGAGTAATTTTGTATTTCAGATCTGTTTTTTTGTTGAAACTTAGGCTTAAAATAAAGAACATGGAATCGTTTTAATCATTTATAAATCCTTTAAAATTAAATGCTTTTCAAAACTTAAATTAAGAACAGTTTGATTTATTGTTAAATACTAAAAGATATTTAAAACTTAATTATTTTACAAATAACGTTAAATGTTATTGTGAGTTGGTATTTAACAAAGAAGATGTTTACCTTAAGTATAATTAAGATTTGATAATTTATGGAGAAAGTTAAAGATTAATTAAGTAATTTATTGGAAATTATTGATTGAGTAATTTGTAATTAGTGATTTACAAATGGGTAATTAGGTTTTATAAATAAACAATGAAGTTTAATAATTAATAGTTATGGAGTAATGAATTAAAAATTTCTTGGGAAAGAAATAAATTGATAATCACGGGATGAAATTAATTGAATGAAGTGGATTGCAAATTTTAGGGGGCAAGGTGAGTAAATCTCAACCTTTTGGATTTTTATTTAAATTTAAATGGTTCAATTTAAATATTTGTTTGCATGATTGAATTGATTGATATACACTGTGAACTAATGATCTAGTGATTTTGGTTTTGATTGATTCTGGTGTTAACTGTTGCTTGACTCGATATATTCGGATTTTAGATTGTTTTAAACTTCAATCATAAATAAGAGAATGTATTCAAATTTAGTAAAGGCTCAATGATTTGTGATTCATTAAGTTAGTAGGTTTTGGAAAATGAATAATTAATTTAATTAATTAATGATTTAGATTAATTAATTTAGTAATTGAAGATTTTGAATCAATTAATTATTGATTAAGTTAATTAAGGAAGTTTTATTAATTCAAAATAATCATTGGATGGGTTGATAATAATTACTTAATAAAATTAATAAAATATAATTACTTTGTGTAATTAATCAAGAGATTAATTAAAATAGTTAATTGAGGAATAATTTATTTATTTAATGAAGTAAATAAAAAGGTAGATAATTACAGATTGATATTGATCGAGAATGATTAATATTGTGGTTTAATTAATGTAATTAATTTAGACTAGAACAAATCAAAACAAAATTGGAAATCATTAATTTATATAATCAACGATGTAATTAAAGATTGATTAATTAAGATGAATTAATCAAAGTGACCCATGAGAAATTAATTAATATAAGTAATTAAGAATTAGAGTAGTTGATTATAGTAATTAATTTGTGAAATAATTAAAGATTACTCATTGATTTGGTAGGAATAAATAATGTAATGAAATTAATTAAAGATAATTACCTGAATGGAATTGGAAGATAATTAATCCTGGGTGATTAATTAAGATGAATAAGGAAGGGTTGATTAATTAATTTAAAACTAATTAATGAAGGAATCTAAGCGATTGAAGTTAGAAATTCAATTAGAATCAATTGAATTGATTTGTGTGATTAAGCCTTGCTTAGGGATGATTGAATGGTATTGGATGTTTTGGATGAGTTAATATCTCTGATAATGAAATGTCGTGTATTTCATTTGTATAACTTGGGTTAGGATGACATGTGACTTGAAGAGGTCGGGATCGGGTATTGGGAAATACCCGAAACCACTTCGGATTCCTACAAATTGATATGTAAGATTAATAAGTTGAAATGAACGTTAAGTGAATCGGACTATTTGATCAAAATTTGGCACTTAGGAAACTTATGTGTGAAATAAGTTAAGTCTATAACATATCGTAGACTTGTAAAATTGGTTTGAGTTTTCCGGGTTCTATATAAGTTGTATGATTTGTATTCCATGTTAGATAGGTTTACTCACGCTGGTTTCCAGCCTGACCCGGGTGTTACTTTGATGTAATGCTCGGGTCAGACCGAGTATTACAGATTTCCAGGTTAGGACGTTCTGGAGCTCAGAAGGCGAGCTGGATGGCAATATCGTATAGAGTATTCCGCTGTATTTATATTATTGTTTATCTGAGACATGATAATTGTAAATATTCGGTGACTGTATATAATGTGAAACTCTGATGTATATTAAATGTAATCGAAAGATATAGTATTCTTTTGTAAACTGGTAGTATTTATTTATTATATTTTATCCGCTGCGAATGTGAGGTGTGGTTGATTTTGTTCTTTTTCTTCTTCTTCTATCTCTTTCTTATTTTTCATAACTATCTGGAATTTTCGGGTTGAAAATTTCGGGTCGTTACATAAACCATTTTAATCTATTTTAAATCTAAATAATCTATTTTAAAGCTATTTAATCCATTTCAATTTATTTAAACTATTTTAAATTTATTTAAACTATTTCTTTTATTTAAACTATTTTAAACCTATTAAACTATTTTAAACCTATTAAACTATTCATGACTACCTAAACTATTCTCTAAATTTCAGACTGTGTAAAGATGAAGTATTTATATTTAAAACCCTTAATAATGATACAACCTAAGTTGTAATTTGTAATTTGCTACCTCTTTGAAAATTTACATAATGCGTAAATATGATTTTTGAAAGTGAAATATGATTTGAAAGTGAATATGATTTCGAACTGATATGGTTTAGAAATTTAATATGATAATTTGATATAAATGGTGAATTGACGTTTTGAAACGTAAAAGAACCATCCGGTGTGAAATAAGCATTTGATTGTTAAAGAGACAGAGATCGGATATTGTCATACTCTTTGCCAATACCGTAAACCATTTAACAACTATGTACTGGTGGAGATTCCATAAATGAAGTAGGATGGTTAGGCGAATGATTCTGTTTGAGGTATTTACGTGACCCAGACTTCCGTGAGTCAGCATAGATGTGACTAAAACAGGAGCTATACCGGGCTAACTGAGGTCATTCCTCCTATCGGGTACATTTCTTCAATACTATATTTCGACTTTGTAATTGATTTGTTAGCCAACCCTTGATTTTGATTATGAGAGTGTGTCTAAGGTGGGCGGTAGTAGCTGCTATGCGTTACCACCAGTCTAGGAGTGCAATTGGTATATCGACCCTGGCATTGCCTCGAGTACCATGTTCACATGCCCTATCGTTCTTTCTACGAGTTTGGTTTGTACCATCACTATGGAGTGCCCTCTGATAGCCCTTTAGTTTACGGAGGAATTACGGTACTGTATAGACTATGGGAATAATGCGTTAAGGGGGATTTGGATATTTTACTTTATTGTAGACACTACAATAATAGTGTATTATACTACTAGTAGATAGTTTAACGGAGCCTTCGGAGATGGATATCCCAAACATCTCTTAAGTTCCAACACTCACGTTAGACGCTGTGTGACGCCCCACCTCTGTACCCACGCTAGCCAAGGACACTAAGAGGTAATGCCGTCAACTAGCATGGAGGATAAGGCTGTTGAGGAGCGACCATCCACGTAATTGCCTTGAGCGAGCACCGATATGTCAGATAGTACAACATGTGTTTGGTTGAAGGAGGAAATCTGACATACCAATACAAACTCAAAGCTATTGCACAGTAGCTATATGTATTCTTCGGAAACAAATATAGAAGTAAACATAACACATGAAAGTATACATCAGAGTACTGGTCAAACAAGATCCACAATGTCACAAAAGAATAGCTACAAGTACTAGACAAAAGAATATGGATACATAAATGAGTCTATATCTCAAATGTATACAACAAAAACTACTAATCTAAGTATTTAGCCAAAAATCATGGTGATAATCCCAGATGTGAAGTCAAGCAGAAGCACGTGTAACATCTCGGTCTGACCCGAGCATTATTTAATAAGAAAATAATAAACGGATCAGTCTAGCTATAAATATTAGGTAAAATGATATAGAATAAGAGATATGACATAAATATATAATAACCATAAAGCCATACTGTGATAAGTATGCAATTGAAAAATCAACTAGGGATTAATCAATATCACAAGAATCTTCTCAAAGATCAAAAGGAATGTCATACTCCTTATTTACTAGATCACCAAACTATAAATTTTGGCAATAATATCAATGTCAATCACAAAAGTTAATGACACACAAATCACCAATGCACAAATATTGATAAAACTTATCAATGTAAATCACGAAAATTGGTGAAACACAAAATTCTAGAAATCGTCAATGGAAATCCAGAAATCACAAAAAGGGGGAGGCCTATCACAAAACGGGAGCATTAAAACTCACCAACACGTGTATCACAAAAGGGAACGCTATTCCATGGTTGCTAACCATTAATTTTGAGCCGAAGCTCCATAAAACGGCCCGAAGACCATGGGTCGCTACCCCACCAAATTGAGCCGAAGCTCTACAGAAATGGGGTTTAGTCTCCCTCGTAGACAAAGAGACATCGCACATTCGCTAGTCTAAATCACAAAAATGATCATCAAGAAGTGTCAATTGCAATAAGCTAGTAAATATAAAAGCTTAGCCTCATGTCCCATAACCACTAGCTTAACTTAAATATTTATGAACAAATTGTAGATTTCCACTAGAAAATTGTCACAAGAGATTTAATCGAACAAGTCCAAGAATTAACCGACGAAGTAAATGCAAGCGTTTCTTACCACTTGTTTTACGAAGCCGTTTAATTAGATTTCTCGTACGAGTGAGATGAAATGACAAATCACAAAAATGGTTGTAGAAACAATAAATCGCAAAAATTCACATTCGAAGACGTGAATAAAGTCCAAAGAAATTCCATTCCAAATTCATCAAAGTGGAATTGTCCTAGCGACCTAACATGGCGCGACCTAGCAGCTGAGCGACCTAAGTGGTAGCGGCAATAGTGCAGGCCGAAAGACCTAAGGAATGGTGCGACCCAACACATGGCCGACCTAATGTGCAAATGACCTAAGGAAATGGCCGAGCGACCTAACTCATGCACGACCTAATGTGCATACGACCTAAGGAAATGCAGCCAAGGTAGTGCGACCTAAGGGGTACGCGACCTAAAGATGTAGCGGCCTAAGAATGGTGCAAGCGGTCATAACGCGACCTAAGGAGTACGCGACCTAAAGAAAAAGGCGCGACCTAGCAGTTGCGAGCTAACACGGAGCGACCTAGTTGCAGAAAGCCGAGAAAATGGTGCAACGACCTATCCAAGGCGCGACCTAAGCACGAGCGACCTAGCAGTGGAACGACCTAGCGACTTGGTGGTTGCATGTTGAGCGAATATAGGCCGAGCGACTTTAGGAAAAGAGGACCGAGCGACCAGCGACCTATAAGTTACGACCTAAGGCCATACAATCTAAGGGGCATGCGAGCTAAGAAACGAACGACCTAACTGCAGGCCGAGAACCACCATTGTGCAGGCCGAAAATCTTCCCTGTGCAGGCCGAGCGACCTAAGGGTTTGAAGTGCAAAAACTTTCCCAATTTGCAACCGATCGAGCACGGACGCAAGGGGATTATGCCTATAGGCTACCCGGTCGTCTTGGATCCTCGATGCATCATCAAAAACGTGTTTAAACATCAAAGATTGGATTTTTAAAGATTCGAAACCAAAACACAAAAAATTGGGATTTTCACCAATTCAATCCAAATCAATAGCAAATGCACATGAATAATCGTTAGGAATTCATACCTAACAATCAAAGATAGTTATAGGCAAAGATGTGAGATAAAAATCTCACCTTTACACAAAATCTATGAAGAAGAAGCTTGAAAGCAAAGGAAGAATCAAGGGCTTCTCCTTGAATTTGGAGTTGGATGTTGAATTTGCAAATAAACTTGAGCTTGGAGTTTTAATTTCCCATTCCTTCCTCCATTTTTGATGAAGCTTGAGTGTTAGGAAATGCAAGTAAAGTATGAAGGGAAGGGGGTTGAGCTAGAGTAAATAGTTTTAGGCTAATGGGCTAACCCAAACCCAAAACCCAAAGTGAAAAAGTAACAAAATTCCACTAACTCCAAACATGTCAAAGTTTACACTCAAAAAAATTGCAAACGGTGTTTTGAAATCAATGGAAGTGGTTCCGAGTCCTAATTCGACTGTATGCAAAAAATAATTTTTCGAACCAAAATCCGACTAACGATAAAATATTAAAATATTTAATCGTAAAATATGCGGGTTGTTACAGACTCCCCTCCTTAAAGAATTTGCGTCCTCGCAATATTTAAGAATAAAATATAAGGTAACAACCATGAAAGCATACCAACACAAAAGGAATTTGAAATAAGAAATTCACCTCAATGAGCATGGGAAAGTAAGTCCGGATGTGTTCGCTCGATGAACTCTTTAGATTCCCAAGAGCTATCCTTAGGATTTGAGGACCATTGGACTTTAACGAGCGGAATATCTTTATTTCGAAGGCGCTTAAACCCCAAAGCAATAATACGAATAGGATGTTGCTCATAAGTTAAATTAGGTGAAACTTCAATTTCTTCCACAATACCGGGCTCAAGAATAGAATCGGAATCTCGAAGACACTTCCCGTATTTGAGAAACGTGAAACACGTCATGAATAGCAGAAAATTGAGTCGGTAACAAAAGGCGATAAGCCACGGAACCAATACGCTCAGTGTAGGAAATGGACCAATATATCGTGGTGCTAACTTTCCCGATTGACTGAAACGTCCCACACCCTTCATAGGTGAAACGCGAATAAACACAAGATCTCCCACAGAAATTCTAATTTCCTTCTCCGGTTATCGACATAGGATTTTTGTCTACTCTGGGCTTTTTTCATCCTATGACGAATAAGGTCAATCTTCTCCGTGGAGTCACAAATAAAATCTGGACCTAAAACCAGCTTCTCTCCGTCCTCAAGCCAACAAGAAGGAGATCGGCATGGCCTTCCATAGAGTGCCTCGAAAGGTGCCACACCAATACTAGATTGGAAGCTATTATTATAGGAAAACTCAACAAGAGAAATATGATCTTCCCAACTTCCACCAAAATCAAGAACACATGCACGAAGAAGATCTTCAAGAGTTTGATTCACATGCTCAGTTTGTCCATCGGACTGGGGATGATAAGCGGTGCTAAAATTAAGCTTCGTTCCCAAAGCTTTTTGAAGACTCTTCCAAAATCCACTAGTAAACAATGGATCATGATCACTAACAATAGAAGAAGGAACTCCATGCAATTTTACAATTTCTTTAATAAAGAGTTTGGCCAAGAGAGGAACGGTTCAATTGGACCGAATGGGAATAAAATGGACGGATTTAGTAAGTCTATCGACTATCACCCATAAGTTATCATGACCCGAACGAGAACGGGGAAGACCGTCTATAAAATCCATGGAAATTTGATCCCACTTCCAAATTGGAATTTCTAAAGGTTGCAATTCCCCACTGTGTCTTTGGTGTTCGGCCTTGACAAGTTGGCAAGTCATGCAACACTTAACAAAGTTAGCAATATCAGATTTCATTCCCTTCCAATAATAAAGTCGCTTCATGTCCGCGTACATTTTACTACTACCAGGATGAATGGTAAATTTAGAACGATGAGAATCTTCTAAAATGTCTTTACGAAGGTTACTAATATTTGGCACGATAAGTCTACTAAATTTTCAAATACCGCCACGAGAATCAATATCAAAGTCTTTCAAACCTTTGATATCAATTTTGTTCCTAAGATTTTGGCCGAGAAGAGCAAATTCGGGATTCAACTTATGAGTTTCAAGAATTCGGTCTAAAAGAGAAGGATGGGCCTCAAGGCTACATAAAACAAGAGATGAACATAAATCGGAAACATGATCTCGAACCTCGCAAGTGGATAGAATTCTGAGATCATTCCATTCAGATATCATCATAGAAACAACAGCGTGTCGCTTTCGACTAAGTGCATCGGCAACACGATTTCCCTTTCCGGGAGTATAAAGAATATCAAGATCATAAGCTGCAAGAAATTCGAGCCAACGATGTTGACGCAAATTAAGTTCCTTTGGAGAAAACAGATACTTTAATGATTTATGATCAGTGTAAAGAATAAATTTTTCTCCCAAAAGATAATGACGCCAAATATGAAGGGCAAAAACAATAGCCGCGAGTTCTAAATCATGAGTGGCATATCTAGTCTCAGCTGGCTTCAATTGCCTAAAAGCATAAGCAATAACACGTTCTCTTTGCATAAGAACGGCACCCAAACCAACGCGACTAGCATCGGTATAAACAATAAAATCTTGGTTTCCCTCGGGGATCACAAGTATAGGAGCATCGGAAAGGAGTTCTTTTAATTTCTGAAAAGAGGCTTCACATTTATCCGACCAAATGTACTTAACTCCCTTCTTTGTCAAACCAGTAAGAGGCACAGAAATTTTGGAAAAGTCCTCTATGAAACGGCGGTAATAACCTGCCAATCTAAGGAAACTACGAATTCCCATCACACTCTCTGGTCTCTTCCAGTTTTGAATTGCTTCAATCTTTGAAGGATCCACGGAAATTCCGAATTCGGAAATAATATGACCGAGAAACTTCACACGAGATTGCCAAAAGTGGCATTTAGAAATTTTTCATTTAATTGATTGCTCCTAAGAGTTTCCAACACAATCCGAAGATATTTTTCATGCTTCTCCTCGGTTTTAGAATGCATAAGAATATCATCAATAAAGATGAGAACAAACCGATCGAGGAAGTCTTTGAAAACTCTATTCATAAGGTCAACGAAATAAGCCGGAGCATTCTTTAAACCAAATGGCATAACAATCCATTCATACAATCCATAGCGAGTACGGAAAGATGTTAAAGGAATATTATCCTCTGCAATACGAAGCTGATGAAAACCGGTAGCTAAGTCTAATTGTGAAAAGACTCTAGCACCACTAAGTTGATCGAATAGATCATCAATCCTAGGTAAAGGATACTTATTCTTGATAGTAAGATCATTAAGCTTGCGATAGTCAATGCAAAGCCTAAGTGTACCGTCGGATTTCTTCACAAAAATAGCCGAAGTTCCCCAAGGCGAGGAACTAGAGTGAATAAATTGCTTCGTCTCCAATTCGGATAATTGTTTACGCATCTTCTCATTTTCTTTATTGGACATACGATAAGGAGGACGGGTAATAGGTTGAGCTCCAGGGATGAGATTAATTTTGAACTCAATTGCTCACTTAGGTGTTAATCCTAAAACGGGCTCAAATATGTCGGAAAATTCACGAACGACGTGAATAAGAGAAATAATATCTTCCTCATCATTACTATCGTCATCATGAGGATTTAAAGAATATAAAAATGCAACTAAACTGGAATCCGAATCTTTAAGGTCAATGGAAATCTGCCTAACAGATTGAGTATGTCGAAGATAAATAGTCTGCTCAGGACATAGGATTTGGGCTTTATAGCGGTTAAGCCAATCCATTCCCAAAATCATTCCAAAGCCTAAATAGCGCATAACATGCAAATCGGCTCGGAAAGAAAAATCACACAAAATAATCTCGACATCTTTACACAATAAACTGATTGCTGTGGATTCACCAACTGGATTCGCAATTCACAAAGAAGTCATTAAACACAAAACATCCAAAGAAAAAGTATCATTAAGTTCTTTTGATATAAAAGAGCGGGACGCACCCATATCAAAAAGAACTCGAATAGGATGATCACGAAATAAAATAATTCCATCAAGGATAGAATGAGAAATACCTTTACCACGAGATGTGTTGCCTGTGGCTTGAGCAACATTAAGCTTTCCCTCCTTCCTATTTTGAAGTTTGGGACAAGAAGATAAATAATGATCTGGGCTTTTACAATAGCGACAAATACGAGGCTTTGAACACTTGTTCGCATAATGGTCCTTAGAACCACAGTTGTAGCATTGCCCACCACTTGGGGTAGAAGTCTTAGTTGCCGGAGAGACTTGCTTCCCTTTCTTATTATTGGGATAAGGACCTTTAAACTTATTAGGCCTTTTCTTGTTGTTGAAGTTCGGTTTGGTACCCATAACTTCAACATCACTTTCTTTATCTGCCTCTTCAAGTCGAAGAGCGATATCAACGAGTTGATCAAAAGAAACTTCTAACTTTAAAAGTAATGGATTCTTGAAATTTTTATTCAAGCCGTAGACAAATCCTTGGTTTTTCTTCAATGGGGTGTTTATATATTCGATCTCGTATTTAGAAAGTGACTCAAAAGATGCGACATAATCTGCCACGGAGAATTCACCTTGAACAAGGTCAATGAATCGGCGAGCCAAAGTCACCTTCTCAGCTTCTGGCACAAATTTTAATTCGAAGCGTTCTCGGAATTTCTCCCAAGTAAGATCAGCTTCATTTATTTCAAAAATCAGAAGCTCATACCAATCTAATGCTCTTTCTTGGAGCATACTAGAGGCCACCTGAACACGGTGAAGATCAATAAGATTCATGCGAGAAAAGATTCGATCGCATGATCTCAGCCAAGCCTGGACTTCAATAATGGTTTTAGAACCTTTGAATGGCTTCCACCGAAATTGGTATAATCGTTGCACAATCGTGCAAATCCAGACCTAGGGTGAGTAGACTCCGGATTAGATCCGGTTGCTTGAGCATTCCTTATTAGATCAAGAAGCTGCTGGGCAGACATAAATACTCCATCTTGGGGAGTAACACGAGATTGACCGGCGCTGGGACGGCTAGGTCTAACCATTTCTCTTCCTTTAGAAAGAAAGAAAGAAGAAGGATATAAGGTTATTCATCAAATGAATATCAAGCAATCTTGATAGATAAACAAGGAATCATAAAGAAAATAGGATGAATCGGTACGAAGACTCGAATTAAATCCTAAAGTACGACTCCGAAGATGGACTTATGACGATGATCCTTGCTAGATTATTCTACGTTGTTTCGAAGTTTGGCTCTGATACCAAGCTGTGATGCCCCACCTCTATACCCACGCTAGCCAAGGACACCACGGGGCAATGCCATCAACTAGCACGGAGGATAAGGCTGTTGAGGAGCGACCATCCACGTAATTGCCTTGTGGGAGAACCGATATGTCGGATAGTACAACATGCGTTTGGTTGAAGGAGGAAATCCGACATACCAATACAAACTCAAAGCTACTACACAGTGTCTATATGTATTCTTCAGAAACAAATATAGAAGTAAACATAACACAAATTAGTCACACACATCCATATCACAAAGGCGGAAATAGATATGAATATATAACACATGAAAGTATACATCAGAGTACTGGTCAAACAAGATTCACAATGTCACAAAAGAATAGCTACAAGTACTAGACAAAAGAATATGGATACATAAATGAGTCTATATCTCAAATGTATACAACAAAAACTACTAATCTAAGTATTTAGCCAAAAATCATGGTGACAATCCCAGATGTGAAGTCAAGCAGAAGCACCTGTAACATCTCGGTCTGACCCGAGTATTATTTAATAAGAAAATAATAAACGGATCAGTCTAGCTATAAATATTAGGTAAAATGATATAGAATAAGAGATATGACATAAATATATAATAACCATAAAGCCATACTGTGATAAGTATGCAATTGAAAAATCAACTAGGGATTAATCAATATCACAAGAATCTTCTCAAAGATCAAAAGGAATGTCATACTCCTTATTTACTAGATCACCAAACTATAAATTTTGGCAATAATATCAATGTCAATCACAAAAGTTAATGATACACAAATTCACCAATGCACAAATATTAATAAAACTTATCAATGTAAATCACGAAAATTGGTGAAACACAAAATTCTAGAAATCAACAATGGAAATCCAGAAATCACAAAAAGGGGGGAGGCCTATCACAAACGGGAGCATGAAAACTCACCAACACGTGTATCACAAAATGGAACGCTATTCCATGGTTGCTAACCATTAATTTTGAGCCGAAGCTTCATAAAACGGCCCGAAGACCATGGGTCGCTACCCCACCAAATTGAGCCGAAGCTCCACAGAAACGGGGTTTAGTCTCCCTCGTAGACAAAGAGACATCGCACATTCGCTAGTCTAAATCACAAAAATGATCATCAACGATCATCAAGAAGTGTCAATTACAATAAGCTAGTAAATATAAAAGCTTAGCCTCATGCCCCATAACCACTAGCTTAACTTAAATATTTACGAACAAATTATAGATTTCCACTAGAAAATTGTCACAAGAGATTCAATCGAACAAGTCCAAGAATTAACCGACGAAGTAAATGCAAGTGTTTCATACCACTTGTTTTACGAAGCTGTTTAATTAGATTTCTCGTACGAGTGAGATGAAATTACAAATCACAAAAATGGATGTAGAAACAATAAATCACAAAAATTTACATTCGAAGACGTGAATAAAATCCAAAGAAATTCAATTCCAAATTCATCAAATTGAAATGGCCTAGCGACCTAACACGGCGTAACCTAGCAGTTGAGCGACCTAAGTGGTAGCGGCAATAGTGCAAGCCGAAAAACCTAAGGAATGGTGCGACCCAACACATGGCCAACCTAACATGCAAACGACCTAAGGAAATGGCCCAGCGACCTAACTCATGCACGACCTAACGTGCATAAGACCTAAGGAGATGCAGCCAAGGTAGTGCGACCTAAGGGGTACGCGACCTAAAGAGGTAGCGGCCTAAGAAAGGCGCAAGCGGTCATAACGCGACCTAATGAGTACGCGACCTAAAGAACAAGGTGCGAGCTAACACGGAGCGACCTAGTTGTAGAAAACCGAGAAAATGGTGCATCGACCTATCCAAGGCGCGACCTAAGCACGAGCGACCTAGTAGTGGAATGACCTAGCGACTTAGTGGTTGCATGCCTAGCGAATGTAGGCCGAGCTACTTAAGGAAAAGAGGACCAAGCGACCTATGGGTTACGACCTAAGGCCAAGCGACCTAAAGGGCGTGCGAGCTAAGGAACGAACGACCTAACTACATGCCGAGAACCACCATTGTGCAAGCCAAAAATCTTCCCTGTGCAGGCCGAGCGACCTAGGGGTTTGAAGTGCAAAAACTCTCCTAATTTGCAACCGATCGAGCACGGACGCTAGGGGATTATGCCTATAGGCTGCCCGGTCGTATTGGCTCCTCGATGCATCACCAAAAACGTGTTTAAACATCAAAGATTGGATTTTTAAAGATTCGAAACCAAAACACCAAAAATTGGGATTTTCACTAATTCAATCCAAATCAATCGCAAATGCACATGAATAAGTGTTAGGAATTCATACCTAACAATCAAAGGTAGTTATAGACAAAGATGTGCGATAAAAATCTCACCTTTACACAAAATCTATGAAGAAGAAGCTTGAAAGCAAAGGAAGAATCAATGGCTTCTCCTTGAATTTGGAGTTAGATGTTGAATTTGCAAATGAACTTGAGCTTGGAGTTTTAATTTCCCATTCCTTCCTCCATTTTTGATGAAGCTTGAGTGCTAGGAAATGAATGTAAAGTTATGAAGGGAAGGGGGTTGAGCTAGAGTAAATAGTTTTAGGCTAATGGGCTAAACCAAACCCAAAACCCAAAGTGAAAAGGTAACAAAATTCCACTAACTCCAAACATGTCAAAGTTTACACTCAAAAAGACCTCAAACGGTGTTTTGAACTCAATGGAAGTGGTTCCGAGTCCTAATTCGACCGTATGCAAAAAGTAACTTTTCGGACCAAAATCCGACTAATGATAAAATATTAAAATAAAATATTTAAATATTTAATCGTAAAATATGCGGGTTGTTACACGCTGAATAGGAGATCTCAAACCTCGCAAACATCTCTAACGTCGTCACATGCATATTTAACGTTGATTAAACTTACATAAGATCCTTTAGTTCTGACTCGAGTGTTTTGTCTTTCCAATTCGCTTGGGTCAGCCTAAGGATTTCATGGTTGAAGACCTTCTTTCTTGAGGACGAAGACGAAGATTTGTACTAGTATTATTTAGAATATTCCACTACATCATGTTGTTCCGTTGCATTTATTATTTATTTATTCATGTTTTTGTAACTCTTATTTTTGTGTTGTAAAAGAGTAGTCAATAGTATTTGTAAAACAGGTACATGAACTGTTATTTGATTATTACATTTTGTCATTCCGTTGCGAGATTCTGTATTTTTTTATTTCATTCTCTTTTCTTATTTACCCTATAACAATCTGCCCTTTTGAATGGTTTTGAGTCTGGCAGGTGGGTCTGCTTAAAATGTCTAAAAAGGCAGGTCATTTCAGCTGGTATCAGAAATTTGGTTTAGCGATAACCTTAGCTTTGTGGGGTGTGACTCATATTAAATAGGGTAGTAATATCCTAGAATGAGTCAGTAAGCGTATATATGAGAGAGCGTATTTGTAAGTGTTATAAATGGTTTTGCATTGTGTTAATTTGTTCCGTTTTGTATTTATAAATTCTATTGGTGCATAGGATGCTATGACATCGATAGGGATTTATAAACACTTAATAGGACATACGGACATAATATTTGTTTTGAAATATTGGTAAATGAAATAAGTTTTCCTATTATATTTAGTATATAAAATAATAAATTTTATAAATGATATATTTGGTTGTAATATATTTGTTTGTTAGGTAGTGAAATATATCAATATTGGTTGAGAAGTTAGATTGTAAATAAAATGTATATAAATTGGGAATTTTAGAACTTAAGTTCCGAGATTTTGAAAATTTCTTCCATAGGATTTTGGAATATAATGTTAGTATTATTTGGAAGTATCTTCTAATATAAATATCTCAATATGATTTGTAAGAAATGTTTTAAAAAGGAATTTCAAAAGGAAATAAGTTCTGTACTCCCCTCTCTGGCGCTGCAAAATAATCTCGGTGATGAATGCATGCATCGTCGACGTTCATTTTCGAGTTTCAAAGTGGGAAGACTGCTGTAGTAGTTTACTACACATTTTTTTGGTAAATAAATATTACATTTTATTTCTTAATATGATTTTATATATACAAAGATATGGTTATATATATTATTTTAAAGGATTTGAAATGGAACCTGGTATTTAGTTCTTAAATTTCTATAAATTAGAGATTTCAGTTGTTATAATGGAATGGAAATTTTAACCATTTAATAATTGGAACTTATAAAATTTAAAATAAGAAATTAAATGCTAAGTATAAATGAAATTACTAGAAATTTGAAAAATTGTAACCTATAAACTTACGGATATGAAAATGAGAAATGATAACTATTGAACATTACGATAATTAAAACAAATAAGATAAATTTGTGTAACTTTCAATTGCATTCTTAGAAACATAAATATATAACTTACCAAATGTTAAAAGTTGCAATGATAAAAATAATATGTAATGGAATTTCTTTTATAAATAAGCATTTTTATATTTTAATAATTATAAACTTAAGTTAATGAATCGATATGCTAAGTAATTGAATTAAACATGAATACTATAAGTAAATGAGTATAAACTTAAGTAAATGTTTGAAGTTATTACAGTTAAAGTAAGTAGAAAGGATGAATACTGTAAGTAGATGAATATAAACTTAAATCAATGATGAAGCACTTTGTAATTATGTGACGACCCAGAATTTTGAGCAATATCAATTTAATAATCTTTGATAATAATTAAATTGATTTGATCATTTACATTATAAATTGATAAGTTAAAATTCTTATAAAAGTCTAATAATAATAATTTGATAATATCTATTAACATTTTTCTTAACAATATAAATTGGCAAGTTTAAATCTTTTGAAAACTAATAATATTTTAATTTGAGAATATTTATTTTAGCAATTTAAAATTAGTAAGATTTATTTTTCAAAAGCTAATCAAAATATTTTCTATTTATAATATATATATATATATATATATTGATATATATTGTAAATAGGAAGTCTTTAAATAATAAAATCTATTTATTCAAATTGTAATATATATGAATATATATACATATATATTGTGATTTGGATTGTGTTTCAAAATTTAATAGAGTAATTATCAAAACTAATGATTAAAAATGTTTTCTATTTATAATGTAAATGTGTGTGTGTGTGTCTATATATATTTGTATATATATTAGAAATAGGTAAAATATTGATTTGAATTTAATAAGTGTTTTCAAACATTATTATATATAGTTTGTAATTTGAAAATTTTAATTTGTCTTAATACTTTTGAAAATGATATTTGAGATTTAAATTATTATAACAAGAATAATTTCTTATATATATATATATATATATATATATATATATATATATATATATATATTAAGCTTTTGTTTTAAATTTGAAGTTCACTTTCAATTGTTTTCAATATTCTTTCATTTTAATTTTATCATAAGATAAATTGTTTTAAATTTTTTATATAAAGAGTTAAAATAAATTTCTCAAATGTATAAACATATGAAATATTGATTTGATCAAAAGCATAAGTTATTTGTTAATAAATGTTCACATGAATTTGCTTTTGAATATTTATTAAAATCTAAAACTTGTTTATTAAAAAGATAAGTACATAAGTATTACATAATTACATTCATTATATTATAGAAGGGAAGTAATATTTGTAAATTATTAATAAAACATTAGAATAAATTTTGTAAATATTAATTAAACATTATAACACTTGTAAACAAATTGGTGTATATTAAAGACATTTGTAAACTTATGAGCATATGTGTAAGTTAACTAAGGCCTTAATGAGACAAATGTCAATCCTCTTTACTTAATTTAAAATTAAAAATAATAATAAGAAGAAGAGTTTATTTTCAGCTAAAAATCTTTTCTTCATTTTCAACCCAAAAAAAATACAAATCAAAGATAAAAAAGAAGAAAGAAAACATAAAACTGGAAATCTGAAGCAAGAAAATAAGAAAGAAGGAAATCTGAAGCAAGAATGAAACCTGGAATTTAATCGGGAATTCAATCTAAAACATGAGGAAGATATGCTGGATATTCAGTAATCAATGCAAGATCTTCAGATTTTCTAATTCAATCAAGCAATTCAGTTATCAACATGCAAAACTGGAAATACAGCAGCTAGATTTGTTTTCAACATGCAAAGTGAAATTTCAAAGCCTGGAAACATATTGTGTTATCTGACTTCTTCTGCTCTGTTCTTTACTTGAAAGGTGAGTAAATGAAATTTTTAAAAGCAGTTTTAATTCTAAATTTCATCTGGATCATGTGTTGAATGTCATGATGTTAATGAAATATGTGAATTTAAATTGAATGCATGTCTGAATATTTGTGTTTGAATACCTGTATAGTTTAAATTGTTACTGTAAGTTATAAACAGGTTTCATCTTCTCTATAAAATTCAATAATTCAATTTTTAATCCAAACTAGCTTATAATTTGTAAACAAAGGTTGTTTGAAATCATGCAATCTTCCATCTAAAAATAATTTTAGGAATTTAAAGTGAAACATTTGTTCAGGAATTTAAAATTTACAGTAAAAATCAAATTGGGTCAAAAAAATATGATTTAACTTTTTAGTTTGATTGCATGATAGGAATAGTAATAGGAAATCATGATTTTTAATGCTTGTATCATGAATTTTAATTGGGTAATTAGTGAGATATCTGGGTTTATCTGTTTTGGACATTTTGGTCAAATGGTGACGAACGACGGCGATCTATGCATCGTGGTTGAGCAGGAAGGTTGAGGGGATGTAGGGGATCATCAGAAAAATGCATTGGGAATTTATAGTTGTTCATGTTGTCCAGAATTGATTGAGTTAGGGTTTTATACCATGAGTTGGAGGTCGTTGTTCTATTGGATTCTACGGCGTCGAGAGGCTACTGGGGACGATCGCACGTGGTGTCGGAGGTGCTGGATGTTGCGACGTGGCTACGGGAAGGATTGTGTGGCATCTTGTGCCATGGATCAACGGTGGCGGTCGATTTTTTGACGAGGATTGGTTCAGGTAGTTGGGTCTTGAGATCGAATTTTTGGTGTTCGATTGAATTGAGTTTTCTGGGTTTCGATTGAAGTTGTAGAGGTCGAGTGCGACCTAGTGGAGGCCGGAGTGGAGTTCAACGTCAGCCAGGGTGGTGGTGCACGTTGATGTGCATGATTGTGTGTATCAGGAAATAGGTTTTGGTAAGAGTAGGATTCGAGCTCGAAGCATTCTTCGGGTATCTGCTGCTTTAGCTCGAAGCAAGGCGAAGGTGGGGGAAAACTCGAGGCAGTCTCGGGTTCCTGTAGGGTTTTGCTTGAAGTTTCATATGCAGTTGGATGTTTAGCTCGTTGTTGCTGTGATGAGCAACTGTGTTGTTCGAGTTTTTTTTAAAAAAAAGTTTAACTACAATGCTTTTAAAAGTTTGAAATAAAGGAAATTTGATTTTGGAATGTTTATTAAAGTTTAAAAACAAAAGTTAAACAAGTTTATTTATAAAACAAAATTTGTTTTAAAGTTAGGTTTTAAACAAGTTCTTATATTTTGAAATATAAAAGTTTTAGAAATAAAATAAGTGAATTTTTGAATAAAATTTGTATTCAATTTTATTTAATAACTTTGGAAAGTTCAAAGATTTAAAATTTTTAAATTTGAATGTTTAGATTATTTTAATTATAATTGATTTCTAATACATTTTATTTTAAATAAAGTGTAATGATTTAGGACTTGGTAATCAATTATAAGAACTATTCGTCAGTATAACTCTTGGGGTGATTCCGTGATGAGTTTGACGGACATAGTACTTACAGGTTCGAGAGGGTGATTCAGAGTGCAAGGGCTATGGTCGTTGACTCTGAGGGTGATTCCAAAATAAGTGCGACGAGATAGTGCCTTTGGTTCCGTTCGAACTCGGAACGGACTTGTATGGATTGAATGCTTTCATAACATCGTCAGGTGGACGATGAGAATTCTAAGATAAATGTGTCTTATAAAGGTAATCGTAGCCTCAAGCCTCATCAACCGGTAATGGCTAAAACAGGGAAGGTGCAAGAAGGTTAAATGGGTCATGCCCAAGTAGGACGAGATTTACCCCTGTCAAGATGTCCCTTTTTATTTCGGCTTTGTGGGCGGTTGGATCTGCAGCCAACTGCGGGGTGGTCTTGTTCGGGACTATACAGTAAGGAATGGTCCCAGCCTTGTGTTGTAGGGGATCGGGAGTGGTCCTCGGTACGGCGATCTAGGCCACGTACTGTGACAGGCGGTACCCTAGTAGCCCTGCCATTGTATGTAATCCAATCTCCAATAAGTGCCATACGTTTTGATTGTGTCCAACTATGTTGCAACGTGAGATGTAAGCATTCCAGCTATTCTGTATTTTACTTGAAAACCCTAGACACTATTATAATAGCACTGGATTTCCTATCAAATGTTTTAGTTAGCGTAAGGTAAAAACTTTTCCATGTTTATGTATGGAAGTCTTACGTGATACCTTTCTTTTCAAAGGATTTTCTAAAGTTAAGCAATTCTAAACCGTTTACTCACACTAGACCCCTGTCTGACCCGAGTGTTTATTTTCTATTTTATTAAACTCTTGGGTACTCATATTATGTTGAGTAGTCAAGTGATTAAGGTATCCTTGACGAATTCTGGAAGAGCTTTGGAGCAGGAGGCTTCAACGTGTAGATATATAGATAGAGTTTCCGCTGTGCGTTATTCTGAATTGTTGTTCTTATATTGTATATTAGATAGAAATATTATAACTGTCTAAATTGAGATGTATAGATGTGTACTCTGATGTATACGATACTATGTATATATTATATTTCATTCGTTCCGCTGTGAGATTCTGATGTGTTGTGTTCTTTCTTCTCTTTCTTTTCTTCTTCTATCTCTTTCTTTCTTAAATAGTGATGTATCTTTCTGGTGATAGAAAGTCGGGTCGCTGCAGTTGGTATCATAACGCTAGGTTGAGCGAATACCTAGACTCTGGAGTGGTGTCTATCTTGAGAGAGCGTACTTGTAATATATATATATATATATATATATATATATATATATATATATATATATACCTATTCTGTTGGGTTATCCGTTCGGATTTTCCAACATAGGTTACAGAGGTAGATAAGGTAGGAGTGTGTGGAACACGACTACCGCTAATGGAAGGGGCTCATATGTTGTGGTTGGAGGTGTATCTATCGAGATTGTAGATCTAATACCGTTTCGAATGAGCTTTGTAGATTGGTGAAAGGATTTCATTGATCCCAGAGAAAGTCTTTTCAAGAATTAGAGTATATTCTGGAAGTGTGAGGTTGATTTTCTCTCGAGTGTGCGGGATTTCCAAGAGTTGAATGTGTCAACTGAGCAAAAGTAGGTGATGGTATCTTGGTGACTTTAGGAAGGAATAGCTGCGTGATGGGATGCAGTATCCATAGATTGTTCTGAAGATGTTCTTTTGAAGCAAGATTAAGATAGTGTTGGAGCAACAGTGATGCCTACTACAGGGAAGATTTAGATATTTAGAGATTTTCTGGATCTCAAGTAAAGGTGTCTTATCTATATTGAAGTATGAGACTAAGTTCGATGAGTTACCTCATTTCGGACATGGTCTCATTTGTTTTCCTTAAGAAGGACAAGTGGTTGGTGTTTGGTTTGGAGCCGAGTTTCTTGAGAAGATGTCTACTCATCTCAAGGATTTTTAGTGGAATTGGGTGAGAGTTTTGTGTTTCAAGAAGCTTGAGGTTAAGGATGATCTTTTGGCTTAGCAGTATCATTGAGGTGAAGTTTGGAAGCAACAGCGTGGATCCGTTTCTTCGATGATTCTGAAATCTTTGGGATTCTACTATCGGCAGACTAGGCAAATGGTGAAGGCTTATCCATTTCTTCGGGAGGTTCAGCAGAGCAGGATATTTGTTGGATGTAATCTATCAGTTTTTATGATAGATAAGCCATTCTTGAAGATTGATATTGATTAGGAAAGTTGTTCTAGTGGGTGAAGAGAGAACAGTTTCTTTGTAATTTGAACTGGATAAGATCGCAAAAGTGACTTGCGATTAGTTTGGGAGTTCATGGAATATTCTTTGGTTTGGGAATTGAGGCATCTTAAGTGGAGGTAAAAGCTATTTCAGTAGTCAGAGATTTTCTAGATGTTTTAGAGGAAATCAGAGGTCTATCCGAATCGGAGATTGAGTTTCTTATCGACTTGGATTCTAGGAGAAATATTGATGGTTCAACCATGTAGAGGGATGACTCTTAGAGCAAGAAGAGTTTGGTGAAGCAGCTCAGGATTCTTTGGAGAAGGATTGATCATCTAGTTCTAGTTAAGATTTTGCTGGGATGTTTTTGACCAAGTGGAGTGGGTAACTAAGATTTTATGAGTCGGATAAACAGTGTATGGAGAAAGATTGTGCTCGAGTTCTTCGATAGCATTCTTATCTACTCCAGATCAGAGTTGTGCAGCGGAAGCGAGATAGCAATTATTCTAGTACGGGAGCAACCGGAAGTTTCAGTTTCCTTGTATTAGAGGATTTCTACTGGAAATTCAAGCATGAAGAAATTTTCTGGATTTGGAAGGTAAGGTTGTCAAGTGCAACTGTTTGGCTATTCCAGATAAGAGAAGTAGGTTTGAAGTCCACTAATGCTTGTGGAATAGAGTTGTGTTTTAGATTTCGGAAAATTTTTGAGAGAGTCATTTTGTTGAGTAGGATCTGGAAATTGGTTTGATTTTGGTCCAGTTGTTTCATGAAGCAATCAGCAAGGGTTAAGCTGATCAGGAAAGTTGAAGGTGACTCAAGAACATTGAAAGAGTTATGCAGTTCAGAATTGAGGAGATTTGGAATGTGAAGTTGGAATTTGGATATTGTTTTAGTTTTATCCGATCAAAGGAGATATAAGATGTAAAACTGAAGAGCTAGCTCCGAAAGTATTTTGAGTTTTCCTGTGTTCTCTGGGGATTAGATTTTTATCTACAGGATTGAATTGCCAGTTCGGATAACTGGAATTCATTATATTTCACATATCTCTGAGGAATATGTATATGATTCTTCGAGTGATGGAATCAGCAGTTTAGAAGGATTTTTCAGTTGAGCTGGTCTTGAGTTTAGTCTGATATCTTGTTCAGATTTGTAGGATCAGATGAGGGAGTTCTTGGTTATAGTAGTATAGTTACTTAACATTCTGTAGAGCGAGTATTCCAGTATAGGTACTTGGAAAACTCTTGATAATATTAGGAAGATCTATCCAGAATTTTTCCTGGATAATTAAAATTGTTTGTTTAAAATGGGTTGCTATGGTTGCTATGATTGATAGTGTATGATTGATTGTGTGATTGCTGTTTGAAATTTAAAAACTTTTGCTGGGTTATTAAATTATCTTTGCTTTTAAATTTCGGGGACGAAATTCTTTTAAGGGGGGAGGAATGTGACGACCCAGCATTTTGAGCAATGTCAATTTAATAATCTTTGATAATAATTAAATTCATTTGATCATTTTACATTATAAATTGACAAGTTAAAATTCTTTTAAAAGTCTAATAGTAATAATTTGATAATATCTATTAACATTTTTCTTAACAATATAAATTGGCAAGTTTAATTCTTTTGAAAACTAATAATATTTTAATTTGGGAATATTTATTTTAGCAATTTAAAATTGGTAAGATTTATTTTTCAAAAGCTAATCAAAATATTTTCTATTTATAATATATATATATATATATATATATATTGATATATATTGTAAACAGGAAGTCTTTAAGTAATAAAATCTATTTATTCAAATTGTAATATATATGAATATATATATTGTGATTTGGATTGTGTTTCAAAATTTAATATAGTAATTATCAAAACTAATGATTAAAAATGTTTTCTATTTATAATGTAAATGTATATATATATATATATATATATATATATTTGTAAATATATTAGAAATAGGAAAAATAGTGATTTGAATATAATAAGTGTTTTCAAACTTTATTATATATAATTTGTAATTTGAAAATTTTAATTTGTCTTAATACTTTTGAAAATGATATTTGAGATTTAAATTTTTATAACAAGAATAATTTCTTATATATATATATATATTAAGCTTTTGTTTTAAATAAGAATCAAATTTGAAGTTCACTTTCAATTGTTTTCAATATTCTTTCATTTTAATTATATCATAAGATAAATTATTTTAAAAATTTTATATAAAGAGTTAAAATAAATTTCTCAAATTTATAAACATATGATATATTGATTTGATCAAAAGCATAAGTTATTTGTTAATAAATGTTCACATGAATTTGCTTTTGAATATTTATTAAAATCTAAAACTTGTTTATTAAAAAGATAAGTACATAAGTATTACATAATTACATTCATTATATTATAGAAGGGAAGTAATATTTGTAAATTATTAATAAAACATTAGAATAAATTTTGTAAATATTAATTAAACATTATAACACTTGTAAACAAATTGGCGTATATTAAAGACATTTGTAAACTTATGAGCATATGTGTAAGTTAACTAAGGCCTTAATGAGACAAATGTCAATCCTCTTTACTTAATTTAAAATTAAAAATAATAATAAGAAGAAGAGTTTATTTTCAGCTAAAAATCTTTTCTTCATTTTCAACCCAAAAACAATACAAATCAAAGATAAAAAAGAAGAAAGAAAACATAAAATTGTAGATATCTGGAAAATAGGAAAGAAGGAAATCTGTAAAATCTGAAGCAAGAATGAAACCTGGAATTTAATCTGGAATTCAGTCTAAAACATGAGGAAGATATGCTGGATATTCAGTAATCAATGCAAGATCTTTAGATTTTCTAATTCAATCAAGCAATTCAGTTATCAACATGCAAAACAGGAAATACAGCAGCTAGATTTGTTTTCAACATGCAAAGTGAAATTTCAAAGCCTGGAAACATATGGTGTTCTCTGACTTCTTCTGCTCTGTTCTTTACTCGAAAGGTGAGTAAATGAAATTTTTAAAAGCAGTTTTAATTCTAAATTTCATCTGGATCATGTGTTGAATATCATGACTTAATGAAATATTTGAATTTAAATTTGATGCATGTCTGAATATTTGTGTTTGAATACCTGTATAGTTTAAATTGTTACTGTGAGTTATAAACAGGTTTCATCTTCTCTACAAAATTCAATAATTCAATTTTCAATCCAAACTAGCTTATGATTTGTAAACAAAGGATGTTTGAAATCATGCAATCTTCCATCTAAAAATAATTTTAGGAATTAAAAGTGAAACATTTGTTCAGGAATTTAAAATTTACAGTAAAAATCAAATTGGGTCAAAAAAATTATGATTTAAATTTTTAGTTTTGATTGCATGATTGGATTAGCAATAGGAAATCATGATTTTTAATGCTTGTATCATGAATTTTAATTAGGTAATTAGTGAGATATCTGGGTTTATCTGTTTTGGACATTTTGGTCAAATGGTGGCAAATGACGGCGATCTGTGCGTCGTAGTTGAGCAGGAAGATCGAGGGGATGTAGGGGATCATCAGAAAAATGCATTGGGAATTTATAGTTGTTCGTGTTGGACAGAATTGATTAAGTTAGGGTTTTATACCGTGAGTCGGAGGTCGTTGTTCTATTGGATTCTACGGCGTCGAGAGGCTACCATGGACGATCGCGCGTGGTACCGGAGGTGCTGGAGGTTGCAATGTGGCTTCGGGATGGATCGTGTGGCCTCTAGTGTCAAGGATCAACAGTGGCGGTCGATTTTTGGACGAGGAGTGGTTCAGGCAGTTGGGTATTGAGATCTAATTTTTGGTGTTCGATTGAATTGATTTTTCTGGGTTTCGATTGAAGTTGTAGAGGTCGAGTGCGACTTAGTGGAGGCCGGAGTGGAGTTCAACGTCGGACAGGGTGGTGGTGCACGTTGATGTGCACGGTTATGTGCATCAGGAAATGGGTTTTGGGAAGAGTAGGATTCGAGCTCGAAGTATTCTTCGGATATCTTCTACTTTGGCTCGAAGCATGGTGAAGGTGTGGGAAAACTCGAGGCAGTCTCAATTTCCTGTAGGGTTTTGCTCAAAGTTTCATAAGCAGTTGGATGTTTTGCTCGTTGTTGCTGTGATGAGCAGCTGTGTTGTTCGAGTTTTTTTTTAAAAAAAAAGTTTAACTGCAATGTTTCTAAAAGTTTGAAACAAAGGAAATTTGATTTTGGAATGTTTATTAAAGTTATAAAACAAAAGTTAAACAAGTTTATTTATAAAATTAAATTTGTTTTAAAGTTAGGTTTTAAACAAGTTCTTATATTTTGAAATATAAAAGGTTTAAAAATAAAATAAGTGAATTTTTGAATAAAGTTTGTAATAAATTTTATTTAATAACTTCGAAAATTTCAAAAATTAAAAGTTTTAAATTTGAATGTTTAGATTATTTTAATTATAATTGATTTCTAATACATTTTATTTTAAATAAAGTGTAATGATTTAGAACTTGGTAATCAATTATAATAAAGATTTTCTTAAGTAATTTAGAATTTTGATTTAATTAAAAATAAACAAATTTGTGAAAATAATTAAGATAATTCAATTTTTGTTAATAATTAATGTGTTATTGGTTAATATAAATGATTTATTTAAGATAATGGCTTTCTTAATTAAGAATCTTTTTAATATAAGAAGTTAAAGAATCATTTAATTAAATTAAATGATTAAGTTAAATAATTAATTAAGTTATTAATTAGTGTTTAATTAATGATAATCACTTATGATTTAATTTGGTTAAATCACTTGGTGAAGTAATTAAGTAATTGATTACTGGAAGTAATTAAGTAAAGGATAATTACTTTATTAAAGCAATTAGGAGGAAGTGATTAAGGGTTAATCACTTGTGTTATTAATTAAAGAATTAATTAATATAATTAACTAAAGGTTTAAAATTTAATTGAAGACTAATTAATTAATAAAAGGCTTAAGAGAATTTAATAATGTGATTAATTACTTGTTAAAGTAATTAATTAAGAAAGAATTTAATTAATGAAAGTAATCATTAATTAATGGAAATAAATAATTAATTGTTTAAGGATAATTAATCTATAAATAAGTTTTAATTACTAAAGGTAAATTGAGAGTAATTAATCAAATGTGATTGATTAAAAGTAATTAATTAAATGTGATTAATTAAAAGTAATTAATCAAGAGTGTTTAATTAAATGTAATTAATCAAGTGTGATTAATTAAAAGGTGATTAACCAGGTATGATTAATTTAAAAGGATAATTAAGAAATAATTATCAGGCAATTAAATAATAATTAATCAAGTGTGATTAATTTAAAAGCGTAACTAAGAGATAATTACTTGGTATAGTTAGGAAGTAATTAATCAAGATGATTTATTAAATTTGTAATTAAGGAATAATTACTTAAAGCAATTAAGAGATAATTAATCAAGGATGATTAATTCAAGTGAATAATTAAGTGATGTTTAGTTAATTAATTTGGAATTAATTAATGAATAAGTAAGTTGGATTGATGATAATCCAAGTGATTAAGTAAGGAATTAATTTAATTAAGGATTAATTAAATAATTAAGTTTGGATCAAACTTGTTATGGATGATTAATGACTGAATTGATAAATATCATTGGATGAGTTAATGATACTGGATGATATTGAATGTCATTGTTTGATATGTAATTATACGAATGTGACATATCTGAGATGTGATATATATGCTGCTTTGTGATATATATGGTTGAATTTGATAATAATGGATTATCTATCTGTGTGTTATGAATAATTCATTTATGTTAAGTGATATCCATAATATCTACTGTTTAAAACCCTTAAGTACAACTTGGACATTAAAATGGTGTTTGGATTCGGTGAGACCGGGATCGGGTTTCCATATTTGGATATCCGAAAACCACATCGATCTAAATTAAACGTTAGGTCATGAATCCAAGTAGAGTGCAAGTGAAGACTCGTGGTGTAAGAACTATTCGTCGGTATAACTCTGGGGGTGATTCCATGATGAGTTTGATGGAGATAGTACTTACAGGTTCGAGAGGGTGATTCAGAGTGCAAGGGCTATGGTCGTTGACTCTGAGGGTGATTCCAAAATGAGTGCAACAAGATAGTGACTTCGGTTCTGTTCGAACCCGGAACGGACTTGTATAGATTGAATGCCTTCAGAACATCGTTGGGTGGACGATGAGCATTGTAAGATAAATGTGTCTTATAAAGGTAATCGCAGCCTCAAGCCTCATCGACCGGTAATGGCTAAAACAGGGGAGGTGCAGCAAGGTTAAGTGGGTCATGCCCAAGTAGGACGAGATTTACCCCTGTCTAGATGTCCCTTTTTATTTCGTCTTTGTGGGCGGTTGGATCTACAGGCAACTGCGGGGTGGTCTTGTTCGGGACTACACAGTAAGGAATGTTCCCGACCTTGTGTTGCAGGGGATCGGGAGCGGTCCTCGGTACGGTGATCTAGGCCACGTATTGTGACGGGCGGTACCCCAGTAGCCCTACCATTGTATGAAATCCAATCTCCAATAAGTGCCGTACGTTTTGATTGTGCCCAACTATGTTGGAACGTGAGATGTAAGCATTCCAGCTATTTCTGTATTTTACTTGAAAACCCTAGACACTATTATAATATCACTGGATTTCCTATCAAATGTTTTGGTTAGCGTAAGGTAAAAACATTTCCATGTTTATGTGTGGGAAGTCTTACGTGATACCTTTCTTTTCAAAGAATTTTCTAAAGTTAAGCAATTCTAAACCGTTTACTCACACCAGACCCCTGTCTGACCCAAGTGTTTATTTTCTATTTTATTAAACTCTTGGGTACTTATATTATGTATGAGTAGTCAAGTGATTCAGGTATCATTGACGAATTCTGAAGGAGCTTTGGAGCAGGAGGCTTCAGCGTGAAGATATATAGATAGAGTTTCCGCTGTGTGTTATTCAGAATATTGTTCTTGTATTGTATATTAGACAGAAATGTTATAACTGTCTAAATTGAGATAGAGAGATGTGTACTCTGATGTATATGATACTATGTATATGTTATATATTATATTTCATTCGTTCCGCTGTGAGAATCTGATGTGTTATGTTCTTTCTTCTCTTTCTTTTCTTCTTCTATCTCTTTCTTTTTAAATAGTGATGCGTCTTTCTGGTGATAGATAGTCGGCTCGCTACAAATTAAATTGAATACTATATTAAGTTAGTGACTATAACTTCAAAAAGGTTGAAATGATTTAGAAAATAGATTTAATATTCAATGACACTTTGCAAAAGAAATAAAGGTGAATTAAAAATAAGAAACTTAGGGATGAACTTATGCACTAATGAATATTAATATCTGATAGAAATCAAGTATATAAATTAATAAATATGAACTAAGCTGCAATAAAATGTATGTAATACTTGAATAAAAAAGTCATTGTTTGTTATAAATAATTGAATGGAAATAACTTATTGTAAGGAATGAATGTAAAGTAAAAAAAGAAATTGACATTATATGAATAACTGAAAATGAATTTTGTAAGTAATGAATGAAAATAAATAAAAATAAGCATTGAATGAATGAATGTGACAAGGAAACCTATATAGTACTTTAAGAATTGATTTACATATGTTTAAATAATTATATACGAGTAACATATGTAAGAAAATGTAAATAACATATGTAAATAAATGAATGTGAATGAATGAAATAATCATTGTATGAATGAAACTGAAGAAAGGTAAAAATATGAAATAAAAATTTATAAGAATGAACTGAATAATTCATGTAGTCATTGTTTGTTATGACTTATGGATGTTTTGGGAAGTGATGCTTTAATTGTTTAGGATGCATGAATAATCTATAGGGTTTTATCTAAGATTACTAAGGATATGGTATACTTAATAGTTTATTTGTCATTCTATACAATTAAAAGTGTCTAAACCCGAACAAACTATTTCTTTTACTTCCTATGGATGGATGGTTGATTTCATTGATTTCATGTGATGATTGTATGCTTTGTTCACAAGTGATTGTTATTCTACTGTATTGATTTGTTTTTATTATTTATTGAAACAACTTAAACATTTCACTTTTATATAATTATTGACTTCTTTGGATTATATAAGTGAAATACATGTTTATGGAAGAAATTGCTACTGTTATTGGTTTCATAAATTAAGAGTTATCTATCCGATAAATAGGTACGTTCTCGGATTACGGTTTATAGCGATATTATATTATTTCTCTCATTGTTGGGATATATTATTTTAAAATATATGATATATATTTTTGTTATTGATATTATTATTTCTCCCAGACCTCTCTGTACAAAGGAGACTCAGTTGAAATTTTCCATGAATTTTGGACTTAGAAAATTTTTGTTAAATGTTTCCAAACTTTATTAGTTTGAGAATACAGGATTTAGTTTTTATAAATTGACATATTTTATTTAAATTATCTAATATTGTAAATTAATTGTTTATTAATTTAATATTTTGAATGAGCTATATTGATTAATAATTCCTTCTTTTCCCTTCTTTTTCCTTTTCGAGACGAAAAGTTTTGAGTGGGGGAGAGTGTAACGACCCGTAAATTTTCGATAACTAAAATAGTTAATTTAATTAGTTTTGTAATTTAATATTGGGAGAAATAAAGATTTGTGATATATTAATAAAATGATAACTAGAATGAAGTGTAATAGTGTTAATTTAAGTCCATTATTAACAATTTGAATGAGATTCCAATTAATTGAAATAATTTAAAGGTTATACCTGGATATAAGGTGAATATAGGAAAACAAATGTAAATATTGAATTAATTTGTTAAATAATATATAATTAATGGAAATTCGATAAAATTAGTATCATATAAGTAATTATAATACTTATTTGTAAGAATAAACTTAGAAATGTCATTAAATATACAAATGGCGACAATTGTTATTTGTTATCTATTTATTTAGTCGGTTTTAAGTTAAATAGGAAATCAATTATAATTGAATGAAATAAATGTTACATTAACGTCAATTAATACATTAACTGAAATTTGTGAATGTAATAAAATGAATAAAAATGTTAATTTTATTCAGAAGTTAATAATTGATTTAATAAAAGAATGAAACCAAGATAAATAAATTAATTAGGATTTTAAATTATAATTTATGTGTGAAATTGAAAAAAATTCAAATAAATGGAAATATAATAGTTAATAAAAATAAAAATGGAAATTGAAGGATATTAATGTAATGAAAGACAAAAAAATATTAACTATGTTATTTGAGTAATAATTGATTGAATGTAAAGTCTGAAATCAAATTAAAACAATATATCGGAACTAAATTATAATTAATCGAATTTAATTATAGTTGAAATTGAACACTATAATTGGTAAAATTTTAAACACTGAATTGATGTGTAAACTTGTTTTAAATTATTATAAATGTCTAAGGAATTAAAAATGATGAAATTCGTTAGTTTATAAATATTGAATTTAAAAAGTGATTTAATTAATTTAATACCAATTTATTTAATTAATGTAAAAATAGCCATTTTGGAAACTATCTCGGATTTCGACGAAGTAAGTTTCATCGGACCGTAACAGTGACTGATTGTAGGATTTAAAGTTTCGCAGCAATCGAACTTGTCGTTTGATCATACGAAGTCGAAACGCCTTGAAATCAATTCAATTAAAACCAATTTGAAATAAGATAAATTTAAGCTAATTTCTTCATATGATGAAATCTGAACTGAAACCTATTCCATTGAATTTAAAATTATTGAAAACATCTATCTTGATATATGGAGTGTCCTATATTCGTTTCGAAAATGGAACGGGCTTTTTGGGTCATTTATCGTTCAACGTGTAACTCAATCTGGTCCATTCGTTCTGTCTTCAGCTTTGCCTATAAATATCCTGTTATAAACCCTAGCTACTTCTTATTTTCATTTGTCTGTACGTACAATTCATCTATCTACTTCTCCTCCTCAATGGCAGACAAACAAAACCCTAATTTCGAAATTGCAAATTCAATTTCAATTCCAAATTAAAACTCCTCGAAGTATATAAAATTATACATTGATTCGAAGCTCTCGATGAGCGCAAGTCAACTTTGCTGTCTATTTTCCGATTTGGGTTTCTATGTGCCCAGAATTGAGCGATTTAATTTCGACTGCTCATTGGCGTTCGATGATCGTCGTCCGATCGACGAATTAGGACTACGGGGTTGTAGAGGCGTTGAGCATTGTCCATCAGTGCCATTCGCTTGGTTGATCAACGGTTGGATGTGGCGTATAAGTTCGATTAGGGTTTGTGCAAATTGGCGGCGGCTGTGGGGTTCTTGACCAAGGAGGATCGTTTGTCGGCGTCGTTTTCCTTGGGGTGAGTCGGCGCTCGAAAGGATGGCCTCTAGTGGCTCGCGCCTTGCCATAGGTGGCGTGGCGTTCTTTGGAGAGGGAAGCGGTTCGTGATCGCGACCATGAGATCTTGCATTTTGGGGTTAGCGTGAAGACGATGGAGGAAATGACATGGCTTGTGTACAGGTATGTTTTCTTTTTATTTTATTCTATTTAAATTTTGAACCAATCTTCTAATTGCTATAACTATTACATACGAACTTGGATTTGGGTGGGATTTGTTAGCCAGGATGGGATCAAAATTTCGGACAATATAACAACTCGATATTTTCAACCATTCGCATCCGCACATGTCGGACTTGAATTTCTCAAAATACTGCATTGTAAATAAAATTTGGCAAATCTCAGAATATACAGTAAATAAATAATCACAGATCATAGACACAGATTATTTAATAATGCAACGGAAGTAAAAGAGATAGTATTTCATGAAGCTACAATATATCTATATAAGATACATCAGAGTTAAATAAGATACAACAGAAGAGCAACAAGATACATCTGGTCCAAATCAAAATACATCACTGAGATCACTGGATACTGAAAGCAAAATAGATGGTTGGATCTTCAAGCAAAGCTCCTACTCCGAAGGTGAGTCTTAAATGCTGAACCACTCAGTCTGACTCCAGCGTAAAGAAAAACACAAAACACTCAAGTCGGGACATACATACTTATGAACTATAAATCGACTCAAATGAACAGTAACAAAATGCATCAGTAACTTAAAGGATGCTTGGGATCACCCATCCTTTAAGGATCCGTTAAACTATTTACTATGTAGTAATATTCTCTATTATAATAATACCTAATAGTAAAATAAACATACTTTAAAATAGCGTCAAGGGGTTACCCATATAGCCCTTAACACGTAATAGTGCCAGTAGTCTATAAAGTACCTGCATTTCTCCTGATCGGGAGATTATGAGAAAATATTCCATAGGTATGACACAAATCAAACATGTAGCAAAGCTCACTGTGGTAGGTGACATGGTAAATAAGGCAATGCCAGGGTAGATATACCAATTACGCACACGGGCTAGTGGTAACGTAGCAGCCACTACGCCCATCTCGAAACACACTTCCAATCAAAATCGGAGGATGGCCATCAAATCAATCACAAGTAAGAGTATAGTATCGAAGAAATGTGTCCGATAGGAGGAATGACCTCACTTGGCCCGAGATCGCTCCTGTTTTAGCCATCTTATGCCAACTCACGGGAGTCGGGTCCACGTTCATACCTCCATACGATCATCGCCACCATCCTACTTCATTCTAGAAACTCCACCGCGTACCCAGTTGTTAAAGTGGTTTACGAAGTTGGCAGAGAGTATGACAACTTCCGATCCCAGTCTCTTTAACAACCAATCATTATTATAACATCGTGGTCATTTCAAAATAGTTCATACTTCAAAATCAAATCATTTCATATCCAAACTATATTCCTTTCAAAATAGTTTATACTTCGATACCAAAACCATTTTTATTTCAAAACTATATTCAAATCAAAATAGTTTATCATTTCCATTTCGAACATATATTCACCTTCCAAAAAATCATAATACTTTCAAACTTATAACTCTTTCGAAACCAAAATACTAGAAATCATTACACTTTGAAAATCAAAATATTTTGAAATCATACATTTGAAATCATGAAACATTCCTTTAATTCTTTACATTTTACAAATTTAGTCAATTAAACCCAAATTTTCAAATTTCCAATTTAATTCAATTCAAACCATCAGTTTCAATTCAATTCAGTTTCCCAACAAACCATTTCAAATCTTTTCAATTTCGAATATAGATTTGATCCACAAAATAAACTATTCAATTTTTCAATATAATTCAAAGTTTAAATATACCATATTTCAAAACTAAATTTGAAAATCTCATTATACATATACATATACATATATATATATATATATATATACACACACACACACACATATATCAAATTCACTTTCTTATTATTTAGCTTTGAAATAAGCACTTAATAAAATACAATAACATTAAAATAAACCCGAATTACAAGTAAACCAAATATTCTTTCATACTAATATGAACTTCAAATATTCATTTATCGAATAAATCGAATAAGTAAAAATCAAATATCATTCCAAATTCACATTCTTTATCAAAATAAAGATCATGTCATTCAAAACCATTTCAATCATTAAAATATCATACCCTTTATAAATTGAAATATTCAATTTAAATATCATTTTAAATATGACATTCATTTATCATTACAAAACACATTTCAGAATTTCATTCAAAAATTCATTTATCTCATTACATTACATTCCATTTAACAAATAACCAAGTAAACCTTATTTAATTTCAAATTCAATTTAAATTTCTTAAAAATTCAAATTTAAATATTAAATTATATTCAAAACTCTTTAAATTTACAAATAATCAATTTCCAGAAAGTTAAATCATTTGACACTTTAAACTATAACTCAAAACAGCGCTAAAATCTATAATATTTCAAAACATTGTCAAATTTCAGCAACGACAGCATTTGTAAAGTGCTATCGTAGCTTATAGTTTCCAAAATAGTTTAGTTCAGGAACAACCGCATTTATAAAATGTCATGATAGATATTTAAATATTTCAAACGTTGTTAAATTCAAAAATAACAGCACTTAAAAATGCTGTCATAAGACCACGGCCTTTTTTTTGAAATGCCATTAATAAAAATCCAAATTTTATCATAACTTCAGAAACATTAACACTCTAAATTTTTGTTATTTTAAACATATAAATCATATTTATAGAATTCAAAATTTCACTTAAATAATTTATCATATGATTTATCACCACAAAATTTTATAATTAAATATCCAATTTAAAACTCAATTCATTTGTTGAGTCAAAATTCACTGTTTTCTTAAGTTGTAAATTTAACAAAACTTAACATTTTACTTCAAATATCATTTCAAAACTTTAAATTTAATTTCCCTTATTTACTTACATTTTTTAAAATAAAATTTAAAGTCGAAAATCACATTTACTTCAAATTTACATACATAAATTCACAAATTCAAAACATAATATTTAGCCTTCTTAAAACCATAAAATATATATTTTTAAATCAAAATTTCATACTTTAAAAATACATATCTTAAGAAAAATCATTTAAAAATATACCACGAGGTCTGTATATATTTTTATAACCTAGGTTAAGTGATACGGATATGTATCGTTTCAATCGCAATTTAAAAAGAAAACCCAGTTTCTATCATTTCAAACCCACAATCCCAAGTCAAATAAAATTCAATGAAAATCACTTGAGCCTATCATTTCAGCTCATAATGATTTTTCCCTATTCGAATGTCCATTCGGCTATGTATCATTTGAACCCATAGTGGTTCTATTCTAACAGGGAACTTGCAATGTGATCATATACATAAACAATATAAACAGATACACTAACATGTCAATGTCACAATATACTGTCATTTATCATTGGTCGCATGATAATTAACAAAGTTAACATCGTAATAACATGGAATAACATATCATATAATCATCATTAACTTGCATAACATTTTAATTACTAATCACCTGTCATCCATTTACCATTTCATAAGTAATAATGTCAGAGTGAGAATGACTCACCTTTTTCCAAAGCTAGATACCAAAACAACACACACAAGAGCGATTCCAAAGGCACGACAAGCATGATTAGCTTTGAACGGATGGAGAGCCAAGGTATTGCTCTTGTATACAACAATTAAACAAAGCAATATAAATATATATATTCAACACAAACTATATAATATAAATTTAAAAAAATGAAAAAGATAAGAATGGAAATGGCACCACCTTGCTTTAAACATCAAGTAGGCTTAGCCATGGTCAAGTGGGCTTGACCACACCACACCTAGGCTCGACCAAGGGCTTGATACTACCAGAAACCCATAGCCATGGTGGTTTACATGCATGTTAGGCTCGGTCATAGAGGAAGATGGCAAGGAAAAACAAGCGGAAGGTGAAGGCAAGCAAGTGGAAGGGTTTGGGTCAAGGAATGGAAGGATTTGGTGCACCTATGCTCGGTCTATGGTGTTAACATAGCCTGGCCATGTTCATTTCAGGTCAGCTTAGAGGTGGAGCTGATGGTTAGAGGTCATGGAAGCAAGTGGTGGTGGTGTTAGAGGTGGTGGCCAATGCTAAACATGAAGGTGATGGTGGAAATGGCTTGGTTATGCATTGTTTTGGAGTTTTGCAATGTTTTTATGTTGGAAGCTCATCTAGAAGGTCACAGCCAGATATGGATAGAGAAGAGAGGTGGTTGGTCATGTATGATGAGGAGAAGGAGATGGTGGTGGTGGTCGGTGAAAATGGTGGTGATTGTGGCCGAGCAAAACATGAAGAGATCAAGGCAAAATCAAGCAAAATGAAGAACAAAATAGGAAAAAGGAAGCCATTAACTTACAAAAAAATTTCAAAAATGAAATGGCCAACCAAATGATGAGGATGAGAAGTTTTTCACATGAAAGGAAATAAGAAATGCATGGCCAGAAAGAAAAATGAAAAGTCAAGACAATGAAGAGCCAAGCAAATGAAGAGACATAAGGAAAAGGAAAGGACACAAGCATCAAAAGACTCTTCGAATTTCCAATTCTTTTAATTCAACTAAACAAATACAAATTAAGTAAATAAAATAGAAAGTGAAAACAAAATAAAGTAAATGTGAACATAAATAAATATTTTTAGGAAAAATAGGAAATAAATAATAAAATAGTTTATTTAATTGAAACTAGACTTAAAAATTGTAAACAAATTACAACTAACATTGGAAAAATTTCAACTACACTTTAAAAAAAAAAATTAAAATAAAATATATATACATAACATGTCATATTACACATGTAAACATAAATTAGAACATGACATGACAAACAAAGATATTATTTATATAAATTAAAATAAACAATTCTGTTAAATAAAACAATTTACATACAATGGTTTAAAAAGCATAACTTTCACAATATTAATCACATTTCAACAAACTGAAAAGCAGTACACTTGAAATTTAATTTATTTTCATAATAAAAGATAAAATTCGAAAATTCAAATTTTTAAATTTAAAAGTCAAAGTTTGCCATATTGACCAAAATTCACATTTCTGGAAAATATTATATTTAGTCACGTTTGGAATTCTAATTTACCTCAAAATCAAAATTTATGTTTAAAATAACAAAAATTATTCATTTTAATTAATGAAATAAATTTTTTAAATCAACAAATTCAATTTGAAAATAATTAAAATATACGATTGAAATAATCACAAAATACAGCCCCCACTCAAAACTTTTCATCCCCGAAAAGTTTTGAGGTATGAGAAAACATAGAAAAAGATAGAATGAAATAGGATTAAGATAAGGGACAAGAGGATTGAAATTTTACACGATAACTGTTGTTATAGGTAAGTTTAACAAGGTGGAGATGATCTTCCCAAGATCCTCCAGAAACAAGTACACAAGTACGAAAAATATCTTTTAAAATCTGATTCACCCTATCCACTTGAACGACGGCCTATGGATGGCAAGCAGTGTATAGATTCAAAAATGAGTACTAACGGTTATCAAAGATTATAGAAAGATTTCTAAATAGACTGGTATAAGCAATAGCCTTCCCATTCTGTAGCAAGATAAGGGAAATAAGAACAACCAAAAGATAGTTTGAAAAACAAAATAAGATGATAAATTTGAAACCATGAAATTTCAACTTAAATTGAAAATTAATTTTACATAAGTTAAATAAATCTTAAACATCTCTAATTTCATTATCATATCATCCAATTATCTTAAATTAACAATCTCTAAAATCATGGATTTGAAAAAAAATCATTTATTATACTCATAATGTACTCAATAAATTTAATTCTTCTTTATTCCTAATTATAACTAAATTTATTCCTCTCGATATATTTTATCACCTATGTTAAATATATTTATATTCATTATATCTATTTTAAATTAATTCTTTGTTCCTTTAACATCATTTTATATTGTAAATTATTCCATTACCCTTTTCTTTATTTACCTCAGTTAATCTTTTTCTGACTAAAATTTAAGTGTATAACATTTATTATAACCACTCAAATTTTATTTATAAAATCTTTTCATATAGTATATTATCCAATTACATATTCAACTTCTGTATAATTTAGGTAAGTTATATTGGAATGAAATTGTGTATTATACAAATAAAACTTTCTAATTTAATCATTTCAAGCTTGAATATTCATCCAAATCTTGAAATTATTCTTCAGGATAAAATTTAGGAATTAAATTTCCGATAAATTTCAAAATATTTAGAGATAAAAAATGCACATATACTATATACATATGTGTCCATTCAAATTTAATCATATATCAGCATATGTTATAAATCCAGTCTTATTTTAGAAAATCAAATCAATTAAATTCCCCAAAACAAAACTGTAGCAAGACAATGGAATGGTCTGTTCACTTTGAAACCCAAAAACGAACGTCGACAATGCTACAGTCATCACCGAAGTTATTTTCCAACAACAAAGAGAAGAGCACTAGTTTTAAACTTTAAAATTCTTTAGAAATAAATTTTTATTTGAAAATACTTTAAATAATATATCCTTTAAAACTTTAAACACAAGGTTTGAAATCCATCGAAAATTAAATTCTCAAATTCTTTTTTCAAATTCATTTTAAATTTCCAAATAAATTTATAACCATGTTCTATAGTTCAATTATTTATATATGACACAAGAGACAATGATATATAAAATTAAATATTATTTCTTAACAACCAATTCAACAAAATCTAGAAAAAGATTTATAATCTAGTTACAAAATTTATTTCATTACTAAATTTGAAAAACATATTGTGTCCGTTTGCTTTGTTCAAGTGTTTTAGAAATCTTATTGATAGCGTTATCAGACGAATCGATCGGAAACCCAAATCAACATCAACAACTCAAACAACACAATATATAAAACATTAAATATAAATTTACATGTACAATTCAAAATGTCTTGAAGATAGATTGGAAACAAAAGACAAGATGATTAAATAACAAAATAGTGAGATGGATAAACTTATATAAATGGTAGGCAACCTTCATCGGGTCAATTGTGACTTAAAGAATAAGATCGATGTGGATTTCTGGGGTAAATCTGCATTCGGTCTTAAGAGATAGAGTTCGGAATTATAAGAGATACTAGCATCTAAACCGAGGATATAAAATCTTTGGTGAATCGATGCTATTGTAAAGCATTTTCACCCCTTTTACAAACCAATTTGAGATTGGCGGGACCGTCAAATCATTATAAAGATCATTCAAAGTTGTAACAACCCCAATTTTGGACCATTCAAATCGAAAATAATCCACACATGTCAGACTTGAATAATTCAAAATAACAGATTGTACTAAAATTTGGAGAAAATGAAACCAATCACAGAATTACAGACACAGAAATATCAGAATAACTCACAGCAGAAATTAAAATACCATAGTTGTTCATGAAGCTACTGTTACAAAGTCTCAAAACAAATACATAATATCAGTCTGAAAAAAACACAATAGAAATCCTAAATACATAGAAGTTCACTAATACGAGAGCTGAAATAGGACAACTGAAACTGAAATAGATAGATATAAATAACTAGATAAGCAGAATCTCCATCGATTCCTAGCTCTAGAAAGAGAAATCCAAAGTTGTGAATATTCATGCTGACCCGAGCGTAAAGCAAAACACAAAACACTCGAGTCAGGACATACATACTTATACAATGTAAGCCAACTCAAGTGAACTGCAGTAAATCTACAAGTAACTTAAAGGATGCTTGGGACCGCCCATCCTCTAAGGATCCGTTAAACTATTTACTATGCAGTAATATTGCGCTGTTATAATAATGTCCACAGTAAAATAAACTTACTTTAAAATAGCGTTGAAGGGTTACCCATATAGCCCCCAACATGTAATAGTCCCATTAGTCCATCCAGTATCAGCATACCTCCAGATCGGGAGGCTACCCTAAATACTCCATGGGCTACGGGAGAAAAACAAACTCGTAGTAAGGCTCGCTATGGTAGGTGACACGGCACAACTAGAAAATGCCAAGGTAGATATACCAATTACGCTTTCAGGGTGGTGGTAACGCACAGCAGCCACTACCGCCCACCTCGGAATACACTCCCAATCAAAATCGAAGGATGGCCATCAAATCAATCACAAGTAAAAGTATAGAATCGAAGAAGTGTGTCCGATAGGAGGAATGACCCCACTTAGCCCATCGATTGCTCCTGTTTTAGCCAACTTAAGCCAACTCACGGGAGTCAGGTCCACGTTCATACCTCAATAGGATCGTCGCCACCATCCTACTTCATTCTGGAATCCCCACCGCGTACATAGTTTTTAAAGTTGTTTTCGGTATTGACAGAGAGTATGTCCATATCTGATCTTGGTCTCTTTAACAACCAATCGCTATTATAACCGTGGTTATAAATTTCAAAAATAGTTTATCAATTCCATTTCAAACATATATTCACTTTTCAAAAACCATATTACTTTCAAAGTTATAACTTTTTCGAAACCAAAATACTTGAAATCATTACACTTTGAAAATCATAACATTTCAAAATCATACATTTGATACATTTTACAAATTTATTCATTTAAACCCAAATTTCCTATTTAATTCAATTCAAACCATCACTTTCAATTTAATTCAGTTTCCTAACATACCGTTTCAAAATTCAAATATCAAACCCTTTCAAAACCTCATTCATTTATTTTAAATACCATTCCAAATCATATTTCAAATCAAAATACTCCATTTGAACAATTTAAAAGTGAAGTTATTATACTTACAAATCAAATATTCAATTCTCAAAAATTTAGTCTTTTCAGAGTTCATTTATTCAGTTAAAAACAACAACAAAAATTAAATTTCAGCTTTCCACAGCACTTAGAAAATGCTACGGTAAGTTATATTTGAAAACAATTCATTTCAGCAAAGACAGTATTTAAAACTGCTGTAATAGTTCAGTTTTAGTTGAAAAATGGTTCAAATTAGCAAAGACAGCATTTACAAAACTGCTGTAATAGTTCAAGGTTCAAATTAAAAGATTTAATTCAATTCAGCAAAGACAGCGTTTAGAAAACTGCTGATATTCAAAAATTTCATTTCAGCCAAATGCAGCACTTAACAAGTGCTACAATAGCTCTATTATTTATCAGATTTTAGTTTTAGTTTCTGCAACTGCAGCACTTACCAGGTGCTGCAATAACGCTTAGTTATTTTTAGCCTTTTAGTTCAATTGCATCAATCATAGCACTTACAAAGTGTTGTAGTATACTTTACAACAGATTTTAAGTTATCAGAAATGATAGCATTCTGAAGTGCTATTAATTAAATTTTCAGATTTCAATGAAATTTCAAAAACAATTAAACTTTAATTTAAACAATTTTAACTTATAAAAATCATATTTTCCACTTTAAAATGTTCATTTAAATACCCTTTAACTTATGATTTTTATATAGTAAATTTTATACATAAAATCAAACTTTTCAATAATTCACTTGTTAAATTCAAGCATAAAATTTTCTATTCTTTGCATTTTTAAAATTAACTTAACACTTTAGTTTTTTAATTACCATTTCAAAATATAAACTTAATTTCCGTTTTATTTTACTTAACTTAACCTTTATTTTTAAACCAAATTACACATTTCCAAGTCAAGTTATATTTCAAATTACACTTTAAAGCATTCATTTATTTAACCATTTTAATTTATAGAAAAATCAAAAACATTTTATTAAGTTTAAATTCAAATTTAAATCAAATTATCATATTTTATTTACTTAACTTAAACTCCATTTTTAAACAAAATTTCAAATTTCAAAATTAACTTATATTTCAAATTTCAACTTAACCATTCATTTATTTCATATTTTAACTTAAATCACTAACACTTTATAAAATCATTTTTAATCCAATTTAAATCAAAATATCATAACATACAATTTTAAAATACTTAAAAATATTTTCTAAACTAGGTCAAGTGATATAGATAATATATCATTTCAATCCGTAATTTACAAAGAAAAATCCGGGTTCTATCATTTCAAACCCGCAATCCCAAGTCAATTAAAATAAACAAAATTCACTCAGGCATATCATTTCTGCCCATAACGATTTTTCTCTATTTTAAAGTCCATTTGGGTATGTATCATTTCAACCCATAGTGACTTTATTCTACAGGGAACTTGCAGTGTGAGAAACTATAACGACCCGCTATTTTGGACCATTCACATCCGCGCACGTCGGACTTGAATAATTCAAAATACCGAATTATTAGTCTAAATTTGGTAAAACTGAACATATACAGTAAATAAATAATCACAGATCACAGACACAGAGTAATAATATGCAGCGGAAGAAAAAGAGATAGTAGTTCATGAAGCTACTATAAAAATATAAGATACATCAGAGTTTACATTCATTTATCGATTTAAATCGATTTAAATTCATTTATCGATTTCATTCAATATTCGTTAAGTTAATTTGTCATTCAAAACAATTTCTATTTAATTTCCAATTCATTAAATCAATTACTTAAGTTCAACTCAAATTTTCATCTCACATATTTAAATAAATTAAATTCTTCAAAACACGTTCTTTAAATTACATGTCTTACATTAATTTCAATAAATCTCATTTTTATTTCTTGTTAAAGAAATTCAAATCCACTTATCACTTCCTTGGTTACAAATTTCAACTCAATTAATAAAGAAATTTGATTCGCTTATTCAAGGAGTTAAATTTCACTTATTAACTTACTTAAATTTTCCACAACTTAATTAATAAAGAACCCAATTTCATTTATTAACGAAGTTCAAATTCACTTATTCAAGAGCTCAATTTCTCTTATTAAGAAATTCAAATTTTTATTTATTTATCAAATAACTCGATTTTATTTAATTATTAAATAATTCAATCTTATTTAATTAATACATAACTTCAAAACTTAATTAAAAATTTCAATATTTGATTAATAATTAATCCCAAAATCTAATTATCAAATAATTCCAATTTTAATTAATTAATAATCCCGAACTTAATTGTTAATTAATTAAATTTAAAACAATGTTCTTTCATCAACTACAATATTAATATTCTATTTCAGATTAATTAATATCAACATTTCCTTTTTATAAAATCTCAAATTCCAGCTTCATTTCAAAACTATATTCTTTATTCAAATAAAATCTTTATTTTTTTAAATAAAATTATTGACCAATCGGGTTTTATTTAATTCTCTATCCTAAGCCAAGTTCATTTGGGTATTTATTATTTCAACACGATTCCAATTCAATTCAAAAATCAAAGCATAGCAAAGGGAACTTGCAGTGTGATAATTGGGATGGTGTCAACATAAATAAACAAGCAATAACAACAATCAATAACAATCCAATAGTTAATTCAAATAATCCTAAAATAATCGTATTAATTCACATTATGGTTTGTACAAATTAATATAATTATTTCTAGAATCTACACTATCATTTCATGTAGACTAAAGATTATTACACTAATTATTTACACGGTTTTTCACTTGTCATTCAATTTAAATTTGATACTACAACAAGTAGTCCAATATACATTCGATGGTCCAAAGTGTAATTAACCAAATTCTGCGTGTCAATCAATTTAACAATTAAAAGGGGTCATATTTAACTATTCCAGATTTACTAATCAAATTTAACACATATGTTGATTCAAATTTTTACTATCTTACGTCTAATTCAATTGCATGATATTTATCACTTTATACATTACAATTTACATCCAATATAAACAACAAACAAACAATCAATTATCAACCAAACTGTATTATCATCGCATACATAATTAACAGATAATGGTGTCAGATGACACATGTGAACTGATACAGGTAATAACATAAATAACAATGTAAATAACTAACAACAGGTATTTCAATTTGTTGTTTCAATTGAAATCATATTTAATAAATAAAAGAACATTAATCGTGAATATTACTCACCTTTCGAGGTTAGAGGTATTAGACTACGGGACGGGTTACGAATCCGAACCCGAATTCCAAAGCAAACACGATAGCACGAGTTTGGCAATCAAAGCTGATGATAAGAATAGATGGAACAAATCAGAATGGGGTCGATGAAAATGATTAGCATAAGAGAACCTATATAACCATATATAACTATATACATACAAATTCATATTCCAAATTCAATGCAAATTATTATATATATATATATATATATATATATATATCAAACACATAAAAAAATGATTTTAAAGTCAATACATTATTTAAATCAGTATATACTAATTTTAAAAGAAAATTACTACAAAGTTTTACAACTAATATAAATATAACAAGATAGAACCAATATGTATAGAATCAAACAAAATATATACACTTCGAAATCAGCAACATATTTACACTAATATACGGTATAGCCAGTTAACTAACAGAATAATTTGTACAAATTTACATATGTATAATTTCTATAATATAAACCATACCCCAAATCATACGTTCAATAAAAATGCATGTCGACCTATATGCGAACGCATATACCTTATACAACCTATATGAACAAAATGTATACCTTAATAGACACTGTTATATTATAAAACGCAATAACATATATACAACTTGCTTTGTTATAGACACGTAAATAAGACCTTCTTATTTTATAAGGAACTTGCTTATATATATATATATATATAACATATAATTTATATACGTGTATTCTTGAAACAGATGTGTAACCATTGTAAACCGATATATATATCAACTTATTATATAAATTACATTTTATTACCATCAAATACTGTAGCAACTCATAAATGAAACTTTGGAAAAACAAATATATAAACTAGTATATAAATCATCACAATATTTATGTTGCCAACAACCTACATAACAAATACACACATAAATCTGGTTATAACAAAGTTATGCAGATCAACATATATAAATAACTGTCAAATATATTTATGTATAATATAAACAATGTAAAAACAATGCCTTCCTATATATATATGCTAAGCCTAATATATACTTATATATGCGGTATAACATCAAATGTAAAATAACGACACACGTACACACATAAATATATTTTAACAGATTACAAATAAACAGAATATACCTTATTCAACTTACAAACTTGCATTGACAAAAACACCAACTCGAGCTAGGAAACAACAAGGCGGGTCCGGTGATGGGAGCTGTGTTATAGGTGGTTGCAATGGAAGGATGGAAGGTGTGGGTGCTTGTGGTGCCAGGTAGGAGATAACATGGGTTTTGGGGAGGAGAAGACGACGGAAGGCGGGTGCGAGCTGTCGTTTGGACGCGTGCTCGGCCGGAGGTAGGAGAAAGCAAGCGGAGGGAATGGTGACTCAGGAAGGGAGTGCGATCGGCTAGCTATATGGCTAAAGTAGGCTTCATGGGCGAAAGCATGGCGAGTGAAGGAGCAACGAGGAAGTTGTCGTGTTTCTTACGGCGGTGAAGGCTATGGCAGGCGGTCAGTTTGGTAGTTGTATGGAAGTGGTGTCGTTTTTTTTTTGTTACGAGTTGAAGGCCGCGATGGTGGTTGCGTCAGGTAGTAAGGTGGTGGGAGGCACAAGGCGGAGGGTTGAGGCGATGGAACTTGTTCACGTGGTGGTTACTGGAGGTGGAGCGGTTGAGGCTAAGGTGAGCATGCGTTGGAGTTTGGCTCTCAGGTGGGATGCTAGCGAATGAAGAGAGATGATGGGAGAGAGAACTTGTAGAGGACGTGGGTGGAGAACAATTGGCTTTAAGAGACCTTTACATAATACATATATTTCTTTCTTTGGACAGAAATGAAGAAGAACAACAAAAAGAGGAAGCAGAGAAAATGAACAGGCTGAAAAGTTTTTACATATTAAAAGTCGAGCACGAATCTAGGGATAGGGAAAAGCTGGAACATTAATTGTTGATGGCTATTGATTGTACAATAGGAAATGAAAAGATGTAGGAAACCGAAAGACACAACTAGCTACAGATACAGTAACCGTTAATGCAGATTCCGCTGTGAACGACTTCCTAGCATAGAATTGAATATACCGTAATGATCAGCATGATGAGACGATTAAAACGGTATATGGATATCAGTGATACGCTTGAATTATAAAAGTTCGAAAATTTATACTAACGGAAAATGCATGAGAAACACAGAAAAATAAGATCGACGGAGCTAAAGATGTCCGAATTTGGAAAAACGAAAAAGAGCGTATTGCTCAGAAGATGATTTAGAATTTTTCTGTGTAAAAATATTTAAGTTTTGAAAACATTTTATTTTCATCACTTTTTAACTGATTAAATTGAAGTAAATTTACGCACGAAATAAACTTTCATATTTTCGGACGAAAATTTACCGGTTGCTATGTTTAACTAGACACACTTCAAATATAAAAATTTTGTTTCAAAATTTTATTATATTTATTACTTTTTAATTAAATTTCACAAAAATTTTATTATAAAGACAATTTATTATATATTATCTAATTATCTTAAATTAGCAATTTCGAAGATCATAAATTTGAATAGTCATTTATTATAATCATACTTTATCTGACAAATTTAATTCTTCTTATTCCAAATTATTATTAAATTTATTATACTTAATATATCTTCTCACATATATATTAAGTATATTTACACTTATTATACTTCTCAAATTTTATTGATAAATTCCTTTAACTTCATTTTATACTGTATAATATTCAATTACATAGTTAACTTTTGAAGATTTAGGTAAGTTATATATAATGTAATTGAGCATTATACAAGTAAATTTTCTAATTTAATTATTCAGGCTTAATTATTTATTCAAAATATTTCTTTCATTTTATAATTGAAATTTTCCTTTATCATAAACTTAAGAATTAAATTTTCTGGTAACTTCAAATTTATTTAGAGGTTAATAAATATATGTATAATATCAAATCAGATTTAAATCATATATCGATATATATATATATATATATATATATATATATATTACAAATCAAATCATACTTTAACAAATTCAAATCAATTTATTTTTCAAAACTAACCATAGCAAAGCTACATAATAGTCTCTCCACTTCGAAACTCGAAAATAAATGTCGATGATGCGGCCGTCATCACCGAAACTATTTCCCAGCGACAAAACAAGAGAGCACTGATTTTAAACTTTTAATATTCTTTGAAAACCATCTTTATTTAAAAATATTTAAATAATATACATTTAAACTTTAAAACCATAGTTCGAAATTATTGGAAATTAAATTCTCAAATTCTAATTTAAATTCACTTCAAATTTAAATCAAATTATACCCAAGTTTTATAAATTCATTTATATTATGCAATAGTCAATGGTTTACCAAATAATAAATGAAAATTAAAATTTTCACATTTCAGACAAACGATTTATTAACATTTTAATTTCAGAAAAATTATACTTATATATAATAAAATCATTCAATATTATTTTATTTACTAAATTTGAAAACAATATTGTGTCAGTTTGCTCTGCTCAAGTGTTTTAGAAATTCTTTTGACGGCATTGATCAGACTAATCGATCGAAAATCTAAATCAGCATCAACAACTCAAACAACACAATATATGTAAAATATTTTAGTAAAATACAAATACACTTCCTCTGTTGACGATACAAGGGTGGATTTTCAAAACAACGATATAGATTTAAATTTGATGGAAATCAAATCAAAGAGAATTTTGATTCGATAATAAGTTCGAAACAGAAGGTAAGATGATTCAATTAACAGAATCGGGAGATGGATAAGCTTATTTAATTCACGAACAACCCTCTGTGTCACCTGTGACTTCAAGAATAAGATCGATGTTGAATTTCGAGGTAAATCAACATTCGATCTCAAGAGATAGAATTCAGGTATAGTAGGAGATAGATAGCATCGTAAACCGAGGATATAGAAATCTTCGGTAAATCTATGTCTATTGTAAAGGAGTTTCACCCTTTTTTTAAATCAATTCGAGATTAGCGAGATCCCCGACTCTTTATAAAGATCATTCGTAGTGGATTTATGGGATGCTCCAAAATTGAAAGAAATCGAATAGTGAAGGGCATGAATGAATTTTGGAACCACGGGGAACGTTCCTAAATTGAAAGGAATTTAGTCAAAAGGAAGAGATTGAAACTCGAATAAGAGTGATTCTGTAAATACATTTACCCTATATGCTAAGTTTTGCCGAGAGCTACCAAAGCTCTGATACCAACTATAACGACCCGCTATTTCGGACCATTCGCATCCGCGCATGTCGGACTTGAATAATTCAAAATACCGAATTATTAGTTTAAATTTGGCAAAACTGAACATATACAGTAAATAAATAATCACAGATCACAGACACAGAGTAATAATATGCAGTAGAAGTAAAAGAGATAGTAGTTCATGAAGTTACTATATAAATATAAGATACATCAGAGTTTACAACAGAAAAGTCACATTATACATCAGGTACAAATCAGAATACATCACTAGAATCATCGAATACTGAAAGCAGAATAGATGGCTGGATCTTCAAGCAAAGCTCCAACTCCAAAGGTGAGTCTTGAATACTGGTATACTCAGTCTGACCCGAGCGTAAAGAAAAACACAAAACACTCGAGTCAGGGTTAACATTCTTATATCAATAAATCCAACTCAAGTGAGATAACAATTGAAATACAAATAACTCAAAGGACGTTGGAATAACCATCCTCTAAGGATCCGTTAAACTATCTACTATGTAGTAATATCCGCTAAATAGATAATGTCTATCAGTAATATAAATATCAAAATAGTGTTAAGGCGTTACCATTATCCCCCTTAACACATTTTATATAAGCGTTATAGTCTATACAGCACTGTAAACTCCACCGTAAACTAGTGGGATATCAGGGAGTACTCCATAGGTATAACACAAAACAAATTCGTAGTGATCGCATATATAGGGATACAAGTATGACAAGGCACATGAGGCTATACCCAAGGTAGTGAAACTACCGTTTGCCTAATCCGGACTGGTGAAAACGCATCGCCGCAACGATCGCAACACCGCGAAACAACACTCCCAAAAGTACGAGGGTGCACCAATCAATAACAAGTAATGAGTAGTATCAAAGAAGTGTGTTCGCTCGAGGTGGCTAACCCCATTTGGCCCGGTACGACTCTTGTTTTAGTCATTTCCAATTTGACACAAGTGCCAAGGCTATCCATTATCGTTCTCTTTCTTCAGTCATCACGTACATCATTCCAACCACTTCATTCTGGATCGCACTCCACGCATAGTTATTAAAATGGTTTCGGTTTAGACAGAGAGTATGTCCATAACCGATTTTGGTTCCTTTAATAACTTTCATAATTATAACACCGATTGGTCGTTTAATATATTTCAAATAAATCAAATTCAATTTCAATTAGAATTTGAAATTCAAAATTTCATTTGTCTTTCAAAAACAATTTCCATCATTTACGTTTCATAACTTTCAAATTTCCATTTCAAAATTCTATAATTCAATTTCACAACTTGATTTAAAACCATTCAAATATTCATTTAATTTCGTATATAAGTTTCATTCCATAATCATTTAAAATAAACTTAATTTAACGTTCAAATCGATTTAAATTCATTTATCGATTACATTCAATATTCGTTTAGTAAATTTGTCATTCAAAATAATTTCTATTAAATTTCCAATTCATTAAATCCATTACTTAAGTTCAACTCAAATTTTCATCTCACAAATTAAATTAAATTAAATTCTTCAAAACACGTTCTTTAAATTACATGTCTTATATTAATTTCAATAAATCACATTTTTATTTCTTGTTAAAAAAGTTCAAATTCACTTATCATTTCCTTGGTTACAAATTTCAACTCAATTAATAAAGAAATTTGATTCACTTATTCAAGAAGTTAAATTTCACTTATTAACTTACTTAAATTTTCTACAACTTAATTAATAAAGAACCCAATTTCATTTATTAACGAAGTTCAAATTCACTTATTCACGAGTTCAATTTCTCTTATTAAGGAATTCAAAATTTTATTTAATTATCAAATAACTCAATTTTATTTAAGTATTAAATAATTCAATCTTATTTAATTAATACCTAACTTCAAAACTTAATTAAAATTTTCAATATTTGATTAATAATTAATCCCAAAATCTAATTATCAAATAATTCCAATTTTAATTAATTAATAATCCCAAACTTATTTATTAATTAATTAAATTTAAAACAACGTTCTTTCATCAACTACAATATTAATATTCTATTTCAGATTAATTAATATTAACATTTCCTTTTTATAAAATCTCAAATTCCAGCTTTATTTCAAAACTATATTCTATATTCAAATAAAATCTTTATTTTTAAAAAAAAATCAAATTATTGACCAATCGGGTTTTATTTAATTCTCTATCCTAAGTCAAGTTCATTTGGGTATTTATCATTTCAACTCGATTCCAATTCAATTCAAAAATCAAAGCATAGCAAAGGGAACTTGCAGTGTGATAACTGGGATGGTGTCAAAGTAAATAAACAAGCAATAAAAACAATCAATAACAATCCAATAATTAATTCAAATAATCCCAAAATAATCGTATTAATTCGCATTGTGGTTTGTGCAAATTAATATAATTATTTCTAGAATCTACACTATCATTTCATGTAGACTAAAGATTATTACACTAATTATTTACACGGTTTTTCACTTGTCATTCAATTTAAATTTTATACTACAACAAGTAATCCAATATACATCCGATGGTCCAAAGTGTAATTAACCAAATTCTGTGTGTCAATCAATTTAACAATTAAAAGGGGTCATATTTAACTACTCCAAATTTACTAATTAAATTCAACACATATGTTGATTCAAATTTTTACTATCTTAAGTCCAATTCAATTGCATGACATTTATCACTTTATACATTACAATTTACATCCAATATAAACAACAAACAATCAATCAATTATCAACCAAACTGTATTATCATCGCATACATAATTAACAGATAATGGTGTCAGATGTCACAGGTGAACTGATACAGGTAATAACATAAATAACAGTGTAAATAACTAACAACAGGTATTTCAATTTATTGTTTCAATTGAAATCGAATTTAATAAATAAAAGAACATTAATCGTGAGTGATTACTCACCTTTCGAGGATAGAGGTATTAGACTACGCGACGGGTTACGAATCCGAACCCGAATTCCAAAGCAAGCACGATGGCACGAGTTTGACAACCAAAGCTGATGATAAGAATAGATGGAACAAATCAGAATGGGGTCGATGAAGATGATTAGTATAAGAGAACCTATATAACCATATATAACTATATACATACAAATTCATATTCTAAATTCAATGCAAATTATTATTATTATATATAATTATATTTTTAATCGAACACATCAAAAATGATTTTAAAGTCAATACATTATTGAAATCGGTATATACTAATTATAAAAGAAAATTACTACAAAGTTTTACAACTAATATAAATATAATAAGTTAGAACCGATATGTATAGAATCAAACAAAATATATACACTTTGAAATCAGCAACTTATTTACACTAATATACGGTATATCCAGTTAACTAAAAGAATAATTTGTATAAATTTACATATGTGTAATTTCTATGATATAATCCATACCCCAAATCATACGTTCAAGAAAAATGCATGCCAACTTATATGCGAACGCATATACCTTATACAATCTATATGAAAAAAATGTATACCTTAATAGACACTGTTATGTTATAAAACGCAATAACATATATACAACTTGCTTTGTTATAGACACGTAAATAAGATCTTCATATTTTATAAGGAACTTGCTTATATATATATAACAAATAATTTATATACGTGCATTCTTGAAACAGATTTGTAACCATTGTAAACCGATATATATATAAACTTATTATATAAATTACATTTTATTACCATCAAATATTGTAGCAACTCATAAACGAAACTCAGGAAAAACAAATATATAAACTAGTATATAAATCATAACAATATATATGTTGCCAACAACCTACATAACAAATAAACTCATAAATCTGGTTATAACAAAGTTATGCAGATCAACATATATAAATAACTGACAAATCTATTTATGTATAATATAAACAATGCAAAAACAATGCCTTCCTATATATATATGCTAAGCCTAATATATACTTATATATACGGTATAACATCAAATCTAAAATAAGACACACGTACACACATAAATATATTTTAACAAATTACAAATAATTAGAATATACCATATTCAACTTACAAACTCGCATTGACAAAACTACCAAATCGAGCTAGGAAACAACAAGGTGGGTCCGGTGATGGGAGCTGTGTTATAGGTGGTTGAAATGGAAGGATGGCAGGTGTGGGTGCTTGTGGTGCCAGGTAGGAGATAGCACGGGTTTTGGGGAGGAGAAGATAGCGGAAGGCGGGTGCGAGGCTGTCTTTTGGACGCGTGCTCGGCCGGAGGTAGGAGAAAGAAAGCGGAGGGAATGGTGACTCGGGGAAGGAGAGCGATCGGCTAGCTATATGGCTAAAGTAGGCTTCATGGGCAGAAGCATGGCGAGTGGAGGAGCAACGAGGAAGTTGTCGTGTTGCTTACGGCGGTGAAGGCTATGGCAGGCGGTCATTTTGGTGGTTGTACGGCAGTGGTGCCTTTTTTTTGTCACGATTGAAGGCCGCGATGGTGGTTGCATCTGGTAGCAAGGTGGTGGGAAGCACAAGGCGGAGGGTCGAGGCAATGGAACTTGTTCACGAGGTGGTTACTGGAGGTGGAGCGGCTGAGGCTAAGGTGAGCATGCGTTGGAGTTTGGCTCTCAGGTGGGATGCTAACAAATGAAGAGAGATGATGGGAGAAAGAACTTGTACAGGACGTGGGTGGAGAACAATTGGCTTTAAGAGACCTTTACATAATACATATATTTCTTTCTTTGGACAGAAATGAAGAAGAACAACAAAAGGAGAAAGTAGAGAAAATGAATAGGCTGAAAAGCTTGTACATATTAAAAGTCGAGCGTGAATCTAGGGATAGTGAAAAGCTGAAACATTAATTGTTGATGGCTATTGGTTGTACAGTAGGAAATGAAAAGATGTAGGAAACCAAAAGACACAACTAGCTACAGATACAGTAACCGTTAATGCAGATTTCATTGTGAATAGGCTTCCCAGCATAGAATTGAATATACCGTAATGATCAACATGACGAGACGATTAAAACGGTATATGGATATCAGTGATACGCTTGAATTATAAAAATTCGAAATTTTATACTAGCAGAAAATGCATGAAAAACACAGAAAAATAGTATCGACGGAGCGAAAGATGTCCAAATTTGGAAAAATGAAAAATAACGTATTGCTCAGAAGATGATTTAGAATTTTTCTATGTAAAAATATTTATGTTTTGAAAACGTTTTATTTTCATCACTTTTTAACTGATTAAATTGAAGTAAATTTACGCACGAAATAAACTTTCACATTTTCGGACGAAAATTTACCGGTTGCTATGTTTAACTAGACACATTTCAAATATAAAATTTTTATTTCAAAATTTTATTATATTTATTACTTTGTAGTTAAATTTCATACAAATTCAGTAAATTAAATTAATTAAAACCATTAAAATATCTGGGTCGTTACAGAAACAGAAATAAATAAACAGTATAACAACATATGGTAGTAACAAATGATATGACAGGTATATAAACAGGGTTAACATCATATGATTCATACCACAGACAGGTATAACATGATATAATATTTCTACACATTCATTTGTTGTCACTTCACAAATTATATAAGTATAAATGTCATGAGTGAATACTCACCTTTTCAAACTCGAGATAGCAAATCATACTACACGAATAAATTCTAGAAAGCACGTTATAGGACGACCTTTGATTCAAGTGGAAAGAGAGCCAAGATATTAATCTTGTAAACAAAAAATAAAACAAGACAATATAAACATAAATATTTAACACAAAACACATAGAAACAAATTAAAAAAAAATAAAAAGCGACAAAGACAAGATAGCTTGACCTTGCTTTGACCATTCAAATGCTTGGCCCTAGGGGACATAGGCTCGAGTATGGCTGGACATTGGCTCGAGTATGGCATCATGTAGGTCGGGTTCAGCATCATATAGGCACGACAACATGGGTAAGTGAAGGGGTTGGGTTACAAAGTGAAGAAGATCAAAGGACAAGGCAAAACGGAAGGTTTTGGTGCACATTTTGGCTCGGCCATGACAATAATTGGGCTCGGCTGCTTAGTTCAGGTCAGGTCAGATGTCATGTTGCGGCCAAAGGTGATGTCTTCAGGTGGTGGTGGTTCTAGGTGGTGGCCGAAGTGAAATAGGAAGGAGATGGTGGATTTCTAAGCTCGGCTAGGCAAATTTGGAAGGGTTTTTCAAATTTTGTGGTACGAGCATCATATGGAGGTCACGGCCCCTATTCGTCAGAGGAGGGGGATGTTAGGCTGTGGATGGTGATGAGGGGGAAGTGATGTGGTGGTCGGTGATGATGGTAAAGGGTTAGGCCGAGCAAATATTGAAAAGGAGGAAGGCAAATCAATGAAAAAATAGAAGGAAAAATAAGCAAAAAAAGCCATTAACAAAAAATTTCTTAAAAATGAAATGACCATGAGTTTTGAGATGTGAGAAAGTTTCTCACGTGAAAATACAATAAGTAATACATGGCAGAAGAACAGAGAAGTATAGCCAAAAGATAGAAATGAAAAGGCAAAAGGAAAATGAAAAGACAAGGTCAAATGAAAAGACACAAGTAATATGAAAGGGTTTTGTCTCTTAGAATTTCTAATTTCTTTTAAATAAAAATAAACAAATAAAACTCAGTAATAAAATAAAAGTCAAACAAAAATAAAGTGAAAAAGAAAATAAATAATTATTCTTAAGAAAAATAAAAGTAATTAAAGAAAATGGTTTATTATATTGAAACTAGAATTAAAAATTGAAACAAAATACAATAAACATTGGAAAATTATAACTACACTTTTAAAAATGTTTTAAAAATAAAATATATACATAACATGTCATGTTACACATATATACACAAATTAGAACATGATATGATAAATAAAAATATTATTTATATTTAAAATAAACAATTTTGTTAAATAAATCAATTTACATACAATGATTTAAAAAGCGTAACTTTCACAATATTAATCAGATTTCAACGAAAAGAATAGCAGTATACTTGAAATTTAATTTATTTTCATAATAAAAGATAAAATTCAAAAATTCAAATTTTTAAATTTTAAATTTAAAAGTCAAAGTTTGACCATATGGACAAAAATTCACCTTTCTGGAAAATATTCTATTTATTCATGTTTGGAATTATAATTCATATAAAAATCAAAATTTATATTTAAATAACTAAATTTATTCAATTTAATAAACAAAATAAAGTTTTTAAATTAGGAAATTCAATTAAAATAATCAAAATATATAATTAAATTAATCACAAAATACATGGTTGTTACACTCTCCCCCACTCAAAGCATTTCATCCTCGAAAAGGAATGAGGTACGAAAAACACAGAAAAAGATGGAATGAAATAGGATTAAGATAAGATGACAAGAAAATTGAAATTATACCTTATAACTATTGTTATAGGTAAGTTTAACAAGGTGGAGAAGATCTTCCCAAGATCCTTCAGCATCAAGAACATAAGCACGAAGATCTTCGAGAAATCTGATTCACTCCTTCTGTTTAACTGTCGGTCTGTAGATGGTAAGCAATGCTCAGGTTCGGATGAGTACCCAAAGATTCGTGAAAAGCTTTCCAAAACTGACTGTTAAAGATAGGATCACGATCACAAACAATACTGAGAGGAACACCATGGAGACGAACAATCTCTCTCATGTAGATATCAGAAAAGATAAAAGCAGAATGTGTAGACTTGGCCTGAATGAAATGAGCGGACTTGGTCAGTCTATCCACAATGATCCAAATACTCAGCATTCTTATGAGTCAAAGTAGATGAGAGGTGCAGCAATCCGAGCAAAATTCTCAATAAATCTCTGGTAATAACCGGAAAGGCCCAAAAAACTACGATTCTCAAAAGGAGTCTTAGGAGTTTCCCAATCCTATAACAGAATGGGAGAAATAAGAACAACAGAAAAGATAGAATAATTAAATGACGAAGGAAAAAGAGAAAGAAAGAAAGACTAACATTGATCACAGCGGTCTTGATTGGATCAACAGAAACTCCATTACTAGAAACAATATGTCCAAGGAACCAGACTTCATCTTTCCAGAAATGGCATTTAGAAAATTTAACCTTCAATTGATGATTTCTAAGAATTTCCAGAACAAATTTCAAATGTGACTCATGCTCTTTCTTGATCTTAGAAAAGACAAGGATATCATCAATAAAGACTAGAACGAATTTATTAAGCACAACACGAAAAACACGATTCAACAAATCAACAAAGAAAGTAGGAGCATTAGTCAAACCAAAAGGCATGATTAACCATTCATAGAACCCGTTCTCAGTATGAAAAGTAGTCTTGCAAATACTTTCCTCAGCAACACTGAGCTGGTGGAAACCTGTGGCAAGATCAAGTTGAGAGAAAACAGTGGCACCAAAAAGCTGATCAAACAAATCATTGATACGAGGCATTAGATATATGTTTTCCATAGTGAGCTTGTTCAACTCCCTATAATCAACACACATCCTCAAAAACCATCAGATTTGGTGACGAAAACCACTGCTGCTCCCCATTCTGAATGACTAGGTCTAATCATACCTTTGGAGAACAAGTCCTCAACTAGCTTTCCCAACTCAACCTTCTCACGGGTGCCATTCTTTTAGGAGGAAGAACCACAGGTCGAGCTCTAGGAATAAGATCAATACGGAAATCAATTTCTCGCTTAGAAGGTAAAGCAGTGACTTCACCAAATACATCGGGATAGAATCTGACCACATGGGTCGAATGAAGATTACCAGGAGAAAAATCCAGAGAATAAATAAAGCTGCCAACAAAATCCTAAGGCATGCGGCACTGAATAATCAAGGGATTTCTTGATCATCAACAAGATAACAGACCAAGATTTACAAGAGATATGGGCATCATGCCTACCCAGCCAATCACTTCCAAGCAATGAATCAAAATCATCGAAGCCCAGAATAAATAAATCGCCACTAAAGCGATGATCAGAATAGAGAAGTTTCACATGCTTACAAATCTGATTAAGGTTTGCGGGGCCTCCAATTGGATTTGAAATACATAAAGGTACATAAGCATATTCAAAAGAAAGGAGATGCTCAAACTTATCACACAAATCAACAAAAATAAAACTATGGGAAGCTCCAGTGTCAGATAAAACACGAACAGGATGCTGAAATAAAAAAAGGTGCCCTGAAGAGTATCTTGGTCATCACTAGGAGTAGGAGTTGGGGAAGATGTAGATGTGATAGCAAATATACCAGAAGGCTCAAAATGATTGCCCTACCCAACAGAAGGGTAAGCCTTTCTGAAATGAACAAGCTGAAGACAGGTAAATTTACTTCAATGAATATCCTAATGAAAGAAAATACTAGCAAGGTAGATACGAAAGGAAGGAAGTTTAGAAAAATTTTCCTTCAAAACAAGAAAATTTATATCGAAATAATATTTGAAAAATCATTTGAAAAAAATCATTTTGAAAATCATTTTATTCTTTGAAAATACGTTCTCTCACAAAGAAATGATTCTGAGGTTGATTTCACTCATTCTAGGATATTTCTTCCCTATCTCTAATGAGTTTTTGCTCCGCAGGCAATGGTTTGCTTAAAACCAAAGCTCTGATACCAAGTGTAACAACCCCTATTTTGGACCATTCAAATCGACAATAATCCACATATGTCGAACATGAATAATTCAAAATAACGAATTGTAATAAAATTTGGAGCAAATGAAACCAACCACAGAATCACAGACACAGAAATATCAGAATATCTCGCAGCGGAAATTAAAATACCATAGTAGTTCATGAAGCTACTATTACAAAGTCTCAAAACTAATACATAATATCAGTCTGAAAACAAACACAATAGAAATCCCAAATACATAGAAGTTCAGTAATACAAGAGCTGAAATAGGACAACTGAAACTGAAATAGATAGATATAAATAACTAGATAAGCAAAATCTCCAGCGATTTCTAGCTCCAGAAAGAGAAATCCAAAGTTGTGAATACTCAGGCTGACCTGAGCGTAAAGCAAAACACAAAACCCTCGAGTCATGACATACATACTTATACAATGTAAACCAACTCAAGTGAACTGCAGTAAATGTACAAGTAACTTAAAGGATGCTTGGGACCGTCCATCCTCTAAGGATCCGTTAAACTATTTACTATGTAGTAATATTGCGCTATTATAATAGTGTCTAAGTAAAATAAACTTACTTTAAAATAGCATTGAAGGATTACCCATATAGCCCCCAACACGTAATAGTCTCAGTAGTCCATCTAGTATCAGCGTACCTTCAGATCTGGAGGCTACCCTAAATACTCCATGAGCTGAGGAAGAAAAACAAACTCGTAGTTAGGCTCGCTATGGTAGGTGACACGGCACAACTAGGCAATGCCAGGGTAGAAATACCAATTACGCTTCCGGGCTGGTGGTAACGCATAGCAATAACTACCACCCACCTCGGAACACACTCCCAATCAAAATTGGAGGATGGCCATCAAATCAATCACAAGTAAGAGTATAGAATCGAAGAAGCGTGTCTGATAGGAGGAATGACCTCACTTAGCCCGTCGATCGCTCCTGTTTTAGCCACCTTAAGCCAAGTCACGGGAGTCGTGTCCACGTTCATACCTCAATAGGATAGTCGCCACCATCCTACTTCATTCTGGAATCTCCACCGCGTACATAGTTGTTAAAGTGGTTTTCGGTATCAACGGAGTGTATGTCCATATTTGATTCCGGTCTCTTTAACAACCAATCATTTTTATAACCCGTGGTTATAAATTTCAAAAATAGTTTATCATTTCCATTTCAAACATGTATTCACCTTTCAAAAATTATAATACTATCAAAGTTATAACTTTTTCAAAACCAAAATACTCGAAATCATTACACTTTGAAAATCATAACATTTCGAAATCATACATTTGACATATTTTGCAAATTTATTCAATTAAACCCAAATTTTCAAATTTCCAATTTAATTCAATTTTAACCATCAGTTTCAATTCAATTCAGTTTCCTAACAAACCATTTCAAAATTCAAATATCATACCCTTTCAAAACCTCATTCATTTTATTTAAATACCATTCCAAATCACAATTTAAAATGGTTTATAATTCAAATCAAAATACTCCATTTGAACAATTTAAAGGTGAAGTTATTATACTTACGAATCAAATATTCAATTCCCAAAAATTTAGTCTTTTCAGAGTTCATTTATTCAGTTAAAAACAACAAAACATTTAAATTTCAACTTTCCACAACACTTAGAAAATGCTGCGGTAAGTTATATTTGAAAACAATTCATTTTAGAAAAGATAGCATTTAAAACTGCTGCAATAGTTCAGTTTTAGTTGAAAAATAGTTCAATTCAGCAAAGACAGCATTTACAAAACTGCCGTAATAGTTTAGGGTTTAAATTAAAAGATTTAATTCAATTCAGCAAAGGCAGCGTTTACAAAACTGCTACAGTAGTTCAATTATATTCAACAATCTCATTTCAGCCAACTGCAGCACTTAACAAATGCTACAATAGCTCTTTTATTTATTTCAGATTTTAATTTTAGTTTCTGCAACTACAGCACTTATCAAGTGCTGCAATAACCCTTAGTTATTTTTAGCCTTTTAGTTCATTTGCATCAACAACAGCACTTACAAAGTGTTGTAGTATCCTTTACAATAGATTTTAAGTTAACTTTAGAAATGATAGCATTTCTGAAGTGCTGTTAATTAAATTTCCAGATTTCAATGAAATTTCAGAATCAATTAAACTTCAATTTAAACCATTTTAACTTATAAAAATCATATTTTCCACTTTAAAAATGTTCATTTAAATACTCTTTAACTTATGATTTGTATAATGTAAATTTTATACATAAAATCAAACTTTTCAATAATTCACTTGTTAAATTCAAGCATAAAATTTTTTATTCTTTGCGTCTCTAAAATTAACATAACACTTAACTTTTTTAACTACCATTTCAAAATAACTTAATTTCCATTTTATTTTACTTTACTTAACCTTTATTTTTAAAACAAATTTCGCATTTCCAAGTCAAGTTAATTTCAAATTACACTTTAAAGCATTCATTTATTTAACCATTTTAATTCATAGAAAAATCAATAACACTTTATTAAGTCATTTTAAATTCAAATTTAAATCAAATTATCATATTTTATTTACTTAAATTAAACTCCATTTTTAAACAAAATATCAAATTTCAAAATTAACTTATATTTCAAATTTCAACTTAACCATTCATTTATTTCACATTTTGACTTTAGGAAAATCACTAACACTTTATAAAATCATTTTTAATCCAATTTAAATCAAAATATCATAATATACAATTTTAAAATACTTAAAAATTTATAGAAAAACTTTATAAACTAACCACGGGTCTGTATAATATTTTCTAACCTAGGTCAAGTGATACGGATAATATGTCATTTCAATCCGTAATTTACAAAGAAAAATCCGGGTTCTATCATTTCAAACCCACAATCCCAAGTCTATTAAAAATGAATAAAAATCGTTCAGGCCTATCATTTCAGCCCATAACAATTTTTCTCTATTCTAAAGTCCGTTTGGGTATGTATCATTTTAACCCTGGTGATTCTATTCTATAGGGAACTTGAAGCATGAGAAACAGAAAGCAATGAACAGTATAGCAATATATGGCAGTAAAAGATGATATGACAGGTTTATAAACAGGGTAAACATTATATGATTCATATCATAGACAAGCATAACATAGTATAATATTTCTACACTGTTGTCACTTCACAAATTAAACAAGTATAAATGTCATGAGTGAATACTCACCTTTTCAAGCTGGAGATAGCAAATCAAACTACACGAACAAATTCCAGAAAGCACGATATAGCACGACCTTTGATTCAAGTGGAGAGAGAGCTAAGATATTAATCTTGTAAACAGCAAATAAAACAAGACAATATAAACATAAATATTCAACACAAAACACATTGAAACAAATTGAAAAACATAAAAAGCAACAAAGAAAAGATGGCTTGACCTTGCTTTAACCATTCAAATGCTTGGCCCTAGGGGTTATATGCTCGACCATGGCTAGACATAGGCTCGAGTATGGCATCATGTGGGTCGTGTTTAGCATAATATAGGCACGGAAACATGGGTAAGTGAAGGGGTTGGAGTTACAAAGTGAAGAAGATCAAAGGAAAAGGCAAAAAGGAAGGTTTTGGTGCACATTTTGGTTCGGCCACGCTTAGTTCAGGTCAGGTCAGATGTCATGTTGCAGCAAGAGGTGATGCCATCAGGTGATGGTGGTTCTAGGTGGTGGTCTAAGTGAAATAGGAAGGAGATGGTAGATTTCTAGGCTCGGCTAGGAAAATTTGGAAGGGTTTTGCAAATTTTGTGGTACAAGCATCATATGGTGGTCACGGCCACTACTGGTCAAAGGAGGGGGATGCCAGGCCATGGATGGTGATGAGGGTGAAGTGATGTGGTGGTCGATGGTGATGGTGAAGGGTTAGGTCGAGCAAATCTTGAAAAGGAGGAAGGTAAATCAATGAAAAAGAAGAAGGAAAAATAAGCAAAAGAAGCCATTAACAAAAAATTTCTCAAAAATGAAATGGCCGTGAGTTTTCAGATGTGAGAAAGTTTCTCACATTAAAATACAATGAGGAATGCACGGCAAATGCAAAGAGATGTATAGCCAAAAGAAAGAAATGAAAAGGCAAAAGGAAAATGAAAAGATAAGGCTAAATGAAAAGACACAAATAATATGAAAGGGTTTTGTCTCTTAGAATTTCTAATTTCTTTTAATCCAAAATAAACAGATAAAACTCAGTAAATAAAAATAAAAGACAAAAAAATAAAGTGAAAAATAAAATAAATAATTATTCTTAAGAAAACTAAAAGTAAATAAACAAAATAGTTTATTATATTGAAACTAGAATTAAAAATTGAAAACAAAATACAATAAACATTGGAAAATTGTAACTACACTTTTAAAAATGTTTTAAAAATAAAATATATACATAACATGCCATGCTACACATATATACACAAATTAGAACATGATATGATAAATTAAAATATTATTTATATAAATTAAAATAAATAATTTTGTTAAATAAATCAATTTACATAATGGTTTAAAAAGCATAACTTTCACAACATTAATCAGATTTCAATGAAACGAAAAGCAATATACTTGAAATTTAATTTATTTTCATAATAAAGGATAAAATTCAAAATTTTAATTTTTAAATTTAAAAGTCAAAGTTTGACCATATGGACCAAAATTCACCTTTTTGGAAAATATTCTATTTATTCATGTTTGGAATTATAATTCACATAAAAATCAAAATTTATATTTAAATAACAAAATTTATTCAATTTAATAAATAAAATAAAGTTTTAAATCAGGAAAATCAATTAAAATAATCAAAATATACAATTAAAATAATCACAAAATACAGGTTGTTACAGAAGTGGAGTTATGGGATACTCCAAAATCAAAAGAGGACGAATAGTGAGGGACACGAATGGATTTTTGGAACCGCGAGGAACGTTTCAAAATTCAAAGGAATCGAGTCAAAAAGGAAGAGATTCAAACTCGAATGAAAGTGATTCTATAAATACATTTACCATATATGCTAAGTTTGCCTAGAGCCAAAGCTCTGATACCACATGTAACAACCCGATATTTTCAACCATTCGCATCCGCATATGTCGGACTTGAATTGCTCAAAATAACGTGTTTTAAATAAAATTTAGCAAATCATAGAATATACAGTAAGTAAATAATCACAGATCACACACATAGAGTATTTAATAATGCAGCGGAAGTAAAAGAGATAGTAGTTCATGAAGCTGCTTTGTATATATAAGAAACATCAGAGTTAATTAAGATACAACAGAAGAGCAACAAGATACAATAGGTACAAATCAGAATACATCACTGAAATCATTGGATACTGAAAGAAAAACAGATGGATGGATCTTCAAGCAAAGCTCCAACTTCGAAGGTGAGTCTTAAATGTTGAATCACTCAGTCAGACTCGAGCGTAAAACAAAACATAAAACACTCGAGTCAGGACATACATACTTATGAACTATAAATCAACTCAAGTAAACAGTAACAAAATACATCAGTAACATAAAGGATGCTTGGGATCGCCCATCCTTTAAGGATCCGTTAAACTATTTACTATGTAGTAATATTCGCTATTATAATAATGTCTAATAGTAAAATAAACATACTTTAAAATAGCGTCAAGGGGTTACCCATATAGCCCTTAACACGTAATAGTGCCAGTAGTATATACAGTACCTGCATATCTCGTGATCGGGAGACTACGAGAAGATACTCCATCGGTACGGCACAAATCAAACTCGTAGTAAAGCTCGCTATGGTAGGTGACACGGCACACAAGGCAATGCCAGAGTAGATATACCTATTACGCACACGGGCTGGTGGTAACGTAGCAGACACTACGCCCACCTCGGAACACACTTCCAATCTAAATCGGAGGATGGCCATCAAATCAATCACAAGTAAGAGTATAGTATCGAAGAAATGTGTCCGATAGGGGGAATGTCCAAACTTGGCCCGAGATCGCTCTTGTTTTAGCCACCTTATGCCAACTCATGGGAGTCTGGTCCACGTTCATACCTCAATAGGATCGTCGCCACCATCCTACTTCATTCTGGAAACTCCACCATGTACACAGTTGTTAAAATGGTTTATGGATTTGGCAGAGAGCATGACAACTTTCGATCCCGTTCTCTTTAACAACCAATCGTTATTATAATGTCGTGGTCATTTCAAAATAGTTCACACTTCAAAATCAAATCATTTCATTTCCAACCTATATTCCTTTCAAAATAGTTTATACTTCGATACCAAAACCATTTTTATTTCAAAACTATGTTCAAATCAAAATAGTTTATCATTTCCATTTCAAACATATATTCACCTTTCAAAAAATCATTATACTTTCAAAGTTATAACTCTTTCTAAACCAAAATATTTGAAATCATTACACTTTGAAAATTGTAACATTTCGAAATCATACATTTGAAATCATGAAACATTCCTTTAATTCTTTACATTTTACAAATTCATTCAATTAAACCCAAATTTTCAATTTAATTCAATTCAAACCATCAGTTTCAATTCAATTCAGTTTCCCAACAAAACATTTCAAATCTTATCAATTTCAAATATAGATTTGATCCATAAAATAAACTATTCAATTTCTCAATATAATTCAAAGCTTTAAATATACCATATTTCAAAACTAAATTTGAAAATCTCATATATACATATATACATATATCAAATTCACTTTCATATTATTTAGCTTTGAAATAATCACTTAATAAAATACAATAACATTAAAATAAACACGAATTACAAGCAAAGCAAATATTCTTTCATACTAATATAAACTTCAAATATTCATTTTATCAAATAAATAAAATAAATAAAAATCAAATATCATTCCAAATTCACATTCTTTATCAAAATAAAGATCATGTCATTCAAAACCATTTCAATCATTAAAATATCATACCCTTTATGAATTTAAATATTCAATTTAAATATCATTTTAAATATGTCATTCATTTATTATTTCAAATATCGTTACAAAACCCATTTCAAAATTTCATTCAAAAATTCATTTATCTCATTACATTTCATTCTATTTAACACGTAACTAAGTAAACCTTGTTTAAATTCAAATTCAATTTATATTCTTAAAAATTCAAATTTAAATATTAAATTATATTCAAAACTCCTTAAATTTCACAAATAATCAATTTCCAAAAAGTTAAATCATTTGATACTTTAAACTCTAACTCAAAACAGTGCTAAAATCTATAATATTTCAAAACGTTGTCAAATTTCAACAATGACAGCATTTATAAAGTGCTATCGTGGCTTATAGTTTCCAAAATAGTTTTCTTCAGGAACAACGGCATTTATAAAATGCTATAATGGATATTTACTTACTTCAAACATAGTTATATTCAAAAACAACAGCACTTAAAAATGATGTTATAAGACCACAGCATTTTTCTGAAATGCTATTAATAAAATTCCAGATTTTATCATAACTTTAGAAGCATTAACACTCCAAATTTTTGTTATTTCAAACTTATAAATCAAATTTCTAGACTTCAAAATTTCATATTTAAATAATTTTAACATATGATTTATCACAACAAAATTTTATAACTAAATATCCAATTTAAAACTCAATTCATTTGTTAAGTCAAAATTCACTATTTTCTTCACTTGTAAATTTAACAAAACTTAACATTTTACTTCAAATATCATTTCAAAACTTTAAATTTAATTTCCATTGTTTACTTACATTTTTAAAAATAAAATTTAAAGTCAAAAATCACATTTACTTCAAATTTACATACATAAATTCACAAATTCAAAACTTAATATTTAGCCTTCTTAAAACCATAAAATATTTTTTTTTAAATCAAAATTTCATACCTTAAAAATACATATCTTAGCAACAATCATTTAAAAATATACCATGGGGTCTGTATAAAATTTTCTAACCTAGGTCAAGTGAGATGGATATGTATCATTTCAATCTGCAATTTAAAAAGAAAACCCGGGTTCTGTCATTTCAAACCCGCAATCCTAAGTCAAATAAAATACAATAAAAATCACTTGAGCCTATCATGTCAGCTCATAATGATTTTTTCCTATTCTAATGTCCGTTCACGTATGTATCATTTCAACCCATAGTTATTCTATTCTAACAGGGAACTTGCAGTGTGATCATATACATAAACAATATAAAAATATACATTAACATGTCAATGTCTCAATATACTATCATTTATCATAGGTCAGGTGATAATTAACAAAGTTAACATGGTAATAACATGGAATAACATTTCATATAATCATCATTAACTTGCATAACATTTTAATTACTAATCACTTGTCATCCGTTTGCCATTTCATAAGTAATAATGTCAGAGTGAGAAGGACTCATCTTTTTCCAAAGCTAGAGACCAAAACAACACACATAAAAGCGATTCCAAAGGCACGACAAGCACGATTAGCTTTGAATGGATAGAGAGCCAAGATATTGCTCTTGTATACAACAATTAAACAAAGCAATATAAATATATGTATTCAACACAAACTATATAATAGAAATTTAAAACAATGAAAAAGATAAGAATTGAAATGGCACCACCTTCCTTTAAACATCAAGTGCGATTGGCCATGGTCAAGTGGGCTTGACCACACCACACCTGGGCTTGGCCAAGGGCTTGATGCTACCTGAAACTCACGGTCATGGTGGTTTACATGCATGTTAGGCTCAGCCATAGAGGAAGATGGCAAGGCAAAACAAGTGGAAGGTGAAGGCAAGCAAGTGGAAGAGTTTGGGTCAAGGAATGGAAGGTTTTGGTGCACCTATGCTCGGCCTATGATGCTAATATGGATCAGCCATGTTCGTTTCAATTCAAGTAAGAGGTGGAGCTGATGGTTAGAGGTCATGGCAGCAAGTGGTGGTGGTGTTAGAGGTGGTGGCCAAGGCTAAACATGAAGGTGATGGTGGAAATGGCTTGGCTAGGCATTGTTTTGGAGTTTTGCAATGTCTTCGTGGTGGAAGCTCATTTAGAAGGTCACGACCAGATCTGGACAGAGAAGTGGGGTGGTTAATCGTGAATGATGAGGAGAAGGAGATGGTGGTTGTGGCCGAGCAAAACATGAAGAGATCAAGGCAAAATCAAGCAAAATGAAAAAGAAAATAGGAAAAGGGAAGCCGTTAACTTACAATTTTTTTTTCAGAAATGAAATGGCCGAACAAATGATGAGGATGAGAAGTTTTTCACCTAAAAGGAAATAAGAAATGCACGGCCAGAAAGAAAAATGAAAAGTCAAGACAATGAAGTGCCAAGCAAATGAAGAGGCGTAAGGAAAAGGAAAAGGAAAAGACACAAGCAGCAAAAGACTCTTCGAATTTCCAATTCTTTTAATTCAATATAAACAAATATAAATTAAGTAAATAAAATAGAAAATGCAAAAAAAAAATAGATATGAAAATAAATAAACATCTTTAGGAAAAATAGGAAATAAATAGGAAAATAATTTATTTAATTGAAACTAGACTTAAAAATTGTAAACAAATTACAACTAACATTGGAAAATTTTCTACTGCACTTTAAAATGTTTTTTTAAATAAAATATATATACATAACATGTCATGTTACACATTTAAACATAAATTAGAACATGACATGACAAACAAAAATATTATTTATATAAATTAAAATAAACAATTTTGTCAAATAAAACAATTTACATACAATGGTTTAAAAAGCATAACTTTCACAATATTAATCAGATTTCAACGAAATGAAAAGCGATATACGTGCAATTTTTTTTTCATAATTAAAGATAAAACTCAAAAATTCAAAATTTTTAATTTTTAATTTAAAAGTCAAAGTTTGACCATATTGGCCAAAATTCACATTTCTGGAAAATATTCTATTTAGTCATGTTTGGAATTCTAATTTACATCAAAATAAGAATTTGTATTTAAAATAACAAAAAATATTCATTTTAATAAATAATATAAATTTTTTAAATCAGGAAATTCAATTTAAAAATAATTAAAATATACAATTGAAATAATCACAAAATACAGGGTTGTTATAGGCAACATGAAACTGGTTGGGACGAATTATGAGACTGTTTGAATTTGGGCCCTAAATTGGATTTTAATTCGATTTAAAATCGAAGGTAAGTGTTTCAACCCACTCACAACTTCCAAAATTTCTTGTGTTAGTTAAATGAAATTTATGATGTGATTAGGAATTTATCTATTATTGTTTGGTATATTTAAATTGTTATTTCAGTTAATTTGAATTTATTTAGAATTAAATAGCCATTTAATTTATTATTGAATTTAAACTTCCAGTTTAATACCCATTATTGATAATTAGTTAATTGTTGATATTTATTGGTTGAATTGAATGGTGATTATGATGGATGTTTGATTGTCGATATTGGATGATTGGATGTTATGTTTAATTTTATATATCGTATCACACTGCAAGTTCCCTTCGGGTTGAAATGATACATACCCAAAGGATCTATAGACTAAGGAAAATCGTTATGGGTTGAAATTATAGTGTAACAATCCTGTATTTTATGATTATTTTAATTATTTAAATTAAAACTCCTGACTTAAAAACTTTATTTTATTTATTAAAATGAATAAAATTTGTTATTTTAGAAGTATATTTTGATTTTGTGTGAATTATAATTTCAAACCCGAATACATAGGATATTTCCAAAAAGGGGGATTTTTGGTCAATCTGGTCAAACTTTGACTTTTAAATTTAAAACTTAAATATTTGAATTTTATCTTTTATTATGAAAGTATATTAAACTTTAAGAATGCTGCTTTTTGTTTAATTATCCTTCACCAAAATCCACAAAAAAAACTCCATCAACATGCATAGCCGTGCTCTACCATGTTTCCACCACCTTCAACACCCCATAGCCGCCACCATCTCCACCTCCAGCTCCACTTGGACTCTCTGCCACATCATCACCTTGGCTGCTCCATTGAAGGCCGTGCCCATAGTTGCCTTGGCCAAGCCTAACTTTGGCTTGAATCCATGTGATGTTGCTTGTATGTTGATTTTTTTTGTGTAGTATTCATCTCCACACTTTTTCCCATCAACTAAACTATGTTAGGCAAATCATACCCAAACCAAACCTGATCCAAACCTTTCCTTAGCCTTGCATTTCACCTATGGCCAAGCCCAATGGAAGTTGGAAGCAAGTGCAAAGCAATTCTGCTTTGATTTGTGCAGTTGATTCTATCTTAGTTTATCGTATTTGAATTTAAAAGCTTATAGTTATTATATTGTTTTGTTTGACTTGTATTCAAGGGAATTGATACTTTGGCTCTCTCTCACACATCTTTGTGTCATGCTATGGTGCCTGTGTGGATCTCATTTGTGTATTCATTGTCGTGTCTCCAGCTCAAACCTGTGAGTTATTCTCACCAGACAGTGTATACGTATATAACTAGTAAATTGACCACTTGTGAATCTGTAAAAATGCATAACCATATCACATCTACTATGTTATGATTATATGATGTTCACCCATGTTTAAACACCTGTTATATCATATGTTAATGTTATATTATGTTGTTTTGTTATGTTTTATCAGTTTATCACACTGCAAGTTCCCTTTAGACTAGAATCACTATGAGTTGAAATGATACATACCCGAACGGACTTTAGAATAGAGGAAAATCGTTATGGGCTGAAATGATAGGCCTGAGCGATTTTCAATTTATTTCATTTACTTGGGACTATGGGTTTGAAATGATAAAACCCGGGCTTTCTTTGTAAATTACGGGTTGAAATGATGTATTACCCGTATCACTTTCCTAGTATAGAAAATTATATACAGGCCCGCAGTTAAAATATGTTTTTCTAAAAAATTTAAAATATTTTAGAAATGTAAATATTATAATATTTTGATTTAAACTTAATTAAAAATGATTTTTGTAAAATATTATTGATTTTCTGAATATTTATAAGTGAAATAAATTATGGAAAAGTTAGAAATTGTGAAATGTAAGTTATTTTAGAAATTGTAATTTGGTGATAATTGGAATTTAAATTAAATATGAAATATGATAAATTTATGATATTTTGGATTTAAATGAATTTAAATGGATTTTATAATATATTGATGATTTTTGAATAAAGTGAAAATGTGAAATGAATGGATATTTAAGTTGAAATTTTGAAATATAACTAAAATTGGGAATTTGTGAATTCGGCTTAAATGTGAATTTTAAGTTAAATAAATAAAAATGAAATTTAGTTATATTTGAAACTTTAAACTTAAGTAGTAAGTTTAAATTTAATTTAATGAATTAAAAATTTAATGTTGGAATTTAATAAGTGAATTGTTATTAAATATTAATTCTTGAATGGAAATTTAACTTTATAAATCATGAATATAAGGGTATTTGAGTGTTTGTTTTAAATGTGAAAATATTTGATTTTATAAGTTAAAAATGATTTAAATAAAAAATATAATTGTTATGAAATTATACCAAAAATTTGTAGTTAATTAACTGTATTTTTGAAATGCTATTATTTCTATGAAAATGATTATACAGCATTTGTAAATGGTGTAGTTGATAATAATGAACTAAAAAGCTAAGTAGGATTAAAGGCCATTATAGCATTTTATAAAGTGTTATAATTGTTGAATTAAACTAAGTTTTAATTGTAATTGTGTAACCCTATTACAGCATTTTAAATGCTTTCTTTTGTTAAATCGAACTGTTTTGAATGTAACTTTCCGTAGCGTTTTTCTAAATGCTGCAAAAAGTGAATTTTCACTGTTTTGATAAACTTAAGTGAATGAATGAACTTGAAAGGTTTAAAATTTTGGAAATTTAATAATTTAATTATTAAATATAATAACTTCATTTTTTATGATTTAAAATGATGTAATTTGTTTTGAAGTATAGACTATTTTGAAATGTGTGTTGAAATGGCATTTTAAATAAATGAATGTGGTTTGGAAGATAAAATATTTTGATATTTTAAAATGGACCTTTGAACGATATTGAATTTTGAAAGGATATTTGATTTCAAAGTATAAATTACTATTTTGAAATTTTAACCACGGGATGTATTTAATTTGTCGTTTAACTGATTCTTAAATGATGGGCGGTCCCAAGCATCCTTTAAGTTATTGTGCATTTCTATTACAGTTCACTTGAGTTGGTTTACATTATATAAGTATATATGTCCTAACTCGAGTGTTTTGTGTTTTACTTTACGCTCGGGTTAGCCTAAGTATTTACAACTTAGCTTTGGATTTCTTTTCCGTAGCTAGGAATCGTTGGAGATTCTGCTTGTCTAGTTATCTATTCCCTTCCAGTTTCAGTTGTTCTATTTCAGTTCTGGTATTTATAAACTTCTATGTATTTGGATTTCTATTGTATATGTTTCAGACTGATATTATGTACTATGTTTTGAGAGTTTGTTATAGTAGCTTCATGAACTACTGCGCTATTTTAATTCCGCTGCGAGTTATTCTGATATTTCTGTGTTTGTGATTCTGTGATTTGTATTTCATTTGCTCCAAATTTATTTACAATGCGCTATTTTGAGCTATTCAAGTCCGGCATGTGTGGATACGAATGGCTGAAAATATCGGGTTGTTACAGTTGGTATCAGAGCTTTGGTTTTTAGGCAAACCATAGCCTACGGAGCAAAAACTCATTAGAGAGAGGGTAGAAATACCCTAGAATTAGTGAAATCAATCCCAGAATCATTTCTTTGTGAGAGAACGTATTTTCGAGGTATAAAATGATTTCCAAATGATTTTCAAAGGATTTTCAAAGATTATTTTGGTATAAAAGTTTTCTTATTTTAAACCAAGATTTTCTAAATTTCATTCCTTCTGTATCCACCTTGTTAGAAATCTCTTGGTTATGATTCTTATCGATTAAGATTTCTTGAACTTTGGAACGCTCTCGCTTGTTCTGGAATCCAGTCTTGTTGAGCATTCCGTAACTCCACTTTGGAATGACCTCTCTAAGGATCAGTAATTCCGCCAATCTTTGAATGGTTTGTAAAGGGGTGAACCTCCTTTACAATTGGCATTGATTCACCGGAGATTTCTATATCCTCGGTTTACGACGCTATCTATCTCCTTCTTTACCCGGATTCTATCTCTAGCGATCGAAGGTCGATTTGCCTTAGATATCCGCATTGGATATATTCCTGAAGTCACGGTTGACCGGTTAAGGTCACCCGTGATTTATAAAGGCTTATCCATCTTTTATTTGGTAATTAAATTATCTCATCTTTGTTCGAGCTTATCTTCGAACCAGAATTCTATTTGATTAGGTTCCCTTAAATTCGAATCTCTATTTGTTTTAAATTCCATCCTTGAATCATTCTTTGGAAATTTGAGTTTGGTTGTATTTTGAAATTGTGCATACATCGAAATTATTATTTTGATAAGGATGATCCTATTTTATATATAAAAGTGAAATGTTTTCGATAAAGATTATATTTTTTTAGATGAAAATTTGAAATTTTGAAAGGATTTGAAATTTTGAATGGATTTGAAAGTTTGAAAATTTATAAGAATTTGACTTATATAAATGACTTATAACTGAAGGGATTTGAATTTTGAATTTTGAGGAATCGAACTCTTGTGTTATGAAATCGGTTTTTTTAAGATTTGGAAAATATATAATAATATTATGATTTAAAGATATTTCTCCGAATAAAATGTTTCAAATGTATTCGAATGAATTCCAATGATTTCGAAGTAATTTCCAGAACCCACTTACGTCGCTGGGAAATAATTTTGGTGATGATTACATGCATCATCGACATTGATTTTCGAGTTTCTGAGTGGGGGAGAGACCACTCTAGTAGCTCTGCTATGTGAGTGATTTTGTGAAACCAAATTTTGATTTCATATTTTGAAGTATGGTTTGATATTCGAAAGATATACATATATACATTTGAAATGATTTAAAGTAAGCCGGTGTTCGATCCTCGAGATTCAGATTTCTTTTGGTATAACCCTATCTTTTGAAATTGGTTTACCGATTTGTTGGTGATTTCCAACTCTTGGATTGAAAATATGATTTCTTCGACTATTTTGAAGGTTCGAGCACTTCCAAATCAAAGTTAACTTTTCAAGGCTAAGAAATGTTGAAGGTATAAGGTGTTTCATAAAGAATATAGGTTTAGTTTTGTATGATTAATGCATAAAGTAATATGATTTATATAATTTTGTAATTGTTTGTTGAGTGAAATAAATAAGACTATGCAGAATTATACTGGAATGAAATAAAGATTTGAAATGTTTCGAATAAAGTATATATATAGAATAATAATCTTTTCAATGGTAAATTGGATTTTTCATACAGAAATAAATAGTTTGAAGGTGTTGTTGAAAAACTAAATTGAATCGAAACTGATGGTTTGAATTGAATTAAAATTGGAAATTTTAGGTTTGGGTTTAATTGAATAAACTCATGAAATGTAAAGAACTAAAGGAATACTTTATGATTTCAAATGTATAATCCAAAAAGTTACGATTTTCAAAGTGTAATGATTTCAAGTATTTTGGTTTCGAAAGATTTATAACTTTGAAAGTATTATGATTTTTGGAAGTGAATATATGTATGAAATGGAATGAATTTTTTTGACCTAAATTTTGTTGATTTGGAAATTTGGATTATTTTTCTAACTTATTATTATGGAAACTTTGAAACTGGATATATGTAATTTGGAAGAAATGATTTGGCAAAACCGTATATGATTGTGAAACTGAAACCTTATTGAAAGGAATTGAAATTGAGAACCTTGATTTACTAAATACTTGATTTGGGAGTCATCAAACTTATATAAAAATTGATTTGTTTAAGTATGAAGTGATTTAAAACTATTGATCTATAATGGTACTAAATTTGTAAATGTGAAATCCTATATAATCGAAGTCTATATAAGTGTGATTTGATATACTATTGATTTGGAAATTATTCGATTTGAAATGAAATCTTATATATGGACTTTATATAGGTATGATATTTGAAAGTGATTTTGAAAGGTACTACATGGTACATATTTTCGAAGTAAAGATATGGAAAGTGCCTTCTTCTTGATATCCGCTTTGTGGCCACACTATGGGTTCATTCTATCGATATTATTTTTCTCTGATTTGGGTTTTCCGGATATGATACTCGAGTGTCCATCGAACTCCATGGCATTCCCCATGGTCTTACGAGAGCGACTGCATAGTGCAACTGCCTGGCTGAGTTGGCCTAGGGGTATGGATTGTTTCCTAGGGGATCCAGGCGTAACCATTGTGTATCCTGCAATCTATGTAGCTCGCATCAGTAGCGAAACTGCCTAGCTGAGACGGCCTAGGGTTATGGATTGTTTCTTGGGGGATCTAGGCGTAACCATTGTGATCTTACACTCTACTAGTCATCATGGCGTAACTCGCAGGGCTGAGAAAGCTTACGGATACGGATTGTTTTCTGGGGGATCCAAGCGTAACCATTGTGTATCTGTGATCCATGGTTAGACAAATGTTTTGGTTTAGTTGATTTGTTTGGATTGTATTTTCCGTATCTGTTTAAAAAAAGGTTTTCCAGTATTTTCACTGGGTGTTGAAACAAGTCTACCAAGTACCTAGAGAATTCTAGCTTTGCGCCTGATCAACGTATGGCCAGAGTCTACAAGAGCGAAAGTAAACTTGTTAAGACATCGAGTTATAAAATTATTTTGATAAAGTATTATACAAAGGATATTTTGATCATTTATTTTACTTTTCTAAATAATGTAAAATGTTTTAAATGTTGTTTACTTCGAACTATCAAATTGGAATCAAATGACTATTTATCATATTTTAAAAATGTTTAAAATGTTGTAAATATAAAATCTTAAATTGAAATTTATATGGTTTTAAAATAATGGTCCATCCTTGTGTTCTAACCTATTTTTCCTCCTAGCTATTACTACCTTCTTCTTCTTTGAGGATTCTTTCTGCATTATGGAAAGAGTTGGTTTTTTGGCTTATCGTTTAGATTTGCCCGATTAACTTTCTGGAGTGTATGATGTATTCCACATCTCACATCTCCTCTAGTATCTTCTTGACTCATCTCTTATTGTTCAACCTTATGCTTTTGATAGTTTGGATGTTTAGACTAATCTGACTGTCGAGAGTAAGCCACTTCGTATTATCGACTGAGGTATGAAGCAGCTAAGAAGGAAATCTGTTAGTTTGATCGAAGTACGATGTGGTACTGATGATTGAGATCGTACCCGGGAAACAGAGGAGAGCATTTGTGCTTCGAATTCGAAATTATTTTCCAGGTACTATTTGTTGTCTATCGTGCTTTTCCTTATTTTCCTTATTCGTTCTTTTCGAGGACGAAAAAATTTGAGTGGGGGAGAGTGTAATAACCCTGTATTTTTTGATTATTTTAATTATCTAAATTAAAACTCCTGACTTAAAAACTTTATTTTATTTATTAAAATTAATAAATTTTGTTATTTTAAAAGTATATTTTGATTTTGTGTGAATTATAATTTCAAACCTGAATAAATAGGATATTTCCAAAAAGAGGGATTTTTGGCCAATCTGGTCAAAATTTGACTTTTAAATTTAAAACTTAAATATTTGAATTTTTCAATTTTATATTTTATAATGAAAATATATTAAATTTCAATAATACTTCTTTTCGTTTCGTTGAAATCCGATTTATATTATGAAAGTTGTGCTTTTTACAATATAGGGTTAAATTGATTTATTTAATAAAATTATCTATTTTAATTTATATAAATAATATTTTTATTTGTCAAATCATGTTCTACTATATGTTATATGACATGGTAGATATATATTTTATTTTAAAACATTTTAAAGTGATGTTATAATTTTTCCAAAATTTACTGCATTTATTTCCTATTTTTAAAGGCTAGTTTCTACTTTTTCTGCTATTTTCTTCATTTAAATTATATTTAATTAAAATTTATTTATTTATTTTTGTGAATGCATTTTATTTTATTTTCTTATCTTTATTTAGAAATATTTTCCAAGTCCATATAAATTTTCCAAAGTTTATTCTGTTTATTTTCAAATTTTCTAGACTAGTTTTCATTTTTGTGCTATTTTCTTATTTTTATCTTATATAATTAATAATTACTTATTTATATTTTTGTTAAATTTTCTAATTTTCACTGAATTTTTAATTATTTTCAGCTATTTAAACTTATATAAAGAAAATAAAAGAAATTTGAAAGGGTTTGTGTCTTTTGATTTTCCTATGGCCTTTTATCTTTCACCTTTCCACATTTTCTATATTTCTTTTCATCAATTAGCCATTACTCCTCACATCTTTCAGCCACACATCACTTTCCTCATTCATGTACATACTTTTTCTCATTCCTGAAGAAAAAAATTCGTCTCCCTTGCATGAGAAGGAAATTGGTAAAAATTCATTCCTTTTTCATTGTTTATTTCTTGAATTCAATTATTTTGCACTTGTTCTTTCTCTATTTAGGTTCGGCCACCCCCTCTCCATGCCCTTCCGCCTCCACCACCACCTGAGAACATCACCATCATCGTCTCCTCTCGGACCAAACCCCAAGACATGCCCCAAAGTTTGATTATCCTTCACCAAAATCCACAAAAAAACTCCATCAACATGCATAGCCGAGCTCTACTGTAACAACCCGCATATTTATCGATTTTATATTTAAATATTTTATTTAAATATTTCATCATTAGTCGGATTTTAGTCCGAAAAGCTACTTTTTGCATACGGTCGAATTAGGACTCGGGACCAGTCCCATTGAGTTTAAAATGCCGTTTGCGACCTTTTTGAGTATAAGCTTCGATATGTTTGGAGAAAGTTGATTTTTGCTACTTTTCACTTTGGGTTTGGTTTTTGGGCTCAGCCCTATGTTTTACTTATGCTCAAATCTGAGCCACTCTTCCCCATTCACCCTCATTCTCTTCTCTTTTCAGTTTTCTTAGCATTAATGGTGGAATAGATTGGAAATTAAAACTCCAAAACCCTAGTTTCTCTTGCAAATCAAATTCCTAGCTCCAAACTCAAGAAGAACCCATTGGTAAGCTTCTCTTCTTCTTCTCCAACTTATCCTCTTACCAATTTCAGAAATTCCTAAACCTAATTTTGGGAATGTTCTTGTTTTGAGCATAGATTCAAGCTCATTTGGGTTGTGTTGAAGAGAGGTTGATTCTCCATTTGCTTTCAAGCTTCTTCTCGTTTGATTTTGTGAAAAAGGTGAGATTTTTAATATCACATCTAGGTCTATGATTATCTTTGATTGTTAGGTATGAATTCCTAACACATATTCATGTGTATTTGATTTTGATTTGGATAGGTTTTGTGAACATTCCAAATTTTAGTGTTTTGAGTTCAAATCTTCAAAAATCATAGCTTTGTTGTTTGAACTTGTTTTTGGTGATGCATCGAAGAGCTTATTGGACCGGATAGTCGATTTGCATAAACCCTTAGTGACCATGCTCGCTCGATTGCATTTTGATGAAGATTGAATCTTCATTTCATAGGCTAAGAAAACAGCCTTGGTGCCAGTCAGTCGACTGGACCTTTGGGTCAGTCGGCTGGCTGTAGCACATAGGCATTCCGAAGGCAGCTAACAGAGGCTCGGGTCCTCTGTTTTTCCTGCATTCAGTCAACTGAAATTTTAGGTCAGTCGACTGACTGCAGGAAATTATTTTTCCCTGCTTCTGGTTCAGTCGACTGGACCTTTGTGTCAGTCGACTGACCTGCACCAACTTGCCTTATTGTGCCTATTTGTGCATGTTTTTGCTTGGTTTCCAAACTCCATCGATTCGTGTTATTTCCCACTTGTTGTTGCTACAACTTTAATGACTTCTCTCCTTGGAATTTTTGGGAATACCCATTTTGATGGATTCCGATCAATTTCGTTGGATTTTTATTCACGTCTTTAAATGTGAATTTTGGTGGTTGATTGTTCTACAATCATTTTCGTGTTTTGTCACTTTAAAAATATAAAGGTTTCAATACTAGTAGTAAATATCAAAACTCTTTCCTCAAACGATTTCAATTCTATTTTAATACCAAATTCGTTTATAAAACCGTTTTCCAATCTATTAGTATATACAAACCTTTACCTCACTCGTATGAGAAATCTAAGTAAACGGCTTGGTAAAACAAGTGGTATGAAACGCTTGCGTTTACTTCGCCGGTTAATTCTTGGACTTGTTCGATTGAATCTCTTGTGACAATTTTCTAGTGGAGATCTACAATTTGTTCGTAAATATTTAAGTTAAGCTAGTGGTTATGGGACATGAAGCTAAGGTCATATATTTACTAGCTTACTGTAATTGACACTTCTCGATGATCATGACGATCATTTTTGTGATTTAGACTAGCAATGTGCGATGTCTCTTTATCTGCGAGGGAGACTAAACCCCGTTTTGTGGAGTTTCGACTCAATTTGGTGGGGTAGCAACCCACGGTCTTCGGACCATTCGTGTGTCAGGTCTTCGGACCATTCGTGTGTCAAATTAATGGCTAGCTACCATGAGATAGCTTCTCGTTCATGTGTTACAGCTGTTGGTGAGTTTTCATGCTCCCGTTCGTGTGATAGGCCTCCCCCCCTATTTTTTGTGATTTCTGGATTTCGTGTGTCGAATTCTGGAATTTTCTTCTTCACCTATTTTTGTGGTTTCTATTGATATGATTTATCAATTTTTGTGCATAGGTGAATTCGTGTGTCATTGACTGGATTTCTTGAGATGATTTCTAGAATTTATGCTTCACCAATTTTCGTGATTTCTATTGATAAGTTTTATCAATATTTGTGCATTGGTGAATTTGTGTGTCATTGACTTTTGTGATTGACTTTGATATAATCGTCAATAATTGTGGTTTGATGAACGAAATAAGGAGTATGACATTTCTTTGATTCTTGTGTAGATTTTGTGACATTGAATAATCCCTTGATGATTTCCAACTGCTTATCTATAACACAGCTTGGCATTGTGATTATTATGTGTTTAGTCATATCTCTTACTCTATATCATTTCATCTGATATTTATAGTTAGACTGGTCCGTTTATTATTTTCTTATTAAATAATACTCGGGTCAGACCGAGATGTTACAGGTGCTTCTGCTTGACTTCTCTCCAGGGATCCATTACCCTGACCTTTTGCTTACTACTTAGATTAGTAGTTTTTGTTGTATACATTTGAGATATAGACTCCATAATGTATACTTATTCTTTTGTGAAGTTCATGTAACTATTCTTTTGTGATATTGTGGATCTTTTTAGACCACTACTCTGATGTACACTTCCTAGTGTAGTATTCATATCTATTTCCGCCTTTGTGATATGAATTATCTGTGACTGATTTATGTTATGTTTATTTCTGTATTTGTTTCCGAAGATATTATATCCACTGTGTAGTAGCTTTGAGTTTGTGTCGGTACGTCGGATTTTCCTCTTGAGATGAAAACTTTTATTATAACTATCTGACATATCGATGCTCGCGCAAAGAAATTACACGGATGGTCGCTCCTCAACAGCCTTATTCTCCATGCTAGTTGACAGCATTCACAGTAATGTTCTTGGCTAGCGTGGGTATAGAGGTGGGGCGTCACATCTACCATGTTTCCACCACCTTCAACACCCCATAGCCGCCGCCATCTCCACCTCCACCACCTCCAACTCCACCTGGACTCTCCGCCACATCATTACCTTGGCTGCTCCAGTGAAGGCTGTGCCCATAGTGGCCTTGGCCGAGCCTAACTTTGGCTTGAATCCATGTGATGTTGCTTGTATGTTGATTTTTTTGTGTAGTTTTCATCTCCACACTTTTGCCCATGAACTAAACTATGTTAGGCCGACCATACCCAAACCAAACCTGATCCAAACCTTTCCTTAGCCTTGCATTTCACCTATGGCCGAGCCCAATGGAAGTTGGAAGCAAGTGCAAAGCAATTCTGCTTTGATTTGTGCAGTTGATTCTATCTTAGTTTATCGTATTTGAATTTGAAAGCTTATAGTTATTATATTGTTTTGTTTGACTTGTATTCAAGGGAGTTGATACTTTGGCTCTCTCACTCATCTCTGTGTCATGCTATTGTGCTTGTGTGGATCTCATTTGTGTATTCGTTGTTGTGTCTTCAGCTCAAACCCGTGAGTTATTCTCACCAGACAGTGTATACATATATAACTAGTAAATTGACCACTTGTGAATCTTTAAAAATGCATAACTTTATCACATCTGCTATGTTATGATTATATGATGTTCACCCATGCTTAAACACCTGTTATATCATATTTTACTATTATATTATGTTGTTCTATTATATTTTATCAGTTTATCACACTGCAAGTTCCCTTTAGACTAGAATCACTATGGGTTGAAATGATACATACCCGAACGGACTTTAGAATAGGGGAAAATCGTTATGGGCTGAAATGATAGGCCTGAGCGATTTTCAATTTATTTCATTTACTTGGGACTATGGGTTTGAAATGATAAAACCCGGGCTTTCTTTGTAAATTACGGGTTGAAATGATGTATTACCCGTATCACTTTCCTAGTATAGAAAATTATATACAGGCCCGCTGTTAAAATATGTTTTTCAAAAAAATTTAAAATATTTTAGAAATGTAAATATTATAATATTTTGATTTAAACTTAATTAAAAATGATTTTTGTAAAATATTATTGATTTTCTGAATATTTATAAGTGAAATAAATTATGGAAAAGTTAGAAAATGTGAAATGTAAGTTATTTTAGAAATTGTAATTTGGTGATAATTGGAATTTAAATTAAATATGAAATATGATAAATTTATGATATTTTGGATTTAAATGAATTTAAATGGATTTTATAATATATTAATGATTTTTGAATAAAGTGAAAATGTGAAATGAATGGATATTTAAGTTGAAATTTTGAAATATAACTAAAATTGGGAATTTGTGAATTCGGCTTAAATGTGAATTTTAAGTTAAATAAATAAAAATGAAATTTAGTTATATTTGAAACTTTAAACTTAAGTAGTAAGTTTAAATTTAATTTAATGAATTAAAAATTTAATGTTGGAATTTAATAAGTGAATTGTTATTAAATATTGATTTTTGAATGGAAATTTAACTTTATAAATAATGAATATAAGGGTATTTGAATGTTTGTTTTAAATGTGAAAATATTTGATTTTATAAGTTAAAAATGGTTTAAATAAAAAATGTAATTGTTGTGAAATTATACCGAAAATTTGAAGTTAATTAACTGTATTTTGAAATGCTATTATTTCTAATGAAAATGATAATACAACATTTGTAAATGCTGTAGTTGATAATAATGAACTAAAAAGCTAAGTAAGATTAAAGGCTATTATAGCATTTTGTAAAGTGCTATAATTGTTGAATTAAACTAAGTTTTAATTGTAACTATGTAACCCTATTATAGCATTTCAAATGCTGTCGTTTGTTAAATTGAACTGTTTTGAATGTAACTTTCCGTAGCGTTTTTCTAAATGCTGCGAAAAGTGAATTTTCACTGTTTTGATAAACTTAAGTGAATGAATGAACTTGAAAGGTTAAAATTTTGGTAATTTAATAATTTAATAATTTAATTATTAAATATAATAACTTCATTTTTTATGATTTAAAATGAAGTAATTTGTTTTGAAATATAGATTATTTTGAAATGTGTGTTGAAATGGTATTTTAAATAAATGAATGTGGTTTGGAAGATACAATATTTTGGTATCTTGAAATGGACCTTTGAATGATACTGAATTTTGAAAGGATATTTGATTTCGAAGTATAAATTACTATTTTGAAATTTTAACCACTGGATGTATTTAATTTATCGTTTAACTGATTCTTAAAGGATGGATGGTCCTAAGCATCCTTTAAGTTATTGTGCATTTCTACTACAGTTCACTTGAGTTGGTTTACATTATATAAGTATATATGTCCTGACTCGAGTGTTTTGTGTTTTACTTTACACTCGGGTCAGCCTGAGTATTTATAGCTTAGCTTTGGATTTCTTTTCTGGAGCTAGGAGTCGTTGGAGATTTTGCTTGTCTAGTTATCTATTCCCTTCCAATTTCAGTTGTTCTATTTCAGTTTTGGTATTTATAAACTTCTATGTATTTGGATTTCTATTGTATATGTTTTAGACTGCTATTATGTACTATGTTTTGAGAATTTGTTATAGTAGCTTCATGAACTACTATGGTATTTTAATTTCCGCTGCGAGTTATTCTGATATTTCTGTGTCTATGATTCTGTGATTTGTATTTCATTTGCTCCAAATTTATTTACAATGCGGTATATTGAGCAATTCAAGTCCGGCATGTGTGGATATGATTGGTTGAAAATATCGGGTTGTTACAGATAGACTCGAGCGATTTTATGGATTTTTAATTTATCCGGGATTGCGGTTTGAAATGATATATAACCGTAAAATTGTAAACTGCGGATTGAAATGATAGATATCCGTATCACTTGACCCTAGGGTAAAAAATTATATACGGACACTAGATTGGTTAAATTGAGTGGTTTTTGAGCCTTAGAAATTCTAAACTCCTTAACTGGTATTTTGAAATAGAAATTGATTTATATAAACTAAATTTATTTAAAAATCCAAGTTTATATTAACATTGGAAATTTGTTTAAAGGAATTGGTTAAAGGAATTAAATTGGAATTTTAAAGTTGATTTTTGTACTATAATTGAAATTTACTAGAATTGAGTTATTAAAAATCAATTGAAATATAACTTTGAAACTTATTGAAATTGGAATAATTTTAATTGATATTTCAAACATGGATTGGAAGCGATTTAGAACTAAATATTTTATTGAGAATTTAAATTGAATGATTTGAAATAGGGTTTGTTGATTTGGAAATTTGAAATGGTCCAAAGGTATTGAAATGAAATAAATAGTTTTAAATTGATATAAATTTCAGAGTAATATTTTTTTATAACTGTTTAAAAAACATATTATTTCAAAGATTCCAATTATTAATATTTTTAAAATTTTAACTATTTTAACATATATTAACTATATAAATTAATTTAACCTATTTTAAACTAATTCAATTTATTTTAACTAATTAAACCATTTTAATCAATTTTAAATCTAATTAATCTATTTTAAAGCTATTTAATCTGTTTAAATTTATTTAAACTATTTCTACTATTTAAACTAGTTTAAACCTATTAAACTATTCCTGACTACTTAAACTATTTTCTAAATTTCAGACTGTGTAAAGATGAAGTATTTATTTTTAAAATCCTTAATAATGATACAACCTAAGTTGTAATTGGGAATTTGATACCTCTTTGAAAATTTACATATTGAGTAAATATGGTTTTTGGAGGTGAAATATGATTTGAAAGTGAATATGGTTTGAAAATGAATATGATTTCGAATTGATATGGTTTTGAAATTGAATCTCATAATTTGGTGTAAATGGTGAATTGACTTTTTGAAATGTAAAAGAACCATCCGGTGTAAAATAAGCATTTAGTTGTTAAAGTGACCGGGATCTGATATTGTAATACTCTCTGCCAATACAGTAAACCACTTTAACAACTGTGTACGTGGTGGAGATTTCGGAAATGAAGTTGGATGGTTTGGCGAACGAATCTGTTTAAGGTATTTACGTGACCTGACTCCCGTGAGTCAGCATAGATGTGACTATAACAGGAACTATACCGGGCCAAGTGAGGTCATTCCTCCTATCGGGTACATTTCTTCGATTCTATATTTTGACTTTGTGATTGATTTTGTGTCCACCCCTCGATTTTGATTATGGGAGTGTGTCCGAGGTTGACGATAGTAAGTGATATGCGTGTCCACCAGTCCGGAAGTGCAATTGGTATATCTACCCTGGCATTGCCTCGAGTGTCGTGTTCACATGTCCCTATCGCGCCTTCTACGAGCTTGTTTTGTATCATACCTATAGAGTGCCCTCTGATAGCCCTCTAGTTCACGAAGTAATTTGTAGCCACCCATAAAATTCAATAATTAAATTGGTAAAATTAGTAAGATTTTCATTATTAAATTTAGAAAGAAATAAAAAAAATTATAATTTATATTGATGTAAATGTTAAAAATAAAGTGTAGTAATTGTAATAAAAAAATTAACAATTTAAAATGGAATTGCAATTAATTGAAATAATGTAAATTGTCATACTTGGTAATAAGTTTAATATAAGAAAACAAATGGAAATATTGAATTAACTAGTGAAATGATTCAATTAGTGGTGATTGAAAGAATTCAATATTATGTAAGAAATTATAGTAATTGGTTGAATATAGTAATTGGTTGAAATCAAATTTAAAACGATTTATTGAAATTAAGTTTTAATTAATTGGATCTATTGTAGTAAATGGAATTTAACATTACATCATTTGAAATTAAGATAAAATAGGAATATTAATGCACTATGGTATAAACCATGATAATTGTACCGTAAAATAAAACTGACTGAATAACTAATTTAGTGCAATATCAATTAATTTAAACAATTGTAAGGTTCTAATTGATTGTAATTTGTAAATAGGGAAATAGATTCAAAGTTATATTAATTGGTGAGATGATAAGTAATAAAGTGCAATTTGATATAATCAATGTTAGTATAAATTAAAGGAATAATTGGGAACCATATTTACGAAATAATAACGAGAATGCAAGGTAAATAATGCTAATTAAAATTTATAATTAATGGATTGAATGAAATGACAATCTATGAAAATATGTTATACTTGACTATAAGTGGAACATAAGCGAATAAATGGAATATTAGATGAAATTAGTACTATGAAAAAAATGGTAACATATATTTGTAAGTAATAAAAGCTTATTAATGTGACGAGAGATTATCGTAACGGTTATCGTATGTTACATATTTTGTAGCTTGTTAATTTAAATTGGAAATCAGTTACTATAATTCTAATTTAATATTACGTTAATGTTAATTAAGGTAATATTTAGAAATAATGTTAATGTTATTCATAATTGGAAAATTTGTTGAATTATAAGAATGGGAATAAATATTATCAATTTATTGGGATTTGAACTAAAATAATAATTGGAGTAATTGCAATTTAAGGAAATTAAATATCTAAATATTACGTTAATTGAAATGAAGATGGAATGTAAGGATATTGATGTAATAGATTTTGAATCCAATGTTAATTTCATCCATTTGACATCAATGAGTTGAATAATAGAATGAAAAGTAAATTAACTGGAATTATTGTAAATTAAATTTATAATTTCTGAATGTAATAAGAATGAAATTTAACGTTGAAATTGATGAATGAATCAATGTTAAATTGACATTTAAAAATTTGTTTAAATCATTATAAATGATTAAGAAATTAAAAATGTTGAAATTGGTCAATTAAAGAATTTAAATTGAAAATTTGATATAATTAGTTTATTTATTAATATAATTAATTAATGTAAAAATAGCTATTTCGGCCACTGACCCGGATTTCAACGAAACCAATTTCATTGGATCTGTAATGGTGAATTATTATAGGATTTCAAGTTTCGTAGCGATCGGACTTGTCGTTTGATCGTACGGACTCGAAACGCCTAGAAATCAATGAAATCGAAATCAATTGAAATCAATTTGAAATAATTTGATTTTAGCATAACTTCTTCATACGATGGAATTGGGACCTGAAACCGGTTCCATTGATTTTAAAATATTTTAAAACATATATTTCGATATATGGGTTGACCCAATTTCGTTCCGAAGTCAGAACGGGTTTTTGGGCCATTTATCCTTCAACGCGTATATCCAATCGATCCGGTCAATTCGAATTTCGCTTGTTCTATAAATACCCTGTTATATACCCTAATTCATTTCTTATTCCTCATTTTTGTACGTTCTATTAGCTCCTCTTTCCAATGGCTGCAAACCCAAATTCCCAAATACAATTGCAATCAAATCCAAAGCCAAAATTCAAACTCCTCGAAAAAATTCAGAAAAATTATATATCGAAGCTCTCAATGAACGCATCTCATATATGTGATTCATTTTTGGATATAAGTTTCTGTGTAGCCGGAATTAGCTCGTTTATTCTCGGCCATTCATTCGAGCGTGATCGTCCACGACGGGTCGTCAAATCAGTGCTACCATTGGGTAAATGGGAACGAGTGGAGGCCATCGGTGTAGGTAGTGTGGCGATTCAACGGTTGGATCACGCACAAAAATTCAACTAGGATTTAAATAATATGGCGGTGGCTGTGCGATTTGGCTCGAGTCGAAGTCCCGGAGGTCATAGGAGGGTCGGTTCGCGTGCCGTAAGGGGGAGGTTGCTCGATCGGCGGCTCTGGTGGGCTCGCGTGCTTGATCGTCACGCGCGTTATGATGTCGACGGCTGCGTAGGGTTTCGTGCGTGAGGGTTTGAACTGCAGATTGAAGATAATGACGTGGTGAGGAATTGTGTGTTTTTTTATTTTGTTTTATTTTAATTTTTGATTTCATATGTTTTAACCAACATAACTCTCGCATACGAGGTCCATTTCACATGCGGTTTTCTCCGCTAGGTTCGTATTGGAATTCCAAAGATTTTGGCGCTGGTTTGGATGGATTCTGAGACTGTCCAACTTTTGGGTTTAAATTGGATTTAAATTCAATTTAAATTTAAAAGGTGAGTGTTTTAACCCACTCACAACTTCTAAAAATTCTTATGTTTGTTCATTTAATTTTTGATGTGATTAGAAATTTATTTGTGACTGTTTGGCATATTTTAATCATCATCCCAGTTAAATTTAATTTATTTGAATTAAATTGTTATTCAATTTATTTATTGCATATAAACTGCCAGTTAAATTTTAATTTAATTTATTTTTGAATATAAACTGCTAGTTGATACATGTTGTTTATTATCTGTTATATATTGATGTTATTGATTGAATTGGATGATGATTGTGATTAGTGGTTGCTGATTGATATTGGATGAATGGATGTTGTATTTTATATCGTTATAAACTGCAAATGGTTATCCACTTTATTTCATTCAGGATTGCGGTTTGAAATGATATATAACCCTATTTTTATTTTAAATTACAGATTGAAATGATAAGTATCCGTATCACTTGACCATAGGGTAGAAAATTATATACAGACACCGTGGTCTATATGTAAAAATATTTAAAATGATTTTCTATGGTTTGGTAATGAAATATATGATTTTATGAGATATTGATTTGGATATTTTATAAATGTTCTTTTATATATAGTTAAATTCTTGGTTTAAGCTATGAATAAAATTTGTTTAAAGTATAAAATAAGTTTAATAATAAAGTTTGATTTTATTAAAATGTAATAGGAATAAGTATTTACTTAAATTATATTTTAATATAGGGTTTATATTGATTTTTATAAATCAAGGTTGAGAAGCTTTGAAATTGATTGAGATTATATCTAATTAAGAATTATATTTAATAAGAATCCATTTGGAACTTATTGAAATTGAGATTTTAAAAGAATATGGTTTTATAACTTAATTCGGGTTTAAGGTGATTAAGTGAATAAACTGAGGAATATTCAGTTTTGAAATTTGAAGTTTTATTTAAAGGATATTGGTTTTAGTAAGCAAATATTTCAAAACTAAATAATAGTGAAAGTGAAATTTGTATATATACATGAATTATAAAATTAAGTTTTGAAATATTGAATATTTAGGCTTTGAAATATATTAAATTTAAAATTTAGAAATTCGGGTTGTTTTGGAATTGATTTGTGAAATTTAAGAAGCTAGTTTGTTTTATAAAATATTTTAATATTTAATCCACGAACGGGTGGAAGTTATGTTTCAAAGTTATTAATTTCAAAATATTACGTTTGGAAGTGTTATAGTTTTAAGTCTTTGGTCTCGAAATTTTATAACTTTGAAATACTATGATTTTTTTTAAATGATATCATATTGATTTAATTTTGAAATGAAAATGATATCGTATTTATATGGTTTCGAAATGGATATTATATTCTGGTTTTGAAGTATAAATTATTTAGAAATAACTACAGTGTTATAATAACATTTGGTTGTTGAAGAGACCAGGATCGGAAGTTGTCATACTCTCTGCCAACTCCGAAAACCACTTTAACAACCGTGTACGCGGTGGAGATTCCAGAATGAAGTAGGATGGTGGCGGCGTTTCCTTTGAGGTAAATACATGGAACTGACTCCCATGAGTTGGCATAAGTTGGCTAAAACATGGGCGATTGACGGGCTATGAAGGTAGCACCTTTCGGACACATCCCTTCGATATTATACTCTGACTTTGGATTGATTCGGTGGCCACTTTTGATTTTTGATTTAGGGGTGTGGCTCGAGGTAGGCGGTAGTGGCTGCTACGCGTTACCACCTGTTCGAAAGCGTAATTGGTATATCTACCTGGCATTGCCTAGTTGTGCTGTGTCACCTAACCTAGTGAGCTTTACTACGAGTTTGAATTGTGTCATACCTATGGAGTATGTTCTCGTAGTCTCCCAATCAGGAGATATGCAGGTACTGTATAGACTACTGGCACTATTCGTGTTAAGGTGGAAAATGTGAAGCCTTAACGCTATTTAAAAGTAAGTTTATTTTATTATTAGATATTATTATAATAGCGAGATATTACTACATAGTAAACGGTTTAATAGATCCTTAGGAGATGTGAATCCCGAGCATCTCTTAAGTTACTGCACTCATATTTATTTCTGTTGATTTAACTTACATAAGATATTTTAGTTCTGACTCGAGTGTTTTCTCTTTTCAATTCGCTCGGGCCAGCCTGAGCATTTTAAGATTTGAAGGCCTTAATTCTGGAGGACGAAAACGAAGAATTATTATTACTATTTGTTATATATTCCACCACATCATTGTATTCCACTGCATTGTTATTGATTATTCTCTGGTATGTGTAACTCTGATATATATTGTATACGTATAATCAATTGTTTTGTAAAACAGCTTCATGAACTGTTTATTTGATTATTATATTTTATCGTTCGGCTGCAAGATTCTATTTTGTTTTTTCTTTCTCTTCTTTTTCTTATTTACCCCATAATAATCCGCCCTTTTGTGTGGTTTAAGTCTGACATGTGTGGTTTATCGTCGATTTTAAAGCGTACAAAAAGGCGGGACGTTACATCTGCTATCAGAGCTTTGGTTTAGCGACAAACCTTAGCTTTGTGGGGTCTGACTCTTTATCAATAGGGTAGTATTAACCTATGATGAGTCGCTGAGTGTATATATATGAGAGAGCGTATTTGTTAGTGTTATAAAAGGTTTTAATGTTGTGTTAATTTGTTCTGTTTTGTATTTATAAATTCTGGTTGGTGTATGGGATGCTATGACATCAATAGGGATTTCTAAACACTTAATAGGACAGACCGACACAATATTTGTTTTGAATAAAGACGAATGAAATAAATTTTTCTATTATATTTTCTATATATACAAAATAAAATTTTATAAATGATATATTTGGTTGTATTATATTGGTTGTTAGGTAGTGAAATTTATAAATATTGGTTGGAAATAAGATTTAAAATTAAAGTAAATGAAAACTGGAAATTTTAGAACATAAGTTTCGGGTTTTTTAGAAATTTCTTTCAAATGATTTTTAGAATATAATAATATATTATTTAGAAGTATTTTTTGATATAAATATTTCAATATAACTTAAAAACAATTGAAAGAAATAAGTTCTGTACTCCACTCTTTGTCGCTGAAAAATAATTTCGATGATGAGTGCACGCATCATCGACATTCATTTTCAAGTTTCAAAGTGGGAAGGCCACTGTAGTAGTTTTACTGCAGATTTGTTTTGATAACAAATATAAATTTTAAATTGTTTTAAATATAATTGGATATATAAGCTGTAAGTATGTACATTTATCTATTATTTTAAAATGATTGGAAATTTAACCCGCTATTAGTTCTAAATTTTCATTAATTAATAGTTTTAATTAATGTAGGGAAATGAGATTTAACTAGTGATTGAAACCTCTAAATGAAATAAGAGATTTAATGCTAAGTTATCAAGGAAACTAAAAGAAAGTTGAAATTGTAACTTATAAGACAAAAGGTAAAATTATTGAACAATGAATTAATTAAAAAGAAATAAAATAATCTTGTGTAACTTTCAATTGCATTTTTAACACATATATGACTTACCAATTATAAAAAGTTAAAATGTTAATAAGAAATGTAATGGGTGTTATACAAGTAATGAACTGGAAGTAGTGAAAAGTATTTGATGAAATTCTTTAATAAATAAGAATTTGTTGTTCTAGTGTTGTAAACTTAGGTATAATTGAAATTGTTTCTAGTAAAATATAATAGAAAGGTAAGTATTATAAATAAATGATTATAAACCTTAGTAAATGAAAAAAAAATTGAATTAAACATGAATATTATGAATAAATGAATATTAATAAATGAAATTATGTAATAATTAATAAATGATGGCATTAATAAATGAAATAAGATTTGTAAGTAATAAATGAAATAAACATTAAACCAATGAATAGAAGTAAAAAGTTGTAAGAAGTGAATGTAAAATAAAAAGATAAATCAGTATATGGATGAAAAAGAAATCAAGCAACAAATGTAGGAATGAAATTAATAAGAATGAAATTGGTTTATTGTTTGATTATAGCTGTTTGGGCAAAGATACTTTAAATTTGTTTGGTTGAATGAATAATCTATTTAGTTCCATCTAAGACTGTTAAGTAAATGGTGCACTCAGTAGTTATTTTTCATTCTGTACAATTTAAAGTTTTTGAACCCGAACAACTATTTGTTGTGTTCGATACGAATGAATGATTGATTTGAGTTGATTCTATATGATGGTTGTATGCCTTGTTGCAAATGAACGATGTTTGTATTGATTTGTTTGTTAATGGTTGAAACCACTTTAAATATTTCATTTTATACAATTGTTAACCTCTTTAGATTATATGAGAAAAATGCAGGATATGAAAGCAATTGCTACTGCTTTTGGTTTCATAATTTAACGTAAATTGCCCGACAAATAGGTACGTTCTTGGATTACGGTTTATAACGTTATTATATTGTTTTTCCCGTGTTTGGATATATTATTTTGGAAAATATATGTTATATATTGTTATATTTGATATTATATTTTCTCCCGAGCCTCTCCGTACAAAGGACACTCTGCCGAAATTTTTCATAAATTTCGAACTTAGAATTTTTTTTTGAAAAATGTTTTCCAAGCTTTATTAATTTGAGTATAAAATGATTTAATTGTTCATAAACCTATATATTTTATTTAAATTATCCAATTTTGTAAACTTATTGTTATGAATATAATGTTTTGAATAATATATATTGATTTATGAGTTCTTCTTTTCCCCTTCTTTTTTCTTTTCGGGGACGAAAAGTTTTGAGTGGGGGAGAGTGTAACGACCCGTAAAATTCAATAATTAAATTGGTTAAATTAATAATATTTTCATTATTAAAGTTAGAAAGAAAAAAAATTGTATAATTTATATTGAAGTAAATGTTAAAACTAAAGTGTAGCAATTGTAATAAAAAAATTAACAATTTAAAATGGAATTGCAATTAATTGAAATAATGTAAATTGTCATACTTAGTAATAAGTTTAATATAAGAAAAAAATGGAAATATTAAATTAACTAGTGAAATGATTCAATTAGTGGTGATTGAATGAATCCAATATTATGTAAGAAATTATAGTAATTGGTTGAAATCAAATTTAAAACAATTTATTGAAATTAAGTTTTAATTAATTGGATCTATTGCAGTAAATGGAATTTTAATATTACATCATTTGAAATTAAGATTAAATAGAATATTAATGCACTATGGTATAAACCATGGTAATTGTATTGTAAAATGAAACTGATTGAATAACTAATTTAGTGTAATCTCAATTAATTGAAACAAATGTAAGGTTATAATTGATTGTAATTTGTAAATTGGGAAATAGATTCAAAGTTTTATTAATTGTTGAAATGAGAAGTAATAAAGTGCAATTTGATATAATCAATGTTAGTGTAAATTAAAGGAATAATTGGAAACCATATTTATGAAATAATAACGAGAATGCAAGGTAAACAATGCTAATTAAAATTTATAATTAATGGATTAAATGAAATGACAATTTATGAAAATATGTTATACTTGACTATAAATAGAATATTAGATGAAATTAGTACTATGAAAATAAATGGTAACATATATTTGTAAGTAATAAAAGCTTATTAATGTGATGAGAGATTAACATAACGATTATCGTATGTTACCTATTTTGTAGCTTGTTAATTTAAATTGGAAATCAGTTACCATAATTCTAATTTAATATTACGTTAATGTTAATTAAGGTAATATTTAGAAATAATGTTAATCTTATTCATAATTGGAAATTTTGTTGAATTATAAGAATGGGAATAAATATTTATCAATTTATTGGGATTTGAACTATAATAATAATTGGAGTAATTGCAATTTAAGGAAATTAAATATCTAAATATTACGTTAATTGAAATGAAGATGGAATGTAAGGATATTAATGTAATAGATTTTGAATCCAATGTTAATTTCATCCATTTAACATCAATGAATTGAATAATAGAATGAAAAGTAAATTAATTGGAATTATTGTAAATTAAATTTATAATTTTTGAATGTAATAAAAATGAAATTTAACGCTGAAATTGATGAATGAATCAACGTTAAATTGACATTTAAAAATTTGTTTAAATCATTATAAATGATTAATAAATTAAAAATGTTGAAATTGGTCAGTTAAAGAATTTAAATTGAAAATTTGATATAATTAGTTAATTTATTAATTTAATTAATTAATGTAAAAATAGCCATTTTGGCCACTGATGCGGATTTCGACAAAACCAATTTCATCAGATCCGTAACGGTGAATTGTTGTAGGATTTCAAGTTTCGTAGCGATCGGACTTGTCGTTTGATCGTACGGACTCGAAACGCCTAGAAATCAAAGAAATTGAAATCACTTGGAATCAATTTGAAATAATTTGATTTTAGCTAACTTCTTCATATGATGGAATTTAGACCTGAAACCAATTCCACTGATTTTAATACATTTTAAATCATCTATTTCGATATATGGGTTGACCCAATTTCGTTCCGGAGTTAGAACGGGCTTTTTGGGCCATTTATCCTTCAACGCGTATATCCAATTGATCCGGTCCATTCTAATTTCGGTTTGTCTATAAATACCCTGTTATAAACCCTAATTCATTTCTTATTCCTCATTTCTGTACGTTCTATTAGCTCCTCTTTCCAATTGCTGCAAACCCAAATTCCCAAATACAATTCCAAACCAAATCCAAAGCTAAAATTCAAACTCCTCGAAAAAATTCACAAATATTATATATCGAAGCTCTCAATGAACGCATCTCATATCTGCGATTCATTTTTGGATCTGAGTTTCTGTATAGCCGGAATTGGCTCGTCTATTCTCGGCCATTCATTCGAGCGCGATCATCCACGACGGATCATCAAATCAGTGCTACAGTTGGGTAGAGGGGAACGAGTGGAGGCCATCGGTTTGGGTAGTGTGGTGATTCAACGATTGGATCACACAAAAAAATTCAACTTTAAATAATATGGCGGCGGCTATGCATTTTGGCTCGAGTCGAAGTTGCGGAGGTCATAGGAGGGTCGGTTCGCGTGCTGTAGGGGGAAGGTTGCTCTATCGGGGCTCTGGTGGGCTCGCGTGCTTGATCGTCGCACGCGTTATGATGTCAACGGCTTCATAGGGTTTCGTGCATGAGGGTTTGAACAACAGATTGAAGATGATGACATGGTGAGGAATTGTGTGTTTTTTATTTTTTTTTGTTTTATTTTAATTTTTGATTTCATGTGTTTTAACCAACATAACTCTCGCATACGAGGTCCGTTTCATGCACGGTTTTCTCCGCTAGGTTCGTATTGGAATTCCAAAGATTTTTGCGTTAGTTTTGACGGATTCTGAGACTGTCCAATTTTTGGGTTTAAATTGGATTTAAATTCAAAAGGTGAGTGTTTTAACCCACTCACAACTTCTAAAATTTCTTATGTTTGTTCATTTAATTTTTGATGTGAATAGAAATTTATTTGTGGTTGTTTGGCATATTTTAATCATCATCCCGGTTAAATTTAATTTATTTGAATTAAATTGTTATTTAATTTATTTATTGCATATAAACTGCCAGTTAAATTTTCATTTAATTTATTTTTGAATATAAACTACTAGTTGATACCTGTTGTTTATTATCTATTACATATTGATGCTATTGATTGAATTGGATAATGGTTGTGGTTAATGGTTGCTTATTGATATTGGATGAATGGATGTTGTATTTTATATCATTATAAACTGCAAATTGTTATGCACTTCATTTCATTCGGGATTGCGGTTTGAAATGATATCTAACTGTATTTTTATTTTAAATTACGAACTGAAATGATAAATATCCGTACCACTTGACCATAGGGTAGAAAATTGTATACAGACACCGTAATTTGTATATAAAAACATTTGAAATGATTTTCTATGGTTTAGTGAAGAAATATATGATTTTATGAGATATTGATTTGGATATTTTATAAATGTTCTTTTATATATAGTTGAATTCTTGTTTTAAGCTATGAATAAAATTTGTTTAAAGTATAAAATAAGTTTAATATTAAAGTTTGATTTTATTAAAATATAATATGGATAAGTATTTACTTAAATTATATTTTAATATAGAGTTTATATTGATTTTTATTAATCAAGGTTGAGAAGATAGTTTTGAAATTGATTGAGATTTTATCTAATAAGAATTATATTTAGTAAGAATCCATTTGGAACTTATTGGAATTGAGATTTTAAAATAATATGGTTTTATAATTTAATTCGGGTTTAAGGTGATTAAGTGAATAAATTGAGGAATATTCAGTTTTGAAATTTGAAGTTTTATTTAAAGGATATTGGTTTTATTAAGCAGATATTTCAGAACTAAATAATAGTAAAAGTGAAATTTGTATATATATATATATATATGAATTATAAAATTTAGTTTTGAAATATTGAATATTTAAGCTTTGAAATATATTAAATTTAAATTTTAGAAATTCGTGTTGTTTTGGAATTGATTTGTGAAAATTAAGAAGCTAGTTTGCTTTATAAAATATTTTAATATTTAATCCATGAAAGGGTGGAAGTTTTGTTTCAAAGTTATTAATTTCAAAGTATTACGTTTGGAAGTGTTATAGTTTTAAGTCTTTGGTTTCGAAATTTTATAACTTTGAAATACTATGATTTTTTTAAATGACATCATATTGATTTAGTTTGAAATGGAAATGATATCGTATTTATATGGTTTCGAAATGGATATTTTATTCTGCTTTTGAAGTATAAATTATTTTAAAAAGACTACGGTGTTATAATAACGTTTGGTTGTTGAAGAGACTGGGATCGGAAGTTGTCATACTCCCTGCCAACTCCGAAAACCACTTTAACAACCATGTACGCGGTGGAGATTCCATAACAAAGTAGGATGGTGGTGGCATTTCCTTTGAGGTAAATATGTGGATCTGACTCCCGTGAGTTGGCATAAGGTGGCTAAAACAGGAGCGATTGACGGGCTAAGAAGGTAGCACCTTTTATCAGACACATCCCTTCGATAGTATACTCTGACTTTGGATTGATTCTGTGGCCACTTTTGATTTTTGATTTGGGGGTGTGGCTCGAGGTGGGCGGTAGTAGCTGCTACGCGTTACCACCGGTCCGGAAGCATAATTGGTATTTCTACCCTGGTATTGCCTAGTTGTGCCGTGTCACCTACCATAACGAGCTTTACTACGAGTTTGATTTGTGTCGTACCTATGGAGTATCTTCTCGTAGTCTCTCGATCAGGAGATATGCAGGTACTGTATAGACTACTGGCACTATTCGTGTTAAGGTGGAAAATGTGAAGCCTTAACGCTATTTAAAAGTAAGTTTATTTTATTATTAGATATTATTATAATAGCGAGATATTACTACATAGTAAACGGTTTAATAGATCCTTAGGAGATGTGAACCCCGAGCATCTCTTATGTTACTGCACTCATATTTAGTTCTGTTGACTTAACTTACATAAGATATTTTAGTTCTGACTCGAGTGTTTTGTCTTTTCAATTCGCTCGGGTCAGCCTGAACATTTCAGGATTTGAAGGCCTTAATTCTGGAGGACGAAAACGAAGAATTATTATTACTATATGTTATATATTCCACCACACCATTGTATTTTTCTGCATTATTATTGAATATTCTCTGGTATGTGTAACTCTGATATATATTGTATAAGTATAATCAAATGTTTTATAAGACGGCTTCATGAACTGTTTATTTGATTATTATATTTTATCGTTTCGTTCCAAGATTCTATTTTTTTTTCATTCTCTACCTTTTCTTATCTACCCCATAACAATCTGCCCTTCTGTATAGTTTAAGTCTGACGTGTGTGGTTTATCGTCGATTTTCGATTTTAAAGCGTACAAAAAGGCGGGACGTTACAGAATTACCGTACTGCATAGACTATGGGAATATATAAAATGTGTTAAGGGGGATATGGGTACTTTACTTTATTTTAGTCACTACTACATAGTAGATGGTTTAACATATCCTTAGGAGATAGAAATCATGAACATCTCTTAAGTTACTACATTTACGTTACACGCTGGATAGGAATGTCAATCACCGTAAACATCTCTGAAGCCGTCACATGCATATTTTCTATTGATTTAACTTACATAAGATCATTTACTTCTAACTCGAGTGTTTTGTCTTTCCAATTCGCTCGGGTCAGCCTGAGCATTTCAGGGTTGAAGACCTTCTTCCTGTAGGACAAAAATGAAAATTTGTGCTAGTATTATTTAATATATTCCGCCGCATCATGTTGTTCTGCCGCATTTATTATTTATTTATTCTTGTTATTGTAACTTTGATTTTTGTGTTATAAAAGAATAGTCAAATGTATTTATAAAACAGCTTCATGACCTGTTATTTGATTATTATATTTGTCATTCCACTACAAGATTCTATATTTGTTTTATGTTTTTCTCTTTTCTTATTTACCCCGTAACAATCTGCCCTTTTGAATGATTATGAGTTTGGCATGTGGGTCTAGTTAAAACATCTAAAAGGCAGGTCATTACACCTGCTACACAAGATGCCTACCCCTGACCTGGATAGACCAAATATGTTATCACCCCTGGTGTTCCCACCTTTACCACCGAGCTCTCCTTCCATGCACAACCATATCCATAATGAATAGGTTTTCCGATGACATCTAAAAAGGTGATAATATACCCCACTTGGGTGCGACCCACTTAGCCTTATTGCATCTCCCCTATTATTCCCAGTTGATGAGGTTCAAGCTAAGCGTTACCTTTTAAGAATAATTTACTTAGAATGCTCATCGTCGTCCATTGACAATGTTCTGGTATTCGTCCATGCAAGTTTTCCTGGGTCTGGACAAACCGAATCATTGTCTTCATAATATTCACGGTATTCATTCGTTGCCTTCAAACCGGATCGAAGTGGTTTTCGGATAATTAAATCTAATCCCGGTCTCTTCGAAACGATTAACGAAATTGGCCAATATTGATAGTCGATTATTTAACTATTAAATAACATCCGTAAGCAATCATTTGGCCTTAATACAAATTTTCCCCAAAACATTTACTTTCAAAATATCTTTAAAGACATATCAATTTCTTTCAACATTTGAAAACAATTTTTCAAATACTTAAATCTGTAACCGGATACTTCTCACATCTCAACATAGAAATATTTTCGAAAAATATTACAAGTCTTATTTTTTTTCCAAAATTCTTTCAATAATAATGCTCCAGGGATTTATTCCGTAACTTACACAAAAACTCTCTAAAATCACAAATAAATTTCCTCTTCTTAAAATCATATCTCTTTATAGGCCCCTTTTAGAATCCCGAGAGAATTTATAAATTAATTTTTCCAGTTACTTTTAATTCTTTCCCTACATATATATATAATATTTAAAAATTAATAATTTATTTTTAATTTTTAAAACATGTTCAAGTAATTATTTGAAATATCGTAAAACACTTTTATAACATCAATAACCCGTCTTTGGTTACACAAATAAATTTTCAAAGCTGATTTTAAAAGTCAAAATTTACTAAAATAAATGCTTCATATTTAAAAATCTACTTACCAAGTATTTTAATCTCAACTAGTTTAAAATTCCATAGTTTTAAAATAATAAAATTTTCGTTTTAAAACAAACTTACTTAAAATTAAAAATATATTTTTAAAATCTCAATAACAAACTTTAATTTATAACTGTCTCTCGATTTCACAACATATCGATTCATAGTCAATTTCCTGACCATTCCCATTTCAAAAATAGAATCTACCATTTTCCTCAACCTTGTTTTCCATATTCTAATACAACTCACCCTATGAATTTATATTCCCAATTATCATCTGATATCGAATTCCTTTATTTATAAACATTCTTTATAAATTTTACAACCCTTTTTATTTTACCTATTTATAAAAGCATATCTTATTTATAAAAATCCATTATCTAAATTTTTTTCTCATAAATTCCATTAATACTTGCAATCTATTTTCAATATTGATTTTAATTCCTTTTTATATTTCCAGAATAACACTTATAAATTCTTTTATATAATTCATTTTAAAAAATCTACATTTAGAAATTCACAATATTTAAGTATAACCAAACTCAAATATAATTTTATTTTCTAATTCAATTTCTTTAAAATAACTCCAATTCCAACATATATATATATACACACACATTATCAAATTAGCTTTGATTCCTTAAATTTTAAAAAAAATGTATTTATAATATTTGGATTATCAAAATTCAGGCCAGCGCTACAATAACATCTACTAATTCCAACCAGCACAACAATCTATAATAGATTATTTTACACAAAACATATATCACTATATATATGAAAATAAACAATAAATTTGAGGAATCCATTTGGATCCCTCCAACCTATTTTCCTGCATCCACAAATGTTAATACAATATAAAAATAATATCAATCCCACTTCGAGGGGGATATCGTGATATATAGGGTCATCCGCTATTATGCAGGACGCATAGGGTCTCATCCGCTATAATATGCGGGAATATAACTCCAATACAAATATATATATATATATATATATATATATATATATATATATATATATATTACAATATATAATATAATTATCCAATTAATAATTAAAATTTATAACTCGAAACAGCATATAATAATTTAAATTCAACATTTAAATTTTTAATATAGAAATCCAAAAATGAGTGAGAAATTCTCACCTTTGATTTTCACTTTGCAATATGTTCCAACTCAGCTTGTTTTCATGATTTGAACCTCATATGAATAGCTAACAAATTATATAAGTTAACAGTCATTATTATTATTATTTACCATTCGAGAAATTAAAATAAACCTAGCTTAAACAAATTCTAGATCAAGGGCCAAATTTCTTACTGTAACTCTTTTTTTTTAGAATTTGGATTTATACTGAAAAAATTAAACAAGTTAATAAAATAACTTAATCACCTTCATTATTAACCCTTAATTAAATTAAATATCTTATAATTGAAATTAATTACAAATATACCTCTCCATCATGTCTGTTCAAATTCCAGATCCTCAATGCGCACATCTTGAAGCAGGCTTCGAACGCAGACTCAACCTCCCATCCTTTCTCCTGTTCGCAATCGCTCTAACCTCCTTTTCTTCATACGCGCTCAATCACTAACCACCCTCAGTCGTCAACCATCAACCCAAAATGCATCCGCCCCTCTAACACACCTCCACTCTCGAAATTTCACACGAGCTCGCATAAGAATTGGTATACTCGAGCGCCCCGCCCCAAACTCCAACTTATCCTAGGGACCGGCGATTGTGCTCGAATTTCAAACAGCCCGAGCCTCGAAATTCATGCGCGTGCCTCATTCTCGAGCTCGAGCCTCTACGGCCTCGCAATTTCTATCGAATTCGATTTCGATAGTCCCCATCTTTTTTTAATGATTGATAATTTTGAATCATAGAATATGGATAAGGGAGACTTTGGTTTTGGTTTTGTTTTCGTATGAAGGATGATTTCACTGGTCGATTTTATTTCTCTTTTATTTTCTCTCTACTGTTTCATGCAATTAAAATAGGAGGGAATGAGGTGACCCATGCTTGTTGAATTAGGTGTATAGTTTTTGAAAAGAAAGAATAACAGCTAACGTGAATTAAAAGGTCAAGTCAATATATGTATTTATATTTTAAAACATCCCGATTTGCATAACTCCAAATCTCGAACCCCTACCGAGGCGTGCCGCTATGCGTCCGTAATGTTATACCCCTATTTCGAGTGCAATGGAAAAGGTTTCGAGTCCTAATTCGATCGTATGGAGAAGATAGCTTTTTGGACAAAATTACTACATTGAATTTTTGGATATAAATTGCAATGCCTTTCTATTCCGTACAGCCAAAAGATAACTCCAACTACTATAAAATTTGAAATCCAATAATAATACAATATTACGGATCCAATGGAACTGGTTTCATTGAATTCCGAGACTATTCCTTGGAAGGCAATTTTCAAATGTCAACTTGAATAAGCTATTTTTAAAATTGAACGGATCACTTTTAAATTTAATTTTAAAACTTTTATTATTTTCATTATTATTAATATAAATTTTACAAACCTTTAAATTATTTTTATTGAGCTTAAAACTCAAGATATAAGAATTTAACCAGTATTCAATTATAAAATTCAATAATTAAATTATTCAATAAATTGCTATATTTAAATTCTGAATTTATTTTACAAATAAACCCAAATTTTCATAATCAAAATCAATCTATGATTCAAATTCAACATTTAAAACCATTTAAATATCCCAAATCAAATGTCGAAAATCCATGTCGTTACATATTCGGTGAGATAAGCATATACTGTTTTGATTAAGTAATTTAAATTTATCGAAATTTAAATTAAATAAGGCTTAATATTTTCAGTGGGAAATAAAACCTTAGATTGGATGATTGTATATTTGATAGTTAAATAACCGACTATCAAATCTGGACCCAAAAAAATAACTTTGGGAATATCTAGAAGAAACACGGGAATTGTGTGGTACAGTTACCATTCGAGGTGTTATACTGTACGTATAAACCCGTTTCGTTCTTCTACGACAACTATAAGGAAATCTAATAGTTAGGAGGTAATTTTCGATCTTATTTTCATATGTTTATTTCCTAAAGAACCAGGGTAGAGTTTTACCAAAAAAATCGAACATTGTTTTGAAGTGACCCGAATTAGATAAGTTATTCGAAAGCCACTGCGATCCAATGTATATATTTTCAAAGTGATAACAAGAACATTGAGTCGAAGATGGAGCAGTGAAGTGCAAGGGCTAATCGCTACTAATCTCGAGGATTTTTCCAAAATGGACGTAGTAGGAGTAGTGCCTTCGATTCTGTTTGGACCCAGAACAAACTTGTATGGGTGAATGTTATTAGTACATTATCATTGGAGGAAAATGATCATTCCAAGTATAAATTCCTTTAAAAGGTAATCGTAGTTTCTAGCCTCATCAGCCAGGAATGACTGAAAATCAGGGGATGCAGCAAGGCAAAGTAGGTTGCACCCAATTAGGGTATATTTAGCGCCTTTCTAGATTCCCTTGGATATTATTACTATGGTGCACAGAAGAACTCGATTAGGGTAGGAACAGCTGGAGCGATAGCATATTCAGTCTATCTAGGTTAGGGGTAGTCCAGTCTTGTGTTGAAGGGGACCTCGGCATGGTCCTCGGTACATGTTTTCTAGATGTGTACTATGACCGGTGGTACCCCAGCGCCAAATCATTTGTATGGAATCCATTCTCCAAATGTGCCTTTACAGTTTTGGTTGTAGAGCCTAGTATGTTGCAATTTAATTAATGTAACAATTTCAGCTATTTTGTAACAACCTTAGATTTTTATGTATATTTTAATTTTGGATTCATTTCATTCTTAAATTATTTTAAACTTGTTTCATTTCAAACATTTCATTTTTAAATATAAACTTTGATTATTATGTGAATTATAATTCCAACTGGTATAAATTGAATATTTTACTGAAAGGTGGATTTCTGGTCAAACTGGTCAAACTTTGACTTTTTAAATATTCAAATTAAAATATTTCAATTCTTAAATTTTATCTTTTATTATGAAAATAGATTTAATAACTTGAATACTGCTTTTCGTTTCGTTGAAAACGGATTTAAATTGTGAAAGTTATGTATATTTCAATATTGAGTGCAATTTGTTTTACTTAGCAATTTTGTCTATTTTGAATAATATAAATTATATTTTCTTTGTCATATTTTATTTTAAAATGTGCCATTATGTTATTTTATGTATATTTTTGTCTTTTGATATTTTTGAAGTGATGTTATAATTTTTTCCAAAGTTTACTGTATTTATTTCCTATTTTTAAAGGTTGTTTTCTATTTTTCTGCTATTTTCTTCATTTAAATTATATTTAGTTAATATCTATATATTTATTTTGTGAATGAATTTTTATTTTATGTTATTATCTTTGTTATAAATATTTTTACAAGCCCATATAACTTTTCCAAAGTTCATTCTGTTTATTTTCCATTTTTTTCTAGACTAGTTTGCAATTTTGTGCTATTTTCTTATTTAAACCTTATATAATTAATAAATATATATATATATATTTTATATTCTGTTTTATTTTCGAATTTTTGACTGAAATTATTATTATTTCAGTAATATAAACTTATATAAATAAATTGATGGAAATTTGAAAGGTTTAAACTCTTAATCTTCCAAAGTCCTTTTACATTCCGCCTCTTCATTTTCCAACCTACATCTCATTCATTTTGGCCGTATACTTCTTTTTCTCTTCAGCCACATCTTCATTTTCACGTGAAAAACTTCCTCAAACAAAAAAGTCACGGCCACACCACTTTTGTTCAAAGTTTTTAGGTAAATTCTTCTTCCTTTCTTGTTTTTCTATGTTTTTCTATTGATTTTGCAATGGTTCTCTACCTTCATGGCTCCACTCCTCCTCCTCTAGGCCTCGGCTGACCACCACCACCCCCTTCCTCTGACCATCACCCATCCTAGTACCCCTCCACTTCAGGCCGAGCCAACCCAAGGCATAGATCACCACAAAATCCACCAAAAACCATCACTATATACACTACATGGGCCACCTTTGCCAACACCTCCTTCTTCAAGCTCTAGCCGCTACTACCTCCACCACCTCTGGCCTGACCTCCACCCTCTGCCACATCAACCACCACCTCATGGAGCCACTGGCCGTGACCCATGACTTCTGGTCGAACCAAACAAGAGCAAACAAATGATGTATGTTGCATAGTTTTAGCCTTGTGCACCTAGTTTTATACACCTAGACTAAACCCACCTTCAAAACAAATGTTGGCCGACCACTTGCATACCCAAACCAGACCTATAGCACCCCTAGGCCGACCTAAACACCTGCATAACTGAAGTACATGAGGTAGAGAGCAAGTGCAAAGAAGTTGTTGTTGTTTTGGGTGTTGAATTCTATGTTGTTTGATGTTATATTTGTGTTGTAACTTATGTATGTATATATTGTTGTGTGTATATGTTATCAAGTCATACAGCTTTGGCTCTCCGCTCTCAAGTCTGTTCTGTATTGTCGTGTCTTCGTAGTGTTTGTATTGTTTGCTTTGGTAGCTATCTCCAGCTCTGAACAGGTGAGTTATTCTCACCAGACAATATGTATATATATAACTAGTAAATGGACCCCTTTTGAATCTTTAAAATGCATTATCTTGTTACACCTGCTATATTATGATTATTATATGATGTGCACCCATGCTTAAACACGTGTTATAACATCTGTTACTGTTATATTATGTTGTTATATTATTTTTATCAGTTTATCACACTGCAAGTTCCCTTTAGATTAGAATCACTATGGGTTGAAATGATACATACCCGAACGGACTTTAGAATAGGAGAAAACCATTATGGGCTGAAATGATAGGCCTGTATGATTTTCAATTATTTTCATTTACTTGGGATTGCGGGTTTGAAATGATCAAACCCGTGTTTTCTTTGTAAATTACGGGTTGAAATGATATATTACCCGTATCACTATACCTAGGCTAGAAAATGAAATACAGACCCGTTGTTAAAATATGTTTTTCTAAAAAAATTAAATTATTTTAGAAATTTAAATATTATAATATTTTGATTTAAATTTGATTAAAAATGATTTTGTAAAGCATTATTGATTTTATGAAAATTTATAAGTGAAATAAATAAATGGTAAAGTTAGGAAATCTGAAATGTAAGTTATTTTAGAAATTATAATTTGGTGATAAATGGAATTTAAATTAAATATTAAAATATGATAAATTTATGATATTTTGAATTAAATGAATTAAAAATGAAATTAAGTTATATTTGAAATTTGAAATTAAGTGTTCAGTTAAATTTAATTTAATGAATTTAAATTTAATGTTGGAATTTAATAAGTGAATTATCATTAAATCTTGATTTTTGAATGGAGATTTAACTTTATAAAATCATGAATATAAGGGTATTTAATGATTGTTTTAAAAGTGAAATTATATGATTTTATAAGTTAAAAATGATTTAAATAAAAAAATATAATTGTTTGTGAAATTATACTTAATATTTGAAGTTAATTAACTGCATTTCTAAAATGCTATTAATTCTAATGTAAATGATAATACAGTATTTGTAAATGCTGTAGTGGATAATAATGAACCAAATGGCTAAGTTTAATTAAAGGCTATTATAGCATTTTTGTAAACGTTATAATTGTTGAATTTAACTAAGTTTTATTGAAACTGATGTAACTCTATTATAGCATTTTTAAATGCTATCTTTTGTTAAATTGAACTGTTTTGAATGTAACTTGCTCTAGCAATTTCTAAATGCTACGAAAGTTGAATTTCCATCTGTATTAATAAATTAAGTGAATAAATGAATTTTGAAAGACTAAAATTTTGGAAATTTAATAATTTAATTATTAAATATAATAACTTCATTTTATGATTTAAAATGAAGTAATTTGTTTCGAAAAATAAACTATTTTGAAATGTGTTTTGTAGTGGTATTTAAATTAAATAAAAATGAATGTGGTTTGGAAGATACGATATTTTGATATTTTGAAATGGATTTTGAATGATATTGAATTTTGAAATGATATTTTATTTTGAAGTATAAAATACCATTTTGAAATTTTAACCACGGGATGTATTTAATTTATAGTTTAACTGATTCTTAAAGGATAGGCGATCCCAAGCATCCTTTAAGTTGTTGTGCATTTCTACTACAGTTCACTTGATTTGGTTTACATTGTATAAGTATATATTGTCCTGACTCGAGTGTTTTGTGTTTTACTTTACGCTCGGGTCAGCTTGAGTATTCACAGCTTTGGATTCTCTTTCTGGAGCTGGTCTTTGCTGGAGTTTCTGCTTATCCACATTGATATCTACTTTCTATTTCAGCTGTTCTAGTTTATCTCATGTATTAGTGAACTTCTATGTATTTGGGATTTCTATTATGTTGTTTTCAGATTGTATTATGTATTTGGTTTGAGACTCTACCATAGTAGCTTCATGAACTACTATGTATTTTATATTCCGCTGCGAGTTATTCTGATATTTCTGTGTCTGTGATTATGTGATTGTATTTCATTTGCACCAAATTTATTTACAATGCGATATTTTGAGAAATTAAAGTCCGGCATGTGTGGATGTGAATGGCTGAAAATTTCGGGTTGTTACAGTCGGTATTAGAGCTTTGGTTTTAGGCAAACCTTAGCCTGCGGAGCAAAAACTCGTTAGAGATAGGGTAGAAATACCCTAGAATGAGTGAAATCAATCTTAGAATCCTTTCTTTGTGAGAGAACGTATTTTCAAAGTATAAAATGATTTCCAAATGATTTTAAAGGATTTTCAAAGATTATTTTGGTATAAAATTTTCTTATTTTGGAATCAAGATTTTATGAACTTCATTACTTCTGTATCCACCTTGTTAGAAATCTCTTGGTTAGGATTCCTTGAACTATGGAACGCTCCCACTTGTTCTGAAATCCAGTCTTGTCTTCCCTATTTTTACCCTTTTGATTTTGGGCATTTCGTAACCCCACTTTGGAATGACCTCTCTAAAGAGCGGTGATTCCATAAATCTTTGAATGATTTGTAAAGGGGTGAAATTCCTCTATAATTGGCATTGATTCACCGGAGATTTCTGTATCCTCGGTTTACGATGCTATCTATCTCCTGCTCTACTCGAATTCTATCTCTGGCGATTGAATGTCGATTTGCCTTAGATTTCCGCTTTGGTTATATTCCGAAAGTCACGGTTGACCGGTTAAGGTTGCCCGCGATTTATAAAGGCTTATCCATCTTCTATTTGGTAATTAATTATCTCATCTTCGTTCGAGCTTATCTTCGAATCAGAATTCTATCTGATCAGAGTTCCTCTAAATTTGAATCTCTGTTTTGTTTTGAAATCCTTCCTTGAATCCTCCTTTGAAATTTGTGTTTGATTGTGTTTTGAAAATTTTGTATACATCGAAATTATTATTTTGATAAGGATGACCAAATTTTGTATTTAAAGGTGAAATGTTTTCGATAAAGATTATATATCATGTAAAATAGAAATTTAAAGTTTCAAAAGGATTTGAAATTTTGAAAATTTATAAGAAAATTGATTTAAATAAAAGTGATTTATAACTGAAGGGCTTTGAATTTGAATTTCGAGGAATCGAACTCCGGTGTTTTGAATTTGGTTTTAAGATTTTGGAAAATACATAATAATAACATGATTTAAAGATATTTTCTGAAGAAGAAATGCTTAAAATGTATTCGAACGAATTCCAATGATTTTGAAGAGATTTCAAAGAAGTTTCAAGAAAATAAAAGTCCAGAACCCACTTATGTCGCTGGAAAATAATTTCGTTGATGAATGCATGCATCATCGACATTGATTTTCGAGTTTCTGAGTGGGGAGAGGCCACTCTAGTAGCTTTGCTATGCGAGTGATTTTGTGAAACTGATTTTGATTTCAGATTTTGAAATATGGTTTGATATTCGAAAGACATATGTATGTATATATATATATATATATATATATATATATATATATATATTTGAAATGATTTAAAGTAAGTCGGTGTTCAGTCCTCAAGATTTAGATTTGTTTTGTTATAACCTTATCTATTGGAATTGATTTACTGATTTGTTAGTGATTTCCCACTCTTGGATTTAAAAATATGATTTCTTAAACTATTTTGAAGGTTCGAGCACTTCCAAATCAAGGTTAACTTTTCAGAGCTAAGAAATTTTGAAAGGTATAAGGTATTTGATAAAGAATATAAGTTTAGTTTGTATGTTTCAAGTATGAAATAATATGATTTTTATAAGTTGAAACTGTTTTGTTAAGTAAATAAATAAGACTAGTTTGAATTATACTAATATGAAATTTTGTTTTGAAATGTTTTGGATAAAAATTAGTCTTCAAATGTTTGAGAAAAATTTGGTTTTAAATGTTTTAACTTTGTAACATCTTTATGAAACTATTTATTTAACAAGTTGGAATAGATATGTATGCTGTTTTGTTCACATAATTAATCTGATCCAAGTTTGAGTACACAAGTTCGAGGTGAATTACACCATTTCGTGTTAGGATTTTTCATTTGATTCTTGATGGCGAATATTTGATATGGATTTTGGGCTCGATTCTAGAATTCTCTATCATAGTATATGGATATGCAAGGAGACTGATGGCTTCTAGTCGAGAAACCATATCGAAGTCCGCATTAGGGAAGTCGAATGGACAATACCAGTTCAAAAGCGAACTTGTGTGATCGAGCGAGCGATCGAATGTAATGTAGCGAAATGATGACATATGTACATCTTATATCCTAATATCATTGGTATACTTGACGCTGAAATTGAAGTTGTTGGGTTGGATATCTTTGTAATTTAATTGGAATTTTTCTTTTATGAAAAATCACTATCAAATTTAAAACCATTTTTCAAAACTATTTATCTTTTTCTTAAGCTAACCGTTTTATTCTATTTTTCATAAAAACTATTTTATATACAAACTATTCTTAATTAAAAATCTTTTAGTAAGCAAAGAGGTTCAATCCCATATTGCTTTTCATGCGGCGAAATTTTTTATTTTTTTTTGAAAATTTTGATCCTTATATAAGATAAACTTTATGTAAGTATAAAATGATTTTGAAAACCATTGATTTTGATAAATCAATAATTGAAGCTTATATTAGTATGAAAGGATATTTGGTTTACCTATAATTTCAGTTTATTTAAAAATAATGGATTTATGAAATAAATATTTCAACACTAAGTAATAATGAAGTAAAATTTATGATATATGAAATTATGAAATTTAGTTTTGAAATATGGTATATTTAAGCCTTGAAACATATTTAAGATTTAATAGTTTATTTTGTAAATCAAAACTATATTTGAAATTTGATAATATTTGAAATGGTTTTGTTGGAAAACTAAATTGAAACTGATGGTTTGAATCTAATTAAAATTGGAAATTTTAGATTTTGGTTTAATTGAATAAATTTTTAAATGTAAAGAATTAAGGGCATGTTTTATGATTTCAAATGTATGATTTCAAAATGTTATGATTTTCAAAGTGAAATGATTTCAAGTATTTGGTTTCGAAAGATTTATAACTTTGAAAGCATTATGATTTTTGAAGTGAATACATGTTTGAAATGGAAATGAATTTATTTGACCTAAATTTTGTTGATTTGGAAATTTGGATTATTTTCTAAATCTATTGTTTAAGAAACTTTGAAACTAAATTTATGTAATTTGGAAGAAATGATTTGGTGAAATCATATATGATTTTAAAGCTGAATTGATATTGAAATGGTTTGAAATTGAGAACCTTGTTTATTTAAATACTTTGATTTGGGAGTTATCGAACTTATATAAAAATTGACTTGTGTAAGTATGCAGTTGATTTGAAAACTATTGATTTGAAAACTGTTGATTTGAAAAGGTACTCAATTTTGAAAAATGAAATCTTATATAATCGAAATTTATATAAGTGTGATTTGATATACCATTATTTTGGAAAGTATTTGATTTGAAATGAAATCTTATATATATTGGACTTTATATAAGTATGATATTTGAAAGTGATTTTGAAAGGTACTATATGATACATATTTTCGAAGTAAAGATATGGAAAGTGCCTTCTGCTTGATATCCGCTTTGTGGCCACACTGTGGATTCATTCTATCGATATTATTCTCTCTCTTTGATTTGGGTTTTCCGGATATGATACTCGAGTGTCCATCCAATTACATGGCGATCTCCATGGTCTTATGATCGTGATTGCATAGCGCAACTGCCTGGCTGAGCTGGCCTAGGGGTACGTGTAACGTTCGCGATTTTTCGTTGCCGAAAAACTGAAATGTTAGGGTTGAAGAAGAAGAAAAGGTAGAGGAAGATAGAAAACGATAGAACAGAACAGAAGAAATAACAGAACAACATCAGAATCTCACAATTCGCAGTGGAACAACATATAATAGATAAATGAATAATTTTTAAACAAAGTACTATATCAGTTATTACATTACATCTCATTACATTTCATTACATTACATCATCAGAGTGTACAACAACAAACAGCATCAACAGCGGAAAAGAAATATTATATACTAGTAATACGCCATGCCATCCAGCTTGCCTCCAGCAATTCCTGAATTCCAGAATATCCTGATAAACCTTACTCTTAACTGCCCGTGTGGAAATTGGTGGGCACCCAGAGTTTAGGAAGGAAAACAATAAACTCCGAGTCAGTCATGTGACTGGTGTGAGAACTCAAAACAGTTTATTTATCTTTAAAATCAAAATAGAAGAATATTTTTAAAGTCAATTCGCAATGCTTTTAAAAATGAGACTACCATAAGGCCTCCCGCACACACACACAATGCAAACGCAGAATCGGAGGAGATTTCTCCTTATGATAGTCAAAGATGCTTGATACGCATTAAAAAGAAACATTTGATACTATTACTAGTGCATAGTGTAAGAAAACATTTCAAAAGTAGAATATAAATCTTAGCTAACATAGACATTTCGAACTATGTCTACTATAGCTACCATCCAAACAGTGGGGCGCCACCATAAGTGAATGATAGGTTCTAAAACTAAAACCGTACAGGGTTTCGTATTGGGAATTGGATTTCCAACAAATGGTCAGGCCAAGGAACTTCCCATTGCCACATGAGAACACCTCTGGAAGGACGTCCCCGAGAACCAAACCGGATCTCTGCCAACACAAGGCCGGGTTACCCCTAACTGGGTAACTACTGACACGAATATGTCTTCCCCCGATCGTAACTGATCTATCCGAGGATCCTCGATTTCCAACAACCACAAAATATGCAGCAACAACATAGGTTAGATATTGGGCTCCATACCATGATACCACCTCTATCCAGAAGGAATGACATACACTAAAGGGGCGCTACCTCCTAATAACCTTGCCGCATCCTTCCTGTTTTGACCATTTCCGGGGTGTGAGGTCCGACGAAGTCTCGTCCACAAAGCCACACTTTATAAAAAAGCCGTGCTTTGGGTCAATCAAATGATCATAGAAATGATCACCAAGATAAATGATCAAACAAATGATCCTATCACAAATGATCAAACAATGATCATTTCACAGCAACACTCTGTATGCCACACTACCAAATTGGGAGTATATCACTAATAACCTTCAACTATATAACCTCTGAGCTCGTACGTCTCAGAGAAGGGTGTTAAGCTAAGAGAATAAATTCTCCGCCACCAACAGAAATATATTTGAAAGAAATCAGCTTTATATCTCAATTTGTAATGTCAGACATACAATCCATACAAGTCTGTTCCGGGATCGAACAGAATCGAAGGCACTTCCAAAGAAGTCCTTGCCATCTGGATATTCACTAATCATGACCGGACTTTCCGTCACTAAGGGTGATAAAACCTCTATATCGGAGATCAGCCGATGTAGAGTAACTCGACGGTAATCCTTCCGTTTTCACAAATATCCGGTCTTCAACACCGGCCATCAAATGCAATCCATAACGACGTATCACATACTCGGAATGGGTTATACGACCCCAAGGTCCTTTCCCGGCTAACCCGAATAGTGAGCGCTTATTCAAAAATAAGTGTGGCATTCAAATTCAAACAAATCACAACAAATACCTATTCAGAGGTAAATATTGATAGTCGGATTATTTAACTATCAATAGGCATGCTCAACATCACCAAATCCAAATAATTTCCCAAATTATTTACTTTCCAAAATATCTTTACTAGATAAATATTTTCCACACTTCAACATTTGAAACTAATTTTCAAATCACTCTTCAATCCTTTATCTCTTTTGAATACAAATTTCAATCAATTTCCTTACGCGAAATTTCTTTCATTTCAACATGGTTCATTTAAACCAATTAAATAAATCCTTACCGATTTATTTTATATATTTACGTTCCAAATTCGTAAATTTATTCCCACACTTCAACATTTAAATCAACGTTTATTTTTAAACAAATTCCCCTTTTCATTTATAAATTCCATAATGAATTTATAATTCCAAAAAATCTATGAATATACGATTGTCCAAATCGATTTCTATTATTCATTTTCAATTTATCTTTAAAAGATAAGGTCTCAAAATATTCAGTTCATATTGGAAAACATTTCCGTACTTATTTATTAATAAGTAATTCACAAATCCATTCAATTTCAACACTTGGAATTTAATATACTTAAATCGAAAATTAAGTATATATTTCATTCTTTAAGAAATCATTCTCTTAAACACATTTGTTTGGGCCAAAACGAATGTTACGTAAAACATCGTTACGACAACCCAAAATCACTAGTATAGGGATTCAAAGTTTAAATAGATACATAAATCCCAATACTATACAAAACATTTCCTTTCGGAAACCATTTACTATAACAACAGTGTTATAGTCCACCATTTCCTTCTATTTCTCGAAAACGTCTATTTCAACAATGAATGTTGAAATCTATGTATTCAATACTTAGTGCATTTTAAAACGTCTTTAAAATCATTAACTTCATTTCATAATGTTCCTTCCCCAAAACATATCCATTTCATTTAATAATATATTCACTGTCCAAAATCGTGAATATAATTCCTTTCATATATTCCTATATCCAACTTATCAAATTCAATTGATTTCGGATTTATAAACAACGTTTATAAACTCCATTTATATCTTTATAAACTTCTATTTATAAAAATCCTTTTTATATCTCATTTTAGATGCCAAAATCCGATTTATAAGTTGATTACTTATAAATCTTATATTTTACAAAATTTATCCATTTTATATCTTCACAATTTATAAATCTATAAATTGCGTTCACTTATGAAATCCATTTTTATTTCATTTTTAATACTTATAAAACTTGTTTTAATATTCCAATATTTTTAATTTATAAAATATCAATTTTATAAGTCTTTTATAAACATCGTTTTTAGTAATTCAAAAATCCCAATTTAAACAAATTTATTCTTTTAATAACTTAAAAATCGTTATTTAAAGCTTATGTACTTCTAAATCATACTTAAGCATTATTTTCCAAAAAGCATAACTTTTATGAAAATAAAATTTTAACGTTTATTTATTTTAACAATTCAAATTTAATAAAACGTATACTTTTGAAAATCACTTTAAAATTCCTTTTAAAACCAAAAATCATTATTTTAAAACTTCAGAAATGGATCTGATGATGCAGCAGCACCAAATAGTCAATCACGACATCCAAATATCATATATCGATATGATAATCAACAAATATCAAAATATCTGTAAATAAATCAATACAGTTGAGGAATCCAGTTGGATCCCTCCAACCTGTTTCCCTGCATCCAAAAATGTTAGCACAATACCAATTCTGTTCCAGTACGGAATTATCGCGGTATGTGGGATTTATAAAATATTATCCGCTTAATAGACGGCTCAATAGGGTCTCATCCGCTATACAATGCGGGAAATCAACAACTGCAATATATACATATGCCAATATATATATATTGCTATTATATATAATACCAATTTCACTGTTTATGAAATATTCGCGGTATATGTTTTTAATAAATAACGCCCGCTTACTAACGGCGCATAATGTCTATTTTAACAATCAATAGATAACAATCATCATTCAAACATGCATTCAAATATTTTAAATATAACTATTTAAAATAAAATCGAAACCGATTCGATTGAGTGAGAAGTTCTCACCTTGATTTCAATTTCGTTTTAGCGATTTATTTCGAATAAAATTAAACGCGCGTTTAATTTTACCCAAAATTCTCACTAACTCCAAACAACTCCAATCCAATTCCATAACGTAGTGCTCGTCCATACGATTCCAACGCAACTGGTTTCGCGCGTTTTCGACCTCGTATGAAAAAGTTATGCATTTTTAAACTTACACGAATTTATAATTATAATATTTACAACATATATTTTAAATTCATATTATAACCTAGATCATAGCCGTTCGTTTGCACCCCCCCCTATCTCGGCCGTTCTTTCCCTCTCCTTCTTCACGTTACTTCCCCAGGACATTTGCATGCAAGAACCCATAAGCTTCAAATTAGGGTTCCAAATCGCGACCTCTTGCTTCACTTCCACGACGATCAACAACTTCCATTCGAAAGCCCATAACACGAGCTACTCTCGGTGTAACGACCCGTTAAATTAGATAATATTGAATAAATTAAATTTATATGTTTTCTAATTTAATCCAGAATAAAGTAGAAGTCTTAGGATTTTTAAGGGAATAAATGTAGGGGTTAGATAGTAACTGTAATTAAGGGTAAATAATTTAAATGTTATGTGACATAGTTTGGAATAATTGAAATTTGTGTTTGTGGTTATAAGTCATAATTAGTTGATTAGAATGTTATTAATGAAATAATAACTGAATTGGATTGCAAATATATAAACAATAAAAATTTTACTTGGTGGACTAAATTTGTTAAAGTCCATAAGTTTTGTAATTCAATTTCGTAGAAACTTTAAGTTATAAACGCAAAAAAAAAAAAAAAAAAAAAAAAAAAAATTTAATTATGTAAAGGATGATTTAAGACCCAGCTTATAGAAATTGGAATATAATCCAATTTGAATAAAGTAGAAGAAGGATTTGATTAATATGTAAATTTTTGTTCAAGGTATTGAATAAAAATTGGGAATCAAAATTTAATTAATGATAATAACGTTAGTATTGGTTAATAAATAGATTTCAATACAGTAACCAAGTGAATGGAATAAAATGAGTATATATTGCATAGAAATGGAATGTAAATTGTCACATTTGGTTGGAGTTAGTTTTAAGAAACATATAAATGTTGAATCAGTAAATATTAGTAAAAATATTACCTAGAATAAATTCCATTTAATATAAGAATTCAAAAGTGGAAGATTTATATTTGGATTGGAAAATGCATAGTTACTAATTAAAGGTGACCATTGAATAAATTTATGCATACGTGATATAATGTAAATAGATGGGGATCAACTTTTATTTATGTGGTTAATGGAATTTAATTTCTATAGTATGATAATCGCAATTAATGGAAGTTGGAATAGCTAATTTATATGATTAGTTGGAATTTAGCTGGAATATGTAGATATTGGATGATAGTAAAATTAAATGGATTTAATATTTAATAGTTTATGTAATTATGGTTGAAAGAAATTGGGTCTAGTTGTCATAAGTATGAACCTAATATTAAATTTTTCTTATAGATTGACGATTAATATGGATATAAAGGTTTCAATTATACATTGAAATTCATATTCACCATAAAATGTTAATTGAAACCAAAGAAGTTATTATAGGAGTCAAGCCTCATTTATTAATTTGGATTTATTGCAATAGTTAATACCATAAAATGGATTCTAACGTAAATTATTACGTTATTGAATATAGATTGGAATTGTAAACAATTGAGTGGATTTAATAGATTTATCAAATTTACAATATTGAATTCATTAAGATTGGAATTATAATAGTTAAGAAAAATAAATGGGAATAAAAGTTTATTGATAATTTGAAATTTAATTAGGGTAAAAAGGGTTAAATAAAATTAAAAATGAGTTGAAAAGGAAATCAAATCCATTTATCCAATTGGATTCAAGTTGAGATGGAAATCCAATTATTTATTTAGTTAGATTTAAGTTAAGAGTATAAAGGTATAAGATGTAATAATTGAGTTTTAGAATATAATTTATAATTTCCAAATGATAAGAAAGTGCAGATATTAACACTGCAAGTTGATATATTTATAGATTTTAATTCACATCCAAGCTTGCTAAATCATCTGGAACTGATTGGATTATATAAGTAATGAAATTTGGCAAATATTAGAAGTTGAAGAAAAAAAAATTTGATTTTTATGATTTATTTAATTGATTTAATAAATATTAAAAATAGCCATTTTGGACACGGACTCGGATTTCGACGAAACCAGTTTCATCGGATCCGTATCGGTGAATTATTATAGGGTTTCAAATTTCGTATCGATCGGACTTGTCGTTTGATCGTACGGACGCGAAACGCCTTGAAATCAAATTTATTAAAATCAATTTGAAATCAATTTGGAAATCTTGTTTTCAACATAACTTCTTCATACGATCGAATTTGGTCGCGAAACTTTTTCCATCGCGTTCAGAATATTTTAAAACACCTATTTGGATATATAGTTTTAACAAATTCGGTTCCGGAGGCATAGCGGGCTTTTTGGGCCAACTACCGTTTAGCACGTTCGTTATCCGTACCCACCTAGCCTTCTTCTATTTGTCTATATATATGCGATCATAAACCCTAGCCTCCTTTCTTCTGTCAATTGGATATACGTACATTTCTTCAACCTTCTCTCTTTCCAAATGTATACATCTCAGATCCATTCTCAAATTGCAAATTAAAAGTGAAAATTCAAAGTTCTCGAAAAATTCCCAAAAAAATATATGGCGTAGTGTTCATCAATACGAATCTACGTCTGTTGTTCGTTTTTCAAGATGGTGTCCAGATTCACCAGAAATCGCAGTCAAACTTGCAAAGTTCGAAACCCTAAATCAAAAATTGGGCGTTTTCGATCGAGCGACATTTGGCGAAATTGCCTTCTGGGTTCCGTGGAGGATGGCCTTTGGAGTTGGTTGGTGGTGGTCGCAGCATCAATTGGTGACCGAGGCGGTGGAATTTGGGCTTTTAGGGTTTCGAAACCCCAATTATCACCGGCGGCGGCGGGCATTGGAGGAGGCCGCACCTACTTCTTTGTGGAGAGGAGGCTTGGGCGGTGACGTCGGTGGTCACGGCGTGGCTTGTGATGGTCGAACGGCGAGGAATATCGTGGTCAAAGGTCACGGTTTTGGGTGAGGCCTGCGTTTCAGATGAGCATAGTCGCACGTGAGGGAAGTCTCTGATGCAGACGTGGCGAGGTTGTGTAGGAGGTTATTTTATTATTATTTTGTTTAAATTTAATTTTGTTTTCAACGCGTTCAAATTTGAATAACTTCCACATACGAACTCCGATTCACGCGAAATTTTCTTTTGTTAGGATCATAATTTAATTCCGGACTCGATGACGCTGGTTTGGACGAATTCTGAGACGGGCGAATTTTTGGGTTTAAATCGGATTTAAATTCGATTTAAATTCAAAAGGTGAGTGTTTTAACCCACTCACAATTACTAGAAGCTTTTATGTTTGTTAAATAAATTTTAGAAATGAATAGAAATTTATTTATGAGCTTTTGGCATGTTATTTCATTCATATCTGTTGAATTGCATTTTATTAAATTTAACTGTAAATTTAATTGATTTATTGCGTATTAATTGGCTGTTAGAAATTATTGTTTGCATATGAACTGCTAGTTAAAAGTTATATAAAATTATCACTGAATATAAACTGTTAGATTAATAGTTGATAAATATAATTTGAGATAAAACTGCAAATTATTACCTGTTGTATATGTTCATAGATATATACTGTTATTGATTGAAATTGGTTGATGGTTGCGATTGGATGATGGATGTTGTTGATGAATGAATGTTTATTGCATATCATTAAAATTGCAAATTTATCATGCATATTTCATTTTTCGGGATTGTGGTTTGAAATGATAAAACCGCAAAGTTATTTTTTTAAATTGCGGATTGAAATGATAAATATCCGTATCACTTGACCATAGGATAGAAAATTATATACAGGCACCGCGGTCTATATATAACTATTTTAATGTGATTTCTATGGTTTGGATGGAATACGGTTTATAATAATCTTAAATTTTATACTGTATAAATATTTTTCTTCCGTATTTATGTACATGAAAAGTTGGAAATTTTGAAATAAAAAGGTGTATAAATTCCCTTAGTAAAATGGAAGAAAATTTAGAAAATGGAGTTGGATAAATTTATATCATATGTTTAAATGTTAAGTTTGGAAATTTAAGATATGATATTTATAATTGGATTTTTCCCAAGATAAATTGAAATGAATATTCTAATATGAATTTGAATTGGAAAAATATTCTAATATAATTGGAATCGAAAAATACATATGTTTTATTACTAGAAATTGGAGTTGTTTAAGGATTTATGTGAATATTCAAACTAAATAATAAAACATTTAATTTGTTGAAAGAATATATTCCAATTTTAGTTTTTGAATATTAATACTCCAATGGATTTATATATATGGAAATTGAAATGGTTTTGGAACTTAAGAGTGATATCTAAATTATGGTTTTAACTTTAGATAAAGAAATATTTCCATAAAGCCATATAACTTATTTCTTTACAAAGTGACAGTAAAGTTAAGCCTTTGAAATTCATATACCGTTGAATATCCAAACCATTTGAGTTTTAAAAGTTATGGTTTGAAATTATGGATTTCCAAAAACATTATGCTTTGAAAATATTCGATTTTCAGATATTATGAAGTTAAAGCCTTTTTATTTTTGGAAAGGAATTATATTTGGGATAAGTGGTAAAATATGGTTTTGGGTTTTGGAATGATATCGTAATATTATGGTTTTGAAATGGATTATATTCTGGTTTTAAAGTATAAACTGTTTTAAATAACCGCGGTGTTATAATAACGATGGGTTGGCAAAGAGACCGGGATCGGATATGGACATACTCTCTGTCGATACCGAAAACCACTTTGACTAACCGTGTACGCGGTGGAGATTCCAGAATGAAGTAGGTTGGTGGCGACGATTCCTGTAAGGTAAATACGTGGACCCGACTCCCGTGAGTTGGCATAAGGTGGCTAAAACAGGAGCGATCGACGGGTTAATGAGGTCATTCCTCTGATCGGACACTCCTCTTCGATATTATACTATGACTTTGGATTGATTCAGTGGCCACTTCTATTTTTTTTGATTTGGGGAGTTGTTTCGAGGTGGGCGGTTGCTGCGGCTTCGCGTTACCATCGGCCCGGAAGCGTAATTGGTATATCTACCCTGGCATTGCCTAGTTGTGCCGTGTCACCTACCCTATCGCGCCTTGTACGAGTTTGGTTTTCTCCCGTAGCCCGTGTGGTATCCTCTAGTGGCTTCCCGATCAGGAGGGACTATGATATTGGACGGACTACTGGGACTATTATGTGTTAAGGGCTATATGGGTAACCCCTTAACGCTATTAAAAAGTAAGTTTATTTTATAAATAGACACTATTATAATAACGCAATATACTACATAGTAAATAGTTTAACGGATCCTTAGGAGATGTAAATCCCGAGCATCTCTTGAGTTACTGTACTCATATTTATTTCTGTTTATTTAACTCACATAAGATATTCTAGTCTGACTCGAGTGTTTTTGTCTTTTCAAATTCGCTCGGGTCAGTCCGAGCATTTCAGGATAGCAGATTTAGCTTGGAGGACGAAGACGAAGATTCAGCATTATTTATATATAGTATTGCACCACACACTCTTTATATTCCGCTGCATTGTTGTATTGGTATGTGTAACTCTGATGTTCATTGTATAAGTGAAATAACTGTTTTGTAAACTGTTTTGAACTGTATATTTATTATTATATTTTATCCTTCCGCTGTGAGATTCTATTTTGTTTTATTCCTTCTCTGTTTTTCTTATTTACCCCATAACAATCCGCCCTTGCGTATGCTTTGAATCGGCATGTGTGTCGTTTAAAGTGTGCGAAAAGGCGGGATGTTACAGTTGGTATCAGAGCTTTGGTTTAGCGATAAACCTTGGCTTTGTGGGGTTTGACTCTTTGTTAATAGGGTAGAAATATCCTATGGGAGTCACCGAGTGTATATATATGAGAGAGCGTACTTGTTAGTATTGATAAAAAGATTTTAATATTGTGTTAATCTGTTCCGCTTTGTATTTATGAATTCTGGTTGATGCATAGGACGCTATGCCATCAATAGGGATTTCTAAACACTTAATAGGACAGACCGACATAATATCCGTTTTTAATATAGGTGAATGAAATAATTTTGCCTATTATATTTTCTATATATAAAAATATTTTATAAAGATATATATATTTGGTTGCTATAGATTGGGTGTTAGGAAATAAAATATTTATAATAATCGAAGCTAAGTGAAACTATAACAAACCAAATTTGGAGATTTTAGAACTTAAGTCCGGGGTTTTTGAAATTTGTTTCCAAAGAATTTGTGAAATTTATTGATTTGGTTTATAAGTAATTTCTAATATAAATATAGTATAATTTGGAAGAATTGTTTCAAAAGAAGATTTTGGAGAAATAAATTTTGTACTTTTCTCTGTGTCGCTGGAAAATAAATTCGGTGATGACGGCCGCATCATCGACTTTCATTTTCGAGTTTCAAAAGGGAAAAGGCCACTGTAGTAAATTCTACTGCAGATTTATTTTGAAATTTTCTAAAATTTTTCTTTTATTGTTCTAAATATAATTAGAGATATTGAGTTGTAAGAACTTATTTATCTATTATTTTGAAATATTTGAAATTTAACCCGGTATTTAATTCTTAAATTTCCATTAATTAATTGTTTAAATTATTTTAGTTGAATAAAAAGATAAGTAATTAATAAGTTGAAACCTCTAATTTAAGTAAGAGAATTAATGCAATATTATAAAGAGAAATTTGAAATTTTTAACATATGAGATAAAAGAGTAATATGGATAAACATTAAATTTAATTAAAGAATGGAGATTTAACTTGTATAAGTTCAATTGCATTTCTTTAACATAAATAACTTACCCAAATATAAAAGTTGAAATGTTAAATCAGAAACTAGAATTGAATGTTTTACAAGTAGGAATTTAGGAAAAATGAAGTATTCAATAAACTACTGTTATAATAAGAATTTAATGGTATAAACTTAGGTTATAATTGAAATTTTATGGAAAATAAAGTTGAGAATTATTAATAGATGATATGAACCTGAGTATATAACATGAAATTCAAAATAAGAATTTATTATATGATTATTCACTTAAGTATGTTTTAATCTCCCCTATTCCAATATAATGGAAAGTAGGAAAAATTGAAATGTCTACAATTAATAGTTAATGGATAAATAAAAAACTTCCATTTATAGGAATGAATGTTAGCAGATTAAGAATTTAAGGGAAACCTTACAAGAGAAGATATTCAAAATATTTGTTGTTATTAATGAGAATTTATTTTATAGACTTAAGTAATAAAAGGAAACTTAAGTAATAAAAATGGAAATACAAATATAATGAATTTGGTGATAATTGGAAAATAAACTTGTAAGAAACAAAGAAATCCCTCATAAATGAAGGAAAGAAAAATCAAAACACTGAATTATGAAATAAATGTATAATGAGATATTTTGGTGTTGATTTGAATTGTTGGTTGATGTATGTTGTTGGGTAAGGAATTATGGAGTTGTTAGATTTACAAATAATCTATCTTTGTTCCATCCAAGGCTGTTGAGCAATGGATGTACTTGATAGTTATTCTTCATTCGTACAACTTCAGAATTTGAGCCGAACAACTAATTATTTGTTTGATTTAATGATTGTTTGTTGTGGTGTGTGTTGTTTGCTAAAATCTATGGTTGTTGCATTTGATTGGATATGAATGATTGAATCCACCTAAACATTCACTGTAAAATAAATATTTAACCTTTTAGATTTTATAAGTGAATACAGGTGTTGGAAGCAACTGCTACTGCTTTTGGTTCCAAAATAATAAGCGTATATTGCCCGACAAATAGGTACGTTTTCGGATTACGTTTAAAGCGATATTTTATATATTTTTCCCGTGTTGGGATATAATATTTTGATTATATATGTAATATACTTGTATATTTGGATATTATATTTTCTCCAGAGTCCCTCCGTACAAAGGAGACTCTGCCAAAAATTTTCGAAAATTTTGGACTTAGAATTTTGTTAAAATATTTTTCCAACTTTAATAACTCAAGTATTAAAGGATATAATGATTATAAAACAAGTGTATTTCATTAAAGGAAATTAATCCAGTAAAATATTGTTTATAAATTAATATTTGAAATAAAAATGTACTGTTTTATTCTTCCTTCTCCCTTCTTTTTCCTTTTCGGGGACGAAAAGTTTTGAGTGGGGGAGATTGTAACGACCCGTTAAATTAGATAATATTGAATAAATTAAATTTATATGTTTTCTAATTTAATCCAGAATAAAGTAGAAGTCTTAGGATTTTTAAGGGAATAAATGTAGGGGTTAGATAGTAACTGTAATTAAGGGTAAATAATTTAAATGTTATGTGACATAGTTTGGAATAATTGAAATTTGTGTTTGTGGTTATAAGTCATAATTAGTTGATTAGAATGTTATTAATGAAATAATAACTGAATTGGATTGCAAATATATAAACAATAAAAATTTTACTTGGTGGACTAAATTTGTTAAAGTCCATAAGTTTTGTAATTCAATTTCGTAGAAACTTTAAGTTATAAACGCAAAAAAAAAAAAAAAAAAAAAAAAAAAAATTTAATTATGTAAAGGATGATTTAAGACCCAGCTTATAGAAATTGGAATATAATCCAATTTGAATAAAGTAGAAGAAGGATTTGATTAATATGTAAATTTTTGTTCAAGGTATTGAATAAAAATTGGGAATCAAAATTTAATTAATGATAATAACGTTAGTATTGGTTAATAAATAGATTTCAATACAGTAACCAAGTGAATGGAATAAAATGAGTATATATTGCATAGAAATGGAATGTAAATTGTCACATTTGGTTGGAGTTAGTTTTAAGAAACATATAAATGTTGAATCAGTAAATATTAGTAAAAATATTACCTAGAATAAATTCCATTTAATATAAGAATTCAAAAGTGGAAGATTTATATTTGGATTGGAAAATGCATAGTTACTAATTAAAGGTGACCATTGAATAAATTTATGCATACGTGATATAATGTAAATAGATGGGGATCAACTTTTATTTATGTGGTTAATGGAATTTAATTTCTATAGTATGATAATCGCAATTAATGGAAGTTGGAATAGCTAATTTATATGATTAGTTGGAATTTAGCTGGAATATGTAGATATTGGATGATAGTAAAATTAAATGGATTTAATATTTAATAGTTTATGTAATTATGGTTGAAAGAAATTGGGTCTAGTTGTCATAAGTATGAACCTAATATTAAATTTTTCTTATAGATTGACGATTAATATGGATATAAAGGTTTCAATTATACATTGAAATTCATATTCACCATAAAATGTTAATTGAAACCAAAGAAGTTATTATAGGAGTCAAGCCTCATTTATTAATTTGGATTTATTGCAATAGTTAATACCATAAAATGGATTCTAACGTAAATTATTACGTTATTGAATATAGATTGGAATTGTAAACAATTGAGTGGATTTAATAGATTTATCAAATTTACAATATTGAATTCATTAAGATTGGAATTATAATAGTTAAGAAAAATAAATGGGAATAAAAGTTTATTGATAATTTGAAATTTAATTAGGGTAAAAAGGGTTAAATAAAATTAAAAATGAGTTGAAAAGGAAATCAAATCCATTTATCCAATTGGATTCAAGTTGAGATGGAAATCCAATTATTTATTTAGTTAGATTTAAGTTAAGAGTATAAAGGTATAAGATGTAATAATTGAGTTTTAGAATATAATTTATAATTTCCAAATGATAAGAAAGTGCAGATATTAACACTGCAAGTTGATATATTTATAGATTTTAATTCACATCCAAGCTTGCTAAATCATCTGGAACTGATTGGATTATATAAGTAATGAAATTTGGCAAATATTAGAAGTTGAAGAAAAAAAAATTTGATTTTTATGATTTATTTAATTGATTTAATAAATATTAAAAATAGCCATTTTGGACACGGACTCGGATTTCGACGAAACCAGTTTCATCGGATCCGTATCGGTGAATTATTATAGGGTTTCAAATTTCGTATCGATCGGACTTGTCGTTTGATCGTACGGACGCGAAACGCCTTGAAATCAAATTTATTAAAATCAATTTGAAATCAATTTGGAAATCTTGTTTTCAACATAACTTCTTCATACGATCGAATTTGGTCGCGAAACTTTTTCCATCGCGTTCAGAATATTTTAAAACACCTATTTGGATATATAGTTTTAACAAATTCGGTTCCGGAGGCATAGCGGGCTTTTTGGGCCAACTACCGTTTAGCACGTTCGTTATCCGTACCCACCTAGCCTTCTTCTATTTGTCTATATATATGCGATCATAAACCCTAGCCTCCTTTCTTCTGTCAATTGGATATACGTACATTTCTTCAACCTTCTCTCTTTCCAAATGTATACATCTCAGATCCATTCTCAAATTGCAAATTAAAAGTGAAAATTCAAAGTTCTCGAAAAATTCCCAAAAAAATATATGGCGTAGTGTTCATCAATACGAATCTACGTCTGTTGTTCGTTTTTCAAGATGGTGTCCAGATTCACCAGAAATCGCAGTCAAACTTGCAAAGTTCGAAACCCTAAATCAAAAATTGGGCGTTTTCGATCGAGCGACATTTGGCGAAATTGCCTTCTGGGTTCCGTGGAGGATGGCCTTTGGAGTTGGTTGGTGGTGGTCGCAGCATCAATTGGTGACCGAGGCGGTGGAATTTGGGCTTTTAGGGTTTCGAAACCCCAATTATCACCGGCGGCGGCGGGCATTGGAGGAGGCCGCACCTACTTCTTTGTGGAGAGGAGGCTTGGGCGGTGACGTCGGTGGTCACGGCGTGGCTTGTGATGGTCGAACGGCGAGGAATATCGTGGTCAAAGGTCACGGTTTTGGGTGAGGCCTGCGTTTCAGATGAGCATAGTCGCACGTGAGGGAAGTCTCTGATGCAGACGTGGCGAGGTTGTGTAGGAGGTTATTTTATTATTATTTTGTTTAAATTTAATTTTGTTTTCAACGCGTTCAAATTTGAATAACTTCCACATACGAACTCCGATTCACGCGAAATTTTCTTTTGTTAGGATCATAATTTAATTCCGGACTCGATGACGCTGGTTTGGACGAATTCTGAGACGGGCGAATTTTTGGGTTTAAATCGGATTTAAATTCGATTTAAATTCAAAAGGTGAGTGTTTTAACCCACTCACAATTACTAGAAGCTTTTATGTTTGTTAAATAAATTTTAGAAATGAATAGAAATTTATTTATGAGCTTTTGGCATGTTATTTCATTCATATCTGTTGAATTGCATTTTATTAAATTTAACTGTAAATTTAATTGATTTATTGCGTATTAATTGGCTGTTAGAAATTATTGTTTGCATATGAACTGCTAGTTAAAAGTTATATAAAATTATCACTGAATATAAACTGTTAGATTAATAGTTGATAAATATAATTTGAGATAAAACTGCAAATTATTACCTGTTGTATATGTTCATAGATATATACTGTTATTGATTGAAATTGGTTGATGGTTGCGATTGGATGATGGATGTTGTTGATGAATGAATGTTTATTGCATATCATTAAAATTGCAAATTTATCATGCATATTTCATTTTTCGGGATTGTGGTTTGAAATGATAAAACCGCAAAGTTATTTTTTTAAATTGCGGATTGAAATGATAAATATCCGTATCACTTGACCATAGGATAGAAAATTATATACAGGCACCGCGGTCTATATATAACTATTTTAATGTGATTTCTATGGTTTGGATGGAATACGGTTTATAATAATCTTAAATTTTATACTGTATAAATATTTTTCTTCCGTATTTATGTACATGAAAAGTTGGAAATTTTGAAATAAAAAGGTGTATAAATTCCCTTAGTAAAATGGAAGAAAATTTAGAAAATGGAGTTGGATAAATTTATATCATATGTTTAAATGTTAAGTTTGGAAATTTAAGATATGATATTTATAATTGGATTTTTCCCAAGATAAATTGAAATGAATATTCTAATATGAATTTGAATTGGAAAAATATTCTAATATAATTGGAATCGAAAAATACATATGTTTTATTACTAGAAATTGGAGTTGTTTAAGGATTTATGTGAATATTCAAACTAAATAATAAAACATTTAATTTGTTGAAAGAATATATTCCAATTTTAGTTTTTGAATATTAATACTCCAATGGATTTATATATATGGAAATTGAAATGGTTTTGGAACTTAAGAGTGATATCTAAATTATGGTTTTAACTTTAGATAAAGAAATATTTCCATAAAGCCATATAACTTATTTCTTTACAAAGTGACAGTAAAGTTAAGCCTTTGAAATTCATATACCGTTGAATATCCAAACCATTTGAGTTTTAAAAGTTATGGTTTGAAATTATGGATTTCCAAAAACATTATGCTTTGAAAATATTCGATTTTCAGATATTATGAAGTTAAAGCCTTTTTATTTTTGGAAAGGAATTATATTTGGGATAAGTGGTAAAATATGGTTTTGGGTTTTGGAATGATATCGTAATATTATGGTTTTGAAATGGATTATATTCTGGTTTTAAAGTATAAACTGTTTTAAATAACCGCGGTGTTATAATAACGATGGGTTGGCAAAGAGACCGGGATCGGATATGGACATACTCTCTGTCGATACCGAAAACCACTTTGACTAACCGTGTACGCGGTGGAGATTCCAGAATGAAGTAGGTTGGTGGCGACGATTCCTGTAAGGTAAATACGTGGACCCGACTCCCGTGAGTTGGCATAAGGTGGCTAAAACAGGAGCGATCGACGGGTTAATGAGGTCATTCCTCTGATCGGACACTCCTCTTCGATATTATACTATGACTTTGGATTGATTCAGTGGCCACTTCTATTTTTTTTGATTTGGGGAGTTGTTTCGAGGTGGGCGGTTGCTGCGGCTTCGCGTTACCATCGGCCCGGAAGCGTAATTGGTATATCTACCCTGGCATTGCCTAGTTGTGCCGTGTCACCTACCCTATCGCGCCTTGTACGAGTTTGGTTTTCTCCCGTAGCCCGTGTGGTATCCTCTAGTGGCTTCCCGATCAGGAGGGACTATGATATTGGACGGACTACTGGGACTATTATGTGTTAAGGGCTATATGGGTAACCCCTTAACGCTATTAAAAAGTAAGTTTATTTTATAAATAGACACTATTATAATAACGCAATATACTACATAGTAAATAGTTTAACGGATCCTTAGGAGATGTAAATCCCGAGCATCTCTTGAGTTACTGTACTCATATTTATTTCTGTTTATTTAACTCACATAAGATATTCTAGTCTGACTCGAGTGTTTTTGTCTTTTCAAATTCGCTCGGGTCAGTCCGAGCATTTCAGGATAGCAGATTTAGCTTGGAGGACGAAGACGAAGATTCAGCATTATTTATATATAGTATTGCACCACACACTCTTTATATTCCGCTGCATTGTTGTATTGGTATGTGTAACTCTGATGTTCATTGTATAAGTGAAATAACTGTTTTGTAAACTGTTTTGAACTGTATATTTATTATTATATTTTATCCTTCCGCTGTGAGATTCTATTTTGTTTTATTCCTTCTCTGTTTTTCTTATTTACCCCATAACAATCCGCCCTTGCGTATGCTTTGAATCGGCATGTGTGTCGTTTAAAGTGTGCGAAAAGGCGGGATGTTACACTCGGCCACCATCTCGATGAGCTCGGCCTCCACCTTATGCGCGCGCACGAGGATGAATGGCAGGAAGTTGCGGCCAAGTTTCTCCCTCTACGCTGCGCCATACCCCATCAACCCCGTATGGATCGAAAGATCTTGCTTAGCTCTTCGACTTTCATGTTGAACACTTCGCGTAATTGCTTGTGGATTGAGAGTAATTGAGGGGTGAAGATTCGAGCGTTTCTGGCCTTCGGTTTTAGGGGTGGCGGCTAGGGTTTTAAACCCTAGTTATATATATTTTTTTATTTTTGTGATAAAATGGGGCTATTTATAGAAATTAAAACGAACACTATTCATCCCGGATTTTTCGAACTCCGATTTACGCGTGGTAACCGGCGTTTCTAGGGTTTATCCCGCGTTTCGGACACAATGGAACAGGTTTCAGAAGCTAATTCGGTCATCTGTGCGAGTTACGGCAATAAACGTTCGATTTAAAATTAAACCGATTGAACGATTTTCTAGGCGTTTTAGCTTGCACCGGACAAACGGTAAATCCGATTGACATGAAATTTTAAAACATACAATAATATCATATTACGGATCCGATGAAACTGGTTTCGTCGAAATCCGAGATTGTTTGAAAAATGGCTATTTTAACTCGCCAAATTAATATTAAAAACGATATCGATGCGTTTCGAGCTGCCACGACCAAACGACAACTCCGTTTGCTACGAAATTTGAAATCCGATAATAACTAATTATTACGGATCTAATGGAACTGGTCTCGTCCAATTCTGAGACTGTTCGAAAATTGGCTATTTTTCAGTCGATAATTAAATATTAAAATATTCAATTTTCACAGATTAACTTTTAATTCGATTTTAAAAGTTCTAAAACATCATTCTAACTCCAATATGATAAAATAAAATTTTACAAATCATTTTCAATCATATTTAACCCAAATTTCAATTATTTCTAGAATTTCTATTATTAAATTATCGATTTAATTGTCCAATTAAATCCAATTATTCGAAATAAAATTATTCGACTTATAAATTCCACTTATTAATAATTAAAATTAATTAAATATACAAATTTAAATTAACAAAAATTCTGGGTCGTTACAGACTTCCCCCCTTAAAAGAATTTCGTCCTCGAAATTATCAAGTAAGAAAAATTTACAGAATTCATTAACTTTCCAAAACAAGTTTAAACTTCTTACCATACTTTACTAAGTTTTCAAATCATACTTAGTTATCTTTTCAAAAACAACTACTATTGTTTAACTTTCAACTCCAAAATCAAACCTAAAGTTTTCAAAATTTTCCCAAAATTCCCAAATTTTTCTAACGCCTTAAATTTTCGGAAAAATTCGCCATAGTCTCCTTTGCGCGGCTCGATCCGAAAAAAAATGAAAGTATATATATCACAAATATACATCTCATCAAGTGATGAGGCATCCCGCAGGGAAAAAAGTGTAAAAGTACGATATTTAATCCGAGATATGTACCTTATTTGTTATTAATGAGCATATACGGCTAATATAGCGCGAAAGCGAGCTCCAAATGCGAAGCAACGCCATCCGCACCTACTAAACACTCAACAACAACATGAGAATCATGCATATATGAAAATAGTATCAATATACAACATATAGCAACATAGCAACTACATGTGCCAATATAGCAAATGCAACAAAACAACAAATGCAACCATCAACCAACTCAATATTCATTCATATTCTCATTAATATTCAATGAATTGGTTTTCAATTTAAATCATATTTGATTTATTTACATTGGATTTACTAACATTCATTCATATTCAATTTTAATTAGTTTGCATTCACTAATTAAATCCAATTCACATTCAATTCTATTCAAATTTATTTACTTCTAATTTGAATTCAATTACATATTATCTATTTGAATTTAATTACATAGCTTCCAATTTCGCTAATTCAATTTCATTAATACTTAATGAATTATATACAATCAATCAACAATCAATATAACAACCAATGTATATTCAATACAACCAAATTTATTCACTTTACATTCAATTTGGTCCAACATTCAATTGACTTTCATTCAATTTATGCAACTAGCTTTTAATGAATTAACACTTATATATTCATTATTTCATATCAATTGTTTACATGTAATTGATTAACATTCAATCCATTTATCAATTCAATTGCTAATTCCTTTAACAATTTAAAGTTGAATTTCATTTATATAACTCAAGTTCAAATTCTTAATAACTTCACTTCATTAATTCACTTATTAATTTACTTCGATACCAAAATTCAACTTCATTCAACATCACTTAAGTTATATTTCATTCCAAACACCTTTTGTTTTAATTTAACTTAAGTTTTCACTTATTAATCCAATTCAAATTAATAAGTGGAATTTAAATCCTATTTAACTTTTTACCAAAGCTAAATTTATTAACTCTTATCATAAGTTCAAAACATATTTCACTTATATTCATCATCTTATAAGTTATACAACTTATATTCAACAATTACTACTTGGATTTTATTGATTTACTTATACTTCCTTTAATTTAACTTCATCCTGTAAGTTAAATATATTCTATCAAAATTCAAATTGTATAAGTTATCAACTCATTTATTATTCTCAAATTACTATGGTAGCAAATCTATCACATGGAGACTCGAAAATGATACTGATGATGATGCAGTCATCACCCTTATTATTTCCCAGTAACAATAGTGAATTCAGTGCTTAATATTCTTTCAAAAATTTTCCTTTCATTTATAAATATCTTTTTTTTTCTTATAGAGTTTCACTTTATATATACAAGATTATTTTACAATTGTAAATTACATTAATTATAATTTCATACTTATAATTCAATTGCTTATACAATTCATTCTTTCACAGCTGTTGTTTTTATTTAACTTATTCAACAACCAAACAATCAATTCAAATATACTTTAATAATTCTGGAAAATTATGCTTTTATATATAAAATATAATCAAAGTAAAATTATTTCATTTACCCTATTAAAACAATATTGTGTCAATTTGTTCCGTACAAGTGTTTAGAGATCCCTATCAACAACGTTAATTACTCATGTTGACCAAAATCCATATACCACTCAACAAACCAATCATCACAATATAAAACAATTTATATTCACTAACAAATACACGCTCATAACTATTATTACACTCAAACTCATTCTAGAGTACTACTGCCTCTATCTCTAATGAGTAATACCCAACAGAGCCATGGTTGTCGCTTAACCATAAGCTCTGAGACCAAATGTAACGTTCGCGATTTTTCGTTGCCGAAAAACCGAAATGTTAGGGTTGAAGAAGAAGAAAAGGTAGAAGAAGATAGAAAAAGATAGAACAGAACAGAACAGAAGAAATAACAGAACAACATCAGAATATGACAATTCGCAGTGGAACAACATATAATAGATAAATGAATAATTTTTAAACAAAGTACTATATCAGTTATTACATTACATCTCATTACATTTCATTACATTACAACATCAGAGTGTACAACAACAAACAGCATCAACAGCGGAAAAGAAATATTATATACTAGTAATACGCCATGCCATCCAGCTTGCCTCCAGCAATTCCTGAATTCCAGAATATCCTGATAAACCTTACTCTTGACTGCCCGTGTGGAAATTGGTGGGCACCCAGAGTTTAGGAAGGAAAACAATGAACTCCGAGTCAGTCATGTGACTGGTGTGAGAACTCAAAACAGTTTATTTATCTTTAAAATCAGAATAGAAGAATATTTTTAAAGTCAATTCGCAATGCTTTTAAAAATGAGACTACCATAAGGCCTCCCGCGCACACACACAATGCAAATGCAGAATCGGAGGAGATTTCTCCTTATGATAGTCAAAGATGCTTGATACGCATTAAAAAGAAACATTTGATACTATTACTAGTGCATAGTGTAGGAAAACATTTCAAAAGTAGAATATAAATCTTAGCCAACATAGACATTTCGAACTATGTCTACTATAGCTACCATCCAAACAGTGGGGCGCCACCATAAGTGAATGATAGGTTCTACAACTAAAACCGTACAGGGTTTCGTATTGGGAATTGGATTTCCAACAAATGGTCAGGCCAAGGAACTTCCCATTGCCACGTGAGAACGCCTATGGAAGGACGTCCCCGAGAACCAAACCGGATCTCTGCCAACACAAGGTTGGGTTACCCCTAACTGGGTAACTACTGACACGAATATGTCATCCCCCGATCGTAACCGATCTATCCGAGGATCCTCGATTTCCAACAACCACAAAATATGCAGCAACAACATAGGTTAAATATTGGGCTCCATACCATGATACCACCTCTATCCAGAAGGAATGACATACACTAAAGGGGCGCTACCCCCTAATAACCTTGCCGCATCCTTCCTGTTTTGACCATTTCCGGGGTGTGAGGTCCGACGAAGTCTCGTCCACAAAGCCACACTTTATACAAAAGCCGTGCTTTGGGTCAATCAAATGATCATAGAAATGATCACCAAGATAAATGATCAAATAAATGATCCTATCACAAATGATCAAACAATGATCATTTCACAGCAACACTCTGTATGCCACACTACCAAATTGGGAGTATATCACTAATAACCTTCAACTATATAACCTCTGAGCTCGTACGTCTCAGAGAAGGGTGTTAAGCTAAGAGAATAAATTCTCCGCCACCAACAGAAATATATTTGAAAGAAATCAGCTTTATATCTTAATTTGTAATGTCAGACATACAATCCATACAAGTCTGTTCCGGGATCGAACAGAACCGAAGGCACTTCCAAAGAAGTCCTTGCCATCTGGATATTCACTAATCACGACCGGACTTCCCGTCACTAAGGGTGATAAAACCTCTATATCGAAGATCAGCCGATGTAGAGTAACTCGACGGTAATCCTTCCGTTTTCACAAATATCCGGTCTTCAACACCGGTCATCAAATGCAATCCATAACGACGTATCACATACTCGGAATGGGTTATACGACCCCAAGGTCCTTTCCCGGCTAACCCGAATAGTGAGCGCTTATTCAAAAATAAGTGTGGCATTCAAATTCAAACAAATGACAACAAATACCTATTCAAAGGTAAATATTTATAGTCGGATTATTTAACTATCAATAGGCATGCTCAACATCACCAAATCCAAATAATTTCCCAAATTATTTACTTTCCAAAATATCTTTACTAGATATATATTTTCCACACTTCAACATTTGAAACTAATTTTCAAATCACTCTTCAATCCTTTATCTCTTTTGAATACAAATTTCAATCAATTTCCTTACGTGAAATTTCTTTCATTTCAACATGGTTCATTTAAACCAATTAAATAAATCCTTACCGATTTATTTTATATATTTACGTTCCAAATTCGTAAATTTATTCCCACACTTCAACATTTATATCAACGTTTATTTTTAAACAAATTCCCCTTTTCATTTATAAATTCCATAATGAATTTATAATTCCAAAATATCTATGAATATACGATTGTCCAAATCGATTTCTATTATTCATTTTCAATTTATCTTTAAAAGATAAGGTCTCAAAATATTCAGTTCATATTGGAAAACATTTCCGTACTTATTTATTAATAAGTAATTCACAAATCCATTCAATTTCAACACTTGGAATTTAATATACTTAAATCGAAAATTAAGTATATATTTCATTCTTTAAGAAATCATTCTCTTAAACACATTTGTTTGGGCCAAAACGAACGTTACGTAAAACATCGTTACGACGACCCAAAATCACTAGTATAGGGATTCAAAGTTTAAATAGATACATAAATCCCAATACTATACAAAACATTTCCTTTCAGAAACCATTTACTATAACAACAGTGTTATAGTCCACCATCTCCTTCTATTTCTCGAAAACGTCTATTTCAACAATGAATGTTGAAATCTATGTATTCGATACTTAATGCATTTTAAAACGTCTTTAAAATCATTAACTTCATTTCATAATGTTCCTTCCCCAAAACATATCCATTTCATTTAATAATATATTCACTGTCCAAAATCGTGAATATAATTCCTTTCATATATTCCTATATCCAACTTATCAAATTCAATTGATTTCGGATTTATAAACAACGTTTATAAACTCCATTTATATCTTTATAAACTTCTATTTATAAAAATCCTTTTTATATCTCATTTTGGATGCCAAAATCCGATTTATAAGTTGATTACTTATAAATCTTATATTGTACAAAATTTATCCATTTTATATCTTCACAATTTATAAATCTATAAATTGCGTTCACTTATGAAATCCATTTTTATTTCATTTTTAATACTTATAAAACTTGTTTTAATATTCCAATATTTTTAATTTATAAAATATCAATTTTATAAGTCTTTTATAAACATCGTTTTTAATAATTCAAAAATCCCAATTTAAACCAATTTATTCTTTTAATAACTTAAAAATCGTTATTTAAAGCTTATATACTTCAAAATCATACTTAAGCATTATTTTCCAAAAATCATAACTTTTATGAAAATAAAATTTTAACGTTTATTTATTTTAACAATTCAAATGTAATAAAACGTATACTTTTGAAAATCACTTTAAAATTCCTTTCAAAAATCATTATTTTAAAACTTCAGAAATGGATCTGATGATACAGCAGCACCAAATAGTCAATCATGACATCCAAATATCATATATCGATATGATAATCAACAAATATCAAAATATCTGTAAATAAATCAATACAGTTGAGGAATCCAGTTGGATCCCTCCAACCTGTTTCCCTGCATCCAAAAATGTTAGCACAATACCAATTCCGTTCCTGTACGGAATTATCGCGGTATATGGGATTTATAAAATATTATCCGCTTAATAGACGGCGCAATAGGTTCTCATCCGCTATACAATGCGGGAAATCAACAACTGCAATATATACATATGCCAATATATATATATATATTGCTATTATATATAATACCAATTTCACTGTTTATGAAATATTCGCGGTATATGTTTTTAATAAATAACATCCGCTTACTAACGGCGCATAATGTCTATTTTAACAATCAATAGATAATAATCATCATTCAAACATGCATTCAAATATTTAAAATATAACTATTTAAAATAAAATCGAAACTGATTCGATTGAGTGAGAAGTTCTCACCTTGATTTCAATTTCGTTTTAGCAATTTATTTCGAATAAAATTAAACGCGCGTTTAATTTTACCCAAAATTCTCACTAAATCCAAATGACTCCAATCCAATTCCATAGCGTAGTGCTCGTCCATACGATTCCAACGCAACTGGTTTCGCGCGTTTTCGACCTCGTATGAAAAAGTTATGCATTTTTAAACTTACACGAATTTATAATTATAATATTTACAACATATATTTTAAATTTATATTATAACCTAGATCATAGCCGTTCGTTTGCACCCCCCTATCTCGGCTGTTCTTTCCCTCTCCTTCTTCACGTTACTTCCTGTTGGGCGAATTCTCACCCAAAAGATCTCGAGACCGAGAAGTTACAGTTTCACTCGGGTTCGCAACCTCCACTTTGTTCGACAGCCAAAAGGCTCAATACTAGCCTAGAAGTCCATCCAACATTCTCAATGTAGAAGCTCATTCGGCCCAAGCCCTCCAATATCGAACCAACTGGTTCGGTATACCGAACCAACACGCCTCCTCTAAACTGCCGGACCAAGGCCTCATCCCCACCACCGAACTAACCTACCAACCCACGACCGGACCAAAGTCCTAACCGGACCAGCCCCTCTCACACTCCTACTACCGGTCCAAGCAAGCACCGAACCAACCCTCTCTTTTCCACTGCCGGTCCACATGCACACCTACCACCGGTCCAAGCTCAAAGCCGAATGGAGCTTTGCCGAACTAGAAGATTGCCAGTCCAGATTGCTTCCGCCCGGGCCCACCAGCAGCTATATACATCCAAGACCCCTGCCCCCTACCTCACTCTATAAATAGAGGGGCAGGGGTACAACAATGGCGGACAAGTTTGAGAGTTCAAGCACGGAAGGAACTTTCAAACTACTTTCATATACTTGCACACAAAGCATTGTACTTGTAATCTGAAACAAAGAAGATAATAACATATAAAGTGGACGTAGGCACGTTCTGGCCGAACCACTATAAATTTGTGTGTCTTTTACATTTCAGCCCCTGCTTTTTTCATATTTACATAACTCATCTGAATCATTAAGAATCACATAAAATCAACTAAATCACACGACTTGGAGGTGTTTGCCCATTTTTTGCGCAAACACTTCCCCAGGACATTTGCACGCAAGAACCCATAAAGCTTCAAATTAGGGTTCCAAATCGCGACCTCTTGCTTCACTTCCACGACGATCAACAACTTCCATTCGAAAGACCATAACACGAGCTACTCTCGGCCACCATCTCGATGAGCTCGGCCTCCACCTTATGCGCGCGCACGAGGATGAATGGCAGGAAGTTGCGGCCAAGTTTCTCCCTCTACGCTGCGCCATACCCCATCAACCCTGTATGGATCGAAAGATCTTGCTTAGCTCTTCGACTTTCATGTTGAACACTTCGCGTAATTGCTTGTGGATTGAGAGTAATTGAGGGGTGAAGATTCGAGCGTTTCTAGCCTTCGGTTTTAGGGGTGGCGGGTAGGGTTTTAAACCCTAGTTATATATTTTTTTTATTTTTGTGATAAAATGGGGCTATTTATAGAAATTAAAACGAACACTATTCATCCCGGATATTTCGAACTCCGATTTACGCGCGGTAACCGACGTTTCTAGGGTTTATCCCGCGTTCCGGACACAATGGAACAGGTTTCGAAAGCTAATTCGTTCATCTGTGCGAGTTATGGCAATAAACGTTCAACTTAAAATTAAACCGATTAAACGATTTTCTAGGCGTTTTAGCTTGCACCGGACAAACGGTAAATCCGATTGACATGAAATTTTAAACCATACAATAATATCACATTACGGATCCGATGAAACTGGTTTCGTCGAAATCCGAGATTGTTTGAAAAATGGCTATTTTAACTCGCCAAATTAATATTAAAAACGATATCGATGCGTTTCGAGCTGCCACGATCAAACGACAACTCCGTTTGCTACGAAATTTGAAATCCGATAATAACTAATTATTATGGATCTAATGGAACTAGTCTCGTCCAATTCTGAGATTGTTCGAAAATTGGCTATTTTTCAGTCGATAATTAAATATTAAAATATTCAATTTTCACAGATTAACTTTTAATTCGATTTTAAAAGTTCTAAAACATCATTCTAACTCCAAGATGATAAAATAAAATTTTACAAATCATTTTCAATCATATTTAACTCAAATTTCAATTATTTCTGGAATTTCTATTATTAAATTATCGATTTAATTGTCCAATTAAATCCAATTATTCGAAATAAAATTATTTGACTTATAAATTCCACTTATTAATAATTAAAATTAATTAAATATACAAATTTAAATTAACAAAAATTCTGGGTCGTTACAGTACGGATTGTTTCCTGGGGGATCCTGGCGTAACCATTGTGTATCCTGCACTCTATGTAGGTCGCATTAGTAGCGCAAATGCCTGGCTGAGCTGGCCTGGGGTTACGGATTGTTTCCTGGGGGATCCAGGCGTAACCAGTGTGTATCCTGCATTCTACTCGTCATCATGGCGTAACTCGCAGGGATGAGAAAGCTTACGGATACGGATTGTTTCCTGGGGGATCCAGGCGTAACCATTGTGTATCTGCAATCCATGGTTAGACAACTGTTTCGGTTTGGTTGATTTGTTTCGATTGTACTTTCCATATCTGTTTTTAAAAGTGTTTTCATTATTTTCACTGGGTGTTGAAACAAGTCTACCAAGTACCTGGAGAATTCTAGCTTTGCGCCTGATCAACGCATAGCCAGAGTCTGGAGGAATGAAAGTAAACTTGTTAAGACGTCGAGTTATAAAAGTATTTTGATAAAAGTATCTTGATAAAGTACTGTATAAAGAATATTTTGATCAGTTATTTTCCCTTCTAAAAAATTAAAATGTTTTAAATATTGTTTATTTGAACCATCAGATTTGAATCAAATGACTATTCATCATACTATAAAACAAAAAAAATTAAATTGAAATGTATAATGGTTTAAATAATGGTTAATCCTTGTCTTTCAACCTACTTTCCCTCCTAGCTACTTTCTCCCTACCTTCTTTTGGGATGTCTTCCAACCTATTGTTCTTTCTAGTTGTTTCTCCGCTTCCTTCCTTTTCGAGGACGAAAAGATTTGAGTGGGGAGAGTGTAACAACCCTAGATTTTTATGTATATTTTAATTTTGGCTTCATTTCATTTTTAAATTATTTTAAACTTGTTTCATTTCAAACATTTCATTTTTAAATATAAACTATGATTATTATGTGAATTATAATTCCAACTGGTATAAATTGAATATTTTACTGAAAGGTGGATTTCTGGTCAAACTGGTCGAACTTTGACTTTTTAAATATTCAAATTAAAATATTTAAATTCTTAAATTTTATATTTTATTATGAAAATAGATTTAATAACTTGAATACTACTTTTCATTTCGTTGAAAACGGATTTAAGTTGTGAAAGTTATGTATATTTCAATATTGAGTGCAATTTGTTTTATTTAGCAATTTTGTCTATTTTAAATAATATAAATTATATTTTCTTTGTCATATTTTATTTTAAAATGTGTCATTATGTTACTTTATGTATATTTTTGTCTTTTTATATTTTTTAAGTGATGTTATAATTTTTTCCAAAGTTTACTGTATTTATTTCCTATTTTTAAAGGCTGTTTTCTATTTTTCTGCTATTTTCTTCATTTAAATTATATTTAATTAAAATCTGTATATTTATTTTGTGAATGCATTTTTATTTTATGTTATTATCTTTGTTATAAATATTTTTACAAGTCCATATAAATTTTCTAAAGTTCATTCTGTTTATTTTCCATTTTTTTCTAGACTAGTTCGCAATTTTGTGCTATTTTCTTATTTAAACCTTATATAATTAATAAATATTTATATATATTTTATATTTTGTTTTATTTTCGAATTTTTGACTGAAATTATTATTATTTTCAGTAATATAAACTTATATAAATAAATTGATGGAAATTTGAAAGGTTTAAACTCTTAATCTTCCAAAGTCCTTTTACATTCCGCCTCTTCATTTTCCAACCTACATCTCATTCATTTTGGCCGTATACTTCTTTTTCTTTTCAGCCCCATCTTCATTTTCACGTGAAAAACTTCCTCAAACAAAAAATCACGGCCACACCACTTTTGTTCAAAGTTTTTAGGTAAATTCTTCTTCCTTTCTTGTTTTTCTATGTTTTTCTATTGATTTTGCAATGGTTATCTACCTTCATGGCTCCACTCCTCCTCCTCCAGGCCTCGGCTGACCACCACCACCCCCTTCCTCTGACCATCACCCATCCTAGTACCCCTCCACTTCAGGCCGAGCCAACCCAAGGCATAGATCACCACAAAATCCACCAAAAACCATCACTATATACACTACATGGGCCACCTTTGCCAACACCTCCTTCTACAACCTCTAGCCGCTACTACCTCCACCACCACCACCTCTGGCCTGACCTCCACCCTCTTCCACATCAACCACCACCTCCTGGAGCCACTAGCCGTGACCCATGACTTCAGGCCGAACCAAACAAGAGCAAACAAATGATGTATGTTGCATAGTTTTAGCCTTGTGCACCTAGTTTTATACACCTAAACTAAACCCACCTTCAAAACAAATGTTGGCCGACCACTTGCATACCCAAACCAGACCTATAGCAAGTACTTATTTTGTTTATCAAAATAAATATAGTTTAAATTTTGTTTTGTAATAAAAATTTGTTTTGTTTTATTTTAAAATTGTTTTTCTTTTGAAATAAGATTTAATTCATTCTTGTTTAAGTATAACATTTGATTTAAAACTCTTGAATAAGACAAACTCAACATCTTTCTTCTTTTAAAAACCTTTTCTTTTGAAATTTAAAGAATATTATTTTTTAAAAATAATTGAACAAACATTTAAATGTATAATTTTATAAAGAAGTATATATGTATTTATTTAAAGACTAATGTTAATAAACATTTTAAACATGCTAAAATAAATTAGTAATGGGTTAAGATAAATTCAAATACATATATAGATTTAGGAATTGCTTTTAAATATTGAATGAACATGTGTTAGTTTTAAAAAAAAAAGTAAATGGACACTTGTAAATTTATCTACACCTAAAGATAACAAGTGGCAAACTAATTTATTCTTGGATTTTATTCTTTCAAATAAGAAATATAACAAATGTTTTTATTGTTTGTTCAAACCTTTTTCTCATTTGAAAACCTGAAAATCAAATTTCAGTAAATCAAAAAACCCCAAAACAAAAGCATGTTAAAATCTGCAAATCATTTCTACAAACTTCAATCAAGTCTGCATGCTAAATTACAACCTCAAATCTGCAAACCAAAACCTTTCAAAAATCTGCAAAATGAAGATCAATTCTACTGCAAATCTGAGCAATAAAGTTTTGGAGTCTGCATGCATGTTCAACAAATTACATCATCAAGTTAAAGCAAATTCAACTAGCTAATGGACCCAAATTTCAAAGGCAACTTCAATTTCAAAATGCAGTTTCAAACAAGGTCCTGGAAATTGGAATCTGCATTTAAAAATTTTCTCTGCATCTTCATAAATAAGGTGAGTAAGCTTCTTATCTTTTAAAAACAGTTTTCTTTAGAAATCAAAAATCAAACATAAATTAAAGAACTTATGTTTTTCTTTATTTACAGAAATCAAACTGTTTTAAACAAAACTGTTCTGTTTTGTTTTAAAATAAAATGAGTAAACTCACATGCACAAAATTTGTGACATCTGAGCATATGAAGTGAAAGAAATAAAATGATGTGGTGATTGTTTATTCATGAATGTTCTGTGTGTATAGGAATGGATATGTTTACATGTTTTTGATTTCTTGAAAAACTGCATATAGTGTTGGCTGTAAATTAGGATATTCTTTATTGGAAAAAGCTTTATCATTTGAATTGTTCCAGCTAGTAAAGTTATGTGTAAGAAAATATGTGGTTTAGTATAAATGTAGGTTTTATAAATTATGATTTAGTAAAAAAAAAAGGTTAAAACTGAAGTATGTTACCCTCTGAAAACAACTCTGCAGTAAATATTTTGAAATAAAACAAAATATCAAACTTTTTAAAACATTAAAACAGTTGTAACCAGAATGCATGATTGAATTCATGGATTTTGGAAACAAATATTACATTTTAATTTCATAAAGAGAGTGAGCATTTATGTGTTAAACAGATTGGGTCTTTTTGGTTTGTTTGAGTTTCTAGTGAATTATGGAGGCTCTGGGTCTTTCTGGAGGTGGAATGCAGAGGGGATGGTAGGGGAAGATTGTCAGTAGTTTATGTCAGTGAGATGGTGATAGATGATCAGAAGTTGTTTCAGAGGAGGTGGTGATTGTAGATTGAGATTTCCAGGTTTGAAGCATAGTATCTGAAGGTAGGGGTTTTTGAAGATTGTGATTCATCTGTTGCATCGAGTGATTCGATACTTAAGAGATGGAAAGAGGGGTTGTAGATGGATCATCTGCTGGAATTTCAGCAATGATGATGGTCAGAGGCATGTCTATAGAATGTTGACAGGATTGCAGTGGTTTCTCAAGGTCTGGTGAACTTCTGGGATGTGCAGGGTTTTGACTCGGGTAATCTTCGGGTATTTTTGTTTCTGACTCGAAGAAAAGGGTTGGGGAACTCGAAGTAAAGTAATGGTCTCTCGGGTATTTGGATTGCAGGTTTTAGAATCGTAATTTTACAGTTTTTAAAATTTTAAATGAAACTCATATTTTTAAGATTGTAAATTGAATCAAATGTAAGATTTAAACTGAATTCAAATGTAGCTTTGAATTCAAAGTTTTTAAAAAGTAAAATTTTAAATTTAAACAAGATTTAAATTCAGTTTTAAAGCAAGAATTTAAACAGTTTTCAGGTTTTAAACCTGAGAGTTATTTTGCAGTTTTTAAAAAAAAATGTTGAATGAAATTCAAAATTTAGTGCAGGAGTTTGATTCAAGTATAACTTGAATCTGAATTCAAATGCAGTTTTGAGTTCAAAGGCTTTTAAAAAAATGAAATCTTAAATTTAAACAAGTTTTAAAATTCAGTTTTGAATCAAGTTTAAAAACTGTTTCAGGTTTACTTTTAAAACCTGACTTTTAATCCAAACAGTTTTGTAAGATTTAAAATTATGAACAAATTTAAATATTTTTAAGCAAGATTTAAATTTGTTTGGAAATCAAGTTAAAAAACAGTTTTTGAATTCAAACAGTTTGTAAAAAAGAAAAAGAAAACATATTCAAATGGTTAAAGAAATTTGATTTCAAATAAGTTTTAAAGCTTGAAAGAATTAGTTCCTTTAGTATTGAATTAAAATATGAAGTGTTAATTTAAATTTGAAAGTTGAAAATAATCAATTTATTTTCAAAGCTTGATTTATTTTAATCAAGTAAATTTAATTTAACCTTTTCTTTTATATTTAAGTAATGAATGTTGTTTAAACATTCATTTTTATTTTAAGGTTTATAATTATTTTAATTTGGATTGATGTTTAAATGATTAAATATTTTGAATCTTTAAATTTTTTGAATGAAACGGGATTCGAATTTAGATTTAGAAATGTATTGTTTAATACATTTTGAATATAAATGAGTTATTTGATTAGTAATTAAATTATTTTGAAAAATATTTAAGATAATTAAGTATTTACTTAATTATTTGATTTTAAATAACGATTTAGATTAATATTAATTAGAAATGATTTATTAATCTAATTCAAATTTTCTTAAGTATAAAATTTATGAAATGTTGTTAATTAATGAATGGGTGATAATTATCTAGGGATAATTTAGTAATTAATTAATGTAATTAATTTTGATAATTAACTAGATTAATTAATAGAATATAATTAATTGAAATTTGTTAAGTATAATTAATTGTTAAAGTAATTAAGGAATTAATTACTTATGGTAATTAATTTTGATATGTGATTTATTTAAGTTAATTAATTTAGTTTAATTAATTTAAGTAAATCATTTGATGATTTTAAGAGTGTAATTACTTAATGTAATTTATGGAGCAGGATTACTTAGAGAAGTAATAACGGTAATTATTGGAATGTAATTAGTAATTTGAAAATTACTTTCGTAATTAATTAAGGAATTAATTGATAATTAATTATTGGTTAATTAATTTATTAATGAGTAATTAAAGATAGTTAATTAGTAAATTGAATATTAATCAAGGTGATTAATAATTAGATTAATTACTAAATGTAATTAATTTTAATTAAATAATTTATTTAAATACTAGAGATCATTAATTATTATAATTAATGATGTAATTAAGGATTGTTTGATTAAGTTAAATTAAGTGATTAATTAATTGTAATTAATTTGGGATAAATATAATTAATTATAATTAATTAATAAATGAGTAATTAAATGTTAATTACTTATGATTAAGGTTAATTAATTTATGAAATTAATTAAAGAATAATTACTTATTGTAATTAGTGAATGATTAATCAAAAATGTTAAATCAAGTTAAATACTTAGTGGATAATTAATTAACTGGGTTAATTAATTAAAGGATATTAAGCAGCATTTTTAATGAGTAATTAATTTAATTTAATTTAAATTAATTAGAGATGATTGTAATTAATTTATTCATTTTAAATTAATTATAATTGATGATTAAATCATTGCTTATGAATGTTATTGGTTGAATGGTTGTGATCTCAGTAATGAGATTAGTCGTATTTATATGATATGAATGCTTGGTTTAAGTACGATGATTTGTGATGGATTATTTGGTTGCGATGATTATCTGTTTGTGATAATGATATAGATTATCTGTTATGATATGAATGTGATTATCTATTGTGAGATGTATTTTATCTATCTATGTGAATTAGATGATAATGAAATGAGTTAATTGTTTAAAACCCTTAAGTACAACTTGGACATTAAAATGGCATTTGGTTTCGATGACACCGGGATCGGGTTTCCATATTTGGATATCTGAAAACCGCATCGATTCCAATTAAACGTTAGGTCGTTAATCCAAGTGGAGCAAGTGAAGACTCGAGGTGTAAGGGCTATACGTCAGTATAACTCTGTGGATGATTCTGTAATGAGTTGACGGAATAGTACTTATAGATTCGAGATGGAGATTTACAGTGCAAGGGTTATCGTCGTTAACTCTGAGGGTGATTCCAATACGAGTGTAACGAGATAATGCCTTCGGTTTCGTTCGAACCCGGAATGAACTTGTATGGATTGAATTCTTTCAGAACATCGTCAGGTGGACGATGAGCATTCTAAGATTGATGTGTCCTATAAAGGTAATCGCAACCTCAAGCCTCATCAACCGGGAATGGCTAAAACAGGGGAGGTGCAGCAAAGCTTCGTGGGTTGCACCCACTTGAGAGCAAGATTTATCCCTGTCTAGAGGTCTCTTTATATTCGGTTGTGTGGCGGTTGGTGACGACCAATCTGCAGGGTGGTCTTGTTCTGAACTGTTCAGTAAGGAACGGGTCCGGCTTTGTGTTGCAGGGGAGTGGGAGTACTCCTCGGTACGGTGATCTAGGCCACGTACTGTGATGGGCGGTGCCCCAGTAGCCCTGCCATTGATGGAAACCCATTTTCCCTACGAGACCTTACGGTTTTGTTTGTATTACCCACCTTTGTGGCTAGTAGCTGGAATTTAATGAATGTAACAATTTCGGCTATTTATTATTTACTTGAAAACCCTAGACACTATTATAATATCACTGGATTTCCTATCAAATGTTTTGGTAAGCGTAAGATAAAAACTTTTCCATGTTTATGTGTGCGAAGTCTTACGTGATACCCTTTGTTTTCAAAGGTTTTTCTAAAGTTAAGAAACTTTTATCCCCGTTTACTCACACCAGACCCCTGTCTGACCTGAGTGTTTATTTTTTGTTTTATTAAACTCATGGGTACTCATATTTCGTATGAGTAGTCAAGTGTTTCAGGATTGCTTTGACAAGTTTCTGGAGGAGATAATGGAGTAGGAGGCTTCAGCGTGTAGATATATTTAGTGGTTCCGCTGTGTTTGAGTTGAATCTGTTTTCTCTGATGTACTTGGATTGTAAATGCTAGACAGATGTTTATAATTGTCTAGTTTGTGTTGTATTAGCTGTATTACTCTGATGTATATGATACTATATAATGCTTTATGTGATATATTATAATTTATTCGATTCCGCTGTGAGATTCTGATGTTGTCTGTTCTTTCTTTCCTTTCTTTTCTCTTTTCTATCCCTTTATTTCTTCTTAGCGATGCGACTTCCTGGAGTTTGGAAGTTGGGTCGCTGCATCGAGGTATCAGAGCACTAGGTTGAGCGAATACCTAGGCTCTAGAGTGATGTCCTTCTTGAGAGAGCATATTTGTAATTTTGAATATATATATATATATATATATATTTATTTCTGCCTATTTGTTGGGTTACCTGTTCAGGTTTCCTAATATAAGTAATAAAGGTAGATAGGGTAGTGGTGTGTGTAACACAACTACCAATGGTTGGAGTTCGAGTGTTTGAGGTTGGTAGTGGTCTGCTAGGGCAGTGTTGGGCATCTTGAGTAGGTTTGCAATTTGGTGCGAAGGATTTCACCAATCTCTGAAGGAAATCTTTTCAAGATTCGGAGTTTATTTTTGGATTGTAAGCTTGGTAGCACTCGTGTGAGTGGTTTTTCTTGAGTTTGGATTAGTATGAAGTTCTGAAGCCAGCATATGGTATCTTGGCAACCTCAGGGAGGAGTTCTGTCTATATTTGAGTTTGAGACTCAGTTTGGCAGAATGTTTTGAGCTTGGTTTGGGAGCGAGTTTCCTGAGAGATATCTGTCTTTCTGGAAGGCTCTATTGTGAAGTGGCTGGTGTAGCTTTGAGGTTCGATGAGCTTTTGGATTAGGAAGTCTTTGGCAGCAGTAGTAGCAGTGAGTGGCCTGTTCTTCGATGATTCAGAAATCTCTGTGATTCTTTTGTCAGAAGTATGGGCATATAGTGTAGCTTGTCCATTTCTTGTGGAATCTCAGTTGCGTGTGATGTATGTGGTTAGAGGTGGACCACTAGTTCTTCTTTTGGGTAGAAGGCTTTAGTTGTTCTGATTATTGAAGAGAGAACGTTTTCTTGGAATCTGAACTGAGTGGAATCGCAAAAGTGACTTGCGACGGTTCGGAAGTTCTCTGAGTGATCTTTGTTTGGATTGAAGCATCTCTAGAGGATGTTTGAGTTTTCGAAGTGGTTTGATATTTTCTGGACATCTTCGAAGGAGTTAAGATTTACATCCATCGAGAGTTTGAGTTCTGTTTCGACTTGGTTCTTGGAGCTTTATCGGTGGTTCAGCATAGTAGGAAGGCTCTTTGAGAAAGAGATCTGTTTAAGTTGGCAGGATTTATTGGGTCCAGGTTTCTGGTTGAATTTTTGCTGTGATGTTTGCGACTGAAACGGATAGGTCACTGAGATTTTATGGAATTTGATAAACAGTGTTTCCGGGATAAGTTGAACAAGTTTGCACTTGTGTTCATCAACAGCATTCTCGAATCAGAGTTGCGCAGTGGAAGCATCGTGGCAGCTATTCCAGAATAGGAGCACCCGATTCTTTAGGAATTTGAGTTTTGTCTTGGATCAGAGGATTTCTACAGGAAATTCATTGTGGATCTGGAGAATTGATTGTTTTGATCATATGTTTGTTTTACGGATAGGGTAGTATGTTTGAAGTCTTCTGATGTTTGAGTAGTTGAGTTGTGTGGTGGATTTTGATTGATCTAGAAGTAGAAGGCAGCCCAGGATCGATATGAGAGATTTGTGGATATGAGTATTGGATCTTTCTGTTTTCTCTTAAGTTAAGTGTTCGATCCACAGGATTGAATTGCCAGTTCGGATAGCTGGAATTTGTTTTGTTTCCACGTATCTCTAAGGGAATACGTGTATGGTTTATCTCTGGTTTTAGAATCAGTAGTTGTGGGAGATTTGGGAGTTGATCAAGACTTGTCTGTAGTCCTGTATTCTGTTTAGATTTGTAGATCTAGATATATAGGAGCTCTAGATCTGAGGGATGTAGCTAGTTTAGATTTTATTGGGCGAGTGTCCCGGTATTTATACCTGGGAAACTCTAGGGAATTCTATCTAGAATTTTGTCTAGATAATTAGAATTGTTTGTTTGAATTGGTTGCTATGGTTGCTAGTATTTGGTTGATAGCATATGTTTGCTATTTTTAAATTTTAAAATATGTATGGGATTATTAAATTACCTTTTCTTTTAAATTTCGGGGACGAAATTCTTTTAAGGGGGGAGGAATGTGATGTCCCGGAAATTTAGGCAATAATTATTTAATAATTTCAATGATAATTATTTTAAAATGTGAAATATTGATTTAATAATTTAATTCAAACATAAATTCTCTTTTGAAAATTAATAATTATTTAGTTTGTTAATGGTATTCTTTTCAAAGTTAAAAATATTTAAATAATAAATTTATCTTTCTATGCTGATTTAAAAACATTTTATTTATAATGTATAAATGTTTATACATTGTAAATAGAGGATTTGGTTTTAATTTTAATTTATGATTAATAAAAGAATATTTTCTAATTATTATATATAAATGTATAAATTGTAAATTGATTAATTTGATTTAAATTAATTTAAAATAGTATCGTAAACTTTTCAAAAGTTTGTTTTAAAAATCTTTCTTATATCTTTATAGGAAAGTAAGTAAGTATTTATTTTGTTTATAAAAATAAATATAGTTTAAATTTTGTTTTATAATAAAAATTTGCTTATTTTTATTTTAAAATTGTTTTTCTTTTGAAATAAGATCTAATTCATTCTTGTTTAAGTATAACATTTGATTTAAAACTCCTTAATAAGATAAACTCAGCATCTTTCTTCTTTTAAAAACCTTTTCTTTTGAAATTTAAAGAATATTATTTTTTAAAAATAATTGAACAAACATTTAAATGTATAATTTTATAAAGAAGTATATATGTATTTATTTAAAGAGTAATGTTAATAAAACATTTTAAACATGCTAAAATAAATTAGTAATGGGTTAAGATAAATTCAAATACATATATAGATTTAGGAATTGCTTTTAAATATTGAATGAACATGTGTTAGTTTTCTTTTAAAAACTAAATGGACACTTGTAAATTTATCTACACCTAAAGATAACAAGTGGCAAACTAATTTATTCTTGGATTTTATTCTTTCAAATAAGAAATATAACAAATGTTTTTATTGTTTGTTCAAACCTTTTTCTCATTTGAAAACCTGAAAATCAAATTTCAGTAAATCAAAAAACCCCAAAACAAAAGCATGTTAAAATCTGCAAATCATTTCTACAAACTTCAATCAAGTCTGCATGCTAAATTACAACCTCAAATCTGCAAACCAAAACCTTTCAAAAATCTGCAAAATGAAGATCAATTCTACTGCAAATTTGAGCAATAAAGTTTTGGAGTCTGCATGCATGTTCAACAAATTACATCATCAAGTTAAAGCAAATTCAACTAGCTAATGGAAACCCAGATTTCAAAGGCAACTTCAATTTCAAAATGCAGTTTCAAACAAGGTCCTGGAAATTGGAATCTGCATTTAAAAATTTGCTCTGCATCTTCATAAATAAGGTGAGTAAGCTTCTTATCTTTTAAAAACAGTTTTCTTTAGAAATCAAAATCAAACATAAATTAAAGAACTTATTTTTTTCTTTATTTACAGAAATCAAACTCTTTTAAACAAAACTGTTCTGTTTTGTTTTAAAATAAAATGAGTAAACTCACATGCACAAAATTTGTGACATCTGAGCATATGAAGTGAAAGAAACAAAATGATGTGGTGATTGTTTATTCATGAATGTTCTGTGTGTATAGGAATGGATATGTTTACATGTTTTTGATTTCTTGAAAAACTGCATATAGAGTTGGTTGTAAATTAGGATATTCTTTATTGGAAAAAGCTTTATCATTTGAATTGTTCCAGCTAGTAAAGTTATGTTTAAGCAAATATGTGGTTTAGTATAGATGTAGGTTTTATAAATTATGATTTAGTAAAAAAAATAGGGTTAAAACTGAAGTATGTTACCCTCTGAAAACAACTCTGCAGTAAATATTTTGAAATAAAACAAAATATCAAACTTTTTAAAACATTAAAACAGTTGTAACCAGAATGCATGATTGAATTCATGGATTTTGGAAACAAATATTACATTTTAATTTCACAAAGAGAGTGAGCATTTCTGTGTTAAACAGATTGGGTCTTTTTGGTTTGTTTGAGTTTCTAGTGAATTATGGAGGCTCTGGGTCTTTCTGGAGGTGGAATGCAGAGGGGATGGTAGGGGAAGATTGTCAGTAGTTTATGTCAGTGAGGTGGTGATAGATGATCAGAAGTTTTTTCAAAGGAGGTGGTGATTGTAAATTGAGATTTCCAGGTTTGAAGCATAGTATCTGAAGGTAGGGGTTTTTGAAGATTGTGATTCATCTGTTGCATCGAGTGATTCGATACTTAAGAGATGGAAAGAGGTGTTGTAGATGGATCATCTGCTGGAATTTCAGCAATGATGATGGTCAGAGGCATGTCTATAGAATGTTGACAGGATTGCAGTGGTTTCTCAAGGTCTTGTGAACTTCTTGGATGTGCAGGGTTTTGACTCGGGTAATCTTCGGGTATTTTTGTTTCTGACTCGAAGAAAAGGGTTGGGGAACTCGAAGTAAAGTAATGGTCACTCGGGTATTTAGATTGCAGGTTTTAGAATCTGTAATTTTACAGTTTTTAAAATTTTGAATGAAACTCATATTTTTAAGATTGTAAATTGAATCAAATGTAAGATTTAAACTGAATTCAAATGTAGCTTTGAATTCAAAGTTTTTAAAAAGTAAAATTTTAAATTTAAACAAGATTTAAATTCAGTTTTAAAGCAAGAATTTAAACAGTTTTCAGGTTTTAAACCTGAGAGATATTTTGCAGTTTTTTTAAAAAAATGTTGAATGAAATTCAAAATTTAGTGCAGGAGTTTGATTCAAGTATGACTTGAATCTGAATTCAAATGCAGTTTTGAGTTCAAAGGCTTTTAAAAAAATGAAATCTTAAATTTAAACAAGTTTTAAAATTCAGTTTTGAATCAAGTTTAAAAAATGTTTCAGGTTTACATTTAAAACCTGACTTTTAATCCAAAACAGTTTTGTAAGATTTAAAATTATGTACAAATTTAAATGTTTTTAAGCAAGATTTAAATTTGTTTGGAAATCAAGTTAAAAAACAGTTTTTGAATTCAAACAGTTTGTAACAAAGAAAAAAAACATATTCAAATGGTTAAAGAAATTTGATTTCAAATAAGTTTTAAAGCTTGAAAGAATTAGTTCCTTTAGTATTGAATTAAAATATGAAGTGTTAATTTAAATTTGAAAGTTGAAAATAATCAATATATTTTAAAGCTTGATTTATTTTAATCAAGTACATTTATTTTAACCTTTTCTTTTATATTTAAGTAATGAATGTTGTTTAAACATTCATTTTTATTTTAAGGTTTATAATTATTTTAATTTGGATTAATGTTTAAATGATTAAATATTTTGAATCTTTAAATTTTTAAATGAAATGGAATTCGAATTTAGATTTAGAAATGTATTGTTTAATACATTTTGAATATAAATGAGTTATTTGATTAGTAATTAAATTATTTTGAAAAATATTTAAGATAACTAAGGATTTACTTAATTATTTGATTTTAAATAATGATTTAGATTAATATTAATTAGAAATGATTTATTAATCTAATTCAAATTTTCTTAAGTATAAAATTTATGAAATATTGTTAATTAATTAATGGGTGATAATTATCTGGGGATAATTTAGTAATTAATTAATGTAATTAATTTTGATAATTAATAGAATATAATTAATTGAAATTTGTTAAGTATAATTAATTGTTAAAGTAATTAAGGAATTAATTACTTATGGTAATTAATTTTGATATGTGATTTATTTAATTTAATTAATTTAGTTTAATTAATTTAAGTAAATCATTTGATGATTTTAAGAGTGTAATTACTTAATGTAATTTATGGAGCATGATTACTTAGAGAAGTAATAATGGTAATTACTGGAATGTAATTAGTAATTTGAAAATTACTTTTGTAATTAATTAAGGAATTAATTGTTAATTAATTATTGGTTAATTAATTTATTAATGAGTAATTAAAGATAGTTAATTAGTAAATTGAATATTAATCAAGGTGATTAATAATTAGATTAATTACTAAATGTAACTAATTTTAATTAAATAATTTATTTAAATATTAGAGATCATTAATTATTATAATTAATGATGTAATTAAGGATTGTTTGGTTAAGTTAAATTAAGTGATTAATTAATTATAATTAATTTGGGATAAATATATTTAATTATAATTAATTAATAAATGAGTAATCAAATGTTAATTACTTATGATTAAGGTTAATTAATTTATGAAATTAATTAAAGAATAATTACTTATTGTAATTAGTGAATGATTAATCAAAAATGTTAAATCAAGTTAAATACTTAGTGGATAATTAATTAACTGGGTTAATTAATTAAAGGATATTAAGCAGCATTTTTATTGAGTAATTAATTTAATTTAATTTAAATTAATTAGAGATGATTGTAATTAATTTAATTCATTTTAAATTAATTATAATTGATGATTAAATCATTGCTTATGGATGTTATTGGTTGAATGGTTGTGATCTCAGTAATGAGATTAGTCGTATCTATATGATATGAATGCTTGGTTTAAGTATGATGATTTGTGATGGATTATTTGCTTGCGATGATTATCTGTTTGTGATAATGATATAGATTATCTGTTATGATATGAATGTGATTATCTATTGTGAGATGTATTTTATCTATCTATGTGAATTAGATGATAATGAAATGAGTTAATTGTTTAAAACCCTTAAGTACAACTTGGACATTAAAATGGCGTTTGGTTTCGATGAGACCGGGATCGGGTTTCCATATTTGGATACCCGAAAACCACATCGATTCCAATTAAACGTTAGGTCGTTAATCCAAGTGGAGCAAGTGAAGACTCGAGGTGTAAGGGCTATACGTCAGTATAACTCTGTGGGTGATTCCGTAATGAGTTTACGGAATTGTACTTAGAGATTCAAGATGGAGATTTAGAGTGCAAGGGTTATCATCGTTAACTCTGAGGGTGATTCCAATACGAGTGTAACGAGATAATGCCTTCGGTTTCGTTCGAACCCGGAACGAACTTGTATGGATTGAATGCTTTCAGAACATCGTTAAGTGGACGATGAGCATTCTAAGATTGATGTGTCCTATAAAGGTAATCGTAACCTCAAGCCTCATCAACCGGGAATGGCTAAAATAGGGGAGGTGCAGCAAAGCTTCGTGGGTAGCACCCACTTGAGAGCAAGATTTATCCCTGTCTAGAGATCCCTTTATATTCGGTTGTGTGGCAGTTGGTGACGACCAATCTGCGGGGTGGTCTTGTTCGGAACTATTCAGTAAGGAACGGGACCGGCTTTGTGTTGCAGGGGAGTGGGAGTACTCTCGGTACAGTGATCTAGGCCACGTACTGTGACGGGCGGTACCCCAGTAGCCTTGCCATTGATGGAAACCCATTTTCCCTACGAGACCCTACGGTTTTGTTTGTATTACCCACTTTTGTGGCTAGTAGCTGGAATATAATGGATGTAACAATTTCGGCTATTTCTTATTTACTTGAAAACCCTAGACACTATTATAATATCACTGGATTTCCTATCAAATGTTTTGGTTAGCGTAAGGTAAAAACTTTTCCATGTTTATGTGTGGGAAGTCTTATGTGATACCCTTTGTTTTCAAAGGTTTTTCTAAAGTTAAGCCACTTTTATCCCCGTTTACTCACACCAGACCCGTGTCTGACCTGAGTGTTTATTTTCTGTTTTATTAAACTCTTGGGTACTCATATTTCGTATGAGTAGTCAAGTGTTTCAGGATTGCTTTGACGAGTTTCTGGAGGAGATAATGGAGCAGGAGGCTTCAGCGTGTAGATATATTTAATGGTTCCGCTGTGTTTGAGTTGAATCTGTTTTCTTTGATGTACTTGGATTGTAAATGCTAGACAGATGTTTATAACTGTCTAGTTTGTGTTGTATTAGCTGTATTACTCTGATGTATATGATACTATATAATGTTTTATGTGATATATTATAATTTATTTGATTCCGCTGTGAGATTCTGATTGTAACGACCCAGAATTTTTATTAATTTAAATTTGAATATTTAATTAATTTTAAATATTTATCAGTGAATTTTTAAGTCAAATAAATTTTTATTTGAATTATTGGATTTAATTGGATAATTAAATCGATAATTTAATGTGTTAAATTATGGAAATAATTGAAAATTGAGTTAAATATGATTGAAAATGATTTGTAAAATTTTATTTTATCATATGGGAGTTGGAAAAATATTTTAGAACTTTTAAAATCGAATTAAGAGTTAATTTGTGAAAATTGAATATTTTAATATTTAATAATCGACTGTAAAATACCCAATTTTTGAACAGTCTCAGAATTGAACGAAACCAGTTCCATTGGATCCGTAATAGTTAGTTATTATCGGATTTCAAATTTCGTGTCAATCGGAGTTATCGTTTGATCGTGGCAGCTCGAAACGCATCGATTTATTTTTAATTTAAATTTGGCGAGTCAAAATAGCCATTTTTCAAAAAGTCTCGGAATTCGACGAAACTAGTTTCATCGGATCCGTAATGTGATATTATTGTAAGGTTTCAAATTTCAAGTCAATTGGATTTACCGTTTGTCCGGTACAAATTAAAACGCCTAGAAATCGATTTAAATCGGTTTAATTCAAATTGAGCGTTTTCAGCCATAACTCGCACATACTTCCGAATTAGCTTCCGAAACCTGTTCCATTGTGTCCGGAACGCGGGATAAACCTTAGAAACGCTGGTTACGGTGCCTAAATCGGAGTTCGGAATTCCCGGGATGAATAGTGTTTACGCTTGCTTTTCTTATAAATAGCCACCACTCTAAAAAAAAAAAAAAAAATTAGGGTTTGGGGACGTAGCCGCCATTCACCCTTTGAATGGCCAGTTTTGTTCCATTCGATTCTCCTCATTATCTTCAAATCCGTGCAACGATTCGACGAACTTCTAACTGGAGAATCGTAGAGTGTGGTGAGATCTCCACATCCGTACGGTGGGTCGATGCGAAAATTTACGTGGTGGTCGAAATCAGGGCTCAAAGGCCGCGCGTTCATCATCGAACCGCGTGCTACAGGGACAACCGAGTTCTCTGTTGTTTGGGCCGTGCATGGAGAGGGTCGAGAGCTTCGTCATGGCGTATTATTTATATAGTATTTCTTTTCCGCTGCACTGTTGTTGTTGTATGTTGTTGTACACTCTGATGTGATGATATGATGTAATAAAATGTGATGTAATGTAATAACTGATATAGTTCTTTGTTTAAAGATTATTCATTTATTATTATATGTTGTTCCGCTGCGAATTGTGAGATTCTGTTTCTGTTCTGTTCTGTTCTATATTCTATTTTCTTCTATTTTAAAATTTTCTTTTCTCTCTATTTTCTATCTTCTCTCTTCTATCTCTTTCTTTTCTTAAATTCTTTTTAAAAACCCATAACATCTCGGTTTTCGGCCTTTGATTTCTCGGCAGTCGATAAAGTGAGTATCGATGTTGAATTTTCCAAAGTCGAAAATTTCCGGGGCGTTACACTGATGTTGTCTGTTCTTTCTTTCCTTTCTTTTCTCTTTTCTGTCCCTTTCTTTATTCTTAGCGATGCGACTTCCTGGAGTTTGGAAGTTGGGTCGTTACAATAATATCTTTCAAATATATATGCCTTGAAACCATAGTTTTGAAACATGACTTTTAAAACTTAATGGTTCAAATACAATATTACTTTATAAAATAAACAGCTTCTTCAAATTTCACAATAAATTCCCAATATTAATTTGAACCTCCAAGTAAACCATTTTAATTCCCATATATTTCAAAGCTTAAATATTCTATATTTCAAAACTCTATAGTTCATATATTTCAATCTTTAAATATTCCACTATTTCAAAAAAAAGGATTCTTTGATAATTTAATATATATCAAATCCAAATTCCTATTATTTAAATTTGAAATATTTACTTAATAAAACAAATATTATTTAAGTAAAACCCTTAAACTTCAATAACAGGATATTCTTTTTAATTAAATTAACTTGATAATATTCTTTAAATCAATTGGATATTCATTTAAATTCTCAAATCAAAATCAAGTTATAAAATCATACCCTTTAAATCTTAATTTATTGACATTTCAAAAAAAAAATTCGAAGATGATTCTTAAATGCTTTAATTCAAATCATATTCACATTTATCTTCAACCTTACTTTAATTTGAGTTATTAAAACTCTATATACAATAGAATTTCAAATATATTCTTGAGCGTACTATATAAACGAAATCAACTTCATTATTTAGCTTATTTAAAATTCGAAACAAATTTATACATAGCTAAATTCAAGAATTTTACTATATATATATATCAAAATTTAATATTTATTTAACTGTATTCTTTCCAAAACCATAGAAAATCATTTTAAAAATAATTTTATATATATATACCGCAGTGCTTGTATATAATTTCCTATCCTATGGTCAAGTGATACGGATATTTATCATTTCAATCCGCAATTTAAAAATAAAAATTGCGGTTGTATATCATTTCAAACCGCAATCCCGAATGAAATGAAAATGCATAATAACTTGCAGTTTATACAATATAAATACAATATCCATTCATCCATCATATCAATCATCAAACATTCATCAATTTATCATCCAATTCAAACAATAACAATAATAAATAATAATTAATTACTGATAGTTAAATTTTCAATAATGAGTTAAATAACTGTTTAAATGTAGTTTATATGCAATAATAAATAAATTTAACTAGCAGGTTATATGCAAAAATAAATTTAACTAAACTTTTAAATGACAGTTTTAATGCAATGAATAAATTAATTAACAATTAACTGGCAGTTTTAATGCAATGAATAAATTAATTAACAATTAACTGGCAGTGTAACAACCCGGGGTTTTGTAACAATTAATTATCGTCAAATTGACGATTAAATTGGTTGTTGATTGCTGTTGGAATTTTTAAAATCAAGTTGAAAATTCTTTATACATTTGTTAAAGGATTTGCAGGCTTAAAATTTAATAATCTCGGCCCACAATTCCTTTAAAATTCTTCATGCTTTTATATTGAAGCAAACCCGTTCCCCTTATTCATTCGTAACCCTAGAACCAAAACAAACGAAAAAAAAGAATATGGCGGCGTTTTTTGTTCATCCCCCTTTCTTCGTCATTTAGGGCTTTCGTGAATTCGAAGATGGCGACTCCAACTACTCGATGTAATTCGGTTCTCTGGCTCGATTCCTTGTTGGCTTCGGCTTCGACTCGTAGCGGTTCGATCTTTTGATTTGAGCTCTGGGAAGCAAGGTGAGTGTTTCCTTCACTCACATCTTTAATTCAAAGCTCAAGCTTATTTAGGGTTTAAATTAAGTGATTTTCATTTGTATAAAATTGTTGAATTCGTCAACTTATTTGCTCGGTCGTTCGAAGTTATTTGGTTGTTGTTGATTTCTCTGATTTATCGAATTCATATGAAATGATATTTGCGATTTTTGGTTCATTTTTATGGCTTTGAGGATTTTTGGAAATGTTCAAACTCTTTGGCCAGTACGGCTTGATTTTCATTTTGATTTCGGTCTGGATGCTTGTAGTCTTCGGGAAGCTTTGTGTTGTTTGCTTTGAGCTTTGATATCAAAGTTGGTATGATACTTGTTACTGCCTATTTCTTAGCTTTTGCAGTGAACTTGTTTTCTTGAGATTGTGCTTATTGTGATACAATTTGCGCCGGCTCCCTGTCTTGCTCATAAGTGATGCTTTCATTTATGTTTCGTGTATGCTAGTTGATCCTGCTTGCCTCTGTTTTGTGGGTCCTGCCTTGTTCACTGAATTTGTGCCTTGATATGGACTGCTACACTGCTTCATGTAGTCAGGTATTTTGTTTCACTAGTTGTAGCTTGATGCGAGTCTGCATTGATGTAAGAGTAGTCGTTCATGTTGTAGCTGGTATTGCATTTGAGACTGTTTGCGTACCTGTTTCATATAGTAATTGGGTTCACTATTCACTTATGCATATGCTTCTTTAGTTTTGTTGGATCTGGACTTGCAGTTGAGTTGCTTACTTCATGTCGCCTTGACTTTGGTTGTTGCATTGAGTTGAGTCATGATTGCAGTGACTTGACCTTTGCATTCTGTTTATTTTTCGAAATTTCACTTGTGTTGAACCCGTCTTTTTATTTTGGGTTTGACCTTGTGCCCGGTTTTGTACATTATCACTGTAGTGGCAAGGCAGTGCACGCAAGCGTGAACTACAGCCACACGGTATGGCTTTTATAATATTCTATTTTGTTTTGATTTATTGATCTTTTGCATATTCCATATGCTGTAGTGGCGAGGCAGTGCACGCGTGCGTGTACTGCAGCCCTACCCGAGTTGGCATTTTAATTGATATTTCATTTTGTTTTGGAGTTGTATTTTGATTGGTTAATTTGATGATTTTGTTGTTAATTGCCGTTTAGGCAATTCTGATGTTTTTAAATTATCTTCATCGATATTCTTTTCACTTATCTTTGTTGATGATTGGAATTTGCTGATTTGTTGTTTAACACTATTACGTGTTATATTTATCATTATCCGATTTCTTTATTTAAGGATTGGATAGACGAGATTTATTGTGACTGTTGTCTATTCATTATTTAATTATTGTTGCTCCTGTGCACTAATAACTGAGTTTGAATTAGACTGACCCGTGTATTATTTTCTTTTGAATTTAATACTCGGGTCAGACCGAGTATTTACAGGTTGTTGATATCTTACTTTGGGTTGCTGTTAGAGCTATGAAATCTTTTCATACTTTTGGAGTAGTCGTCATCATTTAAGTAGTCAGTGTATTTGTATAGGATGTTGTATATTCATGTATATTATTCATGATAATGTACTTGTATATGTAACTTCCAGAGTCGACAGTTGTAGTTGTATCATATGTACTGTATCACATGTATTGTAACTGACATCAGTTATCATATACATGAGATTTTTGTTTAGCTGTGTTCCGCATTCGAATTATCTGTGTTATTATTATATCTATTGTCCTAAACTATTATGAACCATCGTAGTTCGTTTTACACTGGAATTGGATATGTTGATGGGAGTAAATAAATAAGAGATGAAAAAAAAATATACCACTCCTATCGAGATAACCAATACTAGTGTAAGGCCTAACTACGGATGGCCGCTCCTATCCAGCCTTATTCTTCGTAATAACGGACAGTATTTCTTTTAATACTCTTTGTTATTGTGAGCATAGAGGTGGGGCGCCACATTTGGTATCAGAGCTTGGGGTTTATGGACATAATATAAAACATAACTTAGATGGAACATGTGTTACAACTATTAGTCGATGTTTTATTTGTGCTTTGAATCAAAACTAAAATTTTGAAAATATGTTGAAAATTTTAAATATCTTTATTTAAAAATAAAAAGAGAAACTTTGTTTTGATGATTATTGATTCGTGTTTTGTTTATCAGAGTGCGCAGCAAAAATAGTGAGACTGTCTTCGCTGAGTACGGCTGATAACCTTTTTTTGATTTGAATATCAAAATATGAAATTGAAATAAATTTCAATTGTTGTTTACATAGCTTTGTTTGTTTTGTTTTCTTTGAAAATTTCGAATCCGATTTGAGGATTCGAAGTGATTGCAGTTAGGTGAATTTGTTGAGATTTTGCTATTTTGAATTATCTTCATTGAAGATATATTCGACTGATTTCTTTGTTCATTTTGTATGTATAAGTGCAAATTTAAGTTGCACGTTACTGCATTAATTTTACGTTGAACCGATGTTTGGTTTAAACGTATTTTATTGCCGTTATTCTTATAACGGGATTTTTACACCAATGCTAAATTTATGAAGCACGATGTTTTGTTAACATTTGCTGAATGAAAATTCACTGGTATTATATTTTGATGCAAATTATTTTAATGAGATTTTGACGTTTAAAAATTACTGTCGCATTGACTTCAGTATCCGTCATATTTTAAAGAGGATTTTCAAGCGGTTATCCCGCAATGCTGATTTTGAAATCCGTTTCTACGGTGTTTTGAGAAGTGCAATTTCCTTGTTGAAATTATCACTAATGTTGCTGTTTTTATCATGGATTTGCAAATCGTTTTGAAAATAAAATTATTTTCCAAAAATTTTAGTTTACGCTTTCAGAAGGATGAGAAAGTGACTTAAACGTTTCAGCAAAATCGAGGACTATGAACCCTTTCTTTTACTGATTCGCTTAATTCCGAACTTGTTCGTTTGAGAATGTAAATTATTACTTTTGTAAAGTAAATGAAATTGTTTTCAGAAGTTTTGCAGTTTGCGTTTTCAAAAGAATGAGGAAGCGAGTTAAACGTTTCAGCAAAATCGAGGACTATGACCCCTTTCTTTTACTGATTCGCTTAATTCCGGACTTGTCCGTTTGAGGATGTGAAATGTTATTTTTGGAATACACAATTTTGCACTTTCAAGGAAACGATGAAGAGAATCAAACGATTTAGTAAAAGACGTGATATGGGACATGTGCGTTTGCTATTTCGGTTAATTCCGAACTCGTTAATTGAAATATTTGATGATTTTCGTGTGCTTTCGAGCCACTATGATGGACCTTCGGGTCATATGATGGACCTTCGGGTCAAATACCAGTACCAGACCTTCGGGTCATATGTTGGACCTTCGGGTCATATGATGGGCGCCAAAATTATGATGACGGTACTTGGTAGGCTTCGGCCATATGAGATGCACGTGCGGCGTAGCTAAAACTCGCCATATGATGGAATCGATCCAACCTTTTATGTTGATTTTCTAGAATATCTTAATTGATTTCAAGATATTTGTTGAATCTAATTATCTGCAGGTAATTAGATATTTGATGTTATGAGTTCTGATTATCGTTTTTGATAATCAGATAATTGTTGTTTCTAATTATCGCTTGTGATAATTAGATATTTGATGTTATGAGTTCTGATTATCGTTTTTGATAATCGGATAATTATTGTTTCTGATTATCGCTTGTGATAATTAGATATTTGATGTTATGAGTTTTGATTATCGTTTTTGATAATCGGATAATTTTTGTTTCTGATTATCGCTTGTGATAATTAGATATTTGATGTTATGAGTTCTGATTATCGTTTTTGATAATCGGATAATTGTTGTTTCTGATTATCGCTTGTGATAATTAGATATTTGATGTTATGAGTTCTGATTATCGTTTTTGATAATTGGATAATTGTTGTTTCTGATTATCGCTTGTGACAATTAGATATTTGATGTTATGAGTTCTGATTATCGTTTTTGATAATCGAATATTTGTTGATTTGATTATCGTTTTTGATAATCGAATATTTGTTGATTTGATTAGCGTTTTTGATAATCGAATATTTGTTGATTTGATTATCGCTTAAGATAATTAAATATTTGTTGATTTGAGATTTAATTATCGTTTTTGATAATCGAATATTTGTGATTTGAGATTTGATTATCGTTTTTGATAATCGAATATTTGTTGATTTGATTATCGTTTTTGATAATCAAATATTTGTTGATTTGATTATCGTTTTTGATAATCGAATATTTGTTGATTTGATTAGCGTTTTTGATAATTGAATATTTGTGATTTGGGATTTGACTATCGTTTTTGATAATCGAATATTTTTTGATTTGATTATCGTTTTTGATAATCGAATATTTGTTGATTTGATTATCGTTTTTGATAATCGAATATTTGTTGATTTGATTATCGTTTTTGTTAATCGAATATTTGTGATTTGAGATTTGATTATTGTTTTTGATAATCGAATATTTGTTGATTTGATTACCGTTTTTGATAATTGAATATTTGTTGATTTGATTAGCGTTTCTAATAATCGAATATTTGTTGATTTGATTATCGCTTGAGATAATTAAATATTTGTTGATTTGAGATTTAAATCGTTTTTGATAATTGAATATTTATGATTTGAGAATTCTGATTATCGTTTTTGATAATAAGACCTTTGTGTTTTCTGATTACCGTTTTGGTAACTAGATAATTGCGGTTTTGCGATTTGTGATTTGGGTTTTATAATTATCTTTGTTGATAATTAGATTTTACTGTCTTCTAATTATCGTACCGATAATTAGATATTGCTGTTTTTATTCCTGTATTCTGATTATCTATTTGATGATTAGATTTTGTTGAGAATTGTGAATTCCTTTTATGAAATTAAAAGATTTCTTTGGCGTTTGTATTTCCGACTTTTATTTTTCTAGCTTAACCAGTTTATGTTAGAAAAATAATTGTCATTGGCGACCTTAATTATGAAAATTGCGGGGACGCAATTTTTATAAGGAGGGGAGTCTGTAACAACCCGGGGTTTTGTAACAATTAATTATCGTCAAATTGACGATTAAATTGGTTGTTGATTGCTGTTGGAATTTTTAAAATCAAGTTGAAATTTATTTTATACATTTGTTAAAGGATTTGCAGGCTTAAAATTTAATAATCTCGGCCCACAATTCCTTTAAAATTCTTCATGCTTTTATATTGAAGCAAACCCGTTCCCCTTATTCATTCGTAACCCTATAACCAAAACAAACGGAAAAAAAAGAATATGGCGGCGTTTTACGTTCGTCCCCCTTTCTTCGTCATTTAGGGCTTTCGTGAATTCGAAGATGGCGACTCCAACTACTCGATGTAATTTGGTTCTCTGGCTCGATTCCTTGTTGGCTTCGGCTTCGACTCGTAGCGGTTCAATCTTTTGATTTGAGCTCTGGGAAGCAAGGTGAGCGTTTCCTTCACTCACATCTTTAATTCAAAGCTCAAGCTTATTTAGGGTTTAAATTAAGTGATTTTCATTCGTATAAAATTGTTGAATTCGTCAACTTATTTGCTCGGCCGTTCGAAGTTATTTGGATGTTGTTGATTTCTCTGATTTATCGAATTCGTATGAAATGATATTTGCGATTTCTTTATTTAAGGATCGGATAGACGAGATTTATTGTGACTGTCGTCTATTCATTATTTAATTATTATTGCTTCTATGCACTAATAACTGAGTTTGAATTAGACCGACCCGTGTATTATTTTCTTTTGAATTTAATACTCGGGTCAGACCGAGAATTTACAGGTTGTTGATATCTTACTTTGGGTTGCTGTTAGAGCTATGAAGTATTTTCATACTTTTGGAGTAGTCGTCATCATTTAAAGTAGTCAGTGTATTTGTATAGGATGTTGTATATTCATGTATATTATTCACGATAATGTACTTGTATATGTAACTTCCAGAGTCGACAGTTGTAGTTGTATCATATGTACTGTATCACATGTATTGTAACTGACATCAATTATCATATATATGAGATTTTTATTTATCTGTGTTCCGCATTTGAATTATCTGTGTTATTATTATATCTATTATTCTAAACTATTATGAACCATCATAGTTCGTTTTACACTGGAATTGGATATGTTGATGAGAGTAAATAAATAAGAGATGAAAAAAAATATACCACCCCTATCGAGATAACCAATACTAGTGTAAGGCCTAACTACGGATGACCTCTCCTATCTAACCTTATTCTTCGTAATAACGGACAATATTTCTTTTAATACTCTTTGTTATTGTGTGCATAGAGGTGGGGCGTCACAGGCAGTTTTGCAGTAATGAATTAAATAACTCGTAAACTAAATGAATGCAATTTAAATGGAAAAATGATGAAATATATGCCAAACAGCTATAAATAAATTTTAAACACATCATAAATCAATTTAACAAACATAAGAAATCTTAGAAGTTTTGAGTGGGTTTAAAACACTCACCTTTTGGATTTAAATTCAATTTAAACCCAAAAATTTGACCGTCCCAGAATTTGTCCAAACCAGCGTCATCAATTCCGGAATTTTATTATGAACCTAATAAAAAGAATCGCTCGTGAAACGGAGTTCGTATGAGAAAGTTATTAAGGTTAGAACAACTAAATTTTAAATTAAAATAAAATAAAAAAACAAAACGAACTAGTCACTGCCCATGTCAGCATCATCTTCGAACATGCAACTCCCCCTCGCAGACAAACCCTAACCCTAACGCACCCAGCCGCCACCCCAAAACGTCCAAAACGCGACGCTATACCATGAACGGCCGAGAATCAATTGCAATTTACAGGATGAACGATGACTCAAATCGAAAAACGAATTACACCACTGAATTACGCTCGTCGAGAGCTTCTACATATATTTTTTTGGAATTTTTCTGAGGACTTTGATTTTTAGACTTTGGATTTGATTTTTGAAATTGAAATTGGATCTAGGGTTGCAGCCATTTGAAAGAAGAGGAGGAGCTGATGAAATTTACGCGTAGACAAATGAGAACAGGCAGAGGCTAGGGTTTAGTAAGGAATTTATAGATAAAGTTAAAAATAGATGGATCGGGATGATAGATTTACGTGTTACCGCTAACGTGGCCCAAAAGGCCCGTTCTGACCCCGAAACGAAAATGGTTAAATCCATATACCAAAATAGGTGTTTTAAAATATTTTAAACGCAATGGAACAGGTTTCACTTCCAAATTCCATCGTATGCAGAAGTTATGCTGAAATCAATATTTTCAAATTGATTTCAATTGATTTAATTTATCGATTTTAAGGCGTTCCGCGTTCGTACGATCAAACGACAAGTCCGATTGATACGAAACTTGAAATCCTACCATAATTCACCGTTATGGATCCAATGAAACTGGTTTCGTCGAAATCCGAGTCGGTGGCCAAAATGGCTATTTTTATATTAATTAAATAAAATTAAAATAAATTAATTAAATCAAATTTCACGTTAAAAATTCTAAAGTTTGCAATCTTTATCACTTTATAATTTTCAAACAATTACAATGATTTAACAATTTTTAAAAGTCAATTTATTAAAGATTAACCAATAGAAATCTTCAATTTCATAAAATTCAAAATTATAGATAAATTTCCAAAATTTCCATTAAATTGAATTTACCCATAATTATTCCATTCAAAATTTCAAATAGAAGGGTTTACCATTGGATTTAAAATTATTACATAAATATTTCCCAATTTTCAACTTAATTTTTAATTTAACATAATAAATAAATATTTGATTTCATTTATTGGCAATAAATCCAACTATTATAAATTAGATAAATTAACCCACTATTAAAATTCAAATTCTATAATTCATGAATTTTAACGTCTTGATTTACTTATAAATTTATAATTCTTTAAACCAATTCTCACCTCAATTTAAAGTAACTTAATTCATTCATTATAGAATTTATTTCAATTTCTTAAAATAACCCCTATTATAAATTGAATCCCATTTATTTTAAAAAGTTCCCAATTAAACGGATTAGATTCAATTTCAACCTTTAACTTAAGTTTAGGCCATAATCAATTTATAACGGTTACTTTCATAGTTATTTACATACTTCTCGTATTAATTTCTCAATTAATCATAATTATTAAAATAACGCTTATAATCAATAACGACATTGTAATTACTCATATTTTAAATGATCGTTATTTCAAATAAATTTATTGACCAATTTATTACGAAATTTATAATAGTTGTTATCTTCCTTTAAAATTTACTTCCTAATAACGTACTACCTACTCTCCTTTAATTATAATTTGAATTCCAACCCTTATTCATCATACTAAATAAAATAAATAACATATAGATTGTTACATATTTCCTTTACATGTCTTTATAGGTTTATTACTTAACAATCACCGTTAAAAATCCCTTGTATACACAAATTCTATATTTCGTAATCATATTCAATCAATTACGTATTACTTTGCAGCAAGTATATGATTACTTAGAGAACGTTGACTTTTATTCAATTACCATTTATTGAAATCCACATTAATTAATTTTATTAAATGCTTACATTTATTTCTCTATATCCAATTTGTTTGAACTTTATTTACATTAATACTATTCCCTTAGTTTGGTTATTATTTATCAACTTGTTCAAAACTTATTACCTAAATTTCCATTATTATAAACCTTTATTTGTTCATTTAAATTAAATTTTAAATTCCCAATTCAATCAACCATTTCAACATGCAACTTATAATAACTGCTTACAAGTATGAATGGAATCATCATTTATTCCAATATTTTCTTAATTTACATTAACATATTAGTTAATTCCCTTTAAATGAAATTTATACCCAGGTATAATACTTACGCTATTTCATTTATTCAAATTTATTCAAATTTCCAGTAAATAGGTTTTAAGTTACCATTTATATAATTTAATTTAGCATTCATTTTAATATTTGTTTGCAAAGTTTTTATTTCTACTAAAATTTAATTGCAAAACTCATTAATTCAACCAAATTAAATCAACGAAATTTACGGGTCGTTACACTCTCCCCACTCAAAACTTTTCATCCCAGAAAAGGAAAAAGAAGGGAGAAGGAAGAATTTAACAAACAATACATCTTATACAAATATTAACTTATAAACAATAATTTACAAAATTTATTACTTTAAATAAAATATACCCATTTTATAATCATTATATCTTTTTATACTTAAATAAATAAAGTTTGGAAAAACAATTTTAAAATAATTTCTAAGTCCAAAATTTTACGAAAAATTTCGGCAGAGTCTCCCTTGTATGGAGAGGCTCGGGAGAAAATATATTATCAAAATATAACAATTATGTTACATATATTATCGAAAATATTATTTCCCGACCCGGGGAAATATATAAAATAGCGCTATAAACCGTAATCCGAAACGTACCTATTTGTCGGGCAATTTACGCTTAATTTATGGAATCAAAAGCAGTAACAATTGCTTCCATAACCTGCATTTCACTTATAAAATCCAAAGGGTTAACAATTTATATAAAGTGAAATATTTAAGTGGTTTCAATCACTAACAACAAGTCAATACAACAACCATCAATTTCAACAAACAGCATACACAACAAATACAAAGCAACCATTCAATCAAACAAATAGTTGTTCGGCTTCAAAACTTTTAAATTGTACGGAATGAAGAATAAACTACTAGCGCATCATTTACTCAACAGTCTTAGATAAAACTAAATAGATTATTCGTTCACCCAAATCCAATTTTAAAGTATCCTTGCCCAAACAACCATCAACTAAACAACAACAAATCCAAACAACAATCAACTTAACTTATTATTAATTTCATTTCACACCTTTGTTGTTTGATTTTTTTTATTTATACATTGATTTATCTTTTTAATTTACATTTACTCACTAAATGTTTGCTTCATTTAATTTTACTTATTACTTACAATTATTCAATTCCATTAACTCAGGTCATGCCAGTTCCTTTTATTTCGTTATAATTATTCATTCATTTATTATTGCATGTCCTCGTTTATTTATTACAGTATTCATTTTCCTACTAATTTTATTTATAAATAGCTTCAACTGTTTATTTAAGTTCATTATCATTCATTTACACTACTTCATTTCATTTGTTTATCAATTTAAACTTAAGTTTATAACTCTATACCACCAATTCTAATAAATAATAGCAATTTTATTGAACCCTTTCATTACATACTTTTACTTTACAAATTTCCATTACATTTCTTATTAAATGTTTCAACTTTTAATATTTGGTAAGTTATATATATGCTGTTAAAGAATGTAATTGAAAGTTATACAAGTTTTCTCATTTCTTTTAATTAATTCATTGTTCAATAAATTTTTACCTTTTATTTCACTGCAATAATTGAAACAATTAATTCATGGAAGTTTGAGAATTTAATACCGGGTTAAATTTTAAATTATTTTAAAATAATAGATAAATATATTCTTACAACTTATATATCTCTAATTATATTGAAAACAATTCAAAATTTTATATATATCTTTTTTCAAAAATGAATCTACAGTAAAACTACTACAGTGGCCTTCCTTTTCGAAACTCGAAAATGAAAGTCGATGATGCGGGTGCCATCATCGAAATTATTTTCCAGCGACAGAGAGGAAAGTAAAAAACTTATTTTCTCCAAAATCTTCTTTAAAACAATTCTTTCGAATTATATTAAATATTTATATCAGAAAATACTTATAGACAATATTATTGTATTCCAAAATTCATTCGAAAAAAAGTTCAAAACCTCGGATCTTAAGTTCTAAATTTCCAAATTTATTTTATTTTATTTTTAAATCTTATTTCTATTATTATTTATACACTTTATTACCTAGCAACCAATCTATTGCAGCCAAATATAGATATCATTTGAAAATTTTTATTTTATATATAGCAAAAATAATAGGCAAAATTATTTCATTCACCTATATAAAACAAATATATGTCGGTCTGTCCTATTAAGTGTTTAGAAATCCCTATTGATGTCACAGCATCCCATGCATCAACCAAAATTTATAAATACAAAACGGATCAGATTAACACCATATTAAAACCTTTTTATAACACTAACAAATATGCTCTCTCATATATATACACTCAGCGACTCCCATAGGGTATTACTACCCTATTAATAAAGAGTCAAACACCACAAAGCTAAGGTTTATCGCTAAACCAAAGCTCTGATACCAGATGTAACGTCCGCCTTTTCGCACGCTTTAAAACGACACACATGCCAATTCAAACCATATGAAAGGGCGGATTGTAACGGGGTAAATCAAAAAAACAAGAAGAAATAAAACAAAATAGAATCTCACAGCGGAAGGATAAAATATAATAATCAAATATACAATTTGTAAAGCTGTTTAAAAAATTATTTATACTTAATACAATATATATCAGAGTACACATACCAATAATAACAATGCAGCGGAATACGGGGTGTAGTGGAATATAATAAAAAATAATAATAGAAGTCTCCATCTTCGTCCTCCAAATCTAAAGTCTTCGGTCCTGAAATGCTGACCCGATCGAATTGAAAAGACAAAACACTCGAGTCAGAACTAAAAGATCTTATGTAAGTTAAATCAACTGAAATAAATATGGGTGCAGTAACTTAAAAGATGCTCGGGAATCACATCTCTTAAGGATCCGTTAAACTATTTACTATGTAGTATATTTCGCTATTATAATAGTGTCTATTTTTAAAATAAACTTACTTTTAAATAGCGTTAAGGGGTTACCCATATAGCCCTTAACACAAAATATATTCTCATAGTCTATACAGTACCGTAATCTCCCCCGTTCTGGACGCCGTCAGAGGGTACTCCATAGGTATGGTACAAAACAAAATTGTAAAAGGCGCGCTAGGGTAGGTGACACGGCACAACTAGGCAATGCCAGGGTAGATATACCAATTGCTATACGGGCTGGTGGTAACGCATAGCCGCAGCTACCACCCACCTCGAACAAACTCCCCAAAATCAAGAAAAATAAGGATGGCCATCGAATCAATCCAAAGTCAGAGTATAGTATCGAAGAGGAGTGTCCGTAAAAGGGCGCTAACCCCTTGGCCCGAGAATCGCTCCTGTTTTAGCCACCTTATGCCAACTCACGGGAGTCAGGTCCAGGTATTTACCTCAAAGGAAACGCTGCCACCATCCTACTTCATTCTGGAATCTCCACCGCGTACACGGTTGTTAAAGTGGTTTTCCGAGTTGGCAGAGAGTATGACAACTTCTGATCCCGGTCTCTTCAATAACCAAACGTTATTATAACACCATGGTTTTTCAAAATAATTTATACTTTAAAACCAGAATATAATATCTCTTTCAAACCATATAAATACGATATCATTTATATTTTTAAAATCCAAATCAATATGATATCAATTTTTATTTTATAAACATTTCTTTCCCAAAATCATAATATTTTTCAAATATATATGCCTTGAAACCATAGCTTTGAAACATAGCTTTTAATACTTAATGGTTCAGATACTATATTACTTCATAAAATAAACAGCTTCTTCAAATTTCACAATAAATTCCCAATATTAATTTGAACCTCCAAGTAAACCATTTAATTTCCCATATATTTCAAAGCTTAAATATTATATATTTCAAAACTCTATAGTTCATATATTTCAATCTTTAAATATTCCCCTATTTCAAAAAAAAGGATTCTTTGATAATTTAATACATATATCAAATCCAAATTCCTATTATTTAAATTTGAAATATTTACTTAATAAAACAAATATTATTTAATTAAAACCCTTAAACTTTAATAATAGGATATTCTTTTTAATTAAATTAACTTGATAATATTCTTTAAATCAATTGGATATTCATTTAAATTCTCAAATCAAAATTAAGTTATAAAATCATACCCTTTAAATCTTAATTTAGTTACATTTCAAAACAAATTTTTCGAAGATGATTCTTAAATACTATAATTCAAATCATATTCACATTTATCTTCATTCTTACTTTTATTCGAGTTATTAAAAACTCTATATACAATAGAATTTCAAATATATTCTTGACCATATTATATAAACGAAATCAACTACATTATTTAGCTTATTTTGAAATTCAAAACAAATTTATACATAGCTAAATTCAAGAATTTTACTATATATATATCAAAATTTAATATTTATTTAACCGTATTCTTTCCAAACCATAGAAAATCATTTCAACAATAATTTTATATATATACCGCGGTGCCTGTATATAATTTCCTATCATATGGTCAAGTGATACAGATATTTATCATTTCAATCTGTAATTTAAAAATAAAAAATTATGGTTGTATATCATTTCAAACCGCAATCCCGAATGAAATGAAAATGCATAATAACTTGCAGTTTATACAATATAAATACAACATCCATTCATCCATCATATCAATCATCAAACATTCATCAATTTATAATCTAATTCAAACAATCACAATAATAAATAATAACTAATTCTGATAGTTAAGTTTTCAATAATGAGTTAAATAACTGTTTAACTGTAGTTTATATGCAATAATAAATAAATTTAACTAGCAGGTTATATGCAAAAATAAATCTAACTAAACTTTTAACTGAAAGTTTTAATGCAATGAATAAATTAATTAACAATTAACTGGCAGTTTTAATGCAATGAATAAATTAATTAACAATTAACTGGCAGTTTTAAATGCAGTAATGAATTAAATAACGCGTAAACTAAATGAATGCAATTTAAATGAGAAATGATGAAATATATGCCAAACAGCTATAAATAAATTTTAAACACATCATAAATCAATTTAACAAATATAAGAAATCTTAGAAGTTGTGAGTGGGTTTAAAACACTCACCTTTTGGATTTAAATTGAATTTAAATTGAATTTAAATTCAATTTAAACCCAAAAATTTGACCATCTCAGAATTTGTCCAAACCAGCATCATCAAGTCCGGAATTTTATTATGATCCTAACAAAAAGAATCGCGCGTGAAATGGAGTTCGTATGAGAAAGTTATTAAGGTTTGAGCAACTAAATTTGAAATTAAAATAAAAAAAAATAAAAAAAAATGAACCAGTCATTGCCCATGTCAGCATCATCTTCGAACACACAACTCCCCCTCGCAGACAAACCCTAACCCTAATGCAACCAGCTGCCACCCAAAAACGTCCAAAACGCGACGTTATACCATGAACGACCGAGAATGTAACGACCCAGAATTTTTAGAAATTAAAATTTGAATATTTAATTTATTTTAAATATAAATAAGTGAATTTATAAGTCAAATAAATTTTTATTTGAATTATTGGATTTAATTGGATAATTAAATCGATAATTTAATATGTTAAATTATGGAAATAATTGAAAATTGAGTTAAATATGATTGAAAATGATTTGTAAAATTTTATTTTATCATATTGGAGTTAGAACAATATTTTAGAACTTTTAAAATCGAATTAAAAGTTGATTTGTGAAAATTGAATATTTTAATATTAAATCGACTAGTGAAAATAGTCAATTTTTGAACAGTCTCAGAATTGAACGAAACCAGTTCCATTGGATCCCTAATAGTTAGTTATTACCGGATTTCAATTTTCGTGTCAATCGGAGCTATCGTTTGATCGTGACAGCTCGAAACGCATCGAATTGTTTTTAATTTTAATTTGGCGAGTTAAAATAGCCATTTTTCAAAAAGTCTCGGATTTCGACGAAACCAGTTTCATCGGATCCGTAATGTGATATTATTGTAAGATTTCAAATTTCGTGTCAATTGGATTTACCGTTTGTCCGGTACAAATTAAAACGCCTAGAAATCGATTTAAATCGGTTTAATTTAAATTGAGCGTTTGTAGCCATAACTCGCACAGATGTCCGAATTAGCTTCCGAAACCTGTTCCATTGTGTCCGGAACGCGGGGTAAACCCTAGAAACGCTGGTTACGGTGCGTAAATCGGAGTTCGGAATTTTCGGATGAATAGTGTTTCGTTTTTCCTATAAATAGACACCCCTCTCTCACAAAAAAAAAAAAAAAAATAACCTAGGTCAAACTAAACGCAGCCGGCCCTAGAAATTGGATGGCCAGTATTTCTTCTCCTTCCTCCCTCGATTACTCCAAATCCGTCGACAATTAGCCTTAGGTTTCAACTAGAGAATTGAAGAGGACATCAAGATCTACAAGTTCAATGGTGGAGATCGTGTTTGGAGCGACGATGGGGGAGATATGGAGCCGCGTGCGTGGCCGTTGTCCTCGAGATTCGTGCAACATGGGGGGGGGGGGCCGAGCCTTGTGCCATTCAGGCCGAGTGTAGTGCTCGCGTGAGGCTACGCGATGAAGTAACCTGATCGTGTTTTCATTCAACGTGGAAGATGGAAAATTTAACCCTAGATTTGGTAAATGGGTTCAAGTGTGCGTTCATGTACTGGAGCTTCTTGCGTGAGGGAGAGGAGAGAAGGAGGGGACGGCCAGATCTTCTCAATCAAGAAATGGATGGCCCATGTTAGTTTAGGTTATAAAAAAATTGATTTATGTTGTAATTATATAAATAAAAATTCGTGTAACTTTAAATATTTGTAACTTTTTCATACGAGGTCGAAAACGCGCGAAACCAGTTGCATTGGAATCGTATGGACGAGCACTACGCGATGGAGATGGTTTGGATTCGTTTGGAGTTAGTGAGAATTTTGGGTAAAATTAAACGTCCGTTTAATTTTATTCGAAATAAATCGCTAAAACGGAATTTAAAATCAAGGTGAGAATTTCTCACTCAATCGAATCAGTTTCGATTTTATTTTAAATAGTTAGATTTAAAATATTAGAATGCATGTTTGAATGATGATTGATATCTATTGATTGTTAAAATAGACATTATACGCCGTTAGTAAGCGGATGTTATTTATTAAAAACATATACCGCGAATATTTCATAAACAGTGAAATTGGTATTATAAATAATATCAATATATATATATTGGCATATGTATATATTGGAGTTATTGATTTCCCGCATTTTTTGTTTAGCGGATGAGACCCTATTACGCCGTTATTAAGCGGATAATATTTAATAAGAACATATACCGCGATAATTTCGTACTGGAACGGAATTGGTATTGTGCTAATGTTTGTGGATGCAGGAAAACAGGTTGGAGGGATCCAACTGGATTCCTCAACAGTTTTTATTTGATTTCGGATATTTTGATATTTGATGGATTTTCATATTGATATATGATATCGTTGTAGTCGTGATTGACTATTTGGTGTGTAGCATCATTGGACCAAATTTTGGGATTTTAAAATGATTTTTAAAGTGATTTTTGAGAATATACTATATTTTGGAATTGATCCATTATAAATAAATAAACGTTATAATTTTTAAAGTTATAAAAATTATGATTTTTGAGAAATATAGTTAAAAACTGATTTTTGAGAATATGATGCTATTGAGTTTATAAAATAGTTAAATCGAGATATTTTAGAATTATTGTGAAAAGTTTAAATATAGGATTTATGAAATTTAATTATTTTATGAATCAAAATGGTGAAATAATAAAGGAGATTAAAGACGTTTTAAAGAATATATAAATTAATTTATATTGAGAGATTTATAAATGGATATTTATAAACTGAAATATTGACATTATAAAACGAGTTTTTATAAGTGTTGAATGAAGTGAAAATGAATTTCATAAATAAATGAAATTTATAGAATTATAAATGGTGAAGTTATAAATGAAATTTATAAATAGTAAGATTTATAAATTTGTGAAGTTATTAAAAGAATAGTTTTGAATAAATCCTTGAATCTTATAAGTTATAGGATTTATAATTATGAAGTTCAAAGGAACGATTTTTCAAACAAATAATCGTTTTATAAGTATTTAACTTATAATATGAACTTTTGGTTTATAATTGAGTTATAAATCGAATAGATTAATAAAGGAGATTTATAAAAAGTTGTTATAAAATAAATAGAAAAGGGATTTATAAACGTTGTTTTATAAATTCGCAAACGACTTATTTTGATAAGTAAATTGTTGAAACCTATTAATGGAGTTATATTCACGTTTTTGACTGTGAAAAATCCTTTGAAATAAAATGAATAGAAGTGATGAAATTGTTAATGTAGTATATTCACATTTTTGAATAGTGAATAATATGTTAAAGAAATTGTTTTGAATGTGATATTTGAAATAGAATTAAAACGATCTAACGAAGTTTTAATTGTGTTGAGATTCGAAACCATAGATTTCAACATTTATTGTTGAAATAGACGTTTTCGAGAAATGAAAAGGAAATAGTGGACTATAACACTGTTGTTATAGTAAATGATTTCCGAAAGGAAATGTTTTGTATAGTATTGGGATTTATATATCTATTTTAATTTCGAATCCCTATACTAGTATTTTGGGTTGTCGTAACGATGTTTTACGTAACATTCGTTTTGGCCCAAATAAATATGTTTAAGAGAATGATTTCCTTAAAAGAATGAAATATATACTTAATCTCGATTTAAGTATGTTGAATATTTTCCAAGTGTTGAAAATAAATAAAATTTGTGAATTACTTATGAATAAATAAGTATGGAAACATTCTTCAATATAAAGTGAATATTAGAGAATTTATCTTTTTGAAGATAAATTGAAATGAATAGTTGAAATCGAATATTCATAGATATTTTGGATTATAAATTCACTAAGGAATTTATAAAAGAAAGTGGAATTGGTTTAAAAATAAATATTGATTTATTTTTGAAGTATGAAATCATATATCTTGTAAAGATATTTTTGTAAAGATAATTTGGAAAATTATTTGGAAACTGGTGATGTGTGCATATCAATTGATAGTTCAATAACCGACTATCAATATTTCCCTTTGAATGGGTAATTGATGTGATTTGTTTGAACGTGAATGCTACACTTATTTTTAAATAAGCGCTCACTATTCGGGTTAACCGGGAAAGGACCATGGGGTCGTATAACCCATTCCGAATACGTGATACGTCGTTATGAATTGCATTGAAGATCAGTGTTGAAGACCCGGTATTTGCGAGAGCGATAGGATGACCTATCGATTTACTCTGCACCGAGTAGCTACGGTATAGAGTTCTCCATATGCGATGGTGAATCCGATCAGGATTGTGAATATCCGGATTGCAAGGACTTCTTTGTAAGTGCCTTCGGTTTTGTTCGAGCCTGGAACAGACTTGTATGGATTGTATGTCTGACATTACAAGTTGAGATATAAAGCCGATTTCTTTCAAATATATTTCTGTTGGTGGCGAAGAATTTATTCTTTAGCTTAACACCCTTCACTGAGACGTACGAGCTCAGAGGTTATATAGTTGAATGTTATCAGCGATATATTCCCAATTTGGTAATGTGACATGCTGAGTGTTGCTGAAATGATCATTGTGTTGATTATTGTGATAGGATCGTTTATTTGATCGTCTATCTTGGTGATCATTGTGTTGATCATTTGTTGACCCAAAGCATGGCTTTTGTATAAAGTATGTTTTTGTGGACGTGACTTCGTCGAGCCTCACACCCCGGAAATGGTCAAAGCAGGAAAGATGCGGCAAGGTTATGAGGGGTAGCTTCCTTTAGGGTATGTACATTTCCTTCTGGATAGAGGTGGTATCATGGTATGGAGCCTAGATATTTAACCTATGTGGTTACTACGAATTTATTACTTTGTGGTTGTTGGTTTTCGGGATCCCGTGAGAAAGGTCGTTTACGATCGGGGAATGGCGTGCTCGTGTCAGTAGTTACCTAGTTAGGGGTAACCCGGCCTTGTGTTGGCAGAGTTCCGGTTTGGTTCTCGGGGATGTCTTTCCAGAGGCATTCTCATGTGGCAATGGGAAGTTCCTTGGCCTGATCATTTGTTGGAAATCCAAAGAAACAATACGAAACTTGTACGGTTTTAGTTGTAGAACCTGCTTCCTCAGGAGGTAGCTATAGTAGGCATAATATAATGGTACCTATGCTGGCTAAGATTTATATTCTACTTTCGAAATGAATTTCTTCTACACTATGCACTAATAATAATATCAAAATTGATTTGATTTTAATGCGTATCAAGCATGTTTGACTATCATAAGGAGAAATCTTCTCCAAGTCTGCGTTTGCATTGTGTGTGTGGCAGGAGGTCTTATGGTAGTCTCATTTTTAAAAGCATTGCGAATTGAATTTAAAAATATTCCTCTATTTTGATTTTAAAGATAAATAAACTGTTTTGAGTTCTCACACCAGTCACATGACTGACTTGGAGTTTATTGTTTTCCTTCCTAAACTCTGGGTGCCCACCAATTTCCACACGGGCAGTCAGGAGTTAAGGTTTATCAGGATATTCTGGATATTCTGGAGTTGCTGGAGGCAAGCTGGATGGCATGGCGTATTCACAAGTTTATATAGTATTTCTTTTTCCGCTGCACTGTTTGTTGTTGTTGTTGTACACTCTTATGATATGATGTAATGAAATGTGATGTAATGTAATAACTGATATAGTTCTTTGTTTAAAGATTATTCATTTATTATTATATGTTGTTCCGCTGCGAATTGTGAGATTCTGATGTTGTTCTGTTTTGTTTCTTCTGTTCCGTTCTATGTTCTCTCTTCTCTTTTTCCTCTATTTTAAAATTTTGTTCTATTCTCTATTTTCTTTCTCTTCTCTTTTCTTTCTATTTTCTTTTCTTTTTCTTCCCTCTCTTCTTTCTTCTTTCTTCTTTCTTCTTCTTTTCTTTTTTAAAAACCCTCAGTTTTCGGTTTTCCGTCGTTCGATTCCTCGGCAGTCGATAAAGTGAGTGTCGATGTCGAATTTTCGGAAGACGAAGAATCGTGTCCTGACAATGTGGTATCAGAGCTTATGGTTAAGCGACAACCATGGTTCTGTTGGGTATTACTCATTAGAGATAGAGTCAGTAGTACTCTAGAATGAATTTGAGAGTAATAATAGCTATGAGAGCGTATTTGTTAGTGAATATATAATATTGTTTTAAATTGGGTAAATAAAATAATTTTACCTTAATTATATTTTATATATAAAGGAATAATTTTTCATAATTATTAAAGTGTATATAAGTTGATTGTTTAGTTATTTGAATAATCTAAATAAAAGAATAATTGTATAAGCAAATGAATTATAAGAATTGAATTATAATTAAAGTGATTTACAATTGTGAAATAAACTTATACATATAAGAAGTGAAACTATTTGAATATATTTATTAATATGGGTTATAAATAAAAATGAATGTGAACTAAAGTTATGTAAATGAAGTTCAACTTTTGTAATTGAATTGAATTAATGGATTGAATGATGATCAATTGAATGAAAATAATTGATATGGATTAATGAATATAAGTGTTAATTCATTAAAATCTAATGTTATATGATTGTTAGTTGATTGATTGTATATAATTCATTAAGTGTTAATGAAATTAAAAGCTAAAGTAATTGAAATTCAATTGGAAGTTGAATGAATCTTGAATAGAATTGAATGTGAATTGGAAGTGAACCAACTTGAATATGAATTAGTGAATATAAACTAATTGAAAATGAATGTTAGAAACATCCACTGTTAATAAATCAAATGTGATTAACTTGAAAACCCAATTCATTAGTTATTAATGAGAATATGAATGAATATTTATTGGTTATGGATGATAGTTGGTTGATGGTTGCATTTGTTGCTTTTACTACATTTGTTATGTTGACATATATAGTTATTATGTTGCTATATGTTGTATATCGATACTATTGTCTACATGCATGTTCTCATGTTGTTTGTTGAGTGATTAGTAGGTGCGGATCGCGTTTGCTTCGCATTTGGAGCTCGCTTTCGCGCTATATTAGCCGTATATGCTTGCTAATAAAATATAAGGTACATATCTCGGATTAAATATCGTACTTCTACACTTTTTTCCCTGCGGGATGCCTCATTACTTGATGAGATGTATATTTGTGATATATATACTGTCATTTTTTTTTTCCGGATCGAGCCGCGCAAAGGAGACTATGGCGAATTTTTCCGAAAATTTAAGGCGTTAGAAAAATTTTGAGAAAATTGAAAAATTTTGAAAACTTAAACTTTGATTTTGGAATTGAAAGTTAAACAATAGTAGTTGTTTTTGAAAAGATAACTAAGTATGATTTGGAAAACTTAGTAAGTTATTGTAAGAAGTTTAAATTGTTTTGGGAAAATTAATAAATTCTATAACTTTTCTTACTTGATAATTTCGAGGACGAAATTCTTTTAAGTGGGGAAGATTGTAACGACCCAGAATTTTTAGAAATTAAAATTTGAATATTTAATTTATTTTAAATATAAATAAGTGAATTTATAAGTCAAATAAATTTTTATTTGAATTATTGGATTTAATTGGATAATTAAATCGATAATTTAATATGTTAAATTATGGAAATAATTGAAAATTGAGTTAAATATGATTGAAAATGATTTATAAAATTTTATTTTATCATATTGGAGTTAGAACAATATTTTAGAACTTTTAAAATCGAATTAAAAGTTGATTTGTGAAAATTGAATATTTTAATATTAAATCGACTAGTGAAAATAGTCAATTTTTGAACAGTCTCAGAATTGAACGAACCCAGTTCCATTGGATCCGTAATAGTTAGTTATTACCGGATTTCAATTTTCGTGTCAATCGGAGCTATCGTTTGATCGTGGCAGCTCGAAACGCATCGAATTGTTTTTAATTTTAATTTGGCGAGTTAAAATAGCCATTTTTCAAAAAGTCTCGGATTTCGACGAAACCAGTTTCATCGGATCCGTAATATGATATTATTGTAAGATTTCAAATTTCGTGTCAATTGGATTTACCGTTTGTCCGGTACAAATTAAAACGCCTAGAAATCGATTTAAATCGGTTTAATTTAAATTGAGCGTTTGTAGCCATAACTCGCACAGATGTCCGAATTAGCTTCCAAAACCTGTTCCATTGTGTCCGGAACGCGGGGTAAACCCTAGAAACGCTGGTTACGGCGCGTAAATCGGAGTTCGAAATTTCCGGATGAATAGTGTTTCGTTTTTCCTATAAATAGACACCCCTCTCTCACAAAAAAAAAAAAAAATTAACCTAGGTCAAACTAAACGCAGCCGGCCCTAGAAATTGGATGGCCAGTATTTCTTCTCCTTCCTCCCTCGATTACTCCAAATCCGTCGACAATTAGCCTTAGGTTTCAACTAGAGAATTGAAGAGGACATCAAGATCTACAAGTTCAACGGTGGAGATCGTGTTTGGAGCGACGATGGGGGAGATATGGAGCCGCGTGCGTGGCCGTTGTCCTCGAGATTCGTGCAACATGGGGGGGGGGGGGCCGAGCCTTGTGCCATTCAGGCCGAGTGTAGTGCTCGCGTGAGGCTACGCGATGAAGTAACCTGATCGTGTTTTCATTCAACGTGGAAGATGAAAATTTAACCCTAGATTTGGTAAATGGGTTCAAGTGTGCGTTCATGTACTGGAGCTTCTTGCGTGAGGGAGAGGAGAGAAGGGGGGGACGACCAGATCTGCTCAATCAAGAAATGGATGGCCCATGTTAGTTTAGGTTATAAAAAAATTGATTTATGTTGTAATTATATAAATAAAAATTCGTGTAACTTCAAATATTTGTAACTTTTTCATACGAGGTCGAAAACGCGCGAAACCAGTTGCATTGGAATCGTATGGATGAGCACTACGCGATGGAGTTGGTTTGGAGTCGTTTGGAGTTAGTGAGAATTTTGGGTAAAATTAAACGTCCGTTTAATTTTATTCGAAATAAATCGCTAAAACGGAATTTAAAATCAAGGTGAGAATTTCTCACTCAATCGAATCAGTTTCGATTTTATTTTAAATAGTTAGATTTAAAATATTAGAATGCATGTTTGAATGATGATTGATATCTATTGATTGTTAAAATAGACATTATACGCCGTTAGTAAGCGGATGTTATTTATTAAAAACATATACCGCGAATATTTCATAAACAGTGAAATTGGTATTATAAATAATATCAATATATATATATTGGCATATGTATATATTGGAGTTATTGATTTCCCGCATTTTTTGTTTAGCGGATGAGACCCTATTACGCCGTTATTAAGCGGATAATATTTAATAAGAACATATACCGCGATAATTTCGTACTGGAACGGAATTGGTATTGTGCTAATGTTTGTGGATGCAGGAAAACAGGTTGGAGGGATCCAACTGGATTCCTCAACAGTTTTTATTTGATTTCGGATATTTTGATATTTGATGGATTTTCATATTGATATATGATATCGTTGTAGTCGTGATTGACTATTTGGTGTGTAGCATCATTGGACCAAATTTTGGGATTTTAAAATGATTTTTAAAGTGATTTTTGAGAATATACTATATTTTGGAATTGATCCATTATAAATAAATAAACGTTATAATTTTTAAAGTTATAAAAATTATGATTTTTGAGAAATATAGTTAAAAACTGATTTTTGAGAATATGATGCTATTGAGTTTATAAAATAGTTAAATCGAGATATTTTAGAATTATTGTGAAAAGTTTAAATATAGGATTTATGAAATTTAATTATTTTATGAATCAAAATGGTGAAATAATAAAGGAGATTAAAGACGTTTTAAAGAATAATATAAATTAATTTATATTGAGAGATTTATAAATGGATATTTATAAACTGAAATATTGACATTATAAAACGAGTTTTTATAAGTGTTGAATGAAGTGAAAATGAATTTCATAAATAAATGAAATTTATAGAATTATAAATGGTGAAGTTATAAATGAAATTTATAAATAGTAAGATTTATAAATTTGTGAAGTTATTAAAAGAATAGTTTTGAATAAATCCTTGAATCTTATAAGTTATAGGATTTATAATTATGAAGTTCAAAGGAACGATTTTTCAAACAAATAATCGTTTTATAAGTATTTAACTTATAATATGAACTTTTGGTTTATAATTGAGTTATAAATCGAATAGATTAATAAAGGAGATTTATAAAAAGTTGTTATAAAATAAATAGAAAAGGGATTTATAAACGTTGTTTTATAAATTCGCAAATGACTTATTTTGATAAGTAAATTGTTGAAACCTATTAATGGAGTTATATTCACGTTTTTGACTGTGAAAAATCCTTTGAAATAAAATGAATAGAAATGATGAAATTGTTAATGTAGTATATTCACGTTTTTGAATAGTGAATAATATGTTAAAGAAATTGTTTTGAATGTGATATTTGAAATAGAATTAAAACGATCTAACGAAGTTTTAATTGTGTTGAGATTCGAAACCATAGATTTCAACATTGATTTCCGAAAGGAAATGTTTTGTATAGTATTGGGATTTATATATCTATTTTAATTTCGAATCCCTATACTAGTGATATTGGGTTGTCGTAACGATGTTTTACGTAACATTCGTTTTGGCCCAAATAAATATGTTTAAGAGAATGATTTCCTTAAAAGAATGAAATATATACTTAATCTCAATTTAAGTATATTGAATATTTTCCAAGTGTTGAAAATAAATAAAATTTGTGAATTACTTATGAATAAATAAGTATGAAAACATTCTTCAATATAAAGTGAATATTAGAGAATTTATCTTTTTGAAGATAAATTGAAATGAATAATTGAAATCGAATATTCATAGATATTTTGGATTATAAATTCACTAAGGAATTTATAAAAGAAAGTGGAATTGGTTTAAAAATAAATATTGATTTATTTTTGAAGTATGAAATCATATATCTTGTAAAGATATTTTTGTAAAGATAATTTGGAAAATTATTTGGAAACTGGTGATGTGTGCATATCAATTGATAGTTCAATAACCGACTATCAATATTTCCCTTTGAATGGGTAATTGATGTGATTTGTTTGAACGTGAATGCTACAGTTATTTTTAAATAAGCGCTCACTATTCGGGTTAACCGGGAAAGGACCATGGGGTCGTATAACCCATTCCGAATACGTGATACGTCGTTATGAATTGCATTGAAGATCGGTGTTGAAGACCCGGTATTTGCGAGAGCGATAGGATGACCTGTCGATTGACTCTGCACCGAGTAGCTACGGTATTGAGTTCTCCATATGTGATGGTGAATCCGATCAGGATTGTGAATATCAGGATTGCAAGGACTTCTTTGTAAGTGCCTTCGGTTTTGTTCGAGCCCGGAACAGACTTGTATGGATTGTATGTCTGACATTACAAGTTGAGATATAAAGCCGATTTCTTTCAAATATATTTCTGTTGGTGGCGAAGAATTTATTCTTTAGCTTAACACCCTTCTCTGAGACGTACGAGCTCAGAGGTTATATAGTTGAATGTTATCAGCGATATATTCCCAATTTGGTAATGTGACATGCTGAGTGTTGCTGAAATGATCATTGTGTTGATTATTGTGATAGGATCGTTTATTTGATCGTCTATCTTGGTGATCATTGTGTTGATCATTTGTTGACCCAAAGCATGGCTTTTGTATAAAGTATGTTTTTGTGGACGTGACTTCGTCGAGCCTCACACCCCGAAAATGGTCAAAACAGGAAAGATGCGGCAAGGTTATGAGGGGTAGCTCCCTTTAGGGTATGTACATTTCCTTCTGGATAGAGGTGGTATCATGGTATGGAGCCCAGATATTTAACCTATGTGGTTACTACGAATTTATTACTTTGTGGTTGTTGGTTTTCGGGATCCCGTGAGAAAGGTCGTTTACGATCGGGGAATGGCGTGCTCGTGTCAGTAGTTACCCAGTTAGGGGTAACCCGGCCTTGTGTTGGCAGAGTTCCGGTTTGGTTCTCGGGGATGTCTTTCCAGAGGCATTCTCATGTGGCAATGGGAAGTTCCTTGGCCTGATCATTTGTTGGAAATCCAAAGAAACAATACGAAACTTGTACGGTTTTAGTTGTAGAACCTGCTTCCTCAGGAGGTAGCTATAGTAGGCATAATATAATGGTACCTATGCTGGCTAAGATTTATATTCTACTTTCGAAATGAATTTCTTCTACACTATGCACTAATAATAATATCAAAATTGATTTGATTTTAATGCATATCAAGCATGTTTGACTATCATAAGGAGAAATCTTCTCCAAGTCTGCGTTTGCATTGTGTGTGTGGCAGGAGGTCTTATGGTAGTCTCATTTTTAAAAGCATTGCGAATTGAATTTAAAAATATTCCTCTATTTTGATTTTAAAGATAAATAAACTGTTTTGAGTACTCACACCAGTCACATGACTGACTTGGAGTTTATTGTTTTCCTTCCTAAACTCTGGGTGCCCACCAATTTCCACACGGGCAGTCAGGAGTTAAGGTTTATCAGGATATTCTGGATATTCTGGAGTTGCTGGAGGCAAGCTGGATGGCATGGCGTATTCACAAGTTTATATAGTATTTCTTTTTCCGCTGCACTGTTTGTTGTTGTTGTACACTCTGATGATATGATGTAATGAAATGTGATGTAATGTAATAACTGATATAGTTCTTTGTTTAAAGATTATTCATTTATTATTATATGTTGTTCCGCTGCGAATTGTGAGATTCTGATGTTGTTCTGTTTTGTTTCTTCTGTTCCGTTCTATGTTCTCTCTTCTCTTTTTCCTCTATTTTAAAATTTTGTTCTATTCTCTATTTTCTTTATCTTCTCTTTTATTTCTATTTTCTTTTCTTTTTCTTCCCTCTCTTCTTTCTTCTTTCTTCTTTCTTCTTCTTTTCTTTTTTAAAATCCCTCAGTGTTCGGTTTTCCGTCGTTCGATTCCTCGACAGTCGATAAAGTGAGTGTCGATGTCGAATTTTCGGAAGACGAAGAATCGTGTCCTGACAGAGAATCAATTGCAATTTCCAGGATGAACGATGACTCAAATCGAAAAACGAATTGCACCACTGAATTTCACTCGTTGAGAGCTTCTACATGTATATTTTTGGAATTTTTCAGAGGACTTTGATTTTTAGACTTTGGATTTGATTTTTGAAATTGAAATTGGATCTAGGGTTTGCAGCCATTTGAAAGAAGAGGAGGAGCTGATGAAATTTACGCGTAGACAAATGAGAATAGGCGGAGGCTAGGGTTTAGTAAGGTATTAATAGATAAAGTTGAAAATAGATGGATCGGGTTGATAGATATACGTGCTACCGCTAACGTGGCCCAAAAGGCCGTTCTGACCCCGGAACGAAAATTGTTAAATCCATATATCAAGATACGTGTTTTAAAATATTTTAAACGCAATGGAATAGGTTTCATGTCCAAATTCCATCGTATGCAGAAGTTATGCTGAAATCAATATTTTCAAATTGATTTCAATTGATTTAATTTATCGATTTCAAGGCGTTTTGCGTTCATACGATCAAACGACAAGTCCGATCGATACGAAAATTGAAATCCTATAATAATTCACCGTTACGGATGCGATGAAACTGGTTTCGTCGAAATCCGAGTCAGTTGCCAAAATGGCTATTTTAATATTAATTAAATAAATTTAAAATAAATTAATTAAATCAAATTTCGCGTTAAAAATTCTGAACTTTGCAATCTTTATCACTTTATAATTTTCAAACATTTACAATGATTTAACAATTTTTAAAAGTCAATTTATTAAAGATTAATCAATAGAAATCTTCAATTTCATAAAATTCAAAATTATAGATAAATTTCCAAAATTTCCATTAGATTGAATTCCATTCAAAATTACAAATAGAAGGGTTTACCATTGGATTTAAAATTATTACATAAATATTTCCTGATTTTCAACTTAATTTTTAATTTAACGTAATAATTAAATATTTGATTTCATTTATTGGCAATAAATCCAACTATTATAAATTAAATAAATTAACCCACTATTAAAATTTAAATTCTATAATTCATAAATTTTAACGTCTTGATTTACTTATAAATTTATAATTCTTTAAACCAATTCCCATCTCAATTTAAAGTAAGTTAATTCATCCATTATAGAATTTATTTCAATTTCTTAAAATAACCCCTTTATTATAAATTGAATCCCATTTATTTTAATAAGTTCCCAATTAAACGGATTAGATTCAATTCCAACCTTTAACTTAAGTTTAGGCCATAATCAATTTATAGCGTGTTACTTTCATAGTTATTTACATACTTCTCATATTAGTTTCTCAATTAATCATAATTATTAAAGTAACGCTTATAATCAATAACGACATTGTAATTACTCATATTTTAAATGATCGTTATTTCAAATAAATTTATTGACCAATTTATTAGGAAATTTATAATATTTGTTATCTACCTTTAAAATTTACTTCCTAATAACGTACTACCTACTCTCCTTTAATTGTAATTTGAATTCCAACCCTTATTCATCATACTAAGTAAAATAAATAACATATAGATTGTTACCTATTTCCTTTACATGTCTTTATAGGTTTATTACTTAACAATCACCGTTAAAAATCCCGTGTATACACAAACTTTATATTTCGTAATCATATTCAACCATTACGTATTACTTTCCAGCAAGTATATGATTACTTAGAGAATGTTGACTTTTATTCAATTACCATTTATTGAAATCCACATTAATTAATTTTATTAAATGCTTACATTTATTTCTCTATATCCAATTTGTTTGAACTTTATTTACATTAATAATATTCCCTTAATTTGGTTATTATTTATCAACTTGTTCAAAACTTATTACCTAAATTTCCATTATTATAAACCTTTATTTGTTCATTTAAATTAAATTTTAAATTCCCAATTCAATCAACCATTTCAACATGTAACTTATAATAACTGCTTACAAGTATGAATGGAATCATCATTTATTCCAATATTTTCTTAATTTACATTAACATATTAGTTAATTCCCTTTAAATGAAATTTATACCCAGGTATAATACTTACCCTATTTCATTTATTCAAATTTCCAGTAAATAGGTTTTAAGTCACCATTTATATAATTTAATTTAGCGTTCACTTTAATAATTGTTTATAAAGTTTTTATTTCTACCAAAATTTAATTACAAAACTCATTAATTCAACCAAATTTAATCAACGAAATTTACGAGTCGTTACAGTTATTTTAATTAAATTTCTTTTAATTAATTTTTGTGCGTTTTAGCTTCGCAAGACCAAATCGTAGGTCCGATAGCCGTGATATTTTGTATCCTATAATAATATACTATTATGGATCCAACGAAACCAATTTCATCGAAATTTGGGACGGTGGAAAAAATGACTATTTTTGCTAGTCAAATAAATATCAAAACTTTCAATTTCTGCGAGTTATCATTTAATTCAACTTTAAATGTTTACTAACTCTTTTCTAATCCAACTAGAATTTAAATTAACATTATAAATCATTTTTTTTCGCATTAGATTCCAAAATTCTATTAATTAACTTATTTAACTTATAACATTCGTTTTTCAATATTTAAATTCAATTAAACATCCTAAATTCAAATGACTGAAAAAATGAGTCGTTACATTCTTCCTCCCTTAAAAGAATTTTTTCCTTGAAATTCTAAATGGAAAAGATGCTACAGCTTCATTAACTTTTCAAAATCAATTAGCTAAAATAGATTACCAATTCTTTTAAGTGCTTAAATTTTCCAAAATTATTTAGTTGCAACCTTTTTAGAAAAGCTTCTCTAAGTCTTCACATTCATTTGTGGTTATTAAGAAATATTACTTCAAAAATCAATTAATATCATTTCAATTTATAACTCAAAAATCAAAACTTTTAGTTATCAAAATTTTCCCAAAATTTCTCCAAAAATTTTCTGACGGCTTAAATTTCTTAAACTTCACCTGAGTATCCTTTGCGCTATTCGATCGTAGTAAAATCACAATATATATATCACAAATATACATCTCACCTTTGAGAATAAGGAATCCCATAGGGAAAAAAATATAAAAGTCCGATATGTAATCCGAGTTATGTACCTTATATATTATTTAGCGAGCATGTACGGCTAATATAGCGTGAAAGCGTGCTCCAAATGCGAAGCAACGCCGTCCGCACCTACTATACACTCAACAAACAAATGAAAACACTTATATAGAAAATAATATCAACATATATAACATATTCTATACAACAATACATACAAATAAAACACATGCCACATGAGAGTCGCTAAACACTAACATCCAACTAAAAACTATCCAACAAATTTACAACCAAATCGATTCATGACCAAATCAATATTCATTCCAAATTTTACTAACATTCATTTGATTTGGTTTTCAATTGACTCACATTCATTAATCATAATTGATTGTATTCAACTAAGATTGAATTCAATTTAGCTACATTCACTTTAGATTCAATTCATTTTACTTTCCAATTCACTTAGCAAAATTCTTTTAATACCAATAACACATAACACTACTTTACTTCATTCTTTACTTAAGCTTATAACCATTTTAATCCCACTCATCTTACGTTCATTTCACTTTCTCACTTAAGTTTATTTTAATATTCATATACACATTTAATTGATTTTACAATTAACAGCCAATCTTATCTTCACATTTAATTGATTTGCATTCAACTACTAACCTCAAATTCCTTCAATTTCAATTAGTTTCATTATTCACATTAGCGCATATCACATTCAATTCAAGTTTTCATTCAATTCCTATACATTCAATTTGGTTTAACACATTTAATTTCAATTGGTTAAATATTCAATTTAGATTGAATTTTAGTATTCACTATATTCACATTTTCATACAACGCTTCCAATGCTAATTTTATCATCAGTTCTTAACTTCAGTTTTATTCAATTCTTAATAATAACATTTCTAATCCATGTTTATTCACTAATTCGCTTTTACAATTAATGTTGAATTTCATTTTAACAATTCAATTTTATATTCATATTCATCACTTCAACTTTTAATTCACTTGATATCCAATTCAACTTCATTCAAATCTTAACTCGGATTAAATTTCTTTCCAACCTCCTTTTATATTTCTTAAGTTAACTTCCTTTCCTACATTCATCTTATTTAATTTAAGTTACAACTTATAATTCCAATTTAGAATCCATTTCTTAACATTTCATAATTAACAAATCTAAATTTTTATTTCCAACTTAATATTATGAAATTAATAAGTTATACACTTATTTACTTCAACTTTCATGAATATATACTTATGTTCGCTTTCATTCTCATTTTATAATTTCAAATCATGGTTATATAATCACTTTACAACTTAGGTTTATATTCACTTTTGATCGATTCATCAATACACTTAATTGAATTCACCAATTTCGATTTATTTAACCTTATCGAAGTTAAATTCTAATTTCATATTCAAATTTTGAAATTTTCCAATTACCAGTTCAAAAACTATAGTTTTTAACTTATTAGTACTAAATGTATTAGTTATACAACTTAGTTATTTAAACTTCCAAAATCATATTATATAATCACTTACCTATTAGGTTTAAGTTTCATTTCAATAGCTTATCTAATCCTGTTCAAATCCAATTCACTTTATTTAACTTTCCTTTAGTTAAATTTCAAATCATGTATTTTTATTATGCTAACGCAAATTTATTGAACTTTACTAAAGTTAAATTTTTATTTCATATTATAAGTCAAAACTCATTTCACTTATATTTATCAATTTCAAACTTGGATTTTAAATTCAAATTTGTTTATCACAACAAAACTTAAATTTTCAATTTACTAGTGGTAGTAAATCGATCACCTAGAAACTCAAAAATCATATTGATGATGCATTACTCATCACCTTTATTATTTTTCAATAATGGTAGTGAATTCAATGCTTTATATTCTATTTAAATCCCTTTTTATATATATAAATCACTTTTACAAATTTATACTTATATAATTTCACTATTTCACTTCACTTATATAAGATTCATTCCAAATTTATTATCTTATTCAGATTTAAAATAATAACAACTTTTTATTTAACACAAGACAAATAACAAATGATAATAATTAAATATTACCATTCATTAACAACCAACAATCAATATATATATATATATAATTATACATAAAATAAAATCGAGGTAAAATTATTTCATTTACCCATTCAAAACAATATTATGTCGGTTTACCTTGTTTAAGAGTTGAGAAATCCCTATCGATACAGTGGCGTCCCACGTACCGACCAGAATTTATAAAACACTCAATATATCAATTAACACAATACAAAAAATTTCTATATAACCAACAAATACGCGCACGCACTCACGCACATACACTCAAACTTAATCTAGGATGCCACTGATCCTATCTATCTATACTAAGTACAAATCAAAGACTAGGAATATACTAAACCTAAGCTCTAATACCAGCTGTGACGACTTGCAAATCCGTACCCTCTGAACTGACAATAAACCACACATGTCAACCCAAAGTGAACAAAATTGCTGATGATCATGAGAAAGAAAAGAGAGGGTGAGAAGAAAGAGAGAAGAAAGAAGAAGAGAAGAAAAGCATAACCAAAACAATGCAGAATCTCACATCGTAGTGGGATAACATATAATATAGATCAATAATCTTTACAAAGATAAAATGTAATATGCATAAATCAATATCAGAGTACACAATAAGTAATCATCATCTTGATTATAATAACATGTCCTCACAAATGTCGATAATTACAACAACAACAATGCAAAGCAGCGGAAAAATAAACAGATCCGTGTATATGACATGAAGATCTCTAGCACATCTACTAAAGCCCAAAAAGTACCAAATCTAAACCTGTAAATATACTCGGGCTGACTTGAGCATTGAAAAGGAAGAATGCCCGGATCAGTTTGGTAAACCAGCATGAGAAAAACACATCTCAACTGAATTTATAAAGTTATCAAAAACTTTTCCATTATCAAAACAAAGATATCTCGTAAGACCACATCCACACATAACCACGGGCGGATTTTTCCTTTACGGTAACCAAAACCTTTTCATATCAAATCATGTTATATTACAATAGTGTTTATTATACAAATAATAATCAACATAGCTGAAATTATTACATTATTAAATTTTAGCGATACTAGGCTCTACAAACAAAATGGTAGGCACATAGTGGATTTTGAATTTCCAAACAAATGACTAGGTGAAGAAACTACCATGTCCAAACTCGGTACACCTCTAGAAAGATGTACCTAGCGTCGAGATACTCAGTGCCTAAACCAACATAAGACCGGCCTATCCATTCTTGGATAGTACCAAATATGTCATCACTCTGGTCGTTACCGACCTAAATCCATGGCCATAAGCATACGTCAACAATAACCAGATACATGACATCATAGCATGTAAAGATATATCTAGAAGAGTAATGAAATCTTCCGATGGAAGCGACCCACTTAGCCTTGCTGCTTCTATCCCCGTTTCAGTCACTTTATGGGGAGTGAGGCCAAAAGAGGTATCGATTACCTTTCACATATCACATATCACCATCATCATCTTTGAATTCCACATTGCCATTACCGTTGACTACTAATTGATTTCTAAAAAATATAGCCCTTGAGCTCAATATGTCTCAATGAGGGTTTTAAGCTAAGAGAAGTTCTCTTTTCCACAATCACAGACGTACATTTGTAAAAACCAATGTATGTAATCTTAGAAATACAATGTCGGACATTCATCCATACATGTTGTCCAAGAATAGGACAAACCGAAGGTACTCTCCTACCACATCCTATAGAATTAGTAGTGATAGCCCTTGTAATAGATATTTCATAATGAAGAGACACTACTACTATATGTGTATTGGGATTTTAACCCAAAATGATCAACAAACAGTCATTCACTATGAACATCCTAAATATCAATGCCATCAATAACTTGGACAATAGTCGAATATACGTTGATCCGAAGTGGTTTTTAGATAAATCTGATCTCGTTCTCTTCGTACCAACAACGTAAAAGCGTTTCTCAACCTCAATCAAAAACTAACTCTCATAGACTTATCACGTTTCCAACTTTCAACTTGCTAGGCCAAGAAGGAAGCTTGATAGATTGGAGTAATCACTCCATACGACACGAATCAACATTCTCAACACAAATGATAATCAAGCCTACACAATCAATTATATACTAAGTGTATGACTAATTAGTTTCTATATCAAGTTGAGAAACTAAAATGGACAAATATTAAAGTCGGTTATTTAACTATCAAAGCAACAAACAAAATCTAGCACATAAGTAGTCACTGGGCCTGATTTTATTAATCGTTTATAAATCAAATCACTTTTCAATTATTCACTTTAAAATATCTTTAAAAGAATAATATTCAAAACCATTTCACTTGCTGGATATTTGGAAAACATTTTCATTACTTATTTAATAAATGAATTCACAAATCGTTTTATTTTTAACACCTATAAAATACTTCATATACTTAAATTGATGATTAAGTATATATGCAAATCTTTAAGGAAAACATTCTTCAAAACATATGTTATTTGGGTCAAAACGAATGTTGCGTAAAACATCGTTACGACAACCCAAAAATACTAGTACAGGGATTCAACTAACTATATTTAATAATTCTTTTCACAAATCCTTTACTATAACAAAAATGTTAGAGTCCATGCCTTCCTCACTTTTCACGAAAACATCTATTTCAACAATAAATGTGGACATCTATGTTTTTGATATTCAACACAATTTAATTCACCTTTCGAAACCTTTTAAACTCCAATTATAAATATCACTTGCAAAACATTTGCATAATGGATTATTCACTTTAAAAACGTGAATATAATTCCTTTATGAACTTTCATATTTAACTTATCAAATAAGTCGATTTCACCTTTATAAAACAATGTTATAAATCTTGCTTCTATTTTTATAAAACTTCTATTTTGTACAACACTTATATATTTATAAAATTCTATTTTATAGATCCATTCCTTTCCAAATCTAATTTGTCATGAAAATCCCTTTATAAACTCTTTTCATAAAAGTCTAATTTATTTACATAAATCCATTTATAAAATATTGACTTCAAATCAAATATAAAATATGGTTTCAAATCCAATTATAAAACTATTCGACATGGTTCAATTTCAAATCCATTTATATGTGTGTGTGTGTAACATCGTTTAAAAGCTATTATGCTATTTATAAAATATACTTTTATAAAACCTTTTGAAATCTCTATTTAAAATATTTTACAAAACTATAATTTAATAACATCGAAAATCATACCTTTATTTATTTAAGTAAAATTCTTTCTCTTTTAAATTCATTCAAATTATTAAAATGTATATAATTCCAAAATCACTTTGAAATCCATTTTTTGAGTCATTTTATTACTTTGAAATCCCGAAATATGGCCCAATGCTACACCAGCACAAAATAAGATGATTCACATAGATAATAATAATCATGGCATCCAACATAACCAAAATCACATGATACAGCATATATATCAATATCTGTAAATAAAATCAACAATAGTGAGGAATCCTGTTGGATTCCTCCAACCTGTCACCTGCAATAAATATACAAATGAGAAAAGATGTACAATGTCTGCTTCAAGGCAGACGTGCATACAAAGGGTCATTCGTTCATACAAGGGAATGTATAGGGTCTTATCTGCTCCAATAGGCAGGAACATATCCAACTACTAACTACTATAGCATAACATCCAAAATGTAATGGTCGATATTTTTGACCCTCGAAAATCGACACCGATATGTTCCCTGTATTACATGTTGAGAAATCGAATGCCGAAAAACCCAATGGTTAGGGTAAAAAGAAAGATGGAAAAAGAGAACTAAACAACATAGAATCTAACAGCGGAACAAATAAACTACTATATATCACAAATCTTAACATATAAGCAAAACCGTAATATGTGTATTTACAAACATCAATCGGAGTATACTAACCTATTTCAACCTCGACAGTTCTAACAGTCTGCCCTCGCAATTGTTTATGACACACCAATGAACACAGCGGAAAATATAACCATCTATGTGAGTACGTCTTTGGGCCTCCAATTCGTCTCCTGAAGCTCCAAACATCCAAACTATCTGTAATATGCTCGGTCTGACCCGAGCATTTTAATAAGATAACACGCGAGTTAGTCCGGAAAACCAACATGAGAAAACACACTTAATTTGAATTATTATTATCAAAATCCTTTGAGAACAAAGGTATCACGTAAGACCACGTCACACATAAATACGAAGGATTTTTACCTTACGATAACCAAAATATTTTTTATATAAAATCTAGTGATATTACAGTAATGTTTAAATATACATACTTATTAAAATAGCCAAAATTGTTACATTAATTAAATTTCAACATATTAGGCTCTACAAATCAAAACCGTAAAGGCACATATTAGAGAATGGATTCCATATTATGACCAGGTAAGGAACTTCCTCTGATGGGTACATCTCTAGGTCAACGCACCCGGGTTTGACAAGAACATCTTGTACCCTGCCACACAGAAACGGCCTACCACTTGACTAGTAGTATTGAATATGTCATCAACCCGGTCTTCCGACCTTAATCGAGATCTCTCATGCATAACCAAATCCATAAAAATAGGGTAATCTAGAAAGTGGATGACACACCCCAATGGGAGCGACCCACTTAGCCCTGTTGCATGTCCTATTTTAGTCATTTTTCGATTGATGAGGCTTGAGTCTACGTTTAACTTTTATATAGCAAACCAACTTGGAATGCTAACACTGCCATCCAGGCGACAATGCAATGATAACATTCATCCATACAAGTTGTTCTGGGTCTGAACAAAATAAATCTTCAAAATTACCATCTTCATTATTTTCACATTATCACAATTCGCAACGCTCAAATCTGATCGATGTAAAGACCCGGTTTTTTTGTTTAATTTGAACTATTTAAATGGTTTTAAATATTAATTTGTAATATAAATCAATTTTAGAATATGAAAATTTGGTTTTTATTTAATAAAATAAATTTAGAATTTAAATATATCGATTTATTAGATAATTTAATTATTGAATTTTGATAATTGAATACTGGTTAAACTGTTGTATCTTGAGTTCTAAGTTTGTTAAGAATAATTTAAATGCTTGTAAAATTTATATTAATAATAATGAAGATAATAAAAGTTCTAAGATTGAATTTAAAAGCGATCTGTTCAATTTTAAAAATAGTTTGTTCAAATTGACGTATAAAAATAGCGATCTGAGGCATAGTCTCCAAATTCAACGAAACCAGTTCAATTGGATCTGTAATAGTGTATTTTCGGATTTCAAATTTCGTAGTGTTTGGAGTTATCATTTGGCCATAGGGAATATAAATGCTTAGAATTAATTTAATCATATTTAATTAAAATAGTCGATCCAAAAGACTATCTTCTCTATACGATTGAATTAGGACTCGAAACCTTTTCCAATACGTTCGAAGCAGGGATATAACATTATAAACTCCCAGCGGCACGCCTTGATCGAAGGTTGAGGTTTTATGCTATGAAATCGATGGTATGAAATTTAAATTTAATATTTTTGTGAAGTCAAACCATTTCCATCAGAAATTTTTCACCCCCTTAAGTCACTGTTCCCTGTGTGTAATACACGTTTTCCCCTTTCAAAATCACATCGCCTTTCCATCTCATTTTAAAATGTAAAACAGTAGAAGAAATGAAAGAAGAAAAATAATTTTCGTTCGTTCTTCCTCTTATCTTTTTACACAACCTAGCCTTGCTCTTCAGACATTTATCATTTAAAAATAAATTTCCTTTTCATCTTCCTTTGTCCTCCAGTTCACCATCGAACAAATCAAAAAAAAGGGGATGAAGCGAGAGCAGGCAACGTTGATGTCGAGAGAGGAGGGCTCGAACTCTAGCGATTGTGGCAATGTGAAAGGATAGGAGGCTGGCGCATCGTCGTTCAAGGTGGTCGCAGTCACTAGGAGTGAGCATAGGCGATCGGTCGAAGGGGGTTCTGGGTTGCACGAGTGCTGTAGGAGGCTTTAATTACTTAGGGTTTCTGCTGGATGCCTTGCACGAGTTGATCGTAGGTGGAGGGGTGGTATGCGCGATCGGTGGAGAGGGTTGATCGATTTTCCATTGATATTGTGGGCCGCAACGATCGTGAACGAGGTCACGTGAATGGCTCGGTGTTGAACGTGGGTGTGTACAGCAGGGCTAGGTGGTCGCGTTCATGTACAAGAAGGAGTAGCAGTTTTTGGCAACAACAATGTGGAGGTATAAACCTCTGGCTAATTTAAAATTTAACAGTAAGGTAGGTTTAAAATTTGATTAAGCCAATGAATTTAAAACTTAAACTAAGTATGTAAGGGTAGTTTAAATTAGGTCAAATGATGATACATTCAAAATTCATTTATATTAGGTCCTAAATCAATGAAACTAGTCAAGTTTTGTTCATTGCTAGAAATCGATGCAATAAAAATCAAAGGTGACAATTTCTCACTTATTTGGATTTTTGAATTTAAAATTTTATGTTAAAATTGATTATTGGATGCTTGATTGGATTGACAAATTTTAATTACCTATTGGATGACTATATAATATATATAGTAGTGTATATATGTATGTGTATATATATTAGTATTTGGAGTGATATTCCCACACATGATAGGGGATGAGACCTTAACGCATAATAGCGGATGACCTTTATACCATGATATCCCCTTTGAAGTGGGATTGGTACTTTTATATGTTGTATTAACATCTGTGGATGCAGGGAAACAGGTTGGGAGGATTGAACTGGATTCCTTAAATATAATTTTTATTTTTCATATATAGTGATATATGAATTGTGTAGAATAATCTAGTACAGATTATTGTCGTGATTGAAATTATTGGATACTATCGTAGCACTGGCCTGGATGTTAATATTTTAAATACCATAAACATATTTTTTTTAAATGGAAGGAATTAAGGGAATTTGGAATAAAAATATATATACTGAAACTAGAGTTATTTAAAAAAATTGAGTTAGAAAAAAAAATTGAGTTGGTTATACTTAATTATTGTGAATTAGTAAATAGAGAACTTTAAAAATGAATTATGTAAGAGAATTGATAATGTGATAATAAATAAATTAAAAAAAAGGAGTTAAAGTAAATATCTAAAATAGATTTGAAGTATAAATGGGATTTATAAGGAAATGGATTTATCAAAGTGAAATTTTATAAATAAAAATAGCTAATTGAATTTAAGGGAGTTATAAAATTTTAAACGATGTTTACAAATGATGAAAATTGATATCAGGAGATATATCAAGAATATAAATTTGTAGGGTGAATTTATATTAGATTAGCGAAATAGGAAGAGAAGAAAATAAGGGATTACTATTTCTTGAAGTGAAAATGGTTAAGGAAATCGGGATGGAAGTGACGGAAATCAGAGGAAATTTTAAGTTGAATTGGTTATTGAGGTTTAAAAATATATATTTTTAATTTTAAGAAGTAAGTTCCTTTTGAAAGGAAAATTTTAATTATTTAAACTAAGAAATTTTAATCTAATTTGAGTTGAAATACTTTGGTAAATGGAATTTTAAATAATTAGTATCTACTTCAGTAAGTTCCAACTTTTAAAATCAACGGTTAAAATTTATATGTTTATTTTAAAAATGAATTATTAACGTTATAAAAGTGTTTTCGACATTTTAAATAATGACATGAACATATTTTAAAAAATAAATTATTAATCTTTTAAATACTTATTATATATATAGAGTTTTAAAGTAATTGAAAATTTTATTTTATAAATTCTCTCGAGATTCGAAAAAGGGGCTTATAAAAGGATATGATTTTTGAGGAGAGGAAATTGATTTGTGATCCCGTCAATTTTTAGAATAAGTTATGGAATAATTCTCTGAAACGTTAATACTGAAAGGATTTTGGAAATAGGACTTATGATATTTTCCCAAGTATAGAAAATAGAAATTTTGGGAATATTTCTAAGTGTTGAGATGTTGGAAGTATCCTGTTATGGATTTAACTATTTGAAAATTTGTTTTCAAATGTTGAAATTTGATATGTCTTTAAAGATATTTTGAAAGTAAATATTTTGGGGAAAAATTATATTAAGGCAAGATGATTGCTTATGGATGTTTTTCTGACAGTTAAATAACCGTCAATCAACAATTGGCCAATTTCGTTAATCGTCGTTAGCGGACGACAAGCATTCTAAGTAAAATTGTTGTTGAAAGATAACGCTTAGCCTCGAACCTCATCAACCGGGAATGACTAAAACATGGGAGATGCAACAAGGCCAAGTGGGTCGCGCCCAAGTAGGGTATGTTATCACCTTTCTAGATGTCCTTAGAAAAGCCTATTTATTATGTATATGGTTGTGTATGGAAGGAACGCTCGGTGGTAAGGGTGGGAACATCCAAGGTGATAACATATCCAGTCTATCTAGGTCAGGGGTAGGCCAGTCTTGTGTAGCAGGGGATCCCGGCATGGTCCTCGGTACGCTATTCTAGATGTGTACTGTGACAGTTGGTACCCCGGTGCCTAGTCATTCAATTGGAATCCATTCTCCAATAAGTGTTGTATGGTTTTGATTGTGGCCAACTATGCTGGAATGTGAGATGTAAGCATTTCAGCTATTTTCTATTTACTTTCTATAGACACTATTATAATATCAGATGATTTTGATATAACTGTTTTGGTTATCGTATGGTAAAAACCCATCATGTTTATTTGTGACGTGGTTTTACGAGGTACCTTTGTTTTCCAAGGGTTTTAAAAAGTTAATAATTCAAATTGAGTGTGTTTTCTCACGCTGGTTTCCAAACTGACTCGGGTGTTATTTTATTATAATGCTCGGGTCAGTTCGAATGTTACAGATTCAGGTTAAATTTTATGGAGCTCAGGAGGCTAGCTGTAGGAGTTTTCAAATGTATTTCCGTACTTGACTTATATTCCGCTATGTATGTAACGACCCGTAAATTTTAGGGGTTTTATTTATTTAATTAATTGAAATTTAGTGAAATTTGAAATAAAAATTTGATATTGGGAATGCGCCTAGTTAAACATAGAAAATGGTAAATTCTCATTTGATAATATGGAAGTTTGTTTTATTGTGTAATTCTATTTCAATTTACATCGGTTGATAACTGTTGAATTTAAAAGTTTTCCAAAACCTATATATGTCAACATGAGAAAATTTATTTAGAACACTCTGAATCAGACTGCAAAATTTGTTTCTTGAAATTTGAACGTTTCTAGCTCTGTTTGGATTTTTCCGTAAGGAATAGCAACGTATATCGGTATCGATTATCGACTTTTGATCGGATGATCATACCACTAACATCTGTATACCGTTTTGATCGTGTCGTCATGTCGATCCCTATGGTATATTCAGTTCTGTGTTTTAAAGTTCGATACGCAGTGGAATCTACAAAACGGTCATAGATATCAGTAACCGTGTTTTGTGCTTTTGTTCTCTTGTCCTTTCATATATTTTTCTCATCTTTTCAGTTTTTGGTAACGCACGTCTATTATTTGTTCCTGCCTTTTTCTATTACAACCTACTAAATTTTGGTTATTCCATAGTTTCACTTATATTTGTTGGTTCTTTTCTGGTTCGCCTCCTCCCCTCTTCTTCTTTTCAAATCCAAAGAACTTTCACATTTTAAATATTTCGTATGTTTTATTTGTTGCCTGCTTCTTTCTACCTCTTCATTCTTTCTTCACCTGGAATCACAATTTCATGTTTTTCTCCTCCTTTATATACAATTGCTGAACCACCTTGAACTCCACCTTCTACATCTCACTGCCTACTGCCACGACCTGACCTGTCATCTCCGTTTTCCCGCACCATCGACCTCCCTGCTCTCCGATGGCAATCATCACTTCACCCCCCCCCCCCCCAAAGATCTTCCCAGTGCTCCACCCTCCATGAAACCGCTTCTAACATCCTTTCCTCTCCTTCTTATGGCACCGCGACCCAATCTCTCGGCCTCAGCCAACACCAAGTCCACCAAACCCTGTTAGATCCGCCTTCCATCTACAAGGCAGCCTTCTCCATATTTAAGAAAAAGGTATGATATACGTAGGTTATATACGTTTCACACGTACGATGTCTGCATGCATTTCGAGCAGCGTGTATATGTATTAGTTGCATATATAATCTAGTATATATATTTTTCACCAAGCATGCATATTTTATATTCTTTGATCTTAATATAGGCCGTATAGGTTGCCATACACATTTCATGAATGCTTATATATTATAACTAAACGTAGAGGGTATAAAAGTGATAGAAGTATTCATTTGTATATTATATACATATATATAATTTGTTGTACTATTTATAACCTTGACTGCCGAAGGAATAACAATATAAGTACTTGTTTTTTTATATAATTGATTTTTTTTATAATAGATTTGAACCTTAAAGTCATGATAGGAATATATATATGTATATGTTAGTTTATATATAACTTTATATATAGAATTTTTTCAAATCTGATGTTGATATTTGGAAAATAAAATATAGTATGTGTATCTATGTTTGGATTTGAAGAATAGATATATAGTGATTCTTTTACTTTTAATTTTGTTTTCTCTGCTTCACTGCTTTTGGAATTCTACCTATGTTATATAATATGTGTGTGTGTAAGCTATATATAGTGGTCAGTGATGATTTTATATATAATGTTAACTTATATATACTAGGCATTTATGTAATTCTAATAGGTCTGCATATGTATATTTGTCCTATATTGACATAGACGTTTACAAAGTAACATTTGCTGTTATATATATATATATATATATATATATATATATATATATATTGTCTAATGATTTTACATATCATTATACTTGGTTTTATTTGTTGTCCATAAATCTATTTATATAAGTGGGTTCAGCTGTACAAACTCTTTAGATATATATTAGTATGTGTTTTGGTTTTGAGATATTTAGGGTCTATATTTTATTATTATATAGTCCTATTTTGTTCTGTTATATATATTACATACATATATTTTGATATAATACGTAAGTTATATATTAGTTATGCATGATAAATAATGGGTTCGCAGTATTATTGTACTATTGGTTTTATCATGTCATATATATAGGGTGTTATTTAAGTTGCAGGATGGTTCAAATAAAATAATAATTTTTTATATACTTATAAACATTTTGATTTTTAATATATATATGTTTAAAATTGGGTTTGTACAAAGGAATTTATTTTAATATGAGTAAATATTAGACTATAAATTTAACAAGTATATATTTAATTTAAAAATGTGTTTGTATTTAGAATATGATTTGGTATATACATAGCTATACAAAGTTTATACACATAAATTCACTTATACTATTTATCTGCATCTATTCAGTCCTGATTTGATTTGTCAATCCTCTATTATCAGCTTCGTTCTTCGATTCAAGTTCAATCTTGCCTTGTTTTGAGATTCGAGCTTGGATTCGTTACTCAATATCAGTGTCCGTATCTATGTGCGTATCCGTGTCATCTCCCGTTCTCTCTAGCCTCGAAAGGTGAGCAATCACTCACGATTAACGTTCTTATAATTATTAAATTTGATTTCAATTGAAACAAAAATTGAAATATGCTGCTGTTAGTTATTTACATTATTATATATGCCATTATATGCCATCTGTTCACCTGTGACATCTGACATCATTTTCTGTTATTTATATTGATGATATATGACTGTTATATTATTATCATATTTGTTATCACTCTGCAAGTTCCCTGTTAATATAGAATCCACTATGGGTTGAAATGATACATACCTGAATGGACTTTAGAATAGAAGAAAATCGTTATAGGTTAAAATGATAGACCTAAGCGATTTTAATTGAACTGAATTTGCGATTGCGGGTTGAAATGATATATACCCATATATATTTAAATTGCGGATTGAAATGATAAATAACTGTATCACTTGACCGTATGATGGAAAATTATATACAGACACCGTTGACCTATATATAAATATTTTGAAAAAAATTTCTATGGTTTTTGAAAGAAATATATGGTTTTATATAAAATATTGATTTTAGATATTATATAAATGTTATTTTATATATAGTTAAATTCTTGATTTTAAGCCATGTATAAATTTGTTTTAATATAGAATTAGTTTAATAATAAAGTTTGATTTTATTAAAATTAATATGGTTAAGTATATATTTTAATTTCAATGTGGAGTTTATAATGATTTTTAATAACATTAAGGTTGAGAAGATAGATCGGAAATTGATTTGAAAAGGTATTTAATTAAGAATTTATTCGATTAAATCGATTTGAAACTTATTGAATTTGATATTTTCAAAGGAAATGATTTTATAACTTGATTTTGGTTTAAGGTGAATTAAATGAATATTTCAAGTATAAATAAAATGAAGGAAATATTTAGTTAGTTGTAATTTGGGTTTTATTTAAATGACAATGGATTTATTAAGTAAATGTTTCAAAACTAAATAATAGAAAATTGAATTTGATATATATATATATATATATATATGAAATTATCAAATTTAGTTTCGAAATTATTGAATACTTAAAGTTTGAAATATATTGAATTTGAAATGGGTTATTTTATGGTTCAAATCTGTTTTGAAATCGATAAAATTTGGAATGGTTATTTGGAAACTGAATCGAATTGAAAGTTATGATTTGAGATTTGGTTAAATTTGAATTTTAAAATTCGTGTTGTTTTGGAATTGATTTGTGACATTGAAGAAGCCATTTTATTAGATAAAGTACTTTAATATTTAAACCATTTAAGTGGTGGAAGTTATGTTTCAAAGTTATGAGTTTCAAAGTATTATGATTTGAAAGCATTATAATTTCAAGGGTTTTGGTTACGAAGTGTTATAACTTTGAAAGTACTATGATTCTGGAAGTGAATATACTTAAAATAAAAATGATATTATGTTGATTTGGTTTTAAATAAAAAACGATATCATATTGATTTGGTTTTTGAAGTGGAAATGATATCGTATTTGGTTTTGAAATGGGAATGATATCGTATTTATATGGTTTTGAAATGGATATGATACTTTGGTTTTGAAGTATAAATTATTTTGAAATGACCGCGGTGTAATAATAATGTTTGGTTGTTAAAGAGAACGGGATCAGAAGTTGTCATACTCTCTACCAACTCCGAAAACCACTTTAACAGTCGTGTATGCGGTGGAGATTCCAGAATGAAGTAGGATGGTGGCGACATTCTATTGAGGTATGTACGTGGACCCGACTCCCGTGAGTTGGCTTAAGGTGGCTAAAACAGGAGAGATTAACGGGCTAATGAAGTAGCTCCTCCTATCGGACATACTTCTTTGATGACATTCTATTGCTTTGTTATTGATTGGGTGCACCTTTGATTTTAGGAGTGTGGCTCGAGGTGGGCGGTAGTGGCTGATACGCGTTACTACCAGTCCGGATGCGTAATAGGTATATCAACCCTGGCATTGCCTAGTTGTGCCGTGTCACCTACCCTAGCATGTCTTATACAATTTTGGTTTTGTGCCGTAGCCTGTGGAGTATCCTCTGGTGGCTTTCAGATCAGGAGGGACTATGTTACTGGATAGTTAACGCTATTTTAAAGTAAGTTTATTTTACTTTTAGACATTATTATAAGTGCGTATATTACTACGTAGTAAATAGTTTAACGACCAAATGTAACGACCCTGACTCGGCCTTCGAAAATCGGCACCGAATACGACACTCGTATTCAAATGCCGCAGATCCAAACGTCGAATCTGGTTCGCCGGAGCTTATAACACATTAAGTACAACACAGCGGAAGAAAAAGAATAACATATCATATATACATCATTGATACACCATCTGATACAATATGATACAACAGACGATACAATAGATACTATTATACATCAGAGATATGATACAAGATAACAGCAGCAGAAAAGAAAAGATAACACAGCAGCGGAACAAAAATCTCTAATATGGTCTTCAAGAAAGAACTCCAGCATCGGTAATCTCCATCTCCAACGCATCAATCCAGCAGATAAGCAAATGCTAGTTCAGTCCAATCCTTAGAGAATGGTTATTCCAAACATCCTTTGAGTCGCTTGTATTTCAGTTATTATTTCACTTGAGTTGGATTGATTGATATAAGAATGTTAATCCTGACTCGAGCGTTTTGTGTTTTGCTTTACGCTCGGGTCACACTGAGTGACACAGCTTTTGAGACTCACCTTTGAAATTGGAGCTTCGCTTGGAGATCCAGCTATCTATCCAACTTTAAGATATTCAGGTGATTCTAATGATGTATTCTGATCTTGTATTTGACTATGGTATTCGAGATTTTTGTTGTACCTTATTTGACTCTGTTATATATAGTAGCTTCATAAACTACTATCCTCTTGTTTTCGTTGCATTATTGTTATATTACTCTGTTTCTGTGATTCTATGGTTATTTTTTTTACTATATATGCTGAGTTTTTCCAAATTTAAATTAAAAATCTGGTATTTTGAGTTATTCAAGTCCAAAATAGCGGCTCGTTACATTTGGTATCAAAGCTTTGGCTCTAGGCAAACTTAGCATGTATAGTAAATTTAATTTCGGAATCACTTTCGTTCGAGCTTGAATTCTTTCCTCTTTGATTTGAATTTGCTTTGAATTTTGGGACGTTCCCTTGGTTCCGAAATTCATTCTTGTCCCTCACTACTCGTATTCTTTTGAATTCTATAGTATCCCATAACTCCACTTCAAACAATCTTTATAATAGATCGGCGGTCTCGCCAATCTTCGAAGGATATGTAAAGGGGAGAAACTCCTTTACAATAGTCACTGATTTACAGAAGATTTCTGTATTTATCTATCTCCTGCTACCTCTGAATCCTATCTCTTGGGATCGAATGCCGATTTGCCTCAGAATTCTGCATCGATTTCATATTCTTGAAGTCACGGTCGACCCAGTTAAGGTTATCTGCGATGTATATAAACTTATCCATCTCCTTATTTTATTATTTAATCATCTTGTCTTTGTTTCGAACCTATCTTTGAATCAAAATTCTCTTTGGTTTGAGTCCATAAAATTTGAATCTCTGTCCTTATTTTGAGATCCACTCTTGTATCATCGAGCGAGGAAGTGTATTCGTAAATTAATATTAAAATGTTATATATATATATATAATTTGATTTGGAAATTTAAATGAACGTAATGGAGAATTTGAGAATTAAATTCCGGTAATTTCAAACTTACGTTTTTAGGTTCTAAAGTGTATACTATTTAAAGTATTTTCGAATAGAAATTGTTTTCAAAGAATTTAAAAATGTTTAAAATCAGTGCTGTTGTCGTTGGAAAATAATTTCGATGATGGCGGCTGCATCATCCACATCCATTTTCGAGTTTCAAAGTGGAGAGATCATTCTGTAGCCTGGCTACACTTTTGTTTTGGAAATTAAATTTGATTTGAATTTCTTAATATGACTTGATTTATTATATATATATAGGTATATATTTATAAATTTGATTTGATATGTATATGTGTGTGTATATATATATATATATATATATATATATATATATATATATATATTCATCTCTAAATTATTTGAAGTTAATCGAAAATTTAATCCTTAAATTTATGTTAAAGGTGATTTCAATTATAAAATGAAACCAAAATTTGGAATAAATATTTAACTTGAAATAATTGAATTGGAAATTTTACTTATATAATACTCTAATACATTTCAATATAACTTACCTGGATTATTCAGAAGTTGAATATATAATTGAATATTTTACAATGTAAAATGATGGTTAATGATTTTATAAATAAAATTTGAGTGGTTACGATAAATGCTTTACACTTAAATTTTGGACATAAAATGTTAATAGAGATAAATAGAATAATAAATTGATTAAATAGTAAATAAGACAAATTAAAGAAAAAAATTTGTTTTTAAGGAAACGTTTATAGTGTTAAATATTAATAAGATGAAATTAAATCAACTCGATGAAATACCTTGAAAAAATCAATTATTTAATATTAGTTTGCTCAAATTGAAATTTATATAGTTTTAAATTAATTGTTTTATTTTGTGTTCCAATCTATTTTCTATCTAGTTGTTTTCATTCTTCGACCTACTTCCTTTTTGGGGACGAAAAGTTTTGAGTGGGGGAGAGTGTAACGAACCGCAAAATTTAGTGGTTTCATTTATTTAATTAATTGAAATTTAGTGAAATTTTAAGCAAAAAAATTTGAAATAAAAATTTGATCTTTAGAATGCGTCTAGTTAAATATAGAAAATGGTAAATTTTCATCTGATAATATGGAAGTTTATTTTATTATGTAATTCATTTCAATTTACATCAGTTAATAACTGTTGAATTTAAAAGTTTTTTCGAAACCTAAATATGTCAACATGAGAAAATTTATTTAAAACACTCTAAATCAGACTGTAAAATCTGTTTCGTGAAATTCGGAATTTCTAGCTCCGTTTGGATTTTTCCATATGTAATAGTAACGTATATCGGTACCGATTATCGACTTTTGATCGGATGATCATACCACTAATATCTATATACCGTTTTGATCATCTCGCCATGTTGATCCCTATTTTATATTCAAATCGGTGTTTTGAAGGTTGGTATGCAGCGGAATTTGCAAAACGGTCATAGATATCAGTAATCGTGTTTTGTGCTTTTGTTTTCTCTTGTCCTTTCATATATTTTGCTCAGCTTTTCGGTTTTTGGTTATGCACGTCTATTATTTGTTCCTGCCTTTTTCTATTCCAACCTACTGACTTTTGGTTATTCCATCTTTTCACTTATCTTTGTTGGTTCTTTTCTGGTTCGCCTCCCTCCTCTCTTCTTCTTTTCAAATCCAAAGAAATTTACATTTTAAATATTTTGTATGTTCTATTTGTTGCCTACTTCTTCCTACTTCTTCATTCTTTCTTCACCTGGAATCACAATTTCAAGTTTTGCTCCTCCTTTATATACAATTGCTAAACCACCTTGAACTCCACCTTCTACATCTCACTGCCTACTGCCATGACCTAACCTGTCATCTCTGTTTTCCCACACCATCGACCTCCATGTTCTCCGATGGCAATCATCACTTCACCCGCCCAGATCTTCCCAGTGCTCCACCCTCCATGAAACCGCTTCTAACATCCTTCCTCCCCTTCTTATAGCACCGCAACCCATTGTCTCGGCCTCAGCCAACACCAAGTCCACCAAACCCTGTCAGATCCGCCTTCCATCTACAAGGCAGCCTTCTCCGTATTTAAAAAAAAGGGTATGATATACGTAAGTTATATACGTTTCACACGTACGGTGTCTGCATGCATTTCGAGCAGCGTGTATATGTATTAGTTTACATATATAATCTAGTATATATTTTTCACCAAGCCTGCATATTTTATATTCTTTGATCATAGTATAGGCCATATAAGTTGTCGTACACATTTTATGAATGCTTATATATTATAACTAAATGTACAGGGTATAAAAGTCATAGAAGTATTAATTTGTATATTATATACATGTATATAATTTTTTGTACTATTTATAACCTTGACTGCCGAAGGAATAATAAAATAAGTACTTGTTTTTTTTATATAATAGATTTTTTTATAATAGATTTGAACCTTAAAGTTATGATAGGAATACACATGTATACGTTAGTTTATATATAACTTTATATATATAGAATTTTTTCACATCTGATGTTGATATTTGGAAAATAAAATATAGTACGTATATCTATGTTTGGATTTGAAGAATAGATATATAGTGATTCTTTTACTTTTAATCTTGTTTTCTCTTCTTCGCTGCTTTTAGAATTCGACCTCTGTTATATAATATGTGTGTGCGCGTGTGTAAGCTATATATAGTGGTCAGTGATGATTTTATATATAATGTCAGCTTATATATACTAGGCACTTATGTAATTCTAATAGGTCTGCATATGTAAATTTGTCCTATATTTTGACATAGCAGTTTACTAAGTAACATTTGTTGTTATATATATATATATATATATATATATATATATATAGTAATGTATATATTGTCTAGTGATTTTACATATCAGTATACATGGTTTTATTTGCTGTGTATAAATCTATTTATATGTGGGTTCAGCTGTACAAACTCTATGGATATATATTAGTATGTGTTTTGGTTTTGAGATATTTAGGGTTTGTATTTTATTATTATATAGTCCTATTTGTTCTGTTATATATATTACTTACATATATTTTGATATAATACATAAATTATATATTAGTTATGCATGATAAATAATGTGTTTACAGTATTATTATACTATTGGTTTTATCATGTCATATATATACACGATGTTATTTAAGTTGCAGGATAGGTTCAAATATAATAATGATTTTGTATATACCTATAAACATTTTGATTTTTAATATACATACGTTTAAAATTGGGTTTGTACAGAGGAATTTATTTTAATATGAGTAAATATTAGACTTTCAATTTAACATATATATATTTAATTTGAAAATGTGTTTGTATTTAGAATATGATTTGGTATATACATAGTTATATAAAGTTTATACACATAAATTCACTTATACTATATATCTGCATCTATTCAATCCTGATTTGATTTCGTCAATCCTTTATTATTAGCTACGTTCTTCGATTCAAGTTTAATCTTGCCTTGTTTTGAGATTCGTGCTTGGATTCGTAACTCAATATCAGTGTTTGTATCTAGGTGTGTATCCGTGTCATCTTCCGTTATCTCTAGCATCGAAAGTTGAGAAATCACCCACGATTAACGTTCTTATATTTATTAAATTTGATTTCAATTGAAATCAAAATTGAAATATGCAACTGTTAGTTATTTATATTGTTATATATATGCCATTATATTCCATCTGACACCATTATCTATTATTTATATTGATGATATATGCTTGTTATATTATTATCACATCTGTTATCACTCTGCAAGTTCCCTGTTAGTATAGAATCCACTATGTGTTGAAATGATACATACCTGAATGGACTTTAGAATAGAAGAAAATTGTTATGGATTGAAACGATAGACCCAAGCGATTTTAATTGAATTGAATTTGGAATTGCGGGTTGAAATGATATAAATCAGTATATATTTAAATTGCGGATTGAAATGATAGATATTCGTATCACTTGACCATAGGATAGAAAATTATATACAGACATCGCTGGTCTATATATAAATATTCTGAAAATGATTTATATGGTTTTTGAAAGAAATATATGGTTTTATATAAAATATTGATTTTAGATATGATATAAATGTTATTTTATATATAGTTAAATTCTTGATTTTAAGCTATGTATAAATTTGTTTTAATATAGAATAAGTTTAATAATAAAGTTTGATTTTATTAAAATTAATATCGTTAAGTATATATTTAAATTTTATTTTAATGTGGCGTTTATAATGATTTTTACTAACATTAACGTTGGGAAGATAGATTTGAAATTGATTTGAAATGGTATTCAATTAAGAATTTATTCGATTAAATCGATTTGAAACTTATTGAATTTGAGATTTTTAAAAGATATGATTTTATAACTTGATTTTGGTTTAAGGTGAATTAAATGAATATTTCAAGTATAAATAAATTGAAGGAAATATTTAGTTTTTTGTAATTTGGGTTTTATTTAAATGACAATGGATTTATTAAGTAAATGTTTCAAAACTAAATAATAGAAAATTGAATTTGATATATATGTGTGTGTGTGTGTGTGTGCATATATGAAATTATCATATTTAGTTTTTAAATTGATGAATACTTAAAGTTTGAAATATACTGAATTTAAAATGGTTTATTTTATGGTTCAAATCTGTTTTGAAATCGATAAAATTTGGAATGGTTATTTGAAAACTGAATCGAATTGGAAGTTATGATTTGAGATTTGGTTAAATTTGAATTTTGGAATTCGTGTTGTTTTGGAATTGATTTGTGACATTGAAGAAGCCATTTTATTAGATAAAATAGTTTAATATTTAAACTATTTAAGTGGTGGAAGTTATGTATCAAAGTTATGAGTTTCAAAGTATTATGATTTGAAAGCATTATAATTTCAAGGGTTTTGGTTTCGAAGTGTTATAACTTTGAAAGTACTATGACTCTGGAAGTGAATATATTTGTAATAAAAATGATATTATATTGATTTGGTTTTAAATAAAAAAAGATATCATATTGATTTTGTTTTTGAAGTGGAAATGATATCGTATTTGGTTTTGAAATGGGAATGATATCGTATTTACATGGTTTTGAAATGGATATGATACTTCTGTTTTGAAGTATAAATTATTTTAAAATGACCGCGGTGTAATAATAATGTTTGGTTGTTAAAAAGACCGTGATCGGAAGTTGTCGTACTCTCTGCCAACTTCGAAAACCACTTTAACAACCGTGTACGTGGTAGAGATTCCACAATGAAGTAGGATGGTGGCGACACTCTATTGAGGTATGTACATGGACCCAACTCTCGTTAATCGGCTTAAGGTGGCTAAAATAGGAGCGATTGACGGGCTAATGAGGTAGCTCCTCTTATCGAACACACTTCTTCGATACAATTCTATTACTTTGTGATTGATTGGGTGCACCTTTGATTTTGGGAGTGTGGCTCGAGGTGGGCAGTAGTCGCTGCTACGTGTTACCACCAGTCCGGATGCGTAATTGGTATATCTACCCTGACATTGTCTAGTTGTGTCATGTCACCTACGCTAGCACACCTTGTATGATTTTGGTTTTGTGCCGTAGCCTGTGGCATATCCTCTAGTGGCTTCCCGATCAGGAAGGACTATCATATGGATAGATTGCTGGGTCTATTTATGTGTTAAGGGGAATATTGGGTCACTCCTTAAAGCTATTTTAAAGTAATTTTATTTCACTTTTAGGCATTATTATAATAGTGTATATTACTACATAGTAAATAGTTTAACGGATCCTTAGAGAATGGTTATCCCAAACATCCTTTGAGTTACTTGTATTTTAATTGTTATTTCACTTGAGTTTGATTTATTGATATAAGAATATTAATCCTGACTCGAGTGTTTTGTGTTTTGCTTTACGCTCGGGTCAGACTTAGTGACGGCTTTTGAGACCCAGAGCTTCGCTTGGAGATCCAGCTATTTATCCAGCTTTCAGATATTCAGTTGAGTCTAGTGATGTATTCCGATCTTGTATTTGACTATGGTATTCGAGACTTCTGTTGTATCTTATTTGACTCTGTTATATATATAGTAGCTTCATGAACTACGATCCTCTTGTTTCCGCTAAATTATTGTTATATTACTCTGTGTCTGTGATTCTGTGGTTATTTTATTTACTGTATATGCTGAGTTTTGTAAAATTTAAATTAACAATCTGGTATTTTGAATTATTCATGTCCGACACGTGTGGTTTTACTGTCGATTTGAATGGTCCAAAATAGCGGGTCGTTACAATGTAAGGACACGTTATATAACTGTCCAGTTTGATGTATTGATTGATGTACTTTGATAATTGTAAGTATGTAAACCGTTATAGATTCTTTTGTATAAAATCTATTATTATATATTATATTTTGTTCCGTTGCGATTGTGGGATTCTGTGGTGTTGTTTCTATTTTTCTTCGATCTCCTTCTTCTTATCCTAAAGATTCATATTTTCGTCCAATTTGAGTTGATCTGAGGTCAAATATTGTCGACTCAAAGGGGTATCGATTTGTGGGCCTTTATATTTGGTTTCAGAGCTGAAGGTTAAGCGAGAACCTTGGCTCTGGTGGGGATTACTCATTTGAGATAAAGTCAATAGTACTCTAGAATGAGTTGAGTGTAATAATAGATATGAGCGAGTATTTGTTAGTGATTATAAATGGTTTTATATTGTGTTAATTTAATTGTTGAGTGGTATATAAATTCTGTTTGAGTAGTGGGATGCCACTAAATCGATAGAAGTTTCTAAATACTTGAACACGATAAACTGACACAATATGGTTTTGAAGCGGGTAAATGAAATAATTTTACCCAAATTATATTTTGATATTAAAGAAATAATTTTTTGAAAATTATTATAGTAGTGTGTTTGGTTATTATTATTACGTAATGTAACATCCTGGTATTTTCAACCATTCGCATCCGCACTTGGCGAACACGAATTGCTCAAAATATCAGATTGTTAATTTATATTTGGCAAAACTAAGCATATATAGTAAATAAAGATCACAGAATCGCAAACATAGAGTAATATAATAATAATGCAGTGGAAACAAAAGAAAAGTAGTTCATGAAGCTACTATATATACAATAGAGTTAAATAAGATACAAAAGAGGTCTCAAATAAAATAGTTAAATACAAGATCAGAATGCATCACTAGAATCAACTGAATAACTGCAGGTTGAATAGATAGATGGATCTCCAAGCGAAGCTCCAACTCCAAAGGTGAGTCTCAAATGTTGGGACACTTAGTCTGACCCGAGCATAAAGCAAAACGCAAAACACTCGAGTCAAGATTAACATTATTATATCAACAAATCCAACTCAAGTGAACTAACAACTGAAATACAAGTAACTCGAACGATGTTTAGGATAACCATCCTCTAAGGATTCATTAAACTGTCTACTATGTAGTAATATGCACTATTATAACAATGTCTAAAGTAAAGTAAACTATTAAAATAGCATTAAGTCATTATCCATATCTCCCTTAACAAATTTTATATTTCCATAGTCTATACAGTACCGTAATCTTCCCCGTACTGGGCGTCGTCAGAGGGCACTCCATAGGTATGGTACAAAACAAACTCGTAATGGGCTCGATATGGTTGGTGATACGGCACAACTAGGAAACACCTGGGTAGATATACCAATTATGCATCCGAGGTGGTGGTAATGTATAACAACCACTACCGCCCACCTCGGAACACACTCTAAATTTAAAAAAATCAAGTGTGGCCACCAAATCAATCACAAAGTCAGAATATAATATCGAAGGAATGTGTCCGATCGGAGTAATGGCGTCACTTGGCCCGAGAATCACTCCTGTTTTAGCCACCTTATGCCAACTCACGGGAGTTGGGTCCACGTATATACCTCATATAGGATCGTCGCCACCATACTACTTCATTCTGGAATCTCCACCACATACACAGTTGTTAAAGTGGTTTTTGGAGTTGGCAGAGAGTATGACAACTTCCAATTCCGTCTCTTTAACAGCCAAACATTATTATAATACCGCGATCATTTCAAAATAGTTTATACTTCAAAACCAAAATGTCATTGTCATTTCAAAACCATATCAATACGATATCATTTCCATTTCAAAACCAAATACGACATCATTTCCATTTCAAATATATCCATTTTCAATATCTAGCACTTTCGAAGTTATAACACTTTAGAAACCAAAACACTTTGAAATCATAATACTTTGGAAAACCATAACATTTTGAAATCATAACACTTTGGAAATCATAACATTTTGAAATCATAACACTTTCCTTTAACAGTTTAGATATCAATAATAGTATATATAGTAAAATAGTTTATAAAATAAAATAGTTATAAGTTAGAATAGTTTATATTAAAATAATTAGTATATTAAAATAGTTTTTATATTAAAAATAGTTTATATTAAAATGATTTATAAAGGAAAAATAGTATTAGATATAATTTAAAATACTTTATATAATAAGATAGTTTCCTCAAATTTCACAAATCGATTCAAATCAACTCGAATTCCAAAATTCAAATTTAATTTAATCTCAATTCACCAATTTCAATTCAATTCCGTTTCTCAAAAAATCATTTCGATTTATATTGATTTCAAAAACAGATTTGAACCATAAATAAACCATTTCAATTTCAACATATTCAAAGCTTTAAATATTCATACATTTCAAAACTAGGTTTGATAATTCCATATATATACACATATACACACACACATATATATACATATACATACATACATACATATATACATATATATATATATATCAAACTCACTTTACTATTATTTATTTTGAAATATTTACGTAATAATTCAAATAATATTTAGATAAATATTCAAATTTCAAATATAAATAAACTAAATATACCATTTCAATTTATGTAAATTCGAAATATTCATGTGACGCCCCACCTCTATACCCACGCTAGCCAAGAACACTCCGGAGTAGTGCTGTCAACTAGCACGGAGAATAAGGCTATTGAGGAGCGACCATCCATGTAATTGCTTATCACACGGTGGCTATAAATAATCTTCGGATACAAACATAGAAATAATCATATCACAAATCAGTCACAGATATCCATATCACAAAGGCGGAAGAAGATATGAATATATAACTAACACATGAAAGTGTACATCAGAGTAGTGGTCAGTAAGATCCACGATAATACAAAAGAATAGCAACATGTGCTATACAAAAGAATACAACTATGAGTCTATATCTCAAGTGTATACAACAAAAACTGCTAATCTAAACAGTTAGCCAAAAGTCAGAGTGATGAATCCCTAGGAAGAAGTCAAGCAGAAGCACCTGTAACATCTCGGTCTGACCCGAGTATTATTTAAGAAAATAATAAACGGGTCAGTCTAGCTATAAATATCAGATGACATGATATAACATAAAAGATATGGCATAAACATAAACATCCATAATGACATACCACTATAAGTATGTAAATAATGATCAACAGAAGATCAATCAATAAGAGATAATCAATATAACAAGAATCTTCTCAAAGATTCGGAAAGGGCATCATACCCCAAACTTGTACTCATAACAAGTCAATGACATAAATTCTAGAAATCAATGCAAGAAGTCCAGAAATCATAGAAAAGAGAAAGAGGCCTATCACATGACGGTCCGAAGACCAAGGGGAGCTACCCCACATGTGTGAATGGAATCACACAGATTAAGGTCCAGACTAACCAAAAAGCAAAAAGGTATGTGTGAGTGGAATCACACAAGTGGTGTCTAGTCTAACCTCGCAACAAGAGACATCGCACAGTTGCTAGTCTAAATCATCAGAATGATCGTCATGATCAACGAGAAGTGTCAATTACACTAAGCTAGTAAATATAGAAGTTTAGCTTCATGTCCCATAACCACTTGCTTAACTTAAATATTTACGAACAAACTGTAAATCTTCACTAATAAAATTGTCACAAGAGGTTCAATCGAACAAGTCCAAGAATTAACCGACGAAGTGAACGCAAGCGTTTCATACCACTTGTTTTACTAAGTCGTTTAATTAGATTTCTCATCCGAGTGAGGTAAAGGTTTGTATATACTAATAGATTGGAAAACGGTTTAAGAAAAGAGCTTTGTTATTAAAAATAGAGTTGAAATTGTTTGTTAAAAGAGTTTTGATATTTACTACTAGTATTGAAACCTTTATATTATAAAGTGACAAAACACAGAAGCAATTGTAGAAACAATCAGTCGCAAAAATCGCATACGGAGATGTGAATAAAATCCAAGGAAATCAGCTCAATGTTTTTCAGATAAGATCCCCTACGGAGGGGGGGTCCAGGGGGGGTGGCAACCCCCCAAGGTGGGGGTGCGGGGGCAACGCCACCGCTTACGGGGTCGAGCGACCTAGTGAAGACAAAAAGGGGGTCTAACGACCTAAGAGGGATAGGGTCGAGCGACCTAACGGTTGCGACCTAGGGGTCTAAGGGGTCAAGCGACTTAGTGGTTGCGACCTAGAGGTGTTCGCGACCTAACGATGACTCACGACCCAACATGGCCGACTTAACAGAGGTCGCGACCTAACAGGATAACTCGTGACCGACTTAAGAGTTGCACGACTTAAGGGTTAGGCCAGGAGCGACCTAACGAGATAAGGTCCAACGACCTACGAGTTAAGGGTCCAACGACCTATCGGGATAACTCGTAACCGACTTAAGAGTTGCGTGACTGAAGGGCTGTACGACTTAAGGGTTAACTCGTAAACGACTCACGACCTATGGATGAACGACTTAACTCCGAACGAGCTAAAAATGGCCAGAACGACCTAGGGTTAACTCGTGAACGACTCACGACCTATGGACGAACGACTTAACTCCGAACGAGCTAAAAATGGCTAGAACGACTAGGGTTAACTCGTGAACGACTCACGACCTATGGACGAACGACTTAACTCCGAACGACCTAAAAATGGCCAGAACGACCTAGGGTTAACTCGTGAACGACTCACGACCTATGGACGAACGACTTAACTCCGAACGACCTAAAAATGGCCAGAACGACCTAGGGTTAACTCGTGAACGACTCACGACCTATGGACGAATGACTTAACTCCGAACGACCTAAAAATGGCCAGAACGACCTCAGTGCAGAAAATTCACCAAAACGCTAAAAATTGGAGTTTTTCGCCAATCCAATCCAAACCAAATGCTAACATGCATGCAAAAATGATAGGGAATCATTCCCAACAGTCCAATATAGTTATAGGCTAGAATTGTGGGATAAAAATCTCACCTTTGCACCAAATATCAATGAAAATGAAGTTTTAAGCAAGCAAGAATCAATCCTTCTTCTATCTAAGCACAAGAAGCTTGAATCCAATGTCTTCTTCTTGAATTTGGAGTAGAAAGATGGATTGCAATTGAATTTGAGTTTTGGAATTTTAATTTCCCATTCCCTCCACCATTTATGCCAAAGCTTGATTAGTTAGGAAATTTATGAAGAGTGAGGAGAAGAGGGTTGGAACTTGGGCTTAATAGGCTAAACTAACCCAAAGTCCAAAGCGGGAAAAGTTAGTGAAATTTCACTAACTACAAACCTATCGATGTTTATACTTAAAAAAGTTGTAAACGACATTTCGAACTCAATGGAAGTGGTCTCAAGTCCTAATTTGACCGTTTGCAAAAAGTAGCTTTTCGGACCAAAATCTGATTAACGAGTTAATATTTAAATAAAATATTTAAATACAAACTCGATAAATATGCGGGTTGTTACAATTCACTTAAATCACTTTTAATCAAAAATCATGTTATAAATCATATCTTTAAAATCCCAAATTTTATAAATTTCAAATCAAACTTATTTGAGTATAATTCTTGAATAATTCAATTTCAAAACCTTGGAAATCATTTCAAAATATACATATATATACATTGATCAGCTGTAACGATCCGATTTTTCGACGCCCGAAAAATCGACATCAATACGTTTACTGTATTAAATACCGAACAATTGATTGCCGGAAAAACGGACCATTAGGGTTAAAGAAGGAGGTTGGAAAAGAAATATAAGACAACATCAGAATCTCACAAATGCAGCGGAATAATATATAATAGATAAGTGGCCAATCTTTAAACAAAAAGAACTATATCTGTTTATACATTACATCTTCAGAGTTAGACAAAATTCATAGCACACAATAGGACAGTTATCATAACCTGTCCTTACAAAACTGACTATGCAGTTAATCATACGTAGTGGAATATTCATCAATTACATGTGATACGTCTCACCATCTAGCTCGTCTCTTGTCCATAGCATCCTATCCTGTATTCTATAATACTCGGTCTGACCGAGCATTATAGTGAAATAACACCCGAGTCAGCCTGGAAAACTAGCGTGAGAAAACACACTCAGTTAGATTACCGAAGTTTTCAAAATCCTTTAAAATCAAAGGTACCTCGTTAGATCACGCCACAAATAAACATGCCAGGTTTTACCTTACGATAACCAAAACATTTTTATCAAATTCGTCTGATATTATAATAGTGTCCATAGAAAGTAAAATAGAATCTAGCTGAAAGGCTTGCATCTCACGTTCCAGTAATAGTTGGGCACAATCAAAATCGTACAGGCGCTTATTGGAGATTGGATTCCATACAATGACAGGGGTACTGGGGTACCGTCCATCATAGTACGTGGTCTGGATCACCGTACCGAGGATCCACCCAGATCCTTTGCTACATAAGACCAGAGCTACCCCTTACTGGATAGTCCGAATAAGCTCACCCCACGGTTGGGATCAACAAACGTCCACACAGCTAAAAAGGGACAACTAGACAGGGATGACCTTACCCTAATTGGCCGCTAGCCACTTAGCCTTGCATGCACTTCCCCTGTTTTAGCCATGCCAGGTTGATGAGGCTCGAGGTTAAGCTTTACTTTTAAGCACACATTCACTTTGAATGCTCATCCTCCTTCTAACGATGATCTGAAAGCATTCATCCATACAAGTCCGTTCTGGGTCCGTACGGAGCCGAAGGCACTACTCCTACTACATACATTTTGGAATCACCCTCAGGATTAGTAGCGATTAGCCCTTGCACTTCACTGCTCCATCTTCGACTCCCAGCTCTTGTCTTCCTCACGAAAACGTTCAAACTGGATCGAAGTGGTTTTCGAGAAATTAATCCTGATCCAGTCTCTTCGAAACGATCAACGCATTGGCCAATATTGATAGTCGGTTATTTAACTATCATATATCATCCACAAACAACCATCAAGTCTTAGTAATTTCCCAAATTATTTATTTATTCAAAATATCTTCGCAAGATATATTTCCACACTTCAACCCTTTGAAAAATAGTTTACAAATCACTTTTTTCTCCCAGAAGAAAATTCCCATCCAATTGTTTTATTTCCACTGAAAATCGCCAAGCCTTAATATTTTAGATTTTAAAATAATTTAAATCACTTTGTCCAAAAATATATACTTTAAAATACTTAAAATAAAAAACTACTGAAACTATTTAATTTAAAATAATAGTTATGAAAATTTTATAATAATTTCTCATGTAAAATTAAGCCAAAACTAAATTTAAAATAAAAGTTATTCTATAAGGTATGAATATTAAATAATTATCTTTTAAATCATAATACTAGTTAAACCTTCAGAATAATTACTGCTATAATTAATTTAAATAAATCCTTACTTTAAAATTCTAAAATAATTTAAAATAATAAAATTTCTTTTAAAACATTCTTTTAAAACCACTTTAAAACCTCTAACTTATACTTGGAAATCTTTCTTTGAAAATATGTTTGACTTTTCAGGGAAATACACTTTCCTTTCCACACCTTTAAAATAAACCACTATTTATTTTTAAACAAATCACCCTTTCCTTATAAATTCCATCCTGAATTTATACTTCCAAATTATCCTCTGGTAAGTATTTTACTTTATTTATAAACCCTATTCATAAATTTCACAATCTCATTCTCCTTTATTCACAGTTTCAACACTTAGTCGATTCCCAAATCGATTTCAATTCCATTTTAAAATAAATTTCTTTACTCAACCAAATTTATTTCAAACCCATTAATTCCATATTAATTCCTTTATTAAGATTTAAAATCTTATTTAAATCCGAAATATCAATTTCATATTTCATTTCAAAATTCTCCCTTTATTTCTCCCAACATTTTAAAATCTTAAATTTTGAAAATAAAATCCTTTAAATTTTTAGACAGTATCACTTAAGTCTCCAAAACGCGTTTTTTTTAATTTAAAATCTCTATCCTCATTTTCATATTCATAATTTACTTAATAAAATTTAAAAATCAAACTTTTATAGTTTTCCAAATTCAATCTTTAATTTACCCAAATTCACTATAATTATATTACTTAAAAATTTCCCTTTTTATTTCCATTAAAAAAATCCAAACTTTATATTATTTTTTTCTTTTTCTCAAAATACCAATATATATTCAACCAAGAAATAGCATTCAATAATTTCAATTCCCAATATAATCAATATAATCATCACAGATTATCACATAAACCACATTACTGAATATAAAATAAATTTAACATTTTGAGGAATCCAGTTGGATCCCTCCAACTTGTTTCCCAGCGTCGACAGATGTTAGCACAATACTTTAAAATACTAATCCCACTTCGAGGTGGGATATCGCGGTATAAAGGGTCATCCGCTATTATGCGGGGCGCATAGGGTCTCATCCGCTATATAATGCGGGAAATCAGTCACTCTAATATATATATATATACTACTAAATATAATATCAATTCAAGTAATCCATTCAATAATTTAAATTTAACTATTTAAATTTAAACAATAATCCAAATGAGTGAGATTAACTCGCCTTATTTTTATTGCTTGCGATCCACTCCAATCCGGTTATTTCCTTTACGATTTCGGACCTTGTATAGCGTTATACGGTTTATTAATATTTTAAATAATCTAACAACCAATTAACTTTTAATTAACTTAATTAACTAATGATTTAGTTCTAAACTAATTATTTTAAAAAAATCCTTTAGTAACTACAATAGTTAAATAGGTTAATAAAACAAATTAATCCCAAACTATATTATTTTAAAATAACTAATAAGTTTAAGAGGTATATATCTATATTTATTTTTCTTCCTTTTTGAAACTACATACATATATATATATATATACTATTTTAAATTAAGATAAGTATGTGGATAAAACAGAATCATTTTATGCCTTACAGTAACTAATTCATTTTTTGTAAATATATATATATATATATATATATATATATATATATATATATATGAATTTACCAGTAAGCTAAAATCTGAATGTATTTTTTTTATTTTTTTTCAATCTTTGGATATATATATCAAATTAAATTCGAAAACAAAATGGCTAAATATCCTACTGTAAACTATTAATATATCAGCATATATTAAAATAAACCGAAGATAAAATTGATATACTAATATCACTAAATTCAAAACCCTAAATCGTCGAAGAAAACTCACCTCAAACACCCCCTCTGAACTTCAATGGCCGCGACCATCTGGTGTCGACGAACAAAGCCAACACCGTCGCCATCAACGCTCGACATCTCGGTGTCGCTTCCTTCCCAACACTTCATCCTTATCCACGCACTACATCGACTCGCACCCCCACTTCCCACGACTCGCGATGAGTCTTGCCCCCGCACGCTGCCGTTTCAGGCGTTCGACCAGAATCGTCGCACTCGCGACCGTAGATCGATCACTACTTTCGACCGCTCGCTTCCCCATGAGGCTGCGGCCCTCTTTCCTACCCAGATGACGACTCAAAATTGAACGAAGTCGGTCGCCATTCTATCCTTTTTTGAACGATTCTATGTTGTTCTGCTATTGATGAGTGAGAATTTCATAAAGGAGATTGCGATTTGTAAATCGAACGAGGCGACATGCTTTCGTTGATGTGAATTTTATTAAAATCCCCTTTTTTATTTTTAAAAGGAAACGAACGATTAGATTTAGGGAAGAAGACTGCTGTTCTGCCAGTTGATTTATTATTTAGAGACGTATGTTTATTAGGTAGGACACATGATATGCCAAGGGAAACACGTGTTTAAAAGAAGAGAAAGGTTGCGGAGAAAACTTTTGTCAAAACAATTTGAATATAAATAGTATCTAAATCTAAACCATCTCGAATCACGCAAATCAAAATCTTGATCTCTTATCGATGCGTGCAGCTAGGCGTTTATAATGTTACACCCTTATTTCGGACGCAATGGAAAAGGTTTCGAGTCCTAATTCGTTCGTATGGAGAAGATAGCTTGTTGGACCTAGTATTTATATTGAATTTTCGACATAGATTTCAGCGCGTTTATATATCGTACGGCCACACGATAACTCCAAATAAATCAAAAGTTGAAATCCGATAATAATACACTATTACGGATCCAATTGAACTGGTTTCTTCGAAATTCGAAACTGTGCCTTGGAAGGCTATTTTTAAATATCGATTTAAATGATATATTATTAAAACTTAACAAAACACTTTCAAATTCAAATTTAAAACTTCAATTATCTCCAGTATTAGAAATATAAATTTTCTAAGCCTTTGAAATATTTTTAACCAACTTAAAACCAAGATTTACCCAATTTCTAATAATTAAATTCAATGATTTAATTATCCAAATAAATAGTGATATTTGAAATTCAAGTTAAACTAACTTTCAAATATTTAAAATCAATTAAATATTTCAATTTCAAATACCCAGAAATTCCAAGTCATCACATTCCTCCCCCCTTAAAAGAAATTCATCCCGAAAATAACTAATTAAGAAGAATGATCCATAACCCGATAACTATTTTCCCAAAACCACATAGTTTACAAAAAGATTTCCAAACAAATCTCTCTATTAAAGACACACTATTGCTCCTACTAACTTTCCAAACACACCCATCAGTTACAAATAATATTATTTCCTTGATAATTCAAATTGTAGCTTAAACCAACTTTTTTTTAAATTAATCAAATTTTCTCAAAAATTTTCTAACTCCCTAAATTTTCAAAAAATTTCACCAGCGTCTTCATTGCACGGCTAGATCGATACAACTACAAAATGCCTCTATGGGCCCCCAGATTTCAAAAGAAAACAAAAGGCCAAGTGGCTAGACTAGAAAATCATCAAATTTTATACAGAAATTTAAATACATACCTTTTGTCGGGTAATTCAATTTATCTTATGAATTTGATAACATGATCAATTAATCCTGTGCTATTAATTACCTGCACCCTACTCAGTAACAATATCCAATCACAGAATTCAAAATCATTTTACTCATTTCTTTACAAAATTTCCACTATTTGCTTTGCTTAAGCCGTACAATGTACACATATCATCCGTACACAATATCGAATCTGATCGCTCACTCGATCGCACAATTTCACTTCCGAATTAGTATCATTCACCCGACTCCCAAGTGCGGACTCAAATCTGGTTTCTTGATCAGAAACCGTCATTCTCCTTGCATAGTCACAAACTATGATAGAGAATTTACAAAATCAATCAAAAATCCATATCTAGGGTTCGTCGTCGAAAATCGAGTGAAAAATCCCAACTCGGAACGATATAAATATCTTGAAATTCTATGCTCGAATCTGGATCAAATCGCTATGCGAATAAAATAATATACGTACATCTTACGTATTTATCTTAATTGATTATTAGCTATATCAATTTTCTTTTTATTCACATTTTGGTTTTCCATTCATTTATCCCATTCTACACTTTACTAAACCTTCATTCAGTATTGACTTAGAATATTTTCCCAATATCAAATTTTTACTTTAGAATTTCACCATTTCTTATTAAGTTCAATATAAATATTTTACATACTTAAATATTTATTTTTACTTTACCACTTTGGTTTATATCTACTTCTTATTAAATTTGGATCTCCAATGTCCATATGAATTCAATTTTACCTTTCATTATTAAATATTGAATTCTATTCATCTTATCTCAAACCATATTTAATTAGTCGTTTCTTTATTTAGTTCCACTTACTAATTTAATTTTTAATCCTTTGTTTTATTTAATCCAATTTGACTAATTTCCATTTATTTACATATTTTAAATTGACTTGTTCCTTCACAGATTTATTTTCAACTCAATAAATTTTATTTCATTATTCATTCCATTTAGTCTACATAGACTTTTCTCCCCAATTTCACCTTTATTTAATTTGATTCAATTATACTTTAATTCAAATTTTTAACTTCTATAAATTTTCCCGCTTATTTAAATTCCATATGCTAAGTCTTTAAATTTACTTCATTTAATCGGCTAACTTTCTAACTTATTTCGTTTTTCTTACTTACTTCAAATTTTTAACTCTTCTTCAAGTTATAATTTTCTTTTCTAAACAACTTCAATTTTATAAGTTCCCCAAACTTAATTATACTCCATAAACATATTAAGCCAACTCCAGAGTCTTTAGTAATCTCTTAAGTATTTCAGTATCAATTTTGAAATCGATTTTATATACATAATTCATTTGCATATCAAATTATCCTTTGAATTTTAAAACCAAACCCAGCTTTACAAACAACTCTAATTTGAAACTTTTTGGTAGTAATTCCTCTCTTGGAAACTCGAAAATGAACATCGATGATGTTGTAGTCATCACCGATATTATTTTCAAGCAACCGAAAAGAGTTTAGTGCTTTTACTTTCTTCAAAAACATTTCAAATATTTTTAAATTCTAAATCTCACCAGATTTCAAATCCAATTCAAAAATATTTTCCAAATAATATCAACATTATTTCTTCGGAACCTTTGAAATCATTTTCAAACTCAAAGGAATTTAATTTCCAAAATTTCGAATTCCCAATCCTTTCAATTCACAATCAAATATTACTCTAGAATTTTTATTTCATTTTCAATTATAAATCACATTTAAAATTAACATTTACAAATCCCATTTTGTTATATGAATTTATTTCTTAGCTGTTGATTATAATTTTATTTCTTATTCAATTTCACACTAACATGAGAATAATTTAATATTATCACTTCCTAACAACCAGGCAACCATATACTATAATAATTTACGGAAAATTAATTCTTTTACATACAAAAATAATTTGGGTAAAATTATTTCATTTACCCTATTTTAAAACAATACTATATCGGTTTTTCTTGTTTAAGAGTTTAAAAACCCCTATCGATGATGTAGCGCCCCACATATCGACCAGAATCCATAAACACTCAACCGATAAGTTAACACAATATAAAAACAATTTCATATTCACTAACAAATACGCGCTCATATCTATTAATACACTCAAACTCATTTTAGAGTACTTGCGGACTCTATTTCTAATGAGTAATCCCCACCAAAGCCAAGGTTCTTGCTTAACCTTCGCTCTGATACCAAGTCTAACGACCCGTTTTTCGACGCCCGAAAAATCGACATCAATACGTCCACTGTATAAATTTCGAACAATTGAATGTCGGAAAAATGGACCATTAAGGTTAAATAAGAAGGAGGTAGGAAAAGAAATAGAAAACAACATCAGAATCTCACAAACACAACGGAACAATATATAATAGATAATGACTAACCCTTAAACAAAAAGAATGGTATCTATTTATACATTACATCATCAGAGTTAGAAAAAATTAATAGCACAAAACTGGACAGTTATCATAACCTGCCCTTGCAACACTGACTATGCAGTTAATCAAACACAGCGGAATATTCATCAATTACATGTGATACGTCTCACCATCCAGCTCGTCTCCTAAGTTCCACAGCATCCTATATTGTATTCTATAATACTCGGTCTAACCTGAGCATTATAGTGAAATAACACCCGGGTCGATCTGGAAAACCAGCGTGAGAAAACACACTCAGTTGGATTATTGAAGTTTCCAAAATCCTTTAAAATCAAAGGTATCTCGTAAGACACGACACAGATAAACATGCCGGGTTTTTACCTTACGATAACCAAAACATTTTTATCAAATTTGTCTGATATTATAATAGTGTCTATAGAAAGTAAAATAGAATCTAGCTGAAATTCTTGCATCTCACGTTCCAGCAATAGTTTGGCACAATCAAAACCGTACAGGCGCTTATTGGAGCTTGGATTCCATACAATGGCAGGGCAACTGGGGTACCATCCGTCACAGTACATGGTCTAGATCATCGTACCGAGGATCCACCCTGATCCCCTGCTACACAAGACCGGAGCTACCCATTACTGGATAGTTCAAATAAGATCACCCCACGATTAGGATCAGCAACCGCCCACACAGCCGAAAAAGGAACATCTAGACAGGGATGACCTTACCCTAATTAGTCGCTAGCCACTTAGCCTTGCGTGCACCTCCCATGTTTTAGCCATTCTCGGTTGATGAGGCTCGAGGTTAAGCGTTACCTTTTTAGCACACATTCACTTAGAATGCTCATCGTCCTCCTGACGATGTTATGAAAGCATTCAACCATAAAAGTCCGTTCCTGGTCCAAACGGAACCGAAGGCACTATTCCTACTACAACCATTTTGGAATCACCCTCAGGATTAGCAACGATTAGCCCTTGCACTTCACTGCTCCATCTTCGACTCCCAGCTCTTGTCTTCCTCATGAAAACATTCAAACTAGATCAAAGTGGTTTTCGAGAAATTAATCCCGTTCCCGGTCTCTTCGAAACGATCAGCGCATTGGCCAATATTGATAGTCGGTTATTTAATTAACATATAACATCCATAAACAACCATCAAGACTTGATAATTTCCTAAATTATTTATTTATTTCAAAATAAATTCGCAAGATATATTTCCACACTTCAACCCTTTGAAAAATAGTTTTCAAATCACTTTTTTCTCTCGAAAGAAAATTCCCATCCAATTGTTTTATTTCCACTGAAAATCGCCAAGCCTTAATATTTTAGATTTTAAAATAATTTAAATCACTTTATCCAAAAATATATACTTTAAAATACTTAAAATAAAAACTACTGAAAACTTTTAATTTAAAATACCAGTTTTGAAAATTTTGTAATAATTTCTCATGTAAAACTTAAGCCAAAACTAAATTTAAAATGAAGGTTATTCTATAAGGTATGAATATTAAATAATTATCTTTTAATTCATAATACTAGTTAAACCTTTAACATAATTACTACTATAATTAATTTAATTAAATTCTTACTTTAAAATTCTAAAACAATTTAAAATAATAAAATTTCTTTTAAAATGTTCTTTTAAAGCTACTTTAAAACCTCTAACTTATACTTTGAAATCTTTCTTTAAAAATATACTCGGATTTTCAGGGAAATACACTTTCCTTTCCATACCTTTAAAAATAAACCACTATTTATTTTTAAACAAATCACCCTTTCCATATAAATTCCATCCTGAATTTATACTTCCAAATTATCCTCTGATAAGTATTTTACTTTATGTATAAACCCTGTTTATAAATTTCACAATCTCATTCTTCTTTATTCACAGTTTCAACACTTAGTCAATTCCCAAATCAATTTCAAAATTAATTCCATTTTAAAAGAAATTTCTTTATTTATCCAAATTTATTTCAAATCCATTAATTCCATATTCATTCCTTTATTAAGATTTAAAATTTTATTTAAATTTGAAATATCAATTCCATATTTCATTTCAAAATTCTCCCTTTATTTCTCCCAACATTTTAAAATCTTAAATTTTGAAAATCAAATCCTTTAAATTTTTAGACAATATCACTTAATTCTCCAAAACCCTTTTTGATTTAAAATCTCTATCCTCATTTCCATATTCAGAATTTATTTAATAAAATTTAAAAATCAAACTTTTATACCTTTCCAAATTCAGTCTTTAATTTACCCAAATTCACTATAATTATATTACTTAAAAAATTTCCTTTTTATTTCCTTTAAAAAAATCTAAACTTTATAAATTTTTTTATTTTCTCAAAATACCAATATATATTCAACCAAGCCATAGCATTCGATAATTTCAATTCTTATAATCAATATAATCATCACAGATTATCACATAAATCACATTACTGAATATAAAATAAATTTAACATTTTGAGGAATCCAGTTGGATCCCTCCAACTTGTTTTCCTGCATCCACATATGTTAGCATACCACATTAAAATACCAATCCCGCTTCGAGGTGGGGTATCGCGGTATAAAGGGTGACTCGTAATTATGCGGGACGCATAGGGTCTCATCCGCTATATAATGCGGGAAATCAATCACTCAAACATATATATATATATATATATATATATACACACACACACACTATGTAACTATGTATGATATCAATTCAAGCAATCCATTCAATAATTTAAATTTGACTATTTAAATTTAAACGGTAATCCAAATGAGTGAGATTAACTCACCTTATTTTTATTGCTTGTGATCCACTCCAATCCGGTTATTTCCTTCACGATTTCAGACCTTGTATAACATTGTAGGGTTTATTAATATTTTGAATAATCTAACAATCAATTAAATTTTAATTAACTTAATTAACTAGTGATTTAGTTCTAAACTAATTTCTTTTTAAAAAGGTCCTTTAGTAACTGCAAAAATCAAAAAGTTAATAAAACAAATTAATCCCAACTATATTATTTTAAAATAACTAATAAGTTTAAGAGGTGTATATCCATATTTAGTTTTCTTCCTTTTTGAAACTACATATGTATATTCATACTGTTTTAAATTAAGATAAGTATATGCCTTACAATAATTATTTCCTTTTCTGTTTTTCTGTAAATATATATATATATATATATATATATATGAATTTACCAGTAAGTTAAAATCTGAATGTATTATTTTTTTTATTTTTTTCAATCTTTGGATATATAAGTCAGATTAAATTCGAAAACAAAACTGCTAAATATCCTACTGTAAACTATTAATCTATCAGCATATATTAAATTAAATCGAAGATAAAATTGATATACTAATATCACTAAATTCAAAACCCTAAATCGTCAAAGAAAACTCACCTCAGACACCCCCTCTGAACTGCCATGGCCGCGACAATCTGGTGTGGACGACCGAAGCCAACGCCGTCGCCATCAACCCTCGACATCTCGGGATCGCTTTCTTCCCAATGCTTCATCCTTATCCATGCACTGCATCGACTCGCACCCCCCTTCCCACGACCCGTGATGAGTCTTGCCCCTGTGTACTATAGTTTCAGGCGTTCGACCAAAATCATCGCACTCGTCGCTACTTTCGGCCGCTCGCTTCCCCATGCGGCCGCGTCCCTCTTTCCTGCCCAGACAACGACTCGAAATTGAATGAATTAGGTCGCCATTTTACCCTTTTTGAACGATTCGATTTCAGTCTGTCGTTGATAAGCGAGAAATTCATAAAGGAGATTGCGATTTTTGTATGGAACGAGGTGACCTGTTCTCGTTGATATGAATTTTATTAAAATCCCTTTTTTATTTTTAAAAGGAAACGAACGATTAGATTTAGCGAAGAAGACTGTTGTTCTGCCAGTTGATTTATTATCTAGAGACGCGTGTTTATTAGGTAGGACACATGCTATGCCAAGGGAAACACGTGTTTGAAAGAAGAGACAGGTTACTGAGAAAGCTTTTGTCAAAACAATTTGAATATAAATATTATTTAACTCTAAACTATCTCGAATCACGCAACTCAAAATCTTGACCTTCTATCGGTGCATGCCGTTAGGCATTCATAATGTTACACCCCTATTCCGAACGCAATGGAAAAGGTTTCGAGTCCTAATTCGATCGTATGGAGAAGATGGCTTTTGGACCTAGTATTTATATTGAATTTTCGATATTGATTTCAGCACGTTTATATATCATACGGCCACACGATAACTCCAAACACTCCGAAATTTGAAATCCGATAATAATGCACTATTACGGATCCAATGGAACTGGTTTCGTCGAAATCTGAAACTGTGCCTTGGAAGGCAATTTTTAAATATCGATTTAAATGATATATTATTAACACTGAATAAAACACTTTCAAATTCAAATCTAAAACTTCCATTATCTCCAGTATTATAAATATAAATTTTCCAAGCCTTTGAAATATTTTTAACCGGTTTAAAAACCAAGATTTAATACTTTACCTAATTTCTAATAATTAAATTCAATAATTTAATTATCTAAATAAATAGTAATATTTGAAATTCAAGTTAAACTAACTTTCAAACATGTAAAATCAATTAAATATTTCAATTTCAAATATCCAAAAATTTCGGGTCATCACACCAGCGGTGTCTGTATATAATTTTCTATCATATGGTCAGTGATACAGATACTTATCATTTCAATCCGCAATTTAAATATATATGGATATATATCATTTCAACCCACAATCCCAAATTTAATTCAGTAAAAATCGCTTGGGTTTATCATTTCAACCCATAACGATTTTCTCCTATTCTACATATCATTCGGGTATGTATTATTTCAACCCATAGGAAATTCTATACTAATAGGGAACTTGCAGAGTGATAACGGATATGATAATAATATAACAGGCATATATCATCGATATAAATAACAGATAGTGGTGTCAGATGTCATAGGTGAACAGATACAGATGATAGCATATATATAGCAATGTAAGGAACTAACAGCAGCATATTTCAATTGTGTTTAAATTGAAATCAAATTTAATAGATATAAGAACGTTAATCATGAGTGATTGCTCATCTTTTGAGGCTAAAGGTTAGAAAAAGAAATGAGCCATGAATTCCAAAGAAAATGCTAGATGGACATGATTCGATGAAGAAAACAGGCACGATGGACAAAGCTGATAATGGAAAATTGACGAGAACTAATCAAAATCAGTTTTGATAGAATGAAATAAATATATATATATATATTATTCTTAAAACCAATATTCAACTTAAATCGCATATTTAGAATGACATGCATATATATCACATGTAAATTTGAAATTTAAAACATATACTCAAAATATCTATATTATATATTTAAACAATATTATATTAGCAAAATTATTACATTCTAACTATAAATAATATTTTGTAACAGTGTATATGTGCTATAGACATATTTATATAACTAACCTATGCAAATTTTATTTTGAAATCTTTATAGATTAAAATAAACGCAACATTTAAAACATAAACTTACTATGTAAATCCACTTTATATATATATATATATAAAATCATAACTCATATGACTTTTAAAATAATATACATATGTAATACAAACTCATACGGTAAACATAATCAGAACAAATATAACTTATATACACTATAATATATATACTATAACTATATAACTCATATAACTTATGTATTATATAATAAGCCGGTTCTATGCATCCTTTATAATCTATATATATCAACAGATTTTTTAAATCTTTGTAGACCAAAGCACATAAATCAAAAATCTTTATTTGTTATGTTTTAGAGAAAACAGCATACATGCAGACTTAACAATATGCAGATCATACTTAAACAAATATATATGTCTAGATCATTATAAATTTTAACTCATATATTAATATAAACTTATGTGAACGGATAATATAAAATACTAGTATACATATGCAGGCTTTATTCAAGCCACTTATATAATGTGTACCTTGACATATATTTCTACTCTGCATTATACTAATAAACATTGTAATAGGATAAGTGTAAGTCATCAAAACCTATCACTATACTTATTTTATTTTAACATGTATACAAAAGAAGGCAATATAAAATAAATACATATATACACACACATAATAAACAGAATAAGTATAAATCAATATATATAGACTTTTTACAGTATAATTATGTAATACTATCATAACTTTATAATATATAAGTATAATACCTTGAATAAACATGCAAGCCTAGGGTGGTCGATGAGGCAGAGCTCGGCTGTAGCCAGAGGAAAGGAAAGCACGATGAGAAAAGAAGGCGGGATTAGTGGCCATGGCATGAAGGGATGGTGAAATCAAGTTGTGGTGTTGAGGTGAGGACAGGCCAGAGGAGAAGAGGCTGAAGTTGAAGGCCGAGACTGGGAGGGAAGATCGGCTTGCGTGCTGCCTGGAGGGTGATGGACGGTGCTCTGGATTGAGTGGGTGTGGACGCGGCGGCCTGAGTAGCGGCTTAGTCGAGCTTGGCAGTCATGAGGAGGTAAGCATGGTGGGAAGATTGGGTGGAAGGATTCGAGGCATAGGGAAAAGAAAGTGTAGGAAAGCATGGGAACAGAGGAGGGAGAAGGAATGGCTACAGGAAAGAAAATATGACTTAAAGAGAGAAAAATAATTCTCTGAGGCAAGTTTTGACAGAACCCAAGGAAATGAAAGGATGAAAGCATATTATATTGAATAGTGGTATAATGAATGGTCACGACAATAAATTTCTCTAGGAATATGAAATGTCAATGGCTATCGGTTTTTATAGATGAGAAATGAATGGTCACATCCAAAAGCCAAATTGCGGAACCGATACGGAAATCGTTCCATGGATTTTTGTCGCCTCTCGAACTCCAATACAACCAAATGAATAGCCTGTGGAGGTCAGGACGATGATACAATCAAAATGATATACAGATATCAGTGATACGATCATCCGATCAAAAGTCAATATTCGGTATCGAAAATGTTGCTAATTTGTCGAAAATAAGATAAACGGAGCAATAGCGGTTTAAATTGGATGAAACGAAATGTGACGTCTCACTTAGAGGATGATTTACAAATTTTCTATATAAAAATATTCAGGTTTGAAACTTATTTTATTGTCATCAAACTTAATCGATTTGAATTTAAATAAAATTCCACAATACTATAAACTTCCATATTATCAGACGAAAATTTACCATTTGCTATGTTTATATAAACGTATTCCAAATATCAAATTTTTATTTCCAAATTTTATTATTTAAAATTTCACGAAAATTCAATCAGTTAAATAAATAAAACCACTAAAATTTACGGGTCGTTACATATAATCAAAACAAGATTAAAAAATTGAAATGGTTTATTAAAACCCAAAATTTAAAATGGTATAAGAATGAATTGTACAAGTGAATAAAAACTAAGACTTGATTAAAAACTAGAGTTTTTAAATATTGAAGTCCCAGAGATTTTGGAAATGATTTTCCATGAAATTTGAAGATAAATAATAGTAATATTATGTTTGAAAGGATTTTTGAATTAAAAAATGTTTTTAATTGGATTTTTGAAAGGATGTAGCACTGAAATCACTTCGGTCGTTGGAAAATAATTCCGATGATGATCGTGACATCATCGGTGTTCATTTTCGAGTATCTAAGTGATGGATCGCCACCATGGTCATTGTTTTGGATTGTTTTAAGGAAAAACAGGTTTGTTTTTGAAATTATGAAGGAAAATTGTTTTAGATAAAAACCAGATTTGGTTTAAATTTAACAAGTATGATTTTGGAATATTTGTGATTTTGAAATGATTTGAAATAAATACCGGGTGTTTAAAAAAATTTAAAATCCTTATTTAAATAATTTAGAGATCATCAGCAAATAAATTATAAACTTATAATTGTGAATGATTTTGAAGAAAGATAGGGAGATTGAATTTTGGGATTAAAATTAAAAGTGGAAAAGTTAAAATAAAATTTAACTTAGATTAAGTTGAAGAAATCAAATTTTTGAAATTTAATTAATAGTGATTTGAAAGAAATAAATTGTGAAGTAGGCCAGTTAAATGAATTAAATTGGGATGTGAATTAATTGAATTGGAAAATAAAATTTAAATTGAATTGAGAATTAAAATTGAATTGAATTGAATTTAACTTAAACTAAATGAAATTGAGTTGAATTTGGATTGGATTGAAATGAATTTGAATTGATTTGTACATGATATCAAACAAAATTGAATTCTTACTTAAATAATAAAAAGAAATGGTATGAAGTTTACATTTAATGCAAGTTAAGTTAAATAAAAATAAAATTGAAACGAATTGAATAAAAATATACTTGGCTAAATAAAAGTATATAATCTCGAGTTAAAAATAAAATGTGAATATATTCAAGTATAGAATTCATGGAAATGTGAATAAAATAAGTTGTATGGCTTATAAGATTGAAAAGTGGAATAGGAAGCCCAAAATAAAAATTGTTTGATATTTTGGTAAGAGTATTAAATCCAAAACTTGAATTGTAAAATAAATTTGAACTCAAGTAAATTAAATGAAGTAATTTTTGAAATAAAAATCAAATATTAAATTATAAATGGAAGGGAACTAGTTAGCTAAATAAATTAGTTAATTGAATATGTTAATGGAATTTTACTTGGTTAAATAAAATTGGATTGTTAATTAAAAATGGGTTTTTGAAATGAAGCTTGAATTATAAATAAAATTCGACTTAGATTTTAAGTAAATTAAATATAATAGGAAGTTTTGTCAAATGTAATGGAAATGGATTGAAATAGAAAAGAGTTGAGTTGCAAATAAAACCCATTTTGAGTATAAATAAATTGGAAATTGCCTTAATATTAATAAAATGAATTCGAAAGTGGAATTGGATATGGAATTAAAATTTGAAATGGGTGACGTGGATGAACTAGCTGAATTAGTCTGTAAAAATGGAATGGAGTTAATTGAATGAGAATTAATCCAAAAATGGAAGTAGAATTTGGTCGCAAAGGAAATAAACTTTGGTTGTTTGATTGAAAAGATTTACGTAAATTAATTAGCTTAAGTTAATGTAGAAGCTTGGCTTCGAGTAAATTTGTGAAATGGCCATTAAATAAAAATAGCATGAAATGGTTCCAAGTTTAAATAAAAATAGATTTGTATGTGATAAATGTGAAAATGAAATGGAATTAAATATAAATTGAGTTGGAATCAATTTAAAATAGCGATAAATTGGATTTTTTATTCTATTAAATGAATATCATCGAATTTGCATAGAAAATTTGGTATTTGGCATAAATGGAAGTAAATAAAATTTTGTAAATTAATAGGAGTGAACAAATTGAATTTAATCCGTTGGGAATGAATATTAATTTATTTAGTACGAATGTGAATTGAATGCAAGTAAATTGGGTTGTAAATCATTTCAGATTGAATGAAAAGATGTATGGAATGATTGAAAGTAATAAATTGAATGTCAAAACCTTATGATTGCTTATAATACATGTTTTGTGTCATTGATTATTGAAATTCAAGTGTTGTAGTTGTTTATATAAATGAAATGTTAGTGAATTTCGTATATTTGGCACATACGTATTTAAATTGAGTAAGTACAGGTACCTGGAGGCCGTTTGGCTAGACTTTGGTTGCGCTAATTGTAAAATAAACAAGCCGCTTTGCTTAAAAGCGCTAATTAAAGTTGCGCCTACGCAATAAAAGAATAAAAATATAATTATTGATATATATGTAAATATTGTTTTCCGACCATGTGGGTCAATGTATATATATTTATCTCTCTTGTCGTATTGCAAAAGGTTCTCCATACAAGGGAGACTCTGCCAAAAAAAATCGGAAATTTAGGGAGTTAGAAAATTTTTGAAATTTTTTTTTTTAGCGACAAATTGATTTTGAATTAAAAATCAAGACAAAAGGATTTTGGAATTAGAATTGAAACTAATTGTTTTGGTTAGAATTAAAAGATCAGAAATGTGAAATAATGATTTTTCACTAAATTGGTTTGGATAAAATAATGGGTTTGGAGCATTCTTTCTACCTTAGCAATTTCGGGGTCAATTCTTTTAAGGGGGGAGGAATGTAACGACCCGAATTTTTGATATTTAATTTGGAATATTTAAATGGTTTTAAATATTAATTTGAATTATGTATCGATTTTTGAATACGAAATTTTCATTTTTATTTAATAAAATAGAATCAGAATTTAAATATAACGATTTATTGGATAATTTAATTACTGAATTTAATAATTAAATATTTGTTAAATTGTTGTATATTGAGTTTTAAGTTCGTTAAGAATAATTTAAAGGCATGTAAAATTTATATTAATAATAATGAAGATAATAAAAGTTTTATGGTTGAATTCAAAAGCGATATGTTCAATTTTCAAAATAGTTTGTTCAAATTGACATTTAAAAGTAGCGATGCGAGGCACGGTCTTGCAATTCGATGAAACAAGTTCCATTGGATCTGTAATAGTGCATTATTATTAGATTTCAAATTTCATAGTGTTTGGAGTTATCATTTGGCCATACGAAATATAAACGCCTAGAAATAATTTAATCGAATTTAATTTAAATAGTCGATCCAAAAAGCTATCTTCTCCATACGATCGAATTAGGACTCGAAACCTTTTCCAGTGCATTCGAAATTGGGGTATAATATTATAAACGCCTAGCGGCACGCCTCGATAGGAGGTTGAGGCTTTAAGCTACGAAATCGACGATATGAAATTTATATTTTATATTTTTGTCTAGTCAAAACGCTTCCATCAGAACTTTTTCACCCCCTCAACTCATTGTTCCCTGCGTGTAATAAACGTTTTCCCCTTTCAAAATCACATCGCCCTTCCATCTTGTTTCAAAATGCAAAACAGTAGAAGAAACGAAAGAAAAAAATTTCGTTCATTCTTCCTCTTCTCTTTTTTCACTACCAAGCCTTGATCTTAAAAACTTTTATTGTTCAAAAATAAATTTCTTTTTCTTCTTCCTTTATCCTCCAGTTCACAAACGAACAAATCAAAAAAAGGGAGGGTTGGTAGCGAGAGCTGGCAACATCAACGCCGAGAGAGGAGGGCTCGAGATCAAGCGATTACGGTGATGAGGAAGGATAGAAGGCTAGTGCGTCATCTTTTAGAGTGGTCGAAGTAACTTGCGCGAGCATAGGCGAAGGCTCGAAGGAGGTTCTGGGACGCACAGGTGCTGCAGGCGGCTCTAATTACTTAGGGTTTCTGTTGGAAGCCGTGCGCGAGTTGATTGTAGGTGGAGTGTAGGTATGCGCGATCGGTGGAGGGTTGGTCGATTTTCCGTTGACGTCGGGGGCTGCGGCGACCGTGTGTGAGGTCACATGAATGGATCGGTGTCGAACGTAGGTGTGTGTAGCAGGGGATGGGTGGTCGCGTTCAGGTACAAAAAGGAGTAGCAGTTTTTGGCAGCAGTAGTGGTGGATTTATAAACCTTTAGATAATTTAAAATTTAACGGTAAGGTAGGTTTAAAATTTGATTAAGCCAATGAAAGTAAAATTTAAACTGAGTACACAAGGGTAGTTTAAATTAGGTCAAATGCTAATACATTCAAAATTCATTTAGATGAGGTCCTAAATCAATACACCGGTCAAGTTTGGTCCGTTACTGGAAATTGATGCAATAAAAATCAAAGGAGAGAATTTCTCACTCATTTGGATTTTCGAATTTAAAATTTTATGTTAAAATTGATTATTGGATGCTTGATTAGATTGATAGATTTTAATTATCTATTGGATGATTATATAATATATATAGTAGTAGTATATATATTAGTATTTGAAGTGATATCCACACATTATAGCGGATGAGACCCTATGCGACCTGCGTAATAGCGAATGATCCTTTATACCGCAATATCCCCCTTGAAGTGGGATTGGTACTTTTACATGTTGTATTAGCATCTTTGGATGCAAGAAAACGGGTTGGAGGGGTCCAACTGGATTCCTCAAATATATTGTTTATTTTCCATATATAGTGATATATGAATTGTGTAGAATAATCTAGTATAGATTATTTTCGTGATTGAAATTATTGGATACTATTGTAGCATTGGCCTGGATGTTAATATTTTAATTACCATAAATATTTTTTTTAAATGGAAGTAATTAAGGGAATTTGAAATAAAAATTTATATACTCGAATTGAGTTATTTAAAAGAAATTGAATAAGAAAAAAAATTGAGTTAGTTATTTTTAACTATTGTGAATTAGTAAATGAAGACTTTTAAAAATGAATTATATAAGCGAATTTATAATGTGATATTAAAAAAATATAAAAAAGAAGTTAAAGTAAATATATAAAATAGATTTGAAGTATAAGTGGGATTTATAAGGAAATGGATTTATCAGAGTGAAATTTTATAAATATAATTTTTTTTTATAAGCAAGTTGAACTCAAGGGTGTTATAAAATTTTAAACGATGTTTACAAATGATGAAAATTGATATCAGGATGATATATTGGGAATATAAATTCGTTGGGTGAATTTATATTAGACTAGGGAAATAGGAAGATAAAAAAATAAGGGATTACTATTTTTGAAAGTGAAAATGGTTAAGGAAATCGAAATGGAAGTGATGGGATGGAAATCGAGAGGAAATTATAAGTTGAATTGGTTATTGAGGTTTAAAAAAATTAATTACAAGAAGTAAGTTGTTATTGAAAGGAAATATTTTATTATTTAAACTAAGAAATTTTAATCTAGTTTGAGTTGAAATACGTCAGTATATGGACTTTTAAATAGTTAGTATTTATTTTAGAAAGTTCCAACTTTTAAAATCAGCTGTGAAAATTTATTTGTTTATTTAAAAAATGAGTTATTAATGTTATAAAAGTGTTTTCGATATTTTAAATAATTACTTGAACATATATAAAAAATATTAATCTTTTAAATAATTATTATATACATAAAGTTTTAAAGTAATTGAAAATTTTATTTTATAAATTCTTTCGAGAATCGAAAAGGGGCTTATAAAAGGAAATGATTTTTTAGGAGAGGAAATTGATTTGTGATCCCGGAGATTTTTAGAATAAGTTACGAAACTATTCTCTGAAACATTAATACTGAAAGGATTTCGGAAATAGGACTTGTGATATTTTCCTAAGTATAGAAAATAGAAATTTAGGGAATATTTCTAATTGTTGAGATGTTGGAAGTATCCTGTTATGGATTTAAGTATTCAAAAAATTATTTTCAAATGTTGAAAAAAATTGATATATCTCTAAAGATATTTTGAAAGTAAATATTATAGGAAAATTTTATATTATGGCCAGATGATTGCTTATGGATGTTTATTTGATAGTTAAATAACCAACTATTAACAATTGGCCAATTTCGTTTATCGTTTCGAAGAGACCGGGATCAGATTTAATTATCCGAAAACCACTTCGATCCCGTTTGAAAGTAACGAATGAATACAATGAAGGGGATGAAGACAGTGATTCGGTTTGTCTAGACCCAGGACAACTTATATGGACGAATGCTATCAGAACATCATCATTGGAGGATGATGAGCATTCTGAGAGGTAATGCTTAGCCTCGAACCACATCAACTGGAAATGACTAAAACAGGGGAGATGTAGCAAGGCTAAGTGGGTCGCACCCAAGTAGAGTATGTTATCACCTTTCTAGATGTCCTCGAAAAAACCTATTTATTATGGATATGGTTTTACATGGATGGAGCGCTTGGTGGTATGGGTAGGAACACTCGGGGTGATAATATATTCGTTCTATCCAGGTCAGGGGTAAGTCGGTCTTGTGTAGTAGAGAATCCCGGCGTGGTACTCGGTACATTGTTCTAGACGTGTATTGTGACAGGTAGTACCTCACTGCCTAGTCATTCAGTTGGAATCCATTCTCTAATAAACGTACAGTTTGGATTGTGCCCAACTATGCTGGAATGTGAGATGCAAGCATTTCAGCTATTTTCTATTTACTTTCTATAGACACTATTATAATATCAGATGATTTTGATATAAACCGTTTTAGTCATCGTAAGGTAAAAACCCATCGTGTTTATTTGTGACGTGGTCTTACGAGATACCTTTGTTTTCCAAGGGGTTTTGAAAAGTTAATAATTCAAATTGAGTGTGTTTTCTCAAGCTGGTTTTCCAAACTGACTCGGGTGTTATTTTATAATGCTCGGGTCAGACCAAGTCTTACAGATTCAGGTTAAATGCTATGGAGGTCAGGAGGCTAGCTGGAGGAGTTTTCAGACGTATTTCAGTACTTGACTTATATTCCACTATGTAAGGACAAGTTATATAACTGTCTAGTTTAATGTATTGATTGATGTAGATCATTGTAAGCACATAAACCGTTAAACATTCTTTTGTATAAAATATGTTATATATATATATATATTATATTTTGTTCCGCTGTGATTATGAGATTCTGTGTTGTTTTTCTATTTTCTTCTATCTCCTTCTTCTTCTTATTGTAAAGATTCATATTTCCATTCAATTTGAGTTGAGCTGAGGTCAAATATTGTCGACTCAAAGGGGTATAGAGTTGCGGGCCTTTACAATCGAAGTGATTTTTAAATAACTAAATCTGAGCCTGGTCTCTTATCAACGAGATTGGTCAAATTTGATTGTCGGTTATTTAACTATCAAATCACATACATAATCAGTCATTAGGCCATATTACAAATCCTTCAAAACATTCATTTCAAAATATCTTTACATAGGTATAAATTCAAATCTCTTTCAATATTTCATATTTGGAAACAATTTCGAATACTTATACCCATAACAGGATATTTCCACCCATAACAACACTTAGAAATATTTCCCAATCCAACTTATAATCCATTACTTAGAAAAATATTTTTACATAAATCATTTAATTGCTAAAATATCTCCAAACATTTAATTCCAATACTTAGGAAAATATTATAAATCTGTTTTCCAAAATCATTTCTAATATCCATACTTAGGAAATATTCCGTACTTATCTCATAAATCTCAAGAATTTTTATAAATTCCCTTTACAATTTCTAAAAAATTATCGATTATACTTATTTACAATCCAACTAACAATTTATAACTCCTTTAATAAATTCAGATTCATTTTCGAAGTTCCCATATCTAAACAATTTGGAAATTTTCTTTTCTTAAATTTCTTAAGTTTCACGATTTCCATTACAAGATTTTCACTTATAAATCACATTCATTAAATAAAACCCGATTCACAAATCTTGAGAGCATTTATAAATAAATTTCAATCACTAACCTTTAAACTATATATATATATATATATATATAATAAATGTGATGACCCAGAACTTTTGGATATTTGAAATAGGAATTTTTAATTAATTTTAAATATTTGAAAGTTAGTTTAACTTGAATTTCAAATATCACTATTTATTTGGTAATTAAATTATTGAATTTAATAATCAGAAATTGGTTAAAGTAGTGAATATTGATTTTTAAGCCGGTTAAAAATATTTCAAAGACTTGTAAAATTTATATTTATAATACTAGAGATAATAGAAGTTTTAAATGTAAGTTTGAAAGTGTTTTGTTCAGTTTTGAATTTATATCATTTAAATCGGTATTTAAAAAAAAGCCTTTCGAGGCACAGTCTCGTAATTCGGCGGTACTAGTTCCGTTGGATCCGTAATAGTGTATTACTATTGGATATCAATTTTCGTAGTGTTTGAAGTGGTCATTTGGCCGTACGGTAGATAAACACGTTGAATAACTATATCGAAAATTCAATATAATAACTGGATCTAAAAGTTATCTTCTCCATACAATCGAATTATGACTCGGAACCTTTTCCATTGCATTCGAAATAGGGGTTTAACGTTATAAACGCCTAGCGGCACACCTCTATTGGAGGTCGAGATTGTGAGTTGCGAAAGTCGAGACAAATTAAATTTAAATATAATATATATGCTTTCCCTTCTTTTCACTATGGACACATATAACATTTGTCCATCCCGAGGACACGTCTCCTGCATCGTCTGACATGTGCAATTTTTATCCTTCTTGTTTCTTTGTCCTTTTCAAAATCGTAAAAAAATCGAAATAAAAAAAAGGGAAAGAAAAGAAGAGATCGAGTACACAGAAAAGAAAACTATGGCCGATACATCAAAACCCCAAATCAATTTTGTATCCACCATATTAAATCTAACAGAGCGAAAAATGGCGGAATTAATTTTTCGAATCAAATTCGATTTCGTATAGAATCGTAATTTCTTCCTCTTATCTTCGTTCGATTCTCGAAATCGAAGGCAACGCTGTTCTTTTCTAACATATGGCTGCCGCGTGTTGGAATATCATCAATGGCGGAGGCGCATTCAACTCGGCAAGGACGCAGGTCGTTGCTACGGAATGGTGGTGGCTTGCGACGTGGGGTGACTGGAAGGTTCAGCGAGGTGGTTTCGCGTTCGACAGTGAGGCGAAGAGCTCGGCTTGCGCGATTGGGAGGTGGAGGCGGTAGTTTGGGAATTTATAAACGAGGTTTATAGATAAAGTGAAAGATTGTCGGTGGATAAATTTGAAAGTATAAATTCACGATGGGAATTTATAAAGGAATGGGTAATTTGTCTTAAGAATAAATGGTGGTTTGTTTTTAAGTGTGAAAAAGAAATTTATGGTTTTGGGATGTAAACTGATATAAATCGAGAAGTATTTATTAATTGATTAAATGGACTATATTGGGATGGAAGTGTATTTTCTTGAAAACGCGAAGTATGTTTTCAAAGCAAAGTTATAAGTATAAGTTAAAAGTTTTAAAGTTGTTTTAAAAGAATGTTTTTGAGAAATTATTATTTAAGCTGACTAAAATTTTAAGGGTAAATATTTATTAAATTAGTTATAGTAGTAATTATTTTAAAAGGTTAATTGGTATTGCGATTTAAAGGATAATTATTAATATTTATATTTTATAATGTAGTTTTATCTTTAAAGATGGTTGGTTAAAGTTTTTGTTTGAAAACTTGTATAGAATTTCATAGCTTTTATTTTAAGATTTGTTTTGGCTTAAGTTTACATGAGAAATAAGTATATATTTTTAATAAAGTGTTTTAAATAGTTTTATTTCAAGTGTTTAAAGTGTACATTTTTTAAATAAGTGTTTAAATAGTTTTTTTTATTATTTTAAGTGTTTTAAATATTTTTTATTTAAAAAAAATGTTTCAAAGTGTGTGTGTGTATTCTTGGATAAAGCGATTTAATTATTTTAAAAATCTAAATATTAAGGCTTGGCGATTTCTAGTGGAAATAAAATTTGGGTGGGAATTTTCTTCCAGGAGAGAAAAGTGATTTGAAAACTATTTTTCAATGGGTTGAAGAGTGGAAATATATCTTGCGAAAACATTTTGAGATTAATAAATAATTTGGGAAAGTATTCAATCTGATGGTTGGTGGTGAATGTTATTTGATAGTTAAATAACTAGCTATCAATATTGGCCAATGCGCTGATCATTTCGAAGAGAACAGGATCGGGATTTATTTTTCGAAAACAACTTCGATCCGGTTTGAATGTTTCCATGAAAAAGACAAAAGGTAGGAGTCATAGATGAAACAGTGAAGTGCAAGGGCCAATCGCTACTAATCTTGAGGTTGATTCCAAAATGGATGTAGTAGGAGTAGAGCCTTCGGTTCCGTTCGGACCCAGAACGGACTTGTATGGATGAATGCTTTCAGAACATCGCCAGGAGGATGGTGAGCATTCTAAGTGAATCTGTGCTAAAAATGTAACGCATAGCCTCGAACCTCATCAACCGGGAATGGCTAAAACAGGGGAGGTGCACACAAGGCTAAGTGGCCAGCAACCAATTAGGATAAGGTCATCCCTGTCTAGAGGTCCCTTTATTTAGGCTGTGTGGGCGGTTGCTGATCCCCACTGTGGGGTGATCTTATTCGGACTATCCAGTAAGGGGTAGCTCTGGTCTTGTGATGTAGGGGATCAGGGTGGATCCTCGATATGGTGATCTAGACCACGTACTGTGGCGGGCGGTACCCCAGTAGCCTTGTCGTTGATGGAAATCCATTTTCCCTACGTGCCTTTATGGTTTTGTTTGTAGAGTCTTGTATTGCAGGAATTTAATAATGTAACAATTTCAGCTATTTGAATAAGTATTTATATTTTGACACTACTATAATATCAGAGGATTTTATAAGAAATGTTTTGGTTATCGTAAGGTAAAAACCGGACATATTTATTTGTGGTGTGGTCTTATGAGATACCTTTGATTTCAAATGATTTTTGGAAACTTTAATAGTCCAATTGAATGTGTTTTCTCACGCTGGTAGTCCAGACCAACTCGGGTGTATTTAACTATAATGCTCGGGTCAGACCGAGTATTATAGATACAGGAAAGAATGCTGTGGAGCTTAGGAGACGAACTGGATGGCGAGACGTATCACACATATTTGATGAATATTCAGTTGTGTTTGATTAACTGCATGTTCAGTTTTGTGAGGAAAGGTTATGATAACTGTCCAGTTGTGTGTTATGAATTTTTTTGTACTCTAACGATGTAATGTATAAACAGATATTCTTTTGTTTTAAAGATTAGTCATTTATCTTTTATATATTGTTCCGCTGCGATTGTAAGATTCTGATATTTATTCTATTTCTTCCTATACCTCATTCTTCTTTAACCCTAATGGTTCAATTTTCCGACATTCGATTATTCAGCATTTGATACAGTGAACATGTTAATGTTGATTTTCGAGCGTTGAAAAATCGGGTCGTTACAATTGGTATCAGCGCTGAAGGTAAAGCAAGAACCTTGGCTCTGGTGGGGATTACTCAATAAAATAAAGCCCGTAAGTACTCTAGAATGATTTTGAGTGTATTAAAAGATATGAGCGCGTATTTTTTAGCGAATATAAAATTGTTTCTATATTGTGTTGACTTATTGGTTGAGTGTTTATGGATTCTGATCGATATGTGGGACGCCATGTCATCGATAAGGGTTTCTAAACTCTTAAATAAGATAAACCGACATGGTATTGTTTTAAAATAGGGTAAATGAAATAATTTTACCAAAATTATTTCTGTATATAAAAGAAATAATTTTCCATAAATTATTATAGTATATATATGGTTGCTTGGTTATTAGGGAATGATAATATTAAACTACTATCATTATTATGAAGAAATTAAAATAGGAATTGAAATCATAACCAAAGGTTAAGGAAACAAATTCAGATAACGAAATGAAATTTGAAATGTGAATTATAAATGTGATTTATAAATGCCAAAGTATTTTTTGAATGAGGATTAAAAGGATTTGGAATTCGAAAATTTTGGAGGTTAAAATTCCTATGATTTGGAAATGGTTTTCAAAGGTTTTGGAGAAATAATGGTGATATTATTTGGGAATATTTTGAATTGGATTCGAAATTTGGTGAGATTTGAAATTTAAAAATATTTGAAATGTTTTTGAAGGGATAAAAGCATTAAACTCTTTTCGGTCGCTGGAAAATAACTTCGGTGATGACTGCAGCATCATCGATGTTCACTTTCGAGTTTCCAGGAGAGGAATTGCTGCCAAAATGTTTTAAATTGGAATTGTTTGCAAAACTTGAGTTTGATTTTAGAAATGCAAAGGATTTTGGATATAATTGATTTCAAAAATGATTTTGAAATATTGAATAATTGTTTAAAAGACTCTGGAATCTTATTTAAAATATTTACAGAATATAGATATGTTTGATAATTTATAAAAAAAATGAAATTTGTTGGAGTAAGATTCAACTTGAAAGGGTTAAATAAAAGTAAGTGTGAAACCCAAATAAGTTGGAAGGTATGCTAATTAATTGAGGCGAATTAAAAGAAGTTAGCAAATGTAACTAAATTCGGAAAACTTATAGAAGTTTAAAAATTTAAGTTGAATTAGAGTGTAGTTAAGTAAAAAGAAAAGTCTAAGGAGGCTAAGTGAAATGGTTACTTAAATAAAAAGTTATAAGTTGAAAATAAAATTTTGGATAGACAAATGAATTTGAGTTTGTAAGTAAATTGGATTGACACTGAATATTTGAATTGTATAAATTGGGAAATTAGTCAGGTTGGACTAAATAAAACAAAGTATTGAAATTAAAAAAATTAGTAAGTAAACTGATTGATTTAAATGGTAAGCAAATGAATTAAAATTGAATATTAGGATGTTATTTAATTTAAATTGTGCATAGTAAAGTGAAGTTGAAAAATTAGTTCTAAGTGGACTAAAAATAATTAAAGTTTGGGAATAGAAGTGTTTGAAAAATGAATAATTGGTAAGTGGGATTAGTTTGAGGAACGGATCAAATAAATATGGGTTGAGATAAGGTGAATATAATTCAATATTTAAGTTGATTTGGAAATAAATTAAGAATTGAATTCAGAATGGAGTTAAAAATTTAAGTCAAACAAAAATAGATATAAAAGCTTAAGTAGTGAAGTAAAAAGCAATATTAAAGCATATAGAATATTTATATTAAACATAAGAAAAGTTAAGGGTAAAAGTTCTTAAGCAAATTTGGTATAGAAAATATACTAAGTTAATAATTGGATGAAAATTAAACCGGAAGTTGTGAAATGGGATGGCTGTAAATAAGTGAATAGAAATCAAAATGAATGTGAATAAAAGAGAATTGATATAGTTAATAATCAATGGATATAAATACGTAAGATGTACGTATATTACTTTATTCGCATAGCGATTTGATTTAGATTCGAGCACAGAATTTCGAGATATTTACATCGTTCCGAGTTGGGATCTTTTACTCGATTTTCGACGGCGAATCCTGGATATGGATTTTTGATTGGTTCTGAAACTCTCTATCATAGTTAATGGCTATGCAAGGAGAATGATGGTTTCTGATCAAGAAACCAGATCTGAGTCTGCATTAGAAGTCGGGTAAACGATACTAGTTCGGAAGTGAAATTGTGTGATCAATGAGCGATCAGATTTGATATTGCGTATGGATGATATGTGTATATCATACGGTTTTGAATAAAATAGATATTGAAAATTTTGTAAAGGAATGTATAAAATGGGTTTGGATTCAGTAATTGGATATTATTATTAGTAGATAAGGTCCAGGTATTTAAAAGCAAAAGGAAATTGGTATTTTGATTTCAAAAGATAAATGGAATTGCAACAAAAGGTATGTATTTAAATTCTGTATGAAATTTGATGATTTTCTGATCTAGCCACTTTGATTTTTGTTTTCTTTTTGAAATCTAGGGGCCTGTTAGAGGCATTTTGTAGTTGTACCGAGCTAGCCGCACAAAGGAGACGCTGGCGAAATTTTTCAAAAATTTAGGGAGTCAGAAAAATTTTGAGAAATTTTGAAAATTTAAAATTTGGTTTTGAATTATAATTTGAAATGATTAAGTTAATAATATGGATTGTAATCTATGATTGGGCTTGGGAAGTTAGTAAGGGAAATAGTGTCACTTTATTAAAAAGATTGTTTTTGTGTCGTTGAAAACTGTATGGTTTTGGGAAAATGATGAACGGGTTATGGACCATTCCTCTTAACTAGTAATTTTAGGGACGAAATTCATTTAAGGGAGGAGGAATGTGATGACCCGGAATCTTTGGATTTTTGAATTGTAATATTTAATTAATTTTAAATATTTGAAAGTTAGCTTAACTTGAATTTCAAATATCACTGTTTATTTGGCAATTAAATTATTGAATTTAATAATTAGAAATTGGTTAAAATAGTGAATCTTGATTTTTAAGCCGGTTAAAAATATTTCAAAGACTTGTAAAATTTATATTTAAAATACTGGAGATAATAGAATTTTTAAATGTAAGTTTGTAAGCGTTTTGTTCAGTTTTGAATTTATATGGTTTAAATCGCTATTAAAAAAAGCCTTCTGAGGCACAGTCTTAGATTTCGACGAAACAAGTACCATTGGATCCGTAATAGTGTATTATTATCAAATTTCAATTTTCGTAGTGTTTGGAGTGATCGTTTGGCCGTAAGGTAGATAAATGCGCTGAAAATCTATATCAAAAATTCAATATAATAACTGGATCCAAAAGCTATCTTCTCCATATTATCGACTTAGAACTCGGAACCTTTTCCATTGCGTTTGGAATAGGGGTTTAACATTATAAATGCCCAGTGGCACGCCTCGATTGGAGATCGATTGTAAGCTGTGAAAATCGAGACAATTTAAATTTAAATTTAAATATAATATGTACGCTTTCCCTTCTTTTCACTGTGGACACATATAACATTTATCCACCCTGAGGACACGTCTCCCACATTGTCTAACACGCGCAATTTTTATCCTTCTTGTTTCTTTGTCCTTTTTAAAATCGTAAAACAATCGAAATAAAAAAAGGGAAAGAAAAGAAGAGATCAAGTTCTCAGAAAAGAAAACTATGGCCGATACATCAAAACCGCAAATCAAATCTCATATCCACCATATTAAATTATAACAGAGGGGAAAATGGCGGAATCAATTTTTAGGAATCAAATTCGATTTTGTATAGATTCGCAATTTCTTCCTCTTATCTTTGTTCGATTCTCGAAATCGAAGGCGACGCTGTTTTTTTCTATCATCTAGGTGTCGCGTGTTGGAATATCATCAAGGGCGGAGGCACATTCAACTCGGCAAGGACGCAAGTCGCTGCTACGACACGGTGGTGAGCTTGCAACGTGGGGTGACTGGAAGGTTCAGCGAAGTGATTTCGCATTCGACAGTGAGGCGAAGAGCTCGGCTTGCTTGATTGGGAGGTGGAGGCGGTAGTTTGGGCTTTGGCGATTGCTGTAAGCCACGGTGGTGGCCATGGTTCGCTGATAGCGGTGAGGTATCGTTTTTTCTAATTCAATTTTATAAATATGTTATATACTAAAAATAAAATAATAATAATAATAAGAGAGTTGCAGAAAGGTATAAATCTGTTTCAGTTTAATTCTATATATATATATATATATATATATATATATATATATATATATATATATATATATATTAGAATAAGATATTTCTATAGTAAGTTTAAAATTGTTAATTTCGAAACAATGATGTCATTACTAGAAGAATTTTTATTTAAGTGGGTACAAAATTATTTTTGTTTTAATTTAATAAATATGTATATACACATGCATGTTCTAATTTATAGCAGAGAATAAAAGTAATATCTATATATTCATATACATACTCGGAAAAATTTATAAGAGCTAAATTTTTGGCATCTATAAATTATTTTTAAAGGGTATATGTAGTTTCAAAAGGAAAATAAATATACATACCTACATTTTAAATTTTCTAATTTATTTTAAAGCAGGGTACTAATATAATTAATTTGTTTATTTGGTTGATTAAATTATTTTAGGCACCAAAAGTAATTTATTTAAGGAGAATTTGTTTAAATTAAATTATTAAATGCTAGAGCCAAAAGTATTAATAAACCGAATAAATGTTTATACAAGGTCAAAATCTGAAAAGAAGCAAGCCGGATTGGAAATGGGTTGCATGCATAGTCAAAGTGGGTTAATCTCACTCATTTGGATTACCAATTAATTAAAATAGTTTAAATTTAAATTATTGGATTGATTGATCGAATTGACTGGATGTGATACTATATATATATATATATATATATATATATATATATATATTGGAGTGATTGATTTCCTGCATTTTATAGCGGATGAGACCCTACGCGCCCCGCATAATGGCAGATGACCCTTTATACCACGATATCCCCCTCGAAGTGGGATTGGTATTTTATATTGTGCTAACATCTGTGGATGTAGGGAAAAACAGGTTAGAGAGATCCAACTGGATTCCTCGAAATATTGGGATTTTTTTTCATATTCTGTGATGATAATCTGTGATAGATTATATTAGTAATTGAAATTTTTTAATGCTATGTTTGGTTGAGTATATTTCAGAATTCTAAGTTATCAAAATATAAAGGTTCGATTTTGAAGTGAAATAAAAGAGAATTTTTAAGTAAAATAATTTTAGCTAATTTGGATAAATTCAAAGGACAGAATTGGGAAGGAATAAAGTTGATTTTTGAATTCTAGTAAATAAATTGCGGTATGGGAAAAGAGATTTTTGAATAATGTGAATAAATGAATTTTAAGCTTAGTGATATTATTTAAAGGAATATAGGATTTGTTTTTAAAATTCAAGGTTTAAATTAGTTTGGGAAAGATAAAGAAGAATTTTGGAAAAAGTATAATTTGGTATTTTTAGTTTAAAATAAGATTTTTAAATCATAAATATAGAAGTAAATCTGAAATTAATAAGTTTTGAAATAAAAAATCGAGTAAGTAAAGAAATTTATTTTTAATGGAGTTAGTTTTGGAAATCAATTCGGAAAACGACTAAGTGTTAAAACTATGTTTAAAGGAGAATGAGAATTTGAAATTTATAAACGGGGTTTATAAATAAAGTGAAAGATTGTCAGTGGATAAATTTGAAAGTATAAATTCACGATGAGAATTTATAAAGGAATGGGTAACTTGTTTTAAAAATAAATGGTGGTTTATTTTTAAGTGTGAAAAAGAAATTTATGGTTTTGGGATGTAAATTGAGAAAAATCGAGAAGGATTTATTAATTGATTAAATGGGCTATATTAGGATGGAAGCGTATTTTCCTGAAAATGCCAAGTATGTTTTCAAAGAAGATTTACAAGTATAAGTTAAAAGTTTTAAAGTTTTTTTAAAAGAATGTTTTTGAGAAATTATTATTTAAGTTGACTAAAATTTTAAGGGTAAATATTTATTAAATTAGTTATAGTAGCAATTATTTTAAAAGGTTAATTGGTATTGTGATTTAAAAGATAATTATTATTATTTATATTTTATAAAGTAGTTTTATTTTAAAGATAGTTGGTTAAAGTTTTTACTTGAAAACTTATATAGAATTTCATAACTTTTATTTTAAGATTTGTTTTGGCTTAAGTTTACATGAGAAATAAGTATATATTTTTTATAAAGTGTTTTAAATAGTTTTATTTCAAGTGTTTAAAGTATATATTTTTAAAATAAGTGTTTAAATAGATTTTTTTATTTTAGGTGTTTTAAATAGTTTTTATTTTAAAAAAAATGTTTTAAAGTGTATATATTTATATTCTCGGATAAAGTGATTTAAATTATTTTAAAAATCTAAATATTAAGGCTTGGCGATTTCCAGTGGAAATAAAATTTGGGTGGGAATTTTCTTCCGAGAGAAAAGTGATTTGGAAACTAGTTTTCAATGGGTTGAAGAGTGGAAATATATCTTACGAAGATATTTTGAGATTAATAAATAATTTGAGAAATTATTTAACCTGATGGTTGTTGATGAGTGTTATTTGATAGTTAAATAACCGACTATCAATATTGGCCAACGCGTTGATCGCTTCGAAGAGACCGGGATCGGGATTTATTTTTCGAAAACCACTTCGATCTTGTTTGAACGTTTCCGTGAAAAAGACAAGAGCTAGGAGTGGAAGATGGAGCAGTAAAGTGCAAAGGCTAATCGCTACTAATTCTGAGGGTGATTCCAAAATGGATGTAGTAGGAGTAGTGCCTTCGGTTCCGTTCAGACCCAGAACGGACTTGTATGGATGAATGCTTTCAGAACATCGTCAGGAGGACGGTGAGCATTCTAAGTGAATGTGTGCTAAAAAGGTAACGCATAGCCTCGAGCCTCTTCAACCAGGAATGGCTAAAACAGGGGAGGTGCGCTGTGACACCCCACCTCAATACCCACGCTAGCCAAAGACACTACGAGGTAATGTCGTCAACTAACGTGGAGAATAAGGCTGGTTAAGAGCGACCATCTATAGCCTTATTTTAACTATCTATTGAACACATCGACAATTGTCATACAAGCAGATCGACATATCCAATGAATACTCTAAACAAAACCATAGGTGGCTGGAGGATCTATCAGAACATAATATAACAACTCAAATGTAATATACATCACAGAACAGTAGATCATCATATACACATATATTGATACATAACAGAGTATACAAACTAATACATGTCAAGTGGTATAGCAAACCACAATATACAGGCGAATCCAAAAGAATATATATCAGAGTTACAACAAAAAGGAGCTAGCGGAGTAGTCCATGCGGAAGCAAAATAGGCTACGTCCAAAAGCACCTAACCTGAAACAACTCGGTCTGACCCGAGTACAAATGCACGAGTTTGTCTAGCTAAACAAATCGGTTAGATAAACTGAACAACAATAAACCTGCAAGGTCATAAAGTATAAAAAATATCTCTAAAAGAGATAACACAATCATCTAACAAAAGATGAATCATAGGAAGACAAGCCACATATCAATGGTAACTCAAATAAACAAAGGATGTGAATATCCTAAAACAAGCCAAAAAGGCAATAACAAATACCAATGAAGGTAACACAAGTTCCGCAAGGTAACCACTATACAACGTGTGGCTCAAAAAGACCAACACCGAAGGGCGATACCTAGGGAATATACATATCAATGAAACATCAGAAAATTTGCACGTGCTCAGTACTGTATAAACAAGGATCCATGAGCCCGAAGATTCCAAACCCAATATCACTCGAGCGGTGACGAATGACCAACTCCAAAAGCGATACAATAGGGCAACAAACCCAAAGTCACAAAATCGAAGGTACAAACTCGAAGGCACAAACCCGAAGGCAACATACCCGAAGGCAACAAACCTGAAGGAGACAGTCCGAAGATACTATCCCAAAGGAAACAAACCGTAGTGGTGAAGGTCCGGAGGCCCAGTACTGGACACCACTAACTGGCAGAATGTGTCCTAACTCTCAAAAAGGAATCCGAAAAGTGGTAACGTGAGTCCCATTACCACCCGTTCGCACTAAACGCTTTACTACCCGTTAGTTAATTTCACACTCAAAGCAGTACAAAGTTTACCTAATCTCATCGGTAAAACAGACCAAAGGTCAATACAATCAATTGAATAGGTCGGGGATTAATCGGAAAGATAAACGCCCGGATTCATGGTCCGTATTTTACCTAGCCATTTCATCTCCTTTCCACTTCGCTCGAAGTGTGAAATTGTGCGTTTTAAATAGAATTTATAAATTAAAGAATGAGCTTTTAATACGATTTGAAGAGATCATTTTATAAAAACCATGTATGAAATCAAAAAGGAATCATCAAAGTCAAATATGAATAAATAGCTTATTGGAATCAACATGCGTCGACTAAATTTGGAAAACCAAGCAAAATAGGCAAATAGGCAAAAGACAGCAGATTCAGACGTCTGAAATAGGTGGTTCAGACGCTTGAATATGAAAAATTAGATGTTTTCCAGAACGTAATTCAGACGTCTGAACCAATTGTTTCAGACGTCAGAAATAGGTGCTTTTTAGCCTATTTCCTTTCTGTTTGAAATCGAACCAATTTAGGTGTTTGGAATTTTTATTCAGACGTCTGAATACTGGGGAATAAAATTTTCCAGTATAATATTCAGACGTCTGAAAATGAGGATTCAGACGTCTGAATCCTGTTGTTTAGGCATTTCCTGAACCTAGGCAATTGATGGCCAAAACAAATCGAAAGCGATCGGATGAGCGATGATTACGGGGTTATGTCCAACGACTACCCAACCTTAACGACTCACCCAAACACTCCGAACCACATAAACATCAACCATATAAGGATTTCATAGATTTGGCTTCAAAAATCATAAATTGGCAATTTCACCGAATCAATTCAAATAGAAAGCAAATGAACAGGCAAATATGTTCGGAAATTCATTCCTAACAATACAACATAGTTGTAAACATAGATGTGAGATAAAAATCTCACCTTTGAACTCAAAAACAAGGATGAGAAGCTCAAACGCAAAGAAAAGACCAACCACTCTCCACTTCAACTCTACAAGCTTCAATCTAATATCAAAACAAGTATTTCCTAAATTAGGTTTAGGAAACCTTGTGAAATTGAAGGAAGAAAGAGTTGGAGAAGAAAAAGAGAGGGCTTACCAATAGCATCTCTTGGATTATAGAGCAAGAATTTGAGTTTGCAAGGAGAAACCAGGACTTGGAATTTCTAATTCTTCTTCCTTTCCCCCCATTTTCAGTTGAGCAAGAGTTTAGAAGTGAAAATGAGTGAATGGAAGTAGAGGGAACTGAGTTAGGTTATTAAGCTAACAAGTGGGCTGAACCCAAACCCAAAAACCCAAACCCAAAACCCAATAGAAAATGGTAGCAAAACTCGACATACTCAAAACATATCAAAGTTTATACTCAAAAAGATCACAAACGCCATTTCGAACTCAATGGAAGTGGTTTTAAGTCTTAATTCAGCCGTTTGCAAAAAGTAACATTTCGGACCTAAATTCGACTAACGACGCTATATTTAAATAAAATATTTAAATATATAATCGTTAAATATGCGGATTGTTACAGATCTCCCCTCCCAACAAAATTGCCACGCAATTCCTAGAGATGATATTTGTAACAACTACATACATCATCAAAAAGAAAAGAAAATAAGCCTGAGATAAAGAGATATTCTCACCGTTGCCAAGCAAAGATAGAAAACCCATATAGGATCGCTCGATAAACTCTCTGGTTCCCAAGTACAGACATTGGGAATAGCGGACCATTGAACTTTAATGAGCGACACGTCCTTGTTTCGAAGGTGTCGCACCTTCGTGGCAAGCACGCGAATAGGTTGTTGTATAATAGATAAGTTCGGTGAGATCTTAAGCTCTTGCAAATCAGGAGAATCGATAACAGAATCCGACTCTCGAAGACACTTCCGAAGTTGAGAGACGTGAAACACGTCGTGAATGCCAGATAAATGAGCAGGAAGTGAAACTCTATAAGCCACAGGGCCAATACGTTCAGTAATAGAAAATGGTCATATAAAGAGAGGAGCCAATTTCCCAGTCGTACTGATGCGCATCACCCCCTTCAAAGGAGAAACACGAATAAAGACAAGATCACCAATCGAGAACTCGAGAGACTTCCTACGGTTGTCCGCATAGGATTTCTGGCGGCTTTGTGCCTCTTTCATTCTCAAACGAATCAAATCAATCTTCTTGGAAGAATCACGAACAAAATCTGGGCCAAGAATAAGCTTCTCCCCAGATTCCAACCAACAAGAAGGTGATCGACATGGCCTTCCGTGTAAGGCTTCGAAAGGAGTCATACGGATACTAGACTGAAAACTATTGTTGTAGGAGAACTCTACAAGAGGTAGGTGATCCTCTCAACTACCACCGAAATCAAAAATACAAATACAAAGGAGATCTTCCAAGATACAATTCACCCATTCAGTCTGTCCGTCAGACTGCGGATGATAAGCTGTGCTAAAATTAAGCTTTGTTCCCAAAGCTTGTTGAAGACTCTGCCAAAAATGACTCTTGAATAAAGGATCACGGTCACTCACAATAGAATTACGAACACCGTGAAGCATCACGATTTCCTTGACATACAACTTAGCCAAAATCGAAGCAGTCCTATTAGACTTAATAGGAATAAAATGAGCAAACTTGGTGAGGCGATCAACAATAACCCAGATGCTAGAATGGCCCGACTTCGAACGAGGTAGGCCGTCAATGAAATCCATAGAAATCTGATCCCATTTCCACAATGGAATCTCTAGAGGCTGAAGAAGACCCGAAGGACGCTGATGTTCAGCCTTACTGACAAGTTATGCAATTACTCACATAACTCGCCACATCGCGCTTCATGCCTTCCCAATAATAAAGACGACGCATATCGGCATACATCTTACTACTACCGGGATGAATAGTATACTTAGAAAGGTGACAGTCATCAAGAATGTCATGCCTAAGTGCAAAATCAAAAGGCACAAAAAGACGGTTCTTCTTGTGAAGACACCCATGAGAATCAATGCTGAAATCCCGCAATGCCTCATCACAGGATCCAGACTCACAAAGCTGAATAAGATGCAACAAATCAGGAACACGCTGTTGAGCATCGGCAATACGATCCAATAAAATGGGTCGAGCTCCCAAACTAAATAATAGAATAGGAGAATCAAAAAATGAAGCTTGATCACGAATTTCACAAAAAGATAGAGTCTCAAGAATATCCCATTCGGCAAGCATCATAGAAAGAACAGCCGAATGTTTGCAACTAAGCGCATCAGCAACACAATTACCCTTACCCAGGGTATACTGGATATCAAAGTCATAGGAAGCAAGAAAATCGAGCCAACGCTGTTGCCTCATATTGAGTTCCTTTTGAGTGAACAAATACTTCAAGGATTTATGATCGGTATAAAGAATGAAGCGCTCGCCCAATAAATAGTGTCGCCAAATCTTCAAGGCAAAGACAATGGCGGCAAACTCAAGATCATGAGTGGCATAGCGAACTTCATTTGGATGCAGTTGCCTAGAAGCATAAGCAACTACCCGATCCTTCTACATAAGAACAGCACCGAGACCACTACCACAAGCATCGGTGTAGACAACAAGATCATGATTCCCCTTCGGAACCACAAGGATAGGAGCATTAGTGAGAAGTCCCTTTAATGTCTGAAAGGAAGCTTCACACTGGTCGGACCAAATATAATGAATGCCTTTCCGAGTAAGGCTGGTGAGAGGAAGCACAACACGGGAAAAATCCTTAATGAACCGACGGTAATACCCCGCCAATCCAAGGAAACTATGAATCTCATGCACATTCTCAGGCCTCTTCCAATTCTAGATGGCTTCGATCTTTGAGGGATCGACAGAAATGCCGTTGGAAGATACAACATGTCCTAAGAACTTAACATTATTCTCCCAAAAATGGCACTTGGAGAATTTGGCTCTAAGCTGATGATGGCGGAGGGTATTCAAGACAATTCTCAAGTGATTAGCATGCTCAGCTTCAGACTTAGAATAAACAAGGATATCATCAATAAACACAAGGACGAAATTATCGAGATATTCCCGGAATACTCGATACATGAGATCAACAAAGAAAGCAGGAGCGTTCATCTAACCGAATGGCATAACGAGCCACTCAAAAGAACCATAACGAGTGCGGAAAGCGGTAAGAGGTATGGTATCCTCCGCGACTCATAACTGATGGAAACCCATGGCAAGGACGAGCTGAGAAAAGACCTTAACACCACTCAATAGATCGAACATATCATCGATCCTAGGCAATGGATACCTATTCCTGATGGTTAACTCGTTAAGCTTGCGATAGTCAATGCAAAGCCTAAGAGTTCCATCAGACTTCTTCACGAAGACGACCGTAGATCCCCACGGAGAAAAACTGGACTGAATCAACTGCTTGGACTCAAGCTCTAAAAGATGCTTCTTAAGTTCCTCATTTTCCTTTGTAGACATCCTCGTGGGAGGACGACTAACTGGCTGCGTGCCTGGAATGAGATCAGTGCGAAACTCAATTTCCCGCTTGGGTGGCAAACCCGAAACAGGCTCAAAAATATCAAGATAGTCACAAGCAATAGGAATACGAGACATATCATCATCATCTCGCGAGTCAAGAGAATGTAAAGCCATTTCGGAATTATCCACATCCCGAAGAACAAGTGATAGCTGAGTAAATGAATCTAGATGTCGAAGATATAAAATCCTCTCAGAACAAATAATCCTGACATCATATCTCACTAGCCAGTCCATTCCCAAAATCATATCAAATCCCAGACAAGAAATAACGTGCAGATTCGCCCGAAAGGAAAAGCCACATAAAACAATATCAACATCATCACAAAGCATGCTAAGGGTCGCGGATCCCCCAGTAGGATTCGCAATCCTTAAAGAAGTAACCAAACAAGAAACATCCAAAGATAAATCATCGACGAGCTTTTTCGATACGAAAGAATGTGAAGCACCCGTATCGAAAAGAACTCGAATACTATGGTCATGAAATAAAATAGAACCTTCCAAAATAGATGGAGATATACCTTTGGGTTGAGAAGAACCTTCAGAAGCCTTAGCAGCATAAAGCATGCTAGACTTGGCACCAGTAGGAACAGTAGGGCAGGTGGAAACACGATGACCTTCTTTCTTGCAATAATGGCAGAAGAGAGGCTTAGGACAAGCTCGAATCATATGATCAGGAGAACCGCAATTGAAACACTTCCGAATGAAAGGTGTTCCAGCAGACTGAGGCTGAGAATTAGAACTACCAGTCCTCTTCTTCTTAGAAGGAAAAGACCTAGACTTCTGAAATGGAAACTTCCTCTTGTTGGGGTTCTTGGAAACATCAACATCCTCACCACTATCACACTCCTTCTCGACAGCTTCAAGATGAAGTGCAGAATCTATTAACTCCTCAAAAGAAAGCTTAAGCTGGAGCAATAAAGACTTCTTAAGATATTTCTTAAGGCCAGAGACAAACTTCAGATTTTTCTTATAAGAAGTGCTAATGAATTCAAGACCATACTTAGATAAAGCCTCAAATGATGCAACATACTCAGAAACAGAAGACTTCCCTTGCTTCAACTCAAGGAAGCGACGGGTCAATAAAACTTTTTCAGATTCAAGAACGAACTTGAGTTCGAATCGTCCCCGAAACTGAGTCCAAGAAAGAGTAGACTCGTCAATTTCGGCTACAAGAAGCTCGTACCAATCAAGAGCATGTCCTTGCAATAAGCTAGAAGGTACAAGAACTCTATCATGATCAGAAAGATCCATGCAAGAGAAGATACGCTCGCACGTGCGAAGCCAAGCTTGGACTTCAAGAACAAACTCGGAGCCTTTAAACGGCTTTCCCCTAAGATGAGAAAAATCACTACACAGACGTGCAAAGGCAGACTTACGAGATGGAGATACTCGAGGAGGAACTGGAGGCTCGGTGCTCCTAAACAACTCCAAAAACTAATCGGAAGACATGTAAACGCCATCCGGATGTGAGCCACTGGATTGCCCAGCATCCGAACGTCGTCCCCTGCCTCTTTCAGCCATACGCTGAAAGTAAGATAAGAACAAGATTATTCACAAGGTAGATGTCGTTAATTCAAATGTGGAATACTACGGAACAAAATGCATTCCTAGACGTATTCCCACATTATATCTACCACCAAGGCACAGAAGGAATATAGAGGCACGATGGTTCAAAGATTTGTAACACTTATACACTTTGATGTACCGGAATATGTGCTTCTATTCTGTGTTTATCATATTTTGTTCTGAACTCATCTCTGATACCAAGCTGTGATGCCCTACCTATATACCCACGCTAGCCAAGGACACTACGAGGTAATGCCGTCAACTAACAAGGAGAATAAGGCTGGTTAGGAGCGACCATCTATAGCCTTGCTTTAACTATCTATTGAACACATCGACAATTGTCATACAAGCAGATCGGCATATCCGATGAATACTCAAAACAAAACCATAGGTGGCTGGAGGATCTATCAGCACAGAATATAACAACTCAAATGTAATATACATCACAGAACAGTAGATCATCATATACACATATACTGATACATAACAGAGTATACAAACTGATACATGTCAAGTGGTATAGCAAACCACAATATATAGGCGAATTCAAAAGAATATATATCAGAGTTACAGCAAAAAGGACTACACAAAAACTATAACAAAAAGGAGCTAGCGGAGTAGTCTATGCGGAAGCAAAATAGGCTAAGTCCAAAAGCACCTAACCTTAAACAACTCGGTCTGACCCGAGTATAAATACACGGGTCGGTCTAGCTAAACAAATCAGTTAGATAAACTGAACAACAATAAACCTGCAAGGTCATAAAGTATAACAAATATCTCTAAAAGAGATAACACAATCATCTAACAAAAGATGAATCTTAGCAAGACAAGCCTCATATCAATGGCAACTCAAATGAACAAAGGGTATGAATATCCTAAAACAAGCCAAAAAGGCAATAACAAATACCAATGAAGGTAACACAAGTTCCGCAAGGTAACCGCTATACAACGTGTGGCTCAAAAAGACCAACACCGAAGGGCGATACCTAGGGAATATACATATCAATGAAACATCAGAAAATTTGCAAGTGCTCAGTACTGTATAAACAAGGATCCATGAGCCCGAAGACTCCAAACCCAATATCACTCGAGCGGTGACGAATGACCAACTCCAAAAGCGATACAACAGGGCAACAAACCCGAAGGCACAAACCCGAAGGTACAAACCCGAAGGCAAAAACCCGAAGGCAACATACCCGAAGGCAACAAACCTGAAGGAGACAGTCCGAAGACACTATCTCAAAGGCAACAAACCGTAGTGGTGAAGGTCCGGAGGCCCAGTACCAGACACCACTAACTGGCAGAATGTGTCATAACTCTCAAAAAGGAATCCGAAAAGTGGTAACGTGAGTCCCATAACCACCCGTTCGCACTAAACGGTTTATTATCCGTTAGTTAATTTCACACTCAAAGCAGTAAAAAGTTTACCTCGTCTCATCGGTAAACTAGACCAAAGGTCAAAATAATCAATCAAATAGGTCGGGGATTAATCGAAAAGATAAACGCCCGGATTCATGGTCCGTGTTTTACCTAGCCATTTAATCTCCTTTCCACTTCGCTCGAAGTGCGAAATTGTGTGTTTTAAATAGAATTTATAAATTAGAGAATGAGCTTTTAATACGATTTGAAGAGATCATTTTATAAAAACCCGTGTATGAAATCAAAAAGGAATCATCAAAGTCAAATGTGCATAAATAGCTAAATGGAATCAACATGCGCCGATTAAATTTGGAAAACCAAGCAAAATAGGCAAATAGGTAAATAGGCAAAAACAGCAGATTCAGACGTCTGAAATAGCTGGTTCAGACGTCTGAAATAGCTGGTTCAGACGTCTGAATCTGGAAAATTAGAAGTTTTCCAGAACGTAATTCAGACGTCTGAACCAATTGTTTCAGACGTCTGAAATAGGTGCTTTTTAGCCTATTTCCTTTCTGTTTGAAATTGAACCAATTCAGACGTCTGGAATTTTTATTCAGACGTCTGAATACTGGGGAATAAAATTTCCCAATATAATATTCAGACGTCTGAAAATGAGGATTCAGACGTCTGAATCCTGTTGTTCAGGCATTTCCTGAACTTAGGCCATTGATGGCCAAAACAAATCGAAAGCGATCGAATGAGCGATGATTACGGGCTTACATCCAACGACTACCCAACCTTAATGACTCACCCAAACACTCTGAACCACATAAACATCAACCATATAAGGATTTCATAGATTTGGCTTCAAAAATCATAAATTGGCAATTTCATCGAATCAATCCAAATCGAAAGCAAATGAACATGCAAATATATTAGGAAATTCATTCCTAACAATCCAACATAGTTGTAAACATAGATGTGATAAAAAAGTCTCACCTTTGAACTCAAAAACAAGGATGAGAAGCTCAAATGCAAAGAAAAGACCAACCACTCTCCACTTCAACTCTACAAGCTTCAATCTAAGATCAAAACAAGTATTTCCTAAATTAGGGTTAGGAAACCTTCTGAAATTGAAGGAAGAAAGAGTTGGAGAAGAAGACGAGAAGGCTTACCAATAGCTTCTCTTGGATTATAGAGCAAGAATTTGAGTTTGCAAGGAGAAACTAGTGCTTGGAATTTCTAATTCTTCTTCCTTTCCCCCATTTTCAGTTGAGCTAGAGTTTAGAAGTGAATGAGTGAATGGAAGGAGAGGGGACTGAGTTAGGTTATTAAGCTAACAAGTGGGCTGAACCCAAACCCAAAACCCAATAGAAAAAGGTAGAAAAACTCGACTTACTCCAAATATATCAAAGTTTATACTCAAAAAGATCGCAAACGCCATTTCGAACTCAATGGAAGTGGTTTCGAGTCCTAACTCGACCGTTTACAAAAGGTAACATTTCAGACCTAAATCCGACTAACGACGCTATATTTAAATAAAATATTTAAATATATAATCGTAAAATATGCGGGCTGTTACATGCACACAAGCCTAAGTGGCTAAAAACCAATCAGGGTAAGGTCATCCCTGTCTAGAGGTCCTTTTATTTCGGCTGTGTGGGCGGTTGCTGATCCCAACCGCGGGGTGATCTTATTCGGACTATCCAGTAAGGGGTAGCTCTGATCTTGTGATGCAGGGGATCAGGGTGGATCCTCGGTACGGTGATCTAGACCACGTATTGTGACGAACGGTACCCCCAGTAGCCCTGTCATTGATGGAAATCCATTCTCCATACGTGCCTTTACAGTTTTGTTTGTAGAGCCTAGTATTGCTGGAATTTAATAATGTAACAATTTCGGCTATTTAAATAAGTACTTGTATATAGACACTACTATAATGTCAGAGGATTTTATAAGAAATGTTTTGGTTATCGTAAGTTAAAAACCCGACATATTTATTTGTGGTGTGGTCTTACGAGATACCTTTGATTTCAAATAATTTTGGAAACTTTAGTAATCCAATTGAGTGTTTTTTCTCACGCTAGTATTCCAGACTGACTTGTGTGTTATTTAACTATAATGCTCGGGTCAAATCGAGTATTATAGATATAGGAAAGAATGCTGTGGAGCTCAGGAGACGAGTTAGATGGCGAGATGTATCACACGTATTTGATGAATATTCTACTATGTTTGATTAACTGCATAGTCAGTTTTGTGAGGACAGGTTATGATAATTGTCCAGTTGTGTGTTATGAATTTTGTTGTACTCTGATGATGTAATGTATAAACTGATATAATTCTTTTGTTTTAAAGAATAGTCACTTATCTATTATATATTATTCCGCTGCGATTGTGAGATTCTGATATTTATTCTATTTCATCTTCTACCTCCTACTTCTTTAACCCTAATGGTTCAGTTTTTGGGCATTCGATTATTCAGCATTCGATATAGTGGACGTATTAATGTCGATTTTCAGGCGTCGAAAAATCCAGTCGTTACAATAAATTTCAAAAAAAATGGTTAAATAATGATTTAAAATGTCAAAGCACTTTTAAAATAAACGTCAATGACTAATTTCAATTCATTTATAATATTTCTTATCAATTTACAAAACTTGTTTATAAAACTTAGAATACACTTTAACAAATTTAAGTATTTAAATAACTAGCTTCTGAAATATTTCAATCCAATTAATAGTTTTTAAAACTACATAGTTTAATGAATAAAAATCCTTTTCTAAAAAAATAAACCTTACTTCTTGTGAAGCCAAGTCCTAGTAACCCTGCTAAGTGGTGATTCAACATCGCTCATGGTATCATTATGAATATATAAACCAAAACTGTGAAAACTTGGAAATATACATTCCCTAAACCTCTATCCCCCTAGTTGTCCCCTACCGCTACTTGACATTTCTAGTTCCTCCTTCGATCGATGTGTCGCTCCTTCCCTCCAATCACTTTCTCACCATCTGGCTTTTCCTCCGCCAAATCCTCCTGTTTGCGCCCCCCTCCCCCAACCATGACCTTCCTCTATGTGATTCTCCTATCACTACTCTTAAGAAGAAATTTGTCCATGCTATCATCTTTGATCCTTCTAGTGCAGAAGGCATTGCTCTAGAGCTAGCTAAAAAATTGGACGAAGGTACGCATCTATTATGGAGTAATAGGGCTGAGACTTGGTCCCACAAGGATACCAGATTGTGCTTCCATTCAAATTGGAAGATCTTATCTATGTGGATTTATAACGATGAGAAGGACGAACAAGAATTTTACTATAAGCCGATGGATAGCTAGCTTGTCCTCTGCAATGATAGTGAATTTAGTGTCAACTACAAAGAGATTCTGGCTGCTCCATACTGGGACCGCAATATATCTTCTCACCATGCACTCCTGGTTACTACCTAGAGCTCATCGACTGGTTTCGCGGGTACACGAGACTTTAGTTGTGTTGTCTCCTTGGTATTCTCTTTGTGGTTTTGGTATATTATTATAGGTAATTACCATTCTGTTTTTCTATAAATGGGTCTGATCAGTTTATTGTGCATATTTGTTGATATTTTTATCTGGCCATGCATGTTTGCAGTATTTATTAGGTATGGGATCCTTTCCCTGCACTTCTTTGCCTATATATATGGCTAGTACAACTATATGATCCTTGGATCATGCACTTTATATCAAAAAAAATTGTTTAAAATGGTCGAAAATAAATAAATTAATTTAAATCGACAATGATGTGGAAAAAAATTTCAAACTTTAAAATATCATTTAGGGTTTATCGGAAATGTAAAATTTGAAATAAAGTTTACAAATAAATTAAGTATTAATATTTTGTTAATTTTCAAATGAATTTTAAATTAAAATTTATTTCAAAATTTAAAAATAATAATAAATAATTTGTTGAGCTGTGCGTAAGACCTGGTATTTCATATTTATCAAAAATATTTGTTTTATTTTATTATTATATATGTATATTTTGTTATGAATATATTTGTGTATATATATGTTTAAATTATATATATATGTATATGTATATATATATATTCTATGTATATATATGTGTGTGTCACTAACGGTTTAAAAATTATATTTAATATTTATAAATAATTTATTCATATGAATTTATTACACAATATGTATATATCATATTAATATTTTATTCGTATGATTATATATACATGTGTGTGTGTGAATATTTATTTACAAATAATAGTATATATACATACATATATTTTAATAACATATACTTGTATATTGGATGATCTAACATGTCTACTATGATGAAAATCCTAGCTTCTATACACAAGCATGTTATACTCCGCACGGATTGATATATTACACATGCATACACATTTATATATGTGTATAATACATGTATGTGTGTATGTGTCATGACATAAATTAAATATAACTATATCAATTTATAAATTTAAATAAAATAAAAGGTTTTATTTAAATGATATTTAGAAATGTTCTAAATGAATTATACTTCATAGGCTCAATATAGATCCAATAGAGGAAAAAAAAATCAAATTCACCCATAACTTCCTTTACGGCCTAGCCTAGTTTCAACAATTATATTAGCCCAATAACCTATGCAATCTAAATTAATCATATTATGGTTAACTAATTAAAGTCTACCCATATAGTAGGATGTCTAGAAAAGTAGCATCTAAGGCTGAGTTTGGGTAATCAAGTACTCTACCTTACCAGCTGCTAGCCTGGGTCGAAATGATTAGGTAAGCTCAAAAGGTTATCCTAATAGAAAACGCCTAAATTGAATTGAGCTAATTTCAAAATTGTTTCACAATTAAAAAAAGTTTTAAATTTAAAATTTAAATTTAAAATAAGAAAAATATTATAAATATTACAATATAAATTTTCAAATTGGTTTGAGAACTGAAAATATAAGATTTTTAAATTTAAAATATAATATATACATATTATAAATATAATGAAAATTTTGAAAAGGTTTGAAAATTAATATAAATTAATTACGAAATTTATAAATTTATTAATAACATCAATAAAATATATTTATTAAATAAGTTAGTTAATTAATAAATATACACATGTATTGTATATACTGTATATGTTATGTTGTTTTAAAATGTTAAATTAACATAAGTATACATGTACATATATAAATGAATTTCGGAATTAATATAAAATTTGATTGAATTTTTTTAATTAAATGAATTAATTAGAAGGTAAATTAATTAAATAGTATACATACAAATGATATATGTGTTATACCATAAAGGTTATAACATATAATAAATATTTTATATAAATGTTATATTAAAATGATTTAAGATTAATTAAAATTTTAAATACATAAAATTAATAAATAAGATTTAATTAATATAAAATTATACATAAGACAATTATATAAGTAATATGAAAATAAAAGTTATATAAAGCCATTAAACCTTTATTTAAACCTCTTAACAATATCATTTAAAACCATAGAAAGTACCCCTTTCGAACCCTTAAAAGTACCCCTTTCGATCAAGTAAAACCTTAGGGCGAAAGGCCAAAACACACCTTTCGAAACCATTCATAATCACGTTTCGAAGACATTGAAATCATCCCTTTCGAAGGCTTTAAAACCTTAGACATCCTATCTTTAAAACATTTAACATTGTCTTTCAAAAACATTAGAAACCATCCTTTTAAACCGTAGGAAGCCATTAAGGAACCACCTTTTCGAAACCTTCATTTACCTTTCGAAAGCATCAAACTCCTTTGTAAACATCGATATGTAACTCTAATTTTTTGTTGTAAAAGAATAATCAAATGTATTTGTAAAACAGCTTCATGAACTGTTATTTGATTACTGTATTTTGACATTCCGCCACGAGATTTTATATTTATTTTATTTCTTTCTCTTCTTTTTCTTATTTACCCCTAACAATCTACCCTTGTGAATGGTTTGAGTCTGACATGTGTGCTTTATCGTCGATTTAAACCGTCCAAAAAGGCAGGTCGTTACATATAAAGGACTATATTTATAAATGAAGTTGTTTAATACGAACCTGTTATCAACAGAGAAAAACTGAAATTGAGTTTATGGATTTATAAACAATGTTTATAAATAAAGTGGAATGATTATATTTTGATAAATTGAAAATAAAAATCCACGACGTGAATTTAAAATGAGATATGAAAATCGGTTTTGGAAGAAGTAGTAAATTTTATTTTGGAATTTGAGAATAGTTATGAAATTGGAAATGCAAATCGATTTGGGTTAAACTGAGAGAGATTTATAAGTATAAAATGAGTATGTTGAATTTTAAAAAATTGAGCATAAAATTGAAAATAATGGACGTTTTGACATGACATATAACTATATTCACACTATGGGTGAAGGAATTGTATTTGATTGAGACGGTACTCAATGGAAGAACATGATAGGTTCATTGTTGAAGTTTAGAAAAATAAACCTATTTTTTCTTTCTTTGTTTCTTTTCTTTCATTGACTTTGGTTTCTTGCTTGCGGAATTTTTAACGGATGACCGACTTGCTTTTGTAGTGGTGAAATTTAGCGTAGAAGAATAATGTTGTTGAAAAATGTTAGCATTGTGGATTAAAAAGTTATGGTATAATCTTGAGGGAAGGGGGGATTAAACGGCAAATAGTTTATCAACCAGTTTGTGGTCTATTCTTGTGTTGTGCTCTTAGTGCCGATTTACTTTAAAAAAAATCGTAGGAACTGTGGCGTGAGTTTCCGGTTAGCAAGCTCAAGAAAGTTGTGTTCAGAGATCTCACCAATTCGCATACATATGTACGATAATAAAACAATAAAATTGGATCCGGGTCTTATAATTTTATCCTTTTAATAATCAAAATTAAACAGCAAATTAAGCGGTCACCAAACCCTCCATTAAATGTTAAATTGATTGACGGGTCCACCATGAATATTCCTCACAACACTACAAAGCGCTCTTCCTATTCGGTTTCACATCAGTTTCGTAGTTAATTTCTCTCACGGAAAAGAAGAGAGGGACACGAAGATCGAGAGTTCCATGGCGGGAGAGGTGATAGAAGAAACGAGCAGCAGAGAAAGAAATGATGACAGTGGTCGAGGCGGCTGGATTACTATCCCTTTCGTAGTAGGTCTCTTCTTATCCCTTCTTTACACATATACATTTACTGATCTACATTCACATGCAAGTCAAATTTAATTATTTCCTCTGGTTGTGTATGTAATATATATGCAGGGACTAAAATAGTAGTAGGTGTTGCTGCTTTTGGAGTGACTTCGAATCTAACCGTCTACTTGATTCAACAGTTCAACATCCCAAGAATCGACGCCACGCAGATCAGTAACATCGTTGCTGGTATCAGCTCTTTGGCTCCTGTGATTGGAGCTTTCGTTTCCGATTTAGGCCTTGGTTGCTTCAATGTCATCTGGGCTTCTTCTCTAGCTGGATTTTTGGTCCTTTCCTCTTCATGTTTCTTACTTTATTGTTCTTATTGCTGTTTGCACATCATTTTCAGTCTGTCCTTAGAAAATATATATTTCAGATCCCCAATTATTTATTTAGCCTAATAGCATAGAATTAGTAGTTTTTTTCCCTTTCTTTTACATGATTAGATGTAAACGGAGTTCGATTCATACTGTTTCTATATCAACAATACTTTCAATGCAGGGAATGCTTCTATTTGTTCTAATTACAATAAATCCATATCTAAAGCCACCTGTATGCACAAATACCAGTACAACATGCAACCTTCCGACAAAGATTCAACTGTTTATCCTTTACACGGCCGTAGCATTAGTTCTTGCAGCATTGGGTGGAACCCGCTTCATATCAGCCACATTTGGTGCCAGCCAATTTGATAACATTCATGACCGTGCAGTCTTCTTCGATTATTATGTCGTGTCTCTATACGTTTCAGCTATACTTGGAATCACGGTCATTGTATATGTCCAAATTGGCATAGGTTGGCTATGGGGATTCGGTCTATGTGCATTCTTATCAGCTGTTGGTATAATTATAATTTTATCGGGTCGAAAATATTATCTGTATCCCAAGCCTCAGAAAAGCCCGTTATTTATATTGTTTGGAAAACTAATAAGAAGTACAGGGACAAAGAAGCAGAAGATGCATTATGATAGCCTGCTCGAAGGATCGAACAAGGAAGAAGGAGACCTTAGCGCTATAATCGGACTTATTCCAATCATGTCTACTGGTTTAATTATAAGCATATGCTTCTCCATGATAAGCAACTTTCAAATTCTGCAAGCTTTAGTAATGAACCGTGAATTATTCCTCGATTTCACCATCCCAGCTTCTACAATGCCTGTATTCATATTCCTTGCCACCATTATATCCACTCCACTATTTAGACACGTGCGGTGCACGCCTCTTCAACGCATATGTGTAGGCTATGTGATCACTACATCCTCGGTGTTTATATTTGCTCTGACTGAAGCATTTAGGCTAAATGCATTGACCACATCTAGAGAGAAAATGCATGTGTTATGGCTGGTGCCTGGATTAGTGTTAGCTGGTGTTGGAGAGGCATGGCATTTTCCTGGGTTTTTGGAATTTTATTATAGGGAAATCCCTGAATCTTTAAGTAGTTTGTCTACTGGAATGATAGCGTTGGTGGCTGCATGTGGGTTTTTCGCTAGCGCTTCTTTGGTTGAATTGGTTCGCAAAGTAACTCCATGGTTGAAGAATGATTTGAATGAGTCTAGACTGGATTATGTTTATTGGATGGTTTTTGCAGTTGGGGTACTGAATTTGGTCTACTTTCTGGTCTGTGCTAAGTTTTATAAAAGGAGACTCGTATGAATAGTATTAAGTAGATATCAATGATGTTTATAGAGTTGCAGACTTGCAGTTCATGAAATATTTCACTAGCTCAAAAATTTGTTGATTAATCCACCGGGTGCAAAAAAAACTATGTTTTGTATTTCTAAAGCTTTTCGCGGTTCCCAAATTCCTTGTAGGGTAGTTCTAGGTGAAAATAATAGTTCCACGTCCAAAAAAGTTAACTAAGATTTTATATACACACACCCTAGTGCGAACCCGTGCTACGCGGACAGCTTATTGTCATAATTTTTGTAATTATCATTGAATCTATGTTTTCAGTATTCAATAATGTTGTGATGATAACGAACTTGTGAATTTCATTCAATTATATCTTGGAAAATGAATATTAAAATTCCACCTAGTGTTTGTTGCTTTTTTAATGTACATCGTTTTAAAGTATGGTGTCATAATCCATCCAGTACATTTAATAAATCAATCTTTCATGTTTATAAAATGATATGTGTATGATGTTACAAACATACATCATATATCTAAATATACTCGTTTTAACTCTGACTTTTGATGAACGAAATAAGCATAGAATAGTTTACACCAACATCACTGAAGCAATGATTGTGACTTCGAACATGGATCTTCTTACCTTGCAGTGGTAGTTGCTGTTGAAAAAAATATAGAAAAAAATAAAACAAAAGCAACTTCATAATACTACCAACATTGTACCGAAAACTAAGGTGCTGAACCCCTTAAACACAACAAATTCGCAATCTCAACTGGAATAATTCAATTGGTACTTCAAAAAGTGAAATAAGAGTTACCTCTCCCTCGATGCATATATGATAGATGGTGATGAAAATAAAGGGAGGGACAGTTCAAAACTTATACACATGCTGAAACAGTGCTAATATACACATCCAATATTTTAAATTTATAACAGATATTAACAATATTAAATGAACAGTTCATATCCATTTCAAATGGTGACAAAAGAACACTGCAACATATTAAGAAAAGAAAAAATATTTAAAAGAAAATTATAGTATAAATTTCAACAGATCTCATACACACCAAAGAACCATTGTACACATAAATGATGTTGGATTGTATCTTAATACATACCATAAAAGGAAACATAATGGCATAGAAAACAAAATCGCATAACATTCTCATAGTCCCCCGAGCATGCCATTTTACTTCCAAGCGTCCCATTTTGTTTTTGTTTAACTTTACATAGTTAAGGCACATATAATTAGGGCAGAAATAAGAAGAAAATAGATGCTTCCAATTACTATTAACTAAAACCTCTGAAGGAATTTCCATTTAGCTGCTAAGTTTACTTCGGTGGACCTTTCATTTCTGCATGAAAACCAAACTATTAACATCCAAACATTTCAATGTATGGTTTTTATTTCAAAACCAGAATGAGACTGGTGAATTTTGTATCACATTAAGAATTCATGATAGCAAATCAAATCCATGCGTTGAAAGGTTCATCTGGTCGACTTAAACTCAAATATTTGGATTAGCATCTCCACTCATGATTATTACATGGTTAGGACTCCTACTGTTTTTTTCTGTTAACGCTTACAAAACAATAACCCCACCTACAAATATTACATACCACTCCTCATGTGCTCCTATTTTAATGTTTGTACAATACTTTCATGTACATGCTCTCTCCAAATTACATCAATTTCCCAAATGATAAATTATAACAACTTATTTACCAACATAACCTTATCTTTTTACATCATATTTACAAACATCATTTTTTTTGAATGTAATGCCAATGGATTCTTTGGCTTTTAATCATCACCAGTCTATATGTCACTGCTTTCGTGTTTTATGAATTGTCAACTTAAGACATAAGAGAGATTACACCACCAAAGGAGCTATCCACAGTATTGATAATGCCTACCACATCACATCAACATTTAATTAACCATTTATTACATGTATATTTTATACTTCTATATATTAGGAACTATCTCTAAATCTAAGGCAATGAATTGAGTAGTGTCTAAGTACAATGGGAAGTTGAATCATGAAAAAATTAGTTCTAGTTACTTACTTACAGTGGGTTAGAAAAATTATCATTTAAGGTAGAACGAAGAAGTTATCTTAAACTTAGAAATTGATGGTTGCTTTGGCATCTTCCATAAACGCATCCCTGTCACGGAGGATCCCACATGAAAAATACATCTATGGATATAATATAGTCAGTATTTTTTAAATAAGCTATTTATAATGTACAAATATAAAATTAGGCATATTATTGTACATTTGTTGTTTTGTAAACACTCATTGCATCATTAAATCATTTTGAAATAAGGAAGAAAAGATTTCACTTGGTGTGAAATAAATTATTTTCCTCTGCCATGTTTGAATGCCATCACCATCATCCTTACATTTTGCCAAACTACTTGGGGATGTTTGAGTGTATAAAGTTTATAATATTTCGTAACAAAAGTTTGGTTCATGTCTTTCTTCTGTGATTCTATTTTCCTCTTAAATTCCTGCATTAACAAAACCTATTAAACAAACTTGAACACAATTAAAAACTGATGTACATGATAATATCCTTAATTGCCAATAAGTTATAGTTAATGGACTTTAAATAATTTCATATCATACTATCATATGTTATTCAAAATTAATGATAATAATAATAATATAAAACAAACTGAATGGCCACCAACAATTGATAACCTGTACGATCTTTAATTGTAGGACTCATGTTTATTATGTACTAAAAATTATAATAGGTGTTCTAATATGAAATAAATAAATATCCAAATTTTAGTTAAAGTTGGACCTTACAAATGACGACTTCATGACCAAGTGATCCTAAGAAAACCAAAATAACCGATGTGTTTCTTTGGCAAGGTAAGTGTAATTATTAAAAAGGATTAGCGGTAGCCAAAAAAATATCATCTGTTATAGGATTGCAAATTGATTGTTAATGTATATGGAGATAATTTTCAAAACCCATATTTAAATCTCAATTACAACTAAGGATTATTGGAGCCTTTTTTAAAGGAAGGAAGTACAATATAGCTTACAGGTCCTATATATCTCATAGGGTAACAAGCATGAGGGTAAGTGAATAAAGTAAAAGTATTGTATATTCCAATCGGTGGAACATATTGGAATACATCGAGTAAAACGATAGATAATTTCAAAATGTAAGGTTCAGTAATAAGACTTTTAAATGCTTAGTATAGGAAAGAAAGGGGAAATAAAACTGTAGCATGAATGTTGAGATAGTTGAAATTCTATTATGCAAAATGGAAGGACAATAATCCATCCAAGCCAACCATTGATAGATGCCTACGGTATTATCTATTGACATAGTTGATGACATATCCAACCAAATGCTATAGCTAAATCTTTGAGGTGTTGCACTTCAGTGGCTGTGGTTTGTGCAACTTTAATACGTAGTCCATGAACGAAATTTGGCAGTATATAATTAATAAGTCTATTTGAACATCCAACATATAGAACAAAAGATTTATAATATGGCACTAAATATGTACTTGTCAGTGGAAATGCATATGGATTGAGCTATTGAACCTAAAGCATTCAGAAGCCTAAGTGTACATAAAGCATTTAGAAACTGAACTGTGGATATGGACTGAAGCTGTGTATTGTTTATTTAGAAATAGGGTTTGATAACCAAGAAACTTGCTTCAAGTGTTTAATCAAAGATCAGAATGACCATAAAGAAGTTGAAGAGGGCATTAGCAGGTTGTTATTGTGTCTGGAAAGGTCCCGCAATGCAATAATTTTCAAATACGTAGTAATATTATAAAAGTCATTTGTTAAGTGTAGTATATTCATTTTATCACTATAAAATAGCATGGTATTTGTTGAAAAATTTTGTGTGATAGGTACGTTATTAGATAGCATATGAAAGAAAATAATGTTGGGCACATTTACATTGCCATTTGTAAAATTGAACATTAGTGCACATTCCCATATAATCTTGTTCAGAGAGAGTTAAATACATATCCAAGTACGCTAGCTATATTGCTAAAGTCGTTTTCTAAGGTAAAAATTTTCCCATGTTGTTTAAACTTTTTTATTTGAATTTTAGATGTAGAAACTATTTAGTGTAATGAGGAACCAATGAATATGGGTACATGTAGTTACATAAATCATCGCTTATCCACTTCACATGGTTAAAAATTCATTTCATTATTTAACAAAACAATTTAAGTTGTAACCAATACATCTATATTTACATTAACAGGCTGGAGAACCATTTGCAAAGCACATATACAGATAAAATCGAAATACAGCATATGAATACCAAACAGTAGTTTAGTTAATTCCAACAAAAAGCAAATTAGAATTGCAATGGTAAGCCATAGTTGTAAGAAAAATCCATTGCAATGAAATAGAAATTCATAGAAATGGAACATATATAAATTGTGGAAATAAATAGTTGTAAAGTGAGAGCATAACATCACAAAATCTAAGGCACAACTGGAACGATGCGAAGGATAAATGCAAGGTTAACATCAATTTACTGGTAGGGAAATATATCTTTGTTAATGTGACGCCCCACCTCTATACCCACATTAGTAAAGAGTATTATTAGATAATACCGTCTGCTAATACGGGGAATAAGGCTGGACAGGAGCGACCATCTATAGCCTTGCTTTAACTATCTATTGAATACATCGACAATTGCTCTTACCTAGCAGATCGACATGTCCAATGAATACTTAAAACAAAACCATAGTTGGCTAGAGGATCTATCAGAACAGAATATAACAACTCAAATGTAATATACATCACAGAATAGTAAATCATCACATGCACATATACCGATACATAACAGAGTATACAAAACGATACATGACAAGTGGTATAGCAAACCACAATATACAGACGAGTCAATAATACATATCAGAGTTACAAAAGATGAGGACTACACAAAAGCTATGATAAACAAGAAACTAGCGGAATAGTCCATGCGGAAGCAAAAGAGGCTAAGTCCAAAAGCACCTAACCTGAAACATCTCAGTCTGACCCGAGTATAAAATACACGGGTCAGTCTAGCTAAACAAATCGGTTAGATAAACTGAACGATAATGAACCTGCAAGATCATATAGTATAACAAATATCTCTAAGGGAGATAACACAATCATCTAACAAAAGATGAATCATATGATAACAAGCCTCATATCATCGGCAACATATAGAAACAAAGGATAAGAATATCCCAAAGCAAACCAAAAGGCAAATAACAAATACCAATAAGGTATACAAGTTCCATAAGGTAACCACTACACATCATGCGGCTCAAAAAGACCAACACCGATGGGCGATACCAAGGGAATATAATCATATCAGTGAAACATCAGAAAATTCCAATTGCAACAGACCTAAATATCTCATGAGCGGTGGTGAAGAAACCACTCCAATATCTCATGAGCGGTGGTGAAGAAACCACTACGAAAGCGCTACTAAAAGCAACAAGCCAGAAGGAGACAGTCCGAAGACACTATCCTAAAGGTAACAGACAATCCCAAATATCTCTCGAGCTGGGGCAAAGGACCAACTCCAAAAGCGATACTAAAGGCAACAAGCCAGAAGGAGACAGTCCGAAGACACTATCCCAAAGGCGGCATGTGTCACAAACTCCTAGAAAGGAACCCGAGAAGTGTTAACGTGAGTCCCATAACCACCTGTTCGCACTAAACGGTTTACTATCCGTTAGTCAATTTCACACTCAAAGCAGTACAAAGTTTACCTCATATTATCGATAAACCAAACCCAAAGGTCAAAACGTTCAAACGAATAGATTGGGAATTAACTGAAAAGATGAACGCACGTGTTCATTGCACGTGTTTTATCTAATCATTTAATTCTCCTCCCACTTCGCTCGGAGTGTGAAATTGTGTGTGTACGTTTTAAATAAAATTTATAATTTGGAGAAGCGAGCTTTTAATACGATTTGAAGAGATCATTTATAAAAACACGTGAGTGAAGTCAAAAAGAAGTCATCAAAGTCAAATATGCAATAACAACTAATTGGAATCAACATGAATCGATAAAAGTTCGAAATATACTAAAAACAGCCAAAATAGGCAAAACTGCACATTTCAGACGTCTGAAATTTAAACCAGATGTCTGCCAGACGTCTGGTTGGATTTCCAGACGTCTGGATTTCTTCTCTGCCTTTTTACGTTTTCCAGGGACCAATTCCAGACGTCTCAGACGTCTGAATTTCCAAACCAGACGTCTGAATTCTGAAACCAGACGTCTGAAATTAGAGTTCAGACGTCTGATATCCCCCTGTAGGCAAAAAAATCAGCCAAGCCCATAAAGGCAAAATTCTAAATGAATTGCAAACGAACGAGCGATGGATGCTATGGGTTTATGCCATACGACAACCCAGCACTATTGGCTCTTTTATACACCTCCAAAAACATGATCAAATATCAAAGTTAGGATCTTTAAAGAATTGAACCCAAACACTAAAAATTTGGATATTCACCAATTCAATCCAAACCAAAAGCAAGTGCATATGAACAAGGTGTTAGGAATTCATACTCAACATCAATGAAATCAAGGGAAGTAGATGTGAGTTCAAAACTCACCTTTGTAACTCAAGAACAAGAAGAAGAAGCTCAAATGCAAAGGAACAAGGCCAACCACTCTCTACTTCAACTCTACTAGCTTCAATCTAAGATCAAACAAATATTTCCTAAGTTTAGGTTTAGGAATTTCTGAGATTGAAGAGAGAAAGAGATAGGGAAGATGAAGAAGAGGCTTACCAATTGCTTCTCTTTGATTTTGGAGCAAGAATATGAGCTAGCAAGAAGAACTAGGGTTTGCAATTTCTATTTCCCTTTCCCTTCCACCATTTTCAGTTGGAGCTTTAGTTTAGAAGAGTGGAATGAGAGAATGGAGAGGAGAGGGCTGAGTTAGGGTATTGTTAAGCTAGTGGGCTGAACCCAAACCCTAAACCCAATAGAAAAAGTAGCGAAATTCAACTTACTCCAAACATATCAAATATTATACTCAAAAAGATCGCAAACGACATTTTGAACTCAATGGAAGTGGTCTTGAGTCCCAATTCGACCGTTTGCAGAAAGTAACTTTTCGGATCATAATCCGACAAACGACGTCATATTTAAATAAAACATTTAAATATACAACCGATAAATATGCGGGTTGTTACAGACTCCCCTCCTTAAAGAAATTGCATCCTCGCAATTCTTAAGAAGAAAATAAAGAGTAACAACCAAAACATATCAACACATAAGAATAACAGAATAAGAAGTTCACCATAAAGTGCACGAAAAGATAAGCCTGAACTTGCTTGCTCAGAGAATTCTATGGATTCCTAAGCTCAAAATAATTCGAAACACTGACGTGGTACAAACAATACGTCAAATGATCCAAAGCTCAACAAAAGAAGTGCAACAAAACGTCCGATGAACTTGGTAAAAAGATCATTCCATTCGGACATCAACAAAGAAACAATCACTTGTTGCTTACAACTAAATGCATTGGCAACACGATCCCCCTTTTCGGGAATTAAAAGAATATTAAGATCATAAGATGCAAGGAACTCGAGCCAACACTAAGTTCCTTATGAGAAATTAAACATTCAAAAATTATGATTGGTGAGGAGAACAAAATTCCTTACCCAAAAATAATGATGCCAAATATAAAGAGCGAAAACAATAGCCGTGAGCACTAGATCATGAGTGGCATACCTAGTCTCTATCGGCTTTAATGATTTAGAAGCACAAATGATAGCACGTTTTCTTTTGCAAGAGAACGGCATTCAACCCAACACGACTAGTATTGGTAAAAAGATAAAATCTTGGTTCCCTTCGGGAATCCCAAGATAAGAGTACCGGAAAAGAGTCCTTTCAAATAATCTACCTTCTTAAAAGCTAAAACTTTCAAATAAAATTCTTTACCAAAAAGCTAAAGCTTCAGAATTTCAATTACCTTCATGAAATCATATTTCGAGAAATTTTTTCTTATTTCAAATCAATTTATTGTGTCGAATTGTCTCATCAAAGTGTTTAGGAGATTCCTATCGATAACGTTGATCAAGCGCATCGACCAGAATTCTTAAAGCACTCAATTAGGGCTGTCAATGGGTCGGGTCGGGTCGGGTCGGGTCGGGTTTGGGTCGGGTCAAGTCGGGTTCGGGTTGATTTTAAATGGGTCGGGTCAACCCGTTTATTAAACGGGTCGAAAACGCTCAACCCGAACCCGACCCGTTTATAAACGGGTTGACCCGACCCAACCCGTGTAACCCGATTATAAATGGGTCGGGTCGGGTCGGGTCGTAAATGGGTCAGGTCAACCCGTATAAGGTGTAAACGGGTCGGGTCAACCCGTATAAGGTATAATTGGGTCGTAAATGGGTCGGAACGGGTCGTAAACGGGTCGGGTCAACCCGTATAACCCGTATAAGGTACAAACGGGTCATAAACGGGTCGGAGCGGGACGTAAACGGGTCTGCTTAACCTATATACTGTATAAACGGGTTGTTAACGGGTCAGTTTCGGGTTGGCGGGTCAACCCGAAACCCACCCGTTTATAAACGGGTCAAATTCGGGTTGACCCGAAAATGACCCGCCTATTAAATGGGTCGGGTTAACCTGCTAATTTCCGTGCGGGTTTCGGGTCGTGTAGGAAATTGACAGCCCTACACTCAATGGCAATACAATCACAAAACCATCTTTTATAATATAAACATGTTTCTAAAACTTTTAAAAATTCACTTTGTTCGTTTTAAGAACAAAAATCCCATTTATACTTAAAAACAAATCTTATGAAAAAGATTTGCAAAAATTTTAAATTGCTAATTTCCATCCAAAACCAATAAAATACCAAAAATGGAATCATCGAGATATTCGCAGAATACTCGATTCATAAAATGGATGAAATGAGCTAGACAACTGAATGACATAACAAATCATTCATAAGAATCACAACGAGTGCGGAATGTGGTAAGTGGAATCCTAACTTTCGCAACTCGTAGCCAAATGAAAACCGGTGGTTAGGTCGAGCTAAAAAGACCTTAACACTACTCAAAAGATTGCTTAGGTAAAACACTAAGACAAGACCAAAAATACCGGAAAATTCTCGAACTACAAGAATTAGAGAAACAACATTTTCATCATCATGAGGGCTCAAAGGATAAAATGATGCTATCAAATTGGAAATCGAGGTCACAAAGAAAAATAGAGACTTTCCAAAATAGATGGAGACATACCTTATCCCTGAGAAGAACCTCCAGAAGCATCTGTTACATTTAACTTGCCAGATGGAGAATTATTCGGAATAATGGGACAAGTGGAACTACGATGACCTTCCTTCTTGCAATAACGGCAGAAGAGAGGCTTAGGACAAGCTCGAATCATATGATCAGGAGAACCACAATTGAAACACTTCCGAATGGAAGGTGTTCCAGCAGACTGAGACTGAGAATCAGATTCATTGGGCTTTTTCTTCTTGGAAGGGAAAAATTCCGGCTCATCCAATGGAGACTGCTTTTTGTCGGGGTTCTTGCGAACCTCAATATCATCATCACTATCACACTCCCTCTCGATGGTTTCGAGATGCAGTGCAAAATCAACTAACTCCTCAAAAGAAAGCTTAAGCTCAAGCATCAAAGATTTCTTAAGACCAGAAACAAACTTCAAATTCTTCTTATAAGAAGTGCTAATGAATTCAAGACCATACTTAGATAAGGCCTCGAAAGATGCAACATATTCAGAAACGGAAGACTCCCCTTGCTTTAATTCAAGAAAGCGCCGGGACAACAAAGCTTTCTCAGATTCAGGAACGAACTTGAGTTCGAATCGCTCCCGAAACTGAGTCCAAGAAAGAGCAGACTCATCAATTTCGGCTACAAGAAGCTCATACCAATCAAGGGCAAGCTCTTGCAATAAGCTAGAAGTTACAAGAACTCTATCATGATCATAAATATCCATTCTAGAGAAGATACGTTCGCACGTGCGAATCCAAGCTTGGACTTTAAGAACAGACTCGGAGCCTTTAAACGGCTTTCCTCCAAGATGAGAAAAATCACTGCACAGGCGTGCAAAGGTAGACTTGCGAGGTGGAGATACACGAGTAGGAACTGGAGGTTGAATGCTCCTAAACAACTCCATAAACTGATCGGCTGGCATATAAACGCCATCTGGATGTGAGCCACTGGATTGCCCAGCATCCGAACGTCGTCCTCTGCCTCTTCCAGCCATAAGCTGAAAGTTAAAGAAGATAAGGATTAACCACAAGGTAGATATTTCATACGGAATACTACGGAATAAAAATACATTCCTGGACGTATTCCCAAATTCTATCTACCCAAAAATATGGAAGGAATAGAGACGCGAAGATTCAAGGATTTGTAACACTTGTTACACTCTAATGTATCCTAATATGTGCTTCTATTCTATATTTATCATATTTTGTTCTGAACCTTGCTCTGATACCAAGCTGTGACGCCCCACCTCTATACCCACATTAGCAAAGAGTATTATTAGATAATACCGTCTGCTAATACGGAGAATAAGGCTAGATAGGAGCGACCATCTATAGCCTTGCTTTAACTATCTATTGAATACATCGACAATTGCCCTTACCTAGCAGATCGACATGTCCAATGAATACTTAAAACAAAACCATAGTTGGCTAGAGGATCTATTAGAATAGAATATAACAACTCAAATGTAATATACATCACAGAACAGTAAATCATCACATGCACATATACTGATACATAACAGAGTATACAAAACGATACATGACAAGTGGTATAGCAAACCACAGTATACAGACGAGTCAATAATACATATCAGAGTTACAACAGATGAGGACTACACAAAAGCTATGACAAACAAGAAACTAGCGGAATAGTCCATGCGGAAGCAAAAGAGGCTAAGTCCAAAAGCACCTAACCTGAAACATCTCAGTCTGACCCGAGTATAAAATACACGGGTCAGTCTAGCTAAACAAATCAGTTAGATAAACCGAACGATAATGAACCTGCAAGATCATATAGTATAACAAATATCTCTAAGGGAGATAACACAATCATCTAACAAAAGATGAATCATATAATAACAAGCCTCATATCATCGGCAACATATAGAAACAAAGGATAAGAATATCCCAAAGCAAACCAAAAGGCAAATAACAAATACCAATAAGGTATACAAGTTCCACAAGATAACCGCTACACATCATGCGGCTCAAAAAGACCAACACCGATGGGCGATACCAAGGGAATATAATCATATCAGTGAAACATCAGAAAATTTCAATTGCAACAAACCTAAATATCTCATGAGCGGTGGTGAAGAAACCACTCCAATATCTCTCGAGCGGTGGTGAAGAAACCACTACGAAAACGCTACTAAAAGCAACAAGCCAGAAGGAGACAGTCCGAAGACACTATCCCCAAGGCAACAGAAAATCCCAAATATCTCTCGAGCCGGGGCAAAGGACCAACTCCAAAAGCGATACTAAAGGCAACAAGCCAGAAGGAGACAGTCCGAAGACACTATCCCAAAGGCGGCATGTGTCACAAACTCCTAGAAAGGAAACCGAGAAGTGTTAACGTGAGTCCCATAACCACCCGTTCGCACTAAACGGTTTACTATCCGTTAGTCAATTTCACACTCAAAGCAGTATAAAGTTTACCTCATATTATCGATAAACCAAACCCAAAGGTCAAAACGTTCAAACGAATAGATTGGGAATTAACTGAAAAGATGAACGCACGTGTTCATTGCACGTGTTTTATCTCCTCCCACTTCGCTCGGAGTGCAAAATTGTGTGTGTATGTTTTAAATAGAATTTATAATTTGGAGAAGCGAGCTTTTAATATGATTTGAAGAGATCATTTATAAAAACCCGTGAGTGAAGTCAAAAAAGAAGTCATCAAAGTCAAATATGCAATAACAACTAATTGGAATCAACACGAATCGATAAAAGTTCGAAATATACTAAAAACAGCCAAAATAGGCAAAACTGCACATTTTAGACGTCTGAAATTTAAACCAAACGTCTGCCAGACGTCTGGTTGGATTTCCAGACGTCTGGATTTCTTCTCTGCCTTTTTATGTTTTCCAGGGACCAATTCCAGACGTCTAAATTTCCAAACCAGACGTCTGAAATTAGAGTTCAGACGTCTGAAATCCCCCTGTAGGCAAAAAAATCAGCCAAGCCCATAAAGGCAAAAATCCAAATGAATTGCAAGCGAATGAGCGATGGATGCTATGGGTTTATGCCATATGACAACCCAGCACTATTGGCTCTTTTATACACCTCCAAAAACATGATCAAATATCAAAGTTAGGATCTTTAAAGAATTGAACCCAAAAACTAAAAATTTGGATATTCACCAATTCAATCCAAACCAAAAGCAAGTGCATATGAACAAGGTGTTAGGAATTCATACCCAACATCAATGAAATCAAGAGAAGTAGATGTGAGTTCAAAACTCACCTTTTTAACTCAAGAACAAGAAGAAGAAGCTCAAATGCAAAGGAACAAGGCCAACCACTCTCTACTTCAACTCTACTAGCTTCAATCTAAGATCAAACAAATATTTCCTAAGTTTAGGTTTAGGAATTTCTGAGATTGAAGAGAGAAAGAGATAGGGAAGATAAAGAAGAGGCTTACCAATTGCTTCTCTTTGATTTTGGAGCAAGAATATGAGCTAGCAAGAAGAACTAGGGTTTGCAATTTCTATTTCCCTTTCCCTTCCACCATTTTCAGTTGGAGCTTGAGTTTAGAAGAGTGGAATGAGAGAATAGAGAGGAGAGGGCTGAGTTACGGTATTAGTTAAGCTAGTGGCCTGAACCCAAACCCTAAACCCAATAGAAAAAGTAGCGAAATTCAACTTACTCCAAACATATCAAAGATTATACTCAAAAAGATCGCAAACGACATTTTGAACTCAATGGAAGCGGTCTTGAGTCCCAATTCGACCATTTGCAGAAAATAACTTCTCGGACCATAATCCGACAAACGATGTCATATTTAAATAAAATATTTAAATATACATTCGATAAATATGCGGGTTGTTACAGTTAAAGTAAATACGATATTTAGATATACCTATTTTTAGAACTGGGTGCATGTAAACTTTGGTCGCTGGAGGAAGGTTCGGTATTGAAGTTGGGTGACCGCAACACATTGAGTAGGTCTTCGCTGGTAATGTACACAACATCTATTAAGTTGTTTATGTGTACGATTACCTATCAAGATGCAAGGATATGCTTTTTGAGTATGCTTATGGTGACAAATATGTGGTAGCAGTAGACAATATTCTATGGTAGAGTTTAATAGATAAAACTGTGTAATTAATTATTATTTTTTAAATCTCGACAAATTTACTCCTGAACTGTACAGAAAGAACACTGTACATGGAATGGGTTGCTATTCACGCCAAACTACAAATCCAAAGAGGTGAAGAGGTGACGAATTCAAACCACAGAGGCACTAGCTTTTGAAAAATCAACGCTTCATCCTGTTATGGGGGGAAAATTAAATGGTAATAAATAAAGTTAACCAACTTAATTTACTCCATTACAGTTAATAAATATCATAATAATTGACCAATATATAAAATCATGATACATGTTGAGGTCCAACAATAATTTTGTGCCGTAAATGAAGATGGGCTAAGCTTAGAAGAGATCGGCATCATGTTGATATGGAGAGTACGTTATGAAGGTGCAAAAATGTTGTAGCAACCCGTCAGTCACATTCAATTGGATAGGTAACAGCATTGTTAGGGGCCAAAGGTTGTATAAGCAGGGTAATGTTCAAGCTATTGTAGAGAATGTAAGAGATATAAATGAACAACTAAGCTGTTGGGAATTAGCACTGATATGCATGACTAAGCCACTGGGAATTATATATAAGCACTACTGATGCATGCTCTGTTGATGCATGTTGACAGTAATGGTATGCTAAGTTGAAGTGGAATAGCTGGCTCGAGAAGAGTAATGTGTGTTGCATGGAGATGTTGTTGCATGAAGCTCAAATGAATGCACTGTATGAAGATGCTGCAGTATTTTAGCTTGAAGGAGATCGATGTGTCGATCCTGAACGATCTGTATGCGTTGTACTATTGAGCAGCTTGCGTCATTTGGTTTTTGATATGCCTGGAAAAAAAACTAAACCTGCTATGTATATATTTATTGTGGTTATATAACAGTTTTAGAATAATGTGATTATATGACCTATGTATATAATGTGGCACATAAATATAACTATATACCAACTTACATACAATATATTTATTAATATTATGTATGTGTGTGTATATGCATATATATACACACACATATATACAGTAGAAGCAAACTCTTTCTGAAACATAGTGAAATAAATCAAATTGTATCGCATTCAAATGCACTACATAAGCATGCACATCTTATCAATTAGTTACTGTTATTATTATCAAGACAATATCAATACATTTTACTTTATAGGTTTCAGGTCTTCTTATACCACTACAATTGTCCACAAAACCAACATATAAATAACTCGATATGAATACATCGATATGTTTTATTATAACTGTAGTTTCTTGTTAACTTCAGACTAAATATAATCAGCATGAAGAGAAAAATGTACTACTTCTGTGCGTACAATATTTAAACAGCTGAGCAAAAAGGAAAATTTTAAATAGCACTTGTTCAATATGAAGTAACTGATGATGGAAAACACCTTTGTACTATGTATTTATATTTGCAAAGCAAAAGATAGCCGACTCCATTATAACGCAAAATATACATTGACATATAAAATAAGCCCAAACCCTGCTGTAGATTAAATCAACTGGATATCAGTATAATTCATTACTATAATAGCCAAATTCATAAGATGCTGATGCAAACAGAGTTTGGGAACAGGTGCAAAGCATATAAACATGATACCTAATCAAATTACTCCACAAATTCAAATTTAAAAACTTAAGGGTAAGCCAAAACTATAGGTTAGGGTTCAATAACAATCAAAATAGTTGCCTTTGTAAATGAAAACCAAGATAAAATACATGTAATAATATTACGATGATCGTCCCGTTGACGGAGCAAGAAAAATAAACTGATATTATATTTAGTTATGCGGTTTAGTAATGTGTTTATTTATACAATCGACTTTAAAAAACTAACTATGCTAAAGAGCCCATGGCAATTTAAAAATGATGTAATACCAGTAAAGAATATTCATGCAGTGAATAAGTGGAAAATAATGAAACTTCATGCAGACTAAACATAGATGGATCGCTAACTTTTACCTGTGCACAAAGAAGATTAGTTAGAGAATAGAAGAAGAAACAATTTATAGAAAATATTCAGATACTAGATTGCAGCCACAGGAAGAAGCACTTATAGTGGGAGAAAAACCGACACCTTTGAATACAACCCATCGACGGCGTGTTGCAGACCACTCGTATGGCGGATGGAGAAGACGACCACTGCCAATAATGAGATGAGGAAATTCGAAAGGGATGGAGAGGTAAGGCGGTTGTCAGTCGATCTGGTGGAGATTCGGAGTTGAAGGGGATCATGACGGTGGTATGCGAAGAGGACAACGGTGATAGACTGGAAAAGGCACAAATTGGTGGGGCGTTATTTTTTAGGGGTTCGAGGATAAGGGAGAAATGGGAGAGCTGTGCGTGAGAAGAAAGAAATAGTGCGACACGGTACTTTCGAAGAGCTGTGCGTGAGAAGAAAGAAATTATGGGATGTTTCATTTCACAAAAAATATAAGAGTGCTTCTATGCCCTTGAAACCAAACTCAGTAATAATATAACAATATATATATATATATATATATATATATATAAGGCTGTTAGACCATTACTTACAATCTGATCTGTTCACTTCACCATCTCTTATGAAATTAAACTGAGAAAACGAGTTGCACACCTAAGTAATCATGGAGTCTTTGCCGTTTTAATGATAACGGCGAAGACTCCGCCGTCATAATTTGTATAACTTAACCAGCAATCAGCTAGAAGAGAGATAAGTGGCAGTTTATAGCATATTACATGGTTAGCTTTTGATCTTGTACTGTAATATGATCGCTTAAGAGTGCTTTTTTACCGTAAACATTTTGAAATATTAATTTGTGTACACTTTTATAATATAGTAAAGTTTATAATGGAAAACATATTAAAATATTAATTTGTGTACACTTTTATAATATAATAAAGTTTATAATGGCAAAAGCTTTATCGTTATAAAAGTCGGTCCTTTGTTCACTTCACTAGCCACAAAATTACTCCAAACCAGCCATGGAGAAGTGAACAAGCCAAACCTGGTTGTGCGGTGGCTAGTTTTCTAACTGAACAAGCCATTATTGGTTGTGTGCTTATTGGATTTGCTCCTAGATAGTCCGAAACTAATTTTCTTCTCTTCATCTAGTCACAATTTCTCCATTTTTAACCATTCAAACATATGCTAGCGGAAGTGATAGGTCCATGTTCTTTGCTTGATTTCTGATGATAGTCATGACTGCAATGGTGATGTTTTGAAGTTATAAAGCAGTGATATTTAGGTTCGGTTGGAAGTTCTTAGGTGTAGGAAAGAGAGTTTGTGATAAGTAGATAAAAAAAGTAAGTTACGGGAGAGATTGTTGGCACAGACTTAGAAAGAAATAGGGTTTAGTTGTAGGAAAATATTGAGAAGAATGTATCGTGAATAAAAACATGCATGTAGAGAAGAAAAGGTGTAATTTAGGGTTACATTCAAACTTTTATCACACGTATAACGTATTCATATAGCTGCACCCTGTACTATATATAAATAAAGATGGTAATGGCTATAAACTAACCACAGTAAACCCTTATTAGTTAATTAACTAGTCTATAACAAAGATAGGTACAAATTGCTTTAACATGCTTGTACAGGTGTACATGCACAAAACATGCTCAATTAACCTCTCACAATTTCTTCAATCTCGGGTTTTAGACCCCTGACACATCTGGACCACCTTCCTTGTCTTCAACATGGCCATCACCATCAATAACTCTACACTCCAACTTCGATGAACTTTGGCCTGAAATAAGTTTTCTACATCTCTAACTTGATTGAGATTGCTTTCCATAATTTGGCCATAACAAATCCCCTCCCCATGAAAAATGGACCTTGTCCTAATGTCCAAGGTAGGGAAGTTTCTAATCACTTCCCAATATTCTTCCCACATTCAGTTTCAAGCAACTCCTTTCATTTTATGAAAATGTGGACTACTGCCTTGTTATTAATGGGAACTATTCTTCTATCCAAGATCCTCTTGTGTTCTTTGACTAATTCTTCAATATAACTAGGCATGTCTTCCCGAACAATGACTCCAGGTCCTAACTTCTTTTTCATTTGAGATACGTGGAACACTGGATGGATCCTCACATCATGTGGCAGTTTCAATTGATAGGCAACATCTCCAATTCTTCTCTCTACTTCATAAGGGCCATAGAATTTAGGGTAGAGTTTATGTGTTTCTGAGTTCGTGCTGTCAATTGTCTATATGGCTGTAACATAAAGAAAACCTAGTCCGCCACTTTAAAACTTCCTTCTGTTCTCTTAAGTGAGCATATCTCTTCATTCGTTCCCTAGCAATATTTAAGCTATCCTTTAAAAACTGTAGAATAATATCTCTAGAAAATAGTATGTCCTCCACTTGCGGCACCTTGGCAGTATTTGGAACATAAGTGAGTAAGGTCGGAGGAGTGATTCCATATACGGCTTGGAATGGAGCCATGTTAGTGGCAGTTTTCCTTGTGGTATTGTACCACAATTCTGCAAGTGTAAAGGATTTTAACCATTCATAAGGCTTGTGGTATACAAATCACCTCAAGTATCCCTTTAAAATCCTATTAGCAACCTCGGTCTGACCATCAGTTTAGGGATGGCAGTTTCAATGTGCTGCCCTACAGTCTAAACAGCTGTAAAAAGAACTGGTAAAGAGAGCATCCCTGTCGCTTATAATTGAGGTAGGCATGCCATAAAGCTTAAATACACCATCAAAAAATATCTGAGCTACATCTTGGGCTATATATGGATGGAACATAGGAAAGAAATGAGCATACTTAGATAGCATATACTCTACCACATATATCACGGTATATCTTTGACCTTTAGGTAGGCATGTGATGAGATCCATAGTGATATCAGACCAAATACATCATGTTCTTTGATAAACTTCTCTATGTATCTTCTCATTTTTTCCAATAAAACACTGCTTTTATTCTTTTAACAGTGGCTTTGATGCCAGAATGCCACTTAGTGGAGTGGAATGAAACTCATTGATGATGGTATTAAACAATTTTGGATTGTGGTAATCCCTTTGTAAAAGAGTAGGTCGTCTACTAGTTTATACTTGTTAACTGATGTGTCCTGATGTGATCTTTCTGGTTGAGTGCCTAAGTTCCTGTTGCCAAGTAGCTTGTACTTGAGATATGGACATGCATTGCTTAATGTCTTCATCTCGTCTCTATAGGGAGTCAACCACTATACTCTCTCTACCACTCTTATATTTTACTATGTAATCAAAACCATGCAACTTAGCAAGCCATCTACCTTGGATAGGAGATATTTTAAACTTTGATGGTGGTCCTTATAATAAATTTCCTACCCAATAAGTATTGAGACCATTTCTTGGTTGTCAAAGTGAATGCCAAAAGTTCCTTTTCGTAGGTTGAGAGATTTATTTTCTACCTTGTAATGCTTTACTCAAGTAGGCATTAGGTTTACTATCTTGTAAGAGAACATGCCTTACCCCTATTCCATTAGCATCATACTCCACAATAAAGGGCTTATTAAAATTCGGCATAGTTAGTACTAGTGGGGTCATAAGGTACTGCTTCAAATTTTCAAAAGCCAAGATAGCCTTGTCACTCCACTTGAAATCTTCTTTCTTCAATAAGTTTGTAAGAGGTTTAGCAATTAGGCCATAGTGTTTGACAAATTTTTTATAGTAACCAGTAAGGGCTAAGAACCCTCTTAATGTGTTTAGCGATGAAGGTGTGGGCCACTCCTTGATAACCTGCACTTTACTTGAGTCTACTGCTATACCCTCAGCTGATATCACATGACCTAGATAATTAATTGATTCTTTAACAAAGGAGCACTTTATAGCTTTATCACTGAGTGATGTTCCTGTAAAACGTGAAAACCAATACTAGCATGTTCTAAATGCTTAAGCATAGCTTAGCTATACATTAATTAGTATATCATCATAAAATACTAATATAAATTTTCTAAGGTAGGGTTCAAATATTATATTCATTAAAGATTGAAATGTAGATGGTGCATTCACATAACCAAAAGGCATTACTAAAATTCATAGTGTCCATCATGTGTTTTAAATGTTGTCTTATGTATATCTTCTTTGGATATTCTTAGTTGATGGTACCCCGATCTTAAATCTAACTTAGTAAAATATTTAGCACCATATAATTCATTAAATAAATCATATATTAGGGGTATAGGAAACTTATCTTTGATAGTGATGCTATTGAGCCCCTTGTAGTCTATACACAACCTCCAAGACCCATCCTTTTTCCTCACCATGAAAACTAGAGAAAATTTGGCACTGTAGCTAGGCCTGATGATTCTAGAATTTGGCATGTCTAGGATTATCTTTTCTAATTCACTTTTTATGTGGTGAGAGTGTCGATAGGGGTTGAGACAAACTGGTTTTGACCCTTGTACCAACGGTATTTTATGGTCATGAGGTCTTTGTGGAGGTAAGGAACTCAGTGGAGTGTGGACCTTTGGAAATTCATCAAGAAGGCTCTTAATTGCTTCTAGAATTTTTGAATTTTCATCCATCAATGACTAGGTGCACAACATCATAGCCAAATGTCCTCATACAAAGTCTTTCTTTATAGCCTTTTTATCTACAAATTTTACTCCCTCTAGATGAATTCCTTGCCATACATATGGCTTTCCCTTGTATTTAAATTTGATTTGTAATTTTATGATGTTTAGATTCACTTCTCCTAAAGCTTTCGTCCATTGGACACCTAGTACAATCTGACATCCATCTAAAGGCAGTAGTAAAAGATAAATAGGCATGCAACGTTTTTGGCATTTTAACATGACTTGACTGCACATTCCAGTACGTAGTAATCTTTCACCATTTTCCACCATTACTTTAAAAAAAAATTTAGCCATCCACTTCTAACTGAATCTTCTTAGCCAAGTTGTAGCTTATAAAGTTGTGAGTGGAGCCTGAATCAATAAGCACTTGCACTGGTTTTGTAATCTATATCTTGCGAATAACATAAACCCTAAGATCTAGAATTACATGATTATCATATATGTAAAGAATTAATAAAACATACCTCCAAACATGTTGTATACGAATCAGCAATGGATGTTGTCGAATGCTGTTTCAATTGAGAAAGGAAATGGTTCCTCTCTCTTTTCCTATATATTTCTTTATGTGTTTTCTATATATCCTTTGTGATGGGTAAAGGTTAATATTTATAGGTAGAGAGAGGACCAAATTTCCAGATTTGTACACTTAATCTTGATCGTCCATCAAGATCAAGATGAGAGAAATTAACGCAGATTATAACCGTTTTATTTGTTTAGCATATTAATAGGAAAAACCTTTTAGATTCTATTGACCACATAATGAGGAAGGAAACGTTTGAGGAAGGAAATAGTCCATTAATGTACCACATAATGAGGAAGGAGACGGTCCATTAATGTTTTCGCATTAATTTCCTTACAAAACGGTCAAAATTCCTTATAGTCTCTCACTTGGTCAATAGTAAAATCTATTAATGTTTTCGTATTAAGGTCATAAGGCGCGCATGATATGCTAAACTTTTCTTTAGTCGGTTATCATAAGTGTCTTGGCTAATCTAGTGGTCAATGGAAGTCATGACGTGTACACGTTATTTTGCAACATGCTTACTTCCATGTACTATGACATTGACAACTTTCATAACTAGACCGTAGATGAGCATAACTTAATGGTCACATAATGTCTTGAAGCAAAAGACTATTTCTGTTATCATTTATCTAAATATAAATGTGTATACATTATAAAGCAGAAATAAAAGATGTCCAAATTATTAAGAGCTCAATAATTGTTATGTCTAGATAAGTACAAGATAAAAGGCATAATAAGAAGATAATTAGGAACTATCTGCAAGATCCATGCTATCAGTATGTCTCCGAAAGGTCTATGGAGGTAGTCCTTTCGTGAATATGTCTGCCACTTGTAAGTCTGTACTTATTGATTCAACAATAATTTTCTTTAGTTTAACATCTTGCTTCAGTAGTAGGGATTTAAGGTCCATGTGTTTGGAACCTTTGGTTATCCTATCATGCTTGGAGAAAAAGGTTGCAGCTTCATTGTCGCAGTAGACAGTTAGTGACTTAGAGATAAAACTTAAAGTGCCAAATTGTGAGACAAAATTACGCAGCCATGTTCCCTGAATTGAAGCATCATAACATGCTACGTATTCAGCCATCATGGTGGATCCGAAAAGCATCTCAGATTTCTGGCTTCTCCATGATATTGCACCTCCACATAAGAGGTACACATAGCCAAGAGCGCAGATCCTAGTGTCAGGACATCCAGCAAGGTCTAAATCAGAATAACCAGTTACCTGTAGGTAACTTGATTTTCTACAGGTGAGCATGTAATTCCTTGTTCCCTTTAGGTATCTTAGTACCTTCTTTGCAGCTTTCCAATGAGCGATTCCTGAGTTGCTTTGAAATCTACCCAGCATACGAACTGCATGACTGATATCAGGTCTTGTACAGATATGTGAATACATCAAACTCCCTACAAGAGATGCACAAGGATATTTGGTCATTTCTTCTCGTTCCATAGGAGTCTTTGGGCACTGCTCAAGAACAAGTTTGTCTCCTTTCTGCAGTGGGACGGTACTAGAGGAACAATTCATCATGCCAAATCTTTTAAGAATTTTGTCAATATATGCTTTTTGAGACAATCCTAGAATTCCTTGTGATCTATCACGGAATATTTCTCTTCCTATCACATAGGATGCCTCACCCATATCTTTCATTTCAAATTTCGTTGAGAAATAATCCTTAGTTTCACGTAATAAACCAAGGTTGCTGCTAGCTAATAATATGTCATCAACATACAGAATCAAAAATATGAACTTGCTCCCACTGAACTTGAGGTGTATACAAGGGTCAACTATGTTTTCTGTAAAATCGAAAGCGGTAATGATTTCATGAAACTTTAGATACCATTGTCTAGAAGTTGTTTCAGTCCATATATTTATTTCTTAAGTTTGCAAACCATGTCTTCCTGTCCTTCAATTATGAAGCCTTCAGGTTGACGCATGTAGACTTCTTCTTCCAAGTCTCCATTTAGAAAGGCTGTTTTCACATCCATTTGATGTAACTCGAGATCATAATGAGCTACTAATGCCATGATGATTCTAAGAGAATCTTTCCTGGAAACAGGAGCAAAAGTTTCATTATAGTCAATGCCTTCTTTCTGATTAAAACCTTTGAAAACAAGTCTAGCTTTATATCGTTCAATTTTACCATTGCAGTCATGTTTGGTCTTGAAAACCCACTTACAACCGACTGCTTTATGTCCTTGCGGTAACTGAACGATTTCCCAAACTTGATTATTATCCATAGATTTCAGTTCATCTTTCATGGCATCAATCCATTTAATAGAATTAACATCCTTAATTGCTTGTGAATAAGAAATTGGGTCCGTAGTTCCTTCAGATTCTATTAGATAAAGCATGTAATCATCAGGAATAGCTGATCTTCTTTGTCTTTGAGATCTTCTTAATGCTAGTTCCTATGGTACTTCATCAACATTATGATTGGTGATAATTTCATTATGGAGTTGTTGATCATTTATTGGATTTTCCTCATTGTGAACATGTTCAACAATAGGATGATTCCCAATATCTTTCGAAATAGAGGGTAAGATAATGGGTACCCTTATTTCATGAATGACCACTTCTTGTTGTTTTGTACTCCCACTGATTTCACCATTCTCATAGAATTTGGCATTTCCGGTTTCAACAATTCTTGTACTATGGTTAGGACAATAAAATCTATATCCTTTAGATTTTTCTGGGTAACCTATAAAGTAACCACTGACTGTCTTAAAATCCAATTTCTTTTCATTTGGATTGTGCAGTCTAGCTTCAGCTGGGCAACCCCAAATTTGGAGATGTCTTAAACTAGGTTTCCATCCTTTCCAAAGTTCAAAAGGAGTCTTTGGAACGGCCTTACTTGGAACTCTATTTAAGATGTAGACAGCTGTTCGTAATGCATCCATCCATAATGATATAGGTAAATTTGCATGACTCATCATGGATCTAACCATTTCCATGTATGTACGATTTCGCCTTTCAGCTACACCATTCTGCCATGGAGATTCAGGCGTTGTGTATTGTGCAACAATTCCAAGTTTTTGAAGAAGTCTAGTAAAAGGTCCAGGATGTTGTCCCGTTTCATCATACTATCCATAGAATTCACCACCCCTATCTGACCTAATGATTTTCACTTTTCTTTCTAATTGTCTTTCGACTTCAGTAATGAACACTTGTACAGCGTCCACTGACTTAGATTTTTCATGCAACAGATAAAGAAAGCAATAACGTGAAAAATCGTCGATAAAAGTGATGAAATATTTCTCTCCTTCAAAAGTTGGAACATCAAAAGGTCCACAAATATCTGTATGTATTATTTCAAGAAGTTGTGTACTTCTTGTGGCTCCTTTCTTTGTGTTTTTTGTTGTTTTTCCTTTAATACAATTAACACATGCTGTAATGTTAGCGAAGTCTAGGTCTGGTAGGACACCATCTTTCACTAACCTTTTGATTCTTTCACTGGATATATGACCCAGTTTTTTATGCCACAAGAAGTAAGAATCATTCTTGGATGACTTTCTTTTAGTTTTTTTTCCATGCATGGTGAGTTGGACTTCAACATTTTGCTTAAGATGAAGTTTATAAAGTCCATCAATTAATATTCCAGAACCAATAAGACTAGAATTTTTAAATAAACTAAAATTCCTATTTCCAACTTCAAAAGAATATCCAAATTTATCAAGTACACTTACAGAAATCAAATTATGGGAAATAGACGGAACATAAAGAGTTTGATGTAAATCTAACTGATAACCGCTATCTAAAATAAGACGAAAAGTTCCAATAGCTTCAACTGGAGCTTTATCTTTATTCCCCATTAAAGTGAAATTCTCACTTGGGTTTGTGGTTTGGATCGTAATGAATCCCTGCATAGAATTCGAAACATGAACGTTAGCAGTGTTGAGTCACAGCTTCTATGAAGATTTTGATTGCTGACAACAATATTAAAGCGATCGACAAATCAAGACCTACATATGGTACTCTAGATTATAGGTTGATTATTTGATGTTATAATAGTAATAAAATTGTCAAAATCTATCCTCAAATAATCATGCACAAAATATAATATATATATATACACATTTATATAGGTTGTGCACTTTATTGTGCAACTTAACAGAGACCGGTCGACCGGTCCAAAAATGAACGGTCGACCGTTCCTGTTGAATGTGCACAATAAACGTGCACACATGCACATAACGACTATATTTTTAAAAACCTGTCTACAGGTTAGTTTTTGACCTGTCGACCGTTTTTAAACAGAGAGCAACTTCTTCCAAAAGACACATCTTTCTTCAATGGTTGCGTCTCTTCTTCTTCATCAATGATCATAACTTTTGACTGCAACTTTTCACCAAGGGTTATAACTATTTTCTCTCTATAAATACACATCAATATCATTGATTAAAACAATAAGTTTTATTAAGATTATATATGCTCTCTATCTATTCTTTGAATTCACTTGCATTCAAAAAGCTCTAAACTACTTTCATTCCTTATTGAATCATTGACACTATCTCATATATTTTGATTCAATAAGCAATATAAATTCCATAATCTTCACAAACATCATTCACAATTTGAGGATAAGATTATAGGAAGAGTGTACTACAAGTGACAAATCCGTGTTTACAAGAGCACAAGTTGTCAACAACAATTGTAATTGTTTTTTGTTGAAGTCCTCAGTATTGTAAGAGGCAAGTGTTGAAGTCCTCAGTATTGTAAGAGGCAAGTGTTGAAGCCCTCAGTGTTGTAGAGGCGTGAAATCCCGTTCGGCCGTTCGGGTAATTGTAAACCTGTTCCTCCGGGTGAAGCGAGGTTGTAATTAGTGAAAATCCAGATAGTAGTCTGGGACTGGACGTAGGACGGTGCTCCGAACCAGTATAAAAATCTCTGGTGTGATTTTTCTATTTTTTATTTACAATGCTATTATCATCTATTTCTGCATTTGTATTGTAATCCATATTATACGATCCGTGTATACTATATTAGCACATATAATTGTATACACACCGCACTTTCATTTGGTATCAGAGCACGGTCATCATATAACTGTAACACAGTTATTTGATATACTCTTGTAATATGGCAAATAACGCAAGTACTAGCACTCAAAACACCACTTACACAGAAGGGCAATCGACACAAAGACCTCCATTTTTCAATGGTCTTAACTATAGTTATTGGGCAACACGTATGTCATTCTTTATGCAATCAAGTAGCTATGATGCTTGGAATGCTACTCAAAGAGAAATAGTGAATCCAACAACTGATTATTCAGAATGGACTATGGCTGAGAAAACGGCAGCAGCCGTAAATGCTAGAGCAATAAATATGTTGTTCTGTGCATTAGACCAAAATGAATATAACCGTGTTAGTATCTGCACTACTGCATATCAAATTTGGCAAACGCTAAAAATCACTCATGAAGGTACTAACAAGGTTAAACAAGCCAAAATAGCCATGCTGAAAAGTCAATTTCAAAATTTCAAAATGAAACCAAATGAGACAATCAATGAAATGTATTCACGGTTTCAAACTATTCACCATGCACTTATTGGGTTAGGACAAAAGTATTCTGATTTTGATGTTGTTTCAACAGTCCTACATTCTCTGACTAATGAATGGGAAGGAAAAGTATTAGCAATTGAAGAAGCTAATGATCTTTCCGTCATGAAGCCAGATGAATTGATAGGAAATTTAATGTCCTATGAAGCAAATTTGCAGGCTAGAAAAGAACAGAAAGAAGAAAAGAAAAATGTAGCATTTCATGTTGAGAAAGATGAAAATGAATCAGATTCTGAAGATGAAGATTTGGCGTTCATTGCTAAAGGTTTCAAAAAATTCCTAAAATATCGAAAAGCCAGTCGCTACAATAAAAGGAAACCTGGATCAAATAAACCATCTTCATCTGCTATAGAATGTTTCAACTGCCATAAAAAGGGACACATGCAGAAGGATTGTCCAGAACAAAAGAAAAAGTCAGAAAATGACAAATTCAAATATAAGAAGGACAAATCAAAGAAACGAGCCTTCTCAGTAACATGGGATGATTCAGAGTCATCTTCATCAGAAAGTGAAAGTGATTCGGAGAATGAACAAGCTAATGTTTGTTTTATGGCAACAGAAGATGAGGTACAAATTCCTACATTTGATGAATTACTTGATATTAATGTTGAATTGATAGTCAAATATAAAGACTTAAAACGTCAATTAAAAGTAGTCAAAGCAGATTTAAGTAAAGCAGAGTTTGAACGAGATTTGTTAAAAGATGAGAAGAAAATATTAGAAGAAGAACTTGAAAATATTCAAGAATCATCATCTAATGTTGACTCTCAAATATTTCTTTTGAGTCAAGAAATAGAAGCTCAAAAAGAGAAAAATAACGCTCTCACTACTGAAAATCATGAACTTAAAGCAAAAGTCAAAATTCTAGACCTAGAAAAAGCTAGTTTACAAACAAAATTTGATGACATTACTCAAAATGTTTCTAACTTTAACAAAGGTCGAGAAAATTTGACTAAAATCATTAAAAGTTCACAATCTATTTCAGATAAACAAGGTTTGGGATATAACAAACATCTTAGAAATAAAAGGAAGAAGAAAGTACAAAAAACTGAAGCTAAGAAAAATCTTAGTTTATTATATTTCAAACCAAAACCAGTTGTGAAATTTCAAAAGAGAAATGTCAAGACTATCAAAATATGGGTTCCTAAAACAAATAATAACTTGATTAGGAACAAATACATTCAGCAATTCATGAATAATGTACATTTTAATAACAATTATATATATAAAGGGGATACCGGACCCAAATGGGTTTGGACTCCTAAGACCTAACTCTTAGGACCCTATAAAAAGTGGGTACCATGAACTTAATTCTATGTTTGCAGGTCCCACTGAAGAAAAGAGGAAAGTGGATATTGGACAGTGGTTGCTCAAAGCATATGACGGGAGACAAGAGCTTACTAACAAATATTAAATACTCAGATGGTGGCTCAGTCACTTTTGGAGACAATTCAAAAGGTTATATCATCGGCAAAGGCGATGTGAGCAATTGTGGTACATCTAACTTACCTCTTATTACTAATGTCATGTTAGTTAGAAATTTAAAACACAATTTACTTAGTATTAGTCAGTTATGTGACAAGGGTTTTATAATTTCCTTTTCAAATAATAAGTGTAGTATTTTAGATAAAGACCATAATTTGGTTTTTGAAGGTTATAGAGACAGAAATATATATATTCTAAATATGAATATTAATCATAATTCAGATATGTGTCTTATGGCTAATGACAATGATCCATGGCTATGGCACAAACGCTTCTGTCATATAAACTTCAGAACTATTGACAAGCTAGCCAAAAACAATCTAGTTAGAGGACTACCCAAAATGAGTTTTAAAGTTAACAACATTTGTGATGCATGTCAATTAGGAAAATTGACCAAATCATCATTTAAATCCAAGAAAGTCATATCAACATTACAACCGCTTGAGTTACTGCACATGGATTTATTTGGACCTACTAGAGTTCAATCAATAAATCACAGTCAATATGTGCTTGTAATTGTTGATGATTTCTCTCGTTATACATGGACAATTTTCTTAAAAAATAAAAGTGATACTTTCGATCATTTCAAATCTTTCGTCAAAAGAATTCAAAAATCAAAAGGGATTAAAGTTAAAAATATAAGAAGTGATCATGGCGGAGAGTTTGAAAATAATGAATTTAAACATTTTTGTACAAAGAAAGGTATATATCATAATTTTTCGTTTCCCAGAACTCCACAACAGAACGGAGTAGTAGAACGAAAGAACCGAACTTTACAAGAATGTGCAAGAACATTATTAAATGGAACCACCTTACCAAAACACTTCTGGGCAGAAGCTGTTGCAACTGCCTGTTATGTTTTAAATCGTGTGTCCATAAGACCTCTTACCAAGAATACTCCTTATGAATTGTTTAACAAAAGAAAGCCCAAAATCTCATACTTCAAAGTTTTTGGTTCTAAGTGCTTTATTTTAAATACGAAAGACCAGCTTGGAAAATTCGATCCAAAAGCCGATGAAGGAATATTTGTCGGTTATTCGGAACGAAGTAAGGCCTATCGAATATTTAATAAACGAACCAAAACTATTGAAGAATCACTTCATGTATCTTTTGATGAAATCTATCAGCATCCTCACACAATATCAGATGATGACGAATCAATAGTCATTAATAATCCAATCATCTCAAATACTGATTCTGACTCAGAAGTAATTATTGAGAATACTCCTCAAATATGTGAATTACAATCACCACCAAGAATATTAAGAGACCATCCGGCCCAAAATATAATAGGTGAAATAACATCACATGTCAGAACAAGGAGTCAACTCAATCAAATGGGTCATGTCGCTTTTCTCTCAAATATCGAACCCAAGAATTCAAAAGAAGCTGCTACAGATGATTACTGGATCATTGCCATGCAGGAAGAACTAAATCAGTTTGAGCGCAATGACGTTTGGGAACTTGTTCCGAGACCAACTGATCAGTCAGTAATTGGTACTAAATGGGTCTATAAAAATAAGGCTGACGAACAAGGAAATATCACCAAAAATAAAGCAAGATTAGTAGCACAAGGATACAATCAGGAAGAAGGTATCGATTATGAAGAAACTTTTGCACCAGTTGCTCGACTAGAAGCTATTAGAATTCTATTATCTTTTGCTTGTTATCATAATTTCAAACTTTATCAGATGGATGTCAAAAGTGCTTTTCTCAATGGATTTATCAAAGAGAATGTCTATGTCGAACAACCACCTTTATTCGTACATGAAAAATATCCTGACCATGTGTTCAAACTTAAGAAAGCTCTGTATGGTTTAAAACAAGCACCTCGTGCTTGGTATGAACGTTTACGTAGCTATCTTATTAATTCAGGATTTGAAATAGGCAAAGTCGATCAAACTTTGTTTATTAAACATTCTCGAAATGATATTCTGGTTATCCAAATATATGTAGACGATATCATCTTTGGTTCAAAAAACGATAAACTCTGCAAGGAATTTGCAAGTATTATGACCAAAGAATTCGAAATGTCTCATATGGGAGAACTATCTTATTTTCTTGGACTTCAAATCAAACAACTTTCAAACGGTATTTTTATCAATCAAGAAAAATACTGTGAAAATCTTATCAAACGCTTCGGATTACAAAATACATCTGGTAAACCAACTCCTATGAGTACAACTACACATCTTGAAAAAGATGAAAGTGGTAAGAATGTTGACCAGAAATTATATCGAAGCATGATTGGTTCTCTTCTTTATCTTACAGCTAGTCGTCCAGATATATTAATGAGTGTTTGTTTATGTGCTCGTTATCAAGCCGATCCAAAGGAATCACATTTACGAGCAGTGAAACGTATAATTCGTTATCTAAATAATACCAAAGATTTTGGTCTTTTCTATCCAAAAGAATGTCCATTTGAATTAGTATCATATAGTGATGCTGATTTTGGTGGCTCACGGACGGATAGAAAAAGTACAAGTGGTACGTGCCATTTTATTGGAAAATCACTTGTCTCTTGGTTTAGTAAGAAACAGAATTGTGTTTCACTATCAACATGTGAAGCTGAATATATATCAGCGGCTCTCGCTTGTACTCAAGTACTATATATGCAACAAACACTTCAAGATTTCGATATACATTTATCAAATTCTATTATATACTGTGATAACACGAGTGCAATAAATCTCTCTAAAAATCCAGTAAATCATTCTAGAACCAAACATATTGATATCCGTCATCATTTCCTTAGAGATAATATTGAAAAAGGTAATATACATCTTGAATATGTTCACACTGACAATCAAATAGCCGATATTTTCACTAAACCATTACTTGAATCTAGTTTTATTAAACTACGAAGAGAGCTTGGCTTAGTATCTCGGAAAGATCTAGAATAGAATAAGTAACCTTCAAACTTAGGCTATATATTTTTTTCAAATAATTCTTAAATTTCAGCCTATAACAAACTATACCTATTTTTATAATTTTTTTTTTTTTTCTATCATTGTTTTTGTTTACGGCTAATTATCTCTAACAAATCCTATCCTCAAGTTCATTGGCAAACTTTTTTCTATATAAACGTTTGAAAAATACACTTTCATTCATTCACCTTCTTGCTGAAAATTATAAATCACCTTAAACAAGCTACCATGGCACACATTTGCGACAAATGCGCAGAGGAATCTCATATTTCTATCACTAGCTCGGAGTCGGAGGAACAATATTCTCCGATTACACCGAAACAAAGGCCGGAATGCCCTCACCATTGTTTTCATACACCTGGCCATACTCCAACATCCAAGCGTGCAAAGAAAGCACTATTCTGCTCTCCGCGCACGAAGGCGCAAATCGATGAAATTCATCACTACCAAAAGCATCAAATTGATCTTCAACGACAACTACATTATGGTCAAAACCTACTATACCATGAACAACAACGTACTTCAACTCGTTTATCCGCTTTAGAACGAATGGCTTCATTCTTCTGCGGTTCAAACAAACACGATGTTCATGAACCAATGCCGTCAAGACCATCGACTTCAACAACTCCAAACTCTTGGGATAAAAACTATAACGAGAATGAAGGAGCTCGATATAAGTGGAGTCCGTGGGCTAAACGCATTGAAAACGACAAGAATTCTAATAACAACTCACCTTCTCATTAGAATTCCATAATGTATATTATTTTGCTTTCATATATAATTCTTGTAATACAGTATATTTTTGCAATAATAACATAATATATAATATATTCATTCGACTCGTTTTCAATATTTTTGCCAAATTCTGCATTTTTGCACACAGAGCCAAACCGGTCGACAGCCTGAAATATGACCGGTCGACCGTTTTGCTCTCTGGTTGAAAACGGTCGACCGGCAATACGCAGGCGGTCGACCGGTCGGCAGTTATTTTTTTTTTTTATACTTCACGTATATATTTTTGCCACCAACCCTCTTTACTTTCTACTCTCCACTGAAAATTTTCCCATTTCAAAACCCTAGTTCATATTCTCAAGCTTCACAAACTCTCAAATTCTCTTCAATGGCTCCTCCTCAGAAAAAATCAAAGAAAAGAGCAACATCAGAAACTTCTTCTCTTACTCTCTCTGCTAGAAAATGGTTAGAATCTCCGGTTGCAGTAACTAGATGGAATCAAATGACAAATTACAAATTCCATCCAGGCTCATTCATCAAATTCGACGATTTCACTGCATACGGTATTCAAAGATTAGCAAATAGATCTCGTATCTCTCCTCTTATTGATTTTTCTGTAAATAGCATACAAATTAATCATTTGATGATTAAGCTATTTTATGCGAATATGAATTTAGAGGAATATACTCCGGAAAATCCAAATGGAGTTATTTGGTCAGTAGTATGTGGCAAACGAATCTATCTCACTTATGATAGAATTGCTTCTATTTTGGGAATACCGAATAGGGGTGAAGAGTTTTCATCGACATTTTGTGAAGTTTTCACCCGGAATAGTACGAGTCATAAATTTATAGAAGATGATAGTAACGGCACCAAATCGATTGGGCTACGACCGACTGCAAGGTTGTTACACCATGTCCTAATGCACTCTCTATTTCCTCGATTAGGAAACTATGATGCCGTTTACAAAGAGAATTTCAAGGCTCTTTATGCTATCTACGATGATATCGAAATAAATTGGGTTCACATGATTTTCGATGAAATTCTTAAGGTAAATAACTCTACTCGTCCACATTTCTTCTATAACGAGTATATTATGCGTATGTTGCTTGCATGTGGAGTCACACCCCCGGATTCGGCATATTCTACACCAAAGTGTATTGACTCCACTACTATCAAACGGATGAAGCTTCCTCCTCCATATGTTCATATTATGCCATTCGAACAATGGCAACAACGCGATACTCAAGAACAACAAGCTCCACCGTCTCGTCGTCGTTCTGAAGATGTTAGATTATTGAAATCTAAATCATCTACAAAAGAATCTCTTGAAACCATCGCTCGGAATCAATTTTTACTTGAATCAAGACTAAAACGAATGGATTCGAAAATTGATAGACGATTCAATAAGGTAAAGTCATTCTTCGGCGCTATATGGGATGCTATATCATGTAGCACATCCGTCTCGACCCAACATCAAGACCCCGGAAAACGTCCGGCTCCTCCAACTTTTACTTGGTCGACATCCGAGGAATCCGGTGGTACAAGCGGACAAGGTCGTGGGGACAATGACGATGATGATGACGATGACGATGACGACGATGATGATGATGATGATGATGATGAGGAAGAGATTCAGTCGGAATGAAGTTAGTTTGTTTTTCTTTTCATTTCTTTAAAAACATATATGGCACTTGTACTAAATAGTGTCCATCTTTTTATTCGTAGTAGACTATGACTTGCATTGTACTTCATCAAAACATCCTGTGTTTGAATGTATGCATTGTTCTCTTTGGTTTATATTTTCTATTGTTTACTCCTTTTTGTCGATGACAAAGGGGGAGAAAGGTGCTAATAATTGTCTGCAGGAAATCACATATTCAGGGGGAGATCCTATACTTGAGTTTTTATATTGTCATCAATCAAAAAGGGGGAGAATGTTGAGTCACAGCTTCTATGAAGATTTTGATTGCTGACAACAATATTAAAGCGATCGACAAATCAAGACCTACATATGGTACTCTAGATTATAGGTTGATTATTTGATGTTATAATAGTAATAAAATTGTCAAAATCTATCCTCAAATAATCATGCACAAAATATAATATATATATATACACATTTATATAGGTTGTGCACTTTATTGTGCAACTTAACAGAGACCGGTCGACCGGTCCAAAAATGAACGGTCGACCGTTCCTGTTGAATGTGCACAATAAACGTGCACACATGCACATAACGACTATATTTTTAAAAACCTGTCTACAGGTTAGTTTTTGACCTGTCGACCGTTTTTAAACAGAGAGCAACTTCTTCCAAAAGACACATCTTTCTTCAATGGTTGCGTCTCTTCTTCTTCATCAATGATCATAACTTTTGACTGCAACTTTTCACCAAGGGTTATAACTATTTTCTCTCTATAAATACACATCAATATCATTGATTAAAACAATAAGTTTTATTAAGATTATATATGCTCTCTATCTATTCTTTGAATTCACTTGCATTCAAAAAGCTCTAAACTACTTTCATTCCTTATTGAATCATTGACACTATCTCATATATTTTGATTCAATAAGCAATATAAATTCCATAATCTTCACAAACATCATTCACAATTTGAGGATAAGATTATAGGAAGAGTGTACTACAAGTGACAAATCCGTGTTTACAAGAGCACAAGTTGTCAACAACAATTGTAATTGTTTTTTGTTGAAGTCCTCAGTATTGTAAGAGGCAAGTGTTGAAGTCCTCAGTATTGTAAGAGGCAAGTGTTGAAGCCCTCAGTGTTGTAGAGGCGTGAAATCCCGTTCGGCTGTTCGGGTAATTGTAAACCTGTTCCTCCGGGTGAAGCGAGGTTGTAATTAGTGAAAATCCAGATAGTAGTCTGGGACTGGACGTAGGACGGTGCTCCGAACCAGTATAAAAATCTCTGGTGTGATTTTTCTATTTTTTATTTACAATGCTATTATCATCTATTTCTGCATTTGTATTGTAATCCATATTATACGATCCGTGTATACTATATTAGCACATATAATTGTATACACACCGCACTTTCAAGCAGCAGTATCAATCCACCAAGTAGAAGAACGTACATTAGTAAGATTTGATTCGAAATGACTTATGAAACCCATTGGGTTACCTTTCTTTTCGAACCATGCTTTGCGCTTAATGCAATCTGCCTGTAAGTGTCTAGGTTTCTTGCAGAATTTGCAGACATCATCCTTCTTTTTCTTCTTGGATGGTTGAGTGGCGTCATCAGATTTGGGTGGTGCTCTTTTATGATGTGAGTTGTTCTTTTTGCCAGCTTGTTTTCCAACCCCTTGAGTGAAATAAGCAACTTTAATGTCCTGCGAGCCTTGCCTAGACTCCTCTTGAACCAGTTTGTTAGTCAATTCATTCTGACTCCACTTTTCCGTAATAGTGTTGTAATGAATTTTGAATGGTTCATACTGAGGAGGTAAGCTAGTGAGAATGAATTGGGCGAGAAAAGCATCGTCCATAACCAATCCCAAGTTCTTAAGTTTGGAAGCAAGGTTAATCATTTCAATGACATAAGCGCTTATTGAGCGAGAACCATCAAACTTCATGGTTACAAGATCTGCCATAAGTTTCCCAGCAAGGGATTTGTCTGCAGTCTTAAACCGATTTTCAATGTATTGCAAATATTCTTTTGCGCTTTCAGTTTTGGGTAGGGAGGTTTTGATGTTGGTATCAATCACCATTCGCATAAACATCATGCTGAGCCTATTAGATCGTTCCCAATCATTATGGAGTTTGTTTTCCTCAGGCGTACTTGTGTCAGTAAGCAGGGCTGGCTTTTCCTTAAGGAGAGCCATGTCCAGTTCATGTACGCCTAAAGAAAACTCAACCCGCTCTTTCCATTCCGGGTAGTTGGTTCCATTGAGTTTGACGATAGACATAGCGTACGAATTAAGGTTTGAGGGCATTGCAACTGCAGATGTAAAAGAAACGTAGGCTTCTTTATTAGAATAAAACACATGTCATAATAAGAGGTTAGGTTTAGCGCCTCCTGTGGGTAGGCAGTACAACCATACTCATGAAAGAATGATAAACATTAATGTTTCATGCGTTATTGTGCAAGCAGCAGCCGCCTGTGGACGGGACTGCATGCATCAGACCAAAGAAAACAAGGAATTTAAGCACGGAAGCGTAAAATAAAACAAGAGAGAAAAGAGATAAATATTAATGTGTTTTTTTTTGCATAAACATTTGTCATTCTTTCAAGTAATCCACAACAAGGGTAATAAATGTCTAATAACTCCAAGTAAATTCCATACATGAATTTAACATATAAATAATTATTTTGCAAATCATATATAGACAATTATCTTGCAAGTTCCAGGTCATGAATTTAATGTCAAACTAGAAAACAATTGTTTTCAATATGTATACTTTCTGAAAAGTATTCGCATACAATAAGTTGTTCCATATTATACAGTAGGTCAAATATTAAAGTAGAAAAAATCAACTTTTGCGGAAATATAAACTTTCCAGATCCAGATTTAAGAATACAGTAAATAGAACAATATTGATAATCATGATTACCGTAGCAACTTAAATAATATGAATATTAAATTGGAATCATATTAACATTAATAATCATTATCATTATCATAGTAAAATTACAAACATCATATCAAAGATCTATGGTAGTTTCGTTTTATATATTGATGGATAATCATGAAATCTAAAACCATGCTCTGATACCACATGTAATCTATATCTTGCGAATAACATAAACCCTAAGATCTAGAATTACATGATTATCACATATGTAAAGAATTAATAAAACATACCTCCAGACATCTTGTATACGAATCAGCAATGGATGTTGTCGAATGTTGTTTCAATTGAGACAGGAAATGGTTTCTCTCTCTTTTCCTATATATTTCTTTATGTGTTTTCTATATATCCTTTGTGATGGGTAAAGGTTAATATTTATAGGTAGAGAGAGGACCAAATTTCCAGATTTGTAGACTTAATCTTGATCGTCCATCAAGATCAAGATAAGAGAAATTAACGCTCTAGATTATAACCGTTTTATTTGTTTAGCATATTAATAGGAAAAACCTTTTATATTCTATTGACCACATAATGAGGAAGGAAACGTTTGAGGAAGGAAACGGTCCATTAATGTACCACATAATGAGGAAGGAAACGGTCCATTAATGTTTTCGCATTAATTTCCTTACAAAACGGTCAAATTTCCTTACAGGTTTCCCATAGATTGATCCATAATCTTTAATAGTGTGCAAGGCTGGAATGCCACACATGGCATGGAAGGTGATGGCCGGAGTTGATCCTTCCTCCACTATCTCTTGAGTCTCATCACTGTAAGGCTCATCATTATTTTCTTCCTCGGCTTTACTATCTAAGTCCATAACTCCCTCAAGAATGTAAACCTGCTTAGTCTTGCATTGGTGGCCTGAATGCCTTTTTTTCATTACAACCATAGCATAGATTTTTCCTCCTTTTTTCCAAGATTTCCTTTGGAGTTAACCTTTCCTCTTAGTAAAGTCTGTAAGGTTGTTGTTCTTATTAGATAAGGGTCCTGAGTAACAAAATTTAGGGTTCTTGGATGGAAAGTTTTTAGACAGGAATGGTTGTGAAGAGAAGTTAGGTTTCAATGACTTCTTAGGATAAGACCGTCTCTTTTCATGTATTTTTGCTAATGTTATAGCCTCTTGGAAGTTAGTGGGTCTAGCAGCCTCAACATCAATCCTAATATCCTCCTAAGCCATCCATGAACTTGTCAAAATATAGTTTGGATGAAGATAAGGAAGAAGGAGGTGAGATAGGTTTGGACTATAGGGAGTTGCTTTCAATTAGAAAAGGCTCCAAATGTTTTTCTCAACTCACATAGCACAAATATTACTATAATTTATTTCCTAAAGATCTTCCACGGTTCATAATTCCCAACATTATTTGACAACCCCTTGTACCATTTCTGTGCATCATCCTTGAGATGGAAGGAGCATGTAGGAACTCCTCGGTATTTGGGGAGTGTGTATGATATCTGAACAACTGTTCAACTTGATCTAACCATTCTATTACTATTCCATCTCTAGAATAGACAAGAAACTCTAATTTATTAGTGGTGTGATGTAATAGAGAGGGTGAAGGTAGTATACTGCGTTGTTGCCTTATATGGGTGTTAGGGTTTTGATCATTGGTATAGGGTGAGGCCGATGCATTTTGGTTATTTACCCTCTGGAATGGTGGAACATAAAGGGTGCTTCTTAATGATTCTTAATGGCCAATGCTAGGGTGATTCCTATAGTTACTCATTTCTTGTATGAAGAAGTCTAAAGTGGTCGAGAGGAGATCTATCTTTCCATTCATTTCTTGGGAGCTTTCTTGAAAGGATTGATGAAGTTCTTGCTATGCTTCGGATGGTGATCTAGGGTATGGCTCGTTTTTTCATCAATGTGCTCTTGCCCTGCCCATGGGTCTTCCTCATTATCAAGGGGAGGCATGTAAGATTGCCTTCATCTACGTCGTTGTTTTTAGTAATTTTTGAGGTTTGTGTAGGACTAGGGTTGACTGATGAATCAAGATTAGGGTCGGGCTTTAATACCAATTTGATAGGCCCATATTCCTTTGCTTGATTTCTGAAGATAGTCATGGCTGCAATAGTGATGTTTTGATGTTATAAAGCAGTGGTATTTGGGTTCGGTTGGAAGTTCTTAGGTACAGGAAAGAGGGTTTTTGATGAGTAGATACAAAAAGTAAGTAACATGAGAGATTTTTGGCAAAGATTTAGAAAGAATTAGGGTTTAGTTATAGGAAAATATTGAAAAGAAGGTATCATGAATATGACCATGCACGTAGAGAAGAAAAATAATAATAATTTAGGCTTTAATTCAAACTTTTATTGCACATATTCATACAGCCACACCCTATACTATATATAAAAAAATATGGTAACAGGTATAAACTAACCGTAGCAAACCCTTATTAGTTAGTTAACCATATAACAAAGATAGGTACAAATTGCTTTAACATGCTTGTGCACGTGTACATGCACAAAATGTGTGTAGCTGACATCCCACAATTTCTTCAATCTCAAGCTTTAGACTCCTGACACATCTGCACCACCTTCCTTGTCTTCAACATGGCCATCACCACTGGTAACTCTGTCCTCTAACTCCGATGAACTTTAGACTGAAACAAGTTTTTCTGCTTCTTTGACTTTACTGAGATCGCTTTCCAGATTTTGGCCATAACCTGAATAAAGCGAATCATTGCATCGATTTGACAATTGATTTGTACTAGTACTTAATATATTTTTAACCTGAATTAGATCGATTCAAACAACTATTGCAATTCATGGAGTTTGGAAGTCAAATCTATCAAAAAGTCTATTCCGGATTACTTTGCTGGTATTACCTTTTCTGACCACACGCGATTACCAACAATATTATTCATGATATGCAACTTATTGTTCTAGGTAATTATCATGTATGGCATGCAATGTGTAAATTAGTTTGTTGTTATTTTGGGTTTCACTTTGTAATTTAGTTATTTGTTTCATAGTTTCATATACAATAATTTTTTCAAATATATGTCCTTTCTCTAAAAGTATATTTTCTTCATGTTTTGTGGCAATTTTGTATAAATGATAAATTTTATTTTTTAAAATCTGGATTGCAACTGAATGCCATTTACCCCTCAAATGCATAATTTCCTACTTACTTGACGTAAAATTTTATCAAAGCATTCCCAACAATGTTCACGGTTGGAACATGACCCTCCCCCAACTGGGGGTCAGTTGCTCCTAATTGAATTGCAATCCACAAGGCGTCCAAGGTAACCGTGAAGGACAACACTTTAGCCAGCTTTCATAAAGTCGACTATGCTTAGCCAGCTTTATTAAAGCCAGCCAAAGCCTTCACTTGGAAGGCACGTCCAGATCCTCCATGCCTTCACTTGGATTACAATCTAATTGTTGCGAATTGCAATCCATGTAAACGGTCTTAGTCGACTTTAATAAATTAAGTTGAATAAACACATGTTATTGGGGTTGTGTTTTTTTATTGAGGATATGGGGATGATATGGTTTGAATTGATGTGTGGACACCCCAATGGTTGGGAATGCTCTTAAAGTCAAAGGTTCATTCTATCTTGATGATTTGTGCTCTATTATAGTCCACCTACATGGCCCTATATCAATGGTCACTACAACAAAAATACCCTATTACAATGTCCATTTTACAACGGGCATTTGTTGTCCGTTGTAATAGAAGGCTATTACAACGGTCCACTCAGGACCGTTGTAATAGATGCCCTATACAACGCCCTTTTTACAACGGACAATGATTGCCTGTTGTAATAGAATGCTATTACAACGGTCATTTCATGCCCGTTGTAATAGATGTCAATTTTACAACGTTCACAGATTGTCCGTTGTAACAGATGCAAATTTTACAACGGTCACAAAATGCCCGTTGTAAAAGATGCCAATTTTACAACGCATAACGCCCATTGTAATAGGTGCCCAATTATATTATATTAATCATATTATATTATATTACTAATTATTAATTACTAATTACTAATCATTAATAATATTATATTATTTATTAATATTTAATAATTAGTCATTAATAATGTTATATTAATCATTTATAACTTATAATAATTAATGATTATTAATAAATAATCACTGATTACTAATTATTATATATAATTAGTATTCCAACAGGCTTAATTTTACTTTCCATTTATCAGTAAGTAATATCGAGTACTTAATATTAAATATATAACAATTTATAATTAACAATAAATATTAATAATTTATGATTAATAATTACTATTAAAAATTAATAATTACTATTAATAATTAATAATTAATATTAAAAATTAATAATAAATACATATTAATTATTAACAGTTAATAATTAACATTAAATTATAATTAATAAATATGAAGTAACATTTAATAATAAAAACGTTGTAATCATACCTTTTTAACAACTTTTATTATAAAAAAGTTGCAAAAACATTGCTTTTAACAACTTTGTCCCTAAAAGTTGCAAATATTAATTTACTAAAATAAAAAATGTTTTACTCATGGGGTTGATTTTTTTTTTTGTGGAAACGTTCACTAAATGAATTTGCCAAATTAACATTAATTTTTTTTGAATATATTTACTATTTTTTTAAATATTATAACAATCAGTAATTTATAGTTAATAACAAATAATAGATACTTACCCAATAATTTATAATAATAATTATAAATGATAGTTTATATAGGTCATTATTTATAATTTATTATAATTAATTACTATCAATAAACAATTTATAACTACCAGTTATTGTCTAAAATCAATAATTTTTTGTTATATTTAATAATTATTATAGTTTTATATTTAATAATTAATATTATATAATTAATAATATTTAATTTACTATTTAATAATTTTTACTTCTTAATAATTAATTAACTATTCTTAATAATAATGTTCATAAAATTAAAAAATAAAATTCTGAAATGTTTTTATTATTCAAAAATGAAAAAATATTTTTTTTAATAAATTTAAAATTTTACTAAATATTCAAAATTTTATAAAATTCCAAAATGTAAAAAAAATCAAAATTCGGAAAATATAAACATTACATTGTGGATTATTGCTTCCATATGCATCTGGCATCCCATCTAGAAAATGGTATATCTCATTTATGTTTGAATTTGAATTTAGATTACAAACAGCTATAATAGTTTTACCATGATTTGAATTTTCGCTTACTTGAACAAAATATTAATTATCAAATAAATAATAAATAAATAAAAGTTTACGATTAACTTTTGCATTAGCGATGTTCAATATTTAATGGGTGACACTAATACGCTATTGGTCAAAAACAACACGGACATGCCATTCATAATTGTATTTATAGAAATATATTTAATAACCTATCTATTGAACTTTACAAGGAAACACTAACACGCTATTGGTCAAAAACAACAAGTGGGATTACTAATAGTTGAAGAGATAATCACCACCATCAATCATTTCTTTAATCAATGGATGACATTAGCATTTTGCGCCTTCACCTGAAATTCTCCTTCGTCCTTCCTTATCTTTCCACACCGTTCTCACCCGCTAAATAAAAAGTAGAAATCCTAAATTCAGTTTTAAATCCCAAATCGAAGCAATGGAGACTGGGGGCAAACTGAAGAAGGGTTCTTTTACCGTCAGAGGCTGCCAACATCCTCCTCGACCAAACGAAATCAGAAACCCTAGTCCATCGCGATCCCAAATCCATAAACGTCCCCCTCGATCGCAACTACACTTGCGATTTTGGGTGAATTAAGGATGTTGGGTTGGAAACAGTTGAGTATTTTGTTTCGCGGAGTGGTGATTGCAATCGAGGTGTGATGTCATATGGCGATTAGTCAGAAGGCAAATTTCGTTCAGTGAACTCATGGGGATGAGGTGCGATTTTGGTTCATGATTTGCTCGGCTGATGGTTGGAGGAGATCGTGAGTCGAGGCAGTGATTGGAAGTTCGGTTTGAGGAGAGCTTTCAGGTGATGGTTTGGCGATAGTATTTTTTTTTTTGCATGCACTGGTGTTACAACAGAGGGTTGTACGTAGCTGTGAGTTTAGTCAGGGTGGAGGCAGTAGGAAAGGGGGAAGTTTGGTTAATCTGGAGTTTCGATGCTTGTTGATATGCAAATGTGAAGGCAGGAGGACGGCGAGAAGGTTTTAAGGGGAGTAGAAAGTAATAGAATGTAGAGTTTGTTGGAGATTGTTGTGTGCATGGAGGTGCTTAATGTTTGTAGTTGCAGTGAATGTTCTGATGGGTTGAGGAGTGTGGAAGTTGAAGTTTTGATGATTTGGCAGTAAAGTGGAAGCTGAAAGAAGTTGTATGATATATATTGTGATGGTTTTGAGTGTATGCAATGGGTGTTTGGGTCTGCAGTTTGAGGTTGGTAGTGATTGCAAGGGATTTGTATGGTGTAGTGAATTATGTGGTTGTTGGAGTAAGCTTGCAGGAGGATGCTAGTGGTAGCAAGGCGGTAGGGAGAAGTTGCAGCTTTGGGATGGTGAGATGGAAGTGCAGTTTGCACGGGGAGTTACTGTAGTGAAGTGGAGGAATGCTTGAAGGAGGAGGTTGCAGTTGTTGCTGTGGGTTAGTGAATTGTTCAAGTGGGGATGGTTGGGGTTTGATTGCTGTTGAAGGGTATAGTTCGGGTTTGCAGAGATGTAATTGAAGGTTGTTTAGCAGAGAAGTCTGTATTTGATGGTGTTTCAAGCAATGGATGTTTCAATGTCAATGTACTGTAACCGAGAAGGGACAAAGAAATGTAACAGATAATGCACAGAAGAGAGAAATGCAGTGGACGCTATTATGAATTCATGTTCGGCAAGTCGAGAACTCTGTTGCTTCTGGATAATAAGGTATGTCATACTTGTTAGCTTGGAAAGTGGAATATGACAGTGTTAGCAAGTGGCATAGCATCTCCAATGCGAAGTTAAATTTAATCCTTTTGTAACTTCTAAACTTAACTTGTTTATAACATCCATTACAAATGATCTTAGCTATTTGATTTCACTAATTTCATTAATGTACTTTTGTGCACAACAGTGCTTTTCAAAATTACTTTTTGGGCAAACCTCTTCCACCACAGTTCATCTAGGTAAAATAGACATCAAAACACCAGTAAAAAGCATTTCTTATGGTTAAATGTGTTATTGTGGCACGGTGGCAATAGGCAGTACGGGAGATGATGTGTAGGCTTGCTGATGTGTAGAAATATCACTGTTTTGTATGCTATTGGAGATGATGACAAGAGGATGTGAGGTAGGAGGTTGATGCAGGGAGGGTTGTGCAATCAATGGTAGGAGGAGGAAGATAAATGGTGACTGGTATTGGATACGGGGTCTGATGGAGGGCAGTAGTGAAGAGCAAGAAATTGCAGAAGTGGGTAGGGGTATGTGAACAGCAGTTGTTTGTATATGTTGGTTGAATGTGACCAGAGATGGTTGATTGTGGTCTATGGTAATGGTGTAGCTGCTGTGATTATTGAATGATTGCAAGTAGTGGGTATGAAGCAGTTTGTGTTGGTCAGTGGTAAGAAGTGGGTGATGACAATTTGTAATGCTTGGAATGATGAGGCAGTGGTTCAGGCAGTAGATGAATGGCTGGGTTGCTGCAGTGTGTTGGTTGAGTTGAACTGGTTTATGTTGTGAAGTATGTGAATTGCAGGCAAGTTGGGGATGTATGGCTTAGGGTGTTAATGCTTTATGTATTTGGCATGTAAACTTATCTAACTTTTTGGAGTGTTAGAATTCTATGACTCTAGCTTTTAGCCTTTTTATATGTGTTTTTAATTATTTTACGACAATATTTAGTATTAGCATGGATGTATTGCATGGATGCTGCTGTAATTTTTTTTTAAAATTTGCATTTATTTTACAACGGACAATGTGCGTTTTTATATGAGCTTTTAACAACGGTCAATGCATGTTGTGAAATAGGCTATGCAACTAGTATGTTTAGTCTATTGCAACGGGTTATGGCCGTTGTATTATAGTCTATTACAACGGTCATAACCCGTTGTAAAAAGGTATACTGCAACGGTTTTTACAACGTGTTTTGCCTGTTGTAAAATATGGTGGATCTATTACAACGAGCCCTATTACAATGGGCACATGCCCGTTGCGAAAACCATATAACAACGGGCATTGCCCGTTGTAAAAAGACTGTTTTGTTGTAGTGGGTTAAACCTGATTTTTCGCTGTCTGCATAGGGTACATAGGTTTTCTATATATCATATGAGTATTCACATGCATCCGTATTAGACTTAGCTAGTCAAGCCATGTCTAATTGTTTTAATCATGTCTACTATTTCACACTATATATATTGTACATATTTCAACTTCTCTTTTTAGATGGACAAGAACCTAAGTTTCGACTTTTATGATTTGTTACATTGATTTAATGTTGCAGTTTGATCTCATTTTTGCACGCTTCATATTTTGAATGTAGTCCACAAATCATTTCTAAACATATGCCTATTATTCAAATTATTTATTTCAATTTTTGGTGAGAGTGCTAATATTTTCAAATTTTAAAAATGTATTAGAAAGCATATATGTTTTGCATGTTTATTTGTTGTACTTTCATTTATAATAGAGTATAGTTTTATTTTTTGCTATTGTGCATAATAAATTTAAACAAGTGATAATTTTTACAACTTAATGACTTTAACGTGTATTTTCATTTTGTGCTTGATAAGGGAATTTAATTAAATGCGTTTGTGGGTAATTGAATGAATGAAGTAAATATTCCAAAATAATCCTTCTGATAATCATTTCAAAACATGCATGTGAATACAGAAGTCGCTTTACTTTTGACCACATTAGTTCATGATGGAGATACTTCATATGATGATGTTTACTGATTAGATATTTTGTATATTTTTCATTGATTGTTTAATATTAATAATAAGACATACTACTATTTCAGATGGAAGATATAATGCAAATAATAAGGGAAGTATTGTAATAATGAAATGTAAAGTTGTACAATATAATAAGTCATACTTGCATCTAAAAACACAAAATGATGAAATACAATTTACATTTTCATTTACTCTTCTTGCCATCTTCTCTTTGTTTTCGATTCCGAATCAAATATATTTCTAATTTTCTATTAGAGCTCAACCGCCTAACGGAAAAATGCCTTGCCAAGATTTTCATCAAATTATAGAGCATCACCTGAAAATTTGGCAACATTAAGCGCTCATCAGAATCTACATTCATCATATGAGTTTAGGCCAAGATCAAATTTTAGAATCTATTCATACAGTTTCAAGGTAAGATTAGTATGAATTCGTATCAGCGTGTCAACCGTATTTCTTTGAGAAAAGTGCCTCATCAAAAGATCCATCAAGTCATCATCTGAACCTTTAGCAGCACTTATCTCAAACCCCTATCAACTTTCATCCAACATTCCTTGAATTCTTGCCGTATAAGAACTCTCAATCTCATCAATGGCTGAAGAAGGCAACAACTCTAGAAATAATGATAATTCTGCAACAACTTCACCACCTGAAGGATCAAGTCAACGACAATAATCATTAGTGAATGATCTAATCAAAACAATCATAAGCTCACAAAGTCAATTAATCACAGTGCACCTAGATGAGAGTAACTATCTTTGGAAATTCAAAGTTGAAACAACCATTCGAGAATATGGCTTGGAGGAGTTTGCTCTTGGAACAAACATCATACCACCCAAATTCACTATTGATAATGAAGGGAAATTGATTAGTAACAAAGAATACATCACTCATTAAAGGTAGGATAATTTACTGACTTCTTGGCTACCTTCATCAATAAGCATAGAATTACTACCACAAATCATTAGTTGCAAGACATCGAATGAAATATGGACAACAATTAAAAAGATCTTTAATTTTCAATCTGCAATAAAGATAATGCATTACAAGAGACAGATGCAAAATCTTAGGAAAGACAACACGTCAATGGGAGACCATCTAAACAAAATCAAGACATATTGTGATCTATTGGAGACAACATTACAAAAAAATCAGACACGGAGCAAATATTAACCATCATGAATGGGCTATATAGTGAATATGAGGCAGTTGTAGTAGTGATTTCATCAAGGGAGGTTGTACCATCAATTCAGTATGTGCATTCTACAGTTCTTGCCTATGAAGGTAGTAGTGAACATAAAAAGGCATTTGACATAGAATTATCTGTCAATTATCCTACTCAGTCAAGAAACAAAAATAATGAAAGAAATTTCAACAACAAGAATGATGCAGACACAAGAAATGAATAGAGCTACTCAAGAAATCAATGTAAGATTTAGAGGAGAGGAGGCAAATGGAACAATAGCAACAACAGACCAAAGTGTCAAACATGTGAACAACTTGGTCATACTGCCAACAAATGTTATTTTAGGTTTAATTTAAATTACAATCCCTCTCAGAACCCAAACAATCAGAGAAATTATACTATGTATGCCAACCTAGCAAGTATGCAACATGAACAACGAAACATTTTAGAAGAATAAAAAGCACATAACCTGAATGTATGTAAAGCAGCAAGGCCAGAAGACATTCAGAGTAAATGCTTGTATCTGGTTCTGAAGCACATCATGTAACCACCAACTTACAAAATCTAAACATTGGAAACAAGGAATACAAAGTTAAATAATCTATATACATGGGCAATGACATGCGTACTAACATCACACAAACCGGTAATGCAGAAATTAAAGGTTAGAGAATTCTACACCTTAACAATCTGCTAAGAGTTCCTGAAATAAGGAAAATATCATCTAATTATTACAGTTTGCACAAGATAATGATGTGTTTTTTGAATTTTACCTAAAATATTGGCTAGTTAAAGACATTGAAAATAAACAAGTCTTATTACAAGGTAAGACATATAAGGATTATATAGATTCAACCTGTCATATGTCAATCATTTAAGTAGTTCAAGAAAATGGTGCAATATGGCTATATCAAGTGTATCACGACCTATTAAAATTGTTTTCACATTTGGCATTACAAGTTAGGTCATCCTAATGTAAAAACTATGAAGAAAGTATCAGTTGATAATAAAATAATGGTTAGAGATGTACCTTCTTCTCACATTTGCACTTACTATCAAATAGGAAAAAGGTCACAAGTTGACATTTCCTGAATCACAATCTAGATATGATAAGCCACCGCAACTCATTATAACTGACTTATGGGGACAAACACCCATCAACTTAGATTATGGATTTAAATATTGTACATCCTTTGTAGATGCATATTCAAGGTACACTTGGATATTCTTTCTGAAATCAAAGACTAAAACAACAATGTAGTTATTCACTTCAAAAAGCAAGTGGAGAGACAAATAAGCCAGCTAGTAAAAATAATACAAACTGACTGAGGCACAGAATACAAGACATGCAGAGGATTCTTTCAAGGGAAAGGAATACTCTATAAAATGATTTGTCCTTATAATCAGAATAGAATGGATTAGCCGAGAGGAAACATAGGCATATAGTAGAAATATGTCTTACCTTACTTGCACAAGCTTCACTACCATTGAAATTTTGGCCAGATGCATTTGCTACAGCAGTTTATTTGATTAATAGATTATCCACTAAAGTTCTACAAGCCAAAAGTCCAATGGAAGTTCTGCTTAATGAAAAACTAGATTATCAAAATTTGAGAACATTTGGGTGCCTATGTTTTTGTAGCGACTCATATTCTACGTATCGGAGGATCGTAGAATATTTATGTTATTTTCATTTGACATCATAAGGTTCTAATATTTTAGAAAATGACTCTAAGTTACATTTCCAACATCCATGATTATTCATGATTATTAGTGAATTTTTATGTGACCATTTTGACTCTGTAAATCTTCTATGGACTATAACTTTTGATAAAAGCCGAGAGTCTAAAATCACTTTTATTTGATCTGGATGATGGTTTCCTTTCCGTAGATTAGTCATATTAAGAAAACAGACTTACCGTTTTCAAGTTAGAGCTGTTTGAAGTTTTGTTTGATTTTGAACAGCTTAAGTAAGTAATTAGATGATTATCTTTGAGCCTCATAACCCCTTTCGGGTTTGCAGCATGTGGAGGCTGATGGGACCTCTCATTTCACTACTCTTAAAAATAGTTCGAATCTCCATTAAACTTCCTTTGACCAAAAAGCAACCTTTAAACATATTTTAATTAGCCAAATTTCCTCATTACGAAGAGATTAATGAGATTTACACTTAGGATTAGAGATTTTCTATCAGAGGGAGCATTGGGATTCGTGCCTTTTACTGTTTATTGGAAGATTTGGTTTTTTACTTTGGTTAAGGTGAGTGATTAGATCTCTCACTGTAGGATCGATTTCACCCTAGAAGGGGGTGAATATGGTGATGCTATTAATTATAAAAATTATTGTGGAAGCTTATAAAATTATTTCAACACAGATATATCAAAATAATAGCAGCACAGATAATAGCAGACTAATAAATGCAGAAATAAAACGACACAGAATTTACCCAGCTTCGGCAAAACCCTGCCTACGTGCTGCCTTCAAGGTTTTTACTAGACATTAAGCAGTCAGACGCTTACACACGTAAACTCGCGACACTCGCTATCAACTAGCCTTAACTCTACGCTCAAAACCCTGTCACAACTTAGCCACTGAGCTGCGACTTCTCAAACTACGCCACGTAGTTTGTTCCCTAGTCACACGACTAGAAATTACAATGGTTTAAAATGGAAAATACAATTTAAAACAAACAAAACCCTAACTAAAAATATGAGCCTTATATAACTATAAACCCAAAACTAATATTAAGGCTGACCCAAAATTATTCTTTCTCTTTTTCTTTTATCGGCCCTTTCCTTTGTTTTGTGAAAATGGCGGTCGTTCCTTGTGAAAAATATTAGCCCCGTTCGTTTCTAAAAATTAGGGCTTTTTGAAGTGCGGACTTTAAATTGATCGATTAAATGGTTATTCGCATGCAGCTTTATCGATCGTTTCCTCGTTGCTCACTTCGGCTGCTTCAACGAGTTCAAATTTTGCTTCAGTATGTAATTTATGCTTTTGTGCTTTAATGTTTTTCGTACTTGAACTCGATGATTTGAAAGCCGATGATGATACTGTTTATATAGGGTTCGAATCCTTATTTTCTCGTTCGTCTAATAGTTGTTTGATTTCATCAATTGGTTTGTGTTGGCCATTGATCTTCATTTGGATGCTTGAGATGATTACCGACTTTTTCAATTTCGTATATTTATGATTTCTTGATGGTCACGGCTTTGATTTCTCTGACTTTGTTTTCCTTGCTCACCACGGTTCTAACTTTGATCTGTTTCTTTGATATTGAACTGTTGACTTCGGTCATTTGACTTTGTTTATACGATTCCATGACTTTGGCATGATTATTCTGTATCATACTCGACTTTGGCCATTTGTGTTTATTGCCTCTGGTCATTTGCGACCTGTAGCATACTTGACTTGTTTGTGAATTTTCATTGTGCATTCATATGCACTTCGTTCACTTGATGGTTACTGGTTAGATTTTGTGCTCATTGTAACTGTACATATAGATGTTGTTGAGCCACCAAGTCATTTTGCATTTGTGGCTGCACTTCAGTTGCTTGTATATGTGTATACAAGTGTGATGGTCTTTTGTAGTTGTTCATTGTGTAGCCTGGTTTGGTGGTGATCCAGCTTTGCATAGATTGTGCTTTTGTTCATAGTTTGTATTCTCTGGTTTGATGAAGTTTCATATACATTTGGGCAGTTTGCATACACTGTCACATGATCATTTGATGTCTCCTCTGACCTTGGTTCTTGTGCATAGCATATTGAGCTGGTCAATGCTTTGATGTTGGCTTGCATTTGGTTTTGTACATATGATGGCATTCTGGTTTATCACTTGCTGTTGAATGGTGAACTTGAATTATTCCTCTTTGTCTTTGCTTATGCTACTTGCTTTGCATATTTTCTTCAATGTGCAACCTGGTCGACATGTATGTTGTCACTGCAAACTCTGGCCTGTTTCACTGTCATGTGTATATATGTGCACTTTGTCCATGTTATACTGCTCTTTGGTCAAAAACTGCCACTTGGTTTGAACTTTTTTCTATGATATTGAACTTGATCATTTCATGAACTTGCACCTGTGTTGTTTCACTGTTTCACTGACCTGTTGCACTATTAGCTTGCTTTAACCTGAACTGTTGCACTATAAGCTTCATGTGTACATTAGTCTCTGATCTTGTGTTCATCTTTGTTGTAGCATTGTGTACATGTGTGCACATTGATGTATATGCATTTGTACTGATGCATCACTTGGCCATATGTATGCATCGAGGCAGTTTGTGTTGTAGCTGCTGTTTGTACCTGTATATTTTCATTATTTGTACTCGAGTATTGCCTTTGTTCAAGTCTTCATTGGGTATGTTGGTCTGGGTTTGCACTTTGTTCATTTGAGTCGTTTTCACGTGTATGACTTGAACTTTGGTCAATTGTACTTGAAAATTTTGTATTGCACTTGAGTTGAATCCAGCTTAAATCTCGGGTTTGACCTTGTGCTGATATTGTGACATTATTTTATTGCACTTGAGTTGAACCCGGCATTTTGGGTTTGGACTGTGATCACCTGTCCCTGTAATTTTATCAAGTGTATATATCGGTGTGCACGGCCTTGTGGCATGTACAGTGATACACTGTGCATGTCACAAGCTGTTCGTGTATGATGAATTCAAATTTAAATGATGACGAACAATCCAAATAACCGAGGCAAATATTATTTTTAAAATTCACATTTTATTTTATACTGCAAAAATATTTCCTTTTCAATTTACTGCGTCAGTATATATTTTTGCAGATTGCTCAGATGCTGGATTCACGTTAGAATGAAGTTGAAGATAAATACGAGTGTGAGTGCTATGTAGTGAGGTGCAAATGTAAATGTGAATTGTAATGTAATCAAATTTGTATTGTAATTGAAATTGTATATATATAGTGAGAGCTTGAAATTTGTACTATTCAAAAATTGTAATAAATATTTGTTTGAATAAAATATCCGTTTGAATTCAAATCCTGTGTTATTTATTTTATTCATCAAATATTTATTTAATCTTTATTTTATTCATCAAATATTTATTTAATCTGTGAAAATAAAATAGTATATTAACAAATACATTTAAATGAATATATATATATATATACGTTTATTATCATAAAAAAAAATCATATACTCGCATATTCAACAATCTCCCCCTTTTGATGACAATAAACATATATTTAAGATTTTGAATATGTTAAATGTATTTGATCATTGATATACTCTATTTGCTCTCACTATTTAAATGCTTCCTCTCTACACAAAGCTCCCCTTTCATATATGCATATAATTAAAAATATGCATATGAGCCTAGATGCAAATAGAAAATATTTGACCTTTACTTGATTTTATTTGACAAAATCTAAGCTTTTCTCTCCCCCTTTTGTTATCAGCAAAAGAGTAACAGTGATAGAAAAATAGAGATAAAGTGATAGACATTAATACAACATTAAAACTCAATCGAATATAAATATTAAATTTCAATAAAAAATCAAACAAAAATCATAAATACTCTGTTAGGGGCATATTCCACTTTTAGAATGATGGGAATAATATCATCATATAAAACCATACAGTTATGTCTATTTATGGTATATTTATATCAGGAATTTGAATATCTACCAACCATGCATAACCGTTAGGACTTTTGAATGAGATTAGTAGTATTCCAATTTTATTTTATAAAAAATGAATTTGAGTATCTTCTAACCATGCATAACCGTGAGGACTTTTAAATGGGATTAAAATCAACTTGTTTATTTAAAAAATCAATTTTGATATGCGTTCCATACATGCATAACCGTGAGGACTTTTAAATGAGCATGGAAGCACATAACAAATTCCAAGTAATTCACCCATGCATAACCGTGAGGACTTTTAAATGAGAGTGAATACTTTGGATTTTATTTTATTTTATTATTATAATTATATTATTATTATTATTATTATTATTAAAAAAATATATAATTAAAAATGAATGATTCCTATTTAAAGTACCACATATCGACAAACTATATTGAATTTTGATGAGTGATGGTCGTTAGAAATATGATAGAAATAGAGATGGTCATGGAATTTTTACCAACAAAAAGTTTTATAACTCATGTTTAATTTCTAAAGAAATTTACTAAGTATACCGTTTCTAGTCATAATATATGATAAATATCAACACTCATCATTTTTTTTAATCACTATTTATCTTTTTGATAATTAATAGGGACTCAGATTAGTCAATGTAATCACTTAAAATCATATTCAAAAATAATTATAAAACCAATTTTTCTAAAAATGACCAATCTGAAAACAAGGTCAAAAATGATTTTCTAGAAGGGGTTTTATGAGAAAAAAATTTCTGCTATTTGAAAATTATTTGAAATGAAAAATATGCAGATATTTTCTTCGAAAAACGATGCAGTTACTAAATGTCTTGTCATAAATCACGTTCCACTAGTAATTTTTCTATCAACTAGACCACTAGTGTAATCTGCATCTGAATTTCTTTTAACTCAAAATTATCATTAGTTGAATTTGATAGACCAGACCATGAAGTGTGCATCAAAATATCTTTAAATCAATTTTAACAGCTTTTTAAATGACATTCTCTTGAATTTGAATTGAAACCGTGTAAATAATCAAAAACCGTGAATATAGAGTTAACCAAATGTATTCATCCAATAAAACACTATTATTAATCCAAACTAATATATATGAAGTAGTTCAAAGATTCTCGTGATTTTTATAGTGTTCTTGGCATGAGAATATAACTGGCCAACTATTTTGAATAAGTAAGAATCAAAATCATCATTATTTCATTATCACATTATTGGCTGATTTAATTCGAAATACGGTGCAGATTATCACATTTAATATATTGTTCAAAATATACCATTACCTGTTTTACCTTTACTGCGACGACCCGACTTTCCACTCCCGGAAAATCGCATCATCTTTAAGAAAGAAAGGGATAGAAAAGAGAATAGAAAGAAGAGAAGAAAGAAACAACACATCAGAATCTAACAACGGAACGAATAAATTATACTAATAACATAAATATTACATAGTTTACAACCAATATCAGAGTACACAGATATACAATACATACTAGACAGTTATAAACACCTGTCTAGTTATACAATTCAATACAACAACTCAGAGAACACACAGCGGACTACTCTATATATATATCTACACGTGGAAGCCTCCTGCTCCATTGCTCCTCCATAATTCGTCCAAGCAAACCTGAATCCTAATCTGAATCACCCTTGACTACTCGTAAAAATTTGAGTACCCAATAGTTTATGAAAAACAAAAATAAACTGTGGGTCAGACATGGGTCTGGTGTAAGTAACAGGTTAAAGTTGCTTAACTTTTAAAAAACCTTTTGAAAAGAAAGGTATCACGTAAGACTTTCCACACATAAATATGGAAAAGTTTTTACCTTACGCTAACCAAAACATTTGATAGGAAATCCGATGATATTATAATAGTGTCTAGGGTTTTCAAATAAATAAGAAATAGCCGAAATTGTTACATTATTAAATTCCAGCTACTAGCCACAAAAGTGGGTAATACAATCAAAACCGTTGGCACTTATTGGATTTTGGATTCCATACAATGGCAGGGCTACTGGGGTAACGCTCGTCACAGTACGTGGCCTAGATCAACGTACCGAGGATCACTCCCGACCCCCTGCAACACAAAGCCGGACCCATTCCTTACTGAATAGTTCCGAACAAGACAACCCCATGGTTGTAGCTAGCAACCACCCACACAGCCGAATATAAAGGGACTTCTAGACAGGGATCAATCTTGCTCTCCAGTGGGTGCGACCCACGAAGCTTTGCTGCACCTTCCCTATTTTAGCCATTCCCGGTTGATGAGGCTTGAGGCTACGATCACCTTTATAGGACATATCACTTAGAATGCTCATCGTCCACCTGACGATGTTTTGAAAGCATTCAATCCATACAAGTTCGTTCCGGGTTCGAACGAAACCGAAGGCATTATCTCGTTACACTCATTATGGAATCACCCTCAGAGTTAACGACAATAACCCTCACACTCTGATTCACCATCTCGAATCTATAAGAACTAATTCCGTCAACTCATTACGGAATCACCCACAGAGTTATAATGACTCATAGTCCTTACACCTCGAGTCTTCACAAAGCTCCATTTTGATACACGACCTAACGTTATTTGGAATCGATGTGGTTTTCGGATATCCAAATATGGAAACCCGATCCCGGTCTCATCGAGAAACAAAGCGTGTCTTTTAAGGTCCAAGTTGTTTTAAAGGTTTAAAACAATTTAATTACAGTATCTATATACACACAGATAGATAACTCATAAATCATAACTGATAATCGATCATTATCACATAACAGGTAATTCACATCATCAATATCATATAGATATACCATATATCATCATCACAATAGATAACTTATGTTATCATCACAATACAATCAAACATCCATACAATATCATTTATCTCATTACTGAGATTACAAAGCATCCAAGACAATCAAGTTCAACCATTCATCCATAAGCAATGATTTACTCATCATCATATAATTAATTTAAAATGAATTAAATTAACTATCTCTAATTAATTTAAAATGAATTAAATTAATTACCCATCTTTAATTAATTTAAAATAAATTAAATTAATTACTTCACCAAATAATAACTTGCTTACCCAACTATTTAATTGATTACAATCAATTAATCAATCATAAATTACTTTAATTAATCACTCTTGATTAATTACCCTTAATTACATTCATGTAATTATCCTAAATTAATTCCACAAATTAATTAACCTCAACAAAACAGTAATTAACCTTTAATTACTTCAATTAATTATTTAATCATAATAAATTACATTTATCCTTAATTAATTACATTAATTAATTACCTATTATTTGATTAATTAATCTTAATTAATCAACTTTAATTACATCATTAATTAAAATAATTAATGATCATTAATTATTAATTACATTAAGTAATTAACTTATTAACCATCATCACAGATTAATCACATCTAGTAATTAACTAACTTAATTACTATATTAAACAAATTAATTATCCTTTAATTAATTGCTTAATTAATCCCTTGATTAATTTTAAATAATTAAACCGAATTACCTCACACTTAACATCTCCACTTAATTACAAACATGTAATTATTTAACAATTACTTAACTAAGTAATTTCCAAAACTTTAATTACATAAAGTAATTATTTATAAAACTCAAGTGTTTATAATTAATTAAACTTAATTAATTAAATTAAACAATCATATTAAATTACATTAAGTAATTAATTTTTTTAATTACTTTATCAAATAATTACTTTCTAACCATTTATAATTGATTATTATTAAATTAATTAATCTAATTAATTATATAAAAATTAACTACATTAATTAATTGTTAAATAATCCTGGTTAATGACCTTCATTAACCATTCTCAAATTATTTTATAAGGTAATTAACTTAAATTAATTACAAACTAAATTATCTTTAACCATTCATTCATTAAAGTTAATTATTAAATTAATTAACCTTAATTTAAAACTTAATTACATAATTAATATTCATTTATCATTAATTAACAACTTAATTAATGATCTTAATTCCAAATTAATTAATCATTAATCAATTAATTCCAAATTCAATTAATTAATTAAATAAATTAACAAATCTTAATTACCTTATTAATTAATTCTAAAACATAAATCTTGATTTAATTTTCAAAAACATAACTTAATTATGTTAAAACAATATTATTTAAAACAAGGTGCTTTTTGAACTCGTTTTAAATTCCAGTTTAAATAAAATTTTAAATTTAAAAGTAATTTAAACTTGTCAAGTTTGAAAGAAATTTAAAACTTATTTAAACTTCAGGACAAACAAAAGTTTATCTTAAAATGAAATCATAAAATTTGAAGTTGAATTTCATTTCAATGTTTTAGAAATTTCAACTCTTTCTTAATTTAAACTTTCAATTCAAATCTTCTATTAAATTTAAAACTGAACTTTATTTTTAAATTTAAACTTCCAGATTTAAAATCAATCTTTAAATCTTGCTCACATTTTTAAAAATCTCATTATTACAAAGTTTAAACTATTTTATCAACACAAATATTAAATTTAGTTAAATTTATGAAAACTTTTTATTCTATTTTAAAAACTGGGATTTAAATTTGAATATGAAATTCAAACTTGCATTTGAATATACTCTTAAATTTTGCTCAAAACATAAACTGCAGATTTAAAAAGTTTAAAAAGAAAACTCAGATTTAAAAAAAAACAGTAAATCAGGTTTCAAAACCTGGAATTTGTATCCAATTCAAAAATTCAAACTTGAATTTGATTTTAAACTTAAACTTTTCTTTAAACATAAACTTTAGATTTTAAATATTTAAAATCCAGATTTAAAAGAAATCAGGTCTGCAACCTGAAACTTGCAAGTTACAGAGTAACCCGAGAAACTAAATTCCTACTTCGGGTCTAAAGCCTCTCCACTCCGAGTCAAACATCTACCTGCTTCGAGCCATCTTCACAGATTCCCTGCAACATCTCACACCCAAAAGTAGACCATCAGAAAACTTATCGCCGTGCGTATGCACGACGATCTCCTCCTCTGCCCATCATCTTAGATGATCCAAAAACAACCAGCAACTCATCCATCCCCCAACATAATCACCAAATAGAACAGATAAACAAGAATTCAAAATTCACCCCCCCTCCCACATTCAAACCTGGAAAATTTTATACAGGTTTTTACTCCAAACCTGTCAACGGCAGCCTCGCGCCACTCCGACCACCTGAGGTCCACCCTCTCCGGCTTCGAACCTATCTACACACCAACTTCCCATTTCCCAGATATCAAGACACTCGGTCAATCCTACTCTTCAAACTGACTCAAAGCACAAACCCATTCAAAACTAGAGTTAAGTTCTAAAAATCCAAAACTGCAATCATTCTAGCAAACTTTAATTACTTCTCAGATTTTTCCAAGGATCTATGATCCTTACTCTATAACTCAAAAGAATTCTGAGTTTTCTTAAACTACAGATTTCAAGAATTTGCCCCAATTCATATTATTGTTCAATAACAACTGTTACTGTAACAAAAACCTAGAAATACTACTACCTGATTTAAAAATCAAGTTTTTATCAATACATTAAATTTATGAAACTGCATTTAAATATTGATGTGTTTGATTTTGATAAAGAACAATATATAATGTGATTGCATGTGTTTACAGAGATACACCCTGTATTTAACTCACCTAAAAATTTAAATCTTAACTTAAGAAAATAAAAATACATTACTTTATAATTTGAATCCTAATCTATGGTAAACAACTTCTTTTGATTATTCTAGCACCCAAATACTATCTCAAACTAGATCAATTATAGGGGATTCTTTAATTGGAAGAAGATCTGGGTATACTGCAGTATATAATAAACATGCGTACATAATCACAATCAAACACACAAACAAAATTTTACTCAAGCAACCTGATTACAGTTTAAAATTTTAAATGTTACTCACCATAAGAATACAGAGCTCAGTTGAGTTTTACAGAAATCACCAAAAATGCAGGCATGCTCTTTTGTTGATTTAATCTGAGTTGCAATGATATACAGGTTTGCCTATGTATTCACTGATAAAATGCTTGCATGCAGGCTTGACTCTATTGCTCATTCATGCAGAAACAAACATGTGCATGCTTCATTTGAATTTGAGGAAATGTAGAGTTTTTGATCTTTTATGAGGGGAGTATGCAAGTTTTTGCTTTGATTGTAAATGCAGATGAATTTGTGGTATGCAGATGTTGGAACTTGATGAATTTATGGATTGTTATATGCAGATGAAGGTAAATCAGAGGGGAACTGGTTTTAGATTATGCAGATTTCTTCGGATTTGAGAATATGCAGATTTATGGATTTTGAGAATGCAGATTTGGATTGCAAATATGAAAATGAATTTTGATCTTCATTTGATTTAAGAAATGAAAATGCATTATGTATGAATGATGCAAACTAATGTATTTTCAGATTTAATGAAAGAAAAGAAAATAAAAACTAATTTTAACACTTGTCAAACTTTACAACACTTGTCTATATGAATACATATGAATTTAACACATGTATTTTCTTTAAAGATAGTTAATACTAATTATAAATTAATGTATATGTTAACTTAGTTTAAGTTGTTAGTTTATTTTAAAATATGTTTATGAATTTACAAAAGAAATAAAAACAACAATGTTTTACAAATTAACTTCTACATATTAAAATTAAAACAATTTTAAGACTTTATACTTTTAAATTTAAATTGAAATAAATTCAAAATCAAATATTTTTCAAATTAAGTTATAAATAAAAATTCAATTTGAAATAAACATTACAAATCTTATTCAAAATTTATTTAAAAAGACAATACAATATTAATATTGCGTTTATAAATCTCTTTTATTAAATTTAAAATCATTTTACAAAATATTCATTTTATTAAGCCATAAAACCAATTTGTTAAATTTGTTCTAAATTTAAAACAATACCAATTTATTTAAAATATGAACCATATATTTATATTGTAAATAGAAATCCATTTATATCATTTAGAAGATAAAATAACCAATTTAAATAATTATTGAAAAAATTTATTACATTTATCTGAATAATTGTTATTAGAATATCAATATCAATTTAATTTTAACTACAGATTATTAAAATGATATTGTTAAAAATTCCGGGATGTTACAATCCTTCCCCCTTAAAAGAATTTCGTCCTCGAAATTTAAAACAAAGGTATTTAATAATCTTATTGAATTTAATTTTTAAAACACAAGCATATATCAAACATATGCTAACAACCAAAAACAACCCATCAAACAAATCTAATTATCCAGATAAAATTCTAGATAAAATTTCATCGAGTTTCCCCAGGTGTGTGTATATATATATACCGGGTTACTTGCTCTAGAGAATCCAAACAAACAATACTATGAAGCTACAAAGCTCCTATACAACTATATCTATAACACTAGACAAAATATCAGACTACAAACAAGTCTGACTCAACATCCCAAAACTCCAGAACTGCTGGTTCCTCAACCAGAGATAGATCATACATGTACTCCCTCAGAGATACGTGAAACTCATCGAATCCCAGTTATCCAACTGGCAATTCAATCCTATAGATCAATCACTTATTGCAAGAACACAGAAAAGATCCAAAACACTTCAGAGCTAGCTTCTCAGCCTTACCCAAACTTAAATCTCACTTTTGATCAGAGAAATCTTATCCAAAATTAAATTTCCGACTTCAGAGTCCAAATCACTCCGACTCTTATCCACAAAATCTCTTCAGACGATCCTGGGCTGCCCACAACCTTACTGATCAGCTCAACCTTCGCTGATGCTTCTAGAAACAAACTAGACTAATCAACTCAACAAAATGATCTCCTCAAGATAAACTAAAACCAAAAACTCAAACTTGACTCCTCAACATCAGAAGACAACAACTTCTTCTATCCAGAAAAGAAAAGCAGATGCACTTCCAAACTGTTTCCGCTGCTCAACTCTGATTCGAAGTAGAAGAAAATGCTGAAGAAGAACACAAGCACAAACTGGACAACACATCCCAGAGATATGGTTCAACAATTCCATAAGAAAATTTCATAAGTTCCTCCAAAACTCCGAGCTGCTACACCAACTAAATCTCCTGGAACCATTCTTCTATAAAGATGAACCACCGGTACCACTCCTGGAATTCCAGTCGATAAGAAAGCTCAAACTTCAGATGCGAACAAAACTCTGACTTCCTGAAGACATCCAGAAAAACTCAGATAATCCAAGAGAACACTCAAACAATCGCAAGTCACTTTTGCGAACCACCAAACCAAATCCAAAGAAAACTGTTCTTCCTTAACTAAACGGAATAGCTTATACTTAAATAGCCAACCCATCAAAGAAACGGGTCCACTTAACTGCTTCTGAACTCCACTTCAGAAAAACTGCTAAGCCAGAAGATCTCTTGCCAACACCGAGAACACTCCAAACTACACTGCTGCCACAGATGCCAAAGAATTCCAAAACAAAGCTCTTCGGGAAACTCGGACCTCAAAGCAAACAGAAACTCCGGCTGAACATAGCCACAACACTGAAGCAGACTCACTTCCTTAACTTGTTCCAAAGAAAACATCTTCGGGAACATCCATAGTCACTGCATCTCATCACGCAGCTACTATTTCCTGAGGTATTCAAAATACCATCACTTTCTTCTGCCCAGCCAACAGATCCAAATTCTACTCATCCAACTTCAGAAATAAACTCCGAACCTTAACAGGTTTCCTTCAGAGATTAATGAAGTTCTTCATCACTACAGAACTCACTCGAGACAATATTAGGTCTATAGTCTCGACAATTACACTTCCAACCTCAAACATTCAGACTCCAACTAATGGTAGTAATCGTGTTACACACCATACTACCCCATCTACCTTTATAACTTATATTGGAAAACCCAAACAGGTAACCCAACAGATAGGTCGAAATAATATATATATATATATATATATATATATATATATTAAAAATTACAAATACGCTCTCTCAAGAAAGACACCACTACAGAGCCTAGGTATTCAACCTAATGCTCCCTAAGAAAGATACACTTCAGAGCCTAGGTATTCACTCAGCCTAATGCTCTGATACCAAGTGCGACGACCCGACTTCCAAATACCAGGAAGTCGCATCATCTTTAAGAAAGAAAGGGATAGAAAAGAGAATAGAAAGAAGAGAAGAAAGAAACAACACATCAGAATCTAACAGCGGAACGAATAAATTATACTAATAACATAAATATTACATAGTTTACAACCAATATCAGAGTACACAGATATACAACACATACTAGACAGTTATAAACACCTGTCTAGTTATACAATTCAATACAACAACTTAGAGAACACACAGCGGACTACTCTATATATATATCTACACGCGGAAGCCTCCTGCTCCATTGCTCCTTCATAATTCATCAAAGCAAACCTGAATCCTAACCTGAATCACCCTTGACTACTCGTAAAAATTTGAGTACCCAAGAGTTTATGAAAAACAAAAATAAACTCTGGATCAGACATGGGTCTGGTGTGAGTAACAGGTTAAAGTTGCGTAACTTTTAAAAAACCTTTTGAAAAGAAAGGTATCACGTAAGACTTCCCATACATAAATATGGAAAAGTTTTTACCTAACGCCAACCAAAACATTTGATTGGAAATCCGATGATATTATAATAGTGTCTAGGGTTTTCAAATAAATAAGAAATAGCCGAAATTGTTACATTATTAAATTCCAGCTACTAGCCACAAAAGTGGGTAATACAATCAAAACCGTTGGCACTTATTGGATTTTGGATTCCATACAATGGCAGGGCTACTGGGGTACCGCCCGTCACAGTACGTGGCCTAGATCAACGTACCGAGGATCACTCCCGACCCCCTGCAACACAAAGCCGGACCCATTCCTTACTGAATAGTTCCGAACAAGACAACCCCGTGGTTGTAGCTAGCAACCACCCACACAGCCGAATATAAAGGGACTTCTAGACAGGGATCAATCTTGCTCTCCAGTGGGTGCGACCCACGAAGCTTTGCTGCACCTCCCCTGTTTTAGCCATTCCCGGTTGATGAGGCTTGAGGCTGCGATTACCTTTATAGGACATATCACTTAGAATGGTCATCGTCCACCTGACGATGTTCTGAAAGCATTCAATCCATACAAGTTCGTTCCGGGTTCGAACGAAACCGAAGGCATTATCTCGTTACACTCATTATGGAATCACCCTCAGAGTTAACGACAATAACCCTTGCACTCTGATTCACCATCTCGAATCTATAAGAACTAATTCCGTCAACTCATTACGGAATCACCCACAGAGTTATAATGACTCATAGTGCTTACACCTCGAGTCTTCACAAAGCTCCATTTTGACACACGACCTAACGTTATTTGGAATCGATGTGGTTTTCGGATATCCAAATATGGAAACCCGATCCCGGTCTCATCGAAAACCAAAGCGTGTCTTTTAAGGTCCAAGTTGTTTTAAAGGTTTAAAACAATTTAATTACAGTATCTATATACACACACAGATAGATAACTCATAAATCATAACTGATAATCGATCATTATCACATAACAGTTAATTCACATCATCAATATCATATAGATATACCATATATCATCATCACAATAGATAACCTATGTTATCATCACAATACAATCAAACATCCATACAATATCATTTATCTCATTACTGAGATTACAAAGCATCCAAGACAATCAAGTTCAACCATTCATCCATAAGCAATGATTTACTCATCATTATATAATTAATTTAAAATGAATTAAATTAACTATCTCTAATTAATTTAAAATGAATTAAATTAATTACCCATCTTTAATTAATTTAAAATAAATTAAATTAATTACTTCACCAAATAATAACTTGCTTACCCAACTATTTAATTGATTACAATCAATTAATCAATCATAAATTACTTTAATTAATCACTCTTGATTAATTACCCTTAATTACATTCATGTAATTATCCTAAATTAATTCCACAAATTAATTAACCTCAACAAAACAGTAATTAACCTTTAATTACTTCAATTAATTAATTAATCACAATTAATTACATTTATCCTTAATTAATTACATTAATTAATTACCTTTAATTACCTATTATTTGATTAATTAATCTTAATTAATTAACTTTAATTACATCATTAATTAAAATAATTAATGATCCTTAATTATTAATTACCTTAAGTAATTAACTTATTAACCATCATCACAGATTAATCACATCTAGTAATTAACTAACTTAATTACTATATTAAACGAATTAATTATCCTTTAATTAATTACTTAATTAATCCCTTGATTAATCTTTAAATAATTAAACCAAATTACCTCACACTTAACATCTCCACTTAATTACAAACATGTAATTATTTAACAATTACTTAACTAAGTAATTTCCAAAACTTTAATTACATAAAGTAATTATTTATAAAACTCAAGTGTTTATAATTAATTAAACTTAATTAATTAAGTTAAACAATCATATTAAATTACATTAAGTAATTAATTTTTTTAATTACTTTATCAAATAATTACTTTCTAACCATTTATAATTGATTATTATTAAATTAATTATCTAATTAATTATATAAAAATTAACTACATTAATTAATTGTTAAATAATCCTGGTTAATGACCATCATTAACCATTCTCAAATTATTTTATAAGGTAATTAACTTAAATTAATTACAAACTAAATTATCTTTAACCATTCATTCATTAAAGTTAATTATTAAATTAATTAACCTTAATTTAAAACTTAATTACATAATTAATATTCATTTATCATTAATTAACAACTTAATTAATGATCTTAATTCCAAATTGATTAATCATTAATCAATTAATTCCAAATTCAATTAATTAATTAAATAAATTAACAAATCTTAATTACCTTATTAATTAATTCTAAAACATAAATCTTGATTTAATTTTCAAAAACATAACTTAATTATGTTAAAACAATATTATTTAAAACAAGGTGCTTTTTGAACTCGTTTTAAATTCCAGTTTAAATAAAATTTTAAATTTAAAAGTAATTTAAACTTGTCAAGTTTGAAAGAAATTTAAAACTTATTTAAATTTCAGGACAAACAAAAGTTTATCTTAAAATGAAATCATAAAATTTGAAGTTGAATTTCATTTCAATGTTTTAGAAATTTCAACTCTTTCTTAATTTAAACTTTCAATTCAAATCTTCTATTAAATTTAAAACTGAACTTTATTTTTAAATTTAAACTTCCAGATTTAAAATCAATCTTTAAATCTTGCTCACATTTTTAAAAATCTCATTATTACAAAGTTTAAACTATTTTATCAACGCAAATAGTAAATTTAGTTAAATTTATGAAAACTTTTTATTCTATTTTAAAAACTGGGTTTTAAATTTGAATCTGAAATTCAAACTTGCATTTGAATTTAGTCTTAAATTTTTCTCAAAACATAAACTGCAGATTTAAAAAGTTTAAAAGAAAACTCGGATTTTAAAAAAAAATAGTAAATCAGGTTTCAAAACCTGAAATTTGAATCCAATTCAAACTTGAATTTGATTTTAAACTTAAACTTTTCTTTAAACATAAACTTTAGATTTTAAATATTTAAAATCCAGATTTAAAAGAAAACAGGTCTGCAACCTGAAACTTGCAAGTTACAGAGTAACCCGAGAAACTAAATTCCTACTTCGGGTCTAAAGCCTCTCCACTCCGAGTCAAACATCTACCTGCTTCAAGCCATCTTCACAGATTCCCTGCAACGTCTCATACCCAAAAATAGATCATCAGAAAACTTGTCGCCGTGCGTATGCACAGCGATCTCCTCCTCTGCCCATCATCTTAGATGATCCAAAAACAACCAGCAACTCATCCATCCCCCAACATAATCACCAAATAGAACAGATAAACAAGAATTCAAAATTCACCCCCCCCCCCCCCACATTCAAACCTGGAAAATTTTATACAGGTTTTTACTCCAAACCTGTCAACGGCAGCCTCGCGCCACTCCGACCACCTGAGGTCCACCCTCTCCGGCTTCGAACCTATCTACACACCAACTTCCCATTTCCCAGATATCAAGACACTCGGTCAATCCTACTCTTCAAACTGACTCAAAGCACAAACCCATTCAAAACTAGGGTTAAGTTCTAAAAATCCAAAACTGCAACCATTCTAGCAAACTTTAATTACTTCTCAGATTTTTCCAAGGATCTATGATCCTTACTCTATAACTCAAAAGAATTCTGAGTTTTCTTAAACTACAGATTTCAAGAATTTGCCCCAATTCATATTATTGTTCAATAACAACTGTTACTGTAACAAAAACCGAGAAATACTACTACCTGATTTAAAAATCAAGTTTTTATTAATACATTAAATTTATGAAACTGCATTTAAATATTGATGTGTTTGATTTTGATCAAGAACAACATATAATGTGATTGCATGTGTTTACAGAGATACACCCTGTATTTAACTCACCTAAAAATTTAAATCTTAACTTAAGAAAATAAAAACACATTACTTTATAATTTGTATCCTAATCTATGGTAAACAACTTCTTTTGATTATTCTAGCACCCAAATACTATCTCAAACTAGATCAATTATAGGGGATTCTTTAATTGGAAGATGATCTGGGTATACTGCAGTATATAATAAACATGCATACATAATCACAATCAAACACACAAACAAAATTTTACTCAAGCAACCTGATTACAGTTTAAAAATTTAAATGTTACTCACCATAAGAATGCAGAGCTCAGTTGAGTTTTGCAGAAATCACCAAAAATGCAGGCATGCTCTTTTGTTGATTTAATCTGAGTTGCAATGATATACAGGTTTGCCTATGTATTCACTGATAAAATGCTTGCATGCAGGCTTGACTCTGTTTCTCATTCATGCAGAAACAAACATGTGCAGGCTTCATTTGAATTTGAGGAAATGCAGAATTTTTGATCTTTTATGAGGGGAGTATGCAAGTTTTTGCTTTGATTGTAAATGCAGATGAATTTGTGGTATGCAGATGTTGGAACTTGATGAATTTGTGGATTGTTATATGCAGATGAAGGTAAATCAGAGGGGAACTGGTTTTAGATTATGCAGATTTCTTTGGATTTGAGAAAATGCAGATTGATGGATTTTGAGAATGCAGATTTGGATTGCAAATATGAAAATGAATTTTGATCTTCATTTGATTTAAGAAATGAAAATGCATTAAGTATGAATGATGCAAACTAATGTATTTTCAGATTTAATGAAAGAAAAGAAAATAAAAACTAATTTTAACACTTGTCAAACTTTACAACACTTGTCTATATGAATACATATGAATTTAATACATGTATTTTCTTTAAAGATAGTTAATACTAATTATAAATTAATGTATATGTTAACTTAGTTTAAGTTGTTAGTTTATTTTAAAATATGTTTATGAATTTACAAAAGAAATAAAAACAACAATGTTTTACAAATTAACTTATACATATTAAAATTAAAACAATTTTAAGACTTTATACTTTTAAATTTAAATTCAACTAAATTCAGAATCAAATATTTTTCAAATTAAGTTATAAATAAAAATTCAATTTGAAATAAACATTACAAATCTTATTCAAAATTTATTTAAAAAGACAATACAATATTAATATTGCTTTTATAAATCTCTTTTATTAAATTTAAAATCATTTTACAAAATATTCATTTTATTAAGCCATAAAACCAATTTGTTAAATTTGTTCGAAATTTAAAACAATACCAATTTATTTAAAATATGAACCATATATTTATATTGTAAATAGAAATCCATTTATATCATTTAAAAGATAAAATAACCAATTTAAATAATTATTGAAGAAGATTATTACATTTATCTGAATAATTATTATTAGAATATCAATATCAATTTAATTTTAACTACAGATTATTAAATTGATATTGTTAAAAATTCCGGGATGTTACATTTACGATAATTTTTCGCGGTTGCCTATTGTGATTCTGTCACCTTTATACTAGGCTAAGGGACTTTGCTTTGACGCTCGTTGTGTCCTTGGAACAGCCAGAATCCAAGCAACACTATTGTTGTTCCTTGGCCTGCCACCACACCTACACGTTGAAAGATTTTTGTGACCTATTTGTTTTTATAGGTCCATGATTGTTAGTGCCGGAATATTTTGAAAAATAAATTCATGGAGACCCATAACTATTTATATATGTTCCTTTTGGCACCCAGATTTGTTTAACTAAGAGAGATTTTATATTTGTGCCTTTTGGAACCCAAATTGGAATGGTTTTTATGTGTTTGGGTCTATACCAACAATTATTTTGATTGTGTCCAAATTTTCTACAAATTGTGCACATTGAATCGACTTGATTAACTTCATATTTAACATTTTTAGACTGATAATATCCAAGTCCTTGTCTAACTGTATTAACAGTTTGTTTTCCTAATAGCATATTCAACGATTTTTTTCTTTTTGAAAATTTATCTAAAGTTGTTGACAGTTGTTGGACTTGTGTCTTGAGTGATTCATTTTCGTTCAATAATTGTGTGCACTTTTTAATAGAATTTTCTCTTCTTGTATTTTCATTCTCTTTCAAAATCAAAATTTCATTTTCAAGAGATTTAATTCTAATTTCTGATTTTTTAATTTCTTCTTCGAATGCTGGACAATTATCACACTTAGGGATCCTACTTTGATAGGTTTTAACTAATTGGTCAGGTTTTTTATTCAAATCTATCAAAGTATCTTTTTGTGATTCAAGTTTGGCATATTTCGCCATAAGTCGTTCAAAACAGCCATTTACTTCATGGAAATATATAAGCAATTCTAAGTGAGTGAGTTTTGATATCTTGCTTGGCTCGTCATCGTCGCTATCAGTTATATTACCTTGAAGGCACATATCTGATTTCTCACTCTCACTGCTAGCACTTTGATTATCTTCATCACTTGTATTCCACATGGCTGCAAAATTTCTCCTTTTTGATTTCTTTTCAAAGTCGTGTTGGTTTTGAGGACAATTGGGCTTGATGTGTCCGGGTTGGTTGCACTTGTGACAGATGATCTTCTGTTCGTCTGAGTTGTCTAGTGGTTTGATTATTCTGCTTTTTAATTTTTGATTTAGAGCTGGATTTCCGTATTTGCGGTTCCACCTTTTGAATTTCTTCATTATTAACGCCAGCTCAGCTACTCCATGATCATCGTCGTCATCATCACTTTCAGTTGTTCCTTTGAGAGCTATTGATTTCTTTCAAGTATCTCCTCATTCACGCTCTTCTTTGAATTTCATTTCTAACTCATAAGTGGTGAGATTTCCGATGAGTTCTTTAACTTTGATTTGTTTTAAATCTTTCGATTCTCGAATGACAGTCACTTTTGCATCAAAACTTCATGGAAGGACTCTGAGGATTTTTCTCCAACTCTGTGTATGATTTTCCGAGAGCTTTTGATTTGTATACGATATTGGAAAGTCGTCCTTACATCTCTTTGACATTTTCTTCCTTGGCTATTGTGAAATTCTCATATTCGCTGCTTAGCATGGCAAGGCGAGATTCTTTGACTTGAGACATTCCTTCGTGAGTCACTTCGAGTGTGTGCCATATTTCCTGTGCAGTTAGACAATGTGAGACACGATTAAATTCAAATTGATCCATGAACAGATGATAGAATTCATAGCTTTAGCATTTTGTAATTTATTTTCTAGTTCTGTCTGTTGATCCATCGGTTTATCTGTTTTCTGATTATCTACAATTATAGTTGCTGCTCCATAACCTGTCTCAACAATATTCCAAGCGTCAATGGTTTTCTAGAAAAAATTTCATTCTATTTTTCCAGTAGGCGTATTCACCATTGAACATTGGTGGTCTAACTATGGACTGACCCTCAGCAAAAGCATTATTAAAAGAAGCCATTTTAAAAATTCAACTTCTTAAAAAAAAATTGATTTTTGAAAAAAAATCAAATTTTTAAAAACAAAAGCTGACTTCTATTCCTAGCTCTGATACCACTTGTAGGATCGGTTTCACCCTAGAGGGGGCGAATAGGGTGATGCTATTAATTGTAAAAATTATTGTGGAAGCTTATAAAATTATTTCAACACAGATATATCAAAATAATAGCAGCATAGATAATAGCAGAATAATAAATGCAAAAATAGAACGACACAGAAATTACCCAGCTTCGGCAAAACCCTGCCTACGTGTTGCCCCCAAGGTTTCTACTAGAAATTAAGTAGTCAGACGCTTGCACACGTAAACTCGCAACACCCACTATCGACTAGCCTTAACTCTACGCTCAAAACTCTGTCACAACTCAGCCACTGAGTTGCGAATTCTCAAACTACGCCACGTAGTTTGTCCCCTAGTCATATGACTAGAAATTACAATAGTTTAAAATGGAAAATACAATTTAAACACAATTTAAAACAAACAAAACCTTAATTAAAAATATGAGCCTTATATAATTATAAACCCAAAACTAATATTAAGGCCGACCCAAAATTATTCTTTCTCTTTTTCTTTTATCGTACCGTTCCTTTCTTTTGTGAAAATGGCGGCCGTTCCTTGTGAAAAAGATTAGCCTCGTTCATTTCTAAAAAATTAGGGCTTTCTGAAGTGCCGACTTTAAATTGATCGATTAAATGGTTATTCGCATGTAGCTTTGATCGATCGTTTCCTTGTTGCTCACTTCGGCTGCTTCGACGAGTTCAATTTTTGCTTCGGTATGTAATTTATGCTTTTGTGCTTTAATGTTTTTCGTGCTTTAATTCGATGATTTGATAGCCGATGATGATACTGTTTATATAGGGTTCGAATCCATATTTTCTCATTCGTCTAGTAGTTGTTTGATTTCGTCAATTGATTTGCATTGGCCATTGATTTTCGTTTGGATACTTGAGATGATTACTGACTTTTTCAATTTCGTATATTTATGATTTCTTGATGGTCACGGCTTTGATTCCTATGACTTTGTTTTCCTTGCTCACCACGGTTCTGACTTTGATCTGTTTCTTTGATATTGAACTATGGACTTCGGTCATTTGACTTTGTTTATGCGATTCCATGACTTTGGCATGATTATTCTGTATCATATTTGACTTTGGCCATTTGTGTTTATTGCCTCTGGTCATTTGCGACCTGTAGCATACTTGACTTGTTTGTGAATTTTCATTGTGCATTCATGTGCACTTCATTCACTTGATGGTTACAGGGTAGATGCTGTGCTCATTGTAAATGTACATATAGATGCTGTTGAGCCACCGAGTCAGTTTGCATTTGTGGCTGCACTTCAGTTGCTTGTATATGTGTATACAAGTGTGATGGTCTCTGGTAGTTGTTCATTGTGTAGCCTGGTTTGGCGGTGATCCAGATTTGCCTAGATCGTGCTTTTGTGTCATAGTTTGTATTCTCTGGTTTGATGAAGTTTCATATACATTTGGGTAGTTTGCATACACTGTCACATGATCATTTGATGTCGCCCCTGACCTTGGTTCTTGTGCATAACATATTGAGCTGGTGAATGTTTTAATGTTGGCTTGCATTTGGTTTTGTACATATGATGGCATTCTGGTTTATCACTTGCTGTTGCATGGTGAACTTGAATTATTCCTCTTTGTCTTTGCTTATGCTACTTGCTTTGCATATTTTCTTTAATGTGCAACCTGGTCGACATGTATGCTGTCACTGCATACTCTGGCCTGTTTCACTGTTATGTGTATATATGTGCACTTTGTCCATGTTATACTGCTCTTTGATCAAAAACTGCCACTTGGTTTGAACTTTTTGCTATGATATTGAACTTGATCATTTCATGAACTTGCACCTGTGTTATTTCACTGTTTCACTGACCTGTTGCACTATTAGCTTGCTTTAACCTGAACTGTTGCACTATAAGCTTCATGTGTACATTAGTCTCCGATCTTGTGTTCATCTTTGTTGTAGCATTGTGTACATGTGTGCACATTGATGTATATGCATTTGTACTGATGCATCACTTGGCCATATGTATGCATCGAGGCAGTTTGTGTTGTAGCTGCTGTTTGCACCTGTATATTTTCATTATTTGTACTTGAGTATTGTCTTTGTTTAAGTCTTCATTGGGTATGTTGGTCTGGGTTTGCACTTTGTTCATTTGAGTCGTTTTCATGTGTATGACTTGAACTTTGGTCATTTGTACTCGACAATTTTGTATTGCACTTGAGTTTAATCCAGCTTAAAGCTCGGGTTTGACCTTGTGCTAATATTGTGACATTATTTTTATTGCACTTGAGTTAAACTCGGCGTTTTAGGTTTGTCCTGTGCTCACTTGTCCCTGTAATTTTATCAAGTGTATATATCTGTGTGCACGGCCTTGTGGCATGTACAGTGATACACTGTGCATGTCACAAGCTGTTTATGTATGATGAATTCAAATTTAAATGATGATGAACAACCCAATAACTGAGGCAAATATTATTTTCAAAATTCACATTTTATTTTATACTGCAAAAATATTTCCTTTTTAATTTTACTGCGTCAGATATATTTTTGCAGATTGCTCAGATGTTGGATTCATATTGGAATGAAGTTGAAGATAAATACGAGTGTAAGTGATATGTAGTGAGGTGCAAATGTAAATGTGAATTGTAATGTAATCAAATTTGTATTGCAATTGAAATTGTGTATATATATATATAGTGAGAGCTTGAAATTTGTATCAAAAATTGTAATAAATATTTGTTTGAATAATATATCCGTTTGAATTCAAATTCTGTGTTATTTATTTTATTCATCAAATATTTATTTAATCTTTGTTTTATTCATAAAATATTTATGTAACGACCCGCCTTTTTGGACAGTTTAAACCGACGATCAAATACACATGCCGATTCCAAACCATTCAAAAGGGCAGATGGTTATTGGGGTAAATAAGAAAAGAAAAGAAAGAGAAATAAAGGAAATGAAACAACACAGAATCTTGCAGCGGAACGATAAAATATAATAGTCAAATAAACAGTTCATGAAGCTGTTTACTATACTTTGACAATTATTTATACAACATTTATCAGAGTTATACATATACAACAGAACAATTAAAATAATGCAGCAGATAGCATGATGCAAGGGTAATAATAGTAATAGTATACCAAATCATCGTCTTCATCCTCCAGAATAAATCTTCAAAAATCTGAAAAACTCAGGACTGACCCGAGCGTAATGAAAAGACAAAACACTCGAGTCAGGACTAAAATATCCTTATGAAAGTTAAATCAATCGTAAATAAATATGAGTGTAACGGCGTCAGAGATGTTTACGGGGTTTGACATCTCATATCCAGTGTCATCGTGCGTGCAATAACTCAAGAGATGTTACGGGATTTTCCATTTCCTAAGGATCCGTTAAACTATCTACTATGTAGTAATGTACGCTAAGTAGATAATACCTATCAGTAATATAAAGTATCAAAATAGCGTTAAGGCGTTACCATAATCCCCCTTAACACGTTTTTATAATGCCACAGTCTATACAGCACCGTAAGCCCCACCGTAAACTGGTGGTTATCAGAGGGTACCCCATAGGTATAACACAAAACAAAAGGTAGTGGTCGCGAATAGGATAATCAGTATGACAAGGTACATGAGGCGATACCAATTAGGATACTAGTAGTTGCGTGATCCGGACTGATGTAGAGCATTGCCAGCAGCTACCCCAACACCGCGAAACAACACTTCCAAATCAAGGGGTGCACCCAAATCGAATCACAAATGTAATAGATATGGTATCGAAGAAGTGTGTCCGCTAGAGATGACGAACCTCAATGGCCCGGCGCGGCTCCTGTTTTAGTCATGTCAGGGGTCATCCAATATCGTTCTCTTTCTTCAGTCAACGCATTCACCAAACCATCCACTTCATTCTGGATCAACACTCCGCGTATAATAGTTATTAAAGTGGTTTTCGGTATCGACAGAGGGTATGTCCATATCCGATCCCGGTCTCTTTAATAACTACGTATTATTACACCGTTGGCTCTTTTACATTTCAAATCGATTCATAATTGATATCAAAATATCATATTCGCTTCAAAAATCAAATCCATTTCAAATATCATCGTATCTATTCAAATGTAAGATTCCGTTTCAAAAATCATTTTTCGCATCAATATCTCATTTCGAATTCAAAATCATTTCGAATTTCAATTTATGTTGCAACTTCATTTAACCCAATTCGTATTTAAATTCAAGATTTAAACATAAACATTTCACCTTATTAACCATCTTAGAATTTTTAGAAAATAGTTTTAAGTAGTTTAAAAGTAGTTTTAAATAATTAAAATAGTTAAAAATACTTAAAATCTTAAAATGGATTTGAAATAGATAAATTAGTTTAAAATAAGTTAAATTGGGTTAAGTAGATTTAAAATAGATTAAAATAGTTTAAGTATTTAAAATGGTTTATGTAACCGAGTAATTTGGAAAAAAAATAAAACAGCTTCAAACCAAACCATTTCAATTATAACTTCCTAATTCAAAACAATTTCAATTTCCGTTCTACCGATTCAATTTCGATTTCGATTTAATCAACGTCAACTTTGACTTCAAATTTATTCAATTTTATATTCACTTTCAATTAATTCAATTTCAATTTATATCGATTTGGAGCTTGATTTTTCAAAAATATCCATTTATAACACTTAATAAAATTATCCGTCAATATTCAAGTTTAAATCCAAATTTCAAATATGGTTCAATTCCAAGGTCGATTTCAAAATATCATTTTTATATCACTTTTACTTAGTAATATTCAAAGCTCGAAATAATGTTCAATCTTTAAAATAGATAAATTTTCAAAATTCAATCATATCCAAATTTTAAATTTTAAAGTCTCAACTTAAATTATTTACCAATTTCTTTTAATCAAAATTTATTTCAACATTCCAAATTCAATTTTTCGACAAATTCGATCTCTATAAATTGATTTCTATTTATAACTTTTAAATCAAACATTTAAATAAATTTCAAATCGACGATTTTTAAAATTATCAATTTAGCCAATTCGGTGTCCGTATGTAATTTTCTATCCTATGGCCAAGTGATTATTTATTTCAATTAAATGTCAGGGATGAATATATATCACTTAAATCAAATCACAGTTTCATATGTATGCATAACGGGATATATAAGCAAAGAAACATCCAAACATTTAAATATCAACCAATAGCATCCATCGAAATACATCATCCAATAGACAATACAATTCATGGCAATTTCATAGTTATCAATGTCAGGTAATTTAATCGCAATTCAATTTCAATTTAACTGTCAAATTTAATTTTCAACGATTAAGTCGAATGACAATCAATATGACAAATAAATTCTATCAACCATCGACAAATAAAATTCATATCACTTCATAATATCAGATTTAACTAGCATAAAGATATTTAGTACGTTGTGAGCGTTATAAAACACTCACCTTGATTTCAATGTAGTTCCAGCGTTTTATTTCGAATAAAATTAAACGAGCGTTTAATTTTACCCTAAATTTTCTCTAGATCCAAACGACTCCAATCCAATTGCATAGCGTAGTGCTCGTCCATACGATCCCAACGCACTTCGTCTCATCAGTTTTCGATCTCGCAGTAAAAAGTTAAGTTATTTCAAAGTTACACGAATTATAATATAAATAAATTAACAATTTCTTTTATTTTTTTCATAACCTAATCACATCCGTTGATTTCCATCCTCCACCCATCAGGCCGCACCCCTCTTCTTCCTCACGTACGCGTTCACGCTCCAGGTAATACACGCGACTAAGAACCCATCCTAGCCAAACTAGGGCTCTAAATCGCGGCCACCACGAGCATCTAGAAGTCGATCAGAGAGTGCCATATTAAAGCTCGCCTCGAAGGGCACCACCGCCCAGCAACCGGCCAAGCTCGGCCCCTCCAGCGTCTTGAAATACCTACGTAACCGTGCGACTTTGCATCCAATTTCCCGATGATCCAGAGCTCCAAACACGATCATAGCCTTTGAATTTCAAGATCTCTTCATGCTCTACAAGTTTCATGTTGGAAGTTTGTTGTATCGTTGCACGGATTTGAAGAAATTGGAGGAGGAAGATCTGTGATTTTTGGCCATTGGTTATATAAGAGGCGATGGCTGATGGATAAAACCCTAGTTTATTTTCTTTTGCAAATTTATGAAGACAAGGGGCTTATATAGAAAATATTCCAAACACTATTCATCCCGGATTTTCCAAACTCCGATTTACGCGCGATGACCGGCGTTTCTAGGGATTACCCCGCGTTCCGGACACAATGGAATAGGTTTCGGAAGCTAATTCGATCGTCTGTGCGAGTTACGGAAATAAACGATCAAATTTAAATTAAACCGATTAACTAAATTTCTATGCGTTTCGGCTTGTCCCGGACAAACGGTAAATCCGATTGACACGAAATTTGAAATCTTACAGTAATATCACGTTACGGATCCGATGAAACTAGTTTCATCGAAATCCGAGACTGTTTGAAAAATGACTATTTTAGCTCGTCAAATTAATATTAAAACAATTTCGATGCGTTTCGAGCTGCCACGGTCAAACGAAAACTCCGATATCTACGAAAATTGAAATCCGATAATAACAAACTATTACGGATCCAATGGCACTAGTTTCGTCCAATTCGAAGACTGTTCGAAAATTTGCTATTTTTCAATTGATAATTAAATATTAAAATATTCAATTTTCACAAATTTACTTTAATTCGATTTTAAAAGTTCTACAACATCATTCTAAATTTAATATGATAAAATAAAATTTTACGAATCATTCTTAATCATATTAAACCCGTTATTCAATTATCCAATAAATTCCAATTTTTAAAATCTTATTAACTCTATTATAATCCCGATATAACTTACATTCACTTTGAAAACCAATTTGAATCGTATTAAATCAAATTTCAATTATTCACTCTATTTTCATATATTAAATTTCAATATCAAATTAATCATATCAAATTCGGAATTTAATTATTCAAACATTCGTAATATTAAATTTAAACAAATTTTATTATTCTTGAATCACTATCTTTTGAGATATTCAAAAACGAACTTAAAAATTTAACTTTTGAAACGAATTAAAATTATAGAACAACCATTTCCATTATACGGTTATTAAATTCCCATTATTAAATTATTCAATAAATTCCAAATATTAAATTTAAACAATTTACCTGTTCAATATTCAATATTTGATTTAAATAGATTTTACTTATCAATCAATTACTCTATTATACTCAATGGATTCAACATTTATTATTATTCCAAAGGACTTACAAATTTTTTTCTAACACTAAATCACGAAATCTTATTAAATTAGCTATTTTAATTATCGAAAATTTACGGGCCGTTAAACTCTCCCCCACTCAAAACTTTTCGTCCCTGAAAAGGAAAAAGAAGGAAAAAGGAACTAAGTATGAAATTCAACATTTGATATATTTTATTCAAAGTTACCAACTTATAAAACAATGAAATTCCATTTATAAAGTCATAACTGCGCTTCCAGTAAGTTACCCTGAACGGCTTTCTAACTTTAAAAGTTAGTTATCAAAACAAGTTATATAAAAAACAATTTAAACTTGAAAAATTTTCTAACACCCGGATTTACGGAAAATTTCGGCAGAGTCTCCTTTGCGCGGCTCGATCGGAAAAAAAAATGACAGTATATATATCACAAATATACATCTCATCAAGTGATGAGGCATCCCGAAGGAAAAAAGGTGTAAAAGTACGGTATGTAATCCGAGATATGTACCTTATATATTATTAGCGAGCATAAACGACTAATATAGCACGAAAGCGAGCTCCAAATGCGAAGCAAGCGCAATCCGCACCTACTAAACACTCAACAAACCATGAGAAACATGCATATATGAAAATAATACCAATATACATCATATAGCAACATAACAACTACATATGCCAACATATCAAATGCAACAAAAGCAACAAATGCAACCATCAATCAACTATCATCCAACGAATCCATAACCAATCAATATAAATTCACTTCTCATTAATATTTATTGACTTGGTTTCAATTTTAATCACAATTGATTCATTAACGTTGGATTTTACTAACATTCATTCTCAATTCAATTAGTTAACATTCACTAATTTATATTTACATTAGTTCACTTCCAATTTGAATCAAATTAAATTCTATTTAATTTCATTTAACTACCAATTTGATTCCAATGATTTATAGCTTTCAATTTCATTAACACTTAATGAATTATATACAATCAACTAACAATTATATAACAACCAAATCATACCCAACATAACCAAATTATTAATTTTACATTCAATTTGCTTTATCTCTTTCAATTCCAATTTATTCTTAGCCATACCAAATTCTTTTGTTTACATTTACTTCATATTCAGTTTCAGTTAATAACCAATTTATTTGCGGAACATTTTATTAATGCAGAACATTTTATTAGTCATCACTTTAATTTATAGTCATTCCATAAAAGTCTAACTTCTTATATATGACTTTTCTTAGTTAATAGTTATCTCAAAAGTTGCAAATTTATCTTCACATATTTGGCATCTCAAATTTCCAATATTAACTTTTAATTAAGTCCGTAAGCCGTACATATATCATCCGTGGGCAATATCAATCTAATCACTTATTCGATCACATAATTTCACTTCCAAACTAATATCGTTCACCCGACTCTCTAGTGCGGACTCAGATTTGGTTCCTTCAGATTTGGTTCCTTGATTGGAAACTGTTACTCTCCTTGCATAACCATGTACTATGATAGAGAATTCCAGAATCAAATTAAAAATCCATATCTAGGGTTCGCCGTCGAAAATCGAGTGAAAAATCCTAACTTGGATCGATATAAATCATCTTGAAATTTTGTGCTCGAATTTGGATCAAATCGTATGCAAATAAAATAATATACGTACAATCTCACGTATTACCTTCCAATGGATTTCTATCCAATTTACCTATACTAAATTATTTTATTGGCTTCTTTTTTTTCAATTAATTATTCACAATCTATTATTCAGTTAGTATATTCATTTCTTTACATAGCATGTTCTTTAACATTATCTTTTCTTAAACATCATATCAAAGAATTTGTTTACTCAAGTTCATTTTAAACATTCTATATAATTTAATTAAATCCAATTTCATTTTCCAATTGATTCTTAGCTATAAGAAATTCCTTTGAGTTTTCCTTACTTGTATACTTCAATTATTTTCAGGTTCTGTTTATTTGTACAACATCTCATTACATATCCAAAACATCATTTTAACTTCTTAATATTTGGTAAGTTATATTATATGTTATTAGAATGCAAATTTGGTACTACACAAATTTATAGAATTTCATTTTACTAATTTAGAATGTTCACAATTTAATTTGTTTAAATCCTCTTTACCTTTCAACTTTAAAGTTTTCCCAACTATAGCTTAGATATCTTAATCCTCTTATTTTATAAATTCTGGTTATTCACATTTCATTCAAATTATTTGAAAATTATTAATTAATAGAACTTAGAATTTTAAGTACCCGGTTCTTTCCAAATCGTTTGAAATAAACATATATACTTATATCTTTTTAAATATATCAAATCATACCTTTGGAGTTTAAACCAAAACCCCTTTACCCAAAATAATTTTGAAGAAAAACAAAGCTTCTTAGAAGTCTCCCCCACTTTGAGACTCCAAAATGAACGTCGATGATGCTGCGCAGTCATCACCGAAATTATTTTCCAGCGACAGAAGAGAGGAGTACTGAATTCATTCCTTCTTAAAAATCCTTTCAAAATATTTCCATAAACATTTTCCAAATAATATTACTATATATTTCTTCAGAGCTTTGCGAACCATTTTCAAAATCCCGGGTCTTAAATTCAATATTTTCCAATTTAAATCTATTTTAAATTTATAAGTCACCTTTATAAAATATTCTTATAGGATTTTTTTTCTTAAAATATTCCACAAGTTGTTTTATCATTGTTTATTTTGTAATAAACCTTATTTATTAAATTACAATATCCAATTAATGATAATAACCAATATTTTCATTCCTAACAACCAGGTAAGCTAGATAAGTCACAATAATTTCTGAAAATTTTCCTTTATATACAAAATATAATTAGAGCAAAATTATTTCATTTACCCAATTTCAAAACAATACTATGTCGAATTGTTCTGTTTAAGTGTTTAGAGATCCCTATCAATGACGTTAATTACTCGTATTACCAGAATCCATAAGCCACTCAACAAATCAACCGACACAATATAAAACATTTTATATCACTAACAAATACGCTCTCTCATATATATACACTCAGCGACTCATCATAGGGTATTACTACCCTATTTATAAAGAGTCAGACCCCACAAAGCTAAGGTTATTGCTAACCAAAGCTCTGATACCAACTGTAACGACCCGCCTTTTTGGACAGTTTAAACCGACGATCAAATACACATGCCGATTCCAAACCATTCAAAATGGCAGATGGTTATTGGGGTAAATAAGAAAAGAAAAGAAAGAGAAATAAAGGAAATGAAACAACACAGAATCTCGCAGCGGAACGATAAAATATAATAGTCAAATAAACAGTTCATGAAGCTGTTTACTATACTTTGACAATTATTTATACAACATTTATCAGAGTTATACATATACAACAGAACAATTAAAATAATGCAGCAGATAGCATGATGCAAGGGTAATAATAGTAATAGTATACCAAATCTTCGTCTTCATCCTCCAGAATAAATCTTCAAAAATCTGAAAAACTCAGGACTGACCTGAGCGTAATGAAAAGACAAAACACTCGAGTCAGGACTAAAATATCCTTATGAAAGTTAAATCAATCGTAAATAAATATGAGTGTAACAGCGTCAGAGATGTTTATGGGGTTTGACATCTCATACCAGTGTCAATGTGCGTGCAATAACTCTAGAGATGTTACGGGATTTTCCATCTCCTAAGGATCCGTTAAACTATCTACTATGTAGTAATGTACGCTAAGTAGATAATGTCTATCAGTAATATGAAGTATCAAAATAGCGTTAAGGCGTTACCATAATCCCCCTTAACACGTTTTATAATGCCATAGTCTATACAGCACCGTAAGCCCCCCGTAAACTGGTGGTTATCAGAGGGTACCCCATAGGTATAACACAAAACAAAAGGTAGTGGTCGCGAATAGGATAATCAGTATGACAAGGTACATGAGGCGATACCAACTAGGATACTAGTAGTTGTGTGATCCGGACTGATGTTGAGCATAGCCAACAGCTACCCCAACACCACGAAACAACACTCCCAAATCAAGGGGTGCACCCAAATCGAATCACAAATGTAATAGATATGGTATCGAAGAAGTGTGTCCGCTAGAGATGGCGAACCTCAATGGCCCGACGCGACTCCTGTTTTAGTCATGTCAGGGGTCATCCAATATCGTTCTCTTTCTTCAGTCAACGCGTTCACTAAACCATCCACTTCATTCTGGATAAACAATCCGCGTATAATAGTTATTAAAGTGGTTTTCTGTAACAACCCGCAAATCCGTACACCTTGAGTCTACACTGTTCTACAACAATCAGCTCAAATTGCATAGAAATACGAACTATTTGGGTTAAAGTAGAAGAGGTAGAAGAAGAAAATAGAAAACAACAACAAAATCTAACCATCGCAGCGGAATAAAATATAATAGAAAATAAAGGATCTTTACTCAAAACAAATATATCTGTTTATATATATTACATCATCAGAGTACATCAATCACAGCTCAACAGCAATATCAATAACATACAAATGGATACTCAACAACTCAGCACAGCGGAATATATATATAAACAAGTACGAATGTACGTATCGTCATCCAGCTCGTCTCCTGAGCTCCACAGCATCACATCCTGTATTCTATAATACTCGGTCTGACCCGAGCATTACAGTTAAATAATACCCGAGTCAGTCTGGAATACGAGCGTGAGAAAATCACACCCAATTGATTATTAAAGTTTCAAAAATCCTTTGAAAACAAAAGCATCTCGTAAGACCACGCCACAAATAAACATGTCGGGTTTTACCTTACGATAGCTAAAACAATTTTTATAGAAATCCTCTGATATTATAATAGGGTCTATATACAAATACTGATAAAATAGCCGAAATTGTTACATTTATTAAATTCCAGCTACTAGCCACAGAGTGGGTAATACAAACAAAACTCGTACAAGGCTCGTAGGGAGAATGGATTTCCAACTAATGACTAGGCACTGGGGTACCACCTGTCACAGTACGGGGCCTAGATCACCGTACCGAGGAGTACGCCCGCTCCTCTGCAACACAAGGCCGGGACTATCCCTTACTGGATAATCCCGAGTGAGATCACCCCGCGGTTGGGATCAGCAACCGCCCACTAAGCCGAAATAAAATGGGACATCTAGACTGGAATGACCTCACCCTGCTTGGGTGCTACCCACCTACCCTTGCTGCATAACCCCTGATTTTCAGTCATTCCCATTTGATGAGGCTTGAGGCTAAGCGTTACCTTTTTAAGAACATATCCCTTAGAATGCCCATCGTCCACTTGACGATGTTTCGCAAGCATTCATCCATACAAGTCCGTCCCGGGTTCGAACGGAATGAAGGCACTATTCCTACTACATCCATTTTGGAAATATCCTCAGGATTAGTAGCGACTAGCCCTTGCACTTCACTGCTCCATCTTCGAATCCAAAATCGTTTTTCTCGAAAACGTACAAACCGGATCGAAGTGGGTTTCGAGAAATAAATCTCGATCCCGATCTCTTCGAAACGATCAACGCATTTTTCCAATATTGATAGTCGGTGATTTAACTATCAATTTATATTCACAATCATCCATCACACAACAAATAATTTTCCACATTATTTATTTACCTCAAAATATCTTCACAAGATATATTTCTATTTTCAATCCTTTCAAAAACAGTTTCAAATCCATCTTTCTTTTCAGAATAAACTTTCCCAAATATTTTCTATCTCCACTGAAATTACCAAGTACAAAACTAGATTTTAAAAATAATTTAAAACACTTTATTCTAATAGATACTTTAAAACATTTATTTCAAAAACTGCTTCAATAATTTATTAAAAATACATACTATATGAATGTTTGAAAATAAAGTTACTTAATAAAATATAAAACTAGATTTATACTTTTAAAAGTTATTCTTTAAATAATTACTACTATAATAGATTAAGAGAAAATACTTACTTTAGAATTTAAATATTAGAAATAAGAAATTTTCCGAAACTTGCTTTTAAACAACTTTAAAACTTTTTTACTTATATTTAAAAATTCACTTTGAAAACGTACTTGGTTATTCAAGGAGAATTTCCAACTTCAATCAATTGAATCTATTTTCCAAATTTATTTCCAATTTACTCCATTTGAAATAAATATCTTTACTTTCTTAATTCATTTCAAAGTTCGTTGATTTTGGTCTTTACTATTATTATTTTCCATTTGATTTTAAACCTTTTTAACTGAAATACGAATTTCAGTTTTTCCCAATTACTTCTTTACTCTTTTCAATAATTTAAATCTTAAATTTTAAATAAATGTTTTGTTCCTTTAATTAATATCACTAAAGATTGAAATTCATTAACTTTCTGTTTATTCAAATTTCATTTCTATATTCAAGATTTATTTATTAGAAATTTTAAGTCACTTTATTTCTTTTCCAATTCATTCTTAAATTTATTCAAATTTTCTATAATTGTTTTACTTACAAATTCACTTCTTTTATTTTCTTTTCAAAATCCAAATTTCTATTTTTGTTTTTGGTAATTCATTTATATCCAAATATATCCAATCAAACCATAACATTCAATATTTCAATATGACTCATCATAGAATATCAATATTCACAGCAGAGAATATTAAATAGTTTAAATAAATGTTGAGGGGTCCAGTTGGATCCCTCCAACCTGTTTCCCTGCATTCATAGACGTTAACACAATATAAAATACCAATTCCAAATATACCAAACTATAGCACATCAATCAATTCATCCATTCAACCAATTATTTAACTTTGATCATTTAAATTTAAATTCAACCGAGTGAGATTAACTCACCATTGCCCTTTTAATTTGCCACCATATCCATCTCGACTTGTTTCATTTCAGATTTCAACCTTTGAATAAACATCATATGATTTTATTAATATTTGAAATCATCGATCAATTAATTCTTAATACTTTGGTTTTAACTATTAAATTGGTTATATATAAATTTCTTTTTAAATAAAATATTTAAATTAATTGAAAACAAATCTCTTCCCAGTAAATAACTCAATTTACATTCGCCACGATTTTAAACTCCAAAAATATTCACTTTAAATTTTAAATCTATTAGGTAAGTAAAATTATAAATTTTACTCTACTGTTCAAAGTTTCTAGCCGATACATACATATATACAAATATCCTGAAATCTGTATATATTTTTACATATAAGATTTTAATCAAAACAGAGGATACTCACTGCAAGAAGAAACCCAAAACCCAGCATCATTTAGGATGCCGACGTTAACACGGCGTCCCTGCTTCCCAACCCTAACCTCAACCACCTGAGAAGACCAACAACCCTCTACCCGCCAACATTCCCAACTGCGCACGCACCCACTACACATCCACTATCCCCACGTGCAGCTGAACAGCAAGGAACTGCTCGCGACCGGAGCTTCAACAGGCGACATGACAAGCCACGACCAACAACTGGAATAGCAGCCCCTCCCTTTCTCAAATCATTGCTACGCACTCGACCCCGGCCGATAACCTTATCTGGGTCGATGTTAGAGGCTATTGCCTCTCCAATCACCAACGAGTTTCTGCCCTAGCTCCACCATAAATGTCGAATCCCCTTCCCCAAGTTCGATCGCAAGCCACTGCCGCGAATCTCCATTGAGCTTGACCCCTAATTATCGAACGTGAGGAAGCTTGAGGGTGAGAGAGAGAGCGTGGCCACGAGAAAAGGAAACGAACTCAATTCGTGAATTTCTGAAGCCATGATATTGAAGAGGACTCGCGTTCGAATAAGAAGAAAGGGGTTCGCGATTGTCTGCCATTTATTTTTTCATAGGATTTGGTTTTGTTGAGTAAGTAAATTTCTTTATTTAGAAAGGAACGAAGTGTTTTGAACATGAACGAAATCCTGCTAGAGAAGGGAACAAGGTCTCGTGCCTCTGACAATCGCGTGGGGTTCTAAAAAAAAAGAAAGCACGATTTGAAAGGAAGGCTGCGTGCTGGGTAGGGAAGAAAGGGAACATGATAGGAAAGGAAGTCGGCTTGTTTAGGAAAAATTTCGGCTGGTGATGTTGCTTATGTGATAATATACTTATAAAATTTAAATTAAATTATCGTTGTAAATTTCAACGCGTTTATATATCGTACACTCACACACTAACTCCGATCAATACAAAAATTGAAATCCGACAATAATTAAATATTACGGACCCAAAGGACTGGTTTCGTCGAATTCTGAGACTGTGCCTCGGAAGGATATTTTTAAATTCAATTCAAACAATGAAATTTCAAAACTGAACAAATCACTGTTAAATTCAAATTTTAAAACTTCTATTATCTTCCGCACTATCAATTTAAAGTCTACGAACCTTCAAATTATTTTTAACAGACTTAAAACTCCAGATTCCACATTTTGCCCAATTTCATATTATTTAATTCAGTAATTTAATTATCAAATAATATAGTGTTATTTGAATTCAAGTTAAAATTAACATTTTAAATATTCAAAATCAATTGAATATTCCAATTCCAAATGCTCAAAATTTCCGGGTCGTCACATTTTCGGTATCGACAGAGAGTATGTCCATATCTGATCCCGGTCTCTTTAATAACTACGTATTATTACACCGTTGGCTCTTTTACATTTCAAATCGATTCATAATTGATATCAAAATATCATATTCGCTTCAAAAATCAAATCCATTTCAAATATCATCGTATCTATTCAAATGTAAGATTCCGTTTCAAAAATCATTTTTCGCATCAATGTCTCATTTCGAATACAAAATCATTTCGAATTTCAATTTAGGTTGCAACTTCATTTAACCCAATTCGTATTTAAATTCAAGATTTAAACATAAACATTTCACCTTATTAAACAGCTTAGAATTTTTAGAAATTAGTTTTAAGTAGTTTAAAAGTAGTTTTAAATAATTAAAATACTTAAAAATACTTAAAATCTTAAAATGGATTTGAAATAGACAAATTAGTTTAAAATAAGTTAAATTGGGTTAAGTAGATTTAAAATAGATTAAAATAATTTAAGTATTTAAAATGGTTTATGTAACTGAGTAATTTGGAAAACAAAATAAAACAGCTTCAGACCAAACCATTTCAATTATAACTTTCTAATTCAAAACAATTTCAATTTCCGTTCTACCGATTCAATTTCGATTTCGATTCAATCAACGTCAACTTTGACTTCAAATTTATTCAATTTTATATTCACTTTCAATTAATTCAATTTCAATTTATATCAATTTGGAGCTTGATTTTTCAAAAATATCCATTTATAACACTTAACAAAATTATCCATCAATATTCAAGTTTAAATCCAAATTTCAAATATGGTTCAATTCCAAGCTCGATTTCAAAATATCATTTTTATATCACTTTTACTTAGTAATATTCAAAGCTCGAAATAATGTTCAATCTTTAAAATAGATAAATTTTCGAAATTCAATCATATCCAAATTTTAAATTTTAAAGTCTCAACTTAAATTATTTACCAATTTCTTTTAACCAAAATTTATTTCAACATTCCAAACTCAATTTTTCGACAAACTCGATTTCTATAAATTGATTTCTATTTATAACTTTTAAATCAAACATTTAAATAAATTTCAAATCGATGATTTTTAAAATTATTAATTTAGCCAATTCGGTGTCCGTATATAATTTTCTATCCTATGGCTAAGTGATTATTTATTTCAATTAAATGTCAGGGATGAATATATATCACTTAAATCAAATCACAGTTTCATATGTATGCATAACGGGTTATATATAAGCAAATAAACATCCAAACATTTAAATATCAACCAATAGCATCCATCGAAATACATCATCCAATAGGCAATACAATTCATGGCAATTTCATAGTTATCAATGTCAGGTAATTTAATCGCAATTCAATTTCAATTTAACTGTCAAATTTAATTTTCAACGATTAATTCAAATGACAATCAATATGACAAATAAATTCTATCAACCATCGACAAATAAAATTCATATCACTTCATAATATCAGATTTAACTAGCATAAAGATATTCAGTACGTTGTGAGCGTTATAAAACACTCACCTTGATTTCAATGTAGTTCCAGCGTTTTATTTCGAATAAAATTAAACGAGCGTTTAATTTTACCCAAAAATTTTTCTAGCTCCAAACGAATCCAATCTAATTCCATAGCGTAGTGCTCGTCCATATGATCCCAACGCACTTCGTCTCATCAGTTTTCGATCTCGCAGTAAAAAGTTATGTTATTTCAAAGTTACACGAATTATAATATAAATAAATTAACAATTTCTTTTATTTTTTTCATAACCTAATCACATCCGTTGATTTCCTTCCTCCACCCATCAGGCCGCACCCCTCTTCTTCCTCACGTACGCGTTCACGCTCCAGGTAATACACGCGACTAAGAACCCATGCTAGCCAAACTAGGGCTCCAAATCGCGGCCACCACGAGCATCTAGAAGTCGATCAGAGAGTGCCATATTGAAGCTCGCCTCGAAGGGCACCACCGCCCAGCAACCGGTCAAGCTCGGCCCCTCCAGCGTCTTGAAATACCTACGTAACCGTGCGACTTTGCAGCCAATTTCCCGATGATCCAGAGCTCCAAACACGATCATAGCCTTTGAATTTCAAGATCTCTTCATGCTCTACAAGTTTCATGTTGGAAGTTTGTTGTATCGTTGCACGGATTTGAAGAAATTGGAGGAGGAAGATCTGTGATTTTTGGCCATTGGTTATATAAGAGGCGACGGCTGATGGATAAAACCCTAGTTTATTTTCTTTTGCAAATTTATGAAGACAAGGTGCTTATATAGAAAATATTCCAAACACTATTCATCCCGGATTTTCCAAACTCCGATTTACGCGCGGTGACCGGCGTTTCTAGGGATTACCCCGCGTTCCGGACACAATGGAATAGGTTTCGGAAGCTAATTCGATCGTCTGTGCGAGTTACGAAAATAAACGATCAAATTTAAATTAAACCGATTAACTAAATTTCTATGCGTTTCGGCTTGTCCCGGACAAACGGTAAATCCGATTGACACGAAATTTGAAATCTTACAATAATATCACGTTACGGATCCGATGAAACTGGTTTCGTCGAAATCCGAGACTGTTTGAAAAATGACTATTTTAGCTCGTCAAATTAATATTAAAACAATTTCGATGCGTTTCGAGCTGCCACGGTCAAACGAAAACTCCGATAGTTACGAAAATTGAAATCCGATAATAACAAACTATTACGGATCCAATGGCACTAGTTTCGTCCAATTCGAAGACTGTTCGAAAATTTGCTATTTTTCAGTCGATAATTAAATATTAAAATATTCAATTTTCACAAATTTACTTTTAATTCGATTTTAAAAGTTCTACAACATCATTCTAACTTTAATATGATAAAATAAAATTTTACGAATCATTTTTAATCATATTAAACCCGTTATTCAATTATTCAATAAATTCCAATTTTTAAAATCTTATTAACTCTATTATAATCCCGATATAACTTACATTCACTTTGGAAACCGATTTGAATCGTATTAAATCAAATTTCAATTATTCACTCTATTTTCATATATTAAATTTCAATATCAAATTAATCGTATCAAATTCGGAATTTAATTATTCAAACATTCATAATATTAAATTTAAATAAATTTTATTATTCTTGAATCACTTTCTTTTGAGATATTAAAAAACGAACTTAAAAATTTAACTTTTGAAACGAATTAAAATTATAGAACAACCATTTCCATTATACGGTTATTAAATTCCCATTATTAAATTATTCAGTAAATTTCAAATATTAAATTTAAACAATTTACCTGTTCAATATTCAATATTTGATTTAAATAGATTTTACTTATCAATCAATTACTCTATTATACCCAATGGATTCAACATTTATTATTATTCCAAACGACTTACAAATTTTTTTCTAACACTAAATCACGAAATCTAATTAAATTAGCTATTTTAATTATCGAAAATTTATGGGTCGTTACAATTTATTTAATCTGTGAAAATAAAATAGTATATTAATAAATACATTTAAATGAATATATATATGTTTATTATCATCAAACAAAAATCATATACTCGCATATTCAACACTCACTTTCTAAATATGCTATTTTACACCCTAAATGATGTTTTAATTTCTTTTAAAAATACTAAAAATGTTTTCAAACCATATTACACTATATATGTGAATTTTAAACGATTTAGATTTAGTTTGAGAAAATGTGTTCTTATGGATCCTTTACTTTCACTTTAGATTTAGGTCTTGACTTTAAGATGATTTAACTATGCGTCTGTTACTGTATGTTACATGTATTGATTACGTACTTATGTCATGCTTAAATGGTCGAAAACGCCAATCGAATGGCGATTACAGTTTTTAGGAAAAATTTGGGTTATGCATCATGGGTCAGTACCAATCCATGATACTTCACCTAATGGAAACGCGATCCAGGTGGGTGGCAAGGAAGGCCCCCTATTGCTATATTCCAAGTTTCAAATGATTTTGAGTTAGCGTGATCAGGATATGGGCCTTAAAGTATGGATCGGTAGTGATCCTTATTCTTGGATCGGTGGTGACTTCAAGGCGTGGATCAGTGAAGTGGCTCCAAGTATGGATCGGTAGCGGTTCTTCTACTCATGGATCAATGGTAGCTTTAAGGGTATAGATTGGTGGTAGCTTTATGGGGATGGATTGATAGAAGCTCAAGAACATGGATCGATGAAGTGGAGCCAATTCATATGAATTTGGCTAAGTATTAGATCGGTCCCTATGGATCGATACCAATCCATATGAATTGACCTAATCATGATGCGACCTATGGTGTACCTTAGGGAGGTGGGTAGGAGTTTACATGTGAAGTATGGGATTTGTATGGATCCAAAAATTGGATCGGTATGGACCGCAACTTGGATGGTTATGGATCCAAGACTTGGATTGGTATAGATCCATGGCTTTTCTCCCAAACATGATGAGATTGATACGAGTTGACAAGGAAGGTCCTATAAGACTACATTCCAATTTTCAAATCATTTGGAGTTCATATGCTCGAGTTATAGTCATTTGATGATGCATAGCAATACTTAGAGACGCAGAGCAGGCGACGGCGAGTCAGATTGAGGAGACTGTTAGAGGCGGGTTACGAGACCCACGATGACACTCTATGACTTATAAGGTTGTCTAGAGTAGTACCTAACCACGATGACTTTAGACGGGAGTTGAAAGGACGGATCCGAGTTGAGCTCTACTGTGGATAACATGTGCAAAGGGATCATTGATATTCGTAGGTTTTGATATGTACTCGTAAAGCAAGGATATATGAGGATGCTCTCTTGGGTTACGATGTGCCTTGGATCAAACGACGACCTGATCTATTTTCCTTGGTATGTTACAATGTGTGGTCTAGTTCATGACCTTTTGAGTGGCATTATTCAAGTATCAAGAAACCGGGATGTTGAATAGTCTTTGACTATACAATCGGGTAATATGAGTATCATACATCCAACACACTGAGTGAGTGAATGCGAGGATGGATGAAGGATGCTATATTTGCTTTGATGTTTTTATCACCATAGGGATGTCGCATGATGTAGATACTACTGATATCTTGACACCCTTTGTACTTTGACATATAGTAAACCCATGATGAATATCATAGAGTAGCGTATATTCTTTATATGTTCTAACTCTGTGGATGCAGGGATAAGTCAGGTATGATTTACGTACCATTTTTCCTAGTTAGTTGCTATTATAGTACTTTAGATTTCTATCGCTCACATCAAGCTATTGTCTGAAATGGAGTTTTACGCTTTGCTTCCTATTATTCTGGGTACTCTTAAATGAGTAGATTAGGTATATCAGATTTGGTAACCACATGGAGCTGGATAAATAGTGAGCAAGAGGCTATTCTCATGTATTATTATATGTACTCATTTGTTTTTCTACTGCGTAGCAATATGGAGCTTGCTAGTGCCTTACTGTTTAGTGATAGTTTATGAGTTATTATTTGATGTATAACTCTATTACTTATGTTGTTTATTGTATGGATCTATACACCGATGTTGTGATTCATCTAGTTATTTGTTGTCTTGCCTATTTTATATCTGAGATGTTTACTATTATATTTTACTAGATGCGCTATGAGATATACGACAAGTCCTATGTTGCTTATTTACTTTACCTTCATTGGTGATCGCCTCGCATTGACCGAGCACCACTATAACACACTATATAGGTATATTCGATGTTGGCGGTGTAGAACGGTCATCTCATTTGGTATCAGAGCCAGGTTGCGTTGTTTAACATGAGGATACCTTGATCCAATAGAGATAGGGTAGGAGTTCTCACGGTAGACTGGATCGAGAATGTGTGTATATATGAGAGCGCGTACTTGTTAAATATTTTGGTTTTCAAAACTATATAGTAGTATATATATAGTATGTAAGTCGCACTGCACATACGAGTACTACTTAGGTAGAATTCCTTATAGAGAGGCTGATCGTCCTTATTATAGATTGAACGATAAGTCATCAAACAAGGAACGCTGTTAGGAACTCCATCTCTGGGGTTGAGCAAGGAGCTAACTCGGGAGCTGCTAATCCTGATTTGTAGACCATGTTTCATAAAATGATAAGGAACATGCTATAAAATTCTCAAGTAGCTGCTCCAAATGCTGCTGTTAATGTTGGTGCTCTAGTGCAGGCGTGCAGAGCTGATTTCGCTAAGATGAACAAGGACTTTGCTAGACTTAGTGGTAAAACGTTCAATTGAACGGAGTCGAAGATGGAAGTGTAGGATTTTCTTAATATTTATGAAAGGATTTTTAAGGACTTAGAGCTGGATGATGCTATGAAAGGGCGACTAACTTCTCAACGTCTTCAAGGATGAGCCATGAACTAGTGGAATGCAACGAGAGCTGCTACTCTTGAGGATCAATTCGCTTAGGACCGGTTCAAAGCTATATTTGATGAGAAATTTACTCCTACAGCTCAAAGGTCAGTTTTGTTGTATAAGTTCATGGATCTGAAGCAATGAAATATGACTGTCTCTGAGTATGTTGCTAAGTTCGAAGCTCTGTAGAAATATGGGATGTTGTTCATCGACATTCCACTAAAGAAGAATGAATATTTTATCATTGGCTTCAACGGCTACTTGGGGGAGCGACTTATGGGCCATATTGACGAGACTTTTGAAATGATAGTTAAGAAGGCACTATGGCATGACAGTCTATATCAGAAACCGAAAACTATCTTTCTTACAGAAGAGCCAAAGCAACACTCGAGTTGGGGAGGCAAGAAGAAAGGAAACAACAAGAGGAAGCAGTGTTAAAACAAAGATGGCCTAAAGAAGAAAGTCAAGCCGGGATTGACTTGCTACAACTGTGGAGAGACATGTCACTGGGTTAGAGACTGCAAAGCCGAAGGGAAGAAATGTTACAACTGCAGCAAGCTTGGACATATCAAGAAGGACTGTCTAGAGTTGTCTAAGCAGATGCAGATGGTGAAAGCATATGCTATCAATTCCATTCTATGCCATTCTAACTTTGTCGAATACTCCATCGATGAAAGAGAAGAGGGGAGGCATCTTTATTTAAGGTATTCTTTCTATTTATGATGTTCCCTTATGGGTTTTATTTGATGCTGGGGCTTCACAGTCCTTCATATCTAGTGACATAGTAGATATATTAGGATTGGAACCTGAAATAGTTGACCAACTTTGATTGTGACGAACCCTTTTGGAGGCTCCACTAGGCTGTGCATGGTTTGTCGTGGTTTGGTCTTATCGAGCCATAGATGCTTCTTCGATTGTGATTGTTTTATTTTGGGTTTCGGTGGGTTTGGTATAATTTTGGAATGGGCTGGCTTTATAGATATGGAGTAATGGTGGATTGTGAGAGGTCGTTAGTGATGAAAGGGACGGATGATGGGCGAAAGGTAGTTGAGAGCTACCCACCGGACGATGAGGGGATAGTCAGCTTTCTATATTTGCTCAAAATCGCACATGATGAATTGTCGACATTACTAATTGCTAGGGAGTATCAAGACATATTAGAGGAGTGACAGGACTTCGCCACATAGAGAGATCGAGTTCTGTATTGATTTAGTTAAAGATGTCAGGTCGATAGTGATGTCGTTGAGGAGGATGATACCTAGAAACTAGAGAGAGCTCAAGGTGCAAGTGAACGGCCTTTCGCAAAAAAGGTTCATTCGTAGGAGTATATCTAAGTATGGGCCTGTAACGTCCCCTTATTGGATGCCTATAACTAACGGCTATGGATGTTGTAGTCATTCATAGTTATTAATTCTCGACGACCAAATACGGTGGTGTTAGATACATTGATACACAGATCACACGAATATGGAAATAAATTTAAAAAATTAAAAACACATTTCCACATTCCATTCAAAACATTTCATGTTCATTACATAATCCCACAAACATTAACCACGTTCAGTAAGATATAATTATTACACATACGCCAAGAACGACATATGAAGATGACCCTTGGTTAATCAGAGTATATAATAAGGCTAATAAGTCCGCTTTTACATCCAAAATACACAGAAAAATGATAAATCTAAATAACTACCTGCCTCCTGCACGCCTTTGGAAGTTTTATTTATCTAAGAAGAGAACCTGAAAAGCCTAAACCTAAAACTACTCAAAATCAGTTGAGTACCCTAGAGTTTAAGGGGAAAACAAAAACTTCAAGTAAGACATAAAGCCTGGTATAAATAATAATCTAACATTTCAACCATTAAGATATCAAGTGAGACCATGCCACTTAGCGGAACGGGTTTCCCTCACTCGTATCCTAAAATCATTTATAAATCATATACTGTGCTTCTGCACCCACAAAGGGTTAAAACATAACATTTCAAAACATTATGATGATATGCATACATAAAAACATCTTAGATTTCCTATCCCTGGTTTAATTGACTTCTTGTCATATTTATAGTTTCTAGGGTCACTATTAACGTATTAGTTTCCACAGGTTTACTAATAACCTTCTTATAATTTATGGACACCCTATCCTATTCCATAGTTTTCTTGAGATCACTAAAAACCTATAGGCCCCTGCTAATTAACTTAATTAATTCATGGGTTCCCTTGAACCTATTGGTCATTCCAATAATTCATCTCTTATCGTAGTTTTCATGGGTTGACTAGGAACATGCAGATTACTCCAGTAACTCCCTTCCTAATCCAACTTTCATGGGTTGACTAGGAACATATTGATGCCTCCATTAACTTCTTTCTTATCCTAGTTTTCATGGGTTAACTAGGAACCTTTTGACTAATATCAATACTTAATCCGGATATAGTTTTCATGGGTTTACTATGAACCTGTTGGTTACCCCCAGTAACTTCCTAATCATAGTTTTCATTGATTTACTCTGAACCTATCACCCAGACTACTTCAAATTTTAGGCATCCTATATTCTGGTCTCCGCGATTTCCTAAATGCAATTCTACTTATTCAGCAGTTCGATCAATTTAATTCACTACTGGATTAACCGAGCTGGTTCTTCTACCATTTTTATCTCCAATATACGTTTTGGGTCCTTTATCATGTAAATATATTTATATTTGAAAAAACAAACATAATAACAAAACAATACCACTCCTGTGTGTTTAAGGTCCTTGAAATACTTCTTCAAATTTACATACTTGAAATCATTTCAAAACTCCTTTATTTAGCCATTGGTTTTTCCGTTAAAAATGAGTTTGGGTGTTAAAACCTTTCAACACCTTCGAAACCTTGCTTTCGACCTCATTAGATGACCTCCTTCGAAAGCATTAAAACATATCTTCAAAAAATTAGGCTCCTACCTTTCGAATATTTTAAAACTTCTCTTTCTAAACCTTTCGATTGTATTAAAGCATTAACCTTTAACTTTGGAAGCATAGCTTCAAAACCAAGTGAAATACCACCTTTCGAAACCATTGGAAGTATATCTTCCAAAACCATTGGAGGTTACCCCTCTAAAACCATTGAAAGTACCCCTTTCGAAATCATTGGGTTTAAAATATCATTTTGGGTCAAAGTGTACATAAGCGAAAGCATCTCTTTCGAAACCATTCTTTACTTCATAAAGTAATAGGAAAAGTTGATGGTGTCAAAACCATCCTTTTGAAGACATAAATCATCTGGGTGAAACAATTGAAGGTTGGCTTCGAAACCATTGCCTTCGATACCCTAGCCCCTTTCGAAAGCAGTAGGAATGGATTATATTTATAAAACAAACTGTACCATTCGATAGCATTGATTTCTTCAATACCATCGAAACGTATAAAATCATAGAAGGGTTTTGACTTGGTCGAAACTACCCCTTCTGAAAGCTTCTATTAAAATTAAGTAACTCCTGCGAAAGCTACTACTTTAAAAAAGCGGCAGCTCTACTTTGAAAGCTTCTTTTGAAATACCCTTTCGCAACCATTGGTTTTGACTGCTTCCAAACCCTTTGGTAAACGGCAAGCGCTTTTCTTTTAAAAACAAAACAAAGGCATCACAACTTCAGAAGTTATGTTTCGACTACCTTCCGCCTTTCTCCAATCCATTGCATACCAACTATGTGATACCATGTGTATTTGTTTCGTGGTAGTGGGTTTCGATTAGGTCGGAGGCGGACGCTCTAGGTCGAAAGCTTCTTCCAAAGGAGGCAGAACTTGCTTATTTGAGCAAAAGGCCGTTTTTACTAAATAAAAAAAACTTTTTGTGACTAACTTGCCCACTTGTAAACACATGATTGGTTATATTAAACTTTCAAATTATTTTACTAAAATTTGTCATATTTTTTTTGATCTAAAAACTAAATATAATTTAGCAAATAAGTCGTTCCCTTTAACAACACAATCAAATCATTTAGGTCCTCCATTTAAATAATTTAATTTTCATACTAAATCACTTAGTAAAAATCCCCAAAAATTCTAGAAATTAACTTTAATCATGTTGCCTAGCATATCAAAATTTCAGACCCAAATTCTTAACATAATTTTTGAAATAAATTTATAAACTCAAATAACCATATTTTCGTTTGAAAATTCATAACTAATTCTCCATGGCTTGGAAAATTATACAAATTGAAACCCAACTCCAGAATCACATTTCTCATAACATATAATTTTTCCCTGGCAATTAAAAATTATTTAACCTCGATTTTACCCTAAAACCGTGCATATTTCTTTTAAAAAAATCTTGTTTAAACTAAACAAATCACAAATAAAGCATATCATCATCCAATATATCATAAAAACATATTTTTCCTTAAATCCAAAAACATACGATTATAAAACTAAAAATAGAGATCTAGTAATTATTATTCACCTTAGTTTGGATAAGGAAATTGGAGATTGATTGAAAATGATTTCTTCTGGCTTGATTCTAAGCTTTAGATTTTATTTCTCTCTTCTTCTTTCTCCTTAATGGACAGCTCCTATTTGCTTCATTACGTTTATTATTTTTCTTATAATAAAATGAATGTATATGGGCAATGGGATAATAGTATAAGGGTAGGAAACATAGGTGGCAATTTACTCTCATGCTCTATGTTTAATTAGCTAACACTTAACCATTTTTAAGCTCATTCATTTTAAATAAGCATGACCACTAATATTAATTAACCAATCTCAATCTCCTTACCACTCAACATTATTCTATTCTATTTATTCTAACTAAATCCCCTAAATAAAATTATTAAAAATTAGGGGTGTTATAGGCTCCCCTCCTTAAAGAATTTCGTCCTCGAAATTCAGTAAGGACTAACTAGCAGACATAGCAACCATCTTTAACAACTCCTAACATTCCTACTAGCCTACCTGACTAGCAACTAATCTGTATAAATCTAATATAGATATACCATCAAAGCAGATCAGGATAAGCATCTCGAATCATGTCCTCTGTCTCCCAAGTACAGCCCTTCTCGTCGCTCCATCGAACTTTCACCAACTTGACTGTCTTGGTCCTCAATCTTTTCTCATCTCTCGCTACAATCCGAACTGGTTGTCTAACAAAAGTCAAATCATACTCTTCTACCAAGTCTTCCAACTCTGTCCAAGGAATGGTAGCCTCTGGATCACGCACATACTTGTGAAGATGAAACACTTGGAATACATTATGGACATCTGTCAAACTGCTTGGCAACTCTACTCTATACGCGAGCTTTCCAATTATCTCTATAATTTGGAATGGTCAAACATATCTCAGGGCCAACTTTCCCAATTTTCAAATCGTACCACATCCTTCATTGGTGGTACCTTAATGAAAACTCTGTCTCCCACTGAGAACTCTTGGTCTTTATGCCTCTTATATATGTAACTCTTTTGCCTGGACTGCGCTTCCTTTATCTGACCTCGGATTAATTCAATCTTTTTCGACGCCTCCGTAACCAAATCTAGACCTAATATCAATCTGTCTCCAGTCTCCAACCAATATGCAGGTGGTTTGCATGGCCTTCCATACAAATCTTCAAAAGGCGCCATTCCTATGCTAGTTTGATAACTATTATTATAGGAAAACTCAATCAAATGTAGGTGATCCTCCCAAGATCCACTAAAGTCCAACACATAAGCTCTCAACAAATCCTCGAGTGCCTTACTGACTCTCTCTGTCTACCCATCCATCTGTGGGTGATATGCAGTACTCATCTTGAGCTTAGTGCCTAACACATCCTGTAGGCTCTTCTAAAATTTTCTAGTGAATAAAGCATATCTATCGTTGACTATGCTACTAGGAACTCCATGAAGTCTAACTATGTTCTTCATGAACAACTTTGCCAAAATAGTTGCCGTCCTGTTTGACTTGACTAGAAAGAAATGGGCACTCTTGGTCAGCATGTCCCCTATAACCCATATGCTTTCATTTTCCCTATTCGACCTTGGCAACCCGTCTATAAAATCCATGGATATCGAATCTCATTTCCATACTGGAATCTCCAGAGGCTGAAGCAATCCATCCGGCTTATGTTGTTCGGCCTTCACTTGTTGACAATTCCGCACTACCCAACCCACAAGCCCACATCCCTCTTCATTCCTTCCCAATATAAGCTCCTCTTCATATCCTGATACATCTTGGTCCCTCCAAGATCAGTCGTAAACTTGGATCATTGACATTCCTCAAGAACTTTCTTCCTTAAGTTCTCTGCATTAAGATCACATAATCGTCCCTTCATTCTCAACCATACACTTTGGTCAAGACTATAATCCTTTAGATCATCGATCTCTTACCCTACCTCAAGCCTTCTAATTCCCTCGGCTAAATTTGGATCCGATCTCTGTTTAGAAACTATCCTTTCGATCAACATTGGTCGAACTTCTAAACAAGACAATATGGCAGTATCCTGACTAGAACTAGCGGTAGATCTTAACTGCATATCGCAACTGACAGAAGCTTCTAGATCCTTCCATTCTTCCAACATAGCTAACACCACATTCTGATATTTTCTGCTAAGAGCATCTGGTACCTTATTTCCCTTCCTAGGAGTATACTCTATACTGAAATCATAAGCAGCCAAAATCTCTAGCCACCTCTACTTCCTCATATTCAACTCATTTCGAGAGAATAAGTATCTTAAAGATTTGTGATTAGTATACAACTTAAATCTCTCCCTCAAGAGATAATGTCTCCAAATCTTCAAGGCAAAGATCACCGCAGCCAACTCTAAATCATGAGTGGGATATCTTACTTCGTGTGGTCTAAGATGCCTGGATGTGTAGGCAATAACTTTACAATTCTACATCAATACTACTCCCAATCCAGTTCCACATGCATCAGTGTATACTACTAACGTTTGTTTTCCATTTGGAGCTACTAACAATGGTACATTGGTCAACAAATGCTTTAACTTACACATTTGTCGGACCAAACAAACTTCGCTTCCTTCCTGTTAAGCTTAGTCAAAAGCGCTTCTATTCATGAGAAATCCTTGATGAATCTCCAGTAAATGCTAGCAATTCCAAAAATCATCTCTAGTCTCTTCCAGTTATTGTCAGCTTCGATCTTAACTTGATCGACTTACAAGCCCTCCTCTGAACCACATAACCAAAAAACTTAACCTCTTTCTTCCAAAAAATGACACTTGAAATTCATCGCCTTTAGCTGATTCTACCTCAGCGTTTCAAGCACTACTCTAAGATGATTCTCAAGCTCTCTTTCATCTTTTGAGTACACTAAAATGTCATCAATGAATACCAACACGAACCTATCCAAGTGCTCTCAGAAAACTTGGTTCATCAAATCTGCAAAGAAAGCGGGTGCATTTGTCAATCCAAAAGGCAACACTAACCACTCATACGAACCATACCTAGTTCGAAATACTGTAAGAGCGATGTTCTTCTCGGCCACTCTCAATTGATGGAACCCTGTCACTAAATCCAATTGAGAAAACACTCTAGCTCCACTCAACTAATTAAACAGATCATTTATCCTCGGTAGAGAGTACCTATTCTTGATCGTCCTTTTGTTTGACTTATGATAATCGATGCACATCCTTAACGACCCATCTGGTTTCTTCACAAATACCACGGCCGCTCTCCAAGGTGAACTGATTGGTCTAATAAATTTTTTTCCTTCATCTCTACCAGTGTCATCCTGCTAGGTGGTCTATTCATAGGTTCAGCTCTTGGCACAAGATCTATACGACATTTAATAGCTCGTTTTGGTGGTAGTCCTGTGACTGGCTTAAAGACATCTACAAACTCTTTTGCTACTCGAACCTGACTTGGATCTTCTTCCACTTCCATTGCACTTAACAAAGCACATACACTCCTACTGGAATTCTCCACTAAGAAGATGATTCAGTTATGACTATCTGGGTGTCTCAATGATATTTCCCTATCCTGGAAAAATATCCTAGCCTCATACTTACCCAACCAATCCATACCAAAAATGTTTCCAAAATCTATGAAATCAAAAACATACAAACTGCATGCAAACTTATTACCTTATAAGTCAAGTTATAACCGGTCACATCTCATCCCTAGATTTGCATACCCTCCTATTGGAGTTGCAACCCTTAAGGAAGTAACAAGGTATGTGGTTTCTATGTATAACCTATTTATCAAATACTGTGATGTAAATGAATGTGATGCACCGGTATCAAATAGCGCCCTAAATGGTATACTCTGGATCAAAAGCACACCTTCCATCACAGTTTTCCCTTTCTCTGCCGTAGTAAGCCTAGAAGATGAGGGTGGTCCAATAGCAAAAACCTTCCCTATGTCCACCCCGACTGGCTTTGGACACTAGTTCTTATAATACCCAACTTGGTCGTAGTTGAAGCATTTCACATTTTTCTTCTTTGCAGGCTTCTTCCCTTTGCCTGCCCGACACTCATGGACATAATGACCCTTCTTATCACACTTGAAGCATACCAAATCAACCTTTTCCTTCTTGGCAACATCCTCTTTCTGGGCTCGCTTCTTCTTAAATAATTTTCTCTTCTTTCCTTGAGGACCATGGGATTCAATTGGCTTCTCTCTAGCAGAAACAACAAGTTCTCTTCATGGCGAATGGCCATCTCCACCACCACATTACAAGGTTCTCGAATATGGGTCATGATCATGCTACCAAGCTTAGGCTTCAATCCTCTTATGAACCTCTCATTCCTTCAGATGTTAGTATCAACCATAGCATATCCACAAACTTAGCAGCATACTCGATCATTGATATTTCTTCTTGAAATAGACCACGAACTTCCTCATCAACGCCGACTTATTAACTTCAGATAGAAACCACTGCTCAAACCTATTTTTGAAATCAGCCTACGTTAGCTCTTCCTTCGAAACTCTGGCGGTCACACTATACCACCAGTGAGCGCTGCCCCTTGCAACTGCTTAAAGGCTAGCCTCCTCCTTTGCCCATCATCCAAGCCTAGATCATTAAAGATCCTATCACAATGCAATAGCCAATTCTCAACTTCAACAGCATCATCCATTCCCACAAACAGCTTTCCACTCAGACTGGTGTAGTCTCTACTCAACTTAGCATAGTTATTCCCAACTAGAGCCATGGGATTAGCGCCTCCAACATTACCGGCAACTCTAGGTTGCAAAAGATTGCCTGAGAACTGATACACCATCCCCGCATCTACTGAAGGATTTCCAGCACCAACATTGGCCCCAACATTTTGGTTAGCATTAGCCTGTTGAGCTTGATTCCTCCTAGTATTAAGTCGAGCATTTCCACTAGTTGTAGTGGTTCCTCCACCTAGATTTCCTCTTCCGTTTCCTGCTTCCATATCATCTTTCTCGTAAATTTGCATACGAGCCTTAGTAAGATACAAAAGAATGGTCTAAGAGAGAGGGGAACGCGTACTTAGATATATACATATATATTAAATACAAGTACGTTACTATAGCATTAAACCTAATCATATTTTTGATTACTTGGATTATGTTTCAAAAAATCTTTTAAGTCTTAGTTTTCTTTTAAAATTTCATAAACATATGCTCTGGTACCAATTTGTAACATCCCTTTATTTGGAGTCCCAAAACTAACGGATGCTGTAGTCATCCATAGTTGCTAATCCTCGACGACCAAATACGGCGGTGTTAGATACATTGATACGCAGATCACAAGAATATGGAAAAAAAATTAACAAATTAAAAACACATTTCCATATTCCATTCAAAACATTTCATGTTCATTACATAATCCCACGAATGTTAACCATGTGTAGAAAAATATAATTATTACACATACGCCAAGAGCGATATATAAAGATGTCCCTTTGGTTAATCAGAGTATATAATAAGGCTAATAAGTCTGCCTTTACATCCATAATACACAGCGGAAAACGATTACTCTAAATAACTATTTGCCTCCTACATGCCTCCGGAAGCTTTATTCGTCTAAGAAGAGAACCTAGAAACCCTAAACCTCAAACTACTCAAAATCAATTAAGTACCCGAAGGTTTAAGGGGAAAATAAAAATTTTGAGTCAGACATAAAGCCTAGTACGAATAATAATAATATAATATCTCAACCATTTAAATATCTATTGAGACCATGCCACTTAGGGAACATGCTTTCTCCTCACTAGTATCCTAAAACCTTTTAAAAAACCATATACTATGCTCCTACATCCACAATGGTTAAAAATATAGCATTTCAAAACATTATGATAATATGCATACATAAAAACATCTTGGATTTCTCACCTTGGTTTAATTGACTCGCTGTCATATTTATATTTTGTAGGGTCACTTTAACCTATTAGTTTTCATGGGTTTACTAATAACCTGTTCATAATTCATGGACTCCTTGTCCTATTTCATAGTTTTCAAGGGATCACTAAGAATTTATAGGCCCTTGCCAATTAACTTAATTAATTCATGGGAAACTATTGGTCATTCAAATAACTCATCTCTTATCCTAGTTTTCATGGGTTGACCAAGAACCCATGGATTACTCCAGTAACTCCCCTCTTAGCCCAGTTTTCAAGGGTTGAGTAGGAACCTACTGATGCCTCCATTAACTTCTTTCTTATCCTGGTTTTCATTGGTTTACTAGGAACCTTTTGACTGATGTAAATATTTAATTTGAATGAAGTTTTCATGGGTTCACTACAAACCAATAGGCCCCTTTCAACCATCCTTAATACATAGTTTTCATGGGTTTACTATGAACCTGTTGGTTACCCTTAATAACTTCCCAATCATAGTTTTCACGGGTTTACTATGAAACTATCTCCTGGACAACTTCAAAGTTTAGGCATTCTATATTCTGGCTCCCTGACTTCCTGGATGTAGTTCTACTCATTCAGGAGTTTGATCAGTTTATATTCACTAGTGGTTAACCTAGATGGTTCTTCTACCCCTTTTATCCCTAATATACAGTTATGGATCCTTTATCCTGTGAATATATTTATATTTGAAAAAGCAAACATAATAACAAAAAAATACCACTCCTGTGGGTTTAAGGTCCCTGAAATACTTCTTCAAATTCACATACTTGAAATCCTTTAAAAACTCCTTTATTTAGCCATGGGTTTTTCCTTTGACAAAAAATTTGGGTTAAAAATCCTTTCGACATCTTCGAAACCTTGCATTCGACCTCATAGGATGACCTCCTTCAAAAGCATTAGACATATCTTCAGAACATTAGGCTCATGCCTTTCGAATACTTTAAAAATTATCTTTCGAAATCTTTCAATTGTATTAAAATACTAACCTTTAACTTTGGAAGCATAGCTACAAAATCAAGTGAAAATACTCCCTTTCGAAACCATTTGAAGTATACCTTTCGAAACCGTTGGAGGTTACCCCTTCGAAACCATTGAGGTTACCCCTTCGAAACATTGGGTTTAAAACATCACTTTGGGTCAAAGTGTACATAAGCAAAAGCATCTATTTTGAAACCATTCTTTATTTCATAAAAGTATTGGGGAAACTTGAGATGTCGAAACCATTCTTTCAAAAGCATAAATCATTTGGGTAAAACAACTGAAGGTTGTCTTCGAAACCCCTTCCAAAACCATTGCCTTCGAAACCCTAACCCCTTTCGAAAGCAGTAGGAAGTGGCTTATATTTATAAAACATATTGTACCTTTCGATAGCATTGGTATCTTCAATACCATCGAAAGGCATCAAATCACAGAAGGATTTCGACTTGGTCGAAACTATCCCTTTCGAAAGCTTCTATTAAAACTAAGTAACTCCTTCAAAAGCAACTACTTTAAGAAGGCAGCGACTCTCCTTTGAAAGCTTTTTTAAAAATACCCTTTCACAACCATTGATTTTGACTACCTTGAAATCCTTTAGTAAACACGCAAGCACTTTTCTTTTAAAAACAAAACAAAGGTATCAACACCTTCGAAAGCTATGTTTCAACTCCTTACTTTTCACCTTTCTCCAATCCACTGCGTGCCAACTAAGTGATACCATGCGCATTGGTTTCATGGTAGAGGGTTTCAACTAGGTCAGAGGCGGAAGCTCTGGGTCGGAAGCTCCTTCCAAAGGAGCGAACGTGCTTTGTTGAGAAAATGTTGTTTTTATTAACTAAAGAAAACTTTTTGTAACTAACTTGCCCACTTGTAAATACATGATTGGTTACATTAAACTTTTAAATTATTTTACTGAAATTTTTCACATTTTGTCAGATCTAAATACTAAATAACCTTTAACAACACAATTAAGTCATTTAGGTCCTCCTTTCAAAATAATTTAATTTCATATTAAATCACTTAGTAAAAATCCCCAAAAGTTTCAAAATTAACTTTAATCATGTTGCCTAACATATAAAAATTTCAGACCCAAATTCTTAATATAATTTTTGAAATAAATTCATAAACTCAAATAACCATATTTTCCTTTGAAAATTCATAACTAATTCTCCACGGCTTGAAAAATTATAAAAATTAAAATCCAACTCCAAAATCACATTTCTCATAGTATATAATTTTTCTATGGCATTTAAAAATCATTTAACCTCAGTTTTGCCTTAAAACCGTGCATATTTCTTTTTAAACAATCTTGTTTAAACTAAACAAATCATAAATCAAGCATATCATCATCCAATATATCATAAAAACCAATTTTCCATTAAATCCAAAAACATATGATTATAAAACCAAAATTAGAGATATAGTGATTATTATTCACCTTAGTTTGGATAAAAAAAATTGGAGATTGATTGAGATTGATTTCTTCAAGCTTGATCCTAAGCTTTAGATTTGATTTCTCTCTTCTTCTTTCTCCTTAATAGCCGGCTCCTATTTGCTTTCTTACTTTTATTATTTTTCTTATAATAATATGAACGCCTATGGAAAAGGGGATAATAGTATAAGGGTGGGAAACATGGGTGGCAATTTAGTCTCATGCCCTTATGTTTAATAAGCTAACAATTAACCATTTTTAAGCTCATTCATTTTAAATAAGCATAACCACTAATATTAGTTAACCAATCTCAATCTCATTATCACTCTACATTATTCTATTTAATTTGTTCTAATTAAATCTCTTGAATAATGTTATTAAAAATTAGGGCTGTTATAGGGCGACGGTAGTATTTGCTATGAAGGCGGATGACTCCTTCAGATTGGATGTTGATTACCATGAGCTGAATAAGGTGACGAAGAAGAACAAGTATTCACTCCCATATATTAATGACTTGTTCGACCAGCTTCATGGTGCTAGATTACAACATTTCGTATGCCATCTGGTTTTATGAGTGGCTGGTTATGCTGTTCGGGCTAACTAATGCACTGGCATACTTTATTAATCTCATAAACCGCATCTTCAAGGGTCGGCTAAACAAATTCGTGCTTGTGTTCATCGACAATATTCTTGTCTATTCACAGATAGAGGAAGAACACAAGACACACTTGAGGATCGCGCTAGAGGTGTTGAGGAAGCGCCAATTGGAGGCAAAGTTTTCTAAATGTCATTCTGGAAGAGGGAAGTGAGATTCACGGGTGACGTTTTTTCTGAGCAAGGCATTACCGTTGATCCTGAAAAAGTTGTAGCAGTCCAAGATTGGATTAGAACCAAAAATGCTATGGATATGATAAGTTTCTTAGGGTTAGGTGGATATTATAGACGATTCATCTAGGACTTCTCTAAGGTAGCTGCACCGTTAACTCGCTTGATGAAAAAGAATCAAACGTTTACTTAGGATGCAAGATGTGAGCATGCATTTGTGAGTATGAAGGAAAAGTTGATGACTATTCTAAGAAGGAATAAGGAAATGACAGTATACACTGATGCTTGTGGTACTAGATCAGGCGTGGTATTGATGAAGAGATGCAAGGTTGTTGCATATGCTAGTCGACAGCTGAAGCCACATGAGAAATAATACCCGATCCATGATTTGGAGTTGGAAGCGCTTGTGTTTATGCTAAAGATTTGGAAGCACTATCTTTTAGGAAAGAGGTTTGAGCTGTTCATCGACCATAAATCATTTAAGTACTTCTTTTTGCAGAAGAATCTTAACCTTCGCCAGCAGCGATTGTTAGAGTTCTTGGCCTCCTATGACTTTTATATTGCAATACACCGAGTAAAGGTAATGCAGTTGGTGATGCTTTGATTATGAGACATGACAGCTTCAGAGATATGTTCCTAGAGTAGGCACAGTTAGAGTATATTGCTAGTTGTGATTTCTGATTGAGTTGCAAGCTAGAGCCCAAGATGTTGGCGAACTTAACTATCAGGCGTACTCTTATTGAGCGAATTGGTACTGGACAAAGGCATGATGCCAAATTAGCCGAGTTCTTTTCTAAGATTAAAGTAGTAAAGTCTAAGGATCTGAGATAGTACATACTTGACCAAGATGGTTGGCTCCGTAAAGATGGGAGATTGTTTGTTCCCAATGTCGATATGCTAAGGGATGAGGCACTCAAAGAGTTCCACCACTCGAGATTGATGATTCATCCTGGTGGTAAAAAGATGTACCATGATATGAGGCAGACCTACTATTGGGAAAGAATGAAGAAAGAGTTGGACATTCATCTCGAAATGCATGAATTGCTAGTTAATTAAGGCAGAGCAGAAGAAGTCTAGTGGTTTAATGCAACCGCTAGAAGTTACAGAGTGGAAGTGGGAACAAGTATCGATGGACTACTGAGAACTCTAATAGGGTACAATAGCATTTGGGTCATAGTCGATCGATTGACCAAGAGCGCTAGATTTATACCCACCATGTCAAGTAGAATGGCAGTTAAACTGGCCGACTTGTGTGTGAAGTGGTTAGTATGATTCCATGGTATGCCGAAGACCATTGTGAGTGATCGAGACCCATTGTTTACTAGTGGATTTTGGAAGAGCTTATAGGAAGCGTTATGGATAGAGCTGCACCTCAGCACAACTTATAACCCTCAAACTGACTGCCAAACTGAGAGAATTAATCGTATCTCGGAAGATCCCTTACGTGCTTGCATACTCGACTTTGGAGTGTCAAGGATGATCACTTATACCATGTTGAATTCGTATACAATAACAGTTATTAGTCTAGCATCGGTATGACACCATTTAAGGCATTATAAGGTAGATCATGCAACGCTCCTTGTTAGTGGGAAGCGGGAAAGAAACTAGTACTTGGGCTAGACATGGTTAGCGAAACATCGGAGAAGATCGAGATCATTCGGCAATGAATGAAAGCTGCCAAAGATAGACAAAAAACTACACTAATAAGAGATGTCGAGATTTAGAGTTTTCCGTTGGCGACATGGTATTTGCCAAGATCTCTCCATTGAAGAATGTCATTCGGTTCGGTAGTAGAGGGAAGTTGGCACCAAGATTTGTTAGTCCTTTTCCTATATTAGAGAGGATTGTGAACCTTGCTTACAGAGTTGACTTACCTCAAAGAATCGTGGGAGTGCACAATGTATTCCACATTTCTCACTTGTGGAAATTTGTGCACGCTCAGGTGTAACTATTGCACCGGATCAGCTAAATGATATCGAGATCGAACCAGAGGCCTCGAGACCTCGTAGGCCAATATGTACCATCGAATGTGATATGGAGGAAGATGGTGAAATTGGGAAAGCTTCAATGGAGTGATAGTGAAGGCGATTGCACTTGGGAGACGGAGAAGGGCATGACGGCAGCATATCCAGAGCTCTTTACTAGGTGAGATTTCTTATTTATCGCTTTTACTTTCACTTATGATATCATGAAGCATACCATGGCATAGAATCATGCACGCAAGGATAGGCTGAAATATTGTCTTTTTCACTTGTTGCTATGTATGCATGTTCGATGTGTGATGGTTGCCTATGCTTGCATATGATTGTTAAGCATGCATGATGACCCTATTGAGTTGGTTATGGAATTTCGGAGGTGAAATTTCTAAAGGATGGAAGAATGTAACGACATGTATTCTACGTATTAGAGAATCGTAGAATAATTATATTATTTTCATATGAAGTCGTATGGTTCTAATATTCTGGAAATTGACTCTTAGGGACATTTCCCACATCTATGATTTTTGACGAATTTTTATGTGACCATTTTGAACCTATAAATCTTGTATCGACAATAAATTTTGGTAGGAGCTTATTTAGGATCTAAAACCGCTTCCAATGGATCCAAATGATGGCTCCATTTCCGTAGAGTTCATATTTTGAAAACGGAATTACCATTTTCTAGTTAGGGTTGCTTGAAGTTCTCTTTGATTTTGAGCAGCTTATGTGGGTAACTAGGGCCATTAGCTTTGAGGCTCGTAACCCATTTCAAGTTTGAAGCATATTGAGGTTGATGGGAACTCATCCCCATCATTTCACAATTCCCAAAAATAGTTAGAACCTCCATTAAACTTTCTTTGACCAAAATGCAACCTTTAAACATACTTTAATTACCCAAATTTCCTCACTAAGAAGAGACTAACGATATTTACACTTGGGATTATGGATTTGCTATTAGAGGAGCATTGGGATTCTGCATTTTATTATTCATTGCAGGATTTGGGTTTTACTTTGAATTAAGGTAAGTGGTTAGATCTCACTTACTAATTAGGCTATTTTACACCCTAAATAATGTTTTAAAAATTATCTAAAAATACTAGAAATGTTTTATAACCATATTATACCATATATGTGAATTTTAGATAATTTAGATTTATTTGAGAAAATGTGTTCTTATGGATCACTAACTTTCACCTTAGATTTAGGTCTTGATTTGAGATAATTTGGCTATGCGTTTGTTACTGAGTGTTACATGTGTTGATTGCTTATTTACGTCATGCTTGAATGGTTGAAAATGCCAATCGAATGGCGACTATAGTTTGTAGAAAAAATTTAGGTACTACAACATGAATCAGTGTCGATCCATGATGCTTCCTATGAAGTCAATGCCCCGCTACCCCGCTACAACCCTGCTATATCTCATAGCAGATTTCTACCACTACGATTTTTTATATAGCCCCAAATATAGCCTTTCATTTTAAGCCTCACTATTTCCTCTATATCCCATTATTCCTGCTATATTCCGTTATTTTCGCTATATCTTCTTTAAAAGTAATGAATTGAAAAATGACATTTATATATTATAAAAATTATGAAATTTATTTATTTAATTGGATTTTTAATATATTTTCAGAAATGAAATTACTCTAATATTCTACTAAATTCAATTATGTTATATAACCGTTTTATGTTTATTTACAATATTCGCACATGTTTTTATCTAGAATTATTTACGTATTATTTATAATTCAATTGAATATTAATTTTTCATTTAATTACAATTTATACATTTGTAAAAACATTAAGTATGGTATTTATATGCTATTTTAAAGTCATCGGCTATATCTCGCTATAACCTCACTGTATTCTCACTATGACTTTTTGCACCTTCGCTGCATTGAATTGGCTGAGCGCTTTAACTGCACAGGATACTTCCTCCAATGGAGGCTGCGATCCAATAGGGTGGCAGGGGAGGCCCCATGATGCTATATTCTAAGTTTCAAATGATTTGGTGTTGGCATGATCAAGATATAGGCTTTAATAGCAACTTAAGAGTTGGATCGGTAGTGGTCCTTATTCTTGGATCGATGGTGACTTCAAAGCATGGATTGGTGAAGTGGCTCCAAGTATGGATCAGTAATGGTTCTTCTATTCATGCATCGGTGGTAGCTTCAAGGGTATGGGTCAGTGATAACTTTATAGGGATGGATGGGTAGAAGCTCAAGAACATTGATCGATGAAGTGGAGCCAAATTCATATTAATTTGGCTTAGTATTGGATCAGTCCCCATAGATCGGTACCAATTCATGAAAATTGACCCAATCATGATGCGACCTATGATTTAGCTTAGGGAGGTGGGTAAGAGTTTACATGTGAAGTATGGAATCGATATGAATCCAAAACTTGAAACGGCATGGACCACAACTTAGATCGGTATGGCTCCATGGCTTTTCCCCCAAACATGATGAGATCGATATGGGGTGACAATGAATGCCCAGAAGACCGTGTTTCGAGTTTCATATCGTTTGGAGTTCGTATGCTCGAGTTATAGTCATTTGACGACGGACAACTATACTTTGAGAGGTAGAGCAGGCGACGATAAGTCGAACTGAGGGGACTGTTGGAGGTAGGTTAAAGAATGCACGATGACACTCTATGACTTATAATGGTCGTCTAGGGTAGTTCATAACCGCGATGATTTCAGACGGAAGTTGAAAGGATATTTCCAAGTTGAGCTCTACTGCGGATGACGTGTGCAAATGGATCGTTGATATTCATAGGTTTCGATGTGTACTTGTAAAGCGGAGGTATGAGAGGACCCTCACTTGGGTTAAGATGTGCCCTCGATCAAACGATGACCAGATCCATTTACCTTGGACCGTTATGATGTGCAGTCTAGTTCCTGGCTTTCTGAGTGGCATGGATTCGAGTACCGGAAAACCGATAAGTTGAGTAGTAATTGACTGTACGATGGGGTCATACGAGTATCATATATCCAATGCACTGAATGAGTGAATGTGAGGACGGATGGTAGATGCTATGTTTGCTTTGATTGCTTTATCACCATAGGGATTTTACACGATGTAGATACTACTGATGCAGATATCTAGACACCCTTAGTACTTTGATATATAGTAAACCCATGATGACTATCATAGAGTAGCGTATATTCATTTTATGTGCTAACTCTATGGATGCAGGGACATAATCGGATATGATTTTCCGTACCATTTATCCTAGTTAATTGCCTTTATAGTATTTGAGATTTCTATCTCTAGCACCAGGCTATTGTCTGACCTGGAGTTTTACGCTTTGCTTCCTATTACTCTGGGTACTCTTAAATGAGTAGATTAGGGATATTGGGTATAGCAAGCACGTGAAGCTGGACAGATGGCGAGTAGATTAACGTTGAGAAGCTTCATAGATATGCAAGATGAAGAAACATCATGATGTTTAATTATCAGAATTTATGTCATGTATTTTTCTTACATTTATGTATTGATTTTATATCAATAAAATCCCTTATTTTCTCTTATGGTGATGAATTCTTGATTAAAAAGATAAATTTTTTATTACTTTTTCAATGTATGAAAGGGATCACTACACCAAAAACATCATTTGAAATGGCCAAAAATGTTTCAATTGATTTTAGAAACATTTTTAAATGCTTCAGATTTGTATGTTACTTTTTTTTGAAACGATATATTAATGTTTCGAATTTTAAATATGAAATTTGCGACACCGACGAGTTGTTGCGATTTATATAACAGCAACACCAACTAAGTGTTGCGGTTTGGACAAACACAACGCCAACTAAGTGTTGCGGTTTGAACCATTGCAACACTTATTGAGTGTTGCCGTTTTGAATTTTGCAATACCTAAAAGGTGTTGCAATTCGAATTCACGTAAATTTCATCTCAAACAATATAATCCATCTTACGACCAAATCATCTATGCAAAGATGTTTCACAAATTCAAATAAAGAAAGTTAATTTCTACTGAAATATCTTATGTAAAAACTTAATAATACTCCAAGCAGGATTCACAAGAAATCACACACATATCTTCATATTACAATCTTGAATTTCAATATCATATGATGTAGAAAATTAACATGGTCAAACTGAAATTAAAGCTAAATCATTTGAGTAATTTTTAATCAAAAGTCAAAAGTCAAATTCAAACAATTCATATGGAACTGCATAGAAGTTTACATAGTCGAAAATCAGTAAATTGAGAAGGTATCAAATTCATCATGTACCATGTTGGCTCTCAACATCCATCCAAAAAATCAATGCAGAAACTTTGCCAAAGCATCTCTTTTTGAAAAAGGCTCAGGCCTGGCCATTCGTATCTAGTTTTCAACACCGAAACTTCTATGACTACAGAAGAAGAATCTGGTAAACAAAGAGCACCTTTTGGTTATGTACAACCATGCAGGGAGCTCTTCCTAAAGTTAGAATACTTTAATAAAAATTTACTGAAACCATGTTAGAAGAAAATTAGAAAACAAAGTATTAACAGGCATAAGACTATAACTTAATATAATACAAGTTCCTTTTGCACAGGATGTGAGGGTATCGCATTATAGTACAAGTAAAACTAAAAAAAGCTAAGAAACTTTCCATCCTCGTAGCTCAAATCGAAAATAAAGGCAGGATTAATCAATAATATCTAAATACGATGGCACTTGCCTTCTTCATTAAAAGCGGAGGAACGAGGAGATGATGGCATCACAATAGAGCATGGCCTTTTGGGTCTAGAAATAAGGATGGGATTCGGGGGAGGAGTTGATGCTATTCTATTTTCCATAGAGATGCTCTTTCGGGTTGAACAACCGATGAAATTTCATCCCGTTTTACCTAGATCACAAAAAGGTGAAAATGGTACCGCCCGTATTTAGCTCATAAGCTATAATAATTATACTTATAACAGCTAGATTTAAAAGGTGATATATTACCATTAAGCGCCACCATTCAGATCCAGACCACATGTTTGGATCAGCATCACCAATACCAACTATAGTTCCAGTGAACCTTGAATATAAGACAAAATTCAAGAAGTTACTAAAATATGATTGGTTCTGACAGTTTAACTAGGTATTATTGTCCACTAGAAAATACTTTTGAGTCCATTTGTAGTAAACAAGCTTACCATACCTTTGTTCAGGAGACTCATCACCTTCGAATCTCATTCTAAACCTCATACCTATCGAGTGACTGCTTTTCATAGATTCCAAGTATTGGTTGTAAGGAACAAAAAATTCGGATAGGCTTGTTCTGTCAGTAAGATAGATGGTAAATTGACACTAATTATAGTTATAAGTGAAGAAATCAGGATTCACTATAACTATTCTCGTCTCTCATACAAATAATCGTAGTGATCAAAAAAGGTCTGTACCAAATTGATTGTGACGTAGTGTTGCACGAATTTTGTCATCGTTTCCAGTAAGTTATTCATCAAAATTAGTCTTAGTTTTCAGTGGGTAATCATAATAATTTACAAGTCTAATAAAAAAAAAGAGGTCCCAAATAAATATAAACCAGAACCAACAACAAAAACGATAAACTGGTATGTACAACAAAACTTCACAATTAATGAATACCGTGATTTGTAATAAACTGTAAACATTGTCCCTGTATCGACAGCATGCCATGCAATTGCAAGGACTCCCCAGATACATAATGTGACTTGATATGACAGAAGATGAAATATTTGTATGCTGTCTCATTGCTTGTCTAACACCTACGCGTAATCCATCGTTCTCCCCCCTAAAAAAGTTGAGCAATTTATCATTGTCCAACATGACAGCAAATTAATCTTGGATATTCGTTATTGAACCAACAGATTACAAATCTAAGAAAGATGAAAGCATCACCAGGCCAGCCACAGGTCTCTTTGAACTTACAAACACACTCCAACCACTTTGTAGTAGGTGTCTTCTTGGCTGACCTGTATATACTTCCCTGTAAGATGAGATCATAAAGTGACAACAATCTAAAATCATGTTTCATTGTCATGAGTGATTGTTGCAACGAAAAATTAGGAATAAAGAAAGACATCTTAAGCACAAAAGTTTCAACAAAAATTAGAAGAGAAAAACCTATGTACATACAACTGCAAACTTTATATGAAACCTCAACAAGTGGGTAAGATATTGATATATAAACTATGACCATAAAAACTTCACAGAACAACCATCTCTATAAGCTAAACATATTGATACAAAATTATTTAGCAAGGGACACATTATGTCAATGAAATAGGGTACAAGAAACGGGCACCTTTTTTGTTGACATTGTGTTGGAAAAAATCAGTTGAATATGGACTTGGAAGTTTCAGTTCTGTGACATGGTAACAAAACACAGATATTACAAGACAGAAATTTCATAAGTCAGCCACAATTAAGCATCATGAACAACTTTCTCTATACCTGTTAGAGGTCCACTTCCTCTAGGAGAATTCTTGGTATTCTAGAAAAAGGAAATAATTTACAAAAAAGGTTAGTAATCTCACAAGCATAAAAAGACACCTGATACTTCTTTTCAGTATACCCCTCCTGTGTTTGGAAATGGAGGAGATATTTGTGTAGTAATAAAAATTATAAATAATTTTCAATATATTGATGATGAACTTCAAGATATGGCTTGCTGCTCACCTTTACTGTGTGGGCGTTCGACTTAAAAAGAAATCTCCACAGGTCTATAATAATTTGATCTTGTTCTGTTTAATATTATGTTTTACGGAGGCTACAAACAAATAAAAAACAATGACAGCAATGCTGCAATAGGCATAATATAAATGATTAAATGAAAAGGATAATATCATAATACACAACGTTAAATGAATCTAAAAGGATAATATGATTAAATGAAATAGTAGTAGGATCAGCAGCCGTAACAACAAGTTAATCTACATTTGAGAAGAAAAAAAATCTAGATTATAATGCCCTGTCTAGCATTGCAGCTCTTGACACTGCCAATCTTCATTTCGGCACACAATGCTTCACTTGCATCTTACACTTAAGGCAATCAAGACATGCCTGCAATAGACTTGCAGCAACACCTCGGAATTCTTGCCAGCAGATGCAACTACATCCTTCCTGTACCTGCCTGTATCTATGGCCAGACAGCCTACACATACCTCAGTCCACAGCATATACTGATTCAACTATGATACCATTTCATCTATTGTTGTTTATCATGCCTGAAACATGCATATCTTTGTTTCAACCTGTCATGCACTTACCTACATCTGAAGTGGACCTCATTGCATGCTTTCTCAGTTTCAACCTGCCATGTGAATTGCTGCCTACCATGCACTTGCGTATCTCTGTCCTCGGCCATAATATGCCACCATCCTGAACTTCTTGCCTGCAAGCAGTCGCTTCTTAATATGGTTCTGATAAACAACTTTGCAGTATGCTTTCTGTATGTAGAATTCATGCACAGAACCAAATATCTCTGTCCTCAGCGGAGCCGGCTGTGACCCAGTGCAAACTGGGCCTAAGCACGGGGCAGCGAAAACCCAAGGGCATCGCCTATGCGTCAGGCAAAGGCAAAAGAAAATAAAAACACTGCGACATAGAAAAAAAATCACATACCAAAAAAGGAGCAGAGGCAGAGGCCCCATTGTATGACTAAATTGTAGTCCTATTGTATAACTAAACATTAAAAACGCTTAAATTTATTAGGCAATGAACGTTGGCATAAGCAACATTGAATAGCACATACATGTTTAAGTGCCCTATGTGTAAGTGCCCACCTAAAGAGACTAGGAAATGAATATGAGTGCATGTCATGTGCTCACGTTCAATTTATAAATTTATATTGCTTTGGTACTTTTTTCTTTCTTCTCCTTTGCATATATAGATATTTATTTTTCTGATTCTCAAATCATTTGGCACATTCAAAAGTAAAAATAAATAAATTTATAATAAACCAAAACGGTGAGTTATAATGTTGAAATCTGAGAATTGCTAAGTGGTTAAAACTTGGAAATATTTTGGCAAGGAAAAGAAGAAACAAGTTGCTATTTATTTTGAGTTCTAATCAGTTTAGGAGGCTTAAAAGTTAACGATCTATGCATGATATTCTGGTTATTCGTTTGTGTTATATATATATATATATATATGTGTGTGTGTTATATATATATATATATATGTGTGTGTATTATATATATATATATATATAATAATTTGGTGAAGTAACAACAAAAATATTAGCAAAGAGCTGACCAGCAGGAAGTACAGAATAGCTAATAATAAATAAACAAACTTATCAAGTGAATAAGCAATCTAAAGGAAACGAACAATGGCGGCATGATGTGTGCAACCAGAGCACGTAAAAGTGAAGTAAAGCATAAATTTGGATTTGTGATGCACAGACCAGGCATGAATCATAGTGCAACCAGAGTAAAGCAAAAGCATGTCAAGTGCCAGGCTTATGCAAGTAGGATGCGGGCAGCAGTGCTGAGTGGTGAAAGTGATATAATGTAGAAGCTTGGATATATTGTTGTAGTGGTGATGTGGTAGAAACTGGTGCATATATGCCTCTAAATCGTGGCAAATGAATCTGTTCTAGCTCTCATTTCCAGTGGCTACGAATCTGTTCTATTAACTACTGATCAGTATCAACTCGTTCGTATTTTATGTGTGTGTGACTGTACTGCAACTGCTCCTCCGTACTGCATTTAGACATAACATCAACTCCTTCAAACTGGTCACACAACATGCTGCACTGCATTCTATTAAAACTGCTTTAGATATGCACAACATGTTTTTTTCTCTCCTACGTTTAACTGGCATATCCACAATAGCTCAATGACCAAATTGTGAGAATAATACCAGGCCTTTTTCCCCGCATGCTACTACGAACCATTCCTTCATAGTTGCAACTGAATATTTGTTACCAAAACATAATCACCACTCTATTCAGCCTACACTGCATGTTGCAGCGCACCGACTTTAATAAATATATAATAAAATTCCTTCTTCAGTGTCATATTTTTTTTTGGGACGATCCTCTAAATTGCCTACTGTATATTAGCTTTGCAACCTAAACAATACGGACGTGAAAGCAAAATGAAAAAATAATAATAATTGTAGGACAAAAGATAAATAGGCGCAGTGAGGACAAAGATGCAGGCACCGAGTGCTAGGCCACCAACAGTAACGTAAAACTGTTACAAAAATGATATGTTAGGGGCATTCATAAAAGAATTATACTATTATGAGGTTGTTTTTTGTATGTGATATGATTTTAGGAATATTGTGATATTTCTACTTGTGAACGTGTGCTAGAATTTTACCTTCAATTTTTTTTCCTTGCTGTTTTTAATCATATCATCTCTTTATTGTTTTCCCATTATTGAGTGATTAGTTAAAAAATGAAATAAAATGAAATTTGACAGTGACTATCAATTTCAACTATCATATTCTACAAAATGAAATTAAAAAAAAAATCCATATGATTTTATCTATAGTGTCAGGTATTCAAAAAATAAGTAAACAAGTTATCGGTCCTCACTGTTTACTGTTGTTTCACTTTGAATTAATTGTTGATAAAAACAAACATATGATTATGTATAAAATATAATTCCCCTTACATCTACCAAATATATATGGGCCGGCTATTTGAACACAAAATTACACACAAAATGGTGACACAAAAGATCCGGACCATTGAATTTTTTTGTCCGTTAGCACCAAAGTTGGTCACTAACACCCTTAGAAAGATTGTGTAGAGAGATTAATGAAGAAAGTAAATAAAAATAGAGAACAATATATAAATTTAAATGCAGATGGCAAGAACACCAAATTTGTAGTGGTCCAGCGTAACTGCCTACGTCCACTTTGAAGTTGATTTCTATTTATTTACTTGATAATTGATTACAGATACAATCCGTTTCCAATTACTTGAATACAATTGCAAAGTAAAATATTAAGTCTTGAATGAGTGTTGAATGCAGCAGAGTTTCCCCAGCGCTCCCAAAAAACTCCCCCTTTTCACTATGCCTCTGCCTCGCTATTTATAGACGAAGATGGATTGAATTTCCCTGGTGGACCTGGTGGATGAATATCTCTGCCCAAATAGAGTAATCTCTGTGTGCCGACCCATAAATACCCAACGTCGAATGCCGGACAGGGCATGAATGCCGAACAGTCTTCTCATGCCGAGAGCAGCGAGGCCGAACACTCTGAATACCGTGGGAAGCACCTGCACCGGACGATACTGGAAGCCGAACCATTGACTTGACCGAACGATGTTTGTATGCCGGGCAGAACTTAGGCCGGACGATATTTTGACCGAACGTTACCCATGCCGAACTATGTCTCGGCTGAACGATCCTTAGGCCGAGCAATAGTTAGGCCGAACGGTAGTTGATGCCGGACAATCCTGCCATGCCGAACGTTCTCACATACCGAACGTTATTCCACACTGAACGTCTCTCAATGCCGAATGCTCTGTCATGTCGAACGTTCCATAGACGCCGAACGAACTTGGATGTCGAGTGCCTCTTGAATGCCGAGCGTCCCTGACTGCCGAGCGCTCCCGAATGCCGAACGGTCTCGAGATGCCGAACAAGATTCAGACCGAACCTTCATGGATGCCGAACCTTCGTGGATGCCGAGCGTTCGTTGTATGCCGAACGTCTAGAACGCCGAGTACCAAGTTGCCTGGTCAAATCTACAGGAAACACTTGCCCCCAAAGTGTATCGTGTGACCGAACGCGATACGCTTTGAACTACGAATCATTTGTGCTTCGCTTCGAACCTTGGCCCATCACCCTTGGAGGTTGTTTTCCTGTGAGCACTTGATGAAGTGGTGTGTACCGAGCGTAACGCGAATGCCGAACGATACGGCCGAAGCCGAACACTCCACGTGTGCCGAACGGCTTTGTATGCCGAAGCCGAACGAGGCGGCTTTGACTGGTTCCACCGGCCATTGCCTCTTCGACTTCTTCTTCTTTCCTATAAAGGCCAGCGTCTTCCTCCTTCTTCTCTTTTCACTTTTTTACCTCCGCTATCTCGTACTTGCAAATATCACCTGTTAACAACCATTCCTTCCCAATCCATTCGGCATTGATTAAAGCCGTGCCCTTAACCCAAGATTTCTCCAAGTCTCGATCTACTAGCTAGGTAACGATCCCTCTATCTAAGTCTTTTCCCCGAATGAATGGGTTTTAACACAAGGCCTGAGTCCGTAAATTTGAACTGTAGCGGATAAGTGTTGCGCGGATGGAGGAATCGAAGTTCAATTAGGATATTTCTTTGGGCTAGATAGTATGGATGGGGAGAGAAGTGGCCTATGTCGAGTATACGAGGGAGATGTTGGGAGGTGTATCGTGGTTCGACGTGGTTTTCTTGTGCCAAAACGATTTCGGAGGAGAAGAAAGGATGGAGGAGGAGTACGAAGTGGCTAGGATGTCGAACGGCATGTTCTGGTATGACTCGCCGAACGACCCGTTCTGGTGGTTCGGTGTGGATGGAGGAAGAGAGGAAAAAAAATGAAACCGTAGTTAAGGGAGGATTGTCGAGCGTTGGGGCTCGGCGTAGTCTGGTTCGGCGTGTCTCACCACATGCCGAACAGCGGGTTGGGAGATTAGGGAGGAAGCATGAGTTAGATGGGATGCCGAGTGTTGTTTCGGCCGAACAGAATCTTGGCCGAACGATACTTTGCCGAGCGCTACCTAGGTCGAACGTTAGTTAGGCCGAACAAAAGTTTGGCTGAACAATATTCAGACCGAACGGTAGCTGGTCCGAACGACAGTTTGGCCGGTTGATATTTAGGCCGAACAACTTTTAGGCCGAGCCATTATGAATGCCGCACCATCCCTTAGCTTAGGCCGAACACTTGTTTACCTTGCTTAATCATACAACAAAACAAGGACAAGGACTCCAGCATACTAGCATATCGAACTGATCCGGACTGACAACCTCCTAGTTTCAGTAGACACGAACCTGAACTTAAATCGACATAATCGGATAACTTCTTCTAACCTTTTCTGAATCCGAAATAGTAGACACCATAAGGCAGGCTTTTGGAGACGGTCATCGATGACGGTCTTCGAAGGCGATGGTTCGGAGCTCAGTTTTATACCAGTAACCCCGTGACTTTCAATTTTTCAGTGCTTACACACAAATGATCACACTAGTTCACACACTACACGAGGGGAATTCTTGTGTTAATTCTGACGTCGATTGTTTTTCAAGTATAACTCAAACAAGTGCTCTTGTCAAACTCGATATTTATCGGAGATGTCTAAAAAATCTAGCTTCGCCACGATTTCTGACAGATCGGGACCATCCTCCCGATAGGAGGTCGCAGATGTCTCAAATCCATCAACCTCCTCTGCACATAACTTAGCCCCCGATACCCTGGAGGCATCGATTTTCTTGGACAACCCTGTCGATTCAAAGGCTTCAAAAATCAATGAAGTTGCGCTCCGGCGAATATGTTCCATCCACAGAATACCTTTTGACGATGTGCTGGCTCCATCGGGGCACGATCGGCCACACCTGCCCTCAGTTGGATACACGGCATGTAATAAATTCATGTGCTGGGTTGGTAGTGTGCCACCGTTCAATTTATTTCTTCGGGACGTGCTGCAATACATTGACATCGCCCCGTCGCAGCTGCATCCAAACTGTCACGCCTTCATCCATGACACTTACATACTCTTCATGACCGTCTTCTCTAGGCCTCCACTCCTGACGATATTAGATATATTTATATGATTAAGAAGCGGAGAGATAGCCCCTCCTTTGTGTTCCTCGAGCCGCACCACAAATGCCAAATTTTAACCGGGGCGTGGAACAAGTTTTTCCTGTACAAACAGGAATGGTTCTATGTGCGTTGCCCCCTGGTTTCGCGAGGAGATGGGTTGAAGGAAGTAAGTCTTCTTCTTGGAACAATACTCATGTTTTGGTCGAGGCTATGCCTTTTCTATCTCTTGTTTCATCTTCTCAGATATCAATCTACGTCCTGACGGCCGCGGATATTCTGAGGTCGTTGAAGCTATTAGAGCTCTTCCCGTCGAAGAACGAGACATTCAACTTTCATTTCAAATGAGTCACTATTGCGGTTCGGACTGTTAGCAGAAGGTCGTCGGGTAATGAGGGCGTCTCCATACCCAAGCCTGCATCCGGCAAAGGGAAAAATTAGCGGAGTCGTCATCACGCCACGCCCCTGATGTACAGGAAGAGGGGAAAATCAAAGAGAATGAAGCACCCGAAGCACAAGGTGAGAATTTGGGTCCCGCTCAAGATCCTATAGTCGAAGTGCACGATATCGAAACGTCATCTTCTCCTTCAAAGAGGAAAAAGGGATTGATGTACAAGATTAGAAAGGAAAAGATTGGCAAAACTTCAAAAGTTAGGCTTATTCCAACGGAGAAAGAGACCTCTTCACAGCACGTAGAAAGTTCTTTAAAGGGCCTATCGAAACTCTCCATAATGATCTGCTCAATTACGACTTTGACGAGCCGGAGGCATTTAAGCTTCATTCGCCCATCAGAGGCGATGTGTGCGTTCTAAACCAAAGTGAGGGAGAGAAAACTCCTATTAGCAAAGTGACTGGTCTGTCGGGGGAAAACACTAGAACACACACGAACACTTGCACTTCAATTTGCACTCAGATTTTTGTCGTCACACTATTCTTTGCTAATTCGCTGTTATTTGAATTCTGTGCAGGTGACATGGGGCGCTCACATGCATTCGATCGTCTTCGTGATTCGTCTATTTTTTATCAGTCCGGACGGGACTCGGGTTCCGAGAGACGTCGAGATAGAGATGGTGACAGCGATAAAGACCATCATTCCCAGGACTCGTCATCTCGGAGAAAGACTTACTATCAACCAAAATACCATCAGGATACCTCCTCTCACCCGGAGCAAAGTAAAGACAAGCGCGACCATAAGAGGTCGCAATCTGATGCTCTCCGGGACCAACACTCCGATTCCTCTTCCACTTGGCAGTCCCGAGATTCTTACAGGAGAGGCGAACTTTTAAAGCCTTCTCCTCCCGCTCCTGCAACAGACCCATCAATATCGAAGAGGCTGGCCGAGCTTAAAGGCAAATTTCCAAAAATATGCTTCGACGGCCTGAAAATCCTCTCGGTGATTCATCCTATCCCCATACACGTCAAGCAGAGCGTCATCGCCTGTACAAACGATGTTTATGTTCAACACAACGCGTTCGTTCATTTGGATGAAAAACTTTATGAAGTCTCCGTGGAGCGCCAACATGAAATTGATCGTCTGAAGCTTAAGGCTATCCACGACAAAAATATCATTAAAGCTCAAGACGAAGAGATTGCAACTTACAAGTCTGAACTTGAGGTCTCCCATCAGAGCACCAAGGACACTGCTGAGGTCGTCTCTCATCTGGAATCAACTCATAAGAAAGAACTCAACAAGGCGATTCAACGATGTGGGGCTTTGGCTCTAGAGAAGGACTTGGTTCGAAAGGAGAGGAACACACTCAGCCTTCGAGTCAAGGAACTTGAGGAGAAGCTTCGCAGGGAGAAGGAAGAGAAAACGGCCGCCCAAGAAGAGTCACAACGATACTGTGACGAGATCGTTGCCACTCGACTTTTAAAAGAAAAACTTGAGGGCGAGCTTTCCCGGGTTGAGGCGTTAAAGAGTGAAGCCCGTGAAGAGGGCAAAAAGATGGCATCCATGGATATCGACTCGTGTCTCGAGGCGGCTAGGGAAGAGGTCAAAAGCATGTTTGACCCGCTAATCGCTGAATTCAACGCTCGCGTTCTCATGCACCGAGACTTGACTTTTTTAGGCAAGGGCTATCTTGAATCTTTAGCTGAGGCATGAGAGGCCTTGATAGAAATCAGGAAGGCCGAGCACGACACCGAAGAGATTGATGAGGGGGCCTTGATAAAAGAATTCCTCAAAGGAAATGAGCCTTCGGACTTGTCGGCGGCCAAATCGATTTATTGCAAAGGCTCCCCCTCAAAGAAAGGGAAAGAAGTTATTGCTGGTCCATCCGGGGTCGTGCCTCTGGCTCATGTGCCTATCCAATTGGCCGATCGGCCGATACTCGATCCATTTGAGCAGCATATTGGTTATAATCAGAAGGACCCTGGCCTTGGTGTCCATATTTTGTCTCCCATTCCAGAGGGTGAGACCCCTTGACGGCTGAGAGCTTGCCGGAACCTGTTAGATAACCCTTCATTTTAAGATTCCAGAAGTCGTCATTCTTTATGAAGGATTATTGTATTCTAATGCTCGTTTTTTCTGATTTTGTGCAGGCCGTTCTGATCCCGATCCCACTCCGAGGAGCGATGTCGATAAGGAGGCGGGGAAGGAAACAAGTGAGGCCCCTCATGCAGGAGAGGCTCCCGGTCCCGACACCCGAGTGATCGGAGCGCTTGATGAAGATAAATCTGAACCTCCCTCTCTCATTGACGGGAGTTATGAAGTTGAAATTACAGGCATCTCCGAGCACACATCCGGGCTGAGCATGAAGGAGAGGCTTGAGAAAGAGAAGGAAGAAACGATCAAGATCAAGGTCGAACCTCAAGCCGTGAACCCCGACGATCTTTGAATAAGCCACTGAAGATCATTCTCACTGGCAGGTCCAAACCCATATATGTCCCTCATACTTCTTCGGTTGTCACTCCTCCATCAAAGAAGGGTACCAAGGGTAAACGCGGAGGAGATGAGTTGTCTGAGAAGACAACGAAGGTGAAGAAAGCGAAGAAGCACAAGAAGTAATCATTACTCTCGTTCAACGAGAGTCAGTTTAGATTATGCAAGTACTTTTGTTTTCTTAGTTTGTGTAAATAAACTTTTGATTCCGAGCTTCAAAGGAGTTGTAATGGAAACTTATCTTCGATGAATAAAACTTAGTTTTTCTGTCTTTCCATGGCTCTTATCGTTCAATTTTCTTTGTGATTATGATTCAAATCCAAGCTGGTATGAATATAATAGACCTCTCGGTCATCTTCATATAGCTCGGAAATTCTTTGAGAGCTGTCTGTTTTTTCTTCCGTGCTCCAAGCACTTAGAATATTTTCTAATACGTGCGCCGAAGGCTCGATGACTTTTGGTCATTTATATCCAGTCCGCCTTCAGTGGACTTGGTCATTTAAATCGTTTATACTTGAGTCCGCATTCTGAGGACTTAGAGTACTTCAGTCCAAACTCCGGGGACTTGGAGATTTTGAAGCGTTTATACTCGAGTCCGTACTCCGGAGACTTAAAGTACTCCAGTCCGCACTCCGGTGACTTAGAGATTTTGAGTCGTTTATACTCGAGTCCGCACTCTGGACTTAGAGTACTCCAGTCCGCACTCCGGTGACTTGGAGATTTTGAGTCGTTTATACTCGAGTCCGCACTCCGGGGACTAGAGTACTCCAGTCCGCACTTCGGAGACTTGGAGATTTTGAGTCGTTTATACTCGAGTCCGCGCTCCGGGGACTTGGAGATTTTGAGTCGTTTATACTCGAATCTGCGCTCCGGGGACTTAGAGTACTCCAGTCCGCACTCCGGGGACTTAGAGTACTCCAGTCCGCACTCCGGGGACTTGGAGATTTTGAGTCGTTTATACTCAAGTCCGCGCTCCGGAGACTTAGAGTACTTCAGTCCGCACTCCGGGGACTTAGAGATTTTGAGTCATTTATACTCAAGTCCGCGCTCCGGGGACTTAGAGTACTCTAGTCTGCACTCCGGAGACTTGGAGATTTTGAGTCGTTTATACGGGTCCGTACGTCAGCCAAAATAATACGGTTTCGTTTGCCTGTCACAGGATCATCATACGCAGAAACACTAGTCATTTATGGAAAAGATGGCTTCAAGCATTTATTAATGAGAGCAAGTTGAATTGTCTTACTACATGTCAAGAACTAGAAATAAAAGCGTATTGGAAATAAGTGCAACTAATACATGAAAGAAATAGACTAAGTATAATAATGCCGCAAGTGCTCGCTGTTCCAAGCTCGGGAGAGTGTCGCACCATCGACGGTCGCTAGCTTGAAAGTTCCTTCTCCAAGCTTCCGTTCGATGACGTATGGACCTTCCCATGCGGGATTCATATGAGATAGGATCGGAAAAACTTGTTTCAAAACGAGGTCTCGCACACCAAAAATTCTCGGTCGGACCTTTTCGTTGTAATATTTGGCGACTTTATATCTGTATGCGGTCGCTCTCAAGTTGGCTTCTTCGCGTTTTTCGTCAATGAAGTCCAATGATTTCAATAAAAGATTCTGGTTCGACTCGGGGTCGTAATGAGTTACCCGATGTGATGGAACTTCAAGTTCCACGGGTATGACGGTTTCTATGCCATATGCCAATGCAAATGGAGTGTGGCCAATCACGGTCTTGTGGGTGGTCCTGTAGGCCCAAAGCGTAGTTGGAAGTTCATCCACCCACTTGCCTCTAGCCTTTTCCAAACGCTTTTTCAATATGGACTTGATTATCTTGTTTACGGCTTCCACTTGTCCGTTGGCTTTCAGGTGAGCAACCGCTGCAAACTTCTTCTCAATGTCGTATTTCTGACAAAAATCTTTGAACTTATTGCTCTCGAATTGAGTTCCATTGTCTATAATGATGGTCCGTGGAAGGCCAAAACGGTATATGATATTTCGTACGACGAAATTAATAACCTTCTTGGTGCTTATTGTGGCCAGAGGCTCTGCTTCTGCCCATTTGGTGAAGTAGTCGACCACAACTATTGCATATTTCGCTCCGCCTTTGGATATGGGTAAAGAGCCGACTAGGTCAATCCCCCACATTGCAAATGGCCAGGGACTAACCATCTACGTGAGCTCCGTCGGCGGAAATCTCGGGATTTTTGCGTATATCTGACATTTGTCACATCTTCTCACATAGTCTGCGGCATCCCGATTCACAGTTGGCCAGTAGTATCTATAACGGAGGACTTTCTTCGCTAATGTCTGCCCTCCAGTATGGTCACCGCACTCTTCCTCATGGTCTTCCTTTAGGACTCGTTTTATCTCATCGTGGGCAATGCATCGGAGTAATGTGGTTGAGAATCCCCTTCGATACATTATTCCATCCTGTATTACATAACGAGAAGCCTTACGAAGGACTTGTCGTCTTTTGCTCCTTTCTTCGGGTAAGATCTCAAATAACAAGTACTGCCTGATTGGGGTCATCCATGATTCATTCTCGATTTTTGTTTCTAACGTGAAATCTACCTCCATCATATCTATATTCGGGGCATGGAGGGTCTCAACAGGAAATAATCTCATCTGTTGTGCATCGCCAGTGCTTGCGAATTTTGCCAATGAATCGGTTGCTCTGTTTTGCTCACGCGGGACATGTGAAATATCATAGTACTCGAGATTCGCTAGCAGCTCCTGAACTCGGACCAAATATGGGACAAGTCTCTGCCACCTTGCTTGGTAGTCTCCTCGCACTGGGTACACCACCAGCTGAGAGTCGCTAAAGATTTCAACCGATTTTACTCCCAGTTCTTTAATAAGTCTTAAGCCAGCGATCAACGTTTCATATTCGGCTTCATTATTCGTCGCTGTGAATTCGAGCTTCAAAGCGTAGCAAACCGATCGGTTTTCAGGAGTTACAAGAACTATGCCAGCCCCCGAACAACGGTCGTTAGATGCCCCATCGGTGTACATCTTCCATTGAACGGGAGGTATGACATTGTGATCGTTTGATTCGTTTGTCATAGTGAATTCAGCAATGAAGTCAGCTAGTGTCTGTCCTTGTATGGCCCTTCGCGGCAGGTAGGTAATGTCGAACTGACTTAGCTCAATATTCCATTTTAACATCCTTTCGGAAGTTTTCGGTCGTTGGAGTATCTGTCGCAAAGGTTGATCAGTACAAACACTAATTGAGTGTGCCTGAAAATACGAACGAAGCTTGCGTGATGCAATCACCAAGCAATATGCTAGTTTTTCAATCTTTGGATAATTTTTTTTGCCCCGGTCAAGCGTTTACTAACATAGTAAACTGGCTTCTAAACCCGGTCTTCCTCGCGAACCAGGGCTGTGCTGATAGCGTGCTGGGATACAGCCAAGTATACGTACAACATTTCGTGGTCTATTGGTTTTGACAATATCGAGGGACTTTTCAAGTGCCTTACAAGAGCTCGGAATGCTTTCTCACAGTCGGATGTCCACTCGAAATTCATATTTCCTTTCTTTATGACATCGAAGAAAGGAATACACTTGTCTGTGGCCCTGGATATGAATCGGCTCAGCGTTGCCACCTTTCCATTCAAGCTTTGCACTTGTTTTATGGTTCTGGGCACTTGTATATCTCGGATAGCCTGAATCTTCTCTGGCTTAGCCTCGATTCCCCGCGCATTCATAATGAAACCCAAAAACTTTCCTGACGCCACGCCGAATGTACACTTCAAAGGATTGATCTTCATTCCATAATGCCTGAGTATGTCAAACATTTCCGCTAAGTCTCGGATGTGGTCGTTTGACTGCTGTGACTTCACGAGCATGTCATCCACATAAACTTCCATCATTTTACCAATCTGGTCTTTGAACATCCGATTTACTAGATGTTGATAAGTTGCTCCGGCGTTTTTCAATCCAAAGGGCATCACTACATAGCAATACAACCTAACGTTTGTGACAAAACTGGTATGTTCTTGATCTGGGAGGTGCATCGGGATTTGGTTATATTCAGAGTATGCATCCATGATTGATAGTAACTCATGTCCGGCAGTTGAATCGACCAGTTGGTCAATCCTCGGCAACGGAAAACTGTCTTTCGGGCATGCTTTGTTTAAATCAGAATAATCAACACAAGTTCTCCACTTTCCATTCGCTTTCTTTACCAGCACCGGGTTAGATGTCCATTCAGGATAGAGGGTGTCGCGGACGAATCCATTGGCTTTGAGTTTGTCCACCTCCTCTTTGAGAGCTGCGGACCTCTCCGGGTCCATACCTCTCCTTTTCTGTTTTACAGGAACGTACTTGGGGTCTATGTTCAACATACGACTCGCAACTGTTAGAGAAATCCCGCACATATCAGTGTGAGTCCAAGCGAAAACATCAAGATTCGCTCGGAGGAAGTCAGTGAGGTTCTCGGCCACCACGGGGTCGAGTTGTGATCCAATTTTAAGAATTCGTGACGGGTCATCCCGACTAACTGGGATGTCAATTGTGAGTTCAGCCGGTGCTGCATTGGTTTCCCTACGTCCCCCATCATCGTCTCTCGGATCTATGTCTCTATAGATCCGAGAATGTTGCCCGAGCCAGGGCTCGGGTGCTACTTGTCAATTATCAGAATTTTGGATGCGGACGAAGATGTCCGCAACCTTTCCTTTTTCTCTAGGCCGAGCCTCTCTCAGCTCAGCCACATAGCATGCGCGTCCGATCGCCTGATCGCCGTGTACCACTCCAACACCACTGTCTGTAGGAAATTTCAACGTCAGACACCAAGGGGCCAATGCTGCCCTAAATTCTGCCAAGGCTAGACGTCCTAAAAATACGTTATATGGAGAGTCAACATCTAACACTATGAATGGTAAGATTCGCATCCTCCTACGCTCGCCTTGCCCTAGTTCAACTGGTAACTCCACATATCCCACTGCATTCATTGTCGGGCCGTTAAAGCCATGGATTCTGACATTGGATGGTTTCAAATCCTTAGCCTCCAGCTTCACTTGGTCATATGCCTTCTTGAAAATGATGTTAACAGAACTTTCGCAATCAATTAGAATTCTCTTCACAAACGCCGGCCCGATTGTCGCGGATATGACCATCGGGTCGATGGTAGGGGCATCCACCTTATCCGCATCTCGGCTTCTGAATACAATATCATCATCCATCGTGCGTTGCTGCTTTGCAGGAGTCTCATCCTCCACATTCGAATAGCACTCATACTCTGCATGTCTTAAAGAGTTAGCATATCGCTCCATCTCCTGCCAATTCTTATTCGCAGGATGAGGTCCGTCCGCAATCGTGTTGATAACCAATCTACCCACAGTTCGAGCAGGTTGTTCTGGTTGGCGTGAAGCTGGCCCACGTCCGGGGTTCGATGTCTCTTGTCTTTCGTCTTGTGGGTCTTTGACGAACTCCTGCAGCTTCTTCTGTCTAATCAACTTTTCAATAGCGTCATGGAGGTGCCTGCACTCCTTTGTGTTGTGCCCATAAGACTCGTGAAAGCGGCAATACTTCCCAGTCCGCTTCTGTTCCTCCATTGATTTCTTTGGACGTGGTTTTCTATAATGGGAAGTGTTGCAAGCTGACAAATAGATGTTCTCAAGTGATGCGTTGAGCGGGGTGTATTCAATGTAGGTCGGGATCCTCGACTTCCATTTTCCCGTCTCTTCTTTTTGGGATTTTCACCTCCGGATCTTTTAGACTGCTCAGGCTTGTTTTGGACGTTGACTTGGGCTTTTCTCGAATTATCGGTTTGCTTCATGGCGACGGTACTTTTCTCAATCTCCTGTGCAGGCCCTGTGCCTTGTCTCGTCTTGTCCGTCGAGCTTCTTCCCTTCTTATGAACTAATGAGCTTTCGAATAAAAACGCTCCAGCGTGGCTGGGGGCTTTCCCGCCAACCAATCTCCAAATTTAGAGTCTGGATCTACTCCACGCATTACCGCCATCAAAATTGCGTGGTCGTTTGGATTGCTCACCTCAGTAGCAACAACATGAAATCTCTGCAAGTATGCTTTCAATGACTCTCCTGGAGCTTGGATTACGCTTGATAAGGACATCACATCCTTTGGACGAGTGTTGTGTATCCTGAACTGTTCTATGAATTTCATTGCCAATTCGTTGAAGCTGGATATAGACCGCGGAGGAAGTCGAGTAAACCACATGGTGGCAATTCCAGACAGAGTGATTGGGAAGCACCTACACTTGGTCGCATCATTAGCTCTTACAGAATCCATCATCCATCCGTACCTCATCACATGCTGCCTGAGATCCGTCTTCCCTTCGTAGGCTGGGATAGTTGGCATATTGAACTTCTTGGGGTACTCAGCCTGCAGGATATAATCCGTAAAGGGAGTATGACTTCTGGTCAATCCCCAATCTTCATTGGTCACTCCCCAATCTTCATCGGTCAAGCCTTGGTTCTCTCTCATCAACTGTCTGACCATAGCTATCAAGTCCGGAGTTTGTATGGAGGATTGAAGGTGGTTTCCGTTCCATGGGACCGTGCGGGTTGGTGTCTCGCCTGATTTGGGTCTTGGAGGTTTGGGTGTCCGGTCTCTTCGCGGGCTTGATTCCCAACGCCTGTCTGGGCACCTTCATCCTTACGGCGTCTACGCCTAGGAGGTTCGTCAGCTGAGGTTGAGCTATCAGATTCAGAATAAATGGCAGGGTTACTCCAGCATTCTGGCACTGCTGCTGAGCGAGCTGAGTCATGAGGTTAGTGTTGGCTTGAATCTGCTCGGCAAGTTGTCTTCTACTTTCCTTGAGTTCTCTTATCAAGTCGTTGAACTCCGTTCGAGAAACGACTTCCGCTTGGTTTTGGATGGAGGGTCATGCACCTCTGGTTGTTTGCTGATTTCCAGGTCCAACTTGTTGTACGCTAGCAGTTTCATGAACATCTGCGTTGTGGGAGGCCGATCTGGTTCGTGGTCTCCCCATAGTAGAGTTGTTGGTTGCAACTCTGAATAGAATCAACAGATGCCTTGTGAATGCTCTTGGATCTTCTCCGGGGGATTTATGAAATCCAACAGCTACAAAGCAGATCCTAACAGCCTGAGAATTCAATTCTCAGTGAAAGCACCAAAATGTTAGCATCAAAATTGGTCACTAGCACCCTTAGAAAGATTGTGTAGAGAGATTAATGAAGAAAGTAAATTAAAATAAAGAACAATATATAAACTTAAATGCAGAGGAAAAGAACACCAAATTTATAGTGGTTCGGCGTAACTGCCTACGTCCATTTTGAAGTTGATTTCTATTTATTTCCTTGATAGTTGATTACAGATACAATCCGTTTCCAATTACTTGAATATAATTGCAAAGTAAAAGATTAAGTCTTGAATGAGTGTTGAATGCAGCAGAGTTTCCCCAGCATTCCCAAAAAACTCCCCTTTTCATTGTGTCACTGCCTCTCTATTTATAGACGAAGATGGATTGGACTTCCCTGGTGAACCTGATGAATGAATATCTCGGCCCAAATAGAGTAATCTATGTGTGCCGACCCATAGATACCAAACGTCGAATGCCGAACAGTCTTCTCATGCCGAGCGCAGCGAAGCCGAACACTCTGAATGTCGTGGAAAGCACTTGCACCGGACGATACTGCAAGCCGAACCAGTGACTTGGCCGAACGATGTTTGTATGCCGGGCAGAACTTAGGCCGGACGATATTTTGGCCGAACGTTACCCAGGCCGAACTATGTCTCGGTCGAACGATCCTTAGGCCGAGCAATAGTTAGGCCGAACGGTAGTTGATGCCGGACAATCCTGCCATGCCGAACGTTCTCACATGCCGAACGTTATTCCACACCGAACGTCTCTCAATGCCGAATGCTCTGTCATGCCGAACGTTTCATAGACGCCGAACGAACTTGAATGCCGAGTGCCTCTTGAATGCCGAGCGTCCCTGACTGCCGAGCGCTCCCAAATGCCGAACGGTCTCGGGATGCCGAACAAGATTCATGCCGAACCTTCATGGATGTCGAACCTTCGTGGATGCCGAGCGTTCGTGGAATGCTGAACGTCTAGAATGCCGAGTACCAAGTTGCCCTGTCACATCTCCAGGAAACACTGTCTTTATGGAGAAGGTGGAATTCAGAGGGCAATCCAATGGTGAAGATTTTTTGTGTCACCAATTATGTCTATATTTTGTGTCTAAATAGACATGTATGTATGTATGCATACATGCATGCATGTGTATGTATGACCTAATTTTTTTTCTCTTAATGCATAATTCATGACTGGATTATATTTCAAAAATATTTAATTTATAATGTTCTGTCTGTATCAATTGAACGGACATAATATTACTAGCTTTGAAACTTAGATTGGAGTAGTATTTTGCTACTTCCTCAGAAATATTGCAACTCAACGAAAACTATACCATGTGCAAAGCATGCTAGTTTTATGTAAATTAAAAATCCACCTTAAACCGTTGATCCTTCTCTGAAATGCTTTTCATTTTAACCATTCCATAAAAAACGCTCACTCTTCACTGCTTTAGGATCAACAGGCTCACTCTTCACTGCCATCTTAGTGTACTCTTCAGCTCTTACCAAAATAAAGTAAAACATCAGACTAAACCAAAGTCAAAAATTACAGAAATATTAAATTTACCTATCATAATCTTTATAAAAAAGATAAAGAAATTGAGCACATTTGGACAAAACCATGGAGTCGTTCTCCCCTTTACAAATCTAGTTCTCATACTCCATCATGGATTTGTGAACATCCTGACACAGGTCACCTGATTTGAATCCCATATAAATAGATTAATACCTGAATTCCACCACCTAATCATTCACAGTACATACAAGCAACTTTTTTCTCATAGTTAATAATGAAGTTTTGTGTTCAGTTATACAATTAATTAAATGCTAACATCATCACATAGATAACACTGAGAGAGACTGAAAATAAATGTATACCGGTAGATTATTGTTGGACGCAGTGATGTTAGCCAAGTTGAGAGACTAATGAGAAAGATTGTTTAATGACATTTTTTCATATCTACATACTTTTCTACCCTTTGTTTGTTTTCTTTGTTGGCAGTTGCAGTGCTCTTTTTGCTACCAATCTCGTTTCTTCATTTACTAAAAATGAACCAAATTACTATAAAAAAATCTATAAGAAAATAACTGTACATATAGAAAACAAAAAGGCTTAATAAACTGGATAGCCACCATATTTAAGTAAAACTATTTGTTAAATTAAGATTGGTAAGCTCAACCACTACCGTCTTCTAATAAATAGTAATAGTAGGTGTTCCACTAATAAAACTATTAGCACTAATAATATTCATTTCCATCTACTGATGCCACCAATACCTTATTAAAACCGCTAGCACTAATATGATTGAAGATCAAATAATTTGACTGGAGAAAAAACACACTAGAAGAAATTGAAAATTTCTACCAAAAATAAGCATTAGAACTGTAATTGTCGAATCATCACCCAAATTTAGACAATTGAAGCAATCGAATTGTAATGGATGAAATTTAGATATTACCTTAGGTTTTGGAATCAGATCGATGAACAATCGTCCAACGAAAAAGGCTCAGGATGATGAAGGAAGGTTAGTCAAATGATGGATGCTTGATATTGATGAAGGAATTCGAGCGGGAGAGTGTTACAGCTCTAACTGTAACAATTGCACACCAATGACTAATAAGCTAATGACGGTAGAAGAGCAGAACAAGTTAGGAGGAGAGAAACGGGAAGGAAATTTTGAGGAAGAAAAGTTGACATTCTGCAGAACACACGGTGTGCAGGTGAGCAAGCAGAGGACACATCAAATGATGCAGGAGAAGCAAATATTAATCAAGCTAGAGAACCATAGCAGCACGAAGAGAAGAGAGAAGGGCTGAATTCGAACAAATAAATAAATAAAGAAGAAAGTAGTATTATGTACCTGTTGCATGTAATTCAATAATGAGTGACCTGGATATGTACAGAGGAGAATGTTGATTGTGTTAGTATAAAGATGTAACTGAATTGCATTTTGAAATATATGAAAATAATCGATTTCCCTCCACTCTTCTTCCTCTCTTTGGTTCAGTCTTTCATCTTCAACCTCAGTCTTCCACCCACTTGATTTTCTTCTCACCACCATGCAGAAATATACTAGAAAGACACCATTATAGGCAGCTGAACCCCACCATTTGGTATCAGATTCAGGCAACAATTAACTTGAAGATAATAATTCAGATCCAGTTCAAAATCCAACATCTGATGATTAGATCAACTCATGGATGATGAAGCGAAATAACTTCAATTCAACAGTAGCAAATGACATCTCAGGTATCAAATCTGAACTCTCACAGATAACACGAAATCTACAACTGCTCATGACCAAATTAACTCAATCCAGTTCACTGAATCATTCTGATCTCACCCCTAATCCACAAGCTCAAACCCTAAATCCAACCATAACTTCTGATCCAGCATCTGGTATTCTGCCCAATCCAAACATTCCACCATTGAACTTGCATAAATCTACAAATATTCCATTTCCACATCAATTCTCACTTCACAATACACAAAACCAAAATCACTTTCCACAACCACAAGCGACTTCGAATTTTCCTCCTACTACCGAACCATTTCAACCAAAACACATTTCACCAAGTCATAAACAGTTTTATCATAAATCGTTGAAACTGGAATTTCCTTGCTATAATGGAGATCAAAATATTTTACCCTGGTTAAGACAAGCAGAGCAAGTCCTTATTTACCATAATATTCCATCTACTGACTGGGCTCAAATAGCTGTTTTTCATCTCAAAGATGAAGCACTGCAGTGGTTTAACTGGTACTCAGATAACATAGATCATTCTTTTTTATGGCAAGTTTTCAAGAAGAAAGCATAGCAAGATTTGGACCACCTGAAATATCTAGACCATTTGATGCATTTGCAAATCTGAAACAAGTGACAATTGTGAGAGATTATTTGAACAAATTTGAACAACTTGCTGGCTTATTAGATAAACTGCAACCTGACTATGTTATTGACAAGTTTATTGGGGGTTTAAAAGATGAAATCAAATATGAAGTATTAGCAGCTAAACCAAGATTTTTCAGAGATGCAATAATACTTGCCAAAACATTTGAGGAAAAGTATTCACACAAGAAAACACTGTAAACCCTTTTCCAATCCTTACCATACACCTCAAAGCACACAACAGCCTTTAAACCTTCCATTCAACCAGCCTAGGTCATCTTCCTTTCTACAATCTGACCATAAACCAACAACTTTCACCAAATTATCACCATCTGAATTGGAAGCCAGAAGAAACAAAGGATTATGCTATACTTGTGAAAAAAATGGGTACCAAACCATAAATGTCCTAACAAAAGAGTGTTTATTTTAGAGGAATTCTATGATAATGAAGAATTGAATTCTGTCTTACCTTTAGAAGAAGAACCAGCCACACACCTCATGATCATGAGTCAATCACAGAGGCAACCTTAGCCATTTCTGTTCAAGCACTGTCAGGAATCCAATCTGCAAATACAGTAAGAGTGAATGGAGTTATTTTGAGACATCAAGTTCATATACTTGTGGACTCTGGATCTACACACAGTTTCATCAACGATCAATTAGCAATGAAATTGAAACTTCCAATTACTACATCTCACAATTTCAAAGTCATGGTTGCTAGTGGATAGCAATTATTAGGAACTGGAATTTGCAAAGAAGTCACTTTGAAATGCCAAGGCCTTGAAATGCCTATTGATTTACTCTTATTACCATTAGAAGGTTGTCAATTAGTCTTAGGAGTACAATGGTTTAGCCTTTTTGACGATATTGTATTCAATTTTAAAAAGCTTCTAATAAAGTTCAGTTATAATCGGAAAGAGATCATATAGCAAGGAATTCAATCAGCAAGCAAAAAAACATTACTAAAAAGAAAATGGATAAAACTCTCAACTCTACAAATTTATGTTTCCTATTACAATATTCTCAGACCCCAAACAACTCGTCACATTGACTTATCTCTTCATCCACAACATATACCACCAGCCATTCAAAATATCATTCAGGACTTTGCATCTGTTTTTACAAAACCAACTTCTTTACCACCACCTAGATCAATTGGCCATCAAATTTTCCTTTAACCATCCTCTAAACCTATATCCTTGAAACCATACAGACATTCTTATCATTTAAAGAATGAAATAGAGAAGTTGATCAATGAAATGCTACTGTCAGGTGTTATTAGACCAAGCCATAGTCCATACTCCTCTCCCATGGTGATGGTTAAAAAAAAGTGATGGCAGTGGGAGAATGTGTATTGATTAGGGGACTGAACAAAATAACAGAGAAGAACAAATCCCAATACCCCTTATAGATGATCTATTTGATGAACTACACAGTGCAACTTACTTCACAAAACTAGACTTAATTTCTGGTTATCATCAAATTCGAATGCACCCTGAAGTTATTCATAAAACAGCATTCAAGATGCATGAAGGCCACTATGAATTCTTGGTTATGCCATTTGGCTTGACAAATGCACCAGCCACTTTTCAAGTATTGATGAATGATATCTTCAAGGAATAACTTAGGAATTTCATTCTTGTATTCTTTGATGATATATTAATATACAGTTTAAACTAGAAAGAAAACTTACAACACTTAATTTTAGCTCTGCAGCTCCTGAAATCACACAAACTGGTGGCTAAACTGTCCAAATGCTCCTTTGCCCAGACTCAGATTGACTATTTAAGCCACGTTATTTCCAATGAAGGTGTAGCAGTGAATTATTCCAAGATCCAAGTAATTAAACAATGGCCTGCTCCAAAGTCAATTAAAGTTCTTCGAGGGTTTCTGGGACTTTCTGGATATTATAGGAAGTTTGTCAAATGTTATGGTAAATTGCTAAACCCGTAACTGATTTACTGAAAAAACATTCTTTTACCTGGAGCCAAGAAGCAGAGCAAGCTTTCATAAAGCTTAAGGAAGCATTATCCACACCACCAGTTTTAGCCTTGGCAGATTTCACTAAAGACTTTGTGCTAGAATGTAATGCATGAGGAAGTGGGATAGGAGCTGTCTTAATGCAAGAAGGACGACCGATAGCCTATCTGAGCCAAGCACTGCAAGGAAAAAATCTTTATTTGTCAACCTATGAAAAAGAGTTATTGGCTTTAATATTAGCAACAAAGAATGGTCGTAATATCTGTTAGGAAGGAAATTTGTCATAAAAACAGATCATCAATCTCTAAAATGTTTGCTGGATCAAAGATTATCAAATGGTAATCAACAGAAGTGGCTAAGTAGATTGATGGGGTTTGATTATTTAGTGCAATACAAGCCTGGAAAAGAGAACACTGCAGCTGATTGCTTACCAAGAAGCAAAGAGCAGTATTCAACCAATGTGTCCATACTCCATACAGCTGCAAGCAATTTCTATAGTGCAAAGTTCATGGCTTCAGGACATCAAACAACTGGTTCAAAATGATCCATACTATTTGGACATTCATAAAGAAATCACTGACTCCCCATCTACCTCCTTAAAATGTACAAAACAGGCTGACATTTATTATTACAAGGGTAGAATTTTGATCAGTCCAACTGCTGCTGACCTTAAGCATACGTTATTACAAGAATTTGTTCACCAATAGTTAGTCAATCAGGAGTGGAAAGAACTTTACATAGAATAAAACAAGCTTTTTATTGGCAAGGCCTTAAAAAAGATGTTCACACCTTTGTATCAACCTGTGATATTTGTCAAAGGGCAAAATCGAAAAACATCAATATTCCTGGGTTGTTACAGCCAGTCTTGGTTCCAGAACAAATATGGTAAGATATTGCTATAGACTTTATTGTTCACTTACCAAAGTGTCATTCCTATTCTGTAATCTTAGTAGTAGTGGATAGATTGTCTAAACATGCACATTTTATGCCATTGACTCTTCCATATACCGCACCACAGGTAGCACAAGTAATTTTTGACAATGTAGTTAAGCTACATGGCATGACTTCTTCAATTGTGAGTGACATAGATCCTATATTTACTAGTAACTTTTGGCAAGAACTTTTTAAATTGCAAGGATGTAAATTAGCACTAAGCAGTGCTTATCACCCACAATCTGATGGCTTGTCAGAGGTAACAAACATAATTTTAGAATGCTATTTAAGATTCTTTTATAGCCATAAGTCAAAAGAATGGACAAAGTGGTTAACATTAGCAGAATTATGGTATAATTCAACCTGGAAAAGTGCTACCAATATGACTCCATTTGAAGTTGTATATGGAAGGAAGCCACCTACTCTACTCAATTACATTCCAAAAACTGCCAAAGTTCTTATAGTTGAAGATACCTTATTTTCTAGAGACAATACACTACAATTGCTGAAAGATAACATTAATCATGCTAGAGAAAAGAGGAAGACAACAACGGAAAAACATCTTCTTTACTACTAATAATGAAAACTCCATAAACTGAATTCAACCGCGTCTTTTTGAAATGTACAAAACACCCTTCCGTTAAAATTTATCTAACAAACCCTCGATCATTATCGCATTCAAACTCTGTCCTCCTCTCTGTCCTCTGCCCCTCATTTTTTCCAACCTCACATTCTGCGACGGATAAAACCCTAAATCATTATTAGATTCAAACCTTAAATCATAATCCACGCCTCTTATACCGTCGATGTCGACCAGAGATCTCGATGCTATCGTACTTCTATCGGACGATTCACCAGGCATGCTTCTGTACACGCTTCTCTTTCCGTTTCGTCTTCAGTTTCGAACTGCATTCTACACCACGTTTACCCCACTTCTACATCACGTTGAAGCGGTTGGATCCCAAATTCAAGGTATTTTGTTTTTTTGCTTCTCCTCAAATCAACGTTCTCTTTAGAATTCTCATGTCTTTCTTCTCTGTCCTCAAATTCTTATGTTGGACATCAGACTCTAGGTATAGCGCTTTATCAGAGAATTCTACGCCTTGATTTTATTTTTTGAATTTGAACCACGAATATACTCGCATCCGAGACAGTACAATCTATAACCAACTCATACCTGATGATTTCGTTTCCATGGAACTCTTACTTTGCTGCAATAGTAGTCATAATTCTTATTCAATTCAATGAATATTGTCAACCATTTCGTTACTGAAAAGTTTGGATTCTATAACCTGTAATTCGTTCTGTACTTCATAGCTGCTCCATGACTTGCATAACTATTCCTTAAAGATAATTTAGCTGTCAAACTGTCGCTAATCTATCCTTTGAAGCCAAAGCAAAGTAGACCTAATTATATACTGCAGTTATGGGTTTTCTGTTTTGTTTTATTTTGGTTTTTTCCTTTTTTCTTTTTTTTGCCTTCCTCCACCTCCTATTCAAAGTAATTTACTCAAGATTTTCCGTTGTATATGCTCAAATCCTGTTTGAGTGTTTGTATACGATAATCTAGGACATTTAATGTTGTCTATTTGTAGACAGAACTGCAGATGGCTCTTAACAATTACATTTATCTTGCACTTACAAGCTCTCAGTTTCTTAGTACTAGACACGTACAAGGGAAAAATTCATAGATGATTCTATAAAAATGGAGACATAGACCATGAATAATTGAATACTAACACCTAACATTTTGCATGAATATTCCAAAGGAAAATAAATTCAATGAATTCCAAATTTCTACCAAATCAAGGTATTATTCCCTTTTGTCACCACCACCTCACTCCTGTTGATATGCTTGGCAAATAGCTCTGTTTCCTTGCCTGGACCCTATAGCGTTTTTTATTTTAGTGCCTAATCAAACGAAATATTTCACATATGATTAAATATGAGAAATAAAGATGAGAATAACTTTCGAAGTTGATCCCATATAACTTCAATCAAGGTTAGAATATGCAACACAAGCATTTATAAGGCAATTGATATGTACAAGGTTGCAATTAGTCAGTTTTAATCATATCTGCATAGGTTGTCAGGAGTTCAAACTTTATTTGACTACCAATGCACAAAAAGTAATACACTTGAATAATTGAATACTAAATAAGAATTTTAATCTTTCTTGATTTGAAATCTTATCAATAACAAAAAATACTCATGTTGTACCGAATAATTACTCACTGTATCCTTTCATTCTTTTACCATTAAGACTTAAAAGGTGCAGGATTCTTCCAGAAACAGTAGAGTACATGCATGTAATCCCATTTATAGCTTAAAATAATAGTCAGCCTAGCTCTTTTTTTTTTTCATTTTCAAGCTACAAGGCTATTAGATAAAAACAGTCAGCCAAACTCTTTAGTTTGATGTTTCAAACTTGAAGGTTGTTCGATCTAAAGAAAAATATGGGTAGTGTTTGTCTTCATTTTGTTTATATTTTGTTTTTAGTGGCTTGGATACATCCTATCGTAATTAAATTTTGATTGTTCTATGATTTTTAATGCATTTTTCCATACGCTCGCGTTTGTGTATTTGCAGATTAATGACATGCATAAAAATTCAATGGCATAAATTTGTTACGGCTTCTTCAGTTTTATGTGTTTATCTCACAAATGATATCATTCTCAAACTGGTCACACATCATTATTATTTTATACAGTTTTATAGAACATACACTACATCGAAATTGTTCAGACATACATCACAGTATGTGTGCATAAAAGCGGTGGAGATGCGACTCTGTTTATCTTGGATCCATGCACTCTATAATTTCGTTACATTTCATTTTATTCCGCAAATGGAATCATTATGTTGTATGGTCTTCTAATTGAAAATTTGACTATGCTATTTTATTCAAATTCATAGTTATGAAATTTCCTCCTTCAGACCAAGATAGATTTTGAAAATAAAGCGTGTGAAGCTAACTGCTCAAACAGGAGCTAAATCTAGAGTTAAAGGTGGAATAATCATAGAGGTATTGTTGTATCATTGACAATTAAAAATGATGCATTGGTGGAACATTTAGTAACTGAATAATTATTCTTTTGGCTGACACAAAGAAAGGTGAAGATGTGAATAAGAGTCAGGGTAGAAATAAGGATTGAAAACAGAAATAAGGATGTAAAGAATTGTTGCTAAGGAGATTTGTTTTTAATAGCTTGCGTTTTATAATGGCTCAAATAACGATCATTTTGTTGGTTGTTGAGATGTGTTTTTCATAGAAATTTATACAACTCTTTTAACAGTAGATATATAAATAAGGTCACTTACGTTTCAGATAAAACGAATCTAAGTTAAACACTTTCATGGTTCATCACCCTGACATCCCTTATACACGCAAAACCACTGCTATTCGCTAATTTCCAAATACCTTCAACCTGCAAAGTTATGTTATATTTTTGTCAATGTTGAGAAGTAGTTGCGTCTGAATTATTATTCTAACTACCTCCCTCGCTGCCCTAATTTACTGCCTCTGTGCTTTATGTTTCCGCAACTATGCTGATTACTATACTTTTTGTGTGTTTGATTGAAGGATTTATGCATTTTCCAGTGTTATTTACCTAAATTTCTCATTCACTTCTTTGCATTATACTTTTACTAACACATTATGTTCGTACATTTAATCAAACTTCGTTTTCAATAATAAAAAATCTACATGCTATGATTATTTTAGTCATACTATATGTTGCATTGGTTTATGCTAACCATATTTAAAGTATACTTTGTCACTTGCTACACTGCTGATTTTACAGGGCCACAACCTGCTAGACCTGCTATTACTCTGTTATCATAGCAGGCCCATGCTACTATTATGAATAGAGAGACTTTTCTGTAGTTGTATGCTATGTTCATATTGGTTAATCCTGCACTGTATGCACTGCAGAAGCCTAAGACTGGGGCAAGGATGTAGGTTAGGATTATGTAGGTACTATTTTAGTTAAGGGAAGATTAAGGAGATTGATTGGAGTGAGATTGGTTGGTAGACAGGGGATTGTTTCTGGATGATGAAATGTGTTTAGTGTATGTTGATGTTCTCTGGTGGTATGAAGGTGTGGCAGGAAATGTTGTAGAAGGCCGATAGATGGAGTAGCAGTAGTAAAAGCAAAAGCAAAAGCAGCAGCAGTTTGGGTAGTTTGAAGGGTTGAAGTTTTGGGTGAAGCAGTGGTGATTTAGTATTATGGTCAGTGTGTTATGTGTAGAGGGTGAGTGGTGATGGCAGATGAATAACACTGTGGTGATGCAGCAGCGTTATGAGAGTGGTTTGATGTTTATGGTAGTGGTGGATAATATGTGTATCTATGGGAAGTCAGTGGTAATAGGAAGTCAGTGGAGTGAAGTGGTGACAGTATGTATGGTAACAGGTTTGTAGAGAAGCTCGACTGTGCATTGTTGAAGTGGTAGCAACAGAGGGTAAAGTTGATTTGAGGCACAGAGGAGTCTGACGGATATGTGGTTATGGCAGAAGAGGGTTTAACGTTGAATGTAAGATCAAAATGAAATGTAAATGTAGTTGAAAATAGTAAATGCAAATATAAAATGTAATTTTTTTTTCTTTTTCCAATGAGATTGTGTATTTATTTTTATAGAAGTACAAAATTGCAAATGCAAAATAAAAAAACAACAAATTCAAACAAACAAAAAAAAAAAGCAAGTAACAATCGCTCAAATAGTTCATATTGCTAACTCAAATTACGTCTATGAAAATTTAGGACCTGAAATTTGAAACCTGTATGATGTTTTGCACAACATAAATAGTACATATGATAAAAAAATGCTTACAACATAAATAGTACATATGATAAAAAAAATGTTCAAAATATTTGATAAGGCTTATTGATATCTCCACAGATAATCCATAGCTTAAACCAACAATTAGTAAATGATGCAAATATAATAATTTATAATGGTGAGTAATGGATCTTATTCAATTTATAATTTGAGACATGAAAGTTGAAATCTGTCGAGTTATTGCAATAGTTAATGTTTTCCACGATTGGAGGTTATAACTATCATTGTATAAGTGTCAGTTACATTTAGTATGACACATAATTTTATTATTAGTTTTCAAAATTTACAATAAATGGCAGTATTATTAGTTTATCATTTATTATGATTAGTTGTGCCTTTCTCTTTTCTTATAGTAAGGCTATTGTTAGTTGGATAAATATTTCCTTAAATGTACGAATGTTATCGTGTGGACCATCTACTTCATTAATGCTATTTAATAACATTTTACTCACAAAAACATTCTTAACAATGGTAATGATTTGTATATATTGGATAGTTGGCTAATATTATCTCTATCTCTACTGCTAATAAAGAGAATTTAATAAATAAGATTTCCACGCTGTTCTTTTGAATTTTCGAAAATACTCCATCCACCAATGGAACCTTGCCATCGGTATATAACTTTCATCACCCTTTCCCAACTATTCATCAAGTGAATTTTACCACCAATACCACCAACAATACAACTTGAAATAAAAGTATTGCAATTATCAAAATATTTGCACTTGCAATACATATCTATCCACTTATTTTTTTAATTAAATAAAAAGTAAACATCTCTAGCCAATAGATGCACATACATTTTATATTAGTTCTAAATAGTAATATTTAATGACGGGGTTTTAGCTTACATGCTAATTTAGAATCACATGTCTAATTTTATGCAATATCTTTAATTAATTAATTAATTATCTTAACAAAGATATCTGATAGCTGAAGACATAACTAAAAGCAAACTCTTACTTCTTGCTTCACTGCATCTACTACCTTCACTATCCAGCAGTTTCCATGATTACTTTGCTTTATGTTCTAATACTTTTAACTAGGAATTCAATTGAATGTATCTGGTCCATTATATATTTTATCCTTAAAAGGAAGTATCCAGCCAAAAATAACGTCGCATTTTGTAATGAATTTAAAGCAACGTCATCTCATATAATCTTAACTTACAAGAGACATATATGATGCCATAATATAAAAATTAAATTCCTTTATAAATAACAGAGGATAGAAAAATCCTTATGCACAAAAGAAATAAAAACAAAGGAAGCTTAACACTAGAAAGGAAAAATGATGGAGAGATTGAATAGAAAGAGAGTTAAGAAGCTGACGATGGGCGACAGAGTTTTCATAGGAGCTGCAGACCTTATAAAACTACTTTCAAATGGAACGTTGTTTCTTTTTTATTCTCTAAGCCCTCTTCTCAACAATAATGGACATTTCCATACCCTTAACAAGTTATTATTTATATTTTAGACCATATTATGGCGTGTGTATATATACACTACGAATTGCACTCTCTGTGATATGATATATTTTCGATTTTACTTTTTTGACTTAGTTTCGATTTTACTTTTTTGACTTAGTTTCAGTGCAAATATTGATTCATAATCTTTCTTTAATTGAACTGTATGCTTTCACTTGGCTATTAAAGTTGAAAGAATTAGGTCAGGTGACATTAGAGTTGTTTCAGGAATCAAGAAGTCTTTGCGTGAAAAAGTTAAGCTGGTAGATGGTGAACTACTTAATGTTGATTATGTAATCTATGATATGGCTTACAGAAGCAATGTTCCTTCCTGGTTACATGTAATGTATTAGGGTAGAAGTTAGATGTATATCATAAACATGAAGTTTTTGGCAGTTATATTATTGGGGGGAAATTGATCGAATGTGAATTTCTTTTATGGTTTTAAGGATTTGATTTTTTTTTTCAAAGGAAGGATTTCCTAATAAAAAATTTCCAGAGGGGTGGAAAGGTAAGTACGGGATTTGTGCATTGGACTTACAAGGTAGGGTCTATCTGGAACTTCTTCAGATGCAGCGAAAATAGGAGAAGATGTTGCAGAGGTTTGGAGAAAAGAAAGAAAGCAAGAAAAAACATCACTTGCCATATATGTTGCTTACCTCAGTATGAAAAATGATATGATATTATTTGATATAATCTTCATATAACTATATATTTTGGCTTTGAATTAAATAGAATGTGACAGAAGAAAGACGTCAAACCCAAAATTTTGGCATTGAAATGGGCTATTTTGTACAGAAGGGAAAAACATGATGATCGTACTTTCGTTTAACTTGGCTTTGTTAAGTTCATTTCTGTGTACTAATTTGGTGTTTACATATGATCACTTTAGAGAACCGTGTATTATCACAAAAACAATTGGTGATGTGAAGGGATGTCTCTTAGTATTTATGCAGAATTTATATTGTAAATTGTCCGATGTGGGACTAATGTCAACATGCCCTTACACGTATGGCGTATCATCCGCCAAACACGTGGACATTCATTGAGGGTGACGTATGACACAATTAAACCCGCTCTGATATCATGTTAGAGAACCATGTATTATCACAAAACCAATTGGTGATGTGAAGGGAGGTCTCTTAGTATTTATGTAGAATTTATATTGAAAATTGCCCGATGTGGGACTAATCTCAACATTTTCCATTAAATCGAGCATATATTATCATAACTGGATTTATACATGTACCGCCATTAAGTAGAAGCCCTATAATAAAGTGTTATAAACTTACATGCACCGCGATAAGGTGAATTTGGGTTTGAATTCATCATAACACTATCTACATAATTCTAAAATTATAATAACAAATAACTTATGAAAAAGCTTAATTTTAGGTTTAAATTCACCAAAACAATAAAATCCTAAAACTATAAGAACAAATATGCATAAAGCTTAATTTTATGCTGAAAAAACCTTCGTGATTCAGACAAAAAGAAAAAATATGATCCAACAATCGAATACATGTCCATCTAGATGTTAGTTGTAATATTTTGGGCTCATCTATTTCACATACATTATTCTAGAGTTTGGTTAAAGTTGTAATTAAGTGAGAACATTAGTGTGACATGAAAAACACATTACACATGTGTTACCGATAGTGAATTTTAAGTTAGAGAACATTTTTTCCAACGTCATCGACTAAGCATAATTTTCATCAAATGTGCTTTATTTTTGTTAACCAAGCTTTCATTGCACGGTTTTTACAATAACTGATCTAGAAAAAAACAATTGCTTCGGAGAACTATTATATCCACTATTTTCTCTTTTTTTCTTTCTTTTTTTCAATGCATATCAGGTTGCTATTATATTCCTCCCAATCTGTTGTCTCTGCATGAATAGATATATCATATATGAATGAAGGAACCATGGGTAATAGGTTAGTTGATTATTCTTGAATTGGAAAAGTGGAGTAATCGTTCTGACCAACTTGGCTCAAGTTTGTGTTATGTATATGTCACAAATTAAAGTAATTCATCTTTTGTTTTGAGTGTAGATCAGTTGGGTAGCAAGTTGATTACATACTCAATATTTGGTTTGAGAAGATTTTTATAATATTTTGAGTTGTAGTGGTTTATTCCATTGGACGAGAGAGTGAAAAATGAAAACACAGAATTAAAGTTCACATTAATAACATAGATACATAATCATCACGTACATGGTACACATGTGGACATTACAACCCATGTAGAAATTCATATAAACACACAGTTAAAGTAGGGTCACATGCAAATTTTCAAAGTTCACTTGGTCAATCTAGCAAAAAAATAAATCTCCAACGACACCTTCATCCATTTCATCCTTCTTCCCACTACCCTTCTTCATCTCCTCTACCTTGATTGGAACTTCCAGCTTGAGCTTCTCTTCATGGGCACCGGCTTCCTCCACACACTAGAAATAATCCCCTTCCGTGTGTGCTACCATATGTCTTTTTCTATGTCTCCGCATCTGGTGTATGCATGAATTTGTTTCAACCAGCCCAATCCGTCATAAGGCAACGAAAATTGCTCACAGCCCACATTAGCTAAAAGAGCATATGCATGTAAAAGTACGAGTGTTATTTCCATTTCCAGTATTATAAATAAACTAAAACAAAAGAAACGATTGATAAAATTAAGAATACTGATAAGTTATTAGTTCTACGAATGTTCTTCAGTTGTCTCGGTCTTCTCGGTTGTTGCTTCAGGTTCAGTTTATATTAACAATGGTACCGTTAAATCTAGTTCCAAAGGTGCAACTATAAATGCATGCACATTGTGATTAAATGCAGGTCCACTTGGACGTGCATATATACTCGTATTTATAAAAATGTTATTTAAAATATTTAATGGTATTTATAAATGAAGAAAAAAATTTACAAATTAATTTTTGAAAAGTATTAAAGTATTAAAGATGATTGATTTGCAGATGAAGCATTTAAATGAAAATTTCAAGTAAAATTTATATAAGTTTCTTTAAATGTATAATTTAAAGATATTATATAAACGGGAAAAAATTTGATTTGCAAAGTTTATTTATAGTAATATACTTGACAAGTAAATTTGAATTTCTATTTTGGAAGTATAGTTTGGAATATTTACTTGGTTTCGAAGCACTAATAGTAAATTTATAGGTTTACTTACTATTTGAATTTTGTATTAAACCATATAAATGTTTTTCATGATTTGAATATTCATTTTTAAACAAGTGTTTAAAATTTATTATGAAGATATAAAATTTTATACTTTATTTAGAAATTTAATGAAAAATTTGAGTATACTATTAGTTTCGGTTTAATAATCTTGAGTTTATACTTATTTTAAAAATATGAGTCTAATAAGTTATCGGATTTAAGGAACTTTATTTTAGAGCTTATTATAATGTTTTGATATAAATTTCTAACATTATTTTAGACTTTTAAAAAATCTTTGCATAATGCTACGAGGATGTTTTAAAGATATCTTATATTTTTATGAAGTGAATGAGGTTAAATGTTTTGATTGAATTTTAGATATATTGAAATATTTCTTTTCTCTTCAAGAGTGAATACCAAAAACTTAAATTATTATTCTATGATAGAATTAAGTTATAAAATTTGGTAAGGCAGTAGGAGCTTAAGTAATATTTTATGAAATGATTCATTAATGACTTAAATCCTAATGGAAAACAAATTATGTAAGTAATTGATCTTTATATAAATAAATGAATGGAAAGGTAAATAATGAGAAGAAAAACCAGTAGAATAAACTAAAGTAAGTATAAATTAGAATTTCAATTATTGTAATGGAATAAAATTTTAACTATTTAATAATTGAAACTTCTAAAGTTGAAAGTAAGAAATTAAATGCTAAGTTATAAATGAAATATACAAGGAATTTGAAATTTGCAACGTGTAAACAAAAAGGATATGAAATAAGAAATGATAACTTGAATATTTATTTATTGAAATGAAATAAGATAAACTTGTGTAACTTTCAATTACAATCTTAGAATATATATATATATATATATATATATATATATATATATATATAAAACTTACCAGAATTGTAAAGGTTGTAATGTTAAATAAGGATATGTAATGGAATATTATACAAGAAAAACTTAATTAATGAAAGTGTTCAATGACATTTACTTTTACAAATAAGAAATTTGATATGAAAATACCTATAAACCCGAGTTATAATTGTAGTGCTGCTAAATAAAATGAAATACACAGTGAATATTATAAGCAAAGAATTGTGACTTAAGTTAATATTTGAAGATATCGATAACTAGAGTAAATAATAAAATGAATACTATATTAAATTTAATGATTGTAACTTCAAAAATGGTTGATTACTTTGATCCCTTGTGAAGATTGTATGCTTGTTTGCAAATGATTGTTATTATGTTATATTGATTTATTTTGATTTTATGTGATGATTGTATGCTTTTGGTTGAAAGTGATTGTTGTTATGTTATGTTGATTGTTTATTATTAATTTTGAAAAATATAATCATTTGACTTCTATATAATTATTAACCTCTTTGGATTATATAAGTGGAATAAAGGTAATGGAAGTAATTGCTACCGCTTTTGGTTTCATAAAATAAGCGTTATTTTCTCGACAGATCGGTACGTTTTCGGATTATGGTTTCTAGCGATATTATATTGTTTTCCCATGTTGGAATATATTATTTTGAAAATTATTGTATATATTGTTATATTTTTATATTATTATTTCTCCCAGACCTCTCCGTACAAAGGAGACTCTACTGAATTTTTTCGTGAATGTTGGACTTAGAAAATTTTATGAAATATTTTCCAACTTTTATAACTTGAATATAAAAGTATTTAATAATTATAAATTGATGTATTTTATTTAAAGTATTTAATTATGTAAATAAATTGTTATAAATTTAATATTTTGAATAAGAATTGACTATTTAATTTCTTCTTTGCCTTCATTTTCCTTTTCGAGGACGAAAAGTTTTGAGTGAGAGAGAGTGTAACGCCCATAATTTTCGACAATTAAAATCGTAAATTTAGTAAGATTTTTGTAATTAAATGTTGGAAGAAAGTAAATTTAATATTTATAACGGGAATAATAATAAAAAGGAAATGTAATAAAATTAATTTAAGTCAATTATTATCAAGTTTAATGGAATTCCAATTAACTAAAGTGATTGGAAGGTTACACTTGGTTATAAAGTGAACGTAAGAAGACAAATGTAAATATTGAATCAATTAATGAAATAATATATAATTTATGGTAACATTTGTTTATAAGTGATAAACTTATAAATGTAATTAAAGGCTATTGGTGACAATTATTATACATTACCTATTTATTGGTCTTTTAAATTTAACTGGAAATAAATGACAATTAATTCCCTTAATTATGCAGTTAAGTAGGTTAAATTGGGAATGGTAAAATGTTGATTAATACAGTGTAACCAATGAAAATTTTATCATAGTATGACCTATGATTGGAAAAAAAAGATGGAAATCAAGTTTACTTAAATTTATTGGAATTTAAAATCTTAATAAGTGAATTTATTATAATTAAATTTAATTAAAGGTTACGTTAATGAAAAGTAAGGTGAAATGGTGAAATATTGATGTAATGAAATATTGATGTAATGAAATATATAACAATGTTAACTATGTATGTAAGGAAATAATTGATTTAATGAAAGAATAAAACCAAGAAAAATGAATTAATTGGGGATCTAAATTTTAATTAATGAGTAAAAACTGACAAAATTCAATGTATTTGAAATATAGTAATTAATACAAATAAAAGATGGAGATTGAAGGATATTAATGTAATGAGATATAGAACAAATATTTACTATGATTATTTGAACAACGATTGATTGACTATTAAGATTGGAATCAAATAAAAAAATCAAATTATTGAAATTAATTATAAATAATAGGACGTAACTGCAATTGAAATTAAATACTATAATTGGTAATTAATTGACTTTTGTTTTAAATTATAGTAAATGTCTAAGTGATCTAAAATGACAGAAATTGTAAACTATTAAATTTGAATTGAAAGGTGATTTCGTTAATTTAATATTCATTTGTTTAATTAACGTGAAATTAGCCATTTTGGCCATTGGCTCGAATTTTGATGAAACAAGTATCATCGGATCCGTAATGGTGAATTATTATAAGATTTCAAGTTTCGTGGCGATCAGACTTGTCGTTTGACCGCACGGACCCGAAATGCCTAGAAATCAATTTAATCGAAATCAATTGATATCAACTTGAAATAAGCTGATTTTAACATAACTTATTCATACGATGGAATTAGGACCTAAAACCTATTCAATTGAGTTTAGAAATATTGAAAACATCTATATTGATATATGGGATGAACCATTTTCGTTTCAGAAGCAGAACGGGCTTTTCGGATCGTTTATCGTTCCAATCCAAATTGATCTCGTCCACTCTTTTCTATTTCACCCTCGCCTATAAACAACCCCTTATGAGCCCTAGCTCCTTGTGATTTTCATTTGTCTGTACATACAATTTCATATGTTCACTTTTCCTTTCCAATGGCGGACAAACAGATCCCAAATGGCAAATTCTAAATCAAATACAAATAAAAAAATAAAACTCCTCCAAACTATATCAAATTATATATCGATTTAAAGCACTCGACAAGCGCAGTTCAGTCCTATAGTCTGTTTTTTGATTTGGATTTCTTTTTGGCCAGAAATCGATAACTTATCCCTGGCCGTTCATTTCGAGTTGTCGGAGTTGACGGCAGATCGTGAACCATAGGACGATTGGAGGGTATTGGCATGTGGAGGATGTCGTGCGGCGTCGATCGTTATGGTTCGTTGGGCTTGATTGTGCCTGGATTCACCATGAATAGCTCTTGAATATCGGCGGTGGCGTTGGCCATTCAAGGGCCTGGGGATGGCCGCGTGTTGCCTGGGTGTGCGGCGTGAGGAGCACGGGCCGGAGGTGATGGCCGATCAAGGTGCAAAGGCTCGAGGCGGCTGTGAACGGGTTCGTTCATTTGTTCTTGAATAGTTAGGGCTTCTGGTTGAGTCGCGTGCTGGGCATGTTTGTGACGTGGCATGGTACATCATATTTATTTTATTTTATTTTATTTCAAATTTAAATTGTAATGTTCTTACATACATAACTTTTACGTATGAAGTCTGATTCACGCATGGTTTGTTCCATTGGGATTGTATTATAATTCCAAACATTTTGACACGGGTTTGGACGAATTCAGAGACTTTTTGAATTCGGGCCATAATTTGGATTTAAATTCGATTTTAATTCAAAGGTGAGTGTTTTAACCCACTCGAAAATTCTAAAATTTCATATATTTGTTAAACTAAATTTATGATGTGATTGAAATTTATTTGAGGCTGTTTGGTATATTTTAAATCGTCATCTCAGTTAATTTGACTTTATTTGAATTAAATAGTTATTTTATTTATTATTGAATATAAATTACCAGTTAAATACCTGTTATTGTTTATCATTTCTATATTGATATTCATTGATTCTTCTGGATGTTTATTGTGATGGATGTTTGATTGTTGATATTGGATGAATGAATGTTGTAACTTATATCGTTACAATACTGCAAGTTCACTATGGGTTGAAATGGTACATACTCGAATGATCATATAGATTAGGGAAAAATCATTATATGTTGAAATGATAACCCGAACAGTTTTCATTGATTTAAAAATGTTTATTTTTGGTACTGGTTGAAATGATATATATATATATATATATATATATATATACATATAAATTCTTGAATTTGGATTTTGTATTGGAATTGAATTATTTTAAAGGTTAAAGTTAAACTTCAAATTTTTAATTAAAGTGATTAAAATTGATACATCGAATTATTTGAAATTTTCAGTAATTATATCCACGTTGTACACTTATAGGAGATGGAAAATCCCGTAACATCTTTGAAGCCATTGCACTCACATTTTATTTTAGATTAATTTGACTTACATATGATCTTTTAGTTCCAACTCGAGTGTTTTGTCTTTTCATGACGCTTGGGTCAGCTTGATTTTTTAGTGTATTGAAGACTATTTTCTGGAGGATGAAGACGAAGATTCAATATATTATTGCTAATTATTATCCACTACATTCTGTGTTCCGCTGCATTATTTGTTTATTCCTATTGTATGTATAACTCTGATTTGAATTGTAAAAGTATAATCACCTATTATTTGCAAAACATTTTCATGAACTGTTTATTTGATTACTATAATTTTGTCATTCCGCTGTGAGATTCTATGTTCACTTTTCCTTTTTTCTTTTATTTTCTTATTTACTCCATTAACAATCCTTCCTATTGAATGGCTTGAATTAGACATGTGTGGTTTATTGTCGATTTCAACCATCCAAAAAGGTGGGTCGTTACATGGTCCAAATAATTGAAATGGATATAACTTATGTAAGTGAAGAATGTAAATTATTGAAATAAGCCTTATATGAATGAGTGAGAATCAAAATTTCGTAAGTAATGAACGTAAATTAAAGAAAATCAATGTATGAAAAAATGAGCAATAAATGATGTGGAAAAAAGTAAATAGAGTGAACTTAAAAATGTGTTGAATTCTTTATTTGTTTGGCTTATGGGTTGGTTGGGAAAGGATACTTCTATTTTGTATAGAGATGTATAATTAATCTATAAATTTTTATCTACGATTGTTGAGTGTATGGTTTACTTCATAGTTTATTTATCATTTTATATGGTTAGAAGTTCTGAACCCAAACAAATCATTTAAAATTGGTTGTTATGGATGGATGGTTGATTCCTTGGTTGAAATGATGTTGTACTGTTTATTAGAAAATTTTGATTGTTATGTTGTGATGTTTTATCTGTTATTGATTGAAGAAAAGTAAATATTTCTCTTTATATAATTGCTAACTTCTTTTGGATTATATAAGTGAAATACAGGTTTAAGTAAGCAATTGCTACTGCTTTTGGTTTTATAAAATAAGCATTGTTTGCCCGAAAAAAGGTATGTTCCTGGATTATGTTTTTCTAGTGATACTATATTGTTTTTCCCATGGTTTGGGATAGTTTATTTTTAAAAATATGATATATATATATATATATATATATATATATTGTTATTATTTATATTACTATTTCTCCCAGATCTCTCCATACATAGGAGATTCTGCCGAATTTTTTTGTGAATTTTGGACTAGGAAAATTTTTATGAAATGTTTTTAAAACTTTTATTAACTTGAATATAAAAGGATTTAATTGTTATAAATTGATAAATTTTATTTAAATTATTTAATTATGTAAATTAATTGATATAAATTTAGTATTCTGAAGAAGATACGTTGATTACTTAATTCTTTCTTTCCCTTCTTTTCCTTTTTGAGGACGAAAAGTTCTGAGTGGGGGAGAGTGTAATGATCCGTAATTTTTTGATGATTAAAATTAGTTGATTTAATAAGATTTTATGATTTAACAATAAGAATATAACGGGAATGCAATGTAGTAATATTAACTTAAGGTAATTTATAACTCTTTAAATGAAATTCCAATTTACTGAAAATGATTAAAAAGTTATAGCTGGTTATATATTGTAAATTAATTATAATAATGCGTATATTAACTTGTAATTGGATTAAAGGAGTAATTATCAATTTAAATATTGATTAATTAATGAAATAATATGTAATAAATTATAATTGGATAGAATTAGTATAGTGTAAGTTCTTATAACATCTATTTGAAAATAATAAACTTATGAATTTTGTTAAATGCAGGATTGGTGATAATTGTTATTTGTTACCAATTTAATTAATCAGTTATAAATAAATGTAAATGAATGTTACATTGATGTGAGTTAAGACAATAACTGCAAATTGAGAATGTGATAAAATGTGTAGAAATGTTAATTACATTTATAAGGAAATAAATTGAATTAATAATAAAAATGAAACCATGATAAATGAAGTTATTAAGATTTTAAATTATAATTAATGTCAAAATCAACAAAGGTTCAATATTATTGGAGTATTGCAACTAATATGATAAAAGATGGTAATTATAGAATATTTGTGTAATAAGATATAAACAAATGTTAACTATGTTTATAGAGTAATAATTGATTGAATAAAAAGATTGGAATCAAATTAAATCAATTTATCGGAATTAATTATAATTAATTTGAATTTAATTACAGTTGAAACTGAACACTGTAACTAGTGTGATAACCTACACTAAAATTTTATGTAAACTTGTTTTAAATTATTATAAATGTCTAAGTAATCAAAATGATGAAAATTTGTTAGTTTATAAATATTGAATTAAAAAGTGATATATTAATTTAATATTAATTTGTTTAATTAATGTGAAAATAGCCATTTTGGCCACAGTCTCGGATTTTGAAGAAACTAATTTCATCGAATCTATAATAGTGAATTATTATAAGATTTCGAGTTTCGTAGCGACTGGACTTGTCGTTTGATCATATGGACTCAAAACGCACAGAAATCAATTTAATTAAATTCAATTGAAATCAATTTGAAATAAGCTGATTTTGAGCTAACTTATTCTTACGATGGAATAACCTGTTCCATTGAGTTTAAAACTATCAAAAACATTTATTTTGATATACGGGATGACCCACTTTTGTTTCTGAGGTAGAACGGGCTTTTTGGGTCATTATTGTCGTTCGTACCGATTCGTTATGCGTTTATTTTCTTATCGGGCTTGGTTGATATAAATTATTCTGTTCTAACCCTAGCAGCCTTTATTACTCTTCATTTCTATATGTATAGAAATTTCTATAGCCCCTCTTTTTCAATGGCTGAAAACCTAAATTCCCAAATTCAAATCAAATTCCAAATCAATTTCAAAAATTCAAACTTCTCTAAACCCTAACATATTATATATCGTTAGGAAGCTCTGGATGATATAAATCAGCATTTGATGTTCGTTTTTTGTGATAGTGACTGGATCAATCAGAAAATCATGGTCATGAAATCGTGAACCCTAATGCCGATTTAGGGGTTTTCAATTTCGATACCAATTGGTTTTTAGGTTTGGTAGAGATTGTAACATGGAGTGGTGTGGTGGTGGTCTAGTGCCTAGATTAACCTATAGTAGTGGAAATTTTGAGATTAAGGTTTGAAACCGTAGAACCTAAAGGCGGCAACAATATCATAGGGAGGCCAGAGTTTAAGGGAAAGGAAAATAAACTCAGGTCCATTCACGGGATTGGTGTGAGAACTAAAAAATACGCATTTTGAATACAAAAAAGTATCTCATAAGAACACATCGTACATAAACACGGAACGGGTTTTTACTTTATGATTACCAAACATTTGCTATGAAAAATAACATTTAAAATTATTTTTAATGACTTTCCTTTGAAAATATTTGCAAGTAAATATATTAATTTTAGCTGAAATTGTTACATTGATTAAATTTCAGCATACTAGCCACAACGTGGGTTCTACAAACAAAATGGCAGGAACTTATTGGAGAATGGATTTTCATACAAATGGTCAGGTGAAGGAACTACCTTTCGATAGTTACCTCTAGAGGATTGTACCGAGGCCCAACTGATGGTCCTCTACCAATACAAGACTAGCCTACCTCTTCCTAAGTAGTACCGAATATGTCATCATCTCGGTTGTTACCAACCTATCCGAGCGCTCACTTACTATACACCACATTAATTTAAACACGAATGTCATAGTGGGTGGAAATATATCTAGAAGGGGACGATCATACCCTAATGGTTGCGAACCACATAACCTTGTTGCATCTACCCTTTTTCGGTCATTTCCGGGTGTGAGGCTGGAGGTAACGATTATCTTTTCACATAGCATAACATTTTTCTTCCTTTCAATGCCTCATTACTATTCCATAGTCACACAACTGATTTTTATGAACATATAACTTTTGAGCTTGTACGTCTCAGGAAAGGGTGTTAAGCTAAGAGAAGTTGCATTCTCCACCACTAAGCAGAAATACGTTTATAGAGATCAATTAGTGTGATTTTAAAATGCAACGTCAAACATTTGTCCATATAAGTTCGGTCTGGAATTGAATGAAATGAAGGCACTTCTTCTACCACATCCTATTTTGGGTATCACCCCTAGGATCTATAGCGATTAGTCCTTTCAATTCGAAGATTTTCATAACAGGGCACTACTTGCCACCATAAATATATGATATGGTAAATTTCACCCTAAGGGACTGGTGGCAAATAGCCCTACATCATGAATATCTTTGTTTTCAATAATCTTATCTTCTACATGTTTTACTTCGAAATGTAAATTGGTTCGAAGTGGGTTTCACATAAGATTTATCCAGATCCGAGCCGGTTTCTTCAAACCAACCATCGATAAAAGAGGTCAAGCAGGCAAATAATATTGATTATTTATTTCCTTTATCAAAAAAATATCTTTTAAAGATATATAACTTGTAAGCACTTCTTTATGGAGTCATTACACCTCTCTTTTCAAATTCTTTGATTACTCAAAACCTTTTTAAATCTTGGAATAATTCTAAATCGTTGCATTTTTCACTTACGAAAACATTTCCAAAATCATTTCATTTAAATCTTGATAAATATTTCTCAATCCAAAACTTGAAATTTTATTTAGTTAAAACCGTGCTATCTAGGATGTTAATCCAAAATCAGTAAATATTAAATGAGCAGAATCTATAGAAATCATCTAATTCTACTCAATATCAATTCCCATATTCAACAAATACTATGGATGAAATAACGGTGAAATCACTTTTCAAATTCCATAAATAGTATGACTTCCCTCTTTGGACTTTAAACTAAGTATAAGACGTTCATCTCTATTCAATTAAAGTTGTTTTTAATTTAAATTTGGAAAATTCAAACCTCTTTATACTTAAGTAATTTTTGACATTTCGACCTTATCTATCCCTCGCCCAAAGAAGAGGCCAGGTGAGCCAAGGCACTAGTTGCTCCTGAACTTCTCCTTAGTTTAAGCACCTCACATCCAGATCTCACAAATTGAAAAATCCAGTCTACTCGTCGGCTTTTATAGCAAAGATTAAACCACATAATTTTTAATAATTTTTCTTTAAATCGTTTATTTAAATTGTTTTTAAATAAACTATAAAACATCCAAATCCTCATTAACGTACTTAATTATTCAATTGAAACATTTATAAAAGATTTGGAAAATAATGTTAAGTTTGAAGCTATATTTAAAAGGTTATAGAAAAGTGCCGCGGAAAGTGCTATAAAAATGCTTTTAAGCTATATTGGTCAAACGACTTTTTATCATTTGGAAATTCATTATTATAATTCAAATCACTTTTAGAACGTTTTAAAATATTTTAAGAAATTATTTCATATTTTTAAACAAATTTAAAATATTATTTTAAAGAAATCCTGTTATGGACTACGAATTGCAAAACAATGATTTTTCCAAAACCTATTTTTACTCATATTTCAAAATCTATTTATCGAAATCTCGATTTTCTTTCTTTGTTTGAAAATTATGGATATATTAGTTCGAAAAATTATTATCTTGATACATTCCGAGCTATACTCATTCTATATATTCGTTTGACTTTTATAGTGCGAAATTGCAAATTTCCATTGTTATCGCACCTATTTTTGACAAATTTTCCATTACTTATCAAACATCACCAAAACACTTTCATATGTTTATAAAAGATTTCAAACTTATTTTTAAACAATTTAAAAGAGGTTTAGTATTCCATGGACACCAATTCATGCAATAAAGGAAAGTGATTTCATTTGTGCTTATCGATGTGTATTTCCATGACTTACATATATTCAACATTCATATCAAACAACCTAACATGATGATCAAAGTGTATTAAACATCTATTGCAAACATCATAATGTCGTCTAAGAATATAATATAGGTACGAGTTTCTAATTTATATTTTATGTTTCTAATTACTTTTTCAAACACTCATAAACCAAACATCCAAACAATATTAGCATCCAAATAGTTACGTTAAACATTTATAACTACATATAATGGTTTTACGTTAGAGCTCTCACCAGTGTCTGAATTGTTTGAATGCTACAAGCATCAAAACTAATCCATGCTTCACTAACTACTTCATACTCCATTTAAACATTACCAAACAACTTCTCCTTTCTTTTAAGTGCTCGACCAAGCTTGAGATGGAGGCTTGCTGAAATTATAGAGAAGAAGTGGTAGAGTTTTGACCTTGAATTCTCAAAACTAGATCCCAAAAATAGGTCATCTTCTCTCTGATTTTTGACCCTCTTGCTCTCAAAATTTGAAAAAGTTATTACTATAAAAGTTGTTGCAAATTCTTTTCTTTGAAATATAATAAAAATAAGAATCACTTGATTTCGATTTTTTAGGAAGTTGTGATCAAAAGAAGAGAGGGTATTTTCGAATTCATAAAAATGAAGACCGAAAATGCACTATAAAAAATTGGAATCTCGACACGGTTAAACACAAAAATGAAAAAGTGCTAAACATGAAAGTTGTAGCCGTTGGAATTATACATGTTTTGGAAAAAATAATTACTTTATTTAGATCTGTTTTGGAGGAGTTATGTTCAAATGAAAAAGAGGTATTTTCGGCTCTCGGGAAATTGACACTAATACATCCTCGGTATTCACGTGCCGCAAATCCAAGTGCTGGAGAAGTGGATTCTCAAGGGTAAGAAAGAAAATAAAGATAGAATAGAATCTCACATATATTATTTCAACATAAATTTTATGGTGGAAATTACATTTATCGAAGTTAAAAATGGGTAGTTATGAATTTCTATCCTTGCAAATGCAGATTACCATGGGACAAGAGTGTGGTGGAAATATATAACAATCTTCAGAAAAATCTTCTAGCTCCATTCTTCGAGCTCCATCTAGATTTCTTCCAAACTAAACCTGACTACTAGACTGCCTGTAGGGCACCCAGAGTTTAAGGGAAAGGAAAATTGTAACGCCCCGAGAATTTTCGACTTTCGAAAATTCGACATCGACACTCACTTTATCGACTGCCGAATATCGAAGGCCAAAAACCGGAATGTTATGGGTTTTAAAAAGAAAGAAAAGAAAGAAGAGAGAAAAAGAAGAAAGAAAAAGAAAAATAGAGGGAAAAGAAGATAGACAATTTTTAGAAAACAGAGAATTTGAAAAATAGAAGATAGAAGAATTTTAAAGTAGAAGAAAAAGAGAATAGAGGAAAAAGAAAAAAAACAGAAGAAAATAGGACGGGACAGAAAACAACAGAACAGAACAATATCAGAATCTCACAATTCGCAGCGGAACAACATATAATAATAAATGAATAATCTTTAAACAAAGAACTATATCAGTTATTACATTACATCATATCATCAGAGTGTACAACATCATACAACATCAACAGTGCAGCGGAAAAAGAATACTATATACTATTAATATGCTATGCCATCCAGCTTGCCTCCAGCAACTCCAGAATATCCAGAATATCCTGATAAACCTAACTCTTAACTGCCCGTGTGGAAATTGGTGGGCACCCAGAGTTTAGGAAGGAAAACAATAAACTCCGAGTCAGTCATGTGACTGGTGTGAGAACTCAAAACAGTTTATTTAACTTTAAAATCAAATAGAAGAATATTTTTAAATCAATTCGCAATGCTTTTAAAAATGAGACTACCATAAGGCCTCCTGCACACACACACATGCAAACGCAGAATCGGAGGAGATTTCTCCTTATGATAGTCAAAGATGCTTGATACGCATTTAAAATAACATTTGATATTATTATTAGTGTATAGTGTAGGAAAAATTCATTTCGAAAGTAGAATATAAATCTTAGCCAACATAGACATTTCGAACTATGCCTACTATAGCTACCATCCAAACAGTGGTGACCACCATAAGTGAATGGCAGGTTCTACAACTAATACCGTACAAGTTTCGTATTGGGAATTGGATTTCCAACAAATGGTCAGGCCAAGGAACTTCCCATTGCCACTGAGAATGCCTCTGGAAAGACACCCCCGAGAACCAAACCGGAACTCTGCCAACACAAGGCCGGGTTACCCCTTAACTGGGTAACTACTGACACGAGCACGCCATTCCCCGGTCCTTTAGGACCTTTTCAACCGAGCGCTCGATATCCAACATCACACCATAATAAATAGAGTGTTTTCAACATGAGTAAGTATCTGGGCTCCATACCATGATACCACCCCTTTCCAGAAGGAAATGCACATACCCTAAGGGGAGCTACAGCAACCCCTAATAACCTTGCCGCATCTTTTCCTGTTTTGACCATTTCCGGGATGTGAGGCTCGACGAAGTCACGTCCACAAAAACACACTTTGTACAAAAAGCCGTGCTTTGGGTCAACAAATGATCATAGAAATGATCACCAAGATAGACGATCAAACAAATGATCCTATCACAAATAATCAACACAATGATCATTTCACAGCAACACTCAGCATGTCACATTACCAAATTGGGAACATATCGCTGATAACCTTCAACTACATAACCTCTGAGCTCGTACGTCTCAGAGAAGGGTGTTAAGCTAAGAGAATAAATTCTCCGCCACCAACAGAAATATATTTGAAAGAAATCGGCTTTATATCTCAATTTGTAATGTCAGACATACTATCCATACAAGTCTGTTCCGGACTCGAACAGAACCGAAGGCACTTACAAAGAAGTCCTTGCAATCCGAATAATCTCTAATCACGTTCGGATTTCCCATCACTTATGGAGATCTCTATACCGGGGATCAGCCAGTGCAGAGACAATCAACAAGAAACCCTCTCGTTTTCGAAAATATCCGGTCTTCAACACCGGTCTTCGAATGCAATTCATAACGACGTATCACATATTCGGAATGGGTTATACGACCCCATGGTCCTTTTCCGGTTAACCCGAATAGTGAGCGCTTATTTTAAAAATAAGTGTGGCATCCAATTCAAACAATCACAACAAATACCATTCAAGGGTAAATATTGATAGTCGGTTATTTAACTATCAATAAAGATGCGCCACATCATCAGATTCCAAATAATTCTCCAAATTATCTATTTTTCCAAAAATATCTATACTAGATATAAAATCTCAATACTTCAAAAATAAACCAATGTTTATTTTGAAACCAATTTCCCTTTTTCATTTATAAATTCTATAGTGAATTTATATTTCATATTTTCTATTGATTTACAGTTTCAATAGATTTCACATATTCAATTCCAATTTATCTTCAGAAAGATAAATTCTTAAAATCGTTCCATTTCATATTGGAAAAATAATTCCATACTTATTTAAAAATAAGTAATTCAAAAATCTTATTTATTTTCAACAATTTGAAAATATTCAATATACTTAAACCATAGTTAAGTATATATTTCATTCGTTAAGAAAATCATACTTTTATTCACATTTATTTGGGTCAAAACGAATGTTGCGTAAAACATCGTTACAACAACCCAAAATCACTAGTATAGGGATTTGAATTTAAATAGATATATAAATCCCAATACTATTCAAAACATTTCCTTTCGGAAATTATTTACTATAACAACAGTGTTATAGTCCACCATTTCCTTCTATTTCTCGAGAACGTCTATTTCAACAATAAATGTTGAAATCTATGTTCTCAATACTCAATGCATTTTAAAATATCTCTAAACCGTTTTAATTTCTTTTTAACACATTCTTTCCTCAAAAGATATCCATTTTATTCAATAATATATTTACCGTTCAAAAACGTGAACATAACTTCTTTATAAACTTCTATATTCAATTCATCAAATTCAATTGGTTTCGGTTATAAATTCCATTTCTATTTAAAAGCTTCGATTTTGTAAATCTCGTTTATTAACCTAATTCAATTGATACAACTCAATTTTAATACCAAAGGTTTATATTATAAGTCAAGTACTTATAATTTATTTATTTACAAATCGTTCCTTTGAACTTCACCAATTATAAATCTTATTACTTATAAGTTTTCTTTATAAATTTCCTATTTCCAACTTATCAAATTCGATTTGATTTCGGATTTATAAAACAACGTTTATAAATCCCATTTATAATTTCATAAACTTCTATTTACCAAAAGTCAATTTATTAGCAAATTCCATTTATCTTCCACATAAATGACAAGGTCCAATTCATAAGAAATTTACTTATAGACTTTTGTTTTACAAATCTATACATTTTCTAACTTCACACTTTATAAATTTATAAATTTTCGTTTACTTATAAAAACAATTTATACTTCATTTATAACATTTATAAAAACTCAATTTATAATTCCAATCATTTTAAATTTATAAAAATCAATTTAAAAATCTTTTATATACATTGTTTTTAATAATTCAAAAATTCCAATTTAAACCAATTTCAATTTACTTAACTATTTATTTCCAAAAATCTCAATTTGATTTTATTTTATAAAAATCTTAAATTCTATAACTTCAAAAATTAAATTTTTAATTTGGTTTAAAATGAATCAATTCAAAGTTTTACTAAAAACATATATTTGGAAAATCGATTTAAAAATCCCTTTAAAATCAAAAATCATTATTTTTAACTTTAAAAACGAATCCGATGATGCCACAGCATCAATTGGTCAATCACTACACAAATATCATATATCGATATGATATTCACAATCATCAAAAATATTTATAAACAAATAAATATTTGTGAGGGGTCCAGTTGGATCCCTCCAACCTGTTTTCCTGCATCCAAAGAGTTAGCACAATACCCATTCCACTTCGAGGTGGAATATCGCGGTATATGGGATTTTAGAAAATATTCCGCTTACTAACGGCGCAATAGGGTCTCATCCGCTATACGAGGCGGGAAATCAATCAACTGCAATATATACATATGCCAATATATATATATTGCTATATATAGATATATCCTAAAATATCTACTATCGCAATCAAGCAAACAATCAATCAATCCATCAACAAATTTTAAATATAACTATTTAAAATTTTATAAACCCTTTTTGAGTGAGAAGTTCTCACCTTTAATGCCTGTTTGCAATCCACTTCCAATTCAACTTGATTCCTTCATTTATACCTTGTATAACAATTTTATACAATTTATTAATATTCGAATAGATCGAATAATAAATTTTCATTTAATAAATTTAATTATTAATGATTCAATTTAAATTAGTGATTTAATTATTCCAACATATATAAGATTTATCTCTTTTAAATTTTTGAAAACCAATTTATTAACTACAAACTTAAGTGTTAATTGACTTTATACTTAACTTAAATTTAATTGCTTAAGAATTAAGGGTTTAAGAACATTGTTAAGCTTTAACTAATTTAAACTTGGAATTATTTTATTTGCATCATTTATTAACCTATGTTTGGGTAAATTTCAAAGTTCGAAAATTTCTTTCAATAAATTTATTTAACTAACATTTTAGTTAAAAATGTAAATTTCATTCTTTAATCTTTTCTAAAACAATTAAATTAAACAAATTTTCTTCTTTAAATAAATCTATCTAACTAATGATAAAATTTCTCTTTTTAATAATTTAATTAACCAATAATTTTATTTATAACTAATTTAAACTTGTAACTAAACCTTACTGTAGATTAAAAATCTATATATATTTTTTTCTCAGGTTTTAAATAAAGATAAAATATATTTTACAAAGTATATATTTATCTAACTTATATATATACATGTATTAATAAAAAAAAAAATTAATTTGAAAAAGATATACCTTCACTGTTGTTGCCCCCATTGCCTTGCTCGCGACCCAAATTTTGAGCTTCACGCCGTCGCCATCACACTTGCCTTGGCCACCACCCCCGATGACGCCCGCGCCTCCAGATGCAGCGACCCCCCCACCTCACATCGATCGAACGCGGCCCCCCAATCGAATCGCCATCGCGACATCAAATCTCGCCCAAACCTAAAGTCGATCAACTCAGGCCGCCGCCGCAACCCCTGCCCTAGCCGCCACACTCGCGCGCCACCGCGACACGACCCAGGCCCAGCCCCTCCTCCGCAGCACCACGCGTCACACGAATGCGAGCGCAACCCTCGAACGCAATCGCCGCCGCCATTAATTCTTTTTTTTTCTTGAATTGATTTTTTTTTTTTTTTTTTTTTTGTATCTGCGCTTGATTTGGGATTGAAGAAGGAAGGGGGGAGAAAGAAGGAAACGCGATTAGTTGAAGAGGACGAAGGCGTGAATCTCTTCGTTCGGCCATTATTATCTTTTTTTTTCCTCTGAATAAAATTTTTTTTGAATAAGAAAGGAAGAGGGATACTTAAACGCGAAAAAGTTATGCTCGGTCATGCTTTCTATCGTGAATTTAGGCATGAATTTAGGGAAGAGAACGTGTGTTAGTTTGACCAAAATTTAAATTTAAATTTAAATTTAAATCGTTGAAAATTTCAACGCGTTTAGGTGTCGTGTGCTCACATATTAACTCCAAAAAATACGAAATTTGAAATCCGGCAATAATTCAATATTACGGACCCAATGGAACTGGTTTCGTCGAATTCGGAGACTGTGCCTCGAACGGCTATTTTAAATATCGATTCGAACGATTAAATTTCAAAACTGAACGATTCACTTTCAATTTCAATTCTGAAGCTTCTATAATCTTCAGCATTATCAATTATGAATTTTACAAGCCTTTGAAATATTTTTAATTGGCTTAAAATTGAAGATTCAAATTTAATTCAACTTCGATAGATTAAATTCTATAATTTAATCGTCAATTTCAAAGTTATATTGAAAATTCAATCTAAACCATCACTCAAATATTTAAATTTAATTAAATATCTTCATTTTTAAATTGTTAAAAATTCGGGATCGTTACAATCTTTCCCCCTTAAAAGAATTTCGTCCCGAAATTACAAGTTAAGAAGAATGCCCTTATCTTGATTATTATTTTTCACAATCTAAATAGTTTTAACAACTTTCTAACCTAAATCTTTTTATTAAAGATTCAATACCATTTCAATTAGCTTTCCAACTTCACTTATAGGTTCAAAACAATATTGTTTACTTCAAAATTCAAATTTAAATTCAAATTCAAATTTCAAACTTTCAAAATTTCTCAAAAATTTTCTAACACCCTAAATTTTCGAAAAATTTCGCCAGCGTCTCCTTTGCGCGGCTAGCTCGGTACGACTACAAAATGGCACCACGGCCCCTCAGAATCAAAAAGAAAAGAGAAAAGCCAAGTGGCTAGAGAAGAAAGTCATCAAATCTCATACTAAAATTGAAATACGTACCTTTTTGTCGAGCAATTCAATTTTATCTTTAAAATTAAAATCTAAATTCCTTTATACACCTGTATAACCTGTATAATCTGCTAGTAGTAGCATCCAAATCCAACATTCAAACCATTTTGCCAATTTATTACAAAATTTTCAATATATGCTTCTTATATATTTTTACTTCACTATTGAAGTTACATATTAATTTTATTCAATTTCACGTTTCAATTCAATTCACGACTTCAAATTCATTCGAATTCAATTCTCAATTTAAATTCTATTTGAATTAAATTCTCAATTCTAAATATTGAATTCTATCGATTAACTTTTATTTAGTAATTCATATTACTATTATAAATTAGTTTCATTCACTAATTCATTTCAATATTTCAATTCATCATGAATTTACTTGATTGTTCAATTCAATTTTTATTCACATTCCATATTCATATTCATTCCATTTGAAATGAATAAATTATCAAGTTAATTTCCTTGAATTCAATCCATCTTATTTTTATTTATTCCATATACTAATGATAATAATTCAATATTATCACTTCCTAACAATCATGCAACCATATACTATAATAATTCATAAAAAATCATTTCTTTCTATACCAAAAATAGTTTTGGAAAAATTATCTTACAATATAAATCAATTTTATATTCATTAACAAATACGCACTCATATCTATTATTACTCTCAAATTCATTCTAGAGTACTGCTGACTCTATCTCTAATGAATAAAACCCAACAGAACCATGGTTGTCGCTTAACCATCAGCTCTGATACCAAATGTAACGCCCCGAGAATTTTCGACTTTCGAAAATTCGACATCGACACTCACTTTATCGACTGCCGAATATCGAAGGCCAAAAACCGGAATGTTATGGGTTTTAAAAAGAAAGAAAAGAAAGAAGAGAGAAAAAGAAGAAAGAAAAAGAAAAATAGAGGGAAAAGAAGATAGACAATTTTTAGAAAACAGAGAATTTGAAAAATAGAAGATAGAAGAATTTTAAAGTAGAAGAAAAAGAGAATAGAGGAAAAAGAAAAAAAACAGAAGAAAATAGGACGGGACAGAAAACAACAGAACAGAACAATATCAGAATCTCACAATTCGCAGCGGAACAACATATAATAATAAATGAATAATCTTTAAACAAAGAACTATATCAGTTATTACATTACATCATATCATCAGAGTGTACAACATCATACAACATCAACAGTGCAGCGGAAAAAGAATACTATATACTATTAATATGCTATGCCATCCAGCTTGCCTCCAGCAACTCCAGAATATCCAGAATATCCTGATAAACCTAACTCTTAACTGCCCGTGTGGAAATTGGTGGGCACCCAGAGTTTAGGAAGGAAAACAATAAACTCCGAGTCAGTCATGTGACTGGTGTGAGAACTCAAAACAGTTTATTTAACTTTAAAATCAAATAGAAGAATATTTTTAAATCAATTCGCAATGCTTTTAAAAATGAGACTACCATAAGGCCTCCCGCACACACACACATGCAAACGCAGAATCGGAGGAGATTTCTCCTTATGATAGTCAAAGATGCTTGATACGCATTTAAAATAACATTTGATATTATTATTAGTGTATAGTGTAGGAAAAATTCATTTCGAAAGTAGAATATAAATCTTAGCCAACATAGACATTTCGAACTATGCCTACTATAGCTACCATCCAAACAGTGGTGACCACCATAAGTGAATGGCAGGTTCTACAACTAATACCGTACAAGTTTCGTATTGGGAATTGGATTTCCAACAAATGGTCAGGCCAAGGAACTTCCCATTGCCACTGAGAATGCCTCTGGAAAGACACCCCCGAGAACCAAACCGGAACTCTGCCAACACAAGGCCGGGTTACCCCTTAACTGGGTAACTACTGACACGAGCACGCCATTCCCCGGTCCTTTAGGACCTTTTCAACCGAGCGCTCGATATCCAACATCACACCATAATAAATAGAGTGTTTTCAACATGAGTAAGTATCTGGGCTCCATACCATGATACCACCCCTTTCCAGAAGGAAATGCACATACCCTAAGGGGAGCTACAGCAACCCCTAATAACCTTGCCGCATCTTTTCCTGTTTTGACCATTTCCGGGATGTGAGGCTCGACGAAGTCACGTCCACAAAAACACACTTTGTACAAAAAGCCGTGCTTTGGGTCAACAAATGATCATAGAAATGATCACCAAGATAGACGATCAAACAAATGATCCTATCACAAATAATCAACACAATGATCATTTCACAGCAACACTCAGCATGTCACATTACCAAATTGGGAACATATCGCTGATAACCTTCAACTACATAACCTCTGAGCTCGTACGTCTCAGAGAAGGGTGTTAAGCTAAGAGAATAAATTCTCCGCCACCAACAGAAATATATTTGAAAGAAATCGGCTTTATATCTCAATTTGTAATGTCAGACATACTATCCATACAAGTCTGTTCCGGACTCGAACAGAACCGAAGGCACTTACAAAGAAGTCCTTGCAATCCGAATAATCTCTAATCACGTTCGGATTTCCCATCACTTATGGAGATCTCTATACCGGGGATCAGCCAGTGCAGAGACAATCAACAAGAAACCCTCTCGTTTTCGAAAATATCCGGTCTTCAACACCGGTCTTCGAATGCAATTCATAACGACGTATCACATATTCGGAATGGGTTATACGACCCCATGGTCCTTTTCCGGTTAACCCGAATAGTGAGCGCTTATTTTAAAAATAAGTGTGGCATCCAATTCAAACAATCACAACAAATACCATTCAAGGGTAAATATTGATAGTCGGTTATTTAACTATCAATAAAGATGCGCCACATCATCAGATTCCAAATAATTCTCCAAATTATCTATTTTTCCAAAAATATCTATACTAGATATAAAATCTCAATACTTCAAAAATAAACCAATGTTTATTTTGAAACCAATTTCCCTTTTTCATTTATAAATTCTATAGTGAATTTATATTTCATATTTTCTATTGATTTACAGTTTCAATAGATTTCACATATTCAATTCCAATTTATCTTCAGAAAGATAAATTCTTAAAATCGTTCCATTTCATATTGGAAAAATAATTCCATACTTATTTAAAAATAAGTAATTCAAAAATCTTATTTATTTTCAACAATTTGAAAATATTCAATATACTTAAACCATAGTTAAGTATATATTTCATTCGTTAAGAAAATCATACTTTTATTCACATTTATTTGGGTCAAAACGAATGTTGCGTAAAACATCGTTACAACAACCCAAAATCACTAGTATAGGGATTTGAATTTAAATAGATATATAAATCCCAATACTATTCAAAACATTTCCTTTCGGAAATTATTTACTATAACAACAGTGTTATAGTCCACCATTTCCTTCTATTTCTCGAGAACGTCTATTTCAACAATAAATGTTGAAATCTATGTTCTCAATACTCAATGCATTTTAAAATATCTCTAAACCGTTTTAATTTCTTTTTAACACATTCTTTCCTCAAAAGATATCCATTTTATTCAATAATATATTTACCGTTCAAAAACGTGAACATAACTTCTTTATAAACTTCTATATTCAATTCATCAAATTCAATTGGTTTCGGTTATAAATTCCATTTCTATTTAAAAGCTTCGATTTTGTAAATCTCGTTTATTAACCTAATTCAATTGATACAACTCAATTTTAATACCAAAGGTTTATATTATAAGTCAAGTACTTATAATTTATTTATTTACAAATCGTTCCTTTGAACTTCACCAATTATAAATCTTATTACTTATAAGTTTTCTTTATAAATTTCCTATTTCCAACTTATCAAATTCGATTTGATTTCGGATTTATAAAACAACGTTTATAAATCCCATTTATAATTTCATAAACTTCTATTTACCAAAAGTCAATTTATTAGCAAATTCCATTTATCTTCCACATAAATGACAAGGTCCAATTCATAAGAAATTTACTTATAGACTTTTGTTTTACAAATCTATACATTTTCTAACTTCACACTTTATAAATTTATAAATTTTCGTTTACTTATAAAAACAATTTATACTTCATTTATAACATTTATAAAAACTCAATTTATAATTCCAATCATTTTAAATTTATAAAAATCAATTTAAAAATCTTTTATATACATTGTTTTTAATAATTCAAAAATTCCAATTTAAACCAATTTCAATTTACTTAACTATTTATTTCCAAAAATCTCAATTTGATTTTATTTTATAAAAATCTTAAATTCTATAACTTCAAAAATTAAATTTTTAATTTGGTTTAAAATGAATCAATTCAAAGTTTTACTAAAAACATATATTTGGAAAATCGATTTAAAAATCCCTTTAAAATCAAAAATCATTATTTTTAACTTTAAAAACGAATCCGATGATGCCACAGCATCAATTGGTCAATCACTACACAAATATCATATATCGATATGATATTCACAATCATCAAAAATATTTATAAACAAATAAATATTTGTGAGGGGTCCAGTTGGATCCCTCCAACCTGTTTTCCTGCATCCAAAGAGTTAGCACAATACCCATTCCACTTCGAGGTGGAATATCGCGGTATATGGGATTTTAGAAAATATTCCGCTTACTAACGGCGCAATAGGGTCTCATCCGCTATACGAGGCGGGAAATCAATCAACTGCAATATATACATATGCCAATATATATATATTGCTATATATAGATATATCCTAAAATATCTACTATCGCAATCAAGCAAACAATCAATCAATCCATCAACAAATTTTAAATATAACTATTTAAAATTTTATAAACCCTTTTTGAGTGAGAAGTTCTCACCTTTAATGCCTGTTTGCAATCCACTTCCAATTCAACTTGATTCCTTCATTTATACCTTGTATAACAATTTTATACAATTTATTAATATTCGAATAGATCGAATAATAAATTTTCATTTAATAAATTTAATTATTAATGATTCAATTTAAATTAGTGATTTAATTATTCCAACATATATAAGATTTATCTCTTTTAAATTTTTGAAAACCAATTTATTAACTACAAACTTAAGTGTTAATTGACTTTATACTTAACTTAAATTTAATTAAATATCTTCATTTTTAAATTGTTAAAAATTCGGGATCGTTACAAAAATAAACTCAGGGTCAATCATGAGATTGGTGTAAGAACTCAAAAATATGCATTTTGAAAACAAAAAAGTATCTCATAAGACCACGTGGCATATAAACATGGAAATCTTTTTTACCTTATGGTTAAATATTGCTATGAAAAAATAACATTTGACTTTTAATGACTTTCCATTGAAAACATTTGCAAGTAAACTTATTAATCTTAGCTGATATTGTTACATTGATTGAATTCCAGCATACTAGCCACAAAGTGGGTTCTGCAAACAAAATGACAAGCACTTATTGGAGAATGATTTCCATACAAATGGCTAGTTGAAGGGACTACCTTCCGATAGTACATCTCTAGAGGAATGTACCTAGGCCCGATTGATGGTCCTCTACCAACACAAGACCGACCTACCTCTTCCTAGATAGTACCGAATATATCATCAGCCTAGTCGTTACCGACCTATCCGAGCGCTCGTTTAGGATACACCACATTAATTTCAAGCCAAACATCATAGCGAATAGAAATATATCTAAAAGGGGATGATCATACCTTAATGGTTGCAAACCACATAGTCTTGCCGCATCTACCCTGTTACGATCATTTCCGGGTGTGAGGCTGGAGGTAACAATTAAATTTTCACACAGCACAACATTTTTCCTCCTTTGAATGCCACATTGTCATTCCATAATCACACAACCCAATTTTATAAACATTCCTCATCTCTAAGTCTCGAGAAAGGGTGTTAAGCTAAGGGAAGTTGCCTTCTCCGCTACTAAGCAGAAATACATTGATAGAGATCAATTAATGTGATTTTATAATCATTGATAGACATTCATCCATAAAAGCTCGTTCTAGGTCTGAATGAAACCAAAGGCACTTCTCCTACCGCATCCTATTTTGGGTATCACCACTATGATCAGTAGCGACTAGTCATTGCAACTCGAAGATTTTCATAAAGGAGCACTACTTTCCACCATAAATATATGATATGGTAAATTTCACCCCACAGGATTAGTGCAAATAGCCCTACGTTATGAATATCTTTGTCTTTGATGATCTTATCTTCAACATGTTTTACTTTGAAATGTAAATTGGTTTGAAGTGGTTTTCAGATAGGAATTACACAGATCCGAGGCCTGTTCCTTCAAACCGACCATTGATATAAGAGCTCAAGTAAATGGATGAATAATATTTGGTTATTTTTTTTATCAAAAAAATATCTTTTAGAGATATATAGCTTTAAAACACTTCTTTCCAGTATATATGGAATCATTAAACCTCTCTTTTCAAATTCTTTGATTACTTAAAACCTTTTTAAATCTTGGAATAATTCAAAATCATTGCATTTTTCACTTTGGAAAACGTTTCCAAAATCATTTCATTTATATCTTAACAAAGATTTCTTAATCCCAAACTCGAAATTTTATTTAGTTAAATCCATGCTATATAGGATGTTAATCCAAAATCAGTAAATATTAAATGAGCAGAATCTATAGAAATAATCTAGCTCTACTCAATATCAATTCTCGGATTCAGCAAATACTATGCATGGAATAATGGCGAAATCACCTTTTAAACTCCACGAATAGTACGAGTTCCCTCTTCGGGCTTTAAGACTAAGTATAAGACGATCATCTCTATTCAATCAAAGTTATTTTTATTTAAATTTGGAAAATTTAAATCTCTATACTTAACTCATTTCTGACATTTCGACTTTATCTATCCCTTGCCCTGGGAAGAGGCCAGGTGAGGCAGGGCACTGGTTGCTCCTTAACGTCTCCTGAGTTTTAGCACCACACATTTGGATCTCACGAATATGAAAATTCAGTCTACTCGTCGGCTTTTAAAGCCAAGATTAAACTACTTTATTTGTAATAATTTTTCTTTGAATTGTTTACTTAAATTATTTTTAAATAAACTATAAAACTTCCAAATCCTCGATAACACACTTAATTATTCATTTGATAACATTTATAAAAGATTTGAAAAAATAATTGTTAAGTTTGAAGCTATATTTAAAAGGTTATAAAAAAGTGTTGCGAAAAGTGCTACAAAAAGTGTTTTTAAGCTATATTGGTCAAAACGACTTTGTGTCATTTGGAAATTCATTTTTATAACTCAAATCACTTTTAAAATATTTTAAAAGATTTTTAAAAACTATTTCATATTTTTAAACAAATTAAAATTATTATTTTTAAAGAAATACTTTTATGGATTCCGAACTGCAAAACCGCGATTTTTCGAAAAACATGTTTTGCTCATATTTCAAAATATACTTATCGAAATCTCAATTTTCATTCTTTGTTTGAAAACTATGGATATCATAGTTAAAAAAATTATTATCTTGATGAATTCCAAGCTATATTCCATTCTATATATTCATTTGACTTTTATGGCGCGAAATCGCGAACTAGCGTTGCGCGATGCGCCTATTTTTGACTAAACTTTTCATTACCTTTCAAACTTTGCCAAAAAACTTTCATATGTTTATAAGGGATTTCAAACTCATTTTTAGACCATTTAAAGGTGGTTTAACATTCCATATACACCAATTCATTTAATAAAGGGAAATGATTTTCTTTGTGCTTTTCGACATATATTTCCATGACTTGCATATATATATATATATATATATATATATATATATATATATATTCAACATTCATATTAAACAACTAAACTTGATGATCAAAGTATATTAAACATCCATTGCAAACATCATATCATAATCCAAGAATATAATATAGGTAAGAGTTTCTCACTTATACGTTATGTTGCTAATTACTTTTTCAAACATTAATCAACCAAACATCTAAACATTATTAGCATCCAAATAGTTATGTTAAACATTTATAACTACTTATAATGGTATAAAATTAGAGTTCTCACGGAATATCCGAATCATTTGGATGCTATTGATATTCAAACTAATCTATGCTTCACTAACTACTTCATACTACATTTAAATATTACCAAAAAACTTCTCTTTTCTTTCAAGTGCTTGACCAAGGCTTGAGATGGAGGTTGGCCGAAAGTATAGACAAGAAGTGATAGAATTTTGACCTTGAATTCTCAAAACTAGATTCGAAAAACAGGTCATTTGTTTCTAATTTTTGAGCCTCTTACTCTCATAATTTGAAAAAATTATTACCACGAAAGTTGTTTCAAATTCTTTTCTTTTGAATTAAAAAAAAAGAATCACTTAATTTCGATTTGGTTTTAGGAAGTTATGATCAAAAGAAGAGAGAGAATTTTCGGATTCAAAAAAATAAAGTCTAAAAACGCACTATAAAAAGTTGGAATTTTGATATAGTTATACCCAAAACTGAAAGAAGTGCTAAACATGAAATTTATAGACATTGGAATTATATATGGTTAGGAAGAAAAGAATTACATTATTTGGATTTGTTTTGGAGAATTTATGCTCGAATGAAAAAGACGTATTTTCGTCCTTCAAAACTGGGCTCGAAAATGACTTTGAAAGAACTGTAATTTTGACATAGTAAATCTTAGAGTTTGAAGAATTGATGTGAATGAAAATTGTAGCCAACTCTATTTTATTGAACTTGAAAAAAAGCATTTCTTAATTTGGGTTATTTTTTTAGGAAGTTATGACTGTGAGAAGAAGAGGTAAAATATGAAAAATAGTGAGTTTGGTTTTGAGGCGAACCGATAACGATTTTATTTTATATATTTTTTTATATATTTCGACATTATTTCTTTCTAATTTTTCTATAACTTGGAAGCCATTAGAGAGGATAGGAAGAGGATGAAGAAACTTAGAAAAAGTGAGAAGAGAAAGTGTGAATGAAAGTGGACATGGAGGGGGTATTTATGCATGAAGTTTATACATAAAAGACCTTAATACCCTTAACCCAAAACTCATTTCTAACCGCATATTTATTCCTCCATTCCAATGCAAGATTAGACCTTTAACTACTAGCATTTAATGAGATGGAACTATGTGTAAGGAGTTGAAAGGCGATAGTAAGTTTGCATTTTATTACTTAACACTTAGGTCTTTTAATTAAAAGTAGAAATCTAATCGAAAGATTTTACTTTATAAATTTTAAAAAGTAAACTCTCTTTGTCATTTTGTGCATATTTTCAAAATGTGTATTAAGATATGTTAAAATTATGTTAACAACGTTGTAACGATTCGAAACTACCCGTTCGACGAATGGTCAAAAATTCGAAAAATGATCGTCGATCACATTTTCATTTTTAAATCAAACTATTAATTTATTTAAAAAACTTAAAAATAAGTTTCTTATCATTTTCAATTAATCAAAACAATTTTATTTAAGTTATAAAACCATATTAAATAATATTAAAATCCAATTGTAAAAATACGACGTCGATTCATCAATGTGCGATGAAATTTGTCAATCTTTGTAAAACTATTATAAATGATTTATTATCGCTTTATAAATATTCAAAACTAACAATCATCATTTAAAATAACTATTAAATCATTAGACCACAATTTAAATTCATAAATCTATATTTAATATGATGTCATTATCGGTAATGACATAAATACATTTAATTTTCGAAAATAAAATAATTAATTTTATTTCACATTCTTGTTCAATTATAAAAGTAAGTGTATACATCCAGCTTCACGCGCGACGTTTTTTGATTATAGAGCTGGTTATCGATAAAATGGTTTTCGGCCATTTTATCGATTCAAATTTCGAGGAAAATATCTTTGTAAATATCTATTCAAAATAACATTACTATTATTTATTATCACTCAAAACAGTATTATTTGTATTATCAACAATTTATTTGAATAATTTTAAAAATAAATTTAATTTATCAAAGTTATAAATTTATGGGTCATTACATGTATCATATATTGATGCAGATTTTGGTGTTACAAGGCAGGCATAAAAAGAACAAGTGGCACACATGATTTTATTGGTCAATGTAACGACCCGCTATTTTGGACTATTCGCATCCGCACACGTCGGACTTGAATAATTCAAAATACCAGATTGTTAACTTAAATTTGGCAAAACTGAACATATACAGTAAATAAATAATCACAGATACAGAGTAATAATTGCAGCGGAAACAAAAGATAGTAGTTCATGAAGCTACTATATACATATCAGAGTTAAATAAGGTACAATAGATGTCTCGAATACATTAGTCAAATACAATATCAGAATACATCACCGGGATCAACTGAATATCTGAAAACTGGATAGATAGTTGGATCTCCAAGCGAAGCTCCAACTCCAAAGGTGAGTCTCGAATACTGGTACACTCAGTCTGACCCGAGCGTAAAGCAAAACACAAAACACTCGAGTCAGGGTTAACATTCTTATATCAATAAATCCAACTCAAGTGAAATAATAACTGAAATACAAGCAACTCAAAGGATGTTTGGGATAACTATCCTCTAAGGACCCGTTAAATATTTATATTGTAACAACCCATAAATTTTTAAACGGTTTTTAGTAACTTATTTAATTGAATTTTTGAGAAATTTTAAATAATAATATTTTGAATAAAAATTTAATGTTTGGATTACGTATAATTAAATATAAGTAGTGAATAAATAAGAAAACATATAAATTTAGATTACGTTACTTGTCAATTAATTTGGGCGTACGTTCGTTTTAATTATTGTATCTATTGTACGCACTCTTTGATTTCGTATCTTAGCTGTTAAAAATCAAATCAGCACGTGCATTTAAAAAAAAAGAATTAAAACCCTGCCTCCAATTCACGTGTAAAAAATTTCACTTTCATTTGCGTCTCCGTATTTAATAGGAATAAAAATCTTTGATTTCCTGACCGTTTCAAAATCTCTTCCCATCTTCATTTTTTGCAACGCAGTTCAGATCTGGAAAAAAAAGGGTAATGGGTAACGATCCGAAATTTTAGACCAATTTAAAATTCTATTTTTTTTTAAATATTGAATAAAATTTGGTAGAAACAAAAATGATCGGAATAATAATAGTTTATATGAGATTTACAATTTGAATTAAAAACAACAAATGTTAAGAATTTAATACTAATTGTTAATTGTAAATATTGATCTATTAAATAAAATTAAAGAGGAAACAATGGTTTAATTGTATTGTTGTAATTCAAATAAGTTAACGTCTAACAAATGAACTAAAATTGGTAACTAATGGATATGTTGAGTTATGTGAAATTATTAAATAATGTTTGATTTATTGTTAATAAAAAGAAGTGGTTGAATTAGATTTTTATTTGATTTTAATACGAAATTAATATTTGTATTTGTTGAAATCTTTCCATTAAGGAAAGAGAATGTATTAAAATGAACATTTAAATTGGTAGTTAACAAAATAATATTTTATTTATAAGTTTTAAAAGCGAATTTTTTTTTCAAAATGTTTTCCAAATATAATAATTATTATAAGAAAGATATTTTGAAATAAAAGTAACAGGTTGTATTATGTGAATTTACAATTTTTTATTTGCTATAAAGCAGTAGATAGTGTATGAATATGCGCTTATATGTTTTTGTTTGATGATAATAAACATATATATTCATTTAAATGTATTTGTTAATGTACTATTTTATTTTTCATAGATTAAATAAATATTTGTTGAATAAAATAAATTACACAGAATTTGAATTCAAACAAATATTTTATTCAAACAAATATTTATTACAATCTTGAATAGTACAAATTCAAGCTCTCACTATACATATACATTTTTGAATACATCACAATTCAGTTTACATAATTCCTCACTACATATCACTCACACGTAGTTTTATCTTCAACTTCATTCCAGTTTGAATCCAGCATCTGAGCAATCTGCAAAAATATTCACTAACGTAGTAAAATTGAAAAAGAAATATTTTTGCAATATAAAATGAAATATGATTTCATTAAAAATATGATTTGCCTCAGTTATTTGGGTTGTTCGTCATCATTCACATTTGAATTCATCACACACGAACAGTGTGACATGCACAATGTATCACTGTACATGCCACAAGGCCGTGTGCATCGATATACACTTGATAATGCTACAGGGACAGGTGAGCATAGGTCAAACCCAAATGAAAAGCCGGGTTCAACTCACGTGCAATATATTTAAAATCACAACACGAGCACAAGGTCAAACCCGAGTTTTTGAAACTGGATTCAACTCAAGTGAAATTTCAAAAATCTACATGAAGGGATGCAAAGACCAGAGTAGTATAGTGTGGCAATGCACCTGAACAACTACAGCCCAATGAAAACAGAGACCAAACAATGGACAACTCAAAGCAACATGTCCAGTTACAACAATGCATGCAAGTGCCAACCAGAATAAAGACCACAAGTAAATGAGACTGCAGTGATGCAGTAGTTAACAAAGATGGCCAGAGCAAAAGTTCACAAGTGCAGACCAAATGCAGTGACAAGTTAAAGCAGTAGTTAATGAGCAAGTGCAACAAAGAATAACAACAAACTCAGTAAAGCCAAAGTTCACAAGTGAAGTCAAATATACACAAGTGCAGACCAAATCAAGACCACAAGATCATATGTGCAGAGAATCAAGTCGACCAGGTAGCAATGATGGTAATGCAACACAGTGCAGACACCAATGATACAAGAGAGGTGAAACTCAAGGCAACAATGCAGTACAACTACACAATGCACCAAGTAAGTAACAGCAAGCAACATGGTCAGACACACCTCAAATGAACACTGCAGACTCAACAAAAGTTCAAGTCAGATCAACAACATCAAGTGAAACAATACAGAATGAATGAACTCGAACAGACACACATGTATATGAAGTGACTCAAGCAACATGACCAAGTTCATATGCACAGTGCAGACCATGAAATGCCACCAAGCAAACAAAGACCAGACAATACAGCATGTACAAGCCACAATGAAGTTGTACAAGAATAACTAGAGTTGTACAAGTACAGGTAACAGTATGGTTCAATGTCACAAGCATGAACATACAACAAGCAGTTGCAACATGATGAGCAACACAAGGGCAATGCACAAATACAAGATGACCAAGTGAATCAAGTTCAGGTACACGAGCTAATGAAGACTGCATAATGACGCAAGGCTAGAGACTACAAGTGAAACAATGCATGGTGAAATCGGATCAACCACAGTCAAGTTACAGTGAGAAGTTGAAGCCGTGGATATGATTCACGAAATCAAAACAGTGCCGTGATGATCAAGACGCAAAATCAAAGTTAGAAAAAAGTGTGTGTACAATTTGAAAAAGTCAAATTCGTATCTTTGAAAAAGTCAAAACAAATTGCCGTATGAATCAAGTTTAAATCGAATGCTGCACAAACAAGGCCGTGCGTATCAAGGTGTAGCTATATCAGGAAAGCAACAAATTGGGAAAGTATCGAATTGATACAAACGAAATCAAGTGTCTCGAACTCATATAAATACCAAACCGAAAATCATCATCAGGGGGTGGAGAAATCGAATCGAATCCATATAAATGCCCCAATCATCATCGGCATAAACATAAGAGTTCAAATACAAAAATCAAAATGCATCAGAGCAAAAATTCTTATTGAAGCAATAATTGAACTCATCGAAGCAACCGAAGAAAGCTACACGAAATCGATCGAGCCAGGCTAAATCGCGCATAACCAACAACGATCGAATTAGTATCGGAGCTTCGCAAAAGCCCTAATTTGGAACAAAGAGCGCAAGGAGCGAAAGCCCCAAATTCGCAGAGCAAAAGAAAGAGCAGAGCCGCCATTTTTCACAAGTCAAAAGAGGAACGGGTTAAAGCAAAAGAATGGGTCGGCCTTTATTTTAAAGGGGCTTTAGCTTTATTTTATTTAGGGTTTATTTTATTGTCAAAAGGGGTTTTTTGTTTAATTTCTGTTTTTAAGTTTGTTTTTTTTCTTTTCTAATCAAAGAATTGGTAAATCACCACCTAGGTTGTAGGTAGTGTCAGATTGTCTAGTTAGAATTAGTTCAGTGAGCAGGGTGTGCGAGTTTGCAAAACTCTGTAGGCGGGAGCAGAGTTTGCGAGTTTGCAAAGCTCTATAGGCGGAGCAGGGGGTGCGAGTCTAGTAGAGTGTTTGTGAGCGGGAGCAAGGGTTTGCGAGTCTGTTAGAGTGTTTATAAGCGGGATACTGTTTAAATCTAATAGAAATCTGGGAATGCAGCAGTAGGCAGGGGTTGCCAAAGCTGGGTAAATTTTGTGTGTGATTTACTTTTCAGCATATTTATTTCTGCAGTTTGTTTCTGTGTTTAAATCGAGAAAATTTGCTATAACCCTATTTACCCCCCCTCTAGGGTTAATCTAGATCCTACAAGTGGTATCAAAGCACGGTATTTTTCTTTAACTCTAGAGTCATGAATTCATCAAATAATGCTTTTTCTGAGGGGCAATCTATTGTTAGGCCACCCATGTTTAACGGGAATGATTATGCTTATTGGAAAGTTAGGATAGGTATTTATCTTAGTTCTGTTGATTATGATGTTTGGGATATTATTGAAACTGGCTATAAATCTTCCACTATAACTGTTGGTGATACTGAGATTCCTAAACCTAGGGATAGGTGGGATGCCAACGATAAGAAATTAAAAACCACAAATGCTAAAGCCATGAATGCTTTGCTCTGTGCTCTTGATAAAAATGAATTTAATAGAATTTCTCATTGTAAAACAGCACAGGAAATTTGGCATACCTTGGAGGTGACACATGAAGGAACTTCTCAAGTCAAGGAGTCTCGTCTAGCCCTATTCAGCAATGAATACGAGAACTTTGCGATGGACAAAGGCGAGAGCATAAAGGACATGTTTGGACGCTTTTCAACTTTGGTGTACAATGCTAGAGCGCTTGGGAAGGTATTCACTGAGGTAGAGCTTGTGAGGAAGGTGCTACGAGTTTTACCAATGAACTTTGAGGCAAAAGTCACGGCAATACAAGAATCGAAAGATCTGAGTAAACTAAGCATGGAGGAGTTGATTGGCAACTTGATGACATATGAGCTTGAGCTAAAAGCAAAGGAGGAACGCAACAACTCTGAACCAAAGAAGAAGACGATTGCCTTAAAGAGCAAAGAAGAGAGCGATGAAGATGAAGAAGATCCAATTGAAGAGCTTGCAATGGCTGTCAATAATCTTAGAAAATGGTCAAGATTCAAGCCACGCAAGAAGAAAACAAGTCGTAATAGGTCAAAAGATTCTGACAATTCCGATAATGAATCGACGTGCTTTAACTGCAACAAGCCTGGCCACTTCAAACAACAATGCCCATTTCTCAAAAACGACAAAGGAAAGAAAAAGAAAAAGAAGGCCTTTGCAGTGACTTGGGATGATGAAGAAGGAGAGGAAGATTCGAATAATAGCTCAAAGGAGGCTAACTTGTGTCTTGTGGCAAAATCAGATTCAGAAGCAAACTCAGAGGAATCTAGTGAGGCAGGTGACTATTCTTATAAAGATCTTGTTTTTATGTGTCTTGATCTTACTAAAGTAGTTGATGCTCTTGAATCTAAAATTGAAAAACTGAAATCTGATAGGAGAGAACTTGCTCGTGAAAATTTTAGGTTAGAAACTGAACTTGAAAATATTCAAAACCTAGAATGTAAAAAATGTAAAATTTTAGATTCAGAATTATCAAGACTTAAGAATAGCTTTGAGGATCTTGGAAAAGAAAACTTGAGTCTTATGGAAATCATTGACACTAGGAAAAAGGATTTTATAAATAGATGCACCTCACTTGTCACTGAAAACACAACACTAAAAACCAAAGTCCAAAATCTCGAGAAATCTCTGAATAACTTTTCAAGAGGCGAAAAATCTTTCAACATGCTATTAGGAAATCAAATTTTTGCTAACAGTAGAAAAGGACTAGGCTTTGGGAAAACACAAGTTGAGGATAATGCAAAAGGTAAAAGTTTCTTTGGTAGATGCGAAATAATTGGACATTGTGTTGAAAATTGTAGTCATAGGAACAAGCACACAAAATTTATACAAGTTTGGGTTCCTAAGAATTCTACAAACAAATTTCATGTCTATTGGAACAAGAATGAAAGGACTAAACAAGTTTGGGTTCCAAAGGGTTTGTTTATTCATAAATATTCTGCCACTAACAATCATGGACCTATAAAAACAAATAGGTCACAAAAATCTTTCATCGTGTAGGTATGGTGGCAGGCTAAGGAACAACAACAGTGTTCTCTGGATTTTGGCTGTTCCAGAAACACAACGGGCAACAAAGCAAAGTTTCTTAGCCTAGTACAAAAGGTGACAGAATCACAATGGGCAACCACGAAAAATTATCGTAAAGGTAAAACAGGTAAAGGTATATTTGTTTGATCGATAAATTAAATGTGATCATCTGCACCATATTCTGAATGAAATCAGCCAATATTGAGATGTTGATGTTTTCTGATTCTGACTTGTTCGACATATTTGGTCAATTATATTTATGCCAAAATCACTATTCTTCGAATTACTTCATACATATTTGTTTGGATTAAACATTGTGTTTTGTTGGATACATTTGGTCATAATTCGGCTAACTCTATATTCTCAGTTTCTGATTATTTACATGGCTTCAATTCAAATTCAAAGAATGTCATTTAAATTGTTGCTAAAATTGAGTTTGAAATTTTTGATGCACTCTTCATGGTCTGGTCAATCAAATTTGGTTAGTGATATTTTGGATTGAAAGAGAAACTCAGATGCAGATTACACTGGTAATCAGTTGATAGGAAAATTACTAGTTGAACGTGATTTTTGAGACATTTAGTAACTGCATCGTTTTTCGTAGAAAATATCTGCATATTTTTCATTTTAAATAATTTTCAAATAGCAGAAATTTTTTCTCTCATATAACCCCCTCGAGAAAATCAATTTTGACCATATTTTCAGATTAGTCATTTTTATTTGATTTTAAATGACAAATTTTGACTAATCTAACTCCCTAATAATTATTGAAAAAATAAATAGTGATTGGAAAAAGTGATGAGTGTTGATATTTTTCATACATTACTCAAGAGAGTATATTTGGAAAATTTCTTTAGGAATTCAAACAAGAGTTATAAAACTTTTTGTTGGATAAAGATTCCATGATCATTTCTATATCTATTATATTTCTATCGACCATTGTTTATCAAAGCTTAAATATAGTTTGTCGATATGTGGTACTATAATCAGGGATCATTTGTTTTTCATTTCATATTTTCTTTATAAATAAATATCCAAAGTATTCGCTCTCATTTAAAAGTCCTCACGGTTATGCATGGGTGAATTACTTGGATTTTTGATTATGTGCTTCCATGCTCATTTAAAAGTCCTTACGGTTATGCATGTATGGAACGCATATCAAAATTAATTGATTAAATAGACAAGTTGATTCTAATCCCATTTAAAAGTCCTCACGGTCATGCGTGGTTAGAAGATACTTGATTTCATTTTATTTTTTAAAATTATTAAATTGGAATACTACTAATCTCATTTAAAAGTCCTAATGGTTATGCATGATTAGTAGATATTCAAATTCCTGATATAAATGTACCGCAAGTAGATACATCTGTATGATTTTATATGAGAATACCATTTCCATCATTCTAAAAGTGGAATATGCGCCTAACAAGGGTAGTTATGATTTTTGTTTGATTTTTATTGAATTTTAAATATTTATATTCAATTTGAGTTTAATGTTGGATTGATATTGATCACTTTATCTCTATTTTCTCTAACACTATTATTCTTTTGCTGATAACAAAAGGGGGAGAGAAAAGTTAAGATTTTGTCAAATAGAATCAAGCAAAGGTCAAATAATTTTCCATTTGCATGTAGGCTCATTTATATGTTTCTATTTATATGCATATATGTAGGGGGAGCATCACGTAGAGAGGAAGCATTTAAATAGGGGGAGCAATTAGAGTATATCATTGATCAAATACATTTAACTCAGTCAAAATCTTAAATATATGTTTGTTATCATCAAAAGGGGGAGATTGTATGAATATGCGCTTATATGTTTTTGTTTGATGATAATAAACATATATATTCATTTAAATGTATTTGTTAATGTACTAATTTATTTTTCATAGATTAAATAAATATTTGTTGAATAAAATAAATTGCACAGAATTTGAATTCAAACAAATATTTTATTCAAACAAATATTTATTACAATCTTGAATAGTACAAATTCAAGCTCTCACTATACATATACATTTTTGAATACATCACAATTCAGTTTACATAATTCCTCACTACATATCACTCACACGTAGTTTTATCTTCAACTTCATTCCAGTTTGAATCCAGCATCTGAGCAATCTGCAAAAATATTCACTAATGCAGTAAAATTGAAAAAGAAATATTTTTGCAATATAAAATGAAATATGATTTCATTAAAAATATGATTTGCCTCAGTTATTTGGGTTTTTCGTCATCATTCACATTTGAATTCATCACACACGAGCAGTGTGACATGCACAGTGTATCACTGTACATGCCACAAGGCCGTGCGCGTCGATATACACTTGATAATGCTACAGGGACAGGTGAGCACAGGTCAAACCCAAATGAAAAGCCGGGTTCAACTCACGTGCAATGTATTTAAAATCACAACACGAGCACAAGGTCAAACCCGAGTTTTTGAAACTGGATTCAACTCAAGTGAAATTTCAAAAATCAACATGAAGGGATGCAAAGACCAGAGTAGTACAGTGTGGCAATGCACCTGAACAACTACAACCCAATGAAAACAGAGACCAAACAATGGACAACTCAAAGCAACATGTCCAGTTACAACAATGCATGCAAGTGCCAACCAGAATGAAGACCACAAGTAAATGAGACAGCAGTGATGCACTAATTAACAAAGATGGCCAGAGCAAAAGTTCACAAGTGCAGACCAAATGCAGTGACAAGTTAAAGCAGTTGTTAATGAGCAAGTGCAACAGAGAATAGCAACAAACTCAGTGAAGCCAAAGTTCACAAGTGAAGTCAAATATACACAAGTGCAGACCAAATCAAGACCACAAGATCATATGTGCAGAGAATCAAGTCGACCAGGTAGCAATGATGGTAATGCAACACAGTGCAGACACCAATGATACAAGAGAGGTGAAACTCAAGGCAACAGTGCAGTACAACTACACAATGCACCAAGTAAGTAACAGCAAGCAACATGGTCAGACACACCTCAAATGAACACTACAGACTCAAGAAAAGTTCAAGTCAGATCAACAACATCAAGTGAAACAATACATAATGAATGAACTCGAACAGACACACATGTATATGAAGTGACTCAAGCAACATGACCAAGTTCATATGCACAGTGCAGACCATAAAATGCCACCAAGCAAACAAAGACCAGACAATACATCATGTACAAGCCACAATGAAGTTGTACAAGAATAACCAGAGTTGTACAAATACATGTAACAGTATGGTTCAATGTCACAAGCATGAACATACAACAAGTAGTTGCAACATGATGAGCAACACAAGGGCAATGCATAAATACAAGATGACCAAGTGAATCAAGTTCAGGTACACGAGCTAATGAAGACTACATAATGACGCAAGGCCAGAGACTACAAGTGAAACAATGCATGGTGAAATTGGATCAACCACAGTCAAGTTACAGTGAGAAGTTGAAGCCGTGGATATGATTCACGAAATCAAAACAGTGCCGTGATGATCAAGACGCAAAATCAAAGTTAGAAAACAAGTGTGTGTACAATTTGAAAAAGTCAAATTCGTATCTTTGAAAAAGTCAAAACAAATTGCCGTATGAATCAAGTTTAAATCGAACGTTGCACAAACAAGGCCGTGCGTATCAAGGTGTAGCTATATCAGGAAAGCAACAAATTGGGAAAGTATCGAATCGATACGAATGAAATCAAGTGTCTCGAACTCATATAAAAACCAAACCGAAAATCATCATCAGGGGGTGGAGAAATCGAATCGAATCCATATAAATGCCCCAATCATCATCGGCATAAACATAAGAGTTCGAATACAAAAATCAAAATGCATCAGAGCAAAAATTCTTACCGAAGCAATAATCGAACTCATCGAAGCAACCGAAGAAAGAAACACGAAATCGATCGAGCCAGGCTAAATCGCGCACAACCAACAACGATCGAATTAGTATCGGAGCTTCGCAAAAGCCCTAATTTGGAACAAAGAGCGCAAGGAGCGAAAGCCCCAAATTCGCAGAGCAAAAGAAAGAACAGAGCTGCCATTTTTCACAAGTCAAAAGAGGAACGGGTTAAAGCAAAAGAATGGGCCGGCCTTTATTTTAAAGGGGCTTTAGCTTTATTTTATTTAGGGTTTATTTTATTGTCAAAAGGGGGTTTTTGTTTAATTTCTATTTTTAAGTTTGTTTTTTTTCTTTTCTAATCAAAGAATTGGTAAATCACCACCTAGGTTGTAGGTAGTGTCATATTGTCTAGTTAGAATTAGTTCAGTGAGCAGGGTGTGCGAGTTTGAAAAACTCTATAGGCGGGAGAAGAGTTTGCGAGTTTGCAAAGCTCTATAGGAGGAGCAGGGGGTGCGAGTCTAGTAGAGTGTTTGTGAGCGGGAGCAAGGGTTTGCGAGTCTGTTAGAGTGTTTGTAAGCGGGATACTGTTTAAATCTAATAGAAATCTAGGAATGCAGAAGTAGGCAGGGGTTGCCAAAGCTGGGTAAATTTTGTGTGTGATTTACTTTTCAGCATATTTATTTCTGCAGTTTGTTTCTGTGTTTAAATCGAGAAAATTTGCTATAACCCTATTCACCCCCCTCTAGAGTTAATCTAGATCCTACAGATAGTTGTTATTATTTTATATGTTAATTTAATGATTTAAAAGTTAATATAGTTTCAATTAGGAATAATATTTATTTTGACGTTAAATAATAAATTTATCTGTAGCCTTGCATTCCAATTGGGAAAGAAATCATTTCCCTAGACGTTCAATTTCTTTTAAATCTGGTTTTGATAAGTTATGTGTAAATTTCTACGCTTCCTTTTTTCCTCATTTTTATAATAGGAATAAAAATTCACGTAGTTTCAAGCAAATTTATTTCTCTTTAGAAGTTCAAAATCCGTTTCAAGATTGTTTGAAATTCACGTGTATAAGTGTCTCTTCTTTTCCATTTACTCCTTTGCAATTAATAGGAACAAAATCTTTGATTTTCCTTACCATTCAAACGAAATTCTTTTGTTTCCTTAATGTTCCTATACCATTAATTCTTACGTTTCTTTATTTAATCTATCCAACGCAATTATCTCCTAAATCAAATATCATGCGCAAATTCCTCCTGACAGGAATTATTTCATGCCGTTTCTCCAAGCAATCAATACTAGTTTCATTTAAATACTCAACCTTGTATGCAAATAATTTTCACTACCTTCCCATTTTATAAATATTTCTTGCATTTTATTCAACGCATTTACTTCCTAATAAATTTTGAACGTGTACAAAATGTTTGCCAAAGATTTCTTGCAGTTTCCTTTTGCTAAATTCACGCAATCAATACCACTGTAAATATTCGCTCAAATCTTTCTTGCCTATATTCTCTCACCTCAATCAATGCAATCGCGTATAATTGATTTAAATTTATTTCTTGCCTATATTCTCTCGCCTCAATCAATGCAATCATGTATAATTGATTTAAATTTATTTCTTGCCTATATTCTCTCACCTCAATCAATGCAATCATGTATAAATATAAGCCTCGTACACAAATAGTTTTCAATTGCATCTCAACATTTTCTTCATTTCTTCTTGCGTGCGTGAGCTCTGAAGGTATGGCCTCCATTTTCTTCTTTTTATTTTATATTTTTCTCTCTCCATGCTTTGCTTCTCCCCTCCTTGTCCTCCGCTTCCAATATATTTGACAAATCCATCTTTATATTTCAACTCACGTTCACAAATCTTCACATTATAACAGTCTCCATTTAATTGATATTTTAGCATAAAACTATATCTACATATTTTTTTATGTTTAATGCTTATGTGAATTTTAAGCCAAGCTTTTCAGAGACGTATATATACGTTTGTCTTATATCTTATTTGTTATTATAAAATATTAGTAATATACATATTTTGAAAATATAATTAGATTTTTATTCCTGTTCGAATATAACATATATTAGTATGGCAGCTGAGTGTTGTAAAAGCATTAGTGATTTATGTTGTAAAACTAAAAATTTAAATGTATAATTTTCATCTCGATTCTAGTGTATATATATAAAGTATGTTTTGTTTTTTTCTCTTTTCTGTAGTGCTTTCATAATGTATGGTCTATATATATATAGATTGATTTTCTCAGTATATGCTTTGAATTTTGAGTAAACTATATATAAATATGTTATTTTAAAATGCGTGTTTTAAATAAGTGATGATTTTTATATATATTATGCCTATGTTTTATTTTGTGTGTGTGTTTAAATGTAATATTGATTTAAGAGGAAAAACGTTTATGTGTTTAAATTTAAGTATTTATTTTTCAATAATATGATGATGTTTTGTTTTAATATGTATTTTAAATTTAATATCAGTTTCAAATAATGTGAATATTTTATTTGAATATCCGTCTTAAATTAAATTTATTGAGATTTTAAGGAAATTTAAATAACACATATAATATATACTCTGTTTATATCCAACCAATTGATTTTATTTTTTCATCAATTTCTATCTATCAGCTTTGTCATCAAATTCGTGCCAATTTTGCTTTGCTTCAAAGTTCGTATTGGGATCCATAACTGACCTCATTATCATTCTTCTTTAGCCTCGAATGGTGAGCAATCACTCACGATTAACGTTCTTGTATTTTATTAAATCTGATTTCAATTGAAACGACAATTGAAATATAATACTGTAGTTATTTTGTTATATATGTGATTATCTGTAATTGTTCACCTGTGGGATATGACATCATATCCTGTTGTTTATATTTTATTTAAATTATTGATGAAATATGCCTGTTATTATTTTATTATCTGCTATCACTCTGCAAGTTCCCTGTTAGTATAGAATTCACTATGGGTTGAAATGATACATACCCGAATGGACTTTAGAATAGGAGAAAATCGTTATGGGTTGAAATGATAAACCAAAGCGATTTGCATTTGAACTGAATTGGGATTTCGGGTTGAAATGATATCTACCCGTATATATATACACACACTTAATACAGATTGAAATGATAAATATCCGTATCACTTAACCATATGATAGAAGTATATACAGACGCCGTTGGTCCATATGTAAATATTTTGAAATGATTTTCTATGGTTTTAGGAGAAATATAGGGTTTTAGTTAATATTGGAAATATTTTTGTATATAAATATGTTTAATGTAAAGTAGATTTAATAGTAAACTTTAAAGTTTGATTTAATTAGTAGAATATATTTAAGTATTTTATTTTAAATAGATTCCCAATGTTTGTATATGTCAAGGAAGATAAAGTTGAATCGATTGAAATTGTATTTAATTGAGAATTTTACTAAATCAAATCAATTTGAAACCTATTGAATTTGAAATTTAAGGATATGATTTGATAACTAAATTTTGATTTAAGTGAATTAATGAATATTTCACGTTTAAATAAATTAAAAGAAATATTTAGTAAGATGTAATTTAAGGTTAATTAAATGATATTGAATTTATTAAGTCAATATTTCAAAACTAAATAATAGTGAAGTTAAATGGAGAGATAAATGAAACAATTTAATTTAGTTTTGAAACATTGAATAATTCAAGCTTTGAACACATTGAAATCTAAATGGTTTATTGAGAACTGTATTGAATTGATGAATGGAGCTTTGAATTTGTTCTTTAGAAGACTACATTGAATGGAAATTGAAATTTGAGGTTTAATTTAATCTGAATAGGAAAGTCGAGTTGATTTTTGAAGTGATCAGTGAAACTTGAGGAAATTTTATAAATTTTTCAAAATATATATATTTATTTTTATATTGAAGTGAAAATGATATTTTGGTTTTGAAATATAAATTAATTTGAAAGGATCACGGTGTTATAGTGTATATTTCTACCTTGTAGATAGTTATGTAGATCCTTAGGGGATGGTCATCCCAAACATCCTTTAAGTTACTTGTATTTTAGTTGATATTTCACTTGAGTTGGATTTATAGATATAAGAATGTTAACCCTGACTCGAGTGTTTTGTGTTTTTGCTTTACGCTCGGGTCAGACTAAGCGATACAGAATTTGAGACTCGCCTTTGGAGTTTGGAGCTTCGTTTGATGATCCAACCATTGATTCAGTTTTCAGCTCTTTCAGTTGATTCGTTTGGAGTGATCATCTGTTCGTACTGGAGACTTCACTGTATTTGAGATATGCTGTTGTATTTTTATTTCTAACTCTCGTATTTATATAGTAGCTTCATGAACTACTATTTATCTATTCCGCTGCATTATTTTATATTACTCTGTGTCTGTGATTCTGTGGTTGGTTTATTTACTGTATATGCTGAGTTTTGCCAAATTTTAATTAACAATTCGCTATTTTGAATTATTCAAGTCGGACATGTATGGTTTTATTGTCGATTTGAGTGGTCCAAAATAGCGGGTCGTTAAATATATGTACACTACATAGATAATGTCTATCAGTAATATAAAGTATCAAAATAGTGTTAAGGCGTTACCATTATTCCCCTTAACACATTTTATATAAGCGTCATAGACTATGCAACACTGTAAACTCCACCGTAAACTAGTGGGCTATCAGGGACTACTCCATAGGTATAACACAAAACAAATTCGTAATGGTCGCGTATATAGGGATACAAGTATGACAAGGCACATAAGGCAATACCCAAGGAAGTGAAACTACCGTTTGCTTGATTCGGACTGGTGAGAACGCATCGCCGCAACGGTCGCAACACCGCGAAACAACACTCCCACAATTTCGAGGGTGCACACCAATCAATAACAAGTAATGAGTAGTTTACGAAGAAGTGTGTTCGCTCGAGGTGGCTAACCCCATCTGGCCTGACACGGCTCCTGTTTTGGTCATTTCCAATTTGACACAAGTGTCAAGGTTGTCCATTATCGTTCTCCTTCTTCAGTCATCACATACATCATTCCAACCACTTCATTTTGGATCATACTCCGCATATAGTTATTAAAGTGGTTTTCGGTTTAGACAGAGATTATGTCCATAACCGATTCCGGTCTCTTTAATAACTTCCGTAATTATTACACAGGTTGGTCGTTTAATGAATTTCAAAACCAAATCAAATTCAACTTCAACTAGAATTTTTAAATCAACATTTCATTTGTCTTCCTGAATCAATTTCCATAATTTACGTTTCAAACTTCCAAATTACCATTTCAAAATCTTATAATGCAATTTCAATTTTTATTTAAACAGTTCATATATTGATTCAAGTTCGTATATAAGTTTCATTCCGTAATCATTTAAATTAATTTAATTTAACATTCAAATCAATTTAAATTCATTTATCAATTTCGTTCAATATTCGTTAAGTTTATTTATCATTCAAACAATTTCTATTTAATTTCCAATTCATTAATCAATTACTTAAGTTCAACTTCATTATATCAAAACTTCAAATTGAATTAAATTAGATTCGTCAAATCAAATTCTTTAAATTATAAATCTTACATTAATTTCAATAAATCACATTTTATTTCTTGTTAAAGAAATTCAATTGCACTTATTTATTTACTTAGTTACAAATTCCAAAACCCAATTAATAAAGAAATTTAATTTCACTTATTCAAGAAGTTCAATTTTACTTATTAAAGAATTCAATTTTATTTAATTATTAAATAATTCAATCTTATTTAATTATTAAATAATTTCAAAACTTAATTATTAATTAATTTCAAAACTTAATTATTAAATAATTTCAAATTTAATTATTAAATAATTCCATATTTAATTATTAAATAATTAATTTTAAACAATGTTCTTTCATCAACTACTATGTTAATATTTTGTTTTAGATTATTAAATATTAACATTTAAATTTCACTGGAATTCAAATTCCAACTTCATTTAAAACCCTTTTTATTTTATTCAAATAAAATCTTTATTTTGATTTTTAAATCAAATTATTGACCAATCGGGTTTTTATTTAATTCTCTATCCTAAGTCAAAGTTTTATTTGGGTATTTACCGTTTCAACCCGATTCCATTTCAATTCACAAATCAAAACATAGCAAAGGGAACTTGCGGTGTGATAACTGGGATGGTGTTAAAGTAAATAAACAAGCAATAGAAAACATCAATAACAATCCAATAATTTATTTAAATAATCCCGAAATAATCATATTAATTTACATTTATTGTTTGTGCAGATTAATATAATTATTTCTAGAATCTACACTATCATTTCATATAGATTAAAGATTATTACACAAATATTTATACGGTTCTTCACTTGATATCTATTATTCAATTTCATACTCATCGATTTAAACAACATACATTTAAATGGTTCAAGGTGTAGTTTACCAAATTTCTACGTGTCAATTAATTCAACATTTAAAGGGGTCATATTATGCAAATGTCATCTAATCAAATTCAACATATATCAAATCTAACTATCCTACATCAATTTCAATTTCAAATTATTTATCACTTACTACATTAACAATTTAACGTCTAATGTCAACATCAAACAATCAATCATTTATCAACCAAACTGGATTATCATTGTATAAATAACAGATAATGGTGTCAAATGTCACAGGTGAACTGATACAGGTAATAACATATATAATAGTGTAAATAACTAACAACCACATATTTCAATTGTCGTCTCAATTGAAATCAAATTTAATAAATAAAAGAACATTAATCGTGAGTGATTGCTCACCTTTCGAGGCTAGATAGAACAGGAGATAACGCAGATACAAACATAGAAATTGAGTTATGAATCCTAGCACAAATACGATGATCAAAGCTGATAACAAGGAATAGACGAAATCAAATCAGAATTGGGTTGATGAAGATAAATGGATATAAGTGAACTCATATATATACAAATATATATGAGTTTATACATAAAGATCATATTTAAATTCCAAACACATATTATATTAAATGTATATGTATGGTTTTCAAAATCATAAATTTAAATTAAAACACATATACAACATCACATATATACATTATATATATATATATATATATATATATATATATTGAAATAAATACATAGACTAACATAAGTACAGCTTGTACCAACACATATATATAAGTTTATTAAAATGCAAGATACTTATATATAGTATATATTATTCACTGCAAATTATGAACATCACATTATACATATAATCTTTCTTACTGTAATATATATGTACCTTTAAATCAGATCAGGCTATCAAGATATAAAACCAATATACCCCAAAACTATAAAACTGCAAATACGAAAGACTTAGAATCATAAACTTTTATATATATTTTCTATGTAACTTGAAATATATTGCCTGTACGAGTTAAAATTTATACGTCACTTATTAAATGCTAGGTAGAGAAAGAGAATGCATTGCATAGTATAACTAAGTATATGTACTTTAAGGTCTACCTTGCTATTGATTATTGTGCTCGTTTTCACACCATAAGGCACCCTTGCCATGAACTTTTGAAAGCTGATAGGCAACTTACACACGCATAAAGAGAGTGTCAGGGTGAGGTGAGCGAGAAGGAGCAGAGCAGCTCAAAATTGTGGAAGAAAATGGGAAGGTGTGGGAATGGTCTCAGCTGGAAGTGTGGATCACGGTTGCTACGGCCGGTGGGGTGAAAGCGTAGGGCTGTTGCACGGGTTTTGTGGAGGTGGTGCTGCCAAGTGTTGACGTGGCGGAGGTTGTGGGAGGCTGGGCGAAGATGGCAGAGGCGAAGGGGTTTGCAAGCATAGAGGCCGGAGATGATGGTGGGGTTTGGCTCGGGAAGCGCGACACGCAGGGATGGGAAAGCATGCCTAAGGATCTGGATGTGTGTGTGTTTGGAGTTGTGTGGCGACATGAGAAGAGGCGAGAGGTGGGGCAGCGGTTAAGGGAAGGCCGGCTGTGCTTGTTGGCAATGCGGCGGCGTGCTCGGCAGGTGGAAGGGTTACAGGAGAGGAAGAAAAATGATGAGAGCTTGTAAAAGAAAAGGAGGAAAAAAAAGAAAAAGGAGGAGTGACAGCCAAAATAAATAAATGGCATTGACTTTAGTCTCCGCTTATTATATAATCTATGCAAACTAAAATTAGGCTACAGGCTACAGGCTTCACAATCCTATTATAGGCTTTATAATGTAAACTGCATTATCATATATTCCCTTGGAAATGAATGGGCAATTTCCTTTATTTTATATAACCTTCTAAATGGTCCAAGAAGACGTGTAGGAAAGTGACTCTAATATTTATTAAAGTTTTGAATAGAGCAAATGAAAGGTTGAACGGTTGCTTCGGGAAAATAAAGGGACAGGCTGGCGTGCAATTAAGTTAGTGCATATAACGACGCGACTTTTCGACACTCGAAAATCGACATTCTTACGTCCACTGTATCAAATGCCGCATAATCGAATGCCGGAAAACCGAATTGTTAGGGTTAAAAAGTAGAGGTAGAAGAAAAGGATAGAAGAAGTAAGAAAACAGAACAGAAACAATATCAGAATCTCACATATCGCAGCGGAACAACATATAATAGATAAATGAATAATCTTTAAAACAAAGAACTATATAAGTTATTACATTACATCACATCATCATCAGAGTGTACAACAACAATATACAACACAACAAAACAATGGACAGTTATACAAGCATGTCCTTACAAGTGAATTTACAGCTGAAAGATAATATCATATATAAGTAATACGTCTCGCCATCCAGCTCGCCACTTGAGCTTCCAAGCACTTCTGAATCCAGAATGACCTGATAACCTGACTCTAGACTGCCCGTGTGGAAAATTATGGGCACCTAGAGTTTAGAAAGAGAACAATAAACTCCAGGTCAGTCATGGGATTGGTGTGAGAACTCAAAAAAGTTATTTATCTTTTAAAACAACAACAACAACGGAAGTGGAAAAATATCTGCAATGCTTTTGGAAAATGAAACTACCATAAGGCCTCCCCGCACACACACAATGCAAACGCAGAATTGGAGAAGATTTCTCCTTATGATAGTTAAAGATGCTTACTACACAAGACAAATCAATTTTGATATTATTATTAGTGCATAGTGATGAAAACATTTCAAAAGTATAATATAAATCTTAGCCAACATACGACCATTATCGTATGCCTATTATAGCTACCATGTTCAATAGCAGGTTACCGCCACATTCCATGGCAGGTTATACAACTAAATCCGTACAAGGCTCGTATTGTTTCTTTGGATTTTTCAACAAATGGTCAGGCTAAGGAACTTCCTACTGCCACATGGGATCGCCTCTGGCGGGACGTCCCGAGAACTTAACCAGCTCTCTGCCAACACAAGGCCGGGTTACCTCTGTAACTAGGTAACTACTACACGAATATGCCACCCCCCGGTCCTTTGGGACCTTTATTCGAGGGCCCTCGATCACCAAGCAACAACCTCACAGAAAATGAGATTGGAGCAACCACATAGGTTAAGCATCAGGGCTCCATACCTGACACCACCCTTTTCCAGAAGGAAATGACTTACCTTTAGTAGCGACCTTCATAACCTTGCCGTCCTGTTTTGACCATTTCCGGGGTGTGAGGTCTGACGAAGTCTCGTCCACAAAGCTACGCTTTTTCACAAGCCACGCTTTGATCAACAAATGATCAATAAATAATCATCACACAGCAACACTCAGCATGCCACATTACCAAATTGGGAATATATCGCTGATAACCTTCAACTATATAACCTCTAAGGGTGTTAAGCTAAGAGAATAAATTCTCCGCCACCAACGGGAATGTATTTGAAAGAATTCCGCTTTATATCTCAAAATGTAATGTCAGACACGTAACTATACAAGTCTGTTCCGTGTTCGAACAGAACCGAACTTCAAAAGAAGCCCTTGCAATCCAGGTATTCACAATCCCGATCGAATTTCCCATCACAAAGGAAATCTCCATACCGTAGCTAACGGTGCAGAGACAATCGATAGGCCATCCTATCGTTTTCACAAATACCCGGTCTTTACCACCGGTCTTCAATGCTATCCATTACGTCGTATCACTATTCGGAATGGGTAGTCCGAATAACGAGCGCAATAATTTAAAAATATGTGTAGCATTCAATTTCAACCAGTTCACAACAAATAGCCATTTAAGGGTCAATATTGATAGTCGGTTATTTAACTATCAATCAATATTCACAACATCACCATATTCCAAATAATTTCCCAAATTATTTATTTTCCACAAATATCTTTACAAGATATATATTCCACACTTCAACCATTTGAAAACAAATTCCAAACTATTTTTCACCTTTACAACTTCCATTTCAAAATGGTTCATTTAAACCAAACAAATAAATCCTTACCGATTTATTAAATTTACGTTCCAAATCCGTAAATTTATTTCCACACTTTAAAATAAATCAATGTTTATTTTTAAAAAAATCTCCCTTTCCTTTATATATTCCATGGTGAATTTAACTTTCCAAAATATCTATGAATATACGATTTCCAAATCGATTTCTAATATTCATTTTCAATTTATCTTTAAAAGATAAAATCTCAAAACATTCACTTCATATTGGAAAAACATTTCCATACTTATTTAATAATAAGTAATTCACAAATCTATTTATTTTCAACACTTGGAAAATATTCAATATACTTAAATCACAATTAAGTGTATAATTTATTCTTTAAGGAAAACATTCTCTTAAACACATTTATTTGAGTCAAAACGAATGTTGCGTAAAACATCGTTACGACAACCCAAAACCAGGGATTCGAACTTAAAATAGATATATAAATCCCAATACTATACAAAACATTTCCTTTCGGAAATCATTTACTATAACAACAGTGTTATAGTCCACCATTTCCTTCTACTTCTCGAAAACGTCTATTTCAACAATGAATGTTGAAATATATGGTTTCGATACTTTATACATTTTAAAACATCTTTAAATCATTTTAATTCTATTTAAAATATCACTTTCCTAAAACATTTCTTTAATATATTATTCACTGTCCAAAATCGTGAATATATTTCGTTAACCAAATTAAATTTCTACATATTTATTTAAAGGATTATTCACTGTCCAAAATCGTGGATATATTTCCTTTAATAAGCTATAATAATTAAACTTATCAAAATAAGTCGATTTCGAATTTATAAAACAACGTTTATAAATTCCATTTATACTTTATAACAACTTTAACTTATAAAATCACTTTATTAACAAATTCTATCCATGTCTCATTTACACGCCAAAATCCAATTTATAAGTTAATTATTTGTAAATCTTTTATTTTACAAAAATCTATTCATTTTATAACTTCACAATTTATAAATCTATAGATTTCATCCACTTATGAAATCCATTTATATTTCATTTTAAATACTTATAAAACTCGTTTTATAATTCCAATATTTTAGTTTATAAATATCAATTTTATAAATCTTTTATATAAATCATTTATAATATTTCAAAAAAAATCCCAATTTAAACCATTTTATAAATTAATCAACTACTTATTCCAAAAATCACATTTCAATTATATTTCACAAAAATCATATTTTTTATAACATAAAAATTACAAGTTTATTTATTTAAAATGAACCAATTACAAAATTAAATTTTTATTATGAATTCTCAACTTAAATTTTCAAAAATCAAATTTTTATTTATTTTCGGCATCTAACGATACCAAAATATATTCGGCTAAATTTTAGCCTTTAACGATTTCAATCACAAAGATAATCACGCAGATTATAAATAGATCAACACACAACATTGAAACCAATTCAATCATTTGAGGAATCAGTTGGATCCCTCCAACCTGTTTCCTTGTATCCAAAGATGTTAGCACAATACCTATTTCACTTCGAGGTGAAATATCGCGGTAAATGGGATTTATAAAATACTATCCGCTATTATGCGGCGCAATAGGGTCTCATCCGCTATATAATGCGGGAAAATCAACTCCAAATACATATATAATACCAATTCCATATCAAATTGGAATTATCGCGGTATATGTTTTTAATAAATAACATCTGCTTAATAAACGGCGTATAGGGTCTATTTCAAACAATAGATAATAACTATCATCCAATCATACAATCAAGCAATTTTAAATCTAACTATTTAAAATTTAAATCGATACAATTCGATTGAGCGAGAATGTAACGACCCGAAATTTTCAAACCCGAAAATTCCAGATAGTTATGAAAAAGAAGAAAGAGATAGAAGAAGAAGAAAAGAACACCAAACATCTCACATTCGCAGCGGATAAAATATAATAATAAATAATAACAGTTTACAAAAGAATATTATAACTGTCGGTTACATTTAATATACATCAGAATTTCACATAATATACAGTCACTGAATATTTACAATTATCACGTCTCAAATTAACAATAATATAAATACGGCGGAAATACTCCATTCGCTACTACATCCAACTCGCCTCCTGAGCTTCAGAACGTATATACCTGAAAAATCTGTAATACTCGGTCTGACCCGAGCATTACATCAAAGTAACACCCGGGTCAGGCTGGAAACCAGCGTGAGTAATCCCAACTAATATGGAATACCAAAGCAATCAACTTATATAAACCCGGGGTAACATATCAATTTAACCATTGCACAATTTGCTATAGACCACACTTATTTCACACATCAATTTCTAAGTACCAAACTTAGATAAAATAACCCACTTCACTTAAATTATTTCATTCCAGCCTATTGATTTCACTCATCGATTAATTTTTAATTCCGAAGTGGTTTCGAAAATTTCCTAATACCCGACCCCGGTCTCTTCGAAACTCACGTTAACCTAATACAAGTTACCCAAATGAAATACTCAACATTTCATATCAAAGATATCAACTTATTCATAACATCCAACTCCATTCAATCATCCATCACATACAAATCAATTCAATTGGTCCAAATTAAATTTCTAACCTCAATCACTTAGATTCTTCATTAAATATTAATTAATGTCAAAACAATTTATAAATCAATCCTTCATTATTCATCTTAATTAGTCACACTGGACTACTTATCTTCAATTACATTAAAGAAATTTATTTCAATTAATTTCACAAGATCAATTAATCTTAACCCAAATTCAGTAAGTAATCTTAATTACTTCATAAATTAATTAACTATATTAATTTCATTAATCCTTAATTAATAAATTTCTCATAAGTTACTTATTTTGGATTAATTAATCTAAATTAATCAAACCTTTAATTACTTCATTAATTTATACGTTATTGATTTCCAATTATAACTCAATTTATCTAAATCTAAATTATTTATATTGCTTATACCACATTATTAATCATACTTAGTTTATCTCCACCTGAAATGTTCTACCCTTTTATTTACTTCATTAATAAATTAATTCTCCTTAGTTTAATTAGCTAAATTCTCAAAGCAATTATATTTTATTAATTGAATTACATAACTACTAATTAAACCACCAAATGATCATTCTAATTAATTTAAACTTAAATTAATTATTCATTTGAATTATCCTACCTATTTAATGAATCACCAATCAATAAATCTTTATTGATTTTAAACTAAACTATTTCCTTATTTACAATTTAAGTTTGAAACTATTTAAAAATCCCAATGTTTCGAGTCAAACAACAATTAACTCGAGAATCGACCAAAACCCAAAGTCACATCATTATCAGTGTACAACCAATCCACTTAAACGTTCAACCAATTATTTAAATTTAACCATATAAATTATAAATAGAAATCCAATAGAGTGAGATTTACTTACTTTTGATTTGTTTTTCGCAATCCATTCCCATCCGGCTTGTTTCCTTTTAAATTCTAACCTTGTATAAACAATTATATGATTTTATTAATATTTGAACTAATTGAATGATCAATTTCCATCTAGTAAATTTTAATTAAATAATCAACCATCCTTAATTATTTCCATCAATCTCATTCTTCCATTTCTCATTAACAAATCCTATTCAGAAATTAACTAACCTTTAACAAATCATATCTCAATTAATTACTAAATTAATTACTTTAGGTAATTAACCCCCTTTAAATATTCAAGTATTTATTCCTTAACAACCCTAAATAATTATACTTATTTGATTAGCAAGTAATTATCACTTGATTTAATATCTTTAAGTTTTAATTAATTAACTTTTAAAAATATCATTTTATAGCTGATTTACTTCTCATTCCCATATCACATTTAAAGGATTTTCTGTCATATTCATTTTTTTTTTAAATTTCAATTTCTTTCAACCAACACAGATAGATACCAACAACCAATATAACCAAAGCTTTCATAAATTCATAGCAGTAAATCAGTTGCACAGATCGAAGATTACTCACAAATATGCTGATGATATCCACCAGTGCTCGACAAAAAACATAACGACGATCCCCCAAGTGCAAATACCTCCATCCGCGACACCCCACACGCCACTGCAGTGCAATGCACGCCACCGCCATCAAGACCAAGCCGACCATCGCCTCTACTGCGCGCGAAGTCCAATCGCGACCCACCTGGAACAGCCACAACCTCGCCCCTCTTTCCTCCGGCCTCGTGACCTTCCTTTTGTCAAACGCGACTGCGGTGGAGAAGAATTTGCCGGAGGATGAACCGGAGGCAGTGGCGCCGCCGCAACATGGAAGAGCAAGAAGAAGATCGAGAATTTGATTCGTTGATGGGAGAAGGTTATTCGTTTCATTTTTTTCGATTCCCCCCTCTGAATGAACGGCTTCGGCCAATAATTTAGGGTTGTTTTTTTTAAGGGAAAAGGCTTTGTTTTGGAATGAAGAATGAGAGAGAGAGAGGGGTACGAGTTCGATCGGCCATTCTTCTTCTTTTTGTATCCTTGTTGAACGATGGATTTGGAGATAGTGTTAAAGCACGGCTAAGATGAAGTAAAAGAGGGCAAGAGGGAGCTTCCTGAATACGCTTGTTGATAAAATATCTTTGACTGTTGACTTTGACCTCTATTATATTATAAAAACTTCGAAACGTCTCGTTGCATAACGCGAAATCCCGAACCCCACATAAGACATGCCGACGGACGATTATAAGGTTTTACCTGCGTTTCGAACACAATGGAACGTGTTTCGGAAGCTAATTCGATCTTATGCGTAAGTTACGGCAGTAAACGATCAATTTTAAATTGAATCGATTAGAATATTTCTAAGCATTTTGAGCTGCCAGGGTCAAATGACAACTCCGATTGCTACGAAAACTGAAATCCGATAATAACTAACTATTACGGATCCAATGGAACTGGTTTCGTCAAATTCCGAGACTGTGCCTCGGAAGGCTATTTTTAAATTCAAATTTAAACGATATATTATTTAAACTGAACAAATTACCTTTAAATTAAATTTCAACCATTCTATTATCTTCAGTATCTTCATTATAAATTTTATAAGCCTTCAAATTATTTAAACAGACTTAAAAATTCCAAATTGAACAATTTTACCGAATTTCAATAATTAAATTCAATTCTTAAACCATATAATTCAATGATTTAATTATCAAATACATATTGATATCTCGAATTTTAAGTTAAAATTAACTCTAAATATTTAAAATCGATTTATTATTCCAATTTACTTTGTTAAAATTTCCGGGTCGTCACAGAGAAGTTCTCACCTTGAGTTTCCGATAACAGTTGTAGCGTTTTATTTCGAATAAAATTAAACGTGCGTTTAATTTTACCTAAAATTTTCACTAGCTCCAAATGACTCCAAACCAACTCCATTGCGTAGTGCTCGACAAAACGAAACCAACGCAAGTTGTTTCGTAATTTATCGACCTCGCATTAAAAAGTTATCGCGTTACAAAGTTTATACAATTTAATATAATTTAATTTACAACTTTTATTTTCAATTTTAACCTCACAATCATAGCCGTCCGTCCCCCACAACAAATCACGACCGCGTGTTATACTTCTTCCCCAAATTCGTTTCCAGGGTATTAACGCACGCGAGAAACCCAATAGCCGCCGAACTAGGGTTGAATATTGCGACCACCACGCTCAACGAGAACACGATCAAGTGATGCCATCAGAAGCACTACCACGAAAACTACCCACGACCGAAGAGCGGTGAAGCTCGGCTCCACCATTGCACGGAAATTTGTGCATGAAACGCACGTGAACGCAGGCATTTTTCCTCCTCCATGTTGCTCGAAATTCGATCATGACCATATGGATCTCCAGATCACCCAATGCTCTACGTTTTTCATGTTGAAAGTTTTTCATAAATGTCGTTGGATTTGAAGAAAATGAGGGAAGAACGGAACTGAATTTCGGCCATTCAGTAGGTTGGAGGCGGCCTGAAGTTTAAAACCCTAGCTAGGTTTTGTTTTGGGAAAATTGTGAAAAAAGATGGGTTTATATAGAAAATTCTCAAATTACTATTCACTCGAAATTTTCCGAACTCTAAATCTCGCACGGTGACCGGCGTTTCTATGGTTTAACTCGCGTTCCGGACATAATGGAATAGGTTTCGAAGGCCAGTTCGATCATATGTGCGAGTTACGGAAATAAACGATCAAATTTAATTTAAATGGATTAAACCAAATTTCTATGCGTTTTCGCTTGCCCCGGACAAACGGTAAATCCGATTGACACGAAATTTGAAACCATACAATAATATAACATTACGGATCCGATGAAACTGGTTTCGTCGAAATCCGAGACTGTTTGAAAAATGGCTATTTTGACTCGTCAATTAAATATAAAATATTCAATTTTCACAATTAACTTTTAATTCAATTTTAAAAGTTCACAGATATCGTTCTAACTCCAATATGATTTATTATAACTTTATAAATCATTTTTATCCACATTATACCCAATTTTCAATTATTTACGCAATTTCAAATATTAAATTATCGATTTAATTATCCAATTAAATATAAATATTCGAAAAATAAATTATTCGACTTACAAATTTTACTTGTTGATATGTAAAATCAATTAAATAACTAAATTTCAAATGACAGAAATTCTGGGTCGTTATAGTGCAGAAATGAACGAACATAACATAATAAATTGAATACAGGGGATAACAAAAGCAATGACATTTAGAATTAGACCGTTGGACAAATTTGAAATTGTGGGATATAAAAGGTCAAGAGCTGAAATAAGAATTGTTAATGACTGTTTGATTTCGTGAATAACGGGAAAAGTCAGAGAATCAAAAAGTGGTTTAAAACGAGCACCGTTACGAAAATCATTTTATTAATTTTGCTCAGTACTGGAACTTGAAACACAGGGATGAATATATTTCAGAGATCAGTACGACGAGACGATCAATATAGTATATAGATATCAATGGTACAATTTAATTATAAAAATTTGAATTTTCTACTAGCGGAGAATGCAGTAAAAACGTAGAAAAAAAAGACCGACGGAGCTAAAGAAGTCCGAATTTGGAAAAATGAAAAACGACGTCATGCTCAGAAGATGGTTTACAATTTTCCTATATAAAAATGTTTTGGTTTCGAAAATATTTTATTTTCATCAATTCCTAATTGATTAAATTGAAATAAAATTACACACGAAAATAAACTTTCATATTTTCGGATGAAAATTTACTAGTTGCTATGTTTAACTAGACGCATTTCAAATATTTAATTTTTATTTCAAAATTTTATTATTCAAAATTTCACAAAAATTTCAATTAAATATATAAATAAAAAAATAAAATTATTAAAAATTTACGAGTCGTTACACTCTCCCCCACTCAGAACTTTTCGTCCCCGAAAAGGAAGGAGGTAGGAGAATAGAAACAACCAGAAGTAAATAGACTTGAATTACAAAATAAAACAGTTAATTTAAACCATATAAATTTCAATTTCAATTAATTTTTATTCAACCATTTGTTTTTAAATTCAAGGTTTCCATTAAATTGATTTGATTTCACATTTATTATTGTTAGGTACAAAAGGTTTCTTTCAAATGAAATTCAATTTAAATTCAATTAATTCAAGATATCTCATTAAGTTGATTTAATTTCAATTTATTAACTTTCAAAACAAAATTTTATTTTATTAATCACTTCTATTATTCATTTAATTTATTATTCTATTTATATCTATTATCATTTTTAATCAAATTAAATGTATAACATTTATTATAAACACTCAAATTTATTTATAAAATCAGTTTATATTGTATATTATCCAATTATATATTCAACTTCTGAATAATTTAGGTAAGTTGTATTAGAATGAAATAGGGTATTATACAAGTAAACTTTTCCCAACTAAATTATTTCAAATATAAATAATTATTCAATTTTTTTTTATAAATTGAAATCACCTTTAACATAAATTTCAGAATTAAATTTCCGATTAACTTCAAACCATTTTATAGATATATACACATATACTATATATATCAAATCAAATCTATAATCGTATACTTATATATAATATATATTATAAATCAAGTCATTCTTAAGAAGTTCAAATCAAATTCATTTTCCAAACAAAAGAGTAGCAAAGCTTCTGAATGGTCTCTCCACTTCGAAACTCGAAAATGAATGTCGATGATGCGGCCGCCATCACCGAAATTATATTCCAGCGACAAAGAGAAGAGCGCATATTTTAAACATCTAAAATTTCTTTCAAATGATTTCTATTCTAAAATACTTTAAATAATATACCTTCTAAAACTTTAAATACTAGGTTTGAAACACATCGGAATTTTTTTTGATGTGAACGGGTGTGTAGCGTGGAACTACACAGCCGATTATAGTGATATAAATATATAAACACATAGGAAATTAAATTCTCAAATTCTTGATTTAAATTTTTATTACAAACTCCAAATCAAATTATAACCCAATTTTATAAATTCATTTATTTATATTATGAAATAGTCAATGGTTCATAAACAATAAGTAAAAAATAAATATTATCATCACGGACAACAGATTTATTAACAATTTAATTTCAGAGAAATTTATACTTATATATAATATAATCATGCAAAATTATTTACTAAATTTGAAACAATATTGTGTCAGTTTGCTCTGTTCAAGTGTTTTAGAAATTCTATCGATAGCGTTGATCAAACGAATCGATCGAAAACCCAAATCAACATAACCAGCTCAAACAACACAGTATATATATATATAAAACATTTTTAATATTAATTTACAAATACACTTCCTCGCTCGATGATACAAGAATGGATTTCAAAGCAAGGATAGAGATTCAAATTTGATGGACTCAATCAAAGAGAATTTTGATTCGAAGATAGGTTCGAAACAAAGATAAGATGATTAAATAACAAAATATGGAGATGGATAAGTTTATATAAATCGCGGGCAACCTTAACCGGGTCGACCGTGACTTCAAGAATAAGATCGATGCAGAATTTCGAGGAAAATCTACATTCGATCTCAAGAAATAAAATTCAGGTATAGCAGGAGATAGATAGCATCGTAGACCGAGGATATAGAAATCTCCGGTAAATCAATGTCTATTGTAAAGGAGTTTCACCCTTTTACAAATCAATTTGAGATTGGCAAGACCGCCGACTCATTATAAAGATCATTCGAAGTGGAGTTATGGGTTTCTCTAGAATTAAAAGAAGACGAATAGTAAGGGACACGAATGGATTTTGGAACCGCATGGAATGTTCCAAAATTCAATGGAATCGAGTCAAAAGGAAGAGATTCAAACTCGAATGAAAGTGTTTCTGTAAATACATTTACCCTATATGCTGAGTTTTGCCTAGGGCTACCAAAGCTCTGATACCAACTGTAACGACCCGCTATTTTGGACTATTTGCATCCGCACATGTCGGACTTGAATAATTCAAATTACCAGATTGTTAATTTAAATTTGGAAAAACTGAACATATACAGTAAATAAATAATCACAGATCACAGACACAGAGTAATAATTGCAACGGAAACAAAAGATAGTAATTCATGAAGCTACTATATACATATCAGAGTTAAATAAGGTACAACAGTGTCTCGAATACAATAGTCAAATACTATATCAGAATACATCACTGGGATCAACTGAATATCTGAAACTGGATAGATAGCTGGATCTCCAAGCGAAGCTCCAACTCTAAAGGTGAGTCTCGAATACTGGTACACTCAGTCTGACTCGAGCGTAAAGCAAATCACAAAACACAAAACACTCGAGTCAGGGTTAACATTCTTATATCAATAAATCCAACTCAAGTGAAATAATAACTGAAATACAAGCAACTCAAAGGATGTTTGGGATAACCATCCTCTAAGGATCCGTTAAACATTTATATGAATGCTAAGTAGATAATATCTATCAGTAATATAAAGTATCAAAATAGTGTTAAGGCGTTACCATTATTCCCCTTAACACATTTTATATAAGCGTCACAGACTATGCGGCACTGTAAACTCCACCGTAAACTAGTGGGCTATCAGGGACTACTCCATAGGTATAACACAAAACAAATTCGTAGTGGTCCCGTATACAGGGATACAAGTATGACAAGGCACATGAGGCAATACCCAAGGTAGTGAAACTACCGTTTGCCTGATTCCGGATTGGTGGGAACGCATCGCCGCAATGATTGCAACACCGTGAAACAACACTCCCAAAATTTCGAGGGTGCACACCAATCAATAACAAGTAATGAGTAGTTTACGAAGAAGTGTGTTCACTCGAGGTGGCTAACCCCATCTGGCCCGGCACGACTCCTGTTTTAGTCATTTCCAATTTGACACAAGTGTCATGGCTGTCCATTATCGTTCTCTTTCTTCAGTCATCACGTACATCATTCCAACCACTTCATTCTGGATCATAATCCATGTATGGTTATTAAAGTGGTTTTCAGTTTAGACAGAGAGTATGTCCATAACCGATTCCGGTCTCTTTAATAAATTCCGCAATTATTACACCGATTGGTCGTTTAATAAATTTCAAAACCAATCAAATTCAATTTCAATTAGAATTGTAAATCAACATTTCCTTTGTCTTCCTAAATCAATTTCCATAATTTACGTTTCAAACTTTAAAATTACCATTTCAAAATCTTATAATTCGATTTCAATTTTTATTTAAACAATTCAAATATTGATTCAGGTTCGTATATAAGTTTCATTTCGTAATCATTTAAATTAATTTAATTTAACACTCAAATCAATTTAAATTCATTTATCGATTTCATTCAATATTCGTTAAGTTTATTTATCATTCAAACAGTTTCTATTTAATTTCCAATTCATTAATCAATTACTTAAGTTCAACTTCATTATATCAAAACTTCAAATTGAATTAAATTAGATTTGTCAAATCAAATTCTTTAAATTATAAATCTTACATTAATTTCAATAAATCACATTTTATTTCTTGTTAAAGAAATTCAATTGCACTTATTTATTTACTTAGTTACAAATTCCAAAACCCAATTAATAAAGAAATTTAATTTCACTTATTCAAGAAGTTCAATTTTACTTATTAAAGAATTCAATTTTATTTAATTATTAAATAATTCAATCTTATTTAATTATTAAATAATTTAAAAACTTAATTATTATATAATTTCAAAACTTAATTATTAAATAATTTCAAATTTAATTATTAAATAATTCGAAATTCAATTATTAAATAATTAATTTTAAACAACGTTCTTTCATCAACTACTATGTTAATATTTTGTTTCAGACTATTAAATATTAACATTTAAATTTCACTAGAATTCAAATTCCAACTTCATTTAAAACCCTTATTATTTTATTCAAATAAAATCTTTATTTTTATTTTTAAATCAAATTATTGACCAATCGGGTTTTTATTTAATTCTCTATCCTAAGTCAAAGTTTTATTTGGGTATTTATCATTTCAACCCGATTCCATTTCAATTCACAAATCAAAACATTGCAAAGGGAACTTGCAGTGTGATAACTGGGATGGTGTCAAAGTAAATAAACAAGCAATAGCAAACATCAATAACAATCCAATAATTTATTTAAATAATCCTGAAATAATCATATTAATTTACATTTGTTGTTTGCGCAAATTAATATAATTGTTTCTAGAATCTACACTATCATTTCATTTAGATTAAAGATTATTACACTAATATTTATACGGTTCTTCACTTGATATCTATTATTCAATTTCATAATTCATCAATTTAAACAACATACATTTAAATGGTTCAAGGTGTAATTTACCAAATTTCTACGTGTCAATTAATTCAACATTTAAAGGGGTAATATTATGCAAATGTCATCTAATCAAATTCAACATATATCAAATCTAACTATCCTACGTCAATTTCAATTTCAAATTATTTATCACTTACTACATTAACAATTTAACGTCCAATGTCAACATCAAATAATCAATCATTTATCAACCAAACTGGATTATCATTATATAAATAACAGATAATGGTGTCAGATGTCACAGGTGAACTGATACAGGTAATAACATATATAATAGTGTAAATAACTAACAACCGCATATTTCAATTATTGTTTCAATTGAAATCAAATTTAATAAACAAGAGAACATTAATCGTGAGTGATTGCTCACCTTTCGAGGCTAGATAGAACAAGGGATGACGCAGATACGAACACAGAAATTGAGTTATGAATCCAAGCACAAATACGATGATCAAAGCTGATAACAAGGAATAGGTGAACCAAATCAGAATTGGGTTTATGAAGATAAATGGATATAAGTGAACTCATATATATACAAATATATATCTATTTATATATAAAGATCATATTTAAATTCCAAACACATATTATATTAAATGTATATGTATGGTTTTCAAAATCATAAATTTAAATTAAAACACATATATAACATCACATATATACATTATATATATATATATATATATATATATATATATATATATTGAAATAAATACATAGACTAACATAAGTACAGCTTGTACCAACACATATATATAAACTTATTAAAATGCAAGATACTTATATATATTATATATTATTCACTGCAAAATATAAACATCACATTATACATATAATCTTTCTTACTGTAATATATATGTACCTTTAAATCAGATCAGGCTATCAAGATATAAAACCAATATACTCCAAAACTATGAAACTGCAAATACGAAAGACTTAGAATCATAAACTTTTATATATATTTTCTATGTAACTTGAAATATATTGCCTGTACAAGTTAAATTTATACGTCACTTCTTACATGCTAGGTAGAGAAAGAGAATGCAATGCATACTATAACTAAATATATGTACTTTAAGGTCTACCTTGCTATTAATTATTGTGCTCGTTTTCACACCATAAGGCACCTTGGCATTACTTTTGAAAGCTGATAGGCAACTTACACACGCATAAAGAGAGTGTCAGCGTGAGGTGAGCGAGAAGGAGCAGAGCAGCTCAAAATTGTGGATGAAAACGGGAAGGTGTAGGAATGGTCTCAGCTGGAAGTGTGGATCACGGTTGCTACGGCCGGTGGGGCGAAGGCGTAGGGCTGTTGCACGGGTTTTGTGGAGGTGGTGCTGCCAAGTGTTGATGTGGAGGAGATTGTGGGAGGCTGGGCGAAGATGGCAGAGGCGAATGGTTTTGCAAGCATAGAGGCCGGAGCTGATGGTGGGGTTCGGCTCGGGAAGCGTGGCACGGGGGGATGGGAAAGCGTGCGTGAGGATCTGGGTGCGTGTGTGTTTGGAGTTGCGTGGCGACGTGAGATGAGGGGAGAGGTGGAGCAGCGGTTAAGGGAAGGCCGGCTGTGCTTGTTGGCAATGCAGCGGCGTGGTCAGCAGGTGGAAGGGTTACAGGAGAGGAAGAAAAATGATGAGAGCTTGCAAAAGAAAAGGAGGAAAAAAAAGAAAAAGTAGGAGGAGTGACAGCCAAAATAAATACAGGGCATAGACTTTAGTCTGAGCCTAATATATAATCTATGCAAACTAAAAACAGGCTACAGGCTTCACAATCCTATTATAAGCTTTATAATGTAAACTACGTTATCATTTATTCCCTTGGAAATGAACGGGCAATTTCCTTTATTTTATATAACCTTCCTAATGGTCCAAGAAGACGTGTAGGAAAGCAACTCTAATATTTATTAAAGTTTTGAATAGAGCAAGTGAAAGGTTGAACGGTTGCTTCGGGAAAATAAAGGGACAGGCTGGCGTACAATTAAGTTAGTGTAGAAATGAACGAACATAACATAATGAATTGAATACACGGGATAATAAAAGCAATGATATTTAGAATTAGACCGTTGGACAAATTTGAAATTGTGGGATATAAAAGGTCAAGACCTGAAATAAGAATTGTTAATGACTGTTTGATTTCGTGAATAACGGGAAAAGTCACAGAATCAAAAAGTGGTTTAAAACGAGTATCATTACGAAAATCGTTTTATTAATTTCGCTCAGTACCGGAAGCTGAAACACAGGGATGAATATATTTCAGAGATTAGTACGACGAGACGATCAATAGGGTATATAGATATCAGTGGTATGAATGAATTATAAAAATTCGAATTTTCTACTAGCGGAGAATGCAGTAAAAACGTAGAAAAATAAGATCGATGGAGCTAAAGAAGTCTGAATTTGAAAAAAAGAAAAATGACATCCTGCTCAGAAGATTGTTTACAATTTTCCTATATAAAAACGTTTTGGTTTCGAAAATATTTTATTTTCATCAATTCCTAACTGATTAAATTGAAATAAAATTACACACGAAAATAAACTTTCATATTTTCGGATGAAAATTTACCAATTTCTATGTTTAACTAGCCGCATTTCAAATATTAAATTTTTGTTTCAAAATTTTATTATTTAAAATTTCACAAAAAATTCAATTAAATATATAAATAAAATAAATAAAATTATTAAAAATTTACAGGTCGTTACAATCAATCTCTGGTTTCGTGGTTCAGTAAAAAGAAAAATTGTGTTTCTCTCTCCACATGTGAAGCCGAGTATACCTCGGTAGCCTTGGCTTGTGCACAAGTAATTTATATACGGCAAACACTTTAATATTTTGGTAAATTATAACTAACTCTCCTATATACTGTGATTATACCGGTGCCATAAATTTATCTAAGAATCCAATTAATTATTCTCCTACAAAACATATTAATATTCATCACCATTTTTTATAAGAGAATGTAAAAAAAGGAATCATTTCTCTTGAATTTGGTAACATTGAGAATTAAATTGACGATATTTTCACTAAACTACTATGTTAATCGACTTTTATAAAACTACCATGAGACTTTGGTATACGTTCAATTAATGAATGAATGAATTAATATATGTCATATTGATTTATGATTATAAAATTTTGAACAATATTTATGTAAATAAAATTTTAACTTGAATTTTATCAGTCAATCTTTTGACAACCATAACAAAAAAACATTAATAAATTATGGTTAAAACAGTTCTGTCCATATAAAGTTTTAACTATAAATAGACTATAAATTCTTTTTATACATGGTTAAAGAATAATAAAAATGGAAATATTATTTTTAAATTAAGAAAAACTAAACATGTCATGTAATCATGACTCGACTTACTCAACTATCGACTTTAGCTCACCTTCATCAAATAGCACATATGTATCACCAACAAAAACTAAACCTTCATCAAATCGATCGGCCTCACTAAATATTATGGCATCACTTACATATCACATCGGCTGCGCTCCTAAGGAAAAGAAATTTCAACGAGCGATTGATCTTGAATCAACATCTCCCAATACTAAAGTTGATGAATATATCACTATCAATAAGAAATGACAGGGGTTAAAGGAGAAATGTAGACGTCAAGGATATCATCTTAGCTTTCTCGAAAAATGTATTCTAGAAATTTGTGGTCATTCACTAACAAAAATTGCTTGCATAAAAATCTCCTCATTTAATAGAAATTCCTGTAAAAACTTGGACCATTACTCCAGAAATGTATGGAAGGCGGGGCCATCAAACCAAGACTGGATTGATACTCCGGCTCGTCAAAGTTGGTATCCACTTAAGCCTCAAGATAAGAAAATTAACATAAATGTTGTTATCTACCTGAATTCAAAAATTCTTAGATGGATTAATAATTCTATATGTATGTATATGTGTGTGTGTGTGTGTGTAATGTAAATCATATGATATATAATTTTTATATGTTTCTTGATTATAACAATCCTTTATGATGCTAATTCTATGAAAATATTCAATTGAAAATAAAAAGTATAAACAACGTACTGAAAAATAAAAGTATGCCTTTCTCGGACTTTTATGAAGATGTGATAGACATATGTCAAATTTCTTAGGAATAAATTTCTGAGTGATCTAAGACGCCTGTCACTCTTCCTCAAACGTCTGAGACAAGTTTTGGCTGTTACAAATAGCACTTCTTATATATTTTTCTCACCTACTTCAACTATTACCCAAACTATTTCAATTCTAAAACTCCAACTCAAAAACCCAAGCTTCTCGAAACCCTAATTCATCAAAAATGACCCACAAAGTGAAGAATCCAGTTAACAAGAAAAAAAGAGGCCAATCTACGTCTTCTCATACCCATCCTATCACCAATGCATATATTCATGAATTACTTCGAAATAGTCCTATCACTAACAAAAGATTCGAAGAATTAAAGTAGAAGAGACTTCATTCTAGTCCGTTCTACTGATTATGCAAATTTGGATAATATGGTCTTCAAGAACTTGCCATCGCCTCAGATTGTTGAGAATTAACCAATTTCGATGAAGATGAGGTATAAATTGATCAATTGTCCATATTTCTTTTTTTAAGCAAACTTACGCAGCAATGATATTTGGACACTTGAAAATGAAGATGGTTGGTTATGGACTAGTGTATACGGTTATGTTTTGAAAATTAGTGTAAATAATTAGTCATTTACTCGATTTTTCCTCTACTGGACATGACTTAGAAGAAATTCCCGACCATAGAAATCAACCACGTGACGAGTTACACACCAAAATTAGGAGGATAAAATGACCGATTGAAAATCCATTTATCTACGACCAAAAACAAGGTTACTAAATCATATGGTAATTAATACGATGATTCCTTGGTTAGGAAACAATGAGCAAATATATGACAATGACCACAAAGCCCTTTGTGCTATTTTTGGTGTAATTCAATTAAATTGGACTAAATTTATTCATGATGAAATTAAAAGGTTTTGGCCTCACTACCGATGAACAATTATATATTCTACATACATCGTGCGTCTCTTACAAGGTCTCGGAGTACCTCCTTATATTCTCATTTCGAAGAAATTCTCGTAAAAGAAAGTCGTATAAGGTTTTTATCCTTAGTGCATCTTCTAGAAAAACCACCTCTAATCACGTCTCTTTCTAAATGATCCACTTAGCAACAACAATAAATGCATCCGGTTCCTCCACAACGGAATCAAGCACCTCCTCCTCCACAAAAGGCTCAATCATCTTGCCCTCCAAAACAATCTGGTTCTTCTCACCATACTATCGAATATCATTCTGATTCGGAGATTTACGAAGCTCACATTAAACTTACTCAATATGAATCCATCTGAGATTTAATGCTTTGAAATCAAAAATTGATTGCGGTCGATCAAAGGGCTTTGGAGAAAAATCAAAAATCTTTGCACAATGAAATGGTTGGCTTGGAATGTTCTTTTTCTACATAAATGGCTAAAATGGAAAATTCGTTTTAGGAAAAGTTATGAGAAAAGTTCATGGTAGGTCATCTTCTAGATCATCCTCATCACCTTCCCCAACACCACCTCCTTCAACATAGACTCATGTTTACCTTTTTCTTAGATCATCTTCTTATGGAGGAAGTTGCCAACAAGGTTGAGGAAAGACTATTATGTAGGCACAACAAGAAGAAGAATAAGAAGATAGCGATGATATGTCTTGGTCCGATCCTTTAGCACTACAACAAATAAATCTTTTGACATTTCAAGGATAGTCCATTCATGAAAATGAAAATATACACAATGTTCGAAAAATCATCATTCTACTTTGTCCGCATACCATGACTATTATGATAATGGTATTTCTTTAATTTCATTTATCATGACTATCAGTAACTATTTCTTGAACTTTTATGATTTTTTATTTTCTATTCCTTGTTGTTCATTCGTACTAGTACTGATATTGTTATTTCACTAACTATTTCATCATGATTTTAATGTCTTTGTTTTTAGTTCATTTCCACTGTTATTATTTTTTGATAATACTAAAGGGGAAGATAAATATGCAAATATATGGGAGGAGATGACATTCAGGGGGATTTATTTTTTCATTACTTTTTACAAATTATTGTATAGCTGCCATCATCCAAACGGGGGAGAATTTAGAACCTCTATTCTACGATTTCAATGACAACAACTATACAATCACATGTACATGATATATCTTATCATATTACATGTATATGTAGATGATCACGGTGCACAACAAAATCATGGCTCATGGACAATTAAAGAAAGATGGATCATATATTGTATTGTAGTCATATATATGTTGTAAAATCTCCTTTAGTGATCAAAATACATAAAATTTCATATCGACAAATCTTAATTAGCAAACTACTCAGGTTTTATACTTCAAAAAGTGACAGACATCTGTCCCCTTATCATAAATGACAAAAATTTGTGACACATCTATTTTTTTATGTTTAGACATCCATATATGTCTATAACATAAAGACAGATGTTTATGAACTGTCTTGGCCTATAAACAGAAAACTGCAACTGTCATTTTTGAACAGACGCTTTTCTCTGCTTTTGAACAAACCACTTCCTCTTTCAATAATTGCAATCATTAATCAAAGAGAAACCTTTCAAGAAGTCATAATTTTTCAAATACAACTCTTTGATTGTATAAATACTTCATTCAACTGAGATTTTAATTTAACTTGATTTACTATTCTCTAACTTCTTTATTTTTATTCTTTTATGTTATCATGGACAATATTCTCAATCACTTTTAAACCAATATATATATATATATTTATATATATATATATATATTGGTTAATTTATTTCCTACATGTCTAAGCAATCACACTCATTATCATTCAAAGGAGATTACATGAAGAATTTTACTAGCAGTCAATATCCGTGTTGCATTGTATACAAAATTATCAAAGGAATTCTACTGTGTTAGCCTAATCCTTCGGTTGAAGTGAGGTTACTGTTTAGTAAAATACCAAAGGGAAGCTTTGGGACTGGACATAAGATAGGAGGTCCGAACCAATATAAAAATTCAAGCTTGCTCATTTTTATACTTTGCTTTTTCTACTTTGTTATATTTCTATATTAGCTCATATATTTGTATACACTCACATACTAATACACAAGTCATACTAGATACGATCCACTATAATTTTATAACATATGAAAAATAAACTAAGAACAAAAAGACAAAGGTGATAAGTTATATACATTACAGCATACAATCATTTGGGTTCATATAATATTGATCCCTTATAAAATTTAGAAACAAATATCTTCTTATTATACTTAATTTTTTAAGGAGGAAGAGTATTTGGAGAAAGGGGAATGGTAGCCACTCTAGGAAGATTCTAACAATCCCCAGGATGAGGGTCTCCTTTATGATTGTCTAAGTATCTTTATGGAGACTGTAATTAAACATCTACTTTTCCTCTAAGAAAGAATAGTCGGTGAGGATGTTACCAGAATAAATTTTATAGAGGAACTATACTAAGGCCTCCCTATCATCAATAAGCATCCAGAACAGAGTCATCAACTCTGCGTTCCCTTTTACAATCCTGTCACAATGAAGAAAAGTTCTTTTCAAGTGAGGGGCGACTTGCTTTCCCTTCAAGAACTTAACCCCGCAACACTAGTAGAGAGGCACTTACATTTGTCAGAAAGTTTGTTAAGTTCATCAACTAATCTATCGACTTCTCTATGCGATCAACACACCTCCCTTTGACTGCTTTCATATAAAGTCTCGCAATAATACTTGGTCTTTCTCCATATCTAAGACAATAAGTTTATTAACTTAAGACCATATGGAAACTTTAAATACTTAAGTAGCGAATTCCATATTTGAGAGATAGGAACTTGGGAAGTTAAATTTTGAGGTTTTCCTTTAGGTTGGTTGTGACGACCCTTCTGCCCGACCCTCATAAATTGACACTAATAAATCTAAGGCATTCAGGTGCCATAAATCCTCGTGCCGGGGAGGTAAATTTTCAGGGGTGTAAAAGAAAATAAAGGTAGAAGACAACACAACAATAGAATCTCACATTGCATTCAACATTTTAATTACACATAAATGGTCACTCCAAGTGATCCATCATAGTCAAATGCTAATCCAGCTGGGATAATTATAATTGCCTATCCTTACCGAGACATACTAAATTCACAATACAGTAGAATATAGGTAGATATCTACCTAGGGTACTACAGCTTCATAGCTTCAAAAGGCTTCTCCAGAATGTTCCCCAACATGCTCCAAAATGCTCCTAAGGTATCTGACTACACAGCTGCCCAAAAAAAGAGGCATCCAGAGTTTAAAGTGAAAAACAAAACTCTGGGTTAGTCATGGGACAGGTATGAGAACTCAAAGTACGATGTTTAAAAAAAAAGGTATCTCATATGACCACGTCACACATAAACACGGAATGGATTTTACCTTATGATAACCAAAATCTTTATTATGTAAAATTAAGGGATATCACTTTTAATGACATTTTCAAAAAACATTTTCAAATAAATTTATTAACCTTGGCCGAATTATTACCATTATTAAATTCCAGCATACTAGGTTCTACAAACAAAACCCCAAGTTCTTATTGGATAATGGATTTTTATACAAATGACCAGATGAAGGGACTACCCTTCAATAGGTACATCTCTAGATGGAGGTCCTGAGGACCACAGAACATCTGCTCCCTTTCCAACACAATACCGGCCTACCTTTACACTTAGGTAGTATTGAATATGCCATCCCTCGGTCATTATCAACCTTTATCCGAGACGTCTCTTAGCATACTTTCCACATTAATTAATTCTCGGGGTCTATAGCGGGTAAAATTATATCTAAAAGGGGATAATCACACCCTAATGGTTGCGAACCACTTAGCCTTGCTTCATCTGGCCATGTTTCGGTCATTTCCCGATTAATGAGGCTTGAGACAATGATTACCTTTACACATAGCACAACTCCTTCCACTTCGAATGCCGCATTGCCATTCCATAATCACATAATTGATTTCTACAAACATATCATCTCTAAACTATTGAGGCACAAAGAAGGGTCTTAAGCTAAGAGAAGGTGTCTTCATTGCCACCAACAATGATACATTTAATATAGATCACTTAATGTAAATAGAATGCAATGTCAAACACTCTTCCGTACAAGTTTGTTCTGAGAGTGAATGAAACCGAAGGTACTTTCCTACCACATCCTGTTAGAATTAGTAGCCAATAGTCCTTGCATTGGATATTTCATAACGAAGAGACTACTGCTACTATATGTATATTCGGAGTGTATCCCCAAATGATCAACAAGCAGCCCTTCACTATGAGAATCCTATATATCAATGTCTTCAACATGTTTTACTTCGAAACAAAAATTGGTTCAAAGTGGTTTTTGGATAGAAATCATCAAAATCCGACCCCAATTCCTTCGAAATCAAATCAATGATAAAAAATATGAATTAGATGATTGTTGTTAGATTCATTCATTTCTCCTATTATTAAAATATCTTTGATATATATATATATCTTTATAAAATATTCTTCTAGCGAACATGGAATCATTATAGCCTTTCTTGTAAGATTTTTCAATCCTTTGGTTTATTTAAACCTTTTTAAAATCTTGGAATAATTCCAATTTATTTCGCCTCTTATTTAGGAAAACTTTAATATAAAGTTTTATAGTATCTGGGCTTTCCCTTCGATCCGATCCACCCCTCGTCTAAAATATAAGGCAAAGGTCAGGTATGTTCAGGGCATTGGTTGCTCCATCTTCAATCTTAGTTACACACCTTGTTTTACCATTTAGCTATCACGGGCGAGACAAATGTACTAGGCGTTTCCGCATACTCAATTTTTGTTAAGGATTGCTTAAACTTCGCAGTCATTGTTGAAAACACTTAACTATTCTTCTAAAAACATTTATAAAAGATTATAAAGTGGATTGTTGAGTTAAATCCCTAATTCATAAATTATTACAATTTGTTGCAAAAACGTTGCAAAAAGCTTTACAAAAATCGCATTAAAAGCTATACTCTTCAAAATGACTTTTATATCATTCAGAAATCCATCTTTTCAACTTAAACCACTTTTAAAATATTTTAAAAAAAAATTAGAATTTATTTCATATTTTTTAAAATATTTATAATTTCAATTTTAAACGTTGGTCACTTTAGTTTTAAAGTGCGTTTTTTTGGAAAATTGTTTTGGACATATTTTAAAATCTACAAGATGAAATCTTATTTTCTTTCTTTGTTGAAAAGATATGAATATAATATTTTGAAAAATTCTTATTTAGAAATATTCCGAGCTATATTCCACTTTGTATTCTCATTTAAATTTTGCGGCACGAAATCGCGAACTACCATGACGCGCTTAGTTTTAACAAATTTTATGTTTTTCATTCAAACTTGGTGAAAACAAGTTTAAATAATCATGGAACATTCTAAAACATATTTGACCATTTTTATATGTATAAATGATTCCATATCACTTTCTTTTCATTACTTTTGGAAAGTGATTTCCATGTGAAACAATATCATATATACGTGACTTATTTTCATATTCATAATCAAATATCAACATATACGAATCCAAAACATAATCGACATCCATTATAACATCTCATATAATAACATTTACAACATGCATATCACTTTAATAATATTCACAAAATGTGTATGTATATTATGTAACTTTTCACATATGTTTCAAAGGTTGCTACTTTCTTTTTCAAACACTTATCAAGCATCATTATTAGCAATAAAACATTATTTTTAACCATCATAACTACTAATATAGCTATAGTTTAGATTTCTCACCTTGTTTGGTTATTCGAAAGGAAAATCAGTTATAGCTTCACACTCGATGCTTTTCGCATATGAATCTTTGAATGCTTGGACTTGAAGTGACTTGACTTGGACAGGGGAGGGGATGTTGCTCACGACCTTGAGTGGAGGGGAAGGAGGGCTTGGTCGTGGGTGGTGATGGTTGAAGCCGTGGGTAGAGGAAGAGAATTAGAGGTGTTTTGAGGTGGTTCGGTCTGAGTTTTGTTGATATTTTTCTTTGTTTTAACTTTTAGGAATATTTTGGTATTATTTTACTATGGAATGAAGCCATTAAAGGAAGTAAGAAATAGATTAGAAAATATAGAAGAAGATGTGAAAAAAAGTGAGAAATTTTATGTGTATATCGAAATTTTTTGGAATTAAAATAATATTTTGTGAAAAGACTAAAATACACTTTGCTAAAATTTTACGAAAATAATTTTTTCGATACTTAACATCATATTTCAAATCACCGCTTTATGTTACTTTCACTTAAGAGATAAGTAAAGAATATAATGATTTGTTTACTTTTTGAAATGTCATGTTTATTCTTTTTAATTTACTTTTGCTAATTGCTTTCTAAAATCTTCTAAGTATGTTTTCAAAAAATAATCATGTTTAGTTAATTACAAATCACTCTTTACATGTTAAAATGTTTATAAGAATGTGTACATAAAAGTGAGATAATGTTGCGACAACTTTTAGTCGACAAATTGTTGATTTCGACAAAATATTTTACGGTCATATTTTACATTTTAGTTAAACCATTTATGTAAACCAAATTTAAAAATAAATTTGTATAATGCTATTAAAAAATATAAATACTCATAAATAAATTAAAATAATTATTTTAACCATTGAAACTTACTTTTTTGAAATCAGGATTTTATCACTTTTGTTTAGATAAGCAAATGTTATTATCTCTTTTTATATTTCTATTTTCAAATTCTATCTAATATTATTTAAATCCTAAAATCTTATATATTTTATATTTAAAATCATTTTAAACGTTATATTTTGTGGTGGTCAAATTCAGGATCGTTACACTGATGACTTGAGGGAGCATTGTTTTTGAAGGGTATCCTTCCTTGTATCACCTTGAGGATTAGGAAATTCAGCAAAGCCCATATCATATGCATATAAGTCTAGGTTAGGATCACCCGATCAATTTCCCACTTCTATTGATCCCAAAGAACCCTTTCCTTGGCCATCACCACCATCATTGTCATCACAGCCGTCACCATCATAATTATCATTGTCATCATCCTTGTCTTCTCTTCATCATAACATGTCTCCTCTTTAGGCGGGGGTCATCAAAAGTTAATAACTTTTTTACATCGACTTTCTCTTTGGTGGGAAACTTTTCTTAAAGTGACCTTTGAGCTCTCCACGATATAAGGCTAAACTTTCTTTTGAATCTTTCATTACAATCGAGGAGGAAAGAGAAGTCTAAATATGGAATTTTTGGATGTTATCGCCATATGCCACAAACAAAAAATTTCTTAACACTTCTCGATAATCCTAGTAAGAGCATTATCAAGGAAAATGCAACTTTCTTCTTGATTTCCCTGATAATGTTGTTCGAATAAGCCAGGATATCGCACTTCCTTTTCAATCTATCATTTAAAGATCTATTCTTGTCGACTAGCACAACTTTCTCTTTGGTGGCCTTATCAAGATCCACCTTCAGTGCTTCCACTTCTTCCTTCAATAATTGTTTAACTTTCTTTTCCTTGTCAAGGTAGGAAGCGAGTTTTCTTTTTAAGAAGCAATCTAGTCCGTTGTTGTAGTGATATCAATTATACTATTATTAAGTAAGGAGATTTGTCCCTTAAGCTTGGAAACTTCATTAGAGGCTCTTGAGAATCCTCTTAGAGAAAGAATATATGCTTGGCCACCTATAATAAATAAGAAGTTAGAACATGATATATAGTGCTAAAGCCAATTTCAACCAAATAGAAGGAAATGCATACCGATAAGAGCTGTTTGATAATGATGAAAACATTATCATTAGAATAGATCAAAGGCTACGGTGGCTTGAGAAAAGCTAATGAAGGAGATTGTGCGCCAATCGAAAAAGATAATCAAAACTCATCACAAGTATTTGAGCCCGAGCCTCCAAAGGAAGAGAATCATTTGGAGAAGGAAACAACCCTTGCTTATCACATATATGGCAAAGGGTCGTTGGAGAATCAAGAAGACAAATGTTAAGAAGGGGATCGATGAGTGAGCCATCTTAGTTGATTTTTGAACTATATGCCCAAGAGAATCCAAATTTTCAACATTAGGGCTTGAATCAATATTCGCATGTTCATCCTTATCTACAAAAACATGGGCTATAATTACCTACGAGGTTAGGACTTTTGCCTAATGAAGGAGGTGAAGTATCAGCAAGAGTGCCAGTGCTCGCTTTTCTTTTTAGTGCTTCAACCGCCTTAGCAACGGAATCTTTAAGAAGGGTAGATTTAGTCGATATGGTTAAGGCAGGAGCATCATCCTTAATCTCCTTTTTCTTAGAAGTAATAATGAGTGTTGAATATCCTAAATCAAAGAAAGAAGCTTGTGAGACAATAATATAAGAGATTCTATACAAGTAGTGTTTAAAACTTACCATAATATTCAAGTTGAACTAGAGAAGAAGCGGAGAATGTATTTCGATTACCAATGACCAACGATTGTTTCCTTTGGGCATTCCCTTCATCATTGGAGGTACTCCAAGTATTACGTGGTTATCCAAAATCAGGGAGTATTTATAAAGATTCATTTCAGTCAAAATGGCGGATGCACTCTTTTCAAAAGGGAGTATTTATGGAGATCCAAAATCAAGTAGTAATTATGTGGTTCGCTACCAATTGGAACATCATTCCTTGATCTAGATTGATATATATGTATTTGGGTATGCGTGTGCATGGAAAAGGGTGGGGCCATGATCTGGTGCAATGTCTACAGCCTCGATGCTCAAGGGATGACGTAATCCGGCTTATAATGTTAGAAGGGCAGGCCGGGTTTGAAAGATTTTCATCCATGGTACATTTTTCTAGAGATGCACTATTATAGGCGGTATCCCAGTAGCATTATCATTGTATAAAAAGCATTCTCCAATATGTGCTTTTACAGACTTAATTGTATACCTAATATGCTAAAATGTAATCAATTTAACCATTTCTGCTATGATTAAATATTTATTTTAAACCCTAGACATTATTATAATATCACAAGATTTATTATAAAATGATTTGGTTATCATAATGTTAAATCCATCCGTGTTTATGTATGTTGTGACCTTACAAGAAACCTTTATTCAAGAACGGTTTGATATGTTAAAAATCTAGCTGATTTTGTTCCTCATGCTAGTTTACCGGATTGATTCGGGTGTTACTTTCTAATCATTCTTGGCTCAGACCTGAGTACTTTTCCAAATTTAGTTGTGGATGCTTTAGAGCTTCAGGAGACAAGCTGGATGTTTCCATGATGTATTCATGTATTTTTATTTCTGGGGTTCAATTTTTGGACATGAAATAGGTGGCCAAACGACCTTTGATTGAACTACAAATTGGTGTGCATATAGTAGAATACTTTATCTTTCAAATAAAAAAGAATAAATGCATTACAACTAGAAATGAAAAATTTACACCATCTTAAACTTATATCTTCAAAATAATCTTAATTTTCAACATTTGAAAACTTCTGAAGCTTCTTACTTAGATTCTTAATTTAAACTCATCTCTCTTTATTTAGAGTTGTATTTTCTTATATGTATTTATTAGAATTTGTAAGGATAGTCGTTACAACTATCCAGACGGATGATAGGTTAGTTAGATGTATGTATATCATAGTTTTATTTTGTAAAGATCATTGGTATAATATATATTACTCGTCACTTTATGGGATTTTATTCTTTCTCTTCTTTTCTTTTACCCCAACAGTCTGTCTTTCCGGCACTTGGATGCTGGGCATGTGAATACCACATGTATTAGTGTCGACTTCTGAGGTTCAAAAAGGTGGATCATTAAGCGGGTGCTCCAAAACCAATCAATAAATTTTCTGTTAACTAAATCCTGGTTCTTTCGAAAATAAATAGACAATACATAAGGGTGGAGATCATCTCCTATCCAGATGGATTTCCTTCTCATTTGTTTTTGAAAAGCAAGAGGAGTTTATACATAGGTTATGTCATCACTAAGTGAACAACTGTACCATATAATCCTCGTGTTTCTTATAGATATTTCCTAAGTTAATTTTGGTCATATTAAATAATAATTAGAACAGTTGCATATGGAAACTAAGTCTCGTATACTTATCACTTTTCCAACCTTCTCAACTTCCGCTAACCTCGATCAAGAGTGAAGTCCAGTAGGTTAGAGAACTATTGCATCTACACCCTACTCGAATCATCATTCTTATCTCTCATATACAGAATCATGTTTACTTCATCAGCTTTAATGCTACATACCTAAAAGGTTTCCATAAACAAGTAAACACACAAAGTATGATTAATCCACAAAATTCATGATTAAGTCATACAAATGACTTCTAATCCCCTTTTTATTTAAGTAGTCTTTTTTTTGAAAACCCCACCCGGAGGGAAGAGCTCCTACGTAGAGAGTCTGCCAACCCTAGGAAGGTTTTGCTAGCCCCAGCATAGAGGTTTGTTGTTTCCAACCAGTTTGATTTAGGGTTTACGGGAATCCACCACCACTCTTTGAGGGGAGTCAGGCAGACGGTATCGAACTCGCGACCTCGTTAATAGGCAACTAATCCACTACTAATTAAACCTCTTTTATTAGTAAGACTCCTTTTTATTTACTAATTTTTTTCATTAATTAAAGCTTCTAATTGATTAAATTCCTAACTAGTTAAACTCTTAACTAATAAAACTCCTAATTAATTAAACTCCTAATTTATTAAAACATCTCTCATTAATTAATACTTCGTTATTAATTAAAACTTCCTTTATCAATTAGTGCTCCTTATTAGTTAATACTCCATTAAATACTTTTTTCTCTGTGTATATTTAATTTCTCAAAGATACAAACTTATATTCTACTATTTCACTATTCATTTATACTCTTTCCAATACTTCAAAAAGTAATCGTATACTTTTGTGAATGGTTTAAGTATATTAAAAAATCACTTAACAAATTCTACTTACTTTAAACTATAATAAAAGAGGTTAAAAACAAAAGTTACTCAAACATTGTTAGTATAAACCCCTTCTCTCTTTTATATCTTAAACACATACTTTTTCTATCTTTATTCAAAAAGATTACATACTTGTTATAATCTTTAAAATTCCATTATTAAAGATCTAAGCACATTTATAACAAAATTTCACTTAAAAGATAATAGAAAGGGTTTAAAAATGTTATTAAAAACATTGTTTACTACAATATCCAAAACATTCCATGCTTTAAACATTTATCTTTAAAAATCACTTTTAAAGACCTAATTACATTTATAAGGGTTTAAGACAAGTGTTACTTAAACATTGTCACAACTGCCCCAAACTATTCACTTATAATTATCCTTAAGATATTTCCTATTAAAATCCTATTTATTTTCCTAATTATAATCCTAATTATAATCCACACCATTTCCTAGTTATATTCCAATTATAATCTTATCTGTAATCCTAATTATATCCTTAATTATAATCTTAATTATAATCCTAATTATTTTCCTAATTATATTCCTAATTATAATCTTATTTATAATCCTAATTATATCCTAATTATAATCTTAATTATAATCACTTATATCTACACTAATTTAACAAGTTAATTTACTTTTAGTTAACTTTACAAAGCCATTTATTTTGACTTAAATATTATGATTCAAATCTTCCTTTATTTCTTTATAAAAGACTTAACTTATATTTCCCAACTTATATGTTTACTAGAAAACTTCTTAGAATGATGTATAAATTTATGTATACACTAATTTATTTATAAGCTAATATAATTAGTAAAATTCTAAAACAATTTGAATGACATTATATTACATAATCTTTTTAATATTTTAATAAAATATTTTACTAATTTTCTAAAAAATATTATTTGAAAATACTTTAAAATACTTGTACTGTGAATTAAAACATTTATTTTAAATATCACTAATATATATATATATATATTTATTTATTTAAAACCATAAAAAGCATATTTTATAATTTTAACCCTTTAATTTAAAAATTTATAAATAACAATTAAAGATATATCTAAACTTTGATATTTTTCCAGTTATAAGTACACTTATAATACTTGTTAAAAATATAAACAAGCCCCAAGGATGTCTTTCAAAGTTGAATAAAAAATCACAAAACACAAGGAATTTTCAAAATGCATCCATAGCTACCTTTTCGCTTCTACTTTCACAATTTTGTTTCACAATTTCTATAACTTCCCAAACCAGTTCATTTATGTCAAACACACCAAAAAATGTGTTGAGAATAACCAAATATATACTTTCAAAATATATTCACATTTCAACTAATTGAACATCTATTAAATACAAGGGATTTCAAAGTCTGGTTATAGCGACTATTCCGCATGAACCATTTACAACACACTTCAACTTTTCCAGTCCATGCCAAATCGCTGCACTGCAAACCAATTTCACAAAGATACTCTCCATCCGACTAACCGTGGCCTCCCACCGCATCATCCCTCTTCACCATCCACGGAATAAGAACAATGTTTGTCCAAACATGACCGCGCTCTTCAAAACCCATATAGATTTAAAGCCTCCTCCATACAAGTCCAACGGATCTAGCCTCATTGTCCATCATTGCTTGTAGCTCTCAATTTAATTAAAAGTAAGAGGCGACTATGTTTTTCTTTACAGGAGGAGGCAAAGAAAGATATAAAATAAAAGAGAAGGAATATGTAAACATTTGTGGTGTATGTAGAATATAATATATATTATGTTAAATTTCTCAACTAAATCGCAACACGTTTCGAGCTCGTACGATCACAAGGGACGTTGGATCGCTATGAAACTCGTCGGTGCACATCACCTAATTATTCTAGCCCCGATGAAACTAGTTTTGTCACAATCTGAGACAGTGCCTTGAGATGATAATTTAACGCATTTAGAGGTCGCTTCATCGTTAAAACAATTATTGGCCTCATTATCGATATTTCTTCAAACTATTTATTTTTTGTAAACATTTTTCTAAAACAAGTTTACCATCATTACTTATTACTTAAAAGGGAGTTAACAAGGTTATAAAATAAAATTAATCGCATTATATCCAAGATTTTAGTATATAAATAATTTAGATATTTAAATAAAAAGTGTCTGAAATCCTAGGTCGTTACATTCTCCCCCACTTAAAACGTTTCATCCTCGAATTCCAACATGAGAAACCAAAAAGAAACAATCATAATCAATCCTTAACAGCATTCTAAATTATTAGCAAACAAAGCTTACAGCTTGCCCAGTTTCAAAAATTTTCTCATCGCATAAGGATGATAAGTAATCTAATAAGTGTACCTTTCGCCCAACAATCTCATGTTATTACTTAGTCGATTATTCATACCGCTTCAAACAATTCTTAGTGTCATTCCCATAGGCCACAAAACATTGCATTCAATTATACCAAAGCCTATATGATGTAAATACGTCAACCATACACTTCATCAAATCTAGTTACTTGTTTGATCATACAAATTTCATTTCCAAACTAGTTTAAATCATTTGTCCTCTCTAGTGATGATTCCAATCAGGCTCCTTGAATAGGGACTTCTACTTTTCTTAAATAACCATATAATATGATAGAAAACCTCAGGATTACATCAAGAATCCATATCAAGTATACACCGTCAAGTATCGAGTGAAAAATCCTGTTCCGACTGATGTAAACTACCTTGAAATCATGTACTCGAATCCTAGAACGAAAATTACCATGTGAAATAAATGATATGCGTACAACTTACATACTTTATTCCAATTATTCCTTAATAACACCAATTTCTTTTTTATTCACATTTGTGTACACATATATTATTTCCTATTTTAATAGTAAAATTAATAATGAATTATTTCACAAAACATTACTTAAGTTCTTAAACATTGTATAAAGACATCTTTATTTAAAAATCATTCCATAACTTAAGTTCGTATTCATATAACACTCTACTACAGCCTAAGAGTATATACACAACATCAGATTCCTTTCTCCTAACAAGGATGTTTTACAAATTTAAAACTTTTTTTTTACTTACTATCATCTTAATTTAAGAGTTAGAAAAACTCATCATTTATATTTTCACAAAAACACTTGGTTTCAACTTCTGTACCAATTCGGAAGTTTCCAACTGTCCAAATCGCCAAGAATCCCGTTTTATTCCAAAACTGAAAACTACTAACCAACATATCATAACATGATGCACAAACCAAACTATCCTAATGCATATGATACATGCATCCATAAGATAGCTTAACAAGAAAACTTTAGAACTAAACATCGGTTTTTATTTCAAATCATTTTGAAATAATAATATACACTTATAGCTTTTTTATATTAAATCATACTTTCAGGATTCAAATCAAAAATTGTTTTACCAAAACAAATCTATTGTAAACCACTATAGTAGCATCCCCGACTTTGAAATTGAAAAATGAATGCCGATGATGCTGCAATCATCATCAAAAAAAATTTCCAGCGATAGAAATGTGTTTGGTACTTTCTATCGCCTTTAAAATTCTTTTCAAAACATTTCTATTCATAGATACTTTTAAATAATACTATCATTAATTTCTCCGAAAACCATGAAAACTAATGCAATAGTCCATATCTTAATGGGCCATAATTTCGAGAAATATCGAAACACAAGTCTATTAGGATATAGATTGTTGGCTTTGGTAACCTGTAATAAACATGAGCTTATCAGAGATCGGTCACACTAAATTCACAGCAGAAAAGAAAATATAACATGATGTAAATATCGACCGAGGCCACTACCTCAGAATTAATGGTATTCTGTGGACATCTAATCGCCTTGTTAGTATCGATCATGAATAAGAATACTTCTCCATCAACCGTTCCATCCTGCTCCACTGACATCTTCCTCTTAATCTATCTTATGGGTTGCAATAAGGAGGGGTCAAGACAATATTCTAGTGATTGGAAACTTACATACAATCCATAACACAAACTTATATCGAATGGTTTCCATTTAAATGTTATGTCTTGCTACTTATAGTTAGTGTTTGCGCCAAAAATGGTCACAAACCCCAAGTATCGCGAAAGCACCAAAGTATGAATACAAATCAGCAATATTCGAAACAGGAGTCACAAATCACAGCAAACAACAAGCAATAATCCAGAGATAATAAATAGAGACACAAGATTTATAGTGGTTCGGCTATCTCCGGCCTACGTCCACTTCAAAGTTTTATCCTTTTATTGATGATCCTTGGTGGTCACAGATGATTACAGCAGTAGTAATGAAGAATTTCGAGTACAATAGTTGTATTGAAGTGTAGAAATGAATCCGGCAGAGTCTGGACGTCCAATAGCCAAAAGGTCTTTTTTTGTAGGCTCTGGGGCTCTATTTATAGGCGTAGGAGGCTGAGATCGAGCTAAAACTCCAGGAGACTTCTTCTAGCAAGTGAGTGGGCCCACGCGACCGACCCCACCAAGTTTCGACTCGATCTGTGATCGATACGAAGTGATTTCGTATCCATCAAAAAATGATCCAATCGAGCTGAAACTTGGCAGGATTGTTCTTTATCATGTAAGCAAGCTACTGTGAAAATTTCGTTGCATTTAGATCAGCGGTTTAGGAAATACGATCGATACGAAATTACAATCTTCGTATGTTGTTGCGTTCATATCCATTAGTTCGAATCCACTCCGTTCGACTCGATAGAAGCACGTGCGCGTGTGGTGACGTGTTGCGTAATTCCTGGGTTGATCCACCTTCCTCGCCGTGTTGAACGCTTCTTTCCTGGAGACGTGGACTTGCATCCATGTTTTATGCTTCGTCCATATCCATAACTTTACAATGACATGCTTGTACCCAACGATTTGTGCTTCTCTTCGCATCGATTCCATGAGTACACTTCGCATCGATCATTCACGAATTGATCGATACGAAACGACCATGGGGGTTATCGATACGAAGTGGTTGTGGTAAAATGGATACGAAGTTTGCCCTTATGATGGATATGAACAAGACCTTAACTGATGGATACGAAGAAAGCTTTTTCTGATGGATTCGAAGAGAGGTTCCCATGATGGATACGAAGTGGTGACCATTGCCTCAGTTGATGGATGCGAAGTCATCGAGTCGAACTAGAACCTAACTGATGCGAACTTCACTGAGCCGAACCCATGCCGATCGATACGAGCGGTATCGATACGAAAGGTATCGATACGAACGGTATCGATACGAATGGTATCGATACGAACGAACACAATCCCTGATCGATACGAACACGGTCGATTCGAATTGGTGTACGAGGATGGATTCAAAACCGAAGCTTTTCCCTTCGAATTGCATCCATCATGACTTGAGCATACGAACTCAGATTGACTTGAAACTTGAAATGTTGGCTTTCATGGCTTTGCTTGTCATGTCTTGTCAGTTACGGCCCGATCCGGACTCGGATAAAATTCATCGATATCCATGTTCATCCTGCAATGCATGGTTGATATTCATGACTAGCTATTATTGTTTTCAGTCAGTTTTCGGTATCTCAGCTTCGCTAAAAGTTGGGATAACATTTTGCCCCCCAAAACATGCCTTTTGGCAAAGGGTGTGTTTTGATTAGTCTTAAATCGAATGTAGTGAGTTCATGTTTTATTCAGAGATTATAGCATTTTCAATCAATTTCGCGGCTGTTCGAAGCCAAATCGTTATCAATTCTTCCGGTGGAAGTTAAAAATGAAGTTTTATAGTCTCTCCGGACTATCGATGGTCATTCCGGACCCTTGCCAAGCCCATTCTGGACTTAGCGATTGAATAGAAAGATCCTATTGCATTCCGCCATTGCTCTTTATCCCTTGCACTCCAGCCCCAGTTAGGGCATATAACGATGTATTGGTTGTCCTAAACTGATCATAGCCTCTCCGGGATCTTGCTGGATCCCATCCTGTCACTCTCCGGTGAAGGGGAAGCAGTGTTAAGTGAGTCGATCCCGTTGCTCTCCGGCGAAGCAACTCACTTCTTGCATTCCGGTTCAGCGTACCTGAACATTAAGCGATGTCTTGGCCTAGATCGTAGGCCAATCATAGCCTCTCCGGGCTCTCATCGAATCCCGATCCAATCACTCTCTCGTGAATGGGAAACAACGTTAAGTGAGTCGATCCTGTCGCTCTTTGGCGAAGCAACTCACTTCTTGCACTCCGGACCCCGCCTCTCCGGGTAGGGTCATAAAGCGATCATTTTTATATTGGTATTCGATATTCATCCTTTAACTCTCCGGTCAAAGTTTATTTCAAGAATTTCTAATTTATTTATTAAATTCAGGTCCTAGATGTTCAATCTCAAACATCAAGAAAAAGCTAAACATTGCCTCTTCGGGCATATTGGTCTATCTCCCTCTCAGAGCATGCCTAGGGATCAATCCAGTTTCTGTACATGAGTAAGTGGAGTAGCCGTTTATTCTGAAAACAAATCTAATGAAATTATTCGACCAAAGTCCAAATCCTAGACTTGGCCCTTGCCATCTTTAATCAGTTGATGACGAGTCGTGATCCCGATCCGGGATCGTTTCTGTTAGGTGGAGGCGGTAGTTGTTCAGGCCTTACCGCCGCTGTCCGTTCTCTGACATATTGTGGCAATCTACCACTCCTGGCATGTTCTTCCACCTCATCCTTTAAGTGGCGGCATTCATCAGTAGTATGCCCATCCAGCTCATGGAATAGGCAATATTTTCCTGTTCTACGCTCCCGCTCAGTGGGATCTCTCCTGGGTGGTTTTCGATAGGGGAGTTGCCCCCGTGTTTCAGTGTAAATCCTTTCTAGACTTGCCTTCAGATCCGTGTACTATCTGAATCTAGGCTCTCGGAATTTCTTCTGTTTATCAGGACCATCATGTTTATCGTCCTGCTTTCTCTTTCCTTTGTCCGCTTCGGACTGTTCCCTGGAGGTTCCTTCGCCCTGCACAGCATTTATTTCTCTCCTCTCGGCTCGTGACTCTTCTAGTCGAATGAATCTTTCAGCTTCATGATAAAATTCTCCAAGATCTTGGGGTGGATCTCTTGCCAAAGAATCCTTGAATTCGATGCCTTCCCCGACTCCTGCTACGCCGCCATCAAAATCATCGATGGATCCGGGCAATCTACAGAAGCCACCGTTGCATTGAATCGCAATAAGAAATTTTTTATGGACTCTCCGGTCCTTTTCTTGATTGAAGGTAGAGTCATCACACTCTTGGGTCGTGTCACGTGGACCTTAAACTGTCTCACGAAGCAATCTACAAGCTCGCCCCATGTCCCGATTGATCCAGTCTCCAGCTGTCTAAACCAAAGCGCAGCTGAATCTGACAAGTATAGAGGGAAGCATCGAGCCATCACTTACTCGGGTGCCCCCAGCACTTCCATGTGCCTGATGTATCTGGTAATATGCATCGTTGGGTCTGACCTCCCGTCATAAGGATCCAGCGTAGGCAGTTTGAACTTTGGAGGATTCCTTGCATTCCTGATATTCGGAGTGAATGGACTCCGGATGACTTCTTGTAACCCTCCACTTGACAATCCTCCTCTCATGATTCGTCGCAATAGACCAATCATTCTTTCATCTCCATCCGGGGGCTGCCCCCCTGTCATGTTTCTATCCTGCCCTCCAAGTCTTGAAGGGAATTCCTGCATATACTCTTCATGTGGCCCAGTAACAGTAGCATTGACTCCAGCCTGCTGAGCTTCATCTATGGGTCTTCCAGTGTCTGATCCTGAGGGTCTGCCCCCAAGTCCTTGATGATTGCCTCCTGGTCTCACATTCTGATCTTGAGCTTGATCTCTGCTAGTTTCCGCAACCCCAGCTCCTTGTTCAGCATTAGCAGTGGCTGTAGTTGGCCCAAGGTTCTGCTAATTCGCCACTCTTATCTGCTCAAGAAAATTTTGCATCATCTCTTGGTGAGTCTTCATCATGCTTTCGCGTATCGAATTAGCCATAGCCTCCATCTCATCTCTAGTGATGTACATTGAAGCCTATCCTTCTCCAACTCCAGAGGATGCTTCTTGGCTTCCTCCTTGTTGGCTCCGATCAACTCTTTGTCTTGTTTGTTGAGTCATCGTCTCTAAGTCGGGATTCTTCAAGCTCTTAAATCTGAACTCTGAATCTGGTGTAGCGGGTGCTAGTCCTTCTCAGTGAAAGCACCAAAGTGTTTGCACCAAAAATGGTCACAAACCCCAAGTATCACGAAAGCACCAAAGTATGAATACAAATCAACAATATTCCAAACACGAGTCACAAATCACAGCAAACAACAAGCAATAATCCAGAGATAATAAATAGAGACACAAGATTTATAGTTGTTCGGCTATCTCCGGCCTACGTCCACTTCAAAGTTTTATCCTTTTATTGACGATCGTTGCTGGTCACAGATGATTACAGCAGTAGTAATGAAGAATTTCATGTACAATAGTAGTATTGAAGTATAGAAATGAATCCGGTAGAGTCTGGACGTCCAATAGCAAAAGGTCTTTTTTCTGTAGGCTCAGGGGCTCTATTTATAGGCGTAGGAGGCTAAGATCGAGCTAAAACTCCAGGAGACTTCTTCTGGCATGTGAGTGGGTCCACGCGACCGACCCCACCAAGTTTCGACTCGATTTGTGATCGATACGAAGTTATTTCATATCCATCAAAAAATGATCCAATCGAGCTGAAACTTGGCAGGATTGTTCTTTATCATGTAAGCAAGCTGCTGTGAAAATTTCGTTGCATTTGCATCAACGGTTTGGGAGATACGATCGATACGAAATTGCAATCTTCGTATGTTGTTGCGTTCGTATCCATTAGTTCGAATCCATTCCATTCGACTCGATAGAAGCACGTGCGCGTGTGGTGACGTGTTGCGTAATTCCTGGGTTGATCTACCTTCCTCGCCGTGTTGAACGCTTCTTTCCTGGAGACGTGGACTTGCATCCATGTTTTATGCTTCGTCCATATCCATAACTTTGCAACGACATGCTTGTTCCCAATGATTCGTGCTTCTCTTCGCATCGATTCCAGGAGTACACTTCGCATCGATCATTCACGAATTGATCGATACGAAACGACCATGGGGGTTATCGATACGAAGTGGTTATGGTAAAATGGATACGAAGCTTGCCCTTATGATGGATACGAATGAGACCTTACCTGATGGATACGAAGAAAGCTTTTCCTGATGGATTCGAAGAGTGGTTCCCATAATGGATACGAAGTGGTGACCATTGCCTCAGTTGATGGATGCGAAGTCATCGAGTCGAACTAGAACCTAACTGATGCGAACTTCACTAAGCCGAACCCATGCCGATCGATACGAGCGGTATCGATACGAAAGGTATCGATACGAACGGTATCGATACGAACACAATCCCTGATCGATACGAACACGGTCGATTCAAATTGGTGTACGAGGATGGATTCGAAATCGGAGCTTTTCCCTTCAAATTGCATCCATCATTACTTGAGCATACGAACTCAGATTGACTTGAAACTTGAAATGTTGGCTTTCATGCTTTGCTTGTCATGTCTTGTCATTTGTGGCCCGATCTGGACTCGGACAAAATTCACCGATATCCATGGTTATCTTGCAATGCATGGTTGATATTCATGACTAGCTATTATTGATTTTCAATCAGTTTTGGATATCTCAGCTTCGCTAAAAGTTGGGATAACAGTTAATACATGTGATTTCGATATGTTTACCTAACTTTCTCCAAGGTATCATATAGACATATGTCTATTAGGAATATGCTACCCAAAATCTAACCAATTAATACTTCTTCAATGGGGAGGATGCAGACCCAATGACCATTTAATACCTCATTCCCTGAAGTGGGCCCTTTGCATCGTCAACGTTGGTCTATCGGTCCTAGCTACAAAGACCGATGACTTCTACATAAGTCTTTATAATATATAATTGCCTCATCTATCTCTAATAATGTCTTAGCCCTATGAGAGATAGTACCTAAGCCACTTAGTACCTCTTAATGGAATTAGGCATACTCTAACCATTTAATATCTTATTTAAGGCAAGTCCCCATCATTTAGTATGTAATCTAATCATTGGTACATATCTAGCTGGTATTGCATGGAAATCTCTTCAGCCACTTAATACTTCTTATTAAAGTGGACCTTTCTAAGATATCCTTTATTGTGCCTAATCGCTAACCCTGACCATTAATGCTTCATATAAGGGAAAGAGGCTGGCCTTAAACAACCACTTAATACCTTCAATCTCCAAAGTAGGTCTAATGTTTTAAGCATATTCTTTTCTCATGGGTTCTATAGTTGGCGATGTCTCACATTAGTAATAAGTGTACACAACTGTTGGTAGTTTCTGAGTGAAGGGAAGACTTCTGTTGTGTAACTCTACTCAGCCCACTAAGTCCAGTTAATTATTCTAAGCTTTATTCTTGTTCAAATCCCACTGATATGTATTTGCATATTTAAGGCTATAGTGATAATTATGTTTCCTTCTAATGTTTAATTGCTACATTGCATGTTTTTTTATTATCCCCACAAATGTCTATTTTGTCCACAATAAATGATTATTATCTTAACGATAATTTCTAATGACATTTGTTTACTTATTTAACATTACCATTATTTCTTCCTTATTTTTCAATGGTTAACCTATCCATTCATTAATCAGTCCTATTTCATCCATTAATGACTTATTTAAGTTATTGTGACTCCCAATTTATTGCACAATTATTGCTTATTTATTTTTGGAGTTACAATCCTTCTACCTTTATTTTCTAATTTATCATTTATTACACAATCTATTATAACGTTCAATTTACATTTAATGAGAACATTAACATATAATAAACTGTATTAATTATATTTTTATTTTGAATATTTAAGCACGGTTATACATGTCCATAAATTTGTTTTTACATTTGCAGTTAACAATCCTTTAACTAGTATATATTCGTCTATATTTTAATCTGTTAGAATTATCCTTCCATAAAGGTTTCCCATTATAACCTTCCATAAACTAACCCAAATTAAGAGATTTTTTAGTTTGAAATTACAATGATTTATTTATTTCCTCTTTATTGAAATGGACAGTGTAAATTATGGAAAAGAAATCCATACTTTACACGTCCTTTTCTTCTTTTTATGTATATTCTTTATCAAATTAAACGTTGCACTTTTTCTATGAAATTAAGATATTAGAAATTTTTTAAACAGACAGTACATCCACAAATTAAAATACAAAACTCACATTCTAAATAAAATCGAATTAAATCCAAATTACAGTAATATTTGTACAACCCAATTGTAGATCTGGAGCAAATTCTACATCTTTATCTATTTCAACCTTTAATAACTTGGGGACTGATTTCTAGATTTTGGTGTAAACGATATTCTTATTCAATTATTGAATATGAAGGTGGTGCTTTATGCACTTAATTCAAGCCAACAACTGTTTAGATCTTTATTTAGGGATAAACATCAAATAAAATTCCAACGTGATAAATTTCAACGTTATAAGTATATTACATAATTTCCCACTCACTATTAGGAGCTTTCTAAAACTCCAGATCTAAATTTTATTCCTTGAACCAACTCTATTTCCTTTCTAATCCTAAGAAATATTTATAAAAGTATATAGACATAACATTAAATTTATAGATCTAAGAGATTTAGGAAAACAGGGAAATATATATTTATAATATTGAAATTTACATTTTTATTTGTGCAACGCTGATCTGCTCCTTCTTTTCTTTTATTTATTTTCTACTCTTCTCCAGTTTGTGTAAACACAAAATATTCTAAATTTAGTAGGAATAATGGAGAAGAGGAAATGGCAGAGCTTCACATTCATAAATCAAAAAATATGAGAAGAGAAGGGGGATTAGGACTGTATTTATAGGCTCTTGAATCAGACATATCAGTTAGATTAAAATTATTAAATCCAAGTCGTTGGCCGAGGAATAGACCATAGCCGAAATGGCTCGATCAGTCAACTACTCCCTTCTTATGAGCGATCGATCGTTAGAGGACGACCGCCCCATAGAAGGGGTTTCGACCAGTGGGGTCCCAGTTTAGTTATATATTTATTACCAATTTTTTCATTTAATTATTTTTATTCTGATTTCTTTAAACGCCAGTGACTTCTTCGTTTGAACTCCGATCGTGAAACTCTAGATATGAAAGTTGCTCGAAAAAATTCTATGAATACAATGGTGCAAAATTTTGACTAAATTCCACTATTTTCTCAATTTCCATTTTCGAAGCCTAATTAATTATTAGACTATTAATATAAATTTATGGGGTATTACATACCTCCTCCCCTAAAATAATTTCATCCCCAAAATTACTCCAATGACTAAATCATGGGGAATGTAGTAATTACCCTAAACTACCCAAACAATTAGCGTACAACCAATTTTGCAGCAAAATGTGCACAAGTGCATAGTGTATCACAACATAGAAAACATGTATGCATAATAATTCTAAATCGGGACCTCATATATGAATGTATTATTTGAAAAATGTGTTTGAAATCGAAAATATGATGCAAACAACCTATATATTGGCAGTTCTATATATATGAAGGTTTTGAATGATCTTTTTCACATAAATTCCATACTCCTACGAATAGAAGCATGGTTCTACTAATTTTGTATCTAATTCCTACCATCCAAAAATCTAATACATCGTATTTTCATAGCCTAGATATTTACTCCTACGTCGGGAGAAAGAATATAGGTAGAGAATTTTACACCAATCACATTGTATGTTGGAAATTTCCTCGTTGCTCCGAATTTTCTCTGAATCATTCCATATACAACATGCATAAAGAGGCTTATTTTCAATCACTAAAACGGGGTTGAATCCAAAAACAAACTCTCATACGTCATTGACAAGGTAATGAAGTAAAATTCTAAAGCTAAAACAACATTTTCGTTATTATCGTTGGCGCTTTATCTAACATCAATTCTAATGCACTGCTAAATTCATATTTATTAATCCATTTATCTTTTCTACACTTAGTATGTGGCATTAGGGAACCAAAAATTTTCCTTTAATTTTTTTTTAACTTTTCAATCAAATTTGCATATAGTTTGAAAAGTCAAACTTTCAAGTGCCTCTTTCTTTTAAAACATTTGGACAAAAACGTCTAGAAATAATTTAAAGAGAAAAAATGCTAAAATCTCTCTATTTTTTTGAATGGAGTATTTCAAAACATTCAACTTTTCCATTTAAATAAGTAAAGCCACGTTTCAATGTAGTTGGAAATCGATTATGGATTAACGCGTATCTTTAATCCTATCTTTCCATAATTAATTCAAAACCTTTAAACTCATTCTTTTATTTTAATATGACCACTCATTAATCAATTTGTAAATCATAGCTTTTCAAGAAATATGAATAATGACCCATGATTCTACAGCAGCCTTTGCTTGTCCTTTACTTGCTAAAATTCATTATTTATAAACTTCTAGTCTTACTCTACATCTACCATTAATCAAGTGTCTTTTGGAGATTTTCCATACTTATACTGTTTCTTTCTAAAATACACATAAGAGCGGTCCACATCTCAAGAAACAACAGTATAATGAACAAATAGGATCACTTCTCATAACATATCTATACATCTTTTATATATGAGACAGCTAATGGTTATAAAGCAAACAACCTAAAGAAAGAAAGAAAATGCTGGAAGAGAAATCACAACACAACACTACTAAAACTATAAGATTACCTACACCCTATGGGATCGACCTGATCCTCTTGATCCATTTCCATAACCCTGAAATGGGCGTAGCATAGCCGCTGTGCACCTGATCATACAGCTCTGGCACTGCTGCTCAGCTTGAATCTCTCTGATCTCGGCCTAGACTTATCGGTTATCAACTAGCTAGGGGCTTTAGCATCCTCCATCTTCCCTTTCCTTGCTCTACCTCTTATTGCGGCCGATCTTCTGCTGTTGGCGCTACTACCCCAGCTGGTGGTTCAAGGATACCAGTCTTCTTGAGAGAGGCTTGTTCGAATGAAGAGGGGACCTTCTTCTGGGCGTGCTATCTAGAGAGATTCACTCTATATTTCCTAAAGACACGAGTGAAGAGATGACAATATGGAAAGTAGCTCTAGGGAGTACCAACTCTAGGACCTGTACAGTTGCTCATGATAACACGAGCCTAATTGATAGTCATACCACCGATGATGGCGTAATTGGCCTTTTATCCCAACGGATAAATATGATCAAAGCTCCCCGTCTTTAAAATGAATTTTTACTGAACTATGTGAACGACGAGGCAGGCTATAGGTCGCAAATTTTTTGACCTCTAGACAGTGGTATCTCTAGAAAAGCTCCATTGCAAAATCTCTAGATCAATCATCTCCACATCATCTCAGTCCGTTCCCTTTGCGACTATCCCCAAAATAACATTGAAATCATCGTTAGACAAATCAACGCATTTCGATCTCGTGCGACCAAACGATATGTCCAATCACCATGAAACTCGACAGCATATTATAATTCTCTATTATAGATCTAATTAAACTGGTTTCGTCAAAGTCCAAGGTTGTGCCCTATTAGGCTATTTTTTACAAATTTAAATATCACTTTATATTTTGCTCCAATTATTGATATTTATCTGATCTATTGAAATCATCAATATTATTTATTAATTAAAAGCAGTTAAATAAAATTATCAAATCCATTTAATTAAGATTTAGTTCACAATTCAAATATTTAAACATGCCCTATATTTGAATTATGAGTTATTAAATTCTAAAATCCAATTATTTAAATATTTAAACTTAATTAAACATTTAAAGTAAATGACTAAAATTTTAGGTTGTTACATCAGCGATCATCGTTGAGTTGTGTTGCCAATTCAATCAAAGGCCATCTTCTCTTCCGATTTCTTATTCTAGAGATGAATATGCAGCTGACTAGGTCCTGACATGGGGCTTCTATCAAAGAACTTATGAGAAAGTGCATCTCGAGTTCCTTCACTTTCGACTGGAGATTGCTAATGCCTTCATCAAAGTTGTATGCTAGATTCGCGTCAGATAGATGCATGCAACGTAGGTAGCATTCCCACTTGATAATGTTGTGGTGGAGGATCGATGAAAATCCTACCACCGCGAACAACTCCTTATGTCTAAAGGTAGTAAAATCTCCAAGTTTTACTAGTCGTCCCTGTAGAAAGGTGAAATTTGCTGAGACAAAGCAAATGGAGATTTTTTTAGTTGCTCTGGTCAAGGGCTGAGACTCAGATGGCATAAGGAAGAGTCGGAGGTTCAAGGTGATGCTATGAATTGAGTGGATGTTGGAGAGGGGAGATTAGATTCAGATATGGAGAGGTGGCAGAGCTAGATCTGATGCGAAAAAATTGGTACTTAGAAGAGGAAGCTGCTACTAGAGTGGGGTCTACTGTAGTGGAGAGAGGGCAGCGTCGCTCATCATTGGTGGGGGAGGGAGAGAAGAGGTGACGGCTTTGATTTGGGGAGGAGAGGATTGGGTTCGACTATGAGGAAGAGAAGGGAAACCATGGGAGAAGGCGGTTGAATGGATGCAATATATAAATTCGCGTTCCAAGTTCGGGTTGTGCCTCAAACCTGTTAACTGGTCGACTGGTCGTCAAATTTCAAACATAGGTTGAACCTGGACTCTATTTAGGTCGGGTTAATTAATAGTAATAATAATTATGTCATTTTCTTCTATTCGACACCATCCAGAAAATTCATCTCTTCACTATGGTGCCCTAGCTTATCGTCTAGCTCTTCGAACCCTTTCCTTAATCATTTGTCGTATTCCTAGCTTATACTGCTCTTTCCATTAACAACTTCAAAAACCCGAGATATTCCAGGTACTATTCTCTGTATTATTTTGTATGGAAATAGTCCTCCCTAGAAAATTACTCTGCACTTCCTAACAATACACCCCAGCTAAATTAAATGTCATTTTTATTTTATCCGCTCCTTTAAGAGAGAATTTTTTTAAAAGCTTTTCAATCTTTAAGCAGGAAAAATCATCGAGCTATACATATACTCGCTTTCAGTTTTTTCCAAAATGGAAACTCTTTTTTCAACTAAAATCTTTTTAAACCAAATTCAAATTCCAGTTTTATTATATATTTAAGAATTTCAAAACTTTCATTATAAACTATAGCTTTTCAACACAACCAAATTCATTGGTGTATATATTTCTTATAAAAATTGAATTTTCAAAAATCTCTTACTTTCTAAACTACAGTTTCCAAATGGACCCATGGAAAATCATTATATATATATATATGTATATATATTATTTCCTTCTTTTGGAAACTCATTTTTATATGTCATGGTATTCTCACATGGGGTTGGACTAAGAAATGGGATTTACTTTTGTTCAATAAAAACTAGTCCATTATGTTAAGGTAATTAGTGAACATTCTCTTACGAGAACTTTCCTCCGAATATCAATAACATGTAGATTCTTAATTCCCGATTGTCTTGATAGAATGTGAATCTTTAGTCGACAATCTATCAAAATCCATAATCACAAGGTAGCTACGTTACAACAACAAATTCGAACACAATGCGGCCTTCGGGATCCTTCCATATGTTGTGTTAGTGCTCTTCAAAGTTAATGCCTTATATACAGAGAATGCTCTATAGGGTAATTGGAGTAGGCACATAATCTTAACCCTATAAAATTTTCCAAGTCATGTTCGCCTTGCCCATCCATTCGAAATATAGTCAAAACTATTCTATGGTCTGAATTATAGAGCTCGGTGTAGATTTAGATAGAAAAATAAAAATACATACTCTCAGTACATCCTACTCCCTATGATCTACTAACCGAGGCTCTGATACCCAATGTAATAACCCGCACCTTAATATGCTAGAATTTCGACAAATATCAAAACCCAAATCCATTAGGGTACAAATCATTGGTTTTGATAATTTGTAATAAACATAAGTATATAAAAAATCGATCAGCCTAAACACATAGAGAAACAAGCGTGAATAAGAATACTTCTCCATCAACTTTCCATTCTGCTCCAGTAACATGATCCTGTAAATCTATCATGTGGGTTGCAATAAGGTGGGGGTTAGAACAGCATTCCGGTGATTGAAAATTGCATACTTAATCCATAATACAAACTCATGCTGATTGGTTTTCATTTAAATGTGTTGTCTTATTACTTATGATTAATCCGTCTAATTTCATATGCCCGTAAAATGTGTCTAGCTAACCTTCTCCAAGGTATAATATTGACATATGCCAATTGTGCATACACTACCCAAAACCCAGCACTTAATACTTCTTGAATAGGGAAGAGGCAGATCTAACGACCACTTAGTTTTCCAAAGCGAAACTTTCGCATCGTCGGCATTGGTCTATTAGTCCTAGCTACAGAGACAAATGACTTCTATATACGACTATATAATATATATTGCCGCATCCATTGCTAATAATGTCCTAGACATGCGAGAGATATTACTTAAGCCACTTAATACCTCTTAATGGAATTAGGAAAACTCTGACCATTTAATACCATATTTAAGATAGGTCTCTGTCGTTTAATACCTAATCTAAAAGCGGACTCCTCATCGGACTTATTTAGTTGACATTGCATGAAAATATCTTTAGCCACTTAATACTTCCTATTGAAGCAGATCTTTCCAGGATATCCTTTATCGAACCTAGCCCCTAACCTTGACTATTTAATAGTTCATACAAGGGAAAGAGGCGGGCCTTCGAACAACCACTTAATACCTTCAATCCTTAAGCGGTCCCATGTTTTGAGCATATTCTTTTTCCATGGGTCCTATGGTTAGAGATGTCTTACATCAGTTATGAGTGGACACAATTACTGGTTGCCTCTAAGTGAAGAGTTGACTTTAGTTATGTAACTCTATTGACCTCGCATCCTAACCTACTCAGTCTAACTAATTATACTAAGTTTTATTATTGGAAAAAGCGCATTAATCTCTATTTGCATATTTAAAGCTATAATTTATTATAACGATAATTATCCAGCCTTACAATGTTTAATTGCTACCTAAAATGTTTTCTTTATTATCGCCATAAATGTCCCTTTTGTCCATAATAAATGATTATTATTTTAACGGCAGTTTTTAAAGACATATATTTACTTATTCAAACTTTATCATTAATTCTTCCTTATCTTTTCTATAATTAACCCATCAATTTCATTAATCAGTCATATTTTATCGATTTATAACTTATTTAAGTTGTTGTACCTCCTTATTTATTGCATAATTATTGCCTATTTATTTTTGAAGTTATAATCATTCCATCTTTATTTTCCAATTCTATCATTTATTACATGATCTATTCTAACGTTGAATATACATTTAATGCGAACATTAACGTATAATATATTGTATTAATTATACTTTTGTTTGGAATGTTTTAGTGTAGTTATATTTGTTTATAAGTTTATTATTTACGTTTCTAGTTAATAATTCTTTACTAGAATATATTTCATTCTATATTTTAATATATTAGAATTATCCTTCGAAAAATGTTTTCCGTTATAACCCTCCATAAATTAATCTGAATCAAGAGATTTTCTTAGTTTGAAATTACAAGGAATTTTTTATTTCCTCTTTACTGAAATAGATGGTGCAAACAACAGAAAGGAAGTCCATACTTTACACGCCCCTTTCTTCTTTTGATGTATATTCCTTATCAAATCAAACGTTGCACTTTTTCATGAAATTAAGATATTAGACAATTTCATGAAAGTTAAACATATAGTACTTCCTACAAATTAAAATAAAAGTCTCACATTCTAAATAAAATCAGATTAAATCTAAATTGCACTAATATTTTTACAACCCAATTGTAAATCTGGAACAAATTCTATATCATTGTCCATATTCAACCTTCAATAAATTAGCGACTGATTTCTAGATTTTGAAAATCACTGTGCTAAAGGATCACGTAATATGGATAAACTACTTGTGCGGAATAAGTAAGTAAATGGTAAAAGTAGTAAAGTAAATGACACCAGAGATTTTTATATTGGTTCGAACTCCCATTCCACGTCCAATCCCAGACTCCTTCTGGATTTAAACTAGCAACCCTCACTTAACTCGAAGGAATAGTTTTATGCCGCCTAAGCAACCGAATAGGAATTCTACCGCCTAAGCAGCAAAATAGGAATTCTACCGCTTGAGCAACCGAACATGACTTCTTTACAAATAACAAAAGTATCTGACTGCAGTGTGCTCTTTGAATAGCACTGATAAATCAATTAAGTACAATCTTCCTATAATCTTCTCCTTTATGATTTATAGTGTAATGTTCTTAAGAATTATGGAAGATAGAGTGATCAATGATCAGATAATTTAAGCAATTTGTGTGCAATTTGAGAACTAGAGAATAGATAATAATTCAAGATATTAAAATAGTTTTCGATGAATTGTTTGTTGAATTCTGAAATCTATTTATAGTGATTAAAAGGTTGCAACCATAGATGAAAAACTATACTGAAAAAAATAGGCGCAACCGTTGATTTTAAAGACGGTTCACTTCGATGAAGAGGAGTGTCTTTTCATAAAAAGCTATTGAGGAATATTCAACTGGCTTAATAAAATAATTCAGCCATTTGAATCAAATTAAAATGCAAATAGCAAGGAATTATGCTATTTCTAGCCTTATTCAGTCGGCCGAATAAATTCATTCAGCATGCTGAATATTCTGAAACAATATTTTTGTTTCAGCATTTAGCCAGCTGAATAAATGCATTTAGCTGGCTGTTTTTAGCCTACTGTGCATGTTTGTGCATGTGTGTGTATAAACTTATATACATCAATTCAAGAGTTATTTTAACAAACTACTAAATGAAATAAAGACTCTAGATGCGACATAATTAGCTTCAAAACTCTGAATATGAATCTACAACAAATCTCTTGCAAAAATGATTAGTATACATAGAATATTTTATATAGCTTGCCATAATGAAAATGATGTGAAATCGAGATTCCAACATTCTCCCCCTTTTTGATGATGACAATTATATAATCAATAATATAAATATTCATAATATTGTTACTCCCCTTGTCAATATGCACAATTATTTAATTAACTTTCTCCACTTTTGTCATTAACAAAAAGAAGGATAATAATGCATGAAGAATATTTGTAAGAAAAGAAAAGCATTATATAATGCTTACTTGAGATGGCATAAAATAGTCGTACGACATGACATAAATAACTAGATAAAAGTTTGAAACAAAAAACAAAAGAAATATTTAAAACTGGCTAGAGAAAGAAGGATTATCATTATCAGAACTCGAACTCGAAGAAGACCATTGAAATGGGGATGTGTTGTAAGCTTCAGTGGAGCAAGAAATTCTATCCCATATTTTATTTAGAAAACTTTAATCAAGTTGAATTTTCTTTCCGTTTTCTTTTCAGGAGACTTAATTTCTAAATGAAATTTTGATTGATTCCGGGAAAGAGTGATAATAACTTGTTTGGAGGAAGTGTCTGGGCCAACCACTTGAATCGAATCATCATCCTCTTCTTTTTCTTCATGTTACGTATGAGAAGAGGAAGCAATACTAGTGTCATGAGGTTGTGGAGTACCTTGTTGAACATTTTGAGACCACTATTGAAAGTAGATTATTTTTTATGGAGGAGGCCGATGAGGAAGATCGTCAATCCTAAAGTTTTTGCGCCTAACTCACTAATACTCGAAAACCCGGAGTCGGGCATTGGAACGCCGACGTTGAGAAGGATACACATAATATAAGTACCATAATGGGTGGTCTTATATTTTCTATAGATCGTGATGTCTTGAAATTCATCCAAAATAATTTTTCCTCAATTCATTTGGAGTAGATTGAATAAAGAGCTTGGAAATCTCTTTTATAAACCTTTTCATAACTCCCCGTTCTTGGTTGTAGAGAGCGAATAAATGCATGGTGAATTAGGCATGCTTGAGGCCTTAAGAAGCTAGAATTTAAAGTACTCAAATTTGTAAGTTGATCGGACAAGAAACGCTGTGAAACCTCATTTCAATGATCCATATCAACTTCAATATCATCAATATCAATTCCTTGATGGGGACAATTTAGAATATTACCTAGTCTTTGTGAAGGCAAGAAAATCTTAATACCATAAACTATTGACCAAACATAATCTTGCCGATTTTGAGGTTTATCGCGATCTAAATTCAGATTAGCAAGAAAGAGTTTGATCAAAAGTTGATTAATTTTGACATTATTTGGAGCATACCCTAATAGATTTACAAAGTGTAACTGCTCCACCAATTCTCTAATTTGGTAGGCTGCAAAATATGGAAATTTCATGGAAGCTCCTTCAAAGATATTGGAGCTTTTCATAGAATTGTACCGAGAAATTGCAACATCATTCCATAGCCATTGTCGAATTGATCTTCGGATGGTCCAGAGGTGGATTTTCTAGTGCGTTTGGATCTTGGTGCCATTAGAGAGTAAAAAAAGGAAGGTTAAAGTTTGAAAAGCTTGAAGAAGATGGCTAGGGTTCTAAAATGAATGGCTAAGAAATGAAAAGATGAATATACAGTAGGTAAAGAGCAAAGGCAAAAGTGGAAGAAAAGAAATTAGAGACAGGTTTAAAGAAATGTCTCAGATGGAATTCAGCCGGCTGAAAATTGAATTAACCGTCTGAATTGCTTTGAATTTCAACCCGCAAAGAAATTGCTCAATTTTGAACTAATTCAGATGATTTTTTTATTTGCTTCATCCGTTGAAATCTGGGGGAAAATTTTTCTTTCCACAATTTCAACTGTCGGTTTTATAAAAAAATAGCTGGCTGAGTTTGTGCAGAAACTCATATCAGCCTATTATTTGTTTATAGCAAACAATATATATATATATATATGTATATATTGAATAATAATATTTTTGAACAATCAGAAGAAAAAAACATATTAACAACAGCATATAAAGATTTGGAAAGCTTGGAGTGTGATATTTATCTGGTTCTATTTTAATGTTCCTTTGAAATGATGAAAGTGGTGACAATCTATTACCACGTTTCCAAGAATTTGAAGATAGTGGTGCACGCTGCGATGATGGTTCCCAAGGATTGTGATGGATTGGAGAACGAATAGGAGACAGTTGATGAACTGTGTTTTTGGAGGAAGAACTATAGAATTTCAAAGCAACTTGTTCCAAAATGTTCAAACGCTCACCATTAACTTTTTTGTTCATAGTACAATTCACGCTATAGTTCTATTGTTTCCCGTTGATGGCGATGAATGTCTATTTTTTTCTTTGGTAGATGGTGAACCAAAAAATAGAGACTGTCTCATTCTTTTAATAGGTGGAGTATAATCAGTGTATGTAGAAGGAGGAACAATTGGAACTGGTTCGTAAATCGGTGTTGGAGTTGGTAAATTCACCGATCGCGAAGTAGGAGAAGTATAAGAGAGATCGGAGGATTCAAAACTATGCTGTGATGAAATTTTGAGAAAAGTATTTGAAACATAAAATTTTATTTTAAAGCTAATGCAAAAGGAAGGAAGAATGGTAGAGGTATTTATGTGTAGAAACACATATAAAGAAATTTTATGGTTAAGTTTATAATAACCAGAGAAAAAGTTGGTTGAAAAAAATGAATGTAAGGTAAATAGTAAATCGAAAAAAAATGCAAACCATCTAAAGTTTAAAAAAGAGAAAGTAGTGTAGTGGTAGATCAATAGACTTCTAAGAAAGAGATCCCGAGTTCGAGTGTTGGGAAGACCCACTTTATTTATTTAAAAACTTATAAATCTTTTATCGATATAATTTCTATTTCTCTTCTTAATTTTATAAATATATTTTCATTTGAAGGGTTTGTAAATATATTAGCCAATTGCTATTCAGAGGATATAAATTCCAGTCTGACTAAATCCTTTTCAATATTATCACGAAGAAAATGATGACTTATGTCAATGTATTTTAGTTTGTGAGCTATTTATAAGATTTTGGTTAAGTTTATAGCACTAGTATTATCGCAAAAAATTGTTGATTTAGATAAACTAACACCAAAATCTTGAAGTGTTTGTTGCATATAAATGACTTGAGCACAATCTAAAGCAACATAAATATATTCTGCTTCACAAATTGAAAGTGAAACACAATTTTGTTTCTTGCTAAACCAAGAGACTAAAGATTGTCCAATTAAGTGACAATTCCCACTTGTACTTTTTCGATCCGTCCGACATCCTCCAAAATCAGCATCACTATATGAAACTAACTCAAAAAGGCATTCTTTCGGATAGAAAAGTCCAAAATCTTTGGTTTTGTTTAGATAATGCAATATGCGTTTCACTGCTCGCAAATGTGATTCTTTAGGATTTGCTTGGAATCGAGCACACAAACAAACACTCATCATTATGTCAGGTCTACTAACAGTTAGATATAGTAATGATCCAATTATACTTCGATATAATTTTTGGTCAACGCTTTTTCCATCTTCATCTCTATCGAGATGAACTGTTGTGCTCATTGGAGTTGGTTTAGTAGACGTATTTTCCATATTAAATCATTTAATTATATTATTACAATATTTTTCTTGATTAATAAAAATTCCATTTTTTATTTGTTCAATTCGCAATCCAAGAAAATAAGATAATTCCTCCATATGTGACATTTCAAATTCTTTTGTCATTATTTTTGAAAATTCCTGACATAATTTTTCATTTGTAGATCCAAAAATAATATCATCAACATAAATTTGAATAATTAAAATATCCTTATTAGTTCTTTTAATAAAAAGATTTTCATCAACCTTTCTAATTTAAAAATCAGAATCTATTTGATAGCTCTTAAGACGATCATACCAAGCACAAGGTACTTGTTTTAGTCCGTATAAGGCATTTTTAAGTTTGTAGACATGGTTTGGAAATTCTTCATAAGTGATTTAATGGAGGTTGTTCAGCAAAAGAATTTTCTTTTATATAACCATTTAAGAAATCACTTTTAACATCCATTTGATAAAATTTGAAATTATGAAAACATGCAAATGCCATAAAGATACATATTGCTTCAAATCGTGCAACTGGAGCAAATGTTTCTTCATAGTCAATTTCTTCTTCTTCATTATATTCTTGTGCAACTAATCTAGCTTTATTCCTAGTTATATTATCTTGTTCATATGCTTTATTTTTAAAGACCCATTTAGTACCCATGATTGTTTGATAACTTGGTCTAGGAACTAGTTTCCAAACTTCGTTTCGTTCAAATTGGTTTAGCTCTTCTTGAATAGCTATAATCTTATAGCCATCAGTAGATGCTTCTTTTGCATTTAGCTACAGGCCCATTTGATTAAGTTGATTTCTAGTTCTAACATGTGAATCAATTTCTCCAATGACATTTTCTACTGGATGGTCACGTAAAATCCTAGGAGGAGATTTAAATTCATTTTCATTATAAACAATGTTTTCATTTTGTTCAATATTATAAAAATTGCTTTCATCTTCTTCAAGATCATTTTGAATAACAATATTTGTAATTGTCTTGGGTATATTCTCATCATCCTTAAAATTGTTATTAAATTTGAAATTTTCATCGAATGAAACATGAAGGGTTTCTTCGATAGTTTTTGTTCTTTTATTGAAAATTCGATAGGCTTTGCTTCGTTCTGAATATCCTACGAAGATTCCTTCATTGGATTTTGGATTGAATTTTCCAAGCGGATCTTCTGTGTTTAAGATAAAACATTTTGAACTAATAGTTTTAAAATATGAAATGTTTGGGTTTATATGATGAAAAAATTCATATGGAATGTGTTTTGTTAAAGGTCAAATGTAAACATGATTTAAAACATAGCAAGCAGTAGCAACAGCTTCTTCCCAGAGATGTTTTGGTACTGTATTTCCGTTTATCAAAGTTCTTGCATATTCTTGTAATGTTCTATTTTTCCTTTCTACAACTCCATTTTTTTCTGGTATTCTAGGAAAAGAAAAATTATGTTAAATCCCCATTTTATTACAAAAATCAATGCTTCATTTTCAAATTCACCTCCATGATCACTTCTAATATTTTAATTTTTTTTGAGATTTTGAATTCTTTTTACAAAATTCTTAAAATTTTCAAAAGTATCACTTTTATTTTTTAAGAAAATAGTCCAAGCGAATCTTGAAAAATCATCTACTATAACAAATACATATTTACTATGATTTGTAGACTGAATTTGAGTTGGACCAAAATGATCTAAATGTAATAGTTCTAATGGTTGTATAGTAAAAATATTTTCTTTGATTTAAAAGATGATTTTGATAATTGTCCTAATTGACAAGCATCACAAATATTGTTTACTTTAAAATTCATTTTTGGTAAATCTTTTACTAAATTATTTTTAGATAATTTATTTATAGTTTTGAAATTAATATGACAAAATCTTTTATGCCATAACCAGGGATCATTTTCTTTGGCTATTAAACACATATTTGTATTATGGTTTATATTCATATTTAAGACATAAATATTTTTGTCTCTAAAACCTTCAAAAATAAGATTTTTATTTTGATAAAAAATGATACACTTATTTTCAAAAAAGGAAATATTGAATCCTTTGTCACATAATTGGCTAATACTAGGTAAGTCATGTTTCAAAATTTTAACTAATAAAACATCTGTGATAAGAGGTAAATTAGATATACCGTCATTGCTCGCATTTCTTTACCGATGACATATCCTTTGGAATTATCTCCAAATGTGACAGAACCTTCATTTGAGTAGTTAATGTTTGTTAACATCTCTTTGTTTCTTGTCACGTGTTTTGAGCAACCACTGTCTAGTATCCATTTTTCTTTCTTTTTGGATGGTACCTACAAAATATAGAATTAACATTGGTATGCATCAATTTTACTTTGGGTCCTAAGAGTTAGATCTTAGGAAGCCAAACCCAAGAGGGTTCGGAATTCCTTTTGAACACAAAATCTTTGTTTTTATGAGCAATTTTTATAAAAGACTGTATACTTGTTTCTTATTGAAGAATTATTAGTTTTAGGAACCCAAATTTAAATTGAAGTAGTAAAATTGGAATGCTTAGAACTAGGTATTTCAACTTTATTTTTATATGAAGAATTCTTTTTCTATGGAATTAATTTAGAAGTTTGTTTATATCCTAGTCCTCTTTTATTTGAAACAGTTGAGAATTTTCTATAATTTTGGAAAGATTTTCACTACCTTTATTAAAATTAGAAACATTTTTAATGATGTCTTATAATTTTGTTTTAAGGCTAGAGTTATCTAACTCTAAAATCTTGATATTTGATTTAAGATTATGTTTTTCAATTAATAAAGCATCATTCTTTTCTTTCTGAGTTTCTACCTCTTGACTTAGTAGAGAAAGTTGAGATGACATTAGAACAAGATTCTTGAGTAACTTGGAGTTCTTCTTCTAGAATTTTCTTTTCATCTCTTAGCATTTCTACTTCGATTTCAGTTTTATTCAATTTTTCAAGAAGTTCTTTATACTTTCTATTTTTGTTTTTTAATTTATCAAGTGATTCTGAATTGATTTCCAAGAGATTATTAAAAGTTAGATCACTTACCTCGTCTTTTGTAGCCATAAAACAAACATTGGCTTGTTCTGAATCACTGTCCGAGTCACTTTCTGATGATGAGGATGATTCTGTATCATCCCATGTGATTGAGAAAGCTTTCTTCTTGAATATGTCTTTCTTATGCTTATACTTGTTTTTTTCCTCAGGACAGTCTTTCTTGATGTGACCTTTCTTGTGACATTCATAACACTCTAGAGCAGATGATGATGGTTTGTTGGTTTTGCTATTACTACTGGGGTTGTTCTATTTATATCTAAATTTGTTGCTCTTTCTGAATTTCAAAAACTTTTTGAAATTTTTAGCAATGAACGCCATATCTTCTTCATTTGAATCTGTTATGCCCGGAATGCTATATTTTTCTTATCTTGAGCTTGTGCTCATTTTATCTGGAGATTAACTCATAAGACATTAGAATTCCAATCAACTCTTCTGGTTTTATGGTCGAAATGTCGTTAGCTTCTTCAATTGCTAAGACTTTTCGTTCCCACTCATCCATTAGTGAGTTGAGGATTTTTGAAACAATATCAAAATCTGTGTAAATTTCTCCTAATGCTATCAAAGAATGTTATATATCTTGAAATCTAGAGTAGATTTCATTTATAGTCTCATCTTGTTTCATTTTAAAATTCTGGAACTGATTTTTGAGTATAGAAATTTTACTTAGTTTGACTTTGTTAGTACCTTCATGTGTAACTTTAATAGTACGCCAAATTTAATGAGCAGTTTTACACATGCTTATTCTTCCAAACTCATTTTTGTCACCTGCACCCTAGGATTAGCCGAACCCCTTCGTTGGGCATGCTATTACTGATGATGAACTCACATTAAACATCCCAAACACAAGCCTCAACTTGAATAGTACTTGGAACCGTACATGGATTCCAACATTTTGAACAGTCCATGAATCCCTAAATGGATTCCAGTATCTTGAACTGATCAGGAATCTCTACATGGATTTGAGCATCTTGAACAGATCGTGAATCTTCACATAGATTCCAACATATCGAACAAATCATGAATCTCTACATGGATTCTAGCATCTCGAACAGATCATGAATCTCCACATAGATTCGAGCATCTCAAATAGATCATAAACCTCTTCCAAAAAATTAGTATATCATTTTGAAGTGGTTATGGCTTTGATTCCTCATGTAAGCACAATCCTCCACTTACTAGGAAACCCAAAACCAATGGATATATTATCAGTTAACTCAACCACATTTCTTTTAGAAACAAACAGACAATACATAAGGGTAGAGATCATCTTCTATCCAGATGGATTTTTTTATCATTTATCATAGAGAAGAAAGATGAGTTTATACATAGAATATATCATCACTGAGTAAGTAACCATACCGTATAATCCTCGTATTTCTTCTAAATATTTCCTTAGTTAATTTTGGTCATATTCAAACAACTACGTGAACAATCGCATATGGAAACTAAGTCTCATATAGTTATCATGTTTCTAACCTGCTCGTATTTTGCTATCCCTTGGTCAAGAGTGAAGCTCGTTAGGTTATATCACTTTTGCTTCTGCACCCTACTCGAATCATCACTCCTAACTTTCACAGATAGGATCAAGTCTACTTCGTCGGCGTTATTGCTAAATACATGATTAAATACTTTCCAAAAACAAGTAAACACACAAAGCATGATTAATTCACACAAAGCAGGATTAATTCACATAAATGACTTCTAATCCCCTTTGTATTTGATTAATCCTTTATTAATTAAACCTCTTTTATTAGTATGACTCCGTTTCATCCAATAAAACATTTTTCATTAAACAAAACTTCTAATTATGCCACAACCACCCAAAACTCACTTTTAAAAATCTAATTACATTTATAAGGGTTTAAGATATGTGTTACTTAAACACTGTCACAACAACCCAAAACTATTCACTTATATTATCCTTAAAGTATTCCTTACTGAAATCCTAATTGTTTTCCTAATTATAGTACTAATTATAATTTAATTATATTCCTAATTATAATCGTATTTATAATCCTAATTATATTCCTAATTATAATCTTATTTGTAATCTTAGTTATATTCCTAATTATAATCTTAATTATAATCACTTACATCTACACTAATTTAACAAGTTAATATACTTTTACTTAACTTTACAAAACCATTTATTTAAACTTAAGTATAATGATATAAATCTTTCCTTATTTATTTATAAAATACTAAATTTACATTTTCCAGATTATATGTACTAAAAAACGTTGTAAAATGATGTATATATTTTTATATACGCTAATTTGTTTATAGCCTTATATAACTAATAAAATTCTAAAACAATTTAAAAGGTATTATACTACATAAACTTTTTAATACTTTAATAAAATCTTTAATTAGTTTTCTAAAAATTATATATGCTTTAAAGTATTCAAAATACATTAAAACTATGGTTTGAAACGTTTATTTTCTAAGAGTCTTGCCCTGTCTCCCATCCCGCTTAAGGTATTGTTTTCCCTGTTATCTCTCCTTCAGCTACTACCATTGATCCTCTGTCATCTTGTGTCACCCAAGTCGATGTTATTGAGTGGAATTATTTTTAGAAAGCTTGGATTCATGAATCTTCTAAGATATGACCCTACTTGACATGATTTCCATATGTTTATTAGTGACGTTGATGGTGAATCCAATGGATCTTCATTATCTGTTGATGGAGATGTCTTGTTCTTACTATGGATGGTGCACGCAGTTCTAGGAATAGGCCTATTCTTAATGATAATAGTTGGGATAGGAAATTTAACTGCTGCAAGGATTATTCTTTCTTCATTCTGAACATTCTGACTGTTTTCATAGGTTTTCTACATGTGATAGACCCAGACACTTTGGTCGAGAAAGTGATTCCTCCTTTTTTAAGGAGAACTAACTGTAACGGTCCGCCATTTGACCATCGAAAGTCAACACTGAATACTACAACTATGTTCAAATGTCGAACATCTAATCAACAAAAGGGCAGATTGTTAGGGTAAAGAAAAAAAAGAATGTAGAATAGAGAAAATTAGAATCTCGTAGTGGAATCAACAACATATAATATAACAATGACGGTAAAAACCGTCACTTCAAAAATACAGAGTATATCAAAATTAAAAACAAACCTTATCAGCTAGACAGTTATAAAATCCTGATCTTACAATTGCTGTTTGGATACTATGTAATACATCGAGAAAAAAACTCTACGATAGTGAACCTCCAACTCCACTTGAAGACAACCATAACACCAAAGCCGATCTGGGAAAATACTCGGTCTGACCTGAGCATTGTAACAAAATAACACCAGGATCAGTCTAGACATACCAGCATGAGAAAATTCAAATAAGGGAAACATATAAAAATTCTTTGAGGCCATGCCCTAACGTGAAATGGGTTTTTACCTCACAAGAATAACATTTATATAGGAAAGAGTAGAGATAAACAATAGGAAACAAATCCATATATGGATAGGCATAAATAGTATTAAACACTAGACTTGAGAGAATGAAAATAATCTGAACAGAATCCAAAAAGGAAAGAATGGATAAACAAGACAACAGTCCAAACTTGATAGAATGGACAAAATCAACAATTAAATACCGCGAAGAGTGGTTGGCTCTTCCCGTTGCAATTAAAGGGAAACAGATTCAAAGGTTCAAATCAAATAAGAAAAGGAATTTTTTTAATAAATGACTAGGAGGGTGCACTACTTTTAAATCATACCTCTACTAATATACTTCTAAGAAGCTCATATACTCCATGACACTACTCAAGACCCTCCAAGCCGTACCCTGCCAAACCTTACCGAATATTCAAATATTTTCACATCTAAGTGCACAACCGAATCCAATCTAAAGGAGATGTCAAAATACCCTAATGTGGTCAACCCCACATAGTTTGGCCCCCTTTCGCGCTTTGAATTAAGTCATTTTCGACAAAGGATAATAAAAATCAAAGACCAACAAATCATTTTTAAGGTGATGATACACCACGAAGAAAGCTGAATTTGGTAATTAATAAATACACTATCGGAGATAGTTAAAATGATCGTATATGGAAAATTAAATATCATATGGAAAATTAAATATCATATATCTAACACTACTCGTTGATTCCAAACAAGTGCTATCTCTTGGTTGAAAATGAAGTCGGGCAAATTAAGATAGTGTTACCTCTTGGTATCGCCTTGAAGACATTTTTAACCTTCGAGATAGAAACGAGTCCAAGCCTCAATGTTGAGCGTTAAAAGTATGACTAGATTCTTTCCATATAAATGATATCGTTTATGGAATTACTTTTCCATAATCGAAATCGAACTTTACTCTTTTAAAACTGAACTAATTGTTGATTTCCATAGTACAATATTAGTAAAAACACTTTGGAAATACTCTTTAAAACTATTCTTTTATAAGACAAAATTTATAATACTATGTGTATTACAACAAGGCTAAAAAACAAATGTCATTAAAACATTTTTTTACTATAAACCCAAAATAATTTACACTTTGCTTTATTTATAAATAGTTCTTTTACCGGATTTTTTCATTTAAAACCATTATTTGTAAATCTAAAACACTAATTATTATCCAAAAGGAAAATAAAATAATTTAAATACATTTATAAATTTAAAACGATATTAATTATCCCAAAAAATGATTAATCCCATTCATAATCGCTTTTAAATAGAAAATTTCGTTTTCCTTAATAAGATAGTTAATTATTTCCAAACAGTTTTATGTCGGTAGTAAATTAACTTTAAAATCTTTATTAAACGAGTTTAGTAACTTTAAAAACTTTCATCAAATTAGCTAATTTATTTTAAATATCATTGATTAAAAAGATTTATTAAATTCAAATAATCATTAACAAAAATGAATAATTAACCTCAAATATCGTTAATTAAAATGATTGATAAATTTTAAATACCATTAATTCAAAAAATTAATTAAGTTCAAATAATCATACATTAATTGGATGAATTAAATTCAAACATCATTAGTTAAAATGATTAAAACAATAGATCATTTGTTAAAAAAGATTAATTATCAGTAAACCATCATTAGTTCAAATGATTAACTAAATTTCAAAAATCATTAGTTAAAACAATTAACTAAATTTAAACAATCATAATTAAAAATGATTAATTAAGGTTCAAAATCATTAATTAAAATGATTAATTAAATTCATGTCTCATTAATCAAATAGATTAATAAATTTCAAAGATCATTAATTGAAATGATTAATTACATTCAAATATCATTGCTTAAAATGATCAGTTAATCTTAAATATCATTAATTAAAATGATTATTAATTTCAAATAGCATTAATTAAAATTATTGATTAAACTTCATTATCATTAATTAAAATAATTAATTAAACTCAAATAATCATTAGGAAAATGATTATTTAAATCCATCTCATTTAAACCAAAAGATAAACCAATTTTAAACATTATTAATTAAATTGGTTAATTATTTTAAAAATCATTAGCTAAAATGATTAATTAATTTGAATTATCGTTGATCAAAATGATTAATAAATTCTAAAAAATTTTTTTAGTAAAAACACAAGCTCAAGTTCAACACACATACAATAGGTTTCTGAGGATGAAAATTAATAAATGACGGTATAACAAAATCTCTATAACCACACTTAACAACTTAATGGAATATCAAGATTTATTTCGATTAACATCAACAAAACGGCATAAGGATGTAAATAAATAAATATTTTTGAGAAACCAAAGAGTCTTTCTACAAATTCTCCCTACAAAACAATGGCTAAGGAAATTATACATAATCATATCGGTTCATAACAATAAAGTTAATATGTCATCCATTTTCTAAATGGAAATTCACCAAATAAACAATCAAATAATTTAACTATCATCTAAGAAATCAATAATAGTTTGTAGCATCATCGATACGATATAGTAAAATTGAATGTGAGTTAAACTCACATTGATTCCAGTTTCCGCAGAAGCATTCCGATTTGGGCAAAAACCAAATGGGTGTTCAATTTAACCAAAAATTCTACCAACTTTTAAATCCAACCACACCAACTCCATTGCATAGCCATCATTGCTACATGTCCAACGCAAAAAACAGCGTCCGAATTCAACTTTGTACGCAAAAGTTATTCGAATTATAAGTTTCGGAATTAAATAATAAATTAACATTAAATTACAATTCCTTAATTACCCAAACTAATTACTTCTTCCTCCTCCTCCTAAACGTGCATGGTGGAAGATATGAACCCATCAAAATATGCACGATTTTGCTATGATATGAAGTTACGCTCCGCTAAACTCAAATCCGTCTCGACAATGCATTTCTCTTGACGAACTCAACTCGATGGACCCAAAATCGTCCTGACTAATCCTCCCTAAGCCAATGTGACCTGCTGCTCTTCCTCCTCTGCCCCTTGACAACGCAGACCCCAAATCATGAATCTACATCAAAAAATCATCACACTCTCTTCGCCTAACCACAAGAAACAAGAATCAAATCTTTGATTGAACTGTTGATGCATCAATCGAATGCAAATTCGAACCTTAATCCCGCATAAAAATGTCGATTGCCCGAAACAATATCGTGAGCATAACTTGGGTAGGGAATTGAAGCCCTTGCCTCAAGAAATTCGTAGCAATAATTTTCTTGTTTTTTAGTTGAGAAAATAAATTTATTTTGCTTTATAAATTTTCAGCCATTATTTTCTTGATATTCTTCACTGAATAAGTTTTTTAAAGAGGAGACAATTATGCTTTGAAAGACGTGGGGGTGTGGTATGAATAGTGATAGGGTATGGTGAATAAGATATGATATCTTATTATTTAATTGATAATGTTCGGCAATACATACCCAAAAATTTCGAACTCCAATCGGAGTATGCTGGGCATTCTATATCAAACATCCCTATTCTGGACACAACGGAACTAGTCTCGAGACCTAATTCCAAAGTATACGAAAGTAAGCTTTTTAAATCAAATTATATTTGAAATTAATTACTAAGCGTTTCGAGCTCATATGACCTTATAGTATGTCTAATCGTTATGAAACCTGACGGCGTACAATAATGTATTATTCCGGGTCTAAAGGCACTGGTTTTGTCAAAATTCGAGCCAGTGCCTCGGAGTGTTAATTTAACAAATTTAAATATCATTTTATATTTTTGATCGAATTATCGATATTTATCCGATCTATTTATATTTGTAAATAAATTTAAAAATTGAATTCATCAATATTATTCATTAATTAAAAGAAGTTAAAGAAATATTAAATCCATTTAAATAATATTTAGTTTATAATTCCAATATTTAAAATAAATACTATATTTGTATTCAGTTTATTAAATTACAAGATTCAATTATTTAAATATTTAAAATTAATTAAATATAGAATTAAATGACCAAAATTCTTGGTTGTTATAGTAGCCGAGGTCCTTTATAGCAGTTTAGGCACCTTTTCCTAAGTCCTATTTGTATTTCATGTATTAGTAGTTGAGGCATACAGCCTTGCTCCTATAATAATTGATTTGTTGGTAATAAAAGTGAATGGCCTACTATAAAAACCAACTAGCCTTGCCAAAAAAATATATTTTAAATGTCACTAAAAAAATACTTGTTTTATAATTTATTTAAAAACCATAAAAAACGTGTTTTATAATTTAAATCTTTTATTTATTAAAATTCATAAATAACTATTAAAAACATATCTAAACTTTGATATCTTTCCAGTAATAAGTACACTTATAGTGCTTATTAAAAATACAAAGAAGTCCATAGGATGTCATTCAAAGTTGCCTTTAAAAATCGTCGAACACAAGGCATTTTGAAAGTGCATCCAAATAGACCTTTCCGTTTCTATACCTTTCCGTTTCTAACTTTCACAACTTTGTTTCACAATTTCTGTAACTTCCCAAACCAATTACTTTATATCAAACACACCAAGACATGTGTAGAGAACAACCGAATATATACTTTCATAATATATTCACATTTCAACCAATTTATCATGTATTAAATATAAGGGATTTAAAATTATGTCTATAGTGACTTTTTCACTTTAACCATTTGCAACATACTTCAACTTTTCACACAACAATATCAAACATGTAAATAACAAGTCATGGTCATGTTACATATTTTTGAGGGATTCAAGAGAAATTACCTGCATATAATGTTGTCACTGGCTTTCCAAAGCAAAGGTGGGTCCAAAAGGAATAACTTGCATTATTTTTCATTTTAACTTACATTTTCAACAACAACAAATATGTACCCAACATATACGACTTAAATAGTGAGATAACTCACCCAAGTCCAAGCCAAACCAAGATGTCGATAATCCCAGTACGAGTGCAACAACGAAGATCGTTTCTCGATTAGACCTCGTATCCAGGAGATACGAATTTTATAAGAATGCAAATTATAAACATCAATTAACCAACTTGATTAATAAATAAATCCATAGTTACCTCTAATCCATGTTTCCTTTTCTTCTTCCTTGTGCACACCATGCACATAGGAACCATTACCATGCATGTGTCTATCTAGATTACTCCCTCTATGCTCCACGAATCAAAAGAGCCATCAGCTGCTATGCCTATGCCAAATCGTTCCACTTCGTACCAATTTCACAATGATACTCTCCTTTCGACAAACCGTGGCCTCTCGCTCCTCCATCCATCTTCACTATCTATGATAAAGAATGATGTTTGGCCAAACATGACCATACTCTCCAAAACCAATATAGATTTGAAGGCCTCCTTCATACAAGTCAAAGGAATTTAGTCTTGTCATCCATCGTTGCCTGCGACTATTGATTTAATTAAAAGAAGGAGGCAGTTGTGTTTTCCTTTATAGGGGAGGAAGGTGAGGAATTTATAAAATAAAAGAGAGATGGAAAAGTAAATGTTTGGGGATATATATAATATAGTATATATTATTTAATTTCTTAACTAAGTCGCAACACATTTCGAGCTCACACGATCACATGGGTCGTCGGATCGCCAAGAAACTCATCGACGCACTTCACATCATTATTCCAACCTCGATGACACTATTTTCATAACAATCTGAGTTAGTTCCATGGGATGATAATTTCATGCGTCTAAAGATCGTTTTGTCAATAAAATGATTTTTGGTCACTTTACTGATATTTCTTCAAACTTTTATCTTTATGTAAATATTTTTCTAAAACAAGTTTACCATCATTAGTTATTACCTAAAATGGGGCTAATGAGGCTATAAAATCAATTTAAACATATTAAATCCAATATTCAAATATTAGAATAATTCAGATATTGAAATACGATGTATTAGAAATTTCGGGTCATACAAAAGTAAAATTGGTCTTTATCGATACCAAGTGAGCAATAAATTTGGCCATAATGTCATACTACCTGCTAAGTGAAGTGTGAATATTAATATTCGTATTGTTCAGTATTAATCGCTGACCAAATTTTCACCTAAGAGTCAAACCAAAACATCGAATACTCCTACTACCACTTAATTTAGTTAATTCATTATTATTACAAATTAATTAATATAATCAATATTTATGAAATATTAGTTTTAAATTTTTATTTGATGTATGTTGAACAATATTAAATTGTGTAAATATAATAGTTATATAAAAACTAATCAATATACAATATCGATACACATTTAAATTGGATTTAAATGCAAAAAATATCATTCAGACTTGAAATAGTTTTGAGGCCTATTAGACGCTAGCGTAGGTCGAGTATAGGGTAGCAAAAAGAGTGCATCAATTTGATGTCTTAATGGGAGGATTTTGAATGGTTAAAAGGGAGAGAATAGGTAAGGGGTAAACAAGGATCTTGATTCTACTTTTTCTCTCTTATCTTTTTTTTTTATACAAACCATCTTATCCTCAGTTGAAATAAAACTTTTTGACTCTCCTATTACTACATAGATAAGCCTACCATACCCCCTCTAGCCTATAAAATTCAAATGCTAAAACATCAAATTAATGGTCGATTCGATCGTCGGTGGTAAAGCGGTTTAGGAGCGAGCAAATACTGGACTTAGAATTTGATTCAAGGAGCTAAGTTCAATGTTTCAAGGTGCAAATTCTAAGCATTGATGTAAGGTACATTTTTGATGTATTAGTGTTTAATGATACATTGTATCACATGCCAGTTAATTAACACAGTTATATATCAATTATAAGGAATCTTCATAGATTTTTGTTGTCACATTAGATGGCTGTATATATGTTTACATATAAATAAATAAAAAGATATTTTTTCAACACATATAATATAGATCACGGCCATATTTAAAAAACATTTTTTCTTTTTAACAAACAATGTATATGAATAAATGTATTCCTTATTTTTAAACCAAAATTAAAAATATTATTGTTTTATAGCGTATAATCTATATTTTAGAATTATTTAATTACATGTGTAAATTATAGAAAAAATGGCTTAATTCCTATATGTATTTTTATATGTATAAACATTTTTTTGATTAAAATTAATTGTACATACGATTAATTACATATATATAATGTAAAATTTCTATATAAAATTTTAATACAAAATATACTACTTTTGTTTTCGAAAATAATATTATTATTACTTTATATTCTATATTTTTTGTTTGAAAAAATATATTTGTTAAATAAAATGTAATCCAAAAAATTTAAACTAATTTTGGGCCGAGAGTTATTTAATATATATGTAGTAATTTTTATATTAATATTTATATAAGAATATATTTAATGTATACATTATATTTAATGTATACATTTATATATCTATGTTATATATAGTATCTTTAAATTAAAAAAAATTCAAAACTTGTATAATATGCTATATATTTTTGTTTAAAACTAATTTATGGATTAATATTCAAAATGTTTTACGATTTAATTATATTTAAGTAAAATTATATATGCATATATATATATACACACACATGCGCATATATAGTGGAAATTAAGGACACATCCATCTTTTTAAAACTTATTTGTTTTATAACTCCCCTTTTAGAAATTATTTTATACATCTCTCTTTTTTGAATTTCATTCGTTTTTACTTCCCCTACTCCAATTTTAAGAATCACCGCTATAATGTGTATTGGCGGCGGGAATTATGTACATATAGTCTAAGAGAAAATGTTAAGACTAGTAGAATTATCCAAATATCCCCTTGAATTTCACCTATATTTTTGAAAATACAAACGTATTTTATAAAAGAAAATTAGAAAGGACTTAAAACATATTTTTTAATTATAAGGATGCATGAAAAAAAATTCATTTATATAAGTATTGTATATTATTTATTTATAGGTTATATCTTATAATATACATAATTATAAATTCACATGTTTTATATTATATTATTTATACATACATACATACATACATACATACATACATACATACATATATATATATATGCATTTAGGCAACACAAATGTGTACAAGAGAGGCTAACGTGTCCATTGCAATGTAAATCCCAACATCCACAAACGACCATGTCAAGCTATGTGCACTCTATTATGTTGCATGTGTGCATACACACAATGTGTATATGATACATATATACGCTATATAAATATAAACTATATATAAACAAAAATATGTATATGAATTAAATAAAATATTGATTTTATTTTAAAGAATATTTAGAAAAATTCCAAATAAATTAGGACCACATAGGCTAATAAAGATCTAAAAAGGTTTTTAAAAAATTTGAAATACCAATTTAACCTGTTGCTTGCTGGCCCTGTTCCAACGATAGTAACGGAGCCAAATAACATATACGGTCTAAATTAGCAGTATTAGTACTAACTTATTAAAGCCTATCTATATAGTACGGTGTTTAAAAAAGTAGTTGTTATCCGTATATTTTCTAAGAGGAATAAACATGGAGGCAAGGGAAGATAATGTTACTTCAACTAGAGGATGTCGTGCTATACAGAATGTCAATATTAAATATAAGAAGGAATATTGAACTTCAAGCGACTCAAAAAAAGAAATGTCTGTAACAACCGTGATTTTATTATCGTTGAAAAAAAATTAAAATAGAAATTGAAAATTGAAAATAAAAAATAAAATAAAAGTGAAATCAATTGCAAATCAGTTGCAAAGGCAGCTAAACAATTTCCAATGCTGCACGTTGGGATTGAAATGCAATTGGCCTTGTTGTGTTGTATATAACAAAGTCAAGTTATACTTTCAATATGCCTTCACGTGTGTAATGAATTGGACCATTCAATAGCAAGGTTGGAACATCTTTTTATTTGCTTTGCTGTCACTCTATTGAAAAAAAAAACAAAAACAACATATGAACTTGCTGTCACCAAATTTCTAAAGCAAGTTGAACACACATTACCATCATCATTATTTTTATGTAAGTCGTGTACTATTTTTCTCTGAGGCACATCTGCCTTTAATGCATATGTACAATGCAAGCCAGCACTTCATTCTTTTGACTTATGCACAATTTTGGTGGAAGAAAAGTAAGCTGCAACATCTTTTACTCATTTTTCCAGTAGCATTCTTTTCGTTGCTTTCATTTTTCAAGTAGCTCTGCAAAAGCTTTAATGGCATCTTCACAAAATTTCTTGCTCCACTTGGATTCTCGGTTGCTAATTAGTTCTGAACCAAATCTAAGGTGAGTTCAAAACTCACAATTCTAATTTATTCACTACGTCATCATTGCGTGCAAACTTTGTTTCATTTTTGCATGCAAATAAGATTGCACTGGTATGTCCAGATTTCTTTATGCTTTCGTTTTTATCATTTTTGTGAAAGAAAGTTTTAAAAACTTTGTGTTGCGTATATGCAAGTAATACACGAAAGCTTGGGCTAATTTTTTTTTTTTTACTCCACCGTGCGCCTATATAGCTTTGCTCAGGAATTTTCTTTTTATTTATTTCATTTTTTACGTGTACAATTTGAAGCATATGACATTCATTTCCAGGCAAGTGTTATTTCGTTCATTTTAGCGTGCATGATATTGAATTCTTGCGGGTATTCAAATTATGTCCAGGCAACAATTTTTACTACTTGCGTTCCAGGTTATATTTTTTTTTCTTTTTTTTCTTTCTTTTTCCATTTCTGGTGCAAAGTGTAGCATATGAAAGGTTGGCCCAGACTATTTTTAATGCACGAAGAGTTTGACGAATGCACGAATCCAGGTCATTGGATCTTTTTCTTAGTTAGTTGAGTGTGTATAAGTTGCATTGTCACCTTTCATTTGCACACGTCACTATGCCTTGTCTATAAAGTTGGTTCATTTATATTTTTGCCCATGTATAGTTACTTGCATGTAAAAAATTTAGTGTCCAGAATAATTTGTCAACTCCTTTTCGTGCAAATGTTGAAACATTCGAAACTTTATACTTGCATGAAAATTCATTGGTCAAGTTATTGTAATTGTTGAAATTTGTTTATGTGTATTCATGTACACACGAAAACCCAGGTGTGTACTTTGGCGTAAGTGTATTTTGTAGAATTGCGTTACGTGCGTGCCATTATGAGTTCCAGGGCATTTTTCTTTTGCATTGTTTAGTTACGTGCATGCGTACAAACATTTAATTTTCTAATTCACGAAAATAGTGTCCAATTCCTTCTTTGTTTATCTATGCGTGCATTCATTTACATGCGTGCAAATCCAAGTTATTTATATTTTGTATATTCTACTTGCGTGCATAGTGTATTATGGTCTTAATTGTGAATGGTAGTATACAATGTATTGTCAGGTCACTTCATCTTTAGAATTCCATTTTTATGTATGTAGGCATTTCGTGAATATAAGTAATATGTGGCCAGTTCATTTTGATTTTTGCTCAAAGGTCAGTTATTGCATTCACAAAAATGTGTATAGGTCACCTAAATTTATATTATTTCCGTGCATGCACGTTGTGGTAGCAAATGTTATAATGTTATTGCCCAGGCTATCCAAAATTTTAAATATTTTATATCAGTAGTGCAGCCTAATGTAAAGTTTATTTTAAACAGGTGTTTGGTTCATAACGTATTTTGTTGCTGTTATTTTTATAACGGATTTTTTTACTCCGGTGATATATTTTAAAGCGTGTTGTTTTGATGAGATTTTGACGAATAAAAATTACTATTGTTTTGACTTCAGTATCCGTCAATTTAAAGAGAATTTTCAAGCGGCTATCCCGTAACACTGATTTTGATATCCGTTTTTACGGTGTTTTGTGAAGCGCGATTTCCTTGTGGAAATTGCTACAGATGTTGCTGTTTTAATCACGTGTTTTCAAATCATTTTAAAATAAAATTGTTTCCGAAAATTTCACAGTTTACGCTTTCAAAAGAATGAGGAATCGATTTAAACGCTTCAGCAAAATTAAAACTATGAACCCTTACTTTTACATATTTAGTTGATTCCGGACTTGTCCATTTGAGAACGTAAAATGTTATATATAATACACAATTTTGCACTTTCAAGGAAATGACGAAGAGATTAAACAATTTAGCAAAAGTGTGGAGTATGGAACCATGCTTTTACTGGTTAATTCCGGACTCGTTAATTGAAATATTTGCTGTTTGAAGATTTTGATGATTTTGTTGGGCTTTCGAGCCACTATGCTGGATCTTCGGGTCATATGTTGGACCTTCGAGTCAATTACCAGTACTAGACCTTTGGGTCATATGTTGGACCTTCGGGTCATTTGTTGGACGCCAAAATTATGATGACAGTACTTGGTAGGCTTCGGCCATATGATGATGCACGTGCGGTGTAGCTTAGACTCCCCATATGCTGGAATCGATCCACTTTTGTGTTGATTTTCTAGTTATCTTATTTTGATTTCTAGATTTTGGTGTATTGTTGTTTTGTATTCAATTGTGAATTTGGAAGTTGATTTTGATGATGTTTAATGAGATTTCTTCCTTTAAACTATGCTGATTACTTATGTTTTATAGTCTCACCCAAGATTATATCTTGTGTATAGTCTCATTCGAGATTATAATCTTGTGTATAGTATCATTCAAGATTATAATTTTGTATATAGTCTCATCCGATATTATAATTTTGTGTATTGCTGTTTTGAATTCAATTGTGAATTTGAGAGTTGATTTTGATGGAGTTTAATGAGATTTATTCATTTAAACTATGTTGTTTAATATGCTATATAGTCTCATTTGAGACTATAATTATTTTTCTTTGATGTTGTTTATGATGCATTCACTTCTAAGATTATATTAGACTGGTCCGTTTATTATTTTCTTTTAAATAATACTCGGGTCAGACCGAGTTATTTCAAGATAATTGCTATCTCTGATTCAGTTGCTGCTTCAGCTTTTGAGATTTCACCTCCTCTTTTGTCTAGGCTTCGAGGTGTTACTTTTGGTGTTAACTCTCATCTCATGTATGTTATGATGTATATGTATATGTACATTTGGTTCATGTGAACCATCGATTTTTGTACATGTATCCAGACTTATCTTCCGCTATATATCTGATATTTCTGTTCTGATGTGATTATACTTATCTGTGTTATTGTTATTATGAGTTGTTCTGAATTTTTCATTAGCCACCTTAGTTTCGCTTTAGATTTGGATTGAATATATCTTTGGGAGTAATTTACACAACTCCTATCGATGTAATCAATACTCCTCTAAGGCATAACTTACGGATGGTCGCTTCTAACAAGCCTTATTCTTCGCAATAGCAAACTTTATTCCTTATAACAACCTTTGTTATTGTGAGCATAGAGGTGGTTCGTCGCAGCTTGGTATCAGAGCTGAGATTCAGAACAAATTATAATAAACACGGAACAGAACCAGAATGGAATATGTGTTACAACTATTCGAGGGTTTATTCATGCCTTTCTAATCAATCCCTTCGTTGTTCTTAAACTTTTATCCTCTCTAACAAGTTGGAATATGTCTAGGAATATGTCTCATATTCCCGTAGTATTCCATTTGTTAAATTCCCTTTCAATCTTAGATTTGAACGAAGATCATTGGGCTTCTGATTGTCCTACTGCTCCTAAGGGTTTCAAATCTGGAAAGCATAATTTTGCTAAAGCTTTTGGTGATTCTTCTCAGCCCAAAGGTATTACTCCTTCTTTTTTGGAAGGTTTTATTTTATTTCATGGCCGTTCTATTAGAGTTCTTTTCGATACGGGTGCATCACATTCATTCGTATCAAAGGAGCTTGTCGTTGTTTTTCCTTTGGATGTTGTTAATCTTTGCGACCCTTTGAGGATTGTGAATCCTATTGGTGGATCTGCTACTCTTGGTTTGTTATGTTTGATGTTGAGATTATTCTACGTGGTTTTTCCTTTCATGCGAATCTGCATGTTATGGATCATCTTGATTTTGATATGATTTTGGGTGTGGATTGGCTCGTCCGTTATGAATTCAAATCCTATGTCCCGAAAGAACTTTATATCTCAAGCATCTCGATGCTATAGAGGAGCTATCTATTATATTTCTAATGCTGTCATTTCTTCCTTCAAATTGGAAGATGTCATAGCTAATATTCCGGTTGTTTGTGATTTTTCTGATGTCTTCGAGCCTATTTTGAGATTGCCGCCGAAGAGGGCAATTGAGTTTCGTATATCTTATCTCTGGTGCTCATCCTGTCAGTCATCCTCCCAAGAGGATGTCTGCTAAGGAAAATGAGGAACTCAAGTAACAATTATATGAATTGGAAGCCAAACAATTTATTCGTTCTAGCACATCTCCTTGGGGCGCTGCCGTTGTCTTCGTTAAAAAGCCAGATGGTACTCTTAGGCTTTGCATTGATTATCGCAAGCTTAACGAGCTCACTATCAAAAATAGGTATCCATTGCCTAGGATCGATGATATATTCGATCAACTAAGTGGCGCTAAGCTCTTCTCCCAACTCGATCTTGCTACCGGTTTTCATCATTTACGAGTTGCGGAAGATAGCATTCCTCTTACCGCATTCCGTACTCGTTATGGTTCTTACGAATGGCTAGTTATACCGTTCGGTTTGACGAACGCTCCAGCGTATTTTGTTGATCTTATGAATCGGATTTTTCGGGAATATCTCGATAAGTTCGTCTTGGTTTTCATTGATTATATTCTTATTTATTCCAAATCTGAAGCCGATCATATTCAGCATTTGGAGATTATTTTGAGCACTCTTCGTCAGCACCAGCTTTATGCCAAATTCTCCAAGTGTCGCTTTTGGGAGAATAAGGTGAAGTTTCTCGGTCATATTGTTTCTTCCGATGGTATCTCTATCGATCCTTCCAAGATCGAATCCATTCAGAATTGGAAGAGGCCTGAGACCGTTTCTGAGATTCGTAGTTTCCTTGGATTGGTGGGATATTACCGTAGGTTCATTAAGGACTTTTCTCGTATTGCTTTATCGCTTACCACTCTCAGGAGAAAAGCTATTCCTTTTATTTAGTCTGATAAGTGTGAAATTTCTTTCATGAAGTTAAAAGATCTCCTTACTCATGCTCCTATCTTAGTGGTTCCCGAAGGGAATCATGAACTTGTTGTTTATACCGATGCCAGTGGTTATGGACTCGGTGCTGTTCTTATGCAAAATGATAGAGTAGTTGCCTACACTACTAGACAACTAAAGCCTAACGAGATTCTTTATGCTACCCATGATTTGGAGTTGGCCGCTATAGTCTTTGCTCTAAAGATTTGGCGACATTATTTGTTGGGCAAGCGTTTTGTTCTTTTTATTGATCACAAATCTTTGAAGTATTTATTCACTCAGTAAGAACTTAATATGAGACAACAACGTTGGCTTGAATTTCTTGCTTCATATGATTTCGATATTCAGTATACCCCTGGTAAGGGTAATCGAGTTGCTGATGTGCTTAGTCGCAAGCAGCAAGTTTTTGTTTTCATGATGCTAGAAGAGTGGAATATTTATCTCATTGTGATATTAGAGGCTGTCCTTCATTTTCTGACTCTCCCGTGCTTTTATTTAGCATGGAAGCTCGTCTTAGTTTGTTGGATCGTGTTGTCGATGCCCAGAAACAAGATCCAGATATCTCTTATCTTATTCAGAGTTGTAAATCGAAATCCCGAAGTGATGATCTAAAGGATTTCGATATTGATATTCATGGTTGTATTCGGAAGAAGGGAAAGTTTATCGTGCCTAATGTTTCCAATCTTAGAAATGACATTCTTGAGGACTGTCATCGTTCTAAGTATACTATTCGTCCGGGCAGTAGTAAGATGTATGCTGTAATGAAACGCTTATACTTTTGGAAAGGCATGAAGCGTGATGTTGCAAGTTATGTAAGTCGTTGCATGACTTGTCAACTTATTAAAGTAGAACACCAGCGTCCTAGTTGTCTTTTGCAACCTCTTGAGATTCCATTATGGGAATGGGATCATATTTCTATGGACTTCATTGATGGTCTACCTCGTTCGAGGTCGGGCCATACTAGTATTTGGGTGATTGTTGACAGGTTGACCAAATCAACCCATTTTATTCCTATCAAGTCCAATCGGACTGCTCCTTTGCTAGCTAAGCTTTTTATTAAAGAAGTCGTTCGACTTCTTGGTTCCTAATTCCATTGTTAGTGACAGAGATCCGCTTTTTACTAGTGGTTTCTGACGGAGCCTTCAGAAAGCTTTGGGCACTAAGCTCAATCTCTGTATAGCTTATCATCCACAGTCTGATGGTCAGATTGAAAGGGTGAATCAGTCTTAGAAGATCTCCTTCGAGCTTGCATCTTGATTTTGGTGGTAGTTGGGAAGACCACTTATCTCTTGTTGAGTTCTCTTATAATAACAGTTTCCAATCCAGTATCGGTATGGCTCCTTTCGAAACTCTTTACGGAAGACAGTGTCGATTACCATCTTATTGGTTGGAATCGAGGGAAAAGTTAGTTCTCGGCCCCTATTATATTCATGAATCTTCTGAGAAGATTGATATTATTAGACAGAGAATGAAAGAGGCTCAGAATAGGCAGAAATCTTATGCTGATCATCGTAGGAAGCCTTTGGAATTTTCTGTTGGCGATCACATATTCATTCGTGTTTTTCCGATGAAGGGTGTGGTGCGCTTTAGTAGCTCCGGGAAATTGGCTTCTCGATATATTGGACCGTTTCCTACTACGGAATGCATTGGCCCTGTTGCTTATTGTGTATCGCTACCTATTCAGTTTTCGGGAATTCATGACGTATTTTATGTATCACAGCTTCGTCGATGCCCACGAGATTCAGATTTTATTATTAATCCTCATGTGTTACAAGATCTTGAGATCTCACCCGACTTGTCTATAGTGCAAAATTCTATTCGTGTGCTAGCTTCGGAGGTTAAACGCCTTCGGAACAAAGAAGTCCCGCTTGTGAAAATTCAATGGTCCGCAAACCCCAAAGATTGCACTTGGGAAACCAAAAAATTCATCGAGCGTTCTTATCCCGGTTTTCTCTCCTCTTCGGGTGGGGTTGAGCATTCTTATTCTTTTTTTTATTTTAATCTTTGTTGTGATAAATTATTTGTGTTATAAACAACTTCTAGTATGAAAATTATGGGGACATAATTTTTATAAGGGGGGAGTTTGTAACAACCGTGATTTTATTACCGTCGAAAAAAATATTTAAAATAGTAATTTTAAATTGAAAATAAAAAATAAAATAAAAGTGAAATCAATTGCAAATCAGTTGCAAAGGCATCTAAACAATTTCCAGTGGTGCACGTTGGGATTGAAATGCAATTGGCCTTGTTGTGTTGTATATAACAAAGTCAAGTTATACATTCAATATGCCTTCACGTGTGTAATGAATTGGACCATTCAATAGCAAGGTTGGAACATCTTTTTATTTGCTTTGCTGTCACTCTATTGAAAAAATAAAAAAATAAAAACAAAATATGAACTTGCTATCACCAAATTTCTAAAGCAAGTTGAACACACTTTTCCATCATCATTATTTTTATATAAGCCGTGTACTATTTTTCTCTGAGGCACGTCTGCCTTTAATGCATATGTACAATGCAAGCCAGCACTTCATTCTTTTGACTTGTGCACAATATTGGTGGAAGAAAAGTAAGCTGCAACATCTTTTACTCATTTTTCCAGTAGCATTCTTTTCATTGCTTTCATTTTTCAAGTAGGTCTGCAAAAGCTTTAAAGGCGTCTTCACAAAATTTCTTGCTCCACTTGGATTCTCGGTTGCTAATTAATTCTGAACCAAATCTAAGGTGAATTCAAAATTCAAAATTCTAATTTATTCACTACGTCATCTATGCGTGCAAACTTTGTTTCATTTTTGCGTGCAAATAGGATTGCACTGGTATGTCTAGATTTCTTTATACTTTCTTTTTTATCATTTTTGTGAAAGAAAGTTTTAAAAACTTTTTGTTGCGTGTATGCTAGTAATACACGAAAGCTTGGGCTAATTATTTTATTTTTTTTACTTCACCGTGCGCCTATATAGCTTTGCTCAAGAATTTTCTTTTCATTTATTTCATTTTTTACGTGTATAATTTGAAGCATATGACATTCATGTCCAGGCAAGTGTTATTTCATTCATTTTAGCGTGTATGATATTGAATTCTTGCGGGTATGCAAATTATGTCCAGGCTACAATTTTTACTACTTGCGTTCCATGTTATATTTCGTTTTCTTTTTCTTCTTTCTTTTTCCATTTTTTGGTGCAAAGTGTAGCATATGAAAGGTCATTTGATCTTTTTCTTGGTTAGTTGAGTGTGTATAAGTTGCATTGTCACCTTTCATTTGCACACGTCACTATGCCTTGTCTTTGAAGTTGGTTCATTTACATTTTTTCCCATGTATAGTTACTTGCATGCAAAAAAATTAGTGTCCAGACTAATTTGTCAACTCGTTTTCGTGTAAATGTTGAAACATTCAAAACTTTATACTTGCATGAAAATTCATTGGCCAAGTTAAAGTTATTGTAATTGTTGAAATTTGTTTATGTGTATTCATGTACACACGAAAACCCAGGTGTGTACTTTGGTGTCAGTGTATTTTGTAGAATTGCGTTACGTGCATGCCATTATGGGTTCCAGGGCATTTTTCTTTTGCATTGTTTAGTTACATGCATGCGTACAAACATATAATTTTCTAATTCACGAAAACAGTGTCCAATTCCTTCTTTGTTTATCTATGCGTGCATTCATTTACATGCGTGCAAATCCAGGTTATTTATATTTTGTATATTCTACTTGCGTGCATAGTGTATTATGGTCTTAATTGTGAATGGTAGTATACAACGTATTGCTAGGTCACTTCATCTTTAGAATTCCATTTTTATGTATGCAGGCATTTCATGAATATAAGTAACAGTAATATGTGGCCAGTTCATTTTGATTTTTGCTCACAGGTCGGTTATTGCATTCACAAAAGTATGTACAGGTCACCTAAATTTATATTATTTCCGTGCATGCACGTTGTGGTAGCAATTGTTATAATGTTATTGCCCAGGCTATCCAATATTTTAAATATTTTATATCAGTAGTGCAGCCTTATGTAAAGTTTACTTTAAACCGGTGTTCGGTTTTAAAACGTATTTTGTTGCCGTTATTTTTATAACGGATTTTTTTGCTCCGGTGATATATTTTGAAGCATGTTGTTTTGATGAGATTTTGACGAATAAAAATTACTGTTGTTTTGACTTCAGCATCCGTCAATTTAAAGTGATTTTTCAAGCGGCTATCCCGCAATGCTGATTTTGATATCCGTTTTTACGGTGTTTTGTGAAACGCAATTTCCTTGTCGAAATTGCTACAGATGTTGCTGCTTTAATCATGTGTTTTTAAATCGTTTTAAAATAAAATTGTTTCCAAAAATTTCACAGTTTATGCTTTCAAAAGAATGAGGAATCGATTTAAACGCTTCAGCAAAATTAAGGACTATGAACCCTTATTTTTACTATTTCGGTTAATTCCGGACTTGTTCATTTGAGAACGTAAAATGTTATTTATATAAAATACACAATTTTGCACTTTCAAGGAAATGATGAAGAGATTTAAACGATTTAGAAAAAGTGCGGAGTATGAAACCACGCTTTTACTAATTCGGTTAATTTAGGACTCGTTAATTGAAATATTTGCTGTTTGAAGATTTTGATGATTTTGTTGGGCTTTCATGCCACTATGCTGGACCTTCGGGTCATATGTTTGACCTTCGGATCAATTACCAGTACTAGACCTTCGGGTCATATGTTGGACCTTCGGGTCATTTGCTGGGCACCAAAATTATGATGATAGTACTTGGTAGGCTTCGGCCATATGATGATGCACGTGCGGCGTAGCTTAGACTCGCCATACGCTGGGATCGATCCACTTTTATGCTGATTTTCTAGTTATCTTATTTTGATTTCTACATTTTGGTGTATTGTTGTTTTGAATTCAATTGTGAATTTGGAAGTTGATTTTGATGATGTTTAATGAGATTTCTTCCTTTAAACTGTGCTGATTACTTATGTTGTATAGTCTCACCCGAGATTATAATCTTGTGTATAGTCTCATTCGAGATTATAATTTTGTGTATAGTCTCATTCAAGATTATAATTTTGTATATAGTCTCATCCGAGATTATAATTTTGTGTATTGCTGTTCTGAATTCAATTGTGAATTTGAGAGTTGATTTTGATGGAGTTTAATGAGATTTATTCATTTAAACTATGTTGATTAATATGCTGTATAGTCTCATTCGAGACTATAATTATTTTGCTTTGATGTTGTTTATAATGCATTCACTTCTAAGATCAAATTAGACTGATCGTTTTATTATTTTCTTTTAAATAACACTCGGGTCAGACCGAGTAATTTTAGGATAATTTCTATCTCTGATTCAGTTGCTGCTTCAGCTTTTGGGATTTCACCTCCTCTTTTGTCCAGGCTTCGAGGTGTTACTTTTGGTGTTAACTCTCATGTCATGTATATTATGATGTATATGTATATGTACATTTGGTTCATGTGAACCATCGATTTTTGTAGCATGTATCTAGACTTATCTTTCGCTATATATCTGATATTTCTGTTCTGATGTGATTATACTTATCTATGTTATTGTTATTATGAGTTGTTTTGAATTTTTCATTAGCCACCGTAGTTTCGTTTTAGATTTGGATTGAATATATCTTTGGGTTTAATTTACATAACTCCTATCGATGTAATCAATACTCGTCTAAGGCATAACTTACGGATGGTCGCTTCTAACAAGTCTTATTCTTCGCAATAGCAGACGTTATTCCTTATAATAACCTTTGTTATTGTGAGCATAGAGGTGGGGCCTCACAATGTCTGTCTTTTATGTAAAGGTATCAAATTTCTAAGAGTAACGAATTCCAAACAATTAGCCAACCGGAAAAAATATCATACATGAACATGGCAAGGAGGTTGTCGAACCTCAATAGTGAGAAAGGTACTACACCAAGGTTTTTAACCTATAAAGACGTCAAACGATAACAACCTTAGAAGTTACCAAATGTATAAGGAAGTATATGATATCGAATTTTTATGACCCTTTGAAATATCAAGCTTCTAAATATATAAGAATGACATAGAATGCTGAATATCTAACGAAAGTGAGTATCAAATCTCTAAAGAAAAGAAGGCTTCAGCAATAAGAATGTCAAGAAGAACTGCTACCAAACGGTAACAAAAAGGGAAGAAGATATCGAACTTATAAAAGTAGAAGAAAGATGATGTCGTGCGACAAAATTAAAGTATCGAAAGCCTAGCAGCAAGAGATATCAGCTCTTAAGCAATTCAAGGTGACATCGAGCCTCTACAACTTAATGTTGTGGAGCATGAAGCAAAGGAAGGATGCTGAACTTTAAACAGGTGTGGTTGATATCGAATAACTGTGATACGTGATACGATGTATCGTCATTAGAAAGACGGATGCCGAACGCTAACAATTATGAAGGATTTCGAACTTCATGAGACAAGGTAGGTTGCCCTATATCAACAATGAATAGAAGATTGCCATAAAATATCAGTGTTCGGAAAGGTGCTGTAAATCATCAATTTTCAAAGGAATGTCATAAACCAATAATATGAAGAACTTACCAGCAGTGCAATGAAGGATGCCAAAGATTAATGATGCGAAAGGACACATGGCAGCCATGCCTCCTGCTACCACTCCTATAAATAGACCCTATTGACCATTCAAAACTGGGTGAATCATTTCTTTCCCCCCTTCTTGAATTTGAAGAATTGTAATCCTAAATTGAATCAGGGCAAAATCAAGAGTTCTTTATGACTTTCGAAACAAACGAGAACAAGGACTTGGAAAATTTTGCATAGCATATTTCTTATGTATTTTGCATATATAATTGTTATCGAACTAAGGACGTGCATATGACAAATTTTTGACTTGGATTCGAGCTTATAACAAAACCCTTTAAGTCTTTATCTAAATTAAGGATTATCTTGCATAATGCCTAACATGCCTAGACGACATATAAACAAAAAGGACAATAACTTTTACGAAACATCTCTTTAGTTTATCAATAGATATATAATGGATTATTGCACAATCAAGCGACTTACCCATTTTTCCTTTTGAGATACGACTCAAACATTTTAGCAACTTTGTTTCCCTCACGAAATTCCATAAGCGTTATAGGAAATTTTCAAGTAACATCGTTGTGTATTAATTCTTGAGTCAATCTTTGATTTAAAAACACCATCATTATATTGTGTATGTTAGACAAAATTCTAGTTTTGCTTGGAATCATAAACGACAGGTCAAGTTTTTTAACATTTTTAGGCACTAGAAGGAGAGCCTGAACCTCCGAGTCGTTATAATTTTATCTTGAAATTAATTACTTGACGTTCTGTTTAAGAAAAATGGTGAGAGATAAAAGAATTAATGTTCTGAATTAGGAGACAGTACAACAAATAACATTGAAAGACAATGTCACTCTGCGCTTTAATCTGAAATAAGTAGAACCTGGTCAGCCTTCGAAACAAGCAAAGCCAACAAATAGTGAAGCCAAAATCAAAGACTTAACGTAGCAAATGGCAGCAATGCAAGAACTACTAGAGAAGGTCCTTTCATAGAAGTCTTCCAAACCAATAAGGCCCATCGAAGGAGAAGACGTTGAATCTCCAAGGAGAAATATAGGTACTTCCATATAAAAAAGCAAGGATAAAGAAAAAATTGTATAGAAATAAAGAATCCAAAAGGTTGGAGCTATAGTGTTCTCTCCAAAATCACTAGCAAATAACAAGGTTAATGCATGTCGCCAGGAAGAATTAGCAGAAAGGTCTAATGAACAATCAGGAAGTCAATCTTGCCTAAGGAGTACAGGCCTTATAGAGGTGATTACCATGATGATGAAGCCCACTTTAGGGATATAGTTAATAAAATGGCAAAGGATATGCTTGATACCAAAGGAAAGAGGACCCTTTGATCCCAGAGTCGGCAATAGTTTTCATGAAGCCCCCTTTATAGAAAGAATAATATTTGTCAAAATTCAATCACACGTCAAGATTCCTCATTAAGATATAATGGGGCCACTGATCTTGATGATCATCTTCTAGCTTTTGAGAGCCAAATGCATCTTCACAATGCTTCTAGAGCCATACCTTGTAGGTTCCTTCAGGCCACTTTTCTAGGAGCAGCTTCTAAGTGGTATAGACATTATAGGGAGAAGACCATTTATTCTTGGAAGTAGTTCTCTTAAGAATTTTCAGCACAGTTTTGTGCGTGCAATGACCCTACTATCGATTCTAGTGTGCTAGCCAATGTTAAGCAGAGACCGGGAGAGCTGCTCAATGAATACTTGAAAAGATTCAACAAGGAGGCATTGAAAGTAGAGAATATAACAGTATAACGACCTTGACTTGACCTTTGAAAATCGACACTGAATACATCACCTGTATTCAAATGCCGCAGATCCAAACGTTGAATCTGGTTCATCGGAGCTTATAACACATTAAATACAACAACACAGCGGAAGAAAATGAATAATATCATTGATACACAACATTTGATTACAACAATGATACAATTGAATATCAAATATCAAAGCTAAGAGATATACAACAGCGGAAAAATAAGGCCAATAGAATTCCAAGTAAGAAAGTTAGAATCCAACATCTGGCGACTCCATTGCCAAAGCTCCAAAACTAGAAAGTCAGAATCACCATCCATGCTGAAGTGAAGCAACTCGATCCAAATGAAATTTCCAATATCCAAAGATCGAATGCTATCGAATCTACACCTACTCGTTGATTATCTAAAAATCTAACTCTAGACTGCCCGTGTGGAAAATTGTGGGCACCTAGAGTTTAGGAAGGGAACAATAAACTCCAGGTCGGTCATGGGAATGGTATGAGCAAACAAAAACATTTTATCTTTAACAGAGGCAAAACAAAAGATTTTAAAAGTAATCTGCAATGCTTTTTGGAAAATGAAACTACCATAAGCCCTCCCACCGCGCACATAATGCAAACAAAGAATTGGAGGATATTTCTCCTTATGATAGTCAAACATGCTTGATACGCAAAATTCTTTTGATATTATTATTAGTGCATAGTGCAGAAAACCTTTCGAAAGTATAATATTAATCTTAGCCAGCATAGACATTTCGAACTATGCCAACTATACTACCATCTAAACAGTGGGGTGCCACCATAAGTAAATGGCAGGCTATACAACTAAAATGGTATAGGGCGTGTATTGGATGATAGGATTTCCAACAAATGGTTAGGCAAAGGAACTTCCCACACAAAATGGAGAGCCATTGGAGGGACGTCCCCGAGAACCTAACCGGATCTCTATTACACAAGGCCTGGTTACCTCTGTAACTAGTAACTACTGACACAAGTATGCCACCCTCCGGTCGTTACCAACCTTTATCTGTAGCGCCTATCAACCAACAACCACAAAGCAATAAGTTTGCAGCAACCACAAAGTTAAGTATCTGGACTCCATGCCATGATACCACTTATAATCCAAAAGCAAATGGACATACCCTCAGGGGGAGCTACCCCCAAATAACCTTGCTGCAACAATTCCTATTTCGACCATTACCGGGTTGTGAGGCTCGACGAAGTCTCGTCCACAAAGCTATGCTTTACATAAAAGCCATGCTTCGATCAACAAATGATCAGTAGTACTTTGTATGCTACATTACCAAATTGGGAAAGTATCACTAGTAACCATCAACTACATAACCTCTGAGCTCGTACGTCTCAGAGAAGGGTGTTAAGCTAAGAGAATAAATCTCCGCCACCAAACAGAAATGTATTTGATAGAAACCAGCTTTACATCTCAAAGTGTAATGTCAGACACACATCCATACAAGTCTGTTCCGGGTTCGAACAGAACCGAAGGCACTTCCAAAGAAGCCCTTTCAATTCAGGTATTCACAATCCCAATCGGACTCCCATCACATATGGAGATCTCTATACCGGCACGACTCGGTGTAGAGACATTCGATGGGTTATCCTTTCATTCTCGAAAATACCCGGTCTTCACCATCGGTCTTCAAATGCAATCCATTTACAACGTTTCATTATTCGGAATGGGTTATATGACAGAAGGTCCTCTCCCAGCTAAATCGAATAATGAGTGCAATATTTAAAAACATATGGATATTGGGATCTCAGTTAAATCACACTTTTAAATCCCCAAAACTTTTCTTCAAATGGTTTAAACAAAATACCATTTTTAAATCTTTAATCAAAAAGATTCACTTCACAAAGTTCACCAATCTTTCACAAAGATTCGTTCACAATATTTAAACAAAAGATCTATCTTTGAGATGCTCTTTTGTTTGGAAACATAGTTCATCAAATATTTCACAAAGATTTCTTTATAGCTTTTGAAACAATTCCATTTCAAGTCTTTTATACAAAAGATATACCTTTACGATCCTCTTCAATTTCAAAACAAGGTTCAACCATCTTTCATGAAGATTCATTCATAGCTTTCGAAACTGTTTCAACTCCATTTCAAACTTGAAATTTTTTCAACATAAATTGGAAATCCTTTCTTTATATGAAAGCTATTATTATTTGAAAACAAATAGTTTTCGTTTCAGAAAAATTCGATTACATTTGCACGAGTTAAAGCCCTTCAAACTTGGGTTAAATTTAAATTTCCAAAATAATAATTTTAAAATGGTTTTAAAAGCCCATATAAACACATTTATAACTTTTATAACCTTTTTTTAACCATAATTCCCAAATACAGAATTTGATTTCAAATCTTGATTCAAATTCAAATCAAATTATTTAAATTTCAAAACTTAATCAAGTTATTCAAAATAATTTTTATCTTCAAACTCCTTTTCAAAAACTTTTCAATTCAACTTTCAAAACCATTTCAAATATCCGTGAATTAACCGATTTTCTCATGCAATCCATATTTGTGTGTGTATGTACTAGTCCAGGGGTTTCACATAATAGTGCACATCATCAATCATCACAAGCATATCAATATTGATAAGCGGTATAATCTATAACGCTTATCTTCCATTCACAGATACATAGATAAATAATATACATTCATCATAGATAAATAAATAAATTATATTCATCACGGCTCAAAACAAAACCATTCATGTCACAATGCATTATACATCAGGGATGTCAAACAATACAAGGCATTTCATAAATTCAAACATCCATAAGTAAGACTAGTTACTCATCTGATTGATTTAAATCAGATTAATCACTTATCCTGGTTAATCAATATTATTTAATTACAACACATCTTAATTACTTAATCTTTAATCATTTAATTAATTTACCTTAATTAATAAATCAATTAACCTTTAATCATCAAATAATTAACCTTAAATTATTTAATTATTCATTAACTAATTAATTTCTTAATTAATTACCATTTAATTAATTATCCTTAATTAATTACAATAATTAATTAATCCTTAATTAGTTATTATTAAATAATTAATTACTCCAATTACAATAAGTGATTATCTTTAATCGCCTATTTTTAGTTAATCATAAATTAGTCACATTGAGTAATTATCTTTTAGTTACATGATTAATCTACCTTAATCATTAATCAATTACTTTTAATTAAGTGATTATCTTTAAGTAATTAATTACCTTTAATCACTTATCATAAATTAATCAACCTTTAATAAATTAATAATATTAACAAATTAACCTCAAATTATATGAATTAATTAATCACATTAATTAATTATCCTTAAAGGTAACTCCCAAAGTATTTACTTTAATCACACAAAGTAATTATTCTTATTTAATCACTTAATTAGTTTTTTTTTAAGCCTTGTTAAATAAAGTAAATCATCATTAACAAAAAATTTAATTTCAAAACCTTTAAGTTAATTAATAATCAAAACATTTTTGAGATAAACCATTTATTTCTGTTAATTACTTAATTTTGATCAGCACATACAATTTAAAACATTTTATCTTTTCATTTGACACTTAATTTTGTTTTCTAAAGTAAGTTTCAAAGATAGCTAAAAAGAATTTCAATTTAACAAATTTAAAATTAAACGAATTACATAACTTCTGAAAACATTTATTTTATAAAGGAATAGATTTTAAGAAATAGATTTAAACTTAATTAATTCTAGATTTAAAAAAATTGCTTTCTTTTAAATTTTAAAAGCTGTTTATTTCCTTGCTTCGGGTTTAAACCGTATCTCTCTCGATTCTTACTTCGAATTTCCACCCACCACATCGACTTCGAGTTGTACTGCCATTGAACTCGAGCAATGACTTGAGCTTCCCCCTTCTTCCCCAACCCAACAAAACAACCCAGGTACGAGAATGTGCACATGCTCATGCACACGCCGCCTGGTCGATTCTGACCATCACTACGAACTTCAAAAAGTTGCCGGCGACCTTCCCTAGCCGTTTGATAACCCAGATTTTTGAATTCCACCAAGAAAAAAAATCGAGCAGATTAGTTTCCATCAGAACCCAAACCTCGAGCAGCTAAACCCATCACCGACGAAAATCCAAATCACCGACCACCTCGCCATCTTACCCAAGATTACAGCAGACCATAACGCATCCACCCCCCAAAGTCCCAACGACTCCGATGCAACCTCGCCGTCGAACGACCCACTTTTCCAACATCAACCAAAAACCATCCTTAAACCCTAACTCTTCGTCGAACCGCCGCAATGATTGATAATAAGTTCCTCCAGTATTTTTTCGATAATCACTAAACCCTCAGCCACCTTCAGTCCCAACTCCGATGATCCTACTAATGTCGATCGTCAGAATTTGGCAAAAGTTCAAAATTCACTCAATTCAAAATTCACAATCAGTACGAAACTAAAAATTCTGATTCAATTATTAAAATTCATGATTTCTGAAGTCGAACCAAATAATGCAAGTGCATCAAGAAAATATATAATTCAAATTCAACATACTTTTAAGTTTCACTATATATTCTTGTTTCAGGTTAAAAAAATTCAAATTATTCTTAAAAGTATTTTTAAATCTTTGGTGTTGTTAATTCGAATACTTTGTATTTTAATATCACAGCCTATAAGTGAATGATATAAGTGATTTTGATTTTTGATTTTTTGTTTTGTTTTAACCTGTAAACACAAGAACATGTGTGTGTGTATATATACCTGTATATACATATTTGGTTTTTGATATACATACACACATGCAAATTTATACGCTCAATCACACAAGCATAGTTACATCTCAACTTCAAGTACACAATCAAAGATTAAGAAATATAACAGTTTAAAGGGTTTGCTCACCTGAGGGATGAGGACAGAGGACACAAAGCCTAGGAAAATATGTTGAAAAATATGGAAATGAATTTTAAATTTGATCTGAAACTTTAGTCTGTTGGCTGGTGAATATTGATTTTGTTTGAGTTGAACCTGATCTGGTCTACAATTGGTTGAATCTGGTTTGATCCTTGCTTTAAGTTCCAAGTTGTTTTGATTTTTTTTCTTCTGATTTCTTCCAGGCCTCAGATTTTACAGGCTTTTGTATTTGGATCTGAAACTTGCTTTCAGATTTGTTTGAATCTGACCTTTACTTGATTGTTAATGATTTGTTTCTTTGCTTTGATGACTATTAAGTTGAATCTGATTTTTGTTTTTTGTGCTTTTGATTTCCTTTTTTCTAGTTTTGAAATTCTTGTTTTCAGGTTTGCTTGCACTTAAACTTGGTTCCTCAGATTTGAGAAGTTTTTGAAAATGAAAACAGCCTGGTTATTATATTTTGTTTATTATGCATGTTTATAAATTTTAATTAAAAGATAAATACCACTTGTACAATTAAGTTACACTTGTTAATTTTGAATAAACACTTGTTATTTGCATGATGCTAATGCTCACAAATGTCATTTGTGATAATTTTGTGTTTGAATCCCTTTGTTAAATTTTATTTTAAAATTTATGTTAAACCCTTGTCATATTATAAATTGCTTTATATCTCCATATGTTTACATTTTCAATTTTTTTATAATTGCTTTTCCTTTTTAAATACTTTATTCAAAATTTATTAGTTTGTCAAAAGGTATGTATATATTTGATTTAACTTTTTAAATAGCTTTTGTACATTTATTTATATCAATTTCAAAATATAACTTTCAAATCATCATATTATAAATACTAAATAAATTCTTTTCTATTATTAAAATATAGAGTTTTAAATCTAATGTATTATTTTAAATGTCTATAATAAATCCAATATATTTATAAATATTTACATTTTGAATTTTCCAAAATCTAATTTTTATTTACAATTTTACTTTCAATCTATATATATATAAATATATTTATTCAAAAAAATTCAAATTAATCCACAATCAAATTTAAAATTAATATATTATTCAAAATATTTATTTCTGAATTTCTAATTAGAAATTCTATTTTAAAATCATGTTTATATTTATTTGTATTAATAAACAAATAAATATCTATTTAATTTTCGAAAAATACCAAACTAACTCATAATTTAATTTCAAAAATTAAATTAAATACCAATTTAAATTTGATTTAAAAACAGGATTGTTACAGATTCCCCCCTTAAGGAAAATTTCGTCCCCGAAATTTGCCAACGAGACAGCAGAGATAGATGAACACATAGAGAAATGGTTCACCACATCAAATTGTATAATTATTATGCATTTGGCTTACCAAATCAGAATATTACTAATATGAAAACGAACTCATTCAATATTCCACAAGATACTCGAGTCACCAGATCTGTGATTATGTAGGGGCATTGGTTAGTCCGAAGGGTAATTAACCGTTTGTAGAATATATCTGGACCCAAAAGAACAAATAAATGGATTCAATCTTCCAAAATTCACAAACACTAGGTATGGATTCCAAATTTAGGTCAGAATATTACAAAGTATATATTAACTTGTCCCTCTTTGGACTTCGTTCCACACAAGAAATTAGAATAGAAATTTCAAACTTTGGTTTTAATCGAAATCGTTTTATCGATCTATCTTCATATTTTGTTCATCTATTTATTTTAAATTCATTAAATTTTAAAACGGAAAGCTAATAGGGAACAGATGAAGAAAATATGAAATAAGAACGATTCGTAGGTCCACGACCACATCGAAGCTTCTCCTTGTTGCCGCCACGAAGAAATCAAAGAATTTGAAATCGGATCTACGGAGATTGATGAGAAAAGTTGTTTCCGTTGTTGCTACAGGATATCGACCATTCGTATTCATATTTCCCTGTCCCCTATCTCGTCCTCTTCTTGCACTCATACTTACTATTAGTGGATAGTAAGAGAATTTACTAAAGCACACGAATGGATATCTTAGGGAATACTCATTCTAGGGTATACTTCAACCTATCTCTAATGAGTTACCTAACGTGTTATACTCCTGAGCTAAGGTTCAACCTTCAGTTTTGATACCAATATAACGACACTGACTCGACCTTCGAAAATCGACGCTGATTACATCACCAATATTCGAATGTCACAGATCCAAACATTGAATCTGGTTCGCCAGAGCTTATAACACATTAAGTACAACAACACAGCATAAGAAAATGAATAATATCATTGATGCACAATAGTTGATTACAACAATGATACAATTGAATATCAAATATCAATGCCAAGAGATATACAACAACAAAAAGATAAGGCCAATAGAATTCCAAGTGAGAAAGCTAGAAGCCAATATTTGGCGACTCCATTGCCAAAGCTCCAAAGCTAGAAAGTGAGAATCAGCATCCATGCTGAAGTGAAGCAACTCGATCCAAATGTAATTTCCAATATCCAAAGATTGAATGCTATCGAATCTACACCTACTAGCTGATTATCTAAAAATCTAACTCTAGATTGCTCGTGTGGAAAATTGTGGGCACCCAGAGTTTATGAAGGGAACAATAAACTCCAGGTCAGTAATAGGACTGGTATGAGCAAACAAAAACAGTTTAACTTTAACAAAAGCCAAACAAAAGATTTTAAAAGTAATCCGCAATACTTTTTAGAGAATGAAACTACCATAAGGCCTCCCACCGCACACACAATGCAAATGTAGAATTGGAGAAGATTTCTCCTTATGATAGTCAAACATGCTTGATACGCAAAATCCTTTTGATATTATTATTAGTTCATAGTGCAGAAAACCTTTCGAAAGTGTAATATTAATCTTAGCCAGAATAGACATTTCGAACTATGCCTACTATAGCTACCATCTAAACAGTGGGGCACCACCATAAGTGAATGGCAGGTTATACAACTAAAACCGTATAGGGCGCGTATTGGATGATTGGATTTCCAACAAATGGTCAAGCAAAGGAACTTCCTACACAAAATGGAATGCCTCTGGAGGGATGTCCCCGAGAAACTAACCAGATCTCTGCTACACAAGGCTGGGTTACCTTTGTAACTAGGTAACTACTGACATGGGTGTGCCACACCCGATTGTTACCAACCTTTATCCGAGGCGCCTATCAACCAACAACCACAAAGCAATAAGTTTGCAGCAACCACAAAGTTAAGTATCTGGGCTCCATACCATGATACCACTTATAATCCAGAAGGAAATGGACATACCCTCAGGGGGCGCTACCCCTAAATAACCATGCTGCAACGATTCCTGTTTCGACCATTACCGGGTTATGACGCTCGACGAAGTCTCGTCCACAAAGTTACGCTTTACACAAAAACCATGCTTCGATCAACAAATGATCAGCACCACTTCGTATGCCACTTTACCAAATTGGGAATGTATCACTAGTAACCATCAACTACATAACCTCTAAGCTCATGCGTCTCAAAGAAGGGTGTTAAGCTAAGAGAATAAATCTCCACTACAAAACAGAAATGTATTTGATAGAAACCAGCTTTACATCTCAAAGTGTAATGTCAGACACACATCCATACAAGTCTGTTCCGGGTTCGAACAGAACCGAAGGCACTTCCAAAGAAGCCCTTTCAATTCAGGTATTCACAATCCCGATCGGACTCCCATCACATATGGAGATCTCTATACTGGCACGACTCGGTGTAGAGACATTCTACAGGTTATCCTTTCGTTCTCAAAAATACCCGGTATTCACCATCGGTCTTCAAATGCAATCCATTTACGATGTATCATTATTCAGCATGGGTTATATGTTACAAGGTCCTCTCCCCGCTAAACCGAATAATGAGCGCAATATTTAAAAACATATGGATATTGGGATTGCAGTTAAGTCACACTTTTAAATCCCCGAACCTTTTCTTCAAATGGTTTAAACAAATTACCATTTTCAAATCTTTAATCAAAAAGATTCACTTTACAAAGTTCATCAATCTTTCACAAAGATTCATTCATAATATTTAAACAAAAGATCTATCTTTGAGAAGCTCTTTTGTTTGAAAACAAAGTTCATCAAATATTTCACAAAGATTTCTTCATAGCTTTTGAAACAATCCCATTTCAAGTCTTTTATACAAAAGATATACCTTTAAGATCCTCTTCAATTTCAAAACAACTTTCAACCATCTTTCACAAAGATTCATTTATAGCTTTCAAAACTATTTCAACTGTATTTCAAACTTGAAATCTTTTCAACATAAATTGGAAATCCTTTCTTTATATGAAAGCTATTATTATTTGAAAATAAATAGTTTTCATTTCAGAAAAATCCGATTACATTTGCACGAGTTAAAGCCCTTCAAACTTGGGTTAAATTTAAATTTCCAAAATAATACTTTTAAAATGGTTTTATAAGCCCATATAAACAAATTTGTAACTTGTATAACTTATTTTTTAACCATAATTCCCAAATACAGAATTTGATTTCAAATCTTGAATTCAAATTCAAATCAAATTATTTAAATTTCAAAACTTAATCAACTTATTCAAAATAACTTTTATCTTCAAACTCCTTTTCAAAAAAATTTCAATTCAACTTTCAAAACCATTTCAAATATCTATGACTTAACTAATTTCCTCGTGCAATCCATATTTGTGTGTGTATGGTGTAATCCAGGGGTTTCACATAATAGTGCACATCATTAATCATCACATATTCATGCATATCAATATCGATAAGCGGTATAATCTATAACGCTTATCTTCCATTCACAGACATAGATAAATAATATACATTCATTACAGATAAATAAACAAATTATATTCATCACATCTCAAAACAAAACCATTTACGTCACAACGCGTTATACATCAGGGATATCAAATAATACAAGGCATTTCATACAATTCAAACATCCATAAGTAAGATTAATCACTCATCTAATTGATTTAAATCAGATTAATCACATATCCTAGTTAATTAATATTAATTAATTACAACACATCTTAATTAATTATCTTTAATCATTTAATTAATTAACCTTAATTAATAAATCAATTAACCTTTAATCATTAAATAATAAACCTTTAATTATTTAATTATCCAATAATTAACTAATTCCTTAATTTATTACCGTTTAATTAATTATCCTTAATTAATTACAATAATTAATTAATCCTTAATTTGTTATTATTAACTAATTAATTACCCTTAAGTAGTTATAATAAGTGATTATCTCTAATCATATATTTTTAATAAATCCTAAATTAATCGCATTGAGTAATTATCTTTTAATTACGTGATTAATCAACTTTAATCATTAATCAATGACTTTTAATTAAGTGATTATCCTTAAGTAATTAATTACCTTTAATTACTTACCATAAATTAATCAACCTTTAATAAATTAATAATATTAAGAAATTAACCTCAAAATATACGAATTAATTAATCACATTAATTAATTATCCATAAGGTAATTACCCAAAGTATTTACTTTAATTACACATAGTAATTATTCTTATTTAATCACTTAATTAGTTTTTTTAAACCTTATTAAATAAAGTAAATTAATATTAACAAAAAATTTAATTTTAAAACCTTTAAGTTAATTAATAATCAAAACATTTTTGAGATAAACCATTTATTTCTATTAATTACTTAATTTTGATCAGCACGTCCAATTTAAAATATTTTATCTTTTCATTTAACACTTAATTTTGTTTTCTAAATTAAGTTTCAAAGATAGCTAAAATGAATTTCAACTTAACAAATTTAAAATTAAACGAATTACATAACTTCTGAAAACATTTTTTTATAAAGGAATAGATTCTAAGAAATAGATTTAAACTTAATTAATTCTAGATTTAAAAAACTTGCTTTCTTTTAAATTTTAAAAACTGTTTATATCCTTGCTTCGGGTTCAACCCTTATCTCTTTCGATTCTTACTTCGAGTTTCCACCCGCTACATTGACTTCGAGTCGTACTGCCATTGAACTCGAGCAACGACCTGAGCTTCCTCCTTCTACGCCAACCAAACAAAACTACCCAGGTACAAGAATGTGCACATGCACACGCCGCTTGGTCGATTCCGACCATCACCACAAAGTCTGACAAGTTACGGGCGACCTTCCCTAGAGTTTGATAGCCCAGATTTTTGAATTCCAACGAGAATCAAAATCGAGTAGATTAGTTTCCATCAGAACCAAAACCTCGAGCAACTAAACCCATCACCGACGACAATCCCAATCACCGACCACCTCGCCATCTTTCCCAAGACTGCACCAGACTACAACGCATCCATCCCCCAAAGTCGCGACGACTTCGATGCTACCTCGCCGTCGAACGACCCACCTTTCCAACATCAACCAAAAACCGTCCTTAAATCCTAACTCTTCATCGAACCGCTGCCATATTTGATAATAAATTCATCCAGTATTTTTTCGATGATCACCAAACCCTCGGCCACCTTCAATCCCAACTACGATGATCCTACTCATGCCGATGGCCGGAATTGGCAAAAGTTCAAAATACGTTCAATTCCAAAATTCACGATCAATACGAAACTAAAAATTCTGATCCAATTATTAAAATTCATGATTTCTGAAGTCGAACCAAATAATGTAAGTGAATCAAGAAATATATAATTCAAATTCAACATATTTTTGAGTTTCACCGTTATTCTTGTTTCAGGTTAAAAAAATTCAAATTATTCTTAAAAGTATTTTTAAATTTTTGGTCTTGTTAATTCGAATACTTTTTTATTTAAATATCACAGTCTATAAATGAATGATCTAAGGGATTCTGATTTTTTTATTTTTTTAACCTGTAAACACAAGAACAGGTATATATATACTTGTACATACATATTTGGTTTCTGATATACATATATACACACATGCAGATTTATACACTCAATCAACAAGCATAATTACATCTCAACTTCAAGTACACAATCAAAGTTCAAGAGATATAACAGGTTAAAGGGTTTGCTTACCTGAAGGATGAAGATAGAGGACACAAAGCCTAGGAAAAGATGTTGAAAAATCTGGAAATTCATTTTAAATTTGATCTGAAACTTTAGTCTTTTTCTTGGTGAATACTGATTTGGTTTGAGTTGAACCTGATCTGGTCTACACTGAGTTGAATCTTGTTTGATCCTTGCTTTGAGTTCCAGGTTATTTTGATTTTTTTTCTGATTTCTTTCCAGGCTTTAGATTTTACAGGCTTTTGTATTTGGATCTGAAATTTGATTTCAGATTTGTTTGAAACTGACCCTTACTTGATTGTTGATGTTTTGTTTCTTTGTATTGATGATTATTAAGTTGAATCTGACTTTTGTTTTTTTGCTTTTGATTTCCTTTTATCTAGTTTTGAAATTCTTGTTTTCAGGTTTGTTTGCACTTAAACTTGGTTCCTTAGTTTTGAGAAGCTTTTGAAAATGAAAACAGCCTGGTTATTAAATATTATTCTTATGCATGTTTATAAATTTTAATTAAAAGATTAATGCCACTTGTACAATTAAGTCACGCTTGTTAATTTTAATAAACACTTGTTATTTGCATGATGCTAATGTTCATAAATGTCATTTGTGATTTTGTGTTTAAATCCTTTTGTTAAATTTTATTTTAAAATTTATGTTAAACCCTTGTCATATTATAAATTGCTATATATCTCCATATGTTTACAGTTTCAATTTTTTTTATAATTACCTTTCCTTTTTAAATACTTTATTCAAAATTTATTAATTTTTCAAAAGATATGTATATATTTGATTTTAAATTTTTAAATAGCTTTTGTAAATTTATTTATATCAATTTCAAATATAACTTTCAAATTATCATATTATAAATACTAAATAAATTCTTTTCTATTATTAAAATATAGAGTTTTAAATCCAATGTATTATTTGAAACATTTACTTTTAAATTTCTATAATAAATCCAATCTATTTATATATATTTACATTTTGAATTTTCCAAAATCAAAATTTTATTTACAATTTTACTTTCAAACTATATATATATATATATGTATATGTATATGTATATGTTCAAAAAATTTCAAATTAATCCACAATCAAATTTAAAATTAATATATTATTCAAAATATTTATTTCTGAATTTCCAATTAGAAATTCTATTTTTAAATTATATTTATATTTATTTATATTCATAAACAAAAAAATATATATTTAATTTTTGGGAAATACCAAATTAACTCATAATTTAATTTCAAAAATTAAATTAATTACCAATTTAAATTTGATTTAAAAACAGGAATGTTACAAATAGATATAACAAAATTAATGGCAGTGAGTTTAGGATTGAATGAGAAAATCTCTTTATGGGAGGAAATTTATATGCATGGGTGCAAAGACCTTCAAAATTTTCGCTTTCTAGCTGACAAATTCATCTATATGAATGAAATGTATCACGCTAAGAAAAATTCTTAGATAAAGATGGAGGTAGGAAGATCTAGCTTTGATCACCCCAATAAGAATACAAGATGAGATGAGTGTAAGAGAGGAAAATGGGAGAAGGTCCCAAAATCTAGCTACGTAGCCTTAAACAAACTGATCTCCTCTATTTATGCTATAGCTAAAGATGGAGGCAACTTCCCAACTTCTTATAAGGTAAGGAATAATCTAGCCAAGAAAGGAGGAGATTATTGTGCCTATCATAAGGCGAATAGACACAAAATTGATGAATGTCATGTTTTAGCTGGAATCATTGAAAATACAATCTGATCAGGGCTCCCGAAGGAATCTGTCAAAGAGAATCGAAATCTTCCCATCTTGAAGAAATTAATCGAAGGTCGCCAAATAATACCATAAATTTTGTGGAAAATGATTCTTAATAGGATTTATTCCAAAGATTAATCAAGTAGACATTATCCATTGAAGTCCACATTTAGCCGGAAGTAGCAAGTGGCCAAAAGAAGGTTCATAAAATGGGCCAAAGATGAAGTATTTTATATTTTGGAGTAACCACTACTAATAAACCACAAATATCAGCTTTAGATGCACAATTTGAAAATAACCTATAGGAGTTAAGAGGGATTTGCCATCCACTCAATGACCCACTAATGATAACTGCAAAGATCAGACTTTCCATAGTAACTAAAATTCTAGTTGGTACTTGAAGCATGGTGAATGTTAGCTTCAAGCATGCCTCCAATTAGATGGGGATTCCTAAAGAAAAGTTAGAGCCAAGCTTTGAGCCTATATTCGGGTTCAATAACAAGGGGTCCACTCCAATGGGGCAGGTTAAGCTTCTAGTGCAAATAGGTGTTCCACCCTATTCAAGAACTTTCAAACCTATTTTGTCATAATGGACCAACCTATCTACTATAATGCTTTCTTTGGGAGACCAACTATAAATAAGGTGGATGCTTTCATGTCACCAATGTAACATCACGGTTAACGATAAATAAACAAAGTAAATTGAATTAAACATGATAAGAGTTAAATAATTTTTTTTATAAAAGTTTGAATTTGACCATGAAAGTTTTTTCATTGCATTCATGGTCAAATTCTGATTTGTTTTCATATATGTCTGTGTGCGCTGAATCCGGAGCTTAAACGAAGAAATTATGAGCATTTTTAGTTTTCAGATTTAAATTAGTTTAATTGGAATTCAAATACAAATGAGAATTTAAATTTAAGTTTTTCTTTCTAAAAATTAGCTTGGGGCTAAGTAAACGTTAATTAACATTTGATTAACAATTAATGTTAAAGTTGATTAGGGGAAAGAAATAAATTAAAAGCGACGCAAATAAAAACATTCCAAAACACCAGTTGACCCCTTTATTGGGACTGGTCGACCCTAGCGGTCGATCGAGTAAAGAAGGGCGGTCGACCGATCATGGCCAAATATTGGCAGTTGCGGATAGGGTTTGAAGGGTGTGCTATTTATTTGTACGCTCTAGATTTCTCAGTTTTAAACTATTTTCAACCTACGGTTCTAGTGCATTTCAACCCCTATAAATAGAACCATGTGCTCTCCACTTTTTATTCATATTATTTTTAGGAATACGATGAAATTCTACCATTGTCATCTCTCTAATGAGATTCAGAAACTCCATAGAGAATTCAGTTAAGAATCAACTTATTTCTTATTTGTTTCTTCTTCCTCTAATTGTATCCTATTCTTCTCCAATTATTCTGAATCTAATGAATATAAATACATCTTCTATGTTGTGTGATATATCAAAAAAAAGATTCTGGAAGAGATTGGAAGGCTACAAATCCATTTAAGTGAAGCTAAGGCTAATCTGTAAGTGGAAACCTTAGTATTTCTTTTTCTGTAATTGTTTAATGTATTTCTTTTTGGATTTGAATACGCCTTAGAAATTTTGGGACTTTGAAAATATGACAGATAAAATACCCAAAAATTCTTATTTATTTCAATATGTCAATTCTATGTTGAGATTCTCAATTATTTACATTGATTTGATGAATTTTTTTCATTTACGCATTTTTTTTAATCATAGTATTCCACTTATCCTTCTTCTTTGGATCAAATTGTGATTCTTCAATAAAATATAGGGTTTAGATTGCATATATATTTGTAGCTTACATCATTTATTGTTTTTATTTCTTTATGAAAGAGGAGTTGAATAGAATATGGGGTTTAGATTGCGAATCTTATTATTAGGATATTTCATTGAATTGGTTTAATAAATTGAGTTTCTATCTTATTTACAAGTTTATTATTACAGTTTTGGTTATGAATATTTATTCCCTATTTTGATATTAGAATCCCTTATAAATTAAACATGTTGAAATCTTGGGAATTTGAAGAAAAAGGACTTGTAGTAATACGTGGTTAAGGAATTAACATTTAACGCTAGCATTGAGCGCAAAATCCGTGTGTTTAGAACTTATTAGGCGTGAATATTTATTTGTCTCTATTTGTTTTAATTAACGTATAATTATTGTGTACAATGCATAGTTAATTAAGAATTTATTTTCATTTATTTCCCCTATCAGGAAGGTAATTATGTTTGTGTATATATATATATATATATATATAAGGAGGGTAATTGATTGTGGCTAAGTCATAGGGCTGTAAGGTCAAAAGAGTTACATAATGAAAGTCTACCCTTCACTTTGAAGCTACCAGCAGTTGTGTACACTTCGATTGATGTAAGAAATTCCTATGCTAAATTTTTGTAATAACACGAGGTTGGTCCTAAATTCTATAGGAGAAATCTGCCCAGCTAATTTGGCTACCAGTTCCTATGAATAGGTGGACTAATGTGGGACGTCATTATGAGTATGGCCATAAGACGAAGGATATGCTTTGGGATCTTAAGGTATTAAGTGATTGGGCATGGCTCTTTTTTCCAGATGAAGTATTAAATGGCCAAGGGGTTACGTTAGGTGGTATCTCAATAAGGGGTCTGCTTCTGAAAATAGGTATTAAATGATAGAGTTTGCCTTAATTAAGGTATCAAAAGACTAGAGTCTACCTATTTTCCACAAGGAAGTATTAAGTTGCCTAGGAAATTCCATATAATGTCAACTAGATAGTACCATTGAAGAGCATGCCTTGGAAGTAGGTATTAAATGATGGGGTTTCCTCAGTTAAGGTATTAAATGACTAGAGGCTGGCTATTTTCCAATAAAAGATATTAAGTGGTTTGGGTACCATCTCTCACATTATTAGTTGTTTATGATGTATTATTGGGACATGGGATTCTATAAACCTGCCTTTGGAATGGAAGGTATTAAGTGGTTGGACCCGCCTCCTTTCCTTTTAAAGAAGTATTAGATGTTTAATAGTTTATTTACATAGACATATTCTTATTTTGAGATATACTGCCCTAGTACTTAAAAGGTAAGACTCGAGGTTTTCATTCACTGGACATTGTTATTTTGACTCCTTCTTCATTACAACACAGGTTGAGGAAGTTGATGGAAATGGTGACATTTGGAGATGGAGGTAATGGACTTGTGGTAGCATTTACAATTTTTATTTGCTTTCATATGTACCATGTTTTCAAACTATTATTGTAACTTACATTGTTATGGTTTGATGGTTTCTTGTATTTTGACATTGTTATGAATTTGAAATAAATCGGTACATTTTACTATTATATTTTAATCCATTTGCTGTGAGTTCTAAACGTTTAGTTATGGTTTTGTAATGTTATTTCTTTTTAATATCAACAACTTACCTTAGAATGGATCTAAGTTTCGATGAGCCTTTTCTAGGTCGAAATTTTCCCCATCCCGGGGTGGGTTGTTACATTTGGCATCAGAGCCTAGGTTACTCGACCAACGGGGAAAAACTTCACGTAAGAAAGACGTATTTGTCATTTTGAAAAAGGTTTTTCTAAAATAGTTTTCAAAGAATTTTTACTATATATACACCTTATCTTCTTGAACATATGCATATACACCATGTAACCTTTTTCTTTTAGCATGTAAATACTATCTTAGGAAATCATCACTAAAGGTTTGACCTACAGATAGTTGATATGGCTGATAATCAATCTTCTTCCGGACAATGGAAACCTACCCTTGGAAGACCACCCATTCGTGTAATGCCCGAATGGTTTAAACAATATCTTAGGACCTTCGAGCGTATTCATATTCCACCAGCTTACTCGGTAGCATCCACTTCCCTGCCCGCTAATGCAGCACCCATTCCTGTCAACTTTCCTAAGTTATGCAAGGACTTTCTCAATATAGGAGGGAAGACATACTTTGAAATTGAAGGATATTTGGAATCTAAAGCTTGGATTAATAACTGCGAGAAGATATTTAGAGAGCTTGGTTGGGATGATCAGCAAAGAAGAAGAATAGCAGCTTGGCACCTCAGGGAAGAAGCCTTGAATTGGTGGAACTTTGTGATTGATGAGCAGCCTAAAAGGATATTCTCTTAGGATGAATTCAAGGACTGATTTGAGATGAGATTCATGTCTAGAGCAGACGTTAGCTTGCAATTGGAAAAGTTTATTCAACCGAGACTAGGAGATTCTACTCTTGAGGAGTATATAGCTATGTTTACTGTATAAACTAAATTCGAGACGAGCCTGGTAGACACACCTATGAAAAAGCCCATGATGTTCGTGAAGGTATTAAATTACCCGCCAAGAGAAATGTTGTTGACCCAAGTACTTATTGAGGCCATATATGAGATGTTGGTAGAAATGGCAATGCTGCACATGGCCAATGAGGAAGATAAAGGAATAGAAAAGGAGAGGTCTGCACCGACCCAAAGGCAAGGAGGGTCCAAGAAGGGGAGCTTTTGGGCCAAGAAGAAGTCGAAGGGGAAGTTTGAGAAGGATGTGGAGTTGTATAGGAAATGCCAAAGGAAGGGTCATGAAGATAAAGATTGTAGGGTGAGTTTGACAAAGGAAGCCTTTAAAGGTAGTTGCTTTAACTACCACAAGGAAGGCATCACAAGAAGTAGTGTCCAAGATGTCTAAGGATGGATTAAGTGGACGTGTCTACGTTATTGAAGCCGTCCCTATTGCCAATAAGCCACTAAGAATCAAAGGAAAAGAGCCTCTAGAAGGTATAACTCTTATGTTTGGGGTTACTATTCGTACCCTATTCAATTCAAGGGCATCACATTCCTTTATAGTTAGGGATGTAGTAAATTCCTTAAACCTTTAAACCTAGGTGGTCAACAACCCAATAGAGGTTCCAATCCCATTGAGGTTCGACTCATCTTTTTCTTATTTGTAAAGACCACGTGTTAGACATATGCGACGTTGATTTCTTATGTACCGTGTACGTTCTAAATTTTGAAGGTTACGGGCTTATCTTGGGTATGGATTGGTTGTCATATTATAGAGACATTCTTGATTGTGATAAGAGGGTAGTACGATTAAGGAGTTATGGAAGTCACGACCTAGAAGTTTTTTATACACCCAAAGCCTTAGTTGATTTAAGCTATTTATACTCACTAAATTTAACTATTCTTAGAGAGCCATCATTCGTACCGATAGTTTGTGAATTTCTTGATGCCTTCGAGGAGGTCTCAGCACTCCCACCCCATTGGAAGATTGAGTTTCGAATGGATTTGGAGAAGGAGGCAAGACCCGTCGCTCTACCTTTGAAACATATGGCCTCCAAAGAAAGAAGAGAATTGGATAAGCAAACCTCGGAGCTAGTGAAGAAAGGATTCATATATAGGAGTACTTCTGAGTGGGGAACCCCTGTTGTTTTTGCAACTAAGGCAGACTGTTCTTTGAGACTTAGCATCGATTATAGGGAGCTGAAAAAGTTGACAAGGAAAATAAGTACCCTCTACTTAGAATAAATATCTTATTCGACCAACTTGTAAGAACTAAAGTCTTTTTCCAATTAGACATAGCAACGGGATTCCATCGGTTGAGGATTGCATAGGAAAGCAAGCCAAAGACCGCATCCTACTCCAAATGGGCCCTATGAGTGGGATGTAATGCCTTTTGTGCTGAGAATGCCCTAATATGGATTTGATGAGTACAGTACTTGGAGGGCAACTTAATAAATTTGTCTTGGTGTTTGTTGATGATATCTTGGTTTTCTCCAAAAGCAAGAAGGAGCATGAGGTCCACCTTAGGGACGTATTGGAGACCTTGAGAAGAAACCAACGCAAAATCAAATTTTCTAAATGCCACAGTTGAAAAAATGAAGTTAGGTTCCTTGGGCATATTGTTTCAGAACAAGGATTGGCTTTAGACCCAGCTAAAGTGAAAGTTGTCTAAGGATGCAAGACTCCTAATAATGCATCATAGGTTGGGAGTTTTCTAGGTTTGGAAGACTTCTGTAGGAAGTTCATCAAGGACATTGCACAAATAGTAGCCCTTTTAACCCAGTTGACTAAGATGAACCTAGTTTTTGTTTAGGATGATAAATGCACCAAGGTATTTGAGAAGTTTAAGGGGTCATTGACTAGTGCACATGTGCTCACTATTCGAGATAGAACCAAGCCATTTATGGTTTTCACAGATGCATGTGGCACAAGATTAGAGGCGGTTCTTATGGAAGAAGGGAAGGTAGTTGCCTATGCTCATAGACAACTGAAGGACCATGAGAAGGGATATCCAGTGCATGATTTAGAATTGGCAGCTATTGTTTTTTCCTTAAAGATGTGAAGACATTATCTCTTGGGGGAAAGGTTTGAGTTATTCACTAATCATAAATCACTCAAATATCTGTTTTTCCACAAAGATTTAAATTTTAGGTAGCAAACATTAATGGAGTACGTAGCATCCTTTGACTTTAGCGTTCAATATACCCTTGGAAAAGGGAATGTAGTCACTGACGCCCTTAGTCGGAGACACTCTGTCCTAGGTGATATATGATGGAGACATTTGGAATTTCTCTCGAATTTTAACCTCCAATCCTCAATATAACCCATCTTAGGTTCTCTAGCAATTATGGTAAAGTAGCCCTAATGGATCGTATAGAGCATGACCAAGTGAAGGATAAGAAGTTAGCAAAAATTTTGAAAAAATTGAGAACAATTTAGCATTTTCGCCATGCTAGGAGGTATTCAATTGATGAGAAGGGATGCTTGAGAAGAGATGGACTTCTTTGTATTCCAATGATTGATGTTTTGGTGAGAGATGTTCTTGTGGAGTGTCACAATTCAAGAATGACCATTCATCCTGGAGGAGATTAGATGTATAAGGACATGAAGAGAATTTATTTTAGGAATTGAATGAAGAGATGCATAGCTGAGTCTGATGCTAGGAGTTTGACATGTCAGAAAATAAAAGTTGAGCAAGGGAAACCTGGTGGATTATTATTGTCTTTGAAAATTCCAACTTCGAAGTAGGAACATATTTCAATGGATTTTTTCGAAGGATTGCTTAAAATTCAAAAAGACAATGAGGCCATTTGGGTTGTTATGAATAGACTCTCTAAGAATGCTCATTTTATTTCGATTAGGAGAAATAGGAAGTGTGCCTCTATCGCATAGATTTATACTAAGGAGGTAGTTCTTCTACATGGAATTTTATAATCATAGTCAGTGATAGGGACCCCTTATTCACCAGTGAGTTTTGGAGGAGCCTACAAACAACTTTGGGAATTTCTTTGAACCTTAGCAAGGCATATCATCCACAAACTGATGGACAAACGGAGAGGGGGAATAGGATTTTGGAGGACTTGTTGAGAACTAGTGTCTAGGAGTTCGAACGACAGTGTGAGCAGCATCTATCTTTTGTTGAGTTTGCATATAATAATATCTATCAACTGACGATTGGTATGGCCTATTTTGAAGCACTTTATGGGCAACCATGCAAATTGCCCAATTGTTGGTGGGATACCACAAATAAAGTATTACTCGAACCTGATTTAATCCATGATAGAGCTGATCAGGCAAAGGATGAAGGTAGTGCAAGACCATCAGAAATCTTATGTGGATAGAAGAAGGAAAGAGCTTGAATCTAAGGTTGGAGGTATGGTATTTCTTAAAATCTCCCCTTTTAAAAAACATTTTAGATTTGGCAAGTCTGGAAAATTGACATCTAGATTTGTCGGACTATTCATAATTTTGGAAAAAATAGGAAAAGTGGCATACCGTGTGGAGCTTCCTGACTAGTTGGCGGGAATCTATAATGTTTTCCACATTTCTCACTATAGGAAATGCCTTCATGACATCTCCAATAGAATAGAGCCCGATCAGTTGGGGAATTTTGAGATGGAGCAGACAGTTTCTCGTGCCACTACACACATTGTGGAGCACGGTACTAGAAGAATCTACAATAAAATAATTAGGTTGTCCCAAGTTTAATAGATGGACAATCTGGCGGAAAGCACATGGGAGACCGAGGAGAAGTTGAAGAGCGTTCACCCAGAGCTTTTCACTGGTAATTTCACTCTCCAAAATTAGCATTTTGGTTGTATCATGCTTGCCGGATTGATGGTAGAAGATGGTTGTTGCACTTCTTTCACAATCACTTTACACTCATGTATAAATTTTTACGCATGTTTAGAATATTTGGATGCTTACTTTCATAACACGATTACACACTCATGCTAGGATTGAGCTCATTTTAGCACGTCTATAGTACATGATCGTATTGCACTATTGGTTGAGTAAATGGTTGTGTAGAGAATTTGGTTGTATAATATAGATGTTATTGTGTGTAATGCTGTACGCTTCTTGGATGATTTCGAGACGAAATCCTTTTTAAGCGGGGAGAATGCAACACCCTGTAAAACGAACCATAAATAAATGAAGTAAATCGAATTAAATGTAATAAAGGTCGAATAGGAAATTTTTATAAAAGTTGACCATGAAAGTTATTCCGTTGCGTTCATAGTGAAATTGTAGTCTATTTCCATATATAATATGCTGAAAATGGAGCTCAAACAAAGAGTTATGAGCGTTTTAAATTTTCAGATTTAAATTAATTGAGTTGGAATTCAAATAAAAATGATAATTTAAATTTAGGGTTTGAATATTCAAAATTATCTTGGGAGCTAAGTAAATGTTAATTAACATTTGATTAACGTTTAACGTTAAGGTTGATTAGAGGAAAGAAATCAATTAAAAGCAGCGGAAATAAAAACATTCCTAAAAAGCTATATCGGTCGACCGGTTGAAGAGGGGCAATCAATAGTCAAGGCTAAATATTGGTAGTGGCGGTCAGGGTTTGAAGGGTTGTGCTATTTATTTGTATACTCCAAATTTCTCCGTTGTAAACTATTTTCATTCCGGACATTTCAACCCCTATCAATAGAACCCTATTCCCTCCACTTTTATTCATATTATTTTAGGGAATGAGATGAAATAACGTTGTTTCTATCTCTCTAATAAATTCAAAAACTCCATAGAGAATTCTAGCAAGAATTCAACTTATTTCTTATGTGTTTCTTCTTCCTCCAATTATTCTTATCCTATTCTTCTTCATTTATTCCAAATCTAATGAATACATATACCTCATCCCAATTGTGTGTATATATGTCAAAAGAGAGAGATTCTTGAAAAGATTGGAAGGCTACAAATTCATTTAAGTGAAACTAAGGCTAATATGTGGGTGGAAACTAGAGTAATTCTTTTTGAGTAATCGTTTAGTATATTTCTTTTCTTTTTTTGGATTTGTATATGCCTTAGTGATTTTGGGGTTTTGAAAATATGATGGATAAAATCCACAAAGTTCCTTTTTATTATAAAATATCAATTCTATGTTGAGATTATCAATAATTTACATTAATTTAATAGAATTTGTTTTGTTTATGAAATTTTTGATAATTTCATAGTCTATTCCACTTTTCCTTCTTCTTTGGGTCAAATTGTGATTCTTCGATAAAATAAAGGGTTTAGATTACGAATTCTGTTCGTGGTTTACAGCACTAATTCTTATCTATTTCTTTATAAAAGAGGAGTTGAATAGAATATGGAGTTTAAATTGCAATTCTTATTGTTTAGGATATTCCATTGAATGGTGTAATAAATTGAGTTTCTATTTTACTTACAACTCTGTTATTGTAGTTTTGGTTATGAATATATATTCCATTTTGGGTATTAGAATCTCTTATTATGGTATGTTGCAATATTGTTATGAAGAAAAAATACTTGTATAATATTTGGTTAGGAAATTGACATTTAACGCTAGTTTAAAGCGTAAAATCCATGCATTCAGAACTTATTAGGCATGAATATTCATTTATCTCTATTTGCGTAATTAACGTATAATTAGCATATATGGCGTAGTTAATTAGGCATTTATTTTTATTTATTTTCCTTATTAGGAAGGTAATTTCTTGTTAGGCGAAAATAAGAGGAAACGCTTATATAGCCTATATATTATTTTAAGGCGTAATAAAGAAGAATCCTTGTAAGGCATTATTTATGAAATAGTGAGATGAGTGTGTGTATGTGTGTGTGTGTGTATGAGAGTAATTGATGTATGGCTAAATCATAGGAAGGTGAGGTCAATAGAGTTACATGACGGAAGTCTGCCCTTCACTTTGAGGTTACCAACAATTGTGTACACTTTGATGATGTCAGATATTCTTATGGTAAATATTTGTAATGATGTGAGATTGTAGTTAATCATTGTCGACAAGTAATACCCATACTGAAAAGCCTTCTTGGCAAGATTTTTTCCCTCCAACATGATCTTCATAGATGTCTTCATGTAATTATTTAAGGACTTTTTCAACTTTAGCTTGAGTTATCAACATTGGAGTAGAGTGAAATAACCTCTTTGGTATAGCTTTTCGTCCATGATTGTGTAGCTTGTTGCCCGATAGAAAATGTTCCTAGCTTCTTTGCATTCGTTGGGAATCTCGACATTCGTCATGTATTTCAAGAGTGAAGTCACCAAACAATCTTCCTACACATCGTTTATTTCCATGGAATCTTCCCCATTTTTAATGCATAGGGTGACTTCCAGTGGAATCCAAGGTTGGTTTCTGCTAGATGACTTGCCGTCATAGCCAATTGATCGGCTCTTTCATTCTTTTTCCTAAGTTTCCGCCCTAGCTTTAAATCAGAGAAGGTGCTAATATGTTTCTTTGCTTCAGTGACATACGGGGTTAAAAAAATTTCACTTCATTAAAAAATACTTTCTAATTTGATCGATGATGAGCAAGGAGTCATTCTATACTTTGATTGCTTCAATTTTGAGTTTTTTCTCCATCAGGAGATTAGCTAGAATGACCTGTACTTGACCTTATTGTTTATTACTTTGAAATACAATCTTGTAGAAAAGAAAATATCACCTCTGTATGGGGTGACAAGGACCATGGCCGCTCCCTACCCTTTTTTATTGGATGCCCCGTCAATGTACAATTGTCAGGAGCATTGATTGGAAGATACCTCTTCCTTAACATTGCCCGGGCTAGATCATTCCATAATGAAACCGACAAGGCATGGAATTTGATAAAAGCTGAATGTGTAAGGTGATGTGATATTGGCCAAGCTCTATCGCTCATTCAGGAGGTGACCTATTGTGTTGGGTAAACTCCACACTTTCTTTAGGGGTTGATAGGCACGGACTTTGATTGGGGTGGGCCTGAAAATAAGGGCAGAGTTTGTGAGCAGCCATGAACAAGCAATATAATGGCTTCTCTAGCATGGAGTATTATGTTTCTAGGCTAGACAACTTTCTTATAATGTAATAGATCGACATGTCATTTATCTCATACCAAGAAAATGCTGATCATGTGATCCGTGACTATGAGGTAGAGGTAGAGAACTTCTATATTCGTAAGCTGTGAGAGGATGTGGGGTGATGTAGATGACCCTTCAGTTATTCAAATGCTTAGATGCACTCATCCATCCATACGAAGGACTTTCCCTTTTTTGTTATGTCAGAAAAGGGGGTGCATCTATTTGTCGCCTAATATATGAACCGGTTGAGTATAGCGAACATCTCATTAAGAACTTGGACTTATTTGAGTGTATGGGGAATCTGCATGTCTCATAGAATGTGATCTTCATATTATATTTGCAAAGAATGCCAAAGTCTAAGAAAGGTTCTGTATATGTCACCTAGTTTTTTGGATTTTACTAACATGTTGTCAGCATAGACTCCCATTGACCTTTCACTCTGTTTGGAAAACATCTTGTCCACGAGCCTTTGATAGTTTCGCGCATTATAATTATTGAAGGACATCGCTTTAGAATAATATTCTCTCCTGTTAATGAGGAATGAAGTGCTACTAATTGGGACTATGCATTGCAATTTGATGTACCTAAAATAGGTATCCATGAATGTCAGCAGTTCGTGTCCATTAGCTATATTCATGAGTTGGTCAATGTGCGGTAGGGGGAGCTATCCTTTGGGCAGCCTTTGTTCAGGTTGGAGAAAGCAATGCATGTTCTCCAAGTCCCGCTAGGCTTCCGGATGAGTATTGGATTGTTCACCCACAGTAGCTATTCAAACTTAGGATAAACCCATTGTTGGGGAGCTTTCTACTTCTACCTTTAATGATTAGTATCTCTCTTGGTCAAGTTGTTTCTGTTTTGGCGAATAGGGTGACAATCAAGATCGATGTTAACGACATGGCATATAAGGAGGGCTCTATGTTAGTCATATTATCATGCCCCTAAATGAACATATCTGTATTCCGCTTAAGGAATTCTATCAACTATTTTCTAACTAGTGGGTCTAGCTTTCTGCCAACTGTCTTTTGTCATCACTGCCAAAGATGATCATTTTGTGCTTTACAATGGAGCCTCTATCTGGATTAATGTCCCCTATGCAAAGATATAGGGTGTTCATCATTCTTGCTTCCAACAATGAGCTCTAGTGTGTAATAATCCAATGCATGGACAATGTGCTATATGAAATCCGCGGTCATGAGGGTGTCTACGTGCGAGTGCAAGGGATCTTGCCTTTTCCATCTCTCACAGATGATCCCTCCACTGTTAATGTTATGGCGATAAGAATCATTAGCATTAATTTCATCACCGTTAGCTTGCATGGTGAATGCTTTTTAGGAATAGAATATATATTTTGAAGAGGAGAAAACGATGAAAATTGGGAGCTTTTAAAGAAGGCCCTTTATCCAACACCAAACATTGACCATATTACGGGCCAATCTCGAAATTATGGTTAGAGATGGATTTGAGTAAAGATTACTTACTTAAAGCATGGTTTAAATTAAAATAAGGATTAACCAAGAGAACAGTAGTGCAATTAAAGTAAGCAGCACAAGACTTAGAGTAGTTTGATCTTTACAAAGATCAAAGCTAGTAAAAATATGTCATGGAAAATTTGATCCTTATAGAATTGCATAAGATCCCTTATTTATAGCTGAAAAGATCATATGTTGAAGGGTATAGATTAAAGTCTTGAGTGCTATGTTTCCTCATGACATTGTCATGTCCACGTAAAAAAATTAATTTTTACTCCCATACTCAATCTTTTTCTACTAAAATAAAGAAAATATTATGGTATTTTTACATATTTTGACCAACTTATAAAAGCATTTTCAAGTCATCATTCACTCATCTACATTTGGACAAAACGTTAATTTTGTGTGTGCATAATTTGATAAAATTTATTTTCACATTTTAATATTATTTTGTAGGAAATTAAGTGCAAATTGGAAGATGCTTCATGATTTATGCATCACACGAAGTAACATTTCATGGAGGAGCCTACTTATCCACTTACAAGTGGACCACAATTAAAAGGAAAAGCACATTTTGGTGGGGACTAATTTATCATTATTACTTAGCAGCCATACAAAGTGAAGGGTAGTTTTGGTAGCACCTTAAAATATATTATGATTTTAGACTTGTATAAATACACCCTTATGTTTCATGTAATGATGTATGTAGTTGTGGCCAAAAAATAGAAATAAAAATTCTCTTCTCTTTAATGGCTTCTTAGCACTCTCTTTTATGTTATGCATCTTTATTTCATGCTCTTTTTTATGCTATATTTTTCATGCACTTTTTATTTCAAGCAAGTAGAGTACATTTTCTTATTGCAAATTAGTATAGATTTACTTTCGTATAATTAGTTAGCTCTTTTTCCTTTTGATTAGCATTTCCTTTCTTTTTGTCCATGTTGAAATCCATTTGTAATGATATAAATTCAAAGATGAGTGCCTAAACTCTTTTAGTTTAGGGGTAATGAAGCTCTCGTGAATTGTGTTAAATCAACAAAATGGTGTCATTTATGATCTTTTATTTTTATGCTTAGGTAAATTTAGATGTCGATCGAACTTCGATGTTTATTAGTGAATTTAATAGTCTACATTGTTAATCACAAATAGTTATACTTAATCCAATACAAACACAAGTTACATTTTCATCTACTAATTGATTTTGAGATTGAAGTTAAAAAGTAGAATCAAAATTTGATGTCTTATGTTACTTGATAAAAAAATAGTAAATAGATCACACATAAAATAGATTTTACTTCTAACTTCATAATCATTTTCTAAGATTTGATAAGTAGATTTGGATGATGTATTAAAGTTTGATTATTTTAATTGTGTCAGTTAATATCACAAATAAATCACATTTATAGTAAATACATTAACTAGTTCTACTGATGTTTAAAAGAGAGATTATAAATTTATTATGTGTTGTTTTTTTTAATGTGAAAGTGGATTTACATCTAAATTGTCTTTTAATTTCATTACTTTTATTTTAAATTTTAATCTACTTTATTTTCAACAATGCTAGGTTAAATACATTTTCATAACTTTTGGAATTGATTGATTGAGTAATTCTGAAAAAATAATTTTGTTTGGATCGACCCATACTTGCATATATACTATAGTTGTATGTCGTGTGCTTGTGGTATTTTAATCTATAAAATTTGGCGGTTTTTTCAATCGATAGAAAATCTATATCGAATCATTTTTTGACGTCATTGCTGGGAGAAGAATTTTAATTTTACTTTACTCTTTGAATTATTTTTATTTTTTTGTTCTTTTTTTAGTTTAGAAAAAAGAGATATATCCATATTTCACTTGTAACTGTGCATTTCATCTTTAGTGTACATTTCGGTTGCACTCTTCACTTTCATTTCCACATTCCCTGTTATTTTTATTTCCTCTCTTGTTTCATTTTCACAGCTTTTCTTATTTTTTTTAAAAGAAAAAAAACACAAACATTTGTGCATCTTAAAACTATTCACTATTGCATTCTCCATTCTCCATGCATTCACCGTTACATTCTCTTGTCTAAGTTTCAGTTCTGTTATCTATTTTGAGTTTGCCTTATAATGTTCATCGACCTCTTCAAACAAATGCCAACCTACTTCTCAATCACCTCACCAACCACTTAACGCCCCACAATTAGCACCTCCTTCAATACCAAAAACTGCACCACTCCCTAATCCAATCCGCTTCCCAATAAACATTGCATAGTAAACACCACTTCCTACCATCCAATTCCTCCTCGACCAACCTGCATAATAAACACTACATCAACAACAACCATCACCCTACCATCCTTCAATTTCACACCACCCTCTTCACAACTAAACCCGACCACTAAACCCACTTACCGCAAACAGAACTATCATCACCACTACATCTCTTATACTTTCACAAACCACAACCTAACCTCCATCTTCCAACCCTACTATGCAACCTCACCTACCACTGCTCCCTACCCCATCCCAACCACAACCAGAAAACACACATCACAACACCAACACTCAACCCGCAATCACTTCAACACCTCAACAAATTCAAAAATCCAACCATGTCAAAAACCTGACCACTAATCGAACAACCGCGACCCAAACTTATCCGAATTGCCTACGAGTTTTGTTCTGAGTTACTGAAATTTTTAGATTTTTGAGAGTGAAATTTTGAGATTTGAGAATTTTTTTTGCGAATTTTTGTTTTTTAATTTGTTTTTGGTTAAAAAGTGTCAGAGCTTAATAAAACTATTGTTTTCTTGTATGGGCAATATGTGATTTGTATTGGGTGTGTGTTTTATTTTAGGCCGTGGGAATTTTGTGTTGCATGCATATTAGTTGCGTGTGTTTAATTTTTGGTTTAATCTTGTAAAAAGTTTAAAGTTTTCTAGCTTAATTTTTGTTATTTTTTCTTGGAATAACGCTAGAGATCTCCATTCATGGCTCTTCTCGATAGATTTTTTGTTAGTGATGAAACCGAAGACAAATTCCCAATCTGTAGAGTTAATGATTTACCTTATACATACTTCGATCATTGTCCAATTATACTTACTTGTGAATACCATAGAGTTATTATTAACAATTTTAAATTTGAAAAGATGTGGCTTTTGGAATCTAACTTTGTGAATCTAGTTAAAGGTAAATGGGTTTCTTTGAGTTTCCATAATATCAGAAATAAGGAAAATCTGCAAAAGCTTTCATTTCTAAACTTAGGGATCTTAGGATTTTTCTTAAAAACTGGAACAAAAGTGTTTTTGGCAATCTAAAAATTTAAAAAAAAAATATTCTTAATGAAATTCTTAAAATTAATAGGACAGAAGAATGTAGATCTCTAAATATAGGTGAACGTAATGTTCTAGCTAATTTAAAAGATGAATTAAATTCTATTTTAGAAAAGGAAGAGGTTATGTAGAAACAGAGATCCAGAATTCAAGGGATCAACGAAGGTGATAATAATACCAAATTTTTTCATAATATAGCTAATGGTAGAAAATGTAGTAATACAATTAACTCTATATTTGTTAATAATATAGAGTTAGTTGATCAAAGAGATCTTAACAAGGCTTTTACAGACTATTATAAGGATATCTTAGGTTCTAAAATCAAACATAGAATTAATGTTAGATGGATAGATCTGTATCCATCTAATTCTATTATTTATTTATCAGAGTTAGATAATACTTTTACTAAAGAGGAAATTAGAAAAGCAATAAATGACATGCCAAGTGATAAACTCCGGGACCTGACGGGTTTCCTATTTTATTTTATAATACATTTTGGGACGTTTTAAAATTTGACTTAGTTAATATGTTTAATGATTTTTACAATGGTAATTTGCAATTAGAGAGATTTAACTTTGTAGACACTATTTTGTTACACAAAAAAGTAGGAGCTAAAAACTTAAAAGATTATAGACCTATTTCTTTGATTAACTGTTCAGTTAAAATCATTTCACAAGTTCTAGCTAATAGACTTAGTAAACGAATAAATGAATTAATCGATTGTTCACAATCGACTTTTATTAAAGGGAGAAATATCACTGATGGAATGTCAATTGTTCAAGAATATATTAATTACTGTTGTAAGAATAACATAACTTGTGCGATGTTAAAACTTGATTTTGCTAAAGCTTTTGATTCAGTGGATTGGGATTTTCTTGCTGATATTTTTCGTGCTAGAGGTTTTGGTCATAGATGGATCAATTGGATTTTGACTTTGCTTAGAACTGGAAACTCTAGTATTATGGTTAACGGTATATTAGGTAATAGAATTCAATATAAGAGTGGTTTAAGGCAAGGGGATCCCTTATCACCTTTATTATTTAACTTAGCTGCTGATGTTTTTGCTAAAAATATTAAAAGAACAGTGGATAATGAATCTCTTGGACGTGTAGGCAATGAAATTTCGCGTAATGGTTTATCGGTTCTTCAATTTGCGGATGATACTTTACTTTTTTATTCCCATCATCCTTATCACTTTATTACCCTTAAGTTTACCCTTTACAGTTTTGAACTTTTATCAGGTTTAAAAATAAATTTTGACAAAAGTTCCGTGTTAGTTTTAAATGATTTTGATAAAGTTGAAAACTTAGTTGCTAATACTCTTAATTGCAAAATTATGAACTTTCCTTTTGATTAGCTCATTTTTGTGATTACACCCACCAAACTCAAACATGATGACTAGATTATTATCATTGATAAAATTAAAAATAAGATTTCTAACTGGAATGGGAGATTTCTATCTAGAGCAGGTAGACTAGTCTTAATAAATTCGGTTTTATCAGCTCTTTCGATTTATAGGATGTCCATACATTTGTTTCCGGATTAGGTTATTGATAAAATCGATAAGGTTAGAGAGATTTCTTTTGGAGTGGCGAAAGCTCTAATAATAATATTAAATGTTTAGTAAATTGGAAAACCGTCTGTAAGGCCAAAAAGGAAGGTGGTTTAGGTGTTATTAATTTGCATAATATGAATTTGTCTTTGTTAGGTAAATGGCTTTGGAAGTTTAAAGATATCAATGATAACGCTATTTGGAAAGAGATCATTTCTAAATATTATTATAATGGAAATAGCAATTTATATCAAATTGCTTCTCCAGTCACTCATAATATATCTAACTTTTGGAAAAACATTTTAAAATGTAATGAGATATTTAATTTAGGAATAAACACAATTGTTCATTCAGGTAATCGTACTTCATTTTAGTATGACCGTTGGATTTCGATCTTGCCTCTTAAGGTAGAATTTAAGGACCTGTATGAAATTTGTAACTTTAAGTATGCTTTAATCAACGAAGTTTATTCTCCTAAAAATGATCCTCCTTGGAATTTTAGTTTTAATAGAATTTTAGTTGATTCAACTTTTAGACAACTTTCTTTGCTTTATGCCAGATTAGATCTTTATAATATTGATAAGGATAATGATTTTACTAGTTGGGAATGGGATAAAAGTAAGAAATATACTTCTAATTCTTTCTACAGATTCATTAATTTTTCGGGTACAATAAATAACTCATTTAAATATATGTGGAAATCTAATTCTCCTTCCAAATCTAAAATTCACATGTGGTTAATTCTTCATGGAAAACTTAATACAATTGAATTTTTAAAGAGAAAAAATATTCAAAATGATAAAAAATGTTATTACTGTAATATGTATCTTGAGGAAATTAATCATATATACTTTAATTGTATGGATTCTAATTACATTCTAATTAATGCTCTTAAAATTTTAAACTTTAATACAATAATTAAAATTTCGGATTGTGAATTCTACTGGAACAATTATAGATTCAAGTTTAAAAATAATATTAGATTTTTACTAGACACTTTATTCATTATTTGTAGTTGGTTTATTTTGTTTGAAAGAAATCAAAAATTTTCAGTAATAATAATTGACATTTAAACAAATTGATTTTGTAACGACCTAGAATTTTTGATCCCGAAAATTCCAGATAGTTATGAAAAAGAAGAAAGAGATAGAAGAAGAAGAAGAAGAAGAAGATCAGAAACATCAACATCTCACATTCGCAACGGATAAAATATAATATTAAATAATAACAGTTTACAAAAGAATTCTGTATCTGTTAAAATACATTTATAATACATCATAGTTACACATATAAACAGACACTGGATATACACAATCATCATGTCTCAGATATACAACAATATAATACAGCGGAAACACTCTATACGTTCTTGCCATTCAGCTCGCCTTCTGGGCTCCAGAACGTCCTTACCTGAAAATCTGTAATACTCGGTCTGACCCGAGCATTACATCAAAGTAACAGCCGGGTCAGGCCGGAAACCAGCGTGAGTAAACTCCTCCAACATGGAATATAAAGCATACAACTTATATAGAACCGGGGGTAACTCGAATCAATTTACAAATTCACAATTTGTTGTTGACATTACTTATTTCACACATAAGTTTTATAAGTACCAAAATTTGGATTAAATAGTCCAATTCACCTAAATCATTTCATTCCGGCCTATTGATTTCTCATAAAAATCTATAGAAAATTCGAAGTGGTTTCGGATATTTTCCAATACCCGACTCTGGTCACTCCGAATCTCATTCAAGACATCCAATACCATTCAATCATCTATAAGCAACTTGATCACTTCCAAATTTATTTAATTAATAAAAATTGAATTACTAACCTCGATCACTTAGATTCCTTCATTTAACATTAATTAATTGTAAATCAATTTATTTATCATCCCTTAATTATCCATCTTAATTAATCATCCTGGATTAATTATTCTTCAATTACCTTCAAGTAATTATCTTTAATTAATTTCACAATATTAATTATTATTAACCAAAATCAATAATTAATCTTTAATTGCTTCATAAATTAATTAACTATATTAATTACATTAATCCTTAATTACTTATATCAATTAATTTCTCATAAATCATTTAGTATTTCTTAATCAATCAATCTTTAATTTACGCCATTGATTATATAAATTAATGATTTCTAATTACATTTCAATTTATCCTAATCTAAATTAATTACATTAAGAAATTAATCATTAATTAAACCACAAATATTAATCACTCTTGATTTATTTCAACCAGTAGTAATTTACCTTTTTGTTTACTTCATTAAATAAATTAATTACTCATTAATTAATTATCTTAATTAATCACTTGATTAATTTCACAAAGTAATTATATTTTATGAATTACATTAAGTATTTACCTATCAAACCACCCCACTTATTTTTATTTTTATTACAGAATCCCAAATTATACTTATCCAATTATAACACAACACAATTTAATTCCAAATTAATCATTCACAGTATATAAATAAAATGCATCATCAGTTATGAAAATAATTTCTATATTGTGAGGAATCCAGTTGGATCTGTGACGACCACCCATGACTCCCGCACCATACAAGGAAATAGTGCGCTGTAAAGTGTGCCAGCCAGCCACGGATGATCGTTAGGATAAGGTAAACACAGAATAGTCTATCGTATGACTCATAGCGCACGGATAAAATACAATAGAAAGTATACATAGTGAAGCTCTAACAGAAGTCTCATCATATAAGCTCATAACAATTTGATACAAACATCTGAATAGCCAATACATCAAGCCTCACTACATAACACACAGAGAATCATACAAACAGCGGAATACCCAGTACATATAGTAAGAAAACAATATGCAAAAGCTTCCTGCTCGTCTTCGTCATCAACAGCGTTAGTCACTAAGAACAGCACCTGTCACCTGCTACCTAGTCTGCCCATCCCAACATAGATGAACAGCCCAAGGTAATAAGAGTTAAACATACAACCTTGAGTCAGACAAAAGTCTTAGTGAGCAGTAAATCAACTATCAAACATACCAAAAGAGTATAAAGGGTACAAAGGAATAGGAACCCAACCATCCCACTCCACCTCTTTCTACAGTGATAGCCCCCAGACACAATAAGAAGAACAAACATAGCAAAGCAGACAATTAAAGTAAAACAATTATCACTCGAGTCAAGGTCGATGTTTTCCAAGTACAAACCACCAAGGCCTAAACCAAGATCAGATAAGCACTCACAAAACATCGCTCTTGAGACCGAGTGACAATACAACCAAACATCCATGACCCTGGCTATCACTGTTATCATTGCCTTGATACCATCGTTAATTGAATGACCGACACATTCTTTCAGCCGTCAGTCAAGGGCTAATGGCAACCCCGGTTCTAGACACAACTCCGCACGTCGTCGCAGCCCGTGCCTAGGAATTTTCGCAACTACCCAGAGTACTAGCACGTCGTCGCAGCCCGTGTTTGGGACTATCGAATCTGCCCAACGTACTCTTGCTTTGAGCATGCTAGAACCTTCAACAACGATGAAATCTCAGCCTCCTAGTTATCCTCCTCAACGACTATTCTCATACTAGCCCAAGCGCCTCTCGAGCCCACCATTATCAACCAACTCGAACCGCACCATCGAGTTATCAACATGCTTGGGATGATCCTGTCTGGATTAAATCAAGGCTATCTCACATCATGCTTTGCTTCATCGCATCATAGCAAAGTCCATCATCATCGAATCTATCCATATGAATTTTAACATCCGCTTCATATGCCACAAGCTACTTTCACCACTCAAGAGCCTCTCCACTTAGCTTTTGAATCATCTTCGACCAACTTGTCCAAATCAACTATTAGCTAATTTGCAACAATCTATCAATCAAATCAATCATTAATCCAAGCAGTCAAACATTCAAACAAGATCTAATAAGCAATTATACAAGAATGGCAATTTCGTAATTAAAATGTCCAAATCTAACAAGTATGAATTATAAGCAAATATCTCTAAAACTTGATGAATAAACTTATATAAGTTAACATGTAGCAAAATGGGTATCCAAAACTTCATAGACAATGGATCTACATGCAGACTTAAGGAAAATGCAAGAAATCTCTATCTTTAACACATAAACAAGCCACCGATCCAATATACTCCATTGGGTCCGTGTGAGAGATAACTACCACTCACCGAATCACCTAAACACCTCAAAAGATAACAACTTCAGATCTGGACAGCAAAGGATCTAGCTTGATCCGACAAGATTTCCCTTCAAACGATGAAATCTCTCTTCGATGGATGTAGACCTTCAACTTTGACTCTTGGATCTTCGATTTGATCTTCAATCTAGATGAATGGAAGCACAAGATTAAAGTGGAGAAAAGAAGTGAAGAAGTGTTGTAGTCGAGCTCTCAAAATGGCAGCACTTCGTCGCTTCAAAATCCGGATTCCAAAAATGAAGATAGGCACTCCTATTTATAGGCTGAAATCCTTAACTTGTATGCCCCCTTAAGTCGGTCACAACTCATCAAGACCCACGACTTACGACTTAAGACTTACGACTTAAGGCTTACGACTTAAGGCTTACGACTTAAGGCTTACGACTTAAGGCTTACGACTTAAGGCTTACGACTTAAGACTTACGACTTAAGACTTTCGACTAGACTTACGACTTAAGACTTACGACTTAAGCCTTACGACTTAAGCCTTACGACTTAAGACTTACGACTTAAGACTTACGACAACAATTCTACGATCCTTCGATCCGTAAAAATACGGGTCGTTACAGGATCCCTCCAACCTGTTTCCCTGCATCCACAGGTGTTAGCACAATACCAATTCCACTTCGAGGTGGAATACCGCGGTATATGGGATTTATAAAATATCATCTGCTATTATGCGGCGCATAGGGTCTCATCCACTATATAATGTAGGAAATCAATCACCCAATATATACTATATACTACTATATATAATATAGCACATCAATTCAATTCAACCATCCAATCAATTATTTAAATTTTTTACCATTTAAATTTAAATAAATAAATAAATCCAAAAGAGTGAGATTAACTCACCTTTGCTTTTAAGTTGCAACCCTTTCCAATCTCGACCCGATTTCCCTAACCTTTGACCTTATATAAATAATCATATGATTTATTAATATTTGGATCAATCGGACAATTAATTTTCATTTAATAGATTGCTCAACTAATGATTTTATTTTAAACAAGTAATTAATTTTAAAATAATTTTCCCCTTTTTACAAATCTTTTAATTACTTGAATAAATTAAGTAAGTTGATTAAACAAATTAATCTCCACAATACATTAATTTAAAATAGACTAGTAACTAAAAAATGTGTTTGTATATTTACTTTATTATTTTTTTCAAACTTCACATACTTGTAATAATAATCTATAGTTTTCAAAACTTAATTTTTATAAACTCTCAAACCCCATTAAAAATTCCTATTATATTTTTATTTATATTTTTCTTCAACCCTTATCCCAATATACACTTATTTACTATTTATTTGTACATATTAAAACATGTATGAATATTTTCATATATATATATATATTTGTTCTGCAAATATATAAACACTTATTTACACAATTTAAATAAATAAAAGGAAATCGTTACCTCACTGCAAATCGACGAACTTTGCCTTGTTCTTCACGACATCCCTTTTCCGCGCCTCCCAGACGCTAATGCATTCGAGATCCACGCTTCGTTGTTGAGGCGCCACCTAACCTGCCAAGTTCGAGTATCGCCGCCAACTACCCAACCAACATCGCCGAGTTCCATCACGCAAACCCTTAACTCACAAAACTCCATCCCAAAGCCGCGAGTCTCACCCTCGATTAACGTGAAGCCGAAACCCTCTCGAATATGACCACCTCGAATTCGATTCCAACTTCGAAACTCGATTCTTGTGGAAGAGGAGATTCACGCGAGTCCCCTCCCTCGTCTTCGATCTGGATTTGAGCATGAAAGAATGATATGGTTTTATTTATCCGTGATTTTGATTTATATTTTTTTTTTCAGGCGGGTTGAGCGTGATTGAAACGAGAAAGGGGAAAGTAGATCCACGCGTTCAGATGGTAGGGTGGCTCGACTACGGTTATAGTGTGGCTGATTTGACTTTTAAATTTTTAATATTATTAAATTTCCAAAATATCTTGTATAGCAAAACTCGAAATCTAGAACTCCGAGTCAGACATGCCGCCATGCGTTTATAAGGTTTTACCCGCATTCCGAACACAATGGAACGTGTTTCGGAGCCAAATTCAGTCATATGAAGAAGACAGCTTTTTGGATCAGTTATTATATTGAATCTGATATAAATATCGTACGCTCACAAAACCACTCCAAACACTATGAAAATTAAAATCCGATAATAATACAATATTACAGATCCAATGAAACTGGTTTCGTCAAATTCCAAGGCGGTGTCTCGGAAGGCTATTTTAAATATCGATTTAAACGATATATTTTCAAAACTGAACAAATCATCTTTAAATTCAATTTTAACACTTCTACTATCTTCAGTACTATCGATATAAATTTTTGCAAGCCTTCAAATTATTTTAAACAGGCTTAGAATTTTAGATTCAACAATTTACCCAATTCCAATTATTAAATTCAATATTTAAATTATCCAATAAACAACGATATTTGAAATTCAAGTTCGAAACTAACTTTTAAATATTTAAAATTAATTAAATATTCCAATTTCAAATGTTTAAAATTCTGGGTCGTCACATTCCTCCCCACTTAAAAGAATTTCGTCCCCGAAAAACTAGTTAGGAAGAATGGTCCAATACCCGTTTACTATTTTCCTAAAACCAACAGTCCAACACCCTGCCCACTATCTTTTTTATAAAAGACCCATTATCATTCTTACTAACTTTCCAAACCCTTCCATAGTTTCCAACAACATTATTTACTCCACTTATTCAAATTTAAATTTAAATTCAAATATAAATTATCACAACTTTCTTAAAAAAAATCTAACTCTCTAAATTTTTGAATTTTTTTGCCAGCGTCTCCTTTACGCGACTAACTCGGTACAACTACAAAATGCCTCTACGGGCCCCTAAATTTCAAAAGAAAACAAAAGGCCAAATAGCTAGATCAAAAACCCAATCCAATTTCATAAAGAAATTTAAATACATACCTTTTAGTTGGGCAATTCAAATTATCTCCTGAAATCAAATCCAATTTTCTTTTCCCTTTATAATACCTGCATATCCTACTTAGTAATAATATCCAATCGTAACTTTTCAAATCATTTTATACATTTCCTTACATAGGTTTCGTATCTACTTCTATTCAAATTTGTTTTCCCATTTCCATATGAATTCAATTTATCTTCAATTCTGAATATTGAATTTTATCTTCCATTTATAACTGATTCATATCATTATTTTAAATTAGTTTCATCCATTAATTTTATTTCAACTTTAAATTTGAAATCATTTTGTCGCTAACAAAAACTTTTCCAAAAATTTTCTAGCTCCCAAAATTTTCGAATTTTTTTGGCAGAGTCTCCTTTGTACGGAGGAGATTTTGCAATTTGACAAGAGATATAAATATATATACATCGATCCACACGGTCGGAAAAACAAAAACAGTTCATATTTTCTATTTATATTGCGTAGGCGTACCTTTATTTAGCATTTTAAGCTAGCGGCTTATTATTTTAGCAATTAGCGCAACCAAATCCAGCCAAACGGCCTTCAGGTACCTGTACTTACTCAATTTAAATATGTAAGTACCATATATAGAAAATTTATTAGCATTTCACTTACTTTCAATAGCTAAACATATGCATTTCATAAACAACAAGCACCAAACGCTTTCCATAAGCGATTTATATGATTTAAAGCTAATTCAATTGCTTCCAACCAATTCATATACCATTTCATTCAATTTTAATGGTTTACAACTCAATTTGTTTTAATCCAAACAAGCTTATATTCAATTCAATTGATCCTAAAATCAATTTATTTAATCTTTATCAACTCATAGAATTTTAATTACTTTTGTTTACGTCAAACGACAACTATTTTTATGTAAATTCGGCGATATTTTCTTAATAGAGTATCCATTTTAGTTTATGACAACTTCAATTTAATTTCAACTCATTATGTATTTAATTCCATTTCATTTCTAATTTATTCACCAACCATACATTTGCATTTCATTTCATCTCCGCCTTGGTTTCATTTTAAAACTATTTCATTGAGCTTGACAACATTCTATGGTTATATTAATATCCATTTTTCCAAATAAATTTAACCCAAACTTTTATTTAATGGTCTTTCATTCTTACTCAAAACCAAGCTTCTATTGACTTAAGCAATTTTACTTCAATTTAATACGCCGCATAACTTAAGTTCATTCTGATAACCCAATTCCAATTAAAACTTTGATTTAATTTTTATTCAATCAGACTTCATCCATTTATTATTTCGTTCAATTAACCCATTTATTCACCCCATTTTAAATTTTAATTCATCTACTTAATTCATTTTCGAATTTATTTTATTAATGCAAATCCATTCTCAATTTATTTTTACTCACCCAGGTTTTTTTTGCAACTCAAACCATTTCTATTATAATTCAGTTCCATTTTTACAATATTTCCACTTATTTAGATTCATTATCAATCCAAATCGAATTCAATTTATAATTTGAATTTATTTACAAACTTCATTTTTAACTTACAATCCATTTTATTTAACCGAGTTAAATTTTATTAATATACTCTATCAAATAATTATTTAGCTGATTAGCTTACTTCCAACTTTTAAATCAATATACGATTTTATTACAAAAATCACTTTATTAAGTGTTCCTGAGTTAATTTTTTTTCATAGTTCCAATTTGGATTTTCTTTCATTTTTCAAAATTCCAACACTTTTATTTTATAAATTTAGAAATACTTTTAAATTTACATAATACTATTAAAATAGCTCATTATAAAAATACTTCTTATAACTCGATGTCTCAACCAGTCCATCCTTGTTCCCATATAAATTTGGTCATACGTTGATCGGGCGTAGAACTGAAAATCTATAAGTACTTAGCAGACCCATTTTCAACGTCCAGCGAAAATACTTGGGAAAGTAATTTTATTGAAAATATAGAAAATAGTTTTTGAAAATAGAGGAAATATCTTGGTGAGAATGCTCTGGGAATCATCACCCCCGTCCATGGTCGCAGTTACATCCTGAGTTACGTTGCCATCGAAGCAAAAGTCCATGTAAGTGTAGGCACTCCGCGCCCCTCGATTACACCATGGAACCCACAACAGATCGCAGTTACATCCCAGGGTTACGTTGCCATCGCAGCAAAAGTCCATGTAACTGTAGGCATCGGCGCCCTCGATTTTCGCTGTCAAAAATGAAACTTCTCCACTCCTACATAGCTCGTAGTCTACCGATGTAAAATCAAACGCAGACTGTTGGCTCTCAACGGCCCATACGACTTTCGCTATGTTACCATAGGTCGCAGTCCACCGATATAAAATCAAACGTAGACCGTTGGCTCTCAGCAGCACACACGACTTTCGCTATGGTCTGTAGTAAATCGCAGTGGCATTGAGTTACACTGTCGTCACAACATAACCCAAATGCCTCTGTAGGCATCAGCGCCCCTCGACATTCGCTACACACTATAATCCTCAGGAACTAGTTTTTTCTTGACTCCTCACAGGATCAACTTTAGAACCCCCCTTAGGGTTCAAGGCAGCACCACCCGGTGGCACTCCTAAGAAGTTCATTTCAAGGGAGTGCCTTTTTCCCCAGAGCCATCATCAAAACACTTTATACTATACCCATATAGTATCTTTCAAATCATACACCTAGTATGATCTCATACAAAGCTCCTTTACACAAAATCAACTATCCCAAAATCGATAATTCTCAAACTAGGCTTTCCAAATTCCCATATTGATTTTATCCAAAAAAATCAAAAGCCTTTCCAAATCCAAGGTTCCCAAAACCTTTTTCCAAAATCCTTATAAGATCCTCTATATATATATATATATATATATATAAAATCTTTAAAACTTTGGATCATTTCAAACTTGTATAAAATTCCTTTTATACTTCAAACACTTTCAAAATCCTTTCCTTCCGACAATAGATTCAACAAAGGGAGATTTACTTATATAACAAAGAAATATAACTTTGTTTATTCAAAATCAAATATTCAAATTTGATTACTCTTTCCAATATCAATTTCATTCAAATTCGTACAATGTACACATATCATCGGTACGCTATACCAATCTGATATCTCACTCGATCACACAATTCACTTCCGAACTAGTATCGTCCACCCGACTTTCTAGTGCGGACCCAGATTTGGTTTCTTGATCAGAAGCTGCCATTCTCCTTGCATAGCTATAACTATGATAGAGAATATCTAGAACCAATCAACAATCCATACCCAGGTTCGGCGTCGAAAATCGAGTGAAATATCCCAACTCGGATCGATATAACTATCTCGAAATTCTGTGCTCGAATCTGGTCAAATTACTATGTGAATAGAATAATATAACGCACATCCTACGAATTTAACTTCATTGATTATTAGCCAAATCAATTTCCTTTCTATTCATCCTCACTTTGATTTTATTCACTTATTCACATTTACCGTAATCCTCATTTTGATTTATCACTTCAATTCTTATCTCAGTTGGGTATTTAATCAATAACAGTTTGAACTCCGACCAGTTTATTTTTAGAAAATAGCTTGAAATTTTTAAAAATAGATAAGTAGTTGAAAAATAATTATTAGTTTGCAAAATATCTGTAAAATAGTTAACTAATTGTAAAATAGTTGGAAAATAGTTGAATAGTTTTAGAAATTTTAGATAATTGCAAAACAGTTGTAAAATAGTAATTAATTTGTAAAATAGTTGAAAAATAGTTACATAGTTCCAAAAATAATTGTAAAACAAGTATAAAATAATTTGGCTTTAAAAAGAAAGGTTGTATAAATTAAATAGCTTGAAGAAAAAAATTTATATTGAAACAATTTATATTGAAAATAGTCTAGAGTCAAAACTGTTCACTTTCCCATCAATTCAATTTAAATTTCCACTTCCATTTAAATTGACTCAATTCCAATTTGAATAACTTCAATTTCCATTGAAATTGATTTAATACCAATTCAAGTTGAATCAATCTTGATTTCTTTCCAAATTCAAATCAAATTCCATTTGATTTTAAACCTATTCAACTTCAATTATAATTTCAAATTATTCCAACCAATTTTGGACTATTATCAATTGAACCCACTTCAATTTCAAATCATTTCAATTCAATCCAATTCAAATTTCAAATTTAAACCATCCCGAATTATATAATTTTCGAGTTAAATTTCAAACTTATCTTCATTTAAATTTAATTTGGTTGTATTTCTATTACCACTTAATTTAATTCCAATTCAAGATTTCAGTTTGGTTGTATTATATTACTTCTTAATTTAATTCCAATAATTTAACAACCAATCACCTTAATATTCATTAGAAGGAAATATTGCTTCATATATCAAAATATATTTTCATATAAAATCATTTAAAACCTTTATATAAGAAAATAACAAGTACGCTCTCATACACACACACACACACACACACACTCAACTCATCCTAGAGTACTACATACTCTATTTAAGGAGTAATTCCCACCATAGCCAAGGTTCTCGCTTAACCTTTCTGCTCTGATACCAAATGTAACGACCCAGAATTTTCGATCCCAAAAGTTCCAGATAGTTATGAAAAAGAAGAAAGAGATAGAATAAGAAGAAGATCAAAAACATCAACATCTCACATTCGCAGCGGATAAAATATAATAATAAATAATAACAGTTTACAAAAGAATTCTGTATGTATCAAAATACATTTATAATACATCAGAGTTACACATATAAATAGACACTAGATATACACAATCATCATGTCTCAAATATACAACAATATAATACACCGGAAACACCCCATACGTTCTTTCCATCCAGCTCGCCTTCTGGGCTCCAGAACGTTCTTACCTGAAAATCTGTAATACTCGGTCTGACCTGAGCATTACATCAAAGTAACACCCGAGTTAGGCCAGAAACCAGCGTGAGCAAACTCATCCAACATGGAATATAAAGCATACAACTTATATAGAACCCGGGGTAACTCGAATCAATTACAGATTCACAATTTGTTGTTAACATCACTTATTTCACACATAAGTTTTCTTAGTACCAAAATTTAGACTGAATAGTCCAATTCACCTAAATCATTTCATTCCGGCCTATTGATTTCACATAACAATCTATAGAAAATTCGAAGTGGTTTGGGATATTTTCCAATACCCGACTCCGGTCACTTCGAATCTCATTCAAGACATCCAATACCATTCAATCATCTATAAGCAACTTGATCACTTCTAAATTTGTTTAATTAATACAAATTGAATTACTAACCTCGATCACTTAGATTCCTTCATTTAACATTAATTAATTGTAAATCAATTTATTTATCATCTCTTAATTATCCATCTTAATTAATCATCCTGGATTAATTATTCTTCAATTACCTTCAAGTAATTATCTTTAATTAGTTTCACAATATTAATTATTCTTAACCAAAATCAATAATTAATCTTTAATTGCTTCATAAATTAATCAACTATATTAATTATATTAATCCTTAATTACTTGTATCAATTAATTTCTCATAAATCATTTAGTATTGCTTAATCAATCGATCTTTAATTTACGCCATTGATTATATAAGTTAATGATTTCTAATTACATTTCAATTTATCCTAATCTAAATTAATTACATTAAGAAATTAATCATTAATTAAACCAAAAATATTAATCACTCTTGATTTATTTCAACCAGTAATAATTTACCTTTTTGTTTACTTCATTAAATAAATTAAATACTCATTAATTAGTTATCTTAATTAATCACTTGATTAATTACACAAAGTAATTATATTTTATGAATTACATTAAGTATTTACCTATCAAACCACCCCATTTATTTGTATTTGTATTATGGAATCCCAAATTATACTTATCCAATTATAACACAACACAATTTAATTCCCAAATTAATCATTCACAGTATATAAATAAAATGCATCATCAGTTATGAAAATAATTTCTATATTGTGAGGAATCCAGTTGGATCCCTCCAACCTGTTTCCCTGCATCCATAGGTGTTAGCACAATACCAATTCCACTTCGAGGCGGAATATCGTGGTATATGGGATTTATAAAATATCATCTGCTATTATGTGGCGCATAGGGTCTCATCCACTATATAATGCAACAAATCAATCACCCAATATATACTATATACTACTATATATAATTTAGCACATTAATTCAATTCAACCATCCAATCAATTATTTAAATTTTTACCACTTAAATTTAAATAAATAAATAAAATCCAAAAGAGTGAGATTAACTCACCTTTGCTTTTAAGTTGCAACCCTTTCCAATCTCGACCCGATTTCCCCGACCTTTGACCTTATATAAATAATCATATGATTTATTAATATTTGGAACAATCGGACAATTAATTTTCACTCAATAGATTGCTCAACTAATGATTTTATTTTAAACAAATAATTAATTTTAAACTAATTTTCCCCTTTTTACAAATCTTTTAATTACTTGAATAAATTAAATAAGTTGATTAAACAAATTAATCTCCATAATACATTAATTCAAAATAGACTAGTAACTAAAAAATGTGTTTGTATATTTACTCTTTTTTTTTGAAACTTCACATACTTGTAATAATAATCTATAGTTTTCAAAACTTAATTTTATATAAACTCTCAAACCCCTTTAAAAATTCCTATTATATTTTTATTTATATTTTTCTTCAACCCTTATCCCAATATACACTTATTTACTATTTATTTATACATATTAAAACATGTATGAATATTTTCATCTAGATATATGTATATATTTTTGTTCTGCAAATATATAAACACTTATTTACACAATTTAAATAAATAAAAGGAAATCGTTACCTCACTGCAAATCGACGAACTTTGCCTTGTTCTTCACGACATGCCTTTTCCGTGCCTCCCAGACGCTAATGCACTCGAGATGCACGCTTCGTCGTTGAGGCGCCACCCAACCTGTCGAGTTCGAGTATCGCCACCAACTACCTAACCCACATCGCCGAGTTCCATCACGCAAACCTTAAACTCACAAAACTCCAGTCGCGACCACCCAACCACGCTCGCATCGCTATCCCAAAGTCTGAGCCTCACCCTCGATTAACGTGAAGCCAAAAACCTCTCGAATATGACCACCTCGAATTCGATTCCAACTTCGAAACTCGATTCCTGTGGAAGAGGAGATTCATGCGAGTCCCCTCCCTCGTCTTCGATCTGGATTTGAGCAAAAACGAATGATTTGGGGTTTTTTAATTTATTCTTTGGTCTTGAGGGAGGATTGAAAATAAAGGAATAAGCGGCCATTATTTTTATTTAACGAGTTGCATTCTCTTCCAAAATTTTGTTTATCCGTGATTTTGATTTATATTTTTTTTCAGGAGGGTTGAGCGTGAATGAAACGAAAAAGGGGAAAGTAGATCTACACGTTCAGATGGTAGGGTGGCTCGAGTACGGTTATAGGGTGGCTGATTTGACTTTTAAATTTTTAACATTATTAAATTTCCAAAATATCTTGTCTAGCATAACTCAAAATCTCGAACTCCGAATCAGACATGCCGCTAGGCGTTTATAAGGTTTTACCCACATTCCGAACATAATGGAACGGGTTTCGGAGCCAAATTCAGTCATATGAGAAGACAGCTTTTTGGATCAGTTATTATATTCAATTTTGATATAAATTTCAGCGCGTTTACATATCGTACGCTCACAAAACCACTCCAGGCACTACGAAAATTGAAATCCGACAATAATACAATATTACGGATCCAATGAAACTGGTTTCGTCAAATTCCGAGACTGTGCCTCGGAAGGCTATTTTAAATATCGATTTAAACGATATATTTTCAAAACTGAAAAAATCACCTTTAAATTCAATTTTAACACTTCTACTATCTTCAGTACTATCGATATATATTTTTCCAAGCCTTCAAATTATTTTAAACAGGCTTAGAATTTCAGATTCAACAATTTACCCAATTCCAATTATTAAATTCAATATTTAAATTATCCAACAAACAACGATATTTGAAATTCAAGTTAGAAACTAACTTTTAAATATTTAAAATTAATTAAATATTCCAATTTCAAATGCCTAAAATTCTGGGTCGTCACATATTTTTACAATTTCTTCTTTTTGTTTTAATTGGATCTCTAACCCCAAATATAAATTAGCTAAAAATATCCTTTTCAAACGGTATCTTAATAAGGCTAATCATAATATTAATTTTTAAAACTCAACAATAATTTTTTTAACATCAATAATAGTATTATTAATATTTTCTCTAATTTAGATGATGATATCACTTCTAATCATAACTTACTTATGATTAAAGGTTCATAAGATAGAACCATCTCAATAATTTGTACTAGTCTCTGTTTGATATTGTTTTTAGGTATTTCATTTATACTGTTTTTGTCTAGTTAGTCTTATTTAGGTTTTTATTTCCTTCCTTTTAAATACATATATATGTATATTTATTATATAAATATACATATATATATCATTCTAATTTTTTCTTTAGTCATTTTCTAGTTACAGGTATGGGAGATAGGATATTAGGTTCATTTAGCAGGTTTTCATACCTTCAGATTGCTGGACAACAGAGGGTGGAGAGGTTACTAGAGCAGAGTATCTTCATCCAGAAGGATATATTCTTCAATTTGTTACCCCTTTCTATTGTTCAGAGGCTTCAGAGCGGCTTCTCTTTTCAGCAGATCATCTTCAGTGTAGATGCTTATTCACCAGAGCAGAGTATCTTCATCCAAGAGGATATATTCTTCAGTTTGGTACCGCTTTCTATTTTTCATAGGCTTCAGAGCGGTTTCTCTTTTCAGCAGATCCACTTCAGTGTAGATGCTTATTCACCTCTTCTGATTCGGTTGGTTAGAGCTTCCTCGTTAGTCTGGGACGTCTTCTAGTAGTTTTTGTTTTTCCTCTAGTTTTTAGGTACTTCTAACACCTTAATATCGGGCGGTGGCCATGCCGGAGCTCGATATCAGGGTGTGATGGGTGGTGGCCTTGCCGAAACTTATCTTAGGAGTACCTAAGATTTGATGTATATGTTTTTGGCTTTTGTTACCTGCCAGACATGTTGGCAGCACCATATATTCGTGATATATATATATATATATATATCTGTATATGTATATGTATGTATATATATGTATATATATTTGCATGTATGCTCTCCACTGTTCGTAGAGGATCACACATTTTTCTCAAAAAAAAATTGTTATTTTTTCAAAAAATTTAAATTTTTTAGCGTAAATTCTTTTGTTAAAAAAAATATTTTTTTTTTCTTTTATTTGTTTAGAAAAAAAATTAAATGAAATTTTTATACTTGAAAAAAAATCATTAATAAAATATTTTTAAGCACGTTTTCAAGTTGCAAAAGCTGAAAAGAAGAAAAATTGCATGCTAAAAAGTACTCTACATTGCTTGCCAAAATCGTTGAGCTAAAAATATCGCTGCTTTTAGATTAATAATTCTACATGCTTCGGTATCATTTTCTTAAATCTTTTTTTAATTTTCTTTCCTTGTTGGTTGTTTGCATTTACATAAAAAAAATCCATTTGTAGTTTCATTGCTAATGCATGTTTAATTTTAATTTTGCATCCTTTCATACCTGTTTTAATTTCTATGGGCAAACACTTAAATTCACAATAAGGTAGGGATTTCATCACCCTTTCCTTAGCCCTAAAATTGCATTTCGTAGTAGAAAACTGAGTTAAATAAAGGTTAGACGTTTGACTTAAGGGCGTCATGGGCTTATGTAGGGCATTTATATTTTGAAAAGTTGATTTTGTTTGACAAATTCTCTCTTGGTGTTTAAGGAAATGGCAGAGTCATGATCATTTTGAATTATTATGGTGATTCGTAAGATATTATATTGATTGTGTCTCTGAAGGTACTTAAACCTTCAACTGCATTGCTACGGTGATTTGTGATACATAGAAAAGTCCTATCTGTTGCCTGGTTAAGATTTGTTTCCTTGAATTAAGTCATAGTGTCATGATACAACATTGGGTTAGGAACTGCTAAGGACAGAAAATTTCTGATTAGGTCCTTGTATTCATTTAGTTGTATTAATTTCACGCATATATAAAAAACTGAAAACCATTTTTTGTAAAAAAAACATTTTCTCACCTTTTCCTGTTAGAAAAATTAAAAAATTACTCACTTCCATCTTTTCTCTTACCTTTGTTGCTCACCTTTTCTTTTTCTCTCTCTCCATAATCTTCTCCGTTGTGCATTAGTGTTTGGACTCGAAACACTTCAACAAACTGTTTAATTTGAAGGAAAAAAACCCTCAAACATGGTAAATGAAAATCCTCCTCATATCCTTATGGATAGAATTCTTCCTGTTCAACTTTATATCTCTTCTTGCATTACCTTACTCGCCCCAATGGGTAATAATTTTGAAATCCATCCGAATCATATTAAAACACTTCCAAAATTTGGTAATTTGGGAAATAAACGAGCCATACCTTTTGCCAAAATTTGAAAAGTTTGTGCAACTATAAAACTTCAACAATTATGCCGAGAAATGGTTTTGTAGCTTGCCTTCAAATTCAACATGGGATGAATTTGTGAAGGTTTTCTTAAAGAAATTTTACATTTTGGAAAAAACAACCAAAATTCAAAATGAAATTGTAAATTTTCATCAATTTGGGGGAGATCCTATATAAAATATTTTGGAAGATTCAAGGAACTTCTAATGAAATGTCCACATCCTAATTTTCAAAAAAGGACTCTTTGCCAAATTTTATATGATGGACTTGAAAATAGCTCTCGAACGATGCTTGAATCATTGTGTCAAGAAAACTTTTTAGCATAACATCATGATGTCGTTTGGCAATTTTTCGTAAACTTAGCTGAAACATCTACTCGGTAGGAATGATTTAATGAGAAATCAATCTATTCAAGATCGAGTGCACATTCGATAGAATCAGCATTAGCCATAGAAGCGAAAATTGATGTGATGATAAATAAATTTGATATTGTTTTTTCATTTAATCAAATGAACCAAGCTTCTCAAGTGTTATGTTATAAATGTAATGATCTAAATCACATTGTCCATCAATGCCCTCACTTGTTAGAACAAATCCAATGCTTTTTAAAAAATTAGAATTGATTCGTTCTCTCCAACATATAATTCCGGTTGGAGAAATCAACCCAAACTTTGCTTGGAACCAAAACCATTCAAACATGAATTTGGTTCAACCATATTTTCAAACATTTCCAAACAATATTTTAAATCCTCCTTTTCAACCAAATCAATTTCAACAAAACTTTGCACCATCTTCTCAAAACCAAGCACGGTAATCTTTTGTTCCTCAAGATGAAAAATGAATGACATCACTTGAGAAAAGTTAGCAAACTTTGGCTAAGTTGACTACTTAAAACCTTCAATCAAATAATAATTTGAAAATTTTGTTAACCTCATACATGCAAAATATAGGTCAATCGATCGCTAAGCTCGAAATGGAAATGAGTCAAATACCCACTTTTATGAGTAAGCGGGAAAGTGTACATTCCCGAGTCAACCTATTCCAAATCCTAAAAATCAATACACAAGCTCAAACCAAGCTCGTGTTGTTCAACATAAAAATTTGAATCAAATGAACAATATCACCACTTTGCGATCCGGTAAGCAAATCAATGACCAAATTGTCAATCCAAATGACTTACCAGAAGTTCCTCTTGACACATCGAAAATCACAAACGATTCCAATCAAAACATCGAGTTAAACATTGAACCAAATTCAAAATCCAATTCTCTTCCAGCTTATATAGACCATCCCACCGAATTTCAAGCTCCATTTCCCCATAGACTTCATGCTAACAAACATTCAGAACAAATGGAAAAGGTGTGAGTAATTTTTAAGCAAGTTAAAATGAACATTCCTCTCGTAGATATCGTCCAACAAGTTCCGACCTATATCAAATTTTTAAAGGACTTATGCACTTAAAAATGATAGACTCAAGTACCTAAAAAAGTCTTCTTAGCGGTTGGTCTAAGTGAAGTTTTGTCTCAATCTATTCCTATGAAATACAAAGATCCCGGTTGCCCCATAATCTCATGTACGATAGGAGACAAGCCAATTAATAAATTCTTGTTAGACTTAGGTGCGAGTGTAAACTAGATTCCATATATAGTTTACCAGCAACAAGGTGAGCTTAAAACCACAAACTCACTCTTAAATTTGCTAATCATTCTGTAAAGAAATTGATAAGAGGTCGAGGGTACTAATTAAGTAGGGAAATTCGTATTTCCAGTCGATTTCATCATTCTTAAAATACAACCGGTAAACAATCCTATGAGTGAAAGTCCTTTGATTTTAGGACGACCCTTCTTGGCCACCTCGAATGCTTTAATCAATTGTCGAAATGGTTCAATGAAAATTACATTTTATAAAATGACCTTTGACATTAACATCTTTAATTTAGAAAATCAATCAAATCAGCCATTCGACCACACTTTGAAAGTTAGCATTATTCATGAAAACTTTGAAAATGAAACAAGTGACCTTAATAACAAACACGAAGCATAGTGCGAACGATTGTTTCAAGACATGCCAAGTGTGCCTGAAGATACACTTCCATTCGAGCCTCCCACAATTGAGTCTGAAACTCAGCCAATTTCTTTGATTGATCAATCTCCTAGGTTAGAGCTCAAACCTCTTTCGTGTCACCTTAAGTATGCATACTTAAGTGATAATAAAATGTTTTCAGTAATAATTTCTTGCGATCTTTCTCTTGACCAAGAATTTCTATTCTTTCAATTCTTTCGGAAAACAACGAAGCGATTAGGTGGACCATTATAGATATTAAGGGAATTAGTCCTGCAATTATTCAGCATCGCATTCACTTAATCAACGAAGCCAAGCCTACTCGTGATGCAACAAAGGCTTAACCCCAAAATGAAAGACACATCTCGAGAAGAAATTCTTAAGCTCCTTTATCATATATCCCATATCCGACAGCTCTTGGGTCAGTCCAATTCACGTTGTATCAAAAAAAAACTAGATTCACCATTATCATGAATGACGCTAATCAACTCATTCCAACCCATACTCAAATAGGTTGGCGTGTTTGCATTTATTGTCGAAAATTGAACGCTACAACATGTAAAGATCATTTCCCTCTTCCTTTCATCGACCAAATGCTTAAATGCCTAGCCGACCATGAAATCTATTATTTTCTTGATGGTTATTCCAATTATAACCAAATTCCAATCACTCCCAAAGGTTAAAAAATGACTTCCACATGTCCTTTCAGCACCTTTGCTTATCGGCGTATGCTATTTGGACTTTGTAATGCCCTTTCAAAGATGCATGATTACCATCTTTTCCTACATGATCGAACGCTTTTTAGAAGTTTTCATGGATGATTTCTCTATCTTTGGCGATACTTTTTCCGAATGCTTACATCACCGAGTTGGTTATAAATCGATGCAAAGAGAAACACTTAACTTTAAATTGAGAAACATGTCACTTTATGGTCAAAAGGGGCATAGTCCTCGAACATGTCATTTCAAATAAGGGCATTAAGGTTGTAAAGCAAAAACTAATGTTATTTCAAATCTACCCATTCTCAAACGTTATGGACATTCGATTATTCCTCGGACATGCTGCCTTTTATCGATGCTTTATAAAAGACTTTAGGAAAATCGCTCGAATTTTGACTACTCTTTTGGGAAAAGGTGTTCCTTTTTGTTTCAATTCTGATTGTTTATCTTCTTTTAAACATCTTGAAAATGAACTCATCTCGGCTCCAATCATCTACGCACCTAATTGGCATCTTCCCTTTGAGATTATATGTGATGCTTTTAACTTTGTAGTTGGTGTTGTCCAAGTACAACACATTAACAAAATCCTTTACATCATCTACTATGATAATATGACATAAACGATGCTCAACTAAACTACACAAGAAAAAAGTGCTTCTAGCTTTAGTCTGTGCAATAGAAAAGTTTGGACATTATTTGATAGGTTCACACATCATAATCTACACTGACCTTTCCACTCTTGGGTACCTTTTTGCTAAAAAGGATGCTAAGTCTCATTTGATTCATTGCATCCTATTACTTCATGAATTTGATCTTACAATCAAAAAAATGATTCGATAATGTCATAGCAGATCACTTGTCTTGTCTTCCAAATGCACCATCTTCTTTACCCATTAGTGAGGACTTTCCCGATGAACAATTATTTTCAGTTTCCATCAATCCGTGGTTTACGGATATACTGAACTATTTAGTCACCAATGGGACTCCTTCATTTTGGACCAAATAAGACAAATATAAATTTCTCTCCCAAGTGAAATATTTTTACTAGGACGATCCATACTTAATTAAGTATTATTCGACCAAATCATTCAATGATATGTTCCAAATAGTGAAATCAAGAGTGTTCTTTCGTTTTGTCATGACCAAGCTTATGGTGGACATTTCATCCTTAAGAAAACTACATAAAAGGTTCTCCAATATGGCTTTTATTGGCCTACACTTTTCAAAGACGCGTTTGAGTTTTGTAAAGCGTGTGATTGTTGAATTGTTAGGAAAAATCATGAAAATAAATACGATGTTATTAACCTCAATTCTAATGATTGAAATCTTTGACGTTTGGGGAATTGACTTTATTGGATCATTTCCTTACTCTTTTGGTAATCTTTATATTCTTTGTGTCGTCGATTACATTTCTAAATAGGTTGAAGTCGTTCGAGGTAAAACAAATGACCATAAAGTTGTTGTTGAAATTCATAGAAGAAAATATTTTTATAGATTTGGCATACCTCGCACAATAACAAGTGATAATGGAACACATTTTTGTCATCATCTTTCTAAGCTTTAATGAAGAAATACTCAATAACCCACAAGTTATCCACTCCTTTCCCTCAAACTTGTGGGCAAGTTGAAGTTTCAAATCAACAAGTTAAACAAATTTTGGGGAAAGCTCTTAATAAAAATCGAAAAGATTGGTATAAAAATTGACAGATGCTTTTTGGGCATAAGGAACTGCTTTTAAAACTAATTTTTCGGATATCTCCTTGTAGATTAGTGTCTAGTAAAGCATGTCACTTACCAGTCGAGCTTAAACATGAAGCGTTGGGTAATAAAGAACATACACATTGATGTTAAAAAGGCAAATGAAAATAGAAAATTAAAACACACTGAATTAGAAGAGATTAGAAATGACGTGTATGAAAACGCAAAAATTTACAAGAAAAAACAAAAGTCTTCATGACAAGCAATCCTAAGAAAAACATTTCGCTAAATCAAAAAGTTCTTTTGTATGACTCTTGATTTCATTTATTCTTTGGGAAATTAATGTCAACATGGACAGGATTATACGTGGTACATACTGTTTTTCCACATAGTACCATAGAAATAGAAAACCTTAGGGATGGATCGATTTTTAATGTCAATAATCGTCTTTTAAAGCCTTAGTTGTAATTGGAAAGTAACAAAAAGAAGGAGCTCATGATTCTTCATGAGCCACACTACGTAGGGTAAGGAATTTTAACCCTCTCTTGTAAATACACACACACACACATATATATACTTTACACTCATTGTATCATACGTTGACTATGAGGAAACGGTCAAAATCAAGTGTGGGGGGTTCTAATGTTTATTTTGATTTTACATGGTTTGTTTTCTGCAATCTCCTTCCCTTTCTTTCAAAAAAAAATCGAATATTGATTTACTTTTAAATATGCAGGATAGAGTAGCATACAGTTCCGATCATTAGATTGAAATTTTTGAGAAATTACCTATCTAAATGATAATAAAAGGGAAAGTTTAAATTACAAAGCAACATTAGTTTAACTAGTATATAGGGTGATTCATAGGTGATGGTTATGAAGTGCATTTTAAATTGTAGACTTCACTTTAAAAAATTGGTTGATTTATAGTACGTGTGTTAATATTTTTAATCTTTAAAGTTATGTAGTGCTAAGATGATTTTTCATAACTCTCCCTCCTTAAAAAAAGAAAAAAAATAAACATCTAGAGTCAGTTGTCCACACATAAGTGTGTACACTCTCCATGCTCTGTACTCTTCTCATGCAACCCACAGGGTAGTGCATGAACAGTATATCTAGCCTCAGTATTCTCAGCTAGATGTATGTAAACCATAATAATAAGCTTATAAATAAAGAGAGAGTAAGTGTGACGATCCGACTTTCTACTCCCATAAAATTGCATCATCTTTAAGAAAGAAAGGGATAGAAAAGAGAAAAGAAAGAAGAGAAAGAAGAAACAACACTAGAATCTCAACAGCGGAACGAATAAATTATATTAATAACGTAAGTATTACATGGTATACAACAACTATCAGAGTTACACAGACAATACAACACATACTAGACGGTTATAAACACCTGTCTAGTTATTACAACTCAATACATTACAGAAACTACTCAGAGATACCAACATAGCGGAAAACTATATATCTATACGCGGAAGCCTCCTGCTCCATTGCTCCTCCATAATTCATCAAAGCTAACCTGAATCGCTTGGTTACTCGTAAAAATTTGAGTACCCAAGAGTTTAAGAAAAACACAAATAAACTCCGGGTCAGACATAGGTCTGGTGTGAATAACATGTTAAAGTTGCTTAACTTTTGAAAAACCTTTGAAAATAAAAGGTATCACGTAAGACTTCCCACACATAAACATGGAAAAGTTTTTACCTTATGCTAACCAAAACATTTGATAGGAAATCCAGTGATATTATAATAGGTCTAGGGTTTTCAAGTAAATAAGAAATAGCTGAAATTGTTACATTTATTAAATTCCAGCTACTAGCCACAAAAGTGGGTAATACAATCAAAACCGTTGGCACTAATTGGATTTTGGATTCCATACAATGGCAGGGCTACTAGGGTATCGCCCGTCACAATACGTGGCCTAGATCACCGTACCGAGGAGTACGCCCGCTCCCCTGCAACACAAAGCCGAAACCATTCCTTACTGAACAGTTCCGAACAAGACCACCCCGCAGTTGTGATCAGCAACCGCACCACTAAGCCGAAATAAAGGGACAACTAGACAGGGGTAAATCTCGTCCTACTTGGGCATGACCCACTTAGCCTTGCTGCACCTCCCCTGTTTTGGCCATTCCCAGTTGATGAGGCTTGAGGCTATAATTACATTTATAGGACATGTCACTTAGAATGCTCATCGTCCACCTGACGATGTTCTGAAAGCATTCAATCCATAAAAGTTCGTTCCGGGCTCGAACGAAACCGAAGGCATTATCTCGTTACACTCATTTTGGAATCACGCTCAGAGTTAACGACGTAACCCTTGCACTCTAAATCTTCATCTTCACTTTAGATTCACGACCTAACATTAATTTTGATCGATGTGGTTTTCAGATATCCAAATATGGAAACCCGATCCCGGTCTCATCGAAATCCAAAACGTGTCTTTTAAGGCCAAGTTGTTTTAGATTTTAAAACAATTCAATTTCATTATCTATATACACACAGATAGATAATTCACAACATAACAATGGATAATTAACATTATCATGACAGCAGATAATCCATATCATCATCACAATGCAACCAATGCATCCATGTCATATAACATTACTCATCTCATGGCTGAGATTACAAACCATACAAGGCAACCAATATCAATCATTCATACATAAGCAATGATCTAATGATCACACCAATTATAATTAATTTAAAATGAATTAAATTAATTACTCAATCTCTAATTAATTTAAAATGAATTAAATTAATTACTTCATCATTATAATCCTGCTTAACTTAACCATCAATTGATTACAAATCGATTAAATAATCACCATCTCATTTGTCATTTCAATTAATCATTACTGATTAATAATTCCCTAATTACAATAAGTAACTAGCCATTAAATTAAGTGAATAAGTTAATTATACTTAACACTTTGCAATAATTAACCTTTAATTACTTAATCAATTAATTAACTAAAGTTAATTACATTAATTCTTTATTGATTAATTACTTCACTTATTGATTATTCCTTAATTGATCAATTCTAAATTACATCATTAATTAATTAATTAATGATTTCTAATTACAATTTAATTTATCTCTCTATTTAGATTAATTACCTTAAGCAATTAATCTTCAATTAAATCTCACATATATTAATCACCCTTGATTAATAACAATCCAGTACTTAACTTCCCTTAATTACTCATTCTATAAATTAATTACTCTTAATTAATTATCTCAATTAATCCCTTGATTAATTTCAAAGTAAATTTAATCTAAATTGCTTCCATCATTAACACCTTTAATTACATTAAGTAATTATCAATAAATTACTTCCTTAAGTAATTACAACCCCATTAATTACATAAAGTAATTATTCATCTAATCAACAAATGTTTAAATTAATTAAACTTAATTAATTCACCTAAACCAATCACATTAACACAATTAATTACATTAAGTAATTAATTATTAATTACTTCCATTAAGTAATTAAACAAAAACAATTTCACAAATGACTATTATTAATTAATTAATCTAATTAATTATTCAAAAATTAATCACATTAATTAATTGTTAAATAATCATAGTTAATGACCTTCATTAACATTTCTTAATTACTTAATTAAGAAATTAACTTATATTAATCACTATTAATTACAAATTAATTAATATTTAATTACAACTTAATTAATCTCTAATTATTAATTAATTAAGTGTTAATTACAATCTTAGTTAATCCTTAATCACTTGATTAATAAATCTTAATCATTAATTAAAACTTAATTAACAATCCTTAATTATAGATTAATTAACCTTAATTAATTAATCTTAAGTATTAATTAATCAATTTAAAAATTATTAATTACTTAATTAATCATCCATATTATTAATTAATTAAATAATTAATTATTCATTTTAAATTAACTTAGTTATTTAATTAATTCAATTCATCAAATTCCATTTATCTTTTAGATAAACATTTCTTACTTAATTAAGCACTAAAAAACAAATTGTTTTTAAATTTACTTTAAATTTTAAAATGAATACAAATTTTAACTTAAACAAGATTTTAAAAACAAATTCAAAACCTTTATCTCATATGTTAAAAGAAACATCCATTTTATAAAATAAATTTTAAAAGAATTTAAATCTCAATTCAATTTAAATCCAAATCAATTTAAAAGCTCACTTTAAACAATCCATGTTATTTTAAAAACAAATTCAAACTAAAAATCTACTCTTTAATTTCAAAACTGAAATACAGTTTGAATCTTATTCCAGATCTAAACTTAAATCTTTAAGACTTATTTACATTTTACAACTTCTTTTTAAAAATTCAAATCATTTAACCTTTTTAATGTAATTAAACAATTTAAATTTAAACTTATTTGATTTTTAAAACTGAAGTTTAAGTTTAATTCCAGATTTAAAAACTAGAATTTAAACTTATTTTAAATTTCTAATTTACCAATTTAAACTTACAGTTTAAGTTCAAACCCACATATACTTTTATACTAAAAAGTTTTAAAACAAAATTTAAATTAATTCAAACTCCGATTCTACTTCTCTTAATTCATATTCAAATTTCAGATTTTAAACTTAGTTTGAATATCCCGTTTGCATTTATACTTTACTTTTAATTTAAAAACAGAAACAGTTTTTCTAATTTTATTTAAAATCAAACTAAAATTTAAAAATTCAATTTATTATAAAAACCAGAATTCAAACTAGTTGAATTCATATTTAAATTCAGGTTTAAAATCCTAAGTTAAAATTTTAGTTTATATTTTAAAACTTTACTACTAATTTTAAAAGTTGCATCAGGTTTCTGTTCTGATTGTAAAACCTAAAACAAAACACCAACTCGAGCAACCCCATATAAAATTCGAGTCGAAATCCCATCTACTTCGAGTTAAAACTCGAAATTCCCGAGACCATCACGAGGTCACCAAAACCCTATAACCAAAAACATCACCAACATATCCACCTATGTACTGTGCACCTGTACATCACCTCCGGCCATCGCTGGCCAACCACACGACCTTCCCACAGTTGCCCATCATCTCCTCAGCCAACCAAACACCAACCCATCGACATTTGCCCTAATTTCAAGGCCTCGACCAATTTTCCCAAACCTGGAACAACAAACAGTAAACTCATCCAAACCTATCAACAACCCATTCCCACGCGCCTCTGGCCACCATCGCCTTTGAAACTCCGGCGACGTCTTCAACAATCCACCATCTTCCAGAACCCAAGACCCCAGGCAACTCGATCCACAGAGGAGATCGAAACCAAGCAAAATTTGTAACCCAGTAAAAACTAGGGTTCAAAATTTTAAATCCCAATCACAACATCAAGGATGAATTGCAACTCAAACCAATAATTTTCCCAACATCTCCGATCACTTCACCATCTCCAGGAACAATCTTGGCATTTCTAATTCCTTGTGGCAATAGAGATGCCCCAAAACTTAATTTACAGTCAAAATAAAACTGCACTTTGATTCACATTTTAAATTGTAATTTTTAGTTTAAAATTCATGATTCTGCGTGATGTTTTGATTCCAAATCCTGAAACATAAATTCATAAAGATTGAATTTTCACTTATACTTATTTTACTTTGTTACTCAAGGTGTCCAGTAAACTTCAGAATTTATCTTCACTTAAAACAAATTTTAAAATTTTCTTTATGATGAAACAACAAATTTTGGTTTAGAACTTAAACCCTAGCAAAGCCTAGATCAAATTGGAACAAATTTTGTGTAGATTTTTAGTTTTGAAACTATAAACAATCCATCTACAGGTTATACTGTCAGGCACATCTTCATGCAATCATATATATGCAGAAATGCATTTAAAACTTTACTCACAACCATACAGATTTACAGATATGCAACAAGATTATTTACTTAAGCTTTTAAAATAAAAAGTTACTCACTTGATTAAAATATGCAGAACAAAGCACCAGTTTTGAAAAGCTTCTGAATTCTTTAAACTCTTGAATGAATGCTTTAAAACTTGCTTTTGTTTGCCTTTAATCTTGATTGTTGCTGATTACTTAATTTGCTTTAATTCCAGGTTTTGATGGAATGCAGACTTCCTTGCTTTATTTCCATATTTAAAAGAAATGCAGGTAGCTTAAATTGCTTTAGATTCCAGGTTTTAAAAAAATGTAGGAAACCATTTCCAGGTTTTTGAAGAGGAAAATGCAGATTTGAGGATGAAAAGTTTGATATTGAGGATTGTTTAAAAAGTAGAATGGTTTTTAGCTGGAAGAAATTTTCTTAGTTTTGGAATGAAAGGAGGAAAGAAAAACAAATGGAGAAATGCAAGAATTTATATATTTTATTTATGGTTTAATTAAAATCAAAGAAAAAAACAATGACACTTGGCTTGAAGTTCAACCCTTATTAATTTACTTATTTAATCCTCAACACATGTTAACTTATGTCTTAATAAACTTACACATGCCATTTTAAATAATTAGTATTTTTAAATTAAAGTTTAATGAAAGTTTAACTTAATTAATTAGTTCTTTAATACTTAGTTAAGTATATAAATAATTTCTGAAGAATAAACCAAGTATTATTATAAATAAAAACAATATACAAATCAATTATTTGAAAATAATATTTTGATCACTTAAAATAAATTTATAAAGAGATTATAACTTATTTGTTATTTAAATGAATACATGATTCATTTATTAATTGTATTTTAAATTTCATATTCAATTTACAAATCATAATTATAAATCACTATTTTAAAAAGAATAAAATAAACATTTTTATTATTATTTTAACATTCAACTTTAAGTCAAAATATATTTTAAACAAATAAAACATTTGTCTTATGTATTTAAAATCATTTAGTTATTTTATTAAATAGTTTTGAAAAGCTTAATTCAAAAATAAATCATAATTTTCCAAATTCAAAATATTAGAAAATATGCTATACTAATTAAATTTAAAACCAAACTTATCTATTTAAAATATATATAAATATACATACATATTATAAATAGAAAAAAGTTTATTAGCTTATTAAAAATAAATTCAAAAAATAAATATTTCAATAAAAAAGATTATTGAATCAATTCAAATTTATTAACAAAAGTTATCAAACATAAATTTAATTTTAAACACAAATTATTAAATTTATATTGTCCAAAATTTCGGGATATTACAGTAAGCAATTGAAACTCAAGCATTATACTGACTTTATTGATTTGACTTGTTAAACAAAAAGAAATGAAGATATGAATTTGCAAACTTTGACAATTAATTGAAGAATTTATTTCATATGTGCACTATATTATCAACCGAAATAATTAGCTAAGCTAGAGTCCAAATGTAGTGATATGTTAATTTTTGTTCGAAGTTTTGATTAGTAAAGAACTGAATTTTCTGATAATGGACGAAATTGAATATTACTATCTCATGTCAATTAAAATAAGTTCTTCATTTTTGTAAACAGAAATTTCATTCATATCATTTGCATTAGGAACTTTGCATTTGTATTTGGATTTTGTCAGTATTATCCGATGAAAATCCTCACGAGAAAACATTCGTCCTATTAGGGACATCTAGAGGTTTAACGGCTTGTTGCATACACTCAATGCAATCATGTTTTCTACGAAAGTGGATTTATATTAATTTTACTTTATTCAAGGAAGAATAAAAAGATAAGCGTGAGTGTATTTTATGTGCATCCAAAAATTTATATCTTACTCTCATGCTTAACCTTCTACCATTAAAATAAAGGATATATTAGGGTATTTTTACATTTTTTTGACCAATTTATAAAAGTATTTTCGAATAATCATTCACTTGTCTACATTTGAGAAAAATGGTAATTTTTTGTATGAATTGATTTTGAGAAAATTTATTTGCACAATTTGATTTGATTTTGTAGGAAATTAAGTGCAAACTGAAAGAGGCTTCATTGATTTATGCATGCACACATTTTGGAAGCCAAAAGAAAGAAAAGGAGAAAGAATCAACACTTCATGGAGAAGCTCACTTATCTACCTACAAATGGACCACAATTAAATACAAAAGCACATGTTAATGGGAGATTAATTTATCATTAATGATTACTTTGAGGTCACATAAAGTGAAGAGTAGTTTTGGTAGCACCCTAAAATATATTAAGGTTTTAGACTTGTATAAATACCCTCTTATGTTTCATGTAATGGGTGTTTGTAGTTGTAGCCACAAAATAGAAATAAAAGTTCTCTTCTCTTTAATGGTTTCTTAGCCTTCTCTTTTATTTTATGCACCTTCATTTCATGCTCTTTTTTATGATTTTTTATTTTATGCACTTTTTATTTCATGCAAGTAGAGTAGATTCCCTTATTGCAAATTAGTATAAATTTACTTTTATAAAATTAGTTAGCATCTTTCCTTTTTATTAATATTTCATTTCTTTTTGTTTATGTTGAAATCCATATGCGTTGATATGAATTTAAAGATGAAAGGCTAAACCCTTTCAATTTAAGGGTAATGAAGCTCTCACGTGCCATATTAAATCAACATAATAGTGTCATTCATGATCTATTATTTTTATGCTTAATGTAAATTTAGACGTTGGTGGAAGATTGATATTTATTAGTGAATTTGGTAATATTTATTGTTAAACATAAATAGGCTATACTTAATCAAATATAAATACATGTCACGTTTTCGTCTAACTAATTGACTTGGAGAATGAAGTTAAAAGTAAAATCAAAATTTGATGTCCTATGTTACTTGATCAAAATATAGTATGTAGATCATACTTAAAATAGATTTTACTTCTAACTTCATAACCATTTTCACAAGATTTGATAAGTAGATTTGGGTGAAATATTAGAATTTGATGGTTTAAGTTGTGTTAGGTAATATCACAAATTGGTCATATTTATAATAAATACATCAACTAATTCTAAATGTGTTAAGAAAAAAAATTATTAATTTATTATGTGTTGATTGTTTTGAATGTGAAAGTGGATTTACCTCTAAATTGCCTTTAAATCTCATTACTTTTATTTAACATTTTACTCAAGTTTTTTTCTACAATTTTTTGTTAAAAACATTTTTAAAACTTTTAGGTTAGTTTGATCGAGGAACTTTGAAATTTTTGTTTTGCTTACGGATCAACTCATACTTGCATAAGTAATACAATTATAGTCATGTGCTTGCGCTATTTTATTTTATAAAATTAGCCAGTCTTCTAATCAATAGAAAATCCTTTTGAAAATGGTGGCCATCTCAGATTTTACATGAGAGAACAGCTCGGCTGCATGCTATTTAGCAGTTCATACCATGGTGTACCTATGTTGGAATGACAACATGGAGTGGGGAGTGGTTGTTGGAAATTGGCACTTTTGCCAGGTAGGCAGTGAAGTACAAAAATGCTTATTTTACAATGATGCTTTTATCGGGTGAATCATGTGGTTGCGCTGCTTTTATTAGAGAAACGATACAGGGTTATTGCCTCATTTTGTGGGAGCAAAGGGTTTTTTTTCAAAAGTTTGTCAAGTCATGAAAAAATGAAGTGGGTATGAATGCTGGTCTTCAAGGAATATGTGATGACCTAGGAGGGGCAAGAACATGAAGGATAGTCAAGTGGTCTCGGGAGTTGATGTTGCCGCATTGTCACTCTAGTCAGAAAATGATGCAACAGAGAGATGTTGTTTGCCAAAATCAAAGGTTCTCGTTTATTTAGAGAACATGGCCAATAGGGTTGCAAACATTGGTGGCGGGGAGACCGAACCTTTGCATATTGAGATGTGGGAGGTGCATATGCTATTGGGCTTGAGGTGGTGTTGGTGGATAAGTGCTATGCAGGCCTACATCATTGGACTTTTGATACGTTGGGATTTCTTTCAATTAGATGAGAAAAACAAGCAAATTGATTAATTTTTATTATATTCTACATAATTATGTTACTGTACTGCACACAACGTATGTGTGTGTATGCAAAATAATCTTATCAAAAGACCTATATTGTTAGACTATGATTTTATACATATACATACATACATACATATATATATTATTTTAAAGTACGTGTTAATATGTATGTATTATTGCTTTGATTATAGAATTATATATATTTTTTCAGTTGAATACATAAGTGGGGAGGAATATATTTTTATTTGATCAAAAGTTCCTTAAAATGAAAGATGTAATCCTAAAATAAAAAACGAGCGCTCTCCTTGAATCAAAATACCACTCTTGATCTTAAAAAAAGGGATGTAATATTGTTATTGGAAAAAAGAAATAGAATATATATTTGGCAATTATTGTTGCAAAGATACTCCTCAAAGCTCCACAATCCCAAATGGTAGGTCTATACATACATAAGTACATACACACATACACACAAATAAGCATATATATATATATATATGTATGTATGTATGTACGTACGTACGTACATATGGGGGCATGATCTATTTATATGTATGTATGTAAGCACATTATTGTTCACCTTATTAATAATTAACATTGGCTAAAAATTTGAGTATGTATATGTTTATCGGTTATCTCACTTATGTATTTGTGCGCATGCGCGCAGACACACATATATATATGTATGTATTTCTAATATTTTTTTGGTATGCAAACCATGTGTATTTTAGTGCTAGTTCTCTAGCATGTATTTATATATATTATGTGATTATAATCCCACAAATCATTTGTGCGTATACTTATATGTATAATAGTATATACAGACATTATTGTGTTATATATACGTAATCTATAGACATTATTATGTTATTTGATGTATGGATATGTAGTATACATATTTGGAATATATTTATTAATATGTGGTTCAATAAAATAATTTCAATTTTAAATTAGATCTCGACACATCTAATTGAACATTAAATATGATTTAATGTAAACGTTATTCATGATAACACACTAAAATGTCTACGTCATGACAATTTTTTTTTTGAAATTGTAACGACCCATTTGGCTATTTGAAATTGGAATATTTAATTAATTTTAAATATTTAAAAGTTAATTTTATAAATTTAATAACTTGAGTTTCAAATATAACGATTTATTGGATAATCTAATTATTGAATTAATAATTGAAAATCGTTTAAATAATTTAAACAATGGATTTTTATTTGGATAAAAATAATATAAGGCTTATTAAATTTTTATTAAAAAGAAGGAAGATAATAAAAAATTTAAATTGGATGTATAAGTGATTTACTCGATTTTGAAAAAAAAAATCATTTTAATTAATGAGTAAAAATAGTCTTTCGGGGCACAGTCTCGAATTTCGACAAAACCAATTCCATTAAATCCGTAATAATGTATTATTATCGGATTTCAAAATTCGTAGCATTTGGAGTTATCATTTGGTCTTACGGGATAGAAATGCATTGAAATTAATATCGAAATTTAGTATTTTAATTGTGTTCAAAAAGCTATCTTCACCATACGATCGAATTTGGTCTTGAAACTTGTTCCATTGCGTTCGAAATATGGGTATAACATTAGGAACGTCAGGCGGTATGCCTCGATCGGGGTTCGAAATAAATATCTAGATATTTTGGAATTTTAAATAATATACATACATGTATTTAATTTGACATTAGCCCATACAAACTTACATTCAACCATCCTATTTTTTCAATTCCAGCCACCCTATTCATGCCCACTTCTTCCTTTTTAAAGCATGTTTCCTTTTTTTAACGTAGCAGAAGTAAGAAGAAAAAAATTAAAACAAAATTCTATAAATCTCAAAACTTTGATCTTCGATTTGTATACTTCTGGAGATAGGCGACTATTTTTAAAGAATTCGATTGGAGACAACGACGTTAGGGTTCGTGTGGAGGGGAGCTAGAGTCGTCGTATTGGAAATTGGGGAGTGCCATCATGTTCGGAGCATTGGGAAGCAGATGGGGTCGAAGTACGGCGAGGCGCGGCTGTAAAGACCCGTAAATTTTTAATAAATTTTATCTGTTTTAATAATATATTTAACTGATATTTTTGTGAAATTTTAAACATTTGAATTTGGAAATATATTTGGAATATGTCTAATTAAACATAGCAACTGAATTTTTCATCAGATAATAATGAAGTTTATTTTCCTGAGAAACTTTATTTCAATTTAAATCAGTTAATAACAGTTGAATTTAAAAGTATTTCGAAACTAAATTTGTCAACATGAGAAAATTTATTTAGAACACTCTGAATCGGACTGCGAAATCCGTTTCATGAAATTCGGACTTTTCTAGCTCTGTTTGGATTTTTCCGTGTAGAATAGCAACGTATATCGGTACCGATTATCGAATTTTGACAGGATGGTCGTACGATTGATATCTGAATGCCATTTTGATCATCTCGCCGTGCAGATCTCTGCGGTATATTTAATTCGGTATTTTGAGGTTTGATACACGACGGAAGTGGTGATAACGGTCCGTTGTAACGGTACCACTTTTTAACTTTTCACTTTACTTTGGTTTCAAATATTGAAACGTGCTGCATATACAAATATTAATTGCCTTAATAATTTTCTTTGATTGATTCAATGGACAGACGTTACGATTTCCATCATTTCACTTTATTACTTATGGTAGGTTTCTCTACCTGATGCCTCTCTCTCCCCTCATTCTCTATTCACAAGTGGATGTATTATATAAAGTTTACAAATCCAAGCTTTTATCCGCTGCCACTTTTCTTATCCCCTCCACTAGTCAAAGCTTCAAATCGCAATAACCACGCATGAACCCAGCGCGCGAACTTCCTCGGCCCCGACCACTTGCTTCTTCCCTCCACCTGCCATGGCCATACCGAACGCCTCTATCACTAGCAGCCAACTTGATCGAGTACTTCCACTCTTTATTTTTCACAGCCCGCCACTGTGTTGTATCGCTCCCCCTCCTTTATGTGAGCTTCCACGTCAGGCCGAGCAGCCACCATCACCCCTCTGCCTCCCTGACCCTTAAACCGTGTGTCGCCTTCCCCTTCTCCCATCAGCTCAGCCCCACCCACGAATCCATCCTCCTCCGCATTTTCCACCTTGCTTCGCCTATCTCTCTATCACCTTTGTCTGTTGGCTTCTCTATTGATACATATGGTACATTTTCATATATGTTATTTATTTATGCTAATTTATATAGGGAGTTTCCTGTAGTATAAATATATGTATTAGCTCGTATATGCATGATCTGTAAAGTGGTGTTGTTTTAAATCTTGCTTCAAAAATATATTGAGTCAAAATATTGTTTTACATATAATATAAAGATACGCGTATATATATGAGTGCGTAAAAAAATGCTTCATATATATGTATTGTTTTAGATATTATAATATATTAGATATACATATAATAGTTACAATTACAGCCATCGGTTAGTCTACTAGCTTTGGAGTTATGTAAAGCTTGTTCATTCGTGTATATATGCACATATATATGGAGTATAACTGGAGAGAAAAAAGAAAAACAAACAAACAGATTGTTTCATATATTATAAAGAAAAATTGGTAGTGGAGTTATGGTTGTTCATATGATGGTGTATTCAGGTTTATACATAAGTATAGGCTTTGTTGTACAGCCTTTAAATAATATATATATATATATATATATATATAAACTATATGTTATATGTGTTAGAATTTTATGCGTGCAGGTTATATCTAAGTTATTTATATACATCAATATGCTTGCCTATTATGTCTGTTCTCATGTTACAGTTGCATTTGTATTTAATATATAATAGTAATATATTACATGCTGATTTATATCGGTTGTTTATATAAGTATTTAATTCAAATTTTATATTGTATATATTTTTGGTTTTAATTTATGTGTTTTAAATTTGAAACAATGATTTTGAAATATATATATATATTTATTTATTTAATATAATTTGTGTTTAAATTTATTTTTATTTGAAATTAAATATATTATATATAATATATCTTATTTAAATATATGATTAAAATCGGTTTAGAGAGAAGCGATAACATCTATTTTGTTTCGATTATATCAAGATGATTCTGATTCGTTGCCATCAATCTCTATCTTTCAGCTTTGCCCATCAAATCCACTTTCAGCTTACTTCGCTTTGGGAGTGTTGTTTGGATTTGTTCGATTGTCTAGATCTTGACCCAATTCGTAGCTCAATTCTTTGTCAAATCTATCTGGCCTCGAAAGGTGAGCAATCATTCAAGATTAACGTTCTTATATTTTTAAATCCGATTTCAATTAGAATGACAATTGAAATATGTTGCTGTAGTTATTTAAATTTTATATATGCTATTATCTATATCTGTTCACCTATAGGATATGAGACCATATCCTGTTGTTTAGATTATATTGTTATTGATAATATATGCTTGTTATTATTATTATCTGTTATCACTCTGCAAGTTCCCTGTTAGTATAGAATTCACTATGGGTTGAAATGAAACATACTCGAACGAACTTTAGAACAAGTGAAAATCGTTATGGGTTGAAATGATAGGCACAAGCGGTTTTCACTTGAATTAAAATTAGGATTACGGGTTGAATGATATATACCCATATATATTTAAACTACGGATTAAAATGATAATTATCCGTATCACTTGACCATAGGATAGAAGATTAAATATAGACACCATTGGTCATATATAAATATTTTAAAAATAATTTCTATGGTTTTGGAAAGAAACATATGGTTTTATAAATATTGATTCTTTAAATAAATGTTATTTGTATATGGATTTAATAATAATATTTAGTTTAATTAAGATTGACTTAATTAATATATAACATGTTCAAGTAATTACTATAATTTATATTTCAAAAATAAATTTTGTAATAATTTGAATAAGTTAAGGTTGGGAAGATAAGATTGAATTTATTTGAAATGGTATTCAAATAAGAATTTGAGTTAATAAAATCGATTTGATACTATTGAATTGAAATTTAAAGATATGGTTTTATAACTTGATTTTGTTTTAAGTAATTTAATGGATAATTCACGTTTAAATAAATTGAAGGAATATTAAGAAAATGTAATTTAAAGTCATATAAATAATATTGAATTTATTAAGTGAATATTTCAAAACTAAATAACAGTGAAGTCAAATTGGGAGATAAATGCAATTATCAGATTTAGTCTTCGAAATGTTGAATATTTAAAGTTTTGAAATATATTGACTTTGAATTACATTGAAATTTAAATGGTTTATTTTGTGATTTAAATCCGTATTTGAAATCGACATAAATGGAAGTAGTTTATTTAGAAATTGAATTGAATTGATATTAAATGGAATTAAATTTGGAATTTTGTTTGGTTTGAAATTTAGAATTGATAAATTGAGATGGAGGTTATGATTTTGAAGTTTGGTTTTCCAAAGAATTATGATTTTAAAGTGTTTTGGTTTTTGAAAGTGTCGTAACTTTGAAAGGGTTATAATTTGGAAATATATTTATCCGAGATGGAAATGATATTTTGGTTTTGAAGTATACATTATTTTGAAATGACCACGGTGTTATAGTAACGTTTGTTGTTAATAGCGTATATTTCTACAATGTAAATAGTTCCACGGATCCTTAGAAGATAGGTATCCCAAACATCCTCTAAGTTAATTATATTTCTGTTGATATTTCACTTGAGTTGAATTTATTGATATAAGAATGTTAATCCTCACTCGAGAGTTCTTTGTTTTGCTTTACGCTCGGGTCAGACTGAGCGGTACATCATTTGAGACTCACCTTTGGAGTTAGAGCTTCGCTCAGGTTTCAACTATCGATCCAGCTTTCAGTTATCTAGTTAATTCCAGGGATGTATTCAAATTTTGTTATTTGACTATTGTATTCGAGACTTTGTTATTGTAGTAGCTTCATGAACTACTATGTATAAATTTATTCCACTGCATTCTGTTATAATATTCTATGTCTGTGATTCTATGATTGATTTATTTACTGCATATGCGGAGTTTCGCCAAATCTAAATTAACAATCTGATATTTTAAGCAATTCAAGTCTGACTTGTGCGGATGCAAATGGTTGAAAACATCAGGTCATTACAGCGGCATTGAGATGGTCGTTGCGACCTGTTTGCATGCGAAAGAGGAGGGGAGTATCGCGTTTTAATTTAAGGGATCGGCTATTGCTTCTTGGGTACGGCCGTGATCGTGGAAGCGAGGCGGTCGTTGGGGTGTTTTCGAGTTGGTCACCAGTGGTCTTGGAAGGTCATGCACGGCCAGGGCATGGTTTAGATATCTTGTACGTGCGTTGATGGATTTGGGGAAGAAATAAGGAACGGGTCGAGTTGTTTTTAGTTTGGGTCGGGCTGGATATGTGAGATCTGAACGAAACGAGTTGTGTTACATTTGTATTAATAGGATGAACCAGAACGCTGAAGCGACAACTTGAAGTAAAAGTGAGTAAATCTCACTCACTTTGGATTACTGGGTTTAATTTACAATAATTAAGATTAATGATTGAATGATTGGTTGAATTGATATATTATTATTAGTCGAATGTTATATTATATATTAGTATATATGTTAGTAGTTGATATATTCCCATCGTTCGAGCAGATGAGACACTACGCGCCCCGCATAATGGTGGATGTCCTTATATTACCGCGACATCCCATCTTGAAGCGGGATTGGTATTTTATTTTATATAACATCTATGGTTTCAAGAAAACAGGTTAAAGGGATCCAACTGGATTCCTCAAAATTTATTGATTGTATTTTATATATAGTGATATATGATGTCTTGAATAATCTACGATAGATTATGGTATGATTTGATTTACTGGTTGCTATCGCAGCACTGGCCTTAATTTTGGTATTATAAATACCATAAATAAAATTATTATTTTGAATTTAAAAGGGAAGTCCAAAGGCGATTTTGGAAATGAAATTATTTATATTGAATTTTGAAATTATTTAAAAAGGGATTTGAGTTAGATAAAATAAATGATTGGATTTGGATATTTATGTAGCTATTTCGTAAAACGATTTTAAATAGAGAATTGAAAATTGAGGATTTTTAAACAAAATGGATTTTAAAATAAGATTCTTAAAATATGAAATGGAAGTTGAAATCGAGATTTGAATAGTTTTGGAATATAGTTTGGATTATTTAAGAAACAGATTTATTAATGGAATTTTAATTAGAAATCGATTTATAAATAGTTTTTGTAATATGAACCTATTATAAAACTGGAAATGAGTTATGAAATTTGTAAACGATGTTTGTAAATAAGTGGAATGATTATCAATGGATAAATTGGAAATATAAATTGACAGTGAGAATTTATAACGAGATATGGAAAACGGTATAGAAGGAATAATGGATTCCATATTGGAATTTGGAAAAGGGTTATGGAACTGAAATTGTGAACCGAATTTTGATAAATCGAGAGAGATTTTTATGTATGAAAATTGGTATGTTGATTTTTGAAAATGGTTTTTCACAAGAATAAAATTTTGTTTCAGAAAAGGAATTTTTATTTATTAAACTATGTAGTTTTAAAACTATTAATTGGATTAAAATATTTCAGAAAGTTAGTTATTTAAAATTTTAAACTAGTTTAAATAAATTCTTTGATATAAACAAGTTTTGTAAATTGATTAGAAATTTATAAATGAATTGGGATTGGTTATTGACGTTTATTTTAAAAAGTGCTTTGATATTTTATACTATTATTTTACCATTTTTTTGAAATTAATTATTATTATTATTATACATATATATTTATATATGGTTTTAAATTAAGTTATTGAAATTTATTTGTAAATGCTCTTGAGATTTGTGAATCGTGTTTTATTTTAATGGATGTGATTTTATAAGAGAAATCCTACAAAAGGAATTTGGGAATTTAAGTAAATTTAAGAAGAGGAATTTTCCAAATTGTTAGATACAGGAACTTCGATAATGAATCTGACTTCAATAAAGGAGTTATAAATTGTTAGTTGGATTATAAATAAGTATAATTGATAATGTTTGGAAATTGTAAAGGGAATTAATATAAGTTCTGGATATTTACGTGATAAGTACGGAATATTTCCTAAGAATGGATATTGGAAATGAATTTGGGAAATAGACTTATAATATTTTTGTAGGTATTGGAATTAAAGTTTTTGGAGATATTTTAGTGATGAAATGATTTTATAGAAATATTTTTCTAAGTAATGGATCACAAGTTGAAATGGGTTATAAGAGTTAGAAATATCCTCTTATGGGATATAAGAATTTGAAACTGTTCTCAAATATTGAAATATTTAAGAGATTTTAATATATATCTTTGTAAAGATATTTTGAAATAAATGTTTGAAAGATTTATAACGTGGGCCTAGAGACTGCATATGTATGTAATTTGATAGTTATATTACCGACTATCAAATTTCGCCAAATTCGTTAATCATTTCGAAGAGACCGAGATATGATTTTATTATCTGAAAACCACTTCAATCCGATTTGAGCATTATGAATTGTGATATCATAAAGATAATGAAGACGGAGTTCTTGAAGATTTGGTTTGTTCTGACCCAAAACAACATGTATGGATGAACGATATCAGCACATTGCCATTGGAGAGCAATGAGCATTCTAAGTGTAAATTCTTGAAAGGTAATCGTAGCCTCAAGCTTCATCAACCGGGGATGACTGAAAATCAGGTGAGATGCAGCAAGGCTAAGTGGGTTGCACCCATTAAGGTACGTTGTCACCTTTCTAGATATCTTACATCTACATATTTATGGATTGGTTGTGCATGAGATCTCGATAAAAAGGGTTGCAAACAAACCGGGGTGATGACATATTTAGTACTATACAGGTTAGGGGTAGGCCGATCTTGTGTTGGTAGGGGATCCGGGCGAGGTCCTCGGTACATTTTCTAGACATGTACTGTGATAGGTGGTACCCCAGTGCCTGGTCATTATATGGAATCCTATCTCCAATACAAGCCCTTACGATTTTGATTGTTGAGCCTAGTATGCTGGAATTTAATTAATGTAATAATTTCGGCTATTTTAATAAGTATTTGTACTTAGACACTTTTATAATATCATAAGATTTTTGTATAAAAGTGTTTTGGTTATCGTAAGGTAAAATCCCGTCGTGTTTATTTGTAGAGTGGTCTTACGAGATACCTTTGTCTTTCAAAAGAATTTTCGAAAATAATTAAATTCAAATTGAGTGTGTTTACTCACGCTGGTTTTCCAAACTAACTCGGGTGTTATTTTATTATAATGCTCGGGTCAGACCGGTTATTACAGATTCAGATTAGGATGCTATAGAGCTTAGGAGACGAGCTGGAGAAGTTTTAGGCGTATCTTAATACTTGATTATATTCTGTTGTATGTATGTTGTATATTCAGCACTTGTGAGGACAAGTTATTATAACTGTCCAGACTGATTGTTGACTGTTACACTCTGATGATTGTATGTATATTACGGTTACAGTTTTCTTATATAAAAATATATATTATTATACATATATTATATTTTGTTCCATAGTGATTGTGAGATTCTGTGTTATTGTTATCTATTTTCTTCTTATCTTCTTTATCCTTCTTTTACCCTAACAATCGGGCTTTTCGACATTCGATTCCTCGGCATGTAAAACAGTGAATGTAATAGTAACGATTTTCGAGGATCGAAAATCCCGATTGTTAGAGTTGGTATCAAAGCGCAATGTTAAGTGAGAATCTTGGCTTTGGTGGGGATTACTCATTTGAGATAGGGTCGATAGCACCTAGAATGAGTCTGAGTGCGTGTGTGTGTGTATGAGCGCGTATTTGTTAGTGATATAAAAATTGTTTTATAATGTGTTGGTTGATCTATTAAGTGGCTCATGGGTTCAGGTCAATACGAGTAATTAACGTTATTGATAGGAATCTCTAAACACTTGAATAGAGCAATTCGATGGAGTATTGTTTTAAATTGGGTAAATGAAATAATTTTAACCTGATTATAGTTTTATATATAAAACAATAATTTTGCAGAAAATTATTATGGTATATATGGTGTGCTTGGTTGTTAGGAAATGGTAATGTTAATTATTATCATTTGTTGTTGTTGTGTTCTAATAAAGTTGTTGTTATTATAATGTAAGCAAGACTAGCAACAAAGGAATGATTTTATATAACAAAATGGAATTATATAAATGTGATTTATAAATGGAAAGGAAATGAAATTTCTGACTAATAGCGTAAATATGATTTATAAAACGATTTATAAAGGATTTAAAAGATGGAAATTTGGAAATTTAAATCCCGTTGGTTTTGAAAATTTTGTTCAAAGATTTGAAAAATAATAATAGCATTATTTGGAAAAATATTTTTGAACGGAAATATTTTTAAAAAGGGTTTTAAAATAAATAGAAAGCACTGAACTCACTTCGATCACTGGAAAATAATTTCGGTGATGACTGCAGCATCATCGACGTTCATTTTTGAGTTTCCAAGTGAGGAATTGCTACCATTGGAGTTTTGTTTTGGTAAAACTGATTTGATTTTGAAATTTAGAGGAATGATTTGATATATCAAGGGATTTTGTGCATATATGATTTAAAAAATGATTTGATATATTTTAGAACAAGATGTTTAAACTTTGGGATTTTCATTGAAATGTTTTATTGAGAATATGGGAAAATAAGTTTGATAATTTATAAAATTTTGAGGTTAGCAAGTTATAGCAATGTTTGAAATTGTTGACTATGAATGTGAGAAAAGTAAAAATTTGAAATTGAAGTATGCAATGGAATTTAGCTTAAATTAAGTTAAATAAAGTGAAATTGAAAATTTAGCCTAAGTTAAGCTAAGTGAAACAATTCGTGGAAATGGAATTGTTTGAGATTTGAAATAAATTAATGATGAGACTAACTAAATTAATTAGTTAATTGGATATGAGTTGGAAGGTTGATTGATAAAATCAAATGTTGAAAATGAAATTGAGTTGAAATTGGATTAGTTTAGAAATGGATAAAGACTTAAGTTGTGAAGTTGAGATAACCATAAGAATTGGTATAAACGTTTGTAAATTTAAGAATGTTTTAAGGAATAATTCATAAATGAAGTAAGTATGAAGTTAAATGCGTTGAATATAAAATTTGGTGGAATAATTCTTAAATGATATTAGTATAGAAAGAAATATACTAAGTAAATAAGGAAATGTGAAAAGGCAATGTGGATATTTCAATGCAGATCAAATAAATGTGAATAAAGTAATTTGGTATAGCTAAGAATCAATCGAAATAAATACGTAAGTTGTACGTATATATTTTATTCACATAACGATTTGATCCAGATTCGAGCATAAAATTTCGAGATAATTTATATCGATTCGAGTTAGGATTTTCCACTCGATTCTCAACGGCGAACACTGGATATGGATTTTTGGTTGGTTTTGGAATTCTCTATCATAGTATATGGCTATGCAGGGAGTATAACAGTTTCTGATCAAGGAACCACATCTGAGTCTGCACTAGAGTGGTCCGGTGAACGACACTAGTTCGAAAATGAAATTGTGTGATCGAGTAAGTGATCAGATTGATATTGAGTACAGATGATGTACGTACATCGTACATTTTAGTAAAGTAAATATTGGAAATTGAAAATGCAAAATAAGATGATTTTGAATTATATGATTGGATATCATTGAAAAACAAGATGCAGGCATATAAAAAGCAAGAGCTAATTTGATGCCTTTGGTTTCATAAGTAAAATTTGGTCGCCAACAAAAAGGTACATGTTTGAATTGTTGTTTGAATTTGATAGTTTTATGGTTGAGCCACTTGGCTTTTGATTTCTTTTGTTGTTTTTGCCCATAGTGGCAATTTGTAGTTGTTCTGATTTAGCCGCGCAAAAGAGAGGCTGACGAAATTTTTTGAAAATTTAAAGAGTCGGAAATTTTGAAGAAAATTTTTAATAACTAAAATTTGATTTTTCAGTTATAACCTAGAATGAGAATATGGATAATATTATTTGGAATCTATGGATGGATTTGGAAACTTATTAGAAGTGATAACAAGGTTTCAAATTAATTTGGAAAGGTTAAAGGCTTAAAAGAATTTGGGAACTTACCTCAACTAATTGGTTTTAGAAAAGAAATTGGTTTGGGCATTTTTCCTACCTAGACAATTTCGGGGACGAAATTCTTTTAAAGGGGAAGAATGTAACAATGCAGAATTTTGGCTATTTGAAATTGGAATATTTAATTAATTTTAAATATTTAAAAGTTAATTTTACAGATTTAAAAACTTGAATTTCAAACATAACGATTTATGGGATAATGTAATTGTTGAATTAATAATTGAAAACCATTTAAATAATTTATACGATGGATTTTTTATTCGGATAAAAATGATTTAAAGGCTTATTAGATTTATATAAAGAAAATGAAGATTAATAAAAAATTTAAATGGATTTATAAGTGATTTACTCGATTTTTGAAAATATCTCGTTTAAATAAACGAGTAAAAGTCGCCTTCCGGGGCACAGTCTCGCATTTCGACGAAACCAGCTCCATTAAATCCATAATGGTGTATTAATATCGGATTTCAAATTTCATAGCATTTGCAGTTATCGTTGGTTATACGAAATAGAAACGCGTTGAAATTAATATCGAAAATTTAATATTTTAGTTGGGTTCAAAAAGCTATCTTCACTATACGATCGAATTGGGTCCCCAAATTTATTCCATTGCATTCGGAATAGGGTATAACATTAGGAACGCCAGGCGGCATGCCTCGATCGGGGTACGAAATAAATATCTAAAGATTTTGAAATTTTAAATAATATATATATATATATTTAATTTGACATTAGCCCACACAAACTTATATTCAGCCACCATTTTTTTCAATTCCAACCACCCTACGCGTGGCCACTTCTTCCTTTTTAAAGTGTGTTTCCATTTTTAACACTGTAGAAGCAAGAAGAAAAAAATTAAAACAAAATTCTATAAATCTCAAAACTTTGATCTTTGATTTGGTATACTTCTGGAGATAGGTGGCGAGATTTTGGAGTACTCGATTGGAGATAGTGACGTTAGGGTTTGGCCTGGAAGGGAGCTAGAGTCGTCATATTGGAAATTGGGGAGTGCCATCGTGTTCGGAGCATTGGAAAGCACCTGGGGTCGAAGTACGGCGAGGCGTGGCGTTGAGATAGTCGTCACGACCTGTTCATGTGTGAAAGAGGAGGGGGTGTCATGTTTTAATTTAGGGCATCGGCTGTTGCTTCTTGGGTACGGTCAGGGTCGTGGAAGCGAGGTGGTCATGGTGTTGTTTTCGAATTGGTCGCCGGTAATCTTGGAAGGTCGTGCACGGCCAGGACATGGTTTAGATATCTTGTACGAGAATTGATGGATTTGGAGAAGAAATAGGAACGGGTCAAGTTGTTTTTAGTTTGGGCCGGGATGGATATGTAAGATTTGAATGAAATGAGCTGCAATGCATCCGTATTAATGGGATGTACGCAATGAAATTGGATTGGAGCGATTTAGAGCTTCTGAAATTTTTAGCCAAATTCAAATCGGAACTAGAACGCGGAAGCGACAACCGGAAGTAAAAATGCGCAAGTCTCACTCACTTTGGATTATTGGGTTTAATTTATAATAATTAAGATTAATTATTGAATGATTAGCTGAATTGATATATTATTATCAGTTGAATATTATATTATATATATTAGTATATATGTTAGTAGTTGGATATATTCCCGCCCTGGGAGCGAATGAGACACTATGCCACACATAATAGCGGATGACCCTACATTGCCACAATATCCTGCCTCAAAGCAGGATTGGTATTTTATGTAATGTAACATTGGTAGTTGGAGGGAAACAAGTTGGAGGATCCAACTGGAGTCCTAAAAAATGCATTGACTGTTTTTTTATATATAGTGATATATGATGTGTTTGAATAATCGATGATAGATTATGATATGGTTTGATTTATTGGTTGCGATAGCAGCACTCACTTAAATTTTGGTACTATAAATACCATAAATAATATTACTATTTATGAATTTAAAAGGGAAGTCCAAAGGCAATTTTATAAATGAAATTATTTATATTTAATTTTGAGATTATTTAAAAAGGGATTTGAGTTGGATAAAATAAATGATTGGATTTGAATATTTATGTAGCTATTTCGTAAAATGATTTTAAATAGAGAATTGTAAATTGAGGGTTTTTAAACAAAATAGATTTTAAAATAAGATTCTTAAAATGTGAAATGAAAGTCGAAATCAAGATTTGAGTAGGTTTGGAATATAGTTTGGATTATGTAAGATATAGATTTATTAATGGAATTTTAATTTGAAATCTATTTATATACAGACTCTTGTAATATGAACCTGTTATAAAATAGGAAATGAGTTATGAAATTTATAAACGATATTTATAAATAAGTGGAATGATTATCATTGGCTAAATTGGAAATAAAATTCATAATGAGAATTTATAATGAGATATGGAAATCGGTATGGAAGGAATAGTGGATTCTATATTGGAATTTGGGAAAGGGTCGTGGAATTGAAAATATGAATCGACTTGTGGTAAATCGAGAGAGATATTTAAGTATTAAAATGGGTATGTTGAATTTTGAAAATGGTTTTCCATAAGAATTAGTGTTTGTTTTAGAATAGGAATTTTTATTTATCAAACTATGTAGTTTTAAAAACTATTAATTGGATTAAAATATTTCAAATATATAGTTATTTAAAATTTTGACTTATTTAAAATAATTCATAGTTTATAAACAAGTTTTGTAAATCGATTGGAAATTTCATAAATGAATTGGGATTAGTTATTGACATTTATTTTAAAAAGTGCTTTGATATTTTAAATAATTATAACCATGTTTTTGACATTTATTATTATTATATATATAATATTAAAATAAGTTATTGAAATTTATTTATAAATGCTCTCGAGATTTTTGAACTGGGTTATATTTTAATGGATGTGATTTTATAAGAGAGATCCTATAAAAAGAAATTCGGGAATTTAAGTAAATTTGAGAAAAGGAATTTTCCAAATTGTTAGATACGGGAACTTCGATAATGAATCTGAATTCAATAAAGGAGTTATAAATTATTGGTTGGATTATAAATAAGTATAATCGATAATTATCTGAAATTATAAAGGGAATTGATAAAAGTTCCATAGATATATATGATAAGTATGGAATATTTCCCAAGTGTGGATATTGGATAACGGTTTTGGAGATATTTTAGAGATGAAATAATTTTATAGAAATATTGTTCTAAGTAATGGATCACAAATTGAATTGGGAAATATTTCTAAGTGTTAGAAATATCTTGTTTTGGATATAAGAATTTGAAATTGTTTTTCAAATATTGAACTATTGAAGAGATTTGAATATATATCTTTGTAAATATATTTTGAAATAAATGTTTGAAAGATTTATAATATGGACCTAGTGACTGTTTATGTGTGTAATTTGATAGTTAAATAACGGATTATCAAATTTAGCCAAATTCGTTGATCATTTCGACGAGAACGCGATCGTACTTGATATCCAAAAACCACTTCGATCTGATTTAAGCGTTACGAATTATGATATCATGAAGATAATGAAGATGGAGTTCTTGGAGATTCAGTTTGTTCAGACCAAGAATAATTTGTATGGATGAATGTCATCAGCACATTGCTATTGGAGGGAAATAAGCATTCTAAGTGTAAATTTCTTGAAAGGTAGTCGTAGCCTCAAGCCTCATCAACCGGGAATGACTGAAAATCAAGGGAGAGGCAGCAAGGCTAAGTGGGTCACACCGTTAGGGTATGTTGTCACCTTTGTAGATATCCTACATCTGCGTATTAATGGATTTCTTGTGCATGAGATCTCGCTAAAAAGGGTTGCAAAGCAAACGGGGTGACGACATATTTGATACTATCCAGGGTAGGGGTAGGCCGGTCTTGTATCGGCAGGGGATCCAAGCGAGGAACGCAGTACATTTTCTAGACGTGTACTGTGATAAGTGGTACCCCCAGTGCGTAGTCATTGTATGAAATCCATTCTCCATTACAAGCCTTTAGGGTTTTGATTGTAGAGCTAGTATGATGGAATTTAATTAATATAACAATTTTAGCTATTTTAATAAGTATTTGTACTTAGACACTATTACAATATTACAGGATTTTTATGTAAAAGTGTTTTGGTTATCGTAAGGTAAAAACCTATCGTGTTTATGTGTGGTGTTGTATTACGAGATACCTTTGTCTTTCAAAAGAATTTTCAAAAATAATTAAATTCAACTTGAGTGTGTTTACTCACGTTGGTTTTCCAGACTGACCCGAGTATTATTTTATTATAATGCTCATGTCAAACCAAGTACTACAAATTCAGGTTAGGATGTTATGGAGCTCAAGAGATGAGCTAGAGGAATCTCAGGTGTATTCCACGTACTTGATTATATTCCGATGTGCGTGTATGTTGTATATTCAGCACTTGTGAGGACAAGTGATTATAAATGTCTAGATTGATTATTGACTGTTGTACTCTGATGAATGTACGTATATTACATTTTCAGTTTTATTGTATAAAGATCTATTATTATATATTATATTTTGTTTCGCCGTGATTGTGAGATTCTGTGTTACCACTTTCTATTTTCTTCTTATCTTCTTTCTCCTTCGTTTTCCCTAACAATCGGGTTATCCGGCATTCAATTCCTCGACATATAATATTGTGGAGCTGAGGATTGAAAATCACGGTCGTTATAGAAATTGTCCTTTTTACCACATTTCCCAATGCATCTGATTCAACTGATGAGAGTTTCATTGAGGAGATGTGAGTGGTGGCCAAAAGTTATTTCCAAGTGATGTTTCTTTTTTTGGTTTTGTCTTTTAGAGGTTTCTTGATATTTTTTCGCAGCTCGAATTTTATAATTGAACAAGATCAAATCTTTGAGCTTTCTTTTAGTCATTCTCCCAAATTCTTAAGTTGGATAATACACCATAATCCTTAGTCGAACATTTTCATCTTTATCCAACAATTCCATCAACTAAGTCATAAATATTAGAACTTCCTTCTAATTTCCTTCTTAAGACTGACTTACTTGATTAGCGAATGCAATATTTGAATTCCATTCACATCCTAATTGTTGATTAAAGAATAAAATGGATGTATTAGAGTGAAACTTATCGCTCGTTGAGCACTTTCATCATTTACCTTTTGAACATTAAGAGAGCATCTAATTTCATTCAAAAGATTTTAGTGACGACATTGATCCAAGAACTCCTAGTTCTTAAAAATACATATTATAGAGAAAACTAAGAAGTATGAATTTGATCACTAGTGATTGTAACATCCCGCTATTTTAGGCCATTCAAATCGACAATAAAACCACACATATCGGACTTGAATAATTCAAAACAACAGATTGTTAATATAATTTGGAGCAAATAAAACCAATCACAAAATCACAGAATTTTAGAATAACTCACAGCGGAAATAAAATAACCATAGTAGGTCATGAAGCTACTACATATATAGTCTCAAAACAAATACAGAATAACAGAGTCTGAAAGCAAATACAATAGAAATCCACTAATATATAAGCAAAGGCTGAATAGGATAAACTGAAATAGAAATAGATAGACAACTAGATAGATAGATAAACTCCAACAAATCTCTAGCTCCAGAAGATGAATCCAAAGCTGTGATACTCAAGCTGACCCGAGCGTAGAGCAAAAGAAAAAACACACGAGTCGAAACATACATACTTATAAAATGTATATCAACTCAAGTGAACTGCAATAGAAATGCATAAGTAACTTTAAGGATGCTTGGGGTCACCCATCCTTTAAGGACCCATTTAACTATCTACTATACAGTAATATACGCTATTATAATAATGTCTAAAGTAAAGTATACTATTTAAAAACAGCACTAAGGCTTTACATTTTCCACCTTAACACATTTTATAGTGCCAATAGTCTATAAAGTACCGTTATACCTCCAGATCGGGAGGCTACCAGGGGATACTCCATAGGTACGACACAAATCAAACTCGTATAAGACGCGCTAGGGTAGATGACATTGCACAACTAGGTAATGCCACGGTAGACATACCAATTGCACTTCCGGGCTGGTGGTAATGCATAGCAGCCACTTCCGCCGACCTCGAGCCACACTCCCAAAAATCAAAGGTGCGCATCAAATCAATCACAAAGTAATAGAATGTCATACGAAGGAGTGTGTCTGATCGAAGAAGCTACCTCACTTGGCCCATTAATTGCTCCTATTTCTGCCACCTTATGCCAACTCGCGGGAGTCGGGTCCACGTATATACCTCATATAAGATAGTCGCCACCATCCTACGTCATTCTGGAATCTCCACCGCGTACGTGGTTGTTAAAGTGGTTTTCGGAGTTGGCAGAGAGTATGACAACTTCCGATCCCGTCTCTTTAACAACCAAACGTTATTATAACCTGCGGTTATTTACTTCAAATGGTTTACAATTCAAATCAAACGTATTCATTTCAAAACCATTTAAATCCAATGTCATTCTTCTTTAAAATAAATATTCATTTTTCAAAGTTTGTAACATTTCCAAATCTGTACACTTAGTTATAACACTTCGAAAAATGTAATACTTAGAAACCATAGCACTTTGAAAATGTGACCCTTATATAATAGCATCTCAAAAATGTTATATTTTTTAGAAATAGTAGCATTTTAAAAACGTAACCTAAAGTAGCATATCACTTTAGAAATGCTGCAAATTCTACTATAACATATTTAAAACATCATATATTCAAATTTATCATAGTTACTATTTAAAAACTAATTTATTATACAAAATTATTCATTTGGTAATTAATTAAACTATGATTTTAGGTAAATAAAATTTATTACATAAATAGCCAATTAAAACTGTATTTTCTTATATTAGATTAAAAGTACACTTAACCTATATTTTTAAAAATAAAGAACTACTATTTTATTTAAATATCCATTTCCCAAATGAAATATTTATATACAAGGTTAGATTTAAAAATTCCATCAAATTAAATTATTAAGTTAGATAAATCTTAAATTACAAATAAAACCACTTATTAACTTATAAACTCTTAACTTAAAAATTTTAACTTATAGAAACCCAATATATATATATATTATTTATACCACTAAAACTTATGTTAAAATTTTTACATATTAAAAAATTTCAAAATACTTAATAATTTTTTAGAAAACTATTTAAAAGTATCCATGGGTCTGTATAATATTTTATAACCTAGGTCAAGTGATATGGATATGTATCATTTCAATCCGTAATTTATAAAATCCCAGGTTTTACCATTTCAAACCTACAATCCCAAGTCAAATAAAATAAAAATCACTTGAGCCTATCATTTCAGCTCATAACGATTTTACTTATAAAAAATTCCATTTGGGTATGTATCATTTCAACCCATAGTGAGGCAACTTGCAGTATGAGAAATAGAATATAAAATGAACAGAATAACATAGCATATCATAGCGTATCGTGTCAGGTGATAAAACAGGTATAACATAAGGTGATAACAGGTATATCATCAGGTGATAACATCAAATAATATCATGTCATGAGCATATATGAGATAACTAACATCATGACATATCACTACTACAATTCCACAAGTACGTAGTTGAGAGCGAAAAACTCACCTTCTTTAGCTAGAGATGACAATTCAAACATAAGACAATTCCCGAAAAGCACGACAAAGCATGATCAAACTTGAGTGGAAGTAGAACCCAAATTCAAATCTTAGAAGTAAATAAAATAAAATATATAAGAAACTATTTATACATAAAATAATAAAATAAAATACAAAGCAAATAGGCTAGTCAAAACACAAGTGGGCTCGGCCATCATACGAATAGGGTTGACCACATCAACTTATGCTCGGCCATGATGGGTTCAAGGGAAAAACCACTAAGGAATTGGCATGGCCAGGCTTGTTTTGAAGTGCTACAAGGCTCGGCTATGGTCAAGAAAAGGAAGACAAAGCATGGGAAGGCAAAAGGACAAAGGCAATTTTCAATTTTGGGTTCGGCCATAGGATATTTGGGTTCGGTCACTGTGGATCTTGGTTCGGCCGTGATTTGTTTTTGGTCAAGGAATCAATGGACACGGCTATGAGGTGATGGGACACGGTTATGAAAAGGAGAAAGTGATGGCCGAGGCAAGTAGGAAGGGAGAGGAGAAAGCAAGGTGGTCGGCTAGGGTTTTGGCAAGGGGATGTGACAATTTGGCCATGGCAAGTCACGGCCATGGGATGGTGATGGTGATGGTTTGGCTAGAGGAGATGGTGGCTGATCAACTTGGTGATGGTGAAGGCAAGGAGGAGGTCGGCTATGGTAGGGTTGAGGCCAATATTGATAAGAAGAGGAGGAACAAAATGAAAAAAATTGAAAAGAGAGGAAAGAAGGGAACTTACAACAAAGTTTCTGAACAGGAAGATGAAGTGAGAAAGAGAAGCCAGTAGGAAATTTGTACGTAGTTTTCTAAAGAGGTGTCTTTACGGAAATGAATAGACAAAGAAATGTCTATTTGGAATATTAGCCCATTAGCCAAAGCCCAACAACAAATAGCAAGCCAAATCCTAAACCAAATCTTGCCCAAAACCTAAATAAAATTATGAAAAATAAAATACAGAAAATAATTGCGTGTAAAACACTGAAACTTTCCAAATTTAAAAAGTATAGATCAAAATTTGATGAAACGAAAAGCATAGAGAATGTTAGAAACAAGTCTAGCTTCAAAGAAAAAGAACAGAAAATTAAAATTCAAATTTAAAAATTTCAACTGAAAGTCAAACTTTGACCATAGTTGACCAAAAATTCAAATTTCAAAGAAATCTTTATTTTATTATATTTGGAAAAATAATTCTCAACAAATACCAAAATTTCATTGTAAAATTCCAAATTTTCAAATTTCAAATGATTTAAATCAAAGTTTTCAAATAAATCTTATTTAAAATATTTGATAAAATTATGGGTTGTTACACTCTCCCCGCTCAAAACTTTTCATCCTCGAAAAGGAACGAGATATGAAAACAAAGGAAGATAAGATAGAATAACGAATAGTACCTGAGACAAACAATTCAGGATTCGAAGCACGCATGCTCTCCTCCGTCTTCCAGCTACAATCCCGATCATCAGTACTCCATTGCACTTTGACCAGGTTGGCAGATTTCCTTCCCAGGTGCTTCGTACCTCTATCGATAATACGAAGTGGCTTCCTTTCGACAGTAAGATTTGACTCAATATCCAAACTCTCTAGAGCAGAAGGCTGAACAACCAAAGATGGATCATGAAGATACTGGCGAAGATGCAAAACATGGAATACATTATGCACTCCAGACAGCTTCTCAGAAAAATCCAGACGATAAGCTAAAGAACCAACCCTTTCTAAAGTGCACAAAGAACCAATGAACCTAGGAGCAAGCTTCCCTCTCCGACTAAACCGAATCATGTTCCTTAAGGGAGAGATCTTAAGGAAAACCTGATCACCAACAGAAACCTCCAAACTCCTCCTTCGCCGATCTGCATACTTCTTCTTCCTATTTTGAGCACTCCTCATCTTCCTCTTAATCTCCTCAACTCTCTCATAAGACTCCAAAATCATATCAGGACCAAGAATCAAAAGATTACCGGATTCAATCTAGCAAGATGGAGATCTGCAAGGTCGTCCGTAAAGAGCAGCAAACAGAGACATTACAATACAAGCCTGGTTGAAGAACGAAATGAGATAGATAAAGAATTAAGACAAGACTAAACAGAAGACTGGGATTATACCTGATAACTGTTGTTATAGGTGTATTCACAAGATGGAGATGATCTTCCCAAGATCCTCCATAATCAAGGACACATGCACGAAGAAGATCCTTTAGAATCTGATTCACCCTTTCTGTCTGACCGTCGGTCTACAGATGGTAAGCAGTGCACAGATTCAAGTGAGCACCTAAAGATTCCTGAAAAGCTCTCGAAAACTGACTACTGAAGATGGGATTTCTATCACAAACAATACTGACAGGAACACCATGAAGACGAACAATCTCTCTCATATAAATCTCAGCCAAACTAGAAGCAGAACGGGTAGACTTGACTGAAATTGAATGATCTAGATCAATCTATCCACAGTAACCCAATATTCTCATTACCCTTCTTAGTCCTCGGTAATCCATCAATAAAATCCACAGAAACATGTTCCCATTTCCAATTGGGAATCTCAAAAGACTGCAATAAACGAGAGGTCTACTGATGATCGGCTTTGACTTGCTGACAAGTCGCACACCAACTAACAAAGATGGAGATATCACGCTTCATACCCCTCCACCAATAAAACTTCTTCATATCCTGATACATCTTCATCATACCTGGATGAATAGAAAGCCTGGATCAATGATTTTTCTAAAGTAACTCTTGCCTCAAACCATCGACATTCGGGACACAAATCTGAATGTTAATCCTCAAATTCCCTCTATCATCGATCTGAGATCCACTTCCATCTTGACTACCACCACCAACCCTGCTACAAACATTCTCCTTGATCAACCTAATTATGCTATCCTCATCCTGCTTAGTATGATACGATCCATAATAGGAGAAGAAGAAACAACAAGCTGACACAGTATTGCCTTCTTTCGACTCAAAGCATCGACCACAACATTAGCTTTCCCTGAGGTAAGGCTGATGTCGAGGTCATAAGAAGCAAGGAACTCAAGCCACCTAACCTGCCTATGATTCAAATCTTTCTGGGTGAAGATATACCTCAAAGGCTGATGATCCGTAAAGAGCTCAAACTTAGTTCCAAAAGATGATGCCTCCAAAGCTTCAAAGTAAAAACCACGGCAAGCAATTCCAAATCATGGGCTACATAATTGGCTTCGTAGGTCATCAACTGACGACTGTCATAAGCAATGACCTTCCCATTTTACGTCAGAACAGCTCCCAAAACCTCACGACTAGCATTAGTGTATACCGTTAATCCCTCATTTCCATTTGGAACGGTACAAACTAGTGTGGAAGTAAGCTTGCGCTTTAACTAATTGAATGCAACATACTTATCATTCCAATTAAACTTAGCATTCTTACGAGTCAAAGCAGTGAGAGTTGCAGCAATCCAAGCAAAATTATCAATGAATCTCCGATAATAACTGGCTAGGTCTAGAAAACTATGGATATCAGATGGAGTCCTAGGAGTTTCCCAATCCTGCAATTAGAATAGGGAGAATTAAGGACAACGGAAAAGATCTAATAATCAAATTACAAAGAGAGAGAAGAGAAGAAAGACTTACATTGATCGTAGTGATCTTTACTGGATCAAAAGAAACTCCATTACTAGAAACAATATGCCCGAGAAATCAGACTTCATCCTTCCAGAAATTGCATTTCGAAATTTAGCATTCAACTGATGATTCCTAAGAGTCTTCAAAATAAAATTCAAATGAGAATCATGCTCTTCCCTTGACTTAGAAAAGACTAGAATATCATCGACAAAGACTAGAACAAATTTGTTAAGAGCATCACGAAAACACAATTCATAAGATCAACAAAGAAAGATGGGCATTAGTCAAACCAAAAGGCATAACTAACCATTCATAAAAACCATTCTAAATACGGAAAGCAGTCTTAGGAATACTTTCCTCGGCAACTCTAAGCTGGTGGAAAACTATGACAAGGTCAAGCTGAGAGAAAACAACAGCTCCATAGAGCTGATCAAACATATCATTGGTATGAGGCATAAGATATCTGTTTTTCATAGTGATTTTGTTCAGCTCCATATAATCCACACATATCCTCAAAGAACCATCAGACGTAGTGACGAAAACCACAGCTACTCCTCTTTCGGAATGGCTAGGTCTGATCAGACCCTTGGAGAATAAGTCCTCAATTTGCTTCCTTAACTCAACCTTCTCACGGTGTGCCATTCTTCTAGAAGGAAGAAATAAAGGTCGAACTCCAGGAATAAGATCATTACGAAATTCGATTTCCCCCTTAGGAGGTAAAGAAGTGACTTCACCAAATACATCATGATAGACAGAAGTAGAGTCGAGATCACTAGGAGAAGAATCAAGAGAATAAATAAAACTGCCGGCAAAATCCAGAGGCATACGGCACTAAATCACCAAAGGATCACCCTTATCACCCACAAGAGAAACAGTATAGGTTTTACAAGAGATAATGGCTTCACGATTCCTCGGCCAATCTCCTTCAAGCAATATATCAAAAGCATCAAAACCCAAAACGTAGAAATCACCAGAAAAGAGAAAGCAAGATTAGAAGAGTTTCACCCTTCTACAAATCCTACTAAGGTTCGCAGGACCACTAAAAGGATTTTTAGCACACAAAGGTTCATCAGCAAACTCAGGAGAAAGAAGATGCTCAAACTTATCACAAAGATCCAAAGAAATAAAACTATGGGAAGCTCCAGTATCAAATAAAATACGAATAGGAAAATTAAATAGAGAAAAAGTGCCCTAAAGAGTACCTATGGTATCTAGGGGCAGGTGGTGTAGGTGGAGTGGCAGAGGTAACAACAAAGATACCATATGGCTTTCCCTTCTGTTGAGTAGGACAATCCTTTCTGAAGTGGCCCGGCTGCAGGCAAATATGACCGAGATTACACCTAGTCAACTGAGCGGGAGGAACAACACACCAACTAGAGTAGGGTAATTATTAGCATAGTGTCCTTTCTGGTCACACTTGAAGCAAGTTATGGACGATAAGTCGATAGGCTGCCTCTGAGAAGAAGAAGATCCCAAACCCGGAGTCTTATTCTAATTCTTCTTCTACTAATGGAAATCAGGCTTCCTCTTCTTAGGGTTACCAAAGGAAGCTGAGATGAAGAAGCACGAAAAAAAGAAGGATCCTTAGAAGTAGGATTCTCATATCTGATGGCAATATCCATCAATCCAGCGAAGGGGCTATGCACATGAGATATGAGACGATCATAATACTCTGGACGAGCTCCAGCTATAAACTTCTCAATCTTCTTAAGAGGGGTGTCAATCAGGCCAGGACCAAACTTGGAAAGTTCATTGAATTCCACTCTTACTTAGAAAATGACATGTTTCCCTGCTTGAGATCCACAAACTCCCTATATAGTTGAGACTTCCTTACTTCGGGCATCCACTTAGCCACAAAAGCATCCCTAAAGCATGATTTCGAAACATAAGAAAGATTCCAAAGAGAGAGAAAACTGAGCTAAACTCAAGAACCAATACAAGATGGCACCTAAACTACTCCCAAGAAATATTATCCTCGATAGTATGAGCCGTAACAGAGTCCTACCAATCCAGAGCTGCCTCCTTCAACTGCCAAGCTGCCAACTGACGCTTTTGAGCATCAGTGATCTCATGACCGGAGAAAATCCTCTCTAATCCCTTCAACCATTGCTGAGCCTCAATGATGCTCTCTGATCCAGTAAACTTGGTACCACCAAGCTCAGTGAACTCCTTACAGAGAGTGTGGTGAACCTGATGGGTGCAACAGGCTCAGGAACACGGGCAACATCATGACCCCGACCTCTAGCATTCCTATGATCCATCTTGAAAAATCAAGAATGAATTTTAGGACAAAGGTAAAGGAGAAACAGAGACAAGATTCAACTTGAATGAGAATCCTAATCAAAGAACTTAATTAACAAGGTGGATAAGGAAAGGAAGGAAGTTTAGAAAAAGCTAGATTTTAAAACAAGGAAAGTTATATCAAAATAATTTTTTAAAATCCTTTAAAATCATTTGAAAATCATTTTATACTTAAAAGTACGTTCTCTCACAATAAAATGATTCTAGGATTGATTTCACTCATTCTAGGGTATTTCTACCCTATCTCCAATGAGTTTTTGCTCCGTAGGCTAAGGTTTGCATAAAACCAAAGTTTGGATACCAAATGTAACATCCCGCTATATTGGGCCATTCAAATCGATAATAAAACCACACATTTCGGACATAAATAATTCAAAACTATATATTGTTAATATAATTTAGAGCAAATAAAACCAATCATAAAATCACAGAATATCAGAATAAGTCATAGCGGAAATAAAATAACCATAGTAGTTCATGAAGCTACTACATACATAGTCTCAAAAAAAAATACATAATACCTGAGTCTGAAAGCGATTACAATAGAAATCCATTAATACATAAGCAAAGGCTGAATAGAAATAACTGAAATAGAAATACATAGACAACTAGATAGATAGATAAACTCAAGAAAATCTCTAGCTTCAGAAGATGAATCCAAAGCTGTGATACTCAGGCTGACCCGAGCATAAAGCAAAACACAAACCACTCAAGTAAGGACATACATACTTATAAAATGTAAATCAACTCAAGTGAACTGCAATAGAAATGCACAAGTAACTTAAAGGATGCTTGGGATCGCCCATCCTTTAAGGATCCGTTAAACTATCCACTATGTAGTAATATATGTTATTATAATAACGTCTAAAGTAAAGCATACTATGTAAAAATAGCGTTAAGGCTTTACGTTTTCCACCTTAACACATTTTACAGTGCCAATAGTCTATACAGTACCGTAATACTTTCAGATTGGGAGGCTACTAGAGGATACTCTATAGGTACGACACAAATCAAACTCGTATAAGGTGCGCTAGGGTAGGTGACACGACACAACCAGGCAATGCCAAGGTAGATATACCAATTGCACTTCCGGGCTGGTGGTAACGTAGAGCAGCCACTACCGCCTACCTCGAGCCACACTCCCAAAAATCAAAGGTACACACCAAATCAATCACAAAGTAATAGAATGGCATACGAAGGAGTGTGTCGATCAAAGGAGCTACCTCACTTGGACCGTCGATTACTCCTGTGTTTAGCCACCTTGTGCAAACTCATGGGAGTCGGGTCCACGTATATACCTCATATAGGATCGTCGCCACCATCCTACTTCATTCTAGAATCTCCATAATGTACACAATTGTTAAAATGGTTTTCGGAGTTGGCAGAAAGTATGACAACTTCCGATTCTGGTCTTTTTAACAACCAAACGTTATTATAACCTGCGGTTGTTTATTTCAAATGGTTTACAATTCAAATCAAACATATTCATTTCAAAACCATTTAAAACCAATGTCATTCTTCTTTCAAATAAATATTCATTTTTCAAAGTTTGTAACATTTCCAAATCTAAACACTTAGTTATAACACTTCGAAAAATGTAATACTTAGAAACCATAGCACTTTGAAAATGTGACCCTTATACAATAAAATTTCAAAAATGAATATTTTTAGAAATAGTAGCATTTTAAAGACATAATCTAAAGTAGCATAGCATTTTAGAAATGCTGCAAATTCTACTATAACATATTTAAAACATCATATATTCAAATTTATCGTAGTTATTATTTAAAAACTAATTTATTATACAAAATTATTCATTTGGTAATTAATTAAACTATGATTTTAGATAAATAAAATTTATTACAAAAAATATCCAATTAAAGCTTTATTTTCTCATATTAGATTAAAAGTACACTTAACCTATATTTTTAAAAATAAAGAACTACTATTTTATTTAAATATCCATTTCCCAAATAAAATATTTATACACAAGGTTATATTTAAAAATTCCATCAAATTAAATTATTAAGTTAGATAAATCTTAAATTACAAATAAAACCACTTATTAACATGTAAACTCTTAACTTAAAAAATTTAACTTATAGAAATCATATATATATTTTTCAAATCACTTAAAAAAATTTAAGTTAAAAAATTTACATATTTAAAAATTTCAAAATACTTAATAATTTTTGTAGAAAACTATTTAAAACTAACCATTAGTCTGTATAATATTTCTAACCTAGGTCAAATGATACAGATATGTATCATTTCAATCCGTAATTTATAAAATCCTATGTTTTATCATTTCAAACCCGCAATCCCAAGTCAAATAAAATAAAAATCACTTAAGCCTACCATTTCAGCTCATAACGATTTTTCCCTATTCTAAAGTCCATATGGGTATGTATCATTTCAAGTCATAGTGAGGGAACTTGCAGTGTGAGAAATAGAATATAAAAGGAACATAATAACCTAGCATATCATAGCGTATCATGTTAGGTGATAAAACAGGTATAACATAAGGTGATAACAGGTATATCATCAGGTGATAACATCATATAATATCATGTCATGAGCATATATGAGATAACTAACATTATGGCATATCACTACCACAATTCCAAAAGTCATCGATTCACAAAATTACAAGTACGTAGTCGAGGGTGATAAACTCACCTTCTTTGGCTAGAGGTGACAATTCAAACACAAGACAATTCCCGAAAAGCACAAGAAAGCATGAATCAAACTTGAGTGGAAGTAGAACCCAAATTCAAATCTTAGAAGCAAACAAAATAAAATATATAAGAAAACTACTTATACATAAAAGAATAAAATAAAATACAAAGCAAATAGGCCAGTCAAAACAAAAGTGGGCTCAGCCATCATAGGAATAGGATCGGCCACATCAACTTGTGCTCGGCCATGATGGGTTCAAGGGCTAACCACTAAGGAATTAGCACGGCTAGGCTTGGTTTGAAGTGCTACAAGGCTCGGCTATGCTCAAGCAAAGGAAGGCAAAGCATGGGAAGGCAAAAGGATAAAGGCAATTTGCATTTTTGGGTTCGGTCATAGGATATTTGGGTTCGATCACCAAGGATCTTGGTTCGGCCGTGATTTGTTTTTGGTCAAGGCATCAATGGACATGGCTATGAGGACACAGGTCATGGCTATGCAAAGGAGAAATTGAAGGCCGAGGCAAATAGGAAGGGAGAGGAGAAAGAAAGGTGGTCGGCTAGGGTTTTTGGCAAGGGAATGTGGTAAATTAGCCGTGGCAAGTCACGACCATGGGATGGTAGTGGTGATGGTTCGGTTAGAGGAGATGGTGTCTGATCAACTTGGTGATGGTGAAGGCAAGGAGGAGGTCGGCTATGGTAGGGTTGAGGCCGAAATTGATAAGAAGAGGAGGAACAAAATGAAAAACAAAACGAAAATTGAAAAGAGAAGAGAGAAGGGAACTTATAGCAAAGTTTTTGAACAGGAAGATGAAGTGAGAAAGAGAAGCCAGTAGGAAATTTGTACGTAGTTTTCTTAAGAGGTCTCTTTACAGAAATGAATAGATAAAGAATGTCTATTATGAATATTAGCCCATCATCCAAAGCCCAACAACAAATAACAAGCCAAATCCTAAACCAAATCTAGCCCAATACCTAAATAAAAATATGAAAAATAAAATACAGAAAATAATCGACTGTAAAACACTGAAACTTTGCAGATTTAAAAAGTATATATCAAAATTTGACGAAACGAAAAGCATAGAGAATGTTAGAATTTAATCCAACTTCAAAGAAAAAGAATCGAAATTTAAAATTCAAATTTGAAAATTTCAATTGAAAGTCAAACTTTGACCAAAGTTGACCAAAAATTCAAATTTCATAAAAATCTTTATTTTATAATATTTGGAAAAATAATTCTTAACAAATACCAAAATTTCATTTTAAAATTCCAAAATTTCAAATTCTAAATGATTTAAAATCAAAGTTTTCAAATAAATCTTATTTAAAATATTTGATAAAATTATGGGTTGTTACACTGACAACCAAAGAACAATTTGAAGTTAGCTCTCCTTCTAACACTAAAATTTAACGTAATTTTTTGTTACAAAAAATGACGTTGAATTTCTTTTGAAAGTACTCAAACTTTGTAAGAGATACCAAGTGTTTCAGTACCAAGGTAAGTAAAAGGTAAAGTGCTAGAATAATTAAGACGTTGAGGGTTTATAGTTGTTTAGTGAAAACTCATATGTCTATGGCTATACTTTTATTTTCATGATTTATACATTTAAGAATTATAATACAAGAAGCCACAAATGAGTTGCTCAATCAAATAAAAGTAAAAGAGTTAAAGTTATGGTACTTGTTCCCATCCTCTTTCTGTATGGGAATACATGCATAGTGTAGTTGTACATGATTGTAGTGGATTGATGGTGTGGTAGGTGAGAGTTGTAATGATCATCCCACCACATAAGCTTGACCAAACAATTATTGTAACAATCCATAATTTTAGATAATTAAAAATAATTAATTTAATAAGGTTTTGTGATTTAATGTTGGAAGAAATAAAAATTTGTGATTAATGATAATAAATAACTGGAATAAAATGAAATAACATTAATTTAAGGTAACTGATAACTGCTTTAAAAGTAATTCCAATTAATTAAAAGGATTAAAGAGTTATAATTGATATATATTGTAAATAAATTATAGTAATGTATGTATTAATGGATAATTGGATTAAAAGAGCAATTGATAATTTTATAGTTGATTGATTTATGAAATAATGTGTAATGAATTGTAACTGAATAAATTTTGTGTTGTAGTAGTAATTATAACACTTGTTGTGGATAATAAACTTATGAAATGTGACTAAAAATTAATGATGACAATTATTATATCTTACCTATTTATTTAGCCTGTTAAATTTGATTTTGGAAATAAATTTCAATTAATTCACTTAATTAGTGCAGTTAATATGGGTTTAATTTGATAATTATAGAATATTAATTCAATAAGATATAACCAATGTAAATCTTATTCATAATATGATAATTGATTGAATAAAAAGAATTGAAATCTAGTTTGATCAAATTATGGGAATTTAAGCTATAATGAATGAATTTATTTCAATTATGTAATTAAATACTGCGTTAATGAAAACTAAGATGAAAATTATAGAGGGCTAGCATAATAAGATATAAATAATGTTAACTATGTCTGTAGAGTAATAGTTGTTAGAATAAACATTTGAAATCAAATTAAAACAATTTATGGGAATTTAATTTTAATTAATTGGATTGAATTACACTAACGCTGTAATTAGTGAAATATTAAACGCTGAATTTGATATGTAAATTTGCTTTAAGTTATTATAAATGTCAAGTAATAAAAAATGATGGAATTTTTTATTTTATAAATATTGAATTAAAAAGCGATTTATTAATTTAATATTTATTTATTTAATTATTGTAAAATTAGCCATTTTGGCCACTCTCTTGAATTTCTATGAAACCAGTTTCATCGGATTCGTAATGGTGAATTATTGTGAGGTTTCAAGTTTCATAGCGATCGGACTTGTCGTTTGATCGTACGGACTCGAAACGCATAGAAACCGATTTATTTAAATTTAGTTAACATCAATTTAAAATAAGCTAATTTTAAGCTAACTTCTTTCTACAATGGAATTAGGACTTGAAACCTATTCCATTGAGTTTAAAAATATCAAAAACATCTATCTTGCTATATGGGATGACATATTTTCGTTCCAAAGGCAGAACGGGCTTTTTGGGTCGTTTATCGTTCAACTTTCAAATCGATCAAGTCCATTCGTCTCTATTTCTGATCTGCCTATATATATCCCATCATAAACTCTAAATATTTCTTATTCCAATTGTTTATACGTAGAATTTCATCTGTCTACTTCTCCTTCTCAATGGTGGAAACAGATTCAAATTTCAAAACCCTATTCCAATTTCAAAATCAAATCCCTCCAAACCCTAACATATTATATATCGATTCAAAGCTCTCTCCGAGCGCAAGTCAAATCTGCAGTTATTTTTTCGATTTGGGTTTCTACGTGACCTTAAATTGGTGATTAATTCTCGGCCATTCGTTAGGCTGCGATCAACTTCGATCGATCGTCGAATCGACGACATGGATTTGCGGAGATTGATGAATGTAGTCATCGGTGTGGTTGGTTTGGCGAAATGATGGGTGGATCGTCGTTGAAATCCACCTAAGGTTTGAGAACATGGGGTGGTGGCTGGAATTGTTGTGCGTCGATCGACGACACGTGGTGAGGTGGGAGCCGAGGGGAGTCACGCGAGGGAAGGCTAGCGCAGCCATAGCTTCGGAGCTTGGATCGATCGCCGTAGGCGACGTTCACAGGTGGTCAAAGTGGTGGCTTTGGAGGTCTTGTTCGTGCACTGTAGCAACATTAGGGTTGCTGAGAGGAACGGGGATGTGTTCAGGTAATTGTTTTATTTTATTAATTTATATTATAAAACGTATGATGTTCTAATGTGCATATCTTTTACATATGAACTCGGATTTGGGTGTGATTTGTTTCATTGGGATCATATCGAAATTATGAAGATTTTGACACTGGTTTGGTCGAATTCTGAGACTGTCGAATTTTAGGCCTTTACTTGGATTTCAAATCGATTTGAAATCAAAGGTGGGTGTTTTAACCCACTCACAATTACTAAACTATCTTATGTTAGTTAAATTAAACTTATGATGTGATTTGAAATTTATTGATTGATGTTTGGTAGGTTTAAATTGTCATTCTAGTTAAATTTGATTTTTATTGCATTTAATCACCGTTTAATTTGATACTGAATATAAATTGACAGTTTAATACCTGTTATTGATTATCGGTTATCTATTGATATTTATTGATTAATTTGGATGATGATTCTAATGGATGTTTGATTGTTGATATTGGATGACTGGATGTTGTATTTTTTGTTACAACACTACAAGTTCCATATGGGTTGAAATGATACATACTCGAACGATCTATAGATTAGGGAAAAATCGTTATGGGTTGAAATGATAGACTCGAACGATTTTATGGATTCCATTTAATTTGGGATTGCGGTTTGAAATGATATATAACCATAAAATTTAAATTGCGGATTGAAATGATAAAAATCCATATCACTCGACCCTAGGGTAGAAAATTATATACGGACACCGAATTGGTTAAGTTAAGTGATTTTTGAATCTTTAAATTTTGAATTCAGTTAATTGGTATTTTGAAATAAAAATTTGATTTATATAAATTGAATTATTTTTCGAAAGTCTAAGCTTAAATGTTGAAATTAAAGTTTCAAAGTGGAAGCGTCAAATATAAATGAATTTATCGGAAATTGAGTTATTGGAAATGTTTGGACATAACTTTGAAATCTATTTTAAATTGATTTAAACTATTTTAATCAATTTAAAACTATTTTAATTGACTAAATCTATTATAACCTATTTAATCCAATTTAATCTACTTTTACTTATTTTAGAATAATTAAACTTATTTAATCTTATTTAAATCTATTTAATATAATTTAAATCTATTTAAGCTATTCAAAATTTATTTAATCTGATTAAAATTCTAATTAATATAATTTAAATCAGTTTAGTCTATAATTAATCTACTTAAACATTTTAAACATTATAAATCTATTTAATCTATTTAAACCTATTTGAATCTAGTTAAATCAAATTTAAATCTAATTAAACTATTTTACTATTTGAACTATTGTAATTTATTGAAAATATTTTTAAACTATTAAACTATTAATGACTCTCTAAACTATTTGCTAAAATTGCAAACTATGTAAAGATGATGTATTTATATTAAATCCTTGATGATGATACAACTTGAGTTGGAATTTGGAAATGATACCTTTTTGTGAAATGACATATATGAGTAAATAGGGTTTTGAAAGTGAATATGATTTCGAAAGTGATATGGTCTGAAATCGAATATGATATTTTGATATTAAGTATGAATTGACTTCTGAAATGTAAAAGAACCATCCGAAGTGAAATAAATGTTTGGTTGTCAAAGAGACTGGGATCCTATACTGTCATACTCTCTACCAATACTGAAAATTACTTTAACAACTGTGTACGTGATGGAGATTTCAGAAATGAAGTAGGATGGTTTGGTGAACGATTCTGTATGAGGTATTTACGTGACCCTGACTCTCATGAGTCGGCTTAGATGTGACAAACAGGAGCTACGTCGGGCCAAGTAAGGTCATTCCTCCTATCGGACTTTCTTCTTCAAATAACATATTAAGGCTTTGTGATTATTTGGTGGCCACAGCTTGATTTTGATTGTAGGAGTGTGTTCCAAGATGGGCGGTAGTAGATGTTATGTGCAACGACCTGTAATTTTAACTGTTTTAATAATGTGATTAATTGAATTATTGAGAAATTTTAAATAATAAAATTTTCAAATAAAAATTTAATATTTGGAATACGTCTAATTGAACATAACAAACTGTAAATTTTCATCTAAAAATATGAAAGTTTATTTTTTTGTGTAAGTTTATTTTGATATAAATCAGTTAATAACAGCTGAATTTAAATGTTTCGAAACCAAAATATGTCAACATGCGAAAATTTATTTTGAATACTCTAAATCTGACTGCAAAATTCGTTTTGCGAAATTCAGACGTTTCTAGCTCCGTTTGGATTTTTCCATATGGAATAATAATGTATATCGGTACCGATTATCGACTTTTCATATGATGATCGTACCACTAATATTTGTATACCGTTTTGATCGTCTCATCGTGCTGATCACTACGGTATATTCCATTCTGTGTTTTGGCGTCCGGTATGTATAGAAAACTGCAAAACGTGTTCCCTATCAGTTTCGCATTTGGCATTTGGTCTGTGCCAGTTCATTTCCATGAAATCACCACCCAAACAGTCAAACTTTTCTTCTACATCTCCCTCTGCCATGCATGTAAAACTGAAGCATAACCAATTTTCCTCCTTCCACAAGCATCAACTCATCGCATCCAAGCCCGACTTCACTTACCCCTCAACCAGCATGTGCACAGGCTTCATCACCAATCTCTTTACCGTACAAATTTGCCTTTGGTCCACCTACCCATGGCGGGCCTCGCCTCAACATCTCTGGCCTGCAACCGACTTCCGCTCCTTCATCAACTCACGCGGCCTTCCATATGCCAACGCCCTTCCTCCCCTTAAAGCCTCGGTCACCCATCAAAACAGCTCTGGCTTGAACGTGTTGAAGGTATATATATTTTGGTGTTGCAATATATTTTACATAAAGAAGAAATTGTTCTTTTTCTGCTGTATATAATTAAATATGTACAAGATTTTATTCTAGTATATATATATATATATATATATATATATATATATATATATATATTGTGTAAGTACAGAACTATATTTTATAAGCCTATTTATTTTATAAGGGTATTTATATATGTTTTGGGTTTACAATTTATATTCTATCTATTTACATACTCTGTTTTCTGGGTACATTTGTTATATAAAGTAAAATTGGGTTTTGCTGTGCTTGGGCGTGCGTGACTATATTCATATGATTTTTAAACTGTGCTTGGGCATGCGTTAGTATATTCATATCTTAGATATGTTTGCATATATGTATTCGTTAGTTATATTTAAAGTACATGTTAGTATTTTTTATGTAAGTATATATGAGTTTATAAGACTTGTTTATTGTTAGTATATATATGTGTAAAAATAGTACTTTGATATGTATATGATTCAAAGTGTATGTATATAGTCTCGTGTATATGTAGTTTTAAACTTGGATATTAATTCCAAAATATGCCAAATTTCCCACATTTGAAGTCTCAAATGGTTTTAGCTGACGATGTATAGTTTCAAATGAATAATTATATATGGAGATTCTTGTGTAAACTATTTCTACGTGAATTATTAAGTACACCAGTTTTGTACAAAAAGGATTTTATCAAATTGCCTTTGAACTTTAAATGTATATGAAGTTTGACTTTGAAATGTTCGTTAATTTTAAGCATATAAACATATATATAACAATTTCGAAATGCTTCTCTAACCAAGTTTAAAACTAAAAATGCATTGATGTTTTGTGTGTTGTTAGTTGCATCTGCTATGTATATTAGTTTTGGGATATTGTTATATAGCTTATTAGTTTGCATATATGTGCATATTAGACTTGTCTAGCATATATACATATGTTTTGAAATGAGGCTTACTGGCTTGCTTTTATGTTTGTATTTGTTTATAATAATGATTTTAAAGGTACTGGTTTAATAATAATATATATGTATGTATTTGTTTCAAAGTATATAATGTATATATGTTGATTTGATATACGTGTTTTAATTTATATTTATGAATTTTAGGAACCATATATACATTTAATTCGATATGTGTTTGAATTTTTAAATATGATTTTTTATAAATAATTATATATAAGGTCATTTATACCACTTATCTTCACTTACTTCATCAATCCGGTTTTGATTCATCTTATCGATTTTTGTTATAAGCTTTATTGTCGAATTCGTACCCACTTTGCTTTGCTTTGGAATTCGTAGCTTGTTCTGTTGTCTATTCTATCTAGTCTTAAAAGGTGAGCAATCACTCACGATTAATGTTCTTATATTTATTAAATTTGATTTCAATTGAAACGACAATTGAAATATAATGCAGTAATTATTTACATTGCTATATATATGCTGTTATCCGTATCTGTTCACCTGTTACATCTGACACCATTATCTATTATTTATATTGATGATATATGCATGATATATTATTATCGTATTTGTTATCACTTTGCAAGTTCCCTGTTAGTATAGAATTGACTATGGGTTGAAATGATACATACCCGAACGGACTTTAGAATAGGAGAAAATCGTTATGGGTTGAAATGATAGACCCAAGCGATTTTCATTGAATTGAATTTGAGATTGCGGGTTGAAATGATATATACCCGTATATATATTTAAATTGCCGATCGAAATGATAAATATCCGTATCACTTGACCAAAGGATAGAAAATTATATACAGACACCGCTGTTCTATATATAAATAATTTGAAAATGATTTCTATGGTTTTTATAAAGAAATATATGGTTTTATATAAATATTAATTTTTGGATATTATATAAATGCTATTTTATATATATAGTCAAATTCTTGATTTAAGCTATGTATAAATTTTTTTGATATAAATAAGTTTAATAGCAAAGTTGATTTTACTAAAATATGATATGGATAAATATTTATTTAAATTATATTTTAATATAAAGCTAATAATAATATCTATAAATTAAGGTTGAGAAGATAGTTTTGAAATTGATTTGAAATTTTAAATCATATTCTAATATGGAGGTTGTAATGATTCAAATAAATTAAGGTTGGAAGATAAATTTGAAATTGATTTGAAATTTGAAATTATTTAAGAATTAAACTCAAATAAGTTTGATTTGAAATTTATTAAATTTGAGATTTTAAAGGATATGATTTTTATAACTTGATCTTGGTTTAAGATGATTTAAATGAATATATCAAGTATAAATAAATTGAAGGAATATTCAGTTATTTGAAGTTTAAAGTTTTATTTAAAGGATATTGGATTTATTAAGTAAATATTTCAGGATTAAATAATAGTAAATTGGATTTGATATATATATGAAATTACCAAATTTAGTTTTGAAATTATAGAATATTTAAAGCTTGGGAATATATATTTAAGGGTTCATTTGTGGTTCAAATCTATATTTGAAATCGATATAAATTTTGAATGGCTTATGTAGAAGCTAAATTGTAATTTAGGATTTGAAAATTTATTAAATTTGAATTTTGGAATTCGAGTTGATGTGGAATTAAATTTGTGAAATTTGAGGAAAACAATTTTATTATATATACTATTTTAATATTTAAATCAGTTAAGTGGGAAGTATTATGATTTCGAAGTATTATGTTTCGAAAGTGTTTTAATTTGTTTAGTTTCGAAAGGTGTTATAACTTTGAAAATTACTATGATTTTGGAAAAGGATATATATTTGAAATAGAAATGATATCGTATTTGGTTTTGAAATGGAAAAGATATCATATTTATATGGTTTTTGAAATGGCAATGATAATTTGGGTTTGGACTATAAACTATTTTGAAATGACCACGGTGTTATAATAATGTTTGGTGGTTAAAGAGACCGGGATCGAAAGTTGTCACACTCTTTGCCAACTCTGAAAACCACTTTAACAACCATGTTCGCGGTGAAGATTCCAGAATAAAGTGGGAAGGTGGCAACATTCTATTGAGATATATAAGTGGAACCGACTCCCATGAGTTGGCATAAGGTGGCTAAAACAGGAGCGATTGATGGGCTAATGTGGTAGATCCTCTAATTGGACACACTCCTTCAATAACTATTCTATTACTTTGTGATTGATTGGGGACCTTAGATTTTTGGGGGTGTGGCTTGAGGTGGGCGGTAGTGGCTGCTACACGTTACCATCGGTCCGAAAGCGTAAATGGTATATCTACCCTGGCATTGCCTTGTTGTGCCGTGTCACTTACCCTAGCGCGCCTTGTACGATTTTGTTTTTGTGCCATAGCTTGTGGAGTATCCTCTGGTGGCTTCCCGATCAGGAGGGACTATGATACTGGATAAACTACTGGGACTATTATGTGTTAACGAGGATATGGGTAACTCCTTGATGCTATTTTAAAGTAAGTTTACTTTACTTATAAACATTATTATAATAACGTATATTAATACATAGTAAATAGTTTAACGGATCCTTAATGGATGGTTATCCCAAACATCCTTTGAGATACTTGTATTTCAATTGTTATTTCAATTGAGTTGGATTTATTGATATAAGAATATTAATCCTGACTCGAGTGTTTTGTGTTTTGCTTTACGCTCGGGTCAGATTGAGTGGTTCAGCTTTTGAGACTAACCTTGGAGTTGGAGCTTTGCTTGGAGATCCAGCTATCTATCCGGCTTTCATAAATTCAGTTGATTCCGGTGATGTATTCTGACCTTGTATTTGACTATTGCATTTGAAACTTCTATTGTATCTTATTTAACTCTGATATATTTGTAGTAGCTTCATGAACTACTATTCTTTTGTTTTCGCTGCATATTATATATTACTCTATGTCTGTGATTCTGTGATTTATTTATTTACTGTATATGTTGAGTTTTGCCAAATATAAATTAACAATCCGGTATTTTGAGAATTTCAAATCCGGCAAGTGTGGATGCGAAGGGCTAAAAATTTCAGGACGTTACATTATGCGTTACCACTAGTCTGGATCCGCAATTGGTATATCAACCTAGGCATTGCCTCGAGTGTCGTGTTCATATGCCCTAGCGCGCCTTCTACGTGTTTGGTTTGTACCATACCTATGGAGTTCCCTCCAATAGCCATCCAGTTTATGGAGGAATTACAGTACTGTATAGACTAGGGAATATATGAAAATGTGTTAAGGAGGATATGGATAACACCTTAATGCCATTTTAATACTTTACTTTACTGTAGACATATTATAATAGCATATTCTACTGCATAGTAGATAGTTTAACAGATCCTTAGGAGATGTAAATCCCAAACAACTCTTAAGTTATTGCACCCACTTTAGACATTGGATAGGAGATGTCAAACCCCATAAACATCTTTGACGTCGTTACACTCATATTTATTTACTATTGATTTATCTTACATAAGATCATTTAGTTCTGACTCGAGTGTTTTGTCTTTTCAATTGCCTCGGGTAAGCTGAGCTTTTCAGTTTATCGAAGACTGCTTTCGGAAGGACGAAGACGAAGATTTTGCACTGTTATTACTTATTATATGTATTCCACTGCATCTTATTGTTCCCCTGCAATTATATATTTATTCCTATTATATGTAACTTTGATTCTGTATTATAAAAGTATAATCAATTATTTGTAAACAACTTCATGAACTTTTTATTTGATTACTATATTTTTTCATTCCACTATGAGATTTTGTATTTGTTTCCTTCTATCTCTGTTTTTCTTATTTACCCCAATAACAATCTGCCCATTTGTATGGTTTGAGTCCAAAAAGGCTAGTCGTTACAACTATGGTTTAGTAGACTTGGATTGGTGACCTGACATGTCCATAAGGAGATGGTGTGCTTTTAGCCGATTTATTGCTTTATTAGCACATTGTAGATTGAGTAGTCATGTTTTCGTAAAATCCACATCGTTGACCAGATTTCTAGCTAACTTTGGAATAATGATTCGAGAAGGTTTTTAAGAAAGGTTACTTACTAAATCCATAGTTTAAAATGCAAAATGAGGAGTAATCTCGAAAATAATAAGTAGTGAAATTAAAGTGTATGATATAGGATATAGATGGTTTAATCTTAGCAAAGATCTATGTCCACTATGGTTATTGTAACATCCCCCTACTTGGAGGCCTAAAACTAATAGCTACGGATGCTGCAGTCATCCATAGTTATTAATCATCAACGACAAACTACAGAGGTGTTAGATTTATTAATTCACAGAAACATATGAATATGTAAAATTTTAAAACATCAAATCGATGATATTCCATTTCAAAACATTTCCAATTCATTACATACTCCCATAATCGTTAACACATTAAGAGAAATTATATTTATTACAAAGTATACCAAGAGCGGCATATGAAGATTCTCCCATGGATTATTAGAGCATATAATAAGGCTAAGTCCTTTACAATCAAAATACACAACGCAAAAGATAACTCTAAATAACTAACTGTCTCTTGCACGATTCTGAAGCTTTATTCGTCTAAGAAAAGAACCTAAAAACTTTAAACCTCAGACTACTCAAAATTAATTGAGTACTCGAGAGTTTAAGGGGAAAACAAAAACTCTAAGTCAGACATAAAGCCTGGTATGAATAAAAATCGAACATCTCAATCCTTTTAGATATCTAATGAGACAACGTCACTTAGCGAAACTGGTTTTCCCCTTAACAGTATCCTAAAACCTTTTCAAAACCATGTACTATTCTCCTGCATCCACAATAGTTAAAACATAACATTCAAAATATTACAATGATATGCATACTTAAAATAATTTGGATTTCCCCATCCCTGGTTTAGTTAACTCATTGTCATAATTTCAGTTTTTAGAGGTTGTTATTAACCTATTAGTTTTCATGGGTTCACTAATAACCTTTCATGATACATGGACATCCTGTCCTAATTCATAGTTTTCATGGGGTCATTAAGAACCTACAGGACCCTATCAATCAACTTAACTAATTCATGGGTTTCCCCAAACCTATTGGTCATTTCAATAACTCCATTCTTATCCTAGTTTTCATGGATTGACTAGGAAACTTTTGTTGCCTTCAATAACTTCTTCCTCATCCTAGTATTCATGGATTGACTAGAAACCAATTGACTGATGTCAATTATTAATCCATATATAGTTTTCATGGATTCACTACAAACCAATTGGTTCTTGCCAATTATTCTTAATACATAGTTTTCGTGGGTTTGCTATGAACCTGTTGGTTACCCTAATAACTTCTTAATCATAGCTTTCATGGGTTTACTATAGACCTATATCCCAAACAACTTTAAGGATTAGGCATCCTATATTTTGGTCCCCTAGACTCCCTAGTTGCAATTCTACTCATTCAAAAGTTTAATCAATTTATGTTTACAACTGGGTTAACCTAGCTGGTTCTTCTACCCCTCCATCCCTAAATACAGTTATGGGTCATATATCATATGAATGTATTCATATTTGAAGGAGCAAACATAACAACTTAATAATAATTCTCCTTTGGGTTTAAGGTCCACGAAATTTTTTCACATAAACTATAGTTAATCCCTTTAACCTATATTTTTATCAAGGCAATACTTCTTCAAATTTACATACTTAAAGTCATTTCAAAACTCCTTTATTCAGCCATGGGTTTTTCCTTTAAAAATGAGTCTGGGTTTATAAATCCTTTCGACTCCTTCGAAACCTTGCTTTCGACCTCATAGGATGACCTCCTTTAAAAGCCTTGAAATCTATCTTCAAAACATTAGGTTACTGTCTTTCACATAGTTTAAAACCTTTCTTTCAAAACTTTCGACTACGTTAAAGTGTTATCATATATGTAATGAACATAGCTTCGAAACCATTGAAAGTCCCTCTTTCGAAATCATTGGGTTCATACTTAAAACATCATTTGGGTCAAAGTGAACATAAGAGAAAGCATCTCTTTCGAAACCATTCTTTATTTCATAGAAGTATTAGGGAAACTTGATGGTTTTGAAACCATCCTTTCAAAAGCATTAAACATCTGGGTAAAACAATTAAAGGTGTGCTTCGAAACCCCTTTCGAAACGATTGCCTTCAAAACCTCTATCCCCTTTCGAAAGCAGTAAAAAATAGCTTATATTTATAAAAAATAGTACCATTCGACAACGTTGATGTCTTTAACACCATCGAAAGGCATCAAATAATAGAAGGGTTCCGACTTGGTCGAAACTACCCCTTCCAAAAGCTTCAATAAAAATCTAAATAACTCCTTTGGAAACTACTACTTTAAAACAAAAGCGGCAGCTCTTCTTTGAAATCTTCTTTTGAAATACCCTTTCACAACCATTGGTTTCAACTACTTCGAAACCCTTGAATAAACAGGCAAGCGCTTTTTCTTTTAAAGACAAAACAAAAAAAAGGAACCAACCCTTTCAAAAACTATGTTTCAACACCCTACCTTCTGCCTTTCTCCAATCCACTACGTACCATTTAAATGGTACCATATGTATTGCTTTACTGGTTTCGACCTAGAAGGTCTCGACTAGGTTGGAAGCGGAAGCTCCGGGTTGAAAGCTCCTTCCAAAGGAGGTGGAACCCACTTCATTGGGGAAAAAGGTTGTCTTTACTAAATAAAGAAAACATTTGTAACTAACTTTCGCACTCGTAAACACTTGCAAATTTTTGCCGCATTTTCTCAGATCAGAAACCAAATAACAATTAACAAATAAGCCTTTAGTAAAACAATCAAATCATTTAGGTCCTCCTTTCAAAATAATTTAATTTATATACTATTCCACTTAGTAAAAAGTCCCTAGAAATACTAGAAATTCACTTTAATCATGTTATCTAACATATTCAGATTCAGATTCAAATTGTCAATATAATTTTTAAAATAAATTTATAAACCCAAATAACCATATTTTCCTTTGAAAATTCACAATTAATTCTTCACAACTTGAAAAATTATAAAAATTGAAATCCAACTCCAAAATCATGTTTTTCATTACATAATTTTTTTCCATAGCATACAAAAATCATTTAACTTTAGTTTTACCCTAAAACCGTGCATACTACTCTTTTAAACAATCTTGTTTAAAGTAATAAATTATAAATCAAGCATATCATCATCCATTATATCATAAAAACGAATTTACCCTTAAATCCAAAAATATATGATTATAGAAATCAAATTAGAGATGCAGTGATTATTTTTTACCTTATATTGGATAAGGAAATTGGAGATTAATCGAGACCGATTTCTTCTAGCTTGAATCCTAAGCTTTACTTGGATTTTCTCTTCTTATCTTCCTCCTAATGGCCGGCTTCTTTTTCTTCTTACATTTATAATTTTTCTTATGTTAAAATGAAAGTGTATGGCCTTAGGGTGTAATGGTATAAGGGTAAGAACATGGGCGACAATTTACCCTAATGCCCCTAGGTTCATTTAGTTACCCCTTAACCATTTATAAGTTCATTCAACTTAAATAAGCACGGTCACTTAATTTATTAAGCAACCTCAATCTCCTTATCACTATACATTATTCTATTTAATTTATTCTAATTAACTCTCCTGAATAATGTTATCAAAAATTAGGGGTATTATAGTTATGTTCTTATGTCTTTGGATTTTTGATTATAATAAAATTTTAATGGCCATTACAAGAGCTTATAGCTAGCAAATATATCTCTTGCAAGTCGAAAAATTGATGTTTGTACAAGTGCATTAGTATTTCTATTTATAATTGTCGATATCATACACTGAAGGGCTAAGTTTAATATCTGATAGTAAGTTTCCTTAGAACCATAGATCACGATCTACGATCCAGTGACTAGCTCAAATTCAAGTGGATGGTTCAGATGTATGCTAGTTGCAAACCATAATTCTACGTGCTTGTGTTAGGAGAGCAACATGACACGGAGAGCAGTTGATGTATATTGACATTTTAGCCTGGTGCGTAGAGAAGTACAGAGAGCGATTTTGACATAGTGATGCTTTTGTTAGATGAAAAATGTTTTTTAGGGCAAGAGTGGTAATTAAATTAAGTAAAACAATCATATTAGAGGAACAGTGCTAATATAGTGATTTTGGCATAGGAACAGTATAGGGTCGCCACTTTTTTTAGGGCCATGGCTAGTCATGTAATGACCCTAAAATAAAATATAAAAAAAAAGATGCATCAAAACAGAAAAGCTTGTTAGTAAATAAAAATGTGCATAGGAGTTTCTGTTTGATAAAGATGCAAGGAGTTAAGGTGATCGAAATTGGGACTTAAAACAAATATAGTTCCATGTCTAAACAATTATATAAGCACATGTATTTAATATATAGGGAAATTTTCTATTTAATTTAAAAAGAAAAATACAATGGAAATTTTATGAAGTTTCAAATGACTTATATAATCATGCTGCCAGAAAAGAAAAACAAATAATCTTGTGTGTAAAAAGGAGTTGCTATTTTAAAGGAAGGAATAAAAACAATATAGTATGAATAATTTTTACATCACCTAAATGTATATGACAGTGTACATGATTGTATCAGAAAAGAAGGCTAAGTAGAAAATGCAAAAAGATTAAAGTTTCTTTAAAAACTGAGCAGAAAATAAAATAAGCAAAGGTCACATGCATATGGCATGAATAGAATGAGATCATGGAAATAGCATGCAGTAATTAAAGTGCTGGAATCCCGAAATAACTACTAAAGGAAATCAAGTGAGTGTAATTCCAATTGAGGACCATACATAAGTATAATCTGTGCATGAAAAATAAAGGGGTATCAAAGGAATTACCCATTTCCTTAAACCCTAAAATAGCTTTATAAAACCTGTACACCATCATGACCATCATCATCTCAGAAGAAAAAAAAAGAAGATAAAACAAAAATAAAATAGGAGAAATATGGGTAAGCAGCTCTGAAGGGATTTGCTGAGTAGAGGAGCAAGATAGTAAAAGAAAATACTAGGTGAGCATTAATCTATTTTATGCAATGGCATTAAGACCTCTGGTAGGCAGCCTAAAGTGTTATAAAAATTATTTAAATCTCTGAAGTGGTTTATTATGGATGAGATGGATGTTTGTATGTGCATTTTTATTTGGAGTTTTGTATGTCAGTTTTCCAAGCTAAAATGTTTTGAGCATTTTTAATTCTATTCTTATTATTGTCAAGTATGGATTTAAATTATTTAGGACATAGGCAGCAAGAAAGAGATCTGGCTCATGTTTATTTTCTAAATAATAAGATAGGAGGTTTTCTGGGTTTTTGGTAAAAATTTTTAACAAATACCTCTGTCCATATTCTTTTCTTTAATATAGTAGGATCATGATGTTTAAAATGTTTTGGAAAACCTGCTGCAAATTTCTACAGTAAGGAAAATAAATGGAAAACAAGGGATTGAACTAGAAAGTAATTATGTTTTCTGAAACATGGATGAATTGAGGGTTTCATGATTAAACCCATAAACAGGTGTTTAATGAATTAAGCAGAAACTGGAGGGGGAGCTTATTAAATAAACAGACCCTATGAATAAGTGAAAGAAAATTAAATTGGTCATTTGGGGTTAGTCAATGATCTGCTTGCTTCAGGTGGGAGGAAGTATATGCATGGTGCAAGTGCACCCTGAGGCCTTTGTGTGTTGGAATAAATAAAACAATCTGGGTGATTCCTCCACAATGCATACTTGTGTTCATTTGACAGGGGGACTTGGACCATAAAAATAAAATGGGGTATGAGATTTAAATCTCTGGGTTATAAATATCTGGACAGGGATATAAATTAAACAAGGTTTATTATGGTGACCTTATTGAAAAAATGGGAGAAGTTGGGAGAAAAAAACCTGGGTATATTTATGTAAAAAAAAAATGAAGTTATGAATGATGCATGGCTTGCTGAACATTTGTTGTTGGTTACTTGTTGAATGAATGTTTGAATCCTTGAAGTTATCTGGCAATTTTTTACTGGTGTGCATAGTTCATAAACTGCTAGATTATGCAAGTGTTATAGGTTCATAAGATTTGTAAACAGGTATATAAAATTTATTAATGTTCATACCAGTGTAAACTGACCCTTTTGGTTGCCTTTGCAATCACCTGGGTGTCTCAATTAAATGGGGCAGCTCGGTGAATTGCATGCAGGTAATTAAGGTTGACTTGATGGATGAAGGAGGCATTAGCTGCTAGTATAAATAAGAGAAACTTTGCTTTGTATTTGCAGATGCTTGTAGTGAAGGGTCTGGTTATCATTAGTAGTTAAAGTAAATTGTAAGGAGAGGTTTCTGAGTGCTTGGATTATGGCATGTATTTAGCTAAACTTTTGTTGAATGATTTCTGTTAGCAAGTAATTAGTTGATGTCCTTATAAATGTCTGGTCATCTTTTTAGGAACTGAGAAAAACTGATACAACATATCAGTATTATATGTGTGCATGTCAGTCCCTGATTTCTTTAGTTTGAAATTATTTTGTGATTTGATGGTGGCAATTAAAAACAGTCAAGTATAACTGAATTTTTAGAAAAACAAAACAAGCTCGCAAGTTTTGAATAAGGTGGGTTATGTAGGGCCTGTAATAGATATTAGTTAATGCATAATCTCTGAGAAAATGTATGACCCATATTTATGCATTTGATAAAAAGGGTTTTAAAAAGAAATGGCCTTGGAAATATTTGTGTTTTGTGTTGAAAGCCTGAGAAAGTAAATTCTCAGGAAAACTTTTATATGATAGAAGCAAACTTGTAATAGGAAAAGTGTTTGTATAAATTGTTTACATAAGAAATATGGTTTTGAAAGTTGTAAGTATGGGAACATGACCGGCCTAGATGGTTAAAGGTCAGACCCTTATAGCCTGGAATTACTTCACCACAGTTCATGTTGTGCAAGTGTTTCCAGCTCGAAGAAAATGATGTAAAAACTCCAGGTTTTGAAATACAAACTCCAAGCATACCAGTTTGCATTTCCAACCTGTCTGAAAAATGCAGTGCACTTTTAGTTGTTCAACCTGAAATGAAAATGTGATTTGGAAATCAGTTTTATATGTTCATGCTAGCAACTATACTTCCCTAAAGTAACTTCACCCAAAGCTCAGTTACACTTTTAGAATAACACTTAAGTACTACTTTAGGTGATACCAGACATTTATGGGCAGAAAGAGTAGTAAATTAAGAAAAGAAAATGCAAAGGTGCACTGTACTTTGCACTACCAATCCCATATGCATTGTGCCTGCTGTAAATTTCATCCCATACAAAACAAAAGAAGCAAACATATCATCAAATATGTAGAGCTATTTTAAGGTGAATCATGAACTGATATAATTATATTGGTCATTCAGGATCTTGGGAAAAGAATCTATGAATTTTCTGAATATTCAAACTTAACATTATGGGATTTAATTATATATTCCTTTTGTAAAAAAAAAATCTATCTGTGAAAATAGAAAGGGGTCACCACAATTGGTATCAGAGCTATGTTTTAAAATAACATAGTAAACATTATTGTATGCATATGGATGATTGAATGCATTGATTGAATTCTTAGGGTTGGATGCTTTTGTATGACTGAATGAAATGTATGCTTGAGATACATGTACAGGGTACACCTAAATAAAATAAATAAACAAGGTAAAGATATTAAAAATAATAGGGGTAAATAAACTAACTTAAAAATTATATCTACAGTATTATGGTAGGACCAAGACATCACACAGGCACAGGACCATCATGTGAGCCACCTGTGATACGCATGGAGGATTTTGTGAGGGCTTTGAGGGATGGAATGGCACCAAGGCAAGACAATCCTCATGAGGAGCTCTCCAAACTTCTTAAGATTTGTACCAATTTGGGAGGAAAGGATTTTTAAGGCACTGAAGGAGCTATGGGTGTTCAAATGTAGATAAGGACTATGGAGAGGGTCTTTACAGATATGCAAATCAATGACCAAAGGAAAAGACAGATAGCTTCAAGGAAATTGAAGGGGGTTGCACTGGATTGGTGGGAAGTTGTGATAGTAGGAAGGCCAGAGAATAACATTACTTGGAATGATTTCAAGGACATGCTTGAGGCCAGATTTATCCCAGCATCTGCCAAAGCCACACTGCTTGAAGAATTTATTAGATTAAGGCAAGGAAGCATGAGTGTAAATGAGTATACTCAGAAGTTTGAAGCATTGTCCAAGTATGGAATGGTGTTGATAGGGAATGCAGAAGCAAAGAATGCAAGATACATTCAAGGCTTGAACCCCAATCTATCCAGGGCAATGTTTCCATACAAAGATAAAACCTTTGATCAAGTGATTGATCTAACTCTCTCTTTTGAGCAACATGATACCACAAGAGAGAAATTCAGGAACATGAAGCTCAATAAGAAGAAGGGAGGTCAGAACAAAGTGCAACCTTATGACAAGAGAAATGCAAGTAAAGGAGTTAAGAAAGGGGAAGGAGCAATAGCACCTGAAAGCAAGAAATTCACTCATTGTTTTAATTATGGAAAAGCTGGACATTACAGTAACCAATGCCCTGACCCCAAAATACCTAAAGGAAGCTGCTATAACTGTGGGAAGATAGGACATTTAAAGAAGGACTGCCCAGAGACTCATAAGAAAACAGCAAGGGTAGGAGCTTTGGCAACAAACACCACTGGAAATGTTGGGCAACTTGAAGGTATAATTCTAATCAATACCCAACCAATATCAGTAGTATATGACACTGGTGCCCCACATTCACTAATATCTTTGGAAATTGTAAAGAAGTTAGCACTTGCTTGTGTTTCTATTGAACAACCCTTAACTGTACACAGCCCCATAGGGAGTCATTGTATATTAGGGATGAAGTGTATGGGTCTGAAATTTATCATAGGGGGTTATGGCTTTGATTCAGATCTATATACTTTAAATTATCCTGGTATTAGGATTATTTTGGGGGTAGATTGGTTAATGAAAAATAAAGAAATTTTAAATTTAGAAAATCTTACTATTTCTTTGGAGACAAATGAAGGCAAAAGAATTACAGTTCTAAGTGAAATAGCAAAGAACGCATGCTTTAATAAAATTTGGAGTATAAACGAAATTCAAAAGGAATTAAAAATAGAGGAAATTCCAGTAGTTAATGAATACATAGATGTGTTTGGAGAGGTGAGAGGAATTCCTCAGAATAGACCAGTTGAATTCAAAATAAAGTTAATGCCAGGAACAAATCCAATCATTAAGAAACCCTATAGGATGGGTCCAAAAGAGTTAGTAAAATTAAAACATCAACTAAAAGAATTAGAAGATAAAGGATTCATAAGATCAAGTAGTTCCAGTTGGGGTTCCCCAGTGCTCTTTGTCAAGAAACATGATGGAACAATGAGGTTGTGTGTAGACTATAGGGATTTAAACAAAGTAACCATTAAAAATAAGTACCCACTGCCTAGAATAGATGATCTATTTGATCAATTGCATGGAGCTAAAATATTTTCAAGGTTAGATTTAGCCTCTGGATTTCACCAAATGAAAGTTGCAGCGGAAAGCATTGAGTACACAACCTTTAACACAAGGTATGGCCTATATGAATTTTTAGTAATGCCATTTGGCTTGACCAATGCTCCCTCCTATTTTGTAGATTTGATGAATAGAATTTTTAGAGACTTTTTGGATAAATTTGTTCTTGTATTTATAGATGACGTATTAATTTACTCAAAGACAGAAAATGATCATGCTATGCATCTACACCTAGTATTATCCAGACTTAGAGAACATGAATTAAAAGCCAAATATTCAAAATGTACATTTTGGCAACATGAAGTAAAATTCTTAGGACACATAGTGTCACAGCAAGGGGTAAGTGTGGATCTAAGCAAAGTGATTGCAGTTCAATCATGGAGTAGACCCAGAACAGTGACTGAAGTAAGATCATTCTTAGGACTGGCAGGGTACTATAGAAGGTTCATCAAGGATTTTTCAAGAATAGCCACACCAATGACCAAGTTGACAAAGAAGAACCAACCATATGTGTGGACTGAGCAGTGTGAACAAGCTTTTGAGAAATTGAAACAAGCACTGGTGGAAGCTCCTGTCTTGCAAATCCCAGAAGCAAATGAAGGAATGGTTGTATATACTGATGCTAGTGGGTCTGGGTTAGGCGCAGTGCTTATGCAACATGGCAAGGTGGTGGCATATGCATCAAGACAGCTTAAACCCAATGAAACCAAATATGCAACCCATGATCTAGAATTAGCTGCAATAGTGTTTGCATTAAAACTTTGGAGGCATTATTTGCTTGGAGCAAAATTTGAATTATTCACAGACCATCAAGCATTGAAGTATTTATTTTCTCAAAAAGATTTGAATATAAGACAAGCAAGGTGGATGGAATTTCTAGCTGCATATGATCTAGATATTTTGTACACCCCTGGAGAAGCCAATAGGGTGGCAGATGCCTTGAGTAGACATCATGTTAGATTAGCAAGCCTAATGATTGAAGAATTTAAAAACCTTGTAATGCTTGGGGAGGCAGATATATATAGCAAGAATGAAAAGAATTTTAGAGAGCATGATGACATGGTAGAATATGGTACACTAGGATTGATTACAGTAAGATCTAATCTAGTGGAGAAAATTGGTGGCATGCAAGACCAAGATAAAAATTTGAAGGAGAAGAAGGAAATGTTACTTAGCAACATTGAGTTGAATTTTTTTAAAATAGATCACAAGGGGTATTTGAGGAAGAATGATAAGTTGTGTGTACTAGACATTGCAGAGTTGAAGGAAGAAATCATGAATGAGCATCACAAAACCAGGTACACCATACACCCTGGTGGTACTAAAATGTATCATGATTTAAAAAGAAGCTACTGGTGGCCAGGAATGAAACAAGCAGTGGCAAGATATGTGGCAAAGTGTTTCACCTATCAGCAGATTAAAGCAGACCACCAAAAGCCTTCTGGCATGTTGCAACCTTTGGAGGTACCTCAGTGGAAATGGGAAAGTATTTCCATGGATTTTGTGGATGGTTTGCCTAGAACTAAGAAAGGCAATGATAGTATATGGGTAATTGTTGATAGACTAACCAAATCAGCTCACTTTGTCCCTGTCAAGTCAGATAGAAATGCGACTAGGCTTGCACAATTATTTATTAAGGAAGTAGTAAGGCTACATGGTATACCCAAGGCCATTGTAAGTGATAGAGCACTTTGTTCACCTCAAGATTTTGGGAGAGCTTCCAAGAAGCAATGGGAACTCAACTATGCTTAAGCACTACCTACCATCCTCAAAGTGATGGGCAGACAGAGATAGTAAACAGAATATTGGAGGATCTGTTGAGAGCATGTGTGCTTGACTTTGGGGGTAATTGGGAGGATCACATTCATTTGGCAGAGTTCACATACAACAATAGCTACCAGTCAACAATAGGGATGGCTCCCATTGAAGCCTTGTATGGGAGACCCTGCATATCTCCTGCCTGTTGGCTAGATATGGGAGAGGGTATACTACTAGGACCAGATCATGTTAAAGAAACCTCCAACATGATTGAGTTAATTAGACATAGGATGAAGACGGCACAATCAAGACAAAAGTCTTATGCAGATAAAAGGAGAAAGCCAATGGAGTTTAAGGTAGGAGAGTATGTTTTTTTGAAGGTATCACCAATGAGAAAGGTGTTCAGATTTGGGAAATCTGGTAAGCTATCACCAAGATTTGTAGGACCATATGAAATTATGCAGAGAATTGGTGTTATGGCCTACAAACTTAAGTTACCTGAGGAGTTGAGTGGTGTGCATCCAGTGTTTCATGTTTCTCAATTGAGAAAATGGGTGCATGATGAAGGAGCAATTCTGGAGTCACCTACTCAAATTCAAATCCAAAAGAATTTGGTCTATGCAAATGAACCAGTAGGGATAATTGCCAAGGAGGAGAAAAAGTTGAGAAACAAGGTGATCAAACTAGTAAAAATTCAATGGAGTTTGGACACCAATGATTGTACATGGGAGGTGGAGGACAAAATGAGGGCTAAATACCCCAATTTGTTTACTGATGGAGAGGTATGTTTAAGTAATTTATGATGATTTTCTGAATATTCTTATGCATTGCTTGCTTTCATAAAATGTGAGTATGGGGTTATGGAATTAAAACAGACTATGGTTTAGTATTTTTATTTGGAGAAATTAAAATAAATTATGGGGACATAATTCCTTTAAGGGGGAGGGTATGTAATGACCCTAAAATATAAAAAAAGATGCATCAAAACAGAAAAGCTTGTTAGTAAATAAAAATGTGCATAGGAGTTTCTGTTTGATAAAGATGCAAGGAGTTAAGGTGATCAAAATTGGGACTTAAAACAAATATAGTTCCATGTCTAAACAATTATATAAGCACATGCATTTAATATATAGGGAAATTTTCTATTTAATTTAAAAAGCAAGATACAATGGAAATTTTATGAAGTTTCAAATGACTTATATAATCATGCTGCCAGAAAAGAAAAAAAAATAATCTTGTGTGTAAAAGGAGTTGCTGTTTTAAAGGAGGGAATAAAAACAATATAGTATGAATAATTTTTACATCACCTAAATGTATATGACAGTGTACATGATTGTATCAGAAAAGAAGGCTAAGTAGAAAATGCAAAAAGATTAAAGTTTCTTTAAAAACTGAGCAGAAAATAAAATAAGCAAAGGTCACATGCATATGGCATGAATAGAATGAGATCATGGAAATAGCATGCAGTAATTAAAGTGCTGGAATCCCGAAATAACTACTAAAGGAAATCAAGTGAGTGTAATTCCAATTGAGGACCATACATAAGTATAATCTGTGCATAAAAATAAAGGGGTATCAAAGGAATTACCCATTTCCTTAAACCCTAAAATAGCTTTATAAAACCTGTACACCATAATGACCATCATCATCTCAGAAGAAAAAAAAAGAAGATAAAACAAAAATAAAATAGGAGAAATATGGGTAAGCAGCTCTGAAGGGATTTGCTGAGTAGAGGAGCAAGATAGTAAAAGAAAATACTAGGTGAGCATTAATCTATTTTATGCAATGGCATTAAGACCTCTGGTAGGCAGCCTAAAGTGTTATAAAAATTATTTAAATCTCTGAAGTGGTTTATTATGGATGAGATGGATGTTTGTATGTGCATTTTTATTTGGAGTTTTGTATGTCAGTTTTCCAAGCTAAAATGTTTTGAGCATTTTTAATTCTATTCTTATTATTGTCAAGTATGGATTTAAATTATTTAGGACATAGGCAGCAAGAAAGAGATCTGGCTCATGTTTATTTTCTAAATAATAAGATAGGAGGTTTTCTGGGTTTTTGGTAAATTTTTTTAACAAATACCTTTGTCCATATTCTTTTCTTTAATATAGTAGGATCATGATGTTTAAAATGTTTTGGAAAACCTGCTGCAAATTTCTACAGTAAGGAAAATAAATGGAAAACAAGGGATTGAACTAGAAAGTAATTATGTTTTCTGAAACATGGATGAATTGAGGGTTTCATGATTAAACCCATAAACAGATGTTTAATGAATTAAGCAGAAACTGGAGGGGGAGCTTATTAAATAAACAGACCCTATGAATAAGTGAAAGAAAATTAAATTGGTCATTTGGGGTTAGTCAATGATCTGCTTGCTTCAGGTGGGAGGAAGTATATGCATGGTGCAAGTGCACCCTGAGGCCTTTGTGTGTTGGAATAAATAAAACAATCTGGGTGATTCCTCCACAATGCATACTTGTGTTCATTTGACAGGGGGACTTGGACCATAAAAATAAAATGGGGTATGAGATTTAAATCTCTGGGTTATAAATATCTGGACAGGGATATAAATTAAACAAGGTTTATTATGGTGACCTTATTGAAATATTGGGAGAAGTTGGGAGAACAAAACCTGGGTATATTTATGTAAAAAAAAATGAAGTTATGAATGATGCATGGCTTGCTGAACATTTGTTATTGGTTACTTGTTGAATGAATGTTTCAATCCTTGAAGTTATCTGGCAATTTTTTACTGGTGTGCATAGTTCATAAACTGCTAGATTATGCAAGTGTTATAGGTTCATAAGATTTGTAAACAGGTATATAAAATTTATTAATGTTCATACCAGTGTAAACTGACCCTTTTGGTTGCCTTTGCAATCACCTGGGTGTCTCAATTAAATGGGGCAGCTCAGTGAATTGCATGCAGGTAATTAAGGTTGACTTGATGGATGAAGGAGGCATTAGCTGCTAGTATAAATAAGGGAAACTTTGCTTTGTATTTGCGGATGCTTGTAGTGAAGGGTCTGGTTATCATCAGTAGTTAAAGTAAATTGTAAGGAGAGGTTTCTGAGTGCTTGGATTATGGCATGTATTTAGCTAAACTTTTGTTGAATGATTTCTGTTGGCAAGTAATTAGTTGATGTCCTTATAAATGTCTGGTCATCTTTTTAGGAACTGAGAAAAACTGATACAACATATCAGTATGATATGTGTGCATGTTAGTCCCTGATTTCTTTAGTTTGAAATTATTTTGTGATTTGATGGTGGCAATTAAAAACAGTCAAGAATAACTGAATTTTTAGAAAAACAAAACAAGCTCGCAAGTTTTGAATAAGGTGGGTTATGCAGGGCCTGTAATAGATATTAATTGATGCATAATCTCTGAGAAAATGTATGACCCATATTTATGCATTTGATAAAAAGGGTTTTAAAAAGAAATGGACTTGGAAATATTTGTGTTTTGTGTTGAAAGCCTGAGAAAGTAAATTCTCAGGAAAACTTTTATATGATAGAAGCAAACTTGTGATAGGAAAAGTGTTTGTATAAATTGTTTACATAAGAAATATGGTTTTGAAAGTTGTAAGTATGGGAACATGACCGGCCTAGATGGTTAAAGGTCAGACCCTTATAGCCTGGAATTACTTCACCACAGTTCATGTTGTGCAAGTGTTTCCAGCTCGAAGAAAATGATGTAAAAACTCCAAGTTTTGAAATACAAACTCCAAGCATACCAGTTTGCATTTCCATCCTGTCTGAAAAATGCAGTGCAATTTTAGTTGTTCAACCTGAAATGAAAATGTGATTAGGAAATCAGTTTTATATGTTCATCCTAGCAACTATACTTCCCTAAAGTAACTTCACCCAAAGCTCAGTTACACTTTTAGAATAACACTTAAGTACTACTTGAGATGATAACAGACATTTATGGGCAGAAAGAGTAGTAAATTAAGAAAAGAAAATGCAAAGGTGCACTGTACTTTGCACTACCAATCCCATATGCATTGTGCCTGCTGTAAATTTCATCCCATACAAAACAAAAGAAGCAAACATATCATCAAATATGTAGAGCTATTTTAAGGTGAATCATGAACTGATATAATTATATTGGTCATTCAGGATCTTGGGAAAAGAATCTATGAATTTTCTGAATATTCAAACTTAACATTATGGGATTTAATTATATATTCCTTTTGTAAAAAAAATCTATCTGTGAAAATAAAAAGGGGTCACCACAAGTCAGGACAAAATGAAGCTGGTAGTGAAACTAGTCATCAAGGAACATTGATGAATAACAAAAGGGGAGACACGACCTAAGAGCAGTCATGGAACTTTGTTGTCTTGTATGACATGGTTACCAAGTGATGGGACGAGTAGATGTACGAAGGATGGTTGGGAGATATTGTCTATGAGGATTAAAGCTTTTTATTTTTCTTGGAAAAATAGTAGACAAGGATTCAAACAAGAATGCTAGGGAGATCATATCTTTGTGGGTTAGGATGTGAAAGGAGAAAATGCTATTGGATTGGAGGAGACAGCGATCTACAAGCTCTACACAAGCCCTTCGGCCTTTGAATCCGATGGAATGGTTTACACTTTTATGGAATAATGAGCAATACATGCACTTACATATGATCCTTCTTTATGCTTTCAAATTCAGATGTGGTGACCTTAGCTAGTTGGATGATTTGGTTTAATGCCTCCTAGTTTTTATTTAAGAAGCTAAGTATTTGGTGCTCATCTTAAAGCTTATTTGATTTTCTTTGGTCACTTCTAAATTTGCATAATATATTAAAGTGACGACATTAATCATTACCATATGGCAGTATTCAACCGAGTAAAGCATTTTTCTGGGCTTAAGCAAATGATCTTGTAACAGACCATTTCTAATCAAAATGAGTCTCTACATAACATGTAAGTGCTGAGAGTATTCCTTTAATATCAAACACTATTGTACGTTTACTATTTGGAACACTTGATGGTGACCACCTCTTTCACCTTTTACCTTTCAATGTCCTTCTTATTACAAAGCGTTTGGTGAAACTCATGGCATAACATGTATGAATGTGTATATTCTATAATAACCCTGCTTTCTACGCCGTGTAAATAAATAATTTTTATTAAAATAAAGATGTATGAATTCGAATTATGATGATTATATTTTTTTTAAATAAATTTTTAATTGATTAAAATTTTTTTAGTAAAAGACGTTGTTGTAATAAATTAAACTGAATCAATAAATTCTGATCGAACAATATATATATATATATTAAACTGAATAAAGTGTTCTGATTAATATGAAATATTTTGAGGTGTAAGTAATTTTTATATGATTGAAATAGTTGAAAAATAAATTTGTTTTGTAAAGAACAATGGATTATTAAAAAAAATAAGCAAGCGTCAAATTACTTAAAATTGTCAATTATCAAATGTAATTTGTAGAATGAGATGTAAATCAATTTATACTAGATTAAAATTTATTCGAAGATTCAAATTCAAATTCATTGGAAATTAGCTAAAATTTAACTAAAATTGAAATTTGACTCAAAGCGATTAAGGCCCAAAACCAAATTGAGCCTATCTCCTTTTGTCTTTGTTTCTAGAACTCTCTTTGCTCGACACTTTTAGAACAAGCCCGAACCCTTTTATCAGATTAACCCTAACCCTCTTTCCCAAATCAAGGCATGCAAAAGAGAAAAAATAAAGCCTTGATTTGGGCTAAAGTCTAGCACGGAGAGCGAAGACAAGGAGGCGAACGACGATGGTGTCACGGGTGATAAGGTAAGTTCATGTGATCTGGAGTATTACCATGGAGGCACGTTTGTGCATTTGCTTGAGAAGGGAGGAGATCGCATTTGAGATGAAGTCGCGACCTAGGTTAACAACGAGATGGTGGAGGACTGCAATGATGAAGGTGGTGGATGACAAGGATAAGCAACGATAGGGTGGGGCGTGCGTTTGTGAAAGAAACTTGAGGTGCGACCTAGGGCTGGTGAAGTGGAGGAACTTTGGTGTGTTGATTTAGGGATTGTGGTATTTTTGACAACGCACGGTGGAGCAAAGCTATGAATTAGTGATAAGGCGGAGGCTACAAGTTCTTATTCGGTAAATAATGAGTTATGCCACTCACATCTATGTTTATTTCTTATTATTTGATGTGTATCTTCCATGTATTTGTTTGATTTGATTGGTTGGATGGATTATTGATTTACTATATGAAATCAGCTGTTTGTTGATGATCGATGGTTGATGTTGTTTGAATTGGACGGATTTGTGTTGCGAACCAGGGTTTAATTGTTGTTGCAGTGATTATTGTTAGATTGTTGATTTGTAATGTTTGAGTAGTAATTGGATTTTTGCAAATAATCGAATGATATTTAAAATTGTTTGGAAAAGAGGTAATCAAATAACAAGATATAAATTTAAAATATTGAGTGAATTCAGGATTGATTTCTTATTTAATAAAAGTTGTGGAAATAAATCTGAAAGAGGTATGGTTTTGAAAATTTTATAATTAGGATGCGTGCGATATGTAAGATGAGTTTGATGTGTGGATGTGTGTGATGTGTGCGACGAGTGTGATGTATGTTGTGTAAGCTATGTGTTAAGAGTGATGTATGTAATAGATGTTTGATATGTGTATGATGTATGTGATGGATGTGTATGTTGTGCGATGTTTGTGATTGTATTTGTTATCTTATGGATGTTTTGCTGTTTGATGTATTATGGATGTTGTTTGATGTGTTGTGGATGTTTTATTATTCCTTTAGTTGGATTTCGTTATTTGATGTGTTTGTGTTATTCCTTAAGATGTCGTTTATATTCTCACCATTAGATCTAGACATAGTCTTATTTATTATTTATATAATACTTACGTCAGTCCGAGACATTTCACGATTAGGGACGATGTAACCAGACTTGCTAATTAGGCTTTGTTAGAGGATAGATATTATTAGCAGTTTTGAGTACCATTTTGCATATATTAATGTGATGTTTAGATGTATATATTGAATATTTAGTTATATTTTCAATGATGGTGGGCATAAACTATTTTGTAGACCAACTTAAACTCATGTATATTTATTATTATATGTTATCGGCGCATAGATGACTCTATGTTCTCCATGATTTATTCTATAATATGCAGTGTTCTATTCTTGGGAATCACACGTGTCTATTGCTTTGTACCGAGACTGTTTACGTCGTGGTTAGAAGTTTTTATATTATGATATGTATTTAGTGTTGGTTCAAGGGAATATTCATGTGTGAGTCATCGACTGTAATGACCCGTAAATTTTAATAGTTTTAAATAGCGTAATTAACTGAATTTTTTCTTGAAAATAAACAATAAAATTTTGTAATGAAAATTTGATATTTGGAATGCATGTATTTAAACGAAGCCAATGTCAGATTTTCATCAGAAAATATGAAAGTTAGTTCTGTGATGTAAATTTTAATTTCAATATAAAACCAGTTATGAAAATAAAATGTTTTCGAAATCTGAATATTTTACATAAGAAAAATGTAACTCATTTTCTGAGTGAGATGTCATATTTCGTTTCGCCAAATTTGGACTTTTCTAGCTTCATTCATCTTATTTTTAGCGAATTTGTACCATTCAGTTCGTCTGGCCACTCTAATCTCCGCAGTAGATTCATTTCTGTAATTCAGCATCCGATACGCGGCGAAATCTGCAAAACGGGTAGTTGTATCGGTACCCATTCGAGTCCATTTGTTTCCCATGACCATTCAATTGCCTGACGTACAAAAATCAATGGCCAGTAGCTTTAAATATTTTTCTTAATTCGTGCTGACTTTTCTATTCCACTATTTGATATATAGGTAGGTTTGTCCTTTCGTTTTCATTTTGTTTACTATTTACATTCATATTTTATAAATTTACATCTCCCACCGTCTTGGGTTCTCTGCCTTTCTATTTCTTTTCATTCTATCCTCGATTCTCTGCTAGAAAAATGTATATAAAACTAGTTTCGAGAAGAAGAAAATAAAATAAACTAGTTGGATATATATTTGTTAGGAAAAGGGGAAGGGAACTGCTCGTTCCCTTATGTTTTGAACTGCTCGTCAAGCCTATACCCCTAGCATGCACCTCCTATGCACGTTCTCAATCCAGGCCTTGCACGAGCACAGCCCAAAGACACACATCCCCACGTCATCACCATGACACCACCACGGAGTCGCATCTTATCAGCCTTTACCTGCCATTCCTCTTCCCACCACGACCACCATCTAGACCCTATGTCGACGCCATCTTTCGCATCTCAACAGCCCGCGTCCAACACCAGAGAACCTCCTACTTTGCTCCGCCTGTCTCATCAATTCCCACGTCAGCAGCCTTATGCTTCCCCACCAACCACCTTCGTGCTTTCTTTTGCCCAGCCTCCACTCTTTTTTTCCATGCAACACACCTCCATCTCCTCTAACCAGACACCTATAGTATCATCATCCGCATACGCGACAACCTCGCATCTCCAATTGAGTCTCTCCCAGCTTCCTAAACCACATTGCAGCTAGGTCTGTCAAGTATAATGGAAAGCATCGTGCCATTACTTCCTCCGATGCCCCCAGCACCTCCATGTGTCTGGTGTACCTCACCAAGTGATCAGTTGGATCTGCTTTGCCATCATATACCAACACGCTAGGTATCTTGAACTTAGGTGGATTCTGAGCCATCCTTATTTCCCGAGCGAACAGACTCCTGTTCACTCCTTCCAAGTCTCTGTTGGTCAAACCACCTCGCACAGTTCTTCTAATGATCTCCACTAATCCAGTATTGTCTGTTAGGGGTTACCCCCATGCCTCCGAGGGAACTCCGGCACATACTCTTCATGGGGCTCACTAGCAGCAATGTTAGTCCTGGCCTGTTGAACTCCTTCCAAAGGCCCTCCTGTGTTAGATCCTGTGGGGCTACCCCCAAGCCCTTGTTGATTGCCTTCTGGCTCCGTACCCTGTCCTCCATTGGGTTCCACAACCCTAGTCCCCTGTCCTGCATCCACAGCTGCTGTAGCTGTTCCTAAGTTTTGCGTCCCTACAGCTCTCATCTGTTCAAAGAAAGTCTGCATCATTTCCTGTTGACTTTTCAACAATCTCTCCTGCAATGAATTTTCCATAGCTTCCATCTCATCTCGGGTTATGTAGATCGAAGCATGTCCTTCCCCAGCTCCGGAGGATGCTTGTTGACTTCCTTCCTGTTGGCTTCTCTCAACCCTTTGCCTTCTACTATTTTGCCTTGTCATTGTCCTCAAGTCCAAACTTTTCAAACTCTTCAAATCTGAACTTTGAATCCGATGTAGCGGGTGCTAGTCCTTCCTTGCCACGTCATCTAGATCTACCTCCCATTCCAGTCAGCCCCACTCCAAAGTCATCTCTCCTCTTTCATATTCTAAAGGTATTATATTTGCAGTAATATATTAGCCTGCAATAATATGTTAGTTGTTATAAACCTTCTCTGCAAGTGTATCTCTCCCTTTCGTTTTCTTTTGTTTTTTTACTTATATATAGTATAGTTGCGTGTTTTTCTTAAAGCCTACTTGGCCATTATATACAATATAGTATGTTTAAATATTTGCAATTTATATTAATATGTTAAATTTAGATTTTGTAACAACTAACATATGTTATAGTATATATTCTATTATAGAAGAAGTATTATATATGTTTTATAGTTTATATATATATATATATATATATATATAGTAATAGGTTTATTATGAAAGTAGTTTCGTATATATAGTTTGAAAGCATACATATACTGTAGGTAGTTTGCACATTTTAGCATGTATATACATTTTCTTTCATATATATTGTTTACATATGTTATGGTCACATTAGTGACAATATATTTGAACTGTTTGTATATATATTAGCTTATATATTCAATCAGTTGATTTATAATGCATAAGTCTTAATTGCTATATATAAAAGTTTATGTATACTATAGGTTGGTTTATATATAAAAAAGTTTATATAAGTTGCATTTGATATGTTGTTATGTATATATGTTTATATAAGGGTATTAAAAAGTTTTATGTTTACAAATCTTGTTTATCAAATAATATGGTATGTTGTTTGACCTCTTTAGTTCGTATTAATTGTAGTTTTGTATGTCCACGAGTTTGTTTATCAAAACATATAGAGATATTTTTATGTGTTTAAATTTAATTTTGATTTGAAAATATATATAGAGAATTTATTTAAATATATGTTTTTAAATTGATTTTATATATACACACACCAATTTTTGCTCAGTTTATATTAAGAAAATTTTGAGTTGTCCTCCATCAATTCCAAACCTCCTACTTTGTTTTGATCGCCAAATTCATGTTCATCGTACTTTACTTTGGAATTAGTTGCTTTGATTTGTAGCTCAGTTCGTTATTAAATTTCTTTAGCCTCGAAAGGTGCGCAATCACTCACGATTAACATTCTTACATGTAGTAAATTTGATTTCACTTGAAACAACAGTTGAAATATGCTGTTAAAATTGAATTTCTAGTTATTTAATTGTTAAATATAATATGCTATTATCTGCTATTGTTTACCTGTGATATATGACACCATATCCTGTTATGTGTATTTTATTTAAATTTGTTATTGATGATATATGCATGTTGTTGATTTATTATCATATTTGTTCTCACTTCGCCAGTTCCCTGATAGTTTAAAATTCCCTACAAGTTGAAATGATACACACTCGAACGATTTTTTACGTTTGGAGAAAATCATTATGGGTCGAAATGATAAACCCAAGCGATTTTCATTGATTTTAAAATTTTGGGATTGCGGGTTGAAATGATATATACCCGTGAAATATTAAGTTACGGATTGAAATGATAAATATCTGTATCACTTGACCATAAGATAGAAAATTATATACGGACATCGTTGGTCTATTTTGAAAATTGTTTTTTATAGTTTTGGAAGGAAATATATGGATTTTATTAAATATTGATTTTTAAATATAATAAAAAGATATTTTATTTTGTAAAAGTAGATTTTTAAATTATATGTTTGGAAATTTTAAATTTAAAAGTTAGTTTGAAACTATAACTTTAAAAAAACTACTCATAAAAAATTATTATTTTTAAAATATATAAAATAAGATTGAAGACAGATTTGTTAATAAGATTTAGTTTAATATAAATTATTTAAATAAAATTTAATTTAATTAGTGTATATATAATATGTTTAAATATTTATTTACAATCTTACATTAATATTTTAAATAGATTTTTGTAATGACTATAAAAAATAGAGGTCAAAAAATAAAGTAAAATTGACTTGAAATTTAAATTGGTTAAAAATTAAACTTAAACAAGAATTATATTGAAGTTATTAATTGTGAGATTTTGAAAGGTATGATTTATAACTCGATTTGACGAAAAGTGATTAAATGAATATTCTCAACTTTAATTAAAATTGAGACTGAATATTCAATATTGATTTTAAATTTTAAATTGAGAAACTTAATTGTTATTAAATTGATTAAGTGAATATTTCAAAACTAAATAATATTAAAGTTAAATGTTGAAATATAAATTGTAACGTCCTGCCTTTTCGCACGCTTTAAATCGACACACATGCCAATTCAAACCATACGAAAGGGCGGATTGTTATGGGGTAAACAAGAAAAACGAGAAAGAAATAAAAAAAAATAGTATCTCACAGTGGAAGGATAAAATATAATAATCAAATATACAGTTCATGAAGCTGTTTACAAAATATTTAATTTTACTTATACAATATATATCAGAGTTGCACATACCAACGAATAAAAATCGATGCAGCGAAATACAGTGTGTAGTGGAACAATATAATATAATAATAATAATGAAATCTTCGTCTTCGTCCTCCAGAAATAAAGTCTTCGATCCTGAAATGCTCGGACTGACCCGAGCAAATTGAAAAGACAAAACACTCGAGTCAGAACTAAAAGATCATATGTAAGTTAAATCGACATGAATAAATATGAGTGAAACGGTGTCAGAGATGTTTACATGATTTGACATCTCTATCCAGTGTCAACGCGAGTGCAGTAACTCAAGAGATGCTCGGGATTCACATCTTCTAAGGATCCGTTAAACTATTTACTATGTAGTAATATTTCGCTATTATAATAATGTCTATTAGTAAAATAAACTTACTTTTAAATAGCGTTAAGGAGTGACTCAATATTGCCCTTAACATAAATAATGCCAATAGTCTATACAGTACCGTAATACCTCCTGATCGGGAGGCTACCAGAGGATACTCCATAGGTACGACACAAATAGAAACTCGTACAAGGCGCGCTAGGGTAAGTGACATGACACAACTAGGCAATGCCAGGATAGATACACCAATTACGCTTTCGGGTCGGCGGTAACGCGTAGCCGCAGCTACCGCCCACCTCAAGTCACACCCCCAAATCAAAGAAATCAAAAGTGGCCACCGAATAAATCCAAAGTCAGAGTAGAATATCGAAGGGATGTGTCCGATAAAAGGGGCTACCTTCTTAACCCGTCGATCGCTCCTGTTTTAGCCACCTTATGCCAACTCACGGGAGTTAGGTCCACGTATTTACCTCAAAGGAAATGCTGCCCCCATCCTACTTCATTCTGAAATCTCCACCGCGTACACGGTTATTGAAGTGGTTTCCGGAGTTGACAGAGAGTATGACAACTTCCGATCCCGGTCTCTTCAACAAACAAACGTTATTATAACACCGCGGTCATTTTAAAATAATTATACTTCAAACTAAATATAATATCCCTTTCAAAACATATAAATAAGATATCATTTCTGTTTTAAAACCCAAATCAATATTATTTTTAAATATATCCTTTTCTGAAACCATAAAATTTTCAAAGTTATAATATTCCGAAACCAAAACTTGAATATATAGCCTTTCATAACATAAACTTTGAATTTCATAACCTTGAAATATAACTACACCACTTAAATGGTTTAAATATTAAATTACTTTATAAAATAAAATAGCTTCTTTAATTTCATAAATAAATTCCAAATACCGATTTGAACTTCCAAATAAACCATTTCAATTTCAATATATTTCAAAGCTTAAAAATTCAATATTTCAAAATTAAATATTATAATTCATATATATATATATATATATATATATATATATATATATATACAAATTTCACATTTTATATCATTTAGTTTTGAAATATCTACTTAATAAATCCAATATAATTTAAGTAAAACTTTTAACTCCAAACAGCTGGATAATCATCAGTTTATTTAACTTGATATATTCGTTTATCTCAACTCTTCAATTAATTTAACTCCCTATAAACCAACTCAAGTTATAAAGATCATACCCTTTAAAAACTCCATTTTTATTTAAATTCCAAATCAAATTTATTCAAGTACAATTCTTCAATAATTCAATCTAAACCAATTCCATATTTATTTTCCAACTTAAATTTCATTTAAGTCATTTAAAAACTCTATATATACAATATCATAAATAGGTACTAAACCATATAATATAAAACAATCAAACTCCATTATTAAACTCATTTTATTAAATCAATTTTATACATAGCTTAAATTCAAGAATTTAACTATATATATATATATATTAATATAACATCAAAAATTAATACTTATTAAACTGTACCTTTCCAAAACCATAGAAAATCATTTCAAAATACTTTTATATATATAGACCGCGGTGCCTGTATATAATTCTCTATCCTATGGTAAAGTGATATGGATATTTATCATTTCAATCCGTAATTTAAAATAAAAATTACGATTATATATCATTTCAAACTGCAATCCCGAATGAAATGAAAATGCACAATAACTTGCAGTGTATACAATATATAATACAGCATCCATTCATCCAATATCAATCATCAACCATTTACAACAATCATCATCCAATATAAACAATAACATCACTATATAACAGACAATAAACAACAAGTGTTAACTATCAGTCTATATTTAATAATGAATTAAAACTGTTTAACTGGCAGTTTATATGCAATAATAAATAAATGAAAATTTAACTGGCAGTTTATATGAAAAAATAAATTAAATAATAATTTAATTTAAATAAATGCAATCTAACTGATATGATGATTAAATATATGCCCAAACAATCATAGATAAATTTTAAATCACATCAAAATTCAATTTAACAAACATAAGAAATCTTAAAAATTATGAGTGGGTTAAAACACTCACCTTTTGAATTTAAATTGTATTTAAATCCAAATTAAATCTAAAAATTGGATAGTCTCCGAATTCATCCAAACCAGCATCAAAGTGTCTGGAATTTCATTACGATCCTAACAAAATAAATTACGCGTAAATCGGATATCGTATGCAATAGTTATTCAAATTAGAACGATCGGATTAAATTTATATAAAAATAAAAATGGAACAAACTCACCCCCTCAACATGCCACGTCATCATCCCTACAGCAACAGACAACCCTAATCGCGCAGAGTAATTCCACGCGCCCAGGCTATGTAGAAACAACGCACGCACCTCTGTTCGAATAGCCGCCTCCTTCACCAACGTTAACCGCGACCCCCTCCATACCTTGCTGCGACCTCTCCATGGCCCTCCATCCAAGACCCTTCGCGCCACAGCGACGACGTGTGCTCCAAATTCCAGCCGCCACCCCCTATGCTCAAACCCTAAACGAATTATTGCGATAAATCTGACCAGTTACTCGCCACGAAACCCACATAGGTCGACTCCCCTCAGTCCCCTCTGCAATACCCAGAAAGGATTTGATGATCCGTTGTAGTTGATCGGAGCGCGACGGACGGCCGAAACTTCTTCCTAAATTTCAGGTCAAACGAAAACCCGAATCGAAAAACGGACTGCAGATCTGATTTGCACTCTTCAAGAGCTTCGAAATATATTTTTTCTGAATTTTTCTGAAGAGTTTGGATTTTTAACTTTGATTTTTGAATTGAAAGTTGAATTGGATAAATTAAGGTTTACAGACATTGAGGAAGAGGAGCACAGAAGTTTCTGTACGTATAGAAATGAGGAATAGAGGGATGCTAGGGTTTATAATAGGATATTTATGGACAAACTGGAATAGAATAGATGGATCGGGTTGAATATACGCGCTAACGACAAAGTGGCCCAAAATACCCGTTTCAACTCCGGAACGAAATTGGGTCAGCCCATATATCAAAATAGATGTTTTAAAATATTTTAAACATGATGGAACAAGTTTAAAGTCCAAATTTTATAGTATGAAGAAGTTATGCTCAAATCAATATTTTTCAAATTGATTTTAATTGATTTCAATTTCATAAATTTCAAGGCGTTTCGAGTCCGTACGATCAAACGACAATTCCGATCGCTACGAAACTTGAAATCCTACAATAATTCACTGTTACGGATCCGATGAAACTGGTTTCGTTGAAATCCGAGTCGGTGGCCAAAATGGCTATTTTTATATTAATTAAATAAATTAAAAATTAATTAATTAAATCAATTCCCAATTTCAATTTTTAAAATTGACAATTCTTCTCATTTTTATATTTCCAAATCATTAACATTAATTTAACAAATTTATGATGTCAAATTAAAATTAATTAACTTATCAATTACAAATTAAATTTTAAATTTCATTATATTCACCAATTATAATTCTTATCTCCAAAATTTCCATTTAATTACATAAATAAAAAATTATTCCTTTCATATTTGGCAAATAGATGGATTTATCATTGGATTCAAAACTATTGCATTAATATTTTCTTATTCCATCTTCATTTCAAATAACGAAAAATTTAATGTTTAATTCTACCTATTTGCAATAGACTCAATTATTTAAAATTATTCCAATAAATTAACTTGATTTACTTCAATCCTTTTTATCTAACCAATTATTATTCGATAAACAAAAATAACCTTTGTTTTACCCTTTATTACACTAGTAAGTTCAAATTTTCCATCTATATTATGAATGAATTTACACTTCCAATTATTTCATTATTACATTCACACCTTCCGTTACAAATTTCATTAAAACATTAAAGATTTCCTAATTTGATTTATAAGGCCAATTAAATATAACAATCGTTACCATTAACATTATAATTCAATTAAATTTTATTAATTTCACTAATTATCATGATTACTTGCGTAACGCTGAATTCATCCAATTACCATTTATTATACCAATTCATTTATTTATACAACACCTGTTACTTACATTCAAATAAATAAACAAATCTTGATTTACAATCTTTACATCAACCAATAGTCATATTATAAATAACATTATCATTATTTCCGATTATTACTTTAATTTACAGTAACCAACGTTAAATTTAGATTTATTTATTTTTTATGAAAAATTTCACGTTTCTATTTATTTATTACATAGATCACAAGTTTACATCCCTTTATACTATCATATGAAAACAATATACATTTCTAATACTTTATTGCATTTATTGGAATCAAATTTCCAAATTTACCAGATACAATAAATTATAACCTTACGGTTTATTTCAATTAAATGGGATGGCGCTAAATTAATTATTTATTAACTTACATTAACATAATTGCATTAATTTACATTCAGTTACAAATAAATCAATATATTATTTCACACATAAATACACTATTTGCATTTGTTTATACTATATTCCATTTAAAACTAAGTCATAACATTTGAATTATTATATTAAATTGGAATGTTTATTCAAGTTCATAAATTATTAACTTGCAATAATGTACTTAATTAAATTACATCCAATTTCTGTTAATCATGTTTTATTACATTAATCAATTCAATACTTACCTCAAATTTCATATATTCAATTTATATCTAGGTATAAACATTTCACTACTTCATTTATTAGAATTTTATTCAAAATTACAAATAAATAGGTTTTAATTACCATTGCTATATTTTATTTTAGCGTTCATTTCAATATTAATTTATAAAAAAATTATTTCTACTAAATTTAATTACAAACTTCTTATTTAATTAACAAATTTATTTATCAAAATTTACGGGTCGTTACACTCTCCCCCACTCAAAACTTTTCGTCCCCGAAAAGGAAAAAGAAGGGAGAAGAAAGAATTAAATAAACACACGCCTTATTCAAAATATTAACTTTATAAACAAATAATTTACCAAATTTACTAATTTAAATAAAATATACCCATTTTATAACCATTAAATCTTTTATACTCAAATTAATAAAGTTTGGAAAACTTTTTCAAAATATTTTCTAAGTCCCAAAATTTACGGAAAATTTTGGCAGAGTCTCTTTTGTACGGAGAGACTCGAAAGAAAATCAAATATAAAAATATACAACATATATTTCCAAAATAATATATATCCCAACCCGGGAAAAATAATATAATAACGCTATAAACCGAAATACGAAAACGTACCAATTTGTTGGGTAATTAACGCTTAATTATGAAACCAAAAGCAGTAGCATATGTTTCCATAACCTACATTTCACTTATATAATCTAGAAAAATTAATAATTATATAGAGTGAAATATTTAAGGTTGTTTTCAACCACCAACAAACAATAAATACATACAACAATCACTTGCAACCAGGCATACAACCATCACATAGAAATCAACACAAATCAATCATCCATTCACATCAAACAAAACAAACAGTTATTCAGGTTCAAACTGTAAATTGTACATAGTGGAAAATAAACTACTTAACGCAATCATTTACTCATCAGTCTTAGATGAAACTAAATAGATTATTTATTCACCCCAACAACTTTAAAGTATCATTGCCCAAACAATTATAAACCAAAAACAAACAACAACAATTTCAAACAACAGATTTAGTTTATCCTTATTAATTCATTCATACATTTGTTGTTTGATTTCTCTTTTTCATTCATTATTTATTTTTATCTATTTCTATTCATTACTTACCAATTCATTTTCTTCTATCTATAAAATGCCAAATTCTATTCATTTCATTACATTCATTTATTTATATCATCGTATAAAAATCAAATTTCTTAGCAGGTAAATTTATTAACTTAAGTTTTTAATCATTCTTTTTTTTTTCTTTTTTTTCATCTTTTATTCTTATTTTATTCAGAAGCAACTTCAAACTATTTACTTAAGTTTATGATTACTTGCTCACAATGCCTACTTTTCATTATTTTTAATTATTATCATCTCAAATATACTTAAATTTACAACAACCACAACATTCAATTCTTATTTATTAAAGAATTTCAATGAGTACTTTCATTATCTCAAGTTTATCACTTGTATAATATCTATTACAATTTCTTATTAACATTTCAACTTTTAATATTCGGTAAGTTATATATATGTTTATAAGGCTGTAATTGAAAGTTATACAAGTTTATTCTATTTCTTTTCTTTTAATTCACCAAATGTTCAATAATATTATTCTTTGTTTCATAGGTTGCAGTTTCAAATTACCTTTAATTTCATTCATAACCTAGCATTAAATTCCTTATTTTAATTAAAGACTCCAATTATTAATCGGTTACATTCCATTTCACTACAATAATGGAAACTATTAATAAATCAAAAACTTAATAGTTAAATACCGAGTTAAATTTCAATTCATTTTAAAATAATAGATAAATATAAACTTACAATATATATATCCAAGTAGATTTAAAACAAATTAAAAATTCGATTTTGTTTATCACAATAAGTCTGTAGTAAAACTACTACAGTGGCCTTCCCACTTTGAAACTCGAAAGTGAATGTCGCTGATGCGTGCACTCATCACCGAAATTATTTCCAACGACAGCGTGGGGAGTACGACTTATTTCTTCACAGAATTTCTTTAAAACAATTCTTTCAAATTATATTGAAATATTTATATCAGAAAATACTTCTAAAAATATTATTACTATATTCCAAAATCATTCAAAAGAAATATTCAAACCCCGGAACTTAAGTTCTAAAATTTCCAATTTCAATTACTTTTATTTTAAATCATATTACCAACCAAATAAAATCTTTATAAAAATTTTATTTTATATAGAAAATATAATAGGCAAAATTATTTCATTCACCTATATTCAAAACAAATATTGTGTTGGTCTATCCTATTAAATGTTTAGAAAACCCTATTGATGTCATAGCGTCCCATGCATCAACCAGAATTTATAAATACAAAAACGGAACAGATTAACACAATATTAAAACCTTTTTATAACACTAACAAATACTCTCTCTCATATATATACACTCAGCGACTCACCATAGGGTATCACTACCCTATTAATAAAGAGTCAAACCCCACAAAGCTAAGGTTTTCACTAAACCAAAGCTCTGATACCAGATGTAACGCCCCGCCTTTTTGCACGCTTTACATCGACACACGTGCCATTTCAAACCATACGGAAGGGCGGATTGTTATGGGGTAAATAAGAAAAACGAGAAAGAAACAAAACAAAACAGAATCTCACAACAGAACGATAAAATATAATAATCAAATATACAGTTCATGAAGCTGTTTACAAAATATTTAATTTTACTTATACAATATATATCAGAGTTGTACATACCAACGAATAAAAATCGATGCAGCGGAATACAGTGTGTAGTGGAATAATGTAATATAATAATAATAATAATGAAATCTTCGTCTTCGTCCTCCATAAATAAAGTCTTCGATCCTGAAATGCTCGGACTGACTCGAGCGAATTGAAAAGACAAAACACTCGAGTTAGAACTAAAAGATCTTATGCAAGTTAAATCAACATGAATGAATATGGGTGAAACGGCGTCAGAGATGTTTACGGGATTTGACATATCCTATCCAGTGTCAACGTGAGTTCAGTAACCCAAGAGATGCTCAGGATTCACATCTCCTAAGGATTCCTTAAACTATTTACTATGTAGTAATATTTAGCTATTATAATAATGTCTATTAGTAAAATAAACTTACTTTTAAATAGCGTTAAGGAGTGACCCAATATTCCCCTTAACGCAAATAATGCCAATAGTCTATACATTACCGTAATACCTCTTGAGCAGGAGGCTACCAGAGGATACTCCATAGGTATGGCACAAATAGAAACTTGTACAAGGCGCGCTAGGGTAGGTGACACGGCACAACTAGGCAATGCCAGGGTAGATATACCAATTACGCTTCCGGGTCGGTGGTAACGCATAGCCGCATCTACCACCCACCTCGAGCCACACCCCCAAATCAAAGAAATCAAAAGTGGCCACCGAATAAAGCTAAAGTCAGAGTAGAATATCGAAGGGATATGTCCGATAAAAGGGGCTACCGTCTTAACCCGTCAGTCGCTCCTGTTTTAGCCACCTTATGCCAACTCACGGGAGTTGGGTCCACGTATTTACCTCAAAGGAAACGCCGCCGCCATCCTACTTCATTCTGGAATCTCCACCGCGTACACGGTTGTTGAAGTGGTTTGCGGAGTTGGCAGAGAGTATGACAACTTCCGATCCCGGTCTCTTCAACAAACAAACGTTATTATAACACCCTGGTCATTTTAAAATAATTATACTTCAAACAAAATATAATATCCCTTTCAAAACATATAAATACGATATCATTTCTGTTTTAAAACCCAAATCAATATTATTTTCAAATATATCCTTTTCTGAAACCATAACATTTTCAAAGTTATAATATTCCGAAACCAAAACTTGAATATATAGCCTTTCATAACATAAACTGTGAATTTCATAACCTTGAAATATAACTACACCACTTAAATGGTTTAAATATTAAATTACTCAAAATAAAATAGCTTCTTTAATTTCACAAATAAATTCCAAATACCGATTTGAACCTCCAAATAAACCATTTCAATTTCAATATAATTCAAAGCTTAAAAATTTAGTACTTCAAAACTAAATTTTATAATTCATATATATATATATATACACCAATTTCACTTTTATTATTATTTAGTTTTGAAATATTTACTTAATAAATCCAATATAATTTAAGTAATACTTTTAACTTCAAACTGTTGGATATTCTTCAATTTATTTAACTTGATATATTCGTTTATCTCAACTTTTTAATTCATTTAACACCCTTTAAACCAACTCAAGTTGTAAAGATCATACCCTTTAAAAACTCCATTTTTATTTAAATTCTAAATCAAATTTATTCAAGTACAATTCTTAAATAATTCAATTTAAACCAATTCCATATTTATTTTCCAACCTAAATTTCATTTAAGTCATTTAAAAACTCTATATATACAATATCTTAAATAGGTACTAAACCATATAACATAAAACAATCAAACTCCATAATTAAACTCATTTTATTAAATCAATTTTATACATAGCTAAAATTCAAGAATTTAACTATCTATATATATATAATAATTTTAATATAACATCAAAAATTAATACTTATTAAACCGTATATTCCTTTCCAAAACCATAGAAAATCATTTCAAAATATTTATATATATATAGACCGCGGTGCTTGTATATAATTCTCTATCCTTTGGTCAAGTGATATGGATATTTATCATTTCAATCCGTAATTTAAAATAAAAATTACGGTTATATATCATTTTAAACCACAATCCCGAATGAAATGAAAATGCACAATAACTTGCAGTGTATACAATATATAATACAGCATCCATTCATCCAATATCAATCATCAACCATTTACAACAATCATCATCCAATATAAACAATAACATCACTATAGAACGGATAATAAACAATAAGTATTAACTGCCAGTCTATATTCAATAATAAATTAAAACTGTTTAACTGGCAAGTTTATATGCAATAATAAATAAATAAAAATTTAACTAGCACTTTATATGCGAAAAGAAATTAAGTAACAATCTAATTTAAATAAATGCAATCTAACTGAGATGATGTTAAATATATGCCCAAACAATCATAGATAAATTTTAAATCACATCAAAATTCAATTTAACAAACATAAGAAATCTTAGAAGCTGTGAGTGGGTTAAAACACTCAACTTTTGAATTTAAATCCAAATTAAATCTAAAAATTAGACATTCTCCAAATTCGTCCAAACCAGCATCAAAGTGTCTGGAATTTCACTATGATTCTAACAAAAAAAAATTACGCATAAATCGGATATCGTATGCAATAGTAATTCAAATTAGAACGATCGAATTAAATTTATAGAAAAATAAAAATGGAACAAACTCACCCCCTCAACATGCCACGTCATCATCCCTATAGCAACAGATAACCCTAATCGAGCACAGTAATTCCACGCGCCCAGGCCACGCAGAAACAACACACACCTCGTTCAAATAGCCGCCTCCTTCACCAACGTTAACCGCGACCCCCTCCAAACCCTGCCGCAACCTCGCCATGGCCCTCCATCCAAGACCCTTCGCACCACAACGACGACCGGCGCTCCAAATTCTAGCCACCGCCCCATATGCTCAAACCCTAAACGAATTATTGTGACAAATCTGACCGTTAACTCGCCATGAAACCCACATTGATCGACTCCCCTCGGTCCCCTCTACAATACCCAGAAAGGATTTGATGATCCGTCGCAGTTGATCGTAGCGCGACGGACGGCCGAAACTTCTTCCTAAATTTTTGGTCGAATGAAAACCCAGATCGAAAAACGAACTGCAGACCTGACTTGCACTCTTCAAGAGCTTCTAAATATATTTTTTCTGAATTTTTCCGAAGAGTTTGGATTTTTGACTTTGATTTTTGAATTGAAAGTTGAATTGGATAAATTAGGGTTTACAGCCATTGAGGAAGAGGAGCACAAAAGTTTCTGTACTTATAGAAATGAGGAATAGATAGCTGGCAGGGTTTATAACAGGATATTTATAGACAAACTGGAATAGAATAGATGGATCGGGTTGAATATACGCGCTAACGACAAAGTGGCCCAAAAAACCCGTTTCGCCTCCGGAACGAAATTGGAAATTGGGTCAGCCCATATATCAAAATAGATGTTTTAAAATATTTTAAACGTGATGGAACAAGTTCAAGTCCAAATTCCATCGTATGAAGAAGTTACGCTTAAATCAATAACTTTCAAATTGATTTTAATTGATTTCAATTTCATAAATTTCAAGGCGTTTCGAGTCCGTACGATCAAACGACAAGTCTGATCGCTGTGAAACTTGAAATCCTACAATAATTCATTGTTACGGATCCGATGAAACTAGTTTCGTCGGAATCCGAATCAGTGGCCAAAATGGCTATTTTTATATTAAATAAATTAAAAATTAATTAGTTAAATCAAATTCCCAATTTCAATTTTTAAAATCGACAATTCTTCTCATTTTTATATTTCCAAATCATTAACACTAATTTAACAAATTTATGGTGTCAATTTAAAATTAATTAACCTATCAATTTCAAGTTAAATTTTAAATTTCATTATATTCACCAATTATAATTCTAATCTCCAAAATTTCCATTTAATTACATAAATCAAAAATTATTCCATTCATATTTGCCAAATAGATGGATTTATCATTGGATTCAAAACTATTGCATTAATATTTTCTTATTCCATCTTCATTTCAAATAACGAAAAATTTAATGTTCAATTCGACCTATTTGCAATAGACTCAATTATTTAAAATTTATTCCAATAAATTAACTTGATTTACTTCAATCCTTTTTATCTAACCAATTATTATTCGATAAACAAAAATAACCTTTGTTTTACCCTTTATTACACTAGTAAGTTCAAATTTTTCATCTACATTATGAACGAATTTACACTTCCAATTATTTCATTATTACATTCACACCTTCCGTTACAAATTTCATTAAAACATTAAAGATTTCCTAATTTGATTTATAAGGCCAATTAAATATAACAATCGTTACCATTAAATTTATAATACAATTAAATTTTATTAATTTCACTAATTATCATGATTACTTGCGTAACACTGAATTCATCCAATTACCATTTATTATATTAATTCATTTATTTATACAACAATTGTTACTTACATTCAAATAATAAATAAATCTTGATTTATAGTCTTTACATCAACCAATAGTCATATTATAAATAACATTATCATTATTTCCGATTATTACTTTAATTTACAGTAACCAAATGTTAAATTTAGATTTATTTATTTCTTAAGAAATATTTCACGTTTCTATTTATTTATTACATAAATCACAAGTTTACATCCCTTTATACTATCTTATGAAAACAATATACATTTCTAATACTTTATTGCATTTGTTGGAATCAAATTTCCAAATTTACCAGATACAATAAATTATAACCTTACGGTTATTTCAATTAAATGGGACGGCGCTAAATTAATTATTTATTAACTTACATTTACATAATTGCACTAATTTACATTCAGTTACAAATAAATCAATATATTATTTCACACATAAATACACTGTTTGCATTTCTTTATACTATATTCCATTTAAAACCAAGTCATAACATTTGAATTAATATATTAATTGGAATGTTTATTCAAGTTCATAAATTATTAACTTGCAATAACGTACTTCATTAAATTACATCCAATTTTTGTTAACCATGTTTTATTACATTAATCAATTCAATACTTACCTCAAATTTCACATATTCAATTTATATCCAGGTATAAACATTTCACTACTTTATTTATTAGAATTTTATTCAAAATTACAAATAAATAGGTTTTAATTACCATTTTTATATTTTATTTTAGCGTTCATTTCAATATTAATTTATAAAAAATTTATTTCTACTAAATTTAATTACAGCTTCTTATTTAATTAACAAAATTATATATCAAAATTTACGGGTCGTTACATAAATGACATTTATATTTTAAATGTTTGAATATTTAAACTTGAATGTTATTGGAATGGAAGTGATAGTTCAAACTTGGATTTCAAATTGATATAAATTAAACTTTTTATTGAGAATTTGAATTGAATCTTTGAGTACATTCTTACCTATTTCCATGTCATTTGGACTCGGTTTGCAGGTCCAAACCTGCTGTCGAACTTGGGTTCGCAGCCTGTTTTCACCGGGTTTTTATACTTGGAATAATTTTCTGCTTTTTCTGATATTTTCCGATTTCTTTGAGACTTTTCTCTAGATTTCGTACACGGGTTTTATAAAGCATTTTAAAGTGTTTTTCAAACAAATTGGCTTATGAAATTATTATTTAATATTATTTTAAGTATTAAATTATTTACTCCATAATAGAAGAATTTCAAAGGCAATTTCCAAAGTGTTTTCAAACGATTTCTAAACTTGTCCAAATTATTTTCTGAGTAAACTTACACTCTTTTGCACTTCGAACGAAGTGGGAAGGTAATTAAATGGTTGGGTAATTAAATTGAAATGGTTAACTCGAATTAATTTAAATTGAATTTTGGAATTTAAGATGATTTGAATTGACTTGCGAAGATGGTAGAAATTAATTTTATTATATAAGTATTTTTAATATATAAACAATTTTAATTTATAACTATTCTAATATATATATATATTGTTTTCAATATTAAACTGTTTATGTTGAAAGTGTAATAATTTTTGAAATGAATACTATTTAAAATGAACAATGATATCGAATTCGTATGGTTTTGAAGTGAATATGTGATGTCCTGGAATTTTGGGAGATATTTATTTAATAATCTTCATTAATAATTATTTTATGTTGGCTAGTTTATTTTTTCAAAACTAATAATAATAATTTAATTTGGCAAATTTATTCTTTTCAAAGTTAATAATATTTAATTGGTAAAAAATTATCTTTCAAAGCTAATAAAAACATATTGTCTAGTTCTAATATATATATATATATATATATATATACATGTATTGTAATTTGGAAATTATGTTTGAATATAATCTAATACCTTTCAAATGCTATTTAGAAGATAATCATATGTTTTCAAAACACCTAAGGTAAATATTTATTTATTTAAAAAATATATTTTAGCTTAAGTATAAATTTTATACAAGATTAATAAAAAGGATTGTTTTACTTTGTTTTTAAATTTGCTTAATTTAAATAAGATTTGTAAATATAAAAGTTAAAGCATAATTCACAAAACATATAAAACATATAAGACATAAGGAAATTATTTAATTCTTTTACTTTTAAAATGCTTTCTTTTAAAATTACTTAAGCTTAAATGGTTTATATATATATAAAGGTTTAAGATACACATTCTCTTTAAGTATATCATGAACTAAGTATAGTTTATAAATATATAAAGGTAGTTTGTGTATATGTAAACATTCAAAAGCTAAATAATAAAAAACATATAAAAATATAAACATAATGGGTAAAATTATATAAAATATAAGAAAATATTTAATAAGGAATTAAGACATAAACATATTAATTTAAAATATGAATAACTGATTCAATAATGGGTTTTAACATTTTTAAGTAATTAAACCATGCATTTAATATGTGTAAATAATTAAGCACTTGTATGACACTTGTGTGATTTTATTTACATGCAATTAACAAATGGCAACTTATGTTCTTTTAAATTTTAATTATATGTAACTAAGTAATTTAAAGAGAAACTGGTTTTTCATTTCCTGTACAAAAACATCTTTTTCTCTTCTTCTAAAATTAAAACTAAAAACCAAAAATCAAAATAAATAACAACTTGTTCAAGAATTCAACTCAACAACTCCAACCGGAACAAGAATCAAACAACATCAATTCAAATAGCAACTCAGCAAGTAAATCAAGCATTTCAGTTACAAGCTTTAGATCATTTCAAAATATAAAGTGCCAGAAAAACAAAAAAAAATCAAACTGTTCTTTGCTTCTTTAATTCCAGTGGGTAAACATTCTTTTAAAAACAGTTTTTATAATCTGATCTTATGCTGATACATATGATAATTGTTAAAGTAGTATAATAAATTATGTTTATATGCACGAATTCATGTATGTATGGATTTGAGATGATTGGGTTGTGAATGTCTGTGTAAAGGATTGAACCTGTTCTGTTATTTTAGAGGCTTCACTTTCATATAAAAAAAATGTATCTTCCTCTGTAATCAATTTTAGGCTAAGATATATAAATGAAAAATGGCTATTACAATGTGTTATAAATTTTAAAAATGGTAACTAGTGTTTAAATTTAGCGATTACCTCAAAAAAAAAATATAAATATCAGTGATGATCTTAATATATGTTAAAAGTCAACGAAATTTATTTCAATTTCTGATTATATAATATGAAAGATAGTACAAAATCATGAATTTTGATATGAATATCCATATTTTTAGGCTTGTGATAGTCGAGATACTTTATATTGATCGAATTTGGGTATTTGGTTGATTGCCGTCAATCGGCGGCAAGGGAAGGCTCGAGATTTAGGCTAGAGGTAGTGTGGAGGGTAGTGACTGATGGAAAAATAGTTGAAGGATGTATCAATGACCATGGTGGTCAGGGAGTGGCGAAATAGGGTTCTATACCCAGTTTTGTTGACGATTGTTTCAGAGACTTTCTCGATGTCGAGGGTGAATCGGTTTCGATCGCAAAGGGGAGGTCATAACGTGGTATCGTGATGATTCTTTGGATGAAGCAGCATGAGCTCTGGTGGAGGAGTTTATCATCGGCGTGGAAATTTGGTTGATTCGGTTAGTTCCAGTTCTAATCAATCAACGAAAATTCATTTTGATATCAAGCTATGTTATCTGGATTGTCATGTTGTTAGTTGTCACGACCCAAATTTCAACAATCGAAAATCGACACCCGTACTTCACTTGTACTCGAATTCAACAGATTCAACTGTTGAAATTTGATTCATGCCGGAGCTTATAACACATTAAGTACAACAACACAGCGGAAGAAAATGAATAATATCATTGATATACAACATTCAATACAATAATTTGACACAAATGATATCAATTTACATCAAGACAACAGCAGAGGAAATGATATCTTTATACTCCAAGAGAAAGTGGAAACCCAATAGAATATGACTTCATTGCCGAAGCTCCAAGGACTCCAAATACAGAAGCTCGAACCACCACCAAGTTGTATTAAGCAAGGTCAGAAAACTGTTGGAGTGAAACAGATGCTATCGCCAAATCCAAAGACTGAATGCTATCGAATCTACACTTACAATTTGATTATCTAAAAAACCCAACTTTAGACTACCCGTGTGGAAAATTGTGGGCATCCAGAGTTTAGGAAGGGAACAATAAACTTTAAGTCAGCCATGGGACTGGTATGAGCAAACAAAAACAATTTTCTTTGAATAAAACAATCAACGAAATAAAAAGTAAATCTGCAATGCTTTTTGAAAAATGAAACTACTATAAGGCCTCCCGCCACACACAATGCAAATGCAGAATTGGAGGATATTTCTCCTTATGATAGTCAAACATGCTTGATACGCGGAAATCATTTTGGTATTATTATTAGTGCATAGTGGAAAACATTTCGAAAGTATAATATTAATCTTAGCCAGCATACAACCATTATTGTATGCCTACTATAGCTACCATGTTCAATAGCAGGTTACCGCCACATTCCATGGCAGGTTATACAACTAAAACCGTACAGGGCGCGTATTGTTTCTTCTGATTTCCAACAAATGGTCAGGGCAAGGAACGTCCTATTGCCACATGGGTACTGTGACGACCCAGGATTTTGGCAATATTATTTTAATAAGTATTTAATCTGATTTACTTAAAATACAACTTATCATCTTAAATAAAAACAAATAAGACTTTTGGCCATTACCATTTATTTATATATATGTGTATTTTGGAAGAAAAACTATGATTTGAAAATTTAAAATAAAGTTTTTCAAAAATATTTAAAATAAAATCTATCTTATTCACATTAAATTAAAATAAAGCTCTACCTTATTAACATTTGAAATAAATATATATATGAATGTAATCTAGTTAAAAATGCTTAAAATAAAATCAATCCTATCAATATTTTTTTTTGAACTAGGGAAACATGTTCAATCATTACCGACATGCGATTCCTAAACAGTAAACCTAGGGAATAGATGGCTGGCCCGCCACAACCACTATTCCAGGCTAGCTAGACCTTTCGGTTGACACTTGGTCCAGGAAGCGCGAAAGTGAACCTTAAACCATCCCATGTGAAGGCGTATCTCCTCCCACACACAGAGGTGGGACTCGAACCTCGAACCTCACACCTGGGAGGCATATCACCCCTCCACTCGACCAAGGCCCGCGGACTAGAATAAAATATAAGTATAAATAAAACATATGAATATAAATTAAACGTTGATAGTTAAAATAGAAATAAAAATAAAAACAAGGAATAAGTGATTATGGTGTGCATGCAACATAAGTTAAAACTTATAAGGACAAAAGTATAAAGCAAAACTAGACAAATGTCTGTATATGAATTATGCAAGCAAGAAGATAATAAAACAAAATGTTTATATACAAAAATCAAAGGGGATAAGTATGTAAACAAAATGGGAAGCATACGCATTTAATACCATCATCTCAGCACAAAATAAAGTCATTCGAAGGTTAAAAATCATTTCAGTTCTGAAACAAAATCTTGTTTAGTCAAAGACAAAAGAAAAAGAAAAATCTTTGACCAAAGTATTGAAAACAGAGAGAGAAAAAATCTTGTACTGCAAGCCTACTATAAAACCTGTCTTCTTTATATATACATCAATTCCAGTTCGTTCGGTTATGACATAGAAAAAATAGAAAGAAAAATAAGAAGCATCATCATTTTACAAAACTCAAATTCAATTCAACAAAAACGAAACAGGATTCAAAGGCAGATCAAAACTACAAATTTTCAAAACAAAAGTTGCTTTCTGTTCAGAAATCTTTCTAGGTGAGTAACATTTTTTTAAATAAAACCTAAGTATAAATAGAGTTGCATGTTAATTTCTGTGATAAATATGTATTGTGTGTATATAAGTGCAATCTGCTGTGAATTATCTGGATGCATATATATATGTGTGTGTGTGTGTGTGTGCGTGTGTGTGCGCGCGCATTACTGTTGAATCTGGGTATCCTTATTCTTAGTTTTCAAGCTCAAGACTTGATTAAAAATCATATTCTCTTGAACCAATTGCTGTTAGAACTTGGATTATAAACAAAAGTTGTTTGTTTTGTCATAAATTAAAGTTTAAAAATTGAATTAAGTCAAATATTCCTTAATAGGCTCTGGAAGATCATAAGAACAGAATGTCTTAAAGCTTTGTCAAAAATTCAAACTTGGTAATTTATTGTTTCAGGCACGTAATCTGAAACATCATCCAAAAATTTGATTTTTAAAACTAAAATTATAATTTTTAGTAAAGGGGTTAAGGAGCAGTTCTGGGTTCATCAAAAAACAGAAAATTGGGGGTTTCTAGTGATCTTTGTAATCTGGGAAGTTAGGGTTCTTTTTGGAGGTGGATGGCATTGCAGAGTGTTTAGGAAAATTGCCAGAAGTTGATCGGGATCACTATGGTGACGGAAATTGTTCGATTAAGTTTAGAACCCTAGTTTTTATCTAGTTTGAATTTTGTTTGGTTCGACTTCCTTAGTGGATCGAGTGCAACGAGGCTATGGGTGATGAAAGTTGGTGGGTTGACAAGGGCATGGCCGAAGTTGTGGAGTTTCCGATAGTCGAAGCTTCGAGGACGAGGCGTTGACAGGTTTTGGTGGTGGTTTCTGTTACATGTTCAAGGTTTGGGTTGTGAGGCTCGAATTTGATTTTGAGTGTGTTGTAACGATCTGATGATCGCAATTTGGTGTGACGATGATCGATGACTTGAAGTGATCATCGGAAATGACCGAAGGTGGTCGGCGGCACGGTGCAAGTGCACGGTGCATATCTTGGTTTCTGGTGAGTCTGGGTTGAAGCAGAGAAGTTGGACTCGAATTTTCTCGAGTAAATGTCGGGTTTGGCTTGAAGGTTAGCTAGGTTTTGCTCGAAGCAGTTTGATGTGTAGCTCGGGAAGTGGTTTTGTGACAGGCTTTAAACCTGTTAGTTTTTGAATTTAAAACTAAATTTAAAATGAAAGGTAGGGATCTAAACTAAGTTTGAATCAAGTTTTGAATCTAGATTCAAAATCTAATGTGTATCCTAGTTTAAAATAATTAATGTTTTAAAATTTAAATGTCCTAAACAACTTTGAAATGTTAAAGTATATTTTATAAAGGATTTGAATTTAAAATGAATTTGGTTTAGAAACTTTTGTAAATTTCTTTTATAAATAAGTGTGTCTCTAACATGTGATTTAGAAGGTTTAAATTATTTTTAAACTTTGTAAAAATTAAACGTGTTAATTATTTTCAAATCTTAAATTTTAAAATGAAATTTACAATGTAAATTCTAAGGTAAACATCAAAGTAAAATGATTCAAAAGTTTGATAATGATAATTTAGTCATAAATAGGGAAATGCTTATCTTGAAGATAATTAAGATAATATGATTGAAATTAATTAAAGGTAATTAAAGAATCATTAATTAATTGTTGATTATGGTTTAATAAATAAGTAATTAATGGATTAATTGCTTATTCTAATTAATTAATTCTAACGTGATTAGTTTAAGTTAATTAATTAAGTTTAATTAATTTAATATAATCACTGGATGATTTGTTAAATTACTCCATGTAGTTAATGAAGAATAATTACTTAGTGAAGTAATTAAGATGGGTAATTACTGGGTATAATTAATCGAAGAATGGGAGTGACTTGGGATTAATTACTTTGTGTAGTTAATATAAAGAATAATCACTTAGTGAAAGTAATTATCATTCCTAAGGTTGATTAATCAAGGAAGACTAATTAAATGAATGATTATTGGATGATCAATTAATTGGTTTGTAATCAATTAATAAGCAGGGATTAGAAGTAATTAAAGTAATTGATTTATTTCGATAGTAGTTAATTAAATTGATTAGAGCTGGTATGGTTAATTTAACTTGCTTATGAATGATTACATCGTATTGGGTTAAAGCGGTGACACGCTGTATTTAAAATTGAATCGTATTTATTTGAATGACTTAGGTGAAGATAATATTGTATTCGAAGAAATCGAGATCGGATATCAGTAATATCCGAACCCACCTCGATTGGTAACCTACAACGATTCTTTATGGGTTGGCTTGTGAAATCAACAGGCTGGAATGGAATAATTTAACGACTGGACTATGTAAACTAAATAAAAGTACTTAGGAATTGGTTGTGGAAAATAAGAGTTGAGCATAACAAGTAATGAACTCATAGGGTGGTACGAGTTACCCGGGTTTTGTTGACGGTTTGAATTTAGTATTTCAAATTTCATGGGTTTACTCACGCTGGTTTCCAGCCTGACCCGGGTGTTACTTTAATGTAATGCTCGGGTCAGACCGAGTATTACAGATTTTCAGCTAAGGACGTTCTGGAGTTCAGGAGGCGAGCTGGATGGCAAGGACGTATAGAGTGTTTTCGCTGTATTATATTATTGTATATCTGAGACATGATGATTTTGTATATTCAGTGTTTGTATATATGTGTAACTCTGATGTATTATAAATGTATTTGATAGATACAAAATTCTTTTGTAAACTGTTATTATTTGATATTATATTTTCATCCGCTATGAATATGAGAATCTTTGTGGAGTTTCTTTTCTACTTATTCCTCTATCTCTTTCTTCTTTCTTCTTTCTCCTTACTATCTGGAATCTTGAGGATCGAGAATTCCGGGTTGTTATAGTTGGTATCAGAGCGAAGGTTAAGCGAGAACCTTGGCTCTGGTGGGTGTACTCATTTAGGATAGGGTAAGTCGTACCCTAAAATGAGTTGAGTGGGTATATATATGAGAGCGTACTTGTTATTTTTATACAATGGTTTTAAAGGTAAAGGATTTTTATATAAGTTTATATATATAAGGCAATAATTGGTTGTTGGATATTGAAATTAAATAAGAATTAAAGTGGTAAATATATATATCCAAATGGGAATTGAATAGAATGAATCAATTCATATAAGGACAATTAGAATTAAATTTGGTTTCAAGCTAAAACAAAAAAATGGTTATTGTATCAAATACTGGGATGTTTGTTCCTTAATAATGATAAAGCAAAATGGAATGTGTTAAGGAAGTAAACTTTTAGATAAGCATGACTTGTAAATTGAAGTGGGGTTTTCAATTGTGAAGTTAGAATCCTAAGATTTTTTTAAAAAAGAAAAAAAAACATTTGAAATTTGTTTTCAAATTGTTAAAGGGAATGATAAATAATATTCTTCAGAATATTTCTGAAAGTAATATTATTTTGAAATAAGAAGTTGTTTGAAACTTGTTTGGAATTAAAAACCAAAGGTGTTGAACCATAAGGTATAACTTGGTAAGCAAATTAATATATATATATATGTATGTATGTATGTATGTATGTATGTATGTATGTATGTATGTATGTATGTATGTATGTATGTATGTATATATGTCAGAGTAAAAGTTGAATTCTTCCAATTAGGTCTAATTTATAAATTAGGAAGTCCCTCTAGAATTCAGTCCTTGAGAGAGATGACTAAGAGTATAGAATGGAAGGTTAGACGCAGAGAGGAAAGAGCAGCTGCACGTAAGAATCGAGAAGAAGAAATTCAAGAGTATGAGAAACAGGTTAAGGAAAGGGCTGAACCAGGGCCTTATAATAATGTCACCTGCTACAGATATTTCAATAAGGAACATTACGCAGCCGAGTGCAGTAAAATAAGGGAGGAATTGAAGGGAACATTCCATCGGTTTCGCTCTGAGATCTTGTGCTTTAAGTGTCATATGAAGGGAGATTTCCTAAATCATTGCCCTGAAGTGAGGAAGGCGAAGCGTAAACCAGTTGAACGGGTCAATGAGTCGACTATTTTCTATCATTGCAAGAAGACGGGACACATTGCTAGGAATTGTTCCGAGAGGCAGAAGAGGAGTAAAGCTGTGGAATGTGCTGTTGGAGGCGTGAAGGTTATCCAGATTGATGACAGGGTATAAACATTTTGTGGTAAATGTTATAAGTGGGGACACCCTGTTGAGAAGTGTATGTTCGGGCTTTGCCCTTTGGAAACAAGTCCATAGAATGGATTCTTGCAAGAATATTAGGGCTCTATTCTTTCCAAACCTTTAGGTAATAGAAAGGCATCTAGATTTATGACTTCTGTAAGACTCTTATTTTGGATAAATGTATGTAATGTATGAACTACTGGTATGTAGTCAATTAATGTATGGAATATTTTGTGGTAGTACTAATGTAAAATTTTCTTTATCTTATTGAGAATTGGACCCAGAATTAAATTGTTTAAAGATTTGGATTATTGATTCAAAAATAAAGGTTAATCTAATTTAAGGGATTAAATCAACATTTAAAAATTTAACTCGAATTTATATAATTCAGGATAGTTTAAATTTGATATTTGAATTAAATTCATTCAAATTGAATCTGATTTGAATTAATTGGATTTGTGATTGAAGATGTATAAGTTTAAAATTTTAAATGGAAGTGGAAATTTAATTTGAATTGATGGGAATGGAGATTGGGAATTGAACGGTTTGGCTCTGAACTATTTTTTCCACATAAAATATTTTAATATAAAATGTTTTTAGTCTATTTTCCTATCTATTTACTATATACAACCTTTCTTTTTAAAATCCCAAACTATTTTATACTTATTCTACAATTATTTTGGAACTATTTGACAATTTTTCAATTGTTTTATATTACTATATTTCAACTATTTTACAAATTAATTACTATTTTACAAATATTTTGCAATTATTTAAAATTTCTATAACTATTTGACTATTTTTCAACTATTTTATAATTACTTAACTATTTTACATCTATTTTACAAATTAATAAATATTTTTCAACTACTTATATATTTTAAACCTTTCAAGCTGTTTTCTAAATAAAAGCTGGTCAGAGTACATGTTTATGATTAAATACCCAATTGAGATAAGAATTGAGGGGATAATCCAAAGGGGATTGAAGCAACTATGAATAAGTGATTAGAAATCAAAAGTGAATGTGAACAAGAAAGGAAATTGATTTGGTTAATAATCAATGGAATAAATACGTAGGATGTACGTATATTATTCTATTCGCATACGTGGGATTTTTCACTCGATTTTCGACGGCGAACCTGGACATGGATTTTTGATTGATTTTGGAAATTCTCTATCATAGTTGTGACTATGCAAGGAGAATGACGGTTTATGATCAAGAAACCAGATCCAAGTCCACACAAGGAAGTCGGGTGGACGATACTAGTTCGAAAGAGGAATTTGTGTGATCGAGTGAGCGATCAGATGTATATAGCGTACAGATGATATGTGTACATAGTACGGGTTTGAATGAAATTGATGCTGGAAATTTGTGGATAGGAAATGTGAAATAGTTTTTGAAATGAAAAGCATATTTTGTGAAACATATGATGAAGTAAAGTGGAGATTGGATATTTCTATGGTAGAAATTTACTTTATATAAGTAGGTAATATGGCTAATAACTTTATAGATTAATCAAATTTGAATATTTGATTTGGAATAAACAAGGCTATATATCTTTGTTTTATAAAATAAATCTCCCCTTGTTGAATCTATTGCCAGAAGAAAAGGGTTTTTGATAGTATTTGAAGTATAAAAAGAGAATTTATACAAGTATGAATTGATTCAAGGATTTTCCAAGATTATTATATATATGTATATATAAAAAGGATTTTGTGGAAATGATTTTGAGGGAAGGTTTTGGGAACCTTTGGATTTGGAAAGGCTTTGATTTTTGGGTAAAATCAATATTGGAATTTGGAAAAGCCTAATTTGAGAATTATCGATTTTGTAAAGGATTTTTATATGAAATTCATACTAGGTGTATGATTTGGAAGATACTATATGCGTATAGTATAAAGTGTTTTGAAAATGGCTCTGAAGAAAAATGCGCTCCCTTGAAATGAACTTCTCAAGAGTGCCACCGGGTGGTATTGCCTTGTACCCTAAGGGGGGGTTCTAAAGTTGATCCTATGAGGAGTCCAGACAAAACTAGTTCCTGAGGATTATGAGTAGTGTGTAGCGAAAGTCGAGGGTGCTAATACCTACAGATGCATTTGGGCTATGTTGTGACGACAGTGTAACTCGATGTCACTGCGATCTACTACAGACCATAGCGAAAGTCATGTGAGCCGCTGAGAGCCAACAGTCTGCGTTTGATTTTACATCGGTAGACGGCGACCTATGTAGGAGTGGAGAAGTTTCATTTTGACAGCAAAAATCGAGGGCGCTGATGCCTATAGTTACATGGACTTTTGCTGCGACGGCAACGTAACCCTGGAATGTAACTGCGATCTGTTGTGGGGTCCATGGCGAAATCGAGGGGCGTGGAGTGCCTATGTTAGATGGACTTTAGATGCGATGGCAACGAAACCCATGATGTAACTACGACCATGGATGTGGGTGATGATTTCCAGAGCATTCTCACCAAAGATATTTCCTCGATTTCAAGACTATTTTCTATATTTTCACTGGATGTTGGAAACAGGTCTGCCAAGCACTTATAGATTTTCAATTCTACGCCTGATCAACGTATGACCGAATTTCTATGAGAACGAGGATGGACTTGTTGAGACATCGAGCTATAAAAGTATTTTTATAAAGACATTTTTGTAATATTATATAGATTTTTAAAGTAGTTTAAAAATGTTAAAGAAAATTTATCTGATTTTAAGCATTTTAATAACTCTGGCTTCGTTCTTTTTTGAGGACGAAAAGATTCAAAATGGGGAGGAATGTGACGACCCGGGATTTTGGCAATATTATTTTAATAAGTATTTAATCTGATTTATTCAAAATACAACTTATCATCTTAAATAAAAACAAATAAGACTTTTGGCCATTACCATTTATGTGTGTGTGTGTGTGTGTGTGTATTTTCGAAGAAAAACTATGATTTGAAAATTTAAAGTAAAGTTTTTCAAAAATATTTAAAATAAAATCTATCTTATTCACATTAAATTAAAATAAAGCTCTACCTTATTAACATTTGAAATAAATATATATATGAATGTAATCTAGTTAATAATGCTTAAAATAAAATCAATCCTATCAATATTAAATATAGTATAAAATATAAGTATAAATAAAACATATGAATATAAATTAAATGTTGATAGTTAAAATAGAAATAAAAATAAAAACAAGGATTAAGTGATTATGGTGTGCATGCAACATAAGTTAAAACTTGTAAGGACAAAAGTATAAAGCAAAACCAGACAAAAGTATGTATATGAATTATGCAAGCAAGAAGATAATAAAACACAATATGTATATACAAAAATCAAAGGGGATAAGTATGTAAACAAAATGGGAAGCATATGCATTTAATACCATCATCTCAGCACAAAATAAAGTCATTCGAAGGTTAAAAATCATTTCAGTTCTGAAACAAAATCTTGCCTAGTCAAAAAAGAAAGAAAAAGAAAAATCTTTGACCAAAGTATTGAAAACAAAGAGAAAAAATCTTGTACTGCAAGCCTACTGTAAAACCTGTCTTCTTTATATATACATCTATCCCAGTTCGTTCAGTGATGACATAGCAAAAATAGAAAGAAAAATAAGAAGCATCATCTTTTTACAAAACTCAAATTCAATTCAACAAAAACAAAACAGGATTCAAAGGCAAATCAAAACTACAGGTTTTCAAAACAAAGTTGCTTTCTGTTCAGAAATCTTTTTAGGTGGGTAACATTTTTTTAAAATAAAACCTAAGTATAAATAGAGTTGCATGTTAATTTCTGTGATAAATATGTATTGTGTGTATATAAGTGCAATCTGCTGTGAATTATCTGGATGTACATATATGTGTGTGTGCATTACTGTTGAATCTAGGTTTCCCTGTTCCAAGTTTTCAAGCTCAAGACTTGATTAAAAATCATATTCTCTTGAACCAATTGTTGTTAGAACTTGGATTATAAACAAAAGTTTCTTTTTTTATCATAAATTAAAGTTTAAAAGTTGAGTTAAGTCAAATATACCTTAATAGGCTCTGGAAAATCATAAGAACAGAATTTCTTAAAGCTTTGTCAAAAATTCAAACTTGGTAATTTATTGTTTCAGGCATGTAATCTGAAACATCATCCAAAAATTTGATTTTTAAAACTAAAATTATAATTTTTAGTAAAGGGGTTAAGGAGCAGTTCTGGGTTCATCAAAAAATAGAAAATTGGGGGTTTCTAGTGATCTTTGTAATCTGGAAAGTCAGGTTTCTTCCTGGAGGTGGATGGCATTGCAGAGTGTTTAGGAAAATTGCCAGAAGTTGATCAGCATCACTGTGGCGATGGAAGTTGTTCGATTAAGTTTAGAACCCTATTTTTTATCTGGTTTGAGTTTTGTTTTGGTTCGACTTCCTCAATGGATCGAGTGCAACGAGGCTATGGGTGATGAAAGTTGGTGGGTTGACGAGGGCATGGCCGAAGTTGTGGAGTTTCCGGTGGTCTGAGCTTCAAGGATGAGTCATTGACAGGTTTTGGTTGTGGTTTCTGTTACCTGTTCCAGGTTTTAGTTGTGAGGCTCGAATTTTATTTCGAGTGTGTTGTAACTATCTGATGATCGTAATGCGGTGTGAGGGTGATCGATGACTTGAAGTGATCATCGGGAATGACCGGAGGTGGTCGGCCGCACAGTGCAAGTGCACGGTGCACATCTTGATTTCTGGCGAGTCTGGGTTGAAGTATAGAAGTTGGACTCGAAGATTCTCGAGTAAATGTCCGGTTTGGCTCGAAGGTTAGCTAGGTTTTGCTCGAAGCAGTTTGATGTGTGGCTCGGGAAGTGGTTTTGTGACAGGCTTTAAACCTGTTAGTTTTTGAATTTAAAACTGAATTTAAAATGAAAGGTAGAGATTTAAATTAAGTTTGAATCAAGTTTTGAATCTGGATACAAAATCTAATTTGTATCCATGTTTAACGTAATTGAAGTTTTTAAAATTTATATGTCCTAAACAACTTTGAACTGTTAAAGTACATTTTATAAAGGATTTGAATTCAAAATGAATTTAGTTTAGAAACTTTTGTAAATTTCTTTTATAAATAAGTGTGTCTTTAACATGTGATTTAGAAGGTTTAAATTGTTTTTAAACTTTGTAAAAATTAAATGTGTTTATTATTTTCAAATCTTAAATTTTAAAATGAAATTTATGATGTAAATTCTAAGGTAAATTTCAAAGTAAAATGATTCAAAAGTTTGACAATGACAATTTAGTCATAAATAGGGAAATGCTTATCTTAAAGATAATTAAGATAATATGATTGAAATTAATTAAAGGTAATTAAAGAGTCATTAATTAATTGATGATTATGGTTTAATAAATAACTAATTAAGGGATTAATTGCTTATGGTAATTAATTAAGTCTAATGTGAGTAGTTTAAGTTAATTAATTAAGTTTAATTAATTTAAGATAATCACTGGATGATTTGTTAAATTACTCCATGTAGTTAATGAAGAATAATTACTTAGTGAACTAATTAAGATGGGTAATTACTGGGTATAATTAATCGAAGAATGGGAGCGATTTGGAATTAATTACTTTATGTAGTTAATATAAAGAATAATCACTTAGTGAAAGTAATTATCATTCCTAAGTGTGATTAATCAAGGAAGATTAATTAAATGAATGATTATTGGATGATCAATTAATTGGTTTGCAATCAATTAATAAGCAAGGATTAGAAGTAATTAAAGTAATTGATTTAATTCGACAGTAGTTAATTAAATTGATTAGAGCTGGTATGGTTAATTTAACTTGCTTATGAATGATTAAATGGTATTGGGTTAAAGCGGCGACATCCTGTATTTAAAGTTGTCGTGTTTATTTGAATGGCTTGGGTTAAGATAATATTGTATTCGAAGAAACCGGGATTGGGTATCAGTAATATCCGAACCCACCGCGATTGGTAACCTACAATGATTCTTTATGGGTTGGCTTGTGAAATCAACAGGCTGGAATGGAATAATTTAAATGACTGGACTATATAAACTAAATAAAGGTACTCAGGAATTGGTTGTGGAAATAAGAGTTGAGCATAACAAGTAATGAACTCGTTGGGAGGTACAAGTTACCCGGGTTTTGTTGATGATTTGAATTTAGTATTTCAAATTTTATGGGTTTACTCACGCTGGTTTCCAGCCTAACCCGGGTGTTACTTTGATGTAATGCTCGGGTGGGACTGAGCATTACAGATTTTCGGGAAGGATGTTCTGGAGTTCAGGAGGCGAGCTGGATGGCAATGACGTATAGAGTGTTTCCGCTGTATTATATTGTTGTATATCTGAGACATGATGATTGTGTATATTCAGTGTCTGTATATATGTATAACTCTGATATATTATAAATGTATTCAACAGATACAGAATTCTTTTGTAAACTGATATTATTTGATATTATATTTTCATCCGCTGCGAATGTGAGATTCTTTGTGGAGTTTTTGTTCTTCTTATTCTTCTATCTCTTTCTTCTTTCTCCTAACTATCTAGAATCTTCGAGATCGAGAATTCCGGGTTGTTACGGGTACGCCTCTGGAGGGACGCCCCGAGAACCTACCTGGATCTCTACCGACACAAGGCCGGGTTACCTCTGTATCTAGGTAACTACTACTCGAGTATGCCATCCCCCGGTCGTTTGCGACCTTTATCCGAGGATCCTCAACCATAAAGTAACAACCACCAAATAATAAATTTGCGGTAACCACATGAGTTTAGTATTTGGGCTCCATACCATGATACCACCCTTTTCCAGAAGGGAATAACATATCCTAAAGGGTGTGACCCTCATAACCTTGCCGCATCTTTCCTGTTTCGACCATTTTCGGGTTGTGAGTTCCTGATGCAGTCTCGTCCACAAAGCTACGCTTTACAAAAAAGCCATGCTTCGCTCAACAAATGATCAGCAGAACTTCGTATGCCACATTACCAAATTAGGAATGTATCACTATTAATCATCAACTACATAACCTCTGAGCTCGTACATCTCAGAGAAGGGTGTTAAGCTAAGAGAATAAATTCTCTGCCACCAAACAGAAATGTGTTTGATAGAAACCAGCTTTACAACTCAAAGTGTAATGTCAGGCACCCATCCATACAAGTCTGTTCCAGGTTTAAATAGAACCGAAGGCACTTCACAAAGAAGCCCTTGTAAATCCGGATAATCCCTAATCACGTCCGAACTCCCCATCGCAAAGGGTGATGAAATCTCTATACTAGGGATCAGTCGGTGCAAAGACATTCGACGAGTTATCCTTTCGCTTTCGAAAATATCCGGTCTTCACCACCGGTCTTCAAATGCAATCCATAACATCGTATCATTATTTGGAATGGTTTTTTATGACACAAAGTCCTCTCCCGGCTAAACTAAATAATGAGCGCAATATTTAAAAACATATGGATATTGGGATCTCAATTAAGTCATAACTTATTACCCAAAACTTTTCTTCAAATGGTTTAAACAAATTACCATTTTCAAATCTTTAAACAAAAAGATTCACTTCACAAAGTTCACCAATCTTTCACAAAGATTCATTCATAGTCTTTCTAAACAATTTCCCTTTCAAATTGGATTAGCTCATCCAATCTTTAAATCAAAGATTCAATTCATAGCTTTCAAAACCATTTCCATTTCAAATCTTTTATACAAAAGATACACCTTTCAGATCCTCTTCGTTTTCGAAACAAAGTTCAACAATCTTTTACCAAGATTCATTCATAGATTTCAAACTATTTTCATTTAAAAAACTTGAAATCCTTTCAACACAAATTGGAAATCCTTTCTTTATATGAAAGCTATTGTTATTTAAAAACAAATAGTTTTCGTTTCAGAAAAATCCGATTAAACTTGCTCAAGTTAAAGGCCTTCAAGTATAAGACTTGGGTTAAATTCAAATTCCCAAAACATTGCTTTTAAAATGGTTTAAAACCCATATAAACACATTTATAACTTGTATACCCTTTTTAAACCATAATTTCCAAACATAGACTTCAATTTCAAATCTTGAATTTAAATTCAAACCAAACCATTTAAATTTGAAAACTGTATTAAGTTATTTTGAATAACTTTTATCTTTTAAAACTTCTTTGTCAAAAGCTTCATATTTAACCCAATTCCATTTCCAAAACCATTTGGATACGAAATTGAACTTTAAGACCATTTCGTAAAATTCAAATATCTGTGACTTAACCAATTTCCTCGTGCAATCCATATTTGCGTTGTGTAAGGTGTAGTCTAGGGGTTTTACACAATAGTGCAGCAACATCAATCATCACAGATTCAAGCACATTAATATTGCTAAGCGATAAAATCTTATAACGCTTATCTTCATTCGGAGATTCACAGATAAATAATATAAATTCATCACAAATAAATGAATTACATTCATCACTGCTCAATCAAAATAATTTATATCACAAAGCATCACACATCAGGGATGTCAAACAATTCAAACATTCTATAGATTCAAAAGTAAGATTAATTACTCATCTGATTAATTTAAATCAGATTAATCACTTAAGACTAAGTTACAAATCCTAATTGATTAATATTAATTAATTACAAATCATCTTAATTAATTAATCTTTAATCATTTATTAAATAAATAAATCAACCTTTAAGTATTTATTAATCAACCTTAATTAATAAATAAATAAATCAACCTTTAATCATTTAAATAATTAACCTTTAATTATTTAATTATTCTTTAATTAATTACCCTTAATTAATTAATCAATAAATTAATTAAAACTTAATTAATTACCATTAAATTAATTATCCTTAAGTGATTATCCATAATTAATAAATCTCAAATTAATTTTAATTACTTGATAAATCAACTTTAAATCATTAATTAATTATTTTAATTAAGTAATTATCTTTAAGTAATTAATTATCTTAAATTAATTAATCTTAAGTAATTTCATAATTAATTCTTTTAAATTACACAGGGTACTTATCCTCAATTAATTATATTAATTAAGTAATCCTTAATAAGTTAATCATAACTTCTTAATTAAATTAAGATCTTAATTAACTTAAGATAAACCATTTATCTTAATTATTATTTTCAATTACATCATTATATTTTTAAAACACTCAGAAATCTAAATAATTAATATAAAAATTATTTTAAATCGAACAAATTTTGAAAACATTATACCTTAAAATTTCAACCTTTGAAATTACTTAAAAGCTTGTTCCATAAATATATTTTTAGGACTTATTTTAATAATTTATTATTAACAAATGATTTAGAACAATTTATCATCATCTAAAATTTGGCTTTTAAATAATCTTTAAAATCAAATTGATTAATTTAAGTTAAACAACATTTATTATAAAGAGAAAATAATTTTAAAACTTAAAGGAGAACTTGACTTATATTCTCAAAACTAGTAGAAAAATACCCAAGAAAAACTCAAGTGAAACCCAAGCTAAATCTGGGAATCCTCGTGCAAAGTCCGAGTCCTTTTTTCCCCTTTTTTCTTTACTTTGTTAAATTTACAAACAGTTTAGTGCACACGAACTCCCTGGAACAATACTCGAGCCAAAATCGATTCTCCTCGATACCATTCCCGAGTCGCCTTCTTCTTCTTCCCTCTCAAGTTTCTGATACACACAGATCCACGCGTATATGTGCACCACCGATCGTAGACCTTCTGATCATTGACGAGATCACCCGCAAGCCATCTTTAATCACCTCATTCCATCTAACCACCAGAAACCATATCGAGTCAATCGAAAATTGATCATCTAGGCACAATCTAGAAACCTGACGCTCTGAGGATATCAATCATCCACTGATGATTTCGTCCCCGAGAACCATCGTTTATCGTACCAAAGCATCTTCTCGGCACAATAAATCGATTCCTTTGGTCACGATTGCTTCCGGCCTTCTCACGGCGTCATGAATGCCTTGAATATATCGACCACACAGACCAACGTCGAAACCCTACTTCGCCAACGACTAGCCGCCACGTTCATCAGAAAATTCGATCTCCATTTTTCAAGTGATTCACAACCCACCGGCCACCACCAGTCCAAATCGCGGATCCCAATCCCATGTCGTTTGTCGACAATGGACGAAAACCAAGATTCTAGTCATCCTAATAATTCACTACAAACCCACATCTAAAAATCATGATTTTAACACCAAAATTCATCATTTACATATACAAATTATGTCATAAAATCCAAACTTGAAATTATACTCATTGATTTTTTTTAAACTTTTACTGCTATTTTACAATCCTTAAGTGTTTACCAAATATTCCTACTTAAATCTATTTTTAAAATTAAGACCTTGCTAATCCAACCACATCTGGTTCATACACCCTGACTTAAAAGAAATCAGATTAAAAGATTTTTAATTTTGAATACATCTTACGCCTGTAAACAGGAATCAGAGTGTTGGATACCTGTAACCAAACATTTTCACACTCATTTTCACACGTATATATCACATGCAGGCACAATGATCTTCTATACAAATGCTTTTCATAATAAACATACAAATAAACATCAAATACATAGGCAGATTCAAGATTTTTGGTGTATCAGTTTACTCACCTGGTTTTAAAAGCAGAGAACAGAGAACAAAGACTCTGGAAAATTGAATTTGATCTTTAAATCTAGTAACTGTTTTAAGGTTGAATCTATTATTGCAGAACTTTGATCTGCACTGATTGATCTAAAGATGCTACTTGATTTTGTTGAACTCATCCTCAATAAAAGATTATTTGCTTTGAATTGTTTTCAGACTTTTGATTTCTGCCTTGCTTCAAATTTGATTTGAATTTGATATTACTTTTCTGGTTTGAAATGTTATAAAAGATTGTTTGGATCTTGTTTTTGTTAAAGATCTAGAATGCTTTTTTTCTTTGAACATTTGAAAGAAAGTCGAGAAGAGAAGGGGATAATCATATATATACACATAGCTTTGATTATTCAATATTTTTGAAAATAAAAATTAATATTTGGCACTTGTATTGTTGTGATGTAATTACCTTACATTTGTTTAATTCTAAAATTAAAACACTTACACTTGTATTTTTATATCATTAAATAGTTACACATGTCCTACGAATGTATCTAAATGTTTAAACTTTTATTTAAATGTTTTCTTATATTAATATGCTAATTTATGTATTATTATTTATATATGTAATATATTTATATATGTAATATGTTTATATATTTTTTATTTATATTTTTAAATGTTTTCAAATCCTCATTTCAATTAAGTACTTATGTTTATATTTTAAGCACTTTAAATAATATTTTAAATATAACTTTATATTGTATTTCCTATATAAATAAATACATTTCCTTTATTAATCATTTATAAAATCTTTTAAAGAAAATGATTCTTAAAATCTTAATTATTATTATAATTAGAAAATAGCTTTTATTAGTTTTAAATATAAAATTTTCAAATCCAATTTATTTACAAAAAAATTATCATTGAATTTCAAATCAAAATTTTATTTACAATTTATTTAATTCCTAAATCAATATTCTATTTAAAATACATATCTTTATTTATTCTGGAAATTTTTAGATTTATTCAGAATTAGTCCAAAATTTCATATTAATTACCAAATTAATTCTTAATTTAATCCAAAAATCAAATTAATTACTAAATTAATTTGGCTTAAAAAAATAGGATCGTTACATTAGTCGAGGTCGTCGGCAACTTGGAGAGGACCGGAGAGTTGGTCGGAGTCCCTTAATTTTGTCATGCACGTGTATGGTGTATTTTGTGCACCTGGGTGTCGATAAGGTTTTGGGGTAGAGGTATGCTCAAGTCGATTCTCGTGTAGATTTCGTGAGTGTCTTGGCTAAAGTTATATGCGAGTGTTGCCCGGGGCAATTTGTAGTTGTCTCGGGGTTTTTCTATTTTTGGCTTGAGTCGATTTGTTGCCGGGTTTTATTTTTTTTAAAAGAATCCTGTCCAGGCTTTAATTTGTAAAATGAATTTTAGATTTGAAAGCAAAGTTAAATTTTAAACAAAGTTTTAAAAAGGAAATTTCCAAGTATACTAACAGTTTAAAGATATATGAAATGCTTGAAGTTTAGAGCAAGATGTTTAAACAAGTTTAAGTTTTAAAAGTATAGATTTTCAAAGTTAATTTTGTTTTTTTAAAAAATACTTTGGTTTGTATAAATATTACATTAGATAAAAATTTTAATTAGTCCCTAAATGTTTTCAAGTAAAATGTAATGATGAAATTGAGATGTGATTAATGTAAAAGGTATTTAAATTTAATAAATCAAAGAATTCTCAAAAATGATTTTATAAACCAATTTTAAGCTTTTAATTTAAATGATAGGTAAGAGTTTAATGAAGTAAATGGGTTATCGTAATTTAATTAAGTCTTATTAACGGAAGTAAATAAAGTATAATTACTTAATTAACTTAGATGATTAATTTAGGTAATTAAATTAAGATAATTAATTTGTGTAATTAATTAAGGGTAGTTGATTTCTTTAATTAGGGATGGTTAATCTAAGTAATTAAAGGTTAATTAATTAAGGAATAATTAATTTATGGATGTAATTAGAGGTTAATTACTTAATATTAAAAGGATTATTAAGGGTAATTACTTAATAAAGTAATTAAAGGAATGAATTACTCAATATAATTAATTAAATTAATTTGGTTAATTTAAGTTAATTAATTATTTTAATTAATTAAAGATAATCACTTGATGATTGGTTAAGTATAATTACTTAACGTAATTAATAAAGTGTAATTACATAGTGTAAGTAATTAATGGGTAATTACTGGATGTAATTAATTAAAGGGGAAATTACTTAATGGAAAGTAATTAAAGAATAATTACTTAGTGGAAGTAACTAAGGATTAATTACCCAGTGTAAGTAATTAAAGGATTAATTAGTATAATTAATTAAGGAGTTAATTAATTAATGTAAGTAATTAAAGGATAGTTAATTACTGTGTGAGATCAATTAAGGATTAATGAATGTGATTAATCAAAGACTAATTATTAAATTAGAAGAATAGTAAATTAATGAAAATAATTAGAGGATCATTAATTAATGTAATTAATGAGAATAATTGAAGGATTAGCCAATTAAAAAATATGATTAATTAAAAGATAATTAATCAACGGAAGTGATTATAGTATAATTAATTAATATAATTAGTTAAGGATCAATATAATTAATTATAGTTAATCAATTAATGAGAAATTAAAAGTTAATTAATGTGAATGGTTAAAGAATAATTAATTTGTGTAATTAATTAAGGCTGATTACTTAATGTAATTGAAGATTAATTAAGGATGATTAGTTAATTGGTTTATAATTAATTAATGGTTAAGTAAGCAGTATTTTTAGTGAAGGAAGTAATTAATTTAATTTATCTAAATTAATTAGAAATGGTTGACAATTAATCTTGCTTATGGATGATTGAATGATGTTAAATGCCTAGGATTATATGATATCTCTAACATGTGATATGTGATATGGGTTGCTCCATGATAGGGATGTTTTGGTTGAATTGTGATAATATGGATTATCTATCTGTGTGAATACAGATAATAAATTAGATTGTTTTAACTTAAAACAACTTGACCTTAAAAGACGGAATTTTGGATTTCGGTGAGATTGGGATCCGATTTCCAAATTTGGATATCCGAAAACCACATCGATCCAAATTTAATGATAGGTTGTGTAACTCAAGTGAAGATGAAAACTCATAGTGTAAGGGCTATTTGTCGTTAAAACTCTGAGGGTGATTCCAAAATGAGTATAACGGAGATAGTGTTTTTAGATTCGAGATGAAGATTCAGAGTGCAAGGGCTATTGTCGTTAACTCTATGGTGATTCCAAATGAGTGTAGCGAGATAGTGCCTTCGGTTTCGTTCAAACCCGGAACAAACTTGTATGGATTAAATGCTTTCAAAACATCGTCATTGGAGGACGATGAGCATTCTAAGATATGTGGTCTAAAAGGTAATCGTAGCCTCTAGCCTCATCAACCGAGAATGGCTAAAACAGGGGAGGTGTAGCAAGGCTAAGTGGGTAGCACCCAAGTAGGATAAGATTTCCCCTGTCTAGAGGTCCCTTTTTATTCGGCTGTGTGGGCAGTTGGTCATGAACAACTACGGGGTTGTCTTATTTAGGACTATCCAGTAATGGATGGTTCTGGTCTTTTGTTGAAGAGGATTAAGGTGGATCCTCGATACGGTGATCTAGGCCACGTATTGTGACGGGCGGTACCCCAGTAGCCCTGCAATTGTATGAAATCCAATCTCCAATAAGTGCCATACGTTTTGATTGTGCCCAAATATGTTGGAACATGAGATGTAAGCATTCCAGTTGTTTCTGTATTTTACTTGAAAACCCTAGACACTATTATAATATCATTGGATTTCCTATCAAATATTTTGGTTATCGTAAGGTAAAAACTTTTCCATATTTATGTGGAGGAAGTCATACGAGATACCTTTGTTTCAAATGATTTGCAAAGTTAAACAACTTTAAACCGTTTACTCACACCAGACCTATGTATGACCTGAAGTTTATTTTCTATATTTCTTAAACTCCTAGGTACTCAAATTTTTACGAGTAGCCAAGGGATTCAGGTTAGCTTTGACGAATTCTGGAGGAGATTTGGAGCAGGAGGCTTCAGCATTTAGATATCTGTATTTCCACTATGTTATATCTCTGTAATGATGTCTGTATTTTACTAGAGTTATATGATAGACGGATTTTTATAACTGTCTAATGTGTTGTGATGTGTAAGTTGTGTAACTCTGTTAAATGTTGTATACTATGTATTAACTATGTGATTAATATATTTTATTCATTCCGCTATGAGATTCTGATATTGTTTAGTTCTTTCTATCTTTTCTCTTTTCTATAGCTTTCTTTCTTAATAATGATGCAGTCGTTACATTATGGTTTCAGAGCACTAGGTTGAGTGAATACCTAAGGTTTGGAGTGATATCTTTCTTGAGAGAGCATACTTGTATTTATATGTGTGTATATATATACACACCTACTTTGTTGGGTTACCTGTTCGGGTTTTCCCATATAAGTTCTAGAGTAGGAGGGGTAGTGGTGTGTGTAGCACAACTACCGCGTAGGGAAGAAGTCTGAGTGTTGAGGTTGGAAGAGTATCTGCCGAGGTTGTAGACCCAATACCGCCTCGAGTAAGCTTCGCAGCATGGTGTAAGGATTTCACCAATCTTTGAAGGAAGGCCTTTTATAGGTTCAGAGTCGATCATTGAAGTGCAAGTTGGATGAGAGGATTTTCAAGATTTTGGAATCTATCGGATAAGCAAAAGCGAGTAATGGTATCTTGGCAACCTTAGGAAAGAGTAACTACGTGGTGAGACGTAGTGACCATGGATATTTCTGAAGATGTTTTCTTTGGAGTAAGTTTAGGAAGCTTTGGAGGAGTAGTTGATACCTACCGTAGGGAAGACTCGTCTATATTAGGAATTTTTCTGGATCTCAAGCAAAGGAGTTTTGTCTGTATCAGAGTATGGGACTTAGTTCGACAAGATGTTTGTGCTTGGTTTGAGGCTCGAGTTTCTTGAGAAAATGGCTGCCATCTCAAAGGATCTTTAAGGAATGGTTTATATGGTTTGAAGGATTAAAGATCTTATGGATAAGAAGTTGTTGGCATTAGTGGCAGCTCCAAGTGGGAAATTCAACTTGAATTGGAAGAAGTAAGGTGGAGGGAAACCGAAGGCAGCAGTGTAGCTCGGGAGTGTTTGTGTGCAAGTGGGAAGGTCATCTGGTTAGCAGTATCCTAGAGGTAAAATTCAGAAGCAGCATGGTGAATCGTCGGCTTCTTCTGATAGACGGAGGTGTTCTTGAAGGATTCGACCTTATTTTGGAAATGGATTCGTCAAGCATAAGCTGTTCTAATTGTGAAGAGGTAACATTCGATAGTTTGAGTGTTCTTTTCGGTAATCTTTTACTTGGGACTGAGGCATCTCTAGAGGATGTAGGAGCTGTAGAAGTGGTTTGAGATTTTTTGGATATCTTCAAAGAATTCAAAGGTTTGTCCATATTAAAGACTGAGTTTTCATATCGACTTGGTTCAGTTAAATAGAGAGATATCTCCTAGAGAGAGGATTGGTAAAGCAGCCCAGGATTGATCGAATCTAGTTTTCTGGTTGGATTTGTGATATGGTGATTGTGACCGAATCGGATAGGTCACTAAGATTTTATGGAATTGGATGGACAATGTTTCTAGGATGGGTTGATCAAGTCTGTGCTTTTTTTCATCGACTGCGTTCTCATCTACTTCAGATCAGAGTAGTGCAGCGGAAACAAGGTGGCAGCTATTCTAGAGTGGAAGCAACCATAAAGTCCTATGGAAACTCGCATTTTTTTTGGATTAGAGGGTTTATAAAGGAAGTTCATTCGGGATCTAAAGGGTAAGTTGTTGAGTGCACCTATTTTGGTTATTCCGGATAAGAAAAGTAAGTTCCAAGTCTAATTATGATTGTAAAATAGAGTTTGTGTTCTGGATTTCAACAAATCTTGGGAGGACCATCTTATTGGGTAGGATCCAAAGATCATCTTGTTCTTGGTCCAGATTTGTTTCGTGAAGCATCTGCGAAGGTTGAGTTGATCAGGAAGGATGAAGGCAGTCCTGGATAGTTAGAAGAGTTTTGTGGCTTTGAAACGAAGGAATTCGAAATTCGAAATTAGAAATTTGGCATTTGATAAGGTTTATCCAATCAAAGGAGTACCAGGATTGGGTAAGACTGGAAAGCTAGCTTAGAATTGTATTGGATCTTTTTAGTGTTCTCGAAAGGATAAGTTCTGGGTCTATAGGATTGAATTGCCAGTACAGACGGCTGGGATTCACAGTGTATTTCACGTATCTCATTTAGGAAGTACGTGTATGATTCATCGCTGGTTGTAGAACTAGTAGTTTAGAAGGATTTGGAAGTTGAGTCGGATTTGTCTATGGTTAGATATCCTGTTTAGATTGTAGATCTGGATATATAGGAGCCCAGGATCAGAGTGGTGTGGCTAGTTTAGATTCAGTAGAGCGAGTATCCCAATGTTTGTACCTGGGAAACACTAGATGATATTAGGAAGTCCTATCCAGAATTTTGTCTGGATAGTTAAATTTGTTTGTTTGAATGATTTGGTTGCTATGGTTGTTAGTGTATGGCAGATATGTTATTCTAAATAAAATCATTGGTGAATTATTAAATTATATTTGTTTTTAAAATTTCTAGGATGAAATTCTTTTAAGTGGGGAGGAATGTGATGTCTCGAAATTTTGGGCAAATATTTAGTTAATAATCTTCATTAATAATTATTTCATATTGGCTAGTTTATTCTTTTCAAAACTAATAACAATAATTTAATTTTGCAAATTTTATTCTTTTCAAAGTTAGTAATATTTAATTGGTAAAAATTTATCTTTTGAAGCTAATAAAAACATATTGTCTAATTATAATATATATATATATGTATGTATGTATGTATGTATGTATGTATGTATTGTAATTTGGAAACTATGTTCGAATATAATCTAATACCTTTCAAAAGTTATTTAAAAGATAATCGTATATTTTCAAAACACTTAAGGTAAATATTTATTTATTTAAAAAGGATATTTTACCTTAAGTTTAAATTTTATAAAAGATTAATAAAAAGGATTGTTTTATTTTCTTTTTAAATTTGCTTAATTTAAATAAGATTTGTAAATATAAAAGTTAAAGCATAATTTCACAAAACATATAAAACATATAAGACATAAGGAAATTATTTAATTCGTTTTCTTTTAAAATGCTTTCTTAGCTTAAATGGTTTATATATATAAACGTTTAAGACACTCTTTCTTTTTAAGTATATCATGAACTAAGTATGGTTTATAAATATATAAAGGTAGTTTGTGTATATATAAACATTTAAAAGCTAATTAATAAAAACATATAAAAATATAAACAAAATAGGTAAAATTATATAAAATATAAAAAAATATTTAATAAGGAATTAAGACATAAACATATTAATTTAAAACATGAATAATTGATTCAATAATGGGTTTTAACATTTATAAGTAATTAAACCATGCATTTAACATATGTAAATAGTTAAGTACATGTATGACACTTGTGTGATTTTCTTTACATGCAACTAACAAATGGCAACTTATATTCTTTTAAATTTTAATTATATATAACTAAGTATTTTACAGAGAAACCTTATTTTCATTTCCAATTCAAAAACATCTTTATCTCTTCTTCTAAAATTAAAACTGAAAACCAAAATCAAAACAAATAACAACTTGTTCAAGAATTCAACTCAACAACTTCAACCTGAACAAGAATCAACAGCTTCAATTCAAAGAGCAATTCAGCAAGTAAATCAAGCATTTCAGTTACAAGCTTCAGAACATTTCAAAATATATAGTGCCAAAAAACCAAAAACCAAAATCAAACTGTTCTCTGCTTCTTTAATTCCATTGAGTAAACATTCTTTTAAAAAGAGTTTTTGTAATCTGATCTTATGCTGATATATATGATAGTTTTTAAAGTAGTATAATAAATGATGTTTATATGCATGAATTCTTATGTGTGTGTATGGGTTGAGATGATTGGGTTGTGCATGTCTGTGTAAAGGATTGAACCTGTTCCATTATTTTACAGGCTCCACTTTCATATAATTTTTTTTTTGTATCTTCCTCTGTAATCAATTTTAGGCTAAGATATATAAATGAAAATTGGCTATTACAATGTGTTACAAATTTTAAAAATAGAAACTAGTATTTATATTTAGCAATTACCTCAAAAAAAAAAAAATATCAGTGATGATCTTAATATACGTTAAACAACCAAGCTAATTTCAATTTCTGATTATGTAATCTGAATCGTAGTAAAAAACCATGAATTTTTATACGAATATCTAGATTTTTAGGCTTGTGATAGTCGAGATACTCTATGTTGATCGAATTTGGATATTTGGTCGATTGCCGTCGATCGGCGGCAAGGGAAGGATCTAGATTTAGGCTGGAGGTTGTGTAGAGGGTAGGGATTGATGGAAAAATAATGGAAAGATTTATTAATGGCTGTGGTGGTCAGGGAGTGGCAAAATAGGGTTATATACCCAGTTTTGTCGACGATTGTTTCAAAGACTTTCTCGACGTCGAGGGTGAATCGGTCTCGATCGCAAGGGGCGAGGTCATAGCATGGTATCGTGATGATGGTGTGGATGAAGCAGCATGAGCTTTGGTGGAGGAGTTCATCATTGGTTACAATTCCGATCGATCAATGAAATTCGTTTTGCTATCAAGTTCTATTATCTGGGTTGTCATGTTGTTAGTCGAGGTCATCGGCAACTTGGAAAGGACCGGAGAGTTGGTCAGAGTTGCTTAATTTTGCCGTGCACGTGTACGTTGTATTTTGTGCACCTGGTTGTTGATAAGGTTATGAGGTAGAGGTATGCTCGGGTCGATTCTCGTGTTGATTTCGTGAGCGTCTCGGGGAAAGTTGTACGCGAGCGTTGCTCGAGGGAAATTTGTAGTTGTCTTGGGGTTTTTCTATTTTTGGCTCGAGTCGATTTGTTACCAGGTTTTTAAAAAAATTTAAAAGAATTCTGCCCAGGCTTTAATTTGTAAAATGAATTTCAGATTTAAAAGCAAAGTTAAATTTCAAACAAAGATTTAAAAAAGGAAATTTCCAAGTATACTAACCAGTTTTAAAGATATATGAAATGCTTAAAGTTAAGAGCAAGATGTTTAAACAAATTTAAGTTTTAAAGTATAGATTTTCAAAGTTAATTTTGTTTTTTTTTTAAATAGTTTGGTTTATATAAATATTACGTTAGATAAATTTTGTAATTAGTCCCTAAATGTTTTCACGTAAAATGTAATGATGAAATTAAGATGTGATTAAAGTAAAAGGTATTTAACTTTAATAAATCAAAGAATTCTCAAAAATGATTTTTGTATAAAAAAAATTCAAGCTTTTAATTTAAATGATAGGTAAGAGTTTAATGAAGTAAATGGGTTATCTTAATTTAATTAAGTCTTATTAACGAAAGTAAATAAAGTACAATTACGTAATTAACTTAGATGATTAATTTAGGTAATTAAATTAAGATAATTAATTTGTGTAATTAATTAAGGGTAGTTGATTTCTTTAAATAGGGATGATTAATATAAGTAATTAAAGGTTAATTAATTAAGGAATAACTAATTTATGGATGTAATTAGAGGTTAATTACTTAATATTAAAAGGATTATTAAGGGTAATTACTTAATAAAGTAAATAAAGGAATGAATTACTCAATGTAATTAATTAAATTAATTTGGTTAATTTAAGTTAATTAATTAGTTTAATTAATTAAAGATAATCACTTGATGATTGGTTAAGTATAATTACTTAATGTAATTAATAAAGTGTAATTACATAGTGTAAGTAATTAACGGGTAATTACTGGATGTAATTAATTAAAGGGGAAATTACTTGATGGAAAGTAATTAAAGAATAATTACTTAGTGGAAGTAATTAAGGATTAATTACCCAGTGTAAGTAATTAAAGGATTAATTAATATAATTAATTAAGGAGTTAATTAATTAATGTAAGTAATTAAAGGATAGTTAATTACTGTGTGAGATTAATTAAGGATTAATGAATGTGATTAATCAAAGACTAATTATTAAATTAGAAAAATAATAAATTAATGAAAATAATTAGAGGATCAATAATTAATGTAATTAATGAGAATAATTGAAAGATTAGCTAATTAAAGAATATGATTAATTAAAAGATAGTTAATCAATGGAAGTGATTATAGTATAATTAATTAATATAATTAATTAAGGATCAATGTAATTAATTACAGTTAATTAATTAATGAGAAATTAAAATTAATTAATATGAATGGTTAAAGAATAATTAAATTGTGTAATTAATTAAGGCTGATTACTTAATGTAATTAAAGATTAATTAATTAAGGTTAATTAATTATGATGATAATTGAGGATGATTAGTTAATTGGTTTGTAATTAATTAATGGTTAGGTAAGCAGGATTTTTAGTGATGGAAGTAATTAATTTAATTTATTTAAATTAAATAGAAATGGTTGACAATTAATCTTGCTTATAGATGATTGAATGATTATGAATGCCTTGGATTATGTGATATCTCTGATATGTGACATGGGTTGCTCCGTGATATGGGATGTTTTAGTTGAATTGTGATAATATGGATTATCTCTTTGTAATAATATGAATCATCTATCTGTGTGAATATAGATAATAAAATAAGTTGTTTTAACTTAAAACAACTTGACCTTAAAAGACGGCGTTTTGGATTTCAGTAAGACCGGGATCGTATTTCCAAATTTGGATATCCGAAAACCACATCGATCCAAATTTAACGATAGGTCGTGAAACTCAAGTGAAGATGAAGACTCAAAGTGTAAGGGCTATTTGTCATTAAAACTCTGAGGGTGATTCCAAGACGAGTATAACATGGATAGTGCTTTCAGATTCGAGATGAAGAATCAGAGTGCAAGGGCTATCGTCATCAACTCTGAGAGTGATTCCAAATGAGTGTAGCGAGATAGTGCCTTCGGTTTCGTTCGAACCCGAAACGAACTTATATGGATTGAATGCTTTCAGAACATCGTCATTGGAGGATGATGAGCATTCTAAGATATGTGTTCTAAAGGTAATCATAGCCTCAAGCCTCATCAACTTAGAATGGCTAAAACAGGGGAGGTGCAGCAAGGCTAATCACCCAAGTAGGATAAGATTTCTCCTGTCTAGAGGTCCCTTTTTGTTCGGCTGTGTGGGAAGTTGGTCATGAACAACTACGGGGTTGTCTTATTCGGGACTATCCAGTAAGGGATGGTTCCGGTCTTGTGTTGCAGGGGATCAGGTTGGATCCTCGGTATGGTGATCTGGGCCACGTACTGTGACGGACGGTACCCCAGTAGCCCTGCCATTGTATGGAATCCGATCTCTAACAAGTGTCTTACATTTTGATTGTGCCCAACTATGTTGGAACGTGAGATGTAAGCATTCCAGCTATTTCTGTATTTTATTGAAAACACTAGACGCTATTATAATATCACTGGATTTCATATCAAATGTTTTGGTTATCGTAAGGTAAAAAAATTTCCGTATTTATGTGCGGGAAGTCTTACAAGATACCTTTGTCTCAAATGATTTTCAAAGTTAACAAACTTTAAACTGTTTACTCACATTAGTCTCATGTCTGACCTGGAGTTTATTTTCATTTTTTCTTAAACTCTTGGGTACTCAAATTTTTACGAGTAGCTAAGGGATTCATGTTAGCATTGACAAATTCTAGAGGAGATTTGGAGCAGGAGGCTTGTGACGCCCCACCTCAATACCCACGCTAGCCAAGAACACTACGGAGTAATGCTATCGACTAGCACGGAGAATAAGGCTGTTGAGGAGCGACCATCTGTATAATTGCTTTGTGCGAGTACCGGTATGCCAGATAAAAATATAACTTTTCATCTCTAGAGGAAATCCGACATACAGATACAAACTCAAAGCTATCACACAGTGGCTATATAAGATCTTAGGAAACAAATATAGAAATAAACATAACATAAATCCGTCACAGATAATTCATATCACAAAGGCGGAAGAAGATATGAATATATAATTAACACATGGCAGTGTATATCAGAGTTGTGGTCTAAAAAGATCCACAATATCACAAAAGAATAGTTACATGAACTACACAAAAGAATAAGTATACATTATGGAGTCTATATCTCAAATGTATACAACAAAAAACTACTAATCTAAGTAGTTAACCAAAAGCAAGAGAAATCAACCCCAAGAGAGAAGTCAAGCAGAAGCACCTGTAACATCTCGGTCTGACCCGAGTATTATTTAATAAGAAAATAATAAACGGATCAGTCTAACTATAAATATCAGATGAAACGATATAGAATCAGAGTTATGACTAAACACATAATAATCACAAGACCAAGCTGTGATTTATAAGTAGCTGATAATCAACAAGAGATTAATCAATATCACAAAATCTACACAAGAATCCAAGAAGTGTCATACTCTTTATTCTGTTCATCAAACCACAAATATTGACGATAATATCAATGTCAATCGCAAAAGTCAATGACGCACAAATTCCAGAAGACTACACAAGAAATCCAGAAATCACTAAAGTCAATGACACACAAATTCCAGAAGACTACACAAGAAATCCAGAAATCACTAAAGTCAATGACACACAAATTCCAGAAGACTACACAAGAAATCCAGAAATCACTAAAGTCAATGACACACAAAATTCCAGAAGACTACACAAGAAATCCAGAAATCACAAAATAGGGGGAGGGGGGGAAGGCCTATGACAAGAACGGGAGCATGAAAACTCACCCACAGCTGTAACACACGAACGAGAAGCTATCTCATGGTAGCTAGCCATTAATTTGACACACGAATGGTCCGAAGACCTGACACACGAATGGTCCGAAGACCGTGGGTAGCTACCCCACAAATTTGACACACGAACGGGGTTTAGTCTCCCACGCAGACAAAGAGACATCGCACATTGCTAGTCTAAATCACAAAAATGATCGTCATGATCATCGAGAAGTGTCAATTACACTAAGCTAGTAAATATAAAAGTTTAGCTTCATGTCCCATAACCACTTGCTTAACTTAAATATTTACGAAGAAACTGTAAATCTCCACTAGAAAATTGTCACAAGAGGTTCAATCGAACAAGTCCAAGAATTAACCGACAAAGTAAACGCAAGCGTTTCATACCACTTGTTTTACTAAGCCGTTTAATTAGATTTCTCATACGAGTGAGGTAAAGGTTTGTATATACTAATAGATTGGAAAACTGTTTTATAAACGAATTTGGTATTAAAATAGTATTGAAATCGTTTGAGGAAAGAGTTTTGATATTTACTACTAGTATAGAAAACCTTTATATTTTTAAAGTGACAAATCACGAAGAAGATTGTAAGAACAATCAATCACAAAAATTCACATACGAAGACGTGAATAAAATCCAAAGAAATCGATAAAGGATCCATCGAAATGGATATTCAAAAATCCCAAAAAAAGAGAGTCATCAAAGTCATAATAGATGATAACAACAAATAGGATTATCACGAATCGATTTAAATTGGAATTTCAATCCAAAAAGGCAAATTGGACTCAAACAGCAGGTTCAGTCGACTGAACAGAGTTTTCAGTCGACTGATCCTGTGCCTGGAAATTTTCCAGGTTCAGGAAACTTTCTGTTTCCAGTTTCAGTCAACTGTGCAGAATTTTTCAGTCGACTGAATCATGCCTGGAAACTCTCGGGTTTCAGGTTCAGTCGACTGAACAGAGTTTTCAGTCGACTGAATCATGCCTGGGCTGTTTTTTCAGCCTTAATCAAATGAAGAGCAAACTCTTCCAAAATGCAACCGGACGAACATTGGCTCTAAGAGTTTATGCCAATCGGCAACCCGGCCCTATATGCTCCTCGATGCATCACCAAAAGCATGATCAAACATCCATAAAAGGATTTCACACAAATTTGACTTAAAAGCTCAAAAATTGGAATATTCACAAAACCAATCCAAATCAAGAGCAAATGCACATGAAGAAGTGTTAGGAATTTATACCCAACAACCAAAGATAATAATAGTCATAGATGTGAGATAAAAATCTCACCTTTTCACAAAATCGAGCAAGAAGAAGCTTGAAAGCAAATGGAGAATCAACCTCTCTTCAACACAACCCAATTGATCTTGAATCTAAGCTCAAAAACAAGAACATTCCCAAAATTAGGTTTAGGAATTTCTGAAATTGGTAAGAGAATAAGTTGGAGAAGAAGAAGAGAAGCTTACCAATGGGTTCTTCTTGAGTTTGGAGCAAGGAATTTGATTTGCAAGAGAAACTAGGGTTTTGGAATTTTAATTTCCAATCTCTCCCACCATTAATACTCTAAAAACTGAAATGAGAAGAGAATGAGGGTGAGTGGGGAAGAGTGGCTCAGATTTGAGCATAAGTTAACATAGGGCTGAGCCCAAACCAAACCCAATGTGAAAAGTAGCAAAAATCAACTTTCTCCAAACATATCGAAGCTTATACTCAAAAAGGTCGCAAACGGCATTTTAAACTCAATGGGAGTGGTCCCGAGTCCTAATTCGACCGTATGCAAAAAGTAGCTTTTCGGACTAAAATCCGACTAATGATGAAATACTTAAATAAAATATTTAAATATAAAATCGATAAATATGCGGGTTGTTACAAGGCTTCAGCATTTAGATATCTGTATTTCCGCTGTGTTATATCTCTGTAATGTTGTCTGTATTGTACTAGAGTTATATGATAGACAAATTTTTATAACTGTCTAATGTGTTGTGATGTGTAAGTTGTGTAACTCTGTTAAATGTTGTATACTATGTATTAACTATGTGATTAATGTATTTTATTCGTTCTGCTGTGAGATTCTGATATTGTTTAGCTCTTTCTTTCTATCTTTTCTCTTTTCTATCCCTTTCTTTCTTAATAATGATGCGTCTTTCTATGGAATGAAAGGTGGGTCGTTACAGAATATGATATTTTGATATGAAGTATGGACTATTTGAAAAAAATGACCATGGTGTGAAATAAGCGTTTGTCAGATATTGTCATACTCTCTGCCAATACCGAAACCACTTTAACAACTATGCACATGGTCGGGATTCCAAAATGAAATAGGATGGTTTAGCGATGATTCTATATGGTATTTACGTAGCCCTGACTCACATGAGTCATCTTGATGTGGCTAAAACTGGAGCCACGCTGGGCCAAGTGAGGTCATTCCTCCTATCGGACACATTTCTTTGATGCCATTCTATCACTTTGTGAATTGATTGGGTGCACCTTTGATATGGGGGTGCGTCTCAAGGTGGGCGGTAGTAGCTACTATGCGTTACCACCAGTCCAAATATGCAAATGGTATATCTACCCTGGCATTGCCTCGCGTGCCTTATCGCATCCCCTACCGTGCCTTCTACGAGTTTGTTTTGTACCGTACCTATGTGGTGTCCTCTGGGTAAACAACCGGTTTGGTGGAGCGTACGCCATTATATAGACTACGGTAATATATGAAATGTGTTAAAGGGATATATGTATGGCCTTAATGCTATTTTAATAGTTTGCTTTACTATAGACATATTATAATAGCGTATATTACTATATAGTAGATGGTTCCCTGGATCCTTAGAGGATGGGAATCCCAAACAACCTTTAAGTTACTCGTATTTCAGTTGACATTTCACTTGAGTTGAATTTACTGAGATAAGAATGTTAAACTCGAGTGTTTTGTGTTTTGCTCGAGTCAGACCGAGTGTCACAGCAATTGAGACTCACCTTTGAAGATTGGATTTGTTTGAAGATCTATATATCCAGCTTTCAGTTATTTCAGTTTATTCTAGTCATTTTATGTTTAGATTCGTCAGTTTCTTATGTATTAGAGATCCATTTGTATTTGAGATTCTGTTGTATTTTGTTTCAGATTGTGATGTTTATAGTAGCTTCACGAACTACTATTTATCTATTCCCCTACTTATTGTTGTAACACTCTGTGTCTGTGATTCTGTGACTGATTTATTTATTGTATATGCTGAGTTTTTCCAAATATGAATTAACAATCTAACATTTTGAGTAATTCAAGTCTGACACGTACGGATGCGAATGGTTCGGAATACCGGGTCGGTACAGTTGGTATCAGAGCTCTGGTTTAGGCAAATTTAGCATATGGCGTAAAATTTGATTACAAAATCACCTCCATTCGAGCTTTAATTTCTCCCTCTTTGATTCGAATTTCCTTTGAATTCTGGAATTTCCTCGTTCGTTTTGAAAATTCATTCTTACCTTCTCCTATTCGTGTTCTTTTGAGGCCGAAGCATCCCATAGCTCCAACCTCAACTATTAACTTCATTCTTTTGTGTGACTAATCCCATCGGTGGTCCCGCCAACCTTAGTATGATTTTTAAAGGGGTAAACTCCTTTACAGCAGACATCGATCCAACAGAGATTTCAACATCCTCGGTTTTGATCCCGTTGTCTCTTGCTAAGTTCGACCCGTCCTCTAGTAGACCACTAGAGTAATTCTCTTATGATCGAATATCAATTACCTCAGATTTTGCAGGTATTTTATCTTTTCTGTCTAATGATCTTGACTCCACTCCGATAATCAAAGATTATCCTGATATTGGGTGAAGTCGCTTCTCTTCCCTTTAAGCGGGAAATTGAATTTATGCATCGCTCTTATTCCTGGAATCTTGGTTGACCCGGTTAAGGTCGCCATGATTAATATAAGTCATGCGTCTTTCCTTTTGCAATTTAATTATCTTATTTTTCCCTCGAGCCTATCCTCTTGGTTAGAATTCGCTTTGATTAGGGTACGCCTCCCTAAGATTTGAATCTCTATCCTTATTCTAGAATCAATTGTTAAATCATCCTATAAGGGAGCGTATTTTGTATTTATATAAAATATTTTATATTGTGTTGTTTGAATTGTTAAGTTGATTAGATTCTTGATCGATTCGTCTAGCCAACGCTATCGATAGGAATTCCAAAATACTTGAACAGTGCAAACTGACACAATATTATTTTCAAAATTGGTAAATGAAATAATTTTATGCATGGTTATATTTTATAAAGAAAAATTTTCTGAAATTAAATAGCTAAATGAATTGGGGTTTTAGAAATGGTAATACAAGATTTTCATTTATCGTTTTGTTAACATTCATAAATCATTAACTATTGTTGTATTTTTAAGGAAATAAAATCGTTTAAATACGGTTTATAAATCTGATTTAGAAATGAAATAAATTTCAATTAAGGATTTAAGAATTTAATTTTCGATGCTTTACAAAATTTGGTTTCCATAGTTTGAAAGAACATATTATTTGGAAGTAATTTCGAATGGAAATTGCTTCAGAAGAATTTATTTTAGGAAGAAGTAAGTCAGTGCTTTCCTATTTGTCACTGGAAAATAATTTCGATGATGACTGCAGCATCATCGATGTTCATTTTCGAGTCTTAAAATGGAGAGATCACTTAGTAGCTTTGATACACTTTTGTTTTGGAAAGGAATTTGATTTGTATTTCTTGAATATGATTTGATTCACAAAATATGTATGTATGTATGTATGTATGTATATTTCAAAATGGTGGGAAGTGAAACTGGAAAATTTAATTCTTAAATCCTATGTTAAGTTAGGGATTTCAATTATTGAAATAAATCAAAATGTGTGAAATATTTGAAGTGTTTAAAAGTTAAATTGGAATTTAAAATAACTTGGAATAGTTGAACTGTGATAAAATTATTTGCATAATATTCTGTTGCAATCTAATAAACATGTATAACTTACCTGAATTTTTTAAAAACTGGAATAATAAGATGAATTTACAATTGAATATTATATAAGAGAAAACTTAGGTAACAGATTGTTCAAATTAATTTCTTTTGCTTAATAAAAATACTATAAATAACAAGTAAGTGGGTATAGTGCTCAATTGCATATGAAAATATTAATAAAACTTTCATGTAATACTCGAAAGTTTAAAAAGGGATAAGAATATGTAGTTGAATAGTTTACAATATAAAATGTACGAAATAAAAGGTGCAAAAATAATTCTGATAAGGGAATTTATAGATAAGAATTGTGTTGTTATAATGGATGTTATACATTTAATTTATGCTATAGGAAATGTAAATTGAAACAAATTGGATAATAAATAGAGTATGAGTAAATAAATGTAAACTTAAGAAACTAAATAGGTAATAAAAGAATTCATATCTTTGTAAATAAGTGGTAAATTATAAATAATAGTTGAAATTGAATTATATGAGGAATTAATTTAAGTGAAATCAAATGGAATAAATAAATGAGCTGAATAAAATAAATTTTGTTTTGAAAGAAAATTTTGTAGCAAATGTTAAAAAAATTGAAGGCGGACCAATTGAATGAAAATGCATGGAATTGTAATCAACCAAATATTAATACATTGAAGATTTATTGATTGAATAAAATGAATTGAAACCAAATTTGTTGAATATTAATAAATTTAAAACTAGTGAAATTTATATGGTTTGGAGTTAATTGTTGTATTTTGTATTGCAATCCATCTTTTCTCTCTGGTTGTTTCTAGTCTCCTACCTCCTTCCTTTTTGGGGACGAAAAGTATTGAGTGGGGGAAAGTGTAATGACCCATAAATTTTAACAGTTTTAAATGGCGTAATTAACTGAATTTTTGCTTGAAAATAAACAGTAAAGTTTTGAAATGAAAATTTGATATTTGGAATGCGTTTATTTAAACGTAGCCAATGTTAGATTTTCTTCAGAAAATATGAAAGTTAGTTCTGTGATGTAAATTTCAATTTCAATATAAAATCAGTTAATCTGATGAAAATAAAATATTTTCAAAATCAGAATATTTTTACATAATAGAATGTAAATCATTTTCTGAGTAAGACGTCATGTTTCATTTCACCAAATTTGGACTGCTCTAGCTTCGTTCATCTTATTTTCAGCGAATTTGCAACAATTTGGCAGTGAAATATGGACTTTGATAGGATGATCATATCATTGATTTCTGTATAGCATTCTTTTCATCTCGTTGTGCTGATCTCTACGGTATATCCATTTCTGTAATTTGACGTCCGATACACGGCAAAATCTGCGAAACGGGTAGTTCTATCGGTACCCGTTTGAATCCATTTGTTTCCCGTGCCATTGAATCGAACGAGTCTAAGAATTAACCGACAAAATAAACGCAAGTGTTTCATATCACTTGTTTTGCTAAGTCATTTAATTTGGATTTCTCAAACGAATAAGGAAAAGGTTTGTATATACTAATATATTGAAAAACAATTTTATAAAGGAGCTTTGTATTAAAATAGAGTTGAAATCATCTTTGTGAAAGAGTTTGAATATTTACTACTGGTATAGAAACCTTTGCATACAAAGTGACAAATCACAAAAATGGTTGTAAAAATAATCAATCACCAAAAATTCACATATGAAGACATGAATCAAATCTATAGAAATCGATACCGAATCCATCAAAATAGATATTATCAAAAATCCCCAAAAAGAAATTGTCAAAGTCAACAAAAGTGATAACAACTAATCGGATCAACATGAATCGATTAAAAATTGGAAATCCACATAAAACGGTTATTTGGCTGAGACAAGAAGATTTAGTTGACTGAACACAGTGGTCAGTCGACTGATACAAAACCCAGAAACTTTCGGTTCCCAGCTTCAGTCAACAGAACACAGTGGTCAGTCGACTGATAGTGGCTCAGGAAATTTTCTGTTTCCCTGTTTAGTCGAATGAACTGTATGGTCAGTCGACTGATACAAGGCCAGATAATTTTCTGTCCCCATGTTCATTCAACTGACCTTACAGTTCAGTCAACTGAACTTTCATTTCCAGTATTTTCAGCCTAGCCCCTAGAAGGGCAAAAATCCTAACCTAAGGCGATCGGACGAGCAACGGAGACTAGGGATTTATGCCAAATGACAACTCAGCCTTATAGGCTCTTCAATACATGCCAAAAACTTGTTTAAACATCAAAGATAGGATTTTAAAGATTTTTGACTTCAAAATACCAAAATTGGAATATTCATCAAACCAATTCAATTCAAAGGCAAATGGACAAGGAATAGATGTTAGGAATTACTAGCTAACAACAATCAAAGATATAGACATAGATGTGAGTTTAAAACTCACTTTTTAACCCCTAAACAACAAATGAGAAGCTCTAGAACAAGCAAAGATTGATCTCTCCTCAATGACACCTCTAGAATCTTCAATCTGTTATCAAAGGAGAAGTTTTTCCTAAGTTAGGTTATAGGAATTTTTGAAAATTAAAGAGGGATTGAGATGGAGAAGATGAAGAGGATGCTTACCTAAGCTTCTCTTGGATTTTGGACTTGAATTTGGGTTTGCTAAGAAAACTAAGGCTTAGGAATTTCAATTTCCTCTTCTTTCCCCCATTTTCACCTTAGCTTGAGAATGTTAGGAAATGAGGAGTGAAATGAATGAAGAGGAGTTGAGTTAGAGTGTTTGATAAAGGAGTTGGGTTCTCATATTGGGTTAGTGGGCTAGAACCCAAACCCAAAGCCCTAAATTAAAATGTCTAAATTCTACTCAACTCCAAACATCGATGTTTATACTCAAAAAAGTTGCATACGCCATTTTGGACTCAATGGAAGGGTTCTCGAGTCCTAATTCGACTATTTGCAAAAAGTGACATTTCGGACTTAAATCCGACCAAACGATGCTATATTTAAATAAAACATTTAAATATACAATCGTAAAATATGCGGGTTGTTACAGACTCCCCTCCTTAAAGAAATTGTGTCCTTGCAATTCTTAAGAAGAAAACAAAAAGTAACAACCATAAAAGCATACCAACACAAAAGGAAATTTGAAGTAAGAAGTTCACCTTTAAGCAGCACAAGAGAGTAAGTCTAGATGCGTCCGCTCGATGAATTCTCTGGATTCCCAAGAGCAATCCTTAGGATTTTAGAACCATTGAACTTTCACAATCGAAACATCTTTATTACAAAGACATTTAACCTCCGTAGCAACGATATGAATAGGATGTTGCTCATAAGTCAAATTAGACGACACTTCAATTTCTTCAACAACACCGGACTCAAGAATAGAATCAGAATCTCTAAGGCATTTCCGTAGTTGGGAAACGTGAAACACGTCATGAATAGCAGAAAATTGAGCCGGTAATAAAAGGCGATAAGCCACGGAAACAATACTTCGGTGATGGGAAATGGACCAATATATCAAGGCGCTAATTTTCCCATTCAACTGAAACGCACAACACCGTTCATCGGTAAAACACGAATAAACACCAAATCTCGCATAGAAAATTCCAAATTCCTTCTTCGGTTGTCGGCATAGGATTTTTTTCTACTTTGAGCTTCTTTCATCCTATGACGAATAAGGTCAATCTTTTCTGTGGAATCATGAATAAAATCTGGACCTAGAACCAGCTTCTCACCGACTTCAAGCCAACAAGGAGATTGGCATGGCCTTCCGTAGAGTGCCTCGAAAGATGCCATACCAATACTACATTGGAAGCTATTATTATAGAAAAACTCAACAAGATAAATATGATCTTCTCAACTTCCACCAAAATCAAGAACACATGCATGAAAAAGATCTTCAAGAGTTTGATTCACACGCTTGGTCTGTCCATCGGACTGAGAATGATAAGCGGTGCTAAAATTAAGCTTCGCTCTCAATGCTTTTTGAAGACTCTTCCAAAATCCACTAGTAAACAATGGATCACAATCGCTAACAATAGAAGTAGGAACTCTATGCAATTTAACAATTTCTTTAACATAAAGTTTGGCTGAAAAAGCTACGGTCCGATTAGATCGAACGGGAATAAACTCGACGGATTTTGTAAGTCTATCTACAATCACCCATAAACTATCATGACCCGAATGAGAACGGGGAAGACCATCAACAAAGTCCATGCAGACTTGATCCCACTTCCAAACAAGAATATCTAGAGGGTGCAATAACCCACCGGGCCTTTGATGCTTTGCCTTTATGAGTTGGCAAGTTATGCAACGCTTAACGAAGTTAGCAATATCAGATTTCATTCCATCCCAATAATAATGTCACTTCATATCCACATACATTTTACTACTACCGGGATGAATGGTAAATTTAGAACGATGAGAATCTTCTAAAATGTCTTTACAAAGATCACTAATATTTGGCACGATAAGTCTACCAAATTTTTGAATACCGCCACAAGCATCGATTTCAAAGTCTTTCAAACCATTAATATTACTATCCCGACAATTTTGGCAAAGATTAGCCAATCCGAGATCATGGTTTTGAGAATCAAGAATGCGGTCTAAAAGAGAAGGATGAGCCTCAAGGATACATAGAACAATAGATGAACATGGGTTGGGTTCACGATCTCGAACCTCACGTGTAGACAATGTCCCGAGATCATTCCACTCGGACATCATCATAGAACAACCGCTTGTTGCTTATGACTAAGGGCATCGGCGACACGATTTCCCTTTCCGGGAGTATAAAGGATATCAAGATCATAAGATGCAAGGAACTCGAGCCAACGTTGTTGAAGCAAATTAAGTTCCTTTTGAGAAAATAAATATTTTAAAGATTTATGATCGGTATAGAGAACAAATTTCTCTCCCAAAAGATAATGACGCCAAATTCTAAGGGCAAAACAATAGTCACGAGCACTAAATCATGAGTGGCATATCTAGTCTCGGTGGGCTTTAATTGCGTAGAAGCATAAGCAATAACACGTAACCTTTGCATGAGAACGGCTCCCAAACCAACACGACTAGCATCGGTATAAACAATAAAGTCTTGGTTCCCTTCGGGAATCACAAGAATAGGAGCATCGGAAAGTTCTTTTAATCTTTGAAAAGAAGCTTCACACTTGTCTGAACAAATGTACTTAACTCCCTTCTTTGTCAAATTAGTCAGAGGCATGGAAATTTTTGAAAAGTCTTTTATGAACCGATAGTAATAATCTACCAATCCAAGAAAGCTACGAATTTCCGTCACATTCTCCAGTCTCTTCTAACTTTGAATCGCTTCAGTCTTTAAAGGATCCATGAAAATCCCGGATTCAGAAATAATATATCCAAGAAATTTCGCACGGGATTACCAAAAGTGGCACTTAGAAAATTTTGCTTTCAATTAATTGCACCTAAGAGTTTCCAACACAATCCAAAGATTCTTTCCATGCACTTCCTCGGTTTTAGAATAAACAAGAATATCATCTATAAAGGTGAGAACAAATCGATCGAGAAAGTCTTTCAAAACTCAATTCATAAGGTCCACGAAATAAGCTGGAGCATTCGTTAAACCAAATGGCATAACAAGCCGTTCATAAGATCCATAACGAGTACAGAACGATGTCAAAGGAATGTTATCCTCTGCAATACGAAGCTGATGAAAACCGGTTGCTAAGTCTAACCGTGAAAAGACTCTAGCACTACTAAGTTGATCAAACAGATCATCAATCCGAGGTAAGGGATATTTATCCTTGATGGTGAGATCATTATGCTTGCGGTAGTCAACGCAAAGTCTAAGTGTACCATCGCATTTCTTCACAAAAATAGTCGAAGCTCCCTAAGGAGAGGAACTAGAATGAATAAACTGTTTTACTTCCAATTCGGATAATCGTTTACGCATCTCCTAATTTTCCTTATTGGACATACGATAAGGAGGACGAGTGATAGGTAGAGCTCTAGGGATTAGATTAATTCTGAACTCGACTTCTCACTTTGGTGGTAATCCTAGGACGAGCACAAATATATTGGAAAATTCACGAACAACGTGAATAAGGGAAATGACATCTCCCTCATCATCATCATCTCATCATGAGGGTTTAGAGAATATAAGGATGCTACCAAATTGTAATCCGAATCTTTAAGAAAAATAGAAATCTGCTTAACAGATTGAGGATGTCAAAGATGAATAGTCCTCTCAGGACATAGGATATAGGCTTCATAACCGTTAAGCCAATCCATTCCCAAAATTATTCCAAAACCTAAATGCATTGCATGCAAATCGGCTCGGACGCATAATTACATAAAATAATCTCGACATCTTCACAAAGTAAACTATGTGTTGCGGATCCACCGACCGGATTCGCAATTCACAAAGAAGTCATCAAGCCCATAACATTTATTATAAAGTTCTTTTGATATAAAAGAATGGGATGCACCCATATCAAAAAGAACTCGAATAGGAAGATCATGAAATATAATAATGCTATCAAGGATAGAATGAGAAATACCTCGACCATGAGAAGTGTTACTAGGGGCTTGCACAACATTTAGCTTTCCCTCGTTCTTGCTTTGAAGTTTGGGACATGCAGATATATAATTACCCAAACTTTTGCAACAGCGACAAGTAAGGGCTTCGGACATTTATTTGCATAATAGTCCTTAGAACCACAATTGTAGTATTGCCCACGATTAGAGGTAGGAGTCTTTGCTACCGAAGTTGCTTGTTTTCCTTGCTTGTTGGAATTAGGGTTGAACTTAATAGGCCTCTTCTTATTGTTGTTGAAGTTCTGTTTGGCACCCACAACTTTAACATCACTTTCTTTATCGGCCTCTTCAAGTCGAAGAGCGACATCAACAAGCTGGTCGAAAGAAACTTCTAATTATAAAAGTAATGACTTTTTTAGATTCTTATTCAAACCATAGATAAACCTTTGATTTTTCTTCAATGGGGTATTAATATACTCGACCCTTGAAACAGATTCAATAAAACGCCGAGCTAAAGTTACTTTTTCAGCTTCAGGGACAAACTTCAATTCAAACCTTTCCGAAATTGCTTCCAAGTAAGATCTGCTTCAATAATTTTCAAAATCAAAAGCTCATACCAATCTAACGCTCTCTCTTGGAGCATGCTGGAAGTCACTTGGACACAATGTAGATCAATAAGATTCATGCGATAAAAGATGCGATCGCATGTTCTAAGCCAAGCTTGGACCTCTATGACGCTTTCGGAACCATTGAATGACTTCCCACCTAAATTGGTATAATCACTGCACAAGCGTGCGAACCCAGATTTTGGGTGAGTAGGCTTTGGAATGGGTCCGACAGCTTGAGCGTTCTTTACGAGATCTAAGAGCTGTTGGGCAGACATAAATACTCCATCTTGAGGAGTAGCACTGGATTGACCGGCGCTGGGACATCCTGACCTAATCATTTCTCTTCTTTAAGAAAGAAAGAAGAAGAAAAAGTTTATTCTCAAAATGAACATCAAAAAATCATGATTGATAAAATAAGGCATCATAAAAGATAATAGGATAGAACGGGTCCAATGACTCGAATTAAATCCAAAGGAACGATTCCTAAGAGAGACTTAGGACAATGATCCTTGCTATAATATTCTATATTGCTTCGAAGTTTGGCTCTGATACCAAGCTGTGACGCCTTACCTCTATACTCACACTAGCCAGGGACACTACGGGGTAATGCCGTCGACTAGCATGAAGAATAAGGCTATTGAGGAGCGACCATCCATGTAATTGCTTTGTGCGATTAGTGAAATGTCAGATAGTATAACATGTATTTCATTTCAGGAGGAAATCCGACATATCAAGTACAAACTCAAAGCTACTACACAGTGGCTATGTGGACTTTGGAAACAAATATAGAAATAAGCATAACACAAATTAGTCACAGATATTCATATCACGAAGGCGGAATCAGATATGAATATATCACATAAAAGTGTACATCATAGTAGTGGTCATACACGATCCACTACATCACAAAAGAATAGGTACAAGTGCTAGACAAAAGAATATGTATACATCAAGGAGTGTCTATCTCGAATGTGTAAAACAAAAACTACTAAACTAAGTAGTTAGCCAAAAGTCAGAAGCTAGTCCCTGCTAAGAAGTCAAGTAGAAGCACCTGTAACACCTCGGTCTGACCCGAGTATTATTTAAGAAGAAAATAATAAATGGATCAGCCTAGCTATAAATATCATATAAAATGAGATAGGATACGACGTATGCCAAAAACATACGGTAACAATAATGCCATATTATGACAAGTATACATTAGATAACACAAAAATCATACAATATCTCGTATATACTCAAATACCAAAAAGAATGTTATATTCTTTAACATATTCACCAAACCATAAATACTGATAAAACTTATCAATGTAAATTACAAAAATTGGTGAAACACAAATTTTAGAAATCATCAATTATAAATCCAGAAAACACAAAGGGGGAGGCATATTACAATTGGGAGCATGAATACTCACCAACACGTGCATCACAAATAGAACGCTATTCCATGGTCGCTAACCATCAATTTTGAGCCGAGGCTCCACAAACGGGGTTTAGTCCCGCCATATAAACAAAGAGACATTGCACATCGCTAGCCTAAATCGAAAAATGATCATCATCGATCATCGAGAAGTGTCGATGCAACGAATCGAAAATTTCGAACTCGAAAATTCCAGATAGTTAGTAAAAAGAAGAAAGAGAAAGAAGAAGAAAACAGAAACAAGTCACAGAAATCTCACATGCGCAGCGGAGAAAATATAATATCAAATAAAATAACAGTTTACAAAGAAAAACTGTATCGGTACATTTACGTTTTACACATCAAAGTTACAACATTTTCACAACCCTTGACAGTTTAAAACAACATGTCCTAGTATCAACATATCACAGCAGGAAACACTCCATACGTTCCTGCTCTCCAGCTCGCCTCCTGAGCTCCAGAACGTCATTACCTGAAAATCTATAATACTCGGTCGGACCCGAGCATTACATCAAAGTAACACCCGGGTCAGGCTGGAAACCAGCGTGAGTAAACCCATCTAACACGGAATACAAAAGCATACAACTTATATAAACCCGGGGTAACTTATATCAATTTTACAACTCCACAAGTTGTTATAGACATCACCTATTTCACATATCAATTTATAAAAAATCGAAGCGGTTTCGGGAATTTCTAATGCCCGACTCCGGTGTCTTCGAAACCAATATCATCTTAACTTAAATTATTTAAGTGAAATACAACTCAATTTTAAATACAGGATGTCACATAATACATCAATAATAGATAACCACATCATCACAATTTATCACCTAGTAATTAACTACCCTTAATTACTTATCAAATTAATTATTCCTTAATTAATTTCTCTAATTAATCCTCTGATTAATTATAAAGTAATTTAATCCAAATTACTTCCACAATTTAAACCATCTTCCACTAATTACATCCAATAATTATCATTAATTACTTCATTAAGTAATTATACTTCATCAATTACATTAAGTAATTATTATCAAATCATCTAGTGATTAAAATTAATTAAACTTAATTAATTAATTTAAACCAATCACATTAAACTCTATTAATTACATTAAGTAATTAATTCTTTAATTACTTCCATTTAGTAATTAAATTTAAATAAATTACACAATTGATTATCATTTAATTAATTAATCTAATTAATTATTTTAATTAATCACATTAATTAATTATTAAATAATCCTTAGTTAATGACCATCATTAACTATTATTATTTCTTTAATTACTTTTCTTAAGTAATTAACTTCCATCAATAAATATTAATTATAAACTAATTAATCTTTAACTATCCATTAACTAATCTTTAATTATTAAATTAATTAAGTGTTAACTGTAACTTAATTAATTCTAAATTACTTGATTAATTAATTCTTAATCATTAATTAAAATCTAATTAATAATCCTTAATTACAAATTAATTATTCCTAATTAATTAGTCTTAACCATTAATTAATTAGTTTAAACCTTTAGTTACTTATTTAATTAATCCAAATGATTAATTAATCAAATAAATTAATTATCCATTAAATTTACTTATAAACTTAATGAATTACAAATCTTTAAATTCTAATTTACTCAAAGATCAAACTTTGTTAATAATCAAAGTACTAAAACAATTTATTTAAAATTTCTTTCAAATTTCATTTTAAATTTAAGATTTTTAAAATGAATTCAAATTATCTTTAACAAAGTTTTTAAATCACATTTCTAAACCCTTCATTTCACAAGTTAAGAAATACTCACCTAGTAAAGAAGTTTTAAAAGGGTTTAAAACCAAATTCATATTTAAATTCAAATCAATTTGAATTACCCTTTAAATATTTCAAATAATTTAAATCATTTTAAATTTTAAAACTTTCCTACATTTCCAGAACAGAAATACTTATTTAAAATTTAATATTAGATTAATCTTCAGATTTTAAAACTTTACATATCTTTTCAAACTTTATTTTAAAATTCAAACTACTTAACACTTTTAATGTAGTTTAACAATTCAAGTTTTAAAAACTTAATTTATTTTAAAACTGAGATTTAAACTCAAATTCGAATTCCAGACTTTAAACTTGAATTTAAAAACTTGTTTAAAACCTTTACTTTCATTTTAAACTCAGTTTTTAATTTCATTTTAAAATTCTTAAACAGATAGGTTATACTTTAAAACTTGTAACACAAATCACTTTACCCAAGCTCATACTTCTTTACTTACCATTTTTAAATTTTGGTTTTAAAAACTATATAACAAAACAATATAGTTTCCAGTTAAAAACCTGTTACCATTACTAAACCCGAGCCAGCCAAAAATTGCTTCGAGCCAAACCATTCATTACTTCGAGTAAAAAATAAAATTATTCGAGAGTTTCACAAGCCCAAAAACGCTACAACATCCAAGACACTATTTGGCACAACCACTGCACCGTGCATATGCACGGTGGCTTCGTCCCTCTCCGGTCATCACCGGTAGCGTCACCACATCAACGAACAAAGCCGCAACCCATCACGATCATCAGATCGAGACCACTTACTCGAATTTGAATTCGAGTGCGCTAACCCAAAACCTGGAAATACACGAGCATCGCCATCTCAAAACCTGTCATCGCCTTGCTTGCAAAATTCCGACCACCAGAAGGTTTATAACTCCGTCCAAACTTTCTTCAGTAACCAAGCTATCATCTCCTCAAATTTTATAGCACTCGATCATCCAAAGGAACAATGTCGATAAAGATTCCAGAGCACACCCAAAACTAGGTTTAGAAACTCAATCGACCAACCACCATCGCCACGGTCATCTATACACCCATCCACTATTTTTGCCTTAGTCACTGACCTCTCCTCTTCCTCCAGAATGAACCACGACCCTCCAGACTAACGAGATCATCAGAATCTCCTTAAATACCTATTTCTGGCCAAACCAGAAACGCCCTCAAATCCCATTACTAAAAATTGAAATGTTGGTATCAAAAATCAAGTTTAAGTTTTAGCAATTGATTCAGATACTTGAATTCATGAATCATGACAATTGAATTTTAACTTATTTAAAGTTTGCACTGTTTTTAATTTATTTCCAGAGACCATACAAATTATTTTAACTTAAACAAATTTTTGGACTAAAATCTGTGCTATAACAAACATATTTGGTTTAAGACTTAAGTACAATTAAATATTTGATCAAGAGAAATTGGTTCAAGATAGATTTAGAACCTGGGAACTAAAAACCAGATAAAGCATCCAAACACATAGCAAATGCACACAACCAAATATTCATATATATACATGCACAGAGATATACTTAAAAATGCATTCACAACGTACTTATTTTCAGAGGTAAGCATGCAACATAATCATTTACTGAGATGTTAAAATAGTGATGTTACTCACCTGTAAACAAGATGAACAGAGCCTTGATTTTGAAAAATATTTGAAGTTTTAAAACTGGAAAATTGCCTTGCTTTTAAAATTTGGAAACTGAGTTGCTTGCTTTGATTTGAAAATGCAGAGGATAATTTCCAGATTTTAGAACAGACTTCAGATTTGCTTTGCATATACAGGTTTGGAATTGCTGTTTTTATCAAACAAAAATGCTCTTTGATTGAAAATGTGGTTGCTGATGATTAAAACTGAATTAAAACTGCATGCATGCTTTAACCTTTGAAACTTAAGTTGCTGGAAAGATTTGCAAGCAGGCTTGATTCCCAGACTTGTTTTCTTTTTGAAAATGATTTGCAGTATTGTTTTTGAAAATGAAATACTGGATTTTGCTTTTTGAAAGTGGATTGCAGGTTGTTTACTTTGATTTGAGAAAATGATTTACAGGTCTTCAAATTGATATGAGAAGTGAAGTACAGATTTTGTTTTGATTTCATATTTGGTGTTTGAGGGAGTTGTTCTCAGATTTGTTTCGAGTTAATGTTTTCAGCGTTGTTCTTAGCTTAAGATTTAGAAAAGAAAATGAATGAAGGAAAGAAGATTTGTTAATATAGGCTGAAATGTTGACAAAAATAAAAATGAAATTAACAAATGTCACTTGTCCTATATACTAACATTTGTCATTTTACTATGCTAATCACTTAACACATGTCTTTTAAGGTTAATTAGTTATAATTAAGTGTTAATTAGTATTTATATTTAAAAGTTAATAAAAGCTTTTAACAAAATTAATTAGTTTTTAATACTTAGTTATATATAGATAATTTTTAAAGAATAAAACCAAGTATAATTATAAAATAAAAATAATACACATATCTATTATTTGAAAATAACATTTTAGATAATTTAAATAAAATTTATAAGAGAGATTGTAAGTTACTCGTTATTTAAATGAATAAATGTTTCATTTATTAATTGTATTTTAAACTCCATATCTAATTTACAAATCAGTATTTTTTAAAAAATAAAACAAATCTTATTATTACTCTTATTTAGACTTAAACTTATGCTAAAATCAATTTATATCTTAACAATTTTAAAACTATATAGTTATTTGTTAAAGTAAGATTATTAAATCAATTCGAATTTATTTACAAAAATTATCAAATCAATTTAATTTTTAATACAGATTATTAAATTTATATTGCCAAAAATTCCGGGATATCACATTCCTCCCCCCTTAGAATCTTTTCGTCCTCGAAAAGGAACGAAGCCAGAATTATTAAAATGCTTAAAATGAGATAAATTATTCTTTGATCATTTTTAAAACACCTTAAAAAAATTACATAATATTATAAAATAGTTTTTATGAAAATAGTTTTTATAACTCGATGTCTGAACAACTCCATCCTCGTTCTCATAGAAATTCGGTCATACGTTGATCAGGCGTAAGACTGAAAATCTATTAATACTTAGCAGACTCATTTTCAAAATCTAGTGAAAATACTTGGAAAATAATTTTATTGAAAATATAGAAAACAGTTTTTGAAAATAGAGGATATATCTCTGGTGAGAATGCTCTGGAAATCATCACCCCCATCCATGGTCACAGTTACATTCCAGGGTTACGTTGCCATAGCAGCAAAAGTCCATGTATCTGCAGGCTCTCCACGGCCTCACGATTACGCCATGGAACCCACAACAGATCGCAGTTACATTCGAGGGTTACGTTGCCATCACAGCAAAAGTCCATGTAACTGCAGGCTCTCTACAGCCTCTGATTTTCGCTGTTGAAATGAAACTTCTCCATTCCTACATAAGTCGCAGTCTACCGATATAGAATCAAATGCAGACTGTTGGCTCTCAGCGGCACACACGACTTTCGCTATGTTACCATAGGTCGCAGTCTACCGATATAAAATCAAACGCAAACTGTTGGCTCTCAGCGGCACACACGACTTCCGCTATGGTGTACTCTACTCATAATCCCCAGGAACTAGTTTTGTCCGGACTCCTCACAGGATCAACTTTAGAAACCCCCCTTGGGGCTCAAGGAAGCACCACCCGGTGGCACTCTTGAGAAGTTCATTTCAAGGGAGCGCCTTTTTCCCCAGAGCCATCATCAAAACATTTTATACTATATACATATAGTATCTTTCAAACCACTACACCTAGTATGATCTCATACAAAGCTCCTTTACACAAAATCGATTATCCCAAAATCGATAGTTCTCAAACTAGGCTTTCCAAATTCAATATTGATTTTACCCAAAAATCAAAAGCCTTTCCAAATTCAAAGGTTCCCAAAACCTTTTCCAAAATCCTCATATGATCTTTTATATATATATATATATATACAGATATATATAATCTTTTAAACTTTGGATCATTTCCAATTTGTATAAAACTCCTTTTATACTTCAAACATTTTCAAAAACCCTTTTCTTCTGGCAAAAGATTCAACAAGGGAAGGTTTATCTTATATAACAAAGATATATAACTTTATTTATTCCAAATCAAATAATCAAATTTGATTACTCTTTACAAAACTACTTACCATATCACTTACTTCCATAAACAAAATTTCAACCATAGAAATATCCAATTTCCACTTTACTTCATCCTATATTTCTCAAAATATATCTTTCATTTCAAATACCATTTCACATTTCTTATCCACAAATTTCTAGTATCAATTTCATTCCAATCCATACTATGTACACATATCATCCGTACGCTATACCAATTTGATCGCCTACTCGATCACACAATTTCAATTCCGAACTAGTATCGCCACCCAACTTCCTAGTACGGACTCAGATTTGGTTTCTTGATCAAAAACCGTCATTCTCCTTGCATAGCCTAAGTATGATAGAGAATATCCAGAACCAATCAACAATCCATATCCAGGTTTGCCGTCGAAAATCGAGTGAGAAATCCCAACTCGGATCGATATACTATCTCGAAATTATGTGCTCGAATTTGGATCAAATCACTATGCGAATAGAATAATACTCATACATCCTACGTATTTATCTTTATTGATTATTAGCCAAATCAATTCCATTTCTATTCACATCCACTTTGATTTTCATTCACTTACTCACAATTACTTCAATCCATTTGGATTATCACCTCTATTCTTATCTCGGTTGGGTATTTAACCAATAACAGTTTAAACTCTGTCCATTTTAAATTTAAAAATAGCTTGAAAAGTTTTAAAAATAGATAAGTAGTTGAAAAACAATTTATAGTTTGTGAAATAGCTGTAAAATAGTTCAGTAATTGTAAAATAATTGGAAAATAGTTAAATAGTCATAGACATTTTAAATAATTGCAAAATAGCTATAAAAGAGTAATTAGTAGTTGAAAATAGTAATTAGTTTATAAAATAGTTGAAAATTGTTAAATAGTTTCAAAAATAATTGTGAAACAAGTATAAGATTGTTTGGCTTTTAAAAGAAAGGTAGTATATATAATGAATAGCTAGAAAAAAAATAGGTTTATATTAAAACAATTTATATTAAAATAGTCCAGAGTCAAACTGTTCAATTCCCAACCTCTATTTCCAATCAATTCAATCTAAATTTCCACTTCCCTTTAAATGGACCCAATTCCAATTTAAATAACTTCAATTTCCATAAATTGATTCAACCCCAATTCAAGTTGAATTAACCTTAGTTTCTTTCCAAATTTAATTTTTATTCAACCTTGATCTCAAATTCTACTAATTGAAATAAATTTCACTTGAACTAGTTCCAATTTCAATTCATTTCAACTCCAGTTTGAATTAATCCCAATTTCAAACTCCATTTCCAAATCAAGTTGAATTATTCTTGATTTTCTCCCAAATTCAATTCAAATTCCATTTGAATTTAAAACTATTCAACTTAATTACAATTCCAAATTATTCAAATCAATCCAATTCAAATTTTCCATTTGATTCTTATACTCATACATCTTCAATCACAATTTCAATTAATTCAAATCAAATTCAATTTGAACTAATTCAAATTTCAAATTTAAACCATCTCGAATTATATAAATTCGAGTTAATACTTCAAATGTTGATTTAATTCCTTTAAATCAATTTACCTTTAAGGTTTTTAAACAATTCGATTCACATTTCAGACCTAACATATTATACCACAAATCAAATTAACCTTTATTTTTACATCAATAACCCAAACCTTTAGACAATTTAATTTTGAGTCAAATTCTCAAAATTCCATTTTAAATTATCTTTACTTAACTTTTTCCAAAGTTCAAATAAGAGTTCAAAATAATTTTATCTTCTAGTTTGAAACCAATTCTTAAGCAAGCTTAATTTTCGGATTCAATCATTTAGGTTTTCAGTTCAAAGTAATTCCTTATCCTTAATTTCAAATTAAAGTGTGATATTCCTTTTATCCCAATAATGGATATATTACCAGACTTCATTTCTTATTTATTTAAAACAAATCCAATTCACAACTTAAAAATTATTAATAACAACGGGATGGTATCATTCAAATTATTTTAAAACATCCATCCATTTCCTATTTTCGGATCTCAAACCCATTTTGAGATCACTCAAACTTCCTAATTCAAATCAACCATTTAACTTTCCAAGTTAAATCCCAATTTCATCTTGAAATTTCCAAATCAGGTTGATCATTCTAACTTATTTAACATTTTCCCAAGTTAAACTCAATTCACTTTGGGCATCATATCTCATTCCAGATTTAAAACTCAATATTTAGAGTTTATTTCAAACCAACTTCAATATTATGTGTATATATAAATATTTACTTCTTGGCCCACCAAGCTAAATTTTTAAAATTTAAACCACCCTTGGTTTTTAATTCAAACAAATTCTTTTAAAGTTTACAAACAACTTTCTTATTCTAGAATAAGATTACAGTCAAAATAGTTTGAATAATATTATTTCCTTTAACATTTTGAAAACAATTTTCAAATGTTTAAATTTAGAATTTAGAACTTCACGGTTTGAAACCCACTTTAATTTACATCCTTTCTAATTGACAAGTTACTCCCATTAAATGGTTACTTCCTTAAAACATTTCATTTTTGCTTACTCATTTATACACATTTTATTACTAAACACAATAATTTTTTATGATAATAACCCAGATTATCATACCTGAAAACCAATTTATTATTACCTTATTCTGAAACTCTTTCCCAAATTCAAGATTTTAATTTCAGTTTGAATTCATTTCAAACTTATCTTTATTCAATTTCAATTTCTGTTTGATTGTATTTCTATTACTTCTTAATTTAATTCCAATATTGAACATCCAATTACCTTAATATTTATTAGAAATATATATTGCTTATATATCAATATATTCTTATATAAAATCATTTAAAATCTTTATATAAGAAAATAACAAGTACGCTCTCATATATATATATATATATATATATATATATATATATATATACACACACATATATACACTCAACTCATTCTAGGGTACTATTGACCCTATCCTTAATGAGTACACCCACCAGAGCCAAGGTTCTCGCTTAACCTTCAGCTCTGATACTAAAATGTAACGACTCGGAAATTTCAAACCCAAAAATTCCAGATAGTTAGTGAAAAGAAGAAAGAGAAAAAAGAAGAAAATAGAAACAAGTCACAGAAATCTCACATTCGCAGCAGAGAAAATATAATATCAAATAAAATAACAGTTTACAAAGAAAAATTGTATCAGTACATTTACGTTTTACACATCAGAGTTACAACATTTTCACAACACTGGACAGTTTAAAACAACATGTCCTGGTTATACATCAACATATCACAGCGGGAAACACTCCATACGTTCCTGCTCTCCAGCCCGCCTCCTGAGCTCCGGAACGTCCTTACCTGAAAATCTGTAATACTCGGTCTGACCCGAGCATTACATCAAAGTAACACCCGGGTCAGGCTGGAAACCAGCGTGAGTAAACCCATCTAACATGGAATACAAAAGCATACAACTTATATAAACTCAGGGTAACTTATATCAATTTTACAACTCCACAAGTTGTTATAGACATCACCTATTTCACATATCAATTTATAAAAAATCGAAGTGGTTTCGGGAATTTCTAATACCCGACTCCGGTCTCTTCGAAACCAATATCATCTTAACTTAAATTACTCGAGTGAAATACAACTCAATTTTAAATACAGGATGTCACATAATTCATCAACAATAGATAACCACATCATCACAATTTATCACCTAGTAATTAACTACCCTTAATTACTTATCAAATTAATTATTCCTTAATTAATTTCTTTAATTAATCCTCTGGTTAATCATAAAGTAATTTAATCCAAATTACTTCCACAATTTAAACCATCTTCCACTAATTACATCCAGTAATTATCATTAATTACTTCACTAAGTAATTATACTTCATCAATTACATTAAGTAATTATTATCAAATCATCTAATGATTAAAATTAATTAAACTTAATTAATTAATTTAAACCAATCACATTAAAATCCATTAATTATATCAAGTAATTAATTCCTTAATTACTTCCATTTAGTAATTAAACTTAAATAAATTACATAATTGATTATCATTTAATTGATTAATCTAATTAATTATTTAAATTAATCACATTAATTAATTATTAAATAATCCTTAGTTAATGACCATCATTAACTATTATTATTTCTTCAATTACTTTTCTTAAGTAATTAACTTTCATCAATCAATATTAATTATAAACTAACTAATCTTTAACTATCCATTAATTAATCTTTAATTATTAAATTAATTAAGTGTTAACTGTAACTTAATTAATTCTAAATTACTTGGTTAATTAATTCTTAATCATTAATTAAAATATAATTAATAATCTTTAATTACAAATTAATTATTCCTAATTAATTAGTCTTAACCATTAATTAATTAGTTTAAACCTTTACTTACTTATTTAATTAATCCAAATGATTAATTAATTAAATTAATTATCCAATTACTTATAAATTTAGTGAATTACAAATCTTCAAATTCTAATTTAATCAAAGATCAAACTTTGTTAATAATCAAACTACTAAAACAACTTATTTAAAATTTCTTTCAAATTTCATTTTAAATTTAAGATTTTTAAAATGAATTCAAATTATCTTTAACAAAGTTCTTAAATCACATTTCTAAACCCTTCATTTCACATGTTAAGAAATACTCACCTAATAAAGAAGTTTTTAATGGGTTTAAAACCAAATTCATATTTAAATTCAAATCAATTTGAAGTACCCTTTAAATATTTCGAATAATTTAAATCATTTGAAATTTTAAAACTTTCCTACATTTCCAAAACTGAAATACTTATTTAAAATTTAATTTCAGATTAATCTTCAGATTTTAAAACTTTACTTACCTTTTCAAACTTTATTTTAAAATTCAAACTACTTAACACTTTTAATGTAGTTTAACAATTCATGTTTTAAAAACTTAATTTATTTTAAAATTGAGATTTAAACTTAAATTTGAATTCCATACTTTAAACTTTAATTTAAAAACTTGTTTAAAACCTTTACTTTCATTTTAAACTCAATTTTTAATTTCATTTTAAAATTCTTAAACAGACAGGTTATACTTTAAAACCTATAACACAAATCACTTTACCCAAGCCCATACTTCTTTGCTTATCATTTTTAAATTTCAGTTTTAAAATCTATATAACAAAACAATACAGGTTCCAGCTAAAAACCTGTTACCATTACTAAACCCGAGCCAGCCAAAGATTACTTCGAGCTAAACCATTCATTACTTCGAGTAAAAACTAAAATTACTTGAGAGTTTCACAAGCCTAAAAACACTGCAACATCCAAGACTCCACCTGGCACAACCACTGCACCGTGCATATGCATGTTGGCTTCGACCCGTTCCGGTCATTACCGGTAGCGTCACCACATCAACGAACAATGCCGCAACCCATCACGATCATCATATCGTGACCACTTACTCGAATTCGAATTCAAGTGCGCTAACCCAAAACATGGAAATATACAAGCATCAGCATTTCAAAACCTGCCATCACCTTGTTTGCAAAATTCTGACCAACAGAAGGTTTATAACTCCGTCCAAACCTTCTTCAGTAACCAAGCTATCATCTCCTCAAATCGTATAGCACTCGATCATCCAGAGGAACAATGTCGATCAAGATTCCAGAGCACACCCAAAACTAGGTTTAGAAACTCAATCGACCAACCACCATCGCCACGATCATCTATACACCCATCCACTATTTTTCCCTTAGTCACTGACCACTCCCCTTCCTCCAGAATGAACCACGACCCTCCAGACTAACGAGATCATCAGAATCTCCTTAAATACCTATTTCTGGTCAAACCATAAATGCGCTCAAATCCCATTACTAAAAATTGAAATGTTGGTATCAAAAATCAAGTTTAAGTTTTAGCATTTGATTCAGATACTTGAATCCATGAATCATGACAATTGAATTTTAACTTATTTAAAGTTTGCACTGTTGTTAATTTATTTCCAGAGACCATACAAATTATTTTAACTTAAACAAATTTTTAGACTAAAATCTATGCGATAACTAACATATTTGGTTTAAGACTTAAGTACAGTTAAATATTTGATCAAGAGAAATTGGTTCAAGATTAGATTTAGAACCTGGGAACTAAAAACCAGATAAAGCATCCAAACACATAACAAATGCACACAACCAAATATTCATATATATACATGCACAGAGATATACTTAAAAATGCATTCACGACATACTTATTTTCAGAGGTAAGCATGCAACATAATCATTTACTGAGATGTTAAAATAGTGATGTTACTCACCTGCAAACAAGATGAACAGAGCCTTTATTTTGAAAAAGTTTTGAACTTTTAAAACTGGAATATTGCCTTGCTTTTAAAATTTGGAAACTGAGTTGCTTGCTTTGATTTGAAAATGCAGAGAATAATTTCCAGATTTTAGAACAGACTTCAGATTTGCTTTGCATATACAGGTTTGGAATTGCAGTTTTTATCAACCAAAAATGCTCTTTGATTGAAAATGTAGTTGCTGATGATTAAAACTGAATTAAAACTGCATGCATGATTTAATATTTGAAATTTAAGTTACTGGAAAGATTTGCAAGCAGGCTTGATTCCCAGACTTGTTTTCTTTTTGAAAATTATTTTGCAGTATTGTTTTTGAAAATGAAATACAGGATTTTGCTTTTGGAAAGTGGATTGCAGGTTGTTTACTTTGATTTGTGAAAATGATTTACAGGTCTTCAAATTGATATGAGAAGTGAAGTACAGATTTTGTTTTGATTTTAGATTTGGTGTTTGAGTGAGTTGTTCTCAGATTTATTTTGAGTTAATGTTTTTAGCATTGTTCTTAGCTTAAGATTTAGAAAAGAAAATGAATGAAGGAAAGAAGATTTGTTAATATAGGCTAAAATGTTGATAAAAATAAAAACTAAATTGACAAACGCCACTTGTCCTATATACTAACATTTGTCATTTTACTATGCTAATCACTTAACACATGTCTTTTAAGGTTAATTAGTTATAATTAAGTGTTAATTAGTAATTATATTTAAAAGTTAATAAAAGCTCTTAACAAAATTAATTAGCTTTTAATACTTAGTTATATATAGATAATTTTTAAAGAATAGAACCAAGTATAATTATAAAATAAAAACAATACACTTATCTATTATTTGAAAATAACATTTTAGATAATTTAAATAAAATTTATAAGAGAGGTTGTAAGTTACTTGTTATTTAAATGAATAAATGTTTCATTTATTAATTGTATTTTAAACTCCATATCTAATTTACAAATCAGTATTTTTAAAAAAATAAAACAAATCTTGTTATTATTCTTATTTAGACTTAAATTTATGCTAAAATCAATTTAAACAATTTATCTTAACAATTTTAAAGCTATATAGTTATTTGTTAAAGTAAGATTATTAAATCAATTCGAATTTATTTACAAAAATTATCAAACCAATTTAATTTTTAATACAGATTATTAAATTTATATTGCCAAAAATTCCGGGAGATCACAGTTGAGTACATTAATCTAGTAAATAAATGAGTTTAACTTCATGTCCCATAGACACTGGCTTAACTTAATTATTTAGAACAATTTGTAGATTCCCACTCGAAAATTTTCTCAGGAGTTTCAATCGAACGAGTCGAAGAATTAACAGACAAAGTAAACGTAAGTGTTTCATACCGCTTGTTTTTCTAAGTCATTTAATTTGTATTTCTCAAAAGAATGAGGAAAAGGTTTGTATATACTAATAAATTGAAAAATGATTTTATAAACGAGCTTTGTATTAAAATAGAGTTGCAATCATCTTTGTGAAAGAGTTTGAATATTTATTTCTAGTATAGAAACCTTTGTATTTCAAACTGACAAATCACAAAAATGATTGTAAAAAAAATCAATCACCAAAATTTCACATATGAAGACGTGAATCAAAACCATAGAAATCGATACCGAATCCATCAAAATTGATATTCCCAAAAATCCCGAAAAAGAAATTATTAAAGTCAACAAAAGTGATAATCACTAATCGGATCAACGAGAATCGATTAGAAGTTGGAAATCCACACAAAACGGCAATTTGGCTAAGAAAAGCAGATTCAGTCGACTGAACACAATGGTCAGTCGACTGTTACAGAACCCAGAAACTTTCGGTTTCTGGGTTTAGTCAACTGAGACTAGCTCAGGAAATTTTCTGGTTCCAGGTACAGTCGACTGATACTGGGCCAGATAATTTTCTGTCCCCAGGTTCAGTCCACTGAACTGTAATAATTTTCTGTCCCCAGGTTCAGTCGACTGACCTTACAGTTCAGTCGACTGAACTTTCATTTCTAGTATTTTCAGCCAAGCCCCAAGAAGGGCAAAAATCCTAACCAGATGCGATTGGACGAGCAACGAAGACAAGGGATTTATGCCGAATGACAACCCAGCCTTATAGGCTCTTTGATACACCCCAAATACATGTTCAAACATCAAAGATAGGATTTTAAAGTTTTTTGACTTCAAAACACCAAAATTGAAATACTCATCAAACCAATTCAATTCAAAGGCAATGGACAAGGAATAGATGTTATGAACTACTACCTAACAACTATCAAAGATACAGACATAGATGTGAGTTCAAAACTCACCTTTTAACATCAGAACAACAAATGAGAAGCTATAGAACAAGCAAAGGTTGATCTCTCCTCAATAATACCTCTATAATCTTCAATCTATTATCAATGGTGAAGTTTTTCCTAAGTTTGGCTATAGGAATTTCTGAAAGTTGAAGAGGGATTGAGATGGAGAAGATGAAGAGGATGCATACCTAAGCTTCTCTTGGATTTTGGACTTGAATCTGGGTTTCCTAAGTAAACTAGGGCTTAGGAATTTCAATTTCCTCTTCTTTCCCCCATTTTTACCTTAGCTTGAGAGTGTTAGGAAATGAGGAGTGAAATGAATGAAGAGAAGTTGAGTTAGAGTGTTTGATAAAGGAGTTGGGTTCTCATATTGGGTTAGTGGGCTAAAACCCAAACCCAAAACCCTAAATGAAAATGTCAAAATTCTACTCAACTCCAAACATATCGACGTTTATACCCAAAAAGGTCGCATACGCTATTTTGGACTCAATGGAAGGGGTCTCGAGTCCTAATTCGACTGTTTGCAAAAAGTGAAATTTCGGACTTAAATCCGACCAACGATGCTATATTTAAATAAAACATTTAAATATACAATCGTAAAATATGCGGGTTGTTACATGCGTGGTGGGTCTTGGCGAAGGGTTCTAGTGCCTGCTGTTGTTCGCTCGCTTGATTTTGATTTGTGTGTTCGTTTGGGGTTTTGGGTAGTTGGGATCGACGGCGAGGTCGTCATCGACTTGGTGGTCGGAGCCTTGGTCGGAGTTGATCTGGTTTTGTGTGTACGACACGCGTTATCCTTCGTGTCTGAGGTAGCTGTGTTGAAGAGAGAGAGTCGAGGTAAGTTAGAGTTTGGCTCGAAGTCGTCCGCGTGTTTTCTTGGGAGGGAAGAGATGAGAGGGAAGGTTTGGGTCTTGCTTAGGAATTTTTTTTAGGCCCGGTAGTTTAGTACATGTTTTAACTAAGTTTCAAGTGAACGTATTAACCAGGTTTCCAAAGTGAAATGTTAACCAGATTTTAAAAAATTGAAAGTAAACTTTGTACCAAGTTTTCAAGTAATTCTTAAACAAAGTTTTAAATGCAAAAGAAGTACTAGCAAAGTTTAAAGCAAATATTAAACAAGTTTTCAAAGCAAGATAGTAATAAGTTTTCAAAGCTAAATAGTGTGATCAAGTTTTCAAACAAGTTTCAATATAAATTATAAAGTCAAATGTGATTTGGAATGTTAATTCTAATTAATCATAAGTACTCAAGTGATTTGGTATGTTAACATTAAATTAATTTTCGAAAGTTTAATTTAATAAGATTTAAATGATGTAATTAAGTAACTAATTAAGTTAAATGGTTTATCTTAAATTAATTAAGGTTTAAATTAAAGGATAATTACTTAATGTTATTAATTAAAGGATAATTAATTAATGTGAAAATTTAAAGGAGGATTAATTAATTTCATTAATAATAAATGAGTTATAATTAATTAATGTTAAGTAAGCAGGATTTAAAAGTAATTAAAGTAACTAAATTAATTTATTTGGAGATTAAATTAAAGTAATCAGGAATTATATGCTATTAATCTTGCTTATGAATGATGAACCTGAGTTAGATGCCTTGGTTTGGTAGATATTTATGATATGTAATTTTTGATGTGCTGTGATATGAAATGGTTTGATAGATATGTTAATAAGTGTGAATTATTTATTGAATTACGTATCTGTAATAGATTTCTATGTGCATATGATATTCTGAATTTAATTAAACTGTTACTTAAGCAACTTGGCTTAAAGGAGGGTATTGGATTTGTAGAGACCTAAGTCGGATATTAGCAATATTCGAAACCACTTCGATTAGTAATCTACATATTATTTATGGATTTGATTTTAAAATCTAATAGGCTGGAATGGGATAAATTAAGTAACATGGCTATTTAAACAGAGTAATAGTTCTTAGATATTGTTTCGTAATAATTGATTGACTATAACAATTTAAGAACCCGTAGTCGAGGTACGAGTTACCCTGGAATTTCAAATAAGTTTTATAACTCAGTATTTTCAAGTTATATGGGTTTACTCATGCTGGTTCTCAGCCTGACCTAGGTGTTACTTTATTGTAATGCTCAGGTTAGACCGAGTATTACAGACTTTTAGGTAGGACAGTCTGGAGCTCAAGTGGCGAATTGGATGGTAGGACGTATGAGTATGTTTTGCTATGTATGGGAGTTGTAATGTTTGTTTTCTGAGTCAATTTGTTACAACTATCCAGTTTTGTTGTACTCTAATGTATTATTTGTAAATTGATAATTACAGCTTTTCTTGTATAAATGCTGATATTATTTGATATTATATTTTGATCCGCTGTAAATGTGAGATTCTGTGTTTTATTTCTATTTCTTATTCTACCTCTTTTCTTCTTTACCCTAACAACCTGGAATTCCGGCGTTCGATTCTCGGCATTTCTATAGTGAACGTATTAATGTCGAATTCTTAGGGTCAAAATTTTTGGGTTGTCACATTTTGGTATCAGAGCTGAAGGTTAAGCTAGAACCTTGGCTTTGGTGGGTTTACTCATTAAGGATAGGGTCAGTAGTACCCTAGAATGAATTGAGTGTGTGTGTGTGTATGAGAGCGTACTTGTTATTTTCTTATATAAAGATTTTAAAAATGAATGATTTTTATATAAGTTTATATTTTGATATATAAAGCAATAATTTTTCTAATTATATATATTAAGGAAATTGGTTGTTGGTTATTGAAATTGAATAGGATAATAAGAATATAAGTTGGAATTCTACTAATAAGTCTAATATAGGTTAGGAAGTCCCACTAAATCCAGTCTTAGAAAGAGATGGCTAGACGCAGGGAGCGAAGGGCAGCTGCGCGTAAGGAACGAGAACAAGCGATACAGGAGTATGAAAATCGGGTTAAGGAAAGGGCTGGACCAGGGCCTTATGATCATGTCACCTTCTACAGATGTTACAATAAGGGTCCTTACGCAGCCAAGTGCAGTAAAACAAGGGAGGAATTGAAGGGTGCATTTCAACGGTTTCGCTTTGAGATCTTATGCTTTAAGGGTCATAAGAAAGGACATTTCCTTAACCATTGCCCTGAAAGGAGGAAGTTGAAGCGTAAACCTGTAGAACCTGTCAACGAGTCAACTATTTTCTATCATTGTAAGGAGTCGGGACACATCGCTAGGAATCGTCTCAAGAGACAAATGAAGAATAAGGTTGTGGAACATCCCGCAGGAGGCGTAAAGGTTATCCAGATTGATAGGAGGGTAGAAACCTTTTGTGGTAAATGTTATAAGTGGAGACATCCTGTTGAAAAGTGTACGTTCGGGCTTTACCCATTGGAAGGAAGTCCATAGAAAGGATTCTTGTAGAAATGCTAGGGCTCTATTCTTTCCTAATGTAACATCCCAATTTTAATTAAATTTAAAATTAGTAATTAATATAAAATTTGGAACTAAATTAAAATTAATTTGAAAATTTTCAAAATAAATCAAATAAGTATTGATTTGTACGTATATGAATAAGATTGTAATTTGCATTTGAGTTTAAAATTCAAAATAATAAATATTTTAAAATTATTTGAATTTAAATATATATATATATATATATGGGTAGATTAGAATTTGAATTTGAATTTAAGATTCAAATAAATATCTTAGTAAAATAATTTGAATTTTAAAAAAAAATGTGATTTATTTAATGTATAATTAGTTTTAAAACATTTTTTAGATTGTATACATTTAAATAAGGGAGAATATATTTATAAAATAGAAAAAGTAATTTAAAATCAATATAAAATATAAAAAGACAAGTTTTAAATTTACAAATACATTATTAACATGCAAATTACAATTGTAAGAGAGAGTGTGAAAATTAACAAGTGTTAAGATTTAAATCATGAAGATGAACAAGTGACAAATTTCTTTTTATATTCTTTTATTTTAAAAAATAATAATAGAAATAAGCTATATAAACATTTCATCTCCTCTCGCTCTCTCATTTCTTTTATCTTCACTCTTTAAAAATTTGAGAAAAAAAATCAAAACTTTAAAACCAGAAGAAGAAAAAATCAAATGAAAACAAATCAGAGGAAATAAAAAACAAAGTAAAATTCAAACATCTTTTATAATTTAAAAACCTGGAGCCTGAATTCATTTCTAAATCAAGTAACAACCAGCAGTTCAACATCAAAGCAAAGATTTCAACAAATTAAGCAAAACAAGGATCATCTCAGTAACTAAACAAATCAAAGTTTCAACATCAAACAAGTTTACAATTTCCAGATTTTTCAAATTCTAGAAAATCCCAGGCTTTCTTTTTTCAACATCCAGGTGAGTAAACCCTTTAAAAATCTGAAATATCATTGTTGTTTGTAATCATGCTTGAAATCAAGTTGTAAAGCATTTATATGCATGCAAATATATGTATATATATGCGAGATGGGTGTGCATGTCTGATATACAGGTAGACATGCCTCTGTTTGGTTCCAGGTCTCAAAAACCTGTTCATAATTCAAATTCACTTTTTATAATCCTCTTTAGGTTTCAGAATTCAAACAAAACATGTTTATATAATCATGTTTTAAATTTTAAAAATAATTTCAAGCATAATTAATTTTAGTATTTTCTGAAAAATCAAGAAATACAGGTGAGCACAGAACATATCAAAAATTCGAGACTCGTATTTTATGATTTCAGGTATAACATTTGAATCGTTTTCAAAAATAAGGATTTTTAAAAGTAAAATCAAAATTTTAAGTGAAGTATTGATCGAGGAATTTAGGGTTGAACGGATTTAGGACTTTTGACGATTTTTGGTCATCCATGAGGTCTGGGTTGTCGCAATCATGGCTGAAGCTCACTGGAAGGTCGGGGAGTTTGAGAAAAATGCTTGGTGAAATTCCTGATCAACGCAGATGATGAACGAGATCGATTTAGTGTTTTAACCCATGTTTTGGTCGAAGCCGGAAATCTAATTGTCGCGGCTTCGTCAGAGCATCAGAGTCGATCGCATCAGTGCCAATCGAAAAGAGGGGAGTAGGCGATGCTCTGACCATAGTTTCATGACCTCTGGTGGCCAAAGGCGATAGAGCGAGGCAGTTTTTGGTGATCGAAGTTTGTTCCAGTTTGGGGCAGAGTGCTCGTTTGCGAGTTCGTCGTCGTTTGGGGTTTCTGGGTGGTCTGATGATTAGGGCAGGCTGTCACAGACTTGATGATGGCTGGAATTTGGATCGAAGGTGGCTGGTTCACCTGTGCATATGCACGGCTATCATATATATCTGGAAGTAATGGTTGGGGAAGAAGGGTTGTGACTCGAAGTTGTCTTCAGGAAGTTTGGGTGCTAGATCGAGTCTGGGTTTGGGTATTTTTGTGTGTGCACCAGGTTTTCTAAAACTTAAACAAAAATCAAAGTTTTGAAAAGAAAATACAGGTTAGTTTGGGGAAGACTCGAAGTAAACGGCGTGTTACCTCAGGTGACACTCGAGTGGGACTCGGATTTGATATAAAAACAGTTTTTGACTTTGAAACAAAACTTAAATTTTAAACATTTTTAATCCATGCTTTTAAGTAACGATTTTGACTTAAGTTTGGATTCATAAGGGTTTTAAGTAAGATATTTTAAAGTAATTAAGTTTAATTAATTAAATTTTGTGACATTATTTATAAATTAATTATTTTAAATAAATAATGTAATTTAAAAGTTAATTAAGATGAAATGTTATTTTAATTAACCTTAATCTTTGAATTAATTCATGTGTTAATGGTGATTAATTATGAGGTTTATTAATTAAAGATTTTAAAATAATTAAATGATTAATTAAGATAAATGATTCATAATTACTTAATAATTAAAGAATAATTAATTAAAGGTTAATTAATTATTAATTTAAGGTTAATTAATTTGTATTAAGGATTAATTAAATAATGTAATTAATTAAGAAATATTTAATTAATGAAAGTGATTAAGATTAATTAATGAAGAATTAAGAATTAATTAATTTATAATTAAGGATAATTAATCATTAATTAAGGACAATTAATGAAAATAATTATGTGATTAATTAATTATAATCACACGATTAATTCATCTTACTTATAGATGATTGATTATTATTGAATGCCTTGAACTCATTGATACCTCTAATATGTGATTGTAATACTTTGTGATGTGAATTGCTATGAATTGAACTGTGATATCTGTGATATGTTTACGTGTGAATGTGAAAACTGTTGGCCTTTAAAACGGCATTTAAATTTCAATGCGACAGGGAGTTGGATTCCAGTTGATTATCCAAAACCCACATCGAATCTTAACGGTGAATCTTTTTGATTGATATATCCACATGTTTTTAAATTAAGCGCTCACTATTCGGTTTAGCCGGGAGAGGACTTTATGCCATATAACCCATTCCGAATAGTGATACGACGAAATGGATAGCATTTGAAGATGATGGTGAAGACCGGGTGTTTTTGAGAATGGTGGGATAACCTATCGAATGACTTTGCACTGAGTTGCTCCGGTATAGAGATCTCCATATGTGATCGGGAGTCTTATCGGGATTGTGGATGTCCGGATTGCAAGGTCTTCTTCCTTTATTGGACGAAGTGCCTTCGGTTCCGTTCGAACCCGAAATGGACTTGTACGGTTGTATGTTTGACATCACACTTTGAGATATAAAGCTGATTTCTATCAAACACATTTATGTTTGGTGGCGGAGAATTTATTCTCTTAGCTTAACACCCTTCTCTTAGACGTACGAGCTCAGAGGTTATGTAGTTGATGGTTATTAGTGGTATACTCCCAATTTCGTAGTGTGGCATGCTGAGTGCTGATAATTTGTTGATCAGAGCATGGCTTTTGTGAAAAGCATAGCTTTGTGGATGAGACTACATCGAACGTCACAAATCGAAAATGGTCTAGAGAGGAAGAATGCGACAAGGTTATGGGGGTAGCGCCCCTTAGGGTTGTGCACTTCCTTCTGGATAAAAAGTGATATCATGGTATGGAGCCCAAATATTTAACATATTTGGTTGTTGGAATTTGTTAGCGTTGTGGCCTCGGATAAAGGTTGGTTACGACCGAGGGATGTCATAATCGTGTCAGTAGTTATGTAACGACCCGCAAATCCGTACCCCTTGAGTCCACACTATTTTACCTAAATCAACTCAAGTTGTACAGAAATACGAACCATTTGGGTAAAAGAAGAAGAGATAGAAGAAGAAAATAGAAATCAACAACAGAATCTAACCATCGCAGCGGAATAAAATATAATAGATAATAAATGATCTTTACTCAAAATCAAATATATTTGCTTATATATTACATCATCAGAGTACATCAATCACAATTCAACATCACTAACATACAAATGGATACACAGCAACTCAATACAGCGGAATATAGATATAAACAAGTACGGAAGTACGTATCGTCATCCAGCTCGTCTCCTGAGCTCCACAACATCATATCCTGTATCCTATAATACTCGGTCTGACCCGAGCATTATAGTTAAATAATACCCGAGTCAGTCTGGAATACCAGCATGAGAAAATCACACTCAATTGATTATTAAAGTTTAAAAAATCCTTTAAAAACAAAAGCATCTTGTAAGACCACACCACAAATAAACATGTCGAGTTTTACCTTACGATAGCTAAAACAATTTTTATAGAAATCCTCTGATATTATAATAGGGTCTATATACAAATACTTATTTAATAGCCGAAATTGTTACATCTATTAAATTTCAGCTACTAGCCACAGAGTGGGTAATGCAAACAAAACTAGTACAAGGCTCGTAGGGAGAATGGATTTCCAACTAATGACTAGGCACTGGGGTACCACCTGTCACAGTACGTGGCCTAGATCACAGTACCGAGGAGTACGCCCGCTCCCCTGCAACACAAGACTGGGACTACCCCTTACCGGATAATCCCGAGTGAGATCACCCCGTGGTTGGGATCAGCAACCGCCCACTAAGCCGAAATAAAAAGGAACATCTAGACAGGGATGACCTCACCCTACTTGGGTGCTACCCACCTAGCCTTGCTGCATAACCCCTGATTTTCAGTCTTCCCATTTGATGAGGCTTGAGGCTAAGCGTTACCTTTTTAGAACATATGTAACAGCCCGCTATTTTGGACCATTCAAATCGACAATAAAACCGTACATGTCCGACTTGAATAATTCAAAATACCAAATTGTTAATAAAATTTGGCAAAACTTAAAATATACAGTAAATAAATCAATCATAGATCACTTACACAGAGTAATACAATGCAGCGGAATAGATAAAGAATAGTAGTTCATGAAGCTACTATATACCTCAGAGTTAGAAATAAAATACAACCGAATTGTTCAAATGCCATGAAGTCTCCAATGCAACAGATGGCTTCTCTGAACCAATCAACTGGATGACTGAAGGGATAGATAGCTGGATCTTCAAGCAAAGCTCCAACTTCGAAGGTGAGTTTCAAATGTTGTATCTCTCAGTCTGACCCGAGCGTAAAGCAAAAACACAAAACACTCGAGTCAGGATTAACATTCTTATATCTATAAATCTAACTCAAGTGAAATATCAACTGAAATATAATTAACTTAAAGGACGTTTAGGATACCCATCCTCTAAGGGTCCATGGAACTATCTATAAGGTAGAAATATACACTATAATACCGAGGTCATTTCAAATTAATTTATATTTCACAACAAAAATATATTTTCATTATATATATATATATATATACACATAAATATTTAGAGTAGAATATTTGTAGTTTCCTCAACTTAACAAATCGTTTTCAAAATCAACCCGACCATCCCATTCAAATTTAATTCAATCTCAATTTATAAATTTTTATACAATTCAGTTTTTGGATCAAACAAATTCAAATTATATTCATTTCAAATACAGAACTAAATCAAAATTTTACCGTTTAAATTCTACTATATTTCAACGCTTTAATATTCAACAACTCAAAGTTTGATTTAACAGTTTCATATAGATCTCGATTTAACCTTGTTATTTAGTCTTGAAATGTTCACTAAATAAATTCAATATTTATTTAATAACCCAATTTACCTTTAAACTATATATTCCTTTCGATTTGTTTAAACTTGAAACCTCCATTTAATCATTTAAATCAAAATCAAGTTATAAATCGAATCTTAAATTTCAAATTCTTTGGTTCAAATAATCCAATTAAGTAAAATACTTAACTAAATACAATTTCAATTAATTCAACTTTATCTTCTCAACCTTAACTTATCCTAATTATTACAACAATCAATTTTGAAATATAAATTTAAATAAATACTTAAACATATTATATGGATTAAATCGATCTCCAAAATATTACTATTAAATATATATATAAAATTTCTATTTTCATATAATATTTTAAGAATTAATATTTATTAAAACCGTATATTTATTTTCAACCCATAGAAATTATTTTCAAAATATTTATACATATGGACCAACGGTGTCTGTATATAATTTCATACCCTATGGTCAAGGGATACGGATTTCAATCCGAAATTTAAATATACGGGTAGATATCACTTCGACTCATAATCCCAAATTCAATTTTTATTGAAAATCGTTTGGGTTTATCATTTCAACCCATAACGAAGTTCTCCTATTCTAAAGTCCGTTCGGATATGTATCATTTCAACCCATATTGAATTCTAAACTACGGGGAACTTGCAGAGTGATAACAAATAATAAAATAACAGACATATATCATCAGTAACAGTATAATATAACAATGGGATATGGTGTCATATCCCACAGGTGAACACATTTGCAAACAACAAAATATATAGCAATGTAAATAACTAACAGTGGCATATTTCAATTGTCGTTTCAATTGGAATCAAATTTAATAAATAAAAGAACGTTAGTCGTGAGTGATTGCTCACCTTTCGTGGCTGGAGGGTACCGAAGGTGATACGGAAACACACACTGATACGGACATGGAAATTTGATTTACAAATCCAAGCAAAGCAAAATTGGCACGAATTTGATGAACAGAATCTGGTAACAGAAACGACGGGAACGGATCAAAATAGCTTGATATAAAGTTTTGGACGAGACGCATATTATATTAATATTTCACTTAAACCCATTATTTTAAAATACGTATTCATTTGAAATAAATCTCAAATAATTTTTTTTATATATATATAACCAAAATCAATAAAATCTTTATAGCTTGTATATGCACTTTGACCTAATCATTTATACCCATATAAACTTTACAGTTTAGATATATAAATTAACACAGGCTATATAAATTTTGTTTTTATTACTGTTGACTAAAACAACTACAAATGCGTATACAACCGCTTATAAATAAAATATACTTTTTATATTAACTCACTATGCAGACTAAAAAAAATCTTGTAAACTTAAATATAAACAATTGCCTATACATATTAATATAATCTGGAAAAAAAATTTAGAATAGAAAACGTGGGAATTCAAAATTCATGTAGTTGCAGCCTAAATCAAAAAGGTAAATTCATATACAGGTGAACATGCAGCTATATGTATAAGTAAATTATTGTAACCTTACCCAAATGAAAAGACTCAATACCAAATTTCCATAACCTATGTATTTAAAACTGACAACATTTATATAAGTAATATAAACAAAATACTTTCCTTCTAGCGAATAAAACAATACTTCTAACAACACTTAAAACTTTATATATTTTTCTTAAACAGTTAAAACTTTATACATATATTATATTAAATTTAGACATGTAAAAAAAATAAAATTTAAAGTCCAACTTTATCTCCAACAGAAACAAAATCTTACAACTTATTCATATTTTTGCTTTTACATCAATTCAAAACATAAAAATTTAAAACTACATTTAATTTGAACCCAATATACTTAGTACACTTTAATATAATAATATCTGAAACCATACACTGCAAATACTACCCATAACATACCCACACCATACAAAAGTTATAACCCAAAACATACGCACACCACACAAAAGTTATACCAATATATATGTAAACTATATAACTAAAATATCTTATATAAACTATTTATAAACTTATACAACTATGCAGACAACCCATACAATCTGCCTATATACTAGACTCATATTATAACAGAAGCTAGACATATATATACAACAGTTATGAATCTATTACTTAATGTATATAAATAATTTACACAGAATACTATACTTATATTTAAGATACATATACTAACCCAAAAAGGAAGGAGAAAGGCCGAAGTCAGGGGTGGTGGGGAGCTCGGAAGGGAGCACGGCACTGCTTCATGCTTCGGCGTGGAAGAGGAGGGGAGACAAACGGAGAGGTGGACGGTGATGGCCTCGGTGGCGTGAGAGTGGATAGTGCAAGAAGAAGGAGTGATGTAACGTTTGGTGAGTGGTTACGTGAAGGAGGAGGAAGTGGTTTATGAATGAGGAAGAAAGTGAAAAGGTAAAGGCAAATGGTTCAGATATAAATATATAGGAATAAGGCAATGGATGCAACGTATCCAACATTTACATTTCAAAACTGGCGAAATTAAAGGTAGTCATCGATGCGTTGAGTGACGGGGTTTTAAGGCACGAAATAAATATGTGAGAAATGAGCTGGCTGCAATTTATTATGTACGTTATTATATGTACTATTTATTTTTGAAACGTAAGTATAGAAAAGGAAAAGGAAAAGTCAGAGCAATACGAGCCAGAAATAAATGGGAAATCAATATAACCAAAATGGTAACGGTCTAATTTCTTGATTTCAGCTGAAAATTATTTAAGCAATAAATTTATTGCTTGGCAAGCAAGGCTCAGGTTGAAAAGCAAAGGAAACAAAAGTCCCAATATAAAGTAAAGAGAGAGAAACGAAGTTAAAAAGGGAAAGAAAAATAAAGTGAATCGTTTTAAAATAATAATTACGACGTATACAAATGTATACGTTTGATTTTCGAAACTGCTAAACATAAATTCAGGAAAAATGAAAAGCAGATATATAATGATGTATGGGAAGAAAGAAAGTCACCGAAATCAATTGTAACGGTCACCTGCAATATTTTCTCCTAAACACATATATCCAATCAAAAGAAATTGTAACGCTCAAAAGTTTTGATTTAGGAAAAGGTTATTAAAACAAGTTACTGCTGGCTACAATCAAATATTTATGTTTTGAGGGAACAGTTTCTTACCTTTAAAAAGCAATGAAGACAGAGAGAAAATAACAGAGACGGCAACAAATCAATCAATCAAGTGAATGAAAAAGGCAACCGGGAAACGTATCAAATTAAATATTGGCAGTAACGATCACCCATTTATTTAGCTGACAAATATTAAAGCTATAAAGGCAATTAACATATCAACCGTTCAAAAAGATAAATACAACGTATACAAAATTATACGCTTAATTTTTGAAATGATGGCAACGGCTAAAATTTAGCAACTGATGAAATAATTACTAAAGTAAAGGATAGTGGCTATTGCTTGATAATAAATTTATTATCAGCAATTTTTAGCTTGAATTTAATAGAATTTCCCAATGAAATAAACTTTGTTAAAATAAATTGAAAATTAAAAATCTGCTATATTTAAATATACGTATTATAAATATATAAACATTTTATTTAAAAATTCAATTATTATAAGATTTCACAAATATTTAATTAAATACGTTATAGAATCAATTAAAATTGTTAAAATTTTCCGAGTCGTTACAACATATCCCATAGAATGCCCATCGCCCACCTGACGATGTCCCGAAAGCATTCATCCATACAAGTCCGTCCCGGGTTCGAACGGAACCGAAGGCACTATTCCTACTACATCCATTTTGGAAATATCCTCGGGATTAGTGGCGACTAGCCCTTGCACTTCACTGCTCAATCTTCGAATCCAAACTCGTTTTCTACGAAAACGTACAAATCGGATCAAAGTGGTTTTCGAGAAATAAATCTCGATCTTGGTCTCTTCGAAACGATCAACGCATTTGTCCAATATTGATAGTCGGTTATTTAACTATCAACTAACATTCACAAACAACCATCAAGCAATGAATAATTTCCCAAATTATTTATTAACCTCAAAAATATCTTCACAAGATATATTTCTATTTTCAACCCTTTGAAAACAGTTTCAAACCATCTTTCTTTTCATAATAAACTTTCCCAAATATTTTTCTGTCTCCTCTGGAATCACACAGTACAAAACTAGATTTTTAAAATCATTTAAAACAATTTACTTTGAAAGATACTTTAAAACATTTAAGTTAAAACTACTTCAATAATTTGTTAAAAATACATACTATATGAATATTTGAAAATAAGGTTATTTAATAAAATATAAAAATAGATTTTCACTTTTTTTTAAAAACAAAATACTAAGTCACTTTTTAAATAATTTTTTTGCTATAATAGATTAAAAGAAAATACTTACTTTAGAATTTAAATATTAAAAATAATAAATTTTCCAAAACTTGCCTTTTTTTTTTAAACAACTTTAAAACTTTTAACTTACATTTAAAAATTTACTTTAAAAACGTACTTGGTTATCCAGAGAAAATTTCCAACTTCAATCACTTAAATAAATTTCCCAAATTGATTTCTAATTTACTTTCTTTGATATAAATTTCTTTACTTACTCAGTTCATTTCAAAATTCATTAATTATGGACTTTATTATTATTATTTTCCGTTTGATTTTAAACCTTTCTAACTGAAATATACGAATTTCGGCTTTTCCCAATTTCTTCTTTATTCGTTTCAATAATTTATATCTTAAATTTTAAATAAATGTTTTGTTCTTTTAAATAATATCACTGAAGATTAAAATTCATCAACTTTCTGTTTATTCAAATTTCCTTTCTATACTCAAGATTTATTTATTAGAATTTTAAGGTCACTTTATTTCTTTTCCAATTCATTCTTAAATTTATTCAAATTTTTAAAATTATTTTACTTACAATTGCACTTCTTTTATTATCTTTCCAAAATCCAATTTATATATTTTTGGTAATTCATCATACCCAATTATATCCAATCAAACCATAGCATTCAATATTCCAATATAATTCATCATAGAATATCAATAATTACAACAGAGGGTATTAAATAATTTAAATAAATGTTGAGGGATCCAGTTGGATCCCTCCAACCTGTTTTCCCTGCATCCACAGACGTTAGCACAATATAAAATGTCAATTCCAAATATATACCATACTATAGCACATCAATCAATTCAACCATTCAAACAATTATTTAAAATTAATCATTTAAATTTAAATTTTAAATTCAGCTGAGTGAGATTAACTCACCTTTGATCTTTGAAATTGCAATCTGATCCAACCTCGACTTGTTCGCCTTTTGATTTTAACCTTGAATAAATATTAGATGATTTTATTAATATTTGAACCATTTGAATAATTGATTTCCATTTGGTAAACTTAATTTAATTAACTAATAATTTATATAAATCAATTTTCCTTTAATAAAATACCCTTCGGTAACTAAAACAAATAAATAAGTTTTATTAAACAAATTGATTCACCCTTATTTTAAAATTCAATTGGTGAATGAGAATGAGTACCCATGTATATTTATTTTCTTCTGAAACTACCTGTATGCCTATAAAAACAAATAATCTATAGATTCCAAAAATCAAATTTTATCTAAATGTCGTATAAATAGATTATAAAATTTTAAACAGAATTATTATTTATTTATTTCTCTCTTTATTGTACATTTTCTTCTGTATATATTCATAAATAAGCATATTAAATTTAAGAAAATCAATACCTTCACTGCCGAATCTCTGCTCCCTCCCAGCTACCCACGCACGCAAACCTCGATGTCGTCCTTCCACCACGAACCCATGTTGCTGAAACCCTAGCCCGCCAACTGTCTCGATGTCAGCCTGCTCGAGCTCGCGATTGTAACATCAAACTCGCGGCCTTGCCACGACCACGATCGGCTAGCACGCCCTGAAACGCAAGCGAGCACCGTTTCGATACTTCGATCCGACACTCCCAATTCATGCGCCCAGATCTCAAGTGCGTTTGACTTCGATTAGAAGGACTTTGAGTCGCCGATTGTCGATTGGGCAGGAGGAGGAAAACATTCGATTTCGTGAATTTCTAAAGCCATGATATTGAAGAGGAAAAAAAAGATTCGATTTCGAATAAGAAGAAAGGGGTTTCGAATAGAAAGGGAGTCACGATCGTGTCTGCCATTTTCGTTTTTTTATTTTTTTTATTTTGAGAAAGTTAAAATGCTCGGCTGTGTTGATGAAAAAAGAAGGCAGGAAGTGATTGAAATGGAGGAAGCGTACAAAGGAAACCTACAGTGAAAGCAAAAAAATTTAACGTAGAAAGGGAACAGGCTGATGGGAAAGAATTACGGCTGAAGATGATTATTATATATATATATATATATTATTTAAATTCAATTCGTATCAATATCAATCTCAATGCATTTATATATCGTATGCTCATACAATAATTCCAATCACTACAAAATTTGAAACCCGATAATAATTCAATAATACGGACCCAATGGAACTGGTTTCGTCAAATTCCGAGACTATGCCTCGGAAGGCTATTTTTTAAATTCAATTTAAACGATAAAATTCCAAAACTGAACAAACCACTTCCAAATTCAATTTTAACACTTTTACTATCTTCAATATCATCAATTTAAATTTTATAAGCCTTCAAATTATTTTTAACCGGCTTAAAACTCCAGATTCAACATTTCACCCAACTTCAAATTATTTAATTCAATAATTTAATTATCAAATAAATTGTGATATTCGTAATTCAAGTTAAAATTGCTCTATTGAATATTTAAAATCAATTAAATATTTCGATTTTAAATGCTTGAAAATTTCGGGTCGTCACATTCCTCCCCCTTAAAAGAATTTCGTTCCCGAAACTACTAATTAGGAAGAATGGTCCAATTCCCGTTTATTTTTTCCCCCAAAGCCAACCAGTTTAATTAACTTGCCATCGACCAACTTCCCTAAACCTTTCATAGTTTTCAAATAACCTTACTTATTCAACCATTCAAATTTAAATTTAAATCCAAATTTTAATTATCAAAATTTTCTCAAAAAATTTCTAACTCTCTAAATTTCCGAAAAAATTCGCCATCGTCTCCTTTGCGCGGCTAGCTCGGTACAACTACAAAAGGCCTCTACGGGCTCCCAAATTCCAAAAGAAAACAAAAGCCAAGTGGCTATATCCAAAAACCGAATCAAATTTCACAGAAATTTATAAACATACCTTTTTTTCGAGCATTTCAAATTTATCTTCTGAAATAAAAACCTATATTTCTTTTCCTTTATAATACCTGTATATTCCACCTAGCAATAATGTCCAATCATAACATTCAAAACATTTTATTGACTTCCTTACAAAGTGTCAATTTTATTCATTCAAATATTGACTTAGAATATATTTGCAATATTCAATTTCCAATTAAGAATTCTCCATTCGTTTCTTAAGTTTAGTATAAGCATTTTACATGTTTCTTTATTTATTTTCACCTTACCACTTTAGTTTATATCTAATTCTATTCAAATTGATTCTTTCATTTCCATATGAATTCAATTTATCTTTAACTCTGAATATTTAAATTTTATTTTTCATTTATAAGTAATTCATGTAATTACTTTAAATTATTTTCATTTACAAATTTATTTCAATTTCCAGTTTGAAATCGTTTTGCCGTTAACAAAATTTTCCAAAATTTTCAAAAAAATTTCTAACTCCCAAAATTTTCGGAAAATTTTGACAGAGTCTCCTTTGTACGGAGGAGCTTTTGCAATTTGACAAAAGATATAAATATATATATATACATCGACCCACCCGGTCGGAAAACCAAAAATAGTTCATATTTCCTATTTTTATTGCGTAGACATACCTTATTTAGCATTTATAAGCAAGCGGCTTATTTATTTAGCAGTTAGCGTGCCCAAAATCCAGCCACACGGCTTCCAGGTACCTGTATTTACTCAATTTAAACATGTAAGTGCCATATATATGAAGTTTAACAATATTTTACTTATTTACAATAGTTAAACACATGAATTTTTAAAAGAAATGCACACCAAACACTTTCCGTAAGCCATTTATATAGTTTTCATACTAATTCAACTGTTTCAATTAATTTATAAACCATTTTCATTATATTTGAATGGTTTACAATCCATTCGTATACAATTTCAACAATTTGAATGGTTTAAAATCCAATCGCTTACATTCAATTCATTTTAATTTTAAACAAACCCATATTATTCCAATTGATTTAAAATCAATTTTATTTACTTGCAATGATTCATAGAATTTTATTTTCTTCTATTTTCGTCCAACGACCAATTTTTCTCATGCAAATTGGTAATATTCATTCAAGTAAATAACCATTTAAGCCGATGACCACTTATATTGATTCCAACTCAATTTATTATTTAATTCAATCCCATTTTACATTACTCCCAACCCATACACTTGTATTTTCATTCCATATCCGTCTTTGTTTACCCAAAACTATTTTATTTAGCTTGAAACCAATCCTGGCTAATCCATTCAATAATCATTTCAATTCTATTCACGATCCATTCATTTGCGATTCATTTCTTATCCGCATTCATTTAAATCCATTCTATTAACTTGAAAACATTCTATTTTTCTCATTATCACTAAGTTATTTCAATTCCTTAACAATTTAAATGGTATACAATTATTTATTTAAGAATATCATTCCATTAAATATTATCAGTAACTCACCGAATTTTATTTCGATAAAAATTTATTTTCACTTGATTTAAAAACAATCCAATATTATTAAACTTAGTTTAAGTTGATTTCAATTCAACTCTCCTTCATCTATTCAGCTTAAGTTAATTTACTTTAATTTATTCAAAAAAAAATTTATACTTAAGCTCATTTCATTTTACAAGTAAATTTTTCTCTTTTATTCAACGTAATTCTCTCTCAATTAAATCTCATTTTAAATATGTAATTTCATTAGATTAGTTATTATAAAATTAACTTTTCAGATTCAACTCATTCAATTGATCATAAGGCCATTTCCAATTTATTTCTACTTATTTGGATTTTATTTGCAATTCATACCATTTCTATTTTAATCCATTTTCATTTTTATTCTATAAATTTCAATTATATTTAATTTGTTAACACTTCAAGTCGAATTTTAATTAATAACTCAAGTTCTGATTCCACCATTCTCTTTTAATTTACCATCCAATTTATTAACTCACAATTCAATTACATTTACTTCACTAGCAATTCTGGTCGAATTTAATTTATAACTTGAGTTCTTATTTCCAAACTTCATCATTAACTCGCCATTCAGCTTCTATTTAACTACATTAGGTACTCATTATATATTTCGTTATCTAATTTATTATCTACTTAGTTTTCCCCTAATTTATAATTCAATATTCCAAAAATCATTTCATTTAATTTTCTTAAGTTCAATTTATTTTACGATTCAAGTTTTGCATTCTTCGTTTTATTTTCAAATTCATCAAAAATATTTATTTTGGGTTTCTATCCCACCTTTTCAAATTTTATAAGTCATAACTTATTATTTACACAATTCCATTCATTATAGGCTTGAATATATTCTTCCTTTATTTTTAACTCAAGCCTTATGCTTATTTATAACCCAAGCATATTTTATTTCATGCATTTTTAATTCTTTTATACGTTATTCTGGTTTATTTATTTCAATCCAATCCTTATCCAACTTATTTTCCATTTATCCAGGTAAGAATCTAGTTCCATTCAATAACTCAATTCGATTTCAACTTAATTCGAATACAACTGGATATTATTTTCAGCTTATTCAATTAATTTCAATCCAGTTAAATTTTTATTCCCTAATCCAAGTTTATTTCATTTTTAACTTTTCACTTTAAATTTAAATTTCCAACATTCAAAGCTTATATTTCCTTCCTGATTTGAAAATCATCTCAATTTATAAGCTTACCACCTATCTCTTTAGGATTTTTAAACACCTGGCTTTGGTTTCAAATCATTTTGAAATCTCCAACATCACAAATCACACTTCTCAAAAGTCAAACCAATCCTAGTTTATTCCCAACAAATTTCCTTTGAGATTTTCAAAAAAACAACTAGCTTTTCTGAACAAATCAGTTTTTGGCAGCAATCCATCACTTAGAAATTCGAAAATGAATACCGATGATGCGGCCGTTATCATCAGAATTATTTTCCAATAATCCAAGTGATTTCAATGCTATATCACTTTCAAAATCCCTTTAAAACGATTTCCTTTCAGAAATACTTTTTAAAACCATAATGTTATTATTTGTCTTCAAAACATTTCCAAAATCTCCAGGGTTTTAAAGTTTCAAATTCTATTTTAATTCAAATTTTAACTATAATGCATTTGTATAGTTTATTCTTATACAAATTCCCATTTAATTATATTTCAATTTATAATTTACATTTATAATTCATATTTATAAATTTCATTTTGTAATGGGTTTATTCCCCTAAACTTTGGTTATATTTTCAATTTCTAGTTAAATTTTTACACAACGATGATAATAATTTAATATTATTCTTTTCTAACATCCAAGAAACCATATATTAGCTAAAATAGTTTACAAAAACCTTTCATTTATATCAAAATTATATTTTTGGGTAAAATTTATTTCATTCACCCACATTTAAAACAATACCGTGTCAAACTGTTCTATTCAAGTGTCTAGAAACCCCTTCGATACAGTTGTACAGACTGTGTCGACGAAGATTCATATGCCACTCAATAAACCAATCAACACAATATTAAAACAATTTGTATCCACTAACAAATACGCACTCATATATATTAATACGCTCAAACTCATTTTAGAGTACTACGGACTCTATTTTATGAGTAGTTCCCACCAGAGCCAAGGTTATCACCAACCACGCTCTGATACTAAGTGTAACGACCCGCAAATCCGTAACCCTTGAGTCCACACTATTCTACCTAAATCAACACATTTTTATAGAAATATGAACCATTTAGGTAAAAGAAGAAGAGATAGAAGAAGAAAATAGAAATCAACAACAGAATCTAACCATCACAGCGGAATAAAATATAATAGATAATAAATGATCTTTACTCAAAATCAAGTATAATTGTTTATATATTACATCATCAGAGTACATCAATCACAATTCAACATCACTAACATACAAATGGATACACAATAACTCAATACAGCGGAATATAGATATAAACAAGTACGGAAGTACGTATCGTCATCCAGCTCGTCTCTTGAGCTCCACAGCATCATATCATGTATCGTATAATACTAGGTCTGACCCGAGCATTATAGTTAAATAATACCCGAGTCAGTCTGGAATACCAGCGTGAGAAAATCACACTCAATTGATTATTAAAGTTTCAAAAATCCTTTAAAAACAAAAGCATCTCGTAAGACCACACCACAAATAAACATGCCGGGTTTTACCTTACGATAGCTAAAACAATTTTTATAGAAATCCTCTGATATTATAATAGGTTCTATATACAAATACTTATAAAATAGCCAAAATTGTTACATCTATTAAATTTCAGCTACTAGCCACAGAGTGGGTAATACAAACAAAACTAGTACAAGGCTCGTAGGGAGAATGGATTTCCAACTAATGACTAGGCATTGGGGTACCACTTGTCACAGTACGTGGCCTAGATCACAGTATCGAGGAGTACGCCCGCTCCCCTGCAACACAAGACTGGGACTACCCCTTACTGGATAATGCCGAGTGAGATCACCCCGCGGTTGGGATGAGCAACCGCCCACTAAGCCGAAATAAAAAGGGACATCTAGACAGGGATGACCTCACCCTGCTTGGGTGCTACCCACCTAGCCTTGCTGCATAACCCCTGATTTTCAGTCATTCCCATTTGATGAGTGTCAGGACATGATTCTTCGACTTCCGAAAATTCAACATCGATACTCACTTTATCAACTGCCGAGCAATCGAACGACGGAAAACCGAACACTTGGGGTTTTAAGAAAAAGAAAAAGGATAGTAGAGGAGAGAAAAGAGAGAAAATAGAGGGAAAAGAAAATAGAAAATAGAACGGAACGGAACAGAACACAACACAACAATAACAGAATCTCACAATTCGCAGCGGAACAACATATAATAATAAATGAATAATCTTTAAACAAAGAACTATATCAGTTATTACATTTTATACATTACATTTCATTACATCACATCATCAGAGTGTACAACAACAACAACATCAATAGTGCAGCGGAAAAAGAAACACTATATACTAGTAATACGCCATGCCATCCAGCTTGCCTCCAGCAACTCCAGAATATCCAGAATATCCTGATAAACCTAACTCTTGACTGCCCGTGTTGAAATTGGTGGGCACCCAGAGTTTAGGAAGGAAAACAATAAACTCCGAGTCAGTCATGTGACTGGTGTGAGAACTCAAAACAGTTTATTTATCTTAAAAATCAAAATAGAGGAATATTTTTAAAGTCAATTCGCAATGTTTTTAAAAATGAGACTACCATAAGACCTCCCGCCACACACACAATGCATACGCAGACTTGGAGGAGATTTCTTCTTATGTTAGTCAAAGATGCTTGATACGCATTAAAAAGAAACATTTGATATTATCACTAGTGCATAGTGTATAAAACGATTTCGAAAGTAGAATACAAATCTTAGCCATCATAGGTACCATTATATTATGCCTACTATAGCTACTTCCTGAGGAAGCAGGTTCTACAATTAAAACCGTACAAGTCTCGTATTGTTTCTTTGGATTTTCCGACGAATGATCAGGCCAAGAAACTTCCCATTGCCACATGAGAATGCCTCTGGATGGACATCCCCGAGAACCAAACCGGATCTCTACCAACACAAGGCCGGGTTACCCCTAACTGAGTAACAACTGACTGAATATGCCATCCCCCGGTCCTTTGGGACCTTTTACCGAGCGCTCGCAATCAATTCACACAATCATAAAGTGTTTTCAACATGAGTAAGTATCTGGGCTCCATACCATGATACCACCCTTTTCCAGAAGGAAATGCACACATCCTAAAGGGCGCTACCCCTCATAACCTTGCTGCATCTTTCCTGTTTTGACCATTCACGGGGTGTGAGGCTCGACGAAGTCACGTCCACAAAAGCCATGCTTTGGGTCAACAAATGATCATAGAAATGATCACCAAGATAGACGATCAAATAAAAGATCCTATCACAAATAATCAACACAATGATCATTTCACAGCAACACTCAGCATGTCACATTACCAAATTGGGAATATATCGCTGATAACATTCAACTACATAACCTCTGAGCTCGTACGTCTCAGAGAAGGGTGTTAAGCTAAAAGAATAAATTCTTCGCCACCAACAGAAATATATTTGAAAGAAATCTGCTTTATATCTCAATTTGTAACGTCAGACATACAATCCATACAAGTCTGTTCCGGGATCGAACAAAACCGAAGGCACTTACAAAGAAGTCCTTGCAATCCGGATAATCTCTAATCACGTCCGGACTTCCCATCACATAGGGAGTCTCTATACCGTAGATACTCGGTGCAAAGACAATCGACAAGTTGTCCTTTCGCTTTCAAAAAGATCCGGTCTTCAACACCGGTCTTCAAATGCAATTCATAACGACGTATCACTTATTCGGAATGGGTTATACGACCCCATGGTCCTTTCCCGGTTAACCCGAATAGTGAGCGCTTATTCAAAAATAAGTGTGGCGTTCAAATTCAAACAAATCACATCAAAAACCCATTCAAAGGGAAATACTGATAGTCGGTTATTGAACTATCAATGGATATGCACACATCACCAGTTTCCGAATAATTTTCCAAATTATTTATTTCCCAAAGATATCTTTACAAGATATATAATTTTCACACTTCAAAAATAAATCAATATTTATTTTTAAACAAATTCCACTTTCTTTTATAAATTCCATATTGAATTTATATTTCACAATATCTATGAATATATGATTTCAATTATTCATTTTCAATTTATCTTCAAAAAGATAAATTCTCATAATATTCACTTTATATTGGAAAACATTTCCATACTTATTTAATAAGTAATTCACATATCTTTTATTTTCAACACTTGGAAAATATTTAATATACTTAAATCGAAATTAAGTATATATTTCATTCTTTAAGGAAATCATTCTCTTAACATATTTATTTGGGCCAAAACGAATGTTGCGTAAAACATCGTTACGACAACCCAAAATCACTAGTATAGGGATTCGAAATTAAAATAGATATATAAATCCCAATACTATATAAAACATTTCCTTTCGGAAATCATTTACCATAACAATAGTGTTATAGTCCACCATTTCCTTTTATTTCTCGAAAACGTCTATTTCAACAATAAATGTTGAAATCTATGGTTTCGAATCTCAATGCATTTTAAAACATCGTTAGATCGTTTTAATTCTGTTTAAAATATCACATCCTAAACATTTTCTTTAACATATTATTCACTATTCAAAAACGTGAATATACTATGTTAACAAATTTCATCCTTTTATTCATTTTATTTCAAAGGATTATTCACAGTCTAAAACGTGAATACAACTCCATTAATAGGTTTCAACAATTTACTTATCAAAATAAGTCGTTTGCGGATTTATAAAACAACGTTTATAAATTCCGTTTCTATTTATTTTATAACTACTTCCTTTTATAAATTCCTTTATTAACCTATTCCAGTTTATGACTCAATTATAAACTAAAAGTTCATATTATAAGTTAAATACTTATAATTTATCCGTTTACAAAAACCGTTCCTTGGAACTTCATAATTATAAATCCTATAACTTATAAGATTCAATGATTTATTCAAAACTATTCTTTTAATAACTTTATAAAATTTATAAATCTTACTATTTATAAATTTCATTTATAACTTCACCATTTTTAATTTTATAAATTCCATTCATTTACAAAATTCATTTTCACTTCATTCAAACACTTATAAAAACTCGTTTTATAATGTCAATATTTCAATTTATAAATATCCATTTATAAATCTCTTAATATAAATCAATTTATATTATTCTTTAAAACGTCTTTAAATTCCTTTATAATTTCACCATTTTTATTCATAAAATAATTAAATTTTATAAATCCTATATTTTCAACTTTTTATAATAAATTCAAATCCCCAATTTTAAACTATTTTATAAAACCATTAACCTTATATTTTCAAAAATAAATCTTTAATCGTATTTCTCAAAATCATAATTTTTATAACTTTAAAAATTATACGTTTCTTTATTTAAAATGGATAAATTCCCAAAAATATTTTATAAACGTATACTTTCAAAAATCACTTTGAAATCCTTTTTAAAATTCCAAAATTTGGTCCAATGATGCTACATACCAAATAGTCAATCACGACAACAACGACATCATATATCGATATGATAATCAATCAAATATCAAAATATCTGAAATCAAATAAATACTGTTGAGGAATCCAGTTGGATCCCTCCAACCTGTTTTCCTGCATCCACAAACATTAGCACAATACCAATTCCGCTCCAGTACGGAATTATCGCGGTATATGGGATTTAAAATATTATCCGCTTAACAGATGGCGCAATAGGGTCTCATCCGCTATACAAATGTAGGAAATCAATAACTCCAATATATACATATGCCAATATATATATATTGCTATTATATATAATACCAATTTCACTGTTTATGAAATATTCGCGGTATATGTTTTTAATAAATAACATCCGCTTACTAACGGCGCATAATGTCTATTTTAACAATCAATAGATAACAATCATCATTCAAACATGCATTCAAATATTTTAAATCTAATTATTTAAAATAAAAATCGAAACTGATTCGATTGAGTGAGAAGTTCTCACCTTGATTTCAATTTCGTTTTAGCGATTTATTTCGAATAAAATTAAACGGACGTTTAATTTTACCCAAAATTCTCACTAACTCCAAACGACTCCAATCCAATTCCATCGCGTAGTTCTCGTCCATACGATTCTAACGCTACTGGTTTCGCGTGTTTTCGACCTCATATGAAAAAGATATGAATATTTGAAGTTTACTCGAATTTTTAACTATAATTTACAACATAAATATATATTTATAAACCCACATCTATCATCCACCATCCATTCCCTTCTTTCTTCAGATCTGGGCGTGCAACACCCCCCCCCCCCCCTTCTTCCTTCTCACGCAAATCACCTCCAGGAAACAAACGCAAGCTCAAACCCATGAACACAAAACTAGGGTTCCATCTTGCTCCTCCAATACTCGACTAAACTTCATCAAACCACCTCCATATTGAAGCCCATTGCAAGAGCTACCTCCACCATGAACGACTTGAAGTTCGGCCCCCCTACCTCCTCGAGTTGCATGCGCAACTTGCGACTGTGGGCCCTCCTTTGCTCCCTCTATGCGACACTAAACCCCATCATATCCGTATGGATCTAAAGTACTCAAGACGCTTAACAACTTTCATGTTAAACACTTCTTCTAATTCCTGATGGATTGAGAGTGATTGAGGAGAGAAGATCATTAATTTCTGGCCTTCCATTTGTAACTGGCGGCTAGGGTTTAGTTTAGGGTTTTTTTTTTATTTTATTTTATGAAGAGAGTGGTCTATTTATAGGAAAACGAACGACACTATTCATTCCGGAAATTCCGAACTCCGATTTACGCGCCGTAACCAGCGTTTCTAGGGTTTACCCCACGTTACGGACACAATGGAACAGGTTTCGAAAGCTAATTCGGTCATCTGTGCGAGTTATGGCAATAAACGTTCGATTTGAATTAAACCGATTTAAACGATTTTCTAGGCGTTTTAATTTGTATCGGACAAACGGTAAATCCAATTGACACAAAATTTGAAACCAAACAATAATATCACATTACGGATCCGATGAAACTGGTTTCGTCGAAATCCGAGACTTTTTGAAAAATGGCTATTTTAACTCGCCAAATTAATAATTAAAAACAATTCGATGCGTTTCGAGCTGCCACGATCAAACGATAGCTCCGATTGACACGAAAATTGAAATCCGGTAATAACTAACTATTACGGATCCAATGGAACTAGTTTCGTCCAATTCTGAGACTGTTCAAAAATTGACTATTTTCACTAGTCGATTTTAATATTAAAATATTCAATTTTCACAAATTAACTTTTAATTCGATTTTAAAAGTTCTAAAATATCATTCTAACTTCAATATGATAAAATAAAATTTTACAAATCATTTTCAATCATATTTAACTCAATTTTCAATTATTTCCATAATTTCACATATTAAATTATCCATTTAATTATCCAATTAAATCCAATTATTCGAAATAAAATTTATTCGACTTATAAATCCACTTATTAATATTTAAAATTAATTAAATATTCAAATTTTAAATAATTAAAATTCTGGGTCGTTACAATCTTCCCCCCTTAAAAGAATTTCGTCCTCGAAATTAACAAGTAAGAAAATTTACATAATCTATTAACTTTCCATAAATCCATAGTTAAATTTCTTACAATAACTTACTAAGTTTTCAAATCACACTTAGTTATCTTTCAAAAACAACTACTATTGTTTAACTTTCAATTCCAAATCAAAGTTAAAGTTTTCAAAATTTTCCAGTTTTCTCAAATTTTTTCTAACGCCTTAAATTTCCGAAAAAATTCGCCATAGTCTCCTTTGCGCGGCTCGATCCGAAAAAAAAATGACAGCATATATATCACAAATATACATCTCATCAAGTAATGAGGCATCCCGAAGGGAAAAAATGTAAAAGTACGATATTTAATCCGAGATATGTACCTTATATTTTATTAGCAAGCATATACGGCTAATATAGCGCGAAAGCGAGCTCCAAATGCGAAGCAAACGCGATCCGCACCTACTAATCACTCAACAAACAATATGAGAACATGCATATATGAAAATAATCTCAATATACAACATATAGCAACATAATAACTATATATGTCAACATAGCAAATGAAACAAAACAATATATTCAACCATCAACCAACTAGCATTCATAACCAATCTTAATTAGTTTGCATTCACTAATTCATATTCAAGTTGGTTCACTTCCAAATCAAATTCAATTTTATTTAATATTCACTTAACTTCCAATTGAATTCCAATTACTTTAGCTTTCAATTTCATTAATACTTAATGAATTATATACAATCAATCAACCAACAATCAAATAACAACCAATGTTTATTAACTACAACCAAATTCCTTTGCTTATATTCATTCAATTTGGTTTAACACCTTTACTTTCAATTGGTTTAATTAAATTGATTTTCATTCAATCTTTCAACTTTCAGTAACATTAGATTTTAATGAATTAACACTTATATTCATTATTTCACATCAACTTAATTCACATTCAATTGATTAACATTCAATCCATTACAAAGTTGAATTTCATTTATATAACTTAAGTTCATATTTATCACTTCACTTTATTAATTTACTTTGATACCAATATCAACTTAATTCAACATTTCTTAAGTTATACTTTTTTTTATAACATCACTTGGTTTTACTTAACTTAAATTCCCACTTATAAATCATTTTACTTATACAATAATTCTTCTATTTAGATTATTCAAACATCTAAACAATCAATTTATATACACTTTAATAATTCTGAAAAATTATTTCTTTTATATATAAAATATAATCAAGGCAAAATTATTTTATTTACCCAATTTTAAAACAATACTGTGTCGAATTGTTCTATTCAAGTGTTTAGAGATTCCTATCAACAACGTTAATTACTCGTATTAACCAGAATCTATATACCACTCAACAAACCAATCATCACAATATAAAACAATTTTATATATTCACTAACAAATACGCTCTCATAGCTATTATTACACTCAACCCATTCTAGAGTACTGCTGACTCTATCTCTAATGAGTAATACCCAACAGAACCATGGTTGTCGCTTAACCATATGCTCTGATACCACATTGTCAGGACCCGATTCTTCGACTTCCGAAAATTCAACATCGATACTCACTTTATCAACTGCCGAGTAATCGAACGATGGAAAACCGAACACTTAGGGTTTTAAGAAAAAGGAAAAGGATAGTAGAGGAGAGAAAAGAGAGAAAATAGAGGGAAAAGAAAATAGAAAATATAGAAAATAGAACGGAACGGAACAGAACACAACACAACAATAACAGAATCTCACAATTCGCAGCGGAACAACATATAATAATAAATGAATAATCTTTAAACAAAGAACTATATCAGTTATTACATTTTATACATTACATTTCATTACATCACATCATCAGAGTGTACAACAACAACAACATCAATAGTGCAGCGGAAAAAGAAATACTATATACTAGTAATACGCCATGCCATCCAGCTTGCCTCCAGCAACTCCAGAATATCCTGATAAACCTAACTCTTGACTGCCCGTGTGGAAATTGGTGGGCACCCAGAGTTTAGGAAGGAAAACAATAAACTCCGAGTCAGTCATGTGACTGGTGTGAGAACTCAAAACAGTTTATTTATCTTAAAAATCAAAATAGAGGAATATTTTTAAAGTCAATTCGCAATGTTTTTTAAAAATGAGACTACCATAAGACCTCCCACCACACACACAATGCAAACGCAGACTTGGAGGAGATTTCTTCTTATGTTAGTCAAAGATGCTTGATACGCATTAAAAAGAAACATTTGATATTATTACTAGTGCATAGTGTATAAAACGATTTCGAAAGTAGAATATAAATCTTAGCCAGCATAGGTACCATTATATTATGACTACTATAGCTACTTCCTGAGGAAGCAGGTTCTACAACTAAAACCGTACAAGTCTCGTATTGTTTCTTTGGATTTTCCGACGAATGATCAGGCCAAGGAACTTCCCATTGCCACATGAGAATGCCTCTGGATGGACATCCCCGAGAACCAAACCGGATCTCTACCAACACAAGGCCGGGTTACCCCTAACTGAGTAACAACTGACCGAATATGCCATCCCCTGGTCCTTTGGGACCTTTCACCGAGCGCTCGCAATCAATTCACACAATCATAAAGTGTTTTCAACATGAGTAAGTATCTGGGCTCCATACCATGATACCACCCTTTTCCAGAAGGAAATGCACACATCCTAAAGGGCGCTACCCCTCATAACCTTACTGCATCTTTCCTGTTTTGACCATTCACGGGTTGTGAGGCTCGACGAAGTCACGTCCACAAAAACATACTTTATACAAAAGCCATGCTTTGGGTCAACAAATGATCATAGAAATGATCACCAAGATAGACGATCAAATAAAAGATCCTATCACAAATAATCAACACAATGATCATTTCACAGCAACACTCAGCATGTCACATTACCAAATTGTGAATATATCGCTGATAACATTCAACTACATAACCTCTGAGCTCGTACGTCTCAGAGAAGGGTGTTAAGCTAAAAGAATAAATTCTTCGCCACCAACAGAAATATATTTGAAAGAAATCTGCTTTATATCTCAATTTGTAACGTCAGACATACAATCCATACAAGTCTGTTCCGGGATCGAACAAAACCGAAGGCACTTACAAAGAAGTCCTTGCAATCCGGATAATCTCTAATCACGTCCGGACTTCCCATCACATAGGGAGTCTCTATACCGTAGCTACTCGGTGCAAAGACAATCGACAAGTTGTCCTTTCGCTTTCAAAAAGATCCGGTCTTCAACACCGGTCTTCAAATGCAATTCATAACGACGTATCACTTATTCGGAATGGGTTATACGACCACATGGTCCTTTCCCGGTTAACCCGAATAGTGAGCGCTTATTCAAAAATAAGTGTGGCGTTCAAATTCAAACAAATCGCATCAAAAACCCATTCAAAGGGAAATATTGATAGTCGGTTATTGAACTATCAATGGATATGCACACATCACCAGTTTCCAAATAATTTTCCAAATTATTTATTTCCCAAAGATATCTTTACAAGATATATAATTTTCACACTTCAAAAATAAATCAATATTTATTTTTAAACAAATTCCACTTTCTTTTATAAATTCCATATTGAATTTATATTTCACAATATCTATGAATATATGATTTCAATTATTCATTTTCAATTTATCTTCAAAAAGATAAATTCTCATAATATTCACTTTATATTGGAAAACATTTCCATACTTATTTAATAAGTAATTCACAAATCTTTTATTTTCAACTCTTGGAAAATATTTAATATACTTAAATCGAAATTAAGTATATATTTCATTCTTTAAGGAAATCATTCTCTTAACATATTTATTTGGGCCAAAACGAATGTTGCGTAAAACATCGTTACGACAACCCAAAATCACTAGTATAGGGATTCGAAATTAAAATAGATATATAAATCCCAATACTATATAAAACATTTCCTTTCGGAAATCATTTACCATAAAAATAGTGTTATAGTCCACCATTTCCTTTTATTTCTCGAAAACGTCTATTTCAACAATAAATGTTGAAATCTATGGTTTCGAATCTCAACGCATTTTAAAACATCGTTAGATCGTTTTAATTCTGTTTAAAATATCACATCCTAAACATTTTCTTTAACATATTATTCACTATTCAAAAACGTGAATATAGTATGTTAACAAATTTCATCCTTTTATTCATTTTATTTCAAAGGATTATTCACAGTCTAAAACGTGAATACAACTCCATTAATAGGTTTCAACAATTTACTTATCAAAATAAGTCGTTTGCGGATTTATAAAACAACGTTTATAAATTCCGTTTCTATTTATTTTATAACTACTTCCTTTTATAAATTCCTTTATTAACCTATTCCAGTTTATGACTCAATTATAAACTAAAAGTTCATATTATAAGTTAAATACTTATAATTTGTCCGTTTACAAAAACCGTTCCTTGGAACTTCATAATTATAAATCCTATAACTTATAAGATTCAATGATTTATTCAAAACTATTCTTTTAATAACTTTATAAAATTTATAAATCTTACCATTTATAAATTTCATTTATAACTTCACCATTTTTAATTTTATAAATTCCATTCATTTACAAAATTCATTTTCACTTCATTCAAACACTTATAAAAACTCGTTTTATAATGTCAATATTTCAATTTATAAATATCCATTTATAAATCTCTTAATATAAATCAATTTATATTATTCTTTAAAACGTCTTTAAATTCCTTTATAATTTCACCATTTTTATTCATAAAATAATTAAATTTTATAAATCCTATATTTTCAACTTTTTATAATAAATTCAAATCCCCAATTTTAAACTATTTTATAAAACCATTAACCTTATATTTTCAAAAATAAATCTTTAATCGTATTTCTCAAAATCATAATTTTTATAACTTTAAAAATTATACGTTTCTTTATTTAAAATGGATAAATTCCCAAAAATATTTTATAAACGTATACTTTCAAAAATCACTTTGAAATCCTTTTTAAAATTCCAAAATTTGGTCCAATGATGCTACATACCAAATAGTCAATCACGACAACAACGACATCATATATCGATATGATAATCAATCAAATATCAAAATATCTGAAATCAAATAAATACTGTTGAGGAATCCAGTTGGATCCCTCCAACCTGTTTTCCTGCATCCACAAACATTAGCACAATACCAATTCCGCTCCAGTACGGAATTATCGCGGTATATGGGATTTAAAATATTATCCGCTTAACAGACGGCGCAATAGGGTCTCATCCGCTATACAAATGCGGGAAATCAATAACTCCAATATATACATATGCCAATATATATATATATATATATATATATATATATTGCTATTATATATAATACCAATTTCACTGTTTATGAAATATTCGCGGTATATGTTTTTAATAAATAACATCCGCTTACTAACGGCGCATAATGTCTATTTTAACAATCAATAGATAACAATCATCATTCAAACATGCATTCAAATATTTTAAATCTAATTATTTAAAATAAAAATCGAAACTGATTCGATTGAGTGAGAAGTTCTCACCTTGATTTCAATTTCGTTTTAGCGATTTATTTCGAATAAAATTAAACGGACGTTTAATTTTACCCAAAATTCTCACTAACCCCAAACGACTCCAATCCAATTCCATCGCGTAGTGCTCGTCCATACGATTCCAAAGCTACTGGTTTCGCGCGTTTTCGACCTCGTATGAAAAAGATATGAATATTTGAAGTTTACTCGAATTTTTAACTATAATTTACAACATAAATATATATTTATAAACCCACATCTATCATCCACCATCCATTCCCTTCTTTCTTCAGATCTGGCCGTGCAACACCCCCCCCCCCCCCCCCCCTTCTCCCTTCTCACGCAAATCACCACCAGGAAACAAACGCAAGCTCAAACCCATGAACACAAAACTAGGGTTCCATCTTGCTCCTCCAATACTCGACTAAACTTCATCAAACCACCTCCATATTGAAGCCCATTGCAAGAGCTACCTCCACCATGAACGACTTGAAGTTCGGCCCCCCTACCTCCTCGAGTTGCGTGCGCAACTTGCGACTGTCGGCCCTCCTTTGCTCCTCTACGCGACACTAAACCCCATCATATCCGTATGGATCTAAAGTACTCAAGACGCTTAACAACTTTCATGTTAAACACTTCTTCTAATTCTTGATGGATTGAGAGTGATTGAGGAGAGAAGATCATTAATTTCTGGCCTTCCATTTGTAACTGGCGGCTAGGGTTTAGTTTAGGGGTTTTATTTTATTTTATTTTATGAAGAGAGTGGTCTATTTATAGGAAAACGAACGACACTATTCATTCCGGAAATTCCGAACTCTGATTTACGCGTCGTAACCAGCGTTTCTAGGGTTTACCCCGCGTTCCGGACACAATGGAACAGGTTTCGAAAGCTAATTCGGTCATCTGTGCGAGTTATGGCAATAAACGTTCGATTTGAATTAAACCGATTTAAACGATTTTCTAGGCGTTTTAATTTGTATCGGACAAACGGTAAATCCAATTGACACGAAATTTGAAACCATACAATAATATCACATTATGGATCCGATGAAACTGGTTTCGTCGAAATCCGAGACTTTTTGAAAAATGGCTATTTTAACTCGCCAAATTAATAATTAAAAACAATTCGATGCGTTTCGAGCTGCCACGATCAAACGATAGCTCCGATTGACACGAAAATTGAAATCCGGTAATAACTAACTATTACGGATCCAATGAAACTAGTTTCGTCCAATTCTGAGACTGTTCAAAAATTGACTATTTTCACTAGTCGATTTTAATATTAAAATATTCAATTTTCACAAATTAACTTTTAATTCGATTTTAAAAGTTCTAAAATATCATTCTAACTTCAATGATAAAATAAAATTTTACAAATCATTTTCAATCATATTTAACTCAATTTTCAATTATTTCCATAATTTCACATATTAAATTATCCATTTAATTATCCAATTAAATCCAATTATTCGAAATAAAATTTATTCGACTTATAAATCCACTTATTAATACTTAAAATTAATTAAATATTCAAATTTTAAATAATTAAAATTCTGGGTCGTTACAATGAGGCTTGAGGCTAAGCGTTACCTTTTTAGAACATATCCCTTAGAATGCCCATCGCCCTCCTGACGATGTCCCGAAAGCAATCATCCATACAATTCCGTCTCGGGTTCGAACGGAACCGAAGGCACTATTTCTACTACATCTATTTTGGAAATATCCTCAAGATTAGTGGCGACTAGCCCTTGCACTTCACTGCTCCATCTTCGAATCCAAACTCGTTTTCCACGAAAACGTACAAACCGGATCAAAGTGGTTTTCGAGAAATAAATCTCGATCTCAGTCTCTTCGAAACGATCAACGCATTTGTCCAATATTGATAGTCGGTTATTTAACTATCAATTGACATTGACAAACAACCATCAAACAATGAATATTTCCCAAATTATTTATTAACCTCAAAAATATCTTCACAAGACATATTTCTATTTTCAACCCTTTGAAAACAGTTTCAAACCATTTTCTTTTCATAATAAACTTTCCCAAATATTTTTCTGTCTCCTCTGGAATCACACAGTACAAAACTATATTTTTAAAATAATTTAAAACACTTTACTTTTAAAGATACTTTAAAACATTTAAGTTAAAACTACTTCAATAATTTGTTAAAAATACATACTATATGAATATTTGAAAATAAGGTTATTTAATAAAATATAAAACTAGATTTTCACTTTTTTTAAAAAACAAAATAATGAGTCGCTTTTTAAATAATTTTTTTGCTATAATAGATTAAAAGAAAATACTTACTTTAGAATTTAAATATTATAAATAATAAATTTTCCAAAACTTGCCTTTTTTTAAACAACTTTAAAACTTTTAACTTACATTTAAAAATTTACTTTAAAAATGTACTTGGTTATCCAAAGAAAAATTCCAACTTCAATCACTTAAATCAATTTCCCAAATTGATTTGTAATTTACTTCCTTTGAAATAAATTTCTTTACTTACTCAGTTCATTTCAAAATTCATTAATTATGGACTTTATTATTAATATTTTCCATTTGATTTTAAACCTTTCTAACTGAAATATACGAATTTCGGCTTTTCCCAATTTCTTCTTTATTCTTTTCAATAATTTAAATCTTAAATTTTAAATAAATGTTTTGTTCTTTTAAATAATATCACTGAAGATTAAAATTCATTAACTTTCTGTTTATTCAAATTTCCTTTCTATACTCAAGATTTATTTATTAGAATTTTAAAGTCACTTTATTTCTTTTCCAATTCAGTCTTAAATTTATTCAAATTTCTAAAATTATTTTACTTACAATCTCACTTCTTTTATTATCTTTCCAAAATCCAATTTATATATTTTTGGTAATTCATCATACCCAATTATATCCAATCAAACCATAGCATTCAATATTCCAATATAATTCATTATAAAATATCAAATAATCACAACAGAGGTTATTAAATAATTTAAACAAATGTTGAGGGATCCAGTTGGATCCCTCCAACCTGTTTTCCCTGCATCCACAGACATTAGCACAATATAAAATGCCAATTCCAAATATATACCATACTATAGCACATCAATCAATTCAACCATTCAAACAAATATTTAAATTTAATCATTTAAATTTAAATTTTAAATTCAGCTAAGTGAGATTAACTCACCTTTGATCTTTGAAATTGCAATCCAATCCAACCTCGACTTGTTCCCCTTTTTATTTTAACCTTGAATAGATATTAGATGATTTTATTAATATTCGAACCATTTGAATAATTGATTTCCATTTGGTAAATTTAATTTAATTAACTAATAATTTATTTAAATCAATTTTCCTTTAATAAAATACTCTTTGGTAACTAAAAAAAATAAATAAGTTTAATTAAACAAATTGATTCACCCTTATTTTAAAATTCAATTGGTGAATGAGAATAAGTATCCATGTATATTTATTTTCTTCTGAAACTACCTGTATGCTTATAAAAACAAATAATCTATAGATTCCAAAAATGAAATTTTATCCAAATGTCGTATAAATAGATTATAAAAATTAAACAGAATTATTATTTATTTATTTTTCTCTCTTTATTGTACATTTTCTTCTGCATATATTCATAGATAAGCATATTAAATTTAAGAAAATCAATACCTTCACTGCCGAATCTCTGCTCCCTCCCAGCTACCCACGCACGCAAACCTCGATGTCGTCCTTCCACCACGAACCCATGTTGCCGAAACCCTAGCTCGCTAAATATCTCGATGTTAGCCCACACGAGCTCGCGACTGCAACATCAAACTCGCGGCCTTGCCACGACCACAATCGGCTAGCACACCCTGAAACGCAAGCGAGCACCGTTTCGATACTTCGATCCACACTCCCAATTCCTGCACCCAGATCTCGAGTGCGTTCGACTTCGACTAGAAGGGCTTTGAATCGTTGATTGTCGATTGGGCAGGAGGAGGAAAACATTCGATTTCGTGAATTTCTAAAGCCGTGATATTGAAGAGGAAAAAAAGATTCGATTTCGAATAAGAAGAAAGGGGTTTCGAATAGAAAGGGGGTCGCGATCGTGTCTGCCATTTCGTTGATACCTAGTTACAGAGGTAACCCGGCCTTGTGTTGGCAGATCCGGTTAGGTAGTCGGGGAGTTCCTCTAGAGGCGTCTCCATTCGGTGAGGAAGTTCCTTGGCCTGACCATTGTTGGAAATCCAAACAAAACAATACGAGCCATATACGGTTTTAATTATATAACCTGCCATGCAGCGTGGCGGTAACCTACCATAAAACATGGTAGCTATAGTAGGTATACCATAATGGTAGTATACTAGCTAAGATTTATATTATACTTTCGAAATGTTTTCACACTATGCACTAATAATAATATCAAAAAGGATTTTCTCGTATCAAGCATGTTGACTATCATAAGGAGAAATCTCCTCCAATTGTGTGATTGCATTGTGTGTATGGCGGGAGGCCTTATGGTAGTTTCATTTTCCAAAAGCATGAACGGATTTCTTTTATAAATTATTTTGTACAAATAACTGTTTTTGTTTACTCGTACCAGTCCCATGACTGACCCGGAGTTTATTCCCTTCCTAAACTCTGGGTGCTCATAATTTTCCACAAGGACAGCCTAGAAGCAGGTTATCATTGTTCTGGAGCTAGCTTGGATGTTACATTTGGATTTAAAAGTCTTTTGGAAGCTTTCGAATTTCGGAAGCTTTGGTTTGGAAATCTTTTGTAAGCTTTGAAGTTTGGTTTTGAAGGTGCTTATGTTGGATCCTTTTGAAGACCTGTTGTTATTGTTCCGTTGTGGTGTTATCATTCTATTGTTATATTATGTATATAACACTCTAACGTTGGTGTTGTTCAAATATTGTGATGATGTTGTATCCATGTTGTATCTGTGTTGGTTATCAATGATAATTCATTTTGTTTCCGCTGTTTTGTATTCATCTAATGTTGTTATAAGCTCCACCGAAGTGGAGTTCAACGTTTGAATCTCTGGCAGTTGAATACAAGTGAGGTATTTGATGTCGATTTTTGAACGTTGAATTTCGGGTCGTGACAAGTGGTATCGGAGCTAAAGGTTGAGTAAGAACTTTAGGTATGGAGTATAACACATTAGGCGACTCATTAGAGATAGGGTTAGAAACACCCTAGAGTGAGTATATCCCTAAGATATCTCGTCTGTATGACCTAAATCCAGTTTTCTTATTTACAGATAGTGAGAATGAGCGCTAGAAGGGGACGAGGTAGGGGATGGGGAAATACCACTACAACTGGTCAAGACCCTGCAACAACGGAAGCAGCTAATCATATTCAACCTCAGTCGAATCTGGCTGATTTATATCGAAGTTTTTCTAGACTTGGTGGAAAGTCATTCATTGGCAAGGAGTCAATTATCGAAGCACAAGCCTAGATTCGATCGTGTGAAAGGATTTTAGAGGACTGAAGTTGGAAGACGTTCAAATGCGATTGATAGCTTCTTGGCAACTCCAAGGGGAAGCTCTAGACTGGTGGGAGACTGTTACAGTGGATGAGCCGGAGGATGGATTCACCTAGGATCGATTCAAAGAGGTATTTGAGCAGCGATATATGTTGTCTGCTGATATCTCCAGAATGTACCAGGAGTTCACGGATTTGAAGCAGGGAAGTTTATTGTTTGAGGAATATTTGAACAAATTTAACGAGTTATCTTGGTTTGGTCCGGAGTTGGTGAACACACCTTTGAAGAAGAATGAAAGATTTATTCATGGAATGAATAAGAAATTCCGTGAAAGGATGACTGCCCATGTGAAGGAATCTTTTTCTGACTTGATCGATATGGGTTATAGATACGCTACCCTAGATAAGCAAGAAGTTTCGGAGGAGAAAGGAAATGTAAGCAATCCGGATTGGAAGAAAAGGAAGTTCGGAGGGAAGTAACTGTATCAAGGCAGGGAGAAGAAGAGTAATCGGGGAAACCAGGAAAGGGATATTACTTGTTACAATTATCGGGAAAAGGGACATTATTCAAACAGTTGCAAAAGGCCAAAGCAAAAAGTAAAGAAAGATCAACCTATGAATACTGGTCAGGAAACCAAGGAATGCTATTACTGTCATAAACCAGTACACGTAGTAAAAGATTGCCCAGCAATGAAGCAAGCTCAAGTAGCAAAAGTGTATGCGATAAAGGATGACCCCTTAACTTCAAAGGAGGATAAAGGAAAAGGAGTTTTAGAAGGTAACCTTTTTATTTATGATATAGTTGTCAGAGTTTTTTTTGACACGGGAGCCACACATAGCTTTATCTCCCAACAAACCATAAACGAATTAAAGCTTGAACCTGAATTTGTCGACGAGCCCATTTGCGTGAAGAATCCAGTTGGTGTCCCTGCAAATCTTTGTCTATGTTGTAGGAACGTTCCTATCTCATATACTTGCCATCAATTTCCTATCAGCCGTTTCATTCTCGACTTTAACGGATTTGAAATCTTACTCGGGATGAATTGGTTAACGAAATACGAAGCTAAATTAAACTGTAACAATCGAACGATTTCGGTCAGAACTAAATTTGGGAATTTTATCGAAATTTCTTATGAGGATTCGGTCCTAAGAGAGATAAGTTAATGTATACTTTGGGATATCCCGAACCTAGTCTAGAGTCCATACCTATTGTCCGGGAATTTCCAGACGTGTTCGAAGAGGATAAATCTTTGCCTCCGCACAGAGATATTGAATTCAGAATTGATTTGGTTCCTAATGCTCGTCCTGTTGTTCATGCAAGCCGTAGGATGGCACCAAGGGAATGAATAGAACTAGTCAAGCAAATCCGAGATTTTATAGAGAAAGGATTAATACATCCCAGTGTTTCCAGTTGGGATTCAGCTGTGGTGTTTGTGGCCAAGTCTGACGGATCTTTGAGATTGCGCGTGGACTGTCGCGATCTCAATAAATTAGCTCTCAAAAACAAATTTTCGATGCCTAGAATCAACGATCTATTTGATCGATTGCACGGTGCTCGATTCTTTTCTAAGATGGATCTAGCCCAAGGATTCCATCAACTAAGAACTGCTGAAGACTGTATTCACTTAACTGCTTTCAGGGGTCCTGACACATTATATGAATGGTTAGTTATGCCTTTTGGACTAACCAATGCTCCCGCATATTCCATAGACTTAATGACCCGTGTATTCTGAGAGGTATTGAACAAATTCGTTCTTGTGTTTATTGACAATATTCTGATCTATTCCAAAACTGAAGAGGAGTATGTGGAACATTTGAGTATTGTTTTGGAAATACTCAGGAAGAATATTCCGTTTGCCAAATTTTCTAGTTATCATTTTTGGGTCAAGGAAGTTAGATTTCTCAGTCATATTGTTACCAAAGAGGGAATTTCTGTAGATCTTAGTAAGGTTTCCGCTATTCTAGACTAGAAGCAACCTGCAACTCCGAAGGAAGTTAGAAGTTTTTTGGGTTTAGCGGGATATTATCGGAAATTTGCCCAGGATTTTTCTGAAATAGCCAATCCATTGACTAAGCTGACAATGAAGAATGCTAAATTTGATTGGACTTCGAAATGTGAAGAAGCGTTCCAGGAGTTGAAGAGGAGATTGACTTCTGCTCCCGTTCTCGCTATTAATAACGAGAATCAAGATCTATCTGTTTATACAGATGCTTGTGGTGATGATGTGGGTGCTATTTTGATGCAGGAGGGTAGAGTGATTGCCTACGCGAGTAGACAATTGCGTCCACATAAGAAAAACTACCCAACCTACGATCTCGAACTTCTGGCAGTTATTTTTGCTTTTTTGCTTTGAAAATATGGCATCATTACCTTCTAGGTAAGAATCTCTTTCAGCTTTCCTAAAAAGATTTAAAAAGTTTAACTTAACTTAATATTTATACTTAATAAATCCTTTTTGTTCTAGGTGAAAAATTCGAATTATTCATCGACCATAAATCTATGAAGTACCTCTTTACCCAAAAGGATTTGAACTTAAGGCAACAACGTTGGTTGGAATTTCTAGCGTCTTACAACATAGATATCCTATATACGCCCAAAAAAGCCAATGTGGTAGTCGATTCTTTGAGTAGAAGACATGCTGTTCTCGCAAATCTTGTTGTTACACCTACTCTTCTTAAGAAGATTGCAAGTAAGCAAAAAGAAGACAAGTTTCTTCTAGAAATTTATAGGAGAATTCGTCGTGGTGAAGATTCTAGTTTTGTAGTCGACAAAAATAGAATTATAAGAATGAAAGGCAGGTTATGTGTCCCAGATATTCCAGATCTAAAACGGGAAGTATTGGACGAGTGTCACAAGTCCAAACTTAGTATCCATCTAGGAGTTAATAAGATGTATCGAGATACCAAAAGGACTTTCCGGTGGAAAACAATGAAGAGGGATATATCTATTTATGTCAGTCGTTGTGCAACCTGTCAGCAAATCAAAAGTGATCATAAGAAGATGGCGGGTTTACTCTAACCATTGGAGGTGCCTAAATAGAAATGGGATCAAGTGTCTATGGATTTCGTAGACGGGTTAACACGAACTCATAAATTAATGAAGCGATTTGGGTTATCATGGATTGTCTGACTAAGACTGGCCACTTTATCCCGGTAAAATCTACCCGAACAACAGCGAGTTTGGCTGAGTTGTATGTGAAAGAATTTGTTCATCACCATGGTATACCCAGCAGTATAGTGAGTGATCATGACCCGATCTTCACTAGCATATTTTGGGAGGCATTTCAAGCCGCATTAGGAACCAAGCTGAACTTCAGTACTGCTTAACATCTGCAGTCTGATGGGCAGACGGAAAGGATAAATCAAATCTTAGAAGACCTTTTGCATGCTTGTATTCTTGACTTTGGCGGTTCATGGGAGGACCATTTGCATCTGGTTAAATTCTCATACAATAACAGCTATCAGGCCAATATTAAAATGGCTCCTTTCGAAGCTTTATATGGGCGTCCATGTCGAACACTTGCATGTTGGATATAGTCAAGTGATAGACTCGTTCTTGGACAAGATATGATATAGGAAGCAACTGAGAAAGTTGATTTTATTCGAAAGAAATTGAAAACTTCTCAAAGTCGACAAAAAAATTATGCCGACCGCAGGAGAAGATCTTTAAAATTCGAGGTTGGAGATTCCGTTCTCCTAAAGGTTTTCCAATGCATGGAGTATTGAGGTTTGGAAACACTGGTAAGCTGGTACCACGATATATAGGTCCTTTTCCTACACTGGAGAGGATCAATCCTTTGGCATATCGAGTGCAGCTACCCAATTGGTTATTTGGCGTACACAATGTGTTTCACGTTTCTCACCTTGGAAATATGTGCACGATCCAGACTGTATTATTAAGGAAGCCGCTCAACAGGATTTGGAGATCACACCAAATCTAGCAGTGTAAAGAGAACCGTTAAAGATCATAAATCGAGATGAAAAGAAGCTAAGGAATAAAGTTGTGAAACTGGTAAAAGTGCAATGGAGTGGTGATCCAAATGACTGTACTTGGGAAACAGAGGATAGCATGCAAGAGTCCTATCCCAATTGCAGAATGGATATTCCGGCTTGACTGGTAAGTCCTTTCTCTATCTTTTATGAGTTCTTATATTCTTTGTTTGTCTCTCTCTCTCTTTCAAATTTAGGGAATGAAATTTTCTTAAGGGGGAATCTGTAACATCCCAATTTTTATTCAATTTAAAATTAGTAATTAATATAAAATTTTGGAATTAAAATTAATTTGAAAATTTTCAAAATAAATTAGATAAGTATTGATTTGTATATATATGAATAAGATTGTAATTTGCATTTGAGTTTAAATTCAAAATAATAAATATTTTAAAATTATTTGAATTTAAAAATATATATACCGGTAGATTTGAATTTGAATTTGAATTTAAAATTTAAATAAATATCTTAGTAAATAATTTGAATTTAAAATAATATATATGTGATTTATTTAAAGTATAACTAGTTTTAAAACATTTTCTTTTAAATTGTATATATTTAAACAAAGGAGAATATATTTATAAAATAGAAAATGTAGTTTAAAATCAGTATAAAATATAAAAAGACAAGTGCTAAATTTATAAATACATTATTAACATGCAAATTACAATTGTAAGAGAGATAGTGTGAAAATTAACAAGTGTTAAGATTTAAATCATAAAGATGAACAAGTGTCGAATTTCTTTTTATTTTTTTATTTCAAAAAAAATAATAGAAATAAGTTATATAAACATTTCATATCCTCTCTCTCATTTCTTTTATCTTCACTCTTTAAAAATTTAAGGAAAAAATCAAAAATTTAAAACCAAAAGAAAAAAATCAAAAGAAAACAAATCAGAGAAAATAAAAAACAAAGCAAAATTCAAACATCTTTTACAATTTAAAAACATGGAGCCTGAATTCATTTCTGAATCAAGTAAACAACCAGGAGTTTAACATCAAAGCAAAGATTTCAACAAATTAAGCAAAGCAAGGATCATCTCAGTAACTAAACAAATCGAAGTTTCAATATCAAAAAAGTTTACAATTTCCAAATTTTTCAAATTCAAGAAAATCCCAAGCTTTCTGTTTTCAACATCCAGGTGAGTAAACCCTTTAAAAATCTGAAATATCATGTGTTGTTTGTAATCATGCTTGAAATAAAGTTGTAAATTATTTACATGCATGCAAATATATATATATATATATATATATATATATATATATATATGTATGTATGTATGTATGTATGTATGTATGTATGTATGTATGTATGTATGTATGTATGTATGTATGTATATGTATGTATATATGTGTGTGAGATGGGTGTGCATGTTTGATATACAGGCAGAGATGCCTCTGTTTGGTTCCAGGTTTCAAAAACCTGTTCATAATTCAAATTCACTTTCTATAATCCTCTTTAGGTTTCAGGATTCAAACAAAACATGTTTGTGTAATCATGTTTTAAATTTTAAAAATAATTTCAAGCATAATTAATTTAAGTATTTTCTGAAAAATCAAGAAATAAGGTGAGCACAGAACATATCAAAAATTCGAGAATCATGTTTTCTGATTTTAGATATAACATCTAAATCATTTTCAAAAATGAGGATTTCTAAAAGTAAAATCAAAATTTTAGTGAAGTATTGATCGAGGAATTTGTGGTTGAACGGATTTAGGACTTTTAGGATTTCTGGTCATCGACGAGGTGTGGGTTGTCGCTATCATGGCTGAAGCTCACTGGGAGATTGGGGAGTTTGATAAAAATGCTCGATGAAATTCTTGATCAAGGTGAATGATGAACGAGATCGATTTGGGGATTTAACCCATGTTTTGGTCGAAGCCGGAAATCTGATTGCCATGGCTTCGTCAAAGCACCGAAGTTAATCGCATCAGTGCCAATCGAAACGAGGGGAGTAGGCGATGCTCTGACTTGAATTTCGTGACCTCTGGTAGCCTAAGGCGACAGAACGAGGTAGTTTGTTCCAATTTAGGGCAGATTGCTCATTTGCTAGTTCATCGTTGTTTGGAGTTTCTGGGTGGTCTGGTGATTAGGCCAGGTTGTCGCTGACTTGATGATGGCCGGAATTTGGATCGAAGGTGGTCGGTTCGCCTGTGCATGTGCACAGGTATCAACATATCTGGAAGTAATGGTTTGGGGAAGAAGGGTTGACTCGAAGTTGTCTTCGGGAAGTTTGGGTGCTGGCTCGAGTTTGGGTTTAGATATTTTTGTGTGTGTACCGGGTTTTCTAAAACTTAAGCAAAAATCGAAGTTTTGAAAAGAAAAAGCGGATTGGTTCGGGAAGACTCGAAGTAAACGGCGTGTTAGCTTGGGTGACACTCGAGTGGGTCTCGGGTTTGATATAAAAACAGTTTTTGACTTTAAAACCAGATTTAAATTTTAAACATTTTTAATCCATGCTTTTAAATAATGATTTGATTTAAGTTTGGATTAATAAAGGTTTTAAGTAAGATATTTTTAAAGTAATTAAGTTTAACTTATTAAATTTTGCAACATTATTTATAAACTAATTATTTTAAATAAATAATGTAATTTAAAAGTTAATTAGGATGAAATGTTATTTTAATTAACCTTAATGTTTGAATTAATTCATGTGTTAATGGTGATTAATTATGAGGTTTTAATTAAAGATTTTAATAATAATTAAATGATTAATTAAGAAAAATGATTCATACTTACTTAATAATTAAAGAATAGTTAATTAGAGGTTAATTGATTATTAATTTAAGATAAATTAATTTATAATTAAGGATTAATTAATTAAGGTAATTAATTAACAAATATTTAATTAATGAAACTGATTAAGATTAATTAATTAATAATTAAGAGATAATTAATTTATAATTAAGGATAATTAATCATTAATTAAGGATAATTAAATGAAAATAATTATGTGATTAATTAATTATAATCACACGATTAATTCATCTTACTTATATATGATTGATTATTATTGAATGCTTGAACTGATTGATACCTCTGATATGTGATTGTGATACTTTGTGATGTGAATTGCTGTGAATTGAACTATGATATCTATGATATGTTTCTGTGTGAATGTGAAAACTGTTGGCCTTTAAAACAGCATTTAAATTTCGATGCGACAGGGAGTCGGATTCCAGTTGATTATCCGAAACCCACATTGAATCTTAATGGTGAATCTTTGTGATTGATATATCCACGTGTTTTTAAATTAAGCGCTCACTATTTAATTTAGCCGAGAGAGGACTTTGTGTCATATAACCCATACCGAATAGTGATACGACAAAATGGATAGCATTTGAAGACGGTGGTGAAGACCGGGTGTTTTCGAGAACGATAAGATAACCTATCAAATGATTCTGCACTAAGTTTCTCCAGTATAGAGATCTCCGTATGTGATGGGGAGTCCGATCGGGATTGTGGATGCCCGGATTGCAAGTGCTTCTTCCTTTATTAGACGAAGTGTCTTCGGTTCCGTTCGAACCTGGAATGGACTTGTATGGTTGTATGTCTGACATTACACTTTGAGATATAAAGCTGATTTCTATCAAATACATTTATGTTTGGTGACGGAGAATTTATTCTCTTAGTTTAACACCCTTCTCTGAGATGTATGAGCTCAGAGGTTATGTAGTTGATGGTTATTAGTGATATACTCCCAATTTGGTGTGTGGCATGCTGAGTGCTGATCATTTGTTGATCAAAGTATAAATTTTGTGAAAAGCGTAGCTTTGTGGACGAGACTTCGTCGAACCTCACAACCCGGAAATGGTCGGAACAGGAAGAATGCGGCAAGGTTACGGGGGTAGCTTCCCTTAGAGTATGTGCATTTCCTTCTGGATAAAAAGTGATATCATGGTACGAAGACCAGATATTTAACTTATATGGTTGTTGGAATTTGTTGGTGTTGACACCTTGGATAAAGGTCAGTTACGACCGGGGGATGGCATACTCATGTCAATAGTTACCTAGTTACAGAGGTAACCCGGCCTTATGTCCGCAGAGATCCGGTTAGGTTCTAGGGGCATCACTCTGGAGGCGTATCCATTCGGTGAGGAAGTTCCTTAGCCTGACCATTGTTGGAAATCCAAACAAAACAATACGAGCCCTGTACGTTTTTAATTGTATAACCTGCCATGCAGCGTGGCAGTAACCCGCCATAAAACATAGTAGCTATAGTTGGTATACCATAATGGTGGTATGCTGCCTAAGATTTATATTATACTTTCGAAATGTTTTTACACTATGTACTAATAATAATATTAAAAAGAATTTTCTCGTATCAAGCATGTTGACGACCATAAGGAGAAATCTCCTCCAATTGTGCGATTGCTTTGTGTGTGTGGCGGGAGGCCTTATGCTAGTTTCATTTTCCAAAAGCATGAACGGATTCCTTTTATAAATTTTTTTGTACAAACAACTGTTTTTGTTTACTCATACGAGTCCCATGACTGACCCGGAGTTTATTGTTCCCTTCTTAAACTCTGGGTGCCCATAATTTTCCACATGGGCAGCCTAGAAGCAGGTTATCCATGTTCTGGAGCTAGCTTGGATAGTAGATTTGGATTTAGAAGTCTTCTGGAAGCCGTCGGATTTTGGAAGCTTTGGTTTGGAAATCTTTTGGAAGCTTTGAAATTTGGTTTTGAAGGTGCTTATGTTGGATCTTTTTGAAGACCTGTTGTTATTGTTCCGATGTGGTGTTATCATTCTGTTGTTCTATTATGTATATAACACTATGATGTTGGTGTTGTTCAAATGTTGTGATGATGTTGTATCCATGTTGTATCTGTGTTGGTTATTAATGATAATTCATTTTTTCTGCTGTTTTATATTAATCTAATGTTGATGTAAGCTCCACCGAACTGGAGTTCAACGTTTGAATCTTCGGCAGTCGAATACAAGTGAGGTATTTGATGTTGATTTTTGAACGTTGAATTTCAAGTCGTGACACTTAAACACCTTGGTGGTGGTGAAGGCGTCTAGATTTATGACTTTGTAAGACTTTTATTATGGATAAATGGATGTGATGTTTGAACTTCTAGGGTGCAGTCTATCAATGTATGGAATATTTTATGGTAGTACGATTATAAAATCACTTTCTTTTTATTTGAAAATGGTATTTGAAATTAATTCAAATTGAAATTTAATTAGAATTGTAAATCAAAGTTAAATAAGTTTAAATTCAAACGGAAATTGATTTGAATTTGGTATAGGAATTGAAGTTAATTCAAACTGAATTGGAATTGAATCAATTTAATGGGATGAGAAATTGATTGGAAGTAGAGAATGAGAAATTGAACCAGTTTGACTCTGAGACTATTTTTCAAATAAATTATTTGAATATAAACTGTTTTAAATCTATTTTTCTAGCTATTTACTATACAACCTTTCTTTTTAAAACCCAAACTATCTTCTACATATTTTTTAACTATTTTGGAAACTAATTACTATTTTAAATCCGTTTTATTAACTAATTATTATTTTACAACTATTTTGCAACTATCTAACTATGCTACAACTATTTGACTATTTTACAACTATTTTATAATCATCGAACTATTTGCATCTATTTTACAACTAATGTCTATTTTACAATTACTTATCTTTTATAAACTTTTTAAGCTATTTTCTAAGTTCAAGTTGGTCAGAGTGCAAACTGTTTATAATTAAAGTGATAATCCAAATGGAAATTGAAGCAATTGTAAATAAGTGAATAGAATCAAAATGAAGGTGAATAATAAAAAGAGAATTAATTTAGCTAATAATCAATGAAGATAAATACATAGAATGTACGTATATTATTCTATTCGTATAACAACTCGAGCATAGAATTTCGAGATAATGTATCGATCCGAGTTGGGATTTTTCACTCCATTTTCGACGGCGAACCCTGGATATGGATTTTGATTGATTCTGGAAATTCTCTATCATAGTTAGGGCTATGCAAGGAGAATGACGGTTTCCGATCAAGAAACCAGATCTGAGTCTGCACTAGGAAGTCGGGTGGACGATACTAATTCGGAAGTGAAATTGTGTGATCGAGTAAACGGTCGGATTTGATATTGCATACGGATGATTTATGTACATCATACGTGATTGAATGAAATAGATATTGAAGATTTTGGAAAAGAAATGTGAAAAAAAATTGGAATAGAAAAGTATATTTTGAGAAATATATAAGAGTTGAAATTGGATATCACTATAATTGAAACTCATTTTATGTAAAGTAAGAAATGTGGCAAGTAACTTTATAAGAGGAATCGAATTTGAATGTTGATTTAGCATAAATAAAGATGTGTGTGTGTGTGTGTGTGTATATATATATATATATATATATATATATATATATATGTTTTATATGCTAAACTCTCCTTGTTGAATCTATAACCAGAAGAAAAGATTTTTTTGAAATATTTAAAGTATAAAAAGGGAATTTATATAAATATGAAGTGATCCCAAGATTTTTCAAGATTTTATATATCTATATATATAAATGATTTTATGAGAATTCTTTTGGGAAAAAGGATTTTGGAACCCACTGATTTTGAAAGGCTTTTGATTTTTAGGGAAAAATCAATTTTGGAAATTTGAAAAGCCTAGTTTGGAACTATCAATTTGAGATATCGATTTTGTGTAAAGGAGATTTATATGTGATTCATATAAACAGTACGATTGAAAGATACTATATGTGTATAGTATAAAACATTTTGAGATTGGCTTTGGGGAAAAAGGCGCTCCTATTGAAATGAACTTCTAGTAGGAGATCCACGGGGTGGTTCTGCTTTGGGCCATAAGGGGGGTTCTAAATTTGATCTTTGGAGGAAGTTCGGACTAACTGAAGTTCCTAAGGATTGTTGTTGGGTAGTGTAACGACCCGTAAATTTCGATAATTAAATTGGTTAATTTAATAATATTTTTGGTAATGAAATTTAGAAAGAAATAAAACTTTATAATTTATAATGAAGCGAAAGTTAGAAATGGATGTAACATTGGTAATTAAAAATTAATTATTGACAATTGAAGTGAAATCCCAATAATGAAATAGTGTAAATTGTTACACTTGGGTATAAAATTTAAATTAAGTAAATTAAAGTAAGCATTTAATTAACCAATGTAATAATATATTGATTAATAGTGACTGAATATAAATTAAGGTAGTAATGTTAATGCCAGTTGATAAATTACTAATTTAGTGCAATCCTAATATAATTGAAACAATTGTAAGGTTATATTTGATTTTATCTAGAAAATTAGAAATAAATTTCAATAAATATAATTAAATAGTATGTTAATGATGATTGAATGAAATTTGTGTGATGTAAACAATTGTAACAATTGTTTGGGAATAATAACTCATAAGTGTGATTGAAAGTAAATGGTAACAAATATTTTAGATTACCTATTTATTTAGCGTGTATATTTAAATGTGTTAACAATTGCAATAAATCTAAATTAAATATTTTGTTAATGTGAATTTAGTAAATAATGGGAAATAACATTTACTTTATTCATAATATGACAATTGGTTGAATAAAAGGAATGGAAATTCAAGATTTATTAATTCATTGGAATTTAAATTTAATAATTGAATTAATTACAAATAAGTGGAATTTAAAATTTAATGTGAAATCAATTGCAGTTAATTGACTTAATTTGTGCAGTTTGGGTAGGTTTGATTTGTCATTGAAGATTTTTAATTCAACAAGAAGTAACCAATGTAAACCCTATCCGTAATATGGCAATTGATTGAATGAAAACAATTGAAATTCATGTTGATTAATTTATTGGATTGAACTACAATAATTGGATTAATTGCAATTAAATGACATTAAAGTATCTCAATATTACGTTATTTGAAATTAAGATGAAATGTGAGAATATTAATGTGGTAGTTTTGAATCCAATGTTAAATCCATCTAATTGACAATAATGAATGGAATAATCATTAATTTATTTAATGAAACGGGATTATTGGAAATTATATTTATAATTTCTGAATTTAATGAATTGAGGCTAACATTGAAATTGATAAATTAATCAACTATAAATTGACATTTAAATTTGTTTAGATCATTGTAAGTGATTAAGAAATCAAAAATGATGGAAGTTGTCAATTATCAAATTGAAATTGAAAATCCGATTTAATTGATTAATTATTAATTTATTTAATTAATGTAAAAATAGCCATTTTCGCCACTGACTCAGATTTCGACGAAACCAGTTTCATCGAATCCGTAACGGTGAATTATTGTAGGATTCAAGATTCATAGCGATCGGACTTGTCGTTTGATCGTACGGGCTTGAAACGCATAGAAATAAATTAAATTAGAATTAATTGAAATCAATTTCAAATAACTTGATTTTAGCATAACTTCTTCATACGATGGAGTTTGGACTCGAAACCGGTTCCATTGATTTTAAAATGTTCAAAAACATCTATTTTGATATATGGGTTGACCCAATTTCATTCCGGAGTCATAACGGGCTTTTCGGGCCGTTTTATCGTTCAATGCGTATATCAATCTTATCCATCCATTCTAATTTGAGCTTGCCTATATATACCCTGCTATAAACCGTAACCTACTTCTTATTCATCATTCATGTACGTTCATTCCATTAGCTCCTCTTCTTTCCAATGGCCGCAAACCCTAAATCCCAAAATGCAATTTCAAATAAAATTCAAAGCCAAAAATTAAATCTCTTCAAACTATATCGAATTATATATGGATTTGAAGCTCTCGACGAGCGCAAGTCAAATATATTATTCGTTTTTCAATTTGAGTTTCGATGTGGCCAGAAATCAAGGAAACGTTCATGGTCGTTCATCGTGCGTCGATGAACATCGGCTGATCGTCGAATTCACTTAGGGGTTTTGTAGAGAGCTTTGAGCGGAGTGCATCGGTGGTGTTCGTAGGTGGTTTCAACGGCCAGGTTGGCCGCAATAATTTGATTTGGTCTTGAAATTTTGGCCGAGGTCTGCTCCTCGTGTGGCGCGCGATCAAGAGGATGGAGTGCCTGGGGATGGTCGCGAGCCTTAGCATGTTCGGTGGCGTGTCTGGGCATGGCCGCTGCGGCGAGCAGCGGCAAAGGGAGGGTTTCATGGAAGGCAACTGCATGTGATGTCGGCCTAGCTAGGGTTACGAAGTTAAGCGAGATTCCTCAATGAACGACGACGTGGCTTTATTTTGTTTTACTTTGTTTCAACCTTAATTTGAAAATTTCAATGTTCTACCATCAATAATTTTCACATACGAGGTCCAATTTACACATGGTTTTCTCCACTGGGATCATAATCAAATTCCGGCATTTTGGCGCTAGTTTGGACAAATTCCGAGACTGTTCAAATTTTGGGTTTAAATTGGATTTAAGTTCAATTTAAATTCAAAAGGTGAGTGTTTTAACCCACTCACAACTTCTAAAATTTATTATGTGTGTTAAATTAATTTCTGATGTGATTAGAAATTTATTTATTGTTGTTTGGTATATTTTTATGTTATTCAATTTATTATTGCATATAAACTGCCAATCAAATTAATTTATTTTTGAATATAAACTGTCACTAATTACCTGTTATTTATTATCTGTTCTATATTGATGTTATTGTTTGAACTGGATGATGATTGTGATAAATGGTTGATGATGGATATTGGGTGAATGGATGCTGTATTTTATATTATTATAAACTGCAAGTTGTTGTGCATTTTTATTTCATCCGGGATTGCGGTTTGAAATGATATATAACCGTATTTTTATTTTAAATTACGGATTGAAATGATAAATATCTGTATCACTTGACCATAGGGTAGAAAATTATATACAGACACCGTGGTCTATATATATAAATATTTTGAAATGATTTCTATGGTTTGGTAAAGAATTATATGGTTATATGAGGTATTGATTTGGAAATTTTATAAATTTTATTTTGTAAATAGTTAAATTCTTGGTTTTAAGCTATGTATAAAATTGGGTTAAAGTATAAAATAAGTTTGATTTTATTTAGATATAATATGGTTAAGTATTTATTTAATTATATTCTCGAGTTTATAATGACTTAAATGAGAATAAGGTGGGGAGATAAATATGAAATTGATTTGGGATTTAACAAAATTGAGATTTTAAAGGCATGATTTTTATAACTGGATTTTGGTTGAAGATGAATTAAACTAATATTTCAAGTATGAATAAATTGAAGGAAATATTTAGTTATTTGTAACTGGAGTTTTATTTAAATGAAAATGGATTTCTTATGCAAATATTACGAAACTAAAAATAGAACATTGAATTGTTGAATCGTAATTATCAACCTTAGTTTTGAAATTATTTAATACTCATTGTTTGAAATATATTGAAATTGAAATGGTTTATTGAAACTGAAAGTGAGTTGAAAGTTATGAATTGAGATTTAATTTAAGTGAATAAAATTGTAAAGTCGAGGAAACTATTTTACTTTATAAAGTGTTTTTAAATTCAAACTATTTTATTTTATATATTGTTTGAATATCCAAACCATTTAAGTTTTGGAAGTTATGGTTTAGAAGCTATGAAATTTGAAGTATTATGTTTTGAAAGATTATATTTCAAGCATTTGGTTTCGAAATATTAAAATTTTGAAAGTGTTATGATTTTGGAAAGGATATATTCGAAATAAAAATGATATTATATTGATTTGGGTTTTATAAAAATGATATCACATTTTTTTGGTTTTTGAAAGGGAAATGATATAGTATTTATATGATTTTAAATGGATAGTATATTTTCGTTTCGAAGTATAATTATTTTGAAATGACCGCGGTGTTATAATAACGTTTGGTTATTGAAGAGACCGGGATCGGAAGTTGTTATACTCTCTGCCAACTCTGAAAACCACTTTAACTACCATGTATGTGGTGGAGATTCCAGAGTGAAGTAGGATGGTGGCGACCTTTCCTTTGAGGTAAGTACGTGGACCCGACTCCCGTGAGTTGGCATAAGGTGGCTAAAACAGGAGCGATTGACGGGCTAATGAGGTAGCACCTTTGATCGGACACATCCCTTCGATATTATACTTTGACTTTTGGATTGATTCGGTGGCCACTTTTGATTTTTTAGTTGGGGGTGTGGCTCGAGGTGGGCGGTAGCTACGGCTATATGTTACCACCGGCCCGGAAGCGTAATTGGTATTTCTACCTTGGCATTGCCTCGTTGTGATGTGCCACCTACCACAGCGAGCCTTGTACGAGTTTGGTTTTCTCCCGTAGCCTGTGTGGTATCCTCTGGTGGCTTCCCAATCAGGAGGGACCATGATACTGGATGGACTATTGGGACTTTTACGTGTTAAGGTGGAAAATGTAAAGCGTTAACGCTATTTAAAAGTAAGTTTATTTTATAAATAGACATTATTATAATAGCGAAATATTACTACATAGTAAATAGTTTAATGTATCCTTAGGAGATGTGAATCCCGAGCATCTCTTAAGTTACGGCGCTCACGTTGGACACTGGATAGGAGATGTCAAATCCCGTAAACATCTCTAACGCCGTTCCACTCATATTATTTACTGTTGATTTAAACGTAAGATCTTTTAGTTCTGACTCGAGTGTTTTGTCTTTTCATTTCGCTCAGGTTCAGGATTTGGAAGACCGTATTCTAGAGGACGAAGACGAAGATTTATTATTATTTATTATAGTATTCCACTACATTTATACTGTTCCGTTGCATTATTTATTGTTCTCTGGTATGTGTAACTCTGATATGTACTGTATAAGTATAATCGAATATTTTGTAAAACAGCTTCATGAACTGTATATTTGATATTATATTTTATAGTTCCGCTGCAAGATTCTATTTTGTTCTTTTTCTTTCTCTCATTTTTCTCATTTACCCCATAACAATCCGCCCTTCTGTATGGTTTAAGTCTGACGTGTGTGGTTTATCGTCGATTTAAAGCGCACAAAAAGGCGGGACATTGCATCTGGTATCAGATCTTTGGTTTAGCGAAAAACCTTAGCTTTGTGGAGTCTGATAGCTTTGCGGAGTCCGACTCTTTGTTAATAGGGTAGTAATACCCTATGATGAGTCACTGAGTGTATATAACCGAGATAGCGTATTTGTTAGTGTTATAAAAAGGTTTTAATATTGTGTTAATTTGTTCCGTTTTGTATTTATAAATTCTGGTTGGTGCATGGGATGCTATGACATCAATAGGGATTTCTAAACAGTTAATAGGACAAACCGACACAATATTTGTTTTGAATATAGGTGAATGAAATAATTTTGCCTATTATATTTTCTATATATAAACAAATTTTTTTAAAAGGTTACATTTGGTTGTAATATATTGGTTGTTAGGTAGTGTAATCTATAAATATTAGTAAAGTAGGATTTGAAAATAAAATAAATGAAATTGGAAATTTTAGAACTTAAGTTCCGGGATTTTTAAATTTCTTTCAAAGGATTTTGGAATATAATAATATTACTAGAAGTATTTTCTGATATAAATATTTCAATATAAATTGAAAGAACTGTTTTAAAGAAATTTTGGAAAGAAACAAGTTCTGTACTCCCATCTCTGTCGCTGGAAAATAATTTCGGTGATGAGTGCACGCATCATCGACATTCATTTTCGAGTTTCGAAGTGGGAAGACCACTGTAGTAGTTTTACTGCAGATTTATTCTGATAACCAAATATAAATTTTTAATTGTTTTAAATATAATTGGATATCTAAGTTGTAAGTATATATTTATCTATTATTTTGAAATGATTTGAAATTTAACCCGGTATTTAGTTCTAAATTTTCCATTAATTAATGGTTTCAATTGCTTTAGTGAAATGGAATTTAACTAATAATTGGAACCGCTAAATGAAAGAAGATATTTAATGCTAGGTTATGAATGAAATTACAAGAAAATTTGAAATGTGTAACCTATAAGACTAAAGATTGGATTATTGAACATTAAATTAATATAAAAGAAATGAGGTAAACTTATATAATTTTCAATTGCATTCTTTAACATGTATATAACTTACCAACTATAACAAGTTTAAATGTTAAAAGAAAATGTAATGGGAAATTTTACAAGTAAAACTTGAAGTAATGGACGTATTTAATGAAATTCTTTTATAAATAAGAATTTGATGTTGTAATTGTGTGAACTTAAGTTATAATTGAAAGGTTACTGTAATAAAGGTAATAGGAAGTAAGTATTGTAAGTAAAAGATTATAAACTTAAGTAAATGAATTAATATGCAAAGAAATTGAATTAAACATGAATATTATAAATAAATGAAAATGAATAGTTGTAAGTAATAAATGAAAATTTGCAAGAAATAATGTAAAATTAAAAAGATGAATCATTATATGAATGAAAAGGAAATCAAACAACAAATGTATGAAATGAAATTAATAAGTATGAATTTGATCTACTATTTGAAACTGTTGTTTGTTTGGTTTATGGTTGTTTGGGCAAGGGTACTTTAAACTTGCTTAGATGTATGAATAATCTATCGAGTTTTATCTAAGACTGTTGAGTAAATGGAATACTTCATAGTTATTTGTCATTCTATGTGATAAAAGTGTCTTAACCTGAACCAACCAATTGTTTTGTTTTGATTGAATGGTCGATCTATATATGATGTGTATGCTGTTGGGAATGATTGTTTTTTATATTGATTGTCTGTTTATGGTTAAAACAAGTTTAAACATTTCATTTTACATAATTATTAACTCTCTTTAGAATATATAAGTGAAATACATGTTATGGAAGCAATGGCTACTGCTTTTGGTTTCATAATTAAGCGTTAATTGCCCGACAATTAGGTACATTTTCGAACTACTGCTTATAGTGTTATTATATCGTTTTTCCGTGTTGGGATATATTTTATTTTGAAAAATATATGTTGTAATTTTTATATTTGATATTATATTTTCCCTCGAGCCCCTCGGTACAAAGGAGACTCTACCGAATTTTTTCCGTAAATTTTGGACTTAGAAAATTTTGAATGTGTTTTCTAAACTTTATTTATTTGGGTATAAAACGATATAATGGTTATAAATTGTTATATTTTATTCAAACTAATTTATTTTGTAAATTTATTTGTTTATAAAGTTAATATTTTTGAATAGGACGTATTGACCACTTAAATTCTTTCTTTTCCTTTTCGGGGACGAAAAGTTTTGAGTGGGGGAGAGTGTAATGACCCGTAAATTTCGATAATTAAATTGGTTAATTTAATAAGATTTTTGGTAATGAAATTTAAAAAGAAATAAAACTTTATAATTTATAATGAAGCGAAAGTTAGAAATGAATGTAGCATTGGTAATTAAAAATTAACTATTGACAATTAAAGTGAAATCCCAATAATGAAATGTGTAAATTATTACACTCGGGTATAAAATTTAAATTAAGTAAATTAAAGTAAGCATTTAATTAACCAATGTAATAATATATTGATTAATAGTAACTGAATGTAAATTAAGATAGTAATGTTAATGCCAGTTGATAAATTATTAATTTAGTGCAATCCCAATTTAATTGAAACAATGGTAAGGTTATAATTGATTTTATTTAGAAAATTGGAAATAAATTTCAATAAATATAATTAAGTAGTATGTTAATGATGATTGAATGAATTTTTTGTGATGTAAATAATTGTAACAATTGTTTGGGAATAATAACTCATAAGTGTGATTGAAAGTAAATGGTAACAAATATTTTAGGTTACCTATTTATTTAGCCTGTTAATTTACATGTGGTAAAAATTGCAATAAATCTAAATTAAATATTTTGTTAATGTGAATTTAGTAAATAATGGAAAATAACATTTACTTCATTCATAATATGACAATTGGTTGAATAAAAGGAATGGAAATTCAAGATTTATTAATTTATTGGAATTTAAATTTAATAATTGAATTAATTGCAAATAAATGGAATTTAAAATTTAATGTGAAATAAATTGCAGTTAATTGACTTAATTTGTGCAGTTTGGGTAGGTTTGATTTGTCATTGAAGATTTTTAATTCAACAAGAAGTAACCAATGTAAACCTTATCCATAATATGGCAATTGATTGAATGAAAACAATTGAAATTCATGTTGATTAATTTATTGGGTTTGAACTATAATAATTGGATTAATTGCAATTAAATGAAATTAAAATATCTAAATATTACGTTATTTGAAATTAAGATGAAATGTGAGAATATTAATGTGGTATTTTGAATCCAATGTTAAATCCATCTATTTGACAATAATGAATGGAATAATCATTAATTTATTTAATTAAATGGGATTATTGGGAATTACATTTACAATTTCTGAATTTAATGAATTGAGGCTAACACTGAAATTGATAAACTAATCAACTATAAATTGACATTAAATTTGTTTAGATCATTGTAAGTGATTAAGAAATCAAAAATGATGGAAGTTGTCAATTCTCGAATTGAAATTGAAAATTTGATTTAATTAATTAATTATTAATTTATTTATTTAATGTAAAAATAGCCATTTTGGCCACTGACTCGGATTTCGACAAAACGAGTTTTAACGGATCCGTAACGGCGAATTATTGTAGTATTTCAAGTTTCATAGCGATCGGACTTGTCGTTTGATCGTACGGGCTTGAAACGCACAGAAATAAATTAAATGGAATTAATTGAAATCAATTTGAAATAACTTGATTTTAGCATAACTTCTTCATACAATGGAATTTGGACTCGAAACATGTTCCATTGATTTTAAAATGTTCAAAAACATCTATTTTGATATATGGTTACCCAATTTCGTTCCGGAGTCAGAACGGGCTTTTCGGGCCATTTTATCGTTCAACGTGTATATCAATCTTATCCATCCATTCTAATTTCAGCTTGCCTATATATGCCCTGCTATAAACCCTAACCTACTTCTTATTCATCATTCATTTACGTTCACTTCCATTAGCTCCTCCTCTTTCCAGTGGCTGCAAACCCTAAATCCCAAAATGCAATTTCAAATAAAATTCAAAACCAAAAATTAAATCTCTTTAAACTATATCGAACTATATATGGATTTGAAACGAGCGCAAGTCAAATATATGAATCGTTTTTCAATTTGAGTATCGATGTAGCCAGAAATCGAGGAAACATTCACGGTCGTTCGTAGTGCATCGATGAACATCAGCTGATCGTCGAATTGACTTAGGGGTTTTGTAGAGATCGTTGAGCAGAGTGCATCGATGGTATTCGCAGGTGGTTTCAACGGCCAGATTGCCCGCAATAATTCGATTTGGTCTTGAAATTTTGACCGAAGTCTGCCCCTCGTGTGGCACGCGATCGAGAGGATGGAGTGCCACGGGATGGTCGCGAGCCTTAGCGTGTTCGACGGCGTGTCTGGGCATGGCCGTTGCGGCCAGCAGCGGTAAGGGGAGGATTTCGTGGAAGGCAGCTATGCGCGACATCGGCCTAGCTAGGGTTACGAAGTTGAGCGAGATTCCTAAACGAACGGTGACGTGGCTTTATTTTATTTTACTTTGTTTCAATCTTAATTTGGAATTTTCAACGTTCTAACATCAATAATTTTCACATACGAGGTCCAATTCATGCGCGATTTTCTCCGCTGGGATTGTAATAAAATTCCGTACATTTTGGCGTTGGTTTGGATGAATTATGAGATTGTTCAAATTTTGGATTTAAATTCAATTTAAATTCAAAAGGTGAGTGTTTTAACCCACTCACAACTTCTAAAATTTCTTATGTGTGTTAAATTAATTTCTGATGTGATTAGAAATTTATTTATTGATGTTTGGTATATTTTTATCATCATTCCAGTTAAATTGAAGTTATCGAATTAAATTGTTATTCAATTTATTATTGCATATAAACTGCCAGTCAAATTAATTTATTTTTGAATATAAGCGGCCAGTAATTACCTATTATTTATTATCTGTTCTATATTGATGTTATTGTTTGAATTGGATGATGATTGTGATAAATGGTTGATGATGGATATTGGGTGAATGGATGGTGTATTTTATAACTGCAAGTTGTTATGCATTTTGTTTTCATTCGGGATTGCGGTTTGAAATGATATATCACCGTATTTTTATTTTGAATTACGGATTGAAATGATAAATATCCATATCACTTAACCATAGGGTAGAAAATTAAATACAGACAACATGGTCTATGTATATAAATATTTTGAAATGATTTCTATGGTTTGGTAATGAAATATATGGTTTTATGAGATATTGATTTGGAAATTTTATAAATGTTATTTTATGTATAGTTAAATTCTTAGTTTTAAGCTATTTATAAAATTGGGTTAAAGTATAAAATAAGTTTAATAATAAGTTTGATTTTATTAAGATAAAATATGGTTAAGTATTTATTTAATTATATTCTGAAGTTTATAATGACTTAAATGAGAATAAGGTGGGGGGATAAATATGAAATTGATTTCGGATTTAGTAAAACTGAGATTTTAAAGGCATGATTTTTTATAACTGGATTTTGGTTGAAGATGAATTAAACGAATATTTCAAGTATGAATAAAATAAAGGAAATATTTAGTTATTTGTAATTGGAGTTTTATTTAAATGAAAATGGATTTGTTATGCAAATATTTCGAAACTAAAAATAGAACATTGAATTGTTGAATCGTAATTATCAACCTTAGTTTGAAATTATTTAATACTCAAAGTTTGAAATATATTGAAATTGAAATGGTTTATTGAAACTGAAAGTGAGTTGAAAGTTATGAATTGTTTAATTTAAGTGAATAAAATTGTGAAGTCGAGGAAACTATTTTACTTTATAAAGTGTTTTTAAATTCAAATTATTTTATTTTATATATTGTTTGAATATCCAAACCATTTAAGTTTTGGAAGTTATGGTTTAGAAGCTATGAAATTCGAAGTATTATGTTTTGAAAGATTATATTTCAAGTGTTTGGTTTCGAAATATTTAAATTTTGAAAGTGTTATGATTTTGGAAAGGATATATTCGAAATAAAACTGATATTATATTGATTTGGGTTTTATAAAAATGATATCACATTTATTTGGTTTTTGAAAGGGAAATGATATCATATTTATATGATGGATAGTATATTTTGGTTTTGAAGTATAATTATTTTGAAATGACCGCGGTGTTATAACAACGTTTGGTTGTTGAAGATACGGAATTGGAAGTTGTCATACTCTCTGCCAACTCCGAAGACCACTTTAACAACCGTGTACGCGGTGGAGATTCCAGAACGAAGTAGGATGCTGGCGGCGTTTCCTTTGAGGTAAATACGTGGATCTGACTCCCGTGAGTTGGCATTAGGTGGCTAAAACAGGAGCGATTAACGGGCTAATGAGGTAGCACCTTTGATCGGACACATTCCTTCGATATTATACTTTGACTTTTGGATTGATTCGGTGGCCACTTTTGATTTTTTTATTTGCGGGTGTGGCTCGAGGTAGGCGGTAGCTGCGGCTATGCGTTACCACCGGCCTGCAAGCATAATTGGTATATCTACCCTGGCATTTCCTAGTTGTGCCGTGTCACCTACCATAGCGAGCCTTGTACGAGTTTGGTTTTCTCCCGTAGCCCATGTGATATCCTCTGGTGACTTCCCGATCAGGAGGGACCATGATACTGGATGGACTATTGGGACTATTACGTGTTAAGGTGGAAAATGTAAAGCCGTGATGTTATTTAAAAGTAAGTTCATTTTGTTAATATACATTACTATAATAGAGAAATATTACTACATAGTAAATAGATTAACGAATCCTTAGGAGATGTGAATCCCGAGCATCTCTTAAGTTACTGTGCTCACATTAGACACTGGATAGGAGATTTCAAATCCCATAAACATCTTAGAAGCCGTTCCACTCATATTATTTACTGCTGATTTAACTTATATAAGATCTTTTAGTTCTGACTCGAGTGTTTTGTCTTTTCAATTCGCCCGGGTTAGCCTGAACATTTCAGATTTGGAAGACCGTATTCTAGAGGACGAAGACGAAGATTTATTATCATTTATTATAGTATTCCACTACATTCATACTGTTCCGCTGTATTATTTATTGTTCTCTGGTATGTGTAACTCTGATATGTATTGTATAAGTATAATTGAATATTTTGCAAAACAGCTTCCTGAACTGTATATTTGATTATTATATTTTTATCATTCCGCTGCAAGATTATGTTTTGTTCTTTTTCTTTCTTTGCTTTTTCTTATTTACCCCATAACAATCTGCCCTTCTGTATGGTTTAAGTCTGACGTTTGTGGTTTATCGTTGATTTAAAGCGTACAAAAAGGAGGGACGTTATAGGTAGCGAAAGTCGAGGGAGCCGATGCCTACAGAGACATTTGGGTTATGCCGTGACAACAGTGAAACTCGATGTCACTGTGATCTACTAAGCATGTGACAACCCGCCTTTCTAACCCCAGAAAGACGTTTCATCATTAAGAAAGAAAGGGATAGAAATAGAAAAGAATGGAAAGAAAGAATAACAACATCAGAATCTCACAGCGGAATGGAACAAAATATAATACATCAACATACTATTACATAGTTATACATACATCAGAGTTATACAATATCATACAACAGGACTGTCTTATACATATATGCCCATACATACATCCAAAATACAACATACACTAAATACACAGCGGAACTACATATATAGATACATACGTCTGGTCTTCTTTCCCAAAAGCTTTTCCAGAAAATCAACACTTCCCATACCTATCCCTTGGCTACTCATAAAAATTTGAGTGCCCAAGAGTTTATGAAAACATAAAATATAAACTCCGGGTCAGACATGGGTCTGGTATGAGCAAACAGGTTAAAATTGCTTAACTTTGAAAATCATTTGAAATAAAGGTATCACGTAAGACTTCCCACAAATAAATACGGGTAAGTTTTTACCTTACGCTAACCAAAACATTTTATAGGAAATTCAGTGATATTATAATAATGTCTAGGGTTTTCAAGTAAATAGAAAATAGACGAAATTGTTACATCTATTAAATTCCAGCTACTAGCCACGAAAGTGGGTAATACAAATCAAAACCGTAGTGTCTCGTAGGGAAAATGAGTTTCCAACAATGGCAGGGCTACTGGGGTACCACCCGTCACAGTACAGGGCCGAGATCACCGTACCGAGGATCACTCCCGACCCCCCTACAACACAAGGCCGGAACCATTCCTTACTGAACAGTCCCGAACAAGATAACCCCGCAGTTGTGGCCAACAACTGCTCACACAGCCGAAATAAAAAGGGACATCTAGACAGGGGAATATCTTGTCCTGCTTGGGCGTGACCCACCTAACCTTGCTGCATCTCCCCTGTTTTAGCCATTCCCGGTTGATGAGGCTTGAGGCTGCGATTACCTTTATTGAACATTATTCTTAGAATGCTCATCGTCCGCCTGACGATGTGCTAGAAGCATTCAATCCATACAAGTTCGTTCCGGGTTCGAACGAAACCGAAGGCATTATCTCGTTACACTCATTTTGGAATCACCCTCAGAGTTAACGACGATAACCCTTGCATTCTGAAATACTATTCGATCTCCAATTGACAAGTCGCGACCTATCGTTTAATTTGGATCGATGTGGTTTTCGGAGAATCAAAATTGATTCTTCCGATCCCGGTCTCATCAGAATCCAAACGCCATTTTAAGGGCCAAGTTGTCTATTTAACTTAACAGTTCAATTTAATATTAAGAATTCACATAACAGATATCATAGATAAGTCATACACAGTTATCACAGGTATCTATAATATATCACAACATATCACAGAAATATCATCAAACAGATATAAAAGTATATCAAACAGAATTACCAATTCATACCAACACAGTTCGGTTTACTTAACTTAATTGATTGCTTAAGAATTAACTATTTTATTCTTCTTAATTAATTACTGATTAATTAACTTATTAATGATCAATTAATCGCTTAGTTAATCATTAATTATTAATTTATTAATCATCTAATCTTTAATAATTATTTAATTAATTAACTTTTATCCATCAATTGTTACTTAATTACTCAGTTAATTAATTTATTTTTAATTGTTAATTAATAACTTACTTATTAAAAATGAATTGCTTATTTAATTACTTTAATTAATCAATTTTTATCAATTTAAATTAATTACAATCCCTAATTAATCACTTAAGTTAATTACCATTAATTAACTTTTAAGTAATTAGCTAATGTTCTTAAGATTTAAATTGATTTAACACATGATTAATTTTTTATTACAAAATTAATTTAAATTTCAAGTATAAATTAATTAACCTTTTAATTACTTATTTTAATTACCTATCTTTATGGACTTTCTTTAATAAACTTTTAAATCAAATATTTATCTAAACTAACCAATTACTTATTTAACTTAGTTATACAAATACTTAAACGAAAATTATGCGCGTCCATTTAGAAAAGTACCCGAGACCGCACCACCCTTTACTCGAGAAAACTCGAGTTTCCCTTGTGTGTTTCCCTGCGTCTCTCTTCCTCATCTTCTTTCTTCTTTTTCCTGTAACTTTTCTTCTTCCCATTATATTTTTTTTAGTTTAAGTTATAGTAAAAAAAAAGAAACAGCAGAAGCCAACTCACGTAAACGACCCAAAGGCAACCCAAAGGAAAACTCGAAGCGACCTTCCAAGAACCTCGAGCAACACACACGCGATAACCAAAAACTCCACTGGCACTGATCACCACCGTGCATATGCACGGTGGTTCGCTTCGCCTCCGGCGACTCACGTCAGCCCCCACAAACTCCAATTCGACCACATACTCGAATACATCACACAAATCATCACGATTTGGTCGAAGGCAAAAAGTTGCCTGTAGCTCGAACATGCGTCACAAACACCCACCGAAATTCCCCACGTACGGCCACCATCCATCACCGGAGGCCAAGTCCCTTTCCCCACGCCATGGCCAGACCTTCCTCGACCTTCACCCCGAACCACAAGCAACTCGATCAACCCGGTGAGTCGCAAACGAAAATTTAAAGAGCTGTGTAAAACTCATGACCAAAACCCTACTTTAATCACAATCTCAAAATCTATGCATTCGAAAATTATTTTGACATTATTCTGGAGTCAAATGGATTACAAGCTTGCTTCATATCAATTTACAACAATTAAAATTTACCCAATCATCCAGAATTGACAAAAATCCATTTTAGTTTCATTTTAACACTGCTCTTAATACCCTTGCTTAAAAATCATAATTTTTATGCTAAAAATCCTAACTATGAGTATGAAATCAGAATATGTTATTGAATTTACAAATTTAAACATTCAAATTTTGAACTTTTGCTTCCTTTTACCTGTAACTTGAAATAACAGTATTTACGATATATTGTTAAACTCTAAAACAAGTTTGCAGGCCTATGTTTAAGATAAACAACTTGAATCAGCAACAACACCAAAATTCAAACAATTATATGAATAAGTGTTTATAAATTTCTTTGCTTACTTTGTTCAGATACTCAAATATTTCTGAAGAACAATTGTATATGCTACCAGAGCAACAGAAAATACTCAAGGCTACTTATTTAAGAAAATATCAAAACACACACCATTTATAAGCTAAAGATACAAGTTTAGATTGAAAATAGGTAAGTTTACTCACCAGAACAAACTTTGAACAGAAAGTGATGTGTTGATGAAATTGCAGAAGAAACTTTCCTGAAGCCTTCTTTTTTTTGTTTTTATGTTTTGAATTATATTTATATTTGCAAAGCAATAATGTTTCTCAGGTTTGCTTTAGGTTTATTTCAGTTTTATAAATGAACATAATATATAGGTGGATATATATTGAAGTAACTTAACAGCAGGTTGTATCTAGACAGTTTGTATTTGTAATGCCATGCTCTTTTTTTTTACTAAGTATTCTACACAGCAGAAGGAAATCATCACATAAAAATTCAGCTGCAGTACTAACTTGAACAAGAAGTTGTGCTAGTTAATGTTGTTGCTTTTATTTAAGATAACATGTAATTAATGTTTCGGATTTTTGTTTATTTTGTACAAGACACAGACCTGTTTTTATTTTACTAAAATGAATAACTTTTGTTTTCTTATGCATATTAACTTCAGCAGCATATCAGTTTAATTTTTATTTTTATTTTAATTTGTTTCTTGTCTCTTGCATACTTAATTTACAAAGAATCTTTGTTATAATTTTTTTCTCAAGATTTGTATTGTATAAATGAGTTTTTACAGGTTTATGTTTAGGCTACTTACCTTATATATTTGAGTAAACTTATTATTGTCATTGTTAGTTTTTATTTTATTTGTATTGTTCATGTATGATTATTATGATTATGATTTCTAAATTTATCCCATTTGTAGTTTAATTATCAAACATTGATTCATAACATAAAATTATATTTTTATATTTCAAGTTATAATTTATATTTGTATATTTATATTTTTAGTTACAGTTTATATTCATAATTATATCTTATACTTATGTTATGAATGTTTATGTTTAATATTTCTATATTTGTCTATTTTAAACATTATTATTTCAATTTCATTTTATTAGATTAAATATCAACAATATAAAATCTTTGATTTTAGTGAATAAGAGAGATTCTGTTATAAACAAATTTTAAAAGATTACATTTTAAATTTTCAAATCCGAAATTCCTTTACAGTCACATATATAACTAGTAAATAATTAAAATCTCATCGGTTTATAATTTTAGAAACTTGTATTTAGTTTAAATTAGATTAAATATTTATTAAAATATGCTGTCAAAAATTCCGGGTTGTTACATTCCTCCCCCCTTAAAAGAATTTCGTCCCCGAAATTTAAAATAACTGTTAATTCAAAAGCTTTTATATTAACAATCCAAACATACATATCATTCATACAATAACACAATCAAACAATCTACTCTAACAAACATTACTAGTTATCCGAACATAAATCCGGATAAGCATTCTTAAAACTATCGAGAGTTTTCCAGGTACAATCTCTGGGATCCTCACTCCATTGCAACTTGACGAGTTTCACCACCTTGTTCCTGAGTTGCTTCTCGTCTTGATCCACAATTCGAACTGGATTTCTAACCACAGTTAAATAGGGTTCTACTTCCAAATCTTCTTGAATTACCGGTTCTACAACCAGTGATGGATCATGAACAAATTTCCTCAAATGTGATATATGAAACACATTATGAATCCCAGACATCCGCTCTGGCAATTCAATCCTGTAGGCTACAGCTCCAATTCTCTCCAACACTCGAAATGGTCCAATGTACCTCGGAGCAAGTTTTCCCGTTTTTCCGAATCTTATAGCACCTTTAATTGGGGAAACTTTAACAAAAACCAAGTCTCCAATCTCAAATTCCAATGGTCTTCGTCTTCTATCAGCATATTTCTTCTGACGATCTTGAGCAGCTTTCATCCTTTTCTTGATAAGCTCAACCTTCGCAGAAGCTTCTCGAATAAGATCGGGTCCGAGTACAAGACGATCCTTTGATTCAATCCAACAAGATGGGGATCTACACGGTCTTCTGTATAAAGCTTCATAAGGAGCCATCTTAATACTCGCTTGATAACTATTATTATAAGAGAATTCCACTAGATGAAGATGGTCTTCCCACGATCCTCCAAAATCTAAAACACAAGCCTGTAACATATCCTCTAGAATACGATTAAGCCTCTCCGTCCGTCCGTCCGTTTGAGGATGATAGGCTGTACTCGATCTCAAATTTTTTCCCATTGCTGATTGCAGAGCTTCCAAAAATTTGCTAGTGAAAATAGGATCACGGTCACTTACTATACTGACTGGAACACCATGCAATCTAACTATCTCCTTCAAGAAGATTTCCGCCAGAGAAACTGCAATACAGGTTGCCTTAACCGGTATAAAATGGGCACTCTTAGTTAAACGATCCACAATAACCCATATACCATCATTTCCTTTCCTGGTTCTAGGCAAACCATCGATAAAATCCATCGATATCATCTCCCATTTCCAATTCGGAATTTCCAGAGGCTGCAATAATCCAGCAAATTTCTGTTGATCACCTTTAACTTGTTGACAGATGGCACAACTGTTCACGAATCTAGCAACATCCTTCTTCATATTTGGCCACCAGAAAACTCTTCTTATGTCCTTGTACATCTTCGAAATTCTAGGATGAATATTCAATTTGGAGCGATGACTTTCTGACAACACTTCCTGCCTCAACTCTTTATCATTCGGAACACAGATTCTCCCGTTAATCCTTAGTGTTCCTTAGCCATCGATTTCAAAACTGGGACACTGACCCTTCCTAACTCTTTTGATGATCCTCCTCAACATCTTATCAGATTCTTGCTTGCTTGAGATCCCTTCAATAAGAGATGGAACCACTTTCAGAAGAGATAGAACTGCATTCCTACTGAGAGCATCAGCTACGACATTCGCTTTTCCCGGAGTGTACAGAATATCCAAATCATAGGATGCTAGGAATTCAACCCACCGCTGCTGTCTCAGATTAAGATCTTTTTGAGAGAATAGATATTTCAACGGTTTGTGATCTATGAACAATTTGAATTTCTCTCCCAAAAGATAATGTCTCCAAATTTTCAAAGAAAAAACAATAGCTAGCAGTTCAAGATCATGCGTAGCGTAGTTTTTCTCATGTGGCTTCAATTGCCTACTAGCATATGCAATAACCCTTCCGTTCTGCATCAGAACTACTCCCAAACCCACTATACAAGCATCAGTATAAACCTCGAATTTGCTCTTCCCATCCGGAATAGCAAGTACTGGTGCACTAGTTAGCCTTATCTTCAATTCTTGAAAAGCTTCTTCACACTGAGGTGTCCATTTGAATTTTGCTCCTTTCCTAGTCAGCTTAGTTAGATGTGAAGAAATCTTGAAATAATCCCTGATAAATTTCCTGTAGTAGCCAGCCAATTCTAGAAAACTGCGAACTTCCGTCGGTGTCTCCGGCTGTTTCCATTCCAGAATAGTTTCAACTTTCGCTGGGTCTACAGAAATGCCTTCACTAGAAACAATGTGTCCTATAAATTTAACTTTCGATTTCCAGAAATGGCACTTCGAAAACTTCGCCTTCAACACATGCTTTCTCAGAGTCTCCAATACAATCCTCAAATGCTCCCTGTGCTCTTCTTCGGATTTGGAATAGACTAAGATATCATCAATGAATACCAGCACAAACTTATTCAACACATCCCTAAAGACTCGGTTCATGAGGTCAACGAAGTAGGCAGGAGCGTTGGTTAATTCGAACGGCATAACCAACCACTCATAAAAACAATTCAGTCCCCTAAATGCAGTCAAGGGAATACTGTCTTCATCTACCCTCAACTGGTGGAAACCTGAAACTAGATCCAATTGAGAAAAGATAGAAGCACCATGCAACTGGTCAAAAAGATCATCGATGCGAGGAAGAGGATATTTATTACGGATAGTCACTTTGTTCAATTCTCTATAATCCACACAGAACCTTAGTGATCCATCCGATTTGGTCACAAACACTGCCGCCGAACCCCAACAAGAAAAAATGGGTCTAATCAACCCCTTCTCTAAAAGATCCTACGTCTGCTTAATCAACTCTTCTCTCTCCCTAGGAGTCACTCTCCTACTGGGCTGAATCACTGGCACAACTCCTGAAATCAAATCAATACGGAATTCTATTTGTCGATGTGGTGGCAGACACTTAACTTCTTCAAATACATCAGCAAAATCTTGAACCACATCGATGTCTTCAATCCTCTCTTCAGAAGTCTCAATTCCATGCAAAAGACTGCTCAACTGAATTTCAGAATTATCACACGACACTCTAGCAATTCTACCCAGATCAGTTTCCAACGAAACTGTTCTCTCATCACAATTCAAAACGGCCTTATACTTATCCAGCCAATCCATTCCCAAAATAAGTTCAAATCCCTTAAAATTCAACACATACGGGTCACAAGAAAAACTGTGGGATAGATAAGAAATCTTCAAGTCCTTACAGATAGTGTCTAATTTGGTCACCCCTCCTATAGGATTAGATACCAAGATAGGACTGTCTACAGAACTAGGGGTAAGAGAGAACTTTTCAACAAAGTCCAAAGAAATAAAACTCAAGGAAGCACCCGAATCAAACAAAACTTTAATATATTTCCCATCTAAAAGTAAAGTACCTTCTAATACTCCTTTTCCCATCGAAGAAGAAGATGGTCCGGCTTCCAAAGCAAAAACTTTATTCTGAGGTGCCCTTTGCAGAAGTGGACAATTCTTGATCATGTGTCCTGGTTGATGACAATTAAAGCACAATGATTTCTGTACCATAGCTGATCCTGGGCCACTCTGATGCGGTTGCTGTTGTTGCTGCTGGAATCCTTTTCTAGGACACTTATTTGCCAAATGCCCTTCCTGTTGACAAATGTAGCACTTGCGAGGTCCGTTGTTATTTCCAGGTTTCTTCTTGTTCGGCTTTCTCCATTTGGGATCGAACTTTCGCTTATTCGAATTAGTGAAATTCCCACCTGAAGCTGTAACTAGAGCCACCGGTTTCTTACTCATCAAACTTTCATATCTCAACGCCATATCAATCAAATCAACAAAAGATCCTTTCAAAAGCACCGTCAATTTTCCATGGAATTCATACCTCAACCCTTGCACAAATTTCTCATTCTTTTTAAGGGGAGTATCGATGAGTCCTGGTCCATAACCAGAGAGTTCGTTGAATCTGGTTTCATACTCCGAGATAGACATGCTACCCTGCTTCAAATAAAGAAAATCCTGATACAATTGGGTTCTCCCTACCGTTGGCATAAACTTCTCTTCAAACAATTCTTAAATCTGTCCCAAGAAATGTCATCCTCAGAAATATTTACAATTGTTGAATCCCACCATGCTACTGCACCACCCTACAGTTGCCACGGCGCCATATGCCTTTTACGCTCATCAGACAATTTCATGCTCTTGAAAATGCGCTCACAAGAGCATAGCCAGTCTTGAACTTCAATTATTGACTGTGATCCTTTGAATGGTTGGCCTCCGAGATTTTTGAAATCTTAGCATAAAGCTGCAAAACTAACTTGAGGCGGTACTGGATTGACAGCCTCACTAGCATTTTGACTCCGTCCATCATCTGTTGAAGTACTGGCCCTAACTCTACCTCATCGTCCGGAACTCATGTCGGTCACCTGAACAGGTAACTCAACCAATTTAGATAGATATATATAATTATATGAAAATACAAATACGCACTTTCAGGATAGATATAACACAAGAGCCTAGGTACTCGCTCGACCTAGCGCTCTGATACCAACTGTGACGACCCGCCTTTCTAACCCCAGAAAGACGTTTCATCATTAAGAAAGAAAGGGATAGAAATAGAAAAGAATAGAAAGAAAGAATAACAACATCAGAATCTCACAGCGGAATGGAACAAAATATAATACATCAACATACTATTACATAGTTATACATACATCAGAGTTATATAATATCATACAACAGGACTGTCTTATACATATATGTCCATACATACGTCCAAAATACAACATACACTAACTACACAGCGGAACTACATATATAGATACATACGTCTGGTCTTCTTTCCCAACAGCTTTTCTAGAAAATAAACACTTCCCATACCTATCACTTGGCTACTCATAAAAATTTGAATACCCAAGAGTTTATGAAAACACAAAATATAAACTCCGGGTCAGACATAGGTCTGGTATGAGTAAACAAGTTAAAATTTCTTAACTTTAAAAATCATTTGAAATAAAGGTATCACGTAAGACTTCCCACAAATAAATACGGGTAAGTTTTTACCTTACGCTAACCAAAACATTTTATAGGAAATTCAGTGATATTATAATAATGTCTAGGGTTTTCAAGTAAATAGAACATAGCCGAAATTGTTACATCTATTAAATTCCAGCTACTAGCCACGAAAGTGGGCAATACAAATCAAAACCGTAGTGTCTCGTAGGGAAAATGGGTTTCCAACAATGGCAGGGCTACTAGGGTACCACCCGTCACAGTACGGGGCCTAGATCACCGTACCGAGGATCACTCTCGATCCCCTACAACACAAGGCCGGAACCATTCCTTACTGAACAGTCCCAAACAAGATAACCCCGCAGTTGTGGCCAACAACTGCTCACATAGCCGAAATAAAAAGGGACATCTAGACAGGGGAATATCTTGTCCTGCTTGGGCATGACCCACCTAACCTTGCTGCATCTCCCCTGTTTTAGCCATTCCCGGTTGATGAGGCTTGAGGCTGCGATTACCTTTATTGAACATTATTCTTAGAATGCTCATCGTCCGCTTGACGATGTACTGAAAGCATTCAATCCATACAAGTTCGTTCCGGGTTCGAACGAAACCGAAGGCATTATCTCGTTACACTCATTTTGGAATCACCCTCAGAGTTAACGACGATAACCCTTGCATTCTGAAATACTATTCGATCTCCAATTGACAAGTCGCGACCTATCGTTTAATTTGGATCGATGTGGTTTTCGGAGAATCAAAATTGATTCTTCCGATCCCGGTCTCATCAGAATCCAAATGCCATTTTAAGGGCCAAGTTGTCTCATCAGAATCAAAATTACACTCATTTTTGTCTATTAAACTTCTAATTACTTATTTTAATTACCTATCTTTATAAACTTTCTCTAATAAACTTTTAATCAAATATTTATCTAAACTAACTAATTACTTATTTAACTTAGTTATACAAATACATAAACGAAAATTATGCGCGTCCATTTAGAAAAGTACCCGAGACCGCACCACCCTTTACTCGAGAAAACTCGAGTTTCCCTCTTGCGTTTCCCTGCGTCTCTCTTCCTCATCTTCTTTCTTCTTTTTCCTATAACTTCTCTTCTTCCCATTATATTTTTTTTTAGTTTAAGTTATGGTAAAAAAAAAAGAAACAGCAGAAACCAACTCACGTAAACGACCCGGAGGCAACCCAAAGGAAAACTCGAAGCGACCTTCCAAGAACCTCGACCAACACACACGCGATAACCAAAAACTCCACTGGCACTGATCACCACCGTGCACGTGCACGATGGTTCGCATCGCCTCCGTCGACTCACGTCAGCCCCCACAAACTCCAATTCGACCACATACTCGAATACATCACACAAATCATCACGATTTGGTCGAAGGCAAAAAGTTGCCTGTAGCTCGAACATGCGTCACAAACACCCACCGAAATTCCCCACGTATGGCCACCATCCATCACTGGAGGCCAAGCCCCTTTCCCCACGCCATGGCCAGACCTTCCTCGGCCTTCACCCCAAACCACAAGCAACTTGATCAACCCGGTGAGTCGCAAACGAAAATTTACAGAGCTGTGTAAAACTCATGACCAAAACCCTACTTTAATCACAATCTCAAAATCTATGCATTCGAAAATTATTTTGACATTTTTCTGGAGTCAAATGGATTACAATCTTGCTTCATATCAATTTACAACAATTAAAATTTACCCAATCATCCAGAATTGACAAAAACCCATTTTAGTTTCATTTTAAAACTGCTCTTAATATCCTTGCTTAAAAATCATAATTTTTATGCTAAAAATCCAAACTATAAGTATGAAATCAGAATATATTATTGAATTTACAAATTTAAACATTCAAATTTTGACCTTTTGCTTCCTTTTTCCTGTAACTTGAAATAACAGTATTTACGACATACTGTTAAACTCTAAAACAAGTTTGCAGGCCTATATTTAAGATAAACCACTTGAATCAGCAACAACACCAAAATTCAAATAATTATATGAATAAGTGTTTATAAATTTCTTTGCTTACTTTGTTCAGATACTCAAATATTTCTGAAGAACAATTATATATGCTACCAGAGCAACAGAAAATACTCAAGGCTACTTATTTAAGCAAATACCAAAACACACACCATTTATAAGCTAAAGATACAAGTTTAGATTGAAAATAGGTAAGTTTACTCACCATAACAAACTTTGAACAAAAAGTGATGTGTTGATGAAATTGCAGAAGAAACTTTCCTGAAGCCTTCTTTTTTTTCTGTTTTGAATTTTATTTATATTTGCAAAGCAATAATGTTTCTCAGGTTTGCTTTAGGTTTAGTTCAGTTTTATAAACGAACATAATATATAGGTGGATATATATATAGAAATTACTTAACAACAGGTTGTATCTAGACAGTTTGTATTTGTAATGCCATGCTCTTATTTTTTGACTAAGTATTCTACACAGCAGAAGGAAATCATCACATAAAAATTCGGCTGTAGTACTTACTTGAACAAGAAGTTGTGCTAGTTAATGCTTTTGCTTTTATTTAAGATAACATGTAATTAATGTTTCAGATTTTTGTTTATTTTGTACAAGACACAGACCTGTTTTTATTTTACTAAAATGAATAACTTTTGTTTTCTTATGCATATGAACTTCAGCAGCATATCAGTTTTATTTTTATTTTTATTTTAATTTGTTTCTTGTCTCTTGCATACTTAATTTACAAAGCATCTTTGTTATAATTTTTTTCTCAAGATTTTTATTGTATAAATGAGTTTTTACAGGTTTATGTTTAGGCTACTTACCTTATATATTTGAGTAAACTTATTATCGGCATTGTTAGTTTTTATTTTATTTGTATTGTTCATGTATGATTATTATGATTATGATTTCTAAATTTATCCTATTTGTAGTTTAATTATCAAACATTGATTCATAACATAAAATTGTATTTTTATATTTCAAGTTATAATTTATATTTGTATATTTATATTTTTAGTTATAGTTTATATTCATAATTATATCTTATACTTATGTTATGAATGTTTATGTTTAATATTGCTATATTTGTCTATTTTAAACATTATTATTTCAATTTCATTTTATTAGGTTAAATATCAACAATATAAATCTTTGATTTTAGTGAATAAGAGAGATTCTATTATAAACAAATTTTAAAAGATTACATTTTAAATTTTCAAATCCGAAATTCCTTTACAGTCACATATATAACTGGTAAATAATTAAGATCTCATCAGTTTATAATTTTTAGAAACTTGTATTTAATTTAAATTAGATTAAATATTTATTAAAATATGCTGTCGAAAATTCCGGGTTGTTACAACGCAACATAGCGGTAATCGAAGTGCATCGATTGCCTATGGTCTACGTTTGATTTCGCTTGAGGGCAACGTAACATCGGTAGACTGCGATCTATGAAGACATAGCGAAAGTCGTGTGGCAGTGAGTGCCTACAGGCTACATTGGGACTCGACTGATGTAGTCTGCGATCTATGTGGTCTATGTGAAGAAGTTTCATTTGGCAGCAAAATTCGAGGGAGCTGATGCCTACAGTTACATGAGTTTTTGCGGTGATGGTGACGTAAAACCTGGGTGTAGCTGCGATCTGTGGCAGGTTTCATGGTGTAATCGAGGGGCGTGGAGGCCTACAGTTTCTATGGTTTTACTGAGATGGCGATGTATTCATCGGGTTAATTACAACCCTGGAGGGGGTGATGATTTCCAGAGCATTCTCACTAAAAGATTTTCTATATCTTTAAAAATGTTCTCTATATTTTCATCGAAATATTTTCCAAGTATTTTCACTGGGTATTGAATACGGGTCTGCTAAGTACTTATAGATTTTCAGTCTTATGCCTGGTCAACGTATGACCGAATTTCTGTGAGAACAAGGATGAATTTGTTGAGATATCGAGTTATAAAAAGTATTTTTTTTTTAAAGCCATTTAGGAAATATTATGTAGATTTTAAAATGTTTTAAAAATTTTAAATAAAAAGAGTCATGGTTAAGAATGTTCAAAGAGTAATTTAACTAATAATAAGCATTTTAATAAATTCTGGCTTCGTTTCTTTTCGGTGACGAAAAGTCTAAAAGGGGGAGGAATATGATAACTCGGATTTTTAGACATCTGTTAATTGAATAATTAATTGATTTTAACTATTGAAACATTGATTTAAATGTTGAAAAAATAATTCTGATAATAAATATATATACCTGGATAAATATTAGTTTGATAATCTTCCTAATATAATTATTTAAATTGGCAAATTTTATCTTTTTAAAACTGATAAAAATATGTTTCTAATTATAATATATATATATATATATTGTGATTTGGAAGCATTGATTTGATTTCAATGTAATAATTTTTAAAAGCTATTTATAGTTAAATTCTATATTTTAAAAACTCTAAAAGATTAATATTTATTTACTTAAAGGATTATAGCTTAAAATAAGATGTAATAAAAGGTTTTAAATACTTTCTTTTAAAATATACAAGAAATAAATATGGTTTGTAAATATGAAAATATATATATAACATAATTAATAAAAACTTAAGAATATATTTAAATATTGGATTAGGACATTTGTAGCTTGTGTATGCCATGCAAAATACAAGTGGCAAATGGGTTCCTTTTCAAATCGAAATATAAATATAAATGTTGAGAAGAGGTATACAGATCAAAGTTTTCACATTTCCATTTCTCAACTTTCTCTTATCTTCTAAAATAAAAACCAAAAGAAATCAAACTAAAGAAAAATCCAAAAAACAACTGCAAGTTTCAACTGAGCATAAGCATACAGCAAATTCAAATTTCAACTCAAGTATTTCAAAGATCAAATCAATTCAAGTTGTTCAAAATCAAAATCCAGATCAAAGAAGAAAAACTCTATTCTCTGTTAAACATTAATGGTGAGTAAACTACACTTTTTATAGCTGAATCTGTTTTATATTTGGTTGCATGTGATGGATAATGAAGTAATGTGTGGAATGATTTCATGTATGAATTAATGCATTGTATGTATATTAACATGGAATATCTGAGTGATCATCTGCATGTCTGTATATATATAGCCTCTGTTCTTGGTTTACAGGCCCAAAAATTCAACTAAAAATCAATTCCTCTTCATATAAACCATTATGGGTTAGGATGTTTATAGGAAATATGTTTGAATTAACCAAATTTTTTCTAAAAAAAATTTTTATGTGATATTTTAAAGTAATTAGCAGAAAAAATAAGTTAAAGTAAAAATTCAAACTAAGTCAGCAAATTAATTGTTTAAATCCTAAGTTTTACTTATAATATCAGATTTAATTTTGGAAACCATGAATTTTAATAAAAATTTCAAGATTTGTAAGTGGGTACTTAAGGAAGAATTTCGAGATGAACGAGAATTGGTTTTTGGTTTATCTCTGACGATCGGAGGTTCTGGGAAGGTCGAGGTTCATGCTGGAGGTAGCTCGTGGGTCGAGGGTAGTGGGAAAAATAACCGAAGATTTTCTTGATCGCCGTAGCGGCGCGGCGAGGTAGACTTAGGGTTTAGATTATGTTTTTGGTCGGGGTTGGTTACTGGGCAATCTTGTCGTCATGGTGGCATAGAGATGGACCGGAGGTGGATGGAAGGAAAAATGGAGGTCAGGTGAAGGCCTAGGCATGATGATAGAGTCTCTGGTGGATGGAGATGGCGATGCATGATGGGTCTTGGCGAAGGGTTCTGGTGCCTGCTGTTATTCGCTCCTTGATTTTGATTTATGGGTTCGTTTGGAGTTTTTGATAGTTGGGATCGACGGCGAGGTCGTCGCCGACTTGATGGTGGTTGGAGCCTTGGTCGGAGTTCATCTAGTCTCGTGTGCACGTACATGCGTTATCTTTTGTGTCTGAGGTAGCTGTGTTGAAGAGAGAAAGTCGGGGTAAGTTAAGTTTGGCTCGAAGTCGTTCGCATGGAAGAGATGAGAGGGAAGGTTTCGATCTTGCTCAAGAACTTTTGTTTTGGGCACGGGAGTTTAATACATGTTTTAACTAAGTTTCAAGTGAATGTATTAACCAGGTTTCCAAAGTAAATGTTAATCAGGTTTTAAAAAACTGAAAGTAAACTTTGTACCAAGTTTTTAAGAAATTCTTAAACAAAGTTTTAAAAGATAAAGAAGTGTTAACAAAGTTTCAAGAAAATATTAAACAAGTTTTGAAAGCTAGATAGTAATAAGTTTTCAAAGCTAAATAGTGTGATCAAGTTTTCAAACAAGTTTCAATATAAATTATAAAGTCAAATGTGATTTGGTATGTTAATTCTAATTAATCATAAGTACTCAAGTGATTCGGTATGTTAACATTAAATTAACTTTCGAACATTTAATTTAATAATATTTAAATAATGTAATTAAGTAACTAATTAAGATAAATGGTTTATCTTAAATTAATTAAGGTTTAAATTAAGGATAATTACTTAATGTTATTAATTAAAGGATAATAAATTAATGTGAAAAATTAAAGGAGGGTTAATTAATTTCATTAATAATAAATGATTTATAATTAGTTAATGTTAAGTAAGTAGGATTTAAAAGTAATTAAAGTAACTAATTTAATTTATTTGGAGATTAATTTAAATTAATCAGGAATTGTATGACTATTAATCTTGCTTATGAATGATGAACCTGAATTAGATGCCTTGGTTTGGTTGATATCTCTGGTATGTAATTTGTGATGTGCTGTGATATGAAATGGTTGGATAGATCTGTTAATAAATGTGAATCATTTACTGAATTAGATATCCGTGATAGATTTCTGTGTGTGTATGTTATTCTGAATTTAATTAAACTGTAACTTAAACAAC